>CM020219.1:40310364-45310364 GCA_009819775.1 Phoenicopterus ruber ruber
ATCGGTCGGCCCGTTCCCATGCTCTGTTGAGGCAGCACGGCCAGATCCAGAGACACCACTCCATGTCAGTGAAACATCACCTCCGAGAGCCCCTCTGGCAAGTCCTTTGAACCACAGTTCAGCTTCCCCATGGCGAGGAAAAGGGACGTATTTCTTACTAACGGGGATAACTTCACTGCAATGATATGTACTCTAACTGCGTTTGAATGAAAAATGAGAAAATCCCCCTACGGCCCTTCCCCCCCCCCAAGTCCCACAAAACAAGTTTGTCTCCCTGTCCCCTCAGAATTATAATCCCACCAGTAAAAGAGCTGCAGGCTCATTACCTAGCTGCATAATGAAGTACATTAGCAGGACAGATGGATAGCTGGCAGAAGAGGCTGAAACAGGCTAAAATCCAAAGTGCTCTGAAATATGCCCTTGGGCTTTCTCCGAAGCCTATTTATTTTTATAAGGGGATTTTAACATTCAGAAGTTCATAGGAAGCTTGCCTGCTTCCAGAAGGTGTCATCATCCGTGGCATAGAAGGCCCAGCTGGTGTCTGGATTCAGGGTTTGTGAGCTGACGCTGCTCGTCGTTACGCTGCCGCTAAGATTTTGAGTTGAGTCACGCAGAGAGCAGCACCGTTAGTGGCTGCACCCTCTGCGCTATGAGTGGTCCTGAGGATGACTGGCAGGAAACCCCACAGAGACCAACCGCCCTTGGGAGAGAATCTTCTCAGAACGATCCTGTGGTCCTCAGACCTCAAAGTAATATTTAAAAAAAATATTTCTCTTTTTCCTCAACCGTTTTGGCAGTCATGCCTGTTTCTTTGCCAGGAGAAGAGGAATGTCTGCACTGACAGGCGGCACAGGGCTGTGCACCGACCAGCCAGGGGAGTTGAATCTTGTCATCCTACACGTATCTTTGTTTAACATTTTCCTATAGCATGCGCTGATTTCCCGGTGCCCTTCAAGGTACAGGAATTGTCCTTACCAATCCCTCTGCTCACTATATAGTCATGTTTCTCCTCACTGGCAAAAAACATACTGCTGTTGGACTATGCAGAAGGTGCCTTGTACAGAGATGTAGGAGGTATCTTTCCACTGCCTACGGGGGCAAGATGCGCACCCTCGGCAGAGCCAGCTTTCTGCGCTGTTCTGCCAGAAAGGGGTCCGGCTTGCTGCACCCGTGACTGTTTCTGCTGTCCTGAGAGGTAACACAGAACTGCTCTGCTGAATCACATGAAGCTCAGAGGCTACAGACCATCTCCCCAGGAGATGGCTACAAACCATCAGGAAAATAAAAAGTCAGGCAAGTAGCAAAGACAAGCTGGTAGCAAAATGGGCGTTATTCAATTGTGTAAGTTTGTAGGGTAGGGATAAGCACTACCCCAGCTCCTGAGTTGTCTGTACAGCCAGGGAAGACCCCAGCTTCTCCTTCTGATCTCATGTGCCATGGAAGAGTGGTGTCCTGGGGTGCGGTTCCATCTTTCAGGCTCCCACAGCTTAGGCAATGGACTCTGTGGCTGTGCTGGTGTGAGGGACCACAGGCTAGGGGTTGTTTTGCCTCTCATGTCGGAGCCCGCCCCACCACGCTGAGGTGCACGAGCTAGGACGAGGATTTGTGTCACGGACAGTGCCACCATCCTGTAGCGATGAAGTGGGACTGACGTTTGTCACTGCAGAGAAAAGAGGAAAGCACCATCAACCGAGGCTACTCACGCATGTGTGCCGGCAATATTGAGAACAGGAAACAAATGTTGCACGTGCGACAGTGCACCTTCCACCCAAAGGTTTCAAAAAGGTTTGCAAATCCCGCCTCGCTGAATTAGCCTTCCCCGATTCCTTTGCAAGACAAGCAAATGTGATAGCACCATTCTGCAGATCACTAAAGTAAGCCACATGGATGCTCACTTGTTACTCACTGGAGCACGTCCCATTTGGGGCTGATGGTAGATGATCCCAATGCCATCACCCAGTTCCTTTGTCATCATTTGACCATATGTCTTCTGAAACTTCCTTTATCTATTACTTCAAAAGTGTTTCTCTTCGCAATGTTAACTTGAGCTAGAGCACAGATGTTGCCCTACTTTAGCTGCCATCTGCACAGAAAACCCTTCCGTAGCTTGGATCGATTGGCTCATGTGGTCAAGTGGGCATACTACACTGCTTCGTAGAGTGGCTGCAGGCTACTGCCACAGACCGCCCGTGGTCCTCCACGGCCTTCTCGGAATTCCCTGCCAAGTTTCCGGAAAGGATAAGCAAGTTCTCCCACAGTGCTATGGAAAGCCCTTATTGTGCATTTCAGCCTACTGCACGGCTCCAATTCATGCTAGTCCTGCTGTCACACGAAGGTAAGCACGGGGCTAGTATGGGCCATGCAGCGTTTCTGCTGCCACGGGTGCCAGGCTCACTCAAGGTCAGTGATATGACCACAAGTAACTCATGTTGCTTCCACTGGGAGGACTTTGCAAAAATACAGCAGCCAAGAGCAGGAATATCTTCATGAAATGGTTGTGTTACACAACTGGTTTAACAAAAAAAAAAAAGGGGAGGGGGAATTAAGAAAAATCATTAAAAAAAAAAAATCACAGAGAGGATTCCTTGAAACCGTAGCTCTGCAAAGCACTTTATTTATTTAACCCAAGCCTACAAAAATACTAAATAAAATGAGGAGCTTGGTCTTGGAGTTTTAAGGAGTGTCTAGGGCACTTGCCCCTCTGCCAAGTGTTTAGATGAAGTACTGAAATAACATATCCAGAAGAAAATGAGAAACTGTGTTTTACTTAGGGAGGAGGAGAGTCAGAGCAATTAATCTGCCAGAGGCAATCCTCTTCATTACAATGAGTAAGTGTTTACTGTTCCTGAGTGGGGTACAGGTGACGTGTACTTCACAGCAGACGAAGATGAATTACCTGGAATAGATAGCAGACATTTGAGCTTATTAGGGAGGTGAGGGGTCTATTCGTTTTATCTGCAACTGATTCTCTGCTGGGCTGTGAATAAACTGCCCAGCAACCCAATGTCACGCCACCTAGTCCAAAGACAGATTAACTGCTTTTACCCCTTACTAAGGCAGTGCTGCGTAACATTGCATTCAGCGTTGTCAGGAAGACAGGGGTATGACTCAGGGTTTGGTTCTTTCCCCCTTTCTTTGTTTTGATTTGTTTATGAAGTAGGTGGCCATGTTCCGATCTGCCTGTAATGAACATGCTGATAGCATGCTAAAAATAATTTTGGGGGAGTATTTTACAGAAGTCTCTATAACAACAAAACATATAGCTATGTCACAGTAAACCCTCGCTAAACATGCAGTTGTTTATTATCTAGGAAGGGACAGGCAGCAATAAAGAACTGAGTGCAGCCCATATTTTTGAAAGCATTGCTTGTTTGTAAGATAGAGGATGTACTGATGCTTCTTTCTGATTTTGATCCAAAAGTTTACATTTTCCTCTGTTTCCATTAAACCTGCCACAGAATATCACTTGATAACAATACATTTCATAACTGGCCTTTTTGTTCAAGACCTACAGTGCCATTAAAGGTTTGATGTGACTTGCAATGTAAAACTTGCATCAGGAATGAATTGAAATCATCTTGCTTTTACTTAGAAAAAAAAAGTTTAGTCTTTAGAAATATTACAAACAAATGATATGGGTAGGAAGGCTCTACAGCGGGACCTGGACAGGCTGGATTGATGGGCTGAGGCCAACTGTATGAGGTTCAACAAGGCCAAGTGCCGGGTCCTGCACTTGGGACACAACAACCGCAGGCAACGCTACAGGCTGGGGGGGGAGTGGCTGGAAAGCTGCCTGGTGGAAAAGGACCTGGGGGTGCTGGTCGACAGCCGCCTGAATATGAGCCAGCAGTGTGCCCAGGTGGCCAAGAAGGCCAACAGCATCCTGGCCTGTATCAGAAATAGTGTGGCCAGCAGGAGTAGGGAGGTGATCGTCCCCCTGTACTCGGCCCTGGTGAGGCCGCACCTCGAGTACTGGGTTCAGTTTTGGGCCCCTCACTACAAGAAAGACATTGAGGTGCTGGAGCGTGTCCAGAGACGGGCAACGAAGCTGGGGAAGGGTCTAGAGCACAAGTCCTATGAGGAGCGGCTGAGGGAACTGGGGATGTTTAGTCTGGAGAAAAGGAGGCTGAGGGGAGACCTTATTGCTCTCTACAGCTACCTGAAAGGAGGTTGTAGAGAGATGGGGGTCGGTCTCTTCTCCCAAGTAACAGGCAATAGGATGACAGGAAATGGCCTCAAATTGCTCCAGGGGAGGTTTAGATTGGATATTCGGAAAAATTTCTTCACCGAAAGGGTTGTCAGGCATTGGAACAGGCTGCCCAGGGAAGTGGTTGAGGTACCATCCCTGGAGGTATTTAAAAGACCTGTAGATGTGGCACTTAGGGACATGGTTTAGTGGTGGACTTGGCAGTGATAGGTTAACAGTTGGACTTGATGATCTTAAAGATCTTTTCCAGCCTAAATGATTCTATGGTTCTATATTTTTAGAAGATCTCAAATGGTTTCGATGCCAAAGTTACGTTGAAAGTCAGTAAGGTTCAGGCTTCTAAATCACACTGTAAGTAAGTGTTTCGTAAAGGCTTTAAGGACGAAATCTGTGTCCCTATAGAGGATCTGGACAAGAGTCTTTATACCCTTTAAGATCTGGGCTCAATCTTAGGACCAGATTGTGGGAGAGAAGTTCTCTTGTTAGGATATATATCAAGATGCACAGTGTTTGATGATTTTCCTTAAAGCTGCAGTTCTGCAGAGAAATGATGTGGTGAACTCGTCAGCTCGATTGCTTTTTTCCAAGTTTGTTTGAACGTGGACAAGAGCGAAGGCGAAATACAATGGCTCAGACAGCAAAGAACACAATGCTTCTTGTTTTAAGACTCTGATAATTAAGCCATTAAAGATTGCTGGGGTTGGCAATACCATGTCTACAGGGAGCTAATTACTTGTACAACTGGTAAAATACCATGACAACAACAAAGAACGACATTTTATAGACAAGTAACAATGACAAGCTCCTGCTCTGCAGCATGCAGTTGGAAGGGCCAGCCTGTACCCTCCCAAGTCAGTGGGATGTCTCAAGTGAATAAGAGCAACTTAGAACCCACATTTCTGCTGTGAAGGTGATTAGAAAGGATGCAGTAAACTCTAATAAATATACAGACTAGAGACGTGTCAGTCAGTGAGGATACACTGGAGCTGTGCAGTCTGCATGGTTAGATACTGCTTCAACAGCAGAGCAACGGGCCCAGGGGCTTGCTGATTCACTCCTTCCTGTTTTTCATTTTGCTCCTTCATAGAGATTGTGGTTTTGGTCTACAAGTCTCTCCAAGGGCATCTGCTTTGGTGTTCTTTTTTTTTTTCTTTTCTCACCAATACTCTCAAAGGACTTCCACTTATTTCCCTTTCTGAGCAGCAACAGCAGCACAGAGGCTCTAATTTGTTTGCTGGAAGCATATTTTCGTGGTGAGAATGGCGTGTCTTCCTCTGAGACCTTTCAGAAGAGCTCCACCTTGCATAATTGCAGGATTTCAGCCGAGGTCTGACTGCTGAAGGATCCCTTTTTACTCAGTAACCTAATATCACTTAACATCTTTCCCTAACGATAAAAGCCTTGATTTTTAATTCATGTAATTTTCCCATTGAGAACAGAGACTAGTTGAGGCATCTGCTAAAATCTATTAATGTAGTCATTTGTTGGAAAAGAATTCAAAACAAATTTCTGTGAGGTGGAAGCTTAAAAGCCTTAAGGGGATTGACAATAAAACATCCAATTTCATTTACAGGACATCTGTCAAAATTCAGGTAGCCTTGGTTGTGGTAACTATTAATTTGTTACTGAATTGTCTTATTCCTGTTCCAGAAGGGCCGAAATCAACACTACATTTGTCCTTTCTGGTGACAATCTCAATGGGCAGGCCACTGGCTGGATAGTATGGAGATCCTGTGGTACGCAGCATATATATATATATATGCTTTTTTTTTTTAGGTGTTCCCCCTCCGCCCCCCGCCCCGGGGACACACAAGACATGAGAAATGCCCCTCTGGGTCAGACCAGGGATCCACCTAGCCCACTGCCTGGTCTCTGGCAATGGCAGGAGACCCTGTTCAGGGAGAGTGTGTGGACCTGGCCACTTTCTGTAGTTCACTCCCCTTTGAACTTTCCCAGCAATCACAGCTATTATATTTGGGGTGATAGAGGGTATATACCTGCGTATACCTTTTGGTATCCATGTATGAACCTGTTGTCCATGAATTTGTCTCATATCTTTTTGAACCTGCCGACACTCTCTGACTCTACACCCTCCTGTGGCAAGAAGGTCCAGAAGTTCACCACCCTCCGTGTAAAGATTAACTTTTAAAATTCTGTTTTAAATGGATCTCCTGATCTCCTCCTAGATTCATTGCGTGCTCTCCTCCTCAACTTCTTGTATTGTGGGGGTTCGTGAACATCTCCATATTCCTGTTTTACCTACCGTCTCCGTGGTTTTATAAACCTTGATCACATTCAGCCTCGGTCTTCTCTCCAAACAGGGGAGTACTAGCCTTTTTTGTCTCCTTTCATAAGGCAGCTTCTCCATCCTCTCAGCTGTTTTCGTTGCCCTTCTCTAACCCTGCTACATCCTTCCTGAGATGTGGCGACCTGAGCTGCGCCTGGCCGCTGTGGGTGCACCAGGATATTATATAGCAGCAAAACGGCACCTTTGGCCTTGATCTCGGCTCTATTCCTGCTGAGACAGAAGCATCTTCACGGTGTACGGTGGGTGTCTGTATCGCTACATACACGTCAGGACTAATAGCACAAAACCGCAGCCGTTTGCCTATCAAAACAGCACAAAAGTCCCTGGAAAATCTATCGGGGATATACGGATGCTCCTGAAGACTGAACTAGCCATTTTTTCTGGTGGCTGCTGTTTTTCAAATGGGGTAAAGGGAAAAAAAAAAAACCCAAAACAAAACTTGAAAACCTGCCTGAAGCTCTTTCATAAAGTCATGCATTTTTTTTAGCATTGTGGAAAAATAACACTCACCAGACAAGGCCTAACATCTGAATCGATGTGAAATTGCTAGGCGCAATTTCAAATGAGGAATTTTTAAGTCTCCGAGAGCTGGACTTCAGCCACCTCCCTGCAGTTCTCCGTCCTTTGCCTTGCCCCTCTGGGCAGCATAAGGGATCCAGAGAATGAAAGAAGCTGTGGTGATTTGGGACCTAACTATGGGCTACTGTTTGTGGACACCAGCTGGGAATCTGCTTCAAATTAATACTACCTTATTTTTCCTCTTAAAATGATCCTCCCAAAAGGTAGCAGCCAGAAGCAGAACTCGTGGCAATTCCGCTCCGCTGAAAACCTGGCTTGTGAGCCTCAGGAGAGGCTCAAAATTGTGAGACAGAAAGCTATTGCAGAAACCACATAGTTTTCCTGGCCCTCTCTGATGGATTTTTCCACCAAAAAAAAGATGCTTTGGCCTAGTAGCGGTAACTTGAGGTTCTGTATGCCCAGCAAAGAGCTCTCTGCACCAGGCTTCCCGTGAAACCCGCAGGAGGAGAAGCTGATCTGTTCCACACGGGCACACGGAGGGAAGGCTGGGTAGGACAGAAACACGGCCAACTGCTGCGAGAAACACGCAGGTCGGAGGCGCGCGCGGTGCCAGTTCAGCATTGAATTTCAATCCCGGTGCTAACTAAACTTCCTGTAACTTCAGCAGCTGCACGGCTGAACCTGCACGAACTCATTTTTCTCTGGTGTCTCCTTAATGCAGACCCCCGTGCCTCTCCCCTGCCCTCGAGCGAGCGGCGCTGGGCTCCCAGGGACTCCCCAGCTCAGGCTGAGCGGGCAGAGCCGGTCGAGAGCGCAAGGCGCTGTTTGTGCTTGCGAAGTCGCGCGGAGGAGGATGCTTGGCTGAGCTATTTCCGAGGGTGCCGTGCGTTCACCACTCCGCTGTCTCTCTCACGGCGGTGAGGAGCGGGGCTGGCTCAGACAGCCTGTGAAGGCACCTGAAGGCAAGCGAGTGCAGTGCCCGCTTCTCACTCCTCCCCACTGCTTATAAGGACAGAGAGGGAGCAAGTTACAGCAAGACAAACCTCTTGCCTCACAGGCCCACGGTCTGTAAGACTGGACGGGCGTTTGCACCCATGTACAAAAAAAAACCCTTGCAGAGGACACAGCCATGGGACGGGCTACCTACAGGGGTCAGAATCCTTGCCTTCTGCAGTTACTCCCTGCAAAGCCTTGCTTTGTCCTGCCTGAGCCTTTTTACCCTACTCCTTCTCGGTAATGCTCCCAACCCTCCACCCTCGGCTCAATCCTATCTCCATCCTGTGGGAACGCTTTAATTCTTGAGGCAGGGCTGCCTCTGGGGCCGCAGTTTCAAGGTTATCATCAGCTGCTGCTTGTATTATGTGTCAAACACCCTGACTGAATTGTTCTTTCCTGATGCTGACAGCTCCAACCAAATAAATATTTAATAATTTATGGTGGTGGGAACTCTTCAAAAATTCTTGTCCTTGCTAATGTCCCCCAGAGAAAATGAAAAATCTGCCACTCCAAATACTAGCAAATGCTGCAAGCCCCAGGCTTGCATCTCTGGGCTTGCATGCCAGTGCCTGGGTGCGGTGCACGTAAGCATGCGTGTTCTGCTCTTTGCCTAGCTACGGGGCTAATCCGGGCACTCCTCGCTTTACAACCTCCTTACACGTACATGGACTAGTTCTTACAGTCCAGGTTTTACATCCCAGGTGTGTATAATGCCTCTGTCTTGTTTACTGCAGGTGTGGAATTTGCAAGTGTTCAAATGGCCTTTCTCCACACAAAGGATGGATGGATGGATGGATGGATGGATGGATGGATGGATGGAGTGAGTTCCTACTGCATTGGGCTCTGCACGGCAATCTGCTAGAGACCGGTGAACGTGATACTCCATACATTAGTCATTCACAGTAAGAACGTACACTAACATCATGAAACCCCTCTGGCTTTGGAGGGTGACCTTCATGCCACACAAGTAAAATAGGAATTTTGGGGGGTTTTTTAATTCTGCAGAGTTACATGTGTCTCAAAGCTTCTCCTATTTCACTTTCCTGATAGGTCCCCATTGCTACTAAAGGACTGCATACAGTTATTAGAGCAAGGCTATTTTTTGTTGAGCTCTTTGTTTTTCTGTAGGCCAGGAAGGATCAGCACTGGCTATTTCACCTTCGTGTTCAATGACTGTACTGTGTTTCCATACGCAGACCTCTCTCTTGGTGCTTTTCTGCCTCGTGATGGTTGGCTGGTCAAAGGCATTCCCCTATTTCCCTTAGACATTTATAAACATGTGTAAATGTACTTCAGACCAATCCAGTCCATCTCATCCTCTCCTCCTGTCTTCTTTCTATAATAGCCCAAAGTGAACGATGCAAGCTTGCAATATCACTTTATGAGATGCAGATGAGCCTTGTACTGTGCGTGGGGATGGGAGAACCAGGGTCAGCAGCTTTGAAGCTTGCAGACAGCTGAAGGAAGACAGCCATATGAAAAAGAAATCATATGAAAGAGCATATAATGCAGGAAAAAGCAACCAGTAATGTTGGAGCTAAAGACTGGAAATTAGCTTTCCAAAAAAAACAGTGAAGAGAATCAAACAGAAATTGAACTCAAACCTCCGTTTTTCATATTTAAAATCAACTCTTCATTACTTCCAAGCTTTTCAACCCAGCACCTAATCAAAGGAAGAGCCTTTTTGCATCCTCTCTTTTCCTGTTCAAGTTGAGCACTGCATCTTTACCACAAAATATTACTGTCACAGTGATTTACCTTTCTGGCATTAGTTATGGCCTTTGCATCCATTTCCAGCTCACTGGGTGGTTAGTGTAGCCTTCCAGCATTTAGAGGAAAAGTCCAGCAAACATAAGTTTCAGCAGTGGCAAATCCAAACATTTAAAAAAAGATGACAAAAAAAAAAAAAAGAGGAGACTTTGAAAAGGGAGGGGAATTATCTGTATTTAATTTCTGCATATAAGCTTTTGGAATTCATGTTACCTAGTCGATCCTCACAACTCTTGAGGACAAAGAAATACAGATTTTATGTTCAACCCAACTAAAACCGTATGCCTCCAGAGCTCACCTTAAAATGACAATGCAAACCAAACCACCAGTGGTTGTTTCCTCTCTGATCCTCGGCTTCCTTCCCAAGGTCTGCAACAGCTTTACCTGTTGCTTGTAGATGCCCATAACTACCTCATCACTCGGTAACTACAAAGAGCAGAGCACAGGGTCTTGTGGGAGCGCTAGTGAGGTGCTGCAAACAGCACATAGTCCTTTTTTTGTGACAACCTCTACCACCGAAGTCCTGAGAGGAGGTGAACAACTGGTGAGCAACCTTCCCGCAGCTGAGCAACAGTGATGTGAAAATGGTCCAGGCATCTCAATGCCCGATGTTGCAGGTGACTAGGCAAACAGGAGAAGCTAAGCCCTCCCCAAAAGCCCCGGATGGTTGGAGATCTGATGAGAGACGCTGCCCCAGCTGCTTGCTGCCGGCTCCCTGTAGGGAGAGCAGCGGTAACTGCTGTGGCTGAGGCTGAGAGCCGGGATCAGCTCGCACCGGAGCCCCCGGGAGCCCGCGTTGCACAGGCACGCGGCCGGTTGGCCCTGAGGCCAGCAAGGCTGTAAAAATGTTGGACTTTGGGGCCTCCCCTTGGAGAGCGAGCATATCGATTGCTGTAGCGTGCAAACGTATAATTGCACTCCAGTGGCCTGCGGACAGCGGTAGAGCCAGGAGTGTGCAGATGGGATTACAAATATTGTCTGCATGGGCAGTTTCACTTACTCACAAGCTCTACCGGGCCTTTATATTGAATCCCTATTTTAAGGTCACCAGAGCACGTTAAACTTGAGCTCTGTCCCGCTGGAGTGTGGGGGCAGCGCTCCTGCTTCCTCGTATTCTCTGTGGGTCCTGTGTGCTGTAAGGACAGAAGAAAGGAGCCGAGTACTGACCTGGTGTCTTCTTCTTAGTGCCAATTCAAGAGTCAAAAAAACCCCCCACCTATTCCACCAACGTTCCTTTGCTTAGTCTTATAAATGATCAGAAACTCCTAATTTGCTTCCAGGGGCTTCCCAGAGCTCTGCTGGACTTCGCAGTCCATCTGTCTCTAGCTTGTTTTCACCACAGCCTTGCTTTCTCCTTCCCTAGCTTTACCTTTGTCATCAACTGTTTTCACTTTATCCACATTTTGAAAAAGTGAATCTTACCTGCTTTCAAAACCTTCTTCACGTGGACAGACTCCTGATGACAAAAAGAAGCGTTTTACTCATAATCATGAAAAGCCACAGAGGGGACTAAGAAAAGCGGGGGCTTTGCTTGCTGAGGGTGTCATGGGTGCTGCAGCATTTGTGCGCTGTCTACGATTTTGAAAGATGCAATATACACAATAAGCAAAGAACAAGCAATAGGAAAGAATGATGTCGTTTTCGTAGACTTAGTCAAAAATAGTCTGCAGAATTAATTACTTCAAATGGTTAGGCAAGCTGACACAATTTAACATCTGTGGATTTATTTTTTTTTTTGCCTGCGTCTTAGCAGAGATAGCAGTGATTGGCCAGGCTTACCACGGCCATGTGCATGTCAACTAAATGCAGAACAGTTGTTAGCTCTAGATATTTGCTGAGGATAGACTTTCTGAGCCGTAGCAAAATGATGCTGACACAAATGTAGTACGCATGAGAGAGAGATGTGTGTTCAAAGGATAGGACATCGTACCCATGTACGCATATCCAGGGACTTGCCATGGACTTATTTTTTTAACTCTGCAACTTGAGTCACTGGTCTTTTGCTCCTTTTGGTAAAGAGCTTTGGGATCTCTGCTATCTGCTCATGAAGCGCACTATTATGAAACAGTTCCCTTGATTGCCCTTTCCACAGGCAGACATTGGCCTTTTTCCAAAGGCGTATTGTATTTGCATTGAGCACACTGCTGACTATATGACCTTGTCATTAGGAAAACATGAAACATAAAATATGAGTTACTCGGACTCCTTCTTCTAGTATTATTCATTGGTTTATTTTCTGATCTCTGAAAGAGATTGCAGAGCCAGCAGGAGGTCTGTTTGAGACCCGCTGACACCATGGAATTCGTGGTACTTTAATTATCCAAATGATCTAAACAAAAGAAGTTAACAACTGAGTGGTGTATGATTGATTGTTATCTGTAAACTGCAAAAATGAATTTGGCAGCTGGAACGGTTACATGAAACTCTGGAGGTTGCTCCTCCAACACCCTGACTAGGGCATCAGATTGGATGTGCTGGATGTAAATAAAGCTGGAAGCATTCACAGAAGATTATTTCTGTACTCGCAAGCACACTTTTTTCTCTGTTATTTTGCTGCAATGAACTACTCAGTCATTACGGTGGGCATCCTCATCGTTCTTCAGATCGGTGTCCAGCCAGTAACCATAATGCTTCTGGGACTGGGAAAGAAAAATCAATATAAGATCACGGGGGAATCAGGATGGAGGGAGACCCGGAGACTGCACAAAGCCAAGAGTCACAGACTAGAAACAACACCCTGAGAATCAGTAATTCCCAGCAAAATGGTGATAGGCCTGGGGCTGGAAGACCCAGGACTTGTTGCCTATCTGTTGGTAGCAGAACATCAGTGATAATATGGGAGAGGCGGGTGAGTTCATGGTCCCTGCATCCCTCTTCCCCTGATCCTCTCTAGTGTTTACCATTTTGTATTCACTTAACGTGCACACTGATGCATCCAGCCCAGGCAGTCTGCACATTCAAAAAGCACGGAGGGCAGTGCCTTTTCCCATAGCACATTAGTTTGTAGCTGTGAGTTCTGGTTTGCCCTGGATGCTAGAAGAGTACGCATATTAAAAAACAAAAACAAAAAAAACCCCACAACAAACAAAAAACCAACGCTAAAACCCCAAACCAGACAAAAAACAACTTCTTGGCTATATTTGTGTCTGTCAAGGGCAGTTCAGCAGATGCAGGTACAGCAAAGTTCAAGAAGTCCTTAAGCTGGAGCTTGCTAGAGAGTATCCTGGGGACAGAATAACGCTGTGCTTGCCCTTCGCTAAGCATCCCTGACTGGCTGTGAGAGACTGGCTTTTTCTGGCACCCTCGCTGGCTGCCCTCACCTTCTCAGGTCTTTACCCTGAAGGTGGAAGGAAGGCTTGGGTCACAAGGACACTTTTTCCCCTTTCACCTCACTACCAGCTGGCTCTTAGAATCCACGTCAGGGAGTGTTATCTATGCAGTTTGCAGTTTTTAGTAAAGCACTCTTCTTTTCTTCCTTGAAACTGTAAGTGTTTAAGGAAAGCCACACAGAGCTAATTACCGGAGTGCCTGCAGTGATTTTCCTCACACTCAGAATATGCAAAGCATCCTACCAAAAATCACAGAAAACCGCCGTAATGCAGCACTTGCAACAACACCCTGTGACAGGAGTTGATCTCAGGACTTATTTGTGTATTTTTAGCATGTAAAAATATGTTTGTCGATGTTTGCAGTGCTGCCAGTACATGTGACTTCTAATTCATCTCACAATACCGAGTATTTTCGTTAGCCAGAATTGCTACAATTGGCTTCTTAGGAGAATCTCCATTTTCTGAAAATAGAAACTAATGGGTGGTCATGAAAACTGAATCAGAGGAGGAGATGGGGAAGAGGAATCTGAAGCTGACTTGGCAAAGATAGTAAGTATTAGGAGCTAGGAAGACAGAGCTTACAAGAAGCCAAGATTCAGAGGCAGAGTTCCCATTGTTTAGGAGAGGCCACTAAGAAACCGGCTGAGATGACGAACAAAATTGTACAAGGTGCCCCAGATGGGAAACTGGGCATTAGCCAGAACACGGGGGTGAAGCTGACAACAGGAACACGCATAAAGTCAGAGGGAAATCTGGGCAAGGAGATGGAGAGGAGGAAGAGCATGGACAGTCTGGAAAGAAGGAGCAGAGGGAAAAAAAGCCTGATTGGAGAATCTTTTTCTGTAAGTAATCGTCTTTCCCCAAGAAAGCCAAGATTTCTGTACCTTCCCATCGCTCCACATCGCAAGGGTGAGGGATTGTTATTGCAGTCAGTTATTTCCTCGGTCTAACACACAGAGGTATGTGTAGGGGACCTCAGTGTCCCAGATGATGTGTATCAGCTTGATGAGAAAACACGGAACTTCTACTTTTATAATTTGGATAACTATATACTGCACTCTCTCTGTCCTCACCAAAACGATTTCAAAGTCAGGCCTTCAAAAGTTGGAAATGCCAGGGTTGAGAACGCCTGTATGTGTGTGTTAAAGGACCGCCGTTAATTTTATGATCACGTAGGACTCCACAGGCCCCTTGCCTCACCCAGCGCACAAGATGGATGGTGCTCACTTAATGAGCAGCTGCTCAGTATTTTTTCCCTTCGTTGTTTGGAGTGCGTCTCCATGCCTTACTGACTGCATACTATCCACGTTGAAGGCAATTACTTTCCTCATGAGTTTTTCTGTGCTGCTTATTGCTATAGTAACTGTGTGCCTCGCAAATACTAACTCATCTGTTTTCTCTCTTCCCTCGGAGATGGCAGGGCACTACCTGCGTTTCATGAACGCGGAGCCGTATTTCATGAACGCAGAGCCAAGGAATGGAAAGCAGAAGCTGAAGAGAAGTCACTGATTTCAAGTGTCCATATTAGAGTGGGACTTCATGTTTCACAGCACTCGGTGACTCACAGCACTTTGCACGCTCCAGCTCCAGCTCGCTGTGCCTTTAGTTCTTCAGTACCTCCTGCCATTTCAAAGCCTCAAGCCAGGCACCTGGAAAATAATGAACACATAACTCCTGACCATCTCTGAAAAGTTTGAATGACTTTTAACTAACGTCACACACAAAATCCATGTCATAGATTGGGACAGCGTCTATTCATGCAGCTTGATGTTCATCTGCCTCTAACCACGACACCAGCCAGTCCCTCATCTCATTCGTCGTGCAGCGTGTGTTCTAGGTGCATTGCCATGGATTACAGGGGCAAGGGAAGCATCAGCTAATGCAGTAGTACAGTGAACTAATATCTCGCCAAATAAATGTTGCAAACACTACAAAACAAGCCAGTTAGGTATGTATTAGCAGTGTGATTACTCTGCTTGCTTGCACATTTGTCCTTTTTCTCTTCTCCATTATGTGTCTTAATTCTTTCTATATGACACCCCCTGGGGTCAGGACTGTCATGATGTTCTGAAATTGCAAAACACCCTGCATACGCTCAAAATGGCTCGAACAGCCTGTGAGATAGGTAAATACTACCATTTTAGATGAGGCGAAACTTAAAGTATGGAGCCTAATTTAAAAACAAAAAAAAGAAAGGGTTATAATGATTACACATTTCTTATTTGTACAAGAAGAGGCCAACTGTGAGCGCACAGTCCTGCTCCTGTGGCAGGCTGGACACAGCTGAACACAGGAATGGCCTTTTGGGCCCTGATGTGCAGAAGGTGTAAATAATTTAGTGCATACCTATTTTGGAGGGTATAGATATATGTGAGTCACTCGAAGTAACATAGGGAGTCAATCAATCTTGTCATCTAATCAGTATAACAAAGGAAAAATATGTTTCCCAAAAATAGCAAGCAAATAAGTCATGTGAGAGATAATACTTCAAATTTTGCTGAGGGTCTGTAAGTTCCAATAAGCGCCAATCTTTCTCACTTAATTAGCCTCCTTAGGGAGCTACATTGCAGGTGTTTTTCATTATTTTCAGCAGAAGTTTAGCAATTTCTCTTCACGTTGCCTTTTCTCAGGACAAACCTCTGCTTTCCAGCTGAGGATAGTTTTGTTTCTAAATTGTTTCTCTCTTTATCCCTCCCAGATGATTGGAGTGCAAAGCACTTTCTCCTCCCTGATCCTCCTCGTGTATCTTCCTGGAGAAGAAAAAGCAAATGGAGGCTGGGGGAAACAGTGCCGCTGCCTGAAATCTCATCTATCTGGGTGCTTACCGTGAGGACAAATCAATGAAGGAAGGGATCTTTTTTTATCATTAGTAATAGCACAGTCCTGGCCAGATGCAAGGGGAAAAATAAGTGGCTCCTGTTAGAAGGCTTGACTGACCCCCCTGAAAGATTATATTAAGCTGTTTTCAAGGGCTTATGTCTTATTTTAGCAAGTCACACGCTCGCGTGCCCAGCTGCCCCCCACTCACGCAACGCAGGGTGGGTCAGGTTACTTCGGATGCCAAGATGGGAGTGACCTATTTGCTGCAGAAATTATTTGGGAATGTAGTTATGCAGAGCGGTGGGTCACAGGCTTTCTGTGGGGCGGTTCTTCAGTTCACGGAGCATTCAAACTCTACGGTTGGGTTTTTCTATTGCACCCCTGCCTTTAGGGTGGGTCTCAGATACACGTTTTTGTGCATCCATTCCTCTCCTCCCAGGATATTTGGGATTTGAAAACTTACAGCAAGATTTGTTATAAGAAATGAGCTGTAAGAAAGAGTTAAAGAGTGAGTGATAAGAAATGAGTGCTTTCCATTGACTTAGCTGGAAATTAGGTGCCTCTGAAAATACTACTCCATGCCCTGTGTTTCTAGGCATGTTGAAAAAGTGACCTCTAGAAACTATGGGGCCTGAAACTACAAAAATATTCATGGTAAATTCAAAATATGAACATAGTCCCAGCTCTGTAGCTTGGGAAATTCTCTGAGCGCCTTCCCAAGGCAGGTGAAACTCTGATGGGAGGCATGAAGGGCTGTGCAAGTGGGTGAGTGTGAAACGGATAAAATAACTGTAAGACTTACAGTTAACAGTATTAATTTTCCTTCCTGGCAAGGACAACGGCAGAAGGTCTGTTTAGTGGACTCCCCCGGGATCTGTGGCAGGGGTTGCTTGGAGCGGGGTTTAGCAGCTTTGTCTGCAGGCACTGCTCAGTATTTTACCACACTGACATTCTGTAAGGGGAGATTTGTGAACGTTATCAGCGGCGTAACTCTGGCCTCGGAGCAGGGCTTTGCATTTACAGTCCTTCCCTAGTCAGAAAATTCTCCTAGCCCATTGACTAATTAGGTCATCTTAATTTACAGAAACATTAGGCCCTGATCTTTAAATCTGGCACCGAAATGCTGCCACTGAAACAATATTGCCTCCACCTCCAAGTTTGCTTCTGCCAACGTTAAGCGTGACATCAATCAGTGGATCTCTGACTAGCTGCCTCTCAGCAGTTGCTTTACTATCTGCATACGGGCGTGCGGGAGCGGGCAAAAGCAGACGCGTGGCTGGGATGCGAACAGAAGCCCAGCGAGCCCTTGTCTGTCTGTTCCCCGCGGTGGGCAGGGGCACCGCTCGCTCCTCCGGGCTGCGGGCGGCTGCCCCCGCCTCGCCCGGCCGCAGGGGCCGGCGCTGCCCCGACCCTGCCAGGGCGCCCGCGTCCCCTTCCCAGGCAGGGGCGCGGGGGCAGATCGTGCCCCCCCGCCGCGTTTGGGTGTCTCCAGGGCTCCCCAGGGCTGGGAACCTGGATGGAGCCCAGCGGAGGCAGCCCATCAAATGGCCTCCTCTTTACCGTGCACTGCTATGTGTTGTCTCTCTCCTATGGTGCTGTGCTGGCTGAGAGCTGTCAAGGCCAGAAGGAAATGTTGCGAGTAGCTTACATCCACTTTTTTGGAATCGCGACGCACATCCCTATTGCGATGGAAATAAATGGTGACTACAGCTTAGTACTTACCCTTCTTTGCCTGCCCAGGAAGACACTTAGCAGCCTCTACCCTAAAGATAAAGATAGGCCCCTACCCTAAAGAGAAAGACGCAGATCTAAGGATACCAATGAAACTGGTAAGTACTTGATTGACAGCTACTTTGCGCAGTGTAGGCAGGAACACTGTGCCGAGGTAAGGAAGTGCAGATGCCCTGAGGAGCAGCCGGCAGGAGCTTTTTGTTGGGTGCAGCCACTCGCAGGAGCTCGTCCCAGCTGCGACCTGGCCCAGCGGTGGTTTGTAGCTCTCCCGTCTCCCGCAGGAAGCCAGAGAATCCCTGATGGAATTGGGAATTAAACTCTGATCTTAATTCCTTAGCTTTTCTGCTCTTAGTCTGAGCCTTAGCTTTGTTGCTTACGCTTTTGTCCACACTGTTGCAATACATTTGTTGCTAAAATCCCTTCTGGATGTAACAGATCTCTTAATAAGCATGTAAGCAACGTTCAGGAAATTTCTGTATGGTATTTTCTAGGTCATCTTATGATATTGGTAAGTACAGTGGGAAAAAAACCATTGGGTCCCTCTTTGGCATTAGTTGCTCATTATGCAAGTAATTTAAAGAATGAATACGCTACAGGGAGTGTGTGTATGTTCACATGTGTATAAATTAAGACATGTGCTCATATGTACACATGTTAAATGTATTAAGTTAATTAGTAACAGAGCAGCAAGATTCACTTTATTTTTCGAGATCTGTTTTATGGGATTTATTTAGGAGTGTAGCAGCAGCCAGTCTACAGCAGCTAGCTTCCAGTGCAGCCAAATGAGTCATTTCCACCTACACTAACACATGTCAAAATGGTTCCTACTGTGTGTCTACCTATTAGAAATAAACAGAAAATAACTGTATTAGTCTCAACTTCTGCAGCTTCTTTTACCTGACGGTCTTAAAGCAGTGTGGAAATGTAGACCTCCCAGCCCTCCTATGGTGGTAAGGTGTATTATAGACATTGAGGCATGCTATATACATTTTTAGGTGGGGAAACTGAGGCACAAAACAGTTCATTTGCCTAATGTCACACAGCAACTCTGCAAAAAGAGGAGAACTAGACACCGCATGCTCCCATAGCTATGCTGCCTACCCACTGGACAACACTGCCATTAAATCCCAGAAATGTTGGGTTTTTGCTTTATTTCCAGCTGGAAGTGATGGAGGATTTTTCCTTTCTGTTGCTTAGCTACCCCCTGACCTTTGGATAGTCTTTCTCATTGGCTGGGTGAATGCATTTCCCTCCAGCTGCCTGGATGCGGACGTGTCTCAGACCTCCCCCTCCGGCAGGATTTCATCAGCTGCCCTGCCTCGACCATGTGTTTCTCTTCCCATCTTGCTGAAAGAAATTTTGTTATTTGCCTCTAGCGTATATCAAATGGTGCTAGAAAAAAATGCAGAAAAAGACTTCAAGACTGATGTATATTTTATCAATTCATTGTATTCCTTAAAAACTCAGTGTTAATTATAGCTAACTCACTAATTACTGTAATTCTGCTTCCCTGGACTCTTCTGCAACCTGCAGATCAGTGGGATTTCCTGTTCAAAACAGCTAAAACTAAAACAGTTAAAACTCTGCACAAACAGGGATCTGAACTTGGCAACATGAACACGCATCTACTTGACACATGACCTCACTGCTACTAAAAACATCTTACTAACAAAAACTTGCATGAGAAGTCTACTTCATATAGGGGGCTTTAAATCTTTAATTAAGACATTTGGCAGTGAAACTTTCAGTCTAAAATGGTAAAGCATCATTTCATACTACTGCTTCTAGGATTTGAGTTCTAAACCTATTCTCAGTTTTGACTCCTGAAACGAAGGCAACTAGAATAATCAAAGATGACCTGGGGATTTTTTAACCTATCAACTTTTACTGGTCACATATTAAATAGAATAAAAGTGTGTTCATTCTTGTCTGGAAATATTTTGCCAATAATCACTTTTGCTGGAGGTGGAGAAGTATTGACTGGAACATAAAGCACAAAAGAAAGAGAAGAAACATGCCTTGTCAGGCCGTTCTGTAACTTCTTGAGTTATTTTTTCATGGAGGATGAGATCAAACAGTCTGCATAGAATCTAGAGCCCTGTGTTAGGCATCAGGGTCCTACATACCGTGCAAGGACAGAGTTAAATTTCCTTTCTGATGGGACCCGAACAAACCAGGGGATGGAGCTTCCTATGTTCAGCCTACGATGAACCAGCTGGGAAGCGCCGAGGGTAGGTGAGCCTTACATCCAGCTCCTTGGTAGTCTACAAGGAGGCACATTCATCTGTTTGGGATCCACTATCTACAGCCTTCTCTGAAAGGGCTGAGCAGAGGTCACCTTTTTCTTTTCCAAACTGCCAGAAGGCGAGGTGGGATAGCTATCTCCTTCCCCCCATCGGTGCACACTGCTGCAGAGAGGACCTGCCCAGAACACTGGGCGCCTGCGTTCAATTCTCACCCCAGTCAGAAGTGCTCAAAACTCTGTCCCTGACCTCTCAGGAAAGTGTCCTTGCCACCAGGGTATTCAGTATTTATCAGACATAGCTCACTTGTGAGAGACTGAGCTTAATTCACAGGAATCTGTACAAACAGCCGAGATCTTGCGATGGAAGGTACTGTAGAACTGCAAATTATTATATTTAATCATAAAGCTCTTGAGACTCTGCCCTTTGAAGCCTAGAGGCATTCATTAGCAACGTTCTCATGTAATGCTGAGCTCTTAGTAGAACATAATGAAGATATCCTCAGGATGAGGGGAAAAAAAGAAACACCGCATTTCCTCTCATGGGACAGAGCGTAAGAACTAGATGTACAATCCTAACAGATACTTTCCTTCAGGAGAGACGAGTTTGTGTATTTCTTCCAAATACGACCAAAATGAATTTACCAGAAATTTTCAGACAACCTTGTGCTCCTGCTGGTTAGGCTCTCGGGATGGTTTCCTCTTCGTAAGAATGTGCATCCTGTCTCCCTAATGGCCTACGTCAAAATCCCACCTACAAGCATCCCTAAACATCAGGAAAGTTTAGGTCAGCTTTAAAGTCAGGCTCCCATGCTAGCATCCATCCCGTGGCGGGAATGTGATGCTGGAAAGCTCTCTTCACGAGGATCTGCTTCCCAGCTTGAACCTGGGCTCCCTCATGACCCTACGTGCTTGCAAACCTGGCTGGTGGCAAAAAGGGGCTCATCATTGCCACAGCAGAATCTCATAGCTGTGGTGCACCCAGGGACAAAGAAGGGACACACAGGCACAGGCTTTGCTCTAACTTACTCGGGCCAGAAGCCAAGCAGATGGGCAGGGAGCTGGAAGCAATCAGCAGCGCAGGAATGAGAACTTGTCTCACTTTTCTGTGTGTGCAACTGAAAAACGTGGTTTTGAAGCCAATTTTTGCTGCAAAGAGGAAAGTGATTAAAGAAAGGGTGTATCTAAAGCGCAGTTAGAACTGCAGGCACAGCACAGGCAAAGGCAGCAAGCAGCAGAGTAGCTGTAACAGCAGGGACTTCAGCTGCTGACATAAACCTGCAAGTTATTTTCTTCTTCCTTAATATTTGTCACCCACCCACTTATCCAAACAAAAGAAAAAGGCCGGAAAAGACTGTCAATTGCAGCATGTTTGCAAATTCTCTTCTTATCACCCATCTTTACTTCTGTAAACAATTTCTGTGCATTATTAACATTTGAAATACTGCACACATGGAAAAATCATAACTAAAATGTACTAGTCAGGGAACTGGTCCCAAGGACACGTAAATATCAATAACTCCTTTGAAGTTTTAGGATCAGCTGGATAAAAAATTACTGGAGTGGATACGAGCTGTCTCCTGGAAGGAAATCAGCTAGCAGTAGGCCAACGAGGGAGGCTTTGTGAAATTTTTGACCTTGAGGGGGTTCTGGAAAGCAATGTATTTACTTAGGATTATTTGAGGGGCTTGGAAAATTGAACAGTCAGGGTCTTAGTCATCTTTGCGTGGGAATGGTGTACGCTCTCTGTGTAGCAGCCTTGAAATGAAAAGCCTGCCTGCCTGCCTGTCTGCGGAGCAACGGGGCTGCAGGCTGATTCAAGATGGAGGCACTGCTCACTCTGGTCCAGATTCGTATTTTACCTCGCTCTCCATTCTTTCATTTTTCGTTAACCTGCAATAAATCATCTGGTCTGGAAGTACATGCTTTTCCCTTTGCATTTGGCAACTGTTGCTCTAGAGAGCCCTACTTTCAGCGCTGAGCTACATTAACTGATGTGTGTGTGTGTGTGTGTTACAGATTATTAAAAGTTCAGGAGATTACTAATAGAGTTCGGGGATACCTGTAGGCACATTGTCTAAATAGATAGATGAGCTGGCAGTATCTTTACTCGATCTTTCCAGGCGGAGATTTACTGAGTTGAGTGACCACTGGTACCGTGGAGCAGGAGGCAGCGTGCTGACGGCAGGCCCGCCAGCCCCCCCGGCGCGGCTCTCCGCAGTGCTTCCACCGCCGCAATGCTTCTGACACCACCCTGCTTTAAAGCTCGGGGAAATATTGGTTTGCCAACCAGAGGAAAATTATTGCAATGGCATTACAGTGCACACGCAACACTGTGTGTCCGACTTAAACTCTAGCTCGCCTGTCATTTTCTTTCACACCTCTCTACAAGGATTTTCCTTTTTCTGAGTTAACATCACAAAAGACATCCCTTTATTATTATTTATTCCTTAAATTGGAACGCCTTGGCTATGTAATTAGTAATATGGAGAGGGTGTGTGTTTATTTGTCCAACACATGCTCCTTTATACATCTCCTGCACCTGCTGGAATACACCTTTCCAGAATGCAAAGAAGGAAAGGGGTCTCTGCCTCTCTTCACTGCCTGTTTGTCCTCCTTTCCTTTTTGTTTTTAAAGTTGGTAGGAGTAAAGTAATGGCTCCTGTGATGCCTCTGACACAGGATGATTTATCACAGTTGTGTAAGGATTAGCTGAATGGGTGGGTTTGGGTGTTATAAATGGGATGTGAAAGTCTGGATTCCCGGCTGTAAGCTTGGCAGGGTGAACTCGCTCGGCCCTTTGTTCTTGTTAGACAAATAAAATGAGTTTGCTCTGAGTGGGTGGTAGAAGGGTGTATTTTGGATGAAATCTCAAACATGAGTTTCTGTGTGGATGCTTAAATACTCTCTGGCATGTTGTGTGAGAGGAGGGATGGGCGAGGGGAGGAGCGGAGCTCGGCGGCTGCAGGAAGCAGTCTAGCCCGGCTGCTGGAAACAGCTTTGGAGACAGCCCACCAGGCAAATATTTGACTGCTGAGAAACCCAGGCCAGTGTGTTATGTCCTCGTACAGCGAAAACAGAGCTGATTCCTTCTGTGGACTCCATCCTGCCTTTCTGTATGTGAGCAGGGAGGTTAGGGAGAAGCAGCCTGAAATTTTCCGTGCTCTACAGCCCACCCACAGCAAGGCCAGCGAGGGCTGTGATTTAACATCTTGCTGGTGGAGAGGTGGTAGCTGAGCCCCCTCCCTGGCTCAGGAGCTTCCTGCTCATCCTGCTCCCCTGCTGGCGTGCAGCAACAGGGACGAGGGACCCTGCGTACGGCTGCGTCCTGGACCAGACCCAAGGAAGGCGGCTGTGTGTACTGCCCTCGGGGCCCCTAAACCATCCTGCACGGCTGAGACGTGAAGAAAGTCTCTAGAAACCTCTGCTTGACCACCACAGCTCTACCCTCCTCATTGCTCTAGGCGATGGGAATGGCATTAGGGTAATGGGAACAACGGTCTGGGAACAAGGACTAGAGCTTAGTCTGGTCAGCAGTTTCTGTGTAGCAGAAATGATTTTTAAAATGGGAACAAGGAGAAATGTGATAAAAATAATATTAACAATGTGCAAATCCTCCTGCAATGTAAGAAGAAGGGGCGGGGGAGGGGGAACACACCCACAGAAGGAAGAAAATACAACTTGAAGAACTGAAGAGCATAGCCTATAAAAGCAATGCAATCAATATCTAATAATTAAGAACAAAGAGAAACCGAGTAATGATTAACTTTTTAGCAGTATGTAATTGAAGGCTGATCCTTCAAGTGAAAGGAAGGCTGAGGAGAATTCAACTTTCTAACCTTCATATGTGGGAACTGGAGCCAGAGCTAAACCAATATTTTCTGATTTTTTTTTCCTGACAGTTCATAAATTAAAAAACCCAGCACCCTCTGAAATCATATTAAGTGTTTTGTAAAGGCTACGATGCTTTTACAGCCATTGTAAAGCTTCCTCTCGCTCCCCATTCCCAGGTGGTGCTTTATTCAAAGGAACAGGCGACCTCTGCAACCCCGCCAAGGTCACGGAAACCTCCAGAGCCTGCTGGTGAGGAGCCGAACTGAACAGGCATCAGGGCAGAGCTCGGGCAGGTCGCTGCTCTGTGCTCGGAGGGGACGACTTTTCTTTCCGCATCCTGCTCTCTCCTCTGAAGAAAGGGGCTTGAGCTGGCTTGTCTTGCTCAGAGTTGGCGGTTGAGTCAAACTCAACAGAACGATCCGCGTGAGTCACTGCGTCGCCGAGTGAGTTATAGTCACAAGTGGTTTATCCCAGTTACAAATGAAAGAGCAAGAATTGCTTCCATTGCACTTCAGCCTTAACAGCCTGCTACGGTTTATTACAGAGCACATACGGGCAGAAGAGATACACAGGTATAAGACCAGCTTAATGATCACAGCGACTGAGGGAGGGTCTGATCTCCCAAACTCGTTGCCAGATGCAGTGCTGCTCTGCTTTGTGCTGTCGAGGCTTCCTCTCGCAACGGCGACAAGCACGTGAAAAGCCAGGCATTTCCCGTGGCTTTTCTAAAAAGTGCATCTGTATCTATTGAATCTTTGGAGTGTTAAAAAATCGATGCTAAGACAACTTCCACAGCCTTTCCCAGCAACATCAAATTAAAGGAAGGCATGGTGCCATAATTTCCCATAGCTGTGTATGCTGTGTTACAAATAGAAAGCCTACTCATTATTCTTAAGCGACCAAACTATAAAATATCTGAATCTCTCACACATTTTTTTAACACGTAGGTTACCTTTTTTGGCTAGTCCTTTTAAAAGCTAGGCTTTTAGAGCAAGGCTGCAGTGCAAGATGAATGATGATCGCTCCTCACTGTACTAGCAATTACTTCACCAATTCCTCTCCAAATGTGTAATATACTAATATGTGAAGATTATATTCAACAGCGAGACAGACTGAATGCTGCAAGGGAAGTAATTACTTTTGAATATCATTTTGCAGACATTATGAAGTCTCTGTTAAATGAATTTATGAATGTTATCAGAGCTGACGTAAGCACATCTGTTACCAACTTTGTCTAACTACATGCAAACTGCTTAGTGACACCACTTATACTGACAAATATTTAAAATCTCTGCAATTCTACAGGATAAGTTTGGTCTTGAAGAGGTATCAGTATAGTAATAAAACTTTTTCAATAGAAGGCAAAACTTAAAATTACCTCTTTTTTTATTGTCCCAATAATTATTGCTCTGTGTGGAAGACAGCAGAATAAAGGGAGTCGTGCCTTAATAGAAAATGTCTGGGTAGAAGAGACATAATTATAATTCTCTTGACTGGAAATCTAATTTTAATAAGGGACTTGGGTTTGGCTAAATTTCTTAGAAAAGATGGTATGCTAAGTTAATTGTTTTCCCCAAATTAAAAACCAACTGAGAGACTGTTGTTCTGTGGGAATAGAAGCACTTACAGAAGAGAGCCATGGAAACATGTAATAAGTTAAGGTAAGCGATCTTTTGTTTGTGTATAGTCAGTCGTAGTCGTATTAAAATGCTGGTATTTACAGTTCAATTATTATGCTATAGAAATAATGAAAAATATATGGTAACAATAAAATGAATTTTTCAGTGTGGGTTGTCATCACCCCAAGCTTTAACAAACGAGGTAGGCTCCGGCATGGCTAGTGCTCTGCCTAAACCAGAGATCCTTCGAAGGGCTGGAAACGCATGAATGAGTCGCTCAGGTGAGGCTCTGCGGGAGCTCCCAGGGTGAACAACAGGTGTAACCACGCCGCAGCTGATCACCCCAGCAAGGGGATTCAATAACGAGGTGTCTGTGAAGCCTGAACGTCGGCCTCTTCCAGTAGCCCCTTCCAGCCTGATATTCCTGGTTCACTTTCGCCTGCAATGACCTGCTTAACGGGGAAGGAGGTTTGTGGGGAGCCTGCCGCTCCTTTGCGAAGGAAGGAGGCAGCTAGAGTCCTTGTATTCTCCTCAGTGCTTCTGTCTTGGTCTCCTGAGAGCAAATTGTGGCTCACATTGGTGAAGGAGGCTGCAAACCAAAGGAGAGGTCGCAACTGGTAAGCTTTCTCTATGCTAGTCTGCAAAGATGAATATTTATTGCAATTAATAGCTACAGCACCTTGACCAGAACTGTAGCAACGCATACTTTTATTTCTGGAGGTGTGTGGATCAGCTGTTCTCTGTGTTGGCCAAGTGTCCTTGTGTGTCTCCACTCTTGTATAAGAAAGAAAAGCAAATCTGTCCTGCAAAGATGTTACCTGAGCACTCTAGATCTCTGCCAAGACCATATTTGCAGCATTAAATTTTGTTTTAGATTACTTGCTAAGTAATCCATACTTGCTGTATTTCCTCTGTTTAAACAAAATATATTGAAAATAATAGGACTGAATCTTCTGAGGCTTCTGGTATTCTTAAGGGCACTGCTTTTTAAAGAAACGTAGAAGAAACGAAATCTGAGTTCAAGTCTTTTGGACTCCAGCACAAAAAGCTACCACCTAAGCAGCTGCTTGCCCAAAGATTTCCTGAGTCATCTGTAATTTGTTGCATGTTGAGGTATATCTTGCTTTCAGGCTTTGGGTTGAAATGTGAGCTTTCTAATATAAATAAGCACGCGGGGATTGGCTTTATAACTCACAGGTCTTAGACTGTCACTGGCTTTGGATTATGTCCAAGTGTGACATACTGTCAGGAACTGAATGCTTTTGATAGTGGATGGTATACCAGCACCGTAATACTAACAGGCTTCTAAATGCCCACAGTAGTAAATTTGTTACCAAAACTAAGAGGATATTCTGCCAAAATATCTATAACAACAGCCTTAGCTCCTCACTGCACTGCCTGCAGTGATGCTACTTGGCTTCCTTTTGCTCTTGCCTTTACTCCGCTTCCTCCTTCACTCTGCTCTATAGCACTGGTGCGCTACTATATCCACGATGTCCTCACGCCCGTAATGGAGAGAGAAGCAGGGAGACCAGAGCTGCTGCATGTGTCAGGTCAGCAAGGGTCTGTAGGCCCTTGGGGAGGGCTGTGTTGGGGAGGTAGATCCCATAAGGTGGGGTGGTCTAGGAGGAGAAGCCCCATCCTGCTGCAGTCTTCTCCAAGGGATGACGTTCTCCCAAGCTTCAGATCAGCTGGAAAGTGACCATTAGGGAAAGGAAAGGGAGAAATTCCCTACCCACATGGACCACCTGTGGAAAGTTCACCGATTCTGTCTGAAAGAGTTAATAGCATTGAGACAGCTAGCGGTATCGTGATACTGTGTTTTGGCGTTGTTACTGGGAAAGGATCAGATGTTATTGCCTGTCATTACTTCTCGGTCCCTGGCAGGCAACACTCAGCACATGGCAGGAAAAAGACCAGCAATTCCAGCATGGAAAATCTCCAGGACCAATCTTTCCCATACAAGAAATAGAAATCCTAGCTTGAATGCTTGAGATTACAGCTCCAGAAAAATATCTCTAGACGTCACAAAAGTCAAGAGACTGACGGAAAACGTTCTTCTGCATGAGACATGCTGTTTTCCATGTGGTGATGAACAGCATCTCTTTCCTCATCAAGCACTGGGACACTTTGGGGCATACCCATTGATGCTGTTCATGGCAAATAAAGTGATGCTAAAGCAACAGACTTGTGCATACATTCAGCACTGGAATTTTGGGGGGTTTTTTTTGGTTATTGCAGCTGCTATGGTTACCAGTCACGCGGTTGGCCACCTTCTGTAGTGGAAGTACAGAGTGATTATACCGTACATTGTGTGAAGAAGTCAGATAGACCTTGGGGGTGTGTGGTGGGTGTGAGTTTCCTACCCACTGCAGAAGGAGCTGGAATGAAAGTTCTCTGAAAGAAATACATTTCAATGCTAATACTGCCTAAGTGTTTGTAAAGCAACTGTCTTTTACCTTTTCTATTACTTCTAAGGGGAAAAAAAAGCAGCAAAGCAGAAATAACTGATTAACCTTGCAATTAATGCAAATTAATGTTGACTTTTTTATGCATTTGATGGTACAGTGGCCTCACTGGAGCTGATACTATGTATGTTTGCCCTGCGATTCAGGCTAAATAAGTAGTTCCCCTAACCGACAGTATCCTCCTATAACAACTAAACACTGGAGGGAAATCATAGCTATTACAGCAGGATATCTGTGGACCTACGTAATTTTGTTATCTCATATGTTCCTTCCCTCACCAAAACCCACTTTTTGGCTTGGTCAGCTGTATCTCTCCAAAAGACCTAATTAAAAAGCTTTTGTCATACAGAAAAGGTACTAAGCAATGTGTTCAAAGGAATTACTTATCTACTGGTGTGTGCAGTTGACCTACAATAATGAGGTATATGAAATCTATGGTGTAACAGCCATCCATGAGTTAACACATAGTTACAGCTAGTAACTATTTAGCAATAATCAGATATTCCTTCACTGTGGTGTAGAAGACTGAATGTTTCTGAAGTCGGCACTGTAAGACCTTTGGGTACTAGGATGCATGCTGCAGGACCAGGAGACCACAATGGTTGTGTCTTCATAGGGAAATGGCCCCTTAGAGAAAGGATAGAGCGAATTTCCTCACAGCTCTGTTGGATTTCCTAATATTGCTATAAATGCCTCTCCACTCCTGGAGGCTCTGGAGTTACTGCAAAGATCTCAGTCCCCAGAATCCTTACCTGTGATGTGACACTGCATCATCATCAGAGATCAGCTGGCACAGGTGTCTTTCTACCAGTCATGCAACAACTGCCCTTCTTTCCTTCACTTTTTCTCAGCCTAATTGGTCCAAGGCCACTGGAATATGTACAGTCCTCTTTATTGGTGGTTCTTGTCATAAATAAACAGCTGACTCTCTGCTTTGCTGACAAAGGTCCGCTGCTTCTCTGGGCAAGGGTACTGGTGCCGTCTGTTTGACTCAACAGACACAAAAGCTCGTTCGGGACGAATTGGCATTGCCTGCCAGCCCGGCAGAGGCAGGAGGTGCTGCCTTGCCAGGCGCTTCTGCAAAAAGGCAGGGACAACTTCCACAGTGGCTTCTGGATTGACGTGGTCTCTCCTGCCTCTGTACTGCAAGGCCCCCTCCCAGCTAACCCACCTGTCTCCCCACCTACTTCTGCTGCAGAAGCCAGTCTCAATTGTATTTATACGCTCACGGGAACCCTAGGAGTTGGGCATTGACTAGATCTACAAGAGACACATAATGAGTTTGAATTACCATTGAGTATGTTATCATCCCTTTGGGCAGAGCTTCCCGTAAAAATTAGACTGCCTCTGAAGGTGTTTTTTTTTACCTCTGTAAAGATCAACTGCAGATTGGTCTTCAGGAAGGACCCAAGCACTTTTTTGCTCAGACATCATAGTTTAAATAACCATGTTAATGAAAGAGCTGTTCACTTTGCCTACCCATGGATATTGTTCCTGCCTTTAAGCTGGCAGTATGCAGTTGCCGATAGGAACTTGAATCTCTTCTTCTTGATGACACTGCAGCTGTTTACAAGACAGGCTATTTCCAGGTAGCTCAACATCCTGTCTTTTTTTTGCCACGAACAAATGGTGCCGACACTTGTGCAGCTTTGATTGAACTTTCACAAAAGCTGTCACTGTGGATGAGACTGCCTTTGACTTTTTTCTTTGTTTGTCAGTAATGCCTGTTCGTGGTTTTGCCTCCAGCTTATAGCATTTCCTTGGGTTTCAGTGGCCTCCACCCAGTTCTTACGCCTGCCATGACCTAAGTTCAACTGCTGGCGATGGCTTCTGCGAGCCCATTGCTGCCAGCAAACTCTCCAAGCCTTACCACGTTCTTTCGAGTTCACTCTTCCATTTCCTATTCCTGTACTGGTATATTAACTGGGTTAAAATGGCCATATTTAGTAGACTGGATGACATATAAGATCGCCAGCAGTAATGGCTTGAAATCTTAAAGTTTCCTGCTTTCTTACCCTACATGGGTTTTTTTCTATGCACACACACCCACAAAGGCATGGTTTTAGATACGCTTCTATAGCTGCCTGATAATCAAGTCCGTCCATGGAAACTTACGTTATCCTTCTTGCTAGTAAGCATGTTACAGAGGCAATAGGGGCCCTATATTCTAAAGGTGATAAAGGCAAAAAATGTAAAGTTATGTCAATAACAATTTGCCAGGCAATGAAATAGCACATAAAATGTTGAGAGTGAAATGGTAATAAATCCAGAAGAATTTTTTTTTTTTCATTTGTGAAATGTTCTCACATATGCATCTTGTCAGTTTTCCCTTCTCCATGAGGGTGAGAAAAATCCTTCTTTTTAAAAATTTCATTCTGCAAGTTTATTTTCAAAAAGGCTGCTGGCAGGTTGTCACAGAACGGGAAGATTATGATTAACTGAAATGTCATCAGCCTGTTATTCTCCACAGAGGCGATATGAATGGGAATTAAGTAATGAACTTCTGCAAATGGATGATAGGAGAAGGAGAAGTAACAGGCTGGTTTCTCAGTTAGCGCAGGGCTTTGCTGAAGGAATGGAAACGGTGAGATTTTCCTTTTAACTTCTTACACCTCATCAACTCCTATTACCAAAAAAAGACACAACTCTCTCTTGTCAAAAAGAAAACTCCAAGATTATGCAGAAAGGGAAAGGTGAATTCCTTTTTATTTAACCAAAAGTCTTGTATTTCTAAGCTTTGGGTTTTCTGTTAATATTGCTGTGGCACACAGGCTGCTGATCCTTTTTCCAACGTTGCGTGATTAAATCATTGCAATGGTAACACGCATTTTCCTTCACAGCACTAGCAGAATGCTGTTTAATTTTATCCCATGGGAAGCTCGTGCCTGATTCAATCAGGCGTTCTTTAACTTTTTTTGTGGTTGTTTTATCAAAGGAAAGACAGAGCGGTACATGTTAGTCTATTAATGTTACAGGTTATAACTCGAGATGAGTTCAAGCCATAGAATCCGGATATGAATTTCAAATGCCCAGTACAACGAGAAAGGCCATTTTAATTATGCTGATCTGGGTATGTGGCTGGTGTTTGAAGTGTTGGGGGGGTTTAGAGGTGAAGTCTCCAGAACTGTCTGCCCTTCTTTGTTGGAGAAGATACCAAACTTTTGCGGGTGCTGCAACAGAGGCAGTAATCCAGCCATGTAACACACAACGGGGGAAAAAGTCTCGTCCCAAACGGCAATAAGACTGCCTTCTGGCCAGAGGTTAGCATGTCTTTGCAAGTCGTTGCTGATGAGTTAGTTCCTCTGTACGCGAGGGAGCAAAGTGCACTTCGATACCCTTTGAAATCTCTGTCCTGTCGCGTGAGGGCTGAGGAGGCCGCCGGTGCGCGGCAGCCGCGGGCCTGGGTCCCCAGAGCCGCCTGCCAGGCAGAGCAGCTTCGCCGCGCGGGGGGAGCGTTTGCTCTGGCTGCGCGCTGTGGCTGACAACCACCTCAATGTGGCAATGAAGTGCTGGGGTGATGGAAAGGCTGCAAGGTCAATGCCACGGGTCAGATTCCTTCTCTTGTTCCCGTCCTTTCAGCGGCACCTGTTTGAACACACAGGCAGGAGCAACCATCTGCAAGACCACTGATAGCATTCTCGGGGTACAGTGGAGAACTCATACGGCTGATCCCTGTGACTGTCCCCGTTTTCCTGCCCCTCCCCAGCAGGTGATGAAGAGGAGGACTGGCTCGGGCATGCTGCGCTCCTGACGGCACCCTTGCTGTGTTTGGCACCAGCCCCAGTTAGTGCACAGCCCTTTGGGAACCACAGAGGGCGAGTTCAGTGCAGATCAGCCACACTGGGCCAGGTCTGCAGTGGGGAATCAGCTTCTCTTGCTCTTCCCTTGCTCCTCTTCTTGGTGGTTCGGTGGGAAAAGCATTTCCCTCACTGCCGGCCAAACCAATTGGGTTTCCGTGTCGCTTTTTGTAAGACCTCCTTACGTTGTATGGGAAGCAACCAGCTGAGTGATCCACCGCTGCTGTCTCTGCTCCCCTGGAGACGCATAGAGCAGCTTGTGGGGACACGAGGAAGCAGCCATAGCCCGAAACAGGGAGCCCCAGCCTGCAGCGCCGCTGGGTTACATCTGAGCTGCTCCGGGTAAGCTGGCGGTGATGGATCCTTGTGAGGGGCTCCACGTCTCCAGCACGTCGAGGAAGTGACAGGGCTAGTTAAATCACGCGTTTCAAAACCTTCAGCGCAAAGTCCAAGGACATACTGCGGTTTTGTAATAAGAGTGTAATATTTCTTCTCTCCAGTTGAAAGCACACATTTTCCCAAGTTCACGAGTGGCCCTGTAGGTCAGAGGCAGTTCAGTGGTGACATCCATTGACACAGTTAAGAGAATTTTGTCCTAATTACTTAGTATGAAATGCTACTAATGTTATTTTATATAATAAACTCTTATAATAACACTCTCAAACCTTACTGGATTTAAGTGCCAAGATTCCACAAAAGGTCACTTTTTCTCTGTTAGTTGCTTTCTTTTCTTCTAAGCTGTGGTAATTAGAATCTAAAGAAACTCTAAGCTGAATAGGGGAATTGAAATCTTACAATTTCTCACAATCACATATCTTAGTGCTTTGAATAAGCCAAATCAATTTTTGACAATGTTGTCTTTGTGATCTCTCCAAAATGCCTTCCCATCCTTCCCCCAGCCCTAGTGTAACTCTCTGCAAATATTTTCTTTTTTTTTTTTTTGTCTGATAAGTAGTTTTACATTCATTGGCATTGCTTGCTTGTAATCAGAGAGCCATTCCAGCAGCCAGCAGATGTTTAGAGACAGCGTCTGCCATTCTTATTTAAACTGGGGAGGGTTTGATCCCAGGAGATGTCCTAGCAAAATCAATGGGACTGTCTGCTGTAAAAGAAATGCTCAGTGGTAAGATAGGTAGAACTGAGCTGCAGAGGTTTCAAGGGAATTAAGCAGGTATGCAGAAAGAATTGGCACGAGCTGATTTCACAACAGTAATTTGCTCAGTGGTATTGATGCGGGAGAGCACTTCAGATGTATCGTGGAATAAACTGAGCTACTGGGAACATTCATTCCTGCCTCCTTCCTGTATGCTGCAATGAGAGCAAGGCTGTTTCTGGACAAAGAGCTCCAGTTTCCTATTTCTGTGGCAGTTCCTGTAACATGACAAAGGACAGTATACTGTAAAGTAGTCTCCAGCAAGGCCAGGTATGGAGATTGCAGTAAACAGGGCTGCATCTTTGTAGAAGAATGAGGAGCTCAGACACTACTTTTATATCTTTACGTGACAGTGGGTTCTGTAACAGGGCTCCCAGCTACCTGGCAGCCACATAACTTCATACCTGTGGCTAAAGTTCGTAAGATGCAGCGCGTTGCAAAGAGGTGCTTGTGTGCTTCGGTTGCTGCTGAAACGCACGACGCGGTGGAACATTTTAAAGATGTCCCGCATAAACATCTACTGAGGGATTATCACTCACGCTAGTTGTTAAGATTCAAACAGCAGAGGAAATGAAACACTATCTCCTCTAGAGAACCTGCTGAGATATATTTAAAGCCTCCACTGATACGTTACACAGATGCCCGTTCCAACAGTTTGTAACACTCCTCTGTGGCCGATGGCACCACTCTTCAGGAATGTGATGCCCACAAGAGGTTTTCTTCAAGATGAACGGAATTTCTGTTAATCCAACTTGATATTACAAAATATCTCATTTGCTGGTGGCATAGTACATGACAAAGATGCCAAATGAGTAATCACTGGGTAAATTTTACTATCACCACGTTGTAATGTACAGTTTCAAACCCCTGTTTATTCAGGTTTACTACTTTGATATTTGCTTGTTGACATCTTTTATTGTGATAACTGGCCACCTGCCAGCCTTGCTTCTCCCTTTGAAGGGTTTTTTTTGTCCGATTAGGCCTTACAAAATTTTCAAATCCCACTGATCCCTTTCCTGCTTTCCCATATTGTTTTAAGCCATGGCATCAGATGCACATTATAGACATGACTCCCGTAAACCCCGAACTGCCCCTTCTACAGCACTCTGGTAATGTCATTTATTCCCACTTTTCAGGCTGTCAGAGCCACAGAGGCATCTTTGTGTGAGCGACAATCAGGCCCTGTAAATCCAAGCGTGAGATCCTCTTGGCTACGGCTGTGTTTTTAGGAGTCTGATAACAGAAATAACATTAAATAAAATGAGCAAATATTGGCTCATCTAGTGTCACATCAGCAGTACTTTGGGTTGCCACGCAGGAAAGCAGGATGTTGGGGAGACTGAGTTTCAGAGTGGTGGGAAGCCAGGCTCATCAGGGAAGACAAGTGATTTAACATGGCCCTTCGTAGTAAGTGCCTGCAGCTAGCTGATTGCTAAAGCAGCATGGAGAGGATCTGTAGAGGAGATTACACAATCAACCAGCCCAGCTAGCAAAAAGTCCGCTGTGACGGCAACAGTTGCAGCAGTTTCCACTGGAAAAGAGGCTGATTCCTGCTATTAGTGCTCTTAGACCTCTAAAGATCACCCAGAGTAAGTATTCTTTACCTTGTTTGTAACCTTCTTTGGACTGACAAAAAAACAAAGCCAAAAAAGAGGATTATACGAATTGTTGCTCCTTCACATGTCTCTGTCAGCAAACCTCAAGACGAGCCTTCCCATTTCAGCTTTATACAGTGACTTGAACCCTGAGCACGTGAGCTGTAGGACGAATATTAAATTCCGTGGGGCTGCTCGTGATTGAAGTTAAGCCTGCGTCTGTTCTCTGGGGAAAAAGATGGGAGAGGGTATCCTATCACAAGAACTGATATTTGATCAGCCAACAGAGGTAGCTACACAGTGGCTGCTCTTCAGGTAGCATCCTTAAAATCAAATAACTGAAACCAAATCTTGCAGTAGCTGCACAGAATGCTATCCACAGACCACAAGGTCAATCCATAAAAGCAGAGTTAATGACAATATTTGATTTTTTTCAAATGTGATTTTTCAAACCGCCAGCCATAAAAGATAATAATAGTCTCAAAAAACAGAAGATAGTGTCTTGTTCTTGCGTGGTCCTGGGCTTTGAAGTTGGAGTGACTGGCAAGCAGTGCTTTAGGGTTGCACATAGTTTAAACGAAACACCCTGACAGAGTCAAGATTGGTTTCTGGGTAGGTTCAACAGCGAGGTTACTTGTGTTGTATAGCTTTACCATTTTACCTAGAAATGCTTCTACTGCCAGTAAGAAATTACTGTAAATGGTAAAGGTGTGCCAAGAGCCACAAAGCACCGTCCAAACCTGATCCCATTCCTGCCAGGGCTCAGATGAGTAGTGACTCCCACTGAACTGAGCTGTCACGTGCATTAAGCTGTGATGGTATGTGCACATTGACACAAAAAAGGCCTAGATCAATATAGCCACTTGCAAAATGAAGGGTATAGACTGATACGGAACTAATATTATGCCATGTAAGAGAGGAAATTTGAGCCAAAGACATTAGTGCAAATACTGAAGACAGTCAGAAGAGCTATGGGAAGTTTAATATTCACACAGAACGCAGCACTACAGCGCTGAAGGTCTCACCTGGAAGATAACGTCAGGAATATTTCACTGTATGTGCTTGCCTTAATTGCATGTTTAAATTTTTAAAAGGGCAGCAGGGACCTATCTAAAAGCAGACAGAAAAGAATCCTCCACCAGCAACCATATCTTACTTCTAACCAAAGGCGTTTCTCTGACGTTAGAACAGGAATCTGATTTCTATTAAACCAGCATAAACCTTCAAAACCTCTGTCAGTCAAATTTTATGTTGGTGATGGATTTCAGTGTGCCACTTTTGTCTCCCCATTTCTTAGAAGTAATAAAGATAGATGAAAAAAAAAAAATACTGGAGGATTTGCAGCAGGAAAAACCTGCAAAATTATTGCGTATGCATTTTCACTTACGATGACCACGTACAATCATAAACTATTTGATCGCTTGCAAAAATATGTGCAGTGTTATTTGTTCTCATTGAGGCTTAAAATTGTTAATATAAGCGAATTTTCAAGCAGTGACCCAGTAGAAAAATAATGAATTTTTTTGCTATCTGTCAATAAATTATAATGAAGAAGTCATAAAGACATGAAATAAAGAGGGGAAAGCAAATTAGAAAAGGGGGCAAAAAGTATTTGCACATGAAACTCATTTCTTGTAATTTTGAAAGTCCAATCTCAGTAAAGGCCATTTAAGTATTCAGGCAAGAAATACAAGCTAGGAAAAATGCACTGCTGCATTTACAACTATCGCCTTCAATTTGGAGAGCATTGCCAACGATGCCACTTACAAGGAACTTTAATCTGCTTAAATACAGATTTTCTAATGACTACCCCAGGGCAACTACCACAGGGAATGGCCACATATAGGATGTCTAGACAACTAACGCTTACCTCATTTTTACAATAGGCTTACATTTCTATTGAGTCTAGGGATCACAGGAGGCCAGAACATTAATGGATTAGTAACATTTATGTTCCCCGTCTGCTTCGTGCGAGGGCTACGAATAGTTGCAGTGTTGAAATACAGTGACTTCAGGGGTTATCAACAGATGTCTCAGATTAATGAGTCACAGTTACTGTGATTCAACTAGGTTATGTTTTTTTACAGAAAAGAAATGAACGCCACCACACAATATCATAGTAGAACAACCGCTGCAAATTTGACTGAAGTATCTCCCTAGCTGGGCAAGAATGGAAGCTCTATAGGTATTCCACGTACAGAAATGAATAATAAAAAAAAAAAAAATGAAAAAAAAGGCAAAAATCATAAAACTTGTAAGGAGGATGTCAAGACAGGAAGTGCTGCAATCCATGTGCAGCGTAGAGCCGCAGACCCATCTGTGTCATTAGGTGACTTAAGGGCCGCAGCAACTGAAAGAACATACGTTATTCTGCTAAATGGCATGCGAAATCCTGAGCTCTTTATTAAACACAAAAGCTTGGAATTTGGAAAAGAAGGATAATATTTTGTTGAAACTCGAAATACCTATGGAGCTGGTGCTGAAAATATTAGGTGTTTCAGGCCATTCAAAGTGAGGGGAAATGTAACGTGAGTCTGGAGATTGGGGTGGGGGATGCAATGATGTCACTAGGATGTCTCATTAAGACAGACAGGCTTAGATTTTAATCCCAGGAGGGCTTTCAGAAAACTGAGAAAGAAACATAAGGATTTATTCACCAGAAACTGGGACAGGGAATTCTACAGTTACGACAACAGCCTGAAGTACAAGCGTGGCAGCTGTTCTAGGCCAAACCTGCTAAGAATATCGTGAACTCTTCCTCTGAGTTTTAATTGAGAGGAATATATACATACATGTAAAATAGCCCCATTGGTTTCTGAATAGGTTTTGTATGGCGTTATGTAGGGCTTTTACCTTTTCTTGAATGAAAATTAAAATAACTTTTTTCTTCAGTTTAAAAAACTTTTGACTCTTAAAACCCATTGTTTTCCAGCTTTGAAAATGGAAAAGATTGAAATACATTTCTTCCCTGCTTTCACCAAAATGAAATGCACATTTTGGCAGGAGGGCTTTGGCTGGCATTCTGAGATATAGTTCATTCGTCCCTTGGCAATTGCAGAAGATTTTTTTCTTAAAACAGGGTCTCCAGGCAATTTTTTTTTTCAGCTCCCTCCCTCAGATAATTGCCAGAGGCCTCATTTTACAAGCTCCTGTGTATTTTTTTTTCTGAGGTTCTAATACCACCAGGATTTGATAGTCTTAAAATGTTGTCAGTACCTCAGGCTCTCAAAGCCCCAGCCTGATATTCATGCTCAACAAGCTCTGTAGCCACATCCACCTAAGGTTTACACAAATACACTTGGGGTTCCTCCTGTAAATATTTTTTGTATGATTGTATAAGCTAATTTAAAAACCATTTGGCATTGAATGAACATTTGTATCAGTAGAACAGATTTCTGTACTCTGAAATCACAATTTACAAGTAAAAAAAAAATTATTGATTCTACTTGTGAAACTTCTGTGACACTTGAACAAGGACGGATAGGCAAGACTACATATTCGACCCTTGAGAAGAAAAGGTTTATTAAGTAGCAAGAGGATCTCCCCAGAGAATATTGTTTTTAGGCCATAGGATACTTTCAAAGCTTCTATGATTCAGCAGACCTGGAGGAGCTCTGGGCTAGGCCAGACTCTTCTGTTTTCCTCCTTAGCAGCAAAAATAAATCTATATTGGTGTACTTGTATTACTGAAAAGTAATACATCATACTTACGTGCTCATTGATTTACTTTAAATAACTCCTTAGTTTCTGCAATTATGCTGGCTATAGGTATAGGTTAATATAGGTGTTTTATACAACATAACTAGTTAATAAAAAGCTTGTAACACATATTTGTAACCTTACAACGTGTTGAAGAGTCTCATGGTGAAGAAGTTCTATGGCACAAGACAAAACTGCAATTCTCCCTCTTTCATCTATTTCCTATGAAATATAAACTGAAAAAAGGGGAAAAAACCCTGTGTAGATACCTAGCACTTGTCCTTTAAAGATTACTTCAGTTTCCTACTTGTTCTTGAGTTGAATTCCAATTGCAGTTGTAAGTTGAATTGCAATTGCAGTTCTAACGTGCTCCTTTTTCAGCGGAGGCTTCTTTGGCAAAATATCTGGAAGATGACTTCAAAGCAGCTGAAGCCTGATGCACACACAGCAACTGAAGAGGAAAGTGGATACTGAGTTTTGGACTGTACGAAGTGATCTTATGAGATCTTAATTTATCAATCTCTTCCAGGTAACCTTCTAAGTCTTGCAGTAAGATTTTCAGACCAGGAGGCAGAAAGGCCAACCGGAACCTAATGATGCAAGGGTGGTGGCTGGAGCAAAGTCACCTGGTTTATGGAAACCCAGTGGAATGGATACTGGGGGAGAGGAAATTCCGGTATTTTTTTTTCCCATATCTTTGTGTTGACAGAGTGGACACAAGATGGAAAGGTCTTTTCCCAGCAGAAAAGGTGGGATTCAAGCCCGAGATCTACAGAAAAATCTGGTGACCCGTGGTGATCTAGGATGAGCCTTGCACAGCTGAATAACCAAAACAGAAGTATAGCTACTTAGCATAACTTGCTTCATTGACTTAATGTACTCTTTGAGTACAAATATTCTTTTATAACATACGTAGTAACTATAGGTGGCTTAACTCTTTCAAAAAAGTGTGGAAAATAATTTCATGTTTTAGCCATGTCCCAGAGTCTTTTTGGCAGTTTTTGGATTTCAAGATCCACAAAGTGTTTTTCCCTCTTCCTCCTGCTATATGAAATCCTCAGACAAACAACAGAATGACTAACACCCTTTGCTATGGAAAGAATGAAACTGAGTATTCAGAGAGTTGCCAAATGCGGAATAAACAAACTGATATAACAATTTCCCCCTCTCTATCTATTATGGTGATCTCAGTTTGAGTTTCAACATCAGTACAGAAATCCTCAGACAGAACAGATTTCCAAACAGATAATCTCTCTTTAAATGTCATATTAGAAGAAGCAACTTACTCCGTTGAAAAGTCGAAGCCACTGATACCACAACATTACCCTCTCTTGGTAACAATACCATCTCCTTCTCTGCGAAGTAACTGTTTCTTCCATAACAAGTTAAGCCACAGAAGCCTGCAACTGCAATTTGTGATTCTAAGAGAGTTCTCGGAATATATCCCAGAATTCCTGGTGATTGGCAGCTCTGTAAAAAGCGATATCTAGCCCAACTATCCATCAAACAAATGAGTGGTAAGTCATTTGGAATTTCTCCCAATGCTATTCAGTTTTCTGTAGAATTTAATTCTGTTGTGTGTAGGAGAGGTTTCCCAAAGGTTAACAACTGTGTCATTTTATATTTTGCTCAGAAAACCGAGAGCTAGAAAACCATATTTCAGGCTAATTGCATATAAAATAGTTTAGAAAATAGTCACCTTGAAATATGGACACACAAAAATGAAATGTATCTGAAGGCTTTTTTTTTTAGTATTTTCTTCAGAATGAATCATTCAAGTTTGTTTAAGAATTCTGCTCAAACTTACTAGACATTGCTAAGGATACTGATTTTTGTTTTCCTCTCTTTTTAAATAAGTCTACTATTAAAGTCCGAGATAAGACTAGGAGATACCTCCGTTTCTTAGTATTCAGAGCCTGGAATTCTTTGCTGAAGATAAATGCTTATTACAAGTAGAAAGGAGAGGTCACTCTTTCATGTTGAGGTGTTGCCAGCAGAAGGGGTGCTGCTCTTTTCTGCCTGGACAAAACTTGCCCTGAATATGGGGCACTTGGGTTACATTTCTCTCTGGACCAGAAGAATGTCCAGCTACATCTCCCACTTCCCAGGCACATGCCGTAAGCATGCTGTTGTGAGCTGTTCTTGGTGGGAATGTTCTCCATGACTTCTGCTGAAATTTTGCCATTTCCTAGAAAGGACGACAGGATTTGTGGTGCCAGAGAAAGAGCATAAAAGTCAGTCTTGAGACACTGTCTTTGCAGTGTTTCTGAATATCATCCCGAACGTGTTCTTCATAAAAGAAACAACCCTTGGAGCAGGAACCAAAAGACATTTCCTCCTTCCAGCTGTTTTGTCTTAAAGAGTACACTCATTTGCAGAATAAAATGGACCTCCTTCTCTAGATATAAGCTGCTCAGGAAACCTATGAAGAGGAATGCAAATTTAGATATTACATTTGTACTCAATGTGCAAGTCCCATCAGTGAAGAACAGTCCAGAGAAGAACAAAGAAGCAAGACTCAAGGGAAATGGGCAGTTAAGAAAGGAAGAGTCAGGCTAAATTCAGTAGTCTCAAGGTAAAAGGGCAGATGAGTTGGAATTGTGACCTCTTCCACCCCTATCACACTCTATTCCAGCTTCTGTGAATTTTCTCTAAGTCTAGTCCTTGAATTAAACTTTTTAACTAATGTTTTTGCGCCCCTCATGCTAAAGTTCAACGAACACTTCTATCCAGAGCCAGCTGACGCAAAGGAATCCTACCTAACTGCCCTCCCGGCTGTCTGTTTCTGTACCATGTCCTCTCTTGTACCAAGACAAGCGTTTATGAGGCCGCACTGTAAACTGGATCAGGAAACTCATCTGGCTGAAAGCTAGTGGTATTTTTCCTGCTGGGTTGGTTTCTAGCTGGATCAGTCCTCTGAGTCAGTTTGCTGTAGAGTCACATGAACATCTGTGCAGCGCAAAGGTTGGGGCAGCACAGGGGCAGGAACAAGCAGCCAGGAGGGAGAAGGAACAGGGTGTGGAGCAAACAGATCTATTTCTTGCATTAGCGGTGCCTGTGTATGGTGTCCTGAAGTGTCACTTAAGCCACAGCCTTACCCCAGGGTGCCTGGGGTTTGATTCGCAGAAGCATTCACAATTACAAGTGAATTCCTGGGGAGATGTGCTTCCTTCAAAGGAGCTACCCCTTGCTAACCGTATTGGAAAACTAGGTGCTAGCTGTTTGATCTGTAAAATGGGGATAAGAATATCACCTTACAGGAAAGGGGTAAAAATGCATTTGTTGCTGTTCGTGAAACATTCTGTTCCAATAAACGCTTTAGATCAACCTAGTTGGCAACGCATCTGCCTGTCTTCAGAGCTAGTGGACAACAGCGTGCAGAAAGGAAGGTGTGGAGCGGGGCTTTGATTCCTCAGGCTTCAGAGAAACTGTGGAGAAAGTTGTATTATCATGTAATTACAATTTATATTATAGAGGGTGTGTGCCCAAGAAATCGGAAATAAAGGTATAAGCAGATGGCATTTGGCATTTATTACTTTTGAGTGTTTGACTTCTCACACCTGATCTTTTAATGCATGGGAGGGGAGTTTTGTGTTAAATACAGTCTACAAAAGCACTTTGGAATTCTGCTTATGTTGTTTTTAAATACTTGAATAGTATGATTTGATGACTGACATTGTATCACATCACTTGAAAATTTGAAACAAAAGAACCCTCTCTCCACAAACATCCCTTTTGCATTACCTTCTTCTCAGACAAGGAAAATGTTTATTTTTCTTTCTCTTTTGTGCACTTTCTCCTAAGCTTGTAGTACTACGACTACTCGACACATTATGCTGAATTAGTGGGCATTGGTCTAACCGGGTATGTCCTTCTTCCAGGTACTGAATTAAAACAAAAGGTAACACCAAAGTAATATTCTTAAGTATTCTGATGTCCATCCAAATAAAATGTGGGTGTTTTTTTACATTAGTCAAGGTTATTAACTGTGCCTTTACTATTGAAAAGCCTTGATTCATAAAGCTAATGTCTATGTGCATTGGTGCCTCTGTAAATGCAGGCCTGAGACGTGTTCTGAGTGCGCGTTTCGCAATTTCTTTTCTGAGGATTACATGGCTGTCTAGGTACTAAGTGGCTCCCATTAGTACAGTTTCTGGGCCTCTCTTCTCTATTCCGGTGGTTTGGCAGTCCACCGAAATGCAAAAGAATAATGCAGATCCTTGCAAATTATGAGAAAGAGCCTACTGACTGCAGAGCAGGACAGACAGGCTTGGCAGGAGGAAACTGCAATGTGGATGGGTGCCTCTGTGAGCCCATGTACAGCTGAGAGGTCACAATTCTGGCCTGTCAGACTTGACACTGATCATTTCATTTTGTACTTCCTACTCGCCAATCCCTTTCCACCAGCCTTCAGGCTCATCCACACACTTTCTTCCATGCTGCTGCTTTGTCACAAATGCTCCTGCATCCTTCCTTTCTTTTCAAATCCTTTTTGAGAGAAATTCTTCAATATTTCTACTAGGTTAAATATACCAAAGTCAGAAACATTTCCTTACATTTATTAAAAAATACATTTTTCCCACTTCTAACTAATGTGTATTTCTCAACTTGAGTTTTAATGACTTCAAATACTTTATGCCCAATTAGTAATTACCCATGCCAATTACATGGAACAGATTTACTTCAGGGTGAATTCTTGTAAGCTGCAGAGAGGGTTGCTGTAAAATGCCTATGAAGTCCCTTAGAGAGTTCAAAGATGACCGTATGAGTTGCACAGAGTTATAACTGGTGAAGTCAGAGAGTCTTTATATCCACTTCATGTCAGAAAAGGCCTGTTGGTGAGTGAAAAAAAGAACACAGAAGTTACAGTTCACAAGACACTGCCTTTCCAGCCAAAGCTGGCTAAAGAAGTTGCCTCTTATTCCTGCCTCCAGTGCCCCAAAGCAAAACTGGCCTTTTCTTATGGCGGTATAACTGTTCATGTGCTATAAACTGGATCACTGAAACGATCCGTATTAAAGACAGTCCTCTAAAACCCCCAAGCCACTAACGCTAGAAAATACTCTAAGACCCTAAACACTTCCCCACATATACTGACTTCCTGGGACCATGAATGAGAATACGGACCTTTTCCATATCCTGAAACTCACTGGTCTTGGGCTTTAGCAAATCATCTCTATGTGAATTACTTCATCTATTTTTCGGGCACATTGTATATCCAGTTCGTAATGCTTTTTGGAAGGGTGTGCTGTAGACAAACTTTCACATGTTCATTGTTCATCAATGAATAAATGATGCACTCTGTTTCAGGGTGGTTCAGATTCTTAGTCAAATTTTCCCTGTGCTTCCAATAGCTCTGGCCAGCCCTAATCAGAAACAGTCCTACTACTTACCCTTTCATAAAGCCAAACCTTCAGAGAGCAACATAGATGTTAATTAATTTACTCGTACCTTGCTCCTCTGAGGTAAATAACTGTATCATTTTCCCTTTCTGTTTAAAGGAGAATATTAAAACAGAAATGAAGTGACTTGCCTACAGTAACACAGCAAATTAGTGGCAGAAAAAGGGTTGGCATTCAGAAATTCTTGGGGTTCTTGGGGCTTGTCTACACAGGGAAACCGACTGCAACGCTGACTGTGCATCCTTCATTCTGTAACAGCTAGTCAAGCAGAGGCCAATGTGTGAGCACTCTATCAAAGGGAAGAGAGTCCTTTTGTTATGGAATTAATTGTGCATTAATGAGGCAAGGTAATTATTTTGGAATAAAACCCCTCTTATCCCTCTTATTCTAGATCAGGCATTCTGATGACTTCCTTATATAGGCAGGAGGTAAACTCTCAATTCTCCTCCTGCCTCCCCCCCCAAACCTAGTTAATTATTGCTTAATTATAAAGGCACAAAAATGTTTGTACTTGTACATAAAGAAAATAAATGAGTTCTGGATACCCTGAGACCTGTGAGAACATGCATTGCTCCTGCGTGCTGCTGCCCCCCTAACCGCACCTCTAGGATGCCATGTACGGGGAGAACGTGGTGAGAACAGCGGCTCGGCCGTGCCTCATGCCGGCAGCCCCCACGCCAGGACCCCTGCACTACCACATGTTGACCTCTTAGACCTGGGATTCAGGGAGAGACCGCAGGGGCCGGGGCGCAGGAACCAGCTCCAGCGCTGGACTGCGGCCAAGGGTGTGCGCCTCCACCGCGGCCGCATCTCAGATAGCACATGGGCTGGGCTGGTGCTTGGTGTCAGGGCCTCTCCCTCCCTGCGTGACCCTTCTGAGTATCTCCCTCATCTTATGATCTGACACATCAGCAGCGTGTGAAGGAAGATCACAGAAATGGTTTGGGAATGCGCTAGCCTCATTAACCTCATTAAAGAGCTTGCAAGCCACAGCTTCACTATCTGAATCCTTCTGATGAAGACAAATTCAGCAATCGCACACCACAGTTCCTGATGCTGCAGTCACCTCCAGCACTGCTGTGTTTATACACCCGAGGACTGTAAGCCTGTTTGGACTTCCCTTTGTACGAGCGGAGCTAGAGCTGCCAATACAAAGCTTCTCACTTACGTAAAATACGCTGAGCTTTTCAGATGGGTGATATAAGATAACTGTATTTAAATATCAAAAATATTCCTATTTGTTTTTCTGGATTGCCAATTCTCTTTTTTTTCATGCCAGAGCAGCACTGGGACTGGTTCTTCATCCATCCAGAATGTTCCTTCTATTCAGCAAGATGAGACAGGGAGTGTTTTTGTGACCCCGTAACACCTGCAGGAGTCATGACCTTAAGCTGGGGAACCCGTAAAAGAGTGATTGCTCCCTGGAAATCCACCCAGGTATTTTTACAGTACCTAACACTGTCGTATTTAAACATCAGCACTAAAGATCCATTAGGAACATCTTCAGAAGCTTGCAAGCCATTTGGATCCATATATAAGTCTTGTTGGTCTTTGCTGTCCAGACAGACATTCCTGGAAAGTGGATGGGGGTGAAGCTAACATCTCGGCAGCGGAGCAGCTGCTCACCAGAGCTCGGTTGCCCTAGCTATCACCATGCTGCACGCTGCTGGAACGTCGCCAGCCCACATCGGAGATGTTTTCTGGAGTGTCCTCATTTCAGAGACAGCTCAGGGAAAGCTTCACTTACGTTGGTTTAACTGAGATTGCTAATGTTCTGTCAAGCCAAGGATGATAACGACAACCAGCAGAGTATTCAGAAAGCGCTACCCACAGCTGATTTTGTTCAGAATTTTGGCCATTTGAAAACAGACTGGTGCTCCTGCAGAACCAGGAGTGGTGTTGATTAGTTATATATGGTGGATATCTAGAGAGAGAATTCATTTTAATTTGACTGGCATTAAAAGAGCTCCATGTATACTATCTGTATAGTACTGGAACGTTTTGCCTGTGTGTCAGCAACTACAGTGACCTTCTCCCTTTAGGTCTCCAATAAGCTGGAATTTGATGTAATGATCAAGGGGGGGGGGGGGGGGGGGGGTGGGGGAGAGCATTTTAATGCAAAAAGTTCTGAGAGGTGCAACACTGAAGTGTATCAGACATGCCCCAAGGAGTCTCGTTACCAACCCCCCCCCCCCGCCCCCACAGGTCGCTGTTATGGGTGACCTTGGCCCTGTACCCTGCCGTCGGCCCCGGGCCACGAGGGGGGGCGGCACGGGGCCGCCGTGAGCCAACGGGAGGTTCTCTGAGCACAGCTCCGCTGCCGCCGCCCGGGGCAGACGCGCACCACAGCACAGCTGCCCGCGGCACCTCAGCCCCCAGGCTCCCGCCTCGAAACTCGCAGCGGCCCCGTGGCTGAGGCGGGGAGGGGAGGGTCGTGCCCGGCGCGGGGGGGCGGTTGGAGCGCAACGAGCTCGGCGCAGGCCGCGGCCGCCCGCTAGGCCCGGCGCTTGGCCGTTGCTATAGGAACGCGCGCGGGGCCGCTCGCCCCCGCCCCTCACCGCCGGAGCGCGGGCGGGCGGGCGGCGGGGCAGCCCCTCTCGCGAGAGCTGCGGCGGCGGCGAGCGGGGCGGAGCGGAGCGGGCGGCGGGGTGAGCTCATCCCGGGCGCGGGCGGGGAGCGCCGCGCAGAGCCCAGCCGAGCGGAGCCGCCGGCAGCCGCCGCGGCAACTTTGTTGGGTGAGTTGCGAGCGGGAGCGCCGAGCCGAGCCGGGGCGGGCGGTGCGCCGTCCCCCTCCTTCCTGCCGCGGAGCCGGGCGCGGGGAGCCGCCGTGCCGCTGACCGAGGGAGGTGTGCGGGGGTGTGCGTGGGGGGAGCGGCCCCCAGCCCCGGGGCTGCGCGGCCCCCTGCCCGCCAGCCGGCGCCGCCGCCCCGGAGTTGGCGGGGGCGAGGGGAAGCGCTGGGGGCCCGGGCGAAAGTGGCCCGTAGAGCCCCCCGCCGCTGCAGTGCCCGGAGCCCCGCTCCTCCGCCCTGAAGGCGAGCGGCGTGCGCCCCCGGGGCGGCGGGAGCTCGCCGCGCCGCTGCCCGGGGCGGCCCCTCGCCTTGCCGGCAGCCCCGGGCCGGGGGCGGGTTGGGCGCGGGTCCCCCCGGAGCGCGCCGAGCCGGGTGCTATTTTCCGGATTTGTGTCTTTTTCTCCTCAGGAAAGGCAGCCCCGAGCGGGAGCAGCGCGGCCGGCGCCCCGGCGGGAGGGCGGACGGAGGCGGCGGTGGGTGGCGGCGGCGGCCCGCTCCGCGCCGTGCCGCGCAGTGCCGCTCCGCGGCGGCGGCTCCCCGCGCTGCCCGTCCCCTGCGGAGGCGGCTGCCGCCGAGGGCGCCCTGCGGCGGGGGGCGCGCTCCCTGCGGGCCCGGGAGCCGCACGCCGCTTGCCTTCAGGGCTCAATAAACAACTTGTCTCTTGTTTGGCGCTGTAAGTTGTACTTCAGTCTTTTCTCTCTCTCTCTTTACTTTTTATAGCCAGCGAGGGTGTAGTGCTGGTTTTGTTCTGAGCCGGTGCTGAGACCACGATAATGATAACAATTAGGTAATTTGGAGGCAGTGCCGGTGGGGATGTTCTGAATGCTCAGATCATGAGAGAGGGGGTGGAAGAACAAAATACTTGCGGATGCTTGATTTCTTCACTAGGAGCCTGGAAAAGTGGAAAAACAGGGAATGCCTTAAACTGGATCTTATGGAAAGGGAATGCCTTGAACTGGATGTTACGGGGAGGGAGGAGGAGATAGAGAAGCAAGGAAAGGTAGATAAGAAGGGAATAACCTTCCTAAGCTGAGTTTGTTTGCTCTTCTCACATTTTATATTGCATGAAGTCTTGTTGTTAATGTTCTCAGTCTATATTTAAAAATAACTATATTATTTGCACTGTGATGCAGCTTCAGTTTGTTTAATGAGGAATTCACCCATTCGTGTCTGGTAAAGCAGTGATACGAAATGGGAATTGCTCAACTTAATGAAGATCTCCTTGTATAACCTTGGCCATAACATCTCTATGTTTTAGATGGAGGAGGCACGTTTTTACCCAAAGAAGAATACAGAGGCATTTTTCTTGGATAATATTGCTTACAAAATCGCTTTTAAAAATTTTGCCTGCAAAATGGCTTTTGAAAATTTTAGTGATGCTGCTTTAATGAACCCGTTACTGCATGCTGAATGAAGTGCATCTGTGAGCACGGAGCCTTAGTTGATAGTACAATGCAAATTTGTTTTCAGAGTAAAGGTGTCAGATTTCATTAGGTTCCAGATCTGTGTGGATGAACCAAGACTGGTGTTTTCTTTAGAAAGTAGTCCTTTCATGATGGAATTTTGATTGAGGGGCTTTTTTGCTCGTTAACTATGGGAATTAAGCATTAGTTTAAGGCATAAACCAGTTTTGTAAAAGGGAAAACAGTCTTCCTCCCCCCAGTTTTTGCCTCTTGTCACTGCAGGTATTAACTGGATAATAAGCATCTGTGTTTTCTCTGGAGGGGTGTTTGGTCGTTATTTATTTGGAAGGTATTGCTGGGCTACCCTCTGTTCCCCTTCAGCTGGAGCGGCGGGAGAGACAGGTGAAAGTACTAAGGTAGAAGTTTGTGGCAGTTGTAATTGCAGAGAGAGATCTGTAAGTTGTGTTTCACAGTCAAGGCTTTTATGCCTTAGGCCATCAGATGCCATACCAGTTGTTAATCCAGAAACAGTGTGGGAAGTTCAGATTTATTTTTTTCTTAGTTATAAAACCACACATGTTCTATTTAGGTAGAGCTAAAAAGAAAAGTTTCATGATTGAATGTTTTATGTAAATACTATGTCTCCTCTTCTCTTTATTGATAGGTAACAAGGGACAGAAGATCTTCCCCCCCCCCCCCCCCCCCCCCCCCCCCCAATTTTAACAGTGTTTATTTATGGGCAGTTGATTAAAGGATGTGTACTTGGTTGCTCAACAGTGTATTAAGAAGGTATTACTGATGCTAATAAAATGCTTAGTTTTAACATTGCTACTTGGGATAGGCATACTTAGCTTTCAGTTGTGGTTCGTAGAACCTTTTAGATCATGAAGTCAGAAGCAAAATGGGATGTCAACTCTGACTATGGTAGGGCTGCAAGAAGTTGCTTGACTAAAAAGGCTAGCAGGTGTAGGGGTAGGCCCTGACACACAGCTGTGAAAGGGTGGAGCTGCAGTCAGGAATAAAAACTTAATATGGGGACAGGTAATTCATAATCTATTTTTTCTGTAATAAAATGTGTGACTGTCACTTCACTCATACATAATTGGTTCTAGGTTTGAAGAGGTTTTTCCCCCTCTCACATTTATCCGAAATGTTATTTTAAGGTTTGGGATTAACTTTTGGATAGCTGTTGTTTTAAAAACCATGTCCAAATGTGGCCTCTCCCCGCCCCCAGGTTTTCAAGGAGATTTTTTTTTATCGTGCTTATAAGCATTCTGCTGCTGCCTGAAGAGCATTTTGTTCTTACGTAGCTCTTTTTGTCCTCTGTTTTGTAAATGTGTCTCAAATACATTCTTTAAAATGTCTATTTCAGAATTTATTAGTTCTGCTACTATGAAGACATTTTTTATTTCTAAGACAGGAGAACAAAACTTAATTTTAAGAACATAAAATATTCCTACTAGTTATTTTGAATTTTGGTAACATCATGTTCGTGCAGTTAAGGAGGATAATTTCGGAAATACATCGGGAAAATGAGAAGTAGGCTAGTAAGAGAAAGGGTTGAGGCCCAATTGAATTTCTTTTCTATTCCTCTGTCTGTTTTGTCCCATAGCATGTCTATTGTAGAGAAGAAAAAGGAACAGTTTTCTCTATATTAGTAGTTTAATCCCTTCAGCAAGGGGGTTGCTGCAATCTATTGAGTTCTTACTGCTACTGGTTAGAAATCCTGGAAACCCTACCAGGGTAAAGAAGCAGAGCATCAAAATTTCAGTCACACAAGTTGGTTTCCCTAATGCTGACATTTTCAGAGGTTTAAATTTATTCTCGTTGACCCTACATGTTGGCTAATTGGCAAACAGTTTTGATCTGTTGTTTCCTTGGCTTTCTTAGCTTCAGGCAGATCCCTTTTATTCCTCAACAGCTACTTAATTTAAATATTTAAAAAGTCAATAAGGCATGATTTAATTATCTGTTAATATCTTTTTATATCTTTGCTTTGTTTACTTCATTATCCATCTTTTAAATATTTATTTTATTCCTTTATTCGTAAACCCGTTTGCTTAACTTCTGATTAATAAGAAGTTATGAAAGAAATACAGCAATAGTAAGTGCAGTTACTCATTTCTTTTATCAGTATAAATACGTATATTCTAAACTCTGCTAGGTGAGGCCTTTATTGATTTGGCAAGTAAAATTAATCCTATGTTAAGTATCTTTCTGTGAGTGAGGGGGAAAAATGTTATATTGTTCTGTTTTATGTTTCCAGGGAGATATGACTTCAGTGACTTGATTTCAAGTATATCCCTCTAAATAGCAACTTTTAAATAGTCTGAGCTTTATATTTCACTGCGTTCAGTTTAATGTTGGAATGAGGCCTCTCAAGCTGGAGGTTTATAAAGTGGGATTTTATGGGTCTATGAGAGTGGAGATACTCCCTACTTAATGAAAGGCAATCAATGTTTTTTGGGAGTGGGACCTTACCAGCAATGATTAACTGAAGGCACAGTTGTAAACCTGCAGAATATGGCCATTGGTGAGGCTGAGTGACAATAATTTTGTGGTTTTGACTAATTCTTATTTTTAATCCTTGTACAGCTGGCAGTGCAAGCCTAACACAGTCTGTAGCAGTTTCGGTGTTAGCTTTGAATAGTAGTTTTGCACTCTGAACCTCGGGAAACCCTGTAGGAGTTGCGGAGATGCTAGAATTGCTTAGTTATTTAACTGTGTTTTTTGAACATGAATCAGCAGATAAAATGGTTTTAGGTGTCTGTCTTTGCATATGTAAAGCTAAATTATGTCATTGTCTCAGTGTCTTTTAATTTTGAATTCTGTGGCACCAGTTTGCTGGGTGGGTTGTTTGATTTAGATTCCACCACATGTCTCTTATGTTAAGTGAGACTAAGCATTTACAAGTCTTTGTTTTCTTTGTGGAAGCATGTTTTAAAGAGCACTTCATTTGAATGTGGCGACATAACACTTTTCATAATCTTGATAGCTGGTGAATTGTATGATTGCTGACTGAGCTGAGGAGTATTCGTCAGTGTTGTTTCAAAGGTCTGAGTCTGTAAGTGGATCCTCTCTTGCAAACCTGCATTTGATTAGTAGGATCGAAATCAATCGTGGCTTCATCTCTTCATAATACTTAATCTTGTGTCGGATGCTGCAGTGCAACAGCAGTAGCTCTTGTTCCCTGCACAGTGGATGGATGTTTGTTTTGAAGAGAGAGATCAAATTCCTGAAAAATGCACGACTGTATAGAACAACTTTTCTGAATGTAGGTTATTTAAAAAGCTAATACAGAAGGAAGAGTTGTTACTGGGAATAGTGGTTCATGCTTAGGCCTGAGAGGCACTTTGAATTTTTTGTTGCTGTTTTAATACTTTTTTGCCTTCGGGCTCTGTAGAAAGGGAAGAACGCTTTCTTCAGATGGATATTAGTAAAGATTAGCGAAGTGCTTTTTGAAGTTTTATTTCATAAGTTGTCAGAATTTAAATAAACTACTGGCATATAGCATATAGTTGTTTTAAAGTTGGATTGTTCTTCATGATTCCTTATGGTTTACCTTCAGTGCTCGAAAACCCTTTGGTGGTGTTTATGTCAATTTTTATGTTGTTTGTTTACCTTTTGAGGTAACAATTTTTTGACCTCAAAATACTCATTTAGATCTTGGAGAGACTGGTTTTTACTGCAGCTGTGAGAGAAACGTGCTGACGTTGAACTTGTGCATTAACATGGACTTTTATCTTGGTGAAAGCATTTCGAGTTAACCCTGGAATATATCTTATTTTTTCTAATTGATGATGTTATAGTGGATTAAAAACCTCAACTAGCCAAAATCAGCAGAAAACAAGCTCTTATTCCAGGCTGCTAGAAAGGATGGGTCAGAAGTTGAGCTTAACTTAGAGAAAAGTTGCCTGTTGAGTCTGCTTGGGAGACTTCCTTATCTTTGATATGCTTGGCTGGTATTATTTTGTGAATTTTAATGCTTACTTTTCTGGGTGGGGGAAACTGCCAAGCATCTTCCTTTGCTTTGTAGCCTGTCTTGCTGCCTGTCTCTGTGCAGCGGATGGTGGGGTTCCAGGAGGTGCCAAGGGCTGCTTTTGTAGCACAGCTCTGCTCACTGAATTTCTCGAGTCACGATGCATTTTACAGCACCATCAGCTAAATCAATTGTCTTTTGACCTTTGAATTCAAATGACAGGCTTATTGTATGCTGATGTGATGTGAAATAGGATTAATACAGAAGGTTTTTTTTAATAGCAGCAGATAGTATCTGTAAAACAACTGCTGTAGTAGCAGAACTTTCTGTATGCCAGTTGTTCACGTCAGCAGCTCTGATAGATATCTTGGATTTTCTTGTTGGTGGTAATACAGACAGCTTTCTCTAAAGAGTTAACAAACACTTTTAAACACCTGCATTTGTTGATCTGACCAAAAGTTGCACAGCCCCAAGAACATTTTTACATTGTTCTTGGGACTTTTCGAAATTACTGAAATTGTGTTTTCGTACTGCCTGGTTTTTTTTTTTGGTCTTGTAATAAGCTGCTGGCCTTACTTGATGCTCACTCAAAATCATAGCTGTACTTCACACTGTCATATGAAGTATTCGGTGCAGATCCATGGTGATTGGTGTTTTACAAGACATTAATTTTCTGGTTTATAACTTTTTTCTCCTTTCTTTCTGGTTCAAAGAGTGCTTCTTTCCTTCATCTAATTTCAATATTGCCATCTCTGTGTGTGGCTTTGTCATTTGGTCTTACACTAGCAAATAATTTGGCAGAGTAGAAGTGGATCTCTGGCTGAAGGTGGGTGCAGCGAGTCTGCCGGATCTACGCTGCTAGTATTTCAGTAATTTTACTTCAGACAGAATGTAGTCTGGTCTCCTAAATTGGATGTCCCCAACACAGATGTGGTTTGCCAGTTTTGTCCGTTATGACCATTAAGGGTTGGGCCACATTTGGTGAACTTCTAGGGAGGGATTTCTAGCTTAATTTCCTCTAGAAGAAATCCAGTTTATGCACACCAAAATGACTATAAAAATTAAAATAAATCATTGTGAGGGTGGTTAAGCATTGAACAGACCACCCCAGAGTGACTGGTGAATCTGCATTCTTGGAGACTTTTAAAGCTTGACAGGGCAAAGCCATGAGCAGTTCGATGCAGTGGGGAAGTCAGCCCTGCTCGGGGCAGGAGGTTGGACTCCTGGGTTAAACCGCTCTGGGCTCTGCAGGCTGCTAGCCGGTGGTAGCTGGAGGGCCTTCTCAAAGGGCACTACTGTTTGAAATGCTGATGCAGATACAGTTTAAACAACTTTTAAAAATCAAGACCATCCTTGTAGTGACTTTTTTTTTTTTTCAAACTGATGTGAAACAGTTTTACTTTGTTATCCAGCCCATTTCATGTCTTTTTGCTTGGGTAGCAGCACTGCCACTACCGCTGGTGTCAGTTTATCATAGCTTCCTAGTGCCGGCTCTCAGGTTGCAAACCTGCAACAGGAAACCCAATTTCCTTTATCTGTGGGCATGCAAGAAAGGAGGGGTAGTTATTTATTTTCCATCAAGGGGCCAATGTAAGAGGAGACATACACGTCTTGAATGTTTGTATTTTGGCAGGGCCAGAGCACAAATTTGCTCTTGCAGAAGAAACTGTGGCAAAAATCAGACTAGACCCCACCAAATAAATCTTAGAGGGGCTTCCTTGCTTCTACTGGATGCAGTTGAGGTTTCTACCACTGTATTTTCTTTCAAATTGGAAGGGCTGAAATTGGATTTTATGCTTTCAGTCCATGGAGAAGGACTGCATAATTGTGCAGGAGAAAGTTATGGTTTAACGTTCTCATGGCTTGAAAATAAACATATCTTTATGAATGACGTGATACTGGCACTGATCTTTGCAAATGTATTTAACAGCTTGTTGCGTGAATTGTAATAAAATAGTTCAATAGACTGCACTGTATTGATTATACAGCAGCCAGAATAAAGAGTGAAACCTGATGCTTTCCCCCAGCATTTGCTAAAGCAAACATTTGGAAGTGAGAAAAGAAAGGAGATACTTATGTGAAAGTTATTTACGTAGTTTGTCCTTTCCTTGGATGCTTTTTTCTTCACTGTTTCCCTTCTTTTGCTGTCTTTGAAGAAGGCAGTGTTGACAGAAAGTCAGTTTGTTTTAACCTTCCCCCCGTTGACTTCTGCAGCATCTTGCAGGGTAGTTACCGACTGGTACTTGTTTAGTATTGTTTATTGCATTGCCATACAGAGACTGTAGGAGAATTTTGGTAGGATGCCTTTGTTAATATAAACAAAAGGAAAATGCTAATATAATCTTAAAACATGCCATTCATTTGAAATTGAAAAGGCCTGGCCTTTTTGGGATTTTGAGTTCTGTGGGGTTTTAGGGCATGTGTGTGCACTGAGGTGAATGGCTGTTGGTACTCTGGAGTACTGCCTCACACAGACACTTCCACTTTGCAATTCGAACTGTGGGAGAAGCTCCGTAGAATAATTAGAGCCATAAGTTAATTCTTGCATATTATACAATTGCCTCCCTATCTAGGCAAAGACGGAAGATCTGCAGAGCTACATCGGGTTTTTTATCATGTATTATAATTGTCAGGACTTTTATTTTAATCTTGTACTATTGTACTTTTATTTTCAGCCAGAAAATTTTTAAGGTTAATTAATATGCTAGATAACATTTGAGAACAGAAGAGGTTATTCTGTCTCCAAACAGCAGCATTAGAATTGGGTGTGAACGTGCAACAGTGTGCTGTACATTCCAGATTTAATCACTTGTATATGTAGTGTTGATGCAGTAAAGACTTTCAAATTTGTTGGTAATTTAAAGCACATCTCCAGTAAAACAAAGGTATGATAATAAGCAGTAATTAAATGTTTCAAAGGCTGTTCATCACTGTTATTTTAACAGAAGTTAAGTCATTATCTGCTGATTGCTGGCATCATTAAATCTCAATTTTTTAGTATGTAAGTCAGTACTTACATACCTGAGCAGCTGAACTGAGGTTTTCCATTCTTGCATCGTTGAAGTATCTTTTTGTTCTTGGATCTTAAGTGTAATGACTTACCTCAAACTGCCAACAACTTTATGCCTGCCAAGGGCAAGAGTGCAAATGCTGTGAATGTGCTCTTTAACTAAGAGCTATAATGCATCTCTTCTGAAAATTGGGGCGAAGGGAACAGTCAGTTTAGTTCAGAACAACTTAGCAGTTGTGCAGAGCTGTCCACATGAAAAATAATCATATGCAAGGTAAATACTGCCTCTTGTAAAAGTACAAAATGCCCAGAGATAGAAAATGTCTGAAGTGCTGGGGGAGGTGGGAGAGGGGAGACTTTTGGAGTTCCTTATTTTTTGTATACCTGCAGTTTGCTTAAAAACAAAGCAACTTAATAGTTGTTGCCAAATATTTCCAAGTATGATGCAGTCTACCTTTAGGTGACAGGTTTCTTCAGGTTCTTGAGCCAGGGCATTAAGTGGCTTGGGGCTGAGACGCCTCACAAACTGATAAAAGGAGAGAAATTAAGGAGCAGTTGAAGAAGGAATTTGTAGATAAAATCCTCACTTAATCTTTTAGTTATGTGTAATAGGAAGAGGTAATTGGAATTAACAAGGGTCAGACTTGAAGAAGTAATTGATGAAATGGAGAGCTAGTGGACACATTTAAAATAAAGTAGCACTTTGATCACTTGTTTGTTTGGAACAGATTGGAAGGTGGTGTTGTGAACACTAGGGAAGCTGGAGAGAGTAATAAGAATTTTTAGATCATTGACTGTTTAGACAGAAAAAGTTGGGTTCAGATGAGGAGGAATTGTAAATAACTGTAGTGTTGTTTGCCTTACAGTTGTCAGTTTTTCTAATGTGGAGGACTGAAAGATTTTTGGCAGAACAATGAGCTTCCATTTGACATGGCATTAAAGCACCCAGAATAAGCACGACTGATACTTACTTTTTTGTAGATAGCGGTACTGAAAAAGCAATTTTTTGAATTGTGTTTAAATGGTGTAGCTGAAACTGTATGAACAAGTGAATCATATCTTCTGTTTCTCCCTCTCCCTCCCTCTTTTTCATGAGTGTTATAATTTAGAAAAGAAGGGTCCAAAGATGTCTGTGATTTTTCTAGCATTAAAAGTGAGAGAAGAATTGAAGATCTATTTGAAGGGAGGTGGGAGAAGAATCACACAACTCTATATAGAGGAAGCTAAATGCTTAAAATTGTGACTTGTTTCTTAAATTTGAATCCTGCTTTCCTCCAGAATGACTAGCTTTTTTTTTTTCCCTAGGTATTGTCAGAAAACATGGCTAGAATTAATTCTTACTTGAAACTTAGCTACAAATTAGAACTTTATTGCTCGTAACAGATAAGTACATGAGGATAGCATAGACAGTGTGGTCTGTCATATTCACTTTTTTACACAGGGAAAGAAAAGGGCTTGTGCAACAGTGCTGCTCTATTTCAGTAACATTTTACAGGTGGCAATAAAAACTCTTGGCTCTGCGACAGTATGTGGGTGTTATGTGCTTGCAGGTAAAGTCATTTAATGTTAGTGTTCAATACTACGTTTGAAAATGAAGTAATTGTATGCATAGTATAATGCAAAATACCCTTAAATAGTGGTTGGTTTCTGCATTATGCTGTTGTGCATCTTGCTGCTGATAAAGGAGGCACAGAAACCTTTGCATGTTAGAGGTTCAAAGCAATTTTGCCAGATAGAAAAATCATGTTTCTAAAGGTGGTGTGGTTTTTTTTCTTTTTGAATCTCGTGTTAGTGCTGAGTGACTGTTCTGTTTGCACTGAGTTTCTGACTTAAAAATGTTAATAGCAGTAGCTATCTTGTTTGCTGTAACCCTTCTTTGTTATCACCTTAGTACTTAGCTGAGATGCCAAAAGCTCTTGAAATGTCTGGAAACTTCAGTTAGGTTGGTCACTTGAATCCTGCGCCCTGGGTCACGAGGCAATGTGTTATGTTATCCCTGTGCTCAAAATTTGGTGTCGAAGACTTAGGGTACTACTGAGGTGCCACTGCTGTTCAATTTATAACTATGTTAATTAGTGCTGAATGTCATTGAGATGAACATATGCAGTATTAATAAAACTACTTGTGAAATTGAGCTGTTGTCATTATCTCATTGAATAGTTGTACTGAAAAGTTGCTTGACTCTTCCCCAGAAGAAAGATAATTGAGAAAGGCTTACAATGTGCCCCTTGAGCCGTAGCTGTCCCTTGGGCACAGATCATCTGGTCTCAGTCACCTCCTCTCTCTGAGGCAGTAGATGGTCAGAGACCTGGCTGCAGGGGGAGGGACTGTTCTAATAGCAGTATACGGCTTGAGAGTACTCTCTTCTCGGGGCCTCGTCTTGCGAACAAAAAGCAGTTGTCCCAATCTCATGATTAGATATGAGGAGCAGGCTGTTGCTTCTGGTAAAGTTAGTATGATCTGATTGCCTCCTTTTCTGCATCCGAAAGGCTGCTGGGAAAGAAGGGGGGGGTGTGGGGAAGTTTCTGCACGTTGTTTCTACTGGTGGCAGAAACAATTACTTTTGGGATGGAGTTTGATTTCCTTATACCCCCCAGCTTAGTTTTAGACAATACTACCCAACTTGATGAAAAAAAAAAAAAAGGAAGTGAATTAGGCACGATAATTACAACATTGACAATAGGTAAGTATTTTATACTTGCGTCTGTACTTTCATGGACTGGAAAGGGTCAGAACCCTAATCTGACATCTTAGGCAAAACACGGAATCATCTATATAGCTAATGTGGTGCAGCATAGTTGCATGATAATTGTGCTGCTCTGCATTGAGTGCACTCAACTTCACTCATTTATGGGTACTAATGAGATTGTATTTTGATGTGACATTACTGTAATATCAGTGCTTCGCATTCATTCATTAGTTTACCTCATTGACTTTGTGAAATAAGGAAATGCAGATGCCCTTGAGCAAGTCGTTTTAACACGCACATGAGAAATCTGTAATAGTGTTCAGAGCAGAAGCTGCCTTGGGCTTTAGATTTCATCTTACTATGGACAGATTTATTCATAACTAGCTGTAAAGCTGTGCTGGAGACTCTTGAGCCAGCTCTGAGGAATCTAGTGGCTATGTCCGCACTTGTTGGCAGCCCGTTTTCTGCTCTGAAGAGTGGCTCTGCATGGCTCAAACCCCTACTGTTTACTGGGAACAGTCCCTCGCCTTGTGGGATCTCCTGTACATCAGTGTCTGTTAATAAACTTGAACAAAACCACGCTGGAGAATGTGATAACAGTTTACTGGCATGGACAGTTATGGATTAGTGCTCAAACCTATGCCCTGGCCTTATTTTATTTATTATTATAGCTTTAGCTCACAGTGCCTGCATGGCACATTGCAACGCTGTGCTGAGTTTGTGGCTTGCGTCTGAATAGCATTTAACAGCAGTTGCATAGCATTGCATATCAGCTAACTAGCCTCCCTCTTCAGTAGGGCTTACCGAGGTCGGGGATGGCATTGTGCTAATGTGGCTGTCACGTTTGTGGTTCTGCTGTTAGTCCAGTGGTTCTAGCTCAAAGGTCAGAAGACCAATGGTGCCAACATAATAGCTGGCATGCTACAAATTAAAGTAATACTGAAATAGACTGCTTTGGATTTTAATTGCCTGCTAGACATCCCTATCCTAGTGAACTCTTACGCTTCTCGACCTGTAGCGATAGAGAATGAGGCGGTCTGTAAAATTGCAGAAAGAATAAAACAGGCTGCACACACGATGAGTAAATGAAATGTGTAGAAATTGTCAAATCTAAGGCCGTTAAAATATATTTTCAAGTATTCCTTTAAATCTGGATTAATATCTGGTGTGGACTCTTAAGTCTTCTTCAGGAAGAATTGTGTTCAAAAGTTACGTGTGAAGTACTGCCTACCTGTACTTCAGAGAATGTCTGTGCTGACACTGTGCCCTGTGAGAGTCGGCCAGCGTGCCTCATGTTGGCATTCCTACAGGTTTTCCATTTTGGTTTTCGTCTAGTTCTAGCAAATGTGTGGGTGGCGTTCTTTAGCTCAGAGCTAGCTCGAGTATCTGTGCTGTGTGGCAGTCACTGCTGAGATTGCACAGTCACTGTATTCTAGATTTCTGATAACAGGTTTGAGGCGAGGTTGCCCTCAAAGTTTTTGGTTTCCTATGGAAGCCAGCTTATGTGGTTATGCTCTGTGTGTACCTGCCTGTTTGCTTTTCTCCTCTCTAACACTTCTTCCTTCTTCCCAATCTCTTAAATATTTTGAATTCAATGGCTGTTGTTCTAGCCCCTTATGCACACCTGGACTACAACAGGCTTTGTGTAAGAAGACTAATGGGTGGGTGAGATTGAGTCCTAGCAGTGGCAAGAGCTGCAGCATGCACAAAGATGTCGCTAGTCACCAGAGAAGCTGTGTGATAAACACAGTTGCATGGAAGAAACTTCAGCTGGAGCTATCAAATCTGGTCAAGTATGAGAGATCTGAAAGTATCGGGCTTTGTTAGTTCATGTAACTACTTGTTCCATATAGGTTTCTGTCAAGTGTTCCTTCCAAAAAATAAAGTGCAGAAGACAATATGCTATGGGAACCTGTAGTGATACCTCTATTTAGACTGCTTAATAGTTTCTGCTGTTAAATGTCCTATAAGCTCCCCCCCTGCCCCTTGTTCACAGTACTATTGTGTGAGAAGTTTTTGTGGGTTTTTTTGGTGGAGGAAAACACTTTGTATCAGGGAAATGTCTCCCCCCCCAACTGTTATTGATGAAAAATGGAACACTGGTTACCAGTAGCTTTCTCATACCAACTTTTCTCAAGAATAATCTTGTCCAAGTGCTTCTGAGATGTGTGAATGTTTTAAGGCCAGGCTCATCCCGCAGACTTCTGCGAACACCTGGGATCCATCAGAGGAGCACAAACACGAATGGGATCCTGCCCTCTCACAGTCCTCTACCAATTCACTGTCACCAGATGCTCCTGGCTTCCTCTCGGCTGCCTGGTGCTTACTGGCAAGTATGTTGTAAGGCTTTGAAAGGAGGTGATGTGATGAGTGTGAAAGATTGTTTTATTCTTGCTTTTGTTTGTCTGACCAGTTAAAACTTTAGCATTTTTCTTGTCCAAATTCTTCCTGTTCTGTTTGAGAAGCCAAGCAGGTCCATTTTGTACCTAGTCAAGGGATGCAGAAGCTAATTGTTCTGAGTCTCACTGGACAGGTGGTGGGGGAGACCATCCAAAGAGGACATCCTGACTTTGAGAAAAGATTGTATCTTCTGCACTTGTAATGCTTTTGAATGTTGGATAATAAGGCTGCAGGTCAAGCAGGATTTGTAATGATTTCTTTTTAAACTTGGGATTGATTACAAGGTAGGTTTGTGATGTGAGATTTGTCCCTTCTTAGAGAGGCAAGACAAAGTGTTCATATACATCTGAGAGGGGAAAGTGTTTGAATAAGCTGCATATTGATCTCAGTTGTCTGTGACAGCAGCACCATGTGAAGCAGTAACTGGGCCAGACTCTTCTTCCTGCCTCTCAACCCTCTGTTTCATCCTCTCAGTCTCAGCAACTGCCACGTGATGTGCAGTCTGGGCTCTGTAAGCTGTTGTCTCTCTTCCCATTGCTCCTGAGAGTGGAGATGTGTGATCTCAACTCTTCCAGAGTTGAGGAGGGTACCGGTCTCTTCACTTGCACTATTTGCAAGGCCTAATACTAGACCATCATGACTCATGAATTCTCTAGGATAATAACTTTTCATTGTTTTGGCTGCCATGATAATACAGTTTTGCAGTTTAGGTGACAGTAGCCTGTCAAAGTCTGAACCTTTTTCAGCCATTCAGCATCAATCAGCGCTGGAGCGTTGGACTGTAGAGCTGCTGCAACACATAACACTTTTAACTTTCCTCTTGGTAAAAAGAGGAGAGAAAAATAGCACAGAAAGCTATGTTAGTTGGTGGGAAGAGTATGTAAAAACATATCCAAACTTAAGGTTACAAAGTTAGAACACTGGTTCAACGATGCTACAAGTAGGGCTTTAGGACTCCCAACACTGGGTAAAAAGTATAGTGGTCATATGTAAAGTATCAATCTCATAAATGATTGTTTGCTTTAATTAAAACAAAAATAAAATGCATACCAGGTAACAGCATGACTTATTTGCATTAAGCATTATTTATTTAGACCACTACGTTTTTATGCTGGATTAGATATTATGCACTTTCCTGCCACTGATACCAATTTGGTGTCATTTTCTGGCACGCTTGATAAAATTTGATCACGTGCCTGAGTCTCATTTGGATCTAACTTATCATGGTCGATGATGTGGTAGTGCAGAGATTTGCTGTTCGTGGTTGTGAAACCAGCATTGCATCTTCTGTAACTTCCTGACAACTTTATCTCTACAAATGTTTGAGAATGTTTGAGAAGGTTTACTTTTCAATTTTATTTGTAACTAGTAAATAACTTAAAATACTATTTGTTTTTTATTCAGTGTTTGAATGATTAAAGAAGGGATGCACTTTGCATGCGTTGCACAGCCACTGTTGTCTAAGTTAGGGAAGGATGCTTTTAGATATGGTAAACACTAATCTTTGTTACACTTATCTTCATTTTGTTCATCATCCATTCTTAATGTTATGCCAAAAACAAAGCCTATTTCTAATTTCGTAAAAGGGGGAAAAAATTCAGTCCTAGTGAAGCTGATTCTTTCTTGAATTCTTTTTAAGTTTTTTGATAGATATAAAACCACAAATCTTTTTATCTGGAGAATGTTTTTTTTTTTAAAAAAAGAGGCCATTACAGGGAAAGATTTTAATGGGATCATAAATATTGTGTTTGGGTCTGTCTTATTAGACATGGCTTGGAAATTGAATCTTCTTCTGAAGGCATTCACATATTCAAAGTTCTCAGTAATTGACCTGATTCTACTATGAGCTGCTGTTTATGTTTCAAGACATGAATTGGTCTTATCTTTTAAAGTCTTTTGACCTTTCTTTGGAGAAGGGGGAAACATACTCTTCTAGGGTTGTGACTGTATTTTTTTTTATGCTCAAAAAATTCACATAGGACAATTTCCAACAGAATAGGAGATGCTGAGGTTCATAAGTGGTGTTATGGGTGCTACAGAATGTGTCTGAATCTACAGTGTCAAAAAATGCAGGGTGAGGAGATTCAACTGTTGTAATGATGGGAAACTTCTGACAAAAGGTTTGTTAAGGACATGGCTTCAGATGATTTTTTTAAATATATTTTGATCTATGGCAGGTTTTAAAAAATTCCAATTATTTTCATAGGCATTCCATTTATGCTGCCCCCCCCCCCGTAATATCAGCAATGTTTAGAAAGAGAGAGATACTTGTTTCTTTTAGTGTTTTTTCATGTGGAATGAAATAGGAGTATCTTCTACAAGCTGAGGAGTCTTTCCTTGCCTTGATTGGATTTCAGTAACTTAAATTTATGGTATGGTCATGTCTAGAGGCATCAAACAAAATACTGTGCAAGTATAGCTCAGATTCTGGAGATGGACGTGAGTATGCAGGCTCTCACATTTTTATGGAGGCTAACCTTCACTGACTCTGCAGACTCAGTTACCTCAACAGTTCTGTTTTCTTAGTTGGCAGGGTCCTCTGGAGATCCACTAATCCAATGCCGCTGCTTAAAGCAGGGTCAGCTAGAGCAGGTTGCTTGGGACATTGTCCACTTGGGTTTTGAACATGTCCGAGCATGAAAACTCCACAGTCTCTGTGTGACCTGTTCCAGTGTTCAGTCACCTTTTAAAGTAATTTTTTTAATGATGTTTACAGGATATTTCTGATGTTTAACATGTTGCATTTGTAAGTATTTCTGAACGTTGCTTCAGCACAGTGCTTGTCAGGAGTCAAGGGAAAAGATTCTCCAGGATACTATTCAGAAATTGTGTTTCATTGTTTGATTTCTATTCTCTTTCCGCTTGTGAGCAACATAGCAACTGCAAGCTAGAGCTACTCATTGGATCTCTCCATTAGATAAGGAACAGAATGACAAATTCACTTTTTGATCTACTAGTCTGATACAGCTCTTATCTAATGTGTTAAGCTTTCTGAAAGCTTTTAAGGAACATCATCTCTATCATTGGTGTTTTGCTGGCCTGTAGAAGTAGGTGACATAGTCCTTCTGCGGATATGCATAGAAATGTCCAGTCTTTCTGTGGAGGGTTGCATTGCACATGCTTTAGATCTGAAACTTGCAATTAAAGAGTTAGTTTTGATGCATACATGTGAGTCGGAGTCTGCTAGAGCTCTATTTTTCTCTTTTCTGGAAATGCAGCATCTTTTTTCTTATGAAAATGGTGGAAAAATGCATAGAAGACAGTTCACTGCTTCATCTCCATACCTCCAGAAAAGCTCAGTACTGTAGTCTGAACTGTGCTTCTTCAGGGAAAGTAATATTTTGTGTGCCTTTCTGTTCCTTCTTCTATTTACCCCACTTCTAACGGTAGCTAAAGCATAACTCAGCCAAATTTACTGCTTCCTTTTAGGTGATGGTTTTTGTATCAAATATGATGCTGCACAGGTGGTTTTGGAAACCTTACTCTTTCCACACAAAGTCAGTATTTTGTAGATATCTCTTTGTTGTGCTGTAGAAATTCAGTAACTTGAGTAATCAGAAAGCAGGATCAGAAATTGGGATTAAAATTTTGATGGGTAGTCTCAGAGTTGTAGACTGATTTAGGCTGAAAGGGACGTCTGGAGGTCATCTGGTCCAACCCGTCACACTCAAAGCATGACCACCATAAATTGGAAGCGTACAATGATAGTGAGTTTAGCTTAGTCTTTGCAATAATCTTCCTTTAGGTAGATGTAGAGAGCAAGATGATCCCTCAAGCATTCTGCAGAGTAACAAAGCCAGGTGTCTCAGCCTGTCCTTGTTCCTCATGTACTTCAGCCCCCTAACCGCTTGGTGGTCTCTTTGCTGATCTTGCTTCAGTGTGTGTGTGTCTTATACAGGGCAGCGTAAAGCTGGACGCACTCATTCAGCTGAGGTCTCGCTGGTGCTGAGTAAAAGTGAATGTCGCTTGCTGGGTTTAGGCAGAGCACTGACAAGCACTGCAAGCAAATACTGTAACTTCATATTCCCTACAGCTTGAGATGATGTGTTTTCAGAAATGTCTATTTTTATTCTTAGATGCATGAGGAACCTTCGATTGAATCATTTTTACCATATCACTGTTTCCAGAAAGGATTATTTACATTGTCTGGCTTGAAGTAGACTTTCTAATTTGTAGTCAAACTTATTTCACACAGCTGCAAATTTAGTCAATGTATTTCTCTGCTCTTTGAAGTTTTTTTTTTCCTAAATTGAACTGGATAGTCGCACATCATTTTAGTTATCCCACTGATGTATTTTGCCTTGTGTAGCATGTTATGTTGGTTTATATTGTATTTCTTCAAGCCAGCCATCAAACAAACCATTGTGGTTGTCTGAGTGGAAAAAATACTTTTCTGCCCGTTTTATTCTTGGTGTCAGCTTTCAATTTATAAGTTACTGTTTGTTTGATCTGCATGCAGGGATGTGCTTTGCACCATATTTTAAGGTGTTGTCGTTAAAATCAAAAGTCATGCCAGAATAAATGCTTATGGGAAAAATGTGAAAGTGAGTGTTCTCGGAAACAGTGAGAAGGGCAACAAAGTGGTGGTGGGGACCAGAGAAGAGACAGTGTGTGTATTTTTGTCCAGGGTGGATCAGTCTTCCATACAAGCCAGTGAGAAAAGACACTTTGTCCTTGCTACTCGTATCTTTTACCATATTGCTTGTGACATCTTGCAGGCTGCATGCCAGAGCAGGAGCTGGCCGCGATAGAAGCTGTCCTGGGGCAGAGTCCAGGTCATCCGGATTCAGACCGTTGGCTTAGGTTCAGACCTCTCCTGTGGTAACGTTTTTCAGTCATATGACTCTGATTTTGGTGGAAGACTAACTTCAGCTAAAACTTGCTGGGACCTGCACAACGTTATGTTTTGGCAACTGCAGCACTTGTGCCGTGGGCTGTCAGCAGGTTGGATCACTAGCTTTTGTTTTTAAGATACCATGTAGTGTTTCAGGACGTAAGGACAAATCGGCCTGTGCTTGTCACAACTGTCTTGCCTTTCACGTCATGGGAAAAGATTTATCAGGTGTAATTATGTCTAATTGGTAAGATAGCAAGAGTGGCTCAATGTTACTTTTTTTTGTTAATTTGATCAGTGGACACAGATGAGATAAAAATGTAAACAGTGCCTATTTGAATGGCTTCATGCTTCTTGGATTATTTAAATGATTCTTTTAATCTGCCATGAAATTATGTGGGTTGTCACATGGAGTTCACCTCCCATTTTCTACCTCTTAGAGTTTATTTTATTCCCATGAGGAAGGTTTATTTTTGTATCACCTGTACAGGACAAACCTATTTTTGTAATGCACCTGCAGCTTGCTTTCTGTCGTCAGAGGCGTGGGCTTTCTAAACTACAATTTGTTCTTTCAAAACAACTTGTAAAAGTGTGCGCTGTTCCTGAGAGACTGGTCTGTGTTAAAATTGCAGTCAAAGCCTTGCCTAGGCCATTTTCTTAAACTGTCAGAGTAGTTTGTGTGTTGTCTATTTTTTTTCTTAGTTCACTTTCATATCAGCTTCAGGTGAACATTGACTCCCCCTTCCCCCCTCCCTTTGCTCTTTTCATGTCACCTGAAGAAAAAGAACATTCACAATGTTCATGGTTACAAACTTTTTAAAGTTTGAAACTATTAAATGCATTTCTTACAGAAACTTCACTGTTCAGGAGCTTCTAAAATAACACTGGAAGTAAAGAGGCTTATCAGCTGAGACGTTAATATAGCTAATGGTCATTTTTGTTGCTCAGATTCCTAACCTTACTGTTAAATAATATTTATAGTAGATGTAGGTCAACTAAAACTCACTAAACTTAGATCAACTTACTTTCTGGTTTATGCATGTAATTCACAGAACGGTTTGGGTTGGAAAGGACCTTTAAAGATCACCTAGTCTGAAAGCAATACTGCATTTTAGGGTGGGGAGTGTCTGCCTTAATTTGTATGAAATAGGGGTGGCTTTTATGTTGGAAGCTGTAGAGGCGTTATTGTTTCTGGGTGAAGGACTGTCTGGTGTTCTGGATATCTTGAAATACAAATAGTATTTGTTTTATGAGGACTGAGGCATTGGGAGAGGAAAATAAGAGGAACGGAAATAAAATGGTTGTTACTTCAGACTTGAGTTTCCTTTATATATGAACTGTTCTGTATGTGGAATTGCTTATAGGACGGATAAGCTGAAGAAAATTGCAATATGGTAAACTTGAATTAATTTCTTTCTTTGCCACTAAGTGCATTATTAAGCATTTTTTGTTGTTAAAGCTAGATATTCTTAGTGGCAAAATATTAGAATGGCTAGAAATATTTATGACTTGTAGCCTAACCCGATCTGTAGTTGGAGGTTTGCATATGTGTGGCAATTATTCTATAACTGCTTTCTGTCATCGTTTTCTTCTAGGACAGTGGTGTATACCAGGTAAATATTTAGTATATGTCTTGATCAGAATATGTGAATTATGAAGTTGGCTTATTTTTGCTTTTGCTAAGAAGGTTGAATCTCAAGATCTCATTGGCTGTACTTGCATTTCAGTATATACCAAGTGCGAGTTTAATTGCGGAAACTAAACCTGCTTTAAAGCAGCTGCAGCCAAGGTGAATGCAGTCCTGTTTATCTTTAGTCCCTAGCTTCCCAACTGGCAGATTCAGAGAAATAATCTAGCAAATGTAAATTTATTTTTAGTTTTTGATTTCCAGAGTCTCAAAAAAAAAAAAAAAAAAGCATCAAAAAAACTGAAACACCACTCTACCTCCCAAAAAGCTGCCAGGAAAAAAGAAATTTCTGGTAAAATGCCTTCTCTGTCTTGGCAATCGTACGGCGTGGTAGTGCTGCTCTTCCCATGCCAATGTGCTTGTAGAAGGTTCAGCGTGTCTCCCTCTGCCAGCACGTGCAGTGCTCTTACCGGGGAGTGCCTGGAGAAGAGAGTCTCCCAGGCTGTGATACGCCTCTCACAAAAAGTAACGCATCAGCCTGGATTGAACTGAATGCCTTCCCTGTACATCGTGCGTGAAACTCTGAGATGACTGTTTTTAAAATTTCTTACACTTGCATCATAAATTTGTATTCTTAGTTGCTTGTGACATCATCAGACTGATCTAAAATTGCCTGAGCAAATAGGAGAATTGGTTTAGCGCTGAAGAGCAGAAGGCACTAGTAGGGCACTAGTATTTTTTTGCAAAGGCAACATGAGGTTCTGTGGGCAGGTAGTCAGCATTGCTGACACATTTTAATTTATTATTTTTTTAAGCTGATGCTTTTGAAAAGTTGTGTAATAATTGCTTCAATTAATGAGTTCCATCCTTTTTTGACAATTCTTTCTTTCCATTTTCACTGGTGGGAGAATACATGATAGAGTACTAGCTTGATTAGGGTTTATTTTTGTGTGTTTTAGTAGATAAAATGGAGACTGTTCTTAAAAGCCAAATCCACTTTGCTTAAGTGCATCCACACTAAGCGAGTGGATCAGACAGTAATTAACTGAACCATTGGTTTATGACCACTGGAAGAGGAGAGAAGTTGATGCGCAGGAAGGATGTGCTGCTCTTGAACTCTAGACCTGTACCAGGTTGTCTTTTGGTTGAGCGCCTTTACTAAGAATAAAATGCTACTGATTTAGAGTGCGGCTTTATAATGTGACTGTACTGACCACTGCATCTCCTGAAAGAGAAATGTTAACTCCAGCCTGCAAAAAGGAGAAGTAAAAACTGATATTAGAACATGTGTTCCAGGTATAATTACATTTCCATATTTTTAAATTGAGGCTAATAACAAACATTATTAATGCTTGTAATTTTCATACTTTATTGTGATAATGACTTTCAGTTAAATTGTATGCAAGAAGCTTCCTGGCTGTATACATTTGCTGTGACATAAACATTTCATTTTTAGAATTTACTGATTTGCAGTGCTAGTCATGTGTAAAATAAGAGGGAAACTGAGTTAGAAAACTCGAAGTAGCTCTGTGCATCTAAGGCTACTGCTGAGACACTTTAGTAAAGGTCACCTTCAGTATCAGAGGAAGATTAATTAAGGGAAAAAAAAAAACCAAGCACAAAACCACTGGTTATTTCTGCTAATAAACATGTGGATCTGGCAAGTTCTCCTGCCATCTTAAGATACCTGTTCCTTTAGTAGAATCAAGTGGTTCAGAGCCGCGTTACTCCTGTGCTGGTTTAAGTTGCTGTTACTACCATGGGATGCGAATGGGTGGTGTTTTCAGCAAGCAAGTGTTGAAACTGATGGTTCAGCTAAAGGACAGTCTTGCCAAAAGGGCTTTTTGTGTTTTGAACAAATTGCACAAATTGATTGCTTTTGTATACCTAAAGGAATATTGAAGCATATGGTGCATCTGTAATTGAACTTGCCATGTAGTCTTTTTCAGTTTATCAGTTCGCTCTGTGAATTGCTTGTATGGTTACAACTGTGACTAAAATTATTCTTAATAAGGTTTTTACAAAAGAAGAGAACAAGTTTAGAGTACTTGCTTTGGAGGAAGAAGGTTGGGTTGGGTTTTTTTTGGGGGGGGGGGGCACGGCGTGTCATGATGCTGTTGCTATAAAATCAAATCACTGACTTCTGATATATTTCAGGTGAAAACCATTCTTTGGACTTGTCCAGATACTAACTCTGACAGGAATGAAAATCTGAGGATTTTTGTGAACCTACAACTATCTAAAGAATTGATGAGCGGGGTAAGAATTCACTTATCTTACGTAAACCTTACTTTTATAGGTATTTGGCTACTGTAATACAGAACGTGCCACTTCCTACTACGTAAGTGGAAAGAAAAAGGAAATTATGAAGGGTAAAGACAGCAGTCAAATTCAGTCTTTCTCCATTCCAGCATAAGGCAATATATCATCGTTCTGAATGCTTAAACCTGGAAAATGGTAGTGGCAGACATGAAGTGCTTGCCACAATACAGATATATGGTGGCAGGACACTTAAGTTTGAGGGAAAGGAGGTGAATTTTTTGGTGTCTGTTTATTTTGAAATGTAAGAATAAAGTGAAGTGCCATGTTGACTATGAAACCTGGGGGAAGCAGAGCATTTTTTAAACTGGTTTTAGTATCCAGAGGTCATGACTATTACTGAGGAATAACTTGGGGAGTTACTTTGGGTTTGAAATATCCTAAAATGCATTCCATTTGAATTTGAAAAGCTTTTTTTTTTCTTGTCAGATGTTAAAGTTTTGCCTGATAATTTTTTGACATGCAGTAGAAAGCTCACATTGTGAAGAAGCTTGAACAGAAGTGGGCTGAGAACGAAACGTCCCCTTTCTTTTGAAGATCTATTCCACAGTGCATAGTTAAACCTTATCTGGATTTTTCTGTGTTATTTCTCTTGACTTCTTTAGCTTGATAGGTATAGGTGATTCATTGTAACAGTTTCTGACCTTTTGTTCTCGGGAGCTCTATGTTGTTAATGGACTCAAAAGTAGGATGGCTTTTTTTAAACATACATTGTAGGAATTTAGAAGGGTCTTGATGGACAAGAAGGATCATCCTGTGGCAAAATTGACTTAGTACAGTGGCTTTACACTTTGAAGCTCTTTTATTTCTACTAAAGAAAATGTAATTCCTGCAATGCAATGCTACCATGGATTTGGCTTAATTTTTCTTTTTAAATATGAAGAGTTTCTGTGCTTGACATGATGGAGCAGGAGAAAGTAATTTGCCTGTGTGCAGTTGGATTTTTTTGATGTTTCCTAAAACACGGACAGCTGAGGGAAGAGTAAAGGTGATTTTAACATACACTGTGGTGTTACAGATAAGCTAACAATAGTTTAGGTCCTCTTTGCTCCTTGCAGAATAGAAAATTATTGAAAATGTTAGTAACTTTTTTCTTTAGTACCTTCTTTTGAGGACTACTTAAAAAGGCTCTTAAAGTGTAATGAGTTCACTTATTCTTCCCTAAAATGGTTTATACTTTGTCTTTAATTGCAGTTTGGGCTGTTTTTGATAGACGGGTATTTTGTGAATTTTCAGAACTTCTTAGGTAATTGCTACCTAAGCTAAACTATACAGAGATATCCCTAGTTAATCTATTGTGTGCCAAATGGCCCCCTTTTCTGAATGTTAGTGAGCCAATCTTATGTGCCCAAAGGAGCAACACGTGGTGAAGACAGAATATAGGTGTGTGGCATTGTGTGGTGTTTTTCTTTTGTTTTTGTTTTGAAAGCTCTAAGCTCATGTAAGCACCTAAGACTGAAATGTGCTTAAGTGCAGGTTTTGGATGCCAGGATTTCACTTGTTCTCTTTTGCAGTTTTGATATTGAGAGATGTGTCTCCCAAGTCTCTTTGTTTGATAGCCCAGGAAAGGGACTCACAACTTAACATAATACGCTTAATGATGAACTAGGGTGCCTTATCTGTTAGATCGACACCTGAAACTACATTAGACTGGCCTCTTTGACTGCTAGGTTTTGCTTCTGGGCTTCTCTCCCAGGTACGTCACTGCTGCACAAGTCATTGAGTCATTTTGCTGCTTCTCTCTCCTCCTCCGCCTCATACGTGCTTGCACAATTGAGAAGGCTGTAGAGAGGCAAGAAGCTGCACCAAAAGATTTACTCATCAAACCACATCCTAAAAATAGTGTGGTAACTTTAGATGTTTCTGGGTCTTTATATGTTGCCTTCTCTGAAGACCAGCAAAGCTAGTAAATATATTTTTAAAGAGCAGTGAATCAAACTGGAAAATGAAATCGCCTATCTGAAAGCTGGTATAACTTTTTTTTGTAAAACAAAAAGAACACACGTTGTAACAAACGCAATTTTGCGAGTATAGGGCAGCTGCTGTCTCATTCTGAGAGAATTCACAGCGACAAGAATTCTTCTGTAATTCTTCTGTTTTTATATCCCTGTTCAGTGAGGATGTTAACTGAGGCTGCTGTGGGTCATTTTGGACACCAGAAACTGGGATGAGACAAAGTCTCTTTCTTTACACAATAAGCAGCTATTGGATGAGAATAATGTAGTTATGTTATAAGCTGTACTTGAAATCTTATAGGTGACAGATTCCTTGGTTCTCTCTCTTCCCCATCCCCCCTCCCCCCCCCTCCTGCTGGGAGTGTGTCACTCCTTGCATTTCTGAGTGCAAGTCGGGGAGGGGGGAACAACCCACCTAAACAGTATCAGTGGTCGGGAGGTATTTATGAATTTTCTGTGTGTTCCTGTAATGAAACTTACCGTTCTGCTTTTTTTTCCTCTCCTCTTTCAAATCTCTATTACAGCGGCATGGGTATCGCTGCCAGCTCTGTGCGTGGCAGATTGCTTCTGTGAATGCATTCCAACAGGTGTGTTGTTTTTGTTTTCCTGGCGTTTATTTTGCAATTTAGTATGAACATAATACTTTACATCTGTATTTCAGTCTAGTTCGAACAAGTTTAGCTCAAGTAGTGGTTGAGTTGTGGTTTTGATGGAATGATTGTTTGGCAAGCTTCGTCTGTAAACACTTTGGTGCTTTCAGCACATAATATTTTGGGGCAGCCATAATGCAATTGCATAATCTTAAATTATGTGCTTTACAAATAGGAGATGTTTAAGGATTGAATGCAAGCCTTGAGCAGTTGAAAATTTGGTGCATGAAAAAGAATTTAACTTCTTGTCCGTATCCCAGGCTTTATTTTAAAAACAACTTCTTTTTTTTCATTACATGCATAGTTCAACCTAATATGAATCTTCTGATGATACAGGAATGTGTGGGATTTGTTTCAGGTTTGTTCAACTTTGGTTGCTAGTCTGTAATTTCAGGTGACTCATTTGTGACCCTTGTGACATTCCACACACCTCCCCTGCCCCAACTGGTGGCTAGAAAACTTTTGATTTAATAAGAGGGACTTCTGGTAACATTCAGGAAATGCTGAATATCATATGTACTGAAAAAAGAGAAAAACAACACTTCTTTTGGTAATCTGAGAGTGACTTAGATGCTTATTAATCAAAACTGATTTACATGTATCAGTTTTGGAGACTGTTAAATCTAAGCCTTAAATATTGCTAAAAATGTACATAATAGTTCCCCTCCCTCCCCTTTTTTTTAGTATGAGGGGAAAATGTAAGAAATTGTATATTACAAGTAGTTACTTTTAGTGTTCTACTAGCTTCAGAACTGCTAGCGCTGGAGATGGTGCATTTTGGGGTGTTACATTAAAAAAATGCCTGATCTTCAATGGATTCACTTCTTGAAGCAAACTATAATTCTGACCTTGATGTTGTCCTGTGGTCAAAATTATATATTGTGGAGAAGAAAATTGCTCTTAAATTTCTGGTTAAGCTCTGGTTATCTTATTGAGATTTTACCAATCCTTGTATACCATGGATAACTATTTCCTGCTTGTGTTCATGATTTTAGCTGTCTGGTTTTGTGTGTTTTTTTTAATCCCTCCAAGGCCATAATTGTCCATAACTTTTATTTGTATGGAAGCTGTGCTGTATCTCCGATTTGTCACTTTTTCTCTAGTCCCTCTGTTATCTTTTTGAACCATGTGAGTGAAACAGTAGTCAAGAAGAACCGTTGTAGATTGTATGTGGTGATGATTTTGTTTTCCTTTCTAAAATATCCCAGTTCTTTTCACTTTCCTTTTGACGGTGTAAAGCACATGTTTTCAGTGACTTATCCGTAGTGACTTCAAGCCTTTTTCTGAAGGGTTAACAACAAATGTGAAGCGTGTTTATATGTAGATTCACTTGAGGTTATTTTTCCCTTCCTATTGCACTTATTGGCAATGGATTTCATCTAACATTTTATTTCGCAATCAGCCTGTCACTGTGCAAAGCTTCTGTAGCTATCCACAGTGACTTTCAGACAAGATTATTCTGACTAGTTTGAGATTCAGATTCAGAATTTTTTAGCTTTTCAAAGTTTACAAAAGTTTCTGTATCTGTCGGTATACTCCATGTTTACGAGCATAGGTCAAAGTGTAGATCCTTGAGAAAGGTTATCAGTGGATCATCTTCTTCCCTTCTTTCTTCTTTTTCCTCCCTTGGTCACCATTTAAAAAAGCTTATTGCTTCTGCTTATCTCCCACTTCATATTTGTTGATCAGTTATAACTACCAGGTAATTTGTCACGCTCTCATCCTATGAGAATTTGGTTTCTTTAAGATCTTTCAATGAGAGACCTTGCTATTTTAAACTTCCATGTATATTCTTGAACTTTGTGGATGTATTCCATTGAATAGTTTTTGTATGCTCATTGTTTCCTTTAGCAAATCCTAAATGGTTGGACTTCTCTTTATGGAAATCGGGGTGCTTTACTACATACCTTATCGTAAAGAAATGATGTTTTTCTTTGAACAGGCAAGCAAAGTAAGATGAATAATACTCTGTATCTCTAGCAGAGCCAAAAGGCACACCTTGTAGTTGTGGCAATGGCGTGAGATAACTCTGAATGCGTTTTAACCTGTTGCATTGTGCTGCCTTAAACCCAAGCTGCTGCACAGTAGAACTGGAAATATTTGAAAGACACACGTTCCCTGCCAATTGCGAGGCAACCACACCCTGACTTGTTTGCTAACACTTATGGAGGTGCATTTTCTTAATATATTGTAAACAGTTCCTCATGGTTGCTGTGTAATAAGAAGCTGATTTAATGAAGTTTTTGAAAGGAACAAGTACTGTAAATCTCGGCTTCACTTAACAGGTTCTTTTGTTTGAACACTTTAAACTGTTGAATAAAATGTGCGACTGCAATTAAGTTTAACTGTGTGCGTAGTAGCGCGGTACAGCCGAGGCAGCTCTTCGTGCCTGTTCCCCGCGCTCAGGTGGTGGGGAGGTCTCCCAGGGTGCCGCCTTCCCTCAGCCTTCCTCCTCACCCCCTCGCCGGCCGGGTAAAGCAATATGCTGCAAATACACAGGTGTGTTTTAGACCTGTCAGTATCCCGGTAGCTGGCTGACGGTCAGAGCTGTACTATGTAGAGAGGTGGCTAATATGCGTGTTTTGGGAGCCAGTATGGTAATGTGAAATAGTCATTTGCACGAGACTCTCAGAATATCTGAGAGGTATCACGTTACCTTTCAGATAGCAAGGGGAAGATACTCAGAATAATTCTAGTCTGTTTGCCTTTAGAAGTATTTCTCTGAGGCTTGTAGATAACATGTAAAAAAGGAAATCTCTGTTGGCTGGGCTCTGGGGTTGTAAAATGCCAAGTGCAATACTTGTGAAGTAGTAGATGAATGAAGTTGTTATTGATAGTGTCTCAAGTGATATATGTTAATTCTAGAATGATATTCTGAAAAATCACATAATAATCCTAATGTAATTAGTGTTTCATGGATGATAATGTTCTGTGTAAGTTCATTTTGCTTTTGAAAATTAATTGCAAGTACAGTGTGATGCTGCGTGATAGTTCTGAGATAAGTTTGTTCTTCTGTATTGCAGAAAAAAAATTACATGACTACAAGATAAACCAAACAAATCCTCCAAAGTTTCATGTTGGTATCCACAAAGAGAAAAATCCTCTTTTCTGACCTGTTCTTGGGCATGAAATCATGGGAATAACAAGGACATTTACTGCTTTTAGTTGTACCCAAAGAATGATTTTATTTTTTTTTTTTTGGTGGTCAATGGCTACATTGCTTTCTACGAAAGCATCTAGTCTTTTATTTCTAGGTGCTTTTATAGTTAGAAAATAGCATCTGATGGAGAAAATACGTTGTGTTAAAATAAGTGTTATTCTCTTAAGATGTGTGCCCAAACATAATTATTGCTCAGTGATAGAATAAGGAGATCTTTGTAATATAATAATGTTTCTTCTGTTGTTCTCTAGGTTCCCATGGTATTTCTTTTACCCAGTCCTGTTACCTTGAAATGAATTCTTACATCCCAAATCATTGTTGCAGATAGTCAGCAAGCATACTTTTTTATTTTTGAAGTTCTTTGCTGCTTTAAGGGGTTGATCAAACTTCTTTTGATGGCAGGTTGGGTACTAGAACACAAAATGGCAGTTTTCGTAAAAATGTGGCAGCTCATAGAACAGCTCTGAAATGACCAAATGTGATTCCTTCTGAAGCCTGAAGAAGATAGGAAACTGTCTAACTGGACACATCATTCTTCTGTGTGCTTGAATGCCTTCAGTTTACCTGCTTTTTTTTTTGATTACTTCTTGTCCTTTACTGCTGTTGATATTCCATACCCAGATAGGTCCTGGGACTCTGCTGTAGTCCAGCAGATGGTAGTTTAGAAGAGTGGCTGGTTTCAGCATCTAAGAATGTGCTTCAGCTGTCATAGATGAGGTGGTCTGCAGGTAAATGATAAATCTACCTACAATACTTGAATAGTATTATGAAAGTGTGTCTGTGTGTGTGGGGGGGAACCAAACCCAAAAAACCTTTACAGGTGAATTTCCATAATTAAATACTAGCTCTCTTGTATCTGCCTTTTATTTTGAAATTGATGCTTTTAAGGTTCTTATATTTATTGCCACTCACTTGCTCTGCTGATGCTAATTGTTAGTCATGACAACTTGTGAATAGGGAGGTGACACATAAACAGCAGGCTGACCATAAACTGTAAGCTGACCATAAGGAACTGAAAATAATCTGAATTAACTACTGTAAGGAACTGAAAATAATCTGTGAACTACCTACTTCAGCCAAGAAGTTACCGGGAGGCAAAACGGTCCCCCCAAATTATCTGGCTACAATTATTTCTTGAAACAGAGCAGTTTTGGGTAATCTGGGAGAATATAAAAATTAGGAAGTTACATGCTATTACTGGATTTTGAGTAAAACCCTACTATCATTGATGAATATTTACTGTATTTTTTGGTATGTAACACAAAACTGTTACCCCCCCCCCCCCCCCCCCCCCCCCCCCCTTATTAAGAGCAGTACTACTTTCTGCTATTTATTTCTTGTTAAACGTTGGGGGAAGAAGTAGAGAGTGTGATATGACTAACCCACATTAAAAATAATTAAAACCATAGTTGTATAGTGGTTCTTCAGTGATTCTTTTTTATAATTAGCTTAATGTAAGTAATTACATTTCCATTACACTTCTACAACAATCTGAGTTTTAAAAACTGAAGCAGTATTATCTCAGTATGCCATGTTACTGTGTGTAATGGGGTATAATAACAAAACAAAATTCTAATTTTGAAACTGTATTCAAGACTACTTTTCTTAGGATTTAGAGTTTTGTGTGCCAGTAAAGAAATTTTAGCAAGCTTGTTGTAGATGAGGAAGACATTGGTTAATGGATTTGGCAATAACCAGAATTCATTTCAAAATATTTTTCTGAGGCATCCCTGACACATTCAGGAAAACAAATAAATATAATGTATGTACATTTTAATTGTGAATGAGATCAAGCCTCACGAGGTATGTGTGGTCGTGGCAGTTAAAACTACATGGGGTTTAGCATTGAAGTTGAATCTCTGTGGGCTGCTTGGTGCAGAACAGTGTATTTATTTAATGAATGGTTCTATTTCTGAACTTCCCTTGGCAAGTTGCAGTTGGCTAGTGAGGTTGAAAGATTTAGTATAAGGATTTTTATCTTCTAAAACTACATATTAAATTTTAGGGACAGCTTGTAAGATTCTGAAATTGAGAAGTTGGTAAAACAGAAAATAGTGTCGTGGTTTAGCCCCAGCCGGAGGCTGAGCCACGCGGTCGCTCGCTCACCCCCCTCCCGGTGGGACGGGGAGAGAATTGGGACGAAGAAAAGCAAAAACTCGTGGGTTAACAACAACAACAGTTTAACCAAACAACAAAGGGAAAGAGAACAAAACAAGCGAGAAACCCCAACAATGACAACAACAGCGTGTACTTAGCGGTGCTTTCCGGACAGGTCGCTCCCGCCCGCAGCCCGACGCCCAGCCCGCTCCGAGCAGCGATCCCCGCCCCGCCAGTCACCCCCTCTAAATAGTGAGCGTGACGGTCACATGGTATAGAATAGACCCCGGCCAGCTTCTGGTGAAAATTAACCCTATCCCAGCCGCAACCAGGACACTTCCTAAAACATTTTTGAAGTAGTCCACTTATGAAAAAATTATAAACACAAAAATCATAAAACTTGAAGCCTGCTAAGCATACATGACTCTTCATCTCCACTGATACTCAGGAACAGCTCTGGTATTTCAAGGTCTCATCTGTATACTGGACTTAGGCCTCCTGACTTCTTAAGAAAAGCAGCATTGTATTCTCACATTTTTGGAAAGGTTTCATTATCAGATGGATTTAAAAGCAAAACTTTGTTACAACGGTGCTATACTGCCAAAGATTATTTCTATTGTTATTTTTGTTACACTCCATTACAAATTTTGTTGAGGTCAGTACTCGTAATAAGAATTCCAATTTTAGACTTGTTTCATTTTTCAGACTTTGCATTTCTAGGGTAGGTGAGTGTTTTTATTTGAAATGGTTGTTACTAACAGCCTCACAAAGTTTTTCTTATTTCTGAGGGAGAATTTTCAAACATAGCTTTTAATCTTGAGCATGCAAATAGTTGAATGAGTCGTTATAGTGGTTTTTATTTACAATTGTACATTTGCTCTGATTAATGTCTTAACTTATATTTTGCCAAATACAAGTTATTTTATTGTTGCCTCTTGTTAAAAATGGCTTTTCACTACTTTTTTAAAAAAATATAACCCATAAACAGAAAGCTGATCTCACAAAGAGGAGTGTTACAACCTTTTAAGTCCGCTTCTTGCCACTGCATAATTGTATGCAAATATACAGATACTTAGGCAAGGAAGTTTTGAGTTGATGAGAGTTCTGTGTGGATAAGCAGCAGAAGACTGTTTTAATGTGTCATACAACTGTGGTGACCATGAACGTATGCTTTGAGCTTTTATTTATTGCCCTAGTTTGTAACCGCCTGCCTTCTCCTTGTGGGGAACACAGTCCTATATTTTGCATAGTAATTTTCTTTACTTTGCAGTATAGAGTAGGGGTAGAAGATTTTTGGGAGCCAAATAGTTTGATCCAGATTCAATTAGCTTATAGGTGCATAAAAAAAACAGGTATGCATTTAAAACAGCGAAGTTCAATTAACAAAGAGATGTGTGTGTTTGGGTTTTTTTCTACCAGTTTCTAGAAAAATGATAGGAACAAGAAGTAATGCAAAACAACATGAGAACTTGGTTCATGTGCTAAACATTATTCCACCAAGACCAGCTTCTACATTATTATAACCGTGTATATTGTTATAAGCATACATAACCATGTATTTTATATATGTGTATATGCATATTTCAGAGTGCTTACTCTAGAAGAGAGTTGCTGCATACTGTACCGATAAAGGTTATTTACTCTCATGTCTGGTTAATGAGTCTATGTCATCAAAGAAGTCTGTTAGTTGCTGAAAATAGTATCTGCTCATAGAAGTCTGAGTAGCAAAGTCTATCTAATAGCTTGAGCTATGAGTTAAGCTTGCAAGTGCGTGGAAGTACTGGATTTCAGGGAATCGGCTTTTGAGGAATCAGGGAGTAGAAGGAGGTGCAACTTCTACTGTGTTTCGTTTAATGCTTCTATACACTGCTACTAGCGGTCCTATCAGAAGTATGTTACTCTGCAAAAGATGAGCTGAGCTGAAAAACTTTTATCACTTACTGTGCATTTATAAGGGAAAAAAATTAATGCACAGACCTCTGGTGCTGTTCTTTTTATCCTTTTTATGAACCAATCTTTCCTTCTGCTCAAGACACAATTCCTCATCTGTTTCCAATGTCAAAGGATAGAAAAAGAGCTTTGAAAGCAATAATTACTTAAAGGCATGTGAGAGAGAAATGTCTTGCACTGGAATCTTCAGTCTATTTTTGCTCATGCTCTCCATGAGTGGTTTTTGTATTTTCTCCATTCTTTAGTGTTTTTTTCCAGGTAAAATTGAAGTGGGAGGTGATAGAAACTCTGTAAATTCTTACTTTTGAGTTACAAGGCCTTTGAAGACTTTGGTACTCAACAAGATAAATTAATTTTCAAAGTATGAATTCTGATGCTTGCATACTCTTTATATACTAGGCTTCACTTTGGGGTAATATTTTACTGGCATCAGTCACTGCATAGCACAGAGCTGCCTTGTGAGGAGCACCGACTTCTTTGTAGCCTGCCAAGAAGCATATGTGGGTTGGCGGCATGAATGCCATCCTTTTGGATGAAATTTTTTGATGCCAGGATTAAGCCACAAAAAGTGGAAGGAAAAAACAACAATACTGAGTCTGTTATTTTTTTAAAAAAAATTAAATAAGTTAGTCTTTCATTATAGAAATGCTGAAAAATAAAAACCAGTTGCTTGATGTTTCTTCGCATTTAGACACTTTGGCCTTTTGCAAAACATTTTGAAATTTGTGGGTAATTTCTTTCAAAAAGAAAAAAAGGGGGTGGGGGGGCAAAAAAGCAAAAAGCATTTCAGTAGTATGCTGAGCAAGCTGGAAATTTTGAAAGTGAATATCTTCTAGTTCTGTTAAGTTCTTTGGCTGCTGTCTTTCAGTAGAATTTTAGTTATTAGGTGCTTTGCAATTCAACGTTTGGTTTGCTACCTCAAGAGGGAATAATGCTAAAGTCATTGCGTTCCTTGACCCAAAGTTTTGTGGTAGTTGTATAAGGCACTTACAGTTTGTGAGCACAAAAGACAGGGTGAAGGGTAAATCATGTAAGTTATTTCATGAATGCAATGGGATTTGAAATGTCTGAGAATATAATGTTTTCATTAAATATCCTATTTCCTACTACATAGTTTTCTAATATGCGTTCTCATTTCCCTAGTGGGAATGCATTGTTCTGAAACCACGAGCAAAAAAGTAATTTAGCTAAAATTTGGCGAAGAGTCCTAAAATTAAGTTTAAAACCTGTATTGAAAATGAGATTTGATCTTTGTGGTAGGTTGCAGAACTGACTGATTCCAGACCTTCTCTAAATGTACATCATGTTCAAAAGGCAACTCTCACAGTGCGTGCAGTTGGAGAATGTCCTGTGTAGTTTTGGTTTCAGCCAAAGATGAAACAGGATCCCATGCGTAAGGCGAGGCTTCATGGTACAGGCAACCTAAAATTGCACTGCTGCTGCATGATTTCTTTCTGCTGAAGCATTCTACTTGCCTTTCTTGCAATAGTGCTAATAGATTTGCATATAGACAGTAAATCAGATCAGCTCACGGATCTGCAAAGACTATCTTTTTTTGACTTTTTAAATATTTTTTTTAATGTTTTTTTTTCTTTGCTTCTCAGCCGGAGCAGCAAAGCGATCCAACTTGCTGCTTGCCGCATAGTAGTGTGGACACAAGGGAGGATTGAAATTGTGCGGCTGAGACACAGCATCTTCTGCCACCCAATGCAGTGTTGGATGGTCCTAATGCAGTTGTGGAATTTTAGTATTTTACTGCTTGTGGTGTCATAGAACTTTGCTTTTGCATATCTTCTTAATATAATAAAATAGTCTAGCTATATAAAAAGTAAGCCTAATTAGTTTAACTGTGTTCTGAAATCTTTTTAGAAAAGCTTCCAAATTCTGAATAACTCTTTTCCTTCCTTCCTTTTTCTCCTTTATAAAAACAATCTGAACTATTTTCTGCCGTTTTGTTGCATCAACTTCCTTTCTGTATCTGATCATTATTTCCAGAAACCAGAGAACTATGATAGGTTCATGTATTTTTTTTTGATTTTAAAAAAATCATGACAAGAAAACACCATATTGGCTGATAGGGCCTGTGCAATTAAAGTAAGTTTGGTTTTCATCTTGAGCTAGTGACAGGCACAGCATATCAGCATGAGAGATCTATTACTTTGTGCTGATGATAGTGTATTTTTGAGGGAACGTATTCAATTAAGTCATGTAAAAGAATTGTATCAAAATCGTAATTCCTCTTGAAAGGCACACAGCTTTTTCTGCATATTTAATTCTTTATTTTCTTTATATTCCTGTTTGGTGTTTTGTTTTGCTTGCTATATCTCAGTAAAAGATTACTATATTATGCCTTCACTAGACACTAAATGTTGCTTTTTATAAAATGCATTGTGTAACTTGTTTGTTCCTTGGCTTCCTTATGGAAAGGATGTCCTGTATTTGTTTACATTTGTGGATTGCCATACTTCTTGTCGATTTTGTGAATGCCGTTGCATTTAATATTCTCATGCTTTTTATCTTATCATAAAAAGATTTGACGATAGTGAGTTATTGGACTGCTCCTTATTACAGATAGTTTGAAATGAGATCTAGGCTAAAACTAGAAGTAAATGTGAAATTAGCAAATATTTCTGAAATGAGTAGTGCGTTAGACTGGGGGGTGTTTAGAATGGGTGCGCATCAGCTGCGGAAAGAAAGGTGTAAAGCCGACAAAGTCACAACATGTAAGTATTGTTAAGGGAAGGAGATCTTTGTGTAGGGATGAGGAGGTGCAACAGTGTTGTGGTAATACTGGATGTGCATCCTTTCCTGTTTGTACTTTCAAAAAAAAAAAAGTAATTGGGCTATTCAGTAGAGCTTCTTTTAGACACCAAGTACGCTCATTTGGAAAGTAAGAATGGCAGAATGTCTCTGAATTTGTGTCAGTTTCTCTGTCCCTTGCTTCCAAGTGGGTGGTTATCAGGAAATCTTGCAGTCCTGTGTCTGGTAGAGATAATAGTAAAGCATGAGTGCTGGGAAACAGTTTCAGTCACTTACGTGAAATTTAACTTGAGATTCTGCTTTAGAAAAAATGGCCATATGCTGAAAAATGTCAACACATGTTCATAGAAATGAGTAATTATGAAGTGGAACTTGACTTAGTCTCTCTTAACGTTCATATTCATTTAAAAAACATAAAAATACTTTTTCTAAAGTAAATTGCTAAAGTTTGTTTGTCCAGCCCTTTAGATAACTGACTCTTGTAGTTGATACAGAATAGCAAGTTATCGGGCTGTGAAATAGAAAAGATAGGGATGATTTCTAAATGAATATGCTAAAAATCATTTTACAGAGTGTAGACATGAGTGCTACTGTGAAGACAGTGCAGATGCTCATGACTGGATTATTGAACATGATGTATTCTTACCCTATTTAAAAAAATGGCAATGAAATGTGCTCAGTCACTGGTGTTGAATGCACTGTTACATTAGGAATTCAGAGTTTTGTGTCTCAGTTTAGGAGGATCTAGGGCTTTAGTTTGTCATGGAGCTGAAAAGACTAGAGTGACTTTTGGATGGTGTGGGCAGAGAGGGCTATATCCAGGGTTATCTGGCCTCTGTGTTGGTGTGGAAGGGCACCAGCTGTGCTGTTTTTTTTCCTTTTTTCCCCAAAAGTATTCATAACAGACATTTTGCTGTCAAAGTTACTGCCTATTTTGGAACTGGAGGCAAGAGGTTTGCCTTTGCATAGTAGCTCACTCATAATTGAATGTTTGTATCTTGTTACAGGTATTGTGAGACTCTACCTGTGAATAGGTAAGGAGCAGTGAGGAATGAAATAAGGATTGGATGCTGAGGCTTGTTCCGAGATGCTCGTGTTCATAAACATTTCTTGCTTCCTTGGGTTTCTCAAGTCTTATCGTGTTGTAACTGCATTTTGATTTATTAGAAAAAGTATTTCTAAACTCTCAGTTGGCATATTGTGTCTTCAGCTGCGGTGCTAGCTATTTAATAGTAGCTTGGACTATAGTGTAATGAATGTTGTAAACTTTATTATGTGTTTTTTGAAGTTTTATTAATTTGTTCACCTTCTTTGTCAGGTCACCCTAAAGAAAAGGGTGTTACCTTTTAATTTTAAGTTTAATATCTGGTAAATTACTTTTAGGCATGTGGTTCTTTTTAAAGTATAAAACATTATAGAACTGTGAAAAGCAGAGTTTGTCTATACAAAGCTTTATTAGAGACTACTTTCTGCCTGTCTTGAGAAAATTTTATGAATGTGGGAGGGATGATGTGAAGTGGTTTAAAGTGTTGGATGCTTTCATTAGCATTACCCTCCAATTCTTCATCTTACACCTTTGTGCAGGTTAGAAAGATGTCTACACCTGTTGGTGCATGCCATTGCAGTATGACTTCTCAAATTCTCAGAGAAAAACACCATATCAAGACAGACCAAAGGTGTCTTTGAAAAAGGCCCTGTGCTTATCCCACCACCAAATCCTTCCCCTTCCCCATCTTCCCAATTTCAGCTGCAGGAATTGTGCGAGTGCTGTCTAAGACGGGGGCTTGGCTCTTTGCCTAACCTGCCTGGCCGATTTTGCCCTTAGTAAGTTAGGTCTCACTCGTGTCATCCTTGGCTGTAAGCAAGTGGTTTGGGATATTAATATCTCCGGCTAAACTGACCGTGTACAAAACAAGTTTGCCTGGGACCTGGATTTGCACAGTGAGGCTTGGTTAGATTTTTCCTCTCCTTTTATGCCTTGAGTAGATTCTCCTTCAAATGCCTGCTCTGTAGGGCACAACATGACAACCAAGGGCACTTTTATTGTATGCAGTGATGACAATAGCATGTGTAAGGAAGACAGCAAAGTGCTTTGTTTTCAAAATATAACCTTTTTTCCTACTGTTTCCACGTGCAGGAGGTGGATTTGATGTTCCCCATTATTCATTTTAGGTAGTGTTAATTGATTAATATTAGAATGGTTTGGGTTGGAAGGGACCTTTAAAGGTCCCGAATATTCATCAGAATATTGCTGAAATTGAGCCTGGGTTTATGTTTGTTGTACCAGTGTATTTTCATTGTGGTGTGCTTTCAAGGAAAGGAAGGGGCTGATATCTTAACTTTCTTTTCAAATGAAGTTAATGTCCCTTGTGGCACGTTCAGTTCCTACAGATCTTGATGTGCATTGCCGGGCTGAAGAGATTGTTTTAGCCAGACTGGTCTTCAGCAGCACTGTTGTTCAGATGTAATTAGAATGCTTTGTGTAATATGCTTTGGTCTTAATACAAAGAAAACCCTGCAGTTTATTTGAATAACAGTTTCTCTGCAGTTAGATTGGTCTGCTAAATTGTTTTAAAGTGTATATTTAAATGTATATAGTAAATGTTTTTAGAGCTCTCTGAGGGAGACCAGAAAGAACACCCAAGTGAGCGCCGGGCAGCACAGCAGTGAGGAACAGATACGCAGGTTCTGGTTGAGACATGACGTTGTCTTGGATCAGGTCCCTGTCTGTGAGTCGTCTTTGTTTGGAAAGATGGAAAACTACTATTTCTTTTATAAGGCCTAACTAGATGTTTGTGAAAAGCTTTGAGAAGCTTTTGATTAACGACTGTATGTAATATGTGATTATATCACACAGAATAATAGAGGGTAGGAGGAGAAAAATTGGCGATGTAATTCTCAGAGCATTGTGAAAACTTAAGGCTTTGTTCTTTTTCAAATGCTGTCTTTACATTTAAACATCATTTCTTCTGCTTCCTCCTAATCTTTAGCTCTTCCAAATCAATAACAAAACAAGAAAGCAGCATATCTACCTTTTAAAAAAAGGAAGAAGAAAAAGTGTAGGGCATCTGTATGCAGTTTTGCCTAGGTTTTTTTTAATATTTAAACTGTTTTTGCCATATTCTGCTTTTACCAACACTCGCAGCTGGTATATAGCAACTCAGTCCATGAAAACTTACTGTTTGGGGTTTTTTTGTGTGTGGTGTGTCGTGTCCCCCACCCCTCCCCTTTTTAAAGGCACCAATAACTGTTAAAATTGTTTGCAGGCTTTTCAGTACTGGTTGCTTAACTTCATAAAACTGTAGAGCAACACTCTGTCCCTCTAAGTTTAAAATTAAGTGGGTATTGGTTTTGAACCTCAGACACCGATTCCCCTTCCCCCTGCCCTGTTTTTTCTGATCTTCATTTGCCATTGTAACCTCTTGGCTGGAGTTTTTTAGTTGCTTTTGCCTTTAACGTGCACCCAGCTTTTTTTGCAATAGAAAAGGAGTTCCTGAGCAGGTTCATCTGAGGAGGTGTCTCTGGCAGCTGTGGATGACAGAACCTGGGCTGGGATTTGATATGAAACTTCTTGGGGGTGTGGTGGAAAGACTTGCTTGGGAGGGCCAAGGACACTGCTCTGCAGAAGCTGGCCAGCAGAAAAGCAGCAGACAAATGGAGATGGCTGCTTTGCGATCCACTGTGCGCCACAGGGCAGTGAAGTGGATTTGTTAAATATGCCGTCTGAAATAAGAGCACTAGGTGGAATTCTTCTTGAAGAACTTTTGCTTCTAATTTTGGTATTAAAAAAAAAAAGGGGAACCCAGTAGGTGCAAATAATATGCTGGAGACAGAAGCAAGTGGGAGAAGTTAGAAACGCACCGACCAAGGTGCTGACCATGGAGTGCTTCCCTTGGCAAGAGTTCTGCCAGAGACGTGGTTTGTCAGCTGAATGTAGGTGGCTAACAAGCATTTCGTGTGCATGCTAGTATTTTTTTGTCAATAGTAATGCTGGGATATAATGAAAAACACTAATAATGGAGAACCATCATTTTTATGGGAGCTTACCTGTGGGAGGCTTGTGATGAACAGGAAACTTTCCTCTTCATAAGTTTTGTCATCAGTGTAGTTTGAGAGAAGGAACAGATTGCTTTGGTAGAAATATTAACTTATTCCCAAAAGGTCTTGCTCTTCATCTTTTTAAATCCTAAGTTGGTGCCACCGAGCAGTAAATTCTTGCTTTCTCCAAGAAATTTACCTTTGTGTTTTTGAGAAACACACAGCAATGTTAGTTTTTATACTGTATTTAAACAATGCCTTTGTAGTTGGTGAAGAAATGAAGCAGGTCAAGTATGTGAACCTCTTGAAAAAAAGAAAAAAACAAACCGAACCCTTCACCTTCTTCCCTAGCACATTAAAATTTTCTGTCTGAAGTGAAACGCTTTTTGGTTTAGTTGCTAAACATTCAGCTCCATTACAGTGGCACAGTTTCAGAGACTGTTTCTCAGAGGTGGTTTGGGTATGGGTAGAAATCCTGTAATCTAAACATGTATTGCAGTTGAAGTGGAGGCCAGTAGGCAGTTGTAGATTGTATTTTGGCCATGTGATTTAGTTCACAAAAAATGTAAATTATAGGATTAGACTTGTGTACATGTATGAAAATGTTTCATTGGCATTTTAGGTCTGTCTGCACTCTTTCTTCAGAGTGTTAATAGCACTTAACTGTTAAAAATTAATTTAGCATGCAAGAGATACCATTACATTATTTTTCAGAAGATAAGACTCTATTATGTTTTATGTATCTGGCAATACTTCTGCAGGCCTTTATGGTATGAAAAAGATGTAAGACACCTTTACGCTTGTTTGGAATATAGAAATTCTGATACATAGAACGTGGAATAAATATTTCTCTTAGCAAGGAAAATATAAGTGGTGAAACAAGAATTTTCAAGTAACTGCAAAAAATTAAATGGAAAATGCAACAGAAAGGACGAGAGTATGAGGAAAGTGGAGGTCAACTAGATCATAAAGGTATGGCTTGAACCTGTTGTAAAGCAGGCTTTATGTTTAGAATCTTTCTTTCAGGTTGTGGCAACAGATTTTTTTCTCTTGAATGAACTCCAAACCTTCCTTAAAACCTGTCCATTATATTATAACAGAGTGCCAAGACCTGCCATTTCTGCTATGCTATCATTCTTATTGCCTGCATGGTTAACAGGTTAAGAGAGGGTTGTAGATTTCTTTCAGGTGGAGGTAAAAAAGGACACCACAGTAGATTCACACTTTAATCCATTTAAAATTTATTCTTTGTTGCAGTAGGACATGGACTGCTTTTTCTTAACAATCAGTACATTCAGCTGTGATGCACTCAATCTACTCCTGGTGGAATTGAAAAGTAGAGTGTGCTCTGTTGTGAAAATATATAGGTTTTCTATAGTAAGGAAATCTTGGTCAGTGGCGAACAATGTTTACAGTAATAACAGAAAACAAAAGGCATATTCATTCTTGATGAAAGATTTGGCCGATATGTTGGAATTGTTGTATACAGAGACTAACAGCAATTACCAACTCATATTTCAAGTCTTGTCCAATTGTCAGGGGTGCCAAAGTTCAGAGGCTGGTGGCCAAGAGACAATTAGAAGTTTATCACTTACCATTTCATTGGGTTAGCTTTCTACCTTCTTCCTGACTCTCACTATTTTTTAAGCTATAACAGTAATAAATTATGTGAAATTAAAATGCTTTATCAACCCGTTCATTTACATTGTAATTCTTGGCTTCTTTGCTTCCTGATTTTTTTCCTTTTCTGGTGAACAAACAAAACCAAAAAAATTTTCATATAAGCTTTATTTAGTTAACCAACAGAAGTACGGTGCTGTAATTTAAATGTTGAGTTTTGTCAATTAAAATAGCCAATATTGCTTAAGTCTAGCTGATGTTAGCAGAAAAAAAACGATTATGTACCACACTGAAAACAAATGAGTTGCAATTATTTTCGGATGGGATATGTCCAGGTTAAACAGAAGTAAGACAACAGACAGAAAATACAATATCACATGAAAATTATTCACGGTCTTAGCAACTTTAAAGGTAGAATTTGCTTTGGAATATTTGCACTTTTTTCCCTTCATGAAGTTTAACATAAGCAACACATTTGATAAAATGGAGGGAGAAAATGAACCCTCTGTGCATCAGCTACTTGATAAAAGACCACAAACTTCAATTTGGGCAGTAGTGATGTCTTGGGACAATGCTATACAACCAAGGAACAAAACCAGTAAGATGCAAGAGAATCACAGAACGGCAGGGGTTGGAAGGGACCTCTGGAGATCATCTAGTCCAACCCCCCTGCCAGAGCCAGGGTCACCTAGAGCGGCTGCACAGGACCACGTCCAGGCAGGTTTTGAATATCTCCAGAGAAGGAGACTCTACAACCCCTCTGGGCAGCCTGTGCCAGGGCTCTGTCACCCTCACAGGAAAGAAGTTTTTCCTCATGTTCAGGCGGAACTTCCCGTGTTCCAGTTTGTGCCCGTTGCCCCTTGTCCTGTCGCTGGGCACCACTGAAAAGAGTCTGGCCCCATCCTCGTGACACCCACCCTTGAGATATTTATAAGCGTTGATGAGGCCCCCTCTCAGTCTTCTTTTCCTCAGGCTGAACAGCCCCAGCTCCCTCAGCCTTTCCCTGTAGGAGAGATGCTCCAGTCCCTTAATCATCTTTGTGGCCCTCTGCTGGACTCTGTCCAGAAGGTTTAACACTTCTTGTGTAATGATGAAAAGTCATAAGGTTTTTAAATGGAATTGTTTATACTGAAAGGCATACTTCCTTGTAAACTCAAGCAGTTTCATAGGCCAAAATTCATGTGTACCAAATAACGCCAAACAAGCTTTTTAAAAAAGAAATGTTTATGTGTTAACAGGGAAATACTAGCTTTTCCCTGTGAGCAATGTGGGTAGTATTGATACAATTTTAATGCGCCAATTTTCCTGTTCATTGTTAGAAACTTTCTTGGGCTTACTTGGAAAATTCATTACTTCTTTTTATTTTGTCTTGTAGTCTTTCCTATTTTTTGAAATTGAAAGGTGATATTACTATTGTCATATTTTAAAAAATTAATCTCTTTTTATTAAACTCAAGGCCCTGAGTGCTAGTCAGTCGAAGCTACTATCAGAATAAAAGCCTGAGACTCACCGGAGTCTGGGAAGCATTGAGTTTGTGCCATCTGAAAGTAAGTCAGAAACTTTCTGATTTTAAAGATGACCTATCAATAAACCCCTATGGAAGTTGGGCTTGTGCAGTTTTAACTTTCTGCTTTGAAAACCATTGCTGCTTGCTTTTTTATAAAGCCTTTTTTAACCTTGTGTGAGCATTGTATGCATTGATTCCCTTTTTCATTACAGGTTATGCGCTTCATGGTGTCCATCAGGTTTTCCTTGTAAGTGATATCGGAGGGGCCAATATGTATCTATAATAACAAACCCCCTTATGAGAGAATTAGAAAACCCCTCCATAACTACTTCTGCAGTACCTCATCTTTCCCCATTCCTCCCTTCTCACGGTGTTAGCCTGTGTCTGACTTGACGCTGTGCAGGTCAGCTAAGTTGGTGGAGAGGTAACCCAGAAGGACGGGGTGCGGAGGGGAAATAAGTTGTCTGTCAGGTTACAGCTTGTGGCGATAGCAAACTGTTAGGTAATGTGGCTCAAATGAATCTGACTTCATCAGTTTAGGGGGGTGTGTGTGCATTTAACTGATGATATTTCATTCAGATTGTTTTTTTTATGTCTCTTCCAAGAGAGGGTAGTAGAATTGAGCACTGAAGACACTGCGAGAGGAGGGAATTGCACCTCTGTCATCATGGGAGCTTGAAAGCTCAGGGATCTGGTGTTATTTTTATTTGCTTCAGTTGTTACGGTTCACAAATACCTGAATATTGCTGAATCTTGCTAGTGTTTTTTTATATACGTATAAAAAAATATATGCCATAACTTCAAGGAAATGCCACTTGCCTTCCTGGCACCAGGGCCAGGCAGAGTATTTTGCGTAACTGAGGTGGCACGTGAAAACTGTGCTGCAGCAGTATAACCATTGAACTGTTTCACTTAGTACTTTGATTGCCAGTTGTTTGATGCGCTATCACTTGGCCAAATGAACACCAGCTGGGCATTATTTTTGTGTTGTATTTGCTAGGCAATAGAGCCTTATAGAGGGGGGCTGTGTGGGAGCTGGCGGCGGGGAGGGGAAGTCTTTGTGGAGGTGAAATAAATATATTTAAAAGTTCAAAGAATCACTTTTTGTAAGCATAGGCTAACCTGTTATTTTCCCGGAGGGTAATCTGACTTTCTCTAGTTAAATGGAATTAGCCAGCAGTGTTTATGGGGATAAGCTCAAAACAATATGAAAGTTATATAGCTCTTTTTAAAGGTTATTTTCTGATGCTTATCTTAAACTGTTGAAGCATGTAGTCATCTTTTTTTTTTGAGCCTCTTAAAAATACATTCTCCCACTTCTGTCAAAGTTTGTGTGTAAACAGTCCCAGTGTGGAGTAAAAAGCCTGAAAGATAAATAGGACAGCTGCTACTTACAGCAGAAGGGGAAAAATGTGCTTTATAATTCTTGCATACATTTAAAAATTGATTCACTGGGATTTTTCGCTAATTAATTTTGTAAAGTAATTTGGCCCTTGGGATAATTTTAGGGGGTTGTAAATACTTAGAGTATTGGAGTTGAAAGAGCATTTTTCATGTGTTTGCAGAACTAATTCATTAAATGTTCTCCTGACAGTTAATTTTTCACATCGTGAATGGTGGTCATAATCAATATCTTGCCTTTCACAGCTACTCTGCTGCACTCTTTTTGGGGGAGGGAAAAACCCACACCTGAGTTGGAATAATAGAGTTGAATTGAGGAAGCCTTGCTGAGAAATTGTATACTAGTTGTTTGGAAAGAAATAACTTTTTTTCTCTTTTGCCTTTCTAAGAAAAAAATATGGTTCTGTTAATTGGCTGGATGATGAAAGAACAGCTTTTTTGTTTCTTGAAAAAAGGCTCAAATTTTGAGTATTAGAACAGAGTTTGATTAGAAGATCTGTTGTAACTGATTAAAGGTGAGATTTTTGCATATTAAAAAAACCTGAGCAACATCTGTTTTGCTAGGGAGTTTAGAAGGAGTCTGTGGTGCTTCGGTGTGAAGCTTTCCAACAACAAAGCAGAGTCATCTGTGCTTTTTCTGTATTTCTTGTTCCCATTCTTTTTCAAACTACGTATGTAGAAATAGGTGCTGTCACTTCAGAGGACTGTTAGATGTATTGAATGTATTGCAGTCCTGCTGCATCTTTTCTTTTCTGGGGAAATGTGAGCTTTGAAGAAGTTCACCTTCAGGCAGCATGAGGAGTTGCATGGCATTTGATCTCGTGGTGGCCCTGGACTGATTTTCCTGTCTCCCTGCCCCCCTCAATTAACTTTGGATGTAGTCAGGAGACATCAAGGACTTGAATGTTCTGCCTGAATGTTAGCAGCAATATTTGTCAGTATTTATCCAGGGGTTGTCCTCAAAGGAAAAATGAGGTCAGTGACTGCCGCTGGTGTGGGGATTGGGCTGTGAGCTGGAGCCACAGTGATGCTTGACAGCCAGGGCAGGGGATGGCACGGTCCTGCAACGTGGTCCCCTCGGGCAGTGGTGCTGCAGGACCACCAGGTCACGGCGTGGTGAGGTAGCTCTCAGGGGCGCCCAGAGTTAGCCCCAGGTAACCTCCTTTGTAATGCCACTCCTGCTGTGATTACAAAGTTGGTTTGGTTTGGTTTTCACCATCATCAAGCAAGGATGGGTGTAGTAGTTTGACTTAGGTTGGTGGAAGACACTTCTGAACATTGCCGGAGTGGAGGGGGCTTAAAAGCCTGAGGCTGTGAATTTAGTCATTAGGAGCAGATTTCCTTCACTGATGCGTAAGGTCATTTTTAAGTCACTTCCAGAAATTGCTTTTGCCTGCCCCTGTTGCTGTGCCTGAGTCTTTTCTGGATCAGGTGTGTGTTACTAGGGAGACGATGAATTCCTGTGCTCTGACTGCAACAGCTTAAACCAACTGAAACGTAGGGATTTGCATACTGCATAATTAAATGATAACTTTACAGAATTTATGCAGATCAGATGGAAACAAGCACTCCAAACAAGGCATTGCACAATGGAAAATGAACTTGTACATCCTTAACTATGTGGCATCTTTCCCTCTGGCGGAGACAACGCAGTTTCAATATTAATTGCCTAATGCTCGCAGTATGACAAGTAGTTTAGGTAATTATCTCAGGAACTGGCTTTGTTTTTGCTGCACCTAATACAAAGTAGGCCCTATTTTGATTTGTTATGCACTATGGTAATAGAAGCACTTACTAGTGTTTAATTCTTACTATGTATGCTTTAAAATCACAATCACAGGGAATTTTTATATCCCCTGAGGAACATTTTGATACTCGTATTCCAGAAATCTAAGTACTGTGTTTCACAATAAAATTAAACACCTTTATGCTACACCCTGTATTTCATGTAGCTGCTCTTCCTGAGCATGGTGTTCACATTCCTTAATTGCTCTGTGACTATTCAGATATAACTCTTGTACACTTTGCTGTCTGAATTATCTTGAGGGTGGTGGGGGTTTTTGTGGCAATCTGTATGGTATGGCATGTCAAAGCATTAATTTACCATCTGACTGGCTGAAGACAGACTGCCTTTAGACAGTCAGGTGGAATAACTTGTTACGTGAGATTTTGTAGCTCAACAGAGGAGAGAATCATGATGTGCTGTATTTATGCATGCACACATCCTTTTCTGGTGTTTGCCATTGTGATTGCACAGAGCGTTTCTTGGATTTCATTGGCACATCGAGGGTGACTTGGGCACTTCATTGCGGCTGGATGGATTTGAGTAATAGCCAAGCCTCTCTCGGGGAGGGACCTGCAAGCTAAGCTGCTCAAAGTTGAAAGCAAATCTTTCCTCTTATTTCTGAACTGACATCTGAAAGAAATAAGATTAGCTGGTGCTTCAGCCCTGTTTCATGGATTTTTTTAAAAATAGAATGAATGAAGGAAATCCCTCCTTGAACCAAAAGCTCCATAAAAAGATTCTTCTTAAATAACACGTTATCCTTGCTCTTTCTATTCTGTGCTTTCATGGTCAAGGTGAAGGTAGAAATGCTGAATGAAATGGCCATTTAATGTATTTTTCTCTCATACCCATTGGAACAAGAGTTTATACAGTAAAATTAATTTCACTTTTTTCAAATAAGAGATGCATTGGTTTCACTAATTCATTTGAAAGTAGAAAATAACAGTATGTATTTTTAAAAGAGGAACAGGTCATATTAATTTGGTGCTCAAAGAAGTGTTATCATACTTAAAAGCATAATATAAACATTTTTCCCCTGAGCCTTCAGCACAAGTGTCTTTTAAATACATATGTGCCCAACGTTCAGGCCATAAATGGTTATGCCATGGAAAGGGAGAGAGGTAATAATTAGACATGGGAAACTGTGATACATGAAATGGAAGGTGAAATTCCATGCTGCTCCTGATGGCTGGAAGCATCAGTTATACTATGGATTTTGTGCTTTAGGATGGCTGTGCCCTTCTCTGGGTATATAGGATGGCTGCTAGTAGAGTGCTTTTTATTTCTCTTTTATAAAGTCTGGAGAGCCTAGTTCTCCAGGCTGTCTGTTGTGAAGAGACACTAGAAATAAAAAGGCATGCCACAAGCTAATGTGCTGGGAATCACAGATGGGGGAACACTTTCTCTTCAGACTGTCTCCAAAATTCCCCATGTACCTTTCTGCTTCTGAAACTGTTGTTATTCCTAAATCTTTATTATGTTGGTTCTGTCTCTCTTCTGGTCTTCCCTTCCTACTTAGAGAAGGAACACTATAGTTGTGCTCTTAGGATCCTCAGAGTGGATACTCTTCAAAATCTCACATGGCTTCGCTTTCTGTTGTTTTCTTTTTAGAGGTCAAGATACTTCTGCCTAATGTAAAAGCCTTGCGTAACTCTCCCTAGCTGTGTTTGCTGTTCTAGTGAGTAAAGCGCTGATTCTGGGAGTAGGAGGAGATATATTTTTTTTTTCTTTTTTTTTCTTCTGCAAGATATCTGTATATAGAGATATATATACATGCACTTGATTATTCTGATATATATTATAAAAGTAAAATAAAATAAGTCAGAAATGATGCCTCTTTCCATAAAGCATACAACTCCCTAGATAGGTAAGAGTTATGCTAGTACAGGTTTCATTAATGCAGTGATTGTTTAAAAGGCTAGGTCTGTCTTGGTTTATAAGCAGCTATGCTTGATTTTAAGTGTAAAACTCATGGTAATGATACAGTTTTTGTGCAACAGTGCATGGACCTTCTCAGTAGTACTAAAGTTAAATTAAAATTTTAATTGCTTGGAGGAAACTTACACATGCTGGAATATGGACAATGTTTCTTCCTGTTGCTAGGAGTAGGGAAACAAACTGGTCAGCTCTCTCCTCCTGCTATAAGACTACTTCAGGTTTGACAGCAACTAAACTGATCTGATCTAAGAGGAAGAGCAAGTACTGACAAAACATCTTTTCCTTCTGGGATGGGCTATTTCCATGAATTTGCAGTTTGGATGTAATTTTGTATGGCTTAAAGCTGAAGTGCATGGTCATAATAAATGTGACACCTCAAGGCAAAGAGAGTTTTATTCATAGTTGAATCTTGAAATAGTATTGTGATTTGGCACTGAAGTAAAGTACACGTTTGGCATACAACTTAAGTGCATAAGTCATATTTCCAGAATTGCTTCGGTCTTTTTCGGATGTTACAAAATGCATGCTTCATTGGTAATGAAAAATTATAATACAGTGAATGTGGAAAAAATTAATTAGGAATGGCTGCTTTTCTAATTAGTTATGATAGAAATCAGAAGACTTGAGCCTGAAAATGAAAAGTCTTGGATCTAGATTTTCTTCTTGTCTGTTCATCTCTTGTCCAACATTTTATATTAATTAAATCAGATCTAATGTTGCTCTTGCCTTTCTGATACATACTGGTGCTGTCTAATGTACGATTCTATGATTTTATTGGTAATGCAGTAAGCTTAAGCTAGGAAAATCCATTGATACGGTAAGACTCATAACTAATGATTGTAGCGATAAACTTAGGACTGTTTTGGTGGTTGTCGTCTAATTTGCATTTTTTAAGTGTTGACAGAAGAAAATCTAGTGGATTATTACCTGTAGTCACATGTGAGTTTACTAATAGTCTGGCTAGTATAAAGAAAGATCTGAGTTGTTGGAAATGTATTTCTATCATGTGGACATTAAAAACTGAGTATGTTTAAGATGTTAAAAGAATAAGGGTTTGAAGGGACCACTAGAAGTCATGTAGTCCAATGGCAGGATGAGGTTAATCCAGGTTGCTCAGGACTTTTTCCAGATAAGTATTGACTGTTTCCAAGGGTGGAGTTTCTACAAACTCTCTAGGCAGCCTGTAGCAGTGTGTTCGGTGTTCCTGTCCTGTCCAGTAAACAAGTTGCTCTGCATCCATTTTGGCCTTTTGTTTCTGTGTGAGTAATGAAGGCTTCTGGATGTTTGGGGTCTATAAGAACTGAGTAGCACTGGACCTCTGTGGTGTCTCTTGTTGGGACGCAGGTTTGGAAGACCTTTGGATCCATTGTAGTTGCAGAGAAGGTAGCTGGAACTGAACTTCAGAGTTCATTGGTTTGCTTGGTGCAGGGAATGAAAGTCACAGCAGGTACTTTATCTACAAGCAATGCACAGGTGGAAAGACCCAATGGAGAACTGAAATAAGTAATTGACTTTTGATTACCTGTGGAATGACTTATCAAGGTTAAGGATTACTTGCGCTTTAGCACTCTTTCCGCTTCACCTGAACCACTCATTTCATTCTTTATGACCTCATATTATCCATACCTTTTGGTAAGGTAAGACATATGTGATATATATTATATGAAAATGTAGGCTACGTGTTTTGTTTTATTCATAGTTACCCAATTTACTACTCCTCTTTCCCCCTTTGCTTTGACACTTAATACGTGACTGTATCTAGAAACTTTCCTGGATGCTTGGCTCTCTTATTAAAAGAGATGGAGCAACTAGTCAAAATTAAGGCTACTTATGTCAAAATTGTGTGCTTAATTATTCACTAAATGTTTCCTCAACTTTGGTCTAAACATACATATCTGGAAAGTGTCATTGTCCTAATACCATGCTACTCCTTGGATGATTGCTCCCAGCATTTGGTAGTTTAGTAGTTGCAGGAGGGCAGGAATGCCTACTATTTAAAGTAATAGATTTTCTTTTTATTTCTGTCTTGATTTAGTAGTAGTATGCTTTCCTTTACATGAACATAAAAGTGGCTCTTGAGCAATAGTAAGTTGCTAAGTTTGTGTTCTGGGTTGGTGGTCTGGGCATGCTTGTACATTGCCTGAGACCATGAATGTGGAAAACCATAGCACTCTAGCTGTGAAATCCCAGTAACTGACTTTTTTCTTGTTTCCCAGCAAAGTGCTCCATTGAGACCAATTTCAGTAGGATGTGCTTCTATCTTTGGGTTGTACTTTGTGGTTGGACGACTAGACTGGATGTTCCTGTCCATCTTGGATTGTCTGTTGGTTAGAAAAAGGACTTGTAATAAATTGTAGAATCCTTCTGTTACTTGACATGCATCCACATGTGTGATTTTTACGATAATCAGGTTGAGACCGCCTCATCAAAAAGCCATTCTTAACTTTAGCATAATGCCGAAACTCCCATCTGAATCTTCAATTTATGTTGCCATGTCTAATGTGCAAACTGGAGCCCTTGCCCTTGTTACCCTTTGCGACAGAGGGGAGTGGTGAAGTCGGCCTAGCTTCCAGAGGTGTGTAAATGTGACCGTGTCAACCGTAACTGCCAAGAGATATTCCGAGAGAGAGGAAGCTGTTAAGCTGGAGAACAATATTTAATTTGGCAGTAAATTTTATGTTGGTATTTCTAGGGAGCTATTAGATAATATTGTGGGGAAAAAAATTGTAGTCCAGGAAGCATGTGGGGCTCTGAAACTTTGAAACTTAAGTAATAAGAAAGAACACATCCCCTGTGTGACCAGATGTGGGTGTCCTAGCCCAGATTCACACCTTGGTTACAAGATGAAAGAACCCGTCTGTCTATAACTGAGAAGGTTTAATCATACCTTTACATCATTTCTGGAGCCTGTCTTTTACAGGTGACTGAGGCAAAGCTCTAAAGTGTTCTGTTTAACTCAGGTATTGCAAAAGTTTCCATAATCCAGGTCTTACAGATTTGTGGATACATGTTAAGCTTATAATAACTGGGCATTGATTGTGTTCCCATCCACTCATACAACTTTGGAAGCCAGAGATGCAGACAATAATTTTGAAAAGTTTTTGCTTGTAATTAAATCTTTATATGTTAAGTCTTCATGTAGTAGGTAAAATTATCTGTTTGATACATTTATTTCATAAAAATGGGATGTCTGATATTTAAAATAGTCCTCAGTTTGACACCCCCCCACTCCCCCCCCCCCCCCCCCCCCCCCCCCCCGAGGTGTTTTCTGTCATTTTTGAAATGTGGCAGTTCTCAAACTGTTGATTCTTACCTCTTTTCAGTGAGGTTCTTACTGTCAAGGCTTCTTGCAGTCCTTCGTGGCTGCCCATTGCTATTCTTGTGACAGAATGCCCCTGTCTATCATGGAAACACATCTTTGTATGCTGGCATTTCAGATTTTTTTGCCTTGTTTTTGTTATGGATGGGCTGTATGTTTGGTCTGCAGATTATTTGTGGGTTAAAGTTTGGTAATGCCATTGAAACACTCAAGCATTTAGATGCATGCTGGGGTTGGGGGCTAGACTGACCTGTTGGTTCACTGACAATTTTGTGAAGTATCTGATTCAAACTACTAAAGCCATATGATGTTTAAGGTCTTCAAGACCAAACCACAAAAACTTCACCCCGTTAGCATCTCCAAACCCAGTTCGTCTATATGCCTTAGAAGTTAGCCTTATTGTAGCTCCTTTTCTAAACGAGTTCTGTCACTTTTAAGCATTTTGCCATTCTTTTTGGTGAAAGGCATGTCTTGGTGCTGTTTCCTCTGCAGTTTGCATCTGCTTTTTTCTCCAGATGTGTGTTCGTTCTTACCATTTGTTATAAGGGATACAACAATGCAATAGCACAGGCAGGAATAGAGACTGTTCTGTAAGGTTTCTTCAGAGGGATGCAGAAATGCACACAGAAGGAAATCTACAATAGTACAGCAGAATGGTCATAGTAATGTGGGTATGAACAAAACAAGGTCACATTTTAGGTTACTCCTAAATGGAAAAGAGCAGGATTTCTCCGAATTAGGGACAAAATCCTAAGTGATACCAGAGTTAAAATCATCCATAGTATGATGATGCATGGAAAGAATCTGAAATTGGTGGAGGCTTCAAGCTGGTTTTCTGCACTAACTAGCCTGCTTTTTGGATTATTGCAATCCAAATCTATTGGTTTATTTCCATTACCTGCATTTTTGTAGTTTGGTCACTAGAATTCTTATGTAGATACTGATTTAAGTATTTTGATGTAAAGGATGTTAGAAGGACCACAGCAGTCATCTTTTAACATGTATTTATATCTCCATTCCAAGATAGATCTGTTTTCTTTTTAAAAGGAGAGTGAAATACAGGCACTTGATACCTAGGCATGGGTTTATTTGTAGTCAAATAGTTATATTTATTCATCTCTTTAACCTGTTTGCTTTTTCTCATGAACAGGAAGGGAATTTGAAATGCACGACAATCTTGAGGAACATGATGATGTCAGTGACTCATTTGTTTACTCTAAAACATACTGTGAAAAGTTCCGTGCTAACTGACAGACTATGACTTCAATGAAATTCTGGCTATTTGAAAATCAAGGCCTGAATCTACAAAAACAATTAATACAATATCTGTCTGAGTGTACCTTGCATGTTTCATTTCTGGGACCCACCAGAGAGAACTTCCCCCTGTGCAGTTAGGAGCACTCATGCACCACTTCATAGAATCATTTAGGTTGGAAAAGACCTTTAAGATCATCAAACTGTAAACCTAGCACTGCCAAGTCCACCGCTAAACCCTGTCCCTGAGTGCCACATCTACACATCTTTTAAATACCTCCAGGGACGTTGACTCAGCTACTTCCCGGGGCAGCCTGTTCCAGTGCCTGATAACCCTTTCAGTGAAGAAATGTTTTCTAATATCCAATCTAAACCTCCCCTGGTGCAGCTTCCTACAGCTCTGTCATTGCTCCAAGTCTTCTAAGAGTGAGGTGAGAAAAATGAATATGGCAGTCTCTGCCTCGTTTCTGTCCAGCCACAACAATTTTGCTCTTGAATTTCAGATCAGAACTGCAACCATAGGGAGTGCCGGGTCTGATTGATGTGATGGACACACCCAGGGTGTATGCTGAGAGAGTATCAGGGTTTTATAACTCCTACTCATGATGTTTCATTAGTTTATCTTAGACTAGAAGAATATCTCCTAGCACTTCTGTTTTTACCCTTAGCTGCCTGGACTGTAGGACTGAAAGGGAATCTGCAGTTGTCTTCTACAAACGCAAAATCTGGAATAAATTATGGGGGGGGGGGGAGACACCAAAACAAAACAAAACAAAAAAACAAACCCAAACCTGAAAATATTAACTACAGTGGCATTCAACAGAATCTTATTTATACAGGGCTGGGTGTAGCAGCCAGCGAGGAGAGAAGAGGGAGAGGTGCAGCTGTGCACACATGAGCCAGAGCAAATAGCTGCCCTGGTGATCCCAGTGGGGCTGCATTAGCCCTTCTTATGCCACACTAGTGGACCTATGCTTATCTCTGAGCATACACCTGGGACCAGTAGCAGCATGGTGTCACTGAAAATGAGCTTTTTATTGATAAATTTAATCTTACTTGAGAGGCATGCCAAAGTTGTTTTCAAGCAATAAAGAGCGCTGCTCATTTGGTCTGGTATAGCTAGTGGATTTCTCAGCTCAACCAGGAGAGATTTGGATGGGGAGGTGAAGAGATGTTCCTTGCTTCGTTTGTTGGTTAATGGTTATAAAAGAACTCTTTTATATTGGCAAAACAAGTTGGAAGGTTTCAGCCTCTTGTGAAAGACCTACCATACACTGCTTTTGGGCAGAGTGATATTTTTCTTGGACTGCACTGTAAATTTTTCATTTTCAATTTATTTACTTACTAATATTTTTTCCCCAAACCTCGTGCTTATAAAGGAAAAACTAAGCAGTATGCCTGAGATTTTTTTTTTTTGGTGGTATGTATTGTGGTGTTTATTTTTTTAAATTAAAAAATAGGATTGGGGTGGGATTTTCCACCAATGCTTTAACTGAAGTAGCTAAAATCAGCATACTGCATTTCTCCTTTAGTATTTCAAATTTGGAGGCAGATTATATTGAAAATACACCTTCAAGTAAAAGCAGACTTTGCATTCCCACTCTAGGTTTAAAGAAACAGAGTGCAAGAAAATGGAAAGGTAGGTTTTATGCTTAATGTGTCTTCTTACAGATAATGTCTTCTGGTAGATTCACCAGTTTGAATCCTACTACAGAACATTCAGATTTTGATAGACAACTTGTGCAGTCTCTTCCTGCGTACAGAAATGGGACATCCTGGGAATATTTTTTATGTATTATATAGAGCTCATTAGTACTGAGAAATGGGTGATTGTGTATTCCATGGTAGTGGTAATACAGAAACAACATTGCAGTACAGTTGCTGATGAGTTTTTCTTTTATTCCTTGCACACCCCTGTTAATGCATTGCTGTTTAGCCGAAACAGCTAATTTTGTGAATGTCGCTTTCTCTGCAAATATACTTTTGGCTGCATCTTTGATGGTACTTCTTGTCAGGTGGGACTGAATTCCATCGTCTTAGTACAACGTAAGCAATGATGGAAAAAAGAGGAAAACTCACCATGGAAGTATCTGATTTTTAGCTATAAAATAGCAACCTCTTTGAGAATAGACAGAATTTCCTGAGCAGACTACCTGAAAGTTCTGAATTCCTCATATTCTATAATATTCTAATTATCTAGGGCTGCCCCAAAGCAAAGATGCTTTCCTTTGACCAAACAGGAAAAAAAATTGTTCTGTTTGAAAGTATTTCCCATTTCATATATTTTAGCAAAAACTTTATTTTACCTTAACAGTCAGCAGCAAAGCTTAACTGGAGTTAAAAGCAGGGAATAGCTAGTGCAATGTATTAGGAATGAATGAATGAATATGTTAAAGGTACTCCAGACAACATCTGTCAACAGGTTTGCAAAATAAAACTTCATGCAGGTTTCTCAAGTCAGGTATACATATTTTTGCTTATTGTCTATTGATTTAAAGATATTTTTGGGGAGGGGTTTGGGATGGTTTTAGTGCATAATTTTGTGTTCAAACCCCAATATGATAATTTTATGGTCACCTTTAATATTTGCTTACAATAAATGAGTCAACTTGTGTAATACAAATGGATGAGCAGGTGAATATTGCAAGAATATGTTGTATTTTGGATATTCGGCCCCCCCCCGACTTGTTTTAAGATCGTGGAGAAGTCACTTCAAAGTTCATTTTTTTAATCTAAGAAAAGGCGTCTGCTTTGAGGATAATGTTGGTTCCTGATTATAACAACATGAGGGCATGTATTTAATTTGTGAACACTCCAGTTAGCTTCAGCAACAATATTCCCATAAGTAAAATTACTCGTGAGCATTGCAGGGGGTCCTTTTTTTTATTTTTATTTTTTAAGTAGCATTGTTACCTAAGGTTTCATAGGTAGAAGATAACCTGAATTTGTCTTGTTTCTGGAAGCCAGTTTGAGAACTGTTAACACCTTGTGTTCTGGTTTTGAGACATTAGTGGCACCATGAAGAGCAAGTGGCAAGCCTTTTGGGGCACTGGCTTCCCTCGTTGCAAAGCAGGGAAGTTATCTGTACCTGAAGCTTTTATTTAATTTTAATCTGGTGTCAGTTGAGTGACCAGTTCTACCAGCCACAAAAGCCAAAAACCTGCAACAGCCTCTAATTTATATTCACACAGGAACACTGTGTAATTCTTGTTGTTGTTTGCCTGTTTCAGAAGTTCAGTGCAAAGCTTCCTCCCTTATCCCTTTCTCACAAGGCTTGGAAATCTAACCTATAATAAAGGTCACGTGTTTAAAAAGTGATGATTGTTTCTTGGGGTGTACCTTTCATGAGCGCTTTCTTAAAAGCAGGAGGACTTGCCTATGACTTAGTCTGCACGCTTACGTAGCAAGTAGCTGTCTCCATGTACTGTTCCACAACTTGCTCCAATTTAACCTGCTTTTTTCAGGCTTGTCCTCTTTTTCTCTGAGCTCGGAGTACCTCTTAAGGTGACAGCATTTATCATGTTACAAGTTGGAGGGAAAGAAAGATCAGACCCTTTGTTCAAAAGAAGGTATATATAGAAACATTGCAATGCCCAAGTACTTCATCTCCAAACTCTAGCATTCCCCTTGAGACTGGATAAGGTTTTTTTCCTTGAGCTTGGTTTGCAGAATTGTTTCTTTGCACTTGTCTCTTTCCTCTGTTATATGTGTAAGTTTTAAGCGTTTCCAAATTCCTGCTTGACTTACAATGCATTATTCCCACCGGTGGGTAGGTTGGTAATGGCAAGATCATCATGTGGTAGCCATAAAGCTTCAGAGGCACCGGTATCTGTGTCATACAACTAGAAGTAATTTTGGTAAATGCAACCTTTGCCTTGCTGCAAATGTGTAAAGCCAGGCAGGGTGGCGTGCCTGGTAACATGAGATTCTAGTTATGTTCAGTAAAGTATATGTAAAGTGGCCTGTAATTTTACTTTTTAACTACCGTTGTCTGCTGGAGTTCCCCAATTATCTCTGCATTATTAGAAACAATACTTTTGTTTACTTTTTGTCCAAGTCTATAGGCTTTAACGTATCCATACCTTATACGTTCAGTTCCTGTAGTCTCTCCAGATGTGATATCAAGCTATGGTGCTTGCAAAGTCCACCAAATCCAGTATTTGTTGCTATGATTTTAGTATTTTGTTTTAGTTCTAGGATTTTTTTTGCTTAGCTTGTGGGAGTAAAGACCATGATCACCAGCTACTGTAATGCCTTTTTGTTTGGAGTTTGGGGTTAGGAATATTACCTCTGTTTTATCTGCACGGCAAAAGGATGCATTTTGAATTGATATATATTTTTTTAGATTTCTGATTAAAGGTTAGAATGACACAATCAGTCTGATGCTAAAATAATCTTGTGTGATTTAACTTTTTGTTGATATTTAGCCTTTTTCCCTACCGCGACAGTAATGCCTGTATTTATGCACATATATGAGTAAAACTGATTGGATTGTGTGAGAATTCAAATAATTATTTCCCTTCTTTCACCTCCCCAAAAGGAAAAAGAGTCAATATAAGTGAGCAGCAGCAGTGTCCTGCAATGCCCTCCAAAAATCAGTCACTTATTGAATGTTTCTACTTTATTCTGTAGGTAAAAAGGAAGATAGCAGTATGCATTTTATTTACATTTTAGGAAGTCTGGCAAAACGAGAAATGAGTATGGAGTTAATGTAATGTAGATTTAGTTATATGAAAAAAAAATCTGGAAAAAAAAAAAGCCCCTTTATTTCTATATAGTTTCTTTGGATGTGAGAAATAGAATAATGTAGAAAGAAACTTGATTTTGTCGGTGGTGAACTGATAGTTGACCAGCCCATAGTTTGGAAGGTGGTGAGAATAGCTTGGTTACTATAAATGACTCGGGCAGCAACGGCCACGTGGAATGCAGTCCAGTGTAAATGAGAGCTATGAATGAAATGTCTAGGGCATCTGAAATGTGAATATCCACCACTTCTGGACTGATGTGTCAGCATCTTGTGCATGAATATATTTATATGTGGGTTTACAAATGTAAGCAAAAAGGTATCTGAAAGAAACATCATTGTCCCAGAACAGTGAAATTAGATAGTGCTCTTCCTGCAAGATGCACTGAGCACTTCACCTCCAGCAAGAACTGAGACCACAGCTGAGCTGCAGCTTTTGTCTCGCCATGAACGCCAAGCGTTCTTGTCAGCAGCATGCAACCAGAAGATGGTACGTGGGTCTCTTTGCCAACGTTTGCACTTGAGTTTGCAAAGTTCATCTGGTATCTTCCTGTGCTCTGTACAGGTCCTTAATGCTTAACTCCCTGCATTTGTTGCCCTTAAACCAGAACAAGTGCTGTTTCATTGTCAAGCACTGGATATGAAACATTTGGAAAAAGGTGTTAAAAGTGTAAGCAACAAAATGGGAAAAACTTAAAGATTTGAGGGTCAATTTGTTTTATATACGCTATAGTCTTTGTGCTGAAAGAAACCTATTTTTTTCTTGATCACTCTGGATTTGTAACTTCTATCACAATGGTGAGATTTTTTAGTATCTTTAATGCCCTGTTTCTACATAGATCACTTTTTTAAAGTAGCTCTGTTAATAAGCCCCAAAGTGCCCCTTCTATCTGAACAATGTACAATCCCTGCCTGTTTCCTGGAATCCAGTCCTCTGTTCTGGCCAGATCTGCTCGAGTAAGATGCTATGAGCACCTATCATTGGAGTAAGGTAATACAGGAGTCTGAAGGTTTTTTTGAGACCCGTTAGCTTGTGTGGTAACTTATTTTTTGGGGATGCTCTTTTCCACGTAAGCTACACTCCCAGGTCTTTCTCTGTGACTGCATCTAATTAAGAAATACAGCATTTTCTTCACTTGCATAGTGTTTGTGGTGTCCTGGTATGTCCCTTGTTCTTCCGAAGCACCAATAATTCACTTAACCTATCATATTCTCTTTTGGTACACGTGACAGTCAAGTTCCTTCAAATATATGTCACTTCTCAAGTATAAGTAATAGTTCTTGCTGATGTGAGCCGTCTATTGAGTGTACTCACAGAATGTTTTCAAATGCTTGTTAAACTCAATCCTGTAACTTTGAAATATGAAAACATTGCTTTTTTGCTGATTTTTTTTTTGTTTGTTTGTTTTATTTTCTGCATACCTGATTTTGTCTGTCTTCATCTATTGTTCACTTTAGGAGCACAGATGAGTATAGAACTGTACAAGTGTGTGTATGTGTATGTATTGTGATCTGTGGAAGGGATTTCTGGTTCCCTGATAAAAGTGCATCTGCTGCTTAGGTGGCCTTCTGTATCTTTGTTACTGCAGCAGCTATGCTCTGAATTCTTTATGTTACAAGGCTTAAAATTTACAGATTAATTTGCTTCCCTTTGTAAAGCCAAGTCACTCTCTAAAAGATGTAACTTGCTGTCACAAACTTCAGAGCTAATGATGTCTTGTAGATACTAGGGCATTGACATGATGTGACTTGCATGGAAGCTTTCTTTTAAGAGCTGTGTATCTTCACATGGGAGCCTGCAAGTCATTTACCCGTTTCATCTGTCTATTGCTGGTGAAATTGGTGATAGCATACTGTTCAGAAGCAAATTGCAATTCATTGGCATCATGAGTATTCTTTTTCCACCTTCCTCCTCCCCCCAAACAGTATCAAGTCACTGCATCCATTATTAATTTATGGCCTCTTCAGGGCATAGTAGTCATTTGATAAGATCTGCATTGATCTACAGGGAAATTACTGGTATTTCAATCAGTAAGAATGATACCCAGTGAGAAGTATACTAGTTATCCTTGCTAGGTCACAGACAATTAAAAATCCTTAATACTCTTTTGATTTCCCTTGTTTTAAAAACATGAATTTGTTCCCTAGAGCAAAATATACTTGATATTTACAATTAGTATGCCGTATACATGTGACAATTATACTTATAATCCAATTTGAAAGTTGCTGAACATGTCACCTGTATCATTATTTCATGGCTTTCTATATATGGTATTTTTCTTTTAGAAGTATATTAAGTTTAGAAGTTATCTAGAAGTTTCTTTAGATGCATATTAATATAATTCATACAAAAATGTACACAAATATTGCATAAATTAATATTGAGTGGTTTTAGGAGCTAAAATGTAGTTTAACATTTTTTAAAGGTGAAAGTCTTTAGTAGACAGTTTTATGAGCAGTCACTGTGAATGGTCAGCTCAATGCATAGTAAGTCTTAGTTCATGTATTACTGGACTTGGATCTACTGATTTAAAGAAAAAAAAAGTACACAGAAAAAAAAATCCATTGCACTGTCTCCAATCTGAGAAATGCTTACTTACCCTTCATGACCTGTACTACCACCGCGCTCCTGAAGTTTTAACTAGCAGTATCTGTATTAATTGTTTTGTGTGGATCATAGTCCTCTTGATCTGTGAGAGGTACTTTTATTAGGCTCTGGTTTAATGGCTGTGTGTTGGATGTGCTGGATTAGGCCCTGGTGTACCTGGTGGTGTGATGGAAGAGGATCTTGTTTGAAAACCCAGATCCAATTTCCTGGTTTAGGTGGTGTTGGGCATAAGATAATAAAAATTCTCAACAGAAACAGAAGCTTTGGAAAATGACTTGTGGAAATGTAGATGATTAATATTGTAGCTCCATGAGCAATTTTAATCCAGCCTGAAATGACTCAGTTACTGCTGAAAACTGTGGTCTTTTACTCCCCTGCATTTTCCCATGTAGCCTCTTGCTAGCGTGGGCATTCTAGTAGCCATTCAGCGAACTTGGCTGGAAATTGCTTTTTGTTAAAGCTAACCTGCCAAAGAAGAAATTTCAGCTTCCAGCTGAGTTGGCTCTCTTCATCTGGTTCACCACGTCACCAGCTGGATGGTGGTGACAGCACGTGAAAGGGCTGATAGAGGGGGAAAAGCTGAGACTCTGGTCCTCTGCAGCTCCTGCTTGCTCCAGACTAACGTAAGCATGGAATTACCCTGTGACAGCTTAACCCTGAAGGGCAAAAGTAGGATTTTGTCTGTCACTTGGATGTACGTGTCCAAGTGCTTGCTTAAGCAAGTGTATCCTTTTGGGCAGCCAGGCCTTAGTGTGTGGTGGGTTGGGGTTTGTTGTTTGGGGGGGGGGGGGGTTTGTTTGTTTTTGTTTGTTTGTGGTGTTTTATTTTGGTGGGTTTTTTTTTTATTTTGGTTGGTTGGGGTTGTTTTTTGGGGTTTTTTTGGGTTTTTTGTTTGTTTGTTTCAAAAAAATGATCCCTTTCCGGTAGTGAGTAATTGGAGGACTAGCTGACATCTTGTTAAAATGCAATAGTAAAAAATGGAGTATGATTCCATAGCGGTGACAATTAACTCACACGTATGGGAGTGTATGGTACTGGGCTGTGGGTTGACTGCCTTGGGGGGGTCGTCCCTGAAGCGCCCGAGGGTGCCCAATGAGAGACCCTCTGACCCTCAGCTTGCCTGCCTTGGTTATGTCTCTCTGAAATGGCATAATTCTTGTTCCACAAAAGGGCGATAAGGAGGAATGCTTGAAGACTCCAGTAAGGAAGTTACATGTAGAATATTGATTAGTCCTGACCTGTAATGTTGAACAATGTCTTCTGTAACCCATGCAAATCCAGTATGCTAGTATAGCTTTTGTTTTGCTGAGGCTAGCATGGTAATGTCTATGTGAAGTCTGACTGTGACCTGGTTAATAAGTTTACCAAACTTTCGCTTTCTGTCTTCAAAAGAAAAAGGATGTTTAATCAAAACTGCAATATGAAGACAACCGGGAATTCGTGAGTATTTTGTTCTCTAAACCCTGAAGTCAGTGGGGACTCTTAACTCCATGAGTGGTGTAGAGACTTACTCTGAAATAAAGTAATGCTTAAGTATGACAGAGGCTGAGTGAAGGTTGTAATTTGGGGATTTAGACCCACATAGGTGTAAGAAGGCAGCTTTGCAGATGTGAGTTCAGGATCAGTATTTTCTGAGTATTTTTTAATAGAATTATTTGAATGCATTACACATTCAGTACTTTGATTGCTAAAAGGCATTGTCAAGTGTTTTTATTAAGGCACCAGCCTCTTTAACCTATGAAGGTTGGTTGATAAACATCCTCTATTACTATAAACATCCTCTTGACCATCTGCCAACTAAGGCCTGAAAGGAAGGAGGAAGGTAGAACGTTTTACTTGAGAGCTTGTTTTAAGGCAGATATCCCATTATGTATGTATTTTACTGAGAAACAGATGGTTTGTGAAATGAACCTAACAAAAACACAGCAGAAAAAAAAAAAAAAAATCCCTTTGTGAGTCCTGCAGTGTGGTATTTGTGCTGTGAATATCAGCATGATTAAGAAAATATTAACAACTGTAGTTAAAGGTAAATTGTTTGAAAGCCTTAGGTTGTATTTCTCAAATATAAGGACATATTTATAAACTTTTTGAAGTCCACAAAAAATTCTGGGGAAAAAAAAAAAAAAGAGTAGGCTTTAGCCAGTAGTTTCTTCAAGTAAGGGGTTTGGCATCTTGCTGTTCTCTCATTTCTACCCCTTTCCTTCCAGATCTAGGCACAATTGTTGGCAAATCAGTGAATGTGAATCAGAATTTGAATTGGTGGAAAATTAAGTGTAAACACAGCACACACGTGCTGGTAGACAATTTCTAAGAGGAGAGTTCCTATAATATTCTCTCAAGAGTTAGATTTATTTTGTGTTCATTACCATACAGCCCAATCAGTCTTCCATTACACTAAGCCTGTTTTTTTCTTGGCGTGAACTGACTTGGAATAGAGTTTTTACCTTGGTTTTGCTTGAGGGTCAGGTCACCCCGGGGCCTCACAGGTGTCTCTGGTGCTTCCTCTCCCTGTCCGCCGCAGGGACGAAGGGTTTCGGGACTTGTGTTGAGTCGGGACATTGCTCATCTGAAAGGTTTTTTTGTTGTTAAGTTACCTTTATTTTGAAGGGGTATTTTGTTTTAGTTACATTGACAGTGTTTATTTACCTCTGATGTTCGTAATTACAGCTATTTCTTTTTCCTGAAATGGTCCTTTCATATGGACTCTAATAGTTTTCCTCTAATTACCGTGCACAGTTAGTTAAGATTTGATTGGCAACATATTAAGATTTATTTTTTGTAACTTGTATAACACAAAACTAAATGACATACTTGAGTGAGAAGAGCAGCAAAGCACTGAATCCGTGAGCACGTGCTATCCTGGCGGCATGGTTTGGTGAATGTAGTTTTCTTTGGGAGCCTTGTGCTGTGTTGATATTCCCGTCCTCTCCTCAGCAAAAGGGTGATTGCAACCTGCTGCCTGGTGCAGGGATCACAAGGAGCATTCTTTTGGGGAAGAGCAAGCACTTCCCTCTGGGGAAGTGCACTCAAGTAACAGATGGATTTTCAGGTGAGGTTGGTGATGTGACAGGAGAGTTTTTCATGTGTTGAGTCTAGATATGAGGAAAGGAACCCTTACCTGTGCTTCACTGATACCAAAAAAATATTTTAGAAAGCTGTGGAAGTGTGAGGAATACTTACGATCAAGGTATTTTTGTGTTTGAAAGCAACCTGAGACCATAAATCAAGACCATGTTGCATTGTAAGGAAAGAACTGAGGGAACAGCTTGATAGCAGTCCCTTTTCCTCTGGCATAAACTATTTGTTATTATTGACAGCTTTTCTAGGGTATCTTACCAGCTGTTTGGGGTAAGCAGTGTGCAACCAATCTATCCGGAGATAATGTTTGTAAAATTCTTAGGAAAGTGTTAAAAATCTGTGCATCTTAGTGCTGTATAACATGTTGATTGCAATCCAGTGCTGAGTATGGGTTTGCTGTATGGTCTTTTCCCTGTGCAGCAGAGTGCTGTTTTCTTAACACTTTGGGTTTATGTGGCTGTGATGGTTGAGACCCTGGTGATGGGGAAGTCTTTTTAGGTCACCATCTTACAAAGTATGTGGTACCCTCTGAAATAGTGTAAAAATACATGTCTTTAGATTTGGAAACATTCCCTTGTCAAGAAAAGACCTTTCTGTTTACCAAATCAAAACTACAACGGCTGATTATTCTATATCCAAACACTGAAGTGATGTATGGCATGGTGAATCTCTTTATTCTGTATTTCAAACACCTTTTGGTATAAAATGCCAATAATGCTGTGTTCTCCAAGCATTTGAAACTAGGCAGCAAATTATCCTTGTACGTAATGGCTAGATAACCATTTGTGACCTTTCTTAAAAAGTAGTTCAACAGAGCAGTTTTAGGTACGAATTACAAGATTACTTGCCACGGGTCAGGAGAAGATCCATTAACAGAGTGCACCAGTCTGGGCTGATTTGATTTGTCTCCCATCTATGGGACATCAGGACTGCGGAAGCTCATCTTCAATTCCCCTTACATCAGTCATGCTAAAAAAGGAAACTGTGCCATGTGTGGTAACTAGATCTGCTGCGATTTTTTTCAAATGCTTTTGCTGAATCTCTTGGAATAAGAGTCAAACTACATCCGAATGTAACTTTGGAGTTTATTGACAGATTTTAAGCTTGCTTATACCAGATAAAATTAGTATTTTAGCTAAAGTTCAGGTGTTTTTTTCTCAAAGCGATGAATAGTTGTCTGGGGTGACTAGTAAAGCCAATAGGATGAGATTTTTCATTCGGGTGTCTAAGAGCTCAGCCTTCTCTCTTCGCACTCGCTGTTGTAGCAGTGTTGGACAGGATCTGTATTTTCCTAGCAAAATTGAGAATTTTTCTCCCTGGAAGCTCAGGGTGTGGAGGTATGGCCGCCCCAGCCTGGCACGAGCTAATGCAGCCCCTGGAAGGGCACATCTTGCTTTTGTCCTTCCCCTGCTCCAACTCCGCTGCTCCTTCCTACCCCCTCCACTTACAGATGTGTGCAGCTGCAGGGTGGGCTGAAGCAAGGGATCGATCCTCCTGAGAGCCAACACTTCCAAAGAAGGGGGCAAGAGAGCTGTCTCCCGCCAGCAGCGTGCACGTGCTTTATAGTGGGTTCGACTGGCCCTGTACAGCCTTAATAGGATGTTTCTGAAATCAGCTGCTGCTTATGGTATGTCTGGGTTTTTGTAAGCAGAATTTGTTAAAGTTGTGTTTGTGCCCCACATTCCTGCTCCAGATTGTTAGAATTCCATGTGATGCATTACTGATGTTTTCTTTCCCATGCTTTTCCTAATCCCGTCGGAAGCGAACCATCACGCATTTGTAGTAATGACGCTGTCATATTGTTAGGATTGGATAAAAATAATTTAAGACCTGCCTTCGGCTCTTTGTAGACACTGTCAGTGGCATCATACAATAACCCTATAGATTTTCAAAATGAGTCTCCAAATGTATGGGGAAAAAAATATGCTGTTAGGTAATTCAAATGGCCACAATGCTGCTGAGATGATCTTTTCTGTGAAGCATTTTCCTATTTGTGAATCAGTTTGAAGCCTTGTCTGTGTGTTCTCAAGACAGTGCAGTTTAAAGCTAATCTTGAAATTGAAAAAGCGTAAATAAAGCTTGCTGGGTTTCACTGCAGGCATGCAGGCAAGCTTTTTTGGCTAGGAATAATGTGGACAGTATCTCAGAATGATTGCTTGTCACCAGGTTGGTTTGTTCTTTTTTTAATGTGAGAGAATAACAATATATCTCTTTTTTTATTATTAAAGACATGTTCCTGTATCTGCGTATTCAAAGGAATGACATGTCATGTGGAGCCCATAACTTCTACCTAATAGCGCTGATTTCTGGCTCTCCTGTTAGTATAGCTTACTGAGCTGTGCAACATTTCGGTTGTCTGATACGAATGGACAAATATTTTTATGAAAAACTAAAGAACAACGTGTTAAATTTTTCCCTTGGAATTTATAGTCACTTTTTATTTTTACGTTCAACTGGTGGAATGTAAACCTCTGCTGGCATGTTTATTTGAATGAATCACTGGAACAGGCTTTTCTCAAGGCTTTTATTTAGAAGAGTAGTCATGTTCTACCCTAAGGGATATAGGGAAGCAGGTGAAGAATTGATTTGTTCCTGTGTATTCTTGACTGTGATGGACAATGACTCAAATGGTCTAGAACAGAAGATGCTATTTGGATTGTGAAATTGCTTAAAAAGGAGTGTTGATTTGCAATGTGTACAGATTTTGTGCTTCTGTTACTAATTCTCCTTTTACATTTGAACTTTTTAGCCTGGCATAAGATTAGAGAATTTTCTCCTCTGGCGTACAGAGGGTATTTGATTAAGAAATGGATGTGGGTGCTTCTGGGCGGTGGGTGAGTCGGGCGCTTCTGCTGTGACTGTGGCGGAGCTGAGCTGCCGAGGACACCGTGGCTGCCTTCCGGAGGGGTGCTGCTGCTGGCGGACGTGTCGCGCCGCCTCCGCTGTGATCCTGGGGCTTGGGGAAAAAATACGTCATTTACTGGCCTCTCTAATTGCCACTGTTGTGCCCCCCACACACCCTTTTTAGTTTTATGTTCTTTAACATCTGTAGCTTCTGCAACTTCTGTAATTGCTGTTTGATTACGTTGGCCTGGTGCTGCAGGTTTGCAGTTACTAACATTCATGAACCTTTCCTTAAAGAGTATCTCTTTGTAAAGTAAAAGTAAACTCCGTTTTCTGCATCTAAACAAACAAAAAACCCCAACAAAACCTATGTTACTGCCTTTTATGCTATGGCATTATATTAAGTCACTTTTTTCTGCTCTTGTACTTCTAGGTTGTGTTTTTCCCCAGCACTAATGAATACTTACTGCAGTGTAAAATCTCAATTTGTGGCAATATGGAAATGTTTCACATACTTCATTAAGAATGGATAACTTTGCTGTTTTGTTTCTTCATAATCTAATTTCCTATATTAACAATTCTCTTACTTTAGTTTCTTTCCTAGAATTGCAGTTTCTTTAGAAACAAGGGTGTCTATTTTTTTAGTATTCCTATTAAAATCATGAGTTGTTCAACAGTGTAATTTTCTCTGCATCCAAGGGTGTTAGTTAGTGTTTTAACTGCAGCAGTTGTAGATAAACAGATATGCTATTTTTAGCCCACTCCCCCTGCCAAAAATAATAGCAAAAAATACCCCCCACTTCCTTAGATCTCCATCTCCTAGCTTGGGTTCAATCTTATGTCTTGTAATTACTCATTTACCTTCAGACCACAGTTGCTTTGAAAGATGATGTATCTAGTGTCAGGGTCTGTGTCAACGTGATATGTATTGTACAATATGCCTTCCATCAATGCATCGGATACTTGCTTTCACAAAGACCATTTTTCTTAAGACATTTACTCTCTATCAAACATACTTCAGAAATTAATTCAAAATACCCAAAGTAATCTACCTGAATTGGCCTAATTTCTCAATGTTTATTGTATATATTTGTGAATTAATGCTTCTGTATATTTACAGACACTAAGAGAATCCTATGTTGAGAACCCGACATTCAAAATCACTTTATATTTAACAAAAGAAGAAAATGCTATGCCTGGTCAGCCTGGGCGCAAATGATTCTGTAACAGTGAGACTACCTTAAGAATGGTGTTTGAATAATTATGTAGCACATTGATGTGGACTGGGTAATTTTTATGGCCTTGAGTTGAACAGTTGAAGCTGGGAATAGACTTTCATGAATCCTTAATAGTTAGCTATATTAATAGTCTCTGGATTCACGAGGTACTTTCTTACATTTCTCTTTTGGTTTGGGTTTATTAAAAGTAATATGTTCAGAGTGTTCTGTAACTCTCTTTCCTTTCTTCCCATGCATAAATGAGCACTGAGTTCTCAAATGTTACATCTCATTTTATTAGTGAAACTGCAGCAACTTTGGAATGGACAAGAATCAAGGCAGATTCCGAAACTTGTCTGTTCAGATAAAAATCTGGTGTTGAAGAGTCTGTTCATGGCTGGGCATGTAGCTTGAGAGAAATTATATTAGCATTGAATTTTCTTTATTGTGTGTAATTTTGCTAATATTCTTGGAAATGCGAAAGTAGCTGGTTCTGCTGCAACTCAAATATTTTCTCATTTGAAAATGAATATAAAATCTAATTTGTTTTTCCTTCACCCTCTCTCCTCAGAGATCTATCGAATTACCCTCTGTTTTAGATTCAGGCTCTTCATGGAAATTAATCATTCTGACCCCTGTGAAGTAAATATTACTTTCATTAATGGGTAAATTGCAGAACAGACAAGTAAAATTGCTTGTTTGAATTATGCAGAGCTCTTAGACGTGGTCAAATTGCTAGACTGTGCCTGTTTTCAATAACTTCTTTACAAAACTTTTTAAACGTAAGCTGTGATAATATTGATGCCATCTAGGCAGACAGAAAAATGCTTTTTTGTTTCCTGAAGAGTTGCGTGACCAAGAGGATAACTGTGAAATATTGTTTATAGAACGATATATCTTGAAATGTGGAAAAAATGAGCTATGTACTGAGAAGAGCACAAAATAGTTTGTAATTTTCCTGGGAAAACAGGCAAAGAACCCTTTTAAATTTTATCTTAACCTGGCAAAGAGCATGAATGTCTTTGAATGGGCAGAGAAACCCTCACTCTAATGGAAATTACCAAGGCTGCCAAGCAAGTCAGATGGGGGTGGAGACGTAAAGTGCTTGTGTTTTATGGAATAACAGATTATCGATTCCCATGAAATGCAAGTGCAAAAGAGGCTTCTCCACTGAAAGTGGAAACCTTGGTGCGGCAGGAGAGAATATCTTGAATTACTTTTGTTTCTTTCACTAGGATGGAAATAACGAGTTCTGCTTTACCTCAAAGGCAGCGCGGATCAATGTTTTCTTTTCCTTGAAGGATGGCTTGTAACATAGGAAAGCAGAAGTTTGGTTACATATGCAAAAAACTTTCTAGCTAAAGAATTGTCTTTTTATTATAGTTGAATTTTGAATTAGGGATAGAAGAAGATATGATTTATGGAGTGTGAAACTTCTTAGAGATTACTAGGATTTTCAGTTTGACACAGTTTCAAAGCTTTTGCAGACTGAATAAATTCTGCTCAATGGCGTGGAATTTTTCATATTCTCTTGGATATTTTGAAACTATAGTGATGAAGTTAATGCCTCTTTTAATGAATTTTACAGGCAGGATACATCTCTACAACTTTTACTGTGAAGCTTCCTTCTGTAGCAGATGTATGGTGTATGTTTCTGGTGTGTTGTGAAGGGGATTAGAAGCTTACAGAAGTGGTGCTCACAGCACATGTGCAGTTAACCGAAATCTGCATTTGGATATTCCTGGCTTAAACACTTTCTGTGGTAAAGGCTAACGTAGTGGAGTTTCTGCAATACACTGGTATGTTGTGTAAGATTGGGGAAATGTGATTTCATGTTTTGTTTGTTGACAGATGTTAGTACATGCCAGTGGAAACCCATTGGATCAGTGTGTGCAGATGCTGTTCAGTAATGGCGCTTCATGGCTTTTAGTTTGTTCACTGTTAGGCAGTTCTCCGCCTTCTCGTTTTGGGCGTGTAATTTGTTTGGATGCTGGGTGGCCTTGAGGAACTCCTTTTCTTTCTCTTGCCTTGATAACAGGCTGCCCAGGGAAGTGGTGGAGTAGCCATCCCTGGAGGTTTTTAAAAGGCGTGTAGATGTAGCATTTAGGGATATGGTTTAGTGGTGGACTTGGCAGTGCTAGGTTAAGGTTGGACTCAATGATCTTAAAGGTTTTTTCCAACCTAAATGATTCTATGATTTCACTTTCTTTGTATTTGGTTTAACGATATTTACCTTATCTGCAAAGCCCTTTGAACCCTTATGAGTGGAAAGCTTCCTAACAGCAGCATATTCTCTGTAGTGCTTCCTCTGTTTTCATTAACGAACAGCTTTAAAATTTCAAATCCAGAAGTCAGTTGAGATGCCAGCTCAGTTTTTTGTTTCTTTTAACAGCAGTCAGATGGATTGAAATTACATGGGGGGGCAGTGGGAGTGGGGGGCAAAATGGAAAAGTAGTGAGCTTTCAAATTGTGAATTTGCAAATTCTTTGCTGAATTTGCCCTGTATCCTTACTCCTCCAGTATTTTCTGCCATAGACAGATTATTAGTTCTTTGGCAGCAGTAACTCCTCCTACAGTGGAAAATCCTGTCCTTCTCTTATAGCTTAGCTGTGACAGAAAGCTAGGCTGAAAAACAAGCAATAGGACAACTTTTCTGAAGAGGAAGAACTAATGTTTAAAGAGGGAATATTGGATGGCAAAAAGGGTGGGTCACTACTTCATGTAAGGGGAGAAAAGTGGACTCTGTTTGCATTGGTTGTTGGTTTTCTCCATTTCAAACTCAAGTATTTGCATTCCTTACTTTAAAGTGCTTACTGCTGTCAGGAATAACCCCGAAGTTCCCGTTTTCATGGTTGTGCTCTGTAAATTCCTTGATGTTTCATTTTGGTTAGTTCAGGACTGGACAAAAGCATTAGCTCACAGAGGAGAAGCCCTTTCCAGTCAGCAGGATCTTCTTGGTACAGGTATTTTACTTGCAGGATGTGCAATTATGTTAAAGGTAAACATAAAGCCATTTATATGGTATTACAGTCATACACTGTGTGGCTAGAAAAACCGGCCTCAGTGTGAAAGTGTGTAAGCCATGGTGGTTGTGAATAGTCGGGAAAGGTTATGGCTTACTGCAGTAAAATGATGTTGTGAACATCAGAAGCCGCCTTTTCAGGTGAAATGAAATTAAGTGAAGTTTTCTTCCGTTACCTCTTTTGAGAATAATGTTAAGAATTACAGTAATTGACTCCTGTTGACAAGGCAGCCAAAGTAGTTAATGAATTAAATGCAATTTTGCTAATTTTGATTGATACTGTATAATTATGATGTCAAAGGCATTTGAATTTGTATCAGACTGTAAATCGTATCAGACTTCTGGTTTACCCTTGAGAGGAAAAAAAAACACACACAAAATGAGAAAACCCAGACACCCCCCCCACCCCCGAGCTGAATTGCCCTTCATTCAAAAATTGAAGTGCAATTAAATTTCAAATCTCTTTTTCTATACTGCTATTTTACAAAAAGGTATGAGAAGGTAAAAACGTTTCACTAGTTTAGCTTTCCTCCTTGTTAGCAACATCTCTCTGAGAAATTCCTGAAGGTCTTAGTGTCTGAAAAGCGAAAGTTAAATATTCTCTCTGAATTTTGATGTCAGTAGCAGCAGAGAATTCTCTGACAGCCCTCCGTGCTCTTCTAAGTGTGGTTTTTTTCTTTCCTGATAGCCTTGGTCTAACCAGAGATCTTAGAGCCTGAAGGTAAAAGGGAGCCTTCCAAACTATCTTGAGCTGTTCTGTTCTCAGTAAGAAGAAATAAAACTTGATTTTACCTAAAAGTGAAATTTATGGAAGAATACAAGAGATGAGATTATTCTGGCAGTGACTCTCGAAGCAAATGTTCTTTAGCTTGACAAGCCGAGCATGAAAGGATACGCTTTATTAGGATGCAAATTCTATGCATGTGATTCATTTGTTGTGTAATATTTTCATGCATTTTTGGTTTATTAGAATTATACATGTATTAGTATGTAGAGAGGCTTTATTAATGTGTCAGAACTAGCATTTCACTGTTTACCAGGGTGAAAGTCAAGATGGCTATAATTTCAAAGTTTAGTAGGAGTCTATATACCTTCTTTTATAATAAATGACTCTAATTTTCCTAGAATAAGGGATTTCCATTCTTACTACTTTTTATACACCTTTATTTTTTTGTACGTGTTTCTATATCGCCTTACTTTTCTTGCTTCTGTGTTTTTCAGCATTTAATATGCATTGCTTCAAATCCTCCTTTTTTCTGGAGGCTTTACTGCTGCTGAGTGTATACCTCCCTTTGATACTTCCTCCCTACCTGCCTTTCTGACCCCAAAGAACTTGTGCCTCAGTGAGCTTCAGGAGCAACTGTCTTGTATGTTAAGGGTAATTTCAAGAGCTTAGCTGCGACTTCTAAGTGTGCTGCTTTTGCTTGCCACATAGGTTTGTGCGAGTCAGCTGGCTTGGTGCTTTTAAAAATCCTGTCTTACCTGTGTTTCTGATGTATATGAGCAATAGCCATTAGGTCTTTAACAGTCGTATCGTTGAAAAGATGTATAAAAATGGAGTTTACTTTGTAGTAATGTTATGTTTCTGGCATTCAGTGTCTTCAGTGACAGCATACGTTTGGCTGGAGATGAAGCTTAGAGCCCTGCGAAAGCTTGGGTTGGAGGTGGCCTCTCGGGAGAACTGCTCTGTAGGCTGTTCTCTGTTGTGGCAGCGTACTGTGGGTGCAGGAGTTCAGTCATCTGCTAGGCACAGGGCTTTGAAAATACCAGCCTGAGCACCCAAGGGAATTAGGTGCTGAAGTCCTGTCTCCTTGTGACTGGAGTTCACAAAATACGTTGCAGGCTGGTGTCCAACACCATGGGAGTAGCAGCATCTTCTTTTCCCTGCAGTGCATCATCTTATGTTTGTTGAAGTTCATTGGTGAAACTTGTCCTGGCTGTCTTCATTCCTTTGGTAGTAATTACAGTAATAATCAACTAATGCGCTTACGTCAAAAGCTCTTTGTTTTTATTCTGAAAGGAAAGACAGACCTATTAAAAATATTTTCATAGCTTTATGATGGCACGAGAACACTTTGTGTAGACTTCTTTGTTTAGAAATTATAATGCATATAGGTGGTGCCTTCCTGAAGAAAACAGAGAAGGGTATTTTCCACTGATGCTCATTCCTTCTTTCTTTTGAAAATCTGGATTACTTAATAGGACATCCTGAAAGGTCTGCTCACTTTTTGTGGGAGATGAATGGACTGGAGGCTGTGTAGGCTAGGGAGGAAAATGTTGTTTTAAGTGTCTGAGAAACATCTGAACTTCTTGTAGCTATTTTTTGGCAGTTTCAAAGACTGTTAGATTCTGCTGAGAATAAATGCTACTCAGTGTTTCTAGAGACCATTCTCTTTTTCCTCTTCTTTTTTTTTGCAAAGGCTTTGGCTACAATTTCGATACTTCCTAATGTTATTAATTATATAAGGCTTCTGAAGCTTTGAACTGCTGTTCTGCAGGTGACTTGCTGCTCTGTGAGAACAGCTTTTGCAGGATGCGGCGGCGAAGTGGGGGAAATGAAGCGTTCCTTGGGTAGGTGGCGGATTCTGAAATCAGGGGGATGAACCTGCAAGGGTTCCTCCTGTTGCTTGTAGTACTGTGTATTGACATCTGGAAAGTAGCAAACAATCCTTTAAATTCTCAAGTAACATATTTTAGTTCTTTCAAGGGTGATGTAAGAAAATAGCCTTTTTCAGTAGAACCAAGTGCTTTCTTCCCTCCCCCCTTGCGTACGCCTACACCAATGTTTTTTCAGCTCTGCAAGTGTGTTTTTTCTCACTCTCTCTGCTGTGTAGGCAGCCTTCCCAATCACAATTGAGCCTCACAGGCAATCTTGTACAAAAAAAAAAAAAAAAAAAATTGTCTTTACCCAGCAGGTCTATAATTTAACACCAAAGAAAATGGAGAGTTCTGGGTTAGAGTTATGATGCATCTTAGTAATGCTAGAATAGGTGAAGAATTTTGCCCTAAAGAAAACAAGGAAAATTTTTCTTGACCAGAAGGCCACTGCCTGTGGAAATTATTTATTTACCTGCTGCCCAAATGACTTGCCAAAATGTCAGTAGCAATCACAGGCAGATAGACTTTAAACCTTTTACTTGCTTCATTAGGCTGAGTTATAATTGAACTTTTCTACTCCCAAATTAGATTGAGATTCTACTTGAGACAGGCTCAGTTTGTTGGTAGTATGAAAGTTAAAATGCAGTTCGTCCTGCAATGGTATGTTATTTTAAGCATGAATTTAGCGCGCTCTACCTTTTAGAAACCGCTTTTGTTGCACTTGATCATTACTTTTTTGTACTGTGGCTCTTCTGATGCTGCTTCTCATTTTTCCAAGGTCTTAATTTCACACACAGTTTTGTAAATAAGCCTAAACTGAACTTGCAGTAAAAAAACCCAACCATGAAAGCTATATTATTAATTGCTTAAAGGAAGATAGCAATAATTACTTTCTTGAGCTCTGTTGATAGTGCTGCCTGCACTTTTAAAATAATTTTGGTTGATGCTAATGTTCTTGCCACCAAGTAGTCAAACTTCATTCAACTCTGTCTAGAAATAACTGTTGGGAGAGTGGCAATAGGTAACTTAAAATGATTTGCTTATTAACCTATCAAGTTTCAGAGATCATTATAATGAAATAAATAGCACTTGTACCATAGTTTTATGGGCAGCTTAAGCTGACATTGCAGCTGAAAGCAGCCGTCCTTGACTGCTTATCCCGTCCCATGCCTTTTCTGCCTCATGTCAGCACATGTCTCCGTGCAGTGAACTAGATTGGGGAAAACAAGGTTGGAGAAATGATCTAGGTCGTCTTCTCCAGAATTCTTATTTAGAGTTGGATTTTAATCTGTCTCTTTGATATGATTCACTGCACATCTCCTGTAACGTATGAGCTTGGTGGGAGTAGAGGAGGACAAAAATTCATTGGCAGTATGTGCTCTACCTCCAGCTTGTGCCTCTGTGGAGTTCTTGGGACTGCAGCATAAATCTCCATGGTTACATCTGTTTGCCTGGTCTAATTTTAGAGGGCTCCCCTGTCATCTACAGATGCAAGCCTTTTGTGGCAATAGACAGAGGTCAGATGTTAAGGCTGATGCTGAAACAATACAGATTTTATTACAGGACCTGGTAAATAGGAAGGACCAGCTTTGAAACTTTTTTTTCTTGCTACTCTTGGAGACTTCTTAGAGGGCTGCATTTGGTGACTTAAGGGAGAGCAGGAGTGAATTTATTTGTGTTTGACATGTGTGATAGGCTTTAAGTTGAGTAGTGAGGAAAAAAGTGGGCCATAGCACTGCTAAATGTCCCCTTTCTTTCAGGTGTAACCAAATGTTTGTTTAATCTCCAAACGCCTGGCAGAATGTGTTCTGGAAGAAAATAACTTGGTTCAGAGAAAGGGTGATAAAAGAAAGGTTGAGAATGTTACAGTGAGAAACTTCTCAGCCATGCTCTCTCAGATGAGTAAGTTAGCTGCAAAAACTTAATAGGTTCACAGTTTTATAAGTCTTCATTGTTGCTTCCGGCTTCTTAGAAGCACAATTTCCACAATACCCTTTACCTTTTGAAAAAGATTTCACCTGTTCATTTCTGATTCAAATTTTGTTCATACCTGTGGTCTTTCTGCTTCTAGGTTTCACTGTGCTATGGTTCATCTGAAGCTGGTTGTGACAGCCACCGGGAGTTTTTGCTAAAGCTGTGCGTGCTTGCCTTCTCAGGAATTTGGATAGGTAAGAGTGCATGCTCCACTTTCTGTCCTGTCTGACAAGTCACCCTTTGGAGTAGTGCTAGTTGCCACAAAATCAGTGTTGGCTTTGTGACTGCTGATAGCACAGAGTGTTTCGTACAATACAGAAGGAGTGGTCTCCAGCAGAATGGTTTACCCGGGTAGGCTGGCTGCTGCTGAGTGCCAGACTGTATCCCAGTCTGTCGCTGAATGCATCCTCTATACATGAGAGCTTTTTTCAGGAGGGAGATGCAAGGGGACTAGATGGCTACTCCCTCCCCCCTTTCTACTAGGTATTTGTAGAAGTGTTCCTAAAAGCAGGTTGGACTCTGTTCAGGCTGTGACAGAATGCCTGGTTTTGTCACATTTTCTAAAACACAGTACTTATTGTAGGTGGCTTCTTTTAATCTACTTGTGAAACTAAACTCGTGTTGTAAGGAAGAGAAAAGGGATGATTATTCTGAATGTGCCTGATTCTTGAAAAGGACTGGCTTTTAGTACATGATCTATCCTTTCACAGAGAAATGTAATATACTTTTAGGGAGTTTGCAAAAAGATTAAAAGGATGCCGCAAGCGTGAGATGCTATAGTTCTGCCCATGCAGCCTTGCCCTCTGCCTTATATCAAATGTGAGTCCTTTGCAGCTGTGTAATGACCTGTTCAAGAAGGCATATCAAGAAGGTTGGAAAATTGCAGTGTGTGGTTTTGGGGGGTGGGGAGAGGAGGGATGGGGAGCAGTGGTGTTGGTTTTGCAAAGATGGGCAGGCGTGGATTAGTTTTCAGATGGATCGGCTTCCTGAATTAACTCAACATGTCGTGCAAGCTGTAGTGGTGAGTGGCAAGCTGGAGTGTAGGGAGTGCCTAAAAGGATACTTGCTAGGGACCACAGAGAGAACAGCAATGATATCTGAACTTAGATCAGTTTAAGCTGATTTGCAACCAGACAGTAAAAACACAGCCCCCTCCACTGAACAGATTTTAATGATCTGGTTATTAATGAATGTTGAAAGCTATAGATGTAGGATATACAAAGGAAGTTCAGTCTGGAAATGACAAGCAGTGTAATAAACATTGCTACTAAAGAAAAAACCCTCCCTTGTAACATCATTTCATCAGTCTGTGTGATGCCTAAAGAAACAAATAGGTTTCTTATTTGAGAGAATCTGCCCTGTAGTTGTTGTTGCAGTTGTTTTGGACAACATTGTTGTATCGAAAGTCTCAATTTAAATCTGTTGTTCTGAAATGCTGTCAGCAAAGCTGCATTGTGTCGGCAGAGGACTGCTTAGGTTTGATTTATTGTAGCCACAAAACCTTTCCTTCAGAGGACATACGTATTGGAAACAAACATGTTTGCGGATCTAGAGGAGCCCTTGGAAAAGGCTGTTTTAATTATTTTATCTTTCCACTTGAATCGTCTTACCTTTTTACTTGACACAGTCTTTAGTGCTGATTTCTACATGCGATCATTATTGTGGTTTTCTTTGATATGTAGCTCTCAAAGTTAGAGGAGAAAATGTTGTGTCCATCTCTCTTTCGCCACAACATACAAGAGTTTGTTTTGGTTTTGAAGTTTGTGGTCCCAAGAGACACATTTTGATCCTAAACACTGTGTAGTGGGGCATGGACAGCGAAAAAGAGCTGTCTGGAGTGTTGAAGTAAAATCAGTCTCTTAGCTATTAATTTAACTTACTAGTGGAAAGTGTGAACAGTTTCCCCCCTGCTGTGTTTGGATTCCACTAGTTTTTTTTATCATATATGTTCCATAAAGAATATCCAAGTAGTTAAACTAATTTTGCCGGTGATGGTGTCACAATGTTATACCACTGAAATACTTACTGAAGATGGTAAATTCCTTTTTATTATACACATGCATTTTTTGTTCACTAATGGAAATTGTTTCCCAGTGGAATTTTTTAAATTGTTAAATTCCAGCTTGTAACAAATCTGTTTATATGAAGTTGTGTTTAAAACGTTTTTTTTTCACGAGTAACAGTTCTAGTTGTTTATGAGCTCATAAGCTCATGATCCTATAGACTTGGTCTTGTTTACTGAAATTCATGAACAGGTTTTACAGTTGGGAGTTAAATGTTCCAGTAAAGCATATCGATGTTAACAGGTAGCTTTTTTAGAAATAGTAACATGCTCCAATAAAGCTGATTTTTGATAGGTTTCAAATATGGAATCTAATCGCATTTATAAAGATATTTAGGTGCAAGACATTCAGCAGCGTAAACTTAGTTTTGTTAGATTCCCCACATTCTTCTGTTAATATTGGCAGATTAAAACTTGTAAAATTCTGCATAGACCTTAACCTGAGACTTTTTAGTACTCCTTGACCTGCACTTAAAACAAAGAGGAGGACAGGGGGGAGGGAAGAGGAAGGGATAATCCTGTGACTAAGTAGCTGATGCTGACCTTAAGTTAAATTTTGTAGGATAGCATTTAAAGCTGCTGGTTTTATCTGTACTATTCTTTTCCTGTTGACAACTTGAAGCCCCATGGCTTCATTTATCACTGTGGTAATATCACTGTGGTAATACGGCCTGGTTGCGTGGGGTCGGGTTGGGGGGGGAAGGTTTTGCCTCAGTGATCCTCGCTCTTTCACAGGGACATAGTGCGGTGTTCCCTGTAATGGGAGACAGCAGCTGTATGGGTACCGTATCTCTGAATGGCCAGGAGGAGATGTACAGAGCTGTGCTCCTTTCTTACATTTTGCAGGTTTTCATTTTTTTCAGAAATTTCCCCAAGGTTTAGTTGGTGATTATACAAGGGGTTTCTGTTATTACAATTGTGTATATCTGTACTTAAAGCTGTTTCTGTGAGGAGTCTGAAGAAAGTTAGGAAAAACCCCTGCAATTAGTGCTTACAGTCTTGGCCTCCTTATAAAGAAAGAAAGAGTGTTGCTTGAAGAGTGCATGTATGTATTTTGTATGCATGCACGTACCTGTGCATGCATGCACCTGAGAGACAAAGGAAATGGGGGTATTAGATACTCTCATTGATGCATGTGTGTTCCCAAGTTAGCAATTGCCTTCCATAATGTTTTTATACTGTGGTATTGCAATGATAACTACAGTTATTATCTTTAAATGGAAAAGAAATAGAAAGTGCTTAGTATATTTTTACCTTCTTTTATGTTTAAAAACAGTGTGGTGAATTAATAGAAGTTGGTATGTGATAGTTTGGAGATTATTTAATGTACCCTAGAACTGGAGAATTGCAACTGGGCCGTTCAACAAAACTGGATAATGTTCTTAATAGCTAAATATGTCCATTATAATAAGAAATGGATGTTCATGAGAAAAGTCTCACCTTCGTTTCATTGTATGTGAGACTGAAAGAATTGCGTATTCAGAAGTTAAGTGTATATGAGTGAATGAAAAGAGAAAAGCCAGCCTGGATCCAATTAATTTTTGGCTACCTGTAAACTGGCGAGTGTTTTATTCTTTGATTGCTGTTTTCTTAGTCCAGAACGACGGAAGACTTAGTGGTATGGATTGTAATGATCCACGCTCTTTTCTGTTATGGGCATCTGTTGACTAGGTAGGCCAAGAATGAGGATACATATGCTATGTCTCCAAACTTCCCGTTTTTAAAATGGTTAGGCACACCCAAGTTAGCTTTAATCTAGCTAGCCTGGATTAAAAAAGATTGCAAGGATTTAACAGCATGGATTTTAGCATAGCCTGTTTGAAACTGTCAAGGAGTCTGGGTGCTTAATCACTACAGTCCTATGCCCTGGAAATTGAGTGGGTTTTTTAAAACTCATTATTGAGTTCTGTGGCTTGCATAAATGTGGAGAGCTCTTGGTAGATTAAATACATATATTATTCTGTGTATGAATTTTTCCTAGTTTTACCTTTAAAATGTGGAATGTAGTATAACTTCAGAACTAGTAACTATGTACTTAGTACTATGTGTGATTACAAATGTACAGTGATTAACAAACAAGATGTTTTCTGTAGTTGATGCTGCTATATTAACATTTTGTGGGACTGGCTGGTGAAGAATGAGCAACCCTGGTATTTTGAGTTTCTGCATGGCTCAGCTTGCATTTTGCTAAAGTACAACGTACTGTGTATCTTAAACTTCGATAGCAACAGATTTCTGCAGATTTTTCATTGTTGCAGGTTAGTAATAAGAGTTGGCAATTAAATCTGAGACACTGAACAGAAGTGGAATCTGTGAAGCAGGGGAAAAAAGTAAGTTCATGGACTGAATTAAAAAAAAAAATTAAAAACTCGCAAAAAAACAAACCAGCACCCCCCCCCAAAAAAAAACCCCACAAAAAACCCCAAACCACAAACCCCACCAACCCAAAACCCAACAGAAGGGACCAGAGTAGCAAAATTGGTATTACGAACAGTGAACTTCATTCCTGTGCTGCCCTTGACTATTAGTGTTATTTCTCTGCTTTGTTTTTTTACCTGTAGAGGGAAAATGCTTGGTTCCTTTGTAAAATGTTTTGAGAACATATGCAACTGCTGCTACTACAACTGCATTGACCATTAGATTTCCTAAATTCATGCTTCAGAACAGTTACACCAAGGTGAAATACAGCATTTCTTTGGGAAGCATCCAGTTTCAATGAAAACATTTCTGGCAATTTGGAAATGAGCAATTCTTAAATGATTCCATCTATCTGAAAGCGAAAGAAGCCTCGTTTCTAGCCTGAATTTGTTTAGATGTAGTTCCCACTCACTGGTGGTTTTTCTATATCTCTGCTTGATGAGAGATCAGATTCCTTCCTTCTCTTGTTCTCTGTGTTCTTCCTATAGGCATTTTAATTTTTTTCCTCCAGTTTTTCAGCATCCTTCTTGAACTGTAAAATCAAGAACTAATTGCAGTTTCTCTGTGCCAAACAAAGTAACATAACTGCTTTGCTCTCTTATTTGATATTTGTGCGTGTTTAAACATTAATGAATTGCATAAGATGAGCCACAACTGTGTTGCAAGTCTTCTATTGCATACACAGATTCAAGGAAGCTAAGTAGTAAATTGGAGTAATGCACAGAGCTGTCACCTGTGAAGATCAGAGTTCACGCTTTCCACTTGAGATCAGAGAAGATCAGCTTGCTTTTCAGTCTAATTGTATTCGCTGCTTATGCATAATGCAAGACCACAACTTAACTCTGCTCCATTTGATGAAAGATAAAGATCAGTTGTCTACTAGACAGTGTGATGCTAGCTTTACAGATCGTATCAGCATGAGGCATTAGTCATGCCTTTTTATGTATATAACATAGCATACATGTATATACACATCATAACGTGAATGATGCTGTATAGCTTTCACATTATCATGGCATCATAGAATGCCAGGTTGGAAGGGACCTCAAGGATCATCTGGTCCACCCTTTCTTGGCAAAAGCACAGTGTAGACAAGATGGCCCAGCACCTGTCCAGCTGAATCTTAAAAGTGTCCCATGTTGGGGAATCCACCACTTCCCTGGGGACATTATTCCAAGGGCTGATTGTTCTCACTGTGAAAAATTTTCCTCTTGTGTCCAATTGGAATCTCCCCAGGAGTAACTCGTACCTATTACCCCTTGTCTTTTCCATGTGATGCCATGTAAATAGGGAGTCTCCATCTTCTTTGCAAGCTTATTAGTAATGCAATTAATAAATAGTGCTTCCTGTTAATCTTAATTTGTATAGATTTTTTAGCATGTTGGTCTCTGTAGTCTCATGCCTTGTATATGTTGTTAGATGAATTTATGTCATTAGTCACCAGTTCATTCCATCATTTCCATATGTGAAGGCTTGGTACTAATATACAGTTCTTCAGTACCTCGAAGCTATGCTATTTATTATATTGACCTTTAATACCACTACTATTTCATCTCACTGAGTCTTTTTCAGCTTATATGAATAATCATATCTTTTTAAAACAAAGGAAGCTTATAATTTGCAGAAATTGCAAACAATTTTCTAACTCATCAGGGTAGTTAAGCTCAGCTTTGGCTTTATGTATGGTATTTTTACAGAAGTAAGCTGAATGTCTTAACGTGTTTGAGCTGCAACCTCTCCTGTGCCTGTCCGTCTCCAGTAGAAATAGAAAGGGGGAGGAGCAAGATTCCTCATTAAATCTCACTAAGTTAAATTTTTGCATCTATGTATATTAGAAAATATAGAAGAGGAGAATTTTCTCTAAACTGGGAAGTCCAGGGTGGCAACGTCTTTTAAAGTTGAGAAATTGGTTGGATAGAATTAAGTTGGGATGTGGTACGGTGGGTTTTTTGGTTTTATTGCTGTTGGGTGTTTTTTATGTGTGCAGACCTTCTCAGATCGTGGGAGGATAGTCCTCTCCTTCATCCACATCAGCGTCCTGTCGTTGGTGAGGTTGAGTGTCTGGACATGTCGACCGCTGTAGGCAGCACCTAGAGCGGTGCTGGCCTGGCTCAGCCTGTAGTGCCGTTAGTTCCTCCGCTCTGTTTGCACACAAAATAAAGGCAGGAAAGCTGCTTCCTCATCTGGTGGTTGGGCCAACCTGTTTACTTGGTCCCACACACTTGGAATTGTTTGGAAGCTTCTGGTTGTATAGCTGTGACACAAGAAATGCTGGAGAAGACAACAGCTTTTTCTTCTGTTCTTTGCCTTTTTTTTTTTTTTCCCCCCAAACCAGCCTTGTCGGTGTTGGTGTAACATGGCTCCTAAAGACCTTGATTTCTTTGTGTGACAGTCACACCTTAGGGGGACAGCCACTGCTGTTCTTGCTTCTTCATGCTGCTGTGCTCTTGGTAATGTGTTTGTAAAGCCACACAGCCCAGAGGGTGCAGTAAGTGTGTGTATGTATGTGTAGTGATATAGATACAATTTTTCAGGGTATGAGGAAGCACTGAATAATCACTGTTTAAACTCCAAGTTAAGTTTAATATTCTTTTTTCTTTGTACTCTTTCTTATTTTCTTACTCTGTTCTTTTTCCTTTATTTTCTCTACTGCTTTTAGGCATTTATTTTCATCAGCATAACTTCCCCTTCTTATTCCTCTTTTCCTCCCTTCAAGCACCCATGCTAGAGCTCTTTGCAGAGGCTGGCTGAGGAGAAGGGTTGAAGTTGGGAACCAGCGCACCCTTCCTTCCTTGAGAAGGGGTTACCTCTGCTTTAGCCTCTCTGAAAACAAGTGGCTGTTGGGAGGAGGTTGTTTGGAAAGAGGATGAGCTGCAAAGTGACGGGGGCCTGAGTACCTTCCCAGCTGGGATTAATTTAGAATCAGAAGTTTATAGTGTTCTTTAAACATTTACATGCTCGGCTGTGAGGGAGGGAAGTGGGACAGATGTGTGTTCCTTGCGAATCTTTGCTCCTTGCGTTGTCCTTGACTATAAAAGGGAAGCAGGGGTCAATTTAGTAAGACTGGAAATTTGAGAGAAAAGAGCAACTAAAAGCAGTGGCTATTTAATATTTTTGCCGTGGAATTCAGTTGCGGGTCAAGCACTCCCTCTTGGATTATTCTGCAAAGCAGTTGTCATTTCTTCATTAGTCAAGGCTAATCTGGGTTTTTTAGCTTTGCTTTTATTAAAATGGCTTGGATGTAGAAAGGAATGTTGAGGTTCACGACTGTCTTTATAGATACTTCAAAGATATTCAAAAGAGCACTTTAAATATTTGGACAAGTTGGATGCATTTTCTCATACATTAAAATATTAACTGTTGTCTTTCATCCAGAAATCCAGTGCTACAGTTGGCTTACAGTATTTGGTCAAATCCAAGTTTCCTCTAGCCTAGTGGTGCTGCCTCTGCCGGAGCATAGCAACAGATGCAAATGGAGGAACATAAGACAAGTTTGTAACTTCAGGCTTAATGTCTGGCGACTTCTGGCTCAGGACTTCCCGAATCAGTGCCTTTTGCTCTCTGTTGCTTTCCTCTTACCCTTTATAATTCTGCTATAGCTTTTTTTTTTAACTTGGGAAGAACAGAATTGCATTTGATACTGAATGTAGAAATTTTATCTATTGGTATGACAAAGGACCAGTGTCGTTTTCAGAAAGAATCCTAATGCTGTCTATGGAGCCGTGATTTGTGTGTGGTTTGTTTGGTGGGTGGTTTTGGTTTTGATTTTTTTTTTTTTTCTTGGTCTCATGGTGTGTGTTGGAATATAAATTAATGGATACAGATAGCTTCATAGTCTTCAGTCTGGTGAATCCTACAAGGAATTGAGAAATGCCAGGTAGTATTGGTAATGGGTCTGCATATCATATTTGATTATCTGCTTGGTAAAGTCACCTAACAGTGGGTGCTTCAGATCTGTGAATCATTGCAGCATGTAAAATTTTCCAGGGTTTGGGCCCCTGTACTCATGGTTAGGGTTTAAACTTTCCTGTGCTTACCACAGATGAATAATACCTCTGATATGCCCAAAGGCATGCCTATTGCATTTTTATTACCTGTTTTTACTGTTACTCCATGTTCACCAAATAATACGGCTCTGCATTTTTCTAGGATAGCTGGGCCGTTACGTACTTTCAGTCCATAGGAGCCCCTAGACAATGAGCAAAGTGATCTCAAGCGCTCTGAGGTCACTTCTGGAATTGTTCATCTACAGAGCAAAGAGGATTGCGGCTGACCTTCTTCCAACGTTTTTATATAAGCAGGATTTAAGCTGTTTTCTAATTTTGCCTATTAAATGAAAATGGAGATTTAGCCTTTCTGTTAGATGAGTGAATTCTGAAGCAAATCAATGTAAGAAACCTTTTCAGACCATTAGAGCTTTACTGTGTGTGTGTGAAATTGCAAGAGTGTATTAATACATACTTTGTTGACAGCTTCCGTACTGGAATTTCAAACATCATCATTAGATTTCAAGGTCCTACAAAAGCTGCTTAGTCTTTTATAGCCAAAGAACTACAGTTACTGATTTTGCTGTTTCCTGTCAGACACTTTTTTTTTTTTGCCATAATTCCATTATGGAAAAATAGGAGGAATTTTGTGCCTTGTCCTTTGCTAAGCCATAGAGAACTGACACCGTTCTCATCCCTTTTTCAAATAGAACCAACCTTTGAGGCTGGGGTTTGGGTTTGGTGCTCCGGCTATGAGCCTTACAGAGACTGCTGCCTGTTCTGTCATCTCAACTGCAAATACAATTTAGCTATAAAATAATTTTATTCTGTGTTAATACCTGTGCAGTGATTATGCTCCATCCTAAATTGACCAGTGAGGCGTCGAAATAGTACCCCTTGCTTGGCCTTCAGATTGTCAGTGCAGCTCAGGATCATGCTAATCATGGCTAATATGAATTTAAAAATACTTTCTTTCGTGCTTTTTATTTCAGCTGATCTGTCTAGGCATAAAACACAGGTTTCATCTTTTTCTTATTTAATTTGTATTTGCTTGCTTTTTTTACAGTTCAGCTTTGTGGCGTACAGTATTAGTTTATTTTTAGTACAGGTGCACCAGATCTGCAATTTCAGATTTTGTGTTTGAAAAACAGTGTTTGTACAGTAAGTACTTCTGACAAGGAATTGCAGAACTATATTGAAATGTTTTTAACAGTTAAGTATTATCAAAAATCAGAAACAGCTATGTCAAAATGTTTTTTGCCCTTTGTGATAGAGGAGCATACATGAGTACATTCGATTTCTTTTTTGTTTTATAGTACCAGAATGGAAGGTATATTAAAGCATAGAGGGCACAGAGATGTTACCTTGTATCTTGTGTTCCTAAAATATTATACTTCGTATTACACAAGAAGGTGGTGTTTGGAGAAGTCTTGTTCCTGGTTTGAGTAGCTGATAAGCTTGCTTATATCTCCAATCTCCCCTCCTCCCCGCCCTTTTTTTTTCCTTCTGTTTTTCTTTGCTGCTCAGAAGTAGGGGAATCTCTTAGCATTTTAAAATAATGATGGAAACACTGGAGGTAATGTACTGTTAAATAAGTTTAACGTTGTTTATTTAAAGTATTTATTGTGGATTTTGAGCCTGGTGCTTTTATTCCTGTGGTTCTTGGTTTTTTGTGTTTTTTGTTTTTTGTGGTTTTTTTTTCCTGAATCAACTATTTTATTTTTTATTTAAAATAACAAAGAATTCCTTTTGACAAGGCAGTGTTTCTGAAAGGGAGGGACGAGGAAAAAAAGGCATCTATTTTAACTGGAAAAAAAAAAACCATTAGCGATTTGTTTTATGAGGTGCTGCTTAGAAAGCAACGTGGCAGGTGTTGTGTGGTGGTGTCTTTTCAGTGTTGGTTACAGTGCCATAGCGCAGAGGTGCCAGTGTTCGTGAAAATCCGTACTGCTGTTAGTACTTCTTTGCTGATGCAGTTCAGTTACTGCCAGGCACAGCTTGCCGTTTCAGGCTTTGCTTTGCAGAATGATAAATGTTGCACACTGTCTCATAGTTTTACAGTGGCTCTTCATTTCTATGGTCAGGGAAACAATAACCTCGCATTCCTGCATTTTTCCATGTGGCTCTTTATCTGAAGGTATCCAGCTTGCCATGCTACTGACTTCTGTGCATCTCGAATTCAACTGTTAGAGCCATTTAAGAATTTATGAGAAAGTAATTCTGTAAAATGTTTTTTCCTGCAAAGTTGATTGTACACTTAAAAATGTATCTGCATTATAGTGTATATACAGGATGGATGTCCAGTATGCGTTATTTGACTTTGTAAGTGTAGACAATTGAAATCAGAAGAAAAAATAATTGGAAGATGCTTGCTTTTGTAGCTTCATGGTTCAGGAGTGCCTTGTCACAAAGGTGAACAAGTAAAATGTGCTTTGATTTGTTCTCTTATTTGATTGAGCTATTTTTGATAGGGGAAGTTTAAAACAAACAAACTACCCCCCTAATTTCTATGCTGGACAGAAATACTCTTTATTTTGTATGTATGTGGTGTTTTTTAAACCTGCTTTAATGTTGTCTAGGCTTTCCGAACAGCTTTTGAACCTGCTGATTTCCGTCAGTTTGATGGATAGATACAAGTCTCCATGCTATTAAGTTCCAAATGGTTTGTGCAGAGTGGTAGCTTGAAAGGAGAGAAATCCAGTGTATTGCCCTGATGGGGTGTGCAGTGTGAGCAGTTCTCAGGGAATGGAGCTGACAGTATTAAGTTGTGGAGATGGAAGATGCTTTGGAGCATAGGGCACAAATCAATTAGAAACTGAGTTTTGCTAGTCTTTGTTAGTCATGATAGACTTGTTTTTATTACCTTGTTTTTACTTTTATCCCATGTGCACCAAATAATTTGGCTGTGCTTGTAATCTAGCGTTGCTCTAGGATAGCTGTGTAATTAGTGGCAAATGTGCATCTGGATGATCTAGGAGATACTTTGGTTATATAGGATACTCTTTAACAACAGATTAATAAAGTTCCCTCCACATACAAAGAAATTGCAAATCGTGTTGAAGATGCAGAGGCTGTAGATTTGTCAGGTAGTAGAGAAATTTAGAAAATATTTAGAAAGATATTTATATGCCTTCTCCACCTCTCAGTGTTATGCAGCTCTGGTGCTTTTTAAACATAAGCAACAGTTTTACTTGTCTCTAACAGTAACACTCTGTGTTGTGAGTTTACATGAATCAAAGATGACCCTGAGTGTAAGATAGTGCTGCAAATTCCTTTGTTAGTCAGGGAAAGTATTTTGTATTATCAACTAGAGTTAGTATTTTCTTAAGTCCCTTTTATTAGTCTGAGAGTTTTTGCAGTGTGTGTTTTGGTGCATGAATTGTATCGATGAGTATACAGGGTAACGATAGATCTGTTGCAGGCAGAACAGGAGAAACCTCAGCATCATTTACCTTTATCGTAACAGTATGATCAATATAAAATGTAACACAGGACAATATTTTGTGGTTTTCATATAAACCAGATGGTGCTGTCTTGTATTTGGACAGGTACAGACTTCTAAATCCAGTAATAAACTGACTTTTGTTTGTTGGAATGGGGTCTAACGTAAAATCATCTTTACTCTGACAAAATACTTTGAAAAAGAAGCTTAACTACCCCTACTCCCATCCCCAAAACAAAAAGCAAACCCCAGTCCTAGGGAGTTTTATTGATGATACTGTGAGGCCTCTGGCTAATCTTTCCAAGACTGAAATCCCTCACAATGATGTAGGATTTCTTTCTGGACTTCAGTAGATGTTTAGACAGCTGCTTATTCTCTAATGTGATTTTTTTCTTTTTCTTTTTTCTTTGTGTTTTGTGGTTAAGAGGGTAGATTCTTAGAGATTTACCTGATATGTAGAAAAACTGTTGTCTAAAAATGGAAATGTTGGAACAGGAGCCGTGAGCTTTGAATTATACGGCTGATTTGCCACAGATTAATAATACTACTGTCTCTTTTAATCATCAGCCTCTCCATATAAAGTGGGGTTTTGCCTTTTAGAGGCATTGAGACTTCACAAATTTCTTCCTCATACTTGGGAGTTGGTGGTTGTGAGGACTTGTTGGTAAGATTGGTGGTGTGATGTTTAAGAGCTCACCACTGTTTGTTCAGTCTCACAAGTTTCCAAACAATAACAAAATGTAGGAGACAAATACTTTGAGAATTGTTTTCTGATGAAAAATGCTATGTTAGGAGAGAGGTCAGCCTTCCGTAGGGCAATAATATCATTGCTATTCTCTATTTTCCATAGCATTTATCTCCCTTCAGGTGTAATGTTGCTGCCCTGTTCAGGTGGATGTGGTAACTTGTGGTGGTAACTTGTTTTCTTTTACCACGTTGTTTTGTTTTTCTCCAACTTGTTTGCCAGATTCCTGAGATATTCTCTGTTAATGCAGATGTAAGGCAAAAGAGAGATGTTAAGACGGTTTGTTTTTAAAACTCCACAAAATCTGTCATACGCACCAAATAGCTAATTGGGGTGTTTCGAGTTCTGTTTCTGGAAATGGGTGCTAGTGCATCTGAAAACACTGCATTCTGTCCATAGTATCAGAGAAATAGCACTTATTTGTACATACGCTGGCGGTTACCTTCTTTCCTCTTGCAGTACTGCATGCAGGTACTCTTCTGTAAGTGGAGGAGTTTTGCATTCCTTCTTGTGCGTGTCTGTTGGACCCAGGCTTCAAGGTCTAGTTTCACAGATGATTTAGAATAGTCCTGGAGATGTAATCAAAGTCTTGTTCTGTCCTTCAGCAAATATTTTCACATGATATAGAAGGAGTCTTGGGTTTTCGAACTGCTTTTTAATGTTATTCTGGCTTTTAGATCTCTGAGCTAGTAAAGATGCATACATACTTTTAAAGAAAAAGGGGAATGCTGTCCATTTCTAGTTTTGTGGCCATTATAAGTATGTGTTTGCCACTTTGTTTCAATCTACCGGATCATAGATACTGACTTGTATGTGAATAACTTACTGTTATTAAATTTCTGGCAGAAAGGAATGTTCATGAAGGAATTTGGAGGGTGTGGTATAAAATCTAAACAAGAGTTGCTGAAAGTCTGAATTCTTTAAAAGGCTGAATGGTGGTGTCATACTTTGGTATGTGCGGTTGACACTTCAGCTCTGATAGATGCTCTGAATCTGTACTGATGTAAATACGTCGGGTTTTGGTGAAGTATGAGTTGGAATATTATTGCTGTTTCACAGCAAAGCTAAAGAATAAAATCAGAGCTAAAATGAATGTGTGCATACACAACGATAAGTAAAGCCTACGTTGTTTTATATTAAAGGTGTAAACACAGCGTGTGACATCAGCTAGAGTCAGAATGTAACTACTTTCTAAAAGGACAAACCTTCACGTTGAAACATGGTTTAAAATTGTGACTGCTTAGAGATGAATTGCCAAATGTGAAAAAGCAGTAGAATTAGGATGGATATCAGCATTAGAGTAAGAGTGTGTAACTTGTTTGGTAACTCCTCTGATTAATTCTATTTAAAGTATTTCATGTTAGCTTACAAGAAGACCAAGACAAGAGGAGACTGAAATTGGAAGGAATTTTTCTATTTGCAGAGGGGAGGTGAAAGGGAAGAGAAATCTGTTCATGTGCATTGTGACTTAAGTCACAAAAATGAATTTATACAGAGACACCACTTTTTATATTTTTTTCATTTACTGTAAACACCTCTTGGAAAACCAAAGATACGTAACTGTGTTAAGATGATGAGGTTTTGTTTTCAGTTGCTGACTATCTGTTTTTAGTAACCTTAGAACCAGATTTTAGGATGTCTTCCTTAGAACACATAAGAATGATCTACATGGTATTTCAAAGCTAGGACAATGGTGTTGAGTAGACTTGAAATACTTGCTTTAACTTGTACTCAGTAGTCTTAACACCTTCCAGAATAATATTTGCCTTTCTGGAACAACATCAGGTTTAGGACTCTTACTTAGTCTGTGATCCAGTACAGCTCCCCAAGTTATTTTCTCCTTTATTACTCTTTAGATGGCTAATTCTGTGTGTGGTGTGGATTTTTTTATTATTACTTTAATTATCTCTTTAAGACTTACAGCATTTTGTGTTGATTTCACGTGCACGTACTTTTATCCAGTCGGCTTTAGAATCTCTGATGTCCCAAGCTCACCTGGAATCGGGATCGTCTCCCCGTACTCCTTGCAACTCTTGCCCCCTAGTTTGGTGGCATTTGCAGATTCTTCAAGGGGGCTTCTGTTTGGTCACCCAAATTAATAATGAAAATACTAAGCAAAACTTGCTGCAGGTCAAGTCCTAGCTGGACCGACCTGAAATGCTTTGTTTTTTATACTGAGCCACTGCTTTAGTTCTCTGAAAGCAAATTTGCCAGTAGTGTATGCTTATCTACACTGATTATTTTGGATCTAAGGTCTCCAGGTCATGTTGAACAGTGTCAGAAGTGTCATTTACATAAACTACACCTGCTGTTTCACTAAGACATTTACCCAAGGGAGAATATTATACTGGTTTTGATGTGGCTTCCTGACTGTAATTTATCTTAGTCCTCTAAATTAAATTGATTTTTACCCCTCTTCTTTTTCCCCAGCAATATATCCAAATCTTTCTAAGCATCAGAATTATGTTATTTCTCTTACCACTTCTTAAGTCTTTTCTTACTACTTCACTATTGTTAAAGAACATGTACCCTGTTTCATATTGCTCTAGGATCTCTCCTGTGCTTTACTAGTTCTCAAAGCAAATCAGTAATAGTTTAGGAATTATTGAGACTAGCTATTTATATACTCTAGTACAGATTATTGTAAGTAGCTGGATTAAACTGTATGTTAATTTTTCTAATACAAAGATCATTTGGTTTTGTGTTTTGTGGGTTTTTTTTGTTTGGGTTTTTTTTCCAAAGGAAAATATATTTTGAGTGTTACTTTTGCTAATGTTCTTGGCCGCTTCCTTGTGGATCCCTAGAGTATCTGGGTCCCTCATTATCTAGATCAGATTCTAAAATTGGCTGCCGATGCTATGTGCCACCACAGGTTTGGCCTTCTCTGTAGGCTTTAATGGCCTGGGTGAGATCCAGAATCAATGTGGGCTGTCCAAGCCAGCATGCTATTGAAAAGCCACCATTAAGTAAATCATTCTTAATGAATTTGAGAGCAGTGTTCGTATTTTTCAAAATTGAAAAGAAATGCTCCTCATTTATGTTTTGAGTGTGATTTGTAGTCCACTACCCCCAAAACTTACCTTGCAGAGCTTTGCTGGACTGGTATTTCACTCAGGAAGACTTGGAGGGAATAACTAATTCTGTGTTGGTATCGCTAAACACCTGCTTGCATGTATGATGTTTCTCTGCAGTTCCTATCTGGGCAAGGCTAGGACTGACTTAAAGGTCTCCTTGCCTGAGTCAGAACGGTATAAAAGAGCGCAGAGAAGGAGGTTCTTGGCTTGCAAAGCTATAAAAAAAACCCAGACAAATGAGTGGCCTATGTGACTATTTTTGTTGTACTGTAACTGTCATTTTGAGCAGACTTGCTGTAACTTCAGGAACATACAGTGTTGCTAGGTATCTTATAAATGTACGCTGTAATATAGATCTTGGGACTGCCTGGCAGATAGGTCTCCCCCTGTGATGACTGGAATCACTTAGTAAAGGACCATGGTTCAAAAAGTCTGTTCAAGTAGCCGTAGCACAGCTACGTGTGCTGAAAGCTGAAGCCATGGCGACTGGAGCCTATCCAGAAATCTCTAATGGCTCTTTTCCTAAATGGTTGCTGTTTGACAAATTTCTTCTGTGAATTACTGAACCGGTATTGAACATCCTGGTCCTGCCAATTACACCGCTCAAAGAGCACACTAAAACCCCTCCTCCAAGAAGATATAGTATCTCTTTATTTAATTCTATGAAATAGACTATACTGGTAAAATCAAAACGTTAAAGGGCAACAGAAGACAAACAGATGCAAATTCAATCTGGTTTAGTGGTTTTTTCCATGTAGGTTTTCTGATAACTTCTACTTGTTGCATGGGCTTCTGTTTAATCTGTCATGTCTGGGAAGGCATTTTAAGTGCAAAACAAGTAGAAAATAATTCCAAATGGCTGGAGGACTGAAAATATAGTTGCGCAGTAGAGTTTTACATTAGTTTGCCTTTTTTAACTGGAAAAAAAATGTAAGGATATTTGCTAAAAAGAAAAATTGCAAGACCCAAACCAACAGAATTACATTCCTGACCTTAGGAAAATGTTACACTTTTGAGTGAAGGTTGATTTTTCTATTTATGTTCTTTTCCCCATCGTTAGTGGAATTAATCTCACTTGTGAACAGCTGCTGAAATAATAAATCAGGCTACTCAAATTGTAGTTGTAGTTGTTCTGTTTTCTTGAAAGTCCCAAACAGGTTTAAAAAGCAAAACCAAAAACCTCAGCTGGTAAAGCCATCAGAGGATAACGTAGGCAGCTTACACAATAGAAATTGCAAATGGAAATAATTATTAAATTAAATAGAACATCCTTGAGTTTGGCCTACGTGTTAATTCACTGAATGCTGGTGCCCCCTTTGGAAGGGGTGGTCCTGGCTCACCCCATCTGCTGATTTGATGGTTGTTTGAGGGTCTTTCACCCAGGAATAGTGAGAGAGGATGGGTGTGTGAAGTGAACTCCGCATGCGCTTGTATTGCCTTGGTAAGCGCAGGGGGCATCTCTTAGTTCAGCTAATCAAGTATTTCATGGTGGGTTTTGTTGCAGCACAGTTTCTGATGCATTTGGATAAAACCGTCCTGCACAGTATGAAGCTGTACAGTTTAGTTCTTCAAACTGTTATGTCGGGGTTTGCTCGAGATTTTTTACTACTTAAAAATGATCCTTTTCTGAGTGACTCTGCCTGGTGAGTAAGGGTAGCTTATCTTGAGTTGGTTGCCTATAGCTGTGTGCCCTGTCCTGCCCTGCTGAACAGAAGGCAGAGTTGCTCCTCAGCCAGTCCTTAATCTGCTGAGTTTCACAGCCTGGTGGTGTAAGGCAAGTCTGCATTGGTGATCATTTGCCTTAAATGCCATTCTGGAAATGTTAGTGCCATCTTAACTCATCGGTCAGAGCTCTGGGACTTGTAGTGCAGGAAAAAAATGTTATTTTGTTTAGCTTAAACTGCAGTTATTTAGATGAGTAGCTCTAGCAGTCCCATCCCTGGTGGGGTACCTGAGCTTACCCCAGTGCATGGCTGCAGTGTCTGAGTGTGTCTTCTACTCGCATCTCTTTCCTCTGAAATACCAGCCTCCATGAGCTGTGGGTCTCCGAAATGAGACTGCAGGGACAATCTGTTGGGTACTGGTAGTGCTGTCTGTGTTGGCATCCAGTGCAGAGCAGAGGGAGGAAACGATTGTGGCTCAAATACCAGAGGGCTGAAGAACAGAAAGAAAGGAGAAGAAGATGCTAGGCTGGGAGACAGGGCTGGGTGCTCGGAGGGGGAAAGGAAAGACTGTAAGAGCTGGAGACTGTTTAAAAGAAAAAAAGGAGAAAGAAGCAGAGAGAGGGAACAGGACAAGGAAAGGTGGGAGGAGTTGATTTAAAAGCAGCGAGCAGGAATGAATAACAAAAGGAGGTTCTGGGGACAGGAGAAATGCAGGTAACTACTTGTTCGGTTTCTAGAAGTCCTGGATGGCTTGGGCCATTCTTCCATGAAAGTACAGCTGTTTGATACCACTGAGGTTTTGTGGCAGATGCTCTCAGTGGAAGGTTCTTTTTTTCAGGAATATTGTTCTCCAACTCCTTGGCTACCTAGATCTTGAATTAGTTAATTCTGAACCAGAATATTTTATCCATATATTTTGTTTAGTTTTGTCTCTATTTTACCAGCTGCTGCATCTTTGAAGAGAGATTTCCTGTGCCCTTCTTCAGATGCCTGTGATATTTCCAAGAGGAACCATCTTTCTGTAAGTGGAGCTCTTTTCTATGAATATCACATTCATAGTATGAATTAATTGAATGCATGAATAGGAATGTGTGTATGCAGAGAAGTCTAAACAGTTTAAAAACCGGGTGATTTTAATATGTAATGTGGTTTTCATGATTCATAATTGAGAATAATGATCAATGCTCAGGAGTAGCTTTTTTTTTTTGCTTTGGTCATTTGAAATGAATGGTATACTTCTGTTATAAGCTTAGACAGTGATAATAAAAGCAGTACTCGTCTCTGTCAGCATTTGTGAAAAACAAGTCTCTGGAGATTTCTGGCTGTTTTATTTAATGATGAGAATAGTAAATCTGTCCTGTGTAGTGTCTGGGTGAGCTGTCTTATATCAAAACATTATTAATTGATTTTTATACTTTACAGCTGTGTTTTGGGAATAAGTACTGGAATGAAAGCCAAAAGCTCCCCTCTGGATTCTAAGAACCATACTGGCGAGGAGTTTAAGGGATTGATGTATTTTTCTGGTTTAGAAATTTTGAGCAGGAGGAAAAAGGAGGGACTTGAGCTGCCTATTTAACTTGGTTTGCAAGCAGTCTCAGGACTAGTTAGATCATCACAGGAGTACGGCTCACCAGATCTGTGCAAATAGGTGCGTGAAGATGAAAATAGACACTCGGTGAGATCTGCACTTAGATCCATTATTTAACGTTGAATTGTGAAAGCAGGGGTTTACTGGAATTGCCGAAGAACTGTGTATTTACTAATTGTCCTGGTTGTGGCTGGGACAGGATTAATTTTCACCAGAAGCTGGCGGGGGGGGGGTGGGGTGGGTGTGCTATTCTATACCACCTTGACCATCCCGCTCACTATATAGTGGGGGCCATGCCAGGGGCATGGGGCTGCGGGCGGAGTGACCTGCTTCAGCAATGCTAAGTACGCTCTGTTGTTGGTATTGTTGGGGTTGGTTGGTTTGTTTTCTTTTCCTTTACTGTCCTGTTAAACTGTTGTTGTCCCAACCCATGAGTTTTGCCTTTCTTTTTCCCCGATTCTCTCCCCCATCCCACTGGGAGGGGGGGAGCGAGCGAGCAGCCGTGTGGTGCTCAGCTGCCAGCTGGGGCTAAACCACAACACTTCTTTAGGTATGAATACCGTGAAGGCCATTCTTCAAAGCTGCTTTTTTCTAGAAATACTGATTTTTACACTCTGTACACACTGTATATGTTAATCAGTTCCTTAAACATTGTGTTTTGTCTTAATTTTGTTCTGAAACTCGTAATGTAAGGTCAGCAGTAGTGCAGCTACTGAGATGGTGTTTGCAATGTGTGGTACGGTATGGATAAAGGACTATGTGCGTGCTTACAACAAAGCTTGCTTCAGCTTGAGCAAGAGGAACTGTGAGAGTTTTCTCCCAGTTTAGAAACATACATTTTCAGGGAAATAAGCCGCTTCACAAATAGCTATGCAATAGGAATTTGTGGGGTAAGTTAGCACTTAGATGTATTTTGCCCTCACAAGGAGACCTTCCTTTGAGTGTTATAATGCAGGCTAATTTCAATTTAGTTGAACAGGAGTTTTCCCAATGTATGTGTTGTATTTTGATTTTTGTCCTCTAACTTGGAAGGCATACGTATGTCCCTAAAATCTTTAGAATACAGTAAAGTTTATTAAAAGTGTCTGTAAACTTAAATTACAGCTGGTAGTTTTGTGTTACAGATAAGCAGTACCCTGAAAAGATTGAAGTCTTGTTTCTGCTCCTCCTCTCTCTTGTGCTGCTCTCCCTAGCTCTCATAAGTTGATCTGATGGATCATCTCGGCAAAGACTGATTTTAGTTTTTGTTACTGGGTTAGTTTTCTACTGGTTTGGAACCTGAATGTGTTTGTAATGTGAGGAGATGACTGTAGGCCAGAAATAGAGAAGGGAGGAATGGAGCAGGGGATCATAGAATCATAGAATAGTTTGGGTTGGAAGGGACCTTTAAAGGCCATCTAGTCCAACCCCCCTGCCATGAGCAGGGACAACCTCACTAGATCAGGTTGCTCAGAGCCCCGTCCAGCCTGACCTTGAATGTTTCCAGGGATGTGGCTTCTACTACCTCTCTGGGCAACCTGTTCCAGTGCTTCACAACCCTCATTGTGAAAAACTTCTTTCTGATTTCCAACCTATATCTCCCCTCCTTTAGTTTAAAACCATTACCCCTTGTCCTGTCACAACAGGCCCTGCTAAAGAGGTTCTCCCCATTTTTCCTATAGGCCCCCTTCAAGTGGGGATGGGAGGATTCAGTCTCCGTGTTCCTGGCAGCGGCAGGCTGTCAACTGGGCTGAAGCCGTAATGTTAAACTGCAGCCGGGGCTCGGCGTGGGCCCCCAGCTCAGTCCCTGCGGGCCTCGTAGATGTCAATATCTGTTTTGTCCCTAACACAGATTGGAGAGATCAATGGAGTGGTATTTAGACAGCTCCAGACTATAGACACATACAATTGACATTGTTTTGCAGTGCAGAAAAACAGGGAAGTCTGGGAGAATACAGCTGCCTATTTTTCCACTGTAAAATAATTTTCAGGAATCTTGTGCAGCAGCACGTTTTAGGAGACTGTTCAGATTGAGACATTGAATTCTCTGGAATGGTGGCTATTAAAAGTTAAGACTGCGTGTAGTACCATAGTTATTTTCTTTTGCATGCATGTGTTGTGATGTAGGTATCTCATGTTTCCCCAGCTGCTATAGGCTCGTGGAAGAGTCTTCCTGTTAGGACCCCATTGTGGTCTCTTGAAAATAATACAGTGTTTATCTGATAAAACAGCAGTTCCTTTATGATAGGATGGGCCTACTGAGGACATGTAGCATGTACTGGAGAAGGGGTTTCTCTTCTCTCCTCTTCAGCCCTTACTTTTCTCCTTTCTGGAAGCCAGAAAAATGATGCTGATCTGGGGGGAGCAGGAGGCAAGTAGGGCCAAAGTTTGGAAGCAGGGAGCTGGGTTAGACGGAACCAGAGCTACTTCGGCTGGAGTTACAGGGATTGGGGTAGGGGAGAGAAGAGGGGTGCAGGAGGCTGTTCGGCTTGTTAAATTGGGGGGGGCTGGGATTGGGTGGCTGGGGGTTGCAGAGGCTTGGGGCAAGCCAGAGACAGCCCTCCTTCCCTGTCCTCTATGGTGTGAGAGGGAAGGCAGGTCTGGATGTGAAGGTCTAGGGAGCTGCAGTGGTAATGAATGGACATTGTGCTGCTTCTTACTTGGATTGAAACGTCTGTGGTTGTGTGCTCTGTTTTTGTTCCTACCTTTCACTAACAACTTCTGCCCAATTGTATTTTGGTACATGTGCTAATGTTTGGAAAGAATTGTGTGAATGAGTTTTTCTTTAATTAAATGAATAATGGCTGTTCTCTATACTAAGTTTCATGTAGAAAAAGAACGGAAGAATGTTCATTGGTCTTGTACTAAAAACAGGCCCTTGTATTCAATTGTTAACTAGGAAGGATTTTCATTTGCTGTAATTAAATAAACAACAAAAATAATTAAACCCAACAGTTTGTGCAGCACCCATAGCTGAAAACTGCCTCCAAATGGTCTAGAGAATAGTTAAGGAATAGGACCCGCCCCTCTAAAAATCATAATCAGTTTGCAGACTATTCAAAAGAGGAAAAGAATGGACTATCTGTATTAGGTATCATACTAGCTGTGAGAGGGAGCTGGCCCGTGGTTATGAAAGCAAGTGTGTGAATTTAGTAGTCATGGTAGTGGTACCATAAAAATGCCAATTGTGAGCTTCGTTGCTTTCTACATAATTCAAATTTTAAAATTCTCATCAGGCTTTTGTATACGGAATGAATGACAAATGTAGATGGCTTACTGCATAAACCTCTCAATGGTAAAACCAGCAAATAATAGTGAGATTACTGAAGCCTCAACACAGAAACCTTTGACCTTTCTCCAATTTAAAACCCCCCACCCTGTCCCATTAGTGACAAAAAGGTTGAAGCCTTAGTTACTGGCTTAATTGCTCATATTGTATATAAAAGGATTTCATAGTATTTCAAGTGATCGGGTTTTCAGATGTAAAAGTATAGGGAATAATTTGTGTGAAGGAAGTTGAACTAGGAGAGGATTTGGCAAAAGGTTTAATTTCGGTGCATCCAACAAAAAATGCAGAGCTTCCTTTTTCTTCCGCCTGCTTTATGTAAACACTCTGTACTTGGACCAAAACTGTTTTGGTTTCACGAGTATAATTGTCTTACGTGCAATTTCATCTAATCATCCCATGTTACTTTTAGTTTTTAAAAAATGCACTAAATTTATTTTTAAAAGTTCAGACTATGAACTAGAAGACACCAAAGGAGTAGGCCAGTGATTGGGGAAATGGCCACAAACAGTGCAAAGTATGGAGTGACAGGAGAATGGCTAAGAGCCTGTGCTGTCGCATTTCAGTTTAAAATAACTGGAGGCGTAAGGAAATAAGCAAATTATTTGATGGGTTAGCAATGAGCTTAGCTGGAGCAACTTGATGAGAAGCAAGGGCAGCCAACAGCTTGTCACTTTGATGGATTACATGCCAAGGTTTACTTAAAAAGAAATCATTAAAGAAAACCTATTGCTTTCATATGGTTTACGACTGTTTGTTCTCAGGTTGTGGTGTGTGAACCAGCAGGGGAATTTAGAGCCTGTCCATCATCTGTAGACCAAAGTATTTTTGATAACCATGCAATTGAGCAATAGGATAGGAATAATTCAATGTGTCTTACAAAATGCTGAACAAAATAATCAGAAAGAAAGAAAACAGAAAACCTAAAGGTCAACTTGGAAGCATCTGATAGTCATCTTGGTGTTCCCCAGACTAGGCAGGATGATAGTTTGATCTCTCTGACTCCTCATCAGCGGGGCTGCCCCCATTTAACTTCAGTCATCAACCTCCTTCCTTGTTTATATTTTTGCATCATATTGTGTAGAGCTCGCATTGTGTGTGCTCGTGGTGCTCTGGTTGCAGAAGGTGTGGAGGGTTGTGAATGTTCCCCTCTTGCCCCAACCGCGTGTGTCTCCGTGGTGCTTTTCAGAGCTCTGCCCTTAGACCTGTGTGTCTGATTAATGAGGCTGAGGGTGTTGCATCAGGGCTTCATGGAAAAATTGTCCTGAAAGAAGGCAGATAGTTTTTCATGAGCTGGTGCTAACTACCTGTTTGCTCCCAGAATTTTCAGAAGGTGAGGTCTCTCTTCCCCAGGAAGTTTCTGATAGGAAAACAGTTTTTTCAGAAATTGAGCGGCTGAGTGAAGAGTGCTTTACGAGTTCTTAAGAGTCCCGAGAAGACGACTTCCTTTGCTAAGCTTGTGTACTCCTTAATGGAAACTGCCTCGTGTATGAAGGAGGAGAGGGTTTTCTAAATATTAGTGTGAATCATGAATATTGGTAATTCTACTTTCCAGCTAGTGTTAGTTGAGACATCAAATATATGTTAAGGATACTTAAAATTGCTGTGTGTTCAAGAATATGGAAACAAACGTATTCCAATGGGGACGTATTCGTAGGTGTAGGAATTTGAAGGTTTTTCTGTAACAAATAATATACAAATACCCATCTGAAACAACAGCCAGTGAAAATCACTACTGTAAAGTTTATTTTGATAAGATTTTTTCCCAATCAGCATTCTGTTAAGTTTAGAAACTTTTCAGAAACTATGGACTGGATCTGCTTTACCTGCCATTAAATTTTCAGTGCTTACAGCCATGTTTAATAGTTACAGAAGCTGGGTATGATAGGTTTATATCAAACCCTCAAAGCAGGGTTCAGTAAGAACATTAGCACCTCAAGTGCCTCCTTGATGCTTAGCAGCAGCATTTTAAATTGTTACAGAAAATGAAAACAGCTTCAGCATGGTATTATGACAGTCAAGTTTATAGTGATTCTGAGTGTAACTGTGTATAACCAAATACTCCTGTTATATGGATATTTTCATTTTTTTATTACTGTAAAATATTTTCTTCTTTATAAAGGTCTGCTGGCTGTCAGTGTCTTTCACATGCCTGTTAAGGTATCACCATAGCTCTTTTCATGTGTGTGCATTAAAAATTACTGTATCCGTAGGGAAAATATTTTAATTGGAGAACTTCCTTTTAAATTTTTATGGCTAAAAATGTACCCATAAATTCCTCCCTCCTTAGAAGTAACAAATGCAGTAAGATGTAGGCCAAATCAGAAACGTGGACTTAATTCACCTGGGCATCCAGTCACAATATTTATAATGTTTTACTGTGCTATAAAATGTATATAGAATTTACCTTTTGTGGCTAATACAAATTTGAGAAACAATAAGAACTTTCAAATGCAAGTTGCATAGCACAGTTTCTGTAACACCATAACAGTGCATTTTAACTGAGAGAATATGGATTTGGTGTGTACAAGAGGAGGACCTCAGAAAGCTTTAAAAAAAACAAAGGGGATGGACCACAGTGCCTTGTATATTAAATGGAAGATTTATGAATGAGGCTGGTGTTGCGTTTTATTATTAATTTGTTATTGCCTAATGGATTCATATTTAATTTTATTGTTACACTCGTTAAGCATTGCCTTACAGAGCAGACTTTTGCTTTTCTCCTTTTTGCAGATGTTTATTTTCCTTGATTCTAAAGGGCTTTCTTGTATTCTAAGTAAGAACTGTTAGAACTCCATCTTTTCCTAACTGTGTTTTCTAGCTCTTTTGAGTTTTCTGTTGCCCTGTTTCTCTTTACATTGATGCCCTCAAAGGAGGAGAGAACAGGGGGTGAAGATGTTGCAGGTGGCATAATGTCCTCAGAACTTGGCCGCAGTGGAGTACTGCGTTATCGGGATGTACGGTGTCAGTTTGAGACCCCTGTTACGGGGCGAGAATGTAATCTGCTCTGCGAAAGGTGCTTGGGTTCGAGGGGAGTCTGGGATGATGGCAGGTCTCCTTTTCTTAGAACTCTCTGCACCAGACTGTGTGAAATGTGCAATCGCAGCTTTTGCTTTTTCACAGTAGTCCCCTTTTTAATCAGTTTCAGTAATGTTTTCTGTTATGGGTGCATTAAACTTGTTTACTTTCTATTTTTAAACTCACTGGGAAGAACTGGAAAAATAAAGAATTCTTGTCATAATTTCAGAAATGTGGCATTATCAGACCTGTTTTTCTAATATCATCCAACAATTCAATACTTAATGCAGGTATATTTAGATTGATACAGAAATCTGTATGCATCCAGTTGGTTTCTGCATAGTATTTTCTTGAGCTCGTATAGGTGCAGAGTTAACTGTGTGTCCATGGTGTGGAATGCCAAATCATAAACCCACTGTAGAAAATACATAGGAATGTCCAATGTCTTTTTTCCTACAATTTAGAAAAGATGAGATCAGTCCTGAAGTAAAAATACTCCTCATAAATAACAAGATAAATTGAAAAAGGGGCTTAACCTTATATAAGAGCTTTCATGCACAGGGATGACATTGGTTTAACTAAGTCTGTACAGTGTGACTTCATATATTCAACTGCTGTCATTTGTATGTATTGAACTCACTTTCCCCCAAGGTACTTTCAGACAACCGTTCGATCTGTTTTTTCTATGTCAATTTTTCCATGTTTAAGAATATCTGAATATTTCTCAATTAATTAAATTAAATAATGGATTCAAGCCAAACAGTTATTTCTGTTTTCCTCCCCCTGCATGTGCCCCTCATCACACGCGTGCACAATGGGGATGCTTAGCTTTGCACAGCGGAATGAATTTTTGTTAGGTTTGGGGGTTTTTAACTTCTATATAGAGTAGAAAAGTTATTCTGCAGTGGTAAATGATTGTGTGAAATGCGCTTTTTAACTGGCACCCTGGTGGGTGACCATCCCTGATGCAGAATTTGTAGCTCTAGTAAGTGTGTCAGGTAACCAAATGATGGGGAGTTTGACTTGAACTAATCACATCTAATGGTTTTCCATGAGTGAGAGTACACTTTGTGACAGCCATACAAAAGTTGAGCACTTCACAGCTTACTAATTATATTAGAAGTAGGTGTTGAATATTAGAATAATGCTGGACAAAGTAAATGACTGGTACAATGGTCTGAAAAGAAAAATGGCAGTGAAAAATCTTTCAGTAGTGTATTTTAAGGCTTTATCAATACACAGTCTTAAAACTATATAGCTATAAATCAGTTCCAATATTGTGGTGAAAATTATTTTTAAAAAAAAAAAGGCAAATAAATTGAATTAAACACTAAACCACTATGAATGGCTTGACTCCTCCACCCCACCCACCCCCCAAGTGCTGAAATTTTTATGAACTAACAAATGCAGAAAGCTGTGAGCAGTTTTCTTGTGCTGCAGGTTAATGATGTCCATACTTCTAGTAGAGAAGGGGTATGAGAGTAGCCTTCCTCTCTGCATGTTGGAGATCTGCAACATAGGAATGTCTTGGAGACTTAAGCTTTCCTTCTGAGGAATTATCTGGAGATTTTTCGTTAAGTTCTCCGTGTGCAAGAAATCAGCTCGTCTGTCTGGTTTATTTAGAGAAAATTAGTAAGATTGGTAGAGAACGCTTGAAGTACTTTACTCTCTTTGGTAATGGTATCATAAAATTGTATTAGCCATGGAAGAGGTGCTTTGCTGGCATGTACTGCAAGGAGGCTGTCTTGTTTTGACTGGTTGTCTGCTGTTGCTGATACCAGATGAATTCTGCTTCTGAGTTAGGCTGAAGAGCATCTTTCTGGTGTCTTCACACAGAATGCCCTAGTAACCAGCCTTCTTGTTGCTTTGGTCTCCTTCAGGTGCTTCTTAAATTAAGAACATGTGTATTAACTAATTTCCTATGACTGTTTCTAAGTGGAAAGGGCAATTTTAATTTATTTTGTTACAATAATAATATTTGCTGGTGACTTAATGAGGATGGTATGAACATTTTCAGAACATAGGCTCATCAGAAGCTCCTGTGACTCATGAACATATAACTTTTCATTCATTTTATTCCCCCCCCCCCCGAGTGTTAAAGAAAATATCCATAGGCACATACTACCAGAAGTGCCCTTTTTACCAGTAAAGCTTAAAAGATCCTTGAAGGAGGGACTTAAGTGTACTTTCTTTCATATGCTGCTACTACTGCCTTATCAGTTAATACCTGTCTCATTCAGATTCTCCTCCTGTGCAGATTAATTATTTCAAGCTGTCTTCTCCACCTATTACCAGATTTGGGAATGCAGCTTTCCACAGTGCACCTGCACATTTTCAACCTGCACTTAAAATATATAGGCAAAAGTATACCTTCTTATGCTTTTTATTTCCTTTGCCTATGTTGTTCTCTTTGTTTCTTTTACTGGTGTGTGATGATCTTATCAGAAATTTTTTAAGGAAAATGGCCTCTAGCTTTTGTCTGAACATGCTGACTTCTTCCACTTCTACAAATTTCACTGTACAGCTGGAATAGCTGCGCTTCACTAGTTTAACATGAGAAAGGATTCATTTATTAGCTTAATAATCTCTGTGTTTCTGGAGTTAAGTCATACTTGCATCTGGTAGAGTTTATTAAAGGCTGTTTTCTTGGTACAGAGATCGTGGAAAATACATTGTACATAATCTTCAAGAATATTATTTTCAGTAAGTGTCATATACCAGATGGCTTAGAGACCTATTTAGCTATCTGTTTTTGTTAAGCTTGCTTTGCTTGCTTGAGACCTCAAAACTTAATTTCCCCACCTGCTGATAAATATAGGGTCATAGGAATTGCTGTATTGGGTCAGACCATCTGTTCTTTAATTAGGAGTAGTAACAGATGCTTGGGATGATGATGCAAAAAAATCTACAATAGGCAGTTATGACAATAATATACTCCAGGGTGTATCTCTCTGGGCAATCCTGTTAGTTCAACTTGTGTCATAAAACTCGAAGACATTTGTATCTTTTTCAGGTCTTTGTTTTTAAGTATTTTCGATTACAATGTAATTTTATCTTTTGTTCTCCCCTTTAATGCTGCTGAACTTTTGACTTTGCAATCCTGTATCCCTCAGCAGCGCGTTCCTTAGGTAGAGGTATGAAGAAGTATCCCTTTTTGATGGTGGACTTGCCAGCTTTCAATTTAGTTGAACACCTTCTCTTGCTCTTGTAGTATTCTGGGAAGGAAGTTCTTGCTCTGCCTTTTGCATGCCATTTTCTATCCTTGGGGAGGGGATCTTATTCTTCCTGATTTTCCCCTTCATACTGATGTTTCCATGCTACGGGCTATTCTTGGTTCCTGTCTCTGCAAGGCTTTCAACTAAACAGCAGTAATTGGATGATTCTAATTTCCCACTGTGCTTCAGCTGAGAAAACCCCGTTGATTCCTGTGAGAGAAAACTTTTGTCATTTTACACCACTGAAGATACATAATTTGTAGGAAATACTTTCAGAATTTTAGCTTTTAATTGAGGAATACATGCTTTGTTGTACTGGTGAAGGTGGCTTTGCGGGGAACGTTGACTAAACCTGCCACAGCGCTGCAGCAAAGTGCTGCTCTGAGCAGAACATGGCCCAGGACTACAAGGCTGGGGGAGAGTCCCTTTTTTTGGGGGGGGGGGTATGCTTCCCTACATCCAAAATGAGAAGTAGCACTTTTTTCCTTACTGCAACTAGAGTGGTATTTAAAGGATTGATGAACTGGAAGGCAAATGCTGTTTGCTGGTAGAAGCAGCAACATTAATATCTAAACTGCAATTCCCAAACTAGGGGTTATGGCAGCTACAGATGGGCACGGAACCTAAAAGAAATTAATTTGCTGGTTTTTGGTATCCTGTGCTGATCAAGAGCAATTGGTGTAGAAACCAATTGATGTAGATTAAGATTATAGTTTTAAATATCTCTGCAAAAGGGGTGTTCTCTTCATTCTTGCCATTTTTGCAGGGGGAGGCTTACTTCTTAGTGGAGTATTGCTTGGGTATTGCCAGCCTCCTTAAATTGCTTACATTTTTCTACACAGATGCTTAGAAAACTCATTAAACCTCAAGTTGAGTGCAAGTTAGTAGTGAAGGAGTCAATAGGATTTGAGTGAATGGCTGTGAAGGCAAGTAAGAAAATTAACAGGGAGAGGGACAGATTCTTGTTACATACATTAGTAAAGAGAAATGTTGAACCCTATCCTAACTAGCAAGGCAATGCAGATTTTTCTAACCTGCTTCTAAGCATTAGAGCCAGCAGTCTTTGTTATGTTGTGTTCAGGTTTCCAAGGAGATGCAAGATATTTTTGTGAAACTGAGAAATTGAGAAATCATGGGAAGAGGAATTTTAAAATGCATGTCAAACCACAAAATACAGTGGCAGGGAGGACCTGGAATATGCAGTATTTTAAGGGTAGAGTGTAAATGCCATACAACTGAAATTTGTCTTTTTCACCAATGGTAATGATTAGTGTTTAACTGAGAGCTATTTTAGGATGATAAACAACATTCCTTTCATTTTTAACTGCTTGGAGGGGAGACTGAGTGCCCACTAATAGATGCTGTTTATTTCAAAGTCTGCAAGAATTCTTTACTTGAGATCAAAACCCCTAAAATGTTACTAGGAAATTAAGTTTGTTTAAAAATGCTGGAGATCTAATTCTTGAGCTAGCTGTTTGGGTTGAGAGTGTTTAATGAATAGATCTCACAGATTGAGCAACCCAGGAATGTTCTGTGTCTAGGACATTAAGAGCTACATAAGACTATATGAAGTGCTTAAGTCAGCTTCTTGAGGAAACTGGAAATTTTCGGTTGACAACAGCATGTGTGTTGCATGCTATTATATTTTGCGTGCAAAAAGTAGTCAGATGCAGGCTTATGCTTAGGAGTTCTGGGTAGTGAAGCTGCTGGAAGAGTGGGCTAATTTTGCTAATTGTGAACACGTGCCATGTTTTGTGAAAGACCTCATGAATTAATAATCAAGAGACGGACTTCTGTACTGGTGGTGGCATGACAATTTTTGTTGTAGAATATTTTAGTGCAGCGTTGTTAAGATTAGATAAATGAGTCTATAGCAGTCTTACCAACAAAAGGAGAGACTGAGTAGCATCTGTTCTTACATAGTGCAAATTACGTACTTGCTGCTGTACATGGCCTGTTTGATGTTAAGTTTTTTTTTTCTAGTCATGCATTGCTGTAGATTTGTTTTGTGGTTCTCCTGGCTTTATTTCTATTTCATCTTTTTATTTTAGTTCTCTTGTGGTTTCACTTCTGCACCTAAGCACTATCACTAAATAGGCTGATCAGCATCTTTATCACTCTGGTTACAATACTATTCACACAGCTCTTGTATGCCTGGCAGGTTGAGCAGACAGGTAGGGCATGTAGCAAGAAACCATCGTGAGAGTCACTGTGAATCTCTGTGAAAATTCAGTAGCAGAAGGGTAAGTGGAACCTAAAAATACTGCCATGTAGATTAGAATTTGAGCTGGAAGCCTGCGGGGACTGCAGTAGGGACTCTAGGTAGTATTGGTGGGGAAAAAAAGAGGAGTTTTAATGGACACGGGAAAAATTTTGACTTCAGTTTAAGTATAATAAATATAGTAAATCATTCAACAACAAACTATATGTATCGTAAATCAGTCTTCCTCGCTACTACTTGTTGAGAGGAGCCAGCAACCCTGGCATTGTTGGATCCCCAGGTGTCATAGTTCTGGTTCTTGTTTCTTCCATAGGCTAATGAAGGTTTTCTTTTTCAAGCGGGCAATAATGTGACTTTTAAAGATATGAGACAGCTGATGTATTTAAAAAAAAAAAAAATGTATTTTTTAGAATATCACTATGTAACAAAAACCAAAATGCAAACCACTGTCTTAAACTTTTTGGTAGAAGTAGGGTCTTATCCTACATCTTTGTATGTTCAAAATCTCCATTCTGTGAAATACCTTTAGTTGGCATCTCTATGGTGGTTTCATGCTGATTTTACTTTTATTTAAGTTTTGTTCAACTGAATATTCTAGGAAGAAAAATTCACCTACATTTACTTTGTAATATGTCAAACCTCAATTTTATCCTGTTTAAGATATTTGAACATTTATGTAAACAAACAAGTGAGCTGAAAACTTTTGTTTGCATTAATGAAAATATTTGTAATAATCATATTTGAAAATAGTGTTGTTCTTGGAAAATCATAGAACACAATGAATTGTGGAAGTTTTGAAGATTATGAAAAAGGTAAAGGACAGTTTATTGATGCAGAAAAGGCATCTTTACCAGCTTTGTATGATTTCATAAAATCATAGAATAGAATTGTAGAATAGTTTGGGTTGGAAGAGACATTTAAAGGTCATCTAGTCCAACCCCACTGCAATGAGCAGGGACATCCTCAACTGGATCAGGTTGCCCAGAGCTGCATCCAACCTGACCTTGAATGTTTCCAGGGATGGGGCATCTACCACCTCTCTGGGCAACCTGAGCCAGTGCTTCACCACCCTCATTGTAAAAAGTTTCTTCCTTGTATCTAGTCTAAATCTACCCTCTTTTAGTTTAAAACCATTACCCCTTGTCCTATCACAACAGCTAAAAAGTTTGTCCCCATCTTTCTTATAAGCCCCCCCCCCCCCCCCCCCCCCCCGAAAAATTTTAATTTACACATACTGATTTTTTTTAAAGTAGCAGGCCTCTGAACTGCAAAAATGGTGATGTGAGTTTTGTGAGATTATAGAAAAAAATCTTGAATAACTTCAAAAAAAAAAAAAGAATAAAAAATGCAAAAGCTTTGGGAGATACTAACAAATATTACTGAAGGTTACATTAGCTAGTGTATATGGGCAATTACTCAGTTGCTTCTCATGAGTTTGGCTTTATATGTGTAGAAATGGTGAAAGTTGGGGGCAGATGGAATTATATAGGGACCAACTGGTGAGAAGAGTGTCTTCTGTCCTATTGGTTTTGGCACCTGAGTTTTACCTAGTGCAGAGTGAGCTTCAGTCAGCACTTCAAGTTGTGCAGACATGCTTTCCCAACTTCACTGTAGACAGCAAAGGGAAGATTTTTTAAGTAAATGAGGTTCCAGTGAAACCTCAAACCTGAGAGGAATTTCAAAATGAAAATAAAATGATCATCTGTCAGGAGAGATTCATTGGCTGCTATTCAGAACAAAAAATTGTACAAAATGCTTGTGGCCAGCTAAATGAATATGAATGTTGTGTGTTTTTTTTTTCCTTGCATGCATAATGGAACATGCCTAAATCAGAACGATTTAGGCATGATCATAGTTGGTTAATGCCCACTTTGTATTTAAAACTTTTCTGAAAGAAAACATACGCTTTTTCTGAAAATCAGTTTTATGCCAAAGAAGTTATAAACAGTTATTTTGTGTAGATGATAAGTTCTTGTCCCTTCAGTTATCTCCCATATAAAACTGACGAAGTTTCATTAAAAGTATGGTTTGCTGCTGTGAGCATTTAACTTATTAAAGTACATGAGGGTAGCCCTGCCTAAATGTAGCTCTTTAATAATATTATCCTTGAGGACCAGTGCATGGAGTATTTCAAATTGCACACACCTTGTCCAAGGAAAGGTCTTGATTGTGGCATGTGTTTTGATATAAAATCAGAACTACTGTTGTTTACATTAGATTTAGTAATTAAAATAGTAAATATAATTCTGCCAAATGCTTTTATTTGCTATCGAAGTCAATGTGGTGAACGAAGCAGGGATTTTGCAGCAAAAAGTGGCTATCTGAAGAATTAATTGAGCATTTGTATAGTGACAATCTCTATATATGAAAGAAAATGTTGTCTAACAATATAACAGCTTTTCCAGGTTGGTCTTTTGCTAGTGATGTTTTAGAAATTCTTACTGGGTCGTTGGTTTTAGGGAAGACTGAAGGTGGATTGCAGTACTAATTGCTAGGCTACAGCAAATCCCTCTGTTCCCCACAAAGGGCGTACGTCCAGCAAATCTTCTGACATGCTTTTCCTCCGGTGGGAGAGAGATCTCTACTCATGCCAGCATATGCTGTAGGTGAATGAAAATTGCTGCTCTGAATAACAAATGCTACTTGTGTAGCAATACATCGGGTACCCCCAAATCTGCCGGTTCCCCTGTCAGGTGCTGCACCCCCCGCAGGCACCTCTGCCCTCTGGCGACAGAGCTGTGCCCCGGGAGGTTTGGGGGTGTGACAGGATCCTCAGGCAAATGTCTAACCCCTGAGCTTAGGCAGGCGCTTACATGCTCCCCCCGTGAAACAGAGCAGAAAGGGGGTCTGTCTACAAGCGGTATTTTTAACATGCGCAGTAGCTGTAACAGCATAGGCTTAATGCTTTTCCCATCTGTCTCTTGCAGAAGGTGCTGAGTACCTTTGCGCGAGCTTTCATCTTTGTTTTCAGTTGAGGGAAGAGGGAAGGCAGCATGCTTTCCAGCTAACTGCATTTTATCCTTTGCACAGGGACTTTTGCTTCACATCATACTTCCAGGAGGATTTCAGAGCCACACTGCGGCTGTCGCTCTTGTACGGTCCCTTCTCACCTCCGGCTCTGTCTTTTCCCCTGAAATGCTGGCAGTGGTTGGCTGAGTTGGATAAGAAACGACCTCAAGTTTGTCTTCATAAAGCCATTAATTAGGTGCATACTTAAATCTGGATCAGTTCTTCAGTCCGGCTGCCCGTATGGCTGACAGTAGGGGCGAGGGAGCATGTTATTTGGCTGGTGCTTGTGGTGGTAACGCTGGGCTGTGCTGGTTTGAAGGGCTTGTGGGGCGGCACAGGTGCCGTATTGCCTCCCTGATAGCGACTGATGAAATGCAGTGCTGTCGTATCCCGGGAAGGTGGAGGAGGGATATCCGCAGGTCGCTGTGTCCTCTGGAGCTGTTAGGCGGCAGCTGGTAAGCAGTATAGCGTGTACTCGTTGGTACTTTGGTTCTGGCGAAAGGAGTTTTGCTGGGCCAAGCAGGATTGCTAACATTGAAGTCCAGCTAAGACACTGGAAAACTTGGATCAGCTCTGAGTTTGTCAATATTTGGTCAACTTTCAGAGCCTTTGTAGATAAAACTTAAAAGGGGGGGGGGGGGGGAATTTGAAGAAAAACGTACTTTTTTGCTTCACCTCCATTTATTGGAATTTGGGGATTATAGTTGTGCAAGTGGTGGTCGTTCTCTCACTCTTTCTGTCAGTGAAATTCTTATTTTTCCTTCCTAGCTGTTGTAAACACTCTGCAGCAATGTTGTCCTCTTGACTTGGGACTGGGGTTTTGTTCTAAACTCTCATCAGCTGTAGAAATGTGATGGAATAATGCTCTTTTTACAAAAAACACTATATAGAGTGATGTGTAGTTAGTTTCGTCTTCCTTTCTCCCACTCCTTTTCCTTGGCTGCTGTCCTTTCCATGTGAATCTTGATGCATATTGTGCTTAGCCCAGACAAAAAAGTAATTGTTTACAAAAATTACTTGCTACTTTTGTATACATACTTTTTTATTTGAAGCAGCAAGAACTATGAGAAAGGGCCAAAGGCAGACTAAGAACAAAATATCAATCCTTTTTTGCTTTCCTGATGTCTGATGTGATTTTTCGTGTGTTTACAAGCAAAGACGTAACCCCAGTCTGTCTGATGGCTCCGAGTCGTGTGCATCTCTGGCCCTGGTAGACGTGGCACTGAGGAAATTATTTTCCCTCTTGGAGAACTCCATTTTGAAAGAACTGTGAATTTGGCTATTTGATGTGTGCTATTGTGGATAAGCTTGTCACTGGGGAAGAGAAATATTTAGTTGAGGCACGTCATAAACTTTCCCATTTCCAGTAAGATCTTTAAGGACTTGACTAGCTACTGGCTTAAAAAGAAAAGGCCAGTGGATTATGAAGAAGGAGGAGGGAAGAAACATACCTGCCATGACAAAAACATGTCATGTGAAGTAGTATGACACAATAATACAGAATAGATGGAAAATGCAGTGGTGTGAGTTAATGCATATAGAAAATACTGGTAAAGCAACATTGCTTTAAGTAAAAGGACATTGTGCCTTTGAGAGCTTGAATTTGGACCTACCTGTGGTGGCACAGCATCTATATCTGCCTTTTTTCCTTGCCATTCTGCTTGAGACTTTCCATTACTGTGCAGTGAAGAAGTCACCTTTATGGTGCTTCGTGTATAGCGTTACCTGTGCTGTTTGCATTATTATTCAGTTTGTAAAACGAGTACCTTGTGGTTGTCTTCGGAGCTAATTAAACGTCGTCCTCCCAGGAACCAATGCTCTGTAAGCAGAAACAGCAGAAGCATGATACTGTGCTGCATCCCAGAGAGGATGAAACATTTCCCTAACTGCTGCTTCTGCCTTGGCTAACAAGTCATATCCATTTTATCAGTCACATTTACATGTGAGAGCTCTAAGTAGAAACCTCAGGGCATAGTAGTGCTTAATGTATAATAAATACTATTTGCTTTTTTAATGGCTAAACGAAATGTGCATTTTAAGCTTTTAACAAGAATCTTTTGTAAACATTTTATACAGCTTTAAAACTAATCTTTAATGTGTTTTTTAAGAGGTCTCGTTAATAAAATGTATTTTCTTACTAATGCTGTCACCCACAGATTTAAAGGAAAAAAAATTACTATAGCTGAAAGCTGCTTAACAGTTTCCTAATGGAATGGTGTTAAGAAGCAAACGAGTATTCTAGCAGTACAGACCTTTGGCAGTTTTGGGAGGCCAAAGTAAGTTAATCAGTGATGCTAAATCCAGAAGGTGACTATATGCAGATCAGGACTGAGGCATATTGATGGGGCTCCGAGAGCCTTGTGGTATTTGTGCACTGGTTCCAGCAGTCCGTTTCCTGTTAAGTTAATCGGATGCTTATGACTTTTTACGGCTGTTTAACCTGCAAAGGGCTAATTTTAGCTGCTTTATGATGTACAAGAGGCATGCCACATCTTACTCTTGTTTTTTTTTTCTCATCTTTATGACAAAATTAGGAAAATATTTGACTGAGTCGTACCTAATTCCTCAAAACAAATATTTCAACAAAATGTTACTGAACAAAAAGCAAGATTTCTGCCCCCCCCCCCGCCTTGGTTATTTAATGTTCACCCCTGTCTTGTTTGTCGTCAGTCCTATATTCGGTATGGTATCTTTCAGCTGCTCATATGAATAGACAATGGAGAAAACATCTCCCTTGTTCTACATCTATTCCTTTCTTTACCTGTAGAGAAGTGTTAAGATCTATCGCTCGATTTCATGAAGTTTTAACAAAAATGAATGAGACTGTTGTTTCTCCATAGGGAAATGGCATTTTCATTTTCTGCTTTTAGCTCAGTGTCATGCTGCTGTAATGATTACTCACTGTTAGCCCCGTAGGCTGCTCTGCTGAAAGTGCATTTGCAGAACTTCTTAGTGCATCTTAAAGAAACTGCTTGAGAGCATGTTTCAGGTTTGTTGTGGGTTTTTTGTTTTGGTTTGTTTTTTTCCTTCAAAGATACCGCATGCTTCATCCACGAGAGTTTTCAGCGTTTGAAACTGTAGATTCTAGCAAACAAAACGTGCTACTTCTGTAAAGTGAATAATCTCTATAAGGGATGGCATGTGTTATGTCAGTGTTAAAGAAATCGATTCCACCAGATGCTCAGCTGTCTCCTGGCCTCCAGCTGCTGCTTCCCTTACGCTTCACACCCAAATTGCTTGGAAAGTATTTGTGGTAATAGGGAAGGTGGACTTTGGGGTATTTTAGGCATCTTGGACTAAAAAAAAAGAATTTGATATTTCTTGCTGGGCTGTATTGCTTTAGAATTGTTTGATCTGAGTCCATTTTTAAATGAGATAGTAACTTGAAAAGAAAAACAATAGTAACAATCAAAAAGTTCATCCATTTCTTTTTGACCTACTACAGAATTTCTTCTGACACATCTTCCTGTGGGATAATCCTTTTTCTAACATCATTCCTCTGTATCCTAAAAACAAACCACAAAAGTGGTTACTGTTGTCAGAGTTGTGTACATGCAGTTTCCTTGTGGAGCTTAGAGTGTTCAAAAAATTTTTCTGCAAAATAAAATCTCTCAATTTTTTTTGCTTTTATCTTAAACACTATTCTGTACTAAAGCTTCTTACTGACATTGAAGTTCTCTTGTGATGTGTTTGACTCCGATTTTTTTGATATCCAATGAGCTATTCACTTAATATAAAGGTGTCTTTAAAAAAAAAAAGGCCTCCTGATTCTCTGTTACTGTCGTTCTCATTGGCAATCATGAGGAGTGGTGGTGTAAATAGTTGAATTCCTGAAGATAACATGGCTTAGTAATAAATTCAGTGATGGCTTTAATGATAACACTGCATAGGCAGTCTTTTTGCAAGGAAATTCAGTTCAGTAGTACCAGTGTTATAACTTGATCTTTTCCAGCAGTCGTCATACACAGTAAAATTCACAGCACAGTGGAAAAATGAAAAGTGACAGTTGCTTGTTCCAGTGTAAATGGCATATTAAAAAATTATGATCCGTGCCAGAACTTTTAATTGATCTTTTTGTACATAAGTATTAATAATTATCCTGAAATACTATGAAAATGAAGGTGAATATGAATGAAATTACTAAGATTTTTAGTTAAATGCATGGATTTATTTCTCATACCCTTCTCCCTGAAACAATGCTTCTGTAAAAGGCTGACTTTAAAGATGCTTACTAGATTTTTGGGATTCTCCTTTTATTTAAATATCTAAAGTAGCTTTGTAAAAATTTACAAAGCTATGGTTTTTAATATATATATTTTTTTTGAGAGAGATTCTTAAATTGGCTTTGTGCATATGATTTTATATTTGGTAAAATCTGCCACCTTTTTCCCCTTTGGCAATATATTATTCATTACGTTTTGTGGAGTTTTTTCCAGTACTATGCTGTACTGAAATTGTTGTAGAACTGTTGCTACACAATGATGTTTGTCTAAGTCCTTCCTGGACAAAACTTTCTTTTAGGTGTCCAGTGATCTATGTAGTATTTCTACCTGCATATAGATAGTTGATCTATCTTAAATATTATATACATAGCATCTACATGGATGTACCTACATTGATATATCTGTGCAGAAATATAGTTGTACATATTATATATTTCATAGATATAAATATCTTAACATTTTTTCTGAAGCTTCTTGAATTGACATCTTCAATTATTAGGTTTGTTTCTCATCTGCCCAGTCTTTTCCCAGGAGTTGCAATAAATGTCAGTATCTGGTGTGCAGGAAGATGGGAAATGACAAGAACAATGTATAGAGAAGAATTTTTTAACTGCTATTACTGTGCCACGTTCCTTTAACGAACCAGAATTTACAAGTATGTCTGCTCAGATTGCAAGTTGTAGTCAACTAAAATGAGGTCCTGTAATAGAAGTTTTTGGCAGTTTTCATGATAGAGATGGTGTTGATATCCCAGCTTTTAATGCTGCAGATGTATTTTTCAGAATACCTTTCATGATGAATTATCCTTAAAATAGTTTATCCTTGTTTAAAATTGGTATGTTTGGCAGTTCACAGCGCTGGATGGGCATGCCAATGTTTCGCACTCTTGGGGTTTAAAACTAAGATTCCTCCAGTTCAAAAAGTAGAGCATATTAGAAGTTTTGGTTACTTCAAAGAGTTAACTTTCTTGATTAAATGGATTTTATGGTTTTGAGATTCAGAGGCTGAAAATAACTATATTTTTAACACATCTATGTAATTTTCTCTTGTACTGTATTAATCACTTGTGGAGCTTCACAATTAAACTGAATGTGTCTCACTTTCAGGTTCCTGTTGTCACTCTTGTTCTGATGTGTATGGATTTTTTTCAGAGTAGCTCATATTGCATGGAAAAGCCTTGGAAGGCAGCTATAGACAGGGTGAAGTATTTTATGTTGGTGTGAAAGTAATGCTGTATCTGCTAAATAAATACCCACCCAGCTCATTTATCATTTTCTGCTGTGTGATAGCTATGCTGGCTAGAACAGAGGGAGTGACCCCGGTTAAGTTTGCTGCCTTGGATGCAGTTCTGCCTTGTTCTCTGTGTTATCGTGTCAATGTCGTGTTTCCTTTATTTACCATGGCTTTCTGCATTCCTTTTTGAAACACTCTCCTTGTTTCTCTGCTTTTTGTGCTTCATCTCCTGCTGCTGCTCAGTACTTCTGCAAGAAGTAGAGTTACTCACCCTGATACATACTCACTGTTTGAATGGATTCAGCTGCCCACTTGGAACATCAGCTGTCTGAGCTGATCCGTGATGACTTTTCTGAAAGGGAGTGTTCTGTGCTATGCTTCTGTCCGTGAACGTTTTGAAAATCAGTAAACTAGTGAATGGTATGCTCTGTTATACTTCAAGTGTAGGTTGTATAGTTTTTGTTTTGTGTTCAGATTTTTTTTAATGAAGTTAATTCTTCTGTTGATGTAAACTGTTGGTAATTTTGGCATCACTTAAAACAAACATATGTGCTACTGGAGTTAAAAGCAATTTCTATGCCTGCCTTGCTGTGCTAAAGTTGAGCGTTGTTCTAAAAATATGGATTGTCTTTTTTGAACATTAAAAATCCTGTAGTTGTCTGTATATAATTGCTTGTTGAAAAAGAGGATGCTGTCGATTTTGGAGTCCTTGCTCAGCACGGTAATTTGGTCTTCAAACTATGATATGTATTTGGTGGCTGAAAATGACCCTTTGGGGTCCCATCAGGAACCTGGAGTTCTGCCTCTGTCTACAAAGCAGTGGCCTAACACGGGTAAATGGAGCTGCGCTTGGAGCTTAGATACCTAAGGCACATAAGCATGTACTGTCAGGAAAGAGGAGGGGAAGGAGCCACCTGCAGTTCTTCCTCAGCTAGAGTACGCAGTTGCCCTCAGCATCGTCGCTTCGTGCTGCTGCTGTGACTAATGGAACTGTGGCCTGCGGAAACATACGCCTGTACACACCCAGTCTATGGTGGTACGGTCTTAGCCGGGACAGTAGTAAATCTAGCAAACTGTTAAAAGCTTGAAAATGCATCTCAAGTATACACTATTTTTTGTGGGGTTTTTTTACTAGGTTTCCTTGCATATCGTTTAACATCAGGAAAAAAAGACCAGACTTGAGTAGAAATGTCTGTACCAAATGTCTGAAGTGCTTAGGAAGAGAAAGAGCCTGTGAAATGTTCTCTGAGCTAACGTCATTGCTCAGGCCTCTTTTTCATAGGAATTTCTGTATTTTTTTAGGGTTTTTTTTAACAATTCAGTTGACTGGTATCTGTTACGATTTTCTTTCACTGTCAGTGAATCTGCTTGTTCCCGTCCAAGACTGTATCAGATAAAAGTATTCCCAAATCTACCAATTTGATGCAGGAATTCTGTGTGATCTGGGTTGTCAATTCTTTGAGATGTCCAAAAGGGTGTAGAGCAGAGTCAGGACTGAGTTTTCTAAACAGGGCTGTTACTGCTCTTAATGTCTCGGGAAGAAACCCATAATGAATATTTTTACATGCTTCAAATCAGCCCATTTTTGTGTGTCTCAAGTTTCAGGGTCCTCAGAGTTGGTGGTTTGTTGAAGTTTCTGGTTTTGAACTGGTATTCCAGTAGATGAGCATCTCGGACATTTTCTGGGAACCTGTGGAGCCATCAGTCTCTGCTTCACATTCCCTCTCCGTGCTGGTGGGAGGCATTTGCCCTGTCTCCTCCTCTCCTCAGGACTTTATTTTTGCAGGGCAGGCGCTGTCATAACTTCTCTGATACCTCACAGGATGATAGCGTAGTTGCACAATGCTGGCTGAAACATCCATCTAGCTCTCTTTCCTTTGTAGCTGGTCTGAAATTTTTGCTTCAGGACTGCTGGATTTAATGATGCTGGTTTTAATTCAGAAGGATGACTTTGAGTTTACAGAGGCTCACTGACTCTTCTTTTGTAGTTTGGAGAAATTTCCTTTCCCTCAAGTGAATCAGAGGAAATTTCACCTTCTTTCTCTCCCCCAAGGACTTCTCTCTCATCTTTTTGATATGCTCTAAGCCTACTTGAATCCTATGTTTCTGCCCCGGTGTAGCCAAGTCAGTTATGCAACTATTGCTTTATTAATACAGCACTAGAAAATCTGTTGTTTGAACTCCTTAAAGCATGCGAGACATGAATGTTCTTGGAAACATATCTTTATTTGATCATCATAGGTAATAACCCTTCCAGTATCTCATGAAGAGAAATTAAATGACATGCCTAGACGAGATTTGTCTGCCACAGGAAATCAGTTTGTTTTGTCATTCAGGGATGGCTTCAGTCTCCATTTCTAAGGTTTGACTTTCCTTGGAGAAGACCCTCCTTATCTATTATGCTAGCAAAGTAAATCAGCTAGGCTGTTTAATATATGTGAATTAAAATAAAATACTGTTTTTTCTGATCACTGGGGAAATTAGTTACTAGAGTCAATAAAAATTTATGAGTTGTTCCAGCTTTTACATTTTTGACAGAAGAGCAAAAATTGTTCTGATTTTTGTATAGCAAATTCAGTGCTGATATTTGACTAACAAGTGTGGCTGAACTTCATTGCTTTTTCCAGCTTTGGTTGCATTAGGCAATGGACAGCACTCTTCAAATTTGTATGAAAGTATTCCAGCAAATTAAGAAAATTCAGGAGTCACCTGGGAGTTTTGACTGAAGTAACTCTCCTAATCTGATACAGGAGTCCTTTGGGGTTTTACTAAACACTTTTTTCCTGGACATAAATCTGTGTATACCCTTGAGTTGTATGCACTGTTACTCATTTCATGATCTCCTTAGAGTTGTCTTGGTTTCTTGATCACTTAATGGGATAAAGTAAGATTCACTGAGGCTAGCACTGTTTCAGTTTTCAATCCAGCTCCTGTGGTTTGGGGGAAGTTACGATGCAGTTCAGTTTAAATGGCTTAACCTTTTTTTGCCGATGGTTGTTGTGTTGAAGTAGGTAATAGTGATGAAACTTGTTACATCACTTTTCTTTTTGAAAATTGTCTTTATCATAAATGTTTTGCTGAAGAAAAAAAAATTAAATGGTCAGAGTAAAGAGCTCATGTTTGAAATGTGATTAAATGAAAAATCCTATCCATTTCCAAGTGATGGGGGTTAGTAAAATAACTACGTTTAATGTGGAACCACACTGACTGTAAGCAGACAGGCAGGATGGTATCTTCCATGATTCAGTGATGGGCAGAAACCATTTCATTGCTTGGTGTCATTTTCTTGGTATACGATTTCTCAAAGCTTTGAGAACCACCTTAGTTCTTCAGAAATAATTGCTTTGTAAGATTGTGCCTTTGGGGATCTTGGGTCAGTAGTAGTAATTTGAAAGAATATTAAGGTTACTGAGTAAGTTTAATAGATTGAGTTAAATCTTCAATAGTTGGTGAGCTTTGCTTAATTTACCCTATGTCATTGCGTATGCGTATAATTGCCTGGACCACCAAACTTGTGTCAAGTTAAACACTAGCTTCTCTCCATCCTTCACTTAATATGCCTTTTGAAATCTGGCTGTGCTACCAAAAAAAAAAGAAAATGGTAGCTTTTAAAAGGTATAGAAGGCCCTGTCCTAGCAGATCTAAGAGTTTCTAGAACTCTGCCTGATTTGTAGTTTTTTAACAAAATTCGAGAGAAATGCTGACAATAAACAGATAGAGAGATATGTGTGTGTGTGTGTGTGTGTGTGTGAATGATCAAAGAGTATGTCTGGCTTTACAGCTGAGGCAGTGTTTGTAATCTTGTGAGCCCCAGAGATGGAGAATGTCTGATACTTTCTGCCCTTCAGTTCTGGGTCCAGTAACACAACATCTTGGCCAGAAGGTTGACCTCACAGTTGAAAAATATATATAAACGTATTCATAAACCTTGCTCTCGGCACCTCTGCTATTACTCACACCTGAGTCACGATCCTTTCCTCAAGCATCTCTTTGAAAAATAATTTGCGTCATAGTGAATGTAAAGTGCAAGTGTATTTGTAATCTTGGTGAGTTTAGCAAAATGGCTGCACCTCAGAATTTGTTCATTTTGATTGGGATTTGGGTCAGATGTTGTTCTGCCACAAAGACACAAGGTTTATGTTTTGACCATGGTCTCCAGGAAGAGAGGAGGAAAAAGGCAAACTATAGTAGTTTTCATCAATGGTCAGGAGAAACTTCCCTTTGATAATGTCAAAGTGTCATTAAATGCTGCTTTCAAGGACTTGAACATACAAAATGCTTTAAAAATTCTGAGAATTTTTCATGCTTGTCGTTATCAGCCTAGATGGAGCTCTGAAGTACATTGTTGATGGTAGTGAACTTTGACTTTACTGCAATTTTGTGTATTATGTAAAGTGAGACTTTAGATTAGCCTTCTATTAATAGTTGTCTCTTATTCTCATGTTTCAAGGTTGTATTTGTCATTAGCATTTTTCTGTCTGAGCTCCAGTTGCTAAAGTATCTTAAGGGTCACAATTAGGGATGCTGTCTTACCTTCTTCATTGTTTAAATATGCGTTCTATGGCATACTTTACCTTACAGTGCGTGACGTTATAGTAAGTGCTTTGGAAAAAGTTGACTGAAGCTGTACCTAAAACGATGGCTTTATAGGGAAGTCATTGAGTGACAGCACAAAATGCATAAGTTGCAAATATGTTGTAACCTTCCTAAAATCTTGGGTAGGTTGAACGACGGTGCGTGCTGCGAATGTTAAAGACAATAGCTTCCCCTCCACACCCTATGAATTATATTGCTGGTTTGTAAAGCATATGTAAGGTACTAGGTTAAGTAGTTAAAAGAGCACTTGGTAGACAGTACAAATGATTTACCACTGCATTTTTGACAAGGTTAGTAACGTTGCTTTTTACAATGAAGTTTATTTGAGAGTCTGCGCTGTAAGTGCTTGGTTGCAGTCCTTTAAGTGTTTCGACTGACTTCACATGTGATCCAGCAAGTTCCAAGAATGAATCTCAAGGGTTTGGTTTTTTATTTCATGTAAGTTTAAAAAAAAAAAAAAGTATGCGCTGTTCTTTGAATGTGGACTATAGTGGTTTATAATCTGAAGTAGGAACTTAAAAAATATTTTTTTGTTTGTTTGTTTGCATTTACCCAGAGAGACTCTGGAGAGTTGAAACAATATCCGCAGATACAGTCTCCACAGATTCTCTCTTTGATTCCTACTATTGGCCGTACTATTAGCCTGATTTCCCCTCTGCAGGAAAACTGAGCAACTTTCCTCACGTGTAGACATTCAAATATGTTTATTAATAATTCTGTAATGAAAAACTTTCTGAAACTTGCTTTAGAGATACTAAACTTAAAACTCGAGACTTCTAATTCTAAAAAAGGACACCCGCTTCAACCCTCTTAAACTCTGAAAATGATTCTGGGTTGGCTAAAGTGAATGTTTGAGGCTATGGTTGTTGCTTAAAACCGTAAATTCCTGTCCCCATCCATAAACTGTTTATAAATACATATATTCAAATAAATCTCCTTGATACTTCATCTTGGTTCTTGCAAAACAGACTCTTGCTTTGCTTTATATTTTGTTCATTAGTTTTTCTGTTTTCTTCGATATCAGGATACCTTCACCAAAACTTTTGGAAGCAGTGTGACACAGAGGGAGGGAGGAGAGGTCTTGGCTTGTCCATCTTTCTTCTGTGTAGTATCCCATAAGAGAATAGTTTTGCCCCCTTTTAGCTGAGCTAAGGTTTTCTGCTGTTTTCCAGCTGTGGGCTCCAGAGAAATTGCACTAAGAGATTGCTTGGGAGCCTCTTAGAGGACACCTGGATTTGGGAATTTAATGGTCTCATGGCACAGCTGATTTGAGCAGCTATCCTCCTTGTAGAGGAACCAAATTTTGCTTCAGCTTCATGCTTCAGTATCTCCATCAGCACTTTAAAATGTTTACCTACATCTCGGGGGAGATGTGATGCTTAGAGCAATACTGCACTGCATTCATTTAAATCTACAATGGAGAAAAAAATATATATCTACAGAACTTATAGGAGGATTTGCAGTGGGAATTTTCCCCCTTTTGTTCTTGCTTCTTCAGAGATACTTAGTTACCATAACAACACAAGGTAATTGTTAAATGCATGCTGAGGGCTTTTTTTTTTTTAAGTTTCTTTTGCTGCTTATGTTTGAAAGTGTATTATACGTAGAATAAAACCTCCTCAGTCACTCAGGAGCAATATGATAATTCTGTTAATGGCTTTTGTTCTGAAACTAAAATATTGAATTGATAAACATGGTGAAATATTTAGGAATGGCACCTTAGTTTTTTATACTTTGCAGCTAACTTGCAGTGTAGTGCTTATTAATGTATAAATCTGGATTGAGACTAAAAAAGGATGTACAAAATATGATGTCTGTTGTCAGTCTTTCAAAAAAGTAAAGTCTTAACCCATCTGAGATGTTACCAGGGCTTACACAAGCATAGCATTGTGATCTATTGCAACTTGAATACTTTTCTCCCTGACTCCTTTGCAGCCAGTAGTGGAAACTGCCAGTCTGAACTACCTACCCCCAAAAAAAGTGATGAAACAGACTTCTGCATTTATTCTGGTTTCCAGTGCATGCTGTCTGTCTGTGCCTCTTAATGTGTTAGGGTAGAAACTGCGAAGAATTGTCTTTAACAATAGTAAGCATGTTGTTGCTGAAGAGGAAATGTTTGTGTTTATACGCTGAACTCTCTTTGGCACTGCCTTGTGAAGGTGAGGGGAGCACAACTGGTTGCCAGACTTAACAGCAGTTGCAGCAATCCACCACGTAGCTGAATGGAGCGGAATGTGACAGTAGGAAATACATCTGTTCTTTGTGTGACTTGGTAGTGGGTAGAGTGCTGCGTTGGCTTGACTTCAAACTTCCAGGGAAGGACATAGCTATTGAGAATTCAAGCCAAAATGTTAAGTTTTGAAAGAAGGCAAACGTTGCGCTTCCATTTCTGCCGGGTGCTGAAGCTGAGGAGCTGACATTTCAGCAGCAGAGTGATGTCTTCATAGAGATGAGGAGTACAGGCTGAGTCATGTAATCTTCAGCTTCAAAAATTAGAATTAATCTGCTGTACATAAAGTTTTCATTGCTGCCAGCCCACTCTGAAAACTTAGTTATGCCATATTTGCCAGTGTAATTGCAACAGTTTTGCCTGGCTTTTCTGGTTTTGTTTGGGTTTTGTTTTTCTTTTTATAAAAGAGAAAAGTGCACGTTTTTTTCTAGTAACTTGCCAACAAATTGCATCTAAACAGCCACAATGTCACTTTTCCTGAGTTACTGTGCCAGTTCCTTATGAACTTTAGGCTTTTCCTCTTAGCAAGCTTGATTGATAGCCAATTCCAGCTCATCGAAGTCCAAATGAACATTTTTTTTCTTTGTGGGTCAGTTACAGTCACTTTGAGGTTAAACAGTCATGTGGATTTTTTTTTTCTTTTCATTGTGGGATACTTTTTGTTAGTATTTTAAGCAACTATATTTTATTCAACATTCATATTTTGCTACAGGTCAGTAATCTAAGGTGGAGTCAAGTTTTAGGGTGTTTGATTTTTGCCTGAAATAAGGTGCACCCATGTTTTTAAACGACTGGCTAATCAATTTGGGAAGAGGAAAAGCTGTTTGAGCCTTATTCTTTGAGATATAATACCTATTGGTCAGCTGTTTCTGAAGTGGATTATGCAGTATCTTAGTATATCAGGATCTGCTAGAGGAACAGTTAGGGCATGATGTTGGATGTATGGAATACTCTTGAAATCCGAGTGGCCAAGAGAAATGAGGGAAGATAATTCAGTAGTTTGAGATTTGGAATCTCCAGTGTAGGAAGTTGCTTGTTGTGTTTCCATCACTGTTTTTAAGAACAAAACAAATATGAAAAAAAACCCCAATCTGTAGGAAATGCTAGCAATAAGGATCAAGATACAAGCTTGCTTTTAAATTCTTTTAGCTCTGTTGGCATTTTGGTTTATTTCTTATTTCACTTACTACAGTGATTCTGTTTTCATCTCAAGTTATTTAGATGTCTTAAATTACTGATGGTCCCATGTGGTGGTGGTGGTACCATATATGAATTTCCTGACACTGCTTACGTGCCTGGGCAGTGTTTCCAAATTCTTGCTTGCTAGCCTCTGCCTGCTTCTGCCTCCTGTATACTGTTCTGTTTTGCCCTGGAGCTCAGTCAGGAGTTTCCTATTTAGAATCATAGAATCATTTAGCTTGGAAAAGGCCTTTAAGATTGAGTTCAGCCATAAACCTAACGCTGCAAAGTCCCACTAAACCATGTCTCTAAGTGACACATCTACACATCTTTTAAATACCTCCAGGGATGGGGTCTCTGTTTCCGATGGGGTTCCACCTACTCGTTCCCTGAGTAAGCTGAAGTTGCCTCTTCCAAAGTCCAGGATCCTGTACTCTGCTACTCTTCCTCACTCCCCTCAGGCTCTTAACCACCTCTGTTTGTGGTTACTGCAGCCAAGGCTGCCATCGAGCATCACATCCCCAGCCAGGTCTCCCTGGTTTGTGAACAGCAGATCCAGATGTGCATCAACCCTGGTTGACCCATCCAGTACCTGCATCAAAAACTTATCCCTGTTGCTCTGTAATTTTGCAATCAAGTTTGAAATAAAAACATTCTTTCACTGTGTTAGATACTAAAATGAATCCCAGTTGATTAAAAGAAAATGTGATGTTGTATACAAAAGTGAATATAAATTGGTGTATTCTGTAGCCATTTGCTTTTCTGTGTAAAATAGAAATTGGGGACACCTCTTGGATGGTGGTAAAATACAATAAAGGGAATTTCTTTGCACATATCATCAGTATTTTATGAGGCAGAGGCAGATTATCTGGAATCAATACAAGCTCTAGAATCAACAAATTATTTTTCATGTGTGCTAAATAATCATGTGGGAGACATTCATTGCGAACAAGCTGGTAATATTTTTCTCCACGCAATTCTGAAACAAAATTTCTGCAGTAACAGTGACATTTGCCAATTTGATCTTAAATTACTTCTTCCATTCTGCTAAAATGTAGTTTGTCCTAATAGGGGTTACACAGTTACTCTGTAGAGAATCTTTTTATAGAGAGATGAATGTTAGCCTTGCAGGCCACTCAAGTCATGTTTTTCTGTTGTTCTGGTGGGCTCATTTCTTCATCTCTGTCCTTTTAATGGAAATGATTTGAAGAGGAAAATCATTAAACATAACATTTAGCTTTAAAGCTTGATTGTTTTACCTCTTCAGTTTACCACAGAGTTTACACAAGAATCATATGTAATCTGTGGTTCACATTTTCAACTCAATGATGTTTTAATGGAGGCTGGAGAGATCAATAAATGGCTCGCTGCCAAGACATGTTAGTGTCATACTAATGCGGTTTATTTGGTGGTTCTTGCCTAAGTGTAAATGCTGAGGTACAAATAAATAACCTAATAGTTTCTGTGGGATTGAAACCTACGTGGGTTAAATATCCTTGCGTGAAAACCTTTGTTGTTCAGTTGAAGCTTCCCCATAATGAAAGACCCTCTCTCTATGATGCGTTCATGTTAAATATTAATTATCTTGCTTCTGATCGTTTTTGAACAATTTTCTATTTAATAAATATTTATATTGGGATACAGTTAAAAATATTTGCTAGCTGTAAGACTAAATAAAAGGCACTAGAGAAAATGTGACTTGAAAGTGATGGATATTTTTCCCAAGCAGTGATTATTAAATCAACACGGTGGGCATCACATCTCAAGGCTGGTAGGGGAAGAACTGTGAAATGCTGTAGTACCACTCGTTTAACCTATACATCACCTGTTGGAGGTGAATGTGTGGCAGAAGGGAGCCTGAGTTAAGAGGCAGCTTTTGGGCTGCAGTTCTCTTGCCTCTTAACCACTGACAGACCTCCTTTCTCGTCTTATGGTGTTGCCCATATTTTCTTCAGGTCTTCTGTCTGATCTCCCCTTCTGACACCACCACCTGCGCTCTGGTGGTATTCTAGTTGTACAGGAAGATGTATTTGTTGCCAGTGGTCTCAGCCATGGTGTCTCCTTTTCGTTTTAAAATGTAAGTTTTTCATACAGCTGAGTAACACATGGAGTTTTGGCTATGCTTATCTTCCTAAGCAGACAGAAATTTCCTGTTACAGTCTTCGAGGGGAAAATCCAGACCTGTAGTTCTTGGTGTCTTTTCTTAATCCTAACCCACTTGACCAGGTAGGACAGTAATCATTTTATATGATGGCCATTGTCTTTTAAGAGCAACTGTAATTAATGTAAAGTGTTTCTTCTGTGTGACAAGGTCAGCTATCTTGTAGATTTGAAGTATGGAGTTTGTTTAGCTTGCCTCCATAAAACAAACTCAAGGTTGGTTGTGGGTTTTGGGTGGGTTGGTTTTTTTGTATACAGTATCTGACTCATCACATGGAGCCTTTTTTTTTCTGTATTTGAGAAAAGAGTTTTCCCACTGTAAATTTAGATCCAAACCTTAAAATCTGTATAATTTTTTCATCTTAAAGTTAGACTTTTTCTTACAGAAATAATTAAGTACATTGTTTTTTTAAAATACTTTCTCATATATTGTCTGCTTTTATGGTCTGTTAGTTACTTAAAGACATTCAGCTTTAATGTAAAATGGCTAAGAACAGTTCTCTTGGAAGACTGATACTTAGTTACTTGCATCCTACATAAAAGCTATTGAGTGATGTTTTTGACAACCATATTATATAGCATATTCAGAAAAAATTAAAAAGGTATTTTCTGCTTTTCCCCATCCTTCCCTCCCATCCTGACTTGATAAGGCTTGGTCTGCTTGCTAAAGGCAAGATTCACATACTGAATGAATGTGAAATGTCATGAATTGCTGGTACATTTGGGGGGGTTGTGTTCTGCTTTGTCATCGCACGTTTCTTGACATCTTCAGCTTTTATCAGCTGCTGTACACAAAGGCTTGATGTTGGTACTGAATTATTCCCCACTACATAAGTATGAACATTATTACTGCATGCTAAGATGCAGGCTGTAGAAAATACTAAAATGAACAAAAAGTAATACCGCATGCTGCCACTTTAACCAGACACACAAATCTCCAGATAGAAGGTGAAATCCTTTGAAGTGAAGTCCAGACATCAGCACACCACAAGGTTGATTAATATCAACTTCTGTCAAATAGCGTATCTCTCGGGCAGCTCACTGTAGACGCTAATCTCTGTTTTATTTTTAGCAAACCATTAGTCTCTCACAGGGGAGTGTGGGAGTAATTGTCAAAGCTGGTGAAGGACTGCTATTAAACCGAATTGCTGTAGCAGGTGTTGGGTGGGATCTCCTTTGCTCTTATCAATTAGCAACTAGTGGCTTCACATTTTAAAGACATGTGAAAAGCAGCCTTGTCATGCAAAGATTTCCTAGCCTTCCTTTCGACATTGTTAGATTGGGTCTTTTGACAAGTATTCCTTTTGAACTTTCTGTTCTTTGTCAATGTACAAGAATTTGTACTATGTAAATTATTTCCCTAGTCTTTCGGTTCATTTTTTGAGGGTATCTTTTGTAGAGGACTGCATTTAGCCTGGATTTGCTAAGGAAGTGAGGCTTTTGTGACCAGCCTTGCCCATCCATCAATCCCTTTCTTTTACTCCTCCTCCATCACTCCAAAAGGAAAAAAAAAAATCCTCCAACATTTTGGGTGTTAACTGGCTGCTGATTTCCGTTGGTAACAGAGGTGTAAAGCGCTCAGGAAAGAGTAAATAGTTATGAAAACCAGTGGTTAAGTAGAGGAGACAAGACCAAACATTCACTGAGAAACTGCCACTTAAATCTAGACCATACCTATCCTGGGTGGCCACAGATGCTGCTGCCCCTCGCTTTGCCAAGCAATGTGCATCTGCAGGCTTGGTTATAGCCGTAGTGTTTCATGGTATGGAAAGGATATACGGATGTATGAACTGGGGAGAGGAGGGTGCTAGGACTATACAAATAATGGGGCCTGTTGGTCTCGGCAACCATCAGTATTTTGAGTCGGATCTGCAGGGAGGGAGGTGATGGGTTAGTTTCTTTCCATCCTGCAAGTTCTCTTCATACTAACGCTTGCTTTGTCCATCTTTTTCAGTCCACTTTGCTCTTCTGAAGCCAGTGGTGTTTGAGGAGTTTGTTCCTTCAATTATGTTAAAAGTTGGAGCCTGCAGCTTTGTTAAAACAAAACTATGGTTGCATAGAAACTCCTCAGTTACCTTTATTGTCGTTGGAGTCCAATTATTTAAAAAACAAAACAAAACAAAACAAAAAAAAACCCCACAAACAAAAAAACCCAAACGTAAAAACCACTGAGTTTAAGAAAGGCAAGGTAGGAGAGGAAAACATGGTACAAAGCAGAATGCAGGCTCTCGCTTTGCATGTACCTAATCCTAGTCCTGCGGTCTACCCAAACCGCTCCTACTTTTGTGAGTAGTGTAATCATGGCCAATTATATTTGACAGGAGACTTCTGTAACTTTGATTCCTTTATTCCTACCTCTCTGAGAAGCTTGTTACACACAAATGGATATTCAGGAAGCTTATGGCAGCATAAGACAACAACTCAAAATAAACACAGTTCCCAACAGGGGAACTCTTAATCAAGCACTAAGTTGAGAAATCTTCTACAGACTGATGATCCAGCTCTTTTTGGTGATGGGATCAGAGTTAATTAGGACTAATGCTGTCCTCCAGATCATAACTGCCTCAACTTCTGTAAACGAAAAGCAGCTGTTAAAGCACCATAAATGTTCGCTAAATAATTGGCCTGTGGAGCCAGCTCCAGGACCTTGTAAATGATGAAATTCTGTACTTTTTTTCAGTTTGTAAGGAATTGTAGAAACAGAATTTAGCTTGGAAAAATCTGGAAGTGTAGTTAATGCTAGTACTTTTTTTTTTTTTTCCCCTGTCTGGTTGTCAGATGGGTATCAGATAAAAATGTGGTTGATAAAGCTGTTACTGTGTTGTAAACTTGGATATTAATTGGATGGCCAGCACAAGTTCTGTGCATTACTGAAATTTCATACATGAATGTTCTGAGTAGGATTTTAACAGTCCACACAACTTGTGCTTCAATCTCCTGAATCTCTATAGCAAATTCTCTCTTAGTTACTCAACCAGGGCAAATAATATACTTCTGTCAAAGACAGAAGAATTTTAGTTTCATGCTGTTCTTCTCTAGTTTCAGTGGGGTTTTCCCCTCTTACTGTAAGTTCTTCAGTCACGTAGCCATAAGTGTTTGAAATACCACTGCCTTTTAAGAACTTTCTTGTCTCCTGCCACTGAAATAGCAGATACACGATGATGAAAACATAGTACAGGAGTACTAAAAATTGAACGTAAAAAATGAAGGTGGCATGATATGTAGGAGGATTGATGCCCCTATTGCTGTAATAGGATTTTTATATCATTTTTATTTAGTTCTAATGACACATAAAGGTTGAAAATAGACATTTCACTGGGATTTTTTTTTTCTGAAACAGGTTACAGGCTGGGTTTTTGAACCTTGTCAGGTTTGTCAAATAATGTGAGTAATCAGGCAGAGAGATATTAATATTGACAATGTTTGTTTATCTATTGCAATATATCGAAATACTCAATTTCACAGTGCGAGACATGCCTGATTCTTGAGATTTCTTTAGATGGTTTAGTAAGAGGTTACTAGACAAACCAGTGTTTTCTGTTTTCATTTCTAGTGCATTCCAGTGCCACCTTTAGTAGAATATATTTTTTAAAAATCTCATAATTTGGAAGTATTAGAGGAGAAGGTTACATTTGCAACTCTGCTCCATCTTTCAAATACATGGTTGTCATGTTTCTATTTTGTTTTTTTACTTGGTAAGTGAATCAGAGTCGTTCTCTTGTCTATTGTGAAAAGCTTAGATACATTCCGGTGTGCATCCTTAGGAAGGAGCATGGAAAGCAAACCAGTTGCTGTGCAGGTTGTCAGAGCCACTGGCTGACGTTTGTCTCTGCTTCACCAGAAACCCCGTAATATTCTTGATTTATTAATTAATACTACATGCACACTTGTATATGCCAGTTGCATTTCTAGGGCTTGACTGTTTTGGTTTTTCAACCGAGGATTGCAACCGAATCCATAAAATATTTTATGGATGTAGGAATCAACTTTGGCCCTTGATTTTGGAGAAAAAGGAAGTAACAAGGTGGTTTTGAGGTAATGGGAAGACTATTGAAAATAAATGTATGTAATTACATTGAATATACCTGCATGTTTGTTTCTTAGATGGAAGGTAAACTTGCGAATTGTTTCACACTAGATTTTTCTGTCTTGCATTAATGGTTGAGCGTGCCTTATTTTCTTCCTATTTATAAAGTAAAAAGATACAGAAGAGACCCCTGTCTTGAAGAGAAATCCATACTGCTAAGAAGTCTATTTTTATTTTGACGAATGACTTCATCAGAGAAGCAATGCATAGCATACTGCATACCACAGTAGTGTGTTCTCTTGCCAAAAACATAGCCTGTTGATAACTGGAGCTCCTTGGTGATGAACGTTTTTTTTCCATTTGCTTAAAGAATTTAATACCTATCTATTGCAGTTGCTGTATGGCACAGCCTGGCATACTGCTTGGTTTGGTTGTGTACAGAGTGGTTATTTCAAGTAATTATTTGACTTAAGTCATCTTTGTTATACTAAAAAAATAACTTAAAACAACAGTAGAAGACCTGTCATCTTCATCCTCTCCCCACATTTATATTTTAAAGGTTTAACAAGTTAGAGGATGAATAATATTAATTAAAGTTCTACCAATAAGGCTTTTTTATGCAGAAGAGTAGATGAGTATGGACTGAAAACAAATCAATCCACTTTTTTAAAGCCAAGTGCTTACAAGCATGAAGTTTGATTGGGACTTCTTAACCTGTTAGTTCCTAGACACTTGTCATGACAATCTGCTCTCAAAAAAATACATTCCTAGTTGTTGGCTGTGTGTGATAAATGAGGTTGCTTAAAAGGATCACTAAGTCATAATGCAATTATGAGTATAACCAGAAGAAAAAAAGAGAATCTTTGTATCTTTTCCTCCTCTTACCCAAATCGAGGCTTTTAAAGCCACTTGTAGGAACTCTGCATTTTTGTAGTGTCCCTCAGTTTTGCAGTCCTAACCCTTTTACCTGACAGCATAGGAGCGTTTGAAAAAGACTTAAACAATTTCTCAAAGACTTAAACAATTTCTCAAAGTTTCCAAGAGTGCCGAGGAGTCTTTTCAAGAGTTTCTACTGTATGTGAACTGTTTTTAACTGCAAAGTATTGTAGTACTGTACTGTCTGCTTGCTTATCTTCTGGTTTGAATAGTGATATGGATAATAAATTATTTACATTGCCAGTTCAAAATACTGTGGGGTTTTTTTTACTAAAGTGCTGTTTGCTCCCCCACTCTTGTTGCCAACATGTTTCATTTTGCGCCAGTATTTCAAGATATCTGGTAATTCTCTGTATGCACCAAAGGCTTCGCTCTGCTCATTTTCTCCTCTGCTGATTAGCTATTGATCATTAGCTGCAGGAATTATGTGCTAATACAGCCTCTCTGCTGGAAGTTAGGCTGTTGATCTAAAATAATATTTGTTAGGATCAATACCCTAGAAATACAGCACTTTACTGCTGCCACTTCTTCTCATTATCAGTCAGCATCTGTTCAGACTACTCACTGGATTGTTAAACCACTGTGTATTACTAGCGACTCAACAAACAATATAGTAATTTGTTATCCACTGATTCTGTTTCTCAGAAATGTGGGTATAATTTTTTGTCTGTCTATATAGGAATCCCTATATAGGAATGATGATAAAGGTGTATTTTTATGGTTGTTTAAGTACATACCTTTTAGCTGCTGTGCTGATGCATAACTATTTCAGTTAAGAAATATTTTTCTTATTTATTAAAATTTTAAATAGTTTTCTATTTAGGAACTTAACTTTTCATGCTAGATTTGAAAACTGGAAGCTGATCTTTCTGGATGTACTAACGCTCCTTCACAATTAGTTCTCATCGTTTCTGTTTCTCAAACTTTTACTTAATCTCTGCCCTGTGGGTTGCCTTCTGTCTTGTTAAATTTCAATTTTAGGTGTCTGGTCTGTTCTTGATGCTTTGTTTTCTTCTGTGGATATATCTTAAGGGAGCTCTGACTACTTGTTTGAAGACACACGAGGTAGGTGTGGATGCGAGTTGGCTGCTGCAGGTTAATATACTGCAGCAGAAGGTGTTTCAAAATGAAAATAATGTCCAAATAATGGACATAAATGAAACTTTTGAAATATTGTACTTGAAAATATTTTTTCAAAGTTAGTTTGATCCCTTCTACAAATTCTTTAGTCCGATGGGATTGTCTTAATTTACAGTATGTAAACAGTATGTAATTTAGATGAAAGCACAGTGCTAAGTAAGAACTGAAGAATTAAAATATTCTTATATACCTCAAAAAAAATTTTTTTAATCTGTACTAGGAACATGAGTAGTTTTCACAAAGATTTCAGATGTAACCGAGCTCTATAAAACTCAGTTCTCACAGGAGCAATAATCGTATTCAGTCTATGAAATGTAATGAACTGGAAAATTTTAGCATCATGTAACTGAGATTAATACATATATTCAAGAGGATGTTCTTCCATGATTCCTGGATGCTGCAATCTCTCAGTGATCGTTTGCAGGAGCAGGGGAAGGAGATCTGTTGACTTTATTTTCACATGTGTTAGCGCTGATATGGTGTCCCAGTTTCTTTCCATGTGACTTGTATCCAGCTTATCTTCTGCTTTTTTTCTCTCGCTGTCTGTCTTCGTTCACATTCCACATATACTTATGACAAAAATATTTTCTCATTCTATACTTGGAACTGATGACTTTTCTCCTTGAAGTTAAGTAAAATAGAGTTAGTGGGGGTTGATGAAATGACTTTGTAAAAGAGTGGGAAGTTATGATAGCAATTCTAAAACAATATGGTTTGAAAAATGGCAATATCGGTCTGTTCCCGGTGCACTGTTTGCACAGTTCATTTATAATATGTCAACATCACAAACTGATTTTTTTTTTTTTCAATCAGTTATGCAGTACTGTGGCATAGTAGCACTGCACAGCTCTGTAACATCTCCTAGCGTATGCAGATTTTTCAATTTAAGATGGGTACCGTTGATGATGTAGCTTGGTATATAATGTACTTTTCACCTTGAAGTCAAATCTTTCCTTTCTGTTTTAGAAAGGAAGCTTTGTAGTAGCTTCACTATTAGCTGTGATAAATGAACGGATGGGATAACTAACATTAAGAAAAAAAAAGCTATTATGTTTCTGTCTTCCCCAGCCACATGCTTTTTGTTCTCTGTTTATTTTCTTACTATCCAGATTCTCTCAGACTGTTAAAATAATCTTGTACCTTTCCACTTCTCTGGTTTTGATTTTCATATCTTCCCATTATATCACATAAGCTTTGCAAAAAGGTCTTCTGTTTGGGAGCTGTGGGTAGAGTGTGCCACCCACACTAGCTGATGTTAGCCTAGTGAGTGTGGTTTTGTAGACTTTTGTCTATAATCAGTGAGGAGAGAGCCAAAGTCTCCTTTCGGGGGCAATTCAGACAAGGCCTGACTTAGATGCTCATGTTTTAGATTCAACGGGGTAAAGACAGACAAAGTTATCGCAGAAGGAGCTTTTTGTTAGAGCAGTTGCTGTGGTAGGAAAAGTCCTCAAACTAGCTTTTAAAATACCCTGGTAGTTACAGTCCTCTTACTGTGATTGCATACCTTTGCAAATTGTCAAAACATGAAAATGCTTATTTTTTGTGATCTGACAGTCTTGTGAATAGGTGACATCTGAGCAATAGGTCTTAAATGAGTATTTTTAAGTCAACTTAGCTCTGAAAGTAATTTAGTTTCCAGAAGCTGCATTAGTCTGTACCTCCCCAAACCTGCTGTTGGCATCCTTTCCTAATACGCTTCTTACCTTGGTTTTTTTTTTTCCTTCCTCAGTTTCTTGGCTGCTCTGACCTAATGACCATTTTTTGAAAGCCATTTCAGTAGAGTAGCATGTTGATTTTGGGAGCTAAATTTACAAGACAGAAGTAATAGTCAAGTTTTTAATTCAAGCTTATAGCAAATGCAAGTGTAACAGTCTTTAAGGGCTTTACTACTGCTTTTCATCTGAGATGGTAATATGAGTAGCATCTATTCCTTTAAGCTAGTTTCTCATATTAATAAAACTTGATAGTTTAATAAATCTTAAGTAAGAACATAAAAATAGCTGTTCTGAATCAGACAGCTGCTGTATCTCTTTGTATGGAAGAGAAAGGTGGGAGCAAGCAAATAGTTACACATCTCATGGTATGTTTTCCTAGTTTCTAGAAGTCTGATTGAAGAACTTTCTCAACTGCATGTTGAACTATTTGCACTTGAAGCCCTTGGTGAGATGTTTCTTATATGACTTTATCTGACCGCTTTTTCAATTCTCTAAGTTTTGGCATCCGTAAGTCATGATTATGAGATTCATAGTTGAATTATGCTTACTTGTTGGTTGCTTTATAGAAATGTTCTGTTTCTAGGGTAACAGAACTGCTTGCAATATCTCAGTAGACACACCATGACTTCATAGCACATAACTTCCCACCCCCCACACCCCCTTTTTTTTCAGAATTTCTAAGGTTCTTTTTGCTTTTTGGTGCCCAGGAGCATTGAACTAAGGTTTTCTGAGATCTGTCTGCAATATCTGCAAATGTTTTCTTAAGTCACAAAAGGTTGCTTAGGACTTACCATTCCATATGTATAGTTAGGGAATGTCTTTCTCCTCTGTATATATATCAACATTGAAGAAGCAATAAAGTGACCTGTGCAATTCGGTCATTATCAAGAGATATCGCTGCAACTCTTTGTATTCCAGCTGTTGTTGAATCTCTTCACTGTTGCATCTTTTGTTACTAGCTCAAATAACCGTACATCATCAGCAGACTTTGGTGTCTTACTGTCTTTTCTAGATTATACACAACAGGGTTGAACTGCATGTTCCCCAGTGTTGGTAACCTCTCTTCTCTGTGGAAGTGATCATGTGAAAGTCCTTTCCCTTGTATCCTGTCCTTATTCATTTAATTGTTCATGAGGATTTCCCCTTTCATCTTCTAATGGTCTTTTTTTTCTTTCACAGTCTCTAGCAAGTTACGGGGCTTTGAGCGACCTGGTCTGGTGGAAGGTGTCCCATCCCATCCCATGGCAGGGGGTGTGGAACTACATGATCTTTAAAGGTCCCTTCCAACCCAAACCATTCGGTGATTCTATGATGTTATTAGAGGATTTGGGAAATCAGCCACATATGAAACAGATACGTCTTATACTGGATGATTCCTTGAAAGAATTGTAATAGATCTGCAAGACGGGACTTCTCTCCCAATTACATCATTCTGTTTTGCTCTATTAATTTTGGCAAAATGAATTACTGTATTTTTTCTTATGTTTAGTTTAATTATCACATAGGAGACTTGCAACAGTTTTTGACCAGGCAAGATCATCATGGGTAATGCGAATGCCTTGTGAGAAATCTTACCCTATGTTATATTACATTCTGAAGCAGTAACATTTTCAGTTGCTTTCCTGATGAATCTTATCTTTACAGTATAAAGGAGTATGAACTATATGTAAACAGTCATTGTCTCAGGATTTATGAATTCTTCTTAAACTGCTTGTCATTCCTGTTAGGCTTTAAGAAAGGGTGACTTTCAACTGTTGGCCTATGAACCGAATACAATAGGGTGAGTTGCCCTGAGCAGTTGTTTCATCTTTAATAGAGATTAAAATGAATTGGAAACATCTTGTCTGGCTGTAAAAATTCTCTGGTGATATTTTTACAGCAGCAGTTTACAAAGAACAGACACTTAATTATGTATGTGAAGAAGTCTAAAGACTCAAAAATCAGTTTTGCTCCACTGCAGAATTTCTGCCTTCCAGTAATTGTATTTTTTTCATTATGTTAAGAAAAAAAAGATTCAGCTTTACTCCCTCTTCTGGGGTAATGAACTACTCAAGAGTATCAGAAATTTCATGTGTCTACTTTCAGAGAGAGATTATTTATTCATTCTTCACAGTTTATGTTTGAAATTTGCAACTAGAATGATCACACATCCTCAGTGGAACTTCTGGCAAGTCTGTATTGAAGTACAGGTGAGCAGAAATTTATCTAAAAGCTTTACTTTGAAGAAAAACAAGTATTTTCGTTATAAAAGTTAGTATTTTGAAGCACTTCCGTGATCTTAGGAATCAGTGCTCACCAAGCAGTTTTAAAACTGTGTTTTTATTTTGAGCCATCTCTCTACTCAAAAACCAATTTTTTGGTTCACTGAATTTGGTAAATGATGACTGGATGGTTAGGATGAAGGGCAAAGTAGTAAAAAGAAAAAAGTATTTGTAGAACGAGCCATACAGTATTTTTAGGTGTAACAGCTTTTTGCTGCATGTGACCTACTCAAAATAGATTTGTCTGCTGTAATCTTATTGCTGTGCCTATGGTAGGCTTGAGGATTAGAGAAGGTTTAGTGAGGGTTACAACCCAAATTGAGCTGACTGCGTCTGATCTTTTTTTTTTTTCCTCCTTCCTCCCCCAAACACATATGTGCACATAAGTCAGCTTAGTTACACTGGCATCTTTGTGTAAAATCCTAGAGACTTAAACTTATGTAGGTATTGAAGAGGATTTCCTTCAGTGAGAGGATAAATTATGTTTGGGGAGCTCTGGTTTCCCCATTTGCTTGGGTTCTTCGTCTGTTGGAAATCTCCCTTCTTACCAGGCCTGTGGAAATTCAGAAATTGCCCCCACTGGCAGCGAAGGGCTTTTGTTCGGTCTCATCTCATGAGAGACACCTCTCACGTTCATGTTTCTGCTTAGATTCAAAGGCTGTGGCTTGACACCCTGTGGCTTACTAGTGAAATAATGGTAACGCAACAGAGTTCTTAAAAGTATGTAGAATGAATTTTAGAAGTCTGCTGGTGCTGTCGCTGTCTCTGTGCACTCGCAAAGCACCAAATTAGGTGTGAGTTTACTACATTTGCCTGTGTTCAAACCCCCCGTTTTGGGGGTAGGTTTTGCCGAAGGATGCTTGTCAAAATAGACCCTACACTGCTGCTATCAAAATTTTGCTTTATGACAGAGTTAGCAGTGCTAACATCACACTGGTTACTGAATCAACTACTGAAATTGTCATAAAAGACAAGCATTTTTCTTAAAGGTTGTCCCCAGAAAAAACTCTGTGTTCCAGTACAGAAAGATGCGTTCCTTTCAACAGTGCTGGTGTCACTGAGCAAAGCTTCCTTAATGGAAGGATGTGTAAAATCATTTAGTCTTTACAGGGTGAAATCAAGACCTAATCTATCTTGAAATCTAACAAGCAGATTGTGGAACACAGGTACAATCCCTTTCTGATCAGAAGTCCTACCAAGAAATTATTTGTGATGCTTCACAGTTGCTGACGTTTTCAGGTAGTTTTCAGATATTGATCTGCCTAGGAGATAATATGTGATACTGATAACAATTTCCATTTCAAAGTAATAGAAGAGTATATAAAAACCAAAAAAGAAAGTGTGCGTGCTTAAAGTGCAGCCCTGCGAATTGAAGAAGGAGCATTTGGCTTCAAAGTACTGTTTGTGTTACTAAAAACTCCTGAGAAATCCTAGCGGGGCCTTCAGCTTGTGAACAAGAGATGTGGCTCCAGCTGGTGCGGTGGGAATCATTTCAGCTCTGCATGAGCAGGGAGGTGCATTAGCCTTCAACGCCTGCTTTCCGTAGAGGCTCTGCAAGGGCCTGGGGGTTGCGGTGGCAGGCGGAGCTGAGGGGGATTCTGCAGGTGTCACCATACTCAGCGCAGGGACGAGCCACAGCTTTTATACCGATGGATGGTTCAAGCCGATTCCTGTGGTTTGAAGTTGGCTGTTAAGGCTTTTGCAAAGTCGTGCGTGGCTGGGGAAAGTCACCTCCCACGTGCACATCTCAAGGGTGAAAACTCGTGCAAGCATGGTATTTCTCTTTTTCAGGAAGGGTTAAGAAACATTCTTGCTGAACTGTTATCAACGTGATTTTATATAATGAACCATAATCAGAAATAGTATGCAAGGCTGATTAAGGCTGTTGATGCAGTGAAACAGGAATACACCCACACATGTACTTTCTGTAGGTAATTTGCTTTTGAAGGTTTAGTATTGGAATCTAAATGATTTCAAATCTGTTTTCATTTTATAAAATGTTTTGCATGCATGTAAACCAGGAACAGATGTAGACATTTCCTTTTACTGACTATAACCGGGGGGGGGGGCGGGAAATCACATAAGGCAAAAAGGCTTTTGCATTGTACTTCTTTAGTTTTTAATGCAAAAACCTCAAGTAGTTGGACTGGACTATGTTTGGGATTCAGTTAGAAAGAGGTAGGTTTATTTTTCTTGTTTCTGCCAGATATTGTAGCCCAACTTACAGAAAAGACAAGAAATCTTCTAAAGAATAAATTCACTGGTCGTGGGCTGGAAGGGCAGTTGGTAAAAGACATTTATAGTGTTGTGAAACCTGAGGTGTACCTGCACGGGCAGGTCCGACACACACAAGTTTACTTACACTTTGAGATAACTAGCAACATCCAACCATCCATCTAAATTTGCCTCTTATGTTTAAAGATGTCTGGATGAAGTGCCAGTACTGCTGGCATATGTGTGCTTGTAATAGACTGATTCTTATTTAAATTGCAAAGTGTGTTTTTTAGGTGTCAGTGCCACCTTGCTTGCTCTTTTCAGTTTGTGTCCTGCTTTGCCAGCTTGACTGTCTGGATTCGTGACCAGAATTGCTTATGTTGCTTCTCCCTGGTATTACAGTTTGGAGTAGGTCGCTTTACACAATGGGTTGTGCACTAATTTTCGTAATTACTCCTTAAGAGTTGATGTATATGGCCAGCTAGGTATTATTTTCCCTTTGTAGTTACTGGAGATAACTCTGTGCCTTCAGCAGGTGACTCGTATAGCTGTCTTTAAAATTTAAATACTGCCTATTTGGATGTTTTCAATTGCTTTTATTATATATGATATGTTAGAACTATAGAACATAATGTACCTACGTCATCAAACCAAAGGGTAGCACCTGCCTGTTGGTCGCTGCTGAGACATCTACGTGAGAGGGAGTTTCTCAAGAATGAAAAACCCTTTCTCGGTTTTCTGTATGTAAAGAGCTCTTCCTCTATTTAAGTCTTCTGAAATCCAACCTGAACACCCACTCATAGCACAGTGCTCACAAGAAATGAATCAACCAAAATATTTATATCGAACTTTATTATTTTCTAAACCATAAATGTTGCAATCATGCAGATTTCTGCTGAGTAACTGCATATTTTGGCAGGTAACTTTTTTCTCTTTCCACATTGTTTTATTCACCATTATTAGGACTTGAAATATTTCAGATGTGGAACAATAATTTATGTAGAACCAGTCTGGCTTTTATCTTGTGTTCTTGTGTACATTCCCATATGCAAAAGGAGACTGCTATTGGAATATTCATTCATTTAGCAAAGTACAAGGCTTGTGTAGTTGTACTCTGTTCCCTGCTAGGTTTTTAGAGCTATTTACTGGTTTATCCATCAGTCTTTGCATTTCACATTGAAAGCTTCAGATGTCCCTTTCAGTTTTTAAGGTGATATCATTAATGGATGTAACACACTCATCTTTATCACCAGATGCCTAGTGCTCAGAAACTCATTTCAGTTGTTTACAGATAGATCCCATCCATATTTTTCTGATAGAGTTTTATACCCCCAAAAATGGTGAATGCTTACTTAAAAGTGTTTCGCTTACTTAAAACAGTATTTCTTTTAGTCTTAATTTTAAAGGACGTTGGAAGTATCTACAGGAAAATTAACAAGAAAAGCTATAGAGAGTCCTATGTGCAAGTAGAGCTGTTTATTCCTTTATAGCCATAAAGATGGCATTTTGGAAAATAAATGTGTAATACATGTGGTTGTCAAAGGACAAAAAGCTCTTTGTATGTGTTTTCTCAAAAATAGCAAAGTGAATTATCCCCAGGGATCTCTGATGTCATGCCTGCTTATGTTATATAAGAGAAGCCTAAAAGCTTTTTTTTCTGGTGGATTTATGGTGCCTCATAAGTTTAGATATACACAGCATGTGTGTCAAATGGCAACCTAAGATGGTTTCCCATTTTGGTCTGTGGGGTGATCCCCATGCTTAGCTCTGAATGAAACCAAACATAGTAAATAAATAAATGTATTTCTTGGATAAAGATCACAACCTTTTAGTTTAGGAATATCCCATTATATCGGAGGACTGAGAGGAGTCGCCATAAGTGCCACACAAAGAATATGTAGCGACTTACTGAATGCCGTGTCTTCTACGTGAACAGTTTAATTGTCTGAAGTTTTTTATTTAATTGTCTGGTGTTATTTCATCTGGTTATAGTTTTTATTTGCATGTTTGCATAAAGTAGGCTTCAGAAAACACAAAACATGGTTCCAGAAAGAAGACTGCGCCCAATGTTCAGTTTTCCCCTTTGGGGTGGAGTATATTGGAGAAATTCGGCATACAGTAATCCATCAACATCAGTAAAATACTGGTCTAGGTGTTTGCTAGTGGTAGTGATTTAGAATCCTTTGCGAATTAATACGTAAGTAATTTTGAAGCCTGATTCGGTGTTCCAGTGAAAGGACACCAGAGTCTGGCTTGTAAATGAGATTGCATGTCTGTGAGTTGAATGATCGCAGGCAAAGTATGAAGCTGATGGTGTAAGAGAAAAATGAAAAGAATGGAAAACATGAGAAAGTGAAGAGTTGCTGGAAATTATTCTTGCTTTCATATAAAATCTGTTGCTTACTAATTTTTGGTTTTGTCTTCTAAGATCAGTATCTAAATAAGAACACAGTTACAACTTTTTTTGCTTCAACCCTTTCTTTTAACCTATTTTCATTAAGAGTATTTTTTTTTTTTAATTCTACACTTTTAAATCAAGTTCTTTACACTGATATACCAGTATTCTTTTGAGGGCTTAAAAATATAGTAATACAAAACTTGTCATTTATAAAAAGTAAATTGGTATACTGTTAAAAAGAATATTACTGAGTTTTCAGGTTTTTTCCCAAAAGGATTTATAATGGAAGGCTGTGGAGGGTTCAGCTGAGTGCATTTCAATTTGAATGTTCCAGTTGTCCACAATCATTTAAAAAAAAAAAAAAAAAAAAAAAATCCAAAATATCACCGAAATTGATACTTACAAGTCTGTATCTTCCTTTAAGGTTTTTAATTGACTTCCTTTCTCAGTGTTGCACACTTGACTGTATGTGGCAGTCACTTGAAACAGAAGCTGCTGTACTTCTTGCAAGGATTATTTGAGGATTACATGGTTCCTTATCTCTTGGAACATGTGAACTGTTAAAAGGATCTCTCTCTTCCTCTCTGTAGCCCTTGTATGACTATAGTCTGGACTACGATTTTCAGTATCGTTATTTTTACGCTGTCTTTACTTGGCCAAAGTTTGAATACTATGAATACCCAATACATTTCTGCTGTGGAGCCTATCCCAGGTTACTAGGTTCTGTAATTCAAAATTTCCTGTAGAAACATACAATGAAAATTTGGTGGTATTAGGTTTAAATTTGTTTGCTTTTCTTCATGTAACAGTAGCGAATGCAGATTCATTAAGCATGTAAACCATTAGCAGTTGCGGGAACTATTGTTTAAATGACATGGGGATTAATTACAATGTTTACTTATGTTCTATTTATGTACTTCTGTCTAGCATATTCTCAAACTTGCTTTTGAGAGAGAACATTAACATCTGGTGTGTAAATATATGTAGATATATGTATACAAAAATATACATGGTATATATACTTACATGCAAAAGCAAAACACCTTTTTTAGGGGAAATACCTTTGTATATGCTATTGTAAAAGAATACCATTTAGTTAGACCAATGGACATTTTTTAGTAGGGGCAGAGGGGTGGGGATGGACACAGACGACATGACCTTTTTTTTTTAGCTGTGTACTTTCAAAATACTGTATTTCAGTAATAGCTTGAAGGTGTTTTTCACTTTACAAACATAGCGCTTGATTTTATCTGTGTGACTTCCGGTTACTTTCTGTTGGTTTCTCTAATGCAGAGGAACTGTAATAGACTCGAGTGGTGATCTTCTTCGTATTTTCAGGTCAGTAGGTAAGGAAGCAAATTCATTGAACAGGTATTAGTTATTTGGAAGCCTGAAAAAATGATCTTTTGCTTGATGAGATGCTCAGACGTCTTTTGTGTGGCTTTTGTTGAGGGAGCAAAGCGAGGTCTGAAATTCAAATCGACGGTGTCTGTTCTCCGCTGCTGGGGGCCGCTGTGTGGCAGAAGGGTCCCTGGGCTGGGAAGGGAGCGTTGTAGGGGGCAGTAGCTGAGCGTGCCGGCAGCTGGGCTGAGAGGGAAAAGGTAGCGTGTGTGACTGGCTGCTGAGGAGGCCTGGGGCACAGGTGGAGGAGTGATGGTGATGCAGGAATCAGCAACACCTCGTGCGGGCTTCTAGCAATCATCTCCCTGCTCCTGATTCTCCTCTCTAGTGCTGCAGCAGTACCTTTAAAGCAGGAGCATGTTCAGGAATGTGTGTGAATACGAAACTCTCTCTAGGTGGTTAATACGGGGGTTGCTGGGAATAAAGCCTGTTAATTTTAGGTAAAATTTAACTTTCACTTCTGAAAAGCTGCTTTTGTTTCTCCCTTAAGCGCATGACTGTGCGATCAATCAACCTTTGGAGAAATGGTACTCTGTGGAGGTTCAGGAGCTGGCTGACTTTCACGAAGATGGCAGAACAGCTCCTTGCAATTCTTTTGCCAAATCATGACTTGAGGGAGAAGCAACTGCAGTGATAGAGCAAAGTAACAAAACCGTGTTGGAAAAATATTTTAAACACTTGCAAAATTATGGGTTTCAATTTTTTTAATAATCCTATTATCAAATTGGTGACACAGTCTAACACCTGTTATAAAAAAAAATTAGCTTTGGATTGCACTCCAAACTACTGAGAAGCAACTGGAAGTTTAGAGGCAATAGGTTAAAACACCCTCTTTCCCCCTCTTCCAAACTGAGGTCTCTCACTCAGCTCTGATGTTTGTGGGACGTCATGAGACGTGTGGTGATGACTGCCGGCACTGGCGCGCCAAGCGTGGCCGGCAGGAAGGTAGCTGGGGGTGCGGAACAGAGGCCACAGGCTGAGCTCCGTCTTTGCATTGCTACCAAAGTTGTGCTGGAAACAAGCTTGTGGCCGGGCTGGAGGAGGAGGGCGGCGGCATACGAGCCTTTCTGCTATGGAAGTATGAGCAAGGATGCAAACCTCAGGCAAGTGCGTCCGTGGTACTTACTGTAATGTACAATTACGCTGAACTGTACCCATACCAGCAAGTATCAGCCTGTTTCCTTTGGGGTTTGTTTCTTGGTATGGTTTTTTGTGTGTTTGCTTTTGGTTTGTGACTATTCATAGGTCAGTCTCGCAGTATCAGAAGTTAGTCATTGATTAACTCGGGCGCTTTGCAGATAAGTAAATTCTACAAGAGTCCACACACCAGAGACAGCAGTCTGCTTGTCTCTGGAATCATTACCCAGGGATGCAATATATCAACAGCTAGAAACGGAAAAAGAAACACAGAAGAGAAACATCTCTTTAAAAAAAAAGGGGGGGGGGAGGGGTGTAAGTGGAACTCTCTTTTGTAGTTGCTAAAAACTGACTTTCTTGAGAGATAGTATCTGGGAGCTAGAATATTTTGCTCTCGTGTTTTGGCACTCGTTTAGAGTTGCTTCCTAGAGAGCAAGCGCTGCTATCAAAAATAAACTATTGCTGTTAACAATCTTGTTCCAGGAATAGAATACAGTATAGCATACAGTAAGATTGTCAGCATCTTTTTTTCAGATCTTGTAAGTTAGTTTCCAGGAAAGGGATTCTGGATTTAAGCAACTAAAGGAGTGACACGGGTACCAAAATGGAACATGAGTGTTGAAGTGGGAATGACCACGTGCAGTGCCTTTTTCTCTCTCTCTCCCTCTGTCTCAGTTACAAGGAGTTTTAAAGGGTTTACTTCAGCAACAGTTACTTGTACGCTTGAGTATTGTGATACTCTTGTCTTGATTAATGGTTACAAAATTGATGTGAAAAAAGAGGACATAATTCTGGCTTGAGGTATTCTAGTGTTTACATGGAGACTAATGAGTGGGAGATCATAATGGAGCAAAATGTGCTGAAATGCGCAGGTAGGGGATTACCGTCCCCTGTGTTCCTGTATCTATCTCAATTCGATAGCTTTTGTTATGCTTCATTTGCCATCCTGTTATGTCATGAACATTTACCAGTGACTGCAAGCGAGTATGATTATTGAGTCTTCATGGTCTTCTGCACAAGGATGCCAGCTGGTTCCGTGTGCTCTGAGCCAACCGACGGTTTGTGACCGCGGTTAGCAGGGCTCGAAACCTGAGCAAACAAATTCTGTCGAGTGCCACAGCGCATGAGCTCGGCCTCAGCACCTTTCTCTAGTGACCGCACACCCTCCAGTTGTTTCGCCACGTGGCAGAGCAAGCTTGTGTTTGCCTGTAGAAAGGCATACTGCAAGACTGCAGAAACTGATGGTAGTAATTCACGTTAATTACTATTACATCTTAAAATCAATGTAACCTTGCCTAAGTTCATATATTTTAGTGTGAGCTACTTCAGCAGAGAATGAAGTTAAGAATAAAGCACTATTAAGTCTCAGCAGATCAGTGCAGGCGATCATTGTATTTATGGCAACAGAAGGCACTCTGTTTCCTTAGAGCAAAGATTCTCTTCCAAGGGTTAGGGAGCAAGGAAACATTCAGAGAAAAAGGTAGAAACACATGCTTACGTGTAGATCAGTGGCAAATTTTGTAGATAACATAAACTGGGGAGATGAGGGGAGGAGAAAGAAAAGTTACAGGGAATCTCTTTCATCCTGTGCAGAGCTGACAATTGTCACAAATTCAGTTAACACAAAACCAGCAATTCCTCTAAGACTAACAAAAATAAAACTGGTAAGCTAGTAAAATATCAAACACTATTCTTCAAATAGCCTTTCAGTTGATAAAAACTAACTCTGAAAGATGAACCTTTTAACTTTCCTTCAATTATAATGATGAAAGTAATCCTGGGAAGAAAAGGATAAAGTTAATAATAGGTAACCACATAAAGCCAAGTATTTCTAACGATTAAATTGAATTTTCCTCCTCTGAGGAATTCATTTTATGAAATTAGACATAATTTTGTACATATAATAGCTTAATTGGCTGATAAATGAATGTTCCCCTCTCCTGGGATTTGATCTGTGTTATAATTCAGGTAAGCATTTGTGACACAAATAGATGAAGCTTTCACATATAAAATATTTTTCGTTGTTCTCATTTATTTTTCTGGTTTCAGAGGAGCTGCTAGTTTTCAGGTGTTACGGCGATGACAGTAAAAGTTAACAAGAGTTACTATCAGTAACATGTGTCTTTGTTGCACTGAGTTTCCTAGTTGGCTAAATTTCAGTAAACCCTGTGGAATAGACATGATTTCAATTATGTTTTTAAGAACTACTTCCTGTAAAATGCTGTTACAGCTATAAATGCTATTAATTGTTCCTTACCCTACAATTTTCAATATTTTAAAATATCCCTGGTAATATGTTACATTTACCACTGTCTACTATATTTTATTGTTTTGACTTGAAGGTTGAGAGAGGGGGGGTTATGGAAGCTTGGCAAAAGCGAGACTTTTCTAGAATTTGAGAACTGAGTCCCTCATTCCCAAATTTTTAATTATAAAATGACACTTTTTAATGAGGGCTGATGGTGAAATATGAAGTCTTTCCTCTGGAATATTATGAATCATAAATAATTTCGTACCCCCAAATCAATCTCTGTCATCATCAGTGTGTTCGGATCATTAGCATCCATGATCCTACAGTCTGAAGTCTCAGCATGTTCCCAGCAGATAACAGAGTAATTATTAAATCTCTTCCAGTAAGACTTGGTTGTGGGTAAAGCCGCTACTTTGTAAGGAAAACCAGCATGATCCCACATAAACTACGTCTAGGAAAAACTGTAATCTCTGAATTTGGGATGCATCAGGCTTGATCTCCTTTTTTCCATTCATCTGAACAAGATGATGTTGAATTGTCTTATTTGGCTACCTGAATCCAAGACAGAGACTGATTAGTGTGCTGTAGTGGGCTTTTTTTACTATCCTGAGCTGATTTGAGCAAGACATTTCTTCTTAATCAACAGCTTGATTTACTTCTTTGTAAACCAAAGGCCTCTGGATGAAATCTTGACTGGTAGGTCATCTTCATTTTCCTGGTGGCTGTCCTCAATCATGAGGAATAGTAAATCGAGATCTGTTGACTTACCTGCCTTTTCAGAATGACTTAGGACTGCAAAACTGTCTTGGGATTCATCTACAATGACCTTTCAGTTTGACCTTTGTCCTATGGCTGGAACCTCAGTTTTGGAGGAGGGAGTAGAGTGATGAAAGAGGTATAAATAGAAGGGGAAAGAATGAAAACAGGTTGGTTTGTTCTCAATTTAAAATGAGCTACAGATGCAAAGTAGTCCAGTGCTGGTAAAAAATAATTAATAAACTTTGTCCTGAGTATTTGAGACCCATTTTGAACAGATCCTTCGTTTGCTTTACTGGTTATTGCATGCAGTCTGATAAGCAGCTCATTGGTTTTCCAAGCTTGATCTCTTAATTGGTTTTTAGTTGATATAATAGTAATAAATTTAAATCTACCTCTTTTAGAAGTTTTTGCATGTGATATCTAGGAGTTCATCTGAGTATTTTGTTGGCTTCCTCAATAAGTTTGGATGAATTGGAGAAGCATACGCTTCCTTGGTTATGCTAGTTTGTCCTCGCCATAGTCTTTTCATATAGATATTCATAGCTCTACCTTCAATTATGTTTTTTTCTATATTGACATAGTAACAAAATAGGAATTGTTACTCTTCACAGTTACTGCTGTCATCTTTAGAAGTGGGTACCATACTGCCTATTTTGTAATTGTACCTAATTTTAATATACTTCATATTTTGTGTTAACAATTCTGCTTCTCAATACTTTCTTCAGGTTTTCCAGTTCATAATATCATCTGGTTATTGGTAACTGATGGTCATTTAAATCAACCACGATTCACCCTGTCTTTGATGCTGTCGTGTTTTGCAAGTAATGAATATGAGAAGATGCTAAAGTGCAGATTGCCATTATTGTTCCTTTTCCATTAAATCCAGTGTACTCAGGACCTATACTTTTGGAGTTTTTAACGTTATTAAATATAATGCTCTCACTTTATTTTGGTTGGAGCTAATCAAACCTTTTAGATCAGACTGCTAGGTCTCAAATTAGACACCAGGATACGAAGGGCTAGGGAAACAACAGGAAGACAGGTAGTTACAGTCTCCAAAAAACTTGACTTAATTTATTTCATATAAAAATAGACACAGGCAAAGGTGGAATTCAGTTCTTCAGAGTATGGTATCAACTATTACCTTAATCATTTATTGCCTGTATTCCAGCTGCTACAGCAGATGAAATAGGACAGTTGCAAAAACCTGCAGAACGTGAAACAGCTGGTCCTCAGAATGTGACATCCTTAATGCTTAGAATGCCGAGTCAGGAACAGAGCAAATCTTTCCTTTGGAAAATGTACTGTGTGGTCGTGTAACTGATGACTGTATCGTACGTACAACAGGTGAAGAATAAATTCCACAGAGCACTTTTTTTTATATATATGATTATATATCTATATCTTTATTTAGGAGGGTTGTCCCCGAAATTTTTAAAGAGGAAAAAAATAATAATTTTGGGGGAGGACAACAACATCTGGTAGCATTTGTATGCTTATATGGTTAACACCAGGCTTGGGAGTTTTTTAGAGCTACTGCGTGAACTTCTGCCCTTGAGTTAATGAGAAACTTGTAGGTTATCTTTTTCTGTAAGGACCAGCACTTGAGGGGGAGGAGGTGTATACTTTGCTTTCAGAGATATTGATGGTGGAAGAGGAATGGTGAGAGACAGAAATCTTGGATTTCATTGCAGGCTATGAAGAGGAGTGTGTGGTAGCGGTCACTTGTACTTCTGCCTGTTTGCGTTCCACCCTCAGCTGGACTCTTCCTTCACTCTCTCTTTTAGCCTGTCTTCCTCCTGCCCTTAAATCCTTATCAGTTTTCATTCTATTTTTCTTCCTTTCTCCCTATAAAAGCAAGTCTTATATAGCTCTTCAGAAAGGACTATGCAATGTTCCCATTTCATAGAGCTTATTGCGTAAATGATATTTGTTCTGGCACCATTGAAAAACATAGAACATTACGTTATGTGATGGCACACAGTGTTTGCATTTTTCCTTCCTTGATCTGATTTGTGCACGAAGTTGCTTCACCAGCTTGATCAGTTCTTAGACTGGAGAGTGTTTGAAATTTGTAAAAGGTTACAACTGAAAATTCAGTAGTTTTGCAACGCCTGCATGGACAGACTGCCTTTCTAAAGTTATTCTAATTATATAGGTAGAAAAACCTATTGTTTCAGCAGTATTGTTCTAGCAGAATTACAAGGAAAGTAACTGTGCTTAACATAAATGGCTGTGCAAATACAGTAATACCCTAGATCGTCTGCACCGTTCTTGTTATGTGTGGTGCAGTCAGCTTGCATTTTCAGTATTCCTTATGTGTTCAGCTTTGTAGAAATAGCAGCTATTTCAAACAGGTGCTCTGTGACAAGTGAGGTTAAAACATGCCACCTTTGGAGGCAGAGAGTGCCCTGGCTTGATACTTAATTAGTGTGGAGCAAAACACTCCATAGTGAGAAGAGACTGCAGAAAGTACTAGTTTCCCTGGAGGCATCGGAAAGCCTTGATTCGTAGACAATACTGTATTGTCAGCGCGGTGCTGGTTCAGCAGCATCTCTCTGCACACGTTTGGCAAATATTTAAAGGCCACGTTTTGTGTAATTGGTTCAGCCTTTGAAAATTATTAACTTCTTTTTGTTAAAGGATGTACACAGCAATGCAAGATTTTATCTTGACAGTCTCATGCTTTTGTCTTCTACCAGCAAGGATGTGTTTGTAGATTATTTTTTTAGCTCCTCAAAGGGTAGTATACTAACTGCTTTGTAATCACTTTGGTACTGATGAGGTATGGAAAGCGTTTAATTTCCATGGCTTTGTAAAGCTGGATTATACAGGAGCTGTGGCAGGCAATATTTTGTTAGCCAGGGAAATAAATGGAACTTTCCGTATCCAGTTATTCAACAGTATGTGTTTCTGTTTAGCTTTAGTCTTTCTATGTGTTGTGAAATCTGGGCAGAGGGAGTACATGCTTTCTGGACTATCCAGCTAATCTGCAAATAAGGCTGTGCAAAACACAGAATAAATGTTATTGACAGCCATTCTCTCTATTATCATTTTGTAATCTTTTTGCTAATTAGCTTCCTTCCTTTTTTTTGTTAGCATATCATAGTTATTTACATTAATGGAAAAGTTGAATAGGCATTGTTAATACTTAATTGCAACCAAGGATGTATGACTTGTACATGGTAAATTCTTTAAAGCGTTTATAAACAAAATTTGGAGTCCTGATCTGTCTCCTCTGTAGTTTCTACAGGAAATGTATGCTGCATGTGTCCTCCAGCTGAGGAAATTAGTTACCTACTTGTGCTTTGTAAAACTGTCCACTAACCCAACTAAAAAGTATCACTAATCAGTTCATAAGGAAAAAATTGTATTTAGGTGTGGTATTTACATATTGTTGGTTTGCCTTCTGAAAAAAATACTTTTACATATGTATCTAGAAAACTCTTCACCACCATATAACACAACTCTGTATTTTTGAGATGATGATTGAGATTTAAAAGCATGTATGTTAGAAATATTAATTCTGTATAATAATTACTTTGATAGTTTCAGTTACTAAAAAAGTTACATATGAAATGATTAAGGCTTTTATCTCCCTTTTTCTCTGTTCTAGGCTTAAAAGAAGCATAAGCGATTGGATTACAACTGTGACATTTTGGAGTGCAAGTGATGTTAAAACAATTTGAATGTACTGGAGCATGGCTACTTCTTAAAATGCAAAAGTTAAAGGAAATTATTGCTTATCAGAACCTACTGAGTATCTGAATTTTCTAGACATCCTGCATTTAACTGTGTCCTTAAATGTCCATGATTAAGATCTCATGCAACCATTGTATATTTTGGAGACTATTCTCCAAAAGAGAACTGTGCATTTAAAAAGCAGAAATGACTGTGTTTTCTCTTGGAACTTACTAAGGTTGAACATACTGAAAGATCATGACCAGCTTGAAGCGGTCCCAGACCGAAAGGGCTGTTGCCACTGGGGTATCAGTCGGAACAGATGGCACCTCAAAAGTCCACTCGGATGACTTTTATATGAGGCGCTTCAGGTCACAGAATGGCAGCTTAGGATCTGCAGTCATGGCACCAGTTGGACCTCCTCGCAATGAAAGTTCCCATCATGTTACCTCTACTCCTGGAGTCCCTAAAATGGGGGTCAGGGCAAGGATTGCTGATTGGCCCCCGAGGAAGGAGAACATCAAGGAAGCGAGCAGATCTAGTCAAGATATTGAAACATCAAGTTGCCTCGACAGCATGTCTTCTAAAAGCAGTCCTGGGAGTCAGGGAAGCTCTGTTAACCTGAATGCTAGTGATTCTGTCATGTTAAAGAGCATCCAGAGCACACTTAAAACCAAGACCAGACAATCTGAGAATCTAGACTCCAGGTTTCTTACACCTGATGGCTATCCCAGTTCCCCAAGGAAAGCTCTTCGCAGAATAAGACAGCGCAGCAACAGCGACATTACCATAAGTGAGCTTGATGTGGATAGTTTTGATGAATGTATTTCACCCACTTTCAAATCTGGACCATCTCTGCACAGGGAGTATGGCAGCACATCTTCCATAGATAAGCAGGGAACTTCAGGGGAAAGTTTTTTTGACTTATTGAAGGGCTATAAAGATGAAAAGTCTGATCAGAGAAGCCCAGCCACAGCTAAGCTCAGTGAACTCCTGATTGCCAGTGGAAGCAAGGGTTCAGGGTTCTCTCTAGATGTGATAGATGGACCTATTACTCAAAGGGAAAACCTGAGACTCTTTAAGGAAAGGGAGAAGCCACTCAAGAGACGCTCAAAATCAGAGACAGGAGATTCATCCATTTTTCGTAAGCTGCGCAATGCCAAAGGTGAAGGGGAGCTTGGGAAGTCTTCAGATCTTGAAGATAACAGGTCAGAAGATAGCGTCAAGCCTTGGACTTGTCCGAAGTGTTTTGCTCATTATGATGTACAGAGTATTTTATTTGATTTAAATGAAGCGGCAATCAACAGGCATAATGTTATTAAAAGAAGGAACACAACCACAGGTGCATCTGCTGCTGCTGTAGCATCACTTGTCTCTGGACCCTTGTCCCATTCTGCAAGTTTCAATTCTCCAATGGGCAGCACTGAAGACCTGAATTCTAAAGGAAGTCTCAATATGGACCAGGGGGATGATAAAAGCAATGAACTTGTGATGAGTTGTCCTTATTTTCGTAATGAGATTGGTGGGGAAGGGGAGAGGAAGATCAGCCTTTCCAAATCTAATTCAGGTTCCTTCAGTGGATGTGAAAGTGCCTCGTTTGAGTCGACTCTGAGTTCTCATTGCACGAATGCCGGAGTAGCAGTTCTGGAAGTTCCCAAGGAGAATCTGATTTTACATCTAGACAGAGTGAAAAGATACATTGTTGAACATGTAGACCTTGGTGCATATTATTATCGAAAATTCTTCTATCAGAAAGGTAGGTAAACTTTATTTCACCTTGTATTTTATTAATGATTTTTTGTTTTACCAACATACAGAATTCAGCTGATGTATTTGCAAGAATTACATATTTTTTTTAATCATCAGTGCTTAAATATGGTATATTTTACCAATCAGTACATGCTATGTCTGTTAGAGTCTTTCACAGTGTTGGAGTAAAAAAAAGTTGATGATTTTAGTGCTGATATACGTAACAGTTAGCAATGGCTACAAATTATAAATGTCTTGAAACACAGCTTTGGTATCCACGGGAGCAGACAGGGGTTGGCGCTTGAAAGATTAAAAAAGAAAATAAAATCCTAAAATATGAGAACTTTCTTCCCTCCACATCAAGACTTGATGTACTGAGGATTTAATGGAACGTGTAGCTTGGAAAGCTAGCACTTACAATAATCTTTGGACATTTTAATCATCCATTTCAAAACATGGAGGGTTTTTTTATTTATTTAAAGTCAATAATATACAAATAATGATAAAAATCTGTCTTCCTCACTCTGTTTTCATTATAGCCATCATTCTAGAAAGAAAATTCTGATTTGTCAGATTCTGCAGAAAGAAACTATCGCTGCATATACAAAACTGTATATATACACACACATATATGTTGCAATGACAACAATGTATCTGAAAAAACAGAGTACAATTCTCTTATCACATGGTTCTTCTGAAATCAAGGATTATAATTTCCATTGGAGGTATGCAGGGGGAGGGGGAAATCAGATCAAAGCTTTTTGACCGATAGAAACAAGCAAAACCCAAACACTACCCAGGTATCCCCCCCTCACTAAAAATGATGCTGGCACTGTGAGATGCAGATCTCGCTGTCTGTTCTTCCTGATTCTGAAAATGATCAAAAAAGAGTGCGGACTGAAGTCCTTTAAAGTATAAGAGAGTTCTGTCTGGAGGATTGTGTGCCTTGCTGTGGTATCTCCTGATGGATAGGCTTGGTCTAATGACTGACCTGAAGAGTGCTTGTTCCTTAGCTACCAATGGTCAGGATTGGGTTTCATCTCTTTAGTGAAAGCAGCTCAAAAGAGCTTGTTTCTTGCAGATTAAAACAACAGGGATGCCTGGTTAAAATCAGTGGATGGTTAGTTCAGAAAACCTTCAACTTGTTAACTGTGTGTTACAGCTAATAATCTCATCTCCCATTTTTCCCTTGCCTTGAAATATGTCCATCTCTTGCCTCTTCTTTCCTGCATTGTCCCTTGGTTGGGTGGCTCTTGTCATGCTTTCCATAGTCTCCTCTTTCTGCAGTCTTTCTGTGGCTGAGAGGTAGCCTTTGCTGCATGGTTTTTGAGAGTTCTGATCCACATGCTTTGGAGAGAAAGGAGTAAGGAAAAATACTGTTTTCCTCAGAACAGTCAGCCAGATGCGCAATATAGGATGAGGTATGTTTGGAGGGGAGAGCCTGAGATTAGAGACATTTGCCTGCTGTTCCCTTCCTATCTGTCTCCTACTGGAACAATTTGATTCCTTATCACTCTGAGTTTTGCAATCAGGAACCAGAGGTGCAGTTTCATGTTACAGCTGACCTGATTTAACAGCATCTCAGCACTAAAAGAGGAAGACTTGATTCCTCCCCCTTCCTTGTACTAGTTCTCTTGTTTTCTGAAAACTTGGTAAGCCACTTTGGTTTACTAACCAAGCAGAAATCTTGCCATCACAATAGATTTGCTTTTTATTGCTTGGTTATTTCTCTCCAGTTTTAGTGAGTCAAATCATCTTTCCTTGCAGTAAGAGAAGTGCCAAAGCTTAGTGCCAGGTAAGCAATGAGTGAACAGCAGAAGGGGAAGGAGGTGTGAGTGGGATTTCAGCCCTTAGGCAACAGCAGTTTATTAGCTTGGCTTATCCTTAAGGGAAACCACACCCTCATGCTACTACAATGCCAGTCACCATTATATCCCCATTTCTTTCTAGTCATAATTAAGATGAATTAGATAAAATCGACATAACTTACTCCTAAGGGTATTGGCGAGGGGTAACCAGATATAGAAGTGTCAGTATGTGTATGGAGTGGGTTTGGAGGGAGAGAAGAAGCTGTGATTTTTATTTTTTTTTCTTTTTCTTTAAGCCCTAAAATTGAATTTTAAATTCACTATGCTTGTGTTCAGTCCAGTAGGCACAAGCCAGGGACGTTTTTCCTACCAGAGATTTTTGTCTGAAAAGAGGTGTACTTCAGAAGCCTCATCAGATGTGTTCAAACCCCACAGTTCTACGAGTATTAAACACATTTTGTTGACCACCCAGCATATTGTCTTTCTCAAAATAAACTTTAGAATAATCTGAAAGAGATGGGATAGTGATAAAGCAGCATAACAGGAAAAAAAAGAATCAAGGAAGTCAGTTGTAACTGAAAGTTTTTATAACATGAAACAAGTAATGATGTAAAAACTTCCTTGTTTGAAGAGGAGGTTGGATCTTTATGATGTTACGGATGGAACAGACGATGATGAAAGACAGTTTCAGTGCGATCAGCTAGTCAAATCAACAGGCTTTGGGTAATTTTATAGTCTTAAAAGTATAAAGCAAAGAATTCTGATTCAGCAACGATAACTTTTAAAGATCTCAAACCAGGAAAATTTCACAGAATTGGAGAACTACTGAATTAATCCTAGAGCTTGTAAAGAATAAAAAGCGATGACCCAGAGAATTGTAATCCTTTAGTTTGTTTTATTTCCAACTTGAAATAACAAAGCAGGTAATTTGAGACTGTATCAACAAAGAACTGCCAGTTAAGAATCATTAATGATGCCAGTCAGCATGATATAATGAAAAGTAGGTCTTGTCACAAAAAAAAAACCCCACACTGTTAATGTTTTGTGTCTTAGAAAAAAAGAAAAAAAATGAAAGACATTGCATTGATACAGTCCGTTTTAATTTCTCCAAGGTAATTTGATGAGATGCTGATGGTGACTTGACTGAAATCTTTAATTATATGGATGTAATAGCTCATTCTTTACAGGTGTTGTTACTTGGATGATAGATGCATCTCAAATTTTAGCAGTGTATGGGGGAAGTATCAGTGAGCTGGAGTATTACTAACATGGTCCAAACTAATTAAAATATCTTAATGTAGTTAGTGTAAAATATTTGCATGTGACATTTATGGATGAGTCTTGTATAAGTTCATCGATGAATGCAAATGGATGAGTATTTCTATGTAAAGGAAATACTAAGGTGAAATCAACATGTTATTTGACCCTTTACAGAACAGTGTTAAAAACTATTGGTAAATAGTATTCTGGCCTGGTGTCCAGACTTCTAAATGTGAAAATACTGGCAGAGACAGTTTAGTGGAGGTTAGAAAAATGGTACAGATATTGGGAGAAGAACTTTGTAATGGTAGTTCCCAAGGTTGGATTCAGCTTGTCTACTTTATATCCATGCTAATTGTGCAGACTCCCATTGTACGGAGCGGGGAGAAATGAACCTTGCAGGGTGATAGGAATTGCGGTCGTCTTCCCTCAGTTCGCTATGGAAGGCTCATACACAACTCACTCACATGGAGATGTTTATACTTACAGGAGATGAATGCTACTCTTGTATTGCAAAAGATATATTTGCAAGGTGACTATTTAAAGGTGTATTTCAAAAGATGTATTTGATGGGGGACTTGTACTTGGAAGGCTAAGTCTAGGCATCTGTAAGCACTGAGATATGTGGTAATGCCAGTGCTAAAAAAATAGGGGAGGGAAGCCAGCACGAGAACAAATTCGTGAAAGTTGCACAAATTTGACCTTGAAATAAGATTAATCTTTGAAGAAAAAGGATAACTATACATCGGAAAAGCTTATTAAAGGAAGTTGTTCATTGTTTGAATTTTACATGGCAGCCGTGGTTTTTTGTATGGCGTTTTCCCTTCTTCTCTTAACTTTAATGCCTGAAAAGACAATTTCTGACCTGTTTGAGTTAAGATAACAGGATTTCTTCTGGCATCTCTGTTTCTTAATCTGATAGTCCTTTCATTTAAGAGGCCTCTTTATTAGAGGGGTTTGCAGTTTGTGTAGATGTAGTAGGTAGATGGACAGAGTAAGGCTGGCTTCAGTTCTGTATTGGCATGGTTCCTCACTTGTGCCGTAGTGTACATGTGCTTTCAGCTCTTGCTGCTTGGTTGTGTCCAAGGACAACTTTGAAATCTGGACCGTGTGGAGTGAAATCAGAATACTGGCTGAAATACACAAATGAGATCATTAATAACAATAAAAATGTTTCAAAGTGTGCTGATACAGGGCAAAATTTAAAAAAAAAAAAAATCTGTGATTATTGAAAGAAAAGATTTTTCTCTCTAAACATGGTACTGTTAGAATTAATCGTAGGGAAAACAAGTTGCACTTGTTTGGTTTTGGGTTGGGGTGGTTTTTTTTTCCACACAGTGGCATCCAATGTAAGAGTGGAGGGAGGGAAAGGAATATTTCAACAAGCTACCTGTCCGTTGTTTTGGGGCTACTTTCTGGACTATTTTTTCTTTGTAGAGCATTCTAACATTTTTGTTTGCCCTGTGATTGTGATGAGTGTAAAACCTTGCAACTAATCTTCTAAGAAAATACATGTTAAGACAGCTGATGACCTTCAGTTTTGATAAAAAGTGTATTTTTTGACAGAAAGGAGGAACTAGTTGTTCAGGCCTTCTTACTGAAATGTAAGAAAAGATGTCTGTTTTTTGTGAGAAAGTGAGATTCTTATTTAAATACATAACTTTCTACCCCCCACAGTTAATTTCGTACTATTGACCGCAATGCTTCAGTTTATTTTTTAAAAAGAGGGGGGAAGAGAGAGAGAGAGAGAGAGAGGCAAAATCCTTGAAGTCACTGCTTCTGGACATAAAATTACAGTTCCCAGAGAAGGGAAGAGTCATCTTAGGTCAACCCAAATTTCTAGTCCTATCTTCTGGCAAAGGCCAGCAGCAGATACTGAAGGAAGAGTAAGAACAGGGCAAAGGTATAGTGATACTTCACAGGTGTACTTTCCCAGCCTCTGGAGATGTGTAGATAATGGACTTCTTAACCTGGTGATAGTATCATTTGTACTGAGTAGTCTTTGGACTTATCTTCCAGGCATTTATCCAGTTGTCAGTTACCCTGAATAAACTTTTAGCATTCACAGTGCTCCTGCAGCAGCGAGGAGTTCTGCAGCTTGATGACTACTTTGGTCATAAAGAGCCAATTTTTACTGGCTTTGTCTGCTGGCTTCCAGAATGAAAACTAGGGTCATCAGATTAAACAGTCTCGCTGCTAGGTGAAAAAGTTTGATTTTCTCACCTTTCCTTGCTATGTGTTATTTTATAAGCATCAACCATATTATTCTGCTTGTTGCCCTTCTCTGAACCTTTTCCAGTTGAGATCAGGGCACAGTATTTAAGACACAAGCAAACTGCAGACTTATGTAGTATTATAATGTTTTCTGTTTTCTACTTAGAAATTCCAGAAATCTGACCATGACTTATCATTGAGACTTGAATTTTTCCCATACGTGGGTAGAAGCTTTGTTTATGTATTCTGCATGAAGTCTTATAAATGTTTGTCCATTTAGGTAATGGGTTAATTATTAGCAATAAAGTATTTTTCAAGGAGAGCCATGCTTATTAGCTTATCTATAGCTTGATATTAAAGACTACTTTATTATCAATTATAAAACCATAGAGATGGAAAAACTTGCTTCCATGAGCTGCTCTAAGCGCTGCTTAGAAAACAGCGTACCGCTCCGGAGGAGCAGTCTGTTCTCTCTGTCCCCCCAGTTGTATCTAGGAATTACGGTTCTCATGGAAAGAAGCAAGAGATTCGTTTAGCTTCGGTCATCATCAGGCCGTAGTGGCTAACATCATTACCATTTAGGACAAATTTGAGTTGGTGTCTTAGAATGAAAGACTTGACGGAGAAGTAAATAGCTTCCTGAGCTGGTTTTATAATGAATGAGCTGTCGGTCAGCTTCCCTTTAACTGCTGGCAGCCAGTAAAAAACCTTCGCTCTAATGCTTTCAATTGCTGCATGTTCTATCCCCAAATCGGTACCTTTCTAGTATGTGGCTAGACTCAGAGAAAAGTCACAGTTAGCAGTCTGGTCGTGAGCAGCAGTCTGAAGACATTATAGGACTGAGCTCTAAAAATGCTGCCCTCTTGTTTCTGGAGAAATGCTGGGCAGAGTTTTCCAGCGCTATAAATGCTGCAGTAGCATTTGAAGGAGACGCTTGATGCAGAGTTTCATTCTGAAGCGAAATGTTTGGGATTTTTACTTCTAGTCCGATTACACAAAATACATCAATTGAGCATGATATCCAAAGGTAAACGGGATAAAAGCACAAAAGAACCTTCTCGCTCGAAAATCAAGTGTATTTAGTTGGATTTCCTCTGCAAGGGAAACTTGTAAATATCTGCCAGGAAAATGAGTTTTTTCACTTAGGTTCTTTCACTGGAAGTGTCTTTTGAATTATATGATAAATATTTAACTATTTTTAGAAATATGTATAATCTGTTTTAATGACCAGGTACAAGCAATTAATTATTTCTTTTTGGCATGGATTTATGAATTGATTTATGGCTGTTGCTGGTTGTCTCCTGAATGTCTTTTATTTAAATAGTTTTTCCATAGTAGTTTAAATGAAGTAATGTCAAGCTTGAGAAGGGTTGCTTTCAATGAAGTTCTGTGTGAGGTGGAGGAAAAAGCTGTCTTCTATGCTATTCATGTTTGGCATAAAATTCTTCAATTATAGTTGTGAAGTAGCCCTTGTTTTTACAATAAAACTCCTAGATTGGATATATTAAGCTTTGTGCACCTAAATTTCTGCTACTGCTTTTCCTGCTACAGGAAAGAGAAAAGGGTTGGATGCAAGGAAATTCAGGATGTAGTGGAAAATCAGGTAGAGATGGAAGAAACTGTACCACAGGGAAAAGTAGTCAGATATACTATAGCTTGCAGAATGACTAGAGAGGCAGGGTAGAGGAGGAGAAAGAGAATAAAGAGGAAGGTAAAGAGTGAACGATCCTGTAGTAAATATGAGTAGAGCAGAGGACAATGTGAAAAGAAGAGAGGACTGAGGAGATGGGTTGGAGAGCAAGACAGACAGCTGCCCAGTGTAGAGTGAAGGGAGAGAGGACAAAAGATATTTCCTATTAGCAGAGAAGTGTAAAATTCCATACACCTTCGTGTGCATTTTTCCAGATAACAGGAGCTAGATAAAAAGGTTAATCAAATGATGCAAAATTGTATGTGTATTTTCACGCAGCTTCAAGCGTTCCTCTTACCAGCCTTCCAAAATGTATTTTCTCTTCAAGATTTTCTCCTGAGAATATTTTAATTCAATAATTTCTCCTGAGAAAACTCTTATCTGAATTGCAGGCTAGACTGGTTACAAGATACACAAATTTTATCATCTGTGCAGTTGTCAGTACAGAAAACACTAGCATAATTTTTGGACCCTTCTAGTATGTATTAAAAACGTATCTTTTTCCTGTAAAATTTTCTATTGTATAAGCAAAGGTACATCAATGTTTTTAAGTCACTAAGCAGTTTAGGGTGGAGATGTCCAAGCTATCTCATGTTTTGGAAGCTGCATAATATGCTGAGAGAAAATTGATCTCGCGTTCTCAGTGGTTGTGCTGCTTCTGCATTGACCATCTCTGACCTAAACTGTTCGGTGAGCTGTAAACGTCCTGAAAAAAGCAAGTTACTTAATGGATGAAGAAGAAAAACTAGGGTGCTAATGAGATGTTTGGGGTTTTTAAACAACAGCAGATCTCTGGCATTTACAGGGCTCATATCAGTGGAGTAATACAAAGATTTAATTAGGCTTATGTGGATGGTCTAATTTATTCATAATTTTTCCACTCATGACTAATTCAGTCACCCAAAACTTACGCCAATATTTACAGGATATTCCACAAGATATTAAAAGAATTTTGAATCTTAATTACCTCTGTGCAGAGTATTGGCTTTTGATGACTTGCGGGGGAATTTGGTGGAAAGCAGGCTTTATAATGCTGGGAGCATGTTTCTTTTGTCTTGCATGCTCTGAAATCTTAAATGGAAAACATTGAGGAAAGGATAGTAAAATACCAGATACTGGGGAATAGAATAGAGCCCCCAAGGGCTCAAAGGGGTGGACAGCTGTGTGAAGACTGAGGTGTAATTCTAGGGCACAAGTAAGCTCACAAGGAGAGAGCACCTACTTGAAAAGCATTTGGTTGATTGGAGGAAAGTATAGCAAGAACCAGTAAGTATAATTTTAAAAAGAAATACAATAAAAAATGAGGCACTCAAATTTTTAACACTGCAAGTGATTATTCATTGGAAAAATGACTGCCATTCACTTTGGAGTGTATTTCAGTATCTATTTTTAGTATCTGTAAAGATGCAGTTCTTGACAGTGATATTAAAATATTTTACATTTTATCTCTATACCAGAATAGCTCATATTAGACTGCTCTAAAAGTTCTTATTGTTTTAAAGTTCTGGTTGTTTTAAGAATAACAAGTAATCTGTATATAGTAGTTCAGGCAGTGTGGTTATGTTTCCTTTCAGGGCAGTTATCTTTTTTCATTCCACTGAATTTCACATTTCTTCTTTGAATTGTTGAATTTTCAGATAGCTCTAACTTTCTATTTTTGTGCATGTATAAATTCATATGTGCAGATATGCAGCATATGGAAAGTGATGACATAGGACTTATTTTTCTTGTGCAATGCTTGACTTCTATTTTTTGACAGTTTCTCTTAAATTTTCCTTTCGGGTATTGTATGTTTAAATTCAGTTGTTGTCACTTGAGATATGTACGACTTTGTTTATGTGTTGCTGCATTCATGGTGATGTACGTCTGTCATCAGTCAAGATAGTTCATCACGCTCAGAAGGCTCAGTAGAAGAGCCTTCAACACCAATCTCTTAAATTGTTGAGCTTTAATTTTTCTAAATGCACTTTTCTAATATTTTTTCATGTAAAGCTTGGCTTTACATGTGTATAGTTAAACGAATATAAAAATGTATCTCAAATAATCTACCATTCGGCTGGTGAGCAATTTCTCCAGCCCTGTATTCTCCTCTCTGCCACCTTCCCAACTAGCCTAGTTTTAGACTTAAGTCTTAGCACTTTGAATTTACTCTTAGGCTCGTTCAGCACTTCACTGTTAAATATTTATGGTAGGCACATTGTTTCTTACACTTTATTCTATTTTTCTATGGTACTATGCTTTGATTTTGTTTGTTTGTTTGTTTTACTACGAACAAGTCTTTAACGTCTTTTTCAACTTCATCAGTTTTTCCCCTTTTATAATTGAGTGGCTTATTTGACTGGTTTTTGCTTTTTCCGTACAAAAGTAAGTAAGTTGCATCCTTTGCTAAGTACAATTGTTTGCCGCTCCCTTTTTAACATAGAGTGGTGAGTTTCCCACCTCAGTGCATTTGGCTTCCTTATTTTTATTTTAAAGGGGGGGAAATTGGTTGTACTTATTTACCTCAATGTGAATGAAACAAATTTTGATATAAGAGCCAATGCAAGAGGTGTATGCTGTTTTAGGCCTGTTCAAGCAGAGATGCAATGTTGAATTTCAGCCTTCTTGCATAAACGAAGTTCATTAGAGAACTGAAGCACAAAAATTAAATCCTGGTACCACTGAAGATGTGCTCTTTTCGACTCTAATGGAGCTGCCAATTTATTTCCAATATAACAACTAAGCATGAAAATATAGTTGAAGTGTGAAAAGTAAGACGGACTTTTATTTGTGTGTGCTATTTTTTTTTTTTGTATGCAAGAACACTGGAACTATTTTGGGGCAGATGAGAACCTGGGTCCCGTAGCTGTGAGTATAAGAAGAGAGAAGCCAGAGGAAATCAAAGAAAATGGACCTCAGTACAACTACCGGATCATATTCAGAACCAGCGAGGTACGCAGTTCAGGAATGATAGTAAAAGAAGCTAGAAGTGAGCAGGCAAGACCAGGTGGTATGAGTGAGGTTTGTGGGCTTTTCAGCATTGATAATAGATTTCTGTCTCCTCTATATACATATAATCCAGGAATCTCCTGACAAAGTTATGCCGCGTGTTTGTATTACACAGAATACAAGTAAGTGTATCAGTGAATGACTTATTCCATAACATCTAATACAGAGGAAACTGTGAAGCTTGTTTTGGTTAAAGCTTGAGAAACTTAGAGGAGCTATATTAGCTAGAAGCAAGCAAAAAGGAGCAAAATGACTTCCTCCACTTTTATATGTGACAGTGGGTAGACCTGAGAAGCGTACTTTTATACTTTGAAATGCTCTGCTAGAAATACTACTTTTTAGTAGTATTTCTTTACTTGGAAAATTCTTGGAAAATAATCGTTTCCAAGTATTAGTTTCCTGTAAAACTTAAATCTGTTGAATCGTTTAAAATATTCTGACTACTGTTAGCTATTAGAGCGAGTGACATTTTGCGTATCAGTGTCTGTTTCACACAACACAAGTTACTTAATGTCCTCAATCTCTATTGAGAATTGGAAAAGTAGTATGTTTTGCTCCTCTGCTATTGCTAATCAACCTTTTCTCAGTGCATAATTTTATATATAAGCTGTTTTTGTTTTGTACGCTTAGCTTATGACATTAAGAGGCTCTGTGCTGGAAGATGCTATCCCTTCAACTGCAAAGCATTGCACAGCCAGGGGACTTCCCCTAAAAGAAGTGCTGGAGTATGTGGTTCCTGAGCTGAATATCCATTGCCTAAGGCTGGCCTTCAACACTCCGAAAGTCACAGAACAGCTTATGAAGCTGGATGAACAAGGGGTAAGTGCAGAGTTATAGAATGAGGCAAATTGTCTTAAACTGTCAGATTACTGCCATGAACTGCAGAACTACCTTTTAGTTTTAAGTGATTAGAGCCAGTCTATTAAAATGCCTCATTTAAACTAAAGCTTGTCACCTGTAGGGAGAGTTATGTGGCATGACTTTCCCCAAGGTTTTGCAGAATATTTAGTATGTATGAAATCAAGTTCATTGCTCTAAGTAGTCTAAAGTTTTACATTAATGTTATGGCAATTGTCCGTTTTAATTTACTTTAAAACAGACTAAGTGATTGTTTTTCAAAGACTGTGGGGAGGAGGGAGTTCTGTTCTGGTTTTCTTATTGCTGTTATAATGAGAGTAGAAATCTCCCATGTTACTAAATGTTTCGTTGTAATATTGTACTGGCACAACCGTTACCAGGGTGCTCCCTGTCTCCTTTTTTTTTTCTTCCCCTGAAACAAACTACGTGGCAAAATATTCTAAGCCTCTTCTTCATACAAGTGGTTTTCAATTAGGTGGTGGTCCCCAGTCTCTTAAAGATGGAACTGAGGCTTGTTAGCTATAGACTTAGCAAAATGAAAGTCCGTGAGTAATGTGAATTTTATGATTAAAAACTTCGACAGTGACATTTAACAGCTCTGAGTACTGAGACTGTCTTTGTCCGAGTCCTTTTTGCTTCTCATGATCAGCCTTTCCTGCACAGAATTAACACCTATGTTATTATTTCTTCTTGCTGTCAGTCTAACATTGCCATCATAAAATTGAAAAAGATGTAATCGTTGTCTGCCCCACAAAGGAGAGAATATAGCTATTCTAAGCAGGTTTATAAGTGACTGTCCTGAAGATTTTGTCAGCCTCCTTGCGGTTTGGTTATTAAAATGGACAAGATAGAGAATCCCCAAATAAACACCTACTGGAAGCAAAACTCTGTCCTCTAGTTAGTTTCAGAACCTCATCTATTTCACTAAAAACACGATACAAGAGGATGAAGAAATGGGTAGCTGTGGCTATTGCAGAGCACCCAGTCTAACACAGGAGTGCTTATGTGTGGTCAGTCCAAGGTAGTTGCAGCCCAGTATCGTCACTGGCCATGACCAACGGTGGATGCCTGGCTAAGTATACGAGAACAGGACGAGCATGGAGTGATACTTTCCTAGCTCCTGATAGCTTGTAGGCTTTTACAGGGCGCTCTGTCATACCCCTCTGCTTTACCAGTTTGATGAGTCCTAGTTTAGTCATTTCTCACGTAGAAGTTGTTCTGTACTTCTGATCATGCTTTTACCTCTCTCTGGAGTTTTTCCAGTTGCCCTCCTCCTTTCCCACATCTATTTTAAAACAGTGCAGTTTTGAAAATGGGGAAAACGTTTGCATTAGTATCCTTTCTTATCTCTTCCCTCTCTAATAGTTACTGATACTGTATTTGCTTTATGGCTACTACTGAACACTGAAGGTATCTTTTCATGAACGCCTAAGATCCTGTGCCTTAGGAGTGTAAGTCAGAGCTCATTGCTGTACATACAAAGTTGAGCGTCTGTACCACGTGGATCACTTCAAGCTTTACTTGTACTGAGGTTCATCTGCCATTCTTTTGCCCAGTTATCCACTGTCATGAGTTCCTTTGGTACCTCTCATAGCTGGTCTTCTACTCCAATACTGTAGAGTAATAACTCAGTAATGTTAGCAAACTTAGTTACCTTACTATTCATCACCTCTTACCAGATTGCTGAAGTGTATGTTGAATACTGTATGTCCAAGTTCAGATCCCTGCCTTACTCTACTGATCATTTTCTTCAGCTCCTTTTCGTCTTTTAGCCAGTTGACATGTCTAAGTGAGTTCCTTTTTCTGTACCCTGGCTGTTTAGGGTTTTTAAGACTTCTTGAAGAAGAAAAAGCTCTGTTAAATGTCTCTTGGAAATTCAAGTATATTCTGTGTCAGCTGTATCTCCTGCATGTGCTTACTGGCTCCTGCAGATAACTCCACTGCAATGAGCCAGCAAACATGTAAGGTTGAGGGGAAATGGGTTTACCATATAGCCTGATGAAGGAAGGAAGGAAGGAATCTTTAGATGCTTGCTCTACTTTCTCAGTATAACTATTCTCTTTCACATGATGAGATCCTAATAAGTTGGAGGCCTGAGTGTTTTCCTTAGATGATTAGAGCAGTGTTTCCAAATATTCACATATTCAGTGTTTATGATTTGTTACCTGAGCCTAAAGCTAATCTGCCCTTCATCCAGAGTCAAGTTTGTCAGGCACTTGAAGACTCAAGAATGTCTTTTAATCTCTTTCCAAAGTTTTCTGTTTCAGTGGAGAAAGTGGAATTTAATTCAACATGGCTCTGTAAGTGAGCCTTTGGATTTAAAGATCAGTACTGTCAAGATATGCCCATCAAGAACCTGCAGTCTCAATAGTGTTGATATGAAGACTTTCACACAGGAAAAAAAAAAAATCTATCATAAAGTTCTATTTTAAAAAAAATAAATTCCAAAACTATTTCTAGTAAATACCTAATTTGAAAAGTAATTTGGCATAATTTGCTTCAGAAATTGGTTATGTCTAAAAAAGTGTGAGATTAAATTATTCTTATTTCATATTGTATGTGTCATTAAGCTCCCACAATGTGGTGTAGAGTATGGTTTTCTGTTACTACTTAAACTTCTGAAAATCATTAAGGGCAAGTGATAGTTAAAATTGTATTATCTACATCAAAGTATTTTCTGTTTTTGTGGTAATGAAACAGTTTGACACTTCTAACAGAAAAAGATAAGCACACTCTGTACTAATTAGAAGCTGCATTTTTTATCAATTCCAAGCTAACAGAAAAATTTGGGTAACAGCTGCTCTACTAATTAGGTACACAGAATGTTTATCACTTCTTCTTGCTGAGTGTCGCACTGTTTCATTACAGCACAAACAGGTGCCTATTTGATATAGCAAATAAGATGTTTGTAAATTTAAGACTTAAGACTATAAAGTGACCTTAACATGACTTAGCCATTAAATCTCACCCAGTAACCCCTTCGTTGAGCCAAATTCATATGCACCAGTTTTGATTAAGATAGGCTATCCTTTTTTTTTATATTTGAGTGAGGTTTTAAAGCAATTAGTTGTTTTCGTATTTAAGAATTCGCAATTCTTTATTTGAATTTATCTGCTTTCGGCTTCCAGACTTCTGACATCTTTCTCTGCTACATCTTAAGAGTAATTTTGGTGTGAGATTTTTTCCAGCAAAGGTTTCTGTATGCGGTGATTAAATCATCTGTTGGTCTTGTTTATGATAAACTAAACAGATTGCACTTTTCAAGTCTTTCACTGTAACATATTTTCTCTGAATTTCCTATCACTTTTATGGCTGAGCTCTGTCTCTTTGACTCTTTCATTATCTGTACGTGGCATCTTCTTCTTGCCCCGATTTTGTACTGGTGTTGTATGTCAAGCTGCATGTTCCTTACTTCCCCTTAGATTGCTCAAGTCTTGGTGACATCTGCTGTTCGGTACATATGGCCCACGTTACTTGTCACCTAGCTGTTCTTTTATTGGCTTTATTAAAATGCATTCATTTGAGTGGTTCTGTGTTAAGAAGCAATCCAATCGTTCTGTATGGCTGCACTAGCTCCCTGGCTAATTACCATCTACTAATCTTTGCCCTGAATGCAGAGTTCGTGGTAACTTACTTTAGGTTAACTCCCAAATATGATTTAAAAATTTGAATATCAGGGCAATTACTGATTTATTCCAGTAGAAGTTTATCTTCATGGCAAGTCCTCATTCACAGAAATACTCTGAAATGTTAGTCGGTTTTTAATATAATTCCGTATTTATAATATAAACTTGCTGACTGGTTAAATCCACGATACAGTTTCCGCTGTCTTTCACTGGGTGCTAGACAAATACTTGAAATGCACTTTTCCCACATACATAAATATGTAAATACTTTTAGATTATTAAAATGAAGCTGTTACTTCAGGAGTTCTACCACAGCAGACTTCATCCTTCGACTCCTTTTTTAGCTTTTACTTTGAGTTATACACTTCTAAGGACCCTAGATTTATCAGAAGGAGGTGTAGTAATAGGGACTGCATGCCTTTCTTCCCTCGGATCTGCTTTTTTGATTCAGAAATACTAGCTTGTGTTGTCCTTGTGAAACTTTTTTTTTGAAGTTCAGCAAATCTAAGAACACAGCTAGAAGGCATATCCTGCTCTTTGCATACTCTTTATTTAGTTTCTTAGGCTGACATTTTCAAAGCAATAAAGGACAGTTGTTTGGTTGCTCATGGATGCTGCGGATCCCATTTATGTTTATGCCCTCGAAAATCTTTCCTTCACCCGAAATTGAAGCTTAAATAGTGTAGGTGTGCTTGGTGAGAATGGTTTTCTTTGTCCTAACTTGTTTAAGTAAAATTACTCGAAGCTATTGTAATTAGCAGTGCAGCTAAGGCATTGTGGTCCCATGAAACTCTTTCATCCATGTATTTCCCCAGGAGTGGACAGAGAGCATATCTAGGCAGCGAATGTTGCCTGAACGGTCCAAGACAGGACCTGCTACTGATGATACAGAAAGTGACGGCAGTTGTTCCGGCAGGAGCGGCAGCAGTGCCGCCTCTCACCACCCTTCCTCCCTCCCCTCCTCTCTCCTCCCTTCCCACATGTCGGCAGTAGCTGGTCCAGGTTCTCCATGAGAGCATACAGCCCTGTCGGCGGAAGGCACTCAGTTTGGCTGCTGTGAGGCAATGAGCGTGCAGTGAGTGGGATCAGGTAGTTCGTTAGCTAAGCAGAGATCATAGAAATGTACCCACAAACTTCATCCAGCTCCCGTGATTCCTGAGAAAATATAAATCTTAACCAAACAGTCATCGTGCAGAATGTTTTACAAAACAAAAAGCATGTGGTATTTTTTTACTGAATGGGGAGTTGAAATAAATAATCATAATAATAAATTGTAACATTAATTTGCGTGTGCTTGGTATTTGTTTACCAATAAATATCTTTGCTTCAAGTCTTAATACTTTGGTGCCCAAAATATGCAGTCTTCATTCTTAAAGGTGAATGGTTTTGGTTGGGTCTCTAGTGCTGAAAGAGCATATTTCCTTTATAGTTACACAGAAAGCATTTCAAATAGTTAACAATGAGAGAAAAGGAAATGGAAACATTACTTCAAGGCACAAAATAGATTCCTCCTCCCCCCCCCCCCCCCCCCCGCCCCTTTCAGTTGCAGTTTTGGAAGTTGACCTGTGAATGCTTCTTTCATCAGAAATAGATTGAGTTGAGGACAGGCTGGGAGAGTTGGGGTTGTTCAGCCTGGAGAAGAGAAGGCACTGGGGAGACCTTCTAGCAGCCTTCCAGTACTTAAAGGGAGCCTACAGGAAAGACGGGGAGGGACTCTTTATCAGGGAGCGTAGTGGTAAGACAAGGGGTAATGGTTTTAAAACTGAAAAAGGGTAGATTTAAATGAGCCATAAGGAAGAGATTCTTCACCATGAGGGTGGTGTGGCACTGGCACAGGCTGCCCAGAGAAGCTGGGGATGCCCCATCCCTGGAAGTGCTCAAGGCCAGGTTGGATGGGGCTTTGAGCAACCTGCTCTAGTGGAAGGTGCCCCTGCCCATGGCAGAGGGGTTGGAACTACATGGTCTTTAAGGTCCCTTTCAACCCAAACCATTCTATGATTCTATGCTGTACTTGTATTTTATTGTAAGAAATTTGGACATATTTAGAAGATGCAAGTCAGGTAGTCATTGTGTCACATGATAAAACAAGGAACATTCTGGAGAGGGAAAAAAAGAAACAGCCTGGAACTGTGACTCATTACATATGTTTAACTTCTTGAATGGGAGTAATCAAGCCATGTTGATCTTTACCCTTCTTTTTTGCTCTCCTTACTACTGCTCATACTTTATCCCTGTCACTATTCATCCTTGGTAGTAAAAGAAGAGTACAGTAAAGTTGCAATTTTCAGATTTTAATTTTAAAATTTAATTAGGGACAGAGTAGGACCACTTCTGAGGGCTTTTAAATTATCCCACAGTAAATCTAAGAAGTTAAAATTAATGAATTTCAGTTTAATTATGTGTGTCCACATCATCCCAGCAAGTTTCAAGACCTTTTGTCTCATGACCTGTAATAGAAGCTTTGAGAGCAAATCACAGTGTATTCAGATGACTTTGCTTCCAGTGCCCTTGCAAATAACTGTTTTCACTTCCCACTAACCTGTAGCCCAAGCTTGTAAATCTCATGCCAGTTTCTTGTGATTTTACTCTGGCAGATCTGCTTGGTATTTATTTAAAATGGAGCCTCTGCAGAAATTCATGCGTGGGAGAAAAGATTACTTACCCTGCAATAAGTATGCATTTTTACTAGATGAATTACATGTGTAAACTCCAAGGCTCTCCTTTGCGCTCTGTCAGAATTCCTGCCTGTGAAATTGGTTTTGGAGACAGCAGTAAATGGCTGTGGGTGCTGCTTTCTTCCCTTCTGGAACTTCTGTTTCTGTAGTCCAGACATAAAGGGCACGGATGTTGTCCTTTGTGCGTGCATCAATTTGGAATTGGTGGGAACAGTTTGCTTTGAAGAATCACAATTATGGTTGGGTAAAAAAATTACTTTATTCACATCTTCAGTTTCTGCTGTATTAGCAACATCAAACACCAAATTAGAGGCAAAAATGGAAGTAAAAAGCACAAATATATTTGAATGTCTGTGCTAGTGAATAGTATCTTTAAAAGTATTACCACCATTTCTCAATTTAGCTGTTTTCTTTGTTGCTGCATTTTTAAGTCAGAGAAGGCGAACTGAATGCCATGGACTATTTCAACATTGCTAACAGGTGAATGCACTAATAGGTGAATAGTTTTTATCTTCTCTTTGAAGTGAGGGAATGTTAATTTTGTCACTTACTATAGAAATGAGCACATGCTGTGCCCTATCCTTCTGCGTGGAGGGTTTAGCACAGGATAGTAACCATGGTACCAGCCTAAGAGTGAGAGACAAGTTCCTGGCGTTCCTCAGCCAACGCTTTCCATGTGGTTCAATGTAAGACACTCACCATTTGCAAGCTGCAGTCTTGTCCTCCCAAAAATAAGGAACAGTAATGTTTGTTTTACTTCAGAAAGCATTTTGGCATCTTTAGATGAAATATGCCATCGTTGAGGCAATTACAGTGGAAAACAATGAGAGTATTTGGAACTAGACTAACATTTGAAATGAGACTGATAATTAGGTATTTTTTCTTTGTGAATTATGGGTTTAATAAAAAATGTGAAGTGAATTCAATAAGTAAGTTGCTGCATCACTTGGTATACATATAAGATTTTCATCTTTTTCCCTTTGCAGTTAAGTTACCAACTTAAGGTGGGTATCATGTACTGCAAAGCCGGGCAAAGCACGGAAGAGGAAATGTATAATAATGAATCGGCAGGTCCAGCCTTTGAAGAGTTTCTTCAGCTCTTGGGAGAACGAGTTCGACTCAAGGGATTTGAAAAGTATCGTGCTCAGCTGGATACAAAGAGTAAGGCTTTTTTGTTTGTTTTTTTTTTTCCCTTAAGTGAACAAAATACATCATATGGTTGCTAACTGACTTTTTGTAGAGAGTTCTTAAAAATAACCTCTTTGCTATAGGAAGACAGTTGCTCGATATTAGAAGTGAAAGGAGAGCAAGTGTGTAATTTGACCCATATCCATATGGTCTTTCAACTCTGATAATTATTGGGTTTTTGTACTAATTTGGTATGAAATTATCACCAAAGCTGCAACAAGAAACCAGTAACTATGGAACCATTATCAGCATTGCAAATCCATCATCAGTGTGTGGTCTAAAGAGTAATCAATATGGTTGGTATGTCATAATTTTTTTTAATGATATGCTAATAGACTGTCACAAAAAAAGTTTTGAGAACCCATCTATGTAACTCCACCTTGACAAGTTGATCTATTGCTTTTCTGCTGTGTCTGTTGCATGTAGTTTTTCTTCTAGGCAGTTTTTTTTACTCCTGCTATCAAATGTATTCCTCCCTTCGTGATTTTTCTTTTGAGTTATGAAAATTAAACTAGTTTGGCAGTTATATTATCAGCTTTAGCTGTAAAACACTGCAACAAAAATGCAGTGGAAAGATGATCTTGGGTGACAGTATCTATAAAAGAAGTTCCCTACTTTTGGAATCAAGCCTGTGAAATACCTGTTTATCAGCTAGTGCATGCTATATTCAATTTGTAAATCTATTTAAAAGTACTCAGGGGGAAATTTTGGCCTGTCTTCTTTGAGTATTGGAACTAACCAGTTCCTATGGAAATCTTTTGTTATTTTGCCTGCTTGCAGCAGAGGAAATTAAATAAGGAGTTGATTCATGAAAGCTGAAAAGCATTCATCAACTTCAGTGCAGCAAAAACTGTGCTCTTGTCATGGGTCTCCTATCACAAATACAGTTACCTGCTGTGCTTTAGTGCTCTACCATTCTACCTTGTGCCTTTGATTCTTACAGGGATCATGTTGCCATCTCCTCAGGCCGTTCTTGACAAGCCTAATCATCACTCCTCAGAGGGTTATAAAACTTCCTGTGGTTTTAAACCTAAATTAATACCTGTTTTGCACACATTTACCATTAAGCCAGCTTCCTTTTAGTTGCAATACTCATATTCCCTCTGTTGTATTTACTCCCTTGAGTGCATTTTTACACATTGCAGTTGTCTCCTCTATGCTTTTGTGATGTTACCCTTATAAGCCAAGTCTCTCTTACTGGTACGGGAGACGTGGATTCGGTCTCTTTAATTTTAGTGGCTAGGATTATATACACGATTCCAGATGGGATCGAGGCAGTTTCTTGCTGTAACATTTCCTTGCCTTTACTGGAAATATATTATACAATAATTCTCAGGCTGGGTTTTCCTTTTCTTCAGCTCCAAAGTGTTATTTTATCAATTATAAAAATAAGCTAGATGAAAAAAATCAAATGTGTATGGAAAACAGAGAAAATATTTGTTATTTCATGGCTTCTGGTTTTATATTGTGACCTCCTTGTTACTTTCAGTAGTTAAAGTAAAATCCTTGCTTCTTTTTCTTCTGGTTTAGTTATTTAAGATATCTGAAAAAAACCCTTTTTTGGTGTTAGTCCACACACACTGGTTTCTCGTACATGTAAATGCTGTATGATTAAGAGTTGATTCATCTGCTCAGATATACCCATGAAAGCTGTAACTGTGTCTTAAGTACTTGTTTGAAATTTTCTTTTAAATGGCAGAATTTTTCCAGTAATGTTTGAGTTCCTTCTTGTTGGTTCTGACTCAGGGAAAGAATTTTGATAGGTTTTGATTTTATGTACTACAATCTAGCACCTGTTGAATGGACGCGTATATAAACTTTTAATTGGCTGAATCTCTCCTGGTTTTAAGAGTTGTCTTCTTGTAATGAAGGTTTTCTACTCCATGTTGAGATCTGATACATCTTTTTCACGTTGCCCAGTAGACCTACCAGCTCCATTCTGTGTCTAAAAATACAGAAATCGAGAGGCTTTACATGAACAGTTCACTGTGATCAGAGGAAGGGGGATGCTCTGAGTGGAAACTGCTGCTTTCATGAAGGGTTTCCTACATTTTCATTCAGTAAAGGTTTACAAGCTCACATGCATGGGACCTCATCAGCTACAACTGCTTAAGAACAACTAAGTTGACTCAAATCTTTCGGGTTACATTGTCTGCAGGCTCACCGAGGAAACACGTGATTACACAGCATGCATGGGTTCTTAATGAGCAGGTTTAGACAGCAGCAAACGTGAACAATGGCAGCAAACTTTTGTAATTGTAACTTTTGTAATCTTGATGGTGCTATGTTTTCCTTTCTGCCAGTATGCAAAGCACAGACTGGAAGCGGTGGAAGAGAAGGTGGTGTTTTGGGGGCACAACACTAAGCTCTTTGGATAGCTACATTCAGAAACCCTGACTGCATATTCGGCATAGAAAATGGGGGGGAGGCGGGGGGGAACACCTTGTGGTAGGCAAAATGCTAAAAACCAGACATGGTCGCAAGAGCTGCATCTCAAGTATGAGGAATATGTGAACAGCAGAATACAGACAGGCAATACATCTTTGATAGCTACCCTGAGTAATCAGTCAAGTCTTTTCTGCCTCGGTCCCAACACAGAAAGGCCTGCAAAGGAGGAGATTGTGCTTTTTACCGCAACTTAGGTTTATGGGGTTTTGTTGAAGCAGCTAGGAAGCAAGCTTCTCCCTTTTCCAGCTCTGTGCTCTTCTGTTGCTAGAGGTTACTGTCACGAAATAGTTCTTTGCAGTCTCATTACTCAGGAAATTTTCCTGCATAAAAATTCTGTTTAATGTCAGCACAGTTGATTGTAAAGATGCTCTTAAAAACAAATGTCTGTTCATTAACTTGCAAGAAAGGTCAGAGCTGTGTAGGCTACTTTGCTAGTTCCTATACCTTTGACAATACTGTGCAACCTATGAAAAGCAGATGCATGATGTAAGACACAATGAAAGACTGGAAGCTGATTTGTATATGTACTCTGGAAATTTTCACAAGATGTTTTTAATTTATGCAAATTTGGAGAAGTAAGGTTGCCCTAGCAAAAGGCAGTTTCAGAACAGTTGTTCTTAGAAATATTTAGAATTAGGGGCCTAATTGGTAAGTATCCGTAACAGCTGATTTTTAAAAGGAGGAATCTCATGCATCCTATTAACTGAAAACCTATTTAAGTATATTGGATCCTTCAAGGGCTTTAGCTTTGGATCTCTGCCAGCGCCACTGTGGAAAAGCGCTGCTACTTATAAAGTTTTGTTTGTATATTTCTGGAATTACCAGAGGGGAAGCAGTCTATCTCCTGGCAGCCTGCAGACTTTGGGTAGGAAATAGAGCTTGAAAATGTCATCTAACCCACGGTTGCTAGGAAGTTTATGGGCATCACTTTAAAGTAATAAACATCACAGTAATCTTTCAAATTAGAACTTCAGTCATTTTACTTTATTTTCTAGTTGTAACACATGCTTTATTTCCCTCCCCCTCAGTTGTATTTCTCAATATTTTAAATCGGTAAATGGGATCAGCTGGATAATGCTAGGCCTGCTAACCTGGCGTGTGTGTCCCGCAGAGCGGTTGGTGCAGGAAATGAAGGAGATTGACTAATGTGAGTTGTAGGAGTTTATGAATTACCTATTTGATGAGATTATAAACTTAGCTAATAATGGTAGGTTTCTGTATTAGACGTTTATACTGCATGACTTTTTGGTTAAGACATGAGAGGAATATAAAAACAGCACAGAAGATATTAAATAGATTAAAAATCTAGGGAATGAATGGACTTCAAATTGACATTTCATTTAGGGGTTGCTAGTAAACCCCAATGTTTCTAATGAAATCGTACAGATAGATTACCTTCTTAACTTGTACTATTTAAGATCTTTTCAACCACATGGAGGAATAGACCTACTGTTGGGTCTGAGACATTTGCTGGGAGACCAATAGCCAAAGAAGGTCAGAGGTTCCTCAATTGCTTAAGAAGCAGAAATGGGGTGGGAGGAGGGGGGAATCTATCTGCATTTCTCAGTGTTTGTGTACACGTATACTTCTGTATGTTACAAAATAAAGGATTCTGTCCCTGGAATAGTGTCTGAAAATGACTTGGATATTACAGAAGTTGAACATGACTGCTTGGTGTAATCCTTGTGTATAACGGAAAGGAGAGCAGGTTTGACAGGTGCTAAATTTGGCCAGTAACTAGGAGAAACTAGAAATAAGGCTGGGCTTTTTAACAGCAAAGGTAGATGGAAACAACATTAAGCTGGGAAACTTCTTGTTCTTGTCCCTTTAATTGTGAGCACTGGTGCAGTTTGTAGCAGTGGCTGTTCCTTCTCTTGCCTCATCAGTATCATTTTTTTTTGTTTTCCTACAATTCCTTGCAACATGTTTTCCTTTGAAACACTGAGTTAGATTTCCTATTCGTACCGGTTTGTATACAGTTTTCTAGTGCGGAGGTTTTAAAAGCTGCTGTAGGAGCAGACTGACAAAGTCCTGTGGCTACAGTGAGGTGAATTTATCAGCAGGATGCTGTTGGTGTCAGTCACAGTTATGAGCACTGTTGGTGTTGGAAAAAACACTTAAATGGGAGTCTGTTAAGACAGTCCTTGTGAAGATAGCTGAGAAACGTTGGAAGGACAGAAGAATAAGATGGATTTTTCAAGGTGAATAATGATGGAAGGAAAAGAAGATCAGATAAGTCCTCAGCTAAGGAACCCAATCCAGTAATGGGACAAGACCGAGAAGGCAGCGTCCGTAGGTATGCCATAAATTGATGGCAGGAGGGGATGTCTTCCGTGTAAAAAGGTGCTAATGAATTTGTAGATCCCTTGGGCCTCCGTTAAATACAAGGAAATCAAAGTAGATTGCAGTGCTGGCTTACAGTTCTGACCTTGAAGTGATGGATACTATTCCAGTGCGCAGTCTAGGATTTTACTGCAATGGCAGTGGTTTGGTTTAAAGCAAAAACCTGTAATTACTGTGTTGTACTTCAGAAAAAGTATTCTGGACTCGTAAGAAAGAAGAAATCTGAATGGTGAGAAAGATGCACAGTCTGTAGTGGATATGGACTTCTGTTTGTAGTTGGATTTGAATAACAGGGATTTAAGCTGTGAAGTAAGTGGAAATAATTGGAATCATTAAATGTGTCATTTAGATTGTAGCCTTATTACTTAGTTTGCAGAACCAGTGCTGTTCTGAGAAAGAGCCCTCTTCTGCCTGAAACGAAATCCATCCAGGAAAGTTCAAAGTTTAGCTTAAATGCATAGGTGTCCTAGCATATTATTTGTCAGAATTGCTTTACTCTTCTCCTCTCTCCCCCTGCCCCCAGCTTTTGGGCTCCTTCCCCTCTTTTGGGGCCCTCCTTCCCCTGTCTGCCTCCTTACCCACTTCCCTTTCTTTTTGCACCTGCTCTCCCTTTCCAGTTCTTTGTAATATTTTTGTATGCTCTATTTATGAAAGATGATGTACAAATTAGCGTATTTAGTTAGACAAAAAAACCCAAACAGTAAGGAGTTACGTTGTTGTTTAGGTGACTTTCAGGTGCATCCGCCTCCTTCAGTGTGTGTTGTAATCATCAGGCAGACAGTAGAGGCTGCTGCAAACTGAGTGCGGGATGAAATCATAGAATGGTTTGGGTTGGAAGGGACCTTAAAGACCATCTAGTTCCAACCCCCCTGCCACAGGCAGGGACACCTTCCACTAGAGCAGGTTGCTCCAAGCCCCATCCAACCTGGCCTGCAACACTTGCAGGGATGGGGCATCCCCACCTTCTCTGGGCAACCTCTTCCAATGCCTCACCACCCTCATGGTGAAGAATTTCTTCCTTATATCCAATTTAAATCTATCCTCTTTCAGTTTAAAGCCATTAGCCCTTGTCCTATCACTACATGCCCTTGTAAAAAGTCCCTCTCCAGCTTTCTTGTAGCCCGGCTTTAGGTACTGGAATGATTCCACTTCAGCTGTTGTAATTAGCGTTAAAAAGAAAATACTTAGCACTTAACTAGTTTTTCCTAATGGCAATGTTGAGTGCTGGAAAAGAGAGCCCAATCTCTTTGAAACATTAACTGAGATTTTTTTGGATAAGATTCTAGGTATCTTTTTTTTTTTCCTTATTCCTGTTTTATTCTATATAGATGATTTGGAAATGCAAAATCTCTACACAGCTGTAATGTAGAAAACTTTCCATTTCATTTTATGGATGATGTTATGGTTTTTCATTTACAGCAAAACTACCTCTATTTTATTATTCCGAATTTGACAGAAAACAAAAACTTCTTGCCAAAGCTTATACCCCAAATCTGAGTAAATAAACTGTATATTTATGGTATAGCAAATGCCTCACAAAGCTCAGAGCTATTATCTCCTTAGTAACATGATCTCTCTGCTAATAAAAAATGCCAAGGTGTAGAATTTAACAGCTTTTTAAAATACATTGTTATAAATAGCTGGGATTATATAATATAGTAACATGTTTATGTAACTTCAAAGAACCAGGATACTCTTTTCCATATATAAATATAGTTATTTTTAATATTCTGTTTGAAAATGGGCTTTTTGCCCTGTGGACAGCAGTTATAGTTAATAGAATATATATTTACTATTTCACCTTTAAATGTGTTACTACTTAAATTAATGGAACATTTTTCAAGGTCGTCTTTTTTTGAGAAAGAAAAAGTGAAAACAAAAGTTCCCAATTTGTCTGTAATCAAGTGTTGTCTTCAACCAACACTTTGTAAACTTTAATAATATCCCCTCTTCTTTTTTTCTTTCTAAACTTCATAATCCTAGTTTTTATCATTTTCTCTCCACATGGAAGTCTCTCCGTCCACGTATAATTATTTTTGTGGCCCGTTTCTGGATCCCTTCTCTTTCTCCTATAACTTTTAAAATAGGGTGGCCAGAACCCAAAACAGGTGAGAGTACCTTTGATTAGTATACCAGTGTCATAATGTCATTGTTGTGGGCTTTTTCCATCATCAGCTGTAAGCATGCTAGCATCCTATTTGGGTTTTTGACTGCTCCTATCCATAAAGCACCTGTTTTAGTGAAGGTTTTATCTGACTTCATTACAGTTAATTTAGAGTCCTGGTATTTATGCTTAAAAGAACCCATTCTGTTCTTTCATATATTGTGGATTATATATCCGTCGATATTTAATTATGCATGAGATCGTGGTATTCATTCACAGTATCTGTCTACCTTCCTTTCTGAAGTCCTTTTCACATGCCTTACAGTTCAGTTTCATTCTGATTAGCCTGAGATATTGGGTGGTGTCTGAAATTTATTTCAGACTGTTATCACTTTTTATGCTTAAATAGGTTTTTTTTCAGGGTTTTCTGATAAATTCCCTATTCTCAACAAGCCCTTCATTGGGAAAAGTACACAAAATTATACGTGCTGTCTGTATGTGTCACTTACTTTGGCAGATGAATAAACTCTGGGTAAGTTTTTACTTGCTGACATTTCAGCTAGGATCAAGGATGAATAGGAATTCTTGTCCTGCCTGATAATTTTCTTTGATGACAATGAAACTTTGTTTTTAAACTTTTTTTAAAATAATGCTTTTATTTTCTCTTTTTTCTTTAACTGAAGCTGATTCAACAGGTACTCACTCTCTATACACAACATACAAGGACTATGAAATCATGTTCCACGTTTCTACTATGTTGCCATATACTCCCAACAACAAGCAACAGGTAAGTTGGACCATGCCTATTTAGAATTAATTTTTCCTCCATCTCAAAAGTAGCTGAACTGTTGAATGTTTATGACAACTTTCATTTGTTACTAGCAAAGAAAACACCTAAAGAATCAAAAGTATAAAGAAGTAAAACTGGCCGTCTCTGTGCCAGGAAGATGAGTAAAGCAGGTCACTGTAGGCATGTCATAGATTTTTCTCCGTAGGACTATTTTCTATGTAATTATGCATTATTTACTGAAACTTGCATGTAAATATCATGCAATAATGTCAGTAGCACATCTGTGTTGTGTAAATAAGAGTTCACATCTTATGGCAAAAGGACCATAGTGTGCTTGACATGATTTTCAACCTTCTGCAGCAAAGTCCATTGCACGTTAAGGATTGCAGTCAGGAAATTGTAATATGCACAGAGTCAGAGGTGACGAGTGGATGGTCCAGCACACCACAAGAAGACATGAGACAGAATCCTTTTTTTTTTGTTTTAAATTTTTTTTATTATACTGAAGAGCTATGTAGGCTCACCTGCTTTGTTACTCTGAAGTACCTGGCCTTATTAAATACTAGGCCATCTTGTTGTCTATGATGTGTATGCATTTTACTCTAGAAACGATGTTATTTTGTGTTTCTGCAAATAAAATAGAAATTTCCTTTAACAATAAAAGATAACACAGCATTCTTTTTTGTTTGCTTTTGTACACTAAATGTTATATTACTTTGTAGTTCACCTTTCTCTTTTACTGTAGTCTTTTATTTACTGAAAGAAGCCTATCAGAAAATTATTATAGTGTGTCTTAAGGACAGTGACAACTATTTTCAACTTGAAATAGAGCCTACTTCTGGCTTGTAAAATTGTGTGAAGTGGGGAATGTTTTCCAGCTTCCACATATCACTGATTACTCTGATATTAGCAGGTTTTTGTTGTTGTATTTCCTCTTTGTTTAGCTTAAAATTTTCCTGAACAACATCTTCCTGTATGCTACACGTAGGCATGAAATTGTTACGAAAATGAAAATGCCCATGCCTGAAATTTATTAGATGAATAACTAACATTCTGGTACTTGTCATATAAATCCTCAAGTGTTTCAGTTTTCAGCTTGAAGTATCATTTGGAATAAAAAAATTGAACAATAGTAATTTATAATAATGAGAAATAAATGATTGAAAATTCTGAAAAGGCTGTGTTTTAACCTATGCAATTTTTTTTTTTTTTTGTTAAAGCTTCTGAGGAAACGACATATTGGAAATGATATTGTGACAATAGTTTTCCAGGAGCCTGGAGCACAACCATTCAGCCCAAAGAACATTCGATCTCACTTCCAGCACGTCTTTGTCATTGTGAGAGTGCACGGTCCCTGTACTGACAGCGTTTGTTACAGGTAGCTATCGCTAGTTTCACTGAAAACATGGAATTTGAGTGCAAAGGGAAATGTCATTCCTCTTTTAAGTTCTCAGTAGGGAAACATAATGAGAGATAGGGATTGAGGAGGTTTGGGGACGTGAATTTAGTACACTTTTTAAAAAGTAAATAGACACAGATGAGTATGTAAAGGAAACACACCCAATGAGGAAATTAATGCTGTCAGTATGTGTGTACACACGTATGTATATATATAATCAAGCATTTGGGAATGATTTTAAAATTCCATTCTCACTTCCTTTTTATTCTCTTCATTAAGAGTATGCTAGAAGAGTATTTCTATTTTGATTCTTATGAATTCACTTTTTGTTCAGGTAATTTGGGCATCTGAGCTTACGTTCTGTTTTTGAAATGAAGACAGTGCAAAAGTATGACTAACCTTTCGGAAAGAAGCGAAGCTCTCTGAAATGTTTTGTCTGAAATATCTTCATTTCTTATCTCATTTCAGTCCTACAAAGAAATTCAAGAGCATTATGCAGCAAAAAAATCCTAGTGTGACCTTAAAGTCAATACGATTGAAATAGAAAATGGTAATTGACAGTAACATACAATAAAGAATTGCAAGATGAGATTCCTATTTAGCATAAATTTTTTAAACCAAATTGAAAGCATATAGAAATCATGTTTTTGAGTTACACTTCTTTTTACGATCATTGAATCTTTTTACCTTTGTTATATCCTGAACTCTTAATGTATTTTTATTTTTAAATGTTGACTGATCTCAGCAAACTTTTCTAAAGCTTCTTTATTTAAAATACAAAGTGTCAGAGTAATGGATTTAGAGTAGTTATCTTGAAATGAGGTAGCCTGAGAAATTAACTTGTCTTACTGAAATACAAATGTTCACCTAAGTGTTTCATTCAGTGAAGTGCTTACTTAGAGGAAGAGCTAAGGCAGTTGACTGCAGTGTCTGAGATGGTGTATTCATGTTTTTCAAGTAAGTATAGTAAGGTTTGAAGGCTTTTTCCTCCCCGTAAGTTTTTGGTAAAGCTCCTTCACGCAGCAGTTTGGGAACTGGTGCTGAACTTTGTACATATGTTAAACTTTCCTGGAGTAGGCATGTTCGTGTTGATACTCATTTTAAGGCAGCTTATTGACAAATTCCCTTGCCACATAATTTATGTGGATGTAGCTTGTTCTTAAACTCTTAGACATATGTTTCAGCTCTTATTCTATACAGAAACTGATTTTGAAGTAAAGTAGGAGATACATCCACAAGGGCTACAGATGCATTTTCCATTTGAATTGGGTATTACAAACACAGAGAAAGATCTGCTTTTGGTTATTATTTTAAATAATATGACTGCATATTTTCAATTTCTTCCTTTTAAAAAGCATGGGAAAGATTTATACTTGTTATACTGTAATAAATGTAAATATCTCAGGGTTCTATTTCTGGCCTTCAGACTTCTGTATCACTTTCATTTTTCAAGTGTTCGGAACTATGAGGGCTGGAACCTTACTGGTTGCCATCATTGAATAAATTTGAGAATTTCAGCTTTAGTGATGCTACAGGCTTAAATTTTAAGGGGAGGGGGAGCAGGTAGGAAAAAAATTGTGAGAGTGTCAATGTTCATTTTGACACAGGAGACTGCCAGAGCATTGTATGTTCTGTGTACTGTCTTTAAGATTAAAATCCTTTCTTTTTTTTTTTTTTTTTTCTCTCAGCGCAAACACTTGATTTAAATTTATAGAATTCCATTATGAAAAGTTTTTCTAGGAAACTTTTCAAAGTAAGTTTGACCTCTTTTCACTGAATTATTTGGAACAGTTCATAGATTCATAATTCTAGACAAAACAGGAAGCCATATAGCATAAAAAAAGTACTGGAATTTATATTAAAAACTACATAAAAGGAATAAAATCAGCACTGTCTTGGCCGATGATTCTCCCTCTCAACTAAGATAAACAATATTTCTAAAGACTGGCTTCTCTGTTGGCATCGTTCACTTTTTAAAACTTTTCTAGCATATGTTAGAGATTAAATTCTTATCCCTGTGATTCATGATATTGAAAACGTAATCAAACAAAATATCATTGGTAGTTTTTCATTATATCCAGTAATTGTGTTTAACACTTAGGCTTCTGTCTCTTAATAACAGACCCTTTAGGACCACTGACGATGATCAAGAGTAAGATGGTTGCTTTGTGAGCACCCCCTGTTGAATACTTTTTGATATATTGGCATACATTTGAAGGAAATATGGCAGTCAATGACATCTTTCAATATCAGTTGCCAGAAAAATATAATTAAAAAACCAAAACCGACAAAAAACAAACAAAAACCACCCACCTCCCAAACCCAGAAGATATGGTTAAAGATTGGGTGACTTAATTTCTATTTTTGTGTTCCTGTGTGCCCTCCCCTCCACACACAACCCCCCCCCACCCCTCCGCTTTACTAGTGTTTCTGCAATCTGTTATTGGTTGGGGAAGGTGGATTATATGTTTAAGGATTCAGATAAAATTAGAACAAAGTGTGAAAATAATGCCAGCCAGTCTTCCAAATGAACCAACCACATACATTCTAGTGTGTTCAAGTGCTCCTATTTTTCGTTATAAACTCCATTACCATGATATTTGGCCAAAATTGGTTAATGCTTTTTCAGATCTAGTTATAGATATGTGGTAAATCAGATTCACAGAATCACAGAACGGTAGGGGTTGGAAGGGACCTCTGGAGATCATTAGTCCAACCCCTCTGCCAGAAGCAGGGTCACCTAGAGCGGCTGCACAGGACTGCGTCCAGGCAAGGTTTTGAATCTCTCCAGAGAAGGAGACTCCACAACCTCCCTGGGGCAGCCTGTGCCAGAGCTCTGTCACCCTCACAGGAAAGTTTTTCCTCAGTTTCAGGCGAACTTCCGTGTTCCAGTTTGTGCCCATTGCCCCTTGTCCTGTCATTGGGCACCGCTGAAAAGAGTCTGGCCCATCCTCGTGACACCCACCTGACACCACTTCGAACTGTTGGAGCGTTTGTTGTCCCAAAACTGTTGAAGTACAGTTGTCAGTCTCTTCTTAGGACAGACTGCCAAGTGAATGGTTCTGGACTGGAATGGCAAATCTTCCATGATGCCAAACAACTCTCATCCACTCTGTATCAAACGAGAATTGACCATGGAGAATAGTTAAGCTTGTCGGCATTGCCTAAGGCAGTCTTACTGTCAGTCCCTCACTTGGAGCAGAAATTAGAGTTGAAAAAGAAAGCATCTATTTTTAATATATATCTCCAAGCTTCTAAGAAATTTCTTATTGCTAGTATTTTTGGAGGCTGCTTCTTACTAGCATGGAATATCAGCTAGTACAGTTTTGATCCAGAAATTTAAAACATAATCAGTAGTGTGATGTATGTATGCATTCAGTCACCAGAAGATGATTCTCACAGTAAAACTTGGCCTTGTGAGATGACTTTATTGTCTTTATCCTTTAATGTGTCCATTTGTCTAGATTTCTAGTATTGATCATACACTTGCATTGCTTTCAGACGAGCTTTTCAGCTTTAGGTAGCTAAATTATAAGATAGCCGTTGTAATAGTGTGTCAAAAGTTTTCTGTTATAGTAGACAAACAAAAATTCAAAACTACCATACATAAGTGATTACTTTATCAAAAAAGCACGATTTTGCATATGAAGCTCTCTTAAGCTGTGGTACTGAGTGTGACTCAAGAATGCTTAGATGACAAAAATAAGCGGCCTTCTGTTTATACAGTAAAGGGGGACATAATCTTCACACTGGCGAGATTAATATGTAAATACTGGCATATTGCTGAGAAAAGGAGAGAAAAATTGAGGGGTTAGGAAAAAGGAAATGTATTTTTTTGATTCAAAAACTGCTGAATTTGCATATAGTGAAAAACACTGCTTCTTCCTTATTCTTTTATATCTTTTAGTGTTGCTGTGACAAGATCCAGAGATGTACCATCCTTTGGACCACCTATTCCAAAAGGTGTCACATTTCCTAAATCAAATGTGTTCAGGGACTTCTTACTAGCCAAAGTCATTAATGCAGAGAATGCTGCTCATAAATCAGAAAAGTTTCGTGCGATGGCCACCAGGACCCGTCAAGAGTACTTGAAAGACTTGGCAGAGAAGAATGTCACCAACACACCTATTGACCCTTCTGGAAAGTTCCCCTTCATCTCACTTGCTTCAAAAAGAAAGAAAAGTCCAAGCCTTATCCAGGAGCAGAGATCTATAGTTCCGGTGCTATTGTATGGAGTGTCCATGCAAAAGACTACAGCAAGGTAGGAAAATGACTGTCTCCTAGGCATCTCTAATGAGTTTGTAGGTCCTCATTGAACAGGACACGAAAAGCGTGGTGTTCAATTGCTCCTGTCGAGATGTGATAGGGTGGACTTCAACGGACACAAATATCACAATATTCTATGAGAGAGGTGAATGTGTTTTCTTTGGAGAGCTTCATCAGCAACATTGATGATATCAAAGAGATCGTCCAAAAGGCTGGAGGTTAGAATGTGTTCTCCTTGTTTGGTTCCCCTTCTTTGCTTTTTTCTCTCACCCCGCTGCCAAGTAAGGCTTCAATTTCAGTAATGCTTGGGATCTGTAAAATTGTTCTAATTGTTTATCATTAAATCCGTAAGGCCTTTCCGGTTTTTATTTCTCAAAATCCAATATTGCTTTGACTTTTATCAGATATCAGCCAACCTCAGCTGGTTGTGTGTGTGTCAAAAATGTCTCAATATTTAAAAAAAAAAGGCAAGCAGGACCTTCAGATGCATAAATTGCTCCCACACAATAAATACAGAAGTGTCACCTTACTTCTTTTCCTGTTTTCCTTCCCTTTCTCTGTTTTATAGGCTTGTGTATCTTGTTTCAAATGAAGCTGTAATATCTTTGAGACTGACTTATTACGTTGCCAGCAGGGTGCAGTCCCAATTCCTGCTGCAACCTTCAGATATCCTCTGAATGCATGTGATAAACTAAAAATGCAGTGAATCACAATATCTGTCTATAAAACATCTGTCCGTGCTCATTTTTATCCAATTAAGTTATGAAAGAATGTGTTATGTTTCACTGTCTTTCCTGTAATTTCACAACAGTACTTGTATAATGACCAGGAAAAAGGGAAAACCAGGCCCTATTAAATTGCTCTGGACAGTATTCATGCTCATGGTACATAGAGGGGTTGGCATAGACCCCAGTTTCCTGTGTTTAGTAGGTGCATGCCACCACATTCTGACCGAAAGTCATCTTGGAGTTTACTGAAACTAGAAATTGTAGCATGGTTGCTTACTGAAGTGTGAAAGATAAAAGGAGAGATGCTTGTGTAACTCCATGTGTTTATCTGTTACGCTCTGCCACGTATCTTCTAAAATTCCTGTGGTTTCAGTAAAAACTTCAAAGCAGAACTTGGTAACCAGGCTGAAAAGACAAGTTTGAGTGATAAGACCCAGTTGATTATGCACCTAGGACTGTGATACATATTCCTTGATCGTGTCACACCATTATCTTGGGAGCTGGTTGATTGTACAAAAATGAATCCCTCCATTAGCACTGAAGGTCTCTCTGTGCATTAAATTCTGTCTTCATTTCAATTCACAGCTTGTGACTAAGGGCTGTGAAACAGTGGAGATGACTCTGCGTAGGAATGGTCTGGGTCAGCTTGGCTTCCACGTAAACTATGAAGGCATTGTGGCAGATGTTGAGCCCTACGGCTACGCGTGGCAGGCAGGACTGCGACAAGGCAGCCGGCTGGTGGAAATTTGCAAGGTGGCTGTAGCCACTCTGAGCCATGAGCAAATGATTGATCTTCTCAGAACATCAGTAACAGTGAAGGTCGTCATTGTCCCTCCGTATGAGGACTGCACACCACGCAGGTATTGTATAATAGCTACATTTGGTCTGAAGTTATATCTTTTCACAGGTTTGGGGTGAAAGAAACACCACGAATAACTGTGTTAACCTCCAGAAACCATGATATAATTACAATATAGCATTCGGTTTTGTAAGGTGAAAGAAGAGGGCAGGAAAACTGCCAAGATTTGCACTCCAGGCCCCACAAAATACTCATTGAATGCCACAGTTTAATAAAATGTGTAAGGAACCTCATGTATCCTTTAAATTCAACATGGAAGTCAAACAACTTTTTGTTGAAAGTTGTGGTTTATGATGCATCAAAAATAATTGTATGTTTCCCTCCTTGCTTTCCAGTTTGTTGGTAGTTTGCAATGTCTGTGGATGTAATTCTTGAATGCTGTGAATAGACTACATTCTTCTACTTCCACAAATAAGTAAGGCTGTAAATGATGAGAGTCTATCAGAGGTATGGATCTGGCCAGAGAAATTGCTGCAAATTGTAATTTTTCTTTTCTCAGTAGATCTTGCTGCCTCTCTCTCACTTCCCATCCGTATTAAGCCTGAGGCTTGTGTCATTACTTTTACAGCTTTAAAATGTTGCTTAATCAAAAATAAACATTAATACATGGGGTTTTTTCTAAATCGGACATTAAGTCCCTTCATTTTTCCTGAACTCACTATCTAAAGCTTTTTATAATTTTTACTACTCCCATCTGAACTCTCTGCAGTTGTCTGTAGCATTCAGCCACACCACTGAATCTGATTCCCATATTCCTGACATCCTGTATTAATATCTTACTAATGCTATATGATTAAAATGGAATGATCTTTAATAGACTAAATTTGCCTGCAGGCTAGCTCAAGGTTTATGCTAGATTGGCCAAGAAGCGGCAAGTCCAGTTACCAAAGTTCAATATGTTGCTTGCAGTGAGAGACCAAGAGAGAGTTTTGCACTGCTCTTTTCTATTCAGGCAATCTCTTTATAGAGCTAGATGGTAAATCTTTGTATACCTAAGAAGGTTGGAGCTGAACTTAAATGCGTATTTATTACATTGATACAAAATTCTGTCCCCAAGCAAAGACCTCGTACTTGCATAAAAGAAGAATCCATGTTTGTTTTTACTGTGAGCCATATTAACTCCTTTTGTAACTGGTAGCAAAACAGGAGCAGAGAGAAAAGGAGTTTTATTTGTCCTTTAGTTGTCAGTGGAAAATTGAATACATGTCAGGGATTAAAATGAGCAGTGGCATAAGGTCACCATGAGGTATTTAGAAAGCTTTTGTACAGTATTTAGCAGTCCAAGCAAATGGAAAGTTCAGCTGCAATCATGGCAAAAGGATTAGAGCAGAAAAATCTGCGTGGAAAGCACAGATCCTATTATTCCTGAACTAAATTAAGTACAGCCAAAAGCAGGCTTAGCTTTAGTCTATCCAATCTCATAGCAGGAAGAGAAATTTGCACTTCTTGAAATACTGTACTCGGCATCAGTGAGTTTTGTTGTTGTCTTGTAGTGAGCAAATGTTCATGGTGGGTTATTACCTAGTTATAAAATTTCATAAAGCAACTCTTTATCCTGCTTGCTGTATCCAAAATCATTAAGGCTTAGGAACTGTGTCTTGAATTTGTAGCTATCCTACGTATATTACTAGAGACTTGACTTGAATCTTTGCACAAAGCAATTTCTCTTTTGGCAACCAGTTTTCCAAAACTGGAGTCCTTTCATTGTGTCCTCTGGAGGCCATTTAGTATTTCTACTACAGTAACTTCTACAGACCGTAACTGAAATGAAAATCAGTTCTGCTTGGTATAGTAAATTCATATGAGAAGCAGTCCCTATCCTAATAAATTGATTGGCACGAAGTTGGAGGAAGGGCAGGGGTGCAGTTAGATAAGATGACTTGCCAACAGGCACATGTACAAGGTCAGTAGCAGACACAAAAATATATCCTAATACCCTAATTCACAATCTAATGCCATACACCAAGGCAGGCCTTGTTAAGGTTATATCTCTACTAGGAGATGGTCATTAAAACATTGCTGCTGAGCTCATTTAGCAGACTGATTGCTGACCTTGAAGTTAAGCCGCAGCAAGAGGGAATTCTGTATTCTTGGTGCTTAAACTGTAACTATGTCTGCAAAAAAAAAAAAAAGACAACCCAAACTACTAAAGTATATAATCACTAGGGAAAGAACAGCAGAGACATAAAATATGAAGAGAGAAGAAAAACCAAGGGCCTCGACATTTTAGCTAGGTTGTGAGTGGACTTTGAAAACAAATCTCCTGATCATGCCCATCTACCATGCAGTGGTTCACATCACAGAGCGACCTGGGAGCACACAGGCTGATTTCCGTTCAGATGAAGCTGAAATACGTGTGCTTCAGAAGCGCACCTCGTGCCTTCCAACTGCTAGTTTAATTGGCAGATCAAGACTAGAGGGTAGGCCAAAGTAAAACCGCAGAATGTATATTGTGGACAGCAAGACCTCAGCACCGACTGTTTCACTTTGTCTACTCCTATTAGACTGCACAACTTGCTAATGGCAGCATAGCCAGATAACAAGTTATCTGGTTTGGTTTGTAGTTCAGCTGAGAAGAGATAGTGATATTTCTCAGCACTAATGTTTTTAATCACTTAGAGGAAGAGCTAGAAGTAGAAAATTTTGCACTGATTGTTTTCTTTTCCTTCCCATTAGATAATGATGTGTGTACATAAACAAAGTAATCACAATAAAAAATTCACTTAAATAGGGGTATATACGTTTGTCAAGAGAAATACCAAAATTATCCTCACCAGAGCTGAAGATCACATCTACTTTCCAAATCTCTCATTTTAAATATATGCAGAAGTTTGCCCTGCGTCTTCTGTGGACTGCATTAGCTTATGTCCTGTTTTTCCAATTTTTATACTGTCCTGTTCCTGTACATCCTCAGGAAGCAAAGGGCATCTTTTGGGCTTGACATCCACAATTTTTAGCAAGTGTTTTCTTTTCATAATGTGCAAATTTATCAACTGAAATACTCCAAAGCCAAAGATGTTTGAAAGTGAAGTGTAATGCATTTCATGGGGATCTTGTCTTTTCATGGCTGTCTGTACATCAGAAAGATTTATCTCAACAAGAACAAACATTTCGGGTCTTATTTGTCTGGGTGCAGGTAAGTTCTAAAACCCATGACTTTTTTAAATTAGGAAGGGAAGATACCATTCTAGCAGGTTTTATAGCTTTTGTAACCCAGTAATCAGATTAACAGTATCAAAATTTCTTAAATAATGTTTATAAAAAGCAAAATCTTACATTTACTGTTTTACAGAATTGATTCAGCTTCTGTCTTCAGATTTTATCCTTGTTGGCCAGGATATATTGTTTTACTTTTATAGCAACATGTTAAATCTCTTCATTTCCAGGAGTTCTTCAGAAAATTACCGTATGCCAGTGATGGAATACAAAGTGAATGAAGGAATGTCGTATGAATTCAAATTTCCCTTCAGAAATAATAACAATGGCAGCGAAATGCAAGCAAAGGACAGGGACCTCACGTGGCTCAGGTACCATCCCAAATACAAAGTCCAGTAACCTCTAGGATTGGCTCTGGGAAAGGAGAAGGGAAAATGCCACCTCCAGAACGAGCGGCCAACATCCCCCGAAGCATCTCTAGTGATGGGCGCCCACTGGAGAGCCGGAGGTATGTGTTGTCTTCACAAATGGCTTTTCATTGCTGCTTGGAATCTGGTCTACAAAAACACACAGTAGATTTATCTAAGTATCTGAAGACTGCTTTTAATCTTGGTTTTAATTAGTCAAAAGGCAATATGAATGAAACGTTAGCCAAAAGGAAATACCTTTCCTAGCACCATTAACCACAAAATGAAGTGTTACGGGATTGTTAGGCGATGTTTCCCTGTGTTGGATGGTATTTTAAAACTGCTGTGTTGTTATTTAAGTTTTAAATGAGTTACAATCAAAGTTTTAGATCTAAGTGTTCCTGAACTTCTGCATTTTGAAGTAAATCAAAATTTTAGCTTGTTTATAGCTCCCAAGACCGAAATAGCATCTAACAGGGTGTTTAGCAAGAGAATTTTGACCAGCACAGAAAGCAAACTATCTGATTGGGGAGGTTTTGAACTTTTTAGACTGGAGAAGAGATTGTTTTAAGTTTGCATTTCTCCAGAGTAGTTTGGAGTTGGTTGTTGTGGTTTGTTCCGTTTTTTTTAAATGAGAAAGCGATTATTATTAAGATAAAGGTATCAGGCACATCCTGTCACAGTATTTTCATTCTTTCACAGAAAAAGATGCATTTGATAGTATTCAAATGAACCATCATTGTTTGGTTATCTGTACAAATCTGTCACTGTCTTTATGTTTACAAAGAGATTGCTGAGGGAAACAAGCTAGCTTGTAGCTCTTATTTGGACAATTCCTTAAAAATAGCTGTAGACAGATTCTGAGCATGCTTCACATTGCTGAAAAATATAAAGCAGTGGAAATAAGATGCATATTGTAGAAAATTTAGAGATGTAATGAATTAAGTTAAAGTATTTTTCACATCCTGAAGAACTGGGAATAAAAATACATTAAAAGATGGTACAGCCAAGACCAAAAACTACCTGTATTGGGTTTGCGTGGCAAGGTTTTGGTAGCGGGGGGGCTACAGGGGTGGCTTCTGTGAGAAGGTGCTAGAAGCTTCCCCCATGTCCAGTAGAGCTAATGCCGCGCTCCAAGATGGACCCCACTGCTGGCTAAGGCCGAGTCCACCAGCGATGGTGGTAGTGCCTCTGGGATAACATAGTTAAGGGTTGGGGGGGGGGGGGGGGGGGGGGGGGGGGGGGTGGGGGGGGGGGGGGGGGGGGGGGGGGGGGGGGGGTGGGGGGGGGGGGGGGGGGGGGGGGGGGGGGGGGGGGTGGGGGGGGGGGGGGGGGGGGGGGGGGGGGGGGGGTGGGGGGGGGGGGGGGGGGGGGGGGGGGGGGGGGGGGGGGGGGGGGGGGGTGTGGGGGGGGGGGGGGGGGGGGGGGAAGGGTGCAAGCAACTGCAGATGGAGAGGGGTGAGAAGATGGAGAGCAACAACCCTGCAGACACCAGCTCAGTGAGAAGGAGGGGAGGAGTTGCTCCAGGCACCGGAGCAGAGATTCCCCTGCAGCCCATGGTGAAGACCATGGTGAGGCAGGCTGTCCCCCTGCAGCCCATGGAGGTTAATGGTGGAGCAGATATCCACCTGCAGCCCATGGAGGACCCCACGCGAGCAGGTGGATGCCTGAAGGCAGCTGTGATCCTGTGGGAAGCCCAGGCCAGAGAGCAGGCTCCTGGCAGACCTGTGGCCCCGTGGAGACAGAGGAGCCCACGCTGGAGCAGATTTTCTGACAGGACTTGTGACCCCACAGGGGACCCATGCGGGAGCATCTGTTCCTGAAGGACTGCACCCATGGAAGGACCCACGCTGGAGCAGTTCGTGAAGAACTGTCTCCTGTGGGAGGGACCCCATGCTGGAGCAGGGAAGAGTGTGAGTCCTCCCCCTGAGGAGGAAGAGCAGCAGAGACAGCGTGTGATGAACTGACCGCAACCCCCATTCCCTGTCCCCCTGCCTGCTGGGGAGGCGGGAGGAGGTAGAGAAAATTAGGAGTGAAGTTGAGCCTGGGAAGAAGGGAGGGGTGGGAGGAAGGTGTTTTAAGACTTAGGGTTTATTTCTCATTATCCTACTCTGATTTGATTGGTAATAATTAAACTAATTTCCCCGAGTCTGTTTGCCTGTGATGGTAATTGCTGAGCGATCTCCCTGCCCTTATCTCGACCCACGAGCCTTTTGTTATATTTTCTCTCCCCTGTCCAGCTGAGGGGAGTGATAGAGCGGCTTCGGTGGGCACCTGGTGTCCAGCCGGGGTCAACCCACCACACTACCAAAGTGAAGTTGAAACTTCTGTGTAAGACACCTTGTTAAGAAATTATAATAGTTGGCAAGGACTTCATTTTCTTACTTTTTTTTTCATTAGACACTATCATGCTTCTGCACTCAAACCGATTAGAGGGTGCCCTCCCAGCTGTAGCTTTCTGTAAGCTCAATTGATGTATATTTAAAGCTCCAATCAGTGTGAGCTGCAAAAGAAAATTTGCATCACTGAAAAGCACTGATAATTTTTTTTTTAATTGATAAGGTTGTCTGTGAAAAGGTTGCAGAAGCCAGTGAGACATTGGACTTAGCTCTCTAATGGTATATTTGGACCAAAATAAAAATCACATGGCTTCAGGCCATATCTGCCTGTTCCAGCTGAAGACAGGCAGATGATGAATTTGAAGGAATAGTTGTTGGGGGGGGTTTTTTTGCGCTCTAGTGCTGTAGAATCTCACTCTGTAATTATGGAAGGCATAGTTAATACCTGGGCAAAGTTTAAGGCAGTGGCAGAAGATCAGATTCAGTTGAGTTGCTGTTTTTTTCAGACACTTCTATATCTTCATGGTATTAACCAAAGAGTTTTGTTTAGAGTCTCAAGTTGGCTGTTCCACGACTCATGCCGAGGAGAGTGAGCCTTTGGCTGTGCTGAGAGACAGGGTGTTATTAACTGTGTTTTTCTTGTAATAAAATCCTATGTGGGCAACGTCGCGCACCTAAAGCATTCAAGATTTATCGAGTCACTGGATGCTTCTAGAGGGGGGTTATGGCCTGACAAATGTTTGCAAAGTGAAAATTACATTTCCATATACTCAGTATTTGTTTTGTAAAATGAAACTTTGACTTTCCATTTCCTTCATTTTCAAGGCATGTAGCTGGGGTTTTTCTCTCCTCTAGACATTAAGTTGGGGGTTTTTTAAAATTATTATTCAAAAAGGGTTCTATTGGATCTTTTCATCCTTAAAAATATATTATCAAAGCAGCTTTTAAGTTTGGCTGGGATTTTTTTTGGATGCCTGAAACATGTCTTCTCTCTTATCTTTCTGGTCTGTTAAATGTTAGTCTTGGCTGGATCAAGTTTAAATATAACAGCAGCTGCATAAGGTTAACATATTTCCAGTTAAAGTGAAGAAAATACATTTTTGTCATTTTAAAGGAATACCGAAGGAAAAAAAAAAAAGCAATAGGCTCACTCAGAGACTCTCATTTTTCTTTTCTCTGCATGATAAAAGAAAGCTTTGCATTTGGGGAAGCTGAGATACTTCTATTCTTATTGTGTAAAATCTCTAAAATCAACAAAGATGATATTTTCATAGCCCTCTTAACAATTGGCTCATGTCATTTTTCACAACTTTCATGCTTTCCATCGGATAAAGATCATGCAGCAGGAGGTGCCGGAATCTGCGTGTTTCTGGTGCAGGTAGCAGTGATGCTGCTCTACTGTGCTTTGCTCCTTACAATTTGCTCAGCTCGCAGTTGGTTGGAGAAATAGAGGATAACCAAGGGTAACCTGGTAATACAGGTACCGGGATCTGTGCTGGGTGGTCCCTGTGATCCAAAAAGGGCCCTCTAATTAACATGATTGTAAACATGACCCCACCATATACAAGATGGCTACTTCAGCATCTCTCTCTTAGCGGTATTTGTGTTCTACAGAGCAATTTTAAGTTTTTTTAGAAAAAAGCATCTGTCATTATGGCTCATTAGCAAAGCAGTACAGATATCCTGTATTTTCTTACTACCATTAGTTCTTCACTTTCGAAAAGAATTTACTGCCTAAGTGTCAGTAGGGCTGAAAACTTACCTATGAAGATCAGCATCAATAACTTCAATACTAAATTATAGTTGTAACCTCCATTTTAACCTTTGGTTGTGGTCTAGATATCACTAGCTGTCACTTGTGTTTCTGCAGTGCTGAGCCGCAGTTCAGACTTGCTGATGTTTGACTGATCTTAATACTTAGTTGTTTTGAGACTGGAGCTGGCATTTATCCCTCTGTGCTCCCGCCTTCTGACTGCACGTTCTTCATTTATTGAGCTGGGTGCAGTGACAGTGATGGCAGATCTCATCTGTCGCTAAGAACAGCGGGGTAGTGTTTGATCTGTGTTTTAAGGGCCATGGCAGCTGAGAAACCCATAGTAAATTGATCCGTGTCGCTCCTTTAAGCTCTGAACCTGAGATGATTTTTGGAACTAGCACTGATAGCCATTGCTCAGGACCGCAGAAGGTTGGTACCATCGTTAGTCGTAGCTCCAGCGGGTGGGATTTCAAAGAATGCAAGAGAGGCATTAATATTTCTGATGTATCAGATCTGGCATGGTACTCATTTTAATGGTAACATATCGGCAATAAATCCATGACTTTTTAAGTATTTAGGAAAATACCTGAAGATTTGAGGGATTTAATTTAAACAAAAACAGCTTAATGGACAAGTGTTTCCCTCTTTGAGTACAAAGTGGTCTCAGAGTACAGGGAGTACAGGTGTAACTGTAACTGTTTCTGAATCACCTACTAGTGATATTTGACTGCTGATCACTTAATATAGCTAGGGTCTCTAAATATGCATATTGAGTGAAATAAATTTATTTTTTATCCATGTTGATATTTTCACTTTAGTCCATTTAACTACGTTAAAAATAAATAAAAGCTGTATCCTTAGAACAGGAGGATTTCACTTATATACATAAAAACGTCATGCCTCCCTATGGAGACTGCTATTATAGGTGGGAGAGTAGCTTGCTTGGCAGTCCCTGATTCTGAGAAGGCGGACAAATGCCCAGTCCTGTGTCTAACCAACAGAGTACTTAAATTGGCCTTTATTGGGTTGTCTTCGTGTATCCAGCTTACCAGCTTATACTTAAATTCTCCCTGTTTCTCATAGTATCCTGGGTCCTTGAATGTATTCGTGAATGATGTGCATATCTGTAGGCAGGAAAAATAACCCAAAACTTTATGAATCTTAAAATAAATCTCTAATGTTACTGCAACATTAAGACTGAAAACTCTAATAATATAAATGCAATAAGTTCCAAGTTATGGCTTCTTTCACAACATTAATTAGTCCACACGGGACACTATATAGCCTATAACGCAGAACAAATATCAGTGTGATACATTAAGGAAAACAACAATAAACCACATATATGTGAAGTATGCCAGAGCTAATGTTACTGGAGAAGAGGTAATTTTAGAGCTTGATTATTCCCCCCCACCCCCCTCACCCCCTCCAATTTTCAGTTTTTATTTTGTACACTTGGTTTCCAGATTTTATTAAGAAAAAAATATGCAGGGAAGGGAGATGAGATGGTGTAGATGATAATCTCTTCTTAATTAACTTATCGTAAACTGGAACCAGTCTTAACTAAAACTTAGTTCAACAAATATTTGAAAAGTGTGAAAACAAGTGAGCAAAGCGTGCTGCTGGACTTGTGCGCTTCGTTGTGCAGTTCAGTGCTGTTCTGGATGAAAGCTCAAAGCTCTAACTAAAAAATTTCCCAAGCACAGTCAGTATTTTAAACCAAATGGAAAACTGAATTATGGCATGACTACGGTCAAGCACTGGCTGTAAAATTCCATAGTATGAAAGTATTAGAACAATACTAATTAAGACTGGGTTTAAGTCTTATTGAGGACTGCGGAGCACAGTCTTGCCCTAAAACTTCATACTACTTTGAACGATGCCTGTGTGTAGTCAGTGACAGTAACTGTGCCAGTAGTAGTTTATAGGTTAATGCCTGCAGATAGATTCTAGTTTAAACTGTTCCCACATTATATAAAAATCCTAATCTGCTGCTGCTTAGCTTGAATCAGTGATGTTTTTCCCAATATAAACAAGCAGGTGTCTGTGCTCATCTTGTCACCTGTCAAATGAGCATTGTAGCACACGCGTTGCCTACCTCACAGGGTTTAAGGATTTGTTATTTTAAAGTTTTCATAACATTCTTCAAATTAAAACATGTACGAACATGAGATTATATATTATGCGTTTCCTACTGGCATCGGGACCTAGAGCTGGATGTAGCAGTGGAAAAGTCAAAGGTTTGTTGGTACACCTGGCTGTATGGCCAAACTCTTGTGTTCCAGAATCATCTGAGAAGAGCCATGCTGTGTCACGTCAAGAGTTGGTCTCTCTTGTTTGACAGTGACCATCAGCAGGAACCAGGGAAAAGCATAAGAAATGCTTGCAAGTATAAAGGAAGACTCCTTACCAGGTCTGACAGTCTCCTGGCTGCCTGCTGTTTAAGACGGCCTGGTGCTGGGTGCGCCTGTACTGCTGTCTTTAACAGCTGGGGATGGTGTCTCTTCATCCAGGTGCCTGCTGACTGGTCTCTGATAGTTCCAGGTTTCCTACTAGTTCTTTTGTCATGGGGATAATGAATAATCATTTTGTTTACTTGATCCAATATAATTCATATTTGGACAGATTGAAGCAGATAATGATAAAATTCTCTATAATCTGTGGAGCCATATAGCCTCTTCAGTGTTTCTTCATATGGAAGCCATTCTGTACCTCTGGTTGTCCTGTTGCCTGCCTCTCTTTTCACAGAATCACAGCATGGTAGGGGTTGGAAGGGACCTCTGGAGATCATCTAGTCCCAACCCCTCTGCCAGAGCAGGGTCACCTAGAGCAGGCTGCACAGGACTGTGTCCAGGCGGGTTTTGAATATCTCCAGAGAAGGAGACTCCACAACCTCCCTGGGCAGCCTGTTCCAGAGCTCTGTCACCCTCACAGGAAAGTTTTTCCTCAGTTTCAGGCGGAACTTCCCGTGTTCCAGTTTGTGCCCATTGCCCCTTGTCCTGTCGTTGGGCACCACTGAAAAGAGTCTGGCCCATCCTCTTGACAGCTGCCTTGAGATATTTATAAGCATTGATAGGGTCTTTTCTTGTTATAATACGTGTTTTCTGAAACGCGATGATCAAATTGAAGAAAAATACTCGAGAAAGCGTACAGTGTGGTGTGAGAAGGTATGCACAGTATGACAGCGTAATTGCATTTTCTGTTTCATTCTCTGTCCCCTTCCCCAAAATTGCTGATGTTTTTTTACTTTTTGAATGGTTTGGTTTCCTTTTTAACATGAGAGCGTTGAGTCAGTGTTTTCAGAGAACTCAACATCTTGCAGTGTTATAGGATTGCAAAAATCAAACACGTGGAAGGTAAGCATGCCAGAATTAAGATTTGCTGTGCAATTTTATTCAGAACTCTTGTGTAACCATATTTTCTGATACTTCCTTTGATTAAATTACAAGAATTTCTTTTAACAGAGGACATCTGCCTCATTCAGTTCACACAGTGGATGCAGCTCATTAAAGTGGAGCTATTTAATATTTATTTTCCTCTTCATTACTCCATCCCTTATTTACTGGATGGCATTCAAATCCTGCTGTAAAGATGCAGTTATTAATTTCTCTCCAAGCTTTACAGTGGCACCCATTACTATAGTTTCTGAATGCTTCACGGATATTAATTAAACTTAATTTTCAAAACTTTGTGTGAGAAGAGATGTCTTTGGCTTCTTCAGATTAAGAACAAAGGTAGAGAGAGAAATTATGGTCTAATTATTTGCCGTGTCTTATTTTGGGCATCTCCTATTTGGAAGTGTGCCCAGCATTGTTAATATTTTATATATTCAAATTACAGCTTCAGTTGACTTCAGTTGCTTTGGTAAGTTTTCAGCTCAGAAGTAAATCGGGCCTTGGAATCACACAAGGCCTTTGAGAAACTTGCAATTAGTGACAACGAATGAAAAATTTTCTTTAACAAATATGCCAGTGGTCATATTGGAGTGCTGCAGCAGGTGCACGATAAGAATTCGGTTTGCTAAGTCAGCACCAAAATGCCTTGACTATAAGGCCATCCTTTCTCCTCTGCCAGCCTGCGCCTGCGTTGCTGCTGGGCTGTGCAGCTCTTGCAGGAGAAGTTGTAGCATGAAATAAAACTGCTTGGGGCAGAGGTCCTAAGGGAGAAGGCACCTGTGTGTGATCATATAACTAGAGACTGCCTTAGGCCATGGGCACAAAGTGTGCTAGACTGACGTTTTTCTTATGATGTGTATATTACATACCTATACATACTGAAGACGTGGGGAAAATTATAGCTAATGACATGGAAATTAATTTAAGAGCAAGATGGTTGCTTTCAATGTCTGCGTTGTCATACTAAACAAAATAAATGTACGCCCATCCCACTCTCTGCCTTCACAAAAGACGATTTTCTTCCCATACTTGGCAAGACTCAAGCAGTCCTTTCAGGATGAACTAGATGGGTTAGAACTAAATCACGCCGTATAATCCTAGTTCAATTGACTGCAATGTAATTGTATCTCTTCAATGCAGTGGACGCTTGGCCTATTTTTAAATTCAATTAAGAGGCTCATGCACTTAACCATTTTGGAATTTCTTCTTAAAGCTGTCTTCTGAAATAGGTAATAGCTTGTTTCAGTTTGTTTTTTAATTATAAATAAAAGACAAGGACAGAATATCTTAACTATAGGGGCATACTGCTAACACAACTCCTTTTGTCTTGGGAAATGCCTTTCATCAATAGATTTCAAAGCAGCTCGAAAAGTCAATTTGAACTAATTTACTCTAAAGTTCTTTTGTCTTGTTTCATTTTATGTGAAACATATAGTCTTTCACTATTAATGTTTTTTAGTGCTATTGTGAACTGTACCAATAAAATGTATTGCTGCTTTAAATAATAGGATGTCCTACCTGTCTGGTGGTTGATTGCTGTTGTTCAGACCACATTTATAATACAATTTTGTTTGCCCTCGAGGTCTGTCGTCTTTGTAAATGAGTTATAACTCCATGACGTAGTTCTGAAATCTTGACATTCCTACTGAACAGCACTGTCGCTTTTTGGTAAGGCTTAGGAAGTAAAGAAAAGGCATAGCTAAATCTGAAGTGAAAATGTAAGCATTTTCCAACAGGAAATCATTTTACAGAAATTATTTGAGAAGTAATTGGTTTCCTTGCCATAAATTCTAATTTAGTATTGGGAATAAAGGTCATCTTTTTAAACTGTGTATTGCTCTGCAAGCATAACTGAGTTTAAATGTGTGCCTATATAGGTGAGTGAATGCTATTGAAAGCACGTTTTTGTTCGCCCAACTTTTTTTTTTTTTCCTCTCTTTTTTTATAAAGAGTGCACTGGGAAAATGAACTGCTTGGCTCACGGCTCCCCAAGTTTCCAACTCTTGAACTGTGTTCTTTGCAATCAAATATTTCAGAATTGTTGCTTGATAAATGTGAGATAAGTTAAATTCAGTTCGGTAGACTAGAAAGGAATTACTGGATTTGGTATGGTATTTGTGATGGTCAGGCATTAGATCATTCCTTTCTTGTCTAGGAACAAGAGTTACTATTAATCATACTCACTTTACGGAATTCCAGATGATCAAGATGTTTGGTCTAGTCCTACTGCTCTTTCCATTTTAAGATTTTGTTAGTTTACTGCTTTTTTTGCAAAGTACTGAGGGGGACAAATGCACATTCGATACAAATACATATCATACACTCTCTCTCTGGATATATACACATACATAAGTAACATTAATCAGTGCTGTGCTTTTTTCATTTTCAAAAGATTTTTTGAACTTTAAAAGTTCCTACAGTATTGTGGTGAGAGCCAATTAAAACCTGCCACTTCTTTACAGATATAGATTAAGTGACTAGGCTAAGGTCTTGTAAATGCCCAGGCCCAAGTTGCGTACTGAGGCAACTTACCCGTGTGTTTCACTGAAGTCAATATGCATTTTTAAAACGTTAAAAGTTAAATTGCTATTGAACCTGTGTAAGTTACAGTATTTTTCCTAGTTAAAATGAGTAAAGGTTTGCATTCACAGTAGGATTTTGATGTTCATGGATGGCATGATTCAAACTCCACTTAAATCACTGCAGAAGTTCTGACTGGCTTCAGTCACCACTGAGTAGAACAAAAAACTAGCTAGCAGCAGTGAATTTGGTTGGGGTTTGGGAAACAAAATGCACAAAGCAGAAAACGATCTAAAAAAGCCTTCAACTACAGAACAGGATATACGAGTTGAGCAGTATAAGCCTGCTGCTTCCAGCCATTCTGCCCAGGTGCATGTGTTGCAATTCTAGCCCATTTATTTGCTGTATGGTTATTCCGACAGGAGGAGGCTTCATATGACTCAGGTCTGTATTTTCAAACAGAGTTCTGATTTATTGAGGTAGTTTTATATTAGAATGTTAAGTTTTTAGGGGGGATTTTAAGGTATTTATAAAGAACATGACATTTTTTAGTCCTTGTGATTTAATGTGGACAAGTTTGGTGGAATAGAGATAAGCTTGATATTCTTGGAAGAGTTTGCATAGACAGCTCACTACAGTTAGTTTAAATTCCAGGCAAGACTTGTTTTGAGAATTAGAAATATTTTGTTCTGTTTGGTATTTGGGTGAGGAATGTCATGCTTCATTATTCCTTACAAGCAATCTGTAAAAACAAATCAGGACTTTAGAAATTGGGATGTTTTCCTAGCGTGTGCCGGGATTTTCTTCCCACGCTTGCCTCTCTTCATTTACTGCATCCAGCTTTTTACAGCTGATTTTCCATGGTTTCCAGTAGATTAATAAGGAGAAAATGTCTGATCCTTCAACTGACTTCATTTCTACTGCCTCCATGACACCATGTTCTTTGCTGATGTGACAATTTGCATGATGTTGTCCATCATGCTTTGCACTATGATATTGCTGTTCAATATTGCTGATTGCCTGGTCTGTTTGCTCTGAACAGGTTGTCTCCCGGTTCTGATGTCTATGTCACGGTTTCATCCATTGCCTTAGCAAGATCGCAACAGTGCCGTAATTCTCCAAGCAACTTATCATCCTCAAGTGAGACTGGCTCTGGTGGGGGCACATACAGACAAAAATCTATGCCAGAAGGGTAGGCACCAGACTTTTTTCATATTCTTTTTAGGCGGGTTTTTTGTTCTGTTCCATTTGTTGTAATGTACATTAAACTAAAGGAGTGCTTACACAGCCTCCTGTCAGCTGTTGTTTACATGCATTAAAACATGTTTGTTTTCAAATATCACTGTCATGCTTCTTGGAAAAGTCAGTTTTAAAAATCCCTTGCTTCCACCTTTTCCCTTTGCGACCTCACCTCTCTCTCTCATCCTAGTGTACAACTGCTCAGGTTACTGTACAAAGGGACCTTTATGTATTTAAATATCTTCATTAAAGGTACTGGTTTTATGTTGCAAATTGCTTCATTTCACAGGTTTAGATTCTGAAATAAAAAAAGTAATAGGTTTAGGACTTTGCAGTCTGTGCTAATAGTTGAAGCAAAGCAGTGTGGAGTGCAACTGAGACTTCAGATGTGCAGGCACAAAAGTGCTAATTAATCCACAGCTAGCATCTTTTTCACATATTCACAGTCATCCTGTTTTAAGACGCTCTCTTCCAACTTTCCAGAAATCTTCAAACTCTCTGAAGTGATCCAATGTCAACGTAAGGGGCAACTTGCAGAGGAAGAAATTAAATCTGTATCATTTTCAGAGAACACTGAAAGGAGCAATAAATCAAGCGTCTCCAAGTAGGGAAAAAAATAATTGGCAGCAGGAGAGCTGTCTACTACATTCCAAATTACTTTCCCATAGAGAAGATAAAGGGGCAAAACTGCTGATAGTTCCCACTGCAAAGCTTCCCTCTGAAGTCTTCTTGAGTATGTTGCAGGTCACTGTGTGTAATTCATTCTGGTTTGGGTCTTTTATAAAGTAGAAGTATCTTTTCTCTATTTTAAAAATATATTATTAGTAAGATTAAATACCATTGTCAGGAGCTGCTTAGCACAAGGCACTGTCTTTTGCTTGTTTAGGTGCCTGTAAGGGGACACTGCGCGGTGTCAGTCCAGAGAATGCTGTTCTGAGCATGTGTTCGAACAAGTGCTGCTTCTTGCTCCAGAGCACTGAAGATTTGTCCTTCTCCTTGCAGCTCAGTTTGAGGTTTTCTGAAGCAGCCATCTCTTCGCTGCTGCACACCTTCATGAAGGCTTTGATTCATGAGACTGTCAGGCCTGTTCAGGTCATTATTAAGTTTGTGCTTAAGTCCTACTGACATTAAGAGATTGGCTCTAAACCTATTAAACTTAGCTGCAAGGAATCTAAATAGAAGTGTGTCCAGAGCTCTGCAGCTGGAAATGCACTTAACCTCTTTATACACTGCCTGCTTCCTGGCTCATTCATGCCAGCAGCACTTATGTGTTGCCTTGAATTCTGACGAGCAGCTTGTGCTCCCAATATCTTGTCTGCTCTTTTCCAACTACGTCATTTGCTCTACAAAAAAGGTATTGCTGCCATATGTCCTTAGACCATCGCAACCATAACTGCTTGAGTAGGAAGGGATTTTCAGACACGCCGGGTTTTTTGTTTTGAGTTGGCCGCAGAGCACAGCAACACCCATCCCAACCCTTTTCCATCTTTTAAGTTAATTATACACGTGTTCACTACAGCATTCTTTAAGCATTCTGCAAGTTCAGCAAAGAGATGTGTCCTAGAAACCTTGCACATACGGTCGCCTTAGTTTTGAAGTTTGAATTTAGTGCAAGGAAACACTGTTTAAATGGGATAATGAAAGAGGTAATTAATATGCAAACTTTGCATGTTCCTTATTGGATGCTTTTTTTAAAAAGAAAAATCTCTTACTAAACTCCAATTATTTGACTATTATGTTCAGTCTTTACAGGAAGAGCACTTTGCCTCCCATACTGTCCTTGTACACATAAGTCGTATCTACTCAAGACCTTCCAAACATTTTCTACCAGGCTAAATGGAAAGCATGAAAAATGTAATTATGAAGGAAACTTTGCCTTGCCTCAGCAAGCAAAGTAATGTCTGTCACATTACTAAAAATTATTGCAGTTCTGTGTGCCTCCTCTGTTGAGGTTCGTCTGAGAGACCAGATTCAGGGCAGCTCTGTAGTGATGTTCAATCTATCAGGTAGAGCTGGTCAGCGATTATCCCATATATGTTGTTAAAATAGGGGAGAGCTATTGTAGCATTCAATTGTTGAGATGTTGGAGAAGGGATGGGCTGGAGTAGGTACGTAGCCGAGGGGGCACCATGTCCTGAAGGTAATCTTCCCAAGGTGAGGCTTCCGTGTGCTCTAGGTATGCCAGTCCCCGAGATTTCCCAGTGCAGGAAACCTCAACTGCGTGATTTGTGTATACATTTCTTTCTTGTTGCATGACATGACAGATTTGGAAAGTTTGTGAAACGTAAATGACTGGAAGCATGGGTGTGAGTCCAACCTCTGTCAGACATCGGTGAGAGCAGTAACTGCTGCCTCTTCTAGATTATTGGTCCATATCCTAAGCTGGGTATAGGCAAAAACTTCACTGCCTTCAAGAATATCCGGATTGGTCTTGATGTATATATGTATGTTTTGTATACGTATCCTGTGTTTACTGAAGATACATATATGTAATAAATGATTGTAGAATGTAAAAATGAAATTCAAAAATACAGAAATAATGAGTTTCTTCTTATGATATATATATAAAATGTATATTTGAACAATTTCACTGTTCTTTTAATCCAGATTGAGTTCTCCTTTGAGTTGAGTTCATTCCTACATACTGTAATGGGCTATATTTTAAGCAGTATAGGATATAGCACCACGTGCATTTATTATTCCTGCTTTTAAGTAGCCCACATCATGTAAAAAAAGGCAATCTAAAGACATTTTTGCTGCTCAATTAGTAGAGCAGTGATTTTAATGAAATAAAATTGGAAGCATGGTGGTTTTGTATATCTCTAATCTTGAAAAAAAAGATCTCGCATCATAAAATATGCCAAATGCAAAATTGACTGCTTTTAGACATATGAACATTATGGGGTTTAGGTAAGAGGACAACACATAGAAAGTAAAATCTTGATGCAGCGCAACTTCATTGCACCGACGTTTCTTGGGGCTTTGGCTTTTTCTTTTAGATACCAGCTTCTAGTTATCACTAAAAGATATTCTTCGCAAAATACTTTACAAGTCTTAAGTTTGAAAATTACCTCAGATAAGTGTTTAAAGAATCAATCCGCTTTTGAAATGTTGTGCTTAGACTTTTTATGCATCTGTTGAATTGGTGTGAATTCATCATGTTTAATTTAGGTATTTGATTAAGTGAAATCCTGGATAGTTTGTGAATAGAAAAAAAAGCATTACTCAGTGCAATTTCAATTGAAATTGTTTGTATTCAGAAGACAGATATATCCAGGTTTTCTTCATTTTTTTTACCCTTCAAACCCTAGGTTGTCTATATCAGGGAGGGGTGAACAAAAGGGAAGGTAGGGTCATGTTTGGGTAAAATGTAGAAGGCCAAAATGTGACATTTTGGAGCTGTGCTGCATGTACACGCATGTTCCAGCTGCTTGTCTTTAAGGATGGGGATTTTGTTGTTCTGAGTCATATGATGTTTCTTTGGTGGGTTCATTTGAGTTAACAAGTACGTGAACTTTCAAATGGGATAACTACATCGAGCTTGTTCTGACAGTTGGGCAGATGTCTGTTGGACATTGGAGGTTGTGTGGGGCAGCCTGTAGCTAGTAGGGTGAGTAGGAAGCATGGTTTGGGTATTTTGTTTTCTGTTATTAGACACTTAGAGCTAGAGAAACTCCTTGATATATAGAGAATGTATAAGCTCGTTGAAATTCTTTTGGGTGTTACTCTGTGCATGCAGAGTTTTGGGAATTTTTTTTCCTTTCAGGGTATGTCTGATTAATAAAAAAACACCTCAGAAATGCATTATCCTTGATGAATTTGTAATGATTGATCTGCTAATTCTGAACCAACTATAATTCTTATAGACTTATAAGCGATTTATATGTAATACAGAATTACAGATTTAATTCTTACAGGCTTTTAGGCATATAGACTTCGGTATGGCACAGAGGCACTGTGTGTCTCCTTTGTCATTAGATTGTTCTCCTTGGGTTTACTGTATCTTTATTGAGCTTTCCAAAATCCATCTGAATAATCTAGCGGTATTTACCAACAAAGTCCATTGAACGCAGTTTTCCTTTTGCTCTGTATTCTTCTACAGCAATAGGTATACGTGTCTCACTGCTCTCCTACAGCTGCATTTAGTTTACACTAGTCCACTCAAATTATTTTGTGATCAAGTAACTTAATAATTTACAGAACTTAACCCCCAGGTTTTGGGAATCCATAACCAATACAGTCAACTTTATAAATGTTAATTAAAATATTTGGCAGTGTAATATTGTTCCCAATTAATCTATGTTGTTTGCATATATGTCTGCATCACCTAGGTATGACCTTACTAGTCTTTTGCTTAGAACCCAGGAAAGTGGCTGAGATCATGAGATTGTCCCAACAAACTTTGTGATGCTTACTTTGACTAGTTCGCGGTAGTGCTTTCCCAGTTAAAAGGATCCATCCTTGAATGTCTTTTCATGATAAACACACCTCATTTCTCTATGTGGCTTTTATCCAAACTCTTAAGTTTTATTCATTGTGGTCAATTTTCTGTAACCATGTAACGGTCTGGTCACCTTTCCATGTAAACATCTATGTAAATGAAAACTAATAATTTTATTTCTGGATGTTTTGATCTTTTTTTTTAATTGTATGCGCTGTAATCAGATGTTCTTGATCAAAGATGCTCAATAAATTAATGTGTACTGTAATCTTACGCATTAAAGGTGCTAGATGGGTCCTGAGAGCTACCACAAAAATTAAATGGAAAAGCATTATAAATCCCTCAAGCAGTTGTGCTATGCATTGCTCTGCCCTGTTGTTTGACACTAGCTTCTTAAAAGTGCTCTTTTCCCCTTATGTGAGATTTATGCATATTTAAAATCTCTATCTGCTTTGTTTTTTGGGGTGTTACCGACAGGTTTGGAATTAGCCGTAGATCCCCTGCTTCCATTGACAGGCAGAACACGCAATCAGATACGGGTGGTAGCGGCAAATCCACACCCAGCTGGCAAAGAAGTGAGGATAGTATCGCTGACCAGATGGGTAGGTAATTAATTCTTTACAATGAGCAAGTGGTGCTAACCGCAAGGTGACTTTGGCAATAGCTCTCCATGCAGAGAGAGAACCCTCTTAAGCACTGTGTTTTCAGTGTCTTTGAAAATTAACCTTGTTCATCAGGATGAATAATTAGGTCTGGAGCATGTACTAGCTTCTGCAGTTGGTTTCCTTGAGACCTGTGAGTATCACCTGAGGAAGAACCGATTTCAGTTCTTCATTTGATTATGGGACTAAATCTACCTTAATGCTTTTACCCTGAAACACTCGATGTCCTTTTAGAAGCGGTTGGGTAGACACACTTACTAATTTGTCTTGCTGTTGAGGACTTGTTTGACCTCACCTGTGCTCCCAAGTGGCTTGGCTTAGTTTAATTTTTGCTTAGTTTGTCTAAAGTGCTTGTGATGCTCCCTTTCAAACAGTGCTATATAAATGCAGATTGATTGTTTGATCATTGAAGCTATAAAAATACCATGTACAAAATGGAAAAAACGCAAGTTTAAATAGTGAAGTAAATCTATAGGTTAGTAATCGCCTTCCACCAGTGTATACATTTTCATTGCACTTGGCAATTAAGTTGTCAGCTGAGGGAACATATTTACTACATAAAAAGGGGTACTGAGAATTTGCATTGTTAAGCCTTCATTTGAAGTTTTTGCACATAGACCTTTTGCTACAGCTCTGGCTTGACTTGAGTGGATACCAATGAGATTGACACCAGTGGAAATGTTCTGTCTACAAACAGCATTGATCCAACATGATGACCATGGTCAAGATTGCTAGATTGGTTTTTTTCTAACTTTGTTACCATAGATTAAATAATTCCATACTTTTTCTATTGCACATACAGATCATCGCTTTAATGCATCACAACTTTTGTTCTATATAAATGGACTAGTGTTGAACACAGAATAAGGTTCAGTGAGATCAGCAGGAGTTTAAGGCAAATGCCAGCCTCAAGTTCTGGAGATGTTCTTTGTTCACATACCTTTACAACCTCAGTGAGCTGTGCCTTGTTATTGAAGCCATCTGTCAGTCCCTCCCTCACAACTCCCCCCATACTTCTCACTAAAAAGCTGTCATTATACTGATCTGCAGTTCTCACTTTGACAGAACGATTTTTTAATCGCATATGTTTTGATACTGTGTGATGGTAGCGACACGTGTAAAACTGATCTTTTGCTCAGCATTACTTTTGCAGACCAACAGTTGGGTGTTGGTGCTGGCACTGAGTGGAGCTGCCAGCAAGTTCTGTTCTACAATGTCAGGTGTCACCATATTAGCAAAATAAATAAATAAGGCCAAAAAGAACAGGAAAAATTGTGTGGTAGAAGAGATGGCTCCAGCATTTGGCAAAGGCTGAGAAATGCATGCTGATATATAATCCCTGTATTTTATCTCTTGTGTATTGTCCTGCATTCATAGAGTCACAGTTGGAAGCTGCATCTCTGACTGGAGACTTTATTGCCAGTCTGGTGAATCTAGGTGAAAGTTTGGTTCAATGACAAATAAGCACATTTCCACTTGGATAATCTGTCTCAAGGTAAACAAGGCATTAGGTGCAGTGAATCCACGCACTCCTTCCTTGCCCGTTCTTAGCTACAGAAGGCCTTTGTTCTTTGTGCACCAACACTGCTTGCTACCACTTGCCAGGGGGAATCAAGTTTGATTGTTTTGGTTTGGTTTGTTTTTAGTGTTTAAAAAAAACTTTCATTTGTTTTTAAAAAAGCTAGTAATGCTGCAGATCAAGATGAACAAACTGTAGCTCTGTTGGGGAAAGCACTGCTAATTACCATGAGTATTGTTAAGTACTTGATGTTCGTAAGCACATATTCTACTTAAAAGGAGCATTTTAGAAGTGCAGAATATTGCATAACCACAGGAGAGAAGGTACACGTAAGAAGTCACAACTGAGAGAGCTTCTTTTAAAATACTGACCTTGGGCTCTGAGAAGGCAATTACCTACGTGACGGGCTGTGTCTGAACACCCTCCAGACCTCCATAGTTATCTCCTGGGAAAAAAATAAGTTTAATTGGCAAAGAGCACCCCTGTGAGTGTCCGCGTAAGACAAGTGATTTGAATTCCATCCGCTTTTGTCAGGTTTAGTTTAGTAAGTATTTCTTTTGTACATCTATGCAGTTTCCACATTCAGAGCCATCAATTTTAAGGGAATATTGTGATTTCAACAGATTTTTGCTATCTCTTCAGTCAGAAAATGTTTATTTAACCCACCTTAACTTTGACAAGAAATATATGTAGTAGTTGTATTGGAGAAAATGTGATCGTTTAAGTGATCGCTGTAGACTTTTGCTATTGTCCTGCTTTGCGTAGAATAGAATTTAAGGAAAGGTGGATCTTCAGATTTTTTTAATCTCTTGTCCACAGGCAACGTGCCTATAGAGACACAATGTCAATACACTGTGAAAATGAATATTGCGCTGTTTCAATGCTCTCATATAGTGCTGTTGGACAATGGGGCCATGATACCATTCAGGTTGTTCTAACAAAAGCCAGGATGATGGCTGCTGGTTTTTCATGAAGTCTGATTTCAGGAATGGGTCCTCACTTACTCACCTCTGTTTTGTCACAATATGTATTTTTTATTTGGAATGAATTTCGTATTAGGTATTCAAAGTTTTTGGCTAATGGTAGTATTGGAAAATTGCAGTGTAAAATGAGGTTACACATTTTCTTAGTTTGTTGCACTGCATACGCTCTTCAGTACATCATTGTGTGCTGTATTGCAGAACCAACATGCCATCTCCCAGCAGTATCAAAAGTACTGCCGTCCTTCAGAGAAAGCCCCAGTGGAAGACTGATGAGACAGGATCCTGTGGTTCACTTGTCTCCAAATAAGCAGGGTCATGTAAGTTATCCTAAAAAAGGAATTATTTAATGTTTTGCTTTTGCTCCACAAGCTCTTGATACCAACAGTGATGTTCAAAGTTATATTTAGAGTGTCAGTTAAAAAAAAGAAAGACAAAAATCCTCAAGCCCTGTTCCCTACTAGAACATGGAGGAAGAGTAGAGCAGACCTGTTGTTTCCTGAATCCTACAGAAGCTAAGCACAGCCTACTGAAATATTTATTAGTTAATAAGTTTTGTTGCCAGTTGAACAGCAACTTCTTGTCTGTTATCTTGTGATACGTAGAGGATTTGTGCGAGTTTACAAAGCTATTCCTAGGCCTCAGTGCGAGACTTAAAGTTTACTAATGTATTTTATAATGCAACACTCGGAAAGCTGCTGCTTTGAAACAGAATAGTGATCTTGCTTTTTGGGTTTGGGTTGTCTCCATTTTCCTCATCTACTGTAACTATTTCTTCCTTTCCATAACCTACCTTGCACACTGTTGGCAGACTATTTGAAAGGTCTACTGGAATCCTGCTGAAAAAAAAAAATTCTATCTTGTTTTATTTGTGTTTAAGGTCGAAATGGTAAATTCTGCCTTTATGTCTTCCCAGAGTTGATATTCACACCTTTTGGAGACTGTTCACTTCCTGATTTACAGAGAGAGAGATAAATGCAGTAATGTTCTAAATTTAAAACGTCTTGAAATTATTTTAAGTCATTAGAATAAAAAAACCACCCTTTAAACTTTCAGTTACCCAATGAGCTGTATTGCTTGGGTTTTATTTATTTGTACAATCAGTTAAAATATGGAGCTGTGTTGCGTGATGATACTGAAAGTATTAGTTGCATTTATTTAGGTATGAGAATGCCTTTAATTCTTTCCTATTATTTGCTCCTGCTTACCAGCATTCTTCTTTCAGTACAATTTGCAGTGTTGCTTTTACTAATTCATAACAACACATTTTTATATTTTAAAAATAACAAAACAAACAAAAAACGCCGCCACACTACTATCATTTCTTAGGAGCACAACCTAGTTTTATATTTAGATTGACCTGTTTTCCATGAGATTATTTGACCGTATCATGATGTAATAAGTAACTCATTAGCTTGCATGCCAAGTGCAGCACTGGAATTATTAATGCTTGCATTCTTCTCATTTAGTCATTGTTAAAGTAAATCTTTATTTGTGGACAGATGGATGGGGAGGAGTGATGCAGTTCCTAATGAAGAGCGGTAACTCTAATTGGAGATAACCAGAAGTCCCGATAACTTAATATTCCTCCTGTTTTTCTGTCAATTCTTGCTTTAGTATACTAAGAAACGTGGATGCTGAGATTTCTTGCTCTCAGTATACATCCATTCTCCATTTTCCCTCTTTTCCAGTGAAAACAGAAACAGTATCTAATTTTTTATATTTGGCTGGGATCTCTGCCCATGCCTGTTTGGTAAAACTCCAGGGATAGAGAAAGTATTCCTAGGCCATCTAGTCACCAAGCAAGCCCATTGCATACTGAAAAACTGCTTCAGTTCTGATTATATAGATGATCAGAACTTAGATAAGATGGAAATTAAAATTAAACATTCAGATGGATATAAATACCCCAAAGGTAGGTGAGCTACTAAGCAATGATGAGTGTATGGCAAGAAATTCCTCCTGTAGTGTGGGATATTCCACCAATGCCCACTATGGAATTGAGGCATTCGGTTTCTTCATAGCAGCTGGCTGTAACCACGCACAGAACTTGCACACGGCCAGACACTGGCCTGCCCTGATGGGACAGTTTAAAAGCATTGCGTTAAAGCTTCCTTTCTTGCAATTCTGCCTTTTGGAAAACAGTTTCAGATTAGTTAAATGGCATTTCAGTGGTCATTTGCAAAGGACACTCTTCTGAGGAGGAAATACACCCTCCTACAAAGGGGTAGGAAGAGCAGTGGTTATTTTGCCCTACTTTAACCTTTTGATAGGCAATTGGATTATTAAAATAACATGCACTTTCTATGGATCGGTTGTGTTTCATGTTCTAAAATGTTGTGGAGTCTTACACTTAGCATATTTTAATTATAGTAGTTATAAACCAAGTCAAAGTCTACACAGCTCAGCCAGTTTCCTTGGACTGGGCTGAGCAGAACTGTGCTTGAAAGGAAACAGTGTAAAGTATTTTGGGACAAAATACAAACAACTCTTGGCTTTCCCTGAATAGTTAAGGCATGGCTTCCAAATCCACATGAAAGCTTTTTATGTGCAGCCAGAACAGAGCACACGTGTTGTGTTGTATGACATTTTCAGAGTTTATTAGTCTCCTCAATGTATCTATCCACTACCTCAAGGTACAAGAGTCCTATGTGCAGCAGTGACTTCTGTAACTTTATTTCCTCCTCCTCTTTATTGCCATAATTCTGAAATAAACATACAAGCACGTTTTTTTGGATTGTTGTTCTTCTGTAGTCTGACAGCCACTACTCCAGCCATTCCAGCAGCAATACTCTCTCCAGCAATGCCTCCAGTGCTCACAGTGATGAGAAATGGTATGACAGCGGAGAGCGCACCGAATCAGAGCTGAACAGCTACAACTACCTTCAAGGGACTTCAGCCGATAGTGGCATAGATACCACTTCCTACGGACCTAGTCATGGCAGCACTGCCTCCCTGGGAGCAGCAACGTCTCCCCGTACAGGGCTAACGAAGGAGAAAGTGGCACCACTGTGGCACAGCTCCAGCGAAGTGGTCTCCATTGCAGACAGAACATTAGAAAAGAGAGCCACATGGACCGAAAGACCGAGTCTTCACTGAGTCTGGATATTCACAGCAAGAGTCAACCAGCTTCCAATCCTCTAACGAGGGAGAACAGTGCTTATAGTCTTAGTGATGCTGTCTCGCATACAAGGTAATTTTCACCTTTTATGAGATTGACCCCTCCACACTCATTTTCCCATTCTCACTCTCTAACCTATCAAAAGTGAGAAGTGGATGTTGAAGAGAGAGGTTTCTACTTATGTTAAACCAGTGTTTTAAAAGATCTCACTGTGCAGAATGCTTGAGAATTAAGACCACCTTTAGTCTTCGCATCTGCTACTACTTGTAACACTAAAGAATGCCTTTGAGAGCATATTCCATACTGCTGCTACTAAACTAACGAAGACAGACACGTGTCTGATGTGTTCTTAAGGAATATCGTGCAACAATTGCAGTTCATATGTGGATCAGAAAGGAGATCAGTCCATTTTTATTAATGAACGTTTAATATGAGGTTCTTTTTAGTCTTGCAAGTACACGTTTCAGGTGTTTTGCATTTTTTCCGCAGTCTTTTTGTTTAGAAATCTGCTTGCAGTCAGTATGATCAATACTGAGAACAAGTTGTTGGGAGTGCTAGCATGTAGATTTTAATCGCATTCTGCTGCAAGCTTGTAGGTATGACACATTACAGTCACCTTCCCTCTCTCCTCGTTTTGCCACTTGTAAAATTGGCAATATCAAGTACGTGTATAATGCGCTTGAACACCTCAGACGGAAGATACCAACTTTACAAGTTAATCAGAGCTGCTAGAGGCAGAAAATATTTCAGACCATTTTCCTAACCCATTTCCCAGGAAGTATTTGGTGTGCTTTTTGAAAGATACTCATACTGTGTCATACTAGCAACAAGAAAAAAACCACAGCTCTTTCAAGGAAGATGTGTGATCATTATAATTTGTTGGCCTTCGGAGCCTGACTGTTACATTTTATTCTTAAGGCGCCTCTGTTTTGAGTTTGCAGCTAAAATACCTACAGACTGGAAGTCTGAAGCATTTTTGCTAATCGTTTTGAGCAAACCTACATTTATGCAAAGGCTAGATGTTTATCAGGCAGTTTAACAACTCCTCATACAGTAGCTGCAAATATTGGGTTGTCATAGAGACTGTAATGTAGTGAATAGTCTCATGTGCTTTGTCATGGTAATTTTGACTAAGTAATCTATTAATGGCGGTCCCGCACTGGTTTTCTGCCTCGTGGTTGGCCATTTTGGCACTAAAGCTCATATTCAGTTGGTATAAATCCCACTCAGGTCTTTGAGACTGATGTTTCCAGTAGCTGTGCATGCATGAAGGACTCGAGCAAGTCTGTAGAAAACACTATGCAGAGGGATTTACTTAGATTTTGGGCGATGTGAGCATGTGCCCCTTTCTTGAAGGTAAAAATCTGTATGGTGGTTATCTACAGTTTTATACCTTTTATTTTAAGGCAAGCATGTTTATACGTGTTTTTTTAACATTCATTAGAATTTACCACATGCCCTGTGGTACTTGTCTGAATGTAAGTAGCAGTAGCATTAAATGTGAGATTCTTATACAAAATGCTGATTGTGATAAAGTTGTCAGTAGCATTTCCATTTGGGAGGATTTTTTCAGAAGCTACTCAAAAGAAGCCTGGAAAACTTATATGTAACTCTTGGAGGCTTTATTGTAAAGGTGTGCCTAATGGGAGTGACATCTTTCTACATCCAAGGTTCTGATTTCCTCTTCTCTGAGCACCAAATAGCGTTATTCAGTAGAAAAGCCAAGAAAATTAATAGAAAGAAACATATCTTCACAGGGCAGGCATACCCTGACAGCTCATCTTTGTTTCCATGGATATACTTTGCAACTTGATTGCAAACTTAAGTCTAGGATGTTGTCTCGTTATTTATTATATGATAGCTTGTGTTGCCAAACATGGTATTTTCTCTGGTTGGTTTGAATTAATTTACATGATGTTTCTCTGATGATACTGAAATGATTCTCTATGTGGTTTTTTGGGGGCTGTTACTGAAATTTCCAGAAGGTTCCCTAGGCTTTATGCTAAAGAAAACAGTTGGGTTTTTTTTTCCAGTTTCATTTAAAAATCTCATGTTAAAAATGCAGCTCTTTGCAAAGAGGAGTAGTAGCAATTTGTAGAATACATGGGGCGTGATACTTGAGAAATACTGCAATCCTTGCACCCACATCCATTTATTTTGGTGGAGAAAAAGAGACTGACTTGTGTTCCTTCTTTATTACAATTTCTTGTTTTTGAAGGCTAGAATATGTGTTTGATGCCTCACATAAAGCAAAGCACAGTCTGGGCTAAAAAGCAGCTTTCATTTTGTTCGGTTGGTGGTTGCACGCTGAGCAGCAGTGCTGACCTGAGGAAACCCTCGGTCCAGCTGTTTGCTCCCAGCTCTCCCATAGCTCTTTCTATGGGGGCACAACAGCTTGGAGGTGGAGGCTTGTTGAACTGGCACTTCCAAAATGTAACCACAGCTGCCTGCTTCAAGGAGGTGAAGGAGGGGAGACTAAAGGATGACTCTGAACAGGCTACTTTTCGTGAGAAATGGACAGCTTAATTGGTGCGTTTCTCTATCAGTTTCTAAATTGTTATCCTTTGTCGCTTCTCCTTTTTTACCTTTTGCCTGTGGATGCCAGAATATCTGTAATGTCTTTAGAGTTGGGTTTCTGAGCAAGAAGAAAAGGAATTTGGCCCTAAAAAGAACTGGTGACAAAAGAAAAGAAAATAACCACAAATTAGAGTGTTTGTGTCTGTAGAAGACAGGAGCGATAATTAGTGTTCAGATCATTTGATGGTGCATAAAAGAACTTGTACCTGAGAATTGGTGGCAAAATGTAAATTATAGTGATTAACTTTTACAGCAGAGCTTCTGGCTGGGTTTTATTTTCTTCTCCACCCTCATTCCCAAAGTCCTTCCTGATGATTGTGCAGATTTCTCATAGCATCCCAGGAGAATTGCATTATGTAGGCCAGTAATTATACAGAATCATTATAGCTGAATGTCATTAAATGAAGCCATATGCGCTGATGGCATGAATTCCCTAGGAAAAAAATAAAATCAAACTTTCATTTCCACCTAAACTGTACAGTTTCTTATGGTCCTCTTGCCAAAATGAAAAGGAAAATCGTGGCTATTTCTAATCAAGTATGTTTTTCATTACTTCTAATTTTAAGATACTTAAAATATTATTTATAATTGTAGAATACTTCTATGAATGACTCGTCTGCAATTCTTGCAGATTGTCATGTAGTATTTGAATTTTTCCTTAATTCATCCTTGATGTCTCAATAATTGAGGTGGGCGGTGGGGGACCAACAGTGGCTGTCTCCGTGTCCTGAGAATATGAGGACTGAATTTCTTCCAGATATAATCAAGCTGGTCCAGGTGTCTGTTACAGTCTGAGGAATCCTCTCAATGCTTCCTGGTGTCGAATACTCTAGTAACTCCCCATCGCTACCTTAGTGCTCCAGCTCTGGCTTAGTTTTCTAGAGCTTATCCAAAGCCTTTTGCTCTCCAGATACGCTCTCAGTTAACAAATGTGTCTCTGTCTCTCAGTATCCTGTTGACCTGCCTGTGTTTACTTGTAGGGTGAAAAGCTTCAGTCATATCCACAGTTCTGTGCGTAATTCCTGAAGCAGAATATCCTCCCAAAATACTGTATTGGAAAACCACAACTCAAAATACGCAATACACTTTAAAGAAAAGTGTATTTAAACTGTATGCTAATTTTCTTGCTTATTTGCCAGGCTGCTCTTGGCATCCATTATGATACCTATTATAATAAATATTAAAGTAATACTACTTAAATACACAATGTGTATATACAATATGATATATGTAATAAAATTTTTATAATATTTTATATGCATATGCATTTCTATAAAAATTTATGTAGAGCATACTGAATATCATTTTTTACCCTGTTTGCCTAGTAATATTACGGATCAACACTACTCGCCTATCTAGGAGCTGTTACTGGTTTTTATCAAGAAATATTTTCTCACAACTAGCACTTCCTTGAGAACTACCTAATGGAATTCTGAAATATGATCAGAACTTCCCTTTTCCTACACTGAAGCAAACGACTTCTCCACTTACTGAGTGTATTTAGAAGGGGGTAAAAATGGGGGGGGAAGCCCCATACGTTTTCTTTAAAGATGTGCACTTCCCCAATCTTGGTGGTTTAATTTTGTGTGGTGATGCCTCACAGATGGGCTGGTTTACTCAGCATGTGTAGGAGTTTTTTCCAGTATTGAAAAAGAAGAGAGAAGGAGGAATTAAGAGAAATTTACTGCCTCTCCCCCTAGCTCTTATTTTTCTCTGCTTTCTTGCTATGAATTATGTTTACTTACATCTGTTACAAATACAAAGGTTGTGATGTGCAGCACCAAATATAGGCTTGATGGACAGGGAAATCTCTTCCTCTGTTTTCCCAATTTGCCATCTTTTGTATAGGCCTTTCAAATGTACAGATGAAGGGAAGAAGAAAAAAAAAAATTATAATACAAAATCTGTATTACTGTCATTTGATTTGCATACATACGGGGAGATGCAGCTTGCCCCTGATGTGAGGGGCTTCACAGCCATCCCCACGTACATTAGATGGAAGCAGGGGCTGCAGCAGCTGGTGCTGTTTGAGGTGGGAAGACTGCAGTCCACTCAGACTCCTCATTAGATCCACAGCACTTAACTGTTGGGACTCACGATGCTTAATCTGAGCCATATGAAAATGAAACATAGTTGAAGGTGATTTTTTAGACTCCATCTGTTGTCAATGGAAGAGAGAGAGGAAACTCCAAAGCATTAATTCTCCCTGTGTATCTGAGATACCTATTTAAGACGAGGTGAATCACCTCCTAAGGACGTTTCTCCAGTGACTACAGCAGGAGCCAGGCAAGTGGCATAGATTAGATAACTGACTTCTATAAGGCTAAATGTAGGTGAGATCATTTTCCCAGGCGGCAACATAAATTTAACCTTAAATTCTTTTTTCTCCTTCAGTAAGAGAGAGGGATGTGAAAATGCATTGTTTTATCAAGATAATGAAGAGAGTGGTGAAGAATTTTCTGTTAAGCTAGGAAAGAAGAGTTATTCAGTGACTTTATTCACCCTTCCAGCTAATTTTTATTTCTCAGTCAAAACTGTTCTTTACCACGGGGCCATCTGTTTCAAATTCCTTCCTTGCAGTGTTGGATGCAGGGATGAAAATGTGGCTAAGTTGTGTAGAGAGCTGATAGAAAACTGGACTCCAAATACATAATGCTATTTCCGTACTAAAGCTGTACACAAAGTTTTCCTGTAACTGTACTTAGAAATGCCTGACCTTTTAAGGTGGTTATAGTAAATACTGTCTTAACCCTAGTGCTCTGATATTATGCCAGTTGCATCAGATTTGACTATCAGCGTAACTAAAGAGTAGCTCCCATCTAAAGCCCCCCTCCTTCTTCTAACAATAAGCTGCAGTTGGTCATCCCAACTCTTCTTTCCATCTAGACAAATTGTGATATATGTTAGAGACCTGCTCAAACTTCTCAATTTAAGAGTTTTTGCAAATGGTAACTGCTTTTCAGGCAAAATCCAGGAAGCCCTCTTTTGAAAAATGTATGGGTTTCTTCTTTGGTTTGTTGTGGAGTCTTAAAGAGATGTTTCCTGTTGCTTAAGTTCCTTCAAAATATGTTTCCTTCCACAGCCAGGAATTCCAGCAAGAAATTGGAGTTGGGTTCTTTTTTGCTAGTTCAGCACAATCTCTAGTATTACTTCTAAGCTGCCTAATGACCGTGAACCCTAGATTGCCCATTGTGAAGGGGAATGAGGGACGGTGGTATATTGCATCCTTAGAGGTTGCTTACAAATTTTTTCATTACTGTGTGAGATGTTTAATGAAACATTGGTGGAAGGCCCTTAAGAGCAGCCAACTGGTTTGCTGCTCTACCCACTGTTGATAAGAGTAACATCTTATGCCAGAGTTCTACTTTAAAAATAGTTTAAAAAGGTGCATATATACACATTTGAGGCAAAATTTGTCTTTATTTTGTTTTTCTCCTAGTACCATGAGCTCACGACACTCTGCCAGCCCGGTTGTTTTTACCAGTGCCAGAAGCTCACCTAAAGAAGAGCTTCATTCTGCTACTTCTCCCCAGCTCGCACCTTCTTTCTCCTCCTCCTCTTCTTCCTCATCTGGTCCTAGGACTTTCTACCCTCGCCAGGGTGCTACTAGCAAGTATCTGATCGGATGGAAAAAGCCAGAAGGGACAATAAACTCAGTGGGGTTTATGGATTCAAGAAAGTAAGACTGGTTTTTTGGTTCTCTTGTTTGGTTATTTGCTTTAATTGTAAAGAAGCATTGAGATCTGTGACGCTTCTCTGTATAGAAGAGCTCAAGACTATTTAATAGAATGTAGAACTTAATCTCTAATCTAGAGTTCTGCAGTTAGGCGTAAATATGTAATAGTTGGCTAGTCTCATTCCCTGTTAACTTGTAAAAGATTTTTTTATCATTTCTAGAGAGCTGTATGGATTTCAGTCCTATTAAAGCTTATCTTTCCTTGGGACTTGTTAAAGGTGACTCAGAATGCTATTTGAGCAACTATTAAAAATCCTCTTAACATAGAGCATGAGTTCTTCCTTAAGCCTCTCATCCATGTAGTAGTACTACGCATGCTATGCATTAGCTCTGTGGCACTCCATGTTGCCTTGTTAAGATTGCTGCCAGTATCCAGTCTAACTGGCTTGAAGCAAGCCAAGATCTCTCTGTGTTACAATGTGCAACCTTCTCTTTTGGAAGAGAAATCGAGAAACAGCTTCCTAGTGAAGATATTGTTCCTTTAAGTCTAGCATGACTTGGAAATGGGCTTTCTGAACCACTTGCTTTCCAAGTAATTTATTCAACCCATCTTGACTTTTATTGGGTCAAGGACGGTATCCCTAGGTGATACCAATAACTGGCTGTCAAAAGGAGGTGGTGAAACTTTGTGATAACTGCATTATAAAAAGCCAGTTTAAAGAAACTTAAACTTAGTCATTTGCTGCTTTTGGGCTCATTGAAGACATTTATATGTTCTTAGTTTTGTACAGAATATACATATTTAATAGATGCAGTCCCTTATTGGGAAAATGTATTACGATAACCTTTTAAGTATTGCTAGTTGATTTTTTTAACAAGTTTATTGCTTCAGCAGGTATTCATTAAGATGAGGTTCTGCTGTATTAGCAAAACTCCTTCCTCCTCCGTGCCCCCTACCTAGGTTTTTTCTTTGAAAATCTTGAGGATGCTATAATTCTTGTTTCATTCATGCCTCCTGCCCCAGGGCTTTGAGACCTGAATGTGTCTGTTCCGTTTCATTTAAGACGTCACCAGAGTGATGGCAATGAAATGGCCCACCCTCGGCTGCGTGCTTCAGCAAGAGATCTACGGGCATCACCAAAACGAGCATCCAAGTCCACCGTTGAAGAAGAGCTGAAGAAATTGATAGATCTTGATAGCCCAACACCTGAATCCCAGAAGAATTTTAAGGTATGTTAAAGAGAGAGTCTGTCATCTGGCGCTCTTGTCACAGTTAAGTGAAATCTGAGAATACCTGAAGAGCAACGCATAGGTCCTCTTCTGATCCAAGTCATAGTTCTGTTGTTACAAAATGGAAATGTGTAAAGTTACACTTTATAGAAACTCAACGATTGAGTTCATTGCTGCCTAGGCATATCAACTAATACAGCAAATGCATCACAATTTGGAGAAGGATGAAGGCTGTGAAGCTCTAAGATTTCTGCGAAGAAATGCTGAGGGCTTTCAAAGCAGTCAAAGCTGAAGCATTCATTCATACAGAGCTTGCTTGGTTGAACTTTGCTTTGGACTCAAGAGTTTCTCAGATGGGATCTTTTCTATTCTCACCCATAACAGGAAGATGAAGTGCAAGACATTCCCTGAATTCTCATCAAGGACAGAAGTCCTCTGTTTATCACAGACTTATCTATTAGAGGAAAACATTAGGACAACAGTTTTGTTATTACAGTCATTGCAATATTATTACAGTTTTATGTACAAATTCAGAGAGACTAGTGTGCCAAATTGCAAAGAACATTTAGGGCTGCTGGCTGTAGTGTTGTCATGTATTTGAATTGTTCTTCTCTGATTGCATCACTAGACAGTGACTTGTTGACAGTATTGAAACACCTTGCCAAAGCACACTTTCATGCCTCTCTAATCCTGTTACTGCACAGGGACCAAGACTGCTCCCTAAACTTAAGCAAATATTTATACCAAACAAATAGTTAGAAATGTTTCCTAATGTGTTTCAAAATATGTATAATAACACAGAAGTGCATATATTAATTTTAAAAAATCCATCATTTTGAAGAGAATGTCTTGATTTCTACAGTCTCCATGTACAGTCAGAGCTTAACAGCTCAGACTCATCACCTAGAGCCCAAATGGTTTCCACAGCAACCATGCAGAAGAGAGAGCTTGCAACTTCTTTCTTTGTGTGTAAAACCCAAAGTGCTTATTAAAACTTGTAAGTGCTAGGTTCCATACAGAGATTATTCAGATGTTACCTTTGAGGCTGGAGGAAAAAACTTGCCAATGGCAAGATACCTTTTTCTTAGGTTTGTGGTAGTTTTGAGGGGAGTGGGACATGGGCGACGCAAGCGTCTCCTGTTGGTTGTTTTAAGCAAGGGGACTGTTCTCATTCCAAGCAATTCCATTCTGTATGAAGAGGTGACCTGAAGATCATGAAAAGTGTGTATGTTCCAAGTTTGTTTTTCTGCTCTGGGGTTAGTGAATCAATCTTACCCTGATCTTTATTTCCTGGTGGCTGTAACAGTATGTTAACTCAGGTTACGCTTCTGATAAATTTCAGCAAGTTACTAACATTCTATCACACAATAATTTAAATCTTTTCCATTTTAAAAGTAACTGTCATTTCTACCCACTGCATGATTTATATTTCATCTCACAAAAAAGTTACTCTTATGTCATAAATTTTTTTTTTAGTTTAAAAAAAAAAAAAAAGAGAAAAAGAATTATAATGCCCTTCATTAGTTCACTGCACAAAGACCAAAATCCTCCTCCTTCCTGTCTGTTGGCTGCCAAATGCTTTGTTTGCTAGTAGAATTTGTTCTAGGCTGTGATTTTGTCTTGTGCATCTTTATTATCTTCCCAGCCTTCCTTATCTCCTTACCTACTACTTATGCGGTATATCTTCTCAGGCAAGTGGCCCTTCTTTTTCTCTTCCCTCTGCTCTGTTACCAGAAGACAATTCCTACCCACATTGCCTCTGTTCCGACTTCATCAGATATTCATATCTGTGCAACCTTTTAATCTCAAGGTCTGATATTAACTGGTGGTTCCAGTTGCTAATTCTTTAACATTAAGTGAACTATATGACCCTTGAGTAAACACTGCTTAACTTAGCAGCTCTTTCTTTCCTTTGCCACTTCGGGACAAGTACTGGGATATTTCACCGGATCATAATATGAACCTGCTGATTGAGCTTTTAAATTTCAAAATAAAAAAGCAGCTTGATCCTCGATGTAACGTAGTGAGAACTGCGTACCAGAAGTTGGTCATTTCTGCAGTGTTAACTGTGTATGCAAGGTTCATACTGTGATGGGCATGTCCTGAGGGAGGCAAGGCAGAAGGGAGAAGTTGATGTAATAGAAAGTTGGCGTGGGACATGGCTTCTCTTTCCTTGTTTGTCTTGTGGTGATAGCTGGTTTTTGAAAGTAATCTTAATTGTTTCTGATCCTTAATCATAAAACCAAAACGTGCAGCAGTCTCTTAATATTAAAATTTGTAATGTTTTGGGGAAAAAAAAGGCAAATTGTCTTCCACTGTACAGTACCAATATTCCCTCCTCCTCCATGCTCTTCTCCCACTTTGTAGTGTGCGTTTTTGATCACAGGAATAGAGTGCTGTATGTTTAAAACATTTCTTTTTTTCCTTTTTCTGAGAAGAGAGAACTATTTTTAGGTGCAAATGAGCAACTCTTTGTAATGTTTAATCACTCTTTCCGGAAATCATGTTATCTCCTTTTTGTTTAAACTTGCTTACAGAGTAAATGAGCATGGTTAGGTCTTCCTTTCTGTTGACGTTGCTCCATGAAAGCCTTTGGACCAAATTTCAACCAAACTGGAAAGAAATGTTATATCTTAGAGATAGTTACATTGCTACAGGTTTCATGAAAATCAGTGTCTCTGCTGATGGGAATGGTTTATGCCGCCTTTGATAGCAGCTCGCTGGCACTCGCCAGAGAGTACGTAACTCCAGGCTAACCACAGCATTGCTTTCTCCTATGTGAGCGTGGAGGAAGCTGGGATGATGGTGAGGGTAAGACACAAGTTCTCTTACTCACAGGGCTACTTATTTCAAAAGTACTTGATTTAAAACTACTTGATTCAATCCTCTGAAGAATCGAAGCGGTGGTGGGCGTTCCTAGTTGTTCAGCAATATGAGACTTTTAATTAGTTGGCATTTGCTGGTGCTCTGCCTGCAGAAAAGCAGCCTCCCCCAGGCATGAGGGAGAGCTCTGGTTTATGCAGCATTCAGTCTGTTTCTGTAAACATTCTCTCTGCCACACGTCAGCTCTAGAATCCACGAGGGCTGCCTGAGGTTCCCACTTCAGGAGAAGTTTGAATGGTATTTAAAAGTTAGAACGTGAGAGAGGCTAAAAAGACCGATGTATGTTATCTAGCTATAATCTCCTTTAAAGCAGATTCCTTTAGTTCTTTTTCCTATCCACTCTGAAAAAATAATATGTTAACGCTTGCTTTCTTATTTAAAAAAAAAGTTTTAAGAAACAACTTCAACATAGACTTCACAAGTTTCTTTATTGATTTTTTTTTTCTCATTTCTTTTTATTTGTTTTTATGAATGTATAGTCACACACTCTGTCCTGTCAGTCTCCCTTTCCCAGCACTCCTACCACAAGGCGTGCCTTGCAAAGGACTTTGTCAGATGAGAGTATTTACAGTGGTCAAAGGGACCACTTCTTCACCTCACGGGCCTCGCTCTTGGACCAAGCCATGCCAAATGATGTCCTATTCACCAGCACGTACCCTTCTCTCCCAAAGTCGCTGCCGTTACGGAGACCATCATATACTTTGGGAATGAAATCACTCCATGGTAAGTGTATTTCCCATTTTTCTATTTTCAAAGGAATCCTTTGTGAATCATGTTAAGGCAAAATGTTTGTTACAGCAATTAGTACTTCGTCTTGATTTTGCTAAAATGAGGAGAGTCAAGTCACATGCCTGAAAATATAAAATAGGGCAGGAATCTTTTTTTTTTTCCTCGCTTCAGTGGGTATAAGACTGCATGACTGGTCATGCAGCTACCATATAGAGGGAGCACAAAAATTTGCCTTGTGGGCTGTAAGTTTCACCATTTCTTCCAGGAGTCATCTGGACCAGCTGGACCAATGGGCAAATAATGTATGCCTGGTTATCCACCAGTGACAAATTCAGGTGTCAGTTCCTTTAGTGTGCGATTATGGGAACAAAATACTATTAGGAAAATAATGATATAAAAGTGGATAAATACCAGTGGACATTTGGATGTACACCTACACCAGATACAGCTTTTATTGCACCGTTTTTAAATTCACTCCCTTACCCTATTCATTTTACAGGACTTGAGTTACTTAATTTTAGTCACACATCAACAGCTAACAAGAACGTACTTGGTAACTGCTGTCAAGAAGGCACTCAGCTTTCCCCCGGTAGTTTACTGAAAAGTCTCAGTAGGATTATCTGATAGGTTGTGTGTTGCTGCATGTGAATGTTTCAGTTGGTGAGAAAGGGAATTTTCACAGGTTCCCACTGTACCTCATAACTAAATGTGTACTAAATGTGTTTTCCAGAAATAGAGCTAGATCTCACAGTGTAGGATTCTGCAATGTTTTCTGAAGAAGTACATATCTGCTCTGATTTATTCATGTTTCAGTATGTTTCAAGAGGAAAACGCGAGGCTATCAATAGATTCAACTCACTATAGTGAGCCCTAAGCACGGTCTGTATTTAGATACTTAAGATACATTTGACAGTGAAGGCTGCTGAAGAAATCTATTTTAAATTCTTTTCATCTGTCTGTGATCACCAGGCATCAGTTTTCAGTGTTGAACCTGACATTTCATGAGCTGTGTTTCTCTATAACATGTTTCTTGCGTAAGAGTTAGGAAACCGAGCTCTCTTCACTTCTGCTTTTTATATGCACTAAAATAACTTTGCAGACTTGGTTACGTTTGTAACCAGCTGGTGGATTTGGCTTCTGAGGGCTTGGGGTCAGAAGATTAATGATGCCATCTGAGTAGAAGTGGAAAGTAGCACTCGGTCTCTTTTTGTTTAGATGCCTGTATTTTCCAAACACCACAAACCTTCTTACACTGTCACATTCTCTTCCACACCAAACCGATTACTCCTCCTGGCGCATAAGCTTTATACATAAGTCAACAAAACAAGATTTTCTGTTTCTATAAAACGTAGGCCTGCATGATAAAAGAACCAGATAGTTGAGTGGACACACGAATTGTCTCCCCTGCCAACTTGCCTTGCTGAGAGAAGGATTAAGTAGAGCTGGATATTTAATACGACAAGTATTTGTTGGCTTCCAGCTATTCAAAATTACTTCAATTCAAAGATCTTAATAACAAAGAACAGCCATTCCAGAGCACGTTCATTTGCTTGAAGAGGGAAAACAATGAACTAAAAATACTCTTATTTACTCATCTGTCTTAATTAACAATCTTTTCAGACAGGTAATTTTTCAAATTATTAGTTTTTCTTCTAATTCTGTGTATCTTTTCGCTAATTGTAAATATTTTTATGTTAAGAACTTCCCAAATACCTGCCTTCTCTTAGGGAGATAATACAAGAATCCTCAGTGTTAAAATTGAGCTGAATTTATGTTATAAAAGTAAACACACACAGAGACAAAAAAACAGGATTTTTGAGCAAATAAGTGAATGCAGTGTAGCTTTTCTGGTCATTGTTTCCCAGGCAGCAATATTACTTAGCTAAAGTTATTTAAAAGTTATTTTAGTTATTGAAGTTATAGTTACTAGACTATCAAAAAAAAGGGCAAAAATAAGCAACACAACTAGTGACATTTGTCTTCCAATGGGCTTGTGTCCTGCCCACCACGCTGTCTTTCTGTTCGCTCTGGCCCAAATGGATTCTTCACTGTACCCTTCTTCTCTGCAGCTTCCTCCCAGGTGCCCAGTCCATCTTCTCACCCCGACGTCTCTGGTGCTTCTAATCCCACCCACAAATTTTTCAAAACTATCTTTACGCCCTGACAGAGGGCATGAGGAAGCAGTTGCTGCTGCTTCTGACCTTACACATGTGCTGACCGACCAGGCATTGCATGTTTTTTTTGATCATCCAGCCAGTAAACTGAAATAAAGTAGATAATTGTTGGTTCACAATTTGGTCTTTCCCTAATTAGTGGCAATAATTCAAGTGTTTCACTTTGCTAGGCGACAGTTTGCACAAAAATTACAGGGACTTTATATCCTTCTTTCAAGCTTGCCAATGTTTTTTTCCATAGCGGGCCATGTACCAACTTAGGGGTGGGTGTGGGTGTTTTTCAGTAAAGATCAAGAGGTTTCACTAAACTGCTGAGAGATGTGCCATGCTTTGGAAGCCATTTTAAGGGTTTTCTTGTTCTGATTCATCTTGGTAGCCTAAGTCTGCTCCCATTGGTTTACAAGATTGTGAAGAGAGGAGGAAAAAAAACCCCACAGTTTTGTATTTTTACAGGAGCAAATAGGTGCCAGGGAGTGTAGAAGCCCCAGCAAGCTGCAGAGCCCTCTGAAGTATGTTCAGCTGGTGCAGAGGCAGGAGTCGTTGGTTAGAAGAGTCCTGCCCCCAGCCCCAGTGCTGGGGGGAGGCAGAGATTGGCTTTTGAAGCGCTAAGCTGCAAAGGTTCAGGCGGGTTAGAAAGGAGCTGAATGTGCTGGTGAGAAGCACTGCCTCAGAAAACTGGCTTGTAACATGCTGTATCTGATCAACTACAGTTGATCAAACATTCTACCAAGTTCTGGTTCCAAAAGTGCTGTCCCAGAAAAATTAAAAATAGGGATGCATTAGTATTAAGAAAAGAGTTTCGGGGTTTTTTTTAATGGAGTTTGTAATTTGTTCTGCATTACTCTAGGAGAGTTTTCTGCCTCAGACAGCTCCCTCACAGATATCCAGGAGCAAAGACGGCAGCCCATGCCAGACCCTGGTCTTATGCCATTGCCTGATTCTGCCTCTGACCTGGACTGGTCAAATTTGGTAGATGCTGCCAAAGCCTTTGAAGGTAAGTTTTCAGAATGTAATACTTAGAAAGCTGGTCTTTGTGCATGCTTCATTAAGGAGTGGGGTTTTTATTTAATCTTGACTCTTACTTTTGTTGTTGTTACTGTTTCTACTTAATCTGAAGCTTAAGCTCATTTAAAATAGTAACTCAAGTCTTAACAGCCTAAAACTTTGTGTGTAATACTCAGATGCCATTTCTTCATACTGGAGTCCCTCTGTGCTACGGTTTGGCCAAATCTCTGTGAAACTGGCTACTTTTCATTTCATGTAGAGCCGTTGCAGACATCACAGCTAGGGTGGAAAAGACATCTGGCATGAAAGTGCAAAAGTAAAGTCAAATAGCAGGGGAAAGCGTATGAGCACACTAATGATTGCTTGCTTACTGCACTAGCAGGAAGTTTCTGTAGTCCAGCTGAAGTGCGCTGCCAAGGTAATTTGGGAAGTATGCCTTGTTGGTATATACTTTTCCATTGCCATTCTTCCCTTTGCATACTCTGAATACATAGACTTGCACATAAGTGTTGTTTCATCCTATGGCACTTTCCATCTCCTTGACACTTAGTAAACTGAAGAGAACTGTAAGCTGCCTAGATGTATTTGAATTTAAAATTAAATACACTTCAGCCCAAAGGGAGTTTACCTTACAGTTACTATAATCCAATGGAAAATCATCTAGGTGCATTAAACAGAAGTGCCTTTTCCTAATCTCTGCACAAATGCTGTCCCACCTTCATGAAAGTGTTTTCACTGATCCTGAATCTTTTAGACATTATTGTGCATGGCTGGAGAAGGCTGTGAAGTAATTTGCTTTCTTGGCTGTTCTCTGGTAGTAGCCATATACATCATTAAGACAGTGCATGTCTAAGCTGGTGTTCAAGACGTACATGTGTGCTCTGCTCTATCGCCGTAGGAGTTGTAGGATCAGCATGTCTCATATTTCTGCTGTGCAGTCTTGGGTGAAAGTGTTCAAAGTAAGCCTTAGTCCTCAAGAGGAGATGAATTTGTAGTGATGGTTTTTTCACCACCACATAGGGATGAAACCCAGGTTTTAATGCTTTTCCCTGTGGTTATTTGACTGTCCTCATTAACCTGAATCCCTCACTTTTGTAGGCCCCAAACTCACTTGCGTTTCTCTTTAGAAGTACGAACAAAGTCAGTGTGGTGAAGGTGACAAACTGACAGCTCAGATGAAGAAAAGCTGGGGTAATGTGCTGGCTGGCATCTTCATCTCACCGCTGTAAAAATATATTCAGATTTGACTTGGAGAGGGAACAGCTGTCTGATGTCAATATAATCCCAGTCTCTAGTCTCTGCCAGGTGCCAGTAGGGATTGACAAGTACCAAGCAGCCTAAATTCTGATTTGTGATCCTGGACACCTCTCTCCTGCATCGCTGATTGGTGTCTTCAGCACAAGCCCCCAGAGTTACAATAGTGATATCTGCAACCAGCTGAAACAAAAGCTGCCTGGATCCCTGAGCTACACCAACCTTCAGTATTTTCGTTCAAAGGAAGAAAGAGATGAGCAGGAAAAATTCCATCAAATACCAAGGCACATTAATTTTAGCCTTGTTGAAAGCATAGAATAAAAATTTGCCAAGCAGAAAAAGATGATACTGTTCTATTTCTAGTGAGAGACCAGCAGCTGCTGAGGGAGAGATGTTAATTTACTAAACTAAAAAGTGTTTATGTTACCGTTTGTGCTAGGAAACTCTAGAGGTAGGGGTAGTTGGTAGTTTCCAGTCACACCACATGTGATAGTGATTTAGAGATGTGTTAAAACATCTGAGCAGTTACAGGACAAAAAAGTGCAGACACAAGGCAGGAAAGAGGTTTCACATTTCAATCTAAAAACGTTTTCTAAGGCATAAGGAAAAAATGTCAGGTTCTGAAAAATTACATTGGTCGTTTTACTTTCCACATGTAAATTGTGCACAGTGAGCTTTTCTTTCCTCAAGATAAAGGGATCCTTTATGGAGTGAAGGAAGCCAAATATAATTAGTGAGTTACTGGGCAGTGTCATGCAGTTGTACCCAGGACGTTCTGCACAGCATTTGTTGTTCCAGCTTGGCTTCTTGCCTCTCTTGGAACTGGCCGTGGGTGGACTCTGCGAGCGCCGCCAGGGTATCTCTGCTTTGCACTCTTGAGCATTTCCCTCCTGGAAAGCTGCTTAGCCTGAGGGTGATGCATGATCTGTGTGAGCGTGCAGTGCTGTGCCAGAGCTAGCACTTGCTTGTTGACTCCAATACAGTGGAGCGCCTGGTACAAACACTTGCAATGCCAGTTTGCTTCTGTCAAGTGGATATTGGTATGTCATATCATCACCTTATCTTGCTTGAGACAGACTTTTTAGATTGCTTTGAGATCCTGCAGTGTAGCTGTTGTGCTATGCGTGAACAAATAATCATTACTGCTGCCATTTTCTCTGTATGTTTGCCTTCTCAGTTCAGCGAGCTTCATTCTTTGCTGCTGCTGATGAAAATCACAGACCTGTGAGCGCTGCCTCCAGTAGTGATCAGGTTGAGGACCAGCTTACTGCACAGATAAAGCCTTATACAGGGTAAGTAAATACACCAGATACGCAGGCTTCCTCAGCGACAACCTGAGGAAAAGAGTAGGAACCTCTTTATTTGGAAGCCATCTCCAGGCTTCACAGAACTACTCTTCACAAGTTCTCATGAAGATGGTGGTGGGAGGTGAAAACAGAAAAATTGTAAGTACAGTTGAACCTTTTTGCAGGTTCTTACTTGTCTGAGATGTTCATGAATGTGTCCAAAGCAATGGTAATTCAAGGCATGCATAATGAGTAGAAGTAGAGAGAAGTCCGGTGAGGAGATGGCCCCAGTTAATCATGAGTTAAATTTTTCTGTTTATTAATGTGCTGCATATGTTCCATGTACTCTTTGTTAGGTTGTCTTGTTCATTTTGTGAATTCTTAGTGTGCCTGAGTGCGTACCTACATAAAGCCACTTGGTATAGGTAAGACTGTTAGCTACCCTATGCAAAGACAGTAAATCATATCAATACCTATTCTTGTTTCTTGCTTTCAACAGTAAAGAATCTCCTCCAACTCTCGCCTCTAAAGTGGACCAACTGGAAGGTTTGCTGAAGATGTTGCAAGAGGATTTAAGGAAGGTAAACATTTCATCTACAGAAAATCTGTAAGACATATTTAGTGCTGATAGGTGATGCTAATAACTCTGTGATCCTGCTTTGCCATGCCTGAGCCTGTGACAGTCTCATCCTTGTATGAGAAAAAGACATTTCTTTACTACTTTTCTCAGGCCATACTTCTAATTATGCAAGGCTAGGGTGGAGTGTCTAAATTTGTAGGCATCCGATTCCTCTGCCTAAATTAGGAGGGTGATTCAGAGTACCTCCACTCCTAATTCAGGCGACACTGCGAAAGGCTTGAAGTTAGCCCATGTAAATATATCCTGCTGATGTTGAAAAGTTTACAGAATTATTTAAATATATAATTTCTACTGTGGAAACTTCCTGTATCCTGTTAGTGTCTGCTTGGTCCAAGAAGGATCTGCTGTGGTCAGGTAAGTCTCTGAGCTGGGGAGGTATTTGCAGGAATATTTACTATCCCTTAGTTAACCATCAGCAGTTGTACGTATATGTTGCACATACAGAACAGAGCATGCCCAATTTTATTTCACCACTTGGGGAGCCAGCTTCTGTATTAGAATTTAATGCAGAGAAATCCTGCTCATTCAAGCAAAAAGGGAGGAATGAAATGTCACAAATGTCCCTTAGATATAAAAACCATGTGCTACTGCACATAAAATCCTTCCAAAGAATGAGACTCATGCTCTCTTAAGAGATTCTTGCCTCTCTATATAGGTAGGAAGCATGATCTAAAATTTCCGCTAAGATCTGTATTTTTCTTCATGCCTAAGGAAAAAGAGGACAAGGCCAGTCTTCAGGCTGAAGTGCAACATTTGCGGGAAGACAACTTGAGATTACAGGAGGAATCCCAGAATGCAACCGAGAAACTGAAGAAATTCACCGAATGGGTTTTCAACACGATTGATATGAACTGAGAACAGTGTACGGGGAAGGAAACTATCTGTTATGAATATTATACTGGGACTTAAGCTTTAATGCCACCTTAATCATGACATGTGAAAGTATAGTCAGAGCACTTCCCTGTCCTTCATCCTCCAATAACCCTTTTTTGCATCTCTGCGCGCACTCAGAACAATTGCAGATCAACAATCAATGTCTGCCTTTTGTAGAAAAAACAAGTAAATAATTTTAAAAAGGTAAAATAAAAGTTTAACTGCTAAAATGTGAATGTCTATTTTTTGCACATTGTCTCTTTATCTGTTATGTACAAAATGATTTGGAGGCTGGATCAGGCTTGCTGTTCCATCTGCCTCTGTTTCCATTAACTCCTTTCTCTCTGTTTCAGGTAATCTGCTTTTCCTTGCAGCTTTGGCAAATATTATGACATCTAGAAAATTAGAAAGAAATGTTTATTTTACTGCTCTTCTTACATTGTTTCTGAAGTATGCCACAGAGAAGGAGATGTAATGCAATGTTTTAGGTGTCTCCTTAGCAATTTGCGCTTGATTGCTAGTGCTACCTTCCCATACATTACAGAGAACGCGTGTCCATAGTGTATGGTACAGTACGACCAGCATCGTAACGTTTGGAGAGAGACTAGAGACGTGAGCCATGGGCGAGGCATATTGTCACACATCTGTTGCATTAGCATTTCTGGTAGCCTTTGTTTCCCGTGGAAACAATGGCTGCAAGTAACTTTACGAACAGCAAAACTAGCATGTTGCAGTTCACACCGTATCAGGCAGGCTGAGAGATACTGAGTACTGTTGCTGTACCGCTTAAGCAGAGTCCCCTTCCCTTCCAGGGGAATTTGGTACTTGCATATGTGCAGAAGACTTAGGCTGAAGTTGTAAAGAGATTAAGATTTCTTTCCCCTGAACTGTTTCCATGAAAATCCACATAAGCCATCTCCGTGCACCTGCCCTCCCGTTCCAGTTCTCTGGACTTCTCAAATCACAACAGATTTGAGAAATGTTTATTCAACTTGTGTTTTATTACATGAGAGGTCTTATGAATCTTTTACTATGGTAGACAGAGGAATATGTAAAGGTGAATTAGAGAAGTGGTTTTTTCAAAGTACTGGGATAGGATTGGAGCTCTGAAATCCCCAATCCCCAGTGAAACTGTCTAGCATGAGATTTCCCAAACTGCCTCATGCCAGGAAAGTTAATTTCTTGTTCTTTGAAGGAACAGCTAACTTGCCACAGCATGTTACCTCTCCGGAAAATACCTTTTAGGTGTCAGAATACGACCTTTAAGCGCCGCAGCCTGCACAGGCATTGAACTGTGCAGCATGCTGAGAAAACTCTTCTACTCCCTTCTGAGGATACAGTCACTACCTGAATAAGTATTGCCTTGCATAAAGTGCAGTATATGTGGGGGTTAATTTCAAGAGCATCCACTCCGTCCCCTTTACCACGTTCTCAAATACAGATTAAAATCATCGGGCATAGTCTTGTCGCAGGAACTTCCACGCTCTCTTCAAATCCCTTTTCATGCTCTTTAATCTTGCTCCACACAAGTACACACTACACTTCAACCTCAAACTTCATTTGTGATGCTAATCCCCATGGAGTTCTTCTCTAATGTTTTGTCATGGAAATGGATCTCTTTGGAACTATTTCTGGAGTGCTTTTGTAAAGGTTTAGAATGTCTTGGGTTTTTTAATGACTTGTATGAAGGAGATTTATATAATGCCTGATATTATTTGTAAATGGGAAATATTGCTAACATCTCTGAGCATCCTGGAGTCTTGCTTTTATTCTCTTTTATTTTTAAGTTTGGTTTTTATTTTATTTCAAAAAATATTTTGGGACTTGGGGCAGACTATTTATTAGAGTTTTGCAACAGAGTTCTTCTTGTATGATGCCACTGAAGGCTACTTGTAAAATTCTGACAATAAAACTCATTTTAAAGGCTCTTCTAAACCATTTTCTTCTGATTTTGTTGGGTTTGTTGTTTAAGACTTTCCAGAGTGTCCATTTCCTCCTGCTTTCTTCTTGTACCACTTTTGTCAGTGCTCAGTGATGAAGAGTTTCATTCTCTGTCAGATTTCTACTTTTTTATCCCTTTGAAGGCCATTACTTGGTATGTATACACACACTTCATCCCTTGACTTTTTACTTGCATTACTGCACAAATGTATTTTCTTCCCCTATTTACAAGGTTTTGCCACCTTTAACAGTGACTCTGAGCTTCCCTGGGCTGATACAGTAAAGGAGGGGCAGTGGTTTTTTATCATTTATCAGGATTTTAGAACTTGCTTGGAAAAATTGAAGCTGATTTAGGTCAAAACCAAACTCACCTGGCACATCTGCCCAAGGACACGCACAGCTTTCAGCATCCCAGAGCCAAACCTGTGAGCATGCAATGTTAGGTGTCAGGGTTGTTTTGTTTTCCAGATCTCCTCCTTTGACTTGGGAGATGACCTCGGACATGTTTTGAACAGACCTTTTTTTGGCCCAGTGGATCAGCGTTCTGCACAGCTCAAAAACGTGGAACTAGATCGGTCTGCAGGAAGGCGTCTTCCAGCCTCACTGAATGGATCCTTAAAAGCCACGTGGGGAAAGAAAATCCATCTCTTTCTAGCAGTGAAGTTACCCGACCAACAGAGCTCTGAAGCACCAAGAACAAACAGAAGCATCTGATGGAAAAATAGGGGTTGAACCTTGGAAAGAAAACTAGATGCAGTCTTACCATTTGTAATTGGATGCTGGTAATTGAGTTGAGGCAGAAAGTTTCGTGCAGGTCAAGGAGTTGCCCTGCCCATATTCATCATGAATTCACACCAGAGGTTCCCACACTCCACCGTGCACACTGCTAGGTCAGCCTAGACCAGGGCAAGATCTAACTTGCAGGCATCTCCTTACAGCCTGAGTAGTTATTGGCCTGAGCAGAAGGCGGGTGGCTGTGGGAGGAGGAGTGTGGGTAACCGGGGCTGCCTTCCTATTTCACCCATTTCTCCCAGGAAAGTGATGTTTTATATTCCTGGAAACAGCTTTGTATTCCTTGTCTACGTTCCAGTGCGAAGGTGCTGCTCTCCCTGTGACAGTGTTTTGGATAGCCAGGTGTGGCTGGTCCAGCAGCAGAAGGCTGCCTTCTCTCAATAGCCTCAAATCAGGGGGGGCACCACGGGAGGGCTGCAGCTTGCACGATGGATAATACCCTATCAGAAGTGCAGCAGGGTGTAGGTAATGGGCGAGAGGGAATCGGGCTGTGGTAAGAAGGGAGCTGTGAGGCAGGCAGGAGCTGGGATTGTGAGGGGAGAGGCTGGTGGGGAGGGGACCGGGGAGCTAGTTACGGGGTTAAGGGAGAGATGTTGTGGGGGTGAAATGCAACGCATCCAGGTTTTATTCCTCTGAAAGCGTGGTTACTGTATGACAGCCTGTTGTTTCCGTGGGAAGCTGTGTTCCGGCCCAATGAACGGATACTGTGAGGAAGCTTTTCCCCCAGCTTTTCCTTTTGTGGGAAAGGTCCCCGTGAACCAGGCACAACCTGGGAGGGTTGTCTTGCTGTTTTTAAAACCTTTATGTAATCCTTCTCTCGTCTCCTAGTGCCTTCTCTTGGGTAGATGGTTAACAAATCCTCTTTTAAAGCAGCCAGCTGTCTCCTAGCAGACACTTCAGCATGGTGTTAGTCCTGTGTGTGAGCAACTTGCTTTGCTGCAAGACAGCAGGGGAACAGAGGCGGTTGCTGTTTACCAGCTGGTATGGCATCCAAAATTGGATTCCCTGGAGGAGAGATGACACTGTCCCTCCTCCACCGCTGCAGTTGGAGCAGAGACATGGGCTTTGCTGAGGCGGTTACTAACGGACAGGAGCTGGGCAATGAGACGATGAGCCTTGTACAGATGCCTTCACCTCTTCCTGATAGTAGCTGTGGTGAAGAAATCCTTGCGGTGCTGTTTGAGGCGAAGCTGGAGGGGAAAGTGCTCACAGAAATATTTACTTCAGGGCTCTGCAGTAAGAGCCCCTTCCCCGAGCAGAGGTTTCAGCTTCGTCTGGGTGTGAGGGGAGCAAGGCTGAGGAGTTTGAGTTGGACTTGTTGGAGGCCAAGGTCTGGATTTGGAGCCCCAGTTCCCCAAAGCAGGTGGTGGCTGATGGCAGCTACCTACACCCCCTTTCTGCAACGGAGACCGGCTGCAGCGGCTCTCTGGGGCAGGCAGACCCTCTCACCCTTTCCACCGCAGCGGCCTGGGGGAGTCGCGCTCAGCTTTGGGGAGATGCAGCTGGCTGCCGGGGGCCCTTGCGGAGTTTTGCCCCACTCGGTATGCGAGGTCACAGCAGGCAAGTCTCTCTCGCCGGCTTCTCCTGCCCTCGCGTGGCCCTGTCTCCCTCCAGAAGGGGATTTCAGTATGTCACAACCAGTTCTTGTTTCTCCCAGACGTTTGGTGTCTGAATGATTTGAAGTGGGCTGGGCTGTTTGTGGCATGGTAAAGTGTGGACAGCTTGAGTGGGAGCTCCCATGGGAAGTAAAACCAGGGTGCCGCAGCAAGCTGCACGGCCTTCCCAAACCGCAGGGGCAGGGGCTGCAGTATTTGTGGTCTATCACAAGGTAACTCGGGTTAGAAGGATCTTCAGGAAGTCTCTTGTCCAACCTCCAACCAAAGCAGGGTCAGCTCTGAGGCCAGACCAGGTTGCTCAGGACTTTGTCCAGTCGGGTCTTGAAAAAAGCCTCCAAGGATGGAGACTGCATGGTCTCTCTGGGAAATGCATGGCTGTTCTCATCATGGAAAAGTTTTTCTTTTTATCAGGGTAATTGGTAGAAATGTGTAACCTCAGCAGCAGTTGCAGGCTACGTTTTGCCTATGTTCCTCCAGGAGTTCGTGATACAGGAGTCTCTACCCTCCTTGAAAGCCTGCGAGCTGTCGCCTGCCTGGGGCCGGCAGCACAGCACCCACGTTTGCTTTCCCTCTGTTGGGCCTGGCAGGAAGGAGGCCCTGTGGCTTGGTGTGTGCTGAGCTTTGTTTGCGCCACTAATCAACTTCCTACAGTACGGTTCTGGGTTTTTTCCCTAGAGATTTCTCATTTCTGTACCCGGTATTGCGTATTCGTGCTTTAACCAAGGCCTGGATTGAGCCCCCTGGTTCTGCTTCACTCTGTGCTGCCTGCAAGAAGGACGCAGGTGCTGCCAGGCAGGAGGCGCAGCTGCTGGGCAGATGATGCTCTCGGCAGCCGAAGGAGGCCCGTAAGCTTTTGGCACACAAAGTCAGAGACCGAAACTAGGATGTGTTCAAGGACTCGGGGTGCATGTGGTTTCCTAACCTCATGTTGTGATAGTGGCAAATGCCACCAACTAGTAACTAAAAAGAGGTTTCATGCCACAGGGGCAAAAAACCAGGGACTTGTCCCGGTGCTGTGTTAAACTTCATTCCTGTTCTTTCCTCTTGGTTCCTCCCGCCTGCTCCTGCACTTCTCTTCCAGCAGAGTTTGTTCGTTTTGTCTGGTGGCTGGTGACTGCTGCTCTGCCGCCCGGGACCTGGCGCAGCAAGAGTGACTGCTGCGCTGATCCTGGCAGCAGAGCTGTGGCTGCCCGGGGCTGAGCTGGAAGGCGAGACCCAGTCAAGCAATTGAAGCACTTCCCTGAACAAAAGAGCTTGACCGCTCACTTGATTTTGTGAAAGGGGTCGAGGCACATCTGCATCTTCTTTGCATCTCGCACCCAAAATAGTGTTTGTTTAACTGGAGCTGGGAGGCTCAGCTGATAACTTACCTGTGTGGAAGGAACACGCCACGTCATGCCCGAAGAGCTGTGTGCCAGAGATAACGCCTGGGATGTGTCTACCCACACGCGGCAGAAACAGCCAGTACGTGCTTGCCTGGCACTTTGTGGCTTGGGGGTTTCAGCTCAGTCCAGCTCTGCACGAAGGAGCGGCCCAGAGCTCTGCTGTGCCAACTCCTGCTACAGTTTGGGGAGATACTCCAGTCTCTTATTTCCTCCCTGACCCATCGCATTTGATCCTAATAGTGGAATAATATAAATACACATCTATTTGTTGTTAACATTATTTGCAGCTCCTTTTTTTCTTGTGGGGTCTTGGTTTGGGTTTTTTTTTTTTAAGAGGTTAGGGCGTTTTAAGCTGTGCACAAGCATTTGACAAATGCCATTCTTCCTTGTGACTGCTGCACATTGGTAGACAGGTCAGCCACCACAACCTGCAAGTCCTAGTAGTATTACTGACTGGCAGATTGCTTTGTGACCTTCCTTGCTTTGTATTCTCTTTCTGCTTATGTTCAACATGCAGCCTGGACTGGGGAAAAAGAAGGCGCAGAGAGGGGTATATAGAACTGGCTTCTTGCCTACTGAGTCTTTGCCTCTTAACGTTGATGCTTGCCTGTGTTTTGCCATACTTAGGACTGTTGAAACTGCAGAATTTTGCGTGCCTGAAGTTTTCAAGATGACCTGGAAATCCCTCATGGAGGGCAAACATCTGAGAGCTGCACCATATTCTGCTAACTGTTCAAGCAGCAAGCAAGAAATCATCTCCTCTTGTTGATGAGAAGCTAGATGAGGTTACACCTTTAGCATGGAAAACATTAGTCTGTGATTTCTTTTTCAAGGTTTCCGTTGCCTAAAAGCAGCACTGAAAGTACCGTTAGTTCCAGAGCTCTGATTTGTTTGCCCTGGTTTCCCTGTTAGATCTCAACTGACGTTCTCCAGTTAAAACCTGCAGGTTTTAGCCAGATTTGTTTTCTAACTGAGCCATCTATATTAGACAGTCAAAATATGGGACATATCTCAGCCTACATAGAGGAGACTCATCAGAATCAGAGCACGTAGTGTGGGTCTCCGGTCTGCTGTAAGATGTCCTCCCCAAGTCCTGCCACTCCTGTGGGTCTTGGGTGTGCCATGTCCTCTTTGTGGCTGAAATGGGCAGAAATGATGGGAAGTACCTCACAGAAAGTGCTGGCAGGCAAAAACACCCCCGTCTGAGGTCAAGGAAAGGCAGACAAGTTCTTCACACAACAGTCAGAGGAGCCACAGCCGGCCTGGACAAGAGCCCTCGAGGTGTTTTCCCAGCAACCGAGTGGCCAGCAGAACAGGAAAAACCAGGGCTGCTCTCTGTGAGACGCCACCATTTCATGACAACAGAAAAGGGAGAGGCAGACTGAAACTCTGCACGTAAGCACACACCAGTCTCTCTATCACTGAAGTTTTCCCGAGTGAGAAGCGACAGAGTAGTCTTGGAGCATGCCTTTGGGAACACAGAGCAAATTTTGCTTCAGCTTCATGAGGTTTTTCGGAGGAGAGGGGGAGTTGTTTTGGCTTTTTAAGGCATACTATCCACTTGCAGCCTAGTCTGTTTTAAAATAGACTATTTTAGTGGTTTTATACAGGACAGATTTGAAAAGATCAGTTGGCAGTGTCTAAATACACAGATAAAGGCTGTATTGGTTTCACAAGGTGCTGAAGTGGGTGAAATGCTGAATTTCTGCTGGCTCTTGAACTTCACATCTGTCCCCATGTGATAGGCAATAAGAACAAGGTTTCCCCTTACGTAGCTTTGTACTAGTGGGCTTTGTGGCCCTGATCAGCTCAAAACAGGAGGCTTGAAGAGAAGGGTCATGCTTTCAGAAGAGGCTCTCTGTGTCGGGGAAGAAAACAGAAGAACTTGAGTCCTTTTGGGAGACTACAGAGAGACCTGAAAAAAGGTTGGAAAGCAAGAAAACGAGGCCAGATTTCTCAAAGGCACAACAGGGCTGATAGAGTCCGAGTGGGATCTCCCAAAGGGCCTGAGCAGGTGAGGTGCCCAGTTGGGCAAGCTCTTGTCCGTGGAGGGTTTGCTCCCCGCAAATCAACAGGCAGCTGCAGTTTGGCTCTGGCTTGTATTTTAGCTGCACCCTGTACTGAAAGACTTGGATGAACATTTCTGGGTTGTTATGTTGCAGTAAGAAATAAACCAGGAGAGTGACTTAAATGAAGCTTATTTAAACAGCTGGACGTAATTGCTGTTGGACGCACACAAATCCATTATAGGGGTTTTTTATTGTCCTGTGCTTAGACTTTTTAGATGTTTTGCTGAAGAAAGATGTATTGGTTCTCAGTGTGTCTCACAGCGCTGAAGCATGCTGGTTTGCAACTAAACATGACCCATTGTATTGTAAGTACAGTATATTTTCTTAATCAGGGGATACATTAGTTACTGAAATATGGACTGCTATATGTATTTTAACTAGTCACATTTCTGATGTCCACGTTCTTATGTCAGAAAATGAGGGATGATGCATTCGGGTTTATAATTTGATTAATTTACATGCCTGACTTGTGTCCATTTGGTTGGAAACTGAAACTTAGTACAACAAAACAGGAAATTTTATTAGTTAAAAAGAATAACATTAAGTAAGACATAACAGAAAAGCAAATAAGTTTATGAGACCTTACTTTCTGTTTGAAATGAAAAGGCATGATTTTTGGTTAGTTAAGTGAAATGATTGATACAGGTCCCCCTGTCCCATAACTTTTGGAATCGCTAAGTCTCTTTTTTTAACCTAGATTAGAAAAAGTGGGGGGAAGCCTTCCTCCTTCAGTTTCCCACTGGTTTCTCAGCTTTAAACGAGCTGATCGCTGCATTGCACTAATTGGAAAGTTGCAATGAGGAATACATTGTTTGCACCTGCACAATGGGTGCCTGTTGGTGAGAGGCAGCTGTAGAGCTTCAGCAAACATTGATTCCAAGTTCTTACTCAGCAGTTTCCATCAATTCGTGGGATTACCTGTTTTTTCCAAGTGTCAGTAAAAAGTGTCTTGTTGGAGTTATTTTCATATAATTTCACTACTGTTAGCAGACTATAGCGTATTTCATATGTACTGGTCTATGCTGGCATTATTTTAAAACCGTAGGATCAGGAAGCTGAATTTGCACACATGAGCAGAGACGGGGGCACCAGGGTTGAAAGACTCCCTTCCCAGATCTGTCACGCTCTGACGTGAGACTGGAGGGGGCGTTGCAAAGCTCCCCTGCCAAAGCAATCGGTAGTTCTGCTCACCCAATCTTGAGGGCACCAGCACGCATCACTTAACTGCTACTGTGTACTCACGCGGTCAAAGCCTTGTATGTAAGGCATGACCAAAAATCACTTCCTACAATGAATTTACAAATTAAGGCATTCAAAATCCTTTGAGGACATCTTAAACTTAGTGCCATCCACTTTCCTCCAAGTTCTTTGCAGTCTTGGTCTGATAACAGGTACCAGGAGCTACCTGACAGGCAAATTGTGGGATGTACAGTAATCAATTAATTATTTGTTCATACAAGGCTTTGGTAATTGAACTATTCAGCACTTGTCATGCTATTTATCAGCCAGTCTTGCAGAGACTTCTTAAATTGTGATAGCATGTTTGCATTTGCCTACCACGGAAAAATGCATTAATACCAAATCAATTTGTTTTCACATTTTCAGGGAATGATGTAGCATCACAGACAAATCCAGGCTGATTCTGAAATTTAAAGAAAGAAATCAAAATGTAGAGACATAGGATATCATGCTTCTGGCCTGTCTGTAGCCATCTATATATTTAATGCCTCGCTGATGGCAGCTGAAAGTTTCTTCTGCTGCCATGTCTATGCTGTTCAGCTAGTTTTGGTTTAATTTCTGAGACCAGATATATTAATAAATTAGCTCTTATTAAACTGAAATATGTTTTAGTTATCCTCATCTGGACACGAATAAATACTAATAAAATATGTTTTTGTTTATTTGACATAGAGCAAGTATTCTACTTGATCTGAGGCAGTAGTCCCCATTCGGGGCACGTGTGAGCCCAGCAGGTTGGTAGTATTGGATGAGATGGAAGCCGGCCTGGCTCAGTGTTCAGCACTGGGTGTCTAGCCACAGAGACAAGAACAGGGCAGATGTACAGGGTTATTCCCCTACAAGATACCTGCAGCAATTTGGTTTAGCAACTTCCTGACCAGAGAGGTCAGGATCATATGCAAAAGCCCTCAGTGGATTTTCTTCTATGAACTTTTGTTTTGCGCCTTTCAGAACCCGTGTAACGTCCCATAGTGACTCTGCAGCTAACCCCCCCGTCAGCCTGTGCTGAGTTTCCACCCACTAGTTCACCTGACTCTCCTCAGTTTATGCAAGGCAAGGACAGCAAATGATCACTCCCTATTTACTCTCCCCAAACCATTCCTGATTTAAAATACCTTTACTGTATTGTCCTTCAGTTGTCTCTTTCCCAGTCTTAGTCTGGCCTTAGTCTTACTTTTCGTATAGAGGCACTTTCAATCTTTCCCGTTGCTCTTCTCCAAGCCCTTTACGTTCTGCTAAGTTCTTTTGCAGATAGCAGGACCAGAAGTGCACACAGAAGTCTTTGGGATGCAGATGCACCACCGTGTTATCCTGACGTTCTCCGTTCTGTTCTCTACCTCTTCCCAAAGTATTCCTAACACTTCCGTTTCTAACTGCTACTGAACATAAACTAACTTGACATTATTTCTAAGAATCAGCTCAAGAACCTGTCTCGATATAATGAGGTCAGCACTGCTTTTCCCATGTCCATTCTGAATTTCTAGGTTGTAGTTTTTCTGCTGTTTTCTCACCTTGTCACTTGGTAGCATATGGTTGTTTTGCAGCTCTTCACAGATAACCCTTCTGTTTTTACTCAGCATGTCCTCATGCCACCAGGAGGTTTGTCACCTTTATTACCCACTCATTTGCCAGGTAATTTACCAAGTCCACTGAACATCGCAGCCTTCAACACACATCCCTCTGATACTGCCCTGGTGAACTCTCTGCGTTGTGAAAGATTGCTGCTTATTTCCACCTTTTATTTCCCATCCTTTAATCATTCATCCACTCCTTATCCCATCAGAGTTTATATTCCTAGAGAACCTTTTGGGAAGAAGCTTGCTTCAAGGCCCCTCAGTAGGATAAGTAGGCGCTTGTATGCACTGAGTCTTTCTTGCCTACATACTTGACGGCTGCTTCAAAGACCGCTAATAGAGTTTCCAGCAAGAAGACAACGTGGGAGGTGGAAAGGGAGAGAGGGTAAAAGTGCCAGTATTTTACCTCCCTTCTACCAAACAGCCCAGTGGGTATAGAGTTTGTCCAGGATGCTGACAGACTCTGCTTCATTGCCTCCTTTCTCTAAAAGGATTTGATATTGCATCTCCCAGGGAAGCGTCCTAACTACCAGACTATTAGCTTAACTTGTATTTTCTCCCAGCTTTTCTTGTTAGATCTCTTTCATTTGGCTTAAAATATGCATTGACTAAGGGATGGGAATTTCTAGCCTGGTGACTGCTGTTTAGGTTCCTTTTTATCCATTGCTGCTTCAGCGAATATTTGGTTCCTCCAGTAGAAAGTGGAACTAATGGCAATGAAAAAGACTGACAGGAGAATTGCTTACAGCCCACACATGAGGATGCTTGATTAAGAGAGAGTGAGAGAGGTGGATCTGAAAAGGCTTCTGCCGGCTTTTGCAGCACTGCCAAAAAGAGACCTCAACCACCTCCTTCACAGTGAAGTCCAGCCTCCATCATGCACCTGCTCCTATTCCTCCCAGGGAACACCTCAATCTATTGAACAGTCTTGCTTTGTCTTCAGACACTTTGAGGGATGATGCATATGGGGAAAATGTTGGGGACAGAACCACTGGAAGTGGGAGCAATGCAGGGATGTGTGTGCCCGGAGCTCCTACAACGGGGAAAGGAATAGGGACCCTAACATCTAGCGGGCAAGTTGGAAGGAGAGACCCCAGAAACAGGGAGGATTACCAAATCCTGCTCTGCACTTGGAGGAGAAGTTGGAAAACCCAATAAAAGGAAACAGGATGGGGAGAAGGCAGGTTTGGGGCGCACACAGCTGTCATGAGGGAAGGACCTGGAATGAAGGACAGGATAACAGGCAGAAAAATAGGTAAGGGGGTGTTTCGAGGGACACAGAGTCCCTAGATGGTGTGATGTCCTGGGAGCCCCCTGTTAATACCTCAACACATTTGAGGCCTCTCAGTGCTCTGACAAGCTGCAAGCGAGCTTTCAGCCCCACTTTTGGCTGGAAGGAGAGGTCAGTGCCTGGGTTAGCTCTTCAGAGCATTTCCCTTTCTTGTGGATGTCGCTGCTGTGAGCAAGCACATTGTGGATATTCACAACCCCTTGACCTAGCCAGATCCCAGCATGTGTTAGGACCAGCTTCTCTGGCAGAGATAGGGAAAGCAGGGATGAACATTGCCAGCTGGTGGGGAAAAAAGGATGTGACTGAAACCAGGTAGGTACAGGAGGATTATAATTAAGTCAAATGACAGTTGATCAGCAAGGTACTGTTTTGCCTTTGGGCTTGCAGTAATGGTGTAAAGCTCTGGGCAGGAGCAGGCACTTGCCCAGCTCGGCTCTTCAGCTCTCCTGTCCTTAGGACCTTGCAAATGGGAAATCAGTTGCAAATCTCCCTCACCTAGGTAAAGCAAAGCACTTGCACTTATCCTCCGGAGACTAATCCTGCTGTGTTCCCCACGGATGAGCTAGGGCTAATAAGATCTTTCCTGTATCTGATGTCTGTGATAAAGCCAGAAACCCTTAGTAGGGTAATAGCTGACACGGGGACACTCTAGTGCACTTTGTAATTTACTTTTTATTCATGAGGTCTGACAGCTGTTTCCAAAATGTGCTTCAGGACTGCACAGTCTCCTTGGAGAGGTTGCTTCTTGCTGTGTCAGGTACTTTGGGCATAGAGAGACAATGACAAAAATGTTTCTGCATGGCAGCTTTCCTCTGTGTTTTTAAGACGTGAAAAGAGAGCAGTAAGCTATTGCCAAGACAGAGCCAGGAACTTGGCTTCAAGGCTCTTTACTAAACTCTTTGGCCTCGGATAATAATTTGGACCTAACCACTTCTCCTGTCAGTGCTATGATTTCTTCAGATGTACTCAATGCTCTTGGAAATTGCCTGGTCCAAGCAGCTTTCTGAGTGCCACAAGGCTGCTTCTGTTTAACTCTCTGGTCACTGCAGTTACCAAGCAGCTGATTGTGTGTGGGCCTGCTGTGACAGGACAAGGGGGAATGGTTTTAAACTAAAGGAGGGGAGATATAGGCTAGACCTAAGAAGTTTTTTACAATGAGGGTGGTGAAACACTGGAACAGGTTGCCCAGGGAGGTGGTAGAAGCCACATCCCTAGAAACATTCAAGGTCAGGCTGGACGGGGCTCTGAGCAACCTGATCTAGTTGAGGATGTCCCTGCTCATTGCAGGGGGGTTGGACTAGATGACCTTTAAAGGTCCCTGCCAACCCAAACTATTCTATGATTCTGGAAACAGCCTTGCGATGGCCAGGAGCCGCTCAGATGGGGGCAAAAGCCCCTTGACTTGGAAAGGACTTTCAGCAGCAGAGAGGGTTTCTGATCTGTGCTGGCTGAAGCTAATAGGAAGATCTGCACTGAATTCAGGATGTGCTGGCTCACATTGGGTAGGATTTTGGCAGCGTGCACGGCTGTCAGATTGCAATGTTGTGTGCCTTCAGTGGTAGACAGGAACTAGGAGAAGAGGAGCGGATTGTGGCTTGCCAGGCAGCTGGGAGGTAGCTTGATGCAGCAGGAGGGATCAGACATGGTTGCGAACACCAAATTTTGTAATGGTGAAGGGGGAGGTTGGTAGGAGCCGTGAAACACTAGCCTTGTCTTTAGCATGTTTTTCTGACCATGGTCTGAAAAAAAAAAATCCATTGGAAAGATGAAGAACGTAACCTCTGAGAAATATCTGACCTTTGCCCAGCAATTTTTGCACATCTAGGGTTTAGGCGGAGGTAGAAACTTTGTCAGAAATGCTACCTTTTCTGTAAGTGCTTGTCCTGAGCTGGAGAGGTGGCAATGGGTGCTCTGGACCAACACACAGGGTGTCGTGTGCTCTCCATTCCCATGGCAGCTCAGTTAAGACTTCTTCTAGCTGAAGTCCACTGGTCCACTGAACACAGGATCTTTGACCTTGACCACAAGAAATCAGTCCAGGTCTACCTATGGATCTTCTGTATAAGTGCACTTCCCATACTTTGACCAGAACATGTCTACCATAGCTCACAGGTGGTGTTTTTAAGCGGCCCTGCTGCTCTAAAACAGGCTACTTTCAGTTGCTGCCGATTCAGCCTCCCTAAGGTTTCAGGCACCTCCGAAGGCTTTTCCAGCCGTCCTCTTACCTGTCACAAGTAATCGAAAGTCTGGGTCTGCATCCACACGTACACTTTCCTGTGAGAGACACGCAACGCCTCCCTGGGAAGCAGGCTCCATGCTGGATCAGGTGAGCAGTCCTTTCCTCCCTGTGTGTGACAACCCTTCGGGGGCAGACGGAGGGGCTCCTCTCGCTGTGGGTGGGAGAGCGTCTCAAGCGAGCAGCGTGGAGAGGCCCGGAGGGGAAGACGTGCGGGGCTGGTTTGCAGCAGAGGAGAAATGCCCTGATAAGCCATGTGGGGGATTTTTTTCCCTTTCCATGAAGTAAAATGAGAGAAAAGGGAGGGAGGCTCCTACGCTGACCCTACGATTCTGGGGGTGTTTAACTCTGCTGCGGTCCGTTTGGTCACCGCTAACAGGCCTGCAGGACTCTGAGAGACCCTTTACCTGCAGGACGGGCTGTGCTCCCTGCGAAGCGCTTTGGCCCAGAGAGAGCAGAGCCGTGAGATGCGGGGTCAGGCAGCCGGGCGGCGCGGGGAGCCGAGGGAGCGGCAGCCACAGCCTGGGGCCTCCTGCATCGCTGTCGCCCCCGGGTCCGCCCCGCCCTGCGCATCCCCGCTTCTCGCGCAGGGTTCGCCTCGCGCCGCCGGGAGGCGAAGCGCGGCGCGGGCGGGCGGGTGGGAAGGGCCGGGGCGCCCTCTGCTGGTGCCTGCGCCAACCGCAGCCGCCCGGCCCCGGCCTGCGGAAAAGCCCCCCCTGAGTGTGGAAGTCAAGCGCTGGGCGCCCAGCTCGCCCCGGCCCCATCCGCTCTTCCCGCCGCAGGCCAGGCGGAGCCGAGCCGTGAGGTGCTGGCGGGGGGGGGGGGCCGGGGCAGAGCCGCTCTCCAGAGCCGGGGCGTCTCTCTCAGCAGCCCGCGGCTCCTTCGCCTCCTGCCGCTGCCCTCTCTTTACGCACAGCCCCCTCCCTTGGTTGGTTTCTTCATCTGCTTCCCGCCCTCTGCTGCTGTCGTTCCCTTTCTCCTCGGTCCCTGCGCGACGAGCAGACGCTGGCTGAACACCTCTCCTCTCCTTTGCGGCGGTTGCATCTAAACGCACGTTAAAACCAAGGGGCGACGCCCCAAGCTCTGGGCTGTGCTGACAGTCCCCCCTCCCCAGCAGTTGTCGTCCACCGTTAGCATCCGGGAGGCTGTTTGCTCCTAACGGGCAAGAAAAGCGCTCTTATCTCCCCGCTCTTCTGCCCGCAGAGCTGGACGCGGCCCCGCTACGTCACACCTAGGTGGAAAGCTTGGCCCTCACACCTAGGTGGAAAGCTTGGCCCCCTGGATGCAAGGACAGGCAGCTGGTCCAGCGGCTTGCGCTTTTTTCCCAGCAGTGCGGTCATTTCGGGGGGAATAATCTTGTGCAAGTCATTTCATGGAGTCTCCTCTCCAGCGAGGAGAATGGGCACAGGAGCTCCGCTTTCTTTGTGAAGTGTTTTGAAATCTGCTTATAAAAAAACTTACATAGGAACAGTGCTCTCTGCTTATGAAAAACGATGCGTAGGAACAGTGTTACTGCTAGCCTCAGGGAAAGGGATGGGGCAGGCACATGCCTGGGGGCTGTGTTGAAGCCCAGGTTATTGTAATAAACTGTTCTCCTTTGCAGGCCTGAATGCTGCCTGCTGGGAAAAAGATCCCGTTGCTTACAATTACAGTTTTTAATCTATGTGTCCACATGTTATTTCAAGCATAAAAGTTGCAATTTATTTCTTTAAGAAATCAGGGCTGATTTATCTTTGATTTTGCAGCTGTGTTTCTGAGGGGTAACCGTGTGTTTCTCAGCTAGTAAATGCTATTAATATTACATAGCTGTCATGATAAAGAAGAAAGCATGCTGGTAGTTTGGCAGAAGTTCCCCGGTAAAAGAAAGCATGTAATGCTCTTATTGCATGATTTCCCTACTCTCCTCTTGCTTTACGTCTTCCACAGATGCAGGCTGGAGATGAAAAGAATTGCACATCCTAGTTTTCTTGCAAAACCTACTCTCTTCTCAAGAATGGCCCTTTAACTTTTTATAAGTGGCAGCTCTGCTCAGTCCTTGTTTCTCCTCCTAGCTTTTTATGGTTGTAAAACGTTTTAGATGTGTAGTGTGGTTGTCATAGGCCATTTTCCTCCCGCTGTGCTGAATCAAGGCTGTAGACAGCAGAGCTTCTTCGCAGCGGGTGGAATCAGCTGTCAAGTGATAAGAAATGTGCAGTTCCTGTTTTTTGTATCCACTGTTGTGGGCTAATGGATGTGGTCGCTAATCTGAAAGCAGCAGCAGATGCAGAATGTACCCTGGCTGTGCCCTAGTGTTTCTTGGGATGAAGCTTTCAGTTGTTCAGCTGGGCGTAAGGTGGCGGTGGGGTCAGTTTAACCTACAAGCATCGTCTGTAAAATTGCTGCTGCAAGTGTTCCTTAGCTAAAACAAAACTGCTGACTGTTTTTTGACGCTTCCAGTGAAGTTTTATAAGCATGAAAACAATGCTGGAATGTATTGTCTGTGTACGAACAGCCGGAAGCCTGGTTTGCTCACAGGATTTATAAAACAGAGCTTTTGCCACACGTAGGAGGTTCTTTCCTGGAGCAGCTGGCAGCTCACTGGACCCAAGGAGCAGCTGACTGCAGCTACCGCTGCCTGGGACCACACATTTACAGCCACACGGAGCACATTAAGAAGAAAGGGCAACAGGAGAAGGTGTATCCTCTGTAGGCCTGTGCCCCAAGAAAGTCCTGAAGGCCAGCCCGTTCTTCCTCCTGTGTATGTCCGTTGCCATCACTATTAAATTCTTTCAGCCCTTTTCCTACAGCAGGCTGAGAGATGAAGCTCTCTGAGACTGAAGACAGCTGAGTCTTCAGTTGAGCAAGCTGAAAAAGAACAAGCAGTTTGATGAGTGGTGAAAAATTTGTCCTTGCAGATTTGGCTGAAGAGTAGACTATCTCAATGATTTCCCCAGGGCAAGCAGAGTAGAGCCAAGATGCAGGATTTGGTAATGGGGTTGTTTGTAGTACGCTCTAGTCTTCCCGGCAACAAGCAGCAAGAACCAGAGACGAAACTGCATTTACCTGCTGCTGGGAGCTCATCCTTCTCCTGCACCTGTCTCGCTTCTGCTAAAAGGAAACGTGGATCAGCAAAGCTTGGAGGTACCACCAGAAACTGACTCTGCTCCTACCTTCAAAACGAAGGGGAGTAAATGCCAATGGGTAGCCTGCCAAGCTAGTGTCTTTCTCTGATGAACTTTGCTTCTTTCATCCTCATTATTTTTCTGCCTGTAAGACATGTTTTGAGAATCTAATTCTTGCACTCGATGCCTAGTGAGCAAATGCAATTCCCCAAAGCCCTGCTAATGCCATGGTGGGAAAGAGGCAGTATAATAACTGCAGTATAATAACGGTAGCAACTCACGCAGAGTCCTGCTTGTCCTCCTGACAGCTGCAGCACTTTGCACCATCACTACTGCCATGATGACATGAGGTTGTTCCTTATCCTACGTCATGTTTGCAAATGCTGCGGCCCAGCAAGGAGAACACACGGTAATTAAACACTGATGTCTTTCTCTCTGCTGAGCCAATGCCAAGTTATTTCAGGTTCCTAGCTGCTCTTCTCGGGATGCCTATCAGCTGTACCATGAGGAACCAAAGGGCCTGTCAGGAGGCCAAAGGTGATGCAGTCAGTAAGGCTGGTCCAGAGATCACATTGACACTCAAGGGGACACCCTGACACACATCATCTCATCTTCCTGCCGGGCTCATCCTTCAGATCAAAATGGCCTCTTTGACCACCTCCCACAGATCGCATTGCTCTGCCCCGCAGAGCTCTCAGCGTTTGAAGCCAGGTTACAAAGGCTCATCAGTCCCACAAGTACTTCGCAGTCAGTGCGTAGCCAGCACTGTGCAGTATTACAAAGCAGAGAACAAATGCGTGTGTAATTGCAATTGGGAAGCTTTACACCTTCCTACGACCATTTTGTTCATCTGAGCAGTAGCTGTGGAGCAGTTTCATAAAACCTAACACTGTAGGTCTGAAATAAATATGTTTTGCGTGCATCTACATTGCCAAGGTGAGTGGATTATTAATTACGCAAAACCAGCAGTTATCTTGAGCATGTGGTCCGCACCAGGCCAGCTAGCCCAGGTTGGAAGCACTGTTAAAACCTGATGTGAATGTGGAGGGGTGACATGGAGAGAGGCTGCTCCTGCTTAAATGCCTGCTTTAAAGCTGTTGTGAAGGCACGCTCAGGATGGGTTCCCCTGACTTCCTACCCTCCTCCTCTGGCCCAGGTCCTCTTGGGGGTGAGAAGCCTGCCCTCTGCGAAAACCTAACCCCGAGTGATCCCAGGGTTCAGCGCTCCCCCTGACCTCTGCAGCGGTGTGTTCAGCATCTTCCCAGCAGCCTGGGGGAGACGAGCGGGAGCCACAGTGAGAACAGAGAGGTTACCTGATGTTGCCAGGCTCTCCATACACCTAAACCTGAGGGAGGAAGGCATCAAAGAGCTCCAATCTCAATTTCTGGTCAGCAGAGAATAGTACCTGACATGCTTGGTTACACACCGACCTGAACCACCTGCTGCGAGCGCTTGTTCTGCCTGCCTGCTGTAAGGTGCTGGAGGTGCTTCGAAGGGGCACCATCAACTATAAATCTGTGCTGCACCTTGCACAATTCAGATGAACTTTCCTGATGCTCTCGCAGCTGTTGCAGTGTGAAGCTATCCAATAATAATAGTAACAGCACTTTGCTGTCTCGCAGGAAACAGAGTAATGTTGCAGACTCCTTGCTAAAAGTACGAGGATTAGATCATGAGCTAAGAGCTGGTTTGGCCCAGGGTGGCCTGGAGTCATTCTAGCCTCCTGCAAAGTACATCTGAGGGTCAAGTCTTAACCGGCCAGTTGATGTGAGAAGCACAGAAGTCCCCCCTTTCCATCCAGGGCTGCTTGTGTCACAACACGCTTTTTTAAACTCCTTTTTGTTTATCCCTTTGCAAAAGGGATAGACAGAAATCCAGCTCTACAACTATTTTTCAGTAGCTTCTAGCGCTCAGTGGTTTATCATCTGAGCATACCTCCTTCCAAAATAGTGCTATACTTACAGTTTCAACCTTAAAGTATTTTTCTATACTGGATATGCCCTGGCCTTGTCTGTCCTTTGAGTTATCATCTCCCCCCCAAGGGACTTGGCTATTAACATTTCAGAGCTGACATTAATGGGGCTGACCTGCACTGCCTGCCCGGGTGAGTCAGCAGAGCAGGAGCGCTTCTGCCCGGGCTTCACATCATCCGTCCGCAGAGCCGCTTGTATTGACTGACACAAAAGCCTGCCTGACTGTGCCCGGTGCTATGTGTGTAGGAGGGAAAGGCCAGGGCATGGGCTGAAGCCGTTTTTTCTGGCCCCCGTCTATCGAGATATTCTAGTTAAGCTTTGTGGGGATGTGTGTTCAACACGCAAGCTTTGATATCCAGGACTACTAACAGTAAGGACTGCTTTTATTCGCAGCCAGGTTTTGTGGGGTCAGACTAGCACAAATATGTTTGCACTGTGCTACTTTTGGTGTAACGAGCCCTGCCTGCCCTCGGCGGTGGCAGCCCCATCATTCCCTTGCCAGGGCTACGTGCCCCACGTGCTCCCAGCCGGGCCAGCCGACCGGGGCTCCTGACCCACTGGTGTCAGCCCAGGGACCCTGGCTTTCCTCAGCTGGCCAGGGCAGAGTCCGTGCAGCTGGCCAGCCTTTGTAGGCAGGCCCAAGGCAACAAACCAGCACCCAGCTTCAGGGTTACGAGTAACAAACTGTACTGGGTACAGCTCTTCTGTGGGTTCAGACCTGATTTCCCAACTGCATCACACCACCCGGAGTTGGAGCAGCTGGAAGATGGGACCTGATGGGATGTGATCGCCCCCTGAGGGACAGGGGTATGCATCCTTCACTCAAAACTCCTCCACTCTCTGGGTTTTCTAAGCTTTTCTGCTAAGGAAGCCTGTGTGGTGCCTGCTGCTTGCACCCACTGGGTGGAGCAGCTCCCTGCTTATTGCCTGCTGGCTGCGCTTCCCAGTCCAGAAAGGCTGGGATCCAAAAAATCACAAAGAGAGCGGAGACAGGGAAGGGGCAAGGCAACACTGAATGAAGGGCTGCTTCTGGCCAGCTAGGGACAAAGCTGAATTTTGCCTGAAAAAAAGGCTAACAAATCTCTCTGTATAAAAACAAAGTGGGGAAAAACAGTCTCCATAAACAGCTATCGCTTAATCAGGAGCAAAGGGGCCACTTTAGGGCCTCAAAGCCCCTTAAAAACTATCTTTAAAAACAAACAAGCAAACATAAAAGCCGAAGTTTTCCCAAATGTTACCTTTGTAAGCCCTGTGACAGCAGTAACTTAGCGCTGTAGCACTAAGGCAGAGCATCAGTCAGAAAGGGCTCCGTGGCTGTGAATAAGCTAGTCAAGATAGTTTAATCTAAATAATTTCCTCTAAAATTTGGCTATTAAGGTGAATATTTAGGCGGGAGTTAAATTTTGATTTTAGTAACAAATTAAAAATTAAACAAAGCAAAGAAAATCAAAGCATTTTGTCAGGAAATAGTTTAAAAATCTGAATGTAGGGGGTTTGCATCATTTATTTGCTTGATAACCCCCTGATTCCTCCACTTATTCTCCACTTCAGGCAAAAGATTGCAGGGAATTTTTTAAAATGTTGGCTACCTAAAAAAAAAAATCAACTTGAATACGTTTTATTCATCTTTGTTGTGGTTACTACAAAAGAATGAACAAATTCAAAACATATTTCTTCTTTCCACAGTAGGGGAAGGAAGACACCCCCACGTGCATCCTGTCACAGACAGCAGCATTTAAAGGATGCTCGGGAGGTTTTTACAGTCTCTTTTCTTTCTTTTCCCCTGGAGCTGCACGAAGCACCTAGAGAAGAGCCCAACAGGAGCGAATGATGCCGCAGCCACCACCAGCTCCATCCCACAGGGAAGGCGTCCAGCAGAGAAACACAAAAGCACGACTCAGGATCCCCAGGGCCTGCTGAGCACTGCAGGGTTGGTGGTAAGGAAGTTCATCTTCAGCGTTGGTAAAGAAATGACACTCCCCTTATCCCTTTCTTTGTCTGGGTAGCAGCTACGCATGTCTCATGTGTAAACCTCTCAGACCAGTCATCTCTTCTTCCAGACCTTTCTGCTGAAGCAGATCTAGCCACAGGAGGGACAACAGCCCCGTGGGGGAAAGCCTATCCTATTTTACTCTGGTCCCCAATGGAAGTGAGGGTCCCCTGAACCCACACCCTTCCTATACATTTGCTACTCTGCTTTGCCAAGAGATGCCTTACCTCCTGTAGGCACCCGCAGTAGATGTCTGCGAGTCGGACAGGCTGATACGGTGAGTCTGTTCCTGTGATGGTCGAAATGGAAATCGGTCTCTGCATCAGCCCAGCCCCAATGAGACGGTTGTCTCTTTGAGGACTAGGTCAAATTTCTCTGATCTCAGGCAAGAAGATATGGTAAAGCTCTTCCTATGGGAGCTCATGAACTTGGCTCAGCTAAAAAATATTTTCATATTTCATTAAAAAGTTCTAGGTATCAAAGTCTCTGAGGTGCTATGAGTCTTCATTAACACCAGTGCATGTTCTGGGTCCAAAGCAATAACTGTCTCCCCATTATTCCCTCATACCCCCATGTTTCTGGGATCTGCTGTGGCAGAAGGACCACAGAAGACAAGAGGACAGCTGGAACTAGAACATACTTTAGCATCAGGAGTGCTACTGCTGGATTCTTCTGGCCTAGCAGTGGAAAAAGCAGAGAATCGTTTTCTCTTCCTTCACCATTGCATTTTTTTTTTCAGTGCCTGGTGCAAGCCAGAGAGCTGTCAGTCCCTTTCTCAGTTAAACTTCCAGCTTCCAAAATGGCCTGACTTGTTCCCTATCCCTTTTATGCTGTAGGAAGTTCTAGTAACATGGGAGGAAATCCAACCCACCCACAGCTTTGATCTAAGCCATTTCAGAACAGGGAAAAAGCTAAAAGCATTTCTTTAGCTGGGGTGATCAATGTGGAGAGCGTGGCGAAGATCCGTTCTATGCTTTGAAAAAAATATTTGGTGTAACTTAGTTGTACATTTTTTGTATTGCGACACATTATGACTTCTGGAGGTAGATTTTCCTGAGGAGGGAAGTAGGAGGTAGACATAACTCCTGAGTGGTCTTTACTGGAGCGAATGAATATGTGAATGGAGTTATCCCAGTGGTAGGATGGTAGACCCATGAGTAGAAAACAGCTTTTAGTAACCTGTAGCTGAAGGAGGCAGAATGTGCTGAAACCAAAGGAAATGGCGTATCAGGGTGCTGTGTAGCAGCTCGACTGCCCAGGACAGGGAGGGAGATGGGATTCTGGGTGCTGGGGAGTAGAGAGGCAAAAAGGAGATGTAGTTCAGCGGCAAGCTTGCTTTATGAACCCAGGGCAGTCAATACCTCCTGTGCAGAGAGTAAGCAGAACCCCTCCACATGACGTTGAATAATCTTCTGGCAGTTAAGAAATGCATTTTTATTGTCACAGAACGCCTGTGTTTCAACACCTTCCTTCATTGCTTGTTCAAGAAACTTGGTTTCTCATTGAGTCCTCCTTGAAATGTCTGGTGCAGGCGAGGGAGGACAGCTTGTTAAAATTCTTCTGCTGTTTAATTTCTTCCAGTGGATCCTTCCTTGAAGAGCTTCTAATGAGACTGACCTTTATTAGCTAATTAGGCTCATTGAAATGGCACAATCGCATTTAGTGTTTTTTTCCTTCTGTGTGTATTCCAGATTAAGTTCTCATCATTAGGCAGGTTGGAAGGGGACTTGTAACCATGTGTGGAGGTCAGCAGTGCAGAGTCCACCTCACCTCCCTGCCCCAGCTACTGAAATTGGCAGGGGAGCTGTGCCACATGCTGCCAAATAACGGTTTTGACTACACTGTGATAGTATTGACTTAATTCTGTACCTATTTTTAGTGAGTTGCATGCTTATAGATGTGCAAAACAGTTGCTATATATCAGAGACCAACCTAGAGTTTACAAGTAAATTCAGCATTAACAGTGTGGTACAGCAAAACCATCCTGGTAGAAGAGCAGTCCAGTCCATCAGCCTGAGCTGTGCTGTCCTGCTTGAACAATGAATGGAAAAAGGTCTGGAGGTTTAACAAATATTGGAGTCTCTTCGAGTTGTCATTCTCAGTCTGGCTGCCCCGTGGGCACGCCCCAGGTTGGTCATGGTGGGCACTGCTGCCAATCTTTGATAGCTCTTCCAGCAGACTCCTTCCTGATTTCATCCATCTTTCCCCATATCTGGAGATGGAAGCAGCACATGCAGCAAGGTGGCGTGTAGTACTAGCAGGCTGGGAGAGCAGTATAACCACGAGATGACCTCAGCTGTCGGACCCAGTTCCTGCATCACCCTCTTCCCCTTTGGGAGCACCAGTGGGGTAACTACTGTACCATATGCCTTTACAGGGGGCAAAAAATTACAGCATCCATCAGATAAAACTGACTCCGCATCCACCTGCCAGTTTTAGAAAGGAATTCTTACAGGATTACTCCATGCTGAAGAAAAAAGAAAAACCAAGGTAAAGTTTCCTTTTGATCATTGCTGTTAACTGAAGCCTTTTGACGCTGATATTGTTGGTTTCTTAAGGACTTGTTGGTTTCCTGAGGACCTGAGCATCAATCAGTTTTATAATCTCAACCTTGGCACCTCCTGCTGTTGAGAAGTTTGAACTGTGTTGCAGACACTGTCACAGGAACCTGTGGCTGAGCTCCCCCTAAGGATGAATGGGAAGTTTTCCAGTGCTCAAGGCTCAGACCCGATAAATTGGTTACTTCAGCCATCCACTGAAGCGCTTTAAGCATGTGTTTAACTTAGGGGCATTGTAATCCTCTTGCTTTGCATACTTGACCATCTTTTTTTCTACACGAGAAGGACGACTTATAACAATCAACTTTAATAGGAAAGTTTTCCAATAAAGCAAAGCCATTAAGAAGAGAAAATTACAGTAATGTAAGAAAAACTTAGTAAATGGCTTGTACTTAATGGTAAGTGCCTCTGCTGTAACATACACACAAAGTGAATCTTAAGGGAATTAATGTAATTGTCCAAGGTCTCGGGTTTTTTTTCTTTTGTGCAAAACCAAACTGTATTTCATTAACATTTTGTGTGTGTAGGATTTCCATACTGCCTCAATCTCTTCTTATTATCTGAGATGTATTACCTGTGTGCTGTGGGCTAGACATGGTGTTGCTTCATCAGCCTGCCTTCCCCTGTGCTGATTTTGAGCTGCAGGACCGGCAGCATCCCCTTTGAAGAGCCAAAGCCAGTTTGCAGCTTGTCCATTCTGCCCACGTGCGGCTCCAGAACCCCTTCCCTGGTCTCTCCTATTTAGGGGGTTTGATGTGTTGCCGTCAGACTTGGCATACAGCATTTGCCCACTGACAGTAAGTCAGATTTACATTTATATGCATTGCTGTAGCAGAGAAATGAGTAAGTGTAGCTCGCAATCTGCTTTCTCTAGGACTTTTGCATTGTTAATGTCCTCCCCGTCTCTGCTGTGTCCGCTCCTCGCCTCCGGAGCGGTGTGGCAAGTGGGATAAGTGTAGAACGGCTGAGCCTCGTGTCAGCTAATGGCAGAGGAGCAAGGCGGGCAGCAGAAAATCCAGGGTGTTCTGGTGAGATGCCACAGCACGACGGAATTACTGTGAGTAACCCCGGTAGTGTGCAGTTAGTGCAACAAAGTTACTAGAAAGTTTCTATTAAATTTCTTTATTAGACCGATTGCTGTGATTTGCTGGGGACTAGAAGTACTTATGGAAGCCTTCCCAGTAATTCCCTTGCTTAGCAGCTCTACTTTTTGGAAAGGGAACAGAAAGCCTTGTGTTCAAGGAGAGGGCTGAAAGCATCGCAAGGCTGGCAATAAATGCAGACCTATTCGTGACACGATCCAATAACTGTAGAAACCACAGAGACTTCCAAAAAACCCTGGCAGAGTTCTCCCCGCCCCAGATCGGGGAACTACAGCGTTTGCCAGAGCCAGTGGCTAATGCAGGTTCCTGGCAGGGCTGAGCCATGGTTGAGCAGCTTTAAAGCATTTTACTCACTGCTGGCTAAACCAGGGAATCGTTTCACATTTGCATGTCCCTCTCCGGAACAGAGAGGGACGGATTAAGGCACAGACACCGTACTCTTGCGATCTCACCCCCGTTCTGGGAGTGAGATTATTCGCTCTGAATTAAACCAGCTCAGAGACACCCTGCTGGCTCTCCCTAACGCAGCCGGGAGAGCCGGGCACTGTCACACAGAGATGTGTCCCCGTCCCCCACCACGCCTGGTTCTGCAGGACCAGCAGCTGCCACAGCTCCATCACAGACACTCCTGGGTGCACAGCACCGGCTCACTCCTGACTGATGTGCCATCGCTTGGGAGCCCTCAGAAATGTTTAGAACATAGGTTGTTTTTATCCTCTTTTCAGAGTTAGTATGATATTCCTTTATGCAAGAGGTTAAGCTGAGATATGCACTCTTTATCTACTGGCCACCTTTGCACTTATCAGAGAAGTGGAAGACATAATCTTATTTAATGAGTGACCTGAAAGATTCTCCTATAAGGCCAAGAAAATTGATGGAAATGGTGCTTCCTAAAAATATAGGGACAAACGGCATAGACTGTCTATCATAATTTATGCTCTACACTCATTGTAATTCAAACTGACCACTGTAGCAAAAGAAGTCACTGCCCTGTGACTCAATTAGATATTAATTTCTTCATATTCTTTTGGTAGCAAACACTCTACTGTGGCTATAATAGACAGAAGATGATCATGATCTACAGAATAAGTTACTACCCATTCCACAGCTCACGTTGCTGTTGCTTATTTGTGTCACCAAAATCTTAAAGCTCTTTCCTGAATATGGTCACTCAGCATAACTTCTTAATAAAGACACCAGAAGGCAGGTAGAGATGCCGTTCATCACAGTTCATTGGCACAACTCATCATTTTATTACTAGCAAGTATCCTGTTTACACTGAATTTTCCTGAGCCATGTTGGCAATGATGGGCACTGCTGATTTTTTGTGAGCTAGGTCATCCACAGTGTCATCCCATTGACTTCGTTGCTTCAGTGGAGCTCCCTGTAGGAACAGGGATGATTCCCTATGAATTTGCACTATCGGCAGGTGTTTCTCCTGCATGGAAAATTCTCTGTGAGGATCTTCTGTGATCCACCACTACCAGATTATTGCTAAACATCGGCTGGGTAAGGAGGAGGTGGAGCGGAGAATCCGGGGCACGATGCAAATGGAGCTCTGCAGAGATCTTAAACTTCACACGAGCATTCCTCTTCCCAACCTTTCTGTTTTACTCTCGTCTCTTTCGTACAATTATTTCTTTGCTTTTTCATCTAGTTTATTTTATGTGAGTGTTACTGATTTTGCTGTGATCTTAAATATCCTTAGGCTTTGGACTTCAGTTAGTACTTCAGCTTAGTATATTTGCTATCTTTTATATTTATAATCTTTCTGGATCCATTCTGAAAACTGTATTTCAAGGTTATTTGTTGAAGGGGTGGTGGAGGGTGAGTACCAGAGATTCTACATCAAACAATCGCAGTATTTGCCCGCTGTTTGGATAAAAGCTGTAGAAAGCCCCAGGGATTTGTTCTGGGAAGTTGTGAGCAGCCATTTCCAAGATATATAGTCATATGGGTTTGATCTGCCTGAAATTTTTTTGAAACTCATTTGAAATCTGGACTGGTTTTGAGGTCAAACTATAAATCAGCCACTCAATAATTCAGTAAAGTGTTGAAAGCGCACTTCAGCAGTCTGAGGCAAAATATGGAGCTTTGAAATAGCTGATAAAACCTATGATGCCATTGGGTTTTGTCACTGTAGTAATGATGTAGGTTGTCTACGCAAGGAGGTCTGGGCCTCCTTGGGGGTAAAGATCTAGGTCTTGAATTTTGGTTTCACCTAGAGGAAAACCTGAAATTCTCCATCCTTAGATGTCACGTTAGTATCAGGCACGTAGTTTCCAAAGTCTGATATTGTCTAATCATGGTGATTTACTATTTGCTACCTGCCTGCAGTATGTGACTATGACTCCAGTCGCACTGTCGCATGCACCAACAATGGCTCTGCCCCAGGCGCAGGACTGGCCGGTGCGCAGTGCTGCTGCGGCTGCGGGCCGTCTCCACGGGGCCCACCCCTTCGCTGCAGGACACCTGGGCCACCACAGTCCTTTCTGGCAGTGCCTCAAGGAGCGATGCCAGCACTGGGGCTGACTGTGCAGCAACTCGGCGCCGGTGGGCTGGAGCTGCCTGCCAGCACGTGGCTGAGAGGAAAAAAGTTCCCTTTGTCCTTCGTCATCTTTTCCACCCTGCAAAGGAAAACTGTCCCTAAAAGCGAGGGCATTAAATGTGCCAGCAATGGCAGCAGAACTGAAAGCTGGACAGGACCCTTGGGGATAGGCTAGAGCAGATAAGCTGTCTCTTGTCAGACATATAAAGGCACATTAAAATTCCTCCTTCATCCCATTTGCCGCCACCAGCTGTGATAACACAGAAACAAAACTAAAAAGTAATTTTAATTAGGGCAGTAATGCTTAATAGAAGTGTATTGCAGAATAAATGATCTCTAGGCCACCTCTTAGGAGAGCTCACAGGTATTTCTTGAACTGGAAAAGGATGGCTGAACCTTTTTCCCCCTCCATACACTGCTTAAACCTGGAGTCCCAAAGGGCAGTTATCTTCTCCCAGCTCCCGGGGAGCAGGCTCTGCCCTTTTTCCAGCACTGGCAATAGCAGTGGCAGGTCTTAAAAGTCAGGAACGAGTTCAGCAAGGGGATGCAGGGGGCCAGTCTGAAGGCAGCAGGTGCCTGCTCTGCCCATCTCCACCCTGCTATTTCATCCTACGTGTTGCCTGACTCTCAGATAGTGGCTTCTTATGTCTGCAGTGAACTTGCTTCAGGACGGACCCCGCCAGCTTCGTCCCTCTGGCCAGCACTGCCTTCAGCTTTACGGAGCTCTCCTATGGTGGTTTTGCTATTCGGCTAATTCTCTGAAGGGAGAGCCATCACTTTACAAATTCATGTCTCCCTCCTCTTCTTTTACTCTGTGTGTGCATACATACATATATATGTGTGTGTGTGTGTATATACATACATGTATACATATGCATATATGCATATTTGCCCTCTTCAGGAGCTGCTGTCAGGGGCAGCAGCAGCGGTTGCCCACTCTTTCAGCTGGAGCTTCCCGCAGGCCGGTAGGTGCTGGCTGTGTTTGCTCCTTGTGTTGGTGAAGAACCACAGGCTTCACTGGCTATGGACACTGCTTATATCACGCTGATTTGAGCAAGGGTAAAAACCAAAAATTACCACAAACCCACAACATTTTCCTAGTCTTCATGTCCTGATTTCAGCTGAGATAGAGTTAATTTTCTTCCTAGTAGCTGGTATAGTGCTGTGGTTTGGATTTAGCATGAGAATAATGTTAATAACACAGTGATGTTTTTAGTTGTTGCTAAGTAGTGCTTACACTGAGTCAAGGACTTTTCAGCTTCCCATGCCCTGCCAGCGAGGAGGTGCACAAGAAGCTGGGAGGGGGCGCAGCCAGGACAGCTGACCCAGGCTGGCCAGAGGGATATTCCATAACGTACAACATCATGCTCAGTATATAAACTGGGGGGAGTTGGCCGGGGGGGATCGCTGTCTGGGGACGGGCTGGGCGTTGGTCAGCAAGTGGTGAGCAACTGCATTGTGCATCGCTTGTTTTGTATATTCTGTTATCATTATTACTATTATTATTCTCTCTTCCTTTGCTATCCTATTAAACTGTCTTTATCTCAACTCACAAGGTCTTTTTTCCGATTCTCTCCCCCATCCTACTGCGGGGGGGAGGGTGAGCGAGCCGCTGTGTGGTGCTTGGTTGCCGACTGGGGCTAAACCACGACACTTCACCAATCAGGATTAATACTCTTTGGTAAAATCATGGGGGAAGCTGGAACACTAAAGAATACTAAAGAACACTGAATTCACCAATAAATATTTAAAAGTAGATGGTGAAATAGATGTTGTTTTTCTCAGAAGAAAAACAAATCTTTGCAGCCAAGGGTAGAAGGAGGGAGGAAAGAATGCATTTTTGTTCTGTATAATTTGGAACCTTTTAAAGGAGGACAGTATTTTCTATTGTGATGGGCAGACACCGGTAGATAATGACCTCAATGCTTTAATTAACCGTGCTGAAAGTCCCTTCTGTTATTTAGATCTTAGGTTGTGTATGCATTTTTTGGTCTCTGCTTTAATGCCCAAAGAGAAACACGAAACTCTGCGTGATCAGTCACCACTATCTCCTGCTACCCTCGCTTTGAGGGGAAGCAGCTTTCTCCTGCCATCCACCACCCCACATTAGTGCCTTGTTGCAGTGCACATACTGCAGATCTATGCAGCTTCTCATCTCACCAGTGCCCTTTGTAAGACTCAGGGACATATTCCGCCCACAGACGAACCTGCCTGTAAATCCAGAGAGTTACAGCAAAGCTTTTGTAATGGGCAAGTTCTGCATAAGCTCTGAAAACAGTTACAAGGAGCTGTGATAAAAGTAAAGGTTATGTTTTATAGAAAATACATCTGCAAGAAACTCTAGCTGCCAGAAAGAGAAGTATCTTTTCTTGAGTGAAACACGAATACAGCCTTTTCCAAAAAGAGTTTTTGGAAACTTCTGATTAACTAACTTGCTGTGGCTGGAGTAGACGTTAGCAGTTTCCATTCAAAAAGCGGGAACGTGCCCGGGTGCACCATGGAGCTCTCTCAGGTTGAGGAGAAGCTACGTGCAGCTTATCTGCGGCTGGAGGGCTGGGTCCTGCCTCTGGGGAGTGCAGGAAGAAAGGTGCGCTGCATCAACACGAGTGCTGTGAGAAGGGCAGCTAATGTTTGCTTGGTTTTACCTTCACTTTGAGTGCCAGAGGCTGCCCTTTGTATTTACATGTATCTGTCCTGTACTGGAAAGAAATTGGGTTTTTCAACAACTGAAAATGTTATTCAGTGATGCCTGTGGACAGCTCTGTATGTGCAAACCCACAAACTTGCCTGGTTTTATGTACAGTTTGTCACACAGGTCATTCGTAAAAACACTCATCTTTAAGTTATCTGCATCTTGCCTTTCCATCCAGCTCTCTGAGGGATATTCAGGTGTCTTGCCACTCTGAGCAGCTCCAGAGGTGCTGTTTGCTGTTCATTGTAGCAAAGAAACCATCATCTTCTGCAAGTGTCATTTCTTAACCTTGAATTTTCTCCCATTTCTTACTCTGCGGAGATGTATTCAGGCTTGACTTAGTTTGGTAGCATGGTAGATTGGATGTAATCCTATACAACTAACAGCTTTTTGTGATTTAAACAATAGATTTATTATAGGTTTCAAAGTTCTTGACTCTGTACAACTAAGAATAAGAGTTTTATACTACTGGATACCTGGTTTCCCTCCGAGACTTGGCACTGGAATCTAGTTTCTGAAGGCATCCAGATGTTGGACCTCAGTTTTGTAGCAAGGTGAGTGTCTTAAAAGACATTTCTGAAGAAGCCTTGAAAAATCTCTGTAAAAATGTAATTATTGGAATTAAAGCTGATGAAATCACTTGGCTTTATGTGAAATAAAAGAGTATGAAAATATTTTAAAACTCTTTAAAATTGTTTTTCTGCAGTGTACTCTGTAAAAGAATGCTGTGCGCTGCTCTGTGTGCAAAGGGTTCACCAAGACTTGCTCAGAGTAACCTGTGCAACCTGATGGCTTTGCCACGCTTTTGCACAGTACTCTTCCAAAATTCAGAGCGATGAGACCTCTGCACCACATTAGCCATTTTATACTCCTATTACATGTAAATGGTCAGGGAACACTTTGTCATATATTATAAATATCTGTGTGTTTTTAATGCATGAAATGGAAATGTCTTCACGGCAGTGTTCGGATTGTAAATTTGTTTGCTGAATGGTGTTATCTCCTTCCACACTTATGACCGTAGGGATGTGTTTTAAGTAAATGGAAAACAGATTTTGTACTCCCCTCTGTTAGTCCCGGTGTCTTGGCCAAAGGTGCTTAAGTTGATGATGCAGATAAACCATTTTATGGCTGTCCTGGCTTTACGGGACAGATAGAAGGAAAAAGTGACGGGAGCGTGTTTTATCCAGTAGCGTACCATTTTACTTGAAATACACAGCTCTAGAAGGTTTGTAGCTTATAAACGTGACATGTTTTTCCCAGCTAGCATGTGTGTATGCAGAGTGACACTTTGATCTTTTTTCTTCTTGGATTGGTGTCACTCGCTCAAACTCCATACACAAATGTGTTGACTTTTCTTTGTCATGTAATCTTTATATTTGCTTACACTTATGGAAAATAGGTTTTGAGCACATACATACTTATTCAGAGTTTTCCACTCACTGGAGACGGAGGCCATTTTATGCACTCATTTTGAACTCTCTTTGCCAAGACAAATGTCAGCGTAACACGAAAGATGATGGAGAATCAGATAGTAAAACCTTTTTGTATTAAACAGCTTCTGTCAAGTCATGTTATTACCCTGTCACCCACACACAACACACCCCGCAGCTGAACCATATAATCTGCTTGCAATCCTTAGAATTGGTACGATTTACCCCACGTGCTTTTAGCTCCATAGATCAGTCAGTCCTTACCATCAACACCTCACCTCCTGAGACCCACCTATGCTTTGTGACAGACGTGCCATTTTTACCAAAAGGGTTGCTGTTTCTTCCAGACCGCCATACATGCTTATATGTACGCACTCCAAAACCACGCTTCCCTTTTGCCAGCAAACGGCTGACTTTGATCATGTTGGCATAGAGGGTTGTGACCTGCCCAAGAATTTCTCTTCCATGTTGTCAACACTGCATGAAATTCAACTCCTAGAATTTTCCTATTTCACTTATAATTTTAAACAAAACCTCAAGTTGACAGTAGCATTGTCATTTCAGGAGTCTGGGGTCTACTTTTTTCATTCCCAAGTGCCATTACACATCTCCCTCTGAATGTGATATTTTTGTGTCATCTGAAAACATGCTTCTTTTTAGTAATTTGTTATGGATCTTTAAACCTGACTGTATCTGATGCAGGCAAATGACAGGATAACTGTGCCAAATTCCCATTATTTGCTATTTTCTGAATTACTAATTATAAAATCACAGACAGGAGGAGGGTGAGCTCAGAGGACGCTGGGTGCATTTGGAGTCCTCCAAGGCTACTGCTGGGATCAAGGAATTAAAACCTGGCGTGGTGTCAAAGAAGATGAAAACACCTGCAGGCCTTCAGAAAGGAGAAAGATGTGGGAGGTAAGTGATTATTTTGAAACAAGGCGGCAGTGCCAACTGTTCTGGGAGAGACCACAGGGGACCAGGAGGGTTTGACAGCAAAATGGGCAAAACTGCATTCTACAGAGAGCGCTCTGCCTCAGCAAGTGTTTGCACCAGGAAGGAAAAAAAGATGGTGCTCTACAAATTCAAACTAAACCAAGTTTCCCTTTCTAAGCCTGCACTAGTCACACACGCAAACCATCTCCAGTACCTCATAACACTACACAGTGCCCATGGGGAACGCTTCTGGTTTGCCTCACAGGTTTGGTTCAACTTAAATAATTTGTTGAGTGAACAGATGGCTGGGGCCCCATATTGCTCTGAGTAATTTGTTGCTGGGCTTAGTGCAGGATGAGGGTTGTGTCCTGGAACTTCTTAATGGATGAGGAGGAATTTTTCCCTGCATATTTTTTTTTTCTTTTACCCTGGGTTGTTTCAGCCTAAGACCATGAATACCCAGTGCATGCCCCTATTCTATAGGCAGCTCGAGGGGAGCAGTCAGGTAATTTAAGGCTCTTAGTGAATATACAGTAAGGAGATAAACTTCCTCCTGCAGCTCTTTAGCTTTCATACAAGAGGATGTCTTGCAGAGGGATGACAATCTGGTAGTAACCCTTCATAAGAAGGGAGAGATGGAGAGAATCATGATCTGCACCGTGAGATGGGGCCGTTAATTACCAGAGCAGGTGAGATAAGAATCTCGTAGCCTCATTGCACCTGGTGTCCTCTTATCTGGTCTGTCTTCCTGTAGCTGCCAGTGGTATTTCTTTAGCTTGGTTTCAAGTAAGTACACTGTGCAATGTGACTGAGATAGTGCAATTACTCCCATTACTAATGCATATGCATAATTAAATCCAGAGGGCTAATTTGCTGCTTTGCAAGCTTTTTATCATCTGAGGGGGAAAATGCCATTCCCAGGCAAAGCTCACTTGCAAAGTAGAGGCCAAGTCATGCAGAGAACTTGATTTTAGTGTTTCGGTGCTTAGTTCTTATGTGCCCTGATGCCCAGTGAAATGAACAGCCTGGCTAAGTGGATATTTAGGTGCCTAATTAGAGCTACAAAAGCTGCCGTGCAGAGTCAGAGACTCTCTGAGATGGTCAGCAGCAAACGCCAAGAGAGAAGCAGGAGCCACATGTTTAATTTTGAACGATGGGGGGCACCTCCCTCCATTCACACTGCTCATCCAAGGCATCAATTACCTAGGTGGCTGGCCCAGTTGTTATCCATAATATTCACTGGGTAAGTGAAATCGTCCTTCTGCAAGATTTGGACTAGGGGTTTGCTGGTACATCCAGGAGTGACAGAAACATACCACAAACAGCTCTTCAGAAATACTTTGCCCCTCTTTCTCCCCTCTCTTCCTTATTATAGCAGTGGCAGTTTATACCACCCCACCATCCCCTTCCTGTAGCTATGGTCTGTGTGAGATCTGGGTTGTTGAAATTCCTGTGGGATCCCAGTTAGCAGATACAGCTGCTAGAAGAGGAATGCCTTATCTGTGAATCCCTGTAGGACTGAAATATTGAGTTATTCAGAGCTGTCAGAACTTCAGTATATTTGGGCAGGCCTAGAGGCAGAAATTTAAGCAACCAGAGAGCTTTACTGATGGGATCTTAGGTGTCATGGGGATTTAGCCAGCTCCAAAGTTAGGCAACAGCTGAAAAAGGGGCTCTGAGGATTTGCATTTTGCATGAAGGAAAAATCTCTCTGTAGATTTAGCCTGCATAACTATGTGGGATAGGAGGCAATAGGGAGACAGCATTATATTATATTATATTATATTAATTGTCTGAGAAAAGTGAAGCCTAAAATTCCGCTCAGTGCTCTTCTGTCTGTCAGAGTTCTTGTTCAATAGCTGAAGACTGTTTAATTTAGAAATGCATGTGACAAAGTCCTCCAAGATGCACTGCAGGTAGCATTCCTCCCCTGGACCTCAGAGTACTGACTGATGGAAATGAACAGGACTTCACATCCTGACCATCTACAACTCTGGGTCTGGATACAAGGTAAGCCCTACATGTAGTTGAAATACATAAATCTGCTGCAAATTGATTCCACTTCACAGAAACTTAGTTGCTTTCCTTTATTCTGGTATCTTTCAATGTAATTGTGTTACTGAACTGGGAGCGTTTCTGGCACCAAAAGACTTTAAGGGCTAATAGAAAGATGGAGTATGAAAGTCTGGATTCCTGCAGGAGATGACTGTGGAATATACTGGGAACAGACAGTGGTGCAGCAGAGAGCAACCAACCGTCTTCGGAGGATGGGAAAAAACATAGAATCATAGAATAGTGTGGGTTGGAAGGGACCTTTAAAGGTCATCTAGTCCAACCCCCCTGCAATGAGCAGGGACATCCTCAACTAGATCAGGTTGCTCAGAGCCCCGTCCAGCCTGACCTTGAATGTTTCCAGGGATGGGGCTTCTACCACCTCTCTGGGCAACCTGTTCCAGTGATTCACCACCCTCATCGTAAAAAATTATGTATGTGAAAGACTCATTTTTATGATGCATTTGGAGGATCCCCAGTTGGCTGAGGTCCAAAATTTAGATTTTAGGGGTTCTTTTAATGAAAAAGGCGCTAAAGCAGGTAAAATACCTGTTAGTTCCCATTAGAGATACCCATGATCAGGGCTGGCTCAGGGTTTCTCAGTGATTTGGACAAGGCTCAGCTTTGCTGTGGTAGAGGAACAGCGTATCCAGTTGACTTACCCATCAGAGGGCCAAAGATGGGCAGAGCAGGATGAGCAGCCGGAGAGGTCAAGGGGAGCTTGTTTGGTCTTGGTGCCTTGCTGCCTGGAAAGTGGTTCTGCCACTGGACCAGTGCCCTCTGGCTGCTGTGAGCCTTGAGGATCTCCCACTCGTGCTGTGTCTCTTTCCTTCCCCATCAGTGTGTTGCCCTGGGCAAATGCCCAACCTGACCTTCATCTAAGATCAGTCTTTGGGATCTCTGACCACTTGTTGCCCAGCTGAGCTGTTTCACACACTAGATTTTTGGAGAGGTGCTGCTTCTGTTGATCACGTCCTGCCTAGGCACTGACGTTGGAAACCTAAAAAGAGGAGGGCCCACCTTGGCGGTTAAGATACAATATTTCTCCTGCACGTTTGCCAGCAGGGATAAGGAAGCCAGCGATGGCGGAAACCGAGCCAGCAGGTTTCGCTGCCCACACTGACAGCAGTGCAGTAATAGGCTGATGCTAACAGGGACTAACAACCCTCTTCTGTACAAATGCACGCAGTTTCCATTTCAGTCCTTAAAGGTGAGCTCTGTGAGTGTGGATCTTCTCCTTGTCATTACTGTGCTTGCCACACCATACACATTCGTATTGAAGATCTTGCAGCTCTTCCATGTTGCTTTTTTGTAGTTACGAAATGTCAGAGGTCACTGTGCGCAAGTGGAGGTGCTCTTCCAAGTTGGAAACTAGGAAAACTAGGACAATGACCCTCTGGCATGCTGCTAGTAATGAACTGCATTTGAAAAATGTAGTGGTTTTTTTAATGGATCGCACATAATTCTCATAACAGCCTTTGGATTCTGGCATTTATTATCGTCATCTGAAAGTGGCTGGGGCTGGTGAAGCACAGAGAGCATAGCCCATGTGTCCAAGATGAGGTTGGTGCTGAAAGGACATCACAGGTAATGCTCAGTGCTGTGCTCCCTTGCTATTGAACACCAAAAGAGGGGCCTCTAATTATCAGAAATGGGAAATGATGGCTGAGGATTATCAGAGCAGGTGGAAACAACATAAATAGATCAGGAAAAACGTGGAGGCTGAGGGAAGACTGAAAACTAAACATATATCCCTTCATGATAGCTTTGGATTGAAATCTTTCACCTGAAGGATTTTTGGAGTTTAGCACTCTTCAATGGAGTAAGCCAAAACTAATGCCCAGAAACAGCACACAACCAAAACCAGACTTTTGGGGGTTGCTTTCCTAGGTAAAAATAATTATTGTATCTTTCCATCTACTGTTGGGGGTTTTTTGTTTTTTCAAAAACAGTGTTATTACTGTGCATATTCCAGAAATTTAATTGAACAACCTTAAGCATAAAGAAATGGAAAATACTCTGTGTTATCTACTTGGCTCCAGCAGGTACAGTATCTGCTTTAATTAATAATGACGTATCTCTGCAAGTCAAGAATAAAAATACAATCCCCACTATCAATCCTTACATTAAATTTTCAAATCATCCATTCAATATTAACTAAATATAGCTACAGTAAAGTAAAGAAGCAGCATTTGTTTGTTTATACTCCCTCAGCTATGCAGGACATTATTCTGTGTTACATCAAAGATTTCCTTTCAAATTCACCTGATTTGAAAGGCAGAGTTTCTCCTGACTATGCAAGTCAGCAGAGAAAGTGGCTGTATTTTATCAAATTCAGCTGCACTTTTCCTGCTGAAGCATGTTCAAAAGCCAACAGATCTATTTTTGTGATTCATTGCAGTCCATTCTGCTGCTGTTCAGTTGAAGGAAGCTATTTTTGTAATTATTCAGTAGCAAATTTATCAATTTAGTTTGTAGTGAAAAAGTTCCAGATTTCTCTCTGATGAAGGTTGAGAAATGGATCCAGAAGAAAACTGTTCCTCTATAAAAGGGAAGGAGCTGGCATGGGAAAGGCTTGCACAGAGCTCGGAACTAGTGTCACAAAAAAGAAAAGCTCTGCTTTGAAGCAAGAGAAGGACAAAGATTGTCTTTTGCATACGTTGAGGCTTTTGCATGTAAGTTATTTGGGGTTGTATTAATCAGCCTATTGTATTTACTATGAGAGAGGTCTTGAAAAGGTTCTCAAAACATTAATCTGATGGTTTTAGCCAGTTCAAATAAAAAAAAAATTGAGGCCAGGCTGAAAAATGTCTAAAAATATCCCTTCTGGCTGCTTGAGGGAGATGAAACGTCACTTTTTTAAAACATAGGAAATTTGCCTCTCATCAGATTTAACTATGGTGACCACTAGAGCAAAACTCAACCAGCATCCTCATGACTGGTCTGTGGCTCCATCTCCCTTGTGGGCTGAACCACAATGTCCCCCTTCCAAGAAGGAGGACACCAGTTACCACATCAGTTCTCAAGCCCAAGAGCAAGCAACTATCTGTCATTGTATTTAGCATATAAGAGACCTTCCTTCTAGAGCTGTAACGAACTGGAGAACAGGGGAGAAAATATGTGGATAGGTGCACCTTTTGAGATGATGTGATCTGCGATGCTCCAGGTGTCCCAGTGACCGAGGACAGCTGCGCCCTCCAATCCTCTCCACAACCTGCAGGCTAGAGCCCTGCCAGGACTTCCATGGGTAAGGGACTACAGCTTGGGAGATTGCCCTAAGGATGGTGATATGGAGGCCCTGCTGGGACGGTGGCCTTGCTCTGGGACGGGACAGGTCAGGGCGCAGAGGCAGGGCTGCAGCCTGGGGCGCGCTGGCAGCACTGGATGGCAGTGTTACACAAGATCAACCAGTTTTTCTTCCAGGTTTGGCAGTAAAGACAAAGCATGCTATGCCTGTGACTGGAAATGCGTGTTTTTCAGAATGGGCATCTGTAAGTCCTATTGTGATGTATCTTTTGCTCTTCTGACCAGATTCCCTTCATTTCCTTCTCCCATCCTGCCTCTTTTCTTTGGGGGCTACTTTCCCATGCTTTCTTTCCTCCCAGCTCTCTTTCTCTTTTTCTCAGTGTGTACTGGAGTGTTTCCCATGCCTCTTCTGAGCTGACTGGGCACTGGAAAGGTCACAGAGCTAATCAGCAAGCTTTGCCACTGCAAAAGCAATATATAAAAACCCAACAACCATAAACCCAACAAAAACAGTCTCCCCTCCTCCTTCCAGTTCTTTAGCTTTAGGCAGAAAGGACCAGGAGGGGGAGAGTGCATTGGCACCAGCCCAGTATATGTGCATTTAACATTAAGCCTGCTAGAACCAAATATACTGCAGGGAAAATACAGAATTTGTGCAGCCGACAGTTTACTCCTGTTACGGAGTTTGCCTGTCACTGATAATGGCACAGAGTAGCGATACCAGGAATAATACTAAGCCAGAGCAGCATGCATGTAATCCCAGTACCGATATATGCACCAGCACTGTCACTCCAGAGACGTGTGGAACATACCTCTGGCAGGGAGATGGCAAGGCTGTAAAAGCGACTGAATAGGTATCCTTGTGGCATTATTCCACATGCTTGGATCCTGAGCTGGGATTTTTCTTCTGCTTTTCATCTCATTTCTCATTGTAATACCAGGGTCACACTTTAATACAGCAAATATAATTACAGTGCAGTTACACTGTGTGACTCTGTTTCATGATACCTATAATTACCATTCATTCATGTAGCTAGGAGGTTAGTTAATTCAGTGAATGAATTACTTCTCAGTCTACTTTCTGAGTTACGATCTCACATTTTAATTGCAATAGTACTTTTTGCACATATAGCTAAGGGTTCACTGTATGACAGTCATTTCTATTTTGTTAAGCTTGTAAACGGGCTGAACTCAATCATAAGTATATGGTATTTGTTTGTGTGGCAGTAGTATGCCAGGTCAATTAAAAAAGTTAAATCAATATCCACACTGGTAATGCACACCTATCATGCCCGAAATCCCTGCCCTGCCGAAACATGCATGTACCCCAAAGAGTTTAAGAAGTGCAGTGGGGTTAACTCTTGTTTATACGAGCCTCCCTGTTTTATGTGCGCTGCTTTAGAGGAGATCCAGAGCTGCCTACATTTCAAATGATTGGCAAGGCTCGTGACGCCTGGCAAATCCTTGGGACCAGGAGAAAAGTCATGAAGGGCATCGCTGTCTTCCTTCCTGCCCCTTCTGAAGAGCAGTGAGTATCCTTCTGCTGGATTCAGCAGGGCTTGGCTTCCACTCAGGGATTATGGCTTTGCATTCCCAATGGTGACATTAGTTTGATGTAACTTTTTTGTTTTAAATAAAAAGATTTTGCCCACTTTAGTAGCTTATGAGGATCAGTCACGCTTCAAAGGGTTCTCAGGCTGAATTCCTGGGGCCATTTGATGTTAGAAGGTGGCAGGAGGCAGCTCCCTGCTTCCTTCCTTCCCCTCCTCTCCTGCCTTTGTTCTTTATCCCCAGATAAAGCTGCTGGCTGGAACCAGCAGCAGCAGCTCGGCCAGCAGTGAAGGTCTGCCATACATTGCTGAAGCGCTTCCTCAGCCAGCCTGGAGCCGCTGCAGCATGGCCAGGCCAGTGAGCCTCTTCCTCTACGCTCTTCATCTGCTTGACTACCTTCCCCCATGCCTGGACCTCCTTCCAAAGCCCTGTGCACCTCGCTCTCCCCTTCCTTTGCTACTCCTTCTTCTCTCCCCTTGCCCCCACCCCCCTTTAGCCCCCCCCAGCATCCTGAGCTGGGTGTCCAGCACAGGTCAGAAGGAGTGGGTGGCGGTGCACAGCTCCTGCACAGCCGGCACGGGACCACAGAGCTGGCAGAAGTCGTTTGTTCCCATTCTGCATCAGACCTCTCCATTCCTTCTCCCTTGATTGTCTATAAACTTTTTATTGATTTTTGGGGGCAAAGAAAAAACAAAATGAAACACGAAACGGAGAAGAAGGTATAGCAGCCAAGTAGAAAGCAACAGAAAGACAGTGCAAGGATCCTTTCCGGCTTGCATTCCTACTCTCCCCTTTTTTATACCTTCCCCTTCTCCTCGTTTCCCTGTTTCTGTTCTTCCCATCATTCCCTCTCATAATTTTCTTTTGCTACTTCCCAATCTTCTGTTCAGCTGTCTATGCTCTTCTTTATAACCTAATATTTTTCTCCTGGGGAATTAGATTTCAAACCCAGAGACAAACTGTCTTTGCACACTAGAAGAAATTGTCACTTGGTTTATATTTCTCTGTGGGTCTGTGACAGTAGGATTTTTAGAGGATCTTGGAGTACAGAGGCACTCACACCTCTTTAAAAAGCATTGGGGACTCAGCCCCTAAATCTCCTTGGACTCCAGGACCCCTGTCTGGAACCCTGGGACAGCAGGCACTGTGAAAGGACCAGGGGAACACAAGCCACTTCACTTTGTCGTGCCAAAGGCCTGGGCTCAAGTCTTGCCTTTCTGCTTGGCGAGTCCCAGCTGCTGGGAGGGCAGGTTGCCCCGGGGGGGAGGGAGGGGGCCGGGATGGGAGCCGTGCCTTAGCCAGCTTGTAAACTGTCTTTGTATGTGTACGAAAATTAAGATAATTATATCTCTTTTAATAAAAGGCCGTTTGTGTGCTTTTGCTGTTTATATGTATCTAGAAGGAAATTGCAGGCAAGCGCCTGCCAAGTATATCCCTAGAAATATTTTTGAAACTGTCATCCCCAGGCATTGAATACCAGAGGCTGTTTAATCTCTCTCCCACTCTCTTTCTCTCTCCAAGCCCCCACCTCCCACTCTCTGGCCTGGTTTTTGTAGGGAAAGGAGTTTGGCTTTTTATTGCAGCGTAAAGAATTAGTACATCGCTACACTGGTCCCATTTGGTGCCACCACCAGTCCAGCTGACCTTTGGATCTCCAGTGCTGTGAAACAGATGGATTTTTGGAATGGATATGCTTGTTCTATAGCCATCAAATACCTCATTCATGATTTGCATTCAAGTGGCCGTTATGAGTGACCTGGGGAAATGAAATCCAGAAGGAAACCTAGAGAGGAACGTATAAGAAAACAGAGTCAAGTTTGTGGCACAAACTTAGCTAAAAATCTGTTGAAACTGTCCAAATCAATCCCAGTACATCCATGTCCTGCAGCTTGTGGAGGAGCCTCTGTTCCTTATTACCAAGGACATAAAACCTGAAATCGCCCAGACCTCCTGGTGTCCACCACAGTGAAAACAACTGGAAACTACAATACTGAACTGCAAAAATATACTATGGGAAAAAGCAAAGGAGGCACCTTGGAAAGCAAACAAAACCCTCTCCAATAAGCACTGACCAGTCAGTTACATACCTTAAAAACACAACTTAGAGCATATTACTTATATTTGAAGGTAGTGAAAACATGAAGCATGATCCTAAACTGGAAGCAGGTTCGTTGCAAAGCTCGAATATGGAAACAGAGGATCTAGTCTGTAATGTTGGCATTGTCATATATTACCAGGAAATCTTAACAGAGAAACAAATATTACCAGAGGTAAAGCATTTTCTGACATCACACAGTGTGCATAGTGACTGCCGTTTAAGGGGAAAAAGCCACAAAAGACAGCTCTATGCGTGCTCTTCCTTGCACATTTCCATCTCTTGTTCAGGACAGACACTCCAAGATTTATTGAATTTTTTTTTCCTACAGGTTTTCTGTGATCCAGTGCTTGAATTGTTACTATTAGTAATTTGGATTTGTGGAGACAACAGGATCCGAAAACGTAGAGCCAGAGCTGCCGTGCTTTACACCATCTATGAAGTCTGAAGTGTGCAGTTAAAAACACAATCCATCTGTGCTTTGGAGTCACAGGGGTTTTTCCGTGGAATAAAGTGGATGTACCAGGTCAGACTGAATGGGGTGAAAACTACTTAAAGAAGAGATTGACTCAGACATCCCTACTTCTAATTGTGTTATTTTAAATATTTCAGCAAAGAATTGGACCATTTCTTATTCTATCTGAATTAATTTGTCCATCTTTTGTCTTTCTTTATTAAATTGCAATTTATGTATTGGCAACTTCTGAATTTCTAGGTGAATATAATAGCTGCAAACCTTGGGTTCGTAATTGGTTACGATGCACAGAGGCAAAAAAATCAAGTTAATGGTCTTTCTGAGGAACTGACTAATTTGGTCTCGTAAGTGGATATATAAACATTAATTAAGCTTTGAAGGGCTTCAACTATTAAAACCAAGTTAGAAGGAAATACAGGATTGTGTAAATTATCAGTTCTGCTTCCAACAGGGATGGCCAAAACCACTGCTGACCCCGGTGCTCCGCCCTCCACCCAGTGCCGTTTGGCGCCAAGCTCACCTTGCATAAGGTTGACATTTAAAAAGTTGCCCACCACATTCCTTACAAAGTGCTGTCACCAGGCTATCGGGCACTTTGGTAAGTGACACTTAACTACTTTTTTCCTCTACAGTTCACGTTTTGGACAGAAGTTGTCTCCAATATTGTGATTCAATATTTTACCCAATAGAAGAGTTTTATTTCTATCGTTAAGCATTTACTGAGTGCTCACATCATGACCGATGCATCACGAAGCAGTGTAAGACGCAGTCCCTGGATAGGACAACACAGCGGACAGGGTGTGTACCTACAAGTATCTGCATTGGAGGATGCAGAGACAGGGTTTGGAGAAGTGTTGCACTATGTGTACCCTGGAAGCGCTCGGTTTCACGGGGCCGAGGTGCTGCGAGCAGGATGAGACCCCGCAGCTCTGACCACTAGCAACAGCTGAGGGCAAAGACGTTTCCCTGGAGCACAGATTTTTACATCTTTGCACAAATCAGAATTAGTAGTTACCAACCATAACAATTGCCTGTGCTTGTGTCATCCTTGACAGCTGAGTGAAAATCAAATAAACCAAGTCCTCAAGTCACTGCTCTGACACGTATGTATTGAGTAAATTTAAAAGGTGCAGTTATTTCCCATTGGGGTTAATTTGGACAAGGTGGTGAATACCAGGACAGTCATCAACTTGTATTTCCTTGCCCGGCTGTCACACGCTGCTTCAGCTTTCGATAGGGTTTCCCACAGCCTCCTCCTAGAGAAACGGATGCGTTACGGTCTGGCCAAGCGGTCCGTGCGGTGGGTGGGGAACTGGCTGTCAGGCCGCACCCAGAGGGTCGTGGTAAATCGCTCCTTTTTGAACCGGCAACCTGTCACAAGTGGGGTCCCCCAGGGATCGGTGTTGGGCCCAACGCTGCTTAATATCTTCATAAGTGATCTGGATGATGGGATCAAGTGTACCCTGATGAAGTTTGCTGACGATACCAAACTGAGTCGGGAAGTGGACGCTTCGGAAGGGAGAGCCACCCTGCAGGAAGACCTGGATAGGCTGGAAGAGTGGGCTAACAAGAACTTTACGAAGCTCAACAAGGGTAAGTGTAAGGTCTTGTACCTGGGAAAACATAACCCAGGGGTGCAGCACAGGCTGGGATCTACTCGGCTGGGAAGCAGCTCTGTGGAAAGGGACGTGGGGGTCCTGGTGGACAAGCAGCTCAGTATGAGTGAACAATGTGCTGCTGCGGGAAAGAAAGCCAACAGGATGCTGGGTTGCATCAGCCAGGGCATCGCCAGCAGAGATAAAGGAGTCATTATCCCACTCTACTCAGCGCTTGTCAGGCCACACCTGGAATACTGTGTTCAGTTTTGGTCCCCGCTATGCAAAAAAGATGTGGAGAGGATCCAGAGAAGGGCCACAAAGATGATCAAAGGACTGGGAAGCCTGCTGTATGAGAAAGGCTGAGAGAACTGGGTTTGTTCAGCCTTGAGAAAAGAAGGCTTAGGGGAGCCCTTATCACCGTGCTCCAGTACTTGAAGGGTGGCTACAAAGAAGATGGAGACTCCCTTTTTACAAGGAGTCACATGGAAAAGATGAGGGGTAGTGGGTACAAGTTACTCCTGGGGAGATTCCGATTGGACACAAGAGGAAAGTTTTTCACAGTGAGGACAGTCAGCCCTTGGAATAATGTCCCCAGGGAAGTGGTGGATTCCCCAATATTGGACACTTTTAAGATTCAGCTGGACAGGGTGCTGGGCCATATTGTCTAGACCGTGTTTTTGTCAAGAAAGGTTGGACCAGATGATCCTTGAGCTCCCTTCCAACCTCGTATTCTATGATTCTATGATATGATTCTATCATGATTTTATGGCACTCTTGGTTGCTTACATTTTTTCTCTTGCTCTGTGTTTTAAAGTGAATTCTTGCACTTCAAGAAGATGGAAATATATTCAGGACAAATGTTGTCTGCAAGATAAGAGTACCGCCATTTCTCATCCTTAGTTTACTATGACAGTGTACTGTTGATACATCTCCTTTAGCAAGCAAAAAAAGCAATTTTAGTTTCTTTCAGCTCAAAGTTTCACAAAATGTCAAAGCGATGCTGAGTCTAGAGCAAGAGTAAGACTGATGGCAGATTCCCAGCCTGCCTGCTGGATGGGAGTACAGTGAGGCAGATTTTGCAAGCTGTTGTAAGAAACCTGAACCTTGGGAAAAGATTGTCTAGTCTTTTAGGTCCTACTGCTCTCCCTGAGACCCTGTTTTATTGTATGTTGTCAAAGAATGAGCAAAACAATAATACACGTGTATTCCAGTTTTTAGCTCCTCTAGTAGAGTGACAAGAAAGATGCTCAGAGACGTAACGTCTAATACAGGTTATGTTTAATTAATCCCCAAATAAATCCAAAGGAAAGATAACTGGGTCTGTCCCTATCAGTATTAAAGCATGTTAGAAAATGGATCATTATTTCTGATAATTTACCCTTTTTGGAGGTGACGGGGGGGACCTTGAGAGGAAAAGAGGGATAGGGTTTCCTTCTTCCCAGCCACTGAAGTACTAAAGAAATATTCCCACCCATTATGGAAGGAAAGTGTGAAAAGTTCTTTGAAAAATTTCTTTCCCCACCAGTCTGGCCCAGTATGGGATGCTGAAGTTTTATCCTAAGACCCGTCTTTTTGTGACATTGCAAACTAGAATACTCACCTAATCATATCAAGGAGAGAAAAATCCTTTTCCTGTTGAGATATACACTAGGGAATTAGTCTCAGAAATAGTTAATTATAGCTTTTCCGGGCATGGTTGCATTCCCTCATCCCCAAAATGGTTAATGAGGAGACCACCAGTGTATTTCTGTGATTAACAATAATTTTAAACGCTTCCCTTTAGTTGGGAAGAGCCCCATGCTGGTTTGCAGTATTTGGGCGGCAGAGATTCGGTTTCTGTAGCGGACACAAGCTCGTACCACCAGCCACAAACACACACGTTGCCTTTTGGCAGGCGGAGCTGCTGATGTTCCCCATTAGGTCAGGAAATGTGTGGGGTTTGCCAGTCTCTGCAAGGTAAGTGCTGTTTTGGCCGATGTCCCAGGGCTGTGGCATCTCTGGAGGGGCTGCAGCACAGCGAGGAGTTGACGTGGCACTGCCGCTCCCAGCTCTGAAGGTCCTTTTTCCGTGTGGCCCCATCTTAGCTACTTCGGGGCTTTTCCTCATACTGGTAGGGAAAACTCCTACTGGGGCCGGGAAGCCAGGAGTTGGGAACCAGAGAGAAAATCATGTTCTGAAAGAGTTTTGGAATCCGAACTACCAGAAAATACGCAGCTGTTGCTCCTGGGAGAGCAAAGAATAGCAAATACAGCTGCCTCTGGAAAAATACCTCATCTTCTCCCAGGATGCAGCCCTCAGTTCTGGCTACCCATCAGAAGAAAATCCATGAAACATAGAATGGCCTCAAAACAGGTAATAAAGTAATTTGGAGAATGGCAAGATTTCCATACGAGAACAGATGGAGAAGGTGAAGCCTGCATATTTTACTGAGAGGATGAGTTAAGGTGTATATGGTTTGCACAATGCTACGTAATACAGAGAAAGTACATGCAGGTCCTATGCAAGCTGCCAGAGTGCAGTAACAGGGGAGTGCTGAAAGAAAAAGGAGGACAACAAATGAAAAAAAAGAGAGAAGGGGGTACTTCTATCCATTTCATAACTAACCTATGGAAATCCTTGTTGTGAGATGTCCTTCAGGAGGTTTCTGGAATTCAAGACCAGCAGTCACTTACGCAGTCCCAATTACTTTCCTTGGGGTAATTTAGTAACTGCATGACCACAAATGATGCCATGACAAGCAAGGTTGTATCAGGACCCACCCTCCTCGAAAGCCTTGGAAAGCGTTATTAAACGGTGTGCTAAGTGACGTGAGGACCGCCGAAAGATTTTCCCTTCTCTTGCTATTCACAGGATGCCAAGAGTTTGGGAGGCTTTAGGTCCTGATTCTGACTCAGCTGTGACAACACACAGGAGGTTTGGGGGTTTTCTAATTGTTAATTTCTTGCTTTAGGTTGTGCTTCAGTGAGCAGCTCTCTGCAGGCAGAGACAGGAGAGGAGGATCAGCTCGGCAGATGCTGCCTGTGGTTGTACTCACCTTTCCAAAGAGGCTGCCGCTCTCCAAGAGAGAATCTTCATCTCTAGCGTTTTTTCAGCTTGAGATGTCCCAATGTCTGTCCCTCAGAGTCCAAAGCCCATATAGCATTCAAAAATCAGTACATCCCAGCAGTTCTCTTTCGGTAACTGATGAGAGCTGAGGCTATATGTGCTGAGGCTCTCCATCCCTGCCAGAGAAGTGACTCGGCGGAGAAGCATCTCTGAACTGAACCAAACCTGAATGCCCAAACTCCATGTCCATATTCTACAGAATTTCAGGTACTTTTTACTGACTTGCACTCTGTGCTACAGAACATAAAATTCCCCACGGTTCACCAAGAGCCCTCATGCATCATGGGGCTTGGAGTCCTCTCTCCGTCCCCATTTCTGGACAGATAAAAGCACTTTTCCAGTATATGGGAGGGGATAAGATGAGAAAAGGGTCATGTGAGGATTTTGCTACCCCTTTTTTCTCTGTTCTTGTTACAGGAAAGAGTCTTTGAGATTTTTTTTTGGCTGAATTCCCTTATAACCCTCATTTGTAACAACATGTCATCTCAGATTACAATCCAGATATTTTTCTGTCAAAAGCAAGGGGAGAAGAAAGGTTGGTGGTAGGAGAGGATATATTGACTTACTTCTATCCTGAAAAGGCGTATACGCTGTAAGGGCTTAGTTTACACTCTGGAAAGACAAGAGGTTTAGATTTATCTGTGTATGTGTTGGACATGCCCACGCTGTACTGTTCGGAGCTGGGCAGCCAGTCCACCAAGGACTTGAGGGACTGAGTTAGCACGTTTGTCCAAAGAGCTGGGTAAGCGCTCAGTGTATTTGTCTTCCCTGCTTGGGGCAGATGAGGCAGCCGTGCCAGGTATGCTCGGGCTCGTGTGCCTGGGAGAGCCTGTCTTAGGACACAGGCTGTACGCCATGCCGAGCGAGAATTGTTTACCTTGTTAAAAAATGCCTGTCATAACAGTCCCTAGTCCCGGTCAGTCTATGTCTGATGATATAAATGTTTAATGAGAGCTTCTAACGCTCCATTTTTTCCTCCCTTATGCATCCCAGCATTATTTTGTGTTCACTGGGTCCTGAGGAAATGATGGCACTGATGAAAACGGGAATAACGAGGATTGCTCTGTACAGCTAAGCGTTGCAGACAGAAGGTAGCAATTTGCTGGGGGGAATATGAGCTATGAATTCTGTGTTTATGAACTGTATTTATGTACTCTGTATTCAGGAGCCATAGTTCATATATGAGTATTCATATGAACTCGTATTCTGAGTTCGGAATATGAATTCTGCAAAGCTAGACCCAGATCTGTGTTTAGGAAAACTATTATAACTTCTGGACAGTAAAGAAAATCAATGTGTAAGTATTTCTGGTGCCAGACTTGAGACACACACTGTTTTGTTGCTCCATCATCATCAGAGTTAGCAGTTTTCCTGTAAATATGATGCAAGTCTCCTCTTTTCTTTCCAGAGAAATGCATAATTCCATGTTGATATTATGGAAGAAATAATTTACAGGACTTGGGTGCCACAGTCGTGGCAAGTATGAGAATATGAGAGCTGGTTGAAAAACTGGGCTCTGCATATGGACAGCAAACAAAAAAAGTGTTCAGGGATCCCCTTTTGCTGGAACTTTTCCACATTCATTATGGTCTGAGACAAACAGAAAGCGAAGGGCCGGGCTGAGCCACCCTGCTATGGTCTGTGTGAAGTCCTGACATGCCGTGCAGGCAAAGCCAAATGGGAGGCCATGCTTTTGTACAGGTGTGGGGGGTCAGAGCTGGCCCTTGGTGATTGGGGCGGGGGGGGGGGGGTTGGTGCATGGACAGAGTAACATCCGAGGAGAGGAGGCGTATCGTGGCAGTAGAGAATGAATGAATGGTGCCCTTCAGACTGAGCTTCAATTAAGAGAATCAATTAAGAACAGAACTACCTGCTTTCCAAAAATAAAAGGTTGGGAAAAATTATTGTGAACAGCATTACATTTGCTTCCCAAATAAGGGGAGAATGAGAAATAGGAATCCTGTTGGAACACAAAATTAGTCACGGTCTTTATTTCCGGAGACTGTTAATTGCAGCAAACAGCAGTCTACATGCAATGTCCCAGGCCTGTGAAAGCACAGCGTGAAGTAGGGAAGTGCATTTCTTACAAAGGGGACATTGCCATTTTCTTCTTAACAATGAGGCTGGGCAAAATGCAAGGTGCTGATAGCCTACATATATATATTCTCAGAATCGGTAGTACCTGTTAAAATTAAGGCAGAAGCACTAAAGGAAGAAGAGACTGAGTAAAACCTGTGATGCGCTGGGGAGTTTTTGTAAAAGGGTAGTATTTACATGTATGGTAACAACCAGATGGCACAACACTTCTGAAAAGAGGATTTTACTCTCCATTCTTTTTCACTGGCTCTGGATATTTTTCAGCAGTTGCTGTAGAATTGTTCTCTGTGTAAATAAAGTTGTGGGATAGACAACGGACAGCTTAAGACTACAGGACATTCCCATGGCCTCTCTACCCTCCTCCCATAGTATTTTTCCCTGCCTAAGGCTACTTAGAACCTTAATCTGGCTTGGGCCAAAAATGCTTACAATGTGGAGATGAGTCTAGTTGCTATATTAAAACCAGATAATTTCCAGCTATTTGAAACTCCCTGATAGGGCAGTCTGTTAAAAATTTGCCAAAGTTTTCTTCTTAAACTGCCGTAGCTAAAACTTGAATACTTGCATAGGAAACTTTTTTAAAATGCCGGTGCATATCCAGGGTTGTAACACTTCAGTGGGGAAAAAAACCAGCCGTAAGACAATCAGGTGAAAACTAGGAAGATATCTCCCTACAGTGGGCTGTATCGTGACCATGATAGGATGGTCTAAGGCAGCAAGTGAAGGGGTCAAAAAGATAAAAACTGGGGTTTTGATTAATCTCTCTCACTTTTGTTTTTGTCCCTCATGTTTTCTTTGCAGTTATCATTTTCCTTTTCAGGAGTTTTTCCTTACAGCCCAGCGGTTGTAGCTAGCAATGCAGTGCACAGGCACTGAAAATTTTCATCTGCAGGGTCAGTCACAAAGAAAAATTTTTTGATATTACTGACAGACTAAACCTGCTATCCCTGCAGCCAATGCTGTGCTCAAAAAGTATCTTTGAAGCTGGTCCTATTTTTTTCTAGTGTAGTAGTTTGTGTTGCTGTGTATGAAAACTGTTATGCACTGAACTGTTGGTCTCACGATCTCATTTTAATGGTGGCTGCAGAGCTAGAAACCTTGGATTTCCTGAGATCTCCTACATGACATCTATAAGGATGTTGCAATATTAGGATATTTTTGCATTTTTCTTTGTAATTTTTATCACTTTCCTTTAAAAATATGTTACAGGATAGGTCATTAAATGTCAAAAAAGAAGCAGTAAGCCCCCAAGAATTAAGTGAGCCATGGCTCAGGCCACTTTTTTTATGGTTGGTTTCTCCTCAGGTTTAGGAAACAATCCTGAAGGCTAATGGTTTGTCCAAAACTTCCATAAGAGTTCAGAGTGCTTTGCAGAAGCAAGTCCCTTCTGACTAAAATCCATTATCTCCCCCAGCTCCCACCCTTTAACAGCTGGTCTGAGTTGGTTGTCCAGGCCCTCCCCAAAAGAAGGAAGAGACAGTGTCAACTCCAGAGGGCAACACATCCCATCGTCAAATCTGTATCTAAAATAGGTGAATTACTTGCCCCCCGGTGACTATAGAGGAAGTATGGGACACTGTCTTAGAGGAGGACCTAACTTTTTGCCTGGCAGAGGTCATAAGGTGAGTTAGTCACTTTGTGTAGGAGAGCAGTCCTACTACCTGGGTCCATGCACCATCCCCATCAGATAACACACTCCTTCAAGGCTGAGCTGGAGAATGAGCAGAGTATTTTTAGCTTTGTTTGGAATTAATTTCTGATAATCTAAATTACTGTGAAATTGACTGGAAGATTAACGTACACACTGGTCCAGCAAAGACCAAAAAAGCGCGTCTGTTTTTAAAAAGATGCATTGCCAGGGAAGTCAGGGAAGAGCCGAGGCTGGGTTTTGTCACGGAGCATAGCATTTTAAACTGTAGATTAAAAATTAAAACTTCTGAAAATAATTGAAACCAGACAACCTAAAATATGTGGGTAGGGGCTTATGTGTGGAGGCTAGAGGGTAGAAGGAGATAAATATGCAGAGAGAAGGCAGAGGTAACTGTGTTGCATCTAAAATAAGCTAAAAACTAGTAGCCTTTTTCAAACGCAGTCTTGCCCTCCTGTTCGAGCTGCAGAGTTATCTTAGTTTATTGCTTTTGTTTTCCATCAGATCTGCCAGCCAAATTGACCTGTCCCGTAGCCACGTGGCCACTAGATCGGTCTGATGGAAGTGCGGGGAATGTGTGGCCAGGACCTGGGTGAAGAGAGAGTATTTTGGTAGCAGGTACCTGTTAGATCAGTTGTATACTGAACTTGTGCTCCTCAGCCCAGTGGACTGGAGAGCTGGACTGGTTGTTGGAGGCTACATCCATGGGGGTTGGCACTGGGTGAACATGCAGCTCCTTGCAGATGTGGACAGGACGGTAAGAGTTTCATCTTCATTGAGAGCTTTCAGAGCTACAAAGCAAAACAAAAGCATGAGATCTAATAAAGAACAGAAGCTCGGCTTCCTTTCAAGGTGATGTCTGAGCTCCCAGCTAGGCTGGATCTCCAAAGGTGGTCGCTACACTTTTGATTCTTGGCATTTTACTTCTTAGAACTATTCAGTTTGGAAAGTCCACATATCAGACATGCAGAAGCAAGGAAGACTTAGCCCTCTAGAGAGGTAGAGACACTGGAAATACTTTTGTGTTTTCCTGATCATTCCAAAAACTGAATAGTTGAGCATCTAGAAAGAGAGACTTTCCTTCATATTCTAAAAGGATGAGGAGCACCAGCTGATTGTAACAGAGTGAAAAGAGCTCTGTTTTTTTAGCCTGTGTGGGTAGATTATAGCTCACAGCCACATGAGCTGATCGCCGGACCTTTTCTAAATATGTTCTGTCATGGAGGGTATTATTCCTTTGCACAATAGGGGTTCACAGGAGCAAAACTGTAGCGTAAAGTCTCTAAGTCACTGCAAATACACAGATTTTACTCAAAGCGAGGTGGTCCAATAGAGTACTAAGGACTTTCTTGCTCCATGTTTCAATATTTATGCTTTCCTCTGTGTTATTGCCATCAACCGCTGAGCTAAAATCTGAGAAACCATTTTGGAAGGGAGAAAAACGAGAGACAGGCAGTATCTAAAAGAGTGTCTACCTTCTGTGAATGCTAATAAAAGTGCACCTCAAGATATTTCCTACAATGAAGTATTTAAATGAAACATGAAATTTGCTTCACCTCTGCTCAATCTCCTTTGAAGTCTGAGTCCCGTTAATATTTTAATAAAAGAATTTCCTGGCAAAAATTTAAAAAAAAAAAAAAAGAAAGAATGAGTTTTAAACAACTATTTTGCAGACGGTAAATTGTGAACTTGTAAATATTTGTACCGAAAATGTGATGCTGATTTGCATTAGCAGACCATGCTCAAACCACAGTTATAGATATTTCACTGTCAAAATGTAAGGATGAGTTGCATGAAGTTCCACAGAGGATTGCTCTATGTCTGGTAGTATTCATTAAATTCATTAATGAGCTGGATGATGACACAAAGAGAATCATTATTAAATTTGCAGATAATTTCAAGCAGCAAGAGACTGCAAGTACGTTAGAAGCCAGGATTAAAATTCAGTCATCTTGATAAATTGCAGATATGATCTGAAAAATGTGGGTAGCATTCAGTATGAATAAGAGCTACATTTAGACAGGAACGAGGAACTGCAGAAACACAGGACAGCAAGGAACTGTTTTCACAGCAATTCCGTGGGAAAATATTTAGCAGGCATCCTAGACCACAAATTGAACAGGAGGCAGTAATGCTGGGCTGGTGCAAAAAAGGGGAACGCCACCCTGGGCTGGCTGCGCAGGCGCCGAGTGCTCTGCTCGGCACTGGCGAGGCGTCGGCGAGAGCGGTGTGTACGCTTGCGGACACAAGAAGAACGTGGAGCAGCTGGAGAAGGTCCACAGGAGGGCAATCGGAATGGTGAGACGTTGAAAACACAAGCTGTAAGGAAAGAAAATTGATGCTGTCTAATCTGATACAGAAAAATGGGTAAAAGTCTTAAAAACCGTGAAATTCTGCTCCAAAGAGAACAGTGATAATCTGCTTTCTACCTCCATGATGGAGGACAAGAAATAATGGGCTCCAATTTTAACAAGAGAGATTCATCTTCAATATTAGGATGAAACTTCGTACAGACAGTGTTTCACTAAACACTAGAATAAATTTCCTGGAGCGTCTATGGCGTCTCCAGCACTGAATGTCTTTAAGGACGTGTCAGGAGTGACTTAGGCATAGCTGAGCCTGCCCTGAGCAGTGGGACAGACTCAGTGATCTTCAGTCCCCTTCTGTGCTACAACTTGATAATAAGAAGCAGCCCACCCCCAGTAATTTACATGTTTAGTTAAAATTAACTATACTATTCTGAATATGCATCACTGCAATCAGCTTCTGGGAAATTTAGCCTTCAATCTCCAAGAATGTAAGCAGGCACAATTTGAAAATTTCAGACTTTGTAACTTGTCAAAACTTGGGCAGATTTTCACAGAACGGCATATCCTTGTCACCGAGGCCCATCTCCCTGATACGTTTTTAACAATAGCCTCAAAACATGGGCATATTCAGTTATAAGAATATATTTAACATGGGCAAAAGTCTTTTTTCATCAAATCTCCTTGGAGTGAGTTAAACTGGTTTTGCTGAAACATTAAAAAAAAGATAGAAAATAAGAAGCCAGCCTTGTGCAGTCCATAAAATGAAATGTTTCAGCCCAAGCAGTTGAAGAATGGCAGAATTTCAACCGTGCCTGCCATAGTTATTTATCTGCAAGTGCACTTGAGGACTCACTGTTTCATTAGTGTTTATAATGCTCTTTGAGATCCTGACATGAAGTGTATTACATCTTTTAAAGATTTGTGGAGCTATTAATGGTGATGCAGATCTGAAGCAGTTTCTTGGATAATTAGGGAAAAATATAATTAAACCCACGTGTTTTTTTTTTTTAAATAGACCCTATGCATTATTTTGAATTGTGCATTGTGCAAGTGTGTTGTTCTCACGTTCTAGTTTAACAGAGCAGAACAGTTTGAAATGTGTTTTAATTGAATCAGGCTGCTGCATCAGTCTCCATTATCATAGCTTAGCAGGCTGAGTATTGAAGGAAGGAGTGCGTTTCAAGGAGAGAGCTGCTGGTGGAGGAGTTCTGGCCAGAGAGGTGGAAGATGAGACCAGAACTGAGCCCTGGGATCCATCTCATATTTCACACTGCTGAGATTTGCAAAACTGGCATCTGGATTCCTGGCTTTGTAGTCAAGGGAGGTTCACAAAGCTAGGGAAGGTTAGCTGCAGTTCAGCGAGGCAAACCTCCTTACGGTGGTCTGGTGCTCAGCAGAGAGGAAGAAAAGTTCTTTCTGGCACAGCTCTGAGCATCTGAGGTTACGCTCCAGCTTTGAATCTCCAGCTGTATCTAACCACCGTCTCGAGCGAGAGCCTAGAAAAATCAAGTTTCCTAGGCTAATATCTGTTTTTTGAGTCCTTCTGCCTCCCGCCTCACACTCATTTTAGTGAGTGCTGCACAACTGACCCCTGCTCAGCCAGATCTCCTCCATGTGCAGTACTTTCTCAGCAGCAGACAAGCTGGAACAATAATTGAAAAGTAATCCATTAACAGTCACTTGAATTTGAAAGTGAGTTTTAGGGACATCTCTTATTCAAATTGTAGAAATGTTTGACTGCTCAGGCTTTACTGTTGTTAATAGAAAACAAAACAAAACAAAATTAAGTCACTGAATATCCACCAAAAGCAAATGTCAAATGTTAAACTCCCCTGCCAAAACCAGAAAATGCACTGTGACGTTTAGCTACATGAATTAGCCAAAGAAGGAGAAGCGGCACCGTGTAGCTTATATAAATCATCAACACCCTGCAAATTTTTTGTAAATATTACAGAAAAGATATTATATATAAAAGTGTGTGTGTGTACACAAAGTGAATATATATAGAGATACACAAACATACAGACATGCGTTTCGATACTTGAGCTGTGTTGGTGGGTACTATAAATCATCCAAGTACAGAAAAGAAACATGTTTTATGGTGATGTTTGCGGTTTCTTCCATATGTTAAATGCTTTTTCAAAAGCAGGAGATGATATAGTTTCTGCTGTGACAAATGCATAGTTTAATAAGACACAGATAAATAGTGGCGAGAGAGAGATATAGCATACAAACAGCATGAACAGGGCTATGAAAGGCACATACTGTATCTTGCTAGTTTTAAGGGTTTTTTTAAACACATTTCATGCCTTCCTCCACACTTCAGGCTCCTCGTTCCCACTGCGCAGCAGCCCCTATCACAGCTTATGTAATTAATCATCATAAAACCCATTATTTCAAACAGAAAAAAGTCCAAAGGAAACTTTTGCAGTATCGCAAAAGAAAATAGCCAAGGATGTTGTGATTTGTTGAAAGTAAGTATTCCTTGTGCACCTTTTCCAGTCCACCAGGTAAAGACTGACGGGAGAAAGCCTGAATTCTATGGGAATTTACACATTTCTGCCACTTAGTGCCATAAGCTTTCACAATATTTGGACGCTCAACACGGCAGAAGTGGAGGCTCTACCTGGTCTGGGAAAACTTTACAAGTTCAGATCAGATGGATGGAGTCTGGGCAGAAGGCACTTCTTGACTAAGGACAGAAAAGAAGAAACATTGTTAGTTATCAAGGAACTGATCTCCTGGTGAACTGAAAGAAGTGGTGCAGAGATCTTAGCAGATTCCTAGCTGTTACAGAAAAACCTAAAATCTCCTCTAAAGACCCGCCTTTAGCGCAGGAAAGAATGAGACTGTGCTAATCTCCTCATTCAGCCAGTGCTTTGATTTGTTCAGATGTGAGATTTCCAAGGCAGGAGAGAAAAGGAGGCCTCTGCTACGCTTGAGCAAGAAGCAGAATATTGAGGAAGTGGAATCTTTCCCCTTCGGATTAGTCATATTGCTCTTGGTCCATTTTGGGACTCCAGGTAAGACAGTATGAGGCAAAGCTTCTTAGACAAACCTGTGTTTAATACTTCCAGCAACAAGGTCTTCTAGACTGTCCCAGGTGTATTTGCAAAGACTGTGAATTTTGCTTTCCTACAGTGTTCTTTATTGATAAAATTGAACAGAGGGACCGTTACTAATGCTGTTCTGATATTTTTAGCTTTATACAAAAATTTATTCTCAATACTTTTGGTTTTGTGATTTCCCTAGATTCAAGGCACAAGTTCCACCACGCCTGAAATTCATCACTGTGTGGGTTTTTTTTTTTTTCCTGATGGTAACAAGTCATGATAAGTTTGTCAGAAGTCACACAAAATTTAAGAAGCATTAGAGCTGACACAAATTTCATGTTTGCACAGACAGCTGAAATCCCTTTGCGTAAAGGGAGGAATTCAGTGAAGCTCAGCAAGGCCAGTGCACACTGGCTCTGAACGGTTCCTATTAAGTTGTCTTTGTTCTTTTAGCTTGCATGAGCCTTGTAGATGTAGAAGTATACATTTGGCTTGATGCTGTTTAACTCACGGCTCAGAAACTGCCAGTATACGTTACCTGCGCTCTTCAGCCTGACATGTTCAATTTCTGCAAAACACGTTAACATGGATCAAAGGAAACCACTTGTGGGCAGAGATCCCCACGGGAGAATTCTCCCTGTAGAGAAAGCACTCACACTCGTGTAAACCTGGCAGATGTGGCAGCATCTCCTGCGCTGGCTTTCCCTCCGTAGAAGGGTACGCAGGAAAGACGCAGCACAGCAAGGCTCCCCATACTCGACTCTCCAGTGATAAAATTTCCTGAGAGTCTCCGGGATGGAGGCGGAAGGAAGAGCCATCTTTCTGCAGACCTAATGTGTTTTGGGGCTGCATAGCTGAAATCAACCATTTTTCTAATTGCTCCTTTTTTCTGCTGAATCCATATGGAACCTAGCAGGCACAATAGAGTATCAGGAGTTTTTAAAGTATAATTCCATAAAGACAAGCTAGGAATCACAGAGGGGTACCATGAAACAGTAGTTGAGAGTACTGTATGTAGTGCATAGCAAAAGAGAGAACAAACATCACTTGACCTGCCATTTATTGGTGGCAATGACAAGGTGCAGAGTAACTTTTTCCTTCTGGTAGTTGAAGTAAGGTAAGCAAAATTACTGGCACCCCACAACTTGCTCCCACTGAATGCCAGCATGAGTCTGTACTGCTTGTAAACTTCCAAATTTGCTAGTCAATCTAGCCACCAATTCCATACAGTTAATTGACTGTTTACAAAACAAAGGATCCTTCTGTAAAAAGGCTGAGGAATTCAAGGCTGCTGCTACAGCCTGATACTCAAAAATGTACCATGAAATAAGCAAAGGGCTTTGAGCTGACATTTAAAAAAAAAATCTACAATCTGTACCATAAAAGATGTGCTAAAACCTCCTTAAAACTACAAAGAAACTGTGCCACAATGACTGCCTGAAACAAAACAGGAGAGAAGAATTAATCCACCAGCTAAGGTCTTATTTAGTTTGCTTTAACAAAGTCTGTAAAGCCTATTGCTCTGTTGTTGTAATGATGTAGGCTAAGACACAGGAGATAAGAAAAGCCAAGACACTGAAAGCTGTTGCAAAACTAGGTCACTGTTAAATTAAACATTTTATGAAAAATAGAACCTACCTTGAACAACTCTGAAAACCTCTTTGCTTTTTTCATGCACTCAGCCAGAGAGAGGCACTTACACCGCTTTACTGCCTTCAAGGGGAAAAAGCGCCGGTTTGGTGACGTCTCGGCACCCACCCCCGAGCCAGCAGCTCCATTTTTTCTTGTAATTAACAACTATTGAATATTTATGAATTAAGTGCCACAGGGTAACACTTAGTCATCCGATCAACAACGCTGTTGGTTTGCAAACTGAAAGGAAAGCACTGGCCCTACCTCAGAGCACTGCAACCACCGCAGCCGTACCGAAGCTTCTGCTTCTCAGAGTTTTCTTCTGGCACCAGGAGAGAAGGAGGCTACTGGCAGAAAGTTAGCCGTATCTACGCCTCCTTTTTCCAGACAGTCACAGGGGAACGTGCTGTGCTGTGACTCTCTTCACCATGTGAAGTAGCTCTTGAAATACCCTGGGGACTCCCGCTGTTGAGCTGTGAGTAAGAGAGTGAGCACAGGCCCTGTGAGCATGTGTAACTCTAGTGTCATAGCCACTACATGCAGTGGTTCAAAGTTGTACCTTTCAAAGCTGATAAAATGACCCCTTTACAGCAATGAGGATAATACAGCTTTAGGAGAATATTAGTAGGTGTGGGGGAAGTTTTCTCCTGCTGCAGGCTTCAGTAAAAGATAGGATAACTTTATAAAAGGTGTGTTTTGGTCATTGAAATCAATCTCTGTGATAAAATAAAGCTGACCAAATATTTTCAGCGTAAATATTAGCGAAAATGAAAAGCTAGCTCGACTTCTTTTGGTTTTAATGATGTATCATTACTGACAGGTGATGTTCTGTACCTGGTGTGGACCACGGTGGTCTCTTCTGGCTTTTAAGATCTCATCATAAAGTACAGCGGAGAGGGGACAACAAAACTCTGTCCTCCTGGCTGGAAAAACGCGTAGCAGTCCCTCACCACTCATTCTTCCCCAGTACTTACTGAGCATAGCAAAGCGTTTCAGATGGAAGGTCTTTTTCCGCAAACATTTCTGTATGTGCTCAGTCCTACAGCAACTCGCGATGTCCCACTGATCTAAGTGGAACTGTTCCTGCATCTCTCATCATGCTCATCAAACCGCTGGACTCTCCCGCTGGGAAAGAGGTTAAACTGAGAAATGATCTCTGTGATGAACCAAGGCTGACTACATTGTTTTCAGCGTAAGGATCAATGCAAATAAAAACCTAGCTTGGTTTCTTTTGGTTTTAATTATGTATCGTTTATTTTAGTAGTTAACGCATGAAATTAAAAAATGTTGCTATGCCATTTTTCTTTATAGCAGTTATTACTTCAAGGGACCGAAGAACAGTTGTTACTTGAGAGAATTCACTAGAGAACGATTCATTTAATTATAGTATAAAATGTGGAAATAAGACATGAAATATTATCCAAAACTGAAATACCATTGACACCCTTTTTATTTATCATTTGCCTTTCCTTTTATTTGTACTTTTTGGTTACAATTTCTTCTGTTGAGCATGATTAAAAAAAGCACAGTGGTCACTTTTGCTTTAATGTTGCCAGTCAGTTTTCTTTCTCAGCGTCACGTGCTACTGTAGTACAGTAATTCTCGGCCTGGAAACACTGCCAGGAAACATATGCATAATTTCTTTGAATTGCAGTTTTAAGACACAGGTGACATGTTTGCTATCAATCTTGTATTTTGAAAATGGCATTTCTATAGAACTTGCATTTTAGTCTGAGTTAACCTGATAAATTTAAGTACCTAGACCTGTTAACTACTGCGTGTGCACTCCTTTGAGGCAGCTGGGAGAATAAAGACCACGTAGAAAAGAGATGAAACAGTTTTTCCCGAATAGAGCTGATATAAGACACTGAAATATTTCATCCTCGATGTTACATGAAGTCATATCCCAGCATAACTTGATGTAATGACTGATTTGAAATGCTTTGCTGAGAAAATCTCTGCAAAAAAAAATTTCCGTGTTTCATAGGTAGCCACTATCTCCTTCCTCCCTTTGCCAAAAACTTTGTGTGGCAAATAATGTATGACATGCTTAGGTTCATCTGAAGGGAATGACAAGTAGTTTAAATTCAAACTTGATATAAATGGAAATATTTTTAGATTCGTTTTATTTCAAAAAACTATCAAAAAAATATATTGTGATGTTTCAGAAGTGCAATCTCTTTGAATAAAAAAAAATCAGGGAAGGTCCACCAAGATCAGAAGGTTTTAATCTGCCGCAGGTTTTACATGCCCACAGCTGAAATCTGAACCAAAACAATTGACTCAACACCCTGTGAAGTCCAGCAAGGGTCAATGAGCTCACATGAGGCACAACTGCAGAATTTTACCACTAAGAAGCAGTTTTGAGTGTGACGAGGAAATAAATGCGTAGTGTGCGAAGATGAAGGACCTTTTACAAGAAGTGAGCATGGGCAAACTGTGGAGGCTGGAACCTGGCATTTGCAAGACTGAGGAAGGAGCAGCCGAGAATGGTAAAGATGGAGATATAGATCCAGTAGAAATGGAGGTGATGCAGAGTTGCACCAGCAATAATTTTTCCTTCAGAATTTATTATTTGGATTATGGCAGCAGTTTCGTGTACCGGTCATCACCAGGAAGTCGACGTGCTAGGCACGCCACAACCGTAACGTAACAGGACATCCCTGCACAAGATGGCTTTTGGTGTCAATCAGCAGGTTTATCAGATATAAGCCTGGTTTTGACAACATCCAAATGAAGTAAATCTCCAGGGTGTTACGAAAGGGGGGAACGGGGACACCACACAGTGTATATAGGTTGGTAAATTAGCCTTTCCCCTGTGGAGCTGGCAGCCTTGCCGTGAAGAGTTTTGACTGCAAAAATAAGTCCGACGTGGAAATCAAACCTTGGGAACTCAGAAACTTTTGGCACAGAGACGGGTGCCGAGTCCTGCTGCCAAGGGTCTGGCCCGGTGCTGTATAGCGTAGCTCTCCCAGACTTGAGGGTCAGGTTTGGGTGAGGTGGGCTTAACTTGCCTTCTGGAGGACAAGGAAAGGAATAAAAATCTTACCCCATCCAATGGAGAAATTGGTGGAGAATATCCATAGGAAGTGTCCAAGTTACTTTGCACACCTAATTAATGTATGGAAACTCATCCTAGCCCACAGCAATGGCTTTTGCCCATGTGACTTAAAAGAGCTGTCTCTGGGCAAGTTGTTTAAGCTGTGGTGCCTGTTACGATGGATAAGGGTGCGCTGCGTCCTGGGTGCCCCGAGACCCCAGGCTTTAGCTGGGAAATCCTGGGTGTTTGAGGAGCATGCCCCAGAGAGAAGGCTTTCACGGTTACAGACGGAAGAATTTTACCGAACACCTTGATGATGTGATACAACACATAAATAAGAGTGCAAGATGGACGTAGGGCCTGTCCTCGGCTCCTCGCCTTCCTTCAGAGCCGCGCCAAGTCGCCCCGAAGCAGCCGGGGTGGCGGCGGGGGGGGAGGCTGAAGTTTCCCCGCGTCACCGGCAAAGGGCGATAGGCTCAAAACCGGGGGGAAAGCGGCTTCCCCCGGCGCCGGTGCCGGGCAGGGGAGGTGTGCCCGGGCTGCCGCAGCGGGCGCTGCTGCGGCGGGGCCGGGGCCGGGGGCCGTCACCGCCCCCGCGGCCCCGCCCGGGCCGCCGCCCCCGCCCGCCCGCCCGGCGCGGGCTCGGCGGAGGGTCGGGCGGCGGCAGCAGCGAGGGGCCGGCCGAGGCGGGGGCGGGGGGCGCGGTGTGCCCGCGGCGCTCCGGAGGCAGCGTCGCCCTCGCCGCCTGCGCCGCCGTCCCCGCCGCAGCCTGAGGGGCGCTGAGGAGAGCGAGAGATTTTGGAAGAGGCGCGGAGAAGAGCCCCGGGGAAACCGCCGGCCCCGCCCGCAGGCTCACGCCATGGTGCGGGCCCCCCCCCGTCCCTGAGGAGAGGCGAAGCGGGGGGCGGCCGGGGACGGCGGCGGCGCGGTTGCTAAGGTAATGGGAGTGGGCTGCACGCAGGGCTGGGGCTGCTCCCGGCGCCGCTGTTTCCCCCTTCATCCGCGTTTGTTCGGCGGAGTGGTTGCTGCTCGGCTCTGCCCCGCAGCGGGGTCGCCGTCCCAGTCCCTCCGCGGAGAGCGGAGCCCCGGCCCGGCGGGAGGGGGCTGCCCGGGCGGCCCCGATGGGGGACTTCGCTCCGAGTTGGTAGTAGCGGACAGGTGCAAGGTGGTGCGTGTGTTTTATATATATATATATATATATGTATGATGTGTGTGTGTACTGGCCCGCGGCGCTGGGCGGGCGGGGGGAGACTGTGCCCCTTGCCGGGCCGTGCGGGTCCCCCTGAGGGCACCGCGGCTGCGGTTCGCCCTCCTGCGGGGGCCTCGGGGAAGGGGGCCCGGCCTCGGGTCAGGGCCGGGGCGCTGGAGGCGCCTCGGCTCCGTCCGGGCAGCGCGGGGGTGCCCTCTCCCCTCGGGGCTCGGCTCGGGTTCAGGGGGCGCGGCGTCCGCGCAGGTACAAGGGCTGTGCCCGGGGAGCCGGGGCTCGGTGGGGACGCAGGGCAAGTTGTGGTGCCCTGAAACTGTGGAGCTTTTCGGGGGGAGGCCTTGGAGAAGGACGGGGGGGAGCAAGCACTGGGGTACGGCTTGAAGGGGGAGCTGGTGCCCTGTGGGATAACTTGGAAACTGTTTCGCGTCGGTAGTATATGGCAATAATATACTTTCATCTGCCAACAAAGTGCGTTTGCGTGAAGACAGATCAGTGTGTGAGAGTAAAGCTGCCAGGCACTCTCCTCCCAGAGCCTTAATCTCCTGTGACACTAAAAGCATCTCCTTAGTCACTAGCTGCGACGGCATAAATAGAGGAATAGGTTGTGGGGCCAGCAAGGAGCTTCAGGTATTTTTTTCTGAGGAAGATGCAGATTTTTGTATAGATAACGGCACGCTGCCACTTGTACGGTGCAGACGTAATAGCAGTCAGGGCTGCCGCTCCAAGGAGCTGACAACGCCCGTGGCTCTGATCTTGTCGTCCCGTCTGCACCGTTGCTGCTCTCGCTGCCGGACGCAGCCCTCGCCGGGACGGCCTGGGTAAGTCGGGGCTTGCTTCAGCTGACCCGCAAGGGGCTTGCCAGAACGGCATCCCAATTGTAGCCTGCGTGCTACGGAGCAGCGTGACGCTTCCCAACACTTCCTTGAAATTAAAGATTATGGATGTGCATGATTGCTTTAGATTGTTTTTTATTTGCTGACTGCCAGTGTGTAGGGATCAGAAAGCAGGAAAATCTTTGATAAATAAAGCCATACTGTAAAACTCACCTTTGTGTTGGTGTGTTATGCTGTATATTGGTGGCTTCCCGCTCCAAAGAAAGCTACGTTTCATTTGTGTTTGCGTGTTTCTGTGGGAAGTGCTTTGAGAGCTGTGAGTGTGAAAAGCGCTTTGTGAAGGTATAGTGTTATTTGTAATTGCTCACTGAAGAACATACTGAAAGAGGTTAACTGTAGTTCAAAGCTTTGGGGATTTAAGACATTTGATATCATCATAAATATTCTCCAAGGTCGATTTGGGTTTATTTTGATGTGTATATTTGCTATGATCCTTTTTTTTGTTTAGATTTTTTGGGTTTTTTGTTTGTTTTTTAAATGCTAGATTTATCCTAATCTTGCAGATCGGAAGAACTAGCAATTGTTTGCTGTGTAGTTATGATCCATAATACTTTCTCACCAGCTGACTGGGAACACTTTCACTATACTTCCTTGCAAATCTGCTTTAAAAAGAGGTCAGATGTTGAAGAGCAGTTATTGACTTGGGGGCATATGGTTACAAGCACAGAATAATAGTGTTCATTGCTTGAATGTGTGTTTTAAATGCTGAAGAAACTGTTTAGACTCAGCCAATATTGACTTTATTTTTAGATGAGTTGTTCCTTTCTCTAACGACCTGACTAATAGAATAATTAATGGCAAACATTCCCATTTCTTTCCTAACTGGCTACAAGTGGAGTGGAGTTTAGCCCTTATTTTTTTCCATTTTGAACTGCAGTAATGATCAGAAGGAGAAATAGTTATTTGCTATACATCTCATACTGAGGTTTATCAGTAATAGATGTCTGAAGATTGCTGTTCACCTACCTGACTGATTTTTTCTTTTTTCTTTTTTGGTTTCTGCTTACTACCCTTCCCTTCTAAGAAAAGGCATAATAAGAAGCTGCGTATAGTCAGTGTTGACACTGCTTGCCTTAGTTTCTCTCTGATGGTTCCTGTGATGCAGGTGGTGCAGATACCTGTTTTAGTCAATGACACCTGAGGAAAAGGTGTGTCCTCTTAAAGCAGCAATTACCTCCTTGCTAACTCCTTACAATGTGTTTCGGTGTCTAGTATGTAGTTCTGGTGGAGCCCACCGGTACGGCAGAGGTGAGCAGAGCACTGTTTGTTCACGGGAGTAACTCTGCGTTGGTTAATGTTTCTGAGGCAGCTGGGAGAAAGCTGAGTGTATGGACTGGAAATGCTAGGATCTGTCGTTGTCCCTTCGAGCAGCCAAGAAGGGGAGAAAAGGAGAGGGCAGTCCTGTCCCAGCAGACTGCAGCAAACTAGCATATGGTAGGGAAAGAAAAGAAGCTGCTGTATGTGGAGTAGCAGGAAGACAAAATAGCTGCAGTGTGTCATCTTAACACGGTACGTTAGGATGCTATGTTAGTCTGTGGTGAAACTCCTGAATCTTGCAGTGTCGTGGCTCAGGCTTCCTAATGGAAATACACGGATATTGCGGGGTGATTATCTTTTTTCTGTCCTCGATAACAATATGAGTCCCCAGCTTTTCAAGAAAGAGGGATAGCTAACCCAGAGGCTCTGGCCAGAGATACCTTCGATGTCTAAATCAAACCCTACAGTTGTAAAGTGGCAGCAGAACGAGGGCAAGCTGCTCTTACCGTGCCCAGTGTTACAAGAGGGCAGTTTTGCCCTTACGATCGATTACTGCGTTGTGTGTGCTCATCGCCTGGAGCTTCAGTTGTGTTTCCGCAAGCACACGTAGGCTCTCTAGAGGGGAGATTGAATGAACAAACAGGTCCACTTCACTGAGCAGCTCTGGACTGTTTCAGGGTACAAATACTGCATCTAGTCATCAGAACTGAAATGCTCCTGGTTCCTGGTGGGATTCTTAGCTTCTTCATGATTGCGTTATTACCTATGTCAATTCATACCACAGTATTATAATTACAAAGAAAACCTGGGTACACTATTACGTTCATGATTTGGAAGGGTGTTTCTTCATGTCAGTCTATGAACTGCTGTCACCAATGTGGCATAAGACAGCACTCTGCCATCTGAAGTGTCAAACGAGATGTAAGTGAGGTATCACGGCCCTGTGTTATTACTGAAGGTGTAGTAGTACTTTTAACCCTGAACACTTGCGGTTCTGTCAGCATATTAGAGAAAAGCTGACCAGAGGTGTGCTGGCCAAGCACATTTCAGAAACATTTAGATGGCTGTAGGTGGTGATGGACACCACCTTGGGTTTTCAGAAGCATCTGGACAAGTCAGTCACTTGGTTCCTGTGGAGTTACACATCTAACTTCTTCAGACTACAAAATTTCCTCTTTGCATCTTTGAGTGCTTATTGTAGAATCATAGAATCATTTAGGTTGGAAGAGACCTTTAAGATCATCGTGTCCAACTGTAAACCTAACACTGCCAAGTCCACCACTAAACCATGTCCTCAAGTGCCACATCTACAGGTCTTTTAAATACCTCCAGGGATGGTGACTCCACCACTTCTCCAGGCAGCCTGTTCCAATGCTTGACAACCCTTTCGGTGAAGAAATGTTTCCGAATATCCAATCTAAACCTCCCCTGGCGCAACTTGAGGCCATTTCCTCTTGTCCTGTCATTTCTTACTTGGGAGAAGAGCCAGACACCCACCTCGCTACAGCCTCCTTTCAGGTAGTTGTAGAGAGCGATAATGTCTCCCCTCAGCCTCCTTTTCTCCAGACTAAACAACCCCAGTTCTCTCCGCTGCTCCTCATAAGTCTTGTGTATAGTTGAACATCTGTCTTCATATTCAGAACCAAATTATTATGTTCCGATATCTCTAACTTTTTTCCTGAAAATTTCTGCCTTCACTCTTTGTCTCTTAACTTTCTGTGTAGTGACTGTCAAAGTACTGCTCACATTGTGTCCTCGAGGCGGTGGATTTATGGGGATTTAGAGGTTGCTAGAATGCACAGTCTGAAGTACTTTGAAAAATTTGGCATATCTTTATACCCTTGAAAAGGTAATAACAGATACATCATGGAGAGTTCTAAACTGTATTGGATTACAGTTTCCTTTAATGATGGTGACTTTTTCAGTTTTTAAAGGACGCTATTAATGTTGGTGAATCCACAGTGTTTTCTTAATCTATGTAAATTTTACCATGAAAAGACTTTTCCATGATTTCAGTTACTGTTTCCAGCTGGAGTAATAGGGTATTGTGGTGACTGGCGAATGAGCTAATTTCTGCTGTTGTGGTCTGCGAAGAGAGGCAAGAAAGAGGAGCTAATTTGTATTTTTTTTCATTGGTTGTCAAGCTCTAGAAAGATTGTAGAGTCAAGAGAGACTGCTGCTACCCACTTGTGTTGCATCAGGTCTCGTACTATTTTTTAACATCTCTGTAGCTGGTGGCAAAGGGTGTGGAGAGAGAGAGAGGGAGGTAGATTAAAATTTCGGTGAGCAATAAGGTTCTGACATATTGTCGTCCCAGGAGCTCTGCGTTGTCATGCTGGAAACGGCTATCTGTTCCTAGACTCGGCAGCAGCAGAGTAAGGCGCAGGTACTGCAGTTCGCCTACGTGGGGGTGGTGGGGACCACGGGGTAGTTAGGCAGTGAAGAGGAATTAGTGCTGTGTTTTTGCCAGGAATCTTTAATTACATGTTACAAACATCATCCCAGTGGAAAGGGACAATATTTCATCTCTTTCACAGTGCTTACAGAACCTGGCATCAGCGGTGAAAGGTTCACAGGGTAGTTAAAAGCTCCTCAGATTGATTACTACAGACCTACTGTGCTATGGGGATGCGTGTTGAGCAAATGATAACTAATGGTTTGAAAGCCAGGGCTTACGTTCAATTTATTGCTCTGTGATCCATTATGTGAATGTGGAAAGTCACTTAATTTCATTGTTATTTAGTTTATCATTTTGTAAAAGAAAATAATATTTGCCTCTGTCACAGATGAGCAACTAGTTTTGGATTATGTCTTCACTAGTGTAACGGCAGTCTGGCGTAGACGCGTATTAGCTCAATTGGAACTGTCTTTATAGCAGTATTATAGTATAACAGCAGTAGTAGTAAAGTATATTAGTATTTATAATGTACGTAGCATATATTGGTATTTATAGTAGTCCAGTTGTGGCATTGTAGAGTTCAGGGTGGATGAACCACTGCAGTGGGATTTGTAGACTCTGCTGAACTGTGTGGGTGTGTGAACTTGAGCTAGCTTATTCAGGAGTGGCTTAGGTGCTTTTTACATTGCAATTACTGAAGTGATTTGGATGTAATTTGCATCTGAAAAGGCTGTGTGTTGTTGTGATGAGCAGCGGGGCAGTGAAATCATAGTATATTGCATCATGTCCTTGAAGTACATGGGATGCGACCAGTTGTGTTCATTTGCACCAGGGGTATTGCCTGGTGCCACGTCTTCAAAAGCTCCTGTGCTTTTGGGTAGCAAATTTCCCATTTTATTTGATTGCAGGGTACTTGCAATTTTCCATCCTCTTGAGAATGAACAACCAGCAAGAACTCTCAGCACTTTGGGGTGTTTTAAATGAGATAGTGCAGTTGCTGATCAATGCAGGGGTGGATTGGTTGTTATATCAACTTGTGTTAGACTACTTGAAGGGAGCTTTATTTTAGCAAGCTCCGTTTGGAACAGGGAGTTTAGGTGGAGTAATTCTGAATTTGGAATCTAACAGGTACTGGCGCCTATATTTTTTTATTTTAATATTTTGATTTTCTTGTCAGCCTGTATTAGAGTATCCATTAATTTGTGCTGCTTCTCATTTGGTTTTCTCTTTGAATCAATTTTCTTCAGTTGTTTTCAACTTATTAGATACAGTGTAAAATAGAAAATGCAGTCCATCCCCCCTGAAGTAGCTTACTATAGTTGCAATTAATGTTTTCTATGGTGCATAAAGTACATGGCACTTTTAGAGATGGTGTCTTTGATGGCTCAACTTCATGGACAGGATGCTCTTAGCATGCCTTAACTGATCCAAGGAAGGTGATTTTTTAGAGAAGGATTTATACTGGAGAAGGGATTAGAAGTCTACCCTCAAGCTCTGTATTATCAGTGCAGTTACTTGTTTTGCACAGGGAATGATTCTGGCCAAGAAGTTGGCATCGTTGCAAAACAACAAAATACAGCTTCAGCTCTCTCCTTTGCAGCTGCTCCTTGCAGACTGATAGCACTTTATAAATACTGCTGTAGTTTGGGATCACCAATTCAGATGAAGTTCAAAGTTGCACTATATCGATCTCTGCATTTCTAAATTCGTATAGCACTGACACTTGTTTCAGTTAAATATTCAGCATATATTTGCTGTTACGTTCTCTGTAGCTATCCTTGGTAACAGTGTGTTGGCTCAGAGCCTTTCTAAGAGCCCTTGTGCTCACAGCAGTATTTTTTTATTAGAAGGTAGATTGATTACAGGTGGATACTGCATTTTGTTCTGAATTCTTTGGAAGAAGGATGGATGTATTGGAGGCAGTTTCTTCCTGGGTATAATATCATTCTGGTCCATTAAAAGTAAATTTGGTATGCAAGTGCCCATTTAACAATTGATTTCACAAAGGGAAAAATTTGCCTTCTTAATAAGCAATTCATGTGCCAGTATTCGCTACCACCCATCCCCGTTCCATTTTTCCTTTTGATTGTCTTGCTCTCCTTGTTTATCTATCTGTCAAAGAATAGATTGAAAACTCTGAAAGAGGGAAAGGTCTTCCTTTTAAGTCAGCAATGCTTCCAGCACACCTTGGGTGGACAGACCAGAGAACAGGTAGTGTGTATTTCTCTATTTTTAAAAAAAAAAAAAAAAGAGAGAGAGAATGCCTCTCATTAGGTGTCAGGGAACTCAGGACCTAGTCAGTGTCAGATGCCAAGAAAGTTACTTTATCTTGGCTTCCACTCCTAGGTTTCCTGGATGTAACATTCAGTTGCAGACAGTATTTTCAGCATTCTAAAATAGATACAAATATCTGCAGATTTAGAAATATATAGAATCAAAATGGGGTGTTGCTCCCCGGGGAAAGAGGAGGAAAGTAATCATCTTCCGTGGTTTATCAAGAAGCAGCCTGATCATCTGCCAGGTGGCTGAGACGGGTCACCTGTGGCTAACATGATTGGAACAACTGGAACCCTCCATCCTTAGTGCCATCTGTTACACAGTTATGTGACAGAGTGAATACTACCACAGTTGTCAGAAATGGAGAGAAAACTGCTCAAGACCACAGAGCGCGCCCTTTTTTGGAGGTGGTACAAGGCCTTGGTGATCCCTGGTGAGCAATGTTCTGTTTAGACCACCACACCATGAATATTTACTGTTTTTGTTAAAGGACATACATAATTGGGAACAGCAAGTGATTGGAGAGGAGTACATACGGAAACCAGCTGCTCACATTAGATTACGCAGTGGGCTGAGTTTAAACTTACAGACTGTGTCTCTCTGCAGGAGACCAAGTGGCTTGGATTGCCTCATGTCTGAGAGCTAGTTCAGTCGAAGAGATGGCTGTGTCCATAGTGCATATCCTTGGCCAGAGGGATCTCCTCTGGCCACCGGATGGTATCTCTGTGGCCCGAAGATATGATGATCATTATGCGTGTTTTTTCCAAGTAGTGTTGAAAAAATGTGAGATTGTGTTGAAAAAAACACAATTTTTTCAGTGTTGAAAAAATGTGAGATCCCACCAGAAGGATGAGGTTATGCATCGCATGACTTGGGACATGGTGTGAGGCTGTCTGGGGTTGCAGAACCTATTGGGAGACTGCTGGAGGAATGGATAAGTAGCAGGGAGCCAAACCCTGTGTAAGGTCATCCATGCTGACTCTTGGGAGCAAGTGGTGATGGGCGAGAACTGTGTTCCCAGACCTAGGTCCACGTACTGGTTTGGAGCTCTACAAAAGAGAACCTGGGAGCAAACTAGCAGTTAAGCAGAGTGGTGATCAGGAGTCTAGAGCTTCCTCCCTGCCCTAGTACTGTGTGGAAGTGTTGACATACCTGTAGAACGTTTTGAGGTAAGTTTTTCACAGGAAGCACTTAGTTACATGCATGGAAGGAGACTGTACCTTTAGGACATGTCTGTAACAGTAGTAGAAATTGGAAATCCCAGTCTTCATCAGGATCCCAGTTTCCTTAGACGAAAAAGGGAGTGTCCCAGAATTGGGTCCTTTCTTCCTGCTCTGGCAGGGTGAGGCAAAAGTCTCTGCTGTTTCCATGCCTAGATGTGTGTGTGTCTTTCGTGCTGCTGGTTGCAGACTGAGAGAAGTGTTGAGCTCCAGTACTTCAGCATGGGGCTCCCTGTGAGCTGGTACCTCAAAAAGAGGAGGAATGGGGTCCTTCAGAATTCATGGATTCTGCTGGTATAAACAAAACTGCTTTCTCACAAACAAAGAGGAGTTCATTTGGCAAAAATTTGAACATTAAGTGCAGTTGCTGGAAGTGTTTATACTTTTATTCCTTAAAAAAGGCAACAGACTGAATATTGTTGATAGTACTGCAGTGCTCAGCACTTGCAAGGAGGGGCAGAAGGTCTGGGATGAACTTCCACTGGGAATGTATTTTCAGAGTAACTTCAGTTACAATTTGATGTCTAAAACAGTCATTGGAAGGATTTTTAGATGCTTTGGGAGCTATACTTCACTGACCGAAAGCAGACTCCCTTTGCTGCTTCTCCATGCAGGGGAGCAGTACCGTGGTATCCGGAGTGGCCCAAGACCCTTCAGTCTGTCACTGCTAACTGTGGTGCAGCTCCCTACGTGGGGATGCCCAGCCCCTGTTTCACGAGCCCTTATGTCCTCCTCAACATCTGTTTCAGGAGGGGAACGTGCTGGCAGAGTCTTGTTCCGCTGGGCGCAGTGGTCAGTAATGCCGTGGGTAATACCAGCATTTCCCCCTCCTCACCAGTAAGGATACTGGAGGAGATGGTGGAGTTTTGATCTCTGCTCTACTCTTCCCAGCTTTTGTCCGATTCAGGTGGATGCTGTCTCAGTTACGGTTTGGAAAGTTGTGTCACTAGTCGTGTGAGTTTACTTCTGAAGGCAGAGTGGAGGTGAATTGTGCAGTGCTCTGACTGAGCTACACCAGTTAAAGCAGATTGCATAGCCCAGGTTGGACCTGGGGATCCTCTGGTTGATGTATTCGCGTTGGTAAGCCGGGTGACTTCTATGATACGCTGTATGTTGTCTTCCGGTATACTCACCTTGCTTGGCGTGTCCAAGTCCTAGTTTAATGAAGTAATAGTTAACCAGGAGCAGAACATGAAGCTACAAGTTTTGTTCTTTCCAGTGCAATTCTAGAGAGACTTTTGTAATGGATGTGAAATATCAAGTTAATATTAATGGGGACTAATTGAATTCAGATTGACTGATTATTTTTTTCCCCTGTCTCTTCCCTTCTGTCACCTAAATAATATGATCTATTAGATCTAAATATTCTAGGAAACCAGGTAGGCATTTTTGCTGTTAGGTAATTATCAGTTCAGCAAGGCATGTGGTTATATGATTTCTCAGGCACGTAAAAGTCACGTAGTCTAGTTATGTTTCACTAATTAGAAAGAAATTAACTAGATATTAATGACGTGAAATTATATTTTACTTTATGGTTGTGCGCTAAAGCTCCAAATATCTCATGATTTCACATTAGCACTACAAGTCAATGATAAGGTGCCCTTGAAATATATTAATTACATAGCATAAAGGTGACTTTGACTTACTGTCATCCAAAATTGTGTTGCAGCTGAGTGGTGCTGATGGATATTTACATGGGGATTCATGTAGTAGATTCTGTTTCCCAGGATTAAATTTATGCATATTATAACAAACTATCTCATTTTATCTCAGATGTGCAAGAAATGTTTTGCACTACCAATTTTGCTTATTAAGTCGACAACTTATTTATTAAAATGCAGGATTGGTGTCTGAATATGACCCTGTATTGGGGTTGTTAAATGCTGGTGAGGTTTTCAAGAACTAGCTTGTTTTGCAGAATTTCTTCTAACATTGTATTTCTTTCTTTCTCTATTGTCTATAAAATGCAGAGTCTATAAGGACTTCTTGGTGGGGTAATTTCTGTGAAGCACATGGATGTTTGTGCCTATAAGAGTTTTCTTACAGCAGTCTTGTTTACAATAGTCTTTTCTTCCAGTAGTCAAGGTATTTTAGAACATTAATGGAAAGCTCTTAATTTACTGCTTAGCTGTTTTTACTGAATTTACATATACGTAGAGATTAAATACTGTCAGTGTTTATGCACAAAAATGTAAAGGTGGTTGTCTTTGAAATTTTGTTGTTAAACTCCTGTATCAGAAACTCTAAGAGGTGACCTGTGGAAAAAATCGTTTTTCTTGCTTTTTGGAGCATTTTTAAAATTGGTTATTCCCGTTTAAAGGAGTTTGTAATGTATGGGAGCCATATCTCTTTGCAGCTTCTGGTTTTTGGGAGAGTTTGAGGAGCCTGATCAGATAAGAGAGAGATAAAACTCTTAACTGTGATTCAGTGCATTTTGTCAATGGCTGCCTATCTGGTCCAGTGTGATTATGTTTCTCAGGAAAAAGCAGAACTGTTCTATAATAAAGAATAAAATTTTAAAAAAGGAAAAATCAGCAAGGGCCAAATGCACCCTCTCTTTTTAGCTTACTTTTGGGAGTATTTTTTTTAAAGGCTTCATAGGCCATCTTATCCATAAACAAGAAATTGAAGACTGCTGGTTTGCTCCTTCTGCGTGGCAGAGAGAGAGAATGGTTAGCGCAAATGGCTTTCAATTTTTATCACTTTCACTGCTGAGGAGTCTGGATTACTGCAAGCATGGCTATTGTCAGAAAAACAGCTGTGGGAAAACAGCATCTTTTGAACCTCAGAGCTGGAATTCAGAGACCATTTGTTTTTTGAAGATATGCATTTGGATTTAGATGGCTGGTGTGTGGATGCTGGCTGGTATGAGTTAGCCGTGGGTAATGTAGTAAACAGCCTGTAGGAGTTAGGAGCTGACGGTACTCTTCAGGTAGTAATTGGTGAGGCTGTTAACTGGAGGCTGTACATGAGTACTTTTTTTTTTTTTTTAAACTGAAATGTTTGTTTTCACCCTTCTCAGCCCCGTGTAGCTGAGATGTCTGTGTAAGACCAAGCTGGATTATCTTCTGGCTGATGCATCGCAAACATGTGCTTAGAGAAAGGTTCAGAGGGCAGACTCTGTTCTTCACCTGTGTAGTGACTTAGGGTTGACTTTCTGCTTGCATCTTGACTACACTGGGCTGGCAGCGAGGACAAAATTGTGTAGAAAGATTAGATTTTAATAGGATCCCTTGAAAAATTAGTCCTGCAATTCTTTCACACCAGGTTATGGGGTTTTGTTGGCTTGTTTTTTAACAGAGAACTATGCAGGTCAGATGTGGACTTTCAAATACCATTATGTACCATATATTGTAACCCAATTAAAGGGTTACAAATGCAGCATGTTAACATATTATTAGTGTGAAAACTCTCTACTGTGAGCACGAGCAGTCTTACTTGTGTTTGCGGCAGGTAGCCTCCCTCCCTGCAGCCCTGGCTCTGGGCTCTCTGCCCTTCTCCCTGGTGGCCTGTCCCCAGGCAGAGATGGAGCGGTGCTCCCTTGGAGCTCTGCTGATGTTGCTCCTTGGTCAGAGGTATCGCTGCTGCATGCCTGGCGGTTTGTCTGCATTTGTGGGGTGTGAAATTAGTGCCACAATCCTCAGGCTAGTAAGAATGCCCTGTTTGTGAATTGGTTTGAAACCAGGACTTAGCATGGCAGGAGTGCAGGGGAGCAGTCCTGCCTCACTGCGTGCTGAGCACCACTCAGCTCCCGTATGTTAACAAGCACAGGTGTAAGGGATCCACAGGGACCCAGCATTGCTGTGCTTTCATCTTGAAGAGCCAAGAGCATGCCTGTGTCTTATCACTCTCATTTTCTCTGTAGTCTTTTTTTCCTCTAGAATAAGAATACCATCTAAGAAAGGATTTTGTGTTTTTTAAAAAAAAAGCAGTCTAAAAGAGAAGAAACTTGGGTGATGGTCAGAGCCCTGACAATTCCTCGAGGGGTCTGGTGGACCTCTGGTCCAGGGGCCCCGTTAAGGCTCATCCCAGCACAAGCAGTGCCCAGGCTGAGTGGAGGGGATGCCCGCACCCGTCTGCTCTGGGGTGCACCTTGGTCCTACCTTGTCACCTTGTCTCCAGCCTTGTTCCCTGTGACATCCATCCTGCTGTCACTCCTGCAAAGGTGGCCCTGCTCCTGACCAAAACCCAGCAGGAAGCACTTCCACAAATTTCTCACAGGTTCACTTGTATTGATTACCTTTTGTAGATCTTCAGAGGCAGTCGGTGGTTCCTTCAATGTTGCCATGAACAGCGTGACAGCCACTACTGTATATCATGCGACGTGTTTTTGTCTTGTTGAACCAGAGTAGATGAAAAGCTTCAAGATGTGCTATGGGGGGAAAATCCTGAAGTATCAGAAAAGATCAAGTGAGCTGACAGAATAACAACAACAACAGAATTTGTAAATGTGGACGTTCAAAGTGAATAATACAGTGAGTGAAGCACAGCTAAGTAATGCTGTAGAGGGCTTTTTGATTAGAAATTGGAAATTTCTTCTTTAAGGGAGCGTTGCTCAGTTAAAAGTTAATTGCAATTGTTTTAAAGTATGCATAAATCATCTCAGTTCTACTATGTGAGGGGTGAACGTGGCCTTTATATACTACAGGTGAAGCTGAAACTCGGGTGACTTGACGTGTGCTTACAACTCTGCTTTGTAATTGCCTTCAGAAAGTCACACAGAATCTCTACCTAATTCCTGCTCCACTCCGTTGAGTTACAATACCTAGAGCCTAATTCTTCAGTGCCTTGAAATCATGACTAAGAAGTGCTGTGAAAATATACATTAGTGTAATTAATTTGAAGTGCTATAATTTCAAAATGCTTTACCCTTTACCATTTGTGCTACTTAAATTTTTTTGCATCTATTTCTTTTGCTGAGAGAATTCCATTTCCTTTTTAGCTCATGACCTGGCACAACAGTGCAGTGTTTGGGCTTCTAGGAAGACATCAGAGTTCAATAGGAGCTAAAATGAACTGATGACTTTTAAAAATAAAATAGCGTCTAAATTGGTCTGAACATCCCTTTGAAAGGTGATATATATGCATATCATTTAATTTGAACTAGAACTGTATTACTGAGTTTCAAAATTGGCATGTGCATGTACATAGGCATTTGTGCCCACACTCATGTGTGCATGCGTACTTTATAAAAGAAAGAAATGAAGGAATCTGGATTGATGTAGATTATTTATCCTTGGTGTCTATTATCTCTTGCTTAAAGGGATATCTCAGCTACTTCTGGCTCCAGTGGAGGATGCCATATTACAGCAATAGCCTTTTCACTGCTGAAACAGGACAGAGCTGGGATATGGTCTGAGCTTCTCTGATTCTAGCACTTGACTGGTCCTTGGGAGCTGACAACTGAGAGCTAGAATGGCTTGGGGCTGTATTATACCTGTAATTGTATGCTATATATGTATATGACATGCTGAGGCACTTTGTTGCCTATGGGAATGTGAAAAGTGGATATAGAAAGGAATAGGAAAGTATCTTCTTAAGTAAGGGAGGTGCTTTAGTGGTGAACTGTGTTTTAGGAATGAATGTGTAGATTATGCATGTGTGAACATACTTAGACTTTTTTTTGTTTCAATTTTTAATAAAATATGTTGAGATGGGAAATTTCAATACTTTCAATGCTGAAGAAATTGAGCTTGTCAAACAGCTTTAATGCCAGTGTCTGTGAGAGGAAACGTTACCTCTTAGGCTAGGAAAGGTCACCACATGGCTCCACAGCAGCATCTAATCTAAGATGTAGCTTGTCAAATGTGCTGGTGGGAGAAAAATTTAAAATATAGCATTTGGCTTAGAGTTTAAAGTGTCCTCCCTGCACTGTGACTTTTTTTTTTTTAAACTAATGTTTTTGCCTCAAGCCTGGCATGACTTGGAGGAGATAAGGCAGCACTTATGCTGTGCTTTTAGAAGATAGTTCAGGTTAAGGAGTATTATGCACAGTTGTTTGCCTGTGTCCTGCTGCCTCTTCCCGACTGCATCATGAGAAGAGGTGAGGCAAGCTGCTTGCTCTGAGCAAATAGCGATGCCTCCTCGGTTCCCGGCTGCTACCCTGGGGTTGGGGAGAGCTGGAAGTGGCTCCGAGTGTCCGCAGGCAACTGTGAGTGCTCCAGGGCTGGCCTGGGGCTGTCACCACCCTGCAAACCTCTCCCCACGGGCCTCCTGCCCCGGCTTGCCTGTCTGCTCACAGTGCTTCCTTGCCCGTCTGCCCAGCTCGTCCCTTGCAGTCTCTCGCCTTGCCCTGCTGTTCAAACAGCGCCCAGGAGCAGCCCGGTGTGAATCTGCGCTCATGGAGATCATTGTGCAGAGTGGGTTTCTGTGCACCCATGTTACACCCAGCAGCGTGCCCGACAGTCTGCTGTGCCCACTGGTTCCGCTTGGTTTCACTCTGTCTCACACCAAGCTTTTTATCCACCTCGGCTTTTTATTTGAGTGTGCCTAAAAAACTCCTCGGAAGGTCTAAGCCATTTGTGCTTTACAGTGAGGAAAGGAAGTGTGCAAAGTAGTAATCGGTCTTTTATTGAACAGGGGCTTATGATAGAAGACTAGAACTGGGGGAGAAATGTGAGGGGGTGTGTATGACCCAAACCATGGCTGTATGGGACTCGGCAGTCCTCACTTTTTGCGTGTGGGGCTTTAGATAAATCAGAACAAAGCATTTAACTGTTTGACACAGTGTGACAAAATGCTGCACTGGGTGAAGTCTCGAGCATGGTTCCCTCTGTACCATCCTCGTCTGTCTGCCTTGGAGGTAGTCGCGTGTCCTTGCCGTGTTCCCCTGCAGCCTGGAGTGATGCTGACTTTTGCTCCTGTCCTTGCAGTCTGAGCGTCGAGAGGCAAACATGGCCCAAGCGCCCACTGATCCAAGTAATGTGGAAGCCGCTGACCCAGAGGAGAGTTCTCCGAACATGATTGTCTACAGAAAGGTAAGGATTTGGAGCTGTTCACAAAAATCTGTTCTTCCGTGATTGACTTGGAAAAGGATCCCATGCCCCTTTTGAAGTCAAAGGTATGTTTCAGTCTGCTTGGATGCATATTCAAAATAGTTTTCAGGAAAGCAGGTATTTTAAACTAAAGCATTTGAGACCTTGGAAGTTTTACTCTGTTCAGTGGAAGCATTTAAGCTTGTTAGTGTAAAACACTTGATGACAAACTAATAAACATGCAACTTGAAATTTATAATTTCTTGTGAATAGTTGTGATGCAACTAGCTATTGTTCAAGTTTATAAAGTCTAGCTAAAATAATTGTACATACCTTCCAAGTTTTATCACACTAAGCATAAAGCAGCTGACATACAACAATCATCTAGTACATTTCTTCTATTTTTCATATTGTGTGTTTTGTTGCATAATTTACAGTTTGAGTCTTTGCAGGTAGTTGTTATTACTTCCCATTGCACTACTTAAATTAAAAAAGAGAAACCTCTCAAGTGCTAGTGAAAAATGAATTGGACAAAGGTAAAATAACAGCGATGAACAATGTTAAAGAACATTTTTTTGCCATGACAAAAGGTCTTATTCTGAAGTACTTTGGAGGCAGTCTAAAAGATGAAGGAAAGCAATCTATTGACCCATTTGCTAAGGAATTGTTTTACTCTGGGGTAGGCATATCCATTCTCTATGAAATGGAGTCTTTTTGTAATTTAATGAAATCATGTAAATATTTTTTATTTAGCCCGCAAAATGTTTCTTATGTAGCATGTGAAAGTGCTGTATGGTTCTGACAAAAATAAAATTTCATGCATGGCTCAAATAAGCTACCATTCTGTGATCTCAAGAGCTACAATGCTAGCTCAAATGAAGTTTCCTCGTGTAGTACGATCCAGGGTAAAATTTATATTTTCGCTCATTTTTACACCTTACAAGATAGCTATAAATAACCAAAATGTGTTGGGTGTACGTGGTAGCGTTTTCTGCTTGCGTGACTGCAATCTTGATGACTTTCATATGCTGAGAAAATAATTTAGGTTTCATATAGAGCATAAGTTGTTTAAAGTGTTACTTTTTGATAACCGTGATTTTGGTTTAGTTGTTGCATATTTGGTTTGGAATCTGGAATTGTTAACATGGGAAAATTTTCTGGGTAATGTGTAGGCTTGTTTGTTTTGAATGTGTTATGAACACACTTCGGCTGCTAATTTGGAAGTAGCAGTAGTCAGTTAGTCAGATTATCTTTCTAGAACCTGTTTGCTGAGACGTCCAACACCACCAGGTTGAAGCAGATTTGGGACATGAAAGAAGTTTCTGGTTGTGTGATCTAGAACTAGGGCATTAAAGCTGTGACTCTGCAGAGAATCCACTTACCTTTTCTTGAAAACACTATGCTTTATTTGAATGTGCCTCACTTTCTGTTCATCTCATGGCATTCCTACTTAAGGATTTCTCCATTTCTTTGTCTTTTAGTGTTTCATTATTGTTGCTGTAGAATAAGGCTTGCAAGTTCTGCAGTATCAACGGGGAACGTACTCATACCATTTGATTCATCTCTCCTTACCGGCGTTCCTCAGATGTCAGTATTATCAGCCCTTCATAATACATAGTTATCTTTTAGAATAGTATGTCCTGTGCATTGTTCAGTAATGCTGTATTCTGTATTGTCAATATTAAGGTAATGCATGTCTGTCAGGCTCTTTTGTTGAGGGTTTTTGTTGCTTTTATGAATAGGGTTAATATTACCTATTCTTCAAAGTTAATTTCCATTGGTGATTGACTTCCTAAATCTAATTTACTGTTTGATATTAGTTGTATGTATTACACATCAGTTATATGTTCCTTAATGTTGATGAATCATATGCAAAATCTGAGACAAGACTTTTATTCTCTTGATTATCTCCCCTCTCTCCAAATGAGTGTTTAGCTCTTCATCTCTCATTTCCTTTCAAAGGGCTTGATTGCCAGTAATGAATGAGAAAAACACTGCACTGGACTCCCTGAAATACAGAACGCAATCTGCCAGCATATCATACAGTTCAGGATTGGTCTTGTGTCACAATAAAAGAAAAGGTTTGCTTCTCACAGCAGGGGTCCTGAGATGTAATTGTTCATCCCCCTAAGGAAGAAGAAATAAGGGTGGGCTTCAATAGTGGGACCACAGTAATTCCTGCTGTGTCAACTATTCTGTTGCTTGTCATAGCTGTCACGTTTGTGGGTTTTGAGGGAGGAAAGCCCGATGAGTACAACCCCAAATTGTTCATGCTTTCTTTACTGAGACTCACTGTGGTCTATTTGAAGTTCATAAGCCAAGAGGGTGGTTGTGGTAGCCCGGTTTTCTTTAGAATCGCTAGCAAGAGATACACACATCTAAAGGACAAATCAGATCTTAGGTGGTGCTGAGTGTCCCTTTGGAGCAACCTCTGTCTGTTTTGTTTATGGAGAAAAGCCTAGAACAGGCTGTTCTCTGTACTTAGGTAGGTAAAACTAAGTGGGATGGATTTTGGCCATGCAGAACAAAATAAACTAATTTATTTTGACTCCAATTAGTTTGTGATATTCTCTATGGACTCCTGCAAGCAAATGCGTTCTAACTGCTTTGATTGCTACAGCAGATGGTCTCAATGAGATAAGTCTTATTTTCTTCTACCTTCAGGGTTAACCTTTTGGGGGCTGATATTTATCAAATTGTGAGGCATGTTGTGTTTTTTTTTAATCCAAAATGTTCAATGTTGCCCTACTGTTCTGGAAGACATCTGTGGGTGAATTAGGTAATGCAGACGCACTCATTAGGGTAAGTAATATTTAGGGTGTGATTTGCCTTGCCCTATGCTTGTTAAAATGAATTGTACCCTAAACTACATGAGCTGTATTGACTAGGTCTCCATTGAGTCTCATGGGTGCCTTGACACCTAGCTGTCATGTACTTATGTCATATGGTAGACATCTATAATTAAGCAAGCTGCATCCCACTCCTAGGACTTTTGCGTCCTCTCATCTCTCTGTATGTCTCAGTACTTAGCCCTGGGCTTGTTATAGGGCTATGAGTAGTGCTGCAGTAAGGATGTGCTGTCATTTATCTTGTGTGGCATAGTGATATCCATTGGAAAATTTAAGGGCACTGCAGAAATTGCATTGCCGTTTGAGTACTGCTCTGTGAGTAAAATGTAAGAACTGTGTTTTCTTTCGTTGGTCTGGCCACACCTAGAGAAGATGCTGATGTTGTTTTTGTTGGGATTACTACTGGAAGAGTGGTATGCGGTGCTTAAAAAGACTATTTGAAATGCACTACCCTCCTTTTCATGGGAGCAGGTAATGTCGATACACAAGGGCTTCTGTGGAAGTGAGTGACATCCCAGTCCTCACTTCAGTCTGTGAGTGTTGTGTGGGTGCTGCAGCATGGAAGGAAAAAAATGCAATAAAAAGCTAGTGAGAGGAGAAAAACACGTTCCAAGCAAACAGCAACAGAAAATATCAATTGATTTGAAATGCCTGTCACTTTCCCTTGAAATCCAGCCACCCTTGGTTGCCTTTCTGGCTTCCAGGTGCTGGTTACTATGTCCCAGGGGCCCTTTGGCTCATCGTTCCAATAATCCAGGTCTGAAAGTTCACCTTCTTCAGACTGTATCGACAGACAAAGGGTTCACTGACACCTTCTGGCACCAGACCTGTTAGGCAACCTATTACCAAAATAATTTAGCAAATCAAATCTTATTACAGAAGGGATGGTGGAAAATTGTCATGTCACTGAAAGAAAAGAAAAATCGAAACATTTAGGGCTTGACTAAATAAGAACTGAAAATACCAATAAGGAAGAATTGCTTAGGAGTACCTGGGGAATATAACAAAAAGGATGAAGACACAGAAATGAAAATCTAGATTGGATAGCAAGGAGTACTTGTTCCTGAGAGAGATCCCTTAGGATGGGGAAGAGTTCGCAAACTGTACTGTTATAGATGTTTAGAACCACTGTGAGCATGAGGGATCCTGCTCTGAGGGATATCGAAGGGTATCGTCAAAGAAATGACCTAGATTATCTGATGGTACATTTCCATCTCTGCTTGATTTTGCTAGACACATCTTCTCTATCTGCTTGCTAACATCAGCACTTAGTGAGTTAAATTTTGAATTTTTATGGTTACTCATCATAAATCTTTTAAACAAGCAGGAAAATCTAATTTCCAAAGGCAATTACTGTTCTAAGTAAATGTAATACGAACTTGCAGCTGCCACAAGATGCTTTCAGAAAAGTTGGAGTTGTTTGCTACCTTCAGTACTTGGCAGCCTTACCCTCTTTTTAAACGCTGGTTTAAGATCTGAATTGTAATAATTTAAAAAAAAAAAAAAAGCCACCTTATGTTAGCAGCTTTTCTCCAGGCAGATTCCAGGGTTCCAGTCCTGGCAAATAGCTGGAGTGTTGCTGTCAGACCTCATCCAACATCATGATGGGGTAGGAAATGGGAGAACAAGCGGTTGTGAAGACAGATCTATGTGTGCAAAAAATGTATGGACCATGAAGCAGAAAGATGGAGGAAGGGGCTGCTGTTAAAATTAGCTGCTCAGATAAAAAAAAATACAATGCTGGTATTGGGAGCTAGTCAGAAGACCAAGACTACTATTTGTTTGCTCTTAAGCTGTGCTAAATAGCACATGAAAAACTACCTTGACAGGAAGGACACTGTCCAAGCAACCAAAAGCAGGGAAAACCCGTAAGGGTATAGTCCAAATGATGACTTCTTGCAAAGAAAGAAAAAGCTACAGTGTGTTAAAATGAGATGGATTTCATGCATACAACTTTTATACTTTATTAAATGAAAGCAGTCTGCCTCTTTTTTGAGGCTTCCTAAGCCTTTCAAGGTTTTATGCTGTTCTAGTGAGAGGCAGGAGAACCTAAAATGCATTTAAACTGTTGAATACTTTTGGCATTCTTTTTATTTGTCTCTTGAGTTATATTTTAGGATTCTGCTGCATGTAGAGGCCTTGAACCTTGTTTATGTACATGATATCCGAGATTCTCGCACAATTGCTTCTGGTTTGTGTCTGGTTCTTTAACATAAAATTGTAAAATTACGATGATGATGCATGAGTGGATAACACTGCAGACCTATAGTCTTCAAATTTTACCCAGAGATTTTTCTGTACTGTCATTAATGATTACTTTATGGCATTTTAAGCCATCTTGCTCATGACATTTCCCGATTTTTACTGTTTCCAGAGCAGTAACCCAGGATTAAACTAGGACTGAATTTGAAAGTACATATCAGTACTTCAGGAATAGAAACACACACAATTTTTGATAAGTAACCCCCAAACTAGCATTGTTAATGTTGGAAAATAGATTTAAACCCAATTTTGTTACCAAGATGTGTTAACATACAGGTTAGGCAGCAGGGCAACTTTAAGTCTGCAGCTCTCTATTGCACATTGAAAGGGAGGTTTCAGTTAATTTATCACTGCAAATACTCATGTGTTTTGGCTGTAAACAAAATTTGACTATTTCTTGAAACCTTGCTAATTTCTTTATCCAAGTGATTCACTGTGTCAACAACTTTGACTGCGTAGGGTGTTGTGCAGAGAGGGGGAAACACCTGTGTGCAAGATGGGCTATTTGTTAAATTGTGGCTGCAGTAACGGCAGACCTGGATGGTTGTTATCCAGGAGACTCCTTGGCATTTCCTATAATAACAGGCGTAATGTTCAATAATGATCCTTTTCATACCTCACGTAGCAAAATCTTGGGGAGAGGGATCACAGTAGTGGTGTTAGATTTAATCCTACAGAGAGAGAGAGAGGCTGTACAATGGGGGACAAAGATGGGGACAGTTGTGTGCAAGGGGTCTGTTGGGTAGGGGCAACGGAGAAGAGAGACCCGAGTATGCTGGTAAGTCATAGGACGGTCATGGTCCAGTATTGTGCTATGGCAATGCAAACCACAAATATAATCCCAGAATGTCTTGGAGAAGTATTTCCAGGGGAGTGATAGGTATCAATAGTATTGTGCAAAGGACCAGTGATATGTCCTCATCTAGGTCATGGTGTAGTTTTCTCTGTTGTCATCTCCTGTCTTCAGTAAACATGACCTGGTTACACAGGATGGACGAGAAACAAGTTGCTTATTTAGCTGAGCAAAACAAAATGAGGTAGGAGAGATGTAATTACTCTGCAAGAGTGCTCTAAGGGATAAATGTCAGGCAGGGAGAAGACCTTACTAAGCTGAGGATAGTACTGGTGCGCACACAAATTTTTATAAATTTCTGATGAATAAATGCAATCTGGGAATTAGGAGGTGGTTACTAATTGTCAGAAGAGCGGAGTTCTGGAGCAGCCACTGCATGGAATAGTGCGGCCAAGGAAGCCAGCTGGCTTTAGGATAGGTGTAGGCATGTTTTTGAAGAGGCTTGTGTGACATCATTTCTTGCAAAAGTAGAGAAGGAGACACAATGAGCCAAGAAGTCTTTCTAGCTTTACGTTTGTACCTTCTTTGCTGGAGCATGTCCAAAGAAGAGCAACGAAGCTGGTGAAGGGTCTAGAGCACGAGTCTTGGGAGGAGCGGCTGAGGGAATTGGGGTTGTTTAGCCTGGAGAAAAGGAGGCTGAGGGGAGACCTTACTGCTCTCTACAACTACCTGAAAGGAGGTTGTAGCGAGGTGGGGGTCGGTCTCTTCTCCCAAGTAACAGGCAATAGGATGACAGGAAATGGCCTCAAGATGCGCCAGGGGAGGTTTAGATTGGATATTAGGGAAAATTTCTTCACCGAAAGGGTTATCAGGCACTGGAAGAGGCTGCCCAGGGAAGTGGTTGAGGCACCATCCCTGGAGGTATTTAAAAGACGTGTAGATGTGGCACTTAGGGACATGGTGTAGTGGTGGACTTGGCAGTGTTAGGTTAACGGTTGAACTTGATGATCTTAAAGGTCTTTTCCAGCCTAAATGATTCTATGATTCTTCAGGTTACCTTGAATAGGGACTGTCTAAAATACCTGCAAACACCCTTTATTCATGGAATAGGAAACAATTTGTACTGCTGAAGTGTGATACGTGTAGGTGTCCTTGAGCAAAGCTAATGCTATTGACCTTGACTGTAGCTGTCACGGAACCTTGGGGTAAAGCTGGGGACTGTGGGTTTGATTTCTGCATCTGTTAGACGTGTATGAATGATTAATGATCTAAGGCATTAGTGTAAAATTGCAAGAAGTTAGTGCCCAGAGGACTTCAGAAGCTGACTTGCATCATTGCTTACACACAAGTAAAGCTGTCATACAAGTGGTAGAAACGTGTTTTTAAGAGTCAGGTGGAGGTGATCTACCTGCAGGGAGGGCTTTTGGACGCTTTGTGGTTTATCGTTTCTTTCCATCGCTTGTTTTACAGTAATAGTTAAGACTTAGCTGAGGTTAAAGATTCAGCTTAGTAGGTGGTATGCAAAGTTACAAATAGGGAAATACATGTAACATGGTAGGTAGGTAGACCTTCAAATAAATATTTTCTTGTTTCTCTTTTTAGATATATAAATACATACATATATATGTACACACATACATACTTATGCCTTTGAAGTAATGAGGATGAACAAATAACCTTTATATTTTTTCTGGCTATGTTGTTTAGCCTAATATAGGGGAGAGAGAGATATATATCTTTTTTGTATGTCTTATGTATGCTCTAAGAATATATATGTATGATATATATTCTTATATATCCCATATGCCTTAAATTTTTCCATTCAAATAATGCATGCACAGAATAATTCTCGTTTGCATTTTACACATATGAATCTGTCTTTCTGGTCTTGGAAAAGGTGGCATTAGCCCTAGTGTAAAGGCGGCCCTAGCTCTCGTGTATTTTATCCCTTGTAGTTAGAGATTTTGGTGATAAACCTATAGCTATCTTTGTGTTTTCATAGTTTTCTCCATATTCAGAAACAGTTATCTTATTTAAATTTATTTTAGTTTTCTTTCCTCTCTGGCTCATCTTTTCTCTGTTCCTGTTTGTAACTGAAACAAACTGTCTCTTGCACCCATCAGAGTCTAATTACAGTGATCTATTACTTTAGCTGTTCTCAGAGGCAGAAAAAAGACGAGCCGGGACCAATAGCTATGACAACTTCAAAGTGTATTTTTAGCAAAGCAACCAGTGTAAATTTAGAATACAGAGATAAAAAGGGAAGGTTCAGCTAGAGGGTAAGATTATGCTATTCTAGCTGTAGCACTTAATGCCTTGCATTTTTGGAAACGGTTTTCTTTTATTCCCCCAGCATCTTTCTCGTGTCATTCTTTGTGTTATTTGTTGTTGTCAGCATTTTAAGTTATGGTCTTGGAGTATTTACACTATGTTTGTTGATTTACTTTTGCATGTTGTTTTGGGCAAGATGCTGAATATGAGTGTTTTCTTTCTGCCTAAAGCATTATTTTAGCCATGGGATTGTTTCATTTATTAAAAACAAACCAAAATGAAGTAGTGAAGTAGGAGAGAGCTGCCAGCCCGACTCGTTCCAGGAGGCACCTTCTGCCTATTTCAGATGCAGTCTTGAACCCTAATATTAAGATGGAAGAGAAAAGAGTTTGAATGGAAGTGGATGAAATGCACTCAAAACCATGGTTTTTTTGTTTTGTACCATAACTTCAGCTAAACTCTTATTCTATCCTGATTAATAAAATATTACTTCAGAGGATTATGAACTTCTTCCATAAGGCTCTGAGATAAAGTTTGAGTGGGAGGATTCATTTCAATAAATAGAATTACATGTGCGGGACCATGAAAATATGCAAATGAAGTTCCATTTAAAAACTTATGTTTTGCATCCTAAGACATTTTGAAGCACGCTTTCTTTTTTTCATGAGAAGCTGTCATACCGTGTTCAAGGGGAAGGAATTACTTTTATTCTTTTTTCTTTATCACTGCTGCTGTTGTCCTGTATCTTCTTTTTCCTTGTCTCTCCAAAGTTAAATGAACTGAAGGAAATGAAAAGTAACCTGTTAACCAGACACTGAAGTGCACAGGTCTGCTTAACAAAGAATTGTATTATCATTCTTGAGTATATTTGATATTTTAGTTCAAAGGCTACATGTCTGGGGGTGGGGAACGAGCAAAGTTCTTCATTTAAATAAGATGTCTTCCTACTTTGCTTTTCTTCGATGTTAATGGAGCTCATTAATATTACCTTGCATTGAAGTGTTTCAAAATTGTACTTTGGGCCAATAATTCGGTGCCTTTGAAGATACTGACACGTATTTGTGGCATACGCAAGAAGTGACAAAATATTATATATGTTTTTCTAATGCTTTAATTGAGTAGCAGCATGAGTGGAATAGGTAGGAATAAGAATTTAATCAAGGACCACGTTAATGAATTATTCAGATCTATTTCTTGATTGAGAGAGAAAGCAGATCAACTCCCATTTTGTTCATATATCACTTTTGTAAAAATGGAGTTCTGTAAGGTTGAAGTCAAATAGAAATGGTTCTGTGGTTATGTTTTTAAACTCTAGATAGAAATGGTTTTGTGTACCAGAGTCTTCTCAGAGTATAGTGCTGCAGGTGTCACTTCTGTTCTCCTCCTCTACCAGCTATTTTCAGTTGTATTTTTTTCCCATTTGATGAAAATGGGTTTGGTGGCCATTACGTATTAAGAATTTTCCTCTCTGGCTCTGTTACCATTTCACGTGAGTTTTCCTTATGTCTTGCATTAGTTGGCAGTTTTAACAAGGAGACCTGGAACTGGAGGGCTATGGAGGCTATTTAACAACCTCTGTATTTGCGAGCACAGTTCTCCTCTGCTTGCTGGCACGACCATGGCTGCAGGAGCTGTTTTGGTGGTGCCCCAGATAAAGGGAATATTTCATTCACTGATGCTATAATTAGATGCCTTTCCCTATCAGTAAATCCACACAATTTTGTTAAACATGGGCTTGTAGCTACGTACAAATTAGCTCATTCAATAACTTGCAAAAAATGTCACATAAACCTTGGCAGCACTGGGTTCTTGTCACTTGCACTGTTCCCCACTGGGCTTGTCATAGTAAAATTAACTGGAGCTGTGTTAATTATATTTTTTCCATGCGTGGAAAAACAGAGCTACAATAATGGCACTACTGTTGTCTGTTCACTGAAGATAGTCCAACCATTGGCTTGTGTCTGGAATTATCTGTGGAAAAAACAGTGGCTAAACCCACATTTTTTTTGATAATGTGAAAGCATCTGTTCTTTGGAAACAGGGAGCCGAAGTGGTTTTTTCCTTGGTCCCGTTACCAGGAAAGGTGACCTACTTTGGTAGTGTGTGTTGGGTTTTTTTTTAAAGTATTTTTGACTGGAAAGCACTTAAAACATGTTGAGTTATAATAAGCTTTCCTTTCTGCTTGCAAAAAGGAAACCTCCGCTTTCTTTTTCAACAATAAAAATGTGTTTAAGTTGTTCATAGTGTATTTATTTGGCATCAATGGTGCTCTGTTCCTCCCACTTAAGAGATGCCTGCGAGTTTCAGGGGGCATAGGAAAGACCTTGACCCAAACTTGCATGAAATTGTGACAGGCTAGAAGTTTTGTGGTGGTGGCTTATGCTCTGGTTCTGTTTTTGCTAAACTGTTCATTTCGTGTGTGTGTGACTGACATTCATGGGTAATAGTGTTGGAAGGAAAAATAGAGAATTGAAGGAGAATGCGCTAAAAGTAGGCAGAAAGGATAAGTGAACTGGAAGGGTGATGCATTTTAGAGAGAGAGTTAAGACTCAAGATTGCTTTTTAAAAAACAGCATTTGCTGACTTAGAATCGCAAGAGGTACTTAGAAGTACTTAAAGCAGTTCTTCAGAAGTCTTAAAAGTATGACTCCACTTGTGGGCTGCATGCAAGCTCTAATTGTACTCTATTGCTGTCATCATTGTCTCTAATTGTGTAAACTTGATTTATCTGAGAAACATCTGGCCACAGAATGAGGCCCTGAGTCACCTCTGAGGTGCAGGCAAAGACACACTGAAACTACATGCTCCTACTCCGTTTTGCAGTTTTCTGATTGCTGCCGCCCCCCCAAGAATTTCATTTGACAGTCTTACTGTTGTTACGGTGTACCTGTTTTAAGCTGGTGGAAATTAATTGAAGGTTGCGTGCCCTTTAAGCCGCTGTTGTCTCAATATCCCTGAGTTCAGCTGCCAGGCTGAGGGAGAGCGATGAAAGGGAGATGTGGTCATATACCCCGTGGTGGACGCTGCTTTACTCCCCCGATTTTGATGCATGCAGTTGAAGTATGGAGAAAAAGACTCAATGACCAGAGAAACCATTTGAATATGTCAAGTTGCAAAGATGTTCCTGGGGTGTTCAAGGACAAGCAGCTGAGATGCTTCTTTCTAAATGAATTACAAAGACATGCAGGAATGGGTAAACCAGCTCCATTAATTATTTTCTCCCTAGTGTCTTAATTTTTTGCATACTTATCATGGCAGTTGACCAGCTTTCTCTGTGGCAGCCATGCTACTCCAAGAGTATTTTGAACATTGCAAGCAAAATCCTTAGGTTGGGAAACTGGTTAATGGAAGGAGATTGTAACGAGAGAGGGGGCTGTTTTAGCTTCTAGGCTTATACCTCACAGCCAGACTTGAAACCAAAGCATGAGAAAACAATGACAATTTGCTACCTCTTTGTGGGTCTGTTGGAAATAACTTTATTCTGGTTATTTTTGTAGCAGACAGACACCCCTTGCAAAAGAAATGACCCTGGTCAGCAGTGTTATGCGAGAGAGATCAGGGACCCAGGAATGTTTTTGGCTTTATAGAGAACTTCTCAAGAACTTCTCTGGAAAAACAAAAACAACAAAACCCCCCTCTAATAAAAGCTTGAACTTAAAGTAATATTTTTCTAACTGTTCTAGTTATAAATCATTTTGCAGTTTTATTTTAGTACTTTAGTTTCTGTTATAACTGTGGAAAAAAGGGAGCTGAGACACTGCAGTAGTATGAATTGAGATGTCCAGAAAATACCAGTCTGTTTGTCTTGGCCTTGATGGTTTTGGGCTCTGTATCCACAGGACCTGACAGTTTGATCCTGTGGGAAATTAGCAACTTAGAAGGGAAGATAGCAGCTTCAGCACAAAGCAACCCCTCTGGCTCCCTAGGCACCCCCTCACCTCACCAGGGTTAACTCCTGAAGGGGCTTCTCAGATGTTTGTCTGTTCTTCCCCCTGGTGCTCAGCAGTTTGGATAAAAATCATACCCAGATCTTGAGTTATCTTCCAATCTCGCTTCAGCAAAATTTGAGAAGAGCTCCTGGAAAGGTCAAAACCCAGCCTTAGATTGAAGCTGGAGTGTGCCTGTGAGGTGCACAAGGAACCCCGTGTTGTCTGTGGTGTTGCCATCCATGAAGTCAAAGCTTCGCTAAGTTCTGGCTGCCTCTGATGTTTAAAAAAAACAAAACCCAGAGAAACCCACCACCACCAAAAAGCCCCCTCCCCCCCCCAACCCAAAGAACCCCACCACAGGATTAGAAGGGACATTCCCAGCACTGGGCTCTTGCGGGCAAGCATGTTGTGTCATTGAAAGGAAAGGGGTTTGCCCCGACTGTGAAATGAAAGGCATCAACAAACAGTTTTAGTCCCATGATTAAGATTTACTGAGCAATGTTTACGTCTTTTTAAAATCTTCAGGCTGTGCAAGTCGCCATTGCTTTCCTTCATAGTTCAGGCAGAACAGTTTGAACAACCAAAATTCTTTTTATGTGGAGTCTCCGTGGTGTTATAGAGGCCTGATGGCATTTTGGTAGTTCCAGGCTGTCTCAGGAGTGGGTCTGAATCATCTTTCAGGAATAACATCTTTGAAATGCATTTGCAGCTGGTTGATTATTTGATTATTTGGGAAAGAGCCATCTCCCTTGCCACTGCATTCAACACCCTTTTCAAGTATCTGACCATCACAGAGCTGAAGTGGGCTGACCAGAATGAAGCTGGTGGTGGGTGTGGTGGTAAATGCCTAATGAAGTGATTTGGGATTGCTGAAATGGGACTTCTCCACTGCCTATATTGAGCTGTTTGTAACTGCTAAGAGCAGCAAGGTGACAGTCAATGTGGCTGCTTTTACCTGGAGCGCTGAATGTTTCATCTGATTGATGATATTCTGTCTTTGGTAACCCAGTGACCTCCCTGTCTGTGTCCATGTGTATTTACTAAGTTTGGGGTTTGTGTGATTTCCCTGCCCCAACACTGCTGCCTTAGATTTTAAACATTCTTTGCTGATGCTGGAATCTGATCCAAGAAATGTCTTTTTACCTCAGTGGAATGCTTAGTGTACAAAACTTGAATTACTGCTGACAAAATATTTACCTAATGGAAATTGGTATTATCTTCCTGGGTTCCTAAGGATGAGACCTTTGAAAGAAACATCTGAAATATTTAGTAAGAATTGTTGTTCATTGTTAGTTCAGTAAGTTTGCAAGCAGCTGAACAAATAGTTGAATCATTATAAAATGGTTTTATAATTCACAGAGGAACCAAATGCTGTGAGGTACATTTGGGAATATCGGGATTCTTTTATTTAAAGAAACTGTTTATGAAAACTTGTGTACAAAGTATCAGTAAGGATTTTTATTTGGTTCCTGGTGGTGTGTTTATCAAATCCAGAGATGAAGACCTAGATTAGCTCAAGTATTGCAATGCACCCACCCAGCACACTGCCTTGATTTAAATTCTTTTGCTAACTCATTGAGGGCAGGTATTTGAACCCAATCCTGTGGTATCAGGTGTGTGTTGTCACAGCTGTACTCCTGACTTCTATTGGCTTTTTTCCTTCCTCCTGTGACTTTTTTTTTTACACAAATATCTTTTCTGTTTTGTGGAATGAAACAGTATGTCAAAACCATTACATTTTTTAGAAAAGCAATCCTGTTTATCATCCTTATTATTGGACCGTTGCATCAGTGGTGGACTGCAGCGGTGGTGTTGGAACTTAATTTCTTTCTTACAGTGAGATGAAGGGACTGAGGAACTCGAGCATTTTTTTGAATTCATATTCCGGTCTGATGACTTCTCGATCTTGGAAATTTTTCCAGAAACATCACAAGAAACAGATTCTCTTCTCTGTTGTTTCCTGGCTGAAAGTGGAAATGTGTAGCAAACCATTTAGGTGAATGTCCAAAGCTGTCCTCCAGATCTTGGCAGGCATAGTGGGTTGACTAATCAGGGAGCTAATTGGGGCTATCACTGATTGCTTACTCAGGACTGCAGAGAAGAGCTTGGAACAGGGCAAGTGGTCCCACATGTTGGAAGAACAATGTATCAAAGAGAGATGAGTTAAAATTGTGTAGGAAGAGCTTCAGGGAGAATCGGTGCTCAGAAAGGAGAGGAGGGATGGAGGAGCACTCTTTTCCCCATCAGATCATGTGTTTAATCTGGCTCACCGTAACTTTTAAGTAATCTTCCCATAAAAATTGGACATTCCTGTTTGGTGTGCTAATGCTTTCGTGCTTTGTCTACCTCAGACTCCAGAATGACAAATGCAGTTCTGTGCTGAAGCAGGTAAAGCTTGCAGGATCTTTTGCCCTCCCCTTCTTGTCCTAATTAAAGCCAGAGTGCTCTTTCTCTTAGGTTCATACAGAAAGAAAACAAAATTTTCCACAGAGTTCTGTAATGGAAATATAGCTCTAATCTATTGCTGTGGAAATCAGGTTAAGTAAAAGCAGGGGCTCTTGGCCTGTTTTATGCAGGTTCCTTAATTGTGACTCGTCCATTTCTGCTATTACTTTCGGTCAGAGCAGGAGTAGCCAGGCAGTGGGTATGGAATTCAAAATTTATTTTTTACACATTGCTGAAATAAAAGCTTCTCCTTGCTGAAAAATTAATTACTGAGTGTTCCAGCACCTTATAAGATATTTATATGTTCTCCTGAGTCCCGTCTCTTCCTGTTTCAAAGTGCTGTCTTGAGAGCAGTTCAGGCGAGAGAGCTGCTCAGCTGCACTTCGTAGTCTTCCTCTCTGCCAAGGAGTCTCAAGACGGCACTCGAAAACAAAGAGACATACTCTAGGGAAAGTATGAATATTAGATCACTCTGGTTTAATCATTTGGGATACGGTGGCCTCAATTTACGCATCTGATGTTTTGGGGGTTTTGTTGTTGTGGTTGCTAAAGTGCATCTCAAAATTGTTAAATCTAGGGTTCTTAAAGGCATTGGAAATCCCAGATGGGTAGTGCTGTTGTGGTACTGTTGTCCAAGGTCTGTGTCCAATGTATAAAGAATTTGATGACAAAATCAGTTCTCTAATGGCTTTTTGTAGTGTTTTCATTGTGTTTTTTTTCTTGTCTTTGAAACAGAGAGAAAAGAATAATTTGCTGGTTTTGCTTCATTTGGGAACGCACGGGATTGATGGTGGCCTGATTAAATAGCATCCTAGAGTTGCTCGTTCTTAAAGGAAATAGTTGCTAGCATCAGATCTATTATGTAAAGAGGGGGCCCTCCAATGAAGTGGGTCAGAATATTTGTTCTGGCTGTGTTGGAGTGGCAGCAGTGAATTGATGTACTTCATCGGTGCTGCAGTAGAGCTACTTGGCTCACCTACATTCGTAAAGTTGTTTTTCAGTGTTTTAATCCAAATGTTAACGCTCACCTGCCTTACATTGGTTACTCTTGACTTTATTCATGGTTTAGGAGTTCCCGTCAAGTCAGCTACCTTAGTGCCTCCTCTGAATGAATGAGAAGCTGTCACGAGTTTCCAGCATCTGAATGTTGTGTAATACAATGCTTTTCTTTGAGAGGCTAGTGCAGACTTCAACAAGAGGGGGAAAAAAAAATTGCATCTGATAAAGTTGATATGTTTGTCAGATTCCATGTACTGAGCTCCATGCAGCAGGACGGAGACTTCAAGTAAACACCACAAATCTACTGGCAGTGGTGCTAGTAGTTAAGTGATGATGTACAAAATATGTCTTTTGGAAGCAGTGTATGTGCAGAGCTAAAATGAAATGTCTCATGAAATACCTCGTCATGATAATTTACAGAAACATGAGGATTACATCTTGTTCTGTGGAGAAGCAAGGAGACAGAATAATGGCACAGGTTAATAAGTCCCTCACAGCCAGTTTTAAATACGAGGAAAATGCTGTAGATCATCCTTCCTCATTTATTGTGACTGGCTGCGCAGGCAGCGTAAGGTCAGACAGTTTCTGTGTGGTAGCATTTGAGCATATGAGGACAGAACCATCCCCCTTCTGGTGGATCTTAATGCTCTGAGGCCTGGTGAAGTAGTGATGCTCTCTGTAAATGAGCACAGGGGCACGGGGGGAAAGGAAGCACGTGCAGATGGACTGCGGGGGTACAGGGGGACACCTTGCTCCGCTTCTCAGGTTACTCCTTTGCTGCAGCAAGTGCTCTCCCAGGGCGGGCAGCTGAAGGAAGCGTGTATGAAGTAAAGCCAGAGTCTGTGCTGCTGTTCCCAGCTGCACCTTCAAAGTCTTGACACCTTACGTAAGAGTGGAGGGAAACTGAGGTTGGTGGCCTTTCCTGCTCCGAGATGGTGCAGGGAACGTCACCTGAGGACGTGCACGTTTTGTCTCTGCTTCCTCCAGCTTGTCTGTGCAAGAGGATCTTTCTAAGTAATGTGGCATGAGAATAGGTATAGGAGGATCCAGGAGGCTGCTTAGTCTGCATGTTTGTTGCTGACCTCAGTGTCCATCTGTGCCTGCCTTGGTGTCCTGGGTGGTATGTGGGGAAGCTAGGGACCCTTTTTAAAGCTAACAGGTCTTTTAGCTTATACAGAAGTTTGCCCTGGGCCTGTATCCCAGTGAAAAATATTTGAAGTCCTCAGGAAGAAGAAGCTGACGCTACTAAATTTGTACGCAAGGCAGCTGAAGCATCAGTAGTACCAGCAGCATCAGTGGTCCTGGTAATCTGTCTGGCTCTGTCAACAGAGCCTTTGAGAGCAAAGCTTCAAAGAAATAAATGCAAAAGGCTTGTGTTACAGTCTCTGGATAGTGAACGCATTGAAGGTCGGTTGAGGTGTTCGACATCATGGTGATGCTGGGGACAAAGGGTGGCTTTTTCATATTGGGAATGGGGAGGGAGGTTTGATATTTTGAGCTGTACAGGGTAAATAAATTGTCCTGCTGCCTTCCATATCATCTGTGCTTTTCTCCCTGTAGGTCACGCTGCTGTCTCTGTTGTGTCACCTGCCTTTTAAGTTACTGTGTCTTTATTTATGGTTTTGGATTGTCTGTTTGTGCAAAAGCCATGTGTTTGGGTACCTTGTAATTGCCGATTGAACTCACATCTTTGATATCAAACTCACAATGTGAAGGTACAGGGGAAATTGTGTGTGGCATGCAGCTTATTCTTAGTTTCCTCTACTTTTTTTTTCACATTTTAATGATTTTGGGAGTGCTGAACTAATTAAAGTGGCTAGTAGCTTTCAGTATGTAGTTTAGTCTCGGACAAAATTAATATCTTGCTTCAGCCTACTATAATTCTGGAGGAAAGTAATTTAGTGGTAATAACGTTAAAAAATCAAAGCTAAATTTGCTGAATTGGATGTGCCTCTGTAGAATGGGGCTTCTTTCTAACTAATGGGTTCAAATTAAAATGAAATAAATACCCATAATGTTTCTAGAGATTTTACTGTACATAATTTCATAGACTACTGAAATGCAGCCACTCTTGGTTGAATAAGTACAGAGTTCAAAGCTGAAAGCTGCTTAATAACAATATGAGAGCTGAAAAAGTGTTCTGTATGCGAAGATGCTATAGAAAGATTCGGCTGGATTAAAATGTAATAACTCAAATGGGAATTTGGCCCAGATGCTGGGACTGATACCTTTACTATCATTAACAAAAATAAATATTCAGTCAGTAGCCTTAATACTGTACTGAGCAAGGGATTTGATCTTACCCAGTGTATTACCAGTACAGCTTCTGAAGCACACTGCATCTACTTTGGAGTTCTCCCACCTACTAATTGGACTTTTCCTTGCAAAAATGCTAGTTCAGATTTGACTGTCTTTAGGATTGTTAATGGCTTAATCCAAACCCAATTACAGTCATTGGATATGCTCCTTTTGCCTTCAGGAAGCTTTTGATCAGGACTTGTGCTAGTACAAATGAAGAGGGTCTCTGGATTTTACCCTAAATAATTTTATTGTAAATGAAGAAAAGTGTGTGTGTGTATGTATATTTTGATGTTGTTTGAGCTATATTTATCCTTGAGTGTCAGCTGTGAATGAAAACAAGTTCAGAGAAGTGAAAAAGTCTGTTTTTGCTGAGAGGGCAGCTCAGGTATGGTAGGAACCAGCATATTCTCGTGTGGTTTTTAAAGTTTGGGCAATATGATTGTTAAAACCTGAGATCTGCCAGCACTGCACGGGTAGCAAGGAAGGTAGCTTGTTCAGTGGAGAGCTTCAAGTCCAATTAGCACGGGCTACCAAGATGATCAGGAGCCTAGAGCGTGTCTCATGAGGACAGGTTGCGGGAGCTGGGCTTGTTGAGCTTGGCAAAGAGGAAATCTAGCAGCAGCCTACAGAGAATTGAAGAGTAATTGCAAAGCTGATGGAGCCAAGCATTTCTGGGTAACATTTATCATATTTGAAAAGAGAAGGAGAAATATCCTGTCACGTAGGTAGTGGAGAGAAATTTCACAGATCTGGGATTCTGTTTTTCTTTCTTACTTCAATTCAGTTGACTTCACTCTGCCTAAGTCCGTTCAACGGAAAATATCAAAAGCACTGCTTTTCCTGTATCATTCCCTTCCTCTGTCAGTGACGACTTCTTGCTAGTACAGTTTGCCAGAGAACAACTCATGTTTTGTTTTTGAGAAGGCTTTGGCATTTCTTTCTGTTCTGATGCCAAGGAAAACCAAGACATGATAAAAATAGCAAAAACGAAACGAAGATGCTCCTCTAGAGTCGCTATCCTGGAATTAAAATAAAGTCATAATTGTATTGCATGAAAGCATTTCTACACTTTAGTATAATCTTATAAGAACTTTATGATTACCTTAAGTTTGTAAGTTTTGAAGTATCAGATAACTTACTAGGGGAGTGTCCCATCCTGGCTAAAGGTTGCCGCGAGTCCCAGGCGTGGTTTCCACTGGCCCTGCAGGCAGGCTGCTCGGGGGGAGCCAGGGGTCAGCACTGCTGGAGGAGCTCTGCCCTTCGGCACAGCCCCCTCGTTCTTCTTTAATCACCAGTATAAATTTACATTAATAAATTGAAGACATCGCTCACTATGTTTGTATTTTCCTGTATCTAGGCAGACAAAGTCTAGCCTTTAACCTATCGTTTTGCTTTGTCATTAGCTAAACTAGTCAGGTCCCGCTGTGCATACGAATATGTTTCTCCTTCTACAGCCTCTTGTCTATGACCACTTCCCTTCATTCTCTTTCATGTGGTACTTCTTTTTGCGCTACCTTACTTAGGTTAAAAGCCTTAACTTCTAAAGCATTTAAAAAAAAAAAAAAGCTCTGCAGAAGCCTGTTAGCATTACTACATCCCTTCTAGCATCTTCTGTGCATGTGTTCTACCTATTCTTTAGAAGAGAAGCATCCTTTCTCCCTGTGCCTATGCAGCACTTAGCCTAATGGCCCATGACTTGAGCTCAGTCCTGGTTCTGAGTCAGGCAGAGAAGGAGCCCTATCCCAAGGGAAGATGCTTATAGTACTTAGAGCTGTCTTGTAAAATCAGAGTAGCGTTCACCTCCCGATGGGTCATAATGTCTTGAGATGCACATATGGTTTATCACGTAGATGTAATTTTTAAAGCAAAACAAAGTGTTCTTGTATTCCTTTAGAACTAGAAATCAAATGAAAGTGTAACTGAAATCCTGATTAACAAAAAAGCTTGTATTCTTTCTGCTACACAAATTTAAAACGTAGCTAATTTGCCTGTCTCTCTCCTGTCTAGTGGTGACAGAAATCTGAATACTTAAGTGACTTCGTGGTTTGAGTAACTAAGGTTTGTGCAGCTGCAGTTTAAAGCCAGTGGAGCAAATGGTTGCAGCTTACTGGGATTAATTGACTGTATTTCTGAACCAGCATTTTGGCTTGTGGAGCTGACCTCTACCAGCTATCTGCTCTTCATCATGCTCCTTAGCGCTTAGCAGCCAGCAGGTGTATGTACTCCACCAGGTCTTAAATGTTCTTAACTGCTGAGTCCCTGCTCTTCAGTGGCGAACAGTATGAAATGATCAACACTTTATATTTCTAAATGAGAACTTGTGCTCTAAAAGAAACTAATAAATGTTTCTCCTACAGTTCAGGCTGGGCCTGAACAATCTTGAGGTGCACAAACAGAAAGAGGAGACGATGCTGAGTTCCAACAGCTGCTTTCTAGTTTCTTCTTTCTTTCCCCCTCAAAGTATTGAAGTGTTGGTGGAAGTTTCTACTGTGACAGTGTTTGAGTTCAAAGTCCTCCGGTCAAACTTCTGCGAGCTCTCCTCCTGTTGAGGTTCCTCTCCATGTTTGCATGTGCTTTACAACAGAGGGTTAAAATCTCCATTTCTTCCCAGTCACTCTCCCCTGAGATGGCCAGAGATAGCAGTTCTGATGGCAAGTAAAGTGTTACGGTGTTGGTGTTATGACTGGCTCTCAATTACACAATGGCAACCCCACCAAATCAGGCCATTCAGATTAGCACTTGCTTAATGGAACTGAAATACCTTTTTTCTTGTTTACCCTCTCAGCACCAGATTCAAAGCAGTTTTATGGAGGTTGAACGCTGTATATATAAATGTGTTGAACAGTTTATTTTTACCAGTGTGTTAATCTTTTTCTGTCCAGATTATCTGTCTCCATTTCTGCTCCATCTGAGGAGAAAGAAACAGTGTCAAATAACTAAATCAGAGAAGGAAAAAAACCACAACCTTATAAAGTGCTATTTTCAGGCTTCTAGAGTGGTGTTTGTAATTCTGTGGGAGCTGGAGCCATTTGAAAGATAAGACCTTCAGTTTTCATGATTTAGAAAACTATCAGTGCTGCTGTTTTCCTGGAATACCTAGTTGATAGATGTTTAAGTAGCTAAAACTGGCCCCCTCCCACCATGTTTTAGCCAATTAATGAAACAACATTAACCTTACTTTGGTATGGACTTGCAAGTCAGTGAACTCAAGCACTTTCCTGTGTTTTGGTCATTAATCTTAAAAGGAAATGTTTCCATTATCGAGGAGATCAGTATTTCGTTTTAATGTTTATAGAAACGCATCAAGAAATCACTGGAGAACAGAAAATGGAAGGACTTTTAAAAGTCATTGATAGATCCCTTTTCAAACTTTAACACAGTTTATTAAAGATTCCTGCTTCATAGTCCACATTACATAGGCTAGACTGTTATTTTTGAAATAATGACGTCTTTGCCTCTCTTGTCCTAATTTATCTGAAATCTTATTGTAGGATATCTGCAGGAGATTTATTAACAATACCTTAAAGAAAACAATGAGCTACAGACAATTTTTTTTATTTGCTTCTATCTAATGAGTCTGAGTTTACCTCAGGAGAATTGGTGCAGGCAAATTACCTGCCCCGCAACAGTTTCCACCTCATCTTGCTTCTCCTTAGAGGAGGGAACTGGGCATCTGAACTGCAGAGCTTACTCTAAATACTTCGGGTGGCAACTTACACCAGCAGTAGAGCAGAAGAGATGAAGGTTTATGCTGTAGCCAGAATATTGAAACACCACTCCTAAAAATTTAGCTGCTAAGTTTTCACTTAGATATCCAGATACTGTAAAGATGTGACGCCTTGGAGCCCTCAATGGGTTTAGAAAGGAAACTCTTGAGTGTCATTTTCGAAAGTCAGAACTCTTAAGGTCCTAAATACTTAAGATTTCCTCAGTGTCTAAATAAATGCTTTAAAATTGGCAAATTCAAATAAAAACATATTTGTAACCATCCAGTTGGCATATCACATAAGTAAAATATGCTGGATAAATATATTCACTACTATGCCAAATAGCTACAGTGCTAGCAAGAGACAGTTGTTGTCAGCTGTTTGGACTCCTGTATAGTTTAAAATGTCAATGCGTTACTGCTGAATAGTGCAAGGGAAAGCATTTGTTCAGAGACCCGCTCTAAAAGTGTACTTTAGAGTGGGAGAGAGGAGTGTCAGGATGCAAGACCAGATGGTGGATACCATAGGATTTGGCTAAGGTGCTTGACATCTAATGACATCTTACAGTTATATTGATTATTTTATTGCTTCTGCCAAAGAGTGACTGTTCTTGTTGAGCAAGCAGACTCAGTTTGAAATGTACTTTTCCCCCTTTTATTTCACCCCTTTGCTTTTGTTAATAATTCTTTACTTTTATCTCCTGTGGGAACTCAACAAAACAAATGCATGAGGATCTCAAACCTGTTATGCAGGGAGAGGAAAGCCTGAAATATTAGCAGGTTTTGAGATCTTGAAACTTCAAGAGGAAGAATGATATTTTTAGCATATTCCAAGATTTCCATCATCAGATCAAACTCAGTCTAGTTCATCCTCCTCTGTTGATGTCTGAACACTGTCTGATGTCAGCCCCATCAAGGCCATGAGAGCACTGCCAGTTATTGCTCTAGTACGTGTTGTCAATGTGGGAATTTTCCAGAGCTGCATAGACGGGTACTGAAAAGACCTAGAAATGGCAATAACCTGGTCTGAAAGTCTTGACTTTGGCCTAGTTGTTCCCATTCAGGGCCTGGGTGTAATATGGGAAGTTGCTGGGGTACTCTGTCAGGGGCTGAGTGAGGAAAGGAGGATTCATTTCTCTCGTATACTCTAAAATTCCTTATACTCTCAACCTGGTCCTTCATGGTGAGGAAAATGGCATTTTCATCTGCCATTGACAGTCTCTGAAAATAGAAAAGTTTAGTCCTCAAGTGAGATTTCTTTTGCTTACGTTTCTTTTGGTGACTCTTCTTCAGGATTTTGAGATTGAAGATGGACAAAGCAAAGAGGGCTTCATAATTAAAAAACAAAAAGTTCATGTTGATCTACATCTTGTTTTATCTTATTATATGGAAGCAAATTGAGAGGAACAAGTCATCACGTCAAAAATCCCTTCCACCAGAAAGGTAGTGAGCTGTAGCTGAAAACATGTCTGCATGTATTTGACCCTGGTTTCGAACAGCAACAAATCTTTTATAAACTTTTCATTGTGAAGCTGAGGATCATAATCCTTCCTAAATTAAGCAATTAACCTCTGTTCAAATCCAGTCTGTCACCTTTGAAAATACTGCCTCCAAGTAGTTTATGCTGTGCTGGATATGCCATGAAGTGGAGGATCAAAAAAAAAAAGAAAAAAAAAATAGCTTTCCTCTACTGTCTAAAGAAAAGAATGAAGTCCTACACTGCATGTTAAGGGAAAGAATGGGGATTGTGTAAAATAGGTCAGAGATATGTTTAATTTTAAAAGGCTTGAGTTGAGAAAGGAGAGAGAATAAAATTTTCCATAACGGCAATCAGGTAACCCTGAAGTGTAATGGTCATGAAATAATTACACCCCAGAGGGATTAGAGGCATCCGCCATTGCCTGCTGCCTTGTAATGCCTTGGGGATGTGATTAACTTATGATAATTAAAGCTCTTATAGTGGAAATACAGTATGAACATGAAGAGTCTGAAGAAGTTTCAGGATTGTGGATCGATACAACGTCTAATGTTCATGTTGACCTATGCTGTTTGCTCATCTGTAAACATCCTCTTTCTTTATACGTATTTCCTTGTTTTTTGACCCTTAGCGGGTGGCACCATAAATGAGTGTGTTTCCTGGGACCTGAATGATTTGTTCAGTGCCTTGGGCTGCATTAGCATCGTGCTACTGTTTGAGTGATTATCTGAAATGCAGATACCCTTGATAAGGACTCTAATAACTTCGTTACTTGACAGTTTTAAACAGCATGGAGGTGGGGATCATATGCATTGTGGTCTTCAGGACAGTAAAGCTGTAAAGCAGGGATACTGCTTAGGACAAATTCTGGATGGCCTCAACTTTTGTAAGGTTCAGTTAGTACTAAATCAGGAACATCTCCATTCTTATTTACTTTTGTCTGGTGTGGCTGCATATGTAAGTGGAGGTCGGTCACTCCCCATGTATAGTCCTATGGAATGCTTTGCAGCATACTCTCTTCACCAGAAGTGCTTCCATCAGTTTTCTCTTAACTCTGAGAAAATGATTCCAAAGAAAGTATTTTGATTTTTCACAATATTAACAATGCTAAAACCAGGGGACCTTGCCTTCACAATGAAGGTGTAGCAAAGATATTAAGAAATCTGAGTGTTGAGAATTTCAATTGTGGTAGCCATTTTATGATTATTCCTAACCTAGATATTGCGTTCCCTTTATGTAATTTCATATAATCCAATTGCAAATTGGATAAACTCATCTTAGACGAAGAAGTTAGTGTAGAACAAGAGTGTCAATATGAAAAGGATTGCCATTTGAAAATCAATTTTCTGGAATTTTTTTCATAGGTAAATTCTTAGACTCTTCTTGAAAACTTCTACTTCATACAAAACGTATATATGAAGTATGAAAAGAGAAATACAATGGTCTCAAAGTATGACTATTCCATACATGAAATTCTGTGAAACACTCTCTCTGTCTTTGTTTGCATTGCACCAAAGAACCTAAGCCCAACCATCAGCTCAACAGAAGCGTGGTGTGCATTGGCAGTGGCTTTATTCACCTGGTGGTGTCAGTATGCTCTTCTGAAGAGGCATCTTAGTTATTTCTACCAAGAGAAAAATGTATTTCAGACTATGTAGTGGTGCAAGACACGTCTTGCCTATGTGTTTTTACTTCAGCGACTGTGTATTAGCGTTTTAGATTTTTTGTGTCTTAACCACTATGGATATTGTTTGTAGTATTATGGATAGTAGCAGGTTTACCAGAAGCACGTATTTCTCAAGAGGACAGTTTGCGGACGAGTTGCTCACCCAAAGGCTACGAGTAGATTGACTGTAGAAATTCGATGTTCTCTATTCGATGTGGCAGTTGAGTTCATTGGCACTATGTCAAGCGCTGGGCTCTGCTGCTAACTGCCAGTCAAACCCTGTGGGTGACTACTTTGATGACTGATGTCTGTTGTGAAGCTATCATCTATTCAAGAGAAATAACTGCTGATTTTCTCATCATGTTGAAGATGCACTGCCGGTGTCCGCTGACCTCTGCATAACCTACCAGGGGTGGGGTAGTCATGCTTAGTAAGTTGCAAGATTTACTTATTACTTGTGCTTCAAATGTAGGCTAATTTCCCTGTGAAATCTGTGAAAGCAAGATTGAGGTTTAGATGTTTTTGACTACCACAAAGTTAACACTACTTACTTTATTCAGAAATGTTTTTGTGTTTAAGTTGTTAGTGGGTTTCTCAAGAATGTGTTTTGCAGAGATGCAATCTAGCCAGTGACGAAACCTAACTATCTTGTGTTACATTTCCTTTTTCTTTGATCTAATTAAGTACTCTGACATGTATATATCCCTTAGTACAACCAGGCTTATGCGTATATATGCAAAACAACATGTTTCCATGCTTATTTGTGTTTATTGACTACAATATGGGATATCCATGGTTTCTTGAAAAGACGTTTGTATCCGTTGTTGGTCTTTGGCATGGCAGCACTTTCTTATTTGCAGGTTGGTTGGGTAGATGATAATCCTTTCGCTCCTTGGCCTGTCAGGAAGAAGGATACGAGAGGCGTAACTTCCTACACAGCTGAAGTACACTGGTTGTTACCAAGACTTAAAGGAGTTGGACTTGTCACATCATTATTATCTCTCTTTTTTCCTGTTACTTACTTGTTGCTTACTGTTAGTATTGGAGATATGTTGAGATCACTGTGAAGGACTTTTGGGGTTTTTTTCCTACTTTAAAAAAGGATGAAGATATTGTTCCTATTTTGCTCATTTGCCCTTACAGTGGAGACCACCAAAATGCCTGAAGTTTAATACCTATGAAGTATCATGTTTATACGTTTTTATACCTCTGCTTACCCTGGAGCTGAGTTAGATGGAAGTAAGAGGGGCTATTTCTGGGCTGTAGCAATTGTATCCAGCTGATCTGTATCAACAGCTTCATATGATGGCTCTCACAAGAATGACTCTACTGTGCAAATAAGCTTCCAGAAGAAAAGATTCTGCATTTTAATTTAAGAACTCCTCCTTTCCTGCATGCTGTGGTGCTATTTGATCTTGGTGCTTTGGGCTTGTCTGCCCAGGCAAGGTAATGCCCAATGCGGCGTGGTGAGCCGTGAGCTTACAGAGCCTTAGCGACCTTTCCAGGGGCAGTGTGGAAAGAGCCTTTGTAAACATGCTAATTTACTTCACTTTGAAAGCCTATGTTCATCTGTGAGTATCCTCGGGAACTGGTGAAGAAAAGCCAGCGAGCTGTAAAGTCGCTCCTCAGCTTGCCGTTCGCTACCTTACCGCACCTTCAGGCCCCACCACGTGTGCATGGGCTGTTTGGGAAGGGTGCAGCAGCTGAGGCACTGGGATGTCTTACAAGTCAAACCATCAGCCCTCACTGAATTAAGGAGGACGCTTTGATGTTTGAAGGCATTTCTTCTTTTTCTTTCTTTCTTCATTCTGCTTAATCGTTTTTTAACGTGTTTTATTTCTGTTGAGCAGAGGGTAGCGCGCTCAGGCAGTACCAAGTGCAGTGCTTTCCCACGGGGCAGAGGTTACCAGCAGCTGTCGCCCAGCGTACCTGTAGTCCTTCCCACTCTCCTCGGTGTGAAGATCTGAAAACTCTCTGACTTCTGTTAGATACTGGGTAAAGTGGTTTTACAGTGACCTTCTGACGTGGGTACCAGACCCCCATGGATTAGTTGGAGCCTTTTTTTTTGTCCCGTTTTTTGGATGAGACTGAGGCCAAGAAAGCTTATTTCAGAACTGTCTACAAAAATGTGCAGCATTTTGGGGGAATGGATCAGTGAAGTGCTCTGTTTACAGAAATTATACTATTCAAATGTTGTTAATGCAATCGTTGATGTTAACTAGGTGCTCAAATAGTTTTATGAATCCTAATTTGCCACGGAGTGCAGTCCCTTAAGCCTGGGGAACTTTCTTTAAAAGAAGAAATCAGCAACTACAAATTGACTCAAACACCTTTGAGCCTTTCTGTCCAACTCGCTCTTTGTTCTCATTTGCCTTCATGCCGTGTTTGGCTCTGGATAAAACATTGACCTCCAGGCAGCTAGGAATGTTTTGTCTGAAATACTGTTCCTGAAAGCTCCCCTTACTAGTTATTTGCATGAGGCTTTCAAATATTTGTTATTTTGAACAGTAGAAATCTTACTATTTATAGACTTGAAATACTTAATCAAGTCTTTACTGATACCTTTATTTACTTAACATTGTATTAAAAAGATGAAGGGCAGCTTTGTTTTCTGCTTTCCTGGATGGTACATGTATCTCTCTCTGCCCCTGCCCCCCACCCCCCTGCCGTGGAGAGACTTGAAGGTGGCCAGCCATCCCATGAAGGCTGGAGAATTGGCAATTCTACTTCACATAAAAAAAAAAAAGGTTTGGGAATTTGTTTCCTTTCACATTGATTCTCCTGAAAATTTAGTTTGAATGTGGCATATATCTCCTTTTAACAACACTAGTATACTTCATTTCAAATTTTACCATTTGTTAGTTTTGTGTTATATGATCAGGCTTAATAGTTATTTTGCATTTTTTTTTAAACTGCAGTGACAATTGGTGCTATAGTTGATACAACAGAGATGTAGAAATAATAAAATAAAAATAGATTTATATCATAAAGTTGTGTTCAGAAATGAAAAATAAAATGAACTGTGGTGCATTTTAATTAGTAATGGATCTATGCTGAAAGGTTCAAATAGACATTTGTAGGATTAATGTATCTAAAATTTAGTGGTTTGATTCTTTCTGCAGCAAATGGCCCATTTTATTATGCATCAAACTGGAGCTGGATGCAGTAGTACTCAGGTGCAGCAGATCAGTAATTCTGTTGCAGGCATATTGGAAATCTGTAATGAAATGAGTATCAAAATGATTAGTCAGGAGAAACCCACCTGTGCTGTTAAGTGCAAAACTCTGCACTGTGCTCTTTGCATGCTCTTATTTCTCGTTCAGCTGCAGATTTTTTTTCTGGTGGATGTTCAAGGGCTCTATTGCTTCTGTCCTGGGGAATACATCTAGGAGCCACTTGGTCTGAGAGGATATCCAGGTGTCAGTACTGCCCAATGTCCCTTGCTATATGTTCCCCAAAACAGTGGTGAAGTGCTGGGAGCATGCACATTATCTGTAGGTTTCAGTGCTTTGTCAGGATGGATTGCATCATTCACAGTTATCACAGGCTTGGCTTGGGATTGCTACTAAGCATGACACTGCTGCGGTATTTTAAGCATAGTTTGTGTTTTCTAAGTCGTATTCATAGCAATGGATGCAGAAAAAACATATATAAAATCGAATTTTGAAAGGATAGCTCAATCCTGTTACAAAAGCAGTACTGTGTATTAGCAGTGCTGATTTTATGCCCTTGTCCCTTCCAGCCAGTGTCTACCTATGAATTGACCTTATATATTAATAATGAAAAAAAAAATAGTAGATTGTTATTTTAGTGTTGCAAAAAGGCTACACCCTTTCTTTTTTTTTTTTTCTGGGGCAGTTCTAGGGTTCATAAATGCAACTGCAAGCATAACAGGATCTTCATTCAACTCATGGTACCTCTACATGGAAGTGCTCTCAGAAATAGAAACCAGGGGTGAATGCGTAGTCGAGAGGGCTAAGATTTTATCACAATGTCAACACAGTTCAAATTCCATCTGTTGTTATTACTTCTCAAACTTGGATGCAAAAAACAAGAGCTATGTTAAAGGAAATATAATGGTGCCAATGGCAAAGTGCTTCCCCTCAGTGCTGGGGAAAATTCCACGCTAATATGATTGTATTTGTGGTGCTACATAGGAGAGGCTGAAAGAACTGACAAGTTGTTCCTGATGAAGATCTGAACAGGTAATATGTGGTTTAGTGCTATCCATACTGATGAAAGAATTGAAAGGACAGGCATAAGACTGAATTTTGGCAATTTGCCTGCCTACCATGTATTGTAACTGAGTAAACAAACCAGTTTTTGAATGCCACAAATGGCTGAAAAAATGCATGTAAGCATTTTGCCATGTTCACCATCTCTAATTTAATATTTGAGTTCCAAACTTGAGATAAAAAATTCCTGATTTTCCTGTTCTTGTCCAGGAAATGGAATGCTTTTGCAATGATAACAACACATTAACCTGAACTGCAAAATACTTATGCAGGGCTTTGGCCTTCCTCGTAAGGTCTTAGGAGCACTCCTGTTCTAATAAGAATGTAGTAATACCAGATTTTAAGGCGAGGTGTTTGACATGCTTCTGTGTTTAACATGGCCCGGAGGTCGCACTTTGATGAAATGTTGAAGAAAGTGTCTATGATGCCGTAAGACCTGCTAAGCTACAACTAATTTGTCTTCTCTCTGCTTTGTCTTTGTCTAGAAATGGTGAATTTTTATGGGGTGCTGATCTGCCTCTGCTTATTATCCTTTAAGATCCTTTTAACTGGACTGTTGCTCGTCGCCAGGAGAGCTAAGTCAGGAAACTGCAGCAGGGCACACTTACATGTTGGAAGTGCCCTCGCTGTGATGAGCTGAGATTCTTTGGACCTCATATTGTGGATAGGGTTTGGTGAGAAGGACTCGCAGAAGTGACATGGAAACAAGTGGATGCACTGTCAGACGCAGCTGATGCCAGGTCGAGCTTACAAAATTACATTTTTCACAGTTTTCATGTTTTGTCCTATAAGCCAGTGCAGAGAAGAGACATGAGATTGTTTGGGCTTTCTCACATTCAAGGACTCTTTACAAGAGAAGGATCTCTCTCAAAAAAGAAAACAACCACCAACACAACCCACAACACAAGACATAAGTCAAAACCTTTCAGTTTTCTATTTATTTTCCTTCTTGTTTGTGTTCACATCTTTGCCAGAAGTTGTGATTTACCTCCTTCCTGGAGACATGTTTTATAAGCTGATACAGTTAAGTGCTCTTCTGTATTGGAAAAAAAGAATCGGTCTGCTGTACATGTGCACTTTTACTCTTGACTTACTGTTGTCCTTTAACCTGAGCTCTTCAGGTTGGTTCAGTTTATGTTGGCTGTGGAAAAAGGGATAAAGAAGAGAGAGCTCACAGTAGTTCTTATGATGCACAAACACGGTCGTTTCAATGCTGGAAGAAGAGTCAGCAGGCTTAAATTTTTATTGTTACTGACTCTGCCGCTGACCAGCTGAGACATCTTCAGGAAGCGATTTCACCTGTTTTCTTTCTGTTCCCTTAGCCTGTAGAGTAAGTGTAAAATGTCGCGAGATATTCACTATAGAGAACTGTTTTTATGTATTATTCATCTTATCGTTTGCTCTTTTACTGAATCGCCACAGCATTCATCATTGTGAGAGCCAGGCCCTTAGAAGGGAATGCTCAGACATGCTGTGGTTTGAATAGGAATAAGCATGAACAGCGACTTATCAGTACTTTCCAGAGCTGACCTATTGAATTCAGATACAGATCTGAGCACAAAAAGATGAAGCAAGCGTAGAAATGAATTTACATTGCAAGTAACACAGTTATGTTCTTAGGAAACAATATGAACCTGCATTTTTGACAGCCCAGATAGATACTTCTGTATCAGATATAAATTAAACTTGCTGGCATTTAATAATGTGCTCAGAAGCGTGCTGTACTCTGAATAAATGGCACTCTGTTATTCTTTGGGCTGCAGCAGTTAGCACTTCTAAATCTCTCGAGTAAGGTATGCCCCTAATGACAGAGCGCGCAACGCTGGCTAAGCTCGGCAGCTTTTCTGCTTGACGGAAAACTGGGTTGCCCAGAGCTCTCTAAATATTTGCTAGCTAGGGATCAGCAAGCAGCTCGCGGTGATGACATGTTCACCGATGGGAACGTACTCTGCCATACGTGCTCGCTGTGTGCAGGCAGATGTGAGATTGAGCACCCGGTTGTGAGGGGCTGGTGCGGTCCAGTAACATCGTTTCCAGTCTATGGTGAGCCACAAATGAAGCCCAGCTGTAATTTCAATAACTTTTTATGTATGTAGCTCTGATTTTTTGCTTTCTGTGAATGTAAATGCCAGCAACCTACACTACTTGGATGTTCAGAAGAAGAAAACTGCAGTTGGAATGAATGTGCTCAGGGAACTGAGTTGCTTGGTCAGTTCCATGTTGCTGTTGAATGCTTAAAATGGGGCTCAAAAAAACCCAGACCAGAATGCAGTAAACTGCAGTGTGGTATGGAGAGGGTCTGTGCAAGTATTTCACTGCTTTGCTAGTAGTTTGCTTTTTAGAATTGGTTTAATGTTTATTAAGAAGTTACACTAAATGAGCACACATGCTCCATTACCATAATTTTTACGCTGGTTCTGGGCAGCGTTTTATATTTTTGTTGTTTTAATTGTTAATGCAATCCCTGCAGCGAAGAGGGTTTGGAAAATGCAGCTTTTAGTAAGGAGCTAGCAGAGTCTAGTGAAGGTTGCTCCGAGTGCCCAGTGCACCTTCCCGTCTACTTGGTGCATGTGTTCTAGTCGCAACAGTTTCACATAAATTATAGAAAATAAAAAAAAATGGGCTGGAAGGTTCTGAGGGTTCTGAGACCTTGCTGGAGAGCTTCATGTTAATATATCCTGGGCTTCTGGGAATCTGCTGCTTGTCAGCCCAAAGTTCCTGATTTTTAAATCAGTACTTGGGCTTAAAAGGGGGTGGAGGGGTTCCCTGAAGGCATCTATTTGCGAGAGAAAAGATACGGGAGAGACTTGAAGAGTTCCTGTTGCTTGAGAAATCTTATTTTTCCAGAGGGCTTGTAAAATAAAATTGTAGATGCTTCCCCTCTCTCTGAAATTTAATGTGATAGGTAGAAAGAGTGGAAAAAGAGGAGGTCTTTTTCTAGAGCTGCTTGGATTTTCTGCTGGGAGGTGGTAAAAGGGACACAGGAAGAATGATTTTCCTTTGTGCACCTGTTTTGCTTTTGTTACAATATTTTGGGGTTTTTCCCTATTACCCGATTGTACCACCATAGAAATTCTTCTTGCTTTCCATTAATTTATAGAAAACTTCATTTTCTTTAACCAAATTTTGTCCAGAATAGGAAAATAGTCCAGAAATAATTTTATATCTTCTGTGGAGAACTGCACATTCATATGCGTGATTGTTTCAGCTTGATTCAAATGTGTTGCTGCAGTACTTGTAAAAGAAAATGCTACAGTAGTCAGATAAAGAGCAAGCAGCACAGATGAGAAAAGCTGTGCCACGTTATTGCTGATTTCCCGGCGTCATCCAGGGCTTGCAGCATCAGCCGGAATGTGGTAGCCCCGTATGCTGAGTTCAGGGTAACTCTCTTCTGCTCTTTAGAGGCTCTGCAAGGTCTCGGTCCTCTCTGGGGATGGAGAGGGAGCAGGTTCCTTCTGTACACTGCCTCCACGCCTGCCGCCGCTGCACATCCCCCCCACCGTGGCATATTCAGGTATTTGTTAGCAAGAGTAAGCTGGTTTGGCCTTTCTGGCGGAGATGGGTTGTGTGTTGTCTTGCTTTTTGCTTGACTTTTTTTTTTTTTTTTTTAAACTAAAGGTGATGGGTTTGGGTTGTGTTGGTTGTGGGGAAGGTTTTTGCCTCACTTCCATAAATATTAACTATCAAACTGCTCAGAAACTTTTAATGTTAAAACAGCCGTGGTCAGGCTGGACAAGGTGGACAGGATTTGGATAGCTTGGCCAAAGGAATGTGTTAAATGAAGATCATACTGCAGAAATAAAAATATGTAACGCAAGGATGTCCTCTCTCACTTGTGGATTATGTTGAGAGTGTTTCAAAAAGTATTCTTAATTATTATGTATTGAGGACAAACTGCTGATGGAATAAATGATGAGGCGTGCCATAAAGCATCCTAAATGGTGGGCTCTGAGGGCTTTTGTTCTCCATGAAAATAAATTTTAAGTTAAAGGGCCTTATTATTTCCATGCAAGTGAAAAATACCACTTGGTGTACACATTGCATACTCTCTTTGGTACTTCAAAAGCATTCAGGCACTTTTTAAGCACTTCATGAGACGTTCAGGAACAGATAATCCTGTTTCATCTGAAAGCTGTTTTCAGACCTCACTTCAGTGTGTAACTGAGACCCTTCAGATTTATTTTTTAATTTATTTTCTAGGGGAATGAAATTCCTACCCTGATTCTTATGATACCCACATGAACGTGGGAGACATTGGTCCGTAGCCTTGCAATGTTCTGCGTAAACGTCCTCACATTAGGCTGTGAGAGTCAGTTTTAATCTTTCCTGCTGGAGCTGTTGCACTTGGTATACATAATTAAACAGTCCTTAAGCAAGAGAAAGGCTTAGGCCCTGGTGCGTGAACAAGTTAACCCTTGGCAAGTTGAGCTGTCCTGATTTTAGAACTCTGTCTGCAGCGGTTATTTGCCTAGTAGCCTCACAAAATTATCAGATATAAATGAGTGGTTTACTTCATCTTTGAGATGGTCATTTAATTTTATGCCACTGGGTTGATAGAGAAGCCATGTCACACGATGCTGTAACAGTCTGCTCTTCTTGGTTGCTCTGTTACAATAAAGAGGGAAAATAAACCAACTGCTGTAAGGTTTGTAAGCTGCTAAACAGGCATTTAATTTTATGCGAGACTGCCTAGAGAGATGTTGCACTACAATAACAGCACTAATATGGCTTATGAATTGAGAGGTGGTGCTGTTTAAAGGTGTCTGCAGAAAGAAGAGGAAATGAAGATGTTTATAGCAAATGTCTGTCTGACTGACAGCTTGAACGTCGGTGGTAGGAATTGCTATTAACTCTGACAAAGAGGAGAGGTGTAGCCTTGTAAGTGGAGGCTTCCCTCAGCTGTAACTGAGTTATATCAGAAAAATGGAGCATATGCAAGCACTTCAGAAACCATTTCAATTAACTGAAAATATCCCATTAAGGCTGCAACTATTCTTTAAAAGAATAATTAAATCACAAGGTGAATAAAGGGTGCATTTCAGGTTTCCTCTGTCTTTATTGATTAATTTAGATGCCTGAATCTCACCATGGTCTCGTCTGAGTGATCAGCAGCAGTGATCTTTGAGCACTGTGGGTCAGATTCAGACATGTAAGGAGAGGTTACGGTTTTTGCCGTCCTCTGTATGACCTCTTTGCTTACATCAGGAATGAATTTGGCCTTCTGCCTCTCTTCCCATTGCAGCCTGTACTTCTGTCCTGTACTATCAATGAGTAATTACAGCAAGAGCGCTGCTCTATTGATTTTAAACCCTTTATGAAGGAAGCTTCTTGAAAGGTTTTGGTGCAGACTCATTTGAAAGCTGCTGTTGTTGTTGTTTGTTTGTTTGTGTTGAGCCTGCTGTCACTGGGCTGGTGGGTACATGCTGGTCCCAGGCAGCCAAATCTCTCTGCTGAGCAGCACTGAGAGCAGGGGCTTCAGAGCTTTCTCTCCCTTGATGAAGCCACAAGTAGGCTGGGAAGACAAACGCTGGGCAGGCGGTAAGAAAGATCCTGAAACTTCTCAGTTTCATATGTGCTGGGCCAGACTCAGTGTGGCACAGATTTTGCCTCTGGGCAGTTCAAAAGTTTCAGACATGGTCTCTTGGTGCGCGTGGCTGCTGTCACGCTGCCACGGGTGGCCTTCTGGAGGTAGATCGGGATTTCTGTTTTTTCTTCTCCTACATGCTTCAAGGGGAAGAATGGATGTCGCCATTTAGCACTTACAGGGTGGGGAACAGCTGTGCAGCCTTTCCAGACACAGAAGATCGATGTCCATTGGGACTCCCGGAGGCCAGGGCTACATGTGTGTTGCTGGTTCACAGAGTCATTGTGGTGTAACTCAATGTAAAGCTCAGCTGGTGTGAGGACGTGTTTTCCTCATCTTTGCTTGCCCCTCGTTGCTGTGCCTGGGATGTAACAGGCAGGTGGTTATCGCTGAACCACAATTTTGTGTGTGAGCATCTTCTGTCAACCAGCACCAACCTAAAGGCTCTCAGTTCTCCCATATGCATCTTCGTTATTCATTTCATGAAACCAAGGCACATGTAATGCTATGTAAGCAGTGAAATTGCTAGGAGAAAATCCCTCATCAGTTGATTGAGGGCCTTCTGTTCTGCTTGTAAATCATTCTCTTACTCTGGAAAGATCATGAATCACCTCACTGTTCAGCGTGAATCCATCCTTTGGTGGATCCTTTGCTGTGTCTCTTCATTGGAGCTCCCTTTACGTGGAGGAAACAATGATGAAGTCGTCCACTTCAACTAATGGTTGTAGTATTTGCACAGCCCCGAACCTCTATGACTACATTTTAAACTAATTTGAAATGTAGGCACTAAGTAATAGCTACTGCATAATAACAATGTGGTTTCTATTTAGCCATAGAGTAGAAGCGATGTGTGGTAAGTGTGGGCTAATAAATGGCAAGTGTTTATTCTTCTTAGCAATATCTGCTAAGTGCGACATGGGTCGGCTCTGTTTCATGACTTTGAGTTTTCTCACCTTTCAAAAGGTATGTTTTCCAGCTGTCCTGATGTGGATTAAAATACCCACTTACCAGAAACTCTCTCATTAACTATATAATTTTACAGCTATTTTTCTGGTTCAGTGTAAGTATTGATTTGTAAGAATATGCATACTAATAATACTTCTATGTAACTGTTGTTTAATTTTTTATATCTAGAAGGCTATATTTAGACTTTATAATGGCTTTATCTGTTGCTGTCCTGAAGGATGATTTCACAAAGGCTTCAGTGTGCTGTTGATTGCTGTGCTAAATGCAGCAAGGGTGGGAGGAAACCTGAGGTAGGAGTGAGTTTGTTCTTTTTTTTTGATATTTTAATTTTTCAATTTAAACCAATGATGTATTGATTTTAAAAAAAAAAGTGGAAAAAAATTATACAGTGACAAGGAGTTGATGTTTTGAATGAAGCTGTTCTGATTATTTAGCCAGTGTTTAGGAACTGTCTCATCCACTGTGTCGTCATTAGCAGTAAATCAGGATGCTGAGAATGGGCTGTCGGTAACTCGGATCTGGAGTTTGTGGAAGAAGTAATTCCATTCCCAGCAAAAAAAAAAAAAACCCAACAAAAAAACCCCAAACCAAACAAACCATAATGAAATGCCATTTCAAGCTCATATTTAAATACTCTTTTTGCTGTGGCCCCTCAAAAATAGAGGATATACCATTTCTGTGGTAATTTATAGCAAGAAAAACATCATTCTCTCCCTTCCTTTTTGGGGGATGGGGGGCTCGGATGACTACTCAGATGAACTTTGGAGCTTTAAGCAGTATAAGATTAATTTTTTTAAATTCTGAAGTGGAAAACATGATTTAAGTATGTTTTCACTCTGTATCATGCAGTGAAGCATTTGGGGCCGGATCCTTTGGTGCTTTGAGTTGGCAGAGCAGTTCCAGAGTTGATCGGTGGTTGCACTGAGGTGAACGTAGATCATTTGGATTAATTTCCATTTGTTGGTTCATGGTATGGCAAAGAGATGGGTAGGTGTTTATCCTATGACGCATTTATCCTATGACTGCAAATTGGTAATACAATTTCTGAGGAACATATAGTGGGTTGAAACCCCCCACCTTTCCTCTGAAGTTAAAAAGTTATTATTTTACAGAAGACCTATCTGGTGGATTTTCAGAGGATTGGCAGTCCTTACCTTAAAGGAATTAAACAATGGAATTGAAGTCATGTTATAGAAAATCATAACGAATCACAGTGAAATACATCTGCAAATCACTTGGGTTTGGATTCTCTTGCTGTTTCAAAATCCACCCTTCCTGTTTTCCAAAGTGCTTACAAAATTAGACCATTCTGTATTAGTCTGAGTTTAAGGAATTAAATAACCACAGTAAGGAAGACTGTAGGACAGGTTTATCTGATAGTCTGTGAGGCACAAATTCCAAGATCCATGCTGCTCTGATAGTAGTCTCATGTTTATGTTGTATTTGAAAGTTTTCCAGTTTATTTCAAGTTACTCTAAGCAACGGGGCTCTGTACTACTCCTCTAATAGACTGCTACACCATCTGAAATATTAGTGTTAGCAAACATTTCAACTTGCTCAGCTGTCTTCTGGCTCATCTCCTTAACTTCAGGAAACAGTTTCTTTCCTTTTATTGATATGATTCTAACAGGTCTGTAATTTCTGTTAGGAAGAAGGATGAGTGGATTGCGATTCATGCACCGCATGGAAGTACGTTGCTGTTACGAGAAGCTCTAGAGCAAGGATGGGGAACCTGTGACAGAAACCTGTCTGCCCTTGGCCACCTGAACACCTTTGCCTCCTTTTCTATGCTCTCTAGTTACTCATGGCATTCACCATGGATACTGTGCAGGTGGCCACTGGACACGTGGGTACGCTAATATTTTTGGGCTGCACCAGACTCACTGTGGAAGGGGCTCCTAAGGCAACCACAGAGACCTGTCCTTGTCCCTCAGGGAACAGCAGGTGTGGATGCCATCGTGCTAGGAGAACTTCTGTAGGGATGTCATCATAGAATCATTTTGATTGGAAGAGAATTCTAAGATCATGGAGTCCAACTGTTAACCTATTACTACCAAGTCCACCACTAAACCATCATCCTCTTCTCCCTCTCCCCCAGGAGAAAAGAGGGCTTTGCAAGCCCAACCAAAGATGACTGGGAAGGAGGAAGGAAGGTGTAGGTCCTGGTTTCACCACCAAACACTTGAGATTGACCATCAATTGGAAGTGAAAATATGAGGCCTTCTGGCTTATCCCCTGCAACTGGATTATAGCAGGGGAATGTGCTGGGAAGCATAAAGTTTTGGAGAGAGCTTTATCTGGAGAGTGAGCTATGTGTCAGTGTGTGCTGACCTGAATGCGTGCTGCTTGTGAGCTGCCACTGAGCCGCCTTGGATCTGGGAGCTGTAGATCAGCATCTCTGTAGACACATGCTAATTGTGCCCCCACCAAAGATGTTTGAAAGTCTGGTTTGGGCTTTGGGGAGGCCATCCCTCACCTAGGGATGCTGAGGTTCTCCAAGATATCTGAGATTAGGAAGGAGGTTGCGGTGATGAGCGGGCTTCCTCAGGCAGGCATCTTCTAGTTGGAGGTGGTGTTTTTTTTAAGTATCACCTGTGCTGTAGATTGCCAGCATTACTCTGTTGTTGAATTGTGACGAATGGGTTTTGGAATGGAAGTTAGATGGAAAGAAAAAAAACATTACTGATGTTATTTATAAATCCTATTTACAAGATTTACATTCTCTGTCCTCTTTCTGCCAATGATATTAGTGTTGATGAATTCTTATTTAGAGAAACAGAGATCTTATTACATCAAGGGGTAAATATGCAGTGTGATACACGGGCATTAGCTGCGCAAGTCATTATCTTTGACATGCTGTCTTCAGCGCTGCTAGTCCTTCTCAGCAAAGGATCTTTTCTATATTTAAATAATTTTAGCTGAAGAAAAATGAGATGATTACCATGCCCTCAGATCTCTCCTAATGATTTTTACCAAAGTCAGAATAGATCTGGTCTTATGAAGGGGGTGTTTGCTAATTTCAAGCATATATTGTACATTTTTAAAACAGCAACTGCAATGGTATTAGTTCATCTCACTTCTCTGGAGTGGTGACAAAGCTCATAAAAGACTAAATCAGATAATGATTTTTATACAGCGAACATTTGCTGCTAAACAGCCCACTGACAAAATGACATGGTCTTTTAAAGCCTTTTAGCACATGTAAAGCCTTCAGCATTTATCTGATTTGTGTGAAACTGAATCTTTCCCAGAAGTTTCCCCCATACGACCACATTTCATTTCCAGAAGGTAATTATACCCTTGGAGACGAGCTGAGTAGTAGGAGCTTTGTGCTGCAGAAAATCCTGGAGGTGGGATTACCTGTCTAATGATGATAGCTACTCCCTTCAATGAGCTTCTTACTGCCAGCGTTAGTGTGTCCTTGGTAAATTGTATTTGTAGCGTTCCTTGCATCCAATGATGCTCTGGAGGAGACTTGCTAACAAGAAGCTATTCAGTTCTGCCATCAAAATGACAGAAGGACCAGAGTGATTTTCCTCCTCTTGCTGGAGTTCAGCTTTGCTGACTAAAGCTAAATCACTCTGCCAAGGATGAATCATCGGTGGGTCATAAAAATAATTTCTCCAGAGAAAATTTTTGGCCTCTTAAATAGGCAAAGCTGGGGCAGGATTTCCTCGAGGGAAGGCGCTCCTTCCCAAGCACAGGGCTTCACCCTACTTCCAATTATCCAAGCTTGAACGCTTTTACTTTGCCTGTGTACCTAACGAGTTTCAGAGTAAAAATGTTCCTAGTAAAATGCCAAAAAATTAAAGGTATTCTTCATCACACTGTCACTGTCTGTTAGGGCCTAGCCTGCTTAAATGGGGAAACAAAGAAGTGGGTTTCCTGGGCTTTCGTTTCTCCTCTCTGCAAGCACTACCATGTCCCGGTCCTCCGGCAGGAAACTGCACCCAGGTTGGGGTGTAGTGCTCTCGGGGAGCCCTATTTTGGTGCTCGGGCTGCACGTCGGGGTTGTTTTTTCCTTCTGCCCCAAAGAGCGAAGGTTTTCTGAAATGTCTAAAAACTTCTGCAATATTTGACTCCTGCATTTTGCTTATTTGTTTTTACTTCTAAAATTACTTTTAGCAACACTCCGTGAAATTCAGCCCTTCTGATTCCTGAGAAACCGGTGCAGTGTGATACAAAAGCAGGATGCATGCTTGGTCTAGTGCCTGTTCACCTTTTTAAAAAGATTTGTGAAGCACAACACTCGTTATTGTCAAGGTGTTTGGATTTGGTTATATGAAATCTCACTTTATGGCTCGCTGTAAAAGGCGCCAAGATGAGATTGTGAGGAAAACTAAGGGCGTGTATGAGACAGATGAAAGACAGTGATGTACCTGAGGATGCTCATGGAATCATTTTTAGACTGCAATTAAACTTCAGAAGCCTGTGACTTCCAGTCCTACACTAAAAAAATGGCTCTCCTGAATTAAATTTGCAAAGATGCTACTGTTGTCAGCAGCAGCGGCTCCTGGCTCTGTGCCTAGCCATGCTTGTGCTCAGGCAGAGATGCTAGGCTGTTGAGGCAGTGTTTGGGTACCACTTTGAGGTAGATTGTGGTACAACTGTATCACAGTTTGGGAACCTCCTACAGCTATACCGCATCTGTCACATCTTTGGCATTTGATCAAAGAGCGAAGGGAAAAATAAAGGTTGTGCTTCTGAGGCCCATTAAATGTACTGGTCTGGAGAAAAGGTAATTTTTTTTCTTTCTTTAGTTTTGATATTTTTCTGTTGCACCGTGGATAAAACAAGTACACTACTGGCACGATGGTAGCACAAATGCACACAACTCTGAAACCTTGCTGAGAATTTCTGTTGAAGCTTTATTTCTTCATTAAAAGCACCTATACTTTATGTTAATGGAATACTTCTTGAGAAGAAGGTAGATAATGTACTTATTTGCCAAGATTTGACAGTTTGAGTTAGCCATAAACTCAAATTCGCACTGTACTGGAAATCGCAATATTTCAGGTTTTTCCATTTAGAATTGGAAAGAAAATTAGCCTGTTATCTGTTTAACACACAAACTTATTTTGACTGTCACAACATGAAATGACATAATTGCATACGTCACAAGAAGGGTGACAGTGGTAATGAAGCCAACTGTTTGACTGTCAAAATATTTAGTTTCACAATATCATTTCATGATTAATTTGGATGCCACTTCATTAAATATTTGCTGAAATCCATGTGTATTCATTAGACTTTTACATGCTATCCCATTTTCACTCTCAAATGGCAGATCAGCCGCGTGGAGAGTTCTAACCCGATGAACGTAGGAGGGTGTCTCTTTGGTCACCGGCCATCTGACACTAATGCTGGCTCGGGCAGCTTTCGTTGCCGTGGGGCCTGGTGCTGTTAGGTTCATGCAGCAGAAATACGGCTAAGGGAGCTTGTGAGGTGTATTGTTTTTAGGCTGCGTGGGAGTGAGTAGAGGAGCATAACAAGGGAGCCACGTTTGTCTTTGAAACGCTCTTGGGGTTCATGTATTTCAGTGACTGGGAGTGCAAGATTTACTACAGTCCCGTGGAAAGAAGGATTGGGTAATGCCAGGCTACTAGGTCTCATGATCTGGTACTAGAAAAATGATGCATGTTAGGAGTAACTATTAAAATATTTTTGTAATCGTTGGAAACGGCATCCCTCTCTGTGTCCTAGCTGGAGATTCGCAATGAGCAGTGAACAAGCCTTTGGTGCGGAAGTGAATGGGGCATTTTAACAAACAACGCAGCAACACTTGGCCCTCTGTTGTTTTCGCAGGGCTGATCATTGAGTCTGAAAGTGAGACCAGTGGCAGCCAAAACTGTGTCATTGTCTCGTGCAGCAGAAACCGGGGAACTCACTGCTGCTTAGTCTTTAATTTTTACCACGGTATTAGAAGACATGATAGCAGCAGTGCCTAATACGCATCGCAAGGGGTAGCACAGTTTATCACAGATGGAAACAAACTCATTTCATGTTCAGTAGACTATGAAATGAGTCACAGCTGTTCTCTCCCTGTCGCACAGTGACACACTGCTCTTGTTACAGAGCATCCGTGGTACAGCTCCTCAGCCGCTTGCGTCGCTTGCCTGACGCACGTTCCTGAAAACCTCTCTGGGAGTCAGAGGCAGTGGCTCAGCTCCTGCAGAAGGGACCAGCATGGCTCATTGGCTTGGGTAAAGGGCTGAGGAAGCTTCTGTTTATAAAATAGTAATTGATATGCTTTTCTGTTCAGAAATTTGAGTGTAATAGTACAGCTTTAAGGTGAAAAATCTCTCCAGTGAGCTTTTTTTTAGAGATAACATTTACTTCTGTAGTGTTTCACAACCAGGTATCATTCCAGTGTGCTGGATGGGGAAGCTACAGCTCCTGGACTGGCTGTATCCAGGACTTGTGTGGCCTCGTGGTGTTTGAAGGCCCTGGGCAAGACTCTCACCACTCTCCACCTTTCTTGTGCTGCTGTCCCTGCCTTTACTAGATGTGATAGTCCACAGTTTTATATTTTGCCTATGGCAGTTTTAAATGCAGGCAGAGACTCTTCCCCTAGTTTTTCCTGCATTGCTGCTGGCATGGCTAACTCTTGCACACCACCTGTGAAGATCCTCATCATGAGTGGAAACTGTTTCTCCTTTTGGGGTTTATTAGGCTGCTTACTAATAAGCAGCAGGAATAATTTAGCTCTGTTACTCAGCAATCCCTGTTCCCCTGGGTCTGAGCAAACCAGTGAAGACGTTAGGGTGGTATACATTAACTCCCGCTTGTTTAAGCAGTGTTCAGTACACAAGCGCTGACTGCGAAGAGCAGTGGTACTGTGTCAAACGCTCACGGTTTCTATTTTCTTTAATTTTGTTTCTTCCTTTAACTCAAGTAGTCATCTAGTCCTGTTTGTCTTTTAATGAGATCAGCTTTTGTTCGCTATTGGAAGATTAAAAATAATCACAGTGAAATAATGTTCTGATTGTAGCACCTGGTGCTACGTGCTTGGTCTTGGATACAGGAGGATGACAAGTATTGCCTGATCTTATACAGCTACCCAGTTAATGAAGTTGTATTATCCAAGCCATGTCATTTTACATGAAAAAGAAAGCAGGATCCAAGTCATCCTGTGTTTTTTGGACTGACCTTGCGATACAGAGTTCATCCTGTGTCACAGAACTGTGCTCTGAATTTTTAGATTTTTTGTTTGTTTAATTGTTCCTTATGCTCTTGGAAAAAAACCCTTGAAAATGTGTACAATCTGGGAAACGCCTTAGAGCATTCAATCTGCAAGAAGTCTGAAGCAAAGTGTGAAGGTGTGAGCTTTCCTGGTGGCGTTGCAGACTTCGTAGTGTGCTGCGCTGATCTTGAACGCTTTTCCAGGCTATTGAGGAACTCAAGAATTTTTGCCAGGGCCTGGACGGACCCTTGGGTGGTGTAGATGGCAGCGCAGGCTGCCCTCCTGGTTCCTCAGGAGCTGGGCAGAAGGCACGAGTCAGGAGCTGGGGTTCAGGCGGTGGCCGGGGCCCTGGAGCAGCCTGGACCGCGGGGTGAGCTGAGCGTGCCTGGAGGAGGCAGGAGCCCCGAGGACGCCCGTCTGCCCCTTTCTTGCCCCAGTGGGGAGAGAGAAGGAAGCCCTCATCTGAACTGCTTAAAATCAGCAAGGTATGAGAATAAAAGGGCTTCTGTCTCTGGTCTCTGCTTTTGCATCTCATATAATGCCTTTCATGAAGTAATCAATCTCAAGTTTAAGCCTGTTTAGAAATCCTCTTCACATTTCCGGACTAAGCTTCTTAATGGGCAAGTTTATACCCATTTACTCCACGGCTGTCATTGTGCTTTGACTTAATCATGCTACCCCTCTCCCCAGTGGTTATGCTGGAAGAACAATCTTGGCTTTTCTTGGCTTTCAGTCTGCAGAACTAAACAAGTCAAGCTTGTAATCTCTAGGAAAAATGTGCTCTTCACTTCCCTGATTATCCTCAAATCCTTTCTTTTCACCTTTTCCAGTTCATAGACTTTTTTTTTTTTTTTGAACAGGAGTGACCTGATTAAAGATGGGGCCTCACCAAAGTCTTGTATGATAGCATTTCTTTGGTGTACCAGAAGATCATGTCAGGCTGGCAGACGGCATGGGTTCTGTTTTCACATTGAGCAGGTGTGCTGTGCTTGCTCTCTGCGTGATGCCTTGGGTGAAAGATGCAGAAACGACTGCTCAGTCTTCAGAACCAGAGTTGTGGCATTAGCTGTTAATTCCTCTGTGCCAAAAATAGGGGGGGGATCAACGTGGCTGGCTATCATAAGGTTAACTAGAGGTCATCTTTATGACCAGCCAGTCGCCTAGTGGTTTCTTGTGTAATTTTGGTGTGCTGTTCTTAACGGATACATCAACAACTGCCAGCCAAATATTGGAATTATTAAATGCACAGAGCTCTAGAGTGACGCAGTCCAAGTCACTCTACTGTTTCAGGCAATGAAACCTCAGATCAAAAATGTACATTCATATTATATGCTGAGAGCTGCTGGGTATCTTTATAGTTTTATACAATTGCCTTTCTTTATGAAGGTCGCTCATCTCAGTAAATACATGGATACGTAATTCTGTAAAGTTTTGAGCTATTTTTGTGAGTATGCTTTTATGTCTTCATTTTCCTTATGCACTATAATTCCCAATATAGCATAGGATCATTAACAAAAGCACTTCATAAAAGAAATATAGAGGGATTAATAAGTAATGGCATACTCGGAATTCAAAATGAGCAAAGATTGAGCACTTGCGTTTCTGTATCTTTAACTGAAGCAATTACAGGCAGAAGACACTACATTGGTTAAGCTTGGAGAGACCCAAAGCTGTGCCTACAGTGGACATACATTACAGATTATTTATTTATTTTTTTTTTTTTTAAAGTCTATAATCCAACTTGCAGTATGAATACTGTAAGTTTGCCAGTTGTTGGCATTTTACACTGCAAATACTTTACTTTTTCTCTAGATACCTCACTTGGTCACATTGCCATCTTTGAATGTGTGGGCTGACACGTTTTGGATTTTCTTTCAGTCATTTCTCTTTTTTTAAGACTGTACTGCATAAAATGAGATTCACGTTCTTATGACATTGTTTGCTTTCATCTTGCTTGATTATAGGATAATGTTCACAGTGGAGGAGTGTGTGAGGCAGTGAATGGTGTTTGCAGGTGATTAAATGTACAGTGAAGCTAAGATACTCAATAATTACAAAATCTGTTGGTTGTGATTATATTCCAGCTCTGCAAACGTTATTCACGTTGTATAGAGAGGGGCAAGAAAAAGGTAAACTGCAACAATTTTTATGCCTCTTTCGAGTGCTTGTGTTGGTTTTTCTTTGTGTGTGTCTTGGGTGCCACTGTAAGGGCAGGTGGGTTTATTAATAAAATATACATTTAAAAGTTCAAAACCTCCCCTTACAGGTTGAGTCTTTTAAGGTTTGGTCCTTGCCTGAATATGAAACTGATTCTTCTTAAGCTGGGGAAAAATGCCTAGTATTAATTCTTAATAAGTTATGGTACATAAAATTAAATCTGCACTTTTACTAGGAAAATGCTCGATTTCTCAGTTTTAAAAATTCTGCAATCCTTTTTACACAGTTCTATATTCACCATACTAAAAGCTGCAATACTTATCAAGGATAGCTGGCAAAATGGAGTAGATGTATGGTGGTATCTCAGATACAGCATGTGAGCACGTGGTTAGGTAGAGTATGACCCTCAAAAGGGGAGTGTTATGAGTGGCACACAGCTTCAGTTTAAGATGTTTGGTAACAGGATTGCTGGAGTAGCCTTAATACTCTCATAACAATTGATTTTTATTTTATTTTTTTAAAGCTTTTTCACTGTAGAAACAGCGATACATTATGCTGTAAGAAATGATACCTTCTATTTTTACAATTAAAGCTGCATTTCAACTGACCTGGGGAAAGGTGACCTTTTTGGCGATGCCCATCCCTTTTTGCTGTCCAGTTACGTACATCCCCATTTATCATCCTTCTGGCTTGATAAATGATCCAGTGGCTGCTCCAGATACTGAAGAATCATTCGAGGAGGACTGATGCTGGAGGTGGGATGAGAAGTCATCACTCTCCAGAGCACATCAATTTAAGAATTCAATCCTGCAACCTCCACTTTCTGTGGGGAGAAGAAATGTGTAATTCCCTGTTTAGGTGGTACCAGAGTTCATATCAACCTAACTAGTGTTTTGCTAATTTGAGTCTCTGCTTGCTCCCACTCTCCTGTGGCTGCCAGGGTGGGGGGGAGAAATACTGTTATTTCTCACTGCTGTTTCTAACTTCAAACCCTCCGATGCTCTGATTTGGGGAATTGGAGAAGGTTTCTGTCAGTAAGGAAGCTCTGGCTTTCAGCGTGCCTGATGGAACTTGTCTCGTGACTGCGCAACAGTCCAGTACAAATTGAGAGGAGGAGGGCTACCCATTTTTAAGAATAATCTGAAATCATTTTGCATCTGCTACAGATTATTTTTCATTTTGAATGTCCTTGGAATGCTTTTGCCCTGCATCAACCAGGTATGAACAGCTCATCATAGCTGGATGTAATTACAGGTGTGATTCATTAACATTAGTGGAGAGTGTCCTTAATACTTCGTTTGCTGAAGTGAAACAGAGAAAGTGGGAATTGCACAGTGACACTCACTGTCTGGCTAACCCAATTATTTTTGTCATAGCAACAGTGATGACACAGAACATTAAAGTAATCCTCATTTTGGAGATTATTTTTAACAGGGGCAGTGGTGCCAATAGCACAATGGGCCTTTGATCTTCAGGAATTGCTATTTTTTGACCTCCTTAAGTACTGTGCAAAGCTCTGCTGTAGGAATGTATTCTCTCAACTGCAGAAATCCGTCAGGGAGTCGGGAGCATTAAGGGATAGAACTGATCACTAACTGAATCTAATTTACCTAAGGTATATGGAAGCAAATTATTCTCATTGTTAAAGTATTCAGACAATACCTATAAAATGGATTAGCAATCAAAACTTTTTTTTTAGGTGTTCTTCCCATCCTAAAAGGGAAAAAGACAGAGGAAAAAATGGTTTGGGGTGCTGGTGTTTGTTTTGTTTTGACCAGATTCCCAGATTTCGAATTCTTAATTTCATCTATTGGGAACTTTTGTATATTGCTTTCAGTCATTCCCCTCCCTGTGTGTTTCGTTCTCCTTCCTACATCTTTTACCAGATTATCAGCAGTTTCACGTGCTGGTGCCTACTTTGAGGCCCCAATGAGCTTTTAGTTGAGCACACTTACAGCTCCTTCTGGGGCACCACACAGCCACTCTGAAGCTTGTAGTTCTTGTTGTTAGATGTTGTTGGGTACTACTTCTTTGCACTGAGTCATAGCACCAGATAGGAAACGTTTCATCAGTTGCAGGGGGTTTTCTTTCCCTTCTGGCATTTTATCCCTCTCCCAACCCCGTTGACTCCATAGAGTTTCTTAGCTGGTTTTTGTTGTTTTTTTCTTTGTTTTTTTTTTCCCCATGTGACTTACTGCGATGAGACTCTACTAGACCCTCTAGAAGTCTTTTGCCTGATTTTTTTTTTTTTTTTTTTAGTCTCCTTAAAGCAAGAATTTATCATCCATTTCTACACCACCAGCCTAATTAGAATAATAGTGTATCAAGACATAAGCAAATTACTAGTAGCATAGAGCTGCCTGGAAAGTGAAAAGATCTTTTCCTGTGCAGGAAGACTATACCTGTACCTTCTGCCCTAGCCCATGTTGAGACTGACTGCCCTTTTTAAATTAAGGTTATTCCTAAAAATATAACAATGTTATGTGAACTAGTTAAAATGACATACTGAAATTGTACATCCTACAATGGATTACACTTTTTATTTCTGATACTGCAAAGCCAAGCAAAGAAGTCCTTGAAAGACAAATTGTATTGAGCAGAGGATAATTTTGCCTTGAGACTTTCTCTGTTTTTACCACCTACTAGCATTTTAAATACAGTGGCAATCTAAGTTCTTGTTCTAAAATTTGGCATATTTTTATGGTAATTTCAGTAAATAGATAATTCTTACACTTTAAGACTAGAAAGGGCTGTGATGTGAACTGATTTGACCACCTGTGTATGACAGGCAAATATGTTTTACAAAATTACTTTCTTATATTAATCCCTAAATTAGACTAAATTATTCCATCCTCAGGAGATTAAACACAGGAAGAGGACAGGAGAAGTGATGCTGCGTAAAGCCTGTTAATAAATGAGCCTTTTCAAATACTGTTTTGGAGGGTAACATTTCTCAGGTAATCATTTTTTCCCACCTGTTAATTAGGCTATTTACGAAATCTTGAAAGGTTTTTTATTAAAGTTAACTGTCACTGTGAATTTATTATCTCTGAGTTGCTCATATAATCCTTTCACGGAACAACAGCAAAGCCACTCTGAAAGGAGGTATTTTGGAGGAGCTCTGGCATGTGGATGCTGCTGTGAATGGGTACAATCAAAGCGGTCTCAGCAATGCCTTCTGACTGCTCCAAAAATGTCTAGGGACGTAGCTTAACTGTCAGATCTGCTGCACTTCCCGTCCGTGCCATTTGGCTGAATCTGGAAGCGATGGCTCATTGAATGACAGTGCTCAAAGAAAAGTCCCTGTGAAAGTTCTCACAGGTGAGGAGTTCTGCCTCGTTGAACCACCACCAGCCCAGGAGCGTGTTTGCATCAGTGACTATTGGTGTTGCAGCCATTGGCAGCGTCACCTTCATCTTCTGTGGGATGACTTTGAAATGGCAGTATTGTGCAATACTTGCGTGACTCACTAGATTGACAGGGAAGAACCATTTGCAATGTATGTTTTGTGGAGGGATTCCAGTGCCTTCTGTCCAGGACCTCCAATGCTCAGCAACACAAAATCCTCAGACGTAGAAGTGGCAAGGGCGGACACATGAGTACAAGTTTTGAGCCTGGAATGGTGCAGGCTTATTTGAGACCAGTGCAACACTGTGTGGATGCTTCATAAGGCAGTGCGAGCATAGATAAACCTTGAGTAGCTCTGGCCTTGCAAAACCAAGCATATCACTGCCTAAAATATATGAAAGATTGCATATTGGGTTTAGGTTTTAGGATTACTTAGAAACCTCAAGGGTACCTATGTGGACATACTTCTAAAACACATATGACAGTTGAGCATCCCTTTCTTTAGGGGATTAGTGTACGTCTTCTCTAGCACTTTTAAAAACTCCATGAGGGCTGTCTCCCTATATTTTTAGGTGATTACAACCTTAAAAATATGGCCATTCAAGTTTAACAAGGTTGTTATCACAGAAGTAAGGGTAGATAGAAACATTCACTGTTCGTTATGCCGCAGTGATGAAGTCCATGCGATCTGCACTGTGGATTCCTGAAGGGCTCTGCCCACGTGCCCACCCGGCACCTCCAGTCAGCCCGAACACCTTTTCCTAGCTGTGCCGTGAAATTAATGCGAGCTTGTGCCTTCGGGCAGGAAATCGTCTGCTGTGGAATGACATGTCTGCTCAGGAACACTTCATTTTTCAGTTCAAAATTCATTTCCTTCCACTGTGGGCATGAGCTAACTATTACGGGAAGGTAATGAGCTCCTTGCAGCTACCGCGGTTGTCGTGCGGCGAAGGGTGTCAGGCGTGGGTTAGTAGCTCGTGCGCAGCTATTCATCATGATCACATCGGCCTGCAAGTTAGTGCCTAACTTCTCTCTGCTTTTACTGAGACCTTCTGCAGAGGTGCATTGCTTTTTGGGGGTGGCCTTTTTATCTAATCGTTTTTTAGGGCTTTCTAATGCGGAAGTGTTTTCTTATTTTTAGGCTGGTTTGGTGGCAGATTGAGCTCTACAGTGTGCTCTGGATCATGGATTTTGTTATGACTTTTATTCTAACCTTTTTATTTGTTTCTAGTTGGAGAAATAGATTCTTGTATTGTTTAGTAACAGTTGTTGTTTATTCTGCTGCTGGAATCATTCTGCTGTTGTTTTTTGAAGCTGTGGAACAGTTTGTAGGGATATAGAAACACTGCAGTCAGAGGCTGTGCTTCCCTGAGTTGTCAGAGCTGAGAGCAGCGCGTGTGTTTATGCAAAGGCCACAAGGTAGAGGTGTAGGGAAAGCATCACTTTCTGCGGTGAGAATTCCAGTAAGGAACTAGACTGGGAAAGAAAGAAGCCCTACATCTCCCCTTTCCTACTCCAGCGTATATTCAAATCACAGCCTGCTTGTACTGTCTGAAGGATGTGTAAGAGCAGGATGTATTGCTAAGAATAAGTAAGAATGAATAAAGAAAAAGGCAATTGTTTTGTTTGCTTTTTGGAAAGACAAACAGTTTGACTACACAGAATTTGTCAACTGCCACCGAGTTAATTGCAGCTGAGCACAGAAGCAAGGAATTGCCTTCAAGGGCACTCTGGTTTGGGGAAACGTTTTGCACAAACTTTTTCATTTATTTTCCGTCTTCCCTAGTTGTCTTGATTTAAAAATTATGTTTTGAGTTTTTAATCACTATAAAATCAAGATTTTTCTGATTTTAAGCTCTCATTCTGTCCTACTGTGCGAAGTTCATGCTGGAGAAGTCTTAAGCATTTCCGCCTCAAAGCTCTGGCCAAATTGGGGTTCAGCCGTGGGAGGCAATGAGTTCTTGTGGTCACAGGAGTATGAAACTGAGCTTCCAAGGAAGCTTTCATCTGCAGACCTTGCAAGCTGAATCCTTGGGGTGCAAGTGCAAGCATCTCATGACTGCAAGATTCATTTAGCTCTATTTGTGATTCCTCTGTAGAAACAAGATACTTATGAAAAGAGGAGCAACGCATTTTTTTTTTGCAGTTTTTCTGTTTCTGACTTTTAAATCAGTGAAACAACTGCTTGCCATGTCTTATTCTCTAGTGCTGGTTTGGCCTCTGAAAAAGCGTTTTTTGACCTTTTTATTAGTTAACATTCATAAAGTGAGGTTCGTACGCAGCACTAGACTTGGTGAGATGGAATATGTCTCAGTCAAACATTACATCTGCAGTTAGTTAAAACAGTATTAGTTATTTAAAATAATATTTTAGGCATGAGATATCATCTATAGTATGGCTATATGTGCGCAAGTAATAAGAAAGCTGTGCCATGGATTCACAGCTCATTGATTGCACCACAATTCCTACCTCTCTCCCTGTGTATTTATTGCATGGTAAGTAGGAGGTAGTTTACTCCACTTTCAGTCTTGCATTTATAGTAGGGTGAGAGTAGACTGAATGTTACCACTTCCCCACCCCTTGCCCTCAGCAGCATACCCACGGCATCCCCTCAAAGCTGCAAACTTTTTCCCCTTCTCCCAGACTGTATCACTGCCCAGCTGCAGCAGAAACCATAAAAAAACCAAAACAAACCACAAATTTACAACATCTTTATTAAAGTAAATAACCTAGTCTGGACCAGAAAAGGATATTTCCACTAGTGACACATACACACGGATAGTGCTGCACGACCAGTCTCTGTCTTGAAACTTTTGTTGCAGACAGGTATGTTCCAGGTCTGACAAATCAATAATAAATTAGTTTTGCCAAAACTACACTGTCTGTAGCAGAAGCTCATTTGATGGCTGCAACATATTAAGCTGTTGTTATTGCACACTCAAACTCCTCATTTCCATTTCTGGCTCCAGTGATTTTCTATTGCCTGATTAAAAAAGACCTTGAATTATTTTTTTAAAACTTAATAATAATATGTTTAATAAAAAATAAGTAAGGCTAAATAAGAATTATCTTGGTCTGTTTTGCTACCTCAGTTTGCACTCAGTTGTCATGTTATGTACATTTTGCATGTGAATGAAGTAAAAGTTGAAGAGAGACATTTTGGACATAAATTGCACGTATTTTAGGTTTCATTGCAAGACCGCTCAGAGCAGACCAAATTCTGATACACACTACAGGGAGATAAAGATGTTGAGATTACAATAGGAAGTTTCAAAATAGCATTCCCAGGAGACCTTACCAAGTGCACTTCCAGAAATTACAGTGAAACTAGATGACCTGACTAGATATTTATCTAAATGATTGCAGTTCCTGTTTGAAGGCAGATACAACAATAATAAATACGGATCAGGGAAAATTAATCTGTACTTTCAGATTATTATTTTTTAAATTTAAAGATTAAATCTGTGTGTTCCAGCCAGCCTTTCCACTCTTCTTATCCAGTGTTTTGCTTTTCTGCATGTCTGCTCCAGGAAAGAATTCCCCAGATGCTCCAGTGTTCCTGCTCTGCTCTGCTGTGGCTGCAGAACTGGACTCTTTTTTCCTTTGGGCACGCTACTGCCCAAACACAACAGTATTTGCAAGTAGATAAACATAAAAAAAAAAAAAGAGAAGTTACTAAATAAAAGACTATAGATAGTTTCTAAAGAACAAGTTTGGTGTTTTCCCTGATGACCTGAGTACAAAATGCTCAGATGGTGCAATGCTAACAGCTGTAGTCAGTATGGGAAAGGACTGAAGGATGCTCTGGAAAGAACTGGGTGAGCTTGAGGATTAAAGCAGTAAAAAAAAAAAAAAAAGTATGGAACTGACTGGTCCAAGGTGCAAGCCTGTGCATGTTGAATCAAAACCATTAATTGCTTCCTTCATCTGTAGTAAGTGCATCCTTTTGAAGAGGATCAGAGTGTAGTAATCATAAAAGGAGCCATGAAGGACCAGTGTGACGTAACAAACCAGATGAAAGTAGGATCATACAATGTTCTTGTTAAGGACTGAAAATGTCAGGCAAGATTGCTGTACCCAAAGATAGTTCTCCATCAAGGCCTCATCTTTAATACCTCATATTTTCAAGAAAAGTATACTGAAGCTGGAAGTGATGCAGAAGAGGGCTTGCAGGAAAGGCAAGGATTGGAGAACTGGAAAGGCCATGTGCTGACAGCTGGTAAACACACAGAGAGAACAACCTTTCAGTGTAGTAGAAAGTGTGGCTATCTGGAAATGGATAGCTGTAAAAAGAAATTGGGCTAGACTTTTGAGGCCATTTCTAAGGAGTGAGCTCCTCAAGAGCTTTCCAATAGGAGGAACGTGGAATTTGTAACTTCCCTTACAAAAGATAGTCTGCCAAAGCACAGGACTGAATGAATAGACTTGTGAGGTTTCTTCTGGTTTTCTGTCCCTAAAAATACATAGCAGCTGTTGAGCAATCTCTCTTCAGAGAGATCCCCTCTCCCTTCAGAACCAGTTGTTCTCACAGTCCTGTCTGCAGGATGCCACAGCAGCAGCCGTTCCTTGGGCATGTGTGGACAGCGAGGCACTGAAGCCTGGGTCTACCTTAGAGGTGCACCAGAAACTAGTCCTGTTCTAGCAGCAATTTGATTTTCAGATCTGCCAAGAATAAATATAGTGTTTACTGAAAATGGTCATTTTGTAAAGATACTAATTTTTCATCTTTAGGGGTGAAAGCAAAATTCTTTTATGGTTTAAATATCACCGTTCTGCATAGGAGGGATGCTGGTTCCAGTGCGCTCGCTCTCTGTGGGTTATTTTTAGGCATTGTGGAGCAGTCTGCCCAATATGGTTTGTTTTCTCATTTTTTTACCCGATAGGGATGCTTAGCAACTCTGACTCGTTTGCATTCATTTTAGATGTAAATGTTGTAGAGCTCTGCTTATACTTCTCTGTATTATCTGAAGCTGTGTTTCTTGTTTGAGTGGCATCTCTAATTAGAGACATCCTTCAAGTTTTACTGAAAACCATGAATAAGCTAGACTCAGAATTTTGGCTCTGTTGTTTGCCAACTTATTTCAGAATCTGAAAATATATTTGTGATGATATTTCTTTCTTTTAAATTAATTCTGAAGTTGTTTAATTATTTCATATTGGTTTGCCCCCTGATTCTCTGACAGTTTGGCAATAGTATTGATTTATTACAATCAAATAATTTATTTTCTCTTGTAGCCCTTGGTTAACCAAATGCCCTAACTTTTCTGTTCTCACTCTCACAAGATTTCAGTCTTGGCTTTGATAGCCTTCCTACTATCGTAATCAGTTTTCTCTGATTCAGATATATTCAGATCTATTCTGAATATATGCTCGATTTCTGGTGTCATTGCAATGCCTGTGTCTTTAGTACCCAGTGTGTTGCCATTTGTCAGTTTGAACCATACAGTTTTCATTCATACTGGCCTGTTGTGATAACTCGTATAATTTTCCCAGCTGATTCATAGCATTAAACTTACTGTTCTGAATAATTTTAACTTGTATTTCTTTTCCCTCTATGGACTTTTTAAAAAATAGCCAAAGTTTTTCGGAATCTCTGAAAAGTCTTCCACTGCCTCTGTAGCCAAACGGTAGGTAGGGTGGAGGAGTCCTCCTGCAGGTTGTAAGTCAGCATCTTTCTCGGCTCTCAGTTTTAAGATGGTGATCAGGTGGGCTGTCTGCCTGTAGTGCTGGCTGCCCATCTCTTTAATTGCTGGGATACCAAATCAGATGCTGATCCGAAAATTACAGCCATCTTCATAGTGACGTTTTCTGGCCAAATTGTTCTGATGCAATGCAACTTTGCCTGCTATCGGTGTATTTTGTGAACTTGGTCAATGTGAAACAATGTGTTTGTTGTGTTGCTTTTTAAAGTAACCTTCTGTTTTAAAAACACATTAGTGGTTAGGCTATCCTGCCTGAGATGCCCAAAACCTTTCAGTGGGATTCCTGAAGCCAAGTCTTAAAGGTATTTTACTCCTGGCCCATTCTCTGCATACTGAAAAGCAACTGCGGTAAATGTACAAAATACAAAGGAAGTTACGCCATGTGAATGGTAAAGGTCAAAGCTTCAAACGTTTGCTCTGATTACACAGTAGATGTGTTGGGCCTGATGTTCGTCTACTTGCTTGGCACTTACCAGCATTGCACAACGTTGTTACGCAACGTGGGACTCTTCTGACATGAGTGAGTATGTGGGAGCATAGGGGTCAGGAGGCACTGAACTCATATACTGCCCTCACAAAAAAAAAAGCTGAACTTGTGGCAGACCTAACATCTGCCAGGTAGGACAAACTCAAGAGTGCAAGCTGCAAGGCGCATGCATTCATGGAGTGGTACGGTGAAAGTTTTGTTCTTGCTTAATTCCAATAAGACGTATAGTTGGATCTTTCTTTTCAAGTAAAAAAACCAAACAAAATGTGTATTGCACTCCTGCCTCCTCCCCCAAACAAACCTAAATGTTAGAAGTTAAAAAATCAAGAGCAAAGCAGTGCTTTGGGGCATTCTCCTTTTTTTCTAATTAGGAAAATCCATAGATTTTTTTTTTCCGCTATGTTTCATTTTCTCTAGGTGCCTGCTATGTTTAAAGTCTGGAGTTTTAATTTGAAATACACTGAAATTAATCCTGTGGAGCAGGAAGAATGTCTCAGACATGAAGGATAGTAGTATTTCTTCACTGTCGAGAGAATTATTTTGTTCACTCTCTAAGGAGACTTTACTACAGTGGCTCGTAAGCACTTTATGAAAGAAGCCACAATACTTGTCCTTCATGGGCGAGAAATCCTATGTTCCCTGGGATTACTGCCTTTCTCTAATCCAGTTCGTTATCAGCTATTGTGGGAGGAAAAGAGCAGCAGGGGTTTTGGGTCTTTCTGCAGCTGAAGAAATGCCAGTCTTTAAAGGACTCTTTCAGGCAAAGTAGAACATGGCAATTATGGTAACGATCCGGTCCTGGTTTGAGGATGGATGGGAGCCCTTGCCATCTGCTGCAAAGAACAGCCATTTCACATGACCCACTAATTAAGCCTGCACCAACATCATTAATTGCCCTATTTGTACAGGACAGTGTATCTGCGGGTATGTGGGAGCGTCTGTCTCTTTGGATCAGAAGAAATTGTTCCTTTACCTCTGCAGCGATCGGTTTTCTTGCAGAAATGCTGGTCTTGATGACTGGTGCTGTTTTAGCTGGATATGTGCAAATGTTGACTGGACATCTGTATGTCATACGGATGGTCACCCCTGAAGAAATGTCGGCGGATCAAACTTTGAACTCTCACACCGGTGATTCATGTTTCTGCACGCTGGGAGAACAGAAGGGGCTACGGATGTAAACGCGATTTGTAGAGTCCTAAATCCCTCCTTACCGCTATCAGAATAGCAAGTGTAGATGAATTGGTCTCTGAAATATAGGGCTCTTGCTGGTGATAATTTCTTTGCAGGTGCACCCTTTTACTGTTTGGATTTGAGAAGTGGGCTAGCACAGCATGCAGTTTTTGGAGGTGCTGTCAGTCCTGTGCTCGGGGACCTCCTCTCATGCTGTTGGGATCCGACTATTGGGAATAGTCTGATCAATCTGTGTTTGGACTTAGCTTAGAGTGAATTCTAATGCATGGGTATGGGGGGATTCTTTTAACGCTTTTAAGGGAGGATCAGCAAGTTTGAGATGGATGCAGAGTCCTTAAGATAATAATCATTACTCCTGGAGGAGTTAGCAGGAGAGCTGTTTCCCCCTGACAGCACAAAGATTAAAAAAATAAAAATGTCAGAGTATCCTAGTTGGCATCCAAAGTGAATGAGTCACTCCTAATGCTACTAAAAAGCTAATTCTGCCTTGACTTCAAAGAAAAACATCAAAGGCAGTTTTGCTGTTTATCCAGGTGCTAAAGAAAGAGCTTTTCCATGCCACTGCTACTCTGGCTGAGAGTACGGAGGAGTGTCATGCTTGCTTGCTATTGATATTGAAATCGTTACATTCAAATGAAGCTTATTGAACGCGTTGCTGACACAAGCAAGGGAACTACACCAGCAGTTTGACAACTGCTCTGTGATTTTTACAGAAGATAAACCACAGAAGAGAAATGAGATAAGGCAGCAGGAAATGAGGAGGTGTTCCCTCATTTTCCTAAACAGCAAAGATAATATTCTTCATGGGATCTGTTCCATAACTTGCTGTTATTGCATGTTTCTCCTTTTTTACACCCCAAAAGCCCCTCGGCCTTCTGCATCTCTTAGTCTTTGTGCATACGCTGTCTTGGCTGTGTGTGGCAGTGACTGTCAGGCACAGAAGTAGCCTCCTTGGCACAGTTTCTGCAGACCCGTGGTGGCTGGATTCACCATGTGGCTGCAGGTGTTCCTCAGCCAATGTGAGCATCTCGATTCACTTTTGAAGGGAAGATTAATTAAAGACATAAAGGCAAGTGAAAAGTGGCATTTGGAAGATTCTTCCAAACGCCTTATAGATTTCTTTGCAAATAAATAATTTTCTATAGATTTCTTTGAGAATAAATAATTTTCTATAGAGGGAAGTGTAGTAGTGCTTATCTTTGTGGACTTCATGAAAGCATTTGAAATGGAGATGCATGGAAGAGGGTGGAGATTAGTAGGAGAATTAGAAGGTAGATAAGAAATTGATAACCTGAAAGTGTAACATTGGTTTGAAAGAAGTACTTGCTAGGAGGAAGATTACTTACAAAACTTGTCCAGGACCAGTTTTGAGAGCAAATGTAGTTAGTATTTTCACTTACAGCCTTGGAACAAAATCAAGGAATGTGTTTAATGAAGGTTAAATTAGCAACAGTGTCATGATTATTTCATTTAAAACTATATGCTGAACAAGTCTTTCAGTTAGTCTTGGGTAGTTTCCTGAAAGGTAATACTTGAAAAGCCATGGTCAAGTAGAAGGAGAAGATGATGATGATGATGATGGAGAGATAAAAGAGAAGAGCAGCTTTCTGGTTTCAGCTAGGGCTTCACTCAAACATTGGGGCAAGAAATGTATATAAGACGTTTTCTGGAAGAGATGTAAATTATGAGGATATAGGAAAAAAATTCTTTTACATCACCCTCCTAGCAAAAGTGATGGATTAGGTGAAATAATGACTGTTCAGTAAGCCTGAAAAGAAATGAGTAGAAGAATGAAATTTGTTTTCTTCCATAATTTACAAACGCTTTGTCTTTGAGTAGAGAGCTATTGGAATAAAATGGGGGTTTTTTTGCTGCTGTGCCCTTTTACATGTATTTTAAAGATTTTATTTCATGGGTTTTCCTTCTGTTTTTGACTTTTATGTTTTGAGAACTTGAGTAAACAGCACTCTTGAAGCAAGACATTTTTTTGTTGCCTGGTGTATGCAAGCTCTCTGCTAACACAGTATGCTCCCATCCTCTAGCTTGTCTCCTTGCTGAACTGTAACATAAGCTGTTGCTTTAGTCCACTAAGAGATGACCCACAGTGCCAAATTGATTTTCCCATCTTAGTGACATGTAGACTGAGCTCACGATACCATTGTTCACATTTCCCTTCAGTTGTGACCTACAGCTGAATTTGAATCTGATCCATGTGGTGAATTGTGTCGATTGTCTATGCTCTCCCTTCTCTCCAGCCGTCTATATTCAAAATGCTCTATATTGTGTTTCAGCTTTTTGCAAGAATTATTGTTCGTGCTTTGTATCATTAATAATAGAGATGTATGTTCACAGGATGAGTGAAAAAAGTAAATGTCATGGTAGACAAAAACATTTTCAGCCAGTGATTTAAATCAAGGATGGGGCAGTTCTGAAAAATATGAATAAAATCAAAGCTGCCTTCATCTCTTGAAGATAATATAACACATGCTGCAAGTGGGTTAGATTTTGGAAATGCAGCTGGGTAAACCTGAGGTCTTACCAGTGCAGATAATAACTTTGGAAATGTTATGTTTCTGCTCTGTACTTTAGCTTGCTTATCTCCAGATTAAGGGGTAATATTTCTCAAATACCTGCTGAAACTTAACAGCTTTTTGCAGAATCTTTGAAGAAGCTCAACTAAAGGTGGCCTGAAAAATTTCAAATTCAGTGTGACCTCTCACCATTGTAAAGTGAGCTTCTACTGTTCTAAATTCAGGACTTGGGAAGAAAGATTGCCTGTTAAAGTCAAGAAAAATAAAGCATACCTGGACTCGAAGGCGTTTATGGATACGCCTCATTAGAGAGGTTCTAAATAAAATTGGTGGAGGGAAGTGCAGAGCCAGCCGGTCTCATTATTTAATTTCATTGTTTCTTGCTTATCCTTGCATGTATATGTGTAGACAATGTTTCTGAATAGGTCTAAGCATTGTTCATGGCTTTCTGGAGGTTGCTAAACTCAGGAAGCTTTTGAAGTGTGGATACGCTTTTTTGGAATTCATTGTATTTCTGCATATAATGGTTTTTAATAATTGAATTAGTCTAAAATTTGGAGGGGAAAAAAAAAATTCTCCAAAGGTGATATTCTGTCTCTGTCCGTACACATGCACATGCATGCATATTTACTATATATATACTCTGTTCTAATAGAATTTGCCTGCCTACATAAACCTAACCATATCAAACATACCATAGATAACAATAGCAAATATAGGGCTGGAAGGAAAATGAGAATTCTGGTCTAGCATTCAAGGCAGGATCAACTATAACTACATCATTCCTGATGTACTTCTGTTTAACCTCATTATCTCCACAGGTACATATATCCTGAGCAATGTACACCGATCTTGTAGTGTACTTTATGTTAGAAAGAATTTTCTAATGTCTCGCTTGCGTCTGTGGTGACCTGCTCAGAGCTTGCTCGCTCTGCCCAGTCTCAAGGGGGATGGAGGAAGGGTATGGTAGGGGGGGGAGAGCCAAAACGCCATGGGCTGGGTGGGAGCACGCCTGAAGGGAGAGGAGGAATGAAGGAGGATGTGTCCATGGCGTGTGGAGTGAGCAGGAAAGGAAGGACATAAAATGATGGAGCGTCCCGACGACGCACAGTGTTGAGTGCAACGAAGGAGGGCTTCGGCATCTCGCGTGCATCCTATACCCACTCCTGGTTTGAATTATTTTGTAAGTTGCTCAAGTGGAACTGCTTTACTCAGTTCGATTGCCCAAAGCAGAGCCTTCCTGCATGTAGAATATTGTCTCTGTTGGGAGTTAATTATATGGGCTGAATGTTTAATGTTCACTTTTGGTAAATCAAATAAAATAACAAAGCAGATTTCTGTCTCTGGTACAATTTATATAACGGAAAAATACTTTTCATGTGCAAACAGGCTGGAACAGCAGACAAATTGGGATATTATGATGTTTAAAATCATAAAAAGCATATACATTTTTTTTATAAATCCAGGGTCATCTTAACTTTGTTCTCACCCCAGTAAATATGTATCGTTATGTGCTCTATTATTGTAGAGTAGAATTAAATGAAGAACACAAGATGATGTTTTATGATCACAAATGCATTTTCATGCATACAAGCTACTAATAAAACTACCAAGTGTAAGGAAGAAGGCAGTGTAGAAAGAAATTGCATATTCTTTCTCTTGCATTGGTTTTTATCACACTGTCTCAGTAGTAACTGAAGTGGAATTTGGCAAGATCATCACCCGGAGATGAGGTGTCTCACTGTGTGTGTTTCTGTCACTTCATGTCTCCTAATGTTAAGAAACACAGCCAAGATCACTGTTCGTGTCTCCTGAAAAATAATCCTGAGGATTATTTTCATTCTCTTGAGATACTTCACTAGAGGAATACTAATGCCAGTGAAATGGGTAACAGCTTTTACTGTTCATTTCTCCCCCCCCCCCGCCCCCAATTTATCTATATTTTGGAAGTCACAGAATGTTTACAAGAAAAATTTAAAAAAATCTGTAAAATGGCTGATCCCATTTTCAAGCTTAAAAGTGATGTTGTTGCCAAATATATATTTTTTTAGGAATAATTCTTAAGGGATAGTTAATATTTTATGGCTTACAAATATTCCTCACCCAACACTTCAGCGCTGCCAGGCTTTTTTTTCTGGTCTGTTTCGAAAGTAATATTTTTACCAGAGTGTTTACTTCTGAACTGCATTCTCTAGGAGTTCTCTCATGATTTTCCTATCTGTTTTATTACATTCCTCATGCGTTTGAGATTTTATGTTGATCCAAGCTGTATCAGTCACCTCAGTGTTTCTGCCTCGATCCAGATGGCGGTACAGGCATGCCCTTGAGCATGTACCTAGTGGAAGGGTGAGCATCTCTCTGCCTGCTTAGCTCCAGTTTAGGCCGCTGCGTCTGCTGTGGGTAAGCTCTCAAGAGCATCCTGAGCAAACCAGAACAATCCACTGTCTTAATGCATATTGCAATAAATGCCTTTCGTAATCCATTTTTGGGGTCTATGGAAACAACACAGTAATGTTACCGAGCCAGTTGACTCTCCTGTCCTTAGACAGGTGGCTGCAGAGGGCTGTGCTGGACAGACAGGAGGAGAAAAGGTGGAGTTTGCTGGCCGGTGGTTGTGCTTATTCTACAATCTTAGTAGTACATTTTACATAGAAAATCTGTGTGTCTGTTAGAAAGGTGCTGTAAGTGTTTAGGAGCAGGCAGAAATAACGTGTATAATCCCAAAGCAGTATTGAATCAAGGTCAATTTAAGAATGTTAATAAAGGTATTTTGTCCCACCACTGTAATCTTCCCGTTCCTTCTTTTCTTCTCTGCCGTGTCCCAAGCAAACACCACAAAGAGAAGCACTCCAGGGGCCTGTGTGGTGTCTGTCGCACCACTGAGACCGCAACCTCACAACTGAGAACGGGAGGCAGCAGCACGTTCCCTCTCGCAGGCATTTGCAGCATCGGTCAGCGTGGGAGCTCCTACCACCCTGAGGCCGAGCGGCCCTGGAGCACCCGGGTGGGTGGTTCTGCGCGTGGTCCAGCTGCACACGCTGCAGCACCAGCAGCCTGGCTAGTAGGATGCATCTTGCACCTCTCCAAAGTATCGGTGCGGTTGATATTACTGTAATGCACGAGTCTTTCTGGATTAATTATGCCCTTCTGGGATCTGAAGCTCTCAACTGCATGCTGGTTTCTTTGATTTCTTAAATACAGGTTTGCAATGAATAATGTTTAGTATCTGTTCTGGTAACTGTTTATTCTTGTATCTCCTGTTTTAAGTGGGTGGTGGAAAAATACAATGTCATTATAAATGGAAATATTTAAGCAATTAAAATTGAGCAGTACTATTTTCATGCATCTCAAGTGTATGCGTATATGCAGGTACTTTAGATAAATCATTTCACCTCCAGCTTTAGAAAATCACTATTAGGAACTCCCAGGCAACTTCTTTTCTGCCCAAGCAGAGAGTGCTGGGGTCTAGCAGGTAACCATGACACAATAATCTGTTACAGAGATGCAGTTCTAGGCGTGTGTAGTGAATTTATAGAATCATAGAATAGTTAGGGTTGGAAGGGACTTTTAAAGGTCATCTAGTCCAACCCCTATTTTACTTTCTCTTTTCCTCCGTCCCAGTGTTGTAGTTTGGGGTTGGTTTCCTTCCATTCCCCCCTCAGCTGCAGCAGACACGATGCTCTGCAGCGCTTTGTTTTCATCCATAGTAGTTAACGGTTTTAGCTGTAGATAGACTCAAAACATGGTCCCTTTGAGGTACTTGATATGAATTGCGTTGTTTCAGGGATGCTTTATAGCCCATCCCAGGGCAGTGCTTTCAGTGAAATACTCTCACATAACACCTGTCAGCATTTGCAGGTGCTTGCTTATTTTTGATAGGGGGAAGGTAGGGAAATTCTGCCTACCGAGTAGGGTTTTGTGCTGTACGTTGTGTAAGGAAATGCCACTGGGTCTTTCCTCAACAAGCCAGTATCAGCTGCGTAGTTTTTATTGCCTGATCTGGGCTCTTTAATCGCAGTAGTTGGAAATTTTCACTCCGTCTCCTCTTTCTACCACCTAGCAATATATTATAATAACATTACGTTAGTGAAAATTCAGTTAATGTTCAGACACAGTTATAATTGACGCCGAGTCAGCTGTGTTATTTGGGGTGGAATGAGGATATTCTTTGTGTGTAATATCTCTTAGTGTTACTACGTCTTAATACTCCCACTCCCTTCTATATATAGGTCCTGCATTAAACCAAGAAGCACATGTGCTATTCTCTCGTTTCAGGGTTTTACGCTAGGTGTTTTGTGAGCCATGCTGCCTCTTAGTTGTTCTGATATAGGAAATACGTTTTTTTTAAGAAACTCTATTTATTCTTGTTGTTAATTGTTCTGTTATTGAAAGGAATATTTTCTATGAATCCTGATCTTACTTATTTCTACCCCCATCAAACATAAAGCAAGTGTAATGGCAAATTGTTTGAGACTGGGAGAGTGTTTTGGCAAAGTATCACAGTATGCTAGTCCTGCCTTTTTCACTCTTCGTCAGACGTTTGCTCCTGTCTAGTGTCAGAGGACCAGTATTGGGCTGGACAGACGTCTGCTTTCACCACGGGTGACCACTCCTGTATTTCAGTGCTTTGATACGAACTTTCCTCTCACCCTCTGGAAAGATGCTGACTCTGTGAGAGATCACCTGAGGTCTAATTTTCGTTCTTTATAGTTGACATTTCTGAATTTTATACAAATTATTATGACTGAATTGAAAATGGATGGGGGAAGGGAGTGGGATTTCACTTCTCCATGACACAAATGTCACTGTGCTGGGCAGGTGGTTTTCAGATAGGTCAATGTATGTTTGCTTTCCTGCTGAGCCTTGGAGGTTTTTTATTCTGTAAAGCTGCTCTAAATAAGAGGGCGGGAGAAAGCGATTATAGTAAAATGACGTTTCCATTTTTAAATTTCACCTCATTTTAAAAAAATTATTAAAGCTAACTAGGACAACTCTAACTGTAAAGGAATAAAGAAAGAATATTTAGGCTGTTTCTAAGTTGCTTCCATCAGTCTTTTATCAGTATGTCTCTTTATTCAGGTTTGTTTTTTCTATTGCTTCTATCAGACTTCCGTAATGAAACAAGAAGGGTGCGTTTGGTTTCTTTCTGTACCTGGTTAATAGCAGTGGAAGTGGAAAGGTTTGGCACTGAAGGACATGAGCTCAGAGGAGAATTAGGAGCTGGGAGGCTGCAGCTCCCCTGTCAGAAATGGTGCTCCTGGGCATGCAGGGCTTCTGCGTGTGGGAAGGGAGCTGCTGTGCCAAAATTCCCTTCCCAATTCACTGTGCCAGTCTGTCCTGCCCTGCTGCTTTCCCTGTGCGAGTTCTTCAGTCATTGAAGCCTAGAAAAGCTAGCAGTCCAAGTAAATGTGGTTTTTCGTTGTTATTAGGGGTGGCTTTTTTGTTTGGGTTCTTTGTTTGTTTGTTTCATAGAAAATATAAATCAAAGAAAAGCTTTCTGCACAGGCGTGCTTCTTGTAATATTTGTTTGTGTCTCTTCTGTATACTCTAAAACACACAGAAGTCTCCAAATATCCAGAAATCATCCAGAAAGCACCTCCCTCCCCAGTCTTCCTCTGTACATGGGTACAAGACTCTTGCGTGGTCAAAACTTGCTGGGAGAAGAGAAGCTACGCTGAGATTGCTAAGCTACACCATGGCATGAATAACAAAATGTAGTTGTGTGGATGTGGTGCTAGTTCCCTCACTTCCATAATAAGCTCAGTAGTTTCACAGCACTCAGCGCTGTGAAGGATTCAGAAGGGTGCTGTCTCTCTGCACAAGATCAGGCATGAGCAGATGTTTCTGGCGGTGGGACTGCCAAATAGCTGACCAGAAAATGAGATCTTAAATAGCAGTCGAACTGTTGACTTGTAGGTCTGCTGCTGCTCTGCGTAACTGCAGTACTGGGGCACGGTAATACAGGTCTGCCTGGCTGTGCTCTTCAGTGAGGGTTCAGACTTTGATCAGGAAGATAGCTACAGTGGCTTCAGAGGCAGCTGCTAAATCATAGAATCATAGAATTGTTCTGGTTGGAAGAGACCTCCAAGATCATCGGGTCCAACCATTAACCTGTCACTACCAAGTCCCCCACTAAATCGTATCCCTTAGGGCCTCATCTAAACGCCTTTTGAATACCCCCAGAGATGGGGACTCCACCACCTCCCTGGGCAGCCTGTTCCAATGCCCGACAACCCTTTCAGTGAAGAAATTTTTACGAATGTCCAATCTAAACCTCCCCTGGTGCAACTTGAGGCCATTTCCTCTTGTTTTGTTGTCTGTTACTAGGGAGAAGAGTCCGACCCCCATCTCTCTACAACCTCCTTTCAGGGAGTTGTAGGGAGCAATAAGGTCTCCCCTCAGCCTCCTTTTCTCCAGACTAAACATCCCCAGTTCCCTCAGCCGCTCCTCATAGGACTTGTGTTCCAGACCCTTCACCAGCCTTGTTGCCCGTCTCTGGACATGCTCAATGTCTTTCTTGTAGTGAGGGGCCCAAAACTGAACCCAGTACTCGAGGTGCGGCCTCACCAGGGCCGAGTACAGGGGGACGATCACCTCCCTACTCCTGCTGGCCACACTATTTCTGATACAGGCCAGGATGCCGTTGGCCTTCTTGGCCACCTGGGCACACTGCTGGCTCATATTCAGCCGGCCATCAACCAACACCCCCAGGTCCTTTTCCGCCAGGCAGTTTTCCAGCCACTCCTCCCCAAGCCTGTAGCGTTGCCTGGGGTTGTTGTGTCCCAAGTGCAGGACCCGGCACTTGGCCTTGTTGAACCTCCTACAATTGGCCTCGGCCCATCGATCCAGCCTGTCCAGGTCCCGCTGTAGTGCCTGCCTGCCCTCCAGCAGATCAACACTCCCTCCCAACTTGGTGTCATCTGCAAACTTACTGAGGGTGCACTCGATCCCCTCCTCCAGATCGTTGATAAAGATATTAAACAGAACTGGCCCCAGTACTGAGCCCTGGGGAACACCACTTGTGACTGGCCGCCAACCAGATTGAACTCCATTCACCACAACTCTTTGGGCCCGGCCATCCAGCCAGTTTCCTACCCAGCGCAGAGTACGCCCATCCAAGCCATGGGTAGCCAGTTTCTCCAGGAGGATGCTGTGGAAGATGGTGTCAAAGGCTTTACTAAAGTCCAGGTACACAACGTCCACAGCCTTTCCCTCATCCACTAGGCGGGTCACCATGTCGTAGAAGGAGATCAGGTTGGTCGAGCAGGACCTGCCTTTCATAAACCTATGCTGACTGGGCCCGATCACCCGGTTGTCCCGTATGTGCCGCGTGATGGCACTCAAGATGATCTGCTCCATAAATACAAGGATATATGCTCAGCTAAATCTCTTTCTTTCCATAAAACACTCTAAAATACATGATTAATATCTAGGACCTTAAAAAAAGTCAGCATTTGCTTCTTGTTGAACTAAATTGCAGTTTGGTACTCCGCTGTGCAAGCATGCTGTCCTTGCACAGTTTCTCCAAGCCGTGTTCAGAATGGTTATTAGTAGGATCTAGTTAGGTCAGTGTCCTGCCTGTAGCTCTGGTTTCTCTGGAGGGGTAATCAAGGTATACAGTACTGCTGCTGTTGGGGTTTCTCTGTGGGAGTTATTTTGCTGATTTTAAACTTGCCCATTCTTGTTTTGCCCAGAGTAGCTGAATGCCCTCTCACCACCTTCTCTTTTGCCGGTGAATTCTCAAACCAATTTATAAATACTGATAAATCCATATGCTATGCCATGGGATAGAAGATTGCTATCCCTACTATACAGAGAGGGAAATAAAAGATAAAAGCAGCTTCTAGTCTGAATTCCTATTTTGCATGTTCTTATACTAAGGAGCTGAATGTGCAAGTATACACAGCTCAGCACAGTCATTCATGTAATCACATAAAAGCAGTTAAGTTTCTGAAACTAAAATACTCTACATGTTTTGCAATACTGGAGCAGAGTAGGGTATATCTAATGGCATTCAGGTATGTACTGTTCTGCTGCCACCCCCGGTGGCTACGCGGCGTAGCCAGGTGATGGTGCAGGGCTGCATCCCATGCAGCATGAAGTGGATCCTTTCCCCATGGCTGCACGCTCTGCTTTTCAATAAAGCTACTGTGGGTACAGTTTAAAGTTTCATTGATTTAAAAGTTGATTCTTCTAAATGGAGTCCCCTACAATTCAAAAGCAGATATTAGTCGTGTTCTTACAAATGTTCAAACCACTTAAATCCCTCTGATTTATTTGCCTGAATGTTTCCTCTGGCAGGGAATTCCCCTGATTAACCTTCTGCTCTCCTAAGGAGTATTGCATTTTTATCTGTTTTCAAAGTTGCTGCCTTTCAGTTTTGTCAGTGCCCCCATTTGGGGTTTCTCTGTAGAGTTGATGTTTGATGTACCGCTTGATGAGAAATATCCTTGCGTCAGGAAAGAGACTTGAATTTGGCAGCAAGTGGAGTGGGTGAGTATAATGTCTGCACAACTACGCAGAGCTGTCACTTGGGGTCCTGCTACTCTGTGCAGGAGGTGGAATATTTCCTAATAAGTTAAATCCCTTGAATCAGGTCACAACAGAAGAATTTTGTTTTCCTGCTGAACAGCAATGATAAAAATCTCTATTTACACTTAGTGTTCTTAATTTTCTATACCTGTTCCCCTTATCCACTGAAGACGCTAATTAAGTATTTTTGAGCTTGGCAATGAAAGATCTTGAATGAAAGTGCAACAGTTTTTTTATACATCTGTAGAATAAAGCAAATTGCATACATCTGACCTGGTGATAAAATGATTCAGATGACTGGGGAAGGGTTGGTTATCTGGAGAGCTGCTCGCTGGAAGCGGTGCCGAAGCTTATCCAGAAGCATATGGGCGTTAGTTGAGATGCCGTGTGATTATCCATTCCCAAGGAAAGGTTGAAGGCAAATGGCTTTAAGGCAACACCCACTACACAGCGTGTGGCAGGAGAAGTTCGTACCCTAAGCAAGCTGTTCTGTGGCGCAGCAGCTCATCCGAGGGCTTCAAAGGACTTGTCAGATTTCCCCAATGTACAAATAAGTGCTCTATTAGAGGGGGAGGGACCCCTGACACACAAGGTAATTAGTTTCATTCGACTTTAAGCAGATGTTTGAATATTTCTGCTTTTATTTAATAATTTTACTGTGTTTATCTTGCATTCCTGTATAGCCAATGGAGAGAAAGTGTCACATTTAAGGGATGCTCCACCTGACCCCATTTTGCTCCCTGCAGGAGCATGAGTCTCTGCCCTCGCTCGCGGGAACGGCCTCCTCGCAGCCGTGCCTCCTGCCTGCTGGAGGGCTGCTTTGGGGGGTAAGGAACATCTAAGTAAGTTAGGAGAAACGGAGCACTAACAGTGATCCTGACATGGACTGGTGGCTTCGTGATAGTGCTTCCTCCCTCCCTCCTTCCCAAGTGGTGCTGCTGTGTTTAATCACTTATTTTTGGAGATGGAGGACACATCTGGGGAATACTAAAGTAGTGGGGATCAAAATAGAGGATCCTTTACTATGTACAGATGATACAGCCCCAAAATGCTCTCTTACGTCCCTCAGTGCTTCTGTTCATTTTTTGCTCTTTGGATCCATGGATAGCTATAAACAATCATCTTGTTTCTTCCTGCTGCACTGTTGTCTCATCAGAGGCCTACATAGAATACTCTTCCCTATCTTTGACTTACGTTAATTTTTATTTATATGTATCTTTGATCTCTCTCCACACAAATACATGTGTATATGTGTGCTCATACGCACGCTCACAGTGTAGTGGTGCCTGACCATCTGCTTTGAATTACTGGAAAGGAAATTGTATGTAAAGGCCATCCAGGGACTATTAAAGAGAGAGGCGGAGGGAAAGAGTACTCTCTAATCAGCAGTTCATTAAATAGCAACAACTTGTGGCAGAATTGTGCTTATGAGACTGCTGAGCACTTAGGTATCCTTAATTGCTTAAATTGGGAATTTGAAAACTTATTAGGATCTTGAATAACTGCTTCTGAGTTATTCAAGACAGGCAAGGTAAAAAACCTTATCAATGTATAAAAAGTGACCTGTAGCAAACAAGGGTGAAGAGAAACAAAGAGAAACATAAACATTTAGAAAATTGTTTAAATTAGACAGGGCAAAAATCACATGACAGAAACCAAACAAAAGATGGGCCTGATGCTGTCCGTCTATGGATGGATTTATGAGTTTGTGGAATAAACCTCTTTGGAGAGTCACAAAGGTCCTGGGGGGTTTAAGGGTCAGGCAACACATTCAGAGTCTATAAAATAAAAATAATCATTATCAGTGAACCAGGCTTTCCTGAAAGTAACTCTAGTCAAAGATGCAAAGTCAGTTGTATTTTTAAAAATCAAGTGACACAGTCAAGGTTATAATATTTGCTGTGTATTTTGGGAAGAGGAAGATAAGGGTACTGTAAAAGTACTGCTTTCAAGTTTAGAAGGAAAAAGTAGGTCAGGAGATTGTCATCCTTCCTTTACTTTTACCCTAAAGGGATTAATCTTATTTCAGATCTATCAATGCATACAGATCCATAATCTACAGAATATTTTATGTAGGAAGCTGTAGCATTTGTACAAGCAGCATTTAATCTCAGTCTCTCTGGTTAGAGAAATATATGCAGCAGATGAACGCTGAGTCATTAACTCAACATTAATAATGTATTAATAGCCACCTTATGGACCTCAAATTTGCAGGTTCTCCTCCAATGCCAGGAAGTCTGAAAGCTTAAACAAAACAGACAAGGAATACTGTACCCCCAAACTTAAACAGAAATCCTGAAAATGGGATTTGAGTAAAAAGACTAAGAATTTTTTCAGTACATGAAAAATAAACAGGATGAAACTTCAGGGTGGCAACCCTAACTCTAGCTACTCCATCATGTTTTTATGATCTTGGCCATAAAGATTGTATTTCATAAAACCCAAGACCAAATTTTCAAGTGTTAATGCCTAAAGTCAGGCAATTGAATGAATAGCCTGACTTTCTTAAAGGTACTGGCTGAAGCCTTTCTGCTTGAATTGGCTTTGAACTGTGGAGAGACAGGTGCCACTCGTTTTTCCCCTAACATAGGACTTACTGCTGACTGCAGACTCTGCAAATGGGAGGACACACGGAGTCTCCTCTGGGCGGTAGCAGGTTACGTTGCCTCCTGTTGCCTCCTCTTACACTGCTGAGGTGCAACACAGCACCAGCTGCCACGACGGTGGCCAGTTCGCTGGGTGTTAAGGTACGTTTGTGGAGACAGTGCCCAGATTTGTCAGCAGAAGCAGCGTCAGCCAAGCAATTTAGAGGAGAAGCAACAGCTAGGGAAATGGAGGTTTTTGGTATTTTCTGCCCAGAAGCTTTCTTCCAAGTTCAAAGCTAAAAACAGGGTTGTAGGATTTCTGGTCTTCTCTCAGATGCTTCATATAGGTCTAGTGAAGCAGGATGTAGGGATTGTTCAGGAAAAGGGCAGAAGGGATTTGAGGGAAAAACAGTTTGCTCCCATCCTTCTTATAACTTGCATATTTCCTCTCATGTTTGAGAAGTTCAAAGCCACTTTGCAATCTCTCCTTTGAAATACTCAAGAACTGGGAAATTTTGTCCTTATGTGACAGTATTGCTCTGGCTGCCTGGCTTGAGGAGCTGGGTAGGAACATTGCTGGAGAATTTACGGCCATGATTTCATAAGCAGGATCTGCTGCTGTTCTCTGAGTTACCTTTGCATGATGGATACATGCACAAGCAACCTTGCAGTGCTACCAGTCTGGTTCTGTGGGATGCTTGTGGAATAAGAAAGGTGAGTAAATTCAGATTAGCAGGTGGGCACTACAGTTTTCAGTTGGTGAAGGATTGTTTCGGTGCAGGTATTGATAACCAGAGGGATAGCATGCCTTGGATTTATTTGTGAGAACTCACACCTTGCTGCATAAGTTACTGGTTCTTCACACAGTCTTTTCCATGTAAAGGAGGTCAGAGATTGGCCAAAGGGCTGAAGATTTCCTACAGCAGATTTCCTATGGCAGCCCCTCCTCCTCGGAAAGGGGGATAGCGTTTTTATTTCACAAATGGGCTGAAGCAGTATCACTTCTTCCTGTAAGAATCTGCATGCTGAGCAGCGAGTGGAACACCTGAGAACCCTGCTTACCGTTTCCCTGATGGGGAAGTGGTTTCATTGCAAGCAATGAAATCAAACCAGCCCAGGTGCAAATAGATTGCCCTGGTGATTTAACTTGCTTTCATTTTGACAGTGGTGAACAACACAGGTCATACAGTAAACCATACAGTATAGTGTTTTCTGACAAAAATAATAAAGTGAGATGCCCGTCATCTGCTGTAGGAAATATTGGAAGTTAAATGGTCACCATAAAATGCAACAGTTGTTATCGATCGTTTCTGTCTCCCCTGAAGGGTCTAGGAGACATGTAACTGTGGTGTAGGTAGTCACGATGCCTTTGGATTTTTTCCCTTAAGTCACAAAATTTCACATTTGAGTTAGCGCTGACTGGTGCTGTACCTTTGGCAGACGAGAGGTGAAGGTTGCGCCGAGCCCAGCAGTCCCTCCTTGTTTGAGGAAAGGCTAAAGAGTTTCACTGTCTAGCAGGTGGCTGCAATTTTGAAAATAGCTTCTTAATAAATTTTCTTCCCCCTGGTTTTTGTCTGACATGCTAATTAAGCTCACCAGGGAAGTGAGTGGCTTGGATTCCTCCTTTGCTCTCAGGCTCCTGCAAACAGGCAACAAATGTAGATGTATTTATGGAATTGTGGCAAGGGGGAAGGCGTCCAAATTCTTGACCTGTGAACGTACCGAAGCGTTTAATCCAAGTGAAGGAAAACAGGGGCATGCTGTTCCTGAGGCACTGTGGGCAGGGCAGGGGTGCTAATGAATTGGAAGAGGAAGGCTTGATGCCCTAGAAGAGAGTGGCAAGTGTGTGAAAAACAGATTGTGTGAGTAATTACTTTTGCATACCTTCCTGACCATTATCAGCAGGACTGGATTTTTGATGGAAAAACTTAATTAAAAAGTTTAATTTTTTCCTCTTAAGAAAACTGTGCACAAGGGCTCATTGGTGGGTGGAATTTAGGACACTGATTAATTGCTTTCAAGAGATCAGCTGTGTGAGTCCTACTAAGATGAGAAAAACAATAAAAGTTGGCAACGTGCGGGGCTAATGGTACAAATACTTGAGCACCATTTCTAAAGTGAGGCTTTTCTGGTGACTTCCCCATCGTTGCCATTGCAGGTAGGTATTTGCTGGAAGAAGGGACAGAGAGGACTCTGGCGTGCAGCAGCTGCACCTGTTTTGCAATCTTATGTCCCCTGATTATTTCTGTCTGATTATTTCTTTACCCTTAGGAGCCTTCCCTAGTGCTGGCCCCTGTATAAGGTGCTGTGCAAATGCAGACCTGGCATCTTTCTTCTACGATAATGCACTGCCCCCTGAGCCTCGGTATGTGGTTGACGTGGGGCCTTGGGGCAGGAGCCAGGATTTAATTGCATGAGGTCCAGGCTGCGCTGCAGACGGATGTGAGGGAAGCCAGCTCTCTGTCTTGTGTCAGATGCATGGGATTCGACAGATCTGCAAATACCAGGCAGAGATCCCAACTTTGAGACCTTGCTGCATAACAGAGGCTTTTACAGGTGGTGGGACACCGATGCAGTGGTTTTCATGTCTTTATTAATACAAATGTAATTAAAACAGTTGTAAAACACAGCAAGGGTGTGTGTTCATAGCATATGCTATGGCTGCGTGGCAGCATCCACTCTTGAGAACCATGTTTTTTCGTTCCTTCCAGGCTTACATTTTTGGTTCGTTTTAAAATGCTGTGGCATCATTCACTCTTTGTACGGGCTCTTGTGGGTACAAACCCCACCATGTTACAGCACAGCTAGTCCAGGGCAACTTTAAATGTTTTTTTCCCTAGCATGGGCAAAAGCTGAGAATTGAAATGTGTGATAGTTTACAGAAGCCCAATTTCATCTATTCAGTCTGTTTCTTGAAGACATCCGAAGTAAAGTACAGTTGTCACTGACCTCAAAGTGAGAAGCATAAACATTTTCCAGGCTTCACACAAAGAAATTGGCAACTCTGGTCCCCTTTGACACCGGTCTCTTGCGTTGCCTTTCAGCTTTCCAAGCTGGAAGACAGCCTCCCCATAGAGGGGAGGGAACATCAGTTGCCTCCAACGCTTTCTGCTGCTTTTTCCTCCCCAGCTCTGCTTCTTCATTTCTCATTCAACATACAGCAACAAACTCGGAGAGCCTGGAGCACTGGGATGAGACAGGAGGCAGCAAGCGTGCCTTTGCACTGCTGCAGCGTGCTGGCTCTGCTTTCTGCACTGCCCTGCCCGGCTGCAACCATTGCCTGGCAGCTCCTCCCTCCCACCCACCCTGCCCTAGCCACCTCTTGCTAGCTGGGAAGCAGAATAGGTGCCTCTTAGGCTGCTCCAAGGAGCTCTGAAGGAAGACCCTATCCTATGTTATCCTCTCTCCCAGAGCTGCATTTCTAGAGTTTGCCACCTGACACTGTTTAATTCTTGATGATTTACTAATCTGTGCTGCAGATTTATGATCAATCGCTGTTACTCCAGAGCAAGGGACACTTGACTAAATTCCTCCTTTCATCAGTCTTTCTAAGCAAGTTCTCTGCTGACTGAGAGCAAAGACAGGGCAACTTGGACCTGCAGGCAAGGCTGCCTACACTCAGATGTCACTAAGGAGGCAGTGGCTGGCTGGGTTCATCTGGCCATATCACCAAAGGCACCACAGTCGGTCCCTGCTGCTTGCAGGGAAGTAAGTCTACAAAACTCAAGAAGCAAAACTTTTACTAAGAAGCAATATCTGGGAGAGGGGTAGAAGGGCGAAGAAGAGGAACAGAAGGCTTGTGCATTCATGTCAATAGTGGGTGATATCCAGGAATGCATGTTGCTTGGAGTGCCTGAAGGGAGAAGCTGTGACTGACTGGGTGGTGGGTTACTTCTCCCAGCAGCGCGGCTGTGGTGCAAAGTGGAGCCACACTCTCCAGCTCTTTGTATTGCATTTACCAGTCATCCTTCCTTTAATGCAACGAAGACTTCCCACTTACTCCCTTACACATACTTTGGGTGTCCTTGAAGTTTTCAGGTAGCAGGGAGAGAAAATGGGGTAATGCACAAAGGTACCACTTTCTAGTTGGGGATTCTTATTTCTGTAATGCTTTCTGTGCCTCTGGGATGGGACAGAGAGAAGATGTGGAGTTTTAAGTAAGAGGAATGCTGGAGGAGTGCAGTCGTTGGTGTTCCAGTTGTGTGAATAGCGAAACATTGGAGTGCAAGTGCTTTGTGTAAATCCCGCATGCTGCATGTACTGTGCACTGGACACTTATGGTCAATTCAAACACCTTCTGAAACCCTGCTTCCAGATGAGAACAGTACATGTTGCATGACGAATATGGAGAAGAAGCAGAAAGGATGGCTGTCCTGTAGCTTGTTTTAACAGTGCTTGAAAGTATTAGTCATGCAACAGTGGTAAAGAATCACAGAAAGACAAGCTTTCTGCTAATGCTAAACAGAGAAATTCATTATGATAATGCCCAGAGCATTATTCCTCAGGCAAGAATCTCTCTGCTTGTGAGCAGAGAGATTAGAGCTGGATTTTTCCCTACTCTTGTTCGTGCATGGCTTCTCTGCTGTTTTGTTTTGAAATACAGGTGATTTTAGGATACTCATTTTTCCTCGTCTTTCCCTACCCTGGAAAAGCCTTGCTAGATTACTGAGAGCTGCTGTTGAGCATGTCATCATCCTTTATCATTCTTACGGTATGTCTCTCTGTCTTTTTTCCAAAGCATCCTTCATCTTCCCTTGCATCTTCTCCTTTGCCTAGCAGTGACCATGCTTTCCTTCTTCAAGAGTTACATTTAATGCATAATAGCACGTGGGACTCAGCATTTTTATGTTAAGCCAAATCCTGTTGCTTTCATATCCCATCATGCTTGTCAGTCCCTCATTTCAGGTCCACTTTCTTCATTTAAACTTGTCCTCCTAAGAGCATCCTGCCTTTGGCATGTGCAACCTTTCTTTCGAAATGTGCTTCCTCACTGTGCTGTTTGCCTCATTTTCGTCTTCCATCTTCAAATTTTTCTTTATGGGATATTCTCTTCTCTCTCTCACTTGCATTGCTGTAATTAAATTTTTTTTTCTGTTTGGAAAGAGTTAATAGTATTGGGGAAAGATGCAGTCCATGGTATTTCAAATATTAGACTTCTGGTCTTGCCAGTATGTGGACACATTAAAAGAAGAGAATTGCAGTAATGAGGCATAGTTTCAGATCCTGGTAATAAAGTGAGTGAGATGAGCAGCAATCCTGATTCAGAATGCATCCATTCAGAGTCCACCCTCACTGTTGTCCTCTCTCTGTGCCTAAGTTCCCCTCTTCAATATATATAATATCAAGAAATCAGTCTCTTAAAACTGAAGAGCATTATTTTTGGTTGGAAGAGCATTGCTTCCCTTGTTCTGTTACGTTACTGTTTTACATAAAATGTACTGTATCCTTAAAGCTAAAAATCAGGAGTTTTTAATATAGTTAATGTTCTGCAAATAACTTTAAGAGTCCAGCTCACACTGTAGATAAACTCTAGATCTGACAACACACTTCAGAGTGCAAAAAGGCCTTTCTATATGGGGAAGGCATATTTAAATTAACTACTTCTCCCCTTCTTTTGCATCCCTCTTCCTTCCATCCTCCTTCTCCTCATGATCTGCTTGTTTATAGCAAGCCCGAGGAGAGAATAATGATTCCCAGTGCTTCAGGGGCTTGATCTGAAATTCTAGCTGCATAGGTGCTTGTATTAATGAAAGCAGCTAAGTTTAAATTCTCTGCGGGATGTCAGATGAAAAGCACATTTCAGTCAAGCCGAAGGATGCAGTTCCATACAGAGTAAGTGCACTTTGCTCCCAAGTACACAGGGAACCAAATGACAAATTGGCAGACCTTATTGCAGCTTCAGTGGGTTTAGGGAAACAGCACTGAAATAGTAAATCTGGTACCTCCTGGATTGTTTTTTCTTTTGAATAAATTGACTGAGATCCTAGACAGTTCTGTTTTTCTCAGACAGTAATTCAGGGCACAGAGTGATCATAAAAGCTTGATGAGTTACTTTTACCCATAGTTACTGGCTAACAAGGTGGTACTTGAGAAATGAACAAAGTTTCCTGTCTAGAATTGCCTACAGTGAAAAGACATGTTTTGGAAAATTGATGCCATCAATGAGCTCAACCTGTCAATGTTTTATTTGGTGACTTCCCATGCTGACAGTTTGGAGTCACTGCTTATAATACTTGAGTTTGTGCTGATGTCACTTGGTCTTATGAAAAAAGCAGGATTGGTCTCTACCTAAAAAGAGCCGTGTATCGAAAACTCTCCTTGTAAAGTTGGAAGGGACCTCCAGAAGTCATCTAGTCCAGCTTCCTGTTCCGAGCAGGACTAATGTCACAGTTAGATCAGATATATCAGAAGAGACTAAAGAAACAACAGTGTATAAACACATTAAGGGCTGGAAAACATTAATATGCTACCTATCTGTGTGGACTAATTATTAGAGACCCTGTTTTCAGGTGGTTGTAGTTTTTGTCACACTTCAACTGTTCAGGCTGAAGTTTTCCGTGGTAATGATTGTGGGTCTGAACGGACGGCTCATTTCTGAAAGGGAATTAAAGACTATCTTCTCTTCCCCATGTAAATATTTTCATGAACTTTCCTTTGAAGAACTCTAGCAATCCGATGCTTTGGAGCAAGAATATGATTTTCAGCTAACGTTTTGGTCTTTGTGTCATCTAGGTGGAAATCCATACAGTATGCTTTAAATTCTTTGAATTTAATAACTAAGGTTTCACAAGGCTGACCATCACTGTCCCTACTTCTGCAGCCCTGGGCTCCAACGCTGAGTCTTGCTGTAAAACCAGCACTGAGGATGAAGCCTGCTTCATTCCTAAACTCCCTGGGTTCCCATGCAGTGTCTAGGAAAAGGCTGCCGAACTTGATTGCAGATACCACAACATTTAAAACAGAATTGGGTATTGATTTTATGCCATGTGATAGAATCTTTGGGCTTTTAAAAAAATTACTCTATTAAAAACCACAGAACTTCTTAGATTGTTATGCAGGTAACAAGGTAGCTCCAAAGAGTATTATTAAGGCTATAAAGGCTAGTGCTCACAAGACTGTGAAATGGCAGAAGGAAGGGTATCTCCATGTCCCTGCTTTCCCCCCTGTTGTTTCTAAATTGTGATATAGTCTTTCTAACAGGATGATTGCACTCTGAGTTTTCCACAATACTTTGGTCTCATTTGTAGTACAGAAGAGAGGCTGTTGCACTTGCTGTATTTGCTGCAGCAGCTGAGACGTGCACAGCGACTGAAGCAAGAGGCTGCGGGAAGAAATGATACAGTTCAGGCAGGTGAGAGCTGCATCCTCTTTCTGCCTGTTCCATCGTTTTCCTGAAGTGGCTTAAACCAAACTTCTTGCTTGTTAGTAATGATAAGATCCTCTTTTACTGCCCGAGACTTGGGTTCTGGTTTGCAGAAAAGTTAAGCACCACAACCACAAATGAAGTCGTGCCTAAACCAGGGAGAAGATCGTGTCCTATGTTTCTCAGCTGGGGTTCCAAAGTCAGTGGATATATTTTTGACCTTGATCTCTCTGTAAATCAGTTACAAATATGTAGAATGTGGATGATACAGTGCAAAAAATAACTAGTATTTGTGAAGCAGTTGGGTTCAGTTGTGATGGTAACACAGGCACGGTCAGCAGAGGATTAATACTTCAGGCTTCTGAGCAGAACGTGAATAGTGCGCGGTATGCAAGACCTGCAGCTAAATGTAAGAAGTATGATGAGAAAGCAGTCACACTTAATAGCTGTCTAGTAGCTATAGAAAGTATAGTTTCTGTGCACTGATTGAGGGATGGACCCTGTAGAAAAAGCCTGTATGAGCATTTAAAGTTTATATTCCAAAGTATGCTTGATAGCTAGATTAAGGCTGCTGAAGCAACTGTAATTCTGACATCTCTTTAAAGCTTTAAAATGCAAGCTTTAAACTTGCACAATCTTATCATGTAGTGTTCTTTTAATAGTGTTTCCCTGTGTAAGATATATTTGTGAACTTTATAAAACGATATTAATAAAGACTATGTCCACTCTAGCTATCTTCTTCCCATTCTAACTTTCTTTTTCATATATAGGGAGATTTTTAATGTCAATGGTTTGTTTGGGTTTTTTTATATGTGTATGCCTGTGCATTGTCCAACAGATTGACTGTACTGTTTCTTCCAACACACAAGAGGCTTGCACCACTTGAGACTTTTACAGCAGTGCAGATGACTGTCATGTGGGTAAAGTGCTGCTACATCAAAGAAGCGGTTCTTTAGACCATCAATATGCTTCGTGCTGATGTAAATGACTGCAGAAGATACAAGGCCGCAGGGAATCAAGCTCCGTATTTTAGAACAAAACATGTAATTTTGCTGAAAGTGATTTACAGGCAGAGTTTGTTTATGCTTTCTCTGCCACTGTAAATAAACAGTGCTGTTCTGGATACTCCATCAAACAGTGTTGGAGGTTTGTGAAATATCGGGCTTGCTGTAACAGGAGATGGGCTCTGTTTTTTATTTTAGAATAGTTAGCAAGCTAGCTTCCTTCACAGATTCGTTTCACTGCCTGTCTCTGTAAATTTTATTTGAATACTTTTGGGGGGGCAGATTTTAGCTCATGCTTCAATATCCTCAGAAGTTTGTTATTTAGAGAGAGAGGAACAGCCCTTGTTGCACATTACACGTGATTATCTCCTGCTTAGGGATGGAGACAGTCCCACACTGCTCAAGCCTGTCTCCCTGCCTTGACTTCTGTGAATAAATCACTGCTCTCTTTCTGTTTCCCACTTACAAAGTAGGAATTATATTACTTAGCTCACCCTGATTTAAGGTTTTGTTCACATAAAAGTTGGTGATGGAAAGCCGTTCATATCATTAATCACTTTTAGTTCCTTGAATGTATTAGACTGGCAACCTAAAGAAAAAGCTACAGCCCTAGAAGCAGCTTAAAAATTAGAAACCACTCACAGGAGAGTGTAAAATTAACCAGGGCCCACCTAGGCTCTTTATTTTCTTTCTTTCTTTTTTTTTTTTTTTTTTTTTTAGGGGGTTTAGATTGTTTGGGAGCTTAGACCTAAATGTCTTGTTAATCCATTTCCTTCCATTCTCCGGCCCCTCGCACCATTTGTGGGAACTCGATCAGCACAGGTGGCTGCCTGCACACCCCAGCCGGCGCGGCGTGCCAAGAATCACCAGCTTGTCCTGCTGTGGCGTGCCAAGCACCTTTCCTTCTCTTGGAGGACAGTTTGCTTTTGGAAGAGCATTCTCAACTTGTAGGTACTTACGGCGTGCCCTCTGTGAGGGGGAGGGTTTGGAGGAAGGCTTGGGCCGGCCGTAGTCTTCAGTCAGACTCAACTGTTAACGCAGTCACTCTCTGGGAGCTGAAGACTGAAATGGGGTAGGAATTTCTGAAAGAAAAACGTGCTGTTTCATTATTTCATGAATTGTGTGTGCAGAGCCTTCAAATATTTCCAGATTCTGGCATTTTTCCTTCACAAGAAAGGTGACCCGTACGCTTCTAGTCATTAGCTTCTGTTCTTGCATATATGCAGCAGGTAGCGCAGGCATGAAATAAAGATGCAAAGGGGAGTACAAAAGACAATATATAACTTAGTTAATTGCTATAAAAGTTACAGGTTGCTTCCTGGCGAAGTTGTGTTTGAATCTGAAATAGAAAATTTCACTGATTCTCAGTAATTGTTCAGGTGAGTAGTAAAGCCTTTGGGTCAAAGTAAGTACAAAATAAGTACTGATGTAATAGCAGGGAAACTTTTTGAAGTTTCTGCAAAGGAGAAAAGCACATGCTTAGTTTAAAATTAGAGCCAATCTACTGACCTGACCAGACGCATGGCTGAAAAATCTATGTCTTAAGACATAAACACAGATTGGTATCTTAAAATATAATTAAAAAATAAGAGGGTGCTAACTGAAAACGTGCCACTTTCAGTGTAAGGTCTGTTTTTTTCACGCAGATGTAGCTCACCACGCGAATGTAGAACAAGGTGTCTGACTGGCTCGTGTCTGGCTTGTGGAGCAGACTCAGTGCAGCGGCACTGGTGAAAGAGGGCAATTTAGTGGAAGTTCCTTCTGTGTCTCACCCCGATGGGACAAGAAGCGCTCTGCTGTGCGAGATGGGCAGGGTTTCTGCTGGGCACTTCTTCTGTCAGTAGCATCGTCACTGATGCAGAAGCAGCCTGTGGAGATCAGGCTGTGTCACGCAGTTGGACTCTTACCTGTTTGATTTACCTGCACTTGGAAGTGTGTTCCTGCAAATTTGGTTCTGAAGTTGCATCTGTGCAACATGTGCTCACTGGGAAGTGAGTGACACTAAAAGAAGTTGCTGTTAGCTCTAAGTAAATACTAGTGAGCAGTGCTTGCTTGAGTTTTTTTTTGTCTGGTCCTTGGAATTAATCCAGTTCTCTCGCACAAGAGAGCTGTAGTTAGAGTGGGGCAGAGCAGCGTATGGAAAACGACAGTACTTGTTCACTGGCAGGAAGATTTCTTTTCCCTGAGACTTCAAGTTGTCAAGCCCGCGGCTCCTGATGAGAGCACTGCTGGGCTGCGAGTGACGGGTTACTCTGGGAAGACAGTCACGATCAACAGCAAAAAGGAAGCTGATCTGAAACTTTCTCCTAAACTCAGTCTCGATCAGAAGTGCTTGCCTGACGGCTAGCAGAGCTGGCTACAGCTAACAAAGAGGCCTGCCAACAGTGGCAGGAGGCGTTTGGTAGAATTACATTTCCTTACTTTGTAAAGGTTCTGGATCCAAACCTCTACTGCGTCTTACCCGAGAAAAATTATGCATACTTGGGGAACTGAGTAGCGTTTCACTTCCCAAATGCAGAGGTATGCGAGTCACATCTCATAAAATGGAGAAGTGTGGGGCACTAGAGGATTAGGATGGTTAAAACACTGCAACTCCTTCGAGAGTTTTATTTCAAGCTGTTCTAATTGTGGCAATTTTTCACAGAACAGAGGATGAGAAATAGTTGGTAATGCTGTGGGTTTTTTTTTTTTTTTAATTCTCTGCTGGCATGACTCCCTAACAGTGCCTGCCATGTACTAGGGTATTTGTTTTGGGCTAAAACTAATTTTCCAATTTCTCCTGGAGAAAGAGAGTAACTTACTGACATTTTAGTCCAAACAAGTGTACAGACTCAGGTATCCAGAAGGCCAAAAGGGTGGGCACTGTAATGCTTCTCATCAAAGTTTTCAGCTGTTGAAGAGATAACTCTAGTATTTTACTACTGCTATTATAATGTGTTATATCAGATTACAATTCTTTTGTAGATCTGGAGGCCGGAGAGACCTGTGATTCTAGTTAAAAACCTGTTTCTGTTTCTGACACTACCTCCAGCTGGGTGTCCTGGGGTATTGGTTTGTTTGCGCGGGCTGGCTGTGAGGACAAGGTGACGCGGACACTGGTGTGCCCGAGTGGCAGTGTTTTGGGGAAGAAGGTCCTTTGGAGGAGAGGCAGCTGTGGGAGGTGGTGAGCTCGGGAAGCGCAGCGTGCTTGGACATCCCCATTGGGCACCGCTCTTCCAAAGCGTCCACTGGCAGAGCTTCAGCAACAGAAATGAAGGAACTGCCTCTGTGAAATGCTAACTCTTCCTCCATGCTCAGAGAGAAAGAGAAATGTGTTGGCATTTATTGCTTTGCCTTCCGTAGATCCAGTCCTTTATCTCCGGATACTATCACCACTAGAGTCTCTACATACACATCTCTGTAGGGGCTCCAGGTTTCTAGGAGTATTGCTCAGGGAAGAGGGTTTCTATATATCTACTATATGCTTCATCCTGTAATCTCAACCAGCTGCTTTTGAAAGCTCCTGAAACCAGATCACATTTATTTTATAGTAATACAAGATGCTTTAATTACTGAGACAGAAAGTTCGCTGCTCAGGAAACGCAGTCAATTTTCATTGCATCTCTATTACAAAGCTGGCATAATTTTAAAAAACTGACTGCCTTCCATCTGCCAAATGCGTGAAGTCTCATTATATTTTAAATACCTTTTGTGATGCGTGACTCAGAAAAACATGAACAGTACTCTGCCACCATGCAGTTTTTTGTTCCGGCTTCATCTGACTCAATTGCATTTGGCATGATTTCACCAATTTTATTTTCAAGGTTTGATGAGCACCTAGCTAGCTAGCTATCTCAGTACATCATGTTAAAACTTTGGCCTAGGTACAGAATAAAATATACTTGTCTGATCAACTATATTCAAGAAATACAATAAATCAAGATGAGTAATGTAGGAATCTGTTGTAAAGCTTGTTTAGTATGATGCATACCACTTTCCAGATGTTCTTTCTCTTCTAATAATTACTTTTAATTCTTTGCTGATTGCCATTAACAAAAGAATTCAGCAGAACTGAAGAGAAAGAAAAAAAAGACAAAGGTAATAAAAGATGCTGAAACTAAGGAGACTTACTGTCAAATTAAGGCATTTGTGTAAACTTGCCTGGCTGCTCTCTAATCCTCAGGCTGTAGAGCAGGGGGAGACTCTTATGCTGGCAAAGGTGCCCTACGGAAATAAAAGGGTCTGTCGGGATAAAGGAGAGTGGGTGGCTATGATCATTCCTTCTCTGTGCTGCCTGCTTTTTTGCTTAGAGGTAGAATAGAATATAAGCTGCCTCCAGGACACGCATCAGCTTTCTTAGGTGCATTAGTCGTATTCCAGCTCCTGGTCTTGCAAGTGTAATGCCTCCAGTTACATCTGCAGCTGTGCACCACCTTCTTCGTCCCTAGCATGGCTGTCCAGGCTGCAGCAGCATGAGTCAATGGAGGCTGCTTCTCAGATGGGGCTGCTGCGCAGCCCGGGGTTTCTCGCAGACCTGTTCTGTTTTTCTGATCTCCAGGTTGTGCCTCGGTGGATTTTTCATAGCCGCAGCCTGGCTCTGGCTTTTTGAACTGCCCCTAAAACCGCTGCAGAGAAGGTCAAGGAGGGGATGGGTTTGTCTGGCCGCAGGACCAGGAGCTGCAGGAGGCCAGGGATGGAGAGACCTGAGAGAGGGCTGGAGGTGGGGGGGTGTCTGGAGCGAGAGCGCAGGTGTCTGGATTAGGAGGTATCTGGGGATAAGGGGCTTTACGGGATGGGGGCACTGGATGGAGAAACCCAAGTAGACCCAGGGGGATCAGCAGGGTATGATGCATATTTCTGGGGGCAAAGAGGTGAGATGATGGAGGCGTTGGGGAGGGAGTTACTGGGTAGTAAGTGGGCACTGCCATGTGGGATGCTGTTTTGGGGCAGGATCGTGTGCACAGAACTGCTGCCAGGTAGAGAGTAACTAACTTCTTGCTATTAACTAGTAAACTACTAAAAGCTAACATTAACTCATAAATTAGTAAAACTATAATTTATATAAATATTTCTTATCTCTTATTCATTGTAGTAGTTCAGGGAATTCAGGTCGGCTTCTAAATAAGCAAGTCTTTCTTGGGGTTTGTTTTAAAGGTCATAAAGATTGGACGGCTCTAGCTCTGTTTCAGAAATGGGTAATGAGACTCTTTGTCTGTTCCAGAATGAAATGTCTGTCTTTTTGCAGCACTAAAGCACACTTTCCTTGTTTCTGAGCAAAATGGCAGGTTGAGAAGATGTTATGGATGAAGAACAAACTGGAATGCTAACTGCAGGGCTGCTTTTCCTTTCTGGTTAAAAGGAGAGAGCCGGGGAATGATGGTAGGTGTGGTGGAGGCTTCAGCAATGACTGAACATCTCACCATTGCTTGGGAAATTATTCATACTTGAGTGTGAAGATGGATGGAGCTTGTTTACTCATCATAGAAGTTTTGCTTCAGTGGTCTGTTCTCTTAGATGATGGCATTGAGAGCTGAGCTATTATCATTTCAGTTCTCGTGTGTATTGATGTTGTGCTTCTGTACAGCTTGTTTTTATCAGTATTTCAGGTAGGCTTGACTTAATCCAGCAAATCTATGTATCCTGTAGTGTCCCTGTGAATTTACCTAGAAAGACATAACATTTACAGATCAAGAAAAAAGTTACAAACCAAAATTATTTTTGCTTCCAAAATTACAAACCAAACTTTTTTGAAGTATTCACTAACCTTCCTTGGATATTTGCTCAGAAAAACAGATTCCCCAGAAAATGGGATTATTTCTTGCCCAATTGGATCCACAGTTCAGCAAGTAAGTTAGGATGGAATGTGTACAGAACAACTCATTCATTGTGAAAGTGGTCATGCTATCAAGATCTTAAAAAAGTAAGGGGGGGAAAAAAGCTCCAGCCTTCCAAAGCTGGCAATTTTCAGGTGAGGTACTATGTGGATGATCCTCATTGTGCAGGTTAATTTTATTCTTTCTCCATAGGATGTATTGATACTAAATGCTGTATACCATGTTTGTTCTCCTTGCTGTCTGATGAGACCCTATTCAGACATTCATATAAATATTGAACAGAGTAATTTTGGAAAAGAAGTCGTCACCTTCCTCATAAGGTTCTTGTTGTGACTTGGCCATTTACAACTTGTATATAAATTCAAAAGGAAGATGTGGAAGATTTATATGTTCCATGGATTCCACGGAGGGTAATTGCCTTCCTTCCTTAAGGAGCTCTTATCATGCAGAAATAGAGCAATCCCACTGAAGAGCTAAGTATTTGAGTCTAGCCTAAACACCAGCAGAATGCAAAATGTTTTGGATGAAGAAAGACAGTGTGAGCTTGAACTCTTACCAAGCTACAGTCAGGCTTGCTTGAAGTAGGTTGCTAACGTTATTGATCTAACGATACAGAGATAAATTAGGCACTATGTTCCTGCAGCTGGTAAGAGCAGTGGGGACGCCGCCTCCCAGGGGTGTAGTGAGCCGAAAGTCACACTCCCTGTGAGATGATGGAAGATGTTTACTTTGTGCAATTTTCAAGCTCAAATAAGTAGGTTTAAAAGCTGGGCCATTAACATTGCCTGTTCCAGCTTGTACATGTCACAGGGCATAAAGCTTTGTGTAGTGGAACCACGTAGAGGATTTGGGGTTTCATTTGATCTCAGAGATTATTAGGAAGTGGAGACTGAGGCAGGAGTAGTTCAGTGGTCCATCTCTGCGCCTTCGTAGAGTCTTCCAAGGCTGCCCACAGTGGAGACTTTCTGGCTTTGGAGATGGGACAAGATGTTCTTAAATACTCACAGCTGTTAATTTCAGAATTACTATTTTTACAAAATACTTGGGTTTTGGTGGGTTTTTACCAGCATCAGGAAAACATTTTTGTACTTTGAAGCCAAATGAAATTCAGTGATTAAATACATTCGAACACAGACCCCAGTCTCTACGTAGCATAATCTCCTTCAGCCGTCTGTGGAGTTGGCAGTGCAATTCTGAGCCTTAAAACTGCTTTTTATGTAAGGAAGTCTGACATTGCCATAGCTCAGCGAAGACTTTTCATTAAAACCTGGGACTCCCCCTTCCCACCCTCCCCACTCATAGCTTCGCTGTGGATATCATTACAATGATAACTGTAATGCTGGTGTGTGAATCACCTTGTGTTCTGCATGAACTTACGCAGATTTTTGACTAATGGTCAGAATGATATCCTCTGCGGTTCCGGTCATTTTTCCATTTGCAACTTTATTTTTGTTTGAACCTTGAATGCAAAATGACCCATGGTCAGGGGAGCACTTAAGCCCTGTGTTCGTGTGGATTGAAATCTGTGAGCTAGTCACGCTGTGGGCAGCATGAGGGAGAACCTTATGAATTCGATTTCACAGGAGAGGCATTTTTAAGTCCTGCTGAACCAATGTTAGCAATATTGAGTACTTTAATGGAGTCAGCCTGCCAGTTGCTGACAGTGTTTTCAGCAACCTGCCATCTCGCTCAGCCAGAATCATTTAAAATTGACATGGTGCTGAAAATGAGGAGGCTAAGGAGTCCGGATTTGCTGACATATCCGTATGTGGGCATGTTTTAAATACATTAGGATAATATTGCTTGGAGGTTCTGTACATCAGTGCTGTGTGTCTAGTGCATTAGAAAATGGGACACTTGTGGTATTGGGACACTTGTTTCTAGAGACATCAGAACATCTACAAGTACTTCTCTAAGCTATACGAAGCATGTAAGCTACCCTTGGCTGGATGGGACGCACCACATTGCGTATCTCTGGTGATAATGGAATTACCGGTTTCATTTCACTAGGAAGAAGCTTCAGGGCCTAGAGAATGTGTATTCTGCTCCTGAAGACCCCAGAAAGTCACCATTTAAACCTATAATAGCTATGAGATCACGTGCACTTTCGCCAAGCATGTGTGACAGGGAACTTCTTATCCTGTCTTGTGCACTCTTTTTTTCAAGGCTTGGTTATTTTATAATCCTCAGGTTTTTGGCTAGAGTAGTAATTTTTGATTTTTTTTTTTTTTTTTAATATTCTTACTCCAAAAAAAAGGTCCAGTGGATCTGCAGACTATTTTAGAAATTTTGGCATGAATAGTTTTCAAAACACAAAGTGTTAAAATAGCCTCTGAATATTTTGAGAGGCCTGAAATATAGAAAACAAAGCTCCTCTAGGTATTACATAGAAAATCACAAATGCCGTAGTCTTTCTCCAAGGAGTATGTACAAGGGGTACCTTGAGACTTGGGTGACAGATATCCCTTTGCCTGTCAGCAAGGACACAGAGGGTTCCTAGAAAGGGCAATTCAGAGAAAGAGATTAACTTCCATTGTTCTGAATTTCTCCTTGGAGCAGCCTCTCTCTCTCTCCAGTGACAAGAAGAGGAGCTGGCAAATTAACTGAAGTCATTGCAAATGCGTCTCTCTGTGTCCTGAACATGAGAAATGGCACAGACACCCCTTCAGCGTGACAGTAAGGACGCTCTTTTTGGTATCTTGGCCACGTTTCAGTTGTGATAACGGCATCGTTGATTCACCTCCTGTTTTAATTGGGTGAATTAACTTCCTTTCCAGGAAAGGTACTGAATTGTGTAGCTACCTAGCACAGAAAGAGTTATAGGATCCGTCATGAAAAATGGAAACTGCAGCTTATTTTACTGCTGCGTACTGACAGCTGTACACATCTGTCGTGGGAAGGGCTGGTCTTGCGTTTGCCAGGTAATAGCAGACAGGTTGGGGAGGGGAGGCTTGGGGAGGTGGGAGAAGAAAAAGGGGGAAGGTGGGTTGTAGCTCAGTGATTAAGAAAAAATGTACGTGACTCACCCTCTTCCAGCAGTGCCAGAGAGGGAGAAGGAAACAAGTCCTTTAATCCTTCTCGTTGCTTCTGTGCCCGGCCTCGTTCTCGGAGGTTTAAATTAAAGGATCAAATGTGCAATCTGGGAATCTTTCCAGATACGCTTTTGAAGCACCGTTCGACTGTTACAAAACTGGTTGCACTAAGCAAAGTGCAACCTCTCTATCCCTGCACTAGTGAATAGACGCTTCTGGCTGGACTTCCTTATCCTCAGTCACGGATTTTAGTTATTTTCCACTGGAGGACCCACGTAATTCTGAGTTGCCTCCCAAGGGTCCTCCCCAGCTTCCTGCTGTTCGCCTTGGTGCTTGTCTGCTGTCCTGTGTGAGGAGGTGGGAGTAGACAAATACTTAAAAATCCCCTGAGCAATACAAATGCTAGTTAGTTATTCCTTATTGCTAACTTTCTAAAGCAGCCAGTGTTGCGATATATCAACATGCCTGGCTTCCCTGTCCTCATCTCTCCAGATAGGGTAGCCTGGCTGGGCCACAGCTTTTTGTTGCAAAAGGCAGAATCTCCTGCCTGAAACGTAAAGCTGAGGTCTTGGCTACCAGCTCTCGTTAAAGACTCTTTGTAAATAAGAAAGCTTTAAATCTACAGGTAGGCCTGACTTCAGTTTTGCATTAATTTCCTAAAATCTCCTGGCACCTTAAATGGGTTAGGGTGTCCTCCAAATCTAATGTTAAGCAGCTGCATAACAGTACTCCACGTAGTACCACACTGGAAGTAATTTATTTTGATTGATAGGTGAAGTGGTACCTATTCCCCCCCCCCCCCCCCCCCCCGCCCCCAATCTGTCTCAAATATGCAGTGGTATGATATTTTTAGATCACTTGCAGTTGTGGATGGAAACTTATCTAGATGTACACAATATAATTTTTGTTCTCTGGGGATTTCTGGAAATTTACTGACAGAGACGGAGCACTCGGTGCAGCACAGTGCTTTTTATTTATTGGGCTCTGCAGCTCTGTTACTGTGCTTGCTGAGCGTAATAGTAATGCACGGTTCTTGTAGCATCACTCCAGACAGTGCTAGACATAGGATGGCACTCAAATGGATACAAACTTGAATTGTTTCTTTGATCTCCCCAGACTTCCCACAGGCTGCTGTTGCAGGTTTTTTCAAGGTCATCAAGTGTTGGTCATAAAGAAAATGCTGGGGTTTGTGCTTGTGTCTGTCTGGCTAGAAAACACACCAGTCAATAAGATGATGGAAAAAAATCACTTTAGATCAGACACTCTTTGAGCATGAGAAAAAATAATTGAGAGAAAATTGTATCTTCTGGGTATAAAAATGGGCAATAGCAACCAACCTAGTATCCAAATAGTTCTGGAGTCTTAATGACTCTGCTGAAATGAACTATGATTTCAGTAAATCATGATGCAAATGTCCTTTTAGCTTTAAAGCTTATGTGGCCTTAAGAGAATAAACATGTTTGGCCATACAGTCCAATTATTCTACTCTACTTACTCTACTATTTTCCCTTATTATGATTTATAGCCTTACAGCTTCAGTTGAATTTTACCACTGAAAGAACAGGATGAAATCCGGGGTATTCATGTATTCCCAGATGTTACTGTGAGATAACTCTTATTCCCAGCTGTTATCAATTCTAGTGAAATAGCCTTTTCATTCAACCTAGCCAACAGCCTTTAAGCCAGAGATGAGACTTCAGCTGCTTTATTCTTTCAAAAAGCACAGGGATTGTGTCTAAACGCTAGTTTAAAGGAAGACAGAGTAGTTATGTTAAACCAGCAAGTGATTATGCCACTGAAGTACCTCTCATTCAAGTGAAACGCCCCTTGCCAATTGTACTGGGATATAAATCCTGGGATTGCTAAACAAGAAGTCTATTACAGAGAATGCATTAATATTCGTAAAGCGCTTTGTGATTCCTGGAGGAAGGATGCATTATAAATACACGTATTATTATTAGCAAAGTTTATTTACGTGCTTTGAAGACATCGTTCGTCAGAATCGGATTGCTGCAAGGCTGAGTTCGCTGTTCTGCCCAGAGTCACGATGGGTCTGGGCACCGTCATGCTGCACTTAGCCCAAGCGGGTTGGCGCTGCTTGGGGTCCCGCTGGCCAACTCCGTTTAATCACCGAGTATACCATCGCTGCTGAACTTGCCAAGAACGTGCTTGTGCAGTGGAAATGCCCTGCATATGGTATGTTGGTGTCCTAAAGTTATGTGACTGCCTATATATTTCCGCCTCTCTTTGCACAGAGAAGCCTAGAAATAACAAGGCTAAAGGAGGTATTTGTGGTTTTTTTCAGGCTCTGGTAGGAGCGGATGCAAGGTTTAAATCCAGAGTTTCTAGCTATTTCTGGGGATGCAGTATTCTTCGCGTTTTCTTTGTGTCTCCTTCCCTTCATACAAGGTTTTCCGAATCGGATGTACAGCCACGGTCAGGCAGCTGCTAATACTGCACTGCGGGTCGAAGACTCCGGTAAAATTAGTGGTGTTTCTTCCAAATAGATAAAAAAAGAACGACTTAAAATATTATCTCTGGCTAAAATAAAGGAAATTGCTCTCCTCAGATGTGTTCCTAACAGAAAGGCTGCAGTGTCTTTTCAGTGAGGTTATTGAAATAACCTTTTATATGCAGCACATGAACAAAAACCAAACTTAAGCTGTGTTACTCTCATCTTTGGGAAGAACTATAAGCAAGAATATCAGAAAGTCCAACCAAAGTATTTTAAAATATGCATTTTAAAGTAATTCCCAAGTCATCAAACAGCATCTTTTTCATCAATAAGTGTATGCAACTGACTAATTTAATCTGTCTTTAATCAGATTCAATGTGATTTCTTCTTAGTTTTTAACACCAGAACCTTTAGGTAATGTTAAGCTGTGAGGGGGAGGGAGTAATTCCTTTCCTCTCTTCTTATCAGCATCAGAAATCATTCTTTCTGGCTGCAGTAGTTTTCTCTCCGTGCATCCTGAACAGCTTTTTGGCAGTCAAGAATAACCAATCAGCCATCTTTTGTAATATGTTGTCTCTTTATTTGTATTCAGCCAGTCTGCAATTTGCTGCCTTGAGAGCAGCGAATACTCATCATGTTAATTCATTTCTCTTGTTCTGTGCGGTTTGAGTGACATTAATTCATTCCTTTGACCATTTCACATCTGATTAAGGACTACTACTTCCAATGTAGAGATGGAGTTGAGGAGCTGGGATTTCCTTCCTTATGAAGAATAGTTGTGTAATGGGTCAGGATAGTACTTACAAGCAAGTGAAAGTCAGGATAGTTTCTGAGTCTCAGCTAGTGGCAACATTTTGTCTATGAACAGCAATATAAATGTTACTGTCTTTGTAAAAAGGACCTTTAATCTACTTTTCAGGTTAATTTCTAAAGCAAATACAAACATGTCAAGCATAGAGCTATAATCCCCAGATCCTTAGGGGAAGAGATCTTATGATGTCAAAGAAATTTAGAATCAAGGCTAAATATGTGTAATACTGTTTGCACTTCCCTTGTGCGAGGATTTCTAGAGAAGGCTTAATGTTTGTGTTTTGTAGCCTATCACAGGCTGAGATTTCCAAAGGCAATTGCACTAAGAGTTACGTGACTACCCAAAAAGTATCCACTGCAGTATAGATGATCACATATCCTACAGGCAGTGCTCTAGGTCAGGTGTTAATCAAGCTTACTGTACTGTCCTGTACATGTACAAGAGTCCTGCACCAGGACTCTTCATTTATTTTGCAGCCCTCCTATGTACTGTTCTCTCTCAGATCTCAGGCTGTGATTAGCTTTAAACCGATGCTATGTTTTTTTCTCGGTTTGCCCCATGAAGAGTTTTCCATCTTAAAACCTATATTGCTTTCAGATCCTTTCTCTAATTGTAAGTTTTAATGATGAATTTTGTGTGCCCAAACGGTAAAAGTAGCAGCTTTATTTCCTTGGCATTCTCCTAAATTAAGTCTTACATCTATAGCAGAAAAGAAACTTACAGTTTGTGTCGTATGTATTTTCCTACTTCTAGTTCCTGTGCTTGAGACTGGAGGTAGTCATATTCTGCCAAGTGATTCATACGTTCTGTGATTTACAGAGATAAGATAAAAATGTAAGAAAATAAGAAAAACTAAAGTAGAAAATACATCTCTTAATATGGTGTCTTAGCCATTGTTATGGTACCATAACTGCAAGCGAAATCAAGTTAGTATTTTAACTTCATAAAATGAACACAGTTTTTAAAAGCGCAGAAGATAAAAACAAGTTCAGCCTGCCCTGAAGCCCCCATGAAGAGAGCTGGGAGGCTTCTGCAGTCCTCCTGCATCAAATCTCAGCCAGAGCCACACACGCTGGCATGAGGCGCTCGCCCTTGACGAGGTCACCAAGCAAGGCCAGCCAGGATGGAGCAGCTCTCCAGAAGAAAAATCTGACTGCTGACTGTGCTGCGCACCCCGGCACCTGGGGCAGGAGATGATGCAGTCTTTTTTCCCTTATTATGGTTGTTTCTTTTTGTCTCAGTGGAGCTACGCAGCGTGATAACTCACACATGGACCTATCTCCATGGCAATGGTTTGAAGTCGTACTCGACTGAAGGCCAGATCAACTGGAGAACAACAGCGTATGATAAAAGTGTTTTCTGTGGGAGCTAGGAGAAGGGCTTAGTACCCCGTACCTTTCCATCACTTGCTTAAAGCTGCTGTAGTTTTCCTTTGACGGCTGGTCATACCTGTATCAAACACGTTCCACGGCTCTCAATTCCTAACTCGTCAGGGCAGTGGATACTCTCTTTGGAATTGGCTCTTCAGCTTATGACTCTGAATAAAAATCTTTGGCCTAATGCACGCAGGCTGCACCACTGGAGAACCTTCGTCTGTATCTTTCATTGCCATCCTAAGGTTATCTTGCTATCTGTCCAACAGCCGGGGCTAATGCTGTATTCTGAATTATTATAATGCCATGTTTACAGAGTAATGATGTTAAAAAGGCGAGGACTGTTCAGTTAAAATTCTGATAGCATATTGAGTCTTGAAAGAGAAAGCTAGTAATGCACAAAGTGTTGAAATGTATGTACATTACTGTCTATTTTTTGATTCTAAAACATGAGAGTCATGCCAGGCAGTATACCAGCAGCAGTTATCAGCTGTCATCATTTGTTTGACAAATTACTAATTGCTCTATTTCAAGCAAATATTTTCAGAGTAGACGACACAACTGACTTTTGCTGTTTATTTGGAGGCTGTTTGTTTCATCACAAGTAATTCCAAGAACACACAATACTGGCCAGTTAAGAGAGTAAGACAGCTTTATTTTGTGTAAAAGCTTTCATGGAAACTGTATCCCCAGATGCCTCATGGTTTTGTCATATGGTCTATTTAAAGAAAAAAAAAAAAGGGAGGTGAACCTAATCTGAAAGATCTGGGTTTTGCTTTGTGTGTCTGTAATTTTGAAGAGGTTGGTTCATGACAGCAGTTTAGGAGTACATTTGGATATGAGGCACAAACCAGCCCTACGTGCAGTGGTATCACTTTCTCAGTGATAAAGAAAGAAATTTAGTTTTGAGCAAGGGGAGACAAAATAAGCTTCCAGATTTTTAAAAGCAAGTGATTTGCTGAAACATAAGTAGAAGACTGTTCCAGATGGCGGGACTTGCAGAGAGAAAGGCTGCTGTATTTAACAGCAACAAGATTAACTGAATGGGCCAACAAGAAGCAAATGTTAAGTCAAAATGGAGAGCAGAGAGACTGGAGATGCCGAATGTACAAATTGTCATGAGCTACAGCTTGAAATCAGTCTGTGACTCAGAAGTTGCAAAAGGAAGAATGAAAGTAACGACTGTCTATGCATGCAGCAAGCTGAAATCTGAAAGGGGAGCTGTAATCAAGAGAGTAAAGGAAGGTGTTGGTAAAGGTGAATTCCAAGACCTAAGGAGGTGCTGATGCATATAGAGTTGCAAGCATAGAAGAGAAGGAAAAAAAAAAATAGTGGCCTTTTGTGTTGTCAGAACATTTGGGGGCTTTGCCAGTTTACCTTTCAAGTAATCTGTATCTCTTTGTCTTCAAAACTCACCAGGGAGGCTGAAGGTACGCTCAATCACACCCATCATTTGAAAGTTTGTGATGTTTCCAGTGGAGCTGTCGTGCTGACGGGTGCAGCCGCTGAACGGAGCGGTGGTCTCGGCCCTTTCCCTTCCCTCCGAGACGGCTGTTTGCTCGTCTGGGTCAGAAGACCTGGAGTTTAGAAAGAAATAGTTATGTGTGAAGCAGCTAAATGCTATGCCGATCTCATGGAAGTTGCCATCTAACATCTGCGAGTCTCTCAAACTGTTTGCGTAGGAGTGTCGGAGCCGAGGCGGCGGCTGCATTTCCTGCAGTTGTGTTGGAGCAGGTCAGGGAAATGAAGGTGGGTGAATCCCCCCCATCCATCCTCCTACATTTGTGCATGCACATAAGCGGAAGCACAGAAACAAAGTTATGTCTTAGAAAGGATTAACACTAAAGGAAAATTACGATGTTAATACCATCAAATATAAAATGTGCAGGTGAAAATGTGCTGTGACAGTATTTGCACTATCCCTGATGTTTCCTTCTGTGCATTTATTTTGGTGTCTGGATCTATCTGAATTGCTTCTGCCCTCAAAACTGTCTCATCTTATATGTCTGAACTGTGTGTTTATGTCTAGCCTAGATCAAAGCGTGAAGTCATAATTATCTGTGGACTTTCTTGTATATTTGGCTTACTAGTGGACCGGTGATCTGGCCTATAACTGGCAGCACAGCTCTGTAAATTACCGTTACAGTACTAACAGGAATAATTGCAGGCAGAAGGCTGGTAATAAACTGCATTTTTATGTTACTCAGTAACAGCAGTGTTTTATCACTCATTTATTGAGCAAAAATTACTGAGTACAGTTCCTGCCAAAGGCACAATATGCAGTTCACCATTGACATGTAAGTAGGACGTCAATTTGTAATATTGTAGGGAAAAAGGTAGGTTAAAGGATATGAGTAATCTAATGAAAGAGTAAAACAATTAAAAATAAAACCAGAGCATAACAACAATAAACAGTCTGAAATGTATGGCCTTTGCACTGATGTGGAGAGTGTGCTCCTTCCTTTTTCACCCCTACTCTGCCTAGGTGTAAGCTCTGCGTGTTTCAGTTCTTTGCCTTTGTAAAGTATGTAATGATTTCTAAAAGACACAACAAAGAAAACTAAAAGCTCGGGAGTTCATAGAGATGGCAGGAATTTTCACTACAGGCCCTGTGAAGAATCCTGATTGATTTTACGCCCCCCGCCCTCCCAGGAGCGCTCACCACATTACAGAGTAATGGCTGACAAGAGCTGATTATAAGTGTAAAAAAAAGACTTTTATACGTGCTTTTATGATACACAGTACAAAAGAGCTTATGATATTCATGCCTTTTGCCAAAACATGGCCGAATTTAAAAAGGAAATGTTTTAACTTGTTACCATGTTAATGGCCTGTTTACAAAAATAGAGTCTGGGAAGCTGGTGTTTATGGCCAAGTGTCGCACTTCTGAAACTGCAGACTTGATTATGAGTTTTCTGAATGTGTAACTACAGTGTCAATAGTGAGAAGCAAGAGAATGCATTTTATGTAAGATGTTATTAATGAAACATTACTCTGTGCTTTTTTTTTTTTTTTGAGCTGTGCTGTAAGGAGTCAGTTCTTGCCCTCCTACCCCCCTCTTTAGCTATTATTGGGACAAATGCTCGGTGCTACTGGTGTAGCAAGCAACTCCCACGACACATTTATGCCTTCTTTTCTCTTGTGGAAAAGCCTTGGGTTATCCCCACCATGACCTACTGAAGTCCTAAATGCTGTAGATGCCAACACATGCTCTCTTGGGGGAAGAAGAAGTTGCTGGCTTGAACCAGGGTTTTGTCTCTGGTAAATTTGCCGGTATCCGTGGCACAAGTGCTGACGGAGGGAACCACCTACAGGCTCATGTGTTTCCCTTTGTCCTCCCATAGAAACAAACGCTTGCTCCTAACCTTACCCAGGAAGAGAGGGAACAGATGCCATTTGGGGCAAACTTTGCTCCTGAATGAGTATGTGCAGGAAGACCAGAAACCTGATTGACTAATGCCCTGTGTGTTGTGGTTGAGCGATAGCCATGCCTAACATGGAGATGCTATTTCAGCAGACCACATGATTGGTGCAGGTCTGATGTTTCAGAGGATATGGTGGTGCTTAGTAATAGTCAAGGATAATATCCACTGCTGTAAAAGGCTTTTCTTTGAACTGTTGGATCTTTTGAATGGTGATATATTCAGTGATGCACCTCAGGTTAAGTTCAAGTGGGTTTTAGACATGTTTCTATGAAATTACATTAAAAGAACAATACTAGGTGAAGTCATTCTGGGTTACAAGTAGGGTAACTTTTGCCTAAACTGTGGAGCATGAAATTAGTGACTGTAACTGATCAAGTGTTTGGGGTAAAGTTTTCCTTTATGGGCTGTCAGGAAAGGGGAACAGGACGGGAATGTTAAGCCCACCATTGTGGAGATGATTGAAGTCATTGTCCTCAATACAGATGTTAAGCCCTGTTGCATGATGTGTTCACTCCTCTTGGCACTGGTATGTGCTCTAGTATTTGGTGGGGGAAAAAAAGAAAACCATCAATGAACTACAGTCATGATAACATTGCAACTTAGAACTACCATGCGGAGTTAAGGATGTGTTTGGTGACTGAACATACAGACACTCCTGATCCACCAGCTTCCCAGAAAGAAGGTGGATTTCACAGGCAGCACAGGCCCACCTTTCACTGGGAAAAGCTTGCCTCAAATCTCATGTTAACTGCCTCTTTCCTGCCCTGAATGCGAGCTTACACTACAGGTTTTACAATGTGCTAAGGAAGATTCAGCCTTTGAAATGCTGAAAAACTTTTGTTTCGTTTTAGCTGAGCTAAAAATGGAGAGGTGTTGTGAGATGACCTGTTTCTGGCTGGAGTGCAGGACCATTTCAGCCACGTGTTCGTCAGCAGAGCCTGACCTCATTTTAACCTGGCAGAGCTGCTTACTAGTGAAACTACACTGTGGAGAGCGGCTAATGGGTCAATAAATGAAGAGAAACCCAGCTATCATGAAGCAAATCTACGCAGATGCCTTCTGATACATGTTTCAATCAAGAAATGGTGTTTCCTAGGCTTCTACTGAAAACTTTTTCTCTGTGCAGACAGTCAGGCAGGGAACTGGTTGCCCAGAGAGATCATGTCGTGTCCATCCTTGGAGGTTTTTGAGACCCAATGGGACAAAGCCCTGAGTAATCTGGTCTCACCTCACAGCGAAGCCTGGCTTGAGGAGGATATTGTACTAGAGACTTCCTGAGGTCCCTTCCAACCTGAATTTTCCTGTCATGCTATGAAGCTCTTCAAAGTAAATTAAAACAACATAAGAATGGATGTTTAGGAAGAGATGTGTGTAATGTTCATGAACTGCAAAATTTCTCTATAACTCACATAACAGCTCAGCGCTGCAACTTCAGTAAAACTGTGTACCGATTACGTTCTACATCAGCTTAGCAAAGCAAGCTTAGAGACTTTCAAATCCTTCCATTTCAGTTGTGAAGTTTCCAAATTTTTTGCCATCATACGCACAGGAACACTTGCAGAAGTGATCTCCAGTTATATTAACAGCAAGTCTCTTTGTATCATCCCTGTGGAAATCGGTGCGTTGGTCCGAGGAACAGCGTGGTATTGGCGGAGAAGAGCCGAGGACTGGCTTTTAATACTGGAAGTAGTTTACACATTCACAACTTTCCTAATTTGTACTCTTCAGTAGGCAGGACATAGTGATTTGGTCTGTGATGCCTTCTGAAAGTCAGGCAAGGGAGGTTGCTATGAAATGGATTTTAAGAGTAGCGGGAGTTGACCCTTTAGTGAGGATTTTCAGGAAAGCATTTGGAGTGGAGGTGGGTTGCTAACTTTTGTGTTTAAAGCAGAGAAAGGGGAAAAAAAATGTCCTTGTCACCTGCAAACCCCATTTATCAAGCAGCCAGTTGGAACTTATTTTGGAGCTAACAGACCCCACCATTAGGAAGACTTCCTAAATTGTTCTAGTTCTTTCCTTGCTTCAATTCTGTTTCAATATTTTCAGTTCCACATTTATGAACCATTTGTTTTCATCCTAAGGGATGGTCCGTTATGTGACCTGTGTTTTCAGGCACATGTTGGGTCAAACTTCCCTTGTTAATTTTTAATCTGTCCTTGCCAGATGATCCCTCTCGTGCCTTTAAATCATTTTTGTTCTTCCAGAAATCACCCCAAAGCTGAAAGCTTGTATACAAAGCAGCTCCCTTCATTTAAGTAAATGATAAAAGCGAACAAGGCAGCTTAGAAATCCACAACATATACAGGATGTTGATGATGGAAACAGACTGACACTTCTCTTTTTACACAAAATCAAAGTTGCATAGGTGCATAAACTGCTTGTGTTTCATATTTGTTGAATAAAGTTAGCGACATGAGAACATTAGTGAGATGATCATGGTGGAAGTAGTACGTGATTATGTTCTTTTCCATTGGCAGTTTTGTTCAGGAGCAAAGTGGCCTTTTGAAAAGCAATTAGTAAACCTAAATGTCCTTGGAGAGATAAAAGAAGAGCCACTGTGGCTTGCTTTGAGATAGCAGCAAAAGTTCGCTGCAAGTCTGCTAACCGTTCATATCGTAGTAAAGGGACATGAGGAGATAATCTTTCATAACACAGATCTCAAAATGAGGCCAGCGTTACATACCGTGTCTTGCATATGCTGCTGGATGCTTTGCATGAGTAAGATCTTAATGAAGTCGTTGCCATCCATTTTGGCTTGACTTGGGAATGAAGCCTTACCGCTTTCTCTAATGTCTCACAAAGCAGTCATCCTCCTTTCTACATGCAGATCAGCACAGATTTCCCTTTCCTCATAATGATCCTTTTGGGAAGCTGTGTGAGTCCTTAAGGGGCTCTCATTTCATACACAGTTTGTTTAAGTGCGTATCAGCAAAATGTTTCTCAGAAGAAGTGCTAACAAGTCACAGTCTGAGAAACAGACAGTCCTGGGGCCGTTGCAGATCCTGCTCGGGATCCCTGCTTTCAGCTTTCTCTTTCACCAGTGTGAAAGGTGTAGGCAATGCCATAAGTGAAACTGCACAAATAGTTGGGGAAACCCACTTGCCTGTCAACAGAATTGCACGATAAACATCCAGAGACCTTTCTGTCATAAAATATTTTAAAACAATATTCCAACCCCACTGAGATCAAAACATTCATGTATGTCTGTATTTATATATCTATACATATATATGAATATACATACAAGTGCATACATATACGCATACATATATGTGCTCATTTGAAGATCCATAAAGTAAGTGAGGAAGTTTATCCTGTCAGTTAGCATTTTTTTTTTTTTATGATAGTCTCAGCAGCTGTTGTGCTGTGCTGTATAGTAGAGGAAATCTGCCTACGAAGAGGTAGGTCTGCTTTTTATTTTCTAGACCAGGCTTTTAACCAAACATAGTGAAGCCTCCAGCCCTGTTTGTTTTGAGCTGCTTCTGCATAGAACTCCATTTGGGGAGCTCAACTCCTTCCTCCAAAGAACCTGATGGTGATCACAGTCGGAAAACTTTAATGGGCAAGAAAAAGTGCTGGTCTGACCCAGTATATGATTGCTCTGTGTCTTGCCTTGGGATCAGAGCTGTGTCTGGGCAAATAATGACGCCTGGCAGCAATTCTGGTGCACAGGGGGTGTATTTGCACCTTGCCAAGTGTAGGACATGAGATGGGAACACAGCTCACGCTGCTCCTCACCGCTTGGGAAGACATCCCAGGCTCCCTGTGCATCCCATGGAGACCTTCCGTGGCCCATGTGCAATGCTCCAGCTCATTTGTGGCTCCTCAAGGAGCAGTGATAATTTGAGAAGCTTCACTGGGAACATGGGCATTTCTAGCTCTAGGAGAATGAAGGTTAACAAGAGAAGGGAGCGGGAGACACCTTTTCTCCCCATCATTCCCATCTTCTTCTGTGCCTCAGCTTGGGTATAATACTAACAGGTATTTCTGAAGCTGTTAAACAGTTCTAGAACAGTGAGCATTACCAGGGAGCCCAGGCAGTAGCGTGGTTGGAGTGGGAAGGATCAGTTCTGTGGATGTAGTCATCTGAAAACATGCTCTATTATTTCCTTTACAAAAATCTACTAGCAGTTGTGATAGAAGGCAATTTCCATTTGTATGTTCATGGAATATAAAATGAGTCATGTCTTTCTTTGGAGGGGAAAAAAAAAAAGCATAGCAATATTGTATAATGTGGAGCTGAAATTAGATGTATTGACAGTGTATTGAAATATACAAAACATTTTGCTTAAATTAAACCCACAAAATGGTATCGTGTTAATATCGATAGACTAACACTAAATGGGAATTTTGTGCCTACTTTCTGTTTTCTCTTGATTCATTGTCTTGTACACCAAGGATCTGGCCAGTTTGTGTCACTCCTAACAAAGATGTCCTGAGCATGACTCTGTAATCTTTGCTAACTACCGAACATCCCCAAAGGGCATCCCACCTTTCAGTGTGAGATCAGCTCTGTATTTTTTCAGCCTGCATTCTCCTCCTCATGGGAGGATCGTATATAAAACCCAGTAAAAGTTCGAGGTTTGCAGCTAGGATCCTCAGCCTGTTACAAAGTCCACCCCTGAATTTTTATTTTCTCCCTTTTTCGAGCTCATTGGGTAGTTGCTCGAGTGTCCTCAGTTTCTTTCGTTCCCTGGCTCTGTTTCTGAACCCTTAAAACAACTGTTTGTGCAGATGAGGAGGACCAGATTCAGCAAACTGTGGTGCTTCCAGGTGTCAGTTTGTATATCATCTTGGGGAAAGCAGATGGTCATCTGAGTATCAGTTGCTTTCTGCAACACCCTAGGACGTTTGTAGTGGGCTAGAGGCCACAAGTCAAACCTGTGCTTGTTTTTATACAGTATTTTTTACGGAAGAAAAGCAAGGCAGTCCTGAAAGCATAGGGGAGCAGAGAGTGAGGCTATTCTGATTTGTTGCAGTATCTTCATTTCAGAAAAACATATGTAGAAACAAGTGACTAAGAGTGAATGATTTGTACTTGCACGGCATCCTTAGTCTTCGGTGACATTAATTTTGTGCTTGTTTATCCCTTTAACTCTAAAGTATCTTGCAGGTTTTGACAAATATTTTATTGTCTGTACTTTTGTAAATGAGACTTAGACTGAGGGGTTTTTTATGCGCTACGGGAAATACGTGTACAAAAGTGTGAGTAGTTCAGCAGTGGAACAGGCCCCCGGTGAGCTTCTGCGGGCTCCGTCCTTGGAGGTTTCCAAACCTGATCTGCCTTTGAGGTTAGCCCTGCTCTGAGAGCCGAGCTGGACCAGGCGTCCTCCACAGGTCGCTCCCCAACCTGAATTGCTCTCTGCTCCTCTGTGAAAACAGGATCTCCTGAAGCTGGTTTAAGCAAGTAGAAACCAGGGCAGCTGTCTACAGCCCAGTCTCAGGGGGATTCAGTGTCCCGGTAGGCTAAATTAAATATACTGGTAGTCATTGAGTATGCAGAGGTGGGAAGAGAGGAGCCCAGGGACAACCTCTACCAGGACCTCCCATGAGCCGCATTGGCACCTCTACTGTTCTCCGTGCCTACAGGTCTGCTTGCCTTGTTTCTTCAAAATGTTTTTCATACTCCAGGGACAAACTCTGTTGCCCTTAAATCAGTAGTAAATCTTCCAGTAACTGTAGCTACAATTTCATCTTGGGTCACTGCCACAATCCACTCATTCCCCCAGAATAGACTAGACTAGACTAGACTAGACTATTTCAGCTGGAAGGGACCTAAACCGGTCATCTAGTCCAACTGCCTGACCAATTCAGGGCTGACCAAAAGTTAAAGCGTGTTATTAAGGGCATTGTCCAAATGCCTCTTAAACACTGACAGGCTTGGGGCATCGACCACCTCTCTAGGAAGCCTGTTCCAGTGTTTGACCACCCTCTCGGTAAAGAAATGCTTCTTAATGCCCAGTCTAAACCTCCCCTGGCACCTCACACAGATCTCATCTCCTAGGTTAAATTCACATGTTTCTGTTTTCCATGAAATTCATGTTTTTCAGTGCACAAGTAAACTCTTTAGGCTCATTCCTTCCAGAATGGTTATACTCTTATGTACTTGCTCTAAGCTAGTGATTACTTTTAGTTAACTGTAAATGGTTAAATATTCCCAGATAATAACCAAAATAGGCAGACACAGTGCATAATAAATGCTCCTTGAAATATAAAATGTTAGTTCGAATATATTTGCTGTTTTGCTGTACATAGTCAAACTAAGGTGGAGCATGGGACTCTGCAAGCTGCTGCCTCAGGGTAAATAAATAAATTGAAATTTAAGAGCCTAAATTTTGACATCATTGTTTTACAGATCATTGCAGGTAGCCTGTCCTTGCACAGGAATGTTTATCTGAGGGTTCTAAAATTAACCTTTGTCGAAGGAACAGAACTTTCTGAGAACTGAAGGAAATTTGAAGAGCCTTTGAGTGATAGATAGGTGCTGAAAGAAATATGAGAAATATAAAACCATGCAAAATTCTAGTGAGAATTTGTAGCTTTCACTTGCAGTCCAGAAAAATCCCAGATCCCGTGTGTATTTTGGATATATGAATCATTAACATTCAGTCTTAGACTATTAGAGTCATTTTACATGTCATGGTTAAAGTCATTTTGCGTGTAATTATATAAACTCTTTTGATTTGGCCTGTTGCATTCTTTTAATACCAGGGGTTAAACTGTGTTCTCAGCACTGTAATACACAAGATTTTATTTTTATTTTAGATTTCCTAGCAATTTAGTAAAATATGAAAAAGTAATTAATTGAACTAGTTTATAACATTTTGATACAGCCCAGAAAGGGAAGATCCTGTTATTTGTTAAATCACTCCTAATGCCTGCTGGTGTTGTATACAATATCTGCTATGAGACAGGTTTTGAACCACAGTATAATGAGTTTCGAACACATGGAAATCTAAAATGCTACAAAAATTAGAAGTTAGAGATGAAGAAAAATGATAAATCAGGAACAAATACTCTTTCATTTAGTTTGAAATTGTATCTGTCCATTTCATTGAATTAACCGTGTTTGGGGCAAATACTTTATATTTTGACTGGCATTTTTTGAAAGTGTTTCAGGAAATTTTAAGTTTGGCTCTTACAGTGCAACTTATCATCCCCAGCTTGTGATAATAGCCTGTTGTATTAAGTTTGGTGCCTAGGTTCCTGTGGATTTTGAATCTGTGATCTTTTAAGCGAGCATTACTATAATTGCCATATTAATAAAAATGGTTGTATTTAAATATTTATTTTGAAATTTATATTTTTTTGGAGAGGAAGACTCGCTGAAGCAATGTCATGGGAGAATGAAACCACAAAGAACCAGAGCAGCAACTGAAGATGGCTGGTTTTGTTTTGCTCTTTTATTTTGTAACCTTGCTCCGCAAACTCCTCGTGCCCTTTTTCTGCAGAGCTTGGCAGAGGGAGTAAGTCTGCTGTCAGAAAGTGTTACATGAAGCTGCCAAGCAGGCAGAGCAATCCCTGCTGCCTGTAATCTCTGCCTGCAGACAGCTACCGCTCCTGGTCTTTGCCTGGGTAATGCATTTTGCCCGATGGAGAGCCTCCTAGTACTGGTTGCTGTTGCAAATCACTCCCTCTTCACTGACAAGCTAGCGACCACGAGGTGGGCTTGGGAAGTTAGGACTAGCTTTGGCAGGTGGCACTAGGGGTTTTTTTAACCTTCCACCTTTAGGAAAGGGGAAAAAATAAACAGCAAAGTTTACTTGTACCAGCACTGACATTACCTTCTGTTGCTAGAATATTCTCCTGATTTCTTCCAAGATACTGGCTTTAAGATGTCTTCTTTTGAACAGGTGGGATCTAATTTTATTCTTGTGCAGCTTTATATAATTCCTCTGTCATTGATGAGATGGAGCTGTTAAGACTGAGAATGAGGTGAATGCTGTGTAAGTAGTAGGAAAACATCACCTTACTATGATAGGGAAAAAGGAAAAGGGGCAACAGTTATCATTACTTGGATTAAATGACTGTCACGTAAAATATTCTTGCCTGTCGAGGTTCTTAAGACACTCGTGGTTAGATTTTGCTGTAGCATTTGAAATTTATGGTCCTTCTTTAAAGAGGATAACTGAGAAATAGTTCTGTGAGACAAACCCCACAAAACCTACTTTGATGGTAATTGTCCGATTTTGTGTTCCCCTCACTGCCTTTCCCTGAGAGTGGCACTAGTGGGGTTTCCAAAAATCTTGCACCTGGTCACTTGTATTTTCCAAACACATCTATAAACTTGGCATTTTTTTGACTCTTACCAGCCCGCTTAACTGGGTTGAAACTGGCCAATTGATTGAAGAGTAAGAGGTCTGCAAGACAGACAGACAGACACAGACCAATGCCTAGACCATACTACCACATGAGCATTGCTTCCTCAGGAAAGATTAAGTCTGAAAATAACTCTCTCGAGGAGAGCGTTATCTGCAGAACTATGCAGATTACATACCTCCAGGATAATTTTAACACATTTGATAAGATGTGAAAAAAGCTGATGTCCTGTCCTGACTCACTAGAAGCGCAGCCAGGGCGGGAATCTCCTTTTTGAATGGGGGACTTCTAATGATGACAGTGATGAACAAACTGAAACTGGAACAAATCTTGGTGTTGGGGGGAATAAAAATCAATTTTGAGTAGTGCAAGGTCTGAGGAGTCTAATGGGGAAATAAATTCACTGTTTTGCTGACAATACCACCAGAGTGGTAACAGCTTTCTCCAAGCTGTCCTTTGTTACTTGACTGTGACCACTTCAAGAGGTGGCAGAGGAGATGTATGTTCAGACCACTCCATATTTGACCACCCTGCAGAGGCTGACGGAGTACTAAACATGGAGATAGATTCAGAAATATGTCACTGTTCTTGAACTTTAAAGTGCTACTAAAAATAACTTGCATCCACAAGAAGCAGCCTGATGTCTTGCATGTGGCGCTTGCAGCTAGCCCCTCTGGGAATGCGGGCTAGCAGCTGAAACCAGATGCCTGGCACCGAGTGTGAGCCTCTCCCAATCATGAAGGCAGTAAATGCACTTTTTTTTAGAGGTTTCTTATCTTTAAGTTTTATACCTCTGCGTAATCTTTTCTGTTCTAAAAGATCATCGGCAAGGTCCATCAGCAAGGCTTGTCAGCACTTTACTGTGCTGGAAGATGGAAAAGAAAGTGGATTGTTATCATTAGAAAGCCTCATGGCGTCATGCAAGGCAGGATATCGGGTCTGGACATAGTTTTGTGGTGTGTGATCCCATTCCAAGACTGAAGTCAAACTCGATTATTTAAAGTCACATCTATGTAGACAACTGTAAAGACGGCTGAGAGTACCAACTCATTTCACATGAGGTACCGAATAGGCAGGTTTTGCTTTTTAATGGACATACACTCTCTGTTCATCACAGCAAATTAAGAAGTACTATATGCCCACGTGTGCACACACTTGAGGATCAAATTGGTATGTAGGAAGTAATGCCCTTACATCTCTCTAGAGGGTGGACCTCTAAACCATTTTCGTAATAGCATTTTAACAATCCATTAAGAGCCTCCAATCTTTTTAGCAATGAAATCCATCACTTGCTCAGCATGTGTCCTTTAATGCAGCAGTCTTGCTTAAAATCGCTACTTATCCAATTATTATTTTTTTCACTTGGTTTACAGCCAGTGTCAAAAAGTATAATGTCCACTTGCCAAGTAAATAGAAAAATCTGTCTGCCGCTGTTTCCATTTGCCAAGTCTAGGGTATTGTCATCGCATTTGGGCTTATTATTTTCCTGGTAATAGCAATGTTTCAGTTTGCACTCAGGTTTAAATACAGATGTAAATTCATGCATTTGCCAGTGTTACTCAGTGAATTGTGTCATTGTGTTTATTTAGCCTACCCAGCTACCTGGCAGTTAGCAAGGAGGAAAGCTTTTCTTCTTAATGGTATCAACAGTTGCTGGAAGAGCTGATCACCCCTTTTCCAAGTACAGGGTCGCCATATTTCACCTTATATCTGATGCTCCTTAATCCAAACCATAACAATAAGACATGTCCGATGTTGCTCCATATACTAGTTCTTGATTCTGAGATGGAAATTAAGATGGAGGTGATGCATTTTCACATTTCTCTAAGGAGTCCTTCTCCTCCATGAAGGGGGAAAGAGTGACCTCCCTTCCAGCGATGTGGGCTTGGAGGTGAGCGGTTGTTACTGATCCGTCCATGTACTTGTTGGTTTATAAGCATCTGGAAAGATGATGTAGCTCAGATGAAAGTTCTGTTCATAACAGGTAAATCCCACACTTACTGCAGTGTTTAGACAAAACAACAGATGAACGATGGGGAGTAGAGAGGGGATAGTAGGGCTTCAAAAGTAAGATCATGGATTCCTCCTGGTTTCATAAAATACTTACCTGTAAAATTGGGTACATTTACATGCATCTCTTTGCCATGTTCTAGTGCAGAAATACTGGTGAGATGTTGTCATCCAGCAGTGTGGTCCCCCATCACTGCTCTTACTGGGTGACAGTGTGTGTGTCTCTCTATCCCTTTTATGTGTCATGGCTGGGGGCTCGTGGGAAAGGCTGCCATGGCAAAGCCAAGAGGTATTTCTCCCAGCCTTCCATCATTTGTTTGCTGCTCTCCACCATCCCAGGCATATGCCTTCACTCTGCCTCGGGGAAACACTGTGGTAGCTTGTCCCTTCCAGCCTAATTCAGAAAAATACTCTTTATTTCAGGTGGTTGCTTACTAACAGGGGCTGCTGAGGTGCAGGGAGCAACCCAGCTGGCGAGAGTAAGTGCTGCAGGACAGCAATGAGCAGTCAAAGAAAACAAGGTTGTGCGAATAATTTTGTTACGCAGAAGATGGAAGTTTTTGGCTGGGAACCCATTTTAGCTGAGAGTCAGCGTGATTCGGTAATAACAAAGAAAAAGGAAAAGACGGGGGCAAAAACCCTAGATTATGATAGTTCTCAGTCTGGGAGTAGGGTAGATCTTAGAACCTGTATATTTTCCTTAATCGACATCTTGCATAAGTCCCTTCAGGTCTGCTCCTTCCATGTGTTGAATTAAACATTAAAAAATGACACTGCATGATTTTATCTTTTTTTTCCCCTCAATATTTTCTTGTCAGTCTGCCAATCCATAAGATAATGTTTTTACCTATCAGATTCTCATATTCAGCCTGGGATCTGGAAATGAAATGGAGTTGCCTTTTTTTTTTTTTTAAAGTGTGTATTATTGTCAGTAATAAAATTAACTCTATAATATTTTGTGCCTTAGTTACAAAAGATACAGTGCTCCGATTTTCATGGTTGTTGGCATTGCCCGTATGCAGGTCTAGGAGCTCTCACTTATTTCAGGTACCATGCGTTTCTTCATATGTCTAAAATGAAGCTAGAGAGACCTTATTCTGTTCTTTATGCAAAATACTAAGTATTGTGGGACTCTCTGTATGTTCAGAATTTGGAAGCAGGCTACTTGCTCAGCCAAGTTGCATATGATCAGAGCTATATACTATAAGCCAACGCCTGAACCCGTGGGATTCCTTGGGGTGATAAAAGTAAAAGCTGTCACTTAAGTAATAGCTATTGCTTGAGTAAATACGGTGGAGGACAAATAGGAGGAGTGAAAATACAGTATTTTGGTCATTGCTCCACAAGAAGATACAGAAGAAGATAAAATAATTGGAAATATATCAAGAAAGAAGGAAAATTACATGTGGTTTTGTGTGTATGTGTATATATACACACGTCTACAAATGAGTCTTGGTTGGACAACTGGGCCTCAGCAATAGAAGGTAGGAGCTCCACGTTTTATGCGGAATTCTCATTCGTTGCTTCCTAACAGCAGAACATAAAATGTCCGGACTGTTGTCACACTTACTCTTGCACATCAGTTGAGTGCTGTTAACGTTAGAGATGCCTGAGCTATTGCTGTCTATTACTGTCACTGGCCTGTGCTCCCTTCTCTTCTGTCCGTAGTGATATTCGTACCAGTTCCTTGGTTTAAGTCAGATAACATAGCGCAACAGCAAGATCGCAACAGAATTTATGGGCCTGTTTTAGTGACTGTGTTCAAAAGGTGGGATATCTGCTCCAAGACAGTGCAATTACAGTGCTGAAAACTGATGCAGTGGAAAGATGAATTAGGCCCCATGCAGTTACTTTTCATTCTTTTGTCAAAAAAATTTTCATGGTGGGTAGCAGCAACAAAAAAGGGTTAGGAGTGTTTTAGGGAGTCGGAGAAGGAAGGTGAACGTGTTCAAAGAATCATTTGAGGTCAGTTCTGGGCAGTAGTCTGTGCGCTTTGATTCACAGGTGTGCATCAGGCAGAAGCAATCGGTTTGCTGGAAAATGTGCTACACTTTTTTGTTCTGTTTGTGGTTTTTGTGGGGGTTTTTTAAGGGTGAATGACAAAAATGGAGTGAAATGAATTTGAAATGAATGCAGTAACTTAACTGGTTGCCTCTTTCTTTGTGCTCTTAGGTTAGCCCGTCTCTAGTTTTTTCCTGGTGTGATTTTAAAAAATCTTAGTTCCATTGATATTTTTGAATCGTTTTCTGTGTGTTTTTCTGTAAGGTGAAATAATTCTTTTTCTTGACATAGAAAGCATAAGTGTTTTTTAAATTAATGAACACCTGAAGAGATGGAAATGTCAAAGATAACCAACACACTTCACAGGCGTGAGTTCAGTTGGCGGGGAGGACACTGCGATAGCCATCAGTGCGTAAGCTGCAGACGCAGCTCTGATGGGCAAGGCAGGCTTTTGCTTTGAATATTGCAAAGCTCTCCCCCGGCTAAGCATTCGGACCCCTTATTTTGTGTAGGAGTGTTGGGTAGTTCAGTGAAACATCGTACAGCGCAGGCCACTGGAAATGGGGGTAGAGAGCTGCTTGTGATGGCATTCATTCCTTTTGCTAGTTGAAAGGGAAATTACAAACTCCAGAGCTTCACTGTTCATTGCTACCATCTGCCAACAGAGTGGCTGTTTATCGGTGTATTCTGGGCTCGCTCTCATTCTCTCTTTAGAAATATATTGCTTTTGTTCTCACATTCTCCATTTGACTAGAATAAAAACTACTCAGCAGTATGTCAGACCATTCCAGGTCTTTCCCAGATCGCTTTTATGGCGATAGGTTGATGTGAAAAGAAATCCTGGTCTGCCGTGGGAGCATTTATTAATGTATGCCGTAAGCCACTCTAATCAGACATGCTATGATTTTTTGTACCGTACATAGTGCTGCAGGACATGAAGAGAAAAGCAAAGCTTCTGTATACAGTCACGCAATGGTTCAGAATCACAGAAATTACAAATGAGACAAATCCACTAAGCCGTCTTACCAAGTCCCCGCAAGCCCATCCGTTTTTTTTCCCTGCGGTCTTGTTTCGCTGTATGTTCTGTAGTCTCATCCTGAATGCGTCACATGATGGGCTTCTGCTGTTCCCCTTGGGAGGCTGCGGCAGAGCCCGGCGGGTCTCACCGTTACAGTGCTGCGGGTGATACCTTTTGAGAACCGTGCAGAATCTCCCTCGCCGCTGTGCTGCTTCGCTGGGGTGAGCGCTGCCGCTCATTTCCAGTTGTGACTGAGGACTTGCTGATCTTCTGCACCAGATTAAACTCCCTTGTTTAAAGTATACTATGGAGGAATCGGCTCAAAATATGGATGTTGTACGTTCAGTGTGTTTTGTTTCTTAAAGGGGATGTTGCAGTATACTGTAATTGGCACCTTTGAAATTGCCATATACAATTAATGTTCTGTTGCACTTGCCATTGTCACTCAAAGCAATCAGAATCTTAATTTCATCCTTTCCGTAGTATGTGTAAAGAACGGGGGACTTTGAAGGACCCCTGCCAGAGTAACTCTTTGTACAGGTGTCACTGCATTGTTCAAACATGCACGTGTTTTGCACGCACACACTGAAGGCTAGATATTGAAAAGCTATCTTGTAATGTCAAAGGAGTGAAAACCAAGGGAGAACAGTTTTCTTCTCTCTTCATACTCCTTTATTCTTTTGTGGAAGGAATTACTGCTGAGTTGTAAGCCAACTGTTTTCCCCTTTTGAGGTTTTGGTGCAAGAGAAGTGCTTTGTAATGATAAGGCAGAATTATTTTCCTTGTTTTGTAATTGGGAAAAGCAGTGTGCATGTAAATGACTTGTCAGTGGGACAACTGAGAAAAGAATCTATTACGTTTAATTATTAGTAGTAATAAGAGGAATAAAAATTACGATAGCCTTTAAAGATCCTAATTAACACTGTGGCTTGACCGTACTGAGAATTTTGCACAAACCCGTGAGTTGGAGAGTTTATGATTCGAAGGTACAAGCATCTGAAGGGTAGGGAGATGTGTATGAAACACCCAAGCAAAGAAGTGTGGTAAGGAAGCAGTACAACTCTGTTATGGGGTAGGAGACAGAGGTAGGGACAGTGGGAGTAGAAGAGAAGGGAAAATGAAGATAGTGTGTCATCTGCTTGAAATTTGAGCTTGTGTATGGCTGAGGAGAGCATAGAATCACAGAATCGTTTTGGTTGGAAGAGACTTCCAAGATGATCGTGTCCAACCGTTAACCTATCACTGCCAAGTCCACCACTAAACCATGTCCCTAAGCGCCACATCCACACGTCTTTTAAATACCTCAAGGGATGGTGACTCCACCACTTCCCTGGGCAGCCTCTTCCAGTGCCTGACAACCCTTTCGGTGAAGAAATTTTTCCTAATATCCAATGTAAACCTCCCCTGGTGCAACTTGAGGCCATTTCCTCTTGTCCTATCGCCTGTTACTTGGGAGAAGAGACTGACTGACCCCCATCTCGCTACAACCTCCTTTCAGGTAGTTGTAGAGAGCAGTAAGGTCTCCCCTCAGCCTCCTTTTCTCCAGGCTAAACATCCCCAGTTCCCTCAGCCGCTCCTCCTAGGACTTGTGCTCTAGACCCTTCACCAGCTTCGTTGCCCTTCTCTGGACACGCTCCAGCACCTCAATGTCTTTCTTGTAGTGAGGGGCCCAAAACTGAACACAGTATTCAAGGTGCAGCCTCACCAGGGCTGAGTACAGGGGGATGATCCCTTCCCTACTCCTGCTGGCCACACTGTTTCTGATAGAGGCCAGGATGCCGTTGGCCTTCTTGGCCACCTGGGCACACTGCTGGCTCATATTCAGCCGGCTGTTGAGCAGTAGTGGACTAGGAGCCTGTTGTGCTAAGCACAGCACAAACACAGCAAAGCCTAGTCCTTGACCCAAGCCGCAGTGCAGGGAAATGTGACCATTGATGCTGTTCTCCACCGGTTAGTAGCTGCAGGAGCATCTGCCTGCTCAGACCTTCTTGTTACTACTCCACTGCTTCCCTTCATTTCCTTTTCCTGGAATGTAGGAAATTGAGGAAGGGGAAGGTCACCAAGACATACCAAAATCCAAAATCAAATCAGCTCAACAAATTTTGACAGAAGCTTGTCTAAATTGTTCTTTGAAACCTCCAGAATGGATGATCTTTGCAGATCCCTTCCAACCTGGGCTGTTCAGTGGTTCTGTGATTCTAATCCACACAGTCAGTGTTGTTCTTGCCGCTCTTATCCTCCTTCTTATGACCCAGTGGGTCATCTTTACACTACCAGTTTGTGACTAACTCTAAATGTTGCTCATATGCAGTATACTTGGGGTATCAGAGATACTCAGGTTCATTACCACACTTTACCAGGAGATTACTAGGTAATTCATACTCTACTAATACACTGTATTCCCTTTACTTGAATAAAACAAAGAAACACAGACCCCTTTTACTCAGAGGTCAGAAAAGCAAAATTAAGGTGTCCTCGCTGAAGTTGTACAGAAGAGCTACAATTTTTTGAAATCGCACAGACCGGTGGAAGGCAGCCTAAAAACACAAGAGCATCTAATCAGAAATATGCTGATTTATTCGCGGGCTCATACAGAGCTAGGAATCTTGTAACCTACATCTTTGTGAAGTGTTTTGATTTCTGGAGCGGTAAAGTGCTCTGGAAGTGGAAAGTGCTACTGTATTGTTAATGCTACTTCAATTAGGCAATTCGCTATCCTTGGTTCACTGAAAAGCGGACTAGCTCATGCAACTTTCCCCACCTGTAGCAGAGATTCAGCACCTTCATCCTAATGAGGGAAGCCTGTGGTGTGCGGGAAGTGAAAAACTGGAAATCGATGAGTTAGGGATTTCCTCTTCTGTGTGGCAAATTACAGAACAAGCTGGTTGGCCTGATGTTAAACAAATGCTTCCTACCGAAAGAAATTGTCTTTAGCATGTGGGCATGAATTATTTCAGTCCAACCGCTTGTGGCACCACTACCCGTGCCAGGCGCTGAGGGCTAGGCTTACCTTTTCCGTATCATCTGCAACTAGTCGAATACTTATTTTATCATCTCTCCTGGCTCTCATAATTACCATCAGGATGAAACCTAAACATCTGTGTCTCATATAGCTACTTTAGTTTTCTCGACAAACTATTATTATCAAGGGTTGTAAGAAAGTCCTGCTCAAAATAGCTGATGGTCTGAATTCAGTCCATTGGACCCAGATGAATCAGTCACAGGACTTCATTTCACTGCGCGTTTTCCCTCAAGAGTTTAGGATGCAGTTCCCAGCTGCAGCATAGAGTCTTGTGGATTTCAAACACCATAGAAAGGTACATATCCTCTCATCATTATCTAACAACTATATTGATATTTAAATTCGTTTAAAAGGTTGGTAAAGACAAAACAATTCCAGAAGTGTGATAGGAATACTCTGGTTTCATTTTTTTCTTAGGTAAAGAAATGCTATTTGTAAGTACTAGCATTTTTTTTTAAAGTAATCCCATAAAAAAGCAGAAGGATTTAAATAAAATTAACCTTATTAACTCGGTCTTCTATAGCACACAAACTAAACCAATCTTCACCACCATCCCCAAATTTTCATTCTAAAGCAGACTGATTTGTTTACAGAAACATCACATTATAAACTGCACATGCTGTGCTGTCTGAAGTACAATAGCCTTGCACAATCCATAGAATAAAAAATATTTGAATTATCTTAAAGTGTGGAGTGCTGAATGCCTGTAAGTCTTGCTTAGTCAATGATGAGGATTTTCCCTGCTCATCAGTGGACATCATCGGTACATTGGTTTTCAATACATTTAGCAGTGGGACCATGATTCACAAGAGAAGTCTGCATTAATGTTGTGCCTTTTTGGTGAGCAGATAAAGGGTTCCAGAGCTGTCAATCCATCTCCTGTCATTAGTACTAAATATTTTTATTAACATGTGAAAATTGGCTATTTTACAGCTGAAATTCGTGAACTGTGTGGTCTTCACTTTGACACCGAAGAGTGCAGTCCAGGCCGAGAAGGTGGGGTATGGCATTGTGTCATCTAGCAAGGACGAGTAGATGCTTAATTTGGGAGGTAGATCTCATATTTTCCTCACGTGCTTTCCTTTAAAAAAAAAGATGAATTGTCAGTTCCTGACCCCTACCTGGCTCACTTGCTTTGAGCAGGTTGTGATTGGCCACTACTACGGTTCTGACTCTCAAATGCCTTTCATCTCATGTCTGTGTCTTTTATGGAGCCATTCATAAACTTGACCAAATTGGCCCATAGGAATATAGTTCATGGAGGGTGCTGGCTTTATTTAATATGCAGCTACTGCTCTTGCAGGGTATCTGCAGTACAGCACAAAGTATCATTTAGGCTTAACTTAGTTTTACCTAAAAGTGTGAGGGGCAGAATGATCCTGCAGGTATGGAGACACAGCAGGATCAAAAGAGGAAAAATGCTTGTTAGGGAAAGATGTGCTGAGATAAACTTAAGGAGAGTTAAAAATGAAAAACACTTCTATCCATATGGTCCTATTACAATGGGTAAAGTGTAAGGAGAGCTCAGGCTTTCCGAGACTTCAGTTAGGCAAAGTCTTACAATTTGTCAGTCAAGATTAACTCCGTATTTCCCATTTCCACAGCCACTGAAGTGCCCTGGTGAGAAGCTCTTTGCCCACAGGCAAAGACTCCCCAGGGGAGTGAGCCACATTGCTGGTACTGAGGCTTGGCTAAGCGCATAAGCTGGGCTTTGGGGAAAGGCTCTTTTTGTTGTTGCCAGTCCTTAATTTTGTTATCATTCTGTTTAGAGTAGTTGTTGTGCAGAGAGGCCTGAGCAGTGTCAAAACCTGTCTCCTTGCTCTTTTTCAAGGATAAAGGATCCTCTAAATCAGATGCTGACTTCCAGAACGGCACGGCACAATACCCATTCCCCAGCACACCTCCCGCTACATGCCCTGGAAACAGGTGCCAGGTATTCCTCCTGCCACGCTCTGTGTACCTGGAGCTAGTAAAATGTTGGGTATAGTTAGCATTAATCTGAACATGGACTGTAAGTTGCTTGGTAGATCACGTACCTCGGTTTAGCCGAACAATATATGGTCTTAGGTGACCTAGAAGTTCCTTCTCTCTTCCCTGCCAAAGGATGTCACTCCCAAGAAAACTTGCCACGATGAGTTGCAATCTTGTTTTAAAATCTGAACTGCTTAATGAATTTTCCGCTCTCTAAGGGATGCCTCTTTGCCGTCATGAAATTGCTTCCTGAGGTGGAGAGTTATATTTTCGTTCTGCATAAATGCAGTTTCCACTGTGTGGTGGGTCACATAGATTAAGAAACATTTTCAGAAAGCCAAAAAACCACTCAGAACAGCCTTTTGTGCCCTGCAGTCTCTGTAAGGGCTGATGGAGCTACCAACCAGACTTACCCGCGAGCATCCTAATGAGGGCAATGAAAACAGTATCTCCATGTGCGTCATGCAGCATAACACAGTGACAGAGGCAGTCATACCTGATCAAGAAAAGTGACAACTGCTTTTTTATTTATAAGAAGAATCTGGAAGAAAATATATCTGTTCACAATGTATGCCATGATTTGGTTGCACTCAATAAGTGTGTGTTTATTTAGCTCGGGCGTACTGCTCTGAATAAGACTGATTGTCTCATTAAGGAAAATGAGTCCGTGAGAATATTTTTTGATCATTTGCTATTGATTTAAGTGGTGTCTCTGTTAGAGCAGTAGCTGGTAGTGGTGAAATGAAAGAACTTCTGAATATGAAAGCACGTTGGAGGTGCAGGGAATGAAGAAATGGAAGTACTCTCAGTGATTATAGGTACAGGCCGGTATTCCTGGTTCTTTACTCTTACCCATGACACTGATTCCCTCTGTGAGGATGGGTAAAGCACTTAACTCCTCTGTGCCCCACTGCGAGAGCAAAAGGCAGGTACTACGAGGATGCTAAGAACTGCATCCCTACATACAGCATTTGCCATGGTTGTGGCTGAATTACCTCACAAGTATTTAAAAAGCAACTGTTAGTCATTATGTTCTTTTTTCTAAAGACCAAGAAAACGGTGGAGTAGCAACTACTTACATTAGTGCTGCAACATTGCTTCTGCCAGTCATAACAGTACTGCTGGCTTCCCTCCTTGCTTTTCTCTGCCTTCAGGGGGAAAAAAAATCCTTAATGGTGTGTGTTTGTATGAATTTGTGTGTGTGTGTTTTAAACTGTGGCTTCAGATACAGGTAATTCAAAGAAAAATGACTTTTATATCTTGTCCTGAAAGTGGGAAAGCCCTGACATTGTTTACCATTAACTTATAAGGGCCACCAGAGTTGTTTTTTCATCATCTGCAAGCAATGTGGTATAGGAATTCATGGCTCCGCAGAAATCTGACATCTGGCTGAGAAAAAGGCATCGGATAGAGGTGAGGGAGGGAGGGAGAAGTCCATCTGCATGGATCCCGTATCATGGCATAACAATTCTAGTAATAGCAAGGAAGTATTTTTTAAGGAAACTAGGTTCAGTAAGCTGTCAAGGGCTTCCTGGAGGGCTTTTAGAGCATGCATTTTCCTTTCCTCATCTTCCAGTTATTAAACTCTGAATATTCCATTTCCTTTTAGACAGAAAATGCATTTTAATCAGATTAATTAAAAAAAAAAAAACTTGATTTTGTTAGAACTGCGTCTCTTCGCCTGTAGTGGTAACATAAATTCCCTTCCTCTGTTCACTCAAAATTAACAGGGACAGGAAACAAATAAAGTACTTTGATTTCCTCAGCTGCAGAGCCAGTTGCTGGCTTCAGTGTTCGTCTGTCCCTCTTCCAGCTCGAGAGTTAAGGCTGGCGACAGATCAAGGTCATCATTGAGGCTGGGCCCTCGGCAGGGCTGGTTCCACTGTCATCCTGGTAGAAATCAACAGTATTTCTATTGAAACTACGTATTAACCTTGGTATAAAACATCTGTAAGGGAGGTCAAGTTCAATGTTGTTGGCAAATCAGCAGACAAGAGTTTTCATATTTTGCTTCCGTTAAGGAAACACTAATTTAAGCTTTACTATTTCATAAATATTTTATTCTTTTGTTATTGTTCTGTTGCATTTTGTGAAAGAAGATGGTTGGAAAGCCGCGCGCATCAGTATACAGTGTATGCTATATAACCAGGCTTAAATACTCTGTCTGGAATCACTCTCTTCAAGAGAGCACTTCTTGGCTGGAGGAAAGTCTGTAGGAGGAGTCTCCTGTGGGAGCTTCATTTATCCCGCACGTCTGAGGAGGAACGGGAAGGAAAAAACGTATTTGCTTCCCGAGTTCTTCATTGACTTGGACTTCTTGTTGCTCCCTTTGCTGAGGTGTCTCCTGGAAACCCTACAAGTAGGTATTTAGAGGTGCTTTTGTGATTAACGGACTAACCCCAGGCAGCATTTTTAACTTGGGTTCATCTTGTCCCACCAGCCTGACCACCGTCCTTCCATCGGTGAAGGTTCATGGAGGGTCTTACGCGGAGTCTAGGAAAAAGGCACATCAACACTAGTAAAGGCAGATGAATCCTATGCTGACGCTGTCCCAAGTTATAATGCCAGCAAATGAGATTGTTCTCGCTGCTGAGTTCAGTGTGAGTGGAGATGGGAGAATTCTGTGAAAATCTGAGCAGCACTAAGTCATGATTTCTTAGGATAGGTCTGTTGTTGCAGCAATTATTTTGTTTCATTGTATTAAACTTTCCTGAATTTACATTTATTTTAAAACATTTGAAAATAGATCATCTGTGTCTAAGGTTTTATTTTCAGATATCCAAGCAGAAGAAAAAGAGAATACTAACCAATGTGAAAATAGGAGGTGAATACATTTTCAGAAGTTTTTTCTGCCTTTTTTCCTATCTTCTCTGAAATGAGTTGACCTTATGACTTGTTAAAAATCGTGAAAGTATTGGCAATCTGTATGAACATTCAGTTTCCACAGCACTGCAATGCTATGGAAAAAGGTAAATGACAGGAGACAGAACAGATAATGGATTTCTAGGAGAAACAAATCTTTGCTTCCAACATAAACCTTTTTTTCTATTATTGTTCCGATGAGCTAGAGAAGATGCTTACAAATAACTGCTCTAATAGTGGAACATAAACATGACAGGCAATTTCAGAGAACATCTACAGTTATTCTTCAGATTGTTCAGCTTTTTAAAATTGAAAAGTTACAGATCACACTGGTAGTAACATGGAGATGTTGCTGATAGTTCTAAGTAGAACAGAAACTGGCAAAAGAAGGGAACAACAAAATACTAACCACTTTTCATAGGCGGTTCTGCCGTAGTCAGGATTTGTGTTAGTTACAGTTTTTCTCTTTGGTGAATTTAAGTATGTACTTAGGTAGAAAATACCAGTATCTGTAAATTTGCAGTCCTTCTTCCTTTTCAAAAAGGAGTGCGTGTGCTGACTCAGAGAAGCTCAATGCCCTTGTGGTGTGTAAGTCTTTTCCCATAGCTTGGTATGTATCTAGAGACTGGAAAAAGAAAACATCTATATAGGGCGAGTGTGCTTGGACTGCTTAATCTGAAATTCTAATCCCAATACTGAGTTAACAATAAAATTCTTATTTACTAGATCTAGTTGCAAGTCATACCTCTCTAGATAAGTTAAAGACAACATGTAATTTATAGAGCACATTGTAAATGGAAAGCAACTGTGACTGATTTGATATTAACATTTTAATACCACTCTGTAGGCCCTTGACTGATTACTTGGACATCTGAACGGGTTGAAAATGATGGATGGTGTAGTTTGTTGGGTTTGGAAATGCTTTTTAGGGCAGGAAGTTTTCATTAAGTTTCATTAAATATTCATCTTCCAGATGCATGGTTGTGGAAGTTGATGCTTATTCCAGGGGAGAAGAGGTACTCTGCTTAGGAAAGAAAAAGAAGGAAAGAAAAAGAGAGAGGAACAACCAGAGCCACAGCAAACAGAAAGACACTCAGACTAATGCATTGCCACAGGTAGCTAATGGTGCCCTTGGTGGTATATATCGTATACTGCGTATACTGGGCCCATGGCAGCAGCCATTGCAAACCGACCATGGGGGATACTCTTCCGACAGCCTGAAATAGGTGTCAAATAGCAGACTGACAAGGGGGGAGATTTTTAAAAGACTATACGGTTTCAGGTAATGTCTTTAGCACTTCAGCAAGCAGCAGACAGGACTTCATCAGGTCAGGTACTTCCCTTGCTATACCCCAGAAACAAAATAATAATGAAAAGAGAGAGGTCTGTCTTACCCTTTGCACGACTCCTTGTCTGTCCCCTCTCCAAAAGAAAAGATTAGTCAAGAAACAACAGGTCACTCAGCAACAGAGAGAGGATCTCCTGCCATCTTTCCGTACACCTGTACTCACACAAATGCACTTGCACAGAAGATGGAGGTTTGTAGAGATACAAAATGAAAGCTACAGAACAGCTTTTATGAGTAGAGTATGAAGTTGAAGCATCTGGGATAGGTAACATTAGAGCCACGGCTCAAGGGTGCCTGTGAAATGGTCTAGATTTTTGAAGGATATAAGATGCCAAAGCCCTGCTGTTCCTTGCAAACGAATCACATCTTGCTTCAGCGTTGCTTTTAGCCAAGACAGCAGTCTGCGCATAAAGCCAGTGTGTGGCCCTGCTCAGGCAGAAGATAACGTAGTCTATTCTGTTATATTCAGTGGGAATATATGACTTGCTGTTGAAGAGCACGGCCTGAACCACACATGGCAAAGGGATTGAAAGGATGTCAAACTGTAAAGGCTACAACTGGAAGTTGCAAATTCAGCATGGGAGGAGAGGCTGGGCTGTCTGACTACACCCGCAGCATCCAAAGGATTTTCTGTCCTCTTCAAATACCAACAGTAGTCAGAGAGCGGAGGAATCCCGCAGTGATGGTTTAACCTCCTGCCTCAGTTCTTTTGTTTCAGGCTTAATGAAACATTTTAAATTAGTCACTAACAAACAAAGAAACAAATACCAACATGAGGCTTACAGACGCACAGATCAGTTTGCATGTAACCCTGATGATAAGGAAACAATAATTAATGTCTGCTATAAATAAGAATGGTTTGGTTGCAGGAGGTTGCAAGAAATTATAAGCTTGAAGATAGCTCTGAGTTGAGTGTCAGATTTGGTGTGTGTCATGGTTTAACCCCAGATGGTAACTGAATACCACGCAGCTGCTCGCTCACTCCCCCCCCTCCCCAGTGGGGTGGGGAGGAGAATTGGACAGAAAGGAAGACTCGTGGGTTGAGATAAAAACAGTTCACCAGGACAGCAAGGAAAAAATAATTGTAATTATATTATATATCAATAGTGATAATAATAATAATAATAAAATATAATTATAATAGAATATATAAAACGAACAATGCACGATTTCTCACCACTGGACGACTGATACGGCCCATCCTGAGCAGCAGCCACGGAACAGGAATATTCCCCAGCAGCTATCCCAGAACAGCAAGTTCCAGAGAGAGCGAGCCAGCTGAACAAATGAACAAAAAGGGCCTAAATGAACAGAAAGAGGGAAAAAGAGAGCTGGCCCACTGGGCGACCCCTACTTATACTGTGCATGACATCTATGGTATGGAATACTCTCTTTGGCCAGTTTGGATCAACTATACTGACTGTACCCCTCCCAGGTTTTTGCACCTTGTGCATCACCAAAACCTGGGAAGCTGGAAGACGTCCTTGAGCGCTTAAAAGCAACTAATAACATCAGTGTATTACCAACATTCTTCACGTACTAAATCCAAAACACAGTAGCTGCTGGAAAGGAAATTGGCTCCATCCCGGCCAAAACCAGGACAGTGGGTTTGGTGGGTGAGTGATTTCTCACCCTTGTTCTCATGACATGGGAGGAGGAATGAGGGAAAAGTCCACCTTGGGGGGAAAGCCTGACACCTCGCAATGCTCAGAGTCCCACATTAATGATAGCTTTTAGATGTACATGAATAAAAATACCATTGACATTTACCCTGATTCACAGAAACCTTCTGTCCCTATTTCAGCAGTTAGCTCACAAATTCAGCCCGTCTACCCCAGGAGCAGTCAGCGGGAATTGCCGCAGTGTCCACGCGTGTATGAGTGGCTACGTGGGGACAGGTGTACGTCTGCATGTAAATAAATTAGAGGGCATAAAGGAGAGAAGTGGATCTAGCAGTGGTCTCAGTCTTCAGGCGCTGAGGAGACCCGCCGGCTTCCCTGGGGAAACACAGCAGGGATCAGCTTTGTGTGAGGTGCCTCCCAGCTGGAGAGGGGCAAAGAGAGGATGAGGCCAGGTCTGCTGCTTTGGGCTGCAGAAGCTGGAGATGAAGGCTGAGGGCTTTCGTTGTAGCTTTTTGCACAATTACAATATGTCTAATAGCTCTGTATGTTGTCTGTAACAGCACATCTTTTCCGCTTCCCTGTCTTCACCATTCACTAAATGTAAATCTCCTTTCCTTTAAACAAAAGATTGGCCTCTGTAAGCCTAATACAATGATTTGTGTAATGAGTTTATTTAAATTCCTCCCGTCTTTACACTGTAGTTTAGGTTTTATATTTTAATATATCGAGTGAGAAACTGAATGGGAGAAAAAATTTCCTCTAGCTTGTAATCTGCAAAGCCTTTTGGAAGGCAGATGCCGTGTTTAAAGAACAATGTTTAAAATAATGCAGTCTTGCTAAACTTGTCTTGTAAGGGTCAGCTTAGAAAAATCTCATCTGAATTGTTACGCGTACATAATCACTGATTCTAGAGCTATAGAAAAGCAAAAGTCCTGCATAAGAAGTATGAATAGAAGCAAAATCTCTTGTGCCTCACCTTTTCACAGTTCACATAAGCAACGTGGCTTTGTTGGTCCCCTCGCCTCTAGTTATCTTCCAGGCAAAGCTCTGGGCTTTTGATTGAGATCGTAACTGCAATTAAGAAATAACTTTTAGAGACTAATATTTTGGTTTATAGGTTGAATTATTGCTGTAAGTGATATTTGTGAAAGGGAATTTCCACTGAGCGTGTTCCGTGATTTAGGTTCATGTCCATGGATATTTTGTAACATAAATTTCCCGTTCTCCTTGAGTCTTCCAAACCCAGAAACCACACCTGACCGCTAAATAGGTGTAACACAAGAGAACCACAGCAGTTCAGTAGGTTATTTGCTGAGCATTTCCTTGTACGTTTTTATAATTAAAGTGTATGTTTGAAGGGGAAATGGGTATAGTGAGGTAGTTTTCTTCTGAGCTGCCAGCCCTGGAAACTATTGGCATATGGCTATTGGCCAGAAGGTTTGCTTTTTGCTAGAAGATGTTATGTTAATTACTGTGTTAGAACTGTGCAATCCATGTAGATAGGGCTTATTATTTCCAAGATGGCATAAGACCGTTTGTTGCTTTTTCTGGTTTCCGTGGTGGATGGACTGGAAGAGGGGGATACAGGTGGGGGACAGCCCCGTGATAGCAAGAGGCTCAGGCAGTGGAGGTTTTTTAAAAATTCTATTCGGATGTCCTCGCATTGTGTATCAAACCGTAAAGGTCTTACTTGGAGAGACTCGTACTTACTTGAAGAGGATGCCCAGCCTGCTCAGGGAAAGGAAGGGAGAGTGTGATGAGGGCAGCAAATACTTAAAGCAAGAAATATTTGCAAAACTCAGTTTAATTTAAAACTAAGATCAATAAGAATGGACTTGATGAAATCAAATTATGCCAGCTGCAGAGTGGTGGCATTCCTGTTGTGTAAAATGCTCCCTTTAGAATAAACTCTAGAGTAAATTTGACGGGGTTGAATCACTTTGGAGTGCTCACTCAGTGCGTGCACTTTGGAAGTGGGACCTGACTGCATCTTTCAGTGGTGTCAGACCTCAGTTTGGGAAAGGAGATAATCCAAGTTACTGCAAGCTAGCTCCTGTTCTCTGGAGACGTTACTCGTTTTGTAAGCAGGGATTCTTTTTATTTCTCCATCCCCTGCCAAAAGTACAGATACTTTTAAACAACCCATCTCGCACCACAGACAACCTGGTGAGCTCTTCTCACTCTAGGATTTGGGGGTGGGAGGAGGTGGGGGGAGAGAGAGAGAGTTAGTGTTAGTGTTACTCTGCTCAGAAGAATATCATTGAGATGCTGCCCATGCTTTTCAACAGTGTTACCTGGCTAAGTCAGCTTGCCCCCAGTTACTGCAGAGAGACCACAGGACAGGAGGCACTCACACCGTAAAGAAGGGTTGTCAACCACTTTCTTGTATCTGTCCATCAATCCGTGTGTGGCAGCACTACCAAGATCGGTCCCAATATATGTCTTTAAATTGAATGTAGGAAGATCAGGAGCTTCTGTATTTTCCAAGTATGTCATTATTTTGACTAAAAAGTAGTTGGGCATGGTGATGGCAACAAGTAAGCAGCTATGATTATTTTACAGGCACAAACATGAGCGCTGTCTTACAGACATGCAGGAAGGAGAAGGATGAGTGCCTCAGGCATACTGAGGCCAGAGTTGGGGCAGCTGAAGTTGGCAGGACTCTTTAACCCAAATTCCCTTTCTCAGACTCTGCCCCACCGGAGTCTGGCTAATGCCGAAGCAGCTCACGCTCTGGGACTGCTGGAGGGCACTGCAACCACTGAGCTCTTCCCGGCTGCTCACAAGTGCCTCAGGTGCTGGAGTCTGCTGTCTCCTGGAGTCTTCCAAATCTGTGAGCCACAGCTGATCACCAATACCTGGTAGCACTGGCAGTACAGGAAGACAAAGGTGGCCGTGCCAGACTGGTACTGCTTGGGCTTTCAGTGGTAGCTGGCTAGTGCCCAACTCACAGCTCCTACCCCATTTCTTACTGTCTAAGCATCAGAAATACGCTAGTGACATGGGAGGAAGCACATTACTTGAGAGTATTTCTCCTGCCTTCCCATGAGAGATTGCCATAGCAGAAATAACAAGCCCGAAGCCTGCAGTGGCCAGCCTGTGTTCAGCAGCTTGATGTGTTCACAATCATTTTTCTGAGGACACTAGTGACTAAACATTTCAAAACTCCAACCACTGTCCTTTATGCTGTTTCTTCTTGCCCAGAAGAGCCTTCTAAAATACAGAGTCCAAGAATTGCAGGGGTAGACTGGCAAAAAATAAAGCTCTGGTAGCAGGCGGTGCCACCTGCTTGCAATCTGCTCTTGGGATGAGCGCAGAGCATGGCTGTGACTCGCGTCCCCGTGGCTGGGGGAGTGAGAGCAGGGGTGCTGACTCGAGTCGGGACCGTGCCACGGGCGGGTGGTGGTGGTAGCATCGGTGCTCCCACAAGACATTTGAACTATTCCCAGTATTTCTGCCTTTGCACACAGTTTCTATCTACATACATATACATGTGAATAAATTATATACAAGCACACTGGGCAAGTACAAATAGCTGGTGGGCCATTTACCGACCACCTGCAAGCACGATGTGCAGGGCAGCCATTACGGATGAGTCTCTGATCTACACGCCAGTTGCTTTACGCAGAGTGGGTCAGGAGGGTGGTTCAGCTAAATCAGGTGGTTTGAAAGGCAAATTTATTCAGCATGGAAGAGATTTTCTACTTACTGAAGGAAGGTAAATTCATTGGTGTTGCATCTCTCACTGCTTCTAGAAATATGTACAGTATCCAAGTGCTGAGTTCTGGAGTTTGACGTATTGAATCCTCGTTTGTGTTTATGTAAGGAAGCTGAGCGACAGTCGGGTGGGATGTATAGATTTAGGAGTTTGAACTGAAGCCTGAAAGCAATTAAATTTTATCAGGGGGTTGTGGATTGGAGGGCCATGTCATCATGACCACTCGTTATTTAGTTACCAAGCTGTGGATGTCATGGCCTTCTTAACTCAGACCTTCTCCACCCAAAGTGGTCATTTGTAGAGTGAACATCTTTAGAACTATCTAGGCTTGTCTTGTTTCGCGTCAAACTCACAGAGCATCAGAGTGATCAGATGGTGGCACTGAGAAAAGACTGACATGACCAAGGCAATGGCAGACTGTTACGTTCAGATTTGGAATTTCTTGAATCCCAAGGTTCAGAGAAAATGCAGATGAAAGGAGTCAGGGGACCGCAGAGCAAAGCTGAGGAGAGTTGCTGGGAGGTGTTTGCATGGATCCTGTCAAGACAAACTTGCTGAGTGGTGGAATTCTGCATAAGAGGGCTACCAAGTTGTCCTCTGACTACCTGCATCTTATGTTTGGGAAACACCAACATAACAAATGGCTGGGAACAACAATTCGTTATTTTTATTTATCTGTTTTTTTGTTTTTGTTTTTGTTTTTTTTATTTTAAATGGCTTCACACTAGAACAAAGTTCTGAAATTTTGATCCAAACATTGACTTGCTAATTTCTAAGCATAGTTTACTTATGTTTGGTAGCAAAAGAAAGAATCGTTTAACAGCCTCACATTTTCTGGTGTTTGAATTTAACTGTGAATGTTTTCTTTTTTTCATTTTAATTCTGTGGAAACTCTGTTCTGGAAATGAGAGGAAGTTTAAAAAGTTGTTTTAACTAATTATTTGATATGTAGCTTTCTTTTTGGTCTGCTACAAGAGATTTCATTATGTAAAATTAGAATATTAATTATTAATTCTAAAATATTATATCACAGAAACTGTATCTGATAAGCTAGCTCATCTTTACTGTTGCGTCCTTATAAAGATAATGCAAATTATTTTAAGTAACAGGAAAGCACTGAAATATATCTGAGCATATTATGTTTAAATGGCAGTATTTTCTCTCTGTTGTATATACCTAGTTATGCTTCAGTCATTTTTGGTTTGAGGTTTCTTTGCCCCCTCAGGATTTTGCCTGAAGTGCCTTAGTGTCCATAGTTACATTAAAAGAGATTTAAGTACAGATCTAACAACTTCTCCCTCTGATGAAGTGCTCGCGTTCGGTGAAGTAGTGTGCTCTTCCACCAAACACACTGAAACATAATATTGTGTCAGAAGGTATAATAATATTTTAGCAACTGAGAGTGTATAAGAAATTAAACTGTGGTGAGAACAGTTAGTCTTCAGTCAAACACCCCTTCTTTGTATCAAAACATCAGAATTTTTCTAATTCTGGAAGTATAAAATTGACAAATCCTTGCTCAGTGTTCATAGCGGCTCACTTAGCTTTGTCTCACAGATGATTATGGGTATTAGATGGTTTTTGTAATGTGTCAGTCACTGGAGTAACTGAGAGCATTTTAAGGATTAGCAACACAATCTCCGGAAAGAGAATCCAAAAAAACCCCTCTCATTTGAGCCTGCTTCATACAGACATACAGTAACCACCTCTGTTTTGTGTCAAGGAGGTAAATAGCTCTCTGTTCTTCAAGAATTGGTGTCATGATGATTCAGAATGTCACAGGGAAAAAACCCTCAGAACAGGTCCCTTTCTTCAGCACTGCAATACAGGATTGCTGGGTTGCTGCGTAGCTGGAAGGCACATACCAGGCACCTGATTTAAGTAAGCAAATAAACCACCGTCAAGAAATAATTCAAAGGTTTAAACTTTAATTCTGTAATTACCAGCTTCCTTTTAATTAAACAGTTGAGGATTCACAAAATAGAAATCCAGATGACAAGCATGACAGAGGAACCTGAGCAAAAATTTCCTGCCTCAGAAGGCAGAAAGCAACAGGGCTTTCTTCTCTGGACAAGACAGTGGGAGTAATCCAGTACCCAGTGCTGGTCTGCAGGGTCACGCCAGGAATCTGGTAACAAACCCCAAATCGTGAATTTCGCAGGAAGTCTGCATAACCAAGTGTTGTGTCACGTTGACTGTAAATGTATTGATAGCCCTTAACAGAAGGAGCACTGGAGATGGGGTGGAGCAGCAGCCTGAGTAAGGACCCTGGGTAAAGGCTCATCCCCGGTGCTTATGCAGCACATGTCCCTGCCGGTGGAGTGCCGGGCAGGGGACATCACAACTCAAACCCCAGCTGCCGAGTTCCTCGCAGAGCAGCCACAGGCATTCGCACCTGTATCCAGATGTTACCTCTGGAGGAATGTAAGGATGGAGAGGCGCGGGCAGAGCTCAGGAAGGGTGCAGCCGCTCTCCGCAGTGCGGGTCGGTGAGGCTTGGGATGATGGAGGAGATCCTGGCAATGGGTGGTGGAACCAGCCAGGGGCTGGCCTCTTCCTCAGCGGACTCTCAGATTGTGTTTTCTGGTTGTTTCCCTCATAGCCTTGTCTTTCCAGACTCATATCTAGAAATATGATCTGAGTTAGTCTCTGCATTTTTTTCACTGTGAAGCCTGTCAAGTTCTGGAGGGGCTGGTGGAGGCAGGAGAAAGCAGAGAAGGACAGGTGCAGGGTTACCGCACCAGCAGAGCTGCCACACGAAGGAGGGAGAACGGCTGCGTGTGCTGAAGCCATTGCAGGGACCCCAGAGGGCTTGGGGGACTCCTGTCACTCTGTGCTGCCTTTGGGGGGGTGCTCTGGGGATGGTACTCCCAAGGGGCTAGAACTGAGCTTCCCACCCCAGCTTGCGGTGCCGAGGCCAAGGCTACTCCTCAAACCATGCCAACCGTGGAGCATGGCAATGTACTACTCTGTTTTGAAGTCCAATTTATACAAAAAACCACATTTTAAAAACAATGACATCAGGATTTCTGTGTAGTGGTAAGCACTATGTAAAATCAGACCGCAGCAGAAGGCGTGCTGCTGAATTCTTAGCCCTTTATTATGGAGATACGTTGCTCCCAGAGTATTGCGAGTTACCTGAGAGCAATAGTATCATCGAACAGGCTTAAAGAAAAACAGATTAAATTTAGCAGAGTCGTTCCTATTCTTGCATGCAAAGCTACAGTCAGTGTTACAAAAGGGAAATCTGAGACAGTAAATGGAAGTTGTAGATAGTGCTGAAAGATGGTCCCCCAGCTGCTCCAGTAGCTAAACTGGTTGGGGATTGCGAAGCTCCCGTTTTCTACTCCAGGGCTGCTTTGTCCTTCTGACTTCTCTCTGGGCAAATGCATCCTCCCTACATTTATTAAAGATAGAGATCCTTTCCTCACTCTCATTTTTATTTCTTCTGCACTAATTTTCTGAATCTTTTCAATTACATAAATGCAGCTTTAGTAGCACTAACAACTTCTACCGTGTGCGACTCTGCTCTTACAGTTCCCGTTGCTTCTCTTTCAGGATGAGCTTGTTAGGGGATGTTACAGCGTCTTTCAGATTACTGCTATACTTTCTATACTTTTATGTAGTATTTTCTGTATATGTCTTCTCAGCACCTAATCAAACTTTAACTTGCCTTCAGCTCTTTATAGTGACCACATAAAAATCAGTAATAATATAGATGACATTCTTGGTATTTATATGATTTGCAAAAAAAATGTCTTCCCTTACCTTCCCACTTAACCATTTTTCTGTTATCATAGGGATTAATATAGTCCCACGGTCGCCTGACTGTCCTGTGTTACACTTGTGTATGACACTTGAGTCAATTAAAATGTCGCTTTTTTCATTGCTGTTAGTTAAATTTATAGCATAATCATTAGCAGGTTTTTTTGCTGTTGTTTTCATTATTAATTATGTTGATAAAAAGTTCCAGTGGTAACAATTTCCACCAAGAATTCCTAGGTTTAAGCATCAGTAGAAGGAAGAAATATTTACTTAAACATAAAAGTGTTTTACTACCAATTTGGAGATGTTAATGCTTGGATGGTGGTTTGGGAGTCAAATCATTTCACTCAGTTTATGACTTTGGTTTACATAGTAATTTTCATCACTTAAGGAAAGTAATTATGCCAATTACCTCAATATGAATCTATATTTATGTCTGCTTGCAATACATCTATTTGTAGCTGGTAAGCAATTAAAATGTTTTAGGCAGATGCTTGAGAATAGAATAATCGCAAACCTCTGCTTCCTGCACTCCTTGCAAAGCATTCTTTAAAGAGGGGCACACCTTCGTCCTTATAAAATGCATATATATCCCTTCGTGGGAGGGTTGTGTGTATGTAATTGTGCTTGCTCATCACCGGTGCTAAGCTGGGAAGGACATGGTGCGTTCCAGGGGATCCCCTGCAAGTACAACCAATTCCTTCACACCCTTTCACTGTCCCTATTCTTTCATAGTTTAGCACAACTCCAAAGTGTGCTCCACACTCAAAAAAGTATGAGGGAGCTCCATTTTCCTCCCTTTTCTAGCAGGGCGATCACACAATTAGCAATATTATGTACATGTATAACTATTGTACTGGACTGAAGTTACCTTTTTTTGCTTAGCAGCCAGTTTAGGAGACCGGTTACCAGCGTAGCTGATGAACTGGTAAATCCAGGTCACTTCCATGGTAGTGATTATTTATGTGATTTGCTGAGTGCCAATAATAACCAGCGGTTCAGCAGCCTTTTTAAGGCAAAGTATAATTTCTGAACAGTAGCACTCTTGAAAAATATCTTTACAACTACAAAACAGGTTGCACCCTTTTTGTGAGGTGTCTACCAATGTCCACACCGTTATTCTAATGAGGCCATTTTCCAAAAAGCCCCTTTTTTGGGATTTGGCCTGGCCTTAGCTTGGCTACTTGCCGCTTCAGGACACCCTTTGGCTAGATAGTTCTCAGCTTTGTGGGAGCGACCTCCTCCAGTGCTTAACCACCCCCAGGGTGGAAAAATACAGTAACTGGCCAGACCGTTATTGTGGTCCTAAAGACACTATCCCAGAGTAGTACAGGTTATTAACGTAGCAGTTCCCATCTTGTCATGGAAGGGTGATTAAATTTTGTAAGCACAGCAATGTCAGATGAGAAGTACACAGTGGCTCCAAGTACTGGCTCCTTGTTGGGAAGATACATATTTGGTAAAGTGTTGTGTGATGTTTCAGGTTACCATGGGGGATTTAATTCCTAGTTTAAATTTGAAACAAATTAGTAGTAGAGCAGTATGTTCTTCCTTATAGTACCAATAAGTTTTAAGTCCAGTAGCGTAAGTAACTGAGAGCAAGAAAATGCTGGTATTGGTGCCTTTAAATGCAGAGTCACCTTCTGTGGCAGAGGAATTAGGTTAAATTTAACCTGCCCTTCAGTCACAGAAAAACAAAACATTGTTAATTAGCTCTTTGAATTTTAAGAGGTGAAAACAGAAGGCGTCCTCCAACAATATAAAATTGTGTCGGATCTTTCAGGATTGCATTTTAGACATTTTAAAGGTAGAGGTGGCTGTCTGCCCAGTTTAAAATTATCTGTACTTCATTGTTCTTGGTTGGCTATTTCTAGACATCATCTCTAGGAAAGCTCCTGGAAAGCAAGTGCTCAGGTGAAACCAATGCAGGTAGGTGAGGCTGCCCTGCTTCTGGGTGTGGCTAAGATTGGGGATTTACTCCCCTCCGCTCATTCCTCTTACCTTCCTTAGGCAAGCTCTGTGCACGACCTGTTGTTCTGAGCTGCGGTTCCTGGGATCTCGGGGGTCTGGATGGGTGCGCAGGTGAGAAAATAGTAGTCTTCGCAGTTCAAGAATTGACTTTCAAACTCTGTATTTTGTAATTGTAGTTAAAATTTTGAAGCTGTAGCTTAGTGAAGCTAAAAAGAGCTTTAACTAGCAAAAGATAAGTCTTAGCAAAGGCTGCCTGCAAGTAAGTATGTGAGAAAGGGCTGGAGAATGTTCCTGCTAGTGTAGGCTGAATTTAATATTCAGGAAAGTAATCTTCTCTGTAAAAAGCTCTCGACTTGCCAGGAAGTGTATTTGCAAAGCATCAAAATAGAATCTATTTAACTTGGTAATATATAAGTGGTGCTATCATGTGTGTGTACAGTATTATATGAAGCATAAAATAGATATATTCTACATTATGAATGCTATAAAATTTTTTATTCATGTAATAGTCTTTTGAAATGAGAGAGATGTTGCATTTGACAAAGCACAGGACAAACTATGGAGAGGAGATGAAAGGAGAAGGAAAAAGGTTATAGAACTAAGTTAGTCAATGTTAGTACAACTGTCTTGCAATTCAGATAGTAGCACAGTTGTCAGTGTCTGAAATTATGTGCTTTTGAGAGTAAGGCTGAACTTTCCTTGGCCAGAAAGCTAGCTGTTGGAAACTGGGGATGTATTAGAGTTTTTTGCCTTTCAAATCAAGAGATGGCAGTGACTGTTGGGTATCACTGGTGGGATAAATACAACTGCACTTTTGTGGTAATAAAACACCGGGTTTTTTCTGTGTATGAATATAATTGCTGATTTCAGTAGTTCTGAGTTAAAACCCAATTATTATACGAGTGAATCTTGGCTCCTTTGAGCCCTTGGTTTTTCCAGACAGCCTGGATTAGAACATCTCCTTGCAGCTTTATTTATAACAAAGTACAAGGGAGATAATTGAAATGCCTGACAAGCAAGAGAATGGGGGACATACCTCACAGCTAAGGCTCATTATAAGTGACACTGCCTCTCTTTTTGGATCTAAATTACATACAGGCTGTATAAATCTACTTCTATCCAGCTATTACAATATCCTATTAGAAATTGCAGAAACACAGACCCGCTTTTGGATTCATCCAGTGAGTTTCCAAATTAAGCCAAACCTACTTTTTTTTCTCCTCTCCAAACCTGCATCAGTGCCTGATGTAATGAGTTTATGGTCCCATGTTTCTGGTCTAAAAATACAAGAGGGTTGTACTTTTCTTTCCCCATGTAAATATTAGTAGAATGAACATCCCACTTCACGGTTTCCAACCCCTTGAGTTCATCCTTTGTCTCTAGGCAAATCGGTGAGTTGTGCAAGTAACATCTGTGACAAATTTGCTGAGTTTGCATCTATGCAAAAAACCTTCTTTTTCCGCTGTTTCCTTTATTTTTCTGGAGGTGGGGGAGGATATAACCCATTTGCAGTTTCTGAAATCCAGCTGCGTGCAATGTGACCTTGACAGCATTTTTCACTAGGTCATGTTCACTCCCTGTTAAACTACCATCACAGCTGACAACAGGTTTCAGCAGCAGATTATCTTCGTAGAGGAAACAGGGCTAGAGGGAATTACAGGTTTTTGACAGAGATGACATTAGGGCAGCTAGCAAATACTTTTGCCCCTCATATGAAGTCTATGCAAGCTAATGTTTCTGGTGTCCGCATCTCAAGGAGGACATGGTGGAGTTCAAGAATGTACAGAGAAGGGCAACTCCAATCATCAAGGACATAGAACAACCATCTTACGAGGAGATGCTGAAATGGCTGAGATTCCTCAGTTTGGAGAGAAGGCTAAAGGAGGGTTGATCATGTTTTATGGAGTCATGAAGGCAGTAGATAAAGTGAGCGCAGAGTTACTATTCGGATCCGCATCAGTCTGACTTGGTGGAGGGTTCCTCTGACGTCATGCACTCTTTTCACGTGGCTCTGCTGCCTTTATCACTCTGTGGAGTATCTATTGAGTGCTCACATCCTCGAGAGGAGCGGATACAGATGCACTCTTGTTGAAAGAGTGTGTGAAACTTTGCTGTGGACAGTCCAACAGGAAAGAAATGGTGTGTGGTTGAGTGAATTTAACCTATGGAGAAGCCAATAGCTCTCTCCCACAGAATGTGATGCTACAAGAAAAAAGCAACTTTCAAGCTTCCTAAAGTCTTTCAAGTATGTTCACTTGTCCACAAAGTCCTCATTGTCCTTTTAAAATAAATTCCACAACCCTAGACAGTGCAGGAGTTTCTTAATCAGTTGACATTGTAATTGTCGTAGGGTAATCTGTTTTCACTTGCAAATTCAGTTAAAGATGCTGAAAAGGGATTCATGTAGGCTGCCAGAAAACTCATGGGAAACCCACTGTAGCTTTTCCAAAACACTTAAGCAGAAGAAATTCTCAGGCAGTCGGGGGAGAAACTCCCACTTGTAAGGTTTTTTTGTGCCAGAAAAACCTGTATCAATGGCAACAACCCCCACCCCCAAACCAATATATACAGTGAGAAAACAGTACAAATGTGCTACCAAACAGCTATATATATATATATATATGAAACTAAGATAGCAAAGTTGTGGATTGGGTCCTTGCAGGTCTTCCTTCCTTTCAGGTGTTCTTCATCATTGTGCATACTGTGACCATTAGATTATGTGGTGTAATAGAAGACAGGCGTAATGTGAATGAAATAGTAAAGTTGGAAAATATAAATTAGCTCAACTAGGCTGTAGAAACACACTACACCCAATATATTTGTCCTTTAAAAATGAATTCAAGAAATTCAGTGTATGTAGACTGAAATGTCCATATATCCGTGGTAGACCTTGAGGCAGCTAAGAACGGTGTGTCTTTCTGGGTGGCTCTAGCAGAAGCGGGCCTGCTGCAGCCCCCGCGGACGGGGCTGCGGCTGAAAAGGAGGGAGCTCCCACCACTTTGCTTCTGCTGGGTGGCAGCCGGAGCGTGCAGCATTTGGGTTCCCTCTGCTGGTTCAGCTTAAGGCCCTGCCCGGTTCGCTTCAGTGGTGGGATGGTATTCTGCCTGAAAGACTCTGAATCATTTCCTTTGTGGTTCTCTCTTATGATCTTACGTAGTTATTACATCGGCAAACCATCCCCCTTTGAAAGGGCAGTAAATACACACCTAACTCCCAAAATAAGTGTTTCGGAACTTAAGCGGGTGCTTAAATACACACTTAAATGCTCTGCTTAATAGGATTGGTGTAGGTATATGCTTCCGTGCTTTTCTGAATGAAGACCTTAATGATGACTTTGTCACTGAACAGTTAAGCAGGCTGTATTCGCAACACTTCACAAACCATTACCTTGATTTTTGTCACCATGTAACGTCATTGTCTATACAGCCATGAAAATGGCACTTTCAGGCATAATGTGAAGGCAATAACAGGTTTTAGTTTCTCTAGCTTTTTTTGAAGGCTTCGTGAGTGAAGTGTAAAAGTAAGGATAGACTCTGGTTTTAAAGCAGAATCAGAACTCTGAAGCTGTGGACTGGCTTTTAACTTTATTGCTAACTTTTCTCATAGTCGTGGGCAGGTGATTCACTCTCTCCTCAGCTCGTTTTTTTTTCATTTGCCAAAGTAGCTTTATGAACTTGAGTGCTGGAAGGCATACCTTAATTATGAAGTGGCGTGAAACTATCAGCTGTAACATTATTGCATTGCAAGGTGCAGTTGGAGCAAGGATGATACTTGCTCTGTCAAGCCTGTACCTGTAAAGATATTCTTCTGCAGTCAGTGGAAAGGAGTCTTAAAAAAAAAAAAAAAAAAATCCCTCAAGCCTGAGTACCAAATAAAATGTCCAGGAGCCACAATTAATGCACAGGAATAGATTTAGAAGTATCTTTGCCATTGCCTAGTCCTTGCACTTTTCTCTAGACATGTGCTATCGACGAGCATTTTAGGCAGGGTGCAGGAGTAGGTGGATTTCTGGTCTGACCCAGCACCACAGTTTTTGTGTTCTTGCATTTTGTGTTGTACTGCTTAAAAGGCAGGAGGAATCATCCATGAGTCCCCCTTCTTCATCCAAGTCTGAAATGGAGAAGACCCTGGGGGCTGTGGCAGTGTGGGGGTCTCCTGCACCTCCCGGGGAGGGAGGAGGTGGTGCGTGGCTCATGCTGCCCTATGGCCAGCCCCACCTGCACAGCAGCATTTAATCTCACCTCTCTATAGCCTCTGGTCTCTGCGCCTGCCTCTTTCTTCCTCTGCAGAAAACGGTTAGGTGGAAAAGGTAAGCTGGTCCCTGTTGTCACTTACATGGTTGCTTTTATTCTAGAAGAATTGGACTGAATAACATATGGGGATATTTACGGCCTGATCTCCGGTTTTGAAAGCTCCCAGCTCCTTTTTAGAGCTGATCTGGAGCAGTGACGTTGCTCCCAAGCCATGCTTTGCTGTGCTCGCCTGAAACAGGCACCATTTCCATCAAAAGGTTCCTGCTCTTCAGTTAAGTGTTGGCAAGTGTCACAACTCAAAAATAACTGTGTTAATTTCTCATGGCTCGTGGTATAGCTGTAAACATTTTTCCATAGTTCAGCCTACCATGTGCAAGATACAGTGCATAATTCCATTGGAAAGTCTCTGAGACCGTACAGTCCGTACACAGACTCTTACCAGACATCTGCTTCCTAGTGTACATTTGGTCCTAACAGTCTAATTTATTCCTCTTCGCATCCCCGCAAAGTCAGAGCAGGATTTTGTGGAGACTACCGAGAACTGTAAAATGTGAACAGCACACAATCTGGAGATGGAGAAACTTACTTTTCTGTTGCTTCTTACTTAGACCGGAGTCTGTTCTCTCTGGAGAACTGCACCGTGCAAAAGTCTTGCGTTTCACCCTCAAACTCTCCCATAGTGATGCCCGGCCTCGCCCCGGCTGTGGTGGGGCTGCGTGTGCGGGCAGGCGCTGTGCCCTCGTGGGTCATCCCTCAGCTGGGAACTGGAAGATCTCATCAGTGTAGCAGCCGTGTCCCACTTGGCCCTGGTATCTCTAAGCTTAAACCAGGACTAGTGGGAAGAAATTGGTACGAGCAGACCAGCTGCCAGCTGGAAAATTATTCACTGGGAGGCTACAGTTACACAGAAGGAAGAAATTGTCGGTTACTTTTGCATTGCTTGTTTTTTTGATTTGGGAAAAATATTTGCAGTGTGCATCCTCGGTACAGTGATGCGATGAAAATAAAAGGCAATTTCTTAATTTTATTCTCATGCCAAATTCAACTTGACATTTTGAAATTGCTCACTTGTTTTGAGGGACTAGAAAATATTTTAGAGTTCTTTGAAGGGATTATGCAGGAGGCAAACCAGTATGTGTTCCTAATCTACCCAGCAGAATAATTAAGTCTTTCAGTTGTAAAGAACTGAAAATCCTCTAAAAAAACATGTTTTGAAAACAAGGGATGATAGAGCTTGGTGTTTTGCAGAACTAGAGTTCAGAAGCACTTTGATTCATCACTGCTTTAGGCTTGTCCAAATCTGAACTAATTCCAGTAAAACTAACAGGATTCGATCAACGAGAAATGATGCTGCTGAATCAGATCCTGTGATGTTTAATCAGTGCAGAGACAGTGGACGTGGGGGAATGTCTACAGTACGTAATGGAGCAAGGGTCGGGCATCCACCCACAGCCAGGGTGCTGAGGCAGCAGGACACAGCGCAGCGCCACAGGGCTTACTACCTGTTCGGCACGACATGGTGCTGTGGGTTCGTGCACAGCTGACTTCAGATGAAAATCCCAGAAATCTCCGTGCAGAGTAGGCCCGAGTATCCCTGTTTCCACTTGGTGCATGTGCCCTGAGTTTGAGCTTACACATGCTGATATGAGTTTGGAATAGTTTGATGAAGTCAATAAAATACTAGCGATGTGGCATGAATATGGCCAGAATCATTCCTACTGTTTCAGCGGCTTTCTGAAATGTGGTACCAGCTAAGTCTAATGAGAACGGTGCAGGTTGTGTGAGGAACTTGCCCTACTAGGTAGGTTTTTAAAATGTTGAGCTTCAGAGGGAAAATATGTTGATTCAAAGCACAGTAACTCAGATGATAATGGATTTTTTTAATACAGAACCTATATTTGGAAAAAATTTTCAGTAGTCGTGCAAGTTTTCCTACAAAATCCAAACTGAAGAAAAGTTGATGGAAAGTTTTCTCTGAAGCACACTGTGAGAAGAGAAGGTTTTGATAAAAGAAACTTTACTCTGCTCAAAGGCGACAATAGTAAAAAGAATTACCTCATTTCAGAAACTCGGAAGAAAAAGAGCCTTAAAATGCCAGCTGTCCCCAAGAGATGTGATCTGGGAGCTTTGACAGGTAAAGAAGGAATTCTTAGAAGTGCACGCTCTCCAGAAAGTGAAAAATATGAACATTTCTCTCAGGTTTCAGTATTGGCAGACTTTTTAAAATGTTCTCTGCTGTCTTGGACTCTGCTTAGCTGCCCGTTCTGCGCTTTTTCTTTTTTTCCAGAAAAGTGCCTGGATTTAAATGGAAAAGCTACCTATATAACCACAGAGGAGGGAACTCTGAACTTTAGCTTCCCAGAAATGTGTACCAGGGTTGCAACTGAAAAAAATTCAATGGCATTTTATGCTATGTTTAGAAAAATGAGGAGGATGATGGAAGGGACTTGCATCTATCATTGCCCTTGCTTCTTCCTGAATTTGAAAGGTCACCAGGGGTTTTACCTCAGTGTTTCAAAATAAATCTGCTTTAAATGCATTTTAAGGGGGTGGGGAAAAAAAAAAATCAATGTGTTGAAAAAAGCATATTCTCCTCCTTCAACGCAAGAAATTATATGTTAACAGTAATAGTTTTTCTTCCATCACTTTCCAAGATTGCCTTCTGTTTATGGAAGAACCAGAAAACAGCTTAATTAGTGTGTTTCAGTTCATTTAAACAGTTAAAAATCCACATTTTTAGCTATTCCACCAAAAATGGATAGAAGGTACAATGGTCAGATGAGTTTTGGAACCAGCTGTGAACTTGGGTTCAGATCAGCTTGTGATAATGCTCGAAGTTGTTTTTTTGAGCAAGCCGTGGTAGTGCCCAGAGTTGAGCCCTGGGAGTTTAAGCATGATTTCTGAGCCTTTTCCAAACGTAACTTTGTACTTTCTTCTGCATCCATCTAATAGCAGCCATTGGACAGGGTTCCAGGACCTAGAAAGGTCCCATACACCTCTTGTTCTGGGGTGAGGCTTTGAAGTGGCCGTGTATTGCTTTCACGTGTTCTCCCATCCTCTTTGCAATTGCAACGTTGCTCTGCAATTTATCGTTCCCTACATGAGAACCTTGCAGAACTGGGTCCTAAATTATCTATGGTAAAAAAAAAAAAAAAAAAACACCAAAAAAAAACCAACTTGTGTTAATGCTGTTATATTAGCTTCTTGTACCTAACACGGGAAATTTTTTTCAGTTTTGGTCAGGATACAAGCAAAAGTCAGGTACTCATGAGGAATATTTTCCACAAACCTTCTCATTTCAGTCGCTCAGATCAGTGAGTGGAGAGGGACTGGAGAACACCAGAACCATCCCACCATGAAAATCCTCTAAGATAATTTGGCGAGTCTTTTCTTGTTTTTTCTAGGAACTTCATCACTGGTCATAACTTTGATTTATCCATGCAAACTTTTTGACAGTTTGTATGACATGGTGCTAGTAAACAGCCTGGAACAACTTTACCCAGTATTTATTCTCCACCATGTCTGGGGTTTTCTTCCACAAAACTAAAGTGATCATGTTACAGGTTGGCTGGCAATTTAGGCAATAACTGCGGATAGTTGCACGACATTGGCATTTAAGTCTTGGTCTTTTAGAGTTTTAGATTATTGTGCAAACGATGGAATATTGTTACTGTGGTTAATGAGAGCTCCTTGCCATCTGTGCAGTGATATTGCCATAAAGAAAAAACAGGTATATTTTGCTGCCCCACTTTCATGTCATATATTATCCATATTATGTTTGAGAAGTAAAAATCATTCTTCAGGTGATGTTTCCCATATGGATTTTATCTGTTAACTATTATGGAAATCTGATGGATCTTCAGGATCCTTGTAAATTTAGATTCTTTCCTCTACAAACAGATTTGCAAAAAATAGATATTTAGTCACAGTTTGTGCGTGGAGTTATTATTGTGGGAGCAGTTCCCATACGTTTCAGGCTTAAATTTTCTACAGCAACCCTGTAACCATTCCTCTCTGGGTCAGCTGGCTGAGGTACGTTTTGCTGTGCACAAAGACTCTGCAAGCAGGATATTCACGATGTTAAAGCATAAAGCAGTTATTTATTGGGCAATACGCAAGGTAGCTGGGTAGAACTTGGGAGCTACTGAGCGAAGCAGTCCTAGTAAGGCATGCGATGAGCTGGGCAGTTGTCAGCTGGTGGTCTGTGTTGCTCAGTTGTGGCCTTTCAGCTACGTGTTTTTCCTGAAGAGAAGGATGTCTTTTCATCTCGGTGCTTTTCCTCCTGAGCTCTTCAGCGTTAAACATCTCCATCTCCACAATCTTACCTCTGCCCGCAGTTGCACCTTTTTTGCCACGCGTGCCCCTGCTCTGTGGAGTTTCTCACAACTTGGCAGCTCAGCCGTAAGGCCCTGCCTGACTTGTTGCAGAAGGCAGAATCATAGAATCATAGAATTGTTCTGGTTGGAAGAGACCTCCAAGATCGTCAGGTCCAACCATTAACCTAGCATTACCAAGTCCCCCACTAAATCATATCCCTTAGGGCCTCATCTAAACGTCTTTTGAATACCTCCAGGGATGGTGACTCCACCACCTCCCTGGGCAGCCTGTTCCAATGCCCAACAACCCTTTCAGTGAAGAAATTTTTACGAATGTCCAATCTAAACCTCCCCTGGTGCAACTTGAGGCCATTTCCTCTTGTTCTGTTGTCTGTTACTAGGGAGAAGAGTCCGACCCCCACCTCTCTACAACCTCCTTTCAGGGAGTTGTAGGGAGCAATAAGGTCTCCCCTCAGCCTCCTTTTCTCCAGACTAAACATCCCCAGTTCCCTCAGCCGCTCCTCATAGGACTTGTGTTCCAGACCCTTCACCAGCTTCGTTGCCCTTCTTTGGACACGCTCCAGCACCTCAATGTCTTTCTTGTAGTGAGGGGCCCAAAACTGAACCCAGTACTGGAGGTGCGGCCTCACCAGGGCTGAGTACAGGGGGACGATCACCTCCCTGGTCCTGCTGGCCACACTATTTCTGATACAGGCCAGGATGCCGTTGGCCTTCTTGGCCACCTGGGCACACTGCTGGCTCATATTCAGCCGGCTGTCGACCAACACCCCCAGGTCCTTTTCCGCCGGGCAGCTTTCCAGCCACTCCTCCCCAAGCCTGTAGCGTTGCCTGGGGTTGTTGTGACCCAAGTGCAGGACCCGGCACTTGGCCTTGTTGAACCTCCTACAATTGGCCTCGGCCCATCGATCCAGCCTGTAAAGAAGGTGTGTAAAGGATGAAAAATGGGCAGAAGGAGAAGGCAGGGCCGTGGTAGCCCATGTAGCTGCTTTCTGCCTCTGCCACAGAGTTCCTGCGTGGCGGTGAGCAAATTGCTTGAAACAAACAGTCATTAATTGTATTCTCCTTGTTTTCTGGAATTTCTTAATTTCTGAGGGGCTGACTTTACAGCCTGAATGTAACTTTAACCTTTTCCACCCCCTGCACAGGACGTGCCTACAAGGCACGGCACTCGGGCCTACTGCAAATAGGTATAGATTAAAAAAGAAAAATTCTAGCCTAGCCACTGGGGGGGGGATCATAAATGAAAGTTAGCCAATGTTGCCTCAGTTCAAGAAAATATCTTAAAATAACTTGATTTTAATTATGTTTATTTCATACTTGTTCATTTAGCAGAGGAGGGTATTTTTTAGCTGTACCATAGCTACAGATAATGCGAGGTGAAACAAAACCCGCATGTAAATAGTTTTAATCAACAGGCTGTGAATGAACTCAGGTTAAGTGTATGTTAGAGGAGGCAGAGACTAGAACATTTTTCTATCAATTTTCTGTTAATTCATAGAACTTCAGCCTGTTCCAACTATCTCTTTTTACTAAAAAAAGAAGCAAGTAGAAGTGATAAAAAGATTCTGATAATTCTTTGGTGCAAATGAGTGTCCTACATATGATTTGTCATAATTTGTACAATTTGGCCATATTTGTAACACCTTTTTCTCCTCCTGCTTTGGAGAAAGATAAGAACAACTGTTCAGAAAATACTATGGGCAAGAAGTACTTGCTTCACCCTGTAGGCAATCATACTATGCTTTGAAGCATGAGATTTGATTAACCTGTCCCATTGTACAAGATTGCACAGCTGCAAATTCTATTGAACAGCGGTACTCACTAAGCTGCTTTCAGGCGCTACAGAAATTATCTCGTACTAGTGACTTGGAGAGCTGCTAAGTCCTGGCGTTGTGACGCACTGTGATGCTGGAGAGATACAGCCGCGATGTTTTGACCATGCATAGCGGCTCTTGGGTCATCACAAAGGACAACACTGCAACACTTTGTAGGCTGTATGCCAACCGCTGCTCCTTCTTTCCACGAGCTACTGAGTGGAGGCCATCTCGGGTCTCTGTCCCTCCTTTATTGACTACTGAAGGGTCTTTTCCGTTTCCCTCTTCCCTCTCGCTTCTTGGAGGATTTCTTTTTTTCCTTCAAAAAAGAAGAGTAAGAAGCATTTTTGTAGCTCTCATCTAAGGAGGTGTTTCCTGTGTAGTCTTGAATTTTACCATGGAGTGCTCTTTCAATCAATCCTTTGTGTATTATGGTATATTATGTCTAACATTTAAACAGGATCACCTACAAAATGTGTAGGCTTCAGGAGAGCCTACTATGATTGCTCATCACTTTCACATAGAATTACTACATCTCCAGATGTAGCAACCTGCTATATTGAATACAACAGGTTCAAGAAACTGAGTTATATTTTATAGAATATGGTGTCCACTGCCCTAGTTATATGCAAATAGAATAAGATGGTGCTTGACCCAAAAAGGTTACAGCTCAATTTAAAAGAAAAAACAATGTATGCATTTAAAAGCAAAATAAGACAGTAGGATGAGAGGAAGTTGTGGAGGAATACAGTAATAATTTAAGGATTTTATAAGTTTTGAATATTTGTTTCTCCAAGCAGTCTCTTTTCCTCATGTGAAAGAGGAAGCAGGGCATGATGAGTCTTTTCTACCCCCTGTCAAGTCTGAGGGAATTAAGTTCATCCTAACAATACTCCTTTTCGGGTTGAATAATCTGTGTCTCGTCAGTCTGACGCTATGTAGCTAGCGGTGCATCACAAAACTGTATCTGGATAGGAGAGCAACAAACAGTCAATGAGCTACACTCGCTCAGTTGCCCTAGGGTGGTGTTTATACCTCCCCACGCATATGGCAAGCGTGGCTGGAGGCCCTGTGTGCTACCTGCAAAGTGAATGGGTGGTTCTGGCTTGAGAGTTAACAGTTGTAAGTATTAACAAAGGTTGTGTCAGAATCAAGCATTTGCCTACCTGTGACTGGTAGGTGTTTTAGTTATTTTTTTCAACTGATTCTAATGGGGCTGTATTGTTGCAAGCGCTTTCCTGTCCTTATTATTTGGTAGAGAAGATTTTTTTCTATTTGAGTTTGGGGTAAATGCAAGAGCTCGTGTAAGACTGGCACAAGCTTTCTGTCTTTTGGTGAGTTTTCATTTGTAATATTTGTTCCTTACTTGACGGTGCTTCATCACTTTGCAACCCCATCCTAAAAAAGGTGTTAGTTAATAAACAGTAGGGAACGCTTCAGTCTAAGCTTTGCTTTCTAGTGTCGCACATGCTGCAGGGACTGACGTGGCTGATTTCTTCTATTCCCTCCCTGCTGGCTTCTAGCTCTGTTCCCTTTCCTTCATCTCTCTCAACTTAGGAAGTGGTAAACTTTCATGGAGTGTTACTTACCCACATCTGGTTAACAAATATGGATGTGTAGGAGGCTCTGCATCCTTCTGTTCTGGGTGTCCTGATGTCAAAGGAGACCTTCACCTGGTGTGGGATTGACACACTTCTGTCAATTGCCTGCTCATGCATTAAATGAGTCTGTACCATATATGAGATGGGTGAGCCCAGCTGGACGTGCACACTCTGCATTCAAAGCTGGTGTCCATTATCTGCACAGCACGGTCCCATCAGCTCTGTGCCCCAGCTTTAGAAATCCTAAGGCTGACTGTGGTGGCAAATTGAAGCTCCAGTATGTTCATAATGGCAGGGAAATACTTTCTCTTGAAGAGAGGCAAAAGTGGATGATGTCCCTCCTACAAATACACAGAGCACAAGAAGATCCACAAGCACACCTTCAATGCAGCTTCCTTCTCCCCTCAAAACATGTTTCTTCTGTAGGGAGTAGTGGACAATAAAGAAATAGTAGTGGCCTGTTTATTTGATTTTTTTGAATATTTGGGGATACCTGATCTGATACCATGAATGATCACTTACCAGCATCATCTAGCAAGTCGTCAGCATTATTATCTATTTCTAATGTAGACCTGAGTTGTAGAAAGGAGAGAATCCTGGGAAATCACAGGAAAATTCAAATAAACCCAAAATGTATATTACTTTATACAGTTAGAAAGGCTATACTTGAAGGTCATTCAGCTAAAGTAATCTTAGAGATTGCTAATGAGTGTAGTGTATGAGCTGTTTTATTCTAATTTGTGATGCTATTTACCATGTCGTAGACAGGGCTTGTTGCAAAAGAGCAACCAAATGAGGTTAAATTGACTGATGGCCATGCTGTAATCACCACTGAGGTAAAGTTGGATTGCAGCATTTTGGGTAACACACTACAAATTACTATAATGTCCAAGTTCTTTTCTAAGCATGTATAGCACTGCAAAATGCTGGCTAAAGCATTGGCTGGGTTTTCATTATTAGGATCTAAATATTTATTCTGAGGTGAATTGTACTGGGAGACACAGAATTTTTGCTACCAAATGTGTATCTTGTTGGAACGTGTCTGGCAGGCAAGCACGTACACTGAGAAAAGAGTTAACAGATGCTACGGGCACTGGAGAAATGCATTTGTTGTGAAGTCCTTTTTTACTGTAATTACAGCTGGGAAGACAATCTCCAGCAAGGCATTAAATTGGGTCAACAGCTAAAAAGGCTTGAGAAGAGGCATTGATGACAGCAAGCGGTATATATACAGGAAATAAATGGCAGTGTGGTGCTGGGCTTGACAGGCTTTTAAATGCTGTAAGGGTGCCATTAACATATAAGTAGTAATACATTAGAGAAAATGCGGTTATCATGAGATGATGAATAATTCTCAGACATTAAGGCATTAGGCTCAGCACACTACTTCTAATCCCATGGGACTGATTACTCTGTAGTAGCCATATCCCCTGGAATCATCTTGTACAGTAGCTATTATAAAATACCTTCGTTGTTATTACTTAAAGAAGCTATGTGGATGAGTGCTGTCATCATTAAAAGATTGCAGGTATAAGCTTTTCAGACACTTGCTTGTCCTCTCGTCACCCCCTGCTAAGATCTTGCAGAGCCAAGCTGAATCCTGGTCTATGGTTGAAAATTAAACAAAAGTCCTGTGTCAGGTATTCATGTTCATGTGTGGGGCAGAGCAAAGCTGTCACTTCAGATTCATAGCGCACAGTAACTGCGGGACTGGAGGAATTGACAAGTTGTCTGTTTTAAAGGTGAGGAAGAGTCTCCTGCCTTGGGGTTACCTTTCAGAGAAAAGAAGGTAAGATTTTGTCAGAGGTAGAAATTTGGAGGAGCCAAGGCAGAAGGGGCTGCACACGATAAGTCACCAGGACTAAGCAGTGTTTGCCTAAAGAGTCTCATCCCCAATCAAAAACTTTAACAGCGCTTTGCACTTACAGACAGCTTGCCTCCAAAGCAACGTGTGGGAACAAAGGGAGGCTCGGCAGCTCTGTTAATGAGTTTGAGTGATTATCGGGACTGATGGTTCAGTAACTAAGCCCACGCCACAGCTCCAGCACCTACCGTCCCTCGCCCTGTTGAGAGCCTGGCCTTCCCACCTCTGTTCCCTGGCTGCCTGCAGCCTTGCCTCCAGCCATGGTGGTGGGCTCCCGGGGCAGCCCTCGCCGCCTTTGCCAGCGCGTGCCTCGTTCTCGCCGTACCCTTTTCATTTGGTTAGTTCCCAGTGGGGTCTTGTCTTCTGTTTGCTGCTGATGTGTGTTCGGGCTCATTAGTAAATGTAAATTTTACGGATAAGTAGAAAAGGTGCTCCGGGTGATCTTGGAGAGCAGTGTGCTGTGCAGAACAGCTTGGGCCTCTCCTGCACCGTTCGCTGCACTTCCTCCATGGTTTATTTTTATTTAGGTGCAACAGTTAAGGGACCATAGTAACGTATTTTCTAATACCTCTCTGTATGCCTCTTGCAGTATCTGAAACTGAAGCCTGCTGCAGGTTTTGCAAACACCACGTTGATCCTGAAATTACTTGGAGGGGGAGAGTCACTTACACTGTTTTGAATTGGCCCAGTCACACCGATATTGTTCCCCAAACAGTTGCATTTGAGTGTTTGATGAATTGTTATTCATACAAATGTGACTAAGAGCTCTGAGTCAGACATGGTGTAGGCAGCCTATGTGCAAAGTTTCCTTCACAGCTCTGCCAATGCATCTTAATCCCGATTTTAGCAATTCCTTGTGCTATTTCAGTCTTGGACCTCCTCCCCGCCGTGGCCATCACCAGGCACATAAACAGATGCATACGCATGCACAGCTCTGACAGTGTGCCTCCCTTCTTGTGCCAAATTTTTATTTCAGCCCAGGCTTCCAAACTGATCTGCCAACATAACTCAGACCTGATCCGCAGCGCAGCTTATCGCTGGTCATAAATCGCTCTGCTGACCTCCGGGGCTGCAGAACTGTGGCAGAGGACACAATGTAGATTAACATGGAGAGGACAAGGGGGTATAACCTGGTCTTATTAGCCAATTTGCTTAAATGTACGCATATCTCTTAATGTTGTTACAGAATTATAATCGGGAATGACAGGGCACTGTAACTTGTGATAAGAGGTGTCCAGTAAAAATGCAATGCTGAAATTTATGCTGATAATAAAATGAAGCAGCATAGCACTCCTCGAATGGTGTACTCGCGTGTTTGTGCTGTTACTTATGATCAGTGGCTGTAGCCACTGTAGGATAAGGGTAATATATTGACCAATTACAGGGAAAACAGTGCCAAGGAAGGAGAAGGTGCTGTTGAACTCTGTAGAGTAAATTAGGTGTGATTTTTGTCTTGTGTTCTTCTGAAACTTTGAGAAATACCTGTTACGTACTCGTGGTTAAGTTGCTGTAACTGTAGGGCAAGAGAAATCCTGGTAGACCCAACTGGCTTTCACCTGCCAGCGTAAGCATGGACTGGCTTTAGGCTTTCCAAGTCTTGCTGAGAAACACTGGGTGAAATTCCAGCAAAGAACAAGACCTCGATTTGCTTTGCTTTGCTCTGGTGTAGTGATTATTGCCAGTAGTAACAGATCCAACAAAGGTGCTTTCTTAGGTCACTGCTGCCACAGGAGGGTGAGCTTTTTTAACTGTCAATATTTTTACGGAAATGTGTATTGCACTTAGAAGGTACTTTTTTAACTCTACAATTTTCCATTAAGCTTTTAAGTAGTTTAAATACATGCTATTGTCAAATGGGCCAGCGTTTGATAGCAGCCTTTCATGTTTTGTTGTACATTTAAATAGTTTGAGGTCTCATTTTAAATAAGTGTGCAATTTTCAGATGCTGCTTTGAATGAGGAAATGCCAGTTATCTAGGTGTTGCATAAAACAAGAGTGTTCAGGGTAGTATAATGCATATGCATATTTAATGACTTCCTATGCTCTCACTGTTGTAAATGAGTACTTAAAGTAAAAAAAAAAAAAAAAAGTGTTTTGAGTGGGAAGAAGCTGACAGGTATGGCGTAGTGGCAATGAAAATAAAACCAAGGGGAAACCAAAGTGTAACAAGAACAAAATACAGCATCTTTTTTCATCATCTGGGCTGTCAAGGGAGTGATGTGACCAGCACATTGCAGTCTTACTGTAATCAGTTAAATCAGTCACTTCTCAGAACACTGTTAAAGAGTCTGCAGTGCCGCCAGAGCTCTGCCAGAGGTGGTATGTACGTCCCCCACGGACGAAGGAAATACGCAGCTAAAGAAAGCAAGCAAATCCTCTGCAATGGAGTCTTTAAGTGAAATGCATGATTTTTGCTAATGCAGGCTTTTTTGATGAACGGGACAGATTATCTCTCAATTAAAGACTTGTACTCAAAAGAAAATTGCTGAAGTTGAGTAGCTCAAAGGAAGCTCAAGTGGCTGGAGGCTCTAAAGGAGGCCAAGGCACTGAGAGCAGTGAGGCGCTTGTTCTTCCAGTCACTGTGCAGAAGGGATGTGCCATATGTGAGACAAGAAGATTCTCAACATGTGCCATGGTTTGGGGTTTTTGTGAGCTTACTTTCAGCTGGTGGGCTTTCTCCTGAGGGAGAAGGGAGGTGAAGGGTCCCACACTGCAGACACACTTACTCTACTTTGATCCACCCAGCCTTCTGAGGCTCTAGAGTTACTTAATTTGGGGTTTATGCCACTTAGGAACTAAAGTTAACTGACTGCCATGACTCACTGCTTGCAGGTTGGTGTTTCCAAAGTCACCTGCACAATAAGAGACATACTAACAGCCACACCTCTTATGGTCTGATTGCAAGTGGTAATAGCTTGAAAAGAGGAGAGCTAAGGGTTTAGCTGGTAAACTGGTGCCCTCCTCAGAAGCACTTACTGGTGCATTGCTGGAGGTCAGATCTAGAGGAGGAACAGAAGATATGTAAACAAAAGTGACTGTGTTTGCAGGTGTTCACTGTAGGCTATGACAAGGTGAAGGTGCTACAGATGAGCTTGAGGGGAGCCTTGCTTAGAGTGGCTTCAGATATCATTACTCTGGATATGAGTATGATAAACCCTCTGTATGAGAGATTGGAAAGAATATGTGCTCTAAGCCTTAGCTGCACCCCTTCACAGCTGTCATGGTTTAATCCCAGCTGGCAACTAAGCACCACAAAGCCACTGGCTCACTCCCCCCAGTGGGATGGGGAGAGAATCGGAAGGATAAAAGTGAGAAAACTCGTGGGTTGAGATAAAGGCAGTTTAATAGGTAAAGCAAAAGCTGTGCACACAAGCAAAGCAAAACAAGGAATTCATTCACTACTTCCCACTGGCAGGCAGGTGTTCAGCCATCTCCAGGAAAGCAGGGCTCCATCACACATAACAGTTAGTTGGGAAGACAAACGCCATCACTCTGAACATCTCCCCGTTCCTTCTTCTTCCCCAAGCTTTATATTGCTGGGCATGACATCTTATGGTGTGGAATATCCCTTTGGTCAGTTGGGGTCAGCTGTCCCAGCTGTGCCCCCTCCCAGCTTCTTGTGCACCCCCAGCCCACTCGCTGGTGGGGTGGTGTGAGAAGCAGAAAAGGCCTTGACTCTGTGTCAGCACTGCTCAGCAGTAACAAAAACATCCCTGTATTATCAACACTGTTTCCAGCACAAATCCAAACCATAGCCCCATAGTAGCTACTATAAAGAAAATTAACTCTATCCCAGCCAAAACCAGCACAACAGCCCAGCATCATAAGTGAGCTAATCAGTGACTTCAAGATTGGAGGCAGCCTGGGCTGCAGTGATCACACACTGGTAGAGTTCGCAGTCCTGAGGGATATGGGTCAGGCAAAGAGTAAAGTCAGGACCCTGAATTTTAGGAACGTGAACTTCCAGCTCATCAAGGAGTTAGTGAATAGGACCCCTTGGTAAACTGCCCTCAGGGACAAGGGAGCAGAACAGAGGTGGCAGATCTTTAAGGATGTTTTCCACAGACTGCAAGAGGTATAAGAAATCGGGAAAGGAAGGCAAGAGACTGGTATGGATGAGTCGAGACCTGCTGGTCAAACTAAAGGGCTAGAAGCAGGGACAGGTATCCTGGGAAGAGTATAGGGACTCTGCCTGGTTGTGTAGGGATGGGGTCAGGAAGGCCAAGGTGCAGCTGGAGCTGAACGTGGCAAGGGATGTGAAGAATAACAAGAAGGGCTTCTACAGGTATATCAGCCAGAAAAGGAAGGTCAAAGAAAGCATATGAGAAATACCATTTCTTCATTTCTTGGAAGAGCCTATCAAAGGAGCTGTGGAGAGCGAAGTCCTCCAGAGAGAAGAGCTGCACAGAGGGCTTGGTCAGGCACCCTGCAAGAAGCTGCTGCAGTGGTAGCATCAGCCCTTGGCGAACTCCAGGTTTCCTCGCTGTTTCTGTCTCCAGAGTGCTCTTGTGAAAGCCTGACTGTGTGTGCAAGTGCACCTTACAACCTTCTGAGTAAGAGCATGTGAAGAAGGTATTTAGTTTTCATTAGCTAGGATGGTTGCTACTAATTAAGCAATGTAAAAAGCCTTCAATTTAGGTGCAAATTGAATTTTCCTTTTAAAGACTAATGAAGGTGTGTTTCTAATTAAAGATACTTTGCTTGGCCAGGTGAGAGCCATTTTGCTCGCTTTGTCTGTGTGGGAGGCTGCATCTGTTTCCATTAGCTGTCCCACACGCACACAATTCGTCCATGTTAACCCATGCAGCATGTTTGAACAGGGCCGGGGACACAGGGCTGTGCCGACACAGCCTGTCCCTGGGTCCCCAGTTTGCCTGTGGTGAGAATCGGGGGCCGCCTTGCCCTTACCCAGAAATGCGTGTGCTTTTCTCTTTGGGAAGAGGCTGGAAATGCTTACTGGCAAAAGCCGCCAGTCTTGAGGAGCTGCTGGAGTGGTGGTGGCCTGTCCCCCTCCCTGAGGCCAGCTGGGGCGAGGGAGGAGCGGGGATGGTGAGAGCCCAGGACCTTCTCCAGCTTTCACTTGTTTATTTGAGTGTTTGGGCATTCAATTTTAACTGTGTTAGCGAAGCACCTTTAAAATCCAAGAGAAGATGAGCAAGCAATTCTCCTCTTCATCTCTGATTGCTGTCTGTGACTTGGAGCAAACAGCGAGTTAAATTCTCTGGCCTGTGTCTTCGCTTTGTGTCCGAGTCAGTGGGGCTCTGTATCTTCCTGGAGTTTGCTCTTCCATAACTCCTTACCCAGCTGGGAAGGTCACTGACTATTTCTGACCTAGCTGGCAACAGGTTTGTAAGGCAACTCTCCGCTCCCAAAATACAGTTTTATGCTCATTTCTCATTCAGTTAATTAGAGCAAAAATCCAAGGTTCATGTCAATTGCAGTTAAAAATGTCCTTGGACTAAGTTTTGGACTCCCAGTGCTAATAGTAATAGCAGTTGCTTTTGTATTTGTAGCTTGCTTATACCTTAGAGTGATGATAGACCCAATTCATAAATGTGATTTAGTGCAATATAAGCAGCAGAAGTTTGGACAAAAGAGCATCCTGTGACTTGTGTAATCACAAGTTATTTTAAAAATTGCGCAGACAGATAAAGCTGAAAACACAGAACACTGACTCTTCCTAAATTTCTATTTGTTTAAAAAGAGAAAAATACTTAAGTCTCACAGAATTGTAAAAACGTGATTCTTATTGACAAGAACTTGTAGAAGGGCTGCTACTAGTTAAAGAGACCAGACTGTGACCTGACCCTGTGCAAGAAAAGAGAGCGTAAGATTGATCCCTCAATAGCATGCTTTAAGAGGCAGCATCTCAAGTCCAGATGCCGCTTGGACAGCCCCGTTTGTCCTCCTTCAGAGGGCAAAGCAGGCTGTGGGAGAGGGCTGGCAGAGGAGCTGTGGCTCTATCCCCACTTGACCTCAGCCACTGAGGCTGGTTGGCCGAATAAACCGCAGGAAAGGGAGGGATTTCTCATTTTGCTCTCCACAGGAGGAAATTCTGATAAAGAATTAGCAGATAAAGCAACAACGATGAGGACAGGAATACAGATATCGGAGACTAAGTGCAAGCTTTTAAAACTACTGGCCCAGATTTCTGTGAAGCAGGGTCTCTTCAGCCTTCCCCCCTAGGCAGCGCACTGCTCATCTCCGCTACGGCTGCAGCTGCTGTCCAGGTGTCTTACTGGGACCTCAAACAGGGGGAGAGAAGGATATTTTATGCTAGTTTAGTTTTCAGTTCCTAGAGGAACAAAACAGAAGACTTTTTTTTTTTTTTTTCCCCTTGTGTTTTTTTTGGTACTTCCACTGAGGCTTTGGACAGAGTTATACAGCCACGAACCCCCGTGTGTGCATTGCTAAAAGACTTGTTTGTTTTGAGCTCAGCAACGAGGGCATGCCAAGAGTTGTCTTTAGCATCATTCTGATGAGGCCAATGCACCAGGTTACGTGTAGAATTTTTAAATGCATGAAATGTCATTACAATAGTTTTAAGTAACATGTGAGATCTGGGGAATGCTGTAGTAAAGAAAAAGCCCAAAGCAATTCAGAGTAATACTACTTATGGATGATTAATTTCTGTATTTCCATGTGCAGAGCATATAGCAATAGTTGTTGGCTCAGAGACTTTGATCAGCCAAAGCGTAGCTGTTGACAGTGGCAACCAGTCTGGTTCCATAGTTTTGCATGAATATATCCCTGCCTCCTGCTCGTCACAGGTCCTTTAAACTATTCTATTCAGCTGGGTAATACTCAACATACTCTAAATATCTACTTAATAGTTTGTGAGTATGTTATCAGTAAATTGATACAGAAGTGTTCCACAGTTTGCTATATGCATAAGATCAACATATAGAGCTGGGAGGAGTGAGCAAACCGCACACAACTCCAATGGTATGAGTTACTACACTTTAATAGAAGTGCTCATAAACAAATGCGTCTCTCCGTGGAGTCAACAACAGCCTTTTTGCTTTGCCTGGCACTAAGAACTAGCACACTTCAACATACCTAAGTGCAAAGTTTTGGAGCACACAATCACGGTACTGTCAACCTCTGAAGTCCAAGTCATCCTGAGGGTTTAATGCTCATTTTCCTGGTATTTGCTGTTTCCTGGCATGGAAGCTGGTGGGCAATCTTTTGTCTGAATAAGGACAATGAGCAATAGAGAATAGAGACCTATAGATTGTTTGGCTTTTGGAAGGCTTTTGCAGTGTTAGTTGCCTGATCTGCAAACCTGTTAGTAGCCTGTATATCAGGAGCCAAATTCTGATAACAGTGTCAAATGTGAGAACGCAGTCAGACCTCCCTGCGTATGAACTCAAGTCCTGAATGTGAAAGGAGAAGAATTGATGTTGAATTTCTGGTAGAAACTGTCCCATCTCTCTGCGAGTGTGTTGGAGAGCTGCTCAGGTCTGGGATGCAGTCTAGAGTAAGCCCCTTCCAGCAGCTCGTTTATGTACTGGAAGACACCAGTACGTACAGGGTGGCCACGCTCACAGAACTGGCCTTGAATGCTGTCAAAAAAGCCAGCTTTGAAATCACCATGCAGCGTGCAGTTCCCCTTCTTCTTCCCTCTGGCTGTTCAGACATGTATTATTGATGGCCTTCCACCATCCTCCCTCACCCTGCTCCTGCAGAGCCCTTGTGCACCGCTGAGCCGAAGCAGGTGCAGAGACCAGCGTGGAGCCTGAGCTGCTGATCTCCAGGCTGTCAGGTCTTGTTTCTTTTCATGCATACTTCCTAGCGCTAATAGGGACCACTTGATAATGGCACAGAAAATGAAGAGGACTTGTAGAGGATATTTTTTTTTCTTCTTTATCCAGTTATTCAGTCATTACTCATTTTCTTTTTAATATCTTACTGGTCGGCTGGGTAGGAAATGCAGAGCTGTCTCTTGCCAAGTTGACTGCAGGTGTAAGGGTTTTCCACCGCTGCCCCCCACCACCCTGTTTAAGTAACACATTTATGCAGTCTTATGTTTCCTGCCTTTGCGCTTCAGACAGCTGGCATCGTAAGACATGTTAGAGGGGTGTTAACTGTCTAATTCCTGTTGATTTTTCACTGATGTTGGGTTTTTTTTTATGAAGTTGTTAGGATTAAGTACCAAATCCTGTTCACTCACTTTTGTTTGACTTAGAGTAAAATAAGTAGAGAAAAATCTGTCAGTACTACTTATTTCAGAGGTTTCTTAAGTTTCTCATTTAGTCACATTTATACAGGACATAAAATGTCACTTTTAAAGGAATGCTCTATGTTAAAAATTGTAAACAGAAGAAGTAGAAGTTCCCTGTATACCCTTTGCATTTAATCATGGTTGTGGAAATGTGAATAGATACAGCATTCAAACATGGTTGAGTCTAAAAAAAAAATTCAGTTCATTCATATTTGAAGTTGTTTTATTATTTTTATGGTATACACATGGGCATGTGCATGTATTTTTCATTAGCCAAGCGTGTTCACACAGGTGAGAATTATGTGCATCTGTCTTTAGAGAAGTGTTTTATTTCAAATAAGTATTCTTAGCTTTATGCAAGTTGCAGTATTCGTGCGTTAATAGAAGGATCCACGTTTGGTCTTTCCATGTCTTACACAAAAAGTGACACTGCATCAGAGCAAGAAACCGCTCTTAGATTGTAGAAAGCAAATGGCAACAGAAGAGAGTTACTGAATTGCTCTGAATAGTTACTGAAGCTTACTGCAAAGCTTGTTACTCAAACTACCTGAAAAATACGAATAAATTTTTAGGTTCAGGAGCTGGTCACAATGAAAAATGTTCATCAAAGCTAGGTTTTAGCTTAAACATCTTTAATGTGCTAGCAGCAGATAAAAACCAAAGCCCCCCAGAAGCCTATCATTAGGATATTTTAACAGCAAGCATCTAATTATGGTGTTCAACGATTGTAAGGGACAAACACTAAGACAAGTTTTTGATTATCTGTGCCAATCTCCTCTGCTAACAGACAAAGGCTAATCGCATCATAAGCTTCCCAAACCTAATAAACAGTCGGAGTTTGTGTGGCAACGCAGAGCTCGGAGCCCAGCCGTTCCTTCCTCTCTGCTGCAGTGTCTTGGACACGGGCAGCCTGAGACTCCTCTCTTGCCTTGTCGCTGATGGGCAAGTGCCTACACCTTTGGTTCTGCAGAAACATCTTATCTACCGTTGACTGTCACAGCACCATCTTCTACGCGAGCATTAGCAATCCGGGAGGAAGCAATCATCCACTGCGGCACTGGTGTGAGCTTTGGCTTTCAGTCTGAAAGGGCTTGTGGTTACTGCACTCTGCTCCTTCTCTAGGAAAGGTCTCGGATCAGAGGTTGCTGAGCTGCTTGTCTGGTTCTGATGTGCGGAAAGATGAAGACAGTAAGACTTAAATGTGGCGCCGTATTTCAATGCATATAGCACTTACTCCTTTAGAGTTGCATGTGCTCAAGCTCTCAGAGAAGCTGCACAAATGAGGGAGGGAGGGAGGTGGTGGGGGCTGAGGGCAGGAACTGGTGGCTGGATGGAGGAGCCAGCCAGGGTGGATGAGGGGCACAAGAGGCTGCCGAGCAGGGAGAAACGTGGAGGAGAGGATACTCTGGAGTAAGTTTTTTGGGTTGTTTTGCTGGTGGTGTGGTGGGTGGGTTTTTTTTTTCTCACTATGTGAGGAAAAAACCCCCTACTGCTGCAGAACTATATAGTTTTAAGTTAGAATTTATGGGTAAAAATATATTATTCTTTGTGATACAAGGAAGCACTAAGGAAATTTCTTTTTGTGCAAGGTGTGTTCTTACCAACAAGAATTATTATCGTACTCTTGTTTCTGTCCATTTATAGATAGACCTATGGCTACAAAAAGCCCATTGAAAGATGAGTTGCTGGAAAGTGTGTTAGACATCTTTTAATTCTGTTTTAGAGATAGTTATGTTGCTTTGCAGTTGGACAGAGCAGAAGCTTAGGAGATAATTTCTTAGAAAAAGAAAATTATGGAACAGGGAGACTTTGAATCTGCCTCAATAGTGAATATTTCAGTACTTGAGTGACTTTAGTAATGACCTTAGCTGGTAAGAAAATGATTTTATAGCGAAGTGAAAACACCTTATACTCTATTGTTAATAATTCGGCATTAAGTACTAGTGTCAGACTTGGGCACTAATAAGATTTAACAGCGTAGAGGTACAAGTCAGGACTGCTATATGTAACTCCTTTGTATCTAAAAGTCAAAGTCATATCTCTGAAGGTCATAAGTGTGTTTATAAAAAGTTGGAACGGGAAAACAATTTACAACATCATAAAACAGTGATCCCAGTGTACTTCTAAATGCATAAAATGTATTTCCCATCTGTGTGTAGAGTTGCTTCTGTTCCATCTTGGAATGAGGAAAGTAAATCATTTTAATGGGGTCAGTGATTTATCTTGTAACTTAGGTGCTTAAAACTCGTGTTGTTTGTGTGCTGCTTAGTGTGTTACTCTGTTCCAGTACATTAGATAGACATGACCTATGACTAAATACCCCATCTGTCTCTCAGCTGACATCTGACAATAAAAAAATCCACTCTTGCAACACAGTTGTGTATTTAACAGTTCCATTTTTCAGCATCAAGCAGTTAAAAATGTAGTCAAAAAGATGTTCTGGCTAACCATTCTTGTAGACTTATACAACTGAGATGTATAGGCATTTAACTCTTTTTTATTTTATTTTTTAATCAAACAATATTCTACAAGCAAAATTTATACTAGTGCAGAAACCATTGCTATGGGAAGTAAGGTAGAGTGGAAGTCAAGACCAGGTTGTACAACCAGTTGTTTATATATAATAAGATTTAAGACTTTTATGGTGGTGTTATCTGTGCTAGATGTTCTCCTTCCACACCATGGAAACAGTTAATTGAACATGAAATCCATGAGAAAAAAATTACCTGTGTCATACAAAAGGGTTATTTACTATTTATGTTTTGGACCTAATACTTTCTGCATTTAAAAGAGGGGGGAAAAAAAAAAACCAAAACCAAAACACAAGCGAACAAAAACCCAAACGAACACTGTGTGTAGATACAGATATCGCATGACAGTGATATAAAAGAAGGGTAAGAGTAGCTATTTCATGCTCTGGAGGTAGCTCGCTCGCTCTCGTTTGGTATCTTCACATGTTGAAACAGCCACTGAGCTGTAGCCACGGGATGCAGTGTCTGCTCCTTTTATTCTGTTCTGTCCTTTCTCAGTGAATAAAACAGCAAGTTAGCGTTCCAGAGCCAGAGACAGGCCTTTGTGTTGGCCGCTGGCAGGAGAGGCAGGCGAGAGCGCCTCGTGTTCGTGCTGGGTAGTTCTGCGTTGGGAGCACCGTCTTCAGTTGTCTCGTACACGGGCCCCTGCAGAGAAGATAGTGCCGAGCTACCAAAAGTAAACGATACCTTTCTTTGTAGGATTTCTAACTTTCATTCTACAGGTAACTGCCCCCTCTCCCCTTGAATTAAGAAAAATACTAGTTAGGTGTTCAGGAGGTAGAAGTCTAAAACTGGTGCCTCCAGCAAGGGTCACAGAAGTTGCAGCCATTTCTGCTCGACCAAAGTGCGCTTGTGTTCTGCAGAGCTGGGGCACCTCTGGCTCTCTTTGGGAAGGTTTCAATGTGTATTATAAAATAGAGGGTTAAAAGGAACAGCAAAGCCCCGGTCGGGCATTAGACACATTGCCAGAGTTGAATCAAACAGCAGCTTGATGCTGAGATTTGAAAGCAAAGCAGGCACGGCATCATTTTTGTTTACTGCAAGTGATGTGTTACTTGATTCATTGTTAGCAGAAGGAGGAAAACTTTGTTGGGGGAAAAAGAATCTGACATTTCTTTTTATATGAACAAGGAAAATTATTCTTTTTCCAAAGTGGTGTTATCAATTGTTTTGTTTAAGTATTCCTCTTGGTAAATTGACAATATCATTGCTACCAAAGGACAGAGCTAACAGTAGTAGAACCACTGAATAAATCATAAAATCGATGTTGAAGTAACTAACTTCACCCATGGTGAGGACTGTAATTGAGTCGTGGCAGGACTTACAACTGCTGTTTGATTTGCAACATTTGCTTTGCCAAAGGGAAAGCACCAGTCAGTCTTAGAATAATAAATGGTAGTTGCAGTGCATGGAAATGTTAATGAATCCAGCAACGATGATCATGTTATGAAAATTGTGTGTGAATTTTTAATTCATGCCTTTCATTTAGCAATCTGTGAGGTTTGGATTTGGGTTTTTTTCATTCTAGCAATAGCTACTATTGAAGTCAAGGGCCAAAGCAATTGAGTGGCTCAGTTCAAGAGGCTCTGGGACTTTGTTATGCAAACTGCCCTATCAGCATAACTTAGCATATTTGAATAAATTAATTCCTAAATTAAGATAACTTTGGTCAGGCCATATCAGATCTGGTTTGATTAATGCTCAGGTTTAATACAAATTTTCTCTAATGCTTTTCATTTTACTGCTGCTCGCTAACATATCAGACACTGAAGTAGAGCACTTGAAAAGAGTTTTTTCAATAATTACTAAATGCCCAAACCTTATCACCTCACTAAAAAAAATGGCATCTGCACTTTGCCAAGTGTTCAGGTATGATGTGGGTGGACAGACCAGCCCTACCTATCACAGCCTTTTGCCTGGAACTCTTTCCTAGCACTAGTACAGAAAGTCTTGTAGTGCTAAATGCTTCAGTTTGGTCTCTTCATGGGCTAAACCAAGGTCTTCAGTTTCCAACCCTGGTGATCTTGTACATTTTCGTGATCACAAAATTATCAAATTTTTGATATATGTATTAAAGCTATGATGTAGTTTGTAGAGGTATGGAAAAAAAACCCCAAATCTACATTCTTTCACTCTCCAACAAACAAATCTTCACAAAGCCTCTTTCTTCCCTCTGTTCTGAAGTTCAAATGAAAATAACGTTGCCTTTTGCAGTGGTACCTTTAAATCCTGAGTGGAAAATTTTGGGGATTTTCTGTCTCTTTGCCTTTGTAATTTTTTTAAGTAATTTTTTAGTTTTATGTGTAAAAAACAAACAAACAAACAAAAACCACTGCAAGGTGACACTATCACATGGAGAGGGAGAGAAACAAAATACAACCTTTTGATGGTGGTGAATAGGGTTTCCTCTTTTTTCTTTAATTTTATAAACTGCTCTACTTTGCGTCTACTTCACTGCATTTGGGGATGTGTCTAATCTTTATTGTGGTATGGCACTTTGCAGTGCAAAGAGTTAAATGGTGCGTGAAATGACCTGTCACACTGTATTATGTGCCACAGTATTATATACACTGAGGAATGCTTAAAAAAATAAAAAGAAAAAACAATTCCTGAAGCCCCACTTTTTTGTTGTTTTGAAGAGAAACATTTGGTGTGTATATATATATTTCTGCATAATTTATTTTAGCTAAGCCACAGGAGCCCATCAGCTACCAAAATAGAAAGAAGGGATATGCTGGATGGTTTCCCTCATCAGTTCATTAGGGAAGGTAATGGTGGAGATTCGGTGCCTGCGATACAGCTTTCCTACAGGGAACAACAAAACCCAACTTTTGCATCTCTTACTGGAAATAGCTTATGAACTATTTTCTGAATGGCTCCAGGTAGCTTCATTACTGTGGGAGAAGTTAGGAACGTGTTTATGAAGCTTTGTGAAATGACTAGAAATCGATGGCACGCTGCATTTGTTATGAAATCAGAATATTCTCAAGTTCGTACTACGTAGTTCCATCTGATTGTGCCTGCGGTTGATAGTGCTTTGTTGGAGCTCAGACTGAAGTAGTCTGCAGTGCAAAAGTCTTGTCTCGTAATTCACGTGTCCTCCTTTTCGCTACAAATACCTTTCAGCCCTTTCACGAGGGTACGGACACAAATCTTCCCTTAGGCCTGGGGCCTAAACCCAAGTGCGAATTTAGGCCTTACAGTTTTAAACAGAAAATAGTCACTTTAAATGGGAGTTACTTTCCATTTTCTTCCTCTATATGCGGAATGTGGTCAGGAATGCAGCAGAGAGGGAGAGGTTTTTGGGTCGTGTCCCACCCTGTCCCGTCCCCCCCCAACCACAGAGTTTGCTCCCTGGTAAAGATCTGCTAGTGGGTAGAAAAGTCTTGCTTTAAAATAGTGAAAAGTCTTTTTAAAGACAGCAATAGCGATGCCAAAACCCTTATCAGGCATACACCAACTCCATCCCCACTTCTTATCTGCTTAGTATTTATGGCTCTGTCTTTAATTTCAATAAATAATGTATTTAATGAAATACTTCAGATTAATTATTTAGCAGTTGCTGCATTTTGTAGTAAGGGGGGGAAAACGTCACTCATGAGGAACAACTTGTCTTTTTACACCTGCTCTGCGTGGTTTAAAGTAACTAATTTTCTGCCGGACCCAGGAATGGCCTTTTCCACCCCATTGCATGGGAAGGCTCACTTTCACAGGCCAGCGGCGCTGTGAAGGAGGGGGCCGGAGAGTCCTGTCCTCCCCAGCCTCGCGTGGAGGGCAGGTGGGGTGGGAGGTGGCAGCTCTGTGCTTCCAGCTCCGGAGAAGGATGATGAGCCTTGAGAATATTGCCCAATTCCCAGCTTTGGGGAGGTGCAAATGGGAGTCTGCTTGGGTTTGTGGATTTGGTTTGAAGTGGTTTGCGTGCAGTTCATAACCAGCTCTTCATTTTTCTCAAGATTTGGGGAGCTGCAAGTTCCTGTGTGGGAACAGATTGGTGTAACCCACTGAAGTCTAGCATTTTTCTGTCTGGAAGTGTCTTATATTTGATGCTCTGGAGGACAGTGGGCTTCCTCTGCAAGTCCTGTGTTTATCAAACTGCAGTTCAGCATCACGGGGGACAGAGCAGTGCTGCTTTCTCACGCCAGGCTGTGCATAGACCACCACAGGCTAGCAGTATTGATTATTTCATGTAATCTAGTGTAATACTGAAACTCTCATGTGCTGCTTCTAATCAGGCTTGAAAAACTGGCCTCAAATCATGTTACAAATTGGAGACTGCCCAGTGTTGTCGGAGGATTTAAGATTCCTGGAGCTTTCTCAGTCGTTCCAGCACAAAACCAGGTTTCAGCATAATTTTTTTCTCGCGTGAGAATGATTAGTTGATGGCCAGAGCTCAAAGTGAAATTCAGGGTGTGGGAGCTACCCCCCAAAAGAACTCCTCGCAAAATCAAAACTGTTGAACTAAACTCTCTTTCTTTTGGCACTTGCCAATTCAAGCAGTTTGTTGTGCCGTGTTAACTTAAATGGCAGCTGGGTCTCAGCTTTGCTCTGGGCATTCCTGAGGTTGGGTTAACGGGCTTCATGCTGGCACCCTGCCTGTGGTGGGGGCGGCGAGGGGCCCAAACGTGCATGCCCGCATGGGAGGAGCTCTGCCGTGTCGTGTATGGAGTTTATTCCTTCTACGCTGGTCCCTCTGCGGGCTGTGGTAGGCATGTCGGCTTCACTCCTCCTCATTCATCACTCATTGCTCATTGTGTGAGCAATCTGGAGACCTGCGTAGTTTTACCTTAGGTGCAGTGATGCAACAGAAAAAATCTCTTCCGTTTCCACGGCAACTTGTGCGTTGGACCCTGGCTGGAGCGAGGCAGCGGGAAGCTGTCAGTCCCTGCAGTCGGTGACTTCAGTAAAAGCTTGTCAAAAGAAAGCACGTGCTCTCATGCTCCCCCCAGCCCCTCTTGGTTATTGACAGAAGGGGACTGTAGTGAACACGTTACCATAAGTGCAACTCCAGATTTCCTATTATAACTTTATTCCTTCATATTTCAACCCATGTTGCTGCTTTGTTTTGCTTTGGTCTTCTATCTGCAGATAGTCATTGAAGAACACTTCAGGATTATCCATTCAAATCTTGCTGAGGATGGTGTGGTCAGAACTAGTTAGTACTAGGTGACTGGTGACCTGTGTAAATAGTCTGGGAGGCTCAGTGCTGTCACTAGCTGACAGATACCAACAGCCCAGGTGCCGTCAGCACCGGTGGCTCCCTTAGCAGCACTGTTTAGGGGACAGAGGGACTGAACTTCTTCCTTTTTTCCCCAAAGTGGTTCCTCCAGTTCAGATTGCACGCTGAAAAACAGTGTATAGATGATTCCACTCTGCAGTTTGCCTGGCTGAAACAATCTGTGCGTTTGCGTGTATCTGTGCATAGGTTTGCATATGCGTTTGCATAGCTCCTAAGTCATGCAAAAGCCGCCCCTATTCAGTACATACAGTATGGCAGTAACGGTATAATTTCTTTCACCAAAGTGTGACTTGCATCACACCTCAGTGATAATGCCACGGCCGTTTGGTTTCCATTGGAGTGCTTTATTTAAAATTCGTATCATCTTCACTGGATATTTATGATACTTTCCTACAGTCATAAAAAGCTTAACGCTTCTCCTTACGGAGCAAAGGAAATATTTGATCTAATTTGCAGCTAACCTGAGAAGGTCTCTAATTAGAGTGGCTGTGCTCTACATGGTGTAAGATCTCTCAAGCTGATTACATGCATATATGTGACATCTTTACCATAACTGTAGAAAGCACGGGGAAAAAATGCACCACTCTGTTCACCAGAAACTTCTGTTCTGCTGTAAAAATGCAACAGAGTCCCAAGCATTTGCTACCATAATTACAGTTGCACAATCAGTAAACAATAGTTCACATTTAATATTTCACACAGCTTTCTAACATGCCAAAATAGCCTCCACTTTTAAGCAATTATAGCTCATGTAGAATTTGAGCTCATCAGGAGTTGTCTGTCAAAACGTTTTTAATGAAAAATTGAGTTTGCTTAACACTGACGCATTGATGTCTTTTGCTTCTAACTGTTGACACTGATGGGCTAAAAAGCTTGATTTTGAGGAGGGAGAAAATTGCATTAGTTCAGCTCATTTGGAGAATCTCTTTTTGCTGAATTAATTTGCTAAGCTTTGTTTTTCTGCTGAATATTAAACCCTATTTTCCAACTGTGCATATACTGCCTGAGGGGAATAGCTCCAGCTCCCATATTCCGTGACTACATTTTCTTACAACACGGCCCAGGCCGAGCCAGGGTTCCTGGGCAGAGCTGCTATCGTAGGCGGTGTTACGGGAGGCATGGTCTGATCAGAACGCTGCTGCCTGGTACTCCCCAGACTCCGGTGTTGCACCTCAGCCTCTAAATAAGAAGTGTCACAGTTTTTCCCTAAGCATCGTTTTGGACAATTTGATTGATGTGGTGAATCCTGTCCCTCCACGTGTTGACTTGCTGAGTACATACTCCCTTTGGGAAGCTCTAGCTAGATTAGGAACAGTATACAAATAATCACGACGAGTGGCTCAGTAGTTACTCCTTCACTGGTACCCTCCTATTCACAACAGAGATATGTAAATGCTAAAGCATGTTACCAGTCTCAAGGTGACGTTATTAGCTCTGTTTCACCCTCCTAATAAACATCTGAAGAACATAGTTGTTATTTTCTTTCTTCCCTGAAACACACTCAAGCGTGAGGGAGCTACGTGGTATATTCTGCCTTTATCTGAAACGAGCTCTGAAATTTAAAAAGAAGCAGAGATAAGAGCTCCATTGGGAAGAGCGCAAGTTCCATCAGTGCCCCTGCCCTCAGCCCTCGTCGCAAGTTAGTCGTGTGGGGGGCGGCCGAGCGGCCCTGCCGGCTGCCGCGTCGGCGCCCTGCCACGCTTTGCTTTTGTCGCGTTGTTGGGATTGTGGAAGGTTGTCAGAGATGGGGAGCCTATCTTTCATAATCGTGTAGCATCCGCTATCTGAGGCATTCCAAGTCCTTCTCTGACATCTTTGAATTAAGTTTCACTGCCTTTGTGTGATTCAGTATTATCTCCATTATATGGGAGAGGAGGCTTGGACAGAGACAGATGAAGCCGTTTGCTGAAGGTCACACAGCAATTCTCTGGCGGTGCTGCTCTGCTGCTTCCCAGCGCCATCTCAGAGGCAAGGTTGTCCTTTCTCCCTCGAGGGTGCTGAAGGGGGGAGGTGTATTAGCCCTTTTTTTCAGCCTCCTCTTCCTGTGTTTGAGCAGAGTGAAATTGTCTGGACTGGTGAAGCAAGTTGGCTTCAGACATCTTGTCGAATTAACTTTCCTTGTCTGTGCGTGCGTGGGGCTGGGTGGCAGGAGCCAGCAGCTGCAGAAGGCACAGGCATGCTGGTAGTGTCAGAGAGCTGGTCAGAGGTGCTTGTGGGACCTGAGGGGTTGGCAACATGAGAAACGGTCTATTTTAAACTTATATTTCAGTCAAGAGTAAAAGATCAAATGTATTTATAATTGTTGCCATCATGCTGGCTCACAACAGACTGATCCTTTCCTCCATGTATCATCCAGCTCCACCAATATTCATGAGAGCTCTCATCTGCCAGGGTGAAGAGGATATTTGGCATCACACAGAGCTGTCTATCCAACCCTATATGTTTAATATTGGTGCTGATGAGCGATGGTCAGAGGCTCTCCAGCCACAGGTTAGCTGGTGACGAGAATGCCCAAGAGTAGGGTACCTGCTGCAAGTAACCAGACAGGAACCTGGTGCATACCGAAATACTCAGAAATAGGCAGCAGGACCTTTCCTGCAGGGTCCAAGGGAGCATGTGCAGCTAACTTGGAGGCTAGAACATGAAAAGGACACCATTTCCCTTGCTAGGTCACAAAAATGAGCTGGCAGAATGGGACCGTGGACTGTGGTGGCCTCTGACGATGTTACGTGGTAATCACTTGGTCATGATTAAACATGTTCAGCTGGGTAGCTCCAGTAAGTTGATGTTGGTGTCCAAGCGTGGGGTCTTGGGAGGTGGGAGCTGTTAGCTTTCCTTTTTCATGTGTTACTTGCCCTTCCCTCAGTATGTCGCCTCCAAGGTCAGCCTTGACCCGGAGCAGGGTGCTTCCAGGGCTCAGCAAGGCTATGCACGCTAACATGCTGTGGTCTGGGTGCCTGCTTTATTTTGGTGCTGCGAGAAAGAGAAGCTACTGCAAAGTCAAGAGTCATTTCCCCCCTTATAATGGTAACTCTAGGAGTGTTGTGTGGCACTGACCTGAAGTCGTTAGACTGTGATCGTTACATTTGTTGTTGTATTATGACGTTTATTATAACACATCAACAAATGTAATTTTTATTTTTCCCTGCCTCAGAAAAGGGACTTTTCATTTCCCAGTGATGGACATTTCAGCTCTGACAGAAATTCAAGGGGGTCTACTTCATGCTTTCACCCTCCTTAGGCCAGCGAAAGAGCTGATAGTAGAAAAGAAGGTGGTCTAATGAATACCAGCAAATCCCACACATGCATTAAATCCCTAACACATTCTGTTGGTAAACTCTCATGAACTACCTGCTGTAGAGTCCTGTCTCCACTGATAACGTGCTCCTGAAGCCAAAAGCCCTTTTCAATGCATTGAAAGTGGGATAATGTGAAATAAAATCATTCTGGACAAATGCAGGGAGCAGAGTTGTCAGCAACCAGTCAGGAGGAAAGGCAGATCTAGTTTGTTAGGCATACGTTGCACTGTGTAGCTAACAGCGACAGCAGATACATAAATTGCTCTGGCTTTCTCGGGGAGATGTTGACCCAGAATCTACTAGGAGGGAAGAGTAACAGTTCCTTTTACCAATGCAAAATCAGACCAGATTGAAATAGTAGTGACCTCCATAATAGGAGAAAAAACATTGCCTGTTCTTACTATGACTTTTGTTGGGCAGAAGTTAATTCACTGAAGCTTGCTCATTTAGGAGTGATAAATATGAGGAACACTTGGTGTTACTAGTTCCTACCTCCTAGCCTGATGAAATGAACTATGCAAAGACTCTTATTCCCTGTCTGCCAGATAGGGAAACCTAAAGGATATTTAATGACATGCAGAAACTGAAGGGAGAATCATTAGCAGTGAAGTGTCTAGGTACCTCTCTTAACTTTTAAGATGAAAGGCTTCAATGGAAGTGACCTTCACGCTTGATGTTCCCTCTTTGCTTTTCTCCACACTTGAAGCTCTAATAATCACTTTTTTCCACTTTGTCACTGTGTCACTTACTTCATGAAACATTTTCATAGCTAGGCAGGAATTTGGATCCAGGGTGGTAATATCTGCAAACGCTGGGTGGATGCAAAACACAAGGGCTGGTACAAAGGATCAGTTCTTCTCCTTGTAGTGGACTGAACAAAAACTTGACGCAGGTTGCTAAATATAGTCTTTTAATCAAGTTTTAAATAAAATATTATAACTTTAAGAAAGGATAAAATGATCATCGAGTGTTTCTTTGAGTAGTCTGTGCTGTCCCCTTTGAGCAGTGCAGAGATTTTCTGGAGAGCGCAAGGAAAGCGTGTTGGGAGTGGAAAGACTATGTACAACCATGGGCTGTAACCCCACAGCTCTCAGGCAGCAGGCTGCAAATGCTGGCTGCTGTAGGAGATTGACATACGTAGTCATGTCTGGATCGGATGAGAGGACAGGGAAGGAAGGAGATGTGGCACCTGAGTAAAAAGGGAAAGAGAAAAGAAATATGCAACTCTCAGAAATAAGGAGAGCAGAAAGCACCAGTAGTCAGGCTGGAAGACAAGAGGAAGAAGGAGCCTTTGGGGAAGGAGTTATCTCTAGAGCAGTTTTGTTTAGTTTGATTTAAAATTGCAGTAGGCTTTTGTAATTGTGACTGAAACCCAAATTAATGGCCCCATTTGAGACACCAGTGCCTGCTTGATTGCTTGAAATGGGGATAGTTTAGGTAAAACCAATATATTTTGCTTTTAAGATAATTAAAGGTTTATTTTGCTTGAAATGGAACTTTTCTTGGGGTGATAATGACATAAATCATGTCTGGTGTTCCTTTAGCTTACAGTGAGCAAAAGAGTAAGAAGTTCATTTTCCTGCATCAAAACAATCATTTTAGCTTGGTTTTCATTCTGAACTTTTCATTGAAATAGAAAAAGAGAAAGCAACAGTTTTACCAAAAATGACGCTTGTGGTTTTTAAAGCCCTTAAGTATTCCTGGAGACATGAGACTCATAACATGTTCCAGAGTAGTTTCCTCTTAATATGCATGGAAAAGTCTCTCTCTGATGCCAGCTACAAGTGCGTACGGATGAAGGCACGTAACCAATTGGTCACGGAGAGGCTTTTTCATTGCCTTGTTGAAGCGGTTGAAGGCTGACCTTCTTGGTCCACCCTTCGCAGGCAACCGAGCTGTCCTGTCCCCCTGGCAGGTCTGGTGTTGGAGCACTGTAGCCTCACAGGTCTGGGTTTGCGACGAGTGATGCTGTCGGGCCCCTCTCAACACCATGGGGTGCTGTGAAATTCTTATTGTCTAGCCTGAGAGGAGCAGTTATTCCTCTGGGTATCCCCAGACTGGAGGAAAGTGTTTTGGTCAGCAAATAACCTTGCATAAAGTTCAGGTAAAGGGGAAAAAGTGTTATTAATTTTCATCGTGTTTGCCTTGGGGGAAAAGTAGCATTATTCTATCACAAATTAACTGTAGGTACCCAGCCCTCCCATAATCTATTGAATATCTCCAGATATTTTCATCTTTGTGACTTCATTCCCGCTGAGAATTTGTTCAGGGCATGTGTTAACTTAAAAATAATATATAAACAAGGTGTGAACAGTTCAGTTAAGTGATAGCCTGAGGTTAAAAACACAGTGATCAAATTCAGTGTCTGAAGTTGGCAGGGAGACTGTCTTACCGCCTCAGGAAGACTTGAAATTAAACTTGTTTTGAAATGTAGGTGTGAAGTCTGTGAAAGAAACTCGCTTGCACATCTAAACGAAGCCAGCTTCCCAGAGTTGAAGAGAGCTGGTTGAGGTCTCGGTCTGCCTTCAGGAGAGAGGGGGGCTGTGTTCCCACCACATAACCTTTCTGCTGAGGTTGTGTTTTGTAGCATCTGTGAGGAGAAAATCTTTAGGTAAAAATCAGAGCTGTGCTCCCTGTCTGGCTGCCGTCGGCCTCGGCCCCCTGTCGCCAGCGGGTAGGGGCTGGGCTGGCAACCGCTCGAGCTAACAGAGCCAACAGCTTCGCGTTTATTTTTATTGGGCTTCTGAGACCTTATTAACTTGAAAGAAGAGAGTTTTTGGAGATACTGAATTTCTGCACTGTGCTTATGTTCAGCTTTTTGTTTTCCCTGGCGTTGCCTTCAAGTAAACTCAGGGGGAGTAGCCTCAAAAGGAGCAAAATCCCTTCCCGTTTTAGAGTAAACTCCTTTCCTCAGTAATCAGATCCTCCGATTGCCATGGCTTTTGAAGATGATTGTATGTTTTCCTGTATGTTCTTGTGAAGTAAAAGTTAACTTGGCTGCGAAAATCTAACCAGTGTTTCTCTATCGTCATTTTACTTTTGGTTGTGTACTTCATACAGTGACGACAGACACGTACCATCCCCGCCTACAGCGTGAGGCACGGGGAAATCGCCCTGCAGTTGTTCTGCCTTACGCTTTTAAGCCGTAGGCCGTTGGCAGTGTCTGGGAGCCTTTGGAAAATGAAAGCCTTCCCAAGGCCACAGCATTGAGGATTCGAATGAATGTGGGAGAAGGGGGGAAAATGGACTGGAAGCGCCTTCAGCTGGTCGCAGTATAGAGTCTAACCTAATTCACATGTGGGCCAGACACCGCGTTTCTGTAGCCCCGGTCAGCAAAAAAGCACGGTTGCAGTAGGATTGTTGGTATGCTCAGACCACCGTCTCAAGGAGGTCTATGTTGTCTCACGGTCTCTAGTCTCAGGGTTTAAATTTGGGAGGTGGTAGCCGTGTCTCTAGGTGTGTGTTTGTGCGTTAACCCATGGTATATTTGAAGCCCATCCTACCAGCAGGGCTCCAAAGCACTCGCGTTATACAAACATAAGTCACCATTTTGCGTAAACCACTAAGTCTCTCCTTCCTTTTGACAGATTGAAGACATCATTACGAGAATGCAGGATGACAAAACAGGTGGAGTTCCCATCCGCACTGTCAAGAGCTTTCTGTCCAAAATCCCCAGTGTCGTCACCGGTAAGGACCCCGGTTAGCAGGGAAGAGAGCGTGAGCTGTTACTCACTGGCTCTAAGCAAATGCATTGCTAAAGCCACAGAAAAAAAGAAAGAATGAAAGAAAAAAAATGCCCCCCTGCTTATTTTTTTCTGCATGTTGTTGTTAGGGGGTGAAGTATTGAACCAAGATTTCTTAATTCTGTTTAAGCAAGCATTTATATTTCTTTATCGTGAGTTACATTTTAAAATGTTACATAGCTTTTGTGGCCATTGCAGTAGAACCAGGCAGAGTCATTCCTTATGATGGGAGTAGGAAGATCTTGGGGAAGAACTCGGGAAAGAAAGTTGAAACAATGTTTTCTCACTCATACCCAGACACTCTTACCAGACTTCTGTGACAGGAAAAGGAATGTGAAATAGCTTCTATGCATGTATGCTGTTTTATTAAAGCTATACGTACAAAAGTGTGGATGGTACAGGAACTGGGAGTCAGAGTACAAAACCGTTCCTATCTGTATTTCCAGACAGAATATCTTCCAGGGCAACAAAGAACTTGATAGATGATGAGTTTATTCAGGGTGATGTAAATTGCTTGGAGGATTTATACTTGGGTTTCTGGTACCTGCTTCCACTAACTCTATAGCAGTATTCACTACGGTGGCACAAAACTACTGTTTTCCCTCTCACTACCAGTAGACTATTGTCCATTAGAAGATACCTAACTACTCCTGTGACTTATAATTTATGATGTTGTTTCTCTCTGCAAAGCAAATAGGATTTTAGCTTTCCTGCAGAGTCTCTTTTCAAATCAGACAAGATACGCACACTGATGAGTCTGTTTAGGGAAGTTTACTGTTCTGTTCTGAAAAGTGAAGGGCTTCCTTCTTTGTGGCTGCCACTTTGCTGCAGTAAAATTCCGATGATCCCTAAAAATGCGAGAGTTGCATTGTTGTGTATAAGCAGCACACCAATAACTGAAAGAAGATCAGCAGTTCAAAGGGACCTTTCTTGCTCTTGAGGAGTTTATACTGTTGTAAAATAATGGGGAAATATCTGTAGTCAACAGCGATGCTGGCAATGCAGCTGGTGTCAAGCCATTGCAAAGAGGGTTCCCTGCAGTGGAGCATATCTGAGCTGAAGTACTTCAAAAATATTCTTTACTGTGAAAGTGGTTGGATTGAGCAGAGTTTGAGGTTGCGTTGATTGATTCAGGAGTGTGATCTGATATCCTTGTATCAGAAAAATGTCCAACTTAAGCTACAGGGATGGAAAACAAATTTGGAGAGTTCTTGGGAATAGGCAGGGAATATGGAAATTGGAATGAAGTTTTTACTTTAATAAGGCTCAGTCCAGTTAATCCCTTTTTATTGAGCAACAGGCTCTTCTGTCTGAAATTGATTTCAGGGTGGTGACTCAGTGTAGCTGGCAGTTGCAGGATTAGGGTTTTACTGTGGAAAAGAAACCTGAATCTAGAATGAGATGTGAAAATTGTGTTTCTAAATTGCAGGTTATGGCTGGAGCAGCTATGAGCTAACTGTTCTTGAAGGTTCCTGGGGAAAACAACCGTTTATCTGACTTAAAAACTCATTCCATGAGCTCAAGTCTGCAATACATAAACTGGATGTCTTTAAGATTTATTCAGCTAAAACAGGTTTCTGATATTCGTAGAATCATAGAATTGTTTAGATGGGAAGAGACCTTTAAGATCATCAAGTCCAACTGTTAACCTAACACTGCCAAGTCCACCACTAAACCATGTCCCTAAGCTCCTCATCTACAGGTCTTTTAAATACCTCCAGGGATGGTGCCTCAACCACTTCCCTGGGCAGCCTGTTTCAGTGCTTGGTAACCCTTTTGGTGAAGAAATTTTTCCTGTTAATATTCATAGTATTTGTTAAGCAATTGATTTAGTCATCAAGCCGCCATCTGTTACTCAAAGAAAAAAGGAAATGGGAGATCTCACAGCATCTTTAGACTGATTTATACCGATCCGTAGGTACCACCCTGGTTGGCAGCTCCCTGGCACGCTAGAAACTGCCCCCTTGTGCTCTGCTGTTCTGGAACAGCAGCTGCAACTGCATCACCTTGAAATGGCTGGTTTTTCACAGCAAAGGGAATACTGAAAGATGAAGACAAAATAAGAACAAAACCTCCCTCCAAAGCTCTCAGAAAATTCTCAGATTTGGAGGGGGACAAGCTCAGTACCATTGCCTTCAGGTGATTTGAAGGCAGCTCCCTTGTGATGCACTGGGCAGTGCTTGAAGCCTCTGAGTTTGAAAAGTTTGGGAAAATAATGGCTCAGGTGAGTGCCCAAAGTTTTCTCCATTTCTCATTTCTCCTTTCAGATGTGCAGACCTGCCGATATAGACCAAAACCAAAAGAAATTTGTATATGGTTTCAGTACTTGTGATAGATGGGTGTAAAGAGCTGGAGCACTTGAAGAGGCAGGAGCACCTATGTTTGAGTGGAAGCTGAGGACACTGGGTTTGTTCAGTCAGGAGGAAGGTAAAGCTGAAGGGAATGAGAGGCTATAGAGAAGACAGGGTCAGACCCTTCTCAGGAGCACATGGTGGAAGCACAAAAGACAATGTACACAAGTTGCAGGAAAAGAAATCCTAACCAGATATAGGAAGAAAGTTGTTTGTGGTCAGAGTGGCTGAGCTCAGTAGCCTAGAGAGGTGGTGGAACCAGCATTATGGAGCTGAGCACAGCTGACCTGGGCAATCTGACCTAACTCTGCATCTGGCCTTGCTTTGGATGGAGGTTGGACTAGACGACCTCCAGAGAATCCTTCCAACCTGAATGATTCTTATGATACTCAACTTTAGTGCTTGTCTAATCCCACTCAATGTCATGAACACAAGAGAAGAGCTTGTATTTTCCAAAACTTTGGGCCCCCTTTTGGAAGAGCTTAATTTCTAGACTCTAGTATTCTCACACACTTTTTGTTTCTACCTGAAAAATGGAACAGCAACACTGAGACATGATTTGCTTGGCAGGCTCACAGAGACTGTGATGAACAGGGGTTTATTTTTGCTTGACACTTCTATTGTAATTGCTTCTCACAGGAGAAATGTAAAATTTTAAAGAAAAAGAAACATTACAGCAGTGACTTGGTGCTCTGAACAGGCAGCTCTGTTTATAGTACAGCAAAGTGGGTGTTTGATTTAAAGTTTGAATACCAGGGAAAGAACTGCTCATATCTGTTTTGCTTTCATCTGTCCTGATGTCTAAGTTGTGAATGAGGCCTTGTGTAACACGAGGAGAAGGAGCCTCAGGGAGTTATCACTTAATGGTCCTCTCTTGACAACAGGAATCTGGGAAAAGGACGAAAAAACCTTTTTTTGAATGTATGATAAGACCGTGTAGGGATGCTGTGCCAAAGGCACTTTTTAATCTGCATTAGGAGTAGATTTGTGTATACTCTGCCCTGGCTTTTGGCTCAAAGTAGGTCAGTCAAAGGAGGACAACACATCACACCGTTATCTTCTTGGTTAAGTCTTCACTTTTACGGGCAAGCCACAGAGAATGAAAGTAAGATGAAACCAGTCCATGTGGCATCTGTGTGCACATATCTGACAGAGATTGTCCAACGATAAGTTGAATACAGCACTGATGTGGACGAATGGAAGGGAAAAACTGACTGAGGGCAGGTATTGAGTAGTGCTGTGATCCGTGCCCACACCGGCTTGTCAGCCAATGTTCATGTTGCTGCAATAAACGAAGTTTCACATTTCTCAGTGAGAAAACAGTTTCCTCAGTAATGATTTTGTTTCTGTAAATGAAACAGCAGTTCTCTGTTTTCCCAGTCATCAGGCTGTTGTAAGAACATCTCATACTAACAAGCAACAACTGGCTTTCTAATCTTCTACTTGATTTCTGTACAGTTGCATCTTAAAACTAACCTCCTGTTTGGTAGAAGGACCAAATGCATATACTTTCTTCTCCCACTGATTCAGACTTGACCCTATACAACATTGTTGAAACAAGTCAGGAAGAAATCAGTGCTGCAACAGCTGAACTTTCCAGTGCAAAAAAGCCTCCTTCATGCTCCCCAATCTGCCTACAATATCATTCCAGATTTCTCCTGGTCCTGTGTACTGTCTGATCCTGTGTACCAGCATCTTGGCTCCTGCAACCCAAGGGAGATGTGCGGCGTACAAGCCTTGCACTGTTCTGCCCTCCTCCCAAGAAGAGTTGGTACAACTTCATCCTGACCCATAACCCCCTGACTTCAAGCAGGCCTGTTCCTGCAGCTCCATTTTGAGTGACACCTCCTTCTTCCAGCAGCAGTCCCCTAGCTGGCACCTTGCTCACACACTGCTCCTAACCCTTACCCCAACGCTCGCTTGTCATCTTGCTCTGCTCCCAGAGCTGCCTGTGTGGCTGTGAACGGATTTGGTGGGTGATGTCCCGGCTGTACTGGCCTGGGTTAAGTGCTGCCATGCAAGCTTTGTGCACACAGCCCTGCCAGCACGTTTCACTCCTGACCTGCCGTGTCTGTCTTATTTAAGTCCCGGACCTCTCTGAGCAGAAAGTGCCAGTATTACTGAAATGTGCCAGATGGCCTGTCGTTACTCGAGACTTATGATGTAAACCAAGTTTAAACTGCCATGTGTCTCTGTCTGAAGAAGCCAGCATGTGTCTTGGCAAATGCCTATGGAGTTGTCCCAGAACACATCAGAATGTTACTCGCTCAAAAGAAAATGCATTTGGCTGGAGTATGGAAATCCCATAGTGCTGGGAAAGAGAGACTTTATTATTGATAGCGTTCCCTGACAGCATAGTTCAGGACAGGCAAGTTCTGCTGGAGGAATTCATACGCTCATTGCGAAATCAGTTCCTCTGATGCCAGTCTGAGGGTATTTATAGCCTTTTCCCTTCAGAGGAGCTCAAACTCATCTCTCATCCAGATGTGGCAGCCAGAGGCGCAAGGGAGAAGAGCGAGTTCCTCATCTCCAGGGTTTGAAAGGTGCCTGTTCAGAGGAACTGTACAAAGAAAGAGGTTGTGGTGTGGGGAGCAGGACCAGGACCGGCAACACTGACGAGAGATGGCACCCGTCACCTAGCAGGGCCCAGAGGGCAGGCTGTGAGGCCGAGTGCTTTGCCACAATGTTCACTTTCTTGATGCTTTTTTTTAGGGGTAGGACTTGCCTTCGTGCCTTACAGAAACTACTTGGGACCAAAAAATGCCATAAGCTGGCTGCAAATGGATTTGGCTTCCCCTGGGCTGTCTGTCCAGCTGCTTGCACCACCTGACCCAATGGTGGGTTTCTTCACGGGAGGACTGAGCCTGATACAGACTTCCCGGAACACTTGGGTAGTTTCATTCTAGATCTAAACCACTCATCCCTAGATCTAGGACAGCACCAGCCTCTGAACCTGAGCACCTGAAACATTTGTGAAAATGAGTGTCTGAGTCTGAACTTCTAGCCCAGGTCAATGTTGGGGTGGTTTTTGGTGATGGTTTTTTTTTGTTTGTTTGGTTGATTTTTTAATTTTGTCTTTCCTCTGCAGTTTTGCTTTGAGAAACAGGAGACTTGAAATGTGATGCTGACTCTGTTTCAGGCAAAGTTAGTAGATGTAGAAGGTCCCAAATCTAAACCAAGTTCAATCTTTTGCTAAACATGAATGAGCCTGTTTAGTTAAAACAAGCAAAACAATTAAAAAAAAAAACAACAAAAAACCACCCACCACTAAAACCAAAAACACCTTTGCCAAAACTTAAATCAGTATCCAAACTCATTTTGGATGTTTACTGATACAAATGATACAAAGAACATGCTCGTGGGTTAAAATTGACATATATTTATATATACATATATAGTACTGTATCATTTCTGATGGTTTTCCACACTTATGTACAGCAGATGCTACACAGTAAATTCAACAGTTGTGCAATTGCATGGTGGAAACTGGCTTGCAAGCACTGATCGAGCATACAAATCCATTTATTTCTCATAAAAAATCAATTGCTCTGAGCAAGTTGCATTTAAACTAATTCAAGTCAAGACTGGGCTTCTTCATCACAACTTATATTTTCTTCTTTTATGAATCTCTTCTTCAAATTGCACCCAATGGAAATGTAATCCATCCTTCCCTCAATAAGAAGATTGTTACACCTTTTAATCTAGTATTTCAAAGCTGCTGTGAATCACATAGCATTAGACATGTCAGCTATTACACGAGTAGCACATGCCTTGCATACTTTTTTTCCCCCTGTAGCTTTCTTTTAAGCTCTCTATTCCCATGCCAGGAGACAAATTAACCCGGTTAAGGAGCTGAAGAGTTATGCTGTCTTCATCCACAGCTCCCCCCTCCCTTCCTTTTTCTCTTTAAGCGCATCCAGCTTCCTACCTTTCAAAGGGTGAGAGGGATGGGGGAGGGAAAGGCGAAAATCAGCTCTCTGAAGTGTAGCAATTCTTTGCCTGTTGTTAAGATGCGAGTCAATGCCTTGTGAAGCAAAAGTTTAAAGGATTTGATTTTCAGAGGACAAGAGGGATAGTAGATTAATTGAATAGGATATGGTTGTCAAAGAAATAAGAGAAAGCAACAAGAATTAATGTTTTAAACAGTAAATATTCAACATATCTCTCTGTGTATCTGCACATGTGTACACTTAAATACACATCAAGAGCGTGCCATTTTTCTCACAAGCCTAAGAGTGGTAAGTGTTGTGTGCTAGAAATAAACAAGGACAGGCTTCTGCGTTTGTAGGTGCTGTGCAGAATGAGGACTGCTAGTGTTTGTGTATCACTGCCCTCTGCCGTGACCAAGCTACAGTTCAGTTCGCGCAGCTTTTCACCTTCCTGACAAGCCACGCTGTGCTTGTGTTGTGCTTTCCCAGCCCTGTGGTGCGTTTTGTGCGCAGCTCGTCCCACAGTAGTGGTCCCTCCGTAGCTGTGTGGCATGAACCCAGCCCAAATATTGCGGTATGTGTGACCTCACAGCTACTCTGAGCTTTGAGAGGAAGGGTGGTTTTCATAGCTGGCTGTTGATGCCACTTCCGTGTGTCTCGTTCGTAGTTCTCCGTTCTCTTCGGGACTGCTCATCTCTGCGTAAGCATGCTCGTGCATCACGTGAAGCTTACGTATTCCTTAAAAATGTGTGCACATGTTATGGGATAAATCCTAAATAATTAAATGAAATTAAGCATCCTTTCTAAAATTACCAAAATTGGATGTTTTACGTAACTGTGTACTTTCATGTGACAGCACTTGAAGGTAGTCATATCTGAGGTGGCAAACACTAGAGGAAAAGAACATCATGGCAGCGGGCACATTAAAATTTGGCTTAGGCCACTGCAGAATGCTTATGAAACACATCCTGAGGCTTTAGTATTCAGTCAGTAAAATGGCCTCTCAAGTGCTATCTAAAAGCCCTGAGTAGCCTTACATTAGAATTTCCTTACATTAGAATTGTGAAGGTCCTTCCTGGTCTTACTTGTCCTTGCTGGATTTGAACCTCTGCATCCATCAAGCGAAGCTATGATAAATCAGAAGCTTAAATAATCATGCTATGTGGATATTTCTGTGGGCAATAAAAATATAATGAAAAATCACCAAATGGTCCAGCTTTATCTTTCTGCAGTGACTTGTCTGCTCTTCCTAGTCACCAGAGATGTTGTCAAAACGGAAAGTAAAACCAAGAAGACCTTCCAGCCACCTGGGCAGAAGTTAGAACAACACAAAATTGTAATTTCTCTTACTGAAGTGTATGAGCATAAAAATTACTGGGCTGGAAGGCATCAAATGAAAGCTATGAGCCTGGAACAAAGCAGGTCTATTAAAAATGGGGTGGGGTGGGGGGGCAAAGGGGGCCTTTTTGGTGGTGTTTGTGGTTTGTTTGGGTTTTTGGGGTTTTTTTGGGTGGCTTGTTTTGGGTTTTTTTTTCAAGAATTGCTTTTAGGCCTTTTCAGTCTTTCAGTTGAGACTAAAAGCTGGAATAGAGACACATTTAATGATAAATTACCTGCTGAACTCCAGTGTTTAGATGAATTGATAATTCATAGAATCATAGAATGGTTTGGGTTGGAAGCGACCTTAAAGACCGTGTAGTTCCAACCCCTCTGCCATGGGCAGGGACACCTTCCACTAGACCAGGTTGCTCAAAGCCCCATCCAACCTGGCCTTGAACACTTCCAGGGATGGGGCACCCCAGCTTCTCTGGGCAACCTCTTCCAATGCCTTACCACCTTCATGGTGAAGAATTTCTTCCTAATATCCAATCTAAATCTATCCTCTTTCAGTTTAAAGCCATTAGCCCTTGTCCTATCACTGCATGCCCTTGTCAAAAGTCCCCCTCCAGCTTTCTTGTGGCCCCGCTTTAGGTACTGGAAGGCTCCTAGAAGGTTTCCCCAGAATGTTCTCTTCTCCAGGCTGAACAAGCCCGACTCTCTCAGCCTGTCTTCATAGGAGAGGTGTCCCAGCCCTCTGATCATCTTTGTGGCCCTCCTCTGGACTCACTCCAACAGGTTCAGCCACAATAACAAAAAATGTTACATATTAAGAGCATTCTTGTTGCTGACTGCAGTGCTATTCTGAAACACAGCATTTAGCTGATGGAATATTGTGCCTAATGAATAAAGCATTAAAAAGAAAAGTCGACAATATTTCAATGCCTGGAGAAATTCATAGGAATGAATGATTAATGCTTTTCTGCATTCATCTCGCTATCTTCAAAAGCGCAGTATTATTACAAAAGTTTGTTTCCAGATCTGAATGACACAGCAAAAGAGCAGAGATTAATTATAAGTACTGCGTGGCTTTGATTTTTGGATGTGAGTGTTGAGCAGGCTGCACTCAAGCTGCAATACTTCACCTCTCCTGTCTTCACTTCGTAACAACCTGAGAGTTGCGTGGTGAAGGATCTACCAACACAGTTTTGTTTCTTCACACTTCTTGCTTTGTTTCTGCCCTGCCTCCAGCATTCCTGTGGGCTGCTAAGCATCAAATACACAGCGGAGCAGCTTTGCTCCCACTGTGCCTGGGAAGCCACATACCCACGGAGGCATATGTGGAGATCTGACCCTTGGTAAAACCATTTTTACTTTGAGGTACTGCAAAAGCAACAATATGCGAGTGCCTAATGGTAATCCACAGCAATGCGAAGGAGCAAATCTCTGAGTGTAATTTGACAACTGTTACTTTGAATCTGTTGCTTTAATTCGATGCCGTTTCAGCCATTAGAAAAATAACGTACCCCTCTCATTATTCGGTGAATGCATCTGCCTCATTATTCCATGCATATATTCTGTTCATTCTTATCTATCATTCTTTGGCTTTTTTAGTCAAAGTAATTTTCAGGGTATTATTTATTGAGCAGATTCTTACTTGCATTTTAATTAAAGGGCTTATTTGCAAAACACAACAGTTTGTTCTGGAGTTTAAATTTCCTGACTTTAATCAACGTGTTGTTCTAATGAAATACAGAAGTTAACTTTAGTAACTGTAAATCCAGTCTCATGAATCATTTTCTATTCTTTTACACATGCAGGAGGTTTGATAGGTGAATGATTCTTCTATGTATGATATATCTCAGTTACAATGTTGAAGTTACCATTAATGTAACTGGTGGGGGTGGGATGAAAAGGAAGGGTTGGTTTTGGTTTTTTACTTTAAATAGTACAAAGAATTACATAGCGCACCAGCTTATTTTTACCAGCCATAAATAGCACACCAGTCAGAAATCACTGTTGCTAAAAGCTGCACTGGGGACAGTTAGAATACGTCTTCAGAAGATGCTGTAGCTGAAGGGGGTTGACATAGTGCTAGAGTGGACAAACTGTATTACCTGGTTTGTGTGGATGCCTTGAATGGTTGACAAATAACTTGTTTTATTCTGCCTGTTCCATTAGAAACACTCAGCTCTTTGGTCTGTTATATATTTGCACTACATAACACCTGAGCACGCCATAGATTTGGCTTTAGAACCTTCTATCAGAAATGGCAAACAGGAAAATGAAAAAGCCTTCAGGCTTTCCACGCATATCCGTCATTATAAATAATACACATTTGCATGTTTTCTTTAACTTTTTTTTCTGTATGGATAAATCTCTTAAAATTGCATGCTGGTTTCCCATGGATTTGTTTTGAGTATGGTATGAATTGATGAGCTTGGATATTTTTGATGTATGATTCACTACCACATGCAGGGAAGAAAATTATATTTTGGTCCTGCAGAGAAATAAAACTAAGCAATTAGGTCTTTGTTCAGTTAATTCCTATTTGATGGCCGCATGCTTTGCAAGAAGAGAGGCTCAGGATTCTTCTCCATTACGAGGTCACTTGCATAATAAGAATTTTCTCCATGCGGATACCTCCGCAATATGGCCAGGATTGCAGATTAACTCTTACCTAGAAATAAGTAATAAAATATGCAAAAAACTTTGAGAAGTTGGTTAATGTAAAATGCTAATTATACTCATACACACAAAAAAAATAACATAAACTGATAAGTAATGTATGTCTGTAGCAGTGGAAGGTTTTACATCCAATTATTGTAGGGTTTTGTGTAGTATTGCATAGAAAGTCGTCTTCTGTTGGTTTTGTACCTATTTTTATTGTGGATAGGATTGCATCTCTTTTTCTTGGGTTTTTTTTGGAAACGTGATTGTTTGCTAGTTGATGCCAAAATCATTGTCAAATTCACCTGCGTGAATAATTTCTGATGGGTTTTTCTTTCTTGATGTTTTACCTTTGCTCTAAGTATTCAGTAAATTTAATTCCTATTTCCTGAATAGGTTTGACTGAAAACCACACTTTTTAGCAAATGAGGTATTTGCCAAATGTCCAGTGTTATTTTGTTGAACGCTGGCTACGTTTTTCTCCTACCAGAGACACAGTGACAGGTGAGCTTTCTAAGGGAACAGTAGTAGCTACGGAAAAAAAATAAAGGTTACTGTATTCTGATAAAATTATGATCACAAGGCTATTCAAGGCTGTCGTTGCTGAAACTAATGAATTGGCATGTGGCATGTTCATCAAAGTTTATTTCTTTTGTCAAGTAGAAAAAACAGTCAGAAGACTACATCTTTTAAAACGTGATTTATAGTTTTGCCTTGTAGCATCTTTTATTCATCATTTACATCATTGCTACATAGATACTGCATTATGGATTTTTTTTTTTTTTTTTAAGTAGGAAGAGTTGATTTTAGAGCCTCAAAGAGCGTCAGGTCCTTGACACAGTGGCTTGCTTTCTTGGAGAGCTATAAGATGTACTTGGAGATGACACATGCCTACAAGTTGAAAACACACAACAACTTGAAACTGTAAAAAACAAACACCACCCCCCCCCCCCCCCCCCCCAAAAAAACCCAAACACGTGAAAAACCCCACCATTAAAGACATGAAAAAACTTTTAAAATTAGCTTGTCCAGTATGCCCTTGTTTACTCATTTCAGAAACTTGCTTTGCCACAACTTTGGTGTTTCTGGGCACCAGGTTGTCCCCAGTGGGAGCTGACAGGAATCAGCTTAGACGCTGCAGCCACGTGCCCAGCAATAAATAACACAGGTGTAAAGGCTCACAAGTCTTGTTGTTTGTCCTTGAACTGTTGTAAGTGCAGCGTGTGTTGCCGGGAGGCGAGGGCTGACCGTGGGTGGGCAGAGGAGGGATGGACACCTTTCCCCGTTGTGCTGACCTGTGCAGCAAGAGGTTGTGCTGGTCCTTTGGTTCGGTCTGCTTACATATAGCTTCCCTGCCTTGAGTCCTCTTTACAACTGTAGGTCTTATAGGAAAGTATGCAATTTAAAAAATGCCTGGCATAAAAAAAAAAATCGCCTGTAACCTTTAAAAAAGTTATTGCCTCCCTTAAAAAAGTTGTAATGTGCCCAAAAGTTGTTCCTTGTTTCTGGTCTGACTTTGCCCAGATTGAACCTGGTGTTATGGTTGACAATGAAGGCATCTGTTCTCCCCAAAAAGATACTTAGTCACTGCAGTGGAATAGACACTTCACTTTCTATTTGTGAAGTTTTTAATAAATTATGTCCCTGAAAGCGTGTCTGACTACAAAGTGTGTTTTCCAGGCCTTTAATTTCTCTTGTGCTTCTCCCTTGAACCCTTTCCCAAGTTTTTAGCAACCTTTTTGAACAGTGAGCACCAGAGCAGCCTGAAGTTTTCCATTAACCGCTGCATTAGTGCCAAGTGAGGGGTAACCTAACATCCCTGATCCTGCTCCACAACCACGTTCCCCCTCAGCGGTGGAGCACCACACTTGACAGCTCACGGTACCCGTTTGCCTACTGGGTGCAAATTCCCCACAGGAAGATGCCCATCAAGAAAGGGTCTGGTAAGCACTCTGTTACCTTTGTTCTTATCCATGATATATAAATTAATGAGGTTCTGCTTTTTACGTAGTATGTTAGCGTAACTCAGCACCATCTCTGTCAATGACTTACTGCTCGTTTCTTCCCTATTCCGCTTTTTGCTCCTGTTGTCAGCAATGGTCCTTGAGCATCAAGTTAAGAAACGTACCTAGTCTACAAACACTATTTCATGTCTTGCCTCCAATAAGAAAGGACATTGGCACGTTGCAATCTTTCTTTGCAGACTGTTCTTCCCCATTAACTTGTAAGGGCTCGTCCCATGGGGACTATCTCACTCAATCACAAATAAGTGAAGATCTCTGTGGGTTCCTCTGATTTTTGTACAAGACAGTTGAGCAGACACCCATGAGTGTCTTCCTCTGTATTTGGATGCTTTTATTTAAAACTACAAAGGAATGTATTTCTCTGCCCTGGTGGAGAATAGCATAAGGAAAAATTAAACTAAACATAGCCAGAGCTTTCTTCTTGCAGAGTGCCGTATTTTAAGAAAAGAATATTTTGACTGATTATAGTTAGCTTTCATAGAGCCATTCTTAATTAATGCATTATATTCCCTTATGTTGTTAATCCTTTTGGTGGCTTGGGACTTGGCTGCAGACGCTTGTTCTGTGTGTGAACATAAACAAACTCAAGACAGAGTGGCATTCAGGTTTTGCAGATTTCTCCATGTTCCCTAGTTTTCTTTCCTCAAGTACTTTCTGGGAATGCGGGGTCCCGTTAGGCTGGGGTGCTTGAGGCAGAGGGGTTACCGTAGCCAGCACCGCACAGGCGAGCATCTCCCTCCCGGCTCCTCATTCCCCATGGCCAAGTGCTGGCTCAGAGCGGGTCGGCTGGGGACAGACGTGAAGCCAAGTGAGGTCCCACCTCTCAGCGCTGGGGGAAGCTCTCAGGCTGCCTTGACACCACCCCAAAGCTTGCAGGTGAGGCTTTTTGCATCATTATTCTGTAATGCTGCTCTCCTCTGCCCTTTCCTGTAAAATTTGTCAGTGTTGTGAAATTAAAGCTGAGGGAGAGTGCGGAGATCATAACTGTACCTAATGCAATCAAGGGCAATAAAGCTCAATAACGTACCTCTTGGAACCTCTCTGCTGTGTTCACTCAGCCTGTTTCTTGAGCCCCATGCAAGTTAGATTTGAGCATAACTTCTAATTAGGTATCTGGGTCATGTTTGACACTCTCGGTTCAGCACTGATGTTTCTGTGCTCCTACTTAGCTCTAAATTTGCCAGCTGTTTTCCTTAAATAATTCCATCTTCCATTACAGGACTGTGCGTCTTACATAATTACACCCACAGTAGCGTGAGGGCAGTCGTAGGGACACAGAGGTAAAAATAGCTCTGTGTTTTCCACCAGCCTTGGCATTCTTTAATTGAATCATTAAAATTTGGATTCCCACCTCTGCTGTGACAAGCTTCTCTAGCTCTGCCGAGCTTTCATTCATAACGTCTAGACTCTGTCAATTTAGGCCCAGCTCTGGAAACAGCTGTCCTCTGGGCCACCAAGTCCTCTAGTCCTTGCCTGTCAACTGTTTAATCCAGAAATGTCAAGATTAAATTCCCTTTCATTACCTCTCTTCAGCAGTCAAAGGATTTCTTACCAGTTTGGATAGATTTTGGGATGGGTTGCGTGAATTTTCTTCAAAAACAGAGACTGACATTATGTGAGTCAATATAGTACCAACACTATAAAAGCAAATTGCGTGAGTGCTGGAAAAGTCATGCCAGGGTGTAGAGTATCAGACTAAGAAAAAAAAAGCAGCTTTGCATGTGCGGTGTCAGGCTGGAGGTTTGTCAGCCTGTGACTGCTGTTGTTAAAGTAGGGTTCAATCTGTTAGGGGCCAAGCTGTCGAAAGAAAAGATCTTTAAAAAGTCTTTGGGTTTTGTCACCACCCGTTCCTCTTTCCTGGGATTCCTGGGCTAGTCTGTTCATGGGAAAGGGGTTGCCCGTTTTAGGGGTAGTTTGCTAGAGATTTGCATCTGTGTACTGCAGTAGGTGCCTTACTACCACCTTTTAAAAAAATACTTCTTTTTTAAACTGAAGAAATCCTGCTCCTAGTTCACCCTTCAGTCCCCTATCTTTTTGCATTTGTGTGTGGTGCCTCCCCCCACCTGGCCTCATCCACTGCCCTTTGCTTCAAGCTGACAATCATTTCATTCTGTGCTTGGTACCATTAACCCCCACTGCCTTCTGCTGTCTTCTTTCTCCTCTCGGTTTCACACTTTTTTCTCTGCCACTTCTTGTGCTTGGAGCAGCCTCTCTCACCACCTGCGTACCAGGTACGTTGGTGATTATCAAAGTGATGCTTTCAGAAGGCCTGTGCGTGTTTCTAGTGCCTTTCATTTTCCAGGAATGAAAACCTGTATTAACCACCCTGCCTCGCCAATGAAGGCGTTAAGAAAGGTCAGATGCAAACAGCTGAGCTCCTTACCTGTGCTTCCTTATGGGCTTTCTGTCTCTTACGTTGCTAAACTGTGCAGCTTGACAGCACCTTTCTGAGGTTTTATTATATCCATCCATTGCCTGGTGTTAGACAAGAAGGTTGTAGTGCAGGCGAACATGGAGACCTAGGTACAAGACCGTACCTTTCCTTTCTATGACTGCGAGAAGGATGGAGACATGGAAAGCAGCAGGATCCTGGGGAGAGGATTGAAATAGTCCGCATTTCTCAAGGATCAGAGAAGACGTGGCAAAACAGCACATAGGAACCGGAGCTTGGGGGTATGTGAGGAGAGGTAACAGTGGATAACAGTGATTGTTAACGTGGACCTGGAGGTTTGCCCTGTAGAACAGGAGGGGCGTCCTTTGGAGGTGATACTGAGAGAGATGGATTAATATGGTGCCACAGCGAGAGGTAAAGCCCGCAGCTGGTTTGCGTCATGTCTGCATGGGTCTGTTGAGCCACCTTGCTGGCTTTTCTAAATTAAAGGAAGGTAGCATCTGCTCTTCAGCTGTGTCACTTGGCAGTGCATGATCAGCCTGACTGAGTCTCTGAGCCTGTTTCTACCTCTCTTTGCTAAGGGAGAGAGTCACTCGCAGAATTCATCCTGTTTTGTCTCATTGCACAGCAAACTTTTTCTTGAGAGATATTACTGAATTCCACTGTCCTACCTCTAATGAAAACCTATATAGACTTTGCACATTAACATGAATGGCAGCTGCATATTTTGTCACATAAACTTATCTTTTTTATTATTGAGCTTTATAGGTTAAGCTTTTGGTGTTGAAGATGGTAATTTCATGGTATGTTATGAGGGCATGGGATAATATACAACCTACTCTCTGCAAGTAATCAAAGCTGCCAGGTAGGGCTGTAGTAGTGATGATAATGTGCAATACCATAATTTGGGTGAGAACTTACTGAAGGGGCTTTGGAGTCCAGAGGGGCCACACTGTATCTGTTTAGGGAATTAGCTGCAAGTGCTCTGTTCTGAGGTGCTCTGTTCTGAGGACAGTCACAAGAAGAGATTTGCAGTATCTCTGCTGGTCTTGGGATCCTAGTTTTCTAAAAGGGTAGCTTTCAGTGAAGCCAGGCTACTGTGGACATTCATGCATGCAGCTGCCCTTGGAACCATTATGGGGAAGATGATACCTTTGCAAGCTCCCTGTAGGCACTGGGAGGGACAGAAGATAAAGCATGTCCTTTTCAGTTGCGTCCCTTCCCTCCAGCTTCTGCCTTTTTCCTCGTAACCTGCAGCTGCTGAAGGGACTGGTCTCACCTAATGAGACATGAGGGTACAGAAGATTTTTCTCTTGACTACGTGGAGCAAGTTAGCAGGTATGAACTGCAAAAGGTAGGCTCTAAAGGATGTAGTAAGAATGTCCACTCTGAGTCAAACCAGCACCCACTAATACTCACTCTGGCGGTGGATCCTGTAGTGACTATCTAGGGTAGCATGTGAAAAAAAAAAAGCAATGTATAGCAACACTGTGGTAGTACATTTCTCAGTCTCCAGCTGGCTCCTAGGGAGGGACTCGGTGGGGGACACAGTCAGATGTTTTGCCATTCTGTTTGGATTTGATTGTGTTTTCATTTCTCAGCTATGCAGAACAAATGTTTTTACCTCACGGTAAAGATAAAAAAGCCTTCTAGGAAATACTTTGGAATATGATTATGATTTTTTCAGCATTTTACATTGGCACATGTAAAATCCTATAAATGTACAGATAATGTACTTTTTACCTTGGGTACGTGACATATACAAAAGTGTGCTCTCATAGACCTGGATTTGAGTGTTTGCCCGAAAGAACATTCAGGTTAACACATAGGTATTTAAAGTAGTTGTTTGCTTCTAACCTGACTAATATAATACGTGTGATAGTCAAGTAACCATCTCAGTTACTAATTGTAGATGAAGAGTCTGGCTGAGAATGTGCTTTTAAAGCTGGAGGTACTGGTAGTGCCATGGAGAGCCAACTGCTCTGTGCAGGAGGATGCTGCTCTGATGACCTTCAGCAGCCAGGACATCTCACCCTTAGTGCACAGGCATGCTTGAAGGTTTCATGTTTTCCTGTAGTTCAAGGAAGTGATTTTCCCTTCCTTATCCCAACACATCCCACCTGGACACGCTCAACCTGTTCTGCTGCACTAACCTTTTTTTGCCACTTGCTATCACCCCTTTTTTCTCTTCTCATCTCTGGGCTGTGCTTAAGTAACACGGACGTCTTTAGCCTTTTATGCTTGATTAGGATCGTGCTGAATGATGGCATTTTGATGCAAAACTTAATGGGTTTTTTTAGATTTTGGATTTATAGATACACCTGGAATGTACCAAAAAACCCACGTGTCCACCAGGGTCTAAAGTGTGTGGCTTACAGTTAGTCAAATATGTGAACTACAGAGTGCTTTGTCCCTTTAATGTTGCATTAGTGCGTACTTCCATGCAATAAATTACCCACTTACCCTTAAGGGACAATTTTGATGCATATTGTTGGTCATTTTAGAAGAAATCTTTGCAGTACTTCAAGACTGATGTGAATTACATAGCTCTTTATTTTACTGTGTATGAACTAAAATGTTTACATGTTGTGGATGGGTTTTTTTAATACATAATTACACATGAGAGTGTAACTAGAGAAAAATATGCCCAGGTTTTCCCAGATATCTTAATCTGTTTTACAAAATGCTGACTGCTGAATTGTAAAGGGAAAAGAAATAACCTGATGAATTATGGAATTTAGTCTGGGACGATATGCCAGCTAAAGGACGAGCTGAATGCTTGGAACCAAGGGTAAGCTCCTCCAATATCTACATGGCTAGGTGAAACACTTCAGGTGCCTTTGAAAAAGTAAGTCTGCTGTTAAAAAATGGCTCTATTATGCCAATACATCTTGCTGAAAGCCGATGGGATGTAGGCTTCCGAGGGCCTTTCAGTTTTGAAAATGGAACAAAGGAGTCTAAGTCACTTTGGCGTTTTTGAAACTTGTGTCCAGCATCATCTTTTAAAAAGACAGAAAGGTTGTCTGTAGGACACCTTTTTTGTGTGTGTTGGTATTTTGTCTGAGATTGACATCCTTTATAGTCAAAAGATGTAACAAATCTATCTGGGGAAAATTCTCAAAAGCATGAATGGTTATTAGGCTGCCATGGCCCAATAATAATCTGAAGGAAATGTCCATGTCTTTGTGTATTCAGGGAGGCAAAGGGATGCAAACAACTAGAGAGAAGAAAAGGAGAAGCAGGCAAGGACGTGCATTGTTTTGCTCTCAGAGTTACTACTTTAGAATATCAAATTACAGACAGCATACAAATACCCAACAATTTAGTTTCATAAAAAGAAGCATTCTAAACCAGCATAATCCATATAATTACTCCGAAATAGGTTTAAGACAAAAATGTGCATTTAATAACCAGATGATAAAATTGAAGAGATCTTCATGGAAAAAAATCTAGTTGAATCTAAGCCAACTGGAGACCTACTTATCTCCATCCCTCATAGCCACTGATTATCTTTCCTGCAAAAAGGATAAAAGCCCCTATTTGTTGTTGCTATAGATCAACTTTTCTTACATTATTTTCATACTAACAAAGCAATTAAGCCCAATAAACAGTGTGGCTGTTTTCATTAGTGTGTGCTTTGGCAGGGGGTGTTGTGGGTTCCTCCTCCTCAGGGAGGAATTCATTAGTGGTTAAACTGGTCTGTATTTATGGGCAATTATATTCTTCCTTAATACCAGCACTTAACCCAAAGAGCTATTGCCCAGCCAGGACAGCTTGATGTGGTGGCAGGTCAAAGCGTTCCCTGGGCTAGCTAGGCAACTCTGGTGCTGCGGAGTGGGTAACGGGATCGTGCCAAGAGACTGGAGGGAGCCAACTTTCTGACCCCATTTTATAAGCCTCAGAATGGCCTCCCATGGTACCCACCTCCCTGTGCTGGGCTCCGATGGCAATCCAGTGGTGCAGGCACTCCTTCTCCTGCAGTCAGGGATTTGGATGGCTTTAGAAGCTCCAGTGCAAGGGAGTCCTCCAGGGTGGGAACCTCCCTTGAACCCCTCATGAGTGCCATGTGGCCCAAAAGGCATAAACTCGTCACCCTGCAAGTAGTGCTTCAGATGCACATTACCAACAACTGTCTAGTTCCTGAGCATCTGCAAATGCTTGAAAACTGGTTTTTTGTTGCCCACGGTAAATCTGCTGTATGCTTTTCTGCTTTGCTGTCACTGCTTTGCTTCCTGGACTTGATTGCATATCCTGAATCAGCCAGTTTTCTGCAAACTTACATCTGAAATGGTTGTGAAATAAACACATCCTTACCATGTTGTGTTTACGTTTCAAACAACAGATAAATCTGTTCTCCCATGGCTTACCTGTCTAGATTGGGGGCCAGAGTTCTGTTTCCCATGGGCTGGAGAAAGAGCAGGAGAACAGTTTAACCATATTAAAATAAATACATTGTACTGTTTAAATTGTTTGTGCTTTTTTGATCTGTTCATGGTCTACTCATGAGATGCACAGTTGTTAGGGAGAGGCCACAAGTCTGTTGGCCTTTTGTATTTTTCTGGAGGCATCTATGATACCTGTTTTGATTGGTGTATCTAAGTGCTGCTTGTTTCCTGGGAACTGATATCCTCAGGGGATTCTTGTAAGACCAGCTGTTCCTGTTAAGCCAGGTATTTGTGAGGTCCAGGTCTCAACCTATGGAGAATCAAAAGCATCTCTGGCAGAAACACAGTCGTTTGGCTAGACCAGCAGTCTGGGGTTTTGTAGGTGGAATTTGAAGAAAAGTTTTTATTTTTAATGGGAAGTAGAGGGAAAGCTGGAGATGCTGATTGTGGCTTGCAATGTTAGATACTGGAAGGGTGTGTTGAAGGAAGATGAGATCCAACTGGTGTGAGAGATGCTTCTTTAAGAAGTGGGTCAATAATTTGTCATGCTGTACTGCACCTTACCGTAAGGCTATCATCTCCACATCTGTGACTTGCCTCTCTGTGTGTCTTCAAATTTAAACGCACAGAAGACCCTCATGACTTTCAGAAGCAAATATCAACTTTTGCTTTAGTCTCTTCTCTCACCAGACCAGCTCCTGGCAGCAAATTGCTGGTTTAGCTATAATCTGTCAGCCTTTACTTAAAGTTTGCAGCAAGGGTAGTCACAGTCATGAAGCAAAGCTGTGTGAGCTCATTGTCTGAGACTTGAGCCTTGAAGCTGTGCAATGTTGTAAGAAGAATGGGTCAAGTAAAGGACATGGTCCTTGCCTGAATGAGCTTAGTATCTGTGGGCCCTACAAAAGGGACCTGCCCAGTACTAGACAGTACCGTACAAATACTGAGTAATATCATGTAACAATAAAGTTATTTGACTGGGATCTTGGTTTCAAATTTGCATGGCCTTGTTGTAGACGGATCGTGTTTGCACAAGACAGTCTGTGAGTAAGCTGGTGAGAGAATGTAAATATTGCCCTTTCAATTTGTTCTCTCCAGTTGGAAACAATATTCTGAGTTACCTGCTTTGGGACCTACTTGTGGTTTGCTCTGGGCATAATGGTAGAAAAATTTGCGAAGCACTGACAGGCTTCAGTCTGTGAAAGTAAAACCAGAAATGAGCATTTAAAGAGGAGAGACTCTGCACAGGAGAGTAGGTCTGGGGAGCTCCATTGGCAGGAATTAGTATTCATGTTCAACATCCTATGAAGTTGTATGGTGTTTTACGTTTTCAAAGTGCTAGGGAAACATCAATTCATTAATCTTTACACCCCTGCTGAGAGACACCTGAATATTATTATTACTACACTTTTTTCAGCCATGTAATTGACCTGCAGGAACATTATATGGTCTTTCCAAGGCTGTACAGCCACATACCAGAACTGAAGCTTGGACATACCTGATGCCAAGCTCCAGTGTACTAGATGAAGAAGGCCAGATACAATGAGTAGCAGAAAAGGACTTTGTCATCTTTTGTATTTCTGACTCACATTCAGGTATATGTGGGGACTCTTCTAGACTTCAGTGGAAAGTGTGTTCACATATTTCAGAGTAGCATTTGGACCATTTAAGTTTTGCAAGCATAATTTATTTTTGCATACTTATAACTGTTTTCAACATCTATGTTCTTATTCCTTGGGACTGGTTTTTACAGGCTTATTCTCTTGCTCCTTGTACATTTTCTCCACTCACTTCTACCCTTTTTCCCTTCTAACTGCAAGGGAGGAACAAACCTGAACTGGCGGAGGAGAGCGTACAGCTCTGCACATCTGCACTTGCCTCTGAGCACGCAGCATAAGCTACTGCTAATCAGAGCGTGAACAGGCTGAAAAGTTTATTTCAGAATAAATCACTAAGTTGGACAGTCTGCTGAGCTTGTGAGATACCACGGTTGTAAATAGTGACCAGCCATGCTTTCGACTGGCTTCAGCAGAGTCGTGACAGTGCCATTAGCAGTGCAGTCGGTACAAAACCCAAAGTGCTGGCAGCAGCAAGGGGGGAGAAGGCACAGCCAGCGCTGATGGGTGGTGTGATTACAATTGGCTGAAGAAACTTTGTTTGCAGTTTTTTGACTAGGGAATATGAGGCATGGCCACAGGGTTATTCTACATACATCACTGGGAGAAGGAGGAGGAAAGAAAGAATAAAAGTAGTTCACCTTTCTAGAATATTTTGTCTCAAAATTTCTTTTCTCGAAATTTCTCTCAGAATTGCTTGTGTGTGCACTGATCTATGGCTTGCAATTTAACTCCTTATTGAACATCACAAAAAATTGCAATTGCTGTTAGCACTCTCCTTGATAATGCCAAGTGGCCAGGCAGAGGAATAAGTAATCCTCCCGATCTCTGCGAGGTCCCTCCAGAGGGTCTCAGCATAGGGGTAGTCTGGGAGAAGTTTTACAAGGTTCCTGCCTGTACTTTGCCTTTAGCTGAGGCATAGATATTGTGTCTCTCTCACCCTTTTTGTCAGTAGATATTGATAATAACATGTGCAGCTGATGGGGAAAAGAGTAAGAGAAGAATGGTCAACACCAAGTGAGTTTTATAAGTAGCACAAGAGCCTGCGTTGATTCTTGGTTATACTTCATTTTGGAATCTTTTGTGGTTGAGGTATCTATCCTGGCAGTCCTGAGATGACAGATCCAGTAAAGGCTTCCCAGTAGCCCTCTGAAGACAGTTCTTTTCAAATATAACTCTTGGTTTAGGACTTGGTAATTGTACGTTTTCACAGAAAATACAAGGCTACTTGGGAGGCCTTTGCTATGTCAGAGTCGATTGGATTTGCGATTTTTTTATATGGCCTTTGGAAGAGTATTTTGTATTGAGATCTGTGTAGTATTTCTAACATTAATACATGTATTCAGTATTGTTATGCTTAATCGGGTGTCATGATTAACCGTCACTGAGTTACCTTGCTTTTGCACAGCGGGATTTCTGTTCCCACTTCTTCCAAACATCACCTTCATGCTTGTTCTTGCAGTGGATTGAGCAATGCAGCAAATTACTCTGACCTGTGCTCCTGAGGAGGGATTGTATGGGTATACGGAGACAAAGCCATGGATTCTTGTATTTTTATCTCATTTTTAGTGCCTGCCTCTCTATACGACAAAACATTTTGTTAGACAGAAGTGACTTTTGTCTCATTTTTTTCTGCTGGGTTTAACATGGTCTCTTTTGGAACTGACTTACTTTACTTGTTTCTGTCGGACTGTTCTTTTAGATGAGTTTGCTGTAGTACTTTCAAAACAGTTTTTTCTTCAAAACTTTTGTTCCTCTCAATAAATTCTGTGTCTTTTTCTGCTGCTTACATTTTTCCCCTCTCTTAACTGATTCAGTTTAATTCATAAGGTCGTAACTTTAACCCATTCGGTTCTGGATGGGTTGTGTTCCTCTGGGAGGACAGAAGTTGTTCAGATTACAGATGTTCATCCATCTTTTCCTCTTCAGTCCAGGCTTTTACCTGATTGCATTTCTGAGATCCACAGAAATAAAGATTTTTTTGCTTTGCCTCCCCAGTAAACAGAAGTGAACACATTTATAAAAGGCAAGGCCCATAGCACAGTAAAAAGCTCGTCATTCCCAGTAGGTCTTACAAATACTTCCGTACGTACCTAACTTTATTGTGGCTGGTGAGCTGGCTGCCCTGGGATGGGCGATGAACACCGCTTCGTAGCTTTCCTGGGCCGATGGCGTGGTGATCGTAGCGCCGTGTCCGCTCTGTCGCCATCTTTCTTGGGGACTGTTGGTGTGAGATGCTGGCGACTCATCGAGCAAAACCAGGAGCATCGCGCATCTGAGCGCGTTCCTCGTGAAGGCATGGTCCTGAGGTGAAAGTGAAAAAGAAACAAGGCCTTTCCTCCCTCCGCCTTTCCACGCCTGTTCTCAGATACAACCTGACTTGTATTTTACTGTGACATCGTAATTCTGTGTGTTGATTTCCTGGGACCTTTTCGTGTCACTTCTCTTGTACCCTGTGAGTGACTTCAGCAGAGACAGCGTCCTTCTCTCTCCCGTGTTTCTCCCGGGGTGTGGGGACAGGACAGTGCTCACTCCTTTCCACCTGGAGTCTGTGTTTGCTGGCGTTATCTGCGAAATTAGTTACATCCTAAGATCACGAGCGGCGCTTTCCACTCGGGCGCGGGCTCCGTCTGGTTTGCCAGCAGCGTGCGGTAACCTGGCGTCGGGTCAGGGCCCCTGCGCCCGGGAGAGGCGCTGGGCTGTGCCCAGAGGGGGGCCCGTGGCCGCGGCTGCCGAGGAGCCGCCGAGCCCGCGGGGCTCCCGCCCGTCCCCGGCCGGGCCGGGGCGCGGGCAGCGCGGGGCGGGCGGCTGCCCGCGATTCCGTGGGCAACAGCACCACCTCCCGGCGGCTGCCCGCCCTGCCCGCCCGAGCGCCGCCGCACCCCCGCACGGCCCAGCCGGCCGGCGTCAGCCCCAGCGCTGGTTCGCGTCGGCCTTCGCGTCAGGGCTGATGCTCTGCGAGCTCCCACCGCCCAGCTGCGACCCAGAGGTTCGGGGCAAGGAGGAGCGAGAACGGGCAAAAGGTGCAACAAGGGAAGGAGCAACGCGTATCTTAAAAGAGAAGGTGACCTGAAAGTGTTTTGAAGAATGTTTGTAACCCCAGGAAAGATTTATTTTCATTTTAGTAAGCGTTGATTTGCCGTAAAAAACATCTGGTACGTTCCCTATTCTGTGGTCGGCGCCTGGGACTTTCTAAAATAGGTTTCCAGCAGATGTGTTCGCATCTACAAAGCCAGCATTTGCTTTCTGTCACTGCTCATTGAAACGTAGCTGTTGCTCTGACGTCCCTGTCCGTCAGCTCGTTGCTATAACGAAATTCGGAGGCAGGACTAACTCCGTCTGTATTTGCACAGTGCTTACTGGCGGGACCCAGAGGATGTTACAATATGAATATGAAATGGTTGTTACTACTGGAAAGCAAATACAAAAGTCTTGTGAGCATGAGTGAAATGTATTTGCTTTTTCTTTTCATTTTAATATTTACAGGAAGGTTTTTTGTTAATGTATTTACATTGTTCTAGTTTCTCCAGTCACTTGTGAAACTCTGTTCTCTGAAGATCTTTTAAGACGTCTCTCCCTAAACTTCTGATAAATTAAAATACTTCCCAAGACCTTACAGAACACAGTGTTGCAGGCTTTAAAAAAAGTTTTTGCTTTACACAGACAGGATTTTGAGTTTTACCTATTTGGAAACTAAAAGCGCCAGCTGCATTATAAGGCTGTTTTGTGCAAATATGCCGAGGCAAACTGTGCCCGCTGAGAAACGCTGTGAGGCCCCAGGGCGTTTCTGCCGCGCTCGCCAGGACACGGCGAGTTCAGAGCGCACAAGCGGCTGATGTGGTGGTGGCACTATTTCTAGAGACCCGAACCGGACTGGTTTTTGTCAACAGTGACAGTCGACAACTTACCCTCACCCTTATGAGGTCTCCAGAAGGAAGCAGGTGAAGCCGCTGGGCCTCAGGCGAGGCGTTGTTGGATGGAAGTAGGAAAGCAGCAGCACTGCCTGCCGGGTGTTGCACCATGAAGCTCTCTGAGGAGCAACTTTGAACACTGCACGATGAATGGCTTTATGAAGGCTGAGCTTTGTGTTCCTGCTTGGGTAACAACCCAATACGCAGCAGCGTCTGCTCTGAGCCCATCCCACATTCGGGGCCTGTTGCTGTCTAAAATCATCACTGCTTCAGAACAGCCCGTCGGCTTTTCTGAGTCCAAACCCATACTTACATGGAAAGGAGTTAAATAAAATGTTGATCTTCAAATTATTGGAGGGGGGGGGAAAGATAAAGAAAGAAAGGAAAATATTTTACTGGATTCTCTCTGTCTTAGTATGGAAACAAAAACGCCTTCTAAAATTCATATAGACAGATATTTTGCAATTCTAAGCTACACTGTTTTGACAGTGGATTGAATTATTTAAACTTAATGGTATTTGTTTACTGCAGCTTTCAGCTTTTTAAAATGCTTCTTACTTTCAGAAGTTATTTGGCAAAATAAACTTGAAGGATTTACCAGACAGGAAATGCAATTTTAAAATGTAGGTATTTAAGAGAAGTTGATTGTTGGTTTTACTGCTTCTGTTATTATGCTCAGCCCTGTGAAATCCCTCACGCATAGAAAAGAACAAATAATTTACCTATTTTGAACTTGTTACTTAACCATGAATACGAACAGATTTGTGCTTGTTTATTGTTTCAGTGTTATCATTAAATTGTTCTGCACGTTTAAAATTCTCACTGATACATATCTCTGCCCAAATTTGAAATGCAGGAACAAGCTGTTGCCAGCAGAATCAGCAGCTCCTTGGCAGTATAAGCGCCTTTAACACACCTCCAGTGTTAGTGCCAATACTATCTCTTTGTTTAGCATGGCAGTAAGTAAATTGTCAGCGATTGTTATATGATCATAATTCATCTGGCATTACCATTGGCTAAAAGAAATTGTATGTGCAACCTTAATCCCGCTGGAGAATTGTCCCTGATTGACTGCTGCACCGGTACAGAGATACAGTGAGGCCAACTGCACTCCAGTGCACCCTGTGTTATACGTGATTGAAAGGCCTAGCAGGGAAAGGGGCGAAAAAAGCTGTACAATACAGATTATTTCATTTTCAGGACAAGGAACTGCTGGAGGGAAAAGAGCTACAGATGTCAGGTTATTTCATTTTCCAAGTAACGTGCCTGTTACTGCGTTACCGCAAACTCCGCGTGTGGTTCTCAACCTTTCCTGAAGAATGAGAGGGAGAACAGTAGCAACGTGTCAGGATTAAGTTGGTTTCTTAGAGAATTTGATGATGCTAATTATCCTTATCTGTAATAGAGAGCACACACAACAATGTTGCCGCAATTAACATGGAAGCGTGTGTTCTTGTGAAAGAGAGATCTGTCGTGGCCAGAGCTCTTTAGGAGGTTTTAAAATTGAGTGCTTCTGCAAACAGAATTACTATGGAAATTCATAGGAACCCGGCGTAGGTGAGGACTACAGGGTCAGATCTCCTAGTAAATAAATATTGTGCCAAAATCATTAAAATGCCGCAGCTTTCAGAGCACTTTACTGTCTTGCACCAGTCGGTGACATTTACACCTTTGCAGGGAAACTGTTGCAACACTGGTGAGGGCAAGGAGGCCCTTGATGTGACAGCCTTTGAAACCTGCTTTGTGAATGCGGACACAGTGTGAAGTGACCTGATAAGTCACATGCTGAAATACACCAGTCGCTTCTATGTTTTATCGATCTTCCTCTTTCCTGGAGAAGAAAATTTGCTATTAAAAATACTAATATATGTTTGAAATGACAGGAAGATTTCCTTTGATTTAAAGACTGTATGCATGAATTGCGTAGCAGTAAAAATGTTTCAGCCCTAACGAAATCTGACACGGGAATCTTCAAAAGCCCCGATTCCAGCAGTGCTCGGAGTTGCTTCCCTTGCTGTTTTGTTGCTGAATCATTTTGACAGCGTGAGGAACAGCATCTAAACACTACTATGTGGCAGAGCGCCAAACTGCTAAGCTATACGAGCCACTTCAGTAGCCTGAGTAATGCAAAGGCAGAGCAGCCTGAAAAGTAACTGTAAATTTATGATCAATTTGTAGGTATAAAGGTACATCTTGAGACATCTGCAGTTCTTAGCGATTTGTAAAAGGAGGTAACTTCTGATGCTGCTACGAAATGCTGTTACTGTTGCTGCTGGGAGGCTGGGACTGCAAGGTACAATTTTCCTGCCTCTTGTATACCTTTATAATGGCTCTCAGGGCAACGTGCCCGTCTTCTGTGGGTGTCATCGGAGGAACAGGTACAGGTTTGAATGACGCGAAGTGTGGAATTGTTAATTTTGGGGGTTTGCAGTTTCCTCCCGTGCTTGCAGTAACAGCAGTTTGTTTGGGATTGCATTTGAGGAGAGAACAAGAGTTGGGCACAGGTCACACAGTATGTCTCTAATTTCGAGCAGGTCAAATTCTAGTCAAGCGACGCACTGGCAGGGGGGATAGCACTGAGGTTATGGTATATTCTGAGTTCTGGAGGGTGTGTGTATGTTTGGGTCTGTCAGCATGCTTATTGATGCCAGGCCTGTCTGTACACAGCACAGACCTGATAGCAGCTCAGGTTTTCCACAGCAGGTGAGGAATGTTTAGCGCAAATAAATCATTGTGGCTGCTCCTGTGGTAGGACCAGTGCTTGGTGTCTCGCAGTGCGAGCAAACGTCAGTGTGTAAGCAGTCAAAGGTGCTGAGTGTCGGGCACGAGGGCTGGGCCGACGCCGATGTGACGCAGCTCTGTCGAAGCAGAGTGGGAACAAGGCGAAGGCTGGCGTAGCACCAAACGCTTCATATCGCTGCGGGTCAACTGGAAAAAGACCTTTTGCTGGTACCGCTTTTTTTCCAGTTGAGGACCTGGTTTAAGCTGTGCTGGCAGACCTCTTCCACTGGGATTAACTGTGTGTCCATTAAGAGGTTTGCTAACTCAGCCTAATACCACTGTAGAGCAATCATTTTAAATCCAGGGCTCCCAGCTAGTGGCATCCTTCTGCTCCTCAGCGATGGCTGCCTGCTTTTAAGTGTTGTTGATGGGAGGGTATTGCAAGCCGGAAGCCTGTCTTCGGGTTTGTCTTCTGCTACTTGCTTTCATGCCTTGTAAAGCTACCCGGACTATTTTTAGATGGGCAGCATTGTAACGAAAGCAGTCTGGCCGTGTTATCCCCGAGATCTTACGATGCAATTTGTCTTTGTTACCTGGGTAAATTAGCCCACACAGAGCTCTGCGCTGTCATGTCTGATCATTTATTGATTCCTACCTAATGAAAATCTCCCTCTACAGGTCTGCATTGTAGAAGGTACGTTCGCTTTGGTAGACTGGCCAATTTGATGAGAAGGTAAAAGTCCCTCTAAATAGCAGTTCAGAAGAAGGAGCTATTAACAGGGTGAAAGTACGCAAGGAATTTGGATTTTGCAAATCCAAATCTCCGTCTTTCATCTTTCGTATCTGTCTATATTTAAAATGCAGCCAGGAGAGAGTGTGTGTGTTACATGGGAAATACATGTTCAAGACAAAGGTCAAATTTACACTGCAGTGCTGATGGTTAAATTGTGAATTTGCAGCCCATTACTTCGTAAGCTATTTCAAAGTGTGTTAGCACTTGGTTGCTAGAAATTCTCGTTCAATTCCTATTTACAGTGCAGAAGCAGCTCTGTGACTCTGGTGTGTTGCCCTCTGCCTGGTCTCGCTCCCTGAGCTGATTCCCTCAGCTGCTCATCTTCTTTCCCCACCATGACTACAGGAGCCCATGGCATTTTCTCTCTTCTTGGAAGGTTATCTTCTGTCACTCTCCCAACACCACAAGTGTCTATCAACACCTTGCAGTGCAGCCACGGGTCTGGGTCATTACTCCCTTTTGTGAAAGGATTTATTAATAGATTTGCGGCTAATTTTGCTTCAGGGCCTGGTGTCAGGGACAAGAACGTGCGCAAGTCAAACATCAGAGTTGTTAATTTTAATAGGCTTTCAATAAACCTGTGATCCAGATTCTCATATGGTTTTGTTTACACAGATATGGACACTCATGAAACAGAGGTACAGCGTGCTTCCTAAGTTCAAAAGCAACATACAAACCCCAATGATTAGTATTCGTATGGGACGCATCTCTGAAATAACAACATTTGGTGTAAATGGAAATAACGACATTTGGTGTAAATGGGTGAGCATACTGAGCAGCTTTCTGTAGATAACGCTTAGTAAAGGAGGCAGAGGAGGGATGAAGAAATGGTTGGAATGTCGTATCGGCCCAAACACTGTGATAAATAACCCACGCTGTTGTCAGGAAAAGGCAGAAAATCAGAGATTTTGAACCCATTAAATTTACAAATATTTTGTCCTTGCCGTTGTTTTATCATCTCGGAATGCTCATGTGCAACTTAGGTCTGTGTGCTGCTTTCCACCTTCCCACCAAGCATCATTCTTACTTCACACAAAGTATTCTATTTTCCATTTTTTTTATTACAATAAAAGTAAATTGTAAATTCAAGCACTCAAAAGTTACAGTGACAAAAAGACTCCGTAGAAACTTTGGCTGCATTGATCTAAAAAGGTTAACACTTCTGCTGCTAATGATTGTTAAAGTGAATATAATGTAAAGGAAAATTGCTATTGCTAGAAGCTCTAAGCTGTTGTAGCTTTGATGATGCTCCTTGCTGACACTGAGTGGTGCAATTCCCACATGCTGATGGAGGAGAGCTGCAATTACCACATTTTCTGAGTCAACTGCTGAGTTTGGGTTTTTTTAGTTGGCATTGGTATTTATTTATGTGCTTATTGTAGGCAAATTCTATAAAGTGCTTCCCCAATATTTGTAACGCAGTACTAGAGAGGGACCTAGGTATTTCTTTCTATTTTTTTTTCCACTGCCATAAAAATTGGCGCTTTGTGTTAAATCCCTACTGTGAGCAGGAGTCTATACTTCCAACCTAGCTGAAATCACTGTGGGAGTCAGTAGGGGGCTCTGTGTAAGAAAAATAGTAGCAGGGAGTGGTGGAGGCCTTGAGAAATTCTGTATTAAATTGTTGCACCCTTTATTATGGGTGATGTTCACTTGTTTATTTTTGCAAGCCTGGTGGTAAAAGTGTGGATAATTAATTAACCTTTTTGTCCTAGATTTACCAAGGACCCAGTGCTGTTTGGAGAGGGACTAAACCACGTTATTTCCATGTAATAGTGTGATTGCTGTGATCGGTAGGCTAGAAAGCAGCTTGAGTGGCTGCTCATACACCTATGCATGTATTCTTATGTCATTTTGAACTGCTTGTGATTTTTTTTTTTCCCCCCCAATCTTGCTTTTCTGATAGAAATATTTAAAGATTGGTTTGAGTTCAGGAGCAAATTGTCTGGAAAATTTGGTGCTAAAATGGGTTCATCTGTTTTCAAGAGTGAAGTGACAGGAAGGAGAACACATTTTCACCCTTGCATCAAAAGACTGTCTGGACCTTGAGTTTGGAAGTGACTGACAACAGAGGCTAGGCACGTAGCTTGTTTGCCCATAGAGTGTGTCATGGAGTGTGTAGATAAGGTCTAGGAAGGAGCTGAACATTTCACATTTTTCCTATTCCTTTTGTAAAATATAAAAAACCAAACCTACTATGCAAAAATATTTAATAATTCTTTTAAATTATTAAAATATATTCAGAGAATATTAGGGTTACACAAACACTGCAAAAATAACCAAGCAATCTTATGTCTCTTCCTGTAGACATGTATATATGACAAATTCTTTCATAACATGATCAGACAATATTTTTAAATTTTTCTTTTCAAGGCCTTACTTTCTTCAGTGTTAGCATTTGTCAGTGCAGTGTGAGGCTGTGAACGATCTGAGGTCCAAAGCCGCCCATCTCGTCGGCTGTAGTTGCTGGATGGCATCCAGCGATTAGGGCTCAACTTAGCAACTCCCATGAGAAAGGACAGACTTTACTCCTTGGTCACTGATGCCACACCTGGGTGACACGAGACGTCCCCTGTCAAATCACTGTGGAGCTCCCCCCTCAGGGCTTGCCAGCTCTGCCATCTCAGGAAACTCAGCAAAAAATGTAGTTGCCTTATCAGGCCTAAAAAGAAATGCAAAGATGCACGTTTGCTGAAGTTTCAGAAATACTCTTGTGTTTTTCATTTGTATACATACGTGTGTGTGTATGTACATATGTATGCCTTGCCAGGGACATGCCCGGTCCACTGGATGACAAGCAGACCCCAGTGGTCGTGGCTCCTTTTCCCAGAACCAGCAGCACAGTCTCCACTCCGGGCAGCAGATCTTTAGAAATTGCTGGAGGAAGGTACATCGTTCTGTCTGCCTTTGCCATTTCACACAGCGTGTGGAAGATGGGCGAATCTGATTATAGATAGCTCTGCATTTTCCAACTAAGTCCTGGATTTTCTGGAGGAGGTAGAACAACTTAGGTTGAGTAGAAAAGGTATCAAATACAGTGGTGGTGATTCACCTCATTAACCTCATCTTGCCGATGGCCTCACACCTTGTGAACTTTTTTTTTAATTTATCTTTTCATGGCTGGCCACTCATTTGTCATGTTGACAGGCAATGGCCTTCTGAGGACACAAGCTACTATTATGGGATCACTGAGGCCGAACAGAAAGTGGAGAAAATAGCAAGAAATATAAAACTGCTAGTCTGTCTCTAAACCAGGTAGCTGGATAAATGGTCATTGTGGATCTGCTTGCACATAGAAATACAGCTGTTCTGTTGGTATTAAGCAGCTTAATCTACTTCAGCTTCAAAGAAGAGCCTAAAGCAAAAAGATATATTTCATTATAGGTGAGGAGGAAATAGATGTTCACAGGCTGTTGACTGTCCTTGAACGGAGCATACTGACTCAGAGGAAATGCAGATGTACGGAGAGGAGCACAGAGGAGACAGGAGCCATTCCTCTACCTGGATCCAGCAACGCTTTCTGTTATGAACACACACCCAACTGTTTGTTTTCAGAAGATCTCAAATGCCCTGTTAGTGTTTAGTAGAAACACGCCAGGGTCAAGGGTTTCCCTCAGGTGTCCTCTGAAAGAGCTTGTGAAATGTGGAATCTGAAAATCAGCCAGAAAAGATCTTTTTGGGGAAGGTGAATTATGTCCATTGGGCTTAACCTACAGGGGAGGTTAAGGCGAAGTTTTCTGGAAAACTTACAGATAAAGGAATCTGTGTCTTGGTCTGACAAAGGAGAGTCTTGTAAAGGATTCGCTCAAGTCTTCACCGTGGCTTATAAGGATAAATCTGAATTTTCTCATTTGAGGAAGGGTGTAAGTTGTATTTCTAGGTGGGCAGAAGTAGGTTGCAGTGATAGAAACAGCCGCAAGCAGAGGCAAAGCCAATGTGTGAGGGTAACCCTAAAAATTGAAGGTGTTGTTGGGAGATGGCAGTAAAGAGTTTTCATTATGATTGAATATTAATTAGTGACATGGCTATTAATGATGACAGTAATTAACAGAGGAAGGAAAGACTTGTCATTGTCCCGAGGGTGAGTAATCAGTCTTGGCAGGTGATAAATAATGGTTCAGCAAACTCAGCAGAAAGATAATCTGTCTGCCTCAGGACAACTGGAGAACAGCTATAAAATCTTCCAGGCACTTGGCAACATTCAGGAATGACTTCATGTTTTTAACAGAGACAAATTAAAATCCCTGATCTCAAGTTCTGCTTATATTCCAGAGTGACTGATCACAGGAGTTCTGGTTGAGTCAGTGCCTTGAGTTTACTTGCCCCTTTAAACCTTTCTTTTGTAATCTTAATAACAGGGAGAAGAAAGACTGGGGAACCAGCTTTCAGCGTTACTTGGATTTTTCATTGTAATTTGCTGAAAATTGAAAAGATTCCTAAAAAGAGGTGTAGAGCTAGGGACATGGTCGTTCTATGCAAAAAATGGAGTGGGACTTAATCCTGCATTAAGTGTTCCTGTATATCTGGAAAGGGACCATGCAGAATGCACTTTACTTCCCTTGAGCAAAGCAATGCACTCCTCTAGATGATTTTCAGATATCGGCTGTCATGTCACTTGGCAATAAGATGCCTAAGAGATCACTGCAAGCCTGTAATCTGAGACCAAAATTGGGAGAAATAGTGGACTTTTTAGTTTGGGGGATGAACAGAAAAACCAAGATTCTGGTTTAGCTTGAACAGAGACAGCATTTTGTGAGGTGAGGTTTTGTTTCCAACAATACACAAGCGCTTCAGTTTGCATCTTCTGTAAATGGTTTTCTAACCTCAAATGTTTTGTTCTATCTTTAGGATATTTTTGTTTTGTAAAAGGCAAAAGGGAACATCCATGTTTATAAAATAGAATATTTTATTGACAAACTTGTCAAAACAACAGTTAGTGGCTCTGAACGTTTTCCCCGTATGTTATTCAGCTAGCACTGTTCACTAGATGTGTTCTTATCTAGCAGGTAGTTTTGGACCCCTCAGACATCTTTTTCTGAGTAAATTTACTATTCACAAAAAAATGATGTGACTCTAGGATGCACCTGGCAAGCTGGTTTCAGCAGAGACAGGAAAGCGCTGGCACCATTGCCAGAGGCATTGGTTAGACGTTCTGCAAGGTACTGCCTGCAGTTCTGGTGACCCCAGTGCAAAGACGTGGAACTTAAATTTGAAAAGTTGCTGAATGGTAAAGTAGAGGGAGAGACCATCTTAAGAGGAGATTAAAAGAGTTCGGTTGGTTTAGTGAAATGGAGGTAGGGAGGCAATGCGTCAGCCCTCTGTAGAAACACTCAGGAGGAACCATCAAGGAAGAATAATAATTCTTTCCGTTAAATAATAATAATACAGGTATGATATCAAATACGTATAAATTACATATAAATAAACATAGACTGGGAAGTGACAAAAAGAGTTCTATCTATCAAAAAAAAAGGAAAAAGAAGTGTTCTGGAATAACTTTCCAAATAGGATAGTGGCAACTTAAATTGCTCTTAGGTGAGTTGGGAGGGATGGAGAGTGACCGTAGAGCTGAGAATACAAGCTTGTGAGATTGGTCCTTTAGTACCTGGTTCATTGATACCTACAAGGCAGATTGAGACCATGCCCAGCTGCTGCTTGTTGGTCACATCTGTTTGCCCAGTATTTAAGTGAAAGCAGGTGCTTCCCTGATCTTCAGGAGCTCTGCTGATTGCCTCAGGTTGGGGAGGACAGGTCCATATTCCTGCTTGCTGCTGAAGCCTGACTGAAGAGGGTTTACTGGTGTTCCTTGTGGAGTTGTGGGTCAACTTGCATTGTTGGGGAGTGGGAGCTGCTGTCCCCTTCTGCATCAGGTAGAGCCCATGTTTCTAGTGGAAATTTCACCTGTATGGGAGAGTCACTCAGACCTGAAGATACTGCAGGGACTTGGGACACTAGCAGTGCCTGTTGTCTCTGTGAGGCACATCATACTTGTGACTCCTGGCCTTCGTTGTATTTAAGGTTTGTTGAGGGTGTGGGGATGCTCTGGGCCTGTGGAAGGCAAAATGTTCTTCAGAACTTTTCTGGAACAGGCATCATGTTTCTTGAAGTACCCACCACATCTGAACTCAGAAGTGCTCCATGCAATAAGATCCTCCAGGGTTTATTTAGTAAGCCTGAACTATACGGTCGATCAGTTCCTTTTTGTATGCTATCTTCAACTGATCTATCACAAAGCATAGCACTAAGTATTACCAGGGCTATTAGCCTACTGTATGTGAATGCAAATATCTCTCAACAAATGGACCGTACGCTGAGAAGGGCTTGGTGTTAACGTCTGCATCCAGATATGGCATTGTTAGGTTGTGCAGCAAGCTGCCATAGCTTGGCATGGACTTGCTGAATTGCCTCCAAGTGCCTTTGCTGATTGCCTTTGACTTTGGACAAGTCATGTTAGCTGACTTGTACACACCGTTATGTTTCATTTTAAGCTTTACCTTTCTGAGTATGGAGTTTAACTCAGTGTTGTTGCCCTGCCATGTTGTATTTTGATAGAAGGCCTTAGCTTCTACTGAATAGCAACAAGTTTTCCACTTCTGTGATTTCCATGCGAGCAGCGGAGAGGTTGCATACATGCAGACAATCAATCCTGGAGATCTTTACGCTGTTTATAAGATAGTAACAAGCTTTGTACTACTAGATGGTCTCTGAAAACCTAATAAACTACCTGATGGGCCTGAAAGACTTACTTCTCTGCTCCTGGCCACCGTGCTGCTGGTGCGATCACTGGGAGGTGACAGCTCAACAGCGGCTTGGTTACAGGCGCACCGAATCCCACTTCCTTCTCCAAGACATTGCTTGTCTTTGACATATGTGAGACTTTCCTCTGTCTTTTTTCGACTGATAACTCAGTTCTGTACTTTTAGATTATTGCCTCTGACATTACATGTGCAAGGTGCCTGTAAATGCTTCTTCGTCTCCTTGCTAGCTGGTGCTTGCAGAAATGTAACTCCCTGTATGCTGAGGTGAGAGGGAAGCAACTGGGAGAGAACAAATTACGTGGAACCATTAGAGCAATATCTGACTTAAAGTATATCAAGGCTTCTACCACACACAATACTTCTTGGGACTTAGTACCTGTCAATAACTATATAATTGTAGCGTGGCACAAGAAGGAAAAACATTCTGAAACCTCAGTGGAGATAAAAAGGAAAATGGAATAAAATTCATGTCAGTTCTATTGTATCTATCTCAATGTTATCTCTCTCTGGGGCTCTCAAACCCTGTGGTCTCAGTGTTTAATGCTTTCTTCACTTTTCTTTCTCTCTCTCTCTCTCTTTCTTTCTTTCTTTTTTTTTTTTTTTTTAAAGGTGCTGATATTGTGCAGTGGCTTATGAAGAACCTCAGCATTGAGGATCCAGGTAAGGTGACCACAGCTGGGAAGGAACGGATACTCCATACATTGTGTGTGCCATTAGACAGCAGATACTATTTTGCTGTGGTCTAAAATACCAGTAGAACAACAAGGTTGATTTAAGCATTGGAGGGAAGGAGGAGGGAAACAGATAAGAATCAACATCTTAAGTCTAATGCCTTACACTGCAACACACAGAAAGCACTTTGTAGGAGTCTTAGCCTGTCTCTGAAATTCTTGCTACCTAAGAAAGCCTGATTGATTTTAAGGTTGTTCCCAGACTTATGAAGTTGGTGGACGTGTGTGGTTAAGCAGGCAAAGGCAGTGACAGGTATTCATGATGTGGAGAAAGGTAGCCGTGACTGACAGGACATACTGGCCAAGGATGACACAGACACCATCATGGGATCAGATGGTGGCTGCTAATTTATCACAGCAGATAGGTAAATGGATAATCAGCGATAAACAGTGATCAGTGTATGGGCTCAGTCCAAACAGTTCACTCCTCAGAGAAACCAAAATCATTCTGGCACAGTTAAGAACTATTGGGAAAAGAGGAAGAAAAGATCTGCAGGTCCAGAAGTTTCATTTTCTTTTCTGGAAAGGAAAAAAAATCCAGCATCCTACCTCCCAGTTTGTTTCTGCTGCCTACTGTCACCATGTAAAAGCAGAGATAGAGGCAGTGTTGTCTCACCCAGCGCATCCCTATACACACATCCCTTCTCATGAGTCCAGTCAAGTCCCAAATCTGCATTTCAGCTTTATTATCTGCCTGGGGGCGCATGAGCAGCTGATGTGTATTTTGCAACTCTGAGAAAGTTGCTCCAGCTTTTGACAGCTGACATTGGTTGAAAATCTGTGCAGATGTACCTCTGCAGTGGTGAAGGGTTGCGCTGGCAGTTGTTGGACACACGCTCCCCTTTACCTCAGCACCGTTTCCTCTAACAAATGGCAATGCGACAGTGTCAGGATTTGTCTTTGTTGAATAAACATGCTGCTAATGACCTGGTGTTGCAGGTGTTTGTCAGATTTGATAGAGGCAAGTGGGGTTCACTGATGGAACAGGCTTCTTGTCCGCTGTCACCTGTGGTGGATAACGTGCTTCGAATTGAATTTCAGACTCTAGAGCTGAACTGGTGTGTGACATTTTGTAAACGTAAAACCAGCAGGTTAAACATTTGAGCAGTGTTTCATCTGTATCGTAAGGCTGATTTCTGCTCTCCTGCTTTGCACGGTTTGGTTGGAAGGCGTAAGGATGCGGTATGGGCACAGAGAGGCATGTGCGCACCAGGTCTTCACGTGAGTCATCGCCAGGGCCGCTGCTGAAAGCAGAGGAGTGTGCGGTGCACATCCTCCTGACACATCCCTGCTGTTTTCTGTCTTTCACAGGGGAAGCAATACACTTGGGAAGTCTTATCGCTGCACAGGGTTATGTCTTTCCAATCTCAGACCATGTCCTTACCCTGAAAGATGATGGGACGTTCTATCGTTTTCAGGTTGGTGAGCCTTCTGCCTGCCTTGTGGCCCCTGCTACTGTCCCTGCAATAATACTGCTGAAATCACGCGCTCTTTATCCCTAAGCACCCGTTAGGTCTATGAAGCTAGGGATTGAGGCTATCTTGGTAGAGGCCTTCGAAGGTTATGAAGTCGCTTCAAAAAATCTGCTTTAGAATCCCAAATCACTCTTTTCTGCTTTCTGACCAACAGTTTTTACATAAATTAACTGGTATGTCCTGTGATTATTTTTGATATGTGATTTCAGCGCTGTTGTACTCAGAGTTGAACAAAACCAGGAGAAAGAAAATGACTTTCAGGTTCTAACCCTGGCACAGAATTGAGTAGCCACCCTCCTGTGCAAAATGGACCAGGGCAAACTTTGGAGTTGGACATTCAAGCTCTGGCACAGCATAAAATTCAAATTTTTATCCTCTCTTCGTTACAGACTGGTGTGGGAGGGGGCAAGCTGCAGGCTTGGGCTCTTTTACAGAGGATGTGTAACCTTGGCAATCACCTAAGCTGGGAAATCTCTATCCCTCAGCATCCCTGTGCCTCCAGATGTGTTGAATTTTTAAAGCATCCTGTGCTTGAGTTCCATGCCCTTTCCAAAAGCTGCTGCTGTCAGCCTCCTAGATAACTGAGTGCTTGTGCTGCAACAACTCCTTTTGGACAGATTTTATAACTTTAAAAGAAGCAATAAGTTCAAACCTGGAGTCCTGCTGCCTAATCCTGCAGGCTGAATTTGTGTTTTTCTGTTACATCATCCCAGCCAGCTCCCTTATCTTTCCTGTGACCTCTCTTCTGTTCACCTTCCCATTCCTCCTTTACGTTTGTTTTCTCTTACTTAGTTTTTATTTGAAAAGCCTCTTGTCCTCTTTGCATCTGATGTTGTTGCTGCTCGTGCTCACTGTCCTGCTGCTGATGTGGTATCGTGTTATCGTGTGAGACCAATGGCACAGTGAACAAAGCAGCCCAGGAGATCACAGCCCTCCCCTTATCTCACCCCACCTCCTGATTATCTGGCATCATTCAGACTAAAGACTTTTCGTGACAGTTTCCTTGCTTTTCTGAAAGTCCTGCTCCTCCTGTCATGCAAGACTTGACAGAAGCAGGGGCAATACTGATTGCCCGTTTAGTTGTAGTTCTCCCTGTTTTAAAAGAATGACGCCATAAGAAGTTGTCCTGTGCAGCTCTCAGGAGCTAGATTTCAAAAGCAGAGTATTATTTAATTTCTTTTCCTTAAGCCTGTGTAAACCACATCATCACGTTTTCTTGACTGCTTATTGACTTTTCTTTTTTCTCTTGTCTTTTCCTACAACTTTTGCTTATTCTTTGCCCGTTGCTATTTCCTGCAACAGTTTTCCTCAGCCGTTTTCTGCAAAAATAACCTGATCAAACCATTTTTCTTTTCCATTACTCTCTTCTTGCCTTTTTCTACCTCAACATCAGTCCCTCCTTTAACAGTAGCTCATCTTGTGAAGTTCTTAAGATATATACCAGTGAGGAGCATTGAACCCTGTGTTGTTTGATCCCTCCATGTTTTCTCACTGTACTTTGGTGCAAGGAATAGTCTCTGTGTGTGTAATGTCCTATACCCATTTGTGGGGGTTACAGAGTTCCGTAATTTGTGTGATCACAGGGACATTATTTTTCATTCATGTTAAAAGTGAAATACAGCCACATATAGTAATATCTTGTAATTAATTGTAGCAACCGCAATATGCAGACCTGGATAGAAAACAAAAGCAGTAAGCTTAGCAGGACTTCTGCTTTCAGAATGACCCTAATCAGCTGAGTTTTGACCTCTGCCATCTGTTATATTTAAGTAGTAAATTGTTTTGTAGGCTGCCAACCACACTGGTAGCTGCTCCAAAAAAGCAAGTGGTTGTGTAGCATATATAAAAGGCCATGAGGTTTCTCGTGCTCCTAAAAAAAAAAAAAAAAAAAAAAAAAAAAAAAAAAAAGATTCAGGGTGTCTGCAAATTCCTGGGGAAAGAGGGGGTTCTGGGGATAGGGGGTAAGAGGTCCACATTCTGATGAGATGGCAACAGTGTCTAAAATGCCATCAGGATGCTGGGCATCCTCCTCAGGAGATGCTTGTATTACAGCATCTCTATTTACCTGCAGTGAGAAATGTTAAAGGTGATACCTTCCTGGAAAAGCTTCCTCACTCTTACTGAGATCTGTGGTAGTGTTTCCCCTGAGGGCAGAGACTGGGCCGTAGGCTTTGTGATTTTTCCTCTTGTAATGTTTTTCTGCACCTGAATTGTTTTTCATCTCTTAAATTACAAAAATACGTATGTTGTTTCTTAGGCACCGTACTTTTGGCCTTCAAACTGCTGGGAACCAGAAAACACAGATTATGGTGAGAGTATAATTATTTCATTGTAGAAAGTTAGTACAGAAAGTTTGTCATGGAAAAAATTGTCCTTAAAATAATTACTGTTGGCCGTCTAAACCCTTCATCAGCAGGGTTTCTTGTCAGACTGCAGCATCAGAGGCAGATTTGTGCCCATCTCAAATACATGAAGTGAAATCCCAGGGTGTCTCAAGCCAATGGAGCTGTAGCCGTCGAGTTCAGCGGGGACAGAGTTTTACCTACAGTTACCTTCATTCTCCCATAGCTCTGTTCGTTTTGGCAGGATTTATGGCAAGCAGAATACTGCTCCTTGGGAATCTTAAATAATACCAATATTGCTTTTGTGGGAGAACATACTCTGATCTGTAGCTGAATCTGATACGTTGATCAATAAAAAGTTACCTCATCTGGGCACTCATCTGGCTGATCAATAAACCAGTATATAACTGATGGCAACCCACAGTTAAAGTTCTCTGATATATGACATCAGACTTATTTTTCCCATTTTTTAAGATTACCAGCTGATAGCTGATTAAAAAAAAAGACGACTGAGCATGGTTTATGAGCTAATAAACTGCAACATGGTGTGTTAAACATGCGAGTGCCTGCAGACAGTGATAATACATAAAGAAAATATGTCAGTGTTGTTATCTTTAGCTGTCTGCATGCAATGTTGCTATCTCTTCCAGAACTGCACTTCTTTCACAGTTAAATGATAAAATCAATTGTTGCATCCTGGTGTGGCGTTGGAAGAGGAAGTGAATCCATGCGTGTGCTCGTAAAACAGGAGCTTCTAGAAGTGCTTCTTTTGAAATATCTCATAATCTAAGATCAGTTCAGAACTCCTCCCTGAATAATCAGGGTTTTTTCTGTCTCAGGCAATAATTACTCATCGTTATGGATTCTGGAGGTCATTTGCTGGGGTGGAGAAGTAGCCTGCAATGGTGTCTGTCACGTGATAGTTCATTTGCAGTCCTCATCTGCAGGGAAGCTAGCGCAGACTTACGTGTTTGTCCCAGTGAGGGAACTGCTTAGGAGAAAACATGATGCTGTTCATTACATGCAAAATAACTTCCAGATTTTACAGTCACCATATATAACTGCCTGAACTGTGCCAAATATGTATTCTGTAAATATCGGAATAACAGTCTGAAGAGGGAAGTTCTGTTTTTTCCTACAGTATCTGATAATAACTGGTTTTGCAGTCAGGTTATTGTGCTGCAAGGGCATTGAGTGGAACAGTACACCTCAAAATAAAGCCCTATATGAGCTGACCCACAGCTGGACAAGCTGCAACTGCATTAGCTCTGAGCCCTGTAGTGACAGATTTTCATCTATCCCAGAAATCTCTAACATATGCTTGTAATCAGTCTTTGCATATCAGAGGTCTGTACAGATGGAGTCTTCCCAGGAATTAATCCCAAACTAGCAGTAGACCCAAATAAAACTGAAATCCCAGCAGCTCTTCATACTTTTTCTATTTGCGTGGATCCACTCACAGGACAGGAACTAACTTGCTAATGGCAGGTCACTGCCTAGCATGAAGAAATACTGTGAGATGACTGACTCTCACTTTATTTGGTGTTGTAAATGGCTTACAGATGAAACTGCTCTTGAGATGTATAAATATAAATGAACTGATCAGCTCTGGTTACCATGCATAATATTGGCTCATTATATGAAGGTTTATAGGAACGTTTATAGGCTTTATAGGAACAGTATAGAATAGAATTACATGAGTAGCACTGGTTTTTTACATGTATTTTTAAGTAGAGAATAGATTTCCAATGGAAAACATCTATGAAGGTGTCAGACAATTTTATTTATCAGGAAACCAAAACCCTGTGGTTTTCAAAGGAAAGCTTAAATTTTCTCAAAAATATTTATGGCAGATTTACGTAGATGATGCTTTGCTTTCTGCCCTGCTCTGTTTTGGTACGCTGTTGGACAATAAGTACCTGGCCCTGCAGCATGAGAGAGGGCAAAGCACAAGGAAGCTATAAAATTCGCATCTGGATCCATCCCAAAATGAGAGCACTGGACCTCTCTTATGTAGTTGAGCCCTGACTGTATACCCAGGGTGTGCTGGGGACCTCGTGTTTCAGCCCGTAATGGAAACGGGGTGAGCTAGCAGCCCAGCTGAGGCTCTCCCAGAAGCCAGCCTGGGACTGGTTTGGTGTCGTGCGCTGGGCTCATGGTGACCTTCAGAAGCCCAAACCGCATCAGTTTCTGCAGTGTCTGCCGACGGTGCAATGTGAGAGGGCTTTTCTTAACCATTTGCAAATGTGTAGAATAAGAGGATGAAGCATATGAAAAAATGCTCAGATCATACCTTTAAGATCTGGCTCGGATTTCTGTTTTCATTTCAATATCCTGATTTTTTTTTTTTTTTAAACAAAAGGGGAAAAGAAGTGCAGGGCTGTTCACTTTGGCAGGCATATTCCTGGAGTGCTGAGGGGACTAGGTTGCTAATGCTAAATCTTTTACCAGCCCCAGAAGCAATTGTGCCTTTCTGAGACATCTTGTTAGGTCCTGGCATCTACTCTCAGCACTTTTAAATGAGATGTCCCAGGTGTTTAAGGCCTCTGAGATTACTAGCGGGTAATGTCAGCTGGGTATTCAGCCCTCTCATTCCTTGCCTGATGTTGCTTTCTGATGAGAACGAACAGTGCATGGACCACTTTTTTCTTTTTTAAGATCTAGTACTAATAATCTGTCTGTAATTGTTTTCCATTCTGTTTCTTCCTTTAGCCATCTATCTTTGCAAACGGACCATGCAGAACAAAGCTAGGCTGGAGCTGGCGGATTATGAAGCCGTAGGTACACCGCTGCTAGAGTTTAAAGCTGGGGGGTGCGGGGAGAGCTTTGCCTGCCAATTGAACGCTGCCATTCTGTGCTTTGGGGTCAGCCTTTACTGTGTCTTTTTTTCAGTTGTCAGAATTGTGCGGAGGTTGATCTGGAGACAACATCAGGAACGTGACTGGGGAACGTCCCTGGCTTTGCAACATCTCAAATGAAAGCATCTGCTGTATAGCCAGCCCTCCAAGACTGGGGAAATTACACAGAAGTTTACATTGGTTTCCTCTTTCCAGTTAACAGTTCCTGGTTTATACAGCAGATATTAACACATGAAAATGATGGCTTTCAGGTGCATTATTGGGCAATTAAATTGCTAATGACCCATCTAGTTACAGACCTTAAAAGGAAAGTTTTCAGATATTAGACTTGGACCGTTTTCAATATGCCATATAAAAACTATTACTCAAGCTTATTCGGGGCATATTTTCTGTTATGAAATGATTATTCATAAAAATATCCCCAACCTTGGCTTCAGATTGTGGAGAGGAGTGGGAAGATGGAAGCAGCAGGGGCAGGGCTGACGTGAGTTTCTTTGAATGTCAGCAGTGTAACACTTTGACCAGCTGAACTTTTCTTTCTGTCATATTGACTTTTTTTTGTTTACTAGCTCAACAGTGTAACAGCTGAATTTCAAATGTGGAGTTTGTCGTTGGAGGGTTTGTTTACAAAGCTGGTTCTAGTGGGCTTCTGTGTTCACATTTATTACAATGAAAACATTTATATTGCATGTATTTTAGGGTTTTTTTCCAAGAATGGACTTTTTCCTTCTTCCTTACCTTCTGCATTTTGGAACTTTTGTGCACATGGATATATATACACATGCCATTTGGTCCTTTCAGTGAAGAGCATGCAAAAATTGCCACTTATCTAGTCCACCCTGGAAATGCATCCAAAGTTCCCAAGAGTTCTAATCTTGAAGTACAGGCATAAGGGAAGGAATATAATAATCTGCATGCACTTACACATCCTTTTGCTGAGTTTTCTCTTCTGCATATTGTTGATTTCATTATTAAAACCATTAAAATTGCTCACAGCCAACCAATTAACTGTAAGTCCTCTAAAGATCTATCATAAAGCAACAAAAAGCTGTTCAGCAGCGCACACACTCCCACACACATGCAGCGAGGCTATGGCTAAGTACTTTTGCACATCGTTGTCTACTGAGAGTAGCAATGCTCCAGCGATGGCAAATAATTAGATCTTGGCGGTCTCTCATTTTTCTTGTGAATATTGCATTGCACAATTAGAGATTGCTTTTGCATTCAAACTTTGCTCTCTTAATTAGAGACAATCAGATAAGAATGGCACAGACTCTTCCTAGTCATTATGGGAGCTGAAGCAGATCCAGCAATGGAGATGTAAGCTGAGCACAAGTGAGAGAAACAGGTTTCTAAGAGTGAGAAGGAGCATTGTATATTTAGTACACCTTTTTGGAGATGTAGTATGAGAATGCTTCTCCGTAGGCATCAGCACTGACTTGGAGTTTCCAAAGAGAATGTCTACAAAGCATCTCAGGGGACATCTTCTCATTTTTCAGTTCTGCTTGCAGCATTCATAGACACCTCCCCACCCCCCATTTATACTGGTAGAGCAGGAGTCTTGATGATATGATTAAGCTTGCATAATTGCATTCAATTTTGTTTATAAATGGCCAAAAAAAAGCACGATTCAAATATTGCTTCAATTGCTGATGTTTCATTGGCTTCAGCATATTTACTCCAGAGGGCACATGTGAACATAATTTAAAATAAAATTTAAAAAAAAAGAAACCCACAAAAAATGTTTTTTGCCGATAATTACAAGTTGTTCTTTCTTGTAGCCACGGTTAAGGAAATCATCACAGTTCAGCACAGCTGTAAATCATTCGCTTAACTGTTTTATTCCTTGTATATGGACTGAAACTCTTACACGGACTTGGCGGTAACGGAGCCAAGCTTTATGCCTTGTATAAATAGGAAGATTTCTTCTAGAATTGAAATGCATGCAGTTAAGCACTTTCTTGAAATAAAGGGAATAGGTATAAAAAGAACAACAGTAGAACTAACAGTGTTCATTTCAATGAAAATTTGCAATAGTTGAACCAGCTGTAATGGAGAAGAGCATCAGGTTAGTGGTCTCGTAGGCCTCCTTGTCAGGGTGGGTGTGGATATGTGACTTCGGGGTGCCATTGGAGCCTGAAATTCTGGCCAAGTCCCGAGTTTGACCTTGAGCTGTGATGAAGTCACATCCACCTCCAAATGTTCAGATCATGACGCTCTCTGTAACGGGTCTGGACCAGAGCTCTTACTTCAGGTGTAGAGCAAGGCTGCATCTGGACCCAGTCTTTGCAGTTACCGAGGTTCATTGTTCAGACAAACAAGCTATTTCCTTTTCTGAATCATCCTGGCAATCCCCAGCCTCCAGTGCTGTGCAGCTGCGTAACGCGCTCAGCGGTGACCAGGACTGAGCAAAGCAAGCGATGCTCGGGCTTTGCACCTTAGCAAAAGCCTGAAGAGAAGAGAGCGGTGGGGGGAGGAAGGGAAAGTGGGGATGAGAGGGAAACGTGCAGGTGGCAGCCATCTGCTATCAGAAATGAAAGCTGTCAGCTTCACAAAGCTTCTCAGTGTTATCTTTTGGGAACAGATCCATCATTATTTTCATAGTAGAGCTCAGGCTGTCTTTATCACACTCCATTACTTCTCCCTGACAGGGCCCTCTTAGCTGCAGCTATGGGGCTGCAGCCCAAAAGGGTGTGTTACAGCCTTGCTTTGCCTGCAAGATAGTTCACCCGAAACCAGCGCTGACTTCTGTGTCTTGAGTTTTCCAGCTTAGGAAAAAAAAAGGAATAAATAAATACCTGCTATGCTAACTGTGCTCTTAAGCAGTTGTTATAATTACAGGGATTAATTGTTCTTACTATTTTCAACTTTTGTCAGGAAAACTTAGCAAGACTTCAGAGAGCATTTGCGAGAAAGTGGGAATTCATCTTCATGCAAGCTGAGGCCCAAGTGAAGTGAGTAATCCTGGAGCACTAAACTGCACCAGTTTTTAGAGCTGTGAAGGGAAGGGGGTTCTGTACAAATAAAATTTCTCTGTCAAGGTCTTTAGTGCAGCTAAGCTTAGAAAGCATTGGTGAATTTTAATCACCGGCAGACTAGAAACAATAGAGAGCCAATTCTGAAGGTTTGTGCCAAAATCTGAAAGATGGGTTTAATTATCTGTACGTGGAAATGTTGGTCAGGAGCTCCTGAGCCTGGATTCACCATGGGAGCTTGGGCAATTCACTTGCCCATTCTGCTTCTACTTTTTTGAAGTATTTTTGTTTTGTATGAATGGAAAGAACAGAACTTTGTCATCTGTCTGCGTTACTCTATGCTTGTAAAGTATTTCTGAGTTTAAAAATACTGCTGCTTCAAAGTGATTACAAGGGTGGTATTTACAGCAGGCTGGATTTGGTTTTCTCATTTATACCAGTCCCCAGTTGACTCCATTGTACCTCTACTTTCTGCATTCTGTCTTGTGCTACTAAATTAGTATGGAGAATTGAGTACCACTTACATGAAACTTACTCAGATTTAGTATTTGGGGTTTTCCTATCCTCTGCTTATAATTGAAATTACATTTTTTTCTCATCTTCCCTTGTGAAAACAGTTTGAAGCCTCTTAATGTTTTGAGCATGTTTTCATTATTGCTGCAAAATGGGTTTGGTCCAGGGTTTGTAGACTAGTGTCTGCAAACTAGCACCTAAAACCCTCCATGTCCATTTTGTGCACATAGTAGTCACCTATAAAATGGAAAGGTTGGTGAAGATGATGCGTGAGAACATCAGTACTGACACTCTGTACCACTAGAAGGAATTTGCATGTTCAGCATTAGATGCTAAAAAGTTAAGGAACATCATTTCTTGAGGGTGTGGCTGAGGTATATGTCTCTATCTTTGATTAACTCTTTGGAATTTTGATTAATTCTTTGCTTAATAACATTGTAATTATGCACTATTTAAGTACATGATAATTATCCTTTCATTTACAAGGTAATTAAGGGATTTTTTCTGACCAGAATACCAGTGTTCTGTTTGGAAGAGAAAATTAGAAGTTGAGATAGCAATTGTACTTTCAGTTACTTAAAGGTTTATTGCCAAGATGAAAAAAAATAAAAATGTAAGTCAAAACAAAATTCTGCGTTCTGACCACAGCATACAGTTATTACCTAAGAAAGAAATGTAAATATCAGATTTGTGACATGATCACTGTTGCTTATTCATCTTTTCTCCATTCAATTTTCTTCGGCCAGTCTGTGCTTACGTTTCAATATCAACTTTTTTTGCTGGCTAATTTCAGCTTCTTGGTTCCTGGTTGATGTGATGGTTCAGTCTTCAGGTTTCCAACGAGGCAGGGCTGGAATTCACAGTAATTCACAGCCCTGAATTTAACTAAAAAGGAAAGCAAACCAAAACCACCTGAAAACATTCCTGCTGCTTATCAAGTTCTGCTCTGCCTTCCACGTCTTCGTTTGCACACAGAATTTCCATTGCTGTACCTACATTGCTCAAAAACTGCAGCCACAGAGCATCTAATTGTGTTGTGTCTTCATAGTTTAAAAAGTTATCAGTAAGTTTGGGGATATGAACCAAGAACCTCGGTTCAGCACAAAGCACCCATGAAGACAATTCATGGAGCCTCTGAAGAGTCCCTCCAGTTCGTGTGTGGTGTGAGGTCGGCCGAAGACTTCACCTTCCCCTTTGGCCAGGCACGAAGGGCTCGCTCAGAAGAAGAAGTTTTGGGCTGGGTGTCTGCGTTTGCTCCCTAGCGCAGCACAGTGACTGCTCTCTGGCCGCTGCTCGTGTCTTTGTGCGGGGACAGAGCTGGTGCAGAGCTGGTTTCTTGTCTCAGCCATGCAGGGAGGATATTCAGAGGGTGATACCAACCTGTGGAGGACTCGGGCTTTTTGTGGGGAGGCGTGTTCAGAAACTTCAGTTTCAGTTCCCCGTTTCCTAATCCCTTTTCTAGCACAGACTTAGCCAAGGATCACTGCCCCTCCAGAAGAAAAAACAGAGAGGGGAGGACCTGATGGTCAGAAATCCCAGCTGGTGTGGGTTTTTTCCTCACTGCTTTGATTTTCCTGGGTGGCGGCAGTGCAGAAACCCAGCACAGGGGTGCTGTCGGCTTTTCAATCCTGCTCTGGAGGCAAAAGCGGTTCCTCTTTCCCTGTGCCTCACCCAGTCTCTCGGCAGGTAGATCTTGCAAGCCGGTGGTGACTTCGCTGTGCTCACGTGTAGAACTGAGCACAGGAGTGAGGCACCAGAAGCGAATTGCTTGATGCTGCTGAGATAGGGGAACTATTGTTTTGAACAACCTCCGGTTGCTTTTGGTGTGTGTGTGCTTTGAGTGTGTCGATTCACTGGCTGCATCAGGGCTGAAATTACTGAGTTACGGTTGTGCCGCCCAGTCGCGTGTGTCTTGGGTGAGCGCTGGCTTGCACGGGGCCGTGCAGCGAGCTCTGCTCCGGTTGCCCGTGCTCTCACCCCTCGCTCTGCCAACGCCGGGGCAGGGGGCAGAGCCGGTCTGTTGAAAGCGCCGAGGAGGGTGGCCCCAAGCGCTGCCCGTGCTGTAGCTGCTGGGAACGCCTGGGATAGCTGCCCCTTTGCAGTCTGTGGTCATGCTAGCGGGTGCCACTGAGGCACCGGGGTGCAACGGGGCCTCCTGACGTGGACCTCCATCCAGCACCAGCTGAGAGCTTCACCTGCAGTAAAGAGGTCCCGGTGGGTCTCCTGACAAAACTAAAGCCAAACATGAACTTCCCCAGCCTGCCAAATCAGGGTCTGGGAACAGAGTATCAGGAGAGGTTGTTTTTCTCTCCAGATGAAAAAACAGATGTTAAATTTTCCACCTTAATAGGAAAATCTGTTTTGATACATATTGAAGTAAACATCAGTGGTGTTTTGTTTGTGGCACATGGGCTTGCAGGTGGGAGTGTGACATTGCTGTACAAAAAAGTGGATTTCTGAATTTTTTTTATCATGGGGTTAAAAACCCCGGCTAGGAACTGTAACAAAGAAGAAAGCATTACTTGTACATTGACTTATACGTTTATGCTTTTGTTTTCAGAATTGACAGAAAAAAGGATAAAACAGAAAGAAAGATTTTGGACAGCCAGGAAAGAGCATTCTGGGATGTGCACAGGCCTGTGGTAAAGCTCTTTTTGAATGATGAGACTTTCTAGGTTCTGACAGGGAAGTTTTAATACTGGTAAACACTGTGCCATGTATTGCATAAAGACATTGCCTTTAAAGTCACCACTTGGCTTTTCCTTGCAGTTCAAAACACACCAAGTGTCTACAAGATTATTTTAGACATTCTAGGCTTCTGCATGCGTGGAACTGTTGATTTGGAAATATATGATAAATGTGAAGTTTTGAAGATTATTTATTGTGCGTACGAAAGAAAAGCAGCTTACCCAGTTTGGCTCAGACTTCCTAGAAAAAGCTCCCCTCTCAGCTATTTCCTTTTGGTGCCAAAGTTACGCGTAAATGGATTGGATGCTGAGATGCCAACTTTGGGTATATGCAGTCTCTTGTTTAGCAAGGATAATTTATGGGACACAAACTTCAGGAAAGAATTTTGGACAAGATCTAATTGTGTATTTTAGGAAGGTAAGGTAGCATGTAGATTGTAAACAGAGGAGTAATTCAATTACCATCTCTTTTCAGCCAGGCTGTGTGAACACCACAGAAATGGACATTCGAAAGTGTCGTCGTATGAAAAACCCGCAGAAAGTGAAAAAGGTCAGTTTGAGTTTCTGGTTTTGGTTGTGGTTTTTTTGTTTGTTTTTGGTTTTAACGCAAATCACGCTTGACACCTACAGTATATCAGACTTACCCAATAGGAACCAAAAGAAGCGATTTGCAAATACCACTTCTGTTTTGTTCTAATTGGTGAATTTACTATTCCTGTTTTACCAGCAGAGTAGTACAGACTGGGTGATGGGTAGAGCTGAGAAGGGCATTAAGGAGCTCTGTGTCCCAAATATCTGCTGGCTCTGCACTCCCATAAAATTAAAAGCAATTGGCAAAAGTACCTAGGTCCCATTTTCAGAAATTATTTGGTCACGGATTTTTCAGAGCTGTTTGCCTGCCTTAATCATTTCAAAGGCTGCATCATTAGCAGCTTGGGTGTCTTTGACTTCCAGCAAGTTTTAGCTCTTCTGCGTATATAGAATCATAGAATCATTTAGGTTGGAAAAAACCCTTAAGATCATTGAGTCCAACCATTAACCTAACACTGCCGAGTCCACCACTAAACCATGTCCCTAAGTGCCACATCTACACATCTTTTAAATACCTCCAGGGATGGTGACTCAGCCACTTCCCTGGGCAGCCTGTTCCAATGCTTGACAACCCTTTTGGTGAAGAAATTTTTCCTTACATCCAATCTAAACTTCCCCTGACGCAACTTGAGGCCGTTTCCTCTCATCCTATCACTTGTTACCTGTTTTGGAGGTGACACCAGACTCGTGAACTTTCATTGGTAGTTAAATTGCAGCAGAGCTATTCACATGTCTCTTACAAATGCTAAAGAAAAAGCACAAACACAAAATGAAAGGGTAACTGATACTACTTTCAGTGCAGGTCTCTGTCTTGAAAATGAAAGGCTATAAGTCAATCTGCAGGTTTTTGTTTAGAGAAGTTCATGTGAACTTGACCCATTGACACCTGGTTAAGCCTTTTCTTCAATGTGTAGTTTTACAACAAGGAATTAAACCAAGTAAAGAAAATGGCATAGGATTAGGTTCTAGTCTTTTCTTTCTCCGTTTGGTTCACCACAATGACCACTCCCAGTGTTCATCCTGCAAGCGTTGATGCACACAGCCTTCAGAGCTCCTAAAAATTATCAGCTGCATTTTAACATTTAAAATAAACTCTTCTACTAACGTGCCTGCAGACCTTCCAAGTGCAGGCGTCTGCAAGCACCATCTAATCTGTAAATTTTGCTCCAGGATGAATGATTATTGACGTGTGTGGATATAAACATTAGGAAATTGATGGCTTGTTACCTTACTGCTTTGCATATTGCACTTTTTCCTCGTTGCATAACAGAGAAAAATGCCATAATCTCTTCTGTTTGTTTATTGATTCCTCACAGTCAGTATACGGGGTTACAGAGGAGTCTCAGCCTCAAAGCCCTGTACACATGCCCTCCCAACCTGTACGCAAAACTACAAAAGAGGATTTCCGGAAACAAGTAAGTAGATGGTTATATGGCAACTCTTCTGAGAACTGTTATCTGGAAGAAAAAAAAAAAAAAAGGCATATAAAGTTATTGAGATATCAGCAAAACCAATTGTATGCTTTACCTGTCCTTGATCCTCACATACTTTATGTAAAGTAGTAAGTATTTAAAGATATATATTTTTTTTTTCATTGAGCAGTGCAGTTGTATGGTGATATGTATTATGGGTAATACTGACCTTTCAATCTACCATTATTCTGTCTGTGGACCAGTAGGCAGATTAATTTCCAGTTCACTGAGGATGTCTGAAAAGTGGGCAGTGACAAAGGCTAGGGAAGAAGCCAGCATACTGGGGCACGGGCTGGGGATGGGTGGTGAGGAAGGGCATCATTTGGTGCATGACTGTCAGACTGTACAGTCAGAGCTTTGAGGGAACTAGGAAAAAGTTATTTGCACAATCACTCCAAGGAATGGCCAGCCAACTCACGCATCCTTGCCCTGGCACAGGGAGCTCTCCCTCGAAATTACTTTCCTGCAACAAGCAGCACTCACTGAAGTACAGGCAGGAATCGCTAGGTCAGCATTTTAGTAAAGACAGCTTTAAACGTGTTTCTTAGGCAGCCAGTTTTAGGGTGGTCTTCTGAACTAAACCTGAACACTACATTTCTTGAACTTTTTCCATCATAGGCAGCATAGGCTGGAGAGTACTGTGAAGAACTAGTTCATAGCAGCGTGCGAATGTGCTGTGAAACTGTTATTGGTCTTGTGATGCCAATCAGTTAGAGAAATGGAAGAGAGGAGTGTGGTGTAAAAAGGGGATCACGTTGCACCCTGAGTAGTCTAGGAACCTCGACCTCAAATATGTGCCTTTCCTACTTTTAATTATGTCTTCTGAAGCTTCCCCTGGGTCTTTGCCATAGGAAATGGAGACTCCTGTTGGAAGCAGTTAATAAGCTTCTTTGAATACCTAGGGAAGGGTCCCGTTTCCTTCTGAGTTACTTTCAAGCTGTTTGGAAAGAGAAGTCAATAGCGTGTTGGGATATGATCAATGCATGCTGTAGAGCTCCTGGATTGTTAATGTCCTTGTCATCTCTCTCCTCAGATAACTTTTCTGAACGTGCAGATAGAGAGACATTGTTTAAAGATGTCCAAAGTAGCAGAAAGGTGAGTGTCCCCGATTGTGTGATTTCCCATTCTTTCCTCATCTCCAGTTTGGCTGTTCCAGAAACAGAGAGCAGGCAGGAATGCACAAAGGCTGGTCCCCCCTTCTGTGCATCAGTCCTTCCCCGTCCTCAACCAGCCGTGCTGCCTGTCTGCTGACCACTGACACTTCTGCACTCACTCTTCTGCCACTGACAAAAAGTGGGTGTAAAATGAGGATGCTGTCGCACTGTAAAAGCAAAGGAAATGTCATTCACAAAAGAAGGAACCCTTGCAGTATTCTTGTTTCCCACCCCTTCACAACCCTAGAGTTTATTTACAGAAAAGTCATTTTTGTTTCAGTTTGAAAATACCCTTTTTTCTTTTGTGGGTGAACTCTCAGTGCTTATCTCTTGCTGGTCTGGCACAGCTCTGGGGAAGGACCTGCGTTTCCATCTTGTTGCATGTGGTGTTCATGTCCATGTTCATACTGGGGTTGCAGGGCCAGTTTCTGCTCCGGCTTATACATGTGAAACCCTATGGGAAATACTGGGGTTGTAGCTGGACTTCTCAAGGCAGCATTTTAAGAGGTGGATTTCTCACAGAGGCAAATCAAGGCACAGTTTGACCTGCAGAATATTTAGTTCTGGTAGAAAAGTATGAACAGGTAAAGAACAAGCTCAAATTTAGTTGAGAATGACAGCTCCTTTACTTAGATACTTGTGAGTTACGCACGTTTGCAGGGGAATCACTGAGACAAATGTAGGGATCGGCATGCTCTTCGGTAACATCTCTTTTAGAGCAAAACTGTGTTGAACATGAGGGACGTGATAACGGCTGGTGCCTTGTAGAGAAATAATAGAGGAATTTTTACCCTATGAAATGTGCTTTGCAGTGCCTGCACCTGTAATTAGCATGCGTATACTAAACTAGGCAAATTAAATGGTGAGAGACCCAAAGTAAGTTCCTATTGGCTCGTACAGTTTAACAATTAAAATGAAAATTTATCCAATTAAATAGAAAATATTCAGAGGCTCCCTGAAATCCTACATACGCTATATTATATGATTGAAATTAGCACATTCGTATTTATGTTTTGGGCTTTCTGGTTCTTTTTTATTAAGAAGAAACATTTGTGCTTTACTAAAAAATGTCATTTTCTACTGAATTTACTTAGAATGACCTTAATATACTGAGACAGTAATAATTTCCAGGCTGGTAATTTACAAGCAAGCAGAACTGTTTGCTTGAATTTTTTCTAGGTAGGTATTTATTCAATAAGATGGACTCAGTAAAACTCATTCACTTGTGAACATCGAATCCTGTCCACGTAACACACCTGTTGTTCAACTTCATAAGGAGCTACTGACATTATAAATGTAACATTGTCAATGCCAAAAAAAAACCCTATTGGTTTTCAGTAAAACTAGACAGAAAATTTTCCTGGTTTGAAAGGGCTTTGGTCTTTTTTTTTTTTTTTTTTTTTTAAATTGGTCCCAAACTGGAGAAGAAAATGTTGCTATCAAAACCTGTGCACATTGATAACCAGGACAAAAGTAAATAAAATGAGAACAATCAAAAAGTTCTTTTTGAAATTTTCACTTTTGAAAGTTTCATTTTGAAATTATAAGGAATAAAATCATGGTTGTGATATTTATATCTTGTGAAGAGGTGTTTGGTTATGTGATGACTTTGGGTGGCAGCGTTGCTGGAGGGTCGCAGAGCTTGGTGCGGAGGGAGAGTGGTGGGAAGTGCAGCCTGGATGTGGAGCGTCATGGAGCAGGCGGGAGGGAAGTAGAGGGATCGATGAGCCCAGTGGGATTGGGATGGGCGAGGAAGAAGGAATGTGGGTGACCTGAGTTGAACGATTGCCTGAAATAAAAACCTGTGCGGCCTGAAAGCTCGATGTGAAACGCTGAATGCAAACGCCAGGAACAAATCTGCTGCGTAAGGAGGTGGTGTTATTAGCAAGTCACTTTTCAGGCTGGGCCCTGCTTTCGGGACCAGTTTAAGTGACAGTGTGGCAGATTGGGGTGCAGCAGGCGACTTCTCGGCACGCTCCTTTTGACAGCCAAGCTTGGCAGCGGCACCACCTGCCATTTTTTCAGTACAGCACAAAGGCACGTTCAGGCAGGACGAGGGAAGTAACGAGGAGCAAATAAGGCAGGGGTGCTGTCTAATCTGTTATAGGAATAAGATACAAATTATTTTAGTAGTGATAGACCAATCACATACATTTTCCATGAATGCATGCTATTCTATGGGGTAGCCCTTGTCCAGCGGAAGAAGAACGGAAAGGTTCTCAAAAGGTTATCCCCAGCTCTCATGAAATAAATGCCCACTACTGAAGATTTTCTTCCCCCTCCTCCCTGTTCCCCTTCCAGGAGTAGATCTGCACCATCTGCAGGCATCCCTCAGCTGCTCCAGGCACCTTGGAAACAGTTTTCTTCTCCTTTCTTCCACATCCTTTCTCCCCACTTGGGACCTGCACACTGTCAGGTTTAGGATTTGGCAATGAGATTTGAGAACTGTTGAGCAAAACTATCAATATATTCTACCTACTGTTTTCCCTGAGTGCATCATGCAGTGTTAGTGCAATCCCACTATGTGTGGCATCACAGAGATGGCTGGGGAGAACCAGAGCATCTTCCTACCAGAAGCAATCTCAGCTCCCTAGATGAAAATCTGTGCTATCCTCTCAGCTCCTCAGTTACTGTGAAGGCTCAGCAGGGCCCTCTGATTGCAAGACAGTTGGGTTCTCGAGGCAAGCTCTGCACCCTTCAGTGAACTCTTCCCACCACCTCTTCTACCGGAATTACAGTGCATCACCTGAAAGGCCAAAAGTCCAGGTTTGCATTTTGACAGAAATGCTTTCCCTTAGGAGTCCCCTGCCTGTAGCCTCCTTTAGACAATGAGGCAATGATTCCGCTGCTGAAATGATTCCGCTACTGAATCAGCAAAATGTGCTTAGCGATTCCCCCTTGTTTCATTTAATTTCGGGTTTTCCCCTTTTATTTTTGCTTGTACTTGTACTAGCACCTCTGATGCCTTCTTATTATTTTATTAGGATCAATTCAAGTTTCACAGCAGATATCTCCTGATTGATCCTTTTTGTTGTGTTTGGGGTTTTTTTTAACCAACCCTCTCTCTCATTGATGTCTCGGGGATTGCTGCTGCTCTCTGAAATTGGACGCTGCTCCCTCCTCCAACCCTTGACCCACAGCAGTCATGAAATGTAATTAATGAAATGAGATGAGACAGCCCTGAGTGCCCTGAGGGGCAATGGGAACCTGCTGTGGTTACAAAAGTGTATGATTTTAATGCCTCATGATAAGAGCTAGGACAAACAAAAAGAAATAATTACCGTAGAGCAGGTCAGGGAAACTTTCTGCCTTTTGTGACCCTTTGTTTCACGGGGTCTTTTCATTCTCCTGCCTTTTTGAGATGTGGAAGACCAGAGGTAAAGTTTAGCATGGACAATCACAGTGCAAGTAGATTAGTTGTTCAGTATGATGAGACTCAATTAACTTAGTTAATTACTTGGCAGACCTAGGCAAAAAAATTAAAAAGTGCCTTAGAGTATTTCCAGTATAGACTAGGACAAATTTCTTTTGATTTATTTCATATATGCTGTCTGTCTTTTGTAAAAATGCGCCCCTAGCCCCAACCCCAGTGGAATTCCTGCATCACTGATGCAAGCAGACACAGTCCTTTTCCCAGGAAGCTCTTTGAATCTCGTTCTAGTGAGGATTAGAGGCTATATGTCTTATCTGACTCATCATGAAGCAAGCCAGTGTAAAGGCCAGGTGTTTTTCCAATGTGCATATAATTTACTGCATTCAAAGTTAATTATTATAAACTACTGTTGAAGTATTTTACAATAGTGCCATTAGACTGAATGGTATACCAACGTAACAAAAAAATGATCTATAGCCTCAAGCTTTGATGCTCAGGACTGTGATCCTCCAAAGATTTAAGTATATTCTTAGCTACAGCACATGACCCTATTTAGATGAGTTACTTATAATGCGTAAAGTTAAGTGGGTGCAAAAGTCTGCAAAAACCAAAAAGGCAAGAGGCAATAGCAACGCGCAACAAACGGAAGAGGAGGATGCGCTTCATAGTCATCCCATGGCTCTCTGGGCAAGTCCTACCATGGCAATCCAGTTGTTGCCTCGTTGGGCTTTTTGTGGGCATCTCGACAGAGACGAGCTTGAGGGAAATACTGCAGTGAGGTGGTGGGTATTTGCGGAGAAATCCTTGCATGCACCATCCCTGGGAAAAGGGACTCCCATGGTTGCTGAGGAACTGATCAATCCCTACAAAAATAAAAAGAAGCACACAAAAAAAAAGAAAAGCTGTACCTCTCTGACATGTGACTGAGCATTCAGGCCCTGATTCTTTTTTTTCTTTCCTTTTTTTTTTTCCTTTTTATATCTGTCAGTTTAATAGCCTACACAGAGCAGTATGTGGAGTATGACCCCTTTATAACTCCTGCTGAGCCTTCCAATCCCTGGATAAGTGATGATGCAGCATTGTGGGACATTGAAACGAGGTAAGAATTAGTAGTTTTAAGTAATGTTAGAGTTGTCTTGCCATTTTGTATGTACGCTCTTCCCACTGCCCTGTTTGGATAGGAAGTTGGATGTCTGTAACTTTACAAGGTACAAGTACGTAGCTCAAGTTTAAACAGGAGCTTATGCTTTATCACTTCTTCTGTGAGTTATTCAGCCCTTCCACTTCCATATGACTTAATGTGTGGTACTCTGTAAGTCAGGTAACGGATGTTCTCGTGCTTGTCAAGGACATGCACAGACTCAGGTCTAAGAGTCCACAGATACAGGATACTGCTAAGAGATACTTGTTCCAGCACATCTCCTTTGATCCTGGAGAGCCTGCTCTCTGGTCCTTCCCCACCTGCAGTGCTCCAGCCCTTTTCCTGTCCTGGGATCCCATGAAAGAGGCCACTGGCAGAATAGGATGGGTTATAGGGCAGTGGCCATTCCTGCTCTGAGGAGGTGGATTTGGCACAGGAGCCAGAGGAGCGTAGGTCACATGTAATGTGTGAGACTTGGCAGGTCAGAATTATAATAGATTGACAAAGTGAGTTTGGGCCTCACCTGTTGGTGAACAAGCTGGCTTGTCTCTGTTACGGTGTCTGATAGGTGAAGAGGAGGAATGACTGCAGGACCTCCAATGCCTTGCACCTCAGAGAGTTTCTCCAAAAAAATCCAAGCACAGCCCTGCAATTTAGATTGTCTTTTGCCCATGTGATGCTGGTGCAAGGGAAGTCCGGCCAGTGTCTACATCTCTTGCCATCACAGACTATCCACAGCCCTCGTAGTGGAGTTAGAATTCTCCTGCCTGCCTCTATGCCTAGCAGCTGTCGCAGCAGGTTTGAATGAAATCACCATGCCGTATCACCTTCACTACTCGCTCGCATCCTGTGGCCAACTACTGCAAGTGCTCAGCAGCTTCTCCTAGTGTTCAGCTGCTGCTGTTCGGCACCAAATCTGAACTGGGAGTTCATTTTAACAAATCTTTGAAAAGAGAATGCCGAATCTAATCCTGTCTGTTCTTGAATAATAAGGTAAAGTTTAAGATGCTGCCAGCCTAAGAAAGCCAATTCGCAGTGAATCAGTGGTCCCTAGTCTCTGCCCCTCTTCACATAATTTCAATATTTTGGATTTCCTTTTTAGTCTGTTTCTCTCATTTTCTCCACCCTCCCTAGCAGGGCTAGAACCAGATACAGCCCCTGCAAAATACTTCTCTGGAGGAACCCCCACCCACAAAGTAATCCAGGCATCCGTTATTTCTGCATCTGTTGATGTAGCTGCAAATCCCAGAAAATATGTCTGTGTCCCTGAAGAATACAATTAACCTGATGTCACAGCCTTTGTAGGAATTTAAAATAAATGCTTGGCTTCTGCTATGATTTCAGAGTTAAGGAAGGTAATTCTCCTGCTGATGAAAAAGAGAAAGTTGTATTACTGGGAGATGGAAGGACAAACAGCTCTGTATTTCCATTTTATTCTCTATTGTAAGAGAACTCACTGCATCTGCATCTAGTTGCAACTTGCATGAATAATTAAATGATCCCCGAGAGCTGCGGTAGCCCTCGTCTTGCCTGCAAAGCTGTTTCCTCAGTTAGGAGAGCAGAGCCCTTGCTCAGGAAAACAAAGAGCCTCTCACTTCTAATGGTAAGGCCAGCTGCTGAGTATGGACAGCCCTGTGCCACTACAGTTCATCCTTCACGGCACTCAGGACTTGGGAAACGCCACAGAAAACCTTCAGTTTTAGACAGCACTTTGGCCTTTTCATTCATGCTAGAACATTGTGCAGCGGCAAGAAGAGCAGCTACAGATCTCTGGGTTCAGCAGGAAATTCCCCGAGCTCAGCTCGTGCGTAGCTCTGCACGAACATGGCTCTCGTGTCCCTGTGTCCGGGCCGGCTGACCTAACAGGTAGGCTGGCATCTGCGCCCTTGTCCGCAGCGCTGCTGGCTCCTGGCTGAGCGCAGGAGGAGCCATCCCAAGTGCTCTGCACTTCAAGTGAGGACATGCCCATCAGTTTTGCTTAGTCGTTACACCGAGAGGAAATCAAAGCGGGCATTTTATTTACCCCTTTGGCTTCTTTGTCTTCAGCACAGATCGCCACTGTCCCCTAAGGCTCCAGGATTAGGAATCACTGTGGACATGACGAGACATGTAGTTTAATAGATATGTACTGTTAACAATGGCTCTACTGTCACAAATGTGAGCAGCTGAGCTGTATTTTAATGGTTGTCTCATAGTATGACGCCATCACACCAGAAGCTTTCAAACACTTTGTGAGCCCAGATTACGCTCTGATGCGGACTGTCTTGTAGGATCCTCGTTGTGATTCCCAGTCACTGCCGCTCCCCATAGGCATCTCTGCAACATGTCTGGCAATTCAAACAACAGCTTATGTAAGTGGGGTTGTATTAAGAAATAATTTAGGAGAAAGGTTGTTAGTGATTTTCAGTGCCTCTGCATCTCGGTGTCCCAGCTGAGACACAAAATAAGAGTCTGATTATCATGGAGGGGAGGAGGGAGTTGCTTTTTAGTCTTCCAAGACTTAGGCATCTAAAAATCAGAGGCACTGAAAAATAAAAGCCCACAAACCAGTAATCATTTTTAGAAATCTTGTCTGCACTACTTCTTAGTGAAACTGCTTTTTTAATGCAAATGTGTAACTGAAAATCTGAAGCCAGTTCCAAGTGACCAGCCAGCACTGTATGGGACACAAGGAGATGCTCTGGAGCTCACCAGCGGCCCAGGGAACACTGCTGGCAAATTTCTGCCTTGACATATAAGAAATTCCCAAGGTACATTTGAGGAGATATACAAGAAGTGCATAATGGATAATCAGTCATGTATGGTATGCTGTTCTTTACATGAAACCTACCAGAAATTACTCTGAAAATCATATCATTCACTGCCTCTCTCATTTTGCCATATATGTAGTACCCAGACAGTACAGTTGCTTTAATGATGACCCTGGTCTTTACAGCTTCTTTTTGTATGTTATTTGCTAACTTGTATTTCTGCAAAATCTTGAGGGAAAAAACACCATCTCCTCATCTGATAATCTTCCTCCCTTTGCTGCTTAGCAGAAACAGCAGCAGCTGCTCGGACAGCAGGCAGAAATGCACATTCCATCTGTTTTTTCCCTTCTCTCTCCAAACAGCAAAGAACCTAGTCAGCAGCGTGTGAAAAGATGGGGTTTCTCCATGGATGAGGTGCTGAAGGACCCAGTAGGACGAGACCAGTTCCTTCGTTTCCTGGAATCAGAATTCAGCTCAGAAAACCTCAGGTGAAACATTTTTTGACTGGAACTAAATGAATGGGGCTAAATCCTAGTCTCTTGCATAGGTGAAACGTGATGCTTGGTCTGTCTTGAACCGCTAAAAACACCCATTTGAATAAAGTTGAGAATGGCAGGATTTGGCCCATAGCACTGCTACGGCTGCCTATACTAGAACTATGTAAGTAATCTCAGGAACAGTGTTTAGCAGAGTCAGTGTTGTCAAGTATCATATGCGAAGGCTTGCGAAGTTGTAATAATGCGATGAGACATTGCGTATTGCTATTAAGCACCCTAACAATATATAGGATTTACACGTGTGTTTGTGGCAGGGGTCATGTGAGGGAAACAGTGTGGTGATCATGTGGCTAAAAATTGTTGCAGTACTGGCACTCACCAAATTGGGTTTGCAACAGCTCCTTTTAATTCTGGCACCTCCTAACCATTCAAGAGCTTGACTCTCACCTTAATAGCGCTCTCTTTGTGTGGGGATTCTGAGTACTCGGCTTCTCATCTTGCAAAGATGACAAAAGTTCTACTATGAAATATTATGTAGACACCTATGTGATCCTACATCAGACTAAGAATCTATAAATCTACTGTGCACAATTCTGCTACTTCAACTACAGCAGGAACAGGCAGCAGTAGTAAGTTGCCATTTTTTGGTGAACCAGCACTAGATGAAGACAAAACCTTTCCTAGAAGATCCAGCCCCTCAGGCCTTGTCCGTAACGCTGTTCTAAACCCAGTCTCTGGCCCCAGGACATTGCTCCAAGATACAGTCCCATTGCAGAATTGATGAAAAGCGCCAACAGCATGCTTCATTCTGGGGTAGCAGTCCTCCAAAGACTATGCCTATCTCTTCAGCCCTTCCAGCTGCAAAACTGAGTGCTAAACTCACACCTAACCAGCGCCTTAGGATTCGTTAGTCACCCCTCCATACCTCAGAACTAATGTATTAAGCTATTTCCCCTTATTGATAGGAGGTATCTTCTCACACTGACAGAAAAAGAAAGGTCTAGCTAGATATATCCCCCATAGACCCTAAGCTAAACCCACAGCCCTGCCTACATAGCAAGTATCTGAGTCCCCTGCTTCTCCTAGCATTAATTGGGATATAGCCACAGGTTTTCTCATCCTTGTCTTGAATCTTAACTCTAATTCCAACCCTAACCCTGAAGTTCATTTTAGGGAAAGCAGCTCTCCTACTGTGGAGAGGGTGAGGTCCACAGAAGAGCTAGTGTATTGTATCCTGCAGATACAACTGAACCACAACAGGTCCCTTAACAACAGAAGCAAATATACTACAGTGAGCCCTGAGAAACTGGGGTTCCCAGGATTATGCTTGAAACAGGGCTGGGGCAAACATTGGGATTAGTGTTCAGGATTTCAGGCATTTAAATGCTAGTTTCATTGCTTGGTGCTGCAAAGCCCAAAGAAAACGGGGAGAGGGCTCATGCCAGCCGGAGAGGCAGCCTGAACAGATAGAGGTTGATACTCAGTGGCTGAGGTTACGGTTCAGACTCTGGCTTGCATGTGACAAACAGCCAAATTTACTGCCGCGTTCATCCATTTGTGCAGAGGCAGGAAGACGGTGGTTAGCAGCAGGGCGGGTGACTTGTGCTTGGCAGCAGGGCAGGCTGCTGCCACCAGCCTGTGCTGAAGGCAAGGGTTTGAGATGGTGTCAGGGTGCCGGTGTGCACTGTTGTGTGGGGGATCCTTAACCTTGCTCCCTAACTGAGGTACAGCAGGTCAGAGGCACTTCACGGATACCTGCAATGGTCCTCACCTGCTCCTTTCCCCGATTAGTCCTGGAGACACAGAAGGATCCATCAGTAGTGTAATTTGACTGCCCTAGACATGGCGGTATCCAGTAAAAAACACTTTTTTTTACGCAGTCTGAATTAGACTGCAGAGGCGATGTTGTGGTGCTCCGGTGCCATCTCAGCACACGGATGGGTGCGGGCACCAGTTCCCGAGCTTTCTTTGGGGGCAGTCCTGTTCCAGTAGGCCCAGGAATCGCTGGCAGAGACGGCCAGAGAGTCCGCAGTTTCACTGGCAGATCCGTGCCTGCTCCAGGGATGAGGAAATCTGCTGGCAACTGAACACGCGGTTGGGTTTTGTGCCTTTGCTGGTAGTGAGCGGGTTGGGTGTCGTTCTCAGTTTACACCGGCTAAGAACTTGACTGCACAGCCTTTGTGTTTCCTTAATTTTTTTCATTTAGAAACTCAAATACCTTAGTAAAGCATGTGAACATTTGTCACTTCAGTGCAGTCTGCTAGCCTGCGAGATCTGGAAGGGAAATTCCCCAGAAAGTGCCTTTAAATAACATTGGAATTGACCATTGTATTTATCGTATTTTCCTGTCCAAGGAGAAATACAGAAAGCAGGCCAGCAGCAAACCAGTGAAAAATCAATGCGCTTTTATGTTTGATATTTTTAAAAAACTGAAAGTTACTTGTAAGATAAACAAGGGAGTGTTACTAAATTATGTAAATGAGCTTGATAGTTTATTGCTGAACAGGTACTGAACTTGTATATGCTTACTGCGCTTACGTACAGTGGTGCTTATTTGCAATTAAATTGTAGTGATGAAGTACAAAATTAATTTACTGTATTGAAATACTCCTCAAATGGGTTTTCTGAAATTTATCTTGCACTAATAAAATCCATTATGACTAGAGGGTGTCCCCCACGTTCATCCTACTCAAAGAAATGGAGAAAGTTTCATTATGAGAAGGCAAGCATGCACCTTCCTCGGTCAATCAGAGCTGCTCCTCCTGCTGATGTGCATTCTCTCTGGATTTGAGATGGCTTCTGGTGAAGGGAGGCTGCAAATCAGTGGGCTGGGATAAAGAGGTTAAATCCCTGCATCCTTTTTGGAAGACACCGGTACCATTCTTTGTTCATATGAGAATATTGCTATCATTCTTATGGTATCATTATCATGATACTGGCTTATGTGGTATCATTATTTTATAATATTGGATCAGTATTAGCAAGCCTGCTTAAAGCTTTAAATAACAACAGGACGTAAAGGCAGAAATATTAATGAAGAAAAATGGAATAGGATGGATTGTTAGCAGTGGTGCTAGAGAGCTCTCTAGGGTTCAGGTGTGGCAGAGAAAGCTCCTGAATTCTCACTGGGAGTGTGTGGCAGAAAGGAAAGCAACTGCTGGATGCTTAAACATGCAAGCAAAATTTAAGTTATACCCAACAGCAAGGTTGGGACCTGTCCCATCTAAGTTGGCAGCTTGGAAGCACGTGCTTTCTTCTGTGTCATCCAGGCTTCCTTTAGAGTGAGAGAAGAGAGGCTGAAGAGGAGTCAGTGAATCACCTGGGAAGGATTTCTTTCAGCTTTAAGTGGAAACAAACCTAAAAGCACCTAAACTGCACTGTAATGCGCCCATCTCTACCATCTATAAGCCTGGAGAGACTGATTCAAATGACAGTGTCTGCACGGCAAACATCTACAGTTAAGTGGGGTGCATCCCTCCCAAACTCTGAGCAGCTGTAAGGAACTTTCTGAGGGCACAGCATCTAGCACCTTGCTAGAAAAATCACATTTGTGGGTATCTTTTAAGGACTCTCCTCCCAGTTAACTATCCGGAGATGTGGGAACTGTTGCAGCAGGGATGTATTCTCTCTCGGGATGTCAGTATGATCTTCATTAGCGCTGGCAGGAGTCCTGTAGGCCACTGTGTTGTCCTCAGAGCAGATCTGAGAAAGTGAGTGCTGGAAAATCTAGAAATTCCTGGTAGTGCTAGAAAAGAGATTTCATGAAGTATGCGATTGAGAATGCCTTGAAATGAATGTAATTCAGTGGTGTAGCGAGGGAACCAAATTCTGCTCTTATACCCAGTGGTGTACATCCCAAATCACGGGATGGTTGTGGTAGGGTATTTCCATATCTTCCTAGCTGAGAAAAATTGGTCCCGGTGGGGGTCTCGAGTGAGGCACTGCTGGAGATAGCAGCAGACTAGACTCGGTGACCTCCCGGGTCTCCTTCCAGCTGTGTTTCTGTGTTCTAATAAACTTGCAGGATCATGTCCACCAGTCTCCTGGGCTCGGCTGAGCCCTGTAACTTATTTATTTACTGGCTGTCCATTATTTATGTGAGAGCAGGAAAGCCAGTCAGTTGGGTATTTTCCTCTGTTTTTGTTTTAACTCTTTTTCTTACTCTCTTTTCTCTCTCCTCTCTGCTGCTACCTTTCATCTACAATTTGTTTTGACTCTGTTGATTTTTGAAGTACCCAAAATACAGCAGACAAAATGCCAAGCTTCAATTAAAAAAAAAAAAGGCCAACAGAGAGTTGTTATACATTTTTTATGACCTGGAAATCTCCTGAGACATCTTGAGATTGCTGAGATGTTCATCTAACTGGTGGATTGATTATTTTTTTTCCCCAACTTCAAAGAGTGTCAGCTGGAAAGAGAAACAACTAAGTGGGAATATGGGACGTGGGAATTTTACCCGAAGGGAAAGGAGACTGCACACCTGTTTATAGGCCTAAATAGAGAACACATGATGCTTTATAGGAATGCACTGTGAAGCTTCCAGTGCACAAATGCAGGCATTTCGTGCGTTATTGTGAACATATGTTGAAAATCGAGTTATCCGGAAAAGAATTTTACCTGCAGAAAGTGTTTATATTTTATATGACCCCTAATGGCTGAAACTTGTTGCCTTTTTTTTAGCTTTTATCAAGAAAGGAAAAGTTCGGGCATTGAGGAGAGCAGATACACGAAGTAAAACCCACCCAAGCCCCTTGTTTTCGAAATAAAAAGCGTTTGCGCAGGCATGTTCTAACCGCTCCCGAAGCCACCGAAGGGGCAGGCGCAGTGCTGTGCGTTTCGGGCTGGTTGCGGGGGTGCCGCGCAGCGGGCAGGGCCGGGGGGTCGCCCGGGGGCAGGGCCGGGGTCGCCCGGGGGCGGTGGGGCTGGGCCCCGCCTGGCCGGCAGGGGGCGCGGCAGCTCCGCGCCTGAGCGGGCGCCGGGCGCCGTCAGGGCCTGCGCGGGCGGAGCGGCGTTCGTTGGCCTGGCCGAGGGGCTGCTCTGCCCCGCGGGGAGACGGGGCGAGAGGCCGGCCTCGCTCCGTGCCGGCCGGCGCTCGGGAGCGCGCTGGCGTCCTCTTTGCTCTCTGGCGAACGGGCGGGTGCTGCCAAGCCGCAGAGACACTTTTCCCGCCCCCGAGGACTACAAGGCAGCAGTAAGAGGGACCGACTTGAACGTGGGGCGTGCAGCCTGGGAGAGGAGAGGGGAGAAGGACGGTGAGGGGGAGGCCGGCGGCTGGGCAGTGGGAAGCTTGCCCTCGTTCGCACTGGCACTGCGGTCTCCTTGGAAATGCTGCGTTAGTGAAGGACCAGCGCTCTGCCGTGCCCTTAGCGCACAGCCTCGCTGCGGCCATCTGACCCCAACGTGCCCCACGGAGGACAGATTTCTGCTGGTCTCAGCCATGCCAAGCTCACCGTACCAAGGATCTGGCTGTTAAGCAACACGAAAATGTAAACGTTTCCCCAGCCTGAACTGCATGTTAATTTATACCTATTAGCTTCATTCATTTTCCCTCCCAACTGTGATGTTAAAATGTTTTTTCTCTTGGTGAAAGGAAGTGAGAACAAGATTGTGAACAGTGAGAGATGTGAGACGGGAGGTGCACCAGGTACTTACGTGGAGCTATTGAGGCAAGGAGAGAGGAGTGTGCTCATATTTCAAGCTCGGATAGTCACTTGGTGATTTCACTGTCAAGCCAGGGGTATCGTGTCCTCCCCCAAGATGGGGATACAACACTGTCCTTATGTTGATAGTCTCTTCTCAGTCTCTGCAGTCATCCATATTTTGCCTCTTGATCAGATTTTAAAACTGATTGTTTTACAACATACCTCAGAAGCAAGCCCCTGTCCTTCCCCAGCAGCCTTTTCACCGAGGGGCATCTGCAAACAGCAGCCCACAGTGACCAAGCACCTCCGCAGTGGCTGGCGGGGGGGCAGAGCGGGCACGCTGAGGCCCAGGAGCTCTCTGTGCCTTGAGGGGGCTGTGTAGGATAAAGCGCCATTACAGGATATCTCCTGCAAGTGACAGCAGCTTAATTACATGCTGGATGAGGCTGGAATGGTTTATGCCTCTGACAACAGTTTAGGATACCATATTATCAGCCTTTTCCAGATCTTACATGCTGTTTTATAAAGGGCAAAGAACCTGTGATCAATGCTGCTGTTCTCTCAGTGCAGACAGTCCCCATGCCAGTCCTGCTCTGCTTATAGGGTACCTGCAGAGAGGACACACGAGGACATCTCCCTCCTCCCCTGCCCTGTGCAAGAGGTGTCCACCGGAGATCTGCCCCTGCACCTCCCAGAGAAAGGGAGGAGGCAGTGCAGGATCTTCTCCTACCTCCTTGTGAGCATGGGGCTGGGCTTGCGCTTCAGAAGTTGCAGGACTGACTCAGGGATTATGTTTGCACTTTATAATTGAGCACAAATTCCAGCACAGCCATTGTGTGTCTGCTCTTCTCCTGGGCAGAAATACCTGCTTCTCTCTTGTAAATGCTGTATAAATCCCACAGGAAGCCCTGCTTATGCATTGGCTTCAGGATGATTCCTCGTGGCAGAGAATTTGCCTTGGAGTTGAGGCTGCGGGGCTGGGTACCCCCCCTTTGATGTTCCTCGATTTTCAGATACCAGCTATAGTGAATAGCTTTGAAATTTTTACCAAATCAAAACGCCCCTTTGCCTTGAAGAGGACATCCAGCCTTGGGCATGAATTCACAATTGCTTGCAGTAAAAAGAGCTTGTTCTTGTTAGTGTCAGGTTGGTCTGGTTGGTTGGTTTTCAGATTGAGCCAAATGGTTATTAAAATGGATGGTGCTCCTGTTCTGGCAAGCTGTCACTTCGCAGCGCGCCCGGTTCTCTCATGAGCGTGCTTTCCCAGCCCGCCTCCCCGGCTCCAGGGGCAGAAGATAAGCCAGCAGAAAATGTTCTCTCTAGCCAAGTGCTTGTCTGAAGTGTCCCAGCTACTCTGGAATGATTAGCATCTTTTCTCTTTATGCCTTTTCTGCATTCACATGTTCCCATCCCATCTGAAATGGAATGATAAAATATTTTTGAAGTAAAGAAAGCCACATATGGCATCAGATTGTTGTACTGTGAGTGCTACCCTTTACTCTCTGCGTGCATGTGATAAGTGGGGGTGTCACTTATGGTTCAAATAACAAGGCAGGACATCAGGCACACTTAACATCTTGAAGACGGAAAAGGACCAACCACGCACACCCCTCCGCCAACCCCAAATACTCTATTTCGGTTTATAAAACCGAACGTCACCATGTGAGCACCGCCAGTATGGGACTCTGCAGGTACTGGCGTAGTGCCTGAGCCGTACCCCAGTCTGTTTTACTGACAGCCTGCTAGGGAGCAGGGAAAACTGTATGAAGGAATACGATCAAGTGGCTTGGGTGAGTCAGGGCTGCAGCATTAGTCCCTGTGCATGTAGCAGTCCTGCAAACGCTGGAGCAGCGCTGCAAAGGGCAGGCAGTCACTCCGTGAGTTACTAGCAGCGTGTCCTGCCTAGACGGGGTCTCAGCCCCCGGCACAGTGATGCAGCCTCCTGCTATCTCTCGCAGTCTTCATGGTTGGATTAAACATACTATTTGGGTGAGAGCGAGGGGACTGTAGCAACAGGGGAGAGCACAAGATGGGGCTGGCTTAGCAGCAGCGGAGCAAGAGACGAAACATGCGTACCTGCAAACATGGCCCGCTTACATTGCAGGCACGGGTGCAGGGAGCATCCTCACCCTGCATGCCTGCCTGGCAGGGCAGGAACAAGGGACAGGCAAGGAGGATTTAGGCTGGCCTTGCACACAGTGGGGGTGTCTTTTTTTCCCAAATTGACCATTTCCCTCTGTTGCAGGTAGGGGACCATGTTAAATGGGTTAGCAGCCTCGTTTGATTACGATAACCCCAGTGTTTCTGGGGTGGTTAGGTACTGCCTGCAGCTGGCAAGAAAGCAAGGGTCAAAACTAGCACAGGAGTCACCAGGCTGCTGGCTCCTCTCCTTGTTGCCCACGGGGTTTTGGTTTGGGAGAGACTGTATCTTCCTCCTTCCACCATGGGGGAACATTTGCCTTAGTGGCAGAAGGCTGGCACCATTGAATCATTGGGGGTGGGAAATCAGGCTTTCAGTTAAAGTTCAGCTGGTTTATTTAGTAGTCTCTCATAACGACAAGGTGGGGACACAGGATTTTCTGAGTTGTGCAGCTCTTGCAGATGCCCTGAACAGGCAGTGACCCAGACAAACCCTGTCCCCACTGCATGGTCTGCGGAGCAGAGGCATGTGTGCAAGAGCGGTGCAGGGCAGGGACGGCTAAGGCAAGCCCTGCCCTCCTTGTCATCCCTGAGCCATGGGCTCCTTTGCCGTGGGGTAGGAAAGAGCTGGTTATTGCAGGTGGCTGCAAAGGTCCCTCCTGTACCTATTTGCCCCGTAGCCCTCGGCGCTCCCTGCAGAGCACTACTGTACCCGTTCAGCCAGGTTGCAGGACCGGGGTACCCAGGGCAGAGGCCTCGGGGCATATCTTCTTACTAGAATGTAGAGTTGACCAAAACAAAAGGCTACTGAGGGCCATGCATCTTCTGAATTAATCACCTGAAAGAGCATATTTCTGTCAACAATAAATAAAACCAGCACCACCAACAAAATACCCGTTTCTTTCCTAGGGTAAAAGACAATGCATGTTGCTCTTGCAAAAATATTCCATGACCTTTGATTTCACAGATCAAGATGTGGATTATGCCCTTAGCCATCAAAGAGATTATCTTTTCAATGTTTATGAACTTATTTTAGTCCGTAAGGGTGGTCCAGTCAAGAAAATAGCCCTGTAAAATTGGAGTATGGCCATGACAAGATTCATCTCTTCCCATGGCATCCATCTGAATGCTGGTCAGTTTACAAGTCAAAAAAAAAAAAAGATTTCTCTAAGTGCCATTGCTACAACTTCACCCTGGAAACGATATGAATATTAAGTTTGTTCTGCTTTTTGCATCCCCTCTGGATGACCGATCCTGCAGGCAGGAATGACCAGCAGATTGCAGCGGGGCTGTGGGAGGCAGAGCCTGCTCCCTTCCTCCAGCTGCACGGTGCTGGAGGTTTCCTGTTTGCATACCTAATGTCACACTTCTGCAGGGGCGGTTTGAATAAGAACGTATCGCTTCTTAAAGTCGCTGTTCTGATCTTAACCACAGTGTAAGGGTTTGGTGTAAAGTATATCACACCTTCCCCTGAAATCATGCTAAATGGAGAGTCTTCTGTGAATTCAGCTAGATGCAGGGTTAGGTTCTACGTCTGTGTTTTGGGACTCTGCCCAGGCTTATCCATGAAGTCTTACCTAGATTTCTCTCTTTTTCTCTTTTCTCTCCTTTTAATTTTTCCCTAGTACAGGTTTTGGTTGGCTGTCCAAGATCTCAAGAAACAACCTCTACAGGATGTAGCCACCAGAGTGGAAGAAATCTGGCAAGAGTTTCTAGCTCCTGGGGCCCAAAGTGCTATCAACCTGGATTCCCACAGCTATGAGAAAACAAGCCAAAATGTCAAAGACCCAGGGAGATATACATATGAAGATGCACAGGTTTGTTTTTGATTTTATGGAACTACTGCTAATAAAACTGTCGGTTTTACTGTGATATTCCACTATCACATTGTCACTGCTCACTTGTAAGAAAAAGGAGACGCACAGTTTGAAGTGACTTTGAGGATATCTGTTCAAGCTGGGTAAATGATATTTTCTTTGAATCTATCAGTTATAACAGGCTAATGCTCCTCTGGGAGCAAATGTTCCAAAATTTACAAGTCTGCAAGGCGCAGCGAGCTGGAGCCATGTCTCAGAGAAAGCAAAGATGAAAGAGTGCTATAAAGTTCAGTTTTGCTCTCTGTACTCCCTGTCACCGAAGTCTGGCATATTTACGGAATGGCTGATATCATATCAAAATCCTGGTTAATACACTTTTTTATCATTTATTTATTTATAGCTAATTATACCCCACCACCACCAAACCCCAAATGCAGCAGCTCCCTCCAACACAGCTAGGAACTTGTCCACCAGACAATACCTTAGAATAATGATAGGACAGTAGGCAACGTGGTGAGCTTAATCCTTCCCTCCTAAGGGCCCCAGATTTATCAGGGAAACTTTACAGATAAACTGTACACAGAAAATGCCTTTAGGAAAACAGATAATTTGAGGAAAACTGCTACAAGCAAGGATAAAGCTGCATAACCTTCTGAGAAAGTGAAAGTATCATTTTATAAAGGCTGAAAAAGAAAAAGGAAGAAGGAATCATTTGGCAAACATTACCAGGGACACAATTAAAAGATATCCTCCTTGTAATGATTTTTATCAAAAGAACATAGTAAAACCAACAGCAAATGAAAAGAATCCCTGTTCTTATATTTTCTTTAAATTGGTGTTCAAAGGCAGTTCTTCAAAATACTCCACTAACAAAATATTTCTGTCTCAGGGGAGATGTTGTGGACCACTTATACAAGGTTAGGCAATGAATTTTTCAAACCAGCATCAAATACTGTATTTTCCTGAATGCAATCTTGCTCCTTGGGGCCAGCATAGAAGGAATGTATGCAAAGTTTCAAGGCAATCCCCTGTGAATATCAGGCAACTTAAATGTTCTTTTTAAAGCTGAGAAACACAGGAGTATGAAGACATTCTGGCTAAGATGTATTTTTTGCTTTGCAGTTATAGTGAACAAGAACTTCTGCAAATTTGCATCACCTGAAAAAAAAGGATGATGCCAAAATGCAGGCTAAAGCAGATAGGTGAATAATGGGGGAATTGATTAAATTGATAAGTAGAAGTACTAAGAATAAGATAGATGTTTAGACAATGAGTATTTAATCAGAAGAAGGCATGGAGGATTTAGGCTTGAACTGATCAGTTCACAATGTAATTGCCATTCAAAGGGGAGTTGATGAAATCAAGCTGGAGCTCTTGCAGTTAGACTGCAATTTTAGCTCCCTAGGTTAATTTTATTTCAGAGGATTTTTATGCTGACGGATGTCCTCAATTCATCTGTTTTGGTTCACGGACACAGAAGTATGAGGCAAAGGTAGACCTTCAGGCCCAGCTACGGTCCTTTTGGAGACTGAATCTGTGCCGCGAGAGGATAGGGCAATATAGAAGGTGAACCCAGTTACTTTCTTGTGCAGTGGACTTCTGGTAGCTCTCCAAAGGCCAAGCATGCTGTTTCTGACTGCTTGACCAGACAGCTAAGAAGGCTGTCTAACAAAAGCAGGGAGAAACAGGACACTACTGAAGGGTGTAGTGCCCTGGCGCAGCTGGTGCAATGTTGGCTTTTACTGGCTCATCCTGGAGAGGAGACATTTTTGTTTCCACATCCACTTCACGGGAGTCAATGTAGCCCCCCCAGTGTGCTCTGAATCTCCCAGGTACTGTCCTGGCGTCTCCCCCAGGCCAGCCCTGCCACCTCGGGGGCTCTGTTGTCCACAAATCTGCAGCAGGTCATAGCCCCGCTGCCTTATCTCCGCACCCTGGCACCAGGAGCCCATGAGAGCTCCCACACATCCCACATTCCTAGGGACTCAACCAGACACAGCCAGTCAAAACACCCCACTGTGGGAGGGAAAATATGAGTGTTGTCCTGTCCTGTGTAGCTTTAGCACAAAGAGGAAAACAACTGAAATGTCCTTGTGAATAAAGAACAAGAAAAAATTTAGTTTACTGAACAGCACATTCTTTGAATGCCTACAGCTCTGAGACACTAAGACTAAGAGGAAAGGAAAGGGTTGGCTGAACTGAGAAGATGAAATTGCTGCTCCTGCAGTGGAAAAATAGGAGAAGGTGATGTGGCACTCTAGCCCGTATGCTGACCTGGGAGACCCGCAAAATGCCAATTCTGTATAAAAAGCACTGGGAATGAACACACCGCTGTACTCGGGAAGGGGACGGCGTAGCAGAGCACAGTATACTTCAGGCTAGTGAATGCATTGTAACTGGAAATTGAAAGCAAAGCATTGTCTGTTATCAGGTGCTTAACAGTGTGTGTGGATGTGCTTCTTTGCACAACCTTGGCTCCCAGCCCCAAAGAGCTCTCCCAGATGCTGCACGACCACCTGGTAAGACAACTGGCCTAGAAGAAAACAGGGAGAAAAGGGGGCTCCCAACAAACATGCCTCTCACTTAAGACCTCTTCATCCCAAGGCCACTCACACTCTGAAGGCAAATGGTTCCTCTATTTAAGAAAAGTGGTGTTGAAAATCTCAGCTCCAAACGTCCTCAAAGGACTCCTAATCCAAACCTGAATTTGGTGTGCATTTATTATTTCGGACAGAGCTCTCTCTAAGATGGGTTCCTGTATTACAGAAGCAAGTGTTTTGCCATTTCCCCATCTCGGCTTAAGATATTTGCCCTGTTGTGTGTCCCTTGCTGCTGCTGCTGCGCTCTGCAGTCCCGCACCACTCTGCTTGCACAGAGCCGCTTTCTCTTGCTGCGTCTGCTGCGTGTGCCCTTGCCTGCCCCGTGCCCCGCTCAAGCTGTGCCAGCTCGCCTTGGCTCCGAGCAGAGCGTGCTGTGCCGGCTCAGCCTGTGCTTGCCTTCCCCAGCCATCCAGTTTGCTGGCGTTCCCCATCCCCGAGCAGCACAGCCCCTGCTCCTAGCTCTGTCCTGATTGCCAGCTATCTTGATCTGCAGCACCTTTTGTCATTTTGGTGCTGGGCTCCTCCAGAGGAGAGCCTACCAATTTAGCTGATTATTTTCTGCTCTTAAACAACTGTCCACTGGGTAAAATATTATGATTATCAAACCATTTTCACTGGGGAGTAAAGCAGCTTTTAATACAAGGGGCACTGTCAGGAAAGGTCAGTTCAATTAAACAGTGAACTACTTAGCAGGATGTAAGCTCCCACAGGAGTTATCAGCATCGTTGAACAACCAACGTGGGGCCCTGCAATATGAAGCAGGCACAGCCGGCTCTGGAAAGTAAATAGGTTCAGGTCCATCCGAATGGCCTCTTTTGGCTAATGAAGCTGCTGACAGCCAAAGTAATTCATCTTTAACATGGGAACCCAGAGCTGTGAGTGTGACGATTATGGCTTATCTATACAACACATTATGAGTTTTTAAACATCTTTTTCCCCCCACCTTCAAGCATCTCCTTGCCTCCCCTGAAATGTCTTTCTGCCTTCAGCAAGTCTTTAATCCCTGCCTCAGTCCTTTGGCATTGGGAGCTAGTATCACAAGAATGTGTAGTGTCTCCTGATAGTAATGTTTGCTTGTAGGGGCATTTACCGGTAGGCTTCAGAGCCAGGTATACTAAAGTAAGGTAAGCCACGTAGTTGTCTTTGGAATTACTTTCCTGTTCGCTTTGTTTATTTTTCTTCTTTAATAAATAAAATAGAGTTTTAGATTGACATTCCTTTACCTGAACTAATCGGCTATTGTTTCTGTGAAGATGATTCGGGGAAATTCAGTTCTAATCCCAGCTCAGTTAGGGATTTTAGCTGTACTGTGCAGATCCGTGGCTAATTCCAGAGCAGATTTAGACCATGCCAAATTCCAGGCTGCTCAAACCAGAAATGTACCTGGCCCAGATCTGGACCCAGCTCATGCTCTCAGCTGCCCCCAGGTGTTGGTTCAGTTTTGTCTGGACTGTGATAGAGATACGAGCCCTTGCAGGATTCATCAGTGGTCAGTCCTCAGTTTGCATTCTGGTCCCATCAAGAAGGTGGGAGCGTTGACAGAACTTGACAGGATCCTGTTGAATTCAAAAACAAACTCCAAGTGTGAGCAAGGATCTCTTGGAAGTGGAATGTCATTTTCTACCAAGAAGGGAAAATGAGGGGTGACCTTTCTTCCTCTGACTTTGTTTTTTCAAGCATGCGCGGGATGTGAAAGCAAGCATATAGAGGAGTGTATGCCTGGTGCCTATTCAGTGAGCATACAGAACTCCTATTGTAGGTCTTGAGCAAAATCACAGCATGGAAGGAAAACCTGAAAGTAATCATTCATTGTGCGTCTGTATCACCTTTCATGTAAGACCTTGAAGAAACATTATTCCTATTTTCGTAAAGTTTCGCCCAGTCACCCCAGTTACATGCATGTCTGTAAAAGGACGGTGACTAAGGATGGAGAACCGAGGTAACAGCAAAGCAGCTCTGGTTGGCAGTGCAGGCAGTCGGCAAGGGGCAGACCCAGGTGCTCTGCCTCAAAGTGGGGCTCAAGTCCGTGCTGCTCAGAGACCTGGTGCTTGCGCTACGGGGAATTGAAAGCACTGCAGCACTGCGTCTACATATATACACATGGATGGTGCCTAAGCCTCCTGGAGACTTTTGACAGCCTGGACCTTCCTGTGGAGGTTAGGGACTGCACAAGGACTTGACCTTTATTCTCTTCTTCTCCTTTGACTCTGATTCTGTGGGACTAGAGGAGAAAAATCTTTCCTCACAGTGCACTCTGATTGCCTTCCCTGTATGTGGGTTACAGTAACTGTAGAAACAGCCTTCACCTGAAGCCTCGCTGTTGCTGTGTATTTGTTACACACAAAAACAAAAACGCAAGCTCCTTCCCATGTGGATTTCACAAAACAACCTACAACCAAACAGAATCTAAAACCAAGAGCCCCACAAATACACCCAGAAGAGCACTTAGGTGTCTGGAGCAAAAATAGGAAAGTGATGGTGGAGGCTTATGCTGGCGTGCCTGATGCTGCACAAAGCAGGAAATAAAGGACTTGAAGCAGAGGTCTACACAGGAGCAGATAGTCAGCGTTACTACTTTCCCGAGATTTTTTTCTACATGTACATACGCATCACACATGAGAAGGAACTTCTTTTATCCTTTCCCTTGCATTTTAATTTGTGGTTTAGTAGTCATGTTATATGAAAAACATCTAACATCCAGCCTTTGTTTTGCTCTTGCCTTTCTGTCTCTGAAGGCATCAGGAATCAAACGACTGCCCAAGCTAACGCCATTCTCTTACACATGGGCAGGAAAAGGGCTAGGAAAAAGTCATGAGTGAGCTCTCTCCTTGCACATACAGTGACAGAAAACAGCAGATCTCTCCAAATGAAAGATCATGAGAAGGGGGTGACAAGAACAGTCAGCATATTCCCACAGGACAATAGTCTGCCTGTTATTCAGGGTGTTGATCCTGCCAAGCTGGGTAGTACCACACGCACAAGCAATAACAGTGCCTCATGTGCCAGACATATCCTAGCTCCAAAAAATACCTTTAAATGGATTATATGGGAACGTCTCTAGCTTGCTTAAAAATTGAATTCAGCACTCAGACTCCAGGACTCTTGTGCCAGTAGTGTGCACTGTACTTTCTGAATGCAAGAAACAACTGCATGTCAAATCCAGAGCAGGAGCATTTCCTCTTCGTGTGAAGGTCAGGAAGTAGCTGACGCTGTTCTGTTTCTCCCAAGCAGGGAGGGAAAGTGCCTGCAAGTGTATCCCTTTCTACCTGAGAAGCCAGGACCCCACAAGTCCACTTCTTGTGGATGGTGGGTAAATTTTCTTGCAGGTGACTCAGTTCCACACCTGCCAAACCCACATGCTGCAGGAACACTGCAGTCCCTATTTTTTCTAAGGGTTTGTTATCTCTTGAAGTGTTCACCCTTCTAATTTAAAAAAAAAAAAAAAAAAAGAAAAAGAGTAATCCCTAGGAAGGTGTATCAACACTGCATTTCACATCTGCGCTTCTCAGACCACAGCATGTGTGAATGTCATGTGCTGTCTGGATGGGGGTCGTTGGCAAACAGATGCAAGATTTTGATATGCATTTGTAGCATAGACTCCAAGAGCTTGAGCTCAATCACTTAAATGCAATGTAGCAGTAGAGATCCTACAGCCAAAATGTTGATGAGACGTGAAAGGCTGTTCAGGTAGGCATCCAAGTAGGGCTGGTCATACTTAGCATAGCCACCTTTCCTCAGAAGCTGTATGCTGCTTGTTTCTGTAGGCTGTATCCTGCTCTGGCACCGTCTCCTATGGGACACAGACTGCCCCAGTGCAGCAGAATTTCATTTCTGCTGTGTGAGGGATTCTGTGTGTTTCTCTCCATGGCACAACTCAGCTGCTTGGCAGGATTTTCACCAAAGAAAACAGAAAGAGGAAGCTGCAGACAGCCTTGCAAATGTCAGGGTGTTGGCCAAAAACTTGAGTAGTTTCATCTCATGGCTGTACCACAGCATGTATAGGAGTGCAAAACCCCATCTACGTTGTTGCCACTCCTAGGTATTGTATTGTTTGGAAAAGAGATGCCAATCTTCTAAATGCTACACTAGGTTGTCCCCTCCTCCCAGGCAAAACCTGTTCACTTGGGCTTTTTGCCAGTAGCCAGGATTTGGCCCATATTGAGAGAATCAGCCTCTTAGCCATGATCATTGTTCTCAGAATCTAAAGCTGCTCATGTGGCGTTAGACTCCCGGCAGCCCACTCTTGTCTCCCAGGATAGCCCTTGCTATATTTAGGACTAAATCCTCCTGCAGTACCAGGCTGACCCCTTAGCTGCGCAGCGCTCGACAACCCTTCGCCTCTGTAGTCCTCCGCACTGCGTCTGCCACGGACCCCCCGGCAGCTCTGCCTTCCCGTTTGGATGTTTGAAGGTATGAAGCAAACCAGTTGTCTCATCAATTTACAGAGGAGACAAAGCTAAATTTATGTGTTACTTTTATCAATGCACTTTCCCCCAAAAGATTTACATTGTGTTTCCAACTATGTATCTACAGGGCTAAACAAAGGATTTCTGTGTGTTACTCAAAATGAGCTCTCATTGCTTACAGTTATACCTCCTGCTAAAGCTCTTTCTTACGTTCCTGTGCCTTCAGCCCAGTGTAATTTCATTTGTGGCCTGAAAAGAGGTTTTATGCTTTTTAGTTTAGCAGAGAGGTTAGTCTATATTACAGTACAATTATTCATCTTTTTTTTTTCCTTAGTAACAAAAACAACTTGGTTGAGTGTGAAGAAAATGCACCAGCTAAAACTGTGGGTGTAAATTATTGTGTCATTTAAATAACTTGAGAGCAGCCAAAAAGATATTGCTCAGATTTTCCAGAGCAATTCATGCTCAGGCCAAGACCCTTATGTGCCATTTACCAACCTGAAACATTTCTTTTCTAAACTATAAATCAAGGAAAGCCTAGCACTCCCGCAGCCGCCGGAGCACCCATTTACCCCTCGCCCTGCTAGATGGCAGTACTGCCAGGTACCAGTGAGGCTTCGGGAAGGGGGCTCTCCCTGGTTAATGCGTGCAGACAGCTCAAAACAGGCAGTACAGCGTTTTGGAGAAGAGTAAAATCGTAAATGCAGGGACCAGAATAAGCAGATCCAGAGGCGTTCTTAGTGGGGATTTGGAGATGTTAAGGGGAATTGGACTAAAACCCCTGTTTCCCTGCCTCCTTCCCCCCGCCCCCCCGGTGTTTTCCCATCAGGTTCAGTCAGGGCAAGTGTGAAGGTCTCTTCTTCTGCAGCTTCTTCACTGCTTGCCTCGTCTTAACTGTGCCTGCTACCAACTACTTCAACTTCCAGAGCTGATGCAGCATTTTCTCCTGCTTTCTCTAAAGTGCATTTCAGCAGGGTCACTTTGAATGGCAATTGATCCTAATTGCTCCTAAAAACTGTTGCATTCAGTAGTGGCACAAGTAACTGCTAAAGAGGACGAGGTCTCCTTTCCTTTCTTTGGCTTTTTGGAAGATCCTGGTGGTGGTGTGGTAGGGATAGGCAGGATTCCTGAGGGTGGGCTGGGAAGAGTACAACAGAGGGAATAGGATACACCTCCAGCAGCCCCTGAATAGCAGGTTTTGCTGACTGCAGCATGCATGTGTGCTGGCACAGGGGTCAACCTCGGCCCCTCTGCCACAGATGTCCGAGCAGAGTAGAGGTGCCGACAGAAAGGTATTAGGCTGCTGCCACATCTAGTTGGAAGGTGCGGCAGTCGCACACCGTGTGCTCGGAAAAGCGTCTCCCTGCTTTCTCCTTCCCACGTCCTCTTTGTGCTATGGAGACAGCTCTTTGGAAAGCAAACCCAGGCAGGTCCTCAGCTGGCATCTGTTACCATCCTTCCAGCGGAGGCCACAAGGCCATTCGCTGAGGCTCTGCTCTCTCATGTGCGAATCTGCAGTAAATTCCTCCCCAGTGCCCAGTGTACAGGTAGAACAAACACTAATGTTCATTGCGGTTTGCTGTTATTTATTTAGTTATTTAATCTACTGCTTTATGTTGCTTGTGGGCTTTTCTTCTAATGGATTTGTCTGACATTCTGCAAATCTCCCTTGCCGTTGGCCAGAGGGGTGGCTGCTGGTGTTTACATGCTTGAAATACAAAGGGGTCTCCAAATCAACTCTCACTAGTTTAATGCCAGGTCTTGGTGACAGGGTGAAGGAGTGCTCCAAAACAATCCAAAAGATGTGAGTGGGATAGCTAAAGCAAGGAGGTTTCTGACCAGTTTATGAAGGGCAAAGTGGGCCCTTGGGGCTCAAGTGAATTTCAACAGCTATCTAGCCTTAAGTGTTAAGCCCCCCGGAATGGTCTAAAAATGTGCTAAATGGGAAACCTGTGCTTGAAACGAGCAAAGAATTTGCAATTTCCCCCTGTTCCCCCTCATCACCTAAAGCTTATGGCTGTGTTTAGGCGCAAACAGGGAAAACTTTATATCAGCGAGTTAAAATTTAAGGGCTTTCTGGAATCCAGTTGGTGTTCAAAGGTCATGAGAACATTGTCCTTGGTCTTCACAACCCCCAAAAAGTCTCCAGCCTGTCACAAAATGTCACAGTGGGTAAGATACAGGTGGGATTAGAAATGGATGTGTTTAACCACCAACACTGTTCTTGTCTCATACACACATTTCAGAGGAAAGAACCAAGATTTTCTGCTAAAAACAAATATTCTTAACAGAGAATGCAATTCCTGAGGTCTGCCAGGTGCTTTGTGCAAGTCAGGTGGTGTTGTTATTTTTTTATCATTCAGGTTTTTTCCCACATATTTCTCGGGTGTTCCCAAGGTCCTGCTTGGCTGCCACCCGTGCCCTCCTCAGGGTCACTGCGCTTTGACTGCAAGGGGGGAGAGAGACCCGAGATCACATTGCAGCACATTGATTTGAAGCAGGTGCAGCTTTGAGACAGTTTCTGCTATCTCAGCCACCTCCCACGTTCCCGTCTGGATTGCAAACTTACTTCTTTTTCTCCCTCCCCCTTTCCCCTCTTGTCAAGAAAATTTACAGAGCTTGTCCTTCATCTCCTTCCAAAGATAGAGCTTGTGGAATGAAAACAGCAGAGAGATGCTGAATCTTATCAGGGTTTATTTCCCTGCACTTAAGCTGTCAGCTGTAGCTGGGACGGGATTTCCTCTCGGTTTCACGTAACTAGAAAATATTTTTTTTGTGATTTTACCTGGCTGGTTCCTTCATTTTCTAATTCACAGAAATGACAACGTTTCCCTCTTCAAAATTTACTGTTTGTTCTCCTTTATATCATGCAATGGCCATGGCAAGTGGAATGGTTACAATGTCTGAAGTGTAACTCTCATGATACAAACCTAGGTACAGAGAAGATGCTCGGTGGAGCTGCGTAGCCCTAAGGCCCACTGTGTAGATCTTCTCACCACGGAGGAGATGTGATTCAGGTGACCAAAATATGAAAGGGGGTCTGCCTTTTTCTCAAGATGAGATGCACACAGACCCCATTGCCTCTGTGGCCTTGGTTCAGGATCTGGGGAACAACAGTTCTGGGGATGTTTGACAGCAAACCCGCTCTGCTTGCAGGAGTCTTGCAAGGGAATTGTTTGCTTCCGGGAGAGAAAATCCACTGTAATTACGAAAGTAGGTTATTGTGTCACCCTCCATGTTAGACTGACATTTCCAAATGTGCATCCATCCTTGCAGGGGAGCATCAGTACAGCCAGCACTCATCAACGGCACGCTGTGTGAGGGACTAAGTGACCGGTCAGCTCAAAAAGCTGACTCGCCAGGGCTTGCTCGCACATGTCAAGTCAGTCCCTGTCTCCACTCGCAGCTGCCACCGCAGTGGCCTGAGACGGCAGCTTGGTGCTCAGAGATAGCTGGCAAGGCCGCAGGGGAGACCAGTGGGACGCATGATGCCTGTCAACTCCTAGCCAAATCTTGAAAGGCTTTTTTTTTTCTGCTTTCTATCTGTTTTTAAAAGCAAGGTGCTACCTTGTTTAACGGTTTAATAGATCAGTTGGGCAATTTTTGTTAGGAGATTGTTTTGAATTTTTGGTTTTGCAATGTGTTTCCCTAAAGGATTGCTGTCTTAAGTCTAGAGCAGGGAGCTGTGAGTCTGAGCCCTACCTGGGAAGTGGTACCCAGCAATGGCTGGGAGATGCTACACTGCCTAAATGAAATGTTGCTCCTGCTGTTGTGCAGATGTGGCACAGGAACTTCCCATGGCACTTGCAAAGAAATGTCGCAGTGATAATTCTGGCCAGACTGCTCGCAGCGCAAGAGACTGTAGTGTCCAGAGCTGCAGCTGCGTTGTTAAAAATTACACAAGTAGTGGATTTTCTTTGTGTATTCAGGGAGCCAGTAATAATGAGCTCTTTACCCTATAATAAACAACGTTACAAAATGCAGAGTTCTCTCAGCATAAGGATGGGAAGGCTCCTATTTCTTGCCAGCAGTGTCAGGTATGTCAGGGAGCGTGCATGTGTATAAAGTGCATCACTAGAGATGGTGGCTGCAGTTGGAGATTTCAGTCTTTGGTGAGGTTATGCTCCATCTCCACCATGTCATAAAGGGCAGGAACAAAAGCAGCTGCTCAGTAAAATAAGAAGTGAGAGACCAGTGGGTTGCAACTATCCAAAGTGAGGTAAAAATCCGTGATAGAAGGGGACAAACCAATTTGCACAAGTTGCACAGAGCAGCTAAATCCGTGCAGACACCGCTGTTGATAGGCCCGGTGCTCAGGCTTCCTCAGAAGAATATGCTCAGTTGCTAGACCTCCGGTAGCTTTCAATGTATTTAAGAAATGAGCAGCTGCTAAACGTTAGCTGTAAATTCTCCCTAGCAAGTTGCAGATTTCAGAACATATAGCAGAAAATAGCTTGGTGGCGAAGAACAGAGTGGACTAAAGATCAAAACAAATGTCCCAGCCACTGGCGTTTCCTGTCCTGCAGCTAGGTTTGTTGTGTAACTGGGCTGAACACACACCGCAGCCACGATTTTAGCAGGAATCTTCATGGTGCAGTCTCAGCGGGGATTTTGGCTGCAGCAACGTAAGCTGGCCTGTACTGTTGCAAATTGGAAGGCAGTCTTTGCCAACCTGAGCAACTGGCTCAGACTTCCAGTAGGTGCTTCAGAAATGCAGTGCTGTAAAATAAATGATCAGTGTATCATTCGTGCCTCCAGTCCAGAGCTTCTTCAAAGCAAGCCCTTTGAATTCTTGCAATTAAGCAGTGAAGTTTGCTTCTGAAGCTATGCATGTCCCTCCCTTCCCCTGCGCCCAGCCTTCTTTCTTCATTAGCATTCAAAGCCTAGGAATAGTTATTCCCTGTTTGATTATGTCTTTGGTGAACAGCTGAAAGGTAGCGGTATTGCTGTTCAGTGATTCCAAGATGTGAAAAGCAGAGAAAATGCTTCATACCAATTAGCTGACTGCGGTGGCAGTTGGGCTGTGGGTCTGCAATAGTCCTGTTTTTCAGGGAAGGGCTTCAGTTAAGAAGGCGGCTTGTGGTTTATTTCATCTCAGGATCGAAGTAATTTTTCCCCCTTCCCTCAGCCAGATATTGAGTTTATACTGTTTTAAGGTCAAATACATGAAGTTGTCTTGACATGAGCAAGAATGATGGTTGTTGCTGGCGTGCCAGCGGGTTGTATGGCCAGCCAGGCTCTGCTCTGCTGTGTTCTCCTTTGCCTGCAAACAGCTCATGTGATCTGTCTGTGTGCAATGAAAACTGAATGATATTTTCCAAAAATATTATTATTGCCTTTCAAAGCAGACCCAGTTATCTGACTACAGGTAAAGACATCATTTGGAGTCAAAAGGTGGTAAAAAAATTTAATCACGTGTCTACCAAAATGTTAATCAAAATACCACTGTCACGCACGGCCTTACCTCAGCCCCACAGCACCTTCCTGCCCACCTCAGCACCCCCTCCCACCAGCACCCTGCATGTACTGGGTGCTGCGAGGGAGGACCACTAAGAGGAGGGAGGCTCTGGAGACCCCTCAGGCCCTTTACTGTTGATGGGCTACAAGGTGGCTGCCCCACTTACTTATCAGTCTCTTCATGGTCCTGGAGAAGGAAGGAAAAAGACTTCTAGGTATCCAGTTAGGTGGGTTTTGTTCCCCAGGTAATTATGAAGAACATGGAGTCTCCTTGAGAGACCTTAAGAGGTGACAGTACAGATGAACTGCTTGCAATATGGTTGGGTTTAAATCAACTGAATCCCAAGTTTCTACTAGTTGAAGTATTTGAGAGAGAGCTTATGTTGTAAATCCTTATTCACACCAGAGAAATAGAAACCTTTTGATGACCATATCCATGACATGCATTATTTTCCCTCTTCTTGTCTCAATGCATACTTGTCTCATTCTGTCCTGAATAAATAGAACAAATGTCCCACAGCTGGATGTGAAATCTCATGGCAGTGCTGTAGGTAAGAAGTACAAAGCTCTGCCCTCCCTTGTGTTTTTCTGCAGCAAGGAAGGGTGACAGTTGCTAAATGGCTTTATACGAGCATTTCTGTTGCAAAATCTTGTGCTATCCTTCAGATAGATAGTGCTACACAAATGAGGATTTGTCAGGTCTAAAAGCAAGTATGGAAATTAACCAGTAAAAATTGTTCCACGCCAGGTTGTAGCTCAAAGGATACGTTTATGCTGTGTTGTAGGAAAACCAGTGGCAGTTATGCCCCTCTTAGGACTACACCGAATAGTGCAAGAAAGCTGAATTAAGCAGTTCTTCTGTATATAGACAGGTCATCACTAATTACCCATGATGGTGAAGATAAGGGAATTCTGCTTGGCTTGTTAACACTGTGAAATAAGCTATGCAACCTCAGTCTGGTTTGGGTCTTCTAAAGTTTCATGTACAATGGCTTTAGGGTAGAAGAGAATATTTCACGTCATATAAATCAGTATAGATAAAATTGCTCATTAGCTCTATAAAAGTGCTTCCTTGGGCAAAGTCTAAGAGAAATGTCCAGGGTGCCCGTTTTTCTCTTGAGTTCCTTTAGTGTGTTCTCAGTCTTTATTTGGTCAAAGTATTTTGATTTGATTTTCTTGGCATTTGGGATAATATCTATTACAAATCCAGGGATAATTAGGAGAAGAAGAGCTGACTGTGCTAAGGGATTCTCAGCAGGAAAGTAAAACTAAGCAAGGAAATTGGAAAAGGGTAGGCATGAAGTTCTGCTGCAATGAAAACACCACTTCGTAAGTTTGAAGATGCATTTAGTAAGTGCTCTCAGAGCAAACTGGTAACAGCAGTTTGACTTGCTAGGAGAAAAAAAGACCCTATGGGAGCGACTCATCTGACATAACTTTATACATACGATGTTGCCATCCGCATCTGAGCTAGTTGTATAACCTCCCTGCATAGTCACCAGAGATACAGGCTTTTTCAGGACGTTAACAGGTTGGCTTGCTTTAAGTATGTGTCTTAAGTGGAGATGAAATGTGCCCTCCGTGAACAGGAGGGGAGGGCTGGGTGATAGTTCAAGTATCTATGAGTGGTAAAATGAAACCTAATCTATGGGACAATTTCTGATGTTTATTTCTTCCTTCTTGGAGGAAGTAGTTTCAGCCTGGCTAGACACCTGCGTATAATCTGGGGACTTCAGAGAGTTGCAGTCTTTGCAGAATAACTCTGATTACTGAATAATGTGTGCCAGCCTTTGGGGTGAGGGCCGTCTCTTTGTTTTGTGTTCATACAGCCCCGGGCACAGCAGAGTCCTGCCCCAGGATGGACCTCCTGTACACTACCATAACACAGATAATCAATAATAGCAGACTTAATTAGAACTTTGATCAGTCTCTCTTCCTTCTAATTCGCTGTGTTTTAAATCCCTGTGATGTCTAAATGAGGTTTGATAACAATTCTCTGTCTCTCATTTCCTCCCGTCCCACAGGAGCACATTTACAAGCTGATGAAGAGTGACAGCTATGCGCGCTTCCTCCGTTCGAATGCTTACCAGGACTTATTGCTGGCAAAGAAGAAGGTATCTGTTGGAAAGGACGTGCTTGCATCTCTTAGCACCTCTTGATTCTCGCCTGCTGCTTGCTGCTAGTGTGAAAATGAAAATATTGTTTCCTTTTTTTTTTTCCTTTATTTAAGAAAGGAATGAGCACTTTTGTTTTCTTCACTGGGGGCACAGGGTACGGCATCCGTATGCACAGCCTCAACATGTTTTTTGGGGAAAACATGGTGACCCAAGGTAAAAATAATACGGAAAAGTGTTTGTCTTGCACAGCTGTCTCCCAAACTCAGTGCAGGCAATTAAAATTGCCTCTTCCTCATGACAAAGATGGTGTCTGGTATGAGAAGCAAACCCCATCAATCTATTTATTACTGGTGCAAATTTCACCCATTCTGGTGTTGACCTCCCTAGCCTTATCATGTGATCTTCCCTTTGGATGCCTTACCTATAGACCTCCCTGCAGTGATTCCCATGCTCCTTTTCTCCCTTTCCCTTGCTTTTGGCTCCCCAAAGATGTTTCCTTTTCCTTGGAGATGAGAAAGAATTGCAACCCATGCAGTAATCAAGAATTCCAGCCACATTTTCTCACAGGAGAAATGAGTTTGAGCTCTTCTTAGCCTTTTTGGTGTCTGCATGTGCTCTGCCAGCACCATGTTTCTGCCAGGACCCCCCAGTTCAGGGTAGCAAAGGAGTGGTAACGTAGAGTTACGGCAGCTCCTGTCCAAGTGTCCTTTCTGAGAGGGCTGGGAGGTAAGCTACTGATCTCTGCATTTGTGGTTGTGTTCAAATGCTTCCTGCACCTCCTGACTTATTCCCATAAGTTTGTGTGTCCGACTGTGTGCATGCGTGTACACATGTACGTGTCCCACTTACATTTGGCTTCCAGGACCGTACATAAACTGACTCCTGCAGCCTGAGTGTGTGGTTTCCCATCACCATCTTCCCTGCTGTTTTTCTGCTGCATTCTCTGTGTGCTGCCAAATTACATTGCATCGGCACAATACAATGAAATCCCAGTGGTATTTTTGTCCTGATTGTCATTGTGTGCCCTAAAAGCATGCGTATGGTGACAAAAGGAGACAAACCCCTCTGTCTCCTGTGCCTGGGACTACTGGCAGGTGGATTAGGGGAAGGTAATGGAGGGCAGCAGTCAGCCCTGTGTTCCAAAATGTCTGGTTTGAGACAGCATAAAACAGTGCTGCTTACATTTGAAAAGGTTAGACCTGACTTAGACTTCAGAGGCTGTGAGGAAAGAAGGAGGTGCAAGGCAAAGTCTTCTGATGGTATAAAGCATAAAAAACCTTTGTCATCTTCCTACCCCTATCAGCTAAGGGTGTGTCCCCCCCACCCCTAAGTCTCTCTTGAACACATGAGGGTTCATGTGCTTCAAAGCAGGAGAGTTTTCTCCTCCCAGCTGAGCCCATTCAAACCGGAGGTGGGATTTTTTTTGCAGTCCTTGTTTGCTGTCACATCAAGCCCTGGATGTGTCAGCATGACATCCTCATCCCCCCCACAAACTGCCGGAGGAGCAGGTTTTGGTGTCATGTTAGCACAGCCGTGAAAGTAAGAATCAAGTTTCTTTTAAAAAGAGCTGTGGGTGCACAAGTAAACATAGCGAGGCACAAAAAAGGCAGGAGTAGATCTGTGTAGATGGGTTGTTCACCAGCTTCACATGATGCGGGAGGGGAGTTGATGTTAACTCCAGAATCTGTAAAGCTCTTTGCAATCACGCTGCATTGTGTTGGGCAAGTGAACATTTCTGAAGCAGTGTAGGTACAGAGATGCTGACAGAAAGAACATGAAGTTTCTGTACGCTGAACTACACGGTAAGATCTTTAGTACCTTTGGTGCAGCTTTGAGAAAGCATCCCTTTAAAATTCGTCTAAATAGCTGGAAAGCAGAGGGAAGGAAAAGAGAAACCCAGTGGCATATCAGAGCCTGCGCGGATGGGGGATTTGGTTTAGAGCCTGCATACAAAGTCCTGGATTCACTGATGTAAGTAGAAATTCACTGCAGTTGTTTAAGACTTGATGAATATGTCTCTCTGAGGCATGAGTATGTCTTGCCCCAAAGACATTATCCTAACGTTGCCTGTATCCCACACCGATATGACATAGCCTTACTTTTATTACTGAAAATAAGTTCTGTCAGAAACACAGCATGATGGACTTGGGCTAAAAGAGTTGCTTGCACAAAGCAAATGAATGTCTCTATGGCTTGAGATTTGTGAGTAAGTTTATGACATGTGGGATCTTTTGCCCTCCAGCACAGGGTTGTGGCAAGCTGAATGGGCAGGAGGAGGGAAAAGGTTGGCTGTGTGGCTAAAACACAGGACTGGGACCCACAAAATCCCTGCGCTTCCCCTGGTCCCCCCACCTACTTTCTTTGTGACCTTGGGGAAAAGAAGGTTCAACTTTGCCTGCCTCATATCCTCTTCTCTGTCCAGTGGGCATAAATGTAGCAACCTGCTCAGTGGAGAGGTGGCAAGGCTTGCTTAGTGCCCCAAAACATGCTTGACATTTTTGAGATTTGTGAGATACTGTAAGTTTGAAGAGTTACTTTTTTTCCACACCGTACACTAACCATAGATGTGGGAGCTTCCCGGCCTTGCTCTGGGAGTGCAATAATGGAAGGGAGGGAGGGAAGGAGGGAGGGAGAAGTTACGGGTCGGGACTGAGATACAATGACAGAATTATGAGGGGCACCAGGGAGGATAAAAGGAACATATTGTTCACACCACTAACTGATGCAAGACAGTGGACATTGGCTGCGTACAGACCAGGCACACATACTTTGTTAATCCATTTTAGATTTTTTTTTTTCTCCGTTCTTCCCAGTGTCATTATTACAAATAACCACAGTCTTATTGGCCTCAATCCTGCAGATTCATGGTGCTCAGCAGGGAACATGAGGTTGGCCTCCAGCAAGGGTGTGATTGGAAGCAGTGTGCTGCAGAGGGGGAAAGCTGGGTGTAGCTCCCTGCCTCGCACAGAAGTCCTCCTCCGCTGCCAGGCTGGAGGAGAGGAGGGACGAGGGCAGAGCCCTGTCCTCAGGAGGAACGGCTGTACACCCGGCCCAATTTGAGCTCTGTGCCTCCATGCCCAGCCTTCTCTCTGCAGCAGATAGAAATCACAAGGCCACTGAAAGCAGCCAGCTCAGCGGCGAAGGGCTGGATAGTGCTGAGGTCCCTGACCAAGTCATCGCATTTTATTTGTGTATCTACGCGACATGCCCCACTTGTGCTGTGCAGAGTCAAGCGTCGACCTGCTCCTCATATGCATGTTACTGCGGGCTACTTTACAGCAGGTAATCGCCACCGCACCACCCCCCAGCCCTCCTCCACGGTAGCCAAAATGGTGGCTGGATGTCCCTAGACAGCAGCGAGCCTCATGTCAGAATGAGTGCCATGACAAACCTCCTTGCTCAAGGCAAGGGGGAGTTTGGGCTGGGTGACTTGGCTGCAGAGCAGGGGTTTATTCCCTGAGGAAAGAGCCGCGTAGATTAGTTAGTGCACCATGGAAGGGGGTGGGGGTGCACAGGAGCTTTGTTAATGGTGAAGGAGCAGCCAGACACATGCTCTGCTGGTTATTTTTGAGGAGAAGGGAGAAAAAGGAACAGAAAAGACCTTGAGGCACTTTCCATTACTCCCTGTAAAGGTGAAATGATGACATTGGTGGGCATCTCTGAGTTAGCAGGCACTTGACTGCCAGCTGAAGCGGCAGCCGAGCTGTCACGGCTCCGGTGTTCATGGCAGCCTGGCACGGGGTGGCTTCCTGCTGTCTGGCCCTGCCTGCAGGCAGGGGAGTGCCCTGGAAAGGCGGCTGCAGCTGCACTGCAGACGGGCTGCGAAGCCACAGGAGTGAGCCCGGTCACACCGGGGGAAGAGCAGGTTGGTATTTGCTTGGTTTAGAGTATTGTTTTCCTCTCCAGCTGGTTCAGAGAAGGGTGAGTTCTCTGTGGTCCTGCGCAAATGGACACAAAACAGATGCAAAATACTGTTCCAGCCATTTGGTAGCACTGTGCATGCCCGTTTCATTCTCACTTTGGACAGGTGTGCATGACTGCCTGAGAAGTCCAGGACCTGCTCCTGGCCTTTTCCTGAGCCGGGGTCAGGGAAGTGATTATCCTTTATTTTCATCTGACACCATTCCCTCTGGAACACGTGGTTTTCACCAAGTTAAAGTTCAAAAAAACCCCACCCCAAGCCCCAAAGTCTCATACCAAAAAAAGGATTCAATAGCCAACAAAATGAAACCGGGGATGGAGAGAGGGAGAGATTTTTGAAGACCTGCAGTTCAGAAGACCAAGCTTTTGGAGGTATTTCCCTACCCCTTTTCAGATCCCTGGCAAAATGTGTCAGCAAGGCAATGGCTAGGAGCTGCGTGCCATGAGGGACAGGCTTCATTTTCAGCACACACCTTTTGAAGCATTGCTTTTATCCAGACCCCCTGTCCTGACTGCTCTGTATTGTCCAGGAAGGTTCTTACTGCAGATTCTGTCCCCGTCTCGGTCCCATCAGGGCACACATGACCAGTTTGATTCAGTGGCAGGACTTGGCTTGAATGTTGTAAAGATGCTGAGCAATTTTCTCATAATTACTTTTAATAATCAGTGTCAGCTGGTTTTCATAAGTTTTTTCTACTTACACTGCTCTGTGCCAGCAGAATCTACACAAAGGAACTTAAAATTGGGATGGCTGGCTAAATAATTAATCATGAAAAAAAGGAAGATTTGGAGGAGACAGTCAATAATTAGTGAATGGCTCCTAAGTGGTGAGATCTGTTTTTCTGCACCTACCTGGGCTGAGAGGTTTTCATCTGCAGCAGGGGTGGTTGTTTCACATTTTGTCCAAATGCACATGTCCTTTGCCATTAGCTGGTAGAGTCTGTTGGTGTGTTTACTGGCAAAGATGGCCTTTTTTGCACCTAGGAGGACTGCTTCACCTGGCACGCACACGTGTTTCTCTGCCTTTGCCCTTTGCCCTCGCAGCGTGTGTTCGCGCAAACGCTGCTGTGGTGCTGCAGCAGGGACAGCCCCCAGGTCCGCAGCCTTGTCAGACACTTCCTCTGCAGGACCCTAGATCTGTTCACAGGACTGAGATAGCTCTGACTCGCTCTCTTTGCTTTTTTTTTTTTTTTTTTTTTTTACTTTGTTATTTTTAAATTTCCTTCCTCTGCTGTGCGAGGCAGCCTCCACACCTCCACGCCGCGCTGGAGGGTTGCAGGCAGGCAGTTACCTCCACAACAGGCTGCCAGCCACACAGTCTGCAGGCAGGCAGGAAGAGCCCGAGAGCCGTCCAGCCAGCACCCACACCCACTGCCATTTAAACTGCTCAAGCCGGCTCATCACTCTGCAGCCAGCCTGTCTCAGCTGCTTTTTATTTTGCTAGGAAATGTCATGCTTTGACTCAGAGCTGGATGCTATGGGGATGAGCTTTCTACGCATCCAGCTGGTCCCAGCCTGCCGTCCCCATGCCAAATGTGCAGGGTTGCTGCAGCCTCTGCTTGCGAGGCGCTTCTGTGGGACACTGTTGGTGCTCTCTGTGCCTGCTTCCCCATGCAAGTCTTCAGCCATGGTAGGGAAACAGCCTTGTGTGTGGCCCCCTGTGCTAGGTGAGCTCTCAGCACCTCAACAAGGTGCTCGTCATCTTTGGACACCACCGTCCTGCCTTCCTGCCGAGCGGGAAGCTGCATCACCTTGCTGGTAGCAAAAACAGAGACACTGAATTTTGACGGCAAGTGCAGGGGCACAGTGTGGCCTGTTTTCAGCAGCTTGCTCTCCTTTGCCCCCAGTGCACGCCGAAGCTCCACTTTAAAATGCAGGGTGAAATTGTGCCTTTACCCTGCCTGCCGGTGGGTCTTGCCGCCCCTGGGGAGAGCAGCGCGGAGGCCCGGCGCATGGCCGAGCGCTGCTGTCCTCAGTCCCGCTCGCCATTCGCATTCAGCCAAGGCGGCAGGACCGCAGCCTCTCTCTGTCACCTCTGCTGCCTCGGGGTGCGGGGACACTTCTGAGGCTCCGTCAAGGCGGGGATCTGCAATGCTCTGAGCACTTGCCCTGCTACGCTCAGCAGAAGAGTGAGGCTGACATTTCTTTCCCCTTTCCTCTCTCACATGCACGGAGAGGCAACTAACCCTCAGGTTAGTGCATGTTAAATACTCCTTTGGGGAGCATTGGACTGGGTCCATTTCTGCCTCCCTGCCAGCCAGGAAGCCTGCTTTGTCACTTGGTACATGCTCTGAGGTCTTGGCTCCATCCTCGGTGTTGGCTAAAATCACGTACATCTAGCTTTCACTTTTGATACCGCTTTTGGGACATCAGAGCTGATGGTGTGGCTTCCTCAAATGGTTACAAGTGGCGAGGTTGCTTGACTCTTTCTTCTGGACAAAGATTATTGCTTGTCTTAAAAAGGCCTTATGTTCTGGTCTTGTCTCTGGCAATGCAGCAGGGAGGGCCAGCCCCATCTGTGCCTGGGATGCTTCAGACTAACCTTGTAGACATCAGAGAGTTGCTGTTTATGGCAGCTGTGATGAACATGCAGGAGAATCAAAAGGCTTCTCCTAGACTCACCTACACAAGTTCTCATCCAATTTATCTGATATGCTTTTGACTTCCTTACATCTTCCCTATCTGGTTTTCTCACTGGTGCTTTATCCTGGGCGTTGTTACGGCAGCTGAGTCTGTGGCAGATGATATGCCAGGTAGGCACCTCGGATGAGCACCTCCAGTGCAATGCTTATTTCCAGTGCACTGTCATGCACCATCATTACTGTGGCTTTCCCTCATACGTAGCTCCGTATCCCCTTCGCTGCAGTTTTACTTCCATCTTATCACCTCCATTTCGCTGGCTCATCACATTAAAATAAGTTTCTCTCCTGGAAATCGGCAGTGCCCACAGCTTTCTGACTGCAGTGAGCTTTCCTTCATATTATTGAGTTTCTTCTCTTCTCCATAACAATTTTTTCTCTCAGATATTCCAGCAAACATGCCAATAAATTATTTAGTTCTTCCTTGTTAGTGACAATTACATCTCCCTTGTGCCAAATGAGTGAAGCGCTGCAGTGAGCAACCTTCTCAGGGATACGTTAATAAAGCCATGATGCACACACTTGTCGTCTCACAGTGAAGCTGAATGTCTTCTTGCGTATGAATAGTCCTGTACTCCAGATATACAAAAATATCAGTGCCCCAAATCTGCCTGTATCTTTCCATGGCCTTGCACAGACTTACATATGCTGTCTTATGTTTTGATGTAGCGAAACTTACTGGAAATGTGCTTCTACCCTCTGGATAAATAGAGGGGTGTAGGTTCCCTGGCAATGAGTTCAGTGGTGGTTTTCTTCCAGCGCTGTATTCATTCACACATTGCTTTTTAATATTGTAAAAGTTACTGTGGTTTTTTTCATCTCTCTAAGCAAGTAGATGGGAGCCTCCGATCAGCTGTTTGGCAGATGTTAACCAGAATCAGAGGTCCCAGCTCAAACAGCCACAGCAGGAAAATTCAATGAACAAGAAATCAATACCAATAGCTGTGAGACACAGCAATGCACAGACACTGTTTGAACCGTTCAAAAAACTCACAGGAGAAAAGGTGACATTCTCCAAGAGTAAAAGCAGTGAAGTCTCTTATTCTTTAAGGGGTTTTGATTTCTTATGTTTGCTGTTGCAAACATTGATTTCTGCTTTTTACATTTTTTTACAACTTTTTTCCCCTTGCTGCTTCCTTATATTTTGCTGCTGTTTTGAAAAACTGCATTTAAGCTGAAGGGTTTTTTTCTGTATTTTTTTCTCCTCACTTTTTTCCCTGTTAAGCCAGAGAATGAGCAAGGTCGTAGAACTTCTCTAGAAAAGTTCACTCGCAGCGTGGTAAGTTCCTTTTCTTTTCCCTCCTCCCTTTCCTCAGAACTTCATTTTTAGTTGGGGGGAATGTGGATGCTTGACTTTTTATTTCATCCTTTATTTTTGCAGCTAGCATCTTTGCAGCTTCTCTTTTAATACTCTAGCTCATCTAAATAGTAGCTCTAAAGAAGGAGGGGGGGGCGGGAGGCAGAATTCCATAATGCTCATTCTAGCTTATCATCACTGCAAAAGCAAACTGATTTTTGTCTAGAATTAAATGCAAAGTTGTATTTTTGCTGTGTTCCCACTACAGTATGTGTTGTGGCTTTCCTTGCGCAATGAAGTAGAAGAGCATGGTTCTCATAGTGCCGTTGCAACAGTACCCGTATTGACCTCCGTGCATGGTTAATGATACCGTATGTATATACACATACGTATCCACCCACAGCACTGCAGCCGCTTCCTCCGTTGCCCCCATCTGTCAGTGCTCATGTAAACAGTGATGGGCGATACCCTTTGACTCATTCACGATACCGATACCAGAAAAGGAGCGCAGTAGCAGCAAGAAACACGACACTGTTAAACCTTCTAGATAAGGGGACGGTGGGATCTCAAGGGCAGCGGACAGATGTCCTCTCCTATCTTGTGCTTCACCAGTCTCCAACCTCCAGCCAGTCCGACGGCGAGGGGAGCTGGTCTGGCTTCGGAGGGATGCTGCAGCACAGGGCGGCATTGGGCACCGGCCGGGGCTGCTTCTCTCCAGCCCCCAGGGCAGGACCCCACAGCCTGGGCAAGACCCACTCATCCCAGTTGCTTTCGGGGGTCTGCGTGTGCAGCAAATTTTCTAGAGAAAGGGAAGAGCAGGGAGCGGGGGCAGGACCAGAGGCAGATGCTGCAGGCGGGGTGGAGGAGCGGGGATACTGGGCAGGACAGGGTGGGACAGGCTGTGTGCGTGGGGTGGCACAGAACAAGCACAGGGCTAGAGCTGAACATGCAGCAGCTGGGTCAGTGGGGAATTACTCTTGTGTTGCTCAGTATCGAGTACACTTTGACTTGATAGGTCGTATGGTTTTGGCATACTGCTGTGGTCTTCATGTACCGCCCATCATTCGTTGTAAGGTGATACGGGGACAGCAGAGAGTCATCAAGCGATTGATTCCCATAGAAGCTACTGTACAGAACAGTTATTTCACAGAAAGTTCATAGACCTTGTTATGGCTTTATAACAGCTTTGTAATGAAGGCATTGGACTATGTGTATATACAGTACATATGCTTGCATTTGTGTATGTATGTATATTTATACATACACTATATACATACACATGGCATATAAATGTAAAACATTTGTACATACAGATAGAAAAGGGGAAACTACGCAGGTAAGTGTGAGCTGTCGTAGAGCAAATAAGCCTAGAGGGGTTCTTTCTGATGCTGCCATGCTACTGCACAAGCAAACCCAAATGTAACACGCAGCGCTTTGTAGTATATCCACTGGCAGACTTCCTGGGGAATGTATTTATATAGCTAATGCATATGCACACATTTAAAATATGTTGATACAAAATATATCACTATGCCCATCTGCATATTTACTACTTTCTAAAAGTCTGCCAGAAAGAGGAATAGGCAAGAGTTTTTTTAAAACAAACTATGGAGAAATATTTACACCGAGTGGTAAATTCTGCTCCCAGATTTGCCAAATACATAGAAGAGTAACTCTCACTTTACTAGACTGGCTGGGTTTATAGTAACACAGCCAAGCACGGATTTTTCTTTTGCATTTGATTTGAACGGTAGCTTGACAAGCTCGGTTTGGGATGGTAGAATTATAACGTAAGTACCTGTAAAGGAAATCGTTGTAGATTGGTCGGCAGTTTAGTTCATTTTTGTCTTACTGGCTAGCATACTGTAAAAATGTTCTTTCATTTTTCTTAATACAGATATAAAATGTTGTCCTCTGATAGCATGGTGGCTACCAGAATTAGGAAAAAGGTCTGAATTGTTTATACTTTGCATTATGGCAGTTTGTCACTACCATCAGATGAGAAAATAGTCACTATGTTGGCATGTCATAATGTCCTCGGAGAACAGCATTACCAAAGCAGTAACTTTATGGCGTACTCAGGGGACTAAATTAAGACGAAGTTAATTCTGCATGCTCTAGTTCTCCAAAATGCACTGCAGCTCCCCGACTGCGTAGGAGTGGAGCAATACAGTGGCCCTCGTTCCCAGAGCTCCACTATACTTTAGTGATTGCTCGTTACAGGATCACATATTCAAGCTGACCCTGCACAGGCGCGCTGAAGTTAAGCATATGCTTAAGGGTTAGCTGGAGCAGAGCCTGAATGCTCAGCTCTCTTCAGGAGGGGGCCTGAAGCCTATTTTGCAAACAGAAAAATATGAGGTCAGGTTTCCAGTGATGGCTGTAAGAGGAACGTCCAAAACAACCAGGGCTAGAAGTTTATTTGCCTTAAGGAGCCATCGCTGAGATGCAGTTGTGGCTCCCAGACTGGCTGTACTATGAACTGCCCGTGGACCTCGGCCGCCTCCGGACTGTGCTGCTGTTTGGCTCTGGGAGGGCGCAGTAGACCGCCGGGGAAATTCTCAGATTTGGCTGTGGCACATGACCCAGCGTTTTGGGAAATGACTCAGCTGAGGTCCTTGAAGGCTTGGCCTTACCGCGGCAGCACGTGCTCCAGGCCACGCACCCCGCGGTGCCGGGCACTTCGGCAGGCGGGCTGCCGGCTGGGGCAGCTCCCGGGGGTCTCAGCCGGCCCGGCGGGTGCTGCCCAGCCAGACGTGCCCCGCTGCCTTCGCACTCGCCGGGAAACCCTGCCACGGTTATGGGAAGTGGAAACGTAATGCAAGACTTGGGGCAGAACTCCAGAACTTTGGGTTTGGATATTTTAAGGTAATTTGCATTTGAATTTCAAGATTTAAATATGGATTTCAAGAACACAATTTGACTGAAGACTTATGTCACTTAGCAAAAACATCAGGAAAATTATTAGTTGAGGAATAGCTCGAAATGAGTTACAGTGGGGAATAAAGTGGACTGGTTGTGTTTGTTCTTTCTGCACCGCCATGATTATTAGTGAGATCATAAGAATATTTAAAATGTGTTTTAAAATACAGAGCAAATTCTCTTCCAGCATCAATCAGTTATTGTTTCCTATAGCACTCTGGCACTTCAGGCCTATTGAGAGCCTCCCTCGAATAATTTTTAGCTCATTGTTTCTTCAAATAAAGGAGTTACTATTGTTTAAAATCTGCTGTAACTTTTCAGCTGAGATAAGCAACACAGAGAAAACATATATCTAATGATGTTATAGTTTCCTTTTGCATCACTGTACTCAAATTTGGGGAACTTGGTTCCACTAATGGTGTAGGTGGCATAGAGCCAGAGCAGGAGGGTGGAGGTGGAGGTTCACGACCCCTTCCTGGCTCACGATGCTGTACTTGCAGGGGTGCTTTCCATACCAGAGAAGGCCTATTTGTAGCCAGAATGCCAGACGTACCCGACTCCTTAGACAGTGAGTCTTCACTTGAGTGAAAAAAATCAGACTCTCTAGGTTTGCATGTTCTAGTTGCTTGGATCTCATCATCTCTTGTTTGAGAAAGACGAGAAAAAAACCCAACACTTCAGAAAAAGAAACAGTAAAGCTTTGTTGACAAACTGCAAACAATATTGCAGGCTTTTTGTCTCTTACCTGGGTTAAACCCTTCCCCAGAAAAATCTTTCAGTGCTTCCAAATTGCTCTCCTGCACAGGGTGGAAAGCTGTACAGCTTGGCTTTGGGAGCGCAGACTTGGAGCAAGTGGATGTCGTCTTACCCACAGGGCTCAGAGTCACAACCCCGGAGACAGAGGTTAACCCCAGACCGTTTGACATCCTTTAGAAAGGCACTGTGGAGCCCTGCTAGCCAGCCAGAGGCTTGACACCTTCAAGGGGATCAATAGGGAACAAGAAAGAACAGAGTTTTACGGGGTTTTATTTTTTTTCATACCACTCTCCAATTCCTACAATACCCACTGTCTCACCTTCCTTGGCTTGGTACTTTTGACCAGGAGAAGGCAGCTCATGACTAATGAATGCACCGAGTTTTTGCACCAAATCTTTCTGGAAGCCAGGTGCTGTCTGGTCCGCATTAAGCAGGACACTGACAGCAGGATTTTGCCAGGAGAATTTTCACTGTGATGATGGTTCACCTTTTACTTCCAGGTCCTTTCAAAGTATCAGCTGATACCTTTGTGCAATGGCCAAGAAGGGGGTTGTGCCCACCGCTGGTCAGATCCTCCTGTAGCGAAGGGCATAGTTTGCAGTGCCTCCCTGTCTGGGTTCCCCTTGGAGCAAGGGGACATCTGTCCCCCAGCGCCCAACGTGCCAGACATCCTCAACCTCCTCAGCTTACCTGCCTAAAGTCTGCAGGTGCGGCGCCAGCGTGTGTTTCATGGCAGCCCCCACCACAGCCTGGGCAGCAGCTGTGTGGTCCCAGGACCAAACATCACGGTCATCAGTCATCTGGTGAACACCAAAGTGCCACGTCCGCATGATGGAGCAGATCGCTCCAGGGCACGTGTCGCCCAGCACTGCTGGAGTGGAGGGGCAGCAGATTTCTTTTCTCCCCTGTTCATGTTTTAAAGAGTCCTCAAAAATATGTGGGCAGCACAATGGTAGGATAGACATCATGGTCTCTGACCCCTTTGGCCCTATGCCAGGCTCCCGTGCTGTGAAATCGCAGCTAGAAAGCTAGACCGGCTCTTCCGTGCTCTCTGCGGGGGCCCTGGGGAAGGGTCGATCTTCGGGAGCTGCAGATCTGACAGTCTGTTGCATTGGAGCACTTACTAATCCACCTCATTTAAAAAATGACGGCACTGCGCATGGTGGCAGGTTTATCTTATTACAATTTTCGTTTTGAATACAGCAAGGATTGACATTATGAAAGCAGAGTTAGCCTGTCTCCTCTCCCAAGTGAAGATAAATGGCATCATAAAAATCAGACATCATGTATCATATATGTTATAAATAATACCTAGTATTGAGGTAATAACTTAATTTTAAAGACACACATACACACAAATCCATATATCTACATCTCTCTCTTCTGTCATATTTGATCATCTTACTAATTAAAAGGAGCCTGCTATACTATTTTTAGCCATGCAGTCTCAGCCTAGCTGTTTAAACCACTGTAGTTTCCCATCTGCTTTAGAAATGATTTAATAATCAGATAGACAGAAGCTTAGTTCTCATAAGCTGAGATGATCCTTCAGGGCCAAGAGTAGAAGGAAAATATATTTTAATGAGTACATTTAGGGAAACCACTGCTGCTTTTGTCTCGCAAAGGAGGCCACCAAGTCTCTGCCTAACTTGTGCTGGTGGCCATTTACATTTAATAAAGGGGAAAACAGGAGGGAGTTCCTTTGTTGCATCTTGCAGCAGCTTGAGTATTATCTCTAAAAGCAGCAATGGTTACTCCAGCAATAATAGGAATTAAACCTATGGATATCAGCCTCGGCAGGTACCTTAGATAAGCCTGGGCCATGATACTCAGACTTGAATTCAAACTTTCCTAAAATTGCTATATTCCAAGGAAGGAATTTCCCCTGTAAGAAAACTGGGTTAAAGTTTCTGACTCAGTATCGAGGTGGTGACCCAATGCTGAGAAGATCTCTGCATTTTTTTCCCAGCTGACATTTCTTTAAGAGCAAAAGGCACACACACATATACAGCTTTTGAGAGGATCAGAGTTCTCAATCTTTGTGCTTTAACGGACAAGAGAGTGGCCAGACAGGTGATGTATTGTTTATTCAGAATTTTTACAACTTCTGTCTGAACCGACTGACGTGGCACACTGTTAGTCATTACGTTCCTGGACTGAAAAAGCTCTTTACCTGAAGAAGGTAAAGACGCTCTTGTGCGTCTCTTCCACTGCCTGGGGACGGCGAGAAGAGTTGCACAACCTGGAAGAAGCGAGAGGCGTTTGCTGGCCAGAGGCTCTTGTGAAACTCAGCCCAAGCAATGGCAGGACCTGGCAGCTCCAGGCAAAACCAACAGCCTCAGCCAGAGAGTGCTGCACGGGACGGGGGGGGCGAAGATGCAAATGCCAGACTTGGCTGGATATTGGAGTCCGTGGGAAATCCCTTTCCCTGTGTTTTCTTTTCCCTATCTCCTTCCTCAAGCAATAGTGGCCCGGCGCAGGGCATGCGGAGGTGTGATGTGCACAGGCCTGCCGTGCCCGCTCACATGCATGCTTGCACGTGGTCAGCTGCAAGCTGTATTTTATCTTTCATCATTACGGTCTGTAAAGAGTGTAACACTTAATGGGAACAGGAGCCCTCCTGTTAAGTCCTAGAGGAAATGTGAGTAGGTAGTGAGACTTAAAAGACTCGGGAGATTTATTTTAATGTCAGCATAGTGCAAGACAGCAGTTATAGAGAAGAGATGTGGTGTGAAATGTATCAAGGAATCAGGTATGAAGAAGCAGGGAGCTTTTCCAGGTGGTAAATTCAGCTCAGTGCAGAAAGAGAATAAGGTGAAGGAAGAGGTGGTCTGTGTTCAAGCTGCACGGGAAGTAGGCTGTAGATTAAGAATATAAGAATAAAAGTTTTCTAATGAGCTTTCTTTAAAGAATCCTGGACGATATGGATGGAACATTTTGTACGGGACAGCAAGTCAATGAAGACCGACGATTGTCTCCGTTCCCAGGCATAGGTGAATAACTGAATCGACAGACTGGCCTGGCTTCATTAACCATACGAGACAGAGCTGCAGTAGGCAGAAAGCAGAAGCTGGTAGGCAGGAGCTGCTGTAGCCCTTGCGTTACCAGCAGCAGGGTGGTTTTGTATTCTCATGCAGAAGCACTGGGGACAAAGTCCCACATTACATCCTTAACGAGCGTAGAACCAGTGTCCCACCTTGGTTTCGCATGCAGGGATGACTTTTCCAGGAACAAGAATATGACTGGAGATCCTGTCTTTGGTATAGTTGTCAAGCTCAGTGGCCAGGATGCTTTCTGTCTGGAGCCTAAAACGCCCTCCTCCAACCATGGCATTTTCATGGTAGCATTTCCTCTGCTTTAGTTTTCTGGTATCTTTTGGCTATTTCATACTGAACTAACCTTGGCTCAGGACTGTAAGTACATCCCGATTCAGTACCCAGTGAAACCCAAAGTCCCACGCTTAGTTTCAGTTCCATGTGTATCTATTCATTTTCATTACACAGCTATGAAAGCCTTAGTGTCTACCCTGCCTGCCTGGCTGTCCCTTCCTAGATGCTGTCAGCAATCTTCTCTTCCAGCTCCGTGTTGTTACCCTTGTTCTTCCCTGCTGCCGCTTTCCCGTCTTCCTGATCCTCAGCTTCATCCCTTGGCCGCTGCTACTGCCTCGTGCTGGTTTTTATGTCCTCTCGGTTTGCCTGCTGTTGGGTCAGAGTCCAAGTCGCACTCTAACTGTCCTGGTCCTATTCTTAATTCATGAGTATGGTGTCACACATGTGAAATGTGTTGATGGGATCTTATCTTTCTCAGGTGAACTGTGAGATATTTTGCACGGCTGTGTGTCACTGTGATGTATTACAAATACTAACCGTGAACACAGTGAAGAAGGCATAAGGCTGGAGAAAGAATTGCTGCTTGATATCATCCGTGCTCTCTTTTTAACTGGTTCCTTGATAGTCTCATACAACTGTCATATACTTACCAGCTTTCCCACTTTTTCACTTTCCCAGCTCTACCAGCTTGCATAAACAAATAACGACATTTGAGAGCATGGACAGTATTCACAGCCTGCAATATAATAAAGACAAAGGTTTAAGCCATTATGGGTAGAGGATAGTGGTAGAAAAACTGAAAAGCTTACAAAGGTGATACACTGAGATGCTGGTGAAGTGGGTATCAGAACAGACAGCTAGAAGAGAAGGATATAAGAATGGATGCCAAAGTTTCTTAGATTTGGCACCAAGAAAAGACATCTGGGAAAAGGGTTATTTTTATCTTTGGAAGATATTTTACTTAAAAAAAATGTGCTTGCTCCACTACTCCCGTGATTACCAAATACTGGCTTTTACTGGGAAAAGGTACTTGCATTACGTAGGTGATGGAAAGCATCAGAATGTACCCGAAGCGTGAGGGGACCCAGTCAACATTTGCAACCTGTCGTCTGATTGTTCTCTTACGTGCAATAACCAGTCAGTGTCGGTACCTGACGCTGCGGAGGACCGGGCGCGTGGCCTGCACAGTGCATGTATTGACCGGTTGCTGCATGCTTGAATACGTCGCGTCTGTTCCTGGTATTGGCATAGTACCTTACCTGGAAAATGCCTGCGCTGCGTAGGCTTGCGCTGCACGCTCGTCAGTTTGGTAAGCGGTGGTTTGCGCGTGCTGCATGTGTGCTGCGGAGTCTGTTCTGTATACAGGGCCTCCTTTAAAAGATAAGTATTCATCGTTGCTAGTGGATAAGTTATTCTTCACTTCCCTTCCTGAAAACACCTCTGTGTAGTGCTGCTGGCGCAGAATGGCAGCTGCCTTTTGCCCCCGAGGTCGCTACCTTCCAGCGGTGGGTGAGTGATCCCTGTCTGTACGGTTTGTGAAGTGCTTTGGGATCCTTCTGAACGAAAGGCACTCTATGGAGCTCAGGATATACTTACTATTCATTTACTGTCTTTTATTCCAGCCACATACAAACTCTGGAAGATAAACGTTGGTACCTGACCACTACAGACAGCTCTAGCTGCTGGTTGCAGATACCAAAGCAGGACCTTAGCAAGGTGTTTGGGGGGGAGGGCAGGCTTAGACCCTGTTGTGATTTCAGCCAAGCTTATTCTGATACTCCAGAGGGGTTTGATATTTCAGTGGTGTTTCTGTTTTCCGCTGACTGTGCAAGGTATTTACATATCTGGTTCCCAGTCCCACTGAAGGGAGTTAAACAAACTGAGTCCATTGCACAAAAAGGAAAGAACAGAATTGCACCCTGCCCGAGAGCTAGACCAGCACCAGGCAGTAAGGGCATTTCCTGAGGTGGCTTGAAAAAACTCTCTGCTACACCACTGTATACTGGCTGCAGTGACCCATCTGCACCTCTGTCTTCCCATTTTTTTTGTCGGAGGGTGGGACGGGCCCTGGGTCCGTAGCCCGAGGCTGCCCACCTGGCAAGGCTGCGCTGAAGTGCCCTCCTTCAGCGTGGTAAGGTTAAGCAGTCCGTAGGCTGCTTCCACTAATGCCAGAATTGGCTCAAACACATTCTCAGATACAAAGAGCCCAGACTGCTCCACAGCAGAAGAGCATCTTCCTCCCGGTGCTGGTGGGATGGTAGAGGAGAGCTCCAACCGTTACGAAGCTGTTCTAGGAGTGGGTGAGTACAGGGCTTGTGTCAGCTCCTGGTTTGTGCTGTACGCAGGGGCGTGCTGGTATTTCTCAAAGCAAAGTGCAATGCCTCCCTTAGGAAGTTCAGGAAATCCTCACAAAATAAAATGGGTACAGACGATACCGATTTTAATTGGACTGCAGCTCTGAACTGTTCCCATAGCGATACAAGCTGGAAGAGAAAAACAGCAGCATCAAATGTAGGAACCTAGCCCATGGTTGCTCACCTTCGCTGCGATCAGCAGTAATGGCGAGAAGCTCGGGTAACTTGTCAGTCAAGCCTTACGAGGGGAGTGGGGCCCACTCTGCAGGAGTTTGGGGGTGACTCATGAGACCGTGCTGGTGAGAATGGGTGAGCACCCTGCACGCCGGGAGCAGCCGCTCCCCTGCTTACCCTCTACAGACACTTTGCAGCTCCTGTTTTCAGTCTACGTCAGTGTGTAATTGGTGGTATTGTCCACCACATTTTGTGTGCTAATTTATGTTACTTATGTTCATAGTTTACGTGTCTGTGCTTATTTGGTGTTGAACTAAGTTATTTTCCTTTATTGTTTGTTTTTAACTCTGTTTCATAATTAACTTCATTAATTTATGTTACTTTATCTTATGTTTGCAATGTATCTTTTCATTAAAAAAAAATCTAATAAAAAGAGTATTTTTAAAATGACACAAAAATAAAATTTCCCCAAGATCTGCAGTGTAATATAACATTGAACACCAAACAGTGCTGGCAGGGCTAGGGCCCTGCCAATCTCTTTCTTCGGAAGGAAAGTTTGGTGGCAGGACATTGCCCACTGCCTAAGTTCTTGTAGTACGTTAGCTAAAAGGTAGGAAATCTGAGCAGTGCCTGTCACCATGTGAAAAACCTCAGATTCGAGCTGACGGAAGAAGGGTTTGCTCGTCTCCAGTGGAGACGCAGATGCACCCCAGTCCTCTGCTGGGGGTCTTACAGAGGGACGGGGCAACCCCGCTCCCCGGGAGATGGCTTCTCCTCCGGGCAGGTGATGCTTCCAGCTGGAGCAGGTTGGGCAGCAGGCTGGGAAAGGGACAGCCCTGAGAGCAAAAGAGGGGTACAAAGCAAGAAGTGGGGTCAGCTATAGCAAAGTCCTAAGCTGGTGGGTGGAGAGCGTGGAGGCGAACAGGCAGCATGAAAGCGCTTTGGTCTGTATTGACATGGCAAAAAGGGGAGCCTGTGCTGCCGTACCAGAAGGTCCCCACATGCTTCCTCTCCCCCGTCGCTGCAGCCACAAAGCTCCCTACGGGATAAATCCTGCCTGGGCGTTCAGGTAAGCTGTTGGTGGCATGCGGGGGAGCGCTGGCTCGTGCATGCTGGTGGTGGGGAATGTCTGCATGCTGGATGCACGAACTGCACTCTGTGCTGGGCAGAGCACCTTAACGTTGTGTGAAACCACAGGTCCTGGACAAAACTAAACTTGCTATTTAAAACTATTAAAAAAGATAGTTCACAGCCTATGCCTTCTCTCCCAACCGTGCAAGTGCTGGTTTTGGTAGATAGAAGCAAAGAGCAAGATGGAAACTCCGGTGACTCATACAGGAGGTTTGAAAGGAGTGCTGTCTCCTTTTTTTATGTCAAATCCCAGACATAGTTTTTTTTCTTCTTACTTGGCTTCTTGCCTATGTTAAAATGCTGAATTCCGCTTCATTAAAATAATTGCTAATTGCATTTTTACACTTTAGTTTAGTAGCTGCTCAGCAAAAGCTCAGCCATCAAAGATGCTAAGCATCTCCCGTGACCTACAGGTTAATCTTCACTTCACCGGGCCTCAGTGAGAGCCCTGATGGGCCGCAAGTGCCGAGGTCTGGTCCCCTGCCTGACACGTAGCCCAGCAGTAGGATGGGCCACATGCTTGGAAGTCAGATTCTGGGGAGCAGTTTCATAAGGTTTATTAAGAATTCCGTGATGTTTTCCTTAGGTGACTCCAAATTCAGATCTTACGCTGCCTCTAAAAACTGAAGCTCCTGTCTTGCCAGGGTTCAAGGGTAAAAAAAAAATCATTCATTCAGCTGCGTAGAGAGAACTGGACGATACCTTTACCGAGCCGCGGTTGAAGCTTGATCCTTGCCTGAAAGCTGTGTTACAGCTCGGCTGCTTGCAGGGAATGAGAGAAAAGAAAGCCTTCCCGCATCCAACAAGACACACAACATATGCCTTACAACATATGCCCTACTGCTTGTGCTATGCTGTTTGAGCGACAACAGTCTGGGTTTTTAATTGTCGTAACCCTAATTAGTAGTGACAAATATTTTGCAAGTGGAGGACTGGGGATTTCTTTATAAGCTTTAGACCTCATGTAAAATATATCTCTTATATCCACTCTAATCTTGCCTTAAGTTATTCAGCATACGCATATAACAGAGTAAAAGAAGCACTGTAGTGTGCTGAGCCTGAAGTCACGTGCTTGCCAAATCCCCTGACAGCACAGCTTAGATGAAATTTCTCCTGCAAATATGGCAGGAGTTGTTGACACTTTCTTTCAGTGGGGAAAGGAGAGGTAGAAACGTGGGGGCAGCCACTGGTTTCATGCTAAACAAAGACGTGTGGAAGGAAAAAACCATTTATTTTGGTTGAACCTTTTTAAAGAAACTAGGTATTCTTTGTGCCAAACTTTCACATCGTAATAATCTGAAACTTCCTCACTCCGTCAGAGATCTCCCCGAGGGGATCCCGGCCGAGTGTCGGATGAGACCCAACATGACCTCTTGGGCCTGCATTTTTTTGGCATGTATTGCATCCGACTACGAACTGATTTAGCCACCTCCAGCTTCTCAGAGCAGCCTTTCACCTGACTGCCTCAGGCATTCACGTCGTGCAAGCCTCGGGGAAGGGTCGCAGGATCGCAAAAACCACGGGGTGCGTCTCGTCTCTGCTGTCTCGAGGCAGACGCAGGCCACCCTCGCCTGGTCACCCGGACGCCTCTTTTCTGGACACAGGGAAGCGATGATGCTGAGGCACGCTGATGCCAGCCTGGACTGTTTGCCCGTGGACGCCCCCACGGACGGCAAGCGGGGGCGGGTGGGTTTGGAGGGAGAGGCTGGGGGTCCTGGGGAGAGCGCTGGCTGGCTGGGGAGCGAGCCGCTGCGCCATCCCAAAGGAGCTGTCGCGTGTGCTGCGCTTTGGCTTTTACCAGTCGGCTAGCACAAGCCTTTTGTGTCCCCTGCCGGACGCTGTGCCTGAAAAGTCCTGGAGGGCTAAGCCAGAAACAGAGATGCCACGGACCAGCCCCTCAGCTGGTGTAAATGGGCCGCAGTTCTCTGAAAACAACTGAGTCACGGTGATTTACCTCAGCAGGTGGATCCCGTCCAGCATTTCCACCTGTGACACAACAGTTTACTCAGTTGTTGTGCATTTTAGTAACAGGAAACAGATACCACTTTTCCTAATGAACTGCAGTTTTTTCCTGGTCCTCCTTTTTTTAATGAGGATCCCTAAGAGAGGAGACTCCCAAACCGAACGCCTGCATCCCACCCGCCTCCAGCCAGCAGATGTTCGTATCGCTCAGACCCGCGCTGTGAGGCTGACGCTTGTCTCTGCGCTGAGTTGGAGCAAACTCCCTACGTATCAGTATGCCTGTAGTCGGGGGCCACTTCGGTACCAAAGCCGAATGTTACACTTACTTACACCCCAGCGTTCCTGCTTCTAGCCAAAAATTTCACAGCATTAATCCCTGTATGTGATTCCAGGGATCCTTTCACCATCTGTCTTATCACAGAGGTGGATATGACAGCCGAGCAGACAACATCGCTGCCTGCTTCTCGCTGTCTTAAAACAGAGCTTCTCGCACCCATCTGTTTGCCCGTCCGCGGGCGCGAGGCTGTTCGGCACCTCGCGCTTCCCCGACGCAGCTGCACTCCCGGACAGCCGGGCTCCGCGCTGGGGACTCATCCCAGCCCGCGGGCGGGAAGTTTGCTGCAGAGCCAGCGAGCGGGTCTGCGTTCCCGGGCTAACACCTTTCCCACGAGACGGGAGGAGCTGCAGGTGGAGCCCACCGCCTTTGCCCGCAGAGGGAAGCCGTTGCCACTGGGAAACCGGCGAGCGAGGTTTTGCTCTGCGCAAACCACGGCCATTGGCTCTGTATCCGATCCACCGCCTTCTCCGGGGCAGCCTTTCTGTCAGCTGCCCTCTCCCCTCAGCCCGGCCCGGCACCGCCATTTCCCCCTTCCCGCTTTGAACACGTGCGTGTCAAAATCGGGGCTGGACGTGGAACAGCGTTTCCTCCTCACCCCCGCTGGACCCTGACGCAGGAGCTGGCGTACCCCCAAGCCGCCTGCCTGGGAGAAGATAACAAGAGGAACTGCCTGTCGCAGATTAGTTAGAGTCTGACTGAATAGTCATTATACAAACCCAAGGCTTTTTTTTTTTTTCCCCCCCTAAGGAAGTATCCAAATATAGGTAGACACTAACATTTTTTCCCTAAAACCAGCCATGTTATTCTTCTAGAAATTAATATCCACATCTTTACCTTCTTCTTCCTATAAACTGGATTCAGGAACTGGTACCTCCTTAGCCCTCTGTCTCTGATATTCCTTAACGGCAGCAAAATGACAGCTGCAGTTGCAGCCCCCCATGCACTGCCACGTTGCCTTGCGGAAGACTTGGCCACCTCCTGAGATGGCACTGGGCCAAGCTTCCCAAAAGTGCATTTAAAAATCATAATAATCAAGAATTTGATTTATAGTGAAAGAAAGCACGCATGCCTTAAACGGCAGCGGTGCTGGCGTGTCTGCGGAGCTGCGGGAGGGAGCTGGTCCTTCCCGAGCCGTGCCCCGGGTGCGAGCTCCGTTGTAGAGATGGAGGAGCCACAGAGCCGTGACTGCGGCTCTCCCGTCCCGGGCAGGACAGTCCAAATGACGACAGTGTTTCCAGCAGCCGGCTGCCGGTATACAGAAAGCAGCCAGATTAGGCCGAGTGTGTTCGTGCAGCTGAGTAAATTATTTGGTAAAAGGCACACATCGGAGTAACAAAATGAGGCTTCTGCAGGGAACTGTTACATCCTCCTGGTACAGCCCTAAATGGGAAGAGATTAGAAATCAAAGGGGGTGGGGGGGTGGTGTTTCTTTTTTCTTAGAGTGTTGACTTGTTAAACAAGGCTTACTTCAGATGACCTGTTAAATTTTACCTTTCAAATTTTCCTACATTTTGCACATACTCGTTTTCACTGTATAATCTATTTCTCTTGCTCTTTGTGTGGATCTTTCTTTTAAACAGCAATTAGTAAGACTTTCTATTGCAAAGGAAATCTTGGCTAAATATAGTAACGTAGAGGAGGTTGTTTAAGATCTGCTAGGTATTCCACAGCTCTCTGGTATTCCCTGGATGTTTATTTCAACCAAGACTTTTTTTTTTTTTTAAGAAAAACATCATTTTTCAAGAAGAAAACTAACCAAAGAAACACAGCAACTGGTGCAATACCTGAAACAATTTTTCACTGTTGGATCAGTAATTGCAAAGCCATCGGTATGCCCTACAGGGACATACCCTTCCTACTGTGTGCGAATGGAGAAGACCGGCTGTAGGTCCTCCCTTGCTCCAGATGGAAGCAGGGGCTGCATGGCCTAAGCCAGTGCAGGGATTCAGACGTGCAGGTGACCTTCTCCCTGGTCCTTGGTCCCGCCAGTCAATGGGAAAGCTGATGCGGATGCCAGCAGCGCGCGAGCGAGGCTGCCACGGCCACGCGCCTGCGTGGTGGCTCGGAGGAGAGCGCGGGGAAGGCAGGAAGGCCAGGCAGGAGTGGACAAGCAGCGACCGGGGAGACAGGAGACTAAGGAGTGGGCAAAGTGGGGTGGCAGCAGAGCAGGCAGAGGCTGAGCTATTTCTAAAATCACTTTTTTCCTAGATCTGTTTCCAGCGGGTGATGTGGGGGTGATACTGATTCACAGGCTGTAGGACGGGCATCCCGGCTGTGCTGCAGCCGCGGTTCTGCAGCCCTGCCCTGCGTGGGGCAGCTCTGCCCGGGAGCCGGGGGCTGGCGCTGGCAGGACGGCGCCGGGCGGGACGAGTAGGGGTGAGCCTAGGACAGGGCTTTGCTTTGGCCAGTTCCCACGTAACAGAGAAAGGAAATATGTCCGTGAGACAGTGCCCCGAGGCACAGCTGACCACCTTGAGCGATGGCCACCTGGACATCGCTAGCCACAACCCCTCCTTGCCGACCCACCCGCCTGGGGCAAAACCGCAGGCACCCAAAATGCTGGGGGCACGCTTACCCCCCATCGCCTGCCTCCCTGTCGGCAGGGCCGGGGCGGGCAGCCATGCGCCCCGCTCTGGGGGAAGGCCCCCGCCCCTCACTCGCAGCCAAACCATCCCACGGCATCACTCACACCTCCGGGTCTCTTCTGTCTGTCTGTCTGTCCCTCCCTCCAGGGAAAGTCTCTGGCGAGCAAGCGCCTCACGGGCCTGATGCAGTCCTCCTGACGGCTTCAGCCGACCGCCCCGCAGGAGAGACACCTGGGACCGCCGCCGGGGACGGGGCGTTTCGGGGAGAGCGGGTCCCCGGGGGGGAGAGAGCCTGAGCCAGCGCAAGCGGAGAGCCACGCGCCGGGGGAGCGCCTCTCGTCACAGTTTACATCGACACTTTCCTGCCTGCGCCGCTTTGTAAGGACGCCGAGCTCTGTGCAGGTACTTTGTTTCCAGCCGGGGTTTGGAGGAGCACTCTTCACCGTACGCAGAAGGTCGGCAAGGCAAGGGCTTGCTGTCTTGTTATTTAAGGAAACAGACCCAACCGCAACTTGGAGAAAGAAGAGCTGAGAGGGATCGGTATTTTTCCTTCATCTCTTCTCTCCCTGGCACAAACATGGCTGTAATAGATGGCGCCGCAATCCCACTTGCTCCCTTTCTTGTGGCCGTCTGGATCCAATAAAATATCTGCTGGAAGCTGCTTCTCCTTTTCACAAAATCTCAAATGCATTTCTACTGCAGATTCATTGACTTTAGCTTTGTTTTTCTTTCCTATGTCTCTCCCTGAAAGCAATGAAAAAAAGAAAAGGCACTCTTTAAGTTCATCACTCGCTGTCCTTCCAATAGCATGTAGCATGTCCAGAGATGATGGCCAGATCCTCAGCTGAAGTCAGGAGAGCGTGAATGGTTTTCATCACCTGAGGATCTCCCCCACTGAGTATCAGACTCTGATCTTGGTGCAAATCCTCTGATGTCGGCGGAATCGCTCTGCATGTGCGTGTCGTGCAAATGTGATCAGACTCTGCCTGATGCTCAAAAAGTCATGTTTTAGATGTGTAACGCGCACACAAACACACACATGCGGTATTTAAAAGTGAGTTGTTTTATATTGCATTTGATTTTCTATTTATTTAAGGTTTTGCATACTTACTCAGTGATGGATGTTCAAGCTTTACTCCAAGTAGACAGAATTGAACCACTTAGAGGAGACTCCAGCTCCAATCGCAGAGGGCCAAAACCTGCTCACGTGTATACAGGGAAAGGCAACCCTGATGCGGGCAGGTGTCAAAATTCAGCCTACAGTGAAGAGGGAACTGATGGAGATGGGACCGGTGGCAGCCGGGTGTGAATGGGCAGGGCGCTGGGTGCCAGGTGACCCTTCCTGAACCGCAGCACACCCAGCTGTGATACAAAGCTCCGATAACTGACTCTGCTGAGAAGCACCATTGTAAGAGTGACATTGTACCACTTGTGGAAATGAGCTTCCACTAAAACGCATCTGAGCTACAGCCCATGAACACAACTGCAAGAGATGACCCAGTAGCTTGTTTCAAACCGTTGGGAGCATGGAGGTTAGGAAGAGGACAGAAATGAATTGACTTTAATTAGAAAACCCACGTATACTAGCTGCAGATAGGAAAATGGACTGCATTCACATACAGTATATTGCCTATATATGAAAATTTCAAGACTCAGTTGACTTAGTGCCACAAAACCTCCTGTATTTTGCAAGCAGTTCAGATCTCTGAAGCATATGTGAAAATAGACATTTCTTGGTCTTCTTCACTCATGCCAAGGCAAATTGGCTTTTTGTGCAGGTGGTAGAAATTGCTATATGGCTACAAGTCTGCATTCCTACCTAGGCAAAACCATCTAGCTAAGTAGACAGCTGGCTATCAGCAATATTCACTTCTGAGGCAAGTATTATTCTAATATCTAAGGCCTATGTATGCACAAAATCAGGCCAGCATAGTTTCGGTCAGAAAAAGGACCATCCCTCTTTACCCATGACATTTCTTATTTTGATACCTCTTTTTTTTTTCTCCGGAAAACTCCTACTATCCATTTTACCTAAGGTCCATAGGACCTTCTACACCTGCATGAACGTATAGTAGAACAGAGTATGCTATTTGTTCTTTACACACACCTGTTCCCACAAACAGCCTGCTGTCTGAGGTCTTCAGGCCAAATTCATCCTGCACATACATGACACAAGCAAGTTCCAGGACTGCAGAACCATCGTGGATGTGCCTGTACATTCACGTGGTGTCCTGCCTCTGAAGGGGACATTTGATCCCCTGCAAACTGTCACTCAGCTGTCCTCACAGGACCCATTTGTCCTCTGTTGCCCATCCAGCCAAAGGGTCCCCTCGGGTAACAGCGGGTCTTCGCGGAACAGGCCCGGTTGTCCATTCATGCACGTTCATATGTGTCCCCTTACGTCATCCCTAGGAAAACGCGAAGGCTGGCTCTTCTCAGAGCCTTGTTGACGGTGGTTTTGTGTGTGTCAGACCCGCCATTGCCATGCGTCAGTGCAGCTCTGTAAACCGACAGCTGCTCTCGCCCCAAGCTCCTCTACTCTCAGCGCTGCCCAGCCTCTAGGCTGAGGCATTTCCCACAGGACGTCTGTCCTGTGAACCCCCAGACCGGTCTGCGGAGCATTCCTGAGTGGGATGTACACATAAAGCATGAAACTCTGGTGCGTAGCAAGGAGCAGAGGTGGCAAAGTCTTACCAGGGGGTCTCTGCTTTGCAGTGAGTTCCTGACACTGGACAGGTCTTCTCCTGGGGGAAGGATGGGGTAGCTCCACAGAGGTACTCCTCAGTGTCCTGCAGCATGGGGGCACACGTGGGCAGGACTGGCGGATGCTGGCGGGTGCACGGGACAGGTGGGATTTGGGTTATGGTCTGTGCACGGAGCGGCAATGCCAGACTTTTTAACTTGGAGACGTGCCGCTGCCCCGTGAGCGAAGTGCCCTGCTCTGTCTTTCCTGCTCCGTTCCCGCAGGACAGTCATGTTGGCTGCCGCAGTGTTTTGCCTGTGGGGAATATGCTGTGTTTGAACAGTTGAGTGCATGGAGGGAATTTTTACAGATACAGAGAGCGTGCATATGGGCGTACATCAGGGGGCCTGGATGCTGAACAGCTTGCCATTTAAATGCACACTTGTGCAAGCTAATCTGCTCAGTAATGGCTAGCTGAGCGGACAGAGCTGCGTATTCTCTGGAGAGAAGAAAGCTCTGCTCCTCATTTCCTGACTAAATTTCTCTAAAACAAACATGAGAGTAGACAAGGTCTCCTCCTGGGAACACGTATGAACTGCTCTTCACGTGTCTTTTACTTCACATATGATGATACTAACACGTAACTACTTCCACATGAACCGCATCCTTGAATTATTGCTTTTTAATGACATATTGCTTATTCCAAGTGATGCTACTCTTGTACGCTCACCAGCATCCCGTTGAGTGTTGCAAGCAGTAATCCGCTGCTTTATAAGCATCCCATGTCTTCCAACTACCTCATCGTCCTGAAGATGAGTTAGGAAATCAGCTTTCCACCTCTATTTATGTTCTGTATGGCATTGTTTCAAGGAAAGGCAGTCTGGAAAGCTTTTACGATGTCCATGCTGTGCAAGCTAGCTACAAAGCTTCCCGTACTTACAGGGCCGTGGCTGTGAAATATGGCTGTACACTGTTATTTGGATAATAGAGTATCCAGAGCATTCGTGGCTATTGTGGCGAAACGGCACCAGGACAAGCACTAGGAGGGTTCGACAAGCCGGTGCAGACGGCGTTAGGCTAAAGCAAATGGATTAATGTACTCTCAGTATAACTCAGCGCTAAGATCCTGTAGAGTACTGTAATAAAATGGTAGCAGGGCAGCGATAAAAAGTGGCAGTAAGCTGACATAATAATACCAGGATAAATGTAGCAATAAGGTAACACAGGCCGCTGCAGTAAAGTAGCATTTTGATAATGCAGCAATAAGACACAACAGGACGCTGCAGTAAATTAGTTTGGGGAATAAGGCAGTAATAACGGTGTGTGCGGACACACGGTGGTACATTTGTACCAGGTACTGCAGCAATAAAGATAACACGAGGTGTCCTAGTAATAAGTTACTACAGTAACAACACCACGATGCACTGTAAAGTTCTATCAGGATGCTTCCATGCTGCAGGCAAATCCTACGAGAGGCGGTACCGAGACAATGAAGACAAAACACGCCCCATTTCGGACTGCAAAACACGAGTCAGTTCTCTGCACGGCAACCCAAATTCTGGAATGATCTCAGCAATACCAATCCTATCACTCCCCGCTTTCAAGGAAGCTGTGGCAAGGGCGTTCCCCCATCCAGTCTATTATTTTGGTCTAAAAATACAGAATTGACTCGTCGTCTCTTCAGCCAAATTGTCACAGACTGTGGTGAAGTTCTTTGGTTAGTCCTTACTCAGGTGAAACCCCGGCGATTTTGGTGAGTCCTTTGCCTTGGAAAAGATGTGGATCTCTCATCTTCTGGTATGGGTGATGCTTTTAGCCTACAATTATTTCTGTTTCGGGATGGGGGAAGGGGAACCCAGGTACAGAACATCCGACTGTACTGGTCTGTTTCCTGAAATGCACAAATAAATTGAGCATCCTGGAAAAGTCGAAGCAATAAGGACCAAATCTGTTCTGTCTGTCATGCACACATGCGCTCGTGAATAATCCTGCTGGAATCAGTGCGAGTCCTGGGTGCATCCATGGGCAGGGCTTGGCGTAACCCTGTTCTCAATGTCTCCAGCTGAGTGACAGAAGCAGTGTGTCTTCTCAAGTTTTATTTTTTTATATTATCTCCTTTCCTGCTTTTCCATATTTTTTTTTTAATTTAACCTCACTTCTGTATGAAATGTCCTTAGAAAAAAATCACTTTGCCATAAGACAGTATGCAGCACGGTGGGCAGAGAATAGGTGTGTCCATTTGCTGTCTTTGTACCCTTCAGTGGAGGGTAAAGCATTCTGGAAAATAACCAGCAACCACTGTTCTACTCAATAATCATCAGGCATAAGGGTTTAGTCAAAGCATCTATGTCAACGGCAAGGCTTGAATGGAGCGTGTGTGCTAGATAACAAGATGGTCCCCTGGGAAAAGGATGTAAATAGGGCACCACTGCAGACTCCTGACTAGCAGGAGCAGCTCACAGCTGCCTCTGGCTCCTTCAGCCAGTCCCAACAGATAGGAATTTTCTGCCACATCTTTCTGACCCTTTGCACAACAGCTTTGCTGTCCCTTTATGTGGCTTCCTCTGTCTCTAGCTGGCTGCTCAGTTCAAGTTTTGAGAAGTGCTCTGATATGCCTTGGCTTGGCTCTTGCCTTAAACTCCTTGGCTTGCTCTTATTGTGGTTTAATGATTAAGCAGGATTATTAAAGTAGAGCTCACAGTAGGGTAAGATAGGCTGGGTTATCGTGATTTCGTCGTTTAAGCTGTGAGCAATTTCGCAGCTTCTCAAGACTGTTTATAACCTGAGACGGAGAACAAGCGAGGCAGCTGCTCAGCAGAACAGTGAGCTGGTGAACAATACGCTATCTTCATGCCCATACGTACTTTGAACTTACTGGTGAGGAGAAATGCTTTGTAGTGAGAAAAGTAATCTCACGGCAGGAGAGAGTCAGACCTGATCAACTTTTTCATGTGATACAGATTTTGCTTTGCCAGCCCCTAGCATCTGCAAAGCTCACCGCTAAGAGCCAGCAACCTTCTAATCCTGCTGCTAAGCATTTGGAAACAAGCTTTTCAAAGGCTGTCTTTACACAGCAATGCTATTACTTGAAGCCTTTTAATGTGAATTTACGGCTGTTGCCACAAGTGTCAGCGTGCTTGCCCTCTCGCATTTGCAATAGGAAGCTGCGGATTCACCCCACGCAGAGGGTGGATGTTAGTGGGCAGAATTCAGGGGGCAATTTGCAGGCTCGGGGCTCAAGTGAGTTGCATGTGAAGGAGTCTGATTCTGTTTGAGATGGTCAAAAGTGCCCGGGTCATCCACACGGGGTTGACAGCAGTGACACTGGATTTACCGGTGCATTCCTGTCTGGGGACCCAGAAGATGATACCCTGAAACATCTCATGTGGCAGAGGGCAACTCTCTGTGGGCAATAGCATTGATCCCTGAATATTGCTGTCTGTCAGCACAGATACTAAACTGAGCTTCTCTCTCTCATCTTTGGGGACTTAAACCATGCCATCCTTCCATAAATAGTAGGCGACAGCCAGCCCTGAGCAGCACCTTCTATGGGTGGACTAGGAAATCCTCATTTGGACTGGGATTTCGGGAGTGATTGTTCCCTTTTGGCTCCTTGTCAAGATTTCTCACGTCCATCCACGTGCAGGTCATTCCCGCATGCTGCATAGCTTCGTAGCCCAGCACCGTGGGTGTCTGATTCTTGTCATAATTCAGCGTGAGCCTGATGCCACGTGGCTTAAGGCACACCAGATAAAAAATTCAAACGATGCTTTATACGACACATCATTTCCCCTAAAAGCATCTGGGATACTGAAATGCCACACTCTGCTCTTTGGAGGTCGTTTGGGGCCAAACACGGAAAAATGAAACACTGTGGGATTTTCCTCTACATGGAAAAAAATCTGAAGGGCCTCCTACCCCCGTGGTGTGATTGAAGGCATCCAGACCAGGGCAGCAAGTTCTGCCCATGGGGACTTGCCGAACACCGGAGGCTCACCGTTTCTCTCCAGGGCCATGACCCCATGCTGGCGGAGGGCAAGCCCTGGGGGACAGGTGGAGGGGAGTCCCGTGGAAGGGGACGGGGGGCTGCGGTGGCCCTTGCACGAGGAGCACGAAGGTGGGTGGAGGTGAGCTCCCAGAGGGTAGACGGGATCTGTGAATCCCTGCTGCAGGGGACATGAAGCATCATCCTCTAGTGCCGCCCCGTAGCGTGGTGGCAAAACAGCTGGGGCAGGGGAGGTGGGAAGAAGTGTCCCCTCGCATGAACTTGCTGCCGGCCGCCCTCCCAGCACGGTGGGAATGTGTCACTGCCGCCGACTGGTTTTGGCCTCACACAGGCACGGAGGCCGCTCAGGATTTCGACTTTGGACACTTGTGGGCAGGGCTGGGAGCCAGCTGGCCGGTGCCGGGGCGCAGCTGCGCCCGCTGCGGGGAGCGCCCGGGTCGCTGCTGCTGGGGCTGCGGGGAGCGGGAGCCTGGCTGCCACGGCCTGCGACGGCCTCCCGCCTCCGCAGGGGGCTTAACCCTTCCTGAGGCACCTTCCAGCTTTTGCAAACACGGAAAACAAAGGCTTCTCTCCGAGCTTGAAAGCTTTGTGAAATGCCAGGGGCGTTTTAAAGCCACCTGGTTCCTCAGCCCATGTCCATGCTGCTGTCAGCTGCACTCTCCTCTGTGACCCTCATCCCTTCCCCTGGCACCAGCACCCTGACAAAAGCTCTGCTCCCCCCAAACAAGCTGGGAAGCAGCCCGTCATCGAGCTAGGTGAGCTGCCTCGCAGGAGAGCAAGACCTGTGGCTGACCGCAGCTCTCAGGTTTGAAAGGTCCCAGAGCCGAGAGGTGTTTGCAGCCCAAGCTCTCCTCTTGAGCAAGATCAGCCCATGCACGCCTGCGCAAGTGCAGCTGCAGAGCTACGAGGCGCGACAGCCAGCGACCCCGCTCTGAGGGCTGTGCTGCGCCCCAGACCTGCCTGCAACCCCCCACTGTGCCCAGCCGCAGCAGCTCCGGGCCACTGGGCTGAAGGGAGTTACATGCTTTCGTCCTTCAGAGCATCTCTGTTTTCTGTGGGCCATTTGTCTCTGCAGGACTTGTAACCTTTGCTGATTTTGAAGCAAGGGACCAGTACAGGCCAGGGAAACCGATACTTTCATCAACTAGACCCCCTGCTTAGCACACGAGTACATCTTTAATATCTTGGGAATCAGACTGAGTTGCCGTGTGCAGTCCTTTGTCCTGCAGGACAGGCTTAATTGCTTTGTTTATGTATCTTCAAGCCATCCTGCAGCTCTGCTCATCAGACCATCGGTGCTTCTCCACGTGTCACGCTGCCGGCATACCGCATCGCCGTTATGCCAGCTCTTCCCTGTGTCCCATCGCTTGAGCACCTGTGGTTCTCAGCTGCCTTTCCTCCTCGCCACTCTTCACTCTTGTTTTCTCTGACCCCCCTCTTAGAGAGGTTGGTCTGTGCAGCTCATGAAGGCGTTGTCAAACTGACATTTCCCTGCTTAAGCTGGCTGAAGAATCAGTCTCTTCACTAAACGAAATGCTCCTCAAGGGCTGCCACGTGCAAGGCTATTGAGCTCTATATCTGCTCTGCAATTACAAAACCAGGGGGAGGGGGATGCCTACGTCGGTTTGGACTTGCCTCTGCATCTCAGCCCCACAGAGCAATTTGGCCTGCGAGCAGGACAGGCACCTCCTGAGCCGAGGCAGTGGCAGCACCTTGGCAAAAGCAAGTTTGCAGCATTTGCCTGCACACTGTGTTCAGGACGGCTTGGCCGTTCCGTCACCTCCGGGACAGCTGAAATCTCTGACACCATTTTCTATATGCGTGTCTGTCAGTGCAGCTGCATATTTGTTTATACAGACAGCAGCAGGGAAGGCCTCGAGTCCTTCCCTCAGTCCATGGCTGATACCAGATGTTAGATCCTCCATGCTGGGGCACAGATTTTGGGCATGTTCTGGCCAATTCAAGCTAAAACTAGAGCTTTCCACAGTCTAGAAAAAGCTTGTCTTGCCAGTACCAGAAAGGACCCTCAGCCAGCCCTGCTCATACATACACAGGTCCAAGACATGGGAAAACCCCATTTTTCTGTGCTCAGTGTGGTGGATCATCTGCTGTGGGCCACCTGCAAACTGCCAGCCCTGTCCTGTCGCCAAACTCCTGAGCTTCTGCGGGTAGGTAGCTACCCTACCCAAAATGCCTGTCCTCCTGTGATGACCTGCCTCTGGACACAGAGCCGTTCTGCCGTGATGCCGAACTCCTGCTGCGCCCTGGCTCTCCCTCTGCAGAACAGCCCTCGCAGCCAGAGCCGGGCAGAGCTCAGCTGCCTTTTGCCACCCTCTAATTAGAGAGTTGTCAGAGCCTTATGGAAAGCAGCACAGCAAACCGCAGGCTTCTAAACTGTGGAAGCAATGGCAAAGCAGTGCTAGAGCTACCTGCACCAAATCGGAAATGAAATTGGTTGTGTGGGCTTTCTCTTTCTCATCCCGGGTAATATTGACCTGATGAATATGGTGGCAATTTTGCATCACTGTAACAGTGGTTTGGGTATGACCTTTCGACTCATCTGCCAGGGCTTTGAGGTCTCTAATGGGTCACAGAAATGATGTGCCCCGGCTGTAGGTGAAGGGACCCAGATCAGCGTCCTTCTCTTGGCTCCCTGCCTGGCCGTCGGAGCATCGCTGCAGCCCACTCTTGTGGGACTTGGCCTTCCCTCCCTGACTTTCTCTTCTAACCAAGAAAGCAGTTCCCAGAAAAACAGTCAAGTTACTATATTAAGGTGATCCTGCCCTCAGTGTCTCTGTTTCTGGGGAGTCTTAAGCAAATCAAGTTGCAGAGTATACACAGAGCACCACAGTCTCCACGTCAGACGAAAGGACAGTCCAAAAGGAGAGAGAGCAAGAGAGAAAGCTCTGTGTTTGCATTCATCTCTGACATGATGGATTCCCCTTTCCTGGAAGCAGCCTTGGCATAAATAAAGCCAGTAAAGGCTTTTGTACAAGAACTCCCTTCACTACCAATAGTCATGGAGTCATAGATAATAAAAGACCTGGCAGCTCATCTTGCATTGCTCCCTGTAATCAGCAGGATTTTCCCTACTGAATATTCACTGAATATTGCTTTATCTCGCACGCCTCTGAAATCTCCGGGGATGGGACCTTAGCAGATGCCCTCAGGAACACATTTTTCCATACTTGAAGCATTCTTAATGCAAGGCAAACCCCAAACATCTGATACACAACATAAAAAGCCATCTCTGAGTAAGTTTAAAAACAGTGAGAGCCATCTGTAGGCCACAAATAGCAAAGGTGTTCAGCACTGTAGATTTTTTTTTCCCCAAATATTTCCCTTAATATATTTTTTTGCATTGCCTTGAGTTTATTGCACTTTGCATCAGCATCCACTCTCCATCGTGACACAGTGTAGGTTTTTGTGGACTATCATGTCTCTTTTCAGCCTTAGCCTCACCTCAGAGTATAATGACCGAGGCTCTTCTCACATGCCAGTTTCTCAAAGATTGCTATCGACTTTGCTGCCTTTCTCTTTCTTTAAAAGATCACTCAGGAAAAACATAATAATGTGAAGACAGAAGGGCTGTGCTCGTCCATACGGCACAATTACCCAGTCATTTGCGTAAGTGAGGTATCGCCCTGGCATCGTGCTCTTCGTGGCAAACTACAAGCATGTGTCACACATGTTGTGGTGTAACATATTTGTTAAATCTATTTATTGCACATCTTTGACCACTTTACCTACCTTCATCCCACACTGCCATCTGTTCTGTGGCTACCACCCCCCATCCACTCTCCTGAGTACCTATGGAGGGCTGCCAGGAAAATGGTTCCTCCTTTTCTTGCCAAATTTGGAATTTCAGTTGCAAATTTACCCTAGCAAGAGTGCCAAGGGGAGACAGAGTCAACGCCAAACCCGCTCCAGCTTTCCTGTTGGGCACATTTTCAATTCTGTCACAGTAGCTGAAAAGGGGAGCTGACTCCCCTCAGAGAGGAGTCGTGCCCAACACTGCAAGAGGAATCAGCAGTTGTGCCCAGTCCAGGAAGAGCAGATCGTCAAAGGCTTTAAAACTGTAATATCTGTAGGATCAGAAAATAATTCTGTTACTGACACGCATGACATTCTCAAAACCCTGTACATTTGTCCTCACAGAAACTAATGCACCTGGCTGCAATGAGTGAAGGTGTTTTTGAAAACAGTTCCAATAAAATGTGTTAAAACCACCTAGATCAATCCTGGAATTGTTTTTCCATAGAAAGGGCTTGCATAATATCCACAGGGCTTTTTTTTTGCATGTAATACAACCATCCTGTAGTCATGTTAGAGCAAGCTTTATACAACACTATACCATCATGCTTGGTCAACACATACACACACATACAAGCAGATACCTCCAAAGTCAAGTAGGGCTTTCTATGCACAAGTTCCCCATAAAATAAAGCAAATGGGTTTTTTTCCTATAGTATACCCTGCAGGTGCCCTTATCTGGAGATAACGTGTGCTCCCCTCAGTGCTGTACCAGCACTGCAGCCAGGCATGAGACGTTGCTGAGGTTACCACCCTGCTCCCGGTGACTCATCCCAGCTGAGCGTTTGTGTGGGAGTGCACTTGAAACGATCCATTTTACTCGTTCCCCTGAAAGACCGCAGGAGCACCCGCTGCAGCGGGGTCTCTGCTGGCACTGCGTACGGCAGAGGGAGCAGAGTTCGACCTGGTTCGACGGGCTTCTTCTCAGCAGGGCAGCAGTAGGCACTCCGCTTAGGCTGATGGAAGATCCCCACGGGAGAGGAGGTTGAGAAAGAGGTCCCGGAGAGCCCCTTTCCCACTCTCTCTGTTCCCATCCTTGGAGGCAAGGGCCCAGTTGATGAGCTGGTGACTCAGAAAGTCCTTTGATCTTCCTGGCCTGCTGCCCTCCCACCATCTCGGCTCCCCCGAGGCTGCTGAGCTCCCGTGTGCGTAAATCTTGGCCATCACCTCCTGCCTCTCCAGCGTGCTTGGATAGTGGCCTGGAACACAGGATCATCTCTTTAAGATAGCACGTGCACGCGGGATGCAATTTACGATTGTCATGGAGGGGGATACCATCATCCATACTAGGCTCCTTACCGCTACACAACAGTGATGACAGGAGACTTGAAATCGCAGGCGGAGCACAAGGCGTTAACCTCAAACATGCTGAAGGCAACCTGTCCCCGCCGCAGCCACGTGCTGAGAGGTCACGTTCGGGCTGACACAGCTCCCTCCAGGGCCGGGTGGGGCCGTGCACCGCTTGCGCGGTTTTACAGGGAACTTCAAAGCACGGCGCAGACTCCGTGCGGGCCCAGCGGAGGGGCGAATTTGCTCCCAACAGGAAGCACTTCTCTACCCCCTCGGCTTAACTTAAATTTAAAAGCAAACACAAATTGCAACTGGCTGTTTTCAACATCGCACGCCAAAGAAGTGTCAAGGCCTGTGATACCAGGCAGAAGTAGTGCCCAATATTAGAGATGGAAAATTAATTTCTATTAGCCTATGAGCCTGTCATTCCTGGGCAAAGATGTCTGTGATGAATTCCACCTCTGCTCGTGTTAACAAATTGCCTGCAAGTAGATTGCAGTATCTCCAAGATTTATTCACTATTTGAATATACTTGCCAAATATTTACTTGCCAGAGAGTTATTCCTGGAGAAATTCTTGATCTGCAGCTCATTCGCAAAGCGGTTGCTACTGGCATTGGAGAGTTGAAATTCAAGGAGCTTTGTTTAGCTTTGCTTGGACATGCAGGTCACCTGGTATTGTCTCTGCCACCCAAAAATATGGACCCAAAAACTGTTACAGTGGGATTTGCTCACCCTTTCTCTGATATTTGTTTCAATTTGACTGTTTCCATAAACATTCCTCTAAGTCAAGTTCTAACTCAGCACATTCCTGGAAAGAAAAGGGGTGCGAACACAGTCAAACCCAAATCATTGTTTATTTGTTTGCTGAAAAACTGTAGTCAGTGTCATTCACTGTGCTCCGGACACAGGTGATGTACAGGGTTGTATTCAGCTGCAGGGTAGGTGCCTACAGTATTTATGCAGCTAAAACTTCCATGGAAGTTGTTAGAGTCTCCTTGTTTGGGCAAAGCCAGCCAGCCTGTATTCCAGCCTTGCCACCCAGGTGGTTTTTCATTTGGACAGATAATAATTGTATCTTAAGGCTACTAGAAATAACCAATCCATAATTAAAAGGCTGCTGGTTTTAATGTACATTGAAAAGACCTACCACTCACTTTAAAGGTATACAATAAATCAAACTGCATTTTCTTGCCACTGGCTAGCACTTTACTTCTCTGAGAGTTGGCACCACTCCAAGACTCAATTTTTAAGAGGAAAAGAGCAACTGTTGTCCCCCTGGACTTCATGGAAGATGTGGTTGATTATTTCCAAAATAATCCTCGTTCCTTCTGTTGGAAACAAGGAATGTGTCAGGGATTTCAATCATTTCTTTTGTCTTATTCCACCCATCCGTCCATCCATCCATGCATCCATCCTCTGCTCAAACATAGGACAGGCACTTAGGAAGGCAAAGGACCTCTTCTCCCAGCATCTTGATCAAAAGCATGTTTTTCCTTAAATTTCTTTGGAGTTGACTCGGGGTGTGTGTCTTAATCCATTTGTGTGCCAGGCTAAGAGCTATTTTGAAGCTCTGTGCAAGTACTGCTCATGTTTTACTGGAGCAGCCAAAACTAACTGACTTTTGGTATGTGATCAATGCCTACTCCCATTTGTTACACCATTCATTACAGGGACATAAGATACAGTTTTAATTAGGGTTGTGCTGAACCAGCAGCTGAGCTCTTGACATTGCGATGAAGTTAAGTTTCAAATAAAAGGCTGAGACCCATGGCCCTTCCCTGGCAGGGCTTTTGCTGGCCGCCCTAGACCTGCCTGGTTCCCAGAAGGACATGGCAAATCCTTTGGTTAGTACAGACCTACAGCCCTACCCCACTTACCTGTAGTCAGGTGCGAGAGGCCCAGTATACCCCTTTCTCCTCCCTGTAATTAGGAATGGATATGTTCTTTGTCTTGGTCTCTAAAATAGATATGCTGGCTGTAAACTAGGAGAGCTTTCACAGAGACTCCACCAGAAGGCCACCAGGCTACATGGCTGTTGCACGCTGGAGCTGGCTTGTTTGTAAATACGGAGGATGCAGACGATACGGCTGATGATACAGCCTCGCTGGCTGGAAAAATGAGAGAAGCAGAGCCAGTAGACCTAGAGTGACCAGTTCCCCAAAACCAAAAAGTATGTAAGCAGACCCCTATCTCTCAGGACGGACCTGGGCGTGTGGGGAGGCAGCAGTGTCGTACCCTGACACAAAAAAGAAGTTAGGCAGCAGGTAAAATGACAGAGTTAATGGTGAATGAAAAATGGTGAAGAATTTCCTTAGCAGTGGAGGCAACGTGTGTTCCTGAAGTTTCCTTTACCCTGGGCTTGTGGGAGGACTTGCCGCAGTTGCATGTTGCAGTAAGAATATGTCTTTATAGAATATGCATATAGGCTCTACAGGCTCTTTCATGAGCGCTCCCCAGCAAGGCACCTGTTTGCCCGTTCCTTGCGTGGGAGCCAACACTGGCCACTTCTGCTTTTTAACACATTGACCATTAGGTAGAACCAAAATGGTAAATCATCCTCTTAATACCAGTGAAGCTGTCACCCAGTCTCCACGTGACTAGCCCCTACCTGGAGATGGTGCGGCGCTCCATGGCTCCTGGCTCTCCATCGGCTTCATTGGTGAGGCAATAGCTAGACCTCCTTGTCCTTGAGGATCAGTGCTCACAGGTATCTAGAAAATATCTGTGGTTTTGCAGGGCTTCCACAACGATGGCAACTGCACAGCCTTTTGTACCAGGGAAGGCAGAGAGGTGTGACGCTCAGGTTAGCTCACGAGTGATGGCACATGTAGTGACAAGACTGTGGGTCTGCATATGCTAAAACATTTAAAACCCTTGTTTGGTTGACATATGCCGTGAGGCAGCATGATTTCAGAGAGGTTTTAACTAGAAATTCTGTAATTTATTGCCTGCAATGCAACCAACTCCTGTCCTCAAGGTCTCTGTGAAGGCAGCAGGCACTGAACTTTCCTTTCCAAGCTTCCCTCTAAGAAGTAGTATATTTAATATTATTAAAACGTCAGTATTTTAAAAGTTTCATTATTAAATGTTGTATGGTCTGCCCTGCTTGTGCTTTACTGGCGTATGCAAATAATTTCACTCCCTGTGGTGCTATGTACTTGTTATTTTTCATCCCAGAAAGAAAGACAGGTCGTGACTGGATCCTGTACAGCTGGACAGTGTGTGTAGGTACCATTTCAGTATAGCCTATATGAACGGTGGCCTTTGCGTAACTTTCCTGTGCCATTCGGACAGCAACGGGCTGGTACAGCGCTGGTACAAGAACGTACTCTGCAGTAACAGGCCAACAGCCTGGATTTGTGAGATTTATGAAATCAAAATTTGATTCGGGAGTCTGTGTCCTGGAATACAGCAAACTCCTAAAAAGAAGATTGTGATCGCGGTTACTTTTGTATAAACAGAGCTTTAACTGCACTGTAGGCGATGGAGCAATATTGGTTTCACCTGAGCATCCTCGAGCAGGTTGTTAGTGAGAGCTGATCCGTAGGATGCTGCATGGGTGCCCACGCTACCTGAGCCACCAGCCACCCGGCCCAGACTGGCCTCTGCGAGTCCTGTCCCGGCACACTCTCCCTTCCCTGTAGCAGCATTGCAAACAAAAAGCGCTTATGATTTCTGGGGTTGTCCTTAGGCTGGTCAATGCGTTTATTCTTTTAGAGGGATCGCAGCAATCCACTTACTCCTGGTTGGAGGCTGAGGGACACAGATTTAGGGAGCTCCTCTGAATAAGTGGCACAGGTTTCCAAAGAGGTGCAGAGATCAATTAAATCCTAAAGAAAAGTTCTGTCAGCGGCACTGCTTATGCAAAAAAACCTGTGCCAGATCTCACCACCTTTCACACACCCCCCCTCCAAATCACAAACGCAAGCTGGCAAATCATGTGAGAAGCTGTGCAGGAAAAAATGACGTTCAGGTGGTGGTCCAGATGGTGCCAATTTTGAGGGAGACATGTGAGTGCATAATAGAGCCCCACGTGCTCCGAGGCATGAAGGGCAGTCCTGTGCCTCCAGCACGGGCAGCCAGTGGCAGCCACGCGTGAGGCATTGGGGGAGGCCCAGGCAAAAGGTTCAGCAGGAAAACTTCACTGTAAAAACATCTGATTTATGTTTCCTTACCCATCGCAGCAGCTAGTTTTTCATTGGCTTTCTCTTGCCTAAGGAGGCACTTTTCCATGTTAGCATCTTTGTCCAGCTGCAGCCGCAAGAGAGCGCGTAGGTGGGGGTCAGCATTAAGGTTCCCGTCTCCTCGCGGCAGCCAGCCAGGGCATCAGCTTGAAATCTGCACGCACCCTAAATGCTTCACCCTTCCTTTCCCTCCTCCCCCTTCAAACACACTGCTCCTGCATTCCCACCCAAACTGCAGCATGGGTCGTCTTCTGAGCGGGCCAGTGAGGAGCAATGCAGAAAAGGCTTCTCTGGAGCTCGCATCCAAGCAGAAACCCACTTAAATGAGGAGCCAACATGGTACCAAACCGAGAGCCATCATTTCTGCAAAACCCTTGTACATTATGTAGGGCTGAATTTCCAGTAAGAAAGTCAAAAAGCACCCAGGGAGACTGGAGGAGTCTCTTCAGTGTGGGTGCCCACCTCGCTGGCCCTCTGCCCACACAACGGCTCTTGCAAATAGGCAACGCGCATATCTGAGTGACAAAATAAGGGTGCTAACATTTTCGTAAGAGAAAAGGTAAGAATTTACTCATTGGTATTTTTTCTAGATTTATGCATGTACCTATTTTGAACATTTGTGAATAACTTTTTTGAGTAAAATAATAATAAAGCCTCTGTTTCTATATTCCATGTTTTTCCAGCGTCAAACCTTGCAGTCCTCAGCAGGTTTCCTGTACCTTTCACTCCAGCATCACAAATCTGTCAAATGCCAATTGGGTGCCTCCAGGGACAAGGCAGAGATCTCATGCTTTCACAAGGAATCTTTTCCGTTCTATCATTGCTCCCAAGAACTATGTAGCAAATGATTTTTTTTCACTTGAGAGTGGGACTTTCATGGTTTAAACATTCTTCTGCTGCAGAATGCAATGGAACAGAAATGCCTAGTAATTCTGAATTAAGTTAGGAAAAAAATTCACTTCCATTTTGATCCAAGTGTTGGACTTAGGTAAAAGGAAATTATTTCATTCTACCTTTACTTTTAATTACATAATTTGACATTAACATAATTAAGAGAAAGCCATTTAAAGTGTGACATTAAAGATGATCAAAATTGAACATTTCAAGTTGAAATGGCTTTTTAAATCAGGTTTTTGTTGGTTGGTTGGTTGGTTGCTGGTTTATTTCACAAGAGTTTGTTATCAAGTGTGTTGTCATCTTTCTGTGGAAAATTTCAGTTTAGATTAATTAACATTTTCTGAAAAAAAAAAATCCCTTTCCGCAGGAAAATGTCCATTTATCTCACTTGCTCACTGAAAATTTTAACTTTATTTATTCTAATGACCTGTACTGTTTTTCAACTTATAACAAGGTATTTCCACAAAAGCTGTTACTTCTTTGAATGTATATAGACTACCTATAGCAACAGTTTCTTGAAATAAGGGAAAAAAATCCAGAAATATTACCAAAAAGAAAAAAAAGCAATAGGTTATTGAAAAGATAAATAAAATCCTAAGCCAGTTTCACTGTAATGCTGGTGGTGTCTGTCTTGAGGGGAAAAAACAACGTCGTGAAGCTAGTCTTGACTATAGTTGTAGAATTTAATTAAGTTAATTTATTTATGCTAGTTTAAGTTATTTATTTAAGTTAATTAAGCCTTATTTTATGGGGTCAGGCCAAGGGGAGTGTTGGTATTCAAGTTGTGTAAGGATTCTTTTCTACCTTTGCTTCTCAGTTGCAGCATTAGTACAGCCCAACCATTGTCTGACTGGAATGTACGGGACACAGCTGCAATGTATGGGACACAGCTGCAATGTATGCGACACGGCTGCAATGTATGGACACAACTGGAAAATCTCAGCAAATGCCATGGGGGAAGCCAATGCTCAAGGACTCAGCCTCCTGAGGCCCTGATCATAACCACGTAACTTTCCTCCACAGGCAGAAGTTCATTTCTGGTCTGAAGCGTCATTGTGCTCCCTTGAGCGTCCTGTTGTGTCTGAGCAGCTAACAGCAAGGCCTAGGAGGCAAAGGCGTGCAAGAACATTTTGGGGTTTTTAAGTGCCATCTCTCCTTCACCCATCTGCCTCTGTTGGAACAAAAGACATCTTCCAGCAGGATGCACAAAGCACTACCCTCCACCTCAGTAGGAGAAAGCAGCTCAGCCAGGGAAGAAATGGTTCGTCATCACGAGGAAATAAAGAAATCTTGAAATTCCACTTCTCAGATTACTTGAAAACCATACTTTAAAAAAATATAGTTTAGTAGGTAGTCATTTAACTGAGGTGGTGATGATTCTCAGCAAGGTCCTGACAAGAAAAATCACTCGCTCCTCTTCTGGTTGCCACCATGGCTCCCTCAATCCCTCGTCTTTGCTGAGTCTGCTTAACTCATTTCATAGTCACTCATGACTGAGCAATGATATGGAAAAATGTAGTATGTAATGGAAACCGTGACCTGTCAACTCCTGTGGGCTGGTGCCAAGGAGGCTGCTAATTATAGCCCAACATGTAAATACTCCTGGAAGATGATTGTACTTATTTGGACTAGTGCAATATTAATTAAATACTTTGATTATTTCTGAGATAGAGTTTGGGAAAGAGGAGGAGAGGTTGTCAAGGGAATTAACCTTTTCACTGCTGCGAATAAGGTTGTCTTCTCCGGAAACTGCAGCAGAAGGCTAAGTCTGAGTTTTCCTCCCTCTTTTCTCTCTCCTCCTGTCTTTGACGTGCTCCCATGACACCTCCCATCATCATCTGCTTGCCCTTGGTCTCTCCTGGTTCTGTGTTTGTGCCAGTTCCTCAAGATCACAACTCACCTGCCTCCTCGAGCAGACAGAAACCCAAAGGGGAGGGATGAGGAAGAGCTTCTGGCAGGGAACCAGGGTGGTTCTTGTCCGAGGCCAGAGCCACCGGCTGCCCGATCTTCTGCACTCACAAAATTCCCAGTGGTGCCTGCTTCTGGAAAGCCCAGAAACAGCCAGCTTCCAGGTCCTACACCAGGTTTCCCATCAGCTTCCAAGTACCAACATGAAATCATCCCTCCTGGCTCAGGCTGCCCTGAATCGGTGTCGCGGTACCTGCCTTAATGCAGCTTAATCCAGCTGCACAGCCCCATTTATGAAGCAGCAAGTCTCAGCCCCGGCTTATGCAGCAGCTGGAGTGCACAGAGCATCACTCAGCCATGGTGGGGACGGGCCTCTGGGCAAATGCACCTGCGGCAGCTGGGAGAGGTGGGCGAGGGAAGGGGAAGCTGGCGCACAAAACTGCAAACCAGAGGAGCTGGGACCGCCTCTGTGAAAAACTACTGAAGATTTCGGTGGGTTCAGAAACGGCAGGACGAGATGCCGCTGCCTGTCTGACTCGTCCCTAGGAGAAAACGAAGAGCAGTGACATTGCATATGAGAGGCAAAGACTAAGAACAGGAGGTGCAGTGAAACCGAGGAAAATATATTTGGCTTTTCAGTTTGTGCAAGACACAAAGCTGAGCTCGGGCTCAGCTGCGGGCTGTCTGAGACTGACGAATGTTTCGCAGGGGTCCTGGGTTTGCAGGGAGCCTGGGGCTGCCCTACAAGCAAGCCAGCTCAGGTGGAGGCAGGCTGCAGTCAGTGCTGGGCCAGGCTGTTGGTGGGCAAAGCAGACTTCTCAGCCTGGAGCTAGCTTCCAAGCAAGCCCCAGGCCACATTTCAAATGCGATTGTTGTTACCTTTTGAACAACTCTGCAGGAGGTGTTGAGCCGTTGAGTCCAGCAATATCTCTGAGTGACTTTGGGGACAGTGTTTTCTAGCAAGTCCTTCATTTCAAGCGAGCCAAAGCTTTGTGTTGAATGAATCCTCTATTACAGTGTATGGCCTTGGGACAGTCACATGTTTGCATCATTTCAGCACAAACTAAACCTGCTGTTCTTGCACCATGTCGTGAGGCACACCACGGTGCGCTTCAGCTCCTCTCTCCCCTGAGTGCCGGGGCGGTACACCCCGCCTTGCACACACGCAACACTGGAAAAGCAGGCAGCATGTAGAAGCCAAGTCTTGCACCTCCCAGGGATTTTGTGCCCTGTGGAGGTCCTGCTCATTTACACATGGTCCAAACAGGCAACTGTCATTGGGCTAACAGTACCAAAACCAACTCTCCTAATTGTAATCAACATATGTGAGTGAGAGCACCAAGGGGGAGCTGAATCAGTGCCTCTGCAGAGAGCATGACAGCTCTGCTTTACCCAGGTAACGACCCCGGTCTCCCATTCATCTTTTCATTACGGTCTGTAGGACTGGGGAATTCAATCTCTTGTCTGGAGCAGATAAGTAAGAGATGGTTGTGGGTCAGAGCTGCCACTAATGCACTCTCAAGGACTCTCCGCAGCTGCACAGCGTTGTCTTGAAGATGCAGGGGAAGGACGAGTGCTATTTCTGCCCCGGGAAGGCAGAAGACGTTAAATCAACATAATGAGAGCTGATGAGAAACAATAGAGGCATCAGGACAGCACAGAGAAAGGGAGAGTTATGAGACCTGGATGCTGTGGGCCCAAGAGGCACGGGGACATGCATGCTAATTTCTCCTTTCTCCTGCAGCCCTACGGACCTCCAAGTGCTGCTGGGCCGTTGGCTCTGTAAAAGCAGTGCTGCTGGGAAAGGATGGTGCTGTGCTACCGCCAACTGCCCCCCCACGAGGGGTGGGGTGCCAGGGCCACCTGCTCTGGCAGAATTTCCAGCTGGGGACGTGCTGGGGATGGCTGCAGACTTCCCCCTCACCCCTGCAGGAGGCACAAACCCTGGAGGCAAACACTGGGGGGACATTTCTGGCACTGCAGCAGAAGCTCTCCCTCCAGACTGCAGCTTTGCAAATAGCCAAGGCAAAGTGCACAAAAACGCACCCTCACACTGTTTTGAAGAGCTTGGGTCTTGCTCCAGCCAGCTTCGTTGGGGCGTATTCCCTGGCCAGCAGTGCGTTCATCGGCCCCTCGCCGAAAACACTGAAGACATGCAGGTTCTTCATGGTCTGTATGTGAGTGAAAACAGGACAAAGCACAGGAAAGCAGTACAGGCCAAAGACAAAAGCCCAGGCTCAGAAGGAGGTGAAGAAACAGCAGACAAGCTCAGAGATGCTGTGCTAATCCTAAATGCCTGAAACGGGGAGGTGGAGGGGAAGAGAGTTTTTTTCTGCATAGTCCTTTTTCAAGGAAGAGCAGCCTGAGTTTAATGGCTGGACTTGAAGTTAAAGGGTTACAGCCTCGCACAGAGGCAAATGAAAACACAAATTGATCAAAGCTGCCACTTTTTACCGATAACTTGTTTGTTCAGAGGCACTAGCCGCTCTTCATGCTGATTGTCTCACTGCATAATCACCATCGGCAACTTCCCTCGCCCTCTCCTAAAGATCCTCTGCATGGATTTTTTCTTTCCAATTGCATTTCCGGGAACGATAAGAAAGTTGCAGCATAAATTAAACAAGATGCCTCGAGACTCCAATTCAAAAATAATGTAGCTGAATTCCTGAGTGAGAGGGGAAGAAAGAGCGAAGCTAAATGCAGTGCCTGCCTGACAGCTTCTCCCTTGCTACGCTCACACCAATTAAGCGTAGCTGCACGGATAGGGTGGCCAGGAAAGCACCTTTGTGCACACATGCTAATTTGTTCGCAGGCTGCGGCGCACAATTAATAAAAGCGCCGCTCCACACATTCCCCAAAACAAAGAAGGAACGCCGCAAATGTTTGGAGGCACAGAGACTGAAAAGGGTACGCAACGGCTGGATCAAAGGCGAGCTGGATTTAGGGAAGATTGTACTGTTCATCCGGTGCTTGCCGCCAGGATCACCGGGTGCTACCAATTTAAGTCCCTGTTCTGTCGTTCAAAACTTTATGCTGCCAGTACAAAATAAGCAGAGGGGAGAAGAAACTTTTAAAGGCAGGAGAAAGAAGTGCAGGGGCATTGAATTTAAACCCAGGAGAAACGGGCCTTGGGAGACTTACACAGAGTCCTAATGTCAACTCAGGGTAGAGAGAGGGCAAGGAGAAATCCATCTTCATAATAAAATGCTGGCTTTAGCTGTGATGGATGGACAGAGAATCAGGTTGCTGTTTCTCCACCCTCTCCCTGCTCTTTCCCCTTTATTAGCTTAAATGTTGGAGTTTTTTTAAAGGACGGGAGCAAGAAGAAATTAAATGCTCACTCTCAAAATGAAGCAGACATGAGCCTCCGGCTTTGAGGCTGGATTAGTTTGAAGGCATACTAGGCACAAAACGAGGCCGGTGAGGGCTGGCAGTGGAATTCCCAGTAGGGACAGGTTCCTTTAAAACACAGATTAAACAGGGAGGAAATGCACAGCATATGAATATGAATTGATGCTGGGCCTTGCCTGGTCTCACTTCATTTGATAAAGCACATTTCCTTATTGCATGTCAATTATTTACATTATTTAAAGATGTATCATCAGATGAACGTGTCAGCTCTGAAACAGATACAGAGATGCACACAGAAACGCACACGCGCAGCAGCGCATCAGGAAAGGATGCACACACGAGTCCGTCGGGCAGATAACGAGCGGACACTCCTGCGCTCAGCGAGCTGTGAGTAACGAGCACCCCTCTGCCTGGTCCCCGACGCATTCGTCGTGCTGCCCCTGCAGAAGAGCCAGCTCTCCTCAGAATAATTTAAATGCAGGCTCTGCTCAGTGCGGTGGGAATGTCAGCACCCGGCAGGAGTCCTGCGCCTCGCCGGTGCCTTTGCTAATCTCCGGTCCATGGAACTGCTTGTCTGCAAGATAGTTATTATTCTTCCTTTCATCTGCACAAGTTCACAGCAAAGGAAACGCAGGAGAGCTACATTTAAATTGGATAAAATCCCTGTGCCCAGCGATTCTCCGAAGTTAGTGTTATTAGTAAAGATGTTAGTAGTCGATACCGCGCTGTTCTGGCCTCTACCATTGTATAAAAACCTGCTCTGAACTCTCCTGACTCAAAATTGGTTTTCTTACATGATTCTCATTCTTACGTGGAGTTTCTGTCCAAGGCTTCTGCTCCAGGTGTATGAAGGTCTGGGTATGGCACAGGCTTTGCAGCAAGCGCTGCCGCCTCTGAATTCTGCTATTTACCTCCAACCCAGCAAAGTAAAGCTCTACTCTGAATACCGTGACTGGGCACCAGCCAAAATATGGACCCAAATTTTGCAGTTTGACTTGTCTGCACACCTTGGCTACAGGAGGACCCAAATTTTTCCAAAAGAGCCATTTGGGCAGGCACGGGGGCAGAGTGCTGTGCGCAACTCTCTTCCTGAGGAAGGACGCCTCTTTTCACGAGTCCTGTTGCTGAAATGCAGGCCACCTCTGGAAACACTGAAGGCTCAGGTGTGCATGGACCATAGATATTTGGACAGGCCCGAAAGAAAACTGGATACTCCTAAGATTTACACCGTGTCATTCCTCTGCCCCAGGCTCCTCCCAGCTCTAAGAAGGGCCAGAACAACAGGGATCTTGACTGGATTTAGGTCTGGTGAAATGTTCCTAAAAGACCAGGTGGGGCCTGGTATAACAGGTAATTTTGCTGATGTATTACACTTTTACTAGTGAAAGAAGAACTAAACAATTCCCTCAGCACAAAATTTGATGGATCAGATTTTTGGCAGGTGTAAAACGGCGTAGCAGACTCAGTGGAGGTACTCCAATATGAACTAGCTGAGGTGTTCACCACAAGAGCTGACCAAGGCAATTACCCTCCTGTGCTCTTGGCCTGGTGCTGTCCACTGTGAAATTTCCAACAGATATTTTTATCTTTCAACCACAGCGTGAGAGATGATGCTCCATGAGCAGCAGGAGAAATGATGCATTTTTTTCTATGGTTTTCTATTGCTTTGTATGGGATTCTGCAATGCCTTTAAGATGCAGGCTCCGATTGCAGTTTTCTGTTCAGCTGGGGCATTCATAATCTTTCTCTCTCATTCCCTTGTGTTTAATATGGTGTAATGTCACGCTGCATCCTTTCCTTCAGAAGGGACTAACGAGATGTTTCATGATGGCAGTAGTCGTCTTTCCTTCAGAAGCTGGGCTAAAACCAGGCAGGAAATGCAACAGAAGTTATTAAATAACACTGGTAAGACAGACAGATGGCCCTTAACGCCCCCATCACCACATTTGCTTCCAGAGAGATGGGGATCTTCGCTTTTACTCTGTCCTGCCACAGCAACATGAAAATGATGTGTTAGAGGGTGAGTTTCTGGACTATATCTGGGGTGTTGGGGAAAGATTTTGAACTACAGGTCTTCACCAGACAAAGCCCAGTTTCCACTTCCCCCTTAAGGGTTTTTTTGTGTGTTTTGTTTTGATTTTTTTTTAACTCAGCAGACATCAAGGCAGCTCTGTTCATTTGTATCTGAGTTTGGGTGCTGACAGACGATGGTGTCAGCAGAGCTCTGGGAAGGACATCATTGTTTCCTTCGATAGTGGCTGCAGCGGCAGCGTGGGGAGCGGCCAGCCTTCCTCTACCAAAACAGCAAACCCAAGAAAACATTGCACAATGCGTACAGGTGATTTGCATAATTGATGCACAGCAGCATCCCACTGTAGAAATCCTCTCCCTGCAGTCAGGTAATCTTCCATCCCCATCCTGCAGTCTCTTCTCTCCCACTTTCCATCCTGTTAGGCTTCCTCCTACTCGCCGGTCGCCATCCTTCATTCCCGCCCAGGCCCTCAGGTCCTCTTCACACCAGGAACCCGATACCTCCGTTGCATCTCTCCATCTCTCTGCTCTTCCAGCCACCTACCTACCACTCCCACTGGCAGAAAGAAGATCCGTGGGAAGGGAGGACATTTAACTAGCTAAAACGGAAAGGAAGGGAGAGACTTTCAGACGTGGTCACTACCCATCTGAGCAGCCTGCCAAACCCCCCACGGGAAATAGCAACAAAATCTGTTGCTGGAGAAGCTTACCTAGAAGCTGAAGCCGTTGGTTGCAGATGGTGGCAAGATGACAGTCACATGTGGCATCTCAAAACACAAGGCTTTGCCTGGGACTGAGCACTCCAGTTAGCCACATAGGTGGCCGTTCTCCCCAGGCAGAAGCACAGCTCTCCGTGCTCCCCTGAAGGCACCCCAGTAAGCGATACTAGGGGCATACTGGGTGAAACTTTAAAAAAATAACCTAAAAACAATAACAGCACCAGCATTTATGCTTTAAATTCTGTGCAGTTACTGGCAGGCCAGATCTGGAGCCAGCACGCATCTCTCTGCGTGTCTGTCTCTGTGAATGGGCATCTCTGCCTGCCGGTGCATAGAGCCTGCAAACAGCTGGTACGTGCCCATGTGTTGCGCTGACATCTGTCCACAGCTACCACCTTCGGCTGAAGAAGCTCAGCTCTCGTTCATAAATAATTGCCCAACCAGCTGCTGGCAGGCCTGGGGAAAAGGACTCAGGAAGGTCACAGAGCGAATGCAGAGCCTCCTGCAGGGCACAAATGTGTCATGCCCAGTACCTGAGGTATATGGACTCCTCCAGGCCTCTCACTGGGGTGTAACCCCCCTGCCCAGGGGGGTAACATGCTCAACTCTCCCACTCCTTGTATAAAATAGAGAGCCAGGCTGGGATGATCAGCACCGCTCCTGGTGGTGCCTCAGGGAGGGCCATGCCGTCCCCTCCCCGAGGAGCAGGGGCTGGTGCTGCCCCAGGAAGATGCCAAAGGACGGCGTGGCACTTGCCGGAGGGTGGCTCGTATGGCGACCCGTGCCGAGGGAGCTTAGTCCGTGGCGGGAAGAGCTGCCACCTCCTCCTGTCTCCCCACCAGAGCCTCCCTGGTAGCAAGAACGGGAAATCTCCCCCAGAGAATGAAATGCAACCTCTACTTCTCTTCTCACCATCTGAACTTCCCTCCGTTCAGCTTGATCTCCTCCGTGGCCTTTTGTCTTTCTCCTTTCTTTTAAACGCGCTCATTAGTCTCCCGCTGCTCCGGGCAGCTGCTGGGCTGGGGCTGGCCAGGGCCTTCTGATGGGGTGAGACAGTGGGCACCGGGGGAGACCAGCCTGCTGGCTACTGCCTGCTCCCTGTGTTTTGATAAGGAGCCCACGGGCCCGAGGCTTTCCTAGGCAGAAGAGATGGAGATCCTTGCTGCCGAGTTCCTCCCTCCGGCCAGGTATCCTCCTGGACATGGGCCTGCCAGGGGCTGGCCATCTGAGCCACGCCAGATGCTGCCCGGCGGCTCGGCCCACCTCTCAGGCGGTCAGAAGCACTGGGGATTAAATACACCGTCATGTGTAAATCCTGTGTTTAAACAAATAATTCTCTCAGAATAACAGGCAGGCTTTTCCACATGAAGCAAAGCTGACACCTGACTCTTCGCCTGGCTTCTCCCTGGAGAACATTTTAATGAGGCCCACAGCTGTAATATCACACAGAGAACATTAACAATGCTAATTACCTGAAGTTTAGCCCATGAATACTCAACCGACCATACCTTGGAGACGAATTGTTGTTTTGGCCTGAACGAAGCACCGATGATGGCTTGCAAAGCGAATCGAGGCTTGTGAGAGCATCAGACACAAGGTACTAGGCACATAGACCTGGCAAGGCAGCCTCCACAGCAGAGCTGGTAAATAAAAGAGGTGCCTGGACAGAAGGCAAATCTGAGATTGCAGAGAGAAATTGCCTTGAGGTGGCCAAATCCTTCCTGAGAAAACGCAAAAGGTGTTGATAGGTCTCTCAGCCTCATCTCGTACAGGATCTGCGCAGAGAAAGGGGGGGTATTGGAGGAATTCTTCTGCCAGGCAGCCGCAGCTGGCACCGACTAAGCCTCGCGCTGCGCTAGGAGAAGCCAGAAGTCCACACAGACATGCAATGCACGAGCAAGCTCTTGCCTGGAAGAGATCCAGGGCCTTTACTTCACACCATATGCACAGTCATTCTGCAGCTCAAGGTCACCGCGGAGGTGCCTGGGTGCGCTGGGATGACTGCTCTGAACCGACCGGCTTCGTGCGCTCAGGCTCACCGTGCCGGAGCTCAGCCTGCAGCACAGTAAATAGAGTGATGTGTACTCTGCTGCGCAAAGCTTCGCCATCGCCTCCACCTTCAGCTCCTTATCACAAACGCTGCAGGGCAACGCACGACAAGGGTCACGGTGCAGCAGAAGAGGAGGCTTGGTCCACCCAGGTGTCTCTCGGAGGGAGACGTGAATTTTTAGCAGTCTGTGTTGCTCAGCTCTAATTGAGCGCAAAAACATCACATGGCAGGCAATAGCCCATTAGCAACACTGCGTGCTGAGGGGCCTTTTAATTATTTTTGTGTTCCCAGAGGACTACAGAATGCTCTTCGTAAGCATGGCGTGGGAATGCCAATTAGGTGGCCTCCAGCCCTGCTAGACAAGGTCCGGTCACATCACCTTGCGTCACAGGCTGAACCCTGCCCTCCATTTTCTCCCCAAGTCTGCCGTTCTCTGCCGTGAAATATTTATTAAAGAGCTGCCGCCTGTCGCGAATGTTGAGTCCCCTGTCTCCTTGCCAAGGTCAGGCTGCCGGGGAGGTACTTTTGCTCTCCGTAGCTTCTCCTCGAGACTGACAGGTCTTTCTTCCGTTCAGCACAGGCAGGCAGCCTTGGGGAGGAGGCTCTTTCAGTTCCTATGGATTCTTATTTCCCGGGAATAAGGTGGGCATGTAAAAAAACTCACTAAAGCAGAGGCTGCACAGCAGTGAGCTCTTGTGGTATCAAAACAGACACTTGCACTAGGGCCTTTTGGGAGCACATAATAAAAGCCATTAAATCAACTTCTACTGCTGCGAAAGGCCACCTTCAGCCTTTGCAATCACCGTTGTAACTTCTTAGGAAGCTCCTGCACTTCAAGATGAAGTCCTGGTCCCACAGAAGAGGACGGGAGGTTCACCCTCTGCTTATGTGGTGCTAGGTTTGTGTCCCCCAGGTTTAGCTGTCGTTTGTTGAGTTTGGACTTAAACTGTTTCATACAGTTTTTGTGCCAGAAAAATGCTGAAAGCTTCAACCACAAGCTATCTGATAACCTTTTATCAACTGTATCAACTGAATGAAATAAGCAGGCGCAGCATAACTTGCTCGAGAAGGACTACGGTTAAAGTGTCAAATAGATTTTCCTCCCCCAGTATGGGCACATGCTAAAGCGGTAGGAAAACATACCCAGGAACAGAAATAAACTCTGCTAATGTAAGATGTGAGAACCAAAGTACCAGGCTGGCTGGGGAAATAACCTTCCCTAACAATGACCTCTAAAGGAAGCTTGGGGGCCAAAAAATATGAGAAGCAAGGTGCGTATCGAGCATGCACCCCACAGCTGGGCTGTGTCCGCTCAGCTGCAGGACACCAGATGCTTCGGGACGTCTGGGGCAGGAGGTGCAGCTCGTTCGCTGCGGCGGCTGGCTCCTGGCAAACCTGTCTCTCGTTTGCCATCTCTCTTGACAGCCAGCGAGTCCCAGCACATTTGTTCTCTCCTTGCATGGAAGCTGCCCCGTAGTGCCAGTGCTTTCTGTCTGTCCCCTGTGCCTCTTCTGGCTCTGCTACAGGCTTTTTGGATGTGTGCTGGGCTGCGGGGATGGGAGGGTGGGGGCATGGAGAAGCTGCAAACTCTACCCAGCACAGGACCATGCCATAGATTTATGCAAGGACATAATGATGTGTTCTGTTTTCTCCCTTTTTTCTCCCCTCCTAGTAATTCCTAACATTTTACTTGCTTTTTTGACACCTTCTCAGCCTTGACCTGTCATTTTCTCAGAATTAGCTACGATGCCGAGATTATTTTCCTGTGCAGTGATGGCTGATTTAGAGCCCCGCATTATGCATGTATAATTAGGGTGGGTTTTTTTCCCCAGAAGCATTACTGTGCATTTATCGACAGTAGATTTCATCTGTCATTTTACAGCCCAGTCCCTCATTATCATAAAAAACTTCTGCAGCTCTTCACAGTCAACTCTTGTTTTGACTGCCCAGAACAGTTTTTCATTCTCAGTAAACTTCTCACCTCACTTTTCAACTTCTTTTCCAAATCACTTGTAAGTAGATTAAAAAATACATGCCCAGCTCTGATCTCTGGGTAATTTTCCTCCTCTGTGAAAACATATTGTTTATTTACACCTTTATACTCTACTGCTGCAACTGCTCTGTGTCTTTTACTGGAACCACCCCATTGGCAATCACGCTATTACTCAATAGAGTTGCACTGGAAGACATGTAGACAGACATTACAGAAATAAAACCAGCAGCAGTCCCATTTTTAGGACTTAGCAGACAAGCTATATTTGTTTTGATCTGTGTTTCTAAATTATCTTGTAAATTCCCACCACTAAATTTCATCTCTCACTGTATGTAGCGTGCAATATATCTTTCTTTTTTTCTAAATGTATCACCACTTCAAAGTTCATTAAGCCATTCCAGAGACTATAGCTGATAAAATCCTCGTCTGGATTCAAGATATTAGCAGAAAGACTAACTCCTCAAGTCTCTGGCACCAAGGCAACGTATTGTCATAAATCCATAGGAAACCAGATTTCATTAGTTCCCTTGGTCATAGAACTAATTGTTTGCTCCTGCGCTGGGCACCTGATCATGGCTGTGGGCAGCAGGAAAGCCAGCGGCATTTTAATGTTGTTCCTCTGCTGTGCTTTACGTGATTTTTGTCTCAGGATTATGAGATGCTGGGGATGTAAAACAGCTACTGGGAAGATAACAGCTGCCAGAAACACAGCCTTCTGTTTTGTACTTTGAGCTGTGCGTACCGTGTAGAGTTAAAAAAAATAGTGCTTAGAATAATTTAAAGCAGAAATCTGTTACGTTCCTTCAAAATTACCCGTGCTTGGTTTAATAGATGCTGGATTAATTGCGTGCTGTCTGAGAGCTTTTGTTCCTCTCTGGAGTGGCTGTGGTCTGTGCCACAGAGGTGAATGCTACTCTACTGTATGGCAAATTTGACATTGAAGGGCTCTTTGTAGGAGTAAGACTGCCATTCTCTCCCATTGTCCTTTTGATTAAACAGTGCCAGCAAAAGAGACAGTTTTGATGGTTGTTTTCATATTATGGGCATCTGGCTACTAAGAGCTGGGCTGAGATCACCAAATCACAAGCTGCCTTAGAGATGTCTGTTTACGCACGTCGATCCCACAGTGATGTGATCCAGAAAAGTATTTGGATATGCACATTTCGGGGGGGTGGCGGGGGGAGAAAAACAATTTCTGGGATGCGTGGTGAGGACCATTTGTTGCCTGCGTGTGCAGCCATTTTCCAGTACCCTCCTCCGGCACCCAACCCCACAACTTTCCAGTACTCCTGAGATAATCCTGCACTGTGGACGCTTTTCCCCCACTTTTACATCAACAGACTCCCAGTGACCTCTGAGGTACTTTGTGATAAAAGTAAAGGAAATCTAACATATTACGCAGTGGACTTGCTCATTAAATCCTCCCCAGTTACCACCCCTTTTGTAGCTACTCACATCTCCGTGTGAATCATCACTTAGCAATGGCTCGGCGATCCCTCAGACGCTTCGGCTTTGGTCGCGGGGACTCCATTAGTTTACAATATATACTGGACTAGGTTGCTGACATCTTCTGTTTGCTGAATAAACTTTAACATCCAGAGTCCTTCCCCAGAGTTTGACCATCTCTTTTTGTTAGTACCAAAGCAAAAACGGGGAAGATCTCAGGAAGAGAGCTTTCCCCTCTCTTTCCACACATCTGTTTGGACGCACAACAAAGGCTACTGGAGCATTTTTCCTTGTACTTTTAATTGAAGTGCTTTAATATAAAAAAAAAAGTACATACAAGTTCTAAACTCCTGTTTTCTGCAATCGTTTACACTTTTTCTAAGTTGCAACAGAATATTAGCTACGTAGGTAGTCAACACTGCTAACAAACTACAGTACAAGTTACTAATAACAGTACAAGATGCTTGGAATACATTCTTGCAAATGTGTATGAATACCAAAGAAATCCTGCAAAGTTGAGAGGTTTCCAACACACGTTGCCCTCTCCTCTCAAACCCCTGCGGGATTTCACTCACGGGTTTCCTAACCACCAAAACACAGAAGGGCTGATCCTTGGCTGGTGCAAGCTGTGGTAGCTCCATTAGCATCCACGGAGCAATGTCAGTTGTCATGAGTGAAGGGTGTGATTCACTCTGTGCTCAGATAGGCACCTTCAGGTGGGGGAGAAACATCATGCAAGTTTCCATGCATGACAAGCTGATGGGCCTTCTTGGTCAGTGCTGGCTTATAGCATTAAGCAACATATTTTTCTGAGGGTTTCAAGACTGATCTCTTTCTCCTGGAAGAAATCAGATCGGGACGACTGGAGAACAGTTGGGAGCACCCTGGATTCTCATACCACCCTAGGCAAAGCTGGGCAAATTTCCCTCAAAAAACACCAAGTTTTGAAGCAGAAGAACCCACCCCATCACCTATCCTCCCCCACAAAAGGCTGGCAAAGCTATCAAGCACTTAATAAAACTGAGTGTGAGATAAGAGGAGCAAAGGTCCTCCACACAAGCCACGTCAAAACAAATCTCTACATACACACGTTGTAACGATACAGTCACTTCAGAGTTCAAAAGAAAGGTTCACATTTTACAAAGGAGGGAAAGGGAAAAAAAAATAACACAAGAAGCTGTCCTTGCAATAATGTACTGGTTCCCAAACCTGTAACCTTAGTCTGTGGCCACCAAAAGTAAATGAATACCAAGCAGCATAGTGTAAACTCCAATGAGGCCTCACAGGGGGTAGCCACAGGCAACCTGGAGGTAGTCTACATAGCTGAAAAGGAATTTGAAAGAAATGACAGGTGTTTTTCTCCTGTTCTGGTACATTTACATAATCAAGACACGGTGGCAAAGACGCTACGGTGACGTGTCTCTCCAGCCTTGTGAGCCCACCTACTTGTCACCCCAGGATTGGTCACAGAAGGGTTTTTTCTCTGAAGTAAGAGTAAAATCTGGGGTATTCTTCAGGGAAAAGGCCTTATTTTTTCCCTCACTCGGTTGTTCTGGCTTGCCTCTGTACTTACCATGTGACTAACGGGACAATCAGTTTCATCTGAGACTGCTGGGTTTTTCTCACAAGCATCGATACAAAACCTCCTTATCACTGCTGCCCTGAAGATCAACATTTCAATGGCACACTTCAATCAGCAGCATCCAAAACTCCTCCAAGCTATTCACTGACTGGCATTAGATTATTTTGGTGGGAAGCTGTGGAAGTTGGCAAACCCATGTCAAGGTTGGCTTTTCAATTCATCAGCATGTTATGAAAAGACTGAACACCAATGGCTCCAGCTTGGAGTAAAGACAGAAAAGTCAAGTTCTCTTCTGCTACAAAGAGGATAAAAGGCTATTTAGGGGCTACAGAGGTTGGCATATTGTAGAAAACATGGTGGTGGCTCAGAGTAAGAAAAATTCAGCTGTATCACCTTTTGATTTTTCAGTTCATGTTAAGTTTTAAGTATTCCTAGTTTTCTCCAACCACAGTATCCCAACACCACAGTTATCGCATTACAAAAGCCACTATGATGCAGTCACTCAACACACACGTGTATCATGTACAGGTAGGGGTATGTACAACCAGGAAGTGGGGCAGGTTCCAACCCACATTTTGTTCTCTCCATAAGGGCAGGCAGATCCCAGTTAGGTGAGACAGAGATATAACCTAGAGAATCCCCAATGTTGAAAAGAAGGCTGTGAGTACACGAGCAGATAGAAACCTCAAAAACTAAACAGCAAGAACGAAAATTAGTAGAATATCCCCTGCTTTGTAACTAACTAACTCAGTTGCTCTATAAAATCTGTCTCAGCTCAAATAATTATATCTTGCAGAACGTGCAGAACGTGCAGAAGAAAGAGGTGTTCTTCCCCTGTGAATGCAGGGGACGGATATGCTTTCTCGGTACTGCCTAGACGTTACCCAGTCCACCTGCTCTTCCCTAGCCTACTCTCTTTATAACAACAGTTCTTTTGCTTCAATGGCTAGCTGGTAAGACAAGACTATTTAATTACGAACAAACTTCAAGGTCAAGGTATTAGAAGACTGGAAATAGATACCCCGCTACTTTTAACACAAACGATGCATTGTACACTCGGTGCTTCTCTGAATCCTCTTTCCACAGAGTAAAGCATCACACGGGAAAGATTTCCATCAGTCCTGAGCTGGCACAGCCAGGTCTAGGAATTAAAATGTTGATCAGGCCTTCACAGTCTTTGGTTCCCCTGCCAAAAATGCTCCCCGCCCCCTAGAGAAGCCAGTTCATTCTGAATACTTGTGTGATGTAGACACTTCTGCACTTGGACCCACACTGGGTCATCAATTGCTCTTACGCTGGCCACACACCAGTCACCAGGAACATTTTTTGTTCACTTTCTGTATTTCTTAAAAGATGTGCAATAAAAATGCAACTACCTGCAATAAAATTGAAAGACTCTTTATCTATCTCATACCCACATTTATCTATTAGACTAGGAAGGACCACAGGAATGTACTCACTTCCCCAGAAAGTCCTCAGAAATCAAGTCGGGAGCTTCTCATGTTCTGGGATGCTTTTTCATCTTTATGCTGAGTCAGGCTTTAGCCCACAACTAGTGTGTGTGTTACTGACCTTGCACTGAAAGGGCTTTGCGCAAGAAACAAACCTTGCTGATTTCATCACCGCAGCGTTGAGCATCGTCCCGGGTAAGAGACTCTCTGAAGACCAAAAGAGCCTCTCAGGAACACTTGCCTAACAACAACTTTGTCTTCAGACCACTCTGGACCTTCCATGACCCTTAAAAAAACCTCTTCGTTTTTTTTGCAGAGGGCTTCCAGGACACAATCTGACAACAAGAGGCAAGCCACAGAAATGGGTGATACCGCAGCTGGACACAGACTAGGGCTCTACTCTGATGACAAGAAGTAGAATGGGAAGAGCCCATCTGGACCCCAGAGCTCAAAGCTAGACATTGTTTAAAATACCTTTTCACTTCCAAACTGAGGAGATTTGATAGCAAAATCAATAAGGGACCTCAAACAAAAGCCCTCAAGTTACTTTTTGAAGCCATTTTTAAGGATAAACCAGTGCCAGATAAAGGAGCAAGTCTCCGAAGTCAGAACACAGTTCGTGGGTGTTTTGCTCTCAAATTGAATTATTCTTAAAAGGGGAAGGGAAGTAACCTAAAAGCCTTTACAGTCTATTTTTAAATGAGAGGATGTTTTTCATTTAACTCTCTGTAACAGAATAATTTGAAAATAACTGAGGAAACCATGTAATCCCAGATGGTCTGTGTTCTGTGTGCTCTTGTGAAGCTGCTACGACTCCACTGCATTAAAAAAAGACATACATTATTCTGTAGCAATTGTCCATGACACTGAGGCTTACAACATAAATATTGCAATACCTCATCCAGTTTCTTTATGACACACCATGTTTTATTGCAGTAATGTCTCATAATAGATGAAGGTGCTGTAGGGTCCTGTTTGGCCAATTGCTATAGGACTCTGGAGTGCACTTTCATAAGGAGGGAATATCTCCCACGGGAAGGGAGTTAAGATGAGGACTAGATGCCAGGAGAACCAGCTAAGGGTTTCACATGCAATCCTGGGCAAATATTTTCTGTGCCTCATCTCCCCCGCCTCCCCCCCCACCCCTCCATTAAACGGGAGGTTCGTCTCCTCACTTGCAGATAGCGCTGGATGCAAGGTAATGGAGCACAGCCCTGCTATGCACAGCAGAATGCCTCTAAATCAAGAAGCCAGTGTTTTTTTGCCAACGTGACAGATTGAAAAATGCTTCTGGTACTTCCATGAGTGGGTTACTAAGCAACACTTTGGCTTCCAGGGAGTAGCCGTGCTGGATGTGATCTCATGCGCCGGCAGCCTGACCACGTCCCCAGCTGGAGCACTGGGGAAAGGAGGGCGAGTGTGTGCCGGCAGCAAGGCTGCGTGGCTTCACTGGCTGTAAAACAGCTTCCTTCGAGATGACCTGTAACCACAAATGAAAAATATCCCACAGGTGACGATGGGCCCGCTCACGGGGTGGCTAAAAAGCAAAGACACTGCCAGGACATATCGTTGGGGGAGAAGTAAAGCTTAGAAGGTTTAAGCACCACTCGGTAAACCTATGGCATGTCCTGGTCGTGCAAACTTTCACTTCAGCCTGTCTCACAGCAAATGATGCTGAAGAGGACTGACTCCAGGGACAGATGCTAAAAATGATAGGGGCTGGAAAAGATTTCCACGTGAGCAGACAGAAAGATCAAAAAGACTGGAACAGATTAGAAATGGGTAAGAGAGGGGAGGTTAGAGATGAGTGAAGCGAGGTCTGATACAGAAGAGGAAAACCGTGCGCTGCTGTTCACTGTTTCCTGATATAGCAGTAAAGGGTTGTTTACAGAATATCAGAAGGCAACACACTGAAAACTGATGAATCAAGTCTGAACTCCATGGAGTTAGAGAGAAATTTGCCCTGGTTTCTGACTGCTCCATCATTATCTTTTGCTGAGATTTCTCGCTTTCCTTTGGAGCCTGTGACACGGCATCACCAGAACCAGGCTGAACCAGAACCGAGTGTAAGCAGACCAGGCTCATCTGGGATAGAAATACCTATTTTCTTACATGTGTCGGGTGTGCTCAACTATTAAGCAGTACGCATCTTTTAATAAAGACTAAAGTCTTAGACTACTTAGATTAGGCCTCTTTAAGACACCAGGCCAACCTCTTGGCTTAAAGTCAATGGAAGAATGTTGATTGAGAGCAGCTGAGAATCTGGCCTGTCTTTTAGAGTATTGGTACTTTCATGTGTCGATAAATCATGCTCTGAAGAAGACTGAGATTAAGTTGTAAGGGATAATGTTTTGCCTTATTTTGTTGGAATGCTGACACGCCTTCGCAAAACAAATAACATTTTCTCCCTCTTCCTTCTTCTCCTTCAAGGCGAGTAACGCTTATTATAGGACACTAGATCTATTCCTGATAGGTGAACCATATTTACAGTAAATAACATTAATATGATACACAAATACATATATATTTGTATATATATAACTTAAAGTCTCCTTCTAATTAATACTACAGCATCACACAGTAAGGGTCTACCAATGTATTAATGGGAATGTCACTATTTTGGGATCATTACTTGAGCATTTTAAAAGTGCACTTAAAAGTTGATGACATCACAGTTTTTATCTGAGAGATCCACTGTGACGTCACAGATTTATCCTCCTTCTATTCCCCTTTTGAATAATGGGGACAATGTTGTCCCAAAGTCAAATAAAGGATCAACAGCAAAGACCCTAATTCATTCTTCCCCATCCCCACCTCTGCAATTCAATGAAATAAATTACTCCCAGGCCTGTCCCCATCACTGCTGACCCAGGCTTCAGTGCTGGAAGAAGGTCAGAGCAAACAGGAGGACCGTCCATCTCTGCTGCAGCACAAAAAATGGAAAGCCATCCAGGTAAAGAGGAAACATTTCTCCCTGCATTTTTAAAGAACATTTTATGACTACAAAAGAGTCTATATGAACTATTGCGTGACCTTAATGCTGAGTTGGAATTAAGCCAGCACACGAGTTTGATTCCCTGCCATGATCAAGGGTTTGTTGAACACTTCTAGGGTGAAGATGAAAGCTGATGGTTCAGTTTGGACCTCTCTCTGTTTCCAGATTGCTCGAGACTCTTCACATCAGTTTTGGTACACACTGTCTCTGAAATCCAGGAATATATTGTAAGAGAAGATAAAAATAAGAATGAACAATGAAGGATATTCTGTAATGAAGCTCAAAAGACACGACACTTCGAAATCCCTCATGCACTTGCCTTCCCAAAAGGATGCAGGGGCACATCTCTTGTGTTATACTCGTAGAAGAGCTACGAAGGAAGAGTACATTAGCTATAGCATTCATGTCTTGTCCTTTGATTTTCAGTAGATACTTCCCTTTCAATGTTGCTGGCAAAGTTTGCACTGGCAGTGCATAGTGGACATCAAAACGCAGTCCTGAGTCCAGCACCAGCAGATGTCTGGGCTGGAAACAGATCTATGCTCCAGCAGAGTTCATGGGCAGAGGGATTTCTGGCAGAAAAACTTGAGGAATCTAAGGGAAATCCTTATCTTGATTTTCAGGACTGTAGCCACATGGTTCCTTGATGAAAATTAGCAGTTTCCAAGTCTATGGCAACAGCAGGAAGAGTCCTATCCAAGGGGACAAAACTCCAGACTGTGATATCTCATGCACAGGTGAGACATGCTAGCAAAGACCTTGCAGACTGCTCCAAAAAGGAGCGCTCGCCCAGCCAACCAATTCAATCGTTCAAGACATGGAAAGGAGATGAACATGAAATGGACTTGTCATTCTTTATCACTTGGTCAGAATACAAAGAATAAAACCTGCCTTTCTCTCTCCTTGGCTTCTGAAAAGTGGGGAGAGAGGAAACATTTCCTGAGTCACTGCGGAGGTGAAACCTATAGTTTGTTACAAAGAACTGAATCAAATGGATGACTAGACTGACAGGAGTCTGAAAGAAAATATCAATGCCTGAAAAATCAGCAATTTACAGGTATAAAGTGTTTTATTGCTAACTTCATGCATGCAAAGGGAGGTAAGTTGATCTGGAAATAGTAGTTTCCTTATTTCGAAACAGCAGTAACGACGTATATTCTAAATGCATGGGTGAATACTGTAATAATACTTTACATTTTCATCCAGCGTGGCAGAAACACACACCAAACATTAATAAGCCTTTGGCTTGATGCCCCAGCTGCAAAATGCCTGGCATTCTCACTGACATTTATGCAATAAGAGGGTAAACCCGAAAAACCCTTCTGTCACCCAGACGTAATTGCTATTGTTTACCTGCCCCCCCCAGTTAAGTGCCTCGACGCACAGTGGTGGTGGGACTCGCCGAACACCTCAGCGGTGCAGCTGGAGAGACAGGATGGTAACGCACCTCTCCTCTGCCCCGCGCCAAGAGTTGGCCATCAGGACAGCCAAATTGGGCTCGCACATCTTGCAGCCTGGCTTCTTTAAGAGAGCCACCGTCCCCCACGGGCCGGGGACACCGCCTGGCAGCGTCGGTCACTCTTGCCCTTGTCCGTAGGGCAGTGAGACCCTGCGCCCCGTCCGGCACCGCAGGGGACAGAGCTGGGACAGCGCCAGCCCTCTCTCTGCAAAACTGCTCCCCAGGAGCAGGGACTTGATGCTCTGGTTGGTGGCACCAGCACCAGTAGAAAGGAGGCTGCCTGAGCCTGCACTGCCATGGGGACGTGATGGGGAGCACACTGGGCAGCTGCACATATAAATCCGTCCCCTTCAGACCAGAGACCTCCCCTCCTTTCCCTTTCCCTCCAGCAAAACTGAGTTTATCTTATGTAAACCAGACTGGGTTTGGTGCCTGCCCTGAAAAGCCATTTAACTACAGCGGGGGCTGGAGGTCGTTGTTAGTAATTATATCACCATTGAAGACGGATTTGGCTGCCTGCCAGTCCCAGCTCCTGCCCTCTTTGACCAGAGGAGAAGCACAGCCACAGTAACTAAACATTTCATTTCCTCTGCAGGGTCTTGGACCTTCGGCATCCAACTCCTGCCTTGTCACCTGCGCCCATCTCACCGGGCAGCGCCACGGGCCGTGGCTGGCAGAAGTAAACCGTGTAGGGAACAGCACGGAAGAGTTTGCTCTGCTACAGCCTGGGTCTGCAGCGCTGTGGTAAGTGGCAGCACTCAGTGCTTGCACGCAGTCAGTGGGCTCCAAGCGCTTCACAAAAACAGCTATAAATTGCCATCCTGCCTTTTCTCCAGAAGCGAGGCACAGAGAGTTTGGGTACCTGCCCACAGCGGTGCCGCAATCCTGTTGTAAGTGGCAATAACTCCGCTTAGGTGCGGTGAAATGTCACGCTTCCCAATAAGCTCAGAGCAGCTCTGGCCGTCCAGGCCGGCGGGCAGCCTGGCACAACCAGCGGCTCTGCTGGATGGGCTGTCTCCCATTCGGGTCAGCCGTTGTTAACCCAGGCCTAAGTACGGCGATGAGTACGTGAGCATCTCTGCCCGTTTGGCTGCGGGTTGTTTCTGCGGACACCTCTTGTTGTGGGGGCCGGGGCAGGAGAGGGACAGCGCCCGCCCGCTCCTGTCCCCGCAGTGGCGGTCACCCTGCCCAGCTGCCTAAAGGAAATTAATGCATACTTCCCTTGTCCTGCCATGTAGTGTATCATGCAAAAATACGAGATGCTAAGATCGTAACAAACCCAGAACTGGCTGGAGAAGAGGGCTTTCCTGTCCTGTCTGCCTGCTCCTCTCCACAGAACTCATTTTCACAAAAATATAGAGATGGCTGACTGTTAAAATTTCAGGTGAGGACCTCCTCTTGTCCAGCCCGCAGCCTCCTATAACAAAATTGACAAGACAATCCATCTTTTAATCATCTCCTCCATAAAATTTGCATTTACTGCCCTCCCAGGCTGGTGCCAAATTGTTCCCAATATAGTCTCTGTTGCTTGGTCCCTTTTTTTTATACATAGGGAAAACATAAAGCATTTCCCCCTTCTGCTCTGAAAGACAGTTTTATAGAGTAACAGTTGGCATTGACAACTGATTAGACAGACAGACAGACAAGTAAGATCAACCAAGATGTCTCACTCTAAGAAAGTGCTCCTAGCATTCAAGATTACATATTTCTCCATTTTATTTATCTTCTTTTATTTTTAGATGATCTAATTGCGTCATGTTAAAGATTCCTATTCCTCCATAGCTGCTAACTTTCTTTTAAGTAGATACTGTAAAGTTTTCTCTAATGCAATTTCTTGACTTGCTGGAACTGAATTAACCATATACACAGTGGTGGATACGACACTAAATAGGAGAATTTGGAAAATTTCAATTCAGATAGACCTGAAATACTTTTGAGCTCCACATTAATTTTCTTATGTCAAATGAAGGCTATTTAATTATTTTATTATTTTTAAATTAAATTCACTTTGAAATTCAAATATTGAAGTGCTTCATTCTAAAAGGATTGAAACAATCATTTTCAACTCTTCCGATATTCCCCCCATATTTTTTTGTATGAAATAACTTGCCAGATTGAACTTGGATATGTGAATAATTGTGGTTCTCTCAAAAGCACATTTTTTAAAAATAAATTTATCCCACACATTAAAATCATGCCCAGCTCTACCTGGAATTTCCTTGCACACAATGCACACTATCCCTCCGGCAGTGACAAGCTTAATTAATATTCCTTTCTACCCCCATCCACTCCTCACCTCCCAAATGACCCCTGTCAAAACACATGCTGTAGGTGTACGGAACATGCAACAGTCCCATAACACTGCACGGTGCGGGAGAGTCTTCCTTTGGGGCAGAATTTACTAAGCTCCTTTTAAAGAAAGCTGAGAAATAATGACTTCAAAGCTATTTAGAGCAACATTTGCTTCAAAAGAACACACTTACCGGTGGCTTTCCTAGCTCAAGACCTAGCCTAAGGTACGTTTACAGAAATGCTGTAAACTCAGTCCAAAGACACGTCTAGGGAAGTACAGTTTGGAGGCAGAATGGGACCCCTCTCATGCTTCTTAAAGGTATTGCCTTTTCCGAGCTACAGGGGAGGCTCTGTGGCGGTAAGACCAGCTCACCTCCTCAGAGGCACAACTTGGATGCACCCCCTTTTTGTGACCATTTCTCCACCCCTCTGGTTTCGGAGGCTGCCACTGCAGCAGCTCCCCTCCCCAGCCAGGCTTCCCACCGTGGGGCAGAGAACTGGGCAACACAGCACGCAAATGTGATGGAGGGAGAGCCAGAACCAAGCCACGGTTTCATGCAGTATAGTCTGAATTGTTCAATCTCTGGAACAGCCTGAGGTAGCTAACCCCAACGTAGCTGCCATCGTGGGCATGAAGGAGGTAACGCGCAATTTACTGCGTCAGTAAAGGCGATTTTCTGTAGCTGACCTTTTTCAGGTTATCCAAAACGGGTTAAAAATGAGAAGGATCACGTGAATATGTTTAACTAACATACTTTAAGGCCATTATGCAGACACAGCTTGTATTTAAATACATCCTCTCCCACAGTAAACATCTGTTTTTATAATAAGGACGGGAAGAACAATTACATCATCCAGCCTGACTTCCTCTATAACACAAGCCTTTTTCAGTCAGACATTCCTGTGATTAACTAAGATTGCATTTAATTAAAATACATCTTCTGGGAAGCTACCCATTCTTGATTTGAAGACTTCAAGGGATGCAGGATCTACCATCTCCCATGGTAGTTTGCCCTGATTTGTGCTAAAATATTGCTTGCCTTGCCTACACAGAAGAGTTTTGAAACAGGCCAGAGTTTGACCACCTCAAGGGCTGCCAACAAACTTGCACGTCCTGCCGTAGAAAGAGAGAGAAGCATACAGAGTCGGAGTCCTCACGTTGTTTGCTGCCCAGACCAGGTCGCTGCTACCAACGGCTTCAAGATTTGCCTAACAGCGGATGGAGTCACCCAAGTAGTTCACACCAACGGTCACGCAGGAAGGCTGTCCCCAAGGGGGTACCAGGTGACAGGGAATCAGTTCTCAGGGTTTCTAAACTCTTCCTCACCCCAATGGCTGTGCCACAGCCTCGCCACATCTCGGTAAAGCGGGTACAGCATTGTTTGCTTGGTGGATCGATTAATATTTCTGAAGACTGCCAAGATGTATGGCTCTGAATGCATGCTAAAAATGTCACCGAGAGGTTCGTCTCAGCCCCTTATCTTAGACCGAGCTAGTGAAGAAGGGAGACTGTAGCTGGAGGAAGTTCTCAGCATGGGAGAGCTGGCAACTCATCTGCTGCCAAAGTTACTTGGGGGTGCCTGGCTGCGCAGCAACGCAGCCCAAAGCTGAGGAGAAGAAACGCAGATGGACCACCATGGGTAAGTACCCGATGCCACCGATCTCAAACAGCAAACAATATTTTGCTGTTGAAGATCTAGCAATCTCTCCTTCCATCATATCTCACTAGTGATAAACTTCAGCAAGGCCACTGAGGAGCATTTCCGAACACGAAAGACACTGTTCACTGCAGAATGGTTGTGGGAGGACAAAACAGTCGCCGCTATGGATCAAAAACCTCAAAATAGGAAAGCAGGTGTGTGTGAAGAGCACAGCCCGTTTAGCAATGTCTCCGTCACAGGGATGGGGAGCACTGACTTTCTGCACCAGCCGGTCCCACCAACAGGGCTACCTGAGACTTACGTGATGAGCCACTGCTGCCTCCCTAACACACTGGCTAAAACAATATGCATTTTCCTCTCCATTTGATAATGCAGACATTGTCCTACTCCTCTCCCAAGGTCAACGCAAACACCAGGAAACTGGAAGGCGATGGCCATTTTCATGACGGAGCTCCCTAAGCCCAGCAGGCCTGGTAGCTGAGCACCAGCCCGAACACTAGCCCACCTCTGCTGCTCCCACCGCCAGCACCACCACAAAACTTCCCTCCAGTGCACACACCTCTCAGCTCCTGTCCCTCGTGCCAAAACACTCACTTCCATGAGAGAGCCCAGCAGCGTCCTGGTGAATACATACCTGCGCTCCTGGCCACAGCAGCAACAGGACTTTGCATCAGCCTGAACAGTGCAATGGTCCCAAAGTGCCCGGTCAGCAGGGTTCGACCACACCAACAGTCGGGTGCAAAGGCTCATGCGGATGAGCTGTGGCCCCCAAGTGCTCCCCAGGGCCAGGGGCAGTTCCAGACTGGGAGGAAGACACTTCATTTTACATTTTTCCTACAGCTTTGTCCCATCAGGTACCAGACACCTAACGCAGGTCCACAGGCTCCCGCTTTACCCTCCTTGCACCCGATGCTCAAATTTCTTTGTACTCTCGGCCCATCTCAGGGGCCGTCACATGGAAAGCCTAAAGTTTTGAATGAATTTCACAGGTAGCCAGGAGAGATTTGGTCCAATACGACTAGGATAAATACTTTCTAAATCTTTTTCTAACAGGTTAAAATACTCCTGCTGCAGCCTGAGAAGAGGCTGCGACAGTACGTGGGAGTATCCAGCAGCTGACACGGCTACTTTCAATGTGCAAGCTGAACAAAATGCAAAAGGTGAAGAAACTATCTAAATAATGAGGGAAAGTGCATTAGGTCAGTATAGCTCATTCTAACTAAGTGTAATTAGCGGGAGAAGGAAGAAAAATTAGCTCACTGATATTCTTTCACAATGTCCTTTCAAGTGTTCGGGCACATTTAATTTTGCGGAAAAGTTTCAACCAATATAAAAATGCCAAATATAATCTTCGGTGTCCTTACCTACTTGTACAAGCAACCCGAGTCACATGCTGCTTGGGACTCTCATAAATTTATATTATAACCCCACTTAAATCTATGCATAGAAAGTCATATACACCATACCCAAGAAAATGGTCATTCTGGGCTACTTGGCGGTTATCAGGGACTTGCAGGTTTTTAACCTTAAAGATGTATCTGGTAGAATTTCTTTAATGTACTCACTTGTCCTCCTAGTTATGTCTTAAATTATTCAAAGAGACTCAACTGTAATAATATTTTTTCAATTGATGCTCTTGCTTAGTATTTCTCCATTTCACATGTAGAGGTGTGTTTAAATAGAGTACAACTATTTTATTTAAATTTTAAAATAATCATGAAAATCTTTCTTTTCATATCAGGTTCAGTAAATTATTCCCTTCTTAGAGTAGGGCAAGGTTTTTTGCCAAATTATCACGTTTGCCAAAAATGGGATTGTAGAGAATTTTGGGGCAAAATTATTTGAAAATTCAGCTAGATCTTTATAATTACTTTGATAAAAACCAGTAACACTTTGGAAATGCTGGAAGACCTGATTAGGCAATTCCCAGAATAAAACGCAGCTTTCAGTTGCAGAACATTTTAGTTTAGGAATTTCAAAAAAATAACCAAAAGTGCTTCATTTGACCCTAAGCCAAAGTTGTTCCTTTTCGCAGCTTACTTCAGATCGCTCAGAAAACCGACAATTTTACTTTCTACTGTCAACTTAAAATGACGTTTTTCTTTTGTTCAGTTTCCTGAGCTAAACAGCAAGTCAGTTACACACATAACCATTCACGATTTTTTGAACAAAAATTAAAAGACGGGTCTGGACTGTGTGCTGGCGCCGCAGTGGGACAGTGTGCCCGAACATCCTGAACTACCACAGACAGCAGACTTTTCTACGCGTCTGCGTGTGTACATACTGGTACTGTTCTTCCTTCAGAGACACTAGAACCAGATTTCTAAAGATCCGCCAAAGCAAAGCATTTGATCCAAGGGAGAAAGGGTCACCCCCAAAATTTTTGATCAGTGCTTCTCTGTGACAACGCGTCGTTCATGATCCGGGAAGTATTGAGCTGATGCAACTCTCAAAGCCCCCTATGAATACAGAGTGGTTGCAGTAAAGAGATTTCCAGTCAAGCCTGTGAAGAGAAACAACCGGTGCTGCTCCCAGCCAAAGTACTCACCAGTAATTCCTTGGGAGATATCTTATTACTTCTTCTTTAGAAAGAAGACTAAACAGAAAGCACAAGGCCACACAAAATTGACTTCTCCGTGTCGATATAACAACCCTCCCCCTTCTATAATGCATGTGAGCCGGTAATGGCAAGCAGCAACCATGCATAGCAGTGAAGAGATTTCATCCGGAGCATCGGGAAAGTACACGATCCTTCTAGCAGAGCTCAGGAGGTACGGCATTAGTGAGAGTGAATACCGCTGATACCTCTTCCTGTATTTGAGTGTCCATTCGTTTTGATGTGGGTTGTGTCTTTGTGTTCTGGATGGGAACTGTGTGCTGGTATGGCAACACCAGGAGCAAAGTGTTTCTTGACTGCTGGAGCTCCTCAGGCCTGGAAGCCAAAAGCTGATGCTCTCTCTCTGAGCAGCTCCCGGCACAAATGACAACTCCAGCTCCCTGCAAATGAAGAAATCCTTCTTATAGGAATGACATCAAACCCAGGCACTGAGAGTTTATGCCAAGATTGGCTTGAATAGGATATCAAATATTCCTAACATTGGAATTGCCTGTATTTTTCTGAAGCAGGCTCTGCTGCCCTTGGTGTTGTGTATGTAGGCTCTCCACACAAGTTGCAACACAGCCGGGGTGTGCATTGCCACGAGGTGTTTTATATTTTCATACATTCAATACACCACTTCCCAGTCAAACAGAAACCTTTAGCTAATTATTAGCTTCATTTCAAATTTTTCCTCTCCTGATTTAGTTTCCTCTTTATCAAAGTTACGAACATTTAGCTCCTGAATGCATGATTGATTTGTAATTATGCTTGTCTCGCCCCTCATGTAAACCGCAGTCATTCGCACTCGCATGTCTCCTTCTCCAATTCTACTGCTCTCTGCAGATTTTAGTCAGAGAATCAATAATGGTAAGGGACTAGTTCCTCTGCTCCACAACCAAGTGACAAACTACAGCCAGTTGTAGTATGTTCAGATTGAATCCCCTGCAGAGGACATAACTACATACCAAATGTAATATAGATTGTAAAACTCTCACCCCTCCGAGGCACAGACAGACCAGAGAACAAGGAAGGTGATTCCTCTTAATGCAGTCTCCTGACAACAGACTCCCAGCCATTCCAGAGAGGACCTCCCTGTCTGGGGCTTTCTCTCTGGGACTCTGGCTTCCTAGGAAGTCCAAAGTCGCAGCTCACAGGAGCTCGATTCAGTTGACTAAATTGAGGTGTCCAATGCCACCCGGGACATTCAAAGGTATCCATGACCTGCAAAAGAGCCATGTCCTGGAAGAGCAGGCAGAGACCAGGCAAGATGGAATAGGACATCTCAGATCACACTAGACCTCCACGTCTATTAATTTTCTTTCTTCCCAGTGCTGCCTGCCTCTGCTTTGCTACTGCTTCCTTAACCCTGCATGGCCCAGGCCACCTTTCTGAAATTCTTCCCTTCTCCACAAGGACTTTATTGTGATTTTCAAAGCAGACTTCCAACGTGTGTTACCTTCTGGGGGCTCAAAGACTGGTGGATTCAAGCAATACATGTGATAGCCACGGTCACAGTCATCACAGAAGAGCAGCTGGTCCTGAGGCGGGGTTGTTGGGGAGACAGTAGGGAAACAGGGAGAGAAGGAGAGGAGGAGAGAGAGAGAAAATGATGTAAATTAGTCTCTTACCAAGATGAAAACATAAGCATGGTAACCAGCAGTGCTCAGCTAGGAACGCAGAGCTGCAACGTAAAGACTGAGAGGCTATTGGGAACGTAAAAGGCTACAGGCATCATGTTTGCGCGTCCACGATCAACCACCATATTTCCAAGAGCCCTTCTCATCACAAAGGCAGTTCAGTTTCTAACTGGAAAATCTCTCTGAGAGGTGGAGGACGTCCTCTCCAAGGTGGCCTCATGACACAGGAGCAAAAGCTGTTAGGCCAGGGATATGCTATACTGAGAGAAGAGGACAGGCTTTGCTGGGCTCCAATGTGACCACATGCTGGATCTCATCCCTTCAGGGGAAATCTTTCTCGTCAAAAGCCTGGACTTAGCCAGTTCTCCAAAACTCAGCTGAGTAAATCCTCTGTGAAACAGATGGAAATGACATGATCCCACCATGCGGTCTGCAGCTCTTTCATATATTTTAGGGGAAAAAAGCTGCTCTGAAGTATCCCGTGATTCCTAACACAGAATAGCTCCCTGTTTTCAGATTTCCTTATTTACTGCTAAAGCAAAAAAAAATCTCAGGTTTCAAATCTATTCTGCTATAGGGAATGTAGTGTTAGCTAATCGCCTCCAAAGTCCTCCAGCCACTGTCAATTCTCCAAGTTTCTCACAGACTACCAAGGACCCTTAGCATCAGATTTTAACTGAAAACCCCACAGGGAGGACACTGTTCAGCTGCAGGCTCTGGATCACGGTTTGGAAACCACAGGGATAGGTGACTAGGTGACTAGAGAGGCCTAGCCATCCCAGTTCAAATGCTTTCATGTTTCCCAAGTCTTGTAATTAAGATTAAAAAATCATGCCAAGAAATTAAGCAAAATCAGGGACAGAAGACACATACCTGCCGTCTCTTGGGTTATCACCCAGTCACATCTACTCCTGACTACCATATTGAAAATACTACTCTCTTGCAGCTCCCCGCGACATGAGTTTGTGGCCTCCAGCTAATTTCTATTGAATAAGCGTACAAATCACAAGTATCGCCCGTGGTAATTTCGGGACCGACGGCAGAATGGGGGCACTGGGGAGAAGCCCAACTCTACTCTCAGGAGCGGCTCTTCCTCGGAGATGTATGGAAGCAGCAGTTAGCCATTGACCCACGCCATGGCCACGTGCTCCTCAAGGGCGGGCATGACAGTAGCTTGCAGTGACACTTATTTGCATGAAAAGGTAAATGAACTCACATCGTTTTCAGAGGTCCCACAAAGGCTGCAGGATTTGCACTCAATGCACTGCCACTGATAGGTTTTAACAGCCTCAGTCATGTTTGTGGTGAACTGCAGGCAGGTCGGGTGTCCTGAGGAAGATCGGAAACAACTGTCATTGTTAAGGCTCGCTTATTGCTTGTTAATTAACTGGTATTAAATTTGGGAACAAAACGCACATGGACATGGACTGATCACAACATGGGCTGCAACTAACAGATACCAAAGAGGAAAGCAGGCATTAACCCTTTCGCTGCCGGGCACAAGAGAAAATCAGAGTCATCTCCACCCATTCCCCACTGGCAAAGCAGTTTTATTCAGAGCTCTTAAAAATGGTTTGGCTTTGGGTTTGGTTTTTGCGGGACCTTTTTTTTGACAGAAAACAAGAGAAAGGATGAAATCAGAAACAAACCCAATTTCAGAGAGAGCCCATCCGTCTTAACAGAAATTGGACTACAGTTTCAATTAGCGTTGTTTCGACCGGACCGAAGGACCTGGCGGAAATGAGGTTATTCTCCATTTCAGAGCTTCCTTTCCTGGTGTCCAAATGGGTGGAGCAATTCTGTAAACTTTGCTTAAACGGAAGCAGTAGCGTACAGAGAAGAAGCAAGACAGGATGGAGGGATACAGCTTTTAATTTTTTTAAGAGCTCTGCCACTAAAGTTGGTTGGCGTAGAAGAAACCAAATCGCACAGCTAACCTTCCAGGATCAAAACAAGAAACCGAAAGGAAAAAACCCCAAGCCAACTCCCACAACGAACTAAATGAAAGGAATAAGGAAGGGAAAGCTAGCAGAACAGTCACATCTAATCGGGAAGGACAAATCGCCAGAGTTACAACCCCCGCCCCTACATGCGTGTCGACTCCAGCTTTGCAAAACAGCGGTATCACAGTAGCAGGGTCAGCAATGGGCTTTCTGGAGGGGAAAATACAAACAAACAAACAAACCAAAGGTAGGATCAGTGTTCCTTCTGCAAAACAAAACGAGACAAATATACCGCTGAAATAAAGTGCTGTACTCCCAAACCACCCCTGTCAGGCTGAGGCAGGCGCTAAGTCACCTGCGGTGAGCTACCGCTTGCCTTCTCGGGAAGCCCCGTACTTAGCGTCCCTCTCTGGCACACGTGGGCATTCACACTGTGCGTAGCCGGGGCGGGGGGCGTGGGACAGGGGCAGCCGGTTGCTCATCTGTAGAAAAACTAGAAATACAGGTGTGCGCATCCAGCACTACCGCATGCTACTTCTAGAAGCTTACGCCATCAGGTGCACGGGGGTGTTTCACATCTAGCCGATCTGCTCTTCGTAGACAACAGCCAATGGGTAGAAAAAAATCTTTTCCACCTCCACCAGCCTAAATGTCTTTTTAAGAGTGGAAGAAAGAAAGGCTGCTTCTCCAATAAAAGAAAAAGACACGGCTACAGTAGATGTGGGCACAGATGCGCTATCTTCATTACCAGACCTATCAGGGGTATTTTGCTGTGCCGTCGCGTCACCCATCACCACCCTACAAGAAGCTTCTGTATTTTCTAGCCAGTGAAGCAAACGGTTGCTGAGAATTGCTGGGTAAGGCAATAATGCTGCAGGGAATAGACTTCCTTTACGCACCCACGATACCGCCAAACGGTGTAACAAGGATTTTTGTTCTCGAGTTATATTTGCGTGGTAGTGATACAAAAACCAAGCCTGTCCAGCAAAGAAATGTGTGTACATAAGTTATTAAGGAAATTGAATACAAAATAAAGGAGATATTTAAGGAAGGAGGGATCAATGACATTGTTCATATCACTCTTAAGCCTTTGAATAAAGAAATGTTTTGACAGTACTGACGAGCTCAGATGGGCTAAGAAGATCACTAGGTTTTGGAGCCCTTGAAATGTCAGCACAAAACAAGAATCAGGTTTTACTGAGATTTACAGTAGATCAAGTTGAAACTAAAGTTCTGGGGACCTTGAAACCGCAACTGTCCAGAAGGAGATTTTGTGACATGATACCTTTCCTTGCTGAGAGGACCTCATATAATTTCTGATACTACCAAACTAGCAGAACTTGACGTGACACTGAAATCTTCCTCCAGATCTGATTTACAGCAAACGTGGAACCTCATTCCAACACCGGTAAATAGAAGAAATGTGCCACACTACGCATCGGGGAGGAATTCATCCCAAGGCAGCAAGGCGGCTTCCAGAAAGGTTGTACAGTACTGGAATACATCACAGAAAACAACTCATACAGGGAGGTGAGTTAATCAGAGAGTTAAATAGCTTCAGTCACATTTGAAAAGAAACAGAAAGAATGGAATCAAACTTACAGAAATAAATCACGGCTAAATGCCTACACACATTCACGTGCTCACTTGCCCGCGTACACACATTGCTCATTGCAGAGACTTCCAGCTAGAGACTCTCCCTTTCTCAAACGACATGAAGGTCAGGTTCTGTTCACTACTTTATCTCTGTCCCTTCACAGCCATTCCTGCTCTCTTCCAGCTATCAGTCTTCACTGTCTCATTCCTCATTTGCCTCAAAAACACCTCTGCAGGTTTTCTGTGCTGCAGCTCGTATCGATGGTGCCTCATCCTTGAAGCGATCCATCCTATTTTGCAGAGCCCTTCTTAAGAACCACACCTACCACAAGCCTAAAAGAAATGGGCTTTTGTGAGCTGAGGATTGCTTAGAAAATATTAAGAGTGGAGTGAGGGCCACAGTGGCTACTTTTTAGTAGCAATGCAAGAATCTTTTGCAAAAAAATGCCAATTTATTCACTCCATTGGGCTCTCTCTCCAAATGCTGTGACTACGAAAGAGTCCAACAAATGCCCACAGCCATGTCTGCGTAGCCGCAGATTGCTCTCTGTTAGCCCAGGGCTTATGACATGTCTAAGGGAAAAAGAATTCCTCATGGACAAGTCTTTCTTCAGCTTCCAAGTCAGATCCTCTTTCACATTAAACAATGTGCCTTGTGGTACCATGACCCCAACCTAATGTCGTTGGAAAGACTATTTTTACTTATGCCAGCAGCGTGATGAGGCACTGTAGCGTATGGCAAGCATGTCAGTAGATACTCAAAACATTAAAATTCTTTTTCCTGCCCTCCCTGCTCTCTTTCTTCACGATCTCTCTATTTTGCTGCTACCTTGGTTCAAAACCCAGTATTTTTCATGACCTATGAGAAAATTCACACGTCCAAGACTTCCTGGCGCGGTGTTAGTGAACACCATCCCTGCTCCATACCACAGCACTTCTTGGCATTCTCTCTGTGGCCAAACACCTGAAGACAAAGCCCTGTAGCTGCATACGGCAGGCTACTATAGGTAAATTCAAATTCCCTTAAAAAAAAAGAAAAAAAAAAAAAAAAAGCTAGTTCAGCCCACAAACAATTTTAACAATTTTGTTTTACACAAAGAGCAGTCCAAAATGTGGTTCAAGTTACAGACACTGTGGCAGCGCATGAGCCAGAGAGCTGAAAGCCTTTCTAGCTTAATTTCATCACTTATGTGGTCAAGATGAAGAAACAGTCTTATTTTGCTAATCTTGTGATAAACGGCATTTGCTGTGATGGTGAAGGTGTGCAGCAAAGAGCCTGCAGCTGGAACTCAGTTAATAATTCAGGTGGTGGCTCAGCCCTGGCAAACCCGGGATCGCTCTCACATGTCTGTATCGGCTCCGCAGCTCTAACAGGGGGAAGAGGTAACACATATTTATGGTGTCACCGAAGTCAATAGACAGACCTCTAAAATACGCCCCGGGAGCAGTTCTGTTGAAGGAGAAGGTGATACGTTAACATCGACAGTTTCTAATCTACCATAACTATTCTCTACCTAAACTTTTGCTATGCCGCAATAGCTATAAACAACATAGACGATAAAACTTGCAGTGAGGAGGTTTGCAACAGCTCATCCCTTTGTCTTAAAGCAATATTTTAAAGTATAGATCAGGTCTGAAAGCTCCCTCGTCTTTGTCGAAACCCTCCTCTGGATCTGAACCCTGCGACTGAGACCATATTTTATAGTGACACCCGTGTTTCACGTGCCACTGGCTTTAATTGTACACTATGTCCACCAGACATCTGGTCGGAGGAGTGGGGGGAGAGCACATTCAGAGACCATTTCTTGTCTCCCGCACCCAGTGCAATTGCAGGCTGGGGGTAAGGAGAATTTTAACATAAGTACCCTATAAAAAAACCACCTCTAAAAGTCTCTTCTGCTTACACTGCCTGTATAACACTAAAGACCAAAACTGACATTAAAGGGCAGGAGCAATCTGCTGCTCCCAGGCGCTCTGTGACCAGTGAAGGCCTTAGAACGGCTCATTAGTGCTTCTTCAATAATGGATTCTCCATCGCAAGATTAATTGCAGCCATGTGCTCTGTCACACCCGCCACAGACTATTTAAGTTAACAATCCAATCAATAACCTTTTTCAAACAAAGGCAGAGATTATCTTGAGGAAAAAAAATAAGCAAAACCTCCTTTCTTAAAACAAACGTGAAATTATTTATACAGAGTAAAAGGAATTTTCACCCAGTTTGCAATCCTTGCCCTTATCTTCACTGTGTAGTGGTGGGCTTTTTAATCAATAGCATAGTGAAAACCCACAGGCCTCCCGGCTATATCACATCAGAATTTATTCCATAAACTATTCAGGTCTTCAAACAACTATAAATACATATTACAGATATAATGACCTATGTCACAGGAACCCCATCCAAATAATGGAAGTTTTACATGCAAAGAAACTGCAAAATTTCCTCCTGCTAAGATTGAATAAGGATTGCTGCGACCACTGGCATCATTAGACAGAATTATTACCGTTATTCGTACAAAAGAAGGGAAAAGTAACTTGTAATTCTAATAAGGGATATGATTTTATGGTTATGACATAAAAATTTAGCCCTCATTTGTCTGTCTAAGAAGGCATGCTTACAGATATGTACTGTCAACAACAGGCGGATTAGAAAGGGCCCTTAAAAGCCCAAACCAAGCAAGCACACCGAGAGGCTCGGCTCTGCCAGAATCCCCGGGCTCCAGGAGCTGCAACTCTCAGAAAAAGACCCAACATTTCTAAGGGATGAGGGTGCAGAGCTCTCGGCATTTTCCTGGCCCTCCCCATCTTGCAACGTCAAGACGTTAGGATGCAGGGACATACGCCTGCCTGCTCAAACGGCGGTACGCATCAACAGAAGCCTTCCAAAGCGTTTGTGGGGTGAGGATCCAAGGCACCACCCCCCACAGTACCTCGGTGATACTGGGAAGCAGGAGTATTTCATTATAGAAAAATATAACAGATTGCCCGGCGGCCGGGCGGCAGGGGTGGGTGTCGGAGGGTGCAGGCGAAGAGCTCTTGTCTCACCCCCTTCAGCACAGAGCCCTGCTGAATCCAGCTTCTTAAGAAAAACAAACAAACCAACAAAAAGGGAAGTCTCACTCGTAGGCACCATTGGGTTTTATTACTGTTAGACAGAAGAGGAGGAGAGGAAATATTACCACCGTGAATTGCTGCGTCCTGATGGAAATGAGAAAACCTGGCTGTTTCTCCCGGTGTCCCAGGCGCTGTGTCCCAGCACCGCCAACTCTGCTACAGAAGCGGGTCCGAAAGGACTCGAGGGCCTCGGTGAATAGGCCGGTCGGTCTGATTTGGTCAGAGACCAACTTTCCTCTAATCTAATATGCCGCAATATGCCAGTAATTGTGGAAGAATTAACGCCTTTAATAATTGATGGAGCTCTGAAACCGTTCAGCTGTAGCAGAGCTTATAGTTCCTATTATTTCATTTCCTGGCCCTATAGTCTTTCTGGCCAGCGTGGACAGAGCTTAAACCGAGCCCGCAGAAAGGGAAGGGGCACTCTGCTGCATTAGCACCCAGCCCTGGCAGCCGGCTGCGCTCCGGAGGTGGTGGTTTGCTTCTCGGTACTGCCAGTTCCAGTGGAAAAAGAGACATAAATTACAAGCAATTGCTCGAATATTCGGCACCGGTAGAAGAGAGCCCGCTTTAATTGCTCACCCAAGGGACAAATAAAGCCCCTGTGCAAAAGATAGTGGTTCGGTCCCGGTCATGGTTAGGCAGGTGTAATTGGAGTTCAATGGGAACTGAAAGCAGGACAGACTCGTGTTTGAAAGCAATTAACGCCGGAGATCTCGAGGAAGTTATAAAATGGTGCTGTCTGGAAGGTGGCACTTGCAGCTCACTCTCCCGCACTACCCTGCTGTTGCTTTACCCATGCAAACACCGCAGGGCACACGGGGGGACTGAGCTCCTACCAAAACACCCCTCATCTCAAGTCACTCCCCGGAAGATTTTGTTGCCCGAGGAAAGTCCGCCCACCAGCTCAACTCACTCCCGGCTTTGACTCTACAACGCCACATAATTTCCCCTGGAACATTTGTAAGCGTCAGGAGGATCAGTTAGGACAAAGAGCCTGGGCTACAGAGGGTACATCGAGAGCAGAGCTCGGCTCAAAGGCTGCTCACGTGCGTAAACAAAATGAAGGATCTGTGCACACACAGACTCACGTGCACCCAGAGAGATTAGCCGCAGACAAGGCAGAGTAACTCTGTCTGGCACGGGGCGGCGGGAGGAGCCGGGTGGGATTCGGGGGTGACCTCCAGAGCACGCAAAGAGGGAAGCCAGGAGCGAGTTATTCTGGGCATCCTAGTGGTTTGTCAGTCAAATCACTCTCTCCCCACACACCATCCCCTTGGTAGCAGATGCCACAAATCTTACAGGAAAGCTACTTGAGAAATGTTTTAAAACAATTATACTGCGATAGGTTTGTGCGTGCCTTTCCCTGCGTAGCCCCTCTTCCTCAGCATGCACAGTCCAGCCATACATATCGTAGCAGGGAGAAACGAAAAACAGAAGTTACAGATTTTAAAAGCCTCTAAAAACTGCTGACAATTAACTTCAGCATATACAAATCACTGCCCTGGGAGAGCACCCTGATTTGGGCTGGTGACGCTGCAGCCAGGCCCTCTGCTCTGGGCTCAGGTTTGCCAGAGGGAGGACGAGCCCTGCTGGGGTGCCCGCTGCTGTGCGGGGGTGCCCCTCTGGCCAGGCACGCCTGCCCCTCCAAAACTGCCTGGGACGGGCTGAAATCTGAACCTCCATTTCATATCATCCAGGGGTTTGGGCTGGGGCAGATCTGGGGCAGAGTCTTGCTCCTCTTGTCTTCCCCTCCGAGGCCGAGCAGCAGGGATTCGGGCACAGACCTGACACACGCTGCTCAGTTCACTGCAGAAATGCCGTGACAACGCAGAAGTAAGGCAGCAAACCGGGCTCTGCGCGTTTGCAACCTGGGGGATCGGAAATGGCCCCCAACCTTAAAGCCAAAGGAAATGCCACATGCCCACAACGCTCGTCTCAAAACCAGGCAGCACTCTGTCTGCTCCCTTCTCTTCCAGACCGGCCCCTATTAGCCACTGTTGGCTGCTAGACAACATGGCTATTTCTTCCCTAAGAAAAATAATGTGGAAGCACTCAAATAACCTCGCACTGAAGCATCAGCTTGTTAATGCATTGGTAAGTCATGCCAGCGCTGTACAATTCCTGGGGGTGAATTAGGTCAGAGTGACCTCCAGAAAACCCACCAGGCTGCATCGCTGCGCGCCGCATTATGGGTAACGAGCTGCTAATTGCCAGGAGGCACTTGGGCTGCTTACCAACACCAACAGGAAGGAAACCTGCCTGCAGGCACCGCACGGGCTCCATATGCCAGGGACATAGCTCCTAATAACGAGAATAAACCCATTTATAGAGCGCGAACCGGCCAGGAGGACGGGCACCGAATGCTAATGTTGCTCAGCAGGTACACCTCGCGGGGGTCGGCTGCGTGAGACCCCCCAGCGATACCGCCCGCGCAATGCGGGGCAGGTTTTGCATTTGGTTGCACGGTGAAGTAGGGGTGAGGTAGATGGAGATGAAAATGCGGGAGTGGGAGGAAGGCTGCTTAGCCAGACAAGATGAATCACCACAACCTGGAAAGCCAACATCCCCTTTGCCCGGGGGACATTTTCGTTACCCTTCAACAAACTGCAGTGGAAAAAAACCTCCGGCACGGCTCCGACCTCGTCGCTATGCACTGCAGGCTCCCCAGCCAGGCCAGCTCACACACCACAGAGCTTTCAATCAACTGGCAGGCTCACTAAACCCTTTCAAAATGAGCAACCAAGCAAAAATACTTGGTCATAAACACTAAAAATAGGAATGGAGGATTGGGTTTTGTTTTGCTTTTTAACTTGGTGAAGCCAGTTCTTCCTAGTGCATTAAATCCAACTCCCTGGCAGCCCATTTAGAACATCTCCTCCCCCCTGGGAGAGCCAAAATCCCCAGCTATAATGAGAGGAGTGGGGTGGTATTTAAAATGCTAGGGAAACGGCAGCCTGAATAGCCTTCCGTGAGAGCATTACCTTTGTTAAAACCCCCCATAAAACAAGGTATATCAGCTCTGCCCCTCCTCCCCTCCCTTTAACCTGAACAAGGACTCTGCTACCTGCTTGAACCCATGTCTGCTGCCCAAATACCTCATCCTTCCCCAATATTCCCGGTTTTAAACTGCCCCGCTAACACAGCCAGACAGATGGCAGCACATCTGCAGGGGTGCCCAGCGCTGCCCAGCGTACCCATGTTATCAAGGTAGCGCTCGAAAAGGCTGGCTCCAGCGTTTCCACGCTGACCCGACAAAGCGTGTCTAACCCGAGCTGGCGGCGGCAGTGGATGGGACACGGTCTTAAAAAACACGCTGGTGAAATTAAGATGCCACAGATGGATGGCTCTCCTCTTAACTCATTAAAATCAAAGATAGGACTAAACTGTGGCAAATGTCCAGCTTTGGGGCAGCAAAGGAAATACAGTTTTACAATAATTTCCAAGGGACAATGGAGATCTTAAACACATCAAGCCACAATTTGGACAAGCCCAGCCAAAGCTAAGGGGAGCAGTCACTGCTTATGTGCTCTGCTACATGTCCTTTATGTAGTTGAGGTCCTACTCAGCCATCATCTTCAACACTAGGGATGGGACGGGGTACAGAGAAGTTTATGTCATTGCTAGTGAGCATCAAAAGCTTGGTTTTAGAAAGAAAGGATTATGGGTTTTTTATCATCTGTCGGCTGATGGAACTGATTACAAGTAGGGCTCACAGCTCCAGGATGCAAATTTAACCAGATTTTTTTTCCCAATTCCAGGCAAAAGTTTGGAATAAATCTTAAACCAGTGCAATATTCTAGTTCAGGTCAAAGCAAAAAAGCCGATGCTGTTTTCAGCCCACCCAGAGAACTCGGGATTCCAGCCCTCAGCTTTGCCAGCCTTCAGCTCAGTCTCAGCCCAGGGAAATCTGGCTTTGGGGGCACCCATTAGGTGCTGCAACGCTGGCAGACATTTTGACTCTCTCCTCCTGCCACGCCTGACTCTCACCAGCAAGAGCCCTTCTCTAGTCGGGAAAATAAGATACCTTCCTAGCCAGCATGCCAGCGTAAATCTGCTCTGGGGCTTAGGGAACAGTGGTATTTTTGTTCTATTCAGGTAATTTCTGCAAAATTAAAACTTTCCTTTAGAACATTTCTATTTCCAGGCCCGTGGCTTAAAAAAACAACCAACCAACCAAACAAACAAACAAAAAAAAGGCACAAAAATGTTCAAAGTAATGATACTTATGTAGAGTTGTTCTCTGGAGCCTGACAGCCCGTAACAATAGCTCTGCTGTGGCGGGAAGGATCCCATTCATCTAACCAGGGTGTTGACAGACATCCATAAAGGCCAATTTCAACGTACACTTTCACTCCTGGTTACCTTAGGAGAAATGTCTAGCTCTGCTCTCCGCATCCATCACACGGGGGACAATGAAAATGACAACTGAGTTAGAATGGGAGGTGACCTATTGAACAAGAAAAGTGCACTGATGCCACAAGCAGTTTCCTTCCCTCCTTTCTTCAACTTTCCTTTCTTTGATTTGTCAGCATTCAGCTTTGCCCTCGGTCCAGCCTCCGTCTGGGTCTCTCTGTCCTATGCAGCACAGCAGAAAGCTCAAGAGGAGCTAGGAGAAGACCAACAAAAGCAGCAATGGCCAGGGGCTCAGGATCTGTCATCACACCTCCTCCCTCCTCTCTCTGCTTTGGGGCAGGAAAAGAAGATTACTCGCCCCCCCCGTGAAATCCCTATGGAAAAGTAGTTTTGTAGGCCTGCAACTCAGATTATTCTAAGAATATCTGAAAGCAAATCGCAGAAAGAAAATTGGAATTTGCTAGGAGGGGCTTTAAAACCAGCAATCCTATCACCCAGTATGGGCTCTACGGAGACCATCATAGCTACCTTCTCAGCACGGCTCACAAATATGGTTAGCACCTTACCCCACCTTCTCAGCTGCCTCTGGCCCCAATGCCCAACAGGTGAAAAGGAAGGAAAGACCTTTTTAGCCACAGAACAGCTGAGGACAACCCAGTAAGGAGTCCAAAAGCTGCTCTGTCTGATCCCAAACAGGTTCCCAAGAGCCACAGTCACTGAGGACAGCAAAGGCAGCTGAAACTGCCTTTTGGTTTCCTCCTTCCTCCAATGAATTGGCCAAAGGCCTTGCAGAGGTAAAGATAAGGTCTGAAGGCAAGCAGTGAAATTTTCAAGTCATATTCACCTGAAGAAAGAGTGAAGAAACAAAACACTAACGGAAATTAAGATTACATATGTGAAAAACAAAACTTTATAGGGAAAGGCTATAAAAGAAGACCGAGAATAGTTAATTCTCTGCTGCGAAGACACACACTCTGTCGCACACAACTGTTAAAAATTAGGCAGGTAGGAGCCCATCTGTACAATTCTGTACAATTCCTATGTTGCCTGACTGGATTAATTTCTGACGTGTTCTTTAGGACTTATTTGCCACTTAATCTGCAGGGGGAGGGAGGGGGCGGGGGGGGATGCAGTTCACTACTCTAAAGAATCTGTACATCAGAAGATCTCTTGAAAACTGTGAAAGGCAGCAAAGGGAACCACGGTTTCCAGTTACTCCAGTGACTGGATTAGAAATGGCATAGGTAGGGTCAGGACTCCTGAAGGCAATGTCACTAAAACCTATACGAAAAGCTCTCGTATAGTTTAGACTCCACATTTGAATCTAAATTAACTTAATGCAACTCTATTAATCTCATGGAGAAGGTTATTAAAATACAAACACATTTAGGAAGATCCTCTATTATCACCAAAAGACAGGAAACACTCTTAAAATGAGTCCTGCGCAAAAGCAGTTATTTTGTTTCCTGCCTACCTTCACTATAGCAAGCAACAGGACCGGTTTCTGTAGTCCAATGAATGGAGAAGAGAAAGTAATAGAGAAAAAGGAAGAGAATTCTTGGTGAATGTCAAGCTTCATTAAGAAATACAAAACAAAATCCAGGGACAAAAGTCATAATTTACAAAATGGAAAAGGGAAACAAAATCAATAGAGGAGGAAGTTTTATTTTAAGCTTCAAAGAGAGTATTATAAACAATGGAGAGCTTAGAAAAGTATATGTACAAGCATGTTATTCAACAATGTCTTTTTAAAAGAAGATTATTTGCACTAAAAAAGACCTTGTGGAATTGGTTGGATAAAGTAATATTTACAGAGGAATATACAGTAGGGGCGTTGGAAGCAGAACTTTTATTTGGAAGGAATATTACACAAACTGAACACGGACCCTACAGTTTGCAAATCTTCATTACAGTTGTGCGTCTTGTTATATTTTGATGAAATAAAATTTGATTTCTTTTTTTCTCTAGAGGCAGTTCACCACTGCAAGTTTAGAAACCAACAAAATGAACAAAAGAAAACCATTGTGCTAAAGAGCCTGATTAGGACATAAATTTTGTCGTTTAACTTAGTGGGAGCAGGACTCAGGTCTACCAGACATCTTACGTGGTTATTTTTGGCCCTATGTGTTAAATCTGGGAAGGAGCAGGAGAAGGGGAAGGGAGAAGAGGACAAAGTCTGCTGCTACTGACACATGGAAACCTCTCAATGAGGTGAGTTTGAGTTTTAGGTGTGCAAGAAACACGATGCAGGAACAGGTTCTCTGGCAGCTTCAGCTAGTCAGGATGCATTTTTTGTAGACATAGCTTTTTTCACTCCGAAAGCCAACATAAGCCACATTAACAAAACCAATTTTTCTATCTATACCCTAGGTCTATACCAACAGGTACATCTGGCACCCCTGTTACAGAGGAGAAGCTAATCTCAGAGCCAAGTCCAATACCCTTCTCCCAGAACACAAGGCTATCCTGCATCCTTACTAGACTGCATCACACATGACAGCGAACAGTCCTGCGCTAGCCACTGTGAGCAGATTTGGCAGCCGACAAAATCCTCCAGTGCTTGTACGAAGCAGAACACCTTATTGAGAAGATGGCTAACAACTTAGAATTCGGGATGCGAACGTCCCTCACCGCTGCGTCACAGGACAATTTAGGATTGTAGCTGCGGGAACTCACATTCTTCTCCTGCTGAGTAACCCCTGTTGCTTACTGCTGACGTATGGGTGCACCCGTACACTTTTCAAAAAGTCCACTACCACTTAAGAAAGGGCTGAAGTACACAAGGTTTCTACACATGGCATCATCCTTGACTCCAACAGGAGGCTCTGTGCCAAGAGCACTTGAACATTTAGATACTTCCCTTACAACCAACTCACAATCAGTTGTGGAATTACCAAAGCAAAAAATAATACTAAAATTAACAGAGTTGTTTTCCTTTTTTAAACCCCTCTCTCAGCAGAAGTATTTCACAGAGCTGCTCAAGAGCAAACCTCTTTTACTGTGCAGAAGAGACACATCAATCCTACCGGAAAAGACAGTCCTTTGAATTGGACACAAAATCTGGTAACAAAAAAGTCCAGCCACTGAGCCTGGTCTTTGCTATTTCAACAGTTTTTGTTCAGATTTGTGCCTAACACAGTACAGCAAAGTAAGTTTTAAGCATCTAACAGGATAACATTATTAAGGAGAAAGTAAACCAGAACAATCTTCACTTACCACATCCAATTTGCAAAAAACAAAGATACCCAGCACATGTATGAATGGCTTCTTTAAAGTAAGAGAGAGAGCAGAGTTGATCTTTATTTTCATTATTTAAAAAAAGTTTTTTCCTTAAAGTAAATATTCAGTCTTTATTTTACATTAAGTGCTTTTTAAAATTTCATGTCTTCACAAAATTGCATTTAAAATTTGAAGTAAAACGTATTTCAAACAAAAATACTGTGCAACTTCAGCACTTCTTTTCTCTCTTAAATATCGAAATAAATAAAATAGTTAAGTCTTTTTTCAGTTTGTTTGTTTTTCAGTCAGTTCTACTGTAGATCAATTCCAGTTTGACCTGGGTTTATACACACTCTTAAAAGAAAGTGAAATCAAGACTTTAAAAAACTTCTTTGTATTGCACCAGCTTAGGGCATCCCCAGAACTTCTCTCAACAGTTGGCAGCCGACTTCCCACAGTCCAGGCTCCTGTGCCAGATGAAACACGGGTACGGAAGGGTCAGGGCAAGGAGAGGAGAAGTATCAAAGCATCCTGGCTTCTCTCAGCCTTCTTCGGAAATGTCTTGCTTGAAGGATGCTGGAGTCCATGAGGGCAGGGCTGACTGCAGAAGGAAAGGCAATACAAAGTAAAACTAAACAAACTCAGACAACAAAAGCAAGCGTTCAGAAAAAACAACAGAAGAAGCACAAACCAACGTTCCAACACTGTTTGCATGCTTATGCATGGAGCCATACGTAAATACAAAGCAAACAAAAAGGATATGAAGGAGCATATCCAAAAGAAAGGCATCGAACGCTGTCAATCTTTCTTACTGAGAACATCATTAAATAACCCTCATCATTCAGCTTAGACAGCTGTCGCTTCGCTAGAGGTTAAGACCTTTGCTTATGAAATCCTGCTCTGATTACATTGCTATATTACTAATTATTTGAACAGAGCCACAAGTGTATGCAGCGCTGCACAAAAGACATTTTTAGAAGTCTGAATGATACATATAGGGTGGCAGCAAGGTGATAACTTTTTGAAATAAGTGAAAGACTGCATTTTGCATTGCGTTCAATCCATGAATGAACTAAGTTGCATACTGCTAAGCTCCTGAGCTGTATTAGATAGCCAATAAAATCGTCTCTTTATTTCCACAAAATGAAGTGCCTCCCCCCATGTCTTCCCCACACCTCTCATATCAGTTCTGGGTGACGCGAAGGTCCAAAATCTTAGGAGAGGCCAGTGACCAAAAGGATAACTCAAAGACAGGAACTATCAGCATCCCCTTAACAGGGGTCTCAGAACTTGAAATCACAACAGCTGTTTTTTTTTCTAGATGTTATTACAACTTGTCTTCTCTGAAATTGGCAACTTAACACTCGCGGAAATACAGGCAGGGACATGAAAATAGGTCTGACCCAATTTCACTATTCTATGGTATTTATACAGGTTGGGGGTTTTTCAGCCCTGGTAGATATCTGGCAAAGAGAACAAAGGTTGGTAGGGTTTATTGTAATGGCTCAGTCAGCAAAAATTCAGCCTGGCTACATTCCTGCACTGTGAGGGTTTGTCAAAACAACCCCATGCCAGCATGAACACATGCATGTGCCTCATACTTTACATATACTCATAGCTCCAAATTTTATATAAATAAGAAAAAATCACGGAGAATAAGAAATGGGTGTTTATTGGAAACATCTACATATGTTGCACCACAAAACACACTGGGCAGATTTTGCAGTTTTTATAATAAGACGACTCCCAGTGGGGTCAATACAATGTTTGCTTGAGGAATTGATTCAGTAAAACTGCTTGCCATGGGGAAGAGGCAAATTGCATTAGGAGCCAGGCTTTGAAAGCTCCATAGTTTGATGGTATTTGAATTATAATTTTAGGGCCCATCTCAAAATATCATTGCAAGAATTAACCAAAGAAATGCCAAGCAGGCAGGAGAGAATGCAGGGGTGCCCCGGCACAGTCCAGACTCAGCGACTCTCTGGGTGCAGTTCTCACTTGCTCCGTGCATCAGCAGGCAGCAAAGTGAGTCTCTGTCTTCAATCAAGAGCCTAAGCTGAGGTCTGTAAAATGGCAAACTGGAACTCAAAATGAATAACTAATGTAAAAGCTCAAAGGCAAAACAATGCGGGGAGGGGATTCTAATAACACATTCTGCTGAAACAAATGGCCATCTCAGAGCTTGTCTGCACCATACTAGCAAGCGTATTAACAGTGAGGTTTCATTCAATAAAAGCAATGGCTAAGAAAGCCCAATGCTAATCCTTCTGAAGCCAGTGGCAAAGTTCTCACTGGACCTTGTTTCAGCAGCCTAGGCTCATCATTTATGACCTTACCATGTATGTACAATGCTATTCCAAGCACCATTACGTATACAAGAAATAAATATCCAACCCACAAAACTGGGGGGTGCCTGGGTAGAGGGAAGAGATGCAAAGTGAAGCAAAACAGACTTCGGTTCCATCCCTGTTCGGCCACATGCCTCACAGTCTCCTTTTATTTTTTAACTGTTATGCCAGAATCCTATATTTTCTTAAAATTTTCTCAATACATATTATCACGCTTAAAGTTTTAAACTGTTTTCATGCAAGATCTGAGGTCTGTCCCTGCTAAAATGTCAACTAATTAAGAGCCACAAAAGGGAACATGCTAAGGATCAGTGCACACTCTACGTAGCCTTTCTTCCCACTAATCAGCTGCTCAAGCAGCACGTCACTTCCTTATTTCTCCTGCTCCCATCTGTGAACCAGAGTTTGCAGAGGATGGCTCAGGAAATTATGTGTCTTTTCTAAGATCCGTTAGTATGGAGCAGTAGAAAGGTGCCTGAGGAGATAGCTCACATGATTAAACACAGAAAAGTCTGAATTCAGGGCCTGAAATGAAACATCCCTTTATCCACATTTCGCATCAGAGCTGTCTTATTTTGGTACATGGTTTGTGTGGAAGTGTATGTTTCAGGAGAATCTTTGGACAGCCTTGTGCTAACCTTCCTCTAATAAGAAGGACGTCTTTGGAGGAAGACTGGAAGAGCTAGGCTTGTGATTAGTTGAAGGACTGCACCTTCAAAGATCTTATGAAGCTCAGAACAGCAGGTCTCACTGAACTGCTGAAATCACTGGGGAATACAGAGCATCACATTCCTTTCTAATTTCAGAGATGACTGTATATTTTAGGTACAACCCAGAATTCACATTGAAAACTCTCTTTATGCCTTCCTAGTTTGGTTTGGGACTTATGTGTCAATTGACACTGTGCGGTTCCCTCATTTCTGACCTGGCTATACTAGTGTAAGGCTCCTCTTTTTTTTTTTTTTTTTTTCATTGCAGTTATGAAATCTCCTCCAATGTATTTTCTGCCTCATTAACATTGTCATCTTCCCCACGTTCATCTGAGAGGGTCTCATGTAGCAGCCCCTTTGCTTTGCTTTCATCTTTAACTTATGAGCTACCAACCTTCTTTCCCTGTTCCCAGCCTTCACTCCAGCAATACCTGCCCTGAGAATATTTCATTTGCATATCAACGCTCCACTCAATATTCACCGTTAACACTACTTTACAACCAAGCTTAAACAAGTACTCTTTTAGCTTCCATCTCTACATCTTAATGTCTTCACTATGATCGATGCCTTCCTATGGTCAGTACCACACTGCTCAGCCCGCTGGACTAAACTCACGTTGGTTATCTCCGTCTCATAAGATGTCTTGAGGAATCCAAGGATACTCTGCTCTCCATAATGATGAATTTATTTTACCTTCCTTCCTCTCTCAGGACTAGATTGAACCAGTGACCATCCATATACACATTAATGGTATAAATAACAGTGATGGATATTTTTCTATGCTATCATCTGTAATAAATGTCAGCTGGCAATTTTTATGCACTCTGTGAGCTGTTGTGGCTTCTTTCTGAGGGTACTGCGCTACCCGGTTGTCACAAAGATGGGTGGTTAGGTTGCGAAAGGATTGAGACTGTATGCATTGTTATAGTAACTGCATTTGTGAAACTAAATCAAGACTTAATGAATTATGGGCATCTGATTATTGTTTGTATGCCAGAAGAGCCCAGAACATGTTAGGCATGGCTCACAAAAGACAATGGTAAGGACTCCACTCGGAAAAAAATATATTTAGAGTATGCCTATTCTGCAGTTGATGCAGTGAGTGGAGTTCTTCAGAAAGACGTACGTGGGTAGGTTTCAGCTAGCTAGCTCAGGTGCTGCGAGGACTGTAGTCAGCACAGCAGCACGGAGCTCAGGATGGGCTGCGAGAGCATGCAAGAAGCTGGGTAAATACAGCACTTAGTAAATGCTGAGCTGTGTGCTGCCCTCCCTGCACCAGTGGCCGGGTGCAGCTGGCTCGTTCCAAGTGTGTCCAGCCTACACCTCTCAGGCAGTACAAGGTAGACAAATGAAAACTCAGCTCTCTTCAAGTCCTTGATAATTCCAGTCTTCATATTACTCCTGTGAGCCTTTCCCTGTCAAAGCATACTCTGATTGTATTTTGAGGAACACTGGGTAAAATTTAAAATCTTTTCTTAGCCTTCTAATCTGTGTGACATGACCGCTACACAGATACAAGAAGTAGATGCAAGGTGGATGCAGGAAATCATATTATTTGTTTACTGTGGATTTGGCACATTTCTAGGTACTTGCTCCTTTTCTATTTTCCCTGTTGTTCACAGGAGCACGTCACAGAGTAGCAACAGAAAGAAAAAGAAAAATTTTAAAGGGAGAGAATATAATACTAATGCCACAAATGTAAGTGCAGGGATTGAAGGGCAGGAGTAGCAGAAGAAATCAATTTGAACTTAATTTTTTTAAATCTATAACATTTCAGGTTTGTAGTATTTCTTTCAGAAGTGGGAACAACTCCACTTCTGGACCAGATTCTGCTCTCAGTTATATTAGCATAAATTTAGACAAAATCCCCTGGACTTTACTGATATTACTCTTTGCTTACAGTAAGGTCAGTATGGAACAAGTGAGCCCACAGTGCCTCACACAAGGGCTGGTTCCACCTATTCTTGGTTGGGAAGGGTCTTCCATCTTGACTTCTGTTACTCTTTATTTTAATGTCTGCATTACCTATATGTGTGTATGTGTCTGCGTACATACATTTCTGATATATGTTTACCTACACACACACACACACATATATAAAATGATACAGATAGGCAAACTAAGTGCTAACTCTTTCAGGGATTTTGGAAAAGCAGACGCCTGTATGCCTGTGCCTCACTCCTGGAAACGTCTGAACTTTGAGCTTTTAGCAAATACGTAAGAGTGGCAAAATATTATAAATTTATCTTGTGTTATTTCAGAGAAAAAAGGACTGGTTGTTGAAGGAATGAATGTTTTTATCAGTTAAAGTACAGTTCTCATTGACAGCGTTAGGTCAAAATATCATCGATTTGACACTTGATCGATTATAATACACCAGCAGGAACAGAATAGCAACAGAAAAGGATTATCAATATGGGGAAAGCTTAAACAAGGCTTTCTCCCGGCAGGTGTTCATGGCTCTGGCATGCACTGTCCTACGGTATAAACACACAGAGGTATTCTGTAACGTTTTGTAACACCATTCTGAAGGCAGATTATTAATGTAATCTAGACATCAGTTAGCATGTATTCTGGATTTACGCCCATGTACCTAAAAGCAGAATCTGCCCACTGCTTATTCTATGTCTAAAGTGACCAATAAAAAAATTAGAGAGTGGATCCTTTCTCTTTTTTTTTAAGGTTTATAGAGGGGGGAAAAAAAGTTGAAAGAGCTCTCACAGACAGTATTGTGCTACCCCAGCAAAAGAAACGGGAGAAACGGAATCCATTGGATAGGCTTCATTCATGCATTAGAACAATATATATCCAAAGTCTACACTGCAAGGCTGAGACTTCTCTTCTGGTATCAAAACACACACCTTCAGTTTAAGGATTAGGCACTGTCCAGATAAATGTCTATTTTGCCTCTAATTTAAATGAGGTCATGATTTCACCCTGTTTGGCATTATACACCTCAGTAAAAATATATCCTTAGAACCTAATCTTGCCCCCGCACCAGGGAGATTTTCGCCTGCATTAGGACAGCAAAATGTAACCTACACGCTGACTCCTTTTGAATCACTTCTGACTGTACATGAGGCTGGATGCTGCTCCCACAGAACTTCCATTAGCTTCACGAGGGGTGTGAATGTGGCACATACTCATAACGCAATTTAATCCATGGGACTTACTCCTACAACAAAGCTCAGTCAAGGGTCTGTTGAAAATCCAGGGCACAGAGATTTCACAATTGAGTGAAAGACATTTCAGCTCGGACATACCTTTCAAATCCTGCTGCATGTTTCCTCCTTTCTGGGAAAGTCGCTGGGAAGGGAGTCACTCTCTTCTCCATTGCCCTTGGAACTTTAATGAGTATTGCTTTGGTTTATTTCAAGAGAAGCTATTGAAAAGCAAACAAAGTGTCTCACAAGACACTACAGAGAGGAAAAAACTGGGCGACACAGGAAAAAATGCTGTGAATTAAAATTTAAAAATGGAAAGAAAAGTATAGGTGAGGTATTTTTCCATATCATTTCTTCCATGATTCTGCTCCTCCATCTGTTTTTTCTTTGATGTCTACGACTTGCCATTCATATTCCATCCCTATGCTTGGAAATTGCTGTCCATGAAGTGAAAGGTGAAGGAAAAGAAAAAAAAAAAAAAGTAGAACGGAGTGAGGAAGACATGAAGGGGTGCAGGGAGGAAGAGATCTATTGAATGTAAAGGTGTCCAAAGGAGGGATGGAAATGTGTTCCCCAAGGTCATGGTCTTCAATGGTGCTGCTTGTATTTTCAGGCTATTAAAGACAAGCGTAGCAGGTGTACAAGAAGAGCCAAACTCCATATGCTACAGTAAGTGCAAAATCTCAAAACGCAGAAGCCATCACATCAAGGGTTTCCTTGTCCTCCGATAGAGTCCGCCCACAGTGGTTCTCTAGAAACAGCTCTATTATCAAGTAGACATCCATCGCTTTTTTGGTTTTTTTTCTATTTTTATTTAAAAAGTAGTTTTTCTAATAATATATAGAATATATAAATAATAATAATTAAAAAAACCTATTTGGGTTTGCTTTCTGCTCTCCAACCCATCTGTATTTTTTGTGGTTTGCCGATATATATATTAAAAGACAAGAAAATCAACTCTGCTCACTATTAAAAAAAATATTAAATCCACCTTTTACGTTTCCAGAGAGAAAGAGAAGGGGGGGAGGTGGGAGAAAAACAAATTAAAATGAAAAAAATAACAGGAAAATCAAAACCTTCTGTCTCTTCAAAGTAGTTGTCAAGAGCTTTAAACACTTGTGCTTTCAGTGTACACCCCACAGGAAAAACAACAACAAAAATAACAACAAAAAAACCCAAAAACCCAAGGACCTAAAATTAAAAAAAGAAAAAGGTAATAATAATCCTAGTAGTAAAAAGGACAGCAAATCGCTCAGAGTTTGTGTGTCTTTTTAGTTATTTTAGCAGCCGCCCTTTTTGTTTGCAGAGGGAGAGCTGCCACCACAGCCACCTCCTCGGCTCGAGAGAGGCTCTTCTGCATCGTCCTCGTCAAAGCCATGAAAGGTCGAGGTGTCGCTTTCTGACGTGGAACCGAACAAGTCCTCCGTAGTGCGTGCTGGCGCTGCTTCGTCCCTCCTGCCTTCTCTTCCCAAATGAGCTGACATGTATGATGAATATATCAGCACATGGGTTAAGCAACAGGCATCATCATAATAATTTTTTTAATCATCATTATTATTAAACAATTCAGACTATCGAGCTCATAGGTGTGTGCTTGCATGTGCCCGCGCACCTCAACAACATAGCTTGGTAGAACTGCGGTAAGAAAAATAAAAAAGGATCAATTTCTCTTTCAAAGCAAAAAAATCTACAAACAACACAGGTGCCCATAGCTATGGCAGCGAAAGGGTTAACCATGTTTTCCTCTCTTCAAAAGACATTAAAATATTTCCTCGTGATTACTTAGATCAATTTTAAAAGATTTTTAGACCATATAAATAATTAGACACTGTTAGCTCTAAGCACAATGATTGTCCTTCAGACTGGCATCAACTGTCACAAATTTACTGCTATAGAAATGTAACTCACTAGATAGCTCATCAACCTCAGGACTACTTTTTACCCCTGTCCTTCACCTGATCCTAAAGAGCCTCCTCCGTAGACAAAATGAAATACATTTTGAAGACTAAGTGAAAGTAACCTAAACAAATGCTTTTATTCCAATTTCATGACATCTCCTTCAAAAATAGAAAAACCCCAAACAAATATATACAGTTCATCAACTAAACCAACTAAGATGAGAAGTGACCTGTCTTGGGGAACACTGAAAAGTTCCAATGTGTGTGAGTCAATCCAACTTTCAATATGGAACAGGAAATTCTCCACACAGGACATCAATAGCGGCAACAACAACAACAACAACAACAACAACAACAACAACAAGACTCTTAAAAAGAGAAGTCATATACTGAAATCTGTGAAACTGAGGTTTATTTTCTCCCTCAATCAAACATGTTATGTGATTAATAGTATCGCCTTCAAATTCCCTCTTCAGGAAATGTAGAGAAAAAGATGTCTCTTGTGCCCCAGCAAAATCAAAGTGTGAGATTTTAGGGAACGGCTATTTTTTAATTCAGAAACAGTAGCATGGTATTAAGTAACCAACTGTTTGATCCCCGTTCCAGCTACAGGAATCAGCCATATAACAAGTACACTGCATTGCTTGAGACACGAAGAATTAAATCCTGTTCACAAAAAGAAAATGGATATAACAAAATAATTGGCAGATGAACCACCTTCTAGAGATGTGATTTTACTGACTTTGTGAAGGGAAGAAACAATATAATTTCCATGACCTCTCTTTCAGTATAATGAAAATGTTCTCCATTATCAAGAAAGAGAAAGATGGCAGCCACCAAAGAGGTTTCATTGTTTTAGTTTACAGATTAGTGTGTGGTTGTACCTTAATCACTTTCATCACACATCAGTCACACCATCGCAGACCCCTATGAACGACCCAGGTGGGTCAGAATTTGTACAAGGATAGCATTTAATGGAACTGATTTTGCACAATTTAGGTTACATGCCGATCTACTTGTTCTATCGCACTAAGGAATCAAGGGAATTAATGTATTTGTGTTACATTCTGATATAATCACCATAGCAATGTTTAAATAGCAAAAAAATATGGATCCATCTCACTGTGCCGTATCAGGACAATGCTGAAATGGGTTATATTGAACTGTAACAATCAAGGGGAAGGGCAATGATCTTCCAAGATGGCACCACAGACCACATGAGCTTCCCCCTTCAGTTATTAAGAAGCAAACACGTATACACTAAAAGGACCATGCCCCTGACTGCACAGCATTCATAAGGACGCCCCTGGAGAAAACTGAAGGGGTTGCCATCAGTCCTCTGGTGCCCAGTCAGTATCACTTCTGAGTATCTTCAGAGGTCACAACAACTGCAGAAGGCAATTTGCCAGTGAGAGTCTAGTCCTGCTCCCACTGAATGTGGTAAGAGACTTACTATGAACTTCAGCGGGAGCATAAAAAGGCCATTCCCTTGGCACAAGAATACTCCACATTGCAGTTCAGCCATCATGCAACAGACATCTTTCAGTGACTACAGTACAGAACCAGCAGCAGCAATACTGAATTTCAAGGTCTCTTTGGTTTTCATATTTCCATATGATGGTCTTATCACCACTAGTATCATCACTGTCCAGAAATATCACAACTGGAAACTTGGTCCAAAGCTGGAATATGCAGTTATTAAAGGTCTCCCATTCCCTTTACCACTGCCACCACCTCCCATGCGACCTATAAATAACTGCTCAGCTGGGATAAAATTTTCCCCCAAAAAAAGAAAGGGGGGAAAAAAAAAAGAAAAGAAAGGAAGGAAGAAAACAACAGGCCAGAAATAAAGACAACTCAGAATGGGAAAGACACAATTGCCTACATTTAAAAAGAGAGAAGGGAAGAAAACGGAGAAATAAAAACCTCTTTAAACAAAATTAATGATAGTCATCTTGTAAGAGGATAATTCTTGACAGCTACCCCCATCCCTACCCTGTAATTTCCTCCCTCTTTCTTTTTTGGATGAAGAAATGCATGAAATGTGTAATCAATGGAAATGCTTGTCATGCAACTTCCATAAATCTTGTAAGTAATTTATAGTTGTAATTGCAGCATTTAAAGACAGAGCCCATTCTTTAACATTGTCATAGGATTTTCTCCTTCCATTTGAAGAACAACTAGTACATGTACCAATGTTCACAGAAGCCAATAAATACATAAAAACTTTATTATTTCGTAAGACCCCATTAGCTTAAAAACGTGAATCCAACAATGGGTTTTATGACAGAAAATTTCCCAGTCATCCTTTCCCACAAACACAGACAAGAGGTAGACCTTGTCTTCTATCCCCTCCCAAATGTACTGCCTTTCTTCAAAATCTTCAGAAGGAGCAAAAACCAAATCACACAAATGCCTTTGTACAAGAAAGATGCAAGAAGGAGTCACCTACCAGAGCGCCCACAGTCTGAGCACGATACAAGTTCCTCAGGCCGGCCACTTTTTTTGTTCATATTGGAGCCTCCGAGGCAGAAGTCACAGTAGTTATTGGGAATGATGACCCCGTCTGGTCCTTTCTGGGCTGCAGTCGGGTTAGAGATCAGATTTACTTAAAGAGCATTCGGTTTGGACATTTCCTTGATATGATGTTAACTCAGTGAGTTTGCAGGCCACAGTCTTCCCAAAATATTGTCAATTAGAACAAAAAAAGAACCATATAAGTCACCTCCATTTTAAGTACGTATTGTGTCTATTTTGCCTGAAATGCACTTCACCATTTCCCTTATAACGCCAGCTGGGCTGGTCCCTCCCGAGGACCTCCTGCCGGAGATCCCTGTACAGTTCAGGGACTTTGCAGCACGCACAGGCATAGAAACAATCCCTAATGCAGAATCAGACCTACGCTGTCAGTGAGCCAAGCCTGTTTTTTCAGACAGCAGTCATAATCGTAAACCCACAAAATACAAATTCAGAAAGGAAAAACACATTCCCCGAAACTCAAAACCCAACAGCAAGGAGATGGGGGATGGGTACCCTAACTGGTTTTATTTCAAGTAGCTTTTTGGGGGATTACAACTCAAAGTGGCAAGGTGTCCTTAGTCAAGAAGTTGGTTCAAACGCCCATGAATATTCACAGGCAAAAAGGCACTTGTGGGTGCTTCACCCAAGGGTTAAGCTACCTGCAGCAGAATGCGTGTCCCCTGGGAGAAGCGGGGAGGGCAGCACCACTACCCGAGCACCCAGCACCGGTGCAAAGGGTCAGCCTGAAGCAGACATCCCGGCCGGCAGAGTTAAAAGCTCTTTCAGATGAGAAAAAAGGAGGGAAATTGCATTCTTATTTTCCAACTAGGAATAGCTGGAAAGGAGCAGACACACACTGGGTCTTAAGTAGAGGAGGAGGCAGTTCCCCCAGAAAGGAAAGAAGGGCAGAGGTCTTCTGCATTCCTCTTAGTTGAGCAGAACAGCAACGTGCTTTTTTTCTCACTCACAACTGCCATTTTCCTCCTCCGCTCTCCAGAGAGAGAAAACTTCTTGTTCCTGCATGCTCTAACTAGGAATTGGGGAAGGGAGAGGGCAGCGGGTGGAGTGGGTGGTCTTCATCTTTGTTTCTCCTTTTCTAACTTAAAAATTCCAGTGGTATACCTGGCCTAAGCCTACCCCATGAAGATTTCTACAAACTAGAAAATGAAGACCTTTAAACTGTACCGTCCATATTTAATTATCTTTTTAATGCATATTTTGTAACTTGCAGATTTTTAACAGATGTTTTGACAGCCTTTATTAATGGTCTTTTTGTCCACATCCAAATTTCCCCCAAAGAACAATGACATTCTAAAGGGCTTCTGGTAGCAGTCCAAGACATACACTTAAAATTAAAATTTCCTCCGAGTTCAATCTGCTTTTCTGGTTTGGGTGCATCTAGTTATTCATTTACTTCCAGCTGTTGATTAGCTGAGCTTTTGGGAGATTGGTAACTGAAAGATTGCAGGTAAGGTGAAATTAAGAAAAAAATTAAAACCCATCAGGCCGCAAATACATCAATATCTCCCTGCATGGTCGGCAAGTCCCTGACGGTACTTACTAAACAATGGGCTTTGCTCTGAAGTGGTCCTGGTTAGCAGATCCCCAGTTCTCCCCAAACCAGAGAGAAGGTCCCAGTGTTAGGTTAGCATTTTGCCTGTTCGCAGAGAGGCATTTAATACATGCATGCAAGGTAAGCAAAAAAAGAACAGCAACCAGGTGGAAGCCTCGCGCACCGGCTCATTTTAAGAGCTGTAACAAAATGATCATAAAGTTGCTACTTGTACATATTTTGTGTATAAAAAGCAGATCTCCCTAGCATTTATTTTTCCCACTACAGCCCCATTCTGAAAAAGTTAAGTAATTACTTCTTTATATTGTGCTGCATCTACAGACAGGCCATGTGCAATGCAAACTCAGCAAGCTCAGCGTTCAGTGATTTTTTTTTTTTTTTTTTTGTTCCTTATTACATTGCTTCACCTTTCATCCAAGTTTCTTAAAGTGCCTTACAGATGCCAAGATCCTAATATTAACCTTCAGTGAGGTCAAAAGCCTCTTTTGCCATTGACTCTGACCAAAGTGTTGCTGGGCCCTAATTAAGTCTCATGGTGAGGAGGCAGAGTTGCATTTTACAGCTGAAAGACTTGGAGGTAGAGTGATGAACTGGCTTACTCACAAACACACAACAATTCTGTGGTGAGGCCACAAATAAAAACAAGCATTCAAGGTGCCAGCCAGCAAACTTAGGAAAGAGCTCCACTTCTACCACCTCTCAGAATGGTATAATTGATATAATACTCTGCATTTACTGACTTAAATTTTTCCAGTGCAGCTTATGACCCTAAGATCCACTGACTGTCAAACTGGAAACGGGACAGGGGACCTTGCGAAAATACACATACTGATCAATCTGTCTGTGGCGTGTGGGACAGGTGGAGAGTTTTCACCGACTACGATGAAGCTGAAGGGATTCTCCTAGACTACTGGCAAGGGAATAAGCATGGGTTTTTATCACCTCCTTTTCCTTTTCTTTTCTTCTTTTATTTTCTTCCAATTTAATTTAATTTTTAATGTGAATGCCTATGTGCTCATCTATTGCTCATCACTCATAAATATGGACTTGGCTCAGTTGAGTGTGATAGAGATGTCAGGCCTGAAAAGTCGTACACAGATGAGAAGTTCCTGAAGTTATATCAACAATGTCTTAAATGATGTATCTCTAGAGCCAAATAAGCCAGGCAATGTTATTCTCTTCAATGCCTTTTTGTTCTAACAGGTGCAAAAACTAGAATCAAACCTGACTCAAGCTTATTTTCTTGATCAGTACTGTACAGTGAATAAAGCCCCAGGCTAAATCACAGAAGGTTTGAGAATAAAGAGATTTCCAGAAGATAGTAAGCAGAGTTCTTGCTGTCAAAGGATTTTTTTTTTGTGTACGTCCTTGGAATTTTTAGTTCTATTTTACTGTAGTTCACAAATGATGAGGGAATTAAGAAACAAAGCAAAGATAGCAGGATTTAATGTGCAATATTCATGAGAAGGGTATCATGCACCAAAAGCCCAACCCCAATTCCACCCCTTAATCAATAAAATTACTTACAAAAGTAAGTATGGGAATGGATGCACAAGTGGAAGCAATTAAATTACTAGGGACTAATGTGTTGCTCCTTTTCAGCTGAGACATAGTAATTAACTAGGTATCCACTTTTTGCATGCATTAATCACAAAGTAGAAGGTGCTAGCTTAAGCCAGACAATAGCTCAGCTAATGAGAAGTAACTCACTGCTAGCTCCGTCATTGGGATCGGGTGACTACCACCAAGGATTTTGTCTAAAAAATGTTCACCCAGAATCAGAAACTGTTTTAAAGCAAAGCCTTGAAAACCAACCATGGTCTTGTCCTAACTTACTCAAAACTCCTCTGATTTTCTTTTAACATTACAAACTGCAACAACAGATCAAAAGCTCAGAGGAGCTTTGAGGAGTACTGCCTGAGCTGGGGTGCGCTCATAGGGGGTGTATTTACATCGGTGCCTCTTGCCATTTCAACTCAGTGTCGCTTTCTAGTTTCATCAAAGGCCCTGTCTTCATCCACATCTGCCCCCAAAACATAGTATACAATTTTTAAAAATACTTTAAAAATGGATTAAGGAGAGACACAGAAAGATTTGCACAGTTCAAATGATAGCTTCTCTGTACCTGAAAGCTTATTCATGTGAAGACAGGATGCAGACTGAAAATGAAGCCAGTATCTCCAAATAACTGTGGTTTTTCTTATTCTGAAATGTATTTTTTCTTCTTAGCCTGATCAAGTTAATTTCAAACTCTATCAAGCTAAGCAGAATAAAGACCTACTTAAAATATGGTAACATCATTCACAGGAGTCTTCTTGCAAAATAAGTACTGTAAATTAAATAAATTCAGTAGTATATCACACAGTAACTTCGCTCTGTAGACAAAACCTAAAAAGCTAAACAAATTGACTAAGTTTATATATTTAAAATAACTTATTCGCCTTCTTGGTTTTGAACGTAGGGGGTCTAAACAGAGTTCTAGCTTCCCTTCTCCTCTCCTCAAGTAATCAAAAAACCTGGAAGTTACCTTCCTCGTGGTTTCAGTTTAATAATAAAGGAAAGCTGCTTCTAGAGAAGTAACATCAAGAAATTAGGATTTTTCTTTTCTACATCATCTCCTGCAGCCACATGACTCAATAAGAATCTGTTTTCTAGCTCTCATGGCTGCAGAGAATACCTTGAAAGGAAGGCACATTCAGAAGAAGCAATTCTTGTCCCTGTTTTTTAACCAGAAACTCAGAATACAGATATTTTAAATAGCTTTCCTTCAAAATATGGCCCTTAAATACATACAGACAAAACCCCAAATAAATAGAACTTTGTATTTTTTTCAGTTTTCTGATTTCTGAGTGAAGTTATTTTGATGACTTGGATCACAATCTTTAAACACTTGGAGCTGGAACCAGTGCTTAAAAGAAAAACTGGTTTCTCTGTTCCTTGGTACCAAACCACAGTCACATATATTTCTTCAGCCTGTAGGTAACACAGCATAATACTTAACCATGGTTTAAGCTGTGCATCTAGGTTTGGTAGCATTTTATCCCTATTTTTTATCACATCCACACTACTGCAAAGGCAGTGGAGAATGAGGAGTAGAGCATGTGCCTTGCCGTAGGGGCGGGGGGCTGTGCGTCGTTTATTTAAATGATTACAGTGAATTGGCTACAGTCGGACATATATGCACTCCCAAAGGAATTTTTCCTAGCACATTTTGTCCAGCTCTTACCTGTTTCTTCTGGGCTTGATCCAAAACCAATAAAGTCCACTGGAGGTTTTCAATTCAATTTGAAGGGCTTTGAATCAGGCCATTTACTCTGTTTGCAACAAAAATTTGCAGAGCACAATAGAGACCACGGGATCCTGTGTGTAGGCCTGAATCAAGCCAGTGCACTTTGCAATTGAGGAAAAGGGGTGGATTTGCTTTTTTTTTTTTTTTAAATCTATAAGACTCTTTGTCTGAGGCAGGGTCCAGTTTTCCTTTCCGACGCCTCCCTTTTTCTCGCTGTCGAAGCTCAAGTCCAACATTTGGCCGCCTGCGCAGCAAAACACCAGCCAAGAGCCTGAGCCTGCGGTCGTCAAGCCCCTTGGAGGACTTGATTACATATAGAATCATAGAATCATAGAATTGTTCTGGTTGGAAGAGACCTCCGAGATCATCGGGTCCAACCATTAACCTATCACTACCAAGTCCCCCACTAAATCATATCCCTTAGGGCCTCATCTAAATGCCTTTTGAATACCCCCAGAGATGGGGACTCCACCACCTCCCTGGGCAGCCTGTTCCAGTGCCCGACAACCCTTTCGGTGAAGAAATTTTTACGAATGTCCAATCTAAACCTCCCCTGGCGCAACTTGAGGCCATTTCCTCTTAAATATAATCCCAACCTATAGCCTAAGTGCCCCCATGTGCCTTCGCTCGCCCCCCCGCCGCCGCCAGCGCTCATCCCTGGCAGGCCTGGCCCGTCTCCATGGCAACGGGAGTGCCCGGCCGGGGCCGCTTCTGGCCTTGCCACCTGTTACTGCTTCATCGCTCGAGCGTAAGGAATTGCAGCACGGCCCCCTTTGCTTGCTGCTCAAAATGCATCGGTGGAGGATAGGCAGGCTCGTGCAAGAAATTACGACGTGATAATTAAATTAAAAAATGGCTTTAAGGAGGAGGGAAAAGAAAAGCGGCGCTTGGGCTGTGGCTTTTCTTGAAGGAAGAGGAGGGAGATGCCTGGTTGGGCACGCACCCACTTCTGCCCCGCTCATCGCTGGGGTGTAGTGAGCAATGGTGGGGGTCAGAGCGGCGCATTGCAGGGGTGCTTCTGTGCTCAGGGCTAGACCCTGCTCTGGAAAGGAACAATAAAAGAAAAACATCTGTATAACCCCTGGTGTGGTGAGGAACAGGCCAAGCACAGCTGAAATGCATTCAAGGCTCTTACTCTCTCATATGTACGCAGCCAGGCAGAGATGTGCGCAGTCATTTCTGTGGCCTCCTTGCCAGTGAATTATCAATGACCTTATCAATGCTTATAAATAAATAAATAAATATGCGACCTAAATAAAATAAAATATAAATAAATAAAATGCGACCTTATCAATGCTTATAAATATCTCAAGGGTGGGTGTCACGAGGATGGGGCCAGACTCTTTTCAGTGGTGCCCAGCAACAGGACAAGGGGCAACGGGCCCAGGAAGTTCCGCCTGAACATGAGGAAAAACTTCTTTACTGTGAGGGTGACAGAGCTCTGGAACAGGCTGCCCAGGGAGGGTGTGGAGTCTCCTTCTCTGGAGATATTCAAAACCCGCCTGGACGCAGTCCTGTGCAGCCTGCTCTAGGTGACCCTGCTCTGGCAGGGGGGTTGGACTAGATGATCTCCAGAGGTCCCTTCCAGCCCCTACCGTTCTGTGATTCTGTGAATTACGTGCAGGGTTTTTTAATTGCAGTTTTCCAGGAAAAAATGTAAATCAAACTGAATGAGAGGAAATGGCTGGTCTCTCTGGGCATGTTTACCCTGTCGTTAAGACCAGAGATAAGCGTGTTGGCTAACCCCAAACTGGGAAGTGTTGGGGCACTTGATACAGAGACCCTCCAGCAGGCTGGAAGTGCAGCTTCAGTTGGTAGTGACACATCTGTATCCATGTGGCACAGTATTCGACTGAATAAGCTCTGAACTTGGGTGTAGCACTGGGAAACGGCTGCTGTTCTGTTCCCAGAGTCGAGCTAATCAGCCTGCACAGCCCGATGGGCCTTCGCTAGCTCAGGCTCCCCACGCCGCACTCCCCCGCACAGCGCAGGCATGCCCTTTGCTAGCAGCCAGAGAAGCAGGCTATGCTACTGAGAGAGGTGCTGCAAACCACCCACCCAAAGGATTGCCAGTTCTCCCTGGTAACTGGATTTTATCTCCTCTTTGAGTTAGTTGGTGCCGTGGGGATAGAAGAAGCTGTTGGCTTTGCACAGTTTTTAGCAACTCTGACAGGTTTGCCTTTCCAACAGCCCCTGCTCATGGAGAGGCACAGCCAAGGAGCACTACAAGCTACAAGAAGAAGTGCTACAAGAAGGAGATACATCTGTAGGAGTCAGAGGAAGCCTCTGAATGTGGGGAAAGGAAGAGCATTTGATCATGTTTTTTACAGAAATCGATATGGCCCTTAAGTTGAACAGCTAATGAATGAGCTGGGAGGTGGGCAGTGGAAGGTACAGCTAGGAAAACACAGCATCAACTGATCAGATCTTGCAGATTTGGGGAGTCAGCATTGCTGCACCGTAAGACAGCACTTCATAGAAATGTCTGTGCACTGATCTTGTAGAGTCTTCTGCAGGAACGCCTAAAGCATGGGCCAAAATCCCACTGCTCACAATAAATCATTGTAACTGTCTAGTGCCTCGTGACAACAAACAGTAGGAGATACAGAATAGGAAGGCAGACAAAAGAGTCTGACGTGTTAGCATACAGGTTTCCTGATTTTGAGGGGTACATCTCCTGGGACTTGGCCTCTGGCCACTGAAATGCATCCCTCCCATCAGCTCAGGGAACTCAAGGAGGGATTATAGTGCTCAATATACAGCCCCATCCAGCAGCATCCCTCAGTATTCAGGTAAGAATGGCCAGTGTCGTGAAATGGGTCCCTGTGACATGTTGTAGGCTTTGGAAGTGGAAATTACTCACTGGAGGACTGTGAGAAGGCAGAGCACCTAAGTTCAAATTCAGTCAAACCTTTTGGGTTTTACCTGGTTCAAATTCTACACAGATGAGAAAAAAAGCAAGGAGATAGCAAGAAAGGAAAAAAAATTATAAATAAATAAATGATACCATTCGGTCTCAAGACCTGACATGTTATTGAAGCAACACACAGTTTTCAAAAACTAATTAGTCAAATTGCAAACATTTTCCCATAAACTACTGAGAAGTACTAGGTGCTTCTTTTCAATGAGACTTGTGCATTCACAACAACATTTCAGGTTCTGGCCAGGCAGTATATCAAAAAAATTCCCAAACTACCAAAAAAACCCCCCACAACTCCAAACAAAACAACGAAAAGTCCCCTATGGGTCCCTGTACATAGGAGACAAGTTTGGAATTTTCCACTATTTCAAAACTCTAAGCAACTGATCTATTTTTTTCCTCAGCTTCCCAAAACACAGGCACAAAGGTCTGAGAAATTTACAGCTGCAAACAGGGTTTGAGTGGAAATCGTTATGCAGTTCCAAACTCTGCAGTCACTACTGTTTCTTTTAGTATTCTGACTCTTTCCTTATGAAAACAAGCTCTGGAAAAGAAAAAAACCAAACAGATCAAACTTATGAGAAGTCAACTCAAGGTAATGTACATATTTTCACTGAAAAGGCACCTGCTGCAGGGTATCTTATTGCAAGGTGGGCATTGATGCATCCTTGCATTCAGAAGCAGCTCCCATCATGGCCTCGGCGAGGATCAGCACTGAGGCAGGGAAAAAGTAGGCCTGATGTTGCTTTTCAAATTGATGCTGCTTGTGGAGAGGAACAAACAGCTCGTCTCCAACTGAGGGGCTGACTCTCGTCATTTATTCATGGCCAGCCCCCTGCCTGGATGGAAATAAAAATGTTTCAAAGATGACTGTGTGGGGGAGCTGGAGGACAGCTTGGAGGCACACTGAGGTTAGCACATTAATTTTTTATCTCTGGAGACTGGGTATCCAATTATGCTTAGAGTATACAAACAACTTTGGCTGGTCTCTCCAGTAGAGATTTATCCACGTCGTAAAAACTGCGATGGACCTGGGCACACCAGGCTGATGCCACGAAATAACGTACACAGGTGGTTTTGCAGGTCAGATGCGCAAGCTAACAGAGTGACAGGAGGGCACAGTACTGCATTCTCGTTAACTACATGCATTGCAGGATGGACCAACCTGATACTGCAGCTAGACCAGCGACAGCCCGCACAATGTTCTTTATTTAGGATTGTCATTGGCCAAAGTGCTTGTGGGCATAAGATCTGCTCAGTTGCTGTTTACTGCACAGCTGCCTGTAACCAACGTTTCACACAGCAAAATGCCACTGAAAACTCTTCTCCTTTAAAGGAGAGGAAGTTTTTCTCCATGTAGACACACTATCCTATTCTACCAGGAATTAAGGAAGAGCATTTATACTAGTACACTCATTCACACAAACATTTCAATAGATAGAAGTCTAATGTCATTCCTATCTCAGAAGTGTCTCAAAATTTGTGAGCACCAGCTGCCCCCAGAGCTGGCCTGTACCCATGGAGTGAGATGGAATAAAACAGCAGCTGTTTTATGGCAGGCTTGGATGCACCCTGGGCTCACAAATCTCACGCTCTCGGTGCCAACATGTGGAGGAAAAGCCAGCAGAAAAAAAGGCTGAGAGTGGTGTGGGATCATTTCTTTTTATCAGTGGAGTTGGGGAAGGGGGGAGTTGACTTTTTTAAAGGTTTTCTGTAACTTCCTTTTCACAGTTCCATTCTCAGGTGAAAAAAATCAGAGAGTAGGTCAAAAATAAATGTGTGTGTAGGCAGAGGCAAGACTAGGCACTGAGGAAGGGCTATTTATCTGCGTCAAAGGGCTAGATAAGACATACAAACAAAGCAACTAAGGCTCAAACAAAGCACAGGCTAAGATGTTTTAGGAAAGGCAAAGGCCAGAGAAGACTGTTGAACTGTCTTCCATGTTGCAAAGGGGAATCTATAGGTGAGGAAGAAGGACAGAAGGAGAGAGAGATGTAAATAAACAAACCTTCTACAACAGTCAAGGACAGCGAGATGTGCCAAGGAGGCGAGACTTGGGGCTTGGGCCAGTACCTGTTCTTTGACATACACCTATTCAGTGGTTCTCAGTTTCAGGTAGGTTCCTCCTATCTACGTCTCTTCCAGTCCCTGGATAATTTACTGAACTACCCAAATCGGTCTGTGCATGAGGAGAAGAGTAAAGATAAAGGGGACTGGGTATGCAGAAAGACAAGAGGCCATCAGCTCTTGAGCTGGCACCAGCCAGGGCATCAATAGCTGAATCCTGCAGAAGCCCCACTCCAGAAAGCTCCCTCCTGCATCAGCACAGCTGCTGTTATGGCAGGTACTGCAAGGAGCAGAGGCTGCAGAGGAGACGCAGGTACAAAGGAAGGAAGCTCATACTGCAGCCACCCGCCTGAACTTTGCTGACCCAGTGCTCACCTCCCACAGCACAGCAAATTCCAAACGGCTGGTTTGAATTTGCCTTGCCTTTTCTAAATCAGGCTGCTCATATCTCTCTGACACACTGCTAAGCAAATAACCAGACCCTGCTCTATACCATATCTCTGGTCCTCCTGTTCAGTAGGTTGCGGATTAGCTGTTTGGATTAACATCCCCCCCGCCTTCCCTCTTTCCCTCCCTCCCTCCCCCCCACCCCCCAAGCCCATGCAGAGAGGATTTTTGAAGCCCGAGCCCTGCGACACTGCAGACCTGTCAAATCTAATTCATAACACATGCCTAGCAGTTCTTAGGGGAGAGGAAGGATCTGATGCCCTGGCTCCCCACCATCCCCCTGTACAAAGGGACCATTTAATGACTGCACATTAGCAATGTGGACAATTAGCATTCACATGGCAGCATAAATTAAATATCGCCAAGTGAAAGAGCAAAGATGCAAGATCTGAGCTCAAGGCTGTAAACAAACAAACAGGCAAAAAGGAACAAACAACCACTGCGACAGCTAAGCCATTTGGGAGAGTTACCTTCCGGCGTCTGGGACTTTCCCCAGGGGTGATCTTCACATTCGCATGGCTGTTGCCCGTTCCTCACTGGCTCCTGGCTGGTTGTTAAGCAGATTCTTTCTGCTCGGGAATCTGGACCTCAGAGTGGTTTACCCCACTGGGTCTAAACTTCTGCCTGTTTGGGGATCTGTGCATCAGCAGCTTCCCTCTGCCACATACATCACACAGAAGCCTGGGGTGAACACAAGCCCGAGCAGCTCCTGCTCTACCCTTTCCCATACTGTAGAACACACCTTTCTTTCCACGGGCCAAGGTCGGCTGCTCCTAACCTTACCACAGCTTTTCTAGCTCCTCTTCTTGCTAACTTCTATCATTTCCTAAGCACCAGAAACATAAGGACTGAGACTGTCCTTGGCCTCTTTAACAAGCCAAAGGACAGGGGCCACTACCCTTCTCTGTTTGGGCATCTGTGCAAGGCCATTATCAATATTAATTCAATACAGATTTGCAATATGCCTCTCAGATATGCAATATTACTGACTACTGCAGGCACAGGAAAAAAAAAAAAACAAAACCAGAGATGATGTAAATGCAAGTAAACAAAAGCTACTGGCTGAACACTGACATTCTCCAGCCTGCCCAAGCAGTCGCTCTTAATGCATTGACAGCTCAAGTTTATCAACAGCTGGAGGAGTCAAAATTACTTTTGCTGTGAATCTACAAAACATGTGAATAACTAAAAGGTAGAGCATAAAAGTGACAGAAACATAGGGACTGCCAAATGGGATCACACTAAACAGTCCTTCAAGCTCAGACAGTGGCTAGTAGCAGATGCTTTGGAGGAAGGAAACCCCCTCCCACACCTCCCTGGGGACAATTATCAATTATCCTGCTTAGAAAGAAAATGTTTTCCTACTTCCATATTTCTTCCAGTTCTTCTTAATGTATTAGAAAGTGTTTGCCTGGATATTTTTCCCCATAAGCATTTTATTGCTTTGTCCACATTGTTCATTACTTTGAACTAAAATGACACAGTTCACATGATGATCTGAAAGGACTTCTTGAAAATGAACAAATCCCAAGGTGAAAGCAAACATCACATAGTATTGCACGCTGGATAACTGAGAAACAGGCCTTAGAGACTTGCAAAAATCAGTAATAAAACACAGTCTCCTTGACTCCCAGTTCTGAGCCTAAGAAGCAGAGGAAGGACAGTCAAATAGGGCCATCCGGACCACTAAGATTTCTTTCAGCCCTGTACCAGTGTGGGGAATCTAGGCACATAACTTTTCTCTCATGTTCTAGCTCTCCTCCTTGCAGATCAGTGCTGATGTTTTTTCATAGATTTTCCCAAACTGTAACTAGGAAGTGGCTTTTGGTAAAGTTGAGGGTAAGCCATTTGGGGAGGAGATACAGGGATAAGGGGGACAGGTGCTGTGAATTTCATAGCTAAAAAACTGAGACATGTATAAATGTCTCTTATTCAACGGCAAAACAAAGGCAGCCCCCTCAAACTGCTGGATTTGTATTTCCTTGACATCCCTGCCAACAGCCACTGGGAGGCTGCTTGATGATGGGCAGGTTGGGCATCTCTTCTTTTCCCCCCTCTCCTTGCCACCTCCTCCCCACAGGAGCAGTAATGGAAAAGTGACTTGCTGCAGAGATAATGCTGGGTTTGAAATGAATTTCTGACTAGCTGAGCCAGCACCTGTGCGAGCTGCGGCTGATTAGCTCCAAGCATCCAGGTCCCAATCACTCACAACGGAGCCAGGCAATCACGCCAGCCTCCGCAAGGCAAAGACAGGGTGGAGGCAACATCCCTGAAAAGGATCTCAAAGGCAAAGGGAAAAAACTACTCACGTTTGTGGTTTTCGTTTCTGTGGACAGGGGAAGAGCGGGTCTCCTGCTCACGGGCTTCATCGCCCTCTTCACTGGCGAGGTGGGTGTGAGCATAGTGGTAGCTCAGCCCAGGCCTGTTCTTGTAACGCTTGCCACAGACTGGGAGGAAAGGAGACATGAGGGAGGGGAAAAGAGAATGGAAACATCAGTGTGATCTGCAACAATGGCAGCATCCTCTCAAATAACTCTCCCTTCACCCCTGAGAGCAGCACCACACACTCCACGCGCCTGCCCAAAACTCTTCTTGGTGAAAGATGACAGAAGGGCAGCTCTGCAGCCGCAGGACCCCAAACAAGCTTTCTTCCCACCGTGCTGCCAGCAGTCCTTCCTACAGGCCTAGGCAAATGCACATTCAGTCTCTGCAGCTCATACAGCCCTAATCCTCTCAGCTGACTAAAAAGATTGCACATAAAATTAAATGAAATGCCAGTTCTGATGTTGGTGCTGCACAATGCACAGCAATGAGAACTGGACTGAGAAGAAAGGACATTATTTTCTTCATTACTGATCTCTGAGAAAAGGAAACACTTGTGTTGGGTTTTTGTTAAAAAAAAAAGGCTTTCTGTAAAAGGGTAATAAACAGTTTTATTCACAGATTCCTAGTCAAGACAAGGAGATGGAAATCATCCACAGTTTTCTGCTAGAAGAACATGTAGTAGTGATACTTATTTGCCCAGGAAAAATTCATATTCAGTATCCCAATAAATAATACTACGTGTGACAGAGAATCCTCCTTCTGAACTTTTGTTTACTTTCCGACTAAGTCAACAGATATTAAGAACAGGATCAAACAATTCAGGGTGATGAAAGGTCTACATTTTCACAGGGAACTCACCACAAGGGCAAGCTTCATCATAGATTCATTACATACAAATTCAGCTTCTATGAAGTTTTTAATTCATGTTATTGTCTCTAAAAGTTATCTCTTTTCATCTTCAAAGCAGTCTCTGAACATCCATTTTCTTTTATACACCTATTTCATCTACCAAATACAATTGTTGCCATTTTAAAAGATTAGGAAACAAAGGCAAAGAAGCTTAGTGCCCTTCCTGCAAATTTTTACTCCCAGCCACATTTTCAGTCACTTTGTTAGCCTCATTAACCTCAAGGATTTCACACAGGAATAAATGTCATGCCCACTAGTCTGTCCTGCATAGCTTGCTTAGGAAGGTGAAGAAAGTGGTGCCAGAAGAGAGAACAAAACCCAATAGTTTCTAGTTCTCTGTCTTGGTGGGGGAAGTCACCTTCCATTTCTAAAACCTTCACTCAGCCCCAATACTGAAAATGTATCCTGCAATGTATATAGATACTTACTTCTCATTCCCCAGACTCTTGAGTCTGGGAATGTCATATGGCTCCATAAACCAAAAAAAAAAAAAAAAAAAAAAAAAAAAAAGACCCGCCCCAATTATTCATTTACATATAAGTAAAACTTCCATTATTATACTTTTCTGGTACTACTCATAAAAAGCCAATTGATGGTCCACATTCTGGAACAGAGGCTAGACAATTTTAAATTAAAGCCCACGGTGATAGCACAGTTCATTCTCCATCTCTTCTAACTGATTTGCAAACTCCTGCAAGGAAAATACTTTGCCTTAATAGAAATGTGCAAAACAACCTCACGATATGAATAAGATGAGTGATCTGGAACATTAGGTACTTTTATCTCAGTTTTCTCCATTCCGCAGAATGATGATCATATAGTCATCATAACAGGACAAAAGCTTTTTCCTAATGTAAGGTGTACTTAGCCACAGATTTTTTAAGTCTTTGAATTCCCTTGATTTAGAAATGAGAATTCCTGCAGGAGGGAGGGGGGAAAGTTAGGTGAGAAATAAAATGCCCAGATACATATGCACATCCATTCTTTGAAGCATCTGCTCTTGTTTCATATGTAAGCCTAACTCTACTGCCAGACATTTTGAACAAATAGCCTGCTCTTAGATGCATGCTCTCCATAAAACGTCAGTTCGGTCTCCCTTCTTCTAGTACCAGCTGTGTATTCTTCTAATGCATTCTGGAGAGGGAAACTCCTCCTCCTCTGCGGTCCTACAGAGCAAAGGACAGGCAGTGGAACAGATGCTGGCAGGGAGTCAAGCAGCAAGATATCCACAGTTCTGTACGACTTTGTCTCCACTTTTTGAATATCGGAAAAAGTGTAACACAAAAATAATCATCAAACCAGAGGCAGCTACAAAATGCTCACTGTTTAAATTATTTCAGAAAGATAACCTCCTCTAATTACACAAATGTTACAACATTTCTTAGAATGGAGAGACAGACTTACATTTCTAGCAGATTATTTGAGTATCATACTAACTATCCTACTCTATCCCCCTTACTTGTGTGCATTTGAAGATGAAAGTTAAAAAATAATTCTGCTATGAATTACTGATACTGCTCAAAAACTTCTGTCAACTTAAATTATTTTCAGAGCACTATCAGCTGATCAGTGCTGTGCTGACAAAGGAGGAGGCACTTGGAGTTAATAGCTGCATGATATTTACTATCCAACTATATCTTGCTTTAACACAGCTTGATTCTGCGTTACTGCTAACCAAGCTGCAAAATCACATAGGCTCTAAAATCCAGTGCCATTTACATATCTGAGGGAGTTTTAAATTTCAAACCAAAAATATTTCATAAAATTCTACCAGACTTTATTTCATTCAGCTCTACCTGAAAAGAGGCCCACAATTCCAGCTCTACAGCTGTTACCTTACAAAAGCACCATGTCCTTGAATACAGGTCTCATGCATCTTTTTCTCTCAATGCACAAAAGGAAACTTGTGTTCCCTGCAGGAAGTCCCAAGGCCTTGCCGCCATTCCCTACAGGATCCTGCATGGATTTTAGCTGTGGAGTTTAGGATGGCATAGAAAATCAGATGGGTCTGCAGACTTGTCCGTCTCCAGCAAAAAAGTATCAGCTCACCAGGAAAAAACAGCAATTATCCATATAAGCTGAGGCAGTAGTAATCCTGCAGCTGAGCCCTTCCCACTGCCAAAACTCTTTCAGATGGCCTTCAAGGGTGGCAGCAAGCTGAGACATGCCTAGCTGAAAAGGAATTTGGAGCACTTTATTACCAGAGCTGAGGCAAAGTCGTTCTGTTTACACAGTCCCAGCAGATCCTTTGTAGGACCAAAGATTTGCAGCTTCCAGCAGCTTTTTTTCTTGGTGTCTAGACTTTTCCGCCTTTCAAATTCATGTTCTGTCATGGAAAAAGTCCGAAGTGATGCCATGAGTTGAAACTGCAGAGATTTCCTATTCCCCAAGCAAATTAGACTTTTGCAGGGGAAAAAGGGTATCATGATATTAGTCAGGCAAAAGAACCATTGGCTTCAAAGAGACTGTGCTAGAATAAAAGCTAAGTCAGAACTTCATGGTTTCTCCAACAGATTGAATCTTCCTGAATTCACCCTAATCTCTTATTTTCCAGATAGAGCACATTTTATTAATCTACCATATCACTGTGCTAAGAAGTAGTTTCTATAAAAGGACGATCATTAATAAACACTTAGCTCTTATATAACTCTTCCCACTGCAAGACTGGCTTTTCAAACATTAATTAATCTTCCTCCACATTCCTGAGTGGGAAATACTATTCTCATTTCACTTCTGAGAAAAAGAGAACCACAGAGGGGTTAAGTGACTTGCCTACACAGTGATCTTTCGTCATTACCAGCACTGGAATTCATGAGTTCCAGCATCCAGACCAGTGCTCACACCACATCTTTCTCATTCTCCAAGCTGACAAAAGCATAATGAGAACTGGTTCTCCCAGTCTGAAATGTATGCTCGTGATTACGTTCCTAACGCTATGTAGCTCACACATAGCAAGTGAGAGTGTGCCTTTCATAAACTTTGCCGGGTGGCCTTGCCTTTCTTTCAGCAGCTTTGACTTTTTTAATCTTTAATTTTCCTTGCTGGATAGGCTCATCATCCTTGCATGTGGTAGATTTCATCCTGAATCTCAAAACTGGGAAGTTGACTTGATCTTTAATTAGGTAGCCGAGCCCAATGAAAACAGCAGGAGTTTGTAGAACGTAACCCACTCCAATTCCTGCATTCAAAGGATATATTTTGCTATAACCTGACGTGAATGCCATCTTAGGAACAAGCTGGGTACGTAAGCAGTAATATAGCAGTGCACATCAAACGCCACAAATGGGGAAGAAAGGGAGATTTTATTAGGCCACCAGACACTCTCCTATGATGAACCTTACTTTCCTTCCAATTTGAAGACTGAAACGAAGACGTTATACAACTATGTTATGGGGGGAAAACATAATTTGCAGACAGTTTAATCACAAGCATTGAGCGTTTCATAAAAGAGAGCTCTGTTCTAAATTCTGGCGTGCAACAGTCTGCAACTCTCTGGATAAGCAAATTCTCACTCTGTGTACATTTCCCAATGAGTAAAATTAATATAAAAATCTTCCCCTGCTTTAAAATGGGATTTGAAATCTATGACTTAAAAGACTTCCTCATCAAATATTTAATGGCTGTGTTGCTGTCATTTTGAAATTGTTACACATTTGGTCCTTGGCAGGCTGTGAGCTATGTCCCAGCCAGCTCTCCACATACATTTTGCACAATCTGTCACCAGTATGAGACAGAAGGAAACAATCCATGTTTTCAGTGGAAACAGGAAATTGGGGGAGTACGTGGTTGGGGTTGGTTTTTTGTCACTGAATCTTGCCCCCCTCATTGTCTTTCTTTTTCTCCTTTGCCTCCTGTTCTTTCTTCTCGGTTGGGCTGTGTCAAATGCTAAATCTCAAGTTAACTGCTGGCAGGCAGTCATTCCTCAAAGTTATCCTCCTGTCTCATCATTCACTCCACTTCAAAAAAAAACATTCCTTGTTTTGCACTGGTTTGGTAATATGATTTCCACTGTTACAGTTATGCCCACACTCTGGCACATCTAGAGATCTCAAACGCTAACAGTGTATTTTGACCTCCACTGACAAAAAGGCGTCATGTTTGTCCCTCTTTGATCAGCACTGTCGTGCTATATGCCTCTAGTATTAGAGCAGCTATGTAGTGCCCCATTTCATAGGGCATTTTCTGTAGGTAGTAAATAGTCCTTTTTTCAGTGCCCCCAGAGGACAAGTCCCAGAATCTACTTGCTGTATTAAGATCACAGGAACGCTGAACTCCAGCGCAAAACATGCACAGGTCAACAATATATATGTCCACATTTCAATAAATGAATTGCTAGCAGGAGCAAAGGAGAAAACAGATAGCCTCTATGAGTAGAAAACGTTCAACTATCAGAGTCAACCCTATTCCCCTCTTACCATGTGCTCTACTGCAGACCTGTGTTATTCAATATTTTTTAAAAAAAGAAAAAGAAAAAGAAAAAAGTGTCCTTGGCTCTCTAATCTCAGCTTTTCTACCAATAATGTAGTCCATGAATGCCAAGTATAGCAGCTATGTTGGGAGAGTTGTTTGTTAGGTTCATTGGAACGATCGTCTTATTCTAGATCTTACTGCTTATTAACTACTTAGGGATTCCCTAGAAAGGATAATACCAGGAGATGACTTAGGGCTTAAACTGCTAACAGTTTAAAGGGAAGCTGAAGTCATGATGGAGATTTATGAGAAGCATGTAAAAACATAATGCTATAATCAAAGCATTTTCAAATCAGCTTGTCATTGTGATATTTAACCAAAGGTCTGTCCTAAGAAGCAGCAGTTAGTAGTGTTGGACTCATTCATAGTATCTGTAAGAATTAAGACAACAGATTAAGTCTCAGGGAACTGGTAAAAATCAAGCTAAATCATGATTTATCTTGTAGGCCTTTGGTATTCCAGCAAACCTTCCAGAGAATCAATGAGATGTTTGTTAAAATGAGTATGACAGGATCAGGTCTATTTCAAGGAGACGAAAAAGAAGGCAGGTGAGGTTAGCAAGGTAATTACTAGAGCCATCACCTTGTGAACATAGACAATAAAATAGTTCCTAAAGAATACATCTCAAGGAATTGCATTTGGCAAGTCATGCTAGAACAACAAAACGTTTAACTGGGATTTTCTAAGGAAACTAAAAGACAGAGATCCTCAGTACCCATTGAAACTTAGTGGAATTTGTTCATCTTAAATCACTTAAACTACCTGAAGACTCCAGCTTTTTGTTGGCAGAACCTAGAATATGTTCAGTGGAGAAAGGGAATGGGGAAGAAAAAAATTAACCTCAAAATAATGAAATTTCAACGCCCTGATGGATGATGAACTTACAGAAAAAGCAGGAGGATGTTTCAAGCTATAGTGATTTGGATGTAGGGTCAAGCATTTTTAAAAACAAAACCATGTTCTGAGTAATTATTAGTAGTTCAAAGTCAAGTTCAAAGTGCCCACTTAGAGACCAAGCCTTATATGATCTGTAGGCACAATACAAGCAGGCACTTAGTGGGATATTCAGGGAAAACAGTTTAGGAGCCTACCTCCAGTTGAAATCAGTGAGAATTAGGAGCCTATTTTTTTTGAAAACTTCACAAAGCACCTTTCTGCATCTTCAAGCACCTGAAAGAGTCCATTTTGGGCCCAATGCTTGCCTCCTTTTTTATCATTAATTTGGAGGATGAAATAGAGAGTGAAAGAATCAAACATGCAGAGAACTGATTGTTGGCGAAAATATTGGAATAATAAAAAAAAAGATATCATATGAGCTTCATTAATCAAAGAATTTTTTCAAACAGTAATGTAATTAGTAAATATTTATATGACATCTAGTATAAATAAATAAAACACAGTATAAACTGTAGAAAGCAGTATAATGAGGAAACTAAAAATGGTAGATAATCTGCCTGAGTAGAAACAGGTTGAACAGGGAAGGAACAAGAAGCTATAGCAAATGGTATATTAAATATGAATTCACATGGTGGACAAGGATGAAAACTCCTTTGCCACTGAGACACGACACAGCACTGGAGAGGAGCGTCTTGCATTGAAAAAGGGTTTACTAAGCAACCTATTAGGTCAGCTATCTCTGTACCTCTCATAGATACATAACAGCAAGTTGCATAAATCCAAGTTCTATAACTCAATGTAAGTTACATGTAAACATATCAACCATTCATCTTCTGAACTGCTTGTATCCTCAGAACAGCACATTCTACTTAGTTCTGGCCACTGCTACTTAGGTAAGACCCTTTGGAGATTTTTTCAGAGAAAAGAAACAAGCTTAGTAAAAGAGCTGAAGGAAACACAGCTGAAAGAAGCCCCAGTAACTGTTTACAGACACAGAAAGAAGACATTGTTATCCCCTAAGTACAGAGCAAGAACTGCTGGTCTTAGACTGCAGCAGAGAAAATTCAGGTTAAATAACTAAAGAAATCTGAAAATGAAGTTTTTGACAAAAGAATCAGCTTCTGCAAAACACTACAGGATCAGTGTCTCCGGGTACATGCAAGGTTGCATTAGTCACTGATCCAGCAGAGATCATAGGAAGGTTTCAGTCAATTCTCATTTTGCACAAGGAATGGATCTGAATGCGTATCTCAGCCTCAGAGGGACTGCGAACAAAGGCTATGATACAAACATAAGTTGTTATGCTAAAATAGCAGTTTATACAGGAATAAAACTAAAAGGAGACAAGGACATATTGGTAAAGGGAAAAGAAAGAAACAACTTATTTTAGAGATGGGCAAGGGAAATCTTCCATAGATAGAGGGACAGAAAACAAAGGTGGAAGTATGTACGTAGGTAAGTCTCTGTGGGAACATGAGAAGAATGAAAGCAGACAAATGAGGATGGACAGAAGGAAAGTTAATAACTTGTAGAGATTTAGCACAAACTAACCACTCTGGCTAAAGGAGGTAGACATCTGGAGTCAGGAAGCTCAGGTACTACAACTGATTGCAACTTTTAAACCAGAATACAAGTTTCTAGATAAAACTTCAGAGAAGCTTCCCCCCCCCCCCCCCCCCCAATAGTAAATAATAGATAATAAACAACATGACAATAGTAGAATGATTTTTAAGAAGACTGCTGTGGTAGAACTGACGGTTCCCCAGCTGATCATTTGACAACGACATGACATCAATTCTTATTACATACATAGGTATTCATACATCCGTTCACTCTGTCCCTCCTTTAAAAATCACATGCCCAGTTTATATCGTGGACAGCTGTGGTGGCGTATCTTCCATGTCTCTTGCTTGACATCAGAGGCTTTGCTTTGCTCCTCAAGCCCTACTTTTCACTATCCTTTAAGGCACCTGCTCTATCTCCTCGCCAGGTATTCAAGGGGTCTGGTCTCATACAGCAGCTGACCCATTCAGCTACATTACCATTTCCAGCCTATACCCATCTCACACCAGGCTGCCCTGCCACTTCCATTACCCGAGCATTTATCCCAAGGGAGGTTCAGGCACAACACTATCTAGTGCAACTGGTTGAAAATCTGACCAACTAGTTTTCCACTTGCTGATTTGATGAAACAAGGCATTTCATTATTATATGTTAGCAATTTTATCAATGCTTTGAATGGCCAAACATTTTATTCTGAACTTCTGATGCAGTATATGCTCAACAAAATCAACTGAAGTATTTCAGAATATTTCATCCCACAAAAACAAGCCACAACCACCTCTTCTCAAAAACACAGGATGACAAAACATTTTGAGCTTTGAAAACCTTCCTCCATATAGAAATTCCATATTTCCGGTCAGTTTTAATATTGGGACCAGGTTTAATATTGGTGTATAGCTGAATGCCTCTTCCAAAAAAAGCAGGCCTTTTCAGAAATAACATTGCTATCTTCCAACACAAGGGGCAGTGTCAGCTGGGTACCGCTCTTGCATCATTTTACTGACACACAGACTAGTTTTTCCCATAACCTTTTTATTACTGATGAAACCTGGTGATATATTGTTGTTTCCCATAAATATGGATGTGTAACTATGAAAAAAGAGTAGAGTAGTTCTTCATGACAAATCATTTTTTGTGCCCATGCAGTTAGATAAGAAAATTGATTTGGTTTAGATATGCTTATGCTTTCTTCTTTGTGGTCACTTTCCAAGCTCAAATATCAGAACCCTTGCAGAAGAAGCAGCCTGGAGGTAAATTAAATGATATACAGAAAAAGTGAAGTGTCAACTCATTAAGGTAATTATTTATACCAATAGTGTGATTGTGGGAATCATGTTTTCCCAAACAGGAAACAGATTCACTGTTTTGACCTGCATGTTTCCATGTAAAACAAAACTATCTGCCCAAAACATCTGCACATGGAGTACTGCAAACCAATTTCTAACCTATCACGATTAGATCGAGATTCATCAATAAAAATATTTAGCAAATAATTTCAAAGAAAAAATTGATTCAAGAAATGCACCCAAGCAGGAAAGAGGCCTCAACTTAATCCATTCATTCACAATGAATTGTATGTAATATTTCTACAGAAAGTTAACAAGGGCAGGATGTTACTTCAGGATGATGGCATTACAATTGGGACAGTTCTTTCCTTCTGCTCCACCATCAGGTAAAAGAGTTCTGCTACCACATAACCCTTTTCTCAGCTATCTACAATGGAAAAGGAGGAGTCACTGTGTAAAGTCTGGATTCCAAAACTCCTTATGACTCACCTCTAACTATAAGTTTCCTAAAAATGAAAGATATCAGCCAAATGAAATAGGAAAGTTTATATTTCCAAAACCAAAGAGGAAATTTGTGCTCCAAAATGTAAGCCAAGGCAAAATTCCATCAGTACAACAATGCACTAGAGCCTTGACTTCAGCCCAGATTTCTGCTGCCTGCTTTGATATCTTAGATGTTTTATCTGCTCTGTGCAAATCACTACTACGCATGTTGTGAATTCTCTGTAAGATCCAAAAGCAAAGTAAGATCAGACAATAAAGAGTCATTATGTTCAAAATGACTAACACTGACAAGTGGCCTTGGATTTAGAAGAATGTTCCAGAAGAGAGATAAAGACACTTATGCATATATCAGCAGAGGAAAGCTGAGGATTTCAGTAAGATACATACTGGGCGGCCAGAGAAGTCTTAGAAGACACACTTTAGTTCTTCCAGCACACAAGGACAGCTATTTAACCACAGCAGAAATCTCCTGACTCTTCATATCCTAAAGAGCTCTTCCTCCTTGATCATGTGTTCAGACACTCCCATTCATGTGCAAGTCTTTCCATTTCTACTCGTTGCCCTTAGAATATTCACCTTGCTGAAGCAAAATACCCAACATGTCTATCACTGTACTGTGCAGGGTCACCTGGTCTCACCATGAAAGAATATGACTTGATGACATGGAGTAGAGTTCTTATTTACCATGCACACTCCTTATTTCTTCGTATTTTTAAAAATAAGCAGGAAATACCCCCATAGATTGACATAGTAACGGTTGGTCTTTTAAGGTCAGCAACGTTGTACGATAGGTAAATAGTGGAGAAAGGGGGATTCTAATTGTCCTCAAAACCACCAAACATTTTTGGATCACAGAAGTGTAGACCTCCTGCTATTCTCCTACTTCTAGTAACTTTTGTTAGGTTATTGTCTTATAGGATAGAAGGCACTCAGTAGTACAAATTATTGCATGTGTACTCTACAGTAAGCCTTAAGACGGGAGACCTCAAAAGCATGTGGGTAAGATAAGTGCCCTTAACAGAAATGACATAGTGAAGCAAAAAAGAGTATCAAAAGAAGAAGGAAAGCACCAAGGACTTGATCGTAAAAAAAAAAGTACATTGTGTATCTAATATTGGACTCCTTCCTCATACTAGGACTCTGGTATCCTTCTTCAATTTGCATATTGGGCTCTGGCATAATATTTCAGTTGGGGCAATACCTTACTTCACCTGCAGTCTCACTGCAAGATGCCAAACAGCATGGCCATATTCAAAGGGAATATGTATCAAAACAAAGCATTCCAGTTGTGCTTGTTTCTTAGGAGGGCTCAACTCCTGATGATGCCACAAGAGTAGTTTCTGAGTGAGGGATGAGAATAAGACCTTCAAAAATTAGCCCAGTGAGATTTTAAAAGGACTGAAGGAAAGAGAATCACCAAATATATGAAGAGATACAACAAGGGTGAAGTACCTTTGTCGGAGATTTTTGAGTTATGCTTTTGTTTGTAACTATCTGAAACAGAGAAAGAAATAGAGGGTGAATCTTACATGGGGGAAAGGAAGGCAAAAGGCGCAGAAGCCAGAAAAAGAGAAGGAGAAAGAGAAAGAAAATATAAGAGATGATTTATTATAGGGCAAAGGGAAGTGGAGTCTTGCCGAGGACTTAATTTTATTTCCTTCATGCAAAAACACCAAGAGCAGCAGCAGCAGCAGGTGGCAAACATGCAAGTCAGAGAGCAGCAGAATATTTTTCTGGAAGGGAAAAGATGAAGCCCTGAGTGCACCGAGCTGGTAGGACCAGGCTGGAAGCAGAATCAGCTGTCTGGGTGCTACTTACTGTCACAAACATAGGGTTTGTCATGATCATCCTGGGAGGCAGCATCATTCCGTCTCCTGCCACCTCCAGATCCCCGAGCCTGCAAGGACAAGAGGAATGTTAACATTATTCCATCGCCCCTCAGGTCTCCTTGTGCCCCTCACCCTCCTATGAAAGATGTGCAATATAAACTAAACAAATCCTCAGCTTCCATACAGGTTTGTCAAGGGTGGGCTTGACCCTTCATCTCCTAAGATATGTACTATGTTAATGGACCTTGTAATGCAGTGGAGATCCCCTCCACAGATAACCCAAACTGTTCATCCATAGCAGTAGGTCACTGCCAGCACATATTCAGTCGAGTATCATCACACATTCATTTCTGAAGATGTTCAAATACCTTGCTTAACTGAATATGAATGAATGAATAGATGAACAGGTGTTAGAGGATAAATATAATCATCAAATCAGCCAGAAAACAGGCCCCAAATAAAACAGAGCTAAAAGTATTTCCTTTAATATTTTCAAAGGAGGGTTGTTTGTTTTGTTTTGCTTTGTTTTCTAGCTGAAAAGCAATGTTTTGAAATGGCCTTGTGGGACAAAGATACCATGGCTAATTACAAAATGGAGCTTTGGTCAGTTAGTGGAAAAGATTAGGTAACATGGCTACCTGCAATAACAGAGAAGGGGAATTACCCAGAAAAGTCTCTCTGCAGTTCTGTGTTCCTATAACATACCAAGTTGGCAGCCCTGGAAACTGAAAAGCTCTGTTTCTCCACAGCACAGACTGCTCTGTCCTGAGCTCCAGGGGTAAGAGTGGAATTCAGCAACAAAGCTACTTGGTCCTGACCCTTCTCAGCTGAGATGCCAACAAGGGGATAGCTGATATCTGTCCAATGGTGGAGGCTGTGATGTGGAACTGGGAACTGAGCCAAGGCCTTCAATTCTTTCATGTTCACTAATGTACAGTCTGTAGATGACAATAATTTTAGACTTGATCTTCATTTGAGGAAGTGATCTGCAGGTGGATGGCTAGATAGCCCGTTATTAATTCTGCCAGCTACTCAATTCCTGGGTAAAAGCAACAAAATTGTTTCTGCTGCTCCTCTTATCAAACTGTTGATGTCTCTCACCCTAGACAAGGCCGCCTGACTCAAATCCTTTGAGCTTTTGCATGTGAAAATAAGAAAGGGACAGAGCTTCATCAAGCAAAGCTGGAGAAGATGTAGAAATTCTGAGAATATTAGTGCCCCAGACACAAAGGGGTCATACGAGCTCTGTCCCTCTTCTATGGATTTGGGACTGAACTAGCACTATTTGAGCTGCATTCCATCAGACATCTAAAGAGAAGGAACAAGGAACAGTTTTACACTGGCCTGCCACGGTCTGTCAAAACAGGGATTTATAAAAAAAAACTTCACACATTATTCCCCTGGGATTGCTCAGGTCTAACTCTTAACACAGTCCTGAAGGAAAGACATGGATTTGCAGCTGCCTGGATAGGCTAAATACTATTAGGTTTGACAAGTATAGCTCTGCCTTCTGCAAAGACCTCTGTGCAGATCAGCACACACGTGCAGAGTGAGATTTGTAAGGGTGAACTGAAAAGCAGTTTCACCCTGGAAAAGGCCCCAGCAACAATTGTTTGGTGGAAGCTACTTTACTGACCATATCACATAAAATCATCTTACGAGTCTGCAATATTTTCTCTCTGACTGCCAGCTCTGTAAACCCCCTCTGGGCTATGAAATCAATCCCAGGCTAGTTCCTTTCTTCCCTCACTACTGCAAAATGTGCTGCAAGCTGAATTTCGGTCCATGGCAGCTCCTGTACAGCCCTCAGCTCATCAGAGAGTCTTCATAGAGACAAGTGATTGGCCCTTAATAAATATTTCTGTTGATACCTGGATTAGGATCCAATTTTCCTATCCTACCAGCTGAATTGGCTTTTCAGGGCTGTGAAAAAACTGTGAAGTCTTATTTTTGTCACCAGTCAGTAGGTCTGACTCTGTTTACACACTGAGAACGGATCTGTTGAGTAAGAAGGTACTATTTTTACATAGGCACCTTTCAGAATAGGATGGTTATTTAAGGTCTGTTGCTCAGAGTTTCACTAGTCTTAGAGCCAGCTGTTTCCCTTCAAACCGTTCTCTACAGAAACGCAAGGGTACAGCATTCATGTCATGACCACATGTCAGATGTACTTTTTCATGCACTGAACACACAGGGGGAGATTTTTCAAGTCAGTGACTTTCAATGGGACTTGGGTTCCTAAATATCTTTAGTGCCTTTGAAATTGTCCCATGGGATATTCAGCTGACAAGCAGACAATCTGTACAGGTGCAGCTGCATCCCTCTCACATCTCCTAGCAAACTATCCTTCCCAGCTCCTACCACATTCTCCCTGTCCAGCAAAGATACTAAAAAGCTCCTTCCGTAAATCCATCTCTTTGGCCTTCAGTGTCCTTCCTAATGCTCCTGCGATTTCAGGGCTAGCCTTGAGGGGATAGTAAACCGAGCAGCCGCCCCAGAGGCGCTAAATTGAGTGCCACGTGCTGGCTGTCGGCACTCCAGTCTGTTGAATTCAGTCATCCATGACTGCCTTCATTCTCCTGACGGGATGCAGCAAAGACTACGAGACTTGATGTGTGAGGCCTGGAAGCCATGGCCCAGCAGCCTTGAAGCAGCCCTGAAGCAGCCAGAGAGGGTAGCCAGAGGGACAGATGGAGAGTCCAGGATTAAAAATAAAATCACGCTGTAGGGAAAGGAAGGGGCATATGCAATTTGGAAAGTCCAGAGCAGTAATTCTGTCATATTTATCCTGCATCACTGCTATCAGCCCTTCTCACTCCTCTGAATCCCCAAAGGCCACACTCTGCAGGATCTAGTTTCCTATGCATGTCCTTCCCATCTTCTGCCCTCTAAAATTACCCTAACCAACTCCTTCCCAGAAATAAAGTGCTGCCCAGGTTTCACGTCCCCTAATTTCAAATCGCTAGCCTCAATTCCCTACACTGGGTCAGGCTCACATGAGAAAAGGGCTGCTTGAAGGGTGGCAAAACACTCGCGACCAGACACAATTCAGGCTCACCAGTTTTCAACGGCTAGAGAATCTGGCCCTAATTTTGAAATCCTAATTTATACCACATTTTGCTTTGGTTATTGATGCCATCAAATAAAAACGAAAATTGCTCAAAGTATTTGGCACTCTTCAGATTTCTCTTTTTTTGCACTGAATGAAGCCAGGGCACTAGCAGAGCGGGAGTTAGTTGCAAGAAAAAGGCAAGAGATCCTGCTGCTACTGTACTTAACAGGGGGCCGGTTCTAGGGCAGAAAATAAGACATAAATTTATGCTTCAAAATGAATGGGACATCTAGGACCCTCCAACTCCTTTCCCTACAGTAACAGAGAAAAAGTAATAGAGTTATTCTGAAACAGTTTCCTGAACGGGGGAGTAAAACTTTGCACATAACAGTAACTTCAGGACTTTGTGTAGGCCTGGGATATATGAATACAGTAAATTCCCTTCTCCTGAGCAGTATAGCTCTTTTAGCTATTCACTCCTTTTCACTCACCCTAACCAGCATGCGCAATTTATGTGAGAGCAACTTATTAGAAAAGAGTTGTTAGCCTGGAATATTAGTTGATTGCTACAGTCAAGCTTGTGTGCATGTATCGATTCTAACTCCTGGTTTTGGTTACTGGTTCATACAAATTTTCTGAAACTTACATTTTTCTGGAAAATTTTTTTCCAGGTGGGGGTCTTTGGCTAAGAAAGAAAGAAAGAAAGAAACTGGTTCAGGTGATTTTGAGAATAAGGAAGGTGAAATATATACTTATCCAATTATTAAAGTGCTTTGATCTTATATTAAAGGACTTAAGCTCCAAAATAAAGAGGAGCAGAAAACTGAAACAACACAACAACAGAAGAAACCAAAAGAGAGGGTCTGATGCATAAGTACATTGCAAGTATTCAATGTGGTTTCATGTCTTTCTCTTATTCAAAAGCTATTATATCCTGCTCATTTGGCCTAAAATGTGGCCCTTCTTGCTTGACTCCTACAAACACATCAAAAGATACTTCTAGAGCTCCCGTGCCCCTGCAGCATCTGCTGGAGCCAAAGAGAGATGAAAATGCTTGAAACTTCTGAGAATTGTGTTCACGTTTATTTAGATGCCTAGCTTATGGGGCCACAATTGAAAATGTTGATTCCAAGTTTTAAAATGTTGGCCTCATTACTTAACTAGTGCCCTGCTGAAATTGTGAAAAGACATCTTAGGTAAGAGAAGGGACACAGACTCCCCTAAGGATAAAATATTGCCCATTTTAAGCAAATGGAAGATCTGCCATGGGCTCAAGAGGGCCAGTGTCAGCCACAAAGTGCTACCTTGGAGAAAGCTGCAAAACGTAGTAACACAGGTCAAGCTACTTTTATTAATTTTTTTTTTTGGCTGTCATGACTGAATTTGTTGCTTTTCTGTAATTAGTAAATGTTGTTTTAAAGTAAGAGCATTGTAATAGCAGGATGTCATCATAATTATTACAGTTTACATTACAATTGTAAATACAACACTATAATAAATTTACCCCAACTTTTTACTCTCAAAATACTATTTCACAAAAATAAACTGAAAAAAATGTTAAAAATTTTGACCATATGACTGAAAATTACCTATAATGTTATCATTATCATATATCCATGGTTATACACTTTGCATATACAATACACATGACAAATATACACTAGAAAGCAGAGGTTTTCTTCCTTCCAGTAAACTCTCCACCTACCCGTCCTCTAGGCCTGTTCTTTCGTTTTGGAATATCTTCTTCCAAATCCTCTTCCTCATTGACTTCATCTGCATTTTCATCATTTTCTAAAACCCTCTGTGGTTGAACAATAAACAGGAATGGTTAGAAGAAAAGATGATGACACATACAACCAACTGCTGCTCTTTACCACAGAGACTGCAGGTTATTAAATTACGGTTGATTAATGATATAATGCCAAATCAGATCCCAGAACCCCTACTTCTTTCCACTAAAGCAAAATTTGCTTTCCCTTCCACCCTCAGTTCTCCAGGGAGTTCTTATTAAAAAATACCACTGATATCAGTCAACTACAACAAAAAGTTCCTAAGAAATAATAGTGGCATCACGGAGCATGGATATCCCAAGACAACACAACTATTAGTACGCATAACTGCAGGCCCTGTCTAGGAAATTGTTTGCATGATTTTTTGATTTTGGTTTCTTGCACTTTAAATTGTTTTGTTTTCTTCCAATATTGAGAACGCACTTTAAGAAGACAGAAATCAGTGTTTTTCTCCTTGGCAGCTCACAATTTTCTTTCATTAGCAAAAACAGAGAAAAGTCCTCCATATATTCCAGCATGTTTAGTGGATCTAGAAAGTAACAGCTTTTCAGGGCTTAGACCACAGGTACAACTCTGTCATCTGGAAGCAGAGGTCTTGCTGCATGTGAATGCTGAGGAAGTACAGGTCTCATTGAAGTTAATAGGAACAATAGCAATAGTTCCTTCAATTAATTCTTTAATAGGAACAATAATTCATCATCTCACATAATTGTGAGATGCCCAGGCCAGGCAATTTCAATCCTTTTATCTTTATTTTTTGAAATGTAACCTCTATAGAATCAAACACAGGCTGGACGCCCTGTAAACATGCACAAGTCAGACATCGCACGGACAAGGGCAAGACAAACCATCGCAACACTAATGTGGAAAGAAGTCACGCTGAAATCCCCTCAACCCTTGGCACGTCTGCTGGAAATACAGAAATGGGTCCCAGCCACTCCTGCCATTCATGGTGCGGTGCCATTTCGTAAGGGACTAATCTGGAATCACAAACTTATCTTTGCCATGCCACCGTTCATTTAAATTACAACATGCAGCCACGATGCGGATTCAAATCAGTGACTTTAAACTGATAGGGAGGTTTTTCAGTCTTACTGTATTTGTCCCTTCCCTGTAATTTCTACTTAACAGCTATTTGAGAGCCAGCAGAGGGAGAACAGGAGCAAATCACAGTTGCTTTCTCTCCTTCCTACATACCTCAAGCACCAAATTCTGAATTTGTGGGAAAGAATACAACAGAAATTCCACTTTTAAAAAAGCCTATATTTGGAAGACCAACTATACAAGTTTATTCTTATTTTATCAGCTAAATTTTTAAGACTAATATTGGACAATGTCCCTTTTAAAAAGTACAGACAACTTTTAGAACATGGTAGAGGATCAAATCTTCATCTGGTTTTTGCTCCTTTTATTTTTAAATCTCAGGAGGCTATTAATGAGGTCAGACCATCATGAAATACAATTTCACATAATACTAGAGTACTAAATACTAGAGGGTGTGAAAGTTAAGCAAGTTCCAGTTCTACAGACATAAAATGTTTCTTGAAAATTCATGCAATTACATACATTAGTTGACTTCATCTTAGGAAACTGAAGCACTTGGAAAATATTGTACATGAGGAGACTAGCGGTATGTAAGAAAATAAGCAAACTTACTGATATGAGTTTATATTTTCACATTGCTTCATATCTTAAAGTATCTCCAAAAAAAGAGAAGGCTGCAACCACATTGCATGTGGGAGGGGAAGGAGCTAGTTTACAGCAATAATACTACCTAAGAGCAGCTAAGAAATATTACAAACCACTTCATTTGTTTAGAATTGCAGCATCAATTTAGGAAAGAGATAATAAGTAACCAAGTGTGAATTTGGTGACACTACCAGGGTAATGACTTTAATTCTTGATAGAAGGGGCATAGCCTTTCTGATGCATGGTCAAAAGGCTATTCTAAGCCTTCTCCAGCAAACGATGGAGACACACATTCAATACCAATTTACTGTAGGGCAAAATCCTCAACTCTGTTAAATACCAACTGTACAGCAGGTCCCAATGACTGCATCTATTTAGCAGCAGGAACCCTTATCTTTTGTAGCAAAGTAACTTTTCTTTTCCTATTCTGTCTTTCTAAAACAGCTTGTACTTCACCGCAGCTAAGCACCAAGTTTTCTTTTCCTGACAGATACTTTGAGTTTGAGAGGGTGGTAAGTGACTGGGACTGAGGTGGGAATTACAGCTATGTCTATCCCACCTGCTCACTCTCACCACCACTGAGGCTGGGCCCTTTCAAGTTACAGCACAGAAGAGCATGCAAAGGAACAAAAGAGAGATTTGCATTCTCTTATTTGTCATACGGATAAAAGGCCCTGATCATGATTTTGATCTGATACAGTCTAGCTGCCAGGTGCCGAAGTACACACTGAAAGCTGGCTACTAGTAAAGGCTTCGACAATCATTGTTCTATAGACTGAATCCAGCTAAGCTGTGCTTGCATAAGAAGCAACAGCAAGACATGCCTTTTGCATCAGTTCTGATGAAACTAGCATCCAGGTGACAGGTCTCCACTAGGACAGTTTAGCTGAAAACTTTTTGGGTATTTTTGCACACCCTCCCTGCTCTGCAATGCCCAGACTTGCATCAGTTCCACTGTCTCTGAAGTCTCTTTCCTTGGACTGCTGCTGGGGATAATTTGGGAGCTCAGATCGCACAGCAACGTCCAACCGCGCTTGTCAATCTCATAACGATGCTGCACCATGACTTCTTGTGGCCTTGGAAGCAGGTATAAACAGAGCTTTAGGGCTCTCAGCTAAATAGACCCAGGTACGCTACTGAAGAAGGAAACACAGAGGGGGCCTCAGGCCGAGCTTTTCCCCACTCCATGAGCATGGGATGCTTCCTCTTTGATGGTGCTCCTTTACCTGTGTAACTGGGAACAGGAGACCTAATTTTGCTGTTCTGACGTGTGAAATTTCTAGCAAACAGACCAGTAGGACTGAACTCCAAGTAATATAGATTTGATGCCCACGCTCTTGTTTTGTTTGGCATGGGACTGCCCACTCAAATTTTTAATAGTTTCAGGTATAGATGTACCATCTTGTACCTCAGCCAAAATTACCGAGTTTGACACATTGCCAATGGCTCACACTAAAAACCACTAACAGACTCATAGCACAATAGTATTTTAGTATCACCAAAGATTCACTGCTGCTCCCCTGGGAGTGGCCCGCTTTCCTAGCAATTTAAGATGTCTTTATAAAGTGACATGCCCTTATATAAGAACCCTTTATATTAGCTGAATTCCTTCTATGACAGACCCACAAATGTGTTTCTACTTTTAATTGTTAAAGGATGAAATGGAATCCTGACAAATGACTTTTGAACAATAATGCATGTGAAGAGGCAATATTTCTCATACCTGCATCACTAATAATAACTAAGATAATAAACATTAGAATATTTTTAATTAGTTATTTTGCTTGTATACTTCCTGGAGGCTTCTCAGTATAAGAAAAAACAGGCAAGGCAATGACACATATTTGTCTACAGTCAGCAGCTGTGAATCCAACTTCACATCCATGTCCAAATTCACTTTAAATACGAGGCTCTAAAATTCAGTTTATGGTTGGGACCCATCTCTGCTTGTCAGTTTTATATGTAATCATCTCATAGTGCTGCAAAACAGATTCCAACACAGGAGTTGTGCAGAACACAGCCAAACGACCGAGATTCTTGTGACAAGAGAAGTGTGCAAGATTCCGAGTTCATTTTGAGCATCACAGTGTAGCACAATGGTTTGATAACATTTTGACAGTAGAATGACACAACTATCAACAGATGCACTGTTCTGCCACAGGACAAAATCTGCTAGGCAGAGAGACAAATTGTAAAATCCAGCCCTGCTGTCAGGGCTCTCCTTTACCTGGATTTCTTGTATAGTGTCTTCCTCTTTAGTGTCCGTTTTTTTCTCTATTCCCTCTCCACGCAGCAAGGCTTCCAGAGTTGTACTTTCTGATGTGAACCCATCTTTTTTCAGAGGCAGATCAACTTCTGAAAAACAAAACACACTGACTGTATGTGTCTCCCCCAGACAGCTAACAAGCAGAAGGACAGAGATGACAAGCAGAAGACTGACAGACTTTCAAGCTTATTTCTATCTTGAAGGAGAGTTCTTCAAGTTCTTCTTTTAACTGCTAAGGATCCCCATACAGGATTCATTTCTATCTTACTGAAAACCTGGTATCTTTTCAATCGCTGCATTTGTTTACAGGAAAAAAAGGCTGGACATATTGTATCAGGAGGAAATAAATGGGGGGAAAAATCCTTCTTATTTATGTAAACTCCCTATGCTTCAAATAAAGAACAAAACCAGGGCTTTCTAAGATACTGAAATAACAAATATGAAGATCTGATCTCCTGAAGTAGAAAAGTAGTTTAATGCAATTTAGCATCTGGCACAGTTTACACAGCACGGCTACAAGCAGCATTCTCCTACACCAGGGCATGTTCCACACGCGGGGAAGCAGAAAGCTAGTGTGTGGGGCCAATGCTGAGAACTTAAACTGAAAAAACAAAGGGATGTGTCTTGAATTTTCATTTAATATTGACTAGATAAAATCTTCAGTTTGTTTTAAATGGGCCTATACCAATGAAGGAACACCAGTCAGCACAGCTACGAGTGCAGAATCCAGCCCACAAAACAGGACGACCCCCAGCCGCTGCAGGAAGAGCCAAAGGCTGGCTCGGGGGCAGGCCTGGGGCATGGGGCTCCAAGAGATGGCGTGGGTTTATGAGGAAGCTTGATGCAACTTGCCGTACAAGTGAAGGAGCAAAGACTTATTCCCCTTCCGAATGCTGCCACTAGATTATGAGGCTGTGCAGCAGGCAGGCAAATACAGCATGTCAGTTTTAGCAAGATGTTAAAATACAGCTAGGGAAGAATTCAGTTTTCTTTGTAGATCCTGGCCTCTACCCAACTCGTGCAGGAGTTCATTCAGAGCAACCCTATGGCAGGAAGACATCCTGAACATCTCTTTACCTGGCAATGCCAGGTGTGGATTTCTCAAGTACACCCTCCCTTCTAAAATTAATTCCTTCCCCTAGGCCAACAGATTTATCAAGTAACAAGGTACAGGACCGATGCTCACAAATCAGCATCTGGTGTCCTTATTTCATAGCTCTGTCCACTTCTTATCTTTTAGGACTGTGTTGTGTTCCCCAGTCTGCCTGAAGCTCCCTGCCTTTCTATCACCATGAGTTGTAAACTCTGCAGGGCAGAAATTCATGTGTTTAGAAAGCCCCAAATCACTCCTGCAATCCAAATAATGAATGAACACTTCCACCTGGACAGTAAAGTATAATCTGTTTCTTGGGGGCAATTGCGTCCCAGGAATATGTTTGTTCTATATAAGAAAAACTCTAAGCCAGCAAATGATTCAGGGTCCCTGATCAGTGCTTCCACAACATGCTTGCTCAAGTCTTCTGAAGTGAGAGAGCATTGCTCAGCCAATAACCACAGAAAATCCAGCAAAAATTCCAGCAAAAGCTATTCTATTCATGGAGGGAAAGGCTGAGTACAAACCATGCAGAAAACCCAAACCACTGGGATTTTCAAAGGAAACTCCCAGGACAACCCACACAATGGGATGGGGTCAACAGTGAATTGATCCCCCTTCTCATCACAAGGAGGTCTATTCAATCAGGCCCCTGTTTTCGGCATTAAGCTCTACACACACACCCCATTATGCCATCTTCCCCAACTTCTCCCTTACTTGAGCTATAAAAAAAGACAGAGAAGTCAACAGAGAATCATACAGATTGAATTTTCCTGTATGAACTCCTAGTACCTCCCTCTGGATGGATCCAGACATTTCAATAGAAAGAAGGGATTTTAGACTTGATTTATGTGCAAATCCCAACACTTGAATCTAAAGTCACTAAGGAACCTCCATAATCATCTCTGGCTGTGGGCTTGGCTTGATTTCAAAGTCCTGTGCTTAGGTGCAAAAGGGCATTTGGTTTGTATTTAGAACCTTGTGGGACTGCAAAACCCAAGGGGTCATCATACATTCAGCAAGAGAAGAAGCTTCAAGCAAGCTCAAGGGCATCGGAAACAAACATGTCTTCACTGTGACAAGCTATGCCTGTCTCTGGATACCGATATACTCAGCAAACGAAAGCATTAGAAAAAGGGAATGAGCAAGGAAGGGGTGAGGGATAAGTAAAATGTATATGAAAGTAAAATTACTTCCTGTTTGTTCCAGAGATGTTGAACATTAAGTCAGAGGGAAAGGTAGGCTTTAAGGTCAAAAACCGGCAGCTGTCTTCAATAGGCATGTTTGGTTTGTGTGGTGCTGCTACTTCCCACCAGCAACACTCCAGGAGACTTTTCATCCAAAACTCTCAGAGCATTTTTTAATTATTAAATTTAACATCCCACTGACAAGGCGGTGTGAGGTATTACTTTTATTCCCAGTTTACTGATGGGGAGATTGAGTCACCAATAAGCTAAGTTAGTGCGCAGGAAACCCGGCAAAAAGAAACTCAGGGCAGCTGCCTCCCATCTGCCCACTAAGCTTACTGCTATTCAACTCCTTCATTTTCTTCTCCACTGGTAGCTTCTAGGAGTCCATTTTCATTCCTAAGTAGCTCTAGAAAGTGGGAAATGGCAGATGCTACCTTATCTGGAATGTAAAGTTTACACTATAAAAACCTACAAAGGTCCAAAGACAACCTCTTAGTAATGAATTCAATCTTTGTAATGAATTCAGTCCTTCTTGGAAGATGGCTAGTCTGTAAAGGATACAGTAATAAAGACAGGAAATTACGTTTCCAAACCACTTTTTGAATTCTCAGAGATAAAAGTCTCCAAAAATCTAAATGATGGTTCAGTTAACGTAGAGAAACACTACTAGGGATCATTAAATTCATTTCACTAAATCCCTAATTTACTTTTTCCTATTTAGCTCTCCAGGATTTTCGCACAAAAGCTAGAAAAGTATATTTTTCTCTTATGCCTGTACCCTAGAGAAAACCGAGAAGCTAACTCAATGTCGTTCTCATGTGAAATGTAGTTCTCATGTGAAAGATCAAGGCTTCCCCCAGACCACGAGAATGGCTGTATGGAAGCAAGGTGGGGTCCGTTCCACCCACTGTCCTGCTTATGAAGGCACCATCCAATGTCAGAAGCTTCAAACAAGGCCAGAGAGAGTTCTCCAGGCTTGAGAAATTCAGCCGTGACCCCACGCTTGCCTCTCTTTGCTTTGATATTTGTTGTGCTACACTATTCAGTCACATCAGATGCTGCAGAATAAGGTATGAGTGTCTGTCAGGAGAGAAATGTGAAGAAAATAAGCTACCCTAATATTACATTTCATCCTGATCTCTAACAAGTCAGTCCTGAGGGATAAATGCAGTATCACTTCCAGTTGTCCTAAATCTGGCCCTTCTGGAAATGCACAGAATAGCCCAGCCCTTTCTGAATTTTGATACACTTTTGCCTTCCATGTTTTCCCACCTCAGCGAGTTCAACAGTTAAAGTATGGTTTGAGAAGAAGAGTGCTTCACTTTATGGCTTGCCCCCTTGTTCTTGCTATGAGACAGGGAAAATAGAAGTTCCTGACCAAACTTTTTTGTCATTTCTTTTTATTCCTCTCCTTTCGAAGATAAACAGTCACAATCTTTTCTGTTACTCATCTGTGGGAAGTTTCCCATACGGCTTTGTCCTGTCAGACCTCTCTGAACTTCCTCTTACTCTTCAATAATCTTCCCAAGAGGGACCAATACTGCACCTGATATTTTCAGTTGGAGTCACATCCCCCATTTAAAAAAATGCATTACAATATTCTTTATATTACCCCTCAGGCAGTGTCCTGCAGCGTCCAAGCTGCATACTAAGCAGAATTAGGAACCTTGTAAGAGGGACAAGAACTTCCCGTAAGTAGTACTTTCAACACACAAGGTGACAAATTAAAATGCCCATCCCACTGCTCATTCACCAAGCACATTCAGATCTCCCCAAGGAGGCCCGCGCAGACCTCCCTGGCCACGATGGCTCTAAATAACATTGTGCTATGTGCAAATCTTTGTAGTTTACAAGGTACTCCCTCCCTCCAGCCTGTTCATTATTAAATTACACAACACTGGACCAAACACCAAACCTTGATGCACCAGCTGTTAGCCTTTTTCTATAATGAAAGTTCTTTGTTTCATTTTGTTCTTTGTTTCATCTTTTATTCTAAAAGTTTTGATCCACTACAATGCTTTGTTTCTCTTTGGAGGCCTATTACATACCAAAGGTCTTCAGAAAGTCTAAGTAAATTAACAATCCCCCTTACCTATTAGTCCTTTACATATCATGTAAAGAATTTTAAGAAAGTAGTGAGATGTGCTTTTCCTTGGTAGGAAAAAAAAAAGTAGTCGGTTAGAACCTCCTATATCATAATTTCCCAGGTGCTTTACTGCTTATACCTAATTACTGTTTCAATCAATTTCTCAAATGTTCGTGTAGAATGTATGGGTCTTTAAATCCTTGAATCACATCCAAATTCTTTTTAAATATAGGTAATAACATTTGCTACCCACTAATTGTTCTAAATTCTTTCTATTGTAGCTCCTAGTTTGTATCACAAGCTCTTCTTCAGACATTGCAATTTCAGAGAACATAATCTTTATTACAAGTAATAACTACTAGTAAAAGCAATATAACTAAAAGCTTACGCTTTTATATAAAAAATTTAAGAAGGTGTGTAGATAAATTTCCTTTTGATTAGTATTGCAAATGCAATAGCACCTGGTTAGTGTAGGAGATACAGGAAACAGTCAGAACCATACAAAATGGGAGTGTCAAATCAACAAAAATCATCAATGAAAAATAAAATGTTAAGAATTCTTCCTGTTTTAATAAATCACAGTATTATTGGTGTCACAGCTAAATATTGTGCATATATTATAACTCAAATGTGTGTGTGTGCATATAATTAAAATTTATGTTTCTTAACTTGGCAGAGTCCCTTTCATAGTGATTAAATTAACATGGTTATTTCTGCTCACCAGCTCAGTGCAGCAACCTCTCTATTTATCAAGGTCCTTTAGACTGCGGTGGTAGAATCTGAACGAGCACCCATGCCAGCATCATTTCAGTATCCGTTTTCTATTGAACTGCTGCCTCCAAAAGAAGCACATTTTCACAAATCCTACAAAATGGTGGGCTTTTTCAAGTTTAGATTCACCAAAATAGCTGCACATTCCTGTCCTTAAATATGGTACATTTGGTTTACAACGCATTGGGAGCTAAGCAACTTTTCTGTGTCTCTTTGAAACATAAATTAAAAACAACCATCCCTTTTTCTATACAGTGCAATGTATTTGTTTTACAATGGATCATTTCCATCTCCACAGTAGCAGCTGCCACCCAAGCCATCATCTCTGTGCACTCATAAGCAGCTCCATTTCCAGTTCTAATTGGGAACAGAGATACTTATTGGGTGAGTTCCAGCATGATCTATCACGCCAGAGACAGCTACTATGCAAACCAAAGCAATCCGGCTTCCAAAAACCCTCTTAGACAAACACTGACTTTGCACATAGACTCTTGCGTTTCTGTTTCTTGGTGCTGGTTTTTTGGAACATAAAAAGTGCCAGAGGAAACTATATATTAAGAGTCCATGAAGTGCTGTTTAAGATGGATAAATCCAAGGATATTACCTTAACAACCACTACCTCTTTAAAATCATATAGGTGGTCTAAAAAAGCCACCTAATTCACAGCAAACAGAACTACTGCTGAGTGAATGCAGCCACTAAGCTCATTAAGAGGATGTGGCAGGATGTGTCTGAAAAGTGCAGTGCAGTGGCTCAGCAAGCAATTAAATCCCATGACAGTTTAAAATGAGAATCTATCAGTGTCACGAGAGTGTGAAGCCTCAGCATCTCTGCTGTTCCCACCCCCACCGTTTTATTTATGATGGCGTATTGGGAACATGGGAAGTCAAAAAGATTATAATGAAATATGCCATATAAAAACCAGATTAAGCCTGCTCTTCTTTGGGGAAATATGCAGAGAGAGAAGCTGTCTGTTAGCTGTCGAGTTTGCAAAAGATACCATCTTTTGGGATGGTGCTCTCTGCCAGCAGACAGAGTGCCCCAGGGGAAATGGTGGTGAAAAACCCAGACAAGCAGCATCCATCCATCCATCATACGCTCATCTCCACATCTCCAAGGCACAAATATAGCGTTAGAGTGCAAAGGGTGGGGGCAGGGGGGATGGAATCCCTTAAGAAAGAAAGAGGAGACAATGCCTTACGTGAATAGCTGGATTTTGTAGCTTTTCTGTGCGTGCACAACCGGACTATCCTTAGCTTGTTTGCTTGCCTGCTTGTTACGTTCATGGCCAGTACAGTGATTTGTTACCGTCCTTGGAATGGATGCATTCACAGCAGTGACCAGAACCAGGTATACTAAAGGCAGGGCTCTGCAAGTTTTTTTTCATAAGCATGCCTCTGCCAGCACAGCGCAGCACGGATCTTCACTCCTCCTGCAAATCTGGATCTTAAACCCCTTCTTTCATTGCACCGTCTCCTGCTGTCCCAGGGGCAGATGCTCACGTTATTGCTGTTATGCTTTAATCCTGACCTTCCACAGTCCCTGCTATCCCAGCCTGTTCTCCCAACACCACTGTAATTCAGCACCCATCTGTAGCAAACTTGTCAGTGCCAGCTCTACACTTACAATCCTCTCCAATCCTGGTCCACAGGACCTCCTGCCAGCCCAGCCCTGGGCCTCCCCTGAGACTAGACTACTGATAACACAGACTCTCACAATGAGTCCGTAAAGCCAAACAAGTGCCCCTAGAGACTAGTAAACATCAAATTCACTTTATTTTTAATCCAAGCCAGACGCAATAAAGCCATGGCTGTACTGGAGATTGTAAGGCTACTCCAGTAACTATTTGTCTCCCCCGCCAATTCCACCCTCAAACCTCATGTATGTTATTGTACTCTCAAGGTAAACAGGGCCTTGGTGAGAACAAGGATCCGGTCACAGAGAATGATAAACCAGTTTCAGAAGCAAGACTTTCTTGAAAACAAGAAAGTATTTGTTTCCTCAGAAACAAACTATTTTGTGTGGAAAGAATAGTTTGGAGGACTATCTCCCATTAAGTGAAAACTCCTCTTCAGGCTGGAGCCATGGGATCTTATAAAGCTCCAAAATGAATCTTAGTAAACACTTGTTGCAAATTTTAGGCACTACTGAGGTTTGCTTTAGGCAGCACTGGGAGACTGGAAAATCCCAGTGTCTCCCTAGCACCTCTTCCTGCAAAGCTGCTAGTCTTGTGGTAAGGTTGGCGGGGAGCAGGGGGCACGGGGAGAAAGTGAAGAGATGGAAGAAGTCAGAGGAAGCTATGGTATGGGGGAACTGTACACTTTCACTCTTCAGCCTGGGCATAAACTGCAGAAAAATCAGAGGACAACTTTGAATTTTAAGACCAGGATCCGATGGAAAGCTTCTATCAGCCCCTAGCTAAAATACATCCCAGGAGGCTACAACACAACAGGAGGGAGAAATAAGGCTGCAGAAAACAGCAGAGGCCCTCAAACATAAGGTTAAGCATTGTTTAGTTTAAGCCATCATCAAAATGTGGACTTTACAAGCAGCTGTATTTCTTTGGCAGACTAGAATGCCTCTATAAAATCTCTCAATAAAAAAAAACCAGCCCTCCTGTCGGTTGTCTCTTGGAAGTTCTTTACAGATTTATTTCTCAGCACAGATATAAATCATTGTCACATATAATATACTGTACCTGCTTCTCAAAGACTGCCAAATTACAATATCAGGCTAAATGCTGGATCAGGTAACTACCCTCAGGGCTCAAATCATAAAGGAATATCTCCATTCAATAACATTATTCTAGCATTCATTTGTGTTCTGGTCACTCTTGCATTTGCGTTCTAGACGGGCTCACACTGCACCAGGACTTTTGTAGCATCAGGCAACACTGTAGGCAATACCAAGGGACAGAGGATGGGTAACTGCTACAATTTAGAGAAAATTCCTGAGTACAAAGTCTATTTCTTTGGGCTTTGCATCACCGTAACAGGGCTTCTGGCCTGTTTGGAGTAAGAGAATAACTTGGCCTACCTATCTGCAAGTGGTCACATAGATACACTCACACAGATGGATGGGCCTTTTGACCCATCAGAAGAACCAGAATCTGATTATTGTCCGGTAACAAGACAGCTATCAGCAAACACCAGTCACCCCCACACCACGCAGCTGGGCCAGTCACCCCCACAACGCACACTCTGCAAAGGGTAACAGGGAGTGGACCTCCGCCGCAGTCAACTGTACTATTTCCATATGTGACAGCACTGAATAAAGCCACTCACACTGAATGCAAACTCATACATAAACCATGCATAAAACCAGCCATGCTGTAACCTTGCTGCAAATTCTGCGAGATTCCGCATAGCTTCTCCTCTTCCTTATCGAGGACAGTGGAGGGGATACCTTTAGTAACAGATAAATCTCTGTAATGCAGTTATCTCTCAACTGCAGTGCACAAGCATCCCAATTAATTCAGTCCAGGCCTAGCAGAGCCGGCACTAAGCCAGAGCTGATAAACCTGCCAAAGCCAATCTGAGTCCTGCAATGATTCTTGGGAGCCTGCTCTGTGCTTTTCATGCCCCGGACTGAGGGGGGTTATTTGCTTGAGTGCAGTGCTCAGCTCTGGCTGGCTCCGCATGCCCACATGATGCTGCAACTCTGCTAATGAGGCTCTTTTAAAACCCAAAGCGCTGGGGAGCAGCAGAGACACCCAGTCAGCTCTGAAGGCATCAGTGTGGATGCAGCAGGGCTTATTAGCACTGCTCAGGCAGATTACAGGTGTCCCAGTCCTGATCCTGCATCTCTCTGCAAAGCTCCCGCTTGCGGGAAGATGGTGCTCTGCAGCCCAGGCAGGCCTGGGAAGCAGGATGGCCACCTTCACATGGCGCGGTGTCTGCAGAAGTCAGCCACACCAAGCAGAGCTGGTTCAGCATCCCTGGCTCAGTAAATACCAAACCTGCATAAACCACTGAAGAACCCAAAAGCCACAGCACAGTGGCAATGATTTAGGATGGGACATGGAACAATCATCCTAGATGCTGCCCTTGGCATCGCTGCTGTCTCACCATGTGATCTTGGGCCAAACTCTAACAAAGGTACCCTCTGCTTTTCCATCATCTGTCAAATGGAGATAGTCTTCATCTCTCCTCTGGGGTTTGGTAGGGCTTGTTCAATATTCATAGGCATTCAGTCATTCAAATAAAATGCACCAAAAATGCAAGGTGTTCTTACAGGTTCTCGCAAAGACAGGTTTAAATACTTCTTTTTTTCAAGCCAAGAAAAACACTGAAAAAGCAAGACTGTTTCCACAGGTACCAGATTTCAGTGGCCAATTCACAAATTCCAAGGAATGAGGATAATATTTACTCATGTGGTAAGATGCATCTGACAGATGAAGCTATAATCAAAAAATGTTATTATAAGAAGGAAGGTTTGTAACAGAAAAATGGCATGAGATGCTAGAAGGTATCCTTTCAGAAATAGGAAAGAACAGCAAATCGTCTACTGAGATGCTCAGATCTCTTGCCACAAAAAGGCAAGAAATTCCAAGAGGCCTATAAAGCGTTTAGACAAAAAGGTGAACTCTAGAATTAATAACAGAATGGTAAACAGGAAGATTAATGGCACCAGAGAAAATGCAGATGGCGAAGCCCAGCCTGCAGGCTCAGCAAGACTCTGAACAGGGAGGGGGAAAAAGGCAAGGTGTAAACAAGGTGACCTTCAAAGCCACAGGAATGCCTGCCAACAGGCCAGCCAGAGGGCATCCCGAGACACAGATGTGCCATCTGGAGTAGGCTGTCTCATGACAACATGAACAAGATTTGTCTTTTTCAAAAATTGCAGGGAGGCAAAATGGGTAGCGGCAGAAAATATGACCATTCATTCAAAAGGGGCACAATTAAACGCACAGGTTGGAAAAGGATGCTATTTTGTAAAGAAAATGTTAAAGAATTCCCTGAATATCCCCACTCAGAAAGGTCTTGTGCCCACTTGTAAAGCCTGTGCACGCAAGGTGTGGGGGAGGAGAAACTGGTTTTCACTAATGTTTTCCTTCAGGGTTTATGCTTTAGGTTTAGGGTAAAAAAAAAAAAAACAAACACCACCAAAAAAACAACAAAGCAAACAACAAAACCACCCACCAACTCAGCACAAACTGCAAAGCAGCCCTTTAAACCCATGATAGTATAAATTTTCCCCATCTTGGCATAAGTCTATTCACTCCAGATGCTACATATAGGTTGAAAGCAGGTAAAGATCTCTCAGACACATCTCCGTGTCCAATATCTGCTTTTACAGAGTTCCCTTGCTCCCTCTCAGTGCTTAGTTGGACCTCGATTCTCCTAATAAGCTTTGTGTGTGCCTAGGAGATCTCAGTTCTTTGCCTACAGTAGAAAGTGGGAGAGAAAAATCTCCTACTACAGTTCTTCAGGGGAGCCTGGCTCTTTCAGACCTGATGCTTAGATCATTGAGGTCAACCAGGAAAATTAAAAAGTAAATGCAATCATACGTTTTTTAAGCACGTCAATCAAACACTACAGTGGGGCAGTGCTAAGGGGAACAATGCTATCTCTAAATAAGCCTTCTACAAAATAAGCCAAATGTGTTCTGCTGTGATATCCAGAGGCAAGAATTTTAGGGCAAAACAGAATAAGAAACCACATTACAGCTCATTGTGGAAAAAAGCAGACCCTAGCTGTCAGAGTCCAGCAGGTAGTGAATTCACACACCTCTTCCTTCCAGCCTGGCTCAAAGTCCATCAAATCTGAGTATTTCAGGCAAAACTGACCCATCCGAGTTCAGTGCTGAAATCTGTTAATTCATTGCTAAGTGTACAAGCAGACATATCTGAATGTTTTTTATTCTGATGGGCTGCATACCAACCGCAACGAAGATATTGGCATGACCGCCAGTTTCACAGTAGGAACCACGGGTGCTGGATGAGCTCAGGCAGCCTGGGCAAAACCTGCGCAGCCCCAGCGCTGTTGCATCAAGCAGGCTTGACTCAAGCGAGCTTACGATTGCTGACAGGAGCTGCCATCATGGCTCGGGACATCAGTACATACCTTTCTCCAGAAAGCCCCATCATGTGGTTCCATTGATTGCTTTTTGAATAGAACAGGAATGGAGAGATGAAGTACACACCTGAAAACACTAAAGTGGCACTGAGGAAGGAATCAGGAAGAACAAGGGAGAAAAACAGCAAGATGGCGGAAAGCTATTATATTCCTTTGCCTTGCCTGCTGCAGCTGAACTATAGCAGGCTTGTTCTGAAAACTGCCACAGAAAAGTCTGAAAAATGGAAGCTCTGGGCCTTGAATTATGCCTTTTCAATATCTCTCTCTTTTCTCTTCTCTGCTAATGGAGAAGAACTCTGTAAACTCCTAGATTCTGAAAATATACATTCTGGGCCCTTTCCACACCTTACAAAACACAGTGAAAATAGATGATAACAGGGAAGAGGGAGAGATAGCCATGCAAGGAGAAAACAAAGTGAAATAGAGAATAGTTGCTCTTCTCTCCTTTCCCCCTGCTCAGCTTTCATTTCCCTTTGTTCCTCTAACGTTGAGCCAAACTAAGCCAAAGGAGCTGCCGTGCTGGGCTACAAGATTGATGGCTGCAGGCAGACTCCACAGTGAAGAGACGGATGACTGGTCATTTCCCCCGATGCACTGAGAAACATCCATCCTTGCAGCCATGCTGAGCCCATTCGTGCTCCTTTTGAAAAGAGAGATAAACACGGGCAGCCGGAGGCACCTGAGTGTCCTTCTCCCTCAGAAGGACATAGTTATACTCCTCTGGGTTCCTTGAGAAGGTCGCTCTGTCCATCCCTGAACATCTGGCTGTGGGATTTGCTAACTCTCTCCCTCCCCCAGCAATCATCCATCTATTAGAGCACAGTGCAGGTCGGAAGAAAACGGTGAAGAGAACGGTGTGACAACCTCATCAATCTACAGCTACACGCCTGGCTATTTAGTTTTCTTTACGCTATTCCTAAATGGGGGGCGGGGGGGGGGAGAATTGCTACTGGTATGAAAGAGTGAATTGTGGAAATGGCAATGTGGATTGGAGTAAGTCCTTATGACTATTAAAATGTTGTGCATGTACTAAAGCAGTAGGGAACTAATTAAGATTCAGGATTGAAAGGCAAAACAAAAAAGTTGGATGCACTCTGGTTCCATCTGTAGCACTTGCTGAGAGTTCAGATATACTTAGGGCATCATCTATAGCAGAGAGAGGTTAATTTTTTTATTTTGCCCATTCAGATATTAACAGAAAGCTCCCTGGAAGAATATACTGTAAGTATATTTATAGTGCCAACCCTGTTATAGCAGCACAAAGCACTTAATCCTGACTCCTTTCTATTTAGTTAATAGTGTCTTTGTTTGCTGATACTGTCCTGGTCTATAGCATTGCTCACAGATATAGCCTCCGTGTTTCCAATTCTCCTGCCGTGCTGCTACCTCACTGTCATGGTTTAACCCCGAATTGTAACCCAATACCACGCAGCCGCTCGCTCACTCCCCCCCTCCCTGTTGGGGTGGGGAGGAGAATCGGAGAGAAAGGAAAACTCACGGGTTGAGATAAAAACAGCTCACCAGGACAGCAAAGGAAAAATATGAAAATATATTAATAATGATAATAATGATAATATATACAAGGATAATAGAATATATAAAACAAACGATACACAATCTCTCACCACCCGACGACCGATACAGCCCGTCCCGAGCAGCAGGCAGGGAGCAGGGGTATCCCCCCCCAGCTATCCCAGAACAGCAAGTTCCAGGGAAAGCAGGTGAGGGAACAAACAGCTAAACGAGTGAAAAACAAAAAGGTAAAAATAGGGAAACAAAAAGCAACCCGAAGGGAAGCTTAAGGATTAGGGCAAGTTAAAGGTCTCAAAAGCCTCAAAAGCCCAAAAGACCAAAAAAGATCTAGTCAAAACTAGTGGCCCACCGACCGACCCTCGCTTATATCAAGCATGACGTCTATGGTATGGAATACTCTCTTTGGTCAGTTTGGATCAACTATCCTGTCTCTACCCCTCCCAGGTTTTTGCATCTGCACGTTAGCAGAACCTGGAAAACAACAAAATGTCCTTGGTGGTTCAGCAGCAACCAGCAACATCAGTGTGCTATCACTGTTCTTCTCACACCAAAGCCAAAACACAGGAGCTGCTGAAAACAAAACTAGCTCCATCCCGGCCTAAACCAGGACACTCACTTTGGCAATGAGCATTACGTGGCAGATGTACCCATAGCATCATTTACAAATACAGCATCACTCCAGAAATTCCTATAACTATGAACCTCACTTTGTCAGAGTAGCACATATCTGTAACCGTGTCATTCACAGACATTGCACCAAGGAAATCATGAGAAGATAAAAGCATTCATCATCTCTCAAAAACACAAAGAAATGAGTCACTTGCTTAAAGTGTTTAATGTAGTTTTAGCACTCTAACTGTCTGAGCCAGCTTTGAAAATTTGTCTTCTATTCCCATCATGCAATGCTATTTATTTTAGGCCAACAACAAAAGGATTTTCACTACAGCTCTGTAGGACATGCATAGGATATTAATCATGACCATATGTGTTCCTAAGACATCAACCCCATACTTCCCGAGGGCAATCGCATGCATTCAGAAGTGCATCACTTCCATCAAGAGGAGTAAAGTTTTCATCCTTTCTCCTACATCAAGAACCATAGCTTTAGCTGATGGAAATTGCTGCTCGCTGTAGTCTTTATTGGAACTGTACCTACCTACAACACCTAAAGTCTTGGCCCTAAATTACCTTGTTTGTTTAAGGGGAACCATGGTCCAAGTGCATCCTAAGTGAGATCTCTGGTCTGGAAGATATTGCACAGAAAAGCCATATCCATCTATTCCATTCTTAATTCTCGTCCAAAAGTACATTGCATCGACCCTCCTTCCCCCAAGGAGTTCATTATTGGGAATGGACGCCATGGCACACACCAATGGTGTCAGAATCCTGAAGCCTAAAATACCTGCAATAAACCATTAGGCAATTAAATGCAAAATGCAGGGAATATTGAAATTCATTGTAATCGAGTAAAAACATACTTAATATCTCTCAGGTATGAGATGATTATAAGGCTATAAAATGTTTACTCCAGAGAATGGGAATGACAGACTGAAGACTTCCACCAAGGAAGGTGGTGGGTGGTGCAGGGATGTGGGAGGGGAAGACACCACACTCTCCATTCTACTCTCAGCAAATCTGTAAAGCTTGGCTTGTAAGATTTCAAACTGGACTTTAAATTAACATTTATTGCTCATTCCTTTGTATTACGCATCAGAAAAATATCACCTGCTATAAATTTTATGTTTCAGACTACAAAACAATTTTATTTGCTATCTGTCAGGAGAACAATAAAATTGAATAAAAGTTTTTTAAAAAATCATATTTTGAACGTAATGATATTCCATAATCTCTTTGCTATTTTTAGTTAACTTTTTCTTCTATAAAATAGTGCACAGGTTCTACTACACAGTTGATCTAGTAGCCCAGTGACTTTATTGGGCTCTATTTTGCAGGATGCTGAGTACCAAACCTGCAAGTCTGGTCCAACCCGGTACTTTACATGTGGATTTAATTTTAAGCATGTGACAAGTCCCATTAATTACAAAAAGATCACTCATGTTCTTAAAGCCCAAGCTCAGGTGCTTTCCTTCTCTGGGGTTAGACAGCTTGGCATCTTACAAGACTAAGCCCTGGGGACTTGATCCTATAAACCCTTTTTCATGTGATTACCAGAGAACTCCCAGGATTACTCACATGAACATACAAAATAGATGCAGTCAATTAGATAAAAGGTCCCCATTTCCTAGGATCTTGTGTCCAGTACTTGCATCTAAACTATTCTTGTGCTTCCCAAAAATCCTTTTGCCGATGTGGCTTATTCTTTTTCAGGCATCGGTATGAGCTATACTAAGAAAAGTGCCAGGAGGCTTGCCAGCAAAGCTGTTCAGGTTCAGCTCTAGCTGCAAGACTCCTACAGGGCAGACGGCTTCCCAACCACCCCTCCCCTTTGCTGGAGAGCTGATGATTTGCGCCTTGGGGGAAACGAATCTGCCGGGTTCCAGCATTTCCCCAGGTACCATCCCCTGGCACTCCCCCAGGGGTTCCCATACCCCTTCTTCCCGACAAGCCTTGAGGGAACTGCTTGGGCAACCCACTCCTAGGCCCCCCACGCCTACTCGGGGAGCACTGAAACACTCTTTTCAAAGCCACCTTTTCTCTAAGAAAAGAATCCCATCCTCGGCTCACCTGCACTCCTCTTCTTTTTAAGATTAAATCTGTTTATTTCGGAAATAAGTAGTCCTGATGATGCTTACTTACAAACATCGAAGTTAACTTCCTAGTAAGGGGATAAATCCCACAGCATTTTACCTCTCCAGTAGGAATGCTATGTCTCCTAGAGACACGACATTCACAGTCAGGTCTTGGCAGCTTAAGAGGCAAACGCTGAAAAACCTCTTCCCAAAGACACGTCCTAGCAGCCCGATGTAGGTCAAACACACAGTAGCCAAGAAAAGCGAAAGAGCGAAACAACGGGCTGGATAACACAGAAAGGGTGGTGGCACCACAAGTAAGCTCCCTCTCAAGCAGCCCAGGTATTTCAAGCCAATGCCATCTCAGCTGCCTGAGCCCTGCAAGCTTTCCTCACGTCTTGCAGATCGAGCCCCAAGAGATGACCTGCAGTCACACTGTAGAGGCTCTGAGGAGTTCATCAGCACAACTCATTCCTTCAATTTAATGGCCTACTGTAGTGACCAAAACATTTTTCAAAACGGCCTGGCTCCAAAGTCATCATAACTGTATTTTCGCAAATACACTAAACACAGCTGAGACTACACACCGGTGGAAAAATCACCTCTAAGTGGCTGCATTGCTTCTGAAATTACAACAGCCTTGTGTCTGTGGGTCACTGCACATGCAGCCTACATTCCCATTCTCAGGGACGAGACCCAGAAAGATAGAGATTTAACAGTTTCCAAAATTGCCTTATCTTGTTCAGTTGCTACTTGTGCCTTAGCCTGATGACTAGAGCCAGAGGGGTCTGGCTTCAATGGGCTTTTGATCAAAACCCGGAGAGGTTCCAAAGCCCGGTGGCTTCTTCACGCAGCTTTCTCCTAATTATGCAAACTGGCTCAGCCACACAAGAACCAGGAGTAATCCCAGGTGACTCATACGAGCAATCTTAGCTAACCAACACAGTTCTCCTGGTAAAACTGTGAATAGAAAATACTTGTAGTGACCTGTTCCAGATGCCACAAATGAAAGAGAAACTATTTACACAAAGTTAATCCTGTGAATTCTAGCAGCATGACTGCAGAGTTAAGTAGCAGAAACAATGTTTTTGTTTTCTTGACTGGACTATTTATAGAATATTGTTTGCTTTTCTAGAAATGAGTGTGTTTTATTTCCATACCTGCAAAATCATGAAATCCCATTTGGGGGAAAACACATATTCACTCACATCCTTGAACCTACTGAGCTGAATTAGTCTAAGAATTTGCAGCTTATCACACGTAACAATACCCAGCTTTGATTTGAAGGAGAAGTTATCACAGGTCCGGCAGCCATGACGTACAGAAGGCCAGCTCATCAGTGGCCAAAATGAAGCAAGAAGAGTTACACTGTGCAAAACTTGAGATATCTTTCTAACACTTACACTGCACAGCCAGCCTTGCGAAAACTGGCTCAACAATTCACCTATGGTGAGTCTCTTTATTTGTATATATGGGTGTGTAACAAATTACACGTTTTTCATCACCATCCTGGCACACATAAGCCCAGGTTTTGCACCAGAGCTTGTTCGCTTTCATACCAGTTTTGCAAGGCTTCATGCTGATGGCCAAAACGTTTAATACTGGCACTTTAAAGGCTTGGCAAGTGGCACGCTTTATTCATACATTCCTTTAAATAAAAAGGTCTCCCCTACCCCTCCCAAACTCTCTAGAAAGATTTATTAACTATCTGTTAGGCATTTCTCTGAGAGAGACAAATGAGATCAATGTTTTAGCACCTCCATTTTACACACTAAGCAGCTGAGAGAAAAAGAGATGGTCCATTGTCCCCGTTGCTGCATAGTCCTGTACAGGGTACAGAAGATGCAAGCACGTGATAGCGGGGCAGGACATGAAATGCAGAGGTTGGCACCTCTACTGCAGACTGGCAACGGGACAAAGATATTTCACTGCAGGACTTCCGCATCATGATGCCGTGTCAGTGAATCCATGCAGAAAGGGACAGGTTCTCTGGTATTCTTAGTGCCACATAAGAAAAGGAAAGCAAACTTTATCTGGCCAGAGATTTGGACCAGCAAAGATCCTCATTGTAGGAAGAATTTAAAGGTGGTGGATGAGATGGAATAGAGTCTGGTCAAATACGTGTGTGAAAGGAAGAAGCTGATTCACAGGAGGTCCCACACTGATGAGCTTTCTCTTGGTGACAGAAAGTCACTTTTTCTAACCCGAGTCATAGCTGGATGTGTAAGTGCCATAGAGCAGCAGCTCTCGCCTGTGGTGCCATGTCCTGCTGTGAACAATCTGAAGGCAAGATTAGTGGAGAATTGGAGCCTACTGTTTTGATTCAGTAGCACTGATGGACTCATCTGTAAGCTGCAGGCTTAGCTGATGAATAAACACCTACTTAAATTTAGGCCAATACTTAGGTACTTTGCTGGATAAGAAGCCCAAAAGAGAAGGCCCAGCAGAAATCAGTATTTATTTTGGTATAAATAAAAGCTAGAGCTGGTAAAAGATGAATTTTCCCTCCATTCACATGAGAAGTTCCCAATTTGCTAAAGAAATGATTGGAAAAAAACAGTTGGGGTGTTCAGGGATTCCTACAGCCATGATGAACGTTTCCTTTTTCTTACACATTGAAATTTCCTATCTAGCTCTAAAAAAAACCCCCAAAAACCACCACCAAAACAGCAACAAAAAAAAGAAACACAACAAAAACCCAAGACCTTCCAGCATCCCTGCTTCCAGATTTGGATTCACAATATAAAGGTTCATTTTATTCCAAAGTGCTACAGAAATGTGACATATATAGGTATATGATAGACCAGCCTCAGGATTCAGCACGGCCAGCGTGCAGATGTGCACTGTAACACATCAAATGAGAACTGAAAATTATCTACCCTCCCTGTCACAAAAAGTTAAGTATTTTTTTTGTTTTCTTTTACCTGAGGTGCCAAAAATAAAGATTGACGGGAATGGGTGCAAATGAGATCTGCTGTAGCTCAACCAGAAACTACAGGACCCGTGTGGAATCGCTCAGTAGAATTCTTTGACGTGGGTCATGCAGCTTCTTCAAATGTGAAGCACATCGCCGTCCACACTCTGTGATGTTGAGTTATGTGACATTTGACCTAATGTTTGCCTAACACTTGACCTAAATTACACTGCAGGACGGTTGCTTTGCCACCACCTACCAAAATCAAACCCCGTTTCGAACAAATAATAATTTAAAAACAGGCTATTCCTGCCACAGAAGAAAATCTGTTAAAAAGTTGACTCACGGAGTAGGCTCAATCCCTCTCCCACCCTAGTTTCACACCCACGGCGCTCCATTCCTCTCCGCAGAGGTGCCTCCCCGGCCGCCTCCGGTTCCCGCGAACCAGGGCCGGGCGCTGCCCGGGCAGAACGCGGGACGCCCGCTGCTCCCTCTGCTGGCGGCAGCGCCCCCGCCGCCGCCGCCCCCGCCCGCCGCGACCGCCCCCGCCGCGGCCACCCGCCCCCGCCGCCCCCGCGCAGCGCCCGTTCCCAGCCCTACCGCAGCCAACCGCCCGGCAGGTGGGACCGGGCATCGGAAAAGACCAAAAAAAAAAAAAAAAAAAAATCCTAAAATCGGTGCTCTTTTAAAGTACTGAAGAATGTATTATAAAAAATGAGGAGAGTCATTTCAAAAGCCGAAGTACTTCAGAATGCAGAAGCACTTGAGCAAAAAGCAGATTTTAAAAAACATTTTAATGTCAAGATTTTGGAGGGAAGTTGGCGAAAGACGCAGAAGTTGATAACAGGCTTCTAAACTCCATCTTAGGTGAGGAATCTCGACCAAGTCATCAGAGAACAAAAGTTGCTTCTGTCTGATGGCTGTCATCTCACATCTGCCCCGAATTTAGCTTTCATGACAGCAAATGTTTACAGAAGCCATGAACAATTAAAAAAACTAAACCAAGCTCTACACAAAAGTATCTTTGGTAAACTCATGTCTGCAGAAACCTATCAGAAGTCTGAACAATTGATACATTCAGGAATATCGTATCCAATTCATCTGAATTTTACCAAAGTACTCTTATTTGGCACCAGAATTATTCTGCCAGTTTTGATCCTACGACAGTCTTAATAGATCTTAAAGAGGAGCCACAGGAAGGTTTTATAATATAACAGGAACCTAGCCTTAAATCACAGAGAAGTTTCCATATATGTTAAATAGTAGCAAAACTTTTTGTTAAGAAAAGATGTGCCTTTCCTTGCAGTGTTCATAGCGAAACAACGCTGCTGTCTTGTAGTACTGAACAAGAACCAACGTGTGATTGTGTAGAAATTGCTGAAATTGAAAGTGAAACTAGTCAATATTAATTGGCCTATCTGAGAAAAATGATAAAAGGAAATTCTCATGAAATTAGTGTTTTGAATTATTTTCAGGCTCTAGCATCTTTGAGCGACACCAGACAGAGCAACCAGGGAAAGAAAAAAGAATACAGAACTTAGGAGAACTGAGCTCTTTCTGTGTTCTTGGGTTCAATTTCCAGCTCTACCACAAACCTCCGGTTAAACCTTCATAGGAGTAGTTTATTATCTTTGTCGCTCACTTCTCCATTTAGGAATCAAAGTACTTCCTTTACTGTGTTTTGTATGTTTGGACTGTAAGATCTGCTATGGTATACAACTAAGGCAGAGAGTATAAGAAGCTTTCACAACAACCCCTAGGATGATGATCTAACATGCTGCTTGCGTCTCTAGATGCTATCATATAAGTGATACTAATGCAAATTCTGGCCTTTGCTTTGTAATTTCATCTTAACTTTATCTTGGTGAAGTGCCCCATCTTAAAGAGCACTGACCTCCACAGACAGGCTGAGCATCTTCCACAAGAGTTGGGGGCACTCATCACTTCCCAGGAGAAACACAGTACCTTGTACAATCAGACACAGTCTCTACAAGGTAAATTGAGACGGTTGAAAGAGATAATAGCTTATCTGTAAGAATTCGGTTCATTCATCCACAAGCACACTCACATAGGTATATCCCATATGTCAGATTAAAAACAGATCAGGCATTGTTTAAGTGGCGTCTAAAAATCTGTTATCAGTACTCGCTTCAAACAATTCTACCATGGTTCATCATAGCACATGAAAAATACTTTTGTTTACTTTTACCTCTTCAACAGCTGGTAAAAGAAAAGCCATTTCTGTAGTGCAGCTGAACACCAGACTGCCCAGAGATAAGTAGCAGGACAGACACTAGCACAGGACACCAACTCATGCTCACCAGAGTAGCAGCACACACAAACTCTACTGCGTACCCTCCAAGCGGGTGGGAAGGCTGCCTGCTGTGAAACCTCACTGTTGGCTTTCAGTCCAAAACCAAAGGACAGCAGTGAATTGAGACAAAAGCTTTCCAGTCATATTCTTTATACTTACATAGCACGTGAAATAAAAGCTCTGCGTGTATGTATGTACGTATCTATATTTAGGCATCTTGTAAAACTGAAGTAGGACACTACCAATTTAAATTCCACCCGAGTTTTTGGCCATACGCACCCTATTTGTTCTCATCAGCATAGCTGCAAAGCTTGGGTAATACCTGACTGTCAGCAGGGTTTACTGTAGGTAATACCACTTCCACAATATTGATACCTGAGCCAACACAAAATCATGATACCACCCAGTACCACAAAACCACTAAGTACATAGGAGAAGAAGCAATTAAGATTTCAAGCAGCCTTGGGTGTAATCAGACATCTCTCTTCCATTTCTAACCCTCATCTCCCTCATCTTCCCAGCTGCTCTGATACTGCTGAGGGCTGGAACCATACTGCTTGCCTTCGCGGCACCTGCAGTTCAAGGTGGTGGTAGGAGAGTTGGCAATTCTCCTTCTTCTCCCATTTCTCTGGAAGAACAGGCTACCCAGCCCAGTCCAACTCTCTCCCTCACCCATTCCCAGACTCACAGACCTCCCAAGCACAGGAGCTCTGCTCTGCTCTTGCTGGGCAGGAGAACAGTCAGCTGAGGAGTGCATGTAGAAGCATGAACTGCTTCCAGCCCTCCCACTGCTCCGCGCTGAAGTGCCTAGTTCTGCAGAGAATCAGGTTTACCCATACTTAGTTGAACAGACGTCTAGTTTCATGAATATTATGAGAGTATCAACACCTAATAACTTTAGCACTCTGTACCGAGAAAATCACAGTATTAGCAGCATGTCCATATATTGCCCATGACTGGGGATTTGTTTCAAATCTATACCACTGTTCACAGGAGTCTTGGCTGCTACACTATAATGACTCGTGTAACAGCTCATATCCGTTACAAGAAAGAAAACTTGGCTGCACTTGAGCCATAATCCTTGGTTCTGATGATATGAATGTACCACTGAAAGATGAAGACCAGTCCACGTGAAAGTAAATGGCAGGAATACTTAGTGTAATTCCTAAAGGTCTGGTAATAATATTGACTGTATTATCACCGAAGCAGTTATCATAAGTAAGTTTTGGCAATACTTTATTCCTACTGCATATCTATTGGATAGGCTACTGGATGGGATGGAGGATGCTTAGAAATAATATTAACATGAACGTTGTTAGACCCTTGATCAAACAACTTTACTAGGGCAATTCATGCGCGTACAGTGGCAGAGGAAAATAGGCATCTAAAGGCTGCATCAGCAGCACCTATTCCAGTCTTCTGATCTTTACAAATTTGGCTGTAACTATTCTTAAAACCAAACACTTCCACTTGAAACTAAATAAAAGCAACAGACCAGGGCAATAGAAGCACCATGTTCTATTAAGAAGCAAGCAGCAACCGACCCCAAGAAAAATATTATAGCGCACTTGCATTTTACAAAAAACAGGAGACCGTTGCAGCATGATTATTTTCTTCACTAGGTTTTGGTATTACCAAATACGAAATTTGCACTCACTCAGCCGTGTCATGCACTACCTAAACCTGCAAGGTACCAACACTGCAAAAGGAGGTTATAACTATAAATGCTATATTATTACTAAATGCTTTATTGTACCCTTGAACTGCTAGCAAGACGATAGTTCGATTCTACTTACTGACCAGCTGATGACTAGCTACTACTTACCAAAACAAAAATCCTAGGTCTATCTATCTCCTGAATTATGTAGAAGTCTTGAACTTCTGGATACAACTTATCGCTATAATGAGCCACTCCAAAACCCAAGACGCAGTCCGAGCAAGTATTCACACCCCCTGGTGCTGATCCCACTGACTGCTGGATTGGCAACTTTTGGAGCTAAGAGCCCCTCCTGTGTTTGTTACAGTGGCAGTCTCACAAGAAGTACTTCTAAACAGTTAACAAATGTAAAACATAATAAAACTAAGGTTTAGCCCTAATTTGATGTTGTAGAATTGCATTGCTTGCATATGTTATATAACATACAACCAATTCAACAGCCTCCTATATAAAAATCAGCTACTCGCATATTAATCCAGCACAAGCCCTCTCTAGCTGCTGAGAATAGCTCTAAGCCACAACTAGGATGTCCAAGCCCTAGGTGGAGTGAAACTATGGGAGACTTAGATTAGTTTTCTTCCAAAATTATTTCAGATGTCTTACAGTTGTCATCTCTGTGCTTTTTAAGGGATCTTAAATTGCCATATCTTTGCCCTACACAGTCATCTAATGTTTAACTGAGGAATAAAGAGGTCAGCATAAGATGGCTTCCTAGGTTCAGCATTAGGCTTTACCACAGTGTCCCCCTCCAAAACGTGCAGTATTTCTGCTGTCCCTGTTGAAAATAAATTACGCTATCTTTTTGTCAAATTGTGAAAAGCTATCTTTAAATGGAGATCCAATGTTTTCCATAGGTTTTATACTTTCAAATCAGAGAAGGGAAAAATCCCATTTTTGGCTAGCAAGCCTATTCTGGATATGCACAGATGGAGTGAAATTATTTTGTGGTGTAACTCATAAGGAAAGTTAATCACTAGATAGAAATTGGTTGGAAAATAGATTTAAATGGCAGAGCAATGTAACTTGCCTTATTTGGCTGCCACCGGCAATGCAACAAAAGTAGCACTTCTGAGATGCGGAAGAAATGTTTATAGCAGGGGAAACAACATAGAGACAGACATGCTGAGGTCTCTTTATCTGATAACTTTGTGGTAATTGCCTTTCATGCCCTGTGGCATGTAGGATGCACTAATTTGGCATTCAGTGAGTACAGCAAAGAAGCATCATGCAAACAAAGAAGAATCAAACTCTACACTACTGCTTTACCTTACTAAATTACCAAGGCACAGCAATGTTTGCATCATCACAAAGTCTGAGGTAGACATTTCTATGGGCCAACATCATCCTCTTCCTAGAGTCCAGTCTCATTTCCATCAGTGTAACCTGACTGATTTCACCAATTCTTTCTGATCAGCTCTGCTGTGAGGTCTGGTTCTATTTGCTGGCTGAGATTTTGCCCTTGGTTTGAAGCTCAACTGAGTGGTTACAGGCATTTCTTCCTCTTGTCCAACTGTCTGCTGACATCTCCTATATTGAAGGTAGGGAACCTTCAAAAACTGTTTCTACCAAAATCAACATGAATTTTGCCTCTGATTTTGCTGAGTTTAGAACTTGTCTCTTGCCCCTTCCTCTCTCTTCACCAACTACTGCATAGAGGCAAAGTCATCAGTATTGCTGCGCATAGCTCAGTTCCCAGACACCTTTTTCTGTCAAACAGGTTTTTTAAATATTCTTAATTTACATTTTGGGGTTTTCTCCTGTACTTTTTATATTGGCAGTGTCTCGCCTCTTAAAAACCACGTACAGCTGTGAGTACGTGTGCTCCCCCTTTCTCATAATAGCTGACCCCAAAGACAGCAAGCCTTTATTACTAACTGCAGGGAAGAATGCACAACACTACGCTCTACCTGACACAGCTGTAGCTCCTCCGCATCTGCTTTACAGTCACTCATTCAGCATCCAGACTCACCACTTCACATAGCTTAATTGTGGGGGAAGAGTACCAGGGACAACAGGAATGAAAGAAGAATGGGCTAAGGTACACATACAGGCATACACACATATACAAATGTGGCATACGGTCACTAATTTTTATTATTTGCTGTTTATAATCTGGTCACACCCTTGGTCCCCAGCCCCATTATGAAAAATCTTACCAGTGTACTGTTCCACACACAGAGCAGTCTTTTTCACAAAAATTAGGCAGCAGATGCCAGAGTGAGATTTTGTATTAATAACACACTGAGGCAATAATTAGTAATACATTGATCCTTTACATCCTTATGAATTTGTTAATAGAGGCCAGAATCCACCCCTACGGGAGGTAAATTCAGCTCCCATTGCATTCAATACAACTTGTACACATTTCTGTAAGGGATGAGTTGAGTGCAGAGGGTTTGGTGGTTATTGTTACAGCAAATCAAGTAAGATGCAGCAGATACAAGGAGAAATGGTTGGAGAGGGGCAAAGATAAAGTCCGAGGTCTAAATGCCAGGTTTGCAGTATGCCAGCTGCTCTGCAGCACAGGAGAGAGAGAGGCAAACAAATACTTACCAGGTTTAATTTCCAGCAGCTTCAGCCTGGAATCCTCAGGGGGATGCAAACGCCTCTTTTTGCGCCAGCAACGTGCTGGGTATGTGTATAGCTGACCTGGGGCCAGGCCTGAAGATTAAAGGCAAAAAATAAATATAATCACATTTCAGTTTGTAAACCACAAACACTGTCTCTAGCATCTTTGTTCTTGCCCTTCCAGCATCTCCTTGTTGGAGGGTTCAATCCTGCAAATCATGAGGCAGAACTACGCACTCAAGACATCTAGTGCTCCTGAGGCTCCTCAGCACCTCTTGGGATCAGGCCTATAGAGAATCTAGGTCTCACTTATACACTTCACTCAGCTCACTGAAACCAGAGTTGCACATAAATAATTTGTGATTTCTTCAGGGTAAATAGAATTTCAGACTCTCCTGGGTCACAGGAGCAATGCCTCCTCCACAAGCAGAGAAAGTCCCTTGGGAGAGAAGAGATGAAGTTCCGACACGCAAATCATAAGGCCCTGATGCACAGAGCAGCTCAGGAAATTTGTGTCTTCCAAGTGGGAGCAAACCAAGATCCATGAGGTCTGGCTATCTGAACTCTGTATTTTTGCTTAAATTCTGGACTTTTGTTTGAAGACAGATTCTTCATTCTGGTTATTACCTCCTCATGCCAACATCCTGAATGAAGGCGGAGATACAGCAGTCATGTTTATATTACCGCATGCTCCATTGAATCACATTTGGCATTGCTGGCTTCTGAGCTGCCCTGGCTCTCCCGACAGACACCCCTTAGCCAACGTTCAAGCTATGCTTTGCTCTCTTGTATTCAGAACACGGCAGGGCTTCGTGAATGCATTGCTACTAGGGGCACAGAAGCACACTGCCAAGTGCTTCAAAGTATCCTCAACTGCCCCAGACACTCACGACACACAGAAATACCCAGCAAGACACAGAAAAATTGGAGGAACTTCATTCTCTCCCCTGCTTCTCCTGCCCTCTCCATCCACCAATTCTGCTTTGGCTCCTCTGTCCTTCTGCTGTTGCTGTTAGTCTTGAAGGGGCTACAGAGTGCAACTGCAATTCCAGTCTCATTGCCCTTAGAAAACAGGTAAGACCACATAAGAGAGAGGACAGGAGTGGTGTTACTATATCTGAAACGGTACCAACAGTGAACAGCTGGATAACATCAAGGCAGTGCCAGTAAAGCAGAACAGCTCAAGGGCAGCAGGATGGCCCAAGAGTTCTCAGCCATCCCTTCTGAAGCAGCCAGGACAGTGTACCGGCTTGGGAACAAAACTGACTCACTGAACCAAATGAGGATAATGAAAAAAACAATATCCTGTTACTTGGGGGGGAGGGGGGGAAGACACAACAAAATTATTCACCTCAAGGGAATGGGCTAATCTAATTCTGCAAGTGAAGCCTAAGCACCTGGTTTGAAATATTTAAACTGTTGGGAATGCCAGTTCAGACCCCAGCACTTTTCACCTACTTCCAAGGCCTTGGTGCATAAACGGAGCATCTACAGCACACTGCCTGGGTATGGCCAAGCGACAGAGTATTCACAGAGATCCTGGCTGTTCCAGGGCACAGAATGCTACTGAACTGGGGCTTTTCACGCCCTTCTTTCATTGCTGCACAGCTTGCTGGGCATTATGCCCACCCCAAGAAGGACATATTTCAGAGCAGGGCACTTGGGACTGGTTTGGGAATAAAAATGTGAATAACTAGCACTTCTACAGTGTTTGGACACACTTCTTCACGGCACTTTGCAAATATTAACCACTGCAAACAATTGCTATTATGATGAGGTGGATTGTGCCTGGCTCTGATGTGAGTCATTAAAGAGGTGGAGGCAAGAAGCCTCACCCTTTCGCAGCAGGTCCTGTGCTAGAACTCACTCACAACATTGAAATGGCAGTTGCTAGGCCAAAGCAATAGGACAAAGAATCAGCCCTCCACTGCACAGGTCTCCACAGAGGAGTCACTTGGACGAAATAAGCACTACAGTTTTGAGGATTTGTCCCAGACAGAGATGAGCAAGGATCTACTGCAGTTTTGGGGAGTATCTGTTAATGTGGGTTCAATTATTGAGTCCTCTTATATGAATTAGCAGTTCTGGATTCAGCCTGGAGAGTGAAAGCCAACCACAAATGCTGAAAGCCCAACAAGGAACAAAGCAGGTATCCTTGAAAAGACAGAGGTGGGAAAGCCTCTTCCCTAGAAGACATATAGCCCACTCCAGGTGGCAGATAGATCAATAAGAGACGGATGATCCAACATCCATCTCTGCACCCCTTGAGGTAAGTTCTCTGTTCCTATTCACAATACCCTTGCTCATTAATACGCAGCCATCCAACGAACTTAAAACATATACCAGACCTTCACTTGATCCAAGCCCATCAAATGCTACCTTCAGTTCTCCACCCGGATGACTATCTGTCGCTGTGCTGGCTCACATGAAATGTGGATCTTTGATTGTTTACACAAAGGAGAGGTAACAAGGAAAGGGTCAGTTCTGAACTTTGAATCTAGCCCCTCCACAGTCGATCTTGCAGTGCATATGGAAATAATGTATATACAGGTCTTACTGTCTTCAGTCCTGGCTCGGCTGTCTCTCCCTCTGGTGCCTTATAGGGCAACCAGAGAAGGTTCCAACCATTTGCTTATAGAGGAAATAGCAGAACCTGCAGTGAGTTATGTTGTTTATCTCATTAGTGTAGGAAAGTCATAACTCAAAGCTTGTGTGAAAGGCCGGGGGAGGAGGGGAAAAGGAGGAGGGAGTTATGTGCAGTATTGTGTGAAATTAACCCTGAACTGTTCATCATGAGATGCAGTTTTCTGACTCCTTTAACAAAGAGGACAGTAAGAAACCAGGTTAATATGCTGAGATCCTGGCTCTCCTCTCTGTTTTTCAAGACCTCTGTAAGTGAAAAGAGGTTCTGGAGCTTTGCCATTTGTCTTTATACAGTTTTTCAGGTTAGGGAGAGTAAATGGCAGTGAACACAGCTCACAAGACAGATACCAGGGTGGTTGGCAGAGAATTTTCAGAGCGCTTCAGTACGGGCATAAGCTCACTGTGTACAGCCTGAAAACAGGCATGCTGAAATTGTAGAGGGATGCTTTGACCCACTACAAGAAATAGACGATGCAAATACACCCAAGGGAGCACTAAATGGACTAATAAAAATCAAGAAAGAGGAGAGCAAATATGGGGGAGGAGGGCTGCTTCATTTCTCACTGATTATTCTAATTCGGAATAACAAAGGCATCAGATTTGGTGGCCAATGCAGATGCAGGCTCGTTTCACTTGAGACTCTCTGTGAAGAATTTTCCATCATTAGTCCCCACTGCAGACCTGCAGGAGAAATGCCACTGATGGCCTTTTGCAGGGTAAGCTGCCAAACAGTTCACTATCAGAAGTGAGGAAAGAAAGATTTGCACAGTGAATTTGCTCAAGGTAGTCCAGAGAGCTTGTGGCTGAGAAAGGCAAAGCGTTAAGACCTCTTGGTTCCTGGTGTGATGCCCTAACACTCTTATGATGATTTCTTCTGTAAGTGCAGAGACACCAATGAGATCCATACAAGACCACCTATGTCTATCTTTGTAGTAGATACTCTTGTCAAAACATTACTTGTGGATATAGTGGATGTATACCTGCTTGTGACTGTGTTTAAAAGGATAAAAATAGCAGCACCTTACTCATAACCAGATGCTACAAGAACAGAAATTCCTTGAGTGAATTAGGAAAAAAAGAAAAAAAAAAAAAAAAAAAAAAGAAAGCTAGTTTTGCCAAAGCATAATCTCTTAGGAATGGGGAATTTTCAGCTGAAACAAAAACCCAGCTGTGGTCATGAAGCAACCTACAAAAGAAGGGTTAGCCCAGAACCTCAGACAACTCCCAGCTTGTAAACCACATTCAGCGGTCCCAGATTACCCCAGTAGTTTTGGCAGCTGAAACATTCTCAGGGTATTTTTAACACTGGTAGAACACCTGTTGTTTCCTGCACCAGAAGTGGCTGCATTTTACTACAGAAAGAGTTTTCTGATAGTACCGCAAGACAATACTAAATCTACTTTGGATATTTTAGGAATAGGAGCAGCGCAAGGATCCCTCCCTCAGTATACCCTAGGAAAGGGAGAGGGAAAGTTTCATCTAAGCACTCTTCAGAGGCAGCCATTGCTTTCTTAGTCTGCTCCCAGGAAGGGAGGGAAATATCCTACGTGTTCTTTCCACTCCACCTCCTGCAAACTGGCCAGTGGAGGAGGTAAGAGCAGGCTGCACCTTCCCATTATTCCAGATCTGGAGTTTTGGGGTTTTATTCAGTATAGTTTACAGGAACTGGCATGTGTATATGCACACGTGTGCATGTCATGCTTCCAATGCCCGTGCACCCTAGCCCCCTCCCTGCCTGCATTCTCTGGTCTGCACTGAAAAAAAAAACCCCAAAAAACCCCAAAATAGAGACTCACGTTGGTGCTGTCAAAAAATCTCTTCCCGGAGCTAATGGTGGGTCAGATGCTGAGCCATACTCTAGCAAAATTCCCACTGGGGTTCAGGAGGACTTCTGTCTGAGTAACATCTCCAGTCTTTGAACTGGTGACTGTCCTTTGCCTTTCAACAAGGATTTCAGATGCATTTACTCTAACACAGGAAAGACTGACCAAAGTCTACAAAATAACAATGCTCTTTTCCCTTGAGCTTCACTGAGCTTTGGAATAGGCATTAGCCAAAGCTCTTTAAGGACATATACCAACTTCTTTCTGCACCTGAGGAAACTGTGGCTCCAGAACTGATATCCAAGTAACTTGTCCAAACCAGAACCAGGAGTCATAGGTATATTTCTAACCATCAGAACAACGTTCATTCCAATAACTGGACTCTCCTATATTTTACCTCGACTTTATATCCTTCCCAATATAATTCCTTATTTTGAGCATTCATCTAGGAAACTCGCACCTCCACCTCTCCACCCTGAAGATAATTCCAGTCCTGCTTAGAGCAGGGCATTGTGTCTTCTGCTACAGACTGGGATCAATCGCATTAAAAGAGCTACAATGATGCAGCCTTAGAAACTACCATGTCAGGCACTTCTTTGGGTAGAGAGAGAATAATTAGGATGAGCTCTCTGCAGTTACCAAAGGAAAACCCCTGCAGGCACAGACGTTTAGGCAGCTTCTCTTCTGTGTGGCCTGTAGCAGGTTTGAGCTCCTATTAATTAAATCCCATGAGGGCTCAGTGGCCAGCCCTCCATACATGCACATGCACATGCACAGACAGACACAACGCTACCAACCTGGTCCCCTGTGCCTCTTCTCCATCCAGATGTAGCAGTTGTTCTGAGCTACCCCAGTCTGCGAATCCAGGAAGGGAAGGCGGACGCTTCGCTCAGCACACAGCCGAGAGTTGTAGCTGCGACAGTGCTCAATTGCTTCTTTGTAGAACTGGTCCCCAAGTCTGCCAAAAGAGACAGGGCAGAGAGTAAGAAAGATTGCACTTCCCCCTCAAACAACACTAGGAAAAAGGGGACATAAGGTTGGTTTAAAAATGGACAAGCAGAAAAACTTTCCCTGAACACATGCAGAGCTTGCTGACGTGAGACACTGCTGAAGCAGATTATGCAGAAAGTGCCACCAAAAGATCAGACTCTCAGGAACTGGACACAGATCTTTTCAGTAGTGGCATAGCTACTGAATGAGCAAATGATGCAACCACACTGGCCCATGACCCTGGGTCAGGCAACATATACACCATGGTGACCTCATTCTATTGTTTCTCTTCCCCCGTAGTTTGTCCAGCCAATTTGGCAAACCAGTCATTTCAATCCTATGTTACAGCAACTCCTGCAGTATATTTTGAGCAATCAGAAAGCCAGCCAAGTTTAGAAGAACTTCACTCCAGCATTTCTGGTGTCAGAGAGCCCATAAGAGCAAAGGACATAGTCCTTATATTGTGTGCTTCTGAGGCATGAAAACACACCCCTTAACAAATAGGGCCATGTGTGCAATGGTCAGACTAGACATTTTGTCATAACCCTTCCAGAATTTTCCACAGTCGAGCCTCAGGGACCAACAGCAGCAGGCTGCAATAGCAACCGGTAAGATCCGGCATGGCAAATGCTGCTTTCCTCTGGCGCCCAGTGGGAGGAACAGTTCTAAAGACAATGTCACTTATTTCATAAATAACTATTTGTTCAAAAATTCTGTAGAATCTTCATCTTCCCTTGAGAAAGGTTTAAAAACTCTGCCTGCTGGAGATTACCAAAATCCTCCCTCCAAATTTTTCTAAACAGCGAAAAGCATCAAAGTAAAGCTACCCTGAGGACACAAAGCAGCTGTCATGCTGGAGCATTGCAAAGTAGGTGGGCCACACTGCTGCACCTCATTCTTGATCTATTGTCAAGGTGAAATTCAGTCGTGACATGAATAGCTAGGAAAGCTACCCATTAGGGTAAGTTCATTAGAAAATAGGAGCAGAGTGATATATAGCATAACTCGCTCTGACTCTGATATTCATTAGTGTGCAAAAAGAGTATAGCATGCACAGCAAGGGAGCCAAAGGGATGCATGCTCAGAGATAAAAGAGGCTCCCTTTCCTGTTCTATTAGTTGTTTTCCCCACTACCCTCTTCCGGAGGCACAACCGGCATTTTAAAAGTATACTCCTTTTGCACACCTCTGAATGCCAAATCAGTGCAAATTGCTTTGTTTTACCATCCGTGTCTTTTTTCTGACTCACATCTTTTAAGTCACTCCTCGGTTGCACCTTATGACTTCCATGGGAGCCATACTCTTTTCCCGTGGGCTGTATTGGCCCAATATCCTCTCACTGACAAGGGCCAACAGCAGAGGCTCAGGGAAGAACACAAAAGCAGGGCAAATACAGAGGGAGGTGCCTCTAGTTCCCCCTTCTCACTTCTGATGATCAGAACTTAACTTCCCCAAGTCTCAGGTTACATAATGGTGGGGATATTGCATTTAACAGACCTTGATGAAGCTTTCTTCCATGAATTTATCCAAACAACTCTTCAACCCACTTATCTTTTTCATACCTAAAACGTTGTGGGGTGATGAGTTCCACAGCTGAAATATGATTCATGTGAAAAAAGCATTTCCTTATGCTTGTTTTAAGCCGTATCTCAATTACTTACAAGTCTGTAAGTCTCTCACAAAGCTTCCACCAGTTTATTTCTCTAATGAGCAGAGGGCATCCAGCACACCGAGCCCCTGCATGTGGCACGAGCACCGTGGCTGGATGCTGGAGCCCACCAGGTTCCTGCTGCCCTCTGCCACTCTGACTTCAGCCGCCGCATTTCAGAGTCGCCAAGGGAGAGAAGGGGACAGTCCTCCCCAAGCAGGAATTGCACACAGGAATCAGTACATCTTTTGGCTACGCAGACTTTCTAAGGGTTGTTCAGCGGTTTCGTGCAGCAGCGAATGTCTGTGTGAATGTGGCGCCTCACAGCCCTGCTCCCCTCCTGCTGACCGCCAGCTCCTGGGCAGCAGCCGGTGCGGGCATCTTTGCAGCGCAGCTGAAGGAGAGAGCTCTCGGACTGTACAAGCGAGTGGAGGGCAGGGCCGTGGGCAGAGCGCGTACAGTGGGATCCCTCTGGACACTGAATCCCCTGCAATGACCTCAAACCTCTTTTTCAATAAAAAGGCAGGGGAGGAGGGAAGGGGAGCAGAGGAGAAAGGAAAAGATAAGCTACACTACTATACAAAGAATGTGACTATGAAGAAATGAAAGCTTATTAAAAGCTGTAATTAAAGTGGTACACTTGTGTAATCAAAGTCAGTAACAAGGAGACTCCAGTTGATCAAAGATTAACAGCTCTTTCCACAAACACTTGAGCTTCCGCAGAGCTATGTCAGATTCCCCCTATACTAAGCCAGGGATGCTCACTAACTCCAAGGAGTTTACCGGAAGGAAGAGCACAGCTGTGTGACAGCAAACTGATACCACCGCACAGGTTTTTTTAATGCTAAAAATTACTCCAGTCATTAGAATACACACACCACAAATCCATATTAACAAAAACAATACGTCTCAGCAACCCAGACGTAAGATCTGCCTGGAGATGATCTCAGTTTCCACCTTCTCCTAAGACTGACAATAACTATAAATCTTAGAATGTTAAATATTTGACTTTTAATGACACTGTCAAGTAGGGTGTAAGATTAAATTTCAGATTTTTCTGAAAAGGGTTTTTGAGATCCTAATGGCAGAGAAGCTACCAAGTTAATGGGTCAAATTCACTCTTGACACAATCTGGTAGTCTAGCTGTTTCATTACATTTATTTTAAAGATTTTAAATATGCATATTTTGCCTTAAAGAAAAATATTAATTTAGGAGAAGCATTTAGTCACCTCCATACTTTAAGAAAGATTGCCTTGGCTCCACTACAGCAAGCATGATCAAAAACTCCAGCCCCTAAGTATTCACTGAAAAGGTATTCAGATACCGGGACCCTGAGGGCTTGTCCTGACTTTAATTATAAATGGAATTTTTTAAACATGACAAATAATCAAATATAGGAAAGTAAAGAAGCAATATTTTCTTATGACAGTCATATCTCAGTGGAAAACAGCTTCCCTTCAATTACTTTTGGGTGGTTGGTTGTTTTGTTTTACCATTAGTCTTTACTGGAGTGACTCTGACTCGTTCCAAATTTCAGTTAGTTTTTTTTAAGGAACTTTAAACTTAGAGATTTTTTTTTCTTTGTTTTCAGTGCTACATATCCAAACACAGCATATTTTGTCTTATGCAGGAAAAACAGAAAGTATTATTAGAATTGGGGCAAAAAAGGGAAAGTACGGTCCTATTGTGCTCATCACTGTGGAGTCACGGAGGTGGGACAAAACCCAGCCCTCTCCCAGGAGGTTTACAATGGAGCTGGAGAACAGACAAGGGCAGGAATATGCCTGGAGAGCACATGAGCTCAAATGAAACTCAAATGATCGGCTGAGTTTGAGCAAGCGAGATACACAAAGAGAAAAAAAATAAATGGACAACATTAATAGTAAAAAGTATATCGTGTGTCAGAAAGATTAATTATCTGATGTTACATGCTTCATAGTTTTCCCAAGCTGTGTTGCTATGGAAGACTTACACTTCATCTCCTGAAAAAATATCTGTAAAAACTATGGGGAATTTCTGCATTATTTTTATGAAAAGTATGTATGAGTCAGTGCTGTGCTGTGACTGACTGCAAGGGTCGATTCTTCCCTTTGGACACGGGAGTGAAAGGTCACACAGACTTGTCTAGATTGATATTAATGACACAAAATCATCAGCATATGCATAGATTTCAAACATGCTGGGGAAAAAAAAATCAAGGGGCAGAAATGAACAACTGCTGGCCAAGGAAGGCAAATCATACTGAAAGCTGCACAACTGGAAATACAGAAGAAAGTTGTCAGCACACTGCAAAAAGCACACAGCCCCTCAGTGCAGGGCCACAGGAGAAATCCCAAATGCTTGGGACAGGCGGGCCGGTGACACTGCTGGCATACGAGCAGGCTTTGCATTTACGTTCCAGCCCGAGGACACTAAAATAACCTGGTTCTGGCTGACTAATAAAAGCTCCCTGGCTTGGAAAAGAACAACCTATGCTGCATAGGAGGGGTATATGTCTAGTAGGAGTCAGGGGCTCTTTTTTGGTGAAAAAGGGCAGGACTGAAACTAAACAGCAGGCTCGGAGCAGCGGAAGCGCAGCGTGGACGGGGAGGAGAGCACTCTGAAAGACGTCCCAAGCACCACCAGCCCCGTGGGTCCTGGGACAGCGGTGTTAGGCTGGTGCAATTCTATGCAGCCTTGCAGGTAGTCACTGGCATGAGAGCATACACCAGGATGGAGAAACAGACCTTGTGACATCCATGAGGTCACTGTCCTTTTAAGCGTTAAATACCTGAGGTTTTCTATCATGGAACCAGGTCAGCTAGTAACAAAGTCAGTGAAGAACAACCTTTCCCTTCTCTCAACCTTTGCCTGCCTGCTCTAACTAGACCATAGGATTTCTGAGCAGACCCCAGTTTACCACCTTTCTGTACAGTACCTAGTGCCATGACTCCTCTGTCTAGGCATGCCTTAAACGAAAAAAAACCCCAAAAAACGAGAACTGGCCTGGCTTATAAGCTCATGAGTTAGCAACAAGGACCAAGAGCCTGACTTCACTCCAGCTGCTTCAGGACATTCGTTTCTCTGCTGACAAGGGATCCTGATGGGCCCTGAAAGCAGGGGAGCAGTTCTCCACCACTACTTTCCAGCCCATCCTGCAAAGTCCCAGCTATTCGAGTGCACTACACCTTTTACAAAAGCTACAAAATGGGCAGAATCTAGTGCATCCCTCCTGCAGTGCCTATCACATTTCAGGTTAGGATCCAGAGAAGGTGAGCACTCACTGAAGACATATAACCAGCCAAGCTCAAACATGATTACAGGCCCACATCACCCCTGGAAAACTTGTATAACAAAGAACCAGTCCTCCTTAAGTGCAGCTCTGAAATTTCCACTAGATCCTTTGAGTATAAATCCAGATTGTCTCTAGTTCCTGAGGCCAGGCCCCTTTCTAGTCATTTCCCTCTAAAACCATGCTCACTACATGACTAGGCAAGTAAAAAGCTGATAGCACAGAAAGAAATGACTAATCACATAACAGAAAGCAACAGACTTTTCCTTCTGAAGTTTGCAATGGTCCCCAGCCATGATCAAAAATGTGGGACTTGCTCTCCTCAAGACCATGGAGTTTTCATTTACAATACTTTTAGCCTCTGGTCTTATATTTTAGATCATTTGATACTGTGAGGAACACTGAGGACAACTGAAAAAGACGTTTTAAATCAGCAATTGTTCTTCAGCAGCACTGCCATCCAGTTTCAAACTAGGCAAGATCTGAGAAGTGGTGGGAAACAAGTGATGCAACGCAGCTTCAGAAGACACTCTGCACTCTCTTTTTGGAGACATTAATGAATAAGTCTGGAAATGAAGCACCAGTGGGGTCTCATGCCTTCTCACAAAGATGGACAGAGACTAAGAAATCATGCAGACGCTACCTGAGCTATCAGCTGCCTGTGACACTGTAGACCAAGAGGTACAGCTTGACCAACTGCATGTCTTGGCAAGTGCTGAGAGAACTGCACTGAACTGGCTACACTCGTTCCTTTCCAGCAGATCCCAGGAGGCCCCTGACAGGCGGCTGCTCCTCCTCTCCATGAGCCTTGACATGAAGAATGCCACGGGGCTCAATTCTTCCAACACTTCTATTTAATATCTATGCAAAACCTCCAGGGAATATGATGAAGTATATGGGCAGCAATGCCAGCCATTACATTGATGACACACAGCTTTATGTATCTTTTCCCCCTCATGCAGGCAGCACTCTCCCAAATCTCTGAGTGTTGAAAGCAAGGGTAGCATGGCTGGCAGAGGCTGAAGTCAGAAGAGATAGTAGTGAGGCTGGCTGGAAGTGGGAAATGTTACAAACTATGAGCTAACATTGTTTATGATTCAAAGACAGACACTAATGTAGACAATCTAATAGACACAATCATCAAAAGGGCCTTCCCTCTCTCTCTCTCTCTTCAGTCATCTTAATTCTCTTTTCAAGCAGTGGTCTGGCCATGCTCATGTGTGTTTTTCACATTTGGGCTGGCCTGCTATGACTCTCTACCTTAGGCTAGATAAGCAACAAAGACAGAGCTAGTCGCAAAACTGTGGTACCTACCCTATCACAAAGCAAGCCAGAGATCAGTAGTCTCCAGCCTGTCCTCATCCCTTTTCCTCATGCACTCGGCAACACCACGGTTTTCACAAAGGACACAGTGGGCTAAGTTCAAGCCGCTTGAACAGCTGCTTCTCCTTTCTAGACCCAGAACAGCAGATGCAACTGGAAACCCGTGCTTAACAGAGCCCAGTATCACCAGACTCCTGCAGCGCCTTCGGACAGCAGACCCCCAGCTCCAGAGCATCTTCCCAGAAGAGTTAAAGTATTCTGGTCTGCTCATCCTCACATTACATTGCAGGATGCTAACACAACATTCATCAGAAGATCGAAGCAAAAGAAAATATGACATATTCAAGAATATCAGACCACTATTAAGCATTAAACAACAAAGAACTGGCTGGGCCCCTCCTTTGGCTGTACTCTCTGGAACTTCTAGACTATAGGCAGCTCCTAAATGCTACAATCATGCACCCTTTGCGACTGCAGAGAGGTAGGATACTGAGACTCAACAAAAATATAGAATGGCTTTCCTGACGTTAGGTGAAGCACAACAGATTGCTCAAAATCCTACCACAAACTCTGAGGGCAAGCCAGAAAGTGCAGGAATGTGCAGATTCAGTTTTCTCATAGCAGTCAGTTGCGTCTGTCCCTGCACAACATCTTCTAATGATGTAAGGGGTGTGAACCTGAGCAAAGGCAAAACAGGATTTCCAGATGGGCTACAGAATGACTCAAACTTTCTGGATTTTCAGTTTTTCAGCATAAACTTGGCAGCATAAACTTTGTAAAGACCCACAAACACATGTCTATCCTGGACTCTCCAAGAGCCAGAGTAATTGAGACATCTAGTTCATTTCTATACATATTGAATAATGTCACCTGGTGGACAAAAAGAGGCTGTGTAACTTTCCCCAGCATGGGAGTCAGAGAAAAAAAATGGCTAGCAGAACTGTTTCAGTCGTAGACAGAGTACACAAATCAGACCACAAAGCAGTATACAGCTGCAAGCGGAGACAGTGTTGCTGGAGCAGCAATGATCGAAGGGTAAATGAAAGGAAAGGTTTGCAAGGAGAGTTAATGCCTTTCATTGGAAGAACTCATACAGCCACGTCAAAATAGACAAGCTTTCAAGCACTTGTTCAAAAGTACTGTGCCAGGTGCATAGACTGTATGTGGTGCAAGAGATTAGGAGCCATCAGAGAGCTGATGACAAGTTCCTGAGTCAGCACTGGCACAGAGCAGACATTACAGCAGTCAAGGAGATGCCCTGAGCTACGAGTCTAGGTTGAATCCTAGATCAGTAAAAAAGCAACATGAGATTTTCCAGCACCCTCCTCCAAGCACCCAGAATTAACCCATCCCCTATGTGTAGAAGGGCAAAGGAATCCCCTTTTGCCAGGTATTTATCAGCAGACTTCCCCTGGTGGGTTGGAAATCCCTACTGGCTATTTGTGGCCAGAATTGACAGGCTTCTCACTGCTTGAATCATGGTGTGATGCTGAATCATAACAGAGAACCTGGCCTCATAGAGTGAGCTAAATTCACTACTCTGGAAACAGTCTTAGACTATAATTTAATCCAGTGTGAAACTACAGGTATCATCTCATGCAAAAAATTTGTCTCTGAAGAAAAATGACAAAAGGTAGGCATAGCTTACAATTTGGGGAAAATGGATCTGATTAGCCCCATGCTCACAAGTATTGTGGAAGTATGAGAGCTCTGCCAGCATTTCCATTTAAAGAAAAGAAACAGCAGCACAAGTTAATACTGCCGAGAAGAGTGCGGTACATCAGGGTATTTTGCTGACAGCGGCCTGCAAGGCCAAATCTGGCTTTCAGGGTCAAGAGATGCTGCCATCTTTGTGAAGGAAGAAGGACCAGAGCTGGAGGTGTTCCCCTTCCTGCAGCTGCACATGGCCTTGTGCAATGCCTGCGGCAATGTTCCCAGCTCTCAAAGCCAAAAAAGTGGGATCACCATGCCCATCTTACTCTGCAGTTAACATGCAGAGTTGTTGGCTAGGTAGAACAGGTACAAGATGATGTGTGCTTAGATGAGGTATTTCAGAAGATTAATTTCTCGGCCCCATTCAAATATACTGGACTGTGAACAATTATACTATGGTGCTTGTGGTAATTTGTCCACTTCTCCTCTTACTTTTCCTCCATTTCCATGGAGAGGTAACAGCAGCAGTTTCCGTGCCATACACCAGGCTATCTAAGGTGTTTCCAGAGACAGACATTGCATACAATCTCTATTAGACTCAGCACAGTGACCAATTAGGTTAATCTCAGAGGCAGACTCCTTGGGGATATCTCAGAGCACCTATTCTTTCTCAGGCCAGGGTTTCTGTTCTAAAGAGATGCAGCATCATCCAATTAAATGAACAACAGGTGCGATAGGTAATAACCTAGACCTCTTTTCTATCTGAAGACAGCAGTCAGAATTCAGCTTGGTCCTAACCTCCCCCAAAAGGTCAAAAATTCTCTCCAATTACTAAAGGAATGAACTAATGAAAACTTCAGCAACAATATTAGATTGGACATCACAACAGCCAAGAGATTGTTTTATACATATTTTTAAAGAAGCATCTCAAGCTGCTGGGGCTTGGGATCACCAGAAGTCTGTTTGGCTTAGTGCAATCATAGCTTTAGGGGGCAGATGTAGTCAAAGACAAAGTCTATCCATTCAACTCCCTCAGTCCTGATTTCCCACAGTTGATCTATCTTTTGCATTCCTACATCCAGGAGAAAAGTAGATTAGTAAAAAACGTAATCTATCACCCGAGCTGGCACCGGGAAACCAACAAATCAGTTCTACAAATGACTCTGCCGCGACTTCCTTTGTAGCTTTAGCAGTTCCCCTGCAGAACATGGGTAACACCCTACACTTACCTCACTAATAAATCGTGTGTATTACTTTAGGTACTGTCTATACTAAAAGATGCTCAGATCATAAACAGACATCCTCTCCTAGCTCTAGCTGTGCTGGCTAAAAATATCACCCGTTCTCTCCTATCCTGCTGATTTCACTGCTTGTCTCCTACAGCTTACTGCTCCCGTACCTCACGCCAGTAGCAATACTTGCATGAGTGCTCCCTGATCTACTTCAGGTAAGGCCGTTTGATCTGTTTGAGCAAACCCAGCTGACATTGCCTGGAGGAGCTGAGGGTGAGCTCACAAAACCCCTTCTGCCACCAGAGGTAGTCTCCAGCAGTACAACCAGCTTGGGTCAGTCTTCAAGTAGCACACTTGTTTGTTTGCAAAGGGAAAAAGCCTGTCCACACCATCAGTGGCGACAGCTAGGTCACTCAGTCAGCACAGCTCTCGTGGGAGACACAGCACACACAAATGGAAGGAGGTTTTCCCTACCACCACAGTTATATCATCGGCCCAAATGACATCAGCTAAGCTGACAAGAGCATTCCTTTTCATGTGTCTCTATGTATCTCATCTTTCATGAAGCCATGTATCTCCATCAGATCTCAACAGGCAGCGAGATGCCAGGAAAGAGCATGAGGGTTTTGCATGCTTTTAGCCATGTCAGAGTTGCAACTGTCCAAGCTCTAGCTCTACAGCACGATCCTGGTCTGAATGACCTCTCTGTTAGCTCTCTTGCAAGTTCCCAGGCTGGGATTTCCCCTGCACCTTGTGCAGTTATTTAGTAGACAAATATACAGTGCCATTCAATCCAGATGGCAGAATTTAGAAGAGATTGAAATAAACATGCAAGTAGAAGAGTAGTAGAAACGTTCCTAAATGGCAGGCAAGCTTCCCCACCACACAGAACTGTAATTACATTAATATTTTAGGTACTTCCTGTCCTTTGACTAGAAAGAGTTAGTGAGCTCACATTTTTCTGCTGACTTGCCTCTTTTGTAGGAACCTTGTATCTCCTGCTGCAAAGGAAATCCCGCTACAGGAAACAATCCATTTTGCTCATGTGAAAATGATCGCACAAGTAGCAAAGCAGAGATTTATATAGATCTAGAATAAAACCACATAATTATTAGAGTTTACTTTGCCTCTGAGGTCAGTCTTGGAAAAAAAAAATCAGCTATAGCCAATACTTTAAAGATAAAGTTACTAATCTTGAATGGGTAGCACTTTCAGTTCCTCAGTCACGATACGTATGACAAATAGAATATACATGTAAGAAAACACAAAAATCTACTCTACCCTGTCAATAATTATTAACCACACAAAACACTTACAATGGGAAATCATATTTTCTGTTCTCTACAAAGTCATCTTAAGCCTCGATAATTAAGGTTATGTTTCTTTGAGTTATTATTTCTCTTGAATACACGGGAACAATCATACTGTTACTTGTATAAATCTACTGACCTCAGCAGACATACAGCAGGGATATACTTGACTTATGCTACATAGGGGAATTCCCCAGAGGCCTGTGAATTAGATTTCCTTTTCTCACCTCCTTCCCTCAGTTCTACCCGCAAATGGAAGTGGGGCAGATTACTGGCATTCCTCTGCTGAAGTATCATTATTACTCCTCAAAAAGGAACAGTAAAAGTTCGAAGTAAGAGGTGAAACAGATGCACTGCCTCCTCCAACACATCATCTCACAGTTCCCTCAGCATAAAGAATGCCCTGTAGTGCGAGCACACTTGAACTAACTCAATGGTCTAGGCACAGGATCTTCTGCACCTGGAGCACATCCCATTGGAGCAGAGAAAACCATCATTGCAAATACACATATTGCTTTAACTCTGAGGAGTGATGTTTCAAACACCTGTGCCCTTGTTTCTGTAGATACTTACACAGCATATAAGAGGAACTCTTTGATACAGTCAGGAAAAAGCACTTGCCACAACTAGCTTTCAGATACTCAAATATCTGATGGTTGTTCCCCTATACACCAACTTTCCTTGCACGTGTTTTTCTTCCAGCTTGCCTCCTGTTCTCAGCACCACCTTAACTCAAGTATCAGATTGAGGTGGTTATTACTGTAGAACAGTTAAAGCAAATAGAAAAGCCTTGTAATTCACTTAGCAATTAGCAAAGCTTGCAGAAGTGTGCTGCTGTAATTATCATGGCACAATAAAGATCCTCTCTTCTGCTCAAACTTACTCTTTTGGCAAGTTTCACTATTCTTAAAGACTACAGTTGTTTAACACATATCCCGATCGTGCTAGGGCAGATCTCAGATCCATCTTTGGCCCTGTGTGTTCACCGAGGTCTTCAAAGACTCACACTGAAACCCTGCCTGTGACCAAGTGTCAGGTCCCAGTTCAGCAAAGCACCTCATTAAGTGTGCAGGTCCCCTTCAATTCAAAGTTAGGCAGATACTTGAATGTCTTGCTGAACAGAGATGGCAGCTGAACAGACAGCACATGCTTCAGTGCACTTTTAGAATGAGGTCTTAGAAGCAGGTACATGTAGGCAAGCCTGTTCAGGTCAGTTTATCATGTTTTCCCAGCTGGAACTAGCCAGAGCTAACACATTATTTCCATTTTCTTTCTGGGATGTAATACACTGCAGTAGTTAAAGCTGTAGGTCACAAAAGTGTAATCTAGGGATCATGAGACAGTCATTAATCAATCAAACAGTGGAAATAGAAGCTGAGTAGATATCATTATCTCTACATTACAGATGATACACAGAGAGTTTGCATAACAAAGCCATAGAGAAAGAGAAGGCACTTTTCTTATTTCCCAGTTTTGCTCCATCTTTTCTTCTGCAATTTGTTTTCTCACTATTCAAGGCTTCCTTCTCCAACTGCAATCCAGCAATTCTCTTCATTCAGAGGCAAAGCTGACTCCATGTCATCCCTGAAAGCTAGCTGAAACTCTTCTACACAAAAATCAGTTAAAGAAATACAAGAGCAACCTTTCTTTTTTCCAGACATGCTGTAAAAGCTACCTGAACACTGCAGTGACAATGACAATGACAAGCAAAGACAATGACTAAACAAGTATTTGGACATGGAACTAAACTGCTTACTGAGTCTCTACTTGTCTGCACCCCAATTAGTACAGAATGGAGACACGCATCACAGTGGTCTATAAACAGGACCGGGAAAAGATTGACAAGTAACTGAAGGAAAAGAACTGAGGGAGTCAACTGTCAGAGCAAGGAGAGGTTACAGAAAAAAAGAGAGAGAGAGGTTAGCCCATTGCCCTAGAGTAATGGCTAGCCTTTAACACATGGCCTCTGCTCCTGTCAGTATTTCTTCTTGGACAGGTTATCTCAGGAATTTATGCTTTCCAATAATTACCTTTCAGAGGGCTCTCACTTATCTTGCAAGAGGAATCCACCAGTAACCTGACCTGCATTGCTCATGCAATCGCCATCCACCCCCTCTAACCTTTCATCCCATCTCTCAAAGCAAAAGCAAGTGGTTCTTCCCAGACTTCCAGTGCTGCATCAGCAAGGGCTGGTGAAGTTGATAAAAATAAGAGTTTTAATGCTTAATGCTACACAAACATTGATGAGCTTGCGGGCAAAAGCAGTAAAATATTACCAGCAGGTTAAAATACCTCCTGTAGTAATGTTATATTATCCAGAAATGAAGGATGAACGCTGGTCTTGCACCACCATAAGAAGCATTTTTACCTGAGACTAAGTTTTATTATTTTATTGCAGCAGACCTCAGAGCCAGTCAGTATTGGTTTTAATACCTGTTGGGACTCACAGGGCCCTCCATGTAAGCTCTCTTGCTGTTACCCTCCCAATCTACCTTTCTTCCACTATGTGAAGTGCTTTTCTTCTTGAAACATCAGTGCCAAAGGGAAGCTTTTGCTTTTGGCATTCACTCCAGAGCCATTTCAGATTAACTTGTCCATCTCTGCTAAAATATATGTTATTACACTCAGTGTAATTATACTCCCATTCATGCTCTGAGCAAGACCTTCCCAGGTTGGCTTTTTGTGTAAGGGACTCCATTACATCCAGTACAAGCTGATGGGCACTGATTTATTCCCAGTACTATGGCTGGGACAGGGAGAGGGATTCTTATTTTCTGTCCTGGATGTAATGAGACATCTCTTCAGCCAGTCAGTAATCATAAGGAAATACTTCATCATGAAGTTCTGAGAAAGTATCAGGCCTGACACAAGGAGTAAAAAGTCATATAACATCCTACATAGGACCCTGTCATCAGTCCAGAAACGTATGGTCAGGGCACACGGACCATCAGATCTCTGTTGCAGTGTGGATTTGCCTCAAATGGGCTTGCAGTCACTTCAGACAGGTACCCAGAGGAATCTCTCTCGTTTCCCTACACTGGCTACACAACTAACTTTGGCCTGGGAGAACGTCCATGCCTCACTCTAGCTGCATTATTTTAAAGGAGTCACGTATTGCTTTCAGACCCGTGAGAACTTTGGACCAATGCACACGCTCTCCCTGGCATTTCCATACACCCATCTGAACAGGACTGTACCACAAGAAAGAGTTTGATGTGGGGAGAGCAAGAGAAAGCTGCTCTTCCCTCATTAAACTTCAATAGGTGCCTAGGCCCAGCAGTGCTGCGCTACAGTTTGGATTTATGTTCCCCAGTTAACACAATTCACAGCATAAAGTTTTCTCTTTCTGTTTTGAAGGGGGAGGAAGAGGAGAAAAACCACATTCTAAGCATTTGGCACAACAAACTTCGCCAGCTATCCTCTGGGAACAAAAAGGGAGGGAAAAAAAAGGCTTGTCACCACACAATTTAAAATAACCCATCTTTGCTGGCTCCACTCTGTCTCAGGGGTAGATCCAAGTCTTAGCCCCCACCCATTAGGGCTGCAAGCCCAAAGCACTTGACATTCATCAGGAACAGCAAAAGAGCTCCAAGGCAATGGAAGGGGGAAGGGAAGAGTCCCTCCATGGGCAGGAGTTGAGAAGGGAAGAAAATGGAAAGATCTGCAAAAAGGTCACAACATAAGGAGGGTATGGAAGTCTTCTGCTTCTGAGGACCATCACACACAGATGAATCATCTTGGTGTAGTTGCTACTGAGCACAAAGCAGGCAGGTAAATGTCTCTTCTGTCCTCAACTGGGGGTTCTCCATTGTGGTTAGCTTAGGAACCGCTACTATTTGACAGCAACATTGTTGGCTCTATCCATCACATGCACAATGGAATGACTGTCTCCTTTCTCTCCAAACATACACTATCCCCTCTTCTCCCCAAAAAGAACCACAAGCCATATGCACTGAATACTAAAAAAACTCATCATCTTTGGTGAGAGTTATGAAAGAAAAGCCCTTCAGATATTCTTTCTTTGGAGTTTTTGTGTAACATACACTAAACAGTTACACACTGAATCTTTCTCAGCATAAAGAGAAAGACTAGGAGATAGCACCATGACACTCAGTGAAACACCAGACATTTTCGCAGAAGTCAGAAAATAACCTAATGTATTACATAGCTCAACAATGCTCAACTTGAGTTCCTTAAAACACCACATGTGGGTTCTGGAGGAATCTGCAGGCTTAATCAGAGCCTCTCTTTGCTCAACAGACAACAAGGCTTAGCCAATATTTCAAAGCACTTGAGATTGTTCTTTACTCTTTGATGTAGTCAAAGAGAGAGGCAGAAAGATGGAGAGATGGGAAGCAACTCTTTTCACCAGCAGTCAGGAAGAAAACACAATTGCAGTGTTCTACAAGCTAATCATGGTGTGATGATCTGACACAGCACTAAGGCATCTGCTCACAGCTTACCATCAATATGCAACAATGATGACAAAGCATCAAAGACAGCACATCGCAGCACAGCATCAGGTTACCACACCCTGGTGATTATGTCGCTTCCTCTCAGTCCAGTCAAGAACCAAACTTTTCAGGTTTGACTATCACTGATCTATAGTGCTGCCCATACACAGATTGCATATACTTACAAATGAATCACTGCCACACTGATTCTTGTTCATAAAGCTACCATGAATGACTTTGAATATTTTACTTTGGAGGAGCTATAGGAACTCACGTTTGGTTTTTGAATGCAAAGAATGCCTGGTGTTTATTTGACATATTGTGTGTTTGGATACTATCCCTTCCAGGTTGTTCTTGTTGCGGGGGTAATGAAGAGCTGAAGGATCTCTTCTCTTGCTTTCCATGTGACTTCTTGCCAGAAAGAAGTTCAATTATAAGAAAATTATATACTTACATGAATGATAAGTTCATGGCTCTCTTTTTTATACTCCTTCTTTTGGTCTAGCAAGCCAAAAGACTGAAGGAAAGAGAAGTACAAGTATAGAGCATGCTAAAGGAAAATGATAAACAGCTGGCATCCATGTCTTCAGTCAGCATCATCTTAGATGAAATTCTGTCTGTTCCCACTAAGCAGCTCCTACTTGATTTTACCCTTCATAAGTTTGTCCATCAGCTGATGAGGTTTCTCAGTTTTGCCTGGTGCATCCAAAAGTGAAGAAACAGTTGGAAATTGCTGCAGCATCTGGCAAGCATCTGTGGCAACAATTCCTAGAGGATTTGAGGTGATAGCAGGTATGGTTATAATTTACTATAGGCTGACATGCTTTTGAGATTGCTTTTAATATCCAAAATCTAACACTTTTCAGAATCTTGATGCTGCATGCTTTTGCTTAGGTTTGTTTGCTTGTCTGTTTTCTGTTAATTCTACCTACATAAAAGAGAAAATCTTGATAAAATACTGGAGAAGAATCCAGAACATGTGGTTCAGCAGAAAGAAGAGGACCAAGTTCTAGCAATACCCACTTTTTAAAGAGTTGCTAGTGTTTCAAAAATGGCAGTAAAAATATAGTACTTTGTTTCTGCAATTATCTGCTTCCTTCAGGGTTGTATGTTCTATAGTCACTTGAGGAACATGTTTATGTTATGTCCTGAAGGACCAAACTAGCTACTGTAGTAATATCTTTCCATGTGATTGCAACTGTCAATACATTTGAGTACAGCAACAGCACAGAAAAAAGGTGGAAGCAGAAAAAATACAACTTGATTTTCTAAAATATTTAATATTGCAGCAAAAGGTAAATTATGACAAATTACATTTTAACTTCAGTCTGGATTTAAGGCCTGAATCTGAACTTCAGAAACATCATTTCCCCATGAAGATTGTACACTTGGTTGCCATTAAAGCTTGCATAGACTGAGCACTCTTCTGATTTCTCCTAGTATTTTACACTCACTTTGCTAAGGTAAAAAGACTGCACAAGATGGAAGAAGAATGAGGCCACAGCTTCGGCGTTGGTATTTGCCTATGTACTGAGGGATTTGTTCAAAGACTGCTGGGCTGAAAAGATAGGTGTTGATCCAAATCAGTCCAATGGGAAACTGTTAATCATGGCTCCCACTGAACAAAACAGCAATACCATTGGGAATGACAAATTTGAATAAGGAAGGAAAGATGGGAAGGAAAGAGTGAAGAGGGAGCGGTAAATGGAACAGCACACAGCAGGGACTGTGTGTCTTTCTTTGAACAACAAGGGACTGGAAATTACAAACTGAAAGACGGAGCCCAGTCTCCAGCAACCATAGAAAATAATGTACAAGGTATTTAGCACACAGAGGTCCACAAAAAAACTGGGTACAAATTCTCAGTATTCTAAAAAACCTTAAGATCTATAATAAAAAAGACCAGGACTCTCAAGTACTGTAATCTGCCCCAGAAAGAGAAAAAGGGCATCACCAGTGTTCTAGGGCATGCACAATTCCAAGGGATTCATGGGATGAATGTGCTTAGAAGGTCCCAGGAGGTGATCCATTTTCCCTGCTACAGAGAAAGGCAAAGGAGGAAACCAAGAAGGCAGTTGACAAGCATCTCTAGGACTGTAGACTCCTCCTATCCATTCTTCTTTTCATGTCACAATGCATACAAGGGATGATCAGACCTCAAAACTGTACATAAAGGCCCATTCCAAATGCTAGAGCTGAAACATCATGGTAGAGGGAAGCAGGAAAAGTCAGGTCAGGCACAACTCACATCTCCCCAGATTCATGAGCTTCACAATGTAGTATTTGACTGAAACTTTACCAATAGGTTCCATCTTAAACTTGAGATTCAGGCACATCTCCTATTTTAACTGGAAAAATAGGCAGGAAGGGGATGAAGTCCAAGTTCAAGAAGCTTAACCCCGGACTTATGGTAAAGAAGTCTTTTTTATTCTGATATTCCCATCTTTCTTCCTGTATTCCAGCTACCACGTGCACCTGGTACTTACAGTATTTCCAAATCAAACCACCCAAAAAATCATGAGTTGGATCCTGTTTCTGAACCTGTAGATTATTTTAGATGTAGATATTTCTACAGCCAGCAAAGCCAGAAATTTCAGATATAAAACTGAAATTTTCACGCAGTTCCTGGCTTCTAGGAGCTGGAGTTGCTAAGAAAGTAACAGATTTTGAAAGCATTAACAAAATCACTGTCAAACACCTAGAGAATAAACACAAAATAATACCAGCATGTTAGTCCCTAACACACATCTTGGCGGAAGTTGGCAATTTGAGTTCAGTGAAACCTCTTTCTCCACTAGCCAGGTCTCCCTTAATTAAACAAACTCTAAATACCACCTGGTTTTCTCTTGTGAAGAAAATGCTTTTCTGGAAGAGGGCTGACTCAGTTCCTGTGTACTTCAGAGTACTTTTGACTTCCATTAGTGCAAAAGGAGAATCAGGACACTTGGTACAATTCTTCCTATAGCTCTGTATCAACAAAAGACTTTTTAGAGGTACTGACAAGACTTTAAAAAGAACCTACTGAAGGAGACAGTTTAGGCTACTAAAATTAAAGTAATTAATCAATGCAAAGGTAATGCTCTTTGTTTAGCCTGTTTGTTAACTGTTTTGCCTTCCTAGGTTTGACTACGAAGCTTACAGTTTGCAATCTGTAGCAGTCTCTGGAGCTTGATTCTGTCTTGAATAAACCAGAAAAATAAACCATGGGCAGAGGCTGAAGCAGCACCAGGAACCCTTTCTGTCCACACTTTTATTCAGCCAGCATGCCCCAAAACTGGCTGATGAAGTGGAAGTGTCAGGACACAGCAGAAGTCACATCCCACTACACCCTCCAATGACTTCCCCATAGCTATAGAGTCAAGACTGGAAATAAAAATGGCTGCCCTTTTTTGAACAAAAATGGGTCCTCAAGCTAGAACACAAACGTATCTTTGATTTGCCTTCTGCCTTTCTTGAAATCTCCCAGGGAGAGGGTCTGAAAATATGAGTCACTCCTCCCTGTAAACCTAAGTTTTCCCAATTTTACCCCACTGAAAATCCATTGAATACCACAGGGCTAAACAAGGATGGACTTTGTCCTACCTTTCTGCTACAGATAGCATTTACTGTCACTAAGGGAATAAAATAATCGTAAGAGCATAATGATAGCATGTGTTTTGCTCGCTGCTGTTCTTCACGTGGGGCAATCACTGGCAATTCTCAGATTTAATCTCTCCCCTTCCCCAACCATGCAGTTGATTACCGCTCTCATTCCCAGTTAAAAATCCTTGATCAGTGTAAAGCACATAAAGGAGTCCCTGACCCCAGCTAAGGGAACAACAAGAGATGACATTTGGTTCTTTGAGAGAGGAGTAGATAAAAAGGAAGAATGACAGCTGGAGTCAGGAGGAGCTAGTTAGTGGATTGCAGGCCCAGGAGGGTGCAGGGTGGGGGCCCACGAAAGAGAAACAAGAAGAGACTGCAGCCAGACTGTTCCCTCTCCTTCCCTAGGTCTCCTTTGAGTCAGTAAGAATGACTGCAGCAGATGTCAGGACCCATGGGGATCACTCCTTTGGCTTTCTTATTTCTTCAAAAAAAGGTAACCTAGAAAATAGAAGAAATATTGGAGAAAAAAAGAAAAATGAACCAATATCTCTGCTTTGACACATGGGAATGAATACAAAGGTGAGTGCCAACTTGTAATGACCTGTGGTATGTAAATACGCTTAAGCCAGCGGGAGGAATTTTTCTGGGTCTGGTCCAACAGGGGCAATCATTTACAGGATTTGACTGGGATTAACCTGTGGTTTCCACTTCAGGATACAAAGGAGAAATACAATAAGCAAGCACAAGGCAAGCAGCAGTTGTGAGGAGCATCCCTGTGCTTCTCCAACACACACAGCACAGCCACAGCTGGCTTGCAAACACACCTGGCAAGCGCGTCTCAGTTCTGGGAACATCCCCAGAAAGCAATCAATACACGTGCGCATGTACGGACGTGGGTGAGCTCACACGTGGGTGTGTTTCTCAGCATGCTGCACTGAACACACGAGATTTCATCCATTTCTAAAACACCCAATCTCATTCAGCATTACGCAGGACACCAGACATAAACCAACACATTTTAGTCAAAGGCATTTTAGGCTAGATTCACTGTCACTGGTGTAATTCCCTTGAAGTCCATGGAATTACACCAGGGAGAAAGAGGTTGGCTGTTTAATATTTGCGGCTTGCCAAATTGTGCATCTGTGTTGGTTCTTTTGTTTTGGAGACACAATTCTACAAATTGTCATTATGGAAGAGATTAATTTTTGTTTTAAAAAGATCACATTCTCAAGGCACAGGAAGAAGTCCATTTCCATCCACCAAGTCCCTTTTCCTCCATTCCACACACCCACAGATGGACACTACACTTTTTCAGATTTGCAAGTCTGCAAAGGTGTAGAGAGACATTGAGGATTTTAAAGGCTTCACACTAGAAGTCATTTCCTGTGGCAGAACAACCTAGCAACGATGGTGTTGGATGAACCTTCCTATCTTTCCAAGATTCATGTAAGGCATTTTAAAAGAGACATTTGAGTTAAAATTGTGTGTTTTAGCTTTGTGCATCAGGAGCAAGAGGAAGCCCAGGGACTGCAGGAGACAGAGTTCTGACTTCTGAGCACTCGTTGGTCCACTTTTATAGAGGGGAAGCTGCATGCACTTGAGGCACGCTTGTTGCTAGCAGAGGGGTTTTGATCCAGATTCTTCCAAAATCTGTAATTCCCTCCTTTATAACAATAGGTTTTGAAAATACAGTAGTTTGGAGGTTTCCCATTTCATCATTCTGGTAAACCCACATTCAAAGAGAAGGAAGTTGTGTGAAGTCCTGAAAAATAAAAAAACATGCCACTACTGTTTTCCTTTGATGGGCTAGTCAGGAACCATCTCTCCAGACCACTTGTTTGACTCAAAGGCAAAAAGTAGTTTACAGTGAAATAAACAGCAGCTAATCAAGATGAACCTATTTGCTTATACAGCCTTACTGGCTAAAATACAGCACCAGCCCCAAATATTATTTATTTTGGAGGTGGCAACAATAGAAAGTGAGCAACTAATTACACAGCTTCTCCACCAATTATGAACCAACATTTATCTCCTGTGCACAACAACAGAGATTTAAGTGGACTCTTCAGCCTTTCCTTAGTATTTCTCAAGCACCCAGGAATATACTCAGGAACTTGTCTAGCAAACACAAGCGAAGCCCCAGCACCAAAACCACTTTACAACACCCGACAGCAGTCTCCCACACCTGCACCTGGAGGACCAAGACGAATGCTTTACAGAAAAACGTGTGAGCACTCAGAGTCAGGGACTGTGTTAGTACATGTTTATGCGGTGCCTTGTGCAGCAGGGCCCGAATGCAGAGTGGAGCCCCTGGGCACAGGGTATGTTTTTTCTTCTTTCTGAATTCAGGAAAAATCATGCAAGATAATATAAGACACTCAGCTGATAAGGTTTGGGAAAGAACCATTTATCATCTGCTTTCTCTGTAAATACCAGTAGCTCACTACTTGGGTTTCATGTTATTTTCATCTGAAAGGCAAACCTGCTATGATGGGAACAAACTCAGCCAAAACCAAAAAACAGGGCACCAGTGTAATGAGAAAAAGAGACCAACAGTCTGAGAAGGGGAAGTGCTCAGCATTCACCATGGGAAGGAAAAAAAATTAAAATAAAAAAGGAAAGACAAGGAAGAACACTAATTAAAGACACAGTGTGGATGCAGGAGAACACACAGAGATCCCCCCCACTCCACCCCTGCTATGCGTATGACAGTGCTGCTTTGTGGAACAGAACAATAGGTACATTATACTAACCTATAATTATCCCGAGAAGAATGATAGCAAAGTCAAGGCATTACATGAACATTGGAATATTGGATACAATCCCATAAGAAGCAAGGGGGTGGAGGAGGAGCTTTAAAAAGAGATTGAAACCTTCCCAGCACAGAACATCAAAGAGGAAATTTCATGTTCTCTTCACATTTATTTGGGTTTTTCTTTTATTTGATGTGATGATTTAAACACAATTCCCTTTTTCATGCATTTCTTGGCTTCTTTATGCTGCAATTGGTTCCAGCACTGTAACATCCTCCTTCGACAGCATGGTGGATTTGGCACAAGCAGGAGCTCAGCCCAGTGCATGACTGAACCATGTGTATAAGCAGTGGAAGATGAGAAAGGTGGATGGAGATGTACTCCAGCTCTGGATAAAGAAAAGCAAGGGGCTGGTGATTCAGTGAATGCATAATCAAGTGTTACCAAGACACAGAGCACACAGGCACTCAATACCTGCACTCTCATTCCAATCAGATAGCAGGTACTGAAACATAGGAAGCAGTGAGGCACAACTCTACACCTGTTTAAAACATGTCGCTTGCATTTGTAGAGTTACGCAATGTTGGGGAAATCTTGGAAGAAAGACTTGGAGCTGTGTTTTTTTGCTTCTTTTGTTTTTTTTTAAGAGACAGTATGTTGCATTAGACACTGCTCTTGTCCCAAAGCAACAAAAAAGAGTGGAGTAGCCTATCAATTCTGCAAAATCTGAATGTTCCTCCTTAAATTTTTTTTTTTTTTTGGAGTAGGTAACTATGACAACCTGGTGTAAGCAACTGTATGCTTGGTCCACAGAGTGCACCATGTAGGAGTAGGAAAAAAAGGAGACTAATATAAGCACCTCTTCTTTTTCTTGTTCTAGGTGGACTCTGTTCCTCCCTGTAGACACAACTGATTGAGCCCTGTTTCCTCCAGGGAGAATGTCCAACCGCTCCAGCACACTGTGTCTCCAAATGATGAGCAAAGATTAAAAAAAACTCCTAACAAAACAAAGATCAGCCCTTGCGGGATCTTGCCGTGTCACTTGTGTACAGCTGCGCTCAAGCCTGAGTGTTCCTAGTGAAGCTTCCCTGCCTGCAGCATGGTCAGACACGCTTCCTCTGAGCTACAAGCTGGTTGTGCTCTGTAGCTAGGAAATGCCAATGTGAAGAGTTATTAAAGGTATTTATGGCCCAGTAGTGACAGGCTATGTTGCAGGCCAGCACTCAGAGTGCTGTTCCCTAATGGGATTCAGACCTCATCTAGTGCTCAAAGTTGGAAAGGGAATCCAGGAGCCTCTACTTTACACGAAGCAAGATACCTCCGATCACCTGGTTGGTGATCAGCGTTCAGCCTCTGTGGAAGAGCTCAGAGCTGTTGCTAAGTTCGTGTAGGCCCAGGAACCGCTGTTAGAGGCTGGGGCGAGTGCTGAACTTGGCAGGAAACGCGTGGCACGGCTGAGTGCAGGAAATGGTCGGCAATATCTCACCTTTGTGAGAGAAGGAATCCAGGTTCCTGCGGAGCTCAAAAGGCAAAGGGAACTGGAAGACGCTGTTTTTCATGGAGGCAAAAGTTCAATTTGCCCTGTTCAAGGGAGGAGCTCCCAGGCTGGAAACAACTTGGCACTGGGCCACCGGCTCTGAAGAAGGGAGGTACTGCCCATCAGCTGTGTGACCATCAGCACTCTGCCTTTGCAATCGTGTAGCAGCTCCTGAGCCAGCCTGCTGCAAGGTCCCATGAGGGGAAGGTGAGAGCCGGGCTCTGCCTGAACCCAGCAGGCAGGCTGAAAGCAGCTTTTGCACACCAAAAGCCTGCAGTATCGTAATTTGGGGAAAAGAAAGTAGAGGTATGCATTCTCTCTGCATATATCCCCACTTGCAGCCCTGCCTGCAGCCACAGCCAAAAAGTCAGATCCCATACTCAAGAACATAGGAGATTATTAAGCATTCCCCCACTCGCTTTGCTAATGGGTCCCTAGTCCCCTCTCATTTTTGGCTGCTCCAAACCAGCAGGGAGGGGAATGGAAAGGATATGACACATTCCTGTGCTCCATCATGCCTCCTCACACCGAGCAGACAAAAAGATGGGAACATCTGCAAGAGAGATAAGCAGCTGTCTGGCTCCATTCAGCAGCATGGGGGCCTCTCTGTTCTTGCTAACAGGTGTTAATACAGTGACCAAGAAGTGCTCTCAGCTGCACCAGGTTAAAAGGAAAAAAATTGGCATAACTCTGTTGAGTCGGGAAGAATGGTTCCTGATGTCGTGCTCCTGAAGCTGTGAGCAGAACCTGGCACACAGGCAGCTACAGAAGTAAGTTAGAGGAGACAGGAATCATCCAAGACAGCCGAAACAACAGGGCATAAATACAGCGTATTTACAGAGAATGCTGGATAGGGCAGTGCTGACCCTTTTTCACTCTAGAACAGATAACCTCAGTAATAACAACCATTTTTACTTGGACACTATGTAATGGAAAACTTACCCTTGCCATTTCACACTTCTCACACTACAGACACCCAGCTGATCTCATAACCCTCCTCCCTCTGCCACATCCACACATATACGACTATCCTCTCTGTGCAGTGCAGCAACTCATATTTCATCTGTACCACGGACTTCATGAGTTTGTAACTCTGCCCACCGAGTGTTGTCAAAAAGCCACCAGCTGGAAAGGATACTGGAATGAAATCTATGCAGCTCTGTGGCCTTCTGAGTGATTACAGCTATGACACTTAAACCCGCTAATGTGCTAAGCATTTTCTGGCAAAGTTGGTGGGTTACTATGGTATTTTGGGAGGGGGCAGGAGCTTGAAAAGATGTCTTCCTTGGGGAGGAGCAGAAGGAAGGAGACAAAAATGTAACAAAGCAAATTCCTCAGCAGTCTGATACTCAGCAAACTCCTCAAACTTGCCATAACAAGGGTTACATTTCAAAGATCCAAAAACAGCTTCCTAGGACAAAAATAAACTTGTGTGTTCCTGCCAGGTGGATACATAGGACTGCCTTTTGATGAATGTCTTTTGATTTCCTAGAAGAAATAGTAGTTTCCCTTCCTCTTGCCCCTGTTCTGGCTCTGGTCAAAGCAATGTCTGGTAGGTTTATTCTCATGCTTTCCATTTTTTTCAGCAGAAATCACTCTGTCCCTATATCCTTTTTTGACTTAAATCAGATGAGAACCAGAGAGAAAGCTGTCCCAGAAGAACCACAGGCTTTGTTATGTGAAAAACCTCCAGGACTGAGAGTGCTGACCAACTGCTCGTCGTTCCTACTAAACTGGGGGCCCAGGCAGGCTTGGCTGAGAAGCACGGTAAGACATGGGGAGTCCTGCAGAGCCCCAGGCAGGCGCCTCATGCAGGATGCCCCACACGTCTCATCCTATCTCCTCTTGCAAGAACTTTTGTACGTTTGCTTCTCGCCTACCGTTCCTGCACACGCTCAAAACTTGCTCAAAGAATGCCGTTAGAGTAAGTGCTGTCAAGTGCTGTTAGGTTAACAACCTGTGGGGGAAAACACTAAAATAATTTTTTCTGAGGTAAGGCCATCTCAGGAACTATTTTAAAATAGTGTTAACAAGCTGTTTGGAGACAGAACTATGACTTGAGTTGATGTTCTTATAAAAATCAGAACATTAAAGAAAAAGCACTAAAATGTAGAGTCAAAGAACAGCCAGAAATAAAAGTATACCAAATACTATGGTATTTGACATCCCCTCCACTCACACATGCGTAGTGCTGGAAGACAGGAACATCTCCAGAACAAAAGAGATGCAGATACAAAGCCAGAGCTCACTCAAGTTACACTAGTGAGCAGGACATTTTTGCAAAGAAACACAATTTCATGCTTACAATATTGTTATGGCCCGTCAGCTTGACCAAGGAAAGGTAAAAGTGCATTTGTTATATGACTAGTAGATAAAAGGAGACAAAAGAAATCTTCCATGAGGAAGCTAGTTTATGGTATCAGTCTCTTTTCCCAAGTAACAAGTGATAAGACAAGAGGAACGGCCTCAAGTTGTGCCAGGGGAGGTTTAGATTGGATATTAGGAAAAATTTCTTCACCATAAGAGTTATCAAGCACTGGAACAGGCTGCCCAGGGAAGTGGTTGAGTCACCATCCCTGGAGGTATTTAAAAGATGTGTAGACATCGCGCTTAGGGACGTGGTTTAGTGGTGGACTTGGCGGTGTTAGGTTTACGGTTGGACTCGATGATCTTAAAGGTCTTTTCCAACCTAAATGATTCTATGATTCTATGACAGTCAACATTACGTTCAAGAGCAGTTTTTGACCTGAGGATATGTTGAAATAGTAAAATGACACGACTTGAGACATATAACTGAACAGTAGCATTGGAAATAGACGGAAGCAAACTGAAGAATCAATCTTCTTGTAAAACCAAGACCTCAGCTTTTGCTCTAAACCTAGCACATTCTAGAGGACCTAATGGTCTCTCTTTCTTTGCCCTCTTTAACAGAAACAGATTTAAACAAAATTATTGCATGTGTGAACTTTTAGTGGGGAAAACCAAGAGTAATCAGAAAGATGTCTGCTTAGCAGAGCTACAAGGAAACAAGTGAATGTCTGCTCAGCAGAGCTACAAGGAAGCAAGTGAGAAGCAGGTAGGCCACTTCTCCAGACCTCTGTGCACTTTAATTAATGTTACAGCCCTTTAATTAATGTTACAATAGTCCCCATTCAAAATAAAATTAAACACCATCTCTTCATACCCCTCAGCATCATCAACAAATTTTCCCTGCTGTCACTGTGGCTTATTCTTCCCCTTGTGGAGGGTCTGGAGACTAGACAGCGCCTAGGGGTATATCCAGAACTAAGCAACCAGTAGCAAATTTCACTACTAAAGACCTTTCAAACAACATCCTGCTCTTGTTCTCCCAGCTCAGAGGCTGCTAGATCAATTGCTTTGTACCATCTCCCCTATCTTGCAGGTGCAGGTGCTACCTGATACAATCTACTTAAGGGTAGAGACTCAGTTAAAGTCAACACTCCACCACTTACATAGGGACAAATTTGCAACCAGCAAACGTCACTGAGGACAAGGTGGCATTTCCTTCCCTGCAAGCATTGTCCCTCTGAACACACACTGCCTTAGCCCTGTTTTTCATCACTGAAGGCTGCAGGCCAGAATGTGCAGCACAAACGCAGTGTTACAAAGCTGGGATCCCCATTTCTGTAGGAAGGTCTGCACCAGGCCAGAGAAACTTGCACACTCCCAGCCAAGTGTAAATGCTGCAAACTTTCTTGGTCAGGACAGGCACGTGGTTACAATCTACAAATACTGCCTATCTCTATAAACCTCCCCTCTTGAGGGCTTTATGGAATTAAACCCCACAGGAGCCCCTTGAGGGAATTATCTGTACTTTTGCTGATAGAGGACCTAAAGGCACAGGGAGGACATGAACCGTCTCCAAGCACAGGACCTGCTACATTAGCTTTAACACCTGCACTATTTTAATCAACCAGACATGCTTTATCTCCTTCCCTGCCTACTACACGGCCACTCTATGCCATAGACCCACAATCAGTTTAAGCCAGCAATAGCTAGCACTGACCTTAAAATAAATGTCCTCTACCCTTCTCTTGCCACTGTTCCCACCCTCACACTGCTCTCCGCCTTATGCCAGCACAAGCTCTCGCATAACCACTAAATGTAAAACAATGACATAAAAAAAAGTCATTTTAAGTGCAATTGGTTCTCTGGCCTGAACTACTCCATGGCTGGTACAAGAAAAGGTAGTGTCAGGGTTGGGACATATAGTCAGGGACAGCTGGAGGACAAGACTGCAGCACTGGCTTAAACCAATTACGGACCTACACCTTCAGTCAGCAAGTCCTACACATCCTTCACTGATCCAGTCATGTTTTTCATATTTTGAAAGAGCTGGAAGCAAGGAGGTTATAGGAGTCGTCTCTGTTGTTTCAACGTATCTGAAGGATCTTCACCCTCACACTCAGAAGTCATGAACTTGTTATTTCAGTCTCATTTTACTCTGTCAGCACCTTCAAAGTTTCTGCCATCCATGCTGCAAATTAAGTGTGATCATACAGACACTCTGAAGAGGACAAGAGAGTTTTCCCAGGAACACACTAGTCAATATTACTGTGCCTGCCACCTTGGGATTTCCACAAGGCCGCAAAGTTCAACTTTCCTGTTATTTCTTCTTGCAGCGCTGTTACTCTTCCACTTTCTTCTCTCATCCTACGCTACCAACCATACATCCTTTTATCCACTCTGTCCTGTTTCTCTACTTGGTATGCAAGCAAGTCATTAACATACTTTCACGCACAAAGATAACAAAAAACATGGCTAGATCTCTCATTAAGAGATCACCCTCGACACAAGTCCAAATGCAGTTCCCTGTTCACCTAGATGATATTGTGAAGGCGCACCAATAGAAAAGCCTCCAAAGAAGAAAGAGGCAGTGTTTAGTGAGACAGCACCACCTGAGAGACAGCACAGAAATTCTTTCCAAACAGATAGTCTGCATGCCACCCATAAGCCACCCTGTCAACAGGAAGCACGGTTACTCTTGTGCATTTGTCAACATAACGTACCAGAAAAAAAGTGTCTCTCTTTCAAAAAGAACCATTCGTAAGAGGCAGGCATAACCCTTGTGATATTATTCACGCTGGATGCACCATAACAGAATATGATGGAGCTTCGTACTGCTTAGAAGCAGAAATGCATCTGCTTTGACTTTTTACCCCCTCTCTCCTTCGCATACTACAGAAACCCATTATACTAAATCACAATGGTGATTCAGAAAGAAACCTTTATGAACAGCGTATTCCATTTCAATTAATGTTGCTGCCAGTGGAGACTACTTAGGCAAAACAGGACTTAAATAAAGAACTATGAAGGGAAATGCCTTTGTCGCATGTCCTCTAAGTGCCACCATGGTACATGGAGAGTCTGCTACTTCCCACTTAATCCCCAAGGCCTCAGCCAGAAGTTACCACCCTTGCCGCTAGTCAAGGGGCTCGTGCAAGCATTCCCTAACCTTCACCACTTGAGATAAACTCAGGTAAAGAGACTTACTGCTTAAATTATTTGTTTATGCTAATCTAAATTATTTTTTAAAGAGGTATCTAAAAGGAGGAGCTTAGGTGGCACACCAAGGGGACATTAACTTTCAGTAGAGAGGCAAAGACAAGCTGAAAGAGAACTTCTTCAGCTGTACAACTGCAGCTCAGAGTACGTACATATATTGCCTTGGCCTACAGCCATCCAGCGTGATGCAGATAACTACAGAGTCACATGTTCAGTTCAAGTGTAATGAGTTTAGCCTTTCATCAAGCTATGATATGTAAACAGTGTGTCTATAAATAAATAAATATTCCTCCCCAATGCTCTTGGTAGCCTCAACAATCTTCTGTGATAGATTAAAACAAACAAACAGACAGAACTTCTTCTGGATCAGCTCACACTGCATCCAATACAACCACCAAGTACCGCCGGTGATGTCTCAAGTATGTCACTGGTAGGAGGGGGGTCTCAGAACAAGCCCCTAACTGCCAAAGCCCTGTTGGCTCCAGAAGTAAATCAGAATCTCCTGGGATGCTCTGCGATTGTAAAAGATTTCTCACCAGTATGGTTACTGGTCCCCAATATTTGCCCTCCTTACACTGCTGTATTATGAACTACTTCGGCACTTATGTCAAAGGAGGGCTGTGTTTCTATGCCTTAGTTTAAAACCCCAGGCAGTACGGAGTGCATAGCTGGTACTTCATGAAGCAATGCTCTGCCCTCAGTGAGTCACTACCGAATCAAAGCCCAAACTTGATGTTAATGGAACGCTGTACAGATGCCCAAATCAGGTCTGAGGTGGAGGTCCTGACACACCATGATTGCTGGAGATCCTATAGAATTTATCATAGGAGTAAAATGCACACTAGGGGCAGACCACACTTCACTAAAATTCAGCAGTGAATTTGACCTCATGAAAACAAAAGACAAACTTATTCCTATGGGGAGAAGAAGAGGAGTTGTGTGGTGATTTTGTAATACTCATGCTAGGCTGTGAACTCTCCTGGGAAAAGCACTCACCTTCTGTTCCATCCAAAAGAAAAACCTCACAGCAGTGCCAAGCTTCTCTACAGTGGGGTGGGAAGGCTGGGAGTCTCTTGTAACAAAGCTTTCAGTAAAAGGAACACAACCAACTTCAAAGTCACACTCCTATCAGAAGGTTTTTAACCTCCTGTTAACATAAGTCACACAGAAGGTCACTGTAAGGAAGACACTAGGCAAAAAAAAGAAAAGCTAATGCTCCCCTGTTTGCCTACACCGTGGTTTTGACTATTCCCTGCTTATATTTGGATAACACCATTTTTCACACCTTTCATACAGAACAGATGAGAAAAAAGTACATGAAAAATAGAAAAGCAATTAAAAACAAGTATAAGGCAAATCTAATGTCTGAGTCTTCTCCTGAATTTGAGTTTCATGCTAGTAGTCCCTTTAATTCCTCCAATTCAGAGTACTTTTCCATCTTATTCCTCCAAAACTTGTACAGCCAGAAACAGACAACATGTTTCCATGTTGTAACTATCCTTATAAATATTTCATAATGTACATATACTCATACTTGAATAAGCTCTATATAGGAAATCCGTAACTAAATTTTAGTCTATAGATATCTCTGTGAACTGAAATAAACAGCTTCCTCTCAAACACTTGCATTTGGGGCAGGCACACAAAGCTGGCTAATTGTTTCAGGACTAACACACTGCTTTGGGAAGTTTTATTACAGCTCTCTAGCCGCCACCTTGGAATCTCACTAGCAAATCGGTTCAGTTGTGATTTGGACACAAACTGCCTGGTCTGGCACAACTGAGCTAAGATTCCACTCGAGCACAGCCCTCCTCCGGGACAGCAGAAACGTCTGCCTTCCCAGCAGGCTCGCTATCCCGCAAGAGCACTTTCACTCTCTTTTGGCTTTTCTACTCCTTTTTGCAAGCTGGAATGTGAAAGCGATAGAGGAGGAAACTTTTACTTTTCAGAAATGCGTCATCCAAGATGGTTCAATTCTAGTAAAGGCTCAAGTTGCTTCTTACTAAATCTGAACTTGTTTGTACTATTCTTACTAAGGGTTCTCCCGATGTAGAGTACAATAATGAGAATTTGTACAACTGCCTCTGAATGTAACTTTGTCCTTTATACTGGTGGGACAAGTGAGGAGTGAATGCAGTGTTATACTTTATCTGTTAGGTGTGAGAGTACCATCAACTGGTGCAGGTCAACATACACCTTGACCATTATATTTTTTTCTATGCGGTTCATAGATAACTATGAAGATCCATCAACAAAGAGAGTTACTGGCAAGTAATACCATCCTTGTGAAGTATGAAAAGCCCCAGTTCTGAGACATTTAGATCTGTAGTGAAGACTAACAAAAATTGTGGTTTTCAGCCACATTTTGAAATAAAGGGGGGCAGGGGGAAAACCAGAGAGAGAAATACTTGGAGAGAATTTCATGAAACTTGCATCCTCACATAGTGTCTTAGGAGTCTAAATCCAGTCAATAGTGGTCAGATGATGATACCATGAGCACCTGTACCACAGTGAGCCTATTTTTTCAGGACCATATGTGCCAAAAACATTTCTGAAGAGCAAGTTACCTAAGGAAATCGCACCAATTTCTGCTATGCACAGAAGTCCTCATCTAGCTTCGGCTGCAATGGTTACAGCACCACCGTATCAGAGGTTACCACCTCAGCTTTGTTGAAGGAGGTTCCTAATTTGCATCAAGCAAAACAAACTGGGTTAGCTTAAACAGTTTAAATTGGTGGTCAGAACTAAATCAACTGATTTCACCTGAAATGAAAGCAGTTGCACACAAACTGCTCTGCTCGGAGGCTGAGGCAGCAGTAATTTCTGGAAGCAAGGAAGTCACAGGCGGCTTATAACTGCAACATCACTCATCAAAAGATGTCCATTTCTGGACTAACTACATTGGTTAAAACATGTATGTGTTTAACTCCATGTCTTTCTATATGGCTTTATTTTGCTTTAGATAAGTAATATATTGATTTACCTTAAATCAACGGCTTACCAATTTACTTTCCAACTGAAAGAATAAGAAGGATCCAGTTATCTCGCAAGGCCTAGTATTGGTGCAGATTGGCAGGACAGCCTGTGGGAAAGTTCCCATTCCTGCTGACAATATTGGACAGGCTCATCAGGAAGGAGATTTAAGTCAACAGATCTGGAAATCCAGCAACAAGAACTGACTTCAGTTAAACCTGTTTAAATGGGGAGAGAAAAAAGCCCACATGGCTACTACAAGCCTGAAGTAAAGTGTGTTATCATCTCATTTATCCTAATGAAGACCTTGCCTCTGATGTGGAAAACGTTTACAGGACCACAGGGTACAAGACATTCTAATTATAAATCTTTGATCCATTACTTGGTTTCCAGAGACAAAATTTGTTTCTACTGTAATTCCAGTGAAGTCAGAGTTATGCCAAAGATGAACTCTCTAGTCAAATATTGTTTGGAGAAAATACCATGTTATAGGAACAAAACAAAAAGAGATTTCATATAGTGTAACTGTTAGGTATCTTTTCTAGCAGGAAAAACAAGGTTGTAGAGAAATTAAAGTGGCAGCTGACCTTAGAAAGAAAATCAAGGTACATGTTGAGACTTCAGCACTTGTTTTGCAGAGTATCAAAGTTGTTGTACTTGTTGTGTTAGCTAACAATACTAGGTGAAAGCACTGTAACAGAGCTATGTACTTGAGAACATGCATTCTTGTCTCTTTTTTTGCAAGAGACACCTGTTCACAAGAGTTAAATGAATGGACTACTGACTGTTCAGAAGTGACTGAAACAATAACCAAGCCTGTGTTTTGCATTTGCTGTAATTCCCACAATGGCCATTCTTATCCTTGGCTCACACATGTCCTGGAGCTTGTGACTGGCTCTCGTAAAACTCTTGTCTCCTACACAGCCTGGTTTAAAATTTGTGCGTACTCGTGTGATACCTTTTGTTCCAGTGGAGATCCTAAAGACAGTGAGTGAAGCTGTTTCTCGGGTATACATGAGCCCATCACATGGAGATGCACAAACTCCCAATCAGCCATCCAATGCTTTCACCAGTATCCTTAGAGGACGGCATATGGCAGAGGGTCTTCCTGCTGTAGATCCCCAACTATTCTCATGAGCGTCTTTATGCTTACGAGAGAGGTTCTGAGGTTCCCGCCATTACTTCTTAGACTACAGGATACTAAGAATGGTCAGAACAGAAGGTTTCTACTCTGAGAGACTTGTCTGGGAGTGGGATAGAGGAGGATTTCTAGCACAGAAGAGTCAGGATAGGAGGAATAATTGCAGAAACAGATGATTGAATGGACTCTCCCAGATACGCTCCTTCATTTGCCTTAGCAAAAGATGGGAAATTAGTCAATTACAAAGTAGATTCTCTACGGAACACAAGACACTCACTCAAGGGTTAATGTGTAAATGTGGAGCAATTTGTTCAAATACATATTTCTTTGGCCAGCTTTGTGCTGTGCCCTGTCATCCAGGAAAGCCAGATCAGATTCCCATCCCAGGTTTTTTTGTTGAGTTTTTTTTCACTCCCTGGAGTGACATGCTAATTAAGGAGTGACAGAGACTGTCTCAGAAGAGTCCTGTTCAAATATCAAAGAAACAGATGCAGCAAGACAGACAGACCTTCACTGCTAGCTGATGCTCAGAGCAGCTCTCTCCCAGTGCACCATGCCACCACTGGCTTGTCACACGACATGAAAGAGACTCTGTTTTTCTTTTATCACCTCTCTAAACTAAGAGAACTGTGCAAGTTGTAGGAATTAAACCAGTGAAATCCAGGAACAAGAGGAGAATCGCATCTTCGGTGTTTTAAAATGAACCTTAAGCAGAGAAAGAAAAAGGAGGAGAAAAAAGCAATCATCTCACGCATATCAGAGAGGAATGTTGGCTTTGTTTAGCCAGTGACTTCAGTAAGAATGAAATTAGCTTGCGATATCTGCAAAATAAAGTTGAAACCATTGTGCCATTGCTATCAGGCAGTATCAGAGTTTGATGTAACTGGAATACATCACTCTATCTCACAAAGGCCACAGGCCACTTACTAATGAACAAGGGGGTGAACAGCAGAGGCATGCAGCTCCCCAGAAACAGCCTGCTTCGCTCCCCCATCTCCAGTGTGAGCTCCAGCTGTACAGAGCACTTCTTGCCTGTTTCATTTCGGACATAACCACCACTCAGCACATCATTAGGACTGCCTGGACCAAGCCCAATGCTCTCTACAAAACAACAGCTACTCTAAAACATTATGTCACTGGAACAGCTCAGGCCTTTAAGGATTCACCTGAGAGGCTGATGGGATATAGGAGACTGTACATAGTACCATAAGAAAAAACACAGGATCGCTGCTTGTCCACTCTCATAATACAGATCCAGGGCGAGTACTTGCTGAAGACGCTAACAAGGTTATTTCTGTGTGCATATTTTCAAAAGAAAACTACATCTGCCCATACAAAGAATTTTAAGGATTTATACCCCTCAGCCTGGCACAGGTACAAAGCTGATGAACAAAATGTTCCTCCACAGGCTTCTGTCCTGCCCCTTACTGTGGTCATTGCATGTCCCGTCGCAGAGTGAAGCTAGACTTTCCACTGAGATCCTGACCACTGCTCAGAGGTTTCCTGTTTGGTACTATGAAAAGGTGATTTATTTATTATTATTATTATTTTAAATTGCTTAAACTGGGTAAAATTTTCAGAAGACTACACCTTCTCCTTGAGTTACTACATTTGCACAATGCCATAGGTGGGCATGCCACATTAAGGAGAAATGAAACAGAAAGAGTCTGATGTGAGGAATTTACAATCTAAATTAAGCATAGCACAGGAAGGGTGACAAAAAGCAGCAGCACAGGAGGACACATACCACAACAGTGAGAGCTCACAGGATCTGTTCAGCGGGTGTAATGAACTTAATGATTCTTTTTCCTGTGTCACTTCATTCCCCGCTCCCCCCCCATTCATAATATTTAAATCTGTAGACAGTGAACTCAGTCTTCATCTCAGTGAAGCAAATGGCAACATTTCAAATGACTTCAGTAGCGTCAGGATTTGGCTTCATATCTGGCATAAAAGGCAAGGGTGGAGAACAGCAAAGGAAGGCTAGCCTAAAAGGAGTGGATTTTTGAGTGGTTTGGAGGAAAGTTGAGTAGCACAATGCACAGGGTCAGGGAGGCATCATTATATGATACATGAAAATGCACAGAGACCTTTATGGCAGGAGAATGCTGGAGCAACACAGCAAGCTGAATTAGGAGAGAAGCTGGCACAAGAAATAAAGCAATCAGATACATGAGGTGAAATTCTATTCCTGATGTCGCCTGTATAAAACTGCTGACTTAATTGTGAAGAGGAAAGAATATAGTCAAAAAGAATCAGAAAGGTCTGGAGAGAGCAATGCAGTGCATTGAAGAGAGGGACGTGGTGCTAGACTCAGGTAAGGAGACCAAAAAACATCACAGGGAGCCTGAGATGTGTGGGCAGGATACATTGGTAGCCCAGTGGAGAGGAAGATGTTTTGTAGCCATCATCCTGTTGTACTTGTATAATACAAAAGGGGGGAGGCCCAAAGGATGAGAAAAGGCGCACTAAAGAAGGGGCTAATTAAAAACGGCAATTAGTGGTGCTTCAGCCTCTAAACTGAAACAGAAAACAATAGAATGACCTTTGTTATATATAAAGAGTCAGCATTTCTGCTTGGAAAAAAATGTAAATACAATCAAAATGGGAGAATGTTTACAAAGGTAAACATGTGGTGGGTGGGTGTCTGTAGGAATGCAAAATAATATAACTAACAACAGTAATGAAAAGCAATATTCCCCAAGTTGCAGGGAGTTTCAGACCAAAGATCTTTGGGACAGGTTGGAAGAGGAGGTGGAAGAGAACAGCAAAAAGAAACATAATCCTAATAGGATCTTAAAAGTCATAAACAAAAGACAATAATCAACTGCGTGTTCTCCTCTCCAAGAAGACCACAGGGAGTTTCCATGATACAGTAGAGGCATCAGGGAAGAGACCTCAGCTGCATCAAGAGCCACCACGGGAATTAGCACCATCTGCTCCACAAAGCGGAGAAGGAGGGGGAAGGGGAAGGGATGGGCAACGCGTGCTGAAACTTGGTAACAAACCACATCTCTACCCTGCAGAACTCCTCGCAGACGGTCAGCAGCACCACTGAGGAAAAAAATAGGCAAGCAAAGGATTTCCTCCAAGAAAGAGCATCGGTTGCATATAAATACTAAAAGTAAAATAAAATATACATGGTGGTGGTAGGGAATAAAGAAGGAGAACAATCCCATTTATTCCCTGGTGTACACTGGCACACTTCCAGCGAAGTCCATAAGGTGACCAAGATTTACAACAGTTGTGAGGATCTGGTCCAATGAGTTCATTTTCTTGCATTGCTGCATTATGAATTTGGCAGAGTGAGTTCCCGGGAAGGGTCCTGTCACCATTACTTTATTTGGAATCAGCAGCACTAGTACAGAGGTTCCCTAGTCGGTGTAGACATCGTGTTTACACCAGAAAAGGAGAACCTGTAGAGGTCACGTTTTGTTTAATGGAAAGAACACAACTCTCCACACTCACAGCCAAATGTTATTAGCCTCGCTTAGCTGAGTAGTTCCAGGATTGCTGATGAGAGTGAGGCACCCCAAAATACTAGTCTTGCTCACCTGAGCAGTCTCACCAACTTCATCCTTACCTTGGATGCCACTTATTTTCAAATAGCAAATAACTGATGGGAGCTGCGGCATTCTGCGCTATCGGGCATCGGACAGCCAAGTATTTTTGTGTGCAATTTTAAATGGCTGTAGTGTATTAGGACGGTTAGCATCTCCAGATAGACCAAGGAAAGGAAACATGAACAAGTTATATGCCTGTAGAAGGAGCTGCTTATCACTTCTGTCCTCTGAAAATCTCCCGTGCATTTCTAGATAAAATATACATCTTTTCTATCTGTCTTGGGAAGCATGACAGCCTGCATAGAACAAAGTCTGATTCAGCTTAACATACATTATGTGAAAGGCCCAGGAAGTGTCAAACGTCAGGAAGAACTTTGTTTTCAAAAAGCGCAATGGAACTGCACAAAATACCAGCCTGGTCATTCTTCAAATTTAAGAGTAACCAAATATTAATTTTAACTAAATCTCAGTGTCAAGAGAAGGCCTATATCCACAAAGGCTGGATCCAACAGCACACGTAAGCTCCTGAGCATGCACACCAACTGCACAATGCGTGGAGCCCAGACTGGGATTTTCCAGCAGGGGAGCACCGTTAAGCCACCGATTTCCCACTTTAATCCCTGCCAGTTATTCAACTGGATTTGTAATCTTCCACCTCTTTTCTTCATTAGGAAAACACTATTCCAAGGCGAAACTATACAAAGCATTTACACTATTAACACTTGTTATCAGATCAAGGTAAACTCTTAAGTTCCACTCACCACTTCAGTCGAACAGCTACTGTGCTAGAAAACCACACATTTTCATTAAGATTTTTCCTCATATTTGAGCTCTGCATGGGTTTACTAACTGAAGGTAAAACTGCGTCACTCTTTCCAACGCAGATAGCACCATTGCTGTTCCAAAGCAGACTGCATGCACTTTTTCAGTACAAAATATACTTACACCAAACAATTTTGGAAGTCAAATAAATAAAAGTACATACAAGCAATGGGCCTTGATGTGTCTTCTTGACAAGTCCCTTCTTCATTATGAATCTGAAAGATGTACGTGGATCTATCCAATCCTACGTACATGGCTTGGCTTTTTGAATTCTAAATCCAACTACTGTTGGCGTCTGCAGAAGAGATGAAGAACATGGCCATTCAAACATGGTCAAAGGTTGAAGGAGCACCCTGAACCACCACGGGCTGCTACAAGAGCGAGCCGCCGTACTAGAGACGGCAGCAGGAAGACTGCTGGATGTGGCGTAGCTGCCATGTTAGTCAAGGTGTCCACAAGGGGATTTCTCCTGTGGCCACTGACAGTGTTCTTAAGATCAACTTTTCTCTCTGGTATTAAAAAACCTGTGCTCTGAGGGGAATAAAACAGGATGTAAACACAAGATGTGCCGAAATCAGCCAAGGGATCTACAGAACGGTTCATGTGCCAAAAAAGCCCTAATGCTAGAAACAGAGTTAACAAGGGAAGGCCCTCGGGCAGAGTCAGGAAATTGAAGCATACCAACTGCTTTTCTCCTGCTACTTCCTATCTCACACAAAACAAAGAATCGCAACTTAAGAAACAACGAGAGAGATGATACTGGTCATTTGACTAACCAGAGAATGAAACTCTGCAGCTCCTCATGTTTGGGTTACTCTGAAACACTTCAAAAGCAGTTATGAAATAGTGCTAAACCTAAAGAAACGCCAGAAAGGAAACTTAAGGCTCGCCCCAGTTTTCAAGGCTGGCCCCAATCTCTGCAGGGGAGAGAACCCAAGCACTTCTCAAGGAGCAGGATACTAGTGCTACGATTCAAGGCTATCTTTAGCTACAGCAAACTGAGAACTATTTGCTGGTTATCAAAATAGTGCATGCATAAATGAGAGAAACAGGATGTGGCAAAACGACCAGAATAATTTAAATTTTATTCCGAATCAAGACTCTGCCAGCCTCCATACCGTATATGGAACATTTCCCCTGCAGGTGCAAGAAGTTTCTGTAGGATTTGCTCTTGCATGTAGTATCCCACAGACTAATATTTTAATAGATGCAACGGTTGATTAGTTGAATTTTTTTTCCGGTGTGGGGGCAGGGAGGAGAGAAGGAAGAGGAGGTGGAGAAAAGATATGTAAGCTACAGGTTTGGGGGGAGTTCTTTCCCTCTCAGAGGCCCAGCTGTATAAACCACACGTGGTAATATAACAAACTACCTGGTCAAACCATAAACAAGTTAAAGTAAGAGTTTGAGGGAGAAAGGCATGAGGCGTTTCACAAGGGAATAGTCAATTCTCAGACAGGGATGGGAGAATTGATTTTCATGACAGGAGATAAAGCACAGCAGATAAAACAGGATACTGTTTGATCTGCCCAACAGAAAACACCAGCCGAAACGGTGACCTAGCTGAAGGAGCAGGGATCAGGCTAGGAGAGCAGCAGCCAGGCAGGTGCCATTCCAACAGCACGCTGCAAAAGCGCCAAGCGAGGAGACCCAAATCGCCCCTCCAAAGGGCGCAGGGGCATTATTCACCCTACATCAACAGCAGTTCCCCACCTCAGCCTCCACAGCAAACCTAATCTTTAACAGCCACTCTGTAAACTAAGTTGCACACAATGGAGTATATATGTTTTTAAGAGAACCTTGTCAGCAGGAAAAGGACGTTAATCATTTGCGTTCAGATACAACTGTAAAAAAGGGAAAGGGCTGTCTTCAGAGTGTCCACAGGTCCCTCCTCTGTCCTGCCAAGCATATCTAAAGGCTTTACTTCCATGACTACTGAAAAGCTTCAATGAGCCCAGACCCTGCGACAAAGATGTAACTGATTTGTTGATTCATGAATGATTTAGCTGAAGACAGTCGTTCTCTGCCCAGTCGTGGTCTCCCTACGGCTGATTCTCTGTCCCTCATACAGTCTTCAATCTAGTTTTTGTTCATTCACTCATTTGGGTTTGGAAGTAGGCCTGCCACAAATGTCAGGAAACACTCCATGAATTAATGCCCCCATTCTGGTGCCTTTTGGACAAAACATCAGAATCTAAGCAAGAGTTCCCTAACTATGGAGGGGACTGATTTGCATGTGAGGAATGGGAAAAGGAAGGAAGAAGAGGATAAATACTGCTGGTCTTCATTTGCCTGACTGTGAGTCAGGCTGGTCTATGGTGCTAAACTCAGCTAAGCAGATAATTCAGTGGGTGACCTTGCATCAGCCACTCATCTTCCTTGCGTTTTTGTTTACCCATCATAAAGTGGGGCAAAAGCAGGCACCTTTCCTGAAAAAACAAACAAGCTAGCTTCCAAACCAGGTGAATAAGTTATGGAAAGTTAAATATATTCTGGCAAACAAGAAAGAGCCTCACTTTGTTCCAGTTTGAGATAGGCTGTCATCACAGGAAAAAAAGGGCCAGCTAATAAAATCTGCACAAATCACATTCTCTTTGCAACTTCAGGGAACGTTATAAGCAAGAATTCATTTTCACATGCCTGCTGGGTAGTCAGTCAGTCCATAAACAGGAATCAGGAACAGTCAAGTTCCTATCTTGATTCTCAGAAGCTGCCACTAGTTCTCAACTCACTTGCAGTATCAGAAAAAGTGTAAAGCAGCTCTTACCAGTTCCCATGGTTTGATTTCATATTTTGTGCAATGTGGTGTTCTTCCTCAAAGTTCAACTCCAGAGCCATATGATTTATACAATCATAGCTTTGATAGGTATAGAAGTGTTTCTAACTCTTGGATTTGTAGAAAATACCTTGGACTTTAAAGGCTCAAAACTCAAAATGTAAAGATAGACATTCAAAAAGGCTCCATTTAAAAAAAAAAAAAAAAAAAAAAAAAAATCATAATTTTTAACCTTCCTGAAGGGAAGAAAAGCATCTGTCTGTGTCACAATTTTCAGATTATCCGTACTGCAACCCTACACATTGGACCTAAGCAGCAGTAGTCCCAGTTATAGTATGGGCTTCTGATTTGTTCAACACAGCACAGACATTCAGAGAACTGTGATTAGAACTTCTTGGATTCACATCTCTCGTTTACTAAATCTGATTGCAAAATTATTTTCTCACCTTTGGTGATTTGGAGATTTGTTGCCCTCTCCCACAACAGCACAAAAATTTAGTATCTCAGAAAAGTGCATAAACTGACAATACATTAAAAAATGTCTTTAAGTCAATTACAGTGCTTCACTTTGATTTTAACCTTTGGGGCTTTATGAATTATTAAGTAATTTCCACTTAAAAAGAAATAAATCAGAATATATCAAAATGGAATGTTCCTACATGTTTCCAAAAAATGACTTCAATTCTTTGATTTAGGAAATTAATAAAAAATCAACTGTGTTCTATGAACTGGATTGGTTTTGATGAATCAGCATACTTCACTCCAAAGCAGTCAGTGAAAAAATTCCCCAGTCTTCTCTAGTTTTCAAATAATTGCCCCAGAAACTCCTTGCTTCCTCTACCCACCTCACAAGTTGAGGACTCAGCATTCAGCTCTTGAGCAACAACTTAAAGAGAGTTCAGATAACTCTTTCTTCAATTAGAAGGGCCAGTCCTGCATTTATATGGGTCTTAGACATTCTCTGCTTATAGACTTGTGAATATCTAAAAATTTCAGTTAAAACATAAAGCAGTCTTTCTTTGAGGTCTTCTGTTTCCTTTCAAGGTCTCAGAAGCAAGAAAACTAAAAATACATGGGAAATCCAGAGAAGGAAGAAGCTGCCCTACTAAAAGACTCCACCTTCAACCACACCTTTCATTTCTTTGTACTTCTTGTCTTCCCATCCAAGATCTGTAATACCACTGAGCTGAAGCAAAGTCCACACTTCTCTATTAAACGTCTACTGTAAAACTACAGTCACCAAAATTCATCTTTGCCTTTTCCACACAGCTCTTCATGACAGTGACCTACTCTTACATGTATAGTGCGCATGGCATTTGTGAACTGGGGGGGGAGAGGTGTTTCAATTTAGTTTCCTGTGGACAAGCAGGCACATCACTAGAAACACCATTAGAATTACCTCCCTTGGAGGGAAGCCATAGGCTTAAAAGGGTTGTAGAGCATAAAATATCTTCTCATTCCTTTGAATGAAGGATCCCTTGATCTTTTTAAGGCAAGATGAGGGAGTCTTGTAAGATCTTGCCTGTAAGCATGCTATAGATAAAGGAAAGAACCTGCAACCACCAAAATATAAGGAGGAGTACTTATTTTCCTCCTTCATCACCCCCTCCTTGCCTAAATTTAATACCTTGGTAAATGTCAACTCCCACTGAAGCAAGTAATTTAACATCATAAGAAGACTTCTCCTCCGGTTTCCAAATCTAAGAACTCCTTTTTGAATCCGCTACTAGTCAGGCGCCCTCAGTAGACTGTGTACCTGAATCAATTGTGTGCATACATGTACACACATAGAAGCAATCTCAGGTAATAGTGATGCACACAATAATTACAGTTTGTCTCTCAATAGGCCCTTTTAAGGCTTTTTACAAGTATGCATCAACTAACCCTTAAACACTTCTTTAGTGCATGTGAGGTTTATTGTTCTCCTTATATAGGAAACAAAACTGAGTCCCTGGGTAGTTAAACGACCTGTGCAAGGACACTAAGGATGCAGCAAACACGAGTTGGGTGTTCTGACTCACTATGCCTGAAATCTAACTGCTAGGCATGCTTCTCATGCTAGTTTCTCCAGGCAGCTTGCAGAGTTCATTAACATTTTCAGGAAACACATAATCTAAATTGTCAAAAGGATTTTCCTGCCCAACTTGACTAGACAGAGAAGAGGAAGGAGGCACTTCTTTTATATACTCATATCTCAGCCTCAATTTTCCTGTCCTAATGGTATTCTCTGTGTTCAAGGAAAAAGAGAGACAGGTTGCTAAGCTTTTTGGAGCCTCAACCTAGCAAAGGAGATGTGACCTCTTACAGCTTCAGATGTTCAGTGGTGAGTCTCATGCTATCTACCTTTACCAGGTGTCAGGTGAGAGGGTCAGAGGTTCTGTTTTAGTTTAAAAGCCTTGCTTTCACAGAAAATGGGAACAGTTAGGCAACATGTTCAAAAAGTGACACCAGTGGGGTAGAGGAAGGTGAAGGGAAGTGTGGTAAGGACTTCATAAGGTTCTTTTCAAAGTAGGAGCTCCAGGCAGAAACCGTCATTGCATTACTACCTACAGTGTATCCAGCTCAACTATTATTACCCTGTAGCTGTACCCTTTTTTTCTGGCATTATTTTTTTCTTAGATTATGACTTTTTATTTCTCCATACAGAGCAGTTTTTCCAAGGACAACTGTTTCAAATGCAAGTCTTGGCACTTCAGAATACATGATCAAAAATGAAAAATACAGCATCCTATCCCACACAAAACCTACTGCTTCCAGTACTCACTTAAAGTAGCTCTATTGACACAGTATAGCAAATAAATCAACAAAAGTGGAGTCTACAGTTTTGAGCAAAGAAAATCTAACAAAGTTAAACATACTGCATGTGTTCTTCTTTCTAAGGAGAGGGTATTAAGTGAATAATATTAGTCTGTTCCCAAAATGTAAAAGATTTGCAAAAACCCCATTATTTTTCCCATTAAATTTCTTTCCAGAGTGTATTATAAATTCCCCAAACCAAACACTTGTGGCCTAGACAGTCTTCATTTACCCTAGCCAAAAATACAGTTTAGGAAAGAAATTATTTCTTGAAAATGTGTATGTCATACACCACAAACAATGGTCACTGGAGGTAACATGGGTTGTAAGTAAACCGTGTTGTGCTCCACCCGGAGAAAGGAGCTGTGAGGACTTTCCTCCACCTCTTCTCACATCCATGAACTGTAAAAAAGAGAGTCACCCCAAGGCAATGCTTCTGGTGGGAAGGAGAGAGAAGGGGAGAAGAATGAGCTACACCCCTTTAATGTTAGCAGGAATTATGTGTACCATCTGAAAGAGACTACTTCTTTATAGCTGTGGAAAGCTGAAAAGAACTCTTCACACTGCTAGTTCCGAGGCACAAGACTGTCACCAAGCCTTTCCATCAAGTTCTTGTGTTATTCAAGTGTGTACCTCCATTACAACAGAAGAGACGCAGAAACGTTTCAGAAATGGGGAACATTTTACTCTACCATCCCTGCTGTCATGTTTGTTCCATTCAGCTTCCTTTCCATAGCACACATAGCCTTCTGGAAATTCAATATGAACACTGATTTGCAGCACGTGAGGCAAAATACTGCATAATAATCCAAGGATAATTCAGGTTGGAAGAGACCTCCAAAGGTCTCCAGTCCAACCTCCTGCTCAAACCAGGGTCAGCTGTGAGGCCAGACCAGGCTTCTCAGAGCTTTGTCCAGTTTGGTCTTGAAAAACTCAAAGGATAGAGGTTGCACAACCTCTTTGGGCAGCCTCTTTCACTGCTTGACTGTCCTCAGGGTGAAAAAGCTTTTCCTTACACCCATTCTGAATCTCTTAGTTCAACTTATACTCACTGTCTCTCATCCTCCCACCATCTAGCGCTGCAAAGAGCATGGCTCCATCTCCCTGATGACCTCTGTGCAAGTATTGGAAGGCTGCTGTTAGGTTCCCGCAACACTGTCTCTTCTCCAGCCTGAACTTGCCCAGTTCCTTCACCCGCTCCTCACAGGAGAAGGGCTTCATCTCTTCAATCTAATGACAGTAGATTGTGATTTCTCAGAACATTAAGAAAAGGTTATTTTAATTGTTTCTCACGTTCAACATTGTTATGTAAAAGAAACTGAAGAGATGGAACGTCAATAACATCACCTTTCAAACTGTGGTAAACTCTTGTATTTCCTAGGTTGCATGTGAGGGGGGAGCAGCCACCTGTGACAAGGGTCACAGAGACGGTCTGATGAAATGATGCAAGCAGGTGAATCTGTATCAGGAACACCTCAGAACGGCTCTTAACAAGCTCTGTCTCCAAGATGACTGACAGTCATGAGGAATTGTAATATACTTATAAGATTACATAAATAATATCCAGACAGAGGCATGTTTTGTCATGCTTAACGCAACCATAGGGGCCAGCAACTCCTAAATGTTACTTAAATCTTTCTAAAGTCCCAGGCCTGTGACTTCACCTCTCTCTCCCTTCTTCTCTCTCCTCTCTCTCTTTAAATTCCCTAATTTTAAAAATGGGAATAACATCACTTGGCCCCATCACAGGAATTTCCGGTATTAGAACTGGTGCGGTGCTTTGAAGATGTGAACTGCTACTCTGAGCACCTTAATTCAAGGCATGAAGAGTGGACAATGAGGTGTGTCATAATTACACACTTTTTTGACTATTTCTGCACTACACGCACAGTCACACAGCAGTGATTAAACATGCAAAATCCTGTCCAGCACGCACTGGATTCAGTATAAAGCCTGGTAAGTCTCTTCACTGGCTGCACAAAATTCCTCAGCGCAGTTCTTGAAAATAGAGCTGCTTTCATGAAACTACTCTCCCACCCATAGTTCCAGTGCACGTAGTGAAACTCCTGGTAGTATTTAAGCAGTGACTGTAAGGAGGTGTGTTTCCTTACCACCACATGTGTAATGAACAGACGCAAATATAGGGCAAGTTGTGGCTTCTTTCTTAAGGAGGTGTGTTAGGATAGTGGCAGCGGAGGAAGGAGTCTCTGAGGCACATCGCACAGGATACAGAGGTCTCCTGCTGCAGAAGTGCCCTGGCCTTCAGCACAATGTCCACTGCCAGTTTTGAAGCTCTGTCCTGGACAGAGCACAGAACAAAGCAGGGCAGTAAAGTCATCCACCAAATTTCTACGAGAAACTATGTAGCATCTTCTTGTATGGTTTTTTGCACACAATAGACGAGCACCACTCCAAACCATAACTGGAAGAGGATGTCCTTAGGACCACTGCAACACTGATTGCAAATGCCAGCCTTCTAGAAAACCTTTCCTTACACCAAACTGCTTTTATTCTTCCCCCCGAAGATGAACGGTGTGATGCCTACACTCCACTTTTATGCGGTTCTGAGTCATGGGCTGGGCTTTTGTATCCTTTTGTCTCATATCTATGATGTGAAAGAAAAGAATATGTTTGCTTTGTATGTGCTACTCACTGCCACAAAAATGAGAACGCAAGGGTGAAACAGTCATTTAGGACAACATGAAAGAGTTGATTCTTAAGCCAATATTTTATATACCAACAGAGCCTGAGGCCCGTCTCACCCCTCTTGGCACACCTTGTGCTGTTGTTAACACCTGGTCAAAATGTGACAGGTTTCAAACTAAAGTATTTTACATGCTCTCTCGGTGAACAAACCACCATATCAGGAAAACAACAGAGGCTGCAGCTCACTTACCAAGTCCTCGTTTATACTGATCCATTCAGGAAAAAAAGAGGCACAAAATAGGGAAATACTCAAATTACTCTAGCGCAGATAGATTGACGGTGAGGGTGGGAAACTGCCTTTGTTGTATTTGGTGATGCTGTACGTTGAGAACTGTTGTTGGGCAGTTACGACTAAATGCTTTCAGGCCATGCAAAGGCTGCAGGAACTTTAGGAGAAAGACTGTCCGAGAGGAGCAGGGAGGGAGAAGAGGTGGTCAGGTCAGTTTAACCACTCACATGCAGGCAAGCCCAGGGGGAGTTACTCTCACAGGCCTCCTCTCGGGACCTCCTTGCCAAATTCAGTGGGCACAGAATCCGTTCTGTACCCATGAGCAAAATAAATAATGGGATTACATTTCTTAGTCCCCACAGATTCCCGAGAGAAGGAAGTGGGAGTGGGAATGGCACTGGAGAGGGAATCTGTTGAAGCAAACAGCACCTCTGAAGACAGCATACGCTGTCTCTTTAGCCTAAGCAGTTGGGCTCTCATGATAAAGCTTTCACTGAAGACCCCTAGAAGACACTAAAAATCCAGCTTCGAAAACTGTTGCCAAAATAAGATTCTGGATGAAGCAGATAACAGGTCTGATCTGGCATGACAAATCCTGCTTAGCAACCCAAGGGTTAAGTCTATGAGCTGGAGCAAAAGGATCCTTGCTTCTGTTTCCTCCCAGAACAGTAACCCACAAGCTTCAGTGTGACAGTTGTGCAATTTTTTTCCACGTTGAAATGCACTGGTGCAGAGGTATCCCTGACACTGTCTCTTGCCCTTTCCAGCAAGGCTGCCACCACATTTCCCACCTCTGCTCTTCCGTGGGAGGAGTAGGAGGAAAATGGATTTCCTTCCATTACCAGAGGGAGGAAAAGTGATCAGATCCCCTGAGCTGTGGTACCCATTTAGTCTCTAAAAACACAAATGCACAGAAGGGTCTCTGCCTCACACTTCCTGTCAGGAATACAATTATCACCAGCTTTGGCACCTACTGCTGAAGGTGTGTTTTACTCCCCTTTGCCATGAGTGCCTCCCACTGTTCCCACTACAACCCTTCACAAACTCTCCCTTGCCACTTTTTCGCATTGGGCCTGGAAAGGAGGTCTTGCTGTCATTCTTCCAGATCTGAGCCTTCTCATCCAAAATCCCAACATTACGCCCAAAGATATCACACCAGGTCCCACAAGCTATCCTCTCCAAGGAACACTGTGGATAGCTAATTGCTCTCATGCTCTTCATTTGCTAATGTATGCCCGTCCCGTTACTTAGCAGGGACCAGGACCAGTGGTAACTGACAGCTGTAAGTTCTTTGAGTCAGAAACTGCTCAATTAGTGCAATGAAATCGCAGCCTAGTGGGAGATACTTACAATACTGATTTCTAGTTAATAGTAATTTTTAAAGGAATTAATTAAAGGAAATGTCTTTAATTTGTATTACAGTCTGTCTTTTTGTGTCTTCATTTCCCTTCTGGCCTACAAAACCTCTTTTTGTACCTCGACATCTCTACCATGCTTCCTATTTGTTTCCCAATGTCCTTTTGCCAGTCAATTCCCCATGCAGAGCCTTCCCTATCAGCCCTCCTCCAGTAAAACACTTCTGCCTTAGAATCCAGGCAATGGTCCTCTCTGAGTCTTCTTGTGTCACCACACCTTGTAGCCAGGCTTTATATCTGCTTTCACACCCTCCACAGGACTTGAAAGATTGCCCCCACTACCACTACCTTACTCTTCATTAGTATATGAGGAGAGCACTGACACATGAACTTACCTTTTGGAAGAGTCCCTAGCACAATTACAGCAAAATCAAGAGTTTAGTGAGGAAGAAACCCTGCATACATCCCCCTGTCCCATGAGAATACCACTTTCTTCAAATCAAAATGCTGCAAACCTTTTAAAGGATCAGATGCCTTCATACCTGCAGTCCTTTCCCCTGAATTGTTCTCAAAGCAAAGCAGCACACACATGTATGCCCACACCCACACACGCACACATTTTCTTTCCAGTCCTCTCAATCCTGACCTCCTGCCCTGCTTCAACAGTAGTAACTCATCACTTCACTTTGTTGGGGGTTTGCTTAGCTTCCCCCACCTCACTTTGGCCTATGCAGGAATTAAAGAAATAGAATATCCTAACACCTAGAAATATTTCTATTTTGTTCCACTAAAAATAACATCAGGTGAGCAAAAACTGGGATTGAGCTTGGAAGACTGGCAAGGAGAGTATCCCTGGGGCCTTAAGAAGAAGGTTCAAACTGCAGGACGGGACTCTTACAGTTAACACTTTCACAGTGTTATCAACTACCTTAAAACTGCCGGAAGATAGTTTTCAGACAGCCAAAAGGTAGAGAAAATCTTTAACTATAACGAGAACTGGGATTACACACAGAGAAAGGTAGAAAGTGAAACTAAGGTACAATGCTCCCATAAACTGAAATATTAATACTGAATTACAGTTCATTTTTCTACTGTAGTTTAACATATTTTGCTCCATTTTCATGGGCACTTCAAGTGTTCGATATGCCCCTCAGTACTTGGCTCAAAAGGTGGCATATCTTAAACTAGACTGGGTGTTTTCGTGTGTGGGTGGTTTTTTTTTTAATCAGTTATTCTACTTCATAACTGGATGCCTTTGGTCACTGGGCAGACAGTGAAGCAGAGCAACGTACACAGACAATCAGAAGTAAAGTTAACAAGGGAAGCCTGAGACAAGACCACCCTCTGAGCATCATCACTGGCAGCATAGGCTGGGGTGAATGCCCTTTGCACAGAGGTACTGTTTGCATAGCATAGAATAACTGTTTGCTAAGTCATGTTTAGGTACCTCTCTACACTTACGCAAAGAGCAAGAGGGCACGGTGGCCTTCACACAGAATTTACATGTGGGGAGGGGGAAACTACATAAAACAGAGAGAGACGTCATTCAAATAACTGGTTTTTTCTAAGTGAAAAAGTAGCTGTAACTGGCACGCAAGTAGCTTAGAGTGTAAGTGGAAACAAATGCCAGGGTAAATAGCATGAATGAAACAAAATGTATGGGAGTGGGTGGGGTATTAAATCTGGACAGCCTACTATTGCAATTTTAGGTGCAGAGCAGTGGCCGAATTCACTTGAGCATTACCTTGAGATGGGCAGAGTTTACTGGGGGAAAAGAATGGCATTTAGGGACTGCCAATTAACCCCACTCAGTGTGGCATCTGTGCTCCATGCCACGTGACTCAGTACGGCTCTACAAGTCATGCCTGCAGACAGTCCTATCCTAACTGGTGGGTGCCATTTCTTCTTTTACTGCAAGCCTCTCCTCACAATCCACACGCGTCTTCCTAGCAGCCACCTGTAGTGGCCCTGTGAACCCATCAGCAAGCGTTGGAAACACGCAATGATATCAAGAAGCAATTGCACATCCATTGCCTTCACATTTGCAATGGAGACTTGCATTCACATTGTGACTACCCCCATACCCAATAGGACTATTCCACATGCAAGCACCAAGCAGATATGTTAACAGGAGCTGCTAATTTCTTGTGCTGCAGCAAGGCTCTCCATAGGAACCTCACAGTCCCAGCTATTTCATTTGAAAAGTGTCTGGAAGTTTATTAGTGAAACTTAGAGGAGGTTTGCACAACCACCTGGGTCCTCACCCACACTTCCTAACCCATAACAGCTTTGAGGCAGAGGACTGATGCAATCCCAGCACTTAAATCCCTGTAGTAAAGGCAATCATGTAGGTCTTCTTGGTCGTGCTGCCAAAGTTTGTGTTTCATCTCCAAAGATTTCTCAAAAACGTGATGTCTAAGAACTCAAATGCTGATACATAAAAGGAGCACATCAGAGCTTCCTCTTCACTGTAGAAGGCCGTGTTAATACCTAGCTAATGCACTGAAAAAGATAGATTTTTTTATGGCTTTTACCCAATGTGTACAGTATCCTGGAAACATCTACAGATGCCTGATCAAGTGCCTAATATGCAACTGTTAATCATTCCGCCAACCTACAGCAGCAGCCACTCCTGTATAAAGACAGGTCTCCTGTGGAGGAGCCTCAGTGTGGCAACGCAGCAAATTAGAAGGCCTCCTCCCCTAGAAAAGGGAGCGAAACGGGGCTTGTGAGTGGGGAAAGAGAGAAGGCAGAGCTGAAATACCCATATACCCCAATTATACGAGAGCAGCATAAGGACCACAGCAATCAGATGTAGTAGTAACGACAGCCAGGAATCAAACCACTTCCCAGAAATTCAGAAATCAAGCAGAGTCAAGTCACCTCTCCTGACAGATTTTAGTCGGTCCAAAGGAGGGAAAGCCTTAAATAATCCATTCCATTTTTACAATGTGTGTAGAGAAGGTTAGGAACAGAATTTATGTTCATGGCTACATACCTCCCTGTTGAAACTTGATTTAAGCAAGTAGCAGGTACCTGGGACACAACAGCTGGACACCAAGAATTTTTTCCATGTCTCTCTGAAATTTGATACCACCTAGCTCAGCAGTAAATGCCAAGGCCAGTTCTGGGGTCTCTGAGACATTTAATTTTGAACAAGAGCATCTCTTTGTCTTCTCATCAGGATTCAGGTATGCTACTGCACAGCATGAGGAGAGGACAACCACCTTATGTGCAAGTGCCATCAGCTGCCTTTCATTATAAATAATAACTTATAAGACACGTCTACAAATGGCCACAGGAGCAGAAAGAGAGCCACATGGAAGACCAAAGGTCACCTATGATTGTGAATCTGAGACATGACTAGAAAATTCATCCCATAAACAGTGACCTAGTGAGAGCACAAAAACAAAAAGAAACTGCTACAGGACAGAAAGGACAAAAAAATAACGCTTTCCCTAGTCAGATCAGACCACTGCAGATTTCCCAGGGGTTAACTCTGCCGGTTCTGACATACACACCCCAAAACAACGAATAACTAATAAGTATAGAAACAACTAATTCAGATTTTTTCCCTCTAGAATGAATCTGAATACAGGTTTTACTTCTTATCCAGTCTGAACGACAGACCTATGAACAGACCTTGAAGACAGCAAATTTCTTAACTGCAATGTCCATTAAACAAATCAGCATCAAACACTTTGCATTCACTCACAACTTTTAGCACTTATTTAGCACTTTACAACCATTAATCTCAGACTGCTTTTCAAGGAGAGATATAAAGGATTTTATCTATTCTTTGCGTAGGGAAACAGAGGGACAATAAGGTACAGGACTTGGCTGGAAATATACAGAAAGTCAACGGTGTAGGCAGAAACTAAATGCAAGTCTCTGCATTACCAGTCTGGATCATGCCATTTCCTCTGTATAGCAGCCAAAGCGTATGTTTAATAAACAGGTTGTCTCAGGTTGTTGCAAGACCTGGGTGAACTGGCACACAGATTTCCCCCTAGGGTTGACGTGAAGGAGCAAACGTTGCAAAGAACAAAATAAAGCTCTGGTTATTCAGCCAGTAATCACAATTCCATCTTGCATTTCTGGGTCTCTTATTTTGAAACTTCTCAAGGCCTTTCTTGCAACACTGCTGAGTACTATGTGACTGCCAGAGCCCTTGAAACATAAAAACGGCCATACCAGGTCAGATCAAAGGTCCATCTAACCCAGGATTCTGTCTCAAACTTCAGCCAGTAAGGAATCCCTAAGGAGGCACACAAAATATAGACAGGATATAGTGATATTCTGCAGGAAATACACTGGTATATCCTCTCAACCTCTGGCAACCTGTGATTCAGATGTATTGGTATTCATTAGCCATTGAAGGATTTTCCTTCTGTGAAGCTGACACTTTTTGAACCCTGGTAAACTTTAATACCCCACACATCCCATTGTAAAGAGTTCCACAGCTTTATTTAATATTTAGTGAAAAAGTATCCCCTTTTGTTCCTTTTGAACCAGCCTCTTGATAATCACATTTGATGTCCTAACTTCTGGCTTCAAGAGAGAGAATGAACATCCATCCCCTATTTGCCCCTTCTATGATGCTCCCGATCTCATGAACCTCTCTCATCTAGAGAGAGTCAGAAATCTTTTTACAGACTGGAAAACCCAAATCAATTTAGTATTTCCTCATATGGAAGTTGTTCCTTTTGATCATCCTTGTTTCCTTCTCAGTACATCTTTGAGCTTATTCAAGACAAGGAGACCAAACTGCTCACAGTATTCAACATGCAGCAAACCTTGGATTTATATAGTGTCATAGTAATGACGTTTATTTTCTTTCCTTTCATAGTAACTCCTAACATTCAGCCTGCGTCTCTTCCTTTCTGTCTCCCTTTCTTTCTTCTTCTTATTACCTTATTATTATCTTTCCTCATTATTGAGCACAAAACTCCTATTTTGGTAGATCTATTAAAACTCCAAAACTTTTCTCTTCAGTGTCAGTAACAAGTTCTGTCGCCATTGTTGTATACATTAATTTGGGATCGTTTTTCCTCACATGCCTTAATTTAAATTTATCTAAACCGAACATAATCAGCCATTTTAATGAGCTCAATCATTCAGTTTCATGAGGTCCTTTTTCAACACTTCGCAGCAACTTTGTGTTTTTCCCACCTGGAATATACTTCGTATCATCAACTACGTTTGCCACCTCCCTCTCCACTTTCTTTTCCAGACCATTTGCAAATATCAGGCAGCACAGGCCCAATTACTGACCCAGCTGGCCCTCCACGGGTGACCTGACCTGTTGTCCCTAGCCTGTGTTTCCAGGGTTTTAACCAACTGTGCTTCCGGAGGACTTCCCAAGGCAGCTTAGTTTCTTTACAAGCTTCTAGAGAAGAACATTATCAAAGCTATTTGGAAATCAGGCTGTGTCGCAGTGGCTGCTGAGTGGGAGTGGCTGCCACTGGAGGAAAGCTCTGCTCCCCAGCTGCAGGTGCCATTCCCATCTCTCCTACCCTCCTGGCAGGAAAAGGAGAAGCAGGCCTCGTCCTCCCCCAGTTCTCCATTCCAGCTCTTCCTACTTCTTCGTTCTCCATAGCCAGAATAGCACTGGCCTTGGCCCCTCATCCTCAGAGAGGCAAAATGCAGCTTTGCCTGCACTGCCAGGAAGCCCCAGGTCTCTTCAGAGCGCAGGTGTCTGCAGTCCCAGGGAGCACTGGTGCAACTAGAGTAGATGATGCTCTGTGTAAGCATGCTGAAGAGTGATTTTGTAAGAATTATTGCTATATAAGCGTGCTGCCAACTTAAAGCAGGAAAAAAAAAATGTCTCACACAAGCACTGTCCCCTACTGTGTAGCTACAATTTTATTATGAAGTAACTTTCATCACCCTTCAAACAATCTCCAACTAAGCAAAGGTCTACCAGCCCCAGGACTCTTTAGTGGTATCTTGGAACAAATAAGAATTGGGTCTAATATCAGTCATGACAATCAATCAAGTTCACTGTCATATTTTATATGTTTATAAACATGTAAAAGGAAACATTGAGTGAAAAGAGTTTCACTCAAAGAGCGGGCCTGTCAGAAAACAAAACCACTCCATGTAACTCCGAGGTAAATGGTACTTCTTAGGGATCAACAGCACTTTTGGCTCCTCTCTGTTGTCTCTAAGTGTATCCCTTCTGATGCCTTCCCCAGTGTGAAAGCTCATTGACTCCCCTCTCTGGGATCAGGTTCTAGTCTACACACACACGCTTACATATTGATGCTTTCCTACCCGTTTTAAGTTCCCCACCCGAGAAACTGTTAAGAAGTAAATACAGAAAACAACAACAACCTTCCTAAAATAAAGTGGTTTAACTGTAACAGTAGGAACAAGGAAGAATTCAAAAGGTTTTAAAATAAAATCTACTTGTGCCTTCTCTGACCAAATTCTAACCTTCCGGGAGGATGCAGCAGCAGGTCTATCTGTATGTCAGCATGTTCCCAGCCAGCAACTACCCAAAGGAGCACCATTTCACCTGGGGAGAGTTCTTCCCCCTTCCCATTTGCTGGGGTTTTTTGACTTTGTTAATCCAAAACTAGTTTAAGCGTGATCCCGTGGAGGCTTCGTGCCAGTCGCCCACCTGTTACTATGTAACACTACTTGTAGTCTTCATTTAGGGATGCTCTTGGTCTTGTTTTTGCCCTCTTCATTTTGTTTCTTTCTTTTTTAAAATCAAAACCCTGCTATTAAACTAACATGAGAAATTATACAATAAGCATCCTTCACAGACAGCAAGTAATCAGAGAATATACGGCATCCAAAACATTGCAGAGTAGCTCCAAATCTCTCACTAGAAAGATGAAAATTTCTGAATAGTACCATCCTGAAATGTCTCAGTGAAGTGAAGCACCTATAACAAACTTCTGTGCAAGAATCTACTGGGAGATTTAAAGGCAGTGACTGCTCTTTACCATCTCGAAGTATGGAACCACTCAGGACGAGCACAGCTTATGTGACAGAAGTGGTTTTGCAGGTATCTCAAACTGGGAAGTAACTATTGTGTAGTGCTGTAGGGCACAAGAGGATCATTTGAAAGCAGAGAGAATTAATCATACAGTTGGTATTAACATATGGATGAAACATTGCTTTAAAAGTTCAAACAGCAACTGTCAGCTGAACAAAGTTGGCACAAGGGTAACAAATGAGTTTTGCAATTGTGCTATTTTTACTATGTAATACCAATACTGTATAAAAGAACAAATGTTGTGTATATGTTCAATGCCAAACCTAAACCATTGCTAACAGTGTTGTTATGATGTGATTAAAATGTCACCATCATTATTTGCTGAAAAGGATTTTATCCCCCTCCCCAAGCAAGTGTTTTCATTACTGGAGTTTTAACAGACATGTTTGTGAGAAAGAAAGGTGAAGGAATAACCCAACTCAAATATTTAAAAGCATTTAACCGTTCTGGCTCATTGACAACTGTACGCTCTCCCTGTGATTTTTAAGAGCTGCTGACGCCTCATGGAAAAAACTTTGAAAAACATAGTATTGAAAAACAATTTTGCCAATGTGTCATATTTTCTGTCTTATCCCTTCCCTTGCTTCTCACTAGTAGAAGAATCTACATGAAAACAGAACCTTGATTCTTTAGGTAGACAAAATTTGGATCCGAGCTCTGCCAAAGCATGTGGGTGTTTGGATCCTGTCCATTAAAGACATTTAACTTCAGATCCAGGTTCAATCTTCGAAGCTCACAAGAAGTGCTGAGATCCAGGATTTTGTTCTGACCCATCCCTGTTACTAAGAAGTCATCTGCCGCCTGTCCTGCACATTAAGCTATAGACTTCTGCCAAGGATCTCATAGGTGGCTGCTGATGTCAACATCTGCTGCCAAATTATAAGCATTGGGCACTACTGAATATCTGAGGTGGAGGGAGATTCTGAAAATTTAAGGCGGGGCGGGGGGGGGATAAAAGGAATTTTCTCTGGTAGTACAGTTGTCTTGAAATAACATAGACTTGGTTTGTCTCTCACACTGGCATAACTTTTTGGACTTCAGTGAAATCACACTGACTGAGTACAAACAAAAACCACAGTCTGTATGAAGCTAAAGCTTTTTTTTCACATTCAGTGTGTTGAAACAACACATTCCAGCCCAGCCATAGAAGCTCCTGCTGCCTTGTAAGCATAGCAAACAAGAGATTCACCCCAAATCTCCCACTCTGCAAACTACTGTGAGTGGAGAAGGAGAGCAAGCCAAACTTTCTCAGCTCAAAAAGATGCCAAACTGGACATAATTTCAAAACAAGAATCACACTTCAGCATGGCTTTGCCTCTCTTACTTCCCGATTTAGCTATGCCGGGCAGAGCAATAGAAATACTGGATAGATACCTTCCCTGGGAATGTGCAGGAGGGCATGATTTTTACATGACCTTGCCCCTCCTTTTATCAAAACACTTCTCTTACTTTCACTGACATTTACCCCAAGGACACTGAAGCAAAGCAAGAGAGGAAGACTAGCATGCAGACTGCCCACCTGCTCCAAGAAAAGCTTTTCATCAGTGGATTTACCAATGACTGGGATATCTGAGGAAGACTGACAGATTCATAAGTGCCCGGGATTAGTATTTCACTGGTGCCAAGTCACAAGACAAAACCCACAAATCTAGCAGAGGACTAAAATACTAGAGTTTTGTGAGGGGTGAGCTGACACCTACCAGACGCATTGGGAGAAAGCAGAAAATGGCAACAGTACATAAAGCAGCTTCCAGATTTCTGAAGTGCCACCTATCTGATCCTCTTGCATCATGTAGTATCACAGTACTAGACAACCTGTCAGACAGACTTCAAAGGGGCTACTTAGTTTGATTAGAGAGAGCTGAATTTGCCCACAGAACCTCACCGTCCCTTCCCCTGAAGAACCAGACACAAGCAGTAATTGCTATATGAAATGGAAAAAAAACCCCAACAACAACTCCACTCCCAGTTCTCCACTGTCTTGCACTTCATGTGGTCATTTACATCTGGGCAAAGTGAATGTGAAACACTTCCAAACCACAGAAGCAGTAATTTACACTCACTTCCACTGTATTAGGCATGAGACTGAAGAATCAGGCCCTCTCTTACAAGCAAAATGTCCCCGACAATGAACGATGAGTAAAATATAGGCTGTGTAATTCCACTTGTTTTGGAAAACAGTCAATTTAGAAAGGTTAGCATAAGACTAAAGCAAAAATCTGCTCCTGAACTCCCAACATCTCAAGCCGTAGCCTTGTCAATAGTACACAGGGTGCAAAAGATTATGGCCAGCTCAGACCGTTAGTTTCCTTTCTGGGCAGGAATCCCAGCATAACAGATACTTATGCATATTCTGTCCTCATTTTATCTAATTACAAATATCTCTCTAGGGATGGGGAGGGGAGAAGAGGTTTGATCACACGATTTTAGGTCACTTATGCAAGGGACTGCTGGGATATGCATTGATCCAAAGAGTGCTGTAATATTTTAAAAGTTCCCAGAGCCCTCCAGTAAGAAAAAAAATATGTATATATGTATCATTTTTTCCTATTTATGAGAGTTTTGAAACTGACCAGTAGGAAAGAGTTGAATCATATACTGCTATAAATCAGTAAGAAGTATATGGAAATGTTTAAAATGCCACGACATTGATTAACGAACAATACCATGTTTTTCTAAACACCAACTGTAAATACATTCTTTCTTTCCTATATTATACACACACACAAATACACATATATTATGCATACATACAGTTTTCTCTGAATAAGACCAATAACATGAGGGAAAAATGGAACAAGGTCATTTAAGAAAAAATTAACTTTATGTTGCTCAATTGGATTTTTACTTAATGGTTGCAACTCTGGTGAAAGATGCAACGTTGGTTTACATTGATGAACTTTTAAAAGCCACATTTAGGCATGATCTAATAAAGTAAAACAACTTAATATTAAGCAGAATTGCCCCTGCTTGCCCTAGATCAACATGGCCTAAGTCTTCTGCAGTCCAAGAATAGGTACAAAATTGTACAATTCCCATCACCGTCACAAAGTGCTTCAAATCTGTTCCTGAGTGCTTCAGACCGGCTCCTTAAGCATGGGAGGAGAGGAATACAGCAGAACTTGGGCAATTTCTTTAAGAGAAAAATGCAAGAATTGTTTGAAACTCCTATGGAAAGACTGGAGAAGTTATTGGCTGAATAATTACCTTGGAAAGGGACATCAGAATTAAACAGATACCCTTCAGGAACAGAAAACAGTAGTAACAGAAGAAGAAATTGGATCTTAAAGGTCAGGAATTATAGGGAGAATTGCCAAAGTCAAGAGTTAGAACTTGCAAAAGCTATTAAAAAATAGTAATATTCTTCAGACATCAAAATAAAAGCGATCAAAGAAAGTTCAGCTGTTTTGCAGTTAGAATGGTACATAGATTAAATACAATGTAGGTACAGGCCAAGAACTAAAGGAATGCTGTGCTTCAGTGGGATGACTGAGGTGGAAGCCACAAAGACATTTGTGCAGTCAATGCATAAATTCTGAATAATCTCTGCTCAAGAACTGCGACATGAAACCATACATCTACTAGCAAGTTCTTTAAACAGATACTGCAAATCATGGTTACTACTATATTACTGAAGTTGTAGCAAGCAAAATAAAATACTCTTGTTAATTGCTTTAGAATACAAACCTTGCAAATTACTGCAGTAAGGCTAACTGAGCCAGAGTTTACTCACATGCAGTTTTTTAAGTGCAAAATGATCAAGGACACTCTTGAACAAGGAAATGACTAAGATGCAAGATCCGTACCTTGTGCCAGAGTAACTTGACATCTTGCTTTCATAAGATACCGATATTCTAGACATCTTCTTCTTAGCTATTTGGACTTTCAGAAAATGTTTCATACAGTACTATATGAGAAATTACAGAAAATGGAGAAGATGAGGATCAGTACAAGAATGGTGATATGACTGAAAAACCACTGAAAGAGACTTGGACACAGGTAAAGTCCTAACAGAGATAGTAATTGGCTGACAGGAGATTACTTCTGGAGTTCTAGAAAGAATTGGTGTGGGGACTGATCTTATTCAGTATTTCCAGTAATGACCGTGGCACAAAAAACATGTGTGCTGATAAAAGTTAGCCACTTACACAAGTTGAAGGGACATCAGGGAAATTAAGAATATGATAGTGGAGAGGAAGACATGGAGGGAGCAATAGTATTTAAACTAACAACTCCATGCTGGCACTAGAACAAATGGGTATAAACTGGTCACAAGTAGGGCTAGGCTAGGGATTAAAATGCTATTTCCAGCCATCAGAGCAGTGGGTTCTGGAACCCTCCCAAGAGGAGTAATGGGAACAAACAGTCCAAGGGGGATTTAAGACAAGGACTTTTCAGTTTATGAAAGGGATTATCTGACATGGTACCAGGGGACTGGACATAAGACCCAGGAACCCTCTTTTAAACCTATGCTTCTATTAATTGAGCCTCTGTGGCCAATTTGGTCTTTGTCTTCTCATCTGAAAGTACCCACACAGGAACCAATTAGTGCCAACTGGGAAAGTAGCCTTTATGACACAGGTACCTACCCACTAGAAACAGGATCAGGCTCACCCACATGCTCAAGACAAGATATTAAGCATAGCCTCTTGCTTTAATAGGCACTCTAGCCCAACCTGACCTTTGATGGTAGTACAACACGCAAGAAAATCATGTTCAAGCCACTGTCATGGTCCCTTAAGTGCTTTGCCAAGAGACCACTAGTGCCAGCATCCAAACCGTTCTTCCAGGGGCGTGTGCAGAATTCCCTTCAAAGGTAGTCTGTATCAAACCCCATGGGTGAGCATTTCCCAAACACTTCAGCCTTCAAGAATTCACTACTCTTTCATCCAGTCCTGTTAGCCAGCTACTCAGAGTAGACCTTTGCACTGTGGGTGCTGCCTGAAACACCACACAAGAACTACTGGCCATCTTAATGAGGCCTTTTTGACAAGCAAAATTAAAACTCGAGGGAGGCAAAATGACAGAAACCAAAAGAAATATCCAGGTTTAGCAGAATCTCCTCACACTAAGACTGAAATTTTCATGCAGCTTTTGTATCAGTGTAAAGACCTAACACTCAGCATTTGAGTTGGCCCCTATTGGAAAAAATAATACTTATAAAGACAAAAGCAAAAGGTCGAAGCCCTACAGCCCTGAAAATAGATGTGTCGGAGGGAAAAACCTGACAGGTCCTGATTGATAACCATGCTTGACGGAAGCTGCTGGAGGAAAACTGCTGCAGCAAAGGCTGCAGGGAGTTACTGTTCCAAAACCCTGCTGTGGCAGAAAAGGCACATGTGGCTGCTAGAGCAGGAGATGGACATGGTTAATTGACTGGGAAAGTTTAGCAGAGATGGAATTAATGCAAAGAGCTCAGAGCCCAGGCGTGCAATTCTGTTACCAAGGGAAGGAACCATTCGGCTGGAATTGCAATCCATTTTCAGGTCAGAGCCTTTCCCAAAGGCAGAGTGCTCACCTCTCATCTGTTCCTCCTCTTCCCCTCCGAGGGGTGCATGGAGAAGGTAGCTGGAAACAGCAGCCTGGGAAATAGACTGCCCTTTGAGGGCCATCCGGGTTTCGACTTTGCATGGTGTGTGTTTAGCAGTGAGGAATTCGGAAGACGTGTCAGGAGAGACTGCCTCTCCTAACCCTAGGACTTTGTGGATAAGTTAGTTGTGGAAACAAAACTAGAAAGTTAATAATAGGGGAGGAGGGATTTTACTTTCAGATCTACTCAGCAGAATGAATACCTGAACCAGATACATTTGCAATCTGGTCAGATGAGAATGCCAGGAGTTTGTTACTGTGGAATCACAGCAACAACATGGAAAAAAATACACCCAAACAATTATTTTTTTAAAATAAAGCGGACTGCAGAGGAAGATAGGAAGGACACAAACACAAACCACAGACCAGATGATGTAGATGATCTTATGCAGTGATGCACTGCCAATATTTTGATAAGTAGCACCCATGACTGTTCCTTTCAACTAATGTCTTAGAGTCCCTTTCCTGAGTAAGGGAGGACTAGATCTGGGAAATTCTTCATTTCTTCTGCCATTTTAACAAAGGGGCTTTAAATACACTTACATATACTTACAAGTAGCCTTGTAAAATAAATTGAGTCAAACTGTTCTCACACCAGTGACTTGGAATTCGGTGCATGAATTGCACTGGGCAGACTGTCTGGTGTGCAGCATGTATATTTTGAAATGCAAAACTACTTGCCACTTGGTTCATTTCTGTGGTAAAATCTTTGCACCCCAACAGTGCCTTTATCAGCTCTAGGCATAAACCACTGCCATTAAGGATGGGTTAGCAATATTTATCAGTGAACTTCTTCCATCAGAGCCAGGCAGACAGTCTTAACTCACTTTCCCACTCTTCCTCTGTGCCCCTAATTTCAGCTTGGCCATGGAAGTATTACCAAAGAAGGATTCCCATTCACTTTCAACGCATGACTCAGAGACTGTCTAACACTCAACACCAAAAGCAAAGCAATGTGGCTTCTAAACGTCCAATTCTGCCAACGGCTGGCGGTGTGACTAGTGTGACCATCACCAAGTCAGTCAGTGCATGCCATTCCTCCCATCAGAAGAACGGAGAAGATAATCCCACAAAAGGGACTATGATGCTTACTTTAAGCATGATTATAAAGCATTTTCCTGCTCTGTCATGAAAGTGCCACATACTTTACATTACAAATAACATATATTTTTCCTAATTCTTTCATGCTGGAACTTCCTGAAATCATCATTGTAGGATACGTAAAGAGAAAATTCGGGGGGGGGGGGGGGCAGGGGGGAATGGATTTTAAGTATAGTTGCTTTCTGCTCGGTCTGAAGAAATCTCACTTGGCAGAGCTACTCACAGTAGGCAAAGGTAGCCTTTTGCAGGTAAAGAGGGATTCTCCTTTAGACGTGTATTCATGCACAGGAAATTAACTACATTTTAGCAACAGGTTTACACTAGTGCCTCCTCTATTCAGCCTGACTAGCATGAGAGTCATACCTGAATGTGAAAATAAGCTCATGACTTATCTTATGCCATACAACAAGTCAGGGGTCAGATTTAATTCAGTAGGCTCTGATCTGCCATGCTGCAACCATGAAACCAAGCTGCCTCTCCCTGTGCATGGAGGCAGAACACTGAAGCAAGTCTTGCTCCAAGACAGCACCAAAATGCATCACCTCATACACCCCATCCTCCTCCAAAACACCAGGGTATATCATAGAGAGTCCATCCTCCCAGTCCTGAAGCCATTAAAAACTCTCCTCCTCATCCTGTATGAGGGGCCTGAAACAAACATTTCATTTTGGGAAATGACTCAGGAAGAACATGTGAGGAAGCAGAGCAACAAACAACACATAAGGTGGATATAAATCCAGATAAAATATTAAAATCATTAAAGGGTTGCTGCTCCCTGAAGGTTGGAAAAAACGAAGAGAGTTAATTAAAAGCAATCTCCACACAGTGCTGAGCTAGCCTGCCCTGATAAATCAACAGCTAGGACTGCACTTGTAGAGGTCAATGGGGGAAAGAGGTTGGGAGGGAGGGGAGAGGAAAGCTAGGAGAAGATAAAACATTTAGCCGAGACTATTGACAAAAACATATCAGATCTGGTGACAGGAAATTGAGAAGGGTTTTCCATATATTTCCCCCATCAACATTTTTTGGTTAGATTTTGACCTCAGGAATGCCTGTTTGCCATCAACATAACACCAGCTAACTTGACCAAGTTCCCATTCATTTGTGGGACAAGGAGAAGAGAGAGAAGCAAGAAGTCTTCAAGACCCCGTTCTACCTGGGGAGGTATTAACATGGCTTTCATTCACATGCCATTTGATCACTGAGGACTAACATCACCAAAATTAACAGAGGGGCACGTCCTTTTTGGAGAAGCACCTCCTAAAAATTAAAGGGTCAGTCAGATATGATGAAGCAGTAGAAGAAGTATCTCAATGCTGCAATTGAGAGGGTTTCTCCACACCTGTGGAGAAAGAGCTCACTGCAGAGTCTTCCCATCGCCAACCCTCACCCACCACATCTCGCATGCCTCTTAACCTGCACTACCCCAACTATAAAAGGTACTAATCTGAATTATAATTGTGCTCCTGATGTACACCATATTTCACATCAATAGGTATATGCTAATGAACTGAAAACTTCAAGGATAAAGAATCCATAGAAAACACAAAAACCTACGGTCTTCAAAACACCCTTTAGTAGTTTAAAAAAAAAAACCAAACTAACAAAAACCAGCAAAAGCAATCAGGGTAAGCTTGTAGATACAAGTGGGTTCATGTTATAATTTCCAATATTGGACACTGGTGAGTGATTTATCTGAAGACTCGGGAGGATAGCAGCCTCAAACATGATGCAGTTTTTATTCATGGTCAAGACCAAAGGAGTTTAGCAGTAAAACAGCTTTCTGAACTACTGTTTCCATTATTCCTTATTCAGATTGCATAGGTTTTAAAGTAATCATAAACATAAAATATATTTGTCCCCATCATTGACTAAACACAGACTCTCAGGAAACAATATTGAGATCAAAATACTTGAACAGTCACAAATCTATGGATGACTTTCTTCAGAACTGTTCTTGAAGGAAACGGAAATATGGACATTACTTTTCCCTTGAAGAAATAATACTAACTTTGTGTCTCCATTTTAAGTTTCCCTATAGCACTGTTCACTGGATAGTGAACTATCTGGGCTATAACTCTGGTCATTTCAATTTTTCTCCCAACTCCGTGACTAATCACGTTAGGCTGTGGATCCACAGGAGCACTAGAAACTGCAAAGTTCCTAGAACCAGACCAAAAAATCCACAGCCACGTGACACAAAGCACTGAACTGATGTTCACTTACTCTTTCAAAACATGAAAAGCACCCAAAACATTTTCAAGAGGGAATTTTGTTCCAACAGGCATAATCTATCTTCCTGTGGCTAGCATGAAGCCAACTCAAAGCATAAAAGCAGCATAAGCACTCTACTTAGCGTTTTGGCAGAAGTAGCATGCCCGCATCTGATCAGATCAAATGAGCCCTGCCAGCTGATGCGGTAGGGCAGACTGGAATTAACCAACTCGGAGCATGGCCTTCTTTCACTGCGCTGCACCTGATTTTCTTTGCACCGTCCAACCTATTTAGATTTTTGAGACCTAAAAGGCAGGAAGCATTAAGCCATGTGTTTGTAGAGAATTTAGCACAACTTCTTAACCAAAGCCTTGTATCTTGTATCACAAGGGGGAACCTGAGAAGAAACGAGGGAAAAACTGTAAGTTATGTGGGGTTCCTTTCTTTTGCATACTAAGATTTCATACGCATGTCACAGTTGGCATTTTATATTAATTTATAAAAATTAACAGAAAGCAAGGACAGCATTATCAGATGTCAAAGACTGCTACCACTCACGGTGTTGTATGAATGGAGAGATGATCCTCAGTTAGGTTGGATCAGTTCTATCACAAGGGACTGCAATATTAAATATCACGTCCAGCCTTTCCCACCAGGAGCATAACATTGGTGTAGTCAGTGTCCCCACCAACACCTGAGCAGGGGACTCTCTCCCAGCTACAGCTCAGCAGAACATGAAATTAATGACTCAGGACTTGGCAAGCACACGCTGCTGATCACAGCCACCTAGTGCACACTCATCAGTACCCGTCCCTGCCCTGCTCTCACTGCTCTGCTGACTCCCTGTGAAGCCTCCCTTCAGACAGTGCTGGGGTGCCAGTAAAACCTTCCATGTGGCTGGAATTGCGGCGCTCTGACCAAACCTGGCTCAGGCAGGTAACCTGAAAACCAAGACACATGCTGACATACTCCTGCTATTCCCATACTGGAGGGAATGGGGGTGCGAGGATATTTGCCAGCAGCCACTGAGACACTGCATTATTCTTCTCTGAGACATTGTCCTGGTTTAGGCCAGGATGGAGCTAGTTTTGTCTTCAGCAGCTCCTGTGTTTTGGATTTAGTGTGTGAAGAATGGTGATAGTACACTGATGTTGCTGGTTGCTGCTAAACGACCAAGGACATTTTGCAGTTTCCCAGGTTTTGCTAACATGCAGGTGCAAAAACTTGGGAGGGGTAGAGCCAGAATAGTTGATCCAAACTGGCCAAAGAGAGTATTCCATACCATAGACGTCATGCCCGTTATAAGTGAGGGTCAGCTGGTGGGCCACTAGGCTTTTTAGACCCTTGGTGCCTTAATCCTTAAGCTTCCCTTCGGGTTGTTTTTTGTTTCCCCCATTTTTCCTTTTTGTTTTTCGTTCGTTCGGCTGTTTGTTCCCTCGCCTGCTCTCTCTGGAACTTGCTGTTCTGGGATAGCTGGGGGGGGGATACCCCTGCTCCCTGACTGCTGCTCAGGACGGGCTGTATCGGTCATCAGGTGGTGAGAAATTGTGTATCATTTGTTTTATATATTCTATTATCCTTATATATATATTATCATTATTATAATTATTAATATATTTTTATATTTTTCCTTTGCTGTCCTGGTGAACTGTTTTTATCTCAACCCGCGAGTTTTCCTTTCTCTCCGATTCTCCTCCCCACCCCACCGGGGAGGGGGGGAGTGAGCGAGCTGCTGCGTGGTATTGGGTTACAATTTGGGGTTAAACCACGACAGACATCTGCTGGGAATCTGTGGTTAAAATATGCTCTGCTAGGAAATAAACCATATACAACAATTTAAAAAAAAGTATCATTCTTCTAATAATTTAGGCTATTAAAGCTAAATAAGAATTTTAAACATTCAGTATTCAAGCACTCACGATATTTGTGTTACATGTCACTCAGTTTAGACAGTGACAATACACTGGGCAGTTCTGTTCTTTCTTTTGAAATAAGAAAGAAGAAAGGAAACCCACTTTCTGCTTCTCACACGCTAGTCCAGTGTATTTGGGTTTGTTCTACAACTTGTAGAGAAGTTTTTAAAGAAAAGAAAGAAGCACTTCCATCTGAAAAAAATTGTTAAAAAAAAAGGATTTTAAAGGTACACTTTCTTTTAGATTGTGTTGATGAGATAAATTTCCTTAAAAGAAACAAACCAGTGCTAAAACTGGGACCTGCACTAAGGAAGCGATTAACACGCCTCAGCCTCTGCATCCTGGGCAAAACTGCCAGGCAAAGCCAGAAGAGCAGTACAGTCCTAATGAAGCCCTCGGAACAGGCCTTAAGCAATGTTGCCTTGGTGCTGCTTCTCTGCACGTGGGAGTATGTCACCCCAGACAGGGAATGCTCAGATCAGAGGTCGGTCTGTCCAAGGGAGAAAAACGTTAACTCCCGAAACAGATTCATTCCACTCCTACAAGTCCTCGGGGATAAACAATACAGGGATGGTTCTCGCTCAAGGCAACATCACATACAGACAACACAGTGATGAGCCCAGAATAAATACCAAGATTGTAAAATTGATCTACCAAGCAAAGAAATTCAGCTCTGACATGAAAGACAAACCAGAGTGAGAAAACACCAGACTCGGCAAATGATAATCCTAAAAGATGGTTTATTCGCAGCCAATGGGGGCATCGGAATGCCTCATTTTGAGAGAGCAGAGGTACAGCCAACTGTCATAAATTGCAGAATACAGATATACAAGATGGACAAAGTCTGCCCTTGAGAGCAACCTCCAAGTACCACACTTCCAGTTTTAGGAAAGCAGAGGAAGAAATCAATTTTCATTAGGCTACACAAAGGATGAGCCACATTACCTTCACCATGACTCAGACTGAAGACAGATCCCCATTTTGCTTTGTGTACCGGACTTCTGCATGGTCTGGGTAAACTATTCCCACTCGGACACTGTGATTCCTATCTAACAGGCATTACGCACCCAGCCCACTGGACACGTGCTTACCTTTAAATTATTACCACCTCCAAAAAATCATACCTTTGGGCCTCTGTAGCACAACCCAGATAGCTCAATATTGCTTCCACACACCACAAAGATTATGTTTTAAAAACATTTTCTTCAGTGACAATTTTGTGATACAACCTCCATCCATTCACACAACTGGACAGACTGTGAAAGGCTGGAACACCAACAAAACAAAATTACAAAAGCACTGCAACAACTAATCATGCACAAGCGACTCATGGAACCAGACATAACATTGTAAGTAGTGACATACCATTTATCAGACTCCCTTATATTCAAATCAGTGTATCCTCAGGTCTTCTTAACTTGTCTTCTCTGCCCCTCAATGACTTTGCGTTTATGCTTACATTTCCTTGCGTAAATACAATAACATTCATCCCTCATTTTCTCTGAAAGCTGGTGCTGAGACACAGAAAACACAGTTTTCATGTGGACAACAGTTTTGGTTTGAAATGCGTCACACTAGGGCTCATTTATGTCTTTAAGTGACATCAGAGCCACACTGGAAATGCTGTAGAGATTTGGGTACGTGATTTAATATGCCGAACAACCCTGTTCTGCCAAGCATAAGAAAATTCCCTTCTGCAGAGCCACATTAAAATCAGCTCCACATCACTTGTAAACACTGAATTGGCAACCTAACTGTCCGTCTATTTTATTGCTTCCACCTGCTGAAAGCAGCACTGCACATTATACTTTCACTTTAATATTAAAAATTAGCAATCAGATGCTTATGCAACAACATCCAAAAAAAAAAAAACCAAACCCAAACCACAGTCTTCATCAGCACTTCGTCAGGACGTAGGGCTGTTTCAGGGACATGTAATGGGATATGGGACCTTCCAGTTAAGAGTCCCCAGCTTGAATTCAAGCCAGATTTATCACTAATGAAATACTCTTGCCATACAAGACCCCAAGACCCATGCTGGTCTGCTGCCGACATGAAACAGGGATGCAAGCACAGATCATTTTTTCACAGGTGTCTCATGCCACAGAATTCATCATCACAAGGATGGCCATTTGGCAGCCCAGGGGTCGGAGCTGGCTGTCAAGGCAATTTTATCTGAGAAGGTACAGCAATTGGAAAACTGACTGCTGCTGTGTGTTTGCAACGGGAACACAGAGATAGAACAGGCCTGGTAGGGTTTTAAGGTCAGCTCTAGCAGTGTGCATATAACTCTGCGATGATCTGGTCCCCCAACACCTGGCAGGGAATAAGTGTCCCCAAACACGTCAAAGTTATCTGAAAACACAGCCAGCATGCAAGCGACCTAGCCTAGCAAGTGAGTCTGAGTTAGCCTCTTTTGTCCGAGAGGCTGTCTTGAGCAAAAGAAAGGGAAAGCACCAGCACTGCTACTTTGAGGCCAAACTACTGGAAGGCAACAGCTCCTCTGGTGAGCATCCAGGCAGAGCGCTATACGGCATGAGGGAATCTCACAGGCAGAAAAGGCAATAGCCTAACATATGTTCCAGTGAGTATGTTTAATTGACAACCTGACATAAAAGTCAGCTATGGGAGTAAAGACAGAGAAGGGGTGGGGGGGGAAACCAGCTCTGCTTCTAGATAAGACTTTGTAAATAACAAGGTCTTAATTACATTAAATGCATTATGGTACCATATGCACATTGCTAATAAGGCAGAGATGGAGGAAATGGGACTAGATGCTAAGACTGGAAGTTGAACGGCTGCATTCGAGATTTGATCTCGGAATTAGAAAGTTTCTGAACCACTTTGTCCTAGTTTAGCCATCCATAAAACAAAGGCAATAATCCTTTCTTCACAGGGGTGTTGAGAGGTTTAATTAATTAATGTTTACAAAGTCCATTGAGATTTCTGACTGACATTTGAAGTAATTCAGAATACTTTTTAACTGCATTTGTTTCTTCTACTGCACCACTGAAATGTCTCCATATTAAGATATCCAAAGGAGAAGAAGATGGAAAGAAAAAGTATGGAGATAGGTACACAGACTAGTGGAAAAAAACAACCCAACAAATCCAGCACTTCAAATCCACCGCTGTCCCATCAAAGCTATCTGAATACTGCCTTTTCTACTGATGAAGAAGAATGTGTTTATCCAGACACCTGCCGCCTTTCCCTTGCAGATCTGTTAAACTTAGATCTCTGATATTTTTGCCTGTAGCACCATGTTGGTAAACAACAAGGTATTAAATGGCAGAAATAATAGGCAGTCATGTCAGGTTGATTGGATCACCAGAGGAAGTGAAGGGGAGAAGAGCAAAGGGATGAAAGCACCAAAAGAGAACCAGAAAGTGAGAAGAGAGTGCTAGACAGAGAAAGAGGCAAGCTGAGTGTAAGGAGGTGCCAATCATTAATAGAGACTCCACACACTGAGCTGTTCTATGTAATGTATTCCCACAGATGCTCAGGTACACTGGAATACATTATCCCGAGAGACTAGTCTAGCATGAACAAGGCCACATATGTGTCCACGTGCTGGAGATAAACTGAGTATCGGACACACTTAAATGCACAAGCACACACAGGGAGCTGCTTGATACCTGAGCTAGGATTTCTCAGTCCCTACATTGTCCCCCATCTCAGAGCAAAACCTTTGTGTGGCCAGTTTCTGTAGGGGGCGTTTGTGGGTTTTGAGATACAATCAAAACGCAGACAGAGGAAATGCAAATGTCATTCAGCTCCCTTTCATTGTCAGGAAGGACACATGAGGATAAAATACAGTGCACTGCATCCCTTCCCCTATTATGTGTCCTACTGCTTTTGTCCTAATTTATCCCATGCATAATTTATTTACATGTGCATTGTTTCCCGATCAGCAACTTTAAAGAATAAGTGAAAATTATAAAATGTTTTATTAAACAAGTTGTTAATAAAAAATGCAGATGGTGTCAGACAGCCAGTACCAATTCTGTTTCCTCCACATAGCATTAGTACTTTAAAAGGCACGCAGAGAAAAGCGAACCCAGCACTTGATGTCTATTGTTTCCTCCTCTCGCACCCCCCAGGGGCGAGGGGAGGAGAAGGGAGCTAATTATAAATGGCCTACTCCTGCCCTCCCCGACTTCAGCAGCAGCGGGATCGGGCCCCCGATTCATTTCGGCACAAGCAGCCCTTCGGCGGGATCCGCCCTCTCCGGAGATCCGCCGCCACTGTCGGGAGCCCCGCGGTGTCACGAAGTGCGAGGCGAGGAGGCGAGGTCCCGTGCCCCGGCGGGGCGGGGGCCGGCCGCCCGGCGTGCTCCCCCGGCGGCGCCCCGCTCGCTCCTCGGGCCGCGGCCGCTCGCCGCTCCCCGGCAGCTCCCCGCCTCTCACCCGCCGTCCCCAGAGGCCACCGAGCCCGGGATTCCTCGCTACCGGCGATACTGGCGAATAGCACGAACGTACGTGGCTTTCCCCAGCCCAGGTGAGGAGCCGTGCGGTGCGGCCCCGCTGGCCGCTTCCCGCTCCCCGGGGTGCGCGGGGTGCGCTGCCCGCGCCCGAGCAACGCCCGGCGGCCGGAGGGGCGCGGGAGAAGTTGCTCTCGCCTGCACAAGTGTCAAACCTGCCGTCAAACGGGGGGCACGCCGTCTCTTCCGCGCGGTTTTCAGAGCGCGTTCAGCCCCCCTTGAGGATACTCGGACCCCCCCCATAAGGATACTCGGACTTCTTTGATTAACCCCCTGACAATCGCGCTCCCCTCTCCCCGCAGGTTTTTATAAGGTGCTACCGAGAGGACGGGTAAATGAAAGCAAAGGTTTTCTGCCAGGACGGAGCAGGAGAGCTGATAAACATGTCAGCACCCCTTCCCCTCTCGAGGCTTTCCTTTCCCTCCGGATCGCAGAATGACAGCGGCAGGAATCCCTGGAAAAACCTTCAAGTGTTTTTCCAACTCCAGCCGGAGAGTCTTGAGTCGGGGGGAAAAAAAAAAAAAAAAAAAGGAAAAAAAAATAAAAACCTCGCAGCCCTAATTTCATCTCTGAAAACTCAAAGGTATAAAAACACCCACTCAGCGCAGCCAGAAAGTGCAAACGAAGCGTCACCGCCAGGTACTCTGCTTCCTTGCTTTATTAGCAAGAGCGCTGCCCCCGTTAGCAGAGAAGTCGTTTTAAAAAGGTTAAGACAGCTCCTCTCCCCACACACGGTGCCAAATCCCACTCTCCCTAATGCCTTCAGGGATTAACGGCGTGCGCTGCAGACCACAAGGAAAATAAAGGACGCGATCCAGAAGCCGACAGCCGGCTCCCGCGGTGCCCCTCTTAAATCGGCCTGTTTCCAGACCGGGAACCCCGGAGTGGCTCCGCAGCAGAAGCACCTGCCCCCTCCCGCGCACCCGCTCGCTCCCGCTCGGCGCGTCCCCCGCCGGCAGCGGCTCAGACCCGTCCGCGCAGCCCTTGGCTGCGGGTGCCCACTCTCAAGATGGAAACACAATCAACTCTCTTTGCCACTTTGAAAAGCGAAAGCCTGTCATATGCAAAACAGATCTCCGGACTTCCTGCCCCAAATCAACGACCGGCAGTCCCGAGTCATTCATTTCACGCAAGTCTGCTTCCCTCCCTCTCCTTTTCGCTCCCTCTCTCCCGCACAAACGCCGAGGTGCGCCGGCAGTGCCCCTGCTGCCCGTGCCACCCCCCCCGCCACTCCGCCGAGAAGCGAGGGGGCCGCTTCGCTCCCCCTCGCCGAGACATCCCAACTCCGCAAAGATTTGCGGAGGCAACTCCAAGCTGCCGCCGGAGCGCGGAGGCACGGCGCACCGAGCCCCCCCCACCCCCCGCTGCCTTGGGCCGGTCCTTCCCCCGCCGAACCCCGGCGCGGCGGCGGGGCGAGCCCGCCCGGGCAGCGGGGGCAGGACGCTGTCAAGTGCGCGCACCCCCGCGGGGGCCCCGCGGGACGCCGCCGTTGCCGTCCCCGCGCCGCGCTCCGGGAGCAGCGGGCAGCCCGCCGCCGCCCCCCCGCCCCGCCGCCCCCCTCCGCGCCCGGGCGCCAATTAACCGGCGCGCGAGCCGAACAATTTTTCCTCGTTAATTTCGGCGCGAGCCGCGGGGATGTGTTGCACAAAAAACGAGCGAGTCGCTGGGGCAGAAAGGAGGGCGGGAGGAGGGACCCGCCGGGAGGCTGCCGGCACCCGGCTCAGGCTGGCAGCCGGCGCCGGAAAGGCGCCTTTTTTCATATTTAAACCACGCGGAATATGTACATTTTTGATTCCTACTTACGCTTTCAGGGGGTTGTGAATGACAGTCGCCATTTTGCTACAATGTAACAGAATATTGTGTCTCGGAGTTCTAAAGGTTCGCTCAGGGGAAGCGGCCAGCCAATCAGAGCGCGGCATACCGGCCCGCCGACCAATCCGGCGCCGCGGGCGGAGCCGCGGCTCTGCTAGTTATTAGGGGAGCTGTCAAAGCCCAGAGGTCACTCCCTCTCCGTGGAACTGGCGGCGAGCAGGTCTTAAAGGGGCAGCGCCCGTCGGCGGGACCGCCGCCGCGCCGGGGGGGACGGCGGGGGCGAGGGCGGGCAGCGGGAGACTTTCCCGCAGCTCTCCGGCTCCCGCTCTAACGCACCGCGCCGGGAGAGGGAGAGCCGGGCTCGCTCCTTGGCCCTTCGCACCGCCGCCGCTGCCCCTCGTTTCCCAAGCGGCGTGCCCCAGCGGGGTAAGAAGCCCGCGCCGCCCCGCTCGTTCCTCACGCTCCCCGGTAGCGCCCTTCCCGGGCTGTTTCCCCTTCTCCAAAGCCGCTCCCCGTGCCAGGTCTCCGGGAGCCGCCGGCGCTGGCAGCCGCTCCAGGGCAGCGCCGCTCCCGGGCAGCGCCGCTCCCGCTCCCCCTCCCCCAGGAATTTCCCTCTCCCTGTCAGTCATCCCGGCCCGCAGCCCCTGCGCCCTTACATAACGCGCGGCTGCCGGACAGACGCCCTGCCCGGCCCGGCCCGGCCCGGCCCGGCTCTCCCACAGACCAACTTCTGGCGCCTCGGGAGCCGGTCCCCAGCTTTCGGCACAAGGGGACGCGGGGGGAAGAGCCCTGACCCGCGTTGCCCCGGACATGTAGCCCTGCGGTGAGAGAGCGAGCGGGAGGCTGGAGCCCGGGAGTGCGGCAGGGTGCAGGCAGAGTCCATTTCTGGGGAGGCAGCGAACTCCAGGAAGTCTGGGCTTACCTGCAACTAATTAAAGGAGCTTGCAAATGAATTATGGAGCATGACCTAAGTGATTTAAGAGGTGCCAATCCTGATCTCGCCCTCAGAAGTAAATCCACTGAAGTTCATGCAATTACACCAGCGTAAGCTAAGTGTCAACAAGAGCAGAATCAAACCAAAAAGTTTCATTCTTGTCTGATATTAATATAAACTTTGTCACCTAATACCTCTCTCTCTCGAAGCTCTTGCCTCCCTTCAGGCACCCTCCATCCCTTTAAAAAACACAACCACCACCACCAAAACCAAGCCTGCTTCTCCATTCTTTGCATTTATATAACCAGAAGAAACTCAACTAAAGACAGTTAAAATACACTGCTGTAAAAACAGTAAAAGAGAGGAGACTACAGAACCAGCTTGATTCACAACTTAATGAATAAAAGAATGGAAGTAATCATGTTTGTGAGATATTCAGGTGTTAACAGAAGTAGAAACAGCAATCTTTCTGAGCTAGTGGGCTGAACTTTAAAAGGTGAAGAGAACCAAAATATCTCTCTCAACTGTTTGACAAAATAAAACTTTCTAATACTGGGGCAGAAGAGAAAAGGAAGAGGGATGGAGAACAGAAAGACGGAGAAATGATCACCCACAGTGAAGAGGGGAGAAGAGAGCAATGCAGCAGTTTCCCATTCATTAAGGATTCGGCAGAAGTTTGCAAAAAGTTAAACGTTCTAAGATTTGTCTAGGGTCCCTCTTTCCAAAACATTGCCTACTCCAGCTACTAGGTCAACCTAGGTACTGTGCCAAGCATATATCCCTGGAGGGAATCGTCTCTTCCATCAAAGCAATCTAAGCCGTTTGGTTACAGGCACTGCTTAGGAGAAATAAGCTTTCCGTCAGCTGGAGAGTTGCCAAGATGCTGAGATCTATCCCAAAACAGTTCTGGGAAGCAATCTTTAAGAATGTTTCCATTACCATATTACATTATATTATTTAATACAGTAGTAGCCCAGGTGACATTGAATGTGAGTTCAGACCCTCCTGTTCAGTACTCTCACTGTTCACAGGAAAAGCTAACCACAAACTGCCGAGTTTTCATAAGCACACAGTTGATGTACACGCTGCAAAGAAATGAACGGCTTAGCATGCACCTGAACTGGTGACCCTGAGCTAGCGGGGAACCCTGTGTCACGTCTTGCTATTATGAGGACTTCTGGTTTGACTTTTCTTATTGCCACGATATTTACCTAATGGCAAACATCAACCAAATTTTAGCATTTACCCTAGGATGGGCCATATTCACTTGTAGGATAACAACAACGTTGCTTCACACGGAAGAAAAAATAGCCTAGGACCGTATCACACTGCAGAAATGGAGGCAGATCTGTGCTACTGAGAGAAGGCACCAAAATTCAGCCAAGCTCTAGAAAGCCCTGAGATATTCTAATGCAAACTGGTGACGTTTTCAGAGAATCAAAAAAAAATTGTTTGAGGTCATTTTTAGGAGTTTAATGAGTCCCTCTGGTCCTGTTTGGTTGGATATATAGGCCCATTCCTGCTCTGCAGGCAAAGAGCTCTTGGCGCAGCTTGGCAGGGAGCATATTGCAAAAATGGGATTAAGCCACACATGTGCTTCCCTTGCTGCTCCTGTTACTCAGACGTTGGGCCTTTATCAGCTACCAGCAACAGCAACAAACAGCGAGAACAGCCACAGATGACCTTGGATTGTTGATAGCCCTTTTCCCAGCCAGACCCCACGTTACTGGCCAGGAGAATCAGTCAACAGCACTGCCTTGCTCAGAGGAATCTCCAGGACGCCCAAGGACAGAGCTGCCATATCAGAGCAGTGCAAAGTCTCACCCGTGGTAACAAAGACATCAGGCTTTGCTCATGTGTCCATATAGTTTTCCTACAGTGTGTTTCATGTAGAGTTCCACAAGTTAGATTATTGTTTTAGCCAGAAAAAAAAAGGCATGGAGCACTGAGTGGCATTTCACTTGTAAAAAACTACATAACTTAGTCATATAATCACTATTTGCAAGTAAGGGGACCATCACAAACCTATGTTAATAAAACTTTTATGCCACACCGTAGTTACCTCCATTTTCACGTACACACGAGTCCATCATCAACTGATCATTTATGAACTAAATTTTTAGATTCATTTTTCTTCTGGTTTTAGGCTACCATAAGTCACCAGTAAATAGTGTTACTGTTATTTTATACTCCAACACAAGACCTGAATCACAATCTGAAACACACTCAGTTACATATACACTAAGTTCCAACTTCAAGATTTTTACATTCCTACTTAGCTTCTGATAGTTTTATTCAGACCCACTTGAAACATAACAAGGAGGCTGGAAGAAAATATAAATACTGTAAAAATATTTAGCATAAAAAAACCTAGCTGGGCATATTTTTAATGAGAGGTTGCCAACTGATTGGACAGCCAACGTTTAATTAAATTTTAAAAAGGATGGTAAGTTTTGACATAAAACGATTGGGGTAAAATCTACAGCATTAACACAAGGCCTAAGCATGCTGCCTCTATGGGGTTAGAGTGAGCAGGGCTTTAGAAGGCAGAATCTACCGCCTCACCTCCAGTCCCCTACACGGAACTGCAGCTGGTCTCTACCTAAGTAGAAGAAAAACAGTGTCATTTCTTTCCACTGTATTGGGAAGTGTCACGTCTCATAGATCATACTGCTACCCTCTGGATCCACCTCTATTTCAAACAGTTTTACTATTTATGTAATGCAAGTGCATTAATACTTTCTGGGAAGTGTCAAAAATATCCCTGCTCACCCTGCAAAGCCTTATTTTGGCTGAGGATCTTTCACTGTGAAAGAGTTTTTACCCTATATTTATTGTCTCCTGCTCTCCTTTTTATCTTGTTAAGTTTTGATGTAGAGTTGTTCTTTTCTGGAGGGAGGGAGGGAAGGTTAGGTTCTTACTTATACATTCCTCAACTCTTGTGAATTGGAAAGTGAAACAAACTAGACACTGACATTGAAAGCCACAAATCTAATTTTGCTATGGAGGGAAACCTAAAAGACAGTTGTTAGTCTATCAGAAGCCACATGTTTTTTCAGCTTTAATATTCCAGCTGTTTTTTCAGCTTTAATATTCCAGCTGTTTTTTCAGCTTTAATATTTCCAGTGATATACAACTTTATTTTCTTCAAATACATTAATATTCAAAGGACCAGATTCATACAGGTCTAAATATGACAGCACGCTCCATGTGCTGTAATGTAGCTTGTTACAGCAAAACAGGCCCCCACATACACAGATATCCTGCAACAGATTTGAAGTCTTAACCCCTTTTTATTTATTTAAAGCTGTGCAGGCATCTTTCATACACTGTTTCTTGTCAGCCCTCCTCCTCACTTTCTTTGATCTTTACCAATAGTTGGTTAGCTGAAAGAGGAGGGAAAGATATCAGAGTGTCAACGTTACAGACTCAACACCACCCCTCTACAGACGCATCACCAAAAACTTTACACAGTCAGCATAACAAAGATAACGATAGAGCTACAGAGAGTAAAAATTGGCGCCAATGATTCATTCTTTGCAACTTTGGGAATCGCATTCTTAAAAGGTGACCTTAAATTTTTTCATTTATTTTTTTTAAGCAAAATTCCCCTCTATAGCTATAGCAACAATTTTTGGATGCCTATAGGCTATCCTGATTTCAGGCCTGATTTTGACTTCCCAAAGTTTTCATTTTGTATTCACTAGTCAGTTTTCTATCACGTTACACCTGTATTACACCTATGCTGAGGTCTAGACTCAAGCCCCTTTATTTTTAAATGGGATATTCCAATAAAATAAATACATTTTAACACTAAAGATGAGTCTTTACTACTAAGAAGTACATTGAGGCCTCAATCTGAAGTTTTCAGAAGTTTGGGGAGACAGAAGTTGTTTAAGGTTCCAGATCCTGGTTCAAGTCTGTCTCCAATTTAACAAACTGCTGAAAATCTATGCAGTGTTCTTGCTAGAAAATTCTTTATATTATCATGGATTGTTCTTAAATTTCCCCCAGCAACAGAAAATAATGTTACAAACAAGCTGCCTCAAAAGGAGAATACAAATCTTTATGGTAGCCACTGCAGTACTGCAGTAATAGTAGGAAAAGGCATCTAATAATACAGATAGACACACGCTCTGAAGAACACACGTACGGTAACTATGGTTGTCCCTCTCCATGAGGGGAGTCATGGTTACAATTTAGATGGGACAAAACGGATTTCCTATCACAAAGCACAAGATTTACACATCCAGAGTCACAGGTCTGCCTGCCTTATTTCTTAAGTGAGTAACTAGCTGGGGGAAAAAGAAAAAAAAAGTAGAAAAAAAAAAAGTGAACCTTTTAGGACTCCTTTTCACTCTTCCCTGCATTAAAGGTAGGGAAAAGTATTTCTACATCTACATCCATCAATGGGATGCAGATGTGGTACCCTGATTCATCTGAGTAATGTTATGTCTCCTGTCTCCATCTATTCCTAGTGCGGGGCTGAAAGAGAGTTTCTAAGGTGCCTTGAATCTTGGAGGGAGCAGATTGTATAGATCAGGGTGTAATTACATGGACAGATTTGACCCCCCAAAAAAGTTCCTCATCACCACTGTGGATGGAGTCTGGGGATTCTGACTACCTACAGTTTTAGCCACCTCTAAACACAGATTTCAAATGTGGCCTAAGAGTGCTGCAACATGACTTCCTCTTGCCCATGAGTAGAAAACAGAATGTAATACCTTGCTAATCAATCTTATCTCTAATAAGCACAGAGCACACACTGTAATTATGATTCTAAGATAGGTTTAACATTTGGATTGAGTATAATGAATAGCACTCTACCTGAGAAAATTAACAACTCGAGAAAAACATAAACTGCCACATTCATCCAAAGAGAGTGTTAACTTTGAATTTTGCTGTTGATTTGAACAGCTTCACCTTTCCTTCATTACTGATGAGACCACCTCAGAGAATGGAATTAATATTTCACTGTGACTATCTGCTGACTCCACTACGGAGAATTTTTTTTTTAATAGAGTAGGCAGAAGTGAGCTGTCCAGACACAGCTTGAGAGTAACAACCTGTTTTCTTTCAGTATTCAAGATTCCTTGTTTATAAAGTGTATTTTGGTCTTTGTAAGGCCAAGGGAACAAACACTATCATAAGTAGCCTACTTTTGTAGCACACACACGAGTTACACAGCTTACAAAATAATCAGTCCTTTTTTTTAAACTACACTGAAAATTAGATTTAGCCAGAAAATGTCTCACCTGCTAATTTTGGGGGGGTTTTTTTAATATTATTTGTGAAATATTTTTATTTTCTTTTTTATTATTATTATTTTAATACCATCTTCAATGGTTTCACCCCCTCTTCCATATAAATACAAAAGAATTACAGTGTTGCGGCTTTAAATTTTTTTCTTTCCTTCTGTTTTGTCCCATTATTTTCAAAACAACCTGTAACTTAAAATATCTTCCACTTTGTAAAAGTTCAGAGTAAGAAAAACAAAACCTGATGGGATGGTTGAGGTGGAAAGGAAAACATCCACATAAACAGCAGTTTGGAATTACTGAGGGGATAAGAAGGCACTAGCTCATTTTATTGCATTGATTGGCCAAACACCGGAGGAAAACACAAGTAAGAGGGAAATAAGACTCCTTTTGTTTAGCTACGCTTTAAATCCTGCTAAATAGAAACAGCTTTAAAAGTGTCACGAAATTGTTTTTCCATTTGCCATGCAACTTTACTTTGGTAGAGGAGGGAAACAACAGAAAGGTACAGACTGATCTGCCTAAAATACCAGTTTAGGTCAAGCCTAACTTTAAAAGTTGATGACTGCAAATTTCAGTGGACACATGCAGTACTGGTATAACACCAAATTGATCCTGGGAATCTATTAAGAGTAAATTATTGCGGTCAATGTCACAGTGGAGCCAGCTCGGATTTACTTGCCCCAAATCTCCCCAACAACTTGTGCCCGTGGAGCTAATCTGATACAAATTTCCTCAATCCAAACAGCCTCTCAGGCCAGAACTCTCCCCTTCCGAATAATTTCGCTGATACTTTTTAACCAAGATAGCCACAGTAGTAAAATCCCTTACATAGAAACAGTGTTGCCAACGGCGGTGCATTATTTGTTCAGGTTTTTTGTTTGTTTTCTTGTTTGTTTTTTTAAACAAGGGTGGAGCAGCTTCACTGTCAGGACATTTCTTTCTAATGCAGAGGCCACCTCTCCAGCAGGAATCTCTGCTATACAACCCTTGCCCCAGCCGTTCTTCTTGCACATCTAAGCCCTTGTGTCAAGTCTTCTACAAAAGCTCAGGCTTTTGCTTGAGTTGACAGGCCTTTGCTGATACTGGTACTCTGTGCTGCCTCAACAGAAAGCAGCTAAGAAGAACTTGTCAAAGTTTATTATGAAATTCCAAGCAAAGAAAAAGGCTGATGGCATACCGCTTGATGCAAGGCCCTTATTCTTGCTACTACTGATGCTGCTTATTAGGCTATTTCTAGGAATATCCTGTAGAGTCCTTGTGCCATTCCAAGAAAGACTGCCTAGTGCAGAATTTACCAGGCATGTACTTAGGGCCAGATTCTCATCTTTCATGTGTGCTACTAATATGGGCCTACTGACTTTAGCAGTACTACTGCTACTATTTACCCCAATATCCACAAGAGTAGGTTTATACAGGCATCATTACAAACCCCACAGTTAACAGCTGTTACCAGTGAGCTCAAGTAGGCTATAGAGGCTCAAGCTTTCTAACCGGTATGCCCATGAACCGCACACTCTTTCCCCCACGTTGCTATAAGTAGCACTCATATATACTACGTATTTAACCCATCTTCAGATCTCAGGTCGGCAGGACAGAAAGGATTGCTACCCAAGAGCTGAGAGCAGAATACGAGTCTAAATACAACATCGTCATAGAAAGCGTACACTCTCCATCATGCCAACTGTGCCACATGCAGAAAAATCCAAGTTCCCTACCTCACTATTCCTTCCAGTGCCTGCTTGTGAGGTTTGTTTGTTTGTTTGTTTTAAAGGTCAGCAGCCAGCTAGGAGCATGCCAGCCTGTACATTTGAAAAAAGAAGGCATAGGCATCTTCAACATCAGAAAAATGCCCACCAAACATACCCGAAGAAACCTCGTAACATTTAGAATATTTTGGCACCTGTCATGCTCAGGAGCAATCAAGCACTACAGTTACTAAACTGAGCAAAACTCTGTAAAACTAGGCATAAGACCAGTCATTTACTAAGGACAGCAACTTACATGTGTTGAATTCTGCACTCACTTGCAAAACCCAAAAGGTATGCCCATCTCACACATAGCAGAATGCTCCCTCCCATCTGGTGTCTATGGCTAAAGCCCTTACAAAATATGATTTAAAGGCATCAGAACAACTTTGATAGAATAAAAACGTCTACAATGAACAATATTGCAGCTGCTGCTGCAATGCTACAGCTTGCACAAAGTAGAATAGCTTACCAAATTATTTTCTTAGGGGAGATTCTCCCTGCCTGGCTCCTGCAAGCATCAACATCTCACTACAAAACGCAAGCAGTGGGAATCCAGCTTTCAGGAACCCTGTGCAGCCAGTGGCCACAAAATGAAGCCTTACGATTGAATCTTACCCAGTTTATGACTCTTTAGAAATGGTACCAGCAAGCATAACTGACCTGCGTTCTTTTCCACTCCCCTTTGGCCCTGCAACAGCTTCTTACTCTTTCCTAGCCATTGGTTAGTTGTTCTCCAAGTTCTTTTTGTTAAAACCTTTTCTCTCCCCACATAGTACTAATTTCTCCCAGCAATCACGACCATCCACTCTCATCATTCTTCTAGACATAGGCATTGGCCAAGTCCACTTAGGGGGAAGGGGAAGCATAGCACAGAACAGTCTGAAATGTACTTGCATTTGCTGTGGGTGAGAGGTACTTATTGCTTAAGATCACTCTCATATCAGACAAGTGATGGATTCCCTTACTCTATTTATATACTTGGAATAATTCACTAGCTAACACTTTTCCCAGCTAAATAAATGCCCACCTCCTGAAATGGATTCAAACTTCTGGAGCATGGAGGTTACACAACAAGGGTCAGTATGCAAAGCCTAGTGCCAGAGACATGCAGCTGTTTCCCTCACTCACACTCCCTCCTTCTGATTATTGAACATGAGAATCCCACTTGTATTCCAGATACAAACGTAAGCATGTTATATTCCAAAGCTGGGCGCCATTCCAAACTGGAGTGCTGGGGACATCCAAGTCTGGCCTACTTGTTAGCATAGGATCAAGAATGCTGGGACAACAGGCGTTCATTTTGCAGTTACTGCATATTTAACTTATTTTTCCCCCTGAATATATACTCTAACCCACCAGTAAAGCTTTGTTTCCAGGCCATATTCTTACACAAATATCCTAATACCTCTACTTAAAGGCTTATGGAAGCCCCATGCTGTTTTCAAAAACTATATCAAGAAAAGTAGGCCTAGTTCAGCAAGACACTAAAACACTGGTCTACGCATAATCATTGACACCATTCATTTGCTAAAGGCAAGCTATACTATTAAATACCTTGTGGAAACAAGACTGGGAAGAGAAGCAACACAGGTATCAGACAGGTCTGGAGAATAATTTAGGAAGCAATGGCTGCTGAGACTCGGATATTGTAAAGAAAGGATCTAGAATCAGAGTAGGATTATGTAGCTAACGCAGAGTCACCAAGGGCTAAGAGCCCATAACTACAGGACACCTTGAAAAAACAGACTGGAGTATTTTTGAGTGCTGCAATATAGCTGTGTAAGCCTAGATTCACATAGCCTAAATTCCATATGGCACCCTGTGCCTAGTGTTTCCTATTTGGTAACTCTGGGAGTCATTGGATTTAGGGGCCTAGCTTTAGTCTCCTTAAGGCTGAGTGTTTGGGCTACGGACATTAAAAACAAACAAACAAACAGAAAAATCCCTGCCAGTCAGATTCTGTTCCCATTTGTAATATGCAATTCTAACCTAAAGGCTTGGCTCTGCCAAAGCTGCCTTCAACAGGAAGAAGGGTTGTCCAACATTGTCACAATCAAATCCAGTTTATACTGCCAGCAAGATTTATTCTGCATTTAGATCGGTGTAAACTAAAGCAGAATATCATCTATGTTTATATAAAAAGTTTTTAAACATATGCATGCTGCCGTTGAAATAATCTGTGCAATTTTTCATATACTGTTTTCATAAAGTTAACCTAGCAGAGAAATTGGTACTGTCTAAAGTCAAGGTTAAAAGTCCTGTCCTGAAAAGAATTACCATTTATTTATACCCGTAAGTGCAGAATTTAGCCTACAGATGGTATTTCTTTATGAAAGCATGGTCCTAATAAAAAAAAGATACTCTGAAAGAAACCTGCTAACAGCAACACGCACGCAATTCTTCTGTCCTACTACGCAGCAATTGCTTAATTTACCTGCCAACTCCCCAAATACACGACACAAGTGGGTGTGCCAGAATTAAAACTCGATGTGTGTTACGTACAGCGGCTACCTATGGGCGTGAATCGTCTCAGGTGACGGGAAATCCTCTCCGGGACATCCCCCCCCCCCCCCGTTCCCTTCCACCGCGGCGCTCACCGCGCCGGCTCACCTGGGGCGGGCGGGCGGCGGGGCCCGGCGCTGGGACGCCCCCTGGCGGCTCGCCGCGGTGCCGCGCCGCTCCCCGCCGCGGCGGCGCGAAACGGCAGCGCGGCGGGGAGGTCCCTTACCAGGCTCCGAGCCAGACCAGTAAGTACCTCAAAAGCCACACCCCGCACCAAAAAAAAAAGCGCTCCCTTTCAGCTGCAGTAGGTACGATACTCTTCGGCGGACACAGGCAGAGCGATTACGTTGTGTTCACGCGTTTCCGAACAGAACGTTGCATTTAAGCACCAGCAGGCACGGCCGTGCACGGGAAGCGTTCCCCCACGCTTGGACGCCACCCTCTCCACGCTGCGCGGCACACGCGTGCAGGGATCCCAAACGGCGCTGCCAGCAGCTACAGTCGCAGAGACTTCCTAGTCCAAAGGCTTCCCTTAGAGGACGTTGTGGGGGTTTGGGGCAGGTTTTCTGGTTTGGTTTGGTTTCTTTCTTTGTTAACCAGGGATGGGAGAGGGGAAATGGGATAAAGCAGTTTGTAAAGTTTTGGCATTTGAACAATTTAAGCATTTCCAACACTAAGAGCAAACAAGGTGTCTTAAATTTAACAACAATATGGTTGAGTGACTGTACGCTTTCATGGCTTTGAAATTCAGACGACTCACTGAATTTGCTGTCAGGTATGTGGCTTTACAAATTTTCTGGGGAACACACACCCACAACTGCCTAAGCCGTGAAAAATACCATCAGAAACCAGTTGGGATGTGGCAACTAAATTCCGAAGGATTCCATCTGTATTTTTGCAGTATTTGTTCCTCATCCAAAAGCTGGCGTTGCATCAGGTAGCAGGGAGGGAAGACCAGCACTCTAGCACTAGGACAAAGAGGTTACACCTCAAGATTTCTATTTTGACCATTCTTTGTACATAGACACACACAGAGTCCCTCTCCGGCATTTGGGCATGCACACGCAAGCATGAACACACATCTACAGAGTCCCATTTAACCTTTGAAGTCAGGCTGGAAGCCCTGGGACAATCAAAAAACTACATCTGAAAACAACTTTAAAAAAAACAATAATCAATGCTATATACACAGCATTGTTAGTTTTTCTTTTCACTTTGCTGCTTTACTAGCATAGAGATATTCCTTGAAAGCCAGTTTTTGAAGTGTGTTATCTGCTTTTGCTCTGTTCACTTGAAATCAGTCCTGTTTGTAACACTTTAATCATTCATACAGCAGCCAACTCTGATTTTATAGGGATGATGATGATGCTTCAGGTGAAGAGCAAAACAGAAGGATCAGAGGAACACCTACACAGAAAGCAGCATTTTCATGCCAAAATTTTTAGTCAGGAAAAATCAGGTAAGAGAAGGATTAAAGACATACAAGACACATCTTTCTATAAAGTTTAGTATTTTACAATGATCTTTCTTTAAAGATTAACAACCCGTAGTCACAGTCACTCAGGATTTACCGTGTATGTCTCACAAATAACATGGGATTTGTTAGTCACAGCCTATAGAGCCAAAGCAGCATACATTTATTTAGTTGAAGTCTTATATCAAAAAGAAGCTAGTTACAGTATTTAAACCAATTTCTTTCATAAATATGAAAGAGCGTCACTCAGTTTACAACACTCCCAGAAAAGCCAAAACTAACAATATCAGCCAGCGGAAACCCTTGACAAATGCAAACTTATGATTTCAAGATCAGATATTTCTTAATTTAAGAGTCCATACATTATGGCACTGTTTCCAGCCGTCAAAGTAGTTTCAAACTTATTATGGACAGATCTTTCCTTAAAGCAGAAAAAAACCCCCATCAACAGTTAATGCCTTTTTTTTTCCCCAGACTAAGGCGGGGGGGGGGATTCTTTAGCAGTCTAAACATCTCAAGTCCTTCTATGTAGCCCAACTTCTGCTGAAGTGGACATAGCTTGAAGGACAGCCCTGTGAAAAGGATACGGCGGTGAAACAGTTTGCCACTGGCCTTGGCATTAACACACTTGGAATTACTCTCAAGCATTTTGGAAGCTGGGCAGGACACTTCTGCTGTCACACTCGTACAGAGCAGATTCCTCCTTTGCCACTCAACCCTCCCAACCCTTCACACCACATCCAGCCACAGATGGGCGGCAGGGCAGGATGACGTCCTACCTGTCATCCAGCCTGACAAAAAGCCAGTGTCAGTAACCAACCCAGACCACTGTCCATGAAAAGGGACGTGCATGCAAAGCGTCTCCTACAGGAATGCAGGTGGTGTGGCAGGTTGAAACAAAATGCAATGGAAAAGCCAAATAAATGAAGTCTTGTAATTTGTCCATTAACATCAGGAATATTAAAGGACACAGTCAAGTTTACTACGCCCAAAAATAACAAGGCAATGCCTGATTCATCCCTCAGATTAACTTAGGTAGTCACATCACAAGTCTGACCCACAATACTTAAAAACTACCAAAAAATTGTAACACGCATATTATTTTGATTCTTTAAGTCAATGGGTTTGTTTTAGCTCAGCAAGATGAACTGCAGAGGTGTACTTTGTGTCTCTCAGGAGATCTGAATGTTCTTAGATAAGAAACCTTTAAATGTCATTCCAGGATTTAGCACCTAATCCACGTTCCATTAAAATAATTCTAGAGAATTAAATAGGCTTTGCATCAGATCTATCAGGGTGTGTCTTCCTACTCCATGGCCAGGCTTGCCTACTCACTAGCTACACCATGACGCACAGCAAATCTGGAGCTGTCTACAGCTTGTTCGGTTGGCCAGCTGAGCAAGTGGGCCAAGTTACCACAACAAACTACACTAGCCAAGTGTCATGCTTACTGTAAGCTTTACAGGTGAACAAAGCTACACACAACTCGGCACAAGAAAGGGGCTGCTTGGCCACCAAACAGGGTTTATGGTCTCAGGCACCGCTCCGTGCAGGTATAGCAGTACCACTGCTAGTTACAGAGCCAGAAGTTGGTGCTGACTTAGCTGTCCCTCCACTGGTGCCATCACCCCAAAGCTTTCAAGCAAACACAACATAAATGCCGGTCACATCTCTGAACTTGGAAAAGGAAACAGTTGGTTTCCGAAGCCAGCATAGCCTGTTAATAATGTTTTAAGAAATACTACGGAGCTGACTTTAAATGGGAACATTTATGCATTCACTCCTCCTAATGGGTAGGAAACATCTGACATGTTAAGACTAGTACAGTTTAGATAAAACAATATCTTTATGGTATTGCTTATATCCTTAGATTATATCTACTATAACGCAACTAACAGAACGTATTCGTGACACACATTCAGCAAGCAATCAGAAAGCTCTGCGTTTCTACACCACACCTTGCGTACTGCAGCTCACCACAGGCCAGCAGCACAACAGACCCCCAGATTCTGCAGCATTAGCTAAGCCCAAATACATTATTTTTAACTGTAAGTACCAAGCTCTTATCCTCTTTAGGGACAGCCACATTCTTTGTGGATGTGCTGCATACAAAACTTGTAATAACATCTTTTCCAGTTCCTGTAGCACTGCTTGCCACTAACAGCAACAGTCAGAAAGAAATCAGGGCCACTTAGTAATCTCCTTCCTGTGAAACTTTTTCTTTCCATCAAACCATTTTGCACTAATTCAGAAAGCCTGTAACCATTTAATATCAGTCACATTACATTTCTAGTGCATTCCATGTCATTTCATCAGCACTAGAATTGGGAACCTGGAAATAATGGATTTTTTCCCAAGCTTTCCCCTGAAGGAAGCTCCCCTCAGTCCACCTACTGACAGGGCATTGCAAGGTGGTAAGTTTGAGAGGGCGTCAGTGACAATTTCCAACTGACTTGCAGAGAAGCTTGGGATCTGAACTTTATTCTTCCCATGCAACTGAACTCAGTAGGAGTCATCTTTAACATTTTTTGTTTTGGAGGTTTTCAGAAGGTGAGGGGAAGAGGTGGGGGGAGAGAGTGAGTCATAAGACATTAAATGGCAGGTAAAATGTATGACGTGAGATACGTTAAAAAATCCTGACTTTGCATGTACAACTTCAGTCTCTGAACTACATATTACCAGTCAAGAACAAGATCTTGGGGTATAACCAGGAATTATTTGGGAACAGCTCACTATTGAGCCACAAGTCAAAGACAGCACACTCTGGGCACTGTGCCACAACATAAGAACCTATAGTGTGCCTAATTCCTCAATACTCTGTACAGTTTGTTAGAGCTAGAAAAGGCACAAAGAAGGATGACAAGGATGGTCAAAGGTATAGAACAATTTCTGTACAGTCAATTTGTACAAAACAAAAGTTAAAAGGCTGGAAGAGACGGCTGAGGTGGGTTATATTAGAAGTCTATAATGTCATGACTGCCAGAAGGGGTACAGCATTTGCAATCTGTGCTAAAACAAGGATTTTGTGTGTCAAAATTTTTGAAAGGCATGTTCAAAATTAACACAGGTTGGTACTTCTTCACATAGTTAATTATTAAGTTATGGAATTCCTTGTCAAAAGGTTCTGTGCCTGCAAAAAGTGTGCACGTACTAAAAAAATAAAAATGGTTTCACGCAGTAAAAATACATCAACGACTTTTTAAGTCTTCCTGGATGAAAAATTTTTAAATCTTTCCAGATGAGACCCTGAGCCACCAGATGCATAAGACAGAAGACACCAGTTTACATTCAGAATATCACTGTCTTCCCTGTACTGGTAATGGGTAGAAACAACATACTGGCCTAGATGCAACTGTATGCTTAAGTACCATTATATTCTATACTGTAAAGGAAAGGCACATAATTTTAATAGAATTAAAATTTTAATTTCATTTCTGGACCCTAAGACTGTTTTTCAGAGACAAATGTCTACTTTGCACCCCACCACCTACTGATTTAATCAATCCCTGCTATTTCAAATTGAAAGATCGATAGATACATGCAGGTTTGGGGGGTTGTAGGGTTTTTGTTTGTGGGGTTTTTTGGTGTTTGGTTTGCTTTTTCCCCCCTCTCCTGGCTAGGCAGTCATGGGTTTGACTATTTAGTAAAGTTTCTAACGGCCTCTGATTTTCTTCAATGACATTGGCATTATCCTTCAGCACAGTCACTGTTTACATTACTCAGTCTATACCTATGGATTTCCAAGTACATACAGTATATATGCTGTCCCCTAGAAAAAAAAATGGAAGAAGTAATAGGTCTACACCTGATTGTAATGTTTATTTTATCTCTAAAGTCTTGCTTTCAGTTATTTACCCAATATAAGCTTTTTTCAGCCTCCTGTCATGGTATACTCCTGCACAGGAAGTATTTTCCATGTGCAACTATCAACGAACAGATTCTTCAATACCTTGTTGAGTCTGCCCCATAGCAGAATCTCTTTGGTTTGAATTCTACGTAGGTCAAAAAGAATTCCAAAACAAAATATAGATGATCCTCAAAATATTTTTCCCTATTTCTTTCATCTCCATTTAACCTTTTTTTTTTTTGAGAAAGAAACTCGTCAAAACAGTTCTTGAAATTCCTATCAAAAAGGATCCTCCTTCATTTCACAGGGCTGAGACTGATGACTGCATGAATGGATGCAACTGCCTGTGAGAAGTGTTTCCACATACTTGTATTCCTCCTAGAAAAAATTTTTAGAGGACAATCTCCTCAAGTCAGAAGTACTTCTCTGTTGGACACAGTACACATACAGAGCTACACTGTATAAAGACATGCATCTGCTTTTTAAATTTTATCCAGAACCTGCGGGAGGAGTTTTACTTCACTGACTTATCACCATACAATGCTCACCCCTTATATTACTTCTCTCATAGAAGCTCTCCTAGACCTTGACCTTACACATACTTAGTGATCATCTGTATTTTCCTTTTTTTTCCACACTTGGCATTCTGAACAGAGGTGATAAAATTTGTTCAGCATTCAAGGTGAGGATGCTCTACCAGCTGATGTAATTGCACTGTCTGTTAGCTTTAGGAAAGCAGGTATGTTTTATAAAGAAAACAAGTAAACGTTATTAGTCAACTTACACTCAACAGTTACCCGAGTAGGGAAAAAGAAAAAACCCAACCCAAAAACTACACACCACACACAGTTACATCTTGCTGGGTAATTAATACAGCTTAAACCCCATGGTCCGGTAGCCTCTTAAAGCCTCTGGAAGCTCTTAACCATTTCATACAGAGTTCTGTCATCCTTCCTGATTTCACACATGGTTATAGTACACAATTTGTATTATCCTACAGCCAGTTACTTTAGCTATTCTTCTTTCCTTGGGACCTGCAGAGCTTTCCAGCTCCCAATTAGAAAGTGCTTTGCTCAGAGAAATGATGGCTCAAGCAAGCCCATAAACCATCTTCTATATCCTACCTCCTTTTTCAATTTCCATCCAATTAAGCTGAGAGCTAAAGTTTTGCTGGTTCTGTTTTTGTTTTTTTTTCCTGGAACTGTAAACTGATATATTACATCTTGTATATGAAACAACTACTACTTCAGTTCCACAAAGCACACAAGCAGTTTCAGTTGTCTTTAGACTTTTGAAGACCTTCTTACAAAATACTTCTAAGAACAAGACTACCCTATCTGCAGTTTTGTTTTAATTTAGCGATTTATGTAACATTTCTTTCCAGAAACAGTTCATTGTTTCCATGTAAGTGTTGTATATCTCGGTCTACATTTTTTCCACAGGTACACAGAAACGACAGATCAAACGGCACAGAAAGTTAATTGTATTAGTTTGTAGATACAGGACAGATCCTGCAGTGCTATTCCCATGGGCAGACTTTTGCACTAGGAACGTGTACTGAAATCTACAGGCTGATGTCCATACTTGTAATTGTGACTGACCACAGTTCACTGTTCCTGGCTTCTATTCAGTGCCCAGAGGAGACGCAGTCTGAAAACCAGGTCCTAGAAGAGCTCCATAAAGCAGAGTGTCTATGGAGCCGTCTATGAGATGTGAAACAGGCATTCCAGTGAATTGAAGGCAATGCCAAGGTCAATCATAAATATCAGTATACAGATGCAATTAGAATGACCAAAGGCACAGTAGTCTAAGAATAAAATTTAAGACTGAGGCCACAATGATACATCCGGAAGCATCCGGAATATGAAACAGCATATAAATAGTAATCAAGACATGAGTAGACACTATATAGTATCATTATGGGACTAGGTATCTGCAGATTGGTACCTTTAACTTCCCTTCAAACCCTTCCCCCTGCCACCAAACAAACAAATCAAAGAACCCACACATACCCTCCACAGAAGGTATATATACTGATATATGGAGACTGCTTTCCCATGGTAACCTTCCCTCCTCCCACCCTTCTTTCTTCAGGATGTGCTCCTGAAAGACCTCAAAAGAAACTTACTCTTGATACTTTACACCTCAATAACAGGAAGCCTCCCACTCTAGTCTGCATACACTGGGCTGAGCTTCCTCCTCCTCCTGCCGTGTTCTCCCTGAGAAAGGATTCAGAAGGAAGAATTCTTATCTCATAAAACTTTCATTCCCTTTTCTTAAAAACAAACAAAAACAACCCCAAAAAAACAAAACCAAAACATGAATACTTGAAACAAGAAATTCCACCACATCTTCAAAGATGGGGCAAGGGGGGAAGGGAGACTAAGCATGTCACTCTTGCATCATTCAAACATTACTTTTACAAAGCGTACATCTACAGCACACAACGCATACAAGATAATTGAGGAAGCTCATGCTCCAAGACAGCACCGTGTTCATTTAGAGTGCATTTCTGAGAACCACACTCACATGATTATAATGCTTCCTGCACACAAGTCTCACCAATTACTTTCCTTTGGATGTGAGCAGGATACAGACTTTGAGAAATGAGGTGTTAGTAGCCCTGTGACACTGTGTCTTCAGTTAAGTTGCTACAAACTTCGAAGACAAAGTGTTGCTTTTTGAAATCACAACACTGATTTCCAGATTGACATTTCTGGAGAAGGGTTTTTTCCTGCATTATCATTGGTCTCTACATCTGTTCAAAGCCTTGTGTATTTAATATAAAAAAAAAAAATTCTACTAAAACCATGATTCCTATGGTCTATGTCACCAATTTTTCTTCCAGTGGGAAATCAGCTGTCAGAGCCCTGACATCTGCTATTGATGTGTAAAAGCAAAACAGTTCACCTCTCTCTGTATAAAAGTACATCCTTACATCCAAAGCAGACAAAGGAGAATATGAAGCAGCACACAAGATTTTGACCCCAAAAGAAAATACTTCCTTGGAGACACTGACCAGTTCTTTTCACTGGCAGTTTTTAAATACGAGGCTAGAAATCAATCTTGTAACTGCAAGCACTTTGTGTATTAGAGACCCATAAGCTGAACAAATGAGTCTGGAGGAAAAATGAAAGAGCTGCCAGCTGCCACTACTCCAAAGACAACATTATTTATAACATGAACTTAACCTTCCAATGCAGATCCTAAGTTTTCCCCCTATGAAGAGGCAGGACAGAATTATTCAACACAGGCTTCCTCAAAGATCATGCCATCAGGATACTCTACTCTACAATGGCTCTGCAAGGAATATAAAGTCCACTTCCAGTTCTGTGTTCTGGCAGTGTAAAGCCTCATTACCATCCCTGCCTGCTTGACAGATGATTTTACCATCTGCAGACATGATCTTTTACCAAAAAGATTTCACAAAAGCACTAAAATTATTAACGAAGGGGCTAGTTTTTGTTTTGAACTGACAGATGTCAGACCTATAGCACCACAGGAAACATGGCAGAGCACAGACACCTCTGTGGTCAAAATAATTTGCAAATCTCATGCCTTCAAATTAGCTTTCTCTCCACCCATACACAGAAATATGTGGTAATGAAGTCCTGGTTTTGTAGACTGAGATATGTTCATCTATGTCTATACACACACACACAATTTACATAGACCTACACCACCAGCAGGAGAGTAGTTACATTATTAAATAAAATTGTTACATCATTAAATATTCCTAGATTGGGCCCACAAGTAATAACGAAAGAAGTCAAAAAAGAACAGAACACGTTTTAAAGTGTTGGGTAACTGTTCATACTGCACATAAATCATATTTAAGATACTTAAAACATCAAAAATGTTCAAAAGGACTACACAGATATCTAGCACTTTGCTGTCTGAAAGACGGCATGCTGTTTTGAAAGACAAACATAGTATGAAAGAGCAGCCATTTATAAGCCAGAGACTTATAAAAACTAGCTGGTGCACAGAAGCCAGCGCTACATCATGAGTAGCAAGTCTGAACCAAAATGGCAAAGTAAGCCCTTCTTTTCACAGAAAAAACTAAAGGATTTTTAACATCCCTTCAGAATCAGAGTCAACAGGAGCTACTTTAAGATATACACAGTAACCTGCATGAAATTTAGCACCAGAGTTTGGATTTCAGCTTGTCTTGCTAAGGAGAGAGATTTCAAATATAAATCTACATATGCACAATAGAAGTGAGTTACCGTTACAGTAGAGAGCCTTATCTTCTGCATTCCCAATCTTAGACTGTTTTTTCACTCTAGAAAGTAACTCAGTAGACATATCGCTTCAGTCATTTGACTTTGACTATACATAACAGAGTCAATTTGTCGATATTAGCAAGTACGGGTACATCTTTTCCATGCATTTAAGACCATGCCTGTCCTGCAATAACAGGTTTTATACACAAGTATAGCAGCCTAGTAATAATATACCTTGGATTCTTGGGTTCTAATACTCATAGAAGCTACAGCAGGAAACACTCACATGTGATAAACACTTGCATTTCTCTAACAAATTGGCAACAGCAGCCACCAGACTTGCCATTCGGCACTCACTAGGTTGCTGCTACATGGATCAGGAGTCTCCCTGCAACTGTTCCCTTCAAGTCCAGTAGGATTCGGGGTTGGGTTTTTTGTTTTGTTCTTGTTGTGTTTTGGGGATCTTATTTGTTTTGTTTCCTCCAGTCAGCTCCAAGCAGCAGCAGCAACACAGCTCTGCGCTGGGCGACTGCAGCCACAGGAAGTGACACGCACTGAGGTAGCAAACACAGCCCAGACATCTGGGCCTCCCCGGGAGGGAAGAGAAGATGACAAGTAGAAGGTCGCAGAGATGGGTTTTTACCAGAGACTAATCTCCTGGAACAGGCCAGCCTATCTAATCAGACCCATAACACCACAGCTCCATTTCTACCAATATACAAACCACGTAAATTGTTGACACCCACCTATGCCTGCATATTCTGCAGTCAGTCTTCTGATTATTAGCACACAGAATCACAGAACGGTAGGGGTTGGAAGGGACCTCTGGAGATCATCTAGTCCAACCCCTCTGCTAGAGCAGGTTTACCTAGAGCAGGTTGCACAGGACTGCGTCCAGGCAGGTTTTGAATATCTCCAGAGAAGGAGACTCTACAACCCCTCTGGGCAGCCTGTTCCAGTGCTCTGTCACCCTCACAGTAAAGAAATTTTTCTTCATGTTCAGATGGAAAGAACAGAAGCCATAAAGTCCCTCCACCAGCGCCAGCAAAAGTATAACCTAAATATCTTCACTACTGTCTTTTAGTAAAACCTTCTTAAACACCTAAATAATTTTAAAACGGGACTTGATTCTGCCAAGTTTTACATACAAATTATTGAGACTTTTTATTCCTTTTGATCCCACAGAAAAAAAAAAAAGATTAATTCATTAACCAGCAGAATATTCAGTAAATTATATCTGAACACTTCCATTAAGAACAGCAGCACTGAAAAGAAGGCAAGGTTTGACCAGAATATTTCTCACTGCTAAGGACAGTTGAAAGGAAGAGACTGCAGACAGTCTCAGAGCACAATTTGAGTTTATATCAACTGATAATGTAAAAAAAAAAAAACAAAACAAACACATCCAAAACATACTCATATATAAAAAATACTAAGAGCTGATATGTACAGAACCTACCACAAAATTTCCAGGAGTCACTTATTAGCATATAAGTACTCCTTGCCATATTAACAGCCAGAAGTACTGGATTTAAAAAAAAAAACCCACCAAACAAAAAACCTCTTCACTAATGCAATGATATAAACTGCGAAAGTTCAGTTTCATTTGCCAAATTTTCAGGGTTTTTTCATGACCTCCCACCTGCAGGGGAGACAAAGCCGACACATGAGGAGAAAGAAGTTTCACCTTCTTACTTACTTACAGACAGGGAAGTCCGGTTAAAACATGTAACATCAGCGTCTCTGGACCTTAGAGCTATAAATACAAATAAATACACTTTAAGTAGTGTTGCAAAGGGATTCGTTGGCATACTTCTGCTTTATAAACTGATTTTTATAGGAATTCGATACTTGGTGCAAAAAGAGATCCAAACGAAATACCCTAGAGAGCCAAGCGACAGCGCTTTTGTGCAAGTGCACTACTGCCCTCTCCTGGGAGGGAGCTGCACCTCCAAGACCATCAGGACTGCTTTGGGAGATAGAGATTTAAAACAAAATTTAAGTAAAACACACACATACACAGAATAAACGCGGCAAGTTTTGATCATTATATAAACTGTGATATTCATCACCTTTAAATGCTACAGCAGTTTGTTCCTTCCTCCATGACCTGATGCAGGAGAAGCCAAAAGTGTTTTTTCAGCATCAACAGCAGAGCTAGCCTATGGGACAGCAGAATATTCTGAGAATCAAGATAAAAAGTCAAACAGCAACTTTCACATTCAAAAATACCTAAAAGCTTTGACATTATTACTGCAGGACTACTGCAGCTCATAATGCAAAGAGTAAGTATACAAAGTAACATAGGCTCTTAATGCAGTTGCTTTGATTTCAGTGGCATTACAACAAGGATAAATTTTACTGTCAGACAAAATCCTGCTTTTGATTACCCTACACAAGCCCACGGTAATTCAGGGGCCCAGGTACACCTTCCATTTACCAAAGCTTAATCAGTTGCCTTATGTAAAGTAAGCTTCAACTGGCAGAATGTACAGTTTTAGCCCCCAACAACCATGAGATAAAATACATAGCTTAAGCCTCAGCACAAAAAGAGTTTAAGCAAACTAATTTTAGTTTTCAGATGTGAATGCTAAGAATGAACACAGGTTCAGGTACTGCAGTTCAGCTGAAAGGCAACTCACTAAACTGCAATAATCCTAAGCCTACATCCGAACCATAAATTCTAATACTAACCAAGTTTGGTCTTCACAGGATGTTTTAATGCAATTTACAATTATATTTTAAACTTAACTAACAAGCTAAGTAAATATAGCCTGAACATATGTATTTAATGGACTACACAGGTATAAATCCAGTCCGTCAAGTAAGCAGAAAAACAGCCAGAGCAAATGGAGGACACAACTTCATGGCAGAGTGCATTCTGCAGGTCGGGATGGCCTTGACCAGTCCAAGAATCAGCCTGAGAAGAGCAGCATTCAATTGCTACCAGCCCAAGCACAGCCAATTCCACAAACCCAGACTGAAAACAACTGATCATGTCATAGATCTCAAACTGAAACTCGCCCATCCCTTTTGACCATAAGCTTCATGAAAGTTAACGCTGTTGTGCGGCTGTAAAACATCATATGACTCTCAAACGTGAGTACAGCCTGCAAGACACACTCAGCACTAGAAAGGGCTCAGCTGAGTAGTGGTATATCCAGTTTTTGGGAACACACTTCAAGGAAAGATGTGTTCCCCATGGAAAGTGTTCAAAAAGCAAGCAAGAATGAGCAAAGCTAGAAGTGCCAAGTGAATTGGCATTCTTTAGGCACTTTAATCTAGAGAAGAAGACTCAAGTGCGACAGCATTACCAATTTTCAAATATGTAATGTGGTTGCAGAAAGCAAGGTAATAAATTGTTTCCTATATCCACAGAAGGCAGAAGGAACAGTAATAATGGTTTTAAATTGCAGCAATAAGCATTCAGGTAACACATCAGAAAATCTTTCAGTGAGAGATACAATAAAATAATCAGAATAAATCAAACCAAAAGTATTTAAGAAGAGGTTAGAGAAACAATTGCTAAGGAACAATGCAGGGGTGCTGTGTGTATTTTATTTATATATTTGTATATTTTATTTAAATACGTACATATATACATGGGAAACCAGTGATCTCTGAAATATCTTCCAGTCTATTCTTGTCTATGAATTTCTGTAGTAAGTATATGCAATACAGGTGACAAAACAAATCATCTAACATACTTCTTCCCCGATGGCAATTCTATTTCAGTGGAGTCAAACCCACAGCTTACAAGCAGCATATTGGTCACAGAACCTGAAACATTGCTCACTGGCATCAGAAATTAAAAAGATGAAACAAAGCCAATGAAAGAAGCAGAGTATAACATTACTTGTAAAACATTAAACATTCTGAATTACTACCCACGATACAGCAAACAACAGGGAAAAACCATTGCCTAGAATCCTGTCCATAGGCATAACAGCATCAAATTTACATACAGATCATCAAGTACCAATACCATATAAATCATCATTTTGAGTCCAGTCTACACCAGTGACAGTATTAACAACAGTTCACAGAAAGGGCTGCTAATGCAGCTTTCTATAGGCACTTTTACTCTTCTCCTGTTACGGTATTAAAATTCAAAATTATCTTGTGGAAGCTAAAGATGAGTATCACTAAACCACTATGAGAAAGAGGCCTAATCAACGAAAAATGCCTTAGAATTTGACCGTGCCGGTGGTCTGCCTTGTACATGCAAAGAAATAGAGCTCACAAACTATACATGCTGCAGGTGAATTCTCCAGCTGTTCATATCCTTAAAGGTGTACTTTCCTGGGCTATTTTTAACTTTATGAATTTTGAACTTAAAACACAGACCAAGTGAGAGACACAACAAAATAGTATCTCCCCAAAACTACTCTCCTGCCAAGTACCCATAGCAAACTTGTGCAAGGTCTAAACATTCAATAGAACAAGTGAAAATCCATTGCCTATTTTCCCAGTACTGGCATTCTCTTATTTAAACTTAAAGTGACAAAAAACCCTTAACTTTTTGGAAGGAAAAAGGCCAAAACCCTGTTTTTCCACAAAATTTTTGTGAACTACAGTTCATGTTTTGCTGTAACCTTAATCATCCATTAGAGGAATAAATATTTGTGCCATACTGATTTTAATTTTTTAACTCCTAGATGCTGTACAAGTAGGACGGGGAAGAGGAAGGCCACTATACAAAACCAGCTTAAGGACACTTTTAGTAAAAAATGAAAAAGAGAAGGGGTTTCTTACAATGACTGCAAAGAAATGGTAGTTACAACTACATGATTTCTTTCAGCTTTTGCCGACCAGCTGAGTGCTGAGCTCTTCCTGCTACTGACTGCTGCAGCCCCAAGTTTTTTCTCCCACCTTGTCCATTTGCTGCATGCTTCCCAAAGCTGCCCTAATACCAATGCCTCAGTGTCACCCATCTGTTTGTTGCCCAGCAGTAGAAGGCTCAAAAAATATTTAAGCATCAAGAGGCCTCAGTAGGGAGGGTCGCTTTAGAACCACCCCTGTCTTTTCTAAATTTCTGAGAAATTTAGAGAGGCTGTAACGGCTTCCAGCTCCCCAAAGCCAAAGGATGGCCTTTAACCAACTAGGGACCCAGAGAAGGAAGCACTGGTACGCCTTCAGTGACCCCATCCCTCAGAAACACATACCTCTGCCTCCTTCCCCCGCCATGCCCTGCAAATCCACTGCCTTCAGTCCCAATTCGTGGCGGAAACAAGTGTTTCCCCTCACAGAGCTCACCTATTGACCCTCCCCACTCCCTTCCCCACCGCCGCCGAGCCTCCCTATCCGCGCCACTCGGGATTCCCGCCTCGGCAGCCCCTCCCGCCCCTCTCAGCCCCCGACGCCCCACACACTGACCAGCAGCAGCGGGGCCTCGCCAGTTCGCCCCCTCACCCCAGCGCTTCCCCTCCCCACAAGCGGGGCCCGAGGCTGCCCCTCACCCAGAAGCACGCCCCTGAGCGCTGGCCGGCAGCCCCCCCTCAGGCTCCCACACGCACTCCCGCCCCTCAGCCACCTGAAGGCTGCCACTTCTCCGCCCTGCCTCGCCTCCCTACGGCGCTAAACGACTCCTTTTTGCCAAAAACTCCATCCCTACTCCCCTACTCAGGTTTTATTTGCAGGGCCGGCCTACCCCGCGGCCGCCGCAGCCGGCCCGGCCCGGCCGGCAGGGCCCCGGGACACCCCCGGCAGCCGCACCTCCCGGGGCTCGCTCCCGCCCCCTCGCCCTACCGCCGCTGTGGCCCCACCCTTCCGCGGGGCGCACGCGCCAGCTTGGCCTTCTGCTGTTTGGTGAGTGAGCTGTCCGTCAAGCGGCAGGCGCGGGTGAGGGCCAGTCAGGCGCACCCATCGGGGCGTGGGCGGAGCCTTGGCGGCAGGGTGGAAGCGGCGAGGTCCGGCGCCGGGCAAGGGTGTCGGTAAGGGACGGGCGGCCCGGGAGAGGTGGCGGGCGACGCCTGGCCGCGGCTGCGCCCCCACCTCAGGGGCTTTTAGCTTCAGCGCGGCGGGGTGGGCCGTGGAGCTGGTCCCGGCCCAGCAGGCAAGTCGACAGGAGTCAGGAAGCGCCCGTAGTGCCGGCGGTCAGCGGGCCTGGTCGCGTAGAAAATCGTGGCCGGGGGTGTCGGCCCGCCGGTCCGGCCTGGCTGCCGTGTGGAGGGGAGGCCCCCTCCGGCAGGCTGCCGCCGGCCGCCTGCTCGCACCGCCGTGTGCCCGCGGGAGCAGCGCGATCGCTGGGCCCGGGGCGGGAGGCAGGCAGGCCCGCGGCGGAGGCGGGCAGGCCGCCGTCGGTCCCGTCGGTTTGTCCCCGTGTTGGGCGAGCCCCTCTGCTTGGGAGGAAGCGTATTGCGCTGGAAGGCTGCCGGTTGCCAGCGCCCGGCTGTGCCTCGGCTGTCGGACTTCCCCGCCCTGCGCACGTACGAGCTTAGCGAGAGGCTGTTTGTCAGCGCTGGGTGCAGGCGGTGGGCAGCACCGTACCGTGCTTCTTTCAGCCCCCTTCAAACGGCCGATGGTGCTCTTCTGCCTGTCTTTTCTTTAAGATCTGATGCCGTTTGGACTTTAAGGTGTTTCTCTTTAAAAGTAAATTATTTTCTTCAAGGTGCCTCCTTGGTTTTGTTCTCTAGACCACTACGAAGCTATTTGTCTCTTGACATAGCCTCTTTTCAACCAGTTTCAATCTTGTATGTTGGACCGTTCCAGGCAAGTGGCATTGCAGTATGTGTGTATGTTTGCTTTATAGGGTAGAAATGAAGAGAAATTACTGGAGGAGCAAAGAAAAGCATGGATGGAGCAATCGCAAGCACAGCTACCGTTCCCATCGGTACAGAAGACCCAATCACAATAACTGTACTGAAAGGCAAGTACATGCAGCTTGTGCTTAGCATGGGTTAAGCCGTTAGATGTTATGCCTAATTAAATTTGCAGAATGGAGCTATCTAGAACTGGGAGGGTTGCCATCTAAAAATCTAGTGAACAGTACTTCTGGTATATCTGTCATCCCTAGAAGGAGTGGAATTGCATTGATTTCTGGAAACTTATCATATGTTTGCAACTGTATATTGATTTTAAACTGAGATGTGGTTCCATGAGTTAGTCGTTTCAGGTGTGCCTGATCATCCGTAAACTCTTCATCAATATGCAAAGATAGTTCAGGGAAGAAAAATGTTTGTAAGTACTTCATTCCACCTGCTCATTTATTTTTATGCCTCAGTGTGTACTAGTATAAAAACTGTCATTAAAGGATCTTCCTGAAACAGTTTAAAAGCATGTTCAGTAATGTGGTAATAATACCACATCTCGCAGATCAGGAAACAGAAACAAGGTCTCAGGAATAATCTACTGCCTTGAAAACGGATTCTTTCAGAAAAGTACGTTTTAAACTTTAGAACTTATATTTGCCTGTATTTGAGCTATTTTTCTTTCCCATATTCTTTCCTTAGTGCCTCTTGCAGGAATAGAAGAGGCCAATCCTTTGCTTTAATACTCTAAGCATTTTTTAAAATGTATTTTTAGAGAAAGAGACACATACACATATATATCTATGAGTTGTCCCGTTAGCTGTATTTGTGTAAGAACAGTTAGACATGCAAATGGGCCCTAATTCAGTGAACATAGAATTAAAAGGATTTTACTAAAAACCTTTAAATTGAAGTGCTTGGGTTTAGTGTGGGGTTTTTCCCCCTTGTAGAGCGGTTATGTTCTTTAACTGTTTTCAAAGTTGTATCATCAAACAGCAATAGAGCTGGTATTAGCACTTGAATTTCTTTGTCATTTTGTTTTCAATAAATTATGACGTTTGCAAAACATCTTGGCCTAATGCTTTTAAAATGACATGTAATAAGACCTGTCTTAAAGTGAGAATTGTACAGGTGATTCAGAAAACATCCCAATGGAATTTTGCTCATCAGTACTGAATGTGCCCATTTAAATTACTCCAAAAAGAAGCAGCTGCAGTTACCCCCTTGACTGCAATGTTTATTACAAAAGCAGAGACTTTTCTTTCTTGGAGTTTTCATTAAACTTTTGCTTATTTTGCATGTTTCTGAACCTCATCAATGAAATTCTTGTCATGAAGAGAATGGCAAAATATTTTTGACCTGACATCGATGTTTTACTCACACTGTCTTTCACTTTATGCTGTGAAGACTCTACACGCTTTCAAGAGCGGGCTTTTCTTTTAATCAGGGGATACAGTAAAATGCCCAGAATTAACCTTTCGCTGAAGAGAGTTAAAGGCACTTGCAGAATCAGCAGCCACCTCTAGTGTTTTAACAAGTAATTAAGACTTTTAAGATGTTGGTATCTCTAATGTTATTGAGAGGTTTTTAAACTGAATATTTTTACTGTTTCGTTTTCATAGTTTAGTGTATGGTGATATACACAGTGTGCTTATCACAGCCCTGCAAAATTGTGCTCCATTAATGTCAATAACAAGCTGCTTTCTAGATTCTTTGTGGGAAAGATATGTAGGACAATTGTGAGCCTGTCTTGAAGGCAATGCTATTGTTTTTTTAGGCCAGAACAGGAAGAGCCACAGACCCCAGTGAATGCAGGCCCCAGCAGCAGTGGAGATCCTTCTTCGTCCAGTTTAACACAAAACTCTATAGTACCAGGTAAGAGACTGTGTTTATGGGTCAAAAATCAGTGTCTATATGCTGACTGCATGAAAAAAAGTAGCAGAGGCTGCGTTAATAGTGTGGTGTTAAGAGAAGGATATAAGGGGTAAAGTTTGTAGAGGAAGGTAACATTGAGTGATATAGTAGTAAGCGAGGATCTAGAGAGCAGGGCCAAATACACTTTCAGGCCCACAAGTGCTTCTCATGTTTGAAAACTTGTACGCTTAGCCAAGCTGATATAAACTGAAAAAACAGAATTCTGTTTCTCCCTCCAGAAACATTGCTTTGGGAAGAAAATTGACTTTGTTTCTTTTCTCGTACATGCTGAAGATGTTATAAAATATGTCTTTCAATAGAAACATTAAATAAGCAAAGAAAATAAGAGAGCATAGAAAAATTATAACTTGCATCTAGTTATTCAGTCTTTTAAAAGACACGATGATCCACCACTTCAGGGCAGGGAGAATATCTCTCTCTACACCTTCAGTGTATTTTGCAGTCTGTAAGAAATGCACTCTGGTTAAATGTTTGTTCATTATCAAGGAGTCGACTGGTGAAACCAGACTTGATGCAGTAGCAATGCTGTTGAGGAAGATGTCCCGTTTGCATTCTGGTTTCCTGCCTCTAATATTAAACAACACTAGCAAAAGCTAAGCCTGTGGGAACATACATTTCTCCACAACAGGAGAATCCTGAAACACCACTGACTCTATAACCTCTTAACAACAGACAAAGCCAGAGTTTAAAGAGACCTTTTTTGTGTATCACCCTTTTGTGCTTAAGAGGCTGTGAGCACGTTAGGAGATGTATCTTGCAAAACATTTATTGCTGTGTAATTAGATTCTGTATACTAAATGCAGTGTGCTTTTATGAGCCTTACTGATTCATTCACTAACTATGTTTTTGTTGACCTGAATAAATCTTGGTCGCTTGTGGCTAAGTTGAAACCTAAAAGATTCTGACAAGGAGCTGAATTGTAAGCAGCGGCAAAAAGAGGTTACTTCAAATGTAATTTCTGGTAGTAGATAAAGGTTTAAATAAAAACTCTTGAAATGAAGATGTTAACACTCGCCTCTTCTGAATAAAATCCTTTGCCTTGAGACAATGTACCATTATGAATCTGTCAAAGTATTTTGCCTGTCTGCCTCTGTGAATTTACCCAAGCAGTGAAGCACTAAAATTGAATGTTTCTCTCATCCCAGTTCATCTTTGGAAGGAGCCTCTGTGTATTGTCCAAATGTACTCTTGATTGTATCTAAATCTCTCCTACGTGTTGAAGAAAAAGTGGCTTGTCCTGGGAAGTGAATCACTTTATTTTGGTTTGGGTGATACCTGGTTGACTTTTGTTTGTTTGTTTGGGACTGCCCTACCTAGTCTTTTAACCAAGAGTATCGCCTCATGATTGATTTATGAAGAAAGGTCATTTTTGTTCTGCAGCAAAACATTTCCTCTCTGCTTCTCTGATCTGTCTGAATTTCATCTTGATCAGTGGTGACATCCCTTCTCTACCTGTGTAACAGCACTGCATTTGAAAACTATATGTAATCTTTTTTTTTTTTTCCTTTAAGTGGCTGTCATCTGTTCCTAGTCTGTCTGTCATGCTTGGGACCTGCTGGGAGCAAGAGCTTTGAGCCTTGTGACTCCAACATTCCCATGAAGAAGTGGGATGTCAAAGAGCAATAAACAAACTTAGTTATCCATCTGATTTTTCCCTGCCTTTTGACGCTTTTTTTTTTTTTTTTAAAAAGAACTGCCAGGATTTTACTATGACTCAGAAAAGAACCGCTATTTTCGCCTACTGCCTGGACATAATAACTACAACCCACTCACCAAGGAGAGCATTCAGTACAAGGCAATGGAATGCAAAAGACTGAGACTCTTAGAAGAGGAGGAAAACCAAAAGAAGGTACATTCTGAAAAAGATTGCAGTTAGGCTTTATTGTGCTCTGGCCCAGGACAGATTATAAGCTAAAGCCTTTCAATTCTGACTGTGGTACAGTTCCCTAAGCTGTCTGAAGAAATGAAAATTTCTTTTTGCTGAGAATTTATAGTCCTTGAAGCCTTTTGTTTGGCTGTTCCACACAGGAATGAAAGCAAGTCATTACAAACAAATAACTTTTAAGGAGACGGGAGCTGTGCTCAGAATTGCAGATTGTCCAACAGTTACAGTCGAGTCAGGACATTGGATGCCAGGTTTCAAATCCCTGCCTTGAATTGGCAAAGTGGGGTCTTGATTTTAAGTTTTCCATGTGTTTAATAAATGTATTTATCATATTCCCGGACCCTGAAGAAACAATACTAATGACATTTTGTGGAAACAGCTTTTTCATGAAGAATTTTTTGGACAGGTAAAATCAAGGCGGGTCTTATGTTTATGCCTGGAAAGCCTGTGTGCTTTTCATCGTAAAGTGTTACAGCAGACTTAATGCTGATGCTGCATATCAGCAATCTGGGTAAAATACCTAACAAGGATGGTTTTTAATTACCTGAAAGCCATGTCTTATAACTTTACAAATCACAGCTCATCTTAAATGCACTATCATTTGGAAGAAGCAAGCAGTATTTTTCTCCTTAGGTAATGAAGTTCTCACTTCAACCAGCTATTCAGCTCTTCAGTCTTCACGGTGAAAGTGCTGCTGTTGGTTTGGTTTTGGCTCTTTTTTTGGTTGTTTTAGCTGTTTCCATGAGCAGTTTAGGTTTCATAGATACCAAATAGCTGCTGGCTATGTTGCTGTTAATGGGAACTGTGGATATACATCTCTTCTCAAAATCTGACTATTGAATCAGACATCTGAATTAGGCTCCCAGATAAGAACATTTTGATTCTTAAATATTTGCTTTGTCAGAGCATTATCAAAAAGATTTCTTACTCCTTAACTCTGCAAAGTACTCTATCCTTTGGTCTCCCTAGAAAGTGTTTGCGTGGAATTTTAAAAAATGATTAATGGAAAAGTAGTTTAGTGCAGCAGTAAGACTGCATAGTTAATGGCAGTCTTGTTGTGATAGAAAGTTTTGCTGTATAATAAGAATTTAAGGTGTTACAGTGAAACCAGAAGGTGACTTCATACCTTGAGGTGGTACCACTGATTATGTCAAGCGAAAACAATGGCTGTTGGTTTTGGTTTTTTTCTCCAGTTTTTGTATTTCTAGAAGCACCCTGCATCTCACAGGAATATATTCTTGTCTCTTTCTTGTCTGCTTACTGTAGTAGGCTAGGGAGATGGTGTTGGAATGTGTTTTATAGATGTTCTGAAAATTTTAATGTATGTAGGTTAAAGGAAAAAATTACCTAAATATCCCAAACATCTAAGACCACAGCCATGTCTGAATCATAAACAAGCAAATAACTGAGTATGCTTTCACGTTACTCTCTTCCAGAAAACAACAAGGGCTGGACTGAACTCATCTATGCTGCTACAGAAAAGGCAGCTGGGTTTGCTTAGCTCCACAAGTTACTGCAGGTACAATGATTTGATTTGTCTTCCGTTTGCAATACCAAGTTCTGCTGTTAGTGTAACTGTTCCTGTCAGGTTTTTTGCATTTCTTACTGTTCTGCTTAGGACGAAGAGGAATATATTACTTCTAATAAAAAAATAGTTATACTCTTTTATAATCAGATTTCTAAAGTGATGAGAATTCAAACGAAGAAGAGGTTTCCCACTTTCAGATAACTGGAGTTTAAAATGTCACATTTTTTTCTATATCTGCCATTTTGCCACATTGTGCTTTATGAATGCAGTGCAGCTTTTCTTTGGTTGAATCCTCTTCAACTGACGTGACCGTTCCCCTGCCCCCCATTAGAATCGGTATGCTCAGATTCAGTAACAGTACAGAAGGCAAGTTAGTGACTTGCTATGTTGTTGTTTCTGGTACTGAAAATGTGCTGGGGTTCAAAATAAGGGGATGAAATTCCATGCATGTGGAAGATGCACATGTTCATGGGTTATGTAAGTGAAATTGCAGCATGCTAGTTGTTCAGGCATTTTATCTTCTGTGATTGAGAAGCAGTTCTGGATATCCTATCCAGAATTCTATTCATTGGCATTAAACCTAGGCTTACCTGAATTCTTCTCTCTCCCACTCCCCCCCCCCGCCCCGACCTGCTTTTACAGGCTGGTCCACGAACTAAAAGTGAACTGCATGCAGAGGAGGAAGATAGAAATTCACAGTCCAGATTCCTCAGTTGCTGGAACCAACAATTTTAAAATAATTGTGGTATGTTACGAGAACTGTTAAGTCTTTAGGATAAAGAGAGCCCATCTTCAGAGAAAATTCAGGATCCTGTAATCAAAACCCGTAGGTCAAATTTTGCTGTCAAAGATGCATTATTCCTGTTGTGTCAGTTCTCAAAGTCTGTGCTTAGTGATTTTAAACAGGTAGGAAGAGGCTGTTCCTTTCCTAGAAGGGAATATGATGAAAAGGTTGGATATGAGAGTGATTTTTTTTTTTTTTTTTTTTTAAGCTGATCAACATGTTCTCTTAGAAATAAACAGGAGTTCAGTGGATAATTAGCACGGGGCTCAGGGGGGAGTGGAGAGGATTAAGAGGAAAGAAGAAGAAAATGGAAGAGAAAAATTTTGGGAGTGGCAAAGTCTGTGGTCTAGAGAATCTGTGTAAACACCAGTAATCATTTTACACCTCATGATCTGAAGGCAGTTTCTACTGGTTTTGATGGTACTGCTTGTGCTGGAGAGGTCTCTGGAGCAAATATCTTTCATAGTCTATGTAGGAAGCTCACCAGGACCAGCTCCTGGCCTTGTAAACAGAGCAGTGCATAGGTAGCTGAAGCCAGAAGGGAGACAAAAACTTAGTGTCATAAAAGAAAAGTTGAAATGTAGCACCAGCCTTTTTGCTGTGATCCAACAGCAAGAGAATTCCACGTTCACTTTTGTAAGATTTAAATTTTTGTTTTGAGTCTTCTACCAATACCAGTCTGTGCTTACTAATCAGCCAGAGTAGGTGTCTAGGACACCTAGAAAGAGTTGGAAAGAGTGTTTATTGTTACTCAAGGACTAAGTCCTTTTCTTACTTGCGTTTTTTCTGTGCATGCATATAAAAAGGAGTTGGCCACTTTTTTTAGAGATGAATGGAAAGCGGATGGTGCTAAAGGGATCAGAATTAATGTGTTGTTTCCTTTTAGACCTAATGCAGCTCCTTCAAGCTGTTTTTTTCCTGTAAGTTTCCAGTAAGTGTGACCAGTAAGCTTTTATTTTACAGGCAGATGTTGCTTGTGAACGGATATTCACTGTGAACGATGTAGAGCATGGAGGATGTAAATACGGTATCATCAACCTCAGTGGTTTGGGGAAGGAGTCTCTCACTGTGGAGATGTATGACAACCTCTACTTCACAAACCGCAAAGTACTGTGTTCAGTTTCTGCTTCCTTCACTTGCTGCATTCTCAGAACGCTGTTCCTTGGGAGGCACAGGTGGAAATGCATGAGGGTTGGGGAAGGGGTTAGGAGGAGAGAATGTCAGACTCTAGCAATGTGAAGCTTGGATAAACGCAGAATCACAGTAAACTTGTCTCTGAAAGTCCTCAGTACCAGTGTTAGTTCTCAGGAATGTTATGGTATAGTTGGAACAGAAGACTATGTAGAAGTACCGGCTTCCCAGGATAGTGCTTACTTCAGAGTTGCACTTGGCCATAGCTACAAAACTGATGTTGAGGGCCAGAAATTACTAAGATTTGCATGCTGCTTTCTTAAAAATAATGCTGGGAAAATGTGTTTATCCTTGAACATGAAGAATATTTAAAACAGGCTTTCATAATCTCTTCATGCTCAGATTCTTTTGAGGATGATTTCTTAAATAATAGGATGTGCTTGGTGCCTCAGTCTGTGTTTGGACAGACTTCCCAATGCTGCTCTGTCTCCTACATTTAAGAGGAGTATGAGGCTAAAATGCCCATGACCCATTACTGGGATATTTAGTGGGTTAAGGAATTGTGCTCAGCGCATAGTTTTATGTCATCTTTGCATGGAAAAACCCTTTTGTGAATTGAATAAGAGATCACAAAAATAGTATGTCTTTTTGTGTCTGAAGGTGAATTCTGTGTGCTGGGCATCATTGACTCATCCAGATTCTCATGTTTTATATCCTTTTAAAAAAAGCAAAATTTCAGTTCAGCTTTCACAAGTCTGCGTCGTGCTGCACAGAACAACTAACTTCCCGGAAGACATCTCATGTAGTTGCCCCAGAAATTAAGTTTTCTGGAAAACAGAGAAAGTTATAAAAATTGAAGTATGTCAGAGCTCGTGAAAGAGATGTATGGTTCTGTTACAGATAGATGTAGAATTGCTCCAGTGTAATAGTAAGTGAAAGACAACGTTTCCTGTCCTGGAGACTTCCCACTTCGTTAGTAGTGTAGATGCCGTATCCAAAATTATCTGATGTTTAGAAAGTGGCTGGGGCAAAAGAACAAGAGAGAGGGTTAAGGTAGCTAACTTTCTCTTTGAAGTGGACCTCTTTGAAAGTGGGTTGGCTGGTTTCTTTTGTAAACCATCCCCATACTGGTTTGGGGTGAGAGGCGAGTGGGAGCAATTCATTGGCATCGTGCTCTGCAACTTTCAGAGTATGTTCTGCAGATCTGCCTCATAAGAGGAACGTTGATGGTACAGTAGAGGAAGCAATAATGGACAATGCAGAGTCCAGAAGAGAGGAAGAAAAGGCAACAGATGTGCTATTAAAGTGCCAAAAGAGAGGAAATGAGATAGAAATTTATGTAATGGCTCATGGGAAAAGCCACGCAGTTCAAGACTGATCCAGAAGGTGGCAGGAGTTCATCAGGCTTGCTCACAGCTGATTAGGAGTTAGGGATTGGTTTGGTTATTTTGTGCTTTCCTCTAGTCATGTCACAGATTTACCCCACTAAGCTTGAAATGCAGCTTTCAAATCCTATTTATACCTGGTATAAACTTTAGAAAGTATTCTAATGTAATCTAAAGTGAATCTTCCTTGCCTCCGCAATGTGTGCTCCCCTTTTTCCAACTTATCTCCATGAAAAGCAGATCTGCATTAATGCAGTGTCATCAGCATGTAAAGATGAGAAGAATGATCCATGTAGGCTATGTGGGTTTTTTTCTGTCACTAGAAAGATGCCTTAGTATTCCTCTTCTCTTGTCTTTCTGGTAGTGAAAAAACACAAGCAAGAATGGGAATTTTTTCTAGCTCTTCCTCATGAAAGAAATGAAGAGTCAAGGCTTAATTGTGAACTGTAAGGCACATCAGAGGTCTCAAAGGGAAAGTATTGTGAGCTGTGGCTGTGTCAGAGCATCTTGCTTTTCCCAGCTGTAAATGTTAGGCAGCCTGTTCTGTTCTAGGGAGAAATCTGTTTTCCTTAACTCACTTCAGCAAGCTGTGTCTCATGGGAATTGCAGAAACACCAGGCTGTGCCAGTCTGCTTCCAGCATCGTTGCTCAGCAGCACTAACCCAGGTAGGGTGTTTTTGTTGCTTTTTTTTCTCCAATTTTCGATAGCAGTTATGGTATGAAAAGAGCACAAAGGAAAGATTATTTCTGCCCTTTTCTTCAGTAGCCGGTGAGACTGTTGTATTCTTGTAAAACTTAGAAAGTCTGAAACAGTTTAAGAAATGAACAGATGAAAGAACTTACCTTAAGAATTAACTTAACAAGCAGTATTCAAAGCACTAGTTTATTTTTAGCCGCTGCTGATGTAACACTTGACTTCGGCAGGAGAACACCTCACTTGTAAAGTAAACATTTGAGATTTTTCATGAGTAGCTTGGCCTGTAACTAATACTCAGAAGCTGCACACAAGAAGTACTCAAATTTCCTTATAGACTATCTAGAATCATTGCAGAATCTCTTCTCATAGTAGCTGCTTAACTATGCTCTGTGGATTAATCGAAGCTGGAAGGCTGGTAAATGTCTTAGCCCATAGGTCCTTGTACAAGCTCATGCTCAGTTGTGTGTAAGCATGATTGATTTAGAGAATCCTGTGTCTTAAGTTTGACGGCTGTAGCTGTATCTTTATATATTTGTTCAATGTTCTTGGGGGCAGGACTTCATTAACTGGACTTTCTTGGTAGATGTCAGAACTGTGCTTCTTCAGGTCACACAGTACAGTCCTCTAACCTGGTTTCCATTCAGACATGACTGGTTAAGTTTATACAGAGGAAATCTGTGATAGATAAGAGTTACAGACCTATTTTAAATTTTTAATGTCATGCTATTTATGCAGCTGTTAAATAAATCAATAAATATGCATAGCATTAGCATGAACTTGAAGAGTCACTGAAGATGGATGGCTACCAGGCCAGCATGCCCGATTGCTCTGTAGAACATTTTAAGCCCTTCAACATAATGGGATGCCCTGAGTTCCACCAAAGTCCTCCTGTCTAGTATTTCCTATTGACGGGTTTAGGTATTTCCAAGTTTCTTGACTGACTTCACTCTCCTAAATTGCTGGTTTGAGGGAACGTTGCTAAGTAGATGCTGGGTTATGTAGAACTTAACCTGTCTAAAACCATGTTTTAGACATGTCACCTATGCTGCCTGACATATGTATGATCATGGTGCATGTGCCGTGAAGGACGTGAAAACAGGATTTAAATTTTATGTCAATTAGTAGACTTTGTGCAGGAGCTATGTGAGTAAGGGTCAAATCTAGGGTATTGTTACTTACTCAAACCTTTTTTTTTTTTTTTTTTTTTAAATAGGCAGGCCAAGAACTTACAGGTTACACTTTGGCTAATATATAGCTTATAAAGTAAACGTTTTGTGTTTCTAGCCCACTTGTCTTTAAAAAATGGCTTACTTAGTGCTGTAAGGCAAGTGTTATTTTTCTCTTTCCTGCCATGGTCAGCCCTCTGACTACTGAAAAAATTTCAGTCTCTCACAATCACCTACCTATATAGACTATAAGTCTTCAGCTTACAGTCGTGAAGGCCTACTTTTGTTTCCCATCTCTTGAGTAGCACAGGGACACTAATTGGGTAACATTTTCTCTGCTTCAGATTGCAATGTTGAAAGAAGTATGGAAATCCAGAGAAGCTTTCTGAGTTATCGTCCTGTCCTAACATTTTATGGACCTTTCATGCGTTGCTCCTCTCTCCTAGGAGATCGACCTGGAATGCTGTGCAGCTTCAAGATATCCACTGCCTGGTCCTGTGCTTGGTGCCTGAATCCCCAAGCAGACAACTGCTTCAGCACAGGTGATCTGCAAGGCTAGCAACCCCGTCTATCTCAGTGGGAAAGACTTTGTGCATTAATCTCCCAGCTGCTGCCCAAATTCCAGCTAAATGAACATAATCTGTCTTCCTTAGGCCTGACACGACGAGTTCTTGTGACCAATGTAGTGACAGGGCATCGACAGACATTTGGAACCAATAGCGATGTATTGGCACAACAATTTGCCACACAGGTAAGAAGAACCATACACCCTTCATTTTTTCAGAGCGCTGCCTCGTTGGTGGGCTTTTTGTTCTGTTTGGGATGGGAGTCATCATGCTGTACGTAAGGTGGCGATTACAGTTACTGCTGGATAGCTGTTCCACAACAGAGATGGTCTGATGCTTGCACACAATTGAATAGCACAGAAAGATTAGCTGATTTCCAACTCTGTGGCAACAGGGGTAATTTTTGTTAATTGTACAGGGGTAAAAGGGAAATGAAGGAAGTACAAAGAGCACAGTAATAATGCGTTGTAAAATTGTTTTGATTTTGGTAAATGACCTCATTTTGTTAACACTCGGTGCATTGTCTCCATCAAGAAGGAGAAAACAGCTAGAAAATGCTAATGGACTTGCTCACAAAGATTTCGTGAGAAGGGTGAAATCAGAATATGAGAATTCCAGTTCCTGTTTTGCTGTTACGTTAGACTTAAGTTGCTACTTAACCTAGCTGAACTTTCACAGCTAAAGTAAATAGTTGAAATTTGAATGGAACTAATGAGTTGGCTAAAAAACATTGCAGTGTGTAATAAAAATTCTGATTCTTAATACCCGTGTTAATAAAATAATTTGACAACTGCACCAGAGAGCTCAAAAGCTTGACATAGCTTCTGTCTGTATAACTTGTGAGATCCTTTCAGATATTACATGGTATGCCTCTTTCTCTTGGATTCTTCCAGACTCCAATGCTGTACAATGGCTGCCGTTCAGGTGAGATTTTCAGCATTGATGTGCGTCAACGCAACCGAAAGGGCCAGAGCTGGAAAGCAATTCGTCTCTTCCATGACTCAGCAGTTACATCTATTCGCCTTCTCGAGGCTGAACATTATCTTATGGCAGCAGATATGGCTGGAAAGGTATGGTTTCGTGGCGCTTAGGGTATTTTAGTATCTGGCCATTTAGGTTCCTTTTAGTATCTGCGCATAGTATCCAGTCCCGAGGGCAGATGCCTGTTCTTTGGGGGGTAGTATGGAACTGGGTGGTAGTTCCATATACAGGTCCTCTTCCAGATCCACTTATTTATCAACCATCAAGTGCTCTCTGCTTCATTAATATATCCTCTTTCAAACAATTACTTCAACTTGCAGATAAAACTGTGGGACCTGAGAACAGCAAAGTGTGTGAAACAGTACAAAGGTCATCACAATGAATATGCTATTCTCCCTTTGCATGTAAATGAGGAGGAAGGACTTCTTACAGCAGGTGGGTTGACTTTTTCCCCTCTACTTGTAGAGTGCATGGCAGTGATTTTACTTATGCCTGAGGAGTGTTTCTTAGCTACAGCTGTTGGAAGCTGTAAAGCTGTTAATTCTTTAAAATTCAGAAGAAATTTAGCCTTAGACATACTGTAATAAACTACAAAAATTAAGAAATAATGTAATGCATGCACATCTACTGTAGTCACTCCTGTGTAGCGCTTAACGGTTTTATCTGCTGTGTCTCAAGAGTAGAGCAGAAAACACTCGATTTTGAAACTCAGGGAAACAACTTGTAAACTGGAGACTTGGTGGTAACTTTATACAGAGACTAAAGACCGTGTATATGTTTATTTGGTGCTTAAGTGGGTAGTGTGGTGATGGACTGAAGCATTGACATGTAAGCATAACTCCTTGTAAACCGTCTATACCACTCAGGTTCATTCTGAATATACTTGGCCACAGTCCGAGATTATTTTATTTGGGGTGGGGGGAGGAAAGGTAACAATAAATGAAGCGAAACCCCTAAATCCTCATAGCATAGCCAGGTTTCACAATGTCACTGTAAACATAGTGACCTCCTCTCCTTGGATTTGTCAATAAGTGACGGAATAATGAGAAGAATTCTTGTTAATTTGACAGTTTTTCTCCCCCTTTTTTGGCTTAGGGGCTTGATAATGAGGAAAACACTCTAAATACCGATTTATCATACCTTTTATTGCGTAATAGGAAATGCGCACTTTTCCCACTTTTGCAGTATTCAGTCTAGAATTTCTGTTGTGTAAAGTATTGATAAGCACTTTGCCTCCAGTGTGTGTAAAAATGGTCAGGGTTTTTTCCCCATAGAGCTTCTGCTTCTGTGGTGATAATCTTGCAGAGCTGCGTAAAGCACTTTTTGTTTAATGTTGAACTCTGGTGTCATTTCCTTTCCAGTTGGTCAGGATTGCTACACCAGAATTTGGAGTCTCCAAGATGCCCATCTGCTCAGAACCATCCCTTCTCCCCACCCATCCTCCAAAGATGCCATTCCCAGTGTGGTGTTTTCTTCAAGACTTGGGGGTAGCCGAGGAGTTCCTGGCTTACTCATGGCTGTCAAACAGGATCTCTACCACTTTTCCTATAACTGACACAATATTCTCCTCAGACCTGATCTACAAAGCTGCCAGCCTATACAGGACTTCAAAATTTTGGCACCAGTCACCATGCTGTTGAGTCCCTATGTGCTGCTGTTGCATCTGCTTTACCCATGAAATCCTGAACCTCCTTCAGCAGGTTCAGCAAATCTTGCTGTATACATCTCAGACATCTTGTAAATAAAAGCTGAATGCTGATTAACTTCTTAGGCAATATTCAACCTCTTTGAAATCTAGCTATAAAAGCTTTGAAAAGCTGGTAACTGTCTCATGCTAGCTGAATTTGCTGTCAAAAGGCTGCTCTAACTTAATCCTAGTTTGGTCACATCAGCACTTAGCTGTGGTTACATCTACATTAGCAAGTAGGCTGGTGCGACAGAGTGGATTAGCAGGGTAAAGTAGCTGGTGTTGAGAAGCTGGCACTATAGGTATTCTGGGGCTTTGTTTGGAGTAGCTTTGGTCTGGGTCCCTGCATCAACTGCCTCTACTACATCTGTGGTTGGAAGCAGTCCAAGGAACAGCTCTTCCCCCACTCACAGCCAGTCCTTAGACTGGGCCGTGCTAAACTTTGTCCTTTTCAGATGATGGTAGTGTGCCACTGGCTGCCACCATTCCCTTTAAAAGGCAGCATGTGTAGAACAAAGCCCCTTTGCTGGTCCAGGAGCCAGGATGAATGTCCCTGTTAATTGAGCACAGTGTTTCCTAACCAAGTTCACACCCCTAACTTGGGAGTTGGGTCAGCAGGCTGGAATGGCAGGCTTGGTTATGCAGCTGTAGCAGGAGACAAGCCCAGCCCGGACAGACCACATCCTCTTCGGAGTGTGAGATCACCTGTGCAGAGCCAGGGCCTTTGCATACAGAGGAACAACTGGGCCCTCGGCTGTGAAGTTGTAGCACCAGCTCACAGTAACTGGATGACTCTGTATCTGAGAACAATTATCATCCCATGGAGCCTCCGTACCTCCAGCTCCTTCCTGGTAACCAGTCTGGGCTGGGCCAGACCGTCCTGCAGCTAGTCCATGTAGGAAGCGCTGACAAGATCAGGAGCCTAGAGGGGGTGAAGGCCCTCATGAACTAGGTGGGGCTACTGATGGGCTTCACAGGAAAGACACACTGCACTCAAGTTTTCCAAAATTCTTAAGAAAGGAATGCAGGAACTGCCTTTCCATCCCGCGATCCACTTAGAGCATTCAGATGTACAACTGTGTCATCAGAGATGGTGCTTCCCATGGGGCCCCGCCAGGTCAGGAGGTGAGCATGCAAACGGGTTATAATCCCCCCCTTGCGGCACAGCATGTTAAGGTGGAGGCTGTGTCAGAGAGCTGGGATGGGTGTCTGCATTCCAAGCGCCTTCTGAAATCAGGTATAGGCTGCACGTGCGCACAAAGGTAAGCGTTGCTGGTGACTATAGGTGTGGCCTATAGTTGGGAGTACCCAGCGCAGCACTCACACCTGGGACAGTATCTGTGGCTTCATTGTGGAGGGGTGCAACAGTGCTGAGCACCCTGGGAACGAAGGGGCTTGCAAGTCCCCATCAAAGCTTTTCTACCTCACTAAATTGCATTCCAGGAATAAAAAGAAACAGGGCTAACGCCTGTCTCTTGGCTGCTTACCCCATTCACTGCACCAGCTCTTTTGAGCAGGCATAATTAATTTGTTCTCCAAAGCCCTTCCTGGCTTTGCTGTCTGTTTGTCCTGTGCCTACAGTGCTGTCTCTGAAACCCTTCTGGGGTTTAGGGCCAAGTGGCCTGCTCAAAGGGGCAGGGGAGGCATCAAGTAGCAGAAACATTTTCCAGCAGCAGTACTCCAGCAGAGTATCTGCTCTCCGTGTATAGGCAGAGGCAGGAGATAGGTAGGGGTAACTGTAGGTACTTGAAGAGCCCTTGTAGTACTGCTACAGCCCAAAGGAGGTGAGGGATGCTCTGTTGGTTAATCATTGCACCCCACCACCTTCATCATGATGGGCCATCAGCTCCACTCCACCTCACACTGGTACACGTGCAGGGAAAGCTCTTAGGCTGTAACTGAGCAGAAGGAGTATCTCCAGTTAAACAAGTCACAAAATGTTTTTGCCAGAGGAGAGTGTGAGCTGCAGCGTGAGCACAGCACTGTTAACAGGGATGAGGCACTCAAGGTTGTGATGTGAGCTCTCCAAGAGTTCATCGAGGACTTGGTGTTGCAGCTGATTCATCCCTTTGTATCCCTGCCAGTGGCCTGAGCTCATCGAGCACACTTCAGGAGCATCTCTGGCTTGCCTTCCTCCAAAAGGAAGCATCGCAAGTGCCCTGCAGTGCAAGTCCAATACAGGGAGCTTCCCTTCACAAGACCGGTGCAAACCTGAGCATATCCAGTGTTTTTTTGTTTGTTTCCAATGCACTCCTATCCCCTTTCCTTCCATATTTCAAGTGACTTTTTGGATAAGAGGGAATTATTCAAATACAGGTGCCAGGAAGGGTGGGCCCCTACTAAAAATCCTGAGCCTGCAGGGCTCCACACTCATTTCTCCTGTCCTCTCACAACCTTCAGGCCTGAGCAATGTGCTGTTCTAGGAAATGGTCTCTTTCTTCTCAGCAGCTCTTACTGCTCACTGCACTCCAGCGTTATGCGTGGTGATCTCCTTCCGTTTCTTTGTATTTCTTTTACCCATTAATCTATATAGAAGACAATAGAGCAGGAAAACTCTCCTCTTGGGAGCAGTGTAATAACTTGTAATAACAGTGTGACTATATGAAATAGCTGCTGCAAGGATAGTCAAGATGAAAGATTAATCCCAGCAAATATTCAAAGCGGTTTCTTCCCTGTCTGTACATTCAAAACCCGCAAATCTTTCTTGTATCCCATTAACAGCCAACTCCCATTTCCCCGTAGGCAGATTGAGCTGTGAATTCCTTACAACTACAGCTCCCCCGATGCATCTGGCTTTAGCGTTTCTCTGCAGAGCATTTTCTCACACGAAGCGGAGTGGATGCTGCTCACAGCATCCTCTGTGCTGCCCCTTCTTTCTACAGACCTTGCCTACAAGACCAGGGGTCCCCTGTTCTCAGACGATAAGTTTTGCAGGCTCTTTCCATTCCCTCTGCTACCCCTGGATAACCAAGAGACCTGATTCCTGGCTTGCTTTTTCTTTTCAATTTGAGAAAATACTCTGCAATTTGTCTTGATTAGTTATGTTAATTTGGGACATCTTCTGTTGCATGCACAGTGATTAACACATGCAGCACAACTTTCAAAAGCATTTGCATTGACTTAATTAATAATGCATACTGCAACTAAGCATCTGTTCAGGAAACAGAAATGTACCTAACCCCATCCCACTACAAACTCCCAATGTTACATCTGATAATCAACTCAGAGTTGAGTTGAAACATACTTTATATTGATATTCTTGCTAGTAAACATGTGTGGTTCAAATCACTTGCAGGCAGCAAACCACAAGGATCATGAACTCTCTTAAATCAGAATTAATTCCAAAATTTAAATTAGCATTTAAACTCTCTTCAGTGCTCTTAACTCCAGTAATGCCTGTTCTGCAAGAACAAGACCATGCAACAATTGTGCCCACTTACCGTGGGAAACACAAACTAGGAATTGTGGCAGAAAGGCATCTTACATAACTGAAGATAGTTTCTCTTCTTTGTTCCCTTTTAGGCAAAGCTCATAAAACAAAAGATACTCACTTGCTTTCTGTTGTTTCCAGGAGCCAAATGCACACACATGTCCCTGCAAACCCATTCACCCAACTAGTGCTTTTGCAGCCAACACTTCTAATTAAGCCTGCAAGAGCTGTATGAAAGGAGAGGGGAAGCAGGGCAAGAAGAGAGGCAATTTGGCTTCAGTGACGAACAGCAAGCAGCCTGCAGGCAGTGGCTAAAACACATGAAATCAACTATTTCATTATGCAGCAATAGTTAGGACCCTAACGCAGTTAAAAAGTAAGGAACTGCAGCACTCTTCCCCTCTGCTACAGTATCACAATACTGCATTTCTTTGCCTCAGTTTCTCAGCAACTACTGACTCTAGTAGGAAACTTCAGAAAGGCCAAACCTGCACTCCAAGACAGGTTGCAGCATCCCTCATCCAGCAGGCACAATTTGTTTGGTCCCTTTTGCTCACTGGAGCAAGGCTCGGAGCGGACCACCAGGCTCTCCTCGCCGACCAAACCGCCAGTTCCTCCCATCAACACGATTGTTTCAGAAGCCACAGTCTCACCCTTGTTCTGTTCCATATACCCTACTTCTATTAGTCATCTCTCAACTCTGATTAAAAAGGCTCTTTCCACATAAAACCCTTTAGGTGACATGAGGTTCTCAGACATAACAGGTCGAAACTTAAACTTCTACAGTTTTAACTTCAGGTGTCTAAAGCAGGGAAGGGATTTGCTTTTGGGTCTTCTGTGGTGGTGGTGGGGCGGGTGGTATGTCTTTCTGTCGACCCTGATTTACTGCAGTACCTGCCTTGATGGTCATTCCTCCTTTATTATCCTGATGAATACTGAAACTAAGAGCTTAAAAAAAAAAAAAAATCCATTTACTAGTCATAATTTCACTCCAGCATTTTTACATTTTTGAGCTTAATTCTATTTTGAGCCTATTCTAACAGTACTAGAAAATTAAGTATTCGTTGCGAGGAAGTGAGAATTCAAACCGGAATGCATACGTAGTCTCAAGATGTCCCCTTACAGTAGCTGCTTTCAGAAAAGTTATAATCTGGCAGTGGACAATTCAGCTTTGGTCCCCAAACCTTCAGTTGCTGGTGGCTGCTTACATATACTATGTCCACTACATATACTGTGAGCTGAATCAGGCAGTCAATACCAACCCAAAGTACTTTCTAGAGAGGGGTTCTGGGGAAAGAGGCTACGGGTTGAAAGATGCTTGGCCCGAGTGTTTAAAGCACTTTACGAATTAGTTTCATGTGTCAAAAATGGAAGCCAAGGCACAAAGTTGATAAACCTTTTAGGTAACGTCTGAAAACATAATCAAAATCACCTACCTTTTCTTGTTCAAACAACTTCTTTCCTACCCGCAGTTCTGTTAATATCATGGTAGCTGTGAAGCACTCCGATGCCTTCCTGACAAGTCATCATCTGTACATTATCATACATACACTACCGTTTCTCTCCAGTGCTGCTCTAAAACTGCCTTTTAAGCAGAACCAGAAAGATTTAGCCAGCTTTTCAAAATGTCAGAAATCAGACAGTTTCAAAATCTCCAGGCATTCTTGACATTAGAATTTCTGTAATACTGCAATTGAGACATTTCCTACATGAGGACTTTTTTTTTATATATATATATATATATATATATAAACTTGTTTCTGTATTGCTTTATTTTTTTGCTTGAGTTATATTCAATAAAAATGAAGTTAAAAAACTGAATGCACTTTAATTTTGGCTTAAAATAACTGACTAGCTACCATTCTAGTTTAGCTTTGCCTTTGTCACATTATACTGTTGATTTTGAAAGCCCTCATAGTAAGTTTTTATTTATTTTGGCATTGCCGTGATTTCACTGTTGATGTGCCTGCACTATGAACAAGAACATTTTATGACATACTATGTGCTGTGACTGACAGAATAAACATGTCAACATTGCTTTACCAAGAAAGAGTGCTCAGCCAAACAGGGGGTGGGAATGGGACACGGACGACAAAAACCAGACAGTTCTATCGCTTGTCCAAGTCACTCTCTGTTCTCAAATTACTGGCAGGCAAAGACATATCCTGTTGGTGCCAAATTATATTACAGCCATCAGCAATAAATCAAACGCAAGGACAATTCCACAATATGCGGAGCTACAAGGACTGACATCAGTTGACAATGAAACATGAAAACGAGAGGCTGCAAAATAGAGTGTGATAGTAGTATTAAACCTCATTGGGCTGGTTATGCTGGAAGCAAAAAGATGAAGAGCAAAGTCTGTACGACCAGGTGGGAAGCCAGAGTCCTGGGATGTTAAAGCCCAGGCTACCCAAAGCAACCGCGGTGCTTGTGAATGTCTCGGCACAGCCACGGCAGACAGACACCTAGCGTAAATGCAAGGCAGATCTAACATAACGACGGTGTTTATTTCAACGAATAAACTCTTGTTGACATCAAAAGCTAGCGAGGGTTGTCACGTTTTCCAGAACACAACCAAAGGTCCAATTCACAAGTGACACAGACAGGAACATACAGGATACCTTGGCCACCTTCAGTGAGCGCAGCTTCACCTGTGAGGAACTGGGCAGGAGGATGAACGAGCAGGAAAACCAACAGGGGCTTGGGGGGGAAGTGAAAGACAAAGCAGTTTTTCTTGTGCAAGTAGCTGCATGTTACAGCCTGCTGCTACCCTGACGATTGCTACGTGTTACAGCCGTGCTGTTCTGCCATTTGTTTCCCTAGCTGCAAGTCTCAGGTGCAATGTGCACCTGCTACGCATTTAAGCCAAGTTTGGCCTAAAGGTTTTGGGTAGGGAGTCTAACTACAAGTGTGCACATCTATATGAAGCTCACATATATCTGCTTCACAGAAGCAGAGGAAAACCCACATCACCTATCTGAAGATTAATCTTTATGCTGAATTGGCATAGGTACCCACAATGGAAATAAACCCATCAGAATAGAGCAATCATATCAGACTTTACTTCCTCTACAAATCTAGGGTCATTTTGTGGTGCATTGGGTGAGGAATTAGTTTTTCACTGGGGCACGTCTTTGCATATCAGTTAATTCACCTGGTTCTTATTTTACTCGATGTTTTTCATAGCATTTCCTAATCAAAAGAGGTGCAGAGGCTGCTTGATCTGCCAGTAATCAATCTGACATCATTTTTCTGGCAAGAGATTTACATCAGTCAGTCAACTTCATTCTGTAACTCAGAACATGCTTTTATCATGCCACGTCTCAGACCAAATGAATTCATTATCTTACCAAGACAGTGTGCTGATTTTAACTACTGAAATATTAACATTACAGTGAACTTCACTTCATCCAAAGGACACACTATCATCTTGACCTACTACAATTTCATGGTAAGTAATTTGTCTTCTGGGAAGTTTCCTGGAAAACAGTCCCCTCCTATCCCTGCCCTTGTAAATAAACAAGACCTTTTCACACAGGAGTTGCATTAGAGTGTCAGACCTGCCTCGTACTGCCATTATGAAACACTTACAGTTTGGGCTTTTGCAGAGCTCCAGCGAGGCTGCTGTTAACTGCTGACAGGTTTTGCAAAGACTCACTCCGGTCAGATGCTACCCAATACCTCTGCACGCAAAGCATCTCTCCTAAGAGTTTAGGAATAAAACTCTCACAGGTTTCTACTGCTAGGATTAGCCCTTGTCTTCAGGCTGACAGTCCCACCACAAGCACAATATGCTCCCATGTTACTTGCTTTAGTGGGGTTTTTTTCAGGATTTCTATTTCCTTCATTTAAGTTTCCTGTAGAGCTTTCTGTCCACAGACATTGTTTAGAGCCCTTTTGTTTATTGAATCCCAATGTGTTGATACCAAATGGCATTGGGCTCTGCTAAAATACGCATTTATCCCCTTTAAATAGCTAATCCATTTAATCATCATATTCTATACTCTGCATACTCGCAGCACCCAACACTATCAGAAAAAAAAAAAAAAGCTCTGTGTACAGAAAACAGCAGTGAACTTAAACCTTACAGATATTTTTTCCTTTTTGGAAAACAAAGAATCCAAATATTCCTCTCAACATTGTCCAGAAAGAGCAACACCAAACCTGCTGCAGTTTAAGCACCACGTAAGATTTTGCTTTGTTGAGCAACAGCATAAAAGATTCAGCTCCAGGATAATCAATCAAGAATGGACTCTGCATATTGACAGGTTGCTAAGTTACTAAGGACGCAAATATACTAAAAATGTTTAGACAATATTTTCACTTTGTCTGAGTAGTAATTCTGGCTGTGACAAGGGAAAAAAAAAAATCAGACAAGTTGTTGAAACAGATGCCAAATATTTTATACAAGGAATGTCACGGCTGCTTTCTCTTTGTGCATTAACATGGTAGTAAAGCTACATGCATAAACGGCACACAGGGCACAGCCTACAAACCAAGAACACATTGCTCACCCGTTAAAAAAATAAAAATACTTTGAAGCACAGAATTATGCTGGATGTGCAGAATATCTTTTAAGAGAGGATTTCTACCTACTCGTGCCCTCTCTTGGGCAACTGTCAGTTTATGGCAGACTTTGCTTAGAAAGACATTAGACAGTCCCCAGTAAACTCGGCCAGTAACGGAGGTGTCCTGGAACGTCTTCCGAGTCTACTTCCATGTGTAGGCTGGATGTAGTTGCGAAGGGGCAATCACTTTGTGAGTACGTTCTTTCAGAGACAAAGCGAGAACCGCTTCTTACAAGGAAAAAGTCAGTACGCTTGTTCAGAAGATAAAAGTCTTTTATAGCAGTTAATTTAATAATACAGTCCTAAAACAGGGTGTTGGGCACTCATCTACACAAGAGCACATTTAATAAGCTGGGGGAAAAAATACCACAGTTCCAGGACATTGCATCAAACTCCAGCCACTCCAAGAGGAGACAACTCTCACATGGTGGAAGAATTCTTGTCTATGTAAGCCAAGAAGGGAGAATTTTAGGCAGTTCAATCCACAATGGTCTCTTACTTCTTATAACTGGAACCACAAATCCACAGTACAAGACAGTATTAGTTAGATTAAGTGGTGGTTTTGATAATAAAATCAGTGAATTCATTGCAGTCCTTTAATAAAAGGATGAAGTCCAGTGAGTGCCAGTTGCTAGGAGAAAAGAAGCAAGGTTCCCATTTTCCAGGTGGATTTGTAAATTCATGTTGTTAGAAAAAAGGTAAGTGAAATCTGTGCAGTTTCTATGTAACCACATCTGAGAACACAGAGGCTCCAGAGACTCTGGGATCACTTAAAAAGGGGGGGCGGGAGGGGGGGAGTCATCACAACCCAAACAACTCAAACTTCATATTTCAGAATTGCCTATATAACTTGTTCTCTTGTTCTGCTCTGGACAAAACTTGTAACTGCATCGAGCTGGCAGAGAAACTTGAAGAAAACCTGAGTACACGAAAACATTGTCAGGGAGAGCAAGACCCTGCTACCTTTTGATCTGGTACTGAAGTTGAAATGGCAAAATCAGAATGCTTTGCCTTGTGCCATATGATTTGCTTTACCTGTCAGAGCTCTACTGGTCTCTACTAGGGGATCTGTTCCAACTCGATACCGCTTGCACTGCAAGACCACTGCTCATATCACAGTTCAAACAAACTCCATAATGAATCTGGGTTTAATCTTCCATGGCCATAAGTATGGCACCTCCAGATGTAGGGTTGGTTGAATTACCAGCTGTAATTCATACATCAGCACTGGAGATTTCCTGGCAGCACAGAGTCCAAACCTTCCTCACAGGACATCGTGATCAGCAAAACGTTCCAAAAGAAGAATCAGAAGGCCACAAGTCTGATCCAATATAGTAAGGAACAACACCATCCATCATTTGAACTAGGAATACTCAAAGCTTCATTAGCCAACTGCATTCTTAATATACTAAATTATACATACATAGATAGATATAGATATTTTTTTTTTTTTTTAATTGGAATAAAATACACTGGATTTTGGTTTGCTCATTTTACAAGGGAGCTCCCTCCCTTCCCCAGTTAATTTGAAATTAAAACCTAGAGGCTGAACGTAAGCTCATTCCCAGCGTTCCAAGATGGATATAACACGAGAGGAGGCCAGAAATTGGAAACATGCACTCTGGCTGCGACAGGTTGAGAGGTGAAAGGGAGACCAGATATTTTCATTTGTAACCCTGAGAACATAAGGAATTGCAAAGATCTGGAGAAGAGCCTGGGGTTAAAGGTCACCAGGCTTTTTATTGCAGTTAAAGCAAACTCGGACTGGGTGATCCCATCCACGAGAGGGAACCGCTCTGCGGTCGTGTGAGCATTCATCACAGAATCCCTGGCCACAGGCCCGACAGTGGTGTTTGGAGAGTTTGATACTGAATTCCTTCCGGCAGTTGTGGCAGTGCAGGATTTCATGGTCTGGTACCCAGTATGCAGGTCGGGCAGCATCTTTCACCAGACCTATGGAGGAAGCGAGGTGGGGGGGATGAGAAAGGGAGAAGAAAATAATCTGTGAACACAAGCATGTCAAGAATGCACTCCAGTGGAAGTACTCACGCACTACAAGTCACACCACTGCCATTAAGGGGAAGAAGATCTACTGGCAGAACACTTCAGTGCAACGGGTAGCCATTTAGGCAATTCTGCCATTCTCCCACATTCTGCCTCTCTTCAAAGGGATAGATTGTTTCTCCTTAAATGGTGGCATCTTCCCTTACTCAGAATCTTCCACCGGTTGAGACACTTGCTTTTCCCTACCTTCAGTTTCAGCTGTGGCCAAAAAACCCCCAGAGTCACCAAACCAAACATTTAGAAACGCATGTACTGTCTGAACTGAGAAAGGGATTTACTCTGCCTTTCACTGACTCGAACAACAAACACCCACAAGGGCGATGGCAGGACATGCTGTAGGGAAAGCAGTGGAACGATGTTCTGTGCAATGAGTAGGAAGTCAGGTCCAGCAACAGAAGATTCAAACGTGAAGTGTTTGCGGACATATCTGAACTGCTACCCAGCACGTGAAAGAGCAGCAAACTTTCATTGTACTAAGCTCACCATTGAAGATCACATTACTGATTACTTTCCCATCATTACCAACCTGGACAGCTTCAGATTCTCAGCCCTCACAGAAGTACCAAGTGCCAGCAGTATCTATGAACACACTTAAAAGGCACTCAGCATCTCTGGAAGAAAACCAAACCTGATAAAATGCTTGCTAATTGGCCAGTCTTTAGGGAACTCCAGCTGGCAGGTCACTGTGGTGATGCATCAGGGGAGCATGAATTACTCACAGCTTGGTGCACACAGATTTGCACGACAGGGAGAAAAGAGAAGGTATGAACTGCAAAAACAATGTGCTGAAAACCAAGAGGAAACATCAAGTGAGAAGTGCAGGGGGCTGTAGAACGCTCAACCAACAGTGGTATCATAGCAGAGGTGCCAGCCTGTCACACAAACTCTTGAAGTTTAATCAGAAGTTTTGCTCTGTGAAAACAAAAATGCCTCCAGACAAAAAAAAAAAAAAATCCATCAGAAGAGAACAGAGCTCACCTAAGGGAATGTCCATGGCTGTCACCACTGCTCCAAGAGTGTTCTGCACAGCTTCTCCCACTTTCCTGGCAATAAGCGTGCCCCCTTCCTCATCTGAAGGCAGCTCAGCCACATCTGCATGACACAAGAGTAAAGGACTCAACACCTAAGTCCAGCACAATTTCTGCCAAGTTTCAGTTAATTTACATTAGCAAAAACCAGCAGCAAACCCAAAAGGCAGCTTGGGGCCTCTCCTCAGCCTTTATCTCCCACATCCCCAATCTCAGATTGCAGAGTTTTCACTTTCGTTTCAGCAATAATGGACAAAATACATAGTCCGCTGAAATAGCAGCATCCCTGCTCTGATGCTAGCTCCACACCGTCAGCAGGTGCCAGGAAAACAAAGTAAAGATGCAATTAGAAAATAACTTTGTCAGGGGGTCAGATAGCTTGTTGCAAGGGACATCTTCCTGCCAAAAGACATTAAGCTCTTGAGCTTCCCTACTAAAAACTCTGAGCCAAAACCCAATTTGAACAACCCCATCTACACCCAGCAGGAATGGTTATGATCCAGAAGCCAGGGACAAAGACTTCAGACTAACTATTGCCCAGGGATAATTCTGTTACAATTTACTCAAAATTACCTAACTGAATGCCCCTGTTTTCATAGCAGTTGTCACACACGCGCACTGGTGCTGGTCCCCAGCCTCGCTCAGGCACTGGACGGGTCTTGGAAGAACAGCCATCACAGAAGCCCTCTCCACAGGCCCGGCAGTGATGTTTAGTGTCGTTATCTTTAAAAGGCGTGTTGCACTTATTACAACTCTAATCAGAACAACATAGAAAGAAAATCTGTTAGCTTGATCTTCCTTAATAGATAAATAGAGAGCAGAATCCCAGGATGGCAAGACTCAGACTGAAATTGCAAAAAATATAATTACACTCAGGACTTGGGTGCTAACAGCCCCATAACTTTACCCTAGGGAAGTGATTCAGACAGGTAGATGTACAGTGGTTAAGCCAATAGATCGCTATGATCCCTTCATTCACAATCACAACTAATTACAGCCACATCATGCAGGGCTGAATGGTGGGTATTTGATCTTTGTGGGGGGTAAGAATTCAGAAGGCAGTTTTCACTGAAGAAGTATCTGTTTCCTGCAAGACACAGGGAATCCTTTCCTAGTTGAATTGTTGGTGCCAGCTTTTTGCATCTGGTATGAAATCAGAGTTTAATCTCTGCATCTATAAAAAAATGTACCATCAACTGCAGCAGCCAGATTCAAGATGTTGATTCTTTGCTTTGAAAAGCAAGTTCATGCAAGCCCGGATTTTCTGTGATACTGCTGGGAGAGGAGCTCACAAAAAGTAGAGAGAAACAGTTTCTTTAGCAGGGCTGGGCAGAGCCTCTCTTCATGCTTTCTCTGGCTAAGTCAAGAACGGAAAGAGCTGAAAGCATTTCAGTTTTCTCAAAATTGTAGGAGAAGGGCTTGCTGCAATAACACAAGAAGCATTCGGAATCTGCAAAATACTATATTACTTAAAGGGTGAGGAAAAGGGTTTTTAGCCATGCAAAGCTTTTCTCTACAGTAGCTGCTATTTACCAGGATCTGAGAGTTGGGTCTCCAGTAAGCTGGGGCAATTTGGTCTGTCAACCAGGAGGTTACAGCTTTTGTGGGTCCCAGGCTAAGTTCAGATACTGATTGTGCCATGAAATTCATCCCATCCAACAAACGCTGGGCTGCATTGTTGTTGTCTTTCAGAAATCCATCAGTCTAGAATGAAATGGATATTCATTTGAGAATAAAACCAGGGAAACCTCATTTTTTTAGATGCAGATGGCTCTGTGACCCACTGCTCCTGCTAAACTAGAAGGCAAGCAGGAGAAAATTCACCAACCCTGCTTTGAAACACAGGGGTAGGTTTTAATGGTATATCATTCACACAAAGTGTTCATAAACTGGCAACTTCGCCATTTCAAGGTAGCCAAAAGATGACAGAAGGCCCTTGCAAAGGTTTGTTTAAACCGCAGAGACAGGGACCAGCTGTAATGAAAGCCAATCCATTTTCTCCATCAATGTCCAGAAGAACCAACATAAACACGTGCATGGCTGCACACATACACAAAGACTATCCAGCAACCAGACTTACCCCTGGCCAGACATGCTCGATTTCTGTCCTCACTACAGTGTTCACAGGATCTTGGTTGCCAAACCAGTACTGTCGGCTGCGGTACACCACCCCACAGTTGGGGCACTCAATCACGTATCTGCGGAAGAGGAAGACAGGCTACCTCAGTGAGATACTGGAAGTCCAGTGCACCAGGCAGTGTAGAGGCAACAGAGAGATCGTAGCTGCAGTACTCACCCTGACCAGGCATACTTGGCAAGGCCCAGCCAAGGTGAGTCAGTGGAAGCAGAGGTTTTTGGCACCACGCTGACCTCCATCCCTCGTTCGTAACAGGCCTGTAACAAAGGCTCAATTAAAACTGCATTCTTGAGAATCCCAGACTCCAGGTCTTGCAGCTGTTCGGCCACATAAAGCATATAATTGGCATACAGTGGTCTCCACGCAAAGGAGAGCGCTCATCAAAACTGATTTAAAAACCAAACCCACTATCAATAATGACATCACAGAAATATCTCTACAATAATAAAAACCATGATGGTAGCTGAAAATTTTCCTGTCTCCTGCACACATCCTTCAGAAAAATTGGCTAATACCAAGCAATGGGCATAAGCAAATAAGAAGAGTAACCATATCAAATATGTAGAAGGTCAATATCACCCAGGTTGAGAGCAGCTGGGTTCACCATTTAGCTAGTAAATGACACATACCATGCAGAGGTGGTGACCTCTCCAAGCAGAAGTACAAGTTCAATGGGGGCCAATTTTTCTTGTCAAGGCCATGAGCACCTCTCTCGTTTGAAAAAATGCAAGAAAACAGGCACATGCCTGTGATATTCCTCATGTATTCGGCCATCCTTTCCTTCTCCATTCTTCAGACCTTGTCCTTGTGTCGCTACTCACCTTGCAAGTGTAGACTCTGTTATCATACTGGTGAGAATATCTGCATCGACTTTTGGATTCATGAGGGACTCCTTCCTTTGCATGGTTCATGCTCTTCTTACAGCCACACCTGAGTATGCAAAAGCAAACCATGAGCTGATGCTGTTAGATACCAGACAGATGTCACCAAGAGTTCATTTATGTTACTATCTTGCATTTGTATAGGCATTCTAACCCCAAACCATTTTCACAACTGTACATACCACAGTGACGCCATCTATCACTGAAAGGCAGGCTCTTTGGAAGGAGGTGTAACAACTGTTGCACAGTACAAAGCAGCACCACACAACAGTTCAGTGCAGGAAATTATCACTGTAGCCAACTTAAATTTCACAGAGTATTTTAGGAAGGACTAAGCAAGTTTGGAAATTGACCAGGACAGAGTGAACACTGCAGCCTTTGCAAGGAGATGCTAGAAATTCTCTAATAAGCATAAAAGAGCAGGAACGTAGCACTATCTCACATTTGAGAGAAAATGTTTCCAGAAGCATAACGAGCCATAACATCACGCTGCTATAGTACCTCACAGACTCAGAGAACACTGACTGCCATCTACTGCCCTTCCAGGCTCAATCTCTGGGCTCTTCCCAGAGAGCTACGAGCCAAGCTCTAATCAAACCTGGGGCTCCACTTAGATCTAGTCACTGAACACAGCCCAGGCCCATGATGATGTGCATTTTAGGATTGTTTATACTGTTTAGGTAATAAAAATGGCAGGAAAAATCATTATAGGAAATCTCAGGGGATTTCTTTAGACACTCCTTTCTTCCTGACCTGTGTCCATTGGGGAGAAGATATGGGCAGAACAGGTTTGCAGCAATACGCAAAAACAGAGTAGGCAAAGACCATACATCCAGCTGGAGCGCAGCGATAACAGCTGTCCAATTCACAAAAGAGTTGAATTGCAAGCAAATTCTGCCTGGAAGTACTAGCTGATGATAGGTGATGCCAGGTGTAAAGACGTCACAGAAACTTTACGTTCTATGGCTGTAGACCAGGGCAGCACTATATTCTAGAAAGATGAGGGTGCATTTCTCATCTCCTTACCCACAGCTGAGGCACACAGAGGAGCACGTGAAATATTCATCTGGAAAGAAAGAGCTGTGAGCCATCTGGTCATCAGGGATCTCCCCACTGAACCGGTCACTTAGAGCCTGTCAGACAGAAAAGAATGAACCGGTAAGGGACTGAGAGCAACACAGACATTTTATGAAAGCTTTTGCAAGCAAAAGCATGGGTTCCTCTACTGGAGGGAGAGGCATAGAGTGAGTACACAACTAACAAATAATGTCTTACTAACTTGGAAACCAAGACAAGGATTAGAAACCAAGCAAGACGACAATCTTGCACTTGTATGGAAGTGACCTGAATGCTTGTAAGATAATTACTCTTCTCCTCTCCTCCTGCCTCTACTTTGAATTTTGTAGGAGAAATGGGTGGTAGAAGATTGCATCCACCTCTGTGCATACAACCCATGCCCAAAATAGCAGGGTGCTTGCTAAAAGGGCTTTGCATTCTGGAAACCTCCAGAAGAAAATTCAGAGTCATTTCTCACAGTACACAAGGACACATTCTTTGCCCCTCAGCTCAGAAAGTGCTGCCCTGAGCTTTCCTCTGCCCCCTTGAACAATTGCTCTTCTCTGGTGAAACCTCAAGACTGAGACAAAGGGATTTGTTTCCTTTCCTGGGAGCATCTGTTCTCAGATTAAGTCAGTCCTTAGCCTTGGCACGCTTAACTTCTTTAGTTCTTTTGGGTGTTACGTTTTTTAAACAAAACAAAAAAAAGTAGTAAGCACTGGAACAAAGCAGATGGTTAGGGTTTTTCTTGGTGGAGATCACTGAAGGCATAAGGTCTAACTGAAACTCTTCCTATAGCTGAGGTTACTATAGTGGCTGCCTTTCTCTTCCTCCCTCTCCCCTCCCAGGGAGTGTAGGGGGGAGCATCGCTGCTGTCTAACAAGGGTTGACTGCACATACACACAGACATGCATACGTCTCTCACCACAGCTTCTCTCAGATAAGATCTCTACATAGACATCTGATTTCACAGAATTTCAAGGAAATTAGCTTTAGGATCTCTTTCAAGCTTGACCGATACTGGATTCAAAAGTTAGAAGAGGTGGACATAGATCTCTAGCAAGCCTTGTGTCCTCAGGAAGTGAAGCAAAAAAGGTTAATTTGTAGTCAGTAGTGATCTGAACACAGCAACCACTTTACTGGACACGAATTTAAGTATACCAGCAGCTATATCTAAAATTGCATTACTTGATTATTGCAATGAAGTGCTAGAAATTAAACTGGAATTAACCACTCCAGCTGTTTTCCTCTTCCTGCCTGTCTGCTTCCTAATGCAAGGAACTGTGTACATGCCACCCTGACAGTTCCCTCTGTGCTTCAGTTACCCCAAATACAGAGTAGCTGGAATTATCTGTTCCAACAGCTGTGACTAACATCAGAAAAGACTGCTAACACTACCTTCTTCTGCAGATATGCCCCAGCTCTGCCCACCCCTCCCCAATGACAGCTGTGCTCTTCAGGCCAATGAAAATCTGATGCTAATCAGGCAGTGGTAGCAATGTGCTGAAACTTGTAGGACAGGCTGCAAATTTGAAGACTCAAAAACCCCTCTGACATCCTAACAAGGTAAGCCTTCTAAGAAAAATCACCAGCTGCTCTCTCCAATTCCTTTTATCGGCCTTCTGATCTGATGCTGCACTTCTGAAAAGATACATCATTTGGCTTGATCCCATCTTGTTTCCTAGCTACCAACACATCTTCCTCCTTTTTGCCTCCTAGCCCTTGGGTTACACTACACTCAGTGCTAGGTTTTGCCAACCATTAACTCCCTCCAAGCCTCTTGCATTCCCTTCCCTTGTGCTGAGGCCATCCTTCGGAATTTCACCAATAACTCCTTCTGGGCCTCTTCTTTGTAAATCACTGTCATTAAGTGCTTGTCACTCATAACACCAGTTTGGTTTTTTTTCTTCCACAGTCAGTTTCTTCCCAGCTCAGTTTTTTGATTTTGCTCTGTTTTGCTCTTCAGCTTTTCTTGACCTTTCAGGGTCTTTGCTAAGGTATTTGTTCGTTTTAAAGTAAAAAAAAAAACAACCAAAACTAGCCAGCCTACCTGGCTGTTACACAAAAATCAATATCTTCCTGGAAGACTTGCTTTATCTCCAGACATCTGCAAGCCTGCGTCACTCGTTCATGTGCTCTACCTTTATTAGCTGCAACTGACAGTTACTAGCAACAGTGATACAAATAAAGATTGTGACAAACTCTTCTCCACTTACTTTTAGTGCTTTGTAGATAACCCCAGGCTGTCTAGGTGACCGAGTGGTATTGTTCTCCAGCTGCTGCTCTACAGCTCGCCTAAGTCCAGAGAAATCTGTTGGAGGATTGTATGTCCTTGTTCCCTTGTAGTGGATTGAGCTGAAAGCCTCAGGAAAACAGCTTAGCTTCCGAAACCGATCCTGAATGAGCTTCTCAGGAACCTCAGAAGGATGATCTATATATAAGAGTATCAGCGAGTACATAAACAACTGATTGTTTAAAATAATATTTAAATATTAAATAAAAATAGTGTTTTCATATGCAACACAGTACTAGTTTTCCTAATTATACCTTCTAATACATCTGGAATGCAGTTATTGTTATATTTTACAAGAAGGAAAAGAAACAAGCTATTTCCAAAAGCAGTCTCTGTTTTTTGATACACAGTTTTAGATTCTAAGACCAAGTTCCACAGGTAAAACCAGAAACGTCTAGGTTTGTAAACACAGATATCCAGAATAAGAAGCAATTTATGACATAATATAAGAAAAAATCCATGTCAGCACACTTGTTAGCTCTTGTCACCAGACCATAACTTGGTATAGCTAGTCCTAGCACCTCCTAAGTGGAGGACGTGAACTTTACATGGGCTGCCTATTCTCCATGACAACCCGGTAGCAAGGAAGACCGAGCCTCTATCAACCCTTTGTACATGGTGCAGCACTTCAGAACTGGCCACATCAGGTTAGACTCCATAGAGCCAACCACATTCTTCTGCCTGCTTCCAAGTACCTGCTGTACATTTCAGAATAAGGCAGGCCCCTTCTTCCATGCCCTAAAACTACACAAACACACTTATCTCAATTGTCCATTGAGGCAGATGGTTACAGCTTGCTGCAAATCCACATGTTAAGAAGTTTCTTTCCTATTCCTACCATGATCAGAAGAGATCATAAAGATACAATTTTTTTCACTACCGTGACTTTGCACACAGGTGCAACTATCATTATGGGTCACTAAATCCAACCTGCTGAAACAGCAAGTTTCAACAACTACATGAAACTCTGCATTGGTAATCAGCAAATTGGTATGTAAGAAAAGGAACTGCCTTGGCAGGTAAGTTAAAAGTAATTAAAAGCCACTCTAACAATAACCAGAAAGAACGCCAAGTTCTTCTACTAGCTGGTTAGAAAAGCCAAAATGAGAATGTGGGCCAGCAGGGAGCTGCTGTAGTATTACACAGCAGAAGACTCCCAGATGTTCAGACAGCAGGACTGAGTCTCAGCCGCTGCGGTGCAATTCATTAGGGCACTTGCTCATCAAAGCATCAGAAATGGACAGAATGAAGAAAGGTTTCGTCATGCCTTTTGAACCATGGAAAAAATGAGGCCAGGAGAAGAAATTTAGATCCCTGTATAGTCAAAACCAAAATGTGCCGTGAATTCCATAGGACAGTGCATTTCACTCAGACATACAAATAAAATATACAATTTAAATATGCATAATCCAGTATGACACGAGCCAAGTTAAAAGTACTGGTGAAGAACACTGAAAGTGATGGGAATAATAGTGTGCCAGGCCTGCTGCTTTGGCCATATCAGATACTTGTACAGCGAAAAGTCACGTCAAACCATTAGCTCTGTACCACCACAACCTCAGCCCCAACCTCACACCAGCCTCAGAACGATGTTGGTCCACAGAATTTAAAAAAGTAAAGTGAGGGTACTGTAAGTATTGAAGCTCATCCATTTCCTTATTCTTCGTGCTCATCCTAGTTTCTATGTAGAGTTTTATTTTAGTTTTTTTGCAACAGGATACTCTATATCCCTGCCAAAATCCCAGGGTGTCTCAGTTTTCACCTTCGTCTGCCATACCACCCATACTCATGATCTTGTACGATGACCCCTTCCTACAGCTGGCATAACTCCCATCATGACTAGTCAGTGCCAATGTCCAGCTGGCTAAGAGGATAATTCTAGATGATCTGGGGTAGTCAGATCGCCATCAGGGAATGCTCCGCTATTTCCATAGCCTGGCTCCCAGACTGGGACAAGTGAGAGCAAAACCCAAACCACATCTTTTACATGGTAGTAAAGAACGCTGAATATTCAATGCAATCTGATAATTTATAGATAGCGTTTAGCACATTGTAATTCCGTATCTTACTGCCTACTCACCAGAGCCCAGTAGCTTGGTGTACACAGTCTCGTGAAAGATGATGACACCTGGACCCAAAGTTGACAGAGGAACATCTAGGCCACAGCGGGCTGTGGTAGCTTTTAGCTCCTTGGTGAAATGTTTTAAATAAGCCTCCGAGGCATCACCAAGGAATTTGAAGAGATCATTGTGGAGCCTGTCAGCACGAGTACGGTAGATGACAAGGTCAGAGATGGCCAAGACCTTCAGCAGCAGCCGTGTTCTCTGGCTCAGGTTCACAGTGGCCCCCAGGAGGCCTTCTGTATCAATTACCACCACTTTGCGGACAGGGTCATAGGCTGCCCAGACTCCAACTGTGCAAGACTCTTGGGCTGGAGACGTCTTGAAGACTTCCCGGCCATAGAAGAAAGTGTGGTTAAGGGTATGAGACTTGCCATCCCCTGTGTTCCCAAAGATGGACACTACCTTTAGATGCTGGTCAGGACTGCAGTCCAGTTTCTTAATAAAGTCTTCTTCATTCCTTACCTTCCAAAACAAAGAGAAAAATATTATAACTATGCATTGGTGCAGACAACACTGAAAACACAGCTGGCTTCAGGATTCATAAGATTAACAAGAGTGATTACTTCCTGTTCAGCTTTCATCATAAGTTTCTGAAGCGCCAAGAAGTCCAAAGCAAAATATTAGAAAGCAGTTTTGTAACATGCACACATCAATGGGATTTAGGCTGTTCCACCACGTAGCTGTTTTGGAAGTGATGCCTTACAGCGATTACCTGTCTAGTGAAACCTTTTGTACCCCACCTCATTCCCTGAGGCAATCCTTTCAGAGAAGAGAGCACAACCCTACTTCCAAGTCTGCCAGAACAGCTACTTTGAGCATGGCAGATACTCTCAGTAGCACTGGTCTCCTGGCAAGCATCCAAATTCAGATGCAAAACAGAGGAATGCTTCTGTCACCTTAACTTGCCTCATCCACAGAGGCTGAGCACCTGTTTAGGGAGAAAAAGCTCCTCCGTGCAGTTGTGCTGCATCTATCCACAGTTGGCAGCTCTCAGACGCAGCCTGTCCCACTCCTGCTGCTCTCCAGCTGATAGATCCTTCAGCTGGAAGGAGGGGCAGAGAAGAAGAAAGCAAAGTTGTGCACAGGAGTCAGGTGCTCAAAGCAAGTCAAACTGGCTTTTACAGAAGTGCCACAACTACCTCAATGATCCATTTCATAATTTACTGTATTGTGCTTTCATTTAAAAAAAAAAAAAACCAACAAAAAAACCAAAACCAAAACACCACAACACACAGACACACAAACACAAAACCAGAAGAGAGTAGACAGCCTTCAGCAGGTAACTCCTCTTTGGCTTCACATAGATTAAATGACAAATGTCATGCTATTTAGGTTAGAGAATAGGGCATTTTCTGTTCAGATACTAGAGCAATACGGAACAGATAAACAAGCAATGAAACAGGTTACGGCTCTGTATGAGAGCCTGCCTTGTTTTTGTTGCAGAATATGGCCTTGGCTTTCAAAGGTATCATGCTTCTGGCTATGTTTTTTTACCACTTGTTTTTCTTCTTGTAACAGGTTTTACCCACATGTTACATGGCAGGGAAGAATACGACAGAGGCACTTTTTGAGAAGGATTAAATTCACCTCCTCTGTCACGATTCCCTCCTCAAGGAAACCCTGTCAGCTGAAAGGAGCAGGGCTTTCATCCCCTCTCGCCTGCCTCTCAACTTCTGGAAGCTCCTTGGCTATTTCCCCCCCGACGAGTACAGTTGGAAGGTCTCATGATACACAATCCACAGAGGCCATGAGGTAATAAATGGTTTCTTTGAACAAGTTTATTCTTAGATCAGCAAATTAGTTTAAGGCTCAGATTTGACCAGAGCAAATGGGGCTGGCTATCAGCAGCATCTAGATTTTGAAGGAAAATAAAACACAGCCAGTGTGCCAAAAAATAACCAGTGTGACAGATTGTGGTTGGGAACAGTGTTCAGAAAGAAAAAATGTGGACTGTGGAGCTGCAGTAGCTTCTCATGGACTCAAAGCATTCAAGGCAGCCTCACAGTGTGGAAGAAAACAGGAAATAGAGAAATCAAAATGCTCTCAACAGAATCTTTTCCGGTGTCTGTGGGAGACCATCAAGATACACTCAAGTTACAGGTGCACAAGAAAGGGTCTGCTTTTTTGGTAGCTGTGATTATTAGCTTGTCATCAGGAAGGTAGTTTAGATGACAGATGCAGTTTCTCTTAGTGTCTTTGTGGATGAAAGGAAGTTCGTGGTTCATGGGATAGCTCCTAAAAATATTCACAGATTTGACAATATAATGTTATGTGTATGTAAGCGTTTTTTTTTTAACTCCCACCTCTCAAACTTCTTACCATAAGGGTGGCAGACCCTCTTTTTGCCAGAGTCAGTGGTTATGCGCTCCCTGGACAGCACAAAGAAATATCAGTCTTCAAACAGCTGCTTCAGTCTTGGCAGTACAACTAATAACTAAGGTCTTTTAGGTAGCACTGGTTATTATTCTGGTATCAGTTTGGGCATTTGTGGAAGGGGCTGAGCCAGTAATGTCAGAGGACACAAAGGACAATAAGGACCACAGGGATAAGGGTAGCTCTGCAATGCATTCCCACCAATAAGAAACAGGAGTCAACTCACACAAACTCCACTGCAGCTGAAATTGTCCCAAGCTGAGCTAATGCAAGTATCCACACCACCAGCCGTCTTTCGCATTCAAGGTACTTTAACAACTGCTGATGCCAGGGCAACACTGTGGGAAGAGCAGCTGGATTGCTGAGCCAGACAGAAGAAAAGTTGGTTCCAGATCAATAATCCAGATCACTCCAGCAGAAAAGTTATGCTGAATATCAAATCAGACACCCAAAGCACTGACCTGTTACCCCCTTCTAAGGCTCTAGGCTCTTTCAGACTTCCTTGCAGGACAGAACTCGGGAGTGATTCAGACAAGCAAGTCACCCAGGAGCACAAGAATGCACCGAAGTCCAGCTAGTCCAACGTTGTGTCTCACAGGACTCGGTAATGGGTGAGAAAGTACTTAGACATGAAAAGAGTAAATGTTTCCTAGCATGCTTTACCAGCTCTCACTAGTCAGATGTCAAAGGACTTCCGGAGCAGTGGTTGCATCTAGATGCTCATGTTTGGTAGAGAACCAGTAGACCTATCCTCTAGGGGGTTGTCTAACCCCTCTGTGAAACTAGTCATAGTTTTGGATCCTGCAACATCCTGTTACAATAAATTCCATGTGGGGGAGGGAAGAAACAAAACCAAAAAACAAACCAGTACAACCAAAAAAAGCCCTTCATTTTGTTGAATATGCTTGTATGTCATTGGGTGTTCCTTGCTGTTGTGCACTTGTCCTCTTTAACCGCTACTGACCACAGGGATGATACTCTCAAAGAACCATCCACAACAATCCCCGTATCAGTAGTCAAATTTACTTGAGTACTCCCTTGAGTAAGTTCCTTTAAGACATTTAAAGTTAGAGTACGTGCAGTGAGTGTCAAAGCACTGATCCCCATTGGGCTCAAGCTGCACTTCGTTTTGCTTCTCATCTCTAAATCAATTTGCATGGTACCACCTTCTGCTGCATGTGCAAAAGACTCACGTTTCCATAGTCATGTCCACTCCCACGTTGCTCAAGAGCTCCGCATCTCTGACATGAAGTTGTGGATGCCCCATCCCTGGAAGTGTGCAAGGCCAGGCTGGATGGGGCTTTGAGCGACCTGGACTAGCCGAAGGTGTCCCTCCCCATGGCAGGGGGGGTGGAACTAGATGATCTTTAAGGTCCCTTCCAACCCAAACCATTCTATGACTCTATGAACAGCAGAGGGTAAATATGAAACCTTCCTTAAATTGCACAGCAACGTCAATTAAGAATGAAAACTTTTGTATGTCTAACCTAACACAAGAGGCATGTCTCTCCAGCCCCTTCTCTAGTTTTGCCATTTCTAGTATCAGAGACTCACTCACACTTTTGTTACAGCTCTTAGAAGAAGATTCTCTTCTAGAAAGAATAGTTCTTACTCCATCATAGGTTAGAATCCTGGTTAGCCTTCTTTTATAGTTTTAATTACATTTCTGTTAGGAACTGTCATCCAGCCCCCAATGCAGTCACTCCACCCAAGTTGAGCTGAACTGAAGGTGAAGGTCTTCAGTGGGAAAAAACAGAACTTTACAGCTAAAGTCCTCTCTAAGAAGGACACAAAAAAATCATACCACGCTGCTGTGGAACACATTTAGATCTGAAGCCTCCTTGTCACTCATACTTGGAAATCTATTATACCTAACATAACAAGTTTCCTAGATCCAAGTCATAATAAAAGTAGAACTGGTTTAGGAAGAGACAAGAAACAAGAAATGCTAAAATTACATTCCTGCCTACGAATTTCTTGGAAACAATGTTATTAAAACAATAACACGTTAAAAGCTTAGGAACCAAATCCATAAAACAGAACAGTTTCCAATGACCTGTACTCATACAACTTTAAATCTGCCTCAAGGCAAAACAAACACATTAACAGAATCAGACATTTTAACCACAGTTTTCTCCTTTTAAAACTCTTTATGAAGACTTTAAGGCTTGCTAATATTCATGGAAGCAGTGCACAAAGCCAGAGCCCTGCCACGACAACACAATAGCTCAAAACAAAAATCAAGAGTGCTTGGCATAGTAATCATCAGAGCGCCTTCATTTGCTAGTCTTACACTGTCATTTTGGTAAGTGCATTGTTACTTTTGTTGTTGCATTTTGAAATCTTACTCTTTGCTTGACCTGATTTTAACAAAGTATTTTTAATATCTAAAATATATTTTCTGCAATTAAGAAAGATATCATCATATAAATAATTACATTTATTAGACTTGCCTGACAACCAGCACACGACAGTATCTTCTGATACACAACCACTAAATCAATAAAGAGGATATAAATTTAACACACTTTTCAATTAATGGAAAAATAAGCTACAAGATTTGTAACAGCATGTCCAAATATATACCAGCATAAAATCGCAAACATCTGAAACAAATCAGTCTTCAAGTACAACTGGTCAAAACAATCAAGCAAAAAAAAAAATACTATTTCCCTTAAAGCATTACTTAACACTGGCAATGCAATCAATTCTGCTTACAGTTCAGAAAACTTTTTTAAAAGATAATGATTACAAGAATTCAAACTAACACCTGAAATTAGAGGGGAAAACGGCAAAGCAAGCTAAAACAAGATCTGCAATCTTTTAAACAAATCTGAACTTCTAAAACACAAAACTGAGACAATTTTAGGTAACTGATCTTAAGGACAGAGTACCATATCAATCATTAAACATGGAAACAGAACAGATCTGTCAGATCCGCCCACCTCAACACAGACTAGTTCTTTATGACACAGCTTCTAAATTTTGGCAGTTGTGTTTTAACTCTAAAAAAATGAGTTCCTATCCAGAGGTAGATTCACACAAAAGTCCTATGGGTGCATGCCTAAAGCCCCAGGTCCTACCATTAGGTCATTACATCAGAATTTCGGGGCAGGGGAGGGGAGGGGGAGAGAAAGCTATAAAGCAGATTTCTTCTTTTAACTACAGCCCATAAGACAAATCTGAGAAGAATAAACATGCATCACAGTACAGTGCTGCCACCAAAATTCACATCTCTGCAGAGCTCCTCACAATCACTCCTGGAAAGGCAGTGCATGAATGCAAAGAGGTGCAGCTGGCTTACCCCAGCAACCCAAGTGCAACAGGCTACTAAAAAAGCAGCTGGAAACTCCATGCTTTTGCCCCGGGAGAAACGTTTGTTGATAATCCCAAATGCTTCTTGCTACCAAGGGAGAAAAAGGATTGGGTGGCTCCCTGTGAGGAAGAGAAACTCTCTGCTACAAAACCCATGACACCAGTAGAGCCGTGAGAGGGGTTTTAGACTATCATAATTCAAACTTTGTTTCTGCTAAGATCATAGAATAATTCAAGCTGGAAGGAACCTCAGGAGGTCCTTACTCCCTCCCAGCTTTTAGAGGCCTCCAAACAAGAGAGAAGATTTTGATCACGAACAGGTGCTCAGGGAGAATCAAGGCTGACTTACAAGTCCAAGCAGCTCCAGTTTCATATCTTAGTCTGTCTCCTATACCTTTTTTTCTGCATGACTTCCCATGGAAAATGTCATTTATGTCATTACTCGAGTCTTCCACATATAACTTAAAATCCATAATCCAACTGCATACACATATTTGAGAGAGAAATAAGTGCCTCTAAAACATAAGTTTCCTAAAAGTTTGATGAAAATAAACAGCAGAGTAGAAAAGACAGACTAATAACCTTTCTGAGGGAAAAGCTTGTCTCTTGTCCACTCCACGCAGCCACCAAGACACAGTAGTAAGCTGTGCAGTCATGCCCATACTTGCTAGCCAGTAAGCATGCCGGCTGGTGCATGACAGCACACATACTGCTTCTTACCCAAAAGACAGAAGATGTGAATAAGCACTGGATAATGGGAGGCAGATATCTCAGAAATTAGACTTCGTTAATTCTACTGCTCAAAGAGTTACTTGTTACTATGTAAACATTTTATGGTAGCTTGGGAGATTTTCCCAAAAGGGCCACGTCAATGGATTAGTTTATAAAATTGCGTATGTCACACCAGGAGTTACAAGCTGGTATTCAGATGTAAGTTACTAATCATTGACCCAGCAAACACTTAAATATATTTATCATTATTGTCCTCAGTAATCTCCTAGACTTCAGCCAAGCTGACAGTGGACATCAGCATTTTCAAGATCAGAGCCCTGCAGAGCCTCAAGCCCAAACTGAGTGACCTGACAGAGGATGCAGGGAGGGCGAAATAAAGGTGGGGACAGACACAACCCCAGGATTTAAGGTTAGATTCCAACACTCCTCCTCAGCTTCAGGTATTTTTGGTCTTGTTCCCCATGCTGGGTGCAGGTCTGGCTCAACCAAAGGAAAGCATTTGTATTAGGTGAGTTTTCTAAGGTGAAGTTTTTTGTACCTGCTTATTTGCCTTCACTGCAGTACCACCTATGGGTTCTGCTGACATTTGTTCTATTAGGCTCTGTACACACCTGTGAAAACGGTGTCCTTGAATTGAGTATCTCCAATATCTTTTTCAGACCAAAATTATCCTGTTCCTTCCCACAACTCTGGCAAAGGAATTCAGGGACAGCGTTTTCATGGGTTTGTACAGAGCTTAACAGAATGAGTCTCAACAGGACCTACAGGTCCCTGCAATGAAGGGTGGAAGCTGCCCATGTCTGAAGCCCAAGTTTATCTTTTACAGGACTCTTTCCTGAAATGCACCCCAGAGCACTCACATCCTGCTCCTGCTGGCAGCATCCAGGAGCTCAAAAGGATTCACTGGATAAGTGCAAAGAGAGGTACAGCAGAGGAAGCACTAGAACACCCCCTTCCCCCTGCCAACCCTATTTAGTTCAGGAACTGAACTAAGTTCAGGAACTCCTCGAATGAAAGAGTAGGTAACTCCAGAGTGGCTTGCTAGCAGCTTCTCTCACCGGTGAGATGCTCTCCTTTGCTTCCACACCTGGAGTCATTTCAGCATAGGGACAAAAGAGACAGGAAGCAAGCAAGAGATTTGACTTCAATTATGGCCCAGGAGAGATGCATCATGAAAAAGGTCCAAGAGTAGTTCCAGGGAAAAGCAATATTCATAAGTGGCTATGTTCAAGTTAGCTAGGAGTCAGCCTGAGACTGTTAAAGGAGCTGTGCAATTGTTGAATGGATGGCTCCTCTCCCATCTTCTAAAAATACTCTTCAAAATACTGGTATATGTCCAGTGGAAGAAAGCAATTGCTGGTTAGGAGCGTTCTAAGTAGTTTTTCTACTACTTTATTCCAAGGACAGAAAAACATTGCGCTTTAGTGCAGGAGAGGGAACTGCAAAACTGATAACAGACTGGGATGGGAGGAATACTGAAAAATAGCAAAGTAGTAAGAAAAATTCCTGGAGTGCAGGACAGCAAACTCCCAAAAATACTTTGGCAAGAAAACCTCTCTGATGCACAAAGAGGAGGAAAACTCATCAATAGTACAGCAACGGTGATGAGGGATGGAAATTACTTATCCTGATCTGACAGATCTCACTGACCTAAAAAACTTGGATCCTTCTATGCTTCTTCCTCCTTTACGTCCACAGCAAATATACCAGCTGTGACTCTTCAGTTTGCAGGATATGGACTAAAATTCCCAGAAACTTACAGCTAACTGTGCTACTCTAAAGCACAAAACAAAAACATTCCCTCAACAGCAAATCAAGCAAGAGTGTCATAGGAACTAGTACTATTTGCTGGACAAATGCTTTTCTCCTACAGAGGCAAGCAATAAGACTTAAGAGATTGTGATCTTTGACTGACAAAAAACACCTGACTAGAAAAAGCATTCTTAGTGACACTCCATTCTCTCATCCCTAGACTTCAGCAAGGTTCAAATCAGTAGGCAATAAGGAAAAAAAATCACAGTACTTTCATCAGCTTTACAGTGGGAGTGAGAAAAGCAAAGCAGCTAACACCCCTAAAGAGTTATCACTCTGTATCTGTAACTTTTTAACAAGAGGGGACAGAGGAGGACACATGGACTGTTATGCTGTTAGAGGCTGGTTATTTAATGACTGTATAAAATGGTCTGCATTTAAATAAGGGCTACGAGTCGTTCTGCATCATTTAAACTAACTGCAAAGCATTACATAGATCCCACTCAGTATTTGCTGAGGGAAACAGCTTAATCCTTTAGGTGTCTAACCCTGCTAGCAGGAATAAAGAGAACTTGAGGAATGGGGCTGGATTTAGGAAACTGAAATGTCTATTGGCAAAACAAAAAGACCCTGCTAACTGAAGAAAGGGAGCCCATGGTGGATATCTCAGGGGAGATCCAGAAATCCTTTCTCTCACATAAAATTATACTGCTGGGGATATTATTTTTGTGACTAGCTACAGGAAAAGCTTTCTTCTCTTCTTCCCATCTCCTTCGTAAGATGGGCTACAAAGTCAGTACCTTTTATTTTTCTTTGCAAGCCGGGGACTGGGTAATTTCTTGTGACAGAGCTAGTTTCTGGTCAAAGATCAGGGAACTCTTTAAGGCAGACTAATAACAATCAAGCATGCCCCTGTCTTCTGGTGTGAACAAAAGACTACTTCTACTTCTAGAAAGTATATGTGCCGAGTCCTTAATTAGGGCTTTGGACAAAGTGTTATCATAGAAGCCACTGGTGACACTACAACCAAGTTGTATAAACTCTCAACATCTGCTCCCCAAGATAAAAGTATCAAATTGTTGTTATGCATTGTTAAGCATTTCTTCTCCCATACCTCAGAAGTAGTAGTAAATAGAGTTCACTGTACAACTTGCAGCATAAAGCAGAAAGTTATGTAAAGAGCTCTATTGCAAAGGTGTTGTATAAAGACAAAGCAAAAATGGATACTGTTGCAGAAACTGCATAAACAAAAGTACAAGAGACAAAGACAGATACAGACCAGTGGAGAAGTTGAAGAGACAGTGAGACGGTATCAGGATTCGAAACAACTATCCTAACCTGAGTCATGTTTTTGTTGTTGTATTCTGCTGTGTTTTTCTTAATAGATCCACGAGTATAGGGGAGTTTTAAACAAGATCACTGAATTGATTCTCTAAGTTCTAAAGGAAAGTGTCTCCTCTGTGCAAGGGGCAGCACTAGTGACAGCACAATGATGCTTGTTTGAAAATGCAGCAAGTTAGAGGTAAGCAAGGAAAGCTGACATCTTGACAGAGCAGATCAGGAGATTCAGTTGGGGGATTTACACACATAAAAAAAGAAGGCACACAGTTTGAGTCTAACACGGCAAAGAGATGTGGAAGGTGTCACAAGAGCAGGAACAAGACCAAAGCCATTGACTGAGGAAATAAACCCCACAATATCATTCTGAGTGGAGATGAGCAAGGAAGATAGACTACGTCAGAGCCAATTAACAAACAGATGCTGCAGTTATCAAGAACAATTTGATTGAAGTCTCAGCTTTAGATATGTAATAGATAAGGACAAAAGTTTAATACTGTGTAAAAAGAAACTGCATAATACAGCCTGAGAAAAAGGACCTAGAATGGGGTCTAAACCACAGGTGATGACATTTTGTAAAACACGGACAGGATTTGTTTTCTGATAGAAGAAGCCAGTAAGGTCTTATGAGGGGCAATAAGTCCTGGAAGAAGGAAAGGAAAATTTGTGGTGTAGGTCAAGATGGCTGGGGACTAACTCAAGAGTCGCAAAGCATCGCGCTGGGTGCTGTGTGAGACAGGTGGGGTTGGACTCCATGAGGAACAACCTCTCTCTATGGTTCTTCCACAGACCTGCAGTGTAAACTTGGATTTAACCTTTAACAGCATTTGCTTAACATGAGATAATAAATCTCTTTTTGAGGTGCTCAGATATAATGCTGTTATGATGAGTATCACAGAGAAGCCTGTATTTCACAGATACGAACTTAAGCTACCATCAGTTCTCTACGAACAATTGCTTCACAAGCAGTGGTTTAAAACGGGACCTTTCCTGACTAAGTGGATTTGAAACAAGCACAAGAAGTCCTCAGCTTTCTGAGTTTTTGGTTATGTCTGCAAAGCGCAAAAAGCTCCAAAGTAGCTCTGAGCAGGCCAGCACATCTGTGCAACTTGGCACAAAGACAATCATGCAGATCTCTAGAATTATCATAGCTGTATCAGTGCAGTGCTCAGCCCAAGCTGAGATTCTCCACCTCTCAGCTAAACTAACTCGCTTAGGCACAGCTCCTTATGGATTAGTCTACATTGCTTCTGGATCTGGAACTAGCTCAGTCATTGCTTACACTCTATAAATGTCCTTCAGTTTCAGAGCTACCACCTCCAAGAAGCCAACAGGAACAATGAGATGAAACATAACCACTTGAGCTCAACAACTCCCAGTTCCAAAGGAAACTAAAAAAGAAATCTTTGCCTTGTGTTCCCATCTCATTGAACCACTTTCAAGTTAGAGGTTTGTAAACATGTATACATCAGCGAGTATCTCCATCCATCTTGTTTGCTCAGCAGCATAACTAGTTCTGCCTGATTTTGTAGGACTAGTATTTAACATTGCTATGGCAGAATCTACCACTGATAGCAAATCAGCAGTTTCCTCTCTTATTTCCCAACTAATGCAACACTCTTCAAGTTCCAAAGGTCAGAAAACGGACAGTTAAAGATAGCTGGACTCCCTAATTCTGATAAATCCCCTTCTCCTGTCTGCTCAAACTTAAAAAGCCACATACCCTCAAATTCTGAATCTCCACATTTCAAGTTATTACTGATTTGGCACTTTTGGACAAAAAGTTGGTTTAAATAAAGAACGTTCTAAGGATTTCTCCCCAGATAATCAGCAATAATCTTGCTAATGACAAGCGCAAAAGAAAAGACTGAGGGTCACTTTCCTATAGCTCAATTGGCTGTTCAGTATTATCAAGAGCAAAAGATGCTACAGAAGGTGTCTTCAGAGCTAGCTAGTCATCTGACAGCCCTCTCTAAAGGTCCTCATGCTCACTAGCAGAAACATCACTATAATAGCAAGCACTCTAAGTTCCAGCTGCCAGAAAAAATTTTAATTGAAAACTCTCAAACTGCTTTGAGACTGGCTATGAGATGTCACGTAAGTATTCAGCTAAGAGGAAGAGAAGATCACTCCAGATGGAAGAGCTCTGATTCAACATCTTGATAGTGGAGCAAGATCATTTCTAGAGAGCTTTTTCTACCCTCTTCTGATCAAATTGCTATGATCTGATAAAGGACCACTGCTGTCCCGATAAGGAAGTTGGCTTTATTGCCCATGACATTTAAATAGCAATGCACTTGCTTGCAAGAGGCAGCCAAAAGTCCGCCTCAATAAGGCTTACAGATTCATCGGTATAAAGATAACTTAAACCAGTACAACCACACACAGCCACAGCTTGCGAGCAGCCTTCCAGCAGAGCCCTGTTCTAAGGCATTTCAGAGCTTGCTCTAGAGACTAGATGAAGATTATTGAAGAGTCTGCATCTTACTATAATAGTTGCATCTGCCATGCATTACAAGGAAATGTGTGTGTGCTTAGGAGAGGCATACAAACTTAGAACTACCACTACATCTGAAACTCACTCAGTTTACAGTCACTGGTGTCCTGCATAGTGTGTTTTCTACGTTAGCGCATCATAAAGACTGTCATCCTTTCCTCCTTTTCCCCTCCAAAAGCAATGAGAATTTGCCAGTCAGTACACCTGAACTGACCAAAGTGTGACCCAAGTACCTTGAATCTGTTCTATACTATAGTATAATTACAATGTATATATATATTCTTCTATAGTATAGAATAGATACAAGGTACTTAAGTCACATTTCCTTGCAATGCATGGCAAACACATTGACTGTTACACTGATAGATACAAATAATTAATCTACCACCAACCATCACAATTCTTTTTACCACTGGTAGCGTGAGCATGTTAAATTAGAGCAACCAGGTATTGAGTCTTCAGGTGACTACACATTTTCTTTCAGTGTCTCCTGAATGAGGTTTAACATGAAGGACGCAAACAGGAAGCCAGAAGACAGAGGTGAATTTTCAGTTGTGTAACTAACCTGCTCTGTGATTTCACACGTTGCTGTTTTTACATTTGTGAAGTATTTTTACATTGTAAAGTGCTTACGCTCACCAAATGTAAGGGCCAACAGAAGAGTTAATTAATTGCATATATTGAATGCTAAAATAATGCATCCTGAGAGGCTGTTCCTAGTCAACTAGTATTTATATCATTATTACCAGCAGGCCTACTCCAAATAGATGGCCAATTTCACCCTCTTTCAGCAAAAGGCTAACACAGAATAATATTTGTGACAAGCAATATAGCTTAACCATGGTGTCTGCAGGACTTGGATGGCACACTTTGGACCCTTATTTCTACTTTATCCTATTCCTAAAAATCGGATGGATTCACTGATGCTAAAGGAGGGTAGCAGGGGGCTGTAGCCTTGTGTTAGTGCTGCTTGGTACAGTGCCTACTCCTAGTCATACGGTAGCAGATTGGCTGCCAGCACTCCCATTTGCAGGATATCTACTGCAATACTCGCAGTTCAATTTTGTTCAGGAATGATCAGCATCCTGCTCAGAGAGCTCTTATCTTAGTCGTGTGTGTGTGTCTCAGTACAGAGTCAATTCTTTCACCAGCTTCGCTTACCAAGCCTCTTAGAGGAGGCTCTTGCCACACGTAAGGTTTTAATGAACTTGACCTTTTGAGGAACTCATGAGCAAGGCCACTCCAAGGCACTGTGTCTTTTTGGCCCAAGATACTCACTTAGTGCCACTTAACTGGCTATCCTCATTTTGCTACCGTTGCTGTCAGTTACACTTCAAGTATTAATCATGCATCACAGCAGTCTGTCAGACTGAGATAGAAACTAAAGGATCTCTCCCATTCACACAAACCATAGCAGTTCTTACCTGAATCTCCTCAGTTTCATCCACCAAGAGGAAACTCACAACTTTCTCTGTCATCTTCCTTCTCTTGGTCTCCTCATCCATCCCCTCCTCCTCTTCCTGCTCTTGGGCTTTGCCAGCATGGTACACGGTGACAGGGTGCTTCCTTCTGTTCCCCCCAGCGTGCGTTCTCTTCTGACACTCCACGCAGAGGTTGATTTTGCACACCTGGCACCTCACCGCTGCTATCTGCCTCGAGCCTGTCATACTGGCGTGCATTATGTTCCCATTGGCACCTTTGCAGGAGTCACAGTACGGAACATGGCCGGGTTTTATACGGGTCCGTTCGTGGTTCCGTAACCTTTCCGGCTGATGCAGCTCTTCTTCACAACGCTGGCACTGTAGGCTCCTGCACTCATCACACTCAAAGATTGCTTCATCTGTCCCACTGCAAACATAGCTTTCCTGGCACAGGAGTGTCGTGTTCTGTCCTTTCTCTGCAGTTTGTGTGTGGGCGCTCATCTTCAGATTTCTTTAAAGCAATGTTTTTCCCTCCTGTTTCTGTTTTGAACAATGATATGTGTAAAAGTCAGTTGCAAATTTAGTATTTTCTCAGGGGAAAGAAACACAACAGGAATTCTGTCCACATTTAGTTTTAAATAATTAATAGATGTTTCTGCAAGATTCATACACTGACCTGCTCCCAGGAAGAGTCTTGTTAAGTACAGATGAAGTTTGCTTGCTCTAAAATAAACAGTGTGGCTGGTTTCATGTATTGTTATACCCAAATGCTGGTATACATTCTTTCTCTGCTTAGCTGTATAACGTATTTTCAGTGATGAGAAAACCCCAGGCTGGTGTACTTCAGCAGATAGAGCAAGTATTTCCCTGAAGCAGAGAACGGAGGGAGACAGTTGGCGACACAGAGACAAAAAAGGCATTAGAAATGCACAAGTGCATACACATGTACACACACACACACAGAGGACTGTGTCAATACTAGAAAATTCTCTGCTTTCACTCCCCAGCTAAGCTCCTCCTTCAGAGTTCACGGTATTTATTTGCTGGGAATTTCCTGATGTGCTTCGCCAGATAAACAAAAATCCGCTCTCTTTGTGCGCTCCTTCTAGTAACGCTGCATAACGATCGCTACCGCGGCCAGGCTGACAGAGGACGGATTTTCTCCCTCTCCACCCCAAGTTGCCAAAGCAGGCCCCCGAAACCAGCGCCCGCTAAGGGCAGGCTGCGCACCAAGCCGCCTTTGTCTCGACCTGCTGCCTGCCGGCTGCGCGGGGCCCCGGCCCTGCCTCCCCACGCCGGCCCTCGGCCGCCTCGCCTCCCTCCTTCCCGGCCCGCACAGAGCCGCTCTCGCTGCGGGCCGACCCTCGGCGCCCTCCTCTCCCCGGCTGGTTTCGCAGACCTGGCGGGGAGGGAGGGATCGCCCGCGGCGGGCGCCGGGCAGCCGGTCGGCAGCGCTGCCCCGCGGCGGCCGGCACTTGTGGCTCGGCCGCCGCCGGGCCGGGCGGGGGCGGCCCCCCGCCAGCCGGCCGCAGTTACGTAACGCCGGTGCCAGCCGGCGCCTCGCTCCCGCGCCCCGCACCTACCTGGGGCTGCGCTCAGCGCGGCGCCGTCTTATTCTAAGCAGCGGCCGGGGAGGAAGGGGGAAGCCCCCGGCTTCCTCCCGCCGAGCGGCGGCAGCGGGCGGGGAGCTACGGCGGGGAACAAAGGCGGCGCGGCACGGGGCGCCGCGAGCCGGGCTATTGTTTACAAGCCGGCGGCCACCTTTCTTCCCCTTCCTCTCGCCGGCACCCGGTGACTAAGGAGTCGGGTCCCGGCCGCGGCTTCCTCCTCCTCCCCCCCCGCCCCCTCCGCGCCCGGGGGGGGTGTCCCGGTTCTCCTCCCCCAGGGGCCGGGGCGGCGACCCGACCATGCAGGCGAGGCGCCCGGGAGGGCTGGGCAGGGCAGGACCCGTGCCCCCGCCGCCCTCCGCCTGCTCCCCTCGTTGTCAGCCGGGATCAGCTGATCGCGGGGAACTTCAGGGTTATTTTCTCACCGCGGAGACGGGAAGGCGGCGGGCGGGAGGCGGGGCCGTTCTGGCACGCCGGGAGCTGTAGTCCGGGGGCCCGGCGCCGCCGCAGGGAGAGGCGCCGGTGGACGGCACGTCGCCGCGGGCCCGCCGTGGCGCCTGCTGGGAGGTGTAGTTCCCGGGCCGGCGGGCGGGGCGGGAAGGGGCGGCGAGGCCCGACATGTTGTTCCCAGGGCGGAGCAGGGAGGTTAGCGGGGCAGAGGTGGCGGCGGGTGACCGCGGGGGGGCCCGAGGGCGCTGCGCCTCCGGGGGCGTTGCGAGGGCGTGGCGGGGGGGGGGGCCGCTGCCCCGGCGGCCGTGCCGTGAGGCGGCGCTGCCGCCGCCCGCCCCTGAGGGCATCCGTGCGGAGGCGCGGTGCTCCTGGCCCTTTCGCCGCCCCCCCGGGGTTTTCTTTCCCCTTTGCTTTATGTTTGTCCCCCACCTGCCGGGCTCCCCTGAAGGCGGGGGGAGCTGCGGGCCACCCTGCGCCGGAGGAGTGGAAATAGCCCCCAGCAGCTGTTTGAGGGTTGACATTCGTAGCAAAGCTCTTTCCTTCCATCTCCTGGAGGGCGACCAAGCAGCCGCTCCCAGGCCTCCAGGTCTGGCGGATAAGTGGGTCACGGTGTCCGCCTGAGGGAGAGCTCGGCGCCCGGCTCGCTTGTGCCACGCACGCGTTTAAACCAAGTCTCGACAAGGAGTGCCACCAGTCACTGTAATTATTACCCTCTTTTCTTTTTCATGACGGTAGCTACAGCCCATGGGTGAACTGCCGCCATTTATTTAGTTGAAAGAGACTGCCGATCTGAAATAGAGGCACACGCTTCCCCAAAAATGGCAGATTCGTGGTCAGAAACGAGAGCTGTGGCAACGGGTGGTGGATGCAGAGAGAGATGGTCAAAGAAGCCCCATGGTGAGGAAGTAACCTCGGCCAGTAATGGCTCCAGTGAGATTTTGGCTCATGGTACTGCCTGGAAAGGGCAGGGTGCTACAAGAAAAGGACAAGCTATTTTTCATTGGCTGTACATGTATAGAAAAGTATGTGATTTAGATAATATGCAAAAATATTTTTGTTGTAGCGTAGCCTGTGCACAAGCAATTTCTCTTCTAAAGTAACCAGAGTTTTTGGCTGGATGCTTGGATCAAATGGTAATGGTTGCCTCATTGGAGGAAGGAGATGCGCTGTTTCACTTCAGTGGACTTTACACGTTGATAACCATAGACAGGCAGCTATAAAGTGCCCTGTTGTTTGGTCCCTGGTTTGGTTGTACACAAATAATTTGAGAGGGAGCCAAATTACATAACTGGATATCCATGTAGACAGCAGTGATTGTGAGTGATTGCAAGGTGAAGTATCATCATTTCACAAAACTGAGTCAGCAGGTCCAATTACCACAAAAACGAGACATCAGTGAAGTTCCTAACGCTAGGAGTGACCAAGGCCCTGTCAGAATTCAAGTGTATTCCTGAAGTACTATTGTTCTACTAGATTCTGCTATATATATTTGTGTAACTGGGCATATTCATGGTTTATCTATTTCTCTTCTATGCAGTTTAGTGATGATGAATGACTGAAGATTGGCACAGTAACTGTCTTCCCTGTTCTCTTTCATACTATTACGATAATGTATTTTCACTCGTTATTTTGCAGAAAAGACTGATCAAAAAGAATAGCTAAATAGACTGACATCTATAGGAATAAACTTTTGCTGAACCAAGTTTCTTCAGAGTGAAAAAATCCTGGATAGTGTGTATTTTAATACATACGAGGTAGAAACTTTTAAATCTTACAATGCTGTTCATGGGGAGCCAAGGAATCAAATCAATGAGAGTTTGGCATCTAAGGGATCTTCCTCTAAGTGGCTGTATTTAGACTGGTAACGTGATAGAGGGAGCGATTAAAGGGTATGAGGAAGAGAATACAAAAGGTAATTACTAATTTTGTGGTATTAAAAAAAGTACACTTGAAGGCTACTTTTATTTAAAATATTACAAAATGTACAAAGTTGTGCCAGTTACTACTTTCTGCATAAAGCCTAAACTTTCAGCCCCCACTGTTTCCTACTTCTCTCGCTTAGAAAAAGTGCAGCACTGCTCCTCCTGGAATAGGAAGTGTAGATTTAATTTCTCTTTTAAATGCCCTGCTTATAACCACAAATTTGGGTTTGTTATATGTTAAAAATCAATTCCAACTGCTCCTTGAAAACAAGTTTTACCGATTTCCATGGGAGTAACACAGCACATACTGACGAGAGAGAAACCCGCATTGGATAGAGCAGATAGGCAGTAAGGATCCAGGATCCCAGTGATTAGTCACAGTTTTATAAAGACTGTACTCCTTCACCACTGTCCTAGATCCTTTTTTACCCAGTGATTCTGGAGCTGTGGACTGGAACTCTGTTCCACCCATAAAACATTTAAAATGTTGCCTAGTCTAGAAACAACCTGAGCCCTGTACCCTGAGATGCTGCCTAGCATGTTTGCAATGATTTCTCACGCTTGAAATGCAAAACAATCTGCAGACATAAAAAGCACCTCTTCTAATTTTGGCCTTAATATTAAAAACCATCTACTGCACTCTTCTTGATGGGCTTGAGCATGAAACTCTGAAGTCCACAGCGAGGAACTGAGTGAACTGTCATCAGTATCTGGAAAGTGGGATCTCAGTTTCACAACTGAAGGGTAAAAAGATAACACGGATAGGTTTAGGGGTAGGTAATTCTAAAATTCAATAGCAGAAAGAGTAGGGATGTGGAAGTGGCTATTTTTACTGGATGCTTCTAATGCTATTCTTCCTTGATTAGGAAGGATACTGGAGGCTAAAGTTCATGATTTGTACAAGGAGAGCAAATGCAAAATGGTCTATTTCTTTGGCTAAACAAAATAGATGAACATCTAAATTAAGACAGCTTTTGCAATGTTTCCTGTAAATAAAAGCTTGTTATAGCAGTACAAGTGAGTTTGGATTTCACATTTCTTTTTCAAGCAGGTAACAGTTTCAGTTTGAGACAGCAGCATAGAAACAGGAAACTCAGAAGATTCTTTTTATGCCCTTTCTCTTTTCCTTGGTTTTCCTGCAAGCTGCAAAATGAGTACCATTTTTACCTACCTAGGTATGTTTATAAATTGTTTGAAATATTAACACTAGTCAGTATTGCATTTACTAAATTTGTATTAGTTGAAGGGAGATATGCAGGCTGCATGGAATGACTTGTAATTAATAGAAAGTAAAAATGATACTTCTGATGGGTGAAGGAATTCAATCTTGAAGTATTTCCTAAATCTGCTACTGCTAAAATATTTACCCTTGCACATCATCTTGTAAAGCAAGGTGATGAACAGGACCTTAGTTCTAGCTCAGCTGTTGACTGTTCAGTAGCACGTCTGACATCGGTCAGATAGATTTAATCTGCTTTGTATTGAAGAAGTCAACAGTGTCTGCTTCGAATGTTTTTCTTGCCATTACAGGTGGAAGGGATTGTTTGTCATTAGACTCTCATCTTTTGAGCACTTTTCCTTAAACAGTGTATATAAACAGTAGAAAATGTAATATAATTTTTTTTTCCCTAGCTGATCCAAAATGTTTTAAACAGCTTTGTGCACATATGCTCATGTTGTGGTCTACCTCATAATGATCTGTAAGACCATCTTCCTTAATTCACAGTCACTTCCTCTTTCCATTTGCAACTGCTTGCCATCATTGTGCTAACTACAGCAATTACTGTCTCGCATGTAATGCTGGGGGGAATTGTACACTTTAAATTGTCTTTTAATGTAGTCTACATGCTGGAAGTAGGTCAGGGAAACCACCAGTTGTAGACCACGGCTAGGCCCAACTGCTTTATAGCACAGTGACATCTTTTTGCTGAGCATATGGCTGCCTAAGATACTGGTGTTTGCTCTTTTTGCTTTGTAAATCCTTAGTTTTTTCAGCAGAGATACAGCCTTCCATGAAAGCCAAACATATTCTGGGCTGCATCAAAAGAAGTGTGGCCAGCAGGTTGAGGGACGTGATTCTGCCCCTCTACTCTGCTCTGGTGAGACCCCACCTGGAGTACTGCGTCCAGCTCTGGAGCCCCCAATACAAGAAGGACATGGACCTGCTGGAGCAGGTCCAGAGGAGGGCCACAAAAATGATCAGAGGGATGGAGCTCCTCTCCTATGAGGAAAGGCTGAGAGAGTTGGGGTTGTTCAGGCTGGAGAAAAGAAGACTCCGGGGAGACCTTATTGCAGCCTTTCAGTACTTAAACAGGGCTTATAACAAAGACGGGGACAGAAGTTATAGTAGATTCAGACTAGACATAAGGAAGAAATTTTTTACAATGAGGGCAGTGAAGCACTGGCACAGGTTGCCCAGAGAGGTGGTAGAAGCCCCATCCCTGGAAACATTCAAGGTCAGGTTGGACGGGGCTCTGAGCAACCTGATCTAATTGAAGATGTCCCTGCTCATTGCAGGGGGGGTGGACTAGATGACCGTCCCTTCCAACCCAAACCATTCTATGATTACGTATCTTTACATCTACTGACCATAAGACTGCTTTTTGTTTTAGCTTTCTAGGCCCTCAAAATTTGCTAAACACAGATAAAACGCGTGTTCCCTCCTTATTAATAGCCTGTTAAAAGCAACAGGCGTATTTCCCATGCTGCCGTGCCTGCGGGGACAGCCTGCACCTACCCCTGTCGCAGTGGCTCGCAGCTAAGCCTGGCCCGAGAGCGCGGCAGGGGGAAATGGCACCCCAGACTAACCGAGGGGGCGCGGGCAGGTGTGCGGCGCACGCCAGCAGCCAGGAGAGGAGCCGGTGCTAGCCCACAGCGGGAGGCTTTCCAGGGCCTTCAACCACCCGCGCCGCAGCCACCAGGAGCCCCGAGCGACGGCGTTTGACCTCAAGATGGCGAAGCTCCGGGCTGGGTCAAGGCGCCGCATCGCCTGCCCCCAGCAAAGATGGCGGCAGCCGGGACGCCTTTTTTTCTCTCTCTGCCCTTCTAGCCGCTGCCGCTCTATGGTTGGGCGCGGTATTGTCTGGGTGCGGAGCGGGAGGGCGCTCTGGCACGGCCACCTCTATGGTGGCGCGGCGCGGTGCAGGTCGGGCCGCTGACGGAAGGGGCGGGTCACATGACCCCGCGCAGCGCGGCGGCGGCGGCTCGGCGCGGTGTGTTCGCGGCCTAGTGGCGCCCCGGGGCCTCCCAGCCGGGCCTCAGGCGGCCAAGCGGCGTCCCCCGACCCCATCTCCAACCTGTGCGGCTTGGAGGGGCCGCGGTGGCGCTCCGGACGCGGCTCCTGCTCCGCAGCGAAGGGGTGAGAAGTGAGGGGCTGCGGGGGGATGAAAGGGGGAGGGAAGGCGGCGGCGCTTCAGCCGCCTGCTGAGAGGAGGCGCGGCCAGGGCCGGGCCGAGGCCGCGCCCCCGCACCCTGGGCCGTGGCAGGCGCTGGCGGCCTCTCGCCGGCCGCGGCCCGCGAGGAGGCGGCGTGGGCCTAGTGGCGGGGTGGAACGGGAGAGCGGCCTCGGGGAGGTGCTCGCGGGAGAGGGGCGGCGGGCGGCTGGGGCCTTTCGCTTCCTCTCCCGCCCAGGAGGCGTGGGAGTCCCTTCCGCCTCCCGGAGGCGCGGCGGGGAGCCGGCCCCGGCGGGCGGGGCGGCGAGCGGCTCCGCGGAAGGCGAGAGGAGCCCATCTCACGCTCGGGACGAGGCCCTGCGCCTCTCGGGTGGGAGCGGACGAGCCCGTGGCGGAGCTTTGCCGGTGCCCGAAACTGCTCCCCAGCGTGGGCCGGGCCGCCTCTGACTGTGGGTGGGATTTTACTTTTCGATGTCGGGGAAACGGGTCATGCGAGGAAACGTTTCTCGGCGGTATCTCGACAGGGAAGTTAAAGTCCTTAGCGTGGAGTGGGGTAGTCGTCTTAAAACACGTGTTAGCAGCTTGTGCATAAAAGAATCAGAGTGATTCATCCGTGTCAGTAACAGTTGTGATGTGTATATTGGCATGTTTTTCTCATGATGTCTTTTTCCATTATAGAAAAAGACCTTTGTCTGCCTGAAGGAAAAGAGGGGGTTTTGTTTAAATACAGAGAACATCTCGAACACAACTTTTTTTTGTAGTAGGTCTTATATGGGCTTACAGGAAGTGAAATCTTAAAGTTGTATAGTTCTTAGTCTATTCAGATTAAAATGCAGGCACACGGATTTTTAGTAGTTTTTTGTGGGGCAGGAAAGCATTGTTTCAAGCATTGCGTCAGCATTTATGAAAGATGGTCCAGAACAAATTTGAAGAAGGAAGAACAGGACAGTTTCTTTCTTTTCCTGTAAAGAAGTGACATTGTACATGGTGCTTCACGTTTTGGTGCTTCTGTCTCTTGAGTGCCCATTCACATAAATGTTGTAATGCCACAGTCATGTTTGTGTTTCGGGAAGAGTTAATAGCAAAGTTACAGTGGAGAGTCACTTATTTGACCGACTAGGGCTTTATATGGGTGCAGAGGCACAGAATTAGGAACTAAATCAATGATCTTAAAGTTCTGGTGACATGCTTAACAGAGCCCTAGTTAAAGGGCTTTTGGACTGAGGCTTTCATTTGGATAAGCATGTTGCTTTTTGGGTTGCTTCATAATAATAGTTTGGGAATCAACTTATTCCGTGGCAGACACTTTCTAGATCACCTCTGAAAAACAAGCTTAAGCAAATAGGAATTTCGTTTGTTCAGAAATAAATATACTTAGAAAATCTATAATCTGTTTTATCTCTCCCCATGTCTGTTGTGTTTGACATTGATGCTTTGCTTAGCTTGCAGCCAATTTTGGAGAAATCTGCAGGGCTCTATGAAAAAGTGGACATTTTCACTGGGAGAATCAATTGGCTTGAAATAAAAGATTTTTCTTCTAGGGAGCTTTTTTTTAATGAGAAGCTATAATAGAAACAGCATCTCTAATGGGTGACAAACTATGAGGTTATTTTTATAATGGAACAGCTTAAAAATTTGTGCATCATGTAGAGACTGATGTAAAAGCCTATGTGATAGTACTGACTTTAATAGGTTGGTTTACTGCATATGTTTTCTGCAGTTGCTTCTGAAAATGCTTTTGTTGCTCAGCTGCACCATCATATGGCATAAAATGTATAAAATACTTTGTGATAAATTAGAGGAAATTATTCACTCTGTTGCTGCCTAGGTATTGACATTAGAATCAAATGCCAAAACATTATATGATTCTTAATAGGAATTACTCTAATTCTTAAAAAGCATTAAAAACGTTTTTATGTGTGCAAGTTTTTCTGTAGGGACATTTCGGTGAAACAGAATAACATGGATGTACAAATCAAATGTCTTGCTATAACATCTCTTTAACCGGGATGTTACTAAATAACATACTGTTACACACTTGCCATAGGTGTGGATTTTGTCAGGCACTCTTGTAGTAATCTAAATGTTAAGATTATAATCAAAGATGGATTGTAGTTCATTTAAAAAAAAAAAAATCCAAACAGATTTTGTGCTTGCTGCTCCCTTATTTGAGGGACTACCTTGCACAGCTATTTCGTGCAACTTATTTTAGACTAAGTGCACAGATTTTTTGTGGTGCAGAAGAATTGTATTGGGAAAATGTTGAAAAGAAGTTAAAATCAGACAAAATGAAATCAAGCTAGATCAGCCATACTGTCACTTGCTGTTATGACACTACATATATGCGTTCTTAAAACACATTAAGTTTGTTTATGCATTAAGACTTCAGGATTTTTACAGTTAACTTTAACTTTATTTAGTATAACAGCTGGTCAACAGTGAGTATTGTAATTGTTTGTTTCATGGGGAACTTAACTGTTTTGAAATGGTTAAAATGTTTTGCAGGTTTTTAAATAAAAGTTATGATGTGTAAACACAGAAATACTAAAGAGATTAATCCTGTGACACTGGTAGAATTATGATACTGCCCTGAGTAGGTGATAGAATTGTCAGTTTAAAATACATATGTTACCACTGATTTTTATTAAACTTACATTCTGTTAATGACATATCTCTTCACCTCTTTATTAAAAAAAAATGGAGTAAATGAAAAAAAAAAAGGTTTAAAGAATACTGTGATTTAAAAAAAATTACATTAACAGTGCAGCTAGACCAGTACAATCTTATGTAGTCAGTCTCCTCTTATTGGGAGTTTTGGGAGTCGGAGATAATAAAGCAGCATGGGACAGCAGTGTCTGAGTGACGGTGACCCTTGGTTCGTAGTAATTCTGAGTTCTGTGTGGTCTCAGACACCTGAGTCCAGCGTGCCCTCAGGCCAGCCCTGCGCACGTGTTTCATTGTGCGTCAGAGCTAGCTGCTTCTAATGGGCAGAGCTCTGTCCCAGCAGGGGAAGCACCAAGTCAGAATTCACAAGTCTCAGTGGATTTTACCAAGCCTTAGAGCCACACGGGTATCCCTGTACTCTCTCCAAGTTTCAGAAGGTTGGTGCAGCTGGCTCTGCATGGCGTTTGGTTCCACCAGGACTTATTAACTCAGAAGAGCAGTGTATGAAAGCAACTGAACTCCTTCTAGGACAAAGTTGAACCTGCAATATTATAGCTGTGTTTGTGTAGCACTTGCTTTAGTTAATAGCTTGGGCTGGATTTGAGCTGGGTCTGCTTAGACTAAGCTTAGATGTTTTGCCATCCATGACATCGTTAATCTGCAGCTTACAAAAATTGCCGAAGGCTAATATAGTGTGCACCTACATTACTGTGTTGACTCGGATCAGGAGTGTGCTTTTGAAGGAAGTCTGGCAGTCATCCTCACTTGAGAAACCTTTTTTTCACATTAGTTTGCACTGTGTCAGTGGGTGAACTGGATTCCTTTTGGATGAAAATATATTGAAAAATACCCTCTTACCTGCAAATCGGCATTTGTTCCAGTGGGGTGGACCTCCCCAAAATGTGTAGTGTGGACATTAGGCTCTCAACTCTTATCTGTTTTGTTTAACAGGTGCACTCCTGTTGTACTGTTCTGCTTGCTGGCACAGACATAGCTTAACTTGACTACCCTTTGAGTCAGAGACCTGACACAAATTCATCATTTTGGGGACTGAAGATGTCATTATTTCAGTATTTTGAACAGCATCAGGCCAGATACTCACTGCTTTTCTTACCCATGTATCTTTGTGACCACTGTAACATTTACACTAATTAATCTCTCGCTTAAAGAGCTGCTAGATAAAATGCAGCTATCAAGAATGCTGCTTACATCCAGTTTCACTTGAGGTAATACTTTCATAAGTCAACTGAGGTTTTAAAAATATCTCAGGGGTGTTTAGTTCCTTACTTACACATTTGAATATATTGGGGAAATTTGAAGATCACCATATACAATACTGAGACCATAGTAAATGTGTCAGACACTGATCACTGAACTGTACTGGCAGGGTAGTGGGACAGTCTGCAGAGAAGTTCAAAATACTGTTACTGAGATTTCTACAAGTGTATTCTACCTAGACTTAGCTTAGCATCTCTTAACTTTCCATGCCTAACCCTTGGTTTGTAGTTGCTTATAAATTTGATGTCAGAGGCCCTTCTGACTGTTGGAAGAGTATGTACATTTCTTGTGTGTTCTCTAGCTACTGACAGAAGAAATGTGCTACGTAGTTCCCTTCATTGTAGCATCTTGGCTGCTGCAAGGAACTGGATGCATCATCTTCTCTCATCCAGATCTCTCGCTTCTCCAGTGAGCAGTTTCAGTCTTGGTATCTTGATCCTCACAGTTTTCATAACGGAAACAGAATTAAACTGTTCTCTCTCCTGGTTTCACATTGGTAGTTACATATAGTAGCAAGAAAGAGACCAAGGCTTTCTTTAATTCTAGCATTGACCTTCAGTGTCACAGACACCAGAGGTGCTAGGATTGGTCCATGCAATAATTAAGTCAGTAACAGGGGCAGCTTTCTAGCTGCTGTGAAAGTAACTGTACAAGTATGGAAAATAATAAGAACAGCGTGCTTCAGGTAAAATGATTTGTTGAAGCTCTACAGATAACGGTGTGTTTCACATCATCTGACTAGAAGATTGAAAGACTAAATTTGATCCGTTAATAGTAACTACCTTGTTCCTTTTATGCAGTAACAATTACTTCATTGACTGCTAAATCTTTGTGTTTTTTAATTTAAATTAAAAAAACCCCAAAAAAACCCAACAAAAAACAAAACCAAATTTGCCTGTGTGCCTATGTAACATCCATTGAGTACAGTATGTTTCAGCATCTTTGAATTAAAAGAAATGTTTCAGTTCTTCGTCCATAGGCATTTTTTTTTTTAGCTTCTCCAAAATGGTGTCTCAGATAAAGTGCTTATCAGAGCGAGAGAAGGGACTGCACTTACAGGCAGCCTGGAAAATTACTTCCCCAATTGTTCTTTTTTGTTTAACAGATGTACTCCTTAATGGCTTGTGGACCTCAGATGGTGTAACACTATTGTAGCCTGTTTAAAACCATCTCAGACCCAATAGCTTATTGCTCTACCATCCTGCCCCAAACCAGCTTTGAATTTTGTCCAGTTGTCTATCAGCTTGCAATATAGATAAGGACTGAGAGCCTTAATTTTCTACCTTTCCTGGGACTGTTGGCTGGGGGTTTTTTGGTGAAAAAGTTTCAAATAGTGATACCAAGGAAGATAAGGGAGTTCCGTTCCCTTCCATACCATCCAAATTTCGGATTCTAGAGGAATGTTGGCTGATATGCATGTAGTCTGAAGAGACAATAAACAATGTTCTTCCAAATAAAATGTTTTGGCAGTACACCTTTGCTGCTTTTCTTTGCCCATTCAGTTTTAAAAATTCAAGAATGACAGAAAGGAAGTGTGTTCTAAAGTGGGGGGGGAGGGGATTTTGTTTTGTTGCATAAAATAATCTTTATTGAACTGTTGGATGCTTGCATTTGCTCTCTTGTTTCTTCTACTATCTTAGATCTTGTGTCACAGCAGCATTTATCTTTTCTCCTCGTGAGATGTTGACAAATGCCCTTTGGGGCCAATTAATGAATCCCATCATCACAAACCTCTTGTAATTGATGTAATTGTAAACGTGTCTTTGAGTGAGTTATGCTATAGGGTCATATATGTGTTCTTATACCTGATTAAATAAGTTCCAATGTTCAAAGGTACTTTGAAAATGTATTGTACTAAATACGTTTGGGTTTCCCTTTCATCCTCTCTAGTCCACTATATACATCTATCTCTTGTAGTTGTTCCCAGGCTCTGTGGGAATAAAATTTTGCTACATCATTCTCTTATTATAATTTTTTAGTTCTTTCAAACCGATATTAGCTCTTGCTTCTGGTATTTAAGACTGTCATTAACTGCTTGCTCTTGTACACGCATTGCAGGCATGTTTGTCTCCAGCAAAGCTCATTTCCTATTTCTTGTGTGTTCAGTGCCAGGAAGCTGGGGAAAGCATTTTATAATCTGCAGGTCTGTTGTACATATCAGAATTTTGCTTATCATAACTCTTTTTCTCAAGGCTGCCTGCTTTGGTTTTGACTCATGGTTGCCTGTTTGGAAAACAGTTGCAGTGAAGATACGGTACTGTAGGTTGTAAAGCAGTCTGTACAGTCCATTGAGAAACACAAACGTTTGCACAGATAGCTAACTGGACTCTTGCCACTTGTGATACAGTGTCTTTGTGATTCGTATACACAGAGCCCAGTGTGTTTGAAGTTCCTCTAGTGCTTCCTCACTGCGGTGTGAATGTACCTATACACTCAGCAGTAATATTGGTGCCCAATTTTGTTTTTTTACAATTGAGGGCCAACCTTTTTTGAAGACTTGACCATGTAAGGTTGTTGAGATAATACTGGAAGCAAGAATACGTGCCTCGTTAGTTGTGTTAAAAGTGATGTTGAGTTTTTTATTATTGGGTGGTATCTGTTACAGGGACAGTAACACACAAATAATAATAACAACCATCTGAATAGCAAATAATGTTAAAACAATCTTTACTCTCCATGGTAGCATATTGACTCTGAGCTCATGGGTTATCGTCCAAGTTGAGCTCTAGAAGATGTGTGAACTGGGAAGTTAAAAATAGATCAGAGAACCCTCTTCCAAGCTTTTAACTGTCTCTGTGCTGGAATTTGGGGATATCCCCAGTGTTGTCTTAAATACAGTTCCCATTAATGCTGAGCATCAGGATGTCCCAGTTCTTTCTCTCATCTTGTTCCACAGTTGTATTGTGTGTGATCATTTCTTGTACAAGAGAAGTACTTGCCTTATTGAAAATGTATTACACGATTACTTCTGTTTTCAGATACTGCAAAGATAGCTTTATTTTAAATAAACTGTACAAATCGTTAAATGCTGTTAATTCACACTCCTTGTAAACCATTAATATGAGAAGTTGGATATAGTTTTGTTTTTCACTTCATTCTGAAACACTTTCCTAGAAGTGCTGTTTTTCATTGTGAAAGAAGACTTCTACTACATTTGTAACTTAATGAATAGCTGGGGAAGAAGAGTTAAAAATAGTTTTAGTTTGTAGTTGGATGTCTATATAAAGATTTAAAATCATTATGGACACTTAACATTTGCACTGCTTTTGTAATTTGTGTTTGGGAACTGACTAGTAAAAGTTTCCTTTTCTATCTTTTTTGACAGATTGTGACTGGAAGAATGTCTTTTCCACCTCATTTGAATCGCCCTCCTATGGGAATCCCAACACTTCCCCCCGGGATCCCACCTCCACAGTTTCCTGGCTTTCCTCCACCTGTACCTCCTGGTAAGTTATGTTAGTATATGAAAGTGTTGTAGAAATAAGTTTTTCCTTTTATTATTCTGAATTGTATTATTTACAAAAGTTACTGGCTCGTAATGTATTTCAATAAATCTGATTCGTGGACATTGCAAGCAAGTTTCTAGTTTACCCACAGATCGTGTCATGTGAGCAAGCTCCTTTTAGTCTACCAAAAGCTGCTTACTTCTGACCAGAAATCAAACCATTAGAGACAATACCAGACTCTGTCTTGGAGCTTTTTTCCAAGACTGAAGCTAGGTGGTGATATTTGTTAACATTAGGTATTCTAAGAGCCACTGTTTTGACAGTAGACTAGGATTTTCAATTCCATTCAAATAAGCTGTTGTAATAGCCTTTGGAAACACTTGGGTGCACTGAGTACATGTGGTGTGAAAACATAGGAGTAACTTTCAGAGAAGGTCCAACTTCTTACATTGTTTTTCTCCACTTTTTTGTTAAGTCCCACTTTCTTTTATTTTGCTTCTTACAAGCTTTCCTCCAGACATCTTGCAAACTTACTGTTACATTCCTCATTCCTTCTAATCTTCCCCAAATTAATCCTATGTTTTTTTCTTTGTTCATCTGTAAGATCAGCCTCTGTTTTTTGCATTGAGACTTTAATTTGTTGGTCTGAAACCACCTTCTTTCTGTATGTTGCCAGTATAGATAACAGTGACTGGAGGCAGGAGACCACAGAGCGAGTGGGAGAGAGGAATACATCAGACAATTACCCCTTTAAAATTCATCACAAGGGCTGCAAAAAATAACTTTTGTCTGTATGGTCTTAAGCTGCGTTGTGCACAAGTGTTTTGTAGACAATAAAGGCATTCAAAAAGCAGATGCTGAACTCGGGAATGGTTTGTGCACATCCATTCATCAGGCTAATCTTTACTTGCATTAATTTTTCTGAACTTTTTTTTCCTGAGATCCATGAGGAGTGTTATCTATTTTCTGCCAAAGGCAGAGTTCTTGATTAGGTAGCATTCTGCCATCAAAAATTTCAGGTTAAATTTTAAAACCATACCTCTTATCTTTACTAGTTCCAGTTTATATATACTAGTGTGAAAAACACCAGCTACTTTTAAAAATAACTTTCTGAAGAATATTTTAAAATGCCTGATACAAGTTTCTGCTCTGAACATTTGCTTCTTAAGATGTGTGACAAAGATCTTTTTGTTCTCTTGCTGTGTTTGTCTTTTTGTATAAATAGTCTTGTTTCAGTATTAGTAATCCAAACAGTGTGTAGAGTGAAGGAGCCTGGTATTAGGCGAGAACTAAATTTTTCTCTGCACACTAGAAACATGATTTGCTTACCTATGCAGATAACATACTTCGACATGTAGAAGATATGGATCTCTCATTTCTTAGCACAAGTGTGTCAACAGAGTTGAAAAATGCCGAAAATGCCACAGTGACTTTATGAAAGTCTACTCTGAAGTTATTCCATATGTAAGATCACAATTTTAGTGGCTTATAATATTATCTTTAGCTAGCTGTTTGGCCAAAGTTTCATGTTCTAGTTATCTTACTCAGCCTATAATTTTTTTAAAACTTTCAGCTAGAGTGGTTTGCTTGTGTAAGAATGAAGTTAGGAAAGGTCTTTTGCTTTGCTTAAAAATATGACTGTTAAGAAGTTCCAGCATTTCCATCTCTTAAGTGTGGAAGATTGGATAAGGAGGTGATTCTGATAACTCTTGTCATTGCTGAAGATTATTGGATACCATTAAGATTAAAAAATTATGATTCGTATGTAAGAAATGCTGTAGCGGGTCAGACCGGCAGTCCACATAACCTGATGCATTGTCTGGGCAGTGGGAATAGCAGATGGTATTTAAAGTGGGCATGTTACACCTATCTGCTTTCTGAGTCTGTTCCCTCATATAACTGTAGTGTTAGGGATGTTAGAGTATGATCTTTCATTTTTCCTTTATCTTTTTCTGGACCTGTCATTCATGAACATCTTGATATTTTTTGAACCTGCTGATACTGTCCATCTCCACTGTTGCCTCTTGCACCAAATTTGAGAAGCTAATTAACCACTGTGTAAAGTGCTGCTTTCTTATGTCTGTCTTTAAACTCATTGCCTACTTAGTGTTCCCCTCCTGCCCCAGTTCTGATGTGGGGGTTGGGCGAGTTGTGTTTTGTGGTTTTGTACACCTCAGTTGTGTTCCATGCCTTGCAAACCTCCACACTTGAAGAGTCTCAGAGTGTAGAGTCTTTCCTAGTACAGCAGCTACCTCAACACTTAAGTCATGTAGTTGCTCTTCTCTAAGGCTGCATGTTGTTCTTGGGTTGCAGACACCAGGCCTGTAGGCAGTAGTCAAGGTATAGGTGCACCAGGTTTTTGTATAGTAGCTAAATGATGCCTGTGGTCTTGATCATCAGCATGTTTGCTGATGATGCCCAACATTTTAGTGGATTTTTTTGGCTTCTCCTGAGCATTGGGCATGATTTCAGAGGACTGCCAGTGATAACACAAGTATCTTTACTGAGTTGTAACTTTAAAATCTAAGTTCAGCATCATGATAATTATAATAGTTATAGGGCTGCACAACCAGAGTCTTGTCTTGGAGTAGTTCCTCCTGTCTGTGAGATGCCATGGCGCATTAAAACCGAGAGCATGGGAGAGCAAGACGCCTTTTGATTCTCTGAACAGTTTGGAGGGATAGGAGGTAGTATGACTTTCATATGAAGGGACTGAGGAAGAGGATTGAGGGATGGAGAAAATAAATGTTGGAATCAAAGCAAAACCAGAGTGGATGAGGAGAAAGCTGGAGAGGGTGTCTGAGGAGAAGTGTTGTTTCAGGACTAAGCACTAGGGAAAGGGGGAACAAGTCCAGGAACAGTAGGTTGTACAAGTTTGGTTAGGATTTTATCCAGCAGTAAGAGAGATGGAGAAGGGAAGGATCAAAAGGGAAGGTTTGAGAGTGAAAGACGAAAAAAGTTTTTTCTAGAATGAAAAAAGAGATCTAGGATCCCTAGAGGGTAGTTCTGTGAAGAACATGAGATTTGACTTCATTGTTCTTGAGTCTCAGTGTCTTTACTGGCCAGCAAGTAGTTTCGAAATCCATTCACTTAATATCTTTAACCTCCTCTAGCAGCTGGCGTGGACAGATAAACAGCCTTTATTACAATCAGATATTGGCTCACATGATCACACGTAAAGCTGTCAGTGAATTTGGTAGTGGGAAGGAGGGTATTGCATGGTTTCACCTTATTAAATACTGTTTTAAGTTTTGGAGACTGCCAAGTCAAGTGTTCAGCAGATAGGGAGCTTCTGAATTGAGGTTTTCTATGCCACCTTTATTAAGCTATTCCATAAATAGTGGCATGAAGCCTGGTGGCATTCTCTATAGGACCTCATCCCTAAGCTGTGTGCAGAATCGATTTTGCTATGAGAACTGAGCGAGTCAGGAATGAGATTATCATCTGTAGGACTTCAACTGCTTTTGCTCTCTATTTATGGAATTTCCTGCCTCATTCATCCCATGGCTATCTTCTAGAATAATACTGTGGTTTCAGTGTGCTTTGAAAATAAATTTGTTTGTGATGAAAAAAGTTGAAATGGTAATATGATAAAAGTGACCAGGATGCACATGGTATGTTAGTGTACTCAGGCTATGCTTGAATGCTTAAGGAATTACTGGTAATCAGTACTGTGAAATTCTTGTTTGACTGAAATTGCTGTCTGGTTTGGAAATCATGTCTGCGATCAGTTTGTTTATATTCATCAGTAATCTCAGCAGGGCAGACTAATATTACTGTCTTGTCTTTCTCAGGGACCCCCATGATTCCTGTACCAATGGGCATTATGGCTCCTGCTCCAACTGTAAGTATTACAGTGGGGATGAGATGACAGCAAAATAAAATGGAGAGTAAAAATTAGTAGATGTCAACAGTATTTTTGTTTTGCTCTATTCCATCAGAATTGCTAGTATGACAGGAAATACTTCACTTTAAATGCAACTATTATGCAAATATTATGCCAATTTCTGACCTAGGTGAAGTTTGAAGTAATGTCTGGAGCTGCTAGCTGCAAAGGTGAAAGAATTACTGTTCTTGCAAGAAGATGTACTTCTCTCAAATACAACGATTTAGGCTTCGGGTCATACGTGGTCTTCCTATGCAGTACAGTTAGATCAGTTAGATTCCAGGTCTCTTGCTTTTGAGTTCTGTTGGCCTAACAGAGTGCTCTGGAGGCATCACCTCATCCAGGTTTATAAGGCCATCATGCAGCACTGCTGATTTGGCCAGAAAGATGTGTTGGCAAGCTTACAAACAAGCTCTCTTTCCCCATGTTGCAGGGAAGGAATAGTTGCATGTAATATGCATCGATGGAAGACCATATGAGGGAAAGGTCTCTTTGTCTTACTGATTTCTAGTTGGAAGGAAGGTTTATGATTTATAGGGCAGAAAAAAGTGCTCTTTAAAATATAAAGGTTACTTCTTGACGTCAAGGTGAATTACCATTTCTACGATTTTGCCTGAGTGAAATCTACCCAAAATACTGAATTTCTTGATAGCTTGTATTATCTGTTATAGGAGGTTCATGGTAACCAATGTATTTAAGACAAAGATCCTGGAACAAATGTATTATTCAGTTTCCTAATTAAAATAATTTTTATTAAGTGACACTTCTAGAAGGGTGTTTCGAGAAGAGGGACTCAGTGCATATGTGCTGTTAAATCTTAGGTGGAAGGAGAGAGGTGCAGCAAAATGGAATAGGTGATCGTGCCTATCTCTGTACGGTTTATTTTACAAATGTTTGCTCCTTAACCCAAAGAGGCTTTGGGTTGTGTGTTGATTAAATAAAGCAGTAGTGTTTATTCACTCTGTGAAAGCTTTAAGACCTGTCATGTGTCCATTGAAGCCTTTTCAGTCAGAATTACTTTTCTGTTTGCAGCTTGCTTTTTACACTGTTAGGTAAGGTACTTCAACTTCTAGTGACTCAAATGTTGCAAATTAGTTATTTGTAGAAGAAATAATACCTAATGTTACTGTATGCTCACCTTGAGACCTTCCAGTAGCCATGTTCAGGTACACCTTTTTTTCTGTCTGTCTTTGCCAGAAAATGGCGGTCTTTTTTGTGTTGTATAAAGTGTTACAGCCTGAACCACTTACTGGTGTCTCACTCCGTAAGCCTAACTAAGATTTGTATGAAAACTTAATTTTGAAACACATGTGCATCCCTAACCCTTTCATCTTACAAATTTAAATTAAAAAAAAAAAAAACCAAACACCAACAACCCAACACTTTTATTTTACACCCTCTCCTCCTCTTTCTAGGTGTTAGTTCCTACCACAGTGTCTATGGTTGGAAAACATTTGGGAGCCAGAAAAGAACATCCTGGCTTAAAGAACAAAGAAAATGATGAAAATAGCGGTCCCACTACCACCGTTTTTGTAGGCAACATCTCTGAGAAGGCCTCGGACATGCTAATTCGGCAGCTTCTAGCAGTAAGTACAGTGGATTGCTTGTTAAATTTCATCCCCGGCTGATGAATGAAGTAATGACTCACAAGCAGCAGATTGAAACTAAAAGCAGAGTTAGTCCCACTCACTAGAATAGCAGTCCATTACGCTTGAGTTTAAAGTCAGTAAGTGAAGAGTACAGCTTTTTTAAGCTGTAGATGTCAGTGAACATAGACATATTTTATTTTAGTAGTGTTTACTCTTTTTACGTGTCACCTTTTGCAGAAAGTGGTTATGTTTTTGTAATGTTTTGAACATAAACAATAATGTTTAATTAATAATATTTATCTTTAATGCAGAAATGTGGCTTGGTTTTGAGTTGGAAGAGAGTACAAGGGGCATCTGGAAAACTTCAAGGTAATTGTTCATACTTTTCAAAATCTCTAGTCAGACTCCTGTTTTTACTACCTGGCAGCTTTTCAAATGTCTGATACATTGCTATTCTTAATACTTTTACATTTTAAGATACCTTATATGTTACTTAACTGCAAAATACTTCATAGTAAAGGGCTAGTATTTTCTGTCCTTGGAATCAAGACAGAACGAAAAAAATAAAATTGAGAAAGACTAAATGGGAAAATGTCTTGGAGGCCTAATTTTGCTCACCTTTCTGTTCTGAGACTGAATCGGGAGTTTATAGACCATCCCTGAGAAAGGTTTACCAGTTTGGACTTAGCCTCCAAAGGAGCGTATTTGCAACACTGTTAATAGTGTCTTCCATTACTATGTGTTATCCTTCTCTGTTAAGGAGGTTTTCCTGATGTAAAATTTATCTTCCTTCCCTATCATCAAATTGGACTGATTTATTTTTTCTTGTGACCTTTCTCCAGTGGATACAGGAAACAATTTTGGTTACTATTTTTTGCTGTTAGCATTTTTGTATCTTCCCTAGGTTTTTTGTTTGTTTGGGTTTTTCAAGATGTAATTCAGTTTCTTCAGCTTTCTTTTATATATAATACTTAGTTTATTTTGCTCTCATAAAGGGTTTTTCTCATTTACAACTTTCTGTAACTGTTGTGAAGCACCTAGTTTGAAATACCCCTCCCTCTACATTAACAATGAGCTGTTGATTGATATACTTGGTCTTCAGGCAATTGCAAATCCACCTAAGACATGTCTTCATATAGACTGCATTCCTTAGTTCAGACAGACATGTCAAAAGCTTTACAAACACAATCATAGGATAGTTTGGGTTGGAAGGGATCTTTAAAGGTCATCTAGTCCAACCCACCTGCCATGAGCAGGGACATCCTCAACTAGATCAGGTTGCCCAGAGCCACATCCAGCCTGACCTTGAATGTTTCCAGGGATGGGGCTTCTACAATGTATGTGTTGCTTTCACCTTACTTACTGGGCCGTTCGTTACGTCAAAGACTAATGCAGTGAATGATCGTTCTGACTTTTTATTGCTGTGTAATCCTGATTTTTAAAAAAGGGCCTATGTTCCAAGTTTATTGATTCAAAACACTTTTTTTGCACAAAGTAAATTACCTGAAGAGTTTTAACACTTGTACTTTTCATTTCAATCATCCATTTCAGCCTTTGGATTTTGTGAGTACAAAGAACCAGAATCCACGCTACGAGCACTGAGACTACTCCATGACCTCCAGATTGGAGAGAAGAAGCTGCTAGTCAAGGTTGATGCAAAGACAAAGGCTCAGCTAGATGAATGGAAAGCAAAGAAAAAGGCTTCTAATGGGGTACGTATATAATGTATAACTTGCATTATTTTGGCAGGAGGGCGGTGTAACGTACTTGCTAGATCAGAATGTGAGTGTCTCTCTTAGTTTCCGTTCTTGTCTCTGCCTTTAATTCATTTTAGGACCTTGCCAGAATCGCATTAGTGAATCTGAAGGTTTGTTCAAAGGCAGTGGAGTGTAAACTCTTAATTCACCAGCATTCAAGCTTATCTGTAAGCTACAACTGAATCTCTAGAATTAATTCTGTAATTCATTCTAAAGTGTAGTAATACATGCTATACCTTTTCTGGTATTCTGGATTCTGTTGCTTCATTTTTGTTTAGAAACTTTTGAAAGTATATAAACTCTAGAAGTAATTGTTACTCTGTCAGAGTCTGTAAATCAGCTGTCTGAGGAGAATTGGAGTTTCTTTCCCCTCTGCTGATGACCTTCTAGAACAAATTAATGAAAAGGAAAGTAGTAGATCATTCAGTAGATGATGCAGTTATCAGGCAGGGGCAGCTTACAGACATTTAGTAGGTGGGAAAATTGGTTTTGTACCATTCCTTTCTAGAGCTAAGGATCTGTTCTGGAATAATTGCAGATATTTGATATGTTGAATTCTTGTGAGATACAAAGACACTTAACTGACAAGTTTGCATTAAAATGAATTTTATCTGTTTCTTTGCTAAAATAATATATTTCACGTCACAGTCAAGTTGTTGGGCTTCATCTCTAACTATTTTAAAGTTCTGCATGTGCCTTAAGATAGTACTTAAAACTATTATGTTCTGTAAAACGAAAGTGAGAAGAGGCTCTTGTTCAGAAAACTAAAAATACTAATCACACTGTAGCAGATAAATTTTTAAAATTCCAATTTGGAATTGTTCTTAAAGGTATGTAAAATACAGTGGGAACACAAGTACTTTTGTTTCATTTTATTTAACCAGAACTAGAGGCATAATGACGACTTGAAGTACTTGACACATTTTTGACTGTGTTCCCAGTGTATGGGATTAAATGCAATGGCTCGATAAAGCAGAGTGCTAATTTCATGGGTTTTGAACGGAGTAATGTACTAGCTGTTAACCTAGGTAAGGGTTTGATTTGACTGCCCCTTCCATTCCATACTTCCTTGTTTCCTGTTGGCATCACCTGTAATACTGTGCTTCACAGCTGGTATGAGAAACAAGCTTAAAGTATCAGTGGAATTCTTGCACATCTCTCTCATGAATTTTGTTTTCTGTGAGCTCCTGTGGGTTACAATCAATCCCGGGGATTGATTGTAATAAAGCGGAGGGTACTGTTTGTGGCTTTGGTGAAGACAACAGTATGTGCCGATTCCGTTGAACCGTAGAGTGAGATTAGCTCCAAATCGTGGGGTTTTTTGTTTGTGGTGGTGCAAAGAAAGGCTGTGAATTGCCAAGGAATATTGGTGAAGCGTATTGTAATCATACTGCTTGCGATTCCTTTCATACCATCATTGGTGTGCTGATGCCACTCGCATCCAAAAGTTGCGACTTTTTTCTTTAATCTTTTTATTAAGAAATCAAATGTGTACACTACAACACAGTTTCTTATAGAGACGCACCAAGCAAACCTTTATCTAATTAGCTCCTCTCCCTGATCACTTCTTCTCCCTGGACCTCTTCAATTCCACTCCCTGTCACTGCCTTCTAGCTCTTTTCAGCCTGCTCCTCCTTGGCCTGGCAGCCTCTTCAGCTCCAACTGAATCCTCCCTTCCCCCTCATTCTTAGCTGCTGCTCCATCAGACCCTTCCCTCCCCCTCACTCCACCCACCACCTATCGCTTGACGGGATACCCAGCTGGATTCTCAGGTGAGATTCCATTTTTCTAAAAGATTCAGGGGATCAAGAGGTGGGCTACCTTGCTCAGTATGCAGATCATTGTTCTGCCCTTTCATGTAATGTTTAGTGAAATGCACTTCTTTGTGTGTGTTCCCTTTCCTCCCTACAAGGTGGAAAGGGGCAAAAAGATGAGGAACTACAAAGTAATTGATCAACAATAATAGGAAAAAATTTGCTGTGCAAGGAATGTTTTCCCTAACAACGTTTCTTTAATATAGTTCTCCCAATCTGAGTTGTAGCTTGAAAGTTATAGGTAGATATTTGTATTGCATGGCACTTGAGTAGAAGGCTTTGAGGACCTGCTGTTGAAATGCCTTGAAGTTCTGGAGGATACAAGGCAGAAACTTTTGACCAAGAGCTGGACTATAGTGATGGCTTTTCTGTGAGCGTGCGTGCGCTTTCTCTTTTCCTGTCTACCACCTTAATCACCATTTATCTGTCCTATTTTACTATGCAATCACACACTTGCTCTCTGCAGCCACTCCATGTCTAAAACTATGTGGTCCCTATGGTATTGCCAGTGTGATAAGATCTGACTAAAATAATGCAGTTGATAACTACTTGTAGGTGGTTGGGGTTTTGTGGTTTTTTTGTTTGGATTTTTTTTTAGTAAATGCTGTAGGGACATGAATGTGATGATCAAAGGTGAACTTCTGAAATAAGACTAATATTATTCTCAATTTGTTGATTCCTGTTACTTTGCCATTTTTCCTTAGAACTCCAGACCAGAGACGACAAATGATGATGATGAAGCACTGGATGAGGAAACAAAGAGAAGAGATCAGATAATTAAAGGGGCCATTGAAGTCTTAATACGAGAATATTCCAGCGAGCTCAATGCCCCCTCCCAGGAATCTGACTCTCACCCCAGGAAGAAGAAAAAGGAAAAGAAGGAGGACGTATGTGTTTTGATTTTGGACAAAACAGATTTTTCTTCAACTCACCTTTATATAATGGCCAAACCTTGTGCAAATACTTTAAACCTAAACTTCTGATGAGAAAACAAATCAACAAGCATTGATGTCAGCAGCAGCAATTTCTTTTTTTTTTTTTTTTTTTTAAGATGAAAGCTAGTCAGTTATAGACACCATCCCTTCAGGATGGTTTAGGCATCTAAGCACCTAGACTTCTTGGAACAACAGGTTTGAATCTGGGCAGGATTGAACTGACCTTTCATCCCTCTGAAGGTGGAAATACTGAATTTAGTGCAGTTTAATCTGTATGTACACATAGGGTTTTTCAGATAAGAACTTAAAAACCAACTGTAAAGAGTTCCTGCATACCATCCATTTCCATTGAATGATGCCGGGGCACTTTTGTAATGGCAGGAATTTGCTCTGGTAGTTTTTGATGAAATTCTTCCTCTCTCTGCTTATACTATGCATTCTTGTAGTGTGCCTTGATCGAACTGGTTGCAGCTGTCTCCCCAGATGTGGAAGCGCTTCATTAGTTGTATATATGTATACCTCACAAACTGTGGAGGGATCCTTCAGGGATGAAAGGCATATTGTAATCTTCCTGCCTTACAAAATCACTTTTACACGCATGTCTCAATTTGGCTGAGTTTGATCAGCTGGTTTTCATATATTGTGTAATGCAAAAAAACCCTGTTAAGCAGGAATGAATGCTCTGGTTTAGACCTGCTTCTGTGGATGACCTTTTTATGGATTAAAACAAACTGGAGAAAGGGGAATAAGAATGAGCAAACTCAGACTTAGCTTTTCCAGCCAAGTTTCTAACCATGGGAAAATGGGCTTTCACACCTACCATTCCGCACCTAAAGTGAAAGAGATTGGAAAATTGTTTGACCAAGATTTTTACCCACTTAAGTCTTCTGCAAAGTACCTATTCCAAGGCAATAATGCAGTTTCAAATGCTTATGGAGTTTAAGTGTGGTGCAAGAAGCAACATCTCCCTCAGGGAGCGAGTATATCTTCCCCACAACATTGTTAGCCATGGCTGACCTGAGGTATAAGAGTGCTGAGCTGAGAATTTGTTTTTCTTTCCTCTCCCTCCCTTTGGGAGAAGATGCTTTCTTGGATGAGAATTTACAAATGAGTCACTGTCTAATGCTGTCAGCTGTATTTTTTTGTTACAAGCATTGTTACAATGTGTATTGTCCTTTGGGTACATATATATATATATATATGGCCATGAATAATGCCAGGTAGCTAAACAATGTAAGAGACCATTGCAGTCTTGGAAGAGCTGGGTGCTGAGTACGTCCCTGGGACAGAGGGATATTCTGCTAGCTCTGTATGATGTAGAATTTGACTAATCTGAGCTAGTCAAGTAGACAAATAAGCTCTTTTCAAATACATAGCGCTTGCGGGTTGAAATTACACCCCATCCCTCCCATACTGGGAAGGAGGAAAAGAAACTTGGAAGTTGCCATCTTTGGCCTGTGTGGATAGAGGTGGGAGTGAAGAGATGGTCCTAGCTCTCCTGTCCTTAAAGGAGAGGGGAGAGGAGGACTGTGGAGGGTGGGGGGGAAATGGAAGGTGAATGCAGATATATGGCGGGAGGGGGAGGGGGCGGGGAAGCTCCCCAGCTTTGGGGCTGTTGTCCCCTGAAGAGCTTGGTGTGACGAAGACTCCTGCTGGTGTTAGCCGCAGAGTCTGTTAGTTCTTCTGGATGAAGGCATGACTGATGTGGGGGAGTTGAAAATGTGTGTGGGGAACTGAGAGTGAGTGGAATCTGGTTTTCAATTTCAAGCACGGGGGAACCTCGCTAATTCGCACTAACTATTAGTTAGTAGGTGCAATCTATCAAATTTTGCGAATTAGCGAGTAAATAAAATCAAGACATACCCACCGCAAATATACTGATCATTTATATTGGCAAGTGTAGCTTAGTCTTGTTTATGATGCTGCCATAGCATACTAATATCCTGTAGTACACTTGTAATTCAGTGAAGTCTTACTAATATGAGACCTCACTATGTATTTTAAATAGTTCAGAGAAGGGAGAATTAGCGAGGTTCTTCTGTAATTTTGTTGAATCAAAGAAATGAGATCACAGCAATACAATATTGCTTTATAGTGCAAACATACAAAACATTGTTTTTCAGAGTAGTGTGCAATCTATTTTTAAAAAAAAAAATCTCCGTGGATTTTTCCGCAGATTTTCCGCAGATTTCCAGTGGCCCCACTGATACCTTATCCACTCATCACCAAGGTTCGTTTACATTGTAGGCTTTGACAATGACTATGTTTACTGCTAGTTGCCAGATTTGTGACTCTTGTCCATCTGATTTTTTTTTTTTTTTTCACTCATTAACATCAGACTGTCAGGTTTGGTACTGCAGAAGGACTTTATTTATCTCTTGCAAGACTGGTTGAAAACTTCTAACCTTCAGCTTTTCTCTTGTTCTCCTATGTCTGTACAGATGGCTCTTAATGCTTTTCCTCCTGTCCCCCTTGTTTTTTAGGAGGATATAAATGCTATAGAAATGGAGGAAGACAAAAGAGACCTGATATCAAGAGAGATCAGTAAATTCAGAGACACACACAAGGTAGTATTCTTGTTTTTGCACTTGATACAAATTAGGCTTTTTCAAAATCCAAAAAACCACTATTATAAAATTTAGCAGTACATTGCAATATCACTTAAAATGATGTTTATATTAGGTTTAATATACATATAGTTCTTTACAAGTCAAAAAAAGACAGCTACCACGTTAAAGTGGCCCTTGACGTCTTTATGCTAAGACTTTGATTGCTACTGAGTATTTTGCAGTCTTCTCACTTTAACATGAATAAAGGCAACTTAAGTTTCTACACATACATTAAGTGAAGATATTTATAACTAAAGGCTAAACGGGGCTGCAGTATAAGACATACACTTGAGTGTGTTTCTGTAGGTAGATTTGTAACATAATCCAAGATTTTGTGAAGAGTTGAAACTTGAATTAAATTTAAGTCTTTTATTTTAATAGTTCTAAGTTAAGAGTGGGGGAAGATTAAAACTAGGTCAGTGGTTACCAGACTTACCAAACTTTAGATGCATGGAAGAACTGTAAATTCCCATAAAGCTAATCTATTCATTGACCCCCACCATTATGATAGAGATCATATGGTGACTAATGCAAGATGAAACTCACAGCTTGGAAAGTAACATGGAATAGGATGTAAGTATGAGCTTCTGTTTTTTATTATACTTATGGATGCCCCCTCAGAAAAATATGCAAAGGGGTAACTGGCTTGGAAACGTTTGTGCACATCAAGTCCCACCTCAGGGTTCCCACTTACAGAAGTTTCCACTAATGCTAGTGCATCTGTGAATGTTTCTGCTTTGGAAAATGATACTTGCGGATAGTAAAGCACAACTATGCATGTAATGTTCTTATTTTAATGTTTAGCTTAAAGTTGGTATTATTTTTTCCCCAACAAGACTGGAATGGTCCTTGGCCTAGGGAAGTATCAGCAAGCTCCTCTTTTGAGCACACACTTTTATTTCAAAATACCCCCAAACCAACGTTAAAGAAAATGTTGAAGGTACAGCAAGGTGAAGTATGCCCGTGTTATTCAGCTTTACCACATGCAGTCACTGGGGATGGTACCATGTTTTCACACAACTGTATCAATGTAAACACAAGTGACTACACATTATTGTATGTACACGTATTCAGTTTTTCTCTTGACTGAAGTTGTTGGAGATAAAAACGTGGGGAAAAATTCTAGAAGAAATCACCTGGAGAAGCTCAGCAATTGAACATGAAACTGGTCAGTGGTGAAACTTCAGTAGAATTGTATTAAATTCCAAGCCCCAAGTTGTCACTGGTACTAAGATGCAAACAAGTAATAAGTTTTTTAAAAAAAACAACCAACAAAACAAACAAAAAACATGCTTCATTGTTTCAGAAGCTGATGGGCATTTTATTGCCTTTAATCTGTATTATTGGGGGGGCTATTTTGGGTTTCTTAACATTAAAAATCAACTGAAAGTAGTCATTGTGTATATTGGAAATGTTTAAAAGGGGCTGTTGAATCTTTAGCAGCTGGCTAGTGAGCACAGTGAACCTTTGCATGTTTTTGGTATGAGTTTATAAAACAATAACCACAGACTGTCAGGGTATCAGCATTGCAGGGGGCGTCCATTTACAGCACGGACGAGTCTGAAGAGAGCTCAAGGTAAGATTTATAATTCTTCTACCTGTTCATTTCTGTTCATTACTTCAATTTATCTGATACCGTTCCCATCCCATTACCCTTTCAGATCCTCTTATTTAGGCTGATAGAAGTGGATGAGGTCAGATTTCGATTACAAAATAGACCAATTTATTTTTTCAATTGGATTTTAAGAAAGCGGACCTACAAAATGGATTTTAATACACCAAGACTTGTGTGTGTGTATTTACACTGGTGTGAATATATTTAAAAAAAAAAAAAGAAACCCACTCTCTTGAGAAATCTCACCACAAACAAAGTTTTTGAGAGTGGCAAAAAAGCAGGAGTTCAACTAAAGAAATTTCTATTGGAACATCTAAGATAACCTGTAAGTATCAACCACTTCAGTATGTAAACTTTTCTTTAAAAGTATATGAAATTTGAGGTAAGTTGGATTTTTAAAGGTTGACAACCTAGTTTAACATCTGACCGTACTGAGGTTTAACACTGTAAAGCTCCTGTAAAACACAGTCCTTTTAGAAATTGGTTTTCAGCCCAGTGTATATTGTAGAATCTAAGTCTTGTTTTTTCATATCAGTTTTCTACCAATTCCTACCATTTTTAGTCCCTTTTTCCTTTTGTGATTTCAATGTATCCAACATTGGTTTGCCTGTATTGCGCTATCAATGCAGCGTAGTTTCACTGGATACATTAATCACTAGTGAATTAGCTTTATTTCTGTAATCTTTGTCGGTTCTCTGGTCCCTGTGCCTATGGCAGAAGAACACTTACCAGGTAAGATTGCTTTTTAAAGTTGTCTTAAATGCTTTGTTTAAAAGAAAAGAAAAAAAAAATCCAAACCAGAGAAAATGCTGTTTCATTGTTCCAGTTTTTAATTTCATTTCAGTGATGGTAAACGTGGAGCCAAAGGGGATAAACCTGTTTATTCTGCTCAATATTTGTTCAAAAAAAGTGGTATTCTGGCATCCATCAGGTTGAAATTTGGTATATTTGGTTGTTATTTGGTATATTTGTGAACCGTGTACTTGCTCTTCCTCCCAGAAACATAGCTTATAGGCAAGGTTAATCCAGTGTTGGCGGCCCATGTCCTAGCACAGCATCTGTAAGTTAACACATAACAATTGCTTCCAAGGATGGATTTATCTATCATTCTGTTGATGTATTTTCTATTGTCTTATAGGAATTCTGGTCATAGGAACTGTTTCTAATTGAAAAAAAGTGGCAATTTTGTACAATTTTTAGTAAAACTGTAGCAGGTAACCCTTTAGTTTCTGTGTTTCAAAAGAGCTATTTCCAACCTTTTTTTAACTCTCTCCATCTTGCAGTGGTGGAAGTTAAGGATTCCATTCTGCAGAGTCCAGTTCTTACCAATGAACTATTAGAACTTTTTTAGGGAGGGAAAAGGGGAAAGGTTGCAGCTCTCTTCACTGTTTAACCATATGCACCACGTGTAAGTGGATAAATTTCTTTACCCAAGTTTTCGTACAGGACGGTTTTGGTCTGCCAAGGCTTTTTGGGAAACAGCTCACTGTCCCAGTAAGCATTCCACTGAAATATATTTTCCTAGTTGAACAGAATTAATTTTATCAGCTAGAAGTTCACTTTACTTGTACCTAAGTGGCTTATAGGGCCAATGGAATTTGTGGCCCACCTGAATCGTGACTGGCAGTGCACTGTGTACGTGCAGTTTAGTCAGCTTATAAGACGAGGCCAGCCCTACTCAGCTAAGGTTGGAGATTGCTGGTCTGTGTAGATCTATGCTTTTGCACGAAACTTAGTCTTGTGATTGCTGCATTTTGATTTCATACTTATGAGTTCCAAAAAATACCCACCAAACCCTATTTAATATTTTAAAATCAGTGGCGGTTTTGGTATTTCCATTACCAGCCTTGTGTGTTGCGCCGGGAATATCCAGTTCCTATAACTACAAAATTAACTATGAAAGGTCTCTTGTTGGTTTTTAGAAACTGGAGGAGGAAAAAGGCAAAAAGGAGAAAGAAAGACAGGAAATTGAAAAAGAACGCAGAGAAAGAGAAAGGGAACGGGAGCGTGAACGAGAAAGGAGGGAGCGTGAAAGAGAGAGGGAGCGTGAACGAGAGAAGGAGAAGGAACGGGAGCGTGAACGAGAGCGAGATAGGGATCGTGACCGCACTAAGGATCGAGACAGAGACCGCGAACGAGACCGAGATCGTGACAGAGATCGTGAAAGGAGTTCAGATCGCAACAAGGATCGGAGCAGATCAAGGTAAATGCGCTTGAGGTGCTATTTATTTCAGTTTTTCCTAGTGCTGTTTACTAAGTGCATATAGTTCAGCTGATCAGCTGCCGTTCAAGAGAGGATGGTCCTTTTGGGAGAGCAGACTAAAAACAGGAAATCAAAATTTTAGAAAATGTTGTATTTACACAAATTGGAACAATACTTGATTCCCTCCACAGCACAGGAATATACAGACTGCAATATGCAGTAAGCAACCATCCAACCATGGCTTAAGCATACTGGTTTTATCTCAAATCTCTTATCTTTCATAGGTAGCTTTATTCCTACTTGAGGTTCTCTTATGTCTACAGTATCTTTTAGCTTAAGTAGGTTTTACCTTTTCTGTTGTTATGTGGGGTTTTTTGGTTGGAGTTTTTTTGGTGGTTGGGTTTTGTTTGTTTTAAATAAAAGCAAGGGGATTCCTCTGTCAGTCTTAAACTGTGACTAATCATGTCAAACTCTAGATGCTGTTTTTTCCCTCTTCACCATAGAAAAAAATAGTTGTTTCACTTTAAAACATCTTGTCAGTAGGGTTCAAGTTGTCAGTAAGCCATGTAAACATGAAGGATTTATTAAGCATAGCCTTTATTTGTGAGGTTTTTAGCTGTCACTTATTTATCGAGAACTGCTAACACAGTCTGATGAGAACTGTCATGTGGTCACGTTTAGTTTCTGTAGATACCACCATTATTTAATGGTTAGAGCTCAAACAACTACTTTTAGGTAAATGAGTTTTTGACTGTATTAGAAGTATTGATTTATGCCCATTGCTATATCAGCTACTCATCTTGTACAATTGCAGAAGAAGGATAACTTGCAAGATACTATAAATAGTGCATTATGCATTTGAAGTTAAATCATTTGATTGAGCGGAGAGGAGGGCTCTGTACTTAACTTTGGACTTTTTCCCTTCCTTCAGAGAGAAAAGCAGAGACAGGGAAAGAGAACGAGAACGGGAACGGGAAAGAGAAAGAGAACGAGAGAGGGAAAGAGAACGAGAACGGGAACGGGAAAGAGAACGCGAGCGGGAACGAGAACGGGAGAAGGATAAGAAGAGAGACCGAGAAGAAGATGAAGAAGATGCCTATGAACGCCGAAAACTGGAGAGGAAACTGCGGGAAAAAGAAGCTGCATATCAAGAGGTAGGTTGGGATTTCTAAGGTTCCTTAAGGAAAAAATTGTTTCTGAGGGTTGCTAAGTCTTCTACTGTAAAACACATTATTCCTTCTCCCTCTCCTTTTCCTAAATACATTTTTAATCCTTTGACTACATGAATTGGGGCAGAATATGTAAGTCACTGTCAGAACAACTTTGGACTTCTTATTCTGGCATTTTACATTATAAGTAAGTAACTTGCTTAATTTTAATGCAGTTGGTTTTAAACAACAGTCCAAACTAGCTTTAAAGTAATATCACTGTTCTTAACGTTCTTGTGATTAGAGCGTGTATTTTTTCTTCTGTTGTAGCGTCTTAAAAACTGGGAAATCAGAGAACGGAAGAAAAGTCGAGAATATGAAAAAGAGGCTGAAAGGGAAGAAGAAAGAAGAAGGGAGATGGTAAGGCTCATAGTTTAACTTGTGATTTCTTCCCCCTTGTTCTTTGGCTCCCGTTTAGAATGGAACATTCTACTGCTGTCTTTATGGATAGTGATAGAGCTCTCGTTTTGTAAACACCATGTATGTTTTTATTAAAAAAAAAGCATTAATAGACTTGAAATGGAACACGTCTAATAAGTGGGAGTACTATTGAGAGTCTGGAAAACAAAGCCTAGTGGCTTGGTCTTGTGAAGGCAAAAGAATGAGAAGTAGGCAGCTGCAAAATACTTTGGTTTGATCATCACGCACTATTACATCTGTAATCTTTATTTGTGTCAGATCTGTAGCAAAACCTACTGTATGTCCTGTGTCATGCAGGTGGAACTAGACCAGTCTTTTTACTTCCAACCTGCTCATGTGCCTGAACCTTCTATAATATATGATATACTATTCTGTAATGTATCTAAGCACTTTGTAAATGTCTGTCTTTAGTTCATTAGTTGTGAAATTATCACAGTTATCAATGTAACGCTTGGAAGTTTTGTCCGAAAAGACACCGTTGGAAGATCGATACTTCTGTAATCTCATAGTTTTGTGCTAAAGTGCGAAGAAGTTATTTTAAACTATAGTGGTGTTATTTCACTTCATAATTCTCCCAGAGAAGGAGAGAAGATGTGAGAGAGTTCTAAGTAGGAGATGGATTGGGAATTGCTTCAAAGCAAAATATGCAAAGAGAGATGGGGGGGGGACTAGAAAATATGTTGTTTTACATGGAATTTAATTTTTCCCCCTAAATGCTTGAGAGGGGGGAAAAAATGTTTGAGAATGACTCAAGGATATTTTCTATTCATGATCCTCCTGGATGCTGGCTATGGATGACAGTTGTAGAGAGTAGTGTTAAATTTTGTGCTGAATTTACAACCATAATTGTAATTTGTTTCTCAAAGTCATTAGTATAGAAATATCTTACCGTTGGTTTAAAGATATTCCTTCGATACAGGTTAGAATGTCCTAATTTATATTGTCCTTAAAGAACTGCTTTATTTTTTCTTTTTTTCTTTTTCATTTTATCAGAGGGGAGAAAATACCTCCTCTCTATCCCCCTTACCCCCTTCAGTTTTAGGCCTGTGCATTAATACAGTGCCACATGGTTTGGATTAGTAACGCAGCAGGAGAGTGCTTATCCTAGAAGTATCCATTAGATTTGTTTCTGCATAACTAAATCTTTTTTGAAAAGCACAGCTCTTGAAACAAAACAGTACTGATAAAATACACTTAAGCTGCCATGTTAAAATACCCAGTAACAGATTTATGGATTTGAAGAACAGGAACTTTGATCCTCTTCTTTTGTGATGTGGAGAAAAAAAAAGGGGAGGTATATTTAAAAACCCTTTGAAATGCTAATAACAGAGCAGTAGTCTGCAAATCAGAGACATGATCCCAGTGGACCTAATGGATGTACTATCTGCTATTGAACATCTGATAGCAAGTTGACAGATCCCTGAAAGATGATGCAATTCCAAAACCTGTCCATTTTCTGTCTGGAAAACTCTGTATTTTTAGTTTGAAGCATAGTAGATATAATACTGCTAAATTTTGAACTCTTGGAAAGAAAACCAGAAATTATTTTATAACATTACTTATGTTTCAATTTCTTGCAGGCAAAAGAAGCCAAACGGTTAAAAGAATTCTTAGAAGATTATGATGATGACAGAGATGATCCAAAATACTACAGGTATGTCTTTGTATTGATTCCTAACAATAAAATCTTCATTGTTTGTTTTAACACAATTGTGGGGTTTTTTGGCACAGATTTATGGAGTTTATATTTGATCATGTGGCAATGCAAGGGTTATATAATTATGTCAGTTATTTCAGTGCCACTTGATAACTGCCAGAGGGAAAAGGGAAACTCCTTACTGCTGCTACTTAATACTTGGGAGTAGCTTCTCCTTCCTATCACTTAACTTGTGGGTGAGGCGGAGCAGAGATCAGTGTAATGCCAAAATAAGGTGGTGGGGGCAGGGAGAAGGGATCAAGTAAGCCTCTAAAAAATTCACTACAAGGAGGCTGTAAATTGTATGAAGAACAAGCTTGTTAACCCTGTAAAGGATGGAGAAGATCCTTCAGCATGGGACTAAGTAAAATTTGCACCAAACTAATTTAGCAGAACTGGTTCCTGTCAAGTAAAAACCTGTAAAATAATTTGATTATTTTTCTAAGAAGATCTGCAGTCATATTCTCTACATCTGTTTAATGTGATGGGGCAAATTCTGTATAGTAAGGATGGGAACTGGTATCTTAGATTCTTCTGTTACGAAAATAGTGGACACCCAGATGCTCTTACGAATCTTATTTTCATTTAGTGGAAGATACATCTGTATCAGGTATTTCTTGTATTGTGGTACAAGGTTCTCATTGGAATGTTCTTTGAAGTACAAAATCCATATCTTTTGTAGGGGTAGTGCTCTTCAGAAGAGGCTACGAGACAGGGAGAAAGAGATGGAAGCAGATGAACGGGATAGGAAAAGGGAGAAGGAAGAATTAGAAGAAATTAGGCAGCGCCTTCTGGCAGAAGGACACCCAGATCCAGATGCAGAACTCCAGAGGGTAAGTAGCTGTTGGTCTGACAGGAAAAAAAGAGCCCTTGGTATTCTGGTGGTATTGAGCAAAACTGTGTGAGAGATTTGAGTGTTAATATTTGCTCTGTTCACTTTTTCTTAAAAAGTCCAGGTAAGCAGCAAGGAAACAAAAAATAACTCTCCAGTTCTATGTTTGGATGGAGTTTGAAAACAAATTTGGATTAATCAGTATTTCTGATTATAATAGCAGTAGTTGCATCTATTTGTTCTTGACTAACAGAGACTTCTTTAGGAAACACGGGATCTTTAGAACCTTTTCAAACAGTGCTGGTTTTGAGAAAGCTGCTTTTTTTGGTAATTGTCTGTTTCATTGTAGATGGAGCAGGAGGCTGAGCGGCGTAGGCAGCCGCAAATAAAACAAGAGCCAGAGTCTGAGGAGGAAGAGGAAGAAAAGGCAGAAAAAGAGGAAAAAAGAGAAGAGCCGGAGGAAGAGGAGGAGGAGCCTGAACAAAAGCCCTGCCTTAAACCAACTTTACGACCCATCAGTTCTGCCCCATCTGTTTCTTCTGCTAGTGGAAATGCAACCCCTAACACACCTGGTGATGAATCTCCTTGTGGCATTATTATCCCTCATGAAAATTCACCTGATCAACAGCAGCCGGAGGAGCATCGGCCCAAAATAGGACTTAGCCTCAAATTGGGCAAGTTTACATTTTATTTTAATGTTCTATATAGGATCAGAATGAAAAAAAAATGCTAAGCTGAGTAGCCACACAGTTTTCCAAAGTTTGACGTACTTATATCAATCTGTTGTTATCCAAATGCTGTGCTTGATTTCTCCTATCCAGAAGATACGTTTCATAGATCTCCCTTCTTCCAAAATCTGGAGGGGGAAAAGGGAGGGAAGTTTTGGCATCCTCAAGGCTTAGTTTTTTTTAGGAATGCTCTGAGCTGGGATTAGTTATTTCCACATGCTTTTTCACCTTAATAGATCTCTAAATATCTCTTTTAAAACTCATTGCTACTTTTCATTGATGTAAGTGTATGTTAGATTTAAGCCCTAGATAGTTCTTATGTTTATTCAAAGACCCTCTTAAAAGAAGAAAACTGAAAATTAGATTATTTTTTCTTCCTCTTAAAGTAGCACAATGAATTGACGACAATTGCAAATGGAATGTGAGTGTAGAGTTCCTTAATACTTTAGCAATTCCCTGGTATTTAAAAAAAAAAAAAATTGTTTGGAGCAGCAGAACTAAGGATATTTGTATTCCAGAAGGTTTGTGTATTTATTACTTACTATTTTGATTAAATTACTGAGGCTGCAGTTTGAGCTCACACTGTGTTAGATCTTGAAGAGAGACTGTATGGTATTAGGCTAACTGATTAATGCTTTTCCTACAGCTAGATACACTGTGCTCTGCCTCTGCTAAGGTCTGAACTCATGCTATAGTCCTCCCTCAGTGAGGGTGCTAATTGGTTTCAGGGCAGAGAAAGACGACCCTAGTTTTCAAAAATCTTGAACAAACTCCATTTGAGATCTTTGCCATTTTTGGAAGAGAATTTGAGAGATTAAAACACTGATGCTAGGCATTCACAGACATTTATATAACATACAAACCACTACTCCTCAAGAAATGTGTGAAGAGCAAACTAGCTTCAGTTGCAGTTTATGAATATGTTATTCTGTCTTTTGGGTTGTAGGTGCCTGCAATAGTCCTAATCAGCCCAATGCTGTAAAAAGGAAGAAGCTTGCTGTGGATAGTGTTTTCAATAAATTTGATGATGAAGACAGTGATGATGTGCCCCGGAAAAGGAAACTTGTCCCCCTGGATTATGGAGAAGAAGATAAAAGCAATATCAAAGGCAGTGTCAATACAGAAGAAAAACGCAAACATATTAAGAGTCTGATTGAGAAGATTCCCACAGCAAAACCAGAGCTCTTTGCTTATCCTCTTGACTGGTCAATTGTCGATTCAGTAAGTTGATTTCTTTTAAGCATTCACAAAAAAGCATAATTTTTTCCAAACAAACCGTGGAATTGAATAGAAAACCAGTGTTCCTGGGACCCCAGTGGATTGCAGCAGCAGCATCAAACGGAATCAAATTTGAGTACTGTATTTCTTGTCCATATATAATACTTACTCTGAAATATGCCTGCTTATTTTTGTTTGGTCTCTCCTGAATTGTTGCTACAAATTGTCTAGCAATTTTCTGGAAGGGGCCAAAAAGGTCCTGTAAAAACACATTTGAATGGCTGTCAGAAATACTTGCAGATGCCAGATCGCTAAGGGTTGTCTCATTGATAGCAAAATGTATCTTCTGCTAAATAGTTGTTTGCGTCTTCTGGCTGCCTATCTGGCAGTATTGTTTCAAGACAGTCAAGTTTATGGAAATCATGCGTGGTTTTTTTTTTCTTTTTCCAGACACTAATGGAACGTCGAATTAGACCGTGGATCAACAAGAAAATAATAGAATATATTGGTGAAGAAGAAGCCACACTAGTTGACTTTGTTTGTTCTAAGGTTAATACCTTCCACTTCCTTTGTGAAGTCTGGGTTTTGCTCCCCGCTTAAGCTGCAGCAATGACTGCAGTACCTGTATTTGAAGGCAGTCTGTTCTTAGCTTCTCTGTAATCTATGATATTGGTCAGCAGAGACAGTTGGTGTACTTGGAATGTTATCTGCTCTCTCTTATCTGTTACATAAACATATGGAACTAGATAAAGAAATGAGCAGTTGACAAGAGCAGCTGTTTATATAATGATTAAACTATCAGTTAAATCAGAGTTAATATCTCATTGGCCATTAGCATTTTTAACTTAAAAGGATTTGTGTGAATTGAGGGGGGAAAAAAGCCAGTAGCTTGATTTTACATACATTTTGGGATTAACTAGATTAACTTCTTAAAAAGCTTTTTAGATGCTGGTGTTGCTTCAGTAGTAAGCAAATACTAAGGTTTTAGTGTTAGCATTAGAAGTCATTCTGCTATACCTTTTAGCCTTTGCATGACTTGTTTAAACTAAATTCTGCATAGCTTCTTCCATCAAATTACAAACTAAATTCTAATAACTTGCCTTTTTAAATCTGTCACGATAACTCCATAGCTTTTCATCAATAGGGAATTTCAAAAACTTTTCAGCTTTCATGGTACTTGCGTTCATAACAGCTTGTCTCAGTTTATCTTTTAGGGCTTTTGTATGAGAGGGAAAGCAAGTGATAGTTTTGTGGCACAGGTGGTTAGTAGAAGGTGAAAAGCAGAAGCTGAATATTTGCCAAGCTTAAATGATTTTTTTTTTTTAAATGCCATTTTCTGGTATTGAAAGACGACGTTCTGAAAAAAAAATTTGACATACTTAACAGGCAGATGGAAAATTCAGTTATGAAGAGTGATATGGGGAAAATTTTGCCTTTGTCTTCCATTAGGAATTCATTGTTGAAGGAAGGGGAGCTTATTTGTTAAATTAGGAGAGTTTAATTGGAGATGCAAGAATAGCCAACAAATACAGGACCTGTTGAAATCTCTGGAGCTTCCTGGAACTTGGTCTTCAGTAACTAGCCATAAACTAGCACTCACTATGATGGAATCTGATGTAGTTTAATGCTAATTTTTGCCCTGGCTAATACTGGGAACTTACGAGCTGCAAATACTCCTTGCATGTGCAAAGCATTCAAAATCCTTGAGAAGTAACTGGTTTTTTCCTAAAGATGCTTATATGGTTTACTCCAAGTTTTCAGTCTAAAAACGCTTATTTCTTTCAGGTTATGGCTCACAGCTCACCACAGAGCATACTGGATGATGTTGCCATGGTAAGCAGAAATTGTGTAACTGATATACCTTCAACATTATACTGAAGCTAATAGTCAATTCTGTGAAATAGTAGGAGTCCATAACAGAAATATTTGGTGTTCATAGACGATGCATACAAAACATGCATTAGATATGAAAGCTGTTTTCATTAAACAGGTCATGCTAGCACAGGCATGATTTTGCAGTTACAGCATCTAGGTAGAAATTACTGATCCCTGTTCAGAATTTCTGATCCCTGTTTCAGAATCTCCACATGCAGAAATGTGGAACAAAGATTCTGTCCCTAACAGTAGAGGTAAAGAATCAACAAGAACAGAACTGTATCAGAAATACAAACTTTTATTCCTTCTTGTTCTTGTAACTAGATTTTTATAATTAGTGGTTTAGTGAGTCTATTCCTAATTAATGAGCAAAAGGTGATTTTTCTCTAGAAGAGTAAAAGCTTTTGTTTGCCTGGTGTTGGAAGAGAGAAACTTTATCACAGAATCACAGAATGGTAGGGGTTGGAAGGGACCTCTGGAGAGCATCTAGTCCAACCCCCCTGCCAGAGCAGGCTGCACAGGACTGCGTCCAGGTGGGTTTTGAATATCTCCAGAGAAGGAGACTCCACAACCTCCCTGGGCAGCCTGTCCCAGTGCTCTGTCACCCTCACAGGAAAGAAGTTTTTCCTCATGTTCAGGCGGAACTTCCCGTGTTCCAGTTTGTGCCCGTTGCCCCTTGTCCTGTTGCTGGGCTCTACTGAAAAGAGTCTGGCCCCATCCTTGTGACACCTGCCCTTGAGAAACTTATAAGCACTGATGAGGTCCCCTCTCAGTCTTCTTTTCCTCAGGCTGAACAGCCCCAGCTCCCTCAGCCTTTCCCTACAGGATAGATGCTTCAGTCCCCTAATCACTTTTGTAGCCCTCTGCTGAACTCTCTTAAACTGGGGAGCCCAGAACTGGACGCGGTACTCCAGATGGGGCCTCACTAGGGCAGAGTAGAGGGGGAGGAGAACCTCCCTCGACCTGCTGGCCACACTCTTCTTAATGCACCCCAGGATGCCCTTGGCCTTCCTGGCCGCAAGGGCACATTGCTGGCTCATGGTGAATTTGTCGTCCACCAGGACACCCAGGTCCTTCTCTGCAGAGCTGCTTTCCAGGAGGTCTACCCCTAACCTGTACCCGTGCATGGGGTTGTTCCTCCCCAGGTGCAGGACCCTGCACTTGCCCATGTTGAACCTCATGAGGTTCCTCTCCGCCCAGCGCTCCAGCCTGTCAAGGTCTCGCTGAATGGCAGCACAGCCTTCTGGCGTATCAGCCAGTCCTCCCAGTTTCGTGTCATCAGCAAATGATATTTTTATGAAATAATGCTACATGTATGAATTAATGCTACTGTTTCACCATGTTTTCATAACACTGAAATATGAATAAAATCTAATTGTTCGCTCTCTTCCAATAAGGAAACTTGGAGACAGCCAGATTCATAGCGGAAGTTAGTAGGTTGTTCTTGGTGTGACTAGTAGGTCACCTGGGAAACTTCCCAAGAGATGTTGTACATGCTAAAAGTTTGCATGGATTCAAGAAAAGCCTGGGTAATAAGTTCAAGGAAGAGAAATCCATCAAGAGATTACTTAATAAATATCCAAGGAAGTTCCAAGCTGAAAATGAGCAGAGACTAGGAGAGAATTAAGGGAAAATACCACATGTGTATGTCCTGTTCTTATGTTCTTCCCAAGCCTGCCATTTCTCTGCCTCTTTCCAAGCCACTTTTGGAGACCAGGATATGGATACTTTTATCTCTTAGTGCTTAACAGCTGCATTATACAAGTATATAATTAGAGCTTAGTCAAATCAGGTGATAAATGCAGGACACACAAACTCACTGAAGTTTTATCCAGTGCCTCCGTCAAAGGCTTAACTTGAATTACACTACCTTCACTTTGTAGTTCTGATGTGTCTAGAGTTAGTATTTATAACTGGAATGCCTGACCTAAAAAATAATCTATAAAATGTGTATTTCCTACAGGTACTAGATGAAGAAGCTGAAGTTTTCATAGTCAAAATGTGGAGGTTGTTGATATACGAGACAGAAGCGAAGAAGATTGGTCTAGTGAAATAAAGCACTCTCCTTGCTTCTAGGGTTCCATTTCAATTTTGGGTGGTTTTTTTTTTTTCCCATCATTCAAAGACTTTGAATTTTCTCTGTTCTCAGAGACTTGAGACCTGTATTTTTTTATGTAGAAAATGTGAATTTTTTTGTCCTCTGCTCTGAGGCCCCTTTTACCCTTCTCAGTTATCTGAATCCTGCATTGGTTCTCTTTATAATTCACAAGGTACAATTACCGGTATGTTTTATAAGCTGCAGCTACTGTACACGCTCTCTGGTAATTTTGTTATTAATTCTTGTAAATATTAAGGAAAAAAAAAGCCCCTGTTTTGCAAAACACTTGCACTTAATGTGGAACTATATCAGTTACAGATGAAGACAAACTGTTTTACTGCAAATTTATCAGTGCTTTTTTTTTTTTTTGGCATACTCTCCCTCTTTTTATTTAAGGACTGATCAGAATACAATTTAAAAGCAAGTGGCTTGAGCTGCTTTCACAGAACAGCTTTGTGTGTTCATTTGGTCCTCTCATCTGACTCTGGAAAAGGAGTTCCCTCAGACTTTTCATTCTGATGCGAACCAGCAGTAGTCTTGGCACTTTGTTGCCCATTCAGAATTACTAATGAAGCTGGGAACTTAATCTCTTGCAGATGCTCTGCTTCTTTCCTCTAAAGTGCAAATTGCAGGAAGTTTTTTATCCTTTGCTCAGTTAAAACAAGAGCAGGACCTCGATTCAATAAGTGCTATTTAATGATTTATTTTTTTTAAACCTAGAATATCTTCTGCTCAGTTTCATTTTAGCCCTTCCCTATTATCCCTTCTGTCTCCAAAATGATCAGATGGAATTTTTTTTAAATAAATTATTTTTTAAACAATTTTTTTAGTATTTAGAAAAAAAAAAAACCTGTTTGGATGTAACTGACCATAGCAGTTGACAAAAACTAAACCATAAGTTTTCAAACAAAGCCGAAGTCTTGTTTTTATCCATACTGTTAAACTAGCCCTGACTTTTGTTTTCTACTGTAAGCAGTCTGTTGTCCACAAAAAGAGGGTGATATTTTCCTGCCTTGTTTGTATGGGTTTTTATAAATAGGCTGATATGGTATAAATGATGAGATGTACTGTAAACTGCATTTTTTATCTCATACCTGGGTAAGAAGACAAATTGATAATGTGCTATGAGCTGTTTTGATTGCAGGAGGACTGTGTTCCAGGGAGCAAACTGTCTCAAAAACATTTTTAATTTTTAAACACAATTCTTAATAGCAAACAAATTAAGTAAAGGTGTTCCAGTATCTCTATATTGTATTTAACTGAAGGATACAGGTTGACCTGTTCAGAAAACATAACTGTGACCTTGAGTTACTAGTTCTTTGTATCTGGAGAGGACACTTGAAAACACTGTTCTTAACAAACGGGATCGTGTAAAGGTTCCACCATGTAAATATTTCAGATATTAAAATGTATATATTTGATTTAAGGGCTGACATTCTTTTGGAGTCTCGTGCAGCATGCAATTATATTTAAACCTGCTTTCTGAATCAACAAGTGTTCCCAAATTAGGGGTGGGTTTTTCAAAACTACCTCCTGCTTTATGTCAGGTGACTAGAAGCCTGCAAATGCAGATGTCATCCCAATATGTTCTTTCGCATCCCTGTAATACTACACACCACAGAATGTTCTTTTTTAACTTGAGGTGTAATGCTCAGATGTTACTTTTATGTTGTGCTTGAGTTTGCGTGAGAATGTTTTGTTTTACATACTTATATGCTGCAACCTTCCTCTTTTTTTTTCCTGCAACTTGATGTTACTCTAAGAAATTACTTCCCCAATCTCCCCATACAGTTTTGCATCAGCGTTTACCAAAAATTCTCCAAATTCTAAATAAATTCAAGACTTGCTCTGTTTGTAGTAAATACAGAGAAGAGAGAGTGAACTTCATGAGTGCTTTTTGTCCTGCTAATATGGCATTCTCTCTCTGTCATTAGTAGTAGTTAAGCCGAATGCGACAAATGCGTTGTAATGCCACTGTGTGACAGATTGCCTAACATCCTTGTTGAGATTCTTCAGTGAAAACTCAAGTTGTGAAACTTCAGCTTATTTTCTTCTGCCCTGAAGTAAAGCTGTATATTCATCTTATTATTTATGCATTGGACATAAGCTTGTATGTACTCTTCCTTTCCTAAGGAGACTGAAGGCATCTGGGTGAGGAAGACATCTAAAATTTAAGCTGGAGTGTTAAATATCCAGGTAAATAAGTATTTAGAAGCAGTTGTGACATATTAAAAAAAAATAACTTTGTGGAAGTTGAGGTTTTCTTCAGTAGTGGAAGGAGGAAGGAACGTTCACTATAGCATTTCTGGCTTGGCTTATGCAAGTACTTCAACAAATTTTCCTCCTTCAGAATGCAAAATGTTGCTTTATAAAGTCACTTCCAGTGTTTACCTCTTACTCTCTAATTAGTAGTATTACTTCTCAGTGATAACAGTATATTTTGTGTCCGTGATGCTGGGGGGTAGAACACAAATTACGTACTGCTGAGAGGTTCTTAATATAGAAAGTAACTTTCCTTTGTTAACTGTTTTTCTTTCAACTTGCAATAACAGTTACTTAAAGATAAACTTGGAAAATTTGGAGTAGAAAAAGCCTTTACTGTCTGAATATGTGATATAATACACACTGTGTGTGTTATGTTAGTGAACGCACCGATTAAGAGTATACTGGAGAATGAGCTCCATTAGCAAAGTATGTATGTTGCCACTGGGTATTCAGCGCGGCATACCATAGTATGATCCATTCTGTGATGGAAGGGTACTTCAAAAGTTACACAGAGTGCATAGAGGGAAATAAATATCAATATTAATACAACAGAACTGGATATACTAGTCGTTGATCTGGACTTTGCTGTGGAACGAGGCTTTACACCTTAACCTAATACATGCCCTTAGTCTCCTGATAATCATTCTGCATAACTGCCATTCAGTGTTACTTGGAATACGCGAGTACAAAATATGAAGTATCATTGTTTTCATTAGTGTGCACTGAAAAGACATGGGAAATCACGAACAAGTAAGATCCATTACCAAGAATTATATACTTTTATATTACCATTAATTTGATAAGAGATTCTTTTTTGTTCTTAGAGTATTTAACCTGTTCGCATACGGATTTGGTCTTTCTAGTTTTGGGTGTTCCCTTCCTCCTTTCTCTTTAAGCAGGAGCCTGCACTAAAAATAACCATCTAGCTAAATGATTCTGGCTCTAAATGTGGGCAAGGGGAAGGCCCCAAACAGTAAGTTTAGTTTCTTACTGAATTCCACTTTCTTACTGCTAATGCTTTCCTATTACTGAGAGGGAAGCATTAGACCTTTCATGCTTTTACTAAATGGAGTTGCTAGCTAGCTGCTTGCAGGAGTAGTGTTTTAGAAAGTGGATACACTTAAAACTGGAAGCTGTTGGCTTTTATATTAGAATAGGATCACACTTTTTCATATTCTGTACGTTTTCCTGTGTAGGAACATTGGATGTCATACATGCAGACTTACAAATTAGTACACAGCCATGCAGTGTGAGCAGTGTAAGGTATTGTTAATAGGTGTTTCATCATAGGTCAAATTGGTATCAATCATATAAATAGAGAATAGTCTGGTACAGCTGTATGTCCATGTTTGGTTTTTTGGTTGTTTTTTTTTCCCCCTCCTCTTGAAATAACAGTTTTATTTGGTTAATGGTTAGGCATCACTTTCGGTCTAAAAATGGCTTCCTCTATCTTGGTAACCCAGTTAGGTTACGCACTTTTAAAAAGGAATTGTGGATTACTCTTCAAATACCATGGATAGCAAGGTAAGTTTGAAGTTTGAAATTGCTTTTGTTTCTTCCACAAGTGAGTCACAGGTCTACTAGCGGCTTCTTGAAAGGATGCCACATTGACTTTAGATTAATACTGCTTTTATTTTGAAATGCAAAGATCCCTTCACGTTATTTTTATCAATGCTTTTTTGTGGGACCATTTTAAAACAGGTTTACTAGCTTGTATACAACTTGAATTCAAAACAACCAGGAAGTGTATTTTCTCATAATACACCTCTCTTGACTTGGTAATGTCTCTTACCCGGTTAAACAGGACAAGCTAGATGTCCCTTGCAAGACTACTCTTGGCTGAAGTTTCAAAGAGTGCTCGCTCTCTGATACCCAACCAGCCGGCTCCTAGTCGGTGACTTTTCTCCAGTTACCCTCCCCTTGCCTCGATGTCGCGCTTTTGCTTAACGGCACGCTTTCAGCTTGTTCTTTCAGAAACGCTCCGTCGTGCCTCCTGCGTGTCCGTGGGTGCCTGTGCTGGCCGGATGTACCTCCCTCAACCGAGGGGCCCCTAAGCCGCCGTTCTGGAGGTCTGCTCTGGTGGCCCGAGGCCGGCTGCGGGCCTGGCAGCTCCCCCGACGCCCCGCGCCCGGCTCCCCCCGGCCGGCGGTGCCGCTCCTCAGCGGCTGCCGGCCGCCACCGTCGGAAGTGAGGTCGCGTCGGAGGGCGGGGCCCGGGCCGGAAGCGAGTGGGGCCGGGCTGCAGGACGGCGAGGAGCCGGTGGCGGAGCCCGCGAGAGGGGCGCCGTGCAGGTCGGTCTGTCAGCGGCCGCGCGTGGGGGGCCGGGGCAGCCCCGGGCACGCCGCCGCCGCACATCTCGGAGGGAGCGCGGGTCGCGGGTGCTCATCGCTCGCCGGGCCGGGCCGGGCAGCGTGTGGGGCGCGGGACGCCACCTGGAGCCGGGCCGGGGGCGCCTCGCAGGCCAGGCGGCGGCGGCGGGGCCGCGAGGTGCCGGCTGGGCCGGCGGCTTTGGGGGCGGCCGGGTCCGGTGTTTGTGCGAGCCCTGCGCCACACGCCCGCGGGTCGGGGCGGGGTCCCTGGCCGCTCCCCCGGCCGGGCGGAGCGGGGCTGGTGTGGGCGGGGTGGACGCGAGTGGGGCTGCGGTCGGTCAGGCTGCTCCGGGGCCGGGGAGCTGGTGACGCCGAGCGGGGTCGGGCGGGGGCCCGACCCTCACCCCCACCGCCGCGGGGGACCTCCCCGCCCTCGCGGCCTTTCTGGGAGCCGGCGGCGGAGCCACTCGCCTCGCCTGGGACCCGGTGCCGGCTCGCCTGGGGCCGAGGGAGAGCGGGGCCGCTGGCTGTGGCGAGGCTGCTCCGGCTCGGGGCAGGGCTGAGAGCGAGCTCGGCGGGGCGCTCGGTGTTCCCCCAGGAAGGCAGCGGCTGCTGCTTGTTGCTGCTTTGAGAGAGAAGCACGGGTTAGCCGGGCCGCACTGCGTTTGCTGTGGCTGATCCATGCTGGCTTTTCGTCCCCTTCGAAGTAGGGAAAGCATTACAGAGCTTACTCGCGTGTTACCCCTACTTACTAGGCTAAACGTACATGCATGAAAACTGCACTTGCAACTCCTGTTGTTCTTACTAACCAAAGGAAAGCCAAAGGAAGCAAGGAAGAACTTTTTTTAGACAGGCTATTTTAGTATTAACAGCTTCATTAGAAAAAATGTTTTGGTGAGTCCCTTTTTCACGTAAAACAAGTAAAAATTTAATTTGTGTCTGTCTGTTTATGCACAGTTCATTTCTCGATTTCATTCATTCATAGTTAAATTTCAAACTTGGGAGTGTTCATTTATTTAAAAGTAGGAAATAAAGTCGTTTGGGAAGATGTCATGAATCCGTTTTCTGAGCTCTTGAGTTTTCAGAAAGGATTGTTTTAATAAACCGTAAGTTTTGAGGTCTGTTAGACACTGTCATTCAAGCTTTGGTGCAACTCTTCTGTCGGTTACTCCTCCTTGTCTTCATTTTCTCTGTGCTCCTCAGTAGTTGTTTTTTTGTTTGGTGAGTTTGTGGTTGTTTTCTTTACCAGTCTTTAAACAGGATTTTGTGGGGTGTTGTGTTGTGGGGGTTTTTTTGGTTTTGTTTGTTTGCTTGTTTTTGTTTTTTGTTTTTCCCTCCTGTAGTTTAATTAGAATTTTTACATGCTGCTATGTGAAAAATCTCATTCCAATACTCCACATTTGGATAAAAATATTTGACTTTTTCCTCTGTGGTGGCCCTGTCACTGAGAATTTTTACCAATAGCAGCTTTAAAGCAACATTGTTTATATTCTGTAGTCTAACCAAAGAATTAGAGCAAAAACTTTAAGAGTAAAAGCAATGTAATGCTTATTTATTTTTATCTAATCTTACATCTCATTATATTTTGAATTAGATGTGCTTTATTTTTAATTAAAAACGTGGAAGAGAGCCATTCTAGTGAATACTACATTGTCTTTGTTTTCCAAGCAGTTTGCATGCTCCCACTAGATTTGTTAAATTGGTGTTGCTTCCTAATGGCTCTTTAGCGTAAGCTACATCCCCGCTGAAGTTAGTAAGCACTCTGCACTGGTCTTGTAAGATACGTATTTATTTGTAAGTAGAGAAGCAGCTTCTGCATCTTAGTATGCATGAAAATAGCCTTAACTCCCTCTTTAAGTAAGATGCTGTCTTGCAGCACTTGTGGCTTGCCGCTGCCAAAAGTGAGAGGCCTTGCTTTGTGATGTCCTCCCTTTTTTCAAGATCCCTTCATACACTAGATGAGTATACTAAAACAGCAGAAACATATTCTTGTTTTCTTTTCCCAGATTTGTTTTCTTCTATTTTAGTGAGTAAAACCTACTGTAAAGAGGACTGGTGAGTGCTGGAGTTGGCACAAGGTAGGCAGGAGCCACTTGGGATGGAAGTGGTGACCGGCACTCCACCCTTCAGGCGGTGGTTTATTCACTTCCCTATGTTTTGTGTAACCAAGCCAGTGATTTGTCTAGGCCGACTCATTGTTTCTTAAAATTATGTTTTTTCTGAAACTTATGTAGTTACGTCACCCTTCTTCCTTTTTCCCCTATATTGCTTTATCCTCCTTTGTTATGGCGCACGTGGTTTATTCATGTTTGCATAGGAAAATGTTAGCATGTGACTTTTATGGAAGAATGTATAAAGCTGTTACAAGCATATGGCATGTTTATGTACATTTAGGTGATACATAAAACCTGCCACTAGGGGAAATGAATGCACATTAAGTTCTCGAGGCTCAGCTGAAATACTGTTTTGTGTAGCTCTGGGTCACTCTTAGGGCACTACAGTATTAAAGATCTATCCAGATTTTAAACAATCAAGTGTAACTCAGTCATCCTTGCTTGAAGATTCCTCTTGATCTTATCAGCAATCCAAAACTGAACGACGTGGAGCAATTGTACTCTGCTGAGATAAAAACATACAAGTTGTGCTCTGAGCAAGCATGCAGTGCTTCTCATTTATTGCACAAGAAGGAATGGAGAACTGTTTTGAAAGATTAGTTTGTTGCTGGTTTACTTGTGTGGCTGATGAACTAATTTGATAACGCCTAGACACTCTTATTTTTATGCTGGAAAATCCCTGTTATGACCTCTTAGTAAAGATGTGATACAGTTTAGTATCCTGGTGTAGATAGAAAATGGTTATCTTTGGTCTGTGTGAACTCTAAAAATTGGGGTAGTGAGGGGATGGAGAACTTGACAAAGGCTTTTTACACATCTTTTTCCTTTCAGCATCTCAAGAGGAAAGATCCATTTTGTGTAGAAATAAGTGATTTCCAGAGGACAGCCCCAATGACAGAACTGTCTGCACATTTACCCCAGTTTCAGCATGGACAGCTGACAGAAAACTTCCCTGATAACCACCTCAGCAACACCGTATGTAACGAACAATTTTATTACCTGGTAGCAGTTAAATCAGGATGAATGATGAGTGTGGATGAAAATACAGTTCAGAACTCTAGAAATCTGTTTGTTGGGAGTAGTTTTCTCTATCTAGACTGCTGTGGTGATAAGCAGTACTGAAAGAAATATTCTGTAAATATCTGAAGTTCTAAACTAATTTTTATATACAGATAAGACTTCTATTTTAACGTGATGTTGGAGTGACCAAGCCTTCAAGAAAAATAAGAAAATGGTGCGGGACGCTCCCATGTCAAACATTGACCTTTAGAGGATTTAGTGAGCTCTCTTGATGTAGCCTGGCTGTGGTCTGCTTGATTCACAGGTTTCTCAGTCGCAGAGCTAATTTTAGTCTAGGTAGAGCTTGAAGCCTGGGTGGTGGTGTTGCTGTTGCTGGAGGACTACTATGCAGGAAGAGCAGCACCGTCTTACTTGTGAATAATTGTCAAGGTGCTCTCAGAGTTCTTGAGGTTTTGGGGAGGAAGGGGAACTCAAACTATCAAGTTTTATATGATTGCTTTGAAAGTCCTAAGCGCATAACTGTTGCTAAAACTGTACTCGTTGTACTACATGTGTTTTGATAAAACCAAGTTTAGATGATCTACTTGGGTGTGGTGCTCAGGCTCTTGGATTTGTCATGCTCAGTTCTTTGTTCCTGCTGTGCTCTTGAATACCAGGTTTCCTTGTGACACAGAAATGCTTTTGTGAGGCTGGGCCACTTGTAGCCATGTTTATGGCACTGATTCAAGAGAATATTTTGATCCCTGCTCTAACTCTTCTGTACAATCCAGCAGTTTAAGTAGAATTTTGAAAAGTCCTTGTCTTTATCTCAGGTCAGCATCTTGCTGTATCAATAAAAAGAGAAAACATTTGAAAATTATTTTTAAATTAAGAAGTCAGTCTGATTTAAGACCTTACTGATTATAGAAATTGTTAATAAAAATAGGGAAGTGGAAAATTTTGTATGGCATCCTTTGTGCTTTTACTTCAGAGGGAATGGAAAAGGTTTCTTTTCATCTTGGATGGGTGAGAAACTAACTTTTATTGAACACTTCTGCCAGATTAAAAAGGCAGAGCTCAGTGATGAACTGTGGGCTCACCATCCTTACAGATAACTTGGTGATGCTCCTTCCCAGCAATGGGGGACGGATGGTTCTATTTACTTCTCACTAACAGACTGTACTGATGAGTAACTACTACTTGTGCTTTTTCTTTCCATGTTTAAGTGTAACTCTAGGTGTAGTTTCAATACTTAGTTGTAATGATTTTTCTCCACTACACACATCCGCTTTGGTTTTGTACATAGGTACAAAAATCCTTTCCTGCTTAAGCATATCTAGCTTCTGTGGCTAACAGTCAGCATGTGTCATCACTAAGTACTATAATTTACCATTTCTTCTTCCAGTCACACCCCAAGAGTTCAGCCCAGTCTTCAGTATCTGTCACTGTATAATGACCTTTAAACATAAATGGTGTATTTGAGACCTAATGCAGTCTGTGCTCGCTGTCAGGCAAGGGGGTCTGCTCCTGATGTATAAATTCGGATTTAATAAATAAAAACTTTTTATCAAATATGCTCGTTTTTTATCTCTTGGTTCAGGGGCATTGCTCTGGGTTTGCTATTAACTATTTTCCTGATAGGGGAAAAAAAACCCTATCCTTTACTGTTGATACTGTTTATTCACCTGAAAGCGCGTAGTTCGTAACTTACGTTTGCTTACGGTGTTACAACAGGTGTTACTGACTTTTTAGCTTCAGAATTTTCACTTTTAACTATGTCTGAGGAAAGTGAAGAGTCTGTTCCTTTGCTTCCACTTCAGCAAGAGTCCATGGCCTCTGCTCTGTTTAATACTGATCAGGTAGGATATGAGTGCACTTTGTTCTTTTAAGCAGTGGGGCACGCGCATGTCACATTTAGCTACACTTTAGTAGCCTGAAAGGACAACTTTTTTCTAGCTTTAACAGCAAATGAGGCAATAACTCTTAAAACACTTTTGATGCTGCTCTGGTTTTCATGCACTGTGTTTTAATATGTAGAGGCATTTTGTGATTGTGTCTTTGTTCCTAACTAGTGGAGGGAATAAAATGGCACATACTGGTCTAATTTCTTCAATTTTTCTCTTTATGTTTGATTTTGCAGGTTTTTTGTAGTAGTGTGCTAGTTAATCAGGCTTTTCGTTTGGCTGTTTTTGTTTGCTTTGCAAAGCTGTAGATTTTTATTTTACTTTTTCTGTTTCTGTGCCTAAGATAAGATGAGGGTAAATGCTCCCTCATGCAGGACTGCTGTTACAGCAGAGAAAGAGCAATGTATTCTGCAAGCGTGCAGAAGCCTAAATACTAGGTCTGCTTTACTCGTGAAGTGTTCCGAGGCTCTGATCATCTGCAATGTAGTGTTACTTATGATTATCTTAGGCAGCTTACTTAGGTAAGCTTATTGTTGTCTTGTTGTAGACTGAGAGAAATGGAGTATTTTCACTATCAAAGTGAAAAATGTAACTTTTGAGCTATAATCTGTACAGAAAGAGGTTCAGTTGCAGCCAGCATTTCAGAACAATTAAACATGATCTCTTTATTTGCATTCTCCCATATTCCTGTTTCTATCTGACTTTCAATAACTGTATGTGAGGACTTTACACAAAATGCCAAGTGATTTCTAATTAATCTTTCATTTAGTAAGAAATAATATTGAACCCAAGATCTTTTTCAGGACATACTTTAAGTTAATGATACTAAATTCAAATTAAGGTTAAAACCTTAATTCTAAAAATCTGGTTGCCTGCTAATTTTAATTGCTTAATTAAGACAATTTTAGCTTTTTTTTTTTTTTTTCTCCTCTTATATTCAGTTTCCTTTTTGAAAAATAAAGCACATTTTCTTAGAGGACAGTTCTTGAAACCCTGCTGAGCTTGATCCTGAGGATACCACAAAAAGGAGTAAATAGGCAAAGCATTTGGTGTGTATTGTTACTTTGTAATGTTTTGTAAAAACAAATTTTTCATGAGTTGGGGAAGTTGTAAAGCTTCAACCAAGGTTTTAGCAGTGTCAGTGTTTGCAGTTCAAAGTCCAGGGACTTGTATTCCTTAATCACTTAAGTGCTTTTGAAAACCCCACTATGAGTTCCTGAGTGTGTACTTAACATTTTGTCTTTTCTGAGGGTGGGGATGGGAAAATTCTGTACAACGAATCTCCCAAATTAACTATTGATTTGTCAAAAAACTGCAGTGAGTTAATGAGATACAAGTCAGCAATTATGTTTGGAAATGCTATTAAGAACAGGTAATGAGACTTTAACATTGCATGGTTAAGTAAAAAATTACCTGCATAGGAGTATTTAAGCAGAAATACATTAGGTTATTTTCAATGCCCTATCTTATGTCTAGAGCAATCTTACTAAAACTGAGTGATATTTTAAAGGTATTGAAAAATGCATCTTTGTCCAGTTTATTGTACGTTTTAACCTAAAGCTGCTTTAGTGCACTTACTGAAACTGAACTGTTTGTAAATTAAGTAATTCTGAAGAAATGAGATTCATTTTGTAAGGAATAAAAAAATCTTTGTGTTACATCTCTTTTATGTTAAGCCTCTTGAGTGGAGGGAATGGGAACAGTAGAGCACTGACTTTGGACACGGTAATACAGTAAAAAAAAAAAAAAGTAGCCTGTATAAAATGTTGCATTTTAGGGCTTGTTTAGAGTGACTGGTAAACATAAAGTGGTTTTGTTTCTTTGTAGTCCAGAACAGGTGAAACTTAGCTCACTGTCCTGTTGTGTTCTCTGTATGTGCACACAACACACAAAAGGCTAAATGCCTGCTGCTGACGTGGCTTCTTGGAGAGAGCGCAAAAGGTTTGTGACACCAGGAGGAGTGCAGGCCTGATCATTTACTTGTAGGGGGTGTTCCCAGTTTGTATTTTTGCTTGTGGTTAATCTTAATTCCATTGAAAGTTTACCTCTGTCCTCGTGTTTGAATTACACCGTTGATGTTTCATGTAGCAGTATCAGGAAGGCTAGGAGGCTCTTTCGTATTTGTTGACAAGAGTGGTGGAATTTCTCCAATGTCAGTGAAAGGGTGTGGCAGTAGTATCCTTGGGAAAGGAGAGAAAGAATCTCCACGCTTAGCTTATCACGATAAAACTTTGGGATCAAATCTCAGTATAAAGACTGAGAATTACCTGTGTTTGATCACTGTTTCTGTGTCATTCTTCTCACTAAAGATGTGGGAACACAATACCTCGTGAAACTCCATTTTAATATATATTCTAGTTAGTGTACTGTAATGGGAGTAACGTGGTAAGGTAAATAGAAATTTTCTTGGGATTTTCATGGAGTTAGGGTCATAAATGTCTGTTTGGCATTATTTCTAGGAACAGATACAGTTAATTCTTGTCAAGCTATGAGTAATCTACTGTCATGCACCCTTGTATCAACTGTAGTTTGGACCAAGGGAAAAAGCTGTCTGTCTTTATTCAGCTTTTTAAATTCTGTTTAAAGGAAAGGCGACATAGGCTGTTAGATGCAACCAGCCTTACTTTCAGCTGCTGCTGCTTTTAATATAAATGCTTCTAACAAAACCCTGTGCTCCCATTCTTTTGATAACTACATGGTGCAATTAATTACTACTGTTTAAGTCCTTGCTGTGGCAAGTGTTCTTGACAGTAAATATTACCTTACACACTTCCCCCTCAAGATCTTTAGCTTAGTGTACAAGAATATGATTGTGGATAGTTGCTGAGGAAACTGTTTTTTATGTATTGCAGAATGACAACAGTGAAAGACGTCGCCATGATAATAGTGAACGCAGAAGAAATGACAATCCTGAGTCTGAGACCAATGGGCAGCCACAAAACAACATTCAGCAAGTGGTGGAACAAGATGAAGAAGAAGATGAGGAGCTGACACTGAAATATGGGGCAAAGCATGTGATTATGTTGTTTGTACCTGTCACGCTTTGCATGGTGGTCGTTGTTGCAACCATCAAGTCTGTCAGCTTTTATACACGCAAGGATGGACAGCTGTATGTATTAATTTTTTCCCCTATCTTTTCGATAGACTCACTTAGATAATTTTCTTTAATCTCCATTTCTTCAGGAGTCTAATTCAAGCAGTGAATTCCCTCTTGCCTCCCTTTTCCCCTCCACCAGCCCGAAGATAGTTTTGTTTTATTACTTCCAGAAACCAGACTCTATATTCGTGGTACTATTGACATTTGTTGTCTGTCTGGTGACCAGTCAGGATAATATCTTGGTTGTTACTGCTTGATTCAAATCCTAGTCCTCGTTTTGATACTTCATCGTGACCTGTGGTATTTATAAAATAAACTCAATCTTGAGCCAAAGCCATTTCAATTGTACTCTGCTAGAATACAAAGATTTTGGAAAAGGAAAAAACTGCTCATTTAAATGAAGTAACATATACGCCAAGTTCTGGTTTGCCTATGCTGTTTGATAAATTCAAATGCAAGAGGAAGATAGCTTTATGAGGTTCACTTCTGTTGCAGTTACAGAAACTTTCCTGGCAGGTTTCCTGTATAGATGTTTTTGGGGGTTTTTTTGGCAAAATATTAATGTTACCAAAAAAAAAGCAATTTCAGTGAAAGCTGATTTGAGAGAAAGGAGACAAAGGAAGAACACTGAGCCTGTCAGAACCTGCAACAAATCAGTCTAAATGTTCCACTGTGAAAATGTTTAGACAAAATGATTCAAAGTGTGTTTGGCTTTGAAATGTTTGTATAATATAAGCATGTCATAAAATGTTTCAATAAAACACAAAGTTCTTTTTCACTATCAAAGTTGCTGATCAAAGAATTATTTTTCTTGAGATTTTGTTTATGGTAAGTGTTCCCCTCCCCCATAATGGAGTGGGTTTTTTCCCCAGGTTGTATTTCTTTAAGAAAAAGAGTTGAGCCCATACGTTGTTTTGTTGAAATCACTGGGGAACCTTTCATTGTGAATCCACTAGATGGTGTGCTTACAAAGGTCTAGCTGCAGTAATGGTCTAATGATTCATAGCATGCGAGTAATTGTATCAAACAATGTGGAGTTCTGGTTTTTGTTTGTTTTACAAAGTAAAAAATAGTAATCTAAGAATGTAGGAAAGGCAAGTCTTCTAAGGAAATTTTTTTTGCTTAAAGTTTGCCTAATATGATACTATGCTGCCTTTCAAATTTTGCCTAAGTAGAAAATAGCTGTTGCTTTCACAGCTCTAAATTGAAAGATTAGTGCAATTTCATTTGATGTTGGCCTCACATATCAGAAACATCTGTGCATTCAGTGGCATTTCAGTTGACTCTTTGTTGTTGTAGCATCTACACTCCTTTCACAGAAGAGACAGAGACAGTAGGACAGAGAGCCCTGAATTCAATTCTCAACGCCGCCATCATGATCAGCGTTATCATTGTCATGACCATACTCCTGGTTGTGCTTTACAAATACAGGTGCTACAAGGTGAGTATAAATATAATTGCCGTAATTGTGCTGGTTTTATTTATTAGTACAGATTACTGAGAATGGAACAAAACGAAGGGTTATTGAGGATGAGTGAGCAAAAGTAGCAGAATTAGGGGTTCAATTCAGTTTCAATTTTGTGGCTTCTGTTCCTTTGACACAATGGGGAGGCAAAGGCCCAGTGCTACCACTGCTGGCTATTTTGTCAGTTAGAATTAGGGTGGCATTGCTTCCTATTCTTGTGAAAGGTACCATGTAGTGAAATCTTCCTGTGGTTAAGAACTAGAAAGTACAGACCTGGTCCTACAATTTGAAATCTATTCAGGACTTCAAGGGCTGCCCTCTCCCCACCCTGCCCCCAGTACAGAAGTCTCCCAACAGTGTGATGTGTGCGTGGCTGTACACACCAGGCGATATCCTTATAGCAAACACAGAGATTCTAAGGCTCTTTTGTGAAAGACTTCAATCATATAATGATGTAATCTAGGCAAGTCCAGGCTTAGCATAAATAATTGCAATGTCACCTGCCTGGGAGGAGTTGTTCATGAAAATTCCTGGTTGTCTTTTGGCCTTAATGACCCATTTGACAAGGTTTGGCCTGATAAAACTTCCCAGTGTGCAGCCAGAACCTTGAATCTGTTTCATGGTTACAAAACAAGCAGTGAGATCCATGTGCTGGCACAAAGCTTTGCTCCACTTTATTTTGTTTTCAAGAGGAAAAAATGGTTTTGGTGTTCATGGCTGTAGGTGAAACCCCTTTACAAAGTGTCAGTGGAGCGACTGGGGAAATGATTTTTGCCTGAATCTGCATACAGCATGGAATAGTGTTTTTTAAAGTATGGACCCTCTCTTTTATCACAGTGTGGTGTTAAATCTGAACTGACAAAGTTTTCTTTTTAAACCGTCAATTCTTTTCATTCTAATGAAGTCAAATAACTGATGTACTTCAGCTAGGTTCCTTGGCAGCCAGTCGCTTCTCCTCAGGTGCTGAAGGCATCAACTAGTTTTTACTAAGCTTTTCACATTTCTGGCTTCCCTCTTGACCTTACAAAGCACTGCACGTTCTCCTTACAAAAATAATTGTTGTACTAAAAAATTGGAATGATTAGACAACAGAAATTTCCTGGAGTTATATTTTATGCTAATTAAAAGAAATAATTAACTTATTTTTAGAATTGCTAACAGAGTATTTCTGTGCTGCTATATCAGAATGCTGTAAAATGTAGTTACCTGTCCATTGAATTCTATTTTACATGCAGTTCTATATGTAGAATGTAGTCTAGGTTACGGGGAAGGGAACTTATAATGAAAGAACGTTAGGTCTCCAGCTGGTAGTGAAAATTTGCTTATCTTCACAAGATTTTTATCTGAAAACTCCTTTGAAGAAAGGAAATACTATTTCAGCTTTACTGCTGTCAGTTTCCTATGTTTCTCCTGTACATGCTAAGTTAAGCATGGTCCTGATTCTAGCTGCTAAACCTAACCAGAAACAGCATCTTCAAAGATGATTGTATTTGACTAGCTTTTCTTTTTAACGTATTTTATTATTCTCTGCATTCTTCATTGTTTAGTCTGCCTAACCAAAATCTGGCTGTTGCAGCTCATTTTCATTCTCTGCATTCTGCAATCCTTAGTTTTTATTCAAGTTGTAGCAGGCAAAGCTGACTCTGTACCAGCAATCAATTAGTGTTGAAGCTGTTGTCAAATGAAGAATGAAAATTCTTTAATTAGAAGGCAACAAACCTGTCATGGTATCCTGCTAGGAAAACACTGGCCAAAACTTACAAGAAATACTTTGGAAAAATCGCTTGTATGAAAAGAGGCTGGCGATCTGGAAAATGCTATAGCAAATGAGACACATACTGAGAATAAAACAAACATCTGTGTGTAAAATGCCAACTTATGTCAATTCTTGAACTACCTCCTTTAGTACTGTTGACAGTAGTTATGCAAAGTGCATGTAAACATTTACTGGACTATGGCCTTGATGTTTGACATTGTTGGCATTATACTCTTTACTAGAATGAAACATTAGTATTCACGTTATTTTCTTAAGTGGTAAGAAAGTTTAAGAGCTTGTACTACAAATAGAAGGACTACAGATAGAAGTCATGTTATTATTAAAAGAAATGGCACAAATTTCTTTGCCATTTTCTTAAAATGATTTCAACTAGTTTTACAGAGAAATAAAATTACTCTTGTTAGGTCACTACTTAGATATATTGGTAGCTTTACAAGTTGTTTGAAAGTTGGATTCTGTTTCAGATACCTATCAGTCTTCAGTTTTAATAGGTGGGGTTTTTTCCCCACTTCTTATGAGTGGTGACAGTTTGATGGACTGAGACAGATACTTCGGCAGTTTTCCTGCAACATCTTTACAGGCACCATGCTTTACTACATGTGGGAAATTCTTCAGTCTTTTTGAGAATACACTAGCAAATATGGAAAGCCAATCTGTTAGATTAGCAAGTTAAATGACAGGTTTTATTAGGTTGAAGGTTAAATTTGAACCTGTTTTGAAAGACAGTGTGAAGGAGGAGAATGAATGTTTCAAAAATTGCTGAGAATTTTAAAATGCTTATGAAAAATTTAGTATTAGACTAAATATACTGTATTACTAACTGTAGTAGCTAGATTCTTAATTTGCTGGAAAGTCCTGGTTGCCGCATGTAAATGTGATTCCTTTAATCTCTGTGCATATGGGCTTTACTTTCAAATTAACTTTTGCAAAATATTTTAAGAACTATAACATAAGGTGCATTCTACTACACATCTTTCAGAAGAAGAGAAATAGATAATACAATTTCTAAACAGTTTCTGAATACTTTGACCTGGTGTACATATGTAGCTAATTTAACCAGTTAATTTTCCACTGAGCATGTCTGTTCGAAGCAGGATTTCTTATGCAGCTTGAATTTCTAGATTATTACTTCTGACTGGTTATCCACTTGCAATATTGGGTCTGGTTTTATATATAAGATTCTGTGCTGGGAATTTGACCAATACATGTTTCATTCTCAGTTCAGAGATTACTAAAGTTACAGGGCTCTTTAATCTTAATTTTTAATTTTGCACAACAATATACAAAAGTAGTATGCACTTTCATTAGTGCAAAGTCTGAGCGCCTGTCGTTTCCAAGTGTAAATCTATGCATGTCCCCACTGACTGCACCCTGAACTGTTTTGTTAAATTGTTGAGTGTGTATATCTGCTCTCATATCAAAATTAGGGATTATGTTCTATAGATGATTGATAGAGAATATAGAAATCCTTATACAGTCGTTCATCGATGACATGCTAATTCTGATTTTCAACAGATAAGAGCTGAAGATTTTTCTGTGTTCCAGCATTTAATTCTATAACTGCATTCTGAAAATGATTTGGAATCAGAGCAGGCTTTTTCATTGCGCAAAAATGAATCATGTTTTCCATCTGTGTTAATACTGGATACTTCTGCTATGTTATAATGCCACGGTTATCAAAATGGCCTAAAATATACAAACAGTAGTTTCTGTTCTGTAGAACCTCTACTGAAAGACCACAAGCACTTAAAATTCATAAGTGTAAATTGAAATACAGTGTGTATAGACTAAATATGAATGTAGCAACAACCAAAGAGAGGGATATCTAAAATCATTTTCTTGCTTTAATCAAAAGAGGAAATAACCTTAAAAGCATTTTTAAGTAGACATTAACTTTAAAAATAACAAATCTAAAGAAAAAAATCTTTTTTTCCCAGGTGATCCATGGCCTGGCTTATCATTCTTCTCTTTTGCTGCTTTTCTTTTTCTCATTCATCTACCTGGGGTAAGGTGAACTAAAGCATTAATATGCTATTTTTCATGTATCGCTTTGTGTATGTATTATTTTAGAACTAGCCCTTGAATCTTAGAAGAATGATAGTGAGTAAGCTGTTGCAATAAAATTTTTAGTTTTATTTAGGTTATAGAATACACATAAAAGAGAGAGAGATTTATCGGTTTATAGTGCATCTGATATTGTACAGAAGCTGTCCGTCACATGCATCACCAGAATAAGCTGTCTTCCACAGGGTAGCTTATTCTGCTAGCATATCTTCTGATAACTTAATTTTTCATAGCCATATGACTCAAGGGCAGTTGTTTACATCATCGGCTTTGGTGGTGGGCTGTATATTCAAAGGCTGTTTGCATAGGAGTGGCAGAAAAGGATCAGCTGAAAGAGTCTACTCTCTCACCAAAGTATACAGTGTTTTTCTTTCAAATTTGGTAGCATGCCTTTATCCAGACATCAAGAAAAGTTGTACATAATACTCGGTATTCTGTAAGATGAGCAACCTGATCAGGGTTTGTAACTAGAGTTATGCTATGAAATTATTACATGGTGTGTATTTTTGGTACCACTTGATGACAGATACACTTCTCTTTGCAGGAGCTTATTAATTTGATCTCTAGAGGGAGAAAATGGTGTTCCTTCAGTCACTAATTTTGCCAAAAGTGATGTGTGATGCCTTTTTTTGTCAGTATTTTCTCTACCTTAATAATGACTTTTGAAATACAAGGCAATCTGTGCTGCACAAGTGCAGTGGCAGGCGGGGTGGAACAAGTTGGCAGGCTCACTTCCTTTGGGTTTGGGTTGGAGCTGGCACTCTTTCACGAGCATGTATGACTGAAGGCTTTCCTGACTCTCTGCTTTCCTTCGCCTGTCCCTGCTGCCATCACAGCAGTGCTGGCTTCCTTTTGCAGAGGTCCAGTGAGTGAGGAGGGAGTTTGTAGACCAATTATACATGATGGCAGGAAGGGGTATCCTGTTAAACACTGTACATCTCAAGGCCGGCTAACAACTATGGAAGACAAATTTCCTGGAGGAAAGTATCATGCAAATTATAATGTTCTTAGTGGCTTGATGAGTTGGTAGCAGCAGAATCTGCAAAAAGCCATCACAACCGTTTCTTCTTTCCCTGGGTCAGTGGAATCACCTGTGACTTGGTGACAACATATTTGTCTATTTTGGTTTACTTATGGAGGGTCTTAATTAGTTTATGGTATTTGGTGTGACAGAGTGGAAATGGTTCATCCAAAAAGAAAGCTTTTTACTTTAGTGTTTGTGGTGCAAAATAAATAGAATAACCATGTATATCTTTCTTGAAGTTAGAAAGTGTTTCTGTTCCACAGGCAGCAGGTAAGTAGAGAGGAGATCTGTTTGCTATGCCTTTAAAGATCGCTTATAACCTTACAAGTTCTTATTCTTCTGATTTTTTAAAAATTGTGAGCATAATGAAATGACTGGTTTTGCAGTAATGTCCATTTCCTGTCAATTTCTGCTTTGATTGAGAAGGAAATAGAACATTCATGAAAATTGTCAGGAAAGCAAAGTCGGGTGAAGCAAACACTGGTAAAATTATCCCCTTTGTGAAGAATAGTTAAGTACTAATTGGAGATAGAATTTACATTTGTGCCACTACATTGAATATGAAATTTAAAAAAAAAATGCATATTCTGAAGCTTGCATCTATAACTTGTTTCCATTGTTTTAAGCAAATGCAGTCCCATAATTCTTTTCCATATTTTTTTTTTAGCGAGGTTTTTAAGACGTATAACGTTGCATGGACTACATTACAGTGGCACTCATGATCTGGAACTTCGGTGTTGTGGGAATGATTTGTATTCACTGGAAGGGTCCGCTTCGGCTCCAGCAGGCATATCTCATCATGATAAGCGCTCTTATGGCCTTGGTGTTCATTAAGTACCTTCCTGAATGGACTGCGTGGCTTATCCTGGCTGTCATTTCAGTGTATGGTAAGGTCTGGGGCAAGGCATAGTAACTGGTATTATGGTGAGAATTTCTTCTATTCCCTGACTTTTCTGTTTGTCTGACTAGACCTTAAAAAAAAGAAAAAGTGGGGGTGGGGTGGGGGTGGTGGTATCATCCAAAGTAGTGGATAAGGTGATTACAGACTTCAGAAATAAGATCATGATCTAAACCAAGAACAGTCCCCTGCAGCTAAGGGCTTTGTGTGACTGTGTGATGCCGTCTTCCTTCATGTTTTCCGGACTTTCTACATTCTTTGGGGAGGAGAATTGAAGTAATTCAAGAGAGGAGGAGATAAGAGACCTATGTTGCCATTTTGATCTCTTCTATGAAGGTGGAGAGCTTTTGGCTTCTCATTTTCCCCAAGAATCCTTGGAAACTATTGTACGTTCAGAATTTAAGAGCTTGTTGTTTGGGTACAGTTCCATACAGGTATAGATCTGCTCAACCTACGAATTGCTCAAATTTGAGGACATAGAAACAACACCCTGATCCATGTCTAATATATAATGAGAAGGAAGCAAAGAAGGCTTAAAAGCAGTTTTCATTGCTCAAAGTCATTTTACATTTAGAAGGATATAGTTGTGAGATCTGTTTCCTTGATTTTTTAAATAAAAGAAAATTCCTTTGAATTATCACATATTACCCCTTTTCAGAATGGTGACTGATACCTAGATGTAGTTTTTTCATAGAGCTTTAGAGGGCACTGGACACTTTTGGTAAGAAGATCGCTCTATATCCCAAATACTGATTTAGTTCCCAGGCAAGACTAAAATCCAGTTACTTAGACATAATTAAAACATTACAGCTAAGTGTGTCCATGAAGATGTGCTCGTAACTTGAATTTTTTTGGAAGCATGTAAGTGTGAAAGTGTACTCTGAAAGTCATGGATAATGATAAGACTGAGAATCTATCCAGTTGTAGAAGTGCAGGAGTTAATAAGATTTGATTAGCTATGGTAGGTCAGTGTATTCCTTAAGTGTCCTCTCCCTTCAGAGGGAGGAAAAATGTCCCTCGCGTGTATGTTCATGGATCATAAGGCACATTAAGAAAACCTTCCCATCCCCCCTCCCCACTTCCACTCTTCGTATGACTGGAACAAATCTGAGTATTTCAAGCATTGAGCCTTCATTCAGTGATTGCAAAATGAAATTACTCTTCAGATGATGTTCCAAGACCGTAACGTGATTGTTTTGAGTAAAGGGGAGGTGAGTTTCAAAGCCTGTGACCCTATGCTAAGAATTCTTTACTTGAGCAGGACCAGCGATGGTGCTAGGGCAGGTAGCTCAGGTGCAGAAGGCCTGCTCTGTGCAACATACGGCTCCTGACAAGTAAGCTGTTCCTTTGGTGTCACATTTTGTTTCAAATGAATTTAAAGATGTACAGTGAGTGGACAACTGCAAAAGGTAGTAGCAAGGTTAATATGTAAATGTTACAGCTTTCTGTCCAAATATGCAAGACAAGGGAAAAGTATGAGGTTGGTTGTGGAGTTGCAGATTTCGGTAACAAACCAGCAACATTCAGGGGAGAAAGCAAATGGAACATCTGATAGATCAGTTTTTCTTAATGCGTGCTTTGATCTGTATGAGTAACTTGTACAGTCATCCTATTTTGTAAATGATTGCTTTTCAGTTAATTTTTACTTGTTCACCCAATTTCATATACTGTCCCAGGAACAAGAGGAAGCAAAAAAAAAGCTGCTGTTCTTTTCTTATGCAAAATATGCTTTGAACACCTCTCAAATCTGTGCAAACATAGCATTTTTCCACAATGCTTAATAAACCTGTTTTTTTTCTCTTCACATGCACATTCACCTTTTTTTTGCTCTTTAAGTGGGAATAAATTGGCAGTCATGCCTACTTCATAGAAGTTATGTAAGCCTCACTTATCTGTTGTCTTAAAATTTGTTTTAGCATTAAACTTGGGTTAAGAAAAGCTTTGATAATAGAAAGCAAGGTTGGGTATTTCCAAGGTTGGTGGAATAGTAGCTTTCATGAATTATTTGCTTTCAACTTGCAAGTCAACATACAGACACAGATACATTTGCAGTTGCATAATATCTTAAGTGAGGAACATCAGTTTTAATTTGTATACATATTACAGTAATACGTAAAATAGGTTGTATACCCGAGAATATTAAAAAGTATTCCTATAGGATATTGACTTGTGGCCAATGGCGCTCTCAGAAGTCTATGTTCAGGGTAGCATTTTATCTTATTATCAGTCTCTGCAAGTGTTATAGAAAAACCTTCTTATAAGTATGTCTGCAGTGATGTAAGATCTGTTTGCTCTTCCTTTCAGATTTGGTTGCTGTCCTGTGTCCTAAAGGTCCTCTTCGTATGCTAGTTGAAACGGCTCAAGAGAGAAATGAAACTCTCTTCCCAGCACTTATTTATTCCTGTGAGTACATTTGGTTAAATACTTTAAACTTACAACCACCACTCAGCTGAAGTGATTTCTCATTTTTCTGTGTTTTAATGTGATGTTTGTCAGCAGGGATTCTTAGTCTGTTCACTTGGGCCTCAGTTTTCCTTCCACTGTTGACTCAAAAATGTGGAATGTCTTCTGGCCAAGATCTTTCAAGATAAAAACCAGCATGTTTTGTTACAAAATACAAACAGGAAAAATGGTAATACACCTTGTTTTGGCCAAAGTAGTATGTCATTAGGCTGTGAATTAAGCCTATTCAAAGGGAGTACTTGTTTTCAGAAAATATTTATCAGCTGTCAGTGCTTAAATAACCCTTGTGTTACTGGAAGGAAAGGGAGAAATTGCCAGGAAGAGATTCATTTACAGAACTATTTTCTCCAGGGCTTGTCTTTTTTGATACATTATTTCTCCCTGCAGTTGTGAAAAATAACCTACTGAATGCAAATTGCTGTTATGATCTGTGTATCAATTAGTACATAATTCCACTGTTTCTGAAGGTCCATGTTGCTAGTTGTAATCATATGGATAAACAGTGAAATAGAGTAATCGTAAATCATTATGCTACTGGTGCTCAAGAAGGGCCTGTATTTGGAAGCAGGAAGTGAGTTGTAGACTGACTGGCTACTTCAGGGACAAGTTTACAGTGGAGAAAGGGGAGAGGTTTCTTTATCTGTTATTCTTGCTGTGTTTTACTGATGCTACTCATAGCTGCCTGTTGTTCTGTTTTGTGGGAGGAGACGTTAATGCTGAGAAACCACAAACCTGAATTAAAATACACCATTTAAGTGTGACAACATTTCATTACCTCCTGATTGGATAATTCTTTGTGATGGTGGGGGCAGAGAACAATTAACTTTGATGCAGATACTTCCTCTGAATTGAGGTACCTCAGTACCAGCCTTAATAGACCTTTTTACTTGCAGATAAAAGAACTGATTAATGAAAAAAAGTAAAGAAATCGTTGATTCAGATTTTCAGAGTGGGCCTTATATATAGAAGTAATTTCTCTAGCAACAGCTGTTGCTATTTTTTTTCAACATCTAGTAAGAATAAGACTTTTATTCACCAAATTCTGTAAATGCATGTTCTAGCTGGTACTGGCTGTGTTCCAGATATTACTGTGCTTTAATGAGAGTGAAATTGCCTGTTGCAAAAGATAGTTGTTTCAAAAAAAAAAAAAAAACACCAAAAAAAAAACAGATTGATGCCAACACTATCTCAGAATTGCATACATCTGAAGATATGATTAGCTATGCTGTCTGTTGGTTTGGGTTTTTTTAATAGCAACAATGGTATGGCTAGTGAACATGGCTGAGGAAGATCCAGAAGCCCAACGGAAAGCTTCCAAAAACTCCACTTATGATAAACAAGGTGAGTTTTTCTTTGACAAGCCTTTATAGTTGTCATTTTATTGGAATGCATGTTTATGGATACTTGGTTTTTAGCTTTTTAAGTGTCCTGGTTGCTGTAGAAGAGTGAAAGCGTGGAGGCCTTATTAAAAATGATGAATCTGTCAAGACTTCAAAAATTACTTACTTATTGTGCAGTTAATGTTCCTGCATTCATTTTTCTGGGATCCAGGATGTTGGTGGTGAAATGATTCTCAATAGACAACTATTGACTGAGCTCAATTGCTTGTCAAATTGGGATGATATAGTATAATGGTAACTCATTTATACTTGTATTAAACAGAAATGTGTCTAGCCCTCTTGGCTATGCAGCTAGTGTTTAAAAACATGGGATTTGTTTGTTTACTTGTATTATTAAAGCAGAGCAGAGTTTCTGAATTTAATATGCTTGAAGGGGTGTATGTATATGTAACTTTCCGTAAAGTTTTCTATTTTAATGGAAAACTAAGCTGTCAATGTTGACTAAAGAAGCTAATGAAATATTAGATGAGAGTTTGTTCCTTAAACTGTGATCTTTAGGTCACCACAGAACTTCCACTCTGTTATGTCAAAGTACTCCTGAATACTAGGACTTGAGTGCAACATGTAGATGCTGTGACTGCAGAGTGCACATTGACTCCTGATTGTTTAAATAAATTTTAAAATCCTAAGTGAGAATGTCTTGTAATGGTGTGTGCCCATGTTAAATGTTGCTAAATACTGTGGAATACTCTTTTTTCCTCATTGTTCTGTGATCATACGTGGGAGAGATTGTGTTTTTAGAAGGTACATTTTTGAAGGAGATCTTAAATGCCTTTCTTCCTTTGAGCTCCAGCAAACCAGACTCAGAATGATGCTGCTGAAGCAGATGATGGTGGCTTTAGTCAAGAATGGCAGCAACAGAGGGACAATAGAATAGGACCCATTGAATCAACGCCTGAATCGCGTGCTGCTGTTCAGGCTCTACCCAGTAACTCTCAAACAAGTGAAGACCCCGAAGAACGTGAGTATGGAGTACTATGTCTGAAAGACTTAATAAATCTGAAGCTGGTTAGTCATCCTGACTGCACAGATACAGTGTGCTGTGAGCTGATAGCAGGCTGAAGAGCTGCCTCTTGCTCATGATCAGTACTGATGGGCCTCATAGAAGTAGATGGGAGTTGCTTTTTGGTAGCTTCTGATTTTGCTGCAGGAATGAATAATATTAGCCAAATTGATCTTCAGTTTGATACACAGACTAGAATCTTCAATAGCACAAGCTCCTTTCAGACCATTATACAGTCAGTTGCATTAGCTTCTGTCTTTTTCATGCAGTATTCTGCAGTGTGTCACCCCTTTTGGATTTTTGGCCCTGTAAATGCAGTCATTAACGGGTTTTGCCTCAGGATTAAACTACTGTAATCCACTCTGTAGAAAGCAATGTTTAAAACCTAATTGGCGACTGAATGCAGATTGGAATGCAGAATGTGATGGACTTGCTTATTTTTCTCCAGCATCTTGCTGAGGTGCAGTATCTTTGGAGAGCATGTGACATCAATACCCAGATATCTGTTTTAACAGACTCGTGATTTCCATTTGGAATTTAAGCTGCTATTAGATTTACAAAGCTCTAAATATTAGACAGGGCAGACCCTCATTTAAACTGCTCTCCCCATGGGATGCTGCCATATTTAGCACGTGCAACTGCTTCCTCTCATTCTTGGGTGCTCCTCTGTTTTAAAAATACAGAGACTTCTACTTTAAGAACAATTTTAGAATTTACTTTGTCCCAAAAATTCCAAATTCAGAGTGTGCTGCAAATCCATTTTCATTTCTAGAGCTTAGAAAAATAACATTAAGATGCAAAAATTTTAGGAGGTGGGCTATTTTAGGTTAGTTAACTGGTTAACTAGAACTCTTGTTGGGAGGACTAAGTAATTTTCTCCTTCTCTATTCCTACAGCGAATAGTAATGACAGCATGTGCAGTGATCGCAGTCAGACTTGTCAGCCAGCATTAGCTTACTACAAGTTTGGAGTGGCTGATTAGAAATTTGGAGGAGTTCGCTTTTGTGGAAGGAGTTTATCTAGCAGTTGCCTTTGCTTATTATTCTGCCACGCCGAAAGCAAGCATCCAAGTTTTGTTTCAGCAGTTAAGGGTGGTTTAGTGCTTAAGAGCTTTTCATGAATGCGCTGTTCTAGACCATATATTGGAGGTATGGAGGCTGCTGAAAGAGAGTAGGGTTGCCTTTTTCTTTTTCCGTTTCTCCTTTTTTCTTTTTTTCTTTTTTTTTTTTCTTTTTTTCCCCAACGATCAGCCAAGCATACACCTCTGTTTTGCTGCTCTGAGTTCCTCTTAGAACTCTAAAGTGAGTTTTGGACTGGACTGTAATCGGGTGACAAAGTAAATGATAGGCCAAATGAAAACAGCTGGTGACCTGATGTTGGCCTCTATGACTTAATATCTTGGACTAAAAGCTCGAAAGTGAACTGGCATTCAGGAAATCTTCGTTATTTTGTTTGCAGAAGTAATTGAGTATTGTGCTCCCAGAGTTGTTGCTAAGGTGGTAATTACTATTTAAAGGAATAAGACATTAACTCATGAGTTTTCCTAACCCTCACATCTTGGACTAAATATGTTGGTTTTTTGCCTCCATGATATGCTTTGCAATTACCCACAAGTGCTTTTTAGAACTACCTTAGTAAGAATTCTGTAGGAAAAGTGGGAGGGCAGTGGAATATTTTGCTGGGTATAGGTTTCTAACTGGTAAATAAAACATCATCTGCAAGAGACTTGTTTTCCCCCTCTTTGACGACCTTCAAGGAATTGTACTTCAATATGCTGTTGAATATGACATGACAACCAAAAGTGGACACCCCCCAACAAATATAATTACAAATACCTGAGTCTGTGTATATTGCATTTGTATGTACAGGAGACTAGGAATATATAAAAATTCTAATTACAGGATGAATTAATTGAGTGGTATAATGTTCCTAAGCCATCTTGTTTCAGAAGAGTTTTCTTTTTCACTTGATTCGGGAGTGGTACGTTTTGAAAATAGAAGTTCTTATTAGCCAGTCTTGTTGGTGCTTAATGTAAATCTGTATTATTCTCTGACAATTACTGATACGTAATATTAGTAGACTGTCTGATACTTAACGCTGCCATATATTCACTTTTGCAGGAGGAGTAAAGCTAGGTTTAGGAGACTTCATTTTCTACAGTGTCCTTGTTGGCAAAGCCTCTGCAACAGCAAGCGGGGACTGGAATACAACTTTAGCATGTTTTGTAGCCATATTAATTGTGAGTATAATGTAATATTATAACAGGGATAGTTTCTGTTGTTCATCAGGCATGAACTGTAGCTTGTATTTCTGTGGGATTAATGTTTATATATATATAATCTTTTGCTTATCAGAGTTCCCTAATTTCTCCCTATGTTTTTTGTTTGTTTGTTTTTCCTTCCCCTCAGGGTCTGTGCCTTACACTTCTGCTTCTTGCCATCTTTAAGAAGGCCTTACCAGCTCTTCCAATCTCCATTACCTTTGGGCTAGTTTTTTACTTTGCTACAGATAATTTGGTGCAACCCTTTATGGACCAGCTAGCATTCCATCAGTTTTATATCTAGCATGCTTGATGCTGGTATTCTATGGATATTTGTAGCAAATCTGGGAGGAGGAAAAATGTTTTTCCCTCAGTTCTCAAGTGAGACTGAAGTTTAATACTCAAGATTCCAAGCCTGAATCATTACAACTTCCTCCAATGGTGATTTGTTTGGGTTTTTTTTTTCCTGAGACAACTGCTGCACTGGGCACCATATGAATTTTCCTGTGTGAAAGTGGCTTCTTCCTGATGGCTGGTCTAAACTGAGTGCTATTATATCAGAGGTAATCTGATATACGTATCTCTGGTAAGGACCACCTGTGTGAAAATTGCTAATGCTTCCACCAGCAATGTGATCTCTTACCACAGGTTGATTATTTTCACAGCATTAAGGGTGCTCAGCACTTCCCTGATGTTAACAGAGGAAGCTGACAAATCACATGGAACTTGTCCCTGTAACCGCTTGAAGAGAGAACCCAATTCAGACTTCTTCAGCAGTGATTTTTTTGACAGTGGAGTCCTGACTCTTTGTGTAACGAGAAAGGACTTTGTAGCAATTTGACAAAGGGAGAAAGAACTGTCACTCTAAGAGTGCTCCACCACTTCATAGCCTCTGTGCCTGAGTGTGCTTGGTTTAGTAAATTTAAAAGCTTTTTTTTTTTCCACACTGGAACTAGAGCCTCTTCTCGGTTTTAATACTTTGTATCCTCAAGCATGGAGTGCACCTTCTGTACACCTGCTCCAGTTTATGTAGCTACGTAGACTTGGACTGAATTATTTGGCATTAGTGGATCATAAGGTCCTAATTTGGATCTTAGATTCTAAAAGGTTAATAAATCACATTAAAAAGCAATTTCAGGACTTACTCTTTGTGCTCTTGCAAATCATTTTGCTAGAACGCCATTTCAAACCCTGTGTTTGAGAATAGTCACTAACAACACGGACTACGTTGTTGGTATATGTTCCATCTATTGAAATTCTTATGAAATAAGTAGACATTTGCATCGATCTCGGATGGAGTTTAGCTTGCCAGATCTAGAGGCCAGAGTGCTATTAGTAGCACTTCTAATGCATCACTGAAATTTTTTCTCTTCAAAAATGTGGTTTACAGTTCTGTTGACCTGAAGTATTGGTCACTCAACCATCTAACACCTCAGGTTGGGCAGGGATTATTTTTGTGCAGTATCTTTATTGGCGAGGATACTTAAGTTAGGTGAGACATTACTTAATGTTACCAAGGAGCAAAATTTGTGGCCCTCTTCACTTGAATTACATCTCCCGTGAGGAACCGAAGACTGGAGAAATGAAAGACAACTCAAAATCATAGAAAAGAAGATACGAGATGTTGAACTTCTTACAAGAAAACGAATTGATTCAAACCTTAAAACTGCTAAACTTTTCTTCATTTGAAAGAACTTGTTTATGAATAATTGCTTGGAAATGAGACTTGTGTGAGATGAAGTTGTTTTTGCCGAAGGCTCTTACTCTGTACAAGTAATTTTTTCTGAGGGAAGCCTAGGGAGTGGATACTATTGACAAGCATTCCTTTTACTTGCATCTCGATATGGAGTCCTTGCCAAGTAGAACAACTGTCAAAGTCCTGACGCAAGCTCCTTTTACCTTTTTTTCTGGGGCTCTGTTTCAGTGCCTGTAGATTCAAAGGACTGAGACATCACAGATGCTCAACCATTGCCCAAATAAGGGAAGAAAGGCTGTGATGTATAAATCTGCTTTAAAACCAAGAAGGCTTACTTTGATTGTCCTTGGAAACATCTGTCTCTTTTCCAGTATGACTTGCTAACTGTAGTGTTAGCATTTACATTTTCATAAAATACATTGTCTCCTCTAAAATACTTTTATTCATCTCGTTTGTGTGCAGATTTGTCATGGATAGCATTAATAAACTAACCCTATCAAAATTGCTTACACTGACTTTTCAAGTCAAACTTGCTTGTGTTTTCTAGCTTAAATCACTGTTCCATATTTTGCTGCAATGAAGCCTGAGTTAAAACAGGTTGGTTGGGGTTTTTGTTTGTTTGTTCTGGGGTTTTTTTACAAGACTTTGAGTTGTTTTTATACTATTGTAAGTTGTCCCTTTCCTGAGCATTATATCTAAGAAAATTCCTTTGTGTGTTTTATTGGGCATCCTAACTATTGTTTCATTGTATAGAACAGGTTTGCTAAGAGTTGGCATCACTAGCATCTGTTTGCATATCTGAGCCGACTCTCAGTTAAGAGTTGTTACTTAAATGCAGCAATCATCTTTACTGTTTGTTTTTTGGCTTAAATATGCACCATGGGAGCACTAGCTCCATTAAGAGTTGCTTTAGAATCTATAGAAATGCACAAAAGCCTTTCCACATACTTGAATGGGTGTTAGATGTATACAACCCAAGGAAGAGCTCAGAATCTTCAAACACTAAATTGCCGGTCTTCCACTCCCCAGAGCTGCTTCTGCTGTCCTGAAGTTTAATTCCTGAGCTAGCGTGGAGTTACAATGGTGGAGACTATAAAATTATATTCACAGAAACTGTTCAAGTTTATATTGGAATCTCAAAATAATTCAGAAGGGAAATTGCTTTTCAAGAGCAGGCCAATATACGTTAAAGTACACTGCTTATTACCAAGTCTTACATACACCTTCAAAAACCAGATGAAATTTTCTAGATTTGCCCTCTTACGCCAAGTCATCGTAGTTTATGTTCCAAATGAGATCTTGCAACTAAAGATCATCTCAGTACTTGGGTCCATAAGGTTCAGTTGAGAATAGTTTTTGTTTGCATTTGGGTTGTTACTACCTAAGTGTGAAGGTTGTGTCACTTTTCTCTCCTTTGTCTTAAAACACCAATCTAATTTGAGATTGTGAACCATTTCAGCTTGGTTAGCTTGGTTATAACTGAAAGACTTCTGATATGTAGTCTGCATTTTGGAGAGAGTTTTCATTATTATTAAATTAGTATGTTAATGACAGCACATTAGACTGTAGCTTTGAAAGAACTGTTGCGTAACCCTAGTAGCTAGATTCATCTCTTTTGTGCCCAAACAGACTGACTGGTAACTGTTGTGTGACTGTTTCAGTATTCATACTTTGAAACTGGGTATCATGATAGCTTTCTCTCCCCTTTCAGCTTACATCAGTGATTAGTCTCCTTCTTTGGCTAAGCTTCAAATAAATAAATGAGAAAACCTAATACCGAGTTACAGATTTGCCTAAAAACCAGCCACTTTCATTTCTCCTTTTTTTTTTTTTTTTTTTTTTTCCTTGTTGGGGGATTTAATCCAGAGCAAAAAAGAGAGATCCCTGGAAGCTGGTCTTATAGCAAAGGTGTATGATGCTGTCATATCTATGTATGGCTATTATGGTGGCACTCAAATTCAAATGCCATCTGTGTGAGGTGAGTCTTGAAGGTACGCACATGATATTGCAGCACATTTGGAATAGTTCTGACAGAGCAGATGATGACTTATTTGAGCCAATTAATCAAGGGCTGTGCTCCACTAAAAATGGCTAATCTCCTCAATGTACAAAGCGGACCCTGACTATTTCAGGCATAGGAGACTGGTGCTTCTTGAATATATAGATATATATCTGTACCTATAGAGATGTAGATATATAATTATGTACTCTGGGCCTGTAGATCACAACTGTTCTGCCATTAGTGCAGTCAAGAATTAAACATGCAGGAGTACGTTTTGGGTGGACGGTACTGTATGACAAAACTTCTCAACATGCTTTATTAAAAAAAAAATTACTTTTGGCAATGATGCTGTTGAAATGAGTTTAATAGACTGTGGAATGTGTCTGCACTGTGATTGCATCTCAGTGGTAACCTGGTCATTGGGAACGCTGAAACATGAACTAGAATGGAATTCTTTTACACTCAAAGCATTTGCTGTTTTCTTTTTTACAAACACTGGTTTGTACATAATCTGAATTGAATGTGAATGTTTTTTAAACACCTTTCCGGTTCTTGATAAGATACATTTTTGATAGATTATTGCAAATTTTCCTGTATTTGTCTAATTATTAAAATAAAAGTTGCATGGATCCCAACTTATCTTGCCTTTACTATATTATTTTAAAGCCACCACTTAAAGCTGTCAGGAGCCTAAACACTATAGCTATTTTTAGTCAACATTTAATGAGTAAGATTCCTGTCTTAAGACACTTAAGTAGCTTCTTTATTTCCCAGCAAAGGGCTTCAAACTGATTTCTGTAGAAGTACTTTCTTCTAAAAGCTACTTTTTGTGTTTATTTAAAGAGTTGGTCAAAGCCTGTTGCAAAAGCACCCGTAAGGTGTAATTAAGGCATGAAAAAACGATATGAGATTATACTGAAACACCAGCTGGCATAATGAAGATCAGTGTTACCCAGGAAAAATACATAGGATGCTCAGAAAGAAAACACTTCATGAACAGTAGTGTGTATTGTTATTTTGGTGTTGATTTCACATCAATATGATTGAAAAAGAGCTTTTCCCGAGCAGCATGGTTTTTGTTGTTTTACAGAAGTAGTCACTGCAAAGTTCAAATTTGTCTGAATTGACTGACTGCTGTTCAAGATGTTTCTCTGGAGGATGGCCTTGTCTCTGCATGGAAGGCCTGCATGGAAGACCTAAAAAAAGGTCCATCCTGGCAAGTAGAAAGTCAAGCAGAGGTGGTAGGAGGCCTGCATGGATGAGCAAGGAGCTCCTAACTGAACCCAAACAGGAAGCGTAGAAGAGGTGGAAGCAGGGGCAGATGACCCAAAAGGAGCGTAGTGTTGCTTTCTGATCTTGCAGGGATAGGGTTAGGAAAGCCAAGGCCCCTCTGGAGTTGAATCTGGCAAGGGATGTGAAGGGCAAGAAGAAAGGATTCTACAACTGCATAACAGCAAACAGAAGACTAGGGGGGAAAAAAGTGCCCCTCCCCTCGCTGAATGGGGCAGGGGAACTTGTGACAAATGACATGGAGAAGGCTGAGGTACTTGTTGCCTTCCTTGCCTCAGTCTTTATTGGTAAGACTGGAATCCCTTACCCCTGAGAGCAGAGGGAAAGCCTGGAACAAGGTAGACTTAACCTTGGTGGAAGAGGCCAGGTTAGGGAACATGTAAACAAACTGGATGTACTTAAGTCTATGAGGCCTGACAGGTTGCACCCATGAGTGCTGAGGGAGCTGGCTGATGTCATTGCAAGGCCACCCTCAATTGTCTTTGAATGGTCATGGCAGCTGGGAGAGGTTCCTGAAGACTGGAAGAGAGCAAACTTCACTCCTATCCTCAAGAAGAGCAAGAAATAAGAATTGGGGAGTTACAGGCCAGTCAGCCTCACCTCAGTCCCTGGGAAGCTGACACAGAAAATCGTCCTGGAAAGCACTTCCAAATACATGAAGGACAAGAGGGTGATTGGGAGTAGTTAGCATGGATTTACGAAGGGAAATCATGCTTGACCAACCTCATTGCTTCTACAATGAGGCGACTGGCTTGCTGGATGAGGGGAGAGCAGTTGATGTTGTTTACTTTGACTTTTATAAAGCTTTTCGCACCATCTCCCATAACATCATCATAGACAAGCGGACAAAGTATGGGTTAGATGAGTGGATAGTGAGATGAACTGAAAACTGGCACAACACTCAGGCCCAGAGGGTCATGATCAGCAGCACAAAGTCCAATTGGAGGTGAGTCACTGGTGGTATACCACTGGGGTCAATACTGTTCAACTTCTCCATTAATGATCTGGATGACGGAATGGAACGCACCCTCAGCGAGTTTGCAGATGATACAAAAATGGAAGGAGTGGCTGATAGACCAGAATGACTATGCAGCCATTTAGAGGAAACTGAAGAGGCTGAAGAACTGGGCAGAAAGGAAGCTCATGAAGCTTAAAAAGCAGAAATACAAAGCCCTGCGTCTGGGGAGGAGTGACCCCAGGCACTAGTACCTGCTGGGGCCGGACCAGCTGGAAAGCAGCTCTGCAGAGAAGGACCTTGGGGTCCTGGTGCACAGCAAGCTGACCATGAGCCAGCAGTGCACCCTTACAGCAAACAGGGTCAGCAGCGTCCCGGGCTGCACCAGGAGGAGTGTTCCCAGCAGGTCAAGGGAGCTGATCCTTCCTCCCTGCTTCCTCCCTGCTCGTGCTTAGGCCACATCTGGAGCGCTGTCTCCAATTCTGGGCTCCCCAATACAAGGAAGATGGGACTTACTGGAGCGAGTCCAGCGCAGGGCCGCAAAACTGTGCCAGAATATGTGGATTTCCTAATTCTGATCTAGTTCTTGAGGTATGATATGATGAAATGTTTTAGGAATAGCGATAGTTTTTGGAAATAGGAGCTAAAACCTCCTCTAAAAGTGAGACTTGGAACCTAATTTGACTTCCATCTTAGTAGTATTTTATCTTACTGAGATTAAATACTGAACTTGGAGATATGATTCTAATATGCTAATTTAGTTACCCATTTGTTTTTTACTTCATTCTGGTTTTAATGTAATCTTTTGGGGATAGGTAAATAAGTTTCTTTTATTGTCAGCATCAGCTCTCATGGAGAATTTGGCTTGGTCTGTAGCAGTTACTGCTAGGTATTTTTAAATTACCAAGAAATCTCAATTAAAGGTATGTTTAAGGCCAAATTCTGGTCTCTAAATGTCAGGAATTTGTGAACTCTATCGAGAAAAGAACCAGCCTTCATTGACAGGAGCTAACAGAACTGGGGGTTGGACAAGGAAACGATCAATCGCTTCCTGAGTTTTACAACCTGAATTTGGTTTTCTTCTTTTTAAAGCTCAGTTTGCTGCAGGAAGGTGATTTCAGCTTGGCATCAAGAGATGCTGGTGGATAGTACCAATGTAATTGGATTAAATTTGCTTTTTCTGTGTTTTGAAATATGCTTTCAATCTAAACTGCGGTAATGAATAGACTTCTGTGTTCGTATTAATTTTCTGATTTGCCTAGTTTTAGATAAGGGTTACTCGCTTTTATCTGGGTAGTGCTGCTGTCAGAATTAAGCATTGTACTTCTTACTGGTTTTGTTGTACAAGTCAGCATGAATGTACTTGGAGAATGCCTCAGAGCACAGCTGGATGTTCATCAAATGTAGTAGCTGCATATCCGATTGAATCAATGGTTTATTTAGCCATCCTCAACAATAAAATACTAATCACTGATACCATAGCGTACTCAAATGAAGAATGTCCTGCTACCATTTAGTTATTGGCAAACTTAACACCCCTGGGCACAAACTTAACTGATACTGCTTGGTAATGAACTGTGTGACAAAGTCTACCTCCAGTCGTTACCTCTGAGGAAGGAATTAGTTCAGACTTTGATGCAACAGAATACCTGCGGGTGTCAAGGGGGAGATTTGTCAGACCAAAAGTGGCTGGTGTCTGGCAGCACGGAGCAGCTAGAGGGCTGGTTAGTCCCCAGCGTGCTCCGTTTCAGCAAGGGGGTTGATGACTGTCTGGGGCAAGAAACAAACGCTGCCTTGGAGCAGAAGTGAGAGCGCAGTGCCTGTCCTGGTGTCTGCAGCCAGCTCCCAGCAATAATCACTTCTAAAGCTGTAATCACAGCCACATGGCAGCACTGTGCCTTTTTTACTGCCTTCTATTCTTAGTGCTCGTAACAAGGGATTAAAGAGCACGATAAAAATATACGCTTAAAAAAAGCAGACTGTTATAAAATATGATTTCCTTTTGAAGGACTGTGTTTAGTACATGATGAGTCCTGTAGGGGAGGCATGTATGCATTTCCAGTCACTGCTAAGGCTTCAAAACTATTTTAAGAACAGCAGAACCTGGCTGTTGTCATAGTAGCAATAAACCTTTTAATCCCACTTCCTGTGGAGATGAAGCTGTTGTGTACTTAATCTGCTTAAAGATCGTCAAGGCTGTTCATGTGACAGGGAACTAGGGGAGGACAGCACTGCGAGGATGTTGCTTGTTGCCCTGGGAAAGTTTGGTGCTTTCGCCTGCTTTGATGGTGTTTGATTAGGATTTGCTGAGGGACAGATCTAATGACAAGCTAGTAAGAGGACAGTCACCTGGGAAGCTAGTTTTCATTTATACCACAATTTGCCGTCATGGTTAAATGAAACTGTTTCTAGGTAGTTCTGGGCAAGGGCTTGCCACTATCATGGATCTCCCATAGTTTAAAATCATCCTTTTTGAGGAAGTCCTTTCATCCTCAGTGCTTCCATTCGTTAGTCTCTGAGGCTTCCCAAACAGTGTTGGGTCATATTTATATATTGCTGTAAAGTCTGTAGTCCCTGAAAAGTTAACACAATTAAAAATTCCTTGAGGTATTTGAATAATGCAGGGTGACTTATTCTGAAATGTACAATAGGCAGTCAAGAGAAATCCACAGAAAACTGACAGGTTGTTCAACTGTTTTTTGGAGATCAGTTTAGCTAGGCAGGGAGAATTTTAAATGTCATGTCAAAGTAATCATTATAATAGCCTTTAGCATCCTGAACTAAAAGTGACGTGAACGTTTGTTCATGTGTATCTACCACTAAAAGAGACCTTCCTTCTCACCAGGTCAGATTTCTCAGTAATTACTGAGATCTGTGCCCTTGCCAATTCATTTGGTGTAGTCTGGTTACAGTACTGGATTGCGTAACCTCACATCCTGCAAATAAGCAATATGCATTTCTTCTTTCAACCAGTATTTTGATTCATGTGTACTGAATAATAGCAACAGTTTGGGGATTTTTATTTGTTTGTTTTCCTGAGGTCTGCGTGTTCTGGCTAGATGGACACTCAATCTTTAGGACAAATCACGTAACAGAGCAAATGAAAGAATGTTTCCAAGGTTAGTTATTTATTTGCAAGTTAAAAAAAAAAAAGTGTATTTTATTGCCCCTCTATAAAGTTTTGATCATGGGTAATTGTGTTTTGCTCCGTCCCCTCCTTTCCAGCAACCCTTAGTTCAACATGACATGGAAAGATGTGTTAGACAAGCCATTGGCTATTATTCCTGTTCCCCTGCCTGTGGATGAGTTCCTGGTATTAGAGGGAAGCTGGCCAGTTACTGCAAAAATTCTGCAACACCCTCTTGACTGAAATGCTGTCGCAGTTTTGAATAACTACCTACCCCTTTGGTGACTTTTGTTTGATGCCTGGTGCTACCACTAAACCTTTTGATCAGATCTACTTACCCCGAGGGTGCCTTGCTCACCGAGTTACCTGTACCATCATTTGGCTCCTGTACATTCGATCTGCCCTTGCAGGCTTCGGAGATGCTGGCTGGCCCCCATCCGCGCTGAGGGATGGGGGAAGGTGGTTCCTTCCTCTTTCACCTTCCCTTTCGCGGTGTTGGCTTCAGGCACTGTGAGGGTGGAGCAGTGAACACCCCGCAGATGGGGCACAGGCCAAGGAGCCTGAAGTGGGGATGAAAACCCCTCGGCCAGTCCCATGTTGGTCCCCAGGAGGTGTCCTGTATAGTGTCCTTACCAGAAGACTGGTTAGGTGGGGTGGAGGATGTCTTCCCAGCAGAACTGTTTGTGTTACTGTTTGGAGGGGCTTTGGAAACTTTCCAATTTGACACTCTGAATGAAACGAAGTTCTTATTTTAAAACAGCTTTTATTTTGAAACATTTTTAACATTTAAAAACAGTAATTCAGATTTTTCACTGCTTTATTTAATCTGAAGGTTTCAACACTTTGTCCCACTTCGGAAGTTTTTTCGCCACAAATCTTCAATAATTTTATGGCATGAGGCAAATGTTTCTTCCTCTTCTTAGATGGTAAAAATGCTAGTAGAGGGATTTTTTTTCAGTTTATATAAGCAACCTGTCACTGTTTGGTATTTACGCTACCCAGTTGATTACTTAGCAAGAAATCAACCCAGTTTGGGGATAACTGTTAAAGGTATCAATTTTTCTTTACTGAGCTGTATTATGTTAAATTACTACTTAAATGTTGTGATCTGACTAGTGAGTAGATGGAGGCTGAATGGAAAAAAGTACCTCTGTATTCATTAATACCTCTGTAGACACTTACAATATTGAGGCATATTATTTTAATTTTTGTCAAGGATTTTGATCATAATTTTGGGTGGGTATCATTTTGGTGCAGTATTTTAGATCAAAACCTGTAAATCATGTAGTTTTACATCCAGCTCAAGTCAAGTTCTGCCAAATTGCCTAAGATGATATTAATATTTATAACGGTAGCTAAAATTAAATTTCATATTTTAATAAGAAAGCAGATTTTATCAATAGTCTCTTAAGCTCTGCAGGGTGAGATCATCATTATGTCAATGTCTTACGCGGTGCTGAGTATTTTGACACGCATAGTAATGGTGTTTTTCTTTTGTTAGAAATAAATTGAACAGCTGGGTACAAATGTCTCCCACTCTCTGTTACAGGAATGGTCAGTGCCTCCAGGTGCTGCTTGGTCTTTAGTGGTTTTTTTTTCAAATGGTTTTACTATAATTATAGAGATGAGAGCTCTTTATGCTTAATCTTGTAATGAGTTCGTTTGCGTAATGCATTTACCCAAGTGGACTTCCTCGATGGCGAAGCACAGAGCTTGCGCGTGCTGCACTGGCTGCTAGACGTGCCGCTGGGGATAAACCAGGGATAAGTGAAAAGGCTGCAAGAGAAAACAGCGTGGAGAGCTCTAACACTATCACTAGAGTTAGTGACATGCTGTATGTATTAAAAAAAAATAATGAATTGTTAAAATAGTGACCATTGCTAGCTGGGGATGATAACCTTAAACTCGCTACTATGAGACAGTAAAGTGCTGTCTCCCACTACAGTTCTGTGAACGTTGCATTGGACGTTCATGTCTGCGCTGATAAAACTAGAAAGATACAGCAATATAAGTATGTGCCTGAGAAGATGAGGTATGTGGTTTGTAGCTTACTACTTATTCCACAGGGTTTATACCAAGTGGTTTGCTTTGTCAGGCTGAGCAGTTATTTAAAAGCCATTCTTGTTGGGGTTTGCAGTTTTTTCTTCCCGTTTGAAAATCCAGGCTAGTCAATTGTCCCCCTTGTGCTGCTGAGAAACCCGAGAGAGAAAGCGAGGTAGCTTACTGATTCATCCCACAAGTGTTCCCAGGACTCCTTTGAAATAAGCTAGAAACTGGAATGCCTGTGGTCTGCTTTCAAGCGGATACTTAAAGGGTATGATTTTAGTGTCCTCTCAGACTCCGAGAGGTATGCACATGATAGGAAACCTGCATTTCTGGCTTGTGTGTGCCTCTGGGTGAGAGGAACAGTTGATTCTCTTTGGCTCGGAGACCTGTGAAGAAGACACAAGTATGTCTCACATGAACCATCCTCAGCTTGGCAGCCTCCTACTGTCATTTGCTTCTAGTGCTAAAACCAGCATGGTTGTATATGGTATTGCAGTCAGATGTGGTAGCTCCCAGCACTTACGGGAAAGCTCCAGAAGTTTCACTTCCACCTGTGCCACTTTCTGCAATTTTCCTGCCATCCACAAGAGCAGGAGTGGGTGTTCCCAGTGGTTGCTCCCCTGTTTTGTTCTCAATTAGCTCTGCCTTCTCTGCTTTCATGTATCTCAAATCCATGTGCCTGAGGGAAGGGTGGAATGGAGGAAGAACATGCAGGAGAGGGCTGATAGATTTAGCAATGGTGTCTCTCAATGTAGCGTGTACTGTAGTGAGAGGTTTAACACCAAGTTTTCCTGATTTAATATGGCTATGAAATGACCAGACAGGCACCGTTTGGCTGAGTGCATAGAAATCACTGGTGTTTTCAAAATGACGATTGCACAGTCGGGCCCTTAAATAATTACAGAAGCATTCCTCCAGCTGAGCTGTCTTCCCTAGAATGTGCAGAGGACCTGGGCATGACTGCAAAACAGTCCTAGAAATATCTTGCCATGCAGTTTTCAATCCTTCTTCCTAAACCTGGTTCCTAGAGTCCGCATTTTTTGAAATCAGCATCTTCTCTGGACACTTGCCTAAGTTTCAAACTTTTTTTGGGCCCCTTTTAACAAGATTCCAGAACGAAACCTTACATTTCACCTCCAGCGGGGTGGAGGGAGGGAGAAGCTGAAGGTACTTCATCCCCCATGGTGCAATGCCTCTATGTAATACAGCCTAGCAGTGCCTTATTATTTTCCCCTGCCATGTTGTGTCACAAATTTCTGTCTAACATGCTATTTCCCCCCCACTCCTAACACTGCTGTTTGCTGCCTGTCTTTGTGCACTGAATTCTTGCGGTTTGAATTGTTTTTTCTCAGGTATGCTGTTCTGCATTTTTCCCAGATGAATTCACTCTTGTTGGTGTTTGCCTCTGCCTCCAGTTCTTCTGCAACAGTAGAGCCCAGCATCGACTAAGGTAACAAACTACAGTTCACGTTAAGTCTCATTGCTGTATTTCTCTAGCTCTAGCGATTTTTGCATCATTCTCCCACTGCAGTTTTCGTGAGCATGTTTTTAATTCTACTTCTTACTTCATCAAAGAATACTTTGAATCAAAACAACCGTAGTAATGATTCCATCTTTCTTGTTAGAAACTCCTCTCATGCTACTCCTTGTTTCCATTTTACATTGTTATTTCAGTAGTGACTCTACCTAGTTTTGTTGCCAAGATTCTGTCTGTATCCAAGGCAACTTAAATAATTTTGAGAGTAAGATAGTAAGAGGTGATGTATCAATTACTAATATCCAAGTAATGACCTCCGTGGTACTCCCTTTATGCATCATTGTAATTCTGCTTGATTTAAATGTTTGGGTGCAGTGTGTACAGTTGTGGGCAGGGAAGATTCCTCACTAATGAAGACCTGCTGTTTTGTAATGCTGCAACGTGTTCCAGCCTATTCCAGTGCCATGTGCATCACGTGGGATCTGGCTGACAGCCAGCGCAAATGTTTCTTCAAGGACTTTAGGACATATTCTAATTATGTTTAGATTCTCCCACTCTTTTCCTCTGAAGGATCACTCTTTGCTCATTTTAAAGTGTGGTGCAAAGCGCTCCATCTGCCAGCATGAGAGGGGCCCACTGGTGCACTCGTGTGAGAGGCAGTAGGATGGCTGGCTTTGTGAGCGACTCTTTAACCTCCAGCTGTGAGAAGTCCCAGGCCTTTGAACACAGTCAGAGCTTGGCCAGTGTCCAGCAGTGTTTTCATCCAGTGCTGGAGGAGATGTAAAATTCCCTGGAAGAAAGAGCTTCATTTCTGTGAGCCTGGCAGGGGAAAAAGGGGAATGATTTGTGGGATGAAGCATCTGAACTCTCCATAGCTGAAAAAACCCAACGTTTTGTGGAGGAAAATGGAGGAAAAGGTATTTGTGGGAGCTATGCGTGTGAACACGCGTATTCTCTCTCAACCTGGTATTGAATGTGTGTGATGGGACTACAGGATCTTACCTAGGGGTCTTTTTTAAGGTAACTGGAATTGCAAAACAGCATGCAAGAATAAAGGCCATTACCAATACTATGCACTGGAACATAATTCTGCGAGGTGAATACAGTGAGGACAGATCCATGTCTGTATGTGATATATGGCAAATGAGACTGCATTTCTGTGGTGTGTAGAACAGGCTGAAGGCTTTTGAAAAGGTGCAGACTCAGCCTGGAAGATGTTCCTGATGTGGGGAGGAAGGAGAGACACTATTTCTGTCCTTACTTTGCAAGTTACCCAAGGGCAAGCCTGTATCCTTGTCTCTGCCGTGGTCTATGCCCTCTGACCAATCAGTGCTAAATGCATGCGTCCTTTCCTGGAGAGCCATGCAATAAAGCCAAAGTAATTTCTCAAGGGTGATATTGTTACATCAGATCCCTGGCTAATTAATGATTCTTATTGTCTAGGCAAGTGCATTAATTAACTGGATACGTAAGAAAGTCTGGGTCTAACTCCAGAAAGTCGGCCAGACTCTCTCAATCCCTTGTGGCTGCTGGGATCATCCTGCGCCTGGTGTGACCTGAGTAATCAGTGTATTGTCAAACTGGCCTGTCTCAGTCCTGATTCTCACAGGTTCACGGTAGTGTTCAGCAGCAGTTCGAGACTCGTGTGGGTGGCATGTGCATCCAGGAAGAAGTTCTTGTGTAACTATGGGGCCAATGTTAATGATAGAGCTGAAGTGACTTCAGAGGGAATGGGACCAGGGTTTAAAATCTCTAGCCTGCACGTCCCAACGGAACACAATCACCTTCAAATGGTATGTGGCCCAGTAACTGTGGTTGCGACGAGATTGTGATAACCATTTGTGAACTCCTCAATAGAAGATGGGTCACAGCTTGTTTTTCTGTCAGGCATCATTAAACGGTTTGGTTCCTTGCCCACACACTAGATTAGGAGAAAGAAGAAAACTGGGAGGCTAATTCTATCCTCTTTGCCTATACTTGGCTTACATTGCTGTAAGCTTGCTTACCTCAATATATGTAGATGAAAGTCAGGCTGTGCTCATAGAATCGTAGAATAGTTAGTTGAAGGGACTTGTGAAGGCATCTAGTCTGACCCCCCTGCAATGAGCAGGACATCCTCAACTAGATCAGGTTGCCCAGAGCCCCGTCCAAGCTGACCTTGATGTTTCCAAGGATGGGGCTTCTACCACCTCTCTGGGCAACCTGTGCCAGTGTTTCAACCCCCTCATTGTAAAAAAAAATCTTCCTTATATCTAGTCTAAAATCTACCCTCTTTCGGTTTAAAATCATTCCCCTTGTCCTATTGCAACACGCCCTGCTAAAAAGTCTGTCCCCATCTTTCTTATAGGCCCCCTTTAAGTACTGAAGGCTGCAGTCAGATCTCCCCGGATCCTCTCTTCTCCAGGCTGAACAACCCCAACTCTCTCAGCCTTTCCTCATAGGAGAGGTGTTCCATCCCTCTGATCATTTTTGTGGCCCTCCTCTGGACCCACTCCAACAGATCCATGTCTTTCCTGTGTTGGGGGCTCCAGAGCTGGACGCAGTACTCCAGGTGGGGTCTCACCAGAGCAGAGTGGAGGGCAGAACCACCTCCCTCGACCTGCTGGCCACACTTCTTTTGATGCAGCCCCGGATACGGTTGGCTTTCTGGGCTGCAAATGCGCATTGTCAGCTCATGTCCAGCTTTTCATCACCAGTACCCCAAGTCCTTCTCAGCAGGGCTGCTCTCAATCCCTTCATCCCCCAGCCTGTATTGATACTGGGGGTTGCTCTGACCCAGGTGCAGGACCTTGCACTTGGCCTTGTTGAACCTCATAATGTTCACACGGGCCCACTTCTTGAGCTTGTCCAGGTCCCTCTGGATGGCATCTCATCCCTCAGGGATTAACCACACTACTCAGCTTGGTATTGCTGCAAACTTGCTGAGGGTGCACTCGATCTTACTGTCTATGTCATTAATGAAGATATCCAATACTGGTCCCAATATGGACCCCTGAGGGACACCACTTGTCACCGATCTCCATCTGGACATTGAGCCATTGACCACTACCCTCTGGATGTGACCATCAAACCAATTCCTCATCTACCGAACAGTCCACCCATCAAATCCATGTCTCTTCAATATTGAGAGAAGAATTTGTGGGGGACCATGTCAAAGGCCTTACAGAAGTCCAGATAGATGACATCCATAGCTCTTCCCTTGTCCACTGATGTAGTCACTCCATCATAGAAGGCCACTAGGTTGGTCAGGCAGGACTTGCCCTTGGTGAAGCCATGCTGGCTGTCTCCAGTCACCTCCCTGTCCTCCATGTGCCTTACCATAGCTTCTAGGAGGATCTGTTCCATGATGTTCCCAGGCACAGAGGTGAGGCCAACAGGTCAGTAGTTCCCAGGGTCCTCCTTTCCACCCTTTTTAAAAATGGGTGCAATGTTTCCTTTTTCCAGTCCCCAGGGACTTCACCTGACTGCCATGACTTTTTAAATATCATGGCGAGTGGCTTGGCAACTACATCAGGCAATTCCCTCAGGACTCTGGGATGCATCTCATCAGGTCCCATAGACTTACATATCTTCAGGTTCCTCAGGTGGTCACGAAACTGATCTTCTCTTACCATGGGAGGGACTTTGCTCCTCCAGTCCCTGTCTTGCAGTCCATCCACTCGAGAGGTATGGGAAGAGAGGTTGCCGGTGAAGACTGAGGCAAAAAAGTTGTCGAGTACCTCGGCCTACTCCTCGTCTCTATTGTTACCTGTTTGCCAGTCTTGGCGCTGGGTGTGCAAGACTGGAGTAGGCGTCTGGCTTGAAGAGTTTCTTTGTACTTTAACGGGCACTGCAAGGGGTTCCCAAGAGAATTCTCCAGATGAAAGCTGTTTTTCTGTGCGCAGGCTGCACAGAGTCTCATTATTGCTCTGGCTTTTGCTGCACAGCACATATGTTACTGCAGGGTTGTCAGCCCTTCAGTAGATTTCTACAGCGCAATAAAATAAGTAGATTAACCAAGCAAAGAAGATTAGAGACACTTTGGGGAAGGAAAGGAAGGGAGGAGGATGAGCGAGGGAGTATAAAAAGAGACCACAAGACTGTGAGTGCCAGGCTTCCTGGTGCATGTTACACAGGGTGGCTTTCTTTGTCCCTTTCGGGTTTGGGTTAGGCAGATTGAATAGAACCGATCCTGACGCCATGTCCAAAGAGAAACTGGAGTCACTGGTCAAGAACATGGAGATCATGCTCTCTGAGGTAGAGCTGAAGATCCACTGCACCAAGCAGACGGAGGAGGTGAACCAGGTGGTACAGGAACTGCGCCGGAGAACAGGGAGCTGACAGAGAAGTACGAGCACATCTGTCAGGACCTGAAGGAGGCCAAGGAGGCCATCGCCCAGCTGCAGGACACCAAGTTTGCTTTTGAGGCAAAGGAGCGGCAAGCACAGAAGCTCAACCGGCAGCTGTGAAGCGGCAGGAAAGAGACGTGAGAGATTTCTTAACCTGATCTAAGAGTAAACAGAAACCTTCAACTGCTGCAACTGAAAATCCCTGGATCGGTATTTTAAAGGAACCCTTTCCCTTCCTCCTCAGACTAAACCTGTGTGCTGGAAAAAAACATTTCTTTGTGGAGGCAAGATCTCAGACGCAGCTGGAATTCTGCCCCAGAATGGCTAAATACCTCATTATGCCAGGAGGGAAATCTCATTCCAGAATCCCTTGTCGGAGATCTGAGCCATAGGCGTACAGCAACGGCTGCCAGGATCCAGGCACCTTCTCATTCCACATGGGGGTTGCACAAGGACGGAGCCTGGGAAAAGAACTGTCTCTGCCTTGAGCCACGGGAGAGAGCTGTGCCACGGGAGTCTGCCGAGATGGAGAGAAGGATCGTCATCTTGACAGCCCCTGTTGCTCTGTTTCATTGCTGACTTTTCTCTTGCACAGCAAGGCTGTGATGCTGCCCTTAGTAGGGTGTCAGCTTCCTTGCTGCCTGACGCTGGAAGACATCAGCAAGAGCTTACGTCGTGCCTCATGCTTCCAAGTACTTGCTATCAAGGGCATGTTGGTCCAGAGGATCTTTTAATGCTATTACAGTCGGTGTTGTCCTCTTCCAATTCTAAAGTGAAGTATAAGAACTGGAAAGGTTTCTGTCTCAATTTCCATTTCAATAGCGTTAAATCCTAATGACTCCATGTTTAGTATGCTAGAGTTAAACCTCTGCTGAATATAACACTTTTTTAACCAAAGAGCTATGTTTTGGCACTGGATTTACTTTTCTTAAGCAGAAGTAAAATGTATAAACGAACTGGGAATTAGGAGGGATAAATGTATGTGGGGCGTAGGGGTGAAAATTGCTTGTCAGAGGTTTTGCTTTCAACTTTTCTCTCTTCTCCTGTCTCTCCTAAGCAGCATTTGGGGTAGTCAGTGCCAAGCCCAGCTAAGAGCAGGTGATTTTTGACTTCACAGTGAACAGCGGGAGATCTCTAGGGGGAGCGGGGAGAGAGTGCCGAGAGAGAAAGCCTGAATGTTTAAATGGAGAATAGCTGGAATAGTTCCAGGAGGACCTTTCTTCACGTTGGCTGTGATGTAGCCAGCTTCCTCCTTCCCTCTGAAGCTTTGCTGTATCGTTATCTCTGCCCAGCAACCTCCCCCCGCAGTGAGGGCTGACGTTCTGGAGAAGCAGAGAAGCTGTTCCCATCCCTGAGGGGCTCAGGGTCTGCGTGGCATCAGGAGCCCAGGCACGCTGCGGGGGCGGAGGGGACTAACCGCACTGAGAGCAGGGAGGAAAGGGAAACCTGGCGGCCTTGGTTTCCCCATGGAGATTCAGGCAGGGGCAGAACAGTTCAGCAAGACCTTCCCTTAGGACTCAGTCCAGCACTTGTGAGAAGAATTGTAGTTTTGTCATTGATTACAAAATACTGAGATCAGGCCTGGAATTAGCTAGTTATTGTTCCTTCTCTGCCCTCCCCATGCCACGTCAGTCTAGGCCTGATCCAAAGCCGTCGGAAATTATAGTCTTCCCATTGACTTGACTGAGCTCTGGGCCAGACCTGCTGAGTGTGGCGAACAAAGCACTGGGGCGTCCGTGGGGAACAGCTTTTTCTGTGAATTGCTGTAAGCGGGAGCTGTGACAACATGTTTTGTTAAATTCGTGTGTTCTAGACTTTTATTTTTTGCTATTTTGGGTGGAGCAGATTGGAATATCTGGAAAACATTTGGGAGATCGGAGACTGTCCTTTATGTTTTCAAATGTAATCTGAATACAAATGACCAGCCTTGACTCTTTGCTCCTTGCTCACCAGTGACAGCTTGGGGAGCACAAGAAATCAACATTAATCACTATATTTGTTTGTATAAGAACTAATAATGTTTTCTCTTGAAATTAATTCTCTAGCCCAAATCTGCTTACCACCTGTGATTTCTTCTACTTTTATATATCATTAGATGTAAAACCAACAATAAAAGGAAAACAACAGCTGAAGGAGCGTCTGTTCTGGATAAAGCATTGCCTCATTTAATGCATGTATATGTTATTTTTTTAGTGTGTGTGTATGCTTGCTAAATATAATTATTCCTGTTTAAATCCTGTGCAGCAAGGAATGGACTAATGGAGACCCTCCAGATCTCTCTGTTCCCAGGTTAATCTCTCTAAATGAGATTCTCTGTGTGGCTGCCAAGTTCACCCTATGTAATATTTAAATCCGTGATACAGAAAAAGAAAATGAGATTGCAGTGTCCTAATGATCAGTTTCTTAATAATTAGTAGGATTCAAAGTGTCTAATTTTAAGGAAAGGTGTGAGAATGATTTCATGTGAATATCCTGAGATTTGGGGTGGGACATTCAAAAAACTAGATGCGTTATCCAATGCTAGAAAAAATTAATATAACGCCCCTTCCCTTCCAATAGACTCAGCTGTGTCCTGGTTTTGCTTACACAGGTTAAACTTGGGAGTAGCTGGGCTGGTTTAAAATCGATGTACATTCCATTACGTGTAGGTCCTCTGTTTTTTATATGCAAATCTTTGTGTATCCAAGTATAGTCTTAGCAATGGATTAGTGTCTTCACTTGTATTCTGAGGTGCAGTGTATTGGAGCACCTTTCACAACAAAGTTTGCCTGGAATTAGTCACAGCACTTTGAAGTTGTTTTTGCTTTTTGAACACCGACGTTATCAGTGCATGCTGCTTTTCTTCTTTAAATGGCCTAAGGATGAAGAGCTGAAACTTGTGTGTAGCATCATCAGCTTGTTCAGAAGTTGGCCTGAATAAAAGTCTCGCCTGATTTGGGTGAGAATCAAAAATAAATATGAAGTGACAGGCTTACCATTTCCCTCATATTGGAAAGGGATGAAGAGAGGTGTCTAATTCTTTGAATACTAAAAGCCAGTTTATTTGAAGGCTCTCTTGGAGAGCACAGCACTGGAATTGGCTCAGCTGTCAAGAAGGGACTAAGAGAAGAGGACCCAGTCAGACCAAGGGTCTGTGAGTTGGTCTTTTCCTGCAGCAGATTATAGCAAAATACTGATGAGTGCATTGGTTTTCACTGTTCTGGGCTGCATTATATGGAAGTGTGCAAGAAGGGAGACTGGATAGGAATGAAGCTGATACCTCTCCTCTCTGACATTCAGCAAGAATACGCTTGGGTGAGGGAGGGAGTTTAATGATGCACATGAGTATATGAGCTGATGGATGGGAATCCTGGGCTAGTAGCTCGCAATGGACAAGAAACCATGTTGGTGAATCAAAAGTAGAAGCTAGAGGTACCTTGCGATTTGTAAGGAGTGTAAGTGAAGAGAAGTACAAATTTGTTGGGGGGTACTCACTTAGTGAACAAGCAAAAGTGGGCTGCTTCTGTGCAGCCAGGAAAACATGAGGAAAACCTCCCTAAAGGGGACTAAAAGTCCCCAAAACTTCATGAAGCACAGCTCTAAGGCCTCTGCATGAAGAGGTGAAAAAGCCCTATGTGATACTTATTTCATTACCTATGTAATGCTCATGAAAACCTGCCTTTGAAAAGATCTCCAGATTTTAGATATACAGTGTCTCCAGGAGAACTTGTGAAGGTCGGCAGATGGAGTTTGATCCTCAAGACTAAAAATCATGTGGAATGTGAATACAGTGTAGAAGGTGATTGCTTCAAAAGTCTTTTTGGTCTAGGTCTGTATGTGTCTAGTTCTCTGTAGTGATAGTTTTGCAGTCCTCAAAGCCCTGGCTTAGAGCATCTTGAGTTATGTACCAATAACCCTATCAATACTGGAGTCTATTCTCCATATATCTTACTCCAGTTTGTTCTCTCTCTCTTGCTGACGCTGACTTCAGGCTGCATACTGGAAAGCCACAATAAAATTGTCTCTGCTAGTAGCAGGATCTGTATGAAAGTTGTACAGGATCAACTCCTCTGCAATGGTCCTCAGCATTTGAAAGAGTTCATGGGTGGCCAGTTTCTGGAGCAGATATAGACCAGTGCAAGAGTCACTGCAAGAGGATAACAGGCTTTGATGCAGTTAAGTTGTACTGCAGAGCTCATTGGGGTGTAATAGCTTCCCACTTTTTCTCTAAGGACTTCGCAATGTCTCCTGGACATGAAATTGAGCTTCTTTTCCTGAAGGATTGGCAAGGGTTCATGCTATATACTGAGAAGCTGTGATTCAGAGTGCTAAACGACGTGCTTATCCTGCCATAGTGAGTGAGAGTCTGGGAAGAATGGAGTTATTGGTGCGCTATTCAAGTTTGAAAAAAGCTCAGTTCAGATTGAATGAAATTTTACTTTTCTACCTTTTCTTTAAAAAATAAGAAAAAATTCAGCATGTCCAAAGATGCATTCTTTTCAGAGTGAGCTGAAGCCTCCTGTTTTCAGACCCTTGTGCACTGACGGAAAGTAATGCTGCAGTGTCCACAGCAGCAGTGGACTTGGTTGACATCCCAGAGACCCTTATTTCTTCACCTTGCATTCAGTCTCATCAGCACACTTACTTGGGTTGTCAGATTACTGTTCAGTGTTATCCTGTGCTCAGAAGAATTTTAGCATATCCCCTGAATAAAATGCCACAAATAGTAAGCTAAAGTATTTGAACGGCTGTCAGTTTTCCCTTGATTAGGCTACTGTACTTATCTAAGAAACTGGATATTAATATGAAAGCAAGCAAGGCAAACATCCCATTTTGAAGCATGTGACCTAACCATGACCATAACATCACAGATCCTTGCTCTTTGGCTAAATAACTAAGGGAGTGATCAAGAACACCAGTTTGTAATGTGTCTATACCATAGTTTCCTGATCACAATAGTCTCCTGGGAGGTTCAAATCTCCTAAACAAACTGACACAGATCCTTCACTTCCTTGGGTGAATGCTCAAGCCACTGAGACCAGCTTCTCTTCTGGAGGCTTTGTGAGTCTTGTCTGAATTTCTTGGATGCTGCTCAGGAGGAGGTAGAATTAGGAGTGAAGTTCCCCCCTGGGAAGAAGGAGGGGTGGGGAGAAGGTGCTTTTAGTTTTGCTCTTATTTCTCACTAATTAACTTTGCTGAAGTCAAGTCTGTTTTGCCCATGACAGTAACTGGTGAGTGATCTCCCTGTCTTTATTGTGATTGATGAGCTTTTCCGTCATATTTTCTTCCCCTGTCCTGATGAGGATGAGGAGTGATAGAGCATCTGGCGACCAGCCAAGGTCAACCCACCACAATGCTGTAAATGTTAGACAGCCATAACTAGTTAGACTGGAGCTGTGTCCAGTAAAGCGTGCAAATCTTTAGATAGTCTTTGAAAACAGCCTCTGGCAGTAAGGAATCCTGGTGGTTTATTTCCATGCAAGGTACTTCTGGAGTATAACAAAAGAGAAAGCAGAAGTCTTACTACTGACCTCTGGCCATGTACTGTTGAAATCCCAGTATCACAGCTCCTGTAGAGGTTGCGTCTTGCCAAAAGCACTTCACTGATGGGTTAGAAGGAATATCTTGTTCAGCATATCCATTTGCTATGCATTGACCTCAACTGTTTCCTCTTGATGATCACATCGTGACACCCAGGTGCCGTTGCCTGCAGGCTAGCCGCCGGATAGAGCTAGTGGCAAGAGGCAAAGCCTGTGGTCCTGACTGGATTCACTCCACAGTGAACTGTGAGTGTCTTATCAAGAGAGGAGAATGGTCTGAACCAGTGGATTATCTTACTTTCACTAAATGGTAGGTGTTGAAAACAATTTCAACACAGGGATCGTGTCCTTTCTCCCAGAGAAAAGGTACACACACAAAACTTTCTGTGGAACTACAGGACAAGGTTTACTTCATATTTGCATTGTCCTTTTCCTGGTAAGGACTGGCCTCGAGTTCAAATCCCACACTAATAGCTCCTGATTTTGTCATGTCTCTACTGGAACCAGGAAGTATGAGCAGATTTTTCTTTCCTTATGTTAATAAAAGGAGTTTCATCAATGTTTCATGTTGCTTAGTTGTGGTAAAAGTTTGGTCACTTCTTGTTTTATTTCAGCATCTCAGGAGGTTATCTATTAAGTCTTTATGGGGTTAAAAATGAATCCAGATGTGTTTATGCAGTATCTGCTTTAATGCAGTAGGCACAGCTGTTTTTCGGACGTATTCTGGCTAGATTCCAACATGAGCGGTCACATTTTCCCCGTCTCTGAACTCCCTTGTAGTTTTAACTATCAACAAGAACACAAGAACCACAAGAACATTATTAAGCTTGGTATTTCCAAAAAACATTTATTGAGGGTCCCGCTGCTGTGAGAAGAAATTTTAAGAATCAGGTATTTATAAATTCATCTGGAGTTGTGGGGGTTTTGCCTACTAGCTTTTGAACCTTGAGATTAGATTTCGAGCCTTTTCTTGCCAATGATACAAGCTAAAAGCTTTAAACTGATCTGAAAGCGTGGTTTATTCATATAAGGCCGAGCGCTCAGGTTTTGGTTTGATCAAATGTCATGAAGCTTAGGATATAACTGTGACAGCTGGCAGGATGGCAGTAGCCAATGGCCAGGTAAGAGTACGAGTGGATAAAGAAAAAGCATGCGCTGATGTAACTTCTTTCTGATGGAAAAGGAGGGCCCACAGCTTGGTCTAAGGCCCGAATTTATTTTCTTAAAGGAAAATTTGAAACTAAAGGGGCAAGACAATAATTTCTATATTCTTGATTAGGCATTGACAATGTCCAATTCTTGTCTCTCCTGACAAGGGAACATAGGTAGCCATGTGACAGTGCCACCATTAGACATTCTTCTGGGGTGTGTTGTATCTTTCAATCTTTTGGGGTTCCCCTGCTTCTTGGTGGAGGTGTTGCCATTTGTGTTGGTTTTCCTGTTAGGTTTTATCCTTGTTTATTGTGGCAGAGTTAGCTTGGACAGGAAAGTACAGGATTGCTTTTGCGTGTGGAAAAGATGTGACTTTTATTTGAACTCTGTCCCCTGTGGAATGTGTAACAGTAGGATTTGAGTAATGTGTACCTTTTGTGGCTAGTTGCCAGACAGGGATTGACCGGCAGGGATGAAAAGAGCTGCAGCCCCAGAATAAAATTGCTTCTGTGTCACCTGGTGCATTTATGAGGCTGCTAGAAACTTTCTTTTCAGTTTGGAGCTGTGTGTGTTTAGGCTTGTCAACAGTTGCCAAGGATATTGTCTCTTTATCTGAAGCAGTAGTGTGGCCAAGAAGAGAGTATGACACAGTTCTGGAGATTTCATTGCACGTCTTGATGTCTTCCTTGGAAGATCCAGCGCATGGAGTTACCTGAAGGTAGAAGCTTCATCCTTCCTTTTGAAAGCAAGTGTCTGTTTCTCATGGTTTCAGACGACTACTGATAGAAAAGGACTCTAAAACTCGAAGGCAAACAAAAAGACCAACCCAAACTTAAGACTTAAAGCTATTCTCATAATCTTGGAGATCTCGTCATAATATTAAGTAGGGTTGAAATGCTGGTAGCTGTTATAATTGCTGGACCAGAGTCTGTTTTTACAGATCAGTGGTCTCTGTATTCATATTTATTTGTTTTATACTAAGCAGAGGACAAAATCGGGGGGAAGGGGGGTGGATTATCTGTTTTCCAAATAACAACAACAGCAACACATAAGTTGTTATGCAATGATTTCTCTAGTATCCACATGATTAACAGCACAAGTTTTTCCTTGTAATGCATCCAACTAGATTCGTTTCCCTTAATAGTTTTTCTATTGCTAAATTGTTCCTTCACGGGATTTTCAGAGGTATTCTGAATTGCATGGCATTCATTAGAGGAAAAAATATAGAAACCTGAGCTGCCATTGATCTTTGGTTAAATTCAGACCTGTATCCAAAGTGCTGGTATTTCAGACCTTAGGATCTGCTTTAACTCTTGCCTAGAGCCAGATCTAGCTGTGAATTGTATTTAAGTTCAAACTTTCTTTGGTCAAAAGCATATCTGTGAACTGTGATTCAGGCTTTAGTTTTGTAGTAAATGTTAAGTTAAATAATTTTTTTTTCAGAGTTAGGAACTTACTGAAATGAATACCAAAAGGATCTGTGGATAACTGTCTCCTTTTGATATGCTGCCTACAGCTCAAATAAAGCTGGTTACAAAGGGCCCCACCCCTGCAATAACTTAAGGCAGTTTAGAGCTAATGTGTGCTCGCACACAGACTACAGGAGCTAGAAACAATTCCAAAGTGTGCGTGCGTGCATGCTTACGACTCTGGCTTTCCCAAGCAAAAGCGAAAACTCTTGTGAAGAAACTTAGAGGCTGAAAGGGTTAAATGAAATACAACTCTCCTTTTCCTGTGCAGTAAGGATTAGTAACCAAACAGAAGCTGGAGAGAAGAGTGCTTAAGAGCCACTGTTTGAACCAGAACGATAGGAAAGTGGTTTGGGGAGCTTGGCTGCAGGGTGTAAGTGTTTCCAACTTCTGCAACTCAACTTTCACAGGTACACACAGAAGGTAAGAGTTGACTTTGTGTTCTGTGCTGTCTCCTGATGCCTCTACCCGGATATCTATTTTCTATTAGTCTTTTCAGCGCTGTTTGTGCTTTTTAAACTATTTTTTATTTCCCAGCATCTTTTTCCTTCAGTTAAAAGAGTACAGGGGAGAGGAGAGACCAAGGTCCTTATGACTGCAAAATTTTATTTCCTAGAAGGGAGGGAAGAAGACACTCCATGTATCTGGTGAACATTAATCCCTTTCACTCGCAGCTAATTACACTGAGACTTAATGTAATCAAAACTGCTGTTCCTGACATTATGGGTGGGGGGAACAGCAGGATGGAAGGAGAAGGTATCAGTTTGATCACATGCTGGGCAAATATAGCAGGGATGTTGGCTGGAGAAACATAATTTTTGCTGGTAGGAATAGAAGCCTGCCCAGGTGCTAAGACTCTCGTACCCCCTAACTCACCCCTGGAGTGCTGAGCTGGTTCTGTTCATGTGCTAGCAGGTGCTGAGGGGAGGGAGTGTCTCCTAATCAGTCTTGCATTGCTTTCAGCTGTGTGAGGCAGGATCTGTTTGGGAGGCTCTCCCCAGCCGAATGATGCTGTCAGAGCCAACGGACCTGTTTGTGCGACGGGGCGTTTGCAGGACTGGATCTCATCCCTGAGGAAGTCTGATGCGTGGGCAGGCCAAGGTGGCAGCTTCAGGGACCTGTCCTGGCATGGAGATGGTAATGGGCCGGTAGCAATGTGCCAGGGCAGTGGATTTGCCTGATGCCCTGGTGTCCCTTGTGGGTGGCCAGGTGGAGGTAGAGGAGCAGCTGACTTAAAAAACGAGTTTCAAAGCTTTGACAAAGGTAATGTCAGTCCTGAATGGAGTTCATAGGACTAGGAATAACTAGGGTTAGTACAGGAGCTTGGGGAGATGGTACGTTTCTTTAGGTCTGTCTTTAGAGACCCTAAAGAGGGTTTGTAAACACTTTTGCTTATTACTTTTGGAAGCATCTTCGCAACACTTGGAGTTTTTTATCCCCTCTGCATTGCACTTATGAGGGCCCTTCAACAGCTTCTCTGTAAGCTGGCTTGCCACTTCAATGTTTCTCTCCTGGCTTCTTAGAGGTGTACCACCCTCTGCAATGCCAGAGCATTTCCCAGTCTCTGTAGGTAGAGCAGCCATGAGAAACCATTCTTTCTGAGGTGCAGCGTGTTGGTGAGCCGATGTGCTACACAGCCACGTGTGTGTTGGACAACCTCATTCTGGATTTTCAGGGCAAATGCTCTGCGTTACAGGGAGAAGGGAGGTGTTTGTGATGTGCAGCAAAGGTAGGTAGGGCCAGGTATCTTTGGCATGGCACTAGCTTAAATAATATTGTTCATGTTAGTAAATGGCAAGATTAATAAAATGCAAAAACATAAAACATAGAGCAAATTTGCTGTCTCTGGAAGTTTTGCTTTTAGCATATTTTCCTGTCCACTGTGAGATACTTGAGACTTCTTTTTCAAGCATATTTTCAGGTTCTCACACACTGGAGCATCCTGACACCTCAGAGGTGTTTGTTTTTAAAACATTTTGTTTCACGAGTATAAACTCTGATGGCCCCACAGAAATGCTGGGGTTGGGGTAGTTACTCTGTAGCATTTGCATATTCCAAATCTGTCTACTAGTAACAATCTACTCTGTAGCATTTGAGAAAAGGTGTGTGACAAATAATTTGAGGTGATTTTCAAGCAAGGATGTAGGTTTTTGTTTGCTGGTGTCTCTCTGTGTGTATATATATATGTAAAAATAGTGTTACGTATAAAGCAAACTAAGTTGTCTTAATTTTAAGGGGAAAGTAGCAATCAGTATGGTACTATAATGCTAGAGGAGTTAGAGAATGGATGATCTCAAGTGTTGCTGTTCAATAAGTGCAGTACTTTTGATGCAGATCCTGGATTTCTGTTTTGGGTTGGGCTCTCTCTCAGATCCAGCTACTTACCAGCTTGGTAAAAGAGAACGCCGACAGAGCTCATCTAATCTTGTTGCTTAAGGGATTACTTGCCTCACAAATTAGGCACCAAGATTCAGTTGGAGTCTGTGTGAATGGCTGTGCCCTGACTTGCTGAAAGGGCTTAGGAAATGGGAAAGGAGTTATGTCGTTGCAACTGGTTTTCCTGGTGGTACTTGAGTTTGAGTTAAAAGAGCAAATTTTATTCTAAAGAAGCATAGAGTTCTGTTAAAATGGGGAACCTGGGGAGGGGGACGACGTGATTGAGGGCCCCTTCTTCTGAATGCAATGCAAATAAGGCAAAATACTGTTCTGTGCCTCAGAACAGGTAGGGCTTAGGCTGCCAGAAGGCTTTCTCTTTGTTCAGAAGGGGGCTTTAAATGCCAATAAAATGATCATTTTATTAGATCATGTACGTACCTTGTGACTCATCAACACACAGCAAACAAATAGCTTTTGTAAGAGGATGAGAGCTGCTGTTTTGTATAAGAACAGCACCTAGAATATATAGGATGCAATGTCCTCACGATTTGTGTTATAGGCTCATCATTAGCTGAGTGAAGGGGGGAAAGTTCTCCTAGTGGCACGTTGATGCCCAGTGAACTACAGAGGAATAAGTTGCTTTTGCTCTTAGGTCTGTGGGAAGGATTATACAAAACTGATGATAAACCCCTCCGTGTACCTAGCATAGCTGCTGAGCCTAGACATTGATGGATGATTGCTCTGATCCAGTACAGTCATTTGCAGTTATACCATGGTATGATGGACTTATCAAAAGAACTTATTTCACTGGAAATGATACTCTGCTGGAAACAGTTTCACGTCTCATTTTTTTAACACTCTTGGATCTGAAATGCGATTTGTTGTGGTCCAGTCTTGTCTTGGACGATGAATAATAATGGTTACTAGATGTTTGAGAAGGGACTTTAATATAAAAGCATTTGAGTGGATACCTATTCATATGCATAGTCTATGTACACTTCCTGTTTATGCTTTCTCGCACAGTAACAAGCTCGCCTTCTTGACATGCAGTCATAATGTATAGAAAACAAGTACCATCCACAGATGGATTATTTCTCTGCCTAGTCCTTAAAGCAGTAATTGGAGGCTCTGGTTTGGGCATCTGTGGGAGAAACGAGCTTCAGAGCAAAGAACCAATTTATTTTTAGATCATGCTGTTGTCATTTTACTGTGATCACACAGTCAAGCTTGTGCTTCCTTTGAGATCTCTCCAGACACTGCAGTGCGATCGCACCCTCCTAAGATCATTTTTTATGAAGTTAATTTTTAGTGACAGAGAAAGATGCTAGGGCCGGTATCCTTAGAGACTGCAGCCCTAATTCCACTAGCACACGTTCTGCCTCCTCAGTTTGTTAGTCAAAAGTTCTGGGTTGGGGTTTTTTTCCTTTTCATTTCTTTCAGTTCTCCTCATGTTAGTCATCTTCCCTTGCAGAGTAATGTGAGTAAGCCACTGACTTCTCGGGGGGAATTCCTGCTTCATACCACTGAAGTATGTCTGCATCACAGTCAGTAAAGGTTATTCCTCGGGGAAGAGATGTACGCATACAAGTGTGACGTGCTTGACATGTTTACAGATATATATAGAGATATATATATAGTTAAAACTGAGTTAGCTTTTTAAAAAAAAAAGTATCTTAGGTTGCAGAAACAATGTATAGGCAGCAGCAGCAATCAAAACCCACGTGAGGTTCAGGGTAAATACTCTCGTGTTTTCCTGTCTATGTATTAGTCCCCAAGCAAATTTATTTAAAGGCAACCCAGGTGTACACTACAAGCATACTGTTGAATGTAGTGCTAACATCCTCCCGATGAACAGGATGTAGATCTTGCAAAGAGAGGCAGAAACAATTTGCATTGTTTTAAAGTTTCCTTTTGAGATAATGCTCATTTTTTATTTTTTAACCCCTTGCACAGCACAGAAGACTGCTATATTTATATTTAGGATAGAATGAAGTTAAATAAAATTGGAAGTAGTTTTCCAGAGTTGAAATCCTTTATTTTGCTAAATAATTCTCCAAAATTTGAATTGGAAGGGATTAGTCTCAGCTGACTAACATGTTTGTGAACAGCAGCAGTGCTCAGTGTCAGGTAATATTTCAGATCAGGCTAAATAACTCACATAAGTGAAGCTTGAGCTGTGACAGGACAGTAGTAAATGTAAAAGGTTGTTAGCCATTCCTCTTCAATTATGTTAGTGTGTGTATTATATCCTTGTCATGTATTTTCCATAGGCAGTGTGTGGCTTCTTGTTGCACTGTTAACTGTCTAAATTAGTCTGTGTGCACTTGTCATTATCCCTATGTGCTCCTAGATTTAATTAACAGCTAAGCACGGTGAGACTACCAAAATAGAAGGCAGAATCCTATCTTTACTCCTTATAATAAATCTCTAGCTGCAAACCTAATAGTGGAAGGCTGGTTGCAGAAAATTGAATCTCAGCTGGTAGTAATAGGTAGATAGAAAGTTGTCCTCATGAAATACTGTGTTAGCTCCTGTAAAGGGCTGGCATAGTGACTTCATTTACTTGGAAGATGCTGCTTCACTGACCTAAACCTTAGGTACTTCATTGTGGATTTTGGAGAGGGAAAGAAGCAGATCTCTCTTCAGCTACCCCCCATTAGGCTATGGTGTGAGACCTCACTAGAACTTCTGTGTGTTTTGCAGTCTGATCTTGCTCTTGCACCTGATGATTTTTCAGCTACAGGTTTGTGCGATTTCGGTATTCAGAATAAAACTGTATGACAGAGGCTGCTACAGCTTCCCAGGTGTTGCTGAACTTGGCGTTGCTGTAGAAGTCCTCTGTAAAAACCTTGTCAGTCGAGTCAGCCACGTTAAATGATGGCCCAGTGCAGATTTACATGCCTGTTATGAATCAGGCTGAAGGCTGAGTGAAAGCCTATTGATAGAGCAGTCTAGAAGATGCTTGTACTGTTACCACTACTCAGTTCTCCAGCCAGCTGGTGCTCTGCTGCTGTGCTCATTAGTCAGTTTTTGTAACTTTTTTTTGTTTAACAAGGTGAATTTTAAAGTTATTCTAGCTGAAAGTTTATCTTTCATAATATGCATAATATGGCTGAAAGTGTATCTCAGCAGGATTACTTTCTTGATGAGGATTCTTCAGCTCCTAGCATGTATTTAGAGTGAATTAATAAATCTGGATACCAATGGTAAAGATATCTCTGTAAAACTTTTACTCAGACAACTTGTGTCATGTTTTTCTTTATTCTCTCTCCTTTCCCACTAAGCCCTTTCAACCAGTCTTGTATTTAAACACGTTTATAAATATTCATCCATTGCTTTGTATATAAACATCTCTTTATGAGTGTGGCTCATTGCATGGTCAAGGCAAAGGAAATTCAGCATCCTCCCACTCTAACAGGCACATGCACGTTAATTGGCTTATCTGCCCTAGCCCAAAGGACATCGGGCCCAGGATTTTCTTTGGAAAAATGTCAATCAAAAGATGGTTTACTGTAGTCAGGGAAGAAAACAGGCATATTAAGAAGTATCTTGAATGTGACATCCTCTGCCTAAAGGGGTGATTGGTTTCTTGGTTCCTTGGGCTGGGTGATGTGGTCCTCGTGCTCTCCCAACTCTGCTCCCAGCCTACGTAAAAGGAGTTTTTTCCTTACCCTTGATCCCTGCTCCATAGAGCCTCTTTCTCTCCCCACCTTCGTCTCATCTTTTTGCTGTATGTGTATATTTTCCCTTTTTAACTCTTCCACCAAAAACTTAAAAGCTGCTCCTCAGTAGACAAGGCAAACAAAAGGAAGCTGGAACCAAGATACGCTGGATGTTTTGAGAGCAAAGCAAAAATCATAATGTCTTTAGAAAATGTAATGAGTCTAAAAGCTAAAAGACTTTGCTCTGAGTCAATGACTAAAAAAATTTATACCAGTGGATAACTGGACAACATATCGCCATCCTTTCTGACTTCCTACCTCCTTCAACCAAACTTCTAAAAATGTAACAGCTGAGTGAGACATGATGTGTTAAAGGGGGGTGGAGTTGGGAGTGGAGGAACGGGAAGGAAGTTCTGAAAAGGTGCGAGTAGTGGGATCACAGTGGCAACTTCTGCTTTAGTGCTGGATGTGCTAAACTTACACAAAAGGTCTCTCTCTCTATTGCAACAGGCAAATATTTATTGCAGGGGAGGCCAACCTGTGGCTCACAAGCCGGGCAAAGGCAGCTTCTGTGTCAGGGCTACCTCAGATGGGAATAATAGATCCAGCTGTTTTATTCTGACTTTGTGATCTGATTCTGTAGTGTCTAAACATCTTAAGCTCTTGTTTAAGCAAGGCTGAGTTATTCATAACATCTCTTTTCAAGTTTGGATTCCCTCCTGTCGAAAAGAAAAAGTATCATCTAAATGGGTTAAAAGTCCATACATCCCTTCATCTTGGCTCAGTATCTTTTCCCTCAAACAAAAGTTAACTTTAGGCTTTTGAAACCCTGAAATTAGCCAGCTGATTCACAGTTATTTTTACATATATATACAGGCAATAGGTCTTTTTTCCCTAGGAACGTGGATGTGAGAGGTTATTTGGAAAAGAGGCCTAATTTAAGTAAGCAATCTTGAACTTTGTTTGTGCATTGGAAGGCAGGATTTGCACACATAAAGTAAATACAGGAGTCATTAAAACTGCCCTTGATTCTGAAACATACTCCTGGTCTTAATGAAGATTTGACTGATCTTGCTAAGCCTACCTGGCCCTGGATAAGAGTTTGTAACTAAATAAAATATTTTTACAGCAGTTCACTGCTGGATCCACTATAGAGAAATCTCGAAGACTGCCCATCTGTCTTTTCTAGACTTTCTATTTGTTAAGGCAAAAGCTTCTTTCCTGAGTGGGTTCAGTGTTAAGCCCTGAAATAAGGATGCTTATCCCAGTTTCCAGTTGTACTAGAGTTCTTGTGTTCTGGCCAGCGTTATGAAATTCCAGCCATCTCCTTTGTGGCCCTCTGACCCTCCTGTCCACAGTGCCAGGGAGAAGTAGGTGCTGTGGAGGCAGTTCAGAAAGTGCACCAGAACATCCTTTCAGAAGTTTCTAAAATTTCCAAAAATTATTTGATCCACACTGTTTTGGAACAGAAGTAAGGGTCCTGAGCTGCTAAAGTCAGATTCAAGTTTGAATTTCTTCAGTGTTCAGAGGAGCTTGGGTCAGCGTCTCTTAGAGAAAACAGCTTCACAGTTCAGGTCTGGACTGACTCTTTTTGACCAAGCTTACAGATGGCTGGAACCAGTCACCGCTTCAACCCTTTTATTCATCTAACCCGAGCAGTTAATGCCAGATGTGGTTGGCTAGACAATTTGAGTCTCTTCTGGTGTATGCAACGGAGATTTCAGCTGGGCACACCTCTAGTTCTGGTTCAAGGTTCTGGCTGTTCCTTACTTACTGTGAACTGATTCTTGTAATCCCTCTCGCTGACAGAACTTCGTATTTTAGCACTATGGCAGGAATTCCTCCATGCGAGCTTTCCAGCAGCTGTTCCATATCTGGAGCATAAAGTCACCATTTCCCCTCAGGCCCTTCTGCTGTTTTGAGGTGGAGTGGGGTGGAGATGCTGTTCTAGCACGCAGTGGGAAAAGGGAGCTGGGGAGGGCTGAAGAGAATTGAAGAAGGGCAGGAGGCGCAGGGAGCAGCAGCTGCTGTTGTTACAAGTGAAAGCGCTGCAAAACAGTGTCCTTTTCATTCCTTCCCCCGCATACGCAGCCTTCAGTGAGAAGAATGGCAAACAAGCAGAGTAAACATATGCTGCTGTATCCCAGGTCCTACAAGGAGGGAAAGAGCCGTTAAATCCAGAAACAGAACTTGACCTTTTTTTGAAGGTTTCAGACAGATTCCCCAGTCCCATCTGTGTTGTTTCTGGGTGAAAGTCAGGCAAAAGGGATCAATGCTGAATACTACATCTGAGGAAGCTTTTAAAGTAACAAGTTTGTTGAAGCTCAGAGAATCAGACACAAGATTTGTTTTGCAGTGGAGGATTTAATAGGATACAGAAGGCCCTGTTCTTCCTTCTGACCATCCTTCCTGGAATCTGTTGATTAGTTTAATAGGGCTGGATAGTCTAAACTTTTTAATGCTAAATTTGAGACATATGACAGCAATTCCCATGCAAGTGCAATGGTACGAAAATACAAGCACCAGAGCTGTAACCTCGTGCTGCTTTGATGCAGAGGATTGTCCCAAACACTGGGTGCTGTCTCCAGTTGTCTCCTCACAGAATCTTTTTATCCTATCTGCCTAAAAACCTCCAAGATACTAACTCCTTGGAGAGTGGGAGCACTGCTAGCCCTGGCAAGCTGCTTCTCTAGCCTCTTCTCTAGGACCCTCACGTGGTTTGGACCCAGCTCCCTGTCTGCCTCTTGGCTCAGACGCCAGAAGGAGCTGAGCAGGCAGTCTGTTAGCAGCAGAACAAGGCTGCTGGAGCAAGAGATGTGATTTCCACGGCCACCTCCGTGAACCTGAGAGGTGCCTGGAATGGAAGATGAGAGAGAGGAATTCTGGGGAAGAGATAGTTGGTTGTTTTTTTTTTTTCTCTGAGCAGTAGGAAGAGGAACTGATCAATCTCAAAGATTTACCTCTGTTTGACACCAACACATTCAAGGAAGATGCTGTTCTCGCAGTACCCTTTGCTAGTGGTGTGAGGATGTTATAAACTGCTTCAGGAAAGCTTTGCTGTTTGCGTGCATGGAACTTGTAGCAAAACAGTCTCTCCTGGCTGTCCTTCCCCTCTGAAAGGATTTGGCTGTTGGATAGGGTTGTGACACAGATCTAGCCCATGTTTTGGCTGTTGGCCTCTACAGCATAGAAAGCATAGAGAGTTGTCGTGGTTTAGCCCCAGCCAGTGAAGTACCATGTGGCTGCTGCACTCCCCCCCCTCCATGGGATGGGGAGGAGAATTGGGAAGAAGAAAGGCAAAACTTGTGGGTTGAGAAAAAACAGTTCAACAGGACATCAAAAGAAGAGAAATAGGAAAAGACAATAACAATAACAGAATATACTAAGCGTGTGATCTCAGGACAGATTGCTCACCACCTGGAACCGATGTCCAGCCTGCTCCCCAGCAGCGATCCCGGCCCCAGTCCCACGTTATATACTGAGCATGCTGTCATATGGTATGGAATATCCCTTTGGCCAGTTTGGGTCAGCTATCCTGGCTGTGTCCCCTCCCAGCTTCTTGTAAAAATTAACTCTATCCCAGCCAGAACCAGGACAAGAGTGTACTTGACCTCTTGTGGAGGGCATATCCAGGTTGTTTCTTCCTTGACTTGAATGGGAAGAGAAGCAGTAGCATGTGTGGGTGATAGAGGATACATAGTTTTCCCTCAGTTTCTTAAGAAGGACTAATTCAAAATTAACGAAAGTCTATACATATAAAAGCTCCTATAGCTTCATTTTCTTATAAATCATATAATTTGCAATCAGTATATAGGAGAGAAGTTTATCAGTGCTTGTTTTCCCAATTACATTTTCCCTGTTCATTGTTATTTTGCATATAGAATTTGGTGCAACTGGATTTTCAGCACTTAGTAGTTTTACAACAGAAAGGAAAACCATGAAAGAGCAAGCTTTTTATCCCCAACACTGAATGTAGGAGTGTCAAAATCCACGGTATAGATGGACTTAGAAAGTTGTAATGTTGTGATGCAGTGAGGCCTAGCCCTATGAGAAAAATGGTTGCCCATCATAAAGTAACCCGAAATATGCAAATGCTAGATCACGCAGGTTTCATTTTGGGTATATTTTGTTTCTGACTTATATTCTTATGCAACAATGATTTTTATATCAACTATTATCATTGTTAATGGTGATATACATTCTATATTTTGTCTGGATTTAATCAGTCAGGCTAAAGGACCTATATATGAAGTTTTAATATTAAAACAGATGTTGTTACAATGACTGAGATAAACATTTCTTCCTTGATGCTTTTATGCACTGTGAAAAGACTTCTCCATCTTTCCTTTTCCATTTTCCCTTTCCCAAGTTAGAAAGAAGCTTAGACTAGATAAACTATGCTAGGAATATCTAGTCCGTCTCTTCTTCTGGGCTCAATCAACTGGTCATGAGGTCACGAGGAAATGGTCTTGAGAAACAGGCAGTCTCTAGCGGCTTAAAGTGTCCACGGTCACAGCTGTAAACGTAGGTGAGTGGTGGTTGGTGTGGGCTGGGTTGCTGCAACTCAAAAGAGGAAGGATAAAGTAGCAACAGGCAATGCACCAACGAAGTATGGTGGTCCCAAATGTGCATAATGCCATGATTTTTTAGGAAACTGTTGTATCCTGTGTATGCCACCGTACCAGCCTGTGTGGCCTGATCTCCTTTCTAGCTCTGCGGGAGGGATATAACTACTGATGACTGAATCTAGCTATAGCTGTCCATGATAAACTGTAGGATTTTTAAACAAGCAAGATCACACAAAGACGGACATGAAGCTTCACCAAGACACACAGGATGAATATAGGGTACAAAATGTTAACTGTGGAATTTCTTACCTTGGTTGGTTGAAGTCATTGCAATCTTCAAGTATTTTATCATGTGTATATGTAAAAGGGTGGGAGGGCAGACATGCAACAGCATGCATCTTCCACTGTGCCCGGGGATGGTGTTCTTCGTAATACCAGAGGAAAGTTAGGGAAATATTTGCACTCTGGTAATTACATTCTGGCTTTCTGTGCAGGGTAATTTCAGTCTTTGCAGTTGCCTTCATCTGTCCAGGGAGTGTAGTGATAAAACTGTCTTTCTTCTCTCACTTTGATTTTAGTTCCAACTCCATTTTTTACTGTATGGTATCTAGCTTTTTCTGCCATACAAGCAGCGAAGAAGCAAGCAATTCTGATCAATAATCTTTCTGTTCCCGCAGGCGGAGATGAAGAACTTGTTCCTTTCTGCTTATGCTAGCAATGATGTCACCTTCTGCATTTTCAGTAAGTAAAAGCTCTTCTGAACACTGTTACAAAATATGAAAGATACTTCTGTTAAGGACTGTCAACATCTGTAACTCAAGTATTTTGCAGAAAGTATTCCTGAAGAGCTAATGGGTTCAAGTCATCAGGCCTACTGTGGTACATGTTCTGAAGAGTTTAATGTGGCAATTAAATAATAAATTCTGATAGTGCCTTTGACTCTAGGGGTGTTATCTGCAAAGCAGTAATTGCTGTCTCCTGCTTCAAAACTACAGAGTTGTCACTAGAAGTAAAAAGAACGAATCTTTGGTTAGCTGGTTTTTCTCTTTTCTTTGGTCTAGTGGTCTAAGCCATATGGTTTAGCTTTACTAGGGGAGATAACCTTTATGTTAAGCCAATTTGATATTGTCCGAAAAAGAACACAGCTATTAGGAACTGGGGTTCCTCTTCCTTTCTGAGGGAGAAGTAGGATCTTTCTGAAGTAAATGCAGCTTGAGAACAGTTTCTCTGAGTTTAACTTCAATTATATTAATGAGTTGGATGTCTGAAGTAAAAGGTGACCTGCTGAGTACAGTGGAAGTGTTAGCAAAGGAAGACTGATATGTTTGTTAGGTGTAAAGGAACGGGGCGGGGGGGGGGGGGAGGAAGAGGTAATTATCACCTGGAATAAGGTTTGTGGGAGTAGTGAGGAATTATAAATATGCCATTAAAATTAATGAGTCCATAACTTTTAATCTCTAGTACGATTATTTGCAAACGTTTTCTAGGCCGCCTTTGAAGATCAGGGATGAGAGGCCAGAAATCAAGCAGAGTTTGTTAGTCGTCATAGATTTCTTTTCTTACAGATGGAAATATGCTTAAATGAGGTCTTGCTATCTCACATCTAATAGAAGATGGTGCTGTACGTGAAAGAACCAGAAATGGAATATACTATATTCAGTCCATCTGTTCACCTGCCTATCTCCAACCTGGTGATTTTTTGGAAGGAAATGACTGAAACACCCTGCAACTGTGAAGGCTGACATTTCTCTGTAGCATTAGACTCTGTCCCCTGCATGCAACCAGTAGCTCCTCTTGAAGGCATGCTGAATGAAGGGAGAAGGTTTTGCTTGGCCACCACTTAATTTCAGTTTCGCTGACATGCTGGATCTGTCCAAGCCATTGAGGAAGCAGGAAGATCCAGCAGCACTGAGGCTCTCTGCTGTGGTAATTCCCCATTTTTGTTTCTGGGGGGAAGAGAGAAATGGTGTTAGTTTCATATGGGCCATTCCTTTCCAGATGCTAACGCAAGTGGGATGAACCATAGCAAGAGACGGTCAGCTTGTGAGAGCTGGAGCTGGCAGGACTGATTGTAGCAATGGCAACTCAAGTCTATGCTAGATCAGACCAAAAGAGTAATGGAGCTGCCTGAACTCCCAGAGGTGGGACAGCTCTGGAAAAGCAGTGCTGCCTGCCTCTATTTCACTGCTGCAGAAGAGGAGTGGTAGTCCTGCTGCTATAAGTGCAAATTTTGTACATAAGTGGTGGAGAAAGGAAAGGAAGGAGAGGGTGAGACTGAAAACGGAGGCTGGGAATACTGCATGGCGGGAAAATAAGTTGGAGAATTGCTTGCTGTTCTACACCATTCTCCACTCCTTTAGGACTTCACCTGAGATGGCAGGCTTATTGAAAAATAACTTTAATCTATGTCACATAGCATTGAAAAGGTCCCTTCCCTGTGCTGTTCTTTTGTAATGCCAGTGGCAGAGGTATAAGAGATTGTTTGGTGGCATGGTGCATTTCCCCACACCAAAGGAGAAACGCTTCCTTTAATGTATAGTAGCATATCTCTAAGAAATTGAGGCTCTGTCACTTTAACTGTCCTAAATATTAGATCCAGAGCAGCCTTGTAGCTGAGGCAGTGGCAATTGTTTTGATTTTGGTATCAAATGAGCTGCCAGTATAACAGCACATGGGTAGAAAGGTGGGTCACCTCCAGCTATACAGTGAATAGTGTACACCCCAGGGAAAAGAGGGTGGTGGTGGGACAACTAAAAATGGCAGAAAAGGCACAGACTGGCATGTATGGGTTTTATTCCAGAATGAACCGCTTACCTCTTAGATCCATCCTGTCCACTGATGCAAACAACGGTTGCTTCTTGGACACGTTTTGTCCCAGAAGCAGGAAAGCATGAACTTGCAAACACACAGACTGGTAGTGCTAATGGGAGTACAGCTACAAATGTGTGAACTGCAGGCTTACACAAGGATGGAGAAGGTGGGTCTACAGGGATTCATGTCTGCTTGTGATTAAAGGGTGTAGATTGATGCCTGCTGGTTTTCATCTCTTCTCCTACTTTTGGAGCAGAGTAGCTGAACTTGTTTTTACTTTATTGATTGTTAGGCTGGGGAAAGCAGCAAGCAGAATAAGGGCGGAAGTGTTGACAGGGCTGAGACTTTAAGAGCAGCTGAGGCTATTGCCTACATCTTCTCTCTGCTTGCAGTCTGAGAGCGGCTGGTTTATCTGCCAGACATGGCAGGCAGCATTAAGGAGCGAGAGGGGGACTCCTGCTTGTCAAAGCCTCTGGCTGCTGAGAATTTCCTGCCCAGTGTTCCATCCTTGGTGGGACCCGCTAGACGACTCTTCCCTTCTTTCCTGCTAGAATATGGAGAGGATCTTACCATACAGCACCTGCGGTGTCTGTCCCTTTTCACCAGGCTTTGAAGGATCTGGAAAAGAAGGTCACCCATTACTTGTAGCTCCTTTACTGTTTGCACTGTGGTAGTACTAGCAACTAGAGCTGAATGGTCAGGAGGAGTTGTGTTTAGGGGCTATACAAACAGAAAACAAAGATGTCCCTCCATCTTATATATGGATGTCTCTCCATCTTATACCATAGCTGTTAATGCAGAACTGAGAGAGAAGAGTCTAGTAGAATTTCAGGCCATCCTGTCAGTGCTTCTAGGAAGGTTGTGAACAGTGACAATAATAGAAAATGCCAGGTTCAAGTGTTTTTGTCATGATTCCTCCTGTGTTTTCAGAGAAGGATGAAATGATGTAAAACTGCCTGAGCCCTCTCCATTAGTGCTACTGCTGACAGAACGGTGCTTCTGGTGCTTTAGAGAAAATAAATTCTGAAGGTTTTCCACGTCAATAACTCTTCTATTATTGTTGCATGCATGTATTTGGCATGATTGTGTGTGTGTGTGTATTATATGCTTTGGGGTTGCTTTATGTTTAGTAAACGTGACATTCATCAGACTTTTCTCTGTCTCAGTTTCTTTTTTACAAGCGTGACTTCATGTTGGCAAATTTTTGCATCTGGAATTCCTTCTTTCCAGATTGGAAATGTCTTATCTGCCCATACCGTGGGACTATTTCAAGGAAAAGCTGCTCAGCAGGGGAAAAGAGTTTTATTTAATCTTTAGGCATTAGCTGATAGTTAGATCATGTCCAATACTTCTGTTTGCTCCTAGATTGTACTGCAGGTGTGCTTAAAGTGAAGGCTGGTCTGAGGCTTGGCTGAAAATCATATTCAAATACATTTCATCTGGACAGTATTGCTTTCTATGGGTTTGCATTTCTAGGTTAAAATGCTGTTTTAAATTTCTTCTAAAGAAATGAACATTGTTCTTGTTTAAACACTGTTAATCTATTGACTAAGCTTTTAAACCCTTTAACCAGATCTGACAGAAAGGGCAGAAGGTGCAGAAGGACCTCAAAGTCAAGGTCATACAGAAACTGAAAATTACTGTGAGGAGGGAGAAAGAGAAGGAGATTTTATTAATGTTCCTATTGAGGAAAAGGTAGAAAAAGTGCATAAGAATAATTGTACTGGGTAGGACCAGTTCATTTTGCCCTATATCCTATCTCCAGCTATGTCACAAACACATGTCTAGAAAAAACTATAAAAAGATGGGTAATAAGTACAATTTCCCCCAATACGCTTCCAGTCTCCAGTCATTTGTAGTTTATGAACCCCCTGAGCTGGAGAAGTCTTTGTTTCTCTTCCCTGAATTTGGTCAGCATCTCCTTGAAGCCATGAAGACTTCTAGCAGCACAGCATTTCTATCATAACACCAAGATCCTGCTCTTGAGTGGTAAAGATCAGCTTATATGTACTAAATTTTTTTGTTAGGATAGAATTTGTGTTTTCTCCGGTGCATCACTTTAAGTTACCTACATGAAATCATTTTAGTGTCATTTTAGTGACAAGTCACTTATACTATAATGTTCTTCCATATGTTTTTGCCGTCTGTCTCTGGTTCTCTATTGTCCTTTATTATCCTGAATTACCCTTATCAGCTGCCTTCATTACTTCTGCTTTTGGTGTAACTTATAAATGTGTTGAGCAGTTCAGATTCCTTACGGAATCCTGCTGCTAATGTCAGTTCTTGCAGTGGAAATCTCACTCCTACCTTTGTTTTTGTCTTTGGGCCACCTGCTCATCATCCATGCAAGGACTTTCCTTCTGGCTGCTTAGCTGCTTTTAAAGCTTTAGGTGAAGGATTTTGTTGAAAGCTTTTTGGAAATCTGAGTATATCTGACAGGTTACCCTTGTTGACATGTTTGTGAATCTCTCAAAGAACTGCAGTAGTTTGGGGAAGGATTTGCCTTTAAAAAAGCCTTGTTGACTTTTTCCCAAATATACTGTATTTATGCAGGTGCCTGCTAATTCTGTTCTTTGTTATCATTTCTATTAATTTAACAGTAGATGTCAGTTTTACACTATGTGGGTGTACAGTTCCTTGGGTTCCCCTGGGATCATTTTGTAAACCGGTGTCAGGTTTTCCACTTTCCAATAATCAGATGCCAAAGTGGTTTTAGCGGAGAGGGTTGTCTGCTAGTATGTAACAGTTTATTCATTTCAACCTTGAGTTCCTGTTAGGTCCCTTGGATAAACAACTTCTGGTGACTTCATACTGTGTGTTTTGTCCACTTTTCCAAATAAGGTTGGGGTCATAAAGTTTTCACACAATCCCCCTCTTTGTGGAGTTTTCTGAATGTCCCCCATTTCTTCCACAAGGATTCCAAGAATTAATTTGACTTCTCTGCAACGGCTGTATCTTTTTAGAGAGCTCTTTTTATACCCTAGTCGGCTCCAGGCCACCCAGAGTTTCTGGAAGGCTTTCCATTTCTGAAAAGTATCTTATCTGCTCTGCCCGCTAGCCAGCAAGCCGGCACCGTCCCGTGGGGCGGCACGTACCTGGTTCTGCGGCGGCTGAGGCGTGCGTGGTGTCCTGCCCGGCTGAGAGGAAGGCAGGGGATGTGGAAGGGGCCGGGGGTACGGTGGGACAGCCCACGAAGAGGTACAAGAGTGAGGAGCGCTGGGGGGGAGGCGAGCACAGGGAACGTGGAAGAGTGGGGAACAATGAGGGAGTGGGTTAAGTGGTGTAGGGAGAACCTGAGGTGTTTGGGGGAGCTGAAGATGTGAGGGAAATGATGGGTTTTAGTGGATTTGCTAGAGGGGATGTGCTAACAAGCCATGGCTAGGGTGGAAGAGCGGAATGAAAGGAGAGATACACAGTGAGTGTATAAACCACAAGCCATTAAAACTAATGAAGCCTTGGGGGTTTTTCCCCTCTTTGTGAACCAGTTTGTCTTAATAAGATACTCTCTTCTTCTGTACCATTTTGTATTTCGCTTCCTGCTGTCACCATCTTGTTCACTTTCATTCTTGTTTTTCTGGTTTTGCTCAAATGCAATTCTTTGATTGCTTATTCATTATTCATAAAAATGGTACTTGGCATTCTTCACCTTCAAAGCTCTTTGCAAGCCTGCTGTGTCTGAGCCAAGATCAATGGTTAAGACAGAATTATAAAAAATGCTTTGCTGATGTGGGTCTGATTCATTCGCTTATTTTTTGTTGCATTTTTGGCTAATAGCATAGCTGGTTGCAGATGGATTTATCTTGAAAATGCATCTATTGGAATAGTAGCATCTATCTACATTATAAATGTGTGAGATACACTGAATGTTTTCAGCTCCCTTTCAATTAAACGTGAGTGTTGAATGTCTTGCAGAGCTTAGCTATATGGAAACATTATAGGTGATCATCGCTGTAGTACTGGGTAGGTCTTCTGGATATAGAAGGGAGAAGGAAATGGTTCGCGTCCTGAAAGGCCTGTGGTCTAAGAATACACTCCACGTGGGTTGTTTTTGTCAGGGCCCTGATGGCACTACGAGGCTTTCTGGCCCTGCCTGGCCTCACCCCTCCCTGCCCACAGCCCGGGACCCCATTGCAGCCGCCTGGGGCTGCCAGCCCCTGCCCCAGCGATGCTGCAGCAGGGCTGCTCTCCAGCTCCCCTCGGCCCTGCCCTGCCCGGCCGTGGGCCCTGATGAGCCAGGCCCACCTGTGGTCCCATGTCCTGGCCTGGCTTCGGCCAGAGGTGCCCAGTTCCCGGGGCTGGGGCTGTCCCCCAGCCTGCCCTGCTCCCTGGCTTGCCCTGCCTCCCCGGGAGGGCCCCGTGCTACTGGCCCCCAGCCCAGAGGGAGCAGTCAGCCCTCGAGGCACCTTGACAGTTTCGGGGTTTTTTTTCCCCCTCCCTTATTAGCTTTTCTCTAAGCAATTAACTTTTCTTTAGGCAATTATAATTCAAATTTAGCAAAGCTCCCTTTTTCACTGGGGACATCTTACTTGCCAAGACTTTGGCAATGAAACCATTACGGAATAAATGACTGTGGTGATAACTTTCTTTTGTAAAGCATTTGGTTTTCAGCCTTCTTTCATACATGTTTCATCAATGGGGCTACAGTTCAGGGGTGTGTCAAAATAAACATTAACCTTATTTCAGAAACTGTAAACCCCAGAAAGCAGATATTTATCAAATAAAAGGATGTAGTGTTATTTGAGAAATACTAAGAAAGGTTAAAGAGAGAGTCTGATTTTTACTATAGTTTTAATCCACGGAAATGCTGCATAAAATAAGTGACACCTGGGGAATCAACCTCACATTACTCATCATTGACAGCAATATCTATTTTCAGTGGGTAACAATTGTACAGGGCTTTGTAGTCAACTTCCAATGTCAAGGATTTCCCACCATGTCCTCAGTGTTGGCACCGAGATTTGTATCAGATCTGAATGGAGTCTAGTAACTATGTGATGCAGCTCAAGAAATCACAGTAAAAATTTTTCAGTGTCCAAAAAGATGCTTCAGTTGCAGCTCAATGGACCAAAGCTATGTGACAAAGCACTAGCATTGTCCAAAAACCTCTTGGGCATAGCGTGGATATCAGTAACCACGTGCTTTGGGCAGCGACTGTTGGAGTGGTGTAACATGATGTTTTGTTGCTGCTTGTCAGCATGGAAAGGCAGCACAAAGAATCACAGAATAATTCAGGTTGACTATCTGTAGGCCCTCGAAGGTGCCCAAGGAGTAAGCGAAACACTAGGGGTAAGAACTTGGCTGGGATTTAGGTTGTTCGGACCTGTGACTGCAGACCTTCACTGCTCACTTTGGACTGTATAGTTAATTGATGCTTGCTTTGATAGCTTGCTAGTATTTGAGTTACAACAAGGCACTAGGAAATTATTCGCGCTGAATCACTAGTCCACATTTGGTTATATGAACTTTGTGGATCACTGCACGCCTGCAATGCATCTGTGTGGGAAGCACAGTCCTCTTCGCATGCGTAGTTTCCTATCCATCTCGTCAGACTGACTGAGAAGTCTTTCAAGGGCTGTTTTTAAAGTGTTCCTACATACTGCCAACATTTTCTGTCTTTCTGAGTTGAGCCCCATTCACAACTCCTCTTCCAGTGCGTGTTTCATATATAAAAATAAATATTACATGGTATATAATATGCTATCTAGGACCCTTTTCCAGAATTCTTTTGTTTGTGTCTGATGCGTACTGGAATTGTCTTTAATTGCAAAGTCTGGAGCTCTAGTGACTCAGAGGCATAGTTTTTTTTATTTGCTGGTTGCATCAGATACAGTTGGCTTGATAACAGCAGATGCTGCAACTACATCAGCAATGCATCTGCCTAGGAACTGATGAAAGCAATGCAGCGTTCATAAAAATGAAATCACCGGCCTTCTAAACTTTTATGCCACAGCAGCCTGTTTACCAATGAGCACTGAGAGCATGTGGCGCCAGGGTCACGTGCATCATCAATATCCCCAGAAGATATGCGTTTCTGTTGTCTTAACAGGCAATGAAACTAGAGAGAGCAGTTGGGCACTAACTGACTGTCCTTTCTGGAGTTTTCAGAAGTCGAGTAAGATGGTTGTACACTTTCTCTCGCTTTTCCTGAAACATTAAAATATATACTTGATGCAGATAAAGGAACTGAGTTCTTGTATGCATGTTAGGCTGAAGCGAGGGAGGAATGGAACCAGATGAATTGGTAACAGTGATGAAGTTTTTGGATTTTTAGTTCTGGGGTCCAGGAGGGACTGGGATTTAGTCGTCCTGGCTGACAACAGATAAAGCATTCCAGAGTCTAAAGAGAGCAGAAAGAGGCTTTTGGAACAGAAACTAGCTGACACCATCTAAAAACATCTTGTTATCAGATTATGTAATAATAGATTTCTTATTTGTTATAAATATGCAGCTTTATATTTGCCTATATACACATGCATGCAGTTACTGAAGTAACTGTGACTGTACACAGATTTCTGAATGTGGGAGTTGGGCCCCTATTAAAATGTTTCTCTAACACTATACAGCTTTGGGAGGACTCTTCTGGCTGATGCTCCTTTTGGGGTGTACATAAATGGAGTGATACTGAGAAAATGATTGTTCCTGCACCCTGCAGATGCATTAGCCGTACAACAAAGAGTCCCTGCAGGTTTTACTCTCTGTAGAAGGAATAAAGAATGCTACTTCTGTAGGAAGGATGTTGGAATATTTATCAGGTTGGTGTGTGTGTCAGGGAAGGGCTTTCTACCCTAATTGCCTTCCAGTAATCTGACTTTCAAATGCTCTTCCTTTGGATTTTTATCTACATGTTTTCTTCTCCCTTATGCTGACTGAAAGGTCCCTTGTTTCCAGAGTGAGCTAATACTGCTCCTAAATCAGTCAGTTGACATAGAGGAATAAAACTGCAGAGGAACAGAGTGGTAGCATGTTTCATTCTTTTGAGAGCAAGGGAGGAGGGATTACAGGGGGAGGAATTAGGTGCCTGAAAGAAAAACTTGGGAAAATACGATTGCCTTGCTGAATGCTGAAACTCTGTTGACGGGATTACTCCTGGAAAGGCAAATGAGAATGCAGAAGACAAACACTAAGCTCAGTATCTGGAATGGAAGAATGGGAGAAGGGTTTGGCAAGGGGTCAGGGAGATGTTGACTTGGCGAAGAGAAGGTATGTAGAAGTGGCGGTAACCTGGGTAGTGCCATTGAGTGAGCAGAGTGAAGGCAAACAGAGCCAGTCTGAACCAGAAAACTTGTCCTGAAGGATTTTACTTGCAGAGGTATTAGAAAGAATTGCACAAAAATTTTGTGAAGGAAATTCAATAGCATGGGCTGAGAAGAAAGTGCTTCATTTTAGAGCAATATAGGTAATAGGCAGGAAGAATTTAGGATGACTTTGCAGCTAGATAGTTGTGGGTAATTTGGTAGCAAATGCATAAATACGGTAGGATGATTGACTGCGTTGCTCTGCCAGCAGCTGGGAATTATTCCTTAAAAGGGGGTGAGAGAAAGAGAGAAACGAGACTGTAACTCAAGGACGTACGGTCCAGCAGGGAGTATGTGTAGAAAATTACAAAAACTGTTTAAATGACAAGGGAGGATTAACCCATGCATCTTGTCGGATTCACCGGATAATTTATTAGGCTAGGCCCTATTTCTAGCAGGGACCTGGATGTCTTACATAAAAGCGATTATCACTTAACTGAAGTGAAAATTATGTTCTTAAAGTGAGGAGCTTGCGCCTTCTCTGTAGGCCTTGGAAAGTGACCTGGGTGGGTGGAAAGTGTGAGCTGAGTAGGGTTAATATCCCTGCTGTGGTGAAATCCTCCATTTCTAGGATGTTCCTCCACTCCAGTGGAAAGCCCTTATGATGGCATTTACTAGCTGGTTGACCACCAGGGAGCAGCTTACATGAGGATGCAGGAGGGACAACAGGAAGGAATGGAAACAGAGCACAAGCAGGGAAACATAGAGGATGGGAACACGGGGTGCTGTGTTCAAGTCAAAAGTGTGAAACTAGAGGATGGATTGGGACCCACACCCAGGGGTTATGTAGATTTGGTGGGATATGCTCTCTGTGGAAGGGAATTAGACTACATGTCAATAATTTTTTACCTTTTGTTTCTCTGCCTGCCTACTTTTTACTGCCCCAAATGTCTAAGTGCCCAAATGGTATGCATTACCTTCTGAGCTGTATAATATATACATAAACTGCCCTACAGGTGCAGCTGCACAGCAAACCCTGTTTTTACAGCATCACTCCCTGTGTAACCCTGTGTTTACCTTCTTTTCCCAAACAGAATTAATCCTGTTGCATCTTGCAATTATTCTTTTTTTTTTCAGGATATTGCTATTCTTCCTGCTAAACCCCCATGTCCTGCTGTATGTGGATCCCATCAGCTGCAGTAGGCCTTTTTTCCCTGAAAATACCGTATTTCATGTGCTTCTAAGACAATATATTTTAGTTCATTCCATTGCACTTGTAACTTCTTGTCTATATTATCATGCTTATTTCTCTTAATGTCAGTATCCATTCAGACTTTCTAAACACAAAATTAATTAAGGCTGTAGCTAATGATGGCCCAGACCTTGACCTCATCGTCAGATGCAGTTGGGTAGGGGAAAAAAGGTCCATGTATGGAATCTTGTTGCAGTGTGAAGTGTGTTCCAGGAGTTTCCTTGCTGTTTCCCTTATTTCTCTTAAGTATCTGGCTTGGAGCCAAGGATTTGGGATTAAGTGGCTGTATTGATCCGGTGTGGAGTGACAGTGCTCATAGTCCCTGAAGTAATGATGTGCCTTTGCTGCCTAGCTGAGAGGGAGATGTTATCCTCTTTCAGATGGTTATTCAAAAGTGCCGATTCTATGAATAGACAAACAGTAACGGTTTAAGGGAGATTGTAAAGCTGGATGTGCTATATGGCTTCAGGAAGCTAATACTCCTAGATGTTAGAGGCTTGATGTTTCTGATGTATTCTTCTCTGCCACTTTTCATACTAGGAATACAGCCCAGCAAGACAGTCTCTTTTGCAAGAGAACACATAGGAGCTCTGCTTCATTTTCATTGTTTTTTTCCTGTGTTGCCATGTCCATTTGGTATGTCTGTGGGTTTTTTTATTTACAGGGCCGCCGGATGAAACGGCAGATTGATGTCTGGGGAAGCTGGGGTGAATGGAGCAAGTGCAGTCGGAGCTGTGGCGGTGGAGTCAGCTTTCGGCAACGGCGCTGCTACTCCCAAAGGTGAGGGCTAACCTCCTTTCTCTTTCTTTAAATGTGTTTTTCTGTTACTGAGCTCCTGCACTCCTCTTCCGGTATACATCCAGAATAAAAATGACCTAGTGTTTGATTCCAGGGGAATAAGTCACCTGAGTCCACTTTGAGATGATCCTCAGCTTCAGTCTTGTCCCTGCTGTTTTGAATAGCGCTCTCTGCAACACACCCTTGCTCTGGCTCCTTCGCTAGAGCACAGTGGTTTCTCTGTGAGATCTGAGGCTGTGCAATCAGGTGATTGGTATGGCAGCAGCTTTTCAGTCAGCTCTAGTGTGGCAGCCCTGGGGGGAGAGGGAGGAGAGTCCAGAGCAGTAGGTTTCTCTCCCAAGAGCCGATGACTGTGCCAAGATTTTTCGCAGGCTTACGATTCCCAGGGAGGTAAAGTGCACTAGAAGAAATGGAAGAGGGGAGTTGGTTCAAGTAGTGTTAATGCTGTGCCATCTCATTTGCAGCTGGGTTAGATGCAGTGAGGATGATGGCTGGGACTGCACCTGTTGGGAATGATGGACCTGAGAGATCCTGTTGTACATAAAAACAAAGAAAAGGGGGGGGGGGGGGGGGGGAAGACAAACTCTCAATAATATCCTGAAAAAAACCAGCCTCTTTATGTTTAGAGAAATGAGAGAGGTTTTTTTAATAGAAGAATCCAGAATTATGGAGCACTGCTGCTTCCCACACAGAATAAAGAAAGGTCTCTTTTGAAGGCTGCCCGTTATGGTAGACAGCTGTGTATTACGGTAGACACCTGCCAGAATCCCTGGGGGCCTGTGTCTCCATTTTAGGAATGCTGAGATATTAGGCATTTGTTGGCTTTTCAGATCAATCTCCTCCATAACTGTTACTCTCCGTAACTCTCAGCTGGAGACGTTTGACTGGAACGAGGGTGTTGCACACTTTCCACAGGCATGTTTAGCTCTTCCTACTAATGGGCCTAGTGTGCAAGTAAACAGCATGACAGGTGATGTGCGTACCTATCCTGAATAGGCCCCTACCCTCTTGCTCATCGCATGTTTCTGATTCTGGTAAGGACGCTTCGGCTGTGTGTTGGTGGACAAAGGACACAAAGCTCTGCTTCCATTATTTAGGAAAAACATGACCCTGAAGAGCTATACTGCCAATTGTTCATGGTGTGTGTCTCATCCATGCCAGAATGCAAACCATAGCAGAAAATGGCACTAGAAGATGTCAGCTTGCTCTAGTAGAAAAGAAGTGCATTTTAGTTATTTTGGGGCTTCAGGAAACTGTGTGAGGGTGATATTCTTGATGCGAAGGTGATTTGTGATGTCTACCATGAGATGATTTTTTGCATGTGTATTCCTCAGAGAACTTTATGTTGTTTTTCTGTCCTTCAGGACAGAAGATGCTTCCAGTTGTGTTGGACCAACTCGAAGCTATCGGTCATGCAACATTCAGGTACGGTGCTCTGTTTGTGCTCTGTTTTTTGGTTTTGCTTGCCCATTGCTCCTTTTTCCCAGACAAACACCATTCTTGTTCAGAAGTAATCTGTCGTTACTAGTTTCTCTTTCTCTGGCATCACTGGTGAATGCTGTTCACCAACAGTACCCCTTCAAAAGCATATTGAATTTATGCCCCTGATTTTATATGGGAGCAATAACAAATAAAAACCAATTTTTTTTGGTACGCTTAATTGTCCTCCTTTTCATAATGGCCCAGTGCAAACATTTTCTCCTCCAAACAGAGCTGCCCGGAAGGCTCCCGGGATTTCCGGGCAGAGCAATGTGCAGAGTTTGATGGGACAGAATTCCAAGGAAAGAAATACAAGTGGCTTCCGTATTATGGAGGTAATGACAAACATGTAGGGTTACTCTTTATCCCTGACTGTCAACAGTATGTTTTGAAGTGACTATAATGTTTTTAACTGTAGTATCCTAGCAGTGTACTTCCTTAGCTGGAGTAGCAGGCAGGGCGTTGGCATGGAAAAAATCTTTTTGCCAGCAGCGAAGCATTGCTCTCACGAAGACACTGGCTGCGTGGGCCAATAGACATCTCTCTTTGCAGCAATACATAGTTGTCTCTTGTAACAGCCATTCTTTCAGAAACATTGCTCAAGAGAGCTGGAAATGGTTGCAGCTAGGTCCTAAAGTATTAGAGAAGCAGAAGCTCTGCTGTATTTTTCAATATTGGTGAAATAATATTAGCAGGGCACATGAGAAACAAATGCATATAATTAATGAATGCTTCAGAAAATATGACATCTCTTGCAATTGGCCCATGCTTTCTTGAGGAACCAGTTCAGAAGGCAGGTGTAGGAACCAGAGGTCCTTGCTCTGCATTTGATATGTTATAATTCACAGTGGTTTAACAAATTATGAGGGATTTCGAGATGGATTTAAAGTTTTGTTTGCTGGCTGTTAAGATAACAGCTCCCTTGTGTTCTGTACCATCACTTGTTCTCATTCTAGAAAGCCTTGTACCCCAAGGGAGCATAAGAACAGTCCTACTAAGGCATAACCAAATATCCACTTGGCCCAACATCCCCCCTCCACCACTGGCCAGCCAAGGTACCTGAGGAAATGGTTGCATATAGTGAGGCTTTAACCAGAGTATTTTTCCAGCCTCCAGCAGTTTGTGACCCAGGAATTTGTTCAATATCTGCCACTTGATATCAGTCCACCTCTCTGTTTCTGCTCCTGTGAGCTAAACCCAGGCTCCCGATACATTAGCAAGCTATTAGCCACAGCATATAATGTTTGTTTTTTCTGTCCTACCAGCGCCCAATAAGTGTGAGTTAAACTGTATTCCCAAAGGAGAAAACTTCTACTACAGGCACAAGGAAGCAGTGATAGATGGGACTACCTGTGAACCTGGCAAGCGGGACATCTGTGTAGAGGGAGTTTGTCAGGTGAGTCATCTTGTTGCTTCCTGCCTTTACCATTGTGACTGTCAGTCTTTCTGTTGCTTCCCTTTGTTCTGCTTGGCCCTTCATAATAACACCAGAAAAGCAGAATCATTCCATTTCTGAGGTGCTGAGGAACATGTGGACAGCATTTATCTCTCTCTCTCTGAATGTGAAATAGAAGATGCCAACTCTATCCTTTCTCTGACAACTCCTTCCCTGCCTTCTCCTGACTTCCCAGATTCCCTAGATTCAGACTTTCTCATTAGATCAGCCCAGCATTTGCCCATTTTTTTCTTTCCTCTGTCATTACCGTTTATTCATATCAATGCCCCTGTTCTCTGACAGGCCGTTGGCTGTGATAACATGCTGGAATCTGCCAAGAAGGAGGACAAGTGCCTGCAGTGTGGAGGAGATGGCAGCACCTGCTATGGTGTGAAGGGCACTTTTGATGTGCCCAGCCTCCCCAAAGGTACAGATGATCTAGGTAGTCTGGGCAGGTGAGAAGGGGAGAGTTAAACCTGAAGTCAAGCTGCCACAAGGGCTGGTGGGGGATACCTGCTCACATGATCGTTGTAGGCAGGCCTGGATGTTCACTTGAAATGCCTGTGAACAGCATGTGGCTCTTCAGCTGCTTTAGCATCAGAAAATGTATTGATGGCCTTATCCTGGGAATAACTTCCTTAGTCTCAGTACAGACTGAAGTACTTGCCATACTGCTGGTGTCTTTCCCTGCTCTGTCTCCAGCAAGTGCTATAAATGTACCATATGAATACAGCTATATACCTCCTTCATAAGACTGTCCCCATGTCCAGTGTCTTGATAGCCTCACCAGGATTGGTGCAAGGCTAGAAATGGGACTGCATCTTCTGCATTTGGCCAATGTTGAGTCATTTCAAGATAACAACTACACTGTGGTCAAACCTCTCTGTGTTGAGCTCCCATATGATGCTTGCTGAAATCCCAAAGATTTTGAAATCTAAAAAAATGGACTTTAGACTGACCCTTGTGCTTGCTTTTCTGAGGTGTAGTTGGAACTTTTTACACATGGACTGGCCTGTGGATAGTTTTGGGTGAAGCTATTCAGAATGCAGATAAAGTGACAGCTGAAATGCTTCAAGCCACCATCGTAAAGCTCATCCAGTTGTTCAGGCACCAATGAAACCATGAGCATCTTTGGCATAGAAGAGTGACTGAGTGGCATCTACTGACAGATATTGAATAATCTCCTCTTTTTTTCAGGTTACAATCAAATCTTCATCATCCCTGTGGGAGCCACCAGCATCCAAATTAAGGAAGTTATGCCCAGCAGGAATTTTCTGGGTAAGACTGATGTCAGAACCTGTGTTTCAGTCCATTTGGATTCCAGCCATTGCATTGAAAATTGATTTTCAGATAGATATACCAGGCTTTGGGATGTTTACATTGAGGTCTTGATATGGCAGAGGGAAAAACTCTGAAAATCAGGATCTGAATATCAAGTATCCTTGAAGTGTTAGTGATGCTCAACCTTGGGCTTCAGGTCTACCTCATTTTCTCTCCTGTGGTGATCTTGCTGTTGGGTGGGGAATAAAAAGACCCAACTATATTCAGACTTCCTACCTGGCACTTAAAAGGAGTCTAGTTGATATAGCAAAATCTGGCAATCAGTTCTGCTGTTTGCTTGGTGAACGTAAACTCTAACTCCTCCTGCCACCCAAAAGTTCGGGATGGGCTTCTTTTCCCCATGGACATCTTTCGGGTATTTGTTTGTACAACCTAAAACTCTGGTCGTACTGAAGAGGGCAAAAAGGAGAGGGAAAAGTCCTCACCTAGGTTTCTGGGCAGGGCTGAGGAAATTCCAGTGGAGAAAAGCAAATAATCTTCTGCTTTCTAACTCTTCCATTGCCCAATGCTTTGGACAGATCAGTCTGGTGATGTTTTCCTTTGTAGAAACCTGGATGCAGCACCAAAGTCTTTGTCTTCTGAATAGAATGTCTGATGAACAGAATAGTGGTATAGAGGCAGTGGGGTGTGACACCCACATCTTAATGGCAAGGGGGACATAGGTTGTGCCTCAGTGACTAATAGTGGGGAACACAGAGACAGGGCTGGAATATACTGGAGGCATTTGGTTGTGCAGCAAAAAAGTGCTTGGTCTGCAGCAAAGCTGGCAAGAACGACTGTCTGAACGTGGAGCAGCTTCTGGCAAGACAGCATTACAGGAGGGGCAGTATTGTTGGAGGATGATGATCTTTTTTTTTGCTACACCTGTGACACAGTGTTGAGTGGAAATAGGAGCATCCCTGTTGAGTTCTTATGGTCCTCCTTTGACGTGTGAATTTTTGGTAGATGCTGCCATATTAGATTGTCACCACACTTAAAGGGTTGCAATACTGATGTAAAGGAGCTGCGGTTCAAATGGCGGAGCTGAGAGCTCTGTGGATTGCCAGTACCCTGCAAGTCTAGAGCAGGCCCTGTCTTGTGGTATCTGAAGCCAGGTGTCAAGTTATAGGTGTGTTAATTTACTGCCTTTTCTTCTCTGGCACGTGGGTTTGTCCAGCTGTCAAGAATGTGCGAGGGGAGTATTATCTGAATGGGCATTGGACCATTGACTTCAGCCGAGCGCTGCACGTAGCTAGCACGGTTATGCACTACGACCGTGGCTCGGAGGGTGATCTGGCCCCAGAGCTCCTCCATGCCCTGGGTCCCACCACAGAACCCCTCGTCATTGAGGTAAGAGGCTGTGCCTGCCCCTCACCAACGCTCTTGCTCTCTCGTTTTGCGTAGCAGCCCTCGCTTTGTGCAGTGGGACAGTGGGAGTGTGTTGTTGGGGACCCCATGGGGAAGACTGCAGAAGTGACAGGGCAGGGGCCTCTGGTTCTGTTGCCCAGAAAGGAGCAGGGCAAGGCTTGATGTTGTCTTCCTGCCTATTCCCTTGGGCTCTGACTTTGAGGGGAGAGTCAGCACCAAATGGTGTTGAGGCAAGGACAGGCTCTAGGGCACCACTTGCTATAGCGTGCGGCAGGCCAGGCAAGGGTACTTACTGTTACAGGAGCAGATGGATCTTCTGTCTCTGAGAGGGATGAATGCACCCTTGTCTGAGAAATAATGCTCTCTAGAGTATCATAGAAGGCAAGGAGAAAACACGGCGTAGAGAATAAGTGCCCCTTAAATGGGAGGGAAGCAGGTCAGCTCGAACCCTCAGACGTGGTGGGGAAATGCTGTGAATGGGAGAAGTGCTGCTGTTGTTATTTCCCTGACTTCATCCCATGCTTTCACAGCTCATCAGCCAGGAGCCAAACCCAGGGGTGCAGTATGAGTACTACCTGCCTGTGCAAGGACAAGCCTCGGGTTACAGCTGGAGCTACGGTTCCTGGAGTGAATGCAGCTCCGAGTGCGGAGGAGGTAAGGGGACAGGACCTGGTCTCTGGGCTGGTGTAGGGTTGATATCCACACCCTGAAGACAGCGTGACTGTGTGCTGCCCTCTGCAGCTGCTTCCCAGCAGTCTCCTGCTGGAAGACAGCACAGGTATTTGCAGGGGGCAGCTAAGGTTTTGCCAAGGGAGGGTCACACATGGAGTCACAACAGGACTGTGTCCCATGCTTTGTCCTGTCTTATTTTCCATGCCCTAGTCCTCAGACTTGCTACTAGGATCTGGTAAGAATATTAATAAATAGCCTTTGTTTTGTTTTGCTTCAGTTCTTCATGTCCTTTTCAGCCCTATTCATCCACTTGAGAGGTCCTCTCCAAACTGACGGCCTACGTAACTGAATCACATCATTCCCCTCTACCATAGCCTGGAAGATTCCCTCTCTTCAGGGGGACTGTCAGATCTCCTGGGATGTTACATCATGTTCGGTTTACAGATTCTTCCATGGGCAAAGTTATGGATTTTAAGCTAAAAATCAAAACAAAAAACCCCAATCAAACAAAAAAACCTCTCCAGCTGACTAGTATGTAGAGTTCCTATCAGCCTGTTCTGGTCTTCTGTTCTGATGGCCATTTCAATAGCTTTTGCCATATTGTGGTTGTAGGAGCTGATATTGTCTTTGCTGGGCACTCTTATCCTGTAGGAAGCATGAGGAGTTGCAAGTTTTTCTCCCGTATCCACTCTTCACAAGACTGACCTTCTGAGTCTAACAGGAGGCCCCCAGCTCTGCTGCTGTATATGGCACACACCATGCTGGGTTCCTTGATGAGCAATATATGGATATGGCGCTTCCCTTGTGAGTCTCAATCCATAAAATAACGGGAAAATGCCCCTTAGCTACACAGAACTATTCTGTCTCTCTTGTCTCTTCAGTGGACTCCTATACTGTGGGGAGGCATCATTCATACGTAGCGATAGACCAAGAACTGCACCTGACTCTTTTCCAGGTTGGCTGGGGCGGGTGTGGATTCTGCACTACTTTAGAAAGTTGTTTTGCCAACACCAGTGCATTGCAAACCTAGTCCTGGGTGGCTTGCATTGATGTGGATACACTCTTGCTTGTCCTTTAGGTTTCCAATCCCGCTCAGTGTTTTGTACCATAGACAATGAAATTTATCCGGACTATATGTGCAGGAACAAACCACAACCAGACAATAACCGGACATGTGGCCGTCAGACTTGTCCCCAGACAAAACGGTAAGATTTCCTTTCCTCGTCGGGACTCTGACTTCTTCCTGAGGTGCTTTTGAAACCAAGAAAATAATGACCCTCTCACTTCTGCCCTCCAGCATGGTTCTCTCCAAGGAAATGTTTCACTTCTTAGTGAAAGACCAAGACAAAGGATGGTGATAATAACACTATGATGAGCATTTCTGTGTGCACAAGGAAAGGGCTTAATATGTCCTATGTTCATTTTATAGACCAATTAAATTTGCTTTCCAGAGTATGATTGTGGAAGATAGTCTTCTAGCCCATGTAGGAGACGGGAAACAGATTCTCTGGGTTTTGTTCTCTTCAACTGGAACCTGCAAAAAGAGAGGAGTAGGTCAGAGGGTGTCATTTTTATGTCATCTCTGCATTCCAAGTGTCCTTGGAATCCTTTTAGAAAGGGATGAATCCTGGAATCTCTTCATTCTGTAGGGTTTTCAAACCCCTTTACCCAGCCGTTTCCACCTTGTCCCTTGCTGGCATAGCCTTGCAGTTGGCTTCACTTGGGTCTTGCAAGGGCATTCAGAGCTGTAACCAGAACCTTAACTGTGTATCTGGTGGGTGCAGTAGAGGCCCATGAGAGTGCCCTTGTGGGTCAGAGGGCACTTGGAAACCTGGGAGCATTTCTGAATACATGGTAGCCTGTAGCTACTTGTTTTAAGTTCTTTAAATCCTTTGTTCTGTGTATAAAGGACTTCTTACATCTATCTGCCACAAGCCTGGAGCCACAGTGGAGCACGGAGCTCTCAGATGAAGAGGTAACAAGGAGGAGGACGTTACAGAAAGTACAGGAAGGCAGCTGCTCTCTTCTGCTCTCCACCTTGTTGCGCACTGAAGTCTGTGGGGATGTGGGGACTTTCCTCTTTGGCACTGGTGGTAGCAGTGGGTGGTGCTTTGCTTTTGATTCTTGCCTATGAAGATGATGGTGGAGGATGCTGGCTGGCAGCTTTGCTTAGGTGGTTGTGTGTGCTCCTGGTAACTTGACTCTTATGGGACTGAGAAGGGGACAGTTTCTTCATAGCTTTTGGCTGCTTAACCTGATAATTTCTTCTCTGGAGTCAGGGTAGAGAGGTGAAGGGATGTTCTGGAAGATTTTTGTTTGGTTTATCAAGATAAATAAAAGAACAGAAAGGAAAAGAGAGCATGATGGACTGGGCAACTGAAACTTTGGCCAGGATGCCAGCGTGCCATAGCAAAAGCCTCAGAGTTTCTCAAAAGCTCTTCTTTCTTTGGCATGGGCCCTATAGCAGGCAGAAAAGTGCCTGTATACTGTGATGAGTACAAGGATGTGACAGATACAATACTTACGATGTACACTGAGGTATGAGAAGTAAAAAAGATCAAAAGGAAAATAGTTGTCCCTCAGCAAACTGCTAATAGCTTAGGCCTTGCAATGCTTTGCCCTCTGAGGGTCCCAGCCTTATGACTGACCTTGTCTTATAAAGGAAAAGAAACAAGTGTCAGACACAATGTCTTGACTCGCAATTGAAGGAAGCTGTAGGTGAGCCCATCCAGTTGATACAGTCTTTCTAAAACTGCATGTTTGCTTTACAGGAGGCAGAACACAATTTTGGGGTGGGTTTTTTTAGCCCCGCTGGAGGTTCTGAAAAATCTTGATCAATGAATTTTTTTTGAGCCCTGCAACCACACCACTCTAAGTGACTTCTGCTTGCTGTAGCTGTTCCCTTTCCAAATGGAACGTCTTATTTTATAGCAAAGGCCATTCAGTTTTGGGCTGATATCTGCATCTTTAGCAGTAAAGAAGAGTATCTTAAGGAGATGAACATGTCTTCTCTTAGCTGAGTCTGCTGTGGAGTTTCTGGTAGGGTGTGAATGTGACTTGGCTCTAACTCAGTTTAGGGGTGGTGAGGGCAGACCAGGGAAGCAGCTGAAAGGCTAGGGGAGAAAACATGAACTGCCTTCACACCCTGGCTGGGGCTTCCCTGACTGCAAGGGGAGGTAGCAGCTGACAAGCAGATCACCATGATGCCCACCTTGCATCACTAGTGCTTTTTGACTGAGCACCACGCTGGAGTTGGGAATGAAACATCATGTTGTCCCTGAAGCCAGGCCATGTAAGTTGTGCTCCCGGCTCCCTGGGCAGCTCTGAGGCACAGGAGTGAACAAGGGCAGGGATTTTAGCATCCAGTGAGATTGTTTTGTGGACATTCCCCCTTCTGTTAGCAAGGTTGTATCATTTCTGTGACAGCTTCAGCAACCAAACACAGGACAAAATCTATTTAAAGTTTTTGGGGCTATTTTGTGTGTTCTGCTGTTAGAGAATTTGGCCAATGGGAGGAATAAGCCAGCTTTCTACTGGCCGTCAGCGAAAAGTTCACAAGCACTTCTAAGAGTATCTGGCATGGTTTGCAGGCAGAGTGAGGTCTTGGCTTGGTTTTACTGTTTCTGATAATGGCTGGAGTGTAATAGGTGGTTAGGCTGGTGTGGGTTGCTTTTCTTTTAGCTGATCTGGATTGTTTTCTTTTTTTTTTTGTTTTTTTGTTTTTTTGTTTTTTCTCCCCCTTTTTTTCTTTGGTGTTCCATTCAGGCATGATATTTTTGCAGACATTGAGAGATGAAAAGCCATGGACAGAAATCTTCCCCCTCTGGGAGAGCTCTGCACTTCTAGAGAAACAAGTGGTTTGTAGTTGGGGGTTTGTCTCTGGAGTGGGACTCATGCTCTGCATTGCCAATTAAGCTGGGCAGCGCTTGGGCAAATGGGAACTCGCCTCTGACTGTTTTCTGCAAAGGGACATTTTCCCTGTCTGATTACAGCAGGGACGTGGCACTGACCTCCCTCTGGGCAATTTATCTGGGCTTACATTTGTTTGCTTCGTTCTGTGACCTGCAGGTGGAAAACAGGGGAGTGGGGATCCTGCTCAGCTACCTGTGGTGGGGGCACCCAGACTCGCTCTGTTTACTGTGTGGCATTCGACGGTCAGAGCTCCCAAGGGGTGGTGGATAACGCTGAGTGCATGGCCTTTGCACAGCAGCCTCGCAGCAGTCAGCCCTGCAACATGAGACAGTGTGCGACCTGGAGCACAGGGCCCTGGTCAGAGGTGAGTTTTGGGGGGGGAGGCAACTGCCACTTGGCACATATTGAAGGAGGGATAAAGAGCCAGGCTTCTTTTCTGGGACTGCGAGAGGTGTGTATTCCTGGATAGGTGGTGTGCAGAGGTATAGGACTTGTCCCTGCAGTCCTCCAAACAAGTTCTTCAGCTAGCTAGCAGCTATGCCCTCCTATAAACACATCCCTGTTCCTCAAAACTGTGTGTGCCCCTGCACCCCTGTTCCTCTTGTTGCATGGTCCCTCTTCTCCAGTTTCCCAGTCCTTTCCCCACTCCTGTATTTTTATCAGGTCCACCAGACCTGGCACTGGCTGAGTTTCTGAGCCAGGCCGGGTGGAGGTGGAGGGCAGGCATGAGATCTGCTGTCCATCAGCTGATGCTGTGCAGTAACATTCCCTCCTCCGTAAAACAGGAGCTCGTGGCTCCTGCCTGTGCTGTTTATTTCCATGCATATTGCTGCCTCATCATTACTAGCCCTGGACAGCAGTACTAAAGTCACAGCAGTCAGTAAGCAAGATACTCTTGAAACACCGGTGACCTGCTGATTGCTGTGTGTCAGTGCAGGGCTTCTCTGAACGCAGCTGCGTGGTGCATTTTTGATGCCTGTGTGCGTTTATATCTCCAGGAGAGGAAACCGCTCAAACTGTATGTGCTCAGTGCTACCAGCCAGGCATTTAGAAGGCATCTTACATTCCAAGGGCTTAGAGGTAGTCTCTACTCAGTCCCTAAAGCACAAGTGAACTTTCCTCTTTTAAGAGAAGCACATGCATGCTTACAAGATTTGACTTACGATCTTGTGGTGGTACTTTCTCTGAGTGGTGCAGCAGCATAAAATGCAACTTTGAGGCATGATAACCTAGACTGTAAAGTCCTTTTTTTTCCCTTTCTCTTCCCTCCCCGCCCCCCCTCTCTTGTGAGATGTGAGGTGTGAATACTGAGATGACTTCAGGGTTGCAGAGTAAGAGCACTGTTTGAGGAAGGCACCAAGTGTTGTGTTCTTACAAACTGATTCCTCAGTGATTCATTCCGGGGTTCTCAAAAGCGACTGTGTTTCAGGTACTCTCAGAGACAAAAGGTCACTCTAGTAAATAAGTGGCTGAAACTCATCTGGGAAGCTCATCTAAAGTAATGCAGACTGTCCCCAAGTTAATCGTCTCTGTAAGAGACCTTCGTAATTCATGGAGAAGTAGACTGCATTCCAGGAAACACCACTGTGAATTTAAGAGGCATTGAAAATGTCAAAAAACAGTTACTAGTATAGAAGTTGTGTCACAGCTCCACACCGTAAAAAGGGAGCACAAGGTCTTCAGGCAGAAGACATGAGCATTTCAAGAACCTAATCTTTTTATCTTACCTTGAATTCTTTACCTTGAGCTGATTTTAATCAGGAGTAAATAACATGCGGTTCCAGGTATTTCCTGCCATTTATTGTTCTCAACGTATTCTGCAGTATTGATATTTTTCCAAAATCATTCTCCATGTCTTCCTTGGTAGAGATCAAGAGAAATTATATGACTAGGCCAAAATCATCCAGTGAGCGCCAGATCTCCCAGTCCCTGTCCACCATGCCTTATTGTCTCTTCTACAGCATAAACAACTACTCTGCTAACTCCCATCCCAGAAGATGATTTTAATGATGGTTGGTTGTTTTAGACAGTCTCAAAATGGTGCTCTGCCCTAATGTTAGGGAGCACAGCCTGGAAATGCAGGTGGAAACCAGGTGCTTCCTTGTAATTGTTGGGCCCCTGTCTGCAGTGCTCAGCCAGCTGTGGGGAAGGGGTCCAGACCCGGACCGTCACCTGCAGAACGCAGCGGGGCTCTCAGGCTCAGGACTTCGCTTGCCTAATGGAGCCAAAGCCATCGGCCACCCAGCCCTGCCTTAAGGAGAACTGCATCCAGGAGATTGGCTGGCACGTTGGAGACTGGGGCCTGGTGAGCATCGCACTTTCATGGTTCAGAAATAACTGATTATATGGCTGTGCTCCTCACAAACAAGCTTTGATCCGTGCAGTCTGCGCGTTGGCTGAGGCTGGGAGCAATGTACTGCTTCGTTACCAGTCCCTTGGCTCACAGTTGCATTGTAACTGGCACTAGTAATGCTCCAGTTAATCTGCTGCCTGCTTTGTATGCAGCTGCTACAAAAATAAATCCTTCTGAGGGGGGGGATTATAGTTTCAGTGACAGTGGCAAAATGCAGCCAATAAGCTGAAACAATCCACTCTTGCTGCTTATTCCCAGTTCCTCGCCCCATTGCTGCGAATAGCAGAACAGCTCTCTGGCTGAGTATGGCTTAGAGCTCCAGGCTTTGCGACTGGTCGTTGCGTTTGGTGATATGGTTTAAAGTACGTTTTTGTAATTGTTCAGATAAACTGTGCTTCAGCTGGGATTAATCTTGTCTTTGTGGAGGGTGCCAGACTGTGTTCAGCCTGGAAAAAGTGCCGAGGGGAGGAGGTAGGAGTAGATCCAATGCATCAGGTGTCTTCCAAACACACCTTTTTCATTCCGTGCTAGCCAGACCAGCTTCTTCAGACTTAAAACATGATACATCTGGTTCTTCATGAGATGTAGGCTAAGTTTTAGTAACAACTAAAACAGTGGCATACCTTAATCTGATCTTTCCCGGCCCCAGCTTTCCAATATCCGAAGGGCTCCTACTTACATCTGAATAAGAGAGAGAAATACTCTCCCAGTGTTTGTAGAGCTTGCCATGAGCAGGTGGGTTACACAGATACCTCATCCTCTCCCCTGAGCTGCTGCTCATTGCTCCCTGTTCATCCACAGCTCCCAGTGAGAACAACTCTAGTTAGCTCCTTACAAGAAAGCCACCAGTTTGCTTTCCCGTTGTAAACTGTTATTCTTGAATGCATAGTTCAAAACTGACCCTCTCACAGCTGGTGGAACCCTGTAGTATTGAGATGCCTTCAGACGGGGCTGAAACGATTCACTCCAGCTGCTTATTCCAGCTCCCTGCCACACCACTGTGGGTAACAGTAGTTTATCTGGACGTTACAGGCTGAGCGTGGCTCAGAGCCTACTGCTTCAGGGCTGGGTGAAACATTTGGTAAAATGGTTTAAAGTCTGGTTATGTAATTGTTCGGCTGAATCCAGCTGAAGTGTTGTTTGCCTTGTCTTGGTGGAGGAAGCTGTGCTCAGCCTGCAGCTAATCATGCCGCTGTTCCACGCTTCTGGTCTGTGGGATTTCTGCATTTGGCCTCTGCTGCCTGCTCACTTGCCTTGTCTCTGTGCCCAAGTGTTCAAAGAGCTGCAATTCGGGCATCCGGACACGCCAAGTCATCTGCGCTGACGGCGACTCCAAATTCTACAGTCCTGAGACATGCAAAGCCATCCAGCCACAGAAACCAGCCACCCTGGGTAGCTGCAACATGCAGCCCTGCTACCTGCCACAGCGTGAGTGGTATTGCTGCACACCTAGCTTTTCTAAGATGCTTTTGTTTAGGAGTAGAAGTTCCCAGTTCTGCAGCAGCTTATATTCTCAGCTCCTTGCCTGCCTGTCTCCATCCTGTGCGTTTGTTTTGTGCACATAACCATGGCATCTTCAGAGTCCCAGTACCTGTGCTGTTTGAAATGTATGTAACAGGCTTGGGAGCAACATTGGTGTGTGTCTGTTTTGAATTCGGTATTCTGTGATGGCTCTGTCCCAGTGTGTGCTGCAGACTGACCCCAGGATTCCCAGTCAAGAAGGATAGCAACCTGGGCAGGCTCAATAGCTAAAAACTATAGCCAACTCTCATCCCCCCGTGAACCAGCTATAAAGGAGGCACAACTGCTCAGAAGATTTTGCTTGCTGTCTGTGTCTAGTCTTTGTGCCAGAGCTGAAATGCTGACTTTTGTCAGCTTGCCCATTGCAGGTCGCTGTCCTCACAATCCAATTGAATCCAATTGCTGCTCAGCAGCTCTTCTAGGAGAAGAGAAACATTTTCATCAACTTTAGTCTCCTGTTGGCTCCTGGATGCACTTGCAATTACTAGAACATAGGGCTGGACTAACTGCACTTATTTTGTGTATGTCTCTCTTTGCAGAGGTCCCTAGTATGCAGGACACCATGGGATACGATGTCACTCGCCAGTCCTTGCTGACACGTTACAACCCAAACAGCCCTGCCACAGGTTTGGAAGAATTTTGTTAGTTTGGGGTTTTGGTGATGGTGGACTTGAAACAGGGTGTGGGTAAGGGAAAGGTTCCTCCTTTTCTTCATTTCTCTTGTTCATTTCATGGGCTTCTAGAAATCTGTGGAGACAGGGACAAAGTGTAGATTCTTTTAGACAATAGTGAGCAGTATCTGAATCTGTTCATGCAGAAGAGACTGGTTAGTATATAGGTCCCAGGCTCTGGCAGCATGACTTAAGTGCTGGCTGAGAGAAATGCTGCCTAAAGCAGATCATAGGAAGAAGAAAGGATCATGTGAGGGGGACCACAGTAATGTGGCAGGTGGTTTCTCATGGGATAACAGGAAGAATGGTCAAGGCAGTGAGCAAAAGAACCTCAGGACAACCAAATCCAGAAGAGTAGACCAGAAGACACATATTCAGGTGAAATCCTGATACAGAAAAGCCTGCCCTGTAGCCTTGGGCAGGTGAAAGACAGTAGAGATGAAGAAAACTGACCAGATTTTGATGCTCACCTGCATGCTTTAAGGAGTTCTCTCCCCAGATTCTGGTGACGAAAGGATGCTCCCCGGGAGCTCCACGATCCATAGTACCTCTGGGAATCACCACATCCCATCCACCAAGGACCATGGCATCAACTTGTTGCCTGTTCGCTGGGAATCCCAGTCACGCTCATCGGGTTCCCATCAGCTCAGCTTCTCTCAGGACCCCTCTGCAGGGGCTGGCTCTCAGGACTGTCATCGGAGCCCACACGGCTGCTGTCCGGATGGGCACACTCCAGATTCAGGCCCTTTGGGGAGAGGTTGCCCCTTCAGCACTTGTCACCGAAACAGGTAGCTGGAATTAGATAGGCCTGAGCAGGGAGGCATTGCCTTTCCTGGGGGCTTGCTGAAATTCACAGCCTGTGCCTGTTGAGCCAGGCAAGTCAGGTATTGCTGCAGCCCTTCTGCCTTCTGCCTGTAGGTATGGATGCTGTCCTGATGGAGTATCGGCTGCCAAGGGTCCCAACAACATGGGATGCCCACAATATTACCGTGATGTTCAAGTGAGCAGAAATCAGCCCTCTGCAGCTGCTCCAACAGTAAGTACAAAAACCCTTTGTGTTTTAGCCGTGCATCAGATAGGAAGATTCAGATTTGACCCTGGTGACTCACATTGTGGGTTTCTGTTGTGCTTCATCTCTGCCAGTAATGCTGGAGACCAATACTCCACGCATGGCATCAAGCCCTTTGGCCGACTTCACTCCTGTCCAGTCAGGGGCATCCACCTGTGATCCTCTGTAAGCAGGGGACAGAGTGGGTGGGGTTGGGAGATGTCTGAGAAGTAGAAAACTTCTAGACTGTGTAGAACTGATTGAATAATCCTGAGTAATCAAATTTCTGTCAGTCAGAAACATGCCATCCAATTTCTAGGAGAAAAAATGGGAAAAACGTGGCCACTGTTTGTTGCCTTTGTTTGTCAACTGCAGATTAATTGAGGGTAAAATAGTCAGGGAGGTAATTCCTCTCATAGCTTGGGGTGCTTGGTGGGGCCAGCTGAAAAAAATGGCCAGCTGCTGGACTGGTTAGGTCTGTCTTGCAGAGAAATGCAGCCCTGGCCCTGTGGCTGACAGCCAAGTTTCCCACCCCTTCCCAGCATGAAAGCCTCTAGGAGGCGAACAAACAAATAGTGGTTCCTCTAACAGCTGGCCTTCTGCAGCCGACAGCTTGGACACGGTGCCTTGCATGTGCTACTGTCCTCATGTATGCGTGATAACTTTTGGCTTTCAATTCCTGTCCCTAAGGCAAGCCAAGCCTTGTCCCAGCAGCACCCCTCGGGCGAGTGCCGCAGTTCCGTGTACGGCTGCTGTTTTGACAATGTCGCTTCAGCTTCAGGTCCTCAAGGGGAAGGATGTCTCAATAGGCCCAACTACCGTAAGTGATGCTTTGGCTTCTTGGTTTAGAAACATAGGAAGAGCCCTACAGAATCCAGTAGCGTATGGAAGCTTCCTGTGTAGATGCTTTGCTCTCTGTAAAATGTAGTAAATTATCTCTTTGGAAAGAAATTCTGCCTGGTGGCTGGGGCAGGGGAAGCTTGGAGAGAGTGTAGAAAAGCAGCCAGATGGTTCAGTTTTGTCACCTACCGCAGATATTCTTGTTGTTCTCTGCTGATAGTTGGACAGAGGTGTGTTTGTGTGATCTCTGGCAGTCTGTAGGACTTCTGGGGAGCTGTTTGCCCGTGAGAAGACGCCCTGATGCAGCCTGGAATGCTCCAAACTAGTTACCTGGGTTTAGGAGAAGCAGGGCCTCTCTGAGGAATCAGGGCCGTGATCAGCCTTCAGACAGCCCATGGACAGGGGTGGAATGAGAGCTACAGCTAAGGATGGAGGTGTTGCTCAGGGCTGCATGGATGCTTTCAGCCAGCAGAGTTCAATACAGTGCCTGCTGTACTGCGAAGGTGCTAGAGCTGCTGGGCAAAAGCATCTCTGCTCCTGTAGTTCCCCGCTGTATCCTCCGCAGGCACATTGCTGCTGCGTTGCCTTGCCCTTTTGCTGCAGCGCAGAGACTGCTTAGCGGCCAGCCCTGTGGGGCTGCCTTGGTGAAAAGGAAAGCTCTCTGGATCCTCTCTGCTCAACCACAGCTTGCAAAGGACCTCTCAGTCGGAGCCCTGCATCCAGCGTTTGTCAGCATGTGGCTGTGATACTTGTGACTCGGAGCACAGGGCTCGGTTTGTAGACACATTGGGCTGTGCTCCTCTTTATAGCAATGTGTGGAGGGGTATTCTGTAATGCATGAGGCTTCACAACTGGGTCTAATCCACTTGCTTTGTGGGCTGGAAACATGCAAACAGCAGCCACATGCCCCTTGCAGGAGAGGAAGCCCCAGAGCCAACCTTGTAGCTGCACAGTTCGCCGAGAAAGCCTGTAAAGCATCTGTCTAGTATCTAGATTCAGAAGAGTCTGAGCTTGGTTCTTCTTCCACCAGTGGCAAAGTTGGGGCAGAAAGAAATGTGCGAGCAGCTGCCCAATTTCAAAGCAGAGCTGGGTGCAAAACTCAGATGTCCTACTTTCCCACCTGCCCTCTGCCCACACGGCCCATCAGATCATCTAGGTAGGTGGCTTGAAGCACCCGGACCTTTGTGCTTCATGACCCTCACATCTCCCTCTGTTCCGCTCTTCTTTGTAGCGTATCCTGTCATATGCCTGCTGCCCAGTGCCCATGGCCCCTGCGCAAACTGGACCACTCGCTGGTACTTTGTGACTGTCGTTGGCAAGTGCAACCGGTTTTGGTACGGCGGCTGTCACGGCAATAAAAACAGCTTTGCCTCGGAGGAGGAGTGCATGAGAACGTGCCACAACTCTGTGGGGCTCAGTCCTCTGGAGCAGCAGCCCTCTTCTGGCACAGGAGCCCTGCAACGCCAGCACACTGGCTCCCGCGCTCGTACAGGGGATGCTCGGGGTCAGCAGCAGCCACCCCTGAGAGAGTCTGAAAGTCACAGCCAAGAAGGAAGAGCCTATGGGGCTTCACACCCCACGCAAGACAGCCACAGACAGGACAGCTGGAGAAGTGAGGTGCTGCCAGAGTCTTTGCCAAGGACTGGTGTGCTAGAGAGCCAGCACTGGGGCACCCTGCAAAGCAGATTGGAGAGCCTGAGCCAGCTGCACTTGTGGGAAAGTGCAGCGCCCGGGCCCTCAGAGAGGCAGAGTAGCAGTGGCCAGCAGGTGCTGCCCCATGAAGGCAAGCAGTGGCATAAGGCTTCTGGAGCAGATGTTTCCATGACAGAGGGATTTGGGCACCAGGTGTCTGCAGACTCATTCCCAGCACGGGCTCTGCACAGGTGATGATTGGGGTTTGCTTTTTTTTCCCCCTGTTCTGCCAGCTCACTGTGAAGCATCAGTGCAGCTTCCTGTGGAGTGAAAGTGTTGCCCCAGCCGGGACCAGCTAACTGGGAATACCATGCAATGGATTCGCTATACATATGGCCCTTTGGTAAATCAAGTTATTCAGGCCCTGGAGTTATCTGCTGTCTCTTTCCTTGCACTCTCCCTGCTCTCTGACAGCACTGAAAGTATGGTGTGTGAAAAGCCTGCAGGATCCTGGGGTCTTTGTCTGGGAGGCATTCTTACACTGTAAATGAGAATCCATAGGTGTTTTTCTTGTTCTGACCAACAAATTTAGCTGACTCTCTGACTTCAGACCCTTTATCTCAGCACTGCATGGAGCAGCAGTGGGTTGTTCTAGGGAAGACTTTTAAGATGCAGAGTTTGGGTCAGGATCCAGACAGTGTCACCCTGAAAATCAGGAGTGCGTAGAGCTAGATCTAAATGTGTCTGCACTGGATCTGTGTCTGTCTGCTGAGCTGAACCTAGTTCCTTCAGAAGAGAGGGGTTGTAGGACTCTCTCTCTTCCTGAAGATATTGTAGCATTCAGTCTTGTCCAGAGCAGCCTTTGCCGTGTAGGAGAGGGCTCCCCACATGTTGCCTGGTGCCTCTGCTCAGAACTGAATGGGCAGCTGGTCCTGCTTTGCCCTGTGATTGTGACTCATCCAGAGTCACATTAGCGGACCCAGAGGAGAGGAGGGCAGCAGAGGTGCCAATGGAATCGCTTTCTCTTTCAGAGCCATCCTAGAGGAAGCCAAGTCCTCTCTTGTGACAGCGGTCGTGGGACAAAACGTCCAGCTGGTCTGCAAGACAGGCATGTCCCCCTTCTCCAGAGTGGAGTGGATGAAGGACGGCCGACCGGTCTCCTCTGACAGGTGAGCTCAGCTCCTTTTGTTGCAGAGCAGATGGGCTCCTTGCCGGGCAGTGCGCCAAATATATTTGCCCGCTTTCTTTGTAATCTTGCTGCCAACATTCTTTTAAAAAAAAAAACAAAACAAAAACAAAAACAAGCCCATGTATTGGCTTAAGAGCATGAACTGTCCACCTGGTCTGTGCGCAGCAGAAACAGACACAGTCTGCAAAAGTATTGAGGTGTTGGCTAGTTCTGGGGGAGAACAGGTGCTGGCCCGTAACAAGGCACTGGTAGAAGCTGAAATGTGGGTAGTGATACAGAAAAATGTTGTGTCTGTTCGATTCATCTTGGGGCAGCACTAAGTCGGTAGTCCAGGGTGAAGCTTGTAGCCAAATAACTCGGAGTTCCTCTGGCTGGAAGTTTCTGGCACTCCCATCTAAGATACAATTTTTTTTTTTAAACTGCTTTTAAAGCCTATTTTTCCTGGGAAGTCTGTTTCCAGCAACAGTTTGGAGCCAGACAGTCACTTTGTGTTATGAAAATCACAGTTAAGAAAAGCCCAGTTCTGCTTTTCTGTTTGCAGATGACTGCTGAGGCTCAAGCTCCTGCTGGGAAGGGCAGTTTGCCTCCTCATGGGAGAGGGTTGCTGAAAGCAGTTCCCTGTTTTCCCATCTCAGTTTCCTCTCTGTTCCTGACCTCCTTTCTGCTGCAGTTATTTCCCCTGCCTGTGACCCCTCTGTGGTCAACAGGGTTTTGTTTTTTTCTAAGCTGGGGAGGGCACTACACGGTGATGGTTTATGTAATACCAGCACGAAGGGCTGCTTGCCCTGGCCAGTTGCTGTCCGTGGCCAGGCAGAGGCAGTTAATTCTTCCTCCTGTTGCAGGCACACCTACCAGTCCGACAGCTCCTTAGTGATCAGCCACGTCAAGCTGGAGGACGCCGGGACTTACACGTGCCTCATTTCTGATGGGAGGACAGAGAGCCGACAGATTCAGTTACAGATCATAGGTGACTTCTCTTCCACTTAAGACCAAAGAGGTAGCTCAGGGCTCCTCGTTAATGGTTATTGACAACAGGAGCAATAAAGCCAGCTGCAGGAGCAAACTTCCTCCACTGCCACACTGTGCTAGCAGCATTGCCTTCGCTCCACGGCAGTGGTGTCCCAAGAGCTAGGCAAAGCAGTCGGTCTTCTCTGCTGTAGGGGTGCCAAGAGGGAGTGTGGAGGCAGCGGGGCTTTTTTCTTGGTGTTGCCTCAAGATAAAGCCTTAGCCCTAAAGCACTTCCTCCCCTGCAGTGCCACCCCATAACCAGAGTTGTGGCTTGCCTGTAACCTGCCCCGTTTCCAGCACAGCGAGCATGTCTTCCTCCCTGCGAGCCGTTGGGTGCCTCCTGATCCCAGAAAGGAGGCTCCAGAAGAGGGGTTTTCTGCAGTTTCTTGGGTCCTCTGTCTCACACTATAATGTCACCAGTCTGACATAGCTGTCTGTGCTGGTGCATTTATGTTTTGTGTTTTGCCCAAACAGGTCCTGCCGGGTAACAGATTTCCTTGTTCTGAAAAATGTGCCTTGTTTAAGAAACAAAACCAAAAAAAAAATATGAAAGACTAATCTCAAAAGATGGGCCAGCAAGGCACCCTATAGCCTTCAATCTCTGAAGTGTACTTTGTCACAGCAATGGCACATGGGGCAGAAGGCACTGTGGCCTAAGGGATGCTGCAACATGTTCACTGACAGAGGAGAGAAAGGAATCTAAAATTGCTTGCCTGCAGGTCTGTGACTCTCATTAGTAGACAGCGCAGGCTTACTGCACTAGTCAGCCAGAAAACAGATGGCTGAAGGGCTCTTTGGCTTCAGTTCAGCAAGCTCTCCCAAGCTCACAGAAACCCTATGCAAGAGGTCACAGTAAGAAGGGTCCTTTTATTCACATATGGCATTTTATTTTGAATAGAGTACCAGAGCGCTGTTCTGGCAGAGGGTGAGAGAGGTCGGGTCCTTCACAAGGAAAATCAGCAGCATCGAGAGCTATCCAGAGGCAGGAAGGTTGTACAGGCAGCCGATTCCTCTGTGCATCAGCAATTCACATACAGGTAAGTTCACATACAGCAACAGTTTGTTCACCATGTCCAGCTGATGAACCATATGTCATCTCTTCATGTAGAAAAGCTGAAGATTGGAAAGGTCCTGGGTCAGCTGTTCTGGGGCACGGTTGGGAAGCAAGCAGTACTGAACTGCTGACAACAGGAACGGGTGAAGATCCCAGTTGCAAACTGTCTTCTGTCCTCCCCGAGGGTCTCTTGAAAGAAGCATATTCTAAGCAAAGAAGTGCAGGGAGGCTGAGAGCAAAGGAGCTAGGTTCAAATGAAAGTTGAAATATCAGGGGCAGCATCCTTAGCTGTTCAAGTTAGTGTAGGCAGAAAGAGAAACCTGTTCTGGAAAAAAGCAAAGCAAACAGGAACTGCTTAACTAGCACAAAATAGACATATGTATATTAAAAAAAGGTCCAGTTACTTTAGCCCCCACCCATTTATTTTAAATATTTTGTGAACAAACCAGTTTGACTCAAAACTATCTCCTCACGTACCGGGTGGCATATTTTGTAGCTTCTTGCATGTTTCTTTGGTGCTTCTAGGCCCCACAGAAACAAAAGGGCACAAATTATTTTTGCCTTAAATGCAGCATGTTGGGGCTCCAGATTAAATGGGACCATGATCTGATCCCTCCCTTCTTTTGAGTTTACAACCTAAACCCCAGCCGATTTGCTGAACGCCCCAGCAACCTCCTTAGCTGCTTCTGCCTAAAAGCAGAAAGAAGTGATTCATTGTATTAAGAGCATTGAATTAAGGCTCTTTGGTTTTGTTTTTTGAGATCAAGAATTCAGGTCAGAGAATGGGGGTGGGGGAGATGATGTTTTATTTGACTCTGGGAACATCATGGTTTAGTTCCCGTCTAAAATGGTGTTTAGCTGTAGTTATAAGAGAGCAAAGAGCATGAGGAGATGAGTGGTGGGAGAGCCTGACCTCAGCCTTTCTGCTGCATGAAGTGGATGGCCAGCTCCTGGGCTTGCGTGCGGTCAGGTGACTGCAAGGATCTCTTCACACCCCCGAAAATAACTGCTTATTTTTGTGTGCCAGACAAGCACCTTGGGGGAAACTTGCTTGGTGCCCCGTTCAGGACTTTGTACCTTTTGCCGCGTGCTCATGTTGTTAACGCTTCCTAGGCTGTTATCCGGAGGGAGGCTATAAGAAACAGGGTTGCCGTCTCTAAAGGGTTAAGCCGGCTGGCAGGAGTGCAGCACCAAACTGTGCTGAGCTGGATTTGATGGAGGCTGCTCTTTTCTGAATGTTGTGAGTGAATGCTGGCAATGGTAAGTATGAGAGCTCTGATGGGAGCGCAGAGACCGCCCTTTCCCGTTGGAGGCAAAAAATAAGGCTTGTGATTAAGGCTTGTGCTGAAGGTTAAATGCGGAATGAGGAAGTTTCTGCATCTTTTGTTGTGCTTGTGGACTTTGCAGATTGAGAATGGATAAGAGCGAGCCCTCAGTAGTGGAGGCCAGCATCGGAGAGAGAGTCAGACTGCCCTGCACAGTGGAAGCATCGCCGGCTCTCACCATTGAGTGGAAGAAAGACGGGCAGCCCCTCTCCTCTCCCAGGTGAGCTCCCAGGCAGCTCCACCATACCCACAGGCCGGTTCATGCGGAGGAGAGCCTCTCCCTTGCCTTGCCTTCCCTGCCTCCTCCCCGAGAGATCAGAGCTGCTGGCAGTGCAGCTAGGGCCCGTCCTGCTTTCCGCTGGCCAGGTTCCTCCGTTAGGGCCGGACCGTACTGCCTGACTGCCCTAGCCTCACTCACAGATCCAAGTCTGAACATTGAACCCTCGAGTGAACAGCTGTGATACAGGGTCTACAAGTGAGCCAAAGCTGAAATTTGTTCATCTACAAGCTTAGCAGAAAGAGAACACATGGCAAGCAAATTTGCCAAAAACCATCTGGTCTGTGAGCCAGGGCAGAGCTTCACAGCAAAGAGAGAAATCAGGGTGCCTGCAGTGAACTTCCACAGCTACTGGTGCTGCCCTCCTGCAGCTCCCCTCACCCTCTGCTCCCAGAAGCCTAGTCTAGCAGCAAGCTTTTCCAGAGTCTACAGCACTGGTGCTGGGATTTGAGGACCAGGGGTTGCATTACAGGTTGAACTGAGCTGCTTCTAAACCTTTGCTTAGTGTTACTACAAAGTTGTGCACAAGGCTCGGCTTCAGCTCTGGTGGCTGGAGTCCCACCCTGACCCAAGCACAGGCTGAGGGGCTTTCTGGTTTCGCTCCCCAGACACAGGCAGCAGTCAGACGGGGCCCTGGTGATCAGCCGGGTCAGGTCTGAAGACGTCGGCATCTTTACCTGCATTGCCTCGAATGGACGTGACCAGGACCAGCGCCGGGTCCTGTTCCGACCTCTAGGTACTGGATGGGTGGAGGCACACGTGGCATGTCTGTACACCCACACGTGTGCACACAAGCGGGAAACACGGAGGTCTGGGCAGCGTGGGTTTCTTGTCTGGCCACGCCTCTTGGCTTCACACCTAATGTTTAACAGGCAGCTTGAGGGCAAGGGAAGCATGAGTTGTTTTACCCAATGGTAGTCTGTGTGTGTCTAGTAGATCGGGGTGCTCCAGGCAGCTGGGAAGAGGGACTAATAGCACAGTAAGAGTGACTCTCGGGGCCTTGTTTCTGGGACGCTGGTATGGAATGGGTATAGGAGCAAGAGGAGCTAAGGAGATGGTGGTTCTGTGCATGTGATGTGCTCGTGTCCAGCTGGGGGAAAAAGCTCTTCGAGGCCTCTGCTACTTGCCCTTGCTTGGGCCAAAGCCCTTAGGAAATCCACATTCCCCGTAGCAACAGCATCATAGCTCCAAATATGCTGTTTCAAGGCCTAGGGGCTCGTAGCTCATCATAGTGTACATGGGACTTTTCCCGTGAGGGAATGCTCCTGCTACCAGCAGCACTGTCTTCCTCCTAGCGATGATTTCCCTTCTGGTCTAGGAGAGCTGAGGATCACTGGTCTTCTGCCAAGCATCACGGTACCCGAGGGAGGGACTGCTCAGCTTCATTGTACGGTGACTGGCACCAATGTGAATATAAGGTGGTCAAGGTGAGCAAAAATGAGAGAGAACTTCCCTTTCCTTCTCTTCCTGAACCTCATTGCTTACCCTCCAAATAATAATGCAGGATACCTGCCAGGCAAGAGAGAGACCCGCAGTTCTCAGCCCCAGCTAGCATCACCTACCCTTTCCTAATCAACTTGCCTGTTACCCTAAAAATCCTGGGCAAGATCCCTGTGGGGTGTAGGGTTCACCAAGTTCATGTTCCAGCCAAATGAGGAGGAAAGCAGACTTTAAGCTAAGATTTCATGGAGTTCGGAAGGGCTGGATTTGTGCAAGTGTTTGGTGGGGTTTTTTTTTCCCTATTTGAAAATAATCAGTTCTGTTTCGGAGCCTTCTTGCAAAGGATCCAGACAGATGGACTGGTCATTGTTTAAATCCCTTTACTCCAAGGGGTAGGACTGAAGCGGGCCATCTCAGAGAGCTTTTCTTCCATACGTAAGCTTGGTATGCGAGTTAACAAAATGATGCAAGTTTCAGAGTCTGAATTAAACCCTTTTCAGTGAAACAAATTTCATTTCCTTGGTAACTGGGAGTTCATAATTCAGGCAGTTTTCCTGCTGGGCACAGAGTATTCCAGGAGGATCAGAACAGACACAGTCTTGCTGGTATTTTAAACATTTTTTTCAAACAAACTTCTAAGGGAGAGGAAAGAGGGTGCGTTGCTCCTACCCCATATGTTCCTCAAGCAATATGCGCTGCTATCAATGCCAGCCAAACAAGCGCTGCCAGACCACAGCCTGGAGAGAGGGAGAGACACCCTGGATTTTCTTAGTTCCTCAAACCTCAAAAATGTGTAATAGCAGAAAGGGCAATGTCTTTATACAGAGCACACAGCTAGCTACCTCCCACGCAGACAGTGGGTTAACGGATGCAGACTCACTCAAGCTCGTGTTACTACCCGATTGTAGAGCCAGGTCGTGGCAAAAGATGATTTCTTCTTCCTTCCTGCTGAATTTGTGAAAATTCACCCCTTTCACGGAGCATCAGTTCCCAAAGAGCACAGAGAGCTCCTTTAGCCCCCGTGGGTGGGAACAGCGGTACAAAACAGTTTTTTTGCCACAGGAACGGAGTCCCCATGCGGGCAGATGGCCACCACATCCACCTGTCCCGGGATGGAAGCCTAATCATAAGCAACGTTCAAGAGGCTGACGAGGGATCCTACACATGCAGCGCCTACAGCAGCAGCAACTCCGTCAGTGCCAGCACGGAGGTGAAAGTGCTGAGGAGCAGGCCTAGCAGTGAGTACAACCTGACCTCCCCGCTTCTCCCGGCGCAGTGCCCGCCTCTTGACTGCTATTGTAAGTCTGCCCGTTGCGTGTGCCCATCCACTGCCAACCTCTGGCTTTGGGGAGCAGCAGGAGCCCCTGGGTTGTGCTACCCGAGGAGTCCTGCTTTCCGTGGGCAGAAGAGCAGGATGGTGGAAACACCCCCCCACCAGGGTGCTGGGAGCCTAATTAACTTCCTGAGGCCAAAATGCCATAGTTAGTTGACCAAATAGTTGGCTGCAAGATTCGTATTTGGACTCTGGGCACCATCCAACTGGCTTTACAAAGAGTGTAGAGTGGTCTTTCCTTAGGAGATCAGCCCCAGAAACTGCATTCTCCTCCTGTATCTCACCAGCGGTGTCAGTTTCTCTCTCATCCTTGATGCTGGACTAAATTTAAAACAATCCCCTTAGACCTGGCAGGGTGGAGAAAGCAGGAACATGCTGTGTCCTTTGGGAGGGAGGCGAAACCTGAGGATAAGCCCTGGCTGTGTATTTACAGCTGCTTCCACTTTTGCTTGGCTGCAGCTACTGTGAATCACGTTGTGGACCTGAGCAGAGAGTGCGTGGACCAGCCCCACCTCGCCAACTGTGACCTGATCCTGCAGGCCCAGCTCTGCAGCAACGAATACTACTCCAGCTTCTGCTGCGCCAGCTGCTCTCGCTACCAACCGCAGGCCAGCCCTCCTCGTCACCGCGGGTGACAGACACCTCCAGGGCCGCAGGAAAGTACAGGCGACTGATTACGAGACTTCTGTCCCTTCACCGCGTGAAACTGTTCTGGGAGCTCTGCCCCGCTGGAAGGCTCAAGAGGGTGAATTGAACAGAGCGTAGTGGGTGTAACTGTTCAAAGGTGGGAGACCCACCACCCTCAAGTTTATTGCAACCTTCCTTTCTCCCCCCTCTATGCCTTGCTGTAGCTAATCCATCTCTTCACTTAAGGGTAGTTGCTGTCATTCACAGAACAAGATGACACTGGGGAGCGCAAGGATGCAGTGACTTTAGAGAAGGCAGATAACCAGCGTGAAAGAGGGAGAGACCAATTCTTCATACAAGCATCAGAGAGAAGTGCTCTTAAAAAAAATCATCTCTGAAGTGTTGGAAGATGGGCCGGAACTGTCTTAACCAAAGCACTAATGAGCGATGAACATTTGTAACCCTGGGGAGCGCTCTCCATCTAAATGCAAAGGACCCTGGCCATGAGAAACAGCTTGATGCATATAAAATGAGCGTTCAGGTCCTATGAGATTACTAGCTGCGGGGATGCAGCTGTAATGGCACGTTACCGTAGCTGTTTTATTCCAGTAGACCTTAGACAAATTTCTAGCTTGGTTTCTGCTTGACTGTAATCAGCTTTGGAGTGAAATGCAGAAGCAATGCTTCACCGAAAGCTTAAGGCAAAATAGAGGAATACTTTTAGCCCTTCCTGAACATTAGGGGTAATTTAGATGAATATCCCAACACTGTTATCTGTTCTGAGATGCTGCAGCTTAAACGTTACTCGCTCTAGGAAGGCTCAGCAGATGCTAACTTTTATTTTTTTTCTGAGCCAGAACTGTGCTGTTGAATTTATTGCAAAGCTGGGCCCAGTGGTAGCATTGTGCTGGGTTCCAGGTTGGGGAGTCGAATAATATACACATAGAAATATGCGTAGGGGCATTTGACTTGCCAGAATAAACCTCCCAATGATCTGCTCTAGTCTCAGTTAACTCCAGGAAAGCCTGGCTCTGCATGTGGCCTGGACTGATTCCTGCTGCTATGGGCTAACACGCGAGGACTTCCAGCTGCAGAGCAGCTATAGCTGAAAAGCATCCTTCAGCTCAAGACCAACACGGAGTGGCAGCGAGCACGCAGATGAGGCTCTGAAAGAGAAATTTTCAGGCATTAAGGGGGGTGTGGGGGGAGGTGAGATTATACAATGATTTGTTAAACCAGGAAAGGCCCTTGGGTGTCGTCAGTATCTCAAAATGGAATTATGACTTCTGAGCAAAAGCATTTTTTACAGCCTGCACAGTATTGTTGTACCCCAGCATCAGCCCTAACAGTCCCCCTCTTCCTCATTCCAAACTCCCTGCTGAGACTTGGATGGATTAATCATATTAATTAGCACCATCTCCCATTTATTATTTGCCTAGACGTAGCTATAAACTAGTAGACTAGTGTGTAGTGTTGATGTTTTGGGGGGGGGGGTAGAGGATTGCCTTTTTTTTTTTTCTTTCTTTCTTTCTTCTCCTACTTCTGTAACTTTAATTTAAGGCCTTCTAAGGCAGGCAGCTAATTCAGGACTGTGCTTGTACCACTCTCCTCTCCATTCCAGACTCTGTACTCAGGGCAGCGGTAATACATAGGTATAAATCTCCAGGCTTGACAACCTAAAGCTGGTTTGGATTCTAAACCCAGTAAATCAGTTCAGCTGCACCTAAAAATAGGAATTATGAACCTAATGTTGCACTTTCTTCAGCACAGGTAAGGCTTCAGGACTGGACATGCTGCTTTAAGATGAGAACAAACTGAAAAGTCTAGAAGCAATCCAGTAAAGGAGCAAGAGCCGACAGTTACCAGCTATTTGGGGGTGGGCCTTTCTATGGTCTGATAGATTCAGCTTGCTAGAAAAGACAAAAATACTTATTTTGCGGTTAAGACGCTTTAATTTGATTAGGGAAAACTTCCTCTGCTGTAATTCACAGTAGGCGTTACAGTGTAAGGTTTGAAGTTGCCATCTTTGGATATTTAAGAACAATGAGATGGTCCTGAGAACTTCTAATTATGTTATAGTTTATTCTATTATAAATGTCTACAAATATTTGCTTACTTTTTGAAAGCTGAAAAAAGCATTGGTACCAACTCCAATACCATAGGGAACGTTGGTCACTACTATTCCTATCGTACTGAAAACAGGTAAGAATCTATAAAGAAGAAAAGCCCCAGTTTTCTAGACCGCATTGCTGTGAGACTCACTATACCCACCTGGAAATGGAGACTGCTGGAAGCTAGGGCCAAACAAAGGGAGCATTTCTTCCCCTTCAGGTTACAAAGTCTGACTTTTCCTTATGTCTAAAACTACGTGGTGCACCTAAGAATACAGTACGAAACAGTCATACTAACACGGTAGGTATCAACTTACTGGGAGAACAGAAAAGGAGTGAAAATACGCTGTCTTCTTATGTGGCTCTGGGGATCTTCACTCCTTTTAGGAGTAGGGGAAAGAAAACCAAAGTGAGTTTTCCTTTTGGAACGTTAGTGTCTTCGTATTTGTCTGTATGTAAATATTCAATGTTAGAAAATACAGCGATGCAAACCCAGAATCTGGTGTTTCCAGTAAAGCCCTCCATTTCAGAGCTTTAAATAGTTATGGGTCACAAAGATATTTGCAAGTTCAGTCTTAAAGTTCCAGGTAACCAACGTGGTGTACAAAAGGAGAGGTGTTAAGATACCGTTACTCACCTGCTAGGCTGGCACGCAGGGCTCCTCTACATAGCAACACAGAAGATACCCAGAAGGGCAAGCCCTGAAAACTGAAGGTGGGGGAGGGAATAAAGCTTTCACAGACAGCGCTTCTACCACCAACATTTATTTCTGTTAAAGCAGATTATAAATCATCAGTACAAATATATATAACTTACATTTGCTTGTAAGGCCAAAGTTTAAAAGTAAAGTTAAAATGAGATGGTTTTCACAAGTCACCAGAGGCAGAACCTGGACCAGCTGCAGCCTTAACCACAAGGTTTCACAAATCCGTGGAAAAAAAATAAAACCAAAGTTAAAAGCCTCTACGATCTATTGACAGACAAACATAAAATGGTTTCCCAGGTAGCCCCAGGCTGTAGATATGATTACAGTAAGTTGTCACAGTAGTGTTAGAACCAATAGATTAAGACAAAGAAACTGCAGCAATACATGAAAGGAAAAACCCCATACTATATATATAATATGTAGCTTGATTCCAATAAAAAACAGTAAATTCTCCCCATGGTCTTCAAACCATGACAATACTGTTCTTTCATTTTCTGTATTTAAAACTACGATATAATGACTTATTGGTTGTGATTGTTGTTGCAATATGCTACTTACAATGAACAGATACAAGAACAAGCTAGAGCCCCTTTTTCCACCCCCCAATATTACTTACAATAAGAATCAGAGATAAATCAATCTTATGTACAATTTCTTACATCCAACCCCCTTTTTTTTAACCTTTGGCAAGATTACTTACAACTCATACAGCTTTTAATATCCAACTATTTAAAATATTCTAAATGCATAAAAATAAAGATTTTGGCTTTACTTTATTCTTTACATATAATATTCACTTTGTTACTCAAAATGGAAGCTCAACTTTTTCCACAAACCTAGCTTTTGCTAAGAAGGTGACAATCTACCCCCCACCCCACCCCATTTTTTCCCTGAGGGGGAACTTCCAGGACTCGCAGGGCATCAGAAGGACACAAGTACAAAATCTGCCTTCCTTGCTGTGAGATAACTGATGTTTCTGCAGAACAGGCTTCGGGACTGGGTGCCTGCCTTTGCTGTTTGACTCCCAGCTTTCCAAGTGAGGAGGGAATGCAGACTGGGGTGGCTCCAGGAGTCCTTTTAAGGACTGCACATTAAATTCTCTGTATGTTTATATCCCCCCCATAATTGCCCCCTCTTTCTAACTCATTTTCGTTTGAAGGGACCTTTGGGATTATCAAAGCAAACTGATCAGAAACAGGCCCCTCTGCTCCCTTTATCCCTCTATTCTGATGTACAATTTATCCACCCCCCATAGGACCGCTTAAAGTTCAATCTCAAACGTCTTCTGTAAATCACTGGAGAAGGGGTTAGTTGGAGAGGGGTTAGTGCGCTGCTTTGCCTTGCCCTCTAGTGCTGCCCACTGTGCTTCAAATGGGTCTACCTGCGGAGCAGCTGCGGGAGGCTGCGAATGCTTGTCCTCTGCAGCCCATTTGCCACCGTCAACTCCGTTGAAAGCTGCAGAGCCGTTGTGCTGCGCGGGTGGATTGAAGAAAGGGCTGGCGGTAGCACTGTTGCTTTCGTACTGAGGGAACGTCTGCTGTTTGACGAGACTGGGTGACTGATGCGGATGGGCTGCTGGAGTGTGGCTTGCAGTGCCAAAGACGTTGGCTACCATCTGGGAAGGTGTGATTCCAACCACAGGTACGCTTGGGGCTGCGTAGGTCATCCCATTTGCTACAGCATAGGGCTGAGCTGGAATAAATGCCGGCTGCATGGGCGGTACCACACCCACCGGCACAGGCTGAGGCGCAATGAAGGTGCTGACGGGGAAGGCTGGTGCCGACTGGGAAGCTGCTGGAGGAGGCTGCAGTAGTGGCTGTGGGGCTGGGGCCGGGGCCGGGGCCGGGGTTGGCTGCTGTTGGGCTCTGACAGTCTTTGAGACCTCTTCCAACCAGCGGTCTGCCTCTGAGGGAGTACGTCTGTGATTTCCTTGGAAGAGACTTGGTGAGGCCGCACCTGAGGAGGTGCCGCTCCATTCAGTGCCTGGGAAGGAAAGTGTGGGGAAGTCATTAATATTTCCACTCCTCACCCTGTTATCAGTTAGAAAGGCTGGAGGATGTACACGAGAACAGACAGGCCTCCTCCCTCCACGGCTGAAAGACTGCCACCAACACTGGAAGCATCTCTGTGCATCCACTGTACTGTTCTGTTATAGGAAGACATTGGTCAAGATGGGGTAGAGTTGAGTTTCTTCACCGAAATGCAGATTTATTTTTTTTCCTTCGTAGCAGACATCTGAGACTTTAGGGCACGCAGGAGAGCTGCTGCCTGCACTCACAACCTAGCGGCAATGATCTAGTCCATAACCACTAATTCCTCTAACTGGGGAGTACCAGTTTCTGAATGTACTGGTGGACTGTAGGAACACAAAGCTGTAAGAAACTGGTTTTAAGACTCATTTACTCTTTCCCTAAATTAAGGCTTTACCCTCTAAAGGACAGTAATGTAATGGTACTGGGAGTTCAAGACAACATACATTCATTTTTCTGTCCCATACACATTGAAGTGAATTGTGAGTACTCACTACGATATACACGAATGTTTAAGGCAATCATCTAATCAAATTACTATATGATATGTAAGCTGTACTTACTATGACTCCTTTATATTCTTCCTCCATCTCCACTCACTCTTTCCTTACTCTTTTCATATATAACCCAGGCTGTTAACCTCTCAAACTCTTCTGCAATGTTCAACACTTAGCATTTTAGACTTTTCTTCTATAAAACCAGCTCTGATTTTAACTCATTTATCTTCAATTATTAAAAAAAAGAAAAAAAAATCACCATCATTTCCATTCCTCCCAGAGTTTCAAAACTATCTCCCACCGGCTGAATTCTGGTTTTCCTTCTCCCTACAGTTTCAGACTCTCTTTCCCTTGCATAGGGCCTTGCCAGGTTTCCAAGGTGATGAGAAAAGCAACCAGGAATGCTAGAGATGTCCCTGCAATTCATGTGTTATGTGGTGTTTTGGAGAAGTGGAAAACCATTACTGCTCAGTTGTCTTCACTCAGCCTGATCTAGAGTTAAACGCCATCTAAAGCTCAGTTTACTCTTGTTTTTACGGTGGGAACTGTTGGAGGCAGAGCTTAGGGACCCTCTCTTATGAGAGAAGACTTACTGAAAATGGGTCTGGTACTCTTACAAGGCCAAGTAGAACCTACTATTTCACTGGCAAAGTTTCTCTTTCCGAGTTGAGCTTACACCAGGAAATGATGTTAGTTTGATTGTAGCCTTCTATGTACACGTCCACATGTGTGATAGCCATTTAAAGTGCCACCTTACATTGTATATAACTATAGACAAGGACTGGAGGGACAGACTAAACTCATTAAACAGAAGAAATGAGCCTCTAAAGCCTTTAAGCAACCAACTTAATCTCTCCTTACATACGTCAATGGAAAGAATGCACAAAAATTATTTTCGGTACACATACAGATTCTTTCCCCTTCATCCCCAAACACACACTATTTCATTACTTCCTTTTTAAGCACTGGATTTTCTAAAATGCTGCCAAAATAAGAATCAGTCCAGCTTATAGACCCAGAACCAGCGAGTTCATCGCTTCCCTCCATCCACTCGTGCAAAAGGCTACTACTTCCGGCTTTTGTTAGTGTTCCTTCCACTTGCCATTAAGTGGCATTGACAATTGTCTCAAGGGCTCAATTATGCTTTCGATCCAAGTTCTCGTAGCAATGCACCAGATCTACTTCCAATCTTACCAGCGACCACGGCTGCAGCTCCAGTATTAGCAGCAGGAGCATAAGCCCAAGGATTGGTTTCACGAACTGGCATAGCTGTGGACACTACAGCAGGTTGGGATGGTTTAGCAGCAAGCACACAGAAGGCAGAGGCAGTGCCATTAACTAAAATGGGAGCAGACAACATCAGTGCAATTAATTCATGCAAGGCATGCACGTGACTGGAGTATTAGTGGGCCATGTCATACCTATCAACATACAACAGTTTTAGACGCTTCCACATGACAGCAGTTTGTGTAAATTAGCCAAATTGGACTGACAGTTGATAAAGCTAGTAAATTCCATTTCACCAAGCCAACACTTGTCAACAGAATTGTGGGATGGTGGATTTTTATGTCTTTCATGAGATCTTGAGTTCTGATAACCAACTGAAGTTACATTTGTTGGTTTTACAGAGAAGAGATATGGCTCACCAGAAGTTTCTGTATGATTAATTTTAGATTCAAAAGAAGAACAGATTTTAGATGCAAAGTAACAATAACTACATTTAACAAGGAGAGGTTCTTTTTTTCACACAACTTGTATAAAAGCGTATCAGCGAAATGAAGATCAGAGGCTGCTATGAGTTCTACAGTTGGCATCTCTCCACAACTTATCTAAGAGTTCGTGTGAAAAACAGCAATCGTGGTGGCACAAAATCTCTTCCCTTGTGGGATTTGGTTCCTGTGACACACAGTTGTTCAGGTTTTTGCAGTTCAGGAGGCAGAATGTTAAAATAGCCATTATCTCAAAGCCAGTCCCTTTTATAGGTAACTATCGAGTAGTAGGTGCATGAACTTTTTGTTAAAAACAAAAACACACAAAAACTAAACAGACAAGATGAATAAAGCAGGATGCATTCCCCCAAAATACTGATAACAAGACTTGCACGAGAAATTAAGACCATGTGTTACTGGAAAGCAACATTATGTGCATTCAAGCCTCATCCAGCATGATCACAGCACGCAAAGAAATCACAAACCTTGAAAGGCAGGAGACTGTGGTGCAACTACTGTCACTGGTTTTGTCATGGGGGCTGAAGAGAAAGGATCTTCTGATGGTGCGCTGAAAGCACTGGTGATCTGAGAGCACAGGGCACTAATGCTGTCCGTTTCCCCTTCTACCTCAGGGACTAAAATGTAAACAAAATTCATTAAATTGGACATTTAAAGGATACAGAAACAATTTATAAACGCCAATGTGAAATTGAAATATAATTTGTTCCCTTATGTCCTAGATGTTCCTGCTACTGACTTGCATGACAGCTTTTTTTAAAAATTGGTGTTGAAGACCTGACCTGAAATAGAACACCACATTAGTGCATTTTGTGACTAAGTCAAGAGGGTGAGGAGATCGGCATTCCAGATTTAAAGTCAGTTATTACTGCTTCTCTGTGTTAATGCAAGAGGATGTTCATCTCAGAAAATAAAAGGGTTTTCTATAGCTTCAGTAGAGATCTAAATCTTTCAGTATTAAAGTGCTAAACATACCAAAGATTTGGCACTAAGATTTGGCACTCTGTGAAATGAAAATACTTACGATAGATTTAAGTGTTCCAACAACACACTTCCACAGTAACTAGGTGAAGTTTAAATGTTCTGACAGCAATGTACAGTGGCAAGTTAAGTCTAGAGTTAGAATGCTGATTGCTCCAGTTCAGCAGCAGCTGAAATCCCTAGCTCCTGTGGTAAAATTATGAAAAGCAAAAGCTGAATGCTCAAATAAAACGGACACCCAGTTTTAAACCAAGTATCAGCATAATGTGGATAAAGTAACATCTGGAGTAAAACTGCCAACTTACCAGATGTTCTCATTATTATTAATTGCACTGCTTTTCAAAAGTACTGATCATCAGTCTTTCATTGCACAGAACTGAAACGAGCAAGCATAATTAAGCACAAAAAGTATAAAAAACATAAGATGTCTGGACACAACATGCACCATACCTAAAATTCAGAGGGAGGCATGCCCAAAAATTGATTCTTTGAGGGATACACACAGTGCATGTGGTGTGACAGTGAGCAGCACTGGCAGTGGCATACATGGGAACATGCATCAGAAATGTTCCAAATCATGAAAAACTCAGATTGTAGTGTGCTCAGTGAGCATCACTAGGAAGCAGTGCATTATTACTGTTAAAATGATAAACTCAGTGCTGGTCTTAAACCACAGGTCACCAAATAGGGATTATAAACCACGTCAGACTAGGTATTTTTGTTGGCTTTGCCTTTGCCACAGCAATTTTTATTTTAAAGCTTAGAACCCTAAAACTAGCTCTGTTGCCAAGTGAGAGTACAGCTGGCCTGCGGGATAGCCTAGCTACGGGGATTCTAGGACATTATGCAAGGTACTGAGTGCCTCAGGTGCTTATGTTGGGATGACACTAGAAAACCGCACTACCATCACGTGACAACTGTACTCATTACTGATACAGCCAGCTGTACCACCTAAACAGTAAAGTTTCTTTTAATGCAAGGTGAGAAGGCATTTCATTGCTCTCAAACAGACGAATTCAGACAGGCAGAAGGACAGACTGCAGCAAAGCATCACATGATCCCATGACAAGTGGGTAAGGCCTTGAAGGCATTTGTCTCTCAAGATGCCCTGGCATTAAGTGGAGGAACTGGTTCAATGACTCAGAGGGAAGAGCCAGCACCTACTAATTCACCGACACGCATTTCTGGAGCACTTCAAGCTGTGCTCCATTTCAGATAGTGACTACAGCTGCTTGTCTTCTCTGTGTGAATATTGCATTTGAAATTCCTGCCTATTCCTAAAGTAGAAGTCTTCTGACATGGCGATGTCTGTTCATGAGAAATGATCCACGTGAGGCAGGAAGAAGGATTTACTAGAAAATAAGGAGTTATTTGAAGCCACAGAGAAGGAAAAGAGGAAGAGACAATTTAAGGTGATGTTTCATTGAAACCATTTGGTTTTACCTGAATTTTTCATAGGGAAATCGGTCTTCCTTTGCACTGTCGAAGGCAGCTCGTTTATTCGCAAAGACAACTGGCGTTTAAAAGGAGACATCTTTTGGCTAAGGGCAGGGAAGCCCCTGAAAGACCCTTGCCTGGCAAGCTGTTCTATAGGGGCATGTCTCCGTGGAATAGCGTGGGGATTGCTCATTTCTTTATCCAGAGAGGCAGCAACTTCAGCAGTAGGAGAGGTTGGTGACCCAGAAGAGGGGGCAGTACTGTTTGGTGCAGCTCCTGGTGCTACTGTTTTCACTTCTGTTTCAACTGCTGGAGGAAACAGGGTGAGGTTAGAAGAGTAAAGCAAAGTAGTGTTCAACTGCCCGCCCCTACTCCCATTTGTTTTGAAAAGAGAAATTACTAGTTATGCAAATTCCTGTAACTCTTCCAAACAGGTTTCTAGTACCCCAGCAGAAAAATCATTTCGGTATACCTTCATTGTCTTCACCACGTCAGTTTTCATACATCCAGTCTCCAAAGCAAAGCTTACTAAGGCTAGCCACTTCATAGAAATGATGGCCTTGTATATGTATTCTTTCTAGCTATTCCTGGCTCTAGAAATATCTGCAATTCATTTATGATTAAGACTGAAGAGTGTATCGTGTTTGAGACCTTTACTTTGCCTCACATAGAACTACGGCCGAAATATTATTACTAACTGTATTCAGTTACTTAGGGTGGCCTAGCTCAGCAGCAGCAGGGAAGAGAGCCCAGCTCTAGGAACGTCTTTTAAAAGCCACCTTCCTACCCCTGCAGAATCGGCAGCAGCAGCCAAACACCCTGCACAAGCTTCAGCAGGCCACAGGTAGCAGCAGCACTTAACAGGTCAGGCTGCATTCAGGGCTCAGGCTGCGGCTCCCCAGCTCCTCCAGGAAATACATTCCAGAGACACGGAAGCGTGCTGCAAGGTAGATCCAGCCTCTGAGCTGACAGGCCTTGCTAACACCAGCCACATTTACAGTGAGCTCCTGCATCACTACTTTAACTGACTTTATCTGTACTGTTACCACCCAGTCACTAGTTAGTTGCACTGGAACCTCCTCCAACTTAAAAAGTCAGCTGCTTCATTTTGCAGGGTTCTGCATAGCACCACAATGCTTCTGTCAACCAGGCCTAATGGTAGAAATGTAGAATTAAGCCTAGTTTAAATCATGACACCTATGATTAGAATAGCAATGGGGATTTTTCCATCTGTAGGAAAACTCTCTCACCCATGTCATAAGTGACTTGGCTTTGGGGGCAATAAACACAGCTCAACAACACAGCAGGAGAAGGGGAAATCTCACTGTCGTGGTGCGAACTCTTATTTTACCTATATTGCTTTCCAAACATTTTAGGAAAAACAATGACTTTTTTTGTTGCCACATCAACAGAATAACTAGAAGTCTGGTAAAGAGAGGAGTTCACACTAGAGATTTCTGAGGAGCTGGAATGGTAGGAGGAACTAATTACGTTGTCTTGCAAGCTTCAGTACCCATGAGTTGCAGCTGCTCGTTCAAGTGAAACTTTTCTAATCAGTCTTTCTTGGAAAGGATTTCACACACCTTCATTGAGTCAAGACTTTGACTCATGCCCTCAAGTAACAAAGGCCTTGTGTTTAAGCTTCATTTAGCACATTCTAAAACTAACGTATGGGAACAAGCAGATGGATGATGAAAACGAAGATTAAAGTTTTGCAATCAAGTGGCAGCATAACACTTGCTGTGGAACCCTCTGAAACAAAAGTTCAACTCCATTGTAAAGAGGGCTATGAACAATATTTATAACAGTTATTTTTTGTTAGCTGTAGAACTCCACTAGTTGTAGTAAAATTTGGGTAAGAAGTTCTACTTTCACTTGAATTTCAGAACACTTTAAATGGCGTTTTACATGGCTAAGAAGTAAAAACTATCTCCTCTCAAATCAGTTAGTTACTAGTTTTGAATGTAATCAACAGTGCAACAGTTATGTGTTTGGGGTGGGGTGTTTCAGTTTGGTTTTTTTAGCAAGCACACTGTGATTGATCTGTTCTTCCCTCATGCAATATAACTCTATACATACACTTTGTAACCTGCCTTAAAAATAAAAATATGTTATCTTCCAAGAAAAACACGTATCATTTTCTGTTCATTTACCATAAGCTTTAGACTACAAAAAGGATTACTTCATGTCTGGCAAACTTGTTATATAACATTTTTCTAATAAGGCCTTTTAGAATGGTACCTACGGTGTTCTCTGCCATAAAGCACGCTGACAACACAAAGCAGGAGCAGCTTTCACATATGAAACCACTTGTACTTCTTCTAGAGGAGGTGTGGGAAAATGCGTTACGAGTGAATCTGGGAGCATTTTTCATCTTGTGAAGCGACAAGCGTCTGGGAATATGATTTGTACGTAATGAGGTTCAAGAGAGGGAATACTGCAAGCACATTAAGCCTCAATCCTCGCACAGGCTCCAATTCGCCTCAGTGCTGGTTTTGCTCGCTACGGATGATTGTTGTACCCCATACCTTTAGCATCCGGCATCTGTTTCATAATTTCCTCTCTCTCTGCTTGTTCAGTAGCTGTAGTGACCCTGAATGACCCCTCTCTAGTGAATGTGGTTCTGCTGGCATCAAAGGTGGCAGTCACTCCACACTCCTTCTCTCGCTTCTGCTTTCGCTCCAGGCATGCTGCAAATGCACACCCCACGGCGTGACTCAACCTCTCCCCCTGTACAAGACAACATTGCATCATACAGTAACTGGAACAGAAACATACATGTGCTTCAAGCATTGCAGAGTGATAACCTGCCTTTACAAGAGGAATCTAATTTAAGGCATTACAGAGAACTACTGTAATTGGCCACCTTTTGTACGGCTCTGAAATTAAACCTGGTATATAAAGACTTCCAACTACTAATGCACAAGCAGTGTTCAAGAAGGCCACCCAGAAATGAAAGAGATTGTCGGATAATCTGTTTAGTTCAACTGCTACTAAGATGCTAGTGCGATAACGTGCCTGCACGGATCCCTTGCCTCTGGATACATTTGTGCACAAAGAAAGGCTTGTGAAGCCATCTTAAGCAGGTGTAAGTCCTGAAGGAGACAGAAGTGCTATTCTCAGATGGAGAAAGTTTACAGAGGGCTCAGGGAGACACTACCATTCATAGAATCATAGAATCATTCTGGTTGGAAGAGACCTCCAAGATCATTGAGTCCAACCGTTGTGTGTAAGCATGAAAATTAAAAGTACAATGGTGACTACTTCCACCTCTCAATGGCCCTGACCAAATGCACAAGTTAGTATTAAGAGTGCCTTCTGAAAAGCACTTCCATTATTAACCAGTGAGGTCAAAATGATCCAGTGTCCAATAACTGCAATAAGGAAAGGAAATTCAAGTTGGAGGAAGTCCAGCAATCTGGCTGATACAGTGGCTACAGTTGAGTCAGAAGCACTACTACTACCAGTAGCTCATCTCATCTGTTATAATCAGTAAGTGAATTGACCTGTTACAGAGGAAAATAGAAATGCTCCAGTTTTAACGTAGGTTTAACTGGGAATTTCTAACTTCATTGTTTAAAGAAAAATGATAAATTGTCAAGTACAATTGCTCTGAATATGCAGCTATGTGGAGTTCACGCAATGAATTTGCATGAGGTTTCAAGCACTTTGTGTAATATATACGGGATTCAACAAAAAGCAGAAAGAGGAAAAGGCCAAACCAGGGAGTTAAGTAACTTAGTGCTACACAGCAAGAGACTGGTAGAGGTAACTTACTTTCAAACCTTCTACTGGAAGAGTCTCTATCACTTAGAAGCAAACAAGATGCTAATTTAATTCAGTTTAGTTCCATCCCTTAACATTCAGATGACTTTCCACTCAAGATAACATTTGCATACAAGAGGCTGCATTCATAACCACTCTGTATTTCCTCACTATGATTTTATCCTGGAAAAACTGTCATTGCTGTTTCAGATTTTGGCTGTATACATTTTCAGATGAGAGTATCTTCTACCTATTTTTAGAAGAGTAGTTCCTTTCTGCTAGAGATATCTGAGGCTGACTGCATTCCATTTATACACATGCTGGGCACCATTTCTCTCCACAAGACAACACCACAGAGGGATGGCAAATAATTCAGATATAAGAAATTAGAACTAAAATAATTTTCAAGGACTAAGTAATATTTTAGCTGAAGTCAAAACATATTGCAGTATTCCAGGTAGTTAATTTTTTCCAAGCATAACTTCCATCTGGAAGCTGGGAGAGTTGGACACACACCCTATTAAACTTACCGTGTCCTTTACAGCCATGAAGCAGTGGCATATCCAGCGTCTCGTCGTGCCATCTCGACAGATGTACGAGAACGCCCGGTCAAAGTTCCTGTCTGGTGCGCAGAAAGAAACCTTCTCTATTGTCTGATCAACTATAAGATCCTAGAGGGAAAAAATCCCCCCCCACAATAAAAGAAATGTGAGGAAATATGGAGAAACACTTGAACAAGTCATTTTCAGTGTTAACTGCAAGAAGATGAGTTATACTATAAAGAGGATAACCTGATGTGGCTATAATTATCTCTCAATGAATTCACCATTCAGAATCTATTCCCACCATGAAAGAAAAAGGACAGATGACATTTTCCACCAGCCACCTTTGGTAGAAGTGTGCTAAGGCACCACTTAAGAACTCAGGGACCCAAACAATTCCTAAGAGCTCTCCTCTAGACTATGGAGCTCACATTTTTGTTTTATTTTATTTTTACAGCAGCTCCAGTAGTCTTGCAATCAAAAAAATCTTTACTGTGTTTAAAACACAACGCTGAAACTTATGGGAGAGGTCTGCAAGTGTGAAAAGATCTAGCAGGTGCTACACAAAAAGCAAAAGCTGATCTGCCAATTAGCGAAGCAGGGGTGCAATGGAAAAGCACCAGCAGCACTGGTAGTATCAAACACTCTTGATTTGTTCCCATAGATTGATGGGAGAAGTGTTTCTAAAGAGGAGATGGTATAGTTTAACAACTATGCTGCCTTCATTAAAAACTATTTTTTCAGTATTTTTTTCAAAATTGTTTCTTTTGGTTGGTGGTTAGTACTTGGCACCTGTGCTAATGTATTCAACCACCAGGAGGCAATAGTATATTCTCTTTTTAAGTCCTGTACTTTTAATTTCCTCCAGGGTCTGCACAACTTATTAAAATTCAATTTTAAAAGATTAGATATATGCAGTAACATTTCTAAAAATAATACATGTATTATTATTGTTAAATGAGGCAATCAGTAGACTGAATTCACCTACATCAGTATGTTTGTATTAGAAACTGAATTCTTATGAGACAGTAACTTTAGTGCTGATGAACAATACCATAACAGCAGCCCTGGAGAAGTCTAGCCACAAAGCAGGTATTTGACAGGCAGTCGTACTGCAGAGGGATATGAATTATTTTTACCTGCTTCTCAGTGTTGGCTTGCAGAAATCATCTTTTAGGTTGACAAAGGGTTAAATGACATGAATATAAAACAAATTAATTTCAGACTAATAAGAGTAAAAATTGTTCCAATAGCCATACCATCTTTAAAATACTAGTATGCTTATAGAGGCAAGCCTAAAGCTCTTATTTCTAACTGCCTACATCTAGATAGAACCAAGAACCATTTGCTATTACTTGCACACAGACACCTTGGTGGTACATACTGTGCTATTTCACAATAAAAAAAAATTGTAAAACAATATAGAAGGATGCCACAAATACATTCATCTTCCACTTCAGAACAACACCTTAGACATTAGAATTAGAAATTATCAAATTTGATACTCAGTTACCATTTAGCTTGAGTCCGAAGGCACAACCCCTCTATTTCATTTACTCTCTTCATTGCACTTTTGGAAGCTACCTCTTGTTCATTCAGACCCATTCTAGGATTTGGATGCACTGAAAATTGTATTGATTAACATGAGTTTGCTCATGTATTACTATGGCAGCCTTCTGCAGTGGTGCAGAACAAAGTTGAGGGACTCTCCAAGTTCAATGTCAACAGAACTTAGCAGAAAAAAAGGGTTCTTCCAGTAAATGCAACAAAAAAAATATTCCCAGCTTGTGCTACCTGCCACATTTTATGAAATGTGTCTTGAGTAGTGTGGAATTAATTGGGGGAAAAAAATTAGCAGGCATACATACGTTTACAAAGCAAGAAATTATTAAACTAATTATACACTTCAGTCTTCCTTTCAAATATCAATATTTGCATTAACATAAAGATTGGTGTCCATTTAAAGTTATAGCACATACGTTATTATAGAAAGATTTAAAACTTTTGTCCAGGGAAATCTAACCTTTGTCTTCTCATCTACAACTCTGAGTCCATCCGCCGAAACCCACAGGACTGCTTTAACAGCTTTCTTCCCAGACTTTCAAAGAAAAGAAAAAAAAAAAAAAGGAAAGAAAAAAACAGTTTTATGCCAACAGCATCACACTGCCACCCACTTCCCCTTTCCAAGAACCGTAACATTAAGTGTAGATGCAGTCCACGGTCAGTAGGGTGCCCAAAGCCAGATACTCAATCCAAGTTGCAAAACATTCAGAGAACCAAACCAAAGCCAGTATTTCAGAAATAGAACGTCGTGGGGATGGGGAGAGGGCACAGGACAGGTGGAAGCAAAAATAGGGTGTATGTCCACTGACAGTAAAGAATTCAAGACTGACCAAGTGGGTGAAGGATTCCACTAAAGAGTCAGAAAACACTAATTCATAAGGAGTTACACCACAGGTAGCTTCTTTAGCACAAGTTTAAACACAGGAAAACTCTTACCTGATATTTCCACCAGCCCTACCCTCTGCCCCAATAGTCGCATGGCACAATCATGGCATCACCTTAAACCAGTGTTAAAAGCACCCAAAAATCATCAGTTACTGTGTTATGAGCTTAATGCTAAGATCAATCATCCAAACATGTTTCACTAATTTATTAAGAGCTAAATATCACATCTTGGAAGACAGATTGAAAAATATGATTTCTTAACCATTTGGTGTGTATCTTGAAAAAGCAATGGTGTGTGGCAGGCTGATGCAGCGGAGGAGCGGTCTGGCTTTTCTCCAAGATCTGACTGTGGGAACTTTCAGCTGCCGCAAGCTGCGGGTAAGTAAAAGTGGGAAACACAGGAAGGCTTCAGCAGCCATTTAAACTACAGATTCTTTCTAGACTGTTTACTTTTTAAGGGAAAGTTACAGAAAACAGTATAAACACTTGACGCAATATTCTTCTGAAACTAATTCACTGAACAGAAAATAGGTACAAGATGTCAACATAATTTTACTGGTTCTTACAGAGAACTACTAGAAAAATAGATTTTTTTTTTTAATGTGTTACTTTAATTCACAAGCCCCATACTTTAAGCCAGCTAATAAAATATTCTCCCCGTAATGTTTTTTTGAAGCACTGGGTTTACATAGTTTGTGGCTGCTAATGGTACCCACCACAGACCACCGCAGGGAGTGAAGAGAGCAACAACAACAAAAAAAGACGAGGGGGTATCAGCTAGTGGCTTCATGCAAGAATTGCAATTAATTTTTTTTTTTAATAGTTCATTGCAGATGTATATAATTTATATTCATATGGCAAGTAATGGAGCAAGGACACATTCTGGCATAAGCTACCACATGTTCCAAGTCTGCAACACAATTTTAACACTGTAAGGATGAAATATCTTGGAGTGAAAAGTCTTCTGTTATATCACATTGGTTTCATGCTCAGAGAAAGCAGCAAGTGTGAAGAAAACGAGCCTGGCAGGACTTCTGTTTGTTTTTGGGGAGGAACTATCTGTCCCAATTTCGGAAGCAGCAATGACACCCCAAGTGTTTTCAAAAAGCTTGGTGAGAACAGAGAATGGCACTGACTTGTACGGAAGAGTGATTAAAAGAGAAAAGAGAGAAAATAAGCATAGCGTGAAAGCCAGCTACAGAGAAGTGCTTGCAGAAGCAAGTTTCTAAATGTCCATCCAGCCTGCTGGATACCCCAGAGAAGGTTTAAAGTAAAACTGTCAGACTCTGAAATGCCTAATGGAAAGAGTATCATTCACAAAGGAAGACGTACTTAAATTTACCATCATATATGTTAAAAAATATTGTAGCATTTAAAAGTCACTTCTAATTTTTGGTCTTAAGAGGTAGTAAATATTGATACCCACAAAATATAGTCTATATTTTCAGTGCCCAGCTAGCTTCCATAGCCTAAAATTCCCTATTAATCCCAAAAGCAAATGGTTTATAGAAGTTTGTCTCTTTGAACTGTTTTAAAAAGGAGTACCAGTTTCTCATGAGCCATTAATAGTCTTAAAATCTTTATTTCAAGCAAATGCAAACAGTCAAGAGAAGACAATGCCTGCAGGTAACTGTTTGGTTTAGATTACCATCATTAGAAACTGAGGTACATGGCTTTCCCCAGCAAACAATGAAAACCTTGTTTCTGCAGAAACAGTGAACAGTTCCTCAAGTTTGTATTAAACAAGTTGAGTTTAACTGAGTTGGGTACTTCCTAAAGCAGTACTGATCTTCAGCAGAGCTACTCCTCACCTGCTATTTTACCAAATGAGGATTTAGAAATAGCTAAGACATGGAATTTCATGTTTCTCAGAATAAAATGAAAAGGCTAAAGGGCTGTCTGAGTCCTCCTCTCCCTCTGGAAATGTAAGGTTCCTCATGCAAGATAACCAAACATGGGTTTGCTATACTAAGAGAAAAACAAAACACACTTATCTCCCAATTCCTTCTTCTAGATTTATGGTGGAGGCAGCACGTAGAAGGGGTAAGTCCTTACAGTCTATATCCCAAACCCACAGCTACTACTGTTGGGCAACATGTGATTTTCCCACCTAGTGAATCCTCAGCTTATCTGTGCCTACAAGTGATGTATAAAGGTACATACTTCACCAAATCAGTTTATATTGGCTATGCAAATCAAAGTACTACTCAATTAGTGGGGGCATATTACCAAGCATATCGTGATTAGAAAGTAGATATGAGTGTTTCCACTCCTGGCACACGCTGGACAAAGATCAGACCAGATACAAGATACTGCATAGGAAGGGAACTCCAGTGCCAGATCAGTGCTTGTGTAATAAACACTGAAAGGCATAGGTGACTCCAAACAAAAGTATTTAAAGTAAGTATATAAAAGGTCTTAAATGTTGCTACCAAGGGACTCATCTAGACATCCATATCGGTAGCTTGTCTTCATATTCAAGAGCTTTTGGATGACAGCACTGCTAGAGGAGAGCCACACGTGGCACCGGCGCCCGGAGGCCTGATTTGTCAGGACTGAGTCAGCCCCGATAGAAACCGCGCTGCTCAGCACTTCTTAGGAGGTCAGTAATCTGCTCCAATACGAGATTCGTCATCTGGACTAATTTCAGAGTCCTCAGAGGTCTCCAAGGAGGGCAGGTGAGTCATTCGTCCTAACAGACAATGAGGCCCGAAGACAAAGCAGGACCACTGCAGGTTGGGCACAAGGGAAACCTCTCCAGAGATGGGCATCCACCAAAAGAAAAAAACAAAAGTGGACTAAATCCAAAATGTACGTTTCCTAATCAGCAGTGCAGGTCATGACAATTCAACTGTTAGAAATGAGAGGAACGTAGAGATAAGTAGCAGTTATACATTGTAAGCTGGAAAATAAAGTTTTAAGGATACCAGAGCAGAATTAAAGTTGTCCAATAATGCATTTTTAAATACTTCTAAATTGTTTCTAGTCTTTCTGCCTATTTTATTCTGGCATGGGACTTACAAACATCTGTAAGATATATCTGGAGCCCAAGGTATATAAAAAGAAAATTTTTCATTTCAGATTCTGTATAAAACATTGAGTGACGAGAAATACATGCACTCAGTGGAAGCAAAACATGGGAAGGATCACCGAATCTGTACTACTATTCATTACAACGGAAAAGCTTTAGTTTTAAAATATGAAGAGCCGCAAAAAAAAGGCAGTTGATTCGGTTACGTTACGTACACGACAAAATAAAATTGCAGAAGCCTAACCTGGAGCTATCAAAAGACATCTCATTTTTATTTAAGGCTGAAAAGAGTAATTTCAATACTAAAACACTTGAACATTTCTGGATACAAATCCGTCAGATTTATCTTTTAGGGGGAGAAAATATGGACAGGGAAAGAAGCAAACCTGTCTAGACTGACTTTCTGAGAGCTGGTAGGGCATTTTAAGCAGCTCTGTGGTTTGGAATATTATATTAATCCTAATGCAAGGCATCTGCAGCGAAATTATCGATGAGACAGCCAAAAGATAACAGTTATTAGTATTTCTTAATTATTAATAAAAGAACAGCTGTCCCTTTTTTTGCAGTTTTTCCCCTAGATTTGGCCTACCATTGCAGGCCAAAGCTGTAATAAAGGCACTGCCATACTGACATTGTGGGGATATCTAAACACTATGGATTTAAGTGCTTTCCGTACTAACTAATGAAACTTCGCAGGCTGAAGAAGTAGGTCCCTCTTTGCCAAAATATTATAATAAAGGGCAAAGCGAATGTACAAGTACTGAACTTCATAAAAAAGCCACTAAGATGTAATAGGGAAGCTGGCATATTTAATAGATAAAAATCTGCCTTTGACTTTTTTAGTTAAGTGCTATGCAAAGCTCTGTCCTTTTACATCTTTACTTTATGTATCCTAACATAAGTTAATACTAGCAAGCAGAAAGAAATCTAACTTATCCAATCAGGTTGAGGTGCAGGTTTTTCTGTTTGTTGGTTTGTTTTAAACAAATTGTAAGTAGTAGTTACCATTTTCGTTTGTAAAGCAAACGTCATGTTTTCACTCCAATCTTTGTAGATTCCAGCTCTTAAATTTTGTTAGCATGTAGGAATGATCCGATTAATCTGACAGATCTCCCACCTACAGTATTTTGGCCCTTCACTATCTCTACACTTCAGATGTGCTTTCTCAGATCATAGGAAGAAACCTGAATTGGGTAAACAGCTGTCCCTCCGTAACATGCATCTGAGTGAAAGGTGAAAAAGGAGCAGCTGAAAAAAATTTACTCCCCAAGCAAAGCCAAAACAAATTTGTGACCAGAGAATAATCTACTCCAAAAGATTTTTGTGTGTATGGAAGTTACAAGTCTGTTAGTTTCGATTTGAGACAAGATTAATTTTATAACAAGATACTTCAGAAGCCATATCTTAAATTAACTCCATATGAAAACTAAATTAAAATGTTTCACAGGAATTTTAAACGCAGAGGTAGGGAACAGATGAGAGGTAAAAGAGAGCTCTTTCAGAGGTCTACACACACTGCCTTGCGGAGACGTAGACAGCAGGAATAAAACCACCTAGCCACCGGTACAGCACATCCTTAAGAAGGACAAAGAGTTGCTTCCCTTTGCGTCTAAGACGCTGTCCTCATGAAAACAAGTGCAGCGATAGAAGCAGTAAATTTTTCAGTTATACAGTCAAGTTGAAATTAGAAAAACATAGTAGGTGAACACCTGGTCTCATCTTCATATACCTTTGAATTAGGACCGTGCTCAAAAAAGAAAGGCTTAAGAGATGGTACGTGTAGGTACGCTGCTTTCTCCCAACACTAACATTTGGGTCAACTCATGGTGCCAGGCAGCCGATCATGAAGCACTTACAAGGCACAGACCCCAACTGCTCTGTAGATATTTGTCCAGGTGATGTAGGCCAGCACAAGTTTAAGGGTTTAAAAGGAAAATTCACTTTTTTTCAGGAAGACCAAATCACTTCAGAACACTGAGTTTCCGATACAGTCCATATGGATTTAAGTTTCAGTTTGCCTTTTTAACCATATTCTTTGTTTGATCAACATATTTCCAAGTCTGTTTTAGAAGCAAATATTCTGAAATGGATTAGGGGACTCTCAACACCCTGATTTTATGGCAGTGCTATACCAGGGATGTAACTCCTTATAGTGCAAGCACAAACGAGGCATTAAACTTACTTTTCCAAAGAAGCCTTTGAAGAACTTCCTTTCCTGGAGGAACAGGGGGGACAAGTCGAGCGCTATTACTGTAGGTAGCTAAAATGTCCCAGGGTTTCAAACCAACAAGCACACACAAGAATAGGGTTTGGAGGGAAAGGAAGGGGTTTTTAGAGTTATCCATGAGAAGGTGCGACAGGCAAATGTGAAAATAATCCCATGAAAATGCAGATCAAAGGGCACGCACACAATTCTAACAAGCTACTGCCCTGAAATTGGTGGAAAGAAGAGAACCTCAGCCCCAATTTCATGCAAAGTGGTTATTTTATTTTCACTCTCCCTTGTTTAGTCCCTTTTAGTTAGGTTATAAGCCAAACTTGGCAGCAGACATGGTGGTTAAACAATTAAAATACTGTACGGGCTCTTGTGAAACACAAGGTTCTAACTCCAGAATTACATTCAAGTTTGCTCTGTATTGATCACTCTTTCCCAAAGCAAATGCTTTGTAAGCTGAAGAAGCATGTATGGGTGGTATAAAGGAGGGTTAAACACTGCTTCATTTTATTCCTTTTATTTGTTGCTTTGGTATCCATGCTACTCTTGCACTTCACATCTTATGCGGTCTTCTCTGAACAGTGAGGAATTTCATCTTACCTTGTGGTACAACTAAAACACAAATGAGATCCCTTCCTCTTTCACACTCTCTAAAGCCTTCGAAGGCTTTATACAATATTTATACAACTACTAGATAATAATTCTACAACTTTGAATTGATAGGCTGAACAAGACCCCTTTAAAGTCAGCTCAGACAGGGACAGACAGTTAGGCAAGTGCAAAGATACCAAAAGCTGAACTACAACTTCCTAAACTTCTTCAGCCTGGAAGCAATTATACCGATTACCCAATTCACAGTAAGAAAAAGGCAGCACACAGTTTTAAGCATATTTGCATGCAGTTTAGTTTACTGGCTTTATTTTGTTACCAGACTGTGAACGGAAAACTGCAAGATCTGAACCGATCTCCTGAGAGAACACTTCACCAGGCCTGGTGCCCTGTGAGCACAGCCGCACGCTGCTCCACGTTTGAGGGAAGCTGGCATGAAGCATATCGCTGTTCCTGCTATCTTTCCAAACTGTTTTGCTTGTAAGAAAGCTATGGTATAGCAGTAACGGGGAGGAGGTGGAGAACTGCGGATGAGACAGAGAGCGTCTTCTTTGTGACAGCCCCTGACCCCAAGTTAACACCGTGCAATTCCAACATGCTGATCACTGATAACAATACTATTTTAAAAATATTACAAATATCCTGAGGCAGCATCTCCAGAATTGATTGATAAACAAGGTTATATTTAAAACAAAGCTATGGTTCTGACGCAAGCCAACAAAAGCCAGGAAACACAAAGTTAAGAAGGGAGTGTCAATCTCGACTTTGCATTTCCTGACTTCTGTTGCTGTGTGCCTCTCTGCCCACAGAGCCTTTTACCGAGTATCTGCAACATATTTATGTCAACTCAAACACTGTATAAAGAACATCTCTAAGTTCAGTCAGCTGAAAAGCTTAACAATTTTTAGAGGCAGGAATGGTTATGTATTTGGACAGGATATGCTGAACACTAGGAGGGGAACTAATGGATTAATCACAGTGTTGTGTATATAATGAGAAGGGGTTGGATGCTGCTGCCAAGTTGAGCAATGACTATTGCATTACACTAAATAACAGCTTTTTAAAGATAGCAAAAGCTAAAGAGATTCACCAGAAGCTACCTCATTTTTAGGTGAGGGTTAATTTTGCTCTCAGCAAAATGCTTGTCAAACAAGATTATTTTTTTTAATAAACTAGAAAAGGTTAATGGAAAAGGCATCATGCAAAGTGGATTTTAAACAACACTAAGTTAATGTAGTTTAGAGATAACTAATGCATGTTTTAAAATATTAAATTATGTCTCTTTACCTGCTAAAACAAGAACATATATTAAAACAAATGCATCATTTAAAAACAAAAAGTGGCACGTTAGAAACCAATACTACACGCTAAAGCTGATTTAAAATCAAAACATGACACGAGAGAGTATACTTTTGTCTTTATATGATGTTCCCATTGACCTGAGCCAAATACACTTACAGGGCCCTTACAAAGTTATTTTCCAGTTTGTGCTAAGTATTTTAAATTCAGTGAAATGGTTCTGAAGAAACCATTTAGTGCTTAGTGTCCAAACATAAGGAACCTACCAGATATTAAATGTATACACAGGTAGTAATATATCCCTACTACGGGAAAACTGTAAGCTACATTGCTAATATCCCACTAAGGGAAAAATGCAAGCTCCATTGGTAATAGAAACCCATGTTAATAACAGACTGATAGCTGAATACATGGGTTTCTGATCCATTAATGAGACTGCGGTGCCATTCAACAGCCAGAAAATAGGCACATAACTCAAGTTTGTCTTCATTCATTCTAAACAATATTATAGCCTGCACATTATAGTATTGTTGGTGTGCAATTTCAGAGCTATAAAACTATAACAACAGAATACAGTAGGGATGAGGGATTCTCTAGCTACAAGTGGCTTCTTTTACTCAGTTGTCAATTAAACAATGCCCAAATAAAATGCTCACCATCATCTAGTTTCAAGTTCTGCAAGATGCAGGGCTCCAAAACAATTACACCACATTAAACGAGCAGGTAATAAAACGACCCTGAAAGGTTATTTCCCACAATAAAGAGACAAAGATTTGTTTGCACCTTTTCTTTCAAAAAGCAAAGCAGAAATTAAGGTATTCCTAAAACCAAGATTAACACTGTTCTATATTCTTCTTGACAAATCCCCTAAAATGTTTTAAAATCCATTAGTCAACCCTAAAAAAGAACAGACTGCAGTTCCCCAAATGAATTGCCAACTGTTGAAAAATAAGAATAAAGAGAAAAAAATATATCTATTAAAATAAAGACAGACAGAACTTAATTTTTAGAAGCTACAAGATACAAGTATTCAACAATTCTAAGAGAACAGAACTATTATTTATTGGCTGGATTCATAAAACCTACACGTTATCTGGAAAGAAGACAGTAAAGATTAAAATAGGCCACATACATTTCGATGTAGTTTAACCATATGAAAAGTGAAGTCCAATTTCCCTTAAGCTAGTCTTTCGGTTTGAGCACTGCAGCTCAAACTTGTAATTCTTTCAAGACCAAGAGAAAGCTCATCAAAATAACCAAGTACTGGGAAAGGAAGAGACTACCAAAAGAGCAAACTGTTTTCTTATCACATTCCTTGCATACTGAAACATCATCCAGTGGTTTGGCTTTTGCTAATTAAGAGAGCATATTGTACCGAAAAGAGCTTTCAGTAATAGTAGAGTCCTAAAAAAAATGCTCCCAGTTTAAAACCTACATGCTGGGGGTGCAGGGCAGGGGTTGAATTGCAGTGAGCAGCTCCAAATGAACCTTGGATCTGGTGGAGTTTAGCAACTAAAGTACACAAAGTAGTTTCAGTCATCTGAATCTTCCTCTAGGGGCCCAATGAGAATTTCACCTCTGCTTCTCAACTTCCAACATTGACAAAGGAGACAATGCAAACAGCAATCGTAAGAGACACATGCTTGGGTCTAATTTATATACAGACATCAAAAACTTCAAACAGCAGAAGAAACCAAAATTATCTGAAGAAAAATGTTGAATTTATGAGAATGAGTAAGTTCATGCCATTCACAATTTGGAATAATGACATAGCAAAGAATAGGGAAACAAAGTGATTTACTTCCAGAGAATGCATTGTAAAAGTTAAATATCCACACCTGACATTTGAATCAATAATTCAGGTGATCAAGAATCACAGTCCTGGAATTATCCAGATTCCAGAAGAAACTGGGAGCTATGCTTTTACTGTGTCTCATTATTTATAAGCTTAGCTACACTTAACTGGCTTGTGGGCTTAAAGTTTATAAAAAAACTAGAGAACAAATACTTCACAGCACAGCTCCCCAGAGAAGAGAATGAGAGAAGTTGCATAAAGTAGATACTGCAAGATTATTTGGTGTGCTAACAGAAAGTATTCCGACAGAACAAAAACCAGAACGAAACAAAAACGGATGCAATTCATTATGTGGTCAGTACTTGCACTTTTAGCTACGTAAACTAAATCCATAGAACAAAGAAACTCATTTATATTTTGTGTGGCCCTTTTTAATAAAAATCAATCACCGATCACCGTTGGACTGAATGGGAACAGATGGGATGCGGCTTTAACAGGTTGCTATACATTAGCTGAGAGAGAAAAGAATGAAAAGACTTGATTTTAATCAGAGCGCTAAACCAATTCAGAAACTTTACCGCACAACAGAAGGAAGAAAAGATAACCTATAATCCTCTGTTGTGTGCTAGGAAGAAGGGAAGAAGAGGTTTATTTGGAAGCCATTTGAACTCTCACATTTGGTGAGGAAAAAAAGCGATGTCCAGTAGCAGATATCTTAAGTTAGCAAAGGTGCAGTAGAAGTGTTTGATGTACTTCCTGTAATTTTGTTGAGCTACAAGGATACAAGATTTTCTTCCAATAAAGGCATCACTGAAGAATGTATATAATTAAGACACATAGGAAAAGTGATGAAAAGGATTGCAGTTCTCTATCTCCATTCAGACTTCAAATTTTGATGTCCTTTCTCCTTCTGTTCTATTCAATGCTGTTTTAGCCTCAGTTCCTTGACAGACTGATCACTGCCTTTCTGGAGTTTGCTATATCCACAGGATTTTGTGATATTACTACTGCAGGAAAGAGATGACAAGACCTCTTCAAATGAGCCATAGAAATACAAAGAGCTTTGAACGAGTGCCATTTAGAGGAGCAAACGTTCACAGAAGCCAAACTGAGAGCAGCCCACTTCATGACATATCAGAATTAGGCAGCCTTCAGGCCACTTTGAGCAGATGCAAGCCAGATTATTTCATGCGTGACTACAATGTTGCAGTGCATTAGAAAAAAGCAGCCTAAATCAAGTAATGTTTTGTATAATAACGGTGAATTAAGTCACTATTAAAGTGGCAGGCAACAGAGGGAGAGAGAGAGGGAGAGGAAAAGAGAGAGGGAGAAAGAACTGTTAAAAAACAATGGCTGAAGTCCCATGTGGGTACCAACTTAGTCTCAAAGGTCACAGAGGATTTTTACACATTTGTTTTGCAAATAGTTTCTGCAAGTAGAAAGAACAGTTGTAACTCTCTCCCTCTCATCATCAGATTAGCACATCCCCCTAACCACAGCAGTGCTCTCAGACCGGCCAACTGTTCTCCTAACATGGGTCAAAAGTTCAGTCTTTAGCCGGGGCACTGCTGCCCAACCGACCTCGTCCAGTAACGCTCACAGCCCCAAAGCCAACTTTTTCATGAAACAAATATACATACAGATTTCAGTCTCTTCACAGCGTCTTCACAGATATGCATTCCTCTGGATTCATCCACTTCGACATGCCCCAAGTACTGCAGGAAAGAGAGCAGGGGGAGAAAAGCTTAATAGTTGCTCCTTAAACTCCCTGGGTTTAAAAATCCAATCTCTGAATTCATCTCAGTACAGCCAAGATGATAGACATTAACCGCACTTTGCCAGCCTTCTTTTGAGACCTGTATTTGGAGGTTTGACTTTGTATTTATATGGAGCACCAGCATCAGTAGAAAAGCATAAAACATCTAGAAATTTTGAGGGAAAGACACACTTTCCTTACTCGGGGGAAAAAATGAAATTGAAAAGTAGAACTCTATTTTCCTGCTTATTCAGTATGAGCTTTAGTCACTTTTTTTTACTAGCATACATCTATATAAAGAAGACTGTGAATAAATTATTTTTGAATCATGATAAATATATTTAGTATCAAAAACTGAATTATACTACACAGTAAGATAACCAAATATATTTGAATATTCATGTCCAAATAAGAATTTTCAATGCTGCAAACAGAAAACATCCTTCTTTTTTTCTTTTTCTCTCCCCTTTTTTTAAAATTGTAAACCAAAATTGTTTATCTTCATTACAACACCAGGCTCTTATGTGGACACTGAAACATTCATCATTCTCGCAAAAAGTTTTAAAAAAAATATAGCAGTTTTCTGTGTATTCATCGTATCAAGCTCTACTTAAACTCAGCAAAACAACAGTGAATAGAAACTGCAAGTTTCAAAGCTTTTAAATTAATAACCCAGAATAATATTAGCCTATAGAGAAAGCAATTTCAAACAATTCATTGGAGTGCAGTGCGTGGGGTACTGTGGATAGCTTCATTTTACGTTCGAGGTGGGGGAGAGCTCTAAGTTTTCCAATTTCTCCCTACCTTTTCCAATCATAGTTCTTTCTGATAGGGGAAGGAAATGTTCTCCCAGAAACATTCATATCCTTATTCAAAGTACTTAACTCTTGAAGAAAGACACAGAAACTATTAAATAAAAGCTTTCTGAAGTTTTGTAATAAGAGGTATAGGTCAAAGAAACAATGCCACATAAATCGGGATAAGTAAGAATTGTATGCAATTCAGCATTTATATTCTAGACTAGCTAGAGAGTGAAGAAATGGTTTTAAAACATCAGAATCAATACTTGTGTCACTTAATGCAGTGGTAAACCTAGGTTTAATAATCTATTGACAAGTCCCACTCCATCACAGAATATTCTGTCATGAGTTATCCGAAATCTCACAGTTTTTATTTCATTAATTAGAATACCATACTTAACAAAAGAGATTCCACTCTCTAGCACCATATTGAAGCAGTCTATCAGAATAATGTAATAGATTCAACTAAATGGGCAGACTCAGACTGTTTTAAATATTTAATAGAAACTTAAAAGTTGAGGTTTTTTTCATGCAAGGCAAGATGCTCCAGAAGAGGAGACTATGTATCACCCTACATATCATTAAACTGCTGAAAGATTTAAAAGACCTTGGGTGACAGAGGGCTTTAACATTAAATCCCACCATGTGGCATTTTTAAAACAGAGTAAATCTAGATGGAACAATTCTGCAAGAATTTCATTTAAACCAGCCCTCACAGCTGGAGAACAGCTTGAAAAATAAATTGCATAGAAACTACAAGGTAAATAAAAGAGATCTGACACTTTAGAGCTTTTAAAAATGAGCTCTGTGAGGCTGAAGCCTTATAATTGAATGCTGGAGCTGCCAAAACAGCAACTGTACTCCCTCAGCTGAGCTTGCTGAACACTTGCGCAAGATCTTCATTTCTCCAGAACACACACTAACTAGAAAATTGTAATCCTAAAACCATACAAAGAGTAACAACTAAAAATGCATGTACTCCGTGTCTGGAAGTACGTATTTATATAAACAGCTATCGTAGATGGATCTTCGGTTCTGCCATGACTCCTCTTGAAGTTCCAGAGATGCAGAAATTCTGTGGTTGTACATATGTCATGGGAAAGTTTTGGGTTTAGTAACTTTAAATTTGTCAACTTCTCTTTAAAAAGGGAGGGATGTACACAGGAACAAAGCTGAGGTTTATAGAGGACAGAAAAAAAAAAAAAAGATACATGCATGGAATAAGCCATCTTGCATGACTATTAAGTAAAGTATCATACAAATTAGAGGGCAACTTTCGGATTTCCTGAGCTATCTGCACATCTCATTTACCCCAGTGTAGGCAAAACGTTTCCAACTGAAGATCCAAACCATTCAAGTCCCTGTACTTGGCAACCTGCCTTTTGCTTGGAAAAGGGAGAAACAGAGCAGGGTAAATATTGCCTCATGTCACACTCCAAAACAGACAACCATTTTCCCCTGTGTTGCCAAACCGCTATTCAAGTCCCATGCTCCAACTTTCAGCAATCAGTCATGCCACTGCTGCTAGAGACAGCAAGTTTAGCTGCAGTTTTCAATACTACTTCCACTCCAGTGAATGGGGACATTATTGCACGTATCAAGTGCATCTACCCACACCAAAAGGGTACAATCCACAGACCTCATTGAGCATCAATCAATTCTGAATTATAAAAGAAATTACACTGCCACACAATGCTTCTTTATGATATAGAGGACAAAAGGTGCTTTGTTTGCACTTACGCTTTACACTTTAAGCCCTTCATCAAAAAAAAACCTTGTTCTTCCCATTGCATCATTTTTGTAGAAGCTAGAAGCCCATCACTATCAGTACCAGTGGCCTTGTACATTTTTACAGGCAGTTTCAAAATTCTTCCTGTTTTTTTTTTTTTTTCTAGGGTGGGGTGGTAGTGTGTTAATTCCTTATATTTTTAAGTTTCTTTCTTGAAAAAATTACTTTCAACGGTATAATCAGAACACTGTGGTCCTCTTTTTTTAGCCAAGTCTGCCTTAAGCAGCAGGTCCCCTTCCAAGTGTTCAGGCTTATTTCTAAAAACTTTTCCCCCCACCAGGCTGAGAGTAGATATACGTGGCTCCTGTATTTAACCAGTGCTACAATAATTATTTAACTTTTAATGGGGAGTAATCAAAGACATAAATATTTCTTCAAGAAACTTGGCAACAGCTCTGCTACAGGCTGAGACCTTTTCTAGTACCCTTACATTTTAATCAGAAGTGTTAAAAATTGTAATTCTATCACTACCTAACCTTAAATTTGATACACAAATCCCACACTTCTATACACAACCCTTCAGGATCGCTGAAAGGAACTTCCCTTTCAAACTAAAGGAGAAGATGCACACTGTGAAGTGCCCGGGCAGCGACTTGTCCTATGTAAGTAAAATCTCATGCAAATCCATCATGGCATATTACCACAAACACACTCAAGGACAGGGACGCATAATTACTGAGTGCACAAAATCGATGTGAACTGCATAAGCCATACCACGGTGGCTGATGACTTTGCAGAACAATAAGGAAGGAGGTACCCTGGACATACTTGCAAAGAGCACTCCTTGTCACAAGGATGACTGCAGCTAGCATTCCTGGAGAAAGCGAGTACTTTTCCATCAAGAAAGTGCACATAGTAGGAACGCAGTATTAATATTGAATGCATTCCTACTTAATTTCCATAGCAACCAATGAATGATAGTCAGGATATCAGCAATTCTCAGCCATAAGATGTTCTGTAAGAGATTTAATCGTTATACCAGAAATTACCACCAATGCTTTCACAGAAAGCTACAATCCTTGTGGGCAGAGTCCGCATACAAAGTAACATAAAATAAAAGCTCTAATCCAAATAAAATACTTTCAGGGGTTGTTGGAGAACCCCTTAACACAAACATTTTTAAAAGTATTGCTTATATTAACATTTTCAGAAAAAAAAAAAAGATGAGATGATGGTACTGCAAGTAATAAAACTTTCCCTCTTCACCTCTGGGCTTTATGCTCTCTTTCACAGGTGGTGGTGTTCGGTGTCAATCTCAAGTCAAACAGAAAGCAATCAACACAGGAACAAGTTAAACTGGCACATAGCAAAACGCCCTTAGAACTTGCAAAGTGCTCGAGAAACTTTATTCTTTTTCAACATTTTAAACTTTTTCCAACTTAATCTAAAAATGAACAACTTAAGTTACCATATCAAGTGTTTTTGGTGATGCTGTCCTACTGCCTTCCCACAAATATACACTATTGAAATTGTTCCCAAGAGAACATCAAGGGCTGATGTATCAGGTCAGAAACATTGCTGTTCAGACCCAAAACAGATCTACCACCCATGTGCTAGTACAAGAAATACTGCCCTGATCATCTCTTTGTTTTCCTTTCTTTCACAAATACTTGGCTGACTCAGTTTTCAAAATTTCGAAGTTCAACAATAATAGCTGGCAAAAAGAAAGATCCTTCACCAGAACTCCTTCCACCTGGACAACTCACTCGAGCCAGTTTTGTTTGTTCAAGCCTGGTAATAGGCTATTACAGACTCTCTTCCAAACAGACACAGCTACACAAACCATTGAAGATCCCCCTCTATCAGCAGATGTTCACATGCGCTGTTTTATTTGCAATAACACATTGGGTTCTTCAGATTACATTTGGAACTAGACGGACGCAGGAAATGAGCTTACCGTAAGTCTTGGCCAATGTGTCCCGTGCTAGGGAACTAGCTGCCATAGAGAGAAGTACATGACCATTTCCTTGGTATTTTTCCTAGAGGCAGCGACATTCCTCTTTCCTGCTCTGTGTAAGTACTATTCTCTTTAGAACTGGGGTATTATTTGTAACAGTAAGACTGACTACTTGGCTTCTGCATGTGTAGATATACTTCTGGATTTGGCATTGCTCAAGAATTAAAGCCTGAGCTCCACAGTTTCACAGTGAAATGCTGTCTTGCGACTAGACATAAGCTTAAATCCAGAAAGCTTGGATATGTCTTAAAGCTGAGCTACTTTTCCACTGACTTCTGTAAGATTTACATCCCAATGTTCAATACTTCACTTCTCTCTCACACCAATGCTCCTGCTTTTTCAGTTTATTGGTTTGAAACAGATATTTGCTTAGACAGAGCTGTAGAAGTACAGACAACAGAAACTCCATGATTAAGCATCAACAAACAAACTAAGCTTAATTCTGCTCAGTCAAAGCTACATGTTAATTACGATGCTACACATGTCCTCAGGGTCCAACTTCTTCCACTTCCCTAAGTCACCAGAAATGAAAACGTCTCAACCACCTGTTAAAGCCCCCAAAACAGGAGCTGTAACAGCCTATGACTGCTAAATGTCTCTGAATAGCATGGGTCAAAAGAATCTAACTAAAAACAAAGCACTATCTACACCAGTAGTTCTCCATGTCTCTTCACATCACACCCACCTAAGAGCCACACTGTGCATTTCATTTACTGGTTCTCCTATCGTATTTATCAGTGTGAACAGGAATAAAACTGTGAGGGAAAAACAAACATTTCCCATTGGGACTTTTGAAGATGAAGTAGCAAAGCTCAATACAGGATACACAAATGCTGTATTTCTCATATTCTCACAAATCCCTAAAATGAGGCAGAGAAGGAACTCAGGAGGTTATGTAGGCCAGCACTTGCCTCAAGGCAGGATCTACTTCCACATCTACATCAGAGATGTCAGCCTTGAAGTATTATGACATTTCTGTAACTGGAGATCAATAGGGTAGACCTTCTACTCTATCTTACATGTCTCACTATTGGAAAGGCAGGTTGTTTTGCTGAGTTGTTGTTGTTAATGCCTATCCTAAATTTCCCTTGATGAGGCTTAGGCCCACTATTTCTCCTAGCCCCTTTACAGCTTCACGTATGTATTGTCAGACTTAGGTTTTCGATTGTTTGCTCTGATGTGCAATTCCTACTTTTCCAGGAATTCAGCATTAGTAAGTGAATTTAAAATCTTCTTTGAAAAAAAAGGAAAATAAAAGAAAATCAAGTGTTGATAGCACAAAGTTTTATAAACACACTGCACAGGTGCATCTTGCATCTTTTTTTCAACTCCTGCAAAAAATTCAGTTTCCATTTATGACACTGGAAATCCCCTAATTTTAAAAAACAAAACACTCAGAATTAAAAAGTATAACCCAATGAAAACTTTTTGATTTCCAACACCTAAATTACATTTAAAAGAAATATTTCTGCAAGGACATCCAAACCATTTTTATGGCTCTAAACATTAATAGTCATATCTCTAAAACAATTTGAAGTTTACTAAACAATTTAAGAATTTGACCTTGGCCAAGACAGGAGGGTTTTAAAACTGAGTAGAGAGCTTCATTTAAAACTTATTTGCAAGGCTATTCAAACAAAACTAAGGGTTGGGCACAAGTGTGAAAAGTTTAAAGATTAAGGATTGCATTACATTCCTTTTAACTGTGACAAAAATGCATAGGAATATATTTGAGGCAAGTCTCACACCTTCTGTTATAATCACCATTCTTTTATAATTTGCTGTCTTCAAGCTTTTTTCCTGTGATCTTAAATGCTGCAGAATTTTAAAAATGTACCTTTACTTGCTGCTGGGTTAGCATTCAATAGGAATGGTTATTGTTCATTGCTAACATCAATTCATGCCTTAAGAGGTAGGGATTTGTAGTGCTTAATGTGTAAGGCTGTGAAACATTTCAGAAATCAGCAGATTTGTCACATTAACTTCTTAAAAATACTTAACATAGTTTCCAAAGACTACTCAAGCATCTCAAGCTTTCACAGACAAAAATATCACATGCCTAACTTAAAGGCACTTCAGCATCAACATGCTGCTAAACTCTTTCATAGCTACTATTATTTCAAACTAGAAGTGCATTTGAGACATAAAATAAAAGCCACAGTTACCTGTGCTGAGTACTAGTCTTTCTGAGCTGGAGAAACAGAATGGCATGCAAGCTGTATTTATAAACTGATTAAAAATAATTAGTTATTTTTAATATGAGATTTATAAATCAGACATTAAGCAATAAAGTTCAATATGTAAATTTCAAAACTTAAGAGGACAACTGGGCAAATAGTAGTGGTGCGAGAGCACACAGCAAAGTGACAGAAATGGCCTATTTCCTACTGATGGAAGTTTCAGCAAGGCCACGTATGGCCTAATGACGTAACACGCTGCTGGGTCACGGGGACCCCAGGGACGAGAACTGACACTCACAGGTCCCAGTGAGGACACTCTAGAGGACTCAGTGCAAGTTGTTGCCTTTTCCTCTGTCTCTGCTTGAATACAGAGCAATATGGTGCCCTCCAAACATCTCCCACCAAAGCAAGGGCTAGATAAGAAACAGTTGAAGAGTATTTACTCTGAAAAGTCAATTATGTGTGAATGTCTAACTGTATCCATTCAATTTTTATTTGTCAACACTAACACGGAAATCAAGGTTCAGTGGAAAGGCTAATTTGCATGATACCAGGCACTCAGCAGCAAGTGCTGGACTTCAAATTCAAAAATACAAATGTGGTTTGTTATTCTTCCACATGGACTTTTTTCACTGACATCTTTAGTCTTCCAGTTGGAATAAATGGAATAAAATAAGAAGTAAACTTGCAGACTACAGGCAACAGTAGCCTTAGACGCAGTAAGGTCAAAAGAGACTGACCACCAAAAACATGACAGTGACAGAATAAAACTAATTAAATTAATCCAAGATATATGTGGCTGTTGCGTCTTCTAGAACCATAGGCAGGAATCAGCTGTTAATACTCTGTTTAACATGTCCGGTTGGTTAGAACCACCAAGAACTTGCAAATGTTTGGTTTGTTTAGTTAAGTAGAGGGAAATGACCTAATTTTTCTGATATAAATTTCACAGGCCAGTTACTCTAAAGTGCATTTGTATGAATAAAAACTACTTACCCAGAGGGACATTCAAAAAGGCATTTCAGACAAAAGAAGCTCTAGTGTCAAATATTTTAGTCATTAAAACATAGAACAGCTGCATGTTCTCAGTGAGGTAGCGTCTGGAGCAAGAAAGCAAGTTTGAAAATGTGTATGTCAATGAACTTCATTTTTTGCAATTATGATGTATAAAGATTGTGTAAAAATAAATTACAGCACTGATAAGTGCGGCTGTAATGTCTGTTAGAATAATCTACATCTGAATAGTTTAAATACGATGTCTCTGTCTAAATCCTTTATACATTACATATATCTGGCACAGTTTTTCTCTCAGAGGGAGGATTCACTACTGAAACACGTAGTTACTTTTTAGTTTGTTAGGACAGTGGAGGAGAATTTGCCCCTGAAAACTACTTCTGCACAGATTTTCCAGTAGATTCTTCCAGCAGTAACAGTGCCACATTTAATAACAGGGCAACTCAGAGTACATCTATAAAAGCTGCAATGTATCGTGCCTCCACACCACAAAAGTTAGGACAGCAATACCATTATGTTCCCAATGGAACAGCAAAAGTCTGCAAGTCACACTTGTCTAAACACAAGTTTAACATCCTTTTCATACCTTTGCTGACAGACAGGCACCTGTCTCTCTGCTGATGCAGTGGAGTGCAAAAAAAAAAACCACCACAACATTCAGTCATACGCTCCAGCATCCTGGCTCTTCTTTCAATGCAACTTTAGCGGAATCAAAGCAATTTACACAGAGGAGCACTGCAGAAAAGTCAGTAGCCATTCCAAGGCCCTATTTTGAATGTGTCAAATTACCACCTCAAGCATGGTTAGATTTCCAACACAGTGAAGAGCTATCTGTAAATACATCCTACACACACTAAGATGACTGAGAAAATATGATCAGTAGCTGGTTACATACAACACACCCACTCCAACTAGTGGAAGAACACAGACTGTTAAACAAAAAAAAGTGTTATTGCCTAAAAGTAACAATAAGAAGCCAGGATTATCACCACCTCCAAATTTATGAGCACAGCACTGGAGAGAACCAACTGTGCATCAAATCCACTTCCCTGAATTTTAAAGCAACAATGTAATAGGAATTTTGCCAATACTTTCCACAGAGCATCTTCTCTACCGAAACGAAGACGATCCATAGATGCATTAGATTTGCTCAAAATCAAAATAGCACACTTATGGACTTTAATTAACAATAAGGATCAGCTGTGGATGTAACACAGGAAGAGCTTCAAGAACCATGCCAACATAGAAAACCCTTCAATAACATTAAATCTGTTTGCAGTACAGCATCCTCAAAGCACAATGAATGAGCAGCTACTGGAGTCCCTGTCCAACACTAACAGAATGAAGCCTGGAGGCAGGATGAAATCCTATTTGCGACATGACTTTCAAAGTGCTTCCACATGTTCTGTAATATCTAAAAAAGGATAAATCTGTGGTAGCACTCTACAAACACCCCAACTCTGGGCAAAATATAAATGCCCAAAGGCAAGAAGTTAAAGCACAAACCAACTTAACACTACTTTAAGAGAGTGACATCTCTTTCACCCATCAAACTTTCATGATCTTTCTCTTTTACAAGAGAAAGAGAGAGCAAACATTCCCTACTCTGCATTTGCACTAGTCTCCTCTCTCTGAAAAGAAGAATTAGAGTCTTACCTAAATAAAAGAGCAAGCATTAGAAGAAACAAAGCCCTCAACATGGCTGCTGCTACTACATTAGTTTCATGTATTTTACTCTCATACAGAAAACCTGAAAGACAGCTGTAGAGACATTTAACAATTCTCAGAGGTGTTCACCAGCTATACAGGTACAACCTTTGTCATCCCTGCAAAAGCCAGACTCTGGTCTTGCCACTCAGCTATGCTCTGAGCTCCGAAGAACTATGGCTGATGATTTTTAGAGAGTGGGCAAGACAGACCATAAAGAATAAGGACAGATTAACTGCCCCAGAAACATATTAAACTGTGGTTGAGCAGCTATACTACAGGCAATGGACCACCCTGGAATTCCCATTTAGGAACTTTAAGAAAATGAAGATATTTTCACCATGTTTCAGATTTGAATGCATTCCTATTCATTAACCATTTTTCCTAAAATATCTGTTTATTCTGCTCCATTGAGGAGCATCAGGAAGAAAAGTCACCCCATCAGATATTTAAGGACATAGGAGACAGCATACTTTTCCTGGAATATATGAATTTCCGAATAATATTCAAGAACAGCGTGACAGGATACTCTCCTTCAATAGCACAAAGTTCTATTCTTTTTGTGAGCAAAATATAGTACCACCCACTAAACCGATGACTCTACTTCTGGTTTATCTCATTCACTCACAATGGCATACTTCCTGTCTGTATCTATTAAACACCAGTTAACACCCACTTTGCATCCCAAGCCTAATAAAAATTTCCACTACTGCCCATCTCAAGGCACAGTATTTTGGAAGATAAATTCTAATCGAATAAGCTGAAACACCTCTTAATGTCAAATTGTTCCAATTTTAAGTTTTCATCTAATCGCAATTTCTTTAAATATTAATAGTCTACCATTCTGACCAAATCAAGAAACATATGTAATGATGTGTTTACTTCAGAGTATTTTTTCCAAAGAATAAATTAAATTAATTCAGTGAATTCCAATATAAAGTGGGCAAATAAGGGTAAATAAGTCCCATTATGATGACAGGATGCAAAGACTCATCAGCACAGAATAGCCCCAAACCTTTTTAGACTTCGGGTACATGTGCCTAGAATAGATGAATGCTTCATTTAAATACAGGAAGCATTTGTCATTATAAGTGCAAGTCCTGACTGAGAGTTAAAAAAAGTCAGTCTTTAAACAGCAAGAAGTGGTTCACACCCTTTGTGTTCAGTAAAGGATTGAAAAAGTTTTACTCAAACTAAATGTTTAGAAATTGAGCATTTTGCTTTTCAACCTGTGCAATGGCTAAATTATTAAAAACTAACAATCCTCAAGCTAACAGCTCTGTTCTCTCCTAGACAGTGTTAAACCTTAATTTAAGATTGAGCTTCCACAGAGCAGTTACTTACTTTCAAAGCTCTGGCAAAACACTATTTCTGTTTAGTACTGGATTACAGTTCCTTCCTTCTAGCAGAAAACTAAACACAAGACAAAGACAAATAAGCAAGCAACCGTAACAAACTAGAAACGTTATATACACTTGAGTATATGTAAAAGCACACAGAAGCAACTACAGTAGGATAAAGTAGGGCATGAACCTAGTGTGAAAGTTCTCAAATTTATTGTATATCTGCACATACAGCTTTACAAAAATATCTAACAGCCAGTTTCAAGAGTTCCACCTAGCAACATCACCTGTGTAACTATCAGACAGAATTACTTGAAGTATAATACAGATGAAAACTAATAAAAGGTTCTTAGGTGTCAGAACCATAGACTGTTTTCCTTGTGCACAGATAGTTAATCTGTTAGCTTTCCGTAAGCGTCATCTGCTTACAATCTATTGTAGAGTTAGTATTAGTATGCTTTGAGGAAGAAAGCTTTTGATTACAAGCGGAGCATATGCAACAAGACACCTTAAATTTCATCTTTATTTTTATTACCATATTTCTTAAGTATAAATATTAATCTAAAATATTAAAATAATATTGTTTCTTAAATAAAGGGGAAGGAGACATGGTGACACAAAAGAAAATACCTATTTATAATACTCCAATAATCTGGAATGAGTTCTCGGAATTCAAAAAGGTAATTTCAGTTTCGCATGCATTAATAGTCTGTAATATAGCCACACACAAAATAGTAGCACGAAAGACACACTCAGAAGTTAGCAAGTGCTTATAACCTCAAGCACTGGAAGGAAACCCAGGTGTTACTTTGCAATATTTTCAATTATCAAAAGGGAGGAAGGATTCCTGTTCAAGCACAACCCACCGCTTACCTTACAAGTCAAACTGTAACCGTAACTCCGCTTTTAACAGAGAGAACCGAGTACCTTTCCATGCAATCCAAGATGTCTATCATTTCTGCTTTTCCAGAAAAATGAAGACAAATATTATATTACTCCTCTGCCTAGCTACATGATTTATTTCAACTACATAATAATGTAGGATATCTCAGACAGTGATTTTCCAAGGCATTTGTTACATGAGTCATCTGGCTTTAAAAAAAAAGCCACATCCTTTGCAATGAGAGCTGACTGTAAAACAGGTCAGTGTGTAATGAAGCATGCCGTTGGCTTATGCCTGCCAAAAAAACCCCAAATAATAATTCATGGCAGGAGTACCTCATGGATATCCGAAAGAAAGGCAGAAACTCTTACCTTAACAGGAAAGCTACACTTGCCAGTACGAACGCCTTCTTCATCAGTCTGCCACTGATGAGGCCTACTGGCCTCTGGGACATAGACATCTTTCTTTCTCCTAAAGCTTTGCCGTAATTTGTTCATTTCTCAGATTTTCACGTCCTAGAAGAAGAAAAAAGAATACTGCCAATAGGCACCAAAACACATATTTAGCCACTTTGGGTCAACCACTATCATGACAGATGTCCCTGTGAAAAATCTGAGCTTCTCAAAATATGAATGGAGGTACCTGTGAAAGGAAAATGTTTTGGACATAGATTCAAAGATAGATATTCACTTCAAAGCGGAAAACACAAATCCACATTACTTGTTTAATAGCTTTCCACAGCAACTGAAGCATTAGACCCAGGAATAACTATTACTCTGAGCATAAGGTTACCTAAAATAGCTGACAGAGCAGCTCTGAAGAGTGGTGCGCATGTAATCCTGCCTCCTTGAATTTAAAGACCTACCTACAGCAACCAAGCAGGACACCAGTAGCACAAGCTTCCAAGGCACCCACGCAAGGCAAGGATTCATAGCCCTAAGACTGCTCCTAACATTAGGTGCTTGTGCTGTTCTTCAAGTATGAGTGGTAGGTTCATGCTTTTTACTGAGGGGCACAGTCCAGCCCTTGCTGGTAAAAGTTCTTCTGTTTAAATGAGAAATGCACTGAACTGACTTCCTTCCATGTGCTGGGTAAAACTCTAAACAATTACATAGTCTTACCTCTTTACCTCTTCAAAGGGGGAAGACAGTTCTGTAATTACACTTCTAAAGCCTAGAATTAGATGCCTTTTATACACTATTCTCTTATGTATCAGTTTCTGTATACAAGCCAATCTATACTTTAGACATGCTCACCTTTACTAGATTCAAACTACAATTAGCCAAGAAGCTATCGGAGAAAGTACTACTAATAAAAAGACTCAATATTCAGCTACAGAAGCAGAATCATATGGGATACAATGCAGGGAATACAGAAAACATGCTGAAAGGCTTCTTGAGATATTGCTCTTTTCCTGAAAAAGAAGCCTTCTTACAACCATGACATCTCATTTTGATAGAAACACAGATGCTGCAGAATGCAATGCAACAAAATCTAACTGGATTATATATGCTTTTTCCCATTAGATTAACTAAACTATAGAATTATAGATGTTTATGGGTGTCAATAGGCGGCCTTTGAATGAAAGCAGCTTTAAAAGCAGTTTGAACACTATTTTAAACCCTGAAAAGAACTAGTGTTTTCCAGTTAAAATGATCTGACATAGGTGACAAAAATCAACACGTTCATGTTTGTGGTATCTGACATTTAAGAAGCTTAAATTCAAAATGCCACAATTTCAAGGCTGAACAAAAGTCAGAAATTAAAAGCATTACAGAAAATCACGGCCCACCACTGCTAGTTCTGATCAGCCAAATTAAAAATATCACAGAATCACAGAATGGTAGGGGTTGGAAGGGACCTCTGGAGATCATCTAGTCCAACCCCCCTGCTAGAGGAGGTTCACCTGGAGCAGGTTGCACAGGACCATGACCAGGCAGTTATCCTCCCCCTCTACTCTGCCCTAGCGAGGCCCCATCTGGAGTACTGTGTCCAGTTCCGGGCTCTCCAGTTCAAGAAAGACAAGGAACTACTGGAGAGAGTTCAGCGGAGGGCTACAAAGATGATGAGGGAACTGGAGCATCTTTCCTACGGGGAAAGGCTGAGGGAGCTGGGGCTGTTTAGCCTGAGGAAGAAAAGACTGAGAGGGGACCTCATCAATGCTTATAAATCTGAAGGGTGGGTGTCAAGAGGATGGGGCCAGACTCTTCAGTGGTACACCCCAGGATGCCATTCCTCCCCAGGTGCAGGACCCTGCACTTGCCTTTGTTGAACCTCATGAGGTTCCTCTCTGCCCAACACTCCAGCCTGTCCAGGTCTCGTTGAATGGCAGCACAGCCTTCTGGTGTATCAGCCAGTTCTCCCAGTTTCATGTCATCAGCAAACCTGCTGAGGGTACACTCCGTCCCTTCATCCAGGTCATTGATGAATAAATTGAACAAGACTGGGCCCAGTACTGACCCCTGGGGGACACCACTAGCCACAGGCCTCCAGCTAGACTCTGCACCGCTGATCACCACTCTGAGCTCTGCCATTCAGCCAGTTCTCAATCCACCTCACCACCCACTCGTCTAACCCACACTTCCTGAGCTTACCTATGAGGATGTCATGGGAGAGTGTCAAAAGCCTTGCTGAAGTCGATCATATAAAACAATATAAATATAAATGTCAAATATAAAACAATATTAAATTGTCTTTATCTCATGACACACCTTAGCCATTCCAAGTAACAAAAAGGTGAGAGTTTTGTCACTGACTCCCTAAACCTTCCTTCAGCAACTGTTACTTTCCTCCTCAAGCTGTAAGTCATTAGGCAAGTCAGTTCCCACTGTATCTTACAGGCATGGCATCAGCTTATTTCTCTAGAATCTTCTATCTTTACATAGTCTGCTAAAAGCAATATTGTAAAGTAAGTAATAATTTAAAGATATACCTATGGATAAAGAACCCACCGCTATATCAGTAGGACTGGGAAATTTAATTGTGGTGATGTTAATACTTGTTGAAGTGCAAATAAGCACGCTACTCAGGTGCACGAGTTCAGTGACAAATGAATGCAATACTCCCTGGTCTTGTAGCATTGCGGGGCATTCTTTCAGCATAAGGGATAATTCCCAAAGTATTTCTACATTAGCAAACCACCAGACCAAACTCCACTTTTGCAGCAAACACCTGCGCTCAAGGCTGCTTGATGAGCATTTGAAAGCTCAGGTGTGGCACTTTAAGCAAACCAAATCTCTCTCACAAATTAAGCGAAGGGTTGAGATGTATGGCAAAGGCTAGATGACTGCCCCTGGAAGGGAGCATGTACCTAGAATAGCCACAGGCTCTAACGAACCATGTAAGAGCAGGGATAGGAAGTTGCTCAGGGATTCTGAATCACAATTATCTAGTTATAAAGCAGTGTTAGCTTCATTCCTTCATAGCTGCAAAATGCCTGATATAACCAGTAACATAAAATATTTTCTTGAATTTAGTTGGTAGGATTTAGAAATTAGAACATGTGTGCAAAATAAAACACATGTACATTTCTTACTACTAAACAAGCTGAAGCAGTCTCCTCTACAAACACAGTTTCTTTATTTTACAAGCTAAAAGCCATTTAAAAAGTCTTTGAATGGGCAAAGGCAATTCTGGAAGTTTTAAGAGGAGGTGCAAGGCTTCTGTTCTCCATTAAGGCTTAGAGATGCATTAGAGCAGTATTAGTTATGTATTTTGCTTTACAAACTGCAGACAGAGTAGTCTATGCATCACTGAGTCTAAAGGAATCAGAATTTCAACGGGGGCCATTCAGTCACCTCGGGCAGGTGACAGGTACTGCAGCAAATCAATACACGGCACCTCAGCTCCCGAGGACAGACACCCGCTCTTGTTCCTGCTGAAGACTGGCAGGACCACAGCACGATGAGCAAAACCGCTGCTCCAGCTGCTTCGGTGCAAAGCTCGGGAGTCTGGTCAGCGCGTAGCTTGAAGCCCAGCTGCCCAGCCTTGCACTCGGGTGACTGAGAAACAGGCACAGACGCTCTGTTCTGCCAAAAAGGGCAACAGACTCTTAAACTGATAAACAGTGCAGTAAGGCTCATCTGGCAGTATTCTGAATATGACTGATTAAAAAACACTTTGTAGAAATTTCAAACCTACAAACGTGTAAAAACAACCTGTGGAAAACTTTTCAAGGTAACTCTGAATTTCAAAAGCTTCAGTAACAAAACAAGAACTGAGAACAGCACACAGCCGCTGTACCACTTGTGAAATCGCAGTCTAATTGCCTTATCATAACATTTGCTGATGTGAGCATTTCCTTGGACTTCTCCCAGGAAGCACTGCTTTTGCCCCTCAGGTACCTTACCAGAGATTTATACCGACCAGGAATCTCAATCCACAGGGGAGGATGAAAATAAGAGTTCCTCAACTACATTTCCTATGAGAAGCTGAAGTGGCATTTTGCCCAAGAGTATTTCCTTTTCACTGAAAACCAAACCCATTTTCCTACGTGTTCTAATTTTGAGGTCATGTTGGCAACAAGCAGTTTAAAAATAGCTTATTCTTTTTAATAGAAATACTGACAAATCGCAAGATTAATTTCTGGTCAGGCAACCAGAGAGCTTTTGCCAACTGCCACACAGATTGTCTGAGATGTCAGACTGTTTCAAGTAGGTTGTAAAATAGTTTGCCCTATAAACACCTGTTTTGCTGGTAACATGCATGCCAGCCCAATATAACTAGAATTGCCATCTGACAGAAAAACCTTCAGTAAAACAATTCACACAGGTTGCATATTTGAGGATTCAGGAGAGAAGCATATGAATTGCTGCAATTAAGTGCTGAAATTTCTACTAATTTTGTCTGGAGCTCAAAATCCCTGCACAGGAGCTCTACAGAAAAACAAGTGAGCATTTTCTACTTGAATTCTTTACAGTGCACTTCGCATTTCCATACAAGTGTAGCATACTTGCCGGCACCACAAGAGACACCAACCTAGGCTGCAACAAGCTAGCAGGGTATTTTCTACTAAACTGACAGCATCACTGATACAGCTGTCACTGTAAAAAGTTTTATACTCTGTCTTGGGATTATGCAGGCTGAAAGTTATCCGTCCCTGATTTTTCTATATTTAGCAACTGATTTTTGCCCTGTAATTAAAAGTATTTTAAAAACCCGCAAGAAGAAACAAATCAAACCACCGAAGACACTATTTCCTTTTCACTTTTACAACCCCAAATCCAACTTGGGCCCAGAGAGAGGACAACAGAGAAACAGTATTTGAAGATAAACCTGGTGAAAAGCCAAGATGGGAAACTCAAAATCTAATTAAATCAAAAAATGTAGCATTATATCAGACACAAACCGGTAACAAAGGCTGAAAGCACCAAGATCTTCTGGAGAAAAGAGGAAACAGGGCCACTTTGGGTTCTGTTAGATTTCAAGGTTATCTCTACCAGAAGGCTAACTGCAGACAGCTGAATGGTCATGCTCATTGGAAAAAACAAGAACAAACACGAAAACCTCTGCCACTTTTGCAATCCAAGAGATTACAACATTAGACTAAACATCAGACCAGTTCCCAAACCACCAAACAAGTATCTACAAAAGGCATGAAAAAGACAAAAGTTATTCACATAGCGAGTTTATAAATTTATGTTGCCATTTATTTTTATGCAAATTGATATATTTTTGATATTTTGAAAACAGCTCCAAAGCCAATTTAAGAGGAGCTTTGGCACCATTATGCTCCTGACCACCTGAAAAGGTATTTTAACCCACATCAGTTCACTGACAACTCAGGGGCAGTAGAAACAGAAGCAACATTGTCACGGAGAAAAGTGCACGTTGAAGCACTCTTGGCTTCATTGCCTTGTGCATCATCAGGTTATGGCTGCAGAACAAATTACTGCAAGATAAACTAGCATGTTAATTCATGTCTTGTTAGTTGCTCTGCTGTAAGAATGTGTTCACTTTTACCCTTCAGTGAGCACAAGCCAGCAGTTTATCCTTCAGTGAGAGATGGGTAAGCTTTCACATTAACTGAAGTTAGATCAGGTGGGAGCTGCTGATGATGCAAATCTGGAGCTTAGCTTGCCTTGCAGGAGTTTACACATGTACCCATACCTTCAGATAAGCAGTTCATTTACATTTTGCATAAATGTTTCTTGCATAGCAGTTGCTGCTACAAGGTGATCCAAACTACTGAATCCGCAGGGCAGAAGGACAGTATTGGTACCTGAATTGCGTTCACAAATTGAAGTGATTAGTTTTTAGGCTAGGGGTACTACAAATTTTATGCTTCTAAGCAACCACTTACAGTGTCAACACTGAGGACAAAAAACCAGCACAAACCCATTTTTATCTATCTTCTGAACTCTAGCCTTTACAAAGGTTATGTAATCTGCATTCAATTATGTGGTATCATTTTTGCTTGCAATGGAAAAGGATAAAAAATGATTTTAAGTCTTCAGTTCAGCCATTTTTTTAAAAACATTCAGAGGGTTTAGGATTACTTTCTTTTTTCTCTCAGAATTGAATACTGTTTCCTATTTACTTTACCTATTTAGAAAAAACAAAGTCACGGGTCAAATAAGGGCAAAGTACTCTTTGCAGCCTGCAACAAATACAGAGTAGCCAGGGTGCGGGAGGAAGCACACTCCCTTGTGCCATCCTCCTGCTTTGTGGCACAAGAACTCCTGCAAGCGTGAACCATCAGGAGTAGACCAAACTGACATATCAATAAAATTCCTAGAAGTACGCATTTCAAACAGCAGGGAAATCTAGATTTAAGAACAACGTGTTATAGGAATCATTCTAAAATTCACAAGCCTCCACATAAAATGAATTCAATTAAAATGTTACAATCAGGCTAAGTAATATTTAAAAACAAAAAAAAAGAAAAAAGAAAGAGAGGTCTTTCATACCTCTATTGCCTGCTGGCCACACACAGGTGAGGTAGGAGCAGCTGCACAACTATGAGCTCCTATGTGCTTTTTCGCAGTGAAATGCACCTAATATTGCTAACAAAAGAAAAAGGACCAAGCCAAACAGAGCCCCAAACCCAGAGCAACAGCTTCATCCATCTCAAATATGTTTTTTGCCTAAGAAATACCAGGTATTTCTTGACATCAAAGCTTTCTGAATAAGGATGTGGTTTTCCTGCCAAAGTTACCTGATACTTCAGACCTAAGAGGACATGCAAATTATCTTAATCTCATTGAATAAGATGTGTTTGCCTAACCCACTTACTAGGAAAATACTCCAGAAACATTCTTCACACAGCTGCAAAGATCTGTATCCTCAGAAAACTCCATGGCTTTATGTTCTTGTGCAAGTACAATCTGGTCACACCTGTCCAAAGACTCATATCTAACCGCTATCTTTTTAGCATTATCAAAACTTGAATTTTATTATGAAATCCACAAGGGTCTGCAGCAGGAAATGCAAACAGCCCACACTTCCGTATTTCAGAAGAGCATTCCACATTGCTTTTTCCTGTAAAACTCAGTTCACAGCTGACACTTCAACATTATTGTAAATCTTGGCTATAACCAGGACACTGGGACACTGGTAAGGAAATATGCTTGCTTCAATCCATTTTCTTGGGATGAGATTTGGTTTTGGCAGGCTTATCTGCAGTACAAGCGCAAATACAAGGAAGCGGTTCAAAACATTTAGATCTATTTTGCTTTCTAATGCACAGTTTGACTCTCTAGATTTAAGATGACAAGGTAAGAACGTTTCATTTATAAGAAAGAAGCAAGCTAGGAAAGCAAGTTGATTGCCGCCAAGGTAAATAGTCTGTCCCTGTCTATTATGAAGCTGCAAGAACGGAGTTTTACTTCTCTGAAAAATCCTTATTAAGTATTGCTGCTAAACAAACGGTCTCCCCTCCTCTCCCACTTACACAGTACAAAAACAAGTAATGCCCTATCTCTCCAAGCCTACTGTAAAGGTTAGCCAAAACTTGCTGCAATTGCCCTGCAACAGCTTCTCTGCAATTATTCACCAGCACAAGAACAGAGAGTACCCTTATCTAAGGAAGAAAAGGTCATCCTATGTGTCAGATTTTGAATGTAGAACTTTGAGCCTTTTTGTAAGTTTAGATCCCATAAAATCTAATTAAATCCAGCACTGTCACACTGAAGCAAACGAAGGCATGTAACCATAGGAGTATGCTCACTAAAACATTAACAGTTGTGCTTACGCAATACTGTATGACTAACCACATTATTCACCTCATGGCTTTCCAACCCATTTACCCTTTCATTACCCAATTAAGATCTAATAATACAATACTACAAGTAAGCATTCTAAGACATCAAAATACATATAAAGGCGAAGCATGAGCTCAATTGTTGAGCCAGTAAATACATTTTTTGTTGTTGTTGTTATTTAGAGTTCAAATTAAGGGGATTTTCCTTGTCGCAGAAAAATAGTGTGTCGGACATGTAATAAAAAGACTACTGAAACAAGCGTATCAGCTGTAGAAAACTCACCTTCCAGCAGTGAAAGTAATATTTAGATCATACTTTGAAAATACACCAGAAACAGCAACCTTAAAACTCTTAATGTAAGACCAAAGAGGTCAGAGCTGTAACGATAATTTAAATTTCTCTGACAGCGTTCTCAGAAATTGTGATGCACTATCATCATAAGATGTGAGGTACTAGCCATCCTCTCAAATCCATCAGATTTCTTGCTGTCTCATACCTCAGCTAAGGTATCATGTGAGCACTCCACAGCTGTTTCCAGAGCACTTGAGAATTCTATTTGCACCATGGATAAGAGTGGAAGAAGGGGGGGGGGGAGGTTATGACAGCAACATCTTACTGGCAAAAAACAGAGTTAAACAAAACCTGCAGATAGCTTATGAAATATCAGGAAATGAAATCATGAACTGTACTCCAATACACCATTAACAATTGTGTGGCTAAAACATTCGGCTACCTCTCCTAGAGCTTAGAATTTTGTAAAATATGCCCAGTCTTCAAACGTAAGTATCCCCAGACTGCAGCAATTAAATACAGTATTCCGTATTCCACAACGGTATGTAACAGAGGTACCAGGCACAGCAACCACACTCAGATTCTTAAACTGTCAGAAAAATCCAAGTTTGATCATTGCAAGGTAGAAGTTATTCTTAAAGATATGCAATGGTCTTTCTAGCAGTCATAAGAGAAATCACTTTCCTCTCCCAAACCTGTGAAGTTCAGCAAATAAAGGAAAGCAAGCCTCGTTTTCTCCATCAATAACTATTCTAAAGCAAATGTCCCAATTCATCATACTCCACAGCAACTGCAAACTCTGACTACAGTCCTATACAATATGTGAAAGTGTTTAAGTGCAGAGATATAAGGCAGTAATCCCCTTGTTTCATAGGCTCACTCTAAATATACCCTGCAATGACTGTCAGTCACTAGCGAAAAGCAGGTCACCTGAGCACTCTATTTGATACAAAGCAAGTTGAATTACACTACCTATAACAACTGAAAATAAGCAAAAGTTTGCTAAAGAAACACTAGCTGTGCCTTGTGGAAAGCAGTTCAAGCAATTCTGCTTTGCAGCTCGTCTGCACGCATGTGAAGAATTTTAAGTAACCAAGTCACACCATTTCCAAGTGAAGCATTTACATTTAGGGCAGCTAAATGTCGGACAACTAAACCGTTTTCAAACATGAACATCTTGGGTTTAAAAGATATCTTTACAAATACATGCTGAATTTAGAAAATAAATTAGATCTCAAAGAAAGTACGAAAAGGGCTGAAATAGTGGAAAAAGATTTCCTTTAACCACCCCAATCCAAGAACCAAAGCTCAACGTTAAATATGTCAAATCTCACAAAAATAAATGCACTTTCAAAATTAAAAAAGCAAGTAACTTTTACAAGTAAAATAAGTATATTTTACTGGTAAATCAGTCACAAATTTAAGGGTTTTACACAGGAGTTACTTCAGCAGGACCTACGAGTGTTTTATAAGCAAACAATCAATGTCTGAATAAACAAGGAATTGTATCCAGTACACAGCAAATATCTGCTGCTTAGGAGTAGAAAAGAGTCAAATTTAAATCAATCACACCTTTGTGCTTTTGACCTGATCATCACCTACTTACTGTGAGTTCAGAAACATATGAACACACACTGTATTTTTGGTTCCAGATCTTAAGTGAGAGCAGAAAGAGCAGACAAACAAGCTACAGATCCAGAGCACGCGTTTCAGGAACCAACACGCACTCTAAACCAGATTACTTGGAGGATCCATTTTAGCAAGATTAAAAAAATGTATTCATAGCAAAGCTATATGATGGTCATGCTCAACACAAAAGTGAAAGCCACAGCATTTTGGACAACCGATCCAGCAACAGTGCTCTGCACTGACACACGACAGCCTTAAAAGTACAGTCCACGTGGCCCACGTTCTGGAAGCATTTGGAACAACCACCTATAAATTTCTATCAGCTTTATGAGAAGTCTTCAGTGGGAATGGACAGTAGTGCTGCCAAGTCTGTCAGGAGGTAGGATTCAGGTATAGAGAAACTAGGTAAATCACACTAGGTAAATCCACAAGAATAATGGCATGCTCAGATGCAGAATGGGGAGTTACACAAGGCTCTCCGCTGAAAACAGTGATTTTTATTTTATTCATATATGCTCTCAAAAGCAACTAGTTAAGTGACTGTTTACAGCTAATGCAAAATGTTCTGGAGTAGAATAAACTAAACTGATTTTAGAGATACAAGAGGATGTCACAAGAAGAAATTATTCTGTAATAAAAATAGCAGAGAAAAGCACATGGAAGAAGGGTAAGAGAATGATCCTAACCATAAATAATGATGAATATGAATTCAGCTATTGCCATTGTCTAGGAAAGATCATAAATCACATGTTTAGTCCTCTAAAAATGTAACTGTCAAATAAGCAAACAGTAGTAAGAATTGTTATGAAAGGAGCAGAGCAAAACCAGTAAGATGCCACAGCGTAAGACCAGACTGTGCTCAGCTTCAATACCACATAGTTCTTGTAGTTAATATACCCTTTCTGAAATGAAACGAGAAGGTGCAGGAAGGTAACTGCAGATAATTAGGACTACATCAACAGCTTCTGTTCAAGGACAGATTAGGTACATCAAAGGTCTTCACCTCAGAAAAGCAATTTGCTGGTGGGGAGAGCTACAAAAATTATAGTATCACAAGTGTTAGAAAATGAATAGGGAATGATGATTTTCCCATTCTTATGTTGTAGAAATTGCACAGAAACAATGGAATTCTCTAGCAGACCAGGTTTCAAAATAAAAGGGTATTTCTCTCACAATACAGAATTAACTTGCACAATTCCTTGCCCTGGGATGTTTTACAAACTAAAAATAGAAAAGGATTTTAAAAAACCCTCCCAGCTTAATTATTTGGTCAAAACTTCCAAAGGCTATTAGAAACTACAGTGGAGGTGCTGCCTCCCATTCAGGAAATCACCCAGTCCAATCTGACCAGCTGGGAAGGCTTATTTCATGTCTGCCGTAACCTCCTATTCTTCCTTGGGATCCAACACTGACTGTATCAGAGAGAACTACTGTGCTACAGAGCCCTTGTTGCAAACCAGCATAACTCACAAGCTGGTCTCCCTTCACCACCAATTCAACTGGCCAAACCCCCGTGTTACAGCTGTCACAGCATCACAGCAGAGTTGTCAGCAGCCAGCTACACCAGAACCAGCAAGAGCTGGCTCACTACACGTGGTAAGGATCTCCCTTTCCCAAACCCACAGAAGCAGAAGTTTCTATAGCTCAAGACATTTAAATGAAAACCAGCACATGAATTTGTAAGTTCCAGATAGCTCACAAAATTTGAATTACTGTGGCAACAAGCCATGTGTGCACTAGTCAATCTCAATTAGAAAATGAAAGTTAGCTTAAACTGCCATGAAGTATGTGTGAGGAAAAATTAGCTCATACATTCACAGGATGACAGATGACTCCTTGTTATACCATTACTGCTGTGGGCCCAAAGCACTTCAGTCAGTCACTGCTTGGCAGCTGTTACGTGGCAGTTCAAGGCACTTTATTCACTCCCATCCTCCAACAGTTAGATAAATATAATTAAGGTCCTTTTATCTGTGCATTTTCTTCAGCTTGTTCACGCTAAATCAGTCACACTTTTGACTGCAGCCAATGCAGAGGAGGAGGGCAAGTGCCACAAAAGGCATTTTTAATACTAATTTATAACTCAAAGTGAAATTGTGAAGGCTTTGCGTCAAGCTTTTGTGAAAATGGCAGGTTTTGATAATAAAAATGAGCCTAGAAAAAAGATACAGCAACTTTTTCTGGCTGTCAGAATATCATAAAATCATTTGATCATCCCTCAATAAGCCCAGCAACACAAAAAAGTTCACTTTCACATAAAAGACGGGCAGAATCTTCTTAGAGAACTCACTCCAGTGTCCAGCATAGCAACTGTGGTTGACTTGTAAGAATGTAAGTTTTTCTTCACAGAAATATTCTTATTTGTTGTATTAGGAATTAATGTTAACATTTGTACACCTGTCCAGTGCAAGTTTTGAGTTGTTCCGTAACTCTTTTCTCGTAATAGCTCTTTGCAAAACATTACTGGGAACTAACAGGATTATTTCCCAAATCTGTTTGCTTTACACAAATGTAATTGAATCAGAAGCTAGCTTAACAAAGTCAGATAGAAGCTATAAATTCTTTTAAGCACACAGGATGCAATGTTTTCTGAATTCCCCCACCAGTTAAATACCTTTAAAAATATTCTGCATCCTCTCTAGAGTCTAATACAAGCCACGTGTTTCATCACCCACAGAAGAACTCACAAGACGTTTAAGGAATCTGCCATCGTAGTCCCTACAAGAGGTGTCTAAAACAGGATACTCTTAACAGAATTCCAGCTTTCTGGTATAATTTTGTATATACACAACTAGTATTCCCTATGATTATACAGCATGTAAAACCTCATTTCGTGCCTAACGTTTCCCATGTCTGCTTACTGCGAAGCTTTAAGAAGATCCAAGCACAACTTCAGTGGCACACTTACTCAGTGATTTTGAAAATTATATATAGCAACATAAGTAGAGAGAGATCTTTTAAAAGTATTTAACATCATAAAATCCTGATCTATGTAATTTGTGGCAAAAAATTCCCCAACCCCAAGTGTCATAGAATAAGTTACCAGAACATAAAGTTCATATGACGGTAGTAAGAACATGTTCACTGGGTGACTTACGTGTTTTTCCTCAGGTTCTGCAATAGTACTTTTCTTAAAAATTCCTCTCAAAATCTCTCTCTCGAAGCTATGACCTTGACTCCATGGATATACAAAAAAATATGAACCTATGGGCTGAAAAAAACCAGAGGGGTGATAAAGTCCAATATGGGCTAAAAAAGGTTTAATCTGAGAAATTACGTCCTTTTCTCCCTGTACCTCAAAAGCCAATGGATTTTTAGATTATTTCTTCTTTTAAAGAACAACCCCATAATCTGAAATTGTTACACCATTACACCAACTTGCCACAGCTCCAGTCAAGGCTGGATTTTCCTTTGCTCGTGGCAACAGACCTGAAGCTTCTCAGACCTATGCCAAAACCTTTTATTTTACTAATTTCAATGTTTGCATATTATCAGTTGGGGTAACGGGGGGAGGGGGAGGGAGAGGAATCTCAATGGAATTGGGAAGGATTAGGGGGGGATTCTTCTGGTCAAAGACAATTAAGAGCTAAAAAGATAAATCAATCAGACTGCATTTAAGGTTTGGGGTTTTTTGGAAGAACTCCAAGTCAAGTTTTTCAGATCGGCTTTTATAAACAGATGCATACTTCCCCCTCCCTACTCCCTCTTCCTATCACTTGGTATTTAAAGCCTTTTGCTTATAAGGATAGTAACATTTGTCTTTATGGAGGCAGTAGATAGGAATTTAACTGCTATTGCTACGAAATCTCACGGGCACTATTTTTTGAAATACTGATAGTAATCTCTCAGACACTTCCTTTCACAGAAATCACCAGGTTTCATTATGATCACTAAAATTAGTAACACATTACTGCTGATCAGCAATAATATATTATGAATCCACAATTACATGCTCAGTGAGAATTATCACATAGAGCTTGAGATGTCTGTAAATCCAGGGGTCCTCATCCAAACGGGTTATTTATATTCCCATTAGAGTCAGTGGAGAGAAAAAACAGTTCAGTTATACAAACCTACTTTAAGTATACCTAACAATGAAAATATATTTCTCTAAATAAATAATTCAGTAGATATCCAAACAGATGGTTTCCACCCTTTTCGCCTAATATCAAATTAATAATTACAAAATTCTTCCATGATAATGAAGACTTTTTTGAAGAAAACATTAATTGAGAAATGGAAGCAACGTGTTCAATTTTCTAACAATCTAGTCAAAATACTTGGTCTTTCTCATTTCATTATCTGAGACAGACTGTTCCAAACTGGTAAAACTGCTTTACCTACAAACTGCACTGCAAGCACTCACATCAGCATTTCAGCTTCTAGTCAAAATTAAATCTATGGTAATTTAGCACACAAGTGAAGTCTTTGGCTCAGAATACAATGGATTCAGCCTTACTGTACCACCTTCCTGGTCCTAAAATACTGGGATTCAACTTTTTTCTGTTAGCTTTCCCTTCTCCATATTGATTCTAACTGGTAGCATACAGGTTTTATTACCTCTTTCAAGATCAGCACAGACTTTCTGCTACAATACAGACAAGTACTACAAACAAACATGCATTAAAAGCCAGAAAAAGCCTTTGCATGTATGTTTTCCTTACAAGTTGTACTCATATCTCAAAATGGATTTTAAGAAAAGGCCACAATGTGCATCCTAATAGCAACAGTTTAAAATAACCTTCACGTAATAATAAACAACCTCCACTGAAATTGTCTGTAGAATCCAGAAATTAAGATCAAAAGTGTTCCCATACTTTTAGTGCAGCAAGACACAGAACACTTATTAGTGAGATGAAGTTCAACCAACAGCACTTTAACAGTTGATCAATCATACATTCAAAAGACAAAGTTAAGATACGCATCTCAAAATGCTAGTGCTGCCTTTCAGGGTCCCAGTTTATCTACACAAGGAGCTAAGACTATCACCTTCTTCCACGAATACCGAAATCCCATAAATATTCACATTCACAAAACTCCTGTTTCACCTTTATTCATGAACAGTTCTCCCACCTAAGAGATTCTACAATAGTTTATTTTAGCCCTGATCAGCAAATAAATAGTCAATTTAAGAAAAACAGCAGAAGAGCATGAAAAAGTGCCTTTTATTTCAGCAAAAGCTTCAAATGCAAGGATAGTTAAAAGCAATATCTGCTGAATTAAGTCAGAAATCTCTCAAGCCACCAGTAAAGCCGATTTTGTCAGATAGGGCCAGGTAAGAGCTACAGAAATATTGTATATTGTACTGCAATTGAGCACCTATTAACTTTATTTAAAATAAGCTCTGAGCTGAGACATGGACAAAAAGACAAAGATGTTCATTATTAGAATACATTGAGCTCTTGGCTTTCTTCTCACTGTTGTTCAAATCCAGGAAGAAAGTCCAATATTAACATCACACTGAACTACAGAGGTAAGTGCAGAGAACACAGATCCTTAAAGTTGTCCTCACATTAGTTACATCACTGATATAGAAATTACCTCCCTCACTCCTGCCATGACCTTAAGCAAAATAGGATCCCATTTATCATACATTGGATCATGCTTCCATCTCTTTCAGATGGTTAAATGTATCCCACAGCCATGTAGCAGGTCATGTTCTCCCAGAGGGACATCAGGCTGCCCGTGAGTCAGTACCGGCAGGACTGCCGAGAACAGTGACAATTCAGCAACTCCACTGATGCCAACAGTCCTCACGAGCACACCAGTCTGACTGACTTCAGCCAGGCTGGAACTGTGAAATCCACGGATGTCTCTCACCTTTCTAAACCAGCTGTTGTTCACTACAGTAAAGCAGCTACGATGACGTAATGCAACACACAGAGTTTGGTGGTAGAAAGAGAGTGCCAAAAAGTGCATTGCCCAGAAGTAACACATGCTGAAAAACCACGCGGCTGCAGCAGCCTCTTAAATCATACACTAGCTATCATCTTCCCAACTTTAAACTGCTTGGCAAAGGAACAAGAAAAGTCAAACAGGAAACAATCGGGAAAATTGTCTTCATTCTCACTGGGCCTCAGGTTCAGAGCAATCAATGAAGCGTCAAGCTCAGCACAGACAGAAATATCACCTGACGACCCTGAAATCCTGCACCCATCGGCAGCCTTTCCACATCTGTAGCATAGCACAGCACACAGCTACCAGTCACTCCTCAAAACGAGACACAGCACAGAGCAAGTGGCAGATCAACGTAACCAAGTCATCACTCACAGGAGCTTCCTCTGAATAACATATTCCGATTCTACCATTGCCATATTGCGCATTGCCTGCTGATGGATGACCGCAGTGGCAAGCAACAAATTTCTCTCCTGGTATGAATGAGTCTGACATAGAGGTAGTATGAGCTCTACAGCCTGGGCAAGTAGGAAATCGTGCTGCTGCCCAGGCTGGTAGATGAAACAGTGCACCTTGTTCTCCATACCAAGATGGCAACACATCACCTTACTTTCACAAAAGACAGCTGCTTCCTGGGGTGGCAACTGAGCTTGGAAGCAGAAGACAGGATGAAGAGGAAAGCAGTCTAAAAATGCCTGCAATGTAACAGCTGGCACCCAGCAGCAGGGCAGGCATGATAGGGACTCGGTGCAAAGGATACTGGATATTGTGCTGCCAGATTCACACAACCATAAAAGTCACAACTGTGTTATCTTCACCAGTGACTAGTCACAGGGTCCACTGATTCAAGCAGCACCTTGAATAAACTCAATTATCCTGGCAGATGACTGTAGCATAACTACTCCATTCATAGATCACCATTCTTAACAGTGCCCTCTGTCTTCCCTTTCTAAGTCCAGAAATCATTTAAAAATTAAAAAAGCTTATTCCTTACAGAATGTGCAGTTGTCCTTTATACAATAAGCAGTATATAGGACATTGATAATATGGATACCATCATTTAGAATGTCATTAAAATTATGTAGGAGACAACACCACCTTCCTTCACAGGGATTCAATTATATGTTCTTCAATTATCCTACAATTCCTCTATGTACATTAAACTTTACCTTATTTACTACATTAATAAGAATGGAATTTATGAGCAGGGGACGCAAATAGCAAGTCGGTGACATAGATACCGAATTGAGATAGAAAGCCAGCTTACTCCACTCTAGGAAAATCACATCTCCTAAGAAGCTGGCATAATCCCTTCTTGCTAGCAAGTTCCACAAGAGTGCATCTTGACCACAAGCCCTGGGGGACTAAGCATCATCTTACGTCCCTTTGAGATTACCAAAGCCACATGTTTCACTTGGCCAGAAAACATTAGTGCACATGGCAAAACTTAGAAAGTCCACTCAAACTACACCATTGTTCCAGCAGCTTTAGCAATCTTCACCCCTGGTTAACTGATAGCAACCAGTGCCTTGCAAACATACATCAACAAAGCACTAACAAATCAAAGGCTGCCTACATCAGAATGGGTAAGGTCCCCCTACGTGCATTTTCTAGCACTTGCTGGGTACAAATACCTCACGTTACTTCTTAAAGGACAGATTTCATTTCAAAGGCTGATTGTCCATCAGGTGCCACTTATCTATATTACAGTGCCATCCTTCTACTCCTCTTACGGTTTGTTCCATATCTTCCCAGCTCAAACTTCACCTTCTGAGATCATCTACCCAGCAGCATCTTACCTGCAGCTTTCTGGAGCTGCACACATCACCCCCAAAAACCAGCTCTGGTCTCCTCTAGTAGTAGTATTTTCTGGAAAAGGAAAGGGTTCTCAGACAAGAACTACAGAACTCCTCATCTCTCTATAAGAAGTTTCTTTTGACATTTGTAGCAGCCTAGCTTACCACTGTAGATAAAGATGCTGAAAGCATTTCTAAATACAAGCATTTTATCACAGTTTTCCCAGCATTGAGACTTGAGAAGTTGGGATTCCTACTCAGAAAGAGCAGCATCACAGAACTCGTATAAATTAGGAGGAGCTATTACATATGTTTCTCCGGCCAATTTAGCCTCATGACAGCAAAATTATGCAAGTGTCTACAGGCATTTGAATTACATGCCTCAAAAAGTACTGTTGGAAGCCACAAACCACCTTCCCTCAAATTTCACACCAAGCTTATTTAAGAGTTATGCCAAATTGATTTTTTCAGTGCTTAGGCAAAGTTCATAAACTCACAAATATTACCCCAAAGGATCAATCATCTATGCAATAACATGTTCTTCAGTTATTTACACTCAGTATTTTACATAAATAAGGCTTCTTAAATGAAATTTATAAAGCTGCAAAAGTAGTAACATAAGAATTTGCAAGGGCAGCCTAGTTTAGTCACTCCATCTTTCCTGTTAAGGAGAGCTGAAGTATTTGAACAAGTTCAGAGTTCTTAATGAGTTTTACATTCTTATCACTCTCTCACTGTCTATGAGAAAACACTTTATAAAGAAAGATGCCACATTTGCAAAAGTCAGGTTCTCTTTTTCCACCTTTATTCACCTATTGTGAAATACGACCACTGGAAGTTGACCTCCAGCACTGTTTATACAGGGATTATATAGAAACATTTCTATAAAGTACACAGTGTTTGACTATACAAACGAAGAGAACTTTCTTAGCCTTTCCAAGTCTTGAGTTTGAGCAATGCCAACACTATTAAGTGACAACAGTTTCCAGTACACTCATATTCACTTTGCCTGTTGGGAGTTCCTTGTCACAAGAAGGGGCTGAAGTCCATGCATCATGTCTGACAGCTATTGTAGGTTTTCTTTTTCCATGCTCAGTCCTGATTTTCTTTCTAATACTTAGTCCTTCTATGTTCAGCCTTAACGCATAGCCGAGTCCTGTCTCGGTCAGTCAACTTGCATTTTAGAAGCTTCTGAAGATTAAACATTACAGTCAGGCTGGCTGGAAGTAGACTCACTAGTGTTACAGGATGAAACCTCCTTAACCTTGAATCTATAGCAGAAAGAATAGGATGAAATTCAGCGTATCCAGGATTCTAAACCCCAAAGCTGAAAAGCAACCACAACTACGGAAATTTTTATTCCCATGACTCACAGTATTTTTACAATGTAATGAGTTTGTGAACTACACCAGGCCTTTCTTATTACTCACATAACTTCTCTCTCCCTCAAATCTTACAAAAAAAGAACTAAAGATGAAGGTGACAAAACAACTTCACAGTCTGGAATGAAATGCTTTTCATAGCCTTTAACGTGAACCTCCGAACTGCGACAGGCTTGCTGTAACAAAGCCAAGATAACCGAGGCTATCTTGGATTGTCCTACAACCACACCCAGGAATGCAACGCATGCCAAAACTCAACAGTTGGTCACTGACGTAGTCGCAGGAGGAATCACAATGCGCACTGAATCGGTTTCTCACTGCTAGAATAATAAATTTAGGCGGGTTCGCTATAAATATCTAGTTCTGTGGATATAGGAGGAGATTGGAGCCACATGCAGGAGACCCAAATGCTAATTACACACTGAGTAAAGTTTCAGCAATATAAAATTAAGGAAGAAGAGGAGATTCAGGAAGTGGCGCAGTTTAAGGCCTATGGCCTGCACAGAGATAAGGCTGTGGAAGAAGTCAGGGGTTTGGGCTACAGACAAATTCCCCTGTATATTACATACTGATGCACGCAATCCTGTTACCGAATTCATATTTTCTAGATAAAAGAAGTAAAATTTGTGTGAAAAAAAAATACATTAACTGGTAGCAGACTGCCCTGTAACACAAGACACAAGGATGAAGACAAAACACAAGTGTGTTTGACATACTGCTAGGCTAGGCTAAGGAGCACCAGCAGCCTCCCTGGAGGTCTGAGTTTTGTACTGCAAAGCCAACTCTGCAGCAAGAGGCATTTCCATGTTTTCTGTCCCAGAGAGGGGCTGTCAGACTTGCAGTTGCTCCACCTCATTCCTATCCTCCTTCTGCAGTGAAAAATCATAATATAGGTTACTAACTTGACGACGCACTCAGACTGAATATATTTTATTAAAATGAACTTCTACAATTCCTGATCTAGCGGTAATTTCCAGTATAATTGAGATTAATCTTTAAAAGTTTCAGTATTTCAAACAGCATGAGTTAAAACTTGGATACCAGTGCTGAGCAGATAAGCGAATTCCATCCTTCCTTATTATTTAATAAGGCAAAAGATCCAAAAAGATGTGAATGACCCAGTAAATTAACTTCACAGAACATACCTAAAATCTGCCCATGCTTAAGATCATATTCATAGATGAACATACATATTATCTGCTCCAGTTTTTACAGTTCCATTGTTTTTACTCCAGGTTTTTTTTGTTTAATTGGTTGGAGGGGTGGTTCTACTAAGAATATTTTTACTTTTCAAAATATTCTCTGTTGTTCAGTGACTTTTCTACTAAGAAGGATTTCTGTAAATTTTGTTACTGTTAAGGTCCTCTTCTGAAAGCCACCCTGGACTTATGAAACAATTCAAATAGGAATAGATTAAAAAAAAAAATAATAATTTTACGTTTCACAAGAGTCAGGACATCTAAAGCAAGCTTGTAGATTTTTTTTGTAAAGGGGTGGAGGGATGGGGATTGTGCAGGACAGGATATTTGACATACTGATTTCCCTGATGCTGGAAAGAAGGGTGTAAAGCATTCCTAAAATATTGGATAGTCTTGAGGTTCACAGTAGGAGGCTATGTTTCCTGCTGGATAATAATATTGCGTTACACATAGAAACGGTTATGTTGGTAAAATTAAAATTAGCCACAACATGTAAAGCTCTCAGCAGAGCTCCCCTTCTCTCTGAAGGGAGACTCTGGAAGGGACTAAGGGAATTGTAATACACCAGCAAGAGAGATGACTGAACACCTCTGTAAAACCTAAGCATCCCAGGTTGATGCACATTATATAAAGCTAATCCATGCTCACCCCAGGGCAAAATCAGAACCAAGTCCTCTGGCTCTAATTCTCCTTCGTGCAATTATTTTGGTAAAGAGGAAGAAAGAAACAATGTGCTTTTTGAAGATATAGTTACCCACAGACTATGGGAGCAGGCAACGTGTGTCAGTATTACTGACTATGCATTATGTCCTAGGTCTGAGGAGAAAAAAATTAAGAAAATAAGGACCAAAATATGAGTAAAAAGAAATTACTTCATCATTAGCATAGCTATTGCTAAGTGGCACCTTATCTAGCTTTTGAGGTGGCTAATTATTGACAGGCATCACAGAAGAACTAGATTTTGAGTAGAAATCTGAATATTAATAGCATTACGGATCAGCTTATTGAGTGTGATGTTTAAAAGCAAATCCAAGCAAGGCTCAAGTCTTCAAACTAGAGAAACACTCAAATTTATCTACTAAATACAAGTAAAACCCCTCAGTGTTTAATACATTTCAAAGGTTCAAACTATTTCAACATATCAGTAACTAGTAACTAATTTTCTGAACCAACTGTAAGCAGTTAAAGATTCCCACTATGAGTACAGTTATAAATATTGTTTAAAGATCTCACTAAATTTAAAGGTTTTGGTAGAGATGAGTTCAGAGAACTTGAAAAGCACTTCTACACGATATTCTCAGCTACATTAGGATGCACATTTAAAAAAGGAATAAACTTCCTGAGGATGCCTTGCAATTCATTTACAATCTTTCATAGAATCTCTCAAATTTTAGAACTTGCAAAGTCTTAAGGTAGAAAGACGTAGTACTCAGTTTTTAAGAAATTAAGGGGAAGTTCACAAGCTTACTTCAGGGAATAAACACATTACTCAACTGGTCAAAGAAAGCAGAACTAACCGAGGGTACATTGTCGTACCTAATTCAATCAGAAGTGCTAACAAATACCTCCTTCAATAATTTGAACCAGTCCATCCAGGATTTGAAAAGAAAAGCCTCCTGTGAAGCACTCACTTTTACCTATAGAATTAAGTTGTTGGTTTCCATAGTACTTAACTTACCATTTGAAAAAAATGTCTGTTGTTTTAAGAAGTCCACCGATTACTACCCACACAGACTTGGCCAGTTACACTACACACAAATAAATCCAGATGATATAATTCTCCAAAATTCAGAACATGAAAAGGTAAACCTCTGTAAGAGAGAGAGCATAAGGTGAGAATGTGGCTGTGACACAGGCTTCGTTGGACAGACTACCCCGAGACACTCCCTGCAAATTCTCTTCACCACCCACATCCCCTCGCATTAGGTACACAGACGTGACACGCAACAGGAAGGGCCTGGACAGCCTTCATTCTGGGTCAGGTACACTGAAACGCTTCTGGGAAACCTAAACAAACTGGACATGGCCTTGGGTCGAAATAAAGGCCACATCTGAGGTACGTAACTGGGATCGTAAGACACTGTGGTGCACGCAAACTGAAGCCATCTTCAGCTGTCTGGTTTTGCACAGGTTTTGGTAGCACGCACGTCAGTTCTGAGACACCTGACTCCCAAGCAAACATTTTGTAAGAGACTACTACAATCATAATACATTAGGACATCTCTATTAGAAGCAGTAGCTATATCCTGCTATAGAAACTAGTGCAGCTTACCATGACTGCCACTTATTACATTCCATCAGAAGCAGCACTGACACCGTCTACGTAAAGTTAAAAATTAAAATCTACTGAACGCCTTTTTTTTTGTTCTGCAGTTAACATGCTCATAAACTCCATCCTTCCATGACAGAGAATGGAAATCAGTGGTTTTTAGCAGACAATAACAGTCCTGTTCTTGGATACTACAACATAAGCAAGACCTTCAATGACACCATAGGTTTTCTGCAAAGCCTGAGCAATTGCATCAGTGGGATGGGCCACCGCAGGTTCCTTGCTCTCTCCAGGAGATGCCTCATTTCCCTCTGCATCTTCAAAGTGTGTGCAAGGCTTAGCCAGCTCCAGCTGTGGTTGCTGATAACCTAAGAACACTTGCCAAAACAACTGGCAAGGAGCAGGGTAATGTCCAGAGTGAAACATTTTAAATTGGCTCTCGTGTATGTAAACTGCGTCGTTTAGTTCTATAGATTGAATCAAGTGTTATTCGTGAATCCTGCTTTCACCTGTGGTGAATAGAGCTACTTTACTCTTCAGCACGCACCTATAAAAATAACTGTGCAGAAGAAACGATCTCTAGGTGTACTAATAAGATACTTACAAGCCTAGACATCAGGAAGTTTCAGCCTATTTCAAAGCAGTGTAATACTTAGTGGAAGCACAGAGGCCTACAATTACCCAGTTAAGCCCCAATATACATTTTTACAAGATTACAGCTGGAAAAGTTCACCTGTTCTGAGAAGGAAAGAAGTCAAAAGCCAGAAGATATATTAGAATCATGAAAACATTCTCGGGATTTCTCACATCAGCCTTGAATTACAACAGTCAATGGTGTTACAACAGTCAATGGTGGGTTTTGTGGCCCTTCAGCCCCCTCAAAATATTCAGTCAACATGGTTTACCTAGACAGTAAAGACTGGAGCAAATATCTAGACTAAGTATCTCTGTAAAAGTGGTCTGCAAATACTTACAAATACTTTTTTTTTTTTTTAATGTCAGAAAACAAAAAACAATTTTTGGTTTTAACTACCAGGGTTGTTTGATATTGGTATACTCTGGCCTCTGCATTTTTGTCCAGTTTTCTTAAATTAACTTACTTATTCCATCATGCCAGGTACAAGCTAAGGCTTGTACACTGGATTAAAAGCATGGGAGTAGAACCCTGCATGAGCTATTACTGGGTTTAGAGAGATCAAGCAATAAGATGCAGATGTCCTAGAAGAGTGGGGACTAATTATCCATCTGAAAATTAGAGAGCACCCAGCTGCAAAGAGCCTGCTTCACCCAAGAGAGCAGAAGAGTGAGGATTCCCAGACAGCAGCTCTGTTACCATCGGAAGTAACATACAGCTGCCATCCACTAAGATGCACCACCCTTACTAAACACGCTGTTGCATGACAGAAAAGTTCACTATAATACACATACTTCTTTTTTCTAGATATTTTCTATAAAATATCCCATCCCTTTTCAATTGCACATGCAATTATTTGATAAAAGCACTCTCTGGATTACTACTTCTCTTCTCACATTAAGGTGTTAAGCAGCCCAAATCAGCAGAATAGCATAGCTATAACTGGAGAAGTGATTTTGCCTTGTAACTGTATCAAATATAATCTTTTGTAAGAAGCTTTAAGTTCAATATCTCCATCTTATTTTGAGATAAAGATTCAGAGTCCAATCTTAACACTGAACAATGAATTTTTGCCAACATATGCTTTTTTTAACTAGGAAAAGGATTGTACAGGTTCCAAATACTACCTACTTAACCACAGAAGAGAAACACCATCATGAATTTATGCCCACACACAAAAAATTGGGGAAGTGCTTTCAAATAGTGTTACATGAGGTGATAAATTACACCTGGAATTTCAGGCCCTTGAGAGCGTTCTCAATATTCAAAAACAGCGTAGAAAAAATGCACAAGCTACAGTAACAAGATACGTTTATTACGTAGATCATCAGCAATTTGGGGGTCATTTTGTTTTGGTTTTACATAACTAAAGCTATTAAGATCATTATGTACCATCTACTGTACACTCCACATCTAGTTTATTTGACCAGTTCAGTTTACTGGCTGGTACAAAAGGCTTTATCACATCTGCACTCTTTTCTGCAGGGAGGAGGCACATCTTTATCTAAACTGAGCTAAGCAGGATGAATGGGATTAAAAAGGAAATATTACTCAGCCTTACTGGTATTTTATCTCTCAAGATCTCTTAAATAGTGGTCTAAAGTTTATCATGGCATCTGCGTAACCCTATCAAAAGGCTGGTAATTCACCTTGAAAAAAAGTTTGACAAGCTTCTGTGAAAATTCAACACAAGTCTAAAATGCTTTTTGCTGCTAGGAAAGAGTATAAGCAGCAAAACAAGCCCCTCCAATTTGTATAAAGGTTGTGGAGGGTGGGGAGGGGAGAGAGTAAAACACCACTTTTCTCTAATATCACTGCTTTAACTTTCTGTCAATGACATTGAAAAAGTACATACATGCACCAAGTCAATCTGTAAACTGAAGAACATGGGTTGATGTAAACATCATTGAGGAATAAAACAATTTGTAAGACTCTTGAGGGAAAAAATGCTTCCTGAGGATTCACAAAATCATCATTCCCTTTCAGAAAGTGGAAGGGAAGCTGATCAACCTGAAAAAATGCAGTTTTAATCCCAAACTGCAGTATACTGTAAACTTTACATAGACAGCAATTGTGGTTGCTGGGGGGGGTAGCATATTCTTTAATTTGAGAATCCGAAAGCAATTCTTACAGTTACAGAATTTAAGTCGAGTTTTAGGCAACACTGTCCAACCACTTTCCAACAGTTGCACCAGCAGAGGTAGTGACTTCAAGATGACATACTTACAGCATGCAGAACCCACATACCACTACTTATTCTATAATTAAACACCAAAACAAGATGCTATTATGAACACAATGTCTCTGACAAGTACCACATTCAGATGGACACCAAAATATCTTTTAGATAACTGAACTCGATCTAATCTGGAATTGGTATTTCCTGGCCAATGATGACTAACTCTTCTAAACCATCATTAAGTATCAGGAAATAGCCACCCCCAACATCAATTACTATTTAAACATACACCAAAGTGTTATGTTTTGAACACATTCACTCATAGCGAAATATCCTATAGGCAAATGTGAAGAAAAACAACTTTCCACCAGCCTTGAAGTAACCCAAGTACAAAATCAAGTCCTAATATTAGTGGCAAAACATAGGTTAGGGCCAGACTTTCAGCTTGCTTAACTTGTAAAGTTTTGTTGCAGAATAACACCGGGCTTTTACACAGTCTTATCTTACTCCCTTCATCCACACACAAAAATGCTTCCTGAATTAAATCGATCCAAACCGCTACTATGCTTGGGATTATGGATCAAAGAAGGGCTTGGAGTAGTACTGTATGTACTTTGTACAGCAAGGACAAAGGTCTTCAGAGAGCCCAGCGCCGCTCCGCTGTGCCCTTCCATCACAGCTTCCCAGGTGGACTGCCCTGCTGCCCCTCAATCCTCAGCAACCCACACAAAGAAGAGAGACAGATGAAAGTGCCTCTCTGCAAACTCTGGCCTCAAGGAGAATTCATGTCTTTTCATCTCCATTGTCCGTTCCACTAAAAACAGCAGAGGAAAGAAAGCACTTCTCAGCTAAAAAAAAAACCAAAACAAAACAACACAACCCACGGTATCAATCCAATAAGTGAAAGGCAACATCACATTTATATTCAGGAAGGCTCAGGAGTGGACAATTGTCCTCTTCATTTCTGTACAAACCAAAATTAAAGACTCTCAGTAGGAAAGTCAAAGCTCTAATCCCCTCTTCCCCATCTCCCTGAAGGTACTAATAGAAAGTGTTCAACACAGTAGCCAACACACCACTATGTTGTGAATGTTAAATCTAATCCAAATAGCCTACCTACCCTGCTTCCCATGGTTTCCTCTCCTATCCTTTTCCCATCTTTTTTTTTTTCCCCTTTAAGGGGAAAAAAATGGTTTTACAGCTACGAGTGCACCAAAATTATGTCTAGTTTACTTAGAATTACAAATAATGATAATCCCTGATGAAATTTCTAGGTGCTATTAATTACTGTATCATTTTCCTATTAGAATTCTACGTATTTAGCTTAAATCGGCATGTGGCTTTCTGCAAGTCAGCCACTGAATTAAATCCTGAATTCCTAGCACGTATCAGTACTTAAAAACTTCTACCTTAAAGCAAGTCTACAGCTTTGTATGAGCAATGATTTTGTTTCAAAGGACATTCTGGTCAGTAGAGTCTATTGCCTGAATAGAGCAGCTTTAAAAACAAAACAAAACAAATCAAAAACACCACACACACCAACATGAAAAATTAAACCTCTTATGAAAATTGATATTCATTCCCACCCCTCCTCCCAAAAGAGCTAACCACTTATCAAACCACTGCATTAGATCTCCTGGCAGCTCTTTTAGTTGTAATCAGAGATCAGATTTACATTCAGATCTTAGGGAAAAACACAACAACAACAACACAGCATGACATACACACCTCCCTTCATAATTTCATTTTAATTTACAAAGACAGCTCCTTTGCACTCATCTGAAAGCATGTTATATGTCATCAGTAAAATGGGACTCAGCTTTTTTGGAGAACACTTTCAGGACAGATTTCCTAGACCAGCACCCCCATAAGCAGAGTGCTACACCTGGGAAAACATACTAAGCTGCTGGTTCAGAATTTAGTATGCAGGCCAGTGAGCTAATAAGCCCAATCTTCATTAGCTGGCATGATACCTCCTGCATTCCTTGTGTCAAGTAGTTCTTGAAATGTTACGTCTATGCCGCTGAAATTAAACTAGTTACACTCCTTCAAATTGGGAAACCTATGTAATGAGCAGCAGTAATCCAAGTAATCCAGAAGCAGTGCTCACCTAACACCAACTCACAGCCCCATAAGGACAGAAAGTGAGGTGGTCCACAGAACAAAGTTCACAAGGAGACTTCCAGCAAAACACACAGCTTTAAAAACAACCCCAAAAATCCCCACCAACCCAGCCCTCTAACTCTACTATAAAGTTGTTTACTAGTCAGCCTATGTAGATGTGAAGGATGTAAATTAAGAGTCATGATTTGGGGGGAAAAAGGAAAAAAAGGAAACATCAAAAAAATCCCCCTCAACATTCACCTTGCTATATTTAAAACTGTGTCACGTGGAGTAAAACCACCTGCTAAACTGTATCTACAAAGCAAGGGTAGAGTTTTTAAACTGATGAGTACAAAGGTCTTCAAGAAATTGAGCTTTCATAAATTACAGCTTTGCACACACTCCAGTTTACAACATGGACTTTGTAAAGATTTGAGACCTTCACAGTGATGTGTTTCTGAGTGCACAACAATATGAGGAAGTGCTGTAGCTGATACCCGTCTTCTCTGCAGACAATCACATATCAAAGGTGCATCAATGTTTAAAATGGCTCCAGTTCTTAAGGATGAAGAGCTATTCCCTGTCCTGCCTTGACCTCAAGGGAGGGACACACTGTCCTCCAAAACATCCTGTCAGGAAAGCAGTAACAAGTGTGCAAATTTGGAGATTAGGATAATAAATACAGTTTTGCTAGTTACTTATTTCGGCTTCCAAAAAAATTATTGTCTAAGAACATTGAGGCTTTTCTAACCAAGTCTTCTCCACTTCAGAAATCCTGGTGAACACGTCCACTTCTGCAGCTGCAGGGAACTAGGAACAATATATTTGTTAAGCTCTGTATGTGGTGGTCTTGTGTGAAAGCTTTCATTTGTTATATCCATTTTGTTTTGAAGTTACATGTTTCCTGAAATTAGTTTAGCAGAACAAAATATTTCTTTGCTATTTCTTCCCATACAGAGATTTGGAATTTATCAGAATATAGTCCAGGTCTGTTCACTAAGGAAACTGTGTTCATCTGTTTAGGAAAGATGGGAGCGTTTCTGCTTTTGTGGCTTTTTCTGTTTCCTTTTTAGGACTACATCCCCTAACCTGTAAGGAGATGCCCATGACATAAGGAACAAGGTCTTCAAGTATTTTGACCAGGCTCATTTTCCCTGTTTCTTAGTACTGGCACCAAGTCCATATAGAAGAAACTGTTTAGGTCAATAATAAACTGCAGGGCTCCTAAATGAACTGGTAATATTTTACCAATTTCCCTCCTAAGTAAAATTACAGCTTTACTGGTCAAAAGGTCTTACCTTCTCAAGTACACGATTAACAAAAAGATTGGCCCAGACTACTTGAATGACTACTTCAAATGTGGTTTTACTGTGTTTTTATTATTAGACCTTTATATTTAGTTACCATTTCTCCCCAAGACTGGGCACTGATCTCTGCATTTTTCTTAAAGTTTATGCAAATGGAGAGCATTGAGAAAATAAGCAACATTATTTCAATCTTTTTCAGTAAAACATCTACTGAAAACTACATTAAAGCTTCATTCAGTTAGATTTTAGTGCTATAAACCCTTAAAAATGTTTACTAGAGTGAGACAGTTGGACGAGCTTGCTCTCATATTTAGTTCAATTACCAAGTGTCAGCAATCAGTTTGCATTTCTAGATATTTGCATTTGAAACTGAGATGGGGAAGGAAAAAAGCTGGCAGATGAGATCTCAAACAGTTAATATTTTTTTCAGTTCAAGTTCTTAATACATTAAACACATTACCTCAGTTTTTAACATCAGATTAAAATAGCAGCTAAGAATTTTTGAGGGACAGAATGTCATTTTATCAAACAGCAAAGAGAATTGTGCAAGTGACACATAGCAAAACACAGAGCCAAGTCACAGAGTCAAATTTGAGCTTGCGTATATTAAATCCTATTTCAAACAGTGAAGCACACCTACATACTATACTTTTTACACAATGACAAAGCAAATCACATAATCCAGACTGAATAAACCAGATGTCAAGATTTACAGATCCCAGTTACATTCCTTATAGCATATACACACCCTTTCCTACAAAGGAAAGCAAGCTTGAGATCTCTATTTTTCAGGAACTAAATGTATTGCTAAATTCACAAATGCTATTTGAAATAGCAATAAAATATGTTAGCAGAGGGAAAAGATTCATGAATTTTTAGAAAGTGCAGCTATATTATTTTGATATGGTTTCCCACAGCCTCCTAGTTTCTCCTCCTAGAGAAACGGATGCGTTACGGTCTGGCCAAGCAGTCCGTGCGGTGGGTGGGGAACTGGCTGTCAGGCCGCACCCAGAGGGTCGTGGTAAATTGCTCCTTTTTGAACCGGCAACCTGTCACAAGTGGGGTCCCCCAGGGATCGGTATTGGGCCCAACGCTGCTTAATATCTTCATAAGTGATCTGGATGATGGGATCAAGTGTACCCTGATGAAGTTTGCTGACGATACCAAACTGAGTTGGGAAGTGGACGCTTCGGAAGGGAGAGCCACCCTGCAGGAAAACCTGGATAGGCTGGAAGAGTGGGCTAACAAGAACTTTACGAAGCTCAACAAGGGTAAGTGTAAGGTCTTGTACCTGGGAAAACATAACCCAGGGGTGCAGCACAGGCTGGGATCTACTCGGCTGGGAAGCAGCTTTGTGGAAAGGGACGTGGGGGTCCTGGTGGACAAGCAGCTCAGTATGAGTGAACAATGTGCTGCTGCGGGAAAGAAAGCCAACAGGATGCTGGGTTGCATCAGCCAGGGCATCGCCAGCAGAGATAAAGGAGTCATTATCCCACTCTACTCAGTGCTTGTCAGGCCACACCTGGAATACTGTGTTCAGTTTTGGTCCCCGCTATGCAAAAAAGATGTGGAGAGGCTGGAGAGGATCCAGAGAAGGGCCACAAAGATGATCAAAGGACTGGGAAGCCTGCCGTATGAGAAAGGCTGAGAGAACTGGGTTCGTTCAGCCTTGAGAAAAGAAGGCTTAGGGGAGACCTTATCACCATGCTCCAGTACTTGAAGGGTGGCTACAAAGAAGATGGAGACTCCCTTTTTACAAGGAGTCACATGGAAAAGACGAGGGGTAGTGGGTACAAGTTACTCTTGGGGAGATTCCGATTGGACACAAGAGGAAAATTGTTCACAATGAAAACAATCAGCCCTTGGAATAATGTCCCGAGGGAAGTGGTGAATTCCCCAACATTGGACACTTAAGATTCCACCCAGCTGGACAGGGTGCTGGGCCATCTTGTCTAGACTCTGCTTTTGCCAAGAAAGGGTGGACCAGATGATCCTTGAGGTCCCTTCCAATCTGGTATTCTATGACTCTGTGATTATGAGCTGCTACTTGGGCATTGTACAAACTTGCAGCAAAAAAAAATTCACGTCTTCAAAGAGTTGTTACAAAACTGGTTTGCTTTCACTGTATTTTTAGGGTTCAGCTTAAATTGCACTGAGCAGGATCTAAGTGCAAAAGTTAGCTCTTGAGGTCCAATTTCAGATTGAGCAAAGTTTATCAAAAAACCTTGGCTGAATTTTTATAACCACCTGGACTGCTTACCTGCTTGTAATGCTATGGTTCACATATTACACTATGCCATAATTACCCCTGTTTTAAATGAGAAACCACCTCTGTTAAAACACTACTTAACCATATTGCCACTTCAGAATCTTCAGCAAACTACATAGCAGTCACTCTACTGCACATACTGAGGAGCTGACTGACTACCATCCCTTTAAAAAGAAAATCATCCCCATTTAATTCTTGCTTGGATCTTGACATCTGAAATCAAGTATATACATGAGGAAGAACCATAACGCTGCAACTGTATAAACATTTTTCTTATCAATTCCCTACCAAGAGCATCTCAAAATTCTAAGATCAATTTTATAGACAAGAAATAAAACTAAGGTCACACAGACAGGCTTCTAGAATTTAGGTACCCACATTTCAGTTAAGTGAGAGGTATTCCAGGGCCAACATACAGCCTCATCTGGGATCAAATTTTCCAGGTTTTGTTTCCTATGAACTTTGCGAGTGGAGTTGGTGTCTCCTTAAATTGGCATAATGATTATCACTGATTTTACCATAAGAATTTCTGGCATCCACTTCAAATAACAATCCAGCAGACAACACACATTCCAGCTCGCACTATTAGGATTAAAACAGGAACCTCTTTCCGTTGACATATTCCTTCCAACAAGGATCATCTAAGCAATTGCTAAACTGATTGCAATTAATTGCAGTATGATGATGCATAGGCACTTAGGTATATTTGTCAACAGAAAATGCTGCAGCAAATCTAAGTCTTCAGAAGTTTGATTTATAAATAAGTTTGAAAATGCCCCTTTAAAAGTGGTTATAAAACAGTACCTTGGAATCCATAAAGCACATGGAACAGTATTTCTAGATTCAGTACACTAGGAGAGGTGCGGGGTTTTTTGTTAAACCTCCAGCTAACCAGCCTGCCTTCCGTCTTCTCATACAAACTCATGATACTTGTGCAACTTCATTATCTAAATGAATACATGTGGACATCTATCACTGATGCACTAATAAAATCCACTCTTAGCTGTGCCAAATCTGCCAAGCCAACGTAAGTAACAAGATAACCACAGAAGCCCACAAAGGTGTTGTGTGTATAGATGAACATCTGCATCAAGTATTAGTGGCACCAAGTTAAAATTTTTATTTGCATAATCACATTAATCAAGCTATATTTTTGTTATTTTGGCTTAACTATGTTGATGAGTATCTCCATTCTGGAGATTACCTATAATTTAGAAGCTTGTGATGGCTTTTTCAGTCATACAGCACCATTCATGAAAGAACACTGCCATGGAAGGACGTCACAGTCTCAGACTATGATAAAGATGCATTACAACAGACCAGCACAAAACTCTAAGTAACAGAAATTGATACATCGGGCTTTTTAGCAGAAAAGAGCATCATTTGTAGCATATGGCTATTCCAAGTTATTCTCCTGAAGCTTGTGAACTATTACCTGCTTCTAAGATCGGATGCAGCACTAATGCTACAAACTGTTGCTTTTCACTCCTTCAAGCAAGTGTAGTTACATTAGAATTTTGCTTTATAAGGTTTATGAAAACCTTCCAGAGTTCACACAACCCTTACTTACTGTGCAAGTTCAGGTGTGACAATCAATCCAGGTCATCATCTTCAAATCTGTACTGGGTTTGCATGGCAAGATTTTGGTAGCAGGGGGGCTACAGGGGTGGCTTCTGTGAAAAGCTGCTAGAAGCTTCCCCTAGGTCTGATAAAGTCAATGCTGGCTGGCTCCAAGACAGACCTGCCGCTGGCCAAGGCCAAGCCCATCAGCAACAGTGGTAGCGCCTCTGGGATAACATAGTTAAGAAGGGGAAAAAAAACTGCTGCGGGAATACAGCAGCAAAGAGAGGAGTGAGAAGATGGGAGAGCAACAACTCTGCAGACACCAAGGTCAGTGAAGAAGGAGGGGGAGGAGGTGCTCCAGGCACCGGAGCAGAGATTCCCCTGCAGCCCCTGGTGAAGACCATGGTGAGGCAGGCTGTGCCCCTGCAGCCCATGGAGGTTAATGGTGGAGCAGATAATTCACCTGCAGCCCATGGAGGACCCCACGCCAGAGCAAGTGGATGCCCGAAGGCGGCTGTGACCCTGTGGGAAGCCCAGGCCAGAGAGCAGGCTCCTGGCAGGACCTGTGGACCCATGGAGACAGAGGAGCCCATGCTGGAGCAGGTTTGCTGACAGGACTTGTGACCCCACGGGGGACCCACGCTGGAGCAGTCCATTCTTGAAGGACTGCACCCCGTGGAAAGGGCCCACACTGGAGCAGTCCATGAAGAACTGCAGCCTGTGGGAAGGACTCATGTTGGAGAAGTCCGTGGAGGACTGTCTCCTGTGGGAGGGACCCCATGCTGGAGCAGGGGAAGAGTGTGAGGAGTCCTCCCCCTGAGGAGGGAGGAGTGGCAGAGACAACATGCAATGAACTGACCACAACCCCCGCTCCGTGTCCCCCTGCGCCGCTCATGGGGAGGAGGTAGAGAAATCAGGAGTGAAGTTGAGCCCAGGAAGAAGGGAGGCATGGAGGGAAGGTGTTTTAAGATTTGGTTTTATTTCTCATTATCCTACTCTGATTTGATTGGCAATAAATTAAATTAATATTTCCCCAAGTCGAGTCTGTTTTGCCCGTGACGGTAACTGGTGAGTGATCTCCCTGTCCTTATCTCGACCCACAAGCCTTTTGTTATATTTTCTCTCCCCTGTCCAGCTGAGGAGGGGGAGTGATAGGGTGGCTTCGGTGGGCACCTGGCATCCAGCCAGGGTCAACCCACCACAAAGTCCTTCTTTTGGACTCCAATTTCTTGTATCAAATGCTTTATATGGCTATATACAAGATGCTTAACATACACCCCGACAGTTCTATTAAAGCTATTTTGGTTACCCATAAACACAGACAACTTAAGAAGTCTGTTCCTAGCACTCCTCTTAGCCTTCATACTCAAAGACTTTGTCTCTTCACAATCCACTTTTTGTACAACCATTAACTCCAGCTAAAACATTTCTAAAGATGAGAACTGCAAACCAAGACTATATGAACACCTGAAATCTTGAAAAAGATGTGCTTAAGCAAACAATAACGTAAAGTGGCAACACTAGCTCTGGAGACGTAAAGACAGCTGGACAAGATGTTGCATTTTCATGAAGAAATAACTTACAAACTACATGCAACTTGCGGCAGCAGAGCTTACTGTGCCAAGCATAATAGACCATGGGTTCAGCAACACAGGGCTAGACAGCAGTGACCCTGTAAGTTTTCAAGGGGTAAATCATTAAATAAGCCATGATAAAACCACTTTCACATTCCTTGCTTCAATGAACTCTGACATCAAGTAACATTTAAACAATGGTCTAGAGCCTCCTCGACACTTCAAGTACCCTTAAAATAAATGTTTTAGTTTTGTTATCACATTCTTCTCTAGAACTTTGATAGCTCTCTCCAAACAGTTTTGCATATTTTTAGTCTAATCACCATGTTTAAACGGCAGTATGTTGCCCAAGCCCAAGTACAAGCAGTCTGCCAACAGCCAGCAATGGTACAAACAGTGCAGTATGGGGATGGGGGTGCTGGAATGCAGACACTCTTCTAGCAGATTTGCTTGTTGAACATGAGACTCCTGTCAGCCCATTTCTTCAGCCTGTCAAGGTCCCTCTGAATGGCAGCACAACCGTCAGTTGTGTCATCCACTCTTCCAAATTTTGTATCTTCTGCAAACTTGCTGAGGGTGCACTCTGTCCCATTGTTCAGGTCATTAAGGAATATGTTAAACAGCCCAGGCCCTACTATCAACCCCTGGGGTACACCACTAGGAATTGGCCTCCAGCTGGACTTTGTGCCACTGGTCACAGCCCTTTGAGCCCTGCATTTCAGTCAGTTTGCAATCCACCTCACTGTCTACTTATCTAGCCCGTACTTCATCAGCTAGATTGTCAATGAGGGTGTTAAGGGAGAAAATGTCAAAAGCACTGTTAAAGTCAAACAATATCAACTGCTCTTCCCTCATCCACCAACCTAGTCATTTTGTCAGAAAAGGCTCACAGGTTGGTCACCCTTCATAAATCCATGATGACTATTGCTAATCACCTTCTTGTCCTTCGTATGTTTGGAAACGGCTTCACAGGAGAATTTGCTCCATCATCTTCCCAGGGATCAAGGTGAGGCTGATCAGTCTGTAAATCCCCAGACCCTCCTGCCCTTCTTGGAGGCAAGAGTGACATTTGCTTTCTTACAGTCCTCAGGAATCGTCTTCTATTGTCATGATCTTTCAAAGATAACTGAGAGCAGCTTTGCTACGTGCATTCCATCAGGTCCCATGGACTTCCTCATAGCAAATTTGTTTAAATGTTCCCTTACCTGGTCCTTCTCTACTGAGGCTAAGCATTCATTGCTCCAGACTTTCCCACTAGTCTCCGAGGCCTGGGACTCCAGAAGGCAAATATTACCAATAAAGACCAAGGCAAAAAAGGCATCAAGTACCTTAGCTTTTTCCATGTTTTCCCTAGTCTTTGGGTGCTGACATACTTGCAGAAGCCCTTCATGTCCCCAAACACTTACCTGAAAACTGAGGTCCAAAGCCACTCCCAGTCATATCTTTTCTACATTCCAGTACTGTCATTCCTCCCACACACAAGCAGGAGGTGTAGTTAAGTTCAGATTCAAAAAAGTACAAAATAAGGGAAAAGGCACTTCTTGAAAAACTTCTTCTTGGGCGTATTCTGACTTAACTATTTTAATACAATATAAACAAATCAAGGAAACCTTAACCAACTGGTTAGAATTAGCTCCAAATTGCCTCTCTACCTTGCTTAACCTTACAACACAAATATAAAGCAAACTTAGTCACTAATGATGGCTAAGTTTGCTCCTGCAGTCAAAAAAAGAAAGCCTGATTGACAGATGTGATGTGCACTGGAATGAATGTGATTAGGTAGCAAGACAGCTGTCTCCTCAACAGTAGCACAGCTTCCCTGTTTATAACTGTGATGAAAGTGAATTGTTACTTTCAGGAAACTGAAATGATGCATCCCCATGGTTATGTATTCCGGTGTTTTAAAACATACCACTCTTTCATCTTATGTATCAACCCATACCTTACAGCCTGCCCTGCATTTCTAGGGCACGGCACTGTCACACGTATGTCAAGAGGTGAAGTGTTAGAACAAGTAATTTAAACAGCTCACTAGGTCTGGATAGTATGCATTAAAGAGCTCTGACTGTACACGGCAAATGACCGAGCTACTAATACACACATACTGAAGCCAGCTTTTATGCCACAGGATAGTAAATATTGCACTCACATTTAAAGGGTGCTAGGAGCAGTTTTGAAAATTAGTTACAAACTGTATTTTAGGGTGATAACTGGTTTAAAAAAAAGTGTCCCTAACAAACAGCAGCAGTGAAAGCTCCAGAGAAACGTAGACTAGCTGATATCAACAGTTTGACATCTGCCAAAACAGATGAAAACGAGATCATCTTTACACTTACAAAAACCAATGTATTCCCAAACTTTAGCCTGTCTCAAAATAATAAATTATTTTGAGCCTCATAAGCAGGACAAACAAAACCCAATTTTGTAGAAATCCAGATATACTTTACTTGTCCATCAGAATTCTCGTCAACTACATTTAGCTGAGTTGTTTAAAGATGAAAAACGTATATGGATTTTCAGAAAGCATCTGACAGAGGCTAAGTGTCATGTATCAGAAACTAATTCTCAGGGTAACAAGAAGTAGCTATAGGACTCCACACCAGCATCTTCCCTCCCTCAGGCTCACAAGTGTGTACATGGCTTTCACTAATTAAAACAACTTGAACATTCCTTTCCTACCACTCCTCTTCCTCCTGTACGTAGGTAATATGTTGTGCCACGCTGTTGCTGTTTTTTCAGACAATCGTCTCCAACTGGAGGCATCCCAGCCACTCTGCCACTGTGTGACATAAGGCAACTGTAAAAGGCACAAGGAGTCTGAAAGGCTGTAGAAACAGCAACAAAGAAAGGTAAAAACAACAGTACATCCTTAACCAGTTCCCTACAAATCAGTGGCTCCCAAACTGATTTAACAGGTTTACCAAAAAAGCCTTTGAACGAAACTTTAATTAAGTCTATTCCAAAACAACCACCCATTTTGGCTCAGTGCTCTACATAAAACTCCATTGTATTTACAAGTATAATCAGTTCAGTGCAGTCCTCCCTTCTTCCAACAGAAGTACTGCCATTTTGTTTGACCCCAAACCACACTAAAACTGAGAAAGCCAGCATGCAGCTGTTTCATCTACTTCTACTAATTTCCACAATCAGATCAACAAAAGTAGAATGGCAGATGAAACGTTGGGAGTGGTACCTTCAGAAACAAGTCAGTGAGGGGTTTTTTTGTGTCTGTTTAAGTGTGGTAGTGAATACAAAGATCTGTCTGAGCAAGTATTTTTACCTGCACAGTGAAAATGCATCATACCTGTACAAATCAATTTTTTTTTTAAGCCATCAGGTTCAAAACTCCATGGAACAGGTACCAAAACAAATGAGTAAAGAAGAAAAATAAAAGATTCTACGAAAATTAGTATTGTTTATTTAAATTGTATTCACGTACTAGTTACCATTAACTTCCATGCATTCAAAAAGCAAAATTGTATTACTTCTTAATATAAGAAGTGAAAAATCCAGGCATTAATGTGAGACCCATGACATCTTAAGCCTCCCTAAAGCCCAGCACACCCAAAGTTGCGTCCATATCAACACAATCCTGACAAAGTATTTGAAAGCCTAACTTGAAAGCAGTGTGCCCAGGTGGCCAAGAAGGCCAACGGCATCCTGGCTTGTATCAGAAATAGTGTGGCCAGCAGGAGTAGGGAGGTGATTGTCCCCCTGTACTCGGCCCTGGTGAGGCTGCACCTCGAGTGCTGTGTTCAGTTTTGGGCCCCTCACTACAAGAAAGACATTGAGGTGCTGGAGCGTGTCCAGAGACGGGCAACGAAGCTGGTGAAGGGTCTAGAGCACAAGTCCTATGAGGAGCGGCTGAGGGAACTGGGGATGTTTAGCCTGGAGAAAAGGAGGCTGAGGGGAGACCTTATTGCTCTCTACAACTACCCGAAAGGAGGTTGTAGAGAGATGGGGGTCCGTCTCTTCTCCCAAGTAACAGTGATAGGACAAGAGGAAATGGCCTCAAGTTGCACCAGGGGAGGTTTAGATTGGATATTCGGAAAAAATTCTTCACTGAAAGGGTTATCAGGCACTGGAACAGGCTGCCGGGGGAAGTGGTTGAGTCACCATCCCTGAAGGTATTTAAAAGACGTGTAGATGTGGCACTTAGGGACATGGTTTAGTGGTGGACTTGGTAGTGCTAGGTTAACGGTTGGACTTGATGATCTTGGAGGTCTCTTCCACCCAAAACAATTCTATGATTCTATGAAACACCGCTATGGGTCACACCACACAGCATTTCTTATATCTAAAGTGGCATCTGAGCATGGAAAGCAGAGACTGCTTTGTACCTCTACAAGTTCTTTCTGCACACATCCAAGGAAAAAGTGTGATCAATTGACAAGAAGCATTTTTATTAAAAGATTTTTAAATAACTATTTTTGTTCAAAAACTGGTAGCACTCAGTAATTAGCAGATACACAGATCTATTAGAGTTGCAGTATTTAGTTTCTTAGCAAAACATGCATTCAGAAAAAGCTTCAGCACAGCAAAGCAGGAAGTTGTTACTAGTGATCCACAGGTCAGACATAGCTCAGACAACTCCATCTGGTCCTTTACTACTGTGACTTCTAAAGAAATGGAATTTAGTTTACAAAACTGAGAAACTTAGATTAACTAGTATAAACAGTCATTTCCATGCTGTGGACCATTTCATAGTATTACTTCTCTTTCCCAAAGAAAATTTCTGTGTTTGTTACTAGATCTCACCCTATTTAATGGCCACTGCTAACAATGATCAACCAAAACAAAATTTGTTGTACAACATACCTGTTTATGCTACATGAGTCTGGAAAAAAAAAAAATCAAGGAAAAAAAAAATCAAAGTACCTTTAGTATGGGGAATGGTTTTCCTGCTACTTGTTTTTAATTACAGTATGCCCCAAACCCAAAATAGAACTCAATGGTTGAAGGCCCTAGCAATAGTTTCTTATTCTATCTTACAGATTTCACTATATATAAGGAGAGGAAACATATCCTTAACAATGAGTTTCTTTCCAGGGCTAGAAATATCATAGGTCAGTCTTCAATATGAAAGCCAGCGACAAGCTCATCACAGCTTTCCCGAGCACTAACTGGGAGCGCTAAGAGTGAGCTCTGCTACGCCAAATTTCTCAAAGGACTCGCTTAAGGACATTCTGTTTTCAGAAATAGTGATATGACCAGGACAATGCTACTAAATACTACAATTTAAGTCCCTACCAGGTCACCTGTCTGCATTAAATTGCACATCAGTGTACTGTGACTTCTGTGCACAACTGACAAGAAAACAACCAGCAGTAGACATTCATAAAGAGGAAAAAACAAAATAAAAGGTCTTCAGGTGCTGAATAATGGAATTTTCTGCTCGCTTTCCTGAAGCATTTTGCTGGTTTCGTGACAGTTTTACAGTTTGAAATGTCAAGATGGGTATAAGCAGCACAGGCAAACTTAAAACAATCCCCCCAAAATACTAGATTACAAATGAAACGAAGAAACTACAACCCGAATACACATATTTTATATTATGCTGGTTACCACTGAACAAGAAAAACTGGTTTGCCCACATGGACAAAAGAGAAGTATTACTCGCCCAACCAATGTTTCCCTAAGTCAACTTTACTAAAATGAACATGCTGTTTAGGCTCTTCTTGAGGAAAATCCAATGACTATACAGATTATAGTATTTCAAGTGGTCTACAGTTTTCCTTTTTGAATATGCGAAGGGCAGAAAAGGGCAACAGTGGTTAGCCAGTGTAGACTAAGATGACAGATGAGATAGAAAAGCCATAATGCCAGTGTATCGCTAAGGCTTTGAACTTAACACAGCTGAAAGGTTTGTATGACAGTTGAACATTTGAAAACTTTTGACCTCGTCAACAGTTTTGAGAATAACCAGAGCCATCAAGATGCAACACTTCACCAGTAAAGCTGAACCCCACCTTCTGAAGCATTTCTGAACTTTCACGACAATCTCGTAGAGAAGGTATTTAGATACTCCCCCTCTGCCTTTTGGGGTTTTTTTTAAGTATCTGCCATCACTTGATAAGCTTTGTCTGGAAGTATCCAGATGTCTTCCATTATCAAATTATTAGCTATTCCACTTTTTCACAAATTTTTCAACTCAGGTTAATAGTTACAACTGTAAAAGCATTACAGATGAGAATTTCCAGTGACTAAGAGCACAGTGACAGCCAAAAACCTTGCTCCAAGGAGACATATAAAATCTTTGGAAATAGAGAGTTGTGTTTTTGGGGGAGTTTTGTGGTTGGTTTTGGTGTGTCGTTCCCCCCCTCCCCCCCCCCCCCCCCCCCCCCAAAAAAACAACCACCTACTTTACTCAGTTTGAAAATAATTGTTTCTAAGATTCAATGCTACTGTCTATACATAGACCCAACACCTGCAGGATAATGTTATAGAACATCTTCCTATCCTCCCCTAAGACCACAGCACCTCATAAAACTTGAGAGACTGCAACATTCAGAAAAGAACAGGCCACCTCTCCATGTTTCATACGGAACATTTCCAGTTTTCTCCTAGCAAGGATTAGACTTACTTTCTGTTGTTAGTATTGCATAAAATCTGAAGAGGACATAAAAAGGAAAATTAGTATTACTATTTATGCCCTATTTTTAGACATCCTTGGCTATGAAAAGTCATCTTCCCCCCCCCCCAGTTCTCTGTTCTCTTCTCAGGGACATAATTCTTCGGTCTTAGATGTTAAACGCCATAGGGAAATATCTTTAAAGTATTACTAGCTTTATAAAAACACTTGCCTAAATAGTCCTAAACTACTTTAATATTCATTTAAAGGAGAACTTTACTTTTAACAGACTTTTTTTTTTTTTTTTAAAATAAATTAAATAAATAAATAACAGCCTGAAGATGAATCAAGCTTTTTAATTCATCTGTGTCTATATATAAACAGAGGGAGAGGGGAAGAGTTACTATCTGTTTGTTTTAGAAACAACCACACATGTAGCATTCCAAGGCTATTCATAAAAGATCGTCTGTGCGTGCAGCACATGGAGCCACCTTTGAACCTTGCTAACGGGGTTTTGCATACAACAGGCTTAAAAGAATCCTCCAAAGTATCAGCTCATGGCACATAACTATTTTCAGCTGCATTACGTGGGGCATCCAATAGGTATGATGATGAAAATTTAAGTTGTTACCATACTAACAAATTATAGGTTCCACTGTTCTTCCACACAAACTCATCCAACAGAGACTAAGATTTCTGAGTAAAACCACGGACCAAGTTCATACTTGCTAAAAACAGAGCATGATAGTAGTTTGCATTACACTATCATATACTTCTTGTGTTGATATGACAAGTGTTGATTTTTTCTTATATTTATTTAACTCACTGTCATCTTTCATAATAGCCTTCTCTCAATGGAGAAAAGATGATACACAAACACACATGGAACAGGCACGATTAACTTACACAGTAGATGTTTCTCAGCTCTGCCAAGTATTACAGAAGTCTGGGCAGTTAATTTCCTACTGCCTGATTCTACAGTTTAGCTATATTTGGTTTTATTTAAATAAGAAAACAGAGCTTTTTAATTTTGTGTATTTCTGTAGTCTGAATTTATGGTAACAATTTAGCTTTACGTCAAATCCAAACTCAAGTTACAGTTGCAGAGGCCTTTATACGTACCGCATTTCTCTGTTCAAAAAGCAGATGGAGAAAGACAAAAGCTCTTGAGTGGGAGGAAGCAACAGAGAAAGGGAGGAATGTACCAGCTTGCCAAAAATGTGCCACAGCCTCTACAATACAATGTTAATAATTCTGCCTAATGCAAATGCAATAAAGGTCAGCATTTCATATCCAGAGTCAATCTCTTTTCCTATTACTGGACAAAAACCACTATAGACTTTTTTTTTTTTTAGAATGACTCATTTTACTATTCCTTTAAATTGAAGGGTGCCATCTGAGGTTTCTAACAACATTTTTCATAAACTGCTTTCAGATGTATGGAACGAAATATTATTTTAAAGACTCTGGTTTGCTGTTTCTGGCTTTATTTCCAACAGTTTGGACAACATTTTGCACTAAAAAAGCAGTGAAGTACAATAGGTTTTTCAGCTTCTTTGGAAAAACGAGCATAATGCAATATTAAACTCCATCTTCCTGAGAGCCATTTTAAGAGAAGTTCATCTAAACAACTTAAAATAGACTAATTTGAAGCATATCCTATGTACTGTTTGGAGTACATATAAATCAGTTCGTCTCTGGTAGAGAGGAAAGGGCAGGATTGGACCTGCACAATTCAGCCATAACCACACTGTAGAAATATTTGATTTTACATCCTGCTTTTTCTACGGTAAGTCCTATTACGGTCAGAAAATAAAATACTTTTAGAAGGAACACTCCACAGATTCTAATGTTTGTTTTACATCTTGGGAGCTCTTGCAACGGCCATACTAGCTATTCAGCAAATAAAGGAAGTGCTTCTAAGCTCATTTGTAATGCATCATTTCTTACATTACTAATGTGAGAATGAATCAGATCATATAATGATACAGTAACGAAATCTTTCTTTTCTCTCTACTCAGAAGTCTCCAGACCTCCATAATACAAATATTTAACACAAAGAATGAAGTCCAAGTGACTATTTCTCTTATAAGCTCCGAGCTTCTGTCACAAGAATCACCATAATCACAAACTAACCTCTATCATCATGATTTCGCTGAGTTAAATAAAGGCATATAAACTCCATAAAATTTAGCTGCATAATCTTAAATTCAAGTAGGTTAAATGTTTACCTTTGTGATCAATTAATTGGATTAATAGGTAAACAGGAGCCTACCAGGGAAAGGAAAGGAAGGTGCTTCTATTTGTGTCCAGCAGAGATTAGCATTAGGCTTAATACTGCTTGTACTGTACTTATGCCTGGGAAGAAGAATATTTAACAGTAAAATCTGCCAGTATCAGAAGCTGACAAATTCACAGATAACAACAAAGGACCAGTTATGGTTACAGATTCCTTCTCACAGTGAATTTACTTCAACATGGATTATGACAAGTCAAACATAAGATCACGTATACACAAAAAGGAATATAGACTAAATTTCCATCATAGGGACTATCCTGCATTCTAGTTATGCCAATAAGAAAGCGAGGGCTAGGTGAATACCTGATGCTGCAAGACACAGAATAAATGACCTCAGAATGTGTAGGCAGGGGAAGCACCATCGGCAGTCCACTCACCATGTCTTCTTCACATTTATCACTGAAGTATGTCTACAGTTCAGGTGCCCTCATTTTAAGGGAAGCTTTGTAATATCAGATCCCCATCCCACCCAGCCACACACATGAAAACTGAGTTCTTATACTCAGGTTAATTGACTTCTGAAATATAAAACAGAAAATTAAGCAACAACTAGATCATAATCTAAATGACAAAGACTTCAAACTTCTTTTCATCTTTTGCTTTTTTCCTGCTAGATCAAGTAGCTGGCATTTGATACTAGACTAGTATTTGTAGCTTACTTTTAGCCACTGGAACAATTTGCCAAGGCATATGAGAATCCAACATTTGAAGTTTTAAAAGAAAATATGGAGGGTGTGATTTACAGCGTAAGCTATAGTTCAAACAAAACACGGCCTTGCTGCTTTAGGCCTACTTTGTGTAAGCTTTTACCACAGACGGTCACGAAAAGAAACAAACTGTATTGCATCTAATTTCTAACTACAGAATAGGTTGACCTAGTAAAAGATTTGCAATTAGACTACATTGGTTTAGTTCAAAACAGTGCCCCTAGGAAAGAAAACAAAACAAGGAAAACAGACACTCAACATAAGCCTTATCCAGACACCGAGAAGTTAAATGTGGAGACAGAAGTGGATGTCTGCATGCCAGAGATGAAATTGGTTGCATTTTAAAGCTGCCACCTTCCTCCCTTAAAAAAAAAAAAAAAAAAAAAAAAAAAGGAGCTGCTGGGGTGGTGAGGGCAAGGAGAGACCCAGGCTGAGATACCAGGTGCCCAGTCCCTAACACCACTAGGCTGAATGAGCTCACAGTTCGGCGTGGTAAGCCTTTATATAAGCTAACACACATTGTCTAATTCTTTTCTTTTCTCTAAGCACTTCTTAAGAAGCATTCTTCTCTTGAGACAAAAATTTCAGCACTACTACTGGCCAAGTTCATTAAGGACATCTGCCCAAACACACTTGGACCTCCTGGATAAGCCCACGCACTCGTTAGGGTATCAGAGTCCTCACCCCAGACAATGAGGGAACTCTGTACCTTATTATCTTGATAGGGAATTTCATAAAGGCCAACACTTGGGGTGTGCTCAGCTCAGGCAAAGGGCAAACATGCAGCTAGCTCAATACCTGTGCCCTAACCTGAATCACAAACTGTAAGGGAGAGGATCAGTTATATAAAATTGACAGAATAGTACTCCAGATCCCACAAAACTTTCATTTAAACAGAACTTTGCTGGTGCTTCAAACCCTGGATTAAGACACACTTCACTAAAAGTCTAAGCATTTGTCTTTGCTGTTGTTTTGGTGTTTTGTTTTGTTTGGGGTTTGTTTGGTTTTTTTTTTTTAAGTTTTAGTTACTCAGAGTATGCTAGGAACAGATCAATTTAATTGGAGATGTGCTAAAATACATATTCCACACCACTGAGCTTTATAGAGCTATGGGAATGAATGCTATGCTCTGCTGTTAGAGAAATAATACTCCTTTTAACTCTATCAGGATGAAGAGGAGATACCACAAGGTAAAGTTTGGGGTTTCTTTTTTTCCCCTGGTTACAGCAGCTGCATTATCTAAGAGTGGACAGCTCTAACTTGGGACCCACTTTTGCACAGCCTACTGTTTGCAGACTGAATCAATACACAGCGAGAGATTCTGATTATCTAGGATAAAGGCAGGCTGAGCTACAGTGTACATATTGTCCCCTGCAACAAAGCCTGGGACCCACTCAAGTAGAGTTAGCCCAGGACCACTGCTCATAAAGCCAAGGAGCTACAGAGCTACCTCACAACCTCCATCTTTCTTGGGGGACCCAGCCTGGGTGCAGCACCAGCTCCACACTGACTCCCTGTCACTGGAACCACCCTGGGAAATGCAGGGCTATCAGGGACCCAGCATGGCTCTCCTCTGAGCAGCCCCTCTCACTTCCCCTCACCCCTGCAAAAAAGCAAAAGCAGACTGGGAAGCCCAGTGAAAAGACACAGCCAGAGCAGCTCTACAAAACGCAGCATCTCTGAGACAGACCCAGCACTGTGCAGCCACTACAGAGGACCAGAGCAGTACTGCGGCACAGAGGTCTGCTCAGTACAGAACCAGCTGTTGGTGGAAATTGTAATTCTGCATGGAGCTTGAGAGCAGCAGCTGTACTGCTTCCTCAGTCCAGCTGGGACCTGACAACACTGCTGGTTTGGATGCATAGTAATAAGCACTAGCCAATAAACCTTGCAGGATCTGAGTTGACTTTGCATCTATGCATCTATTACTCAGCAATCTAGAGAAAATCCCAAAACAAAAGCAAGTATTGACTATACTTAGGCATGACAAAGGGTCAGAAACAAAACAAAACAAAAAAAATCAGTCTCAAAGGCTGGATTTGGACCCTAAGCTAACAGCAGGCTATCTTTGATATAACCAGCAGGCTTCAAAGTAGGGCAGCCACTAATAGCTCAACATATCAGGATTGAGCTAATAGCCACCTGTAGTTGATCTTTTCAGAAAGTACGGAGAATAATCTGCAACTGCAAGTTCAGGCTTTTACTCCATCTGCACCAACCACATCCCTGGTAGGGTATCAGGAAAAAAAAAACCAAACAAAACCTGGGTTTTTACAATTTTCCAGTGTTGTCAAAACCTGTTCCACTTAGAACTTCACTGTAACACAAAGCATTGAGAAGAGGTAAACTGCAATTTTGCCAACCCTAGGAATTGTTTCAGTAGACCTATATAAACTATTGGGAGTCAAATGCTAAATGCTAAATTAAGTCTGTCTTCACTTGTCTAGTTTTTGACTGTACTAACACCAATAGTTTTTCCTAATACCGGTAGTTTTTCCACCAGGTAAACTTCACAGACTAAATTTAAACACATCACACTGACTACTACAAACTGCATTTCACAATTTCTTTTGGACTTTGGCAACATTCTCCCCGACTTATTAGAGCAAACCTTTGAAAGACTTGAACCATTATACTGAGCGTTTCAAAGTAACTGATGTCTGCCTTCATTAAGATAATTAAGGAAGAAAAGCAGAAAAGATTGCTTTAGTATGGATTTAAGCAAACGCTTGTATGTAACTGGAACTTGGTACTTCTTATTGTGTTATTAACAATTACTAGACTTTATCTTAGGCCTGCTTCATGTGAATACACATTTTCAAGAATGCCCAGCTTAACAAAGCGAAGGAAACCTGTGAGAAATTTAGCCTTTTCTGTTCTTAACACCTAAACTGCCTTCAAGTTTAGGAGCACAACAGAAGAGGTAATGAATACATACAAGTAGTTTCGCACCTTCCCTGTGAAGTATGTCTCAGCTGCTTTTACAGATTATCTTTCTGTGAAGAACAATCTGTCTCCACAACCACTTACTCCAAAAGCAAGGAGATCCTCCATTGCAAGTCTGGATGTTTTAGACTCAAATTCTACTGATAAATCTACCTTTTGCAGAATTTCTTTTGCCAGATGTAAGGACAGTAAATACCAAACTGCTTCAGTATCAGCACATTACCCAATTTCCAGACATATATATTATTTTCACTATTGCTATTACTTTTATTTTAAGTTCTATTTTGTGACTGAAAGCTGTACAAAGAATAGTACAGAAGACTAATACAAAGCTTATCTAGAAATAGAGATTTCACGTTTGTTTGGTAGCAGTATTAAGACACATAATGAACTCTAAAATCATCTTACTCATCAAAAAAGCAAGCCCTTTTCCTAAATGTTGACGTTATCAGTTGTTAATAAGCTAACTCTTTCTCAATGCTGCTAACACTCTTTTTTGGGAGTATCAGCTTGCATCCAGCCTCCTATAGTCGGAATTAAAAAATTACCACATGCCTTTTGAGCATTGTAGATGGGCACTTGTGGTTAACATTGCCATAGTCCCTGTAGAGTTAAGACTCAGGAGGGAAACTGGAAATGGACTTTTTTCCATCTCTACTGCTACCAACTGACCCAAGATTCTCTTAGCAATCAGGCTGAAATTGCTTTTAGAGGAAGGATTCATACAGACAAGACTTCATATTTTAAGTCCTGTTAGTTGAAAGACATTACCCGTTTCCAGTCATTGTTATTTTCCAGCTTACCCAGCATTTAAGAATCACGTTGTCTGCTTCAGTGGATGTATCTTCACCTTCAGCAAAGTCACAGGGGATTTCTGGGTGTTTAAGTCTATTATTTTAACACAAATTTTAATTGTTAGATTAATCACGAACACTACTAAATTTATGAGCCTGAAAAGCTTCAGTTGGCATGACTGAACTAATTGCAAAATGAAGTTAGACTTGTGACTTATCGTAACTGTGAGATCCTTCCCTCATTTTTGTATTCAGAATTGATTTTAAAAGCATCATGGTAGACCTTGTGGCTCCAGCATCCATAAAGAAAATAAACACACAAGCTTTGCAAGTCACCTCTATTTAAACAGATAGTCCTCACTGTGTACTTACAACCTCTAATTACTTAATTTCTTCTATTTTTTATTTCTCCTTGAAGTACCTTTTGAACATACCCTTTTGTCTTCAGAAACTCATCTTTTTTTAACCCTTGAAAATGAAAAAAAATTCAAACTTAAAATAAGACCAGGGGAGGAAGAAAAACCTTGTCTTACACCTGCCTACTCCAGGATCATTGCTTACGTTAACCTAGCGTGGGACCTAAGAGCCACAAGGCAGAACATACCCTGAATAGCAAGAGTTTTAAAGCAACACATTCCTCCACTCACGTTGCTAGTACTCCTCTGGTGCAGACACCATTATCTCTACGCTAATAAAACAAATAACTTCACTGGAAAACAACCATGCACCGAGTCCTCCAATGCTTTTGCAGGAAGATCTTCACTTGCACAATTTAGTCAGAGGCCTCTACAGCCTGTAGATTAGCAATCGCTCTGAAACCAGCACCTGAGCTTTGACCTACAGCAGTGGCAGGCAGCAAGTCCTCCCGACAGCACTCGGGGGATTGAGAGGAAGGGTGCTGATGTACAGGGACAAGAGCTGGAAACCATATCCAGGTACAAGCTTCCTCTTAAGCTTTGCCTGTTCTGAGCAAGCATGCCTCACTAGAAAGAAGCAGGAAATGCTGTTTCATCTACTCAGTATGAAAATGGACCGTTCCAGGATAAGATCTGCTCTTTCAAGTCTTCTAAAAGTTTTAAACTTTTAAGCTTTCCCACTTGAAGAATAATGGAAAACTGGGTTTGACAAGAAGAAAATTAATTTTATTCATGATCGAGTTTTATGAAACGAGTAGAGGAGAAAAAACAACTGTCAATATCAACTTTAAAAAGGTGGACTTCATCCAGACTATTTCAGAATCAAACAAAAACTGCTCTCCAAAAGCCTCACACAATGTTTCTGCTAATATGCATTCTCCCTTTGAAGACTCTCAGCCTTTTTCCTAGTTGAATTTCTATTAAACTCTTCGCTTTGAAACGAACCTGTTCACATTCACAGTGAAGAGCTTTTCTGAGAGAAGTTGCATCGGAACAGTTGCAAAGTCAGAATCTGAAATAACTGCTATCAGAATTAAACAAGTTGGATAAGCCTAGCTGGACTGAAGGTAACTCACCAAAGGCAATTCATTCTCACTATAATTTAAGAAAATTAAATGAGTTACATAAGTAATCACTTCAGGAGGGAGGGTGTCTGCAAATAACTTGGATTATCAATTGCTTTCATTACCCTAACACCTCCTTTGTATTAAACAGCGCTCAAAGGCATCTATTATTTATAGTTTTCCCCAGGCTCAGACTTCTCTGCAGCTATCTTCTTCAGGTATATCTGTAGGACTATCTCCATGCCTAAGCACAAGACTCACACTTCACTTCGAGGCAGCCCACTCTGACACTTACCAGCAGAACCCCTGTGCCCATGTACAAGCTATTTCACAAAGATGAAGGCAACAAGGAATTAAAAAAAGAAAAAAAAAAGTCAGTTTCACAAAACAATGCAAAAGTTGCTTGCCAAATTCAGAAAGAATTTTGATCTTCGCCTCCAGCAAAACAGAGACGAGTTATCTGATTCTGCTTCGCTTGGAATAGATAAAGCCTCTGACTTTAAAAATCTGAATGTCTGTCTATGTATAGAGATTTAGAAATTACTAGAACAACTGGTAGAGCTTTTCTAGAAACACCAGACCATCCACTTTTGAAGACACCATCATAAGAATAACCCCTCATTACTTTAGGCATAAAACCAAGATTTACCCAAACACACGCATACAGCTTATTGGATCACCTTTGCAACATTAACACACAGGAGACCTGACAACTCCATTCAGTAAAAAGAGCCAAATCACCGCTGTGCCACAGCGAATAAGATGTCCATTTGGTGTCACACACCAGAATGGAGGGGGTAGGGAGAAAAGCACACCCTCATTTCTCAAAATTGACCATTCCTACTAGAACTCAAGCCCTAATAACATCCTATCAGTGAATTACCTGCTCTAGGTAAACCTGCTCCGGCAGGGGGGTTGAATGGATGATCTCCAGAGGTCCCTTCCAACCCCTACCATTCTGTGATTCTGTAATTACTAATACTAACAAAATTAGAGGCTTTTAAAGCAAAGAGCAGGAATAGATTGCAGTGTTTAAATGGCAAAAGGGCCCCGACTTTATAATGGCACACACAGTTCTGCATCCACAATAAAACTGAACCTACAACAGTCATGTTAGGAAGTTTTGGGCAAAAACACACTCCTTTTAATAAAATCAAAGCATACATAATCCCATTAAGACATTTCTAGATCAGCTGTCCTCATCACATAACTAAACAAACCAGGAAACCAGATATTTCAAACTCTGCTGTTTACTGCCTATTTAAAGTCAGACTTGCTCCCAGCAATGCTCAATCACCACTCTTTAAAGAAAAAGAGACTGCAAACTAACAGTCAGAAAATTCCATAGAAACGTTAAGGGTAAATACTAAGGTACAGCTGAATAAACACAACAGGCATCTTTACCAGGAAAACAGATCAAAGTGTACTTAATATTCAGATTCTTCTCCTAAGTTATATGTAACATGCAAGTTTACTTCAAAATAACTTTTAAAAACAGTGATTCTATGGTTACTTGGCATTTAGCATCACAGAGTATTACAGAAAAGTTGGTTGGAGCAGACCGAAATTAAACACTTCCTCCTACCTAAATAAATTTTACTGAGTCTATAATCATACAGCATTTCTTTCATGGCTAAAATTCTTTAGGTCTTCCATAAATACAAGGTGTTTACCTCACTAATAACTGGTCCATGTGATGAATTTTCAAACTTAATTAAGCTCAGCTATACTTTAGGTTTCCTTGCACTGGCTGTTTAAAGTTAACCATTTTTTCTTCCAGAAATTCTGTACTGTTGGCAGACCTTGTTTGGAGACTAAGAGCCTGATAATCAGCTACAACGTTACTAGTCCAGACATGGGTACCTGGTACTACTATACCCTTTTGCTAGAAAGGTACATGGTAGTTAACATTAAAAGGTACTGACTTGATGCTTCAGTAACACAGAACACAGTAAGAGAGTGACCATGTCACAGCTATAGCCTGTAACAGGTTAGATACAGTGAATCAATGGTTCCACATCTTTAACAAGTGAAATACAGACTTTTACAGATTGTACCGAACAGTTAGGGCAAGTGGCTGCACCTGCATCTGCTGATGCCTCAGAGTTTCAAGCAGAGAAGTACAAAATCTGCTATGTTTGATACAGCCTTTCTGAAAGCAAGAGCTGGTTAAATGAACAAATTTCAGAAACTAACATACAAATGCTTATTTCCATTACAGCATCTGTCTCAAAAATCAGTGCTCACTGAGCTCTCTGTACTGTAACAGGCAGCTCCTGAAATAGTTTCCTAGGCAGATAAGAGGTTCCTCTTCCTTCCCCTGAGAGGCAGAGAGAAGGGAGTCAGCAATGGGGCAAAATGAAAACAGACATTAAGGACCCAGAAGCAATAAATTCCTTCTTCTCACAGCCTAAAGTTTGCCATTGCTCAAGCTTTTGCGTAAGTGAAGTTCTCTAATGCACCTGTCCCCATGCAAGCCCAGCACTTGTTCCATCTAGACATGGCTACACAGCTCAGGCAGCCAAAAGATCTCCTCAAAGCTGGTACTTCTCCACCATTACCCACCTAACACCAACCTACCTGCCATTTGATCAAGTAACCCTCATTCAAAGCAAAAAAACCCACCACATACCAAGTAAGAGCATTACATCCATACACTAAAGAAAAAAAAAAAAACTGAGAAAAAAGCCTCACAGTCCTCAAGTCAGTCACCACAACTTCCACCATCCCCTCCTCCTTCAGAAGAGGGCCCTGACAACTGGGCTTGAAGGCCGTGCTTGCCCTTGCCCACCTCTCTAGTCCAGTGCATCTTCTATTACTTTTTTTGGAATGAGGAACATCTTCAAAGTGATGAAATAAAACACTTCTCCCTCATAAAAAGTTGAAACACTGTACTGTTTCAAGGGCAACTCCTTTTTTGTTTACTACTTTGTGCAACTTCCTCCTCCCAACACACAAGCTTTTTGCTCTCCTACCATCCCAAAAATCATCAGCATGCCACTTCTACATGGAAATCTGTCCTAGGTTTAACCAGCTGCAACTGATCTTCTTGATTACCTGCACTGGAGAACCTGGACTGATGTAAACTACAATCCCTTCACATTTAAAACCAGGCTGGAGGAGACAGCTGTACCAATCCAACTGCCCATTGCTCCCCCTAATTCCCTTTCTCCCTTACACCAGCATTTGCCAGACCATTTGGAGACAATTCAACACATCACAGCAGCAGAAAATACTCACTTTTTGCTGGTTTCATTGAATGGTTATGGTTTACAAAGGAGTCAAACACAAAACACACAGAAGTAGTACACGATGGGCAATGAGACCACTTCTTCCAGTGGAAGCAAACAGGTTGAGAATTCATGAGATATCCAGGGCCACACTTAGACATGCTCAGTGGTGTCATTGCTAGGATCAGAAATACTTGTTAGTGAACAGGACTTGCTTAGGCAATACGTTTTTGAGCTTACAGCTCACACCCTGGGCTGTTTCTCTGAATGTCATAACACTGCCTAGAGGCACATCTACCACCTCCTTCAGTGGTATTTTAGAAGGAATGACCCATGAACCACAGAAATGTTTTAAACTTCAAAAGAGGCTTACAACTATAAATCCCAAGGGTTATACGCATCTTGCGGTTTAGAGTGTAGCACCTTAACCCTAGAAAGTAAGAGGACTCGAGTCTCATCTCTGTGTTTTATTTGCTGCCCTGAGCAGTAAATACCTTTTCTTTTCACTGAGATTCTCACATTCCTAACTTTCCACTGTGCACCACAGAAGAGAACAAAACATGATTCACAACCCTGAGTCTGGCTTGCCAAGAATCTACAAGTTAATGTTGCAAAATTTAAGTCTTCTGGATTTAACTCCAAGTAGCCTATTAGCAAACAGATTAGTAGAACAAAATAAAAATTAAGCCAGATCTCTCAAGTCTGTCTTTCACTAAAGAACCTGCACCTTTCCCCTTGAAGTTTCTATGGGAGAAGGTTAAGGAACGGGGCGGGGGGGGGGGAATCCATCAACCAGCTTCCTCTTGAATAAACCTGTGCCACACCATGAAACATTTTAGTTTTTGCAAAATCAGCAAAGAATATGCAATTTTCTTCAACCTCCTTTACTTTGTGTACCACAAGAATTCTACTTTGAATGAGTCCTACACATTGGATTTATTTTACTGATTGAACACAGAATTACATAATCTACTGTCCTGCCTCTCTGCCTTCTTGTTAACCTGAATTTCTGATATTCAGATGTTCTATTAGTCATAGCTAAAGTTCTCCTGCCTGTTTAAAGACCACTACACAATGATATAGACTTAATAAAAAACAAAGGAGAATTTCAAGCACATTAAACTATTCTGATTGCCTTTCTGATAAACCATAAGTGATATTTCTATTCCCAGAAAAATGAGTCATAAAAACCTTAAATGGATGTGAAGAACTTCCCTAATTTTGCTCTGGACAAGATTGAGAGTAACAAAGCATGTCACAGTCTAAACAGTAACCACCTCACACATCTTCCATGCATCTTTAATGATTCCAACTCCATTAGGAAATCGTAACTGTATGAAAATAATATACATTAGCGACAGTTCTCTTGGTTAAGTCCTTTACGAATGTTATTGGGACTAAAGAATTGTGAGGGGATATGGGGACATGAATTCCTATCTTCAGGAAAAATAAAAATAACTTATAAATTGCATGAAAGGAAAGAATTAGCATTAAAACCCAGGAACTTCTATAACCCAGTTCCAAACTTAAAACAGCAGCTAATGAAGTCCCCAAAGTAAACACAGAATTATGCAATATCTACTTTAATACAGTAACGTGGCTTGCTTTAGCACCTTAGCATAAAAGAGACTGATGTCCATACACTCCATACTAGAATTACTGGAACATTTTTAATTACTTTTTTTAAATGGACTTTGTTGAAGCTGAACAAGTACTCGTTAATGACACCTGACATGGTGACTGCTATTTGTTTGTTTTTAAGGGAGGAAAACACCTAATGTGGTACTTCTGAGAAAAAAACTAAACAACGAGAAAAAAACTAAACAACAAGAAAAAGACCATCCTTGCTACTGCCCCAAACTAGTAATTCTCTTCATTCATTTTGATGTGCCTAAAAGAAGCAAGAGCTAAGAATTACCAGGATTCAACCAACTACTTAAGAGCTATTAAGTTCTGAGTGGAAGGGCTATTCACAGTTCCATGTAAATAGCTGTTGAGAGAAGCAATTCCCAGCATATTTTGCACTGGCACCATTTCCCACATTCTGAAAACATAATGTCCCAAGAATCAGGCCTGCAGCTTTAAGCCAGTACTGTTTAGAGCCCTACCAGGCACACATGCCTTATAGACACCGCACCACATGGTAAACCAAGGAAAGTCCAGTGTAAAAACCCAAGCTTCTGCCATGAACTGCTGGCGATATCCACAAAGTATATCTGAAAGCAAGCCCTGGAAGACAGAATTAATTCTAACCTGAATTTCAAAATACTACAGCTATAGCCATTTAACAACTAGCATAGAACAGCAGTTCTCAGGATTTGGGGGTGATGCGACGCAAGACTGGCAGATGCCAGTCCTTTTCCACTGAAGAAACTGGGACAGCAATTCACAGTAGGTTGATCTAGTATCTCTGCACAGAACCAGACCGGATGTAATGCCATCTCAAATAGATGAGTCAACAAATCATTAGCTATTTCATGAAGGTAAAGGCAAACATAGTTGCAACTAATCAGTTTTTATACATGTGATATGTCTCACAGCAGAAAGATGCACATTAGAAAGCTGAAAGATCGCCTTTGAAAGCGCAAAGAAAGCTTATGCAGAATTTACCTAGACCAAACACTGAAGCTGTAAACCAAACAATAAGCAATCATTGACGTAAAAGCCACATTAAGAAGACTGGAGTAAGCATGTTTGTACATTTTAAATGTATTTAGACAATCAAGTATGTGTGGGGGGAAACAAAATACCCAACTCTATAGCCCAGGTCCAGAAAAGAAATGAAGTTTTCTATTCTTTGTAGAAAATCTTAAGGAGGGAAGATCGTGGGCCTACATTTTTTTTTCCTAAGGTAACATTATCATTAGCAGATAAACGATCTTCATAATCACCTCATCAATCATTTTAGCATTTGCCCACCTTTTGTCCACACCAATTGGTTCCATTTCCCTCTTGATCTAATGCTGTCAAAAGCAAGACATCCATTCAATTACTACTATTTACTTGTGGTTAGAGGGTTGCACAGCCTTTACTTGCAGAAACTCTGACTTCAGGGCTGTTACACAAGGCGACAGACATAAGTCTGGCCACCGGATTGTGATGCACTATATGGGGAGCAAGGGCTAAGACAGTGAGCAGAACTCAGTTGGTTCAGATAACATCTTGCCTTCTACTAGAAGCAGACAGCAAAATAATGTGGTAATAGTCAGGAGATCTACTGTCGCTGATGGATTTGAGAAATGAGAAAGGCTTTCTCATTTATGAGATGTGTTCTTATCTCTGAAGCCTATGTCCTATGGTAAGACAACCAGCAGTTGGTCTTTCACAAGATCAGAGCTACAGACACCTCTCTACTGAAGAGGCAAGGAGCCATCATTACCTGTGCCACGTTATTGGCGGCTTCTCTCCTATGCATCTAGAAGAAATTCCAGAGAAAGAGCTCCTGAATGCATAATCTTCACCTCAGGTGGGACCTTTTAAGGGTGAGGGAGGCAGGCAGGACCACTTCCAAAATGTACTAGCTCAGAGCGTCATTAGCCGTATGCACTGGATCCGTGTCACTTCCTTTTAGCAACAGCACAGCCCCTCTGCTCTTTCTCCCCCACCCAAAGCTCCAGTGCTAGCGCTTGCAGAAGTGGAAACAGGGAACTGATCCCGTTGAAAACAAACCTGGAAAAAAGAAATTGTTTTTATCGTTTATTGAATGCAAGAAAGGAATATACAGTCAAACAGTCCCTGGATGCTAAACTGCAATTCAGAAATGCAAGAAGCTTAGCCACCATCAGGCAAGACTGGAGGTAAGTCAAGATCCAGCACCTGAGACAATTCCAGGATACATCACATTTCCAAAAAGTTTCTTACCTCCGAATACCTTTTTTTTTTTTCTCTGAAACACAGGATATAAAAGAGAGTAATAAACTACCAAATCAATCAAATTCGTGCAGGTGAGAGACAACATCCAGCAGGAGAAGGTAAGCTGTTTTGTGGAAAACCGTATTTTGATCAACAACTTTATCACCCTTAGGATTTTCAAAACAAGAATAATACTTCCACAGTTCACAGGACCTCACTGTATTTGGCGTATCTGTATTTCTACCTCAGCACTGCCTGTCTCAGAAGAAAGGAAGAACTAAATCTACAGTACTAGAATAGCAATTTAGTAGTAGTTAAATTAGTATGTGTTAGAGACAAATTCTTTTTTTTTTCCCCCCACTTGAATGATGAATATTGTTTACTCTAAGATTTGCAGAATTCAGTCCTTAGCTTAAAGTCAACAAATACTGTAGGAAGACAAACCCTGTTGACTTTTTCTAGTCCCAGTTACATTCCTGGTCTGTGCATGAGCAAGATACTAAACACTATGTGGATATGACTACCTTGAGAACAAACTCTTGCATGCAAACATAGGTGATGTCCAAAGCAAGAGTTAATTACACAGAGAATAACTGATTACAACTGAAAATAAATTTGAAGTATAGGACCATGTCTGAAACGTGAGGTAATGGACATGAAACCATATTACGTCTGTATCAACAGCTAACTAAGATTGTGCATTTAAGCAATAAAGGTCATTTCTGAGGCACAAATTTTGTACTTTTAAGAATGAGGAAAACTTTCAGATAGTACTATGCGTACACCTCTTTGAAGGGGTGTACCCTACCTCGCTAGACAGCAAAGAAATATTTATATATTTTAGCTGTTCAAGCTTGCGCCAAGCCAATCTTACAAGCTTTCCTTTAAAGCCTTTGAACAATTATGAACATTTGTATTGCAGTATTGAGGAAAAAATAATAGTGACCTTATTTGGAGCATAACACTCACAGACTTTGAGTACTCCTTACGAAAATCCAAGACAAAGTATTCAGGTTGGTAAAAGGCCAAGAGAAAACCTAAAAGTTATCTTGATGTACCACTGTGCTATTCCTGGGGGCAGCACAGAAATGACTTAACTTAGTTACCATCCCATTCATTACAGTCTGGTGGAGGAATCTCTACGTCATCTAAGCTAGCAGGTCAGAATTTGCCCAGACAAAACAAAACCTGAAGGGAAAAAAAAGCACCACATAACGTTATTACAGACATTTAAATGAAACTATAAACAATCTGTATTCGGTATTAGCATGATGCACCTACCCAAAACATACCCAGAGAGTTCGACAAAGCATTCAGTGACTCTCTTCTATTTGCCAGTTGCATATAGTAAATCCAAGACATCACTTAGACTAACCAAAAAAAAAAAAAAAAAATCAACTATGAAAAGGCTGTTATAAAAACAACTATTTTATAGAAGCTTTCAGTAAATACCCTGGCAAAAAGATACAGGCCAATTGAATTGTAGTCCTTCATTCCCTTGCACAAGGCTGGCTTTCTGCTACCAAGCTAAGAGAAGTACGCAGGGCTGCCCCGTTGCTCAAAGACTGAGTGGTTTTTACAGGCTACTCTCTTTACATAGGAAAATCCATGCATGGCACAGTTGAGAGGCACTTTAAACAAAACAAATTGTCTCTGTAAAACAAATTCATGTCATTTAAAAAAAGAGCAAGTAATCCTAATATGTAAATAAATAATACGTACACAAATGTCATGACACTCTTTCAAAGCCACCCCACGCAAATCCAGTTAAAGAAAGAGCATGTTACGTAAGAGATGCTTTTCACGTAGACATTGTAACCTATGCAGAAATACCAAAATTTATAGACACAAGCAAAATTCGAACACTTAGTATTAAATTAACCTCTGACAATGTTCCAGGTCTGTTAATATGAGAGAGTGCACAATTAATTCTAACTATTAACTAGACTACTGATAATTCACTGTGGGGGAGGGGAAGGAAAGAAACCCCCAAAAGCCACTTTATCAGTAAATATCTACTAAAATAGGAAAAGCAAAACCAATATTGCAACCACTGAATCCTGTATAACCTGGTCTATGTAAGACCTTAAATCAGATGCTCTAATTCGCATACATGATATTTGCAGGCTGAGTTAGGGAATTTGACGCACAGGTGATATACGTTTCAACCTGAAAGGTGATGAGTCAACATGAACACAGACTCTGCATCGATCAAGACTACAAGGAAGAACCCGTGCAGGAACCCCAGCCCAGCACAAAGTGCTAAACCTTGACTAGTACCATCCTAATGACGGGTGAATTCTTTCTTGGGCTTTTTAGACCAGATTAAGTCTCACAGGCTTTTTGGAAACAGCATCACATCTCATTCTTGTAAGTGAAAAACAGTCAGCAGAAAGATCACATTAAGCAGACTTTGACAATAAAATAGCCAGTCTTAAAAAAACAAAAAGTATATGCTTTACAAAGGCATATTAGTAAAGCAGGGGAAAAGGCTGCAAAATTCATCCATCCCACTGCTGAGGCATTGCCAGCCACAACCCCCAGAGCACAGCCTGTATGGCTCTGTAGCCCTGCAGTTACAGCAACCTGTACAATCAAATGAGTATCAACTGTCTTTTTATGAGAAAAAGTACCCACTGATTATTTTCCACAGAATTCAGGTTATTGCTTTGAGTAAGAAACAAATATTAGAGCAAAAAAGCCAAGCCAGCAATTAAGTTTCATGGGACTATGGTATTTGGCTATTTGCTTCACATAAACTGGTCTAGTGCTACTGAGTTCCAGAAAAACAATTCAAGAACAAAAATTAGAAGACTACTCTTAAACACATTTAGAGGGAAGGAACATACTTGCTTTTCCCTCATACTGTGCATACAAAGCAAAAACACAAATCCAACACTTTTACCATTAGTTACTATACAAATGTTAGACCCAGCCTGTATCAATTGTGAACCTAGTTTCTCTGTGTGTCATGCCTCCGTACAGGGAACCAATTCCCACGTCTCCACAGATTTTTACTTCAGCAGTTGATGAATTAATGCCTTTGAAAGCAGACTATCCTCACTCAAAATCTTAAGTCAACACACAAAGATATCAGCTAACTAAAGACCCAAGCATTTAACAGCCACTAAGCACTCACTTGCAAGGCAAACTGAGTAACTAGGAGAGTTTGGCAGTTACACGCTGAGTGGTGCCCATCAGCAAACTGCACAGCCTTGGAAAAACCAAGGTATCTCTAGTCCTGGTGGATTAGAGAAATGAGCTTCTTTAACAGTCTAAAAAATCAGTGCACCGCTGAGAGTGAAGCCTCAACACAGGCTTGAACTGCATTAATCAAGTTTAAACAACATTAAAAGTAGAAGGCAAGTGAGATCTTTAAGGTTTGGGGTTTTTTCCCTAAAAAAATAAACCGATTAAAAGCAGTCACATCCAGATTAAGAAGTTAGCATACAGTAAGAGTGGTTCTGGCCAAGTGCATCAGTATATGTTTTTTCTTAATAGCCTCAGCAGTACTTGTAGCCCCTAAATCTGTGCCCTGTGAAGAAGCCCAGGCCAATGACCAAGTATGTACCTTCAGAAAGCAGCTCTGATTAATAAACTCTCTGGGTATACCTAAAGATTGAAGAGCACTGTTTACAATCCAATTCACCAGGAAGCTCCAGATTGGATTTTTTTTCTGGTTACCTCTCCTTTTGTAGGAAATAACAAACAGTTTGGTCCGAGTCTTAATGCACCATATTTGAAACCACTATTGCACTTAGAATGCTAATAACTTTGGTTCTGGCTTCAATATCAAAACCCACCAGCAAAATCTCAAAAATCCTACAGATTCAGCACTCAAAGAAACCAAGAGCTTGTTTCTGACCCCCAAACGCTGAAATGAACTGCTTCACATTTTCCTCAAGTGCACCTTCACATTTTGGCATCCATATTCTTCTTTCAGCCAATTTCTCACACACAAATCATTTGTCCTGACACACTTTCAGTCACAACTCTGCAGAAACAGAAGACATAAATTACCATCCAGAAACATCTTTAAGCCATCACATCTGATAACTACAGAACACCAGGACTGTACAAAGAATTACTCTGTAAGGACAAATGCTGAACAAGGCAATTCAAGTTTTCACAGAGGTATCTCCTACAACACACTTAAAAGCATTCTGGATGAACGTGTAACTGCAGTTACGCATGACATGATGCCATTTATACTTCTAGACTGATGGCAGCCTATTAATGCTTGTGAGTCTCAGTCAATAAAAATGAAAAGAAAAAAACAAACCACTGCCTCCCGCACAGTGGAATAGTCCTCCTGATCTTACTTGTTATGAAAGTTTTCTTCTTTCTGATGCAACATCTGCTTTAACTATACACTGTAAAGAACATCAGTTCAAAATGGATCCCACAATTAAGATGAGAACAAATCCTCTTCCAGACACAGCTGTGTCAGTCTGAGGTTACTGCACTTAGCCCATCCCTAGCTCCTCATCCTCCACTCGCTGCTGTTACCACCCACATCAACGTGTCAGCTGAGAAAAACGGCAGAACACTCTCCAATTTATTTGAGGTTTTATCACCCAAGCCAGCTTAAAACAGTTTGCTATAGGTCTTTGTTAACCTAGGTCATGTTGATGGAAAGGTACAGTTCCAGAAAAGCTAAAGGAAATTTTAATCAGAGCTACTATGGCCACATCTCCCACCCCCTATCTCATTCACTTCAGCAGGAAGTCCCGTTCCCATCCCCTGACCTGGATGGTCAGCCAGTTCAGAAACATGATCCAGCCAAAATCCAACAAAGCAAAAAGCAATGCATTACCAGCCTGATTAACTCCCTGACTTTGCTTAACTCACAGCCACAAAGGCTTCCTTGCCAGCAGGGGAAGATGCACAGCCAAGAAGGATGTAGGACCACCACAGCCCCAGTTTAAGCTGCCAAGTTTCTTGACAAGCTTAGGCAAAACTAAAATAGAGCTGCTTCAGAAAAGAGTGGTCACAGTTGTCGTCTTCTCCTCCTCCTATGCAAGCAATATCATTTACATAGCCATGAAGTCAGCCAGTTAAGGCAGTTGATCCAACTGAAGCTCAACGTTTTTCTGTACCGCTGTTTTCAGCTGGATCAGCAAAGAAGGACTGACAGAAAAATAGCTCCTTTTGGTGAAAGCACTGCCAGAGAAATCAAAGCTTCTCTAGTGGTAATGCAGTAACATGACTGTAGAGGACGTCTTAAGTCTTAGCTTGATCGAGTTTACGCTTGGTATTCTGTAGAAAAAGAAAAGCAATATGCTCTAATGTCACATCTTAAAATTGAGATCCCCAGACTGAACAAGTAAGCTATAATTTTAATATATGTTCACTGATCAACATCAACTCCAAAAGCAAGACTAAGGCCATGTTTTCACGTTAGTTTAAACCAAGCTTGCTTGATAAGCTAGCAAAATAAATAAGAATATAAATAACCTTTGATCCCTCCCCCCAAAAAAAGAACAAGGTCAGCAGAGTGTCAGATGAGTGGAATAGGTAGGATAGGACCCCAAAATCAGCAATTACACCAGCTTCGGCTGCCATGAGAATCTCTTACCTGAGAGATTCTGTAAAACATCTTTTCTAGGGTGCAGAAAATGTTATTTTCTATAGCAATAGGGCAATTTAATTTTTTTCCCAATGTTATGCAGCTCCACCAATATTACCAGTGGAATGAAAACAGCTATAGGCTGAATTCAAGAATCCTGTACAGTGCTGTAACAAGCTCTTACAAACATGCGATAAAAACTTTGCAACAATATGTTTTCCTGATAGCCCCTATTCCTGGGGAGGCAAGCACCTTTGCAAGGATTTTCACTGTCATTTCAGAAAGTTTTTATCCCACCATGCTCAGTACGGTAGGAACGAAAAGTACTCACAGATCATTCCGACACCAAGAAGCTATATCAAACTACAAAAAAGAATACTTGGAAGTCTTGCAAGTTTTAAGAGCCCAGCGTGGCTTGTTGGTTTGGGGTTTTTTCTTCCCAAATGCGTAATACTGTCAGCTACTAATACAAATTCAGAGGGTTTCACAATGCTAGGGTGAGAAGATAAACAAACTTGTCTACTCTGTCTAGTTTACATGTACCTTCAGTTTCCACACATTTAAGAGAAGTAATAAATGCAGGAAAGTAATTCCCAGGCTGAAAAACACATTTTCTGCTAATAAGGATTTAAATGGCTGATTTGAATTGCATTTCATATGTATACTTGATGAAAAAATTTCTTTGATGTGTTATGTTTAGGGTTCTGTAAATCAGAGTTTTCACTGAGGCTTAAAACCAACACCTTATTCAATTACAGATTAAAAGGAGTTTACTGTAGGATAACTTAGGCTATCAAAAGCATTTAAGAATCACAGGCAAGGATGAACACATCTCAAATTCATTTTTTTGGACTTTGCTCACATTATTTTTTATTTCTTCCCTGAGATTTTTGCTAAGGCAAAAAAAAAGCAGCATTTCCACACAGAATTGCCAAGAGATGAAGAAATGGAAAACACACACTGATGAGCAGAAAAACAATACTGTTTCTCTATGGTAACTATTAACTTCTGCATAATCATAAAGACCGTTTTAGCAGTAACCATAGATCAATAAGTCAAATAGAACTGATGAGTCAGAAATCCATTTAAATATTTACACTTTTTGCTACAAACCATACCTAGAGTAATATTGTAGCCAAATAGAATGACTGTGCCTTCCATTTTACCCACTGTCCTCATTCGGGAGCCTATCTGGAGAGGTAGGAAGATCAGAAATACAAAACAACAACAAAGCAAAACAAAACCAAACGCCTTAAATGTACAATCAGACATTGTTAACAGTTACAAGCATCTCCTGCTCCGGGCAGCTGAATTAAGAAACATTGACAACAACCTTTAAAACACAGTAGCACACAGAAATCAACCCAAAAAGCTCCCTTATCATTTCATAAGCCGTTAACGAGCAGGTTACATAAATCTACTGGACCGAAGGAGTTGTAGACCAGAGCTGCTGCAAGACATTAACTCTCCTCTGAGGGATGCATCATTTCATTCTTGAAGACTGTTCACCTCCATAAGTGCAATAAAAGGAGCTAAGCGCATTCCAAACAGAAGCTGCGTTTTAACCCTTCATTACCTCCTGAAAACCGGGCGAAGCGATGCTTGCCCGTGGTCAGCGCCCACTCGGGCACACAGCAGCCCTCCGCCTAGCACGCTGTTGCTCATCAATCCCTCCTGCGCGTTGCAGGACGAGCTGAACCCGGCCGTCTGTTCCTTTGTGCAGCCTGGCGGGCTGCTGCACACGCAGAAAGGGACCGGCGAAGCCACGAACCGGGTGAAAAGAGACGAGTTTCGCTGCTCGCGGGGGCCCTTTCCCCTGTAACTCCCGCTGGGAGACTGGGTCGTCAGCGCCCCCGCCCCGGAGCCTCGTCCCGGCGCCTCCCAAACTTCACAGCGCCCCAGCCCTGGCTGAGACAGGATTCAGGGGAAGCCCAAACTTCCCGGAGCCCCGGCGCCCCCCGCCCGCTCCCGCGGCCGCACGCAGGGGCGGGAGGCGATACAAAGCGCCGCGCACGGCGACAGCCGGCCCGGGAGCAGCCGCGCCGGAGGGACCCTCTGACGGAAACCTGGCCGGGATTCAAGGCCTAGGAGAGACCGCAGGCACAGGCGGCCCCAGGAGAGGGAGACCAGGAAGCGGCAGCGCCCCGGGGGTCGCTCCCCGAGGCCGGCGGCTCGGTGCTCCCCGCAGGGCCTGCGCCTCTGCGGCCGCCCCCCGCGGGCTCCACCTGCGGTGGGCCCCCGCCACACCCCACCCCGGGGATCACGCCAGGGCCCACCCCACCGCCCCCCGCCCCTCCCCCGCGACGGGGACCAAAGGGCGCCCCTGCCTCTCCCCCGGCCCCCGCACGCACTTTCCCGGGGCACCACCGCTCCCTGCCCCCTCCGGCCCCCTCAGGCTTCCCCCGCCTCCGGCGCCCCCCCTGCGCCCGGACCCCCCACACCCCACAGCTCTCGCACGCCCCCGCCACACCCGGCTCCGGCCCCCGCCTGCCGAGAGAAGGCCCGACCCCGCACCGCGGCCAGGCCCAGCCCAGCCCAGCCCAGCCGCACTCACCTGCTGCCCGCAGCCTCCTCCCTCCAGCGCCTCCTCAGCCGCCTGTCGCCACCGAGCAGCGCCGCCGCCGCCGCCGCTCCCCCCCTTCCCCCCCCGGCAACAGCTCCCGCCCCCGCCGCCCGCCACGCCCATCCCGGCGGCCCATTGGCCGTCCGCCCCGTCTTTCGGCCTTCGGATTGCTGCGAGGAGCTGCTCGTCAAAGCCCCGACCCCGCCTCTCCCCACCCACGGGTCCCGGGTGTTTTATTCACGCCGGGGCTTTGGCGCCCCCACTCTTTTGCTGCCGCTTCTGATTGGCTGAAGCGGTCGGAGCAAAGCGCCAGGATAGGTTGCCAGAGGTGTCAGCTGCGGCGATGGGCCCACCTCCCCACTCGGGGTTAGGCTGCGTTGGCGGGGCGAAGAGTTGGGTTGCGCGGCGGGAAGGCGGGCGGTTGTTACCTGGGCGGTGGCGGCTGGTCCTCCCTGGGGGGGCCAGGGCAGAAACCCGCCCCCCGCCCGGCTCCCGGAGACCCTCCGGCCGGCATCCCACTGATGCTCTAAGCGGGGGACTGCCTTCCACAGAGCTGATCGCCACCTGTCTCCAGTTTGGCTCTGCTGTGGGTCTCCTTCCCTCACAGCAGCGTGGCGGGCTTCTGGGCAGGCAGGGCCGAGCCACCCCGCTTTGGGGTTTCCATTCTCCGAAGCTCTGGAGTGCAGGGAGCTCGGTGGCCAGGCTCCTCATGCGTGAAAGGGGGCCCCGTGCTACTGCCTGCCATGAGGGAGAGCTCGGGGCAGGCACCCGCCCAAAATGTGTCTGTCGATGGCACTGCAGCTGTGGAGACTGCTCCCCAAGCAGGGAGACCCCCTGGCAGCTTCTGGAGAGCCCCTCACAGGAGAGGCCGCCGCCCTGGCATGGGCTGGTGGCAGCAGCATGAGCAGGAGGCCGAGGAGGATGGCTCCCACCGGCCCAGCTGCAGGGCCCAGCGCCACCTCGGTTTCTCCCCAACAAACCATGTGTGATAACTGTTGCCTTCCCCAGGGGCTGCAGTGAAACGTGCTGCTAATGCCAGTTCTCCAGAAATTGCGCACGTAATGTCCTCCATCAGCTAGAGGCCAGGTTTGCAGGGAAAACATGAGCAGGCTCCTCTCTGCTGCGCATTAACCTCCATGATCGGGACTTTCTGAGATCCAAAATCTCAGGTTTCCTTCCTTCAGCCCAAGACGCGCAAGCGTGCCTCCATATGCAAAGCGGAGGCAGTACCAGGTGCTGAATTCAGCAGGGAAGCTGCGCTTCAAAGGGAAGTTACCCAGGGGAATCCTCTGCATGCAGCACCCATGTGACTGCGCGTACAGGGCTTGGCCTGAACTCATTATCCAGAATGCGTATTTCCAACAGCTGCCTCCTCTCACCAGACTTTCAAGCAGCTACTTCATCCAAATGCAAGCAAGAACAGTTCCTGGAGCATTCAGCTGAAGAAAAAAAAAAAAAAAACCAACAAAAACCACCCTCAGGAAATTGAAATGCAAAGATTACATGAGGTTTCTCAGCATCATTATCTTCTCCCTGCATGCACCATCCCCCTTATTCCTCTTTGTTTCTGAATCAAGCAAAGAAACAGAGCAACAAAGAACATGGGCCTTAATGTTACTGGCAAACATCCAGAAAATAAAGCAACTGAAATCAGTGGGAATTTCAGAACATCGTGTGCAAAAGTCATTTACCAAGTTCACGTAGGAGGTGCTCGGGCAGAAGTATGAGTGTGACGCTGAGTTTCAGACTGATGCTCTGACCCCCAAATCATCCCTTGTTCACAAATTAAACTAAGAAGAAGATACCTTTTTTTTTCCTTACATCTTTTTGCATATCCCTCTGCTTGGAAAGCAAAATCAAAGCAGAGAGCTGCCTTCCCTCTCACAGTTGCTTCTCAGTTACTTTCAGACTGCTGCTCTCAGCCAGCAGCACGACATAGCTATGTTTGAGCCAAACATGTTCCAAAATGACTAGACAGACAAGACATTTCTACCAGTCCTGAGTTTTCTTCTGATTTTATGAAAACTAGAGACATTCCTGACCTGGTATAGCTCTTAAAATATTGCATTCCCAGTAGCTTCGGTTTTACTCTTCATCTTGTTCACAGTCTGAATTTCTGACAAAAAAATCTGTAACACGTGGTGCCCTAAACCTTAATTTCTAAGGAACAATTCCCATATTATAAAGATGCTCTACTTCCAAATGAAAAGTATTTGAGGGCTGGCAAGGAAAAGGCCAGGACATGCTATTGTAAATAAAGTTGTAATGTGTGCTTCAGTTATATATAGCTTTTACAAATATTTATTAGATAGTTAAATTGATTTGTTGCCATTACCACTTCTCTGCTTGGCTGTTTGTATCTCTCCCTAACTTGACCTGCCCATATAGTCATTGGTGACCGAAGGGAAAGGGGGCTGTGGTGGGAAAGGAAAGGAAGATGACCCTGGAGGTCACCTAGCTGGACAAGCTGAGCATCTAACATAGCAAACTGCGCACTCGCAGTGCTGCACTGTGGGTCCGAGTCACGTTCTGTGTAGTCACTCTTCCCACAGAGAGTTTCCATGCACGGGGGGAAATTAATTCTCCAAGGCCTGATACTGGAAGCAAGGCTTCAAGGTGCTTTAATCCTTATGGATAACAAAGAATTGGGAGAGACTTCATAGCATTCCCAAGAAAACCAACCCAGTTTTCCCCTTTCCACCCTTTGTTTAAGACTGAGAATGGGGCTCTGTGGGTAATATACAGGATTAATGGATTTGGCTGTTCCTGTTATGCCCACTTACTCCTGTCAGCAGTGCCTTTCCAGCCGAGATCCTTCCTGGTCTCAGTGGGATGGCAGGATAGTATGCTATCCCCTGAGGACCTGAGAGTATATTACACACACACTCATGATAACGTAAACTCCGTATCCTCATTGCAGATACCCGGAGGCTTAACACCGTTCTTCCCTATTGGCTATCTAAAACAATGTCAGTGATTAAATCTCCCTTCTCTAATCACACCATAATATCATCCCTTCTAGGAACAAGCCATACCAGTATAAATACTACAACACGAGCATTTTTATGCTGCTAGAACTGTGCTCACCCAAGAGGAATTCCATCTTTTTGACAATACAGGTAAAACAGCGGGAGCTTGTATGCATGGATGAGTACTGAAAATGTTCAAAAATACTTCTAGAAGGTGCCATATTGTCTAGTAGCAATACAAACCTACTATGGGAAGCAGATACACAAGTATTACATGGGCTTTCTCCTATCATGCTCTGAGCAGACCTGAACAATATGGTTGCTAAACCAAGACATCCTGTTTGCATGGTATTTCCATCTTGGTAGTGCTGCATCAGAAGTGAGCAAGCAATTTCAGAGTACGTCAGAAAAACTTCAGTGTAGGCAGCTTTTACAGGAAATAAAAGGTAAAGTCTTTTGCAAGGCTTCTGAAAAGGAGCAACTTCAGAAGAAGCAAATGTTGAATGGTGCTGCTATATGTTAGCACGGCTATATGTTCATTTTGAAATAATAGGCATAAATATATTTAATGAGCAAAGCTATGCAGTTGCCATCATTAATACAGAAAGGATGTGAATAGTAAGAATCCCTTAAAATCTTTCTTCCTGGGAAAAGCACCACCCAAGAGCCATGGTCTGTGCATATCAAAAGAATATTCTCTAGCACAAGATACGCAATGCACGCAGGAACAGCTTGACTATACCTTCTATCTCGATTGTCTAGATGTGATTAATACTACGGGGCAAATGCTTCATTCAGGTTCTCTTTCCTTTAATTTTAGGATGGGGATTTTCCCCTCATTGCCATTTGCTTCTCTCCTTCTGCTGAAAAGCAACAAGACCAGAGCCTTGGAGTCTGCAGCTTTGCGTTTAGTCACTGCCTACGGAGTCACTGCAGATGGTATCTGCTCAATGCTACGAATGCTAGATGGCATCTATTAAGAGCACAAAAACCCTCATAAAATTATTTCAAAATGCTTTCCAAGTACACACACCCCGTCAAGGGGGTGAGTAAGCTCAGTCCAGGGTCCTACTCAAATACGTTACATAAATTCTGCTTTAACTTACAAAGTATATATTTTACTGTCATATGGGGCAAGAGAAAATGTCTGTGCTTCCAAATCCGTCCAAAAAGATAATTTCATAGGGAGGACTGGACCTTGTAATTATTATTTTTATAAATTTGTTTTAATTGGGCTGTTCCATGGCAGGGAAGGCTTCTTTTCTCAGTGGGGCTCTGTGTACAAGATATCCAGGATTAAAGACCACAACCAGTCACCGAATAAGAAAATCCCTGAGAAGAGAGAAACAGCTGGAGAGAGGCCAGAATCTCTGCCAAGAGATGCTTCAGTGAGTGAGTGCATTCACTCTGATGAGGGGGGCCAGAGGATAGCTCTTGAGAAACAGTGCCTGAATTAGCTTTTAGTCTTGTTATCTGGCAGTGAACTTTATAGCTTTCAGAACGAGGAGCAGGCTTCACAATCCAGCCCAGTGTCCTTCCAGCAATGACATACTGGATGTCACTAGGCTGTATGAGATTGTCAGGGCTCTAGCTAAGGAAACCCGTTAGTGAAGGCTTGAAATGTTCTTTTTCCTTACTGGGTATTGCTTTTGGCATGAGAACAAAACTGACAGTGCAAAAGGAAGGCTGCCAGCAAAGTAATAATGAGAAAAAGGATTAAACTGAGTTTAACTTTCTAAATGTGACTGGTTTACATTAATGGTTTGCCGGGAACACGGAGAAAGTACCGGTCAGTTTGCATGGTGGTGAACAACTGAGTATCCAATACGCAGAGAATTGCAAAGGATTTTGCCCTTTCCACTCATTAGTGAAGACTGCTCATAGCTTTGCAGGATCAAGCCTTATCCGAACTGCTCTTTAAACTCAAGATTTCCATTATTTGAACAGGGAATGGCATAAGGTTAAAATTTCAAATGAACCCTACATCTCTTTGAGGTGACATTTACTCATTTCTTTTGAAGTTGCTTGTGGCTCTTTAATAAGTTGTACTCACCGCATTTTTTATGTCCTCTTAAATAAAAGGCGTGTGGCTCTTGGCAATGCAGCTTATACGCTCATAAAATCTGAGTAACTTTGTGCTAAATTCTAATTAAGAAATTTAATTGCGCCTCCAGTTGCTACTCTGTCTATGTGAGCAGCAGCTGGGGACCACCTAATCATTCAGAGATCTGTGCTACTTTCCTTTTGTTTATTTAAAGAGCTGTACATGGCACTGTTCTTTCTTTACAACAAATTCCCTTGAAATATTGGACAATGAATGAAACCAGCATGTAGACCTTGTGGCTATTCCTAGACAACCATCTGAGTACTCGGTAAGTGATACTGAAGCTCTCTCTTTTTGCTTTAGGTCAAACCCCTTTCTTGTGTCGCGCAGAAAAATAGCAACATTCTTTAATCTTGAAAGCATTTACTATTAGAAAGGCTAAATTGTCAAAAGAAACATTTTATTGTTATAAAGATTTCACCACCATTATTTTCCAGTGTGTCCTTCACTCTGAGACTTTGTTATACATCAAAAAAAAATCCAGCGTCAATCATCTGTCTCTCAGCAGTAGAAAGTGACATCCGTACGAAGATCAGAGCCCTCGAATGAGACTTTGAACCCGCTGTACTGGTAAACATCCAGAATAGCTTTGCTGCAGTCATTACAGATATTCCGGTGTAACTCAGGTCAGGCTCTGTGTACAGTGCCCAGCTTCTTCTGAGAAGAATCAGTTGCACTTGAGTAAATTAAACAGTAACACAAATAACAACCCAGATGCCCAGATTTTTCAAAGGTCTCCCCCCCCCAACCTATTTAGCCATGCTTATGTATAATTAAAGCATACAATAGCCTAAGTTCTACCATATTTCAAAGCACCTGCATCTCGGTTTTGTTAAAGGCCCAGTTCTGTTGAAACGGTTTCAGCTGATAAGATTATTCTGGTAAGCAGGGCTTAACCTTGGGAAAACAAAGAATGGATTGAAATAGAGAGTTCACCCTTCCCTTCTCTTCCAGTCTACACATGCACGCACAGGCTGCTTGCACTCCCCTCTCGTTTTAAAGCCCATCCACTCCAGTCGTCTTGCCAGGAAAACGCGATCTCCCCTTCCACGCGTGTTTCCTACCGCAGGGGTGCAGAGCGCTGATCGGCCTCTGCCACCTGCTGGCAAAGCCGAAAATGTTCAGGACATTAAATCGACAGCAAAAATGTTGCCCGCGCACATCTAAAATCCATCTCCTTTAGCTAAACAATGGTGCTAGCTAAACAGTGTTTAGCTAAACCATCGTGGTACAAACAGGACAATTTTCTGCTGCTGTTGGTTTTCCCACAGCTTTGGCTGCAAAGGCTCTGCCGGCAGAACCCTATCAGCAAAACACCTCCAAAATTAGAAGTGGTGCTATTGAGTATGCACAAAATGGGTCTTGGCCGCTTACAGCACAGTGACGGGATGTCAGGCTGATTTGTGAGGGGTTTTTTAAGGCAATCCAGCAATTCTTAAACCTTTAAGATGTCTGCATCTGTTCTAGAATTAAGACTTAACAGCTGAACTCATCCTCATTAGACCTAACTAATGATTTCTGCTCTTGAATTCTGGCAAAATTGAAACATAGATCTGGGTTGAAACCCTGGCAATAGTAAAGTTAAAAGAGGTCGAAATTCGCTTTTCAGCTTTGTATCCTAGGCCTGGTACGCTAAGTGACCCACACAACAGATCTGCACGTGCCTTGTGAATGTTAGCTGCGTGTTTAACATATTGTGTGAAGCTGATATTCATATCTGTGAGAGGCTAATAACACCCTTGTGAACCGGAGGGTGCCTGGGCACACTTGGGTAATTGCTCCAGTTAAATGCTTTAGACTCACAGCAGCCTCTGGAGATGAAATTCTTATGCAAAATCCATTCCCATGAATTATCGGAGTTCATCAAAGATTTTTCTCACAGAAGTACTGCATAGTGAATTTCTTGTTCATGTTCTTGATCAGTGTATTGGATTTGCATAGCAAGGCTTTGATAGCAGGGGGTGCTAGAGGGGTGGCTTCTGTGAGAAGGTGCTAGAAGCTTCCCCTAGGTCTGATAAAGTCAATGCTGGCTGGCTCCAAGACAGACCTGCCGCTGGCCAAGGCCAAGCCCATCAGCAACAGTGGTAGCGCCTCTGGGATAACATAGTTAAGAAGGGGGAAAAAAACTGCTGCGGGAATACAGCAGCAAAGAGAGGAGTGCGAAGATGGGAGAGCAACAACCCTGCAGACACCAAGGTCAGTGAAGAAGGAGGGGGAGGAGGTGCTCCAGGCACCGGAGCAGAGATTCCCCTGTAGCCTGTGGTGAAGACCATGGTGAGGCAGGCTGTGCCCCTGCAGCCCATGGAGGTTAATGGTGGAGCAGATAATTCACCTGCAGCCCATGGAGGACCCCACGCCAGAGCAAGTGGATGCCCGAAGGAGGCTGTGACCCTGTGGGAAGCCCACGCTGGAGCAGGCTCCTGGCAGGACCTGTGGACCCATGGAGACAGAGGAGCCCATGCTGGAGCAGGTTTGCTGACAGGACTAGTGACACTGTGGGGGACGCATGCTGGAGCAGTCCATTCTTGAAGGACTGCACCCCGTGGAAAGGGCCCACACTGGAGCAGTCCATGAAGAACTGCAGCCTGTGGGAAGGACTCATGTTGGAGAAGTCCGTGGAGGACTGTCTCCTGTGGGAGGGACCCCATGCTGGAGCAGGGGAAGAGTGTGAGGAGTCCTCCCCCTGAGGAGGCCAGAGCAGCAGAGACAACATGCAATGAACTGACCACAACCCCCATTCCCTGTCCCCCTGCGCCGCTCATGGGGAGGAGGTAGAGAAAATCAGGAGTGAAGTTGAGCCCGGGAAGAGGGGAGGCATAGAGGGAAGGTGTTTTTAAGATTTGGTTTTATTTCTCATTATCCTACTCTGATTTGATTGGCAATAAATCAAATTAATTTTCCCCCAAGTTGAGTCTGTTTTGCCCGTGACGGTAACTGGCGAGTGATCTCCCTGTCCTTATCTCGACCCACGAGCCTTTTGTTGTATTTTCTCTCCCCTGTCCAGCTGAGGAGGGGGAGTGATAGGGTGGCTTCGGTGGGCACCTGGCATCCAGCCAGGGTCAACCCACCATAATCAGAAAAGCATCAACACAGTCTGACAATACAAACCCCTACAGTTTTTCACATTTGCCATGAGCTGAGTCTTGCTGGTCAGTCCTCTACCTGTGCCGAAGCTGCAGCCTCTGGAAGTGCAGGGCAGCGCTCAGGCTGCCCGGGTACCTGCAGTGCCACTGACACTGTCCTTCTGGGAAGCTTCAGGCCTAGGAGAGAGATCGAGAGAGAACAAAGGTCTGCCCAGGTTATTGGGCAGTTAGTGGATTTGGAAAAAAAAAACAAAACAAAACACTACATGACATGACAGCCTTTGGGGGTTTGGGATCCTTCGAGAGGACGTAGCCTTTCACCTGGCGTCTCCATTAGAAGCACAAGAAAGGGGAGGAGGGATGGCGCACCAGAGTCGGCTCCATCCAACCTGGATTTCTATTCCTTGCGCAACAGAACCTTATGAAATAGGTCTTACCTCATCTCGCCTTATTAGGCTGCAAAGTAATTGCACGCTGTCCAAAAGCATATCCTTGTGCTTAAGCACACCTTCGGAAAAAAATCTTTTCTGCATGTGCTTAGAGCGTACTTACAGAGGGAAGCTTCCCAGCCCGGCAACAGATCTATCTATGTTAGTTCCTGGGGGAATCGCCTCACCTTTCCTTTCTCGGGGGGGGGCGGAAATAAGCCTGGTATATTTTAAGTGGACACGATGCTAAAACATAAGACGTTCCGTTTTATACAGCATCACAAGCACACATTTAAAACTTCCTTCCGCGGGCAGACGCGCGGCCTTTCCACGCGGGATCCACCTCCCCCGAAATCCCGTGTCCGGGACGCTCCCGAGTGCACCCACACGCAAAGGCCCCACGGGCCGCTTCCGGCGGGGCGGGGCGGCGCGGCGCAGCGCGGGCGGCCATGGCGGCGGGCGGCGCGGAGGAGCAGCGGCGGCGGCTGGGGCGGGTCTCGGCGCTCTCGGTGTACCGCCGGGCGGCGGGGGCCGGGCGGCTGGAGCGGCGCCGCCGCAGGACGCCGCTGCCCGCGGGCGGCAAATGGGCCAAGGCGCGGCCGAGGCGCCGCGGGGCGGGAGGCGGCGGCCCGGAGCCGAAGGCCCCGCCGCCGCCGCCGCCAAGCGCCGCCGCGCCCCCAGCCGCGTGGAGCGGACCGAGGCGCGGCCGAGGCCCGGCGAGGCGGGAGGCGGCGGCCCGGAGCCGGAGGCCCCGCCACAGCCGCCGCCGAGCGCCGCCGCGCCCCCCAGCCGCGTGGAGCGGGCCACGGCGCCGGCCGGCCGCCCTGAAGCGAAGCGGCGGGGCGGCCCCGCGGCGAGCCCGGGCGGCCCGCGGCCGGCGGGAGAGGGCGCCGGCGGCGGCGGCGTGGTGGGGCTGCTGCGGCGGCTGGGGCGGCTGGAGGACAGCCGGCAGCGGGCGGCCGAGCTGTTCCGGTGGCTGGTGGCCCCGGTGGCGCCGGGGGAGTTCCTGCGGCGGCACTGGGAGCGGGCGCCGCTGCTGGTGCGGCGGGGCGACCCCGGCTACTACGCGGGGCTCTTCTCCACGGCCGACTTCGACGCCGCCCTGCGAGGTGGCCAGGTGCACTTCGGGACCCACCTGGATGTGACCAGCTACGCCGAGGGGGTGCGGGAGACGCACAACCCATCCGGCCGGGCCCTGCCCGCCGTCGTCTGGGACTTCTACCAGAACGGCTGCTCCCTGCGGCTCCTCAGCCCCCAGGCCTTCTCCCCCACCGTCTGGCACTTACTCTCCATCCTCCAGGAGCACTTTGGCAGCATGGCGGGGGCCAATACGTACCTCACGCCACCAGGGACGCAGGGCTTTGCCCCCCACTACGATGACATCGAGGCCTTCGTGCTGCAGCTGGAGGGGAAGAAGCATTGGCGTGTCTACAGCCCCCGGACAGATGCTGAGGTGCTGCCTCAGTTCTCCAGCGCAAACCTCACGCAGGCTGAGCTTGGCGAGCCTGTGCTGGAGACCGTGCTGGAGGCCGGGGACCTGCTGTACTTCCCCCGTGGCTTTATCCACCAGGGTGACTGTCTCCCTGATGCACACTCGCTCCACATCACTGTGTCTTCCTACCAGAGGAACTCCTGGGGAGACCTCCTGGAGAAGCTCCTCCCAGCTGCCCTGCAGATGGCACTGGAGGAGGATGTGGAGTACCGGCAAGGGCTTCCCATGGACTACCTGGGGTACATGGGGGTTGCCAACTCGGATGCAGTCGACGCTCGCCGAACAGCCTTTATGGAGAAGGTGCAGAGCCTGATAAAGAAACTTGTCAACTATGCACCCATTGATGCTGCCGTGGATCAGAGAGCCAAGTCGTTTCTTCATGACTGTCTCCCCCCCGTGCTTACACAGAGTGAAAAGGCGCAGAGTGTGTACGGCTTCCCGGCCCGGTGGCAAGATGGAGGCCCCTGCGATGTCGATATACTGATAACAAAAGACACAGAAGTACGTCTCCTCCGCCATGGCATGATTAGATTGTGTAATGAAGAAGCAGGTGTGATGCTGTATTACACGACAGAAAACTCAAGAGTATATCACAAGGAAGAACCCAAGTTCCTTGAGATAGATCCCGAGTATACAGACAGTATCGAATTTCTCCTGTCTTCCTATCCAAACCACGTCAGTGTGGATACCCTTCCATGTGAAACCTTGGAGGACAAGATTTCTCTGGCCACGCTACTGTTTGAGAAGGGCATTCTGACTACAAAGAAGCCTCTGGTGCAAGTCTAACTCTTATTTTTTAACAAAATAAACATACATTTGTTTAGAAAGTGTTCTGTCTTGTTTTCGCCTTACACCTGCTAGGTGTGAATCAGCAGTCTGGATCACAGTATCTCATCTGGGGGCAGAAGGGCTTTGGTGTGGGTAGAGATGTTCTGATTAAAACAGGTATCTATTCTAGGCATGATTCTGCATGGCTGTGTGACTAGAGAAGTGCTTAATTTTTTATTTTTTCCTTTCGTCAGCCCTATTACTACACCCTAGGTAACTTCAGGAAGCTAGCGAACTTTCTTGCAGTCTAAATCAGCTATGTGTTTACACAGTGTTGTAAAGCAGCCTGCCCTACCGCATCAAGGACTCATTACTCGGGCAAGTTTGGTGACGGTCTCTGTTCTGTGTGCCTGTGCTGTGCCATGCTGCTCATACAGCACGGCCTTCAGGCCTGGGCTCTGCTGCAAAGATCCCTTGGCCACAGGAAGAACTCGGCCAACTCTTCCTAAAAGTGGAGCCCCTAGGCAGCTCCCCCTCAGTGCCAGCGATTACGCCACCTGCATGGCCCTGCCCTTATCGAACAGTGCAGCAAGATGTTCTTGTGCGAACATGAGCTGCTGCATTTGAAATGCTTCAGGCTCTGTCTCTTCTTTTTCAGTCTGATAATTGCAAGCTGTCTTAGTGATAGAATAACCTCCCCCACTGGTTTTCCCACAGCAGCCCCTAGCAAGGAAATTACTGGTCCTTTCAAGGCAAATGGGGCACCCTCTAATAGGGGGGTTTTCATGTTCGGTGCAAAAAGTTTCATATCAGGACCTAACAAGTTACGTGAATATGCTCCTGGCTGTGCGGCCAGTTCCTGTGAATACTGACAAGCCTCAGGTATACTTTTCCACAATGCCGTTTTATCCTTGGAGTCAGCAGGTGAGGGATATTGTGTCTGTAAAGCCTCCTGAAGCCATACCCACAAGGAACGGGCTGTGTTACTCTGTGCTCCTCCGAGCTGCTGGGTCATCAGGGTTTTGCGAGATGGTACTCACGCACTCTAATTGTTTAGGATTTAAGTGTACGCTATCTCCTCCAAAGTCCCATACTTGCAACAGACAGTGCGCCAGCCTTTCCCCTCTCTTTTGCCCTTATGCTTTTGCTAAATCTTGAAACGGGCTGTGTAAAATCACACACCATGAGAGCATGCTGAGGTGGCCCTGGGGGCCCCTTTGCTTTGTGAATCACTAGTGACTGGACAGAAATGCTATTGCCACGCTCATCCTCTGACCCCTCTGTCTACTCGTCCTCACCAGAGGATCAGTGGTCCTCGTCCCGCCATTCATCCCCCTGGCAAATAGCTCGTGCCGGAGTGGTGCCCTTCCTGGGCTGCTCTGTGTGCCCCCCCTTGCAACCACAGGCACCTGCAGCATGGCTGCCTGCGCTGCGGGCACTTCCAGCACAGGTGGCCGCACCACGGGCAACTGCATGGCAGGTGCCGGCACCGCAGCTTGCTGCTTGGGGGCTGTGGTGCAGAGGCGCACCAGTAGCTCACGCAGGTCTTTCTGCGTTGGCTGTAAGCACCCCCATGTCCATTTCAAGCATGTTAATAACAACTAAAGATGGCATAAATTCTCAGGTTTTCCTTTCCCTGGCCCCTGTTTTCTAAGACGGCATAATACTTCAGCTGGGGTGGGACATTCTGATAATTCCTACTCAGCTTCTAAATCCACTGGGGAAACTGCCTGGGCTAAACACCTTGCAAATACCACTCACGGATTTGTGCGGGGCCAGCCAGGCACAGTTTCTCTTTTCTTCTTTGTTCTTTTTCTGGAAAGGTATTTCTCGCTGAGACCTGCTGACTGTGCCAAATGTTTTGCACTAGGAGGTGCTGGTCCATTATGATTGGCACTCGCATTCTGTAAGGTATCATTAAAAATGCTATTTATTAGAGCTAACACTCTTAAGAGAATAGCATAGATAATCTTACATCCCTTTAGATGCTGGGAACCCCAAGCAGCTTAACATGCAACAGGACTCTGATCCACATGCAGCATGCCATGCAGACATGGTCCATAGCAGAGATTCTCCCCTTTTGGTCTTTCAAAGTGTTATAAGATTTTTGTATAAGGAAACAGCTCTATTTATCATGTCTACAGTCAAACAGAAATAATATTCACACGAGAACATCTTGCTGCACTGTTTGGTAAAGGCAAGGTCACGCAGGTGACATAATCGCAGGTACTGGGTGGGAGCTGCCTGCGGGCTCCTCCAAAAGGAAGAGCTGGCTGAGTTCCTCCTGCAGCCAGGGGATTTGTGCAGCACAGCACAGGCCCGAAGCCCACGCTGTACGTGCAGCGCGGCACAGCACAGGCCTGGGCATGCTCAGGTTAACTCTGTTGTGGGTCACTAACTGCTCGATGTACAATGGTCTTCCCTTCAGGATCACTACACTTGACTTCCACTGAGAAAAGTGGTGAGATGCCTAAATGTGCTGGAGGATTTCAGACCTAGTGACAAACTGATCTCCCGGTCTCAGAATAAGAAAGCAATTTATCATCTGCTTCATTCTTTGTTCCCTATATAAAAATAGGAATGCGTTTTTCATGCATGTTTGAATTCATAATAATAATTATGGAATATGGAATGCATAATAATGCTACAAATACACCTGCAATAGCAATACTTCATCCTTCCCTAATGTCCTCCAGCACTGAAGATCTCCATATTTCAATAGTATCAATACTTGTCAATTTGCAACCCATGGCAAGGTAAAAAACTATGCTTGTCCTTATTTTACAGACAATGGCTAGCAAGGAAAACTCTATGTAGCTCAGCCAAAAGCACATGGCATCTTTTGCAAAATTTAGAAAATAAAGCCATTTGCATTAAGTTAACAACACAGACATTGCTTTCGTGGTCTCTCACTTTCTAGTACATACGCAATCAAGTACGAAGAGATGGGTCAAAATTAAGTTCACCCAATTCCCTTGATTTCTGAGGTGTCTTAAATTAGAGTGTTTATTTGGAGCATATATATCCTATGGCTTTTTATAATATTGGATCCAAAGGTACCCTTCTTGGATATTGATGATTTTATGGTGCAATGGTGCTGATAAAGAGAAAACAGGCAATTGCTTGATCATGTTGTTTCATAGCAGTTAGAATTTCCCATACCCATACACAGATCAGCAGCCTCCAAGTAGGAGCTTCTCCCATCGAGGAGAAGGTTGGAGGGTTGGTGACCAGCCCATGTTGCTCCACCATGGCAGATGCACAAGCTACGATAGCCTTCAGCCTACTGATAACATGTATGCTTGTGAGAGCCCTCGTTAAACCTTCTGATGTCACACTTCATCACTGGGGATCTGGCATGGGAGAGGAAAACATGTTCAGACAACTGGCATTGTGATCTTCTCTATACTTCTTACATATGGAAGATCTCCCTGGGATATATTCACCAGGAAAACAGACGAGACTTTCATCATTCCTACAGCTGCCCTTTGTTTTCTGTTTCCCTGATCTAGAGATGGCATCTCAATGCAACCTGAAGTGGTTCAGTCAGAAATGGGCTTCCAAAATGACCTCATGGTGGTGAAGAGGTTCGCAGAAGGTGAGTAGAACTGTGAAGCTGTTGTGCCCACAGCCAGAAATGCACCTTGTAAATTCACCTGGAATTCCAGCTGAAAACTTCTCATCCAAAGGCCAGCTAAAACTATGTTCAGGCCTTACTGTCGATATTCCTCCATTGGGAAGAAAAGGGAAAAGTGCAAGAATTGTATTACCATCTATCCGTGGGTGAGACAGCTCTGCTCCTCTAAGTGATCATACATTATCTGCCACAGGGCACTTCCTCTGAGCAGTTCCCATCAATCTTGGATCTCACCCCTCATGATAACCCCCCCCCCAGCAGCCTGAGGATGGCTGCCAGAAGGAAAGGGATGGCAGATACATCAGAATCAGTCCTACCTAGATCTCCTAGTAAGTGTCTGGATTCATCCTATTCACGACACGTAGATGATCTCCAGCATATTTTTTTAAACACCCAAACTGTTGATGCCAATTCCCAACATGTATGAATTCAGGGAAAGGGGCAACCCTTTCCAAAGGAAACCTGAAGCTTCTCTGAGTTTGGGAGAGAAGCCCGGGTAGGGGGCTGCAGCTGCACCTTCCCCTGGGTCCATTCCTGCAAGGATAACAACCAGCAGGCCTGAAGGCAGATTGCTCCCAAGAACCTGCCCTATGTTTGCACTTGCCATTTGGAAACTGCTCTTGTGGCAGCTGGCCTGACAGCAGGTACAGCCTGTGCAGCCGTGGGGCACCGGGGCCTGGGCACAGCTGCTGCCTTTGGAGATGCTCCTGCAGTGCCGGGGGACGGGCTGTGCCAAGCCCGCCCTGCCGCGGGCACTGCCAGGGCTGCAGCAAGGGCTCCAGGCAGCCTTGATGGCTCCCAGCACAGCGAGTGCCCCTCAGCTGCCATCTCCCTGCCTGTGTGTGGGAGGGTATGGGGAAGGACCAGCTGCTTTAAGGAGGACTCCCCACTGTGGAGCACTAAGACTCACCGAGTAGCCAGAGGCTGTCTGCCCCATCAGGCAACGGGGTAGATACGAGGTGCTGTTGACCTGGCTGCACCTGGCACAAGCCCTCCATCAGCTCTGGTCTGATGGACATGGGGAAGTGTCTCATCCTCCAGAAGCCACACCATGGCTGATGGAGGGGAATGTTCCGCATGCTGCAAGGCAAGGCAAGGCAAGGCAAGGCTTGCTTGGGCTATATCCCTGGCATTTAGCCAGGGGATGCCTGCTACACATGCCTGTTCCTCCAGAAGCACTTGTGCCTGAAGTGCTGGACTAGAGCAATGCAGGACCGGAGGGACGGGGATGTGTATGGAGGTGGCTGAGAGGCTGTGGGTCCCTCTCTTTCCCTTTCAGGCCAGGAGAAGTCTAGATAACAGTCTGCATAAATAAGTAACTCTTAGAAGCTGAGGTTAAGTCTGGTGAGTTCCAACTTGGGAACGGCCCATTTGTATTTGCTACGCTGTGAGTGCACTGGGGACCATTTTCTCTGGGATGGTGTGGTCCGAACAGTAACGGAGTCTGACAACATGTTATAAAATAAAGCTTTGTAGAGGTAGTAGGAAAGATGAGCAACTATGCGCCCATACGACGACCCATCCAATCACTGACAGCAAACACAGGATCGTAAGTGATGCCCTGGCTCCAGTGGGCTGCCAGGGACATTTGGTGTCCGGGTCATCTGGCAGCAAGAGCCAATCGTGCAAATGCCTTTTGAATGCGGGTAAGAGTCGTGCCACCCCTTGGCTCCAGCAATGGGAGTCTGATTTGAGAGAATCATTCCTTACACTAATAATGCAGGCAGCATCCTGCCTATGCTGCCAGTGTTGGTCAGGGGGCAGGGTGTCAGGAGGCAGGGTGTCAGATGGGACATTGGAGGGGAGGGGAAGCCTGCCGCTAAAGCAGCAGAAACCCTGGTGGCTGCCATCACCCCTATGTACTCTGTGCAATCTCTCAGCATACCTGAATGTCCCCACCAGTTACCTTCAGCTGCAGTCCAGCTAAGAAGTTGTGCTGGCATTTGCCTCGGGTGACGTTCAGTTCAGCATTAGTTGACCAATTGAGCCTTTAACATAGCCTTTGAAGTATTGAGGAGACTTCTCTTCTTGACAGACATTTCCTCTTCATCACTGGGCAGGCAGATAATTTCTGCAAAGGCAAGTGTTTTGTTAATCAAACCAGAAAAAATGTTTGCAATCTCAAAGAAAGTAAATGCTAGGCATATTCTCCTCCCCTTTCCATCGTTCATCAGGAGCAAGGAGTCCATTTTGAACCAGATGGCCATCTAAGATGGGGGATGAGGCAGCATAAGGCTCATTCAGAGCACCAGGATGATGCTTGGCAAGAGATCTAGGCTTTATTCTACCCCACCAGCAAGCACACCCAGGTCTGAAGGACCTGAGTTGACAGATGCTTTTTTGTTTATTGAATTAATATTGTTCACACCTGCACCAGTATAACCCCAATAACATGGCTTGATACACCTACAGCTGTGAGTAGAATTAGGTTCACATTTTCTGTAATTTCCCTGATCTTTTTTGATCAGGCATTGAGAAAAGGGATAGCATTTGAATTGATCTTAATCAAACAGATCATATGGAATATGCTCATTTATCTAGCTGGTGGCCTGTGAACTTTAAATAAATTTCTGTATTCTCCATATAACTGTGGTCTCCCCATGTGTATACCATCTTCAGCCCATACTTTAAAGCCACCTCCACCATATGCACCTTTTGGTGTAGAGAATTCACCACATTTACAGTGAATATCTCATCACAAATGGAAACATCTCTGCTGAACTGCAGAAACTGTACAATATGGGGTGTTAGAAAAAGTAATGGTGCTGTCTCTGGTTAAGAGCTCTTAGGTTGCTGCAAGAGAGGTCTTCTCTCTGGAAGAGCTGTGTCTTCTGTGCCTTGGGTTCACCTCTCCTCTGGAAGGATGTGCTCTGGCTGGTAACTTCCACTTCTGGCCCCAATATAGTCCAGTCATACAAGAAGCTGTTTTGCAATCTTCTCTCAAAGGATGTACAACTGCTGCTTTGTGTTTGGATTGCAAAATTTTTATAAGAGATCAGAACTGATAAAAGAGAATTAGTAGCAAATTAAACTCCCAGGCCCTTCCCTACCTGGGATATTTTGTAATCCGTGCTCCCAACCAGCCCAGCCAAAACCTGCGGGCCTGCCCTAGCGCGAGTAAGGCACGCTGGGCGTGGGCAAGAAGAGCAGATGGCAGAGCAGGAGGGAGGGAGCGATGGGAGCCTTGGGGCAGCCCATGGCCACACCAGGTGCCATCATTTGGCGAGAAGTGCAAGACTGCAGAGTCCCAGGAGATGCCAGGAGAGTGGTGCCAGGCTCGTGGGGCTGTCTCTCCCCTGAGGTGCTCCCAGACCACAGCCCCATGCAGCACCCACCCCAGCACAGGGTGGCACTAGCTTCTCTTGGGATGACCCCACCGCATGAGGTGGGCTCCCACCCCATCTGAGCTTCTGCAGAACATCTTCCCCTAGGGGGAGGATGGGACCCAAGCCCCAAACATACTCCCTCACTGGGCTTCTGGGGCAGGGGGGCCTGAAGGAGCTGGGGCAGAGGGGAGCGAAGAGGGGCTCTGTACCAGACCTTGCCATGCTGCCCCATGACTGTCCCCACGCCTGCAGCTGGCCCCACATGGAGCAGGTCACAGGCGCCCGGGCTGAGGACAAGTGGAAGCTTCCCTCTCCTCCAGCACAGCACTGCCTCCATGATGGTGATGCCCTGCTGCATGTGGCATCATGTCATCTGGGTGAGCTGTCTAGGCTGTCCAGGGGAATCAGTCCATCCCAAAGTGCTCCCAGACTGTGGGGACAATTCCCCCCAGGTGTGCATGCCACAAAGGGGCAACCCTTTCCAAAGGGAGCCTGCAGCTTGGGAGAGGGAAGGGAGAGCCTGTGAGAGAAGCCCAGATACGGGGAGGAGGGCTGCAGCTGTGCCTTCCCCTGGGTCCATTCCTGCAAAGGTAGTAACCAGCAGGCCTGACAGCATATTGCTCCCAAGAACCTGCCCTATGTTTGCACTTGCCATTTGGAAACTGCTCTTGTGGCAGCTGGCCTGGCAGCAGGTACAGCCTGTGCAGCCGTGGGGCACCGGGGCCTGGGCACAGCTGCTGCCTTTGGAGATGCTCCTGCAGTGCCGGGGGACGGGCTGTGCCGAGCCCGCCCTGCCGCGGGCACTGCCAGGGCTGCAGCAAGGGCTCCAGGCAGCCTTGATGGCTCCCAGCACAGCGAGTGCCCCTCAGCTGCCATCTCCCTGCCTGTGTGTGGGAGGGTATGGGGAAGGACCAGCTGCTTTAAGGAGGACTCCCCACTGCGGAGCACTAAGACTCACCGAGTAGCCAGAGGCTGTCTGCCCCATCAGGCAACGGGGTAGATATGAGGTGCTGTTCAGGTGCCAGGTGTTGTTGCACATCATGTGCCACTACTGTATGACCTGTCTAGAATTGGGTTTTCATACCTATAAACGAGAGAAAAAAAGAGTTTACTTCTCCTCTGCATGCTTAGTACCTTTAGCTCATATTTTAAAACACCCCCTCAGAAATGCATATTTCAGTGTAGGGATTTCACCAGGTTTACCCTGAATGCCTCACTGTAAATGGAAAAGCCTCAAAGCTCACGGAACTACAGGAAGGATACAATATGGGATGTTATAACTGGGATGCCAGGGTTTCTGGTTGAGAGCTCTCAGGCTGCTGGGAACCAGCTCTTCTTGCTGGATGAGGTGTTTGTCTTCTGTGCCTTGGGTTCATCTCCCCTTCAGAAGTATGTGCTCTGACTAGGGGCTTCTTTTTAACCAAGATCCCTTGGTCATCTTACAAGCTCCTCTGCTTGATTTATAGTCAGTACAATCTTCTTTCAGAAGAATGCATTATCCCTTTTGCTTTGGAATTATGAGGAGAAAATGGGATCAGAATTCCTTGAAGTAATTAGCTGAGTTTTCATTGGGAGCAGAGTATTTTTCTGTGGACCACACGAGGTGAAATTGCTATATGAGGGAGGATGGATGCTGGACTGCACATGTAAATCCCAGATAAGAAAGCACATAACACTTTCAGAGGGAGAGAAAAAGCAATCTTCATGGGCAATGAAAATCTGCTGAGAGGCTGCCTGATGTCTCTGTCCACCTGATATTACAAAATAGGGCCATGCTAAGGGTTCCTTCACATGCTCCCAAGCAGTGCAGAAACGTAGCTACAGGGAGCACATCCACCAATTTTTCCAAGAGGAGCTGTGCAGTACAGGAGAGCTGTGAGAGAGCAGGGCTTTATTTGCTCTCATAATCAGTCTCTTGGGGAACTGGTACAGAATCTTTTTGAAGCATACAAGGACCATTGGCTTCACAACAGCCACATGGGGCAGGGAGAGAAGGGAGGGGAGCCGGCAGTCTCACCCCTGCTGAGGCAGGAGGAGGAGGCAGCTCCCCATGACTGGCTGCCCAGGCACAGGAGCCAGGACATCCAGCTTCAATACAACCATGATGCAGTTGAGTGGATCACAGGAGCAGTTGCAGATTGCTCCCAGCTTTCTTTGCTGCGCACAGTTGTGGTCACAGCAGATGAGGTTTCTCTTGTCCAGCATTTCCCCATCACTCATCCCCTATGGCCCCCACTATCAGCCTCTCGCCCGCCGCCCGCAGCCTCTTCGATGAGCCGCTGGCCATCGCCGTGCAGGGCCTTGGCCCGCGGCAGCAGGTCACGCTGCGGACGTCCTTGGGGGAAGAGATGGGCGAGCTCTTCCAGGCCTGCGCCCGCTACCAGGCGGGGGACGACGGGGAGCTGGACCTCGCCCGCTGCCCCGCGCTGCCGGGAGGCAGCTTCTCCGGCCTGGAGCCCATGGGGCTGCTCTGGGCTTTGCAGCCCCAGAAGCCCTTCAGGTGGCTGGTGAAGCGGGACGTGCAGAGCCCCTTCCTCCTGCAGCTGGAGGTGTTTGAGGGCCACGGGGAGCCCCCCGGACGGCTCCTGGCCGGGGTGCGGAGAGTCCCGGTGCGAGAGGGGAGGATCTGGGCGATGCTTTTCCTGCCCCCCGGTGAGTACTGGCTGTGGCCATCCTGTTTCTCAAGCACTGGCCAGGGCCTTGCTGTGCCAGTACAGCTGCCAGCCCTCCCACTACCTTGGCTGGAGGGGCCTGGGCTAGAGAGGTGAGCAGGAGCAGGACCAGGCAGGGGGAGCAGGACCAGGCACGGGGACCGTGCCATAGGCTATGGGCAGCACACATAGCGCCCTGTGCCCACTCCCGGTACCTTGTGCCCAGTGCTGGGCTATCGCAGGCCAAATGCAAAAAGTCGTTTTCAAGACAGAACTGGTGTTGCTGAACAGGGAACCGACTGGGACAGCTGCTTTCACACTCAGCATCCCACTCAGCAGCAAGGCCAGGGCTCCCTCCCCTGCCTCACCCCTACCCCTACCCACAGCCAGTCTTCGGTGTAGCTCCAGCCATAGTCAGCAGCTCTTTTACACAGTTTTGCTCAGAGTTTTGTTTCTCCACTACGACTTCACCACACTGGAGTTGTCCTGCACTGAGGTGTCCCATTCATGACGTTCCATTTCTGGTAGTACTGCCTGCACTGTCATCTATACACTTTCCGATTCTGATGATGCTGGGATTATACTGATTGCTGCTCCATGGTTCTCAAACCCAAACACAAACTCTTACAGTTTATTACCGAAGTTCTTGAAGACCATGCTGGTGTAATGTCAGTCAATTTTCTCTTCTTAGACTTGTGGAGGACAGTAGGATTGTATGCTCTTATGCATCTTTTGCTCTGTAACTGGATTCTTTTTGCATTTCTCGTATATAGCGCATTTGTATCATGGTCTAGCTTCTGCAGGGGCTACTTTTAGAGCAGTGGTCATTAGTCTAACCTTATGTTCTAGCTCAAAGCCTGGTACTCCTTCTTTTACTGTGCTGAGGACATGCTCTGTAGGGATGAACAATGTGGTTATCAATGCACCTATCAAAATTTTTCTGCAAAGGAGAAGAAGGATTGGAGATCCTACACTTGCAGAGAGCAGCACATCTCACACTCATATTCTGGCTATGTTACATCTGCTAACTGATGGATGTTCCTCCTTTCTCTCATTTGAGCAGTAGAAATGGTGATCTGGGCATGCACAGTCTGTCCCTAAACTGCTTCAATGCTCCTCAAAGTTGCATAACAGTAGAGTAAAACTTAAAGCAAATTCCAAGGATCTGAGCTGAACTTTTTTGAGGTTTCAGCTTACCTGTCCCCATGGCTCCTCTTCTCCCTTCCAGGGCACATTACAAGGGCTGCCTCAGACATCTGCTAGGAACTAAAATGAGCCAAGTGGTGGTCAAAGGCTGGTCTGAGACTGGGAAGGGGAAACTGAGGAAAGTCACCACACAGATCATCTCTGCCAGTGGACCTTAAACAAAATGCTGAAATAATTTCCAATTATTAGCACTAAGCTAGATTTGCATCTTATGTAGGTTGTATCTGTCTTTCTGCCACTCAGTGTCTTGCCAGTTAACTCGCAGTCATTTAGCAGCTCGCAGCTAAATGACTGATCATATCCTTTCCCCAGAAGATTCTCAGCATTATACAATGTCCCTCTCCAGGAACTAGCTGTTGTTTTTCACCTCAGCACTGATGGGCATTTCCTCCTGTCTACCAGGTAAAGGGACCAGGGGTTGGCCTGCTCGGTTACTCCAAAGGAGCTGATCTGTCTCTCGCCATGGCCACCTTCCTGAAGAACATCACAGCCGTTGCTTCCCTCAACGGCCCTGTGGCCAATACAGTTATTCCTCTCTGTTACAAGGATAAAACCATCCCCTCTTTGCCCATGGATGAACAACAGGTCAAGGTCATTGATTCCAATATTCTTGATTTTGCTGACATACTTATTGACCCCTTTCAAGCCCCTGGCAACCAAAGCCGGATCCCACTAGAGAAAGCTGAGGCACCGTTACTATTCATCGTGGGACAAGATGATCATGTTGTCAAAAGTGAGTATTACGCTACTGAAGCCTGCAAGCTTTTGCAGGCTCAAGGGAAGGAAAATTTTCAGATTCTCTCCTACCCTGGAACAGGCCACTGCATTGAGCCTCCCTTTTTCCCTCTGTACCCTATAGGGAAGCATCCCATTTTTCACAAGTGGGCAGTCCTGGGTGGGGAGCTCAAGGCTTATTCTAAAGCTCAGGTTCATGCTTGGCCACAGATCCGGGCTTTTTTCAACAAGCATTTAAATGACAACTAGTGTGCAAAAAATAACGTGCAAGCAACACACAACGTCAAACAACCAGATCTGATAAATTCTTTTACATTTATCAGGTCAAACCTTGTTCACAGTGTTTGATACAACTACAGTATCTTCCATCACTTTGCACCTCCCTAACTCAGAAAAGAAATGGGTTTGCCTTTTCTGGTTCTCCCTGAACCTTTTTGCTCAAGTGTCAAGACAAGGAATGGCAAATAGATTTGCATCAGCCCTGGATAAAATAGGTCGTGTGCAAAATGCGCCGTTACATTTCTCAGGCAGCTTCTGTCCTTCTAATACTTGACTGTACTTTGCACATCACTGTGGTCTCTACGTGCATACGCTATCCTCAGCTCCTACTTTAAAGCAACACCTCTCAAATGCTAATTTTGGAGCAGGGATTTCACCACGCTTATGGTGAATGTCTCATCGCAAATGGAAGTGTCTCTGACCTCTGTGCTGCTGGAAGTGCATAAGAATGGATGCTATAGCCAGGATGCCGGGGTGTCTCTGGTTAACCCTCGGGAAGGGCTGTTTGCCCTCTGTGCCTTCTTTCCATCTCCCCTTCAGAAGGAAGTGCTCTGGCTCATGGATACTTCTGGCCCCAAGATGTCATGCTAAAAGCCATTCTGCTGAATTTACAGCCACTGTGATCTTCTCCCACGTGATGTGGAACTTTTTCAGCTTTGTTATTAGGGCAAGAATTGTAATAAAGAGAGACTGAGATCTGAGAGCCATGGAGTCATTTGCTGTGCTTTGGTTAGAAGCAGGGATCTTTGCATCTTGACCACTCTCTCATCCCAGGGTGGAACCTGCAGGAGCTTGGGAGCAAGGGCTGCCCAGGTAGGGAGAGGAGACCAGAGAAGGCTGACACGTAACCCCGCTACCTTCACTCTTCCACTGCTCTTGGGGCACCAAGTGTGGAGGAGAAGGAGTGTTGCTTAAGCCTTCCCAGCCCTTTCCCTTAGCATCTGCTCCAGCATATGGTCTAGCTGGTGATAAAATCCAGCGCTGCAAGCCAAGGAGTGTTGTTCTCAACAACAGGAGAAGTTGCCACACATGGACGGCTAGACACCAGACAACATACCCAAATGCTAGATGTCAAAGCACCTCATCTGTTTAGGAGAGATGGGGCAACCTCCATGGGGAACTGAAGACTGCTGAGACTCTGCCCAATACCTCTCTGACCACTTATTATTTCAAAATCGGACAATGCTGAGGATTCCCTCATATATTGCCACTTGTTTCAGCTTTGCTATTAGGGCGAGAATTGTAATAAAGAGAGACTGAGATCTGAGAGCTATGGAGTCATTTGCTGTGCTTTGGTTAGAGGCAGGGATCTTTGCATCTCGACCACTCTCCCATTCCAGGGTGGAGCAGGGGCCCTGTCAGTGGCAAGACCCTAAGGGCCTCCTCCCCCACCTCAGCAGAGCAGCCACACTCACCCCAAGACATTGGTGTGTGACGAACTGCCCCCAGCACCCCCAACTGCTTTGTCCTCCTCCAGCCTGCCAGGGGCCATCATCCCTGTGCATCCTGGAGGGCTGCCACCTCCCTCACCGACACCATCTCCCACCGCCCTGCTGAACCAGCCATCCCGGGTGTCTCCATGCTGGCGCACCGAGGCAGACCTCAGAGCCGGCAGCTGCCTCTCAGCCCCGTCCTGTTTTCTGCACCTGGGCGTCCTCAATGGGACGCTGCAGCCTTTCCCTGCCTGGCAGGTTTCGCAATGGATGTTATCAGCAGTGCTGGCTGACACCTGTGGGCCTGCCCTGGCGTGGGTAAGGCACGCTTGTCTGGGCGTGGGTAAGAAGAGCAGGTGGCAGAGCAGGAAGGCGGGAGGGATGCGAGTCTTGCAGCAGCCTGTGGCCATGCCAGCTGCCATCATCTGGAGAGAGACACAAGCCTGCGAGTCCCAGGAGATGCCAGGAGAGAGGCGCCGGGCTCATGGGGCTGTCTCTTCCCTGACAGGCTCCCAGACCACACTAGCGCAGAGCCACACGAGCCCTCTCTTGGGATGCACCCACTGAGCAAGGTGGGCTCCTGCCCCGTATGAGCTTCTGCAGAACATCTTCCCCCAAGGGATAGGTGGGGCCTGAGCCCTTCCTGCCCCACTCTGGCTGGAGCCCCACTCCAGAGGCTGAGCACAGGGTCCCCTGGGACTCCTCCTGGCAGTTCCTGATGCTGCAGGAGACCTCTCTCCACACGCACCTGGCTTGGGACAGCAGAGGGGAGCAGAGAGGAGCTCTGTGCCAGACCCTGCCATGCTGCCCCACCGCTGTCTCCATGCCTGCAACTGGTCACACATGACAATGCCCTGTTGGGTTCAGGATCCTGTCACAGGGGTGGGCTTTTCAGGGGCAGCAGTCCATGGGGGTGGCAGGAGCAAGCTGTCAAAATGCTCCCAGACTGTGGTGCTAATTGTCTGCACGTCTGCCACCTCCCCTTTTCTGAAGGGAGCCTGCAGCTTGGCCAAGTTTGGGAGAGGAAAAACAGCCTGTGAGAGAAGCCCGGGGAGGAGGGCTGCAGCTATGCCTGCGCCTGGGTCCAGTCCTGCAAGGATAGTAACCAGCAGGCCTGGTTTAGAGAACTGCTACCACAGCAGATAAGCACACTATTTGTCAACAAGTGTCTAAGCAGAGCCACCACCCTTCGGAGATGCTCCCGCAATGCCAGGGGACTGGCTGTGCCAATCCCGCCCTGCTGTGGGTGATGACAGGGCTGCAGCGGCGGCTCCAGGCAGCCTTGACATCTCCCAGCAAGGTGCGGGCCCACACAGCTGCTGCCCTGATTCCCCTCCCCTCGCCTGTGTGTGGGAAGCTCCATTTGTAGAAGAAGCCTCAGCTTGAATGCAGACACAGTGAAGGCAGCAACCCAGGAGCCATGTGGCAGGTCACTGCCCGCTCCCTGTGCCGGGCGAGCTCCCATGGCTGGCGGAAGCAGCTGCCCTGGCTGAGCTCTATGCCTGCAGCCCCACAGCGCCGCAGCCCCACACGGACCCCCGGGACGGCCTCTGCCCACAGCCTCTCCTCTGAGACCCCTTCCATCAGCCTCTCGCCCACTGCCCGCAGCCTCTTCGATGAGCCGCTGGCCATCGCCGTGCAGGGCCTCGGCCCACGGCAGCAGGTCACGCTGCGGACGTCCTTGCGGGACGAGATGGGCGAGCTCTTCCAGGCCTGTGCCCGCTACCAGGCGGGGGACGACGGGGAGCTGGACCTCGCCCGCTGCCCCGCGCTGCCGGGAGGCAGCTTCTCCGGCCTGGAGCCCATGGGGCTGCTCTGGGCTTTGCAGCCCCAGAAGCCCTTCAGGCAGCTGGTGAAGCAGGATGTGCAGAGCCCCTTCCTCCTGCAGCTGGAGGTGTTTGAGGGCCACGGGGAGCCCCCCGGGCGGCTCCTGGCCCAGGCGCAGCACGAGCGGGCGTTCCTGCGGGACGGGGTGAGGAGAGTCCCGGTGCGAGAAGGGAGGATCCGGGCGACGCTTTTCCTGCCCCCCGGTGAGTACCGTCTGCTGCCATCCTGTTTTCCCTAAACCTATGTTTTGTCAGTGCAAGCTGTTCCATGACCTCTGTAAAGAGGAGTCCATGAATGAGCCTGTCCTTTCCTCCTTCCCTCCCTCCCTCCCGCACCACCGACCAGCCTGAACATCATTCCCAATTCACCTGGCCGTGTGGGTGCCAGGACATGGTTGCAGAAGCAGGCAGAGGAATAACCCTTCTTGCCCAGAGCTTGAGGTTACAAATGTGGAGAAATGCGCAGCAAGTGGAAGTGAGCGTGCCAGGAGGGCTGCTGGAGACGAGAAACTGCAGAAGAGAGTGGTGGAGAGGGGCTCTGTGCCTGTCTTTGGCAGTCCTCGTCACTGGGAGGGCTTGGGGGATCCTCCCTCTCCCCCCAGCACAGTAGCAACTAACTATATGGTGACCACGGTCCACCATGTTGGGGTTCCTGTGGACATCCTCGGTTTGTGAAAGGGGGAAGAGGAGGGTCTCAAGAATATTTACAGGGATAAAACCTTTCCAGCAGGAAAAGACAATCATTTAATTGCTCTGGAAAAGGTGCAGAGCACCTTTCTGAGGTGTAAGAGCTGCCTAAGACACCACCAGGCTGCAGCGTCTTCTGGGCAGCTATACAGAGACTTCCCTGCCAGAGTCCAGGGTGCAGGAGGGCTGATTTCACAGGCTCAGCATCCCACCTGCAGCGAAGCCAGGGCTCCCTCCCCTGCCTCACCTCTACCCCCACCTGCTGACCAGGAGATGGAAGAAGCCACCTGCATACATTTTGTATCCAAAATGTCCTGCTTCCCCTGAGCTGAGGCGCTTACAGTAAGCCAAGTGCTGGTGCATTTCCTCAGTGTCCCCCAACCTGCTCCTTTTGTGTGTGTTTTATAATGATAGGCCCTTGCCACACTCCCTGGCACTTTGAATTGTTCCCTAGGCACAGGATAGAAGGAATTTATTCTCATCCTGCTGCCACCACAGCCAATCTTCAGCTTAGCAAGACTGCAAGCTTGGTTTGTAGTCAGTATTCCCGTTACACAGTTCCATTTGGAGATGTGCTTCGCCACCATGATTTCACCACACTCAAATTGCCCTGCATTAAGATACCCCCATCATGATTTTCTGTTCCTGGGAGTGCTCTCTACACTGTACATCTCTACATTCAGATTCTGGAGTTGGATACTCCTCAGCAAATGACCTAAGGCCACATAAAGATGGAGAGCACAAAGGGCTTTTGCTATAGTACTGTCCCACCTTCCTTGAGCACCCCCATAGCCTTATTCAGCGTTACCACCTTTTCCGTGCATGTTCAGTGCAAGCCCACAGAGCCCTGCTACACTCAGCTGAGCCACGGGCCACAGACAACTGCACTCCTGGCCTCTGGGGTACACAGCCACTGCTTTGAATGCTCACAGTCTGTGGAGAGACAGTAGATGTGCTGTCGCCTGCATGCAAACAGCGGCGGAAGGAAGAGCACAGTACTGCTTTGGACAGTAAAGCTCTCCTCAGTACAAGGCAGAGAGAGCAAGCAGATGCTACGCGCTCTTCTCTTCTCGATGACCCTCAGCAGCACATTCCCACCTTCCACCTGCAGCCCTATTTGAGGATGCACAGGCCACCGTGGTGCAGGGCGTGAGACCATGGCAGGAGGGCATCCCTAAAGAGTGGGAGGCATGAGCACACTCAGGCCTGTGGCTCTCCTGAAGCCAAGAGTAGGGTGAGCTGGGCCTTACCCACTCCGCAACACAGCCAGGGACATCTCTGGCCTGGGTCCTGTGGAGCTTCCCTGGGCCCTGCGGTCCCAAAACCCATCAGGCTGTAGGAATGCAACATGCAGAGTACCCTCTTTGGTTGCACTGGGTGAACAGGAGCAGGATTTTCACAGGATGAGGAAAAGAGGATCCTGGGCCAAGAAGGGAAGATCCAAACAACGATCTTCCAATCACCCAGGGAGATACTCATGGTGTCCTATGCAGAATTTGATACTGATCACAGTCAGAGACATGATCCCCAAAGAGATGAAGTGCTGGTTGGGTGGATCCCACTTATCACTTTTCAAAGGATCCCAAATGTTCAAAAGCCACAATACAAACACAAATGCTTACAGTTTCTAGTTTACTAGTATTACATCTATCAAATCATGATACCTTGAAGATTTTTACAGTGGCAGGTGAAGTGGTCATTGTTACAGGGCTGCTTACAGGGAGGAGAGAAGTTGGGACAAGACACCTTCACCAAACAGTCTCTGCCTGTTGGCCCTAAGCACAATGCAGAAATACTGCCAGTTCCTAAAACAAATAAGGGTTTGCACATTACCCAAGAAGTCCTGCTCCTGAGCCTTTCCTCCTCTGCAACACACTCTGGAGTATTTTCAGCTGCTGACACTGCACAGCTGCGTGACTGATCATGTCCTTTCCCCAAAGGACAGCCCTCTGCAGTTCCTGTTGTGTACCTGGTTTGATGTGTTCTAAACCAGAGAAACATTGAAAGGAGTCATTTCAGGCAATACTGCTCTTCATCTTGTCTACTCCAGGAGAAGACACCTTTCCAGGAATCATTGACATACATGGATACGCAGGAGGTCTTTTTGAGCACAGAGCCAGCCTGCTGGCCAATCATGGCTTTGCCACACTGGCCCTGGCTTATTATCAATATGAGGATCTGCCCCAGGAGCCAACTGAATTCCACCTGGAATATTTTGAAGAGGCGGTCAACTATATGCTGCAGCACCCACAGGTAGGAGCACCCTCTATGTCCCCCAGGCTCCAGGGAGAACTTCTCCAAATTGCCTGTTACTTTGCCTGAGTTATCTCTGGAGGAAGCTGCTGAAATACTCACCTGGCTTCATGGCTGGCATCTGCCAGGGGTTTGGGTGTCTGAGTTCTAGGAAAGAGGAAGGGTCAAACAGATATGCACTGGAAGGGCGGTGGAGAGGGATCACAAAGCAATCACACAAGAGACAGCTGAGACATAACAAGGTGGGAAGGTTGTGCAGGAGAGAGCCTTCATGAATTGCCACCAAATGTCCTTCTACAGTCTCAAAAGTGAAAAGTAAAGAGCATCTGCCAGTGCCTAAGACTAATAACTCTTAGCTGTGTCCTACAACCTGTCCTCAAATTGGTGAAATCATGGTCTCCCTCTCTCAGCTGATGTCAGTGCATCAGGGAACATTATCAAAGGCAGCAGTTTGAAGGGGGGGGGGCTTAGCACTTGTCCAGAAGAAAAAATAATCATTGCCCTCACCTCCTTCACAGTGTTTTGCAAACTCTCAGCATTATACAATGTCCCTCTCCAGGAACTAGCTGTTGTGTTTTTCACCTCAGCACTGATGGGCATTTCCTCCTGTCTACCAGGTGAAGGGACCAGGGGTTGGCCTGCTCGGTTACTCCAAAGGAGCTGATCTGTCTCTCGCCATGGCCACCTTCCTGAAGAACATCACAGCCGTTGCTTCCCTCAACGGCCCTGTGGCCAATACAGTTATTCCTCTCTGTTACAAGGATAAAACCATCCCCTCTTTGCCCATGGATGAACAACAGGTCAAGGTCATTGATTCCAATATTCTTGATTTTGCTGACATACTTATTGACCCCTTTCAAGCCCCTGGCAACCAAAGCCGGATCCCACTAGAGAAAGCTGAGGCACCGTTACTATTCATCGTGGGACAAGATGATCATGTTGTCAAAAGTGAGTATTACGCTACTGAAGCCTGCAAGCTTTTGCAGGCTCAAGGGAAGGAAAATTTTCAGATTCTCTCCTACCCTGGAACAGGCCACTGCATTGAGCCTCCCTTTTTCCCTCTGTACCCTATAGGGAAGCATCCCATTTTTCACAAGTGGGCAGTCCTGGGTGGGGAGCTCAAGGCTTATTCTAAAGCTCAGGTTCATGCTTGGCCACAGATCCGGGCTTTCTTCAACAAGCATTTAAATGACAACTAGTGTGCAAAAAATAACGTGCAAGCAACACACAACGTCGAACAACCAGATCTGATAAATTCTTTTACATTTATCAGGTCAAACCTTGTTCACAGTGTTTGATACAACTACAGTATCTTCCATCACTTTGCACCTCCCTAACTCAGAAAAGAAATGGGTTTGCCTTTTCTGGTTTTCCCTGAACCTTTTTGCTCAAGTGTCAAGAAAAGGAATGGCAAAGAGATTTGCATCAGCCCTGGATAAAATAGGTCGTGTGCAAAATGCGCCGTTACATTTCTCAGGCAGCTTCTGTCCTTCTAATACTTGACTGTACTTTGCACATCACTGTGGTCTCTACATGCACACGCTATCCTCAGCTCCTACTTTAAAGCAACACCTCTCAAATGCTAATTTTGGAGCAGGGATTTCACCACGCTTATGGTGAATGTCTCATCGCAAATGGAAGTGTCTCTGACCTCTGTGCTGCTGGAAGTGCATAAGAATGGATGCTATAGCCAGGATGCCGGGGTGTCTCTGGTTAACCCTTGGGAAGGGCTGTTTGCCCTCTGTGCCTTCTTTCCATCTTCCCTTCAGAAGGAAGTGCTCTGGCTCATGGATACTTCTGGCCCCAAGATGTCATGCTAAAAGCCATTCTGCTGAATTTACAGCCACTGTGATCTTCTCCCACGCGATGTGGAACTTTTTCAGCTTTGTTATTAGGGTGAGAATTGTAATAAAGAGAGACTGAGATCTGAGAGCCATGGAGTCATTTGCTGTGCTTTGGTTAGAAGCAGGGATCTTTGCATCTCGACCACTCTCTCATCCCAGGGTGGAACCTGCAGGAGCTTGGGAGCAAGGGCTGCCCAGGTAGGGAGAGGAGACCAGAGAAGACTGACACGTAACCCCCCTACCTTCACTCTTCCACTGCTCTTGGGGCACCAAGTGTGGAGGAGGAGTGTTGCTTAAGCCTTCCCAGCCCTTTCCCTTAGCATCTGCTCCAGCATATGGTCTAGCTGGTGATAAAATCCAGCGCTGCAAGCCAAGGAGTGTTGTTCTCAACAACAGGAGAAGTTGCCACACATGGACGGCTAGACACCAGACAACATACCCAAATGCTAGATGACAAAGCACCTCATCTGTTTAGGAGAGATGGGGCAACCTCCATGGGGAACTGAAGACTGCTGAGACTCTGCCCAATACCTCTCTGACCACTTATTATTTCAAAATAGGACAATGCTGAGGATTCCCTCATATATTTCCACTCGTTTCACACCACTAAGTCAGACATGGGGAGCTCTGAGTGACAGGCAACTCTATCTGCATCTCTCAGGAGGACTTAGGGAGGCTGAGGAAGCAGCTCCCCCTTTGCAGTTCCCTTTGGAGCAAAATATCCAGCTCTGGGTAAGACAGACTGAATGGCTGCCTTTTTAAACTCTTGCACAATCCATTACTGGAACAGCCAGCCATTTCCTGACCTGCCTAATGAAGGTGAAAGCGCCCTTCTCTCATCCCTCCCACGCCCCTGACCACCCTGACCATCCTCCCCAATTCATCTGGCTCTGCAGGTGCCAGGGCTGGGCAGAGCCTGGTGGAGACATAACCTGCCTTGCCCAGGCCTTGGGATGACCAACACGGAGGAAGAGGTGGCAAGAAGACATGAAGCAATGCCGGGCTGCCGCTGGTTTGGCTTCTCCCCACCTCGGCTGGGGCTGGGCCTCGCTCCCCTCCCTTGGCTGAGCCGCCCAGCCCAGCACGGCCCTGCTCAGGGTCGCTGCTGGCGGGCAGGAGCCCCTGCACCGCCCAGGCAGCCCCATCTCTGGGCGGGCGGTCGCACACAGGCCCTTCCCTCCCCGTGTCCCGACAGCGAATCCCGACTGCGATTCTGCTCGGTGGCTCGTCAACACCGCTGCTCGCCCTGCCCCGCACGTCCCCTCGCCCACAGCCACCGCCCGGCCCTGGGGAGCTCGGGGGGTCACAGAGGGCGGCTCCGCGGGGCAAGACAGCTCTCAGACTACAGAGTCTTTGGCAGAGGACGCTCCCATAGCCGGCGAGGGGAGGGGAGGGAAGGCAGGGGAGGAGACAGGCAGGCAGGCGGGGCGAGGGCCTGCCGTCCCGCTCCTCCCCGCCCGGGCGCGCCAGCAGCGCTCCCTCATTGCCCGCCCGAGCCCGGCCTCTGTCCCGCGGGGACCTGCCCCGGAATCCGCCTCCAGAGGCGGAAGCGACCCGGGGCCATGTGGGGGGTCACTGCCCGCTCCCTGTGCCGGGCGACTTCCCGCGACTGGGAGAGGCGGCTGCCCTGGCCCAGCCCCGCGCCTGCAGCCCCACAGCGCCGCAGCCCCGCGCGGACCCCCGGGACGGCCTCCGTCCGCGGCCTCTCCTCCATGGCGCCCTCCGTCCGCCTCTCGCCCGCCGCCCGCAGCCTCTTCGATGAGCCGCTGGCCATCGCCGTGCAGGGCCTCGGCCCGCGGCAGCAGGTCACGCTGCGGACGTCCTTGCGGGACGAGACGGGCGAGCTCTTCCAGGCCTGCGCCCGCTACCAGGCGGGGGACGACGGGGAGCTGGACCTCGCCCGCTGCCCCGCGCTGCCGGGAGGCAGCTTCTCCGGCCTGGAGCCCATGGGGCTGCTCTGGGCTTTGCAGCCCCAGAAGCCCTTCAGGCGGCTGGTGAAGCGGGACGTGCAGAGCCCCTTCCTCCTGCAGCTGGAGGTGTTTGAGGGCCACGGGGAGCCCCCCGGGCGGCTCCTGGCCCAGGCGCAGCACGAGCGGGCGTTCCTGCGGGACGGGGTGAGGAGAGTCCCGGTGCGAGAAGGGAGGATCCGGGCGACGCTTTTCCTGCCCCCCGGTGAGTACCGGCCGTGCCGGGCTCCTTCCCCCGCAGGTGCCGCTTCTGCTGTCGGCCCTGTGCTCCCAGGCCCGGAGCCAGACCCCTCCACACGTCCCTTGAGCCCGGGTACCAGGTGGAGGACACGGGGAGCTGGACCTCGCCACCTGGCACTGGGCACTCTTCAAGGAGCGGTCTGATCAGCCCGACCGGCTTTGATCTGCTGTCCACACTCCTCATGTGGCGCAGCTGCATGTGTTAAAACAAACGTGAGTGTGTTTTATTGACTCGTGTTGGACAAGAAGGCATTGATCACAGTACCCTTTTTTTGTTTCCAAATGCCATGGGAAGTGGTGTCAGTTAGTCTTCAAGGTACCTTTCCTCTACCTGGCTGTTTTCCAGGGAATTCAGCTAGTAATCCTCTGAGTAAGTTGAAGGTTGCTGTCCAAAAGTCTAGAGTCCTAAGCCTGCTTCTTCCCTTCCCAGCCTTTCCTCACATCCTCAACTCAGTCATTTCATAGTTACTACAGCCTAAGCTGCCTTTTGCTGCCACATTTGCCCCCAGTTCTTCTCCATTTGTGAGCAGATCAAGTAAAGCATTAGACAGGTTTGCCCTTTACAGTATTTTTGTCAGAAAATGATTGAGAGGGTCTGTGAGGTTTCCGGATTGCCTTAGAAATGCTGTATTGTCCTCCCAGCAGCTGTCCAGACTTCTGCTAGTTGTCTGTAGGAAGCCTCTTGTCTCCTTTTGGTTGGGTAGTCTCTAGCAGCCCCTCCCACCACCACATCCCACCTTTCCTTCCCCCTGCGACCCAGAGGCTTTCACCAAGCACGTCTCTGGAACCCCATGTACTCAAGGAGCTCCTCTATGTAGCACGTGCCTTCCCCTCTCCCCCTTCTTCCCTGCCTGTCCCTGGTAACTCCTCCATGATAGTGCCGAAATCATACACACTGTCCCAGCTAGCATCCCTGACTCTGCGTTGTAGCCCTGTGGCTGGAGGTGAATTTCCAGTTCTTGTTTGTTGCCCAAGTTTTATGTGTTAGTCTGCAGACACCTGAGGGAAGCCTCACCCTCCCTTCTGAGCAGGAATGGGAGTCTTCCTCTTGGCCTCCTCCTTTCCATACTTCGTTATCAGTTTGCAGCAATCCCTCTCAGCTCCGTACTTCAGTCCCTGTCCCCTGATGAACCTAATGTAAAGCTTCCCTCACCAGGTTAGCAAGGCTGGTCACAAATATTTTCTTCTCTTTGTCCCAGAATAAATGGCTATAGTACATTTACACTGAAACTCAGAAGCTGGAACCATCAGAAGAAGATGAGATTTTTTGGATCAGTCTTCTGAGAAATGCACTGGGGAGAAGCCGCCTGGGTATTTTTGAAGCAGAGCTTGATACCTTTGCAGTGAATTTACGTGATACAGAGAACTAATTGTGACTGTCAAGAGATCCCTTCCCTTCGAGCCATGTGTTCCCTGATGTTATCCAAAATATTAGCAGGCCTGCTATTTTGTGCTGTCTTGTTTAATCTTGAAGCCATGTAGCCATTTACTGAAAACTGGCACAGTAATTCAGGACCCTTAGTACCATTCTGCTGCTCTATGTTTTTCTCTTTTTTAAAAATACACATTCCCAGGCCTGTGAATTTGGAATATAAATTAAAAATTGTGGGTTAATGTGTCCTGTTATGTGGTCTCTTGCAGGAAATGGCCCCTTTCCAGGAATTATTGACTTGTATGGAACTGGAGGAGGACTCCCTGAATACAGGGCATGCCTGCTGGCCAACTATGGCTTTGCTGTGCTGGCTCTGGCTTTCTACGGCTATGAAGATCTCCCCAAAGAGATGAAGGAATTCCACCTGGAATATTTTGAAGAAGCCGTAAACTATATGTTACAACACACCCAGGTTCGTTTGTTCATTGACACTCTCCCACTAGAGGGAACTCTCATTAGTCGGGTCCTGTCAGACTGCAGATGAGGCAGAGCCACGGTACTTAAAATAGCATCTCCATTCAAGTTGGCTGGAATGAATTTGTTTTATATCTTTAACTCCCATTAAAATGGTTGTCTGGCAGATTATTCCAGTTCTTCCTTTTGAACTGGCCAGGTGACACAGTGACACATAAGTCACATACTGGTAATTTCTGCTCTGTTCAACCCAGTGTCATAACTAGGGTACTAGTTGCCCGAAGGCTTACTGGACTTCCAGCGGGGCTTTAGGTTTATGCTCTGTAGAATGTCCTTCAGAACTAAATTCCCTTTTCAGCCATGGAGCACATGATAACCTTTTGTGATCCAGGTCTCAAGGAAGTCCACCAGAACACATTTGTTGCTGTGTATTATATAAGTTGTTAAAATCACTCCAAATGTTGGTATTTGGTGAGTGTGGGTTGTAGTAGCTAGTTGTGAACTTGGGAATCCTTCTAAGTTGACACCTCTTGGAAGAGAACCCTGCTTGGTTCTCCATCTCCTTCCAAGTAGCTGTGCGTGACAGTAACTAGAATTGCACAAGGCAACACTTGGTTTCTCTGGAAAACTCAAAATAAATACCTTCCTCAGCCTCAGAAAGATGTGGTTGCTTTTCAGTTGCCATAACCCTAACTGCTCGTGCTACCTCTCTGCCCAAAAAACTCTGCAAATTGCTTCCCCCCCACCTTTTTTTTCCCCTGAGAACAGTACCATAGGCTCCCATTAAGACCTTCACTGATACTCTCACCATGTCTTTAACACATTGCAAAGTTTCAGCCATATTTTCTAATTTTCCCCTTTCCATGCTTCAAAGGCAGTGGGTTTGGAGCCTATTACACTGGTGATAAGGTACAAAAAGTATTAAATGTTGATGCTGTCTCAGAGCCTTTTTACCCCTGAGGGTCTTTGGATATTGGAGCAGTTGTGATATTAGCTAACCTTCTTCCAATATCCTTAGAGGATTTCAGCACCCTGTAAGATCATTTAGCTTTCCTATTCTAGTTAATTTGCCTGTGTAAAAGAAAATGAAGGTAACCTATTCTAGATTGACTCCAGAGGACTGTACAGTTCGCTTAGAAAAATGGTTTTCGTAGGTTATTTTTTTAAGATACATTTTAATGAGTAAGCTACCTCAGAATACTTCCTTTTCACTATGAGTTAGACACTAAGCATACCAGAGAAATGGGAGAGCAGCTGATCTGGAGTCTGCTACCCCATGTTAGCTTCTTAATAGGGGAACTGAAGACAGTGGTTGAATGTAAGAAATGTGTTATCATAACTGATGACAGTATCGTAGTCACTGCTGACCTTGAGCATTCTGCATTGAAAGAAAGCATTTGTAGAAGAGGCCTCCCCTGCCCCTTCCCTCTTCTTCCCTGAACTGCCTTATAAGCAAAGTGAATCTGGGGCTGCACATCTGCATGCTTTTTGCAAGCACAGCTGTACTCTCTGCATATGCTTCAGCACTGAGCCTTGTAGCTTTGTTAGGATGATGCTGCAGTCTCAGCAGGGCTTACGATCATAAATCAAGCACAGAACAGTGCCCCAGGGTCCCTCAGACGTGGGCCCTGCACACAGGACCTTAGATGCCTGTACCCAGGCAGGATTCAGGACAGACACTGCTGCGTACATGGCAACATTTTAAAGAAGTGGCGTGCTGTGGTTCACTGCTTGTGGTTTCTCTTCTCTCCCCTCCAGGTTACAGGTCCGGGGATTGGGTTGCTTGGAATCTCGAAGGGGGGTGACCTGTGCATCTCCATGGCCTCCTTCCTGAAGGGCATCACAGCCACCGCCCTTATCAATGGCTCGGTGGCAAATGTGGGCGCAGTGCTCCGCTACAAGGATGTCACCATTCCACCCCTTGGTATCAATGCAAAACGCATCAAGGTCAGCAAGTCCGGGATTGCTGATATTGTTGATGTACTGAACAACCCGCTAGAAGGGCCTGACCGCCAAAGCTTTATCCCTTTGGAGAAGGCCAAGTGTCGCTTCTTGTTCATTGTGGGCCAGGATGATCGCAACTGGAAAAGCGAATTCTTTGCAGTTGAGGGGAGCAAACGTTTGCAAGCTCACGGGAAGGAAAAGCCTGAGATAGTCTGTTACCCTGGAGCAGGGCACTACATTGAACCCCCCTTTTTCCCGATGTGTGCAGCCTCAATGCACCTGCTAGTTGGCCAGCCTGTGGTGTGGGGAGGGGAGCCCAAGGCACACTGCGAGGCACAGATAGATGCTTGGCAGCAGATCCAAGCTTTCTTCCGCAAACACCTCACAGGCAAGCCATCTGGAACATCCAATAAGCTGTGATGTAAGTTAGGTTACTTTACAGATGAAGATGCTGGTGTTTCAAGTTTGTTTAGTTAAATGGCTCTGAATGAAAACAAAGAATATCAGAGAATAAGCTATTTGGTTTCTTGGAGGATGATAGTGGGTGAGAACATGAGAGCTGCTTCCTTCTAACATCCTCCTCTAATCTCAGTTAGAGGTCTTGGTCTCCTGTTGTGTGTAGTATGGGATTACAAGCTGTGGAAAAATGATGGTGGTAAGGCCAAGTCTGCTTTGAATGTGAATTTAAGTGGAAGGTAACTCATCCAAGCTGAGAACTGCGATGAAAATTTGCCTTGGCTTTCTCAGAGGAAACATGTTGTATGCCATTGCCCTTACCAGAGCCAGCTTTGTGCTCTAGTTTTTCTGGAAGCAGTTGTTCTCTCTTCCTGCCTCCAGTAATCTTTGTTCTCCCTGTGCACTTCCCTCTCTTTCATTGCTCCTTCCTCCTCTCCCACATCACTGAAATGCATCTGCCTTAACACTTAATATCTAATATTTCACTTACCAAAAGCAGCAATACTGTGCCTCAGGTAACACGTCTTCCATTTATAGACAACAACAGCCCATAGCCTGATGTGACATTCTGGGCACATGCACTAAAAATGAGACACTTGTACAGTTTTGGAAAGTTTATAAGCATGAAGAAACAACAGAATTGGACCTGTTGGTAGTCATGCCTGGAAGTGCTCGTGGGCATCTCCTCAGCAGGGCTGGGTATCCTTGTGTAGGTCCACAGCACTGCTGGAGGGCAGTTTCTCCCTGCCTGTACATTCCCTTAATGCCTCCACAGCTGCCTGCTTGTAAGCGCTGCTAAAAATAGCACGGCTGTGAAGCTGGCACAGCAGCTCCTTGAGGCATCTTTGCCTCGCCACCGAGTGCTACGCGGGCAGGGTTGTAGGAGCTGCCGTCGCGCGTGGGGAGGCAGGCTGGAAGGGGCGGTGAGGCGGAGGCGTTGCTGCAGTGGGGACTGGCCTCTCGCCCGCTAGGCCCTGCGGGCCTCCAGGCTTCATTTCTGTTTCTCTCTGAGGAGCGGGGGGCAGCGGGGCGCTCTCGCCCCCCCCCCGGGGGTTGTCAGTGATGTTTGGCACCCACGATTGAGTTTGAAAGAAAAAGCACTGAATATTGCTTGTGGGGCGCTGGTGAGTTTGCACTGTTGTATAAAAATAAGTTTTTAACACGCCAGTGCCTTACGAACCCAAGCTGAGTGGGTATAGTCTGAGTTGCTGTTTGTGTTTTATGTGAATTCTATAGGTGTGTTTATGCGTTTTGCATTCTCTGTATTTTTTAATGGATTAAAATGAAACGTTAACTTCTACCAACGGCCCGCTGCTCCAGATGGTTTGGGGGAAGCCGGCAGGGGCGGGAGGCGGTTGGGGGCGGGCGAGGGAAGCGTGAGGCGGCGCAGAGGCGGGAACGGCCCCGGGGGCGGCGGCCTTTCCCGCCCCGTCCCCGTGCTCTCGCTGGAGCAACGCGCCGCCCGGGCGGGGGGAGGGGGGCTCTGCGATCGATTGAGGCTGCCTGGCGGGGGCGGCGGCCGCGGCCGCGCCGCAGTTATTGCCCGTGGCGCAGCAGCTGTCCCCTACCTGCCGCCGTCATGTGGAGAGTGGTCGCCGCCGCCTCGGCCCCGGCGCGGGCCCTGTGCCGCGCCCCGCCGCCGCCCCCACCGCCGCGCCGGCGGGCTGTGAGCGTGGCCGTGTCGCCCGCCGCCGGCCTGGCGGACGAGCGAGTGGATACGCGGGTGGCGGGGCTGGGCCCGGGGCAGCCGGTGACCCTGCGGGCGGTGGCGGCCGATGAGCGCGGTTGCCTCTTCCAGTCGTGCGCGCACTACCGGGCGGACAGCCGCGGCGAGCTGCACCTGGACACGGACGCCTCGCACGGCGGGGACTACACTGGCGTGGAGCCCATGGGGCTCTTCTGGAGCCTCGCCCCCGCCGGCATGGAGAGGCCGTACCAGCGGCTCGTTCCCCGCAGCACCGGCACCCCGATGAAGGTGGAGATGTTGGTCCACCAGGGCCACAACCTGTCCAGCGCCGTCCCCGGGCCGGTGGTGGCCAAGGCCGAGGTGGAGAGGTGGTTCACGGCCCCCGGCGTGCGGAGGATCCGGCTGAAGGAGGGATGCGTAAGGGGCTCCCTCTTCCTGCCGCCGGGTGAGTGCCTCCGGCCGGAGACCTTTGCCCTGGGGCCGGCGGGAACCCCGGCTTCTCTATCTAGAGCAGGGAAAGTCTCTTTTAAAAGGAAAACGTACAAAGGAAATCACCTGGGAAGTCCATATTCCATAATAGATCCGAACGCTGCCCTGCAGACAGGTGGCCGTTTGTTTGGTTGTTTTTTTTCTTCTCCTTGAAATCTTGGGGAGATGCTCCCAAAGGCTTGTCGGGACACGGCCTTGCTTGTGCGTGGCCGCACTGCCTGGTCCTTATCGGCAGCACCGGGCAGGGCAGGCGCGGGCAGGTGGCTCTTGTGAGACGGGCAGAAGCTAAGCCGGAATAGGGGTTGTAGAGTTTACCATGTTGCTGCTCTGAGCTTATGATTTTTCAGTAGGTTTGATGTTTGCTCTGGACTACCAGAATCTGTAATATTTAGAAAAGCTGATACACTTCATCGCGTAAGCCTGTGCTAAATTTCCCAAGGATTTTACCCTGAGTAGGATCGAATCAAAAAGGTATTTTTCTTCCCTGCGAAACACATGCCAGTAAGCAGAGCAGTGGATGAGATTCTAGAAAATACAGGTATTCCACCTCTGTTACATCAGAGCCAAAGCTAAGTTAATAGTTGAGTTACTTCGGTTGTTCTGGGCTATAAAGGTAAAATAGATTTCTGAGCAAGTTCTACCTGTTCTGCTGGTGGCATGGTTGTGCTTTGTGAGGCGTGATACTCTGATGGACTGCTAGTGTTCTTGGAAAATGAAACCTTACACCAATGATGGTGTTTGTACACTTGAGCCATGATTTAAACTTCTTGTATTTCCCTGAGTGTTGTGCTAGTAGAACTGCCCTCCATATTACCTCTCATTTATAATGGCTTGGTTCAGCAAATCCTGTAAGTACCACTACAGTTATTAGGGATTTAAGCATTTTCAGTGAATGATTTCCAAACCAATAATCTTTTTATCCATTTAGATACGGATCCAAAGTCCACTGAAGAAAAAAACAACAAGAGAGACTGAACTTTGAATTTTGGATCAAATGTTTAGTCAGCATTCTGGATTTTTCATCCCTGAGACATGGTTGTTTTGATATATCCTGCCTTGGAGGATGAGCTGGATTTCTGCTGAGCTCAGTGGGAATCCAGAGATTTGCAAGATGGAACTGCATTTTTCCCTTTGGAAAGTCTGGTGTTGTAATAGTGTGGAAAAGTCTGGAATCATTGCTTAAATGATACTGGCATCCTTCTTGATGGAGGATCCAGTTACAGCATTATTACTATACCTTTTTTGCTCCAGGGATGGAAAAATCTTATTAAGATAGGAATCTTAAACGTGAACCGTTCTTAGCACAAGTGAGATGACGTGAGTGGGCTTACACTGTAATTTTAATATGAAAGAGATTTCTCAATTCAGGCATAAGAGTTACAGGTGGGAGTTGGTTTTGTGTGTTTGTCTTCAAGCAGAAGTAAAGTCATCTAGCCCATTTTATCCTGCTTTTTAGCAAGCTATGCAGAAACTCTATACTTGGCCATGGGTAGGCACTCAGGAAGGCAGTCCAGGATCCTTGTGTAAGTTAAAGGTTGTCTTCATGAGAGAGAAAGACATTCATGTTTGACTGTGTTCTGATCATATGTTCATGCTAGAAAGCTTTCCAGGTAGGGGTGATAAATGAATGAATACTTTTTTTTTCTAGCCATCTAGGCTGACTGTTGTTAACTAAAGGTTACTGTTGATCATGGCATTATGATAAATTTAGCCAGATAGATTTTCTCTCAAGTAGAATATTGAACTTCTATGAAAAATTTCAGAACTGAAAGAAAAAGAACCCCAAAGCATGTTTCAGTCCTTTTCTGACTTCCTAATGCTTTAAATTAGGAGGTTTCCACCATCTAGCATGTCTTGTCCAAAACTTCCTTTTGTCAAGCACCTTGAAATGCCAGAGATCTTTTCTTTATTGCATATAGGTATTGTCAGAGAGTTAATGCACTCTTACCCAAGCAGGTACTTTTTCTGCGGAGGTAGTTGTAGCGAGCTGGATCCGAGTACATCAGTGGTGACATCTGGTGGCCAGGAAGAAAAAACGTAAAAAAAGAAATTGCCTGCCTGGGGTCTTTATAGTTCCAAAAGGGAACTGTAGTATCCTTGGTCCTTTAACCCAAGATCTGCTGGCGTGGCATACAGTAATACCACAACGCGACCTTGGCCACAAAAGCATGCTCGTTTAAAATTGTGGTTCTGATTATTTCTGTAGTTTTGTGGGACTAACTGTACACGTGTATAATCAGTCCTGCACACATAACCACACCCACATAGCTCTCAGTTTTACCCTCTGCCTCTTCACATCTGCAGTAGCAGTTCTGCTGCCAAGTGTTACAGTGCTGATGTTGAGATAGAGCTAGTAAGTCCAGTTGATTTCATCTAGCAATGGGTGTCTCTTTGCTGTGCTTTTCTCAATGCACCTTTGCTGTGCTTTGCTCAATGCACCTTATTCCAGAGTTTGCGTAAGTTTTGCAGAATTTGCTTCTAAGGCTCAGTGCTCTTGCCTCATTAGTAATGAGCTTGCATTAATACACCTAATTAAGGTATGACTTCTTTGTGGGGAAAATAGCTGATTTGGAGTGTGATTGTTCTGAGGGTGGGAGGTTAAGACCATTGAAAAATACATTTAGAACTTTTTTTTTTTAAAAAAAAAAAAAACAAACAAGTTTAACTGTTCACATATTTTTACAGGAAAGTAAGGACCTATTTTTAGTTTGAAATAGCTAAAGTGGGATACGGCACTGGTTCTCTTAATCTCTGCTGTGCACATGGAAAAGTAATGAGTATTAATAGAAAATGTCTTCAGCCTTCTATATTTTGTTGTTCACTCTTCACTAGATAGTTTTCAGTGTCCTATTCGATAACTTATCCTCTGTACACCTTCTTTTTAATATAGGGGATGGCCCCTTTCCAGGAGTGATTGACATGTATGGTGATGAAGGAGGTTTGATTGAATTCAGATCCAGTCTCCTGGCTGCCCGTGGTTTTGCTGCTCTTTCTCTGCCATATTTTGACTTTGAAGATCTGCCGAAGGTCATGAAAGAATTCAAACTCGAGTACTTTGAGGAGGCAGCTAGATTCTTACAGCGTCACCCGAAGGTGAGTGTAATGAGAGGTCTCTCAGGACAAGGGAGGATTCGACACTCATGCCCAAGTAGTGGCAGTCGTTTTTTTGGAGTGATAGTTTCTGCTGGGCGGGTTTAAGCCCAATAATGGAAAAAGTGTAGGTCCTGCGTAGGCGGCTATGCATATGACTGCAAAGAGTGAATTTCTTCCAGCACAAGCTGTCCATTAAATAAATTCATGCTGGAAACTAGAAGATTCTTGATTGTTAGAACAGTGAAGGGCTGGAATATTCTCCAAACAGGAGCAGTGGTGATAAAGATGGAGTTTTTTAAAATGAAAGCAATTGGTTTTAGAGAAGATGATACAAACTGCTCAATAGTCAGGAAAGGAATGGATTTGATGACTTGGGATGTTGCTTTCAGTTTTACTTTCCAGGCTAGAGAAGGACAAGACTAAATACTACTTATCTAATCCTTCGAATGTCATTTGGGAGGTTACTTTATTTGCCTGCGACATATATAGCAATAGACTGTAATTGCATTTCCTGTTACCTGTTTTGGGAAAAATAGAAAATATTTGCAGTAGGGACTAGGGGAGGCCCAAGTGATGGTAGTTCTTGTGCCCGTCTGTGTTATTGCATGGGGTTTGACAGCTCTTGTCTCTGAAAAATAAGACACTAAACAGAGGGAGGAGCCTGGGTCCAGGCTGTAGCTTTCCAACAGGTCACATCAGGTCACATCAATAATTAATCTAACCTTTTTTTTTTTCTGGTAATAACACAACTCCAAAGGCATTTAATGGCTAATCCCATTATAATGCATACTTCCTTTATTCCTCTCTTCCTCTCTTCCCTACCCCCTATCTTACCTGAAGGTGAAGGGACCAGGAGTTGGAGTGATTGGGACTGGGAAAGGGGCAGAATTAGCACTCTCCATGATTACCTTCCTGCCAGAAGTAGTGGCTGCTGTCTGTATCTCCGGCTGTAGTTCAAACACAGTTGCAGACCTTCATTATGGTGAGATGACTCTGCCTGGGCTGCGTTTTGATATGAATAAGGTCAGTGTTTCTGACGCTGGTGTATTTGACACTTTTGAAGCTCTGGATGACCCAACGAATCCCGCTAATTCTCCTTGCGCGATCCCCATTGAAAAAGCGGAAGGTCACTTTCTCTTAGTGGTAGGGGAAGATGATCGTATGTGGAAGAGCTCCTTATATGCTGAGCTGGCAATCGGGCGTCTACGCCAGCATGGGAAAGAAAACTTTGAACTCTTGAGCTATCCAGGAGCAGGTCACCGAATCGATCCTCCTTCTACTCCTTTTTGTCAGGTAGCTGTGGATCGTGTTCTGGGGGTGCCCGTTCTGGGGGGTGGAGAGAGCAAAGCACATGCCCATGCACAGGAACACTCCTGGGGAAAGATTCAGGAGTTTCTGCACTTGCATTTGGGATGAACACTTAAGCACCTGCAAGCTGTTGCAGAACTGCAGAGGACTGAGCTTGAGCCACCAAAATGACTGGCAAATTGGAGGGACTGACTGAGAAAAGCTTTGAAATATGAAATAACCAAATGACTACTTAGCTACAAGTATAAATCCAAAAAGAAAGGGATGTATTTGGACTAGCCTAAGTTATTTTAACTAGGTACACAGAGGAGAAGTGAAACAATGATAAGTAGGCTGCATTGTTGTACAAATTTGAGAGCCTGAATTGGTCATGATATCAAGAAACAAGTATCTGAAGAGAGTAGTAGGTACTTTCTTGCTTGCAGTATTTATGACTCAACGAATTTAACAGCTAGCCTGCACTCTCAGCAATGACAGGCTGGATCGCACCTGGGGAATGATGGCAACCCGTGGATGATAAGCTTTGACATCAAAATGATGAATGATTCTGGCTTTGGGTCTTAAGTTACCTTAGCCCAGAACTCTCAGATTTACGGCCATATACACTTTGGAAATGTTTTCTATTTACATGAAGCTGAGGATAGTATTTGTAATGAGGCTTGTATACCTTGACCTTAGGTAGTGGTCTTCTGGTGACACAGTCTGTTTCTTTCCAACAAAAACTACCTGTGGAGCGGGAAAGCGAAGAGTACTTTTCTTGCCATCAAGGGAGAATGGCAGCACTAGCACTGTCTTGTATTAGGGATGTAACCATCTGTTCCTATGATGTCTTGGATTGGCATTTGACACTCAGGGTATTAAAATTCTGTTGGATAGGTTAAAGTATGGTTAAATGCAGTTAAGCTATGTGCAAGTCTTACTTCTCTCTTCGTTGCTTGTTTTAAACTAATAACACCAGCCATTAAGTTAGGGGTTAATTACTTGTGGAACTTTTTTTAATAATGATGTCAACAGATGCTGACAGCTGTTATTGGGGAGGAAGCGGAGTTGAGAGTCAGAAAACCTAGCCAGTCGAAGATTGTTAAGATTGACTGTAAAAAGCTGTCACCTACGGCAATGATTAATTTAGAATAACAATACTTAAAAAACCTCCCCAAACCAACAACGCTCCCACCCCTCCCCCCTAAAAAACCCAAACCCAAATCTAGGATATTTTTTCTACGACTGCTTGAGATTTGTTTTTTCATCCTAATTAATTTTTGGCTAGTGCCTTATTTTTCCCTACCATTCAGGTAGAAAGAAGCAACTTCTTCCCAAATGAGCTGATCTCTCGAGAAGGTCTTGCTGGAATGGTGCCACCGCTGAGGGCCTGTTTAACAAAGGCCTCTATCAATACAATTTCCCCTTCCAAGGTCATTTTGTCAGGACAGTTTGAGAGCTGCCCAGGAAGATACAAAACGTTCATTTATGGTACTCAATTTTGCTTTGCTCTCAGGGATCTTTTCTCTCCAGTTAACTGTCATTATGCTGCTGCTGCTCAGCTCTCATTAGCTTTCTGCAACTCTTACCACTCCTTATCATTTGATTGAAGTCATATATTCTCCACACACCATCACTGCCAATCGAACAATTTATCCATCCACTCCTTACAAGAGAAGCTCCATCCTGCTCACTCCACGCAAAATGTCTTCATGCCTAGTCTCTCTGAACTCCCTCACTGGCTGAAGAGGCTTTTGCAGAGTCACATTTGGTGCTTGAACCTCCACTAAAACCGGCAGCCGCAGAAGTCCAGGACCACACCCTGCTGTGATGTGCATATTGATGTCACCCATGTGTAGTACCCTGCCTTTTTTCCAGACTCACTCCAAGGTGCAACTGTAGAGGAAGGGGTTGTCTGAAGCTTTGCATTTGTTCGGTCTGCCTCGTCATGTCCATCTTCAGCAGTCGGAGCTGTGTAATTGTGGTAGAGCAGCGCCTCCCCTCACCCTGCTTTGTTACCCTCCGGGTACTGATACCTCTGTCTCCACACTGCAGCCCTACCTCAGCATATCCACTGCTATGCAAGATTGCAAGCTGGAGGTTCAGGAAGTAACTGTTAAATTGCAAATAAAACAAAAACCAGGTAGCTTAAAAGTCCTCAGACTTTGTTTCTAAAGCACAAGCCTTTAAAATAATTCAGTGTTAGATGTTGTCAGATATATGCAATTTGAAAGAGAAGTGAAACGCTTCCTTTATTAAAAAGCAAGCCTGTGTAAGAATTTGATGTTACATTTTTGTTTCTGAATAGTTCATTGGTTTGGAAAGCTGAATGATTTATTTTTAAACAAAGAAAGGAGGAAAAATAAAAAGAATGTAATTTTACTGTGAAGATCCTTTTGTGAACAGGTCAGGGTATTCCTGGTCAGAGTAATTCACAGAAGGGTTTCTAGAAAACCAGCTAACTTTTGCACTAGTATTTTGTATATTTACAATGCTACTTGGAGGCCAAGGATACATTGCAGACACTCCGCAGATAATGTAGCTATTTCCTGAAGTATACATTAAACTGAGTGCCTGATTATGGCCTTAGTTAAAGCCATGTTATTTATATTGTTTTCCATTCCTTACATGGCAAAACTCCCATAGTGTGTCATTGAGGCTGTTGCTTGGGTGGCTGGATTAGCTTCACTAGCTAAATCTGGGGGGGGCCTTAGGCCTGAGGCGCAGCTAACCTTGGGGTTCCGAAACACCCCGAGACGGCCGTACGGCCCCTGCTGGGGTCTCGCAAAGCTCTGGGCAGCTCCTGCAGCATCGGGACGGCTTCCCGCGGGCGCTGGGGCCGGCTTTGAGTGGGGTGAGTAGCTTTGGGTAGCAGCAGGCGGGCCCTGCGTTACCAGAGGTACCTTAACCGGGGGACGCTGCCGGTGAACTGTGTGAGCGTTTGCTGCTGACGCTGTTTGTAATTTGTAAATTGTTTTAACTGTTTTCACGGGTTGGTTTCAATAAAAGGTGTCTGATAATGCTCGTGGGGCGTGGGGTTGGTTTTTTTACCGTTACGGTGAGAGGCGGGAGGGCGGGAGGTGCCCGCAGCGGGGCGGGGGGGGAGGTCCGCCCGCCGCCGCCAGGGAGCGCTTCGCGGGAGGACCACCGCACCCGCTCCGCCACGTCCCACAATGCGTCGCGGACCGCCCCCTACGCGACTTCCGGGATGGGACTTTCTCCGTGGCAGCGCATCTCTATGATCGCCAGGTGTGGTTGCCTTCGTGCTCGCCCCCCCCTACCCCGACGTGTCAGTGGCGCTGCGCATGCGCGGGAGGCGGCTGTGCCATAGCAACCGGAGCGTTAACGGTAGCAACGGCAATGGTGGGTCCCTTCAGTGCCGGCACGGGCACGCGGGCGCCTGGCGGGGAGGGCGCTGGGCCTGCAGGGGTGGCGGCCGGCCTAGCGGCTGCTGGGGAAGCCGGGGGCTTGGGGAGAGGCTGAGCCGGGGCGTCCCCGGGACCCGGCGGCGGCTGGGGAGGGACACGATGACCGGGGCCTGCTCCGGGATGGAGGGAGGGCTGGTGCCGCTCCCTTGGCGCGGCGGGGCGGAAGGGGCCGGGGGGGGTGTGAGCGGCGTCCCCTCAGGGCTGCCCCCAAGCAGTCCCCGCGGGCCGACTGTGGCGGTGCCGCCGCCCCGGTGCTGCGTGAGCGGCAGCGCGGAGCGGAGTCCTTCGCGGCCCGGGGCTCCACCGAGCTGGTCTCTGGCGCCGAGCAGCCCGGGCACGGCATAAGCTGGGCAGAAGGCAGCCCAGCGTGCGGGGCGTTGGCTAAGGCGGGGGAGTTGTGGCCTGTTACTGTGCCTTGGAAAAGGGGGATTTCAGGGATAGATCAAAGTAGTGGGAGAAAATTAATTCTCATCCTGCGGTTGTCGGGAGTCTGGGATGCCATCGTATAAAAACCTGAGTTAGTATGTGTTTTTAAGGCAGCAGTATCTGCAATTATTACACCGATTAGCTTGGTACCTGTTGCTGTGCAATGCTGTTTTTCTCTATTTAACACGTAAATAAATGTATGCAAATCAAGGCAAGGTGTCACTGGTTTACTTTTTCTTGGGGGTCTGAATTTTGTAAATACTTGGTGTCCAACAGTCATGTTTTGGGGGCAAAAATATTTCTGTTGTTACAACTTTTATATGTACAGGGATGGGGTTTTTTCCCCTTAAGGTATTATGTTTCTTGTTCCTGCAACGTTGATGGTGACTCTTCAGGGTGACGATTTCAGCTTTTGATCACTTGACATTTTGAGTACTCTAACTAATATGACTTTCTTTAATCTAAATACCTGCAGGAAAATGTTCAATATGCAGATAGAGGAACCCTGAAAATAGGCTTCTCAGAGGGAGGTTTCCCTGAAGTAACCTCCCTTGGCAGAAGATACTATGATTTATCTACAGAAATTTCAAGTGCACTTCGAAGAACAAAACAAAATCCCTGATATGTGTTCTCTTGATAACCCACTATGCTGATTTTCGTGTTTCCACCAAATCAGATATTACAGCAGGAGAGACAGGTCAGCAGAGGTCAGGGAAGAAGCTGCTCCTTGTGCTCACGTGGATCACTAGCTTTAAAGTCCAATCCTGCTTTAGGCATGAGTTTGAAACAGAAGTGGGCACTGGTAATATAAATGTGTTTCTGTCTTCAGTGAGTGACTGAGATCACATACCTGCATGCCGTAACGATTGACTACCATAATTACAAAAAATGCAATGAAGTTCCTGTCCAAAAAACCTGATTAACTGGAAGCCAGTTGTTTATGCTGGCACACTGGTAGCTGTTAATCGGGTTTCATGAGGCCGTTGGAACGAGGGACATGATCTGAACAGGAGGAGGTCACGCAGGTGTTTACCTGCAGCAGACACTGAGGAGATACTGCCGTGGCACAAGTTTGCCGGGTCATCTACAATGGGACCTAGAGCAGCTATCACACGGTATAGACAGGATTAAAATGAATGCCCGTCAGTGGGCGGGAGCAGCTGGGACATCTGAGGGTACCCGGTGATACATGTCTGAATGAAGGTATATATTGATACTTGAGATGCACACTCGGTCTCCTTGGTATTGCTGGGTCTTCGACTGTTGCTGGGTGTTCAGTGACTGTAGCCGTTCTTTTATATGCAGTGGCTTCAACTGTTGTCTTTCACTGTTGGGTCCAGAGTTTTTAGGGGTCTAGAGTAAAGTACCCAACGCTAAAGCTCTGTGACAGAGGTGATTGTCTGTAAGATTTTGGGTGGAAGTTAGTTTGTTGGCTTTAACTTTTACAGTTGGTTTTTTGGTATCTGATTACCTGAGAGGCTGCTTCTATCCACATATAGTAGAGCTACACTGAAGAGCAATAGAGATGCCCAAACTAGAGTCCTTCTGTTTTTGTAGAAAGGAGGCTGTTCATCAGTTTTTGTGAAAGATTGATCTCTGGAACCTTTTTAATCTGAACAATATCTTGGAATATGTTTAATGTTTAAGATATATCAGAGTTTCCCTATATACTACTGTTTTGGATATCCTCACGTGGTTTTGATGAGACTCTGATGGGAGGCAAAAAAGTTGGAGTTAGTGACGACAGAAAGTTGGTCAGTGGGTCAGTCCTTAAAAAGCCTTGTACAGCAGCTCTCAGATTTTCCCTAACTGAATAATACATGTATTCACAGCACACGATGTGACTCGGCATAAAACGATTGGAGAAAAACAAATATAAACAATCCAGATTGCTCTTGATTTTTGGCAAGATGTGCCTTATTTTCCTCAGTGAATCTTAAGAAGCTGTATCATTCTGTCTACTCACAGACTTGCTTTCAGACTTTCAGGATGTTGCTAATGCACGATAATAGGAAGTGTGGGGTTTTAAGAGCATTAGACCACATTTTTCAGTGCAGTAACTTCTTACGTCTTTGAATTGAGTTGAATTTCACCATCAAAGCTAACAAGCAGTGTCCCAAACCTGTGCTCCACAGTGGGCAGAAAGTCGGATCAGGAAGATAATGTCCTCACATGAAGCCAATTGATTGCTTCTGAAAATGCTACTAAGTACCCCAGAAAATAAAATTGCGGGACACTGAGGGGTTCCAGCTTCTTAGACTCAGCTGGAGGAAGATAATACAGGACAGTGGTAGAAGGGGGCAGACAAGCAGGATAGGGAGAGAGAAGGGAGAGGAGATAAGTTTGCAGTGAACAAGCCAACTAAAAATTTGCAATGAATATTCATTTAAATTTGTTTCATTTTTAGGCAAAAGCAACAACTATCAAAGAAGCTCTAGCCAAATGGGTAAGTACTAGAACAGTATCCAGCTGCTTTGCAGTACTCAGTGGCATGGGTTTTGACTACATTCAGCTAAATTTATTTTTCAAACTTATTGTAAGAAATATGTTTGCTTGAAACATCTGCTATAAGAAGTTTCACCAAGTAAAAATATTATTATTATTATAGAAGTATAATACATTCGATTGGACTTCCTGTGTGTTCTTGTTAAATTGATATGGCTGGTAAAGATGAGTCTGTCTTGCTCTCCTGCCTGTTCTGCTGAATATGCATTGATAGAAGGCCTGAGGCTACAAAGATATTTCAAGTTGGGGATGTCTTATGTTTTAATTACATGCTGCTCATTTTACCTGAGTGTAGTCCTTCCCACAGAATAAACAAGCATGAAATTCTCACTGTATTCAAGTCAGCGAAACTTCTACTGTTGTCTTTTAACATATTGTCCCTCATATTGTGCAAAGCTTAACTCAGAATGAGTTTCTTGCTTGTTTTTCTTTTTAAAGCACTGTGTTAATACACACAGTCATTTAGGGCAGTGGTCTTGGAGCCTTCTAGAAAGCTGTTTGTTGGCAAGGATGCGGCTGTAATTTCAAATGATGATATAGGATGCTCTGGGGTCAGGTTTACAGTCTAGTAAAACCAGTGAGAATCTTTCCCCAGTCTCAGTGGACTTTAGATTAGGGCACAGATGTGCCGTTCAATATGCATGCACTCTCCCACTAATTCTGGCCAGCTGCTAGAGCAAGAGTTTATAAATGTTTTGGTCTCTAGACGATCTGGATGTGAGGCAGTGTGGGCAGGTACAGTTGAAAGCCAGAAGATCTGTACCATCAGCTCAAGGTACTAGTCTGTAATTGAAGACTATTTCCTTTCTGAGTTTTATCATTGTTTAGTACCTTCAGTATTTCAGTTTTTTTCAGTTATGCTGGTATATCCCACAAACTTCACTCCTGATCTCCTAATAAGAACGAGAATGCAACAGCTTGCAGGCATGAGCATTACTGGAGGTGTGAACTGAGTATTAAAAAATTTTGCTTTTCCTCCCTCACTCATTCTGCCCTCCCAAAACTCAGCTCCGTGTTTCCTATTAAAGATTTATTTCCCATTTGCTCCTCTGTCACATGTCTCTTAGAGATAATAGACCTGTGTCAGTGAGTTTCCATTAATGTTAGGCATGAAGTGCTGAATGTGCTTTTCTGTCCATGTTAACTGGGGGTGGGTCTAAATCTTCCTCTTGCTACTCCTAACCTGGGTCCACGTGACTTGTAAAATCGGATCTGGCGCTGTGCTGCATCCCGGATGTTTTTCTTCCCTTGGACATAAGCGTTTACCTATGCCCTACAGTCAGGGTGACATTAGTTAAATCAAAGCAACTTTAACTTAGCGAACACGTAACCTGTTCCTAAAAAAGTGCCTGTTCTACCTGTGGTTTCTCTGTGGCTTATTGTGGTAGTTCAGCCGACCTTTCTTCCAGAACTGCACGGCAATCAGGATGAATTTTCTTCCTGCAAGTGCCCGTTGCTGGCCACAGTCTGTGTTGGAAGCTCTCTCCCTTTCAGGTTTTTTAAGCAAAAATGTATTTTTATTTGTTGGTATAAACTGATAGATTAGAAACTGAGTATAAATGCAAATAGATACAGTGTTATTCTTAAAAAAGAAAATGGAAGTTTCACATTTATATAGTGACTTAGTTTGAACACATTCACCATATTCTAGCAAAACATCTGATGTGCTTATTTGCTAAATCGCTAATTATGAGTAAAAATATTATCACACTGAATTTGGACAGCAAGTGGAATATAAGTAAATGCACAAGGTAACACAGCTTTTAAAAAAAGCATATGTAATGTATATGTTCTTTTGATATCTTGAAAATAAGCTAGCTTTCCCTTCTTTATGGCACGCCAGCTGGAATCTTGATAAACAGTATTCAAAATGCTTTCTCTTTTCAGTAATATCTTTTAGTAGTATATTGGAATTTCTTCTATAGTGATTACTTTTATAGTGATTTTTTAGTATAGTAATTTTTAGTAATTGCATGTAGCAGTGAGCATCATCTTCACCCTCTCCTTTCTTTAGGAAGAAAAAAATGGCCAGAAGGCTTCAGAGGCAAAGGAGGTGAAACTGTACGGTCAGATTCCTCCTGTAGAGAAGATGGATGAATCTCTCTCCACGCTTGTTAACTGCGAGTAAGTTCAGTTAAAAACAAATTGGAACCCAAATATTCTCTTCTCTTTATATGAATTTTCAGTTCTTCTGCTGTCCACTGTGCAAATATGTATTTACTATGTTCAAGTAAGTGTGGCCTTCAAAGCAGCAGCTTTCTCTTCTTTTTTTTTCTCAGCTGAGCCTCTCTTTCCACACAAAGTTCTTCTTTTTACTTCAAAGATCCCTGTCACTTAACTGAGAAGATGTTAGAGTAGATTCTGTATTGATATTTGTCCCCAGAAAAATTACATACTGTTTATCAGTATATAATTGCAGGTCCATGTTTGGAGTCTATCAGCTAACTGGCACATTTATGATCCATTCCAAAATTTATGCAAAAAAAAGGAGACTTAAGCAGGACTTTCAGAAAGAGATTAGAGCCATTTCAGGAGTCAATGTCCACGCATTTGATAAGGCTAGGCATAAAAAGATAATCCGGTATGTCATGTAAGTAACTCATGGTACTTTCCCAGAAGCTAAATAAAGTTGCAGAAGTCTTGATGGTTTGAGGATATTTTGAGTCTGTTTACACATCCAGTTAGTTCACCATCTAATGAGAGAAGAGACAATTATTTCCAATGCATTGCTGTTTGGATCTGGAACTCTTCTGATGTAGTGATCCCTTGTATACTGTGAATTGATTATTCTTGCTTTTAAAGGAAACTATCACTGTGAATTGATTATTCTTGCTTTTAAAGGAAACTATCGCTGTCTACAAACTGCATTGAAAGAATCGCCAACTTGAACAGCCTAAGTAAGTGACAAGCCAGTGATCGATTATGTTTGTTTTCTAGTTGCTTGGATAAGACATACACCAGAATTTGTTAAATGCGTCCAGCTTTATACCTATTCTTATCCTTTTTAATTCCTTCCTCTTTGAAAATTAGAAGTGACCTTTAAAATTATGAGTGCTACTGGAGAATGCATGTTTAGCAGTAATGGTGTATTAAAGCATGTATCCTTGCACTAGCCTTGGCAGTGTCTCACTGTGCAGGTTTAACAAACAAACAAACAAAAATCCATTCAGAAAGCACCTTTGTAACCTCTGGTGGGCCTAGTTCTGATATTCAACACCTAATCAGTTCTAGAGTGATTTAACGACCACTTTCCATGCTCATCATGGAGACAGTCTGCAGTTCAACAACTCTGTAATCGCGGTATTGGTTGGACTGAGGTTGGGGTGTTGTAGACCTGGATGGAAAAATGCCATTCCACTTTGCAGAGGATTGGATATACTTGGTTTGATTTTGTTTGTACTTGAAAGAGGTGTGGCATCTGTCTAGAAGTGGAACTGAACTTTTATTTCTTGGGCAGCTGTCTATGAAACCTTGAAACTCATTGGCTTACTGACTTTGGGACAGAAGTCTTAATGGTCTGTCCTCAAGACTTTGACTCTGTGGCATGAGGCTGGCAAAGAGCTACAGGTTTTGGGCTGGAGCTTCCAGGCTTTTCTGTCCCCATCAAATTGCCAGGCAGGTAGACAAGGAACCTGGAATGTCATCCTCTCCAACTGCACACCAATGGGGCTGTCAAGGAGCTTGATGAACTTACATGTTTTCATAATATGCTCAGACTTCAACAAATTTGCAAATACTAATCAGGGAAAAATATTCCAGCAGTCTTTCCAAATAACTGTACTGTAATATTTCAAGTTGAGTAACTCTATCATGAGCAAAAAATAATCAGTCAGTTATATATAAAAGTGAAACCAATGAAATTTTTTAGTGGTATAAAACATTAAAAGCCTTTAAAGCATCTTAAATATTTATATTAATAAAATATAGAGTCAAAACATCCAGGCTGTACCAAATATTTGATCCTAAACCCAGACAAACTAGAACTACTAGAACATCTCCCAGCACTCTCCCCTGTGGATGGGGATCCTTAGGGATATTCTGGAGAACATTGGCTGTAGTAGGCTTTAGACTTACTGATTATGATTCTTCATTTTTTGAGCATGGTCATGTATTAAGCTGTTGTGTTTAAAAAGAAAAAGAATTCTCATGGTATCTCAACTTTTTAATGAAAACTAATGTTCCTGTTTTAGAATATTTGCCAGGTGTGGTTTTATCAGGTGTGGTTTCATCCCTGCATTTCTTGAGACAGAACATTCAGCTGTCTATTCTAGATCAGCCTTGAATCTTTATCTGTAGCAATCTCTAGCCACTACATGTGCTGTCTGTGGAGTATCTGTTGCTGCTTGGCTGGAACTTTCATTGGTCTTGCCATTAATTATTGTACCATGTATTTTCAATCATTATGTGTACAATAGCAGAACGAGATCATTAAGTATTTCATCCCTAATGCAGTTAAGAAGAAGTGTTAAAACATTCATGAAAGGTATAGATCCAAGGTTAACCCAGCTACATGCTGCAACTCAGTTTGCTTACTTACACCTGCAAGAAAGCTTGTGTGAAAAATGAAAGAGAGTTATACAAAAAGACTGCTATTTTGTGATAGCTTTGAGTTTCCTAGTATTACGTTAAACCCCAGCAAGAACAGCTCACTTGGAAAGGAGTTTTTTGTCTGGGTGCTGGACTAAGTTGAAATGTCTCTCATCAGGCTTCTGTAAGGAAGCTTTATATACTGCCTCTATTATAGAAATCAAATCTGCTGCCTTAAAATAAGATTGGAACAACTTTTGCCTGAAGAAGAAGGGGTATGAACTGTGTAAGATCAAACTAGCAAGTTAGCAGTTAGAGTTCAGGTGCAAGGTGAAAGAATAGATTTATTCAGTATTTATCTGAACTGAATTTCAACTAGGTAACCTACCCATAAGCAGCTTTGTATTCATGAGCGTGTTTCTGAGCTGTCCACTTGCCTCCATTCCTGATGATCTGTGTAGGTCAGGAGGTTTTGTTTCTGTTACGTCATTCTTTCTTAAGACAGCCTGTTCAGAGCGCAGTTTGTTTGTAAGTAGAATATCGTGTTTTACCCGACTTACAGCATCTTCTTATATTTAAAAAACCCCACATTTATTAACAACAAACTTTCTTTTATCTATTACAGAAAATTTGAGGATTCTGTCTTTGGGAAGAAATAACATAAAGAACTTGAATGGATTGGTATGCCTTCTTAGTACCAATTCTTCGCTAACAAAATGGAGTGCTGTCTGGAATGGGGGATAATTCCCCTCTGTTCATAAAAGTCTTTGCTGAATTTACGTTATTGCCTAACTATTTTCTCCTTTCACTGTGATCTGTTCACCCTCTCACACAATGCTTCTGAATTTTCAGATAGTCTTTCTCTTTTTTTTTGTTTAAACACTCTTCATGTTTGGGGATTCTTCGGGGCTAATTTACTACATAAAAGGATTTTAGAAAGGGGGATTTCACTGTCTTTGACAAAGATGAGCAGAAATTTTATTTGAAAACTGCTGTCTGTCTGTAAAGCCCTTTAAGTTCCACTGGCTTTACATGAAAATAATTCCTACAGACTTTTTGCATGAGGAATTTTCTACCTGAAGATACTTAGGCTATACTTCTTTACTACAAGTATTGGCAGTCCTATGAACACACACTTCCTGAGAGTCTGTCCTTTTTATGTGAACTGGCACCTGGAGCAGTAAGGCTTTAGGAGAGAAGATGGTGGCAGGACTAAGTCTACTGGGTAGGGGAAAATTTGTTGAGGAAAAAATTGGATCAATTTTCTTACATTTGAATTAAAGGCAGAAGAACTTTTTTCAATCAACTTTTTTTAATGAATACAGAAATTATTTTCTTCCTCAAGAGATACTGTATGTTTCTCCCGCAGAATGTTTCTCTTCAAAACTATTCCCACCTTCAGATATGCCATATCTCTTAAGTAAGTGTGAAATGCAGAGTCAATGTGTAATGGCTGGTTTAAAAAACCCTCTCTTTTGAGAGAATTATAAAAGCAACTTCTGGCCAACAGGTACAAACATACGTGCACCTGAAATGAATCATTCCCTCATATTGTACAACCCCCCCTCTAAAGTAATTGTTGAATTGCATTCACTTCATGTATATTTGCAGTGCACAAGCAGCCAAATTTGTCTCCTCTTCCCCTATGCCTTAAGAACAACTACTCCAGCCACCTATTCCTTGTCTTATTCTAATATTGTGATTTCTGTCCTCCTAAATATATTTCAGATCCTTTGCTCTTAATTCCCATGAGTATTTGTCATGCATAATTAGGGACCTGCTTAAAAGGAAATGAGGACCAATATACCTTAGTATTTTCTCACATGAGGTGACCTGTAGGGGGTGAAGAGAGAATGTGAAGAATAAGGAAGATGATATACTTCTGCTTACCTGAGTAGTCCTGTCGTTTTCCAGGAGGCAGTTGCAGATACTTTAGAGGAGCTGTGGATCTCATACAACTTCATTGAGAAACTGAGGGGTATCCGTGTAATGAAGAAGCTGAAGGTTCTTTATATGTCAAATAATTTGGTGAAAGACTGGGGTAAGCTACGCCTCTCTATTCTGTAACTTCTCCTGTAGTATGGTGAATGCGTGAGTTAAGTCACCAGGTGAAAAATAGTTCTGTATGTTACAGGGCTTTAAGTCTCACCGATAAGCCTGCAGACATGCGCAGAATCCCTAAATATCCACTCATGCAAGAGAGTAAAAATAGTTAGAATATTGAATTTAACTTCTAAGCCCAATGGAGTTTGTTCTTTCAATCATCTTTCTCAGATTTCTTTTAAAATGCGTACCTGTTCTTTACCCTGATACCAGTTCAAGCCCAAGCAACCCCTATCCTGTTGTATCCTGTGCTATTTATGTTTGCACTGAGTTTGAAAGGAAGGTTTGGTGCAGATGTACTTTCCATGTTCCACAATCTGGTTGGTGTTTTCACCTTTGTGGTTGCAGCAGAGTTTGTGAGACTGGCAGAGCTGCCATTACTAGAGGATCTGGTGTTTGTAGGCAATCCGCTACAAGAGAAATACGCCTCTGATCAGAAGAACAATTGGATTGAAGAAGCAACCAAACGGGTACCCAAGCTGAAAAAGCTGGATGGTGAGTTTGGGGCATGAGGTAATTGGTGTGAGTTAACGGGTTAATATAAAGACAGCCACAGGGAAATGAAGCATAACCTCAGAAATTCATCTGTGTGCCTGTGTAATATTCCTCTCTCCTCTCTTTGGAGTTACTCAGAAGTAGGCTAACTTCTGGCAGCTGAATTTTGCAGCCCTGGCTGCAGGATCTTCTCAAAGTGTTTGATGGATTTTGGAGTATTAAGTCCAAGTGGTCTTGCGGCCCACAGTTGGGCTTTACTCTTGAAGTTACCCAAATAGTTTTAGCACATAACTAATAGGGAACTGAAACACACTGGTTTGAAGTTCTCTTGTGGAGTTCACATGTTGACTTGTGTAACTATATAGTTAAGTGTTTAGCATTAAATAAATTAACAAGGCTTTTATCTGCCATGTCGAATTACAGTTTTCCCAGCAAATCTGATTGATTTACAGTTTTCCCCAACAAAAAAGGGGGACATGGGGGAATGGGCATAGACAGGGATATGTTCAGTTTTGCTTGTGGTGCAGGGGCAAGTTTTCAGAACTTCATGCAAGTTTCCTAAATGCCTGAATATCCCGCTCTTGTCACTGCACTAAGCCTCAACTTATGAGCTCTCCTCTCCTTTTTGTCACTGATATGAAAACATATTAAAGCATATCCTGATGAGTGACTAGAAGTGAGATAATTTTTAAATCTGTTTTTAAATATGTTAATTTCTATTAATGGCGATGTTAGCTGTTAGCTGTTACCTGCTGTTTACTAAAGCAATGAAGAGGAGAGCAGGACTGGTAACACTAATAAAGCCTGAGAGTAGCAGCAGGGAAGGTACAAGTGTTGGGATGGCAACTAGAGGACAGCATCAGTACAGGCAGGAATGGATGGGAAATCAAAGCCAGATCAACTGAAGTAGTAAGAATTACTGGGAGTGGAAGCCTGGTGAGAGAAGCGTACTGCTATGAAGGATGCCCTGCAGTAGTCCACTTGCTGTTGCAGTAGAAACATTTTGAGAGTGAAACAAAAAATGGAATGGGACAAGTATCTGTACGGGCAAACAGTAACCTTGGTAGTGTAAGGTTAGACCCTTTGCCAGGGGCAATGGACAACTCTGAATTAGGCAGGCACATTTCCTACGCAATGTAGAAAAAGAGGGTGATATTTAAGAATGGAAACCACAAAAACTAGACTGTTGAGCAAAAGAGAAGTCAGAAATGCTGTAACTGGCCGTAAGGTTCTTGCTGTTACGCTGTTCCAGGATCCTGTTATGCTCATGTACTATATGTGAGATGACTAATATAGGGACCTCAAAATTATTGAAATGGTTGAAGATGTTCTAGACAAAAATAAGCACTGAAGGTCTCTTTCAGCAGGTAGGTGTCTCCTTTCTGTTAGTTCCTGTGCCAGGAACCCTGCTCAGCAGTTAGGTGCCTAAAGCACAACAGCAACCAGGCTCTGGTGGTTTTATTTTCTGTTTCCAACTGTGAAAAAAGAAACACGGCACCCCAATCTTACAGTAATCAAAGGGCTCTCACCACAAAGCCTCGCTACAGTTCAAGTCTCTGCCTCAAGCTGAGCAAAGCATCGGTATGACCCAGTTCCCATTGCCCAGGTGACAGTGTAGGTGGATGAACATACATACACCTTCACACCCCTGCTGTTCTTGTACGAGTTATTTAGGCATGTATTTGATTGTGCTATTTCAGCATGCTGTGAACTTACCTGTACTATTGGTTTTGCTACTGTGTGGAAAATCTGTAACTTGGTAAATCTTTTTGGGGGCTATTAGCATTTCAGCTTATTTTAAATTCATGAACACATCCCTATGAGGTGGTGTGAACCCTGCAGACTGCCACAATTTGAGGTGCCCTGTGCAACATGGCAGTTAAAAAGTGATTTTTTTTTTTTTTTTTAAAGTACCCAAGGGGTGGGTATAGACTATGACGCTTCTGTGCAATGCAGCTTTATTCCATGACATCCAAGTTGTCCCTAAGAGATGTGACCATATTGGTTCTTGGATCCACATGAATGCAATTGTATTTTGTAGTCTGGACATCCTCGTTAGGTATCATTGAAGAGGTGTCCTGTACTAACTTGGTCATGTATGTCGTGGAAATGGCAACACAAAGTAGGGGCCCAGCAAGAGAAGGCTGATGTGCTAGCTGGTTGTTAGTTGAACCAACATGGTGCATCTCCCAGTGATGAAGTTAGGCCGATCTTTGCAGGTTCTGCTTTAGTACCTTTTTATTCCCTGTTACCCAAGAAGTTGGAAAAACGTCCAACAGAAGATCTCATCAGTTGAAGGCTTTTCTAGTTAAGAGCAGTTCAGGTATGTAGAGGTTCATGTCAGAAGCAGTGGCAGGAAATACAACTCTTTCCTTTTTCTGCCAGTCCGACTCTTTCCGACAGTGCAGATTAGCTTTCAGGTGTGTCAGCATGAACACTAGCTTTCTCTGCATAGTCTATTCGTAAATCTTTGCAGATTTTTTTTTTTTCTCTTTTTTCCTCTTAGGTATCCTAGTTATTAAAGAAGAAGAAGATGAAGAAGGAGCAAACTGATGACACTTTCTTGTTGGGTATTTAATTATTTAAGTAACTCCAGATAGCTCAGCACATAGAACTTTTATATAAATGTTCGTTTTGAAGAAAATCTTTGGGCAATTTTTAAAAGACCAGCTTATCTCCACAGTCTCTCACCCAAAGAGTTAGTTACCAAAATTCAGGCACACCAATTTTGTCAAGCTTGTGACACCTTCTGTAGAGACCGGTGGAGCTGAGTTTATCTGCTGTTTGGCTAGCCAGAGATCTTTACCTAAACTAATACATAGCTATTTTTAATCCCTGATTAGTGGTGCTTGTTATTCACTCTTGGGTTATAATAGAACCATTTTAGCTTGTTAGGTGCAGCTGGCCAACATTATCATTGGAAACACTGAGGCTAAAACAACAATGTTGTGCTTTAGAGACACATTACAGGCTTTGTTGTGTTTAATTTTGTCATGGGAACCCCTCAATATTTTAAATATGTGAGTTTGCCTTTTCATCCCCTTAACTTATGCCAAACAGGCCCAGTAGTTGTGGACCTACGCACAAAAAATGTATTGGTCTGGTGATCGCTCGTTACTGGCCTTAAGTTTTGACTTGGGCTTCTCGCATTGGAACGCAACTGCATTGCTTAGAAGGCCATGTATAACTTATGTATTTATTTATTTTAAAGAGGCAATGGGAATTCTTTGCATGGTTTCAGTGAGACTAAAATGTCTGCTAGCTTTTTTTTTTTTTTTGTCTCTTACTACAAAATTATTTTAGATTGGAATATGTGGCCTATTAGCCTACAGCTGGTTCCTAGTTTTGGTTTGGGTCACTGCTGGACATAATCCTTCTCAGCTCTGGAATTTTCCTAGAACTAAGTAGGCTGATGATACTAATATAGAAACAAACAGTGAACAAAAGACCTGGGTTTGAGGACAGAAAATTTTGGCTTTGGGGATACTTATCTTTTATGAAAGCACAGATGTAAGCAGTGAGAGAACGTGTATGTCGTCAGTGAGGAAGGTGAGATGAGATGGAAAGTGAGCATTGGAAAAAAAAGTATTGAAGACATACTAAAGGTGCTATATTGCAGGGTAACCCATTTTAAAGCCCCCTTATATGACAGGTAACTATTTTTAGTGAAAAGCATTAACCAATGACGAAGACATACCTGATTGCACTGTTGCCTGCCAATAGTGGTTTTTTCTTCTTCTCTTTAGAGAATAGATCAAGTCACCCAAGTAGATTTTTCTGCAGCTTGTTTTTGGTTTTTGTTTTTTTAAAGCTTTTCTTCTAATTCATGGTACCATCTTTGTTTAAATTATAATGGCAATAAGTGTACCTACCTGCTGGTTCCAGACCAGGCATAGAAGGGATGGAGGCAGAACGCCACTCTTAATTTTCGTTTGTGAAGGTGTGGCAGGAGTTGAAATCTTGGAAGTCATGGTCAGAGATAAAAAGGTAGAACTGGCCCTGACAACAGTGGTACTGATCTCAAGCTCCAGGTATAATTGTAGTAGAAGATAATTCTCTCTCTAATCAGTTCCTAGGTGAACAGTGTGAAGTAGAAGATTACAAGACAATCACAGTTTAGTTTCAATATATTGCTAGTTATTCTATGACCATTAGAGGAATTCTTAAGCATTCCAAGTTAAATTGGCTACTGCTGATAAGGCTTGAGTTTGATTTAGTGCCATTACTTAAAGTAAGGTCAGGAGAGCAATGGCAAAAACTGTGGACATTCTTCACCTACCACAAACTAGTTCCAGGCAGCTGCTCTCTTGACCAGAAAGCAGTTAGTTAACTAGCTCACTGGATTCATCTTACAGACAACTTTTTATATTCGTATGTAATTTCTTTTAGAATTATTCTCCTAGCTTTATCATTACTAAAGGCACCATTGACCAAGAAGCACGATGGGAGAGAGAGTAAATAGTCGACAGCCATTTCATACTGGCTTCTTTTAAAACTAAGCCATTCAGTTCACTTGCAGCCAACCACTGTCGGCAAAGCGGATGTGCTTTGGCAGTACACAGCCTGTGGCACACTCAGCCCTTGCTGAGCCCATCGGCTGTGGTGGGGCAACAGGGGATGGGCTTATGCCCTTGACAACTGTAATGGAAGTGTTTAATGTGAGCGAGAGCTTGAGCGGAGCAAAACTTGACTTCTGAATACTGCCAACAAATGGAAATGCCAAATTCATCTATATGTTTGGAGACATTTTCAGAATAGACCATGCAGTGCTCTTGTCATAGCGCTTGGCCCCAAAGTGTTTGACCTCTGTAGCTGGTCTCTCCTAGCACAACGTCTACAAATATGGTACGTATGGCTAAGTTAGCTCCTCAAATGAAACGCAACAGGAGAGCGAGCGAGCGATGAGCACACAGTCCAATGCCAAGTAATTCTGCTGGTTGATTTTTTTAATATCTAAATATGGTCTAAGTCTGTACGTTTCTGAAGGTCATGTTAGATACAGCAAATACTCTAAGCTTTGGCTATTTTGGGACATTTTAAGAGCAGAATAGAAACTTAGTGTTCTGACTACGTGGTGATGATTGGAACAAAACACAGCTCCATTGACAAGATGTGAGAGATAAGAGCAGTTCCTGGCTTTTGTAAGTGACCAATGCAGGCTATCCTATGGGTATCAGTCCAGTTCTTGGTAGAGCTGTGTGTCTTGTGTGGCCCACTGTCATCAGCTCTTTTCACAGATTAATAGCACAAATTCTCTAGCTCTTTTTTGGGGGCTGCATTATAAATGCCACCAAAAAAGAAAAAAAAAAATCATTATTGAAGGAATGGGGCATCCAGTCTCAGCACAATTATAACAGCAGCAAGGGACACTTAGTATACAACATTTCCCTCACCTTTCATTCTTTGTGCTGTGATAAATTAGCAAATAATTTAAAACCCTTCCGACAAAAACTGTATGTCAATCTCAATGAAACAATACAGTAAGAAAGGAATAAACTGTGGGTCTCATTTGTCAGGACATGCTTCAGCTCAAAGCTGGGTGGAAGGTTCAGCTTAATGTTGCTTTGCCTGATGAATCATGATGATTCTCAAGAACAAATCACCCCCCCCCCCCCCCAACTTTTTCTCCTCCAAAACAAGTAAAGTTTTCCTAAATTTTAAAATTTGCACTTTAAAATTATGCACTGGATGTGGTGGAAGACATACACAGGTGGTAGAATTAAAGCAGCCGATTTGCATATTGATGGTGCTACACCATGTCATGTATAAGCTAACAGCAAAGCTCAGCCCGCACGCCCATAGGGAGCAGCTGAGCAAAATGGTGAAAGGCTTGTCTTTCTGTATGACTCTTTGCTCTTCCCTATCTATCTCACCACATCCAATAAAGTAGTAAGCACATTATTGTTCATGGATGAAAAGAGCACCCATGTAAAACTTGCAAGCCATGTGGAATTCTGCTTTTCCCAGTGAAAGTATGGAGGATTAGCATCCACTTTATTCCTTAGAGAAATATCCTAAAATTAAATTAGTGATAGGAAATAGCTAGGTTTTTTACTTGCTTGTTAGCACATTGACCTCTCTTCAAAGAGCTGATGTATGCAGTGATTCTATTGAGAACTGCTGGAAAAATGTGAGAAGAGACCTGAGAACCAGCAGATGACTCAGGTTACGCTAGAAGTAGACTCATCTAGAAGAATCTTCAATCAAGAGAGCACTTTTAACATCCCCTTTGGCTATCTTTTGTATGCAGTAATTTTGTAGCATGACCAAACTGTTAAATTTGCTGTGTTTAAATTATTTAGGCCTATGTTTATAAATGTTCTTCTGTGAAACTTGTTTAAAAATAATATAATGTTATTTTATACCAATATCTTTGGCTGTTGTGTAATGAAATAGTTCAGCTTGTGGAAAGCGTTCAGAAATTAAATTTTGTTCTCATTAAATTTTCCTAGCTGCTCAGGGAGCAATGTGTTTATAGTATGTAAATGCTGTTCCTTATTGCCTCTATATTTTAGAATAGAAAATAACTTAGACTTTAAAAAATGCTGATATATTGTGATTGTTGTCATCTGATACATAAATATTTTTCAATCTTTTAAGACACTGGTTGTCAGACTTTGTTCTTAGGTCCCAAGAGAAAAGTCTACTACTGCTATATGGGGAAAAAAAAATCCAAGTTAGTTAACTAAATGGCTAGTCTTTGTTCAGTACAAAATTACTAATTCACTTTGAATTTAAGTTGTTAACAGCAATATATCATCGATTCCATTAAACCAGGCCAAGAGAAGGTTAACTGATTAATAAACTTCTGCAATAGAAACTTTAGCCTTCAATAGGCAGGGTCCCCGAAATGTAATTTCAAAACTCAGATACAAAGAAAAAGCTTTCTACCCCAGTCCGCAGCAGTCGGTCTCAATAATGACAAGAATAGCATCCTGCAACGACAGCTGTAATGCTATTTAAAAAACATGTAGGGAATTACTGCAGAATTCCTCCCGCTAGCACTAACTCAAAGCTTACTAATCACTAAAATGCTTTATAAGGTCTTTTTCAGTAGTTGAAATAACTGCCAGAAGCTTGGGCTTGGATCCACCAATTAAAAGAAGATGAAAACCAAAATGCCCAAAACTTGCGGCTTTTTTGATCATCCAGTTTGTTTTCCTGGCTTCACAGTTTTAGTACAACGTAGTCAACCTTCAGGACTTTTGCCAGTTGGCTTTGACAGGGAGGCAAATACATCATTTAAAGCCTTAAACAAACTGGTGGCCTGCTATTGGAAGCGCAGGCTGCAGCGTTCCCCGTACCTTTTGCCCACCAAGCAAAAGACCACTTACTTCTCCAAACACTATTGCTGATCAACAGCCACATCCGCAGCAGTAAATTAAAGCAAGGGCTTCTACACTGAGCTGAAAAAAGAGTATTTCAGTGTCTTGGGCTGAGTCTTTCTCCTGCCAGCTTTGCGAAGAATATTGCAATGAAAATTTGTCAGCATAAATTAACAACTAAAAAGAAAACAGGTGTGCTGCCTTAGATTCTAACCGAAATCTAGCAGGAGGCCTGCAGGGACTGGGACACGTTTCTGCCATCTGCTTCACATAGTGAAACATTTGCAGCTTTTAAAGGCTCCACACCCATAGGTGTGAGGAACAGTAGCCTAGTTAAAACTACCAAAACAGAAGGAACCTTTGTTTTGAAGATGGATGGAAGCGTATTAATATTTAAAAGCCACAGCAAGAGATCCAGCTACTGCCAGAGGGAACGAGATTAGCGCTGTATAACAAAATATGTTTAAAAACCCCCTTAGATTCAGGTAACAGACAAGTGCCTTTAAGACAGTATTTACTAAAACGTTTTTTAAACTACCATTGAAAAATACGACGCAGTATGATTTACAACTGGAGTCATTGTTTCTACAGCCAGCAGATTCAACTACTGAACAGCAGGAAAACGTTAACTCTTTTTCCAGCAGCTCTAGATTTACGTCAGTCTCTACCTTCTGTCCCAGCCACAGCCACCCAGGAATTCAGATTTGATACAGGCCCCTCAAGTACGAAGTCACTCCGTGCTGCCTTGGCTCTGCCCGCTGTCTTTGAGGTTGTTTCAGGTAGCGTCAGAATCCAGCTGGCCTTATTTACAGCACAGAAGCGGACCTAGAACTATTCCCGGTGAACTTCTAACACACTGTCAGGGTCGTTACTGGCATTCTGGGAAGGTGCTGGGCTTGGAGTGGGACACACACACCACCAACGCTTCTGTAAAGCAACTGGAGCTGCATCTGCCAGTTATTTTCTTGGATGTAAGACATAAAACAACATCGCAGGCTGGTGTCTTCGGGGAGAAGTTTACATTGAGAAACAGCCTCGAGGATTGCTACGGAAAACACAGAGGTGGGTATGATGAGAGAGCAGACTAGCTAAAAGAACTCGTACCGCTTCCTTCGTATGAGTGCATCACTGTCACTATCCACCCCGAACCCCCCAGCCGCCCCCTCGTACCAGCAAAACACTCAGCTGTGAAACTATTTTTCAAACCTCATTTAATAAAAGGTTTTTTAGATATATAGAGGATATTAAGTAAATAAGTTACATAGTACATTACAATCACATCAGCAAGATTTCCTTTAGTGTATTAATATTTTATAAAAAAGCACACAAAAAATAAATTCAGTCCAGTCTATCACAACTGTACAGCAACAGGTAAATATATTTATATATGTACATTTTTAACATGTAACAGTCTTTTAAAAGGTGCCCTAGGCAGCAAACACACAAAAGGAAGTGTCTGCTCACTTGTTAAAATAAAAGTAATATACTTTATTATAAAGCATTTATACAGTAATTACAAAGGCTGACTGCTCCTGTACAGTACACCAAAGCTTTGACTACAAATTTAAAAACAGAACATAAAAAGAATGAACACAAAAGAGTTTATATCAAATCTGAACTACAAGGGGAAAAATACATGTGGAGAAGCTGCAGGAAACTGGTTTTTAAAATATACAATTACATTTCTATAAAAATATACGTTGTCTTCTAATCTGGAGAAGTTAAGGGTTTTTTTTCAGGCTCAGCTGTCAGTGGAATCCTAGTCTCGGAAAGAAAAATCCTTAAGACAGCTGGGGATTCAAAGTTTGTGTCGTCCTAACATTCGACACGGGAGAGAATGAGGGCGAGAAAAGCAGCTGAACCCAAGTGATGAATTTACATAGAAACTCACCCTCACAAAATCAAACATGATTTGTAGACACTGCTTCTCTGTCTCTTTAAAGCTTTATAAACTTTCAGACATACATCAGAAGATAAAACAGGGAGAAAGTTTGTGTGGGAAAATGCAGTTTAGAGTAAGGTTTCTGGCAGAGGTAATCATTGGACTAAAAGTGCCATCGTATGAAAGCAGACAAGACTTCCATGGCTACAGTCCTCCCTACTCCCATTTCTTTTAAAATAGGATATGTATATATAGGAACTTTCTAGTCCACTGCCTGAAAGAGAATTAAGAAGTGTGTAATTGCTGAGAGTGAGACAGTTCACTCTCTGTGGTTTACGAAACACTTTTTTGGAATGTTGATTTTAATACAAGCTTGTTGCAATGATAAAAATGACCAAAAGCCTCAGTTCGATAAATCAGAGGGTATTTTTAGCTAATTTGGACTTCACATCTCTAGTACAGGATTAATAGATGAGTTACCTTTAAGCTTTAGAATTTCTATCTTTGCCCTGCTTTTAAACAGCTATATTCCTACCTGGTCCTAGCTAGCAAAGCGCCAAGGTCCTGCACAGCCGACTGAAATTCTATAGGCCTTCAGCTTACAGAGTTGAGTTCTCTCAGATACTGTTACCTGTATCGGTAAATGGAAAAACATCAAATAAATTAAAATGCAGAGTAGTTGTTCTTGCAGCTAGACTGCAAAACACCTGTAGCTATATCAGATATGCATCACCAGTGCATGCATATATCTAGTAATTATATACATACAGAGTCTTACAAAACAGAGATGCTATCCCATGCAGATCACAAACCCGAAGGACTGAATCTATCTGTAAAGGGCAGACAACACAGGCAGAAGTACGTGATCAGGGCAAAACGTGATCTATCGCTGCATCTCCACAACGCCCAACGCTGGCATCAAGACTCAAATAGGTAAAGGCTTTGAAATCCAGTCACCTGACTACTGGGTATATGACCACCCGAAGCCTGATCTCGCACTGTAGAAGGCAAATCTATTAGTACGCAGTTACAGAATCGCAGTCTATAAATCTTGTATTTGTTCCCATTGAAAAGACAGCTAAAGCCAAGAGATGCCTTGTTCAAACTCAACTTAATGACTGAGCATATACTGCCTTTTTTCTAGATTAACAGCAAACCCTTATACTAAATGGGGATCAGTAAATGGGGCTTTAAATAATGGAAAATAATGAGCATAGGGTTTTAAAATGGACAAATCAACAGAACATTAGACAAGAATCTTTTCTTTTTTAAAAATCATAATTGGAACAACACAGCCTTAAATTAACACTGCGCTGCAGTAAAGAGCCATTTAAGTAATTTTTCCCCCCACTACGAAGAGCACCAGAATTCATTCCAAATTAGACAAATTCAATTCACATGCTTTGTCCACAGCAACTGGGGGTTGGTTGCTTTGTTTTATTACAACAATTCTCTGCCAACTTCTGCTATTAGGCAGAATCTAATTCAGACGCAGGATCAATTCCAAACTGCTACCATAAGCAAGTGGGCAGCAGGTTTGGTTTTGCTTGTTTGTTTTTAAACAAGACACTCAGAAGAGCGTTTTTACTTATTACCATGACAGAGAAGAGGTCTTCTGGGGGCTACTAGCAATATGTCGACAGGCTCAGAAACATTTCCGTTTGATGCCACTTACTTGGAACATTTACCTGATTTTGGACAGCCATGCTACCCCACAGCTGGTAGAGGTTATCCTCAGAAAAAGCCCTTTTCTGATTTTCTCCCAGTGACAGACCTCATTGCATCAAATCTTCGTGTTCTACTTCTACTGCAGCAGGGTGGGAGAGAAACCACCAGTCCTGGATTCGGTGTGTAATACACACACCAGTTTTGTGCAATTAAAGAAAATCTCTGATTTGTTCTTATCAGCACCTCAATGGCTTATCCTTGATGAGAGGAAAAGTTACTCTCATATCAATTTGCTAAAATAGGGAGAATCGGTGAAAGATCTGGTCTTTGGAAGACTACAATAATGCTTGCATTCAAGCATCATCATATCTGAAAGAAGATCAAATTGGTACTTAAAGCAATCCCATGATTTGCTCCCTAAATCTTTGTACTTCATTGCATCTGATCCGTTGTTTGTCACCATAATTTGCTATGCCATATCTAAAACTACTTCAAGCTTGAAAACTCCTGAGGGTCATGACTGAATATTCGCTCATTATCACCCAGGCATACTTCCAGACACTAAAAATGCTAGAGCAAATGCAGGTGATACACAGGGCAGAACAGTAAAAGGCAGAGAAAAGTCCCAATTTTCTGCCCATAAGGAGAACAGTACCTTTCAGCACAAACCCCTCTGCAGATTTGCCTTACCGGAGAACACACGCAAGTTCTTCTAGTTTAGCATCCTATTTTCTATAGCTGGAACTATACTCCCTAGTCTATGCCGTCCCTTGCTTTTTCCTAAACATCTGCTCCTGATTGCTGTCAGAAACAAGACCTAGAGCTAGACAGAGCTTTGGTTTGTCCCAGTATGAAGTCTCCGTTTTTCCCTAAGGGATTACACATACTGATTGGTTTTGCACTGTTTTAGCAAGGACAGTGAAAGCATTTTCCTAAGACAGTTTGATTAACCTTATTTTAGTTCTCAAATTTACATCAGATCTCCTCTCCAATCTAAGAAAATCTTCATTTTTGCCATGTTTCTCAACATGTGCCAGTTCCACCTCTGTCTCCGTTCCTTTGTTATGTGCTTCTAGGCCTTCCCGGTCTCTGTTGAGTAACTGTACACCGTTCTACTGCTGCGACACTGGTATTCCAGGAAAATACATTCATTACAACAGTATAACAATATCTACATTACTTTTAAATCCTTTTTAGATATACTCACAAAAGCCCTGCTTGTTTCTGAACTGTTGCCCTGCAGTTCTCAAGATCTGGAAACTATTGGTAGCTTCCCAGAAACATACTTCAGAACTTTAAGTTTAACTGCATCGTTGCTTTTTACTGGAATTAATCCCGGTACTACAAGTGGACCATGAGGTCCAGCTGCTTCACCTACTGTCTGTCCTGGCACAGTGTGCTACAGCTGCTGTTCTCTCCAAGGGCCCCAGGATAATGGTAGACAAGCATTTTCTCCAATTTACAAAAGGAAAAAAGATAACTATATCAACATTGAAACTCTTAATAGGAAGACTGATTTGCTTAAGCTTCTTTTTAAAGATTAGTAGCTTTTAGTTCTTTGCAGTTTTTGAATGATTTTAACAGTTCATGACATGCCATCTGCTTCCACAGCCTAGTTAGTCAACAAGACCCGTGCACGTAGGGACATGGAACAGTCATCCAAACATTGAAAGGAAACCTAATGTTGTTAGGAATGAAAAATACAACCTTGGCAGAAAATGGAACACTTAAAGGCAAAAGTGTCAACACTGAAAAAAGTGCAGTCCTTAATGATACTCCTACTTACTTTGTAAGAGTAGTAACTGTTTCTGCTCTTAAGAAAAAGGATTCTGTCCAAAGGCATATATATGTCAAAGCAAACAGGGTACAATACACAGCCTCCCGGACTTAAGAGAGTGAAGCAATCACGGTTGCACAAAAGCACGGGGCAGGAAAAGATTGCCAGATGGCACACTGGAGTGTGCCACTTTCCATAGTTAACCTGGAATTTATCTAGCAGCTTGAAGGGTCAAGATTTAAAAAAATCAGCCAGTCAGGAACACTCTGTAGTTGACGTACAGCAACCCCCCCTAGGATCCCTGCTTGGGAACGCAGGAGCGATCGGCTCCTTTGGTGCTGCACCGTGGAGCAGCGCACACGTGATGTGACGCAGTGCTGGCACCCAGGTAGCTGGGGGATCACCGCTGCTTCCGAGCACTGGCTGGAGGGAGGGAGCGGGGCAGCCGGGGTACGGGGCTGGGACTGACCGGCTGCGAAGCACGAGGAAGTGATCTGATTCTTTACATCTTTACGAAATAATGATAAATGTGGGCTATAAAGATGTACAGAACAATCCTGCACACATCTCACATCTATGTCACCTGGACCACTTCATTACTTCTTAACTCTCTTTCACCAGCAGGCTTTTGGTGGCTAGACTTTTTGGGCTATTAGCATGTGTCAGTTCCGAAGGAAGGGTCAGCCTTTCAGCAAAGAGCAAGGCTCACGGCAGGACAACCCAGCAGGCAGAGCTGTCCAGCCGCTGGTGTGGAAATAAGTGACAAGCTCCTCCTGCACGTACATACTGTCTTGACAGGAAGTATTTGGGAAACTAGGACCCCACCGTACAAGCTCTTGATGATGGCAATTTCAAGGAATAAATGAGGGCTGCCACAAGAAAGAAATGGACGTGTTAAGAGGTAAAAGCCATTCACAGAAGGATTTAAGGAGACTGCTGGAGATGAGAGTACATTCCTCCCATCTATGAGGTGCACACAATCCAGTGCATGAGAAGGTCTTGGTTCATTTTCACTAAACAAACTTGCTCCCATTTATGCAAAGTCAAAACCAGCAGTTTTCTTCATTTCAAATTGCACTTGTGAAGCCCAGACTACTTTCCATTAAGTTAATCAAAGGCAGACTATTTTGTTTTCCAAGATGAGACAACCCACAAGGCCTGTGGCTACTCTAATCCCACAGGATATTTTTATATCCATTGTTGCATTCTTAATGGCATAAAAGAAACCACCTGAGGCTTCTTTTTGAAAAATAGAACTTCCTCTCAAAAGGAAGATGAGCGTCTTGCTCATCCCACTTTCCATTTTTGTGAAGCAGAGGCCCAAAGTGCACATCATATTTCCACAAAACTTGTTGGCTGCCTGAATAAATGCTCAGAAAGACAGGCAGGAAAGTGTAACAGAAAGGAGAACTTGCTGAGAAAGGAAACATCTAGAAATCACCAGTGTCACAGTAACTGGATACAGTTAGGTCAGAGCAGAGCATCATTTTCTTGCTCTGGTCTGGAAACCTTTATATCCAAGAGTCCTGTTATCATGATTCCTGACAAGCACAAAAAGAAAGGTCTGACTGACCTGAGAGAGAACTTACTTCCACTGCAGGTGACATTGTTCTATTATGTACCTCAGGTATCATTATAAATAGAATAGAAATCTTTTTTTTTTTAAAAAAAAAAAAAAAAAATCCAAGTTGAAACAAATCTTTTCATCCACCATTCCGGCTTGGTCAGTAACTGGCAAGGTGAAGTGGAACATGTGGCATGAGGAAATGGCAGCACTGAAACTGAGACCTGATGGTTCAGGTAAGAAAAGTGCAAGCAAAAAAAGTGAGACCACCAAGAGGGAGATTGGGTCCAGCCTTGCTACTCCCTCCGCTTCTGGTCTGCTGCTATATTTCTCCATCTTCATCCGAGCTCCCGCTGCTGCTTCCACTGCTGCTGCTCCCACTCTCGCTGCTCTCTTCCTGCCGGGCCTGGCTGTGGGCTGCTGCCGCCGCCGCCGCCGCCACTGCTGCTGCCTCCTCTCTCTCTTGCTGCTTCAGCGCGGCTGCCTTCTTCTCCTGCTCCGCGTGGCTTTTCATGTGAGCACTGCGGCTCTTCACCTTGTAGAACACCCTGAGGAAGCACATATGTACGTTAGCATTAGTCTCTCCTACAGCCTCCTTCGTTAATTCTCCAAAAGAGCTTCTGCTGCTCCAGCCTCAGGTTTGTGAGCTTCGGCACAGGAACTCACACTGGCATTGCAATAGAGCATCTACAGCAAACGCCACTTCTCACTCGGCGTGTGCCGGCACTAGGCGCAGTGCTAGCAGGGGATCCTGAGCACCCTCAAACCGCGCACTTCATTTCTTAATACAGCCATTTCCTCTTGTCTCTCATTCCGCTCTTAAATTTTCTAAATTCAGAGGGGCAGTGCCAGTATCTGAAATATGTACATGCCGCTTAACACAACAGGGCCCTGGTTTTTAGGCATTGCCCCTATGCTGCAAAAATACAATAAACGTAGAGGTGAACGACGGCCAAATGCCACTCCTGAGCCTTGTCCACACAGGTAGAAACACTTGAGCTTTTTCCTCCTAACTTTGCACTTCTATGATCTAGTCCTCCATCTTTCGCCATTAACTGTTTGGATTTGGCACCCCAATGCCACAAGACGGGTTTAGACACCATTAAGAATCCTTGTCTGCTTTTCCCTTGTCAGTGGCCAGGACCAAATCCCAACTGCCGGACTTCTCACAGCCCTGCCCTTTCCAAGGCCACACGCTCCCTGAGGGCACAGAGACAGGGTACCTTGGCAGGGCCAGCTAAGTCCCAGCCACAGCAGGAATCTGTCAACACCCCGGTGATGTAACTAGACAGAGACTGCGTTTTCTTGCCATCCCCTAGCTGGGTGCCATTTTTAAATAAAGGGATAAGCACTGGTGTTACGAGACTCTCTATTGTTTTAAGAGTAAGCAATTTATGTAGGGAACTGAATTTTCTTGGCATTTATGAATCTGTTGGCAACAAACCTACAAAAAATAATGGAACCATATGAGGAAAAACAAATGTGTTTTACAGATACAAAAGATGGATGCAAGTTTAACCAGATGAACTCTGTACTCCCTGGTCTAACATCTGCTGCTATAACAACAATGGTAGTGTCCTTTATTTCTATACCACTGTTCGTAAGTAAGTCTATACTATGCTCTTCATATGTGATCTAGCAAATATATAGAAATTACTCATTATAAAAACGTAGGCAATACAGAGGGGCAATACAGCAGCTGTTTGAAAGTGCAGCTTAACACCAAATACTACACACAGTTGAAATGCAGGTGGTGTCTCATCCTATTTGAGGAAAAAGTCAGCAGTCAATACATGTAAAACACGCTAATCAGCAAGTATTAGTGAGACATTAAATAATAATAAAAATAAATAATAATCATTAAATAATAAGCCATTAAAATTATTGCCAGTGTCTCTGGCCTAAATAGACAGAAGGAAAGCTCATTTGAGAATAAGCTTCCACAGGAGATGCCCTACTGCAATTCTGTGACTATTGCTGGAAGCTGAGTTGCTCTTACCTGCCACATTTTTTACATGGAAATGTGTTTTCTGTGTTCTGAGTTTTACTAGTAGCATCTGATCTTATCTTCTGTTTCCGCCTCCTCCTCTGCACTGGAGCAGTAATAGGCTTTCGAGGCTTCACTGTTGTCTCCCTTGGCTTCCTTCCAATTCTGCCTGTGACAGTTGCCTCTTGACTCCTCATATTGGCATCACTGGCCTTTGGAGAGAGGGGAACAGTTAAGGCAAACAAACCCACCATCAGAAGGAAAACAACGGCTGAGCTCCTGTGCTTCATTTATTTCAGACCAAGGTTTTATTCAATGGGAAAGTCTTCAGGATATTTTCAGGACATTTCTGATCATAGTCTTATGTGTGCACCAACCACAAAGAAATATATTGGGTTTTTCCCCTTATTCATCCCCGTTCTCCCACCACAGCGCACAGTCTCGTTGCTAGTAATACTCTAGGCTTCCTCAGCTACCTCTTGCTCTGGGAAAAGTTAGAGGTGGAAAGTTTTTACATTTGAAACTGTCCACCTGGTATTTTCTAAACTAGTTGCAGAGCGAAGGTGGCATAGAAAGCACAACACGCACAATGCAGCACTTACTATTACACCAGCTTGTAGTGTCTGTTCATCTTTGAGAGGAACTGTGCTCTTCTTACTGTTATCCAACCCTTCATCTGTCTCCTCTTCCTCCTCCTCTTCCTCCTCCTCCATGTGCCCCTGTTCTTCACTGTAAATGTCCCTTCTGGGAGGAAGAACACGTGCAAACCTATGGGAACTCTTCACCAGAAGATAAAGGAACTGTTAATTTTGGTGTCTGTAAGTAAATGTCATTATGTGACACAGGACAAAAGTTTGAGTCTGCTCTCCTCCACACTAGCCAGATTGTTTCTGCTTTTGATTTTACACCAGCAAATGAGACAACACACAAAATCAGACTTCACACCACAGCCCAAAAGAGGTGAGAGAAATTTAGGAAGTTACCTTGATGTCAACTTCAGCTTCATCTTTCATAGACTTCTCATTAGCAACATCAATGTCCCCAAAGATTAAGGTCCCATTCCGACCAATTTTCACCTGTTTCTTGTATGTGTAGTAGAATTCCACACACTGAGCCACGGTTTTGGTTTTTATCTGGTGTTTAAAAAACATCAAAGTCCAATGGATTACATGATTTTAAGAAGGCTTATAAATAATTACTAAAGGTGCAATAAATACACTTTGTGTTTTTCTTTCCCCAGTAGCCTCCATTCCACCACAACTGCTGTTAAAGCCTTCTTTTCTGTGTCGTATTCGCCTATATGTCCCATCCCACAGCCCATCGCCTATTGCCACTGTTATTCACCAAGAACTAGAGGACCAACTTTCCAAAGAAAAGCTGGTCAACGTAAAGGTGACAGAACCTGGCACTTTGTTAGCTTAATGCACCTCTTAGCCTCCGAAACATTCCAATTGAGCTGTCAGGCTTGAGACCAGCCTTTCAGTTTTATGGAGGAGCTTTATTTTCCAGCAGCTCTTCAGAGAAGACCAGACCAGAATACCGATCCAAAAATGGAAAGGAAGGTTTGTGGCGCTTTCCCATTTTGGCCACATGCATCTCATACACATTTGGTGGTAGACAATTAAAAGTACAGACCTGTGACTGTCTAGATATTCTCTGTCAGTTCTGGAATATATTCTTAGCTTCTGGGCTTTTGCAACTTAAATGCCTTTTGGGTATTTATTCAGAGGAAATATGTAATGCAGCTCCTGATTTTGCACTCTCCTTCAGTGATTTCCCCCCCCCACTGAAGTGTCATGCGTCATGAAAATAGATGGGAATGATCATTTTTGCTATCATGGTCACAGAAAACTGGAAAGAAAGATCCTAAAGGATGCATCATTCACATATCCTTCTTTGGTCCTTTTCATTAGTAGCAAGGATGTGTTTCTATTTAGTTTTATAAGCAAGCCATTTAAGCCATACTGGAACATTACCAGCACTCTATAAATAAGCCCTGTAGCAGTGATATCTACAGTGTGGACTAATGGAAGTAATGCAGTAAGTACAAGGGTTAAGTAAACAACAACAGCAAAACAAACACTACTGTTCTAGCTATCTAGTGAAATCATATGCTGTGCTGGATGATAATATTTCTCTGAAATCTTTTGAGTGCAGGACTTAATGCTTAATAGTGAGGTTTCAGAAAAATAAAGACTGAACATCCTGTATTAAATGCTCAAACAATGTGTAAGAATGTATCGTTGCTGTCATTTAAAAAAAGAGAAAGGTAACTTACAAGCTTTTGGACCAAGAAAAAGTCCTTCTTGTAGATTGCAATGCCTTTGTTGAAAAGTTTTTTTTCAGCAACTTTCCACTTGTCTGATCCTGTAGATTAAAAAAGTTGTAACCAAAGCCCTTGCAATTTTAAATGTTTAGTCTTCCACATACTTTTTCTTCATGTTCGCCTTAATAAGACCAATACACACATGCAAGGGTGCAGTCTCACACCACACCGAATCCAGCACAACTGCAGGCTGCTGTTAACCCCTCCCCTCCTGTTCCACTTCAGCCCTCCCCTCTCATCACTTCCTTTGGGTTAGATCTAGTACTGATCACCACCGGTTAACTCAGTTCAGCTTGCTAAAACAAGACACTTAGAAGAACTAAGATGTTTTCCAACAAAACCACAGGGTGAACAGACACACTTTGTGGTGGCCCAGTCATTAGATTTTATACACGGGAAGTGGTGGGGCAAGAGAACAGGATCTTCTCTTTCAGCTGCAATCCACTGTACTTGAAGATTTATTACAACTCAAATACTCCTACTATCCTAGCACTCTTGCCTCTAATAACAAAACACATTTGGGAATGTCCTCCTGCCTTCTAGATATTACCCAAGTAATATTTCCCAAGCATTACAGTAGCAGTGTGTAATAACGAAGAAATTTAATTTCTATGCTTTGTGGCGCCACTATTAGATGCCTCTCTACCACCTTACATCAGGTCTTCGGGTGGGTAGGGCCACTCCAGATCACTGAAGTTAGTGTTATACGGCTGACTATTTTCTAATTAAGTACAAGACTACAAAGGCAGTTTACGGCATTTAAATTTTGCAGAAACACTGACAGGTATCAATAGTTGGCTGAGTTTTCTTGAGCAAGCTTGAAAACTCTTCCCACAAAACTCCCTCTTCACTCCACCCTGGAAATCCATGCCAGAGAGGCCGTGGTTCTGAGGTTACCACAGACCTTCTTGTACGTACCAGCTATCTTTCTGCATTCTCTGTGGCTTAGTGTAAGGGATCACATTCCCTTTTCCCCATAAAGGAAACCAGAACACACACATATGCATATACACACACGCACATGTTCTGAGAGAGGTGACATTTCTTACATCGTAAGTGTCATAATTTGCACAGGCAAAATTCCTGGCAAGCCATCAATTGTAATGTTACAGAGTTCCCCAAAAGAGCAGAAAAGAATAGAAAAATTCCTTTGTGACAGACAGGCAGCACAGAGTTGTTCTGGTTAACAAACCTGTGTAGTGATAATCTGCCAAAGGGTGGGTAGGCGATCGTACTGGCCTCTTCAATAGCAGTTTGGTCAAAGCTCCCTAAGATAAACACAAATAAAAGAATTAATATTTAGGGTATTTAAAACAAAGATCAGGCAATTGTTAATCCTCTCCTTTCTGGCAAGCTAACTGAAAAGAACCACAGTGCAGTTTAACATTTGGGACAGGGAATGTGACAACTTTAAAATCACATTCTTGACTATCCACTGAGTCTTGGGTACCAGAGGCAAGTGGTAAGCTCTCGGCACCTCTTCACGTCTCTGCAAACTGAAACTTTCCAACGCAACCACCACGGTATTGGGAGAGAGTTCATTCCACAGACAGAGACCATGCAGCAGTTTCCTCTCATTTACTGAAGGCCTAAGTTACATACTCACATCCAAAACCCCTGCCCTAAATGATGCTTGTCTTAAACATCCAAGTCATTGTGATCTTATCTCACTTAACTAAGCAGTATTTCAAGATAAAACAGAGCAATCATGTGACTGAAGGATTCCACGCTCAAAAAAATCCCTCTCAAGCTGCTTTTTACTTTGCATTTAACTGGAAGTGCCTTCAAAGTTAGCAGGAAGGAGTGAATGGAGTCATGCTTCCATTAGCAGTTTAAACCACCTTAACAGTGAGCTCCTGCTGTCAGGGGCAGCCCTGCTCCTCCCTAATGCCAGAACAGCATTCACAATGGGGGCTGGTTCTGGGAACTTCTCTAGCAGAAACCTCACACACATACAAAAATTACTTTTTATTTGTTCTCTTCTCAGGTCAATACAGTCTCACAAGCATCAGTTCTGGCGCACTACAGGCGACAGGAAACAAGCAGCCAGGCGAAAGTCTGGGATACTCCTGACCACAGGGCTGATTTATGCCAGGTTACATCAATCACAGAACTATAAAAGAATGACAACCCTGTGCTGTATGCTATGCTCTGCTCTTTGATATTACCTCCCAGGGGTGTCAAAGGGCATTTATGAAAGTGTATCATGTCTTACAATAGTGATATAAAATCAGCAGCACAGCCATTTTATAGACATGCACAGACAAGTTAAACAGATCTGCCAAAAGTAAGAGGAGCAAGACACTGCACTTTATGTCTCAGCTTCAGCCCCAGCCTCTTATTTTTCCTTCCAACACAGTCATCCTCCCAGGGAGACAACATTTAAGATTCATTTAGCAGTCTCAGCTCACTTGCCCTGGTAGACTGACAGTCTATTTGTTAAAAAGCCAAACATGTAAAAGTTTGAAATGTGCAAGATAGTAAGTGAACATGGCACTGTGTATCAGGCAGAGCTCACTTTAGGGACAGTAACATCTCGAAGGGACACTAAACAGTGGGAGCCAGATGCATAGGAAGGAGTTCGCAAGGCTCTCCTCTCATCAAGTGACAGGTTACCTGGCCTTCATTAACATCTTTGACCACATCAAGGTGAAAAGCTGGGAAGACTCACCAGAATGCTTCCCTTCGCTTCATGTAAGAAATGCAGCGCCAGCTCCTGGTTGGTTCCAGCCCCAGGAAAAATGCTTGAACAGGCAGCAGCTAGCAGGTTTTCCACTATTTCCACAGAGGTACCAAAAAAATTCAGATAAGAAGATTAAAATGGAGTTTCCTACAGGATTCACATAATTAATTAGCTCTTTTGGAGCTGAGCTAGACATAACAGAAAGTAAAACTCTCAGAGAAGTTGAATATACTTGCAAATTTATCTGGGTCAAATTTGGACACAAGAACTCATTAGACTGCAAGGTCATGCAGCATTACTCTGCATGCAGCACTATTTACACATGGAGTTTCTTGAAAATCTCCTCCCTCCTATGATGTCTTCACATCTCCCTTCACCTCAACCTCCTGAATTCTCCCTTATATTGTGAATTTCCATTTCACAATACCCTTTTTTCTCTCTCATCAGAAAGATTTCTTCCAAGCCTGTCCACTTCCTCTTCCCTTCAGGATTTATACACGCAACAGCCCATGTGCACCAACAGCAGACAGCTCCCCAAGTCTGCTACTAGCCACCACAACTCCTGCTTCCTCATCCTGACTTCAGTCTACAACTTGATTTTTTCAAAAATACTATTATGTCTAGAACATCCCTTGAAAATACAGCAGTTGAGTGCATGCGGCGTTCAAATGTTAACAAAGCAGGCTTCACTGAGCAAAAGGCTGCTCTTTGCCTGACCAGTAACAAATGGTCTCATTTTATCTCAATTAAGAAACCAGTCCTATCAGCCTCCCCCCCTGCCACACACAACCTGATAAAACAAGTTTTACTCCTAAGACTGTTTTCAAGGCCACTCAAACATGTCACTTGACTGGCAGCTCTGAGAGATTTTAAGTTATGCCTACAGTAGATATGTGGTTACCCTTACTACAACTCTGACAATTCAGTCCCATTTACCAGCCTTCCACATTCTTACCATTCTCTTGGGTGACTTTGTTGGTTTCCAGGTCGCCCCACGGCTGCCACACCAGCTCTGCTTTATGTTCGTCAACTGCTGCCAGAGACCTGTCCTGGAGTGATGGGATTTCTGCTTGAAAGCGAGTTCCTACATTTATTCGCCTGAAGAAAAGGTAACAAGTAACCGTCAGGCCCCCTTTACAATATCCAGAAAGTCTTCATCTCTGCTAAGAGCACTAATTATGAAGAAACTGAAATACAGCGGGCTCTTGCATATAACATGAACAGCTTTCAGGTGTTGTAGGTTATATTAATAAGTATGACTCAAAAGGTGAGAAGTTTTATGTCCATTACCAATTTCCGTTGTCTTATCAACAATGGTTGGAATTGTATTTAAATTAGGATCTCCTAATAACTGCTCAAAGAATAGTTATTAGCTGTCAATAATCATCACTTTTTGAGATGCTGTCACATAGACTTCTCTCTTGTGGCAAGTTCACCTCATGCATAAGACAGGTGAGCTTTTTTTTAGTATTAACATTTTGCCAGCCATAACTACAGAATCATAGCATCATCTGGTCACCAGAAGTCCTTTTCAAACTATCCGGTCCAACTCCCCATTCAAAGCAGGATCAGTCTCAAAGTTTGGTCCTTTATGATCTTGACACAAGCTAGTGTCTTCTAGAAACTATTTCTAACAACTGAAACCAAAAATATAAAACAATGAAAGCTGTGTTGCTCATTCTGTATCAAAATCAAACTTCATTCTTTTAGCAACAATCCCATACTTTTAGACTGTGAATTAGCGGACGGATTTTTCACAACATGCAATCCACTGAGCACTACTTGCTTTAAGTCAAGTGACCATCCACACAGATTGTACTCTGTACTACCAAACAGGATTTTGTGCATGGTGATAGGTAAGAACCACCACCAAAAGACTGCTCTACCAGACTTGGAGGTCTATACCAATAGCACAGCAGGCAGTGAGAGCATGGATGTCCTTGGTCATTGCTCTACATCTCTTACTAAGTGGCAAAACATGCAGAGAGACAGCACTAGCTACACAAACTCAGTGTAAAATATATCGGATAAGTCCAAGGACAACTTTCTAAGTAATATAGCAACTACGTATGCAATTCAGAGGTCCGGAAGAGAGAGCAAAAGGAATATCCCAACTAAGCTAGCAAAAAGATCCTTCAGAAAACCAAGATATCAGAAAATCAAGGTATTTGAGAACAGTTGCTGCTCAGACCACTTAGAATATAATTAAAATCTCCTATTCTGAAATAAGATAGCTATGCTTAATGCAAAAATGTTCCTCTTTCAGATGTCCGTCAACTAGCATCATACTGGTAGCTCCTGAAATAGTAAAGGATGGAGAAAATAAGCTCATTTTTGAGAGAGTAGATCAGGCAGTGCCCACGAGATGATTAAACTCTAGAGTTGCTTCATTAGAAAAAAGGTAAAACTCCCTGCCCAGGGCAAGGTTTGCTATAATTCTGAAGTCTTGGCTTGGTCCCCCTCAGCATGAGGGGAAACACAATTACCAGAGAAAAATGCATGATCTAGTACAATAAGAAATAGTAACAAAAACATCTGAGAAATGCCAGCCTCCAGACTTTTCTGGTCCTTTGCTGTTCTGAAATGACACACACGTCTATTACCAAAGCAAGAGTTTGGAAAAGGTGTGGGGAGGCCTTGAAACAACACATATAACCCATACAAAAACCCAGAGAGAGACTAGCCAATATTCCAATACGATGTTTTGAAGTCCTAGAAGACTTCAAAAGTATCAAAGGGAAGGAAGAGGGTATCATTTTCTGTTATGGAAGGGGAAGAAGGAAACACTTTCATTCCCTTTTTTCTGCCTAATACATCACTTTGCTATTGTCAGTAAGCATCTGCATCATGAGATGTCATGAGTTGGAAAAGCCTGCATTCAAAACAAATGACTGACTTCCAACACACATAAAAAGAGATTTTACAAACTATTTCTTTTGCATCTATAGCAGATCCAGATCTACTTCCTCACACTTGAAGGGAATGGTTTACAATTCATGTGTGTATAAATGAAGAAATGCAGAAGGTAACTACCCTACACACTTGTTCTGACTTCATCCATCCATTCAGCAGCAGCTCGACATTGACAGGGTGGGACTCCTACTTGGACAAGCAGAATCTGCTAGATGCACAGACTGATGCTAACTTCCTTCCAGCAGGTGATGACAAGATGACATCCAGCATGACAAATGTAGCAGGAAAGTTTTAGACAGGCTGCTCTATACTATCTGTCATTTTCCCAAAAACACTATCTCCAATATCTGTCAAAGGTAAAGTGATAGGGACATTACACATCTCACATCATGGCCGTGGGGCAGAGGAGAACTAAGGCAGTTGAAAATGTCCCTTCTCTGATGCCCATGGTTGTAACTGTTTCACGATCTGCTTCTCAAAAGTAATTCAATTTCAAATGCACACTAAAAGTGGAACCTGCACGAAGAATGAAGAACTCGAAGAAAACCTCAAAGTTTGGTTTTGAGTGTTTTACAGGTACAAAAGTCTATTAAAACTATAACACTATATAGTTTGCCATTTTTCCTTGACCTACCTTGATTATCTTGGACAGAAACAGCACAATCCAGACCAAAAATAAAAAGCAATAGATTTCACGCAAGATTGAAGAGAAGACCTTGCTAAAAAAACAGGAGAAGAGGAGGAAAGAGTAATAGATTCTGATCCACCCTAGAAGGGATGACTGACACAAACCGACACTTTGCTGCCAACTGGCAACAGATAAAGAGGCTGTTACTGCATTGGGAAATTTGGGAGATTTTGTGTCTCAAGACACAGACTACTCTGGCCTCACCTGTGAGAGGAAGAGAGGAAATTGGAAAAGCTGGAAGGAAAGAATGAGGGCTGGAAGCGCTATCAGAAGTTACTTTTTATCTTGAAACTAAACTTAGAATATGGTATCCCTAGGCTAGAAAAGCCTAAGAATTAGACCTTGTACCCGCAATGTCTAAATAAAACCAGATTTCCACTGCAAGAGTTGACCTGAGTAACCTGATTTAATTTGGCCTGCTCTGAGCAAGGGCTTGGACCAGATGACCTCCAGAGGTCCATTCAAGCTACATTATTCCATGATTCCTTTACTGATTAAGCCGAGATTTCAGTACAGCAAAGGCTCTTGCCTGTAAGCACCGACAGTGCTCCTGGGATGCCCCGGTATACAGCCGAGTGTGGTAACATCCAGAATCGAGGCTGTGAATTGGGAAGGCAACTTACAGCTGACGCACCACAGCTATACTTGAGGCTGGCTAGCTGAGGGGTGACTCTAAAACTTTGAAGCAATTGAACTGCAAAACCGGTAGGACACAAAGATCTGTGACACCAGCTGCCTATTGTGCTACTTCACAAATAGAAGACTTAAGCTTCATTATCACATTTGCTATTCCAAATCTCTGCAATGAAATGACCTTTTGAGAAGCATTAGCAGAAGGTCTGGCAAAGCGCAAGCAATTAAGGACACAAAATCGGGTAATCACAAGCTACAGTCAACTTCTGACAGAGTCAAGACTACAAATCAAACATTTTTTTCTTAAAAATAGTGCTTCCTGCCATATTTCCTTTATAGAAGATATGTTTACATAACTGGCCACAACAGTGCTGCACAGATCAGCTTCGGAGCAGCAAAGTGATTACTTTGACAACACAGAATGACACCAGTTTGTTAATTTATCTTGGTTAAAAGTTAAACCTATCTACCTGCATATGCATCTGTTCAGTAAGACTTAAGATGATAGCAGGACAACTCTTTGCACATAATTCCCTTTTGGCAACAGGAAATGAACTTGCATTACTAAGATACTATGGTCTGAAATTTCCAGCAACAAATTTGAAAATTTTCACACACGACTAAAATTGCAGCTAACTTTATGTCATTAACTTCAGCAATTTAAACCAACAGACGTAACAGCCAAAGACAATTGCACCATAGAGAGGTCAAAGATCAAGACCTGGGGAGAAACAAAAAATATCTGTTCAAGAAGAGGTTCCCCTGGATTGGCGTGCAATGAACCAATAACAAAAAGAGGAATTAAGCCATTTTCAGGACAGATTTAAAAAACACCAAATGTGCTTATTTCTATGCATGGGCTCAGCCTGGAAGGGATTTGCAAAGGTGACAAGAATAATCTGGGTTCATTCACAACTGCAACATTTGCTCAGGACAGCCTGCTGCCAAAAGTGCAGAAAACTCTGCTTCAAACAGGAAGGCAGAATGGAAAAAGGGAAAAAAAAATAAAAATTAAGGCAATTGCTCCAGTTAATTTTTAAAATATAAGCCATTTTGGAAGAAAAAGGTAAAAGAAGCCTGGTATTTATTTGGGAAGAGTTTGAGTTAAACACCTCAAATGTTACAGGATACACTGCAGAGTTAGAGCAGAGATTCCTGACTGCACAGTCAGCAACGCAGAGCCACGTGGGTGTTCTTATGCCATATGGGTGTTCCCATGCCATGCATCTCCATGTTTAGATTTTGCAAGAGTTCATTAACCTACGTATAACAATGAATTGGAACTACCTTGCTGTAGTTCTACAGCACTGAACTCGAGCTGATAACACTCCCAGAGGGTTTGCAAGGGCTGTGAAAGACATTCGCTACTCTGCTTTTTTTGCTATTCTCGTCAGGCTTAGCAGGACTGGCACCAAGCCTAAGCTCGTAACTCCAGCTTCAAGATCTCTAAACTATGTTCCCTAGTGCTGCTGGGTCCACATATGTCTGAGCTTTCCCAACACACAGCCAGCTAAAAAGACTAATGAGGCTTATTAGCTCAGGCCACACACACTGTATGCAACTGACTGTAGTGCTTTCAGACTGAGCTAGCCCAGGAGGGAGCGAAGATGCATTCACAGTTGCGCTGCAGCTAACACACACCGCATGGATAACCTGCAGTCTGACCAGTCCATGTGAGAGCTAACTACATTTTTCCATACTATGTTTTGGCCTTTCTCTAAAGGAGCATTATTTCCCCACTCTAAAACAAACATACAGCATATAAAGAAGTGTTTGCATACAACAGAACAGGACAGATTCACCTTTAGCTAAACCATAGTATTTCAGCACAGAGACAGATGAGCAGTAACAGAAAGCAGTTAACATCACCAGAATTACAAAGTGCATTGGCCCAGACAAACATTATTTATCATATGGAGTAATTTTTAATAAAGATAATTTATATTTTGAGTCACTAATAGGAAGAGCTTTAATGTTTCTAAGAGATACATCAACTGTACAGGGAGCAGCTGGACGGTTTAGAGGAAGAAAAGAAGCACATTTACTACCAGGCTAAGAATCTACTGGGTACTTACGGTTCAATGCTGACTGGGGTGGCTTCCCCTACCACGGTAAGAACAGGAGGCGTAACTTCTGAACTGTCTGCAAGGAAAAGAACGAACTGCTCAGAGCACTCATCTTCGCATTTGAGATATATTCTTCACACAGCTGTAAATCTATCAGAGCTATCCATCTCTCAAAAAAGGTACCCATACGCTAAAGGAGTTTAAGATGACCAAGAACTTACCTTCCAGTCACCGTCTATATCTTAGTAATAACTATTTACTGTCCCCTCAGTTCAAGATAATGACAATCTGTTACAGAGGAGGAACTGACTTTTCCATTCCTAAGAACGTCAGTAGGGGGTGTTGCAGATTACTTGTGAATGCATCTTAACAAGCATGCCCTGATGGAAGCAACATTGCATTTCCTCCATCCTAGCTCCCCAGTATCACGAAGAAGTCCCACTTCCACATAACCACACCTCCTAAAGTCATGATCTTCCTCCTATTACTCCACAGTTCCTAATCATAAATTGGCCAAGAAAGGAAGGATAAAGTGGAACTTACTTGATCTAAGCAGAGTTCTGTGAGCACTTTTAGGAGTCATTGGAGGTGGAACCGAATGACCACTTGAAGAGAGGATAGCATTAAAATACAGCCCAGATCCTTCTCTCACTGGGCTAAGAATTGGTGGAGGAGTGTAAGGAGGTAGCTCAAAGTTCCTATCCGAAGGATGATCTGCCAGACGGACAGGTGACCGTAAGTGGCTCTGATAAGGAGTAATGTTAGAATAAACAGGTGGCGCAATAAAGGTGCCAGCTTTTGGTGGTATGAAGAGTGGCTCAGGTCTTGGCCGCTGCTTTGGTTTCCGGGCAAAGCCCTCTGCTTCGTCCTTTGGATCAGCATCTTCATGCTATTAGAAAAAAATTACATACTTAATTTCATTTTAAAACCTCAGGTCATTTGAAGAACTTCAGTTAGACAACAACATTCTTTCACAGCAGCTCAGAATCTGGACACGGCAGTTGGAGAGTGTCTCAACAATTAGCACAAAGAGAAAGAGACGGAGAAAGGAAGAAGATGGGGAATGGAATGGACACAGGAACTATCAGGTAGCAACACTAGCTCTGAGTGCTTATGAAGTTATATTTTAAAACAACTACACATATATCTGATCCCATCTTTGTTTGGAAAGATAATGACCTCATGGTGGCTTTAAAGGAGGACATAAAGCATAGCGGAACCCTGGTACACACACAGGGTGACACCAAACAGCGACAAGAGAACAGAAGACAGTGTAACAATATTGTCTTAGATGGTCAAGCATTTAAACGCAGAGAAACCTCCCTAAATGCCTGCCATTTCTCTGGTATCTGAACATTCTATTATACTTCAGAATAGAAGAGGAAAAAACAGACAGACAAAACCAAAAATCCACTCAACAGCACCACACTGAAGGGAAATACTCAAGGACTGACCTTCAGAACCTCAGTAAGAGATTTCAATTCCACAAGAATAAATCTTCGCTTTGGATTTTATTCATATATAGAGACATGTGCACTACTCAAAATTTATTATTATCTATATATGTATGGAGAAAGTACTCTTTACTCAGACAGACTATTTATTCTAGTGTTATTGACCATCTGGCTTTATTCGCTGCTTAGTAGCAGGGCACTGCTTGGCTGTACTAGCATTAGCTGTAGGTCATGAAAAGCCATTGATGCCCAAATATATGGCAATACTACAACGGAAAAAATTCATAGTCCCCAGAATACATCCATTCCAAGTTCAAGCCTTGAGATCAAACTACTTTAATAGAAATGCTTATGGATAAAAACTATGTAATTAAATCTAACAGATTTGGCTCATCTTTGGTTTCCTAGTCTTTCCATACCTGATTTGAGGTTTCCATGTTAGTATTACGATTAGACCGCCTTCGAGTGACTATCACAGAAGGCTTGCGTTCACAAGGAGCGCGATCATTTGATTGGCCTCTCTGGAGCTTTCCATCATCAGACTTTTCCTTTCCCAGGCTCTGCAAGTCAATTTTTCTCACTGGCACAGACACAGGAATGATAAGAGGCACGAGGCTGTTATCCTCTCGGGCTCTTTTCGGAGCTGGTGAAGAACTGGCGAATTCCACAACACTTTTTGCAGCTGCGGGTCCTGGAGCTGCTATCAGTACACTCTTCTTCTCTTCTGAAGTATCTAGTTCCTTAGAAGAAAAATAGATTCCTTAAAAGTTCTGTAGTATTTACGTAATAAATCAGATGATATACACTGAAAGTGAGATATCAAGTTTCTCAATGCAATTTGCAAGCTGAAATGGATTTGGAAAAGTGTTACTGGAGGAAAAAGAATACTTCACAAAAGTGTTACCAAAATTTCTTAAAATTACTTGAGGATTGCCTGAAATCTCAACTGCTAGAATATTCGTATACATCATTCTTAAGTATCATTTCATTACCTATGGTTTGACATTTTATTTTCCAGATGAATTTGTGCCCTGCCATATAACTTCCAACAAAGGTTCTTCAGTTTTAGTAATGATCATAAGCTGCAGGTTATTAATTTCAAATATTGGACTTCCATTCCAGGAAAGACTGAACCATGATAATCTTAATTAAATCTCTCATACAAAAAACAGAGCTAGCTTTTTGCTGCATTTTTTCCGATTTACAGGACAGAAGCAACTTTCCCTATTATAAACTAGAGCCTTCGAGGTTTGTTGTCTAACCAGGCTTGAGCCTGAAGGACTTTTGCTCAGCAGAATCAACAAGACATAACTGCAAGCCTGCACTTTTTGCATTGGTATTACAGCTTCCGTGTCTCTGCTTTCTTGTACTCAAGGGGAAAAAAAACCCCAAACCCTAGAAAATTGAGCTCCAAGGAGATGGGAATGGAGGATGAGTTACTGAATGAACACATGGATACTGTAATACCAAATGGCTTCAAGTACTGCTAGATAAGTGATTTCTAGTCCTTCAAATGACTATCCACATGTTCATTCCACTCTCAGTTCAAAAGCAGTTGCCAGCTCACTTAGAAGCCAGATGTTAAAGTACAACTTTCAAAACCACCTCTCCTCAGGGATGTAAAAGGCCTCTTGAGCTCTGATGAAGTGCAATCTAGAAGCTGTAGAAGATGCTCCTTTTGGTGTTTCAGAACTTCTCTCTAACTTAGAGCTCTGTTTGGAAAGCCTTTGGATAGGATTAGGTATGCAAACCCATCCTCCATCAGAGCCACAACATACTGAGGAATCTACCTGAACAGCGTTGTTTTGTAGGTGGAAACTAAGGCTCGTTATCTCTCAGGTGTGACAAGAGGTCTCCAACCTAGACTTCCAAAATTTTGCACAGATTTACTGAAGTCCTCAGAAGGAATCTATTGTGTGCCATTAAGAATACCTAATCCTGATTAACAAACTAGCATAAGCATGTTCTGTGAGAAGGATTCAGGCACCCCCCCCCAATCATTTCACTGTGGTCATAGATCAAGAAAGCCAGCTTCACTGATGAGCAAGAGAACATGCTCCAGCTGGCCCATGAAGAGTCAAGCCATGATGGCTAGAAGGATACTAGACTGAAGTCCCACTTCGATACTATGTCTATATGGAGGGAAGCGCAACCGTATTGTCACAAGATGCATCAGTCAGAGCCTGGAGTTTGTACTCTAGCCTCTCTCCAAATCAGAGTCCTGGTAATTTTTGCTGCTTTTAAGAGCAAACAGGTCCACTCTGAAAAACTAAGCCTTCAAAAAAAGCTAGGTGCCAAGCTTGAGCAAATAAAATCAATCATATCAAGAAGATTTAGGGCTGCCTCCTTCCAAGACCTTTTATTAGAGTAAGGCTAAGTGTGCACAGAAAGGTTTATCCCGTAAGTGACACTGCAGTTTAGAAGTCTGACTGCTTCTTCACAGACTGGAGATACCTACCCCCACCACACAATGATGAAACACACAACTGAAAAGTTACAATTGGCATCAGCTGCCCCAGATTGCACTGCAGGAGGAATTAATGAGCTCTGAGGACCTCCCCTCACTCCAGGCTGGTGATATGCACCTGTACTTTCCCATGAGACTACCAATTTTGGATTTGGAGGGCATTCATCATGCTGACAGATACATCACTAGGGACCACTACCTCTAGATAGTAAGGGGCTCTTGTAAATTTTTGCCACCTCCCTCCACTACTTCAGGAAAGACAGACTAAGAAGGATGCCTTTTTAAATGTATAAACAGGTCATCTACTGGAAACAGATGCCTACTTCCACTAGTTCTGTCCGTACCTGAAGAAACAGCTCACATATGGCTTCATGCTGCTATACATGGGCCTCCATTCATCAGGGAAATTTATGCTGTTATCACCTTATTACTGAAGCCTAAACATCTAGGATAGCTCTGGGGTCATCTTCTCACAGTGAAATCCACAGTAGATAGTTTTGCACCACTGTTTAGAGCGGTGCATTCATACTACATTCTTTAGACCACTGCCAAGAAAAGTCTTGATTTTAATCAGGTTAGGTTTTTTCCTCCTGATATAGCTGTTACTAGCACAAGCACTCTAGCATACTTTCTGGGTACCTAAGAGAACAGTGGTAATCAAACAAGTAATGGCAATATGAATATGTGAACAAGCACCAATTGTGACCAATCTACAAACCTCAGATACTTCCTGTGTGCTACACAGACCTCTGTAGGTCAAGAGACATGAACTAACTTCCTGACTACAAGGAGGAAATTATGGCAGCTAGTCACACAAAAGAGGTCACGTTTCTTTGGCCGTATGATCAGTTAACCATGCTCCTCTCATTTTCAAGATTGGGACATAACCAGCAAAGGACTCTTCCTTGATGATGGGAGAAATGACCCCTTTGAGAGAAAAGAAGGAGACCTGAACAGTAGTAGAGATAGAGAGAAGGCACCACTAGGAACTTAATATAAATATTTGAGACACCCTTAAAGATGCTCTGGTCCAGACCAGAGCTTTTCTGATCATAAAAGATCACACATACCTAAGGTTTACTAAGAGGGGACATGACTGATTTTGGAATTAAGCTATTTGTTTCAGATCCCTAAATAGTTTCTCAACTGTTTGATTATGCTCAGAGGTAAGCAGAAAGGAGTCATTGAACAAGGGACAGGACCTTCACTGCTAGAACTGCTCGGGGATTTTCAGCTAGCTCAGCATCTCTGGTGCAGAATTTGGGGCACGAGGGCTGCTGGGTAACTCCAGCAAGTGCAACTTGTTGCACTTCCATTTAGACTCTTGCATAAATACTGAGGGATGAACTAGTGATCTAGAGTCCTCCAGGACACCCACAAAAACCCATCAGTCATTTTGGCATTGATCCTGTCTATCCCTCAAGCACTTTCTAAAAAATTTAGAATTCACAGACAAAACCCAATTGCAATAGCTGGAAGAACTGTTCCAAGGCCACTACTGCGATCAGACAAGAAACCATACCAGCTTTTTAGAAACACCTGCCCATACAGTGCTTTCTGCCATCATTCTGCATCATCTTGCTAACAGTAAAGACAGCTTCTCTCTGCAGTCAAACTGAAGCTTGTCCATGAAGGAGGTGAGTCCAGAACTGCAATTCCACAAATAAAACTTTTTTTTTCTCTTTTGTATGTGGCAGCTGGTGCCCTGCCCTGTGCTAGGGGAAAGAGACCAGGTAACTAAAACCTCTGTCTTCCTTTCATAAAGGAATATTTAAATCCAGATATCCTTAAGACAACCATTTCAGATCTGAGAAAAATTTTTTGCACTACTAAAGAAAACAAATTGCACCACCTTTTCGCATCTAACAGTTACATGTGAAATGAAAACATAAAACTAAGAGTTGAGAATTTGCTGCAGCCTGTAAGCAGCAATAAGCTTGCACCACCTGAAAAAGGCGGGCACAGTATGATGGGCAGCTCTGGTGCAAAGCATCAGTTGTGACACTACACATAGACAGATACTGCTGTCCAAAATAATGTTTTCACATCAGGTATACACACCTACATTGGAATGTTCAAACAACTGGTTAAAATTATGAATGTATATTCTTTCATCAATAATTTTATCCTATGGCCTTCTTATACGCTCTTCACATAACCTATGCTAGAGAAGGCTTCTAGGTTGTTTATAACAGAAAGACACCAACAAGAGGAGACCACTCTCCTCCTGTAAACGTTTTCTTTTTCTCCCTCACATGATATTCAACCCTCTTAAAGATGTAAAATCCATCAGACCTCAGGTAAGAATTTTAATATCTTTCAAAACCTCATCCTGAAAGTCTGAAGAGAGCTAAACATGAAGAGTTCTTCTGCTAGTGCCACTGTGGAAGCAAACAAGCTGCTTACGTAACTGCAAAGACTGACATCTGTCAACACACTTCTCTTTGGTCTTTACACTATGAATCAAGCTGCAAGCAGACATGCCTTCAAACAGCCAATTTCTTGCTTTGCCTCTCAGGGACTTTTCCTAGATGCTCTGTTAACTTTTTCTTGCCACTGTGTTGGTGATCAGACTGCAATGTGAATTGTAGACCTTCCTGCAATATAAACACATGATGGCTGGGGAAGTATGAGCAAATAGCTCACGCTGCTAACTACTACTACTTTTCTGTCAAATCTGCTTATTCAACTGGAGTTAGAGCAAAAAGGATTGAAGACAGCATCACCGCTCACTGATTGCTGTCTGCTGTGCAAGAGATGGGGTAGGCCACAGATATTTGCCTTATTGTTTATTAGTTCAGTTCTTCCACTCAAACAGCACATCCCTCTAAGGAAGAGATTGGAAAAATGGCCACAGCCAGACTAGGAAAAAAATGATGGCGAGAACAAGAGAGGGAATAAAATTCCCTTCCCTTTGTTGTCTGACTGGGCAGCAACTCAAGTGGCAAAACTGTAGGTAAAAGTAGCTCATGCTCTAACACCCATATTTGATCAGCCTCTGGCAGCAAAGCTTCCAAAGAAAAGTGTATCTTTACTTCTCACAAGAGGCACTCAATGAAACATTAGTGAAACCACAACGGAAAGAAAACCTCCAAAAAAAACCCCTCAAAAACCCCCCACCCAGCTCCAAAGTCCCACCACTTGCCTCCCCTAGGCTAGTTAATTTTGAACCCTGTCATCTTGCCATATGGAATACATACTGTACAACTTAGACCGATGGGACACCAAAGGATAAGAGCAGTGAACTACCTAATCAGCCAACACTGAATTTCTTCCCTATCAAGACCTACAGAAGGTCTAGCAGCAGACTTTGTCCTCAGTTTACCAATCTCTAAACGTGTGCTGCAGGCCATTCTCAGAAACAGGATACTGCATCAGACAGACCTTTGTTACTCCTGGTATAAGTTCTTCGTGTAAGTGAGGCTTCCTCAGGCTTTTAGTATTTGGGATATATTGAACATGCAAATTGCATTATGTAATTTTTAGATAGCACAATTCAGAAACACTTCAACCGCTAAAACTGAAAAACTGGCAGTTAAGCAGCAGTCTTTAACATAAAAGAAAGAGAATGTTAGATTGGTAAAAAGACACCAAGTGAACTGCTTGTACTTATCTCTCAAAATTCCTGATCAGCTTGAGGCCTAAGCTGAAAACATCCCTATTTTGAAGCCCTGGGCTAAAGTCACATTCAGTATTAGTGATCTAAAACTGCCCTTAGGTGGTTTCACTGCACTAGATCTTTGTTGTGCCGCATGTATGAATTACAGTAGCTGAACTTACATGCCACCACTCCAGAGCTGCCCTTGCTGTACTACAACACTTCCTGCATCAAGATACCATCCTATCCGGCATATGTACATAAATTCCTTTCATTTCAGCCCTATTTTGTAATCTAAAACATGCTACATTGGTTAGGATGTACACCTTACCTTTACATTCTGAAGAGAAGCCAGCTCAACAGCTTTTTGGGCCAAAGTTAGCAAATTGACTTCTTGAGAAACACGCCGTCTCCGTCGTGTACTCTGGATTACACCGCCTCTGACACCCTGAAAATCATTAGTTCTCTGAGTGTTTTCTTCAGCTGCTGCTGCCTCTTTCTCCCCATCTCTACCATTCTGGGCTGTGGCCTGCCTGTCTGTTTCCATTTGGCACAGCTCACTGTTGACCAGGACATCCTTCTGCCCCAGATCCATTCTTTTGGGTTGCGAATAGCTACTTTTGTTGTGGGCCAGTGACTCAGGCAGCTGCTGTAATGGGACCTCTTGCTGATGTGTTTGCCAGTGATGCAGAAATAAATTGCTAGGTTGTTCTTCTGCCTGCTTGGAAGCCAACACTTCTCCTGCAGATGTCAGCAGGACACCTTCTTTGGAGAGTCTCCGTGACCTTCTTGGAAAGGGAATCTGGGCCTGAGGTAGCACAGACTGTTGGTTCTGCTCTGTTAGAGCCTTGAATAGTTCCTGGTTCCTCTCTGTTTGCTGGAACTGGTGTGCCATCATGTGATGCTGAGGTGCTGCAGCTGCCACATGAGGCTGTGCTATGGAAGTAGTTTGCTGCAGGCTGAAGGCTTGTGTGGCAGCCTGTTGCTGCTGCTGTTGAGGATAGAAATTTTCAAACAGTTGTAGCTGGGGAAGAGCTTGCTGTTTTTGTTGAGCGGTAAATGCTGGACTGGAAGAAGCTGGGGCTTCTTGAAAGACATGTAACAATTCAGGAAGACCCTGCTTTTGGCCTTGGTGACCAAACGCAAGTTGGAAAGGCTGTAACGGCAGACTTTGATTCTGCTGCTGCTGCTGTTTCTGCATCTGATGAAAAGAATTTATTTGAGCTTGCTGTCTAACCAGGGCTTGCTGTTCCAGCTGAGCCTTCTGGGACATCATCTGCTGGACAGCATCTCCATACAAGTCCAGCTGCGACACAAACACTCCTTTCTCTTGATTTCTTTTTAGGGCTTCTGGGTGGCCATAGAAGCCCGGGGCACCAGCATTGGAGTGGGGTCCTTTTGGGTTGCCCCCAAAAACCATACCGTGGTTCCACATCGAAGGTGGAGACTGCCAGTGGCTGTCACCCCTCTCTGGCAACCGGTTTCCCATTAGTGAATTCTGCCATTTGACAGCTGTTACCGTCTGGGACATCATCATTGATTCTCCCCTATCTTGATTGTAAACAGAGTTCATCAAAGCAACATTGTTGGGGGCACTTGTTAATCCTCCTGCGTGAGAAATCTCCATAGTTTGGGAGACCGGTATATTCCCTCCATGACCATAGTACTGTCCTTCCTTAAGCTGCTGCTGTGGTTCTTTCGATGACACAGCTATTTCCTGCTCATTAAAATAAGCAATTCGTTTCCCAGTCCTTTTGCTTGAAGACTTTTGCTGAGCCTGAAGATTCATGGTTCAGTCTATTCTCCCAGCTGCACACACCGTATTTACAATCCACCCATCCCTGAGGCTGGGGGAGGAAAGGCACGAAAGCCTCTCTTTTCCATTCAGTTTTAGTAATAAAGGGCAGGAAAGAAGTCCAGATGAAAGTGCATCCACTTCCTTTTTCTTCGTGTGCTTCTCCCACTTCTTTTCACTCTTATCCTTTGTGGTTCAGAGGTCAGTAGGGTCCACTTAGTTACAGGTCCTGAAATAGACAAGCAATTGCAATGAATCACCAACAGACGTAACTGGCATATAAACTCTCATGTGATAAGCAACAACGTGTATGTCTGTCCCATCTCCCATGGAAATGAAGATCAGGATAATATGTGTAAGAAATAATAGACCTGACCTGCTATGAGAATGTAAAACAAAACAACTTAGTTTTACAAAACAGATATCACACTGTATTTGCATGATGCAACTCCCAATTGCACATAGACTTCTGACTAATCACTCAAGCTCATCCTGAGGGTTTTTCTCTTAAACTCCCTCTCATCTGGCCAATTACTTCTGTGTCTTCGTGTAGCCAGAACGTTAGTATAAAGCTACTAACATAATAAGAGAAAGCCTTTCTGGAACATGCAGTCTAGGACAATTCCACCCTTCTCTTCCACAGAAAAAAAGCTACCCATAAACTTAGGCTTTAAAAGCCTAGTTTGCAGGATTAAGGTCTAATGTGTTAACACATAGTATTTCTATTAGGACACCTAAAACCTTTTAAGAAGTTTAGTTTTAAATTTAACTAAATTCTTAAACTACTAATAACACTCAAGTAATTAAGTGCAAGTCTCTATTACTACCTCTTTTCAACATGCACGCTGTTCCACTTCAAATCACACTGTGCCAATGTATTTCAGAAAGATTTTAATAAATTGTTAAAAACCTATTTTTATCGCATCTCTTGTGCTATAAAATCGAGTTTCTCTTGAGTGGAGCAGGTAAGACAAACACACACATCCCCTCCAATGAAACCTGCAATTCATTTCCCCCTCTATACAAAATGAAAAATAATAGAAGAAAAGCATACAGCACACTGAAGTCCTGTAACCTGAGTTTCCTCTAAACGGATGTGGCTACACTGCAGATTTTAATACTGGGGTGGAGTTGGGAGCATGATGAGGAGGAAAAGACAAAGGGTTTAAATTAACTTGCACAACTTCCACCTCGGAGGCCAAGCTTGGCTTCAGTGCTACTGGAACCATGGGCCTGTGTTTCAGAGCGAAGTGACTCACTTCCTCAGGCTGTTACATAGCTGTTCCCCCCACGCTCCCTCCCCCTTCACCCTGGCTACAAACCATGGACCTCTGCCACCCCGTATCACCCGAGCCAGGGCGTTCCTCCCTCCTCTAAGCACAAGGTCTCGGCTCATTTTCCAGTCCTCTTTCAACAGGACGAAAATAACTCTAGGAGAAATTATGGACACGTGAGATGGAAAACTCTCTCTAAACTGCAACTAGTACACAAACAAGGATTTCATAAAGTAAGTTTTTCCGATTTCAAAACTTCATTAGGAGAGGAAAAAACATCCTACAGCAGGAAACTGGATCCCTGGTAGCAAAAATGTAAAGGTGGAAAGGTTGCTATATGCCTCTCAGGAGCATTAATCTTATTCTCTCTCCTTGCTTTTTGCAGCACTGCTACCAATGTAACAGAGCTAACAGCTAAACTACAATACCTGAGGTAATACTACTAACAGTGGTTTCTGACGCTATCCTACTTTCCGAAATCTTCACAAGCTATTTTTCTCCCCAAACTAGACAATCTCGTAACAGTTTTCCTTCCACTGACGCTTCTGCATGCTTTTGCATTGAGTAGTCACATAATTCTGATAAAAACAATGCAAGTTTTTCTGTATATCAAAAGACATGACCACTAAATCAAATTTAAACGTGCCAGACAACCTTTAGAAGCTCTGCTTTAGATTATCTACACTTCGAGGAAGAATACAAAGATAACTGCCCAAAAGCTGACATACAACTTCAACGATCCTTGTTTTTAACCCTTCTAAGAAAGAAAGAAGAAAAAAAAAGGGGGGGGGGGAAGACGGGACACACGGCCGAAACAACTGATGCTGTTCTTAATAGTGGTGGCTGAGATTTGCAACTACCACACACGCCAGTATCCAGAAGACCTTTAGAAAAAGGGCTCTCAGGTTAGTGAGAAAGCGTTGCATTAGCACAAGTTCTCTAAACCTCCACTTGTGTGGACTTTGGCTCTGTTTTTTCCGTTACTAGATAAGAAGCCACCAGCATTGCAAAGCCTAACTCAGACCAGTTTAGAACTGCACCTATCTAGGAAACAGATGTAACAAAAGTATTAAGATGCAAAGTTTATAAATAAACTAAGTTCAGAGATAATTCCCCTAAGAGGCATGTAACATTTTTTAGGACTCCCTTTAAGGAGCACACAAGTACATATTCCTTTCCCTCCTTTAGGTCATCTTGTCACTTGAGAAGACTGTAGTGATTGAAGAACAACTGAAGTTGCAACAGCACAAAAACCAGGATAGTGAAAATGGCATTACCAGGGAGGAAAGAGATTTAAGGTACTTTGAACAAAACATGCTTATTGAACATTCCAGTTCTCCCAATTGCATGCAAAAATAAGTAAATCCTAGCTAAGAGACCACCAAGAGAAAAAGAGGATTTGGTGCATCTGGTATTAGATGGTAAAAGAAAATATCATAAAAATAGCTTTTTAGAATTTCTTTCTGTATAGAAAAACTGCAGAAAAATATCTTGTAGGTCACCCTAATAATAATAGACCATAGTTTAAGCTGAAGTGATAGATGTTCAAGCTGCAGCATGACTATGCTCCAGGAAAGCTCATGCTTGGCAGCTTCATTGGCTGAGCACTGCTGGATCTATGACTAAGCAGGCTTCCCTCCCTGAGGCTGAGAGATGAGCTCACATTATCATCATCCCAGCCAATTACCAGCTTTGGGGTTTTTTTTGTTTTGTTTTACTTTAATTTCAGCACAAGAGTCAGCCTGCAGTAGCGCAGTAAAATGGCAACACACTTCCAGGCTTAAGTGTGCTTTGGAGCAGTATGCCCCTGACCATTTCTTACCTTTGAATAAAGCACAGAGCCAGTTCTGATACCATAATTCCCAGAAGATACTGTGTCTTGCCTCCAAATATACTGAAGTGTTATGATACCTTGCATTGCTTTTACACTGCACAGAGAAAAAGCAGAACCTACCATCAGTATATTTCGTTTTAATAACTAAGATTTGACATGCAACATCATCAGTTATTTTCACTTCCAGGAACTTCTGGCATGCAAGAACATCTCTTGACCTTTCTTCAAATGAATACAAATTGTATGTCACCTCCTTTAATACTGTAAATATTTTCAGATTTCTAAGGAATTTTTCATGGTGCAAGGCTTTCTTTTCTAGACCTAAGAAGAATGTCAAATTAGATACACGTATAGCCAATGGGCACTTACGCAGTATTTTCTGGAATGAAAAAAACGTAAGCAAAATAATCTATGGCACCTCACTGAGAGAAGTTAGGGTTAGCATTTTTAGCTAAAACTTCTCTAGCATATCTGCACTAGAGCATTAAAGAAAATCATAAACACATATAAAACACCACGTGGGCCAGATTTGGGGAGTCTCCTGAAGGACTTAAGTATGCAACAGGTCTAAGGAGGAGTCTCTGCCTGCACCCAGGATGCTGTTCTCAAATTAATAAAGTCCTTTCAAAGCAGAGATAGCTGAGGAGTGCAGGGCACAGGCACTCAAGAGCCACTCACTAGGCTGGTACCAGCTCTCAGCACCCATTAGCAGATTTTACTCAACCCAAAGTAGGTTCTGCAGAATTGTTTAGACATTCCTATCCATTGCAACCATCTTGTCCCAGTTTATCATTAGTTTGGAGAGTTTGCTATAAAATCTTTTAAATGTTGGTCATTTTTGGTTTTTTGTGGTGTTTTTTTTTTTAATTAAAGTTAAAAGGTTATTTGATTTAGAGGACAAATTACAAACACTCCATTGCAATCATTCAATATAAAATATGTTTATCTCCCTTTAAATCTTTGTGCCTGTATATGTAATAACCACCCGCCATTATTCCATTTCTTTAAATACTCTCTTCCCTCAGTATGCGCATATTTGCACAATTTCACATATCAAATTCATGACCTCACACACTGTAGTAACCTTAAACTCTATTCTTCAGCCCACCTGTTGAGGGATGTGCTGTCCTGTGCTTTGCTTAGTTCATTTGCTATACCACCTATATTTGGCATGATAAGGAAGTTTAAATTTTGCACATTCCTAATCTCCCTTGAGATCATTTGCACACAATTCTCTCTGACAGAATGCTGCAGAAATGACTCAGGAAAGACAGTGACTTCTCCTCAAACCTTGGCAAAGTTAAGGATGCCAAAAATAATAACAAGTGGTCGCAGACCATCTTTATTACACCGCTTTAATCTTAGCTTTTAGATACTTCTATTTTAGTTTTTCTTAATGTGAAAAATAAAAAGTGTTCCTGGCTTCTAGCTAATGTACATTCTCATCCTTCACTGCAACAATGCTGTCACAGTTCCTTACAGGAAATCTGTCAAATTAGAGTGATGAGAATAATTTCTCTAATCCTCCCGCTGCCAGCAACTCAAATTACTGATCTCCCCTGTAAGCAGCTCAATCACTTTTAATGATGATGAACAGATTCCAAGAACAATTTTTACATTTAAGTCAAACGCAGCAAGCTACTCAGTGTCCTTCTGAGACAGAGCAATCAAGCCTTCCTTCTCTAATTTGCTCATTATTATGGTCAAATCCCACATTTATGAAACAGGTAAAGAATCATGACACACATTTTACTAATGAGGAACAAAAAAAGAGGAACTAACTCACTTCTAAGATCACACAACAAACCTGGTCAAAAATCAAGAACAGAATATAGAATACTAGCTACCAGTTCCCCTCCAATCCTGCAAGAAAACATGGGTTTAAATCTACATGCAAAAGATAAAAATTGGGTGTGCTATTTACGCATGTGCAGAAAGGGCAAAGAAAACTTAATTCCTCCAGTGCAATAGCAGGACAGAGGTAGTTCAATAGGGTAGGTTTTGTTTCTGGTTTTGGTGGTTTGTTCTTTTTTAAATGACTGGAGACTTACAGGGCATCACAAACAAGAAACTTGTTCCAGCTAACAGAAATTTGCCCCTATGAAACCACCACCACCTATTGCAACAGTCTTGAGTAAGAATCAAGGAAGCGACGAAAACATGAGACAGTTTGTGTGTTTGGCAGAAGATCTGCAAAGCTTATTGCACAGCTTACCCATAGCCTAATGCTTACCCTGCTGTATATGAAAACAGCTTCAATCTCTACCTCAAAAGCCCCACACACTCACTTTGTCACATTTTCTTCCAGACAGTTGGCTACATCAAAATTCCTGCAGATTGTTTGCAACCTCCCACTCACCACCTTTAGACACCTTGAACAGGAAGGGTAACAGCACAGCTTTCCTACATATCGGCCCGGGAGGGAACAAGAAAAAACAGAAAATAGACCATGTTTGCAAATTCTATACAGCAAAGTACAGCCATCTATCTTCTGAAGAAAAACAAGGGAATGATCAAAGCAACTGAAAAACACAACATTGTCCAAAAAAGCCAAAATTGTAAATGGAGAATGATGGTTTTATGTCCCTGTCGCCTCATCCCAAATGGTAGGGCATTTTCCACAGATACCTAGAAAGCCTGTCTCTACAGTGAAAGGAGTATTTTCCAGGTGTCCAGCACCACAGAAGAGCAGCAACTGAAGCCCAAAGTGAACAAGCAAAAACATCCAACTGAACAGTCTCCAGTTTAAAAGCAGCCTACTACAAAAGAATGTAAGTAGGTAACAATCATCCCCCCCAACACCTCCAGGTAAGAAACTAATCTAGGGAACTGTATCAGCTGCAAGTCCTAGAATCAATAAAGCCTATGAAATGGGGAAGGCTTACCTGTTTGTGTAACATTGCATAGCAAAAAAGGAACTCTTTACAGCGTGCCCATAACAGGGGCAAAGAGATCAAAGGAAAGCTGCTTCACAGACAGACAGACAACAACAAAAGGGAAAACACAGCATCCAGGAAGCTTGACAACTTCCACTATTGCCTGAAGGTGCCTGCCTGGGGCTAGCAAACACATACCTAAATAAGTAGTACACTTATGTAGTTTATGGCCTACCCAAATTTTCCCATGATTGGCCCATTTCTATTGCGGACAAGGACTGAAGCTATGACTGACTTCAAGGGTGCCTCTGCCCTGAGGACAGCATGGTTAAAATCACTTTGCTACCACTTTCACTTTCCCATTTTCTGAGGCTAGGAACTGATAAAAGCTGTATTAAACCACTGTGCTAACCAGAGATTCCAAAGTGAAATCCATTAGCTCTGTGACGTGAAGCAGGGGAGACAATGGTCGTGCTGAAGGACTACGTGCCAGCAAAATCAAGTAGCTTGTATTGCACCGCCAGATGTGACAAACTACTGCTCCAATCTAGACCATTCCTGACATTCAGCATCATAGGTTAATTACCTACAGCAAGCAAAATAACTCAAAATGTAGAATTACCATATTGTTTGGGAAAAATATACATACCCAAGAAGAAATTAACTACACCTCATGAACTAATCAAACCAAGGAGAAGTAGAAATCCTACTTAAGCAAAATATTTTGGTCTATTACAGTAAAGGACGTAATAAAGGAGAGGCAGTGAAAATGTGTTCTCATAGATGTTATTTAATTGAGCAGCCTTCTTTTCTGTTTGAATGGTCTTAAAATTCACCTAAGCGTGCATTCTGATTATATTTTGACCTACTATTTTCATCTGTGGATGTGGTTTTATTTATCCCCTATCACCACAATTTTCCACATTCCACTGGAACACATAGATGCACTCTAGTATGCAGGACGTTATAGAACAGGATTTGGGGTTTTTGAATTACAGGGTCTGAAGCACCACAGATGCACCTCAAAAGGAAGTTTTCAGATAACAGTTCTATGAGATACAAGTTGTGCACTTTCAAGGAACACTCAAAAAATAACTTATATTTTGGGTTGTCTTCCTCAATTCAAGCTGTAAACTTGGTACAAGTACTGGAGGTTCACTTTTCAAAATGCACCTGGGATTTTCCACATAATTTTGCTTTAAAGGGATGAGAAAGACACAAGAAGCTGTGTCATGGTTTAACCCCAATCAGCAACTAAGCACCACACAGTTGCTCACTCACTCCCCCCAGGTGGGATGGGGGAGAGAATCAGAAGGATAAAAGTGAGAAAACTCATGGGTTGAGATAAAGACAGTTTAATAGGTAAAGCAAAAGCCACACACACGAGCAAAGCAAAACAAGGAATTCATTCACTACTTCCCATGGGCAGGCAGGTGTTCAGCCATCTCCAGGGAAGCAGGGCTCCATCACGCGTAGTGGTTACTTGGGAAGACAAACGCGATCACTCCGAACATCCCTCCCTTCCTCCCTCTTCCCCCAGCTTTATATGCTGGGCGTGACATCATATGGGATGGAACATCCCTTTGGTCAGTTGGGGTCAGCTGTCCCAGCTGTGTCTCCTCCAGAATTCCTGTGCCCCCCCAGCCCACTCCCTGGTGGGGTGGGGTGAGAAGCAGAAAAGGCCTTGGCTCTGTGTCAGCACTGCTCAGCAGTAACAAAAACATCCCTGTATTATCAACACTGTTTCCAGCACAAATCCAAACCATAGCCCCATAGTAGCTACTATGAAGAAAATTAACTCTATCCTAGCCAAAAGCAAATGCCCATTAAGTGCTGATTAGTCTTGCCCTTACAACAAACAAGCCAGGCAAAACCTGGCTTACACAAACAGCTCCACCAGAACAAAATCAGCATGGATGAGGAAGAAAAAACTATTAAAAAGACAGATTGGAATTTTAAAACTTAGCAGATGCTTAAACGAACAACAAAAGGAAAAAAAAAAAACCACACCTCATCCTGATTTATTTCTAAAGGAACTCACAATGTTGTTTCTACCGGCTACTGAAAAGATATTACAGCAAATACAAGTTAAATCCTCAGTTTCATTTATCCTTAAGCACAACTTTGAGTGGTATTTCCAAAAATAATTGAAATTTTGCCCAAACCTCATCTCATGAGAACAAAAGATTCATGATTTGCACCAGACTCATCTTTCATCTTGCACAGCAACAACATGCAGTTCTTAGAGAGAACTATAAGAAAGAGACAGCTACACAAACTAGACTTTTGTAAACAAATATGCAGGAAAGCCCATCTTTACAAACGGCTTTGCAACACAGTGCAGGCTTACCCTTTCACAAAATAGGTATATGGTACATTTCTTAAATTAGTTAATGTTTATAAACTGTACTGAAGTTAGGAATATTAGTTATTATAATCTGTCATCATGATAAATACCATGATCTGAAGAGGCTTGGGCAGCCTTAGAGCATAGAAAGAAGACAGCAATTAAGGAGTATGAAATGCTGCTTTCAAGCTTTGTAAAGTTACATGAACATACTATTCTTTCCCACTGGAAACTGGTTAACAGTTCTTCTAATTGTAAGCACTTAGATAGCTATTTTAAGCTTTTTTGTTTGGAGCTGTCAGGGAAGGCAGTTGCTAGCAACAGAGAGACCAATACTCCAACATGCAGGAATCACAGCAGGCTCTAAAGTCAGAATGGCAAAGAGCAGGCCAAAAACTTCTCCCTGCCCTCGCATTCACATAGCTGACATAACCGCAACATGTCCTTCGCTCCGAATGCCTCTCCCGCCACAAACAGACCAGATGCAGGATTCCATGGATACACCCCAGAGGCAGGCCAAATCTCTCTGCACTTTAGCCCTGAGAGGAAAACACATCTGAATACACTGAGCTGCAACAGGAAAGATTGCTGCAGGGCCAGTGGTTTCCATCTTGACCTCTCCAGCACTCCATCACAAAACCAGACATATGTAGGTGTCCAGTGTATGGAATACCACAGTCTGAGCGCTTCACAGATTCCTTCAAGGCTTTGCAAGAGGTAACGGCCTACAAATAAAGGAAGAGAAAGGGGAAAGTTCATAGAGATGATGATACTTTTCATTCCCAGAGGTTTCTTCATGAGAGACATAAATGCAGTCAATACCTAGACCACAGCTCTCGGCAGAAACACTCTTGATGCCATCAAGCAGGGATCATCACTCGCCCAAGTCTGGCTGGAGAACAGCTGGGACTAAAAGCACAGGCAGAACCTCAGAGGATCTGGGATCAATTTCCAGCTCTGCTACAGACATGCATCTTAAGCAAGCCACTTCAGTTCATAAAATAGTACCTGAAACCCAATACATCGATATTCATGAAGTATTTTGAGGTCCTAAAAGTCCTATTATCTTTAACAGTACGCACTAACAGCTTAGATGGGGATTCTTCCACAAAGAGCTTAGAAGTCTAATTTGAGACGTGACGCAACAGGGTAGCGATAACCAAAGAGGGAGGGGGCCAAAAAATGAAGGAAAAAGGTCACAAATAACAACATAGTTGTTCTTTTGTCATATGCCTCTCTCTGCCTCACTTGACCCAGAAACATCTTTTTGTTTTTCAGCAGTTATCTAAGCTGAAGCAATGCTGATCTTGGTTTGCCCACAACCACACGCTTGCAGCCAGACAGATGCCAGTATTGACGGAGCTAATCTATTATAAAACTACTCAAGTAGTCAGTCTTTAATAGCACTGACAGGACTTTAGTTCAAATTTGTAAAATTATGTCTTTTAAGAAGCCTTGTGGTCGCTGTTGAATATAAAAGGGTCTTTTTATTGTGCTGATCTGTTACAAGGTACAGTAAGCTCTTGGCCATGACTGGGGCTGTCAGGCATTACAACAATGCAGCTAAGCAAATGCACACTAGTTAATACTGGGGGTAGGAACACTGAAAGACGTGGGCAAGCACAATCATCACATGGTGGAAACCAGCAAGGTTTAACGAATCCAGGGGCCCAGACAGCACTCCAATTTCTTAATCTTTAATTAAAGAATCAAGAGCGCTCTCCAAGCCCCCGGATTCAGAGCTCCCTGCCAGTTACCTGCCAGACACCTGCCCAATCTCCTCCTTTTAGCCACAGGGATTTCAGAGGAGGCAAGAGCAGTTGGCACCAATACTGGATCAAAAACAAAGCGAGCCTCTTCCATTTCCATAGTGTCTTATTTGTATCCTTACTAACATTATAAAGCACTTCCACAACTGGGCATAAGTGACACCAGCCTCATACTTACTCAGAGCAAAGTCAGAAGCTTCCTAAAGATTCAGCTCAACAAGCCTACCTGAAACCAAACAAACCACCCATCCTGCACTTTATAACTAGAAAGGAAAAATGTCATTCAATAACAGCATGAGGGAAAGTGCCATCTATTAAGAACCCTTACAAAGCTATTTTAAATTGAGCAAAAGACTCAGGTCTTAGTAAAAAACAAAGTTAAGGTCACAATGATCACATTCAATTATTGCAGGAAAAACTATAAAGTTTACGCATTAATCTACCTGCACATGGAATTCTGTGAGCATTAAGAAGATCAGAAGTATAGCATGCTTTTACATTTCCTCCTGCACTTACATAGTTTGCTCTGCAAGTCCTGGAATAATACAAATACATTCTAATTTAAGTCATAACATTTTGGGTCAATAATCCCACATTACACTTTGAATAGCTGTATTTGCTAAAGATACAAACTATGTAATTGCTATTAACAGGAACAGTAAGTCCTTCCCAATTGTGAAAAAACAGGCCATAAATAATTGGAAAGTCACACAGCATCTTACTAGAAAAGCCAGTAAGAGGATTAGTGCTAAACACCTGACCATCTCCAAAAGAAATTCCTAAGCATTAAAAAAAAAAAAACCAAACCAAAAACAACCAACAAACCCACACCCCAAAAAACCAAACCAAACCCTTACATAATATAGTTATCACTCTCAGAATGAAAGGCTAGTGAACTAATCATCCCTTCAGGTGTATGGATTCCATTAACCTGATCCCCCTCACATCCAAGAAAGAAATTCTGAGATTGATGCTCCTTTACAATCCATAACGCATCCTAGTGGATTCTAAAGGATTTTTCCACACCAGCTAGATAGCATTCTCTTATTTCAAATAGTTTACTAGTTCAACTTATGTTCCACAGCTTCTAATGACTTTACTATTTTCAACAAATCTCCAAATAGTAAGAACAAACATCCAGTCTCCCATCAGCAGACTGACATTCGTTACACAGTTCTCCCCCACTTGGGAGAGATCTACAAATCAACCGAGGCAGAAAAACACTCTATTAGTTGCTACACTGAAGACAAATTTCGTTTGGGGAAAGTAGTTGAAGGAACTTGTCCACAAACAAACTTGATGGTATTGCAATATTTAACATTTATGTAACACTTTGCAACAGTTAAAGCAATATATTAACACCAATTCATCCAACCTCACAACACGTCATGCACAACATTCTGTATTTTTAACAGGTAAACAGAGAGACAAAGCAGTCTGTTTTCCACTAAAGAGCGAATGGGTAGCCCACAAGAGATTATTCTTCTGGAATTACTTGATCTCAGTTTTGTCCGTTGTTCATTCCTTCATATTGTGCAGATACAGACTGCATTTGCAAGATGTCAGGTAAAGCATCTTCCTTTTGAACAGATGCACTAAAATTCAGAAACTGGTATAGAACATTACTTCTTAAAATACCCCGTAGAACTCCCCCCACCCTGACGTAAATTTTAAGGCTATTTTGATATAAAAATCACAATGTCTTCTGAAGCACACAAAAGTTCACCCACCCATATCTGTAGAAGAGCTCTAACATTAATATATATATATGGCAGTGTCATACTAGAGATCGCTAACCAATACTCCGCAGATGCAGCATTCTACGATGCCTTTGTATGGTCCACGAGCTGTGCCTGGAACTGCGGGCTAAGGGGAAGGGCTCGTCCACTTGCATGAACTGTACTGGTTGGGGGTTTTGTATTTTGTTTTTTTAAGAAAATGACAACACTAGCCAGGTCTACTCCTCTTATTGTCCATGGCTTCTTTTCTTGCACTGTAGTACAGAAACTGAATTACAGTAATTTCTATTTTACACAGTTGCATGGCCTCATAATCATAGTATAACAGCACTATATACTCTTTAATGCACTTACTCTGGCAACACCTCTTTAAGGGACAGAACTACTATTACTCCCTTTTTATTGAACAGGACTAAGTCAGAGAGAAACTATGAAATGACTTGCCTCTGAAGAGGTCTATGACAGAGGAGGGAACCCAACTCAGTGTCAAGCTAGTGCCCTACCCTTTCAATCATCTTTAGACTCTTACTCAGTTTGAAAACCCACCCTAAGGATGGCTAAAGTGCAAATGAAACCTCCCTGAAACATTTCTTCCTATTTTAGCCTGCCCATAAAACTGTATGCCATGCATAATAATAAACTCAAGATAAGCATACAGCAGTCAATGCAGGTTTATTGTGGATCTAAAAATATTTTTCTAGCTTTTATTAGAGTTGTCACCTATAAGGCATATATGCATAGTGATACACTAGCCCTGGCTGCAGTAGCGTCCAGGGGACACACAGAGCAATTCAGGAAGACTAGGCAGACCTATTCAGGTGCACACATGACATTGTTATTAATTTTGTCGAGGGATTACATAACAATGCTGAATAACCTCATCAAATCCCTTCCCTGCATGCAATTACAAATTCAAATGAAGAAAGAAAGGAAGGAATATACTAATTAATAGCTATAAGTAGATTAGCTTTGACACATGCTTTCATCTGTTTGTATCATTTACGATCACCATAAGCATAAAAGCACACTTTGGAACCAGAGAATAAAAAAAAAAAAAAAAGAAGAGAAGCTCTTAAATCCTCTAAGGCGGTGCTTTTAGCAATTACCGTGACATGTATATTCCTCCCATCTTTGCAACCTCCTTCCCGACAACCACTCCAAGGGAAAAGAATTTTTGTTCTTTTCCCACAACTGCAACATCTGAGGCGCCACAAATAAGAAACAGCTTTCAGGCCCACAAGAAACGGATGCGTCGGAGTTGCACGTGTTCAGAGCCCACCCGTGCAGAGACAAGCTTCCACCCCTTGAACCCTCTAACTGAATCTTCTGTTTAACCCTGTCTCCAGCCAAGTTAAGAGCAAAACTCGTACTGATTTTTAGCAGGAACACGGCAGAGATCACAGCAGTTGGTCTGCAGGAACAAGGACTCTTTTCAGCAGACTGCGGAAGGGGCTCTGCCGCTGCCACCACTCGCCCTTCTGCAGCCCCGGAGGTGGGGGCGGGGGGGCACCACAGTCCTCGGCCCCAGTTTTGCTCTGCAGCCGCGAACATCAGATTTCTATCATTTAAGGGAGGAGAGGGGGAAGGGAGGGGCAAAACCATCACACATTTGGTTGTGAAATACAACGAAGTGTCATGGAAAAAATAAAATAGGGGCCAGAGTTTTTTAAATGCAAACACTAGAGATGAAATTGCAAGTCTTGTTTTTCCGCTTTCCATAAAAGCTATGTATTTATAGCAGCTGCTTACAAAAAAAAAAAAAAAAAGCCTTGAGTTATGCATGAGGAATGCTAAGTCACAGTATTACTTAAAGAAAGAACAAGTACTAATTTGCAGATAACTGTGATGAAATTCACCTATTACAGTAGATTAAGTTAAATCCATTCTGTTCCTAAATCTCCCACCACTTATATTTGTGGCTTTGTTCTCTCTCTCCCTTACTAAAATCTTGAACGCTCAGCACAAAAGGTTCCCTTGCAGACAAAATCTGCCAAATCAAGTCACGCAAGTACTGTCAGAGCCACAAAACTGAACAAAAAAGCAGAAGAAAAATTCACACTCATCGCTACCTGCACATAAGACTATCAGGAAAAAAAGTTCAGATAAAAGAATGGCTTCTATACGTACATAGACCCGATGATCTTGGAGGTCTCTTCCAACCAGAACAATTCTATGATTCTATGATAGTTCCTGCACGCAGCAGGCTAAGTTTGTATTATTGCAGCCATTTCTAAACTTACAGCTTTGCTTAGGCAAGGTTTCCGCATTCTTCAGGTATCTTCAGCTCACCTTCTGCAAGATGTGAGACTCTGGTGTTGGCATAAAGCTTCACAGTAGCATCTGCGCAGAGACAGGGCTTCCCCCAAGCAGCAGTTTCAGAGGCCCAGGGCTGAAGAATTTACCACTTTCGATTTTAGATTGAGGTCAAGTACAATGGTTGGTTTCCATTCATTTTGCAACATGTAGGAAGCTAACACATGAGAAAAAGGTGAGACGATGAAAAAACTAGCAGGAAGAAGAAACTATCTCCCTTCTGAAACCAGAAGTGTATTGGTCCCTGCAGATGCCCTTCCTCTTGCACCTACATTCCCAGTACATTTTGTCCATTTTCTAGAACAAGATGCCTTCCAGTTAAACATTCTTAGTTCCACAAAGATATCATGGCAGAACAAACTGTTTCAAAAGACATGAACCACCCATCCAATTAAGCAACTGTAGTAACTTTTTAGTGTGCCTTTTGTTTGGTTTTGTTTTTAAAGTAGCTTCTCGCAATTGGTAATTTCTTTAATATAATTTTTTGACAGATTTGGCCATAAAAAGCTACAACCAATAAAAAGAAGTTGTTTACCATTTTAGTTATACTTCTCAGCTCCCTTCCTTGAAGAAATAAAAGGTTTTCCCAAACATTTCACTTGTTAATATATATCTTTTAATTTTATGCACAGATATTTGCATAGTGAAGAGGAATTAACACTTCTTTTTTTGGATACGGAAAGACTATTGTGTGCCAAATTTCTCAGTATCATTGGAGGAACTGCTTATAGTTTGAAAGATTGTGAATTCTCAAAAATGAATTGAAAAACTTCATACACATACCTCCCCCTAACATTCAGCAGACATTGGATTTAAAGGTCCAGGTTTTTAACAGCAGCAGTTGGAAAAAAAACACCTGTCAATTGCTCAACTCCCAGTATCACTTCACTAGCTCTCTAGTCAAATTCTAAAATAAGCAGATCTGCAACTCTAATGTTAAAAAAGGAAATTGCTTACCACACTCCAACTTTTCAAGCTTTTTATACCTTAAGCAAGTAAAACGACACTTCTGGTGGTCTTTGAATAAACAGTTTAAAATAAAGTCCATAGCAATAAAGATACTTTGCTTGTCTAACTGCAACAGTAAAAATTTCCTCAGCCAAATATGGACGCGTTCTTTTCCTGTTCATTGTGGAGAACTAACTCTTCAGCAACAAAATCCACCCACTGTGTGTTTCTTGCTAATCTGTGTACTTACAACAGTCTCTACTATTGAGAGCAACTTAGCTGTTTCACTAAACCAGCCTAGGAATAATTTCCACAATCATTCTGGGGAGGAATGAAGGGAGACATATACTTGTAAATGGTTAACACTCTCCCCCCCTCTCCCTCCAAGCAAACTGCACACACACAGAAAAAGGCAAGGGAAATAATTAACCTTCCAACTCCTGAATTTTGGCTTCGATTCCCTGAAGTAGCTTCATGCACAAAATCGACATGTGGAAAGAATAATCAGTGGTGACCAACTTACTGAGAGTTGTGGAAAACTGGCCTGTGGAGCACAGCGAGCTCTCGCCAGAGATCTGCTGCAGTCTCTTCTGCCACACAGACCTCAGAGAACGTGCACCACAAAAGCAGCACCATGTCCTTCCCAGGCATTCTGGAAAACTTCAGTGTTTAAAAGCAATCACTGACCACCTTTTCCCTCCCACGCTAAAGCTTAACCACCTCTTTTTTTTAAAAAAAAAAAAAAAAGACAAAAAGACAGACATACAATTGCAAACGTATGCACTAACTTAAAGTCACTTTTTAGTCTTCAAGGCATGCAACTCCGTCACATGGCCCTAAGGCTTCCTCTGGATACTGGCACCATTTCTGTCAGGAGATACAATCCATTTATTTTAAGACACGGAGGGTGTTGTTTAAATCTACAAGTTAGCTTTCAGTTCAAAGCTGCCTTTTAAAGCAAAATCCCATCAGTAATAACTCCCTCTTCATTAAAGTATCTTAGTATTTGAAGATGAAGTGATGAACAATGCTTCATTAAAGTATTTACTGAAGAAAAAAATAAATATCCTGGAATGATCTTATACCAGATCCACTATTTTAGCATTACAATTCCTTCCTGAAGAAGCAGCAGTTCTCCTAAGTGCTGTCTGCATATAATTTTAGCTCTGTACTTTGCTCTACTTATCAAATATTTTAGGAAGTGTGTCTGTAATTACTAAATGTCTTCCAAATTCGCATTCTTTGTTAAAAAAAAAAATCATTTTTCTATTTAAAAAAAAAATTAAAAATCTGTATTTTGGAGGTGGCAAGACACTGGGTTTCCCCCTGGCCAGGGAAGGCTATCCTCCCCTGCTCTCCCTGAGCACACTCACAGCCAGTATGTTAGTACCTCTGGCACATACACCTTTGTTATCCAGGTCCACTCACACTGTTGTAAAAGAACGGCTCCCAAACACTTCTGTAGGCATCTAGGGACCAATAAATTTTAATGTACATTGCTGTTGTAGCTCATGGCCTGTATCTCCCTACTTCCTTTAGTTTTTCAAACTCCCTAAGATGCCTATCTCATTCCTACTAGGCAGGAGTAGTGTTTTCCAATCGCTGTTGCAAGCAGCTAGTGTAAGCACAAATTTCCATTTATAGTTCTCTACTAAAGATTTTTTTTCTTGTTGAGGCAAACACTGGCCTCAGTATGATTACAATCCATCTGTGCATATATCGGGTAGAAAAGTTATTTCCTCTTACAGAGGGTTATATTTATTTAGCTGTAGTACAGCTGCTCCAAAGCCACTCGGAGTCTAAAAGCATGCTTTTCTGATGTTGCATTTCCCAATGAAATGCATCAGCTGCTGAGTAAGAACCCAAGTGATAGCCTGAAGAAACAGTATCTCTCAAAGGGTTTGTGTCCACCCTGCAGCTGAGCTCACCCGCCTCAAGAGTCCTGAAGCACAGGCTGCCCTCAAAACCAGGCACCTGGCAGCTGCCCCTGCCCTCGCAGGCAGCCTGGCATGCCGTGACCTGTGGCTTCGGCTGCAGTGACATCCAGCCCGCCCCCTCCATTAATTTAGCCCCCCCCCCCCCCCCGGCACTAAACACCCCTGCAAAGACAGGCGAGGCAACAGACATTTGCAGCACAAGCTGGGAGTCCGGCACCCCGTCCAGCAGTGCACATAAAGGCATCCTGGAATACATTCATTTCATTCAGGTCTTGGATGAGGATTTTTCTTTTTTTTTTAAATATACAGCCCCTTCTTTTGTTTATACTACTTGTTCTGCATTTCCACGAGCAATGAATATACACAGCTTCTTTTTCAACTTCTGCATTAGACGGAAAGCAGGCTCTCTAAAATGATAAATTAGATTAAAAAGAGCCTAGGTACATCACAGTGTTCAGACTTCACTAACAGGGAAGGGTGTTTTGTTTTGAATATTAAAAACCCATACACTGCTACCCACAACCCTTAAGAAAAACCCTAAAAAAAAAGAGTCTCTCTCAACTGCTTGAATCCTCAACTGCCAAGAGATGCAATGCTTTCAGTGAAATTAAGGCCATGACATATTTGCAGCCTGGTCAAAGGTGGTGTTCTCCCTTATACTAGCATCCAATTTATATTTGGATATTTTGTTTGGCAACAAGAGGAGACGAATGCTATTTGCAAAGCACTTTTTTTTTTTTTTTTTTGAAGTCACAACAATAAGTGACACCTATGATCATTAATCAGCTGTATTCTATCTTGGCTATACATTATACCTATACTGTATGTATACATGCATACATTTACATGACTACATACACTGCAGGTAAGAACCAATTTAAATGGAAGAAATTCTTCATAAGTAGTTTACTTAAATAATTTTTTCTTAAAATTATGTTTTATCCCCACAAACAAACAAGCACTACACAAACAATCTGATTAAATTATGAAGGCTCCAGCATATTAATGTCTTTGCAGTCATCAAGGAATTGTAAAAACACTCCCTTGTTTAAATTTTGAAATAAAAAGTTACTTTGCTTTCAAGAAGTTCTTGTAAGAGATGCATCGAGGACTTTGGTGTTTTTTCACCTCCAAAAATTCAATTTGAGAACCTTCTCAGTTATCAACAACTATCAAGCAACATGAAAGCACAACTACATATTTTTTCATGTTTAGCCAAAGTGTTTGTAATCGTTAAACCTGTATTTAAGGTAATCTACAAAGGAGAGAAAAAACAAAGATTTTTTTCAGCTGGAAATATTTTTTTTTTTAAAAGTTACCCTGATGGAAGAAGCTTTTATTCTTAAAACTAGGAACAACTAATCTAAAACGCTAGACAAATGAGTAGGTTATAGATTTATTAAAACAAAGTTGAAAATTAGCACTGAGGGTACTGAAAAGAAAAAAAACTCATACTTTTTGAAACTAATATCTAATATACACTTCAGGGGGAAAAAAATCTTCAAAAATAAATTAATATCCCTGCCTTCAACTAAGATCCGAGACCCAAGACAATTTTTTCCAGCAATTGTATTTAATAATAGTAAGCGACTGTTGCTGAACAGATAAGCTGACAGTTGACATTGTTCCAAACACATATGAGTTTTCCAGATCTTCCTTATTAAAAAAAAAATAAATAAATAAAAATTACTTCTATTTAAAAAAGGGGGATGGGGGAGAAGTCACCTTTAAAGCAAATTGGTCTCCATGAGTCCAGTCAGCATGCCAAGTTATTAACCTTTGCTTTATTTCTTCATCTGTTGGCATTTTTTGAATTTTGTTTGTATAACACACAAAAATCAAATCAGTGATTCTTTCCCTTCAAAGTGATTGGTAAATCATCTGTTCTCAAAATTCACATTTGTAAGAAATCCTGCAATGCTGGTGTGAGACTACAAGTGAATTGTGTAAATTAATAAAGGGATATGGAATGATAAAGAGTAATGAACACAGGTTTAACTTTTCAGTAAGACAACTGCAAGTAACACGAAGTAAAACGCTTCAAAGTAACTTATTTCCAGCAATTAAGTAGTTTTCAACTAAACTGGCAATGTAGTTGAGAATTTCTGGTGGTGTAAGAGTGCAGAATATTGAAAGCCAAAAGAAAATTCTATGAAAACCAACTTTCTTTCAGAATAAACTCCCCAGTTACTCCATGCAACCTTGTATCAGTTCTCCAAACCGGGACTGTAGGAGTAGCTACAAGGAATACACTACAAGAAAGCTTTCTTGTTCTTACTTCCTTATGCACTATGCTAAGCGGTAATAGTTTTGTGCAGATCAGTCACGTGCAGAAAACTTATAATAGGAAGGGAAAAGTTTCTGCAAGACCTTGCAGTTGTTACTGCCAGTTTTTGATCCTGTTTGCTGGATCTCTCTAGCCACGTAATGCAAAAGCAGTGTCAGTGTCACGCAAAATACAGCTGTGCTTTTGTATATAAGTACAACTTCCCTCAGCTCCTTACTTGTTCGCAATCCAGTGTTACCTGCGTGTAAGACAGCTCTGTCTTTTCTACATTGTAGCATTTTGTGCCCAGGACCAATTCTGAATCCAAGCTATAGCTATTCTCAATGAAGGGTATAACATTATAAAGGATTACAAACAAGCAATCTACCACCAAATCATTTTTTCCCCTTCTTCAAACAAGAAAACCTCATACTCTTCAAATCTGTTGTATAATGCATTAAGCAATTTCGTGTTGACACAGTGGTATTAGGTTTTCAATAGAATATATCAACACTATGGCAAAAATGTTCAGTAGGAAAGCAAAGGGTTAAACTCTCCATTATAGTTGCCACAAAGAAATGGACACAAGTAACTTGTCAAAATATTCACTAAGTTTCCTGCATTCAAAGGCATTACACTTTTCCCCTTCAGACAGAGTCACTATGTCCTGCCAATTCATGAGCTCCCAAAAATAAACTAGTTGAGTAACTAAAGATGTCAGTAGATTTTCACATTCCCTCCATGCATCCAAACTGTACAGCTCAGACAGTTACTTGTAAACAGCCAGGCATCCTACACTTAATCTAGAGCACTTTCCCAAGCAAATTCTGTCACCTACAATAACTCAGTTATACCTGTCACTAAACACAGAATATCCTTCCACCTCTAAACTGTACTTTTCTCTCATAAATCAAGCCACTCAGAAAGAACCATCTTCTTAAAACACTTTATAGCACACAGCAAAATTGAGTAGTTCTGTTCATCTTCACAATAAAAACCACAATAGAGCAGTTGACAGATGTATAACCACCTGGGAAAAATGCCCTGGAACCATGCTCCAAGGGAGAAAGTTGATCCACCACTTTGGTTTCTTCCATCTTTGACCTCGATGACATCGCCAAAGTTACCCAACAAAGAAACAGAAAAGTATGAAATAACTGCGTAAGAGCCAGACTTGAAACCACCTAAGCGCACAGAACCACGGAGATGATAATTTTGTTCGCTGACAACCTGATTTAAAGCCGAGTAAGTAACCTGGCTAGGGAAACTTTACTCAATCTGCTCCACACAGAAACTGGTGCCTCATTTCTAGAGCACAATCCAGAAGCCTCAATTCCACCTCTCAGACTGCTAAAACAAACATGAAGAGATCAAGCATCTCACAGAGAAACAAAAGTCAGCCTTTTAATCAGGATGTCCAGGAAAAATCCGGTCAAAGGGCCCACAGAGGATGCATCATATAGGCAAACATGTATCTGCATTTCAATGAAAAAAGTTGCTATTTACCTAAGGCTTAAGTGCCTCTATCTGCTGGAGGTCCACAGAGGGTGCCAGTAACTATTTCTGAACCACAAAGCCAGCTCCTTCTCAAACACAGTAGGTGTGAGAGGGTATGACCTCCCATACAAAGCCTGCTGACAAAACACTCACTCAGCCACAGAGATGCAAATTCAGACTCACATATCACACCTTCCCCTAACGGAGCCCCCATCAATCAGGTTCCCCGGGTGGGGCAAAATCTCCATTCCCATTCTTGACATTGTGCCACTACTTGTTAGGTCAGAGTACGGTTCTGTAGCCTCTTCTTTGAAGGCAATTACCTCACCTTAAAACGAGGATGATAACAAGGCACAACCAATGTAAATTACTTGTCAGCAGTGAGATTGCAAGAAAGGGAGAAGGCTCGAAACAGTTTTGTTGTGTGTCCTGTGGCACCAGAAAACACGTCCTCCCTGTATGGCATTTTGTTGCCTTCTCTTTCAAGTCTGTCCGTCTTTGGTCTTAGTTATCCCACAGCTGTCCAACAGTTTGTAAATGGAAGTGTAGACTCACATATTAGATGCAGGAAATTCCATGACTGGAATGGTCTTCTGGGTCAGGGCAAAGAGCAAAATTTCCTCTAAGATCTAGGTACCTGCTCCTTGTTGCTGACCATTTGAGTTTCAGTATAAGCAGCTTGTTGTGTGCCTACATATGACTAAAAGGCTCAATGGAATCATAAATACAAACACTTCCCCTCCCCACCCCCCCAATAACTCAGAGATAGAACACTAAAAGCACTCCAGGCTAATAAAAGAGATTAAGAGCAAGCTTTTACTTAAGATTTTTAAAGGCTAAACAAAGCCATTGACTTCTTGGTAAGAGTATGGATGTGACTTCTTAAACATTTTAACCCAATTAACACGTTAGAAAGCTCCCCCTAACTTCAATTTCTAGGGTGTATTCCTGAAACAGACCTCCATAAGAACTGCTGGTACAGACCCAGTCACAGTATTGCAACCTCCACTAGCAAATCAGACCCTCAAATTTGCTTTTGACAAAAGGGACACCTATAGATCACTTAGACCCCTAAAGGTCTAAGTGTAGCCTACACCTTTGTTACACATTATTCAAACTGAAATGGTAAAAACCTGCAGTAAAACCATATGAATATGAAAGGAGGAGTAAAATTGTAGACTGACTTATATCGTGTAGCCTGAGAATTACAGAGCAGGTGCAGTATTTTTTAATGCTCGTGATGTGAAGAGCGGAAGCAAACTATCTTATGCAGATTTGAATTATTCTCACAAACTCTTCAGTAGATTTCTGCTCAAATTTTTGACAAGATACTATAGAAAACCAGATTTTTTTTGTTTCTAAAGAAATTATCTTTCTGTATTAGACACCAAAGAGTTGCTGCAAACATCAGTGCCATCTCTGCTCTTTAGCTGAGTAACGTGTAAACCAGTTCAAATACTGAGTTTTCTTGTTTGCTTTTTGTCATGCAGTCCTTGAACTATGCTATTATGGTAGCAAAAGGACTGAAGTGAGCGTTTACAATTTGAGATCCAAATCCAAGTATAGTTTAAATACCAGTACCTTTCATGAAAGACGCAGTAAAAGCTTCTAAATCTAAGTATCTTCCTACCTTGGCACTTTTTTATTTTGTGTGTGCCTGAGAATGTTTGTTTGGTTTTGGGGTTGTCTTTTAAAAACAGGAAGTTTTGCCCTTTCATCTAAAACTCATTCTTCCACAAACTTCAACAGTAATTTCACAGTACTATAATAACAGAATATTGCTGGTCAGTATTGGAACAGATTATTGATTTAGATTTATCACCACTAGGGAAAAAAAAACAAAACACTTCTGTTTAAAGAAAGTAAAAGCCAATTCAATGTCACCCAAATATACAGTCAGCATAAAAGCAGCAGCATCTTGCCAGCATGGCTGTTTTAACATCAACTCCAAATATCAAATACATTGTCCCTTTAACTAAATATCCAAATACACATGGTCAAGCAATTGTTGATGTTGACAAGTATTTCGGCCACTGCCTTTGGCCTCATACTTGCCTAATGATACCTCTAACAGCGGTGGAGAAATCCATAAACTCGCTAAAAAGCAGCATTGCAACCTGAAGTCCAGTGAAAGGTCTCTAACCTTGCTCTATCGCCTCTGTGTTGGGGAGATACCTTCCTTATTTATGACCAGTCTGCCCAAGTTTCTTTTGTCTCCTGTGCTTTACAATTTAGCAAATATATGCTTATGTCATTCTTAGACAAACAAAAACCTGCATCTTGGCATACATGTGTACACAGGCAGGCTAGCTCATTTTAAAATGCCAGGAGAGATTACCCGAATAAGGAAACTGAATCTTCCAGCGTGCAATTTGTATCAATAGTAATTATCATTATCTAAGAGCTCTTCCAGCTGTAGAGAAAAACTTTACAAATCAAGGATTCAAATCTGCATTTTATTTCTTTTGCTAACAAAGCTCTCTGTATTTTAATTTCCTCTGTAAAGGTAAGGTAACTAGGTTTACTTATATTGCAGATGAAAAAACTCAGATAGGCTACGTTCATTTTTTAAAGAAAAAACGTCAGCATTGACTTCAATGAAGCTTCTTGCAAGGCAGCCCATTATTCACCGTTAACAAGTGTAAAACCTAAGCACAGTGTCATGTATACCAAACTTCCTAGGTTTTTAATACCTCAATACTTCCAATGTTTATTATTTGCATCTCAAATTCAAAATCAAAATGAATTGTTTATAACGAGTTCCACATTCTTCTTTTCATTTTCTTAGGCAATAAAAGAGCATTTTTATTACAGATCAATTTTTTCTACAGAAAAAGTTATAGTACATTTTCTATAGAAAGAGAGTGGTAATAGCAAAATAGGTCAGCTAGTACCATACCCAAAATATTTCACTTTTGCCAAAGAAGAGCATTAAAAAAAACAAAGAGGAGTCAAAGCAGTTCTCATACTTCAGTAGGAAAGAAGAAATGTCTTAAACATATTTTGCATTCTTGCATGTATTTAGAAAATCATGGTAAAAAAAGACCACTTCAAGACTGAAATTAAATCAGAAAAAAATGAAGCCCATAATAAAATGCAATATTTTGCACAATTATTTACTTGCAATAACACCCTTTATGTGCAAAAGACTTACCAAATATTCAAGGAGGGGAGCTTAAACTCTCAATAATAAGAATGCCCAATGGCACAGTAATACTTTTTAATTCCTAGCTTTCATTTATAGTATATTCATTTACTTCTCCCCAGGCATCTCAACATCCCTTAGAACATCTTCATTTAAACAGATACTGTTGTAGAAAGACTACATGATTTACTCATGATACATATCTGAAAAAGACACTTATATTTTCTAAAAATTTGAAAAAATAATAGCTTTCCAATAAAAAAACCAAATAAATTTATATAATTCAATATAATAAAGATTATATTGTAAATATTCCCGATATTTAGCATGTCTCATACAGGATAACATCTAGAGCTTGTCAGAAAAGATTCTAAGAGACTAATTCAACTCAGAATTTTCTAAGTCACGAAATCAAACTACACCATAGGGGCAGTCAGATTTCCCTGCCAGTTTCACATACATGAGTATTTGGTATCCTAAATTGTCATCATTGGATTCTCCTAAAGCAATCAGAATGCTTTACAGCTGTGGCGCTCTCTCCTCTCACCAGGAATTTGTCAGTGCTGAGATTTTGTTCTCAAAGGGTATAAAATCAAATTCAAAATAGGAAAATACTTTGCTAAATTCTTCTCCACCCAAGTGTAGTAATTTCCCACAAACAGAGCAAATTGTCCTTCCAGGAAGTGCTTGAAAGAATGAACAATACATTATGTAGGAAGAAATAAAGCCTGAAAATAAGACAGTTTAATGGCAAACTATCCAGTAAAATACCAAGAGTATTTTTAACGTATGGCATTTCAGTTTACTTTACTTTTCAATGTATCTAAAGGTGACCATTCAGGATCAAGAATCTGAACAGTTAAGGGTATTACAAAACTGCAAGAACAGTTGTCTTGCATTACCATAAAACTCTAAACAATAATGTAATTTATGACAGATTACTAAGAGACAGATGCAGGAGTTCAAAAGGAGATGCTCAAGGAATCCTAAGTGTACGCAGACGTAGCAGATAAGGCCGCACCTAAGCATACATGATTAAGTTGAGTTTGAAATCACGCAACATCTTCAAGCAACCTGGGATCCAAACAGAAATGCACTTTTACCCTAAGCACTATAGCATAACAAGGCAATTTGGAGATTATTCAGACTTCTGGAACTAGTTTCAACTGTAGACTTCATCACAACGCACACCGCAGGCAAAGTGACAAGCATTTCAGCAGGCCTACTGCCCCACAACATGCACCTTCAGACAACAGATTCTAGTTTACCCATGTTGAAGGGATGCAGCCAATCTGGTAGCTGGAAATCAACCATACTACACTGTACCACAACCAGTCTGCAAAGCCAAATCAGTATTTCAAAAAGTCTTCTCGGATAAAAGCCCTTGATAAAAAAAGACAAGAACAATTGCAGTCACAATTCATGCATGTTTTGGTCACTATAGCTCTAGAAATACCAAAAGCAACATTATTAAAAACAATAAATTAAGATAAACCCCAAAACCCAGCATGATATTCAAGCTTGAAATAGCAGTACAAACAGTCAAACAAAAACACTTTAAAAAGTTTTTTAAAAAATAAACAGTACTCTAGCACAAACAGTACTCTAGAATCACAAGAAAAAAACATTTGTTCTCAGAGAAACCAAGTTATACGATGAGAAACTTAAGGGTGTATAACAGAATAGCGTGCGTACACATAAATATACATGTGTGTATCTAATTTGTCTTCCCAAAATAAATGACAAGAGGATATAACAATATATATTATTGCACTATAACCTCTCCTATTAGTAAGCTATGATGGGGAAAGCCAAGCAATTGAGAACAAAGAAGAAATAAAATGGGAATACTGACTTGATTCCACTTCCTATCTCTTTACATCCCAACACTGAACATGTAATGAATGAGTAACAAATTCAGTAAAAAAGATCTCAGAACTGTTTCTCAGTTTACTATTTCAGTCATTAATAGCATTTAACTTGTTTCAATCTTCTTTCAATCTTTACCAATACTTAAGTCAAACTATATAGAACTTAAAAAAATTAATTTTCAAAAACTAAAGACTAAAAAAGAAAGCACTGTTCCATGTTTTGCTGCAGGCCCTTCAAGACGCCTTTAAAAAAAACCCCAAAAACATATTAAAAAAACCCACTGAACACTTTGCCACCCCCTCCAAATCTAGCTTCTCCCAGTTTAACTTATTCATCAACAACAGCTGTCAATGCAACAAGAGGCATTCATGTAATTTAATTGTACACAGAAAGAACATTCATTTTTGAGAGATGTAAATTTCAAAGAATATCTGTACATCTTCCATACTATATATAGATTAACGAATTGTATTAATTCAGGCCTGCTGATCAGGTGGCTGTCAGTTGCACCAAACATGATAAAAAGCATCAGCACAGACAGAAAAGCAAAGAATTAATTACCAAGACTTATCTCTGCATCCCCATTTGATTGTTTGCTCCTGAAAACCTGAATGTTGGCTGCATTCAAAATGCGTACATTCACATTTTTCCCAGTGTGAAGAGTATAGCTTTTTCTCGTAACATTCTGTGTATTTTTCAGTCGCTAGAGTTGGTCCGCGGAGCACTCGAGAAGGGCTACAGTTGGAGACCATTCAGAAACAGAAGTTATGCAAAATGTTGTGAAGTACTTATTGAGCAGCCTCACGCTGGAAACACATGCCATTTGTGCACTGGGAGCTGCCTGTAGCTGCCAAGGAGCTTCCACGCGGAATGCAAGTTGCTGGTATGCAGCTACAAAAATTTAAATTATTACTTGAGCAATCACCTCCTTCAGGAGCCTACATATCGCACAACAAGGATTTCTTGGTTTGAACGCTCAAATCACACTAAAGGGAACATGTGATTCAAAGCATGAACAACTCGTATCTTAACAGATAGCTCTGTGCCACACTTCCAATTAGGGGCGGTCCTAACAATGATATTTCCTTGAATTAGCAGTACATCCCTCCTATTTACAAATTGCTCAGTGACAAGTCTTCCATTTGGAGCTGACTCATGAGCCTTGGCTTGCCTGTGCCAGAATTTGCTAGCTTTCTGGACGTGTTGCAAAACCTCACCACCAGAGCTCCTGCCTCCCTCACCCCCTCGTTTCATATGATGAACACTCAAGAGAAAAGTGATTTATTCCTCCCTTTATGTCACTTAGAATATAACTAACTGCACTGGGGACAATATGCACATCTACTATACTTCATTTTAGCATAAACTGTAATTTACTGCAACCAATACTAAGGTTCTATGCAATGCCTCAGAAAAAGAAGAAAAAAAATATTTTTTTTTTAAGAAAAGGGGAAACAACAAAAACAAATCAGCTCTTATCCCTAATACAAGTCCCTTCAACATCCTCATTCCATGATTTGATCAGTAGGTTAGAAAACCAGCTGCTAAACGTTTACCTGAGCTAGAGGGAAAACTAGGTAAGTTTCTTGCGTAGAAAGTCCTTAAGAATTGCTAAGCATATAGAAAACACATCCACCTTTGGAAAGAGGACCATGAGCTAGAGAGACCCCCGTTCTGATTCATGGTAGTCACTCTTGTCTCCTCACATGCCGGAACTTTTGCGCGCGCGCGCACACACACACGCTGCTGCTACCACCATCACCAAGGTGGCCATTTCCAAAGAAAGGCTGCAGGTCCTCCATCAGGGGCAACTACAGGCATTTCCTGGCAGCTTGACAGAATAGCGTCACGGGAAGGATGACAGGCTTGAAAATATCTCCCGCCGTTCTGTAGCTACCACTTAGGAGTGAAAATGCAAAAGCATAAATTAACATCTGAAATGAGTATGTAGGTGCTCGAAGGGCTTGTACTATGCTACGGCCCTCATCAGCTCGTGTCACCGCTACTCTCATGCACCTGGATGGGTTAAAGGCCAGCAGGGCTACGCCTCCCTTTTGCTAATATGCACACAAATGTATGTCTATGACTAATTCCACTGACTACCACAGGACGACTCATGGACATGAAAGTCAGCTACTCCTTTGTATACAACCCCAAAGAATCCTGGCCTAAAACATTTTCTCCCACCACGTAGGCTGTGAAAAGCAAAAGACTTAGCATAAGAAAGTATTACATTGTATCACTACCACAAATGATTCAAGGAATCTTTAAGCACTGTTTCTGGTTTTCCCCAGAAGTAATTTTGACATTAAAACACCCAGTATAACACAGATCGACAAGTCAGTCAAGACATGAAGAACAACTGAAAGAAAAATCTACAAACAAAACATCATAGTAATGCACACATTAACGTATCTTTGCTTATTTTGTATTAAAATAAAATGCTTCAATAAACTTACAGAAGGATCGCTACGAAAGTAAGTTTGTCAAGTGACAGGCCTAGTGCTGTGGTTAATTAGCCACTTGCTAAAAAAAAAAAAAACAAAAACAAAACAAACCAACAACCAAACAAATGTAAACTTCACTTCCTTCTTCATTAACAAAGCTACATACGTTTTCTGTGAAGCATTTAGTTGACAACCTGAGGAAACTACCAGTAATAAGATGACTGGTGTGTTCAACTAAAATAGCATGTTCTGTTTGAACACCAACAATTTTTAAAGCAGCTTTCCATTTTTACGGTACTTTCCGTGACGGTGCTTGAAATACTTTACAAGCCTTCACAGCATTTATTAAGACATCAGCAACGACGGTTAAGGATAAAATTTCTAGAAAATTGCCTCTAATCTTAGAAAGGCCAATTTCTGAGTACCGGATCTGAAATCTTTTGGATCTGATATTGCATGAATTCCAAGTAATTCCAAAAACTAAACTGATAAAAATTACAAGTAACCAGCACCTCTGAAAAACAAATCTTAGGTACCTTAAGTTGTATCCACAAGAACTTTGGCATTTTTGAGGGTCTTTCAAGGTCTTAGTTAAAAGACTTGCTAATATAGTGTCAGTGGCACACTGTGAATGCCTTGTCCTTTTCCTCAGCCAATGCTGCCTGCAAGATCACCGAGCAAGACGCAAGTCTTCAACTAAAGTTGAAATAGCATGTTTAAAACGTTACGTCTAGTCTAGCATTACTTTCAATGTCTTATTTTTTGTGGCCTGACACAGAAACTCTCCCTCACACTCTTCTCTCCATTTCCAAGCAAGCTAGCTGAACTGCAGTTGCTTATTTTAACATAGGCGGTTTTCTTAAACAAGCAATTAGACCAGAGCAAGAATTACACTAAACCTGCCGGACTGTTAGCAAACCTGCCCGATTTTCACCTGCTACATAACCACTTTAGAAACGTGAACCCACAGATTCAACGAGCTTTCAATTTCTTCTGTGATTTCAGAGGCTACTGGTGGTGTTTCTGCTGAGTATTTCAGGTCTGTGACTTCTACGATCAGCCTCGCTCCACTTCTCTCCCCCCCCCAATCCTTCGGTGAAGTCAAAGAGGAATGTGGCAATTCAACGCAGAATACATTCTCTTTTTAGCATTTGCAATGCAAAAGTAGGTTTTGTTGGGTACAGAAATCTTGCACAATAGCCTCTGTATACGTATTCGTTCCAACAATGCTGTCCTATGCAATCACTCTGTAATTACACACAGTCATAAAGCTGCTGCTGTTGCTGCTTGGAACTGCAGTCTCGCCCTCTAAACAACCTAATATCAGTCTCCGCATTAGGACACTTCTTTTCTCTCTTCCCCTCCCTTAACTGCTTACTGCTTGCTCCAGTATAGATGGCCCTTACACTGCACTCAAAACACGCAATCAGGATGAAAACAAGTTATTTGGGGTATTATGAAAAAAAAGTTCTGTTTTAAAGAGGATGCCAAGCGAATCTCTGTTGAGCAAAGAGAATATTTCTCTAATTCTGCAGGCTGCAACCACACAAGACTTTACAAACCAAAAATAAATCCTGCTTACGCCTGTTAAAAAAACCGTAAGTCTTATATAAGACTCTCACATACGTGCGTGGGTGTATTGTCAGCTTTACTGGTAAACTGCAAAGAATCAGTCCTTTGCAGCTGCTGCCAGAGAAAGAGCTGTACATTTGAGAGCACGAGATTTTCAGAAATTATCTAATAAATTCCTCCCCACCCCCCTCCACCGCGTAAATCCCAGCAGAGAAACCCGAGCCCGGGAAGCCGAGCCCGGCCGAGGCACGGCGTGCTCCCCCGCAGCGCCCGCAGGCCGCGGCACACGCGGAGGAGCTGCCCCAGCTCCAGCACGCACCAAGCAAGGAGAAAAGCCAAAAAACCAACACCCCCAAAGCCACCCAACCACCAAAACAACTCCCCAAAACACCATCCGCAGGCAGCTCACCGGGACACAGACACATCCTTAGCGCGCTGCTGCAGCCAGGCAGCAGCAAAGTAACCCCTCCGGAGCCCTCGGAACGATTCACGGTGAAGCAGGAGGAAATAGCTCAGCAGCCGAGCCTGGCCCCCCGCAGCAGGCGGGCCGGCAGTGGCCCGGCCCCGGCCCCGCGGGGCTGCGCGGCCCAGGCGCGGAGCCAGCCGCCCCCGTCACCTCCACAGGTACTTTTCCTCCTCATCCTGCACCCAGCACCCACAAACAAAGCAACCTCACCTCCCAAATAAAACAAACAAACAAACAAACAGCCCCAGGAAAGACACCCCCTCTCCAAAATGGCAAGAAAACGGAAGCAAATCGTGCGGAAAAAAAAAAAATAAATAAACCCGCGGAAAACAGGAGAGGGAAGAAAACGTGCTTGCTCACCTGCGAAGCGAGGCGCGGCGGGCGCCCGCGGGGGGACGCGGAGCAGCAATTGGCAAAGCGAAGGGGGGGGATAAGAAGGAGGGGAATAAAAAAAAAAAAAACAAAACCCAAACTTTGTTTCTTTCTCTCCGGGACTCAGGGAAAGCGTCACTTCCTAGTGCGGTAAGCGGGGAGGCTCCCAGGCCCGGGCTCCTCAACTCCTCCTCCTCCCGCCTTCCTCCTCCTCCTCCTCGCCCCCGCCCCGCAGCCAGCAGCCCCGCCGCGGCGCAGCTCCCCGCCGATACTCAGCGTCTCTTCCTGGCGCCGGCCTGGCCCCCCTGCCCTTTTTCACAGATCTTGGCTTGACCTTCTGTGCTTGGCTTTGGGCGCTGTTTGCAGGGAAGGAGGGGAAATCCCCGACGAGCAAGGGGCGGGGAGGGAGTTTGCAGCACTGATTTGGAAGCCAAGCCCTGCAAAATTCTGCCGTGTTCAACACCTGGCAAAACTCGCCGGTTGGATGCCCCGAGTTCAGCGCCAGCCTCTCCGGTGCTTCGTGGCCCTTCTCGCTGAAGAAAAACAAACATGCTAAAAGCTTTTTTGTTTTAAGGAACCACTTGTACCAGAGAAAAACATGGTTTTCTGTTTCCCCTTTTTGGTCCCTTTTTTCCACAGCTTTTTCTGAAGAAAAAGTGGAAAAACAGGGAAAGGAAAAAGGATTTTTAATACAAATCCTCAGGTCATCTCTATACTGCTGGCTGTTTTACCAAACACCTGAAATTTACTTTCACAAGAAAGCTGAAATTTACTTTCACAAGAACGCATACTGCTGAGGTTTCTAAAAACGTTCAGCTCGTCTACTGGAATATGGCTTCCTCTGTTGCCTTGGTCTGCGAGTAAAAAACACTGTGCTGGCAAATGCAGGCACGCTACTCCTCTTAAGGCAGGAAATAAAGAAGCTGCTTCGTCATTGCTCCCCCTGTAGACTGCTCTAATACTCGAGTTTGTTCACAATCGGCGAAACTTTCACAAAACAAAATAACACTTAGACAGCATTCACAGATTAGAGTCTCATTCAGTGAAACATGCCAAGCGACACGAAAATGCCAAACATTTTTCCCCAGCGTGCACACAGCCACGCGTTTACCTTCATCCAGGCTTAGATCATTCAGTGCACAGAGTAGCATAGCTTTTTTCCAGACCAGCAGGGCAGTTTCCCTTCTAGCATGTATCGCTTTATAGAGTGAAATATAGAAGTAATTTTTTCACTGCTCACTCTAGTTTGCATTTCTGTCACAATAGTTCCTGGCTTCTAAGCACAACTTTTTACCAGGGAAGCTCAAGATGTGTGGAAACGAGTGCAGAGAGGTGACTTACCCATGACTACAGTACATATCTGATGCATAACCAGGTTTCTCTGATGAGTCCCAGGTCAGTAGTCTAATTACCACACCCAATCTTTTCCTGTCATGGTGCAGAGAATAACAGTGAGACACATGGAGGTGAAGAGCAAAATAGTAACGACAGGTACTACTGGTAAAGTTTTTTTTTCTTTCACAACCAAAGGTATCATTTGACACAACACTGTCTCAATAGCACATTCAAGGAAAACTCTTCTATACTACCATTAATACATTTGCTCTTCTAAACTCCTGAATAGACAGGAGCAACAGGTCAATAACTATTTAAATCAATACAGAAAGAACATTCACGGCTGTTCACAAATTAGCTAATATGTAAAGCAAACTTAAATAATTGAACATATTATGACTAAAACTGAAGTCAAAGGCATGCAACCCATTAGTTTAATTTGCCCTAATAAAAGACTGAAAAGACAGATTCCATAAACTGGAGTTATTTCCTTCTCTGTTATGTTAGGCAACTAGTGCCTCCCATGAAGCACATCAGATATTGATAAGATTGAAATTGCTTATCTCAACTTTCACTGGAAAAAAAAAACACTCAACACTCTTCTATGACTGTAAATCATGTTGTAACAGCAAAGTGTAGCTCTTCCTTCCAGCCAGAACAAATGCATGTTGTAGTTCACCTGTTTGGAGTTTGGGAAGCAAAATGATGAGCAGCGTCTCATGTTTCACAATAAATAATCATGTAAAAGCAGCAGACAATGGCAGAAACGTCATCATCTGGCTACAAAAGCTAACATTGCGCAGACCGGGGAGTATGCGTTCTACCCTTGTCTAGGAGACATTTTAACATTGTTGGGTTTTGATAGTTGCCTCCTGAATAATGTATAAGGTAGATAGGAATCCTTCTTTACTGAGCCAAAGACAACACAGTAACCACAAGGACAAAGCTGAAACACGCTGTAAGATGCAAAATCTATAGGAAAGGATGGTACTTCTTCCTAAACATACCAAATGGGTTAAGAACAAAAACAGGCAAGCCTGTAGGTACACCAGCCAGTTTGTAGATCTGAAATAGAAGCACACTTCAAAGACACCATGGCACGAGGAGTGTTTCTAGAGCTGTACACTACTGTTTATCTTACTCAGCAATACAGTTTTATGAAGTGTTTTGTGAATATTTTGCCATTATGCACTCTTCAATTGTTTTTCTGTTCCTCATGTTATGCAGTCCTTGCATCTCCTCCAGAACCAGCCATCGTAATTTTCTTCCTTGCAGTAGCAGCTTTTGCTATTCTTTTCTTAATATTTTTTTTCCTTTCTCCTTTTCTCAGCATATGCTGAGACTGCATGCAGGCTGCACTTCCATCAGTTTTACGGTAGCAAAATTTAATACGCATATATTTCCTGTTATGTCATTATTTTATTACTACATTGAAGAAGGAAATTGGAAGATTTCCTAGCTATCACCATATAAAATCTTAGGTTTCTTTGGCTTGTACAGACACATCTTGTGCTGTAACAACATCGACTCATATCATTAATAAACTGGATTGCACTGAGTCAGAATTTGGATTAAAGACTATGCTTTGCATACTTATGTTTGCAAAACTGGGACATACACTCAGTAGGTGGCACTCTTTTCACCAAGTCAGAGTAGAGCCATTGCCCTGTCCTCTTTCTAGCCATCACAAGTTGAACTAGTGCTCCAGCATTATGGGAGACAATATGGAGCTATTAGTTCTCCCTGAAATTAAGTATAAAATGAAGGCCTTAATCACTATAGCTAGTTAGAAAATAATTACACCCTTTGTAATAGAAGTTTCAGATTCCAATGAGCCTAAAACTTCCATCTCATAATCACACTGAGATTTCCTCTAAAATTTCCATTGGATGTGGTATTTTCCTTCAAAAATGAATGACAGTAATGAATAGCTGCAGTGTTCATCCCACAAATATATTCAACGCTCAAGGGCAGAGGTGCCTCTAGCCAAGCTAGAGAATGGACTGACAAGAACCACATGAAGTTCCACACAGACTAATGCAAAGCCCTGCACTTTGGCTGGACTAACCTTTTGCCATTGCACAGGCTGGGACCGACAGGCCACTCAGCACCACCGAGTAAGATCTGGGGGTCCTGGTGGACAGTGGGGTAAACACCAGCCAGCAGTGAACGCTAACGGCATCCTGGGCTGTATAAAGAAAAGCACAGCTAGGTCAAGGGAAATGATTATTCCTCTTTACTCATCATTTGTTAGTCTGCATCTGGAATACTATGTCCAGTTTTGGGCACCCAACTACAAGAAAGATGTTGATAAACTTGAGCCAGTAGATAGCCAAGACAGTTAAGGGCTGGAACAGGCGTCCTGCAAGGAGAGGCTGAGGGAAACTGGGCTTGTCTACTGTGGAAAGGAGAACAGGTAGGAGAGACTTAATACCAGCCTTCCAGTAGCTACAAGACTAGACCTTTACCTACAAAAGGAGGCAAAGCCAGGCTGTTTATTGAGGTGCACAGTGGGAGAAAGACAATGGTCATAAACCGAAACAGTGGCTGTTCCAACCAGCTAGTGAGGAGAGTGAAGCAACGCAACAGGTTGCCACAAGAGGTTGTGGAATTTCCTTTCTTGGAAGTTTCAAATACCCGACAAAGAAAGCCCTGAGCAACATGGTCCGAATTCAGTGTTGACCCTGCTTTGAGCAGGAGGTAGAACTGATGACCTCCCAAAATCCCCTCCAATCTGAGTGATTCTATAATTCAGGAAGCAAATCCCCTTATCTCACATAAGAGGAGGCTTAATTAAATGATAGTAAAATAAGTTTGAAAAAAATCTTATTGGAAATACAAGTGATTGTATGTGTTTCAGGTTGGTTGGGCTTTAGTTTTGAGGTTGTGAATTTAGAAGACCATCAGCATAAATACAAAGAAACCCATTCCCTCATAGTCAGCATTTTTCAGCTGCATTATTACAGGAGAAAATACTTGTAAAAATGCCTTTTTTTTTTTCTTTTTATACAAGAATAATTACTCCTTACTACAGAGAAATTTGAATTTCCCCAACATCAAGGTCTGTCTCCCATCTTTGACAGAATTAAAATGAAACACTCAAGATGTTACATTTGAAATACTATTCTAGGGTACAAGTTCTCTTGGGAAATTTGATGCAGTCAGATAGAATGTTTGGAAAGAAGCGGTTTGCCTTTTTTAAGAGTTTGCAAAAAGAAACAAAAAAGATCTTGCGTATTTATTTTACTCTTCATATCTGATTTTAAAATTAAAACCATGAGTTTGCTTTACTAACTTGAGCAAGAATCAGCTTCTTTGATCAACTTAGGGAAAAACACGTGTTTATTTATAGAGCATGTGTGTGTAAATACACACACACACAAAAAAAAAGTGTCATGAACTGTCTCCCTGAGAACCAGGATGAGACCTTGTTACATGAGGGAAAGGGAGGGACACTGTGGTTTAGAGAAGAAACCACATCTAAAAAAAAAAGTTATTCACGCTGCTTAAACACTACTGAAAGAAGCTCAGGCACCATGGTGAGAAAGACAGTGTAAGAATCTATGAACTACTGAATTATATGGCATGCTGAAAACCAGAACTGAAGCTTTCTTCTTAATTTTGCTAGGTTGTGTAGCCTTAAACACACTTTGCAGTCCTTTCTGCATTTACTGTCACTTGTCCCAGAATCCCACATTCGTTGTTTGTTTGTTTTACAAACAATAGTCTGTGGTAACATTATTCACTGTTTACAATTGAGAAAAAAACCAACATTTGGAGAAGCTAAGTGGCGAGCTGAAGGCCACATGGAGGTTCAACAGCTGAGCTTTGGTTAGCTCCAAATGCTCAAGTCCACATGTAAATTCATCTGTCACACCATACTTTTTCTGTATTTTAGGAGCTCAATCTACAGATTGTACTGAACTACAACATGCCCCCTCATCTAAGTGTCACAAATGTACATATACAATTATAGGACACCAAATGTTACGTGCTGCTCAATTGACTGAACAGTGGCACAAGTCGTCTGAAAATGAGGTTCAAATTACCCTAAGTAGGATGATTTAAAAAAAAAAATTAAACACCACCTAAAATAAGACAATTTTCAAAAAGCTGGCTGTAAACTGCCTCTGATTATTTCTTAAATATTTAGAGATATTTTCTTATCTAGTGTGTGAGGGGAACCGTTAGAAAAGAAACTAATGAATATATATAGTATTTTAGAACTCTGAAAATGTAAAGCACTGTAAATTCATTAGCTCTATCAATAATTATTATTAATGTACATACCTTGGAAAAAGTGCATAGACTAAGAGCTCTCAACAAGATCACGAAAAGTTCACAGCATTAGAAATACTCCTGAAAAACATGGTGGGCAAGAAGTATCAAGAACTGGTGGGCATGTATGTATTTTTAATTCTAATACATATTTTTAATGCTATAATCACTAAATGGTTTGATGGCCACTATTATAACAGATTTCAACAAACCTTTCTGGAACTTAACTCTCATTATGCATTACAAGAGTGCAACATATTTAAAAGGAACACACTCTACTACTATGGGTGTGTATATATGTAATTTCCAAAACCTTGAAGTTTTGCATGTTTGTAGACCTGCTTTCAGGAGCACTTAACATCGATTTCTGCACCATCCTGGTTTCACAGTGAATGCTTTATAAAATATGAGAGTAGTTCTACAGTTTCTGTGAAATTCGTATGCAAAACTGTCTAGAAATCAAATGGATGGGTTTTCTTTTTGGTAATAGGTACTCTGATTAAGACTTAAGTGGGTGACTGTTGGGGAGCATCAAGGGCTGGGGCTGCTCCCCAGGGGCCCAGGGTCAGGAGCCAAGGAGATTCTCAAGGTTGGCAGGGCAGGGCAGGGCCTTCACCACTGGTCCCACTACCCCCAGTGAGGAAGCAGGGCAAGCCAGGGGGGCAGCCCAAAACCCAGGGCACCAGGCACCCCCATGGGGATGAGGCAGGGCTGAAGTTAAGCTGGGAAGACAAGTTCACAGGTCAGGATCAAGTGCTGGGAACAGGCATGCTGTGATGCAGCTGCAATGTAGCTCAGGCAGGGCCACATGCAAGAGCCTCAGCTTACAGCAGCTCCCAAGCAAATATGGTAGAAGCCCCCACTGAGGCTTGTTTTTGCAAGAAACTTCCACTAAGGCTTCTTCTATTTCTTTTTCCCCAAGACAACCAGCTGTGCTTTCTTTAAGTTGGCTTTGAGCCCAGGCAGAGAAACCCCCTAGAATCACTCAGAGTCTCAACAACAACAAACCAACACGAAAAAGAAATATTGAGAGCATTTACTGCAGAGTAATATTCACAGCTTGATTGAATTTAGTGTAATAACATAAATAAAGACTGGAATTTGAAACGATGAGCTGGAATATTTTTCTGTCTTTATATAACATTAATGCTACATACTAGGAATTATTTTTACGGATGGCAATCTAGGCTGTTCCTTTAATAGTCTGAGTAGACCAATTCTTATTGAAGCACGTAGTAGTTAATGAATTTGATCATTAGTCTATTTAATACCCTAAAGTGCCTTGGTTCAACTTATATTTCATTTTCACATACATTATATTCCTCACAGGTACACCAATATGAAGGCAAAGCTCTCTCTTTCTCCTTTGTATGGAAAATACAATCAACATTCAGCTCTAAGATTGTTTATCTGGACTAAGGGATTCTCATTTATGCAGGAAGTCACAGGTTGTATACCACCTGAATAGCTCCTACACTATCCAGCCCACTAACAGCAACTGTCAGATCAGAAGAAGAATGATTTAGTATTTCCTTATGTCCCACGGTTTGTCCCAGCTACTGACTAGTACTAATGACAACTGGAATAAAACAGCAATCCTGAACTTTCATGCTAACAATATCTTTGCACACATGCCTTCCCAGCAGCACTGAGTAAACAGAAACGCAACGGAGTTACAGGAGTCCTTAGCATTTCTGTTCTCTCAAATGTGTCATCTAAAATGTAATGGTTTTTCAAATTACACAACTGCTAATGCATTTGGAAATTTAAATTTCCAATGGCTTATGGTGGAAAAACAAAAGCTTTCAGTTCCTTACTGCATTTTTTTTTAGAAAGCATATGTGCTGTCAAGCATCATTAAAAAATGTATCCCTTGCTGAAAAAATCTAGTCAATCTATCCATTGCATACAAAAAAATCCCCAAATAATGAAGAAACTCACGCAGAGATGATAATTTTCTAATAGGTTTACACAAATTGTAACAGTTCATGTTCACAAAAATAAGATTATTTGCCCTACTGACATCAAGAAACTACTCATAACTTATGTTGCATGGTATATAAATATCTGCAGGATTTGGAGCTTTGTTCAATATTTCTATTATTATGTATATTTTTATGTACAATTTGTATATATCTATGTATATATGTACATATATAGAAGAGCATCCTTAAAGTCATCTCTTATGGAGAACATCAACTAGGAACTCCTTCTGAACTTCAGTAGCTGATATATTACAAGTAGCACTCTCAAAGCCCATTTCAAATCCTTTGACACTGACAATCATTCAAGGAGCTTTCAGCCCAAACAGGCTTTACTGACAATGACTCAGTACCATTGCGATTAAATTGAAACGTATGCAGTATAAACCTGGGGGCAAGAGGGGAATCAAAAAGCAAGCATTTACTAACATCAGGCTCCACAGGTAGCATATGGTACTCTATGTCTCATGGAGACTTATTCCTATTCCATCCCACAAATAAATTATAGAAGGGGAAGGGGATATAAATCAATCACAATGGGAGACACCATCATGTATAAATAGGATATATATGACAAGCATGTATCAAATACAAAGGATAATCTGGAACCACATAATTATGCACCTTGATGACCTTATCTGTCCCTCTACTCCTTAATCCTTCTTTACTGACACTCCATGCTTGCCTGTGCTGGCAGTTTGCATTGGTGCAAACCAGGCTGCAGAGCTTTTTCTGTCATCGCCATTACACTGCAGTGTAATTGGTGAATTGCTGTGCAGTTTTTATTCTTCTCGGATTCACGAGCAAGTTATATCATATTGATTTTCATGCCTGGACTCCAAAAGTATTTTGGCAGTCCTCCAAGCTGCCTTCCAATGCCAATTTGTGTCCTGTCCCAACCAACTGCTCTGTTTATCTCTGATCTCTGAACACTCCTTAATTCTGTTATAAAGTACATAGCATGTTTGATAATACAGAAAAGTTAATTCAGTTCCTCTCTGTATGTTTACCAGTACAAATCTCATTATGGAATTTCCCTTTTTTCCTCCCCCTCTTCATTTTTTTTTTCAGTAGAAACTTGGCAAATTTTTTTCTTGTCAAAAGGCTCATTTTCCTTGAAGCCACAGTGGACTGAGAAAGCAAAGGAAACAAGGTGGAGGAGGCTAACGTAACTGAGACCTACAGTAGAACAGACACAGGAATACACATGATCTATGAAGGCAACAACTGAAAAGGTATTCAAATACCAAGCAAGACCACTTGCTCTAGCATTATATATCTGTTGGATTTACCATAGCCTCTGTTTAAGGTACTTGTAAGTTAGTTTCTTTGCTCTTTCCTCACATGTATGAGAGGCATCCTCCAATATCACTACTGCCTCAAGCAATACAAAAGCAATCACTGTCTTGGCCTCAGCAAGATCTCCTCCCCACAAGAAATGCTCTGAATATGCTTATGTTGTCTTCATGGTGCCACTCCAACAAGAAACAGCAGAAATCCACCCTGCCCAAGGCAGGGAGTAGCAAATCCACTGTTGTAAGAGACCGAGAAGCTGAAAGAGTTAATGTCTCAAACACTCGGCAAAGGAGGCACGCTAACGAGATAGCACTTTTCTGGGCCTTATCTTGAGTAATTTTTTAAAAAACAAATGAGCCTGAGACAGCATCGCCCCTGCATCTCTGACAGGAGGGGGGGAGGCACCGAAATCACTAGCCTCAAGATGCCCAACCCCTCAAAACCCCCCAACCCATTTCAAGAAGGTTCGAGAACAACAGACTGCGCATGTGAAGTAATTAGCATATGCAGTGGGACTAGTCTATAAATAGCACAACTCAGAGGGGCTGGGTGCGCGCGCCCACCTTCCGACGGAACCGGAACAGAGACATGGCTGGAACCCAGGGTGGTGGTCTTGCCTTTACCTCTATCTTTCCTTTACCTCTATCTTTCTATCTTACTCTCTCTCTCTTTTCCATATGTTACAAGCCGTCACAGCCCTTTATATGATTCAAGGTTTAAATAGCTTCTGCCATAAATAAAACTCTTCTATCAATCGTTTGGTGTTAAGCCACCTTAATTTAGCCTAAGGGTATCTCAAACATCGGTTATCCCAAAGTGAGTCGTCCAGGACGGCCCTCTGAGGACATGATGTAATCCTTTAAACATAAACCATTGACCAAGTCTGGGACTAGGATTGGATCCAGCCTCACCTAGGCTCCTCTCTGAAAAGGAGTTTAGAAAGCAAGGGGGTCCTTTCCGAACCTCATGACTCAATGGGAGGTCTCCCTGGTCTCCCTGACCATTGATTAACTCCAAGTGAATTGCACCACTCGGTCCGCGACAACTGTCCACTAGCCATCACTGTGGAATCATGACATTGGACTTTATAGATCAAAGTACATCAGTGAAAAGATGGAGAAAACTTAGCACTTCTAGAGTCTCTCAAGAATGGGAAGTTGATCAGGAAATTTGCACTCAAAAATTGCAGGGGGAAAACCAGCCCTATTTAAAAAAAAACAAAAACAAAACCAAAAAACCCCCAACTAACCAACCAAAAAAAAACCAAACAAAAAAACGCCCCAAACAAACAAACAAAAAACCACCACAGACAACCCTCAAGCCTCCTGTTATCATGAAATGAACTATGAAAGTAAGGAAAAAGCAATCAAGTTATAGGATCATCATTCTTAACATCTGCACTCGTAAGAACACAAATGTTACTGCTGTTCAATATCAGGTGACTACAACAGGTTTGGTTTTTTTTCCTTTTTGTGAAAGATTAGTGGAAGCTCTTGAAAGATGCAGATTGGCTAAGGAGCAGAAGACATCAGAGGTTCAAAGCAACACAGAGGACAAGAAAGAGGACTTCCTAACAACAAAACACTTACAATTCACTATGATTCTATGGCTTCGTAATTGCAGGGTGGAACATTGCTGCGCAGGAGGCACACAGAGAACTCAACAGGAACATACAAAATTAGATAATAGAGTTAAACAGGAGCATATTTTTGGAAAGCATTTTTTGTAAAAATTGCAACTCTCTCCTGCTGCACACAGTTCAGTCTTAGCGTCATCTGCTGTGGTTCGAATGTCACCAGCAGACCCTCAGCCACAATTCTTCCAGTCTGTTCCAGAGAACAGCATCCTGTGTTCATTTCTCTGACATCCAAACAAAATTCTGTCATGCCATTTCAGCTTCCAAGAAGTAGTGGTGGGAACTGTGAGAAAAGACTAATTGTAGAAATTATGTAACAAGTTCACTTTGACAGCTCCTTTTTTTGTAAAACTGATCGCTCATATTAGTCATGTATTGCTAATAAAATTTATAATTAAAATATACATGTTTGCCAGAACTATGATATAGCCTACTTATTCCTGTCATTTAGCATTCACCATTCTATTTAAAATTAAGGCAATTTGTAGTGTTTGCAAAGCCAGTATCCACTGAATGACTTAGAGGACTACCCTGTTAGTACTATCTTGCATGGCACACCACAGAAAGCTGCACAAAGAACTAAGAAAGGAAGGCATCCAAACAAGATCTCGTTTCCTCAGTAGATTTATAAATGATCTCCCCAAATGCCCTTAGAGACTGTCATTTAGATAGTCTCATGTACTGCTCAGAAATGGCAGAAAGCCTCTTGGCTACTGCCTACCAGCTGCGCTGGGTAAAACACAGTATGCAATTATAATCTGAAGCAGGTTTTTGCTTAGTTGCCTCAGACCTTCCAGTTACCAATTGTTGATCAGCCTCTAAAAGACAGCCCTCACTGTTATCCTGCAGTTGCTTAGCTGAGAGTCAAAACAGTTGTCATCTAAGTTTCACATGTCCAATAAAATACTTTATCACACACATAATAATAAGGGCAAACACAGCCTCCTAAAATACAGTCACTGACACCATTAATTCCTTCCAGGCCAGTTGTGCTTACCAATCCCTCTTCTTTTCTTTAGAGGAAACAGGTGAAAGTCTTTGCAAATTCTCATTTCCAGGCCAGTGGAATACAACAGCTGATTTGCTAATATCAAAGTTGTTAATAATTGACTGATAACAGCCAAGTGCTGTAAATATCCAGAAGGGAACGTCCACATGCTGAATGGATGAGAAACATTTTACTGATACCCAGCAGCTCTGAAACAAGCCCTACACAGAACTCCAAAAATATGCCTTTGATTATCCTGATACTTTGCAAGTCTACATAGTCCTCTCTCGCAAACCAGTACTTGCTTTTCAGAAATAGCACTGCATAAACATGATGCTAGTGCAAGAAAAGTTTCTTCTGAAGCAGCTTCCTCCTCATTCATTTTCCTCCTTGTTCACACCTGCCTTTCTTCACCTTTTGTCAGTTTCCATCTTTCATCTACATCCCAAACGTGTTTTTCCACAAACACATAGGTTGAAACCCACAAGATGGGACTTTTCAATTCTATTTGATCAAGGATTAACATACCAAGGAGTCTTACAAGGAAGCTATACTATATATAACTTCACACAGCCTCAAATACATCCCACATATGAACATTTTTTTTTCTAATTCTAGAAGACCTGTTTCTCTTTGTGCTTGTGTTAGCCATTAGCATTAGCTCTTCAAGCATTAGGATGCACGAATAAGAAAACAGGGCAGTTTTACAATTATTCTGAATTTCAGGTATGAAAAAGAACAGAAATATGATGCAATATTCTATTAATATTAGGATTTCCCCATGCAGCACAGTCTATCACCCACTGCCGCCTCCTGCTCTGGTGCAGCAATTGGCAGCGTTTCAACAAATGGTGCTCATATGTTTTCTGTCCTCAGTTCAGACAGAAACACTTGTCCTGACCATTTGCTGCCAGCAATTTTAAACCAAACTTAAACATAACTTAGCATTACTGTAAATGTGATTGTGCAAAGATCATTTTGTGTTCTGAATAAGTCATTTGAGCCTTTGTGACCACTTTTCTTCCTTCCTCCCATTTTTCAGGATGGTCTGATACCCTGGATACTCAAATAATGCAGCTTAATTTATGATAAACTCAGTTCTTTGCAAATTACAAATTTAGTTTCATTTTCACTAAATGTTCCCAATTTCCATTCACATAAGCTGTGAAACAAGAAAAAATACAGGATCATGACATTTAACAACTTTGTTTCCAATCTGGCAGTATTTTGTAAACAAAATGGAGAAAATAGCAGTAAGAAGAAATACTTTCAAGGTGACTGGTATTCTTCATTTAAAAACCCTTCAATCTTTCCTGTTTTGAATTATAATTATGCGTTATAAAGCATGTACAACTACAGGCCATGACAACAAAATTAAAACTTTTCAATGGTGTCTACAACAGATGAGTGATGACGCTTTATATTAAATTGGGAAAATTCAAGATATTTTTGTTCTGATACAGACACAAATGACTGAATCTTAGAGTATGAAACATAAACCATACTTATATTAGTACCTCACTGGCTGCAGATTTCTGAAGGAGTCAGAAACCTGTTAGTAGAACCACTTTGTGTATAACTGGGAAATATCATTAAGTGGAAATGGCACACAGAGCAATAAAGAAATTTCCTACGCAGATGTGTATGCTTATCTAGCAGTGTGGTTATAAACCAGAAGTTCCTAATTTCCTCAACTGTTCTGCAGTAAAAAATGAAAGATGTGATCCTGATGTGATGCTGCATAGCAACAGGATAGTTTTCATCTACAATATGCTCAGGTCATTTATAAACATTAAATAAGTAGCTATACCAAAATGTAACTTCACTACATTTAATAATATAAAAGTAACTAGAACGTCACCCAACCCTTTTTGATTGGACTTAAGAAATCGACACTAACAAACCAAAGACAACAGGAAAATCAGTCTCTGCAGCAAGCACTTCAGTATTTTCTTTCTTCTCTTAAGGATGAAAAAAAGGCACAGACAGAAAAGGAAGCAAAATTATGAGTAAAACTTTGTGATGATCAAACAGTAGTAATCACTAGCAGATTAAAATGGTAACATATTGTGCTCACTTTTCATAGATTTAAAAGGTTTTACAAAATACCAAATGGTTAAAGATCAGGCCCAACTTTTATGTAAAAGCCTTGTAACCCTACGTTTTCCTTACAAAAGTCAGATATAAAGGTGCGTTACTGACATATTATATTTTACTTTACTAACAAAAGTTATTTACCTTGAAATGAATGTGATTCTTCAAGATGTGCTCTACAGATAGTCTTCTGTGTGAATATATATCAAAATCAGTAGTTTTGACTAGCAAAGTCTGTTTATAGAGCAAAGCTTCCTTACCATCACAAAAATTGTAAGCGACAGAGCAAATCCAGATCCTACCTATGCCCTTTGGCCAGTCAGAATCCAGACGAAAGTTTTGAAACAATGACAAAGAAAGATGGGTTGGGGCATTCTCATGCATTAAACATCAGAAAAACAAGTTACCATAAAAAGTAGCAGTTGCTTCTTATCTGTATGCTTACCTGTACAGATGAAGCCCATTTTGTGATTAGCTAGAAATTATCATAGAATGGTTTGAGTTGGAAGAGACCTTAAAGATCATGTAGTTCCAATCCCCCTGCCATGGGCAGGGACACCTTCTACTAGAGCAGGTTGCTCAAAGCCCCATCCAACCTGGCCTTGAACACTTCCAGGGATGGGGCATCCCCAGCTTTTCCGGGCAGCATGTTCCAGTACCTTACCATTCTCGCGGTGAAGAATTTCTTCCTTATGTCTAATCTAAATCTGCCCTCTTTCAGTTTAAAGCCATTACCCCATGTCCTGTCACTGCATGCCCTTGTCAAAAATCCCTCTCCAGCTTTCTTGTAGGCCCCCTTTAGGTACCAGAAGGCTGCTAGAAGGTCTCCCCTGAGCCTTCTCTTCTCCAGGCTGAACAACCCCAACTCTCTCAGCCTGTCTTTATAGGAGAGGTGTTCCATCCCTCTGATCATCTTGAAGCACAGAGGTGAGACTGACTGGCCTGTAGTTCCCCGGGTCTTCCTTTTTTCCCTTCTTAAAAATGGGCGTTATTTTTTCCTTTTTCCAGTCAGTAGGAACCTCACTGGACTGGCACAACTTCTCAATTATGATGGATTGTGGTTTACCAACTTCATCCGCCAGTTCCCTCAGGAGCTGCAGATGCATCTCGTCACGTCCCATGGACTTGTGCACCTTCAGGTTCCTTAGATGGTCTAAGACCTGATCTTCTCCTACAGTAGGTGGTTCTTCATTCTCCCAGTCCCTGCCCTTGCCTTCTGTGACTTGGGTGGTGTTGCTAGAGCACTTGCCAGTGAAGACTGAGGCAAAAAAGTAATTGAGTACCTCAGCCTTCTCCATATCCTGGGTAACCAGGTCTCCTGTTTCCTTCCAGAAAGGGCCCACATTTTCCCTAGTCTTCCTTTTATCAGTGACATACCTATAGAAGCTTTTCTTGTTGCCCTTGACGTCCCTGGCCAGATTTAATTCTATCAGAGCTTTAGCTATCCTAACCTGCTCCCTGGCTGCTCGGACAATTTCTCTGTATTCTTCCCAGGCTACCCATCCTTGCTTCCACTCTCTGTAGGCTCCCTTTTTGTGTCTGAGTTTGTCCAGGAGCTCCCTGTTAATCCACGCAGGCCTCCTGGCATTTTTTCCTGACTTCTTCTTTGTTGGGACACATCGCTCCTGAGCTCGGAGGAGGTGATTCTTGAATATTAACCAGCTTTCTTGGGCCCCTCTTCCCTCCAGGGCTTTATCCTGAGGTACTTTACCAAGCAGATCGCTGAAGATGCCAAAGGCCGCTCTCCTGAAGTCCGGGGTAGTGGACTTAGCATACTTAGCATCAGAAGGCGTTAGTCTCGTATGACAGTTAAGTGGCCACCCCAAAACTTTCCCACAAATCTCTCTGCCCCAAGCTAATGCTCAGTCCATCAGGGATACATTGTGGGGTTTATTTCTTTTTACAGAACAGGACCTGCATGAATAAAAACTGCAAAAGCAGAGACAATTCAACAGTGGATGGCATAACTTGAGCTGGATGATGACTTGCTTTCCCCAGCTGTCTAACCTTTCCAACATTTTCAGCCAACAGGGAGCTGAGCTACTTACAAATCACCTTTAAACTGCACTCTACAGCATGGTATGTCACTCTGACATAAAGTCAGCTGAACAGCTCGGTTCAATCTCGGCAGCTGCCTCAAGCTAATTTTTTTCAGTTCATATATTGGATTCCTTACACTGATTCAAATAGTCACTGCAAATGGCTGTAATGACCTAATGTGTTACTGTCCTCTGCTGAAGTTATTGCATCCACATCTTAGCTGGCAGAATGAATCATCTGCAAGCTTTTAAAACATTTCATGCAAAGATATGTGGATTAGCTCAAATTACACTCAGCAGCACTTTAGGGTGTTAGCTGACATTGCATCGAGTGAACAAAGGAGCTTTCTCATTGTCTGCTCTCCTGGCTCAGCAACGAGGGCAAGAAACTTAATGAAGATTAGTAAACTAACAGTTTAGAAAACCAGAAACATCAAGTCTACCACAGATGATTTTGCAGTAATTTTTCTTACTGCAGCCTGAAACACTGATTTAGAATTTGTAGGACAACTGAACTGGTTTTGTTACCCAAGAACGTGGAGAGATATCGCTCAGTGAGTTCTTCCATAAGGCTGTTTTATCAATGGAGAAGGCACACCTTTTCTCAAGATACCTTCAGCAACATTTCATCAATTCTCTGAAGAATAGTTTCAAAAATATTTCTCTAGCTTTCTGTACCCTGAGAAAAATGCTTCCCCACAGCAGAAGATGACACCTTGTTTTCCTATTGTGTAAGAGACTTACTATATCAAAATGAAAGATTTAAATTGTATTGCATTTGAGTAATCTAAACGATCATTCCTATCCACAGAATCCATGAAGGATGTTTCTTGAGAGACCTCAGAGACCACTTCGCTCGCTACAGACACAGGCTAAAGAATCTGGTGTCATTCAGAGCTCATGCATACCCCAGAGGATTTTGATGGCCAAAACACAGCTGCACTTCAATTATGTAAGCAACATCTGTACTATTCATCTACACAGATTTAAAAAGACTACTTATAGTCACATTAATTAAAAATAACAAAGAAAGGACACACATCTGCCAAGATTGTGAGTTACCTATAAACATGGAAATGTGTAAAAGGTGAATTATTATTACATACTCTTACCAGTATGATCCATGAGCCCAGCAAATCTTGAAAAATGAATAGGTTTACTTTGTACTTTACAAATATTTAACCCTCACAGTATAGACAGAATATGTAAGGTTTATTGTTTCCATATTAAGGGCAGGTAAACAGGAACAGAAAGATGATTTGGAATCAGCTAAACAGTCCATCAATCTTAAAGAAAAAAAAAAAAAAGGCAAGCCTCCAGATTTTGATTTTTAAGTTCTATTGTTATTGGCTTCACTAAAATTGATGGCAATATGATTTTAACCACTCTGAACCAGATAGCTGTTTCACTTTTACACTCTGTCCAAGTTTACACATGATTCTGGAAGCTAACAACTTTGTATCCACAAGCCTCTTTCCCCCCCCCCCCCCCCTTCTCTTTTTGTTCTAAAAAGATCAAATGGGACAAAGTCTTTTTAATCCCACCATGTGGCCAAGAAATGTTTTTGCTTTCTCAAATTTGCCTGAAGTTGGTCAGACAAAACCTTGAATTTGGGGGAGTATCTGTTCAGTGAAGTAAGGCTCAATTGAATGGCAATCCCTATTCGGGTAGGCAGCAGTGGTTTGTTGACAATTATCACAACCATCTTCCAGCACAAACACGTCCCCCATTTCATCTCTGCCCCGTCTCTGACTTTAAAATGATGACACCCAGGCTGATTTAACCTTGTTTATATGTGGTAACAACCCCTAACATCTGTTACGCAACAACTATTCCACAATGGCCTGCTTGCATGGACAGTTTTATTTCACGAGAGGTGACTTTGTGTGGTTTAGCTTAGTCTGAGGTGGATTACGCTAAACCACAAGAAGACATTCTTAGAGTAGAACATGTATCCACAAGGCAAGTCAGTGCAGAATGGCTGCTGCATTTTAAATCCACACCTAAGCTTATTTCACAATAGCTTCACTTAACAAGTACCAAACAAAAGAGACAATGGGGAGGGGGTAAATATAAGGGTTAAAACAGTAAACTGCAGATGATTGCTGTAACCACCTTTCAGGATAACCTTGTTTGTGGAGGAAACAAAGCCACCATGTGCTAGCCAGGAGAAAGTGGGGCTGTACAGAGAATTTGAAAGCCCATTTAATGTGTTGTTTGGGGGTTTTGTTTGTTTGTTTTAATTTATACAAAATATCTGAAGTGGTATTGTCATTATGTAATATATGGAAATAAAATTATGCACATGTGCCCATATACAGCATACCTTTTCCTCACTTTTCATTCAATTATTACTAGTCATCAAGATAGTCCCTGTTAATTTAGAAGTAGTGTTCTCTATTAATACACTTCATAATCTTTTCCCATTTGCTCATATAATGACATGTAACTGGTTTCTGAAATAATTATTTCTGTAATAATCATGCTGCTCTTTTCTTGCACAAGTATGAGGCAAGCCAGTATTCGTTCATTTTAATGCAGGCCTTCTACATACAAGATATGCCCATTTGAAACTACAGGGACAACTTCAACCCTGAAGACTTATTTTCAGTGCGTTACACTCATACAATGTTGACCTTTCATTAGATCAACTGATACAAGTCGGAAAAAAAAAGTATGGAGGTATAAATCCCCTTATTAAGATACCTCATTTTTTTCCCCTAGACCATCCCAGTTCCAATGTTATTTCAACTAATGTTAAATGCAAAGTTTTGTATACTATGGTGGCACAAATATAAATTATTCACTTAGACCTATATTAAAGTGCTACGGGTAAAGCTACAATAGAAAGGCTTTGCCTGCCTTTATGTAAGAGGCAGAGTATGAAGTCATCAGGACCATTAGTCCGGAAGAGTTTTTCCAGTCTTTTAAGTGGTCAGTTTAAGCTCTGCAGTAGTTTCCACCAAATTAGTGGCCACTTCACAGACCTGTTTGCCTTTCAGCACAGTGAGTCACTACAACATAGAGCAAGTACACAGAGTAATAAAGTCAGGCAGCTCCAGGACCGGAGCCTCATCCCAGGAAAGCTCTGGCTCTTCAGTTATTCATCCTCCTACAGCCTCTTCTTTACTTAAAGATGCCTCTTCATCTGTGTTCAAGCATAGCAAAAGTATGTATATAGTAAACACAACATTGTATTACACAGAACAGCCACTTTACTAGAATTTTAGGAATAGCTATAATACAGCCTTATATTGCATCAACAAACAAAATCTCATCTGCTAGAACACACAAGGAACAAGCATCTCTCAATGTTACCCCCTCTCTCGAACAAAACCCCCTCACAAGCTGTAAGTGCCTTTTCCTAGCACCTCGGGAGATGAGCCACCATCACCTCACCCGGGCTCCAAGGTGGGAGACCCCGGCCCACAGCCCCACCGGCCGCTCCCTGCAAAACGAGGGGGCAAAACTGGGCACCTGCTGCCGACGGGAGAGCGCTGACGGGCCGGGGCATTGCCCGCCATCCGCTCACCGCTGCTGCGCTTCGCGCCTCCCAAGGGCCGGGCTGGGGCACCGCCGCTTTAAGCGGTGGCCGTCAGCGTTTCCCTGTTTAAGGCCTGTGCGCATGCGCACGGAGGGGCTGGGGCGGGGCCGTGGGGAGGGGGCGCGACCGCCCCTTTGCCCCGTAACGAACGTGGCGGAGCGCTCGAGGCCGCCGTTCAAGGTGAGCGGGAGCGCCTCGCGGCTGGCGCGCGGTGACGTCAGCGGGGGCGGCATGCGCGGGGGGCTCGCTCTCTAACCGTCCCCGCGCGGCCTGCCACGCGCGGGGCGGGGAGGGGCGGTGGCGGCGCCGCCCCGACCGGGCAGAGCGGCGCAGCGGGGCCTCGGGGGTCTCAGGGGACGGGCCGGTGGGCGCCCGCCAGCCCCGTCGAGTTGAGTGTGCCCCGGTGCCAGGTGTAAAACCGAGAGGGCCTGCGGCCTCGTTTCGCGTGGGGAGGGCTTGACAGCGCCCTCCGAGCCCTCCCTGACGGGGCAGGGCCCCTGCCCCCCTTCCCAGGAGTCATTTCCTCGGCCATTAGCGCCTTCTCGTTGCAGGGCAGGCAGGGGCAGGTGGGAAGAGACTACTAGGATGGCCTGATCTCTAGAACAGGAGCGGGAATCTAGCTTTACTGAGCCCCCAGATCAAACTGTGGCCCGGGGTGGATGGAGAAACCCTTTCCTCTGGGATTCCTCCTCAGCACCCACATCCAGGCTGCTGTGTAGCACGTAAATGGGAACATCGGTCGTTGCTTCTGACCTGTCTCGGTTTCTCTCTCCTACGTTATTCTATCTGCAGCTTCTGAAACTGGTATTGAACCATCTGCAAGACAGTCTCCAGTGGCTCTTCCACCTTTGACAGCAGTGGTTTCTAACTTGGTCTTGAGTCACACCTAGGAAAGTGGATAATCAGTACACTCTCAGGGATTGCTCTCATGTGGGAGCCTGCATACTGAATCACAGGCTTCTCAGAAAAACATCAGGTGCTGCTTCTGCTGAAGTGATACTCCTTCCTTTCTGGGGGCAATCTGCATTCTTGTCTTCATTCTTGACTTGAAATATTGCTAAGAAAAAATAGGCCTTCTGTGTTGGTATTTTTAAACAATTTTCAGCAATTCCAATACAATGCAACTATTTATTAAAAAAAAAAATGCCCAAGAGGTGGTACCTGAGAGCTTTCAGCTTTTTTGACACCTAGATCTGAAAAAGTAAAGTTTATACAATCCTATTGTGTGTAGATATGAGTGTGTATACTTACTGGAACTTTTACTCTGTATGTCAGTCAAATTTGATTAAAAGCTCAAAGATACTAGGTTTCTAGCAATATTAAAAAAAAAAAAAAAAAGATGGCTAGATCAAAATCCTACTACTATTGTCATTCTTCCTTTTTCACCTGTTTCTTGAGGGAAAGACTGCAGCCTGCCCTCAACCCTTATAGTGTGTCAGAGAGTCCCCATGGAGAAAATGCTATGGGAGGAACTTCACAACAGAGAATTCAATATGAGACATGAAGCATTAAGAAATCTGGATTTATTAGTTCAGTTCACGAAAGTATTTATCCTTTTATAGCATGTGTTTTTTCTCTATTCGTGACAGTCAGTATTGATTCTGGCAGCTTCTACTTTTTGAAAACTTGAGTTTGCAATTTAATTAACATTCTTTAAAGGCGTGGTGGAGACTTTGGTGCCTAATCCATTACATTCACTTTTCCATTTCCATTCTTCTCACCTTGCCAGTTACATTTACCACTTTTTTTTCTTCTTGCCCAGCCTTTCCCATCTCAGTTTGCTTGGTTCTGTCTCCTCATTTATCATTCCCAGTTTTTCCAGGTCTCTCTCCCCATTCTATTTCTCTCTTCCCAGCTTTACTGGCCTTCAGGTTGCTATTCTTGCCACGTTTCTCTGTTCTCACTGATTCCTAGTGCCAGTCCTTCACATCTTTCCTTCCTGCATGTTCCTCATTCAGAGTCATTCTCCCTTGAAATTTCTTTCTTTGAGTTTACTCTGAGGATCCTTGTTCCAGCTATTTTGACACTACAGTTTCAGAAGTCTTCCAGACTTACTTGTCCTCCATTTAGATTGACTGCCTTCATCCTCCATGCTGCCCGGGCCTGATATAGGAGGGATAAACTACCTACTCTTCCTTTTTTTACTAGACTGCACCTGGCATGGGCTCTAACAACTTGGAAGCAGGTGAATCATTTTGGCAAAAGTATATTGCAACTGACAACAGTGTTTTATGGGCAATCTCAGAAACTGGAAATTCTAGGAACGAAGCCCAGGAAAACCAAACTGGAGCATTTTAGTGATGAGGAATTTATTTAACATTTTTTAAAAGGAGTTGTCATGTGTCTCTTTGCAAAAATGGGAAAAGACAAGCAAGGGGAGAAGGGGATAAGAATGAAACTGGGCTAAAACATATCTGAGACTCCCCTGATGGTACTGCTGTTCTGCTTAATGCTCCTGTTGTACTCATAGGGTGCGTCAGGTGATCTTGGCATAGAATGATGATGTTAAAACTTGCAATTAATTTTACTCCATTTGATTTAAAAAGTAAAAACAACTCAGATTATTTTTGTTTGGAAAAGCTAAAATGGTAGTGCATGTTGCTTCCTGTTGGTCTTTTAAAAAAATAATCAAGTGTCCTTCACATTGGCATTACATGTATATTGAAAAGGATTATGTATATGATACAAATCCACTTTATTTCGCTTTTAAAAAAATCTGTTCTCTTTCTCCAAAAGCTTTCCTCAGTTTATGGTGCTAAAGGATGGTGCCTCTACTTTCTTTAGTCAGTTTTGTATTATTTATAATGTGGGGAAAGTTTGATTGTTTCGTACTATGTTATGATATTAGTGTGAACATTTGCTTGTGTAATGGTGTTACTGCATTCCACTGTAGAGTAAGTGCAGTCATATTTAGAAGTAAATGTCCATCTCCAGTGTTGTATTTTACTGTAACAGCTGTCATGGAATGAGTGACAGTTCAGTTGCTAGCCGCGCTTTCTGTCCACCCAGTCGCAGTATCTGGAAGATCTTCAAATGGAATTAGTACACAGGCTTCTCATCCAAAAGCTGTGAAAATGACCTGGGAAATCAATAGCATTTTTGTTCCCTCAGAATGTCAGGCATTCAAAGAAGTGATCTAAACTTACATTGTATACTTTTTCCACTCTCATCTTTCTATGCCACTCTGTATCTCTTTTCTTTTCTTTTAACATGTTAATATCTTTGGCTTTTTTTTTTTTTTTTTTTTTTTTTAAGAACTTGTAGTTTTTTCTTTGTGCTATCATAGAAAGCAGATATTTCAAGTTAGGCACAATAAAAATGCTTTTCATCATCTCTTTTCTTGGTCAGATTGGGTTTTTGTGTTTGCATAATACAGGTATTTAGTTTCAAGACAACAAAAATGGAGTCAGCAGTTTTGACAGTGGGCCTTTCTGTAAGGCATGAGCTGTGCAGCAATTCTGCCTGCTCTGTATGGTTTGGAAACCGTGGATCAAACCCTTAACACCATGGACAGATTTGAACTGCATTTGAGTAGCATACAGAGGAATGATTTGCCCAGATTTCACGTGAGCTGTCAAATCGCTGTTGGTTTATATTCACTGCATTCTTAACTCATTATTTCTGCACAGAGCAGTTTCATTAGTGGTTGTAAACTTAATCCAAGTTCTGTATGTGCGCAAATTGTTTACTAGAGTATGGTTGTCCTTTTAAATTGCACTGGGCACATCTGACAGTTTATAAAATGCTCATTGAATTAGCACAAATTCTCAGATGCTAAGACAATTGCTGAGGGGATAACAACTGTACCACTTGAATGTAATTTTGCTATGCAAATGTTATCAGCCAAGCTAGTATAAAAGGATTTGGGTCTTCAACAATTCAAAATTCAAGCATTTACACTCAAGTGCACTTAGGAATGACATGCAATGTAAAGCTAAAATATGCAATTTGACGTTTTCATGCATTATAAAGACAGAAGAGGCCGTTATGAGTATAGACCTGCCCACTTCAAAGTTTTGAAGAGGAATTTGGAATTTTGTTCTGAAAAATGTTTTATAAAAGAAGTACAAAGCGACGTGCCCAAGATCACACAGGAAGTCTATAGCAGAGTACGATGCTGAACCCAAGATCTGCCCAAGCTTATTTTAGGCTGTCCTTCCTGTTAGGATTTTACATGAATATATTTATTCCAGAGATTGTATCAGCTGTGTGGGTATAAAAATTGATTTTTATTTCTCTCTTTAACTGTTACCTCCTGTATTTTCAATGATCATTTTTTTGTTTTTAAACAGTAATTAGTAACTTCATCAAAGTGTGTGGGTTTTTTTTCTTTTGTTGTAGACTGATGTTCTACATTGTTCTGTCCGAAGAGCTGTGCAGGTCACTTATTTTTCACTGATGTGACGCTGTAAAGACACATTTGAGATCCACTTCTTGTAGTTTTTCTTGTAGCACCTTTAGGTGTTGAAGTACTGAAAAGAAACTAACTCTTGAATTTTTGCCTAATTAATAGGTAGCTTTTCAAGTGCACAAACAATCAAATGTTAAACCTTTATCTGGTTTATGAACAAGATACTTTTGGTTTGAGCCAGTTGTGGGTTTTAGAGGACAGGGAAAGGCCAGGGATATGCCCATTTTCTCCTGATAATTGATTTATTATGTTTTTCAGCACTCCGGGCTGTAGTCTGTGAGTGCTGTAATGTAAGTGCTATAACAGTACAGACAGAAGGTTCTGTATTTTGTGATGTTCAAAGAATAAAGGTGGTGGATAAGTGGTGGTGATGGGCTCATCTGTTTAGCTTCACTCCAATTTGCTGTTCTTGTCAGCAAAATAAACATCATGACAAAGACATCAGCTATCGTGTTTCATTCCTTAATGTCCTTGGTTCCTGTGGAGGTTTGTTATTTATGGCGCTCAGCTGAGAACAGTAGAAGAACATTTTTATTTTGTATTAGCTCTGAAAGCACATAAGATCATGATTTTTCTCCTGTTAAATCAGGTTCATTCCCTATTAATCACGTTGGCCTCTCACAGCTGCAAGAACACAAATTTCCAGTCCTCTTTTAAACTGTTGAAATTCAAGGGGAATTTTTTCAGTGAAGGAGATCAAATGGTGATCTAATTCTTTCTCATCTCTGGGCCAGACCATTTCATAGGAGAAAATGCACTGTTAATAGAAAGACTTGCTATTTCATGTGAAAACATCTTACACAACAATCTCTTTTTGTTGTATACCTGCATACTGCTATTACTGGCATGCGTGCATGCCTTTTCATGAGTTGCACCTGACTTACGCATGCAAAGCTGCCTCAGTGTTTTTTAGGTGGGAACAGAGTGTTCTCGGTCAGCACAGGAAAGCAAACCTAACACATCTCCTACAGCCTGGTAGAGGGTGGTCATGATCCTACAAGGAGCATGGTACATTATAATTTTCAGTCTTTGCAGAAGGTGCTACTGTGACACGGTATAAAATCATGGCTTTAACAAGGGAAACTCTTTATTCGCTCATTTGTTTATTTTACATTTGAGGTTGTTTTATATGATTCTTAGGCATGGATGCTGAAGTTGGTGAAGCCTATATTTCATCCCCAGTTTCCAAATTACTAAGTACTCTGCCCCATGTTCTTCAAGAAAAATTATGTTTCAGTCCTTCAAACAATGTTTTCCTTTGTAGGAATCCAGTGTGAAATTTCTGCAAAAGCAGAGATGATTATACAGAGAGTGGTGCTGGATTCACGCCCCGGTATGTATTTCTCTCCCATAAAGGGGCGATGTGTTTGTTATGGTTGCCTAATGCTCCAAAAGGGTGAGGGTAGAAACAGATACTAACTTAAGATATTGACATTTATATATCTTAATATTGCATGCAGCGATAAATAAAGTTTATTGTGAAGTGTATTTATTTAGTCTGTATATACAGATTTTGAAACTCTTGGGTGAGAAAAAAAGGGTTAATGCATTATATATGAGAAAGTGTAGGGACCCTAAGTGAAGAAAGATTAGCAAGCATTGCTTTTTAGTTCTGACGTGTTCTTTTTGCATTCTAAGAGATGACTAAAATAAAGTATTTCATTACTGTTAATTTTTGTTTCCTTTTAGTAAATATTGAATCTTTTCTTTCTCACATGTTTCAAAGTATTTGTTTTTTAAATTTACACTTTTGAGGCTTTGTTTACTTCCTTGCTTACACATTTGCCTTGTTACAGATGTCAGCACAATTTTTTGAATAATGAGTTTATAGATTGTCTGTTGTAGAAGACCCACATGTGTGCATTAAATTTTCGGGGGGATATGGTATGCTGCTCAATGCCAAAATAGTCTTGGGAGGTAAGAACTATTGTGTGACCGGCAAATAAGACTTTTCTAATGCAAATCAAATGTTACAGCAGTAGCCTGCTGTAGTCACCCAGTCACTCTGACTTAAAACATAGAACCATAGAATCATTTAGGTTGGAAAAGACCTTTAAGATCAAGTCCAAATGTTAACCTATCACTGCCAAGTCCACCACTAAACCATGTCCCTAAGCACCGCATCTACACGTCTTTCAAATACCTCCAGGGATGGTGACTCAACTACTTCCCCCGGCAGCCTGTTCCAGTGCTTGATAACTCTTTCATGAATAAATTTTTCCTAATATCCAATCTAAACCTCCCCTGGCACAACTTGAGGCCATTTCCTCTTGTCCTATTGCTTGTTACTTGAAGAGACCAACCCCCACCTCGCTACAACCTGCTTTCAGGTAGTTGTAGAGAGGGATAAGGTCTCCCCTCAGCCTCCTTTTCTCCAGGCTAAACAACCCCAGTTCCCTCAGCCGCTCCTCATAGCACTTGTGCTCTAGACCCTTCACCAGCTTTGTTGCCCGTCTCTGGACACGCTCCAGCACCTCAATGTCTTTCTTGTAGTGAGGGGCCCAAAACTGAACACAGTACTCGAGGTGCAGCCTCACCAGGGCCGAGTACAGGGGGACAATCACTTCCCTACTCCTGCTGGCCACACTATTTCTGATACAGGCCAGGATGCCGTTGGCCTTCTTGGCCACCTGGGCACACTGCTGGCTCATATTCAGCCAGCTGTTGACCAGCACCCCCAGGTCCTTTTCTGCCAGGCAGCTTTCCAGCCGCTCCTCCCCAAGCCTGTAGCATTGCCTGGGGTTGTTGTGACCCAGCTGCAGGACCCAGCACTTGGCCTTGTTGAACCTCATACAGTTGGCCTCGGCCCATCGATCCAGCCTGTCCAGATCCCTTGGTAGCGCCTTCCTACCCTCAAGCAGCTCAACACTCCCACCCAACTTGGTGTCGTCTGCAAACTTACTGAGCGTGCACTCGATCCCCTCATCCAGATCATTGATAAAGATATGTACATGGATATCTGGCTCTCTCCTTTTGGTGCCAGTGGTTCCAGTTGTCAGGTCCGATTGATCTGCATGTGGTACCAACCTGAGGATGAAGCCTCCAGTTCTGGGGCTCTTGGCATATGTTTTATAGGTGTTTCTGGGAAACTTTAATTTAAGGGCATCTGTCTGTAGCTGTAGCTGTGAAGGGATGCTCTTGTAGCATATGCATGCACTGTGGCAATGATCTGTGTTGCCCCACCAATCTCAGTGAGTCAATAGACTGTGAAAGGTAAGAGTGTAAAACTTACCTGGTTAAAATTTATGGTCATTTGCTACTGGCAAAATAGTGCACAGTGGTTTTGTTATGTGAGAGAAGAAATCCCAAGGCATGTCTTTGTTTTGAAAGTTAGGGGCTTTTCAGAACATAGAGTATACAGAACCATTTTTTGAGAATGGGAACAGCCCTTTTTTTTTTTTTAATTTGGCTTAATTGTTAATAAAAATTATGTGCAGCAAGCAGCATGGAAACTGTCAGTCAGGGCAAGTGCCTGGGTACTGGCCCAGGTAAGCGTAATGCTGACAGATTAGTGGGTCTTCACTTTGGATGGTGGCAGCGCACCCATTTAGATTATAGTCTGTGATACAAAATCTGAAAGTTGGTCGGTAGTTTTATACCTGAGTAAAGATACAGGGTAACTTGTTTTAAAAAGGACTACCTTAAAAAAAAGCCCTTCTCATATTGATTAAGGGAAGCTCTATATTGATTCATTTATTTGTTCAATTTTAAAATAATTCTAGGTAAGAATGGAGTGCCAGTGGCTGAAAACTTCCGACTGGAACAAAGTACAATAGCAGACACAATCCAAGCGGGGCAAGTGCGTGTTAGAACCCTTTATCTCTCTGTGGACCCTTACATGGTAGGTGATGGACTTAGAGCTGAGCCAGAATTTGTTTTAAAAATACCTTCAACTCTGTACCTGTTGTGATGTTTAACACCAAAGTTACCAATTATAGGACAAATGTATCTCTGGTATAACTTAGTATTTCTATTCATTCTGATGGAGTTATATTGGGAAGGAATTTGGCATTAATGTGCCTGTGATATGTATGGGAATATGACTTTATACGACCAGGAACAGACTGTGAGCCCTGGTATACTGTTATAGAACTGTTTGTATCAGCTTTTTCTGAACGTTGCCTTTTTTTATATACATTTTTAAACTTTTTTTTTTTTCCATGGAAGGAAGTATTTTTCAGTTGAGAGAATGTGAGTAGAGGAGGAAGAATATTTCGTGATGAAGCAAGAAAGGGACATGTTCAGGCAAAAAAATTCTTGAGAGAACATGTAAATGATTCAAGTTAAATGTTATTTAGTTATTACCAGTTTTGCTTAGAAATGAAAGTCAGATTTTCTCCTTAAGTGGGTGATGGCAGGGCAAAAATGTTTCAATACTTTGTAAACAGTGGAAACAGAGAGAGGATTAGTGAATGAAGCCGTAACCAGCACTTGCACCTTATTTTGCAAAACTGTACAAACCATGTGGTTTGGGAGAGTTGTGGGTTGAAATGGAAGTGAAGGTAGGAGGAGAACCGGATAGACCCAGTCCGCTAGTATGTAAAAGTTTGCTATAATGAGAACTCTGATCATTTGTTCCCTGCGTAGATGGAGATAGTAGAAAAGAAACAATTTTAATTTCAAGAAAGGAGGTTTAGCTTGGGAATTAAGGAAAAGTTTAAGAATCCTGAAGTACTAACTCAGGCTACATGGGGAGATATAAAGAAAAGACGTCAGATTTCAAGATGTGTCATTAAACACATCTCTGTCAGGGATGGTCTAAATATATTTGACTGTTCTTTAGTGCATAGGGACAGACTAAATGACTTGTGGGTGTTTTTTTCAATCCTACATTTCTATGATTCATCCAGTTAAGGAATGGCTTTTATAGGATTCTCGTTAGATCCAAGCCAGTCGTCTTCAGTTGCAAGGCTGACTTTGAGGCAGCATCTATAGAACATGTTGGCTTTGGTAACGCTGCTGGAGGAGATCAGAATGGTCCATCCTCCTTTTGTACTAAGCAAGCAAGAGGGGAAAGAGGGATCTAAGAAAAGGTGATGAATATTTGGGGCTTATTGAGAGATTTTTGAGTAGCCCTTTGTGTTTGAAATTTTAAACGTATCTCATCCCCAACTTCATCACCAGCACCTCTCATTAAAGCCTTGTCTTGCAGCGCTGCCGAATGAATGAGGATACGGGCTCAGATTACCTCCTGCCCTGGCAGCTGTCTGAAGTTGCTGATGGTGGGGGCATCGGGGTTGTGGAGGAGAGCAACCACCATAACCTTGCTAAAGGAGACTTTGTAACTTCCTTCAATTGGCCCTGGCAGACAGTGGCCATTCTAGACGGAAGCTTGCTGCAAAAGGTAATGCAAATGCAAAGCCCAGATTGCCACTATTTTCTTTTCCTAAACTTTTTTTTTTTTTTTTTTTAGATAGCGGCTAATGATGCTATTTGTTAGTCAAAACCAAGCCAACGTTATTGGAGCAACCAGGTGGCAAAATCTGTATCAATTTATCTCTTTTCTTTAAGAAAAATGTGAATGCTTTTTTTTGGTCACAGACATGCCAGTATTATTTGAATTGTGGGATTTTTAATAAATTTCCCTGAAGCTGCTTCTGTTAATTATTCTGTTAATTATCCTAATTCTAGTTAGAATTAGGATCCATGAGAATGTAGTCATAAGACTTAGAAGTCTTTAATTCAATTTATTTCACTATCGTGTTAGTGAAAGCTTGTACTTGAGATTTTACATCCACAGAAGAAAGGATATTCAACATCAAGTTGAATGTGGAGAGGTAACAGTGCATTAGGTATATTGTGTTCATCATCCTCATGTAACACAGAAAATTATTGCAGTTTAAGAATGTGCAATTTTGAATAAGCTTCTTCCTTTAGGACCCTTTGCCATTGAACTGCAATCGCAATATTTGATATCCTTTATGCTAACATAAGGATAGTTCACCATTGCTGGAAACTTCTTATCTTCCAACTGCTTTTTGACACTTCCATAATTAAAGTTCTTGCAAGTGACTTTGTTTAAAAACTTTTTTAAGACTGTGGAAATTGTAATCTTTGTTTCATTTTGTATAAACTTGTTATTAAGGTAGACCTAGTTTGTAGCTAGCTTGTCCCTAACAGTTGTACCTTGCCTGGTAAATATCCTAAGTTAGTCTTCTGTCCTCAGGCAATTAAATAGCAAACAGCAAAACCTTACCTTAAAAAGAAATGAACATCACCACGTGTTTCTGTTTTGTAGCTTGTTCCACAACTTGTAAATGGATGCCTTTCCTACTTTCTCGGTGCAGCTGGCATCACAGGACTGACAGCCCTGTTAGGTATAAAAGAGAAAGGACACGTGGCTGTGGGTGCAAATCAGACGATGGTGGTGAGCGGAGCAGCAGGTGCCTGCGGCTCTTTGGCTGGACAGGTAAGCAGGCTTAAGACATACAAGCATACTCTGTTACTATCTTCTGAAACATGCTGGTTAGTAAACATACAGATAAAATAGTTGTAAACGTGAGCAGGTATAACTCCATGGGAAGGGCCAGTTTCACAGATTGGGCTCACTCTCTCACTGAAAGAAAGAGATTTTAGGCGTGAAACTTAAGTTTCATGAAACTGGGATAGGAGAAAACAGCCCAAGGTGATTACTTGTCACTAGCATAAATAAGGTAGATGGTATAAATACATGTATTTACTATATATTTATACAGTAGTTTGTCATTTGAACACAGTCTTTGAGTTCACCAGTGACTTTAATTTTTTTTCTATATTAGAATGTAGTCAGTAAAAAAACGTAGTAAACCCTTCTTTGTGTTATTTTCCATGACATCCTTTGTGTTTTGAGATTTACAACCCTTTCATCCTCCTCAGCTTTGCAAAACATGTTGCAGGTGTGTTTGCGTGTGTATATGTGCATATCTACAAATATATGTATACACACACATACATATATATACACAAACACAAACACAATCTATATTAAGCAAGCTTAAGACTTACTAATAAAGAGGAGCTATGAAGAAACAATGCATAAGCAAATCTATGAAGAATGTACTTAAATCGATTATTGTCCAATCTTTTTGGCCTTTTATTAGCTACGTTACGGTACTTGGCAGATGGTGATTTTATACTATATTTGTCTCTCCAGTACTGCCAGTCGTTGGTAGCTCCACAGACTAAACCTCCTGCAGTCAGTGAGTTTGGAAAGATGGAGGATTTCAGTTGTACCTGCCCTTTCTCTAGGTGTGAGGAGGGAGTGACAAGGGGCAGTTGCATCACGTGAGATGGGAGCATGCGCTGAACTTTGCTGCCTGGGGTTTACTGGGATGGGGGATAACTGTAACACCCCTCAAGCCCCCCTTCCTCCCACTGGTACCTTTATGCCTTTATGTAGATCTATCTAACTTCTCTTTATTGTTTTTGGGGGGTTTTGTGTTGTTTTTTTTAACTTGTGCTCCTGCAGATTGGCCGTCTGGAGGGCTGCTCTAGAGTGGTGGGGATCGCTGGCACAGATGAAAAGTGCTCCATTTTGGTCCAAGAAATGGGGTTTGATGCTGCTATCAATTACAAGAAGGGGAATGTGGCAGAGCAGCTACGTGAACTCTGCCCAGACGGTGTGGATGTTTACTTCGACAATGTTGGTGGAGACATCAGTGATACAGTTATAAGTCAGGTGATTATACCAGCTGTCGGGTTTATTCTCATCATTCTCCAGTGTCTGCGTGCCCAGCTTTGAATTAATTCATACTGGAGACCAGCCTGCAGTACAGCAGAGCAGGTTTTCCACTTCATTGATCTAATCCTGGTGCTGATCCTGGTCCTGAGAAGAAGTCAGATATTTTAAATCAGTGTCTGTCATTTGTTCTAGCCTGGCAGTATAGTAATAGAAACACAATTTCTGCTTCTCATCTCTCGCTTTTTTGGCCAGGAGACTTGGTAATATTCTAAAAACCTTGTCTGTCAGTGTAGTAATCTTGTGTTTTTCTGGCTTCAAAAAAGACCAGCTCTGCTGTGCCTCCATAAAGACTCTTGACCAGCCCTCTTCATTTTTAACATGAAACTTCTCTGTCTCTGAACAGGGAGGCTTTGGTGGCAATGCCATCTTTGGGAGCTCTAAATCACAGCTGCATGCAACAGCTGTATCCAGTTCTTTGTCCTATTATCCCTCTCCTTCTGACAAAAAGGGCACACAATAAGATAAGAATTTCTTATATTCCTTGTATTTAATGCCTTTTAAAATTACATATAGGCTGTATAGCATTTATTTTTCCACTATTGCCCTGCATTTATGTATTTGAACGTTGTCATAGGTTGAATGGGACTGCCTGCAATTCTCCCACTCTTTCCTAGGAAATGTGGCTCTAAATAAGGATACCCATGTGAAAATTTTGCAATATAATCTATTGCATCTCTGGAAAATGTACTTTCTGAGACCAAGGAATGTAATTTTTCTTACTTTGTGCTGTCCCAAACAGATGAATCAGAACAGCCATATCATCCTGTGTGGACAGATTTCTCAGTACAACAAAGATGTGCCTTATCCTCCTCCGCTGCCTCCTGACATAGAAAAAATACGGAAAGAAAGGAATATCACAAGGTACATTTCTCCTCCAGAACTTGTGACCAGGTTCCAGGTAGATTGTGCACATGATGTTGTGACTCTGACGTTTGGAAGGTAGCCTGTAGATCCGCAATAGGCATGTGTAATCGGGACAGAATGTTGCCATACTAAGAAAGGAAACTATAATCACAACGTCAGTAAATCCTTTCTCTTACATTTGTCTGTATCAGCATAAAAATGGGGAAGGATGTTGTTACATGTTAACATAGTTGTCTGTTGTTAGGCTTTGTTTGTGGTTGCTTGATTTAATCCTGGAGTCTCTGACGGATTCTTCAGTACGAGGGAAGGTGTTGCCATGGTTCTCTTCTCAGATGTTTTGCAGCGTGCCTTCTCTCCAAGTGTAGTAGTTCAGGCAGAGAGGAAAACAAATATTTTTAAAGTCAGGGTGCAACTGAGGCAGTGATTGTATTGAAATTACATTTTCAGTATTTGAGGTTTTATTAGATAATGGGACTGTAGGTGTGACAGATACATACAGGTAAAACATTGATTTTTGTTATGACTCTGGGAATTGCTGAATCCCCTGTCAGGATTCAGGTGGAGCTAAGGCAGAGATTAGGAGCAAAGTGTTAGGAGATTTTTCGTTCATTGCATTGCAGAAAGTTGGGGAGACTTTTGATTTCTGTGCAAATGTATTGACCTCTTAAAATTCTTTACTTGTCCCTGTTACTGTTGTCTGCACTTTTAAAAAATGGGTAAAAATACTAAAATACACCATGCGTAGCAGAAGGCAGTGGAGAATTTAGTCAGTTCATTGCTACAAGTAATTAGCATTTTTGATGATCATTTCAGTTTCTCTTGATTGCTATAGACAGCTGTGACAGCAGGATATGCAAAATTTTGCAGAGCCTGAAAGTTAATTTATACTCTCCATCTAGTTGCAGGTCCATTAATTATTCTCCCTACCACAAAAAAAAAAGTAAAAAAGAATAGAAATTGACTCACATTTTATGGACATTTGCTTATTCTGGCAATACTACTTGATTTTTATTACTCTTCTCTCTGATACTTGAATAGAATTACTTGTCTAAGATTGATGTTACTGTCAAGCTCCCACTGCAGGGAGCTGTCTCAACAAGCTGGCGAAGCTCTGAGCCGCGTCTCATTGTAATTAGTACTCATAACCCTTCAGTTTCAATAACGCCGTTTCCTGAAAAGATTTGTAAAGATTTCAAAATATGCTTACCAACCTTTCTTAAATCGAGGCTCTTTCTTTTCTTTCACAGGGAAAGATTCTTAGTGTTGAACTATATGGACAAACAAGAAGCTAGTATATTACAACTCTGTCAGTGGATCCAAGAAGGTAAACTGAAGGTACAAACTTTTACATTTAATCTGTGGCCTTTGATACTGTCTCCTCAGATCGTGGTCTGTCTACAGGAAGTCCAATTTCTTTGTCCCTGGCTCTCTTACCATGCCTCAGAATTGAACAGGTTTTCTTAAGAATGTGTAACTATAATTGAAAGCTTATTTGGTAGCACTGTTTTAGTAGGTACCTGCTGAGGATGGTGTGACTAGTATGACAGACTTTTCTAAATACATGCTGCTGATGTCTGTATTCTTGCTTTCAGCATAGGGTGCAAGTGCTTTTTTACTTGAGGGATCAGACCTTCAAAAATATGTACTTTCAAATACCCGATTAGTTAGTGTCCTGAATGCTTTTGGGGATCTTGTCTGAAATTTTGTTTGAAGCTTTATAATCACCATTTATTACTTTGGGTAAGATGGGTAAATGCTTTATCCATCGCTTCCCAGTGAGGTCTGTCTAAATTAGGTTTTGATTCTTCAGGTGATCAGTAAATTTTGCTGGGAAAATCCTGAGACGTGAAATTTTGGCAGGGGCAGGGATGTTCCAGTTCTGATTAAAGAATTAAATCATCTACAGGTTTATCAGAAGGTATTCACTCATCTCTTGATGAAAGACTCTGGCCCAAACAGGGCACTGTCCATTGTAGCAAGAGAATCCTTTAGATTTTGGTAGTTTCTGTGGCAGTTTCATGCCACATTTCTAAGAAATGTTAATCTTGCTTGAAGAAAGCTAAAAGAACTTGTTTGTATTGACAGGTCAGAGAGACCGTGGTAGAAGGCTTAGCAAACATTGGTGGTAAGATTTTTACACCATTTTCTAAGAATAATAATCTGATTAAATACAATGACAGTAGAGGTTAACTACCTTCTTTGTTTCATTTGCCAATTCAGATTTTTGTATTTTATCTAAAACATGATTTTTGTGTTATACTAAAAAAATATTTTTTCACAAGGTATTAAAATGTTCTGTGAGAAGATTATTCTATGTTAAAAAAATCATTGAATATAAATTTTGAGAAATTTTTTTTTGTTTTACTATTGGGAGGGAATTGTTAAACTGCTACTTTAGCAGCTGATGATAGTCATCCTGATCTTACAGATTTAAGGTGCTGCCCATTTCTTAGAACGTGTGTGTAAGAGAAAGGTATTTTGGAAACCTTGAACTTATGCTTTAAAAAAAACAGTCTCTAACAGTGCTTGTTGGTGGATTTGCTAACAAAAAAGAAATTGAAAAGTACACACAAGAAAGGGGAAAGCATATTAGAGATTGCTAAACAAAGTAAAAATTAATTTCTTTTAGAGAAACAAAATAGCCTGTAGCCTGTTCAAATAATCTGTAACAAAGAAAATACAAAAACGAAGCGGGTCTTGTGGCTCCAGTGAGACAGAGCTAGAGAGCCAGGTGATTCAAGATGTGCTGTAAGATGCTTCTCTTTCAAGTAACAGGGAAGAGTATGATTTAGTCCATTTAGTCTTTAGTTCTCACAAGATTGGAAACCAGTAGAATTAAGCGATAGCCAAATTTTATAGATTTAAATTTATTCTAGTCGTTGCTACTTACTGGTATACATATGTATTTTGAAGGAATTTGATCAAATATAGCAGTCATATTTCATGCTGCTTTTACTCAAAGATTTATTCTTTTGCACCAGCTTCTTGCATTTATTGTACTACATTAGAGTATTTATAAACCGTTTCCTTTCACAAAGGTCTGTGAAACCCACAGCATTTGTGGGCTCTCCAGTCACGCCTTGTTTTTCTATTTGGTATTTGTATGGCATATCACAAAAGCAGCAAATGTAATCTTTAACTTGTATAGGGCCAAACAGTTGCTTACAAATCAGGTTTTTTAATTAATACACAAAACTGTCCTTAGCAGTTTATTAGAGACTAGCTTTTTTTTTTCTTCTTAATTTAGCACGTTATTAAGGATAAATAAGTTTAGGTCCAAAATGTGATCTCTCCTTTTTGGGGAGCTGTTTAATACATTTGCTTCTTTAAAAGTTACTTGGCACATTTTGCTTGGCATTAACTTATTTCATTATTTCCCTTGAAGCTGCTTTCCAGTCCATGATGAGTGGAGGCAATATTGGAAAACAGATCGTCTCAGTTTCTAAGTAAAAGTCATTGCTTCGGGAAAAATAATTGGATTCTATCTCTAACAGTGAGCAAGTTTTTACTTACAGTAATTTCCGTTTTCTTAAATAAACCATTAAGTTGTTCTGTATGTACTGAAAGCAGAGATTCTGGGATGCTAATAAACTAAATAGAACTGGAAACAGGAATGTAATCATTCGTACTAGAAACGAGTAATACGTTCTTTGACATGATTTTGGCAGTTGCCAGCTAGCACACTTGCAAATATTTCATGGGCATGGTTTGGAAGTTAGAACATCTCAGGAACCATTTCCAACAAGCAGTTCGTATGCAGCCACTTAGTTTTGGTCGTTAGAAGAATTTACTAGTGTAGATGCGCACCATTCCCATGCTAGTTTCTCTCAGTGCCAGGAACTTCTCTAGGAATTTTTAATTTACCAGTGTAAGTTTGCCCTGATAGTCCAATCAATCTGGTTAATCATTTTAGAATTTAACTGTTCTCGTTTTTTCAGATAATTGCAAGGAAAAAAACAATTTCTGGAATTCAAGGTCTCTAATAACAAAGGTATTTCCATTTTGCCATCTAGAACAAATTTCCACTGATCTGTCTTGTCCATTTGTCTGTATTGTATCATTATATCCCCTATTTTCAGAGCACTTGAAACGTAATTCATTTACAATTCCATCTGCATGCAACCTGAGACTTTGATCAGAGATAGGTTCAGGTGTAGGGTGAGCCTCCTGCTTAACTGTTCATTTATTTACTGTTCTCAGTCTTTGCATTCCAGACTTAAGTGACGTTTTCTTTTTAGAACTCCTTTTCTGAAATCTACTGTATCTTGTTTTTTACGAGGGCATGCAGTGCTAGGACAAGGGGTAATGGCTTTAAACTGAAAGAGGGTAGATTTAGATTAGATATAAGGAAGAAATTCTTCACCATGAGGGTAAGGAGAAGCTGAGGATGCCCCATCCCTGGAAGTGTTCAAGCCCAGGTTGGAGCAACCTGCTCTAGTGGAAGGTGTCCCTGTCCATGGCAGGGGGGTTGGAACTAGATGATCTTTAAGGTCCCTTCCAACCCAAACCATTCTATGATTCTATGATTATCGTTATGATAATCTCCCCGATTTCACTAGTTTTTCTGTTTTTTACACCTCTCCAGGGTGACAGACAGAATATCAAAACACGCTGCCTGATGACAGAAGGTAACTTTGCAGACAATTGACCTTCTGTTCCCTCAGTAACTTAGCTTGGCTCAGAGTTCTTGGTCTAACAATGCTCTTTTACCATCTCAATGGGGAAACTTGAAAAAATGAGTCACCGTTTCCAAGTTTGACTAGCATAACCCCAAGTCAAATGAGACTAAGAAGAGATTAAGAATGTGTCTTCAAAAGCAAGGAACAGAAAAGGGAACAGATAATTATCTTAAAGACATTAGAATTCCAGTGCTACATACATTTAGAGACATTAACACATATTTATTTGGAGAATAGGATTGTTCATGACGCATTCTGATTTACAGGCGATTGGTTTTGGTTTTAATTTCTTTGCCTTTAAGACAAGTGCTTCCAAAACAGCAGGGTCAGCTGAACTGTCCAGAGAATGGATTATCTAGATCTGTGTGAGTCACTACCTAGGCTCAAACTAAATGGAATCCAAGGACAAGGAAAGAAACACTATGCAAGAAATTTGGCATTATAAACCATTTTGCATGCTGTGGAAAGTAAGGCAACGGGTATCAAAATTGCTTAATATGGTTATAAGCAATATGAAAACCAGTCCTTTCATTTTCTAGTGCTGAAGCTAGCCCTGAAAGAAGGAAGCATGCAGTGACTGATGCCATAAACTTTGAGGAAGAGAAAGACACCTGCAGTATAGCATTAGATGGTCTAAAATCTTCCAGTATACATTTTTCAACTACAAACTGGTGACTGGTTCACTTTCAGCTACATTGTGAATCCAACATCAGCGTAACTAACTCAAGCAGCATTAATAACAGTGTCACACTGGGATAGAAGCCAAAATTTTTATGCAGTAAAATCAGTATGATCATAGTTGGCAAATAAAGACAGAAAGCAACAGGTGAGTGAAATTGTACGAATTCCTGCATATTGACTGTTTATGGATGGTAACTCGCTTGTGAAAGTTAAGCAATGCAGGCAGTCTTGATAATTCGTATGTATATTAAAACGAGAGGTGGGAGGAAATGCAGCGATCCTGAGCACTGTCTCTAGACTTGGATTCCTGTCATGTCAGCTGGATTTAATGGGGAGGGAGCTGATGGGAATACAACCTTTCCAAAGAGCGGCTCTAATGAGTGTGCTTCTGTGTCCATTGTCCGCTTTCCTTTCTTTCTTCCCTCCTACGTGCTCCCACATGCCTGTGCCTGGTAGGAATATTCAGATTGAAACAGCATTGCCATCACCCTATAAATTGTTACCCAATGCACGCTGTAATCTGTGTTCTGCATTCAATTTCTGCCAGACAGCAGATTAGCCTTAATGCACTTTAACATACTTAATCTTTCTGAATAAATGTCCTCATCCTTACAGTTCATTCCTAAAGGAAATATCTAAATGCAAAAGAAAACAGCCCACTCCATGTACATGACCAAGCATTAACACTCCACACTCCTGCAGCAAAGCCGGTCTTAACCCGAGGTGCTGTTGCTACTGCTCCTGAAAATTGTTATCGATGCAAGAGTATTTTTACAAATGAGAGTGTTAGTATTGCTGTAGCTGCTGAGTTGAAATAGTATCAGTTTTAATTAGGAACAGAAAGTCCTCTATTGAATTTGGGGTTTTTTTGTGTGTCTGTCTAATTGTATGTAAATACAATATGGCGCTTTTTGGGGCATGGTGTCATCATAGTGTTTTTGTATTTTCTTCCATCCTTGAAGACTAACCTCTTCCTACACACGAGTTTCAGCACCCTGTAACTTGCATTTCCCTGTATTTGGCTTCCTCCAATCTATCGATTTTGTTTGAGTTTCAACAGCCTGTTTTGAGAAAAATGCCTTTTATTCTTAAAACTGAGGACACTTCTGTTTTAATTCCATCCTGCCTGGAAGGAAGTATATCATAGGGTAGTATCCAAAGCAAGCTAATTAAATACCTGTATATTTCGAACGAGACTTCAACTATGAACTGTGGTGAGTTTGTGTTGTATGAATGTAAGAAAACAGTCATAACAATAACCACTACTGAAAAGGTGTTAAAATGTTGTTTTCCTTTCATATATTATAGGTGAAGGCCTCAGTCTGACACATTTATATTTCCAGAGTTACATTTGCTTGTCCAAAGTACAGATTTTGTACTTTTGCACAGTGTTTGCTGAAGAGCTACTCCAGAGTGAGCTCATGTCTGGCACTGAGTTGACACACCTTCCAGGAATGACAGTCCTCTAGGAAGTTATTTTTCACAACCGAAACGAAATATGACAAAACTATAAAATTCCCAGCACTATTATTTTTACAGTAATTGCTTAGTAATCCACACAAGTCGTAAGCCTATTTAGAGCTGATGATGTGAGGGGTGATCCACAATGAGATCACGCTGAGATACTGATTCTTTACTGTAATAAAGGCAGCTTGATTGCAGCAGCATTTCTGTAGTTAGGTAAGCTATGGAGGGCAATATAGGTTCTATCAGCATTATTAAAATGGCTCTAGGGAAAAAGGGAAAAAAAAGATGGGGTCAGTCAAAGTAAACCTCATCCTGGTACCCCCAATGTTTAGGATTCTCACAGAAGCATTTCTTTACTTGTGAATCCTGGCTCATGTTACCTCTTAAGAATAAATAAAAATCAAAGGGAGAAAATGCTTTAAACCAAGTGCCCACAGTTGTAAAAAATATTCATGCATCTTTTTTTCACCTTGTCTTAATTTCTTAATTATTGTAACAGTGTGACTCTTCAACAATCATCCATTTTGCACTATAGGAGAGGTCTCATTTAACAAAGGGTGACAGATAACTGGTAACAAAAATCCAAGACACTTGGATGTAGTAGATGGTCACTGGCTGCAGAAGCACCAGCGTTTGTCCCATGAAGCTCTACCTTACAAAGACGGTGGTGAGTGACAGTTTGTAAGATCCTAAGCAAGGGCAAACATGCATTTAGAGTTGGAGTTGTGTGACCACAACAAGGTACTAGAAGTTCAGCTATACAATCTTTATAAATAAGCATTTCTTGTTGCAAAGGGTAATAAAACAGCATTGGGCAGAGACACCTTTTTTTTTTTATTTTTCTTTGAGCCAGTCTTCTGCTTGTTTGTACTTGGTAAAGTTTTATGCACTCCCATTTCCATCCCTTCTCCCTTTGCACCTTGAAGAGTTGCTGTTGGCTGTCCTGTATTTCATTTTCTTCCCTTCTGCTTTCTTACCCTCCATTTGTTCCCCCTTTTCATTGACTTTTTTTTTAGTTCATCATGTTTCTTGTCCTCCTTCTTGTAGGGTTCTTCCTTGATAATCAGAAAAACATGCTCTTTTTCATAGGAGCACCCATTAGTGGTGTAGTGCTAGGCCGTGTGGTTCAGTGTCAGGATTTCATGGAAAACGCCAGTGATACCATGAAAAGAGCTTCCCAGCCCAGACATAAATGTTTTTTACTGCAGTTTATAGTAGCTGTTGTTACAAAAGTGAAGAGAGGGAAAGCAGATGCCTTCCAAATAGCTTCATCTCTTTATTCTGTATTTTAACGCATTGATCGTGGAAGAAGCAGATGCAGGATTACTTAGTCCTGTTGTTTGTAACATTGCTCTCCTCTATGGCTACACTGCCTTTCTCCTTACTGGGTTCTCTTTTTACAGTGGGAAATGTTTATACAATCCATAAATAGACTGCCAGGGGATAAAAGATCACAGGCAGACAGCATTATCCCACACTAAGAAAGGGTAACAGCAGCTGGAATAAGCTTCAAACCGAGAAAATATTTTGTGAGACACAACTGGGAACTCTTTAGGAAAAGCACAGAAAGAGGCAGAAATGAGTCAAGACTTTTTAGCCACAGGAACGCAGAATTTTGCAACCAGAAAGATACTTTGGATAGCAAAATTCACTTTTGCTGCAGCACTCTCCTCTGGGTGCAGTGGTGGTAAGAGGGTGGCTGAACAGGTCACCAGTGTTGAAAGAAAACTGAAAGTATGAAGTAGCAAAGCAGTGCTTACGCAAGAATAGGGAGGTGCAATTTATTTTTATAGGGGGCTGTCTGAGGGCAAACGGTGAGAGAAGGCAGTAAGGTTTTGCGGGGCTGTGGGTCTCCCCTCCTCTGCTCCACCCCCTTCTTGGACAGGTTTCTCCGTATCTCTGAGACCTTCCCTCAGTCCCTATTCCTCTGCAAGAAGGAGCCTTCCTCACTCCATCAGCCCCTACTCGCTTTCCTTTGCCTCCCAGGCTGGGGAATGTGGAAAGAGAAAGTAAAGACCCAAGGACCAGGCTCTGACAGGGTGAAGTTTGGACAGGAGCCGGCACGGTTGGACTTTCTCCTGGTTTTGGGGGCAACTGGGGGAGGGCAGGACGCTGTCTACTGGTGCTTTCCCTGCTGGGATGGAGCTGCCTTTGTGTCCCACTCCCCCAGAGCAATACCTACATCTCCCTTTCGGGATAACAATCCCATCAGAAAGCTGCACGGGCAGCAATGAGCATTTCAAACTGGAACAGCCTGTTCCGTGTCCTCGGGCCAGGCAGCCTGAGTGAGCCTTCAGTGCCCTGCAGGCAGCTGTCTCTCACCGCTGCCTCGCCAGCTCCAGAAGGGGCTTCTTTCTCTTTCAACTTTTGGAACTGTTTTTTTTTTGCGGGGGTGGGGGAGGGGGGGGGGGGTGGGGGGGGGGTGGGGTGGGGGGGGGTGTGTGTGTGTGTGTGTGTGTTGTATTTTTTTTTTTTTTTAGTATGCTATAGAGATAGTGGGAAAAGCACATGGAAAAAGCTTCTGTCCTCCCCTATCCTTGCATTTTCCACTACACCGAATGCCAAGATCTCTTTATTGGGGTCACTGGATTGGACAGGCCTTCACTGATGACAGTTATAGGAAATTATGCATGGCAATGGCATTCCCCTGGGAACTTCCCTCTGCAAGTTTTGCTCAGTCCTCAGCGCACTGAGGGTAACGTGTGTAAAAGACTCTTCTCTCTTTTTCCTAGTTTATGTTATGCATTTCACAGCATCTTGGATGTAATTCACCAATGAACACAAGCATTCCTTCATCAGCAGCATGAAAAATCACATGTGCTTTTTCTAAGAGACAAACAAAAAAAAGAACAAAATGTATTTGAAAGACATTCTCAGATTTTTTTTTCTTTCCAACTAATCATTTCGAGTGCCCTTTTAGAGTAGTTTCAAATGGGAATTATGTATTTTAAAGGAGCTCCTCCCTGCAGATTAAAAAACCCAAACCAAACCAACAAACCCTGCAGAGTATTGTAATAGAAGCATTTATACTATGAAAGACTGATTTGGCTCAGATCATACTAATGTCCGCCAGCAGTATGTAAAGTACTTCAGCAGTCTGGTTCCACGATCTGCCACTTGCTTTGCTCGCTTCATGTCGCTCTGATTTGTCCCCCTAATGCGCAGCTTGGAAAGGATACTCTTGACTTCAGAAGCCCTCCGTGTTCTCATGCGTACCCCGAAACAGCCATGCAGTACTATTTTAAAAGAGAGAGAACTGTATGCCAGAAGTAATGAATGCCAAAGCCCTTTTTGCTTCTGTTCAAGTAAAAAAGTTAATAAATAAAATCTTTTCATCCATAAACTGGAAAAACCTGTCATAAACCATGTAACACTATGAGAGATCTTACACTGGTGCCGACTGATGTAAATGCTAAAATACATTACAGCACACTTGTGTTATCTTCTCAGAAGAAATGCCGCCTTTCAGTGAGCAGAAGAGCTTCATTTTGAAAGAGGAGCAAACCCAAGCAATTTATCAGGAGAAGAGAGAACGTGTTACGACTGGGATGTCTCGCTTCAGTCCACTGTGCCGATTTGTGCCTTCTGGGCACCACGGGACAACAGAGGAGCAAATGCAGTTTTCTTCATAGGGCGGCTTGCAGATTTATCATACTATCTGCATGGTTGTCAGAGGTTTCTCCAGTTCATTTAAGTGCCTGGTGATGTGTTCTGGGCGGTAGGCTGTTTTGTTTGAATTTTAAGGGAAAACATACTGTGTTGTGATTTTGTTACTCATAGTTAACTCGGGCAACCACTTGCCTAGATGATAAGGACAGCTAAATCAGAGGCTAGCTCCTAGTCTGTGCTTCTAAGAACTTCCAGCCTGATGAGTTACAAAGAATTAAAAAACTTTTAAGAAGGTATTGGTAAAGTCTTCCTGTGTTAAAGTGTACAGCTCAAGTAGGAAAGTTGATATTTTCCTGCTAAGGTTTTGGAATATTGGAAAACTGTTTAAGAAGGAGAAAATCTGAATTAACGTGACACGAGGTAAGTTCTACTTGTCTGTTAGGCAACAAAAAGCTGCAATAACGGTGTCTGTAGAGCATGAGCTAAGAGGTGCTTCCTATGCAGGGTAGAGTTCTAAGTTTCTACAGTGTGCCCTTCAATCACTGTGATACCAGGACAGTAGGATAGTCCCTTTCTCTGAAAATTTATTACATCATTCCCACATACATATATAATTCACATATCAACCACATTTCAGAGCAGTGATTCTTATTTGAGTCCTTGGAGCCAGGGATAGCACATCTACAAATAAAACATCTTTGCTTGCCACACTAAGAATAGCACCGAGAGATTCTTAGCAGAATTCCATCCACCTACCAAACACATCCCATGGAGCCAAAAAGTAAATATTTGACAGACTGTAAGATTTTTAAGTCCATAGACATTTGATTACATTGAGATGTGATCCCATTGCAATCAACTGCTACCACCACAACAACAAAAAAAGTCTCATTTCAGAACAGGGTCTTATCACAGGGTATAGATATGAAGCATTTTATTGCCACTTCTGATGCTCCCTGATCACATAAAATTTAATTGCGAAATGTCAGTTTTATTATTAATTTTTCAGTAGTGTTTCTCACAAGTAAATTTTCTGCCCTGCCTCTTTGATTTTCTAACAGCTTTGCAAAACAAACTTATGTGGCAAGAAATGACATTCTGTATTCTCTTAACAGTGTATTTAACTTATGCAAATGAGAGCTGTTATTCTCTTCTTCCTATTATATCATCAATCGTTGAGGAACAGGAATATGTCATCTTTTAGAAATAACAGTGTCCTAATCGTAATCAATATTTTCTTCCAATTCAATTTATTTTCCTGTATGTTCTACTACAGTCACTGCTGGTTTTTTTCTAAGGTGCCATAAATAAGTTACCCCTCCTTTTTCTCGAGGACCTGTAAATAAGTTACTGTAAAATTACCTGAAGTATTTTAAATGTTCCACTCACAGCAGTCTTGTGAAGCAGGCCAGCGTTCTCCTTACTTTACAGATAAACGCACCTCAGCTCTCTTGGCTCTGGATCATTACATTCTTCATAAATGTAACTGTTCTATCAATTTTAAACTTAGAAAAACTGAAAACAAAGAAGTGAGTTTTCCTAGGTCACTCTTTGGCACATTTGACTGAGATCCAGAAATACAGCCCTGACCCCCTCTCTTTCAGACATTATAGGTATCAGACCACACGATTCCTTCTGGCTCTCCCATCCTGAGGACATTGTCTCCATTCTTTTTGCTTTAAAGCTGAACTCCGACTACAGCTGGGAATCCCAGCAACGCTGGTCGTTCACTCTCTTTTCACTGGTCAAGTGTGGGAAAACTGGCAACCTCAACAGTGGAAAACATAACTACTTCCTCCCAGAGACAGAGCATGTCCTGGGAGTGCCTGCTAATTAACAAGACCAATAGGCCATGTCTCAGGTAAACAGAAACACAAATACACATATACACACCTAACAGCCTATAAACTGCTCATATATAGCATTATGAACTGAAAAAGTGTGTAAGTATAGGACTCGTACTCTGAAGGCCACCACAGCACCTTTGCAATAACCATTATTTCATAAAGACATTTGGTATACTCTTGTAGTTAGTCTTGTAAAAATATATGTAAATCTTGAAATAAAAAGCAAAGTTAAGCACAAATCCTGGAGCTTATTATCAAGATCTATGCTCATTTTTCCAGCATTATAAAAATCAAGAATTTAATGAAATAAAATATTTTTCCCTTCACAGTAGTAATGAGCAAACATTTCCATTTGTGATCCATAGACATATCTATCTTCTGTATCACAAAACCCCCTATTATAGAGATTAAACATTTTACAGTATACTGTATTAATGTATAATGTATAACTGTATTATATAACATGTATTACACAGTATATTGTATAATACAATAAAAGTATATAATACATATTGTCATACATTTACTATTTAATACAGCTCTGTAGCAATGTAAGTGCAGCTTCCGATCTTACCACCTAATGGCTGGGCTGTACGGAATTCCAGCATCACAAAACTATAGGTTGTGCCTTGACAGTTTAAGTCAAAGAACTTCGAATACTTATATTGTACTTCAGGAACTCTGACAGGTTTTCATTTCTACTATGTAAGTTCTGAGCTCAGATGATCTCAGTGTCCAGGTTTTATAAATCAGAGCTGAGGTCAGCGCCACTAGCCACGTTCTCATTGGGGAGAGGAAGAAAGCCAAGGTCCCATAGGTTCGCTGCAGGAAATAGCAGGAATAGACCTGCCAGGCCAGGAGGAGTGCCATTGCCAGGTGAACAAGCACAGCCATGAGGTGTCGGACGTGACGGATGTGAGAACGGAAGCTGTGACCCTGGCATCGCAGCAACAGGCACCAGCACAGATAGGCCATTAATGGCAGGTTGAAAAACAACAGCTGAAAAGAAAAGCAGAGAAAAATAAGACGATGAGCAAGCCAAGTGTTCTGGGTAACATACATGAAGGCATAGAAAGATAAGAGCACATAAAACTGTCCCATTGTTAAGGGCTGAGTCCAATTCCCAGAGCTGGAATCTCAGGATGCACTTCCAAGACTCTGCAGCTGATAGAGCTGTGGCTGCCTGTGCATCAGTTCCAGGCCAAGCATTCCTGCCTACTCCCTTGTAGCGGGAGGCACTGACATGCATCTGACCTTTCTTGGAGCTGGTTCAGGAAGCTAGACTTGGCAAAATACTAGCAGAGTGAAAAAGGAAGGTCCATATGTCAGTTTAGCTCTCTGACCCAGCACACTGTGGTGTCAGACAAGTGTTAGCACTGGGAGGGACCATGAAGGAGGCAACACTAGCTTAGTCTGGCTTAAATGCCAAGGAACTACACCCTCTCTTTCAGACTAATGGCAGCTGGGAAAAACAGAGGGCAGTCAGGTCAGACTGCTGGGAAAACTGGACTCATGTCTACTTGGAGAGTGACACCTACTGATCTGAAGGGTTATTCAGTGTGCAAGGGCTGCCCTGGCCATTCAGTTCCTTTTGCATAATCACTGCAACCTGTGTGTCAGCTGAGGACAAAAAGAGTGGTAAGTCTGTAGAGATGGCCTCTAACCCAGACATCCAGGGAGTCCAAAGCAACATCAAATAGAGGAAAAGAGAAGTTTGAGAAAATAATGCACAACCTCCTTCCTTTCTGCCCTTTAAATTTGCAGAAAGGTAAGAAAGAGCTGTTGTAGTCAGGCATGGCCACTAATCTTCTCTATCCTTCCAAGACTCCTTTCTTTATAAAACTATTAAAAAGTAAATTCCCAGAAGAAAGCAGTTTGTCAGCCTTAATTTTTATAAATATGTACCTGTAAAATCCCCACCACAAATGTCAGACTGCCCTGTAAGAAGGAACCACCAACGAACACCCCAAAGGAAAAACAGGCCCCCACCTGGCCATCTATCAGTTCACCTACAAACCATGGTCCTGAAAGAGAGGAAACCAAACATACAGCACCATCAGAAAATACAATACAGACATGGCCCTTTGTACTGCTGAGCACAAAGTGGTTTACTGGGAAAATGACTTCTCTATTGCTTGTCTATAGTAATAGGCCTAACGTTTTCATCTTAAACAAACAGCAATCTGATGAATGTTCCTGATGCGGAAATATCACGGTACACCAATGAGTTGTGGCATGCAAGGAAAATACTTTTTAAGTTGGTTTCATCTCTGTGACAATTTTCAACACCACATCTAACATTTTCCTTATGAGAGAAGTGAAAAGATAGATCCTTTCAAATGCTGGCCTCTTCCCAGAATTACAGTAAGACATATGAAAGACATGGTCATAAACAATTCCAGCTTGGCTCAGCTTATAAATTAAAATGGGCAGGCTGCACTATGCTATGCAGACTGCACTGACTGCCAAGAAAGTAGCTATTTCAGCAACATATTATCAGAGGAGAAATAAGCTACAATTGTCAGCATCAGAGCCGAGATGTCTTAGTGACATGTCATGTGAAATGTACATTCCATATACTCATTTTACACCAAGGTACAACCAGATCTTACTCAAAGAATAAGTGAAAACCAAATTAAATTTAAAAATACTCATTTGCTTTCAGAGTAGTTTAATAATTTAAGTGTTTAATTAATTCTAGGATTTCTAAGTTAGGCTCTTACAAACAAACCTTCAGTCCCTTTGGACATTAACTTTTCAAGTTCCACATAGATTTTGTAACTTGAGTAGATTTTCCTCATTCTCCGAGATGTTAGAAGTCTCATTTTTCATGAAGATCTGATGCATAATTTAAAAATACTGAAGTATGTCCTCCAGTACTCTAGGTTACTTACCCAGAATAGTGTATAAATTCAGAATCAGAATTGAGTAATAGAAGATGTTTGTTTTACTGAAGACATGAAGGGAATACGAGGTCAGAGTAAGTAATCCTGGCTTTTCTAAACAGAGACGACATTTAAGAAAGATACACTTAATTTAGGTTGCAACACATTTATAAAATACATTGGTATTTCTGAAACAAATCTGCATGTTATTTACTCATTCTATTAAATAAGAAACATAATATTTGGTATGTCTACAGAACAAATGCAAAGAAATGCATTTCTACTATTACTGTGATAACTGAAAGTAAGGAACCGATAAATAAAACAATCTACATTAAAAACAGCAGAAGAAGCTGCCATTCTAAGTGAGTACACTTACTGTATGTAAATAAAACTGAATGACCATTCTATACTCAGAAAATGAAGTTAGCTAGAATGAAAAACATGGAGAAAGTTCATATTAAATGAAGAGTAAGAGATTCAAAACAGTAACTCTGCAAACCCAAAAAGGCAGGTCAGCATGGACTAGATTAACTGGATTTTCTTTGATTAAATCTACTCGGTGAGATTTGATAGCAACTCAGAGAAAATGAAGGCTAGGCATTAAAATGGCAACATTCTGACAAGTGCGTGATGTTAGCAAAAAAAGCAATATTCGTTTTCTAACCGAAGCAGACAATTCATAGACTGAGATCGAGGGAGCCTTCCTGTAAAAATTAGCTTTTAGAGTTTCACCTATTATGTGGCAGCCCTTCTCACAAAGCGTTAACTCCCAGAGGGCAAGCTTGACCTTTGGAAAGCAACAGCTCTAACAAATTTGTTCACTAATTTGTAAAACATTTGTCATGGTCTACAGGGACCTAGCTGATCACAGAGTGCTAGCTCTTTTCATTTTTAGCTGATGAGTTCCATAAAGGCAACTGAAAATCTATTCTTTTTCTATGTAAGCAGTTGCTGTAGTTACCTCAGGATGCTACGTGATTATGGTATAAAGGAAGGGACATACAGTGACATGAATAGGAAGGGAGGTGGTTTCCAGAAAAATCTCATTAGTAAGGTGTGGTTCAAAGAATTGCTTAAAGGATAAACACCACAAGTGTAACAGTATTAATTTTCATTTACCAGATTTATCACAAACAAAGTATCAAGTTATTACAGAACACGTCTTAATATTATTTTGAGAAAGACCCAAGCCTGTTCACGTTCTTTGCAAAGATTAACAAAAATGATTTTTGTAGAAGGAAATCTGTTTCTCCACTCAGGTGACAGCGAATTCTGTTCCAGTTGTACAGAAGCACACACACACACAACTAATACAAAATAAAACATTCCTTCCCATATGCATTGGATTCTTTGGTGAGAAAATGAAAACGAAACCTTTAGACTTCAATTAATTAAATTTTGTTTAAATAAAGATACCTGATCAAGTTTTTAGGTTTTAATTTACTTTATTTGCTATATTTGAGGTTTTCTGGGTCCCCTTAAAAGCAAAACAGCAGCTTCTGAGAAACAATGAAACCCCACAGTACTAGATGCAAAATGCATATGGTGATTAACAGTGCAATTACTTACATACTGTTAGCATACAGATAAATAGTAAAAACAGTTTAGGGAAAATTAGATCCTATAAAAACCACAGACAAACATTGGTTCATACCTTTGAGCGCTGGCTTTTGGAGATATCTGAAAATAACGAGCAAGGCGATCTGAATCAGCACAATCAGTCCAAAGAGCACACGAGCCTGAAAAAGAAGTTTTAATCCTAAGACAGCCCTGGAGTAGTAGCTGCATTTGAGCGTCTTATGGACATTGATAGAATAATACAAAGATTTCTAACTGAAACACATACTCAAAGCTTGATGGTGTCATAGAACTGAAGAGTAAAAGGAAACTTAAGAGTTTCTAAGTTATCGGACCTGCATCTTACTGACTTGAATTCAGTTGGATGGCTGAAAGGTAGACTTGAGTCTTTCAAAAATGGGGTTTGGAAAACACATCCATAGAAAAAGTGTAAATACACTTCCTATGTAAAATATTTTGAGCACTGTACTGAATAGAACTGCAGTTCAAGACACTGTGGAGAATATCAGTTACTGATTAACAAAACCAATATAATAATTTTGAGCCAATTATGATACTATCTACAGTCACGTAGACTTTCCTATATTGTTCTATAAGTGCACCTAAACTATTATGACATGCCTTCTTTGCACGCACTGAGCTGTAACACTTCTGGATATGACCTAGAACTTAGTGAAGTCAATGGGAATTTTGCCTTCCTCCATGCTAGAGCTAGCTACAATGTCAGCAGCTGATGTGAGACTGTTTCCATCATTCTTGCCAGTAAACACATTGCAACAGATCACAGTCAAATTTTCTTTGATTTAATGTTTCCTTTTTCTACTGTCTTCAGTAGCTTCTTTTCCATTTCTTGCTTGCACAAAATCTGTGTATACCTATGCCCCAAAATGGACAATTGTGAATAAATCCAGGAAGGCAACTGTTTGCATGAACCACTGCTGCACATTCATGTTTGAAGTGTGCGACTTGAGAAAGGAAACTTGAAATATTTGTTAAATTCCAACGAAATCGTATCTGGAAAAAGTGAAATGCTTTCCAGTCTACCGGGAATTAGAAAAATGCCTCCTGCAGTCTCTGGGGAAACCAACACGGAATGATAGCTGTTTTGCTGAAAGTACTTACTAGAACATAGTGGTCAGTAAGAAGAATAAGAGATGGCCAAAAGCCAAATCTAAGAGAGAGGTTTTCTTCCATAGCAAATATATGACCCCGCGTGCTAATTCTTCCTGAAGCATCCTAGGTTGATATAAAAGAAGAGAGCAGTTAGACACCAGTAGCACACAAAATATCCAGTTCAAGTTGCTAATTATCATTGCAGCTTTTCTGGGAAGTTCCAGTTGATGAGTGCATGTCTGGCATACTGCTGTATGAAATACAAAGGATTACTTACTGTCAATTTTGTGGTTCCAAGTAAATTGGTGATTGTAAGATCATAATCTGAAAGTGCTACATATGAAGGAGATCCTGTCAGAGACTCAGCAACTTGTGGAAGACAGTGACTATTTATTGGCCACCACTACCACTTGTTTTCGGAAAGCTCAATTCTAGATAACAGCCCATCTTAAAATTTTTTGAAGCTTTGTTGTGCTTCTTTTCTGGCATATCTGCTAGAAACTGATATTGATAAACCATAACAGTGCTACATTTATTCAACAGTTTGATATTTCTGCATGTGTAACACTGACACCTTATCTTCCAGTACGTAATAAACAGTTTATTTATAGTAAAGGATTCAGTATGTTTAGTGTGATTACAACTGAGATGATATTTGGACAATCCCAGAAACAATGTAAAGCAATTGAGTATTCATATTTTCTCCAGGTAGCTAACTCAAGTCAACACTTCATCCTCCTCGCTTTCCCAAAACTATTCAGTTACTAGATGTAATAGTGATTTATGACTGGAGAGGAAAGGAAATTATTTTTTTAAAAATCCTATTCAGTTATCTGGTAACAAGCACGTATTTGCAAGCAAAGTATTGCTATGCAGGCCTGTATAACCTTTTTCAAATGTTGCTCAATTTTGTGCATGTTTTCATCATCATTCAAAAAAACCCAAACCCAAACCACTTCTAAAATGCAGCTTTCCCAAGTAAAGCATCACAGAAATCACTAACAAGGGAGGAGTTAGAACACTGGCAGTACAGAAAGGCCATTAGAAAAAAAAAAGTATCACTCTTGTCCTGTGAGAAATAATGCCTAGCTGGGTTCCACCAAGCAGGACAAAGCTGACTTTCCCATTACTATTGTGCAAATGTGCAGAATGTTAGAACAGTCTGATCGAGTTCTTCGAAGGCCACTTGAAGGTACAAAAATAAAATAAAGTACCAAGAACAGAAGCATTCACTGAAAAATGTTTTTTTGCCCAGTAATCTAATATCAGTTAAGTCTGATGTTCTGGGAAATAGCAACCATATTCACTGTCAGCCTGTAAGAGATCATGAAAAGAACTTCAAACAGATAATCAAAGACAGCGTTCCAATCTTACAGATCCAGTTTCTTTGCCTTCTGAACTAACATGATGCTACTTCCTATTTTCCTGGATGAAGCCCAATTATTTTTTTTTCCAAGACAACCTTAAAAGTTAATTGTTGCCTGTTACTCAAAAAAAATTATTTTTGACCAATTACTTGCTCTTCTGTCATGTCTTATTATATTTCTCATGAAAAATAAGAATCCTTTATTTTGTCCAGATGCTCTATGAATGTTTTAGTGCTCAGCAGTCAGTGTTTTTTCATATAATAAATCCTTTGGTTTTTGTAACGAGACAAATATGAAAGGAAATCTGTTATCATGTATTTTGTCCCTAGTTATGTGATGCAGAAGCGTAATGGAGCAGACATAACATAAAAATTCAATACAAAGAATGCCAACAGGCACCTTACCTGGACAGTCGCATCTATGTGATGGAACCCTTCACTGTAGTTTTGCGGGCTCCACTTCAGTACATAGAGAGGGCCAGACACCTGATGCGCATTCCCCAAGTGAACTCCATCTATATAGACTTTGACAGAGGTAATGACAGAAGGAGAAAAGGCCAGAATTCTAAGGAGTGAATAAACAGCAAAATAAACAGATTTGTTACAGGACTGGGAGATTTGTCATTACTTCCTGAAGAGAAGTCCCTAAAGATTATGCTACCTTGTACTTAAGAGTTCAAAAGAGTTAAAAGGTTAAGGTGAAGTATCTGTAAAGTAAAAAGGTGAAGTATCCGTAGGCTAATGGTAACATGGTAGCTCTTTCCTACAGTTAAAAATAAAAGTTCTGTATGGTATTGTGCAAAAGAATAGGATAGAAAACTGGGCTGTGGAACAGATGAAGAAGTGGCAGAGATCCTCAGGTCCTGGCAGAAATAATCTTAGAACCCTTGCTGTCAAAACATTCGCTAACACAAGTGGGATGCATCCTCCTGCACACATATGGACACACAATCAAATACTTGCAGACGCCTTCATTAAAAATTGCCAGTCTCTCTAAAGTCCTCTGTTGTTGGGTATGGGTTTTTTTTTTTTCTTTTGTTGTTATTGTTTGGGGTTTTTTGTTTGTTTGTTGCCTTTTTTTTTTTTTTTTTTTTTTTTACTTTTTGCTAGTCAGCATATAACCTCTCTGTCTTTGTAACTGAATTTATGAGAAATGGAGAGGAACGCAAGACTGGTACTACAGATCTGAGAAACCAACAAATGTAGTATCACTTGGCAGTGCTTATATTCAGAGAAACAGTGACACTAACGTAGACTCAATATATTGCACATCCAATTTCTTTCATTTCTGGTAATACAAAAGGCATTCCAGAGCATGTTTCAGTCAAATGAGAGAGTGTCATATAGTTACGGTGAACGGTTCTACCACTTCATATATTTAATATAATCATAAGAATGTTCAGATAAGGTTCTAAATAGAAACTGGAAAGTAGGTAGACTTAGTAGGACACTGCTTCTTAACAGAAAAGTATGACAAACTTCTTTTGATTTTAATTCTGTGTATGGAATATACCCATATATTTCATGCATATTGGTCTAACAGCAAATATAAGATGTTGGAAAGGGCATAGAAATTTGAAATATAAATGAAAAAAAACACAGAAAAGGTTGAAATGGAAAGATGGAGAGATTTAAAACAAATACAAAAATTGGCAGAGGCTTAAGATGTTTTACTATATAAAGGATGTAAAACTGAAAACACAAGAGGCTAAGAAGCCGAAGCGAATAGAGAAAACACTTAGAAAAATACATAGACAAAATCCTGAAATCAGCAGAAGCAATGTGAACATGTGAGATTAATAACACAGATTACGTGTTAATCTAACTCTACCAGCCTTGGTTACATAAAAAAGTTAAATTGACTTTAGGGGAAATAACTGCATAAATAAAACAAATATGAATTACTACTATATAATCTCCCTTTACCACAGATAAGATACAAAGTGAGCTCTCAGGAACAATCTTTCAGAGAAAAGTGACTTCTGAGAACAGTGGACGCACACATTTAAAAAAAGGTTTTGTGTATATACATATAAATATAGATGTACAGTATAACCAAGAAAGACCGTAACTATTAAAATATAGTTAAATATTGTGAAATCAAGAGATTACAGGGTACCTGATATGAGTAGAATAAAGAATTTTGACTAGTGGTTCATGAGCAGAACTGCTGTAAAGGAAGGATTTGGGATTGGTGATGAGAACTACAGGCCATTCTTCAAAGTTAAGATCTGCAAAGCTAAGGAGGTCATGATCAAATGCAAGGATCCGGTACCTATAATGAAAGGAAAAAAATTTTGTTGATACAATCTACTGCGTGCACAGCTGATTCCCATGCTTCCCAAGTTCCTAAACAGAACTTGTTTGATTTATTTTCCATTTATTCTCTTCTGTAGTTGATCCTATGCTAACCAACTCTGCTGTATTCACTGTACAGCTGGTTACCTCTGATGAGGTTCATTTGATCATAAATCACTGAAGCACCACTCAAAATTCCAAATGTCAAGATCTACTGAATTTTGCACATGAATCAGATAAATAAACGTTATGTTAAAGAATTCAAAGATAAGGTACATTACTACAGTGTCTCGGTAGGTACTCTACCTACGGACAAAGACCCCAGTGTGCTCTCTTCCTGTATGCATACAAGTATCTATTTTAGGATTACTGCAGAATAAAAGCTAATATACTAGTATACATTCCATGCAGTATCAGACCCTTTTTGATATGCTGCTAAGGTAACATTTCTCAGGTAGACTATTTTTGTCTCTAAAATTCTAACAGCTGGTGCAGAGCATGGGTATTTTGAAGTAGTGATGCTCAATTTTATTACAATTTATTTGTCTACTTTTAATACTAAACACATACTAAGTGGACATTTAGATGTCCTCTTTTTAATTTCTAAATATCAAGAACGAATCAAAAAATTACTTCACTTAATTTATTAGCACACTGTTGGTACAGGGAAAAAAATCCCGAACTTAGAGACATTTTTCAAACGCATTAATAGTAATAACCAGTCAGGCAGATCTATGCTTCTCTCAAATTCTCCAAACAGCATAAAAGAGAATCACAGTATAACCAGGTAGGCTCCATACAGTAATTTGCTCACATAGGGTTTACTTACCTCCTATTATCCATCCAGTCTCCCAATTCGAGTTCCAGAGTGCCGCCACGGTGTTGACTGTGCAAGGCTGGCATCAGCCCGCCCATTGTATGGAGATGTCCACATAAATAGGCTGTGGCAGAACTAGTAAAAGAACATAAGAATTGTGACTATTTGGGTGGGAAGGAAATACCACTGCAGAAAACCTGAAAAGTGACAGACAAGTATGTGAAGAGAGGCAAGAAATGTACTTCAGACTGAAAACATATAGGAAAAAAAAGAAAGATCTTACCTCATTAACATTCGTATTCCTGGGGCTGGGGAGATGATTGTTGAGGTGGGAAAATGGCCAAACCAGATAGTATGATTGCTGTGCAGACTTTCTGTTGCCATCAAAGATAGCTCTTTCATTTGATTCTGAAACGGGCAGGTGTTTGAAAGACAAACAAACAACCAAACAAACCTGTTTAACATTCAGGCTATTTGGAAAGGATAGCAAAAGGGAAGCAAAAAGAAACTAATGAAGAATGCAATTCATCTTTTTTTTCTTTTTTACAGAGAATACTCTCAGTTGCTTCAGGGACCTGTGCATGAACAAACCTAGTACTAGACATATCCCTAAAATCAGATGGTGGAAAAAGAAAGTGAAAACAAGACACTCAACACCTTCCTTGTAACTGAACACAGGAAAAGTGCAATATAAAGAAAGATTTTGGTAAATGATATTTCTATCCTTTCTACTGCTTATTTATATACTCAAAGACAACATGCTTGAGTTGATTTTACAGACATCTTTACCTTATAATTATCATCCCTACTATCTCTTGAGTGGCTAGATGGCCTTTTATACGCATGACAGACCACATGAACTGTGCACCATATGCTTCAGTCATTTAACTGGATGAACTATGATGCTGAATCTTGAAAATATTACTCAGCCATTGCTGTTAAAGTTAAGCAAAAGTAACACTTTACACAGCAGGTAAAATTTCTCTCCTTTACTTGTTTGACTTCCAATATTAAATCAACCACTTACTGTCCAGAGAGACTCCCAATACCAATAAGATCTCAAAGTCTAACAGAGGAGGCAGGTAAACTAAAACCAGAAAAGAACACAAATCCACTCTTTCACCATTTTGCAGATCAACTTTCAGGGTAACCCAGAGAACCACCAACATATTCTTTACCCTCCTACCTGAAAAGAAACGCTGAAGGGCATGAATAAAGGAAACAGAAATAAAGGTATATTAAAAAAGAATGCATTCAGTATACCATTCTGGGTTAATGTAATGGTCTTATTAAGTGAAATTATATTTCCTTTGCCTTTATGAATTTGGGCTTTAAGAGTATTTTTACCTAAGCTACGCAATCAAATCACTAACACAAATCTAATTTATTTGTCAAATTACTGGCAGAGGTTTAATTCTTAACAAAGTTACATGTATCTACTTTTACCTTCAGTTTTGTGCAAAAATCTGCAAATGATGCTCTCTGGACTCCTGCTGCTGGCTAATTAGCAAGCAAACGCTTGACTTACTGCAGCCAAGGACAGGAGCTCTAGACTCAACTGCATTTCTTAGCTCCTTGAGAGTTTGTCTGCAAATCTACTGCACCCACTATGGATTACAGTAAACAATGAGAACAGTAGTTGGCACTCCTACATCACCTTTCATCTAAGTATCATCAAGAGCTTTACAAACACTTAATTAAATGTCGAGCTTCCTTTAGACAAGATTAGCGGGAGAACATTTTACTTTTCATTGAGGCCGTTATCACAGTCAAAATATGACATCTGTTTACCAGAACACAGTAACTCTCTGCCAACACTTCAGAAGAGTATCTCAAGAACAATAGCATATCAACAAACTACAGAGAAAAATCAAAGGGAAGCCAAATGTTATCTAAGCTGATATGCTATTTAAACATTGGGATTAATGGTATTCTTTCAAAACAATACTATGTAATTTTTATGGTCTCAGAAGATCAGACCTCGCTTTCATAAATGACACATTTCTTTATAGCATTATCTTTCGCATTATTCCATCGATAAGTGCAACTCTCTCATCTGAAATATTAATGAAAAAAGCATCTAACAAAGCAAAAAGGAGTGAAATCAGAAAGTTCATTTTTTAGTTTGGTGTGGTGGTTTTTTTGTTTGTTTTTGGTTTGTTGTTTCTTTGTTTGGTGTGTTTTGTTTTGTTTTTTTTAACTTTACAGCATACAAGGAAGTTACCACTCAAGTCTTGGTAAATGCTAAGAAACTATTGACAGTGTCCTTAAAACGTCTAATTTGACATTTTTGTACTGGATTATTTCTTAAGAAAGAAAACACACTCTATATGTTAAGTGACACATTCATTTTTCTAAATAAATGTCCCACATGCATAATAACTTAAAAACGTGAAGACTTTTTTAGACGAACACAAATCTTCCAGACAATTCTTCTTTATAAAAACAAACAAACAAACCCCCCAAACAAACCACTATAGAAGTAAAACAGCCAGCAAAATACAATGCCAAGACTTATAAAATACCATGTTTAAAATCCCGAAGAAATTATAGGGTCTCTTAGGGCCTGGACTGAGTGTGGCATCCACACAGATGAATGAATAGTTCCCAAAAGAGGTGTTGTGGATATAATGGAAAGAGCCATCTTTACGCCAGGCAGAGTACTTCCTGCCAAAACAAAATAGAAATATTGCTGTTAGGAAAGCTTGCAGCAATGACAAAAATCACCTGCATAGCGTAAGTGCAAGATTTCTTGCATTAGGTCTATCTCCATCTTGTTACTGCAGTAAAATCTCTTCTTAAAAATCAATGGCATTGAAAAGTCTGTAGTTGAAAGAAGATGCATTACATGGGTCATGTGTTAAGACAAACAGCAGGTTAGCACACAAACATTTTAAGAAAATGTTAGCATAAACATGCTTTCCCTGAGCAACACGGTACTCTTTTATGGATAAAGGATAGGCCAGCAGCATAAACGATGCAAAAAAAATCAGCAAGATGACAGTACAGCAGGATCTTACACCACTCTTAATTAAAGGAGATCTGCAAAGGAAAAAAAAATTATTGTGTTTATTGTTGGTATGTGAAAGAATTTTTCAAAAAGAATTTTTTCTTGTTTACCTAGAAATATCAGGGACATCAAGTCTTGTCTCCACTATTTTGTTAGAGATCTCTTAAGTTACTCTGATGTAGAATGATCAGCTGTTGGCTAATGGAATACGATTTTGAACCAAAGAAATATTCGACCTTTTCAGTTATTTTCCAAAAGATCCAAACCAGAGACACTACACTACACTAAATCTTACAAATAGCAAAGAAGGCAGCACTTCCTCTTGCTTATTACTCTTTTTTGTTTCTTGCCATAGCAAATGTTACCAGTTCTACTGTCACCTGTGGAATGTCATCAGAATTCTTCAAAGAATAAAAGGAGAGAGCAAAAAGGGTTGCTGCTCTTCTGCATGTTACCTGATGTTAATTGAGCTCTTGAATCTTAATCTTCAAATATTCTAAGAGAGAACTGTAAACTGGGAAGGACTTGAAAGACATGTCAACTAATTCCACCTTTTTTTTCCCCATGGTTTTATGCTAATACTGGCTATGATAAATACATGTAACTACGAATATATACATCGCTTTCTCTCCTTCCATTGACAACAGATATTTTCAGTTTTTCTAACTTCTAAAATTGAAGTGCTTTTGATACTTTATGCTAGATGGGAATTGCACATACCCTCCTCTGGCAAAGACAGATATCATTCCAACTAATGGTAGCTACTAAATTACAGAATTTAATTCTTAATTCAGCAATTAAAATGATTGTGAGTAAATTGGGTTTAACTGGGGGAGGGGAGTTTTTGTTTTCTTTGGGATTTTGGGGTTGGGTTTCTTTGTGTGTGTGTGTTTGGTTTTGGGTTTTTTTGGGGCGGGGTGGGGGGTGTTTTGGTTTGTTTTTTTTTAAACTCCTTCCATAATATGTGGAAGCTAAAACATCTGTGAGTTCAGATGATGAGTATAGTTTGAACAGAGCCATCCAGAAAGCAGTTCATATCACCATTCTTCCACCAATCAGAAAAAACAATAAAATTGCCAGAGGTTGACCTGAACAGAATAAAAGCCAATATATTAACAAGCTTCAGATATAAATCAATACTTCCAATGCCATAAAGACCCTTTCACAATGTTTATTTTTTTTAAGTTAATGTTACCTTTATGAACATCATGAACTTCAATAAGCAAACTGGAAGCTCAGTATCATAATCCTAAGATTTCTGCCTTTAGTCCCACTTAGAGTATGTGTAACAGCTGAATCATCCTCTGCTCACACTGTGGACATAAAATAGGAACCCATGTTTTTGTGTAAAAATATTATTTCAATAATATTTTTACAACTTTCAATAATATTTTTACATATTTTTTTATTTCAATACAACTGCTGCCTTCTTTAATTTTAATACATAATGAACACCAGAATGTGGTGTTGAATAACTGTTTTTCCTAGCCTCTATTTTTGTATCTGCAAGCTACAGTGCTCTAAGGTGTACAGTAAAGAATGAATTATTTGTTCAGGAATCACATAAAGGCAAGCAGACAGTGCCTTACTGTCACTCAGACAGGGGAAAGAAAAAAAAAGAAAAAAAAAAGACATTGTCCTTTTGACTGTTTAACTTCGCAGGAGTGGAGGAGAAGAAAAGGCTTCCACAAGACTCCATTTCACTCCACCATCTCCTTTCTCTCTTCCTAGAGTGTGGCATATTTACAAAAATTTTTCTTAATTTTTATATTTTCTTAATGCACCAGATTAATAAAATTGTCCCTGTAAAGATAGTTCTGCCTTTAATAATGCTCAATAGCTTTTGAGGACTCTTAGTGCCTTTCTTCAGTCTCAGATAGAAAGTATGATAAATCTCATTAAAGTTTCTTTATTTTCCTATGATGACAGACTATAATGAAGCAAAAACCATTATGAGAACACATTTGTTTAGCAAGAGACTGTGAATTAATAAGCAGAGACTTTTTCACCTGACTCAGAATTTCACTCAAAAATTCTTAGATTGGCTAAATTGCTTTGAAATTTCACCCTAGTCCTTTCCAATCCTTTTTGCTGTCAGTGCGTCTCCAGTGTGGAGTAGAGGCAGGTGATCCATACATCTTTCCAAACAGTAAGCTTGTCCAGGCAAAACAACAATTCAGGGATGATCCAGCAAATTCACTGGTGCTACATCTTCCCACGTGTCACTAGGACTTCTGATAGCAGCCTTAAACTAGAGGGGAAGACTGATACTAGATTGTCATGTAGCCACAACTGTGGCAAAAGATATAGGGATGTGCACCGCACTAGTGCATCCAAAAGCCCATACATTCATCCCTTCATAGTAAATCCACATGTGAATTCTGTGTTCTCCTGCAAATGCAGCTGCTGTAGGATCCTGTCCCACAGAACTTATGGGAAAACGTATCTGCTCCTGCTGGGCCACAGGGAACTGAAGCCAACTGAACTATCAGATGTTTAACCTGTGTTCTTATTGCAAAGTGGATGGCTTAAGAGCCTGAATTAAAGTAGAATTTAGATTTCCAAGTCCTCCTCCAGTTCCAGAGAGTGAAAGCTGAAAGCACCACCAAAGTTATGAGACAAGATTTTGCATTCAGATGTGAAGGCAGGAGAAACTGAGAGGTTAAACACGAGTTACAACTGAGGCTACCTTTACAATGTACAAGCAAAAGGGCCAGCTGAAGATGGGAAAGTTTCCTCACCTATCTTCACATTTAAATCTCAAGTGCGTTCCTCAAGAACATTTGTCCACCCATCATCATCACCCGCCTTCTTGCTTCTCTACTTTCAGTTTTCTAAAGTGACTCAGATGTGAAGAAATGGCTCAGATAACATTTAGACCCATATGACATAAAAGCCCTTTTGGGCATGCAGAAAGAACATTAGAAAAGTGACGTTTTCTCTTGCTTTCTTTTTCTTTTTTCATCTGTTTTAAGGAGGAAAAGCATTCTTTGGGAACACTGGTTTTACAGAAATATATCACACAACTGTTCTGAGGAAACTGAACACATAATGCACAGAACATTTCCTAGACATAGGCAGATTTACAGTATATTCAATTACAAAATACAGAGGGATAAGAGGTAAGAAGTCTGTGCAAAGAATTATCTATTTTCTCAATCTATTCTGTTCTACTAACTGACAATAGAAAAGACAGAGGGAATAGCAAATATGATCCTGGACTATAGGAAAGTCAGTGAAAAGGCATATATGTGATAACTGAAAACAGAGTATTGTTTAGAGAGTTTGACCTGGAATATAATGGCATCTGTATGGTAAATAAAAGTACCTGTAATAATTCTGAACGCTATCCAGGTGTGGAATGTTGAATGAATCTGTAAGGGAGAGAAAGAGGAAATGAAGAAACTTTCAGCTCAAATTGATCATTGACCTCTGTATTTTATTTCCTAATGTTGAGATAAAGCATTCTCAGCAGGCACTAAAGAGCTATTTTTTTAAAAAATGCATAATTGACAAGCAGATTGTCTAACTGTGCAGACAAGACATTATATACTTGATGCAGTTGACCTACAAGTGGGAATAGTTTTCTCATTTAAGTTTCAATTCAAAGAGAAAGTTGTTGTGGGAATGTAAATTGTCATTTAGTGGCTAAAAGCTAACCTTGTGTCTCCATGTTGGCCATAAAGCTTTTCAGAAGCTTTTTGGATTGGGTGCATTCTCTGTAAGTAAGACCTAACTCATCCAAGGAAAATAAAGTAGCAATAGCATGAGAGAATAGCATGTGTAAAACAGACAGCAACTTGGGGAGGTTTGTACTGCAACTGGGGTCCACCGCTCCATTAAGGCTGGTAACAGAAGCCTGACAGGGAAATGGGAGTAAAATGTCATATATGGGCTGTATATGACAAAGCATCACTTTTTTTTCCCCGGTGCTAGGCTTTCTAGTTTTGCCCTTCCTGTAACAGCTGGCTTATATAGCCTACAAGGTTGTTAGCTTGCATTTGATTGCTCAAAACATAGCGACTACTATGATGTGGATAAACTTCCATGAGTTCTTTCTCTTCAAAAGCAACCAAATTTCCTTTAATTGCTGAACATGTGCTACTTTTTAACTTAAACCTGTGGGACGAGGCCTATGAAAAGTAAATTGAAACCATTTCTCCAGTAGGGTAAGGTTACAGTTTGCCTTTCCATTAAAAGATGGGGTATATAAACTAATGACCTGGAAACCAACATCTGAAGCTACATTCTACCACTTGCCAGGCAAAAGCAATAAATGAAAACTCTTACTTCCCTGGTACTAAAACTCCAGTAAATGCCTGTAAACAAAGCGTGCCCTCAGTAGAGCAGACACATGGATGGCAAGCCCTTATACTGGCTCATAACCACCATGAACATGCTAGTAAGTACTAACACTTTACCTCTGTATTCTAACTTGCCTAAATCAGCTCCGTAATCACAGGGAAAAAAAAAAAAAAAAAAAAAAAGAGATGTTTCATTTCCTTCTTACCATGATTCCCTTTGATGTCTATCCACTTGGTTTTTTCCATGACCCTTGATCTCTTCAGGATTGACTGGTAAGTTTTCCATTCTACTTCTACCTGCTCAGATCCCAGTTTATCTCTTGTCTTAGCATCCGTCAGGTCCCCTGAAAGTGAACAAAGGTGAGATATAACTAGAGGCCTACACAGCTTACACAAATACTATAACTAGGCAAGCATGCAATCCAAGCCTCTTGGTTTAAGTGGCTGCAGGCTTCCTGTGTGCAATCTGGACATTCCTGTCATCTGGTCCAAGAAGTTACTGTTAGGGTAAATGCCTTCTAATGCAGATGCGGTGGCCTGTTCAAACATCTATCAACCATGTCACTGCAGCACTTCTACTAATGCCATGCCAAAGTAAAGAAAATTGTTACACATTCATTATACCTGAAGATTCTAGTCATAGAAGCTTTGTTTAACTTCACACCTTCTGTATCCCCTCAAGCTCCAATTAAAGTTTGAACCATTCCCATTTCTGTTCATACAAGTAATGCCTCCCTGCATAGCTAGTTAAAACATGAATGCTAACTATTTCTGAACTCTTAACTTAAAAAGCAAGCAGCAGATAAGTAACTCTCTGTAGAAACAAAAGTCCAGGTCTAGCATTAAGATTCTAAAGCCTTGCATATAGTAACGGCTCAAAGTCTTTTTGCTTTGCTTGCCAAAACTTAATCCATTTCAATAGCAATAGCAAGCTATCAAATGAAATGGCAAGGCTTATTTCACCTGTCTTGTTATGATATGTTCAAACAGAAACGAGCAATGAAATCCTACATTAGTTCACAGGTGAATTTCATACAAATGAGCAAGGATTGCTCTGAGAGAGGAACCGGCTCCTAATGAGTAATCAGAGACATTGCTCACTTCTGTAATTTCAAATACGAAGAATAGCGTAGAATCACTACCAGGAGGACAAGAAGGAAGGTAGCTGCTAGCAAGGACTAAGGTGTAAGGACAAGTATTGGGAAAACAATAGTTATATTGCATAATTATGTCTTTTGTTTGTTACATATAATACACACAAAACCTAATTCTCTTGAGTTAAGAAGTTATTCTCTCCTGCTTCTAGCTCTCTATCTTCAGCTGCAATTCCATTTCCATTGCTTAAGATATCTTAAGGCTTTAAAGTTCTCTCTTGAGACCCTTGAATTTTGCTTATTTGTTCTTCCTTTGACAGCACATTCAACAGGAGACTCACACTTTTGAATTGCTTACCTGTTGCTAGAACAAGTGCTGGCTGAATTATATCAATTGTTTTAGAACAGAATTTTTCGAAGTCAGGAGCTCGTTTGGGATCCCGAAATCTACTGATATGAATATCTGACACCTGCAAAAGAGAAAAATGAAACACTGTCCCAAGCACAGGGCTATTGCTGCCCAGGTTGTTCTGCAAAGCCAAGTACATAAGAATGCAACATAAGAGCAGTCATAGTGATTCCTATCAGTATGAGTGATACGGGGAGAAACAGAAGTGGATGACTAGGGGAGAACAAAAGCAGAGCAAGCATATGATATTGCACCACTAACACCTAAAATCACATTTACATCAGGAAAATTTCCTTAAATCTAAGGGCATGCAATATTATGGGGAAATACTTAGCTATCTACAGTATGTTTTGATGGCTCTAAGTGGCCTGTTGACTTCCAAATTCTGTGAGCTTCTGGTGCAACACAGTAGTGTTGTAGTACTAAGTAGTTCTGCTAAGCAAGAATAGGTTAAACTTACATAGGACTTGAAGCATACTGATAACTAATTTCGTACCTGGTGTGACATTTCCAGTAGCTGGGTGGAAGGATTTCTAACATTCTACCCATGCATTCTAATGGAGCTAATGAGTGTGTTTAGATCCCATTCCATGTGCCTTCATGAAGGCAAAGATTGCCCAAGAAATGATGATACCATTTGCACATAACTGTAAAAGATGCTGTTCATTTCTGAACCAAACAGTCAAAGCCCTCGCATCAGAAGAGCCGTACGGGCTGGGATGGGAAGAATAAGAAAAGAAAGATTTTTTTTTTTTTTTTTAATATTGTGGCTTTTCAGGTCTGTCCAAAATAAATTTTGGGTGAGTGCTTTCAATTCCATTTTCCATTCCACTTCAGTCAATCAATTAATAAATTATCCTTCTCAGTTCAGATAAATGCTATTTGACACTCAAAAAACAGCGAGCACATGCCCATGGCTATCTGATGATATTACTAACTGAGAAAGAAATACATTAACTTTTACATTCAATTTAATAACCTGGCTCTTGTAAAGCTTTTTGCTTTTTGAAAAATCCAGATCAAGTACTTTGGAGAAAAAATGCCTTAGCTTCTACTTATTCAGTCATTTGAATATGTAGAAAACATTGCCTGAATACAGTTTTTAAATTCTGCTTAGGAAAATTCCCCATTTGCTTATATTTGCCAGATCAGAATTGGATGCTAAAAAGGTAAACACTTTTAGACATAACCTTAATTTTTATTGATACATTCAAGCTAGTGTGAACCAAAGTGCACAGTAAAACTACCTCGATACATCAAACCTTATTTAATCATTGACAAAGATACAACTTATTTTGCTTTTCCTCAGCCTGTGGATTTGCAATTCATCTATCTCAGCAGTCAAACAGAGAAAATAAAAACTTCTATTGTTGCTGTCTCCAGATTCTTGAGCAAAAAGTCTTACAAGAAACCTTGCTCCTGTTCTATCGATAACTATGGAGAATATATATTTCCAACCTTTTAGCAGACAGTTGCTGGGAAGCCTGATTTTCTACAAAGATCTCCTCATTTTTTTCCCCTACTATGATATGAGTTGAAGATTTACAAAAGTCTTTTCTTGTAAGTTCTAAGAGTTACAGTGTCCCGGGACTTCTGAGAGCTGGGACTAAGTTTCTGTCATCACTAAAAGCCACGAAATATTAAGATATTGGGGAGTGGAGCTTCTCCCCCCCCCCCCTTTTTTTTTTAATTAAATTCAAAAGATGTCCGAATAAAAGGGAAGTCAGTGGGTAAGGGGAAAAGCTTGCAATGCTCTTATTTAATTTCCCAAAATGTAGATAAAAGCCAACTTGCTGCATTTCTTCTCTCTTTCACCTGCCTCTGACTGATGTGGAAATTTGGCCTCTCATTGCATCATAGCCAGTAACTTTCATCAAAATGGGTTGGAAGAGACTTAGGGATGAGGAGAAGTCACCATCCACATTCCTTATCTAGAGAAGATGTGGCTCAGGAAAGGCAGGCATTAACAAGGGAGAATTACAAGGCCTACAGCAACAGCAGAATGCATCCAGCTGACAGAAACAGGAGAAAAATCAACTGTAAGGTTGTCAAATATTGAACTAGAGTGCCTATTAGGCACTAGGTAAGAAAGGAAGTTCTACTACAAGAAAAGTGAAAGAGGCATTAATACAAGGTTATAGTACAAAGACTGCAATTTAGTTCAGTTTAAGAAGAGACAGTCCTGTGGATGGGAGGAAAAACAAGGCAGGAACTGCTGGGGGCGATCCTCTTGAGCCCTATCCAGTGACCTAGGCTAGACCTATGGAGACACCAGGGAGCCTGAAGCCTGTTTCCCACAACATCATCAGGCACAACGCTGGATCTAGCGCTCGATTTATTTCCAAGTTAGGTCAATGATAAAGCAGCTGTTAAAGGACACGTCTGAAAGAGAACATAACCACCTGAAAATAAAGCCAAGTCTCAAATTAGCAGTGCTGTGATCTATCCTTGGGAGATCTCCACTTGAAGTAACCATTTTCTCTCTGGTTGTGTAAGAGAAGTATGGAGCTGTGCATGCTGCTTGTCAGCATAGCTCTGCAGCTGCTATATGCTGCTGTAGTTGACTCTCTTCAAGATAGCAACTCAGGATAGGGGCTTTAGCTACATTAATTCAAACATATTGCTCATCTTGAAATCTGTTCTACAGTAAAGATAAGCCTTAAATCACTTAAGGAAAAATTAACTGGAAAAACTGACTTTGAAAATACGTAGCAATTGGAGACAACAAAAGGACTAATAACATGCTGGCTTATGCACTAAGAGCACTGCCTGCAGCTAATACATTTAGGCAAAGTGTCCTTGAGTTTGAAAATAAAAGCAAAGTAGTAAAAGCGGACTATTTGCTATAAGGAACTGCACAGCAACCCCTGTGACATCTCAGCTATCGATTACCTGCAAATATGTAAACAGCTTGTGGTTAATTATACACTAAGTGCTTCAGGAATGCTCTGGGGGGAAGAGTCAGAAAAGAGGCCACGGAAGCACCCAGACATGACAGTTTACTTCCAAGACTATGCCAGGTTAATTTGGATCTTATGTTCAACCTGGAAACAAAGCTGTGTACATTTAACCTAACATACATCGCTCTTGTACTGGCCCAGTACCTTCTATTGCTAGAAATCTGTGCAACTATTTTCTCAGCCACATAACTTCTCTAAGTTTTGGAAGGGGAACGAGACAGGCAGAGCCTGCATTTCTCACTGGGATACTAGATAATACCGTATGGGGTACTGATGCAATATAAAGGACAGCATAATAATTAGGTGAGTTTTAATTACCCGCTGCTACCATGCACATCTTATCTTTTGGGTAGTCTAGCAAACTGGCCAAACACCTGTAACTTAGGCTTGACTGCGAGCCTCCGGGACAGCAAAGGGGGACGTTTAACCGGGAGAAGGTGCCGCAGCTTCTCACCGAGTGCGGGAGCACCGCAGCCGGGAGCCCCTCGCTCGCCCCCCGCGCCCCGCCGACGGCAGCGCTGTGTCCTTCCTCTCCACCCAGGCCGGTGGGCTCGCACAGCGACCTCCGCCGCCACGGAGCCCCGAGAGGCGGCCGTACCTCAGCGCGGCGCCAACCGCCGCCTCTCGCGCCGGGCCGTTGCTCGGCCACGCCCCCCTCCTCTGGCCCCACTCACCTGCACTATCCATAGCAGGTTGGCGGCCTCCGCCCCGGGGGCAGGCTGAGGGGCCTGCCGGCGGCGGCGCTGACCCACCGGCAGCAGCGCCTCCGAAGGTGCGTACCAATCCAGCAGCAGCGCTACAGCGGCCGCTATCAGCAGCCCCAGAGCCAGCTTCAGCATCTTCCGCCGCGCTGCCACCATGCGCCCGCCCCGGGCGGCCCCTCCTGCCCGCCGCCGGGCAGCGCCGCTGGCTTCAGCACTTCCGCGTCGCGGCCCACCTCCTCGGCTTGTCGGGCCGCCCCTGCCGCTCGTCTATGGTTAGCTCGGAGGACCGGTGCCAGCGGGAGGAGGGGGTGGGCGCTCCCCTTCCTTTAGCGGTTTTATTTGGCGAGGCTGCGAGACCCGCCGGAAGGTTCCCGGCCGCCCTCGCCGTGGCCGGGCAGCTGCGAGCGGCTCCAGGCCGCCCCCGTGCCCTGGGTTCTGAGCGTGCCCGCTGCCCCCCAGGTGCCGGGGTGCCTGGAAATGCCTAGGCTAACACAGAACAGGCCGAAACCTTGTTTGGAATGCGCGGTCTGCGTTAGTCCGTAAGCCATTTGCGCGATTCGGGGGGAAGCAGGTACCGTAAGGAAGCAGGTACCGTAAGGAAGCCTCGGGCCATTTCTTCAGTCAAGAACGGTCAGGACAAAAAAAGACACATGAAGTGAAGAGATCGGTGTCTCATCCCGCCTCCTTCCACGTACAGCATGTAAACATGCACTTTTTTTTTTTTTTTCCTTCTGTCAGTATTCATAATTCTACCTGCTCATAAATCTAGGCAATTGGCTTTTTTTTTTCTCCTGACAAACATAAAAAGTCTTTTTATGGTGTTTTGAACATTTTTTTTTTTCACACACACCATTTTAAGCCTTACTATAGCAACTGTACAGTTTCATAATTGGTAAGTTATTCTATGCTGCATTTACTGTTGAGGTTTTTTTCCTACCAGCTTAAGCATGAGTTTAGCTGAAAAAGCTTCTGTCACTTTACACCACTGTTTTCTTTGATATTTAATGTAGTATTCTCAACTTTTCAGATAGAAATTTCTAATTCAATATTGCTTAATTTTCATTATCTTTTCTCATATAATTTGTCATAGGACAAAGATACAATTTTTAGTATTGATCAAGACAGACACTTTTCAGATCAGTTATGCTTTATTAATATATTGCACTCTTTTTTTCAGATGTTCTTGATAATTTAGCTGCTCTTTTGTGGCACTTGTGGCACTTAATGTATGTTTGCTTTGTTTTTTTCAGCTGCCTTTCATCTTGCTTGTCTACTTCCTACTTCCCCCCAAAGAACACCCTGAACATCTGCTTTTAAATCAACAGTTAGCAATCAGTAATGCCGGTAATCTTAGGGAGTAATCTTGAAAATTAGGGTTTGCTCAATTTCTTCCTGGAGCTCTACCATTTTATTTTAGCTCTAGCAGGACTGCCAAGCTTCAGCATTTTGTCTCTATTAAAATTTATCTGAATCCTTGTTTCATTCTTATTTCCTCTGTTACTTTAGTATCCATGGAGATCTTGGTGTTTTGTGCCATTTCTGCCCAGGTAGTGGTGCCAACTTGTTTTTTCAGAGGTTCACTGCTACTTATTTTGCTGTCTCCCAGCATATATGTGTTCCAAATATTTCTCTTTTTTTTGTATTATTTTGCTTAATAAGTCTATATTCTTGTTCAACTAAAGCAGCTGGTTTATATTAGCATAACTTCTTCTAGAAGTCTCACAGTAACGCGAAACCATACTGATAGTTCAGCTAAAAGATATGGCCACGCAAGACGCTTGTCCCACAGCAGAGAGAGGGAACTGCAGGCAGGCCTCCCGCTGCTTGAGCGCATTTGTTGCTGTCTTGGAATCACAGCCTTGCTTCTCTTGCTTGACTACATTGGAAGCAGGATTATACAAGTGCTACTGTTGATCCTAAAACATGAGGAGGACTCCAGTAATCGCAGTCTAAACTTGGCTGTTGTGCAAACAACACTGCTGGTTAGTGGTCAGCTGTGCTATCGAAAAGGGTTGAGTACAGATCTGCAATATGTGCAGATAAAACCACATGAAGCTTTGAACTGATCGTTAAGTGTCTCGATTGCAAATTTTTTTTTACATCTCGTGCCTAAACCTGTCTCAGTGACAATATCTACACAGTAATTTTAAGCGACAGATTTCAATAAGGTAAAATAAGTCTGCAGTGACTTCTTAAAATGAAGATGAGTGGTAGGTACTACAGAAGAGCTACAGTTAGATGTTCTGAAGACAGAAGAACTTCAAGAGTACCTGTGGCCAGGTACACTGAGAAAAAAATCTATTGAATATACCTGAAAAGGTCACCTGCAAACTTTATCCCATCCATAGTGATAACTGAGGAACATGGAAAAGTTGCTTGGAGGCTTGAAGCAGTAAGACAACAATGGAAGGAGCCAGTCTTCTGCAAAACAGAGATATTAGACATTCGCTAGGTGGTTAGTATGTATGCCTGCAAGGTCCAAAGCTATGGCCATTTGCCTATTTCCCCAGCCTTAGAAAGGTACAAACACATGGAATTGCACAACTGGACTGATTTGCAACAATCTGGAAAACTTCCAGCAGCACTTAGGCCAGGCCTGTCACCTATCAGCCAAGTTCCTAAATGCCCTAATCTTCCGCCGGAGTAGCAAATGCTGAGTACCCAGAAGAGTTACAATATGCTGTAGCAAGGAGGTGTGGAGGAAAGATTGTGACCTTGGAGACAGGCACACGCCTAAAGCTACTGCTGCCTCCTACGCTTGTACAAAGTTCATAAAATTTTGCCTTCGCTTAGCCCAAATGGGACACATATGCCATGTCTGCTGAAGTAATACGAATCTGCATCAATGTATATGACAATTTTTTAAGCTATTAACGCAGGGCCCTAAGTGAACACCCACACTGTGCATTTTAAGTACCCACAGAGAAACTCCATCCATGTAACTCTGCAGGCAGGATCAACGCAAGTTTCGACAGTCCTGACATCCTGGGGAAGCTCTTTGCGTCGGCCCCCCGTGGGAGGCAGGAAGCGCTGCCGGACAGGTCCGGGCCTCCCTAGCCCTCCACAGCGCTCCTGAGCGGGCTGGGCCAAGGCGACCGCGCTCGCCGCGCCGCGCCTCCCGCCCTCAGTCCTCAGCCTCCTCCGCCCTGCCGCCCCGGGACAGGGCGCACAGGACACCGCACCGCCGACCTCCCACTCGTCGCCCCTCAGCCCGGCACGGCTCGGCGCCGCGGAGCATGCGCGAGGCGCGAGCGGCGCCTGCGCAGTGTAGCCTGGGCCGCCGCGGGGGGGCCAAGCTGTGGATGCGACGCGGCGCAGCGGCCCGGTGACGGCGGCGGCTCCTTCCGGGCGGTGGCGGCGTCGCCGGCTGCGTCCCTCGCTCTCAAAATGGCGGACGGAGGCAACGGAGGGCCCGGAGCGGGAGCGGCGGGAGCAGCAGGCGGCCGGGTCCCCATGCAGCCCCAGCAGCGAGCCATGGTGAGGCTGCAGCCCGGCGCGGCGACGCGATTCCCCCTACCCCCGCTCGGGGGCAGCCTGTGCCCTGCCCGCGCCGCGACCCCAACGCTCGGTCGAGCTTTTGCGGCCGCGGGGCGCCCCGCTGCCCGCCGCGGAGGGAGCTGGCGCCCCCCCGCCCAAGGGGCGGCGCCGCGAGGGCTGCGTCCTCCGTGGCGGGGCTGCCGTGCGGCGCCGTGGCGGGGCTGGCCGCGCCATTGTTGCCGGCGGGCGGCGGCGACACCTGCCGAGGCATGACCACGCAACGGCCGCGGGCTGCGGGGCTGGAACGCGGGGCGCTCAGTGAGGAGAGCCGGCGGCCCGCTGTCCCTCTGCGCCGCCGGCGGGGCGGGGGCGCGCACCCAGCCGCTGCCCGGCACGGCCCCGGTCCCGGCGGCCTGGGCGGGCTGCGGCCCCGGTGGCGGCCGCCTCTGCCCCGGAGAGCCAGCCCTGCCCTGGGCCCGGCGAGCCTCTGTCAGGCGGCCCAGAGGGAAGTGGTTTGTCGCCAGCTCCCCGCAGCATCTCCCACCCCCTGTCCCGTGTCTTCATTTGACCTCTACGTAATTAAACGAGATCAAACTTTAGAAAGCTTCAAAGACCATCCTGTGTCCTTAAAACGTTGTAGCATATACATGCATCTTTCATCCTTTTTCCAACTTTACCTTTCTTAGTTAAAGGTGACTTTACTGTGGACCTAAAAAGGCTGAGTAACAGATTATTGTTCTGCAGAGTGTGAAGTTTAGAAAGGATGCAGATGGAGACATTTTATTTCCTGAACAGAATTATCCCCTCTTTTTTTTCCTGTGAATTACTTTAATAACCTATGGATTTAACATTCTCCTACTGAACACAACTTGATGTTGAATCTGCCAAGTGGTAGTAGGTAAGGGCCTTCTGTGCTTTCCTTCGCAACCTTGTGAAGTGATTACTATGTTGCAAACACTTTTGCTAGAGGAATTTAAAACCCAAAGGCTGTCAATTTAAAAAAGGGAGTCTGAGTGTGTATCAGGAACCTTATATTTTCTGTTACGTTTTCCTGTTCTTCCTAATAGGAGCAACAACCTGAATACATAGTATGGTTTTGAAACTCTTGACTGTGGATGTTTAAAAGTTGGGCACTGGCAAGCCTGTAGAATAGCTACTTTTTACATGATGCTACACACCATTAATAAAAGAAGATATAAATAGGAAGATGTTACTCATGGAACTTCTCTTGCAAGTGGCAGTGCTAAGCCAACAATCATTGTCTGTTGTACCTTTCCTGTCAGAATTGTAAGAGTATCTGCAAATTGTAAGGATGCAGTCTGTGACTACAGAGCCGTTTCTAAAGTGAAGTATATTTCTGTGGCCATAACAGGCTTATGTGTGAATTTTTTTCTATATTAGAAAAAAATTGTTTTTAAACTAGTAAAAACGTAATTTGATTGCTTTATAGTGTCAAAAAATGCCAACTGGGTCAGCCAACTTCTTACGCTTGAGAGCCACATATAAAGTCAGAGAGGTACTGAGGGCAATAGTTGCAATCAGCAGCAAAGCAATGCAATCAACCTTCCATTATTCAGGGACATAAGAGGCTGAGTTAGCCCAGCCAATGGGTAAAACTGATAATAGTGGTATTGTGAAAAACATGGGGAAAGATGTTGAAGAGATCCTTGGCTGCTCAGTCGATGCTGGTCCACTAAGTAGTGTTAATGTCTGTGTGGTTTCAGCCAATTGAGAGTGTCTGTGCCAGAATTACCATTATTCCAAGAGAGGTGGGTGGCCACCCAGGCTGTGTTACCTGCCATATATCCAAGCAAACTGCAGGAATTTTGACAGGGAGTATGAAGTGAGAGTATTATATAAAGGGAGAAGGGAAGCTAGGGATATGGACTTAGGTTGGGTCTGGCAGCGTTCATGAAGTTAGATTGCAAACCTGGCTATACAGATGCCAAAGACAGCCACAATCTGGAAGCAGTACACCCAATTTACTGCTGTACTAAAGATGGTACTGGTTAGGTAGAACTAGTGTATCCTGTCTGACTTGTGTTTTCACTGTGCGCAGCTGGTCTGAATGTCCTTTCACTGTGGTGCTAGAATCAGGAAATTGAGGGAGTGTGGAGCAGAAAGAACTGGCTGAATGGAGTGAGCTTTGGCCTTACTGAACTTGTCAAATTTGTCTCAGTGTCAGCCTAGTCAGACTGACTCTTGCTCTCCTTTTTCACCTCTGGCTTTGGGTGCCGTTGGTTGCAGTGCAGTACCACATCTGGCTGCATGACTAGCAAACCTTCCCAGAGAGCTGGGTGCATGATGCAGGATTACCTGAATGATTCTGCAGGAGCCAGCCTGACTCTGGAATGGATGGTGATGACTCAGGTAATAAACTCTTCTGCACCCAGCCCAACTTGGTGGTTTCTTCTGTGCACTTAACTCTAGCTCTTCGAGTTGGATGACTGTAGTTGGAAATATCTGAGTTGGTGTTTTGCTGCATTAGTTGAAGTCAGGTCCCGTCTCTGCCCTCTTTTCTCTATAGTGGCTGTATTGCTTCCTGAGCTGAGCTGCCTTGAAAGAGAGAGGGCTGAATTTTGGCTGCACTGGCACTGACCTAGTAGTAAACCCTGTCTACCAAACTTAAATTTACTTTCTTTTCTTTCCCAACAGCATTTGCAGTTTGCTTGGCTGAGTGATGGGCTGGACTTGGCTTGTCTAGTACTTGGCTAGCAGGCATTGCCAGTGGCCTAATAAAAGCCTGCTTTGCAGGCTGGATCCAGCCCTTTGGTTGTTTGTCCATCTGTATTCTAAACAAATTCCAGTTTGACTCCTGTCTGCTTTGGTGGCTGCTATCTGGAATATACGAGCAGGGTTTAGATATTGAAATATTTCCAAGATTTTAATTTATACTAGATCTTCAAATTTTGACATGTGTACCTTCTCAGTAATACTTGTGAAGAAAAGGGATTTTTTTCATAAGTCCTATCTTTTGTCAGCAGTCAATACTTATATACAAAATCATAGATGTAAGTAAGGTAGCGGTGTGCAAGAAGAGAAAAGCTTTATTATTAGGATATTTCCTTTAAAGGCAGGAAAATAACTTGATTATGAATTTTAATCTCAGAAAGCAAAACATGATACAGGCGCTTGTGCATTCTAAAGTATTTCAGATCATGTTTTGTGTCATTCAGTGCTATTATATAGTTGTGAAAATGCAAATGAGGAGCCTTACTTCTGTAGCTGTGTTGTAATCAAGTAGTAATATGGAGGGGATATTCATATGCAGGTTGTTTCTTGAGGTTAATGAAATCTCAGTTAGGCATCTTATTTTGGAGTTGTAGTGACTTCTTCCAGTTCTAAATCTAACACCTCATCTAACCCCTCCTAAACTGAATTAACCTGCTTAGACCAGATGACATGTCCATATAATTTTACATCAGTTTATGTTAAGCTAGATTACTTTAAAATTTCATCTTTAGGTAAACCAGCATATCCTTTTGTGTAAATAAGTCCTAAATTGCATATAGTCAAAGCCACTGTTTTTAGAACAGTGCAATGCATTAGCAGAACAGCGTATACTGTATGCTTGTGTCAGTGTCCAAGAAGGGGAGTCCATGAAGTTGCAACAGGTAACTGGAGCATCGCCAAGGTCCTGCTTGCATCCTTACATATTTAGCACTCAATTGAAGTGCTTTCATTTTGTTATTGCATTAGAGCAATGCTGTGGTTTTTCCTTCCTTGTTTGTTTTCATGTTCACTTGTACTTCTTGATAATTTTTGTGGCTTTTGTTAGTGCAGGAGTGAACTGTGATTGTGAAGGTATCTGTCATCTTTGCTCAAGTCCACATAAAGTGCACAAATTATGGTAGCTGCAATTCTACTGTAATACTGTTACAGTGCTGCAAGAGGTATGTGACTCCAGGAGAATGTAGCTGCAAGTGGATGTTCCTGATAGCATGCAACTGTTTCAGTGTCTTCAAGATCCCAGAGCAGTAGAGAAGCTAGGGATAAACAAGTTGGTTTTGGTGTATAAAGGAAAGCATTTGGGACGTGCTGAGTTAGTGCGAAATACAGATAGATTCACCTGAATTTTATTACACATTCATTCACTGCAGAATTACACTACATATCATGAATTTTGAGATCCATTGTATAACTGGAAAATTGGGTGGGTGCAAGACAAGTTTGAATAAACAGGCGTTAATACGAAAACCTAGTATAAACACTTTGGTGGTTTTTTTTTTTTGTTATTGGGGTTTTTTTGTTTTTTTTTTTTTAAACATTACTATACCAAATTAATGAATTACTACTTTATAAATATTCACTGTAGCTGCAATTTTTGAAGTGCAGTCTGGTGCTAAGAAATTTGATAGAGATTCTGTTCCCTCAGCGGTAGGAGACCACAGCATGGATGTTAAGGATCAAACAAGGAAAGAATCAAAGCCTTTCCTTTGTTTCTCTAGAAACAAAATGAAAAGGATCTGTCAAATGAATAGTCAGAACTTAATGAAAAAATTCTGTTTTAAAGTCTCACAGACTACTACAAATAACTCTGCAAAGGTGATGATTTTGCTGTTTTTCTAGGGAGAATAACTTTTTTTTTTCCAAAATATGTATTTTGCATATTGTTTTGCTTTAATGGCTGATACTGAATTCCTGTTTCCCTTAGTGGTGATGTGTTAATTTTACATTGCTATCTACCTAACACAAGCTTCACCAAAAAATTTGGAAGTGTTTAGATTTCATGCCTCAAAGACTTATGAATTCTAGAATTTCTCGCTACTTTGTTTTGCCTGTTGAACCTACTTAGTAGTGTCCTGCTAATTTTGTAGCATATTTAGGCTAAAGTGTCCAGTTGGTAGGCAGTATGATATCTACAGCATGGCAGAGAGAGAACTACAAGCCATGCTTTCACTTGAAATGTCTCCTTGGGCACCTGTTTGCATCCAAGCACTTACCCCTGTGAACTGACACTGCACTCTTGTGATTTTGGAGATAAGTGTGATTTAAAACTGACACCTGACCTGCAGTTTCAAAGAGGTTGAACATCAAGCCTGGGTCTGTGTGTTGTTTACGCTGAAGATGACATTAGTTTTTTAGCTGTCCAGCAGCCAAAACAGTAACCAATGGAGCTGGTGGTTACTTTTGCTTCTCTGGTTGTCGCTGGTTCAGCTAAACTGGTAGACATTGGAGACTGCTGGAATCAAGGTAGAGTCTTCTGTAGACAAAGCTTTAGTAGTCTGCGCTGTTGTTTTGAGTCTCATTCCCAGTGGGCAAACACCTGCGTCATTAAAGCATCTTTTAACATTAATTGGCACCCTGCTTTGGCTTAGGGGCCAAAGTTTAAATGAATGTAGAGATCAAACAGTTCTTTTATGTCTTCAGGTCAGAGTTGATGTTTTGTTAGGACCCATGTTATACAGTCTTGAATGTTACCCACGTTGTGCCAATAGAAAATAACTTTTGAAAGCAAACTTGCTTCTTTTGGTGTAATTACTGATATCCAGAGCAGACCAAAGTTTGGCACATGGCTGGTTCTCAGCTATGTTATATAAAGGAGCCGTGTGACTGACATGTCAGAAAACAGATATTTTGTAATTGAGTTCTAAACAGTCATTTTTTAAGCTTAGATTCTCTACTAAAATATTGGCTATGCTTTGTTGGAGAATGTGAAACACATCATGAACAGCTACCTAGTGCTTATGTGACTAAAAACTAGAGTAATCTTCCATTTTAATTCCCTGAACTGTGCCCCTCCTGAGATAGTAGAATTTATGCTCCTAAAAAAAATCAGTTTGATTTAAGGCAAGGAAGAACAAATATGCTAATTAATTTCTAGTGCTTATTTTTGAAGCTGCTTTTTTGGGGAATATATATCTTTGAGGTTGAAATAGATTGCCTTGTCTCCTTGTTATTTTTACTAAAAATAATGCCTAGGTGTTCTGTACTGCAGTTGGATCTTATTTTCAGTGCATTAGAAAACTGATAATTTTAAACCAAAATAAGCAGAAGAAAAAGTTGAACTGAAAATTTAAAAGCAGAACCTTATATGAAAATGTTAGTTCAAGAATCTTTTGAAGTTTGCTTTTTAAAGAAATTTTAAGTATTCTGTATACTTATCAAAGAAATTCTGTGTGTTTATCCTTTTAAAATGTCTTTTATATTTGCTCAACTGGATAGGCAATATCAGAATAAAAGTTGTCTGGGATCTGTTGTCCTGCTAATCTCCGTTTAACTGGTAACAATTGTTCTATGTATTAAAGTAAAGCAGCCTTTTGCATTTGGTATTTATGTTGAATGGCATGTGCTTGAAATCAGTATGTCCCCAGCATTTTATGTATTTACTTTTAAAATTCTGCTTCTACCAGGTGTTTTGACAGGCAGCTGGTATTGCCATCTCGTGCTTGACAGATTTATGTCAAGCACAAACTAAGCTTTTTTACTACTCTCTTAAACTGGAATATTGGACTAGATACAGGTTTTAGTTTGTGCTACTGGCAACGTCTATTCCTTCATAATTTGTTATTTAATGTTTATAAATATTAATATTCCTTCTTTTCATTGATTACATTAATGTATATTTCTAAAAATATGGTCTTGAAATTTATGCAGTCACTTTTGCACTAAAAGATCAGTGTGTCAATCAGCGCAGTTAAAGTAGAGCTACTTTTTGTAGTACTGCTTAATGCAAACTGTTAGTTTGAAAATACTTTAGAATTCAAACAGAACTGTCCTTAGAATGTAAATCAAAAACTGTCATGGAAGTAATGGCTACTGAATTAATATATGTAATAAACCTGTTGCAATGATAAACAAATTCTGTCATAGTGGTGAGAAATCTCATTTGATGTTTGATCTACTGGTGAAAAATGAATTGAGAGAGTTTGTTAACTTTTTTCTCTTATATACTTACTTAGCTTTCATTCCTATTATTATTTGCAGTATTCACAAATGAATGCATTTGTAAATGACAAAATTGGATATGGATATATCAATGACAGATATTTTGCTCTTTTTATAGCAATATTTGTAGACAAACATAATTCTTTGTCCTCTGGCCTCTTCTGACGTGATGCTTATGTAAAGGATTTGGAAAAAGCCTACAAACTGTCCTTTTAGATGTAGGAGAAAACTGTATGGTCAGTTGGAATTGACTTTTGGAAAGATCTCTGTATGCTTACGCGTGGAAAGAAATATTAGTAGTTTGTTCCCACAGAGGAGGACACGTTTCCATACAAGATAAGAGGTTATCTCCTAATGATTCTTTTTTAAGTAGTATTGTGAGGTACCACTTCTGTAGTCATATTCTTCTGAAAAGCCATTAAATATTGCAGATTACTGCTTTTTTTATACAGAATAAATCAAATGTCTTGGACAAAATGGATGCTGTCTCTCCTCTTTTGACAAAACTACTTATGCTTGAGAAACATAGGTTTGCAACTCCTCTTGGTTCCCTTCATCTCCCTTTTTCACACAGTTTAAGAAATGTTGTCATCTTAAAAAAAGGATAACGTGACAGGAACGCATGATTAAAGGACAAAAAGAGATGGGGCTGGAGAAGGGTAGAGATATAAATTATAAAAGAAGAGATAGGAGACAATGCGTGTCTTTGACACAGGCTCTTCGCTAGTGTCAGGTTCCTGAGTGTCACCTTTGCCTGCTGTTTTCAATAGCTGGGAATGCCCGCTGACGTGGTGTGGGTATTGCTCCCTCCACAGGAAAGGTGGTGGGGTGCTGCTGCCATAATTACTCCCTTAGCTCATTCTTCTGGTCATTGTTTCTGGCGGTTTTATTTCTGGGCCATGTGTATGTCCGTATGGTCCATATGATGGTGTGGCTGTTTCTTCAGGTAACTTTTAATAAAAATGAGAAAATGACAAAAAAAAACCTCATCAAAAGAACTTTACTAAGGTTGCTAATACAGATATTTAAAAGCTGAGGAATTTCCGAATTCAAATTTGAGGTGAAGCCTTAATTTACTCCAAATGTACGCAGAGGTGATTATTTCTAAATTCAGTAATTTTCAGTTTGCAGACCAAAAATATTTTCCAGTGGAACAGTGTCAGTTGGAGTGGAGTATATTCAGGCCTGCTTCTTCTGGGCTTGCCTCTGTTCATTACAGTCTGTGGGCCCTGGTGAGTAGGGTGTGAGTGCCGGGGGGCCGTGGAGAGCTGACCAATAGTAGTATTTTAGTTACATGATTATGTTTTTATCTTAATTGTGCTATCTCATGACCTCTGCCTCTTTCAGTACACTGTTTCAAATTCATTTTTGAGTGGAGTCAAATTTGGAAACTGACTTTTCTGTAGAGCTTACTTGTAGCAGAAATTGGAGGATTAATAGAAATTGAGAAAGAAAGAAGATTTCTTCTGGTGAAGGCATTTGAATCACAGAACGGTTGAGACTGGAGGGAACCTCTGGAGGTCATCCTGTCCAAACTCCTTGCTCAAGCAGGGTCACCAAGAACAGGTTGCCCAGGACCACGTCTTGTTGGCTTTTGAGTATGTCCAAGGATGGCGACGCCACAACCTCTCAGTGCAGCCTGTGCCAGTGCTGGGCAGAAAGCTGCAGTGCAAGCCCTGTCTCTGTTTGCGGCTGTCTTGCACAGCTCTTAGGCTTTTCTAGACTCCTAGCTCGTCCTGTGCATATGATGGTTAGAACTTGATTAATGATGATACAGTATTTTATTTCCTCTTCACCAGTCAATATACGGTCAATAAAGAAAAACTAACAATTTATTCATTCATATGGTTTTCATATCTGTAGCAAATGAGCACTTCACAAGTATGACATGCTCAGGCAAAGGAGTGAGTGAGCAGAGGGAAGGTGGGACTACTCAAAGTGTTAATCAGAGTATTCAAACCTGAATTTCAGTATGTGTGCACAAGGTGACCAAGCTAGCATTGGGCAGTCAATCTTAACTTAGGGGTGTGCTTTGTTTGGCAGCTTCTGTATTTTTGATAGTTTTGTATGTAATTTTATACAGTTGAATATAGTATACTAAACAGATTTTGACGCAAGGAATAAATTACTTCTCCTAGGAGACACAGAGGGTATGGGATAGGTCTGAAGTTTAGCCTAGTGCAGCTTTTAGAAATAAGAAGAAAAGTATTCTTGTTTCTCTTGCAAATATAATGGATATTTCCTGGGTGATGTATAGGTTGAGGATATAATTTAGTGTGTTTATCAGAAGGCAGCCAGCCTGCTTGAGAGAGTTCTCTCTCTTCCCTTCTTCCTTCTGGTTCCCTGCTTCCTGTCCTCCCTTCTCTGGACAACGTTTAAATAGAATTAAAAGCTTTGCACAGGAATGTTTGAGAGTTAGACTGTGTGAGAACCCATTCTACACTTCTGGCAGATTTCCAGGAAAGCTTAGCCCTGTGTTTCTTGAAGCTATGATGTGCTCTGTTCCAACAATGCAGAAGCTAAACTTACACCATCTCTTGGGAACACGACTTACTAAGATAGAAGAGCTACAGACTTGGGATTCTCCTGTGCTTTGGAAAGAGAGGATGCCAAGGGGTCACACCCCATACCCTCCCTCATTTGAACAAATACAGTAACCAAACTGGGAGGGGAACTTGCTAAAGCCATAGTGCAGTATAGGTAAGTTAAAACAAAGATTAAAAACAATTTACAGGAAGAAACATGTTTAAGGAGGAACATTGAATTATGGAGTTTAATTATGATAGGAATAATTTACTTCAACTCATCTTAAATCAGACATATAAAAAATAGACACGTGATCAAGGAATTCAGCTTTCAGTTATCTTTTACAGTTTGATATCTTTCTGAGAACCTCCAGCTAAGTGCGATATTTTTCCTTTTTAAATGTTGTTATGCAAATATTTGAAAATTTGGATTTAATTTTCAGTTGCTTTTTACAATTTGATGTCTTTATGCCCCAGGTAAGCATAATTTTTATTAAAAAAAAATGTTGCTACATAGTTGAAAAATTCAAACAACTTAAAATAAAAAGGCAGTCAGATAATTTGTTTCCATTTCCTTTTGTTCCTTAGCACTGTGAATATGTGAAAATAGATATGTACCTATGTATTTGAGTGCATGTATGTGTATGTATACAGAATGCGTATGTATTGCATGCATGTGTATGCTAAAGTTTTAATGGCTGATATGGTGATCACGGTGGTGCTTACTGCTTAAGTAATAAATCTATTCTTGGTCTAGAATTTTTGTTAGAATTGGAATTTAAATAAGTGGTTCCCTTCACTTCATGGATGAATCTTCATTTTCAGATATTTAAGGATGGGTTGAATGCTTTGTGATTCAAGAAATCTGATTAGACTTGTCAACCTGCACTTATAAAATGAGGATTTTCTAGGATGATTTGAGGACAAATTTGCTCTCCTGCTTGACCACATTATCCCTGGCTTCTCTTTTCCATCAGTGTCTGCCATGCGTTTTCTTCCATAACTTTGAGTTCATGGATCACCATGATAAATGAAGTAATGGACTACCTAAGGGTAATGCTGAGGAAGATTGATGGCCAAAATATTAGTAGAAGCCTCAGGCTAAAACTAAACGTATTAGAAGTGTAGTGTGTCTTATTAAAGCCATAAAGCAAGTGTTTAGAGTGACTACAATGTGGAACAAATCTCCTTTAACAGATTAATATTGGGTAATGGATGTTATTGTTAATCTAGGCTGTTTCAACATGGTGTCTCATTTCTATTTCTTCTGTTTAGATTTTGTATGTAGACATTTTCTTGCACTTGTCTATATTAAGTAGACATACATTTTTTCAGAAAACAAATACGCAATTTTTACATGATGTTTGCAGATCTGGCTTTCAGAGTACCGGGATTGCAGCACTTCAGTCTGTGTGTGTTCTCGATTAATTTCTTTTTTCGGAGAACTGTTCTAATCTAGGTAGTAAACCAGGGAGCTGTAGACTTACAGATCTATTATCTAATCCCTTATCTCCATCAATTTTGGGGGGCAATCCATTGATTTGATCGATGTAGATTTCACTTTAAGTCAGAAATCAGGATTTTTTGCCTTTCACATAAAATGTTGTACATTTTCATCCTTTAAAAGAGTTGAATAGTCTACTTCTTTGAGCCTTCTCTCAATCCGAACTCTTTGTTGGTTGCTTTGCTCATTCTTTACTTGCTGGCCTAGAGGAAATTTCCTTTAGAGCTATTTGTGAAGTTACATGTATATTTTTTTTTTCCTTGCAAAAATAAATTTTTTGGCATAAATCAAGGTTGTGTATGAAAGGAGGTTGTCTTTAGGAGCCTTGATGAGTAAACTTGTTATCTGATTTGCAATGGGGAGAACCAAAAGATACTTCTAAATAATGGGAATAATGTGAAAGAAAGAATATTCAAACTTGAAGGACAGAAATAGAACAATTGGAGAGAACGATTCAGAAAAGTAGAGTAGTTGCAAGTGAAATTAGGGACTTAAATTAAGAAAATTAAGAACCTCAAGCCAAAACATAAGTACTTTTATTAATTGTCTTATAAATATGAAATTGCATTTTAGTCTGGTTTCCCAAGGACATTAAGCTTATATAATCATTTGGGCTTCTTTATCCCTCAATAACTGTTGAACCCTGATGACCAATTTCAACAAGATTTTTCTGAAGGGTAACAATTTCAACAACAATTAGGCTGCTGCATGTTTTGTGACTATCAGCAGGGTAAGGAATGAATCCCAAACTTATTTTCCAGCTAAGACAGGAAAATCCTCTGCTGCCGTTGTTCTTTCCATTTGTCGGCAGCTCAACAGGCATCAAGATTTGTGTATTGGCTGGCCTGTTGGCAAGCTTGTGGTTGAAAATTAATTAGTGCACGAGTTGCTCTACAGTAGCATAGCACTTGCCAACTTTTGCCTCAGAGTGTTTTAGCAGAAGACCTCAAGGGAAGAGAGCTTACTGTGGTGGGTACTGAAAGGAAAATAGCAGAGAAATTCTTGGGAAACCATGCTTTCGTGGGTTTTATTGCTCGCAGACCTGACTTCTGATGTGGAAAAGAATTCTGGATTCACAGTAGAAGTGCTTAATCCTATTTTCTTTATTATTCATTTATGTTTATCCATGGGTGTACTTTTCTTGCAGTGGTGTGATGAAAGATTCAACTTCCAAGCTACGTTTTTACAGTGCTTGGCAAAACATGTGCCAAATATTTACTCAGCTGAAATGGACCCCTTGCTGGAGAAACAAGAAGAAATGGTCCAGGCAGCAATATTATACCCACTGGAATGTTATTTGTTTGGGGAGGACCCAGATATATTCCTAGAGAAACTACAACAGAGTGGAACCTCCCAGCTCTGTGGGAAGGTGTTCAAAGGAGGGGAGACAACATACTCTTGCAGGTAAGAATGAAGGTATGTTATCATGAACGTTCCCATGTCAGATAATACAGCAAAGCAGTTTAATAAAATTAGTTGCACTATTAACTAGTCATTGCTTGTGTTAGGGTAGGTCTTTGCTTAACTAACAGTGGCATTTGCTTCACATTTCAAACCACTTTAGAGTGAGAAAAATTGCATGTGAAAAGCAGGCTCTGGCAGAGAAATGGGGAAGGAAATGGAAAGGATACTAAAGGTACTGAAAGCCATTGTTTAAAAAGATTGGATGATAGGATTTGATTATGGGGTCTGTACCTGAATTGAGGGAGAACAGGCATAAAAGTCTGTGCACTGTAAAGTACTCGCCCTTTCAAAGTCTGAAACGGAATCCAGCATTTCTGAGCATCATCAGTCCTTTGCTTAAGCAATAGCGGTGTGACCAATGGTCATTTTTTCACCTTCTTTCTCATCCTGGAGTATATTAAAGATGGCAGATCATTGATTTGATATAATTCACTTTTAAAATTCATATTAATACAAACATATTAATATGAATAACTATATTAAGAAGTTAGAGGTCTTTGTGGTGGATCTAAAGATTGCAACTGTGCTGGCAATTCACTAGTATTAATATGATGCTATTGTCGTAGTTTTCAGTTTGTTTTAAAAGCCTCGAAAATGTCATCAGAAATGCCAAAAGAATATTAAGGATGAGAAATATTATTATGACTAAAAAATCCAGCCCTTAGAATTTAGGAAATGACAAAATGAAAGCTCTCTGTAAACTTTGTGAATTATGCTGTAAGGTTTTAATCAATCACTTACTCTTCAGCTTTTTCTAGGAATAAGTTAGTGTTGTGTATGAAAGGAGAATGGTCTTTGAAGAAGTCCTTACGTGTTTGCTAGAAAGTGTATAGTGAATGCAACATTGGATTGTACGAAGGAAAAGGATGGTCAAGGCAGTTTAATGCTGCTGTAACAGGAATAGTTCTGTTCCTACCTCTGCAGAGTTTTTCTACGATAGCAGGGAAAATGACAAAGTTATATTTCTCAAAGGTGGTCTCTTTCTTGTTTTCTTGAGTTTGTCTGCCAAAAATGTGGTAGTATTTATACAAAATACTGTACTTACTACTGCAACTGAAGCTTTAGGCTTCTAAAATGCTGAAAATAATAGATACTCTGAAATAGTAAAATGTAAATGTCTTGAATTGGGCATTCAAATCTAGCAGGCACTTCTGGCTTAATTTTTCTTTTAAGTCACCTTGCAGTAAATTTATGGTAATGAATGAATGTTAGTGAAGTATTAAATTATTGTAATGATTATCATCTAAAGGTTTGAGAGGAAATTAATTCTGTAATCAGAATTACCATACTATTTTTGTTGTATTGTAAAGGAGGCTTGAACCAGATGTTGTATAGTGGCATAAAACAAAAAATGTGATATGTTGTCATTAAACACCTGTCATCCACATTTTACATAGAATGAAACAGCATTTAAAGAAAAAAGAGTGACCATGTTTTAGGGGAAAAAAACAATATAAAAAAAGCATATATGTATATGGAGCATAGAAAAAAATGGAATTAGGTTGCTCATGAGTGTAATTCTGGATTTTCAGGTATTTTTAGTGCATGACTGAAACTGTTGAAATTAAATTTCACAGTATATATTCTTTGGCTTGTTTCGTAAAGGAATTCTCTTTAGTTTTTAACTTCTAACTGTTTAAAAAGTTAGAAATGTAACCTAGCAGAAGTGTAGCAGAAGTTTCATTAGCAAACTGGCTACAGTTGTTGGAAACAATAATAAAGGTTACTTCAGAGTCATCATGGGTTTTAATAGCTGCTTATTCTTAGCAAAACAAGAAATATGTTAGCAACAAGCTTTGAAAGTGGAAATCAAGGACGTTTCTGATAGAATCTGGTATAACAGGTTCGAATACATGGTTCAAGCCTAACAAGACTGGCTTTTGTCTTCTTTCTGTGACATGGAGTAGCCAATGTTTTTATAGTTTGAATCTGTTGTTAATCTCGTTTTTTCAGAGCAGCATTTTCTTTTGTGCATGAAAATTCCATGTGTTTGCTTTAGAAAGTTTTTCAGTTACCATTTTTGTTGCAGAGACTGTGCAGTTGATCCAACTTGTGTACTCTGTATGGACTGCTTCCAGAATAGCATTCACAAGAACCACCGGTACAAGGTAGAAAAATCTTATATTAAGAAATTGTACTTGTAGCTTTAGAGAAGATTTTTAATTGAGGATATAATAAACTGCATATAAACCATTAGTAATTTTTATTAAAAAAATAAAATCTGGCATTTACTAATTAGTTAATTACCTCTCTCTCATGTTTTCTAACTAAAAAGCCTCTTTTAAGAACGCTATCTTTCTAATTCAAGAACCAAAATGTAAAGGAGTGTTTATGAATGCATATGTTGTTATTCTCTTTGGCAATATCACAGAAGTGTATGTCAGAGCAAAAAGCTGTGACTGAAAATGACAGTCCTGCCCTGAGTCCCAGTCAGTACTGTTTGGAAATTTAGAATGAGTGTGTGTATACAAGGGCCATTACTTCAGCACTTATGTCACTGATGCAGTCTCTACATTTCCACTCTGTTCCTCCATTTAGATTTGCATAAACTACTTTGCGCTTAGCGCACAATGATGAAGTTAAAACAAATGTTAAGCTTCAATTTTTTATTGAGGAGATTGTTCTAGAACTGGATCACCTCTTTCTGATATCCTTTTGATTCTCTTTGAGCCAAATCTGTTTTATCTTTGAGAGATTCCCATGCTTTAATTAAAGAAGGATCTTTTAAATAATTCTTAGCTAACTCGCTGCCTAAGCTGTCATCTACTGTTTCCTTCCCAGATCCCATTTTTTGCTTGCCTTGTTCACTGAGAACTCTGTAATTTGAACAGCCTTGGCAGCAGAAATGGAAAACAATATATTAAATGTCATTTTTAAAGCTGGTCTAACTCTGTTGCAAGAGGCAAGAAAATGTACAGGAACATTATGTATTCAATTTAATTATCTTTCACGACCAAAAAGTGGGCTAGATTTTTTTTTTTTTTTTTTGTCGGTTATCCCTTCATTGACATGACATCCATTTAAGAGACTTGTCTTACTTGTACTATCAATTGGTCATAAATCCCCTCTAAGTGGGTATGTTTCCATGAGAGACAGTTTGGAAGAAGATCCTAGCAATCTCAAAATTAACTGGGACTAAAATACAATATTCTGTGCCTCTGTATAAGTCTTTTTATACTGAACTGAGAATGTGTTGTAAGTATCGATTCAGACATATAAAACTACTTGGGTAATGCAAATATAACTTCCATATACGCACACATGCGCACATGGTTTACAGAGAGGTAATATGAAAACCAGGGAAAATAAACAATAATGATTACAGAGCAATTTGGAATCACAGCTGAGCTGAGAAGCTGTTGTCCTTTCCCTGTTTTTCAGCAACTTCTTCAGGCAAAGCATCAGCCATGGAAATAGGTAGTCAGATGGGAGCAGGTTTGTTGCATTGCCATTTTAAAGATTCAATCTAAAGAATGCAGATTATGCTCTTCGTAGATTCACAGAATAATTTAGATTGGAAGGGATCTAAGGAGATCACCTAGTCCAACCTCCTGCTTGAAGCATGTCTAATTAGATCAGGTTATTTTAAAATGTTTCAAGTAAATAACAAATTTTTGAATGTCTTTTTAGTGGGTCACTTAGTGTTTTTATTATTATTTTAGGATTGGGGATTTAGGGTAAGCTAAGGATAATTATTTTTGCCTGAGTTTTGTATGAACTTTTTGCCAGAATGAAAGGTCAGAATTTGTACTTTTCTGAAAGTGTAATGCAAATTTAAAGTTGCAAGAATGTCTTTAGAAGCTGGTTATGTCTTATTTTCTTTGGTTAGAAGTGGAGGTACTTCTAAATGTCTGTTTAATATGCACATATTCTTGTTTAGATTATTTTCAAATGTTAACAAGTAATTTGTAAAGAAGGCATTAAGCACCTTTGCTATAATTTTGCTAATAAAATCAGAAATTATTATTTTGCCATTTATGAAGTGCTTATTCATCAGTCATAGGCTTTTTCACCTACTTTCTAGTAAAATTTGTTTAAGACTTGCATACTTTCTTGCAGCAGCAACTGTTTTTCCTCCTTTGTTTTCTGCTCAAAAAGTTTACATTTTTTTCCCCCCACTCCTCTGCTAAGTCTCCTTTTATCTAAAAAAAGAAAAAATGTTGTGGTAAGTCCGTTGGTTATGCAGTGACTCTTGTATTTTGTAAGTAGGTATTTATACTTGTGTTTGACTTAAAATAATGAACATTTCTATTTTTCTCTTGCTTTTTATGTGCATATTTCATGACTGAAATATATATTTTTTTACAGATGCATAGCTCCACAGGAGGTGGATTTTGTGACTGTGGGGATACAGAGGCATGGAAGGCTGGACCACTGTGTACTAAACATGAGCCTGGAGCATCAGGTTCTGCAAAAGAAGTAAGAATATCACTTAAAGTGAAAGAATAAATACTATAAATATTGCCTTTTTTTTTTAAAAAAAAATGCTTATTCCTGTATATGAAAGTATGTATATTGTATAATTCATGTAGTACGTCCAAACAAGTTGAATCAGGATTTCTTTGGTCAAGGTGTTTGTTGGGGTCAAATGTACATATTGGACATCCTTTGTCTCCAAACAAAAGGCAAAAACAATAGAACAGTTCCATCTACCTGTCTTGTGGATTTCTGTCTTTGATTCAGACTTAAAATTGCAGTCTCTTGCTCTTTTCTTTGCTATGTGTAGTACTCCGTTCTTATCTACAAATAATTGGTTTCCCAGTGGTTAGTAAATGTTTAGATATAGTACTTGATTTTAATAATATTTTCTCTTTTCCGCATTACTGAACAATTTTTTTTGTCAGTTACTTCTGGTGTGTGATCTGTCACTATGACTAAAATAAGTCCCTGTGCTTTAACTTCTTATGCTAGCATGTCTCATGCTTATCGTACCTCATAAAGCAGCATATTAATGAGAAATATGCTATCTTATAGGTAGTTCTCAGAGAGATGGTAGGCAAATCAGTTGCTTCAGGGAAAATTGTTTTTTCCAAGTCCTACATTCTGAGTTAATCGGGATAAATAAACCTTAGCATTCATCATTGCAAATAGACCCCTAACTCCTCCTGGTTTTGTTGCAAAAGTACTGTTCTTATTAAAGAGCACTGGTCTTACAGAAGAATGAGACAAAGTTTTCTTTCACTTGTTCATCCTTCAAAAAAACATGAATCTTAATGGATTTCAGAGATAAAAATAGTTGAAACTCCAAGACGGGGTCATCTGATTACCACTTGGAGCTAATCACGGTAATGTTCACCTGCTTATACTTCAGTAAAGTCTATTCTGCTGTGCAGTACTTATCTCCGAGTACTGAGCCATCTGATATGTGTGTGGCTGATACCTACACATTACTTACGAAAACCTGTGATCAAAAGAAGCAAATTGTTACCTCAATATTAGAATACCCAAAAATAGCTACGGTATGGTTAATTTTACTGCTGTCACCATTACTACATATGCGTTTTAAGACTTTTTCCAGGGTTGTCGGGCATTGGAACAGGCTGCCCAGGGAGGTGGTGGATTCCCCATCCCTGGAGGTATTCAAAAGGCGTTTAGACGAGGCCCTAAGGGATATGATTTAGTGGGGGACTTGGTAGTGATACGTTAATGGTTGGACTCGATGATCTTGGAGGTCTCTTCCAACCAGAACAATTCTATGATTCTATGATTCTAGAGATGTTTCCAGAATAAGAAACTAGCACAGTTCCTCTTTGGGAAGTATTCATTTTCATCCTTGCATTCTGAAGGAAAATAGGATTTTTTTGCAATGCTAGATTCCTGTTACTGTTGATAAAGGCATACAGGAAGGTAGAGAACTCGTGTGTCTACCAGCTTCAAAGCCACCTTTGGATGCTATGGAAAATTTATGTTACAAGATGCTCAGTATCAGATTTCTAGCTGATTGCCGAGAGGTCCTTATCAAGTCACAAAGAGAATTTAGCAATGGTCTTAAGACAAAATGTTCAGGTCTTAGTTGAAAATTAAGTGTTCTTTCACTTGAAAATTGTTTCCAGCCAAAGCATCTCCATTGCTCCTAGGTAAGTGATGTTACTTATGCCTCGGGTGACTAGTTTGTCTTACAGACAGTAGTTAGCGTACATTATGGATTTCACCTGTGATGGCTCACAAAAAAATCACACCGATACCTGGATGAACATGAACCTATGAGGCACATTAAGAACTTTAACAAAGAGATTCTAAACAAAATAGATTGTATCTCCCAGCTTTAAAATTTAGATTTCTGTATGAGATCTTCTAACAGTTGTTTCAGAACTTTGTTTTTGAGAATAATAGTAATTTTTGGTTCCAACAACTCCGACCAGAGTCCCTAAAATCATTTATGAAATGTTTACTTACTGCAGGGAACCTGTTTCTCTGCAAGGTATAGATTTTGATCAGATCTGGTATTTGCATCTGTGACAGCATATTCTGCTTTTTACCTCCCTTTCCTTTAGAACAGCTTTTTCGTAACAATAAAATAATCCAAAAACAAATGTTAGGAAAAACACCAAACCCTTTATCAAAGTGTTACCAAAAAAGCTGTTTCACTCTTGTTAAAATCACACTGTCCAAATTTCGTGGGCTTTTTTTCAAAACCATATTCAAACAAAGCTTGAGAGGAAACTGCATGCATTCAGGGTCCGCAGCATTTTATTTCTGTTTGGATGAAGATAAGCTGCTCAGAATGTTCTTCAGGCCATTTGTATCCAATGGAGATAAAGCTAAAGGATAGATCATATCGATAATGACAGCAGCTAACACAGTATCTCTTGGTTTTAAACTTTACTGAGAACTGTAATCGTACCGGTGCTGATAAGGGAACAGGGAACCTCCCATGCTTCTTCGAGTAGTATTTCTCTTCCAATCTCTGATAAGGTCTTTGGTTTGCAGTGAATTCGTTTGATCATCACTTCTGTCATGCAGTTGTGCAAGTCCAAAGCTATGTTACAACTACTGTCAAATAAAATGGAACATACTCCTACAATGGGTGCTACCCACGAGTCGTGAATGAAAGAAAACAATTAGACAATTACTTGAATTTGAAGAAGTAGAAAGTTACTTATTATAATAGTTCTTTGTTGTCAATATATGTAGTTATTATGCAGTCAGTATATGTAGACTCTCTAGTAAAAGGGCAGAAGTACAACCACTACAATAATGAAATACATCAGTATATTAATGTGTACTATGTGTAACTATTTGATAGATTGCATTGCGTGACCATCTTCCTTTTTTAATACAAGACTTGTCCATCAGGGATTTTTTATGACGAAGAGACTCATGGATGTTTGGATTACCTCATAGTTTGTTCTCTGTTTTGAGAATCAAGGAGATTCATAATGTAGGAATTTTCTCAGCATATAGTGCTTATTAAAAGAAGTAAGTTGCAAAGTGCATTTGGAACAGACATCTTGCATACTTCTTTTCCAGCATGTTTTCTGATAGTATAGAAGTTTATCACATGCTTGTCAAACAAAAAGCACTCTTTTTCTGGATGAACCTGACCAGTATTCCTTTAATTATTCTAAATGCAGAGGATACATCATGCTAGGGTGTTTATAAACTTACTCTGATCAGGTAGGAGCAAATAAGAAGGATATGTTTGCAGTATGTTTGTCTGCTATGCTGAACGTGGTAAAAATGTGCTTAGGAACTGGCTGCTATTTTTAAAAGGTAGATTAAGTTTAGAGTTTGATCTACAGAATGACCTCCTTTTAAAAATGAGCCCTTAGTAGAGGACAGGTTTCAATCTACAACTTTAAAGATAAGCACCAGAGTTTTTAGCATTTCTGAGATAGTGAGGTGAGCATTAATAAAATACAGTATCCTTACAAAAATCTTGATTAGATCTTAGTTTAGAGAAAAAAAAAAAGGTTTACAATGAGGAGATATTTACAAAACATGTTGGTATGTATGTAATATGGGACTCGGAAAAGCAATCCTTCGTTTTAGAATCCCTACTCCAGGCTTTTAGGAATCATCCGTTCCTTCTTGATTCCAAATTAATGTCTTCACTCTGTCAGAAATATAAAAACTTTTTTGCCTGAATGTATCCTTAAAACCAGATAATTTTAAGAATTCGTGTCTGAGATAAGGTAAAAATACTTTCCAGGCACATTCATTTTTTTAAAAAAAGAAAATAGTTTTTTAGTTATTTTTTAAACTTTGATATCAGAACATACTTTGTTCATTCTTCCACAATTTTGTTTTTTGAGGCTTTACCTGGAGCTTAAATAATTATACATTTTTGGGCATAGTTCTGAGGAAATTTTCTTTTTACCCTTTCAATTTACATTAGTTGTATCTTAATTTACTTTTACTGTGACTTCTATTAATGTGGATAGCATTGGAGGTGGCATTGCATCATTTAACTTTTCACTATTTGTATGAGTTCAATCCCCACTTTTAATAGTTTATAAATCCTTTGATGTGGTTTCCTTTGATTTTTTTCTACAGTCTGAAGGAGAGCAGCATGTCTTACTACAAGGTTCTTGTTTGGAGCATCTCTATGCAAAGCTTTGTGTTTTCCTCCAGCTCATTTTTGCTTAAAAAGCCAAACTCTTAAGAAATACTGGGGGAAAAAAAATAGTGTATTTACAACTCAGTTCAATCAGATTATTCTTAGCCCTATAGTTTTTTTTCCATTCTGTTCCAAACTTCAGGCTGATGATAGCTTTGTCAGTCTGGGGAAAAAAAAATTACCCCAGACATTTACATTCTTAATTACCAAGATCTACCACAAGCTTATCCAAAATTAAGTGTGTACACACAGTGATATTTATAGACCGTGATTTCATTGGCAGACATTTTAGATTGTATGTTTGACTCCAAATTATTCTTCTAATGCTTATCAGGTCAGAAAACTGTTGTTCAGAGCTTTGGAAGCAATTGGTTATGTTAACGCATTTTTCCTTCTCTTCCACTACATTTTTAGCTTTTCCATCGTATGGACGCAACATGATTTTACTTGATTTTTTTTTTTTAAAAGCAACCTGCTTCATAAATGGATAAATGTGACTGTATAGTTGATTTAAGAATTTTTCAAAAACATGATTCCTAGCTATATTAAATGCATTGCTCTTTCTGTTGTTTTATATTTAACATCTGTCAGATTGTGTATTGCGGAGGTGAGTGCTCTTAGTACTTTGGGACTGAAAGTCAGATGTGAAAAGCTTTATTCTTGGAAAGTATCTTTGTTTCTCATCTTTTCTTACTCTGGTAAACATACATATTCAGATTTTGTAGGCAGTTTGGGTGATCCTAAAATTATAGGAAACTGTGTAAATACTGTAGAAAATATCAGCCTCTGTTTCTGTGTCATATTTATATATGAAATTACTGGATTTGGTTGCATTAACATTAATAACAACATTATATACCATTTATATATGCATATGCTGAAAGGAAGGTGGTATGTGGAAAAGGTCATCAGGGCCCTTTGATTAAAGCCCTCTTTTCACACGGTGGTGTTGCAATGTATCTATGTCTTGTACCCGAATATTGATTGCTTCATTCTTAACTGCAGATTTGATTTTCTTTGCTTATAACCTTAACTTCTCTCCTGCATAAATGCTTATGGAAAGGATTAATAATGTTATATGATGTAGACAATTCACTTAATGAGCTTTATCTGGTTGGATGGGAAATATGTCAGTTCACAGGGATATTTTGAATGATTTCTAGATCTGGGATGGGATCTCTGAAAAGAACAGAGTTAGGTTTCCTTGGATGATACTGTTCAAGGAGGGTCATAAATGTTTGACAGAATACCCACACAGAAGAGCAATGCAGGGGAAGAATTTTGGTCTGGACTGCAAACTTCTAATATCTTCAGGTGTACAGAAGGCTGTTAACCAGCTTTTTTAAACTTAAGTTTAAAAAAAAAAAGTTTCCTAACCCATTTGGTGAGGCCTTTCATAGTCTATTCCTACATAAAAACTAGAGGCATTAAAAAAAGGTAGGTGAAACTGTTGAAATACTACTGAGAGCCCTTGGGATGAAAAAATTTTGAAGAAATTAAGTGAGGTTAATTTGCTTGAAAATCCTGAAAAGGCTAATTTCCTGAAGCAAATACAGTAATAAGGTATTCTACCAACCCTTCTTTCATTTTTAAAATTTCTTTTCCATATTAATATTATCTCCTGTTTTACAGAATTCTGAATGTCAGTTGAACGAAGAAATTATGGAGCACTCTAAAAGGGTGTTTCCCTCTGTGATAAAATACATTGTAGATATGCTTATATGGGAAGAGGAGAAAGAACTGCCTCCGGAGCTCACACTTAGGTAGGGAATATTTCCAACTTTCTCTTCAAGGCGTTAGAAACATTGATAATAATTTTGCCTGTGGTATTCTTACACTCATGCAAACTTACTAGTGCCAAAATCCCTGTAAACAGTACTGTAGCACTTTTGACCTACAGTTATATATGGAAAACCTTTTGATGCTTCATGGAAAAAGTAGTGTGTGACTGTGCTCCATCAAAATGAAGAGAGACTGTTGTGCGTCATGTTAAAAAGACAAATGGGATCATAAAACATCAGAGAGAGGAAATAATAATGGAATAATCAAATAACTTAAAATCTCTTTTGTACTTGGTACATGGTTTCTGTGGCTTACTCTGGTATAGATGGTGAGGGAATTTTTGGGTGTGTCTGACATGAAGAACATGCTTGATTTTCTTTATAGTTTTTTGTATTTGACATTTCTCTCAAGCTGTCAAGTGAGCTGTTGCTTGTATTGGATAGGACACTATTTACAATTTTATTTTTATTTGTATGATGATATGTTGGCTTTTTCCCAGTAGAGAGAAGGTAGACAGCTACTACTGTGTCCTTTTCAATGATGAACATCATTCTTACGATCATGTCATCTATAGCCTGCAAAGGGCACTTGGCTGTGAACTTGGTGAAGCCCAGTTGCATACGACTGCCATAGATAAAGAGGTTAGTGCATTCTGGATATGGGAGGACATCACTTTTTAATCATTAAGAAGTGCTACTGTAATCTCTTGGTCATAGAATCTTTGTGTCTGGGATACTGGAGCTTGAGGAGAGAGAAAGGCATGTTGCAGAGTAACTGTTAATCAGCACTTGCTTCAAGAAAGTTTTTAAACTTTATTATTTTTTTTCTTCAGGACAAAGCCCAGTTTCTTGAGAAAGGGAAGAGCAGATTTATCTGAAGTTGCCCCTTTCATGTTTGGCATGGGGTTTTTTTTGTTTTGTTTTGTTTTGTTTTCTTCTCAGTTGAGATTAATGATTTATTTTAATGGTATTTGTCTGAAAAATATACAAGTCAGCAATATGCATATTCAGTTATATTTAGTCAGAAATGTACCTTACATTTTGCAAGAGTTAGTGATCATTCTGGCTCAGACTTCATTTGAAAATCTTAAAACTTCAAATTAAGCAAATGAAACCAGGAAGAATCCATGAAGGAATGTGGGTGAACCTGACAATTCTACTACTTCATTTTTCAAACTAATGTCCCATGTAAAGATCTTACACTAGTAATGTAATTTTTTTTTCCACTAGGGGGGTAAACAAAGCATGATCAGTGTTTGAATAATCTTAATTGCAACCATATCTTTTTACCTCACAAAAGTACAAAACTTACACGTTTGCACACGGAGAAACTTTGTCTATAGCTGTATATGTATTTGTTGTATATTTACATATAAAACATCTTACTAATATTAGAATCCTTTTTTAATCTGTAAAAACTGTGTTTTCTTTTTGTGCTTCTCTTTGTTCAGGTAATGAAAGTTTAGTTGTATTTAGTTAGTAGCGTCGATCTTATGCAATTACAACGCTTGTCCTACAGTTGCAGTTTTTGTAAAATCCATATATACATGCATGCTTATAGAGTAAGTTTTAAAGGTTTCCATTATGAAGGTTCCTTTTGATTTAAACCTAAATTTTAGATCCAGAGTTGATCAGATTTTTGTTTTACAAAGCACTTGGTACAGCACAGGACTAGGTTATATTGTTTTAATTATAACAGTTCCACAGCATACAGCTACTTCTATCTTCTTGTGTGAAATTCTGCTGTGTGGAGAACTTGTTTTGGAAGCCGATACCTCTGATTTCCTTTGAGTGGAATTTGAGATCTAAGCTGGACCTGTTCTTGGCTTTGTTGAAAGAGCTATCAAACCCACACTTATAATATACCCTGCTATTTCATATACAGAAGTAAGAAATAGGAGGAAAGATTGTAGAAGAGCAATTCAGGGTGAGTGTACTTTGTGCTAGGAAGAAAGTTGATGTGGTTTGTATTTCAAGTATTCTGCAGAAATCCCTCTCATCTGTTTTAATGTGTACATCAATTTTCCTTATCTAATAATATCAAGATACCCAGACTTTACTTTGTTGTTTCATTGTTAATTTAATTAAAATAGCTTTTTTCTAAAGATAATGCTGTTAATTTTGATTTGCTTCTAGATGTCTAAAAGCAGCATGAGTGATGTTGGTCCCTGTTTTTCTTTCACTTACAAAAAACATAGCAAGGATCAGGCTTGTGACATTTGGTTTTGTTTTGTATTGGTCTCATGCTCAATATTTTCTTTAAACAGGGTCGTAGAGCTGTTAAGGCAGGACATTATGCCTCTTGTCAGGAAGCAAAAGAAGAAATCAAGGTAACTTCCTAAAATATTTTTCTTATTTAAAAACCAAACAAATCAACCTCATCATTATTGATACTGAAAACTTATTTATCTGCTGTACAGTCTTTGACTTAGTACTTCCATGCTTTTATAACCTGCCTGTGAACTTTTTGAAATTGAATTTATGCCACCACATTTGGTATAGATAGATAGAGGTACCTTCAGAAATAAAACATCAGACTGATTTCTTTTTTTGTTAGGGTTTGCCATTAACATGTGCTTGGGGGAGATAATGGGTGGTGAAGACAAATATGAAAATTCATGTTATCTTTATTTTATATCTACTAATATTTACCTGACTCCTAGAGGCATTCTGAAAACGTTTCTCAACGACCACTTCATGTGGAGGTTCTGCATGCTGATGTTATGGCTCACCAGAAGTTTGCCTTGCGCCTTGGTTCTTGGCTGAACAAACTCATGAGCTATTCAAGTAAGCATAACTGGTTTTTGTTATGATAATGCCATGTCAGTATTTGAATGACTAATTCTCCCAAAAAAGTCTTTAGCAGTGTTATATATGATATTCCCTTATTAAAATACTTTCACATTCCTCCTAATTAGTAAATAAACAATACAGTAGTATCGGTGCTGATATCCATCAGTATGGTTATCAATAGCAGTGCTTTTCTGTTCCTTCTTGCTAAATGTCTTTCCCTGCTTGAGCTCTGTCTGTTCCTCTAGAAGTTTTATTATCCTCAGTTTCAGCATCACATGCCCTATTTCAGTGACTTCTTTGCTTAAAAGCTGCTCTCCCCAGTGCTGGTGGAAAGCTGCAGAACGTCTCCCTCAGTGAAAGCATACATCCTCTGCTTGAATTAATTCCTGCTTCAGATCTGATAGCTGTGATTAATTAGACAGTGTCCGTAAAACAAACAAAAATCTGAATTTAAAAATTTGTCCAGTCGTGGAAAGTCTGTTCTAAACTTTCAAACATTGCTCTGGTGTTTGCTCGTGATTTTAAAGAAGACTTCTGAATCAATGTAATTTTGATTTCTGTTACTGGGTTTTGTCATATCTGTGTTTTGACAGACTAAAGCCATTATAAAATTTCTTTTCACTGTACAAATATGCATAGATTAAGCTCTACTCACTGCTTATCTTCCTTCTTGATAGGGTAAATCTGTTGGTCTGCTTTAGCTTCTTTTGTAAGCTTAGATAATAAAGTGAATTTCTTACCTCTTTTTCTGCACACTTATTTCCAGTCTTTCCCTTGAAATACAAATGTTAAGAATTATACCTTTTTGTAATTCTCTACAGTATTTTACACATTTTAGCTTTCTGTTCTGTTCAACTTTGTATTTATTTCACTGATGGTATTTTCTTGCTGGTCTGAGTTCTTCAGACAGTTCTTTTAACACAGTCAAAAATTTGTACTGATTATGGTTTATTTCAAGGTTTCTAGTGAAAGTTTGATTTTTATCCACATTTTTCTTCCTAGATAATTTTTCTTATTATTTTCAATTTTATGAGATTACTCTATTTAAAACACCAACTAACACCTAATTATTCAACTGTTGACTCTGTGAGAGTATGAACAAGTCGGTGTAGTGGCCCAGCAAATCCCCCAAATTTTAGGTTTTTAAGCATTACCTTTTTAGCTGATGAGATAAGCTAAAACTACAAAGGAGTCTCCCATGTTGGGTATAGCATTTTAGGTTAGGAGACTGTTACAGGTTAACTCATACTTTAAGATGTTTTATGAGAGTCTTCAAAAACAAAGATTGAAGTCTAACATTCCTGTCCTTGTTCTTCTGGATTATATACATAGATGCTTTAAGAGCCTGATGTTCTGTACTCAGCTGGAACTTTTTGGTGGTCTGCTGATTCCTGTTCTTTTCCTGGTTTTGCTTCAAGTGGTAGAACACAGATCAAGAAGCATTCAATACTATTTATTTCCTGGTTGTGAGGAACTTGATTCATGACACTCCACTTTTCCTTTTGAAATTATTAATGTAAGAGCTCATTTCTGATCATTAGTAACCCATGGGTGACTCTGATATGTTGATCCCCAAAACTGCATCAGCAAGTACTGTATTTACTGATAGATGCAAGAAAATTTAATGTTCTGAAATTCAAAAGACTGACTTTCAGGGTCCAAGGCAGGGACCAACTTAGACTTACCTAGCCTGTGAATTTCTGTGCTGACACAGTGAACTCTTCTTTTAGATCTGCTTTGCAAAGCTGTCTAAATGTTTTTCATTTTAAAATACTCTTCTGCATCACTGGAATTATTTAATAAAGTAGGTAAGAATAATAATAAGAAACAGGACAAGGGGTAATGGCTTTAAACTGAAAGAGGGTAGATTTAGATTAGATACTAGGAAGAAATTTTTCATTGCCCAGAGAAGTTGTGGATGCCCCATCCCTGGAAGTGTTCAAGGCCAGGTTAGATGAGACTTTGTGCAACCTGGTCGAGTGGAAGGTGTCCCTGCTCATGGCAGGGGGGTTGGAACTAGGTGATCTTTAAGGTCCCTTCCAACCCAAACCATTCTATGATTCTATGAAATTAGTAAGGGGAGAGTATGTGGGAGTATGTTCACTGAGAAAAAACATTGTTAAAAATAATTCATACTTAAATGCCTTCTTTTTTTTCTTTTTTTTAAAGAACAGAATTCTATAATTCTCATTTTGTTGGCTCATATAATTTCATTATCGAAGCATTCTTCTACAAGTGAATACTTTTATCCCTGTAGGTGACTTTCGCCAGATCTTTTGTCAAATATGTCTCAAAGAAGAAGCTGGATCTGAAAAGCCGTGCTTCATAAGCAAGTTGATGCTATGGGATGCAAAACTTCATAAAGGTTTGTGTGTCCATGTTGCTATAAACTGAAGAGGCACATTTTTCACATGTGTAACAAATGTGTAAAAGTAAAGAAGTGCTATGCAGGTGGAGTTACATTTCTTTACAGTTTTTATATTATTTTGTGATATAGCCTTTTATTTTTACAGCTGAGATAATTGATAATTTGAGCGTGTATTTGCTTCCTGAATTTTTCCTGCTGTATGTATTTTGAAGAATCTTTTCACAAGTTGTAGCTTGACTATGAGTGACTTGATGCTTACCCTGTGTTTTAAATACATACCAATAAATGTTAAAAATAGAAAAAAAAAAAAAAAAGAATAACTTCATTCATATATTTTGTAACCATTTCAAGGCTTTCAATGATTTTTAATTATAATTTAATAATCTATTCCTCTTTTCCACAAAAAGCTGCATCTTAGTACAATAAAGTGACGTGCATTGTATTGACTCTTCACAGGGGCAAGGAAGGTTCTTCATGAACTTATCTTCAGTAGTTTTTTCATGGAAATGGAATACAAAAAGCTTTTTGCTGTGGAATTTGTGAAGGTAAATGGTTATTTGGTTTTTATGCTATGAATTTTTGCTAGCTTTGTAAAATCTCCCCCAAACTTGAAAATTGTTTCAATATGAACAATGAATTTTCAACAAGCAGAGCTTCAACAACTAGCTCAGCCTTTATAGAGTGTGTTAATTCCAATGTCATTGGTTTGTTCCTTATAATCACGTAGGTATACATGCTCATTTTGAATGCAGTGTTGTTAGTATTCTGTGTACCTTTTGAAATGGCAGGTGAACTGCAACTGAAACTGGTCTTTCTTTTTAAAAATTAGATACAATGGTTAAGAAATATACAAAACGTAAGACCAAGTGTTTTTTGTTTTAGTGAGACTTTTTAATCCTGATAAAGGTGACTGACACTTCGTGGTTTTCTCTGGACTGAAACAAAGCGAACCAAGACTTTCTTTACTCATTGTACACATCTTTTGTAGACAACTGTTGAATAACTATCCAGGCAGTTCACTGCAGGAGGAAGACTTGTTTTATAATAAGTTAATGTCTTTATTGATCCTGTTTTCAGATATTTAATTTCTTTTCTTGGGGAAGGTTGGCTGTAGGAGAAAAAATATTTTGGTTCCAGTCTGGCAGAACAGTTAAATTTGTGCTTATCTTCAGTATTAAGGCAGTGGGGCACATGTTTAATTGCTTTGGTGCATTGAGGACATTGTGCAGTTTTTGTTGTTTGAACTGCTTCTATTAAAAACAAAGAAGGACATTGAGATGTAATTCTTGCAAATAAAAAAGTAAACATTTTTAATTAACACTTGCTTTATTTATTTGATAATTTCCCCGATATTCTCTTTTCCTAGTATTACAAGGCATTGCAAAAGGAATACATCAGTGATGATCATGACAGAGTTCTCTCTGTGACAGCACTTTCAGTTCAGATGTTCACCGTACCTACTCTGGTATGTACAGCCTGTCTTCGCTAGAAATGTAAAATAAATTTGAGAATTGGTAGCCGTACCACCTTTGCAGACTGCTGTACTTGGCAGAGAGTCTTTATTTATTGCTGAGTTGAAAATGAATGACTTTGACATTTGTTAAGGCCAATATGAAAGCGGGAGCTTGAGATTATGTGAAAATTCATTACGGAAGATAGAGGGAAGGAAAAAAAGTAGAAGTTTTAGGCAGCATTGTTCTCTGCATTAACTTTCTGTGTTCATTTACTGTTCACATTTACCTTCTTATTTAACTTAAAACTTGGGGCAAAAAAATGGTTAAATGTCTTTTTGTGTGGGTGAAATTATGTTAAATCCGGGGCGGGGGAAGTATGCCTGTACGTTTTAAAGGTTTTATGTTTCTTGCCTGAAATACTAATGTAATAGTCCTTTTCTACATGATCTTTCTAGGAAAAATAGCATATCTGTTACATTGAAGCTGTCAAAGTGAACAAACATGCTAGGTTGATAGAAATTGTGTTCATACCATGGGAGTTCTTGTAGCTTGAACTCTTTACAAATGCTTAAAATAATTTCTAATCAAAAAGACTGGATTCAAAGGAAAAATTATTTTGACAGTTCTCTTCAACAAAAACAGAAAGAAAAATTTTTACTTTTCTTGCAGGCCCGACATCTTATTGAAGAGCAAAATGTAATCACCACCATTACAGAGACACTCCTAGAAGTGCTTCCAGAGTACTTAGACAAAAATGACAAGTTCAACTTCCAAGGTTACAGTCAGGACAAACTGAACCGGGTATATGCAATAATATATGACCTCAGGTAAGTGTAAAGCTGAGAAGCTTGAGCAATTCTTAGAAAATCGGCAATAGGATGTGGTTTTTCAGTTCAGGAATCTGGTGATAAAACTGCATTAAAAACAACCACAAAACAACCCCCTCAAAAAACACACGTGAAACTTAAATGTTTTATTTTTCAGTAGAAACTTAAAATTTTCAAATACCAAAATTATATTCTATAAAGCCAATTTTTGATGATTTTCATTGATATCATTTCACATAACAATTGCATTAATAAACAAAATATATCTACTGTAAGACAGTATGGGAAATTTGTCTTCTGCTCATTATCATTCTGGGAAAGCTATATAAACCTCGTCTGCTTAGCATTTTCCACTCTTACGGGTCCCAAATTACTCTAATAAACCGAATAATGTAAAAGCAAACCTCCCCAAATACCTTGGAATTAAAAAATCTGTTAATTTCAAATGATGGTGTTGCACCAAGCAACTCTAGTGTTTGGTGAAAATTTGAAGAGGAGTTTGAGATGGGGAGGGTGATGTAATGTGATGCTGCAGTTGATTATTTTAATACAATGAACACTTTAAATACAAGCATAAGCAGAAGAAAAGCCTGAGCAAAAGATGATAATGTTTTCTTTGGGGACAGGTATGTCTTAGTCAGCAAGCCCACATTATGGACAGACCGTCTGAGGGAGCGGTTTTTAGAAGGATTTGTTTCTTTCCTAAGGATTCTAACTTGCATGCAGGTACAACACATTCAAATAATTTCTTTCTAATATGCTGTTATAAAGATATTACAGCACGTTTGCTCATCTTTTTGTCCATAGCAATATTGTGGATACAAACATGCAATTAAGATGGTAAATTCTTCAATCCCTGTCTTGGGTGGGTGAAAAAGTAATGTTTACTTTATAGAAGTAATATTCATCAGTTTTAGCTACGTGTATCTGAACAACCTATATTTTACCATTTGCTTATGGGATTTTGTGTTGTTTTAAGCCTGTGATCACTGATTTAGCTTGAGTATTTTGTGGCATCCCCATTTCAGGGAATGGAGGAGATAAAAAGACAGATTGGTCAGCACATTGAGGTGGACCCTGACTGGGAAGCAGCTATTGCTATACAGATGCAGCTCAAGAACATTCTTTTGATGTTCCAGGAGTGGTGTGCCTGTGATGTAAGCATATCAATTGTCTGGGGTTCTTACATGCGTGCCTTTTGTGAATATTCCTGAGTGCTTTTTAAGTAGCAGCTTTTTAAAAAAGCTCACTATTGTTCAATGCAGATCTCCACAAAAAATAAGTCTGAAAGAGTTAATCTGTGGTATGACACAGAGTGAATGGATCTCAGAAGAATATAATCTTCTAGCTGACAAAGCTGCACAGGGTGTCAGGCAAATCATAAAGAGAAAATACTTCTCATAATTCAAGATTTTGAGAATTAGGTTCATGGTATCACTGTCAAGTTTTCAGGTTTTGAAGCACATGGTGTTCATTTGAAAAATGCAAAATTGAACTGCAGAAACTTTGCACTAATTGGGTAATTGCACTGTAAGTAGTCTTAATCAGTGCTGGAGCTCATCCCTGTGCTGGGGGAAAGGAGGAAATTGTAAAATTTGTTAACTTAAAGATATTTTGAAGTGGGTTTCTTCTCTTTTTTTTTTTTCAGTAGGGAGAGAAGGGAAGAACTACAGCAGTTCAGGAGCTTCTTTATGCAATTTGTGGTGCAAACTATGCAAAATATTAAAATATTGCAGCTTAAATAAGCACATAGACTTTAGAGCATTTGACAGAGCAGTTTTTTTGAACGGAAGCATATTCTCAGTTAGCTTTAGTGGATGCTCCACTGTTCCAGTCCAGTACTTCTCAGTATTAAGAAACAGAGTAGTAATTATATTGTGGATTTTTAGTAACTGTTTATGCTGTCAGAAAAACAAGTGAGGAATTTTAGTGCATATGTATGATTTTTAAATATAATGCTATGCGTTTATTTTAAATTCTAGGAAGAGCTGTTGCTCAAGGCCTACAGCGAATGTCATAAAGCTGTGATGAGGTGCAGCACAAATGGCCGCTCACGGGAGAAGACAGTGTTTCACTTGTGTGGCCATACTCTGGAGAGCAGACCATACAGAGTGTCTGCAGATCCTGTCAGCATACATTTACCACTGTCTAGGACTCTTGCTGGTAGGTGGTGTGTTTTGTTTTGATTGGTATTTGAACTACGTTTATCATCCATCTCTATTTCTTTATTCTAGAAAGCATTTAGATTAAGTGCTTCACGGATCAGTCGCTCTCTGACTTTCTGACATTCTCATGATCAGGCAACCCTGTTCCCCAGAGGTCCCACTAAGGGAAAGTTTTTCTCAAAAAAACATTTGCCATGCAGGTTGGAGGACATTTTTTAAACAGGAGAGAGATAAGAAAGTAAGGCGAGAAGGAGAAGTTTTATGTTTTAATGAGATCTTCAGTTTTCTCTGGACTATTTGAGTTTATGTGGTTCTGTTTCTATTTGTACCTGTTTTGCCTAAATGAACATTCATTATTACTGTATCTTGAATTCATTTGCCAGCCACATATATCTTAGGACTGTTAAAATCCTCGTCCTAAAAGATGTATGTTTGCAGCATGCCAGGACAGATTTCCAGTCAGAATACAAAGGACCACAGCAGTGGGTGATCGCCACTTTCTCTAGAATACAAATGAAATCATATGCTATTATTAAGCTGTAGATTCTTTATCACATCATTTGTTACCAAGATACCGTCTGTGAAGCCTTGGAGTCTTGAAATTCAGTTATTACTGACATACAATTTAAAAGTGAAATTAAAATTTTGCTAATACTATTTAGCATCTCAATTTAAATGGTTTTAATCAATTCATTAAATGGATAGATTTATTTATAAAATAATGGATTGTAAGACTGGTAAGAACTGTTGTGATAAGGTAATAGATCTGCTATCTTAAAAAAAACAAACCAAACCAAAAAAACCCCAAGTCTTTCCTAAATTGACTTCTTTTTCTGTCGTTCTCTGAGTTGTAGATGATTTAGCTAACATTTAGAATAGATTGGAGGAGAAACGTTACTGATTTTGATTTATTTTCTAATTTTTTTTCCTATTGGTTTTGTAGGTCTTCATGTACGATTAAGCAAGACTGGAACCATCTCAAGATTGCACGAGTTTGTTTCTCCTGTAAGTTTCCCCCTTCCCCTCTCTAGATGCTTCTTGTGATTTATACTCTGGGAAGGAAAAAACCTATATCCTGTAACTTTCATGACACACACACAAGTTATTTTGCAGCTGTCGATGTGTCATTGTTCATTAGGAATTACACTTTTAAAATCACTGATAGACGTTCTTTTTTTTCCTTCTTTTTTTAAATTCTAGGAACAGTTTCAAGTGGAGCTGCTAGTAGAATATCCTTTGCGATGTCTTGTCTTGGTTGCTCAGGTTGCTGCAGAGATGTGGAGAAGGAATGGGCTCTCCCTGATAAGCCAGGTACTCCCTACAATATTCAGTAATGAGTTGGTCCTAATGGTGTATGCAAGTGTTTCTCAGTAATGCTCCCAGTGGTGGTTTCATCCAGTGCAGAAGGAGGTTATGGGGGTCACTCCTACACTAAATAGAAAGGTTTCTAGGTGGGAATTTTATTTCCAGCTTCATCAATGGCTTGCCTCCCCATATTAGACAAGTATTTTTGTCTCTCTTATAGAATCATAGAATCATTTAGGTTGGAAGAGACCTTTAAGATCATCAAGTCCAACCGTTAACCGATCACTACCAAGGCCACCACTAAACCATGTCCCTAAGCGCCGCATCTACACGTCTTTTAAATACCTCCAGAGATGGTGACTCAACCACTTCCCTGGGCAGCCTGTTCCAGTGCTTGATAACCCTTTCAGTGAAGAAATTTTCCCTAATATCCAATCTAAACCTCCCCTGGCACAACTTGAGGCCATTTCCTCTTGTCCTGTCGTCTGTTACTAGGGAGAAGAGTCCGACCCCCATCTCTCTACAACCTCCTTTCAGGTAGTTGTAGAGAGCAATAAGGTCTCCCCTCAGCCTCCTTTTCTCCAGACTAAACAACCCCAGTTCCCTCAGCTGCTCCTCATTAGGACTTGTGTTCTAGACCCTTCACCAGCTTTGTTGCCCTTCTCTGGACATGCTCCAGCACTTCAATGTCTGTCTTGTAGTGAGGAGCCCAAAACTGAACACAGTACTCGAGGTGCAGCCTCACCAGGAGGACGATCACTTCCTTAGTCCTGCTGGCCACACTATTTCTGATAGAGGCCAGGATGCCATTGGCCGCCTTGGCCACCTGGGCACACTGCTGGCTCATATTCAGCCGGCTGTCGACCAACACCCCCAGGTCCTTTTCTGCTGGGCAGCTTTCCAGCCACTCCTCCCCAAGCCTGTAGCGTTGCCTGGGGTTGTTGTGTCCCAAGTGCAGGACCCGGCACTTGGCCTTGTTGAACCTCATACAATTGGCCTCAGCCCATCGATCCAGCCTGTCCAGATCCCTCTGTAGCGCCTTCCTACCCTCAAGCAGATCAACACTCCCACCCAACTTGGTGTCATCTGCAAACTTACTGAGGGTGCACTCGATCCCCTCGTCCAGATCATTGACAAAGATGTTAAACAGAACTGGCCCCAGTACTGAGCCCTGGGGAACGCCACTTGTGACCGGCCGCCAACTGGATTTAACTCCATTCACCACAACTCTTTGGGCCTGGCCATCCAGCCAGTTTCCTACCCAGTGCAGAGTACACCCATCCAAGTCATGAGCAGCCAGTTTCTCCAGGAGAACGCTGTGGGAAATGGTATCAAAGGCTTTGCTAAAGTCCAGGTAGACCACATCCACGGCCTTTCCCACATCCACTAAGCAGGTCACTTTGTCATAGAAGGAGATCAGGTTAGTCAAGCAGGACCTGCCTTTCATAAACCCATGCTGACTGGGCCTGATCACCTGGTTGTCCCGTACGTGCCATGTGATGGCACTCAGGATGACCTGCTCCATAACCTTCTCCGGCACCGAGGTCAGACTGACAGGCCTGTAGTTCCCCGGATCCTCCTTCTGGCCCTTCTTGTAGATGGGCGTCACATTTGCTAACCTCCAGTCAACTGGAGGTGTTATGACTGTTTCTGACTCTGTGAAAGGGTATTAATGTTATTGATGTCTACTGTAAACTATTTAGATCTGCTAAAGAAATCACTGTATAAGTACTGTTAGTGCTGTTGCTTATAACATAAAATGTTAGAAGAATCTCTTAGTGTATAGTAATCATTACATGCAAAAATCAAACTGTTTTACTCTCATACTAAATTTTTGAGTGCCATATAACTGGACATAACAAACATTTTGTAATACTTGCAGGCTTTTTTGTTGCAAGAGTAAAGGTAAAATTAAGAGTCTACCCTTAAGTACTTGTATTTTGCCTGCTTTGGCTTCACTTTTTTTTCTTTGATGGCAGAAATTTTCTGTGTATACCTTTCACAGGACCCTTTGGTGAAGTTGAAGTAAATATTGGTAGTCCCCTGTAGAATTGTCTCCCTGAGAGAGTAGGGGGTAGGAGAAGGAGGATGTTTTGACTTTAATCAGTAGCAGCCATTAGAATTATGTTATCTTGGAAGGGGGTATGAAGTAGTACAGCATAGACTTTCTCTGATAGGTGAAAAAAACATATTTTCAATTCCATCAAAGTACAAGTTTGTTTTGAAAGAAACAGGACTTTCCCTTACTCAGTAAAGGTGCTGTACAGTTTAAAAAAGCCTCAGACATTAACTGGTGCACATTTGATAGTGCATTAGTTTACATTACTTCTCTACTTAAATTTTGTTTTCCTATTTCTCAGGTATTCTATTATCAAGATGTTAAATGCAGAGAAGAGATGTATGATAAAGACATCATCATGCTCCAGGTATAATGTTCTGAATCATTACTTGCTTGACTCATAAAATTTTCATGGAATTTCTTTTAATTTTAATTAAATTTGTATGTTTTTAAAATTTTTTCTTGGTAAAAGTGTGGTTTTTGTAATTAATGCAGAACTTTAATAGTAACTGATGTTCATATTAGTTTGGGGTTTTTGATAGATAGGTGCATCTCTTATGGATCCAGACCAATTCCTCCTGCTGATACTGCAGAGATACGAGCTTGCTGATGCTTTCAAAAAGATCAAGCCCACCAAAGATCAGGTAAGTGGCAAGTGTTTCTGCTGATTAATTTATTTGCTTTGAGTTTATGGAACATTAATAAGAAAAACTGGCTACTGTTGATAACTGCATTTTTATGACAACACTAAAAGTCAGTCCACACAAGACCTAGTGGTTAGATAAATGATTTTGTATCCGGAATTTGTAGAGACTTACTCAAAATTATCGAAGAGGGTTTGCCCTCTTTGACCTTTATTTCATAGGGCATCTACCAAAATCCATGTAAATGACTTCTCTATAAAATTTCAATGTCTCTTAAGCCATATTATGTCTTCTTGAAGTTTCTTGGATTGTTGTGCTACTTCTTGAGGCTTGAACTTCTATATAACCCTTCATTTGGGGTACATTTTTAGCTGTTGTTTCTTTTCCTGCATGTGAATCTTGCACTTCAATTGCAGAATAGTATCTCCTCTGCAAGCGCAGGCATTTTTTCCAGCTTGTTAGAATGGAGGTTTCTTCTTGAGTGCTTCAGTGCATCTTTAAACTGGTTTCTCTAATTCTTGCAGGATTTGATCAAACAATGTAATGTATTAATAGAAGAGATGCTACAGATTCTCATCTATGTTGTGGGTACGTTTCATTTCTCTCTACTGTTGTAGTAATGGATTATTACAGTTTGACAAAACAGGCTTGATGACTTCAACACAGACGGTACAGAGAGGATACTGGAGAATGCCTATTTTAAATAAATGGTTCGGTAACACAAGTATTTGTTGGCTGGAAGCAGTAGGGTTTGCATAGTGAAAAACACTGTTAGATGACTTAATAATTGACTATTAAAGTAGAATATGAAGAGAAACTCCATCTCGGCCCGTTTTGTTAGGAAGCTAGGCTAAAAAACATTTTTCCTCTCAGACACTTGGGATAGGCTTCTGGCAAATGAAAACTTATACTATGAAATATCCCAGCAATAGCATTACCTCTGTGCAAAATTCAGAATTGCTTTATAACTGTCATATTTGCCATTCTTCTCCTTTTGATTCACTCTGGTAGGGGAAAGATATGTGCCTGGAGTGAGTAATGTGACAAAAGAAGATGTTATCATGAGAGAAATCATCCATCTGTTATGTATTGAACCAATGGCTCACAGTGCAATTACCAAATCCTTGCCTGAAAATGTGAGTCCTGGTTTATTTACTTTTTTCCTTAACTTACTTTTTCTTGGTTTATGTCTCTTTCTTCTTTAGCTTCTGTATCTTTATATGGAAGCATTTTATTTCTGATCTAAAGCTCAAATGTTGGTTTCAGAATTACAAAATAGCATAACAAAGGGGCTTACACACCTTACAGATGTAAATGTCATGGATTCAAGTCTAATCTGAAAAGGCTTGTATGGGGATTGTGCTTTTTGATGAAGAGGTGGAATTTTTTAGAATATTCAGCTGTAGTTCGAGATTCAAAAAGAAAAGTTTTAAATTTATTTATTTGTTCGGCCCTGTAGGACCATGCAGCTGGATTCCGTTCTGCCCTGTGTACCATCAATAAATTTAATCCTGTAACTTTGATCATTTAAACCTGTACAGATCCATTGGAAGTCAAGTGTTGTACAGGTCTATTCTAAAACACAGATTTGCCTGCCATTCTGTTCCAACTGTTGAAAATTCAAGCAAAGGAAAGGGATGTGGATTAGATTTTATAGCCTGTGCAAGTTTTCAGGGCTGGCAATCAATGCAAAAAACTTGAGTTTTATTGTAAATGAAATAGCCTGGAATATTATCAGAAACCAATAATAGGTGATCCACATTCACAGTTTTAAGAAACTAAAACTCTGTTTTTCCATCTGTTGAGGTTGGGTAAGGCACTGCTCTGTTTCTGAAGATCAGCTCTGCTATAAATAAAGTTTTACATGATTAAATGAAAGTATTATCTGTCTTTGGTACTTCCTTGTAATTTGTCAGTTATGAATATCTGCTTTCTGAGTAACAGCGGGCAAAATATATTAATTCATGAATTAGGGAATTGATCTAAATCCGTATGTCTATTTTTGTTATACCTAGCATAATACTGGACATATTTGAATTATTATCTATTTATGCCAAACTAATGTTTTTTACCAGGAGAACAATGAAACTGGCTTGGAGAATGTAATTGATAAAGTGGCTACATTTAAGTAAGTACTTAATGTTGTTTTATAAGTAGCTTGAATGTGAAATAAGATCTCTTAGATTATATGGGTTGAATGAGCTGTGCCACACAGTCTCTGTTCAGCTAATATTTAGCTGTCTTGATATATATACGCTTTCAAATATGCATAGGAAAGAAAAGTGTATGGAATATCCGAAGCTGCTGCTTCTCTCCTTTTGCCCTTCTCTTTCTTCAAATTCAGTTTGAGGAGTCTCAGGAGTTTAGTAATCTCAAGTCCTAGTGGGAAAATCTTCAGAAATTCATTTTGTTTCAAAGATGGTTGGGAACCTTAAAAACTCATTGTACCTTTGACAGCTACCACCTAATCATTGGTTTAGATGTTAAACAATCCTAACTTGCTGGGAGTTAATTTTTTTTTAACGTATTTGCGCGCATATATATATATATATGCGCAAATATAGACCAATCAATTGTAGCAGTTGAGGAAAAACTAGTTAAAATGTCTGCTATTTTTGTCACAAAACTGTCTTGTAATTTTAATTATTTTAGTATACCTTATTTTAAATTTCATGTGGCTTGCTCATTTATGTTTAATCAAGGGCCACTACAGGTATACCTAGGAATTTTGCTTTGGGAATTATATGGAAGGTTCAAAAAAATCTCACTGACTGGAAGGTAGCTCTTTGTATTACTTGGTTTGTACCTTGGTTAAAGAAAGTAATGAATTTTATGCAGTAACATCCAATCTCTGAAATTCTAAGCCATAAAGTTAAAACTAATTTACCTGTCAGAGGCTATATGGTGTGCTGTAGATGGTATAGACTAGAAATATTTTGCTGTTGGGTAGGATTTACAGTAGTAAACAGTCTAGAAAATTAAAGTAAAATTAAAATTAATTAGCTGTACTCACTCTGTGCTCTTTATAAGTTAAGAAAGCAACCATCGCTATTCCACTTCTTATTAGCATTTCCTTAGAAAATAAATTGTGTTACTGGTTTGTTTACATTCAGAGATGTGCCAAACATACATTATTAATCTGTATCTCATGAAATATTTCTCTGTAAGGAAACCGGGTGTGTCTGGCCATGGAGTTTATGAACTGAAAGATGAATGCTTGAAGGAGTTCAATATGTTCTTTTATCACTATACTAAGACCCAGCACAGCAAGGTAAGCAGTGTAAGATTCACTCTCAAAGGTTAAAAAATAGTACATACTTATCAATGTCTAAAGAATTTTGCTGAATCAAAGGAATTAATGGAATCTAAAGAAACTGGTTCAGTAAAGAGTATATACAGCTAACTTCAAAACTAAACTTCTAATGAAGTTGCCTTAGTATTTTCCATGTGGTGACTTCTGTATTAACTCTAACTGTTTATGCTAAGAACAAAATATGGTAAAAATTATCTTTGAACTGGAAAACCCCAAACTTTGCTTTTATAACTCTTATTGAGGAAGCAAGTAAGTCCAATTATTTATCTCTACTACAAATTGAAATGCAAAATGCAATATTGTTAAACAGATTTCAGACAAGATTCTAGTTACATGACTAAGTATTGACTACGTATCTTGCCACGTTTCTAGTTTAGGGTTTCTCATTGTTTTGCTGTGTACGTCTGTAGAGATGCTGATATAACAACACTACTTTTTCTGTAGGCTGAACATACACAAAAGAAAAGAAGAAAACAAGAAAACAGAGATGAAGGTAAAAATTTGAAACTGATGACTCACCAAATGTGATAATTCAGTAGTCTATGTAGTTGTGGATACAAAATGAACTTAGTAGTGGATAGTTAAGTTCATATTGAATTTCTTGTGACTTGTAGGGATTGTAATTAATTAGCACCTGACATTTCTTTTTGCTCTTTTTTTTTTTTCCTCCTTTTTTTTAACACAAAGGTAGGAGTTTTGGAATTTTTAGTTTAATTTCCGTGTAGACAAATAAACATGGCATAGTACCCATTGACAAAATGAACAACTTAAGAGTTTTTATGGTGGAGTAACTAGGAGGCAAAAGTTTTTTCTGTGAATAGTTTCTCTAGCACAGTGTTGAGACATAATAATATCAGGTAGAGAAGGTTGCAGCAGGAACTAGTGCTCATATCAGTTCTGTAAGTAGTTTGAGACTTAAGTTTTATAAATCAAAATTTTCTTTTTTAGAAGCTGCAAATACATATAACAATAAACCCCCATGCTTCTACTGTAACACAAATGTTATTTCCCTTTTGAGTTTACTTTTTACCCATTCAAGTCAAGAGCATTAATTGAGTTGATTTGAGGAAGACTTTGTAAGCTGAACAAATAAGTACAATGAACAATTTACTAAAATCAACTGTCACCTGCTTTTGTGAGTTGCAACAGAGAATTATTTTTCTCTTCCCAGCTTGCCCTTCCAGTTGAATACCTTAATCTTTACTTGCTACTCTAAAGTGTATTTCGATTTTTGTGTATAATCAGAGGCACTACAGCATTTCATACCTAAGGTGGTTAAAATTCATTCTGAGTAAATTTTATTTGCTTCGGGTTCCTTTCAGTTGAAAAACTATGGAACTGAAAAAGAAGAAATTGGCATTGTCATTTAGGAGGGACACAGTTAAATTGGGAGTCACATTCTCTTCAAAAAAAATTTTACTTCTTTCAGTTATATGTAATTCAGAAAACTGACAGCTGGAAAATAATGAGGGAGGGGAAAAAAAAAATCTTTGGATTACTTCTGCTTTCTTCCTCCGCTGTTCATTTTGCACATTTGACAGATCTTCAATAGCAACTTAAAATGTTAGCAGGGATGTTAGCAGGGATGTTTATTTTGTAGAACTTTTTAAAAATGCAGATATTTAGATGTAATTGTCAGAAACTCACATTCATGTAATCAGACAAAACAGTTCCAAAATACAAAGCTAACTGTTTACATTGATGTGTATTCCCCTGAGGCTACCCATTTTGTTGCAAATACTTTGTGCATATGCTTTTATGTGGCTGTGTTGTCTTTGTCAGTAACTTCGTATAATTCATTCAGTCTAAATTGTCAAAAGATTGATGGTTTCAGAGACACTGCATTCATAAAAGTTTTCTGAAAATAGGCATCCAGGTACCAAAAGACGACTTAAGTCAATGCTTTCAGGTAGGGAAAGGCTGTGGCGTTAATTGAGCTGCTGTTAGTAGATGCCCAGATTCCAGGTGGCTTCTGGGTGAGACAGCACATCACAGAGTTGCAATATTAGCTCAGAAAATGTACATAGCTAGAAATGATCGGAATGCCCCAGTAGCAGGAAGAATTTAGAGCTCTGGCTGTATGCTGCGTGGGACACTAATGTGAAACACCACACTCTGGAAAATCCACTGCTCACTCTTGGTTAACTACTTGAAAACTTCATATCTGATGCAGAACACAAACACTGTATGTTTATTAATGATACATAAATGATAAGGCAGTGCAAAGTATTAAAGATTTGTATTTACAGATACAACTAAGTACTTGTGATTGTTTAGCTTAGTTTGCATGTGTTTTATATAAGAACTTACTAAAAGGACTTAATTTTGCTAAAGATAAAAGTTGACTTAGACGAACAATTGTGTTTGAGTGTGGTTTTATTACTTTAAAGGTCCAGTTGTTCTTTCACTGGAATTAGTAGTGCTCTCTGCTTTTTGCCTGCAATCTTTGGTGAGATGCCAGTTTGTTAATATATTTGCACATCTCTGTTTTTTAGCATTGCCACCACCGCCTCCTCCAGGCTTCAGCCCTGCATTCAGCAACGTGGTGAGGATTCTGAACTGTGACGTTATGATGCACATACTGCGGACCATTCTTCAGAGAGCAGTAGAACTGGAAACACACTTGTGGACTGAAGCTATGATCCAAATGGTATGGTTAGCTTTGGTCTTCTTCCTGTGGTCGTTCCTATGTTGACCATGTTAACTGCTTATGATAAGATCAAAATGTGTAAAGATAAACTTTAACTTTGAATGATAAGAATTTACTTTTTGCCCCCAAACCTGGTTTTATAAATCTTACTGAGAAAGAAAATATTTCTAATTATTTATTTCCACTGTAAAATAGAAATGTGAAACACAATAGTATTAAATTGGGAATATTCTTCAGTTTTCTATTTTGCTTTCCCCCCTGTGTTGCCTCATCACTGAAGCTATTTCAATATGTCATTCTCCTTATCTCATATTTTTCTTGAAACTTCATGCGCAAATAAGTAACCCTTTGATCATCTTAAAGAAATTAGAGTTGCTTTATCTTGTAAGCTGCAAAGTCTCCAAATATGTAAATGTCTTCAGGGCCTCAGTCATGAAATAATATAATTTTGTAAGTATTTAAACATTTCATTGTACCACAATGTCTTTATGCTTTAAAAAAAAAAGGAATTACTGACACTGTTGAAGTGTTCTGTTTTGTTTTTTTTTTTTAATATGTATAGGATTAGAACCTGAATTTACAGACTGGTTGAATTAATCAGCTTTGTTAATTAGAGTGCATAGATTATTTAATTGTCTTGCCTTACCTGCTAATCTTTGGATTATGGAATTAACCAAATATTCATAGATTTGTATCAGCAAGATTCATATGTTACTAATGTAAAGTGTGTGCAAGTTTATTAATTTTAGTGCAAGTAGGATGCAGGAAAATGATATTGTGCATTGCTATTTCACTTTCCATGTGCGATCTCTGCACTTTCTCATTTCTGTGTTTTATCAGGGATACAATCAGCATATAGTACAGAGCTATATTAAACATCCTTATTTTATATGCCAGTTTTCCAGACCTCTAACAGTGAATGAGATTTTTTATCTTTCTCTTTTTTTAGGTGCTTCATCTCCTTTCTTTAGGGTTATTAGAAGAGAAGCAGCAGTTACAAAAGTCTCCAGAAGAAGAAGTAACCTTTGATTTTTATCACAAAGCAACACGTATGTTTCATTTTCTTTAAAAGGGCAGAGTAAATTAAGCTAACTTGATTTTGTAAGGCCAAAAATAAACTAGAAGAAAGTATTCAGTGATTTTAGTCAGAAAAGATTTACCTTTTCCTGTAGAATTAAAACCTGCTAAAATACTTTTTTAAATAATCAAGAAACCAGGTTTGGACTAGCTTCCTTTGTTCCCATTTGCCAGATATGTTGAAGAGGAGATGTGCTTCTCTTCTGTGAAAGAAATGGAAAAGTAATACTGGTGTTATATAACTGAAAATGGTTCTTCCTTTGCAAGAACATTATTGACATGGAAATGAAGAACTCCTTGAAAAATGACAGTGGATTTCCATGAACTGTCTCCATCTTTTGTACTCCTGAGCTGTAAAATTATTGATGTACCTGCAAGTTAGTCTTTTGCTACGGTAGGGATAATAGAAGCAAAACTTAGTGGCTATGAAGTGTGCTTTTGTTCCTTTTCTTTACTTTTCCAAATCCCTACGGAGCACTTCCTAATCTTACGTTCAAGACTAGTGAGTGGGAGTTGGAATCTAATTTTTCTAAATAATTTTCCATCTTATCTAGAGTTTCTGCTTCACTGTGTAAGAATAAATAAACTAAAAAAATCTATCAAGCTAAACGTAATTGTCTCTTGAGAGATGAAACGGAGATAAGAATTGTGAAGTAAAGCTGCTGAACTGCCTTTATTTAGTTTTTCAAAAATGTTGTGTAAAGAGGTGACACTGAGTGAAAAACACTCCCATTTCACATGTTTTTATTTTTATTTTTTTCTTATTGTTAAGCAAGGAGAAGTATTATCATCACACTGAACATATTTCTGTTTAAGAAGCTTCATGTCAACTATAGGAATACACTAAAGTTATTACAATTGAGACGTTACAGAATTATTTGTCAGTTTTAGTTTTGCATAACCAGAAAAACCAAAGCCCCATTTATACATAAGGGATGCAAAATTAATCAGTATTTTTATAAGAAAATTCTTACTGAGAAGTGATTTTAAAAAAAAAAATTTTTTGTAGTGTATTTGTCTCACTTCTAAAAATGAGCAAAATAATTTCAAATAGAAAGTGCTACAAAAGAAATATAATTGAAGAGAATGGTCCCAATTTTAAAGCATGCTTGTGTTAGAGAATGGCCTAAAATGTTATGACCTGTTACCAAGGTGTGAGGAAGCAAATAATTACTGTAATTATAATAGTTTTTGTGATAGAAATAAACTTGTGCACACTGAGCTGTTAGCAAACTTATGTAAGCTATAAGAGCTTTACTTGAAGCAAAAGACAATTCTATTTTTGTCTGTACTTCTGCTCTTGGAAGCAGCAAAAATTATTGATCTGTAAGGGGGAAAGATTATACTACATTTAACTGTAATAAACAGATGAAATTAAAACAGAAATGTAACTACACAGGTTGTATTCATGTATGTGTGTTATATAATTAGCAATATTTTAAGGCATGTCCATGGCTGTAAATACATTAAAATGTTGAGGGTTTTTTCCTGAAGACCCATGCTTTTCTGTTTTTCTCTCCTTTGTAAAGGAATGGGAAGCTCAGCCTTGAATGCTGTGAACGTGTTAATGCTTCTGGAAAAATTAAAGAGAGTTCCTCAGTTAGAGGCACAGAAGGACACAGTCAATTGGATACTGCAGGTACACAAGGGGGAGATAAGTATGATCTGATTTTAGTAATTTAGAAAGCTTTTATAAAAGATCTTATGATTCCTGTATATAACCCAGTGTTTACAGCTGCAATAATTTCTTGAGAAGCTTAATGTATTGGAACATTTTTTTCCCCTAGATGAGATGAGATTTCTTGAATACTGCGTTATTGTACTTGCTATTGGTACTTTCAAGTATTGGGTCAGTTTTTGCTTAGATAACTCGTTCCAGTAATGACGTTTTTATACATAAACTTTATTTCTCATATTTCTGTTGCAAAATAACAGCAAGTGATAAGTAAAAGTTTATTAATTGGGAAAGCATTTTAGAGGCTGCTTGTATTAAGACTTGAGTCGTACAGATCTGACTACTGGACACATTGTACATTTGACCTGTGGAATTTTTCTGTCCAGCTCCTTGTCCTTTCCCAGTAAGAGATGGGGAAAAACTTCTAGAGCTGTGACACCTCCTCTAACATAGGAGGCTGCTGCTTCTGCTTAGCAGGAGTACTACTGTCCTGTTCCGTTTTGGGCATCAGTTTTAGGTGGCTTCTTGGTTTAGGTGGCAAACATAGAAGACAGTGCTCTTGGAAAAGGGGGTAAGAATCCATAGTAGGGTTCCAAAACTATCCTCAGTCACTAAAATTGGACTATCCTGGTACATTAGAGAGGCAAGTTTGAAAGATTTTTTTGAGAAGTTATTCTTCTAAAATTCTAAGGGGAAAAGTAAAAATGTACTTTAAAAAGTATATTTAACTTTTTAATGATACATACAGTAAATGTAGAATATTTAATATTATCAGAACTTCAAGATGCTTCTTAAAGTAAAGGTAGCTGGAGAAAGTAGTTAATGAAAATTGAAGGCTCAGTTTTATCTAATTGGACATATGCTGGAAAGCTTTCTGTTCCGGATGTATAGGTTTTCGCATGATTTTAGTGGCTGCAGACAATTTCCATGGGATGATCCACATCTCACCTACTTGAAATAAGCTAGCAGTCTGTCCATTCTTCTGATGTACAGATGCTTTAGCTGTTTAGCAGTATTACTGCTAGAAGATTGGAAAATTTGAATGAATTTTACTTTCCTTCATACTGAGCAGTGCTTATCAGGTTTAGGATATAAACACAGCAGTGTTACAGAAGTGCACATACAGTCTCATTTAGATGTTTTTATTATTTAGGAGTATGGCAGTTGGTTTTATCCATTTGAAAATCTGAAAATAAAGTGAAACTAAATATCAAGAGCTTTAATCCTGTCTATATTGTAATAAGAGCCAAGTTGCATTTTATTTTTAACATCCAAGTCTCTGTTCCTAGATGTTTGACACAGTGAAAAGATTGAGAGAAAAAACTAGTTTGACAACAGTAGCAGCTACATCAGGCTCAGAAGCTACAAAAGGTGATGAGGTAATAATAAAAAAAAAGTTCAATGGAAGTCTTGTATTTAATGTTTTGAATGGCTGTTTTCAAAAAGGTGCCTAAATTTATTGTTACCTAAAATGATAATTTTTAAAATATTAATTTCTGATACATTGCCTACAAATAGGATTTAGATTCCAAGATTAATATTTTTAATAACTGAAATCTATGCTAAGCATGTTCATGGAATTATCAGCAACTAATGTAGTTTTGGTTGTACGTCCCAGTTAAGTGAAACAACTGAGGGGGATGAAGTAGTAATTTGTGTTCATGTCTCCATTTCTTATCTTTGATTTGATCACCTTTTCTATTACGTTGTCTTTGTGCAATAATTAGAAATACAAATCCACTTAAAATGATGTCTCGTAATTTATGTGACCTACCAAGAGGTTAATCTGCTTTGCCTTGATTGTATAAAGACATCACGCTTAGGTGATTAGTCTGTCTGTGTATCAGTCTCTACCTCCTTCCCTCAAAATAATATTTGAACCCGGTGGTCAAATGACACAGTAAAATGGAGATTTCAAAGATTACTGCAGTCCCATGAGGGTTGTTTTTGTTTTTGGTTTAAATTGGCAGTTGAATAGAAAAGAAGAATCCAGTTACCCTGAGATCGTGTGCAAAGACAGGCCAGTTTGCTCTTACACATTCTGTTTGGCAACAGCTTGCTGCCAAATAGTCTCTTGGCTAGTCATTGCATGCATAGCTCTAAACTTATCACAGCATATGCTGTGTTTCTTTTTTGAGAAAGGTGTCGTATGATATCTGGTAAGGTAAGGGAACAAAATACAAAAGTCAGTAAGAAATGAGACTCTCATAGCTCCACTACTTGTGGAGCAATTTGTTGTTGTTTCGTATCCTCAAAAAGTAGTGGTATCGTGAATGGAAACAATGTGTATAATGTTGAATTTGTGCCTTAAGTAATTGAATAAGAGGAATTAGGTTCTATATGTTTTAATTAAGTCTACCTATGTTTTTTGAATTCTGCATTTCCAAAGCATATAAATACTTTGTTTGCAGTTTTTGAAAGCATGATAGATGAGGAAATACTGGAAGAAGAAGAGTTTTCCAGTCTACAGTAAAGAAAAATAGGGGAAAATACAATCCTCAGATGCATAAAATGCTGCCACAAAAATGTAGGAACAATCTGTTTCCTGTCTCGTCCATAGATAGTTCAAGATAAAATTTTCTTAAGTTTCTGTAAGAGAGATACAGAATACTCAGTAGGGGTTTCGCTTATGGAGGGAATAACAAAACACTGGAGGTGGCTTGTGATTTTCACCTCGCTAAAGTTTCTTAAGAACAGACAAGCACCTAATCAAAATGGATCAGGTATTATTGATCCTGTCTTTGGGCAATGGATTGTACTAGTGAACTTTTGTGGACCCCTCAAAATCTTTCTTCTGATTAGGTTAATGAACCTAGTCAACATTTTAGTTTTCCATTTTTTAGATAGCAGTTAACTTTTTTTATCATTAAAGTTTTGTCAGTTAAGGAATTTGATGCCAGTGGTTAGAATGCATACAGTTGGAGAAAGATTCTTCCCATTTTTTGATGTTCTCTGTTGCCTGTGATTTCTTTATTGTCTTTTACTGTAAGACACAGAGCACTCAGGATAAAGAGAAAGCTGAGCGGAAGAGAAAGGCAGAAGCAGCTAGGTTGCACCGTCAGAAGATAATGGCCCAGATGTCTGCATTGCAGAGGAATTTCATTGAAACCCATAAGCTCCTGTACGAAAACACACTGGAGGCACAGGGGAAAGAAGATGCTATTATGGAGGAAGAAAGGTAAGGAAAAACCAGACATTCGGAGTTCTGGTGGGAAGAGTTCATTACCTGTTACATAAGTTCATTATGCTACATAAAAATTTTGAGAGTATGTTCAAGGGACAGATTGTGTCATCCCAGTCAGCAAACTTGTGTCTCTATTTACTTTTAAGTCATCTTCTGTTACAGAATTATATGTAAACTAGCATGTGTATACTAATGTAAGAACAGTGAACTCACTTTGTACAGCAGCATAAGATAAACAACAAGAAAATTATTTCTTCGAATGATAGATACTTACATTGCTTAACACTTGAAAAAATGTCATTAGAAAGCTGCTGAGTTGGCAACACTGTAATTTTGGAGGTGACTGTCTACCTTATGAAAATTTAAGTATTTAATTTGGAAAGAATCTGAAAGCCAATATGCCTTAAGGCTAAGTTACAATGAAGAAAATATGCTTCTTGTAGCTCAAGTCACTGATATTTCTGTTAGTTTTTAAAATCTAATTTCATACTGAAGGTGTTTTAGTTTATATTGGTTATAATTTTGTTGGTATGGATTACTCCTGTTCTAGAGATGCTTCAACAATATAGTGTATCTAATACAACTCACAATTTTGGTCTAATTGGGGCTGCAAAAAACTAATCAGGAAAATAGAGATAGCTGCTGGATACAGATCACTTCTGTGTGCTTTGATCTTTAATAAACTGTTCTATAAATCATTGTTGAATTCTGGAATAAGGAATATTTTAAAAAATATATGGAAGCTTATTGTGTCAGAAAGCATTGAATTAAGGTAGTGGCATTCATTTTCAGTGTGTTTTCTTCAAGAACGGGAAACAATTTTAATGTGTCTGTAAGATTAAAATATATTTAATCCAATCTACATTGAATACAGCTTCCTGAATTTCCTGCTATCTGAATCCATTTCATTATGTTATTCTATGTTAGCTGGCTTCCGCTTTCTGTTTTTAAAGAATACTGCATTTTAGTGGATTGAGGTGTTTCTTCATTGTTTGGTCGTCATTTGGTTTTGTAAAGCACTTTGGTATAAAACCAAAAATGTTAGCAGTATATGACATTTTTAGATGCCTCGAAGAATAAGTTTGTTTAGAAAAAGCCATCTGATTATTTTGTATCTGTGTCACTTATGGTCTTACAGCATGTCTTCGGCAATTGATTACTCCAGAATTGCTTTGGGTCCCAAACGAGGTCCATCTGTTGCTGAGAAAGAAGTTCTGACCTGTATTCTTTGTCAGGAGGAGCAGGAAGTAAAGTTGGAAAGTGCTGCCATGGTATTATCTGCCTGTGTCCAGAAATCAACTGCCTTAACTCAGAATAGGAGCAGAGTTCTTGAACTCTCAGGGGGTATGCAATTTTTCTTCTTTTAGACTGCAAGCAGTTCTGTACCTAGAGCTCATATCCTTTTAACCCAATTAAAGTCTGTATTCAGTCAGATTGGTAAATGGCTTACCCTTACTTATTAAAAAGAAAGTGCAAATTTTTAAATTGTTCTAAAATCCATGCTTTAAAACATAAAATAAGAAGTGTACGAAGATTTTGATTTGTCTCTGGGAAATCAGAAAATGCTTGAATTATTCTCACAAGAAGATTTTATAAAACTTAGAGATTTGGTAGGAGTGGTCACTTTGGAAAAAATCCAAGAATGTTAACAGTTCCTGTTTATTCAAGTACAGCAGCAAACTTTCCCAGTATGGAGGAAATACGTGAACATTATCAGAGGCCAAGACGGCAGCCTGAGGAGGGTTTGGTTTTGTGTTTTGTTTTTGGTTTGGTTTTGTTTTGTTTCTTTTTTCCTGTCCAGGGAGTAATAAAAAAAGGAACATAAAAAAATAGAAAAGTGTAAGCAAGGATCATACGATATCATCTGATGAATGAAAAAAAATGAATACAAGAGAATAATACAAACACAAGAGTTAGAGTTGCATAATAGCTTATTGGTAGCAGGAAACACGAAGACCAACTAGAATTTTTTGTAAGTAACAGTTGATTAAACATGGGAAAGATTTTGGTCAGTTACTTAAGGGAAAGAAAGAAAATAAGTAGAAGGAAAAGGGAAAACTTAAGTACTTGCTGACTTTTTTACTCTCTTTTTGAAAAAGAAAGTTAATAATAATTCAAGATCAGATGCTTGATGGCTTTTAATTTTAACAAGAGAGAAATGCAGTCCAGAATAGGAAAAGAAAAGTTGAAACAATATCTAGATAACTTCAGTGTATTCACGTTGGCAATTGAAAAGTACTATCAGAACCATTATCTTCAGTATAATCTTTTAATTATTTTTTAAAATGCATAGGAGATAGTTGATATCTCAGAAGGCTAAGAAGGACAAACAAGTATTTGTCTAAAAAACCTACTGAAAATACGGAAGTGAAATGAGAAAGTACTGAAAATTTGAGTATTCCATCCAGCTTGGATGCCCAGAAGTATGTTGGATGATGATTATTATTATTAGTTTATAAGACAATATAAAAAATAAAGACAGACAATAAAGCAGTAAGAAATGCCAAAGTGGATTTGTCAAGAAAGGAACTTAGTAGTAAGCCACCCTAATTCTTTGACCAGGATAACTGGTTTTGTGGGTAAGGAGAAAGTAAGCTAATTTGTTCTCATGTTTATTAGAATTTTTGGCTCTGTCCTACTTGATACACAGACTAGGCAAATGTTATTTAGGTGAAATCATCCCAAGGTGGATATACATCTGATAATCAAACTAGTGGTTTGATTCAAGCACACTATAATATTAAATAATAATTAAAAGTTAAAAGTGATAATTTTTTCCCTGTAAATTGAATTATATTTATTTTAACACAGATAAAAATTAAATAGCTGTTATCTATTAAATATTTATTAATCAATATACATTCTCTATGTATCTACCCATATCTTATTATGAAGCTGAGTCAATCATTTTTTCAAATCCTAATTATTCAAGTTAAATAATATATAAGGGATAAGGATGCAGTGTTGAAATATAAAAAAATTGAAGGTCTGTAAGTGCTCTCAAGATGTTTTCTGGTTTGTTGCCTTTGCCTAGCAAGGATGTTACAACTTGTAGTTTAAGTTCCTACTTATTTTCAAATATGTTTTTTTCTATTTTATGACAGGGTATTGTTGATTCATGGTCAGCTCATAAAGCAAAATTAACCCCATGTCCTGTTTTTTTTAATGATGCTACTGTCTAGCAAATAGCTTTAAATTCTGTGTTTGTGCAGTTCTTTATTCCTGCTTGAGTTTAGAACTACACTCTTGAATGTTATCAAATTGAATTATAAAGCAAAGGGGTGTTCAGCACTGTTTCCTCTTTCTCCAGGTTATTACCCTAGTCTCTGTCATACTTGCAAACCTTTACCGAGTTGTTTCACTTCATAAGACATTTTGTGTTTCCTCCTCTGGGTCATTAACAAATACTGAATAGTCCTAAACTTTTTTAATAGTGAACTACTGATAATGGCAATTTTGAGCCAGCTGTATAGAATTTCTATCTAGGCCATGTACTAATTGCATCCTTGGTGGGTGTTTTTTTTTTTTTTTTGCTCTCTTCTGTGGCACTCTGAAGTACAAATTAAATCCTATGCTCTTGTAGTCAAATACACTTGTAAATTTTCTGCAGTGACATGTTGGGCTATTACTCTCTATTGCATGGTCCTCTGCAGCTCATCAGTTAGAAGTAGGCATGTAAGAGCTTTTTTCTTTGAAGATCTAAATAAGTGGAAAAATGCTTGTTTCCACAGCAGAAGTGCAGATAGCGGCAAATTAGTGTTGTACCAAGGTTCACTTTCTTATTTCAGTCTCCATTTGATTTACAGCAGCTTCAGCTGCTGTCAGATAGAATTATATTTTCAGTGCAATTTGGGTGCTAGGTTTGGGGGGGTTTTTTGTTTGGTTGGTTTTTTTCTTTTTCATTTTGTCAAATTCAGGTGTATCTGTTCAAAATCATAAACAGTCCATGAGATGAGGTTTGGAGGACTGCTGTTGTTCAATTCAGTATTATTTAGATATCTTTAAGGGGAAAATGGAATCTCACTTTGAGTGCATATGCAGCACAAAGACACCATTACATTCTCATAATGTTTTTGCTGTTAAGAATTATGCAAGATCAGTAAAAGATAGACTTGACTTTGTTATTCAGCGATGCTGTTCATGTCAGTGGTTTGAAAATATCATAGAATCATAGAATGGTTTGGGTTGGAAGGGACCTTAAAGTAGTTCCAACTCCCCTGCAGGGGCAGGAACACCTTCCACTAGACCAGGTTGCTCCAAGCCCCATCCAACCTGGCCTTGAACAGTTCCAGGGATGGGGCAACCACAGCTTCTCTGGGTAGCGTGTTCCAGTGCCTCACCACCCTCATAGTGAAGAAATACATAGGATTAGTGGGAGAAATGCCTAATCCTTTTTGTTCTTAGTAGTTTTATCTTCTTTCATTTAAAAATACAATAACAAACACATTAAAAACTTCAGTGATAGCGAATCCAACCACAGAGCTATTCCAGTACTGAAGAACCCTTTTTTTTTTTTTTTTTTTTCTTTTTTAACCAAGTTACTATTGCTTTTGGATTTTGTCATCTTTTTCTTCATAATTAGTGGAAAGCCTTCAGTAGTGTCAGTGGGCTCTGTCTTGTGATTACTTTGCTGGAGTATTGGTCTGGAAAAGCTGGGATTTTAATGTGACTGTGCAAACCGTGGAAAAATAAAATCTGAAGGCTTGTGTTCTGTCTGTACTGTTGTTCGTTTCTGTTCGTACTGATAGGAGTTACATTATTGTTTGTTCAATAATTTCCTTCTGCTATGTCTTTCTAGATACACTAGATCCTCTCTTCATGCATCCTGACTTACCTTGTGGGACCCACACAGGAAGCTGTGGCCATGTGATGCATGCAGCCTGCTGGCAGAAGTAAGGATGTGTCTTTGCAGCCTTTTAATGTTTTATTGATCTATTTTCCAAAACATCTAAGTGCGCACTGAAAAAATGGTACAGTAAGTGGGTATTTAATTAAGGAGTCAAAACTATCTGTGCTCATCTAAAGATGAGATACGGCACAAGAGAAGTTTTGACCTGATGAAGAAAATCATCAAAAGTTTTTAGTGCCTTCTATGACCCAAAAAAGAATCTCTAAGGAGTTACTAATTTATGCAAATAACCAAACAGGTAAAATTGATGAAGAATAAGAAACCATATCTAGTAGGTCTATTTTTAACAATCCAATGAGAACCAGTAAGAGTCTTCCAGGTAGCATTCTATAGCAACAGTACTTTGAAAGTCTGTCACCAGGTCAGTACTTAAAGGATGAAGTTGACTTATTCCATTGAGTCTTTAGATGAGAATCTGGCATTTAGAATAGAATATGAATGGTTAAATCTACCAATATTTCTTCCCCATCCCTCCCCTTTTGGTGAACAAACTGTTAATAAAAGGCAAGAGGGAAGAATTGATACAGTGCTTAAAAACTTTACTAGATTTCTGTTGTTTGGGGAGCCCACAATTTATACTAAGTGTGTTGGATTAGAATGCAACCTGAAATATTAAAAGACCAAGTTACTTAGCTTGCAGAATATAGTCATCCTGGCTGCAGCTACATTTGTAGGATTACAGAGAGCAAAGCTAATGCTCTCTGCATTTGACTCCACTTAGGTCTGGCAAGTCTAAACAAGATAAATACTGTGAAATAATAATAGAAATAATCCCACTGAAGTATTATCAGCAGATAAAGAGAGTTGGGTCATGCAGTTGCAAGCTACTTTATATTGTGGTATGATATAAACAATCTCTTGAGGTTTGTTGTTTGTACTTGTGCCATTTTCCTTTAAAAATCTGACTAAGCTTCTAGTGCTTATAATTTACTTTTCTATGTGTATATATATTATTTTATTTTTACAATAAAACATCAGTACAAAATAAATAGGTGCACACACTTAAAATGATACAGAATTATGTTCCTTGAGTATAATACATCTGCTCTTGGCAGATCCATCTGCATCTACGTAGATCTAAGTAGTGCAACATTGGAGCTCAGTTCCCTTGCTCTTTTTAAGAAAAGATGACTTGCTGTATGGGTAAATGGGATTAAAATGGACAACAGGCTCTTCTCATACGGGATGGCACAGAAGGTTTGAGTATAGTCTTTTATTTATTACATAACAGACATTCTAACTTACTAATATTCCTCCAAACGATGCCTGCCACACCTTTCTAGAGTATCTGTGCAGCCTAAGAATACTGCAAAATACTCTCTAAAACAGTACGAGTTCAAATGAATGGAATATCTTTGTAGTTGCCATGTATGAGGAAGAGGAGTTGCTTGCAAAAACATAGTTGTTTTGAATGTGGGAAAATAAATGTATGTTTTTGTTGACTGTAACAGAATACTTTCCTAAATATTCTGTAATGATTAGAACTTCTGCAGATGCCCCCGCACGCACACTTTGTCTTATTACATAAATGGAATTTTATTTTTTCCCTTAAGATGTATGATTTAAAGTAAAAATAAATCTAGTTATTACCTTAGTGCGGAAGTTAGATAATTTCATATCTGTCTTTAAGATCCTACATACCCAGTCTGAACTTCAGTACTCTATTTAGTTGCTTGTATCCAGGCAAGAAGATTTGAATGTTGGATCTTTTTGTTCCTAATAATACCACTGAGACATTAATGAAATCTGAAGGCTTACTGCATACACTGAGGGGGCAAAATTATAATGAAACCTGTAAAAAGATCATAGTTATTTCTTAGTTTCCTTTTGAGTTTAAAATAGCTGAAGTGCAATATTGTAATATGGATTATCCTCTCTTCCTGTTAAAAGAAGGCTACAGTTTCATTGTCTAGTCGTGAGGCTCAGTCATTGCCATGAATAGCTGATTGTTCATTCATTAAATGTTACCGGTAGTTTTTCCTAAAATTAAATGAAGATATGTACAGTCCCTATTTCAAACTTACTGTAATGAGTTGCATATGAGGAATATTAGATACAATGTTTCATTGTTTTGAAGATGTTGTGAGAGACGAGTAGAAAATTTAAGTACTGCTTGTCTGTAAAAATGTTAATGAAACTTAAAAGGATCTTAAAAGCAGGGAAAAGTTGCCATCACTTTTGCATGAGTGGTATACCATGCATTTTTGCATGAGTTCGTCTATGTGCTCAAAGGTTTTATTTTATTTTCATGTCCAAGCACGTGAAAGAGTTATAAATCAAAGAAAAAGACTTGTTTGTTGGCTTGGATAGGTACTTGCTAGATAATAACACTTTTAGTTACTTGAACATCTGTTTTCATATCACATTTGAGCCATTCCATTTTCTAGTAATTTTCTTTTCAATGTTGTAGGTACTTTGAAGCCATGCAGCTGAACTTTCGACAACGTCTGCATGTTGAACAGATATTTGACTTGGAGAATGGAGAGTATCTTTGTCCACTTTGCAAATCTCTGTGCAATACTGTGATTCCTGTCGTTCCATTGCAGGCTCAAAAAATAAACAGGTGAATTACCAGATTGCATAGCCTTTAATTAAAAAAAAAAAAAAAAAAAAAAAAAAAAATTACATTGGGGCAGGTTGACTTTTCAAATTTTTAGAAGGAAAACTTGGGCTGACCTTCCTGATCTGTATAAAAGAATGCATATCTTCTTATTAACTATTCACCCAAATATACTGCTTTTTGCCGTATTTTTTTTTTTAATTAAAAAAAGCATTTTTGTATTGGCTATTTTTGGAGTTTATGTCAAATGAGAAAGTACCTAGATCTAGTATTTAGCCTAACACTTCATTTTGTACTGTTTGCTCAAAATTTACGAAGCCAGCAAAGCTGCACAAATACTGAGTTAATGTATTTTTATCTAAATATGCCCTCTGTTTTTAAAGATAAGGTGATTCTTTGAGTGTTAAAGTAAAACCTGCTTTCTTTTTCTGTTCTCAGTGAGGATGCAGAGGCAGTAGCTCAAATTCTGTCCCTGGCTAGGTGGCTGGAGATTATCATAGTCAGGATATCAGGCTACAGTGTGAAAAATGCTAAAGGTTTGTTATCTTAATTTTGAAGCTATTCTGTGGGATATCTAATATGCCAGTACATGTTTTAACTAATACCAACAGAAAACTTCAAATAGAGGATACATTTTGCTGTCAATCAAGACAGTATTAAATAAAGCTGGGGATAAAGTCATGGCCCTGTCTGAGCTGATGTCTTGATTTCACAGTGCCCTCACCAATTTTCTGGTTTCTGTTAAATTCTTTCCATCTTTTCTGTAGAACAAAATTACGTACACCTGGAGAGGATAGCAACCAACTAACACTCAGAGTTAATTAAACTTTTCTATTGACTGTGATGTAGTAAAAAAGAGAAAAAATAAATTAAAAGGGCCAAAGTAAAAACATGTATGAGCGTTTAGAAAACAGAAGGTACAGAGAAGCAACATATTCCTTGCACTCTTATAATGCAGAAAAGTTCTTTTTCCTCACCAGCAAAGTACACTTTTAATCCTCACATTTCTGGGAATAGAAGAAAATGTTACTTAAGGAGGAGGGTTAGAAGACAGTCTTGGCTGGTGAGGTCTGTTTACAGTTATTTTCAAAACAGTTTAAAATAAAAAGAAGTCTCACTTCTGTTAGACTGCTGTAAAAACTGTAACAACTTCTTTGTTTTTTAATGTGGATCTAATTTCTTTTTCTGGAAGGAGAGAAACAAAATCTTCCAGCTTTTGCCAACAAGGGAATGGGGAACTCTGCTTTGGAATTCCATTCCATCCTTAGTTTTGGAGTTCAGTCCTCGTAAGTGTTACTGGAAGTGTTCTCTGTATTATGTTAATTCTTCCTAAAATAACGTAGGTATACTTCAGGATTTGTATTGAAGGAAAGGCATATGATTTGTTTGGTCTGAATATCCACTTACACTTTTCCTTAAGCATTCACCGAGTATCAGATTTATACAGAGCTAGATGAACCTCTTGGTCAAATCCAGTCTGGTGGTTCTTATGTTCTTGGTAAAAAGCTAGGAGTCTCGAATCTTCTATCCACAATTCCATTGATTTGGGTCACTTCCTGTTCCTCTAGGCAAGTTATTTAATGTCTATCTGCCTTAATTTTCCTGTTATATGTCTGTTTCAGGGATAGGTATCACTTGGTTTTGGATGCAATAATGTAATATAGATTACTCAAAGGAATAGGGCTGTGTTGTGTGTTTCTATTCCAGTGGGCAAAAGCTCTCTCCCACTAAAACAGAATGAATGGATGGATGCTTTTCAAGTGTACTCAGGTGTCTGTCATCTTTTTAGGTCATTCTATAAGTACTCTACTTCTGCTACTTCTGACTAACATCATAGTTATGCAAAGTACTTATACATATCTGCTATTTGTAAAAATGTCATCAGAAAGTCGAATCAAATTCTTTCTTGATAACTCATCTCCACGGGAAAGATTCTATAATTTGCACTTAAACAATGTGATGTTTAAGTGTGAACCTGGCTAAACCCGGATTTTGTGGTACAATTGTTTTGGCTGTAGAGATTTGGAGAAATAATATGAACGTCATATATTTCTGTTCTGAATGTATGACATTGAAAAAACACAAGCCATTAAAACTGTATGTGGTTTTGCCTAGGCACTTTTCTGCATATAACTGCATTTACATAAACTAACCCAATGTCAGTTGAAAGGAGCTTAAATGCTAAAAAATGTGTTTTAAAACATATTTGAAATTTCTTTCCATTTTTAGTGCCTTATGAGATGGGATATATTTTTACTGTAGCACTTACAATTGCACTTGCTTACTTGCATTTGTTTTTTTTTAATTGTATTTTACTTTGATTTACATCTTGGCATTTTTTGAATGCAAATTATAATATAGTATACAGAAATAGACTCCTTCCAGCCTGGCAGCTCTTCATCTCTGTTTGTAGAGCCTATTATGTCAAGGTGCTTGTTTACTACTGGAAGGTAGTAATTTTTTTCTCCTCTGTACAGACAAAGGGCCTTTGTATTCAAGAATTCTTTCATAAATAACTTAAGACTTTGTTAGTGATTGACTGGTAAGTAATAAGCACTATTAATAATTCAGACTGAAATTATCTTGGCTTGCTTTTGCAGAGCCAAATACTCAAGCAGTATCAAGGAGATGCTTATTCTCTTTGCCACCACCATTTATAGAGTTGGGCTAAAAGTTGCTCCAAATGAAGCTGATTACCGGATTCCTATGATGACCTGGAGCACATGTGCTTTTACCATCCAGTGTATAGGTAAAGCATAATTTGGGTTTATTCCTTCTCATGACTTGAAAATCTTAGTAGTTTGATTGTATAGTTTTATACAGTCTGATTGTATAAATAGTAATAATATTAATAGTTCTAAATAAATAAGAGCAATATGTAAATGCAATGTATATTGTATGTAATTACATACATAATAATAGAATGATAATCTATAATCCAATATAGATAATAGGATGTTTTTGTTAGATGATAGTTTATAAAATAAGGTATGGAATGCCAACATTGATGAGTTTAATGTGTGAGAGCAGGGAGTGATCATGTTCCACATTACTAATTTTAACATTAAGCATGTTCAATGAATATCTTCAGGCTGCCGAAGGTCATTGACCTGCCAGCATCACACAGCTAAATATCTAACAGCTATGAAATAGTACTCCCTCTCTCATTTCTTTTTGTCTCTATTCTTGAAGGACTCTCATGGAATTTGTAAAAGAAATACGGTCTTTTGTGTTCTGAAATTGCTAAGCAGATACGTGGTAGAACAAATACAACACCCGATCGTTCTCTGGCGTGAATCTCTTTTTGAAGCCAAAATACTTACTGTAAAAATGATTGCATTTTTGGGGCTAATGTACTTGTTTAGCAGTCAGTCTCATTTCATTTCTGTACTATATACACGAAGAGGTTTGTGTAATAATCATGAAGCTGTAGATAAATCTGTAGTGGCTTCCAGGAAGGGAGAGAGGCAAGAGAAAGTCTGAAATGCATACTGAAGGAATTGAGAATGTAATTGTACGTGTCCATAAATATGATTTGCCAAGTATGCCATTTTTTCTTGATGAAGCCGTTGAGGTACAAGTGTAGTCTACCTTAAATCTATAGTGGACTTGACCCAACTGGAGTATCAAGAGTTCAAAAGGTTTGTAGGAGGGTTGGGAATATTCTGATAAAGCAGGAATAGTCATGAAAGCTGATTGCACCTTTTTAATGTTGGATTTTATCAGAGTTTTCAGATGGGTTGGGAGACAACTGGAATCTACCCAGCTCTATTAACATTAATGCACTTAATGCTGTGCAGATTGTTTTGATTTGATATCTAAAAAAATACCTTGGTGGCTGTCAGGGATGAGTTTGCCAGCAAGTGCATAAATGCAGTAACTGTTATCACAGATGTGATATCGAAGGCATAGGTCAGAAGCAGAAAATTCAGATGCCTTACCAGGCCAAGATTATAAAACCAGAGGGACCACTGTGAGAGTCTGACCTATCCTAGGCCACACCACTTCCTTAGATTCATTTTTGTTTACAAATAGAGCAGGCTTCCATGAAATTGTAAAGCAAAACTGCCTACGTAGATTCTAGTATGCTGGTTTTGAATCTAGTCATAGGGTGCAATATTAAAACCATTTAATGGGCAGGTAGCCAAGCTGCCTAGACAAGGAACCTTAGCTACCTGTATTAGTGGAGTCTGTAGAGGAAGTTCAAAGCAGCATTGACCCAAGGGATGTGAATTGCTTTTATTGCTTAAAGCCAGACACTTAAAAATACAAATCTGATTTTTCCCATGTTTCCTCACCAACTCCACATGTTGTGTGTTAAACTGATGTATGAAAGTGCTAAGTTAAAACACTTTCATTTTTGTGTTGTTTTTTTTTAAAAAAAACCCAACCAAAAAAACCCAACAACTAACAAAAAACCCCCCCACAAATCAAAAAAAGCCACAAAAAACCCAGCCAAAAAAACCCCAACAAAAACAACAACAAAAATTCCAAAATCTTGAAGTATACTGATTCATCTCTGAAAAGTGACAAAAGCACAAAAACATTTGAATTGATACCTTTTTACTCATTTGAGTTAATTTGGTTTCTTATTTTTATTGGCTTATTTTCTCTTTATTATACCTTCAGAACCGATATACTCAGGGAAGAAAGCTGATTTGTATTCCAACTTGGGGATTCTGTTTTCAAAATATTTTTGTTAAACTACAGTCAAATGCAGTAGTGCAAATCTGAGAGTAAGATGGCTGTGTAGCATCCCTGTAAACATACCTTGATGGTTTTGAGCATTGTATAAGGGTAACTGAAAATACAACTAAATCTGTAGAATGTCTTATCATTCGTATGAAACAATGTTCCTTTAAATCCCTAGTTAGCAAGATCTGAAAACCAAATGTTTTTAAAAAGCTTGTTACAACCATTTATCTGGGAAACATTCAGTACCATTTAAGGTAGATTTTTCAAGAGAATTCTCTTATCAGAATAAAGTTGAGCTTTAAAAAGAAGTACATATACTAAGAATAATTAATCTTGGACTAAGTCTGTTCTAACAGAAATGTTATGTTAGTTCCTGTTGAACAAAGCAACTTATTTTTTTTCTATCTTTAATTTTAAGAAAACCTCTTGGAAACAGAGGGCAAGCCTTTATTTGGATCTCTACAAAATAGACAGGTACGGGCAAGTAAGATATGCAATTAAACAAAAAAGTGTGTGTGTGTGTGTATATATATATAAAAAAAAAAAGAAAATACACAGACATCTATAAAAAAATTACTTTTGAAACTGCTGACATCAAGATCATTCTGTATTGAGGGATAGCTCTCAAAATGTTTAGGTTGATAACATAGGGCATTATGGAAGAATAATGTTTCTACTTCTATGTATAAGTTCATATTAAATTCACTTATCGATGTGTTTTCTGTTTGTAGAAGTAGATATGTTTTTACAGCTTTATTTCACTATTATATCTTTCCTTTTTTTCCTGTCCAACCATTTTCTCTTGCGCTTTAGCACAGTGGCCTTAAAGCATTAGTGCAGTTTGCAGCTGCTCAGAGAACAACGTCACCACAGGTCCTGATTCAGAAACATCTGATTCGTCTTCTAGGAGGTATTGTATTCCTTTTCTTTACTACCTTTCATGTAGCAGAAGTTTCCGTTGCAAAATGGCACACACATTGATACAGCATAGAAGCAAAGGTTAGACTACTGGCAACAATGCTAACTTCAGTTTCTCTAATGTTGCCTTAAAACATGGAGTATTGCTAGAACTTAAGTAATCAAAAGTTCTGTTAACCCAGCCCTGTATCACTGAAGTCCCCAAAAAATCCTCTACGCCAGATTACGTAGGCCTGGAGATACTCAGATCTGGAATATTTACAGATGGTTAACAATCAGTTTCTGGCAATGTTCAAAATTACTCAAATTCTGACTGCTAGACAGGTGGATAAAGCCACAAACCAGGTATGCCTCTCTCTTAATTGTGAGACTTTATCTTTTTAGTACTTTCAAAAGGCTGCTTGCAGCCTAGTTTTAAGATATTTTGGTCTCAGGGAGAGCTAGTTTGAAACACATAGCTATCCGCCATGTTTCTTACTGATTCAGTTTGCATGGTGGCCTTTGTCAATCCCACTCTTTGACTTGCCTTCTATTTGATAGGATTCTTAGGTGTGGTGCAGGCTTTTGTATTGGGCTAGGTTGTGAGGCATCTAGTGTTGCAGCGCCGAAGTACGTTTGTGGACTTCACCCTTAACACTGTGTGTGCTTTATTAGAGCTGGAGAAATAAATCAAAGATTTTTATCTCATAATTTTGAAGAAATAGTCATTAAAATTGTGAGCTGATTGGGCATGTGGAAATAGCTAAACAGATGCACAATCAATTAAGTAAGTGGTAAGCAGTTCATTAAATAGATACTTCCTTAGTTCAGAGACTTGGACATTTTTTTGATGAAAACACAGAAATGATAGAGGCTCTAAAATCAGATTCTGATATTGCTGTTCAATCCAAAAGAAGAAAATACATATCAAATGCATAATTGATATCTTTATTTTGTAGTTCTTCTACCAAACTTTAAAGTGGAGGACACTCCATCCCTCTTAGAAGTAGATATGTTCCATATTTTGGTAAGCAGGTTTATTTTATTCTTCGTATTCATACCTTTTTTTTTTAGCATGGATTTTTGTATACTTTACCCTGTAGATAGTCCTGCATTATCTGCTCAAATGATTATACATGAGCACTGCCTACAAGCAAATGATTATGCGTGACTACTATATATGAGAGTTTACTTTTAGTTATGCTGGTTTTCTAGATTTCAAGTCTTCGCTGTCTCACTCTTATTAGATTTCATGCTTGCAATCTCAATCAGCTTTTTACCACCTCCATTGCTATCAAACCTCAAAAAACCCCTTGAGAAATGCACCTACTCAGCTTGTTTCCCTCACTTTCCCTTTGTCTCAAGTCATCTCATACCTTCTGATTCCTTCACGTTCACTCTACTTTCTTCACTCTTCTTCTTAGCCTCTTCTTTCTGTTCTTAATAGAAATGTGTATTATAGTTTCTTCTACTGTTAAAAAACAAAACAAAACACCCCATGACAAAAAAGCCAACAAAAACAAAGAAACAAAAACTGAAACTCACCAAAATAAAACCTGTTTTGCTCTGTTTGCCTTTCTAACTAGTGCTTGGTCTCTCTTCTCACTTTTTTCAATGTGCTTTGTCTTATGTCAAAAAACAGAAATTAAGCTTCCTAGAAACTGGACAAGCTTTCTTGATGTATCTCTAAACTGGCAATTACAATGGAACTATATCTGAGTTTCCTGCATGCTAGAGGGACAGAAATAGTTAATATTTTCCAATGAGTTTTTGCTATGCTTTGTGAATTAAAACTAGCAAGATAAATGAACATATTTGACTACAAAAATGAAATTTAAATGTATAGTGAGAATATAATTTCTACTATCCATGTAGCTATTGCCAAATTTTGTTACTTTAATGTTTACTCCTTCCCTTTCACTGTAGGTGGGAGTTGTGTTATCGTTTCCATCTTTATACTGGGAGGATGCTGTGGACTTGCAACCTTCATCAATTAGTTCAGCCTATAACCACCTCTACCTCTTCCATCTGACAACACTGGCACACATAACACAAATCGTCGTCTCTTCGGCAACAGGTAGAGGTGTATTTGGGTTGGATTATTCTGGCATTTCTACTCAATTTCTTAAAAGTAATGGATGGACACCATTAGTGTCTTCCAGGTATAAACTTCCTCATAATAAATGACACTTAGTGCTAGGTAGTAATAACTGTTTTCTGGTAAAAAATAAATAGCACTACATCATTTTCAGAGCATTTTATTATATCACTTCTGTGTGCTTAGCCTAAGAAAACAAAATAGTTATTGATATATCAGCACTTGATCAAGTCAGTCATTCCAGAGTAGTAACTTTCCCCTCTTCACTCCTTGTAGGAGAAGCAAAGCTCTGCCCAGCAGCAGCACTCTGAGCTGCACAGTGACAGTATGGATTTGGGAAATAAACTTTTCTTTACCCTTCAGCCTAGTAAATACCCAGAGCCGAAATACGGAACCCTGTTAACTGATAGTAGAGAATTTCACTCTTCTCTGTATTTCATGCTACTGTTAAAAACTGTCAGTAACCTACAGGCTTCCTAGCTACTACTTTCCTTTTTCTTCAGCATGATGGGAATTTAAAAAAAAAAAAAAAAAAAGAAAAGAAAAAAAAAAAAGAAAGAAAGAAAAAATTCCTGTAGCTTAATCTATGTAGGACAGTGACTTCAAAAGTTCAAGGGAAGGAAGCAGTTTTTATGTGAGGATGAGCAATGAGGCAGTAATCCTGATTCTTTTTATGGCATGCAGTTTTAGGAGAACACTTGTTAGGTTAAAAACAGCAAATAGAAAAGAATTAAGCAAAATAAAGTGGAAATACTTCTGTAATGCAATTAAAAACAAAAAAGCTCAGTATATGTAAAAAGAGACGTGTGTCACAAATGAAGTGCATTTACAGTGGGATTCATCTTTTTGTGTGCAGAATCCCCTACTGCTCGATCATATGAAAACAGTGAGGAGGCACGCTCTGCACAGTCTTTCTGTAGAGAGGTTTGCCAGTACACCAGTGGGTAAGTAGCAGTTCAGTTATAGCACTGCATTTTCCTAGCAAGGTGTCAATCCACAGGGAGTGACCTGCACAACACAGAAAACAGGGAAAAAATTATCTATTTTGTATGGGCACTTAGCACAATGCCTTGTGCTTTCTCAATGATCTTAAAAGTCCTTTCCGACCTAAATGATTCTATGATTCCCATACTTCAGGACACTGAAAAAAAGGAAACTGATGAAAGGAACACTTTTAGTTAAAGTAGCTACTTTTTGTAGACAACAGAGTAAATTCTTAGTCTAAGGATGAAAAAAAAAAATCTATATCCATTCTGGAGAGAAATACAAACACTAACTATAGTAGTTACTTTTTTTCTTTGCCTTGATTCGTTTTTTTAGATTTCTCAATTATAGATGGAAGCCAGAAAGAAGGAAATGGTTCTACTGTAAAAGGGGGAAAAGTGTAAAGCTAAACACAGTTACTTATTTGTTTGGGCGTTAGTGCCCATCTTTTCAGACTTTTTTGATAGATATAGCTACAGCCTCTTTAGTTCTTCAGTATCTGTGTGTGAAATAAGCTAAAAAATAGAGATGCACCCTCTACAAATTCTGCTTTGATTTATCTTCACCAAGGCTAGTTGCAAAGATATGTTTCTTAAGGATTGACAATGCTACCCATTTGTGTAAAAGTTTTAAGTCTAAATTTCTAATTATTTAAAATTTGCTGTTTAAATAATAGGAGTAATTTTTCTGAAGCATGAGCTTATAATCATAGTTGCTGTGCATTTTGGAAGATCAGCTCACTGTACTGAGATGCCTAAATACAGAATTAAATGCCAAAGTTTAGGCAACTCAGCTCTGAAACTTTTCATGTTTTAATTTCTGTGTATGCATTGCCTTCTAACTCTGGCCTATCTGTGCTTAAACAGCACAATCTGCATAATAATTTTGCAGTGGTCTATGATGTTACAATACAGCTTTACAAGTTATTCCACAGCAAGTCTTGAGCATTATTTGTGTGAACATGCTGTTCACATGTGAAATTAACTAAGCTTAAAATTTTTAGAAAACAGGGACACTGTACATAAGTTAAATTTACTATGAAATTTAGACTAAATGCTCATAGAGCATGAACTACAAGAATAATTACTGAGATAATTATCACTGTAGTATTTTTTTTTTGTCAAAAATGAATTTCGTATAGCTTTATTAAAACAATGAGTGTTACTGTTGCGACTTCCATAATGAAGTCTGAGGTATTCATATTTTAATTCTATTGGTTTTGTTGTTCCTGAAGAATATTTATTTTGGAGAGAGGGGTGTTCATTTTTGAATTACATTCAAAACACCGACTGAATGAAACACTGTCACCATTTCAAAAAATTGCTGGCTTTTGGTAATAAAAACCAAACAGTGTAAGAATCAGGTGCTCTATGGGTGGTGTTGTATTGCACAGTTTAAGTCAGGTTATCTTGAGTTGCCTAGAGATGGACAGCTATTTATTGGCTATATATTTTTTTATAATCCTGAAAAATATAAGATGAGATAATTTGAAGACTTAATGTAAGTGTACTACGTGAACTCAGTACTCATTCCTTAGGCAAAGGGAAAGTTGGAAGTTAGGTGCCGGTGGCTGTGTTTCACAGAATTTGGGGTATATCAGTGTTGCTCTTACACAGCTGCTATTCTACCAATGCTAGCCAAAATGTGAAAGTGCTAGAAGGTTTTGCACTGTGAACTGCTGCACCTGTTTCTCATTTTGTATTACAGTTGCTTTAGTCAGGATATTCCAGGCTGGCTTGTGTGGGATTGTGTTAAAAAAGGCATCATGCCTTACCTTCGTTGTGCTGCTTTATTTTTTCATTATTTGCTGGGAGTTTCTCCACCTGAGGAGCTACTAGAAGGTAAGTATGAGAAAGCATATGTATCTATATATTGACATTGTTTACTGTTTTCTTGGAAGAATGGAGTTTTTCAATGTTCACATAACTTAACAATAGTTAATACATTAAAGTAAGACTTGGAAAGGAGAGAAAATACTAATTTGTATAGGATGGGGCAGGCATGAGAAGTTGAGTTGTCTGGGCCTTCTTTGCATGGAAAAGAGTTACTTCTGAGTATGTGCAGATATGTGAATTATCAATGGTAGTAAGTATTTGTGGATACAAAGATTCTGTGATTTAAGGATGATTCTAGGAGCTTAGAGTACATCACCTGAGAAATAGCCTAGAGTATATTTTTAAAAAACAAAACCTTTTTGTGCAGTTGCTAATGTTGGCAAATGCTAAAAACATAGGGATACAGCAAAACAGAGCCTAGTAGAAATAAAGTACATTATAAAACCTAAACCTCTTCCTTAAAGGATCCTATCACATTCCAGATACTAAAACCAAAAGAAATATTTTGTCTTCTGTCAAAATGCAGTGAAACACAGAATCATCAACTATTTGGAAAGGAGAACCAAAATTGCTATGAACAACTGAGACAAAGTATAGCATCTTTAATTAATTTATATAAACTGTGAGCTAAGTTTGAATTTGATTAGGATATACAAGTCAGAATCTCAGCACTTTGCGATATGCCGTTGTCCTTTGCGTTAGTCTGGAACTTTGACTATGTACAGAGGAGTCTTCCTGCAATGCCACTTTCTGCAGCAGAGCCAATAAACGACCACCCAGCAAACTATTAACTTAGCCCAACTTTATGTAATGTGTTAGCACTGACCTGATCATAGCAAAAGTGATTATGATTGCAGGCTGAAAGTATAGTGAAAAGCTAAAATGTGGTAAGTACAGAAATCTACTGCACTAACGTGTTAAATATTACGCAGTGAAATGAAATGTAAGCAAGGAATTCTGTTTTTACAGTGACTTATGCATGACTTAACAAATTTGGCAATATATTATATTAAGTAATTTATTAACCTGAAGTAGATCCTCAACTAATGCAAATTATTATAGTTTTGATAAGTCAGTGGAGTTACATCCAATTGTACTAGCTAAGGAGCTATGCTGAAGCTGTAAGATGCATATTATTCAATGGAAAAGGGATCAGGAGAATTCTGGTTTTGAGTGAATTATTCAGGAGTGCTGAAACACTTTAACAGTTGCTCGTGTTTTCTTTTTCTTTTGCAGTTTCTGAAGAAGGGCAATTCAAGGCACTTTGTAGTTACCTCTCTCTACCTACCAATTTGTTCCTGCTCTTCCAGGAATATTGGGACACAGTAAATCCACTGCTTCAAAGGTACTAATTGGGAATGGACAGGCCACGTTTTTCTGTTGTGATGGCCCTATGGGAATTCTGGATCAAATTTGTTAATAAATGATTAAGCTCACCTTCATACTAGAGTTTGAAACATTCGTTTGATGTGCACAGTTATACTGAATCTCTTAAAGCACTTCAAAAACATAAAGCATTCTATATCTTATAGTAATCCAAACATAAAACAATTATAGTTTAAGGGACTAGTGCTTGCAGACCTGCATGGAATCATTCATGCAGAGAGAAGTTATATACCTTTGCTTGCATGGTGTGCCACTTACTGTTCATTGGCCTATTTTTAATCTGTCTACAGCAAAAGTGCTGATTACACGACCTATAAAATGAGAATATGGAAAATGATGTAGCTGGCAGGCTGAGGCTTTGTACTATTTCTTCTCTGGATTTCCAAAATAGCCTGATGAACATAGAAGTTAGCTTAATGGTTAAAAGATACAATTTGAGTATTTGAGTACATTTCAATCTAGCAGTAAAGAAATCATTGGTAAAATTTTCCGTTCAAAAATACAAGTTAAAATAAACGCCTCCTCCCTCCAACTCTGAGAATAATCCTGCTGTATTTTGTTGGAGAATGTCTCCATATATTTAATGTGACCGTTTGAGCGCGTGGTTGCATTATTTTTCCTGGCTCTTTGCAGAGTTCTCCGGCTCACATTAGCTTTTTGTTGTGTTTTGGGTTTTTTGTTGTTGTTGTTTTTTGCTTCTGGTCTGTTTTGTTGTCTAGAGTCCTTCAATTTAGGTGACATTTTGAGCTGTTGATGCCAACTTACAGTCCATATAGCTGACTGAAACAATTCCCTATGTGTAATTTTACTATAATTAATTGCGTTTGCAGTTTATATAATTATTTATAGTATTTTCACAAGTAAATTATTAAATAAGTTTATCTTATATGTTCCTATGTGTTTGCTCAAAGACATCACAGTGTTTACAAGATAACACAGAGGATAGGTGCTTGTGAACATTAGAAAACAATCGCTAGAGGCAGCGCTAACAAATCCATCGTAGTGCTCCCAGTCAAAAACAGAGGTTTCAAGTGGGAGGCTACATATTTAATGTAATAGTAACAGTTGTCAAATCATCATGCAAGTTCCCATATGTTTTTTGAAAGAATTTTATTTCAGAAGACTAAATTTGATGGTTGTTGAGAAGTGTGTTAAATGAAGCATACTAGACTGACCATCTGCTACTGTTCCCTCTCCGTCCTCCTCCTCTTTGTAGAAATAAATGAAAAGGTATCTTAGACATACCAATTCCTCTCGTTAGTAACTTGCCAATATCTACCATTGTTTTGGTAGACATATTTGGCTATTCTAAGCAAGCATACAGCATGCAATAAAGCATTGTAAAATAACCATTGGGTGATAGTTACTAAATCAAAGCAGTAAATATTTTCGTAGTAGAATGTATGATATTTTCTTACGTTGTGGCTTTCAGCAGATATATTCCAAAAGGAGCACTTTTACTTTGAGAACTTCAATATGTCTGAAGACTGCTTGTGGTTTTTAACTCTGTGCTAACACTGTGTTTTCATGCGCATGTTAATAATTTTAAGCGTTACTGTTTTTCAGAGGTTTTTCTCTTGTATACAAACTGAAATTCTTTTCCTGAAACAAAACTCTAAAGAATAGTTGTTTCTCCTTGTGAAGTTTTAGCTAGAACTATCAATGCTTTCTCTGTGCTCTGTGTTTGCTTATTGCTTACTAGTTTAGTTCAGTGATCCTGAATGTGAATTATTATCAAACACTAACTGCTCCAAATGTTTGTTTGAAATAGGTGGTGTGCTGACCCGGTGGTCTTAAGTTGTTTGAAGGGGAAAAGCATTGCAATAAGGTTAGTTCGTTGGTTTTGTTGTTGTTTTTTCTTCTGATTTTGACTTAAAACTGTTGAAAGAATGAAGTGCTTGTCGTGGACAAATTAGAGTGCTTGCATTTTCTTCCTCTTGCTCTACTAACTGAAGTATATTTCTCTTTAAATGGTTTTGTATTATTCCTCATGCAGTGACTCTTCATTGAGAATGTACAACATTCTGTTAGACAAGTTATGTAGCTTACTCTAGGAAAAAACAGAAACTATGAAGTGTCTTCATACATGTATGTTACATATGAAACTTAATTTCATCACCTTTGCTGGAATATAGAAATGCTGAAGCTCCCATGTGAAGCGTCTCACTTGGGCTTCTAGGACTGAAGAGTTGCCCAGTTGCTGCAGAAGCTTGCAGCAAGGACAGAAAGCTTAGTAGGATAGTGAGTTATAGCTATCCATTCTGTTCTTTGCTGTGATCTTTCTGTTCTCATAATAGTTCTTTTTCACTTACGCAGGTATCCTAGGAAAAGAAATAGTTTAATAGAGCTTCCTGAAGACTATAGCTCCCTTCTGAACCAAGCCTCTCAGTTTAGGTAAGATGGAACATATTTAGTTATCTTGCTAGGTGTTTTGTCACTTTTATATTCTTGCAGTTACTGTAACTGGTGTTAAAACTGTGTACGGAAATGATTTTGTGCAAGTGAAGGCACTGTTATGGTTATGCTGGCCAATATTAGCACGTTCATTTTAAATCATTTAATAAGCTGTTGTGTTTCAGAAGTCACTTGTGTTTGATAGGATAGCATATGAAATTATTGTAACTTAATCTGCTGGTCATTTTTCGCCAGTGCAGTGTGCATTTAATTTGGCCATAAGCCTGAAAGTTATTTTTGCACTGGACACAACAGTCCCAGAAGGTTGGCACTGTTTTATGCCAGGAAGAGTGAATCATAGGATAATTCAGGTTAGAAGGGACTTCAGCAGATCATCTAGTCCAGCCTCCTGCTAAAAGCAGATATCTTGCAGATAAAATATTTCAAGCAGTGTAAAAACCTAGTCAGAGGTGGCAGATATGTGAAATACGATTATGACAGAGTATGTCTTAGGGCTTTGTGGGTTTGTGATTGGGTTTTGGGGTTTTTTTGTTGTTTTTTAAGGAACATTATCCATAGTTTACATTTCTTTTAAAGTTTAATTCCTGCAATAACATTCTGGTTACACTCCTTCTAGATGCCCGCGGTCTTCTGATGATGAACAAAAACATCCAGTATTGTGTTTATTCTGTGGGGCTATGTTGTGTTCCCAGAATACTTGCTGTCAGGAACTGGTGAATGGGGAGGAGTTGGGAGCCTGTACTTCTCATGCTCTTCAATGTGGAGCTGGAGTCTGTATGTTTCTCAAGTAAGTAGCTAGCCAGAATTTGACGTATTAAAGAGTAAAGGGAAATAGTTGAAGGTCAAAATTCACAACATTGTCAAAGCACTTGATTCTTTTTATCTGAGATGGAAAAACATTGCTTTGACCTAAAATATAGCTCACCAAAAAGTTAAGAACCTGCTGGGAGTTGTCTTGTATTTTAAACGTAGCTATTTTTTCCTTAAGGATCAGGGAATGCAAAGTTGTCCTCATTGAAGGTAAAACCAGAGGCTGCTTATATCCTGCTCCCTACTTGGATGAATATGGAGAAACAGATCCAGGTCTGAAGTAAGTAAATGTTTGCCTGCCTTTCTTTGCACATTTCCGCATTTTGGTATCTCTTTCTTATACCCATTAGACAACATGTTCTTCCTGCTAGCATATACAGCACTGTAATATGTATCTTGGCCTGGTGAACTTTTTCAGTCACGAATGGGTCATTCATAATGGAAAAATACAGTTTTTTGGTACTGTTAAACTTTCTTTCTTTTCTCAAGAATACTTTGTATGCTTTTCATCAGAAATGTGCAACAACTGTCATTGCTGAAATGGCAGTCATTGCTTGTTGCATGTAGAATTTTTTTCATTTCCAGTAGACTTGTTGGAATTGGTGTTCATACAAGTATTTAATATTTTCTGGCTATCATTAAGAGTGTTAATGCTAGACTATTAATGGAACAGTTTGTCAGTTGCTATTCTGCTATGCTTATTGGGTATTCTCCTTTTCTCTTCTATGAAGAAGAGGCAATCCCCTGCACTTATGTCGGGAGCGTTACCAGAAGCTCCATCTGCTATGGCAGCAACACTGCATCATAGAGGAGATTGCCAGGAGCCAAGAAACGAACCAGATCTTCTTTGGATTCAACTGGCAACTGCTCTGAGTCTCTTGCTTTTTAGTGAAAACTCTTACCTTTGGCAGTGCTTTGGAAAAGGAAAGGAGGGTGGCAGTAAATAATCCACTCTCAAGTGGATTCTGTAGTAGTTCAGACACAATTGATGGATTCTCTAGGTTGGATGTATTACTGATACATTGAAACAGAATCTCATGTCATATGTTTTGCTCTTTTTTTCTTTCTTTCTTTTTTTTTTCTCCTCCCCAAAAAGGAAAACCACATTATATAATTATTACTGAACATTCAGGTCCAGAAATATTTCCACTTTTTTGAGAAGTTGTAATTGTTTCACATGTTTTGATGAGGACAGCTTCCCAAATGCTGTGCCTCAGGGCACATACCGCATTTCTCTCTCTTCCATGCCTTGAGAATATACCTAAATGGTGTTGCTATGGAAAAGCCTCCTTTACTTTCTTCCTGGGTTCTTTTCCCAAGCTTAGTGAAGCTTTTAAATAGGTCAAGATCTGTGGCATAATATTGGAGTGGAAGTGGTGCCAGGCCTTTAGTAATCTGTAGCAACAGGTACAGCAAACATTAAGATGTACAGAAAAAGCCTGCATTCAGCTATATCCTGGGGTTTAATGAAGACTTTTCATTAATGAACTCTTTAAAGGAGAAGTGTGGGATAGAAGGTGCACGGGGGAATTACCATCTTGCTTGTTGCATCAAAAAATAAAGTCTGTGCTTTTTGCATTGCCAGAACTGCACTTTATCTGATGAATTTGTCCTCTATTAATGTTGTATAGCCTAAGAGGTCTAGGGCTGCACCATTTGGCTAGGTTGTGGTTAGTTTTACTTCTTTTACACTTTGTCTTCTGAGATTTTCCCTGAGAACCAAATGTGAAAATATTGTTAGGTAGTTGTAGTGTAGCTCTGCAAGTTATACAAGAGCCAGAGACTTAAGTAAAGTAGACGACCTTCAAAGCTATCACTGGACTAAAATCAAGGCCCAAAAGCAGCAAGTTTTAGAATTGGAAATAAGTTTGTTTGCCCATATTTGAGGAATTTTCCACGCTTCATCCTCTGTCACTATTGTTTGGAGCCTGCCTGCATAAATGAAACAATGTGTTTCCCGGGGGGCATGTCCAGTGCCAGTTGGAGCAGAAAAGGGAAAAAAAGGTGGCTAACTCTGTCTCTTTGCCCTTCAGTAGTTAATAGCACGTTGTGATTGAACTCTCTCTCAATGATATGTGATTGTGCTTCAGTTCTAAATGTTTGTGGTTCTGTTTTCTGAATTTCAGCCATAATACACGAGAGAATTTGTAATGTGATGGGTCAAAATGCTTTCCCAGGAAGTCCTATTTCTGTGTGAAAGTTTGAAGTTGTCAGTACTCAAAATTTCCCTGCCCCTTTGCTATTTGGATTCTTTTGTGTCATTTTAATAAGACTTGCAAAGGGAGGTTTTCAAATTGATGTCTGAGAGCGTGTTTTTGTATTTTTTGTATGATTTCTTTTTTTTTCTTTTTTTTTTTTGGCTACTGATTGTATGAGAGATAGTAGAATCACAAATAATGATTTAGATTTAAATATCATTGTTCTCCTAGTTTTTTAAAAGTTTTTAGAGTACGTATGAGTGCACTGAACAGCACCATAACTCATCTAAAAATGGAATACTAATGAACTCATATATTGTTCTGATTTCAAATACTTTTTAATAACTTTTCCTATAATCCCTCCCTGGTGATATAAATAGTTGGCTTTGGTATATCTTTCAGGTATTCTGTTTCTTGCAATTAAGACCATTCTCCTTATTTTGATTATTTCAGATTTTAAACCTGCATATGAAACTCTTTAAAGACAAACATTAATGCTGTTAGTCTTCTCTAAAATGTATTTGAAATGCATACTGAATTTAGAACAACAGTTGACATGAAAACTTGCATGCACTGGCCATTTCTAAGGTCATCAAAACACTTCTTGCCAACAAAAATATTGGATTAAGACTAGCAAATATATGCCTCTGATACCAAAACTGTATTCACTTACTGTTTCCCTCTGATATTTACTTATTCATTTATCAAAAACTTTCAGTTACCTTGCACTTCACTGATACAAAAATTCCGTTATCAAATATGCAGTGAGAACACTTTATTTTGTTTTCTGTCTGAACTGTAGTATATAAGGACAGGAGCTGGTCTGAGCAGGTGAGCTCATGTTTAAAGCTCTAGAAATCTCTTTGTAGCTGAAGAAGTGGGAGAGGAAAGTCGCATCTTTCTGTGCGTTTGCACATACTAATTTAGCAAATGGGCTCCCATATCATTCACTGACTAGCGTGGTCATCTTTCATTTCATAAATTACTATGCAGTTTTGTTCACTGTGAGTATAATCTGTACTTAGTGATCGCAAGACGCTTATGCCACTGATTTCTGTTCCATCCAAGCTGACAGAAGAAGTTATTTGATAATGCACATATTGGTATCTTTAATTGCAAAAATGTAAATTTGAAACTTGTATAATGTTCTTGTGCTTTTGAAATAAAATATCTTGTATATGTATATTTAAAAAAAGGAAATAAAGTAACTTCTCATAGATTATTCAATTTTTATTTGGAGGCGCTTTGACACTTCACGGTTCATTTTACAAGAGCATTATAGCAGTGTCTGTCAGCATGGAAAAGGGGAGGACAAGAACTGGCTGTCCTGTCTGTCAGATACGAAACCTCTAGAAAGGGAAAGTTTGTGGTGTTGGTCTAATATGCTGTGTGATACATATGGAGAGAAAAAAAATAGTGCTTTATTACAGAGCTAAGCAAACAGCCAAGAAATCTTTTACACAGAAACAGCCAGTACTTCTTGCCCCTTTTTATGTTACAAGCTGCTGGCTGTCATCGTTTTCTCGCTGCTCTGGTGTAGCTTTGGGCACGATTAAGCTTACAGAGTTTGGCTGTTAATGGTGTTGCTCTCTATGCTTACTCTTAGTAAAGCAAATGTTTTTTAAGAACTAATTCCTGAAAAGGTAACAGGTAAAGGTAGATAGATTGAAGTCTACTAGCAAAAATGTTCTGAAGAACAGCAGAACAAGCAGCCCATTCCTAATGAATGGGGAAAAAAAAGGAAAAAAGCCACAGCACCATTTCTTGCGTAGTAAGAATCTCAAGGTGCAATGTACAAATGTACACAAATATATAGAGGAGGATTTTGGCTATCGTATTTGCTTTATGGCTGAAATCCACTTTATTTTCTAGACCATATCCTTGAATAATCTGTCAGATTCATGATACAACATCTAAGTTAGATTCTTTTAACCTATTACCTGACAGGATCTTCAAAGATACTTTCTTCAAAAATTAAAGTTGTTTCATTTCTGTGGCACAATCTCTTTTACTTGTTTTTATCTATGTTTTGCAGGTAGGCTAAATTTGGGGTTTGACACAGAAAACAAATGGATGACAATGAAAATCCACTCCTATACAAGTGTCTCAAACCCAGTTATTTCTAATCCTAGCTATGTTTCTCTAAACTTACATTCAGTATGGTCAAAAACGTAGATGAAAGAGAAACAGTGTAAAGGAAATGTGCATTGAAGGAGAGCGAGCTGAAATTCAAAGGGATATTATATATACATTATTTCCTGCAATGGTGAGTAAGAGGAGACCAGGTATAAAGTTAAACATGAAATATTAAAACTGGACCTGAGTTTTCTTTTTATTTCTGAGTGACTATTGTTCATGAGATCAATGTCAAGAAAAAGGACTATAGTTTGTGCCGTTTAATTACAGGTTGTCAAACAACTTAAAATCCATCAGACTTCATTTTAGGAGGTTTCTAGGCTTCATGCTTGAGCGAACGAGCCTCCACGAAATGTTGTGAAGCAGGTAGTGGGGACTGTGGATTTGATGATCACTTCAAGTCCTTGCTGTATTTGTGAATATCTGTGGCTAGTTTTTTTCAGCAGACTGCAGAACCTAGTGTCTCCTTCCTCTTAGTAGTGCCCAAAATGTAATATTAGCCTCTTTGGGTACAAGTATTGAGATAGTCTAGTGCTTGGGGAGAGGTCATCCCATTTTTCTTTGTGAATCGTGCTGACTTTTAGTAAAAGTGGTAAAACCAATGCATCTCAGTCTCATGATGATGATCTAGGAATATTTATTTTCCCAATTCAGACTTTTATACACAACTTCATTGAGCAATCCGATTTGCATACTCCAGGCAGTCTGCCCCTGTTAACTGACATACAAGAGCAGGACAAGATCATCCATTTAAGTGACAGTCTCCTCCGAAATAAGGACTCCACCCGTGTTCCATGAGCCTTTATGGTTCTTTGCATGTGGTACTCTGCAGTTTAGCAGAGCCTAAACTGTTCCCGTAGTGGGAAACTGATACAAAGCAAATGTGTACCAAATGATTTGTAAGATTTTAAATATCATGAATCTTGTGTTGTAGAGAACTGTATGATCATATGCAATTTTAAAAAAATCTGTTTCCAGAAGAGAGGTTTCCAGCTTCTAAGGAAACGTGCTGTGTTCATTTTTTAAAATACAAATGAAACTCTAAATGTGACGTATTTGTATGTTTCTTAATTATTTTTTCTTTACGATCAATGTAGAGCAAGTTCTTTCAGTGGTGATCAGAAAGTTTTAAAGGAAGAGCATCATAATTGCAATTTCTACAGGAACTGTCATAGCACCTTCACCAGAAACTGAACATTAAAATGTTTCAGTTTTTTTAATGAAGAGCTTCATAAAGAAGATATTTTTATGCATAGGTGAGTTCCTTACTCTGGAAGTTGCTGTTGCACAAATGTATTGTTATTAATTCTGACTGGATTAAGCATTAATAACAAATAGGATAAGAACTGTCCCCCAAATCGTATTTATTTCTGTATCTGAGCAGATGCTCCGGCTTAAAGGCTTGGCTTGCTAATGCCATCTTTGTCTTTATAAATTACGGAGAATTAAAGATGGAGTCTGTGCTGCTACCCGAGTTTGTTTTCTCGATCCGGGGGCTGTAATGTTACATACTGCAGGAAACCAAAACTATTGTGACAGGTGCTGTAGAGCAAGGTAGATACGTAGGGTGCACTCCCACTGTCTGAGGAAACTAGTACATGCAAAGCAAAGAAGAAAGCATTTATTTAAAAAAGTAAATTTTATCCTGATTACTGTGAAATGAGCTGTCATCTTTTTGTAATATATCTATATTGATGGGGACTCTGAATGCCTATGCAGGATAGAAATGAATGATCTAATGACTAAGTAATTACTGGTAGTAGCCGAGACGGCAACTGTTCCCTGTGAAACGTGTGCTGATACGCAGTTAATTTCACAAGTGATAACATCGCCAGCCACTGCTGCAGTTTTTGGCAGTTGGCTGGGAGACAAAGGTTAACTTGCCAAATATTAACTAGTCTTTTGTGGTAAAACACGTTCTCTTCATATGAAAGTAAATGAGCTGTCTGGGGAGCAGGGAAAGGGTGTAGCCGGACAGTTATACCTCTGCTCTTCATGGTAATGTGTCGCAGCAACTACTGCGTGAAATCTCTGTGTCTTTACAGAGACGCTCAGTCTGGATGATCATTTTAGGTCACTCTTCCTTCCAGGTCTGTTTCTCAGAGCAGATTCTTGACAAATCCATCGTACAGGGACCTCCACTGGAGAGTTACAAAAGAGTAAGATCACAGCTCTTACAATTCTGCAAGCTAAATAAATGACCTAGAGAGATTTTTAAATTGTGCAAGATGTCAGGTTTCATCCACTTTCTACAGTTAAATGCTTTTTGCCATTAGGAACTATTTCCTAAAATACAGAGTAAGATTTCCTTCTTTTTTTTTTTTTTTTTAAATTTATGCTCCTATTTCCTGTTTTATCATCATTTACATCAAGCTGAACCATTCCTCACTTTTTTTAAAGTTTAAAAAAATTTGCATATTCTTACTTAGTCGTCTTGATTCAATTTTTCCTAATGAAACAAATCTCCTACAGAAATAATTTCTATTTTTCTGAGTTATTTCTGATTATTTTACACCTCCTGGTTATTGAGCAATCTAGAACAGTTTTTCCATGTGTTGAGGATGTGATCGCTACTGACTGATATATGTGGCACTTTGCATACTCATCTAAAAAAAAAAAAATTGCATTTTTAGTAAGTTATATTCTGTTGCAAAGTCTGATTAATTTGCACTACGTGACTGTCTTTCTCCTTGATCTCTCAAGGTACTACAACTTTCCGTGTTCATTCTTTTCTGGTACGTACCAGCTAATGTTAGTGCTGCTGGTAAGGCTCGGGACACTGTTGCGCTCAGTGTTCTGCTACACCACCACCACAACAGGCTGTGATGCAGAAATAATATTTCTGGCTCTCAGAAATGGTTGAAGGAATTATGCACTAGTTAAGTTTAATTCCAGACCGGACAAAGTGATTGACCTGAAGAATAGAGTAGACGCATAGGTAAACGCAGTGCAAAGAGAAGAGTGTAAAGGGAAGGCTCAGCTTACAAATATAATTCTTTGAATGAGTCAATGAATATGGAGAGGATGTTTGAGCCAGTCAGTATAATGTAGATTTTAAAACCTTTGAATAGTGTCCTCCAACTAACTCATAAAATTAGAAAAGCTGTCATGAGATAAAAAGGAAGAGTCGGTTCAGCAACAAAGTAAAAGAATAAATGGTGTGTTTTCACAATGGAAGAAGCTTAACAACTGAGATCTGCAGAAATCTGCATGGTTTTTTTCAGCATTTTCAGAAGTGATCTGAAAAAGGGAATTATAAAGTGGCAAATTCTGCCAATGATACAAAGCTATTCAGTAAAAAAGCCAATTTTGTATGTTTTCAGGAGGCTGCTATGAAACTTAGTGGTTGGATAATAACAGAAGATGCAGTTTTTGTAAATTAAAATTAATGTAGCTATGCAAAAACTTCCAATATGGCTTTATATTCATATAAAAGATTTTCTTAGTATTTTTATGGATAGTTCTGTGAAAATGTTATCTCAGTGCACAGAAACAGTCAAAAGGGCAAGCAGTGATAGGAATTCTTAGGAAAAGAAAAGGACAGAAGAGCTGTTTCGTTCATGTTGTCTTCAGCTCTACACAGTGTTGTTCATTTAAAAATAATAAATGGAGAAGAGTGATGAAAACTATCAAAGCTGTGAAACAACTCCCATAGAAGAAAAGGTTAAATAGCAACTTCTTCAACTTGGGAAGATAGGACCAAGAGAGATTATAATAGAGGGTTGTAAAATCAGGAATGACATGGAGGGAATAAATAAGGAATGACCATCAGCTACGTCTTACGGCAAGAATTAGGGGGTACCCAATTAAGTTGTCAGGGAATCAACAAGCAAAGATAAGCGGTTTTTCAAACAACGCAGAACTGAATTGTGAGAAATTAAAATTTGAAGCTCATTGTCGTAAGTGTTTTGGATATCAAAAACATGAATGGGTTTAAAAAAGATACTATGCAAATTCATAGAAAAAAAAGGTCCACTGAGATTTATTACAACACAGTGATACAAATATCCTCTTTGTCATACCACGTCCCAAACTGCTGTTTCCTGGAAGTTAGGAGGCTTTGTCAGGGAAAGAACTAATGTCTAATAGTCTTGCCTCTCGTGTGCCTTTTGCAAAACATCTGCTACAGGCTACTACTGCAGACAGACCAAATCTCTCCATTTTCATTTGTAACATACTTAAGTATAGGCCTACAGTTTTAAGCAGTGAAGCAATTGCATTTGAAATTACGATCATGCATATAGCCTGCTTGAATTACAGTATAGATTTTTACATCACACGCTTTACTTACAATATATTCTTACAGTACAATTCTTGCTTATTCTAGTGTTATAGACAACAACATTGTTTAGACAGGTAAAGGAATATTTACTGTTACTTCCGCTCAAGTTCTGCTTTGAATATCCCAGAGATGTAACTTCTTTTACTTGATTATACACAAAGAATGCACAAGCTGTCCAAAGTTATATTCAAACAATGTGTCATTCACAAGAGTAACAACTAAAATATTTCATTTGGTCTTTTATCCTCTGTTCTGTATCTGTATGTTTTTCCTGCTTACTATTAATGATGAATTACAATCATAGGGCATCCTGTAACTACAAGTGTCTTGGGTGCAGGCGGCTTTCACTCCGTGCATTGACAAAGTCCCTGAGCGCTGTACTAGGAATGTGGTGGGATATCTGTCAGTCTGTCTTTGGCTTCATTGGTTCCAAAGAATCCCTTATCTTCCTGCCCCTGGATCTATGTAAGTACTTTTGAAATTAGGAGCTTTTAAAAATCTAGGGTCATCAGTATTTGCTTTATGGGAAGTATCTGCTTGTTTATAAACTTGTGCTATCACTTGCTACTTGGAATATTAAATATCCTGGCATGAGCTGTCAGTTAGTTTTCTTGAGCAGAGAAGTCCTTTCAGCAGTATCCATTGGCTTTCAGGAGAGGTATGGCAGCTGGCTTTCTCTAAACTATGGAGGGGGGAAACGAAGAGATACTTTAGATTATTTGGGGGGCAGGGGGAAGTGAAACACATTATGCTAACTTTCATTGCCTTCAACTCAATTTCATCTACCTAGTAGGTTCTTTTAGGAGGGCTGCAATGTGTATATTTGGGCTAAAATTTCCCGTATCCTAACTTGGACTTTATTTTAACAGAGTTTTCATTTCACAGTTTTTCTCTTTTCTTAAAGAACCCTTTTATCGGGTGTAATAATTTCTTTTGGGATTTCCCTGCTGCTGGGATTTCTATAGATGGAATGACAGGAATGACAAACTGTTGGTACACAGTAGACCCATCTGTATGTTAGTAGATGTAGACCCATCCTATCTGGAACATTGGCTTTTGCATAATGATTATTCTGATGTAGTCAGGCCATGACACAAGTATGTAAGCAGGGGAGAGAAAGCGGGGAGAATTCCAAAAGATTGTTTTGTGCGGTGTTGAAAATCAGGGATTTCACAAGAATGAGTAAAAATACATCCAGCCAAAGAAGTATCAGCATTTTTGGAGCTATCACCAGTCCGTGGTTTGTTCAATTGTCCTACTGGTCTTCCTATTTCTTTTTTCCCCAGCAGTGAAAAATCTGGTAACTGTAAGACTGTAATATGTCAAAGCTACACTTGTGATGTAATTTCTTTGAAGGCTTGCCTAGCTAGCTGCTGGGATAGATTTTGTTGTAACATTGGTTTTGCCACAGTTTGTGTTTTGAACATCAATGTTGGGGTTGTTCATGCCCAAGACAGTGGAGATCTGATTGGCTTTGCCGAGGTTCTTAATGATACTGATGTTGTATTTGGCAGTTTCCACAAAGCTGTTTTCTAGTAACCAGCCATCTGATTCACCCTCCAGATCTCCTAGCAGAAGGACATTCTTCATTGCTGTTTGTAGGTACCGGACACCAATAAGTACAGAGAGCTGTAAGAAACAGTTAATGGTTAAACAGTTTAAATTACAGCCTCAGTCCTACCACTAAGTCAGCTTTCTGACTTGTGTATTTACAGGCCTAATAATTAATATTGAGTAAAGAAGACAAATTCTTTATCCCAGCAATATATCTAACCACTCTCCCAATTAATTTCATTTCTTAGAAAGAAAAATACCAGGGAGAGATTGATTGACTCTCTCCCCATTCTCCAGGTAGCATTCCCACTTACATGTTATTAGCACATAAATACCTAGAATTATTCAGGAACACTGCAGCCTCAGAGACTATAACTAATTGATGTGGAATGGATGATCAATTAATGGAACCATCAATCACTGGGGAAAAAAAAAAATTGTAGTCTGTTAATTTCTGTGGGTTTTTTTTTTCACTGACCTTGATTAAATCAGTATTTCCTCCAAGGAGTTTAATCATTCATCTGTAAGCCATATGTGTCTTATATGCCAATGCATTAAAATTAAGAAGGATGGCCTATAGTAGAGGCTCAAGTGTAAGTTTAGGAAAAAGCCCCACTCTCATAGTTCCGTTGGAATCGAGATCAGGGTGCTCAGCTTGTCAATATTTAAGGGAGCACAGAGAACAGGCTCGCAGCTTTTTCATGTGCTGCCAAAGGCCTGTTGTTTCTGACACCACCACCCCATCCAGCACTGCTTGAGGACTGTTGTGAACTATTTTAATTATAGTGCTAATATTTAAGCAACAGAGCAATAATCAGAAAAATAAAACTTATTAAAAAGGGAAGAAAACCATATTTTAGCCTATGCCGTTGGGAGGTCCTTTACCTGCAGATGACAACATCCAGAGAACTTTATTTACAGGCGCCAGCAGAAACACTGCATCTTTGCAGGTGTATAAGTTTGCCTGTGATATGCTTATTTTGATTGCAAAATAAGCAGTCTAATCTACATCTAAAAAGGTATGCCATGTTTGCAAGTACTGTCTACGTGGTGAACCTATGTAATGTAAAAAGGAGGCTTTGAGATATTAATACTTATGCTCAATTCTTACTGTAAATTAAATTAATGTATCCAGCCAAAGGCCTGCTTGCATTTTGTATATTCTTTGTTAAAACTGACTTAAAACAATCCTCAGACCCTCTCACCTAATTTCCTTGCAGTTGTGTCACTGCATGTATCATCCTGTATCCGATCCCATAAATACTTCAGGGAAGGGAATATGCCATAGTCTATTGAAAAAGCTCTGTAAATATGCAGAATTATACATATCATTTCTAATAGTTCTCATCTTCAATGAGATTTGCTTCTGCTCTGGGGACTTTGAGAAAGTTGTCTCTACTAAAGGAAGACCTGCAACATTCCTGAAGAGCTTGTGGGCTTTATATTAGATACTGAGGCACCTCTCATGTTAACGCCGTAGTTGTTTCCCATCCTAGAGAGCAGGAAGACCCTGATTAATCTGACACGGCCCATTTTTATGAGACTTACCTCAAACAACCAAATAAGCAATGCTGCAATACCAACGGATCTCATAATAGCTGTGTAGTAATCCAGCAGGGCCTCTCTGCACCCCTTCACCCAGATATTGAGCTCCTCTGTCAGAAAATCGTAGTTGTAGTGAGCACTGTTGTTTGTCAGCTGGTACTGGATACAGGGCCGTGGGGAGCTTGGGTTGCAGCAGCTGAAGGGTACGCCATCCACCAAGAACTTTCCATCAACGTTACTCTTTAGACGGCTGCAACAAGACAGAAAGTTTGGGCATTACAAATCCGGTATCAGCAGCAGAGAGTGTCTGTGATTTTTATAAAAGGATATAATGCAAATAAGTCTGCTGCGATGTAGGCCTCTCCAGTGTAACAAAAGGAAAATGGGAATATATTTCCAACTGGAAAAGTTCCTCATGGCAGGAAAACTAACTTTTTCATTTGCTCTATTTCTTAAGTGTGGTACCAGCACAGTATCTCACGTGGTTCTTGGTACTGTGCATGCAAGATGTGGATTCAATGTTCACAGAGATGTTGCCTTTTTAGATATCTTTGTGCTGAAAACACTAAAGACCATTTTTTAACTTGTTTATCTTGTTGGAAATCTAAAGGAAGTTATGGCCCTAGAAATCCTGTGTTTCACTACTTCTGGATTGATTTTCAACACAAGCATTCCTAAAGAGAGAGCCTAATACAAGAACAACTTTACATGCCACTGGAACCCCAGGAAATTGTCCGCTGGCATTTCATCATTGTACCCATGTGCAATGGCTGGTACGGCACAAGTTTTGAGACTAATTCACAAGAGAGTTTCTACTTCTTGTAACTATACTTTTTGTAACTTTTGAAACTGTTTGTATTTATTGCTAAACATTATTCCTTTCCTTCTCCCATAAGATCAGGAGAAAAACAAGTGGGAAAAGAAGATAGATAAAGAAACAGGAGGAAGAAAAAAAAATGATAGGATGGAAAGAGAACACAGTCTCAGATTAATCAAGAGTTTCTGGAACAGTTAGATGAATGCTTGACATCCATTTTCCTTGTATTACTTGCTCTTTAGCTAGTGCGCCCTTGTGAGGGCTTCTGTTTCCAAGCAGGCTCTTCAGAGAAACAGATTTTCCAGAAACTGGAGAGTATATAAGATGTTGAGAGAGGGTCTCACGCTTTGGGGAAGTAGCCTCTAAGCAGGTATCTATTTTCATGCTCATTGCAGAAGGCTTATTTCCTGAGACAGCCCCACGGGTGAGAACCGTCGTCTGTTTTAATGAAGCCCATGCCCTGTAGCCTCTGTTAGGGAGCCAGAATACATGAAAGGCAACTTTCTCTTAGATATCCAGCTTTCACCATTTGCTAATAGTAGAATTTTTAATATTTTCCAAAACTTATCGTCATTTATTAATGTTTACAAATCAACTTTTCCTGTTCCACTACAGATGATCTAAATTAAAGGAAGTCATCACAAGAAGCTCATCAGGTGAACAGAAGCGGAAAATCTGCAGTCCAGTGTTCTTCTGGCATTTTAGGACTAAACGTATCCTTCAAAAGAAACATAAGCCACTAGGAAGCTCCGTATTTGTGACTGTGCTGGTATGGCAGAATAATTGCCTTCACTTTATTGCTCTGGGCCTGCTAAATACAAACTCTTTTTTTTCTTTTTTGGAGGTGGTGGTGTGTTTTGTTTTGTTTAACATTCTGTCAAAAATATCTTCCTCAAAGATCTTTCTAAATAAGTCAGGAAGTTCATCTGCTGTTTCCCACCTAGAAGTTGGTTAGGCATGAATTCATCTCCATTTTAAAGTCTAGCTCTTTACTTCGTGGCCATCATATTCCTGGTAATGGCAACAGAATTAAACCAATGCAAAAGAACCCAAATAATCCACTGAAACCAGACTTCAGTGTGCAAGCAGTGAAACGGGCACAGGCAAAACCACTCACTGGAAGGGAAACAAGGAAGGGAGCCAGAGAGGTACAACACGGAAAGCTTGAATGCAGGAGGAGAAAAGAAACCTCACAGAAGGAGGAGAGGAAGGCCGGCATGATGTGAAAGGGAAGCTTTTACCTGGGCCAGCAAAACACCCTGCGTATTTCAGTGACATGACCCAAATATAGTACAGCATCTAAAATGGTGAAAATATGATCTCTTAAACTAGGTCTTAAGCTTTTCTTTTGATCCCAAGCATCAATTTAATTATTTTTTTTTCTTCCTGCCACATGTTATAAAGAGGAATCTTCTTTCTACTGCCAACAGTAGCAGATTCCAGACTTGGTTTATGTCCCCCTGCCATCGTGTTTCCTCTACTAGTGGAAATTAAAGAATGATATATCTTGGTACTGTTAGAAGGGAAGACCTCGGTAACAGAGCTGAGGGAGTAAGACATTCACTGTTATTTGTTATTGCAATTCAAAGTTGTTATGGTATTGTAAAGCAAAACTTGCTTTTGAGACTATAAAAAGATGATTTTTACCCAACCAAAGCAATGATAAGATTGTACCGCTCCAACCTGCCTCATCCTCCTACTGTTCCCATGGATTCTCTCAATTTCTTGTCACATTGTGGTCTTAGCAATGGAGATATAGAAGAGAGGGGAGGGAAAAGGATCATGAAGGAAGGTGAAAAGTTAAGTTTTGCAAAGGTTACATGTGAGTTGACAGTATGTCAGTTCTCACCTGCTTTGCCTCTTAATCTACCAAGTACTAATTGACATACAGTACAAGATGAAACCAAGGAAAATATTTGGTTCCTTCTCCATCCTTTCTGAACATTAACAGCTGGACTTTGCTTCTAACTATTTCATATCAAATGTTTTACTACCAGATTTTTGGAAATCATAGGATAACGTGGTTATACAGCACCAACTTGGATTCTAGCAATCAAGATGGAATTATCCAATTTATATACAGTAAAAAAAATTCTGCAGTGTAATTACTTCCCTCACACACATTTCACTGGCATCTTCCGCCCACATGGGGCAAAAATTAACTGACAGTGTATTTTCCAAAAAATGGCAGAGCACAGGTGACCCTGCAGAAGAAAACGGAGTTTAGCTAAGACCCGGGGTAAAACATTATTGTTTCTGCATGTCTCACAGATATAAAAGGCAGTATATTTTACTTTTGTCCTCACAATAAGATACTACTCTTAAGTTCCTGTGGACCATCTTTGTTGTCATGTCACTTTTCAGTGTAGAACCAGGGACTTTAAACACCTCTTGGGTCAGTCTGATTTGTGTCACTGTTACTTTCCAACTTCTCTCTCGACAACACTTGTTCTAAAGCTTGCTTTATTTCCACAGCCAACTGCCTTACACATGTTGACGCCCTCTTGTCCATATTCTCCTAGGTCCCATCCTCTGGTATATTTGCAGCTCTGTATATATGCTTTGCTATAATGACAGTTTCAAGTTGCAAATTCTGTGAAAATAAGATCTTTGGCCTCCCTTCATCTGGCTTTACTGTCACTGATTCTTAAGTTCAACAAAACAGAACACTTGACAAATGCCAGTCAAGCTTTTTGTGTTTGTCTTTCCCAGGAGTATATAGCTACTTTGCTCTCATCACTGAAGACTTTTTTTCAGCTTTAGAAGAATTATTACATGTTGGATTGTCTACTTTTAATTTTTTTTTATTGTTACCTTTTCTGTTGTCTGTAAGAATTGCCAGACTTTTTTTTGAGCATGTAATTTCACAATTGCTACATCATGTGATGCACCAACAAAACCTCCCCAGATTTCAAGGGGTTTTCTCCTCCTTTTTTATGCAGTGTACATGGTGTTGGCAGTTTCTCACATGTGAACATATAGATTTGAACCTGGGTTTGCAAAGTCTAATATCTTGAAGGAGAAAGATCTTTCAGTGTTTAGGATGGACTGTGCAATGTATTTGATAGTACAATACTTTTTTTCTTTCCATTATCAGCTCACTATAATTGAAATTCTGAGGTAGCTAAATCACCACATTAAAAAAGGAAAGATACATCTTTGCTTTGCTTAGCATCCCTAAAAAGTTAGCAAAAAGCAACTTTTGATTGTGCGTGTAGTTAGCATATTTTGTGAGTAATGTGGTCATTCTACAGTTTTTTGATTAAGAGACAAAGGTCCAGTAAAAACTAGTATCTACTTTGCCTTCTCGAATGAGTTTTTCTCCTAGAATTTTTTGTTGTGACTAGTAAATACTTACTCCAGAACTTCCTTGGAAGCCATATTCAGATAACGAGCAGATACCCACTGAATTTCAAACCAGTCTCTAAAGCCATTGTTTCCACAGCACTGGAATCTAATTTGTAACATATCCACTGTTTTCTTCAAGAAACATCGTCCAGGTATGTCCGTGTCCTTATAGAACTTAATAGCATCCCTCAATCCCAGATAGAGAGACTCTTCCAGCTCGTTCCTCATGGTATAGCACATGAGAGCACCCACCAGAATGCAGAAGGTAAAACAGAAGGTACATACGATGTAGGGGAGCATAACTAGTTTCCATCGAGAGAACTTGTTGGCATCTGAACAGTCATAGCAGATTTTGCCACCCAGAAAGTTGATGATACATGCTATGACTCCTACAGAGATCAGCATGTTGGGGACAGAGTTAACGTCCCCTTTTGCCATCACTTCGTTGCGCTTCTTGATCTCTATTTTCAGAAAGAGGCCAAGACTGAAGAGAATGATCCCGCTCACTACAGAAACCCAGTTGAGGATCCATAAGATCTGAGCCAATTTGTCCCTCTTAGTTTTGGTGAATTTTACTTTGAGGACGGCCATAGTCAGATCAGCATTAGGAAAAAAAGCGTCAGTCAAGGAAAGCTTGTAAGCTGATTAGGAGCATGTATCCAAGACATGCAGTAGAAACCTGAAGGAGAGAGAGAGAGATTACTGTCTGTTTGACTAGGTATTTATAGAGACTACAGAAAACGTCCTGTACAGCCTCATGCACCCAGAGATCCGCCAAGGGGAGTGCCTCAGTGAAAATGATTGCTTAAATTGCATACAATACAAATTGCTTAAAACAATCAGTCGAGGACTGACTAGAGCAGTTAAAAACAAGTGAACAGTAGAACTAATGAACTCTGGATTCCTATGGATTTTTGTCTTGAGAGCAATTTTCTGTGCAGATTTTCTGATGGCTTAAGTGAGCTGATCTGCTGTCTTTCCCTCCAGAAGACTCACGCTGCCTTTCCCTTCTACTTGTTACCTGTATTCCTTTGATGATTCTAGGAATTTGTAATTCTTAGATTACTGTATCATGGTCAGATTTGCGTTCAAAAGTTGCTAAACAGGGCAAACAAGCAGGTATATACAGCATAATCACATAAGCCTTTTTTCCATATGGAAAAACCCATGAAAATAGCACCAGAAACAGTATCCTATAGGTGTTTTTAGGCATTTCATTGATTATGTGCAGTTAAACATGATTTCACTAGCAAAAAGCAGTCTTATTCCTACACTTATACTACTAAGATATGATCACTCTGGCAAAAACTGAAGGGAGAACTGACTGTGGTTATCCACACGCACAAAATGTTCAACAAATAGTTAAACTACCAATGACTGTGTTCGTTTTCTAGAAAATATTATCAAAATTTTATTAGCTTTTAAGTGCTATGACCTGGATATATTACTGGTGAACAAACCATCCTCCACAGCATTTTTCCACTTGAACTGGCATAAAAGCACTACCATTTTTATGTGAAGTAACATACCACCCTACCAAAAAAAGCCGAACATCTTCACACCTTAAGAAAAAAATGAGCAGTTTAAGATACTCTATTTCTTTCTCTAGCTGATTGCCCTTCCCTTCTTTCAGAAAAGTTCTTATTAAAAAACAGGTTTTGGAATAGCATGATCTATTAAATGAGGCTTATTTAATCCTTAGGGAATCACTGTTACTGCCCTAACCTCTGCCCCTGCAGCTAAAGTTGCTTGTTCTTTCCCTTTGTCCCGAGAACTGAGGCAGTCACACTTTATTCCAACCCTCCTACCACCTGTAGACTGGTTTGCTTTCCGAGTCCCCCATATTCCAGTCAGAATCCTAAACTTCATTCCTGGTTGCACTTTCTGCAATAACCTCGGCTTCTTCACCACCCATTGGAACTGCTTCCATTCTCCTGTCTGAAGAAGACTCTGCAGCCCAAGGGACACCCAATATTTTTTTGAGGGGAAACCATTTGAAAAATGACAGAAAACTACTCATGGGTTTAGTACTTTATATCTTGTATATTTTATTAGCTGTTTTTCGATAGACCTGCTCTTATGTTATTAACAGTCCTTTAGTAACTTTCCTATGTGATCTACAGACTCTTATTTTTCTCTCCAAAGATCACAATGGTGGGCATATAATATATTCAGAGACATGACCCTCTCCCTCTAAAGTTTCAAATCTGGTATTCAGAGTTTCACAGCTGAAGAAGGACTTCAGTGTTTCAAGGTCTGTCTTCTTTTCCCCAGCTATTAGTGCATCTAAGAAAAGATATCATCTTTCCCAGCACTTTTAACCTTGCCTCTCCGCAACACTACTAATAACTTCTCCTTTGCACCTCTCCAGTTACATTGCAATCACAGGCAGAAAGCAGCTAATAACATCCGAGATCTAAGAACTGTTAGAGCTGGAGACTGTGTTTTCGGTGTACGTGATGTGGATGTAGAACTATGCTGCAGTACCTCAGGATCAAACCATGAACTTTTACCCTTCTTCAGTGCTTCCAAGGCTTTGTGATTGCCTTTCCTGCACATGTGCAAGGTATATGGAGCTCTTCTTTCTTTCCTCCTCACAAAACCTGCTCTCAGCATGGTCTTGTACTAATTCAGTAATTTTCATTAGAGTGATTTTGTGCTATACAATTACGTATTTATATGATTATACAGTCATCTAATTCCACTAACACAATGGCATTTATAAATAGTAAAACATAATCCTGTAAATTTGGGGAAATAGAGAAGTATAATCAACTTTATTCATGTATAATTGTTTTTAAGTTAGCGGGCTCTACAACTTAACTTCATCTGAATAAAACTGGTGTCAGTTAAAACAGCATGAAAACTACCTGCAGACAAGCTGTACAGAACTAGGGCTACACCTGCCCACTAAAGGATCCACAGCTGCCATGAAGCTTAACATTGGGTAAGCAGATTGTTGTACAGTACAGTTAAAAAAGGTAATGGTATCCCAGCGTCTTCATCTGTATATGTCGCAAGGAATCAATTCTATTTGTACAGGTGAGGAATAGGTTGTTCCATTCATATCAGGATATGGATAGATATCTTGATGCATTTGAATATTAAAACATTTTAATGCCTGTGAGATCTAATTCATTCATGTTGCATTTATTTTCTCTTGCATTTAGATAGGAAACTAATTCCCCTCAAAACTATTCATCTCTGTGCATCTTTTGTACAATACACAGCGTGCAAAATGCACAGTATTTTTCTTTACCAGTCTTATTTCCAAAGGTGTTGAGGCCAGTAGCTTTCTGACTTTAAAAACAGGGGCCTAATTTTAATGAAAGTTAAAGCTGATTATCAGTTATGGTTGAATATTGATTGTGATCATATTGTGATAATCATATCGATCATCATGATGAAATACTGATTATTGATAGACACCTCTGTACAAACAAGTCCAGAGAACAGTCGTTTATAAAACACCACCACTTTCTTCACACCATTCTTCTACGGTATCCTTCAGACCTCATTTAAAAGGATCATGCTCTGCTGGCACAGAATTAAGCCTCCATACGAATTCAGCTGACCAGCCTGTCTGCTAAGCCCAGGGACGGTATCTTGGATTGCTTCACCAGCTAAGCAGTTCATGACTTGAACTTAAATAGCTGTAGATGGCTGCTGCAAATAGGTTTATTTGTCCCCGATACTCGGGTCTCAGAGCTCACAATAAAGAGAATCTGTTGTGAAATTTCCTAGCTGCTGATACGTAGTTCATGTTCAAAGGCCAGTGTCTATGAATGCATCACTCACTGCTCATTTCTATGAAATATATGTATGTATTTGTAAAATGCCTCTAAATCGTTAGGCACACATACAGTTACAGTATCACTGAGAACACTCTACTTGCCAAACATCTTTGACATTTGAACAAAACTTGTGAACTGTTCTACCTTTACTTAAAATTCATCTACTCGAGGCATTGTTGATTTTGCAAGATGTAAATTTGAGACTTTCTGTCATATTCTAGCCATAAAGAAATTTAAAGCTGAATTCCATAAGCAGGGATACATTCAACCTCATGTAGCTATTCTGATATAGTTCCCTCCCCCATTTTCAGATGCCTAAAGTTAAAAAAATGAAAAATTTATGTGCAAGAGCAGGCCTCCTAGGAAGTCCTTGCCTCCAATAATTCTCATATGCTATTATTTCCAGCTTCCTTGGTGCAATCTCAGCATTGTTATAAGACCAGATTTCATGGAATATTCACACTCATCTAACAGAGGTACCCACGCCACACACCTTCAGCAGCAGCAGATCTGCTATTTCACACGAGCCATACTGCCAGAGGAAAGGGGGGGAACAACTGGTGGTTGTAGTGCAGTGACCACTTGTTGACTGACCCTGGCTGTCACTGATATAGCTGGGATTGCACAAAGGCTCTTTGGGACAACTGTGCTTCTCATGAAACTTTGAGTGCATCAAGTCTGGGACAGAAGAATAACTCACCTACTCTGTTCCCGACAAACTAGTCTATGGAAAACACCAGGCAGAAGGTCTAGTGCTCCCAGCTTCTACATGGATATTTCTCTTGAGATTATTTTTTCCTACGCTAACAGTTTACTGAATTTATTTTAGGTAATGACAAGACCCTCTTCCCATCATAATGAATTTTGTAAACATTATTCTTTCCCTAACAGTTCAATGAATATATTTATTAGCATAAGATATATTGCAACATGCATACTGCCCCATAGTAACATTTTTTTGAGAACCGTGAAGAAAGTTCTTCCAGCTGAAAGAACTGAAGTGCAGCTGTGAGCTAAAAGTGCCATTTTCTTGCTCTGTAATATGTATCTGTTCTTCTCCAAGTTGTATTTGCTGATGGGCTACTGTAAAACCACAAAAGCTCCTAGTAGTTCCGTGGAACTAACACCTCTATCAAAGTTCTTGGAAAGACACCTCACCATTGGACGTGAGCCACTCCAGAGTTACGAAGCATATACTCACAGAGATTTTTTTCCCCAGCTATGGGAGAGCAAGCTGGATTTTATTCTGTAAAGGGAGAAATATTTCTTTCAACAGAAGAAGCCCAACAAATATGGAAATCTCTTCCATATTATCGATACTGTTCTCAAGCCTTCCTCATCTAACTCACTTCAAATACAGCTTCCTTCAGCATATTGTAGCTTTTTGCTTTCAAGATGTCACTTACCTGTTCCTTTATTATCAAATTCCCCTAAGTACATAGAACAAGACATAGCACAGCTATTTATTTGTTTATAAAATTTACTTGTTAGATGCAAATTGTCTAAAGAAATTTGGCTTGCAATTTTGTCATAAACAAACCACATCTTACCTCACCAATTTCACTAAAATCTGCCATTTTATCTAAACACACATTCTTATCTGTGACTTAATGTAAAATAAACCACTAACCTGCTTCAGAGGACTGAACAAGATCTCAAAACTGGTAACTTGCTGAGCACAGGGGAGAAAATACCTGGATCAGGCATCCTGAGGAAGACTGAAGTACTGATTTCCTGATGTCTGTGTAGTTCTTCTGTCTTTACACTGACTCACCAATGGAGATGGAGAAAAAGACTTCAACTCTCCTGCCCGTGCTAATCTCTCTCTCATCTCTAATTGTAGCTGAGAGATTTATTTCAAGGTTCTTATGCCACCAGGTTAAATCCTGCAAAACAGGCCAATTAACTGAGTGTGAACTGAGATCTCACTGACAAAATGGATTTATAGTAACTTCTTTTACCCTTTTACCCCCCAGAAGTTTGGGCTAGTAAGCAACAGAGACTGTTCTTCAGTACCTGATAATGTCTTCATTAGTTCTTAATTCGTTCTTAACAATAAATATGGGTCCAAGAGAGAGAAGTATGAGAATAATGAAACTTTGTGCTTCTGTGGGAAGGGCAAATGTATCTTAGGTAATCATCATTTACATTCACTATTATGTGCCTTACCCATCATTCCATGTTTTGTTGCTTTGGATGGAATTTTCTGTCCTCTGTGTATTGACTGTGACTGTGTCCAAGAAAGGAATTCAAGTAACCAAGAGCAATTGGATCATCCTGTATGACTCACAGTAGATTCTGGTTTGGGAAGCTTTCCAGGTTCAAGAACAATCTAGTAGAAACCTCTGTCCTAGGCTCTTAAAAGCTTTATCCCAAGCCAGAAGGAAAAGCATCTTGTCCTCTGGCATTTCTGAGCCCGGCATGTAGCGATTTGTGGGATGGACACGGCTGGGTTGAACTGGCAACAGTAGTGGCAACCAGCTGAGTCTGCAGCAATGCTTGATCAAGTTAGTGGTGATGTTTGTACCAGAACTGAATCACTAAGCAGGATCAGGTTTGGTCTATAGCGTCTATCATACATCAGCACAGCAGAGAGAGTTCAGTGAGCACACATGCCTGACTGCAAGGGACCCTGCACCAGGCATTGTAATGCATATGAATATTCTCAGAAGCATAAACTGTCCTCTCCCACCTAATGATAAGCAATAAACCAATACCATGATATTACTGTGATTCTAACTCTGTATTCTGGGAATACAGAGCCTGCACACAGAGTGTGTCCAAAGAAGGGCAACGAAGCTGGTGAAGGGTCTAGAGCACAAGTCCTATGAGGAGCAGCTGAGGGAACTGGGGTTGTTTAGTCTGGAGAAAAGGAGGCTGAGGGGAGACCTTATCCCTCTCTACAACTACCTGAAAGCAGGTTGTAGCGAGGTGGGGGTTGGTCTCTTCTCCCAAGTAACAGACAACAGGACAAGAGGAAATGGCCTCAAGTTGCGCCAGGGGAGGTTTAGTTTGGATATTAGGGAAAATTTCTTCACTGAAAGGGTTATTAAGCATTGGAACAGGCTGCCCGGGGAAGTGGTTGAGGCACCATCCCTGGAGGTATTTAAAAGACATGTAGATGTGGTGCTTAGGGACATGGTTTAGTGGTGGACTTGGCAGTGTTAGGTTAACAGTTGGACTTGATGATCTTAAAGGTCTCTTCCAACCTAAACGATTCTATGATTCTATGAATATGCCTGCTCACCTCGTTTATAGTCTCATGCTTTTGTAAAGATAGACACCCCTCTGCATGCATCAGTATTATCACACTTATTATCAGGGAAAGGTGAAAGATTAGCTATCACAGAATCACAGAATCACAGAACGGTAGGGGTTGGAAGGGACCTCTGGAGATCATCTAGTCCAACCCCCCTGCTAGAGCAGGGTCACCTAGAGCAGGTTGCACAGGACCGCGTCCTATCCATGCAACTCAGTCTATCAAAAAGTCTGACAGTAAAGCAGAGTAGAGCAGAGACTGGAATATCTAACACAATATTCTAAGAAGAAAAAACAATTAAGACTTGTTCACTTGCCAGACGTCATTTCATACATTACTGCATGGAAGATGGAGGCTCATAATTGCCAGTGTCACTCTGTGCCTCCATGGGGTGAGAAATCCAAGGACACGTCCCAACAGGATAAAGTCATGCAGTGAAATTCTCTCCCTTTTCAGTTTTTCTGATACAATCAAACTCATAGCTAACGTTTATGCCGAAAGCTCCATCCAACAATGCATTGTCTAGTACTGTATGGCGAACTTACACAGAGCAGCTTCTTTGATGTATGGGGGCCCCTGGAGCCATACAGGCTCAATGTGCCTTTTGCTGGCAACTTCAGAAACATATCATTTACCATACCTTCACCTTTTTAAAGAAAATATCTGAAGTAGGACTTCCAGCTTTCTATCTTGCCTATGTGCTGATGTACAGCACATCCGGGAAACTGCAGATCAAAAGCGTATGTGATACATCTGGGACCTGTTGGACCTACTGCATACAGACCACACAAGTGCTTGCATATGATCAAATATATCCCAGCTGCGTTGAATTAGTCCTATGCACGTGGATCATTCATGCTTTGGACTTGCTGTACTTGTGCAGACCACAAGGAGTATGTTAGATCTGTTCAAATGCATACATTTGTGTACAGATCAACTCTATGGAGCATATTCAGCAAGTATAATATATTCCTTGTGGACAGCACAAGTACACAAATGTACACATTTGCCTGGGATTTTTGAGCTGTTGCTCTGGCTGGGATGTGATGTATTAGAAACCCCGGACAAATGTCTGAAGTCCTTTTCTATGCCCAGATGAAGTTCACGTGTGAAGACCCCCCCACACCTGTGGAACTTCAGACATGTTATCCCTGAGTATTAGAAAATGTTATTGCCTCAGATACTAGTAGAAAAATGCACCTTGCCTGTTGCTTTGCAATATAAACCTAGTACTTGCATGCATGGAAGACAGCAAGCAGAAGATGGCAGTGTTGCTGTATACAGTTTTTTTTCTACAATGCAAAGTAAGAAGCTTTCATTTATTTGTGTTAGATTAGAGGTCACTCACACAGCTAGTGGAAGCTCAGGAATGCATCATTGTAAGAAATAACAAATCCAGTCTTAATGCTATTAGAGGTCAACGGTACCTGTATTTTTTGTTCTGTCTCATATTGGAAAATGGTTTCAGCTGCAAAGTTAATATTAAAAGTCGAATTATTCAGAAATTAGTTTTGTTTTATGGCAATCTATAACTAACCATGTTGCGCTTTCTTACAGACCTGCTGGGAAGCCTGGATACCAAGACCATAATGGCATTTTGTAACCCAGCAGGAGTGGTTGTACGTATGGGTCTGCCATCTATCACCCAGTGGTGTGGGAAGAAAACACACACTTTCCTGCTAACAGTGGAGATTGCTGTGCTGTGGCTTTGGATCTGAAAGAGGTAAATTTAATAAATGTTCGGCCAATTACTTATCTGTTTATTACCATTCATATGTAAGTCCACAACCAAGGACAGATGTGTTATGAATTAGCCTAATTAAATAGCTAGTTGGGATGACACATGCTGCAAAATTTAATTTTACATCTAGTTTCCAAAAAGTAATGTTTGATTTTTATATTTGGATGGCTTTCCATTTCATCTTATATTTAATGCAAATGATAACTAATGATAAGAGATTTGGAGTAATGGACTAAAACTGGAGGCACTCAGTAAGCCTGACACAAGCAGGTACTATACAACCTTTCTTCAACATGTCAGTGCTTCAGAGGGAGAGTCCATATTCAGGAAGAGATTCTCAATGATATGTGTTAATGGGGAGAGGGCATGAAAAAGGGAATCAGACCATCTGCTTTTTTTTTGGCTTTTGTAAAGTTGTGAAACACATGGTAGATACTGAGAAGCCTAAGTTATTAGGCAAATAGAAGCAATTGAGTCTTTGCAGAATACTCACCTCTCAATTACATTTTTGAACTTTTAGGAAAGAAGTATAGTGGTATCTGGATGATTATGGTTTTTTTAGTTAGATGAAGATACCTAAGTTAAATCACAACATTTGAAATTCTTATGGAATTGTAGAGTTGGCAGAGGGAAAGTCGAAACACAAAGGCAAGAGGTAATGGGGATAGACAGTAATTTAAAAGAACACAGTTTGTACATTAGCATGCCACAAAGCTTATTGCAAACTAAGTCAATTATGTTTTTACAACTACAGCTATACACTGTACTACAGGTGTACCAGAAGACCTGCTGTACTATGTTCCATGCAAAATACAAATACCGTACCTGTAGCTCATTCCATTGCCTGAAAAATGCCACAGATTAAACGAATCAGAAAAAGAAGTATTCTAATTTTAATTTTTCAGATGTTTAAAGGTTATAACAATATGGATGCTGGAGCCAGTCTCGGGCAAAAAGATGGAAGACTTGCATGAACTGCACTGCACACGTACTGCTGGTCTTCAGGGCTCCTGTATCTTCCGGGAAACACCATGCAGGTACCCACCAAGCTGGCTCTGATTTCAATCCATAGAAGCTGTACTGTCCATAACATCTGAGTCATCCACTCCTGACTCATGGTGAGTCATTACAAATGGAAAACTAAGGCACAGAAATAGTGTATTTGCCTTAAAATCAGACCAGCAGTCTATGGTAAAGCGGGAAAGCAAACCTGTATTTTAAATTGGTTGGTAACCTAAAACTTCCATCTTGGCTGTAACTTTTTTCACCTTATTTGTACGACCTTATTCATAATTAGACCATGCAGCAATCTTGCTTTTCACTTTTGTACCTTATTCACTATGGACTGTATCATCACAAGCCAGTCATCAGGAAGCTTTTTGCAGAATGGAATTAGACACATATTATGAGGGCTCCCAACAAAATTCCCCTTACATAATGAGGTAAAATTTCCTTTTTCTATTCCATATCTCATAGCATCAATACTTGGGTGCACTATACTGCCAATTAACCCTTCTTCCCCTAGCAAAATAGTCAGACATACACTCTCACATTTCTCCTCAAAGAGACCTCCTGTAGACCTCCTATGCTAATCAGGAAGTCTCCCTGTTCCCACCTTGTTATAAACCTGATGTTGATGCTGGTTTTCACACTCTAGACACCATTTGAACTGAACAATATTACTCAGGACATCTTGTAGGGAATCTGAGATTCTTTTAGAAAGAAAAGGGACAGTTACCAAAAAAAAAAAAAAAAAAAAAAGAGAGAGAGAGAGACTCAACGAAGTTTCTGAAGCTGTCTAATAGACAAACAACAGCACTTAGACACAGTGCTCTTAGAGCTCTTCTGAAAAAGATCCAGGATCTCTCTGTCCCTTCAGTGGTGATTTCATGCTTATTGACACTCCATGTCTAGAAATCGTGATCTATGAAAAAGAAGGAATCAGGTTTTCTTAGTGTAGAGAAGACCGGTGGTGAGAGGTGAAAATAGTGTTCAAGTAATTTTAAGGTAGCTGCACAGAGGAAGGGAATAAATTCCTTTGGTGATAGGAGGAAAAATAATGGGTAAAAACTTTCTTTTAGTGAGAACAGTGAAACAGCCCATGAAAAAGGTTGATTTCCATCAACAGAGTACTTTTAGAAGAGGTTGACAAATACTGGCCAGGAATGTTGTAGGGACAGTTGGTCCTTCCTCGGAAAAAGGGCTGAAAAAGATGTCTCAAGGTCTGTGATTTTTCATTTGCTATGAACTGGATACCTGCTTCAACATCTACAAAACTCTGTATGTGCTACCCCATCTTTGGTCAATACTTCTTGTGCTCGTTGACTTTTGCATGAAACGTGAGCTTATAAAATGTGTTTTCCTTTCTACTCTTCAGTGAGAGCATTGTTTCCGCCTCCATTTATATATTCCTTTTTAGTTATAATTTTCAACACATTCTAGGATTTGGTGGATGTTCATTGACTGACTAACCAAATGTATGAATTTTCCATCTCTTAGGAATGAGTACTTATGAAGTCTGTGCATCTTGCTATCTATCATCCCTACCTTTTATTTTTTCTTTCTTTTTCTCTCTTCTCTTTTCTGACAATCATTTGATTTCTGACTTTCAAAAAATTTTTCTGGAGCTTTGTCTCCTACTTCTGTGGTCAACTAAGCAGAAACATTATTCAGAACTTCTGACTCATACACAGATAAATAAATAACCCCAACACCCTGATGTCTAGGCAAAGCAGTTCCAGTGAAAGTATTTGAAACCAAGCAGTCTGTACTTTGCAGGATGAACCATCTACTCCCGTACACATTTATTTGAAGAAGATAACAGCAGAGTTTGGAAGGTCTTACACATTGTTCATCATGTCACCCTTCTCCATCAGCAGATCTATGCATATGTTTATGTATAGGTGTGGGGCATATGTTTGTGTATAGGTGTGGGTTTTATTTTTTAAAAATTCCTTGAAAAAACATTAGATCATTCCTTTCAGACAAAAAACACTGATGAAAGTTCACAAGGAAGAAGATAATCATGGAAAAATAAGTTTGCTTTCCTGGACGTCCATTATGAAGCCTAAGAAAGCAGATGTTGAAGCCCTAGAAAGTTGTGTTCCATCTATAGACAATCCTGGAAGTTCTGATCTAGTTCTTCAAACAAGAATCAGGAGTTGATATGTGGGTATATTCTCATTCTCTGTTCTTTTTTAAATAAAAAAACATGAAAGCTCGAGCTGTGTCCAGTTGTGTCCGGAAATAGTTTGCTGTCACTTTGGTCTTTACAGGGTTGTTTCTATACTTTTTAAATTCAGACCAGTTCTATTTATTGCCTCATTAGGTGATTTAATACTTATTATTAAATATTGAAGCTATATTAGACATGTAAGAACATATTCACAGGACTGAGAATTATTTTTCATACAGTCAAACTGATCAGCAAATTGTATTGCCATGCATATGCCATGCACATACCAGCACAATTAAATTTTTCTCTCTCTTTTTTTTGTTCACAGCTTTCCAAAGCAACTACTTGGTTATAATAAAGTTTGGTCGGGTAAGCCTTTCGAAATTGGAGTACTTTCTGACAGTAATCCTCCTGCTCTCCAACTTCAGAGTTCTGGTCTGCAGTACTTTTCTTTTGTCTCCTTGCAGTCTACAGCCAAGTTAGACATTTAGAATTGAACTAAGACAAGACAGTCTGCTTTACTGATTTACTTTGCACCACTTGAGATATTTAAAAATCTTCAGAACAAACACAGAGGTGTCGATTTGCAGTGGTTTACAGCTGTTGACTAACTTTGCTAAGTAAGTTGATTTTTCCCTCTATTTTGGAAGTAACACACTAAAGTTTCTGCTGATATAATTCTGACTTCAGAAAAGTTAAACCAGCAGACAATTGTTTCCAGTACTTGTTCTTCTCCATCCCAAGGTGAAATTCCCCTCTTGGGTAGATCTGAACCTTTGCTGATGCAAATAATGATTTTTCCCTTCCTGTCATTTTAATAATTTATTTACAAAAGTAACATTTTTTGTATAATTTCTTATAAAAATGTTAACTTAATTTCAGTGTGTTTTTCAGGAACAATGAAAGCGACGTAGCAGTTTTAAGAAATATTTAGGTATACCGTTTACATGCACAGACAAGTAAAATGTACATATGAGAATTCACATTCCAGAGAACATTCACAGTAGGAATAGACTCAGAGATCTGCAACAGATTGGAGTGAGAAACTCCTCTTCTTTCCCCTTTTCTTTCTACATAAGTACTAGTAAACTAAAATGACTAGATTAATTCACAGCCACATCAGAGTTAAACGTTAATCTGTGCTGGGCTACCACACTTGAATATGCTTGCAAGAGCTTTCTGGTTTTATAGGAGGACCTAGGATGCTCATTATCATTCCATGCAGATTCAGAGGTGGCTCTTCACTCACATGTTTAACATATTGTTTCAAAGGCTGCATGATAAACTCCTGTACAAAAAATACAGTGACATCAGAACATAGGAAATACCCTACAGGGTCAGACCAGTTATCCACCTGGCCCCCTAGTCTGTCTCTAACAGTAGCAAGAGTAGATACTATTTAGAGGCACTTTTTACAGTTAATCCCCCTTTTACTCCCCCTGCATCCAAAACTGTTGTTAATGGGATCTTATGGAATACCAGATAATTACCACACAAAGCCAGATAGAGCAACAAAATACAATTGGTTAAAAGATAAGAACAAGGTTATAGTTACACTGCAAAAAGAGGCACATTTTTACATTGAGATAGCCAATTAGAACTAACAATGTAAAACCTGAATAAAGGGCATGGGACAGTTTTTGCCTCAGGGTAACTTTTTGCTGGTCCAATCAACACTATGCATCTAAGCTTAACTGCCTGTACTAGCACAAAAAAGCTAGAGTAGCTTGATTCCATATTTACATAAAGATGACAGAGATTTTCATGTGTTGGGGTTTTTTTGGTGGTGTGGGGTTTTTTGGTGTTTTTTGGTTTTTTGCTTTTGTGGTGAAGATGTTCTGCAAGTTTGCACTGACAGAGGAAACACTGATATCTGTTATATTCACCATCCTCTTTGAACCAAAAATAGTAGAACAGAAAGCCTTGAAGAACCTCTTGGTATATTTCTGGAGCAGTGAATTAAAAAAGATTAGATCTTTTCTGTAAAGACCTCCTGCACTTAAGTGGAAACAGATTTTCCTTTTGAGAAGACTCAGTTTTAGTTTATTTTTTTCCCTGCTTGACTTTTATCTGAACCATTCAGGTTTTGTCTACTTATGAAGAGTCCATGGTAACTTGAAAACTAACAGATCACTAGAACTTTAAAACTAACTGATGATGAAGCAAAAGAGTATTTGGTCTTTTAAAGCTTGCAGCGTGCATGCTGACTTACAGTATGCTAAGGCGGCATGTATTCATGACGTGATTTCCATGATATTGCGCATGACAATGTGGTTATATTAGATAATGAATTAACTTGTGAAGTTACAAAGTGATGAGAGAAACTATGTCCCTTGGATTAGCAATGTTAAACAGGTAAACAGACAAAGCAGATAAACAAGTTTGTTAAGGCCTTTCCACTTCTCTTTAATTGAATCAGAAAATTTTCCTGAAGAACTGTACACCTCAGGCAATACATCAGTTATTTGGGGAACAATAAAATGTGCTTTGCAGATGGATTCATATTCATATGCTCCCCATTACACCTAGCACACAGCAAGTTTTGCTGGCACTACTTAAAATAAGAGGTGATTAGGGCATTCATCTACCCTCAATTGTAATTTGGGAAAACACCTACAGTGCAGTTTGGAGTGAATGTGAAAAAATTATGTTTGGTGCATAAGAGTAGGTATAAGGAGCAGGCCTATAACTGTCACCTTTGTAATGCCTTTAAGACAGGTTTGGAAGCATATGTAGCTCCAGTAGAATATTTTCCATCTGAGAAATTGTAAATGTCTATCAAAGGTAAGCAAAACTCATAACTCCATTTTGCAACTAGGGAAAAGATGTACTGTTGGGGGGTGGGAGGGAGAAAAAAGCAACCCTCCCCACCTATTTCAATCAAAGTTGGTTCCTTTCCATTCAGAAAAGGAACATTTATTCATAATATGAGCTTTCTTATTAACTGCTTTAATTGTTAGTTAGGACACATTATACACACACATACTCCCTACATATAGAGGAATATATCCTTATCACTAGTGCTGTATCCACACCGCTACCACTGGTGGCCCACTGCTTGAGGTAGTTCACTTTGTGAATGAAGAAGCATCTGACTGACACTGACATCGAGCAAGTCACAACTGTTTGGGCTCACTGTTAGGTTAGGTTCACAGCTCCCACTGCTGGGTAACTCATTGGTAAACTACAAGCACTAAGATCTCTCTACTCATACAGCAACAGTAGGAGACACTGTTTTCTAACCTTACTCTTGGACTACGATCTCTTTGCGACGAATGAAGAAAGGACTTAAATTATTCACACTATCATCATCTTACCTGCCTGACAGTAGGGAAATATAAGGTTTGTTTTGTGTTTTTTTTTTTTTTCCCCTAAGGAAACTTCACGAGGGAAAGACTGCAGTGTGTTTACTCACTTCATACAAGCTGCTGCGAGCATAGCAAATCTGTCCTTCCCCCTTCCCACAGAACAGGTCTCTCCTAGCTGCCGGCCTGCCAGATGGATGCAGCCTCTGGGTTGACACCGTGGCCTACAAACGCGTCCTGTCAGCTGTTGCGCGACGGCACGCCGGCACCCACCGAAGAGCGCCCGCTCCGTTGCCTCACGGGGTGGAGAGTCTCGCCTGCAGTAAGGAGTCACCTGTGAGAGCTGCAACCTTCTCTTCGAAGGGCGAACTGGCCTATGCTCGGGATACATCAACCGTTTCCTAGTGCCACAGCGTGGAGCCCACGGGTGACAGCCCTGCTGCGTCATTAGGGCAGCGTTTGCCCCCACAGGGGGCATAAGTCCCTGAGGCGACGCGAAGGGCCGGCCTCCCCCGGCACGGTCACCCCTCCTCCCCCGCCCAAGTCTCTCTTTCCTCAGCCCGCTCGCCCCACCGCGGCACGGCGGAGGCAGGGCAGCGTCCTGGGCCCAGGCAGGCCCCGGGCACCCCCCAGGTGCGGGCAGCTTCGCCGATGAGGCCCCGGGGATGGCCGAGCCCGGGCTGCTGAGGCGGAGGCTGGTACCGCAGCGAGGACGCCGCTCCCTCCCGGACCAGAGCGGGCGCTGCGGCGGGGGCTGGCCCTGCGTCGGCGAGCGCCGTGGGCCAGCCCGGATCCCCGTCACGGGCGCTGCCCGCCGTCCTCTCAGAACCTCGGCGGGAAACGTGTCGTGGCGGCCCTGGCCGGCCGGCCGGCCCTCCGCCACCGCGGCGGGGGACTACAGTGACCAGCACGCACCTCGGCCCCGAGGCTGCGCGGGGGTGGCCGCGGCTGGTAACGGGGCTCGCCGACTCTCAACCAACCCCGCACACAACGCCGTTTCCAGGTGCGTCCGCCTCCGGTATCCTAATTGATGATGCTAACAACCAATCGCCCAGGAGGAATCTCCGCGGCTGCCCAATCACCGCTTCGGAAAAAGGGATGCGGGCGGTGCCCTGGGAGAACAGCGGGCTCGGTGGCGCCGCGGCTGAGGAAGGGCGAGAGCGGGGGAGGCGGCGCGGGTGAGCGCGGCCGGGACTGCTGCAGGGATGGCGGCGGCGGCGGCCGCGAGGGGGTTAACCCCTCTGGGGAGGGACGCGGGACCCTCCGTAAGCCCCTGAGCGCCCCTCCGCGCTGCGCGCAACCCCTCCTCGCGGGCGGGCCGGCGCCGTCCCGGCACTGCAGTCGCCATAGAGACCGCGCCGCACGCCATGGGGCGGAGGCTGGGCCGGGGGGCGCCGCTGTAGCCGCCCCCCCGCGCCGCGCAGACCATCCCCCGCGGCGGCCGGGGGCGCCGGGCTCCGCAGGGACTCGCCGTGCCGCGCGCCGCCCCGAGGAGCCGCCGCCGCCTCGGCACCGTTCCAGGTGAGGAGACGCGGCGCTGCGCGGCGGCCGTCGCCGTTACTCCTGCGCGCCCGCCGGCGCGGGGCCCGGCAGCCGGGCGGAGCTGTCCCCCGGGGGCGCCGGCCACCTCAGCGGGGCGCGGCCCTCGGGCTCCGGCAGCCGAGCCACCGCCGGCGGCCCGGCCGCAGCGGTTGCTACGTGGGAGCCGCGTCGCGGTTCCTCTCCCCGCGGGAGAGGGAGTTTGCCGGGAGCGGGAGCTCCGGGGGGCCACGGCCCGCCCCGCGAGGGGCTTATTCCAGCGGAGGGTGCGCAGGGAGGACGGGGCGATCCTTTCTGTGGAGTTAAGGTCAGCAGGTCTGGCGGGCTCCAGCAGCAGTCATCGCCGCCCCGGCCTCTACGGAGAATTCAAATTTATAGGCACAAGATTTTTTTTTTTTTTTGTCCCTCCCACTTGCTGCAAGAAGGCGAACGGTACCGATATTTACGTGTTCTGATGGTGAAACATCCCCGGTTTAAAATAGCTGCATCTATATTTCCAGTTCTTAATTGTGGCATGCGTGTAACGGATGCATATGTGGGCAAGGCTGGATGGGGAATCAGTCTGTCTGTCGTCTAGCGCTTTAAGTGCTGGAGCCATTAACAGCAGTTGCATCAATGTATGAATACAGATATGCCTGGCTAGGCCGCAGATGCATTCACAACGGTGATAATAGTAAACATATAAACTGCATATGGAAGAAATTTCAAAAACATTATTATACATACTTTTAGCTTTAAAAAAAAGGAAATGGGGAAATACCTTGTTCCTAAGTCTACAGTTGATCTCTGGAGCTGCAACTGCATCCTTGTACTTCTGTTGTCACTCTAGAGCAAAAGCAATGAGAGGACAAAGATCGGTACGAGGTTTCTAACCTCTGGTGTGAGCCAGAGCAGTTGGGAACAACTGCTAGTGTGAACGGGGATGGATTTGCAAATATTAATAATATTAGTGTATTATCCTGGGGGGGGAGATGGACACAAAGGAAAGACCCCTGACTATAGCACAGCCTTTTGAGAACCTTCTACTGTATTTATAATTAAATTGTAAAGGACTATAGAAAATGAGTTATTAAATAGATTGTAATGGCTTTCTTCGTTAGTCTGTATGTGCAGAACCAGTTGAATTTCAGCTTAAATATTCAGAATTAGTAAGCTATATTGACAGGAAGGTTGAGAGCCCTAAAATAAAACATACTCTATTTATTTTAAAATCACGTGAGCCTTAAAGTGCGTGATTAGTTTCCCTGTTGTGGTTCTGGAAAAAATGAGTAGAATTTTTATATATTCTGCGTAGTTAATGCTATGCCTCTGTTGAACACATGCTATGCTTGTAGGTACGTTAGTTCGTTTTAGCTGTTGTATCTGAGAAAACAAAAGATTAGAACTTATTTTGCTGCTCTTGTTTGATTTTTGGAATTTTTTGGGGTGGTCTTAATGATGTGAACTCACGGTACAAAGATATCTAACATTTTTATTCTGTGTTAAATCGCACAGAATACTTTATTGATGATGATCCTTTGTTTTACAGTGCGAATTACATTTAAGAAAGTATTAAAACTTTCTTAACTTGTTAAACCAGAAGTATGCTTATTAACATTTGTTTGGATTGTCAAAAAATTATATATAGGAAAGTTTGACTACAGTAATATGTATATTCATTGGTCAAAAGTTATTCTGAAAATAGTGTATCAAGATATCATAGTTTAAAAAATGTGAAGATGGACTCAGTTATCTCTGACAAATACTTTCTTCTTCTCTGATATATTTCTGATGTACCATTATGCTCTTGAAGTTCAGCATCTTTTTAAACTTCCTATTATGGGAATGATGGGGTTAGAATGAGAAGAGCAAATTGAGCGACTGGAATATCGTGATGTTGGTTACGTTTAGTGTAGTCACTGTACTGCTGCTGCGTGCTGCAGGCTCTGTTACCTCTAACATCACAAATTCCAGAGAGGTTTTTCCAATGTGACTGGTTAAATCAAGAAAGATTTTTGGGTATGATAAAAGAGAGAGATGAGTGGAGTTTTCCCTGTTTGATTTCTAAACGATCGTCTCCTACCAGTTCTAGATACATGTGTACAGAAGGTAAACATTTGCTTAGCGTGTGAAGCTGCACTATGTGGTATATTAATATACTACTGTGTTTTCTGTGTTAGCTAAGACTTGTTTATCTAGTGGGAATGAATTGAAACTCCTCAACAGGAGATTGACAGTGTCTGTGTATTCCTGTGTGTTGCGTTGTCTCTTTCTCCTGCTCTGGGAAGGCACTACACAAAGCCTTTGTGTTTGGCTAGAGGGGAGGAGAAACAGCTGCCTTTTCAGTACAAGACATGAGGATTCGTAGTGGTCTCACAGGGATGCGTTGTTGTACGTGGACCAGCCGCTGTCCTTCCTCCCTCGTTCTGTTAAAGCTCGCTCTCCTCTCAGCAGAGAAACCTGAGCTTCGAGCAGCGTGTTGCACCATGGATGTAGCAGATCAGTCTGATGGGCCAACTGTTAAAGTATAGATGGGCAAGAATTAAAACATGCAAAATTGACTAAATGCAAGGTGTACATTAAGGAATCCAAAAGCTGCAGATCATGTTGTGTTTAAAAATTACTTAGTATCAACGGGATTTCTTGTCCGTGATTGGGATGAAAGAAACTTGTTCAAATGCTTAATCTTTTATTTTTTTTTCTTTTTATTTAACAGTTTAGTATTTAGGCTACTTAAATGGGAATTAAACATGTTAATTTTAAGAAGAGGAAATAAAAATTACTTCAGTTGGATGAGAGAGTACAACTAAATGGAGCAGTTTCATTTTGCTGCTTTCCATGCACTAGTACAGTGCTTTAATGGTTGTACTGTATTCTGTGTCACACAGTGGTAGAATAAAAGTTAACTTCCCTCTCTTTGTTGGAAACATTTAATACTATATAATGTGTCTTTTAGAAACTGTATCTTGTATGTTCTTTCAAAATTACTTCTTTGAAAATATCCAATCTTTTACTTATCCTTTACAACTCTATTATATTTATTAAAATTTTAAAGTTGGATTCTTCCCCCCCCCTTCAGTGCTAGATGTTAAGTAGTGTGCTTTTGAGGGATTCTGGTAACTCAGATTTTTTGTAAAGCTCCTTATGAAATTGAGATGCCATTCTTGGCAGTTTAAATTTATAATCTTATTTTTTCTGTATTAGCTTATAGGTCGCTAATCTTGAAACCTAAGTAGTGGAAAATTCAAACAATAAAATCTGACCTTTTGATGCTTCACCTCTTGATCTGGTTGAGTATCTCTTTTCCATTTTTGAGATGTTGTGCAAGTTATAACTTTCAATAACTTATTCTTCAAACTTGTCTTATCAACTAACAGAGACAAATCTTTGAAAACCTTGAGGAAATTTTTTTGGGGAAGGGAAAGATTGAATTTGAGAGGAGGGAGGAACAGGAGAGCAAGCTGGGAAACTGAAGAAGTCTTCAGCGTTTTTAACAAAACTGTATCTTGTTAGGAATTAAAAAATGTGCTCATTGTTATGTTCAGACATGTTTTTCTGTGGTTCTTCTACTGCACAGTTGAGAACAATTCTGTGATGAAAAGCATTGCTCAAATGCTATTTCATGCTGTTGCTTTGTCTCTGAAGAGATGAATCAATTATTGAGAATTAGGTTATTTGCACTGATGAGGAACTCCATCTGGTAATTCTTCCTTTCGGAGAAATGTGCCTGTGTTGCTTAGCCTTGCATTTGTGTGCAGGAGAAGCTTCCGAGTAGTTGGAAGAGTTGAAGGCTGGCTGGGTTTTCATGGATGAAGTTAACCAGCTCACTGATGGTATTTATGAGGAAAGTAATGTTTTCTAATACAAAGCTGTCTGATGTGTAAAGAAAGGGTAAAATGTGCTGAACTTGCTTTGAGAGCTTGTAAAAGATGTGAAGTTTGTTTAATATGAGGCCATTTTTTATTTCTGAATGTTGCAAAGGGATTTGTTACTTGTTGCAGGTACAAGTTACTATCTGGAGCTAACATGGGGAAAAACCGAAATGATCAAGGTTGATGTCCTCCCAGTCTGTTTAAATGGAAATAATTTTATTACATTTTTGATGCACTTCTCTCACAACTGAAGTTACGCAAAAATTGTATCCATGTTAATGGACTTGCTCCACTGGACTCTTCCACAGTTCGGAAGGATCTTGCCTTTTCGAGTTTGTGTCTTTTCAGTACTTGGGAATGGTCTCCAGTCAGCAACCGCTTATTGATTCTGAAAAGGGGTTCGTTCTGCTCTCTGTCACTTCCCAGATAATTCTCAGATAACGTTTGTTGCTTCTGTCGTGCAATCTCTCAGGGTATGAACATTTTCTGAGGGTTTTGGCAATACTGATTCAATACAATGTTCTTCAGCAGTGTAATAAGAACAAGATTGCTTTGTTGTGTGGTGTATCAGCAGGATGTGTCTTGTTGCAGCTGTTAAGTTTACTGCTATAGTAATGCTTCAAGCGCCACTCTTGGTGAGCAGTATGGCTTCTGAGCAAATTAAGTATGTCTGTTTAGCTTCACAGTGTTGAAGTATTTAAAAAAAAAAAAAAGGGTGGTGGTGGTTAATAGATCATGCTCCTTTTCAGCATCAAACTGGTGACTTTTTAGAATATTTGTATTGTTATTTTGTTTTAAATAATGTTATATTGAGTTATTTACTGTCTTGAAATAATTATTTTCCTATCTTTCCATTTGTCGGCATCCTGAGTTAAATAGATCCCGAATGGGCATTATCAACTGATTGAAATTGCATTAGATGAGGAATGACTGTGCTACTCCTCGAGTTTCATTGAATGCCCTGCCTTCATATGTGACACTTTGATTTTCTGTTTCCAGTAGTCTATAAAATCAAAGTATAGTTTCCTAAGTAGAATCAGCCTAGAACAAATTGGCATGTCATACTCTGAGAGCTGAAGGAGAGTAACTGATATTGGATCACAGTTCTTTTTCTGCATAAAGTTTATCTGCTGTTTTGTCAAGCTCTAGAGATTATTGTCATAATCGTGATGATTTGGGTGAAATTATAGTTTTACAGTTTTGAGCAAGATAGTGTTTCCAGTGGGGAAACTTGTTGAACACTTTGTCTGAATGGAGAAAAATCATGAAAGAATTACAAGATGGATCAGTGTGAAGAAAGTATTTATTGGTCTTGTGGGAGAAATGTGCTAGCTAACCCAGACAGTTCTTGTCTTGACGAGGCAAGAATGAAGAAATTGATGCTGAAGCTGAGGAGCAAGTCGTGAGCCTCCCACAGTAAAGGAGATGCATGCGGGAAAGAAGCTCCATTATTAACTGTCTGGTGCTGGTTGTCATTTATTTATAGGTATACATACATATAATCATATTTTTCATGTGTTAGCTCCTGCAGATGAAATTGCACATTATTGTTGAACCAATCTAACAGCTGGCTGCTGTTTATAAGTGGAAGATGATGTCCTCTGCCTGTGCCTTTTCTAGTCCTCATTGATCTCTGAGCTGCGCTGATTCAACTCCCTAAGTTGACAGAGAATGATTGTAAGAAGGGAGTTGTTTATATTGCTTTTTTGCTGAGATAGGTTTATAACTCTTGCTAGGTCATGCTGTTATGTGAATATTCACCCTGGATGTCTAGCTGAGATAGTAGTCATAACCAGATCCTTTCTGTTACTGTAGCCTGGGTGCTCAGCTGATAGGTCTTTCTGCCTATTATGAGCTCAGGGAGGAGGCAAGAAAAAGAGGAACATTTTATCTGAAAGGCTGCTTTGAGGCGATGTTGCACTCCCTTTCCTGTTGATTAGAAGGAAATTTGAGCTAGATGCTAAATTCAGGCTGGACATTTCTCCCTGTTGTCCATATTGTTCTTATGTATTTCATCAGTTTTGAGCTTAGGATACCTCAGTCATGTGGCTGTGCTTCTGTACCTATCTCCAAAGACTGGACTAACCTTTCCTTGACGAGTCAGTTTGCCCTTGACCTCCCTCTGCAATCAGGGAGCAGCTGTACATTGGCTGGCTTGTTGGAGTTGGTAGGTAATACATCAATTCAATTGCGAGGGCCTGCATCAACATGTAATGGCTCCCTGAATTTTTTTTTTTTTTTTGTCCTGTAGTAAAGGTTTGGACAGAATTGATTTATGGTCTGAATCAGGACCAGGGCCTGCTGTACGAGTAGCCCTGCTCGTGTTTGGTGTTGACATGTATTATAATGTGCTCTTACATTCCTTGCTCTGAAAGAGGTAAAAGCTGGAATCTTGGTCTTAAGAGTAGTAATAACTATATTCTTATTTATTACCTGTATTATTACTATACTAGTTCCTAGTATTAATTAAAAAAAATGTACACAGATGTCACCCATATCATTGTATGTTTCCTGTTTCTCAGTAGAAATCTCATAACTCTGCTTGCCATATGATTGCATATCCACCATGTTCTCTTACAGAGTAGAAACTTTGCTGTTGTGTTCTTAGGAATAGTTTTGCGTTTGGCAGATAGTTAAAATCTGAGCTTGCACTGTTAGCTCTTCTGATGTGTAAGAAATTCATTTAACTTTTGAGAGTCTCTTGAGCCCTGTGTTTTTAATACATAAACTTACTGATTCTTATGTCTCATCATTCTGCCATGCTTTATTTTTTCAGCTGATCCCTGGACTGTTGAAATGTACTTTTGTGGACTTAGGACAGTCTCAGCATACTAAATTTGCCTGGGATAATTATATTTTCATAATGAAATATACTTTTATAGTTAATTTTCAAAGATAAAAAACTCATCACATAGCCTGACTGCTTTAAGACCAAAGCAACTGTTGTGGTTATTGAGGCTAACTTCATGCATGACACCAGCTTCCCTAGGACTTCTCTGAATAACGGGTGCTAAAAGTAGCTGAACACGAGCATGTGATTTAGAAAATCATTCTGTTGTCTTTTAAGAATTGTCAGTAATGAGGAATCCACTGAAATAATTAATGAAGTATTCTAATAGTAGAATATCTTTATTGACTAAAATTAAAGACCTTAGAGATCTTTTTATGTTTGTAAGTAATCTAAAGGTTCAACCTTTTACTTCTATGATTTTGTATGTCAGAGTGAAGATCTCTTGTAATTTCTTAGACTAAAGCAATTTTTATTAGATAATCTGAAGGAACCGAGCTTCATAATTTTGACACTCAATACGTATTCTCCAGTATTTTAATAATTTGGGTTTCTGCATCTTTTTGTTTAAAAAAAAAATCTTTTCTTGAAATGTGAACCCCAGAACTGGATATAATATTCCAGCAGCAATCCTACGAGCAGATAGAGAGAGATTACGATCTCCCTTAGTACTTATTTGCCTACTCACCCAGAGTTTTCATAGCCTTAACACTGCAGCAGATGCATTTATCAAAAGTGACTGATTATCTGTATCGTGTTAGGTGATGTTTCCATTTATTCTTTGCTCCTTGATGTATAATGTCCTCTTTTACCTGAGTTGGAACATGTGTAGTTTGATCGCAGTCCATTAAACAATTGATGCAGTTTGTTCCATACCACTTCCTAATCTCAGTATTCTACAAACGTTATAATTTTTTTTTCTAAACTGTTAGTAAAAAATGTTTCAGTGTAAAGTCAGGAACTGGTTCTTATGAGACTAATTAGAGAAATATTAGTTCAGTTAACTTCCAGTTATATTTTGGGACCTATTATTTAATGCGTGATCTATTGATTTTCTGCCATTTTAGTTTCTTAAAAACAGACTGTGCTGTGATGTGATGTACAAGCTTAGATTTACCGAAGTGTAAGTGCCATAATAGTATTATCTTTATAGGCCAAACTTTTAATGTCATCCTAAAAAGTTAGTTTGACAAGAAGGGGAACTTCAGTGGAATGGCAGTAGTTATATTGTCTTCCTGCAATTCTTTAATACTCAAGTCCTCTATTTTTCCTGGAATCGATACCAAGCTGATGGCCTGTAGTTACCAAATAATTTTGTTTACCCTTTTCAAACATTAACATTGACTGTCTTCTGGAGTTTTCTGTGTTTCAGGAATCTGTTGGAATCTGCACTGGCAACTCAGAAATCTCCTTGAAAATTCCTATTAAAATAAAGGTTATTCAAATGTGTTCTTCTCAACCTGTCTAACTTAGTAGCGTCTGACTGATATTTATCGTGGGCGTAGAAGGTGCGTCATCGTCGTGCTAGGGCTCCCTGACCTGTCGGGTCGCGGCCCCCTGACTGCCGGGCTGCGGGCGCTGAGGGGGGGGGCGCCGCGCCGCGCTGCGCCGCGCCGTGCTGAGCTGAGCTGGCCAGGGTGCGGCCCCGGCCCCGGCCCCGGCCCCCGCGGCCGGAGGCAGCGAGCGAGCGAGTGAGCGCCCGTCTCTCCGACAGCCGCCCAGGCACCGGGCAAGGAGTTAATTACTTCGTTACAAAAAGGCGGCTACCAACTGGCTGTACCAACTCGTTTTCACATATCGTTACGTCCTGGGACATATCTTTATGTCCCTTATATTCTTTAAGGAAAATCTTTATGCCATCGCTACCTACACTGGAAGACAACTCTACTGTGAAAGAAGTTTTCCCAGAACCACTGCTCCTGGCTTTTTAACAGCCCCAGCCATGCTAAATTTGTCGTCAGAAGCTGATTCCTTGTCATCCAAATCACACCAAATGTATCTATACCATCCTCGGGCAAGAGATACAGACTTTTCCAATGCAATTCTGTAAAGTTTCACTATAAACTGAAACTTAAGCAATCACTGTGAATTGCAGTGAACGTTCAGACAGTGTATAAAGGGCAAAAACATTAATCTGCCTGTAGCTTAACAATTTTCACAAAACACCTGTTTTGTCATCCCTGCTCTGGCCTCAATGGAACCCTATAAAACAGCCCCCAAAGATGAACCTGGAAAATAACACTAACATCTATAAACAACTTTCAGCTTATTAGAGAGATTAGTTTTATTTTTTCCTCCATGCCCCACTAATTCCTGTGTTCTGTCTTCTTTCCCACACCACTCTCTTCTTTCTTATATACTTTAAAGATGATTAGCGATAGCACCATTTTTCATTATTATTAAACATAAACTCCCTTATTTTAGTAATTCACTTTTGCAAATACCTTACCCCATTTAGTAAGCATTAGGGCGTATTCATTTGCATCTGTATGTAGCTACATTGCCAAATTTGCTGCCCTTCTATGTAAATAGTTATGGTTAAAGACATGAAACCTCATTGATACAATTATGAAGTTCTATATTCCCATAAAATATATAATAGTGTATATGTAATCTACACAAAATATAGGTGTAAATGATGTAAACATATGTGTATATATAATGTAAAATCACATATATATGTGTGTGATTTGTGTGTATATAGAGGTATATTTAAAAAGTGTAGAATCGTTTAGGTTGGAAGAGACCTTTAAGATCATCAAGTCCAACCGTTAACTGATCACTACCAAGTCCACCACTAAACCATGTCCCTAAGTGCCACATCCACATGTCTTTTAAATACCTCCAGAGATGGTGACTCCACCACTTCCCTGGGTAGCCTCTTCCAGTGCCTGATAACCCTTTTAGTGAAGAAATTTTTACGAATATCCAATCTAAACCTCCCCTGGCACAACTTGAGGCCATTTCCTCTTGTCCTGTCACCTGTTACTTGGGAGAAGAGACTGACCGACCCCCATCTCGCTACAACCTCCTTTCAGGTAGTTGTAGAGAGCAATAAGGTCTCCCCTCAGCCTCCTTTTCTCCAGACTAAACATCCCCAGTTCCCTCAGCCGCTCCTCATAGGACTTGTGCTCTAGACCCTTCACCAGCTTTGTTGCCCGTCTCTGGACACGCTCCAGCACCTCAATGTCTTTCTTGTAGTGAGGGGCCCAAAACTGAACACAGTATTCAAGGTGCGGCCTCACCAGGGCCGAGTACAGGGGAACGATCACCTCCCTACTCCTGCTGTCCACACTATTTCTGATAGAAGCCAGGATGCCATTGGCCTTCTTGGCCACCTGGGCACACTGCTGGCTTGTATTCGGCCAGCTGTCGACCAGCACCCCCAGGTCCTTTTCTGCCAGGCAGCTTTCCAGCCACTCCTCCCCAAGCCTGTAGCGTTGCCTGGGGTTGTTGTGCAGGACCCAGCACTTGGCCTTGTTGAACCTCATACAGTTGGCCTCAGCCCATCAATCCAGCCTGTCCACCTCCCTCTGTAGTGCCTTCCTACCCTCAAGCAGGTCAACACTCCCACACAACTTGGTGTCGTCTGCAAACTTACTGCGGGTGCACTCGATCCCCTCGTCCAGATCGTTGATAAAGATATTAGTATGTTACATAATATTCTTTATTACAAAGTATGTTAATATAGCAGTATTATAAAGAATATTTCATTTCTGATTCCCTGTGTTAATTTTTGTTGTGATGCAGATATACCTCAGAGTCTTGAAGCAGAGCAGAAGCTACTAAGCTTTGGTGGCCTCATTGGCAATTATGATGAAGTAATAACAAGAACTGGGAGAGAAGCAAGACAAAGGAGTGCCACTGCGCTAGAAGGTGTTTTGAACATCTGGCATCTTCCTCCTTCTCCTCTTTTCCCATCTAATTCCTTTTCCTCAGGCCTTTCCTGGTGAGAGGTTTGGATGCCTTTCTGCTGTGACAACTCCATGGCTCTTGAGCAAGAGCCTGAATTTCTTGAGGTGACTGCTATTCCGTGCAGTGCGAAGCAATGCTGCATAGGATAGTGCAAAGAATCAGAATTAATAAGTAAGGGAACCTGAGGAAGGCATCTGTAGATGTATTAAAAAAGAGGCAAAAAATAGAGGATTAGTTTATTTTTATTTATTTAGGCTTTGTGTGTGTGAATTGGATTCTATAGTCCCTAAACATGGCAATAGAAAATCATTTCTATGAATTGTTTTGTTTTAAATCCATGGCATATTTTGAGAAGTTTGCTTCATTTCTTATGTATCACCATATGCACGGCAATTTTATTTCACACACACACAAAGTGATCTCTAGCTAGTTGATTGAACTACATTCTGGTTTTCAGAGTATGACTATTGCTCTGTCCGTGGGTGCTTTTTTTTCCTTAAAAGTAAGATGTAAGCCTCTCTCATCCTTTTTTGATTTCTCAGCTTTAAAATTGTTACTGAACAATCATTACTAGTTATTGAACTCTTATTAACAGTTATTGAACTCTTATTACTAGCTACCAGACTGAAGCAAAGCTACTGGACTGAAGCAAATTAAAAACACTTTTTACACTTCAATACTGCAGCCCTTAGCATTTAAGTAAAACTTCTGAAAATGCACCTGAGACTCGAATCTCTTCTTGTTCCCGTCACCAGGTACCTCAGCTCAACAAACTTTGCAGGGACAGGTTGTCCTTTTGTCACACTTGACAACTGATAATGACTGACAAATGGGTTAAAAAGCGTACTTCTATGCTGTTTTTTTTCCCTACGCTTTAGGGCCTTGTAGGTTTTTAAATATTTAGTAATACGGTAAAAGCGTACTCCTCTGGGGGGAGGGAGTTCTATGTCAGCAAAAGTGTGTGATCACTTTTCTAGCAAACAGTGTAGAAATCTCTGTATCATTCTTTCTTGTATGCAGGTAGTGCCAGACCAAAAATACGTGTATATGTGCTGAATGTAATTAGGAGAACACAAAGGCTTAATCCAGTGGTAAGAATTGAACAATAAAGACTGCATGGTATTGCATGTAATCAGAATTTGCCTCTCTAATGTGTTTCCTGTGGGAAAGGTAACAAAGATTAGAATTTAGCTAAAATTCAGAGGTTCCTTATGAAATTATGTTGAGGAATATCCAACCAAAACCATTTAGAAAAGTGAAAAGAATGTTAAGAGGCGTGAATACCATATCAAGTGGCAACAGAATTATAGGAATTCTTGTCCCCTTTTTCGTCAGTTTTACATTGTAACTTACTTGTGGAAGGACAGTCATATGTCTTCCCAGTTGTTTTACCACTATTGTTTGTGGCTGTTCATGAGAGAGAGGTTTTTTTTAAATTTTTTTTGGCTAAATCAAACACAGTATTGCAAGTTCCCTGGAGTAACCCGTGAATAAGAAAAGTAACTGTGAATATGAAAATCACAGTTGTTGTGGCTCTTTATACCCTTGCTTCTCTTTATGCTCAGATCTTTAGCCTAAAGTTTTTGTCCTGTCACCTATATAAAAATCACTGTCATGTGTAGCTGCTGCCAGAGGTAACAACCGATTTTTAAATGACAGTTTTCTTTGTATTCAAACTGTAGTATTGCTGTATCTGACCATTGGTGAGTTCAAATGCATTCTGTGAATTTTCATTATTAAAAATCTGACCCTGGATGCCTGCACCAGCTTTCTTAAGAGGAAGATAGCCTTAAGGTTAGGAGATGTGCATTAATGTGTTGGTTCTCTGCATCCAAGCTATAGAATTATTTGAGTTTAATGATTAGAGGCATTTCCAAGTCTTTTCTGAAGCCAGATACAGGGAGGAAAACACATCCCTTGTCTAATCAATATCTTTGATCAATCAGCTGTAGTATGTTTTTCATCATATTGAACTTGTGTAACAGAGTCACATGGTAACAACAGAGATAATGGAATAGTCTTTTTAGGGTGGCACTTGGCATGACTTCTTTGGCATCTGTAGGATAAAGTAATGGAAAAATTATAAGTAATGTCTGAGCGCATGGATAAGACAAATTTGCTGTTTCCACCTGATCAATGTGTGGAAGTCACCCATGATCCTTACGGCTCTGGAGGTTCATCCGCCCATGATCACCACTATTGAATCACGCCACACTTTAAAATTCTACTAGCTCAGTTCTGTGCATGCATAAGACTCCTTATTGACTGACAAGTGTTTAGGCCTATTGAGAAAAATCATTGGGTGGGTGAGAAGGTGAGGCATTTAAAAAAAAAAAAAAAAAAAAAGGCTTGATTGTGATGTGATTATGATTTAACAAAGGACTAAGCCTGTATGTTTTTAGTGTATTTTTGAATTAAAATTCTTTTGCAGATTCCACAAGTTTTTCTTGTTGTTAAGATGGTTCTAAATAATTGAATTAACAGTATTTTGGCATAACTTCTGTCTCTGGGACAAAAATTTTGTTGGAGTGCATTGCATAAAGCAAGGCTTTTAGCTAGGCTGGAGAGGAGAAAAATTAATTATTGACAGTAGTGATGTCCAGCTAAGCTAATGCCAGCTATGCTTTGCTTTACATACAGATGTAGGTACTTTGAACTAGCACTGCCACTTTGAAAGCAGTTCTACCCATTCACCCTCTGTCCTAGTAGAAGGATTTGTATTGCTAGTTAGGGATTTCCATCAGGGAACTGAGTTAGCTTAAAATTGAACTTTTCTGAGAGGGTTATGTTCCTTAGTCCAGTTCATTGTGTAGTCTGGAGTGTTAAGGACAAGTTTTTGATGTACTGGAGGAATTTACTAGGGGAAGTGCACTACTGGACCTGTTTTTCAGGAATAAAGAAAAACTGGTTGCCCATGGGAAGCCTGATGGTAGCCTTGGCTGCAGCGATTGTGAGACAGTGGGTTAAGACCAAAGGGAAGTGAGGAAAGTGAGAAGCAGAACAGGGACTTTGGGCTTGAGAAGAGCAGACTTTGGCTTCTTCAGAGAATGAATGGGTGAGATCCTGTGGCAGGCTACTCTGAAGGTTACATGAGCTGAGGATGGTTTTCTACAATTCTGTTGGTAGACCAGAATTAGCAAAAAATGGTGTGCTTCAATGGACTCTTAGTCATATCAATGTTTCATGAAGTGAATCTCCAGTTTTAGAAAAGTTTAAAAAAAAATACATCTGCTGCCAAAATTTGAATCAGAATCTCCCTGTCATGTGGTGTAAATTGCAAGTGCAACCTAAATAGCAAAAAAATTTAAAGGTACTTTCTAAACCGATTCTGATTTTTTTTACAAATCTAAAGAGCTGTTGTAATTCAAATAGCAGTACTTAGCTGTGATATCATTTCAGTATGATTATATGATGTTAAGTGGTTTTGATAACACTGTACATTTTAATGTTTGAAAGTCTTTTACTGTAATAGTATATTCTATGAATAGCCTAACTTTTTTTCTATAGCAGTAGATATAATTTAAAACTTTACATTATTACCACACAGGATTTTAACAAAAACAGTGTTATAAGAAACTATTTGATATTTACTTAAGAATATAAATGTAGTCATAACCATTAAAACATAATGAACATTAATGAATTAATGTCACCAAAACTGAGATGCATTTAATAGCCTATAAGTGGTTTGATCTCTGCTATACTTAAAATTGCTTCAAATCCCACACTACTCTGTGACTGCTCCAAGCCATATTTCCTTTCATCTTTTTTATGTAAGTTAACATTTTGTAAAAGATACATGGAAACCCATTTTTAAAAGGGTTATTATTCTGTATTTTAAAAAATACATATTGTAATAGATTTTTGATGCTTCAGCTGAGGAGTATGTTTCTAATTTTACTGGTTGACAAGATCACAAACTTACTCTGTGTAATGATACCAAATTTAAGAAGGAGTATTCTGCTTCAATCATAAGTGAAAAAACATGAGCGAATATGGAATATCATTGAAAGTAGCAGGCTTGTACTATAGCTGCAAGTTATTAAATCAACATAATTTCATTACTGTTCACAGAGTGGCTTGATGCACCTTTATTAGAGGTAGAATTCAAGCTTATAATGTTAGTGATTAGTATTAGTTTTTAATGTACATGTGAAAATCTGCATTTGAATGAGAAGCCTGGTGCTGGAGGGAATAGGAAATATGTCAGTTGATGGGAAGAGTATTACAAATAGAGACACTGGGACTAGAGACTAAACCCAGCATAAATTGGAAGGGACAGCATGTGGAAAATAGAAGTTGAAATAATGGAACAAATTGTACTTGGAGATCCTGAGTGTTTCTTGCATACAAGGGTGTATAATTTTATTTTTCTACAAAATAACAGCCTCACAGAAATGCCATTAAAAAAAGTTTACTTGAGTTGAAATGGTTTGCTTTCTGTTGTCATTCCCACAACAGTTAGTTAGTCAACAGTTTTAGGGTTGGAGCTTCTTTTAAGTAACTGACAAAAGATTACGCACGAGAATTTAATTCAAATCACAGCTCATCAATTCAGATCATTTGAATTTATGGTGTTATAGGGAGCAGAATTTCTCTGTTCTCTCTCCATCTTCCCAAACATAATGTATGAATGTAAAATTCTGGAGCAGACTAAAGGTCTGTATTCAGCAGTGGTCATAAGTGAAAAGTACAAGAACAGAGAAAACATACATGATATTTTCCTCCAGTACTTTTCCATTTTCTATTAAGCGACTTCCTGAGCTAGGTCCTTTCCAACCCAAACTATTCTATGATTCTATGAATATGCTTAATATGTATTTTCAGTAACCTGTAATAGTTTTCTTTTCCATGTAGTTGTCCAGTGTCCTCTTGAACCATTGTAAACCTTTATCATTCACAGTATCCATTGGGAAGAAGTTGCACAGGTTAACTACTAATTCATGAAGAATTCATTCGTGTTTGTTCTAAGCCTGGCTCCTGCTGACCTCTTGATATTTTTTAGTTCCTTTATTGAATAAGATCTTAAATAGTTGATTCCTAGCCAACCTCTCCATGCCCCTAATGATTTTGTAGACCTCTGTCAAATACCCCTCTCTACTTCCAATCATCTCTTGAAAAAATTGTCATTCCAGTGTTTCACCACCCTCACTGTAAAAAATGTCTTCCTTATATCTAGTCTAAATCTACCCTCAAAAATCTACCCTCTGTTTCAAAAAGAAGTGTTTCTCTCTGGATATTTTCTCTTTTTTTTCCACTATCAACACAGATGCAAAAAAATAATTGAGCTTCTCTCTTGCAGTCTTACCTTCTATGAATATATCTAATATATTTATTAGTCCTTGTATTTATTGGTCCTACATATTCTCTGGCAAGCTTTCTATTGCCATTGTCTGAAGAAAGATTTATTATCAGTTTTAATCTATTTTATTTTTCTTCCTCAGTCTATTTTGCTTTGTCCCTGTTGTGCTTTTGCACTTGCTGTAATTTACCATTTCTTTTATTATTTGTTTTTTTTCTACTTAGAAATTCTCTTAACCTGCTGTTCGTTCATGTTGGCTTTCTTTTAACCTTTTTCAAGTCTCTCTTAATTGATATTTTATACTTTGCTTCCTGCTTGGTCTATGTTAGAGGGACTGCTTGGTTTGCAAGACCAAAATAAAAGACCAAAATAAAGCAGAAATGGGAGATATGGTCAGGCAGTATCTCAAAAAAATGTGACCGTGAATTATGTCCAATGCTGAATAACGATCTTTTGAAGAAGGATTGTGTTTAGATATCCAAGGAATCCATTCCAAATTTGAAAGCAGAGCCATTAATGATCCAGGTGGAAGATCACGAGTCAGGTTTTCTATATGTGAATAATTTGTGCAAAAATATTTTTTTAATGGAACCTGAATTAAAAACATAAATATTGAGCTTGATAAATGATAGCTCATCAGCCTAAAAAGTATAGCGCTCTGTGCTGTAGTGTGTATTCGCAGATGATCTGGAAAAGATGCAAATAATGAAGTCACAAAGTCTGGTGATACAAGGATATTAAAATTAGTAAAGGTGAAGACAGACAGGGAAGAGCTGGAGAAAGACCTTGCAACTCTGTCTGAGGTAATGGTACATGAAAATGATCATAAAGCAATTCATGTAGGGAAAAATAATTTTAAAATTTACACAGTGATGAGCTTACTTTTCTAGAATGAGGTCTTGCAGGTTCTCTGAAAATAGCAGGTCAGCACCTAATAACAATGCTGGCCTCCACATCTCAGAGGGGATGTAGTAGAACTGGAAAAAGCACACAGATGGTCATCAAAATCAGTGAAAGACTAAGTAGGTGAAGAGATAAACGAGGGGGCATATGGTAGCAGTGTATTCCCTGTGTAGGACTAAGAGGTGAACAGGGAGCAACTGTAAACTCTACCTTCCAATACAAGGGTTAGTGAAGCTCAAATGTAACTAACAGAAGATAATTGGAAACAAAGATGTGCTACTTCCTACAGCGTGGAATTAAGTTACAATTTACTTGCAGTAGAGTGTTATGTCTGCTAAAAGCTTTCATGGGTTCAGAAAAGATCTGATGAACTCAGAGGTGAAAAATATTAAATACCGTCTTTGACTGAGAAAGTGTTTTGTGTCCTAGCTAGCTATATCCTCAGAAAATATTCTGGGAAAGTGTGATTATATACTTTCTGTGTCTTTGTATTCTTCCCTAGACGTCTGCTGCTGGCAATAGTCAGAGACAGGAGATTGGGCTAGGTGGATCTTTGATCTAATGCAGCCTGTCTGCTCTTGTGATTAGCTGTCCATCCTATCTGCTTTTCTACTGTCTAACCTCATTTTTTTCTGCTGCAAATTAAGTTGATATTTTTGGATTTGTCTCAACTTTAAATGCCAAAGTTCCATTTCAGTTTTTTAAAAAACCTGTCTCCCATTTCAAACCTTGAAGGACCTCCAATTAGGAGCTCAAATTTCAGTCACTGTTGCTTGAAGCTGCCTTCAACTGCGGCTATGAAGCAAGTGCATGCTCTGGCCAAGTCATGTTGTTGACTCTAATCCCGGTACCTTGGAAGTTCCCAGCACGAATGTCTTTTAGGTGCAGACTGGTCAGGCAGGCCTAGGTGAGCTACCCATCTCCTTTGTTTTTGTAGATTGTGCTTCTAGATTTGATATTGCCTGAGCTAGTATGATCGTTGTGGAATATCCTGGGAACAAGAGAGACTCCTTGGCACTGTAGAGAGCCCCTCTGAAGCCAGCTCAAACTGAGGATGAAGTAATAGCTTGTGCTGTTCTGCTGGCAATAGCTTGTTGTATGTTTATTTTAGCTGCCTTAGTGCCACCTTCTGTCAGCATAGCCAAGCACCAAGCCATTTCCCACCTCTCATGTCATTTGGCAGTTCCTAAGAGCCCACTTAACATGGCTATCTCCTACCCGCTGGTGCTAGGGATGTTGACATCAGTGCTGAGTTGGTCTTGGCATGAGGGTCAGCACAGGGTCTCTGTGGTTTTTCATCTTCTCTTTGTGCCTGACTTCTCTAGCACTGTTGACTTACTGCTGGAAAGTACAGTCCTCCTTGAATATTCTGAGGCGTCTCCTGCATAAACCATAATGTGATGGTGCGTCTTTCCTCCTTAACTCTTTCAGGGATTGCTGTGTTGTGTGACAGGATGGCTGTGCATTCCCCTTATCAAGGAGGCCAAAGCCTGTCAAGAGTTTGGTAGACCTCCTGCACTGCGTGGGCTCACTCAGATTCCATCTTCCTGTCAGCTAGGCTCTTTTGGAGTCATCTTGCTTGGTGTAGCAGTTACTGACCTCAGTTCACACACTGGCAAAAAGGAGAGCTACTGACTTCAGGTATTTAAGGAGATGGAATACCTATGTGTGCACAGCCAGTGCCCTCTCTTTATCACAATACTGCTGCAGATTTAGAGTTACATGCCCTTAAGATAAGGATGCTAAGAGATAAGATATTACAGATTAAAAAAAGATTATTCCTGTGTTTTTCTCCTGTTCTGCTTAGCAAACTGCCAGGCCTTATTCACCATGTTTTTGTAATGTGCTTTGTCAACTGACATATCAAGGGAATTCTCAGTTTTTGTTAGTGAGGTCCAGATCGCTTCATGCATAGTGCTGCAGCCTGGGCACAATACAGTGACTGTAACTGACTATTCCGACATTTAAAAAAACTGGAAACAAAGATTTTTATTTTGCTGATAAATCCAGAGTATAAATAGTTTAATATTATATTACTATTTCACTATTTAAAATATCTTAATTGTTTGACTTCAAGCTGTCATATCAGTGTTCAAAACCACACTTTACTATCACTTAACTCTTCTACAATGGAAATTTTACAAGGATCTTGAAAAGTAATTATTGTAATGCTGTATAATTTAGGTAGTTGCAGAACTGACTTTCCATTTGCATGTTTAAAAATATTTTTCACTTCATGTAAGTGATCAGAGAACTAGTTTCTTTGAAGAAGACTTTTATGACAGGTAAAACAAATTCTTATGATAGCAAAGACCCCTTCTTCTGGTTCCATTTAGGTTTGTTGTAAATACCACAACAGATATAGTTAATCTAAGACACAGAACTACAGCTCTTTTTTTTTTTTTTAAAAAACAAATGACACTTTTAAGGTTTTAAAATCAATTTTGGAGTAATTAATAAGGTTTCACAAGCCTCTTTTTGATTTGGAACTCACTCTGAGTTGTGGAAAAAAATTGAGAATAATACAGTGTTATTTGGAATGAAGTTAACCTCTCCAAAGGGTCAGGTTTCCACATTAGTATTAAAGGGTCTGTGCCTGAGGTTGTAGTTCAACAACTGGTTTGAGTTGAAAGCACCACAGTAGTCCAGCCTTTCCCTGTCCCCCACAGCTAACTTCCATTTTTTCTCTTGTTCTGACATGTCTTTGTGCAATTGTGTGACAGATCAAATTAGGAAATTAACTCACTTGTCTGAAAAATACCATGGCAAAAATATCGTGGATTAAATAGAGGTTTTTTTTAATGACTCATTCTAATTCTCCCGGACCAAAAATTTCTGATTTTCTGTAGGTAATAAATTACATGCTGTGTTTCCCATAGGCGCCACAACCCTACTGTCTCTCCCTGTCATGCACATACCTAGGTGCTTCCCTTTCTTTATGGCAAGGTATCGAGTACCTTTTATCTCAGTTGGTCTAATCAAGAAAAATAATGAAGTTTACTTCAGTGCAATTGCTGTCAAGTTCAATTTAATTTTAAAGTTGCTCATTCTATTTTGGACTTGGAGAAGGGTTTATGTGCCTAAAACTTGTATGGTTTTGTCATCTGTAGCAGTTGGTTTCGTGAAAGATAATACACTCCTTCCATAAACTTTGCCTTACTTGGGTTTTTGAAATATTTCGGTGTTGAATTCTCTTGCAAACTGGAAATAGTGTGGTAGCTTGAAATATGTGTTTTTAAAATAGGGCTGTTATCTTGAAACTAAATGTTATATTTTTAACTCTGTCTTCAAACTGAGAAAATATTGCCACTTTTGTAATAACAACATAGCTGTAAGTGCAGAAGTTGCCAGAAGGAAATCTAGACTCTTTGGCAATAGCACACCAGACAGTTGGGAGCTTTTCACACCTGGAATCTGCAAGTGGTGATGAGTATTTTGGCACCCAAGAGTTTGAGATAGGAAAACCTAAAATGGCATTGGTTAATGTGCAGAATTTTAAAAAATATTTTCTTCACAACCAGTACAGTTGGAAATTTAGGTCAAGGTCTTAAATTTAGTTTTCTTATTGACGTGCCGAATGATGATTTTCAGGACCCCAGTTTCTAATGAATCTATTTAGAAAATATTCATATTGTAAGTGTAGAATTGCTTTCTAGTTTGAATGTTCAAATAGACACACTTAAAACATTTGTGGCCTTAGAATTTACAATTTGAACATACTTCTTAGCCTGTCTAAGGAAGTGGACTTTACCATAAATGTGGTGGAATTAGGACCTTTGAACATTTCCAGCCCTGATTTTCTCTTTATGCTGACTTGTTAAACTTTGTTCCTTTAAGTTCTTCTTCTGTGCAAAAGTAGAAAGTACAGAACTGGAAAGCAACTTTGGTAGATTCCATACTAGTTTCTTAAATGAACTGAAGGTAGACAGATAGAGCTCATAAAAAGCATAGAGATTTCCTAATAGCAAAAGGTTGATATTATTCCACAGGGGAGGTGACAGGACAGATATTTTTCCTTTCTGTGGAACAGAAGTAATCTTCTGTCCTTACTTGCTTTGTCCTGAAACTTAACAGTACCTCCATTCAGCCAAATTGTCTATGCTACTTTCTCAACCTTAGATCTGGATTTCAACATCTACAAAGGCTGGTAAGCAGAGATTGGCTTCAGTTTAGGGCCATCTCTAAAGAAATTATATACACGCACACAAATTATATAAAATGATTGTCTTTGCTTGCTGAGCTAGAATTAGCTTTTACAAAATTGACTTTTTTTTCGGGAAGTTTTGCACTGTTATTTTCTAATAGCATATAATCTCTTAGTATACTTGATTGGGGTAAATTAAAGAAGTCTTTTGCAGGGGTGATATGTAGTTAAAAGCAGTTAAGTGGGTAGAAGAGTTTTAAATAATGGATGCTGTTTGTACAATACTCAAGTTTGGATATAAGCACTAACCCTCCTTTACCTGTTCTTATATTATACTGTGATCAGTTCCCAGGCAAAGGCTTATGTTATGGAACAAAGTCTGTACTCATTGTGTTGTCCTAGTTATTCCATGACCTGTTACTTGGAAATAAATTTGACAGAGGGCTAATTGCCTTTAATTGTGATAATTCTGTTCTCTTACGCATTTCCTCTGATCTGATAAGGAAACAGATGAGTTAATGAATATAGAATTTTATGAGATATATTGCAATTAAAATGGCTGTTACTTTTTTAGGAGAATTATAAAGATATAGAATCATAGAATTGTTCTGGTTGGAAGAGACCTCCAAGATCATCGGGTCCAACCATTAACCTAGCACTACCAAGTCCACCACTAAATCATATCCCTTAGGGCCACATCTAAACGTCTTTTGAATACCTGTGGGGATGGTGACTCCACCACCTCCCTGGGCAGCCTGTTCCAATGCCCGACAACCCTTTCGGTGAAGAAATTTTTACGAATATCCAATCTAAACCTCCCCTGGCACAACTTGAGGCCATTTCCTCTTGTCCTGTCACCTGTTACTTGGGAGAAGAGACTGACCGACCCCCATCTCACTACAACCTTCTTTCAGGTAGTTGTAGAGAGCAATAAGGTCTCCCCTCAGCCTCCTTTTCTCCAGACTAAACATCCCCAGTTCCCTCAGCCGCTCCTCATAGGACTTGTGCTCTAGACCCTTCACCAGCTTTGTTGCCCGTCTCTGGACACACTCCAGCACTTCAATGTCTTTCTTGTAGTGAGGGGCCCAAAACTGAACACAGTACTCAAGATGCGGCCTCACCAGTGCTGAGTACAGGGGGACGATCACTTCCCTAGTCCTGCTGGCCACACTTTTTCTGATAGAAGCCAGGATGCTGTTGGCCTTCTTGGCCACCTGGGCACACTGCTGGCTCACATTCAGCTGGCTGTTGACCAGCACCCCCAGGTCCTTTTCTGCCAGGCAGCTTTCCAGCCACTCCTCCCCAAGCCTGTAGCGTTGCCTGGGGTTGTTGTGTCCCAGGTGCAGGACCCAGCACTTGGCCTTGTTGAATCTCATACAATTGGCCTTGGCCCATTGATCCAGCCTGTCCAGGTCCCGCTGTAGTGCCTGCCTGCCCTCCAGCAGATCAACACTCCCTCCCAACTTGGTGTCATCTGCAAACTTACTGAGGGTGCACTCGATCCCCTCATCCAGATCATTGATAAAGATATTAAACAGAACTGGCCCCAATACTGAGCCCTGGGGAACACCACTTGTGACCGGCCGCCAACCGGATTTAACTCCATTCACCACAACTCTTTGGGCCCAGCTATCCAGCCAGTTTCCTACCCAGCGCAGAGTACGCCCATCCAAGCCATGGGTAGCCAGTTTCTCCAGGAGGATGCTGTGGGAGACGGTGTCAAAAATGTTTGTTGTGCAGAAAATAGCTGTACTGCCACCTGTAGAACTGCACTGCTAAAGGATTCAGCTGTTGAATGAGTAAGGGAAAGCTTGCACCTTAACTGTATTTCATTAACTATTCATCTGCTTCAGTGGGATACAGAACACGCTGGGGCTTTCTTAAATTGTTTAACAGCATTGTAGGCTGTTAAATAGCTATGCTGAAAGCAAGATATGGCTGTATTTCAGTAATACAAAGGGGAGACTGTATGTACTTTTATGAGTCTTTTATTCATCTGTGGAATTTAGAATGGGCCAAACAATCTGAATTTAAGTCCTTCAAAATTCAGAGAAGTTTCAGTTTCAGTTTTGTCCTGAGCACCACCTCCAAAGAATGCATATTTATGTCTGTACAAAAGTCCATTAAATGTAGTCCTTTTGTCCTTTAGGTCCAATAATGTCCTTTTTTTTCCCCATGAGTTTGGAGAAGGCAACTGTAACCTAAATTGCACCTACCAGAATATGTGTTTTCTGTTATTAGGTAAGGAATATAAAGATATTTATCCACTGCAGTACATTAATAACTAACAGATTTTCAGTTATACAGTGTTAAGATCATTAGAGAACACATCAAAGCAATGAAACCCAGTCTAGAACAGATTGTGAATAAAGGCTTTAAAGAAACCATATTCTCGCAGCAGTGCCTGAGTGTAAGCATGGAGGTGTATAAGCATCTGATAGAGTTGTGATTTAGCAAAAATATAAAACAGCTTTAGACTTAAATTAGGGAAATAAGACTACTATCACAAAGAAATAAAAAATTCATCCTTTCTTCATATTAGGTATTGGTATGATTGAGTGTAATTCAGTGTTGGTATCTAACTCAATGTTGCTGCCCATACCACAAGAAGAAAGTGGAGCAAGGAGAGGATTTTCAAAGGAGGACCACATAAAAGACCCATGGAATAGGAAGGAAGGGTTAAAGCTTAATTTATTAATTTAGAGGAGGTTAAAAAATGTGTTTAGATGCTTAAATGAGGTGAAATTACTGGGAATGGAATTTGGTTTCCAAAACTGTAACAAAGTCCTGTGGTAAGAAACTAAAATTAGACAGATTAAACCTTGAAACAAAACAAGTCATGCTTACTGTGAGGGAAGGGACGTACTGGAACATGTTACCAGTGAAGACAGGGGACTCTTCATCATTTGGACTCTTACATATTATTAGCATGTGCTAATTCACTGGAGGGGGTAAAGTTATGTGACCTGATCAGGTAAAAGTTCGGGCTAATTTCAAGCTTTCTGGCCTTGAAATTTGTGACTGAATCCTCCTGCTACTTTATTTGGTGTCTTGAAGAAAACAGGATTCTTCAAATTAACCTCAACATGTTTGTAAAACTTGCATTTTTCAAGTAAAATAGTGCTTGCAGTTGATTATTAAGCTTCGGGAGATCTTTAGCACCTCGCGTTCAGGGGCTCAGGAGAGAACTATTGCCTCCTGTGCATGACAGTTTAATGGGTCCTGGGGTTTTGGCATTTTCAGTACCAGTGACTGACGATATAGAATAGATTTTATTGCTTTGTAATGATATAGGATGACAAGAGATTTAACAAGGAATTAGTGTATTGGAATAGGATTGAGGAATTGTATATAAATGAAGAAGATTTTGTTACCCTGGCCATGCAGGTATTATCTATGGTAATATGGTACTTCTATGATAATTCTTAAAAGTATGGGATGGTTCTGTGGATATATGTATTGTACCATTGCATTCTAGGCCAGTTGCTGGTGTGCTCAAGAATCCATGAATGAATAGCTCTCAGAAATGTTTGACAGAGATGTGACTATAAATTGTGATTTGAAGTGTAGTTAAAAAGTATCAGATCAGGTATTGGACTAAGGCTGATAGCAGTATTAATAAAAAACTCTAAAACCACTGTTGTCATATCTTTGCTTTAACAAAACATCTGCTTTTCCTACAGGTGATGAATTTTTCTCATGTTTGAAAGCTTTAGCAAAATTTATACTTGCAAATTGTAGATTATGCTCCAGTGAGATTAGTACTTTCTCCATTACCTTTTTTAAGCAGGTGTCAGAAAAAAAAACCCCTTGAAGTCCCAAAATAGGAGTAAACATATTACTTAGTGAAAACCACCACCTACTTTGATGTAACTGGGATGTGGTGGAAGGGGAAGCAAAGATTTGAGCAAATGGAAAAATCACTGTACGTGCTGTAAGCATGTAATTTTGGAAATAGACCTTTTTCCCTTGATTAGTGATGTTTTAGTTTCTCTTTGACTTACTTAGCTCCTGACTGGGTTACGATAATTCTATTAGAAAGGCCAGTAATTATGGTCAGTGGTTAGTAATGTTAAGGGTGTTCACATAAATGACTATAGTTCTCTTTAGAATTTTGACCTTATCTGCAGGGGAGAATTTACCAGCACCGGTAGAATTTAAATTGGTTTAGTTCAACTTGATTAAATTGCAGGGTGGATGCTGTTACTCAGAATATGCAATCTTAATTTGGTTTCCCTTCATTTGTTTGGACTAAACCAATTCAGGCTACATATTCTGAATGAACACTCTTTTACAGGGATGTAATCCACTCTAATTTGGTATAAATTTAGATCTTCAACTAATCCAGATTAATTTTTCTCCAGAGGGGTCTGTTTTGTTTGGACTTGGTTTAAATGTCAGAATTTACAATTGAAGCAAGAAAGGCATAAATGAAATATGAAAAATAAATATGAAAGAATATGAAAAACCCCACAGTTACTGATATGTCAAACAAATGTCTATCTTGAAAGCTAGGTCATTCAAGCAGCAGGTTGTTTGTTAAAAAGCATAATTTTGCCCCAGTGGTAAACTTGACATTTATCCACATGGAGGGGCATACTGTTAATTTAAATCAGAATGGTTGTACCAATGTTGTATACCATTTGTGTGTTGATTCAGGGAGAAAAGAATTTTTCCCTTTTAGTTTATGCTATTTTGGAAGTGATAGAAATAAACCCAAAGCAAATAGACTTTTGAAGAGTTTTGTCGTTGGATAAGAGAGTTTGTACAGAGAGTTACACTTGTATAATTATACCAGTGTAACAAATAAGCACAATTCTAGCAAAGCTTCAAACAATTTAAATAAGCTTTTAACTGCTTGTAATAGTTGCTGATGGGAGCCGTTATGGATGGATTAATCTCCAAAAGACAAACTTTTATATTGCTATATAAAATTTGATTTAGACATGATTGCCTAAAGCCAGAAAATTAAAAAATTAAACTGATAGAATTACCCAAGACCATTTTTTTTCCCTTTAGCCATTTGTACCCTGACATAAACTAGCAAAATTTTACTTTAGACATATTTAATCATAAGTAATCCTAGCTATGTGAAACACATTGTAAAATATGGAATAGTCTGTATGCAGTGCAGTAAATTAAATTACAATTCTGATTTAAGTATCTATTTTTAATTTTGTAATTTTTTGCTTAATATTACTGTAAGCTTATTATTCTATATTACTATTATTTAACCAATTGTTTAGTAAATTATTAATTAGATTTGTAAAGTTGTTATTAAAATTAAATTTAAAGATAATTATGATTTACAGCAATTTGAAACTGCCCACAGAATATAACTCTGAAAATGTTTATCTTCATTAGTACTATTTTGAGGTTGGGCTTGGAGGTTTGAGAAGAGGGCAGGTTAAAAAAATAAGGAAGAATATACTTGAATTTCTTTTTGTACTGGAAGTTGGTTGGCTAGAATTCCAACAGAAGTCACTATGGGATACAAAAACTAGTGGAGGTGCTAGGTGAGAAACACAACTTTTTCTGTATTTCATGTTACTCTGTTAATCATTGAGATCCCATGTTCTGCTTTGTTTCTGCAGTCACTGGTTAAATGGAAGCCACTCCTGGGATCTTGATGGTTTCTACTGACATAGACTTTGCATAGCAGCTCCATCACATCAGGAGGTTGCAATGAGTGGAGGAGGGGAGCAGCCTGACATCCTCAGTGTGGGAATTTTGGTCAAAGAAAGATGGAAGGTGGTGAGTATGCCTTCCTGCAATTCGTTTTCTTCTTTAAAACACGTTTTTAAAAAGAAGTAGTTTGCACTTTGAAATCGGTTTCAAAATTCTTGTGAGATGTATTTTGCTTAATACTTACGTTAAATGGTGAAAGGACTTTAAAACTACTTGTTTCTCTTATCCTACTTTAAAAAGAAGTTATACGGATTTAACGTGTTGTTTTTTTTTTTCTGGTAAGGACCTAGGAAAGCTTTCAAATCCTGACTTTGTGCCTGTTCAGTGCACAACTGGAAGAGTCCTGTTAGTATATTGAATCCGGTCAGCCAGTGATTATGTCAGTCCATTTTGGAAATCAGTCAGGCACCCTCTTGAAACTGGTCAGATTGTGAGATCTGTTATTTCTTACAGGAAGGTCTTTCAGGACCTTGCTGCTCTTCCAATTAGAAATTATTTTTGTTTGTTATATTTTGTAGCATAAATTTATTCCTGCCTGATTTATATCCATTTGATTGTGTGCCAGTATTGGATTTACCATAAATAGCTCTGTTCCCTTTTGGTGTTCATATCCTTGATTTATATCTAGAGGGAAATAGTATCCGTTTGAAACTATTTTTGCTGGGAAAAACAGGCTGAGTTCTCTCTCTTCTCCATTCCTCTCATCACTTTAGAATTTTTTTGCTTGTGGATTTTTTTGAGATTAAAAAAAAAAAAAGAAAGGAAAAGAAAAGGAAAAAAATCTGTGTTTAGTAGGCTGTGAATGGATACTGAATCACTATTTTTTGCACCATAGTTGCTTTTTATTACTCCCATATTTCAATATTTTATTTAAAACTGTGAGACTCAACATAGAAGATACAGATTCATCATTAATTTCAAATTCATATAGAGAAAACAGTTTTGACTATCTTGTGCCCTATCCTTCATTTAAAAACGCAGGAAGCTGATACTAGCTTTGTGTAGGAAACCTTTATATTTCCTTTTGTGTAAATAGAACCTAAACGGCTATCTTTGGAGTGTAAGTATTTGTAAAATACTTTCTTATATTGCATCTCAATATTGCAGTGAAGTAAAAACTGAAAGCATAGTCTTGAATCAGATCAAATAGAATAAAATAGCATTATAAATAGATAACAGTATACTAATATATCACTATCCACAAAACTACTCAGTTGTCTGATGTGTGCAACAGTAGTCCTGTTTTGTTCAGGTTTATTTTCTTTCCTGTGTAAAGAAGAATGATGATCAGATCAGTGTCTTTTGAAAAATTTTGAGAGTAGGCTGTTGTTCATCTCATGTGACTATACATTTTAACTTGTATGTTTTCCAAATCAAGTATTACAGATAGATGAGTGCCAAATATTGTCTGTGGGTAACTCTTCAATTTTTTAATTTCTGTAGCAAACATTGAGGATTTCTTGATGGCATGTAAGGCGATATACTTCTTTCTGAATTCAGGATTTCATAGGACAGTCTGCCAGTGGAAGAAAATAGCATGCAAATTTTAGAAATTTGTTAGTGCTTGACACATATGTATTAACATAATTAATACTGTTCTATTAGATTATGAAGTATTGAAATTTTTTGCTAGTGTTCTTGAAGCAGTAGAGTACTTAAAAGTTCATTGTGTGGAAAGATGAGGTGGTATAAACCGGTGGAGTTTCAAGTTTTGGTGACAATGAGTACTGTCCCTAATTATCAGTAGTACTTCTGATTGTTCATTGTGGAACTCTCCTAATATCCTACTTTTTTTCCCCCCATTGAAGAATGGCAGCTCTGTAGTATGATTGCATGAGATTATTTTGTTGTAACCGGTTTAAGAAAAAAAAAGTACACGTTCTGGAAGTGACGTGAAGATTTGCAGCTGAAATGCAGTTTTCAGAATTTTTGCTGCTCAGGACCTTGGTCTTTGTAATCATGAAAACATACCTGGCATTTATGGACACGAACAGTTTTAAAAACTATGCTCAATTAAATTTAATTTTAACTCAGACATTCTTTAGGGTGATTCTATTTTGAAAAGTAAGCATAGAAAAGACATTATAAAATATTTTTTCCTCAGTGACACCATCCCTCTCTACTGGTCTCTGTATCTATTAGCATTTGCTTTCATCCTCTGTTGATGCCTTTTCTCGTCCCTCTTTTTTGCCTTTGAAACATTTATTACAATCCTGACTTGGAGAGACTTGATTGTAATGATAATTGGTTTTAGGTAGGTTTAAGAATGTCGTTCAATATGCAGTGTAAGTGAAAGTACCGAGATAAAACATGTTGGAAATTGTATGCTTTAGACTTGAAGCATTCAAAGAGATAGGAGTGGAAGATAGAATGGAGAGAATGTTTGGGGTGTGAGATGCTGAATGCAAAGAAGAGAAGCTTGAAACTAATGTACAAAATGGGAGAATGTGGTGCAGGTGTAAAAGAGGGCAACACAGTCTCGGTCAAGGTAAAAGATGTTGAGCAGATGTGGCAGGAGGCCAGTATGATTGAACAGGCAACTCCTGTATGAAGTCAAAAGCAAAACACAAGCAAACAGAAGATGGAAAACAGGGGTGGGCTGGCCAATATTAATATGGAAACATTGCCTGTATGTGTTGGGATGAATATATAGCAAAGCCAGAGCTCAGCTGGCAGTTGAAACTGGTGAGGGATGTGAAAAGTAACGAGAAAGGCTTCTACAGGGACATTGGCAGCAAAAAGGAGACCAAGGAAAACGTGGACTCATTGCTGAATGTGGTGTGTGACCCAGTGACAAAGGGCATGGAAAATATTTTTTTCTACAATCAAAGAAAGGTTCATTTGTGCCTGGAATTATTGACTGATGTCATTATTGGATGTATTTAATGATTCTGGTGTACTTTATCTGAGGATAGAAATTGATCTGTTTATTTTATTAGGGTGGTGATGTGGGTTTTTTTTGTTTTGGGTTTTGTTTGTTTTTAAAATTTTTTTAAGCACACAAGCAGAAAAAAAACCTTTCAGGGGCAGTCTTTCTCAGTCTGGCTGTTTCTCAAAGCTGGTAAATGAAGTTATATGATCATAGAATCATTTAGGTTGGAAAAGACCTTTAAGATCATCAAGTCAAACCGTTAACCTAACGCTGTCAAGTCCACCACTAAACCATGTCCCTAAGCGCCACATCCACATGTCTTTTAAATACCTCCAGGGATGGTGCCTCAACCACTTCCCTGGGCAGCCTGTTCCAATGCTTCACAACCCTTTCAGTGAGGAAATGTTTCCTAATATCCAATCTAAACTCCCCTGGTGCAATTTGAGGCCATTTCCTCTTGTCCTATTACCTGTTACTTGGGAGAAGAGACCGACCCCCACCTCACTACAACCTGCTTTCAGGTAGTTGCGGAGAGCGATAAGATCTCCCCTCAGCCTCCTTTTCTCCAGGCTAAACATCCCCAGTTCCCTCAGCCGTTCCTCATAGGACTTATGCTCTAGACCCTTCACCAGCTTTGTTGCCCGTCTCTGGACACGCTCCAGCACTTCTATGTCTTTCTTGTAGTGAGGGGCCCAAAACTGAACACAGTATTCGAGGTGCGGCCTCACCAGGAGGATGATCACTTCCCTAGTCCTGCTGGCCACACTATTTCAGATAGAAGCCAGGATGCTATTGGCCTCCTTGGCCACCTAGTTTGTATAGGGGTGAGGATGGCTGTGTCACCTTTTTCCTCTTCCTCTCTCACCTATTTCACCATGCATTCTCACTGTCTCCGTTGTGCTTGTACTATGCTTAAAATTTATGTGCTTATGCTGAAAACTACAGTCAGATCAATGTCTATGTTTAACTGTTGGAGCCCTGTTAATAGCTCAGAGCTCAGGCAAGATAATGACCTTAACAGACAAAGAGGTGGAATGGAAAAGTGCAGACTTAAAATGGCCAAATTAGTCACGACGCTACATCTTCGAGAGATATACATAAATACACACATTTTTTTTTTTTTAAAAAAAAGTATGTACGTATATATAATCCTGTTAAAACTTGCTATTCCAAAATTTAGATGACAGATGTCTTTCCTTTCAGTAAGGACTAACACTCTGCATATATTAAATACATCTGAATGTAACCAAGTTATACTGAGTATTTCATCAGCCTTCAAAGGTTTTTATTTCTCACGGTTTGTTGTTATTTCAGAGTTAACCCTAGATTCTTACCTGAGCAGTACCTTAAACAAGTCATGTCCGAAGACACAAACTTCTTATTCAGGATTTGTGATACTCTGTACTTGAACTTGTTAAGTTCTTGAAACATGTAGGTTAAAGAGTAACAGGCTTAAGCCTGTGTTGGTAGTATGCATGTTATGCTGCTGGTAGTGTGCATGTTACGCTGCTTCAGAGAAAGTATACAGCCTGTGGAGATGAGGAGATTGCATTTGCTAACAGCTACTGTGCTTGTTAGAAAGAAATGAACGTGAAATTGCAGTCAACAGGGGTGGCAATAGAAGCAGATATTTAGGTGGGTTAGTTCTGTAGGTCTGAAAATGTGGTGTGCTGTCTGTCCTATGCACCTTTTTAAAACTGGCAATGAATTGGCCAGGAGTGAGTAATGTAGATAATGCTACATATCTTGGACCATATTTTCCTCATCTCAAGAATACTGAAATAGCAGTTGCTTGCAATGGTAAAAGGTCTTCAGGACAGAAAGTGCATGATGAAATACTGACTATTGTTGTAATCATACAGAATAAAAATTTCATGCTATATGACTTGAAAAATGGAAGTAAACAATATGAGTATTTTATCTGTTACCTTCTTCCTTATTTTTAGGGGCCTAGGCTATTTTAAACATTGTTTTTCCTTCTCAGTCTGATGGCTGATTGTCTGGATTAGGAGACATTGGATTTATTTTCAGAATACAAAGATAGGTCAGCATATTGCTGATCTCTAGATCCCCGTAATGTTTAGATGGCATTTAATACAGTGTAGTCATATAACCTTAGCAACTGTATGTTTTCAAATGACATTTAGAAAACCATGTCAGTCTTTCAAGGTAAAATGTAGTAAAAATATAATATTGTGTGTTTCTTAGGGTAAGTTCTTTTTGTCTCCTTTTCTCTTTTATCAGCTTTAGAATGGTAGTTACAGGGGAGATGACCATATGAAAGCATTACATGAAATAACATTGACATTTTTGATACTGAAAACCAGACAAGTCTCTGTTCCCTGTGAACATTTAAAGCAAGTGAAAACATAAGTATTAATATTTGCTCTGAATGTAGCGCAAACTAATTAATGTGCCAGGAGCATTCTTTTTACCTCTTCCTAACACAGATGAAACTTTCAGTGGTGCAAGTTTCTTTAGTATGTCTGTTAATAAGAATGCTATCGGTGAACCATAAGTAAATGTGAGTAACATTGAAAATATATATTCAAATATGTATGTAAGTCACTACATATAATAGAAAATGCTGTCTCTTTTCAGTAAGTCCAAGAACTTTTATACCTTTAGTATTCAGCGTGTGTATTTCTGAAAACAGAAAAAGATGGCATATTTTAAAAATGTCACTGTGCATTTGTATTTTAAGGTCTCTGGGTAGTATGTGACTATTTGAGGAAAGACATTATTCAGCTTGCTGACTTTGGTCAGATTCATGCTGGGAATGCTAGTGCACTCTTCTATTGTATTAAATACAAGAAGTTTAGCGCAGGTGGAGAGCAGGTGTATTAACTTGTTTTCCTAGGATTTTCTTCCAAACTGTGGTTAACCATACCTTTGTAGATTATTCAGTAGCTCTTTTACGTACCGAAGGATATGATTATGTTCTTTTAAAATCTATTAGTAATACAACAGCATTTGCAGTATGGCAGGCAATACAAAGAAGTATTGAAGTTTTGTTTCCTTTCTTCCCCCCTCTTTTAAATCTGTTTTTGTTCTTTCTTTTTTTCCCAATGTAGTTGAGGAAAATAGGAGGCGGAGGATTTGGAGAAATTTACGATGCACTGGACTTGCTTACTCGGGAAAATGTTGCACTGAAGGTCGAATCAGCTCAGCAGCCAAAGCAAGTGCTGAAAATGGAAGTAGCTGTATTGAAGAAATTGCAAGGTAGGGCTGTACCCTGGATAATGCCAGAAGTAGAATACCAGTGTATCTTCTTAAAAAATCATTATAATCTCCATTTAGTCATTGTTTGAGTAAATGTTCCTCATATTCTGCAGGTTATTGCTAAATGGTTATTAAAAGTGGAATAGAAGCTCTTTCAGCTTCTGAAAGTTTTGCTACAATGAACCTTTTCTTTGAAACAGGATGACATGAAAATAAAAATCACAACAAAAAAATTAAATTGCTGCAAAACATATGCTCAACTGTAGTTTATTGTGGATCTGTATCTTCTCCTTACCTTTTTTGCTCTAGACTTTGTTGTTGTTAGCTTTTTATTTCCCCTTCTAAGATGGTCTCTTTTTTTCTGTACTATCTAGCATTGAATATTTGCAGGTCCTTCACATAGCATCCAGGATAAGAATATTTGTATTTCTTTGCCTTTGCAAGTATTGTCAAGAATAATTCTAATGTTGAAATGGGAAACATTTCAAAAAACCCCACACAAACAAACAAAAAACCAACTTTAAAATACTGTAAGTTGTAGAAAAAAAAATTATTGGAATGTAGAGCCCTGAAATACTTTCAGGGTTCAGGTCCTTGACCATTCACAATCACAGCTTTGAATAGTCACTTTTGATGTACCTTTAAATACTTTAATGTCTGGAGCTATCAATACAGAGAAATACGCAATGGCTTATCTTCATTGCTTTTCACAACAAAGATTATAAAAAGAAAGTTTAAAGGGTGGCTTTTTTCTTTAAAAAAATTATTTTGAATCTGGAAGATTCTGAGTAATACATCCGTCCCTGTCAGCAGCCTGATTTTTCCAAACTCTTAGTTTGAATAAAACAAAATCTGCATGACATATGGTGCTGCCTAATCTGCTGTAAAGGTCACATTGCAGCAGAAATTGACAGCCTCTATAGATTTAAGCGGGCAAGCATGTCACATGTTACAATGTTAACAAATTGTTCCTATGTTTATATATTTTTAAAGAATTTCACAAAAACATCTAGTATTATATAGTTGAGCAAGGAGATTCAGGGACTGCATTTTAGCTTTCTTTGAATTTTAGAGTTTCTAGTCCAGAGATGAATAGTATATTTCAGTATTACCAATCCTAAATTTAGAAACCATTTGTCAGGGCTCTTGAAAGAAATCATCTTAAAGATAGTGAGTTTTGAAGAAACAGATACTCTGTATCTCCTGGGTTTTTAAATGCTCAGAATTAGTTTGTCAAGGTTGTTTTTTTTTTTCTGCATACATGAGCTTGGTTCTATTTTTAATAAAAAACAGAGTCTTTAAAATGGTATAGGTGAAGCAGATAAAGTAATAAGGAAAATATTAATAACTGAAATAAAATATTGGAATTTGGAAGCACTACAGTGCCAATGTATTTGTAAAAACAAAGCCTTATATATGACTGCATACTAGACTGGCTTATAACTTTCTGCTGTGAATTTAAGTATAGTGAAGTTTGAGTTAAGATGTTACAAAAATGGTTTTTTCTTAGTAAAAACTTTTTTACCTTTTAAAATATTTTTGAAAACCAAAAATATTTGCTGAAATAATAAAAAATTGATTTGTGAATAATTGCCGTGGGGCCTTACAGAAGTTATAATTTTCTTATCAGTGTTCCTTTGGGAGTATAATTCAACAACCCAAAACAACCCAAGTCTTCCTGCAGAAGTCTTTGGTTCTACTGAATCATGGGAAATGATGTCTAGATGAAAAGAACAGAATAATGAAACACCTGAACAACAGATCCACTGAGGCAAATAATCCAAATAATATATAATCCAAATAAAGATCTTTCAGTTATTTATTTTCTCAATATTATTTCTCTGCTAAAACAATAAATAGAAGTTTTTATATAACTGAAACGCTGATTTTGTATGAGATCTTTAGAAGGAGCTCTTTTGACAACCTTCCTTATGAGAAAACAATCTAAATATTATTCCTTAATTTTTATCTCTTATAATTCTCTTGCACAATTAAAAAAAAAAAACAAAAAACAAAAAAAAAAGAGGAGGAAAAAAAAGTTGGTGATTTCATGATAGTAACACTAGAGGTTACCTTTAGTCATTGCTGTGCAAGTTCCACATTACAGTGTAATGGCTCTGGTTTTAGACAGGGAACGTTGTAGATGATCAGGAACGTGACTACAGTAAGAGATAGGTCAAGGGAGAACCTTTTGCATATATTGAGATTTATTGTTTGCACAGATACGTAACTTTGTTTTTACATGCATATATTTTTATGCATAGTTAAAGTATTTTTATTAAATAAGATTATGGTAGAGACCATTTTATGTTTTACATGAAATCTTGGCTCCTAGGAGCCATTTCCATTAATTTTTCTACCTTCCTAAGTTTTCAGTATGCAAGAGCTAAAAATTTGAAGCAGAGAGAAAATCAAGAAAAATAGACAAAAATGGGGAGTAGAAAACAACTGTATCATTGCTTCTTGAAGAATATTTTTTATTAAATACTTAATTTACCATGTAGAAATTTTTCTTATTTTTGACAAGTTTTTTTTTATGCAGATTCAGAGCAGGATGAAATTGTAAACAGTTCTTTTAGGATATTTTTGTAACAACCTTCTAATAGCATACATCCTCTGAGACCAACTTTTATCTTGTTCTTCTATCCCTTTTTGGCGCGCGTGTGTATATATATATGTATGTATATAATTACTATCCTTTTCTCAAAGGGCTTATGTTCTCTCACTTTCAAGGTGTTCCAGTTACCTTGGGCACAAATCAGAGGAAGGAATGTAATTGTCATAAAAATCCTTTTTCTTGCAAATATTTGGAAAGTTTAATCTATGAATAGTATGTAATGAGAGACAGTGAACAGACAGTGTCATTTAGAGTTCTCTTGATGTGTAGATCTGACTTTTTAAAAAAAAAATTATCATGTACAATTTCTGGGAAAATTATGAAGAAACAGGCTTTTAGGAAAGAATTAAGTAAACAAGTGTAATATGTCTCAATCCAGCAAAACAGCTCTTCCCATCTTTACTAGAGCTAGGCACATTCTCAGGGTTATAAACATGTTTTTGAGTGTTTTTGAATTAGAATCTTATTAGAATCTTATTTCACAGAAACTGTGAAACTGAAATGAGAATAGCTGTTGGTAGAAGTGCAGGGATGTACTATTTTTTATTATTTTTGCTTTCAGAAATTTTGAAAATTAAACCAGTGTGGTCATTCGTTGTGGGGGTGAAATGAGTCATAACTTTGTAGGTATGCAGTACAGTGAATAATGAAAAACTTCAAAGAAGCTCTTTTAAAACCCTGATCTAGCAAAACATGCTTAAAATATGTGAGTAGTTGTATGACTTCTCTCTTAATTATGAAGGAGGAGTATGTTCACTGATATGGCCATTTATTACAGCTTAGTCATCAATTGCATCTTTGATTTTTTTTCTTTCCCCCCCCTCCCCTGCCAATGATGCTGTCTCCTTATTATTGTTGTCAGAATACTGTTTAACTCTTTAAGCTCTGGTTTTGTTGTTGTTGGTTTGGTTTTTTTTTTTTTTTAAAAAAAAAAAAAAGAAATCTGCTGCAACAGATGGTTGTTTTGTTTAATCATGTTGTTAGGCCATCTGTTCCCACAGTCAGATGGAAGAACGCAGATTTATCACATCTCGCTCAGTGAGAGTGAGACTCACTCAGTTGGTTTCCGTCTCGCACAACCTTATAGACTTCTCCCTCACTCATTTACAGCTCTCTAGCATAATTTAGTGATGGGTTGTGTCTGGTGTAGGCTGAAATGCTAGCTGTAGTGATACACTGCAGCCTGGGGAATGGCACGTAGGCTTCGTACCCTCCCTAGGAAGCTTTTCAAGGGCATAGTTGTTCATTGCAGCCTCTTACCATCTTCTTCTCCCTCTGCTCATGAGCCATGTGGCTCACAGGTGCGAGAAACTACTGTTTTCTTGCTGAGGGAAAAGGAACCAAAGGTATCTACAGAGGTGTAGTAGGTGTGTGTGGCCACACTGGAGTGGCGGAGGATCATGCAATTTGAATAAGGTGTACAGGCCCTACCTCTGTCCTTTCCCGTTTCTTCAGATTTTTATAAAAGCTAGTTTCCAGAGAATTTACCACACAACTGGAGTTGTTGCTCCAGTTAAAATGGAGTTTCTCTGACCGAGTTTTACACATTTACTGAATTTGTCAGATGAAATCTGACTAATATGTTTCTGTGAAGATGTTCCTTCAGCATACCCACAGTGGCTGTAAAATGAATCATAAATATTTGAGAAGAGACTTCATTAACTGGAAACTGCAGCAATGAATATACAAAATTTCATCTTGACAAATTTGTTGCAAATCCTTTTTCTTCATAAAATTATACTGTCTGTAATATTGCCTGTCTGTCTTAAACAAATGAGTGAAAGGAAAAAGTGGAGGAAAAGCTGTGATACTTACAGCTTAGCACTTACGTATTTGCAGAAGTTGTAGAGATTTCTTCTAAAAGAAATTATTTTGATGAATCCTGTACCATTTTCTTTGTTTAAATGGGCCTGTTTTAATTGTATGTGGCAGGGAGCTTCCTGAGGAAGCAATAAACGGTAACCACTCTTCTGTCAAGTGAAGCGAGAATATTCAGAAGCTGTAGGGCCAAGTTTTAGGGTTTTGGTGGAGCTATGAGTGCAGCAGTAACAAAAAGTCCTCTCAGATCTGTAGCTAGCAGTAATGGTGTTTTGAAAGCAGCGATGTGTGTTTGAAATTTTTGATTGCTTTTCTCCTATCACTTCTTTTTTTCTATTTATGACATTCTTATAATCCTAAGGGTAAACAAATACATGAAAGAAACCTTAGGTGACACAAATTTTACACAGCTTTAGTGGCCACTTGCAACCATCCACTTTCTTTTGGCTGTAGCTTCCATGGTGTCAGAAAGGAAGGTAAATGGCCTGAGGGACTTTAACCCTGCAGTTCCCTGTTCTGTCGTACAGTGAGGTTATAAGGGGTCCCAGCTTCTCTCCAAGTCAATGAAAACAGATAGCAAAATGACAATGAGGTTGCATTCCCCTCTGTTTCCCTACTGCAGTCTTTGGCTTGCCTTTTTCTCCATTTACCTGGGGAATCTTATGCTTTGACTTACAACTGCAGGATAGTAAGGAGATTATTTTTGAGCAGCCCTCTTCTCCTCCACAATTTGCTCTTAGAACAGGAGGAAGCTTTAAAGAAAATTGGCTTAAACTAAACTGTGATTTTTTAGCTACTACAATTCTTTTATCTCTGCTTCAGTGTACCTGAGCTGAATTTGTCTTTTGTAGCTAAACAGTGAAGATCATGTTCTAGAAAAAGATATTCATAAATTGGATTACTTGAATTACATTTTCTACAATTTTTTTAATACAGAACATGACCTGCAGGTAACTGCTGCTGTTTTCTTTCATCATGGCAGCTGCCGCTTATAGAAAAAGAGGAATGGTGGCTAGGAATATTGTCTATAGAAAACCATCAGCTTTGCAAGAAAGTAACCTTTTCCCAGTCCAAAATGGCTCAAATTTATGGATATTTAGGCATGTTGCCATGCATATTTTCTTATGGAAGAGTGATTGCTGTGATAGGGCTGCATATTTTATGGGAGAAAATTTTTATTTAGTTGGGGGTAGAACTGTCACTGGTTTTACAGATGTTGAACTGTGGTGGGGCGGGGCTTAGTTTATTAAAGATCTCTGAAGAAATGTAGCTATGTCTTCCAGTAATTTGCTAGGTATTTAAAGGAATAAACCACAGAATTTCATTATTATTGGCTAATTTGCTTCTTTTTCTCTCAGGAAAAGATCATGTCTGTAGATTCATTGGATGTGGAAGGAATGACAGATTTAACTATGTGGTCATGCAGTTGCAGGTCAGTATATCAAACAAAGCTTAAAGTTTGCTTATGTGTTTTGGTGTATTAGCCAAGCATATGTGAAAATGCCAGTAAAATTTTAGAGGATTACAAATTAAAAAAAACCCCAAAGATCATGAACACATAGTAGTGAGCAAATCTAAAAAGAGCATATGCTTGTATCCTTATCCTTTTATCACAGAATCACAGAATGGTAGGGGTTGGAAGGGACCTCTGGAGATCACCTAGTCCAACCCCCCTGCCAGAGCAGGGTCACCTAGAGCAGGCTGCACAGGACTGCGTCCAGGCGGATTTTGAGTATCTCCAGAGAAGGAGATTCCACAACCTCCCTGGGCAGCCTGTTCCAGAGCTCTGTCACCCTCACAGGAAAGAAGTTTTTCTGCATATTCAGACGGAACTTCCTGTGTTCCAGTTTGTGCCTGTTCCCTCTTGTCCTGTTGCTGGGCTCTACTGAAAAGAGTCTGGCCCCATCCTCGTGACACCCGCCCTTGAGATATTTATAAGCGTTGATGAGGTCCCCTCTCAGTCTTCTCTTCCTCAGGCTGAACAGCCCCAGCTCCCTCAGCCTTTCTCCACAGGAGAGATGCTCCAGTCCCCTCATCGTCTTTGTAGCCCTCCGCTGGACTCTCTCCAGTAGTTCCTCATCTTTCTTAAACTGGGGAGCCCAGAACTGGACGCAGTACTCCAGATGGGGCCTCACTAGGGCAGAGTAGAGAGGAAGGATAACCTCCCTCGACCTGCTGGCCGCACTCTTCTTAATGCACCCCAGGATGCCGTTGGCATCCTTTCCATAATTCTCTCCAAAAGGAGACAGTTCGCATCCTCAGAAAGACCTGATTATTGAAAAGTGAACTGTGATGTCTTCTGAGATAATTCACATTCCTTTGAAGTCTTCATTTGAAGATAGTCTAAAATTACATTATATTAGTCTGTGCATTTTGTTGGCTTTTGTGATGAAAGTGAAAAAATACCCTTTGCAAGTAAAAGAAAACACTTAATTCACTTTACTGAAAGACTTGTTCCCATGAAAAGGGATAAAATGGGTGATTAGAACTTAAAGTTACAGGATTATTGTCCTTTATCATCTTGGTGAATATGAATATTGGAAAAAGAAGTGTGCTGTAGTTCATACTGTTGGTCATCTGTTATTTGACAGACCAACAGTTCTGTGATGTCATGGGGGTGCATTTCCTGCATAGTTTATTTTTCATCTGTTTGGTTAAGTCATCTAAGATATACTGTACAGTTAAATAAGAGGTGAGCATAAATAAGTCTTTGTGAGCATTTTCTCAGTGGCCTGTTTTCAGATTTGACACAGATACAACATTAACTAATAGTGTATGTACTAGTCTTCTAATAGAGATTCGTTTGGTCCATGTTATTTAGGAGTAGAAAGATACTAAGATTCATATTTTAAAAAATAGATTCTAAATTTAATGTTGAAGATATTTGAGGACATATCCTCAGTACATTTAGGTGAGATGTGTTATCCTTGAATATGAAAATAGGTAATGAGAGTATTCCATGGTTAACCATGAACAGGTAAAGAAGAGGTAGGAAGATTTTACACTATCTGTGAATCTTGGTATTAGTATTTTTTTATGAAAATGTCCTTTTAATGTGATCAGGGTCGAAACTTGGCAGACCTGCGTCGGAGCCAATCTCGAGGAACATTCACCATTAGTACCACTCTACGGCTTGGGAAGCAGATTTTGGAATCTATTGAAAGTATTCATTCTGTGGGATTCCTGCACAGGGACATAAAACCGGTAAGTCTGCCCATTAAATCAAAACAGGCAAGTAATACGATGGCTGCGTAAATAATAGGTTCTGTACTAGATGTTAAAATGAAAAAATGAGATGGGACAGAAAACGGAATGTTTATTCATCAGATAGGGCAGATTTTTTCTATTAATTAATGTTGGATTGCAATGACAACTTTGGTCTTTGTCATCATTGTCTCCAGTTACTTAGGCCTCCTTGCAATTTTCTGTAGTTAAAACTTCCAACTCTTATCTGTAGCACTGTGCAACCCAGAGTATTTGCCATGAGGTATGATATAATGAATTTGGCTAATGGCAATTAATATCTTCACATAATAATTCTAAGAGAATAGATACTAACTGCAGGGTGTATTTATAAGCTCTTCAATAGCAATTTTTTTGTATTTAATATATTTATAACAAACAAGGGAAGAAAAGACAGACTGTAAGAGAAAACTATTCAATTGTTTCACTGTGCAATTCTAATAAAATGAGTGTTGTCAAAATGTCATGAGGACAGTGCCTTCCTGATAGCATCATGCTTTTGTTCTTACTATTTTTTTTCTGGTTTTTTTTGAATTTGTTCCTGAAATTGCATCAGCTGTCTTTAATATTGCTCTATATTAAAAATATCATTAGAACTTTGAACTTTCAAAATTTGTAAATGAGAAGAAAAAAGCAAATCTTGTGTTTTCTAATAGATGCAAATATGGCTGGTTATTTCTGGCATATATAGCTAAATTTCCTGTCATCTGAATGATTTCTACATAAAACCTCTGATAAGTTTCTGTGCATATAGGGAATTTTCATTTTCATCACTTCTTCCTTGCAACTTCTTATAAAACTTGTATTCTTCCTGACCCATCCCCAAGACTTCATTTAATAGGGAAAGAACACAGAGGCAGTGAATGTCAAGTGAAATAGGTGAGGAGGAGTTAGCTGGAGTGCAAGATTTTAATGATGAAAACAATTCAAGTTTTGAATGGGAAATATGTTGCTTTATGGCTGGCAGGATGGATTGGGGACATCTTGTTATCTAGCTGTATCTGGGAGTCTGTGGGCTCCAAGAGGATGGAAATGGAGAATGCTGTTAGAGGACAGAAAAAAACCAGAAAATTAAATGTTGAGCCAGGATAAACAGCAGTGTGAGGCAATTCATAAAAGTGTGAGATTCATAAAAGAAAGGATTTTTCTTCCCCTTTAGGAGTTATGTTGTGACTTACATATGCAAAAGAAGGCACGATTCTTTCCTAGCAGGCAGTTTTCCTGGCTTGAAAATACAAGTCCATCTTATCTTTTATTATATATCTCCTAGATACATTATACTAAAAGCAAGCTTTGTGCTGAGCTGAAATCTTGAAATCCTTGGTTGGTTATTTGCCTCATGTGATGAATTAGACAATGATGAAATTCTGTGCTATTTAAAAATAATGTTGATCACGCTCATTTCAATTCATGGTTTTGATTGGGTTTTACCCTCAACCTTTGACATTGAAGCAGCTGTGAATTTCAGATATATTTAGAACAGTACTGCTGTTTCACTTCATGGAGAAAGAAAAGTAGTTTTTCTAGAGTTAATTGTGTTAAGCTTCCAGCTTGCTCAGATGTGTAGTTTCAATTCCATTTCACAGAACTCTTTTTTAGCTTTATCTTTTTTTTTATATCATGTAATCCATTTTAAGGGGATTTGGTGGGGAGAGACTTGAACCAATTCAGCCAACATGTTCAAACATCATAAACTAGCAGTGTTGAAGAATTTTTTTTAAAAGGCTAACATGGAATGTTCATCTGTAGAGGCAAATAAGAAAATTTACTGAAGCTTTTCAGAATGAATTGCCTCCATAAGCCCTCACTGACTTACCAGCTCTTACTGTTTGGTTGGGGTTTTTTTGTTTTGTTTTGGTTTAAGTCTGGTTCTTTTCCCTCCCATGAAAAGGAAAAGGCTGTTTGCACCCCTTATTCTGTATTCTGCATATATGATACTAGTGCATTTGTTTAGATGAACTTGTTAGCCCCTAGGTTGGTATTTTTTTGAAATGTCCAAATCAAAATATGTGAGTGGATGACATGATTTGAAAATTCTGGCTAAAAATTAATATATTCTAAGTGTCAAAGTAAGATGACAATCTCTTTGGACCATGTGGGCTGGTGTTCAGATATGCTAAGTTGGATGTCTGATTTTCTTAGCAACGTTTTCTTCAAATTTAATGGGAGTTTAGTACAGCTGAAAATATGGAAGGAAAGATAGAGGAGTAGAACATGGATTTTCTATGATTGTGTTACTGCATTAATAAGTGCACGTATTGAAGCGTGTGTGTATATCTATATGTATTTACCTGTATTTGTTTTTCTTCATAGTCTAACTTCGCAATGGGACGTTTTCCTAGCACCTGTAGGAAGTGTTATATGCTGGATTTTGGCTTGGCACGGCAATTTACCAACTCATGTGGGGATGTCAGACCAGTAAGATTTTTTCACAGTTGTCAATTTGATTAATTGAATGTGGTAATATGCTGTCTTTTTTTCTGGAGAAGTATGGGAGTTGCATTGAACTGGTAACTGATCTAAACTTGACAAACGTCATCCCAGATCAGAAATGCCATGTGATTTATTGATTAAAGATTGGCAGTCGGGAATGAATCAGGTTTCTGATTTTTGGTTTGAGGCAGAGGTCTAGTCTATGATTTTTTTGGATAATCTATCTTTTGGTTTGGAAAATCAAGTGACAAATAGGTTTTCATTAAATATCAGAGTAATACACCAGAGCTGAATTTCACTTGGTATTATAGATTGCATTAAAAAAAAATCTAGGTAGGAGAAAAAAGTCAAACACTAAACTGAATATATAATCTTCTGAAAGAGAAAGTCTGAATAATGAAAACAGTGATAGGACACTGATTATAATATATAACAGGACATAGTTAAGTGTAGTTGCTCTATTCCCACATGATGCAGTCTAAAGAAAATTGTAGATAAAAGCGTATCAATGAGGACATTACAATTTTAAGTGCAGTAGAGCCTCCCTAATTCACTGGCGGGCAGTCCTTTTGTTAATTTCAAAGTTTGAAAATGAGCAAGTCAGTGCCATGGTACATGGTGATGTTTTAAAGAAAAGTAGTTTCTTTATTAAACTAGTTTAATGTACATTTTGATGGTAATACTGAATAATGTACTAGTCAATACTGTGTAGCATATTTATTAATGTGATGCGATTTGAGTGGTAGAAGCCATCTCTACAGGATTTTCAATTTTATTTTACCTAAGAAGTTGGGAAAGTGGCAAATTTTTGTGTGCAAATTAGGAGGTATGTGAATTAGTAAGGTAAATTAGCGGGGTTCTGCTGTACTCTATTCCTTCAGCCATAATGCTGGACACTGCAATGAAAGCAAAGAGCAGGGGAGACCAACAGAGTGGCTGCTGCTGTTGGAAAGGTGAGCTAAACATTTTAAGTAGTTTTTAATTTTTTTTTTATTTCTCAGTGTTCTTGTTGTGTTTTGTATGTTTGGCTGCTTATGATGTTTTTCTAACTGACCTGTAATTTCGAAGAGAAAACAATTCCCAAGATTCTGTAATTTCTATATACATACCCACCAATGCTAGTATTTTCAGAAAAAACAGGTGATAACAACAGAAAATTGAATATTTCTGCTATTCTTTCTTTTGTAACAACTCGGCTCTTGCCTTTTGTTTTTCATTGCAGTGCCCTACAGTGTAACTGAAGTAATTCTTCAATTTAGTCTGTTTAGAATTTTCTGACAGTGGACACTCTACATATTAGTAGAGTGGCAGTGAGGGGGAAAAAAAAGACTTGACTTAAAAAAGTTTTATTTGTACTTAATAGTCAGAAATGGCTCTTGTATAAATAGCAACCATACTGTTGGCCTTACTTACTAATAAAATTTATTAATAGTTTCATTAAATGTGCTATGTGCTTCTCCTTAAGGCTATCCTCCTTCTAAACTTCATTAGATTTCTTCAGCAGATTCTGCACATAACCTGGAACAATGTAAAAGCATGTTCTCCAAAAAACATAGTACTCTATTGGTAAGAACCTGTTCCTTAGTTAAGGTTGATTATTAGATTTTTATGATAAGTCTAATTTTCTATATACCTGACTTCCACAGAAAGAATCCAGTCCCACTGAGATTTTACATATCATCCCCGAGTCCTTGAATTTCCACGATGTGTTCTAAAAGAATCAGAAAAGCAGTTCTGGAAATTACAGTATCAGGTTTTAGTCCTTTGGCTGCTTTGTATTTCCCTCAACATTAAGGAATTCCTGGTGGCCATAAATCTGTTTGTTCAACTCAAAAAGACGGAAGAGGCTTATATGGATACTGTTGAAAGCAGAAAAGTTTGTCAGGACTGTGTTTTCCTCCAGAAATCATTGGCCAGCACCACTGGCTAGCATATACATTCCAACAGGTGTAGATAAAGAATCGAGTTATCTTCAAGACTGGTAAAGAAGAAAGGTGTTGTGTAGTTCTTTGACAAAATGCAACTTAGACTGGCAAGGGGGTTGAAACTAAAAGGCAATTACAAGAATAAATTATCATCAGTTTTATAGTCTAAATCTTCTTGTTAATATAGGTAGTATTCACTTGCCTGAAGTTCAAACAAGAAGTTGACAAGAGGTCCTTATGATGAGGAAGACTGCTTTATTTTGTGAAATCAGGTCAAGAAGCAAAGAGGAAATGAGAAATTTATCAAACCATTAAGCTACCCAACATTAGACTCTTAGTTAATTCCAGTACGTTGTACCAAGACAGAGGAATGCAGCAGAGGTTCATATGACTTCAGTGTGATAAGGTGTTCTTGTTTCAGATCTGTTATAAGAAGAGGAATTATAAAACTTGGGAACCCATGGTTTTATTTCAGTATTTGACTGAAGCATGTGCTGGTGGCTACTGATACGCTCAACCATCCATTTGGACCTTCCTGCATTTCTGTTAAGCCTGTTCTTATTCTAGTCTGAGTATTTTCTTTGATCTCTCCCCTCTGGTTTCCATTCTACATCTACCTCCTCATATTGCTTCACTTCCAGGTAGACTGATTTCTCCTTGTGGTTTTGGTGCCCACTGGAACAGTACAGTGCAACTAAGTGAAATTTTCTTTGCTCTCAGTTTCTTTTCTTTGCACCACAATGAAACCTGAAAGCATTCTGAAGGAGTGAGAGAAAAGAAATTCAGACTGTTGCAGCTCTGGATTGAATTATGCCTCATGACAGATGGACCATTTGAGGAATTTAGATGCCTGATTCAAACAAGACTGTATTGAGTTTGTGTGAAATTTAGTTTTTCAAAAGCTCAGGCATAATCAGTTTTGGATGGCTAGTAGAATATTCCTAGACATCATCATGGTACACTTTCAAATCCCTCCTTGTCTGTCTTCATTCCAAGGCACACTGGGAATACAGGCTTCCTACGAATTATTGTGGGGGTTAATAAACAAAACAAACATTTGTTTCAGCTGCATTCAAGAACAGTTAGAAATTATTTGCTGGATTAAAAGCAAGCAGCTACAAAACCAGTCATCTAACATGAAGAATTTCAGCTTAAGTTGGTAATATGCAGGAAGTTTCAAGCAGCTGAATGCAGGACCTTATATGGAAAGTAGTGGCCAATGTTTAAGTATAGATTTTACTACAGGTGCCATGTATGTTGGCAGTGAAGTTCACAAGCAGGCAGCAGTACTAATGAGTCTGGAGAAATTTTGATGAAGTTCCAGCAATATTCCAATGACAATGTTTATGCTTTAAAGTAGAAATGAAGATTCATTGAGGTTAGAGACCTTAAATATTTTTGGTACTACCTGTAGTAATTACTTTTTTGTTTCACATTGTTATTACAGTAGTTACCAAACATACCTGTTTTCATTACAGAAAATGCATTGATGACACAGACACTTCGCTAGCATGGACTTGGTTCTCCTTCATCTTTTCTATGGTGTATAGGCTCATTCTGAACATCAGTTTCTTCATGTGCACTTACCTGTCTATAATACTCCAAATCATAGCCTATGGAGCTAAGTCTCCCACGCATCATATTAATTTAATTGCAGGGTTTTAATGAGTTATCATAGACTCTTTGGGGGCAAATTTTACAGTAGCATTGGATCTATTTGTGTTCACTGCAGTCTGTTTTTTCATCTTGCTGCCGTGCTTTTCTACCTTGCTGAAATGGTTGCAGAATTAAGTTAAAAGCAGCTCTATCTTCCATGATAAATTATTCTCTAGAGTAAATAGATGTTATTACAGCAAAAATTGCTCCCAGGATTTCTGTGCACTATAGGCAAACAAAGGCTGTGTTTAAGTACTGCTTATTTCAGTTTGACTTGAGTGTAATCTATCTTTTTCTCCTTTGTGGGAGCACTGATTTCTTGAATTCTCATTTGATTGTTGTTTATTGCTAGAGAGAAGTTTTAAAATGAGACATTTGACCCATTAACTAGAATAAGAATGTATTTTAATTTATGATTTACTGTGAAATACAATAAAGTTTATCTCATTGTTTTGTTTCTTCTGTTGTTTACCATAAGTAGTGTTTATTACAAAGTTCACAACAAATAAAGCTACTCTGGTTCAATCTGCCTTGAAATTATTAGTGGCTTATAGATTAGTAAATAGAAATTATTTTATTTGTTAAAACATATGTATTAATTAAATTATCTAGGAATCATAATATAATCAAGCTTGCAAAGAAAATTGCATAGGTAGATTAGTCTACAATTGAAAGAAAATGTTTAGCTTGTCTTTACTGAGAGATGCTAGCATCCAGAATTTTAAAATTTCTGTAATTATGCCATCAAAACTAATTTATAGCTTCTCCCCCGCCCATGTGATAACAACATACCATCTATTGACATCTTCTTTTCCTGTGCTAGTTTTTCGTCTCAACATGACTAGCTTTTGTCTTCTGTGATTCCTGTCAGCTCTCTCTCCTTTTCTGTTTTCTCAGTTTTCCATTAAGACAAGTCTTAAACCGGCATCCACATAATTTCTGCCTCTTTATCTTTAATGAAAGTCTTCCTTTATCTGACTTTCCTCTAGCTCCAGCTTCTTTCACGATTTAATTTCAAGTCATCTTTCTTCAGCGTATCCCTCTAGTTTTATGTTCCCTCCTTTTCCCCTTTATCTGCAGATAGCATCATTCATAAACACATTTTTTAATCTCTAGCACGTGATTCACATTCAGGATGTCCCTGTTTCAATACTGTTTCCTTTTGTTCAATCTAAAACTGTCATCTGTCTCTAGTATCTTTGTGAGTATCTTATGATGAACTCAGACGTAACGTGCTCTTAGTCTCCTTTCTCCTGTGCCAACCACGCAGCGCTACTTCTGTTCCCAATCACTCCGTGTGATACCATCTTCCCGTCACCAAGGCTTACTGGCAGTTTTGACTTGGTATGTCTTTACATCCAGTCGGTATATATATCCTGACAGTGTTTTCTGTATAATATGCGCATACATTCATATGTGTATGTGTGCTTTTTTTTTCCCCCCATTCACAAACCTGAAGTTCTTGTGTAGGCTCACCATCCCTGACCTGACTGTTACAGTATTCTTTTTCTGGTTTGATGAATACAAGGTTTTTGCCTTGACAAACACCCAAAATCAGGGTGCTACTACAGACACAATTTATGTGATTTGTTTTGATTATGTTACCCTTCCAAAGTGAACAAGCTACTTATTTTCATTTTTAAGGCTCTTAAGGATCTCTGCCCGCACAGCCTATTATCTTTCATTCACAGTAAAGATAAGCAACAGTAAAGATGGTGACCCATGCCTCTGTTACCTACTTCTGGATTTTTAAAGAAAGGAAGTTCATTCTTTATTTCAGACTGTTCCTTATGTTGGAAGGGAGATTTCTGTAGCCACACAAAACCTCACCGTTTTCTTTTAAATCTCTGTTTGGAAACAAAACTGGAAGAGTATCATTATTTTCTGTAGGAGCTGAAAAATAATCTTTGTTTGACCCTTAAACCTTTAAATACAGTCTGTTATGACTGTAATTATTATTTAAGGTTTAAATGGAAGGCGTGCTTAACAGCAAAAAGCAGAATTTAGGGCCAGTCTGTTTAGAACTACACAAAGATGGAGATAATACTGCATACGAAAAAGATTATTTTCTAGTACAAGAAGCCATACACGAATGATAGGAAGTCTTATTTATGCATGTGCTGTGTACATATTGCTGGCTTCTTATTTTGAATTACCGAAAAAGGTAGTTTCAACATTGCATTTTCACTTTGGCTGTTATTAGTTGTTTCTTATAGACAGGTTCGGAGGGAGGACTTTTTGTTGTCAGTTTGTTATTTTCTTCCTGAGAAGTTACGGTGTCTCCTTAGACTTCTTACCTGAAAGAATGGTCAAGGCTTAGAATGAGAAAGCCTTTCTTGAAGATCATCCCAGCTAATTCCGTGAAGGGTTCAAGCCATACTTCTGTGTTAAAGGATCCGCCAGAGTTTTGCTGTCGTGCTTGTCAGATCCTAAGACACTTCTATGTCATTTTCAGAGGTGTCATTCATCTCTGTACTACCCATCTTAATGTCAGACTCCATGGTGATTTAGCACCATTAAAACCATGCTACCGAGGAGTCTATTCAGCTGTAGCTGCTCCTATCTAAATACTGTTTTGAAAAATGCAGGTTTAATATAAAGAGCTTCTCAGAAAGTAATATTTAAAGAACAGGAAGAGGAGTCCCAAGTGAGCAGTTAGGTTGTTCAACACTTGTAGTGCTTACTGTGTTTTTCATTGCGTTTTGGAGTGTCACAGGTGGACTGTTTACAGAATTGAGGAACAAGCAGTTTTCAGCCCATTTCACTGTTTTTTCCCCAGTGGGATTTGCAATAGCATGATTTTTCACCCTTGGATTAGATTATCTGAAATGACCTTCATTTGGTTTGCAGCAGCCAGATGACAGTATGACTGATTTTGAAAGTAAAAAAATAAGACTTGAAGGAGATATATTGTAGTTTATCCACCAAGAATACGATGAAATCTAAGAAATTACTTCCGTAGGTATTAATGTTGTCTTTATTCCCACATTTTTGTATCCATCAAACCCCCTTTTTCAAGAAAAGTGCAGAACAGTCACAAAGCTTAAGCTTCTGAAGTCAGTAAGCAGCAGCTTTCACAGGAACTACTGCTACAGGACGCACTGATTTTTACATATCTGAAGGACACAAATGATTCACATGAAGTATCTGTTTCTCTTCTTAGTTATCAGTTAGGTTTTCCTCATTTATTAACTCAGGGACCTAGCCAATGATGTGTTGTTTGGGTCATCCATTCCAGCTGACCCAGGCTTTCAATACAAAGAATGCCATGGAGTTAAAGAGCAGAGGAGTTACACCAGTTTTTAAAATTGGGAATAAATTGCTATAAACATAGAAGCATATGTTTTTTGTGTATAAAAACTAGTATCACATTTCTTCCTTATTCTTCCTGGTTTCCCTTGTACTTCTATCATGGCCTTTTTTGGTTTTTTACGTAAGCTTCTTTTCCCACATTGTGCCTGAAATAGCCTTTTTCTTCTAATTCTCTCTGCAGAACTGTATAACTTCTTCCTCCCACGATATCAGAACTCTTTTTCAGAAAACAATGAAACAATACATCTCCAGTGTATTTCCCAAATATTTTAGTTGTAGCTATCTTTATTCCCTTCCCTACAAAGTAAATGCAGAGTTTCTAAGTCTTATTTTTACACATCGACTGTGTAGTTAGTAATCTGTTGTAAAGTTGGTAAAAAGCGATAGAATTGATTATAAATGTAACACAGCAACTGTTAGAGAAGGACTAGTATTTTCTGGTATTCCGTAATCATTATCTGGACTGTAACTTTAAATTCAGCATTTTCCTTATGGGAAAATATCACCCTTCTTTATAAAGAGGAGTAAGAGTTCATTTCAGGAAATTATGGGAAGGAGTATTTTGAGAGACGATTTTATGTAATGAAAATGTTTGTGTTCAAGCTTTACTAGTCTGCCCCAGTGTCTGAACATACTGGCAAAAGGAAATACCTTTATTGCTCATCTTAAGGACCCAGGGTTTTTAGATTCTCTTGGGTTATTCAGTCAGCAGAGACAGTTTCCTACTTCTTCCAGGTATTAGCCTTAAAATGAAATAGTTGTAGTTGCAGTTTTCTTATTATAGTATCATTTTACTACAGTGGTCTCCTTCAGTTGGTAAATCTTCAAAACTGAAAGAAAAATAGATTAACATAAAAATATAAAGCAAAAACAAATGCTTTGCAAACTTTTTCATGCTACAAGTAGTTCTCTCTCAGAAGAATTACTGTAAAATAAAGTATTTTTTAACAAAAGTTGTCCTGTCTTGCAGCTGCCTGAATGACTATGTTCGTGAGGATCTAACTTCAAAGAGAGAGGGATTTGTCCCTTGTATCTCAGTAATAAGATATTTGTAAAATGTATGAACATGTTGAAGAGAGTAGCGAAGGGCTGCAGTTCATTAAGTTGTGTGATCTGACACTATTACCTGGTTGGAACTTAAAAGTCAGAAACAAACATTTATTGCAGCTTGTACGATTGTGAAGGATGTAAGAAAGGACGTAATGACAAATGTGTATCATAGTGTTGCTTGGAAGGGTGTAGAATAATTCACACTTGTTTAAAAATGAAAGCTTATATAGTGTTATTTTATATTTTCTTGTCCTGTTCAATTTATTTAACCTTGTTTTATTAGCTAAAGGACTTGAAGTCTGACTTAAATATATCATGAAAAAACGTAAATCTTTTCAGGCGAGAACTTGAATGCAAATGCAAATGTCATATTCTAGATGTAGGTAATACTAGTGTTACGTGTCTTAGAGTACAGGTGAAATGTACCTGTTCTGCCACTTACTCTATCTATATATTGCATATTCACTTTAAGAGTAGTAGGAAAAGGTATAGATAAGGTCTTTGAAAATGTATTCACTCTATTAACATATAGTTCACTGTTTACAGTGGGTAGTTTTGATCTGTTTTTTTTTTTTTTCTCTGTACATGGATTCATGTGCATTGAAGATCTAGTACTATTTTATTAGAACGAAATTGTTCTGAACACCCAAATGCAGTATCTAAAAAGCAAAATATCAGTCTCTAGTATAGTCTGTTCTAAACTGTGAAAAACATAGATAAACAAATGGCACGTGCACAAATTTTTCTGCAACTATGCTGCTGTTCTCAGTGGTTTGAACCCTGGCTCTTTGTCCATTTTATTTTTATTTGCTTGGAACATATTTTGACCACGTATACTTTTGGGAAACCTTGAACAACGGTACGTGTGTAGCTGGGAGTAGGATGAAGAGTATGGAAACACGGGCAGTAGTGTGTGTATAGGCTTCTGAAACTAAATTTTACATGTTGGGGACAGTAGTAGGATGCAGGTATTTGGAGTAGATGTAGAATTAAATTCTAGAATGGAAGTTGATAAGGAAACACTCATGGGTGGGAGGAGCCTTGTCTGGTGACGGAAAAGATGGGAAGAGAGAAAAATGTATGTGGGAAGGAGGAAAAAAACTGCTGGGGATGATGTAGACTGTTAAAAGAAGGAAGGAGGAAACAGGGGCAGGGGAATAAATTGTTGGAGAGAGGAAGCCAGTAATTGAATTAATGGTATTACTGCAAAGCAGGGTAATTAGAATTTAATTGTGGGGAGACTCTCTCTAACCATCAGGCAAATACATTTAGCAGGATGCAAATTTAGCATATTTATGAGATTCGTAGTCTACTGTTTATTGCTTTTTGAGAGTGTTGTCAAAGGGTTATTTTACCTACCATTTTGTTTCCCATTGTCCTGGTGATAGCTGAAGTAAGTAGTACTAGCATCTGTTTTTTCTTGAGACAAAGAATAACTGATTCTTTTTGAATATAAACCTAACTTCATACAGCCTTCAGTTTAAATGTCTCTATTTACATGGTGATAATGGAAAGTGAAGGTGTCAGCTGTGGTACAGAAATAGAAAACCTTGAGGGACAAAATCCGAACGACATTTGCATTCTTAATATCATCAGTACTACAGCTAGCTCTTAGGCAGTTGTCATCAATCCTGTTTTAAAGTGAATGTTAACCACAACTGTTCTTTGAGATACTGTTAAATTTAATATAAAGAAAGCAAAATAAAAGAAAAAAGAAGCCACTAGTTTTTGCTCTTAAACAGATTAACCTTTAAAAATTAATTTGGGGTCATAATTCTTTAAAAATCCATAAATTCAACCATCATGTATTATCACAGGCCTGAGTTTTATGGTCTTTTATTTATGTTGACTTCAAGTTACAAATAACTGAATTGTATTTGTTTTACGAAGAAGATAGTATAACATGTATGCATGCTGAGCTGACAAAGCTAGGGAAAAACACAATTGAAAAACTGTCCATAAGAAGATATTGTTTAGATAAAAGCTTTTTATCGAAAACATCTGTGTTGTTTCTACGCAATATGCAGGTCTTACTGACTGGCAGCATAAAGAATTATTCAAATTAACAGCCAGTCCCCTGAGTCTGGTGATTTGGACTCAGCAAAGATGAATGAAGAAGAAAACTCCTTTTTGCCCAATTTGATGCTTAGTTTGGACCGCGGGCTTCCTCTCTGAGAGTATCCTAACTACTGTGTTAAAAGGTATTCTGAGGAGACTGTTTTGCCTGTGGAGCTGTTGTATTTTTGACAAATAAGGGTTTTTAGGTCAAAGGGAGAGTTACCCTATGACTGCTGTCCCCCTCTCCCCACCTTTCTCCTGCCCTTCCCAGTGACTAGATTTTAGGTCATTCTTCAGTTGCAATTTAAACAAAATGAAGAGCTTCAACAGAATTCTCACTCTCATAGGTTTGTTTAGCATGACCTTAATTTCAAGTGTCTAAACTTTCTGTATTTATTTGAAACGTAAAAAAATCAAAATTACATTCTTTTAACATACATTAAGGAGGTTTACAGTATTTTAGATCTAACTTGCTAGATTTTTTTTACCTGGAAGTTTGAAATCTTAAACCTTACCAAGCTGAGAAGTCCTGATTTTAGAACAACCAGGAAATATAGCAATGTTTTTCTGATATGCTTTGCATTAAAGGAGTCACAAAACTCTTACTCTAATCATTAACAAAAGTATTCAAATCCAAAGGAGACAGAGTATCTACCAAAATTTTCTGAGAAGTTACCCATGCTCTTTACTTGTGACCTGTCAGTAACAAAATTGTCTCTGACTCCTGCTAAAGCAGAAGATACACCAGCTGCTGTACAGTCTGACCCTTAGAAAAATGCAGCGAAAGCAGCTGTGAATGCAAATGTTTAGATCTTTTTATTGTCAAGGGAAGCAGTTACAAACCTGTTCACATCAAACAATGAACATGGTATTCTATTCAGGTGTTTATGTACAAAATCAGATAAGTGCTGCTTGCCTTTCTTCAACACCCTCAGGTTCTGAGGATTTTCCAGCAAAATAGTTTTTATCTTCAAGTCTCACTTTAGGATGACAGATGGTGTCCTGGAAATATACTTTAAGAAGCTGAATTCTTTTTAAAGAAAAAAAAAAATCCCAACAAAAAACTCAAAACAAACTCCCCAAAACCAACAAAAAACCCCCGCACAGAAATGTGTTGGTAAATGTAAAAGCAGAGTATTAAATACATTTTGAAAGTTTTTGAAGTCTATTGTACTTCAGTTAAATACAGGGATAGAAGGTGTACATTCCTTGTATATTCATTCTTTTTTTTTTTTTTTTATTTCATGAAAACTTGTTAAGGGTCATGCGTTTGGATTGCATGGTGTTTCTTGCTTTCAATATTCTGCATTGTATTGATTGCTGAGGAGGACTAGAGAATACTTCCATCTTATTCTACCTTACCTCCTGTCATCTTGGCAGAAGAATTGCGGATTGTTTATTTCTATGGTTGGAAGAGAACATAGTTTTTATGGTACTGAAAGAGTGGAAGCTATATCCATTAAATGCTTTTTATGGTGAGCAAAAAAGTGGGATAATTCTAAGAACTAAAGGAGCAATGCTGAAGCTACACTGTTGTAAGAAAAAAGATCACTGTAAATCTTTTGTCCTCTTTGAAGGCAATTTGGACCCACAGACTGCTTAAAGATGGATTGCTTATATATGCTTCTCAATCTCCTTTTCAAGTAAATGCTGTTGTAGCCTGATCTGCAAACACTGATATTACTTTAAGAAAAAAGTCTCAGAAGTGGTCCACAGATAGCACTGACTAAAACTGGTGCAGTTTTCTTTAGTTGCCCCAGTGCCGCTGATGATTCAGAATTTGTGTCAGTAACTACTCCTGAGTAATACCTTGACTGCATGCATTTATTATAAATAAGAGTCTATATACTGGAAGTTGTTCAAGAATAGTTACTGAACATGGCATTCAGATTAAAATTTGGATTAAATTGAGACCACCTATTACATTTAAATGTTTGGCAGCGCTTTGGTTAACTCTAGAAAATTCTGAAATTTATCAGGTTTTGGCTTTATTTAAAGAGCAGGAAGATACATTGTATCTTCAGCAGTTCTTGGATACATTCTCTGCTTTGAGTGACACAGATTAAAGCAAAATCCAAGGACAACTAGGACATGTTTTATGAGTACAGTATTAAATGACAGTGGATTATAGGAAAAATAATTAAATAGTACAAAAAGTTCCAAGAAGCGGTTTCAATTCATAGTGCTCCATATTAAGCATATAATAAATAATTGGCTAAAATATGTTAACTGGTCTAAATAGACCTCTCTTCCAAACCAACTAAAACTGTTGAAAGCCAGATGCTGCAGGGTAATGGTCCATGTCATTTTGTTAAATGTACTGTTCAGTGGTTGTTTCATCCTGTTGAGAAGCATTTTGTTGCTGGCATTTACCTTATGCTATCTGTTCTCAGTAACGTTCTCTCTCAATCCCTAACAGTACATTGCACAGGGATGTGATTAGTCGAGGATTGCATGTTTGCACCTAAACAAGTAAAATCATATTTATGAATTGAAAATCTCTTGAAATCTTCTCATCTTCCTCAGCTGTTTTGCCTATCTCATATTTGACATGTATTGTCACTTAAATTTGCAATACAGTTTTTGAGCTCCTCCTCATTTTATTTTTACCTTCAAGTTGTCACTACATCATACTATTTTCTCACTGAAGCTTATGCAAAGTTCTCTAAAATTTATCCACATGCCTTCTCTCTTCTGATAAAATTTTCATCAATCCTTAGGTTATTTCCTTATCAGTTATTGCAACTTCTGTTTTAGCCTCCTCTTTTCACTGTCGCTCTTGCGTGAGTAGAGATTACTGGAGTCATGTCTCACCAATAATTGCACTGCTGTGTAGTTAGGCTGCTGTTGTCCATGCTGCAAGTGATGAATGTGACGAAAAAGTGTTTCTGCAGTTGTGGGTGCTATGGTACTGTACATGATACGTTACAAGGAGAACTTTGAACCTTAAGGTAATCCTATTTTATCCTTCCCTTTTATCCTTTCCCTAACCCTTTTCTGAAAAACACAAGAACTTGAATAGTTCAGCATGTACCGTCAAGCTTAGCATGGAGGCACCCTGTGGCATGGAGCAAGAGCTGTGTAACCGTCCAGGCATGCCAGAAGCAGCATGCAGGAGCTTTCCAGTGCGCCTACAGGGCTAATTTGTTCAGCAAAGGTTCTCTTCATTACTGCTGTACCTGACTAATCACACCATTGCCCACTCCTCCTTACTGTCATAGAAAGATTCAAATTATGAGAAGGATGATGGAGGAAGCAAAACGTGTTAATAAGTTCCTATCTGTATAATAGTCCTCTGAAGCTTTTACACGTTGATACACTTTAGAGTAGACCTTTCATAAGTTGTCTCTTTGAGTGAACACACCGTTATCTTGCAACATATTTTCTTGGGGGAGGGAGGTGACAAGAAGCTACTTTTCCTCCTTAGCATTTGAATGAAAGCTATGCATGATGTACTGGACACCTCAACACTAATGGTTACAAAGCAAAGACCTACTCTGCATGGTAAAATTTGGCATGAGAAGTTTCCACAATAAAATGTCTATAACTAGGAGATCCTAAAACCAGATTTTTTTTTATGAATTTCTACATTGTTTGGCTAATGAAAACAAATTAATGTGAAGAAGGCACTGAACACAGTGAAGTAATGTCAGGCATTAAATGGCTATGTAACTTGCAGTGGTTCCTCCCTATCCAATTCTTTCAGCTGGTCTTTGCCAAATCAGTCTGTGGGTTCCACTTAATTCTTCAGATTTTCCCTTATTCCTTCCCAGGTCTGTGATTAGATTTCATGAAATAAGGGAGAGGAATGGAGTGTATGAGGTATCAGAAAGTGCAAGGGAAAAACAGAAGGAGAAGGAAGAGAGGGAAAAGGGTGACTTGAGAGTGAGTATTATTTACCTGCTCCATTCCCTCTCTGCAGCAGAAGTGAAGATAGCAGCCGCTGAAACAAAGGAACATTTGGTGATAACCTCAAAGGTGTCATGTAAATGCCTCAGTGAACTTTAAATCTGGAAGTAGTTCAGCTCTATTAGTGGGATGATTTGTGTAGGCTAACTAGCCTGGAAAGACCACTATGCTTTGCCAGGACCAAAAGTAGTATCTGTCTCTGTAGAGCATTGCACTGGGTCAGCTGCTTCTTGAAATATTTTCTAGAAATACTTGTTCTCGTCTATATGAAGGGAGGAAGAAGACGTGGCAGGGAAGTGGGGTGTGATGCAATAAAGCTTAATGATGTCCAGTTTTTCATTGTTACCTGCTTAGTGAGAAGTTTGACGTGATGGAGTAAGTTAATTGGCAAGTTGCAGTTTTAGCTTGAATCATAGGACAAGCATCTTAATCACGTAGCTGGAGATCAGCCTCTGAACAGTCACCTCTCTTCACTGCTCTTCAGCACTTCTTGGGAAGATTCAGAGCTGGGACTGTAAAACATTAAAAATAAGTAATAGTTTTGTACTGAACTCTCTATAAATCAGGAGAAAGGCATAGAATGAACAAGAAGTAATAAACAAATAAATATTTAAAATCTTTATTGTGTAAATCTTAATTTATTGGAATGAAGTTGTTGCACTGATTGTGTGTTTCTACAGCAATTAGCAAAGTCAGTTCCGCTATTGTGGCACAGATAAAAATAAAAGAAGGAGCAATAGACATGTATGTGATGTAATTCAGCTGCTAAATAGAATGCAGTAAGCTCCTGAAAACAGAGTTGGAAATGGTTTGCTCTATGTTCTTTGTTTCTAAAATAAATATTTTTACTAATAAATAGTGATTCAAAATTAGTGTTGAAAGAGGACACCAGGCTAATTTTTTGGAAAACTGACTGTCCCTTCCTGTTACAGCCCACTTCTACCTTCCAATGTCTATAAAATTAAATTTTGTACATTTTGCTACTGTAGAACAAAGACAATGTCTAAAGAACAAATATCTTAAAACTATGCTTTCAGCTTTTCTTCACTAAATCTGCATCAGTCAGATGACATTACATATATTTTTGGAAATAGATGAGGTTTGCCAGATTTCCTTCTAAATTGTGAGCTAAGCATTTGATAGTTGATAGCTTTTTAAAAATGAACTACTTCAAAGAAAAAAGCTTTGTTTCAGTAAATGGAGTTCTGTTGAAGAGTCTAAGATGAATTATTACAGCTTTATATTTTCATTATAACTCTCAATTCTGTAGCAAAGGAATTACTATGTAATACCAGAGCCGTTCAATGCAAGATGTAAACATTATAGCCTCATACTTAAATAACATATACATACTCCTTCATTCTTTCCTTCGTGTCATCTACGTCAATAAAGACTGGAGCCTAATTAATCTTCTTTTTTTTTCTTAAATCCCAGGAGAAACTGAAGAAGGTTTAGATTTTTATGTCAAAATATCCTACATGGAAATGATTATTTGCTGGCGAGACTAAGCCAAGAACCCTTTGTTTTATTGGCTTTATAAGCAGAAATCTGCATGAGTTGAAAGAATTATCACATTAGTCATTTGAGGCTCCGTTTCTGAGTTAGTGATAACTTTATAGGGAAGACGAGGGAGTTTGGAGAGGTTTGTGCAGACATTATTTCTGAATAAAGAGATTAAAATAACAATTAAATAGCTAAGTTTCAAAAGTTTTTGAAGTAATGCACCAGATAGAGCTGTGTTATACCTACCAATGTAACACAATTTATTATGTTTGTCTGCCATAACCTTCTTCAAGAACATAGAGGAAGATTATTTAAGGCACAATCTTATAATGTATATATGTAGCATTTTCAGCATCCACTCAACACAATCCTAGTAAGTTTGATTGTACTACTGACAAATAAGAAATGGAGGAGATCAGTGTTATGGAGACAGCCAGCTGGAGTCTCCTGTGTGATAGTACAACGTGAAAAAGGCAGGTAGTGAGTTAATGTAAAAGACGAAAAGAGAGCTTTATGAATTAACTTAGAAGGTGACACAAGTAGAATGGATATATGAATTTGATGTGGTGTGATGTTATTTTGTAACATCTTTATGGAATATTCTGGCAATAATTAAATGAAAAACTTAAGAAAATCATATATGGTTATTTCTTTGAGAGGAAGATTCTTTGTGATTTGGTGTTTGGGGTTTTGGGGTGAAATATAAAAAGAATACACGTTCTACTAATATCCTGCCTGAAGGACCAGGTTGATAAATAGTTGAGATATGAAAAAGATCTAATTCTCATCATACAATACTTTGTAATTGTTGGAGTATATTTTTTTTTTTCCTTTCCTGTGGTGTGCAGAACACTGATATCATATCCAAACAATCATTGAACAATTTAATTTAGAAATTCTGGTGTGCTGTATAGCTGTTCCATATTCTGATACAGCAGTTCCTTTATTTTCTATAGAACTAATAGATGCTCGGGAATGGGCTGTAACAGTCCCTTAAAAAAAGAGTAATCATTTTCTTACTGAGATTTGATATTCTCTTTGAAAAAAATCAAATTATTCCATGAATGGTGAAACTTACCACTTTCCTATGGTTTTGTGTACTGCTTCCCTTATGCCCTCCAAATTTCTTAGTATTTTCAGCTTCATACTACACCCTACCTTTCTGACCAGTACATAGTCGCAGTTTCAGGACTAGGTACGTGCTTACTTGCCATCTGAAATGCATGCTGATTGACCAACTGATTGGTGTCTCTTAAGATGGACGTGAGCCATTTTAATTGAATTTTAACTGTCTGCCTCTGTGTCAAGGTACTAATTTGGGTTCTGTCTTTAATCAACAATTTTCATTCAACTTGCAGGAACTGAAAATCTTTGAGAGCTGTTCTATTTGTTTGAAATTAAAAGCTATTATAGGGGAAAGACAGATGGTTTGGTCCAGTAAAATTTGTTTCCTAGTGAAAATAGAAGCAAACCAAAATCAAACCAGAAGCTTTAGTTTCTAATTCTTTCTAAGTCATGGACTAAATTCTCTGCTGAGTTAAAAAATTATTTTGGATAGTTTGAAAGAAAAGAAGGAAAGTCTGTTATTTTATGTACATTAGTTTGCTTGAGACCTTTTACTTCTCGTCCTTAGTTGAAAATAAGTCTACTACTGAAATACGTCTGCTACTGGATTGATGCAACTCTTTAATGTATGATATTAGAATCATAAGTACTAAATACGATGTGTACAAAACAATTAAAAATGAAGGTCTTGGTTCTCTAGTCTGCTAAGAGCACAGGACTTCCCATACTGCAAAACAACCTTAAAATTTTTACTTATGGAGATAAGTAAAACAATATTCCTGCTGTCTGGGGAAATTGTCTGCCAGAGCATTAGCTGGTTTACATAGATAGTCGTCATCTTACAGAAATCTCTGCTTCAGCTCCTGGTATAAGAGGAAGAAAAAAGCTTGTACAGGGCAAAGCAAACGTACACATGGCAGATTTATCCCGTGTGATTTTTCACTGCAGTAAGTTCAGGTTTGTGACAGACACTTAGTAGGTTGTTACCACCTCCAGCCCACCAGACTTTTTGTCTGCTCATGAATCAGCTTTGGAACGATTGCCATTTTCAGCTAGTGCATCGCATCAGCTGAGGAAATACTCCAGATTGAAAATTGAGTAGCTTGGGAGCTGGTTCATGTATCAAATATTGCTGTCTTGGAGACAGTGATCTCTTTATAGCACAGGCAGTTGGAGTTAAATTTTCATTTGTCACCACATGTCTGTTAGAACCCACAATAACAAAATTTAATTGTACTGTTAGTTGTTAACTTGGCTTGTTACCCAGCTTCTGCTGGAACTAGGTAGCATAGGATCAGACAGCTGCAATCAATTTTTGGAAATCACAACTTCTGTTTAGGTAGATCTGAGTCCAAATCATGTATCATACTGACAACTGGTAGGAGATGGGTCGATAAAGAGTTCTGAGTGTGAGTACTCTGTTATTAGTGTCTAATGTGATTTTTATGTAGAGCTAAAAGTGTGGGTGTGAAGAGCTGTGTATACAGTGAAAACTAATCAAGATGTGTAATATATTGTAATGGCAATTGTATTTCAACTGCTCGATCTTTCCTTACCCAGATGATCCCTGAATTTTTCATTTACTTTAAACTGATGCTAACACATGATAGGCATTAAATTAGATTGCAAAGCCTATATCCACAGAAAAGGGGGGATGGAAATGTGAATTGTTGAAGCTGTTTGGTATGAAAAAAGATTCCAAAGAATTGGAACTGTGTATAGTTCCAATCCTGGAACTATATCCCTGTTGGGTGAAAGAACTAGGAAACTGACTTAAAGGGACACGATAAGAAAGGAGGATTCTGCCTCTAACAAAGGGAAATAGGAGTAATGTAGTGGCTGCTTCTCTACCCACCCCTCTGTGTGCTTTAGAACTCAGCTTTAGAGGCAGCACCGAGAAGGTGGGGTTCACTGCTTGAGCTGGTTTCTCAATCCAAAACCTAAAGACACTTAAGAATTCTCAGTCATCACCTGACTGACAGGAAGAACCATGGTGTGTGTCAGATATAATGTAAAGAATCATTATTGGTTTATTTTTTCATGTTTATTATCTAGTTTCTATGACTGCAGTAAAAAGTTAACTTTTTTCTCTGCATAACATTTCCAATATTGCTCAGAGCTATAAACCCAGAGCATTTATCTAGAGATAGGGAACTGAGCTAAGGAGTGTGATTTGCCTCCTCCACAGCCCCTCCGAAGAAGCAACAGTCGTAGACAGGTTTGTAAGCACAGTGTCTCCCAGGAATCTGCAAACCTGTGTGCTTAGAGGAAATAGTTCACTTTTCTAGGAACTCCTAATTTCCTGCATGTAGTTTATCTAATAAGACATTGTCATGTGTTTCCAGGGCAGGGCCACCTCCAAAGAAAACTGATGTTACATTAAAAAGTACCCTTATGTGTCGAAAAATTCTTCATAGTCGTTGGATCTGCTTCATATGCATGCACCTTAAAAATAACTTACTTTAACTTAGATTGGAAGAATTTCGTAAATAGTAATCAAATCTGAAACAACTCTGACTTCCAGATCATTGCTTGAGCTAATTATTTTAGAAAAAACTTTTTAATGTAAACTGATCCAAACAAGCTACAGTTTTGTAGAAGATTTGCAAAGTATATCCCTGTCGCTTTTGAGATGTTTTGTGTCAAACATAAGTATGGAAGAACTCTAGCCTTCTTAGAAATTATATCCCTTATTCTAGTAAAGAAACTAAATCATGTGATCTGTATGGCCATTACCACTAATTTAATACCTGGGATTTAAGACAAAGTTTTGTAGGAATTCTTTTTTCTGCAGAAAGTATGACTCCAGAATCTAAGAACTCTTCCCTAACTTCCCATTTGTTCCTGTGCCAATTTGGGAGTTGCCTATTTCAAAAGCCGCCTTACTCTATCTGAAGGAAAAACATGATAGGACTAGTTGCCATAAATAAATAGAAATGCAAGCTAAATAAAGCTGTTAAATATGGAAAAGCTGAAGAATGGAATCCACTACTGAGCAGACTTAATGGATCCCTGCAACTGAGACAGCACCTGGATGTGGCGGTTGCTCCCACTCCATGGCAGATAAGAAAAAAACACCACTAAAGTTCAAGTGAAAAAACAGGAGAATGTTCATTGTGGCATTTGTCATGGAAGGGAACATAGATGTGATCCATTTTAATCAAGGGTGTCAGTGGAATTCACAGATATATTCAAATGTAGGATTCACCATCTCTTTGCCCTTTCCACAAGGGCAATACATACAAATGCCCTTCACATACAAATGCCCTTCACAGCTATATGCTCCAAAAATGCCATTGATTCTGTTCGTTGTCTTAATAGGTCAACTGTAATGGCTGAAAAAAATGGACCTATTAAGCTTTTTTCTCAACAAGGAAATCTACTTTGCTTTAAGGAAGCTCAGTTGCTTCGGTAGCAGCTTTCTTAGACAAGGCATCTGGAAGACAATACTATAAACAATGTTTCTGCAAGGCTTCCCCCCCCCCCCCCAGTGGGTGGCAGGTGAAGCTCAGATACAAAAAAATTGGAGGTGTCTAAAAACAAATTAACATGATCAATAATAGCAGAGGGGGATTGTACTTGAAAAAATGCGGTGAATCATTCGGGAAGTCACTATTATTGCCTGTAATATTTCTGCTGTACTACATGAGCCATTGTGAGATGCATAAAGAGCTCTGAAAGAGCTTCAGAAGTTTTGCAAGTGCTCAGAAGTCTGTAATTCTATTCTGAATTGGGCAAACTTGATTTGAGCTACTAGAGCCATCACTGATGTTGTTAGAGACATGATAGAATTAATTTATTGTTGTTGTGTGGCATTGTAATACCACTATTAAATAGTGACCAGCTGCCAGCTGCATTACTAAAAGGTATTTCATTGTGTCTTAAAATGTAACAGAGTTACATATGCTCTTAAGTCAGATTTATACAAAGTACACTTTTAAGGCAAGAGATTGTAAAAGGATTTAGATATTCTTGCTGGGGTAAAGAATTTGTAATTCATTTCATGCTAAGCTAATACACAGAAACAATATTCATGCTTTTTTTTTTTTCTTTTTTTTCTTTCCAGCCAGGTGATTCTCAGATAATTGAAATCATCTTAGGGCAAATAATTTCATAGGAATGTCTAAGGATGGCAGTGACTTTGACATTCAAAAGCAATTGAGTTGGTACACAATGAAATTCCTCATATGGACTTTTCTCCCCCAGGACAGAACTGGAATAGGTCAGATTGTTAGTTTTTATAAACTGGATAGGATAATTTAGATTCCATATACCATTTCTTACTCTTTTTTTATTGCCTTGTCAAGCAACTGGAATGTTTTTGTGATAGTTATCAAGTAGAAATTGAAGTTGTTACCCTAGGAATAAAAGCCTCATTTCATCCTAGTTTTCCTATTTTTCATTATTTTCAGAAGAATTGGAAATATTTATCTTAGTAAAACTGAATATAGTCTTTCCTTTTTAACATTCAGACCAGAGGCTGAAGACAGTAAGCATTTGGTTTCATCTTCTGAAACTTTATGCTCTTGGGATTTACTGAATTTGTATTTCCAGGTGTTTTAAAGTTAAGCTCTCAGTGCCCTTCTGAAGAAGTGCTATTCATCAAACTGCATCTTTTTGGAAATTTAGCTGTATTTTGATTGTCTTGGTGCAATGCTATATTATTCGTACTCGGATGGTTTGCCAATATTCGAACTACTAAGAAGGAGACTTAAGTCCTTTTTCTGAAAAATTTAGTTTCTCCTGAAATTTAGCAGTTCCAAAGCATTTTGAGCTATTCTTTTTATAGTTACGTGGTAGTGTGAAATTTCTGCAACTACAATGTTATGCTTCATTTCAGGGTAATGTTCAGTATGGAATATGATATACTTACAAGTTTTAAGATAGTAACGCAATTGTCTGTCCTGCCTGAACACAAAAGGTGTTTCAAGCACCATTTAAACTTTATGGTACCATGCAAAACCTAAGATTTATGGAATATCATCTGAGAACCTGTTCATGTTAAGAACATTCTAGAAAATATTCTCCACCTTAACTAACACTGGTTCAGCTCTCATCGTACCACTCTAGGAGACATTGATTATATGGACTGTTGAATCCTTTTTAAATAAATTGCTGCATGACCCTGCTGGATTTAATTGATAGGGTTACTGACAGTAATGGCAGCTCCTGACGTACTTAAATGATAGCTCTCAGTGGAGTGTCTCTTGGTGGATAAGAAGAAATTATACCTATATATCTATATATAGGTGGGGAGAGGCTGAAATGTGTTATCTTAATAGGGTAATAATTTTGTATTGGGTTATCATTGTGTGTATATCAAACCAGACTTTTCAATGTATTGAGCAAAATTTTTTCAAATCTTAAGAATTGTCATGAGCCTGAGGTGGGCAGACAGATCACCAATACCCCTTCAAATATAAGTCAGAGGTGAGGAAGATAATTCAAGTCTCTCACATTCACTGTTAGAGGAAACAAAAAGAATTATTGATTGGGAAGATAAGACTATGTAAAAGAAAGCAAATTTAGCAGTTCTGGCAATTCTGTCTATATAGAATGATTAATTAAGGGGATAGAATGGATTGGATATCTGTCTTAGGCAAAGTAATAACACCATGGTTCGATATTTTTTTTAAATTGTAAATATGTAATAATTATGACTATTAACAATTATATAATTCTTTTTTGTAACATTTTATTTGAAGGAAAGAAGGATGGGAAAATATATCCTGTGATTATAAAACACCAATTGACTTATGATCATACAATATCTAGAGTGTCAGGGAGGAAAAGCTGGTATTCAGAAACTAGAAAGGAAAAAAATATTTTTGGTTGGTGCCTGTAGTGCAGGACTTGCTATTTATTGCTCAGCCACAGCTTTGAGACTTACCTGTGGCTTTCCCTGCTTTTGGAATTTCTCAAAAAATTGGTTGGTTTGCTAGTTCAGAAAATAATTTGTGAAAATGTTGCTAGCACATTTCAATAAATGGCTGGTTATCTGTTCATACCACATAATATTGTTGTATTTTAGCAAAGTGGAAGAAATCATTGTAGTTTAGATCCTCTCAGAATTTAAAAACTCAAACTTCTAATAGTTAAAACGAAGAAATAATTTCATTATTGTAGAAAAAAGAGGAATAGTTCTGCCATATAGCTTTTTTGAGGGATGAGGTAAACAGGACTTGATGCCTGTGGAGAACAAAACCTGACATAAATAGATGGTTTAAAAAACTATGACATATGTCACTTTGTGGTGCCTACTTGGATTTCCACTGAGAACTTGTAGAAACATGGTAAATTGAAATAAAACAAAAAGTCTCAAATGATAGTTGTTGTGGCTCCGTACTCACTTTGTAGATGCCAAGTTAAGTAGTCAGAGGGTTTATTTCTGACAATGAGAATCTTTTTCTTTTTCTGTTCTTTGACAGCCACGAGCTGTCGCTGGTTTTCGAGGAACAGTACGATATGCATCAATCAATGCTCATAGAAACAGAGTGAGTATCTCAATCTATTATCATATCCGTCTCATGTAGCTGAAAGCAGTTAGCAATGCAGTTGCAATTGATTTCCTTTTTTGTATTCTTATGTGGGTATTTATTATGTAGAAATTAATACTTATAAATTTTGGGAAAGGATAATATACTTTACAGTAGTTGAGAGTAAAAAGGTTCTTGTTGTAGAAATAATAGTGGGTTTAATAGTTAACCTTTAGTGTTCGATTGTATTGTAGGTTAATAAGTTCAAAAGGTGAAGTTACTGAGTTTTATAAAATACATAATGTCCAGTATGTCGTTTTAACATCATACACTAAAGAAATCTGAATAAACAGCTCTTCCAGTATAGAGATTTGCAATGTTATTTTAACACACTTCAACTTCTGTTTTGTTACTCTGTATCTTCTGTGGAAATTTACTTGTATGTTTCTAGTTAAAACAGTTGCTGGATTTAATTATGTCAACTTGTTTTGCAGCGTTGATTATGTTAATTTTTATATATAATAATTAAAGTCTCCAGAGCAGCAAAGAATCTGTTTTCCCTTTTGTTTTATAGGTGTTTGTAAGATGCATTAGAATAATATTTCTTTTTCACAGGAAATGGGTCGGCATGATGACCTCTGGTCCCTGTTCTACATGTTGGTGGAATTTGTGGTTGGGCAACTGCCTTGGAGAAAAATAAAAGATAAGGTAAACCTAGAAGTGAAACCAAAGAGCACGAAGGAGATTTACTTCTGGATTGCAAGCAAATGCTGTGATAAAGATTCCACTAAGAATTACTGGTTCATTAATTTTAACATTACATTTTCCAGTGTTTTCTAGTGTTAGTTCTCATTGCTAGTGACTGAACTTCAGATGATGCAACAGGATATTTAAATCTTTAAAACATGCTTTTTAGAAGGGTTGGAGTGTCTAATGACAGTCCTTGATATCAGGCAGCATTCAAACACAGCAGAAAATTAAATGGCTTTTCATATTGACTTTGGAGTTTGTACATTATTTTGCATGAGTACTGAGGGCAATGACAGAATCTCTTATCTTGCTGTCTGGTGTAGAATGGCTTTCCTCAGTACTGTTCAGTGTAATGTACTTACCCATCTTTCTTGCCAGTAGTGTATTGAATGGCTGTAAGATATAAGGTGAATATGTTGTAGCAGAGAATGGAGGCGTGTTAATGTTTTGTTGTGTTATTTACTCCTAGGAGCAAGTGGGCTCCATTAAAGAAAGGTACGAGCACAGACTTATGTTGAAACATCTTCCTCAAGAATTCACCATCTTTCTGGATCACATTTCTAATTTAGATTACTTTACAAAGCCTGATTACCAGGTAAACGTTTTTACTATTTTGTCTTTCCGATTTTTAAATAGCAGAATTTTATGCTGTTTCATCTTCAATTTCCTTTGACTCCATTGTGTAGTCTTGGTAGCAATTATGGATTGTGCCACCACAAAGTTATTTTAATGACCATCTAGTGCCACAGAAACTTTGCGGTTCAAAGATGTCATTTTTTTCCATTTGGGAAGAGTAAGGCAGTTAAGTTTCTAAAAACAGTTGGCAGTTGCTTTGCAGTCAGTATTCTGTTAGGATCGGGTGCTATCCTAGTATCATAGGCTCTAGTGGATGCTCCTTAAGTTAAATTGATCAGATTGTTTTCTCAGTAATAGTCATTCTGGCAGTTTTCCAAAATCTGGAGCTCAGCACCTACATACAATATATATAGCTAGAGCACAACATGCAGCCATGGTGGGTTTTTAAGACTGAACTATTGCCTACAGAGATCACCAGAAAACTAGTCATTTTTCTTTGTTTAAGAGAGTATTGCCTGCTGAAATGAACAGTCTCAGCTCGGTGATAAGGTGATAGGTGCCAAGAGGATATGCTGTAGAATATGTCTTGTTCACTCAGTGTTGACCCATGATTTAACAATAAATAAAACTCAAAGATAGAACTTTGTTCTATACCAGTATGTGGAAAGCAGCAGAGGAATGCTCAGGAAAAGCGGGGAGGGAGAGACTGAGATTTTTTTCAGTCTCACAAACTGTGGGAGAAGTTGAACTAGTTGTAACATCACACCATGACAAGTTGTCCCTGTGTGCCTTGCCTCTGGCTCCCAGAAACACACGTTCCTGTCAGCTTCCCACTTGCATTAGCTGTCTGCCTCTGTGCATTTGTTCAACTCACTAACTCAGCAAAACCAGAAGGAATGGTTTTCTGCTGGTGTGCAAGCTGAATTGGTTCAACTGAATAGATAAATCATTCTGACTAATTCTGGAATTGTAACTTTGATAAAAATGATTCCTGTGCTTTACTTGGTAAGACTAACAGAGCAATCAAGATATACAAGACTCGAAATAAGAACTGAAAATCTCAAGGGATAACTAATTTCCTGTTCGTAAGTGAATTTCTCTAAATGTACTGGTATGTTCTTCTGCATATTTGCAAAAAAAAAAAAAAAAAGTGCAAAAATTTGAATGTTAAAAAAAAATCTTATTACAAATAAAGAAAATGTTCAGTGTTCCTGAAAAATAAATACCTTGATTTTTTTTCCTTTTCTATTACAAATTTCCATGGAATTTATCCTATAGTTTACAATTAAGTGAGGAAAATGATTAAGAAAGTTTTGAGTGTTTTGTGTGCCTAGTTATAAAGATGAGTCAGATTTATTTTTCTCTTCTATAGTAAAAATTACTGATTGCAGAAATTTTGGTGTTGCATAGAAAAACTTTGATTGTAGACTAGTAAATATGTTTTATTTACATTATATATCCTGAATGATAAAATATACACAGGCATATATTTGCAAAACCTTTTTCCGTGTTCTACTTGTATCTAACACAGCACATGCGCTCAGGGATTAACGTGATACCAGGACAGAGTTTCTCCATGGTAGAGACAGCCCAGTAATTTCCAGTCCTCTAGTTGGTCATGGAACATTTGCAGTTGTGTAGCTGCAGCCTGAGCCTTCCGACACGGTCTTGCTCATGTGCTTTAGACCAGAGCAGGGTGGTTTTATTTAGAGCGGTGAGAAAGTGCTTTACTTTCCATGGTCATTTAAGCTCTGGTCTCTCTTAACTAGTATTTGTTGTAGCAATGCTATTCGTACCTTCGATATGTATTGTTCTTTGTTTGTATTTATGGTTAGGCACTGAGCAAGAATGTACATGGTCAAGATCCCTGCTTTGAAGAGTTTACAGTCTAAAAAGTTCATGACATAGGCCCAGAATGCATGTTTGATTGGCAATGTCAGATATGTTTATTTTATTCAGGTATTTATGCACGCATTGCCTCAGCCTCCTGACATCATTAAGCATTTGAGTTTGTATTTGCATGATAGCAGAAATTGTAGAAAAGATTTAAAGGAGAATGACCTTAAAAATGACTTCAGAGAGACTGCTTCAGGTTTACAGGAAGAGGAGAATAAAGGAGAGTATGTATGGGACAGAGAGTGAACTATGGCTTTGTGCAGTTCAGTAGGGTTTCAGAACTGACTGGGATAGATGGCACACTGAAGGTTCTTGAGACTAAGGATAAAATGGATACGACCACTTTATACGAGAAAAATGATCCAAACTTCCTATCCATTTTAAGTTGCCAAAGGGTATGTGTTTTTAAAGGAGGCTAGAGAAAAATTTTCAGCATTCTAAATTGGAAGAAAGAATGAAAACTAGAGTTTCAGCTTTTAGGAAAACAAACAAACAAAAGATTAATTTTAGAAATGTTACAGAGTAAGAGATGATGTGATATGGACACAGCCTTCCCACCAGTGACTAGAATGAGACAATGTTTTTTCACAGGGAGAGGAAAGTAGATGCAATTTCTTTCTCTGTCATGGACACAAATTGTTCTAGATGCTTTTTCATAGCATAAAATGAGGATGGAAAACTTCCAGCATGACATTTCTGTGGGATGAATGTCAGCATTAGATAAAGTAAATGATACATGGTTCTAAATGACAGAAAAGTAAAAATTAGCAAATCGGTGTCCTTCCCTACGTACTCCTCAGTCATTTCCTTGGTTTCTAATGGTGTTACCGAATATATTCTTTTATCTTCCTCTGCTGGAGAGCCATTGGATGCTATTCTGCAGCCATATAGTCATACCTCTGTGTGTGTCTGTCTGTCTTTTTATGGAAGCCTATGGTGTATCTTTGCCTCTCTTTACTGATAAAAAGACAGATGTGAGTGGGGTTTTTTTAAAAAGAATTTTGCATGTCTTTACTTTGAAACCTTGGAAATGAGAAGTCATTTATATAAAGAACTGTGTCCTTATTTTGGAAAAATGTTGTCAGTAAAAATCTTAAAGAAGAGACATGTTAAAGTATTACAGGAGGATATTTCTTAATTGCTTGGTCTCTTAGACAAAAATGAAGCTTATTAACGTTTTTCTTCGTTTTTAGCTTCTCATGTCTGTGTTTGACAACAGCATGAAAACTTTTGGCGTTATTGAAAGTGACCCTTTTGACTGGGAGAAGAGTGGAACTGATGGCTCTCTGACAACGACAACAACTTCAACCACACCTCAGTTACACACCCGTCTTACTCCAGCTGCAATTGGGTATGTCTGCACATTGTGGTCACTTAAAAAGCAGCCACGGAGTACCAAAGGGAAATTATCTCCATAATTTAGGGTTTTTTCTGCAGCGTGTTGAATAAATAGAGGAATGGAAGATTGGGAGCATTTGAAGTATTTCCCTTTTTAGGGTTCCTGTTTATACTGTCCTGAAAGATCAGCACTGCAGTCCTAAATTTATAGCAATAAAAAATAGTAGCTCAGGAAATTGCATGTAAATTTGCTAGTCCATCCTTTGCTAAATCATATTTTGTGAAACTAAATGATACACGCTGAGTTTAACTGCCTGGAAGTAAACCCATTGTTTTCTGTAAGCTTGGAATAAACTACTAGCTGCAATTTCCTTATAACTTTGAAAAATGAATGGATCTTTATAGGAAATTTGGAAATAGATTTTTGTCGTGTTTAAAGTAATATTTAATGTGGTCTTTGAGACCTTCTGTAATTAAGTAAGTTGGATGAGATGTGATGTTTAATAATACCCAGACTCATCTCAGGGGACTGGAGAATATAAGAGGTGTTTATGGATGAGGAGGAAGACTTTGTGCCTGTTCTAGGCCTTCAGTAGATCAACTTTTTATCTAAGAGTCACAAAGGTTATGACGTGGGAGTTTTGACAGTGTAGTGGGGCTGAAAAACACCAGAATTTCATGTAGAATGTATTAAATTCCCAGTATGTCAAGGTAATTTAAAAAAAAAAAGTGTTAAAATAGGTGTCAGTCAAGACATTAACTGATGTTAATATGACACAGATGTACAGTGTGGACTACTGAACACACTGAAGTTGACAGGGATTTTGCATATGATTCAGTCCCATTATCACACTAAGCATCACAGTGGAGTTATTGATAGTCTTGGCTGCAGTTAAAAATTTCGGTGTCTGTAAAGGAGTGACTTTTAATTGACCGTCTGACCATTCACTTTTTAGGAATAGCATTGCTTCAGTTTCAGATGAGCTAAGCCTTAGCCCTGTTTAGCCCCAAGTCACTGGGACTACAGAATTTTAATTAAAATGTAATGTCTTGTTAGCATTATGCTTATATTTTGATTACCGATAATTGCACCAAAATAGCACTTTGATAAGAATAGTGATTAAAGCTGCATTTAGTTTGCTGAGTGATCTCTCGTCCTCACACAGTACGTTTTGTTATTCTACCAAATTTTGGGGAAAAGGAAACTATATTATGAAAGTTGCCATATTTTTTTTTAATAAAGAAATATGTGTAGAAGAGTCAGGAGCAAAGTTGAGCCTGGACCTGATTTGTAACAAATTTTCTCAGAAGTGCCTTTGAAAACATTCAGAAAAACAGCTTTTAAGTGATTGCTTTTTGATTTACACCTTTTGTTATGTATCTAAATTAAAGAAACATAAATTGTGAAAGCCAAGGAGTAGGGGTTTTTTATATTAAATAATTTACAAGATTTACTTTTCTACAGAAGCATGCTTTTACTTATAATTTTTTGTTTCTTTCTTTCTGTTAATAGAGTAGAAAATAATTTCAATATAGAGTCTCAAAATTTTTACATTTCTGATTTTTTCTTTTTTTTAAACAACCTCTGTAGAATTGCCAATGCCACTCCTATCCCAGGAGATCTGCTGCGAGAAAACACAGATGAAGTGTTTCCTGATGAGCAGCTCAGTGATGGAGAGAATGGTATTCCAGTTGGTGTCTCACCAGAGAAACTACCTGGATCCCCTGGACATCAGCGTCCTCAGGAAAAAGATGTTTGGGAAGAAATGGATGCAAACAGAAACAAAATAAAACTAGGGATCTGTAAGGTACTTACAAATCTGCATTGTGAAGACCGTCTTCAAACAGTTTCCTGTCCTCTTAGTGCACATAAGAAATAATTAATAATGCAGTCTTACTAATATTGATTAGCCAGAACGGTCTAAGAAAACAAGATTTATGGTAGAGCTAACACATTTTATTAGAGCGATTTATATACTGGAACAAGGCGACAAGCTTTTGGGCCTTGTGTGACCTTATCAGGTGTTTATGATGAATAGTAGATTGCTGATAATTTGAGATTCTTTGTAGTCCATTCATATTCATGTTCTTTGGACATGATTTTGATTCTTGCTCACTGAATGAAACCAAAGCAAATTTCCTGCATCTTGCATGTGTAGAAGTTAGATAATGAATATACAAAAAACGGTTTAATGTTATTCTTCAAATGACAGATTGACAGTGTGATTGGCAGTATCCATTTAATGTACTTGGTGGTTTTGTCTCCAAAAGATATGATACCTTCGTACTGACCAGAAATGGTTCATGGGCTTGTCTTTAGAAGAGAATGCTGCTTAATTTTAAAAAGTGGTCTCTGAGAAGTGGTTCCTGTCTCCCTTGCTCACAATCACAGCATTTCATACTTGTACAAATGTAGCCTTGTTTCTTGATATAAAAAGTTTTTGAACATGAGGAGGGATCTGCTACTGAAATGTTCTTTATCTAGGAGAGCTGTCTAGTTTTGAGGTTGTTACTTCTTGTTTACTAGAAAAAAATGCATTGTGGGAAAGAATAAGACATGGTGCCTATTTTCAAATGTGCTTATTTGTTTGTTTGGTTTTTACCAAAGAGGGAGAAATGAGATTGCTCTGGTTTAAACAAAGGCATTTTCTATTATACCTGTTGAAACGAAGGATGGTCATGATTTTCCAGCTCTAAGTCATGTCCAGTTAGTATACAAGATGGAATACGATTGGACTAAAACATAGTTCTAAGTCGCAGAAATATCTAGTAGATTTAGCGTATAACAGTGTTATATGTTCCAGAGAATCATAAAGATGGCTTGGAAACTAACTTCTCTTTAATAAGAGCACTTGACTGTAAAGCAGACTGAAGATGCTACCAAGTGCTGGGTTTCAGACTATTATTAAAGAAAATTTCAGAGATGGGTGTGAAATATCAGAGTAAATTTAAGTGTATTACTGGGTTTTTGAGACTCCTGTTCTCAGAGCTACCCAGAACTAGTATATTACTAGTATTTTGTCTGTTGTAGGTGTGTGCTGAAGAGCATGTCTAAACTACCTTAACTATGGCATGAACTTAAGGACCATTCCAAATACAAATTGGCTTATCACTGGCTAAAAACCTGGATGGTATTCACCACGTAGTACCTCGTCTTCCTCTGTTTTGCCGCTCCTAGTGAGTTACGTTTTCACCTTACCTTTTGCACAGGCTGCCACAGAAGAAGAAAACAGCCATGGGCCAGTGAATGGAATGCTTAATGCACCGAGTCTCGGTTCTCCAATTCGTGTTCGCTCAGAGACCACCCAGCTAGACAGAGATGTCCCACTGGTCCGAAAGTTACGTTCAATTCACAGCTTTGAACTGGAGAAGCATTTGACGTTGGAGTCAAAGCCAGACACTGATAAATTTCTTGAGACCTGGTAAAGAGATTATTTTATTTTTATGCTTAGATCTTTTCAGGATATGTAGTTAAGATACTATCATCTTTCCTCTACCGTGTGAAAACCAGGAATGGAGCTGCTGAGTTGTGCTTATGCAAGCTACAGCAAAGTATTTACTGTGTTTGTAATACTGCTCGATGAATGGATTTCACCACTTGGCAGCTTCTTTTAAAAAAGATTAGTGCTAGTATACAGTTAAAGTTGGACTTGCACACTTGAGAATTTTTTATTTCAAGACCTAGTGGTGTAATCCTGATGTTTATTACCTTTTTCTTCAGTGGGATACTCTTGATACTCAGTACAACTTGTTCTAAATAAGAATGACAACATCAGGTGCTCAATAGAGGTAACATGGGATTAGATTATATGACATGAGAAGGACAGTTTACAAGAAGTGGAGTTATGAAGTTAAATTAGAAATCTACCTGCATTCAGCAGGTTTAGTTATGCCCAAAGATGTTGCACCAACATAAAAAAATCTTCATAGAAGACAGAGGTCTTAAAATGGAATTTGAAGGTAGAGACAGAGGTATGAGAACAGATTCAATCAATTTGCCTATGTGTAGAAAAAATAAGGGGAGAAGGACACAGTGAAATCTGACTGAAAGGCAGAGGCTGAGTGCGGACAGTAGAAGACAGTTGAGATACTGACAATGGCAAAATCCTTCTAAATACATTATAGGAGGGTTAGGAATTCAAATTTGTTTGATGAAGCAAGTTAGGCAAAGCATAAATCAATCAAAACAATAACATTCTTCTTGAAAGCATCTACTAACTGCTGCTGGAGACATCTGTTTCTTCCGTTCTGCTTTGAGTCTCTGCCTTGTAGCATAAATTAAGTACAGTGGACATCTGGTGGTAGACTCGCCACTGAGTTGGTATCTGCTCACTATTCTCCCTTCTGGTAATTACATTTACAGTACAATATGATACATTATAATTACACTTACAATATGTGCAAATTTCTAAGACCATCCGCCCATTTTTACTTGACATCAGAGTTATTTGTCTCAAATTGTGGATCTTTCAGCCATTGTAGGTTGTTCTAAAATATGACAACAAAATGTTACATAAATCTACTGAAAAAATGCAAATGTAGCTTATATTATTTAATTAATTCTTAACTAATTCAGCTATTAACTTCTTTTCTTAAGCTTGGAGAAAATGCAGAAAGACTTGAATGCTGCAGCAGAGACTTCTGTTGCTGCCGTTCCTCCTCTTTCTCAGAAGACACCCACTCCTGCTCCTGTGACTGCCTGCATGGACCATGTTTGGCACTATGATGAAGAATATCTTCCAGACGCTTCAAAGCCTGTATCAGCTAGTTCTCCAGAACATGTTGATGGTGTTGTTAGCAATGGATTTGTAGCTGTCAACTTAAGCTCCTGCAGGCAGGAGGTTGATTCTAAGGAATGGGTGATAATAGATAAGGAACGAGACTTAAAGGACTTCAGGACGAATGAGGCTTTAGGGCACAAAATGACTGGAAGTCCCTCAGATGAAGAGCCGGAGGTACTACAAGTTCTAGAGGAGACCCCTCCAGAAGAGCAGCCCGGAGAGGGTGGTTGGGCAGGAAACAGTGCCCATGCCAAGAACCGAACGTCAGGGGTGGAGTTTGTTCTAGCCATGGAGTGTCATCCTGCTGCTTCTGAACAGCTTACAGATAAATTGGAACTTTTGTCTGGAGCTGCTGGACAGCTTCTTGCAGCCACCCCTACAAGTCCTATGGAAGCTCAAGCAGAAGGAGCGCTCACTCCGGTAAGAGAATCGGTCGCTGTTTTATTGAACCTCTCTTTATTCAGTATTATATGAGGAGATAGTAAGGGAAAAGGCAGTGACTAAAATACAATAGTGTAGCCAAAATTCCGGGTTTCATCAGATATGGGACTTGATTCTTGAGGAATGATCTTCCATGTTCTGTTACATGAGTGTTTACATTCTCCTGTGGAAGTGTCTATTAGTTCTGTAGGTATAATCCACAGAACTGGCCTCAATAAAAAAAATATTTTTTTTTTAATATATATATAAAAAGAAGCTCCTTGTGCAGTGATTCCTAATCAGTGATACACATGCAAAGATATGGTTTTTATATTTGCAGTACATAAACATAAAATTACAATGAATATGTAAAATGCTGTGCTACAATGTTTCATGTGTTTCAGGAAAAGCCTAAATGGCTGAAATTAAAGAAACAGAGTTACTTGCTCCCACCATCATTGATGTAGTGTTTTCTTTTGGAATTCCCCTTGTTTCTTCCTGTCTCTTCCGAAATTTCTAACAGTTCTGTTACAAACAACTTGTTGGCTTTTATAAATTGTTGCTAATTCTCACTTCCAAGATAATTTTGCAACTACTACTTTGCTCCTGGAGTTTTCTCTTCACTAAGACAGATTGCTTTGCTTCCATTGCATCCGCTTCTTTTTGTTTTTTCTCTCTCTTTTCTAAAGAATTCTCATTTGCACAGGTTTTGAACATTTACTTTTTTTCTCCTCTGTCACTGATTCTAGACAAAGACCTCTTTGGTTTTACTTAAGGAGGAAGTGAGATTAATGGTTAAATGACTGGGAATCAGCTCCTGGTTTTATTTCTCCCCTTTTCTCAGTAGACATTGTATCATCTGTGATATAACGGAAAATTCTTTCAAGCTCCTTTGAGCCAAGAAACCTGGCTGTACTTCTTCCTCTCTTATCACAACTTTTTGTGATAGTTACAGCCAGCTCATTAGAAAAAGAAACTTGTCACCAACCACTCATTTATAATAAGGTGTGGAATATCCTTTATGGTGAAAATAAACTACTCAATGTAATTAACTATAGCTGTACAGTAAAATTTCAAATACACTTAGGTTCTCATGGAAAACGCAAGATTGTATCTTTCATACAAGATTATATTTAGATATCATATTTTGTGAATTATGTAGTTTATAGAAGAATCATTTTGCATGATTCAAAATACAGAACTGTGTTAAACAACAGAAGATTTTTGAGATTTAAGTTGGAATATTAGTTGCATGAAAGGGTTTTTGATGGGTTAGAAACTTGTAAAGGTGAAAATTTAAATTGCCCAGTTGTTTTCAGTTGTTCAATTTTTTTTGATTTTAATATTAGTTTTAGTAAAACAGACAAGAAAGAGCAACACTTAGTCCTGTACAAAGTACTAATTATCAGTTTTTGTTTTGAAAGCCATTAAAAAACAGCTTGCAATTTTGTATGCAAATGCACTATCCCACCTCATACAAACATGGCTCTTTTGGGGGAAATAAATAGCTATTTTACTTAAAACTGAAAGTAGAGGTGATATAAATATCATGTACTACAGTGCAAGTAATGGATAATATCTTTATCTGGAAAGGAAGAAACTTCTGAGCCAGGGAGCAGAAATAGTTATAAATAAGGTCAATTAATTATAATATGTATTGGAGGAAATACTGATTGAAGTAGACACTGGGGTGAGATTATATTTTAGTTTGGTTTTGCAAGCAGGTAAGGGATATTTGTCATGACCTCAAAAATGAGGGAAATGAATATGGTTTATATTATCCTGGAAGGGCAAGTAGTGCTGTGAGGGCAAGGTGAATGGCAGGAAGGAACTTGCCATTTTGAAGGTGAATCATGTGGAACTCAAAATATAAACTGAACTGGGAATAAAGAAAATAGAAATTATTTGGCTGATTTAGAAACTGGGAACAGAGTGTGTCTATGCAGTGTGTCTATTCCAACTGTGATGACAATTCGTGGTAGTCTTCTATCTACTTCATTAGCCCTTGAAAGCCAAACAAAGCCCAGGAGGACAGTTGGGGTGAGTTGTTCTTTCTGTCCTTCATTGATGGTATTCCACTTCATAAAAGATACTTAAATATTCCTTGAGGTGGGTACCGGAACCTGGCTGTTCTAATAGGTGAGTATCCTAGTAACTTCACAGGGAGACAGTATATATATGCCTCTTCATACAGTAGTTCTCTCTATTCCAGAGTCCTGGTGACCTTAGGGAGCTGTTCGGTAGAGTCCGTTTCCTTCTTCCTCAAAGCATTTGTCCACCTGAAATTGTTCTTTGAGTGCGATCCTTGTTTGTGGATCAAATGCTTTTGTTCTTTAGTAATTTTATTTAGGTAGCACCTTTCTGACAATACAAATAATGGCCAAAGGGATGTATTTTACCTTTCTGCTGATTTAATTATATTGCACCAGTTACTAAGAGCAGGCTTGGATCCAAGAATGTAAGTTTAGGACCATAAATCAAATGACTGAAGTGTTAATAAAAGGGGTTAAAAATAGATGTTGAAATTATAGTAGTATAATAGCTTAATATAATTTCTGAAACAGTTTACTAATTTCAAACGATTTGAAACTCTAGGACATGTCAGCATTCATGGTCATCGTGCTTATGAATATACCTCCCATATGGATTTCTAGTGACGTGCTTCACTATCACTTAGGAGAACGTATGATGAATTATGTTCTTTGAGCTTATTCTGATAGGTTTGTTAAATATGCAAGCAATTACTTCAGTGGTGAATGAATAAAATAGTTTTCCTGATTTATGTATTTTTTTTATTTTTAATTTGTACTTTGATGGTTCTTCTATATTCTGTATTTCTTTCAGGGCTTTATTGCTCACTATTTAAGCAGTATGTAGTAGCAAGGATGTTTCTGTATAAGAAACTAAAGGTTCATATACTCACCCATAATTTTATTTTCTCCTGAAGGAAAGAAATTGCTGGTCTGCAGTCCTTCCATTTGTAGATAAATGTTCTTCCTGAAATTGTGTGTGTACATGGATTTCCTGTAATTGATGATAATATAATTTCTTACCTGTTCCACACAGCATCAGTATTCTAATAAGAATGTAAAGTTGTAGCAGTTCAGGAAGGAAACCCGAGCTCTAAAAATAAGAGAAAAAAATATGTAAGTTATTGGCTTGGGGATGCACAAGTTTCAGGCATAAAAAATTACAGCAAATTATGCTATCTATTATGAAAAAACCCTGCAGGTAAGAGAACTAATTTTCATCTTATCAGTCATGGTTTTTCAGTTGTAATACAGATTCTGTGTGCTACCAGCAAATACTAGTTTGGTCTGGCTCAGGCATGGGCACATGGTCACATTTCTGTTGAACTATTCAGAGCATGCTAGGGTATATATGCTGACTTTATGCTTTCCTAATGGCTTTATGTTGACTTTGGCTGCAGGAGGACAGACAGTACCTGATTTGCTGTAATATTGGCTGGTATGAAGTTAAGCTGTCAAAAGAATTTGAACTGATCTAGACTAATGGTGAATTTACACTGGTGCAGCACTTTGCATCATACAGCTCTATTTTTCTTTTCCTTGATCTGGTACTAAGAACCTAAAGCTGGACTTGCTGTGTCATTGAACCATGGCCTCATTAATTTACTGTGTTTTTACTGAATTGCAGTAAACTCCATACAGCACATGCACAAAACTTTGCAACATATATTTGTCAAGCAGATATGTCAGCAAAGAAATAATAACGGAGTTGAAGTAATCCAATATGTAACAGCTAATTCCATTTTCATCTTCAGTTTAAATTAACGAACAGTTTGCTCTGGTCACACTTGGTTGACAACCTAATACCATATATATATGCATGGTTATAGAAGATGTTTGACTGTGTGAATCTACTTATCTTTATTATTTAGAAATATTGCTGAAATTAGCACTTTGTACATTGAGGTACTATTATGTTTTATCAAAAAGCTGCTCTTAAATTTCCATTTATTTCCGAGTTCTAAGTCATTTATTTTTCATATACCTTCTATCGTCAGTTGCTGCTGTTATGGGACACTGGAAATACTTTTTTTTTTCCAATTGAGAGACAGCTATGCATTATGGGAACTGAAGCTTTAGGATTGACACAATTGAACATACCTTTTCCTTGGAAACTGAAATGCTTGATAGGTGCTCTCTGTTTCCAAAGAATACAGATTAGAATTGCAAATACCATGGTAGAAAACAGAAGATCACCTTCGTGAAGCTAGCAAAAAGTTTCCATATCTCTACTTTTCATGGTTTTGTCTAAATATATTTGGAACAAAGATTTGCGAACTGTATATAACAATCTCATTTACAGGTATTTAGATGTGTTGTCATCAGATATTTATTCAGCACTGGAAAAGGTCTTGCAAAGAATCAGTTGATTTCAGAGTTGTATGTCAAAGCTATAGGTTTATTAGAATCATCTATAACCAATTTGAAAATGTACTTTCTCTAAAATTATTAGTTTGAAACACTTTGACTTTACATTTCCGGTTCTTTTTTTTTTTTTTTCTCTTTTCTAAATGCTTGAGTGATGTAGTTCAAGATGAAGTAATTGTTCATGGATTCTCCAGGCCAGTGTATCCTTCTAGTTCAATCCTATATTTGGGAAATGTCATAAAAATTGTTTAGTATTGATCTTACTGATTAATCCTGTCAGCTACAGTTCTTAATATACGCTGCCATAGCCGTAGTTGTACAGTCACATTTGTGAAGCCTGCAATGGGTGTATATGCTAAAAATATAGTCATCTCAGAAAACGATGTTGCATGGATGTGCTAAGAATTTGCAAGGACCAGTCAACAATCAACTAGTTTGTGTATGCAATGTCCTCGGAACAGACTGTGTTAGTTTATTAAATTTGCCCTAGATTGTTACTGACTGACTGACTGAAGATAGGAGCCAGCTAGTGAAAGGATGCTCACTTTTGATACTGGGTTTTTAAAAATTGATGGAAAATATGAAGATTAGACTTAAGATACCGCTTAAATTAGCAGCTTTTAGCCTGTGAGGGAGTTGTGAATACGGCCTTCTAAGAAAATGCACATAGGCAAGGCATAAATAAGAATTATTAAAATACTGATTTTTTTAAACCTTATTTTCTTCCCTGCCATGTTGTTCTCACAGCTCAACTCATCTCATACGCTGCATTTCTCCACTCCAAGAATTTCAAGTCCCATCCTCCGCACCATGAGCCCTATAGCCTATCTATCCATCCACTCGGACCCTCTGAAAGAGGCTGGTTTACCAAGGAGTCAATCAGCTGAGAGCCACTCCTCTTCCTCCCGCTCAACCGGTCGTAGGCAGCTTCCTGTCATTCCCTGTGGCAACAAGTTCCCCCCTGTCATTCGCATCTCAAAAGCACAACTTCAGCAGGTGAATAAGCCTTGTCTTCATAAAAGTGACTGCATTGTAGCAGTCATCTGCAAAGTTTAACATTTTCAGTTGCTCTGCACAGTCGGTAGCAGGCATATGCTAGTCATACTGCTATACACAACATCCTGAAAAATATTTTGAAAGATCAAGTTAGGGAATAAGAATGGATCTTGTTCAGGAATAGAGTCAGGAATAGTCTATGGGAAGATATATTGTCCCACTTAGAAGAGGTAAAATTAAAGAGAGCAATATTTAAAGAGCTGTTACTCAGGTTATGATCTGGAGCACCAAGCATCTCTGGATGTTCTGGAAGATAGATTCACTTCCTCAGAGGGATTTTCTCTTGAAAAAGGTAGGATTATAAAATCTAGAAAACAGATTTTTTCTTCTTTCAAAGCTGAGATTAAAATCTCTCCTTTTTTTATGTGTTCCTATAATCAGTACCAGGTGGATTTTGAATTGGAAACACATATTAAAATTTGGACTACCTTAAATGATTTTAATGTGAGAAAAAAAGGATCTAGAGATAGTCAAATTGCTACTTTGGGAATGAACAAATAATGAATTGTTCCACTGCTTGCAGTATACTAAGTGAAGATGGGAATTATCAGGGGTCATAGCTAATGGAAAATGTCACTAGAGAAAGGGGACTTTTCATAGTTTTGTATTCCCAGTTTCATTTCAATATGAAAAAGATAAAGGCTTAGACTCATAATTGAAGTTAACCCTTTTTTGTGTATTAGTCACAAAATTACTGAGATTTACTAAGCAGCATGAGCTTGCATTGACTGGTAAAGCAGTATGACATAGCATTAATGCATAAGACCATAACATATTGTCATCATTTTACCATTAATATTTCATTTGGATTATATTTTGTGTTGCCTTTTATTTCAAACGTATTTTTCTGTATAAATATTTCTATGTGAAAGACCTTTTTTTTTTTTTCTCTCCAGTGAAGCATGCACGGGAGTATTGATATTAAAAGTAATCCATCAACATTAGCTTCTTTCAAACTTCCATACTATCAGTGGAGAGTGATAACAAGGCAAACAAAGTAGCTAGTGTACTTATGTTAGAATTTTGTCTGTTAACTCAAAAAGCACATTCTTCAAAATACCACCTTCTTCATGATGACTGACATATTGACTAGGGAAAAGGACTTCGGAGAAATTAACTCATTAAAAGTTAAGCTTCAGTATTTTTCAGGATTAGTTTGTATCCCAGGATGCAAAATGACCTGGTTTTTTTTGGCTGTGTATCTATGATTTAAATTTTCCAATCAGAATGTATTGCAGGTATAATTAGCAAACTGCTCACAATACTCAAAGCAAGTAGGCTGGCACAGAGGGTCTTCTCTGGCTTTCTTAGTACCCAACAAATGAATACAGCTGCAATATTAATAGGGGCTGCAAAGGGATATACTTTCTTGTCATGTGAAAAAGAATTGGTATTGTGCCAGGTGCTGCTACTGAGTGGAGTGAGGATTATATGTAGCATTCTCAGCCTCTTCTTTCTTTTTACCTGGTAAGTCCATGACTGCTGTGTTCCTTTTCAAGCTGTGATTTTGAAAGTCCTGACTCTGTTGAGAATTTAACTTCCAGTTTTTCATTTGCTATGGAAACTACAAGCACGTGATTCTTTAGTTCATTCCAACAATGAAGGCCTCTTGTACTTTATGGCTCACTGAAGAACTGAAATACTTTTGCGAGTCCTTCTCTTTTCTACAGTGCAGTAATGTTAGGTACTTAGCAAGCTAGAAGTTCCAGTAGCATGAAAGATGAATATGCATGTTAATAACCTAAGGCTTTTCTCCAGTCAAATATTAAAAGAATTTTAATGTCATTCTATATTATTCTGTATAAATATTTGGTACTGAATATATTTTTGTGTATTTCCTGCTGTTTGCAATTTGGTTCAGCATTCATAACTAATGAATTGCAGAGGTCAGGGATCTGTGCTGTTGAATTTATTTTCACGTATTAAAAAATGAAAAACGATACATTTGTTCCTGAAATCAAGCAAAGAGATTTTCTTTCCTGATTGTTGATGAGTGAGGGTTCAGGAACTGTAACCCACCTTCCTCTAGTTTGACATCAGATAGAGGAGGTCATGAAATTTCTGTATATTCTCTGCTCACTAGTACATAGAGGGTATAGGATGTAGGCCTACCTTTATTTGTTCGATAGAGAACTCCTCTCTTGCCATACATATATTATGGAAGAGAATTGGAGTATTTTGCGTCAACTCTCCTTCGTTATTCAACTTACAGCATAAAGAAAGAGTCTGGCAGCGTTAGAGCTGACAAAAATCAGAATGAATTCTTTGACTGTGCTTGAATGTGAAGAGCGGGGCCAGAGTGATATTAGCATCCTTTTCCTTTATAGCATGGTCAAATTGTACAGCCCATCCTCTTGAAACAACCTTTTTCTGTCTTTCTGTGAGTTTTTCAGCCGGATAAGTTCTCTGAACTCTGCTTATTAGAGGACTGCATAGAGTGTTGTGTGAGGTCAATGGAAAAGGTGATGTGAGCGCAGCAACTACTGGCCAGGGCTGGGTATGAAGACGTTGCTTAGGCAGACATTGTGCTAAATGTGTAACTGTGTCTTGAGAAACAATCAAAATCAGTGACCTCAGATTTTGATCTCTGTGGTTTCTCAGCTCTAGTTCTTCAATAAGATAGTGAACACCTCTTCTAGCCACGGCAGCCATCTAGAATGCTTCTAAACTGGCTGCTCTGCAATAAGATTCAGCCCTCAACAAAGGTGGATTCCAGTTTTGTGTGTCAGTCTGGCATATTTTCATTTTTTGATGTGCTTAAAGAGATGTACGAGAGGGCTATTTTTAGTTTAATGATTTTGTGGTTATTCATTGTGTTAGGGAAGGATAATCTGTGTCTCTCAGGTTAAGCAATCGGAATTAGTTGGCACTTGTACAAGTATTTTCTCTTATGCCTGAATTTTCTCAATCTACCTTGCTGCAACAGTTTAAAAATTATTTTATAGTTATATAGTTACATTATTAGTTCCAAAATGCTCTGAAATCTTCCCACACATGATGCTATGGAAATGCAAACCATCATATGCATATTCATATCCAAGATGAGAAATAATATACTGATCTGAGTTGAAAAATTTACCTTAATTTTTAAGCATCTCACTGGAATTCAGGGGTCTATGGAAGAATAAGGTAAGAGTTCTTGACATGTTCAAGGGGTATTTAGAGAAAGAATGTATATCCCTTTAAATTGTCATTTTATGTTGAATGTTTTAGGTTTGTGAGCCAGGAGTGCACGTAAATGTTGAAATTTTGCCATTTTTTATGAACTAATTTTGGCAGGTTTCGCTAGTCTGCAATAGCAAGAGATAAACGTTTACATTGGTTTTCACACTTAACAATTACTTTTATAACCATAAATAAACAAACAAACCCCCAAAGATGCTCCTCTGTTGTTACAGTGTTCTTTTAAAATTATTTTTAATTTGTCAGTGGCATTAACTTGAAGTTGTCATGTGCATTAGGCTTGTCTTAGAACTCAGCGAGTTAAAACTCTGGTTTAGCATTGTACCTATCCATTAAAAATGTCAGGAATGGACATATTTGTCCATAATCCTTCAGAATTTCAATTTCAAGACATGGTACATTATCAAATAGATGTGTCCTGGAAGGAAAGGAGGGAAAAGCTTTTCTCTGTTCAGTGAGTCTGTTTTTTTTACTGCTGCCATGGCTAAAGTTGGCTGGAGCAAAAAGGGTTCTGATTTCAGAGTTTACAGAATTGTTATGCCCCCCTGTTCCCTATCCTGATGGAAACTGTATCAAGTCAGCACGAGATTTAAGTTAGGTTTTTCCCAGGAGGTTGCTAATACCATTTAAAACATTGAGTTTAATCAAGATAGAAATTTCAGGGAGTTAGTCCAGCTCACAGCTACTGGAACTGCTTCATACACAGTAGATTTGATTTTTGTTAAGTAGGGAAAATGTGCCAAAGGTATACCATCTCATTCGTGACAGGGTAACTGTTAATAACTGTTAAGTTTTCAATAGATTTTAGCCTGAAAATTAAGTTGCTGTGATGTTACAGCTTTCACTCATCATCAGTGAAAGTGTTTGATAATGCTTATGACCAGATTCAAAGGCAAGCTCAGATTCACAATGCATATTGTTTTCAGTTGTTACTGTTAGGTTCTTGAAAGGCAATTGACATATGATCACTGCTACAGTGTCATTATTTTCTTCATTAGCAAGTTTCTCTGGACTATGTTGATTTTTCATACAAAAACACAGAGGATGGGGAATATCAGGAAGCATTATTTCAGAAGAAAAAAAGAGAGTGTCTGGAAGACATACATAAGCTCACGGGTTACTCCCAGTCTCTTAAGCAACTGGATTCTATATTGATAATGATGTTTCTTGGACAATTTTCATCTACACACCCTCTTTCTAATGCAAACAAGTAAAAAGTTTTATTTGTTGCTTTTATCCAAGTGGCAGGGGCAGTTGCTTGATACATAGAAATCTAAATGCTGCCTCCGAAGCTCAGTAGGGTCTTTTGTGTGAAGGAGAGAAATTCTTCAGATGTGCTTTTTTCACATCTGCCTTTGGTGTAAAGAAGAATTAAAAATTACAGCATGTTAAGTTAGCTGTGCTTTCAATGGAAACTTTCCAAGTTGTAAATTAAGGAATTAACAGTTGAGGACAAGCAGTCAGTATGAACGTCTTAATCTTTTTCGAATAATGTGTTGTCTGTAGAGAACACATCCATTTTTAGTGACAGAACCCTCTTGGCCATTCTCCTTCTGCAGGTTTCTCTATCAGAAGCAGCAGAAAAGTCATAGTGAAGGACATGACAATAAATTAGCCTTGGTAGTAGTGTCCACATACACTGATCGTGTTGGAAAAATATCTATAAAAAGTTATTAATTGTTTTTAATGTTTGTGTTTTCTGGAATCCACAGTACTTTTAAGATTCCCAAAATTCATAACCACGTGGTTCATCTACTCTTGTCTGTCCTTGAAGTGGTCAATTTTTTTTTTTTTTTAAATGCCAGTCTTATCCCAAACATATGTGATTTAGTACATTTTTCTAGCATCATAATTTCATTAGCATAGAATAAGTAAAGAAGTTTCAGGAAAGCTAAATGGTGTGTGGGATTTCCCAGGGAGAGCTGATCAACTCTGGTGTCAGCAATTGTTTCCGTGATGACAATTCACACGATGATCTTCTTGAAATAAATAGGTGGTTACAGTTCAGAGCATAATGCCCAAGGACTAATGATTATTTCTCATGTAATTAAGGTATAATTGGACTAATGAATATAATAAATACTGTACATATATAATATATAGATATTTTCTGTATTATCATCCATAAGATAATCTTTAATGAAGATATATTTCTCTCTTAAAATCTTTTATCTGCTATCATTAAAATCGCATATGAAACTAGTCCAACTAGAATTACAGGAAACAAATATCTTTATTTGGAGTTTGTGAATTTATCAGCATCTTAGCATTTTCTCCTGGTTAGATGGATCTGTCATATGGAAGGAAGAGAGAACTTTTGAAAATCGGGAAACCACTAAAATGAGGACAAGCACTAAGTGGAGGTCTAGTATTTCTAAGCTCCCATTATGTAATTTTTGAAAACTGGTTCAGTTTCAAATTATTATTAAAATTTGTAGTATTTGGCAGTTCCACACTATTGCACTACATGAACCACAGGTAGATGTATTTACTTATTACTTAGCTACAAATGTATAGCTGCTCTGACTGCTTTCAGGCAGCTTCTAAACACAAAACATGATATATAGCGAAAGAGCTCAGAAATTGGCTAAAATGATGCTACCTTATCGACATATCAAATCTTAATAATACCAGGCTAGCAACCAAAACAGAATCAGAATAAACTGATAGTGCCCTTGTAAGTATTTTTAAGGAGCTTAAACACCTTATTGGCAACATGTATGATACTGTAGATCACTTGAGTGCTTGGATGGAATTAGCTGTGTTGTAACTACTTCACGGAGCTGTGCTTTACATTTATCATCGCTCCTGTTCACAGAGGCAAAACTATGTAACATAACAGGCTGCCAAAAGTTTTAGGTATTTTGTTTTAAAAGATAAGCTGGATTCTACTTGCATCTTTGTGTCTGCAAAATTGCAACTATAAAACCTTGCATGCAGAGGAGAGAATATATAAAAAAACATTGCAAGAAAAGAGAAAGACCCTTAGTATAGATAAGACTCCCATCTCTAGGTCTGTCTTCTCTAAAGGCGATCTATTAAGCATGCTTATAAGGAAACTGAAAGCAGCTAGTTCTTTATGTGAATTACAACTACTGTTGATGGTAGCGCACCGTGGGCATGAGAAAACCCATAATGCTATCAAACAGATCCTGACAATTCTGAGGAGAGATTTTAAGAAAATTTTGATCTGGATTTCAAGTTTGAAAATTAAATTTTGTGTACAGTAATTTTAATCCTGCTGAAATTAGAATTTGTATTAAACTTATACTTGCATGATTTCATCAGTTCTTCTCGTATGTTTGATTCATCTGTGGAAATTTTAGTGTTCACAGATTCTTTCCCTTGCAGGCTTAACACAACTGTGGGCAAAAAGTGCAAATAAAGTGCCAATCTTATAACTGGATAGAACTGGATTTAATTTGTTACAACATACTAATGGATGGATTCACTGTCTGACTGGAGGATCAGAAGTCAGGAAGACTCAGTTTTGTTTTTTTTTAATGTGCTGTTGGAGCTTTTTTTAAGAGCGTTGCTGTTTGAATATGAAAGATACTTTTTCCTTTATAAAACATCAAAAATATAGTGTATATAGCAAAACTGAAGCATAAGTATAGCACAGCAGTAACCTAGAATTAGACAGTGGCTCATAGGAATCATATACAAACAGAAAAAAATGACATATTTGAAACCTGTACATGAGTATTAAGGCAGTTCTTATGTATGAATTACCTGATACTTCATGATGACCCTTTATTGGAATTGATATATTGGAGAGGAATATTCAGAATTAATCTAAACAGTAGTAGCCAGACCCCACTGCTATTATGTGTAAAAGCAGTTTTCATGTGATTGAGAGTCTCTATGTGTGTCTTCTTTTCATGACAAAGACTATTTACTTGGATTGAACTTGGGTTTACAATAGAGCATTTCAAATTAATTTTTCAAAGAAGATACTATGTTTTAAAAAAAGTACGCGTCCTTAATAACAAGGTGTAATGTGGCTTTGAAAATGAGAGTTCAGGGTTTTCCTGAAGAAGTATTAGCCTGTGTTTTTATTGTTTCTGAAAATTGCAGGTATTCTCTCTGTAGGGACGGATATTAATATAGAGCTTAGCTTCAAAAAGATCATCCAAAAGTAGTAAAAATTGTTTCTTAAGTAAGAAAAATATATACGAATATATTTCTCACAGCTAGCTGCTGAAACAAAGCGAGATTTGCTTAAAGATGCTTACCTCATTATTAGCTATGATAATAATAGCTGTGAAAATATTTTAACTACATTTTATATACCAAAAGTGGTTGTACCATTAATTAAAAAAATAAATGTCACTTCACTTCATACTTAATGTGTCCTCTGTTAGAGGAGGAACCTTCTAATTTGTAGTGGTTTATTTTGCTTCTTAGCTGAACACCTAAGTATACTTGAGCAGCAGAGTCCCTAAGTATACTTGAACATAACCTCTCATGGAGAACTAATTAACATCCTATTGAAGATTGTTAGATGTTTTATAAAATCTAGATTTAGAAATGCTGAATATGTTGTGCTACTTAAAGTCTTTTATGAACTCACTGGCTTTGTTACTAAAACCACAGTCCTCAAGGAATCAGTAGTTTCCAACTTTCCAGAGGAAAAAGTCTCCAAGTGGTCAAGCTTCCTGCAATAGTCCTTAATCTCTAGGGGTTTTATGACTTTAGAAAATAACCATGGTAAGGTAGGAATTCAGTTTCTGTAAAGAGGGCAATAATAGCCTGAGATGGGAATGTGAAATAGGCTTCAGTTGCCATTTTTTTCACATCTCTGAACTGTGTATTAAGGCAAATTCATGCTTTCTTTGCTAGAAAAACACTGTCTCTGTGGAACTCAAGAAAAATATTACAATACTGGCCCGTTTTTGATAGGAGTATATGACAGGATTATTGTGTGAGTGTTACGAAGTAATAGTCTGTAAGTGCTGCTGCTTCCCAGTTCTCCAACAATATAAGTAAATTTCAAGAATATTCTTCAATTGGTTTATGCATTGTATAGAAGAAGTTTCACATTAAATGAGTACTTGTTTTAGTCACGTTAACAAACTAATTAGCCACTTACTACAATGACAGTCATTCTCTAAAAGCAATTAAAGATACTGCTTTTAGAGCAATCAATATTTGCCCTATTGGGTGTTTGAGGATATGGGTTGATGTTAGAACAAAAAAATCTTCCTTTACCTGGTAAGTGGCATAGGAATAACTGAAAAGGGAAGATATTTAAAGAATACTGAAATTAAGTCACAATTAATAAGCCTTAAAGAAAGACTGTACACACAGATCTGTATGTTCTTTATCCTCAAAAGATACCTATCACATTAGAGAATATGAAAACACAGTTGTCTTGTACATTCCCAGCTTTGTACCCGTCTTCCATCCTCTTCCCATTTCTTGCAACCTCCATATAAATCAATGCAAAAATTAGCATTATAAAATAGCAGAAAGAATATATCTGAAGAGCCGTGGAAAGCAACATGCTCCTCTTTTCAGATAGATAGAAGTAAGCCTTCATATGTTACTTCTTTTTAGTTTAGGATTAGGACCTGTCATGTGTGTATTTTTAATAACAGAAGGTACTGTCCTGGGCACCACTGGTTCCTACAAATGCCTGCAATGCTTGCAGTACCATATATACGGGACTGTTGAAAGGGGTTCAGTATCAAAACTTATAATCATCTCTGATCTTATGTTCCATAACACCACGAATTACAGCCATATATTTCTTCGGTTTATCCCCATATTAGTTATTATCTGTAGAAATAGCCATTGTGGTTTAGTAAATCTATAATTAATTATATTTAACTTCTTCCCTGCTGTGAATTTAATATGGGAAGGGAATGTAGGGGATACAAAGGATTAGACTCTAAAAAGTCAGTAGCAATGATAGTAGTAGGTAGGGAGGATTTTGAAAAGTAGGAGGGCTGTTCTGAACAGTAAGCTAGCTGAGTTGTCTACAGAGATGTAAACATAGCAGTGGTTTCTTCATGTGAGAATAACACTAGCAGTAAATTACAGGACATACCCTTTACACTTTCATACAAACTGCAGTTCAGATTTCTTTGCAGAGGCATATAGTTGTGCAAGGCAATAGAAATTAAGTGACGTAAGTAAAGAAAAAATCATGAAGTAAGAGGAAGCTGGTGAAAGATTCGGGGAGGTTGTTTGGTATTGCAGACATTGCGGACTCATACTAACATTGGTCATATTCCTGGTAGGCAGTAGAGCTAACGATAGATGAAAAAGAGGAGCAAGAAAAAGAGAAAAGACACGAGGTTTGTTTTCATAGAAACACAAACTTTACTAAGGTAGGAAATATGTTCTGAAGAGTAAACTGATCAGGTAAAGTGTCTTCAGAATGTCAAGTAATGTGATAATAGCTTATTAATGTGAGAAGTTACAAATAATGACAGAATTAGCTGAACAACAGATCTGTACACCATGTTTCTAAGAGGCCTGAAGTCCTGACGGCACTTGACACGCTTGCAGAAGTAGCAGACAGCATGAGTGGAGGGAAGAACCTATTCCTGAGAGGTCAGATGTTTACCTGCTGGTATTGTACAATAATCCATATTCACACCCTTAGATCTTTCAGACTTAGCAACTTTGCAGACCAAACCGCAGTATTTCACTTCTCTGCAATTTGCTGGGTATGTTCACAGAGGATTTCATCCAAGCATATTGCTTGGTATTGCAGCCTGTCAAAGGTTTAAAGGGAGGAAAGTTTGTCAGATGTCATAAAAGATGTCCCAGAGATATCTATGTTGTTGTTTTGTTCTTTTTCCTTCTTAACATCCCACTCACCATCTTGTAAATTTTCTTGGAGAAAATGCCGTCTGATTTCTCGTCTCGGTCAAGTGCTAATTTGAGAAATCAGAAAGGAATTAAGAAATTATTTAGGGAAGGCCAAAGGATTCAAGACCGTGGTGGTAATAATTTCATTCAAATATTTTGGAGTGAAAGGAGAACTTGAAATTCATTGTTCCGTATATTGTCTCAGCCATTTTCAGTTATCTGCTGCATCACATAACTTCTGTTGAAGTGTGGGAATTGCGATAATCGGGTAGATAGTGTTATAAACTGATTATCATAGCTGAGAGGCAGAATTTTAAATTCTATTCCCCACATTCTTCTCCTTAGATGAATTGCCCACATCACATTGTAATCTTTGTTCCTCTCAGGTTCAGTGTTGAGGATTATTTATGATTATGATTTTTTTTTTTAATTTTACATATTAGGCCATGTATTATTTGTTTTGTAACTAGACATGTATTGAACAACCTTGAGATTTCCGTCTCGCTGAATTAGACTAAATGATAATTTAAACTGGTGTATTTTGCATGTCTCAGGATCAGCTCTCCTCAGACTCCTTGATCATTACTTCTGTCTTGCAAGGTTTCACAAACAAGAGAGCGAGAAGACTATTTATGGGATAATTAAGGCTATGGGATTACACATATATATATATATTATTTTTTTTTAATTATTTTAAGGGATTTAAAACTTCCTCCAGTCTTTTTACTTGGAATTCTGTATAGTGTGAATCATGAAGTTATCTGTGGTGGCCAGCCTTGTAAAGAAACTGATGCTTTACCCAAAGAAAACTTGTAAGGAACCTTAGGAGGATCGTCTACAAGCTTATTTCATTTCTTCAATAATTAACTATTATATCCAAGTCCTTCCAAATGAAAGCATTTGTATCTCTGCCCATGGCAGGGGTGTTGGAACTAGATGATTTTTAAGGTCCCTCCCAACCCAAACCATTCTATGATCCTATGATTTAACAGGGTTCAGTTCTATACAAGTTCTGTTTTCTCATACACATGCCCAGATTTTTTTTTTAAAAATTGGTCTTACTCTTTCGTTTATCACTTAAAGCTGCACCTGAAGTTGTAGCAACCCTTGCATGAAAGGCATTTCTGCATGATTACCCATTTAAATTTATTGCACATATAGGTGAAATGTCAAGCGCAATGGGGATGTAATTTAATTCTTGTGCTTTGAGAAGACTACTAAGAAGTTTATTGACCATCTGAGAAAACAAACTTTTGTTTGCTAGTGAACACAAATCAAGGAAGTGATATGTGTGTTCAAAAAGCCATTTCTGAACTGTGAACTACTCAGTAGTACTGAGTCTTTGCTGGTACTTAGTCATCCAGTATCCTTTTCTTTCCTCCACTCGTTCAATGTTTTTCTTTCACATATAGCTCCTGCCTGTTCTATTGTAGGTTGTTCAACAAGCTTACGCTTCTGTTTCTTGGGTGTAAGTGTTAAATCTGGGTTAGCCAAGATAGACCTGAAAGACTAGGAAATTCTCTCTCCAGGTATGAATTCTGTGGAAAATGTAAATAGATTTCAGATCAGAGCTGGTTTCACCTAACAAAGAATTGACATATGAGAGAGAGGTCACAAGGAAAAGAGAGTTTCCATGTAAACATATTTGAGCAAAGGAGGATATAAATGCAATTGCAGTCCTTCTGGAAATGTACCAAGAAGATAAATATCCTACTAAGAGCAAGTAACTAAGGTTGTCTTACCTCTGAAAATTGAGAGGACACCAGAACCATTCTATTCTAAGGGAAGCCATCCTTCTTCGGATATGTGGGAGACAACTCTATTTTTTTGATTCCCGGGTTATTTGAGTTGGCAACCAGACTAGCTCATCAAGTGAAAAGTTTGGAAAAGGAAATATTTTACCAGATTTCCTTACTTTGGAGACTTCATCTGCAGCCCTGGAGAACAAGGTATTGAAACAAGCTGGAGACAGAGCTGAGTGGACAGCAAATGCCCAAGTGATCTCTCCAGAATCTGAACCTGCTATTCCAAGGACAATATTGCATTAAAATTTCCTGAACTCACTTTTTACCCAGCTTGTAGTTCAGAATTTCTAAGAGATCTGATGATTTTTGTGTGACAGGCCAAAATACGTTCCCCTGTCATATGAAAGTGAGTCCTTCAGTGTATGATACCTGGTGATGTGTTGCCTCAGAGCAACCTCCTAGAGATGTGTGGAAACTTATGGAATAGCTGCCCTGTTTCCTAGACCTTTCTTCTTATTTTTTTCTCCAATTTTATCCCTTTTCCTTTCTGTGCAGAGTTCTTGCTAAACTATTTTTGTTTAACACTCAACATTTAGGCACTAATTGACCTAATCATGCAAATGTGCTTTTAAAAAAACATTCTACTTCCTCTGTTCTTTCTGTAGCTGAACTGATGTGCTTGGATTCTCTCACAAGGAAGCTTTTGAAGTAAGAAAGACTTCTCTAACTCAAAACGAAATAGTGTTTCTTTTAGAGGAAAGAACCGAGACTGAGAGTAAGAGGAGATGAGGAGGACTGTTTTGCTGAAACTAAGTCACTTCAGTTTGTTTCTCAATGTACCATTTTAATTCAGCAAATGTGAAGGGACTGTATTGGCCCAAACTTGAAAACAAATTATCAGGGAGACAAAAAATAGCCTCTTGCTGCAGGTCTCAGTGGTTTTTTTTGTTTGGTTTGGGGTCCCCCCCCCATTTCAATAAATCTCAGCTTGGAGAAGATGCTACAGACTACTTAGGTCTCCTTGGGAAAACAAGAGTTCAATTGTCTTACATTTCTGCTCTTCCCCCTCTGTGAAAAATACCACTTTCTGTAGCCTAACAGCTAATCCTACTTATAAAACTAAGAAAATATTTTTCTCCAAATTTTATTCCAAATTTCTCAAAAAATACGATTCCACTTTTTTAGGTGAACGTCCAAAAACTGCATTAGGTAAATTAGAGAGGTTCAGAATACATTTTATAGTATAGAAATAACTTCTTTAACATAAATAATTGTCCTCTCTTTAGTTCAGCTTTATGCCTGTGATTTGTGTTTCATGTTTTGTTCTAGTGAAATGTTTATAATATGAGTTGAATGTTTGTGTTTCGTGGAGGTAAATGTGCACCCATAACGATGGAAATTTTGTTATACAGGACTATAAAGAAAATGCAAAAAAGAAAAAAAAAATCAGCAAGAATTTCAATGAAGCTATTATACTCAGATTTCACATGAGAGTATATCTCCTTCACTGTCAGTTCCTATTGCTTATTTTGGAGAGTTGTTCTGCATTTGTAAAGTTTGCGTACACAGTATAAATTGTTACAGGTCCTGACAGATGAGCTTGGTTTCTACCACCCAGTAGTACCAATACGCTAGCTCTTGCAAAAGTCTATTAAGCTCAGCAGCATGTATAATGTCTGCAACAAGGTCAAGTAAAATCTCTCTTGTAACATAGCAGAATCCTGGCAACACTGGAAATAGGCTACCACTAGTTGTCTCTTCTACCATCAGTGCATCAAGAAAGTCTTTATGTCCAAACCCAGACTCCAGTCTTCCACTTTCTGTTGAGTATTACAAACTCAAACTGTGTCAGATTCATGAGGCTAAAGAATACAAGGAAAAAAAGGAGCTGAACTCTCTGTCCATGTAGAGGAAGATGTAAGGGTAGCCCCTTGATTTTTTACTGTTTATATGTTTTACCAAATGACTCAATCCAATATGTATAAACCAGAATCTAGGACTCCTCTTCACATGAGAGCGCGTTCCTCCCTTGGCCATAGAGGTAAACTCCTCTCACTTTTGTGTGTGCTCTCTCACCCTCTGACCTCATGACTCTTGCATTTCTGTCTGTGCAGTGGCCTGACTTCAACGGGAAAGGTGGGAACTCGCAACTCCATTCCGGTTTTGTCCATACTTGATGGGAACTGGGGGAAGTGGGCTTATATCCCTTAGGTGGGGAGAGACATGAGTGGAGCTTTCCTGTTTCCTGGGCATGTGCTCTAAGCTATGTACTAGAGGCAGCACTCATCATAACCAACTGTTTCTCAAAGGGACTCTGACTCAATACTATATATAGCTTTTAGGAATGCTTTAAGCGTACCTATTGGATTAGACCTGTTAGGGGATTTAGATGTGTGAATATTTAGTTTGTGAATCTCTTAATGACCTTAGGTAAGGAGATGTCCTAACCAGGTTGCTTAGTTAAAACGAGGCATAAGTTTCCATCAGGAAGGTAATAGCTAAAATTTGAGTGCTCAGGAAAGTTTTTCTGAACAAAAATGTAGGTATTATGGGTATGGATCTATTTAATTAGGTAAATAAAGTTTTTTATTAATTGTTTTGTTAACAAAGTATCTAAATTCTGCCTAAATTGAAATTTAAGTCCATTCCTGAATCTGGACTTCACTGTGTTCTTTGTCTTCTGTACTTGTCTAGAAATATTGTTGTGTACTTGTTAAAGATTTTATGTTTATATACAACTTATTCTAAGAGTATTCAAACTAATGTAAAATAAATAAAAAGCCTACCTGTTAGGCTGGATCTCATTTCCAGGAGGGTTACTTCGTAACCGCAACATTTTCTACTGAGATTGTTTGTTTTTACCTGTTACATATTTCCATCTTGGGATGAGAGAGTATTTTTTTTTCTAATTATGAGTAAATTATGAAGTTAGGTATTATTTGAACATCATGATTCATAGGAATCATCATATAATGTATCTTGGAAGACATGGAATCAAAAATGCTATTTAAAGAATGTTATCTGTATAACATTCCTGAGTATCTCACCTTTTCCTTCTCTAATTTTCCAATGCAGATAACAATACCCAGACCTTCAGTGGCATCCACACAGTCTGCTTCGGAGAGCTTTCATTATGGCCACCAGCTAGAGAAAAGAGAGCAGGATGCTCAGTCTATAGAACACACTGTGGAACTTTCCTCTCCAAAGGAAAGGTTGCCAGGTTTGGTTGTGACAGAAGGTGCACTTCCAGCTAGTGCCAGCAGACCAGATTTGGTACTTAATATCAGCCAAGAGGTGCTTGACAGGGAAGGACTTGTCAAAGAATGTGTCAACGTCCTGGATGGTGGCCAAAAGGACCTACCTGAACAACATAGTGGGATACAGGAAGAGAAAGAACTTGAAAATACTCCTGTAGAGGAGGCTGAGGAAGAAAGGCTTCCAGTGGTTTCTGAGGATGCCATTGAAATGCTAAGCAAAGAACAGAATTCTTTTTTGCCAGGAAACTCAAAATCTGCAGAGGAAGAACCTCTAACGAATACTGAAGCTGCTGAAGAATCAAAGCCAAGGCCCGTCTGTTTGGTGCCAAATCAAGATGAGGTTTTGAAGTCGATAGCACCTAAAACATCAGAATATTCTCCCTCAAGACTTACCAAACCACATGTTAATAGACAGGCAAGCAAAATAGCACCAGTTCAGGAAAATGGTTTTCATTCTAATAAGGAAGAAGTGCATATCCGAGACTTGAAATGCCGTCAAGTGGCCCTTACTACTTTTTTGCACCAGGAGGACAAAAAAGAGAAAAATGCTCCCAGAAATGGAGAGTTATTCCACTGCATTTCAGAAAATGAGAATTCTCATCGATCTAAGAAGGACTTAGTTAAATCTCCTTTTGTATTCAGGCAGAGCCGAATACCAGTTTTAGCACAAGAGATAGACTCAACGTCAGAGTCCTCTTCTCCTGTTTCAGCAAAGGAAAAGCTTCTTCTAAAAAAGGCCCATCAGACAGACTTGGTCAGACTACTTATGGAAAAGAGACAGCTCAAATCTTTCCTTGGTGACCTCTCAAGTGCCTCTGATAAGTCACTGGAGGAAAAAATGGCTGCTACTCCAGTACCGTTTTCCGAGGATGATGTCTTATCCTCATTTTCTAGATTGACACTGGACTCTCATTTCAGCAAGCAGACGGAAGATAGCTCTTTATCTCCAAGCAGCCCTCAGTCCAGAAAAAGCAAGATTCCGAGGCCAGTGTCCTGGGCAGCCACTGATCAAGTCACCAGTTCAAGTTCAGCTCAGTTCTTTCCTCGGCCACCACCAGGAAGACCGCCTACTAGACCTGGGGTAGAAGCTAGGTAATGCAGAGAAAATAGAAATAGGTTTTCAGGTTGAAAATGGATTTGAGCTAGACTGCAGTTACTATGCAGTATGTAATACTGTAGAAGTTCCATCCCTTAACTAATTCTTTAAAAATGCTGGGCTTCAGTTCTCTGAGAAATCTTACATTGTTGGAGAATGAATGAGGAGAGGCTGTTACACAAGATTGAGCCTGCTTCACCATTAAACCTTATACATCAATAGATGCATATTCAATATTTTGAAACCTGTCAATCTATAACTAAATCTTTACACTTTTTTTTAAACTAGGGTCCCTTTTCTAGAACTGTTGATTATTCACAAACCCAGAGAAATCAATAGGATTTGTCATATCCAGCCCCTTTGAAAGTTAAACTGTTCTTATTGTAGACATTTTAAGTATTCAGGTTTGGAGATTCCAGCCATCAGTGTTGAGTTAGTTAGCTAAGTCATGGCTAAGTAAAACGAACTAATTAAAGGAGGGCACAGTGAATTCTAAAAGCCCCCCCTTTGCCAATTCTATATACAGACAACCACGATCTAGTTTCTTCAGTGCCTACATTACCAGGATAAGGAGAATTTTGGTACAGTAGTGCAAAATCCTCTGAAGGAAGTTGTGGTGTGCCTTGTCATCCCTTAAAATTGTGTATAGGGGTGTACTGATGGTGTTCAGGAACGGATGTACCCCTCCGAAACAGAGGCAATAAGCACTGCTCTTCAGTGCACTTCTTCCAGCACCACCAGGAAATTTCAGTTATCCTGTAAACACTTAGGCTGTTTATGTGAGTGAGTTTATGCAAATATAAATACAGTGTTGAGTTGAACAACACAGGAGCCAAAGTCTAGATCCAAACGCCTCTACCTTATAGGAAAGTTCAGCTCCAGATGCCTGTTCTGCAATGTAGGCTCATCCCTAGTTTCCAGTGATACTGTGTTTCTATATAAACTTTAGTGAATAGCTGGAAACAGAAATAATCTTTCTTCATTTCTTCTTAAGGTTACGCAGATACAGAGTCCTAGGGAGTAGCAGCTCGGACTCAGATCTTATCTCTCGTCTGGCTCAAATCCTACAGAATGGATCTCAAAGACCAAGGAGTTCTACCCAGTGTAAGAGTCCAGGATCTCCACATAGTCCAAAAACACCACCCAAAAGCCCTGTCATCCCCCGACGCAGTCCCAGTGCCTCCCCTAGGAGCTCTTCTTTACCCCGTACTGCCAGTTCTTCTCCGTCCCGGGCTGGGAGACCCCATCATGATCAGAGGAGTTCATCCCCACATCTTGGGCGGAGTAAATCACCTCCTAGCCATTCAGGCTCCTCATCTTCTAGGAGATCCTGCCAACAAGAGCACTGCTGCAACAAACCAAGCAAGAATGGTCTGAAAGGATCTGGCAGTTCTTTCCACCATTCCCCAAACACTAAGACTCCCACAGGAAAGAGCAAATCAACCACTAAGCTTAGCAGATAGGAACTGGGTCTTGACAGGTATAAAGCCTCCTCCTAAATCTGATGCATGTTGTGTCTGTGTACTATGTATTTAAAAAAAATAATCAAAAAAAGTGTATTAAAAAAAAGGGTGTTGAATCTGCGCTTTTTAAAGAAAGTAAGCATCATAAACTATTCATGAGAAAGCATACTGTGTAAATAAGTGGCCAGGCATTGCCTAAGAGCAGGCAGCAAGCAGATCTGCGAGAGGGGAAGTAGAGGCCAGGATCAGAATGACTAGATAGTCAAAGAGGTGCAATGTATTTAGAGTAAAAAATATCGCTACGGTGAGTGTTTTAAAAGGGTATTTATTTCTATTGTTTTAGTTTACTTAGCTAGAAGATTTGGCCTAGTTATTTAAGGCCTTACATACTCAAGGAGTATGTAAGAAAACCTGAGATGGTTATTCCCAAAATGATGTCACCACTTGGGAGATAAGTACTGCTCAAGCATGTCTTTGCAGTTTTAAAAAAGCACACAATTTAGAAGACGGTGGTATTTCTAGCTTGTAAGTCTCTTCCGTTTTGAGCTGCACACACCTCTGAGTCACTCAGTGCTCATCTTGTCCCCTGTCTACCATGGCACAGATTTTTTACGTAAGGAAGTATCATATACCTTGCTCCTTCTTGACGCTGATGACATTTTAAAAATTAATATTAACATTTGCCAAGATGTTTTTTATAACTATATTCTTTAGAATTTTGTTTAGTACTAATTAGGATCCAAGAAGCTAATTCTCAGTTCTATATCATACACTTCTTTGGGAGTCATAGTGGGGTTCTTCAAACCGCGTTCAGTAGAATTTGGAAAAACATTCCTGTCTAGGATACAAGAAAAAGGAGGAGATGTCTGCAATGTTGCAGATTTACAATAAATTGCAATGTATGTTAGAAAATAAGTTAGAAAACAGAAGTACCTTTTTCCCTTAACTGCAAAAAGAAGCCTTGTTATTGCTGGCTTTTGTTTTTCCGTTAGTTATGGATCACTTACACCACTGATCTTACTGTGCAGAGATGATTACCAACCAAGACTTGCTTTTTTGGTCATTTGTTTTATAAAAATATGAAAGATGAAACAGAGAGGAGGAGATTGTCTACTTCGTGAACTTGGTAGGTTATAGGTGACAGACAGACACTTAACACCCTTACAAAGTCTGGGTAAGAATATTAGTCATCAAAGCAAAATATACAGAAAGCAATCTGAGATATTTTTTATGTTGGATTCTTGTCATTCTTTTGCCCAAATGGTTTTTTGATAGCCAAACTTCATTGTCTGTCAGTAAGGTCCATGGTGTCTAATTCCTCCAAATTTGTTTGGTAGTTACTTAGTAATCTCTTGCGCTCTACAGGTTCTCTGTAGGGAACGTAACGGTACAGCACCTTTTGCTATATTCAGAAGAGAATAGTGGGTCAGAATAGTAACACACAAGAAGGCAAGCCTGAGGAAGATGCAGCCAGCTCTCCCTAATTACTCCTGTTGCGGGGACGCTGGATGCGTAGGAGACTTGTCAGGTACTGATCTGCTTGCTGTAGTCACATGCCTCTCCAGCCAGCATCTGTGCTTTTTTATTTAACCTCTGCCAAATGAATACCTTTGGATTAAAAAGGGAATATTTTGTCTCTGAGCTAACACATTCTAATGCTGCATTAAAGCTGCCCTGGAGCTGCACTGAATTTCACTTGCTTTGTCAGATGATGTTGATTTTTTTTTTTCTTTTCTTACTATGAATATGTGTATTGTTTCCCATACGTAATGTAGCACAGTGTGGAACCTTAATTTCATTCAGGTTTCAAGCACTACAGATGAATGCAATAGGTAGGGTATACCTGCTTTTTCTTAAGAAACTGTACCATTGGAAAGTCCTATTCCTTTGTATTATATTGTATAATAGGTGCTATACCAATAATTGCATGTCCTCATGGTAAATTATATAATATAAATAGATATATACATATATGTATATGCTTATATAAACTCATTCTTTCTCATTTTTCATTTGTAATTTATGGACCACAAATAATACAGTTCCCTTTCTGTTAGTTCCTGAATACTTTTGGCATTACATCTTCTATTCCCCCCCCCAAATTTCTGGAATGCACAAATTCTAATAGCCTTTATACCTTGGTACAAGATTGAGGGACTGCTGATTTCTCAACCAGCCAATGTTTTGTCTTGCAGCTTGCTTTTTTTTCTTTATGATTTTGTGTGTGCATTTGCATATGGAACAAGAACAGAGACTCAAAGGTATTTTTATTTTTGGTTACAAATAGGGCTTGTGGTTACTCATTTTTATTTCATAATGTGAGTTCTTAATTGTTATGAATGCTCATCATATAGGAGCAGTGACAGTCAATGAATACCTAACAGATGAATGTGACAACAACAAATTCCATCTTTTCCTTCCTGTTTTCCTCACGTTTCCTTACGGTATACCATAAAGAGAATATGGTCCCATTGTGATATTTTTGCCCTAGGCACTGCTGGAATTATTTTATCAGGTGGTGTGGCAGCCTATGATTTATTTTTCCTCCCCTCTCCCTTGTTTCTGAAAAGCATTTATTATGGTCTTGCAAGCTTATTCCTGCATTAACATGGTCAGTTTTAATAGGTACCACCTTTATGCATCCTTGCCTGAAATGCTGAAGTTGAGGTGTTTCTATTTTCTCTCCAGTGTAGCAAGATCCACAAACAGGTAATTGCTTTACAGGTGAGAAAGAATATAACACCTAAGAATTTTTTACGCTGTCTTCAAAGTACAGTCTTGTCCATTGTTACACATTACTATGTAAAATAAATCAATGCTGTAGAAATTCACTTGTACTTGAACTACTTGCCAATGTAAAACTAGTAAACTATGCCAAAACAGAGAAAGAGATAGCAATTGTGATTGATGACCCAGGCTTCTTTCAGTGCAGAAAAAGGTAAAAGGACTGTATATCCCCAGTTGCTTTTTGCTGTGGATTCAACAGGATCTAGTGAGAAAATCATGAAGATACGAATGGAGGAGTGATTGTGAATAACTTATCTTGAACCACCCGCTCTTCTGGAGTTTTTTATTGCTTGATACCCTCCCCCCAAAAAGTTTACAGAATTGCTTACTATAGTCTAATGTAGCAACCAGTTAATGTAGGTAGGTAATGGTCAGCTGATCAACTCATACATAAATATTAGCTTAATATTTCTAGAGGGGCCTGTATAATCATCAAGAACTCTGTAAGCTTCAATATTTGAATATGCAACTGACTCTGCATAAAAACACCAATGTACACATGTGTGGCCCTTGTGCAGAGTGTGAATGAATGGTTTACGGAGGGTTATCTGCAACAGATTTTCAGGGACGGGGAAGATTTTTCTCCATTGTACAAAACAGTTAGAGTTATTCTGCATAGCACGCAGCAGCTTACACAAGGATTGTAGCTGGGAAACAATATAATTCGAGGAGCTGTTGCTTTGTCCTCTTGGAGCCTCCATTTCTTTGGAGGGCAGTGCAGTGGAGCCATGACATGTAGCAGATGCAGATGCTGCACACTCATATCCTCCTTATGGTGTTTCCTGTGTTGTGGCCAGCACTTTGGAGCATTTTTTAGAGAAATTGAGGCATGAAGCCTTTAAACTAAAATAGAACTTGAAAAGACTGAACATTTCACACAGACTTTTGTGCTGCAATATTGCATGATATAATGAATCTAAGGTGCAACCTCAAAAATCTGTATTAATATTAATAAACCTCATTATTAATTACAAATGCCAATTACTACTTAAGTAAAATCCTGTTAAAAGTAATAGAAGGTGTGATACAGTAGAGCAACACTGGAAAGTTGTATGATGCTAGGCACCTATCTACTACTTGAGCAGGATCGATTAGCATAGAAAATTTCACTGCTCAAAGGCAGGAGCAATATGAGGTCTTAACTGCTAGTTATACGCAATTATTCAGGAGGCAACCCCCTGGGGAGTGACACGGGGCATTCATTATAGCCACCAGCCACATCCTGTCTTGGGAAATCTGGACATATTCTTGCCTTGAAGTCTGCATGTTTGAGATCAAGCTTTCTCGCATACCTCACTAAACAGTCTTGATGTAGAGGGGAGGATTTGATCCTATATATTTAAAAATAGATTGAAATATTTTTCATCTGAAGAAGACTTGCAAGAGCTCTATAATTTACAATTTGTAGTATTACGGTATTAACTATAGCTGGGGAAACACACAATTTTTATTTTATATATATAAATATGCATTTGTACGTAAGTGTATCTATATATACACTTATATAGATACTGTATATTATATAGAAACATATATACATACATACACATGTGTGTATATACATATAGATAGGAACAGTCTCAGCTATTGCATCCCGTTTACTGGAATTCATTTGCCAGAGTGAGCCGAGGCCTGTTTTGCTTTGATTTGCTCTGATCTCCTCTTCATCTACTGTAATTTTGCTATGCCCTAATTCTGATTTGTTGTCTTTTCCATATTACAAGGTCTGATCCTATAGTCCTACTTGGGTAAAACTCCCGTAAGTCCTTCTTATTGCAGTAACGTTTATGCAATGGTTGACTGTAATGCTTCCAAAAAAATATTTTCCTTTTCTCTCCGATGAGAACGTAGACAAAGCCAGACTTACAGTACAGACTCTTTCCTGTAAATAGATTTTTTCCATAATGAATTGGACATTTTTGTGGAACACTAAGAGGCATAAATTCTGGTAAGAAGAAAGTGATTATTCCAATTTCTTAAAAGGGTCTAATGGCAAACTAGGGATACGTGCCTCCAATTTTTATATATGTTAAATGAGAGAGGAATCTTCTGAAAAGGAATAGGAGAATAAAAGAGAGCTCAAAGTCAAATTGGTTTCTCATTATAGGCCTATAATATATTGATCTTAATTTTTTCATGCAGGACTGATGCTGTGAGGTGACGAGAGCCATGCCTGTCTTGTTAATTCCAGTGAGCAAGGGGCTGCTTAAGTGTCTTAGGTTAACACCACGATTCCCTATGGCGCATTCTCTGTATGCTTTTTCGCTGTAAGGAGAGGTCAGAGAACTGTCAGCTATATAAATAAAAGCCTTGATGATTATCCATGATTCCTTTCTTCAACTGGTAAAAGCTTTGGATGCTCGTTCCCGTTTCTGAAACTTGTGGAACAGTGCATAATAGTTTTATTTTACTTCTTTTAGCTTATCAAGTAGGCAGTGATCTGAAGGTGTTTGTTTGCTGTTTTGCTTTTGGCTCAAACGTCACTGGTTGCAATTATTGCAATTTTCAGTAAACAGTAATGCTGGTAAAAGGAAGCGAGGTTCAGTGTTTTGACTACATGCAATACATAGGCATAGGTCATACATTTCTTAGCTAATACATGCATAAACACGCACCTCACACAAGAATACCTCAGCTGTCTGCTTCAAGCCAGTCTTCCTCTTCCCTGCATATAACATTTGTAAAAGAGAAATGATATAAAAGTCAGTCTGGATTGTATAATAATTGTCTGGAATTATCTTAAGATACTGTCAAATGCTGAAAAGTTTTATCACTCATTTTCCTGTGGTTTAAATAATTGGGCTTTTAAATATTAACCTTTGAGGTTGGTATTTTTTTTAAGGAAAAAATGCATAGGAGTGTATTGTTTCGAAGTTTAATGTATTAACTTGGCAATTACTCTAGCCATCCAGGTTTGAACACTCTCCGTTGTTGGTAACATATGCTCTCTTAACAGTAATAGTGACAAACACAAATGTTAGCATATGTCATTTATGTATTTTGCTTCTGTTTCTCCTCTACGCGAAGAGCTTGGATCCTTGGGAATTCTTGCTGTTCTTGTGCAGGTGAAACTTTCATTAAAATCAGTATAGGGTCTTGTCTTGTTGAGGTTTTTTCCCCAGTTTAGGGACCGAAGGAATAAACTTACTCTATAAATATCTTATTTATAGTTGCTGTATTTTAAATCAGAAAATGCTTATTTTTTATTACTATTATGACATGACATGCCTTTTGAGCTCTACTTTTCTGTAAGAGTCACTGCTGAGAGCCAGTTTTGGCCAAGAGTACAAAGTGGTTTCTTCTAAAACAACACTACAAGCAGGCTACTCATACAAGGTCCTGATCATCCACAACTGTCTGTGGGAATTCAGCTGGAATTAATTTGAGTTACAGATGTTTGTTTCCTTTTGAGATCACTTGATGTTTGACCTAACTTTTATATAAAGGACTTATAATAACAGCAGACCAGCTTGCTCCAAAAGATACAGTCTAATTAGTGTGGTCTGCTTGGCTTCAAATCCTTTTAAACCCGTATCTGCTGCGTGGCAGGCAAGGTCATAAAGGTTTGACACAAGTTGAGGCGGGATTTTTTTGGCTATTTCACATCTTTTTCCTCTGACTGGAGATCTGGATTGGTTGCTTAGCAGCCTTCTCTGCATCCTCTTTACTTTCCTTGGCTAGAAAGCAAGATTTGAAATTCTTCCTCAACTTCTAACCTTCTTTCTATAGAGTCAGCCCAGAGACGAGTTGCAGTGCTTGTGCTAACAGATTTCAATTTTCAAATGCTTTCCTATGAATATCCAAACTAGTAAATTAAGGAAATCACCAGCAATGCCTTCAGACAAGTACTGGCTTTTTGAAGCTGCCAACCAATGGCTGCTAATCTAAAATCTCTGGGCAATACCACAAAGAATGAAATCTGTGTATTAACTAAAAATACAATGTTGTTACACCATAAGAAATTAAGTACTCAATAGTAAGATCTGCAGCATGATTAAATTAAGTGGAAAGTACTTCCAAGATTGTTTGTTACCATTGAGGAAGACAAATGTTGAGTCCTTCAAATTCTCTTGCTCAGCAATTGCAGTTCCCTTCCCCTCCTTGGAAATCTTCTAAGCCATTCTTTTCCTTTTAAGTTTGCTCAGGCTCCCAAGAATATAAAGAGTTAATGCCCTTGTAATGGTCATTTGTACATAAAGTTGTAATTATTTATTTTCTCATTTGTACCATATCAAGGCTTTGTACAATGTTTTAAGTTTTGTTTTCAAATTATTTTGTATTTTATTTTTATAAACTGGTTCTAAATAAAATATTCATTCAGCATGCAAAACTTCAATTCTTGATTGTGTTTGTATGATGATTTAATTATTTATAAAGCTTCAGTTGAATTTTTTTCAATATTTTTTACTATTGTAACTCTGTACTTTAAATGGAGAAAGTGCTTTGACAATGATTTTTTTTTTTCAGTTAGAATAAAGCAAAAAGCAAGTATCTTGGTCCTACTGCAACATGAGTCAGATGTTCGTATTGCAAGTCGGAATGATTGGATCAATGGAAGTTTTACTGATTTAGTAGGTTCATGTGTTGTATATTAGTAAGAATAGAAAAACTCAACCGGCCTCCTCAGAAACCTCCCTTTCTATTTGCTCTTGCTCTAATCCATACTGTCTGTGTTCAGCCAAACAATAAATGATTGCCACAGCCAGATCAGATCAGTTATAGTAACAATATGGTGGATTCCAGCCTTGTTCTGAAAAGCCAGCTCGTTCTATTTTTTTCTTCCCTCCCTCCCTTCAAAATTGTAATTTCTTATTTAGTCAGAGGCCACTGTAATTGATTTCTTTGGAGATGATCAGCTTTTACATCCGCTTGAGGAGACCCGTCTCATCCCCTGTACGATGCACTTAAATGGCAAATAGTGGAGAAATGAATGAACGAATGGGAGTTGTTACTAAATCTGAGCAGTTTGTGCTATGTGGAAATGCAGTGTTAAACTACCAGTTGCTCTGGTTTCCTCTAAGATCCTTTCATTTCTCTTTCTAGTAAAACTAGGTAAAAGTAGACTATAGTATCGTCACAATTTGTATTTGTGGTTTACATGCCTGCATGTCTTGGTCCTTGTATGGTGTGGAAAATACTGCCTGCTCTTTGCGCAGCAGAGCAAGGTTTTTAGGGAAGTCCAGAAGAATTGGAGAAAATTCTCTGGATCTCTTTCTCGGCATTATCACTGTTAAGCCTTGTATGTAAGGCAAATTAAAAGCCAGCTCTGCCCCTGTTCAAATCGCTGGCAGTATTTTCATTAAGCTTCATGACCAGGTCATTAGCTCTTGTCATCTGTATAAATAGCTCAAATTGCTTCACATGACAGGAAACAAATTGGGAATTCATTTACTCGGTAACATTCCAAGAAAATGATGTTTCATGTTCTGTTAAGAGCAGACAGAAATTTAATGGCACGCTTCTGGATGGTGCGTGCTTTTGGTGCTCCCAACAGAACCATTGCTTGATCACAGAAAGGGCGCATAAAGAAATAGCAAGCCAGCTGTATTAATTTGAAGATGAAAATAACAGATTTGTACACTCTGTACTGGAGACAGGTAGTTCGGTATCTTTCCTCGTTTAAAATATTATGTAAATTTGTATCATACCAGAAATGGAAGAGTGGTTTTGATCTGGCTCCAGTATACATCAGCGGTACAACTGACAGACTGTGGGAAAGAAGCGGGACTGGAACCAAGACACTGTGGCAGATCAATGTTGAGGTCTGGTAGCGGTCTGACTACCGAAGTGTCTTTCAGCATTGCCTGGCCCATCGTCATCATTCATACAGGAGACCCAGTTCGCCCACTCTGCTGTTAGCATCTTGCTGCGCTTCTCTGCACTTGGACTGTAGCTTCCTCTCATTTAATTTTGTACTCAAACATGAGGAAGCTATGTAGTGCACGCAAGCCAGCTCTCCCTAGAAATGCTGTAGTAAGTGAAATTCAAGAATTAACAATTGGAGAAAGAATTGAAAGAAATGTCGGACAGTTAAGAACTGGCTATTGTAACCTAGACAAGCTCAAACCACTGCCCAGAAGGACCAGGTAAACTTGAGATCACATTTTGCTAATCTACCTGGAATGTCACGGTAGCATTAATTGGCTTCTTTGTCCATGGGAACAAAATGCAAATGAAAGGTACCTTCTCCAGTTACAGAAAACACTGCTCAAGAGCCCATCTGTACTAAAGGAGGAGAAATATAAATGCTTCCAACAGGTTAGTTTGGAAAGCTTTTAACAACATAGACTCAAAAATCATATTTAGAAGGATTAGTTCTTTCCTGTTTTTAAAACCAGCAATTTATAAATAAGATAGTGATACCTGTCACCCACACCATCTCCTTTGGTAAGGTAAATATGAAAACAAGACCCTCCTCCTCTTCAAGGCATTAATCCCAATTAACAATGTGCCGTACATGTGTATGTTTTAATTTTGTGAGATACTTGCACATTTTACTCCATCTATGATACTGAAGGGAAACAGTTGCTAACAATGTGACTACCGTGTTCTTGTTTTATTAGGCAGCAGCTGTCGGTTTTTGAGGCATGCGTGTGTGCGATCAGTACACCATGATGGTATATAGGCAGAAGTAAAAGGAAGTACTTAAAAGTACATTCTCATATGGTATAGTGCTCTGTCAAAGCTGACTGCAAAAATGACATCTCTTACCCTATGTTTACATGTTCTTATGCTGCCAGGAGAGGGACAGTTGGCTTGCTATTCTCTATGTCATATGTATTTGCTAAATTCTTGTGCCAGTAATGCTTGTGCAAAGTGACTGGAAACCTAGAGGCAGATAGTTGTTCCTATAGGCCAAATCTATCTGTAGAACTTTAACAGTGGTGATAAACGCTTAAGTAGAGGACCTGCATGATTTTTCAGGTCATTGGATAAAATTGCAGGTGAGAGGGTTTTTGCTTCCCCTCCAGTATGGAGACACTGAACATATGAATGCAGCACCTCTGCTAATTTTGAATTGTGTGAAGTAAAGCAACTCTAATATATAAGCCTTAAACATACCAGCCTTAAATACAACTTAAGAATAGTGCCAGTGACAATAGTTTCCTCCTATGTAAATGCGAAAAGGAGATATTTCTTTTTCACATTAGGATAAAATGATTCCTTTGTGCTTGTTTCAGAGCTGACACTTAACAGGTTACTTTTTGCTCCAACTCTTCTCTTTCTTCTTCCTTAGATATATGGTTAAGGGAATGGAAGATTTTGTTCATCTCTCTGATGACAGGTGAAAATGAAAGCTTCATAAACTATGCAGGAGCATTTGTTCTGTCTGGAGCGAAGTCAGCCTCTACCTCCTGCAATTTGTTTAACAGCAAATCTAACTTCTGTTTCACGTAAAACAATACGGAAACTTTTTTGCTCTCTACATTTCAAATGTTGTGGTATGGATTCCAGAAGACTTGCAAAATCTGTTGAAGATACAGCCTGCTTATAAACCATATGGGGAAAAATTATTCCGTGTCAAAACCAGGCATCACTCGTCAATTAATATTTTTTGCTGTATTTATCTATTTTAATCATGTGACAAGAGCGAGCCTACCCTGCTAGTGCAGTAAACCAAAACGCCTCTGAGGAGAAGGTGCATTTGCCAAGCTGGGAATGAGCAATAGCCAGGTGGAGCAATGTTGTATGAATTCTGAGGAGCACACTCATGAATCAACAGCTCAGTCCTAAACCATTCCTAGAATAAGCAGGTATGTCAAACTCTTCCTGCGATGCCTTGCACAGCTCAGACTTAAAAAAAACCCCAACCAACAACAACCAAGCAAACACCCCCAACATTATAATTATTAGAAAAAGCAAGTACTTAAAAATCCAACTACTTCTGAGGTTTGTTTAATCAAAAAACTAAGCAACTTGGGTAAGACAGCTCCTGCTGGTCAGTAACCATAATGTTACTTTTTTACCCCTCTCTCATGCCTTTTATTTTTCAAAAGGTCACATTAAGCAATGGATGATACAGACAAGAGTCTTAGTCAAAATAAATTTGGGGTTTTTTGTTTGTTTGTTTGCTTTTTTAAGAGAGTAAGAGGATAAAGAGAACAGAAGAAAATTATTAGCCAACTGCAACAGAGTTAACAAAGAGGAGACTGGTAATTAGTGTTTAATGCCACCTATAGCGAAATGTTTCCCACTGGGAAAAATGTGGGAGGCAAGTCCACTTTGCTCCTTCAAAGTCACAGGCCGGAGCAGAACATACAACAGCACCTAACACCACAGTCACTTTACATATATTCAAGTTTTTACACATCTGCAAAGCAGAAGTAGTAGCAGCCATTTGGATGTTCTTTCTTAATGGTTCTCAGGGGAGGCCTAGGAAACTCAGAAGGACCTGGTTCTTGTGACATGGAGCTGGAGCTGCAGCTGCTGCTTCTGCTGCTGCTTCCAGCCACCTGCGCTCTACCTCTGTCCTCAGCGGGGGAGACCTGGGGGGAACCCGGGCTCAGGTACCCAGCTGTGGTCTGAGTAGAGGCGGTGGCGTACGTGGTCGGGCCAATGTTGTTTTTCACGTAGACGTTTTTGATAGCAACAAGCGTATGCGCCATGATGCTGAGGCTGTTACTCAGATCTTGCATGCCTTGCTGCAGCAGCCGAAGATTGTGGTTGACACTGTCAAAGCCAGACTGGATCACCTGCATCTGGGTCTGCTGAATCTGCACTAGGTCCTCTTCAGTGATTTCATTTTGGTCTGCCTGGGACCTGCCTTTTGTTTTGGCTTTTACTTTCCCAGAGGAACCACCTGATGTCCCCAGAAAAGGTAGTTGTTCTTGGCTAGGTGGAACCACCGCCATGTCCTCAGAGCTTTCTTCTGGCTCTACCACCTTCACTACTATTTCTTCTTTGAGGTTCATCTTCTCAAGACTGGATTGATGAGATGGGCCAGGATCATCATTAAATGCTAGAGGAGATGTGGGGAGAGGAAAAGCAAAGAAGAGTCAGTAAGAAATTTCATGATCTCTGTGGTCAGCGAAATGTGTTGTCATCCACTAAGCACTGATACTACTCCTTGAACCAAGACTCTACAACTTGCACTGCATTATCTTTGATGCTTTTAGAATACATCATACTACCTCGACAGGTGGGAAGAAAACCATAAAGACGCATTCACCAGTTAACCATGTATTTGCATGCTACAGATCCCTTACCGGCCCCACCGCAGAAGCCAAGTTTTAGGTTCCAGGAAATAAAGTTCATTGCAAGCTCATTTCATGCTCTAATGTGTATGCGGTAACCAGTAGCAGCATTGCCAAAACACTGTGATTGCAAGAAACCCCTTGGTATTGAAGGTGATCGTTTCAGCGCACTAAAGCGATGTCTCTCTGGTACCTAAGAAGTGATGTACTCGCAGCACTTTGTGCTGCCTGGAACTGCATGCTGGCATGGCTTTTCGCATTTGCAAGTACTATGAATATGAACATAGGCACACGGGTCTAGCACCTCATAGAGAGGCATCTACTATGAGATGGGGTCTACTCTTAGGTGCTGTTTTGATGGACTTTTATGACCTGCAGCACGAAATCTCCCAGTTCTGTCTGTGTATATGTATATATATATTTTTTGCATTCCCAAGGAGAGAAGAAAGTTATCCAAACCAGACATTTCCAAGCGGGGCTGGTACCCGCAGCCCCCTGCGCGCACGCAGCGAGCGGGGACCCTGCTACGGCAGCGGATCAGCGCCGTTCCTCCCCCGGAGGCCGAGGAAGCGGCTGTCGGGGCTCCCGCGGCCGCGGCGGGGGGACGCCGGGCGGAGGGTCCGGGGCAGCGCCGCGGGGGTCGGTCCGGCACTCACCCATCTCCCCCACGACGGCGCCGGGCAGCTCCAGCGTGTCGATGCCGCCCACGATGGGCACGGCCTCGGCGGGCAGCAGGGAGCCGTAGGCGCGGTGGTGGTGGTGGTGGTGGTGGAGGTGGCGGCGGCCGGGCGGCGCGGCGGCGGGCGGCATCTGCTCGGGGGCCAGGAGGAGGCCGAGGGCGGCGGCGGGGCCCGGCGGCCCGCAGCCCTGCGAGAGCCGGCAGAGCTTGCTGCGGTCGCGGCGCTTCAGGTCCCGCCAGCGCTTCTTCAGGTCCTCCACGTCGCGGGGGCAGGCGGCCACCGGGTTCACCTTGTGCCGGATCAGCTCCCACACCTTCCGCTTCTGGCCCGGGGAGGCGCGGCCCGGCCCCGCCGCGAACAGCAGCTGCTCGTGTTTCAGCACCTGCTCGATCAGCACCTCCGTCTCCGCCTCGTTGAAATTCGCCTTGCGCCGCTTGGGCGAGTCCTCGGCCATCCTCCGCCGCGGGGGGCCGGGGCGGCCCCCGCCCGGCGCCGGCCGGCGGGCGGGCGGGCGGGCGCGGAGCCGCGGGGGGCGCCGCTGCCCCCTCCCCCGCCCCGGCCCGCGGGCGCCGCCGCCGCCGCTAGGCCGGGCCCCGAGCCCTGCTGGGGAAGCAAATACCGCGCATGAGAGGAAAAGACGCGCACGGGCCGGCGCAGGCGCCCCGTGCCCCGCGTGTTGACATGGGGAGGGGGCCCGGCCCCGGGCCCGGCCCGCGCCGGCCCCGCCCCCGCCCGCCTCCCCGGCGGGAATCCCCGCCGCCGTCCCGCCCCCGCGGGGGAGGCGGGGGGGGACACACGGACCCGCCCGGCCGCGCGTGGCGCGCTCGTCCGCAGCCGGCGCCGGCCCGCCCTCGCCGCGGGTTGTGCGCGTGCTCGGCGGCGGCAGCGGCCGGGAATGGCGGCCGTTTTGGAGCTGCTACTGCAGGAGGAGGTGGCGGTCAGCGCCGTGGTGCGGTGGCTCCGGCACGGCCCCGGCCACTGCCCAGCTGAGGTAACGCGCGGCGGGTCGCCCGCTCGCCCTCCCTCCCGCAGCACCCTGGCCCCGGCGGGGCCGGGCCTGCCGCCGCGCCACCCCCCCAGCTCCCGCCGCCGCCGCGGGCCGGGGCCATGCGGGAAAGTTTGTCCGCCCCGGCCCTGGGGGTGGTCACTCCGCGCCGCTGTGAGGGGCGAAGCCCGCGTGCGTCAAACTGCGGCCTCGGTCAGGGGCCCGTGTGCGGCCAGGAGCTGGGGCCGAGCTCCGTCTAACAGCCGGCGGCACCGCCCCCTCCGCGGGCGGGCTCTGAGCAGAGCGGCGGGAAGGCGAGGCCGCCGGCGGGGAGCTGCCACCGGGCGCTGCCCGGCGGGAGCAGCGCCGTGAGGCAGCGCCGCTGGCGGCGGTGTGAAAACCGTTAAAATCCGCAGGGCTGATGCCTCCGTGAGCTCAGCGCCGGCTGGGCCGGGCGGCCGCGGCCTCCGGCGGGCGGTGGCGCCGCGCGGCTCCGGGGCTGAGGTGGCCGCGGGGCGGGGGCGGCGGCGGCGGGGGGCCCGGCGGTCGCTGCGCGGGAAGCGTGGCGCGAAGGCGGTGCCTCGGTCCCCTGGGTGGTGTGTGCTAGCGGAGACCGGAGGGAGGGGAGGGCAGCTGGTGTCCTGAGGAAACGCGGTGACACGGGGGGGTGACGCTTCCCGCGTCTTTGGCGCGGAAAGTAACGGTGAGGGGTGGACGAAGCTGTCACCGGCGCCGTGCGAGCAGCCGGCGCAGTCCAGCGCCCGAGCCTTGGGCCCGGCGCTCCGAGGCACGGCTCCGTCCTGGGGCGCTGGTGCGTGGCTCCGTGCAAACGCCGCTGCGTCTCCCGGCTGGTTGCTCGTCCCGCCTGTACGTTGAGGAGGATCTTTCAGGGATGGGAGCGGGTTCTTGCTGGGGTTGAGTAGGCTGAGTTCTGCAGTGGGATATGGCTGGAGAATTTGGGATCCTGTGGTAATAACAGCATTTGTAACCATCAATGGACTATGAGCATTTATATTTCACTGATACCGTAGAGGAACAATTTGTATTTAAAGCATTTTCTGCCTGAGCACCTCAGTGTGTGTTGCACAGTATTAATTAAAACCAAAACTCGCTGCTGTCACTCATGTGAGTTAGTCAAGTATCGCTGTCTTGACACTTGTGCGGGAAGAAGGGACCAGCATTTTATGTTGTCTGGTATTTCCTAAACTGTGACTTGCAGAAGCAGACCTGTGAGGTGATGAAGTTTGAGACGCTGGCAGCTCAGTTAGCGCTGTGTGGGTGGAGGGTGCGGAGGCTCTGTTTACTAACTGAAAAGTTTGCCCTTGCAAGGGAATTGCTAACTGCCTTTCGCTGCTGGGAGCAGCTCAGTTGCTTCAGTGTGAGAAAGCAAGCGGGAGGCTTCCAGCTGGCAACTGTTGACAGGTTGCCGTTGTCCAGCCGTGGAGGAACCAAACCTCTGTTAACTTGCACAGAGAACGGTGAGTGAAAGCACGTTGTGCTCTGAAAAGTTGGAGAAACTACCTGACCTTGTGCATAGCACAGACTGTAATCTTGTCTTTGTGCCTCTACACTAAACCCGAGGGGCACCTGAGGAAATGGTAGGGTACGTCTTGCTCTAGCTTTCATGGCAGTTTTGGGCTGGAGCTCCTAAGAAGTTAGGTCTTCTGACACCTCACAGAGTTTGTGTTCTGAGCTGTGTTTTTTCACTGTTTAGAGTGCTAAAGCAGTGAGCCTTGGCTGCTTGGCGTGTTATCCAGGCTGTGTCGGAGTCTCATGCTTCTCCAGGAAGCTGAATTGGTCTCACACTTTCAAATATGGATTTCAGCATCGGTGTTGAGGATTGTAGGAGCCCAGTCACGGCCACGCTTTCATTGCCTCCTTTCGTACAGAAAAGTCCTTCAGAAATAGCATTTGCTCTCTTGACTTTTCATCTAGTGGAGGTGTGAATATAAATGAACAGGAATATGCATGCAATGGTTTTAATATTAGTAAGGAGTACGTTGCTGCCTGCGAGAGCTCATTCTGTTGTTGTTGCAAATGTTGCTGAATCCCATTGAGAGGAAGGAGAAACCTGGTGCAGTGTTAGGAGCAAAGGAAATTTTAACCAGTCTACAAAGCTTTGAACTGTGCATGTAACATGAAGTCTTTTTTGTCTATATTTACCCTTGTAAGATCACCACCACCTGTTTAGATTTTAAATGTGTTGAGTCTGTGGTGGGTTTTTAGTTTAAGTTTCTTAAGTATCAACTTCATGTACCTTAAAGTTGCACAGTCTCTTTAGAACTCTGTGAGGTCTCAAGGGAGCAAAATTATTTAATTGAAATGGAAAAGCAGCTTTGGTCTTGTATTTGTCACTGCAGGACTCCAAGTGCTTAAACAGCTGTTGTTATAGCACCCCTCTGTGGAAGCAGGTGGAATTCATGGACAAATAGGGGACAGAGAAGTTGCAGATTTTAGGTTTTTCTATTAGAATTAGCTGCTTCAGTATCGATGTCTTTGAAATGTTGGACTTAGGGGTGCCAGTTGCTCCAGGTTCTCCCTAGCCGTATCTTCAGTAAGTATTACTGATGTTTCCATGGAACAGTTCCACTGTTTCCCAGTTGGAGACCAAAGTGAATGACTCCATGTGAAAACTTCTGCCAAAATGGCTTGTGTGGAGGCTGAGTTTCAGATCTATGACCAGTGCTGAGGTCGCTTGAATTTCAGTGACCTACTTTGACAAGTCATGTTGTTTTTTATTGTGTATTGCAATCCCGCAGTTACTACTTAAATGAGTCTGGGCACATGGAAGAAAGAATCCAGTAGCATCTTTATATTAATGCTTTGTCCTCTTTCTTTGTAGGAGAACCACATCCATGACAAGCTGGTGTCTCTTAGTTTGCTTCAGAAAGATTTTGTGCCTTTTCTGCTAAATTTTTTAAGGGAGCAGACCAGCCAGATCCTGACTAATGGACCCTCTACTCCTGCTAAAACTCCTAATTCCAAGGCCCACGGGAGCCAACGGACAGGATCAGAAAGGAGGGCAGGCCACACAACCAGCAGCCGAGTGCAGCTCTTTTCCCAAAGGACTTCGGTGACCACCTGCACCACAGATACCAGCTTTTCTCCTTCTGTGGCATCCAGCAGCTCCTCTTCTTTTTCTGGGTCAAACCTGTCTAGCCCTTGTGGTGACTTCCCTAGCATGGTCTCCAGTAGCAGCCCGAGCTTTGGGTACAGCCCTGTGCTTAACCACGGTGAGAAGCGGTCGTCTCAGAAGGCCAGCTTGGGGAGCTTCCTTACAGCCATGCCTGAAGCCCTGCCAGCGAGACGAGGCCGAAGGAAAGGCAACAGCTCAGTCAGTGCCTCTGGCCGGCAGGTAGCTCGGGATCTGGGGCGTTCCCTTGCTGAAGAGGAAGATGGAAAGAATGACAGTGTATCATGGGGCGGAGGGAGAAGGAAGCGGAGTGAAGTGCCTCTTGTTTCTGCCAGATCTCCACCCAGCCAACTAAATCTTAACAACTTGGAGGAGTTTCCACCCATGGGTGCTGCCTCTGGCTGGACAAAGTAAGAGCAAGTCTGCCTCGCTGTCTCATTCAGATTGTGCTGCAGGTTACTGTTCCCTGACTAGCTCATCTTGTTGTGCATGTCCAGTGTGGTGAGTTGACCCAGGCTGGATGCCAGATGCCTACCAAAGCCGCTCTATCACTCCCCTCCTCAGCTGGACAGGGGAGAGAAAATATAACAAAAGGCTTGTGGGTCGAGATAAGGACAGGGAGATCGCTCAGCAATTACAGACATGGGCAAAACAGACTCGACTTGGGGAAAAATTAATTTGATTTATTGCCAATCAAATCAGAGTAGGATAATGAGAAAATAGAGCAAATCTTAAGTCACCTTCCCTCTACCCCTGCCTTCTTCCCAGGCTCAACTTCACTCCTGACTTTCTCTACCTCCTCCCCCTGAGTGGCACAGGGGAACAGGAATGGGGGTTGTGGTCAGTTCATCACATGTTGTTTCTGCCACTCCTTCCTCAGGGGAAGAACTCCTCACACTCTTTCCCTGGTCCAGCGTGGGGTCCCTCCCATGGGAGACAGTTCTCTGCGAACTTTTCCAACATGAGTCCTTCCCATGGGCTGCAGTTCTTCATGAACTGCTCCAGCATGGGTCCCCTGCGGGGTCATAAGTCCTGCCAGCAGATCTGCTTCAACGTGGGCTCCTCTCTCCGTGGGTCCACAGGTCCTGCCAGGAGCCTGCTCCAGCGTGGGCTTCCCATGGGGTCAAAGCCTCCTTTGGGCATCCACCTGCTCCAGTGTGGGGTCCTCCATAGGCTTCAGGTGGATATCTGCTCCACCATTAACCTCCATGGGCTGCAGGGGCACAGCCTGCCTCACCATGGTCTTCCCTATGGGCTGCAGGGGAATCCCTGCTCCGGTGCCTGGAGCACCTCCTCCCCCTCCTTCTTCACTGACCTCGGTGTCTGCAGGCTTGTTGCCCTCCCATCTTCTCACTCCTCTCTCTGGCTGCAGTTGCCGTTGTGCAGGTTTTTTTCCCTTTCTTAACTATGTTATCCCAGAGGCGCTACCACCGTCGCTGATGTGCTTGGCCTTGGCCGGCAGCGGGTCTGTCTTGGAGCCGGCTGGCATTGGCTCTATCGGACATAGGGCAAGCTTCTAGCAGCTTCTCACAGAAGCCACCCCTGTAGCTCCCCCGCTACCAAAACCTTGCCACGCAAATCCAGTACATCCAGATACAGAAGATGCTGTAATAAATGATACCTGGGGGCTGGCTTCTGGGCGGCTTGGTCAGAACTGCTTTGTTATGGTTGCCACGTAGGGGAATATTGCTTCGATGAGTAGTCAGATTTCCACTCTGTGAACTCACCCAAGACGCCTCTTTAGCCTCTCACTTGTGATGCTGCCGGCAGCTTACCGGTGCACAGGCCAGCTGATACAAAGCTGAGCACATCTTTATCCTTGCATGTTCTAACAAGTCAGCATTATCTTGGCTCTTCACGTTTCTCATTTAACACAATAGCAATTGCTAATGAAGAGCAGTCCTGGAAGGCTCTTCAGCTTTACTGATGCTGGCAAAAAAGCTTTTGGATTGACATTCTGTGGCTTCTGGTAGCAGCTGTTAGCGTGCAGCTTCATTTGTGCTGTGTGATCATGGACAAAATTCCATTCTGTATTCTCTTTGGTCTGCAGCAAGCCCTGGTCTCCCTGGTGACTTCGGCTTAGCATCTGGGCACCTGTTTGTGTTGTGGTTGCCTCAGTCCTTTTCTCTTTCTCTTTGAGATTTTACTCTTTAAAATCCTCATTACCAAATATAAGGCTTTCATGACAGCCTGTTTGCTCCATCTGTCAGGCACTGGTCTCTGAAAGTGGCACTTTCTAGTTGGATGTGCAAAATTCCAGCTGAAAATTGATAGGTCTGTGGGTCTGTACAGCAGATCCAGATGCTGGGTCTAGATGATGCTTTGGCCAAGGGAGATAAGGTGTGTTTCCAGCATAGGCATAAGTCTGTCTTCTTCAATTGCACTATGCCCAACTAGGAAAAAGAGTGAGGAAGGAGGCCAGGGAGTGTTTGGAAGCCAATGCTATAGCGATTTTGAGAACACCATAGCAATTAATATGTAGCAACCAGCATTTCCTTGAGAAGTGTAATGCTTTGTGTTCCTGTATCTCATTTCCAGTATGTCTCTTACTGCGTTACAGAGCCTCTTCCTGAAGGACAAATCTAGGTAGTTTATGCAGAAAGGATGGGTTTTCCTAAACTTAAAGGGCCAGCTTGATTGGTTTTGGGGTTTGGGTTTTTTTTTGTTTGTTTATTTTCTCATGGTCATGTCAGAAACCACCAGTGAATTAGTTTCTTACTAAAATGAGGCATATCCTGTCCTCTCAAATGAGAAATGTTTGGAAGAGTTGTGTGGCACTATGTTATTTGTTCTGTGGTTTGATGATTGATAATTAATCTTGCAGCAAGCGTCAGCAGACGGTTTTTAGCAGTCTGTAGCTCTGTGATTTTTTATTCAGTGACCAGAATAAAGTCAGCAACTATATGTACAGTTTAGAAATTCAATATCCTGACTCCATATCCATTTTATTTTAGCATTAGGTTCTTCTGGAAGAGTTGCATGCATGTCTGTCTTAAGACCTAATTTTTTTTGTTGTTTAGCTTGATTTCAGTGGAATCGCTTCTCACTTTTTCAGCAAAAGCAAACCATCAAGGAGAATCAACCCAACTCCCGTAAGTGCTGAGCGCCCCCTCTCAAAACCAAAGATGTGCTTCACTTCTACACCTGTCAGCCAGTCTCCAGCTACTCGGTTTTCATCTGGGTCAAGCCTTGAGGCCTTTACCGCTGTCCAGGAAGGAAACCTTCCATCTGTGATAAGCAACAGCCTTCAAGAGGAGAGGGAGATGCTGAAGAAGGAACGGTACAGTCCGAGCAGGGTGGTGATAGGCTTGTATTGATTCTTAATTCTCTTGCCTTAAGGTGGTACCAATATCAGAGTGGAAATGACCAGAAGACTATCCAAAACAGATATTGGTGACCTTAAACTATGATTTGCCTAAAACCAGGTGTGACTCTGGTATCAGACTAGGATATTAATGCAGCTAGCTTGTGTTTGTCATTTTAGAGGTGTGTTGACTCTGCAACAATGACCCTCACTTTATCTTCAGAAGTTTAGTCAGTGCTCACTGCTTTCATAAGATTGTCTCTTCATGGGCTTGCACGCGTGGCTGTCTCCTGTGCAGCTTTCCTTAGATTGCACAGGCAAAGCAAGTGGGTTTGAGCTGGTGTAATTAGGCTGTGTTTGAAGATTGCGCCTGTGATGGAAGGCATCGTCTGGTTTGAAGAAAATGAGTTAATGATGCAAATGTGGGGAAAGTGTTAATGATTTTGCAAGGTACACAGACTAACACAAACTTGCAGTCAGAGAAAACAGGACATGGGTAGCGTGAGATTCTGTTTTAGAAGTTACTACTGCAGTTATCTATTGAAAATTGTGTGCTGGGAGATGAGGTGAATTCTAGCTTCTAACTTTGTCTCTGCTGTTCAGTTACTGTGTGACTTTCATCCTCTGTAAAAGGATGCCACTGTTAGTCTGTGAGGATTGATACTTCAGAAAAAAAGCAAAGCACAGTAGTAGAGAAACTATTGTTTATAATTGCTGACAGAACTGTTGCTGTTCTTTGTAGATTTTGTCCTTGAGGAAACTCTTCAGGACACGTGGGTACAATTCTTTTCCTGCTAAGCCTTGCAGTTCACTTCAGTGGGTCAAGAACTGGCTGAAACAGACCCAGTAGTCTTCCATGAGTTAGTGTTTGTACCAGACCTGTAACAGAACTGCTCAGGATTCAAACCTGCCTCTGTGCTTCAGTGAAGCACCTATTCCAGTCTGAATTCTACCTGAAATGTCCCACTAACCCGTATAAACTAAAGTCAGTGAAATAGCAGTATGTGGGCTGGATCTTGCCCATGAGGTGATCTCATCTGACCCGTCATGCTTGAGAGCTGGGAGCTGCTGTTGTGTCCTCAGTAGTGGTAGAGAAGTGAGGTACAAAACTAGCACAGCCCCCAGCCAACTGGGTCACTTAGAGCAAAAGGTGCAATTCATGCCGAGGCAGATGACAACACTGAGGCAGAAGTGAAGTAGAGTCTAACTACATTATTGGAGTCTTACCTTGGTGCGTTTACAAAGTGCTTAATAAATAATTTTCTTCAGTTCTGTCAGTCAGGTGCTTATGTTCATTGCAAGGGAGATGTTATTAAATAACCTTTCTACTCCCATTTTGGGACTAATTTGTTCTTCATTGCAGCAGATCCACTAGGAATAGGCCAATAGAAAAAGTTCTTTGCTGCAGTTAAAAATGTTTCTGTCTTCCCCACAGCCTTTAAAGTGACTTAAAGATTTTACTTTTGAGACAATGTGGTAAGAGGTGGTGTGATGTTCCAAGTGTGGATGTTCCATTGAGATCTTTAACAATCATTTGATACTGCTGTTACTGGCTTTTTTCCTGCTTCTCATGTGTCTTACGTATGCCACTCCGCTGCTGCATTTTGGATGACTTCTGTAGGTATATTTTTTTTTACAATATCTGTGTATTTAACTGAGTGATCATTGTTGATTTAGAATCCAACAATTAAAGTAGTTTGTTCCTTCTGTCGTTTAACTTGCCAGTATGGGATTTCATCAGTTGTTGCATTGCCTTTCCACTTAGTGATACTGGGTCTTCTCAGGGCATCATTAACTTGCAAATATATCTGAACGTATGGATGTGAACCTTATTTTCATAGATTTTTTTGAAGTGTCTAGCTGTCGGATATTGTACATGCAAAAATTTTTTTTAGGACCTGGTCTCTAACAGATTCCATGTCCTAAACAAATATCAGTTTAGATGAGAAGCAATAACATAGGTAAGTTAGATAATTTGGTCAAAGTCCCACACTATTTTAGGAGAGTTGGAATTTGAATGGGATTCTTTTGAGCCTCTTGATTATTAGCCCCAAGATCCTTTCTCATTAAGGGAAAGATGAGTTAAATTACTATCATGCTAAAAGCAGCTTTAGACAGTGTAAATGACATGGTTAGTTACTGCAGGAATTCCTTCATGTAGACTGCAAGAGAAAGACCTCTTTTGGCCTCATGGCTGCTGTGTATCATCTTCAGTCACATGGTATGTTGCTGCTCTTGAATTTCAGATGCAAATTGCTGCACCAGGCGTCTTCTCCTGCGGGGATATCTCTTGATCCTGGTACTCCTACTAAGCCTAGCTACACTCGCAGTGCTAGCCTTCCTGCTGAAAGCCATCTGGTGACCTGTGCAAATCCTACTAAGGTTTCCTGCAAGAAACAGTTGGAGTGTCTGGCGCAGCTCTATTCATCGTGTATAGCAGGTGAAGACCCAGAAGATGCGAGACTGACCTTTCTTTGAGCTTTGAACTTGCATGTGTGATGTGAGGGGGAGGTAGATGAGAAGTGAAAGTTGTGGGACAGTTACAGTGTACAAACAAATAACATCTGGAAAAATAAACTAAGCCAGCACAGTTATTAGAATAAATGGATACTAGGTAAAAGTTTAGGGAAGGAGGTGAACCTGATGCAGTACTCTGAGCTGCAACAGGCTGAAGTTGTATGGCCCTATGCAAAACTAGCCCCTTCCCTAACACATCTTTCCTGTAATTCCCATATTGATTTACACTGTGGCTGTGTGTGTGGAGGGAGTTCTTTGCTGGCTGTGCCATAGAACAGGTATCTATCTTTTTACCTTTGTTTATTGAAGCAGGTCAATACTGAATATCCACTTTTAGTATTTCATTTCCTCTTTTCCAGAAAACCTGGTACCAAATATTTTTCTGGAGCTCTTTTTTGTTCTGCAGCTGTTGACATCTAAAGGCACTTCTACTGCAGAAGATGGGGACAGTGACCTTGAAATCAATGAAAGAAGTGAAGGTAAGCAATAGTATTGAGGGGAAAGAATGTTACTTCCATTGAATGATAATGTGATATAGAGTAGTTGCCTTTAGCTTGGACAGTTAGTCTTAAATTCCATAAAAGTGCCTTGTTAACGCTGTGGGACTAATCTGAGATGCTGACAAAAATCATACATGTATGGGAAGTGCTTCCACAATATGTGAGAGTGGGGTTGCCAGATACTGTTTGAATCTAGTTTTCTGCTATTGTGTGAGATTTGCTGTAGCTATTTGCTAACACTGTCCTTCAGAGAGAAGGACGTCTGTGCTAAAGTCTCTCCTCCATTGGTCCTTGCAACTCAAAAGTGCTGTTGATCTGCTATGCGTTTCTTAAATTTAAGGTTGGGTTATGAGTGCACAGAATCAATCCATATAGATGCGTAATTGTTGCATCTGTTTTTTGGCAAATTCAGACTTAAGCTTGATGCAGTTAGTACTTTGATACGGATATAAAAAAAAACAAAAGAGTGGCTTTAAGATGAGACACACTCCCCCTCTAGATGCCCCAATTTGATTGACCTTTGTTTTGCAACTCGCTGATTCTTAGGGCTGAGATGAGGAACACGAAGTCTCCAGGTACGGGAACAGCAGCTGATGACTGGTTGAGTTGGTCTACTTTTTGTCCTGGATCTGCTTACTGTTGGCCAGAACGTTGGGAAGGAATCTTTTCTTTCCCATACAGCATTAAGCAATTCAGTTGCCTTTAGTATAGGAAGGATAGAGATGGGAGGATTTGTCTATTCAGGTGGCAGGGAATGGGAACTGCTGGAAACTGGGTACTGGTCTGGAAGCCTATTTTTGGATATGACAGTTCCTACTTTCCTTGAGAGCTAATTGTTGGTTTTCTAGTTTATAAATGGTGATAGGTGCTGTTGTCTCATGTTTCTTTTTTTCCCTTAGATGCATCAGGGAGACAGCATTTCCGAAGTGTGCACAATTGTGTTTATTTTGCTGTCCAAGTCTTGGATTATCAGTATGAGTGAGTTAAATATTTTTTTTCCTCTGCTTGTGTCTGCAAATGTGTGTGAGATTAAGCAAGTGTGCTTGGATTTGAGAGCTTTACCACTTACAGGCACAGAGTTGTTAATGTTCCCTGAAAACATACAACTTGACCTGGATTTGGATGTCTGTGAGTTTTCTTTGCACTGATCTGTCTACTGAACTTCGGTGTAATTATGCAAGAATGGGAAAGTCATGAGATGGCAGCAATAAAAAATGGCCCTACAGATGCCAGTAGGATCTCATGCTGGGTGTCTGGGGCTTATAACTCTTTACTTGGTAGCCTTGTAAAAAATGAGCGTAAGCATTTCTTTAGGTCTGATCATGTGTTGTTTATGTCTGTCTGTCTGGGTTTTATCCATGTTGTCTTGGCAGAATTATTTCCCATTTGGAAAAGGGGATGCTGAAGCTTTTGGCTGAAAATGAACGGATTGCATCTTTTTCTCCCACCTTGCACGAGAGGCTCAGGCAGGCTTATGAAAGCAGCACAGCCAAGGTAAAAATTGGCAGACCTCAACTGACATTGCTTCAAACCTTTATGTTGTTGCTCTTTTATTTGCGATGGCTTTGATGTTAAATCTCATTCCTTCTACTTTGAGTATATTGTCATGTTGTCTTTGGCAAGTGTCTAAAAGCTACTTTTTTCCTGTCAGCGAGTGAGTGAATTGCTAGTTCCAGTGATTGTTAGCTGTGAATCGCCGCTGGCTAGCCTTGCATTGTGCTCCAGGCCCTGACCTCAACCAGCGACTTTGACGGGGTCAAGTTTTGCTTTTGAGATTCTCATCTAATAATCATGGATCCCAGAAGAACGCTTGGTTAGATGCAATATCAGAATGTAGTTTGGACAAAGTGGATTTGTTTCATAGCTACAGATTCTTTTTAGGCAAATGAAGCTTCAGAGGAGACAATGCAGCTTGTGAAAACTGGTTTCGTGATCTAATCCTCTGGGTTAGGGAACTAAAGCTGGATGGTAGGAATGCCTTCCTTAATGTATTTTCTATCTAGTTTCATCCATCTTTTAAAAATGGAGATTACTCTTAGCAAGAAAGTACAGTGTACTTTCTGAGACTAGGGCATGTCAATAGCTGAGCTTTTTAGTTAAAGCTGTAAATAAATGTCTCTTGTTACTTGAAGACATAGGCTTTTCGAATAGGAGAAAGAAGAATAATACAGGAATTGCCAGCCACTATCCTGCATTCTCTAGAGTCCTGTATTGAAGGTATGCTTTGGCTGTTTGCAGATCATTCTTTCCACACTGTATCAATACTGGTTGCGATGTGTTCTGCAGAGATTTCTTAGAGAGGCGAGATGCTTTCACTCAATGTTGAGTGATTCTGCGTCTGTAGTGTAATGTAGATTGTAAAACTGTTGGTGTTTACCAGCAGTTAGCAATTGGGAAATGGCTAGTGTTTGAACAACTCAACTGGTGATACTTGGTTTCCTTATCATGTCTTTTCCCTGCTTTTTCTAGGTCTCAGATTGTTGGATAAATGAGAGACTTGTATTAGTCTAATGGCTACCTTTGTATTTTTAACAGGTGTCTCTCCTGCTGCCATGCTCTGTACAGTCTGTTTCTTTCCAGCCAGAAACTGACAATCGCTCTAACTTTCCCAGTGACAGAGCATTTCACATATTTAAGAAACAAAGGTAAGTTTTTCTTCTGCTGTTACTGTATGGCTCACAGGGTATAATCTTTCCATGATTGTGAACAAAGGATATTAAGAATGTCTCATGTATGCCTCATGCGGTAGGAAAAGCTTGAGATTTTCACTCTAACTTAAAAAAAAAAAAAAAAGGTCTTTGTCCATATTGACTGCAGGAGCTAAATGCTTAATGTCTTTAGAGAAGAACAGCCTAATTCTTCAGGAGTTACTGAGACTTCTGGTAAATGCCAGTACAGTGTGTCACCCTACTGGATTGCTTCTGCATATAAATCTGGTATGCTTTTATTCTTCCTGCCACCTCCCTCCATGCTTGCAGCAACAGGGTGAGGGGAGAATGGCAAGTTGTCTTGGTCCTTTTTTGTCTCCTCATAGGTATTATTTCATGTGGCTTATTCTTTCCTGCCTCTCAGTCTTCAGTATGTCTGGTAATGGGTGTTTTGGTCATTCCGTCAGAGCTTGGGCGTAACAAGCTTAAGCATTTGCTGTCAAAGACATGGAAAATGGAAACTCGCTGAAGTACCGCTAACATTAATGAGTTTTGCAAAGGTATCTGAATGCTTAGAGGCTTGAGTTATTTAATCTGAGGTAGATTCTTGCTGGGGAATTTAGGAGCCATTCAATATTCAGTTGCTGTTACTTCAAATTTTGAAGAGTGGGAATTCATACCGTTAAATATCTTGATTCACAGGGATATATTTTATGAACTGTTGCGTGAATGGGAGGATAACCATGAAAAAACTGGCTGGGACTTTGAAAGAGTTCTGGGCAACAAGATCAGGTAGGAGTCTTAGCAACTTCAGCTAGCTCTTTAATGTAGCTGAATTGCTGGTGCAGCATACTAGACTCGGCATCCTGAGTTCCATGTTCTCTGTAATGGTCTTCTGCAATAATCTGTAGGGAGCTGTGCTTCTTGGAAGATACTGTCCATGTAAACTTGCATCTATATTTAAAAGTATCAACTGTTATCTTAAAGAAACAAGCCATAAGTGGCATTTGATCAGTCTTGGTGTAGCTCTTTCCCTGTGCATAATCACAGAAAGAGCCACTCTCACAAACAGTGTGTTGTGGTCTGAACATTGTCATTATATACACTTGTGTGTGCATCTCATGTTTCCAATGCCCTACTCCTGCTAAGCATGGAGAAGTGTGTTGTATGTTCGGAAACTCTTAGCTCTTCTAATTATTTCAGGGAGTTCTAGTGTATTGGCTCTGAAAACAAGACAACTGTGGCTCTTTCTATGGAAAGCAAACTATTTTATTCATTTATTGCTTTATCAAAATAGAGTATATATAAAGAAGCTGTTACGGTTTTGAAAGCAGTTGCCTTGTGGATTTCTGTGTTAGTCTTAACCACCAGCCTACTCAAGTTACATGTATGAAGGTGACTTTTCACCACAGGAGCAAAACAAGGCTGAGATTTAAACTGGGAAACTTTCCTTCTGTTTGGGCATCAGAAGTACTGCTATTGCTGTTTTCTTATTTGCATATGTGTACACCCTCAGCTCGCAGAGCTGAATGAGTTAATTTTCTTCCTAAATAACAGCATTATTGCAGGAAAGGGAGAGAGTTGTCTTATCTCTAGAGCTGTGTTTGCTCTGCAGGTACTTGGGGAGAATTTTTGTTTCCAATGTCAGCAGATGGGGCTCAGTGCTTGGGAAACCTGGTTATAAAGGTGTTGCTTTTTGCACTGGCCTTTGGAGATCGCTTTTTTACAAGCAGTTATTTTATGGGTTTGGTATAGTTTGAGGTTAGAACACTTTTTTTTGTACCACACAGATCCAGTCAGCATTTTGTGATGTTTTCCTTCGCAGGGCCATGATGGCTCACTTATCTGCAACCTGCAACCACAGCCATTTTGCCAGGCTCTTTCAGAAACAACTTATTCAGGTAAATGACTTGGTTTTTAATGAAGATATACATCAAAGCTGATTTGATGCTTCCTCAGCCTGAGAAAACAAACTGTGTCTTGCAAGTTTCTTTGAGATTTTCCTATTGAAACTTTTTTTGGGAGAGCCGAGTTTCCAGGATGGGAATTTCCTTCTTTTTCCAGAAATATAAATCATTGATAAATTACTGATGAACTCTGTGTAAATCAGGGATAAGGCACACTGAGCAAATTATGAGCTGTAAGAATTCATTCTTCATGGTTATTTACTTTGACCTTCTAATTTTAGAACAGCTGTAATTTTTAGAAATTTTAAGGATGTATTTTGATGTATCAAAGGCAGAGGTTTCCAGTTACGTTCATTAGCAACATGAGTGTACTACGTGCAAAGAGTCTCTGGTTCTTCTGTGTAACACTGCAACAGCCTCTTTTTGGTACAGTATTGCTGCTGTAGTTTACAGGGCTTTTTTTGGCCAGTTTCAAGCATCGTCTGACTTCACTGTAACTGAAGGAATGAAGAAAGAAAAGATGCTTCTGATTGGAGTATAGATATTCACTGTATTCTCTGTAAATGGCTGGCTCATTGGTGGGTTCCTTTTGGATAGCAAAACAGACACAAAACCCCGCCTTGAGTATTAGCCCACACACATTGCCAGGAATTTGCGAGCTGTTGGAATGTTGAAAATTCCTCTAGTGTCCAGTCTGAATTTGCATCAATGTCCTGTCCAATGTGTGTGTTCAGGGAGACTGTGGGAAAGAGGTGAGATGGACTTTGTTGCATCAACAGGATTTAATTAGTCCTGTGTACTGTATTTCTCCTTTATATCTGTGCCTTCTTAATGAAGACTGCACGGTTTCACAAGGGTAACTAAAGATTTAAACTGGTAACTAGTAGTCTTCAATGAATCCAATGTGTCTGACTAGAACGTGATTTGTGGAATCTCGTGGATGTTATGGTACTCCTACAGAAAAGAACCTAGACTGAGGATTTGTATCGAGGCCTGATAATTTAAAGGTTGGGAAGTGTAACAAGATGTTCTTTTGGGAGGGGAGGATGCTCAGTTTGGAATAAATGGACCTAGCAATTGTTCATTTGATGTACATAGTTAAATGTTGCTTTTTAGTATGATCTCTCTCATTAAAACTATCCTGACTTAGATGTAGGAGTTATGCAGTCATCTTTTTCCTTTACTCAGCATTGGTTAGGTTACATCTGGAGTACTGTGTCCAGCTTTGGGCTCACCAGTACAAGAAAGATAGACTTACTAGAGCGAGTCCAGCACAGGGCCACATAAATGATTAAGGGACTGGTGCATTTTTCATATGAGGAGAAGCTGAGAGAGCTGGGACTGTTCAGCCTGGAGTAGAGAAGGCTCCAGGTTATCTTAGCACTGTGTACAAATACCTGATGGGAGGGAATGAAGAAGAGGGAGCCAGATCCTTCTCAGTAGTGTTCAATGACAGGACATGAGGCAATGGACACAAATTGAGAAAAAAGAAATTCCATCTGAACACAAGAAGACACTTCTTTACTGTGAGGGTGGTCAAACACTGAAACAGGTTGCCCAGAGGGGTTGTGAAGTCGCAGTCTGTGGAGACATTCAAAACCCATTTGGACGTGGTCCTGGACAACCTGCTGTAGCTGACCCTGATTGAGCAAGACTGTTGGATTAGATGATCCAACAGGTCCCTTCTAACCTAAACAGTTCTGTAATTCTGTGATTCTTTTGAGTCTTGAGTAGCATCTATGTGTTTGAGGGAGGGGGGCATTCATTTTTAACTTTAACTCTGTGGAACCTCCAGGAAAATCTGGTCTGGGAATGCAGTATCATGGTCCTTGGAGACTGTGCTAAAGATCCTACTGAGTGGTTCATGAAGACCATGTGAGTGACAGGTGTTCTCTCCACACATCCACATGTAGCCTGCTAGATGTGCTTGAGTTAGATGTATAGGATTGGAATTCCATCTTTCAAGACCCCTAGGCTGTTTATGGCCAAGGTGGGTAGCATGTTTTGGCATGAGGAAACAAGGTCTTCTGTATTTGGGCCGCCTGAATAGGCCATGCTTGGATTACTCTTAAAACAGTCTTGTGAGGAAGGGAGAATATGTTGGGTGAGAGAGAAAGTGAAATAATGCCTTATTACAAATTTTCCACCTCACTACTCTTTCTGTCTCCTGAAGATGTGTAAAGGTCCTATTGGTGGTGGCGCAAGCTGGGGAGACACCCCAGACCAGGATGTCCTTAATATGCTGGGTTCTGATAATCTGAGCCGTCTGAAGAGGCTGCAGGAAAGATTCGTTGTTCCTCAGAGCATCAGAGGACCTTGTCCACCTCCTTCATTCCCAGGGTGCCAGCAGTTCTTCAGGGACTTCATCCTCAGCGCAGGAAGGTTAGCTGCCCATGTTTACTTGTGTTGCTGTTTCTTTGGTGAAATGTGTGGGCGACTGGGGAACACCAGCATGTTGCTCTTGCAGTGGGGAATTGTCTGGAGAGCTTGGGGCATGGTGGCAACCTAGGCAGAGCATATCAGAGATGTTTTTAGGCTGCATAATACCACACTTAGTGTTCTTGGCCAGCATGCACAGTGAACATGTTAATAAACAGGTTCTGTCTGGAGCATAGAATGTGTTTGTGTGTATGTGTGCTACATTAGGCTAGACTATATGGTAATAATTTTCCTTCTATAAAACCATAATGTCTTGTCACAGGCCATCAGCATTTTCCAGTGCCAAGGCATGCAGTTTTGCCTAGCAAGGGCACTGGGCTGGCCAAGTGTTTCTTGTGCGGTAGTGCATGAAGCTAAGGAGTTATAGGATGAAGTCAGGTTCGTGGTTTTGTTTAATGAGTTTTTCACAATCCACAGCATGGAGGAGTTGTGATCTATGGGAGATTTGAATCTTAAGTTCAGTTATTTTACAGCTTCCTGCTTCGACAGATCCATATTATTATCCTTATGCTGGGACTTGCTAAATAGCATCTGTTCGAAAAAGTACAAAATAAGAGTGGAAAAAGGGGGTCAGCCAGTACTAGTCTTGTCCTTTGCTTTCTTGTTTGTCAGTCTGTTACATTGGATGTCTGCTGATGCTTGACACAACTCATGAGACAAGCTTGAAATTTTGCAGTGTGTTAGTTGAGGTTTTACTGCTGTTTTCAGCCCAGTCTGACTCATCATCATCTTTTGCTGAAGTTACCAGTTCAATCAGCACCTGATGGACAGTCTGTGCCTGAAGATACTCGAACTGAATGGCCTTACTCTGGTGGAGCATGAGCACACTGATGGGGAAGCAGATATGGATGAACAGGTAAGCTTGTTTTTTGCAAACACATCTGGCAGGAATTTCCCTGAGCTGTTCTAGTACCCAAAGAATTACTGGCTTGATTGTGAGTTGCCTGGAGCTTCCACTGCTGTATTTGCAGGTCAAGAGCTTCTTATTTGGTTTTGTCATAGCTCTGCACCTTGGTTATAGATGTCTGAGCCCCTTGCCATTTACTTGTGTGCTTCAGGGTGCTTCATAGAACTGTGTGATAAGAGATGATGCACAACAGTTTGAAAAGTGAGAGCCTCTTCTTAGGTTGTTAGTACCCTATGTTAGATCAATGAAATAACTGAGTCCAGTTGTTGCACTCAGTTGCAATAGCTCCTTGTTACTTTTCCATGCAGAAAGATTTTAGTTAGAATGAATTTGTAGTCATGCCTGTTCATACCTGTTCAGATGTTTCTTCACTCATCTGTACCTGTCAGAGGTGTCACAGCTTATAGTCTATTAGCAAAGTAGCAGCCAAAGGTTCATGAAGAGTTGCAGAGCAGTAATGTTATAAAGGAGGCAACATGAGATCAGCTCTCTGCCCTCTCATTGACTCCAAAGTTGTGATTGAGCAGCTGCTTGTTTTAGAAAGCTCTTGAATTAGTTTCTTCTCGCTGTAAGTGAAGCAGTGGAGGCAGCACCACCTTAAAATGCTTGATAAATGTGTATTTTGGAAACGTACCTTTATTAAAAGCAGTGATGAAGCTATGTGGTCCATTTACATGAAGGAAGTGGAAGTTTAGTATAGGTAGTTGCTTTGCCAGTTTAGGGTAGCATTGCCCCAGCTTGCTTTTCTTCATTTCAGGATGAAAAGAAGCGTTTCACTGTGGTCCTATTAAGCCTACGACTCCTTGCCAAGTTCCTGGGGTTTCTTGTTTTCTTGCCATATCGCACTGTGGAGCAACCAACTAGAGACTTGCAAGACTCTGCAGTAGCATTAAGAAACCAAGTAAGAAACCAAACTCTTGTAAGAAATCTAATGTGGCCTTTTGCTCGACAGGCAGGTTTTCTAATCTAAGGAGGGGATTATGAATAGTTATGCCCTTTCAAAGCGAGCCACTGGTTCCTGGGATGATGTTATACTGTTCTGTGCCCCTACTGCATATTCTGGGGTTGGGAACAAAGGAAAGAAGAGGGTTTTTGTAAGCTAGAAAAGGCAGAGCAATACACTGATGGTGAGGTACTCAGTCTTCTGTTATTTGTGCTAATCTGGGGCTGTCACACCAGAAGTCTGACCTAGGTAAGACGACTTGTATTTATAGTGTAAAATCCAGCTACCAGGAATGTTTTTGTTAGTTTTGCACTCATCTCCTAGCTGTGTGTCATACTGAATGCAAGGAGGCGGGGGTTAGACATTGACTCCACTTGTACATAGTCCGGCTTATAGCCTTACTTTTGAAAGTCCCAGTGGGACCTTTGGTTGCCGTAGCAGTGTGATTTTTACCTCTGCTCGTGTGCAAAGAAATGTGTTCGTTAGCCAGAAAGTCAACTCTTATTTGTACAGAAGATGAAATCCTAGAAAGAAAAGTCAAGATACAGATAAAGTTTTTCTTTAAGTATCAAAAGGTAACTTCAAGCTGTTGCTTTAACTTCTGTTGTCCATTAAGACCCTGCCTGTACTGGACGTATTGAAGCTTCTGAGACAATCTATTCGGGATCAGCGTTCTATCCTCACTATTCCTTGGATTGTGGAGTACCTTTCCCTTGTGGATCATATTGCTCCTTTCCTTGATTACTACAGGAAAGTATTTTGCCTCTTGCTGCAGGTATACAGGTGAGAGCCTGGGGAAGGATATTTGTTAAGAACTTTTCTGTGAAGGTTTGCATGCTTAGTTGAGGTGCCTGGTGTTTGAGAATGCATGCTGGTCCTAGTTTGAGATTCTTATAAAAGTACCTTTTTTTTTTGTGCAAATCATGAGCACTTCTTATCTTACATAAAGCTGCAAAGGGAGCATATCGTAAACTCAGAGATTAATATTTGATTTAAATATGTGGTTTTTCATTAAGTAAACAAAATTCTTTAAATCTCCACTCTCTCATTCTACATGTGCAGCTGTGAATTTTAAATCTTGAATTTGAACCTTAAACCTACAAGGTCTCCCATGCCTAAATAATGCTCTAGGTTTCTTTCCTATATACATGAGGAAAATTTGAAGCACATTCTAGAGTTACTTAACACTGGCTTTTCCATTGTAAACTTAAAACAGCATGTTACTCAGATGCATACGTACAAAAAAGTAGAGCTTGTGCTCCACTCTTCAGGCAGACAAGGAAGGAATGTGTACATGGTGACAAATAGTATAATTAGAAAATGAGTGGTTTGGGATTTTTTTTTTCCTTAATGAAAATGGAGCTACTGAAATCTAACACACTCTTCCTGCTTTTGCTGCATGGCAGGTTAATGGTCCTTTCTGAAGATAAGGAGATGAGTTTCCTGAACAAGCTGCTGATCCTTGCAGTTCTGGGTTGGCTTTTTCAGGTAGAGTCTCCTGTGTGCACACAGCTCTTCCCTGAAGAAAAAGCAGGGCACAGAACTCAATAGAAAGTAGTATTTGAAATGAGTTAAAACACTGCAAAAGAGTAGTTTGTTGTTTTGTTGGGTTTTTTTACACTAGTGTGGGGTTTAAAGAATCCTCTGCATTCTAATGGAGAATTATTTTCCTTTAGTGGAATTGTGTGAAGCAATATTTTTTTTCCAATAGGAATTCTAATTGCTGCTGAAAATCTGCATCCTTGTAAGCAAATTGACAGCTGATTCCTGTTAGAACTGGAAGCTCTTGTCACAAAGATGGAGTGCTAGCTAGCAGCCTTGAATTACTGGGGAATTTTTTATCTGATAAAGGGGTGGTACATGATGAACTTTTAAAATCCTTTTGTGCCTCCGGTTGGAAGCAAAGTAACTGCTTAGCAGGAACCTGTAGGAAAGGTGAAGGATGCTATATGGGGAGGGTAAGGAAGGTGGCTTATGTTTTCGTGATCAAACTAAATCTTTAATTTTACAGAAAGGTTCTCCTTAGGGCAGAGAGGATCCTTAGTGCTAGGTTTTTTTGTGGGTGGCAGGTTGGTGAGATTTTACTATCCTCTTTATCAGAAATAGTGTAAGTTACTGACTGCTGTTTGGATTGTAACTGCTGGGGTTTCTGTTTCAGGTTCCATCAGTCCCTGAGGAGTTGTTTTTTACCACTGATGTCAAGCAGGAGGGATTGATGATGGATACTGTGACATCTGCTCAGGCTTTGGTGAGTTAGTGCAGTAGCATGTCCTCTGAATCTGTGGATGAGGGTGGACCTACCACGGCCTCAGGAGTTCAAGATTTTATCAGGAACTTGGCTTCTGTGCAGCTGCATTGAGCATATGTAGGCCAATAGATGTGATGCCCCAGTTTGTCCAAGTGCCTCAATTGCATTGCATCCTGGATTGTAAACTGTGTGTGTTGCAGCTCTGGGGCTTTTGTCAGGCAGGAGCCACCTCACCTGCTGCAATGGCTTGCAGAATAGGTGCCAAGTTATGCTGGAGGATCAGATGCTGTTTTCCTACTCACTGATTATTGCAGTACAAGGTGAGCTGATAGAACTGTAGCTCTTCCCAGGAATAAGTAATAGTAATGGTGAACTCAACAGAAATAGTAAGATGGGACTATAAGAGCAAGGTTGCTGTCTTTGGAGTCACCTGTTTTCCAGTTGCATGATAAAGGGTAATTGAACTGAAAATAGTATGAGCAAGCAGAAAAGGAGGTGCGTTTCTGGCATGTGCGATGTTTCAGGTAACTCCCAGACATGCAAAAGAATACATAGTACTCCTTGAAAAATGAGCAGTATGTTTGCCGAGATATGTGCGTATCTTGTTCTAATTAAAAAGTTTGGTTTGCACTGTCTCTTCAGTGGCAGAGATCAGATGCAGAGATCAGCTGATTTTTTTTTCCAAATGTGTGCAGTACGCACTACCCTCGTGGATGGGATCTGAAGTTGCTTTTCCTTCCATGCCTCTGGCTGTGCTGTGTGATACTGGGGTGACAGTACTCCACAGTGCGGTGTTCCAGTGATTCTGGGTGAAGACACCTGTGGAGGTGTAATGCATAGCAGATGCACCTCATTTATTCTCCTCCATGGATAGGTTTCTCTTTTACGAGTAGCAGCTGTGGCAACAGTCCTGGTTCCCTTCTGTAACCGTCAGCTTTCAGCTGGGCTTTGACAGTGATCAGAAGCAAAGGTTGAGCTACACTGACTAAATGTAGAGCAGCTTATTGTGGGTTACAGGGCTGGACTGAAGACTTGGGCTGCAAAGTTTGTAATTTTACTGTGGATTTGGAATCCAGTTATTTTTGTTTTCATGGAAAGGCAGTTCTGAAATCTGGCTGTCACCACATGTATGGGATTTCTGACTTGCTGAAGACCATTTCATTCCTGCTGTGTCCTTTCAGCATTTCCTTCCTTTTCTCACCAGGACTCTGTACCCTTGGTGGATCAGCAGTTACTTTATACCTGCTGTCCCTATCTTGGTGAGTATTTTGTTTATATTTGCTATATAAATAAAATATATTAGTATATATTTAATTTTATTTTTTGTTTTTACTTATATTTGTCCTTTGGTACTGTGAGTCCTCAGATCGTATTTCTTACCCCTCCTCACAACTTCAGGTCTCAGTTGTGTATGAATCCACCTTGATAAAAAGTTGTATTGCAGAAGCTCACACAGCTGTGAATAGTATCTGGTGAAGCTGGGGGAGGGAGGCTACACAGTCAGGGTAGTTGATCTACAGAGCTTGAATACAGAGGGACAGGGGAACTCATCCTTCACAAACTGGAAGGAAGCCTTATAAGGAGTAAGTGTACAACTTTTCTATCCTAGGTATAGGGAGAGGTGTTTGTACCGTGAGGAATGCCTTGATCCTTGAGCATATTTCTGCTGCCAGGCAGAGGGGAAGAATCCTTTTGTGTCCTGGTGCTTTATCAGGTTGTTGTTTGAGGTATCTTTTTCCTGGGATCTGACTGCCGTTGGTGAAATCTCTCTCTGTAGACAATAGAGTCCCAGATGGTGGGATGGTGCTCTGCTTCTTGGGACTTAGCTGCTGAGAAAATTGTATGTTAAACCTGCATCACGAAAGCTTCTAGGGGTTGAACTTCAAGCTTTTCCCCTGGTATTTTCTCCCGACCCTGTTGGAATTTTGCATAACTCTGCTTGCCTTGTTGTCCATGTAGACGTTACAGTTCCTGCTTGCCATGCTAAAAAGGGATGCATAGAAATGACTGCTCCCTGATCCTTCTGAATGAGTCCTATGTGCCAGGGAGCTTTTTGGAAGCCTCCTCTTTTATCTTCAGAGCCTTGCCTGCCTTGCTATGCCCTGACCGTTAAATGGGTGGGATGCCCCTCTGTTTCTCTGAAACTTCAGCTTTCGCAGAAGCTGAGAGAATCTGCTCTGGAAACCGGATGGACAATGTGAAAGTCTTTCTTGAGTTTTGATTTGTTCCCTTGCTTATGGGGACGATGACTACTTTTGCATGTTTTTCTGTACAGGTGAGCTACGGAAACTGCTTGCCTCTTTTGTGGCTGGTAGTGGAGCAAAAAATGGTGGCTTTATAAGGAAAATCACCCCCACAGCTGCAGAGTCCTTGGCACCCAAGGCTTCTGTCACACAGCGGAAATTGCAGGTAATGAAATTAGGGAGTCACAAGGGGAAGCAGAGCAGGAGAAATTGCTTGTGTGAGGGTAGGGTACACAGGGGTATCCTAATACCAAGGAAAGAAAAGAATGGGCTTAGGCAGCAGGGAACATTGTGTTTTAACAGTCGGGTATCCTTACTCGTCATTCTTCTGTTATAGTCATGTGGCTGGGATACCATGTGGGTGTTGAAATCCAGATAACTTCGGTAAGCGTTCTTGCAATTGGAACAACTCCTGTTTCTCTGTCTGCCTTTTCTTTAACATAAAATGTTGGTATGCTTCTCATACTCTATTTTGGTTAGATTGTAGCCACGCTTTCCACCGAAAGAACGAACTGTGTAGGAGCCGACAGGATTACCAGCCTGTAATTAAAAGAGAGGATCCTTTCTTTCCAAAAACAAACACTATGTGGTGACTCACTACTAGTAGGTGCTGTCAGAACTTTCCCATTCTTCCCTTTACTGGGCATTCGCTTTTGTAGCTTCATAAACCCTGATAATGAGCTTCAGATTAAACAGTTAGAAGGAAACAGGAAGCAAATATTTTACAGGGGTACTGAATGCTACAGAAGCGGAAAGTTCTAGTGTAGGCAAATTGCGTGCCTTTTAGCACAGTTCCAGATGGTAGTTCTGTCCATTCCTGTGTTAAGGAGAGGATCTGGGTGGAGTGCTCTAATCAATTGTAGCACTTTTCTCTTGAACAGGTAGAGTTGGAACAAGCCTTCTTCCACAACCAGCCTCCCTCCCTACGGAGAACTGTTGAATTCGTGGCAGAGAGGGTGGGATCCAACTGTGTTAAGCACATCAAGTAAGTGCTGGTGATCTGTTCTGTGAATTAAGAAGTAGCTTTACACTAATGAGGCAAAGAGTTGATCCTTTAAAACTGTGTGTATGGGGGAAAGAAGGCTTCCCTCAGAGTATGCTACTCTATAGCAGAACACCAAGGCTGTATAAGGCTATGACAGTGGGGTCCAGCAACATCTGATTGCCATCATAGAGGGGAATTTGTGAAGGGATGCAGAGAGGAGGGTTATATGACTGTGGGACACTTGGAATGTGAACATAGTGCAGCATTTTGAGACTTTATATCCCTTTCAGTATGTTCTTGCTAATGATAGGAAAATCTCAGGTCAGAAAGGACCTCTAGAGGTCATCTGATCCAAACTCCTGCTCAAAGCAGGGCCAGCTTTCAAGTTAGATCAGGTTGCTTGGCACCTTTTCCAGTGGAGTTGTGGAAGTCTCTAAGGATGGGGATTCAGCAGCCTCTTAGTACTATGTTCCAATGCTTAATTTTCCCAGGCTTTATGAAAAATGTTTCCTTATATCCTATCAGAATTTCCCTTGTTCCAGCTTGTGCGTGTTGCCTGTCAACCTTCAGCTGCACACTTCCTGGAAGAGTCTTGTTCTGTCTTCTCTATAACCCTTCCTTCTCTCTTCACCTTCTCTTCTTCTCCAGGCTAAGTGAAACTGGATCCCTCAGTCTCCTTGTAGGTCATGTGCTCCAGCATCCCAGCTATCTTAATGATTTTTTTCTTTTCTCCTGCAGTCACTCAAATTGTCAATGACTTTCTTGTACAGGGGTCCCAAAGCTGGACACAGTACTGCAGATGCAGTCTCACAGTGGCGAGGGAAGCAGTAACTTCCCTTGACTTGCTGGCTGCACTGTTGCTAATGTCAGCCCAGTATAAGACTGGCCTTCTTTGGATGCTGCTAACTTATTTAGCTTGTCTGCTGGGAACCCCAGATCCTTTTCTGCAGAGCTGCTCCCTAGCCAGTAGACCCCAGCCTGTACAGGTGCACAGTCGCCACCCCGTTGTCAGCCCATTTCTCCACCTTGTCACAGTCCTTCTGAATGGCAGCCCTGCCCTCCAGCATGTCACTCATGAGCTTGCTGAGAGTTTGCACTGTCCCGTTGTCCAACTTGTTGAAGACCATTAAACAGTATCAGCCCACAAGGAATGCTGGTTGTAGTGGGCTGCTGTTGACATCTTTGAACTTCTAACCACTATCCATTGAGAGTATAAGGGTATTGCTGCCAGAAAAGATACCCGTAACCATATATGTTTCTATTAAAACCTAAAGGCTTTTGGCTCTTGAGTCTTAGTACTATTTTGATATCTTCATTGCTGCTTTCTTCTTTACAAAAAGAACAAGGAGATGGTACAGTACTAAACGCAGTGTGATTAGTTCTTTTTTTAGCAGAGTGGTTTATTGCATTTGAGATGAGTATCCTCCTAAATTGGGGAGAACAGGTGGTTACAGTTAGTGTGCACTGTTTCTTGTATTGATTTCAGTCTGTCTGATTGTTCTTGTTCTTTTTACAGGGCGACACTGGTAGCAGAGTTGGTTCAAAGGGCTGAAGTCATGTTGCAGGATAAAGTAAAGGAGGAGGATGCTAATCATGACAAGCTGCTTGAAGAGGTGTGCGCTCATCTGTATGAGGAAGGGGCCCAGGCACTCATCAAAGGCAGAGAGTAAGGAGGAAAAGTTATTTAAACTTGTGCCTTCCTTTCTCTTCTTATTGCGGAATCTATGAGCCTAATTTGGCTTGGCCTGTCACGCTCAGGTTCTGGTAATTATAAACCCTGACCTCTGCTCTTCTTAGGGTGACTGTCTGCTGCGCCTCCAGCCAGTTAATGCCGTATTTGTAGGAAGGAATAAAGGTGCTGTGTGTCCCTCTGCATCCAGCTCCAGACAGACATCCACTGCAGCTATTGTATTTCCCTTCTTTGGAAAACCAAGTATTGCAGCTTGGTAGCTTGTAATTGCTCTTTCCTTGTCTGGTTCTTTTGGTCTGACTTATTTCACTGCAGTCTTCCAACTGGTTTTGACTGTAAGAGAGCATGTGAAAGTTGCTACGGTAATGAACCTCCGAGTGCTGTCCAAGAACTTCGACTAATCTTGTGGCACGTTTTCTTTCTTTTCTTGCAGATTTTGCAAAAAGAAAGGTCCTGAGGCGGTAAGGGTGTTATTGCCAGAAGAGACATCTGCCGCAGTACGTATTTTCACTAAAACTTACTGGAGTCCTTGGCTTTAAGCCTGGACCATTAGTGTTTTTCCATTGCTGCTTCGCTATTCCTTAATAGCTTAGGACAATGGAATCTATTGATGCCCTCATGTGAGGACTAACAGCTAAGGAGGGTCACCTCTGCCAGGCTGCCTTGGATATTCTGGCTAAAGTGATACTCTAGCCAATAGCTGACTGTTGAGACTAGAATGCTATGTAAATTGCGTTGGTCTTGCAAGGATAATGCTTTTGTTTTAGCATCAACTTCCCCAAGAGTTGATGGGGTTTGTATGGGGTTGATGAGGTTTGGGAAATCAAAATGGGTCAGTCCTATTGCTCAGACTAGCAGTTCCCACAGACGTGGTGGTGCTCTGTTTAAATGTTGCATGCCGAACTTAAGCTTTCTCCCTCTAGACTTCCTTCTGACTTCTCACTGACTATAGTGCTGTGACTGGTAGTAAATCTCCTTATCACTTGTTATCCTCCCTGTAAAGGTTTTAAGTAGTGCAGAAGACATTGCAGTGGAACTGGCTACTGAGAAAGCCTGCGGCTGGCTTTCTGCCAACATTGCAGGTGAGTCTCCTGACTCTGAACTGGGGCTTCTAACCTGTGTGTCGTACTCTTTTCTGAGATCAAGGGGTAGAATTTATTCCAGTGTTATAAAGTACTTGGTCCTACTCATTTTTCTTTTAGTGGGAAGCATGCAGTTGCTCTGTCCCTCCTTGTTTAGGAATAAGAGGAATGATTTCTAGCTCCAAGAACCTTCTTCAGGGATTTTTCAGGCTTGGCCCATGTAAGTGATTTTTAGTTATGGAGGCTCGTAGGATGGTGAGAATGAATGCGGTGGAAAGCTGCTTCTGAAAATACCATCTAGGCTGAAGTTGTCTTAGCACTTCAAACGTGTGATACCGACAACTGCTCTCTCAAGCCACCTTACGGTCCAAATGTACAGAGTGCTTCTGAAACCTTCTGTAAAACACACACCTCTTGGACCGGGTGTGTTTTCAGCGGGCTGAAGGCAACTGTAGTCCTTTTACTCTGTGATAGTGCTCTGGCAACTCTTCAGGATCTCTGAAAACCCGTTGTTTCAGGAGGTTGTGCCAAGAATCTGGGGAGGAATATCCACCACCATTTGCAGCAGCAGGAGTTCAGTGTTTTGGATGCTGGTCAAAACTTATTCTGGTAGAAAACATACGGCTTTCATGGGCACAGTGGTTGAACTGGTATGATCACACTGATTCAGCTTTGTACTTTGGCACTGCTTCCTGGCTTAGCTACTGTGTTCATTAAACCCGCTGAAATATTTTGATGGAAAATGAGTTGCCAGTGGTACCTGGTGGTAATGGGTGGCTGCCTTTTAGAGCTGTGGGTTAACACACTCTCTCCACTTGTGCCTCTGCCTATTAAATATAAAGGGAGCTCAGAGTGAGAAAGGTTTGAAAGTGTAAACTGTCCTTTCCTCATTCACCATGGCCCTCGGAATGAGAGGCTAATAAGAGTAGTGTTTGGAAACAGTTGTCTGCCTCACTGGAGAGAAAAACTGAAGTAGACAGGATTTGTTCCCTGTTCTTTGTAGCACTCATCAAAAGAGAAGTGAAGGCAACCTTCAACAGAATGCTGAAAGTCCCAGGACTTCCCTTGCCTGGCGAGGATGCTCTGGAGTTGAGAAGGGACTGCCCTCCAGGCTGTCAGCACTGTGCTCCCTTTCCCTCCCAGATCATCAATGAAATTAAGGTACATAGTGCTTACTTCCTGACTTGCCCTAACTCCCTTTTTATTTTTCATGCTGGTGTTTTTTGTGGTTTTTTTTTTGGGGGGGGGGGCGGGGGGGGGGGGGGTGTATTGTGGTGTGGTTTTTTTTCTTAAAAAGGGAATGTTCTGATTCTGAGAAACTGGCTGTAACGAGTGTTTAGGAAGCACAATGGAAAGGTCTCATGTTTTTTTTCATCCCCGTGCTTGCTGTCTGTGTGTATATCAGAGTTCCCTGCCCAGGAGCACTATCTCAAATACAGGATTTCTGGTAGCGCGGCAGTGGCCCTTTTGATACGAGTACCACAGAGACCATAGTGTGGTGGGCGTTGTGTGCCATTGTATGCTGAAGAGTCAGCATATCAAAATAGCTACTTTTTTGTAGACCTGCTCTTTTTATGGAGAGTCTCCTGGTCTCCGTTTAGAGAAGTATTTCCTGTTGGTCCTTTCAGTCCTGTAGAACTTGGTAGACTGTTGCATCTTATATGCCAGGAATTCTACATCGAATTAAGTGTCAGATGAATCTGTATGAATCTGTTGAAAGATTTTTGCCAGTCTGCATCTGCACCTTCATTCAGCTATAATTAGGGAGAATCAGAATATCTTAAAAAGAAGGTGATGGTATGGGCGGGCTTAATTTCAGCCTTAGATCCGAGCAATTTTCTCTTCAAACTGTTTCAAATTACATTTTGGTCTTTTCTCCCAGGATTTTAAAAGGCCACTGTTCTTGTAAAAATCATGCAATTGTATAACCTGTGTGAGTAACCTGTGAGAAAAAGAAGAATTCTAAAAACCTCATTTTTTTACCATTATGTATTCTGCCTTTTTTTTTTTTTTTTGCTGCTTCTTGTCTGTTTGAGCAATAGTACTGGATCTCACTGTCCTCGCATTCCCAGCAACTGTATGAGAATGAGTATGCATCCTTTAACACTTTCTTGCTTGAGCTAAAATAAAAAGAGGAGGCTTAGGTATGTGAGGAAACCAGGGCCTTTTTCTGTAAACTATTGCTTTTTGAAGATAATTTTATATGGTATCTTGAGATACAGCTTGTAAAATATTTTCTTTTCTTTTGATTTCTGTCCCGGGTTTCTGACACTGGGTGGTAAATTGCTGGTGATGGAAAGTGCTACCACATGTAAAATTGGCTAAACCAGTTTTCATACCATAACCCTGTTTAGTGCTCTTCATACCCAACTTTGTGTTGACACTGAAGCTACTTTGACAATACAAGAGGACTCTGGATTTCTGCTGCACTATCAGATTTATCTAGAGCTTTCAGAGCTAGTTACTTTTAAGAAGGATGAACTGGTTGCCCTCGTTGACTTTGACTTCATAATATTAGTGAGAACTGTGGTAGAAAATCAGACCTAGGTAAGGTGGTGAAAAATTCAGCTTTAATCTGTCTTACGAAATGAGGAAGATACTAGATTAATTTTTTTTTTTTTTTTAATGAGGACCCGAGGACTATCTATGAACTGCTCTGTCGTAAGTCCAAAGATCTGTTTGTGGAAGTGCAGGACACTAACAGGTGAATTACTGCTGTCTTTTTCACAAGGATGTACTCTGTGTGGCTGTGGGCCCACGGGATGAGGGTGAAGCGGTTGACTACGTCTGGCTGGAGTGCTTGCTAGGAAGATTGAGTCAGACACTTCGATGCAGAAAGGTAAAAGAAGAAAAAAGCAACAAAAACCCCTTGGACTACTTTGAGCTGTCTTCATACCTGTAAGCTTGTTGGCTTGCCTTGCCTCACAGTTGAGTTCAGTTGAATGTGTTTTGTCTGAGCTCAAATGTGACAAAGTTGCACTGCATTTTTTTTTATACTGTGTAGGTCTGATTTCTACTTAAAATTAGCCTTTGTGGATCCCTTTTCATAAATGATTTTTTCCTGTCTTTCAGTCTTTAGTGGTCTCCTGATTACAGCTCTGTGCTTCTTGCTGTAAATTGCCTGCTCTTCTCCGATACTTTTATCCCTTGGGGAGCCCTGTTTTGTCCAGTCTGCAGTATGGGGACACAGATACAACTTTTTTTTGTGTTTTCCAGTTCATGTGTCCCACATCGGAACAGCAGCTGGCAAAGTGCACGGTTGAGTTGGCTTCTTTGCTGGGTAAGTCAGTCATGATAAGCTATTTAACACTGAAATCTCTTATTACAGTTCTCTTAAATCTTTGGGGTCAGAGACTTCAAGTTGGGAGGGAGTGTTGATCTGCTGGAGGGCAGGCGCTACAGCGGGACCTGGACAGGCTGGATCGATGGGCCGAGGCCAATTGTATGAGGTTCAACAAGGCCAAGTGCCGGGTCCTGCACTTGGGTCACAACAACCCCAGGCAACGCTACAGGCTTGGGGGGGAGTGGCTGGAAAGTTGCCTGGCGGAAAAGGACCTGGGGGTGTTGGTTGACGGCCGGCTGAATATGAGCCAGCAGTGTGCCCAGGTGGCCAAGAAGGCCAACGGCATCCTGGCCTGTATCAGAAATAGTGTGGCCAGCAGGAGTAGGGAGGTGATTGTCCCCCTGTACTCGGCCCTGGTGAGGCCGCACCTCGAGTACTGTGTTCAGTTTTGGGCCCCTCACTACAAGAAAGACATTGAGGTGCTGGAGCGTGTCCAGAGACGGGCAACGAGGCTGGTGAAGGGTCTGGAACACAAGTCCTATGAGGAGCGGCTGAGGGAACTGGGGATGTTTAGCCTGGAGAAAAGGAGGCTGAGGGGAGACCTTATTGCTCTCTACAACTACCTGAAAGGAGGTTGTAGAGAGATGGGGGTTGGTCTCTTCTCCCTAGTAACAGGTGACAGAACAAGAGGAAACGGCTTCAAGTTGCGCCAGGGGAGGTTTAGATTGGACATTCGTAAAAACTTCTTTACCGAAAGGGTTGTCGGGCATTGGAACAGGCTGCCCAGGGAGGTGGTGGAGTCCCCATCTCTGGGGGTATTCAAAAGGCGTTTAGATGAGGCCCTAAGGGATATGATTTAGTGGGGGACTTGGTAGTGATACGTTAATGGTTGGACGCGATGATCTCGGAGGTCTCTTCCAACCAGAACAATTCCATGATTCTATGATTCAGTATTTGGAGCTCGTGGATGTTTGATTCTCTTTGGTGTCATTGAGTCTGCAGATTTTTTTCTGTCCATTTGGGTGGTTGCTCTTATTCCCTTCCACCTTCTGCAAACCAGCATGTGACCAACCATCCTTCAGATCTGGTGTTCTCATTCACATCTCCATTGGTCTTTATTTATTGATACCTTCATTTAAATATCTGATATATTTTCCAGTATTTCTGCCTCTGAAAAGTTGCGGCTGAGTTTTTTTCCCCCTAAAAGTAAGGACCTGTTCCTTTAAATTATATTTTTATGGCTCTTTTTGGAGAGAATGGAAGTAACTTGTTTTCTGTGTATTGTGACTTCTGGTGAGAGTTTTCAGGTTTTTGTTTTTTGTTTTTTTTTTTCTCTTGCTCTAATCTGTTAAATACAGTATTTTTCTCAGCCAGAGCTAGTGATCTGGATACAGGTGTGTTCTCCCTGGGCAACCTTCTAATTTCCTGGTTTTAGAACCTTCTTAAGAAGTGTTCTACATTGTTCATTCTTTCAGAAAGCAGTTCACATCTGAATATTGTGAAATTTTATTCTGGGGGGCAGCAATGTAAATCTGCCCCATTCCATTAGACTGTACCAAGGAAGATCTGGTATCTTCCCTCTGTGTGTGTTTAGCTGCAGTTAAACACTGTTCAGCTTTACTTTCACTTGTATGAAGTTATGCAACTCTGCCTATAGTCAAAACTATTAACAACTATTTAATCTGTTTATATGTTTGAATGTTGTTTTACTGTGTTACTCTCCTCTCCTTTGGAGTAACACCTAGGGCCTCTTTTAATAAACATTAGGCTGACTTTTATTTTAGTCAGTTGTCTTTCAAGACTTGGGTCTATATGCCAACCAAATGGTGTTCTTCATCTGAGCAGTATAAATCTCTTCCTATGTCATACTTGTTTGTATGGTTTCAAAGCTCATAATTTCGCATGTTTCTAAACTCCAGTCCTCTTAGGTTCACTGGTTTACACTCACTAAGTGTTTCTACTTCAGTGACTGTTTAGATACCAGCTATGCAAAATGCGCTGTTGGACCAAGATGATGACTATAAAAGGAAACTAATGCAGCTATAGAAGCTGTAGAAGTTCACCTTTCTTCCTTTTCTTACAGTTTCAGATCGTGTTCCTCTGAGTCTCGGGATCAAGTCCCCAGAGAAGAGCTCCGAGAGGCTGCGTGTAAAGAATAATCCCACCTATGGCCTTCTAAAACTGCTGCTTTCTGTCTGGAAGGGCGACTTCGGGACGCCTGTTCCTGTGCAGCTGATGTTCAGCAAGAAGAACATGGGTTATCTTGCCGAAGTTAAGCAGCGAGAGGTAAAGCTTATTCCGATCTGTGGAGCTGCCAGTTGTCCGCTCTAGTCTGATCTATTCGTGTAGGAGTTCTGCCTGCCCGCAGTGTTCACTGGTGGCTTGTGTGAATGAAGCCAGCAGGATTTGGTGTGCTGTTAGCTGGCGTTGCTTCTGCAGGGGGAGAGAAGAAGAGGACTGCATACGCCTTGTCAGTGTGTGATACCTGTCTGGGGGGCTGTCAGGAAGGCACAGTTTAATTTAGGAACAAATGGCAAAATGGCCCATTTGGCCTGGGAGCCGATGAGGGCTGAACACGTGTGACTTTGTAACAGGTTGCATTTGTGTGTCTTTTATCAGCTATCGTTTTTGCATGCGTATCAGTGTTATCTTATAAGATCCCCAACTATGAAGCTGAAAGTCACCCTGTTTAGTTGCAGGCTAAAACCAGCTTATTTCGGAAGGTAAGAAAAGAATTTTTCAAACTGTTCTTGAACACACAGGAATTAAATACTTGGTGTGTTTGTTTGTTTCTAATTCTCCGTGGAAACGGAGAATTAGAAATTTTGAGACTTTATGGTAGGATACAATGTATGAACGGAAGGAATTTTGTTCGCTCGTTTTGGATGTTGCGCTTTGATGTCATTCATTGCCACACCCAGATAAACAATGTGCTGTCTCCTTTTGCTCCTTTTCTCCACGTTCTGATCCAAGAAGAAAAACATGAATTGTATTAGGGATAAAGAAATGAACACAAAATCCATTTTGAGTTGTTGATACTTTTTTTTCTCTTCTGCAGTGGGATTTGTTCCTTTTCATGCTTCACGGTCTTGTAGAACATGAACTGATGAGAACTAGTGAAATAGAGAGTTGCTTGCGTAGCCTCGAAGAGCTCCCTTGGCCCTCAGTAAGTAATTAGATGTGTGTGAACAATAAGTGAAATAAAAAGTAAAGCTACATAAACGGTTAATCCTTGTAGTTCTGTTTCATGTAGATGAAGCCCATAACCTACCCCGTCCGTTTAAACTGTGGCAGTGATCTTTTCTGAGAAGGGTGTGGGGATGAGAGGGGGGACCGGACCTGTAGACCTACAGGCATTCAGCTTTACCATCAGTGTTGTAGCTTGTCTAGGTTCTGCACTGGAAAACCATCGGCGACGTGTTTAACCTTGTGAAGTTCTTTACTAGAAAAATTAAGTAAGCCTCTTTGTTGACATTTGTTAATAAGGGTTCTCTGGTTTGTATCTGTTTGTTAACAGGATTTCTTAAAAGAACTGGAAATGCTGTCCAGAGTATTTATATCAGAACATCATATAGAAGAGCCCAGGACTAACCCCTGTGAGCTGACCAGACAATCTCTAGGTACTGTGACAGCACAAAGTTAGTGGAGGTGGACTCTCTGTGGACAACAATTACTAACGAAGATGCCAGTGGAACCTTTAGTGTTTGTGGATGCATTGTGAGCTCTTCGCTGGGAGCGCGCTGCAGATAAGAGGTCGCTTTGCGCAAAACCTGCCACTGGCCTTTCTGTTCGTGGACATTTTGCCCTGGTGACTATGCTGAAGGATTTACATCAGCAAATGGATCTCCAAGTCAAAAGTCCTTTAAGCACCTTGATCGTGGCTCAGAGCAGCCGTTTTTTAGACTCTCAGACACTTTTTGTATTTGCGCAGCAACAGGCTGTGACCAAACCCAGGAATCGGTTCAAGTGGACAAGTTACGTTGTCATCAGAGACGTGGTTTCCCGGTGGCTGTCTCGTCCCTTAACTTAATGTGATTTCTCATGCTGTCTTTTGACACAGACTGTACTGTCTGGGGAGGGAAAAGGTGAACCTGTATGACGTGGAGATGAGCCTATATTTATTTTTCATTGTAAGCTCAATTTCGGAGGTTTGATTTTAATTTTTTTAAGACTCATTTTAAAAGTTAAACCATATTAAATATATACACCAGAACGTTGATGGCATTATTCTTAAAGGATGTAGATGCTTAAGTGTTTTTCCATCTCTTATTGGAAACAGAACTTGTAATTTCCCAGGGTTTTTAGCAGAAATAAGGGAGAAAATATCTGTTTATATTTTTTACTGCAGACAAATGACAGTATTTTTTAAGACACTTTTTTTATAATACGTGAACAAAGATGGCATCTGGCTGCTATTCACTGTTTTTTATAATCCTTCTTGCCTTGAGTTTGGGTTTTGTCAGACAGGAAGAGCTGCAGCAAGAATACTACAGCCTGGAAGAACAGACAAAAAGTAGTGAGACAGCACTGTGACATCCTCTGGAGAGCTGGTTTTGAAAGGAATCCTTTCCGTGGAGGACAGTGGGTGTTTCCTGCCCTTGCGGATAGATCATCACTGCGGGTGTGACCTCCCTTTCACCCCCCCAAGGTTTTCCCTAAACTGGAGCTTGGTAGGGACCGCTGGTGGTTAGCAGAATAGGATTAGGTGCTCATTAGCTGTCTCATGGCAATTCTTCCCCCACACCCTGTAGCAGCGAGTATATTTTATTTCCTTTTGTCTAGGAGTGTCCTGTTAGTGCAGGGTTTTTTTTTCAGAAAGCAAATACTGTGCTATGTAAAAGAACAACATCCGGACATAGCGAAGCCCAGGGCTTTTTAGCTTGCTAATTAACTTACCTCTTCCTTGTATAAGAAGGTGAGAAAAGGTAATGACATCTTGGAGTCAGTGATTTAAGAAAAACCACACACAGACCTAATTAGGTAGAACTGTGGCTTCTGTTAAAATATATTTGCTGCAGAGAGAGAAACCATAGAGGCACATCAGCGTCTGAACTGCACCGAGATTTTTCTTGACTTGGTTACTAAGCACTGCACTGAGAGATTTGGCGCGTTCCATGTGCAGGCCTTATTTTAGGGGTTTTCTGATGTGCTTGAAGCAGAGGGCCCCTAGAAGCAGGCATGCTGTGTATGCAGCAAGGACGTGCTAATACGAATTGAAATAGCAAGTACCCCATATCACACCATACCTGCTCCCTGAGGCTATTATGTGACATTTTGCTGCAGATCTCATCTGAAGTTGTTGTTTGTCATAATAAACATGATTAAATGTTCTGGTCTGTGTTCAAGCTGTCGATATATAATCTCTTTGTACTGGGCAAAGTACAAAAAAGTGCCTTGCCACAAAGCATGTGGCAGAGAAAGTATAGTAATCATCTCTCCTGTTTGGCCTGCTGCTTCTTTGCTTATACTGAAATATAACTTTATTTTGTTAAATGGAGGGGTGGGGGGTGTGGCAGGAGGAAGAAGCTGGAATCCATAATGGTTTAAAAAGGTGCTCTGGGCTCTGGAACTGACTTTTTATTTGGGTGTTGTAAAACTGTTTGCATAGATACTGTGGCCACAGCTGTTTTCATGACATTGACATACCTGAATTATTTTTTTTTAGAAGGTGACCGAGCCCCAGGAGCAGTTTACTACTTTCAGAGCACATAGTTATGCCCTGCTGGGCAGAAGGCAGTCAGTTCTTCGGTGGGAACCAGCAGGTAAGAAACACCTCTGTTTCCATGTTATGGCTTAATGCAGTTACTCCAGTCTCTGGGCGTCTTGTGGCAGGTACTCAGCCTTGGCTGCTCCGTAAAGTCAGACACCTGGCTTTGTAACTCAGCCTCAGGAGCAACTGTGTAGCACGCTGTTGTCTGCCTAGGGATACTCGGCAGGGGCACCGCTCTCCTGAGGACGCACGACTCCGTGCCGTCCCACTGGGCTGGCAGACTCCTCTCCGCGTGAGTGCTTCAGGCGTTGTCCCCGTGCCCTGTGTGCTGCCTCTCGCTGTAGCGCCAGCGGCGCTGCAAGGAGGGGAGGAGAGAGCTCACGGCAAGCTAGGCCAGAGTGTGTGGCCTGCCTTCTGTCAGTCCTTCCTACTGCAAACTCACAACCCTCAAAAGAAAATGAGGAGAAATGGCGTTGTGTTAACTTCCTTGTGGATGTGCAGGTCAGAGGAGTTGTGTAGCTGGGCTCAGGAAGACTCTTCAGCCAGTGCCTCATTTCAGAATAAAACAAAACCCACCCCTTTGCTTGGACAAGGCACTGCGTCACAGAAACCTCATTTCGGCAGTGACTGGCTTCTTGACTCTTGTGCCACCAATTCATATTCGATGCACGTTCCCCAGCAGGTACGCAGGAGACCTACGTCTTCCATCGCGAGCCAGCCGTTACGTTATTTCCCCATCCATACCCGAGTTCCACAGATGGGTATCATCTTGGCTGGAGCAAAATAACGTGGGGCACGTTTTCTTGTGTAGAAAATACCATTTATTGTGGATATGAAAATAGCAATCTTGATTAAGAGCAGAGATGCAACAGTAGGTGGTACATACAATTGGTTTGATCATCTACTGCTCAGCAGTAATTTACAGGAAGTTGGGTTTTGCCCGTTGTAGATTAACAAATTAGGTATCTGCTGGGTTTTTTTTTTCTTCCTTCCAAACAAACCAATGCCATACGGTAACAGGTACCATAAAATGTTATATTTGCAAAAGAAAACATTCATATAAATAGGCTTTTTAGTATCAGTTGAAGATTGTATTAAAAAAAAGTCACATTAATTCAATACCGATAAAAATAAAACTTAGCTTTGATAGCATATAAAACCGCTTCAAAACAAGCATATATAAATAACTTAATTTGTAAACATAGAAAAAAATCTTATGTATATATAAAAATAAACATCTGATGCACTGTACAATAAGACATTATCCTTCATAGGCACTGGCATCGTTGATCAACAGGAGTCCCCCTAGATGTTTTTCCTACAAAAACTGCTTTATCACTAGTGCCATGTCCAAAATAAACGGGGAAAAAAAGCGAAGCACTGAGCAAATCTTTTGTGGATCGTGTGAGGACCTCCCCTGCCTCCTCTGGAAATCCATGGAAGCAGCACTGGGGACAGAGCCAATGCACTGTGCTGCCATTTCTGCTCATTTTTTCTAGGGCTTTTATGTACTGCCTTGTTCACTCTTCCTTTCTTGGTCTCCACTAAAAGGGGGGGCTGTATGACAGGCTGCCAATCTGGAAATCTGTGGCTTCGCTCAGTTGCAGAAAACTTTGTGACGGGTTGCCCCTTTTTCCTCGAGGGGCTGTGGAAGATGTATGACACCCGAAGTGAACCATGCCGTGACTCAGCTGGGCAGGCTTTTAAGAAAAGGCTGAGCCTCACCAAAAGAGAACAGTAGTGTATTGGCGTTAAGATTGTAACCATGACCTTCTAAAGAGAAAACAACGCAAATTCGTAAGCGAAAGGTTTTGTTATCCTACCTGGTATAGTTTGGGGGGGGGGGGGAGGCCTTGGCCTGGTATGTCTCAAAACTGCTATTTTCTTAAATATCAATTTAAAATAGCTATTATCTTTTCTTTTAAAACTTAATATATTAATAACAGGAAGTAACATAGAAGCTGAGAGCCAAAATTACACCTGTGCAAAGATACAGTAAAAGTAGATCTTGGCTCTTGACCTCCAAGGTGGGAAGTGCAGCTAACTTCACTGTACGCTGGGAAAACGCATCTTTTACTGAAAGTAACTGTGTTAAAGTAGCAGATGCTGACTCTGGTAAGGTGGATGCTTGAATACATAGTTCTCACTTGACAAATTTAAAGTGCAACAGATTCTTGAACACTGTGGGCTTTTTTTAGCTAAAGAAAGCATATCAGCAGCTTTTATTGCTTAGATAAGATATCTAAAGTGATTCTTTACCATTGTGCTGAAGAACTAAATGAAGTTATTCAGATATTTGAGTTGGTTGTGTTTGTTTAATTTTAGGAACGTGTGACCAAACTAGGGAGCGTGTTGAACAAACACGTAAAGCCTGGCAGCAGGATTGTTGGACTAAGTTCAACAGAAACACGATGAGGTAATTGAATGGGAAGAGTCTGTATCCACTGCAGCAAGACAGCTGGTCATGTTATGGACAAAGACGCGTGATAAGACTATGACCAGGCGAGACCTTCAACTCTTGATGCATTTGGGTAAAAGTGTAGAAGGGCTGATGGAAAAAGCCATTGTGGAAAAATGCTGGAGCTACTCTTATTTGCAGGATTTAAATTCTAGAAACAAGCTGATTACTCAGTACTGCTCCCTATTAATGACTGTCGCTGTTTACAACTGTCAGTTTGGTTTCTTTATTTCAAAGCACCTAATTCTGCAGTGCAGTAAAACTGTGTCCTGAGGTGTGGTGGTTTCCACTGATGCTGCATAGTGTAGTGGCAATCTGAAATACCTTATACCGGCTGCAAGTAGTCAGCCAATTACATGAGAAAAATCTATCCAGGGTGTAGGATGATTAGTGGATATCGTGCTGTTTAACTTGCCTTCAAGGGGAAATAAATCATTTAACTTAGCTAGCTGACTATATCTACACTGTTTAGAATTCTGCAGGTGATATTTATCTCAACGTTAGAGAGTGGCTTTGCAGCTCTACTCAGAGCTTGCAAAAAGTCTCGAGCCATACGTGCACTGTTTCCAGTTCCTAGTGCATTTCACTGCTTCCACTGCCTTTTTCTCACCGCTGCCTAAACTTTTGTAAAGAAAGAAGGTTGATCTTTGAAGCTCCTTGGAAACAGAAATGAAATAATACACTTCTGCATGTAAGAAGCTGGCTATTGTAAAGCAAAGTCTCGTCCTCTGCTCTTTATAGAGGCAGCGCACCTTCCTGCTCTTCCGTAGAGGTTTTCCGCAGCTGTCTCCAGGACAGGCTCCCCAGGAGACTTGCTGGGTTTCTTCTGAGCAGCGTTGTCTAAAATAAATCATCCTTTTTTCTAACTATACTTTTGTACAGTCCAATGTTAGCAATTACGCTCCTCAAGTGACGCTTGGTTGTGACTGTCTTACGAGCCGGCATTTGACGTTACTCTCACGGATGCTTGTGTCTCTCTGTGAGCTTTCAGCTGCTGCTAAGTGTCCGGTTTTGCACCGAACACTAACTGGCAAGGAAGTGTGCCAGTCGCGCGATCACCAGAGGCTGTCGCTTAGCAATGGAGCTCACGAGCCTTGCGGGGATAGCCGGGGCACCGAGATCCACCTGCAGAAATTAGAAGAAAGGCCACACATTGCAGGGGTTCGCACCTGTTTTTGAACAAAACACTTCTCCAGCCTGGAATAGCGCTGATGTTGCAAGTATGCGTTAAGCACAAAAGCAGTTTACAGCCAAACGCTGTCATTACTGTGTCGTTTCTATCTTTTCCTTCCCAATACTCCACAGACTTTCAAGGCTTTGCGTATTTGGTGTTACTTTCAGCAGGTATGACCCACGCTGCTTTTGAGTTTGAGCTTAGATTAAATATTACTAGTTTGCGACAGACAGAGTGTTACTGAAAATGTCTATACGTATACTAAAGTGCAGTATAAAATGCATATAAAATTTTAAAATGCATCCACATTACACATACGCATTGTAAAATGCATATACTAATTACTATAATTTAAAGATAATATTTTTAAAATTGTATCTTAAAAACATGTTTTATACAGATAAGTTTAAAGGACTAATGCCATCTAGTGCTCAGATGAGCACTTTAAACTAAATTACACACATTATGGCATTCTCTTCTGGACATCTTTAAGTACTCGGTACCACTGTCTCAAAGAAAGCCTACTTTTCAGATGAGTCTGTAATCAATGGATGGCAGGATTTTCTCATTCTTAACTGGAATCCTAATCTTGACTTCTCTTTTGTACCTATTAAGTGTGAAGAATTAATGACTTCAGTCACAAAAAGTGAACAACAAGTATTTCCGTGCATTTTGAAAACAGTATAACCCGAGGTGGACTTCCTGTGCGCACAGCAAGCTGCGAATGCAAACAAGACTCTCCGTACTGGCTCACCATGTGAGAACGCAAAATACACTAAAATTGCTCATAAACCTTTACAGAAGAGTCTTGGTATCCAAGGGAGCAGCTTTAGATGCTGTAAAAACTTGGGATCATGTGCTTAAGCACAATCCTAATAAGATTCTCTCTGCGTTACCGTACATCATGCCAGATAAGCGTGAAATGGAGGTGACTTTTATGGTCGCTTCATAAACTTCATGGAGCACAGCCTATGGATTATATTTTTTTGTTACTTACCAGCTCTTAAGTGTTCTGATATGCAACGGCTTTTTGTGTTCACAGTTGGACATAGAGCAAAATCTTACCTGTGCCATGTAAATAACTCTGGTGATATCTCTTCCATTCACTACATCAGGTTCCAGTATCCAAGCGCTTGGCAAAATCTCTCCTCTCACCACTTCTTTACAAGGGTGAGGCATGGATGCATCATAGACAGACTGAATAGCCAGGACAGACAAGTTCTCCTGCATGTGACAAAGTGCGAAGGAGACAATTTGAAACATTTTTTATGCATAATGTTTTCTTTGTTTGCCATGAGGCATATTTCTCATATTACTTACTGACTTAAAAGAGGCCTTTTAGTAAGAAATCATATTTTTCATGTTATTTGTTTGCACGTTTCTAACCAGAATATACTGTGTAATGCTTGTGTTACTGCCTCATGGGGCTTGGTTTACGATTGTCATTCACAAGAGGGTTTCATACATAATTCCCTTGTGTCACATCAGCCTGGCCTTTCTTCCTATTATACTGTTACTTCTGGAAATAGGAGCACGGACTTTCCTTCCCTCTCTCCTTTGTCCTTGAACCATGAGATAGAACAAGTACTCCTCTATGCTTCAGAGCCCACGTTCACTTTACCTCTTTGGCTTCTACAGTAATGCAGCAGAAATCCCGGGGTTGCTTTAGGTAACACAGGGAGGTATCGGTCACTAAGTATACTGTGAAAAAAACATCCAAAAACAACAAAAAAAGAATTAGACTGTGACAACTTTAGCTTGTCACAACTTTCCCCCACCCCTTAAATGCACATGCATATTTTACTTTGACTTCTTGTTGCTCTTGTTGAGCTCTAGTTAATGTGCTGTAATGTGTTATTAAGGTGCTTTTTCAAGCCACTTAAGATTTATTTTGACTTTCAAACCAGTGTCTCTAGCTGTACTTCTGCAGTGAGATGTGTTTAATATTATCCTTACTTTGCGAAAGTCTTGCAAAACTGAAGTTCCCATATTAAATAATGAAATTGTTTATTCAAACCTGAAGAAATGAACTAAGATGCCTCTAACTTTCTTCCTGGCTGACAGCCCGAGCTGAGGAAGTACATAACGTCAGTCGTTTGTGTTGATACTCACCCAGCTGAATATGGCTGGTTACCTTCTTGTGTATTCGAGCTGTGTTGATGGTTCTGTCGTACAGATGCCTTTTGCCAGGATCTCTCACTAGTCCCCACACGTAGGGAAGAGGTCTTTCTATCACTCCTGCTCCCAGAAACCCGTGCCTTGTCGCTGACGGGAAGACTTTGTAGTAAACCAGCACCTCTTTTTCTGTACATTGATATCTGTCAAAGACAAATGAAAGGTATTTGCACACAAGAGGGCCAAGTACATAAAGGCCTCCCATTATAAAGACCTGCCATGAACTTACTTCCAACCAGCTGCTGCTTGGCACGTGTAGAGATTCCTCAGGTTATGAGAGCACGCTGCCATCACCTTAGAAAACAATGACAAATGTACAGGTAAGAGAAAGTTGTATAAACTATAAATTGCGTTCAGCTTTTGCAGGCTGCTACAGTATCTTCTACTCAAACTACTAAGTTGGCTTTACCACAAATACTTTTACAGTGCTACTAATCCTTAGGGGGTATTAACAGCCAGACTGACTTGCCTGTCATATTCTCTGCTGAAGGAGGAGATGTATATATGTAAGCCTAAGCCTGTATACTAGCCTAAACTGTTGTGAGAAAATGGGAGGTGGGGGGAGCGTGTATCTCCAAATGATGTTGAAGTGATTCTACCTGATCTGAAATAGGAAGTTGGTATGCTTTCCTTCGAGCTACACAGTCACGTCTTGCCACACACAGGTATGTAAAGCCTGCACCGTAGGAATTCTTGGACGCTAGAGGAGTTCAGCAGTTTCACCAGCTTCTCTCAAACATTTCAGCTAACATGCAACATTCTCTGCTGAACCCCACTGCTGCAGCCTGCCTCACTGCCCCCCCCCCCCCTTTAAAATTGCTCAGTGTGTCCCTCTGTCACTGACAGATTGGTGGTGTAGAACAACAAGGCTTGTCCCACCCATTTTTGCCACAACTTCCAGTAGGAGGTATAGGAATAAGTGAAAACTCTGCTTATTTACTTACCTCAGTGGTAGCATTAGCCAAGATATGTTTGGATAAATCTTGGTATCCTTTTGTTGAAGAGGAGCTGACTGAAATAGTTAATCCATGAGTGAACCTACAGCTGATGCTACTAGAAGGAAGGGGTGGCTGAATTCTGCTGGCTTCTGCAGGAAATGAAAAAGCCACAGGGGAATTAAAAAAAAAAAAACCAAAACCAACAAACCCACCACTATCCTGCAGTTGTAGGGACTTAAACCCTCCACTGGAGCACCAAATCCACCTGATCCTGACACAGGACTGATGATAACATCCCTTGTCTAGACAATCTGTGTATCGGTAATTGCACTGCGGTTACATTTTTGCATTACTCAAGTTTAACAGTTATTATCACATATAAGCTAATAAAATAACCTAGAGAAGAATAGGCAACATCAGTCTTGGGGATAAAAATAAGAACTTGCATGTACAATCCTGTACTCGTTGCAGCTTCGCCCGCCCTGCTTCCTTGGTTCATTCAAAGCACTATCCTCACATCCTCTCAGAACGCTGTACTTTCATGTTACTACCTCAAAAGAGCAACTTCAGAGGGACCAAATCACCATTTACTTTTTCAAGAAATTCTAAGCAAGCTCTGGCTACTGGTTGACAGTATTTTTCTGAAGTCGTGTAATGGTAGGGACATCCTCAAAATAGAATCAAAATAGATTTTGGTTTGCATAAATGACAAATTTCATTAGGCTTTGGGATACAACTCAAACACAAGCAGATGTATGTTTTACTTACCAAATGTTGTATCCTTCTGTAGTTGCTCTAACATGTAAAGCTGACTATTTCTAAGAGCCGAACGACCTCGTGTATCTCTTGAAAGCAAAGCATTTCCAGAAGAAACCTGATTTAAGAAAGAACAGAAGTGGGGGCTTTTTGTGTGAACTGGGAAAATAAATTATGTTACATAGCAAGTGGAATATTCGTAGCAAATCTGCCTTACAAGGTTCAAAGCTTCTCTTTATCATAAGGTAACTAACTCCTTTGCCTTTCCCCTGGTTACGAACTGATACCTTGACTCAGGAAATTTAGCAACCCAAGTGTGAGGAGCTAGCACAGGTGCATACGTCAAAAAGTAACTTCAGGAAAGCTCATGTTCACACACACAAACTCTTAAGTCAATGTATGCGTCATTGAGGGAGGCACACTGAGAATATCAGATTCTGCTTTGTCACAAGAACAGGCTTGTTTCTAAAACATTTGACAGCGGCATTACTGACAACAGTAACACTGTCTGGTTTTTATCTGAGTTTGAAAAACCAACCAACCAAAAAATGCAAAACAACAACAAAAAAATCCAACAGGAAAAATAGAAGTGTCACTGTCTTTTGCAATTACATGGCAATGCTCCCTCCACCCCGTGTCACCCCTCTGTGTACTAGTGACACAAACTTGTCCTGCTTGATAGCTGTGACAGAATACCAACCATCTCAAAGAAGGGTTCTGTTCTACATTCTCTCTCTGTTATTGTTGAAGCAGCTGGAGACATCTGTCTCACAGGCCAGTTGTTTCTCACCTGTCCTTCCTGGCTGCTGAGGTTACTTGCGGTGTAGGTAGCGGTGTTACTGCTATTGTACCCAGAGGTTGGGCCAGAGGAGAGGCTGAGGCTGGAGTCTGTACATAAAGTGCTTGTACTTGCAAGGGTCTTCAGCCTTGCTTCTTCCTGTAACAGGTATCACAGTATTACAAACAAAAAAACCACACAAACCTTAACCTTGCACAACAGCTAGTCAAATCAATAACAGCACTGAAAGATGGAAGAGGAACAATCTAAAGTCCAATTTCTTTGAAGGAGTGTTGGCAGGACAAAAGCTGTTGCCTTACAGAAAGTATTAAACAAGCAGGCTCATTTGGAAGACTACGATTATATAAGCCGTAGAGCGAATCACCCTGTAACACCTGGCAGTCTGGGAACATGCAGCTTCTGCCGTTGTTATTCTTCACATACGAGAGTCCAGGCTATCAAACCAATGCTATGATGCTTGTAAGGGGAAAAAGAAGTTTAAAGAAAGAGATCTCTTTTCAGTCCCATTTGTTGTTCTTTGCCTATTTCTCTACTTAACTTGCTGGTCAAGTGTAGTTGTTAAAGACTGAAGATTTTACTTTAACCAATGCAACTACTCAATGGCAGCCCAAAAGATGAAGAAAAAATTACATAATAGAAAATACTGAGAACTTCAAGATTATTTATACTTTCAAGGGCAGTTTTAAGTTTGATTTTCCAACTCGGGTGAAGTACATCTACATTTCACAAGAAAAATACGGCAGCAGATGTGATAAGATCCAGTCATCCAAGTGGAGGTGCCTGAATTCCAGGTGCCTTAAAGGGTGCAGAGCGATGAAACGAGCGTTCCCCACATTTCGCACCACCTACACAGGTATGAGGAGAGGAGGCCTGCAGCTACGATGGAAGCTGCACTGTGGTTACGGCATAAAAGCATAGTCAGAAACTGGGCAGAACAGACACATCCTAACAAGGTATCGTCCTTGCATCCTGCAGAAAATTTCACGCACTCAAGACAGTGCAGAAGGAAAAACAAAAGTACAAGACAAACACGCACCCAGAGGACAGTCTAAAAAGAGAAACAGAAAAAAGAAAAGAATAAAAGCCTTTGTGTTTAAGTACATACTGAAATAAACTCAGTTTACCTTAGCAAAACTATTCCATAGACTGGGCTGTGTAAGCTCGAGCCAATGAGACAACGTTAGGAGTTTCTTGTACATAAAACATGGCTTCGAGAAGATGTAGTTCAGAAGCATGAACAGTGTATCAGTTCAGTATGACAGATTTTTTTTTTTTTTAAGTACAAATTTGCATTTAATTTGCTTTTTCTACGTTGATGTGTATCAAACAGGAGAGTTAGAGAACCACAGAAAAGTTTCTTTAAAAAAATGCACTGATGAGAATAATGCAAAACGGTCTCCTCTGTAATGCTCACCTTCTGTAACTGAGAAAATATTTGCTCCCGTATCCGCCTTTTTTCTTGCTCAGCTCTCTCCCGAAGTTTGTCCCTAGCTCGTGCAATTTCAGATTTGGTTTCCTCTCGTGCCCTCTGGTAGTCTCGGAGCAACAGTTCAATGTCTGAAGGATGCTGAATGCTTCTTCTTTTTGGTTCTTGAACTCTGTAAGGATAGGTAAATGGGGGAAAACACACATAATTACTTGAAATCAGGTCGCCTGACAAAATACCATGAGAAAATCCTCTTTCAACACGGAATAGGAAAATTTGCCAGAAAAGCAATTAAAGCCCACCACCTTAGCCTCCAAAAAGTTTCTCTTTGCTCACTAAAGGCTGCACAGACATTAACCTTGGAAAATGATTCAGATTGCAAGTCCAGTTTACCACTGAGATTACTCTAGCGATTGCACTGGTTTCCAGGTCAGCTCTCCGTATGGTCTAAGGTTACTGCTTTGGCATATCGCACACAAAAGAAGTGTGTGGGGAAAATAACTGTCTCCTGACCTACCGCAAAGGAAGCAGAAGTCATTTTGGGGGTGTGGTGAGGGAATTCCAAATGGTGAAGTGTTGCAGAACTTTTCTGATATTTAGCATGAAACTTAACTATTTCATGTGGCTTTTAAGTTAGTGAAGGAGTAAGAAGACAGATTGGTCTATAATGAGTCAAGACTGAATACCTGGCTGTCCCCATACATCATACACATAAAATAGACACTTGTTATGGACTGAAATAAACTAGATGGATGAATTTAATGAATGTTTTCTAAAATCAGACACACATTTTTCCTGGAAAGCACTTTCTATCCCAAAGTTTAACACTTCTGCATTGAAAAGAATTCTGCCACAGAAGTCTCAGATGTCAGTAAGAACCATTAACGTGCACCCACTGTGAACACTGTTGATGTTCATCAGGCCAAAAGAGAGGTTTGTAATGCCCTACCTGGTATTTTCCACCACATCTCTTCTCAGTTGTTGCAGATATTCTCGGCGTCTGCTGGGGAGATCTAGATCCCTCTGACTTGCATCCAGCGTCTGCAACAGGCTCAAATGCTTTTGAGGACTCAGACTTCGGCTTCTTTGGTATCTTTGCAGCCTTTTTTCTCTTTCCTTCCTCAGAGTTTCGATAGTCCTCATGTGTCTGTCAGGGAAACGTGATTAGAGTGACAAGACGTACCCTGCAAAGTTACATTTTCTGATTTTTTAAAACACTTAAATATTAGGTAGCTTTGTAATGTAAAATTTATAGGAATCTACTAACATACGCTCCCCTTGCAAATACCCCTTTGGCCACATGCTGACAGGTGATGCAGAAATTCTAAAACTTCACTGCTTTTATAATGGTAGGAAATGTGTAAGAGGGTCTTGGTTACTGCTTACAATGACTGAGAGGCAAATTGAGGATGGAGACTAATGTAGCTACTCCTAATTTTTTTTAATTACAACAGTTTCCTAAACTGAGTTCTGTAATCCAATCACAAGAATCTAGGATCTTGATTTTTTCATATTTTGTATATTTATAGGTTTTTAAAATTTGTTTTTGCATATTCATACAGCAGCTTTTATTCACAGAAGCATGAACGAGATATTCCTGTAAATAGGATGCATCAATTATTTTTATATTGCAATAAATCAATGGAACATATTCCCATGATCACCAGGTACACATGATCACTCTCATAGCTGCTAGAAGTGTTAAGAGCAGTGTGACACTAGACTTGAATTACACTGAATCTTATACTTTCCCCTGTTTTCTTTAAGTAACCCCAAAATTTTGTCTTAAGTGCATTACTTAACTGTATACAAAATAAGCTTAATACCATATCTCTTCACATATAGTTCACTCAGTGTGACTAAGTGATTAAGAGCTCATTACTAAATGTTATTTATGCTGGACGAAGTGTATTCAAAATACTGAATATAACACTGCATTAAGTAATTTACCTTTCATACAATTGCTGCTTCACTGGAATCGCCACCAGGTCATCTGCCGTTCCGCTCTGAAGGACCCTCAGCAGGGCGTCCGTTTCCCCAATGCCGTAATTGAGCTTTGCTTCGGTGAGTTCCACAGTGAAGGGATGCTGATGCAGATCCAGGTGAATGCCAGACATAATCTGAGCACGCTCCCTCTGAAGTCTCTCGATTTCTCTGCTCCTGCTGTCACACAGCTGGGATTTCCCTTCCAGTTCTGTTGCTCGTGTGCTTCTAGGTTTCTTTTCTGCCTGACTTCGTAAATCGGTCGCACTGCTGCTCAGGCTGAGTAACGAAGGAGGAGGGCTGCCCTTAACACCACACCAGTTGCTAAACTTGTTGTGTATGGGTAAGTCACGGAGACTGTAGCTCCGAGGCCTGTAAGGCTTTGCAAAAGTTGTATTTTTGTTGAGAGGAATTTCAGTGTCACATTCACTTTCAGTGACAGAATCTGTATTCCCGTCTTGGAAGGAAGTTTGCACATCGCTCACATCAGAGAGCGGGGGAGGGCAGCCGTTTTCATTTTTCCAGAAGAAATCATGAAATTGTAGAGAAGATGCTTCTACCAGAGGTTCTGAGGACACACCAGTATTTGTCTTTCTTGAACAAGTGGCACTAATTTTTTGATTAAAAAGTAAGTCAGCATTTGGCGATGCGTAGTTATGAATCAAAGCAGTATCAGAATGACCAACGTATTTTTCGTGTCCAATTCCAGCTGAAGAACCTCTTCCTCCCCTTGCGACATACATACAATGCAGTGAACGGGCCAGAGGACTGCGGTCTCTGAGATCACCTGTTAAAACTTCCCTGTGGCCAGACACCTCCAACATACTACTAGAGTGATACAGTCGCTTTGCACAAATGGTAGTGTGGGTGTCAACTGTGAGCCTATGCTCTTGTTCCAAGTCTTTTGAACCATCCTGTCCTAAACGTTCCTTGGCTGCTTTCTTATCTAAGAAACCTCCGGATTTCTTTCTTATGCCCTTGTTGTCTCTAGAAGCACTAGATTCGCTGTCTGTTTCCGTCTGTGAAAAACTGTCCACATGAGGTTGCATGCCGGACCGTGGACCTGCCCTCTGCTTTCTCTGGTTGTGAAGGGGACTTGAAGCATCACTGGAATATCCAAACGGTTCCTTAACAGAGCAGACAGACTTGCTAAAAGCAGTCTGGCTGCTGGGACTAGCACTAAGAGTAAGAATAGGGGAAGAGGCCCTATCAACTAGCAGGGTGTTTTTGTAACAGAATTTTCTTTCTGCTGGAACCTCTAGTTCATTGACACTTCTTTTATCCTGAGCGTAAGATGCTGCAGATTGAGAGGTGCTATTAGTAGGGCTGCTAACTACAGTGCACGAAGAACCATCTTGCCCTGAACTCAGCGAAGATGATGTGACAGATGAAACTCTGGTACGAGCAAAAGCAACATTCTGCTGTGCATTTAATGTTTTTTGAAAATCTAAGATGGGAGTGAAGGTTCTGGGTAAGAGAGGCAGACGCATAAAGGAGTCTTCCAAAATGCTGTCAAGACTATCATGGAAGTCAGGATTGCCCAGATTTCTTATCCCTGTTCGTTCCTGTGTTCCTTCTTCAAGAGAGAGTGTTTCCTCTTTCCTTTTGGGAATTTTACCTACTGCATCTGTACCTATTCCTTTCCAATCAACGTTTACTGCCGGAGCTGCTCCCAATTCATTTTCCATTTTTGCCTCCACTTGTTTTTCTTCATGTTTGCTTTGAGGTTCTTCCAAAATCTCAGTTTGAGTGCCTACATCTGCTGTAGTCTGAGTGCAGCTATCTGATCTAGTAGCCTTCACAGCCTCTTCAGTTCCTCTTTGGTTGATTCTGGCATTCTGCTCGTTATCTATAATACTCTGTTGGGAAAGGTTTCCCAACAGCTCAGAAGTGTTCTGAAGAAGCTGTGACAGATGCATGGACAGGTTCTGCATGCTTGTCCAAGAAGGTGGTTGCTGAAATAAATCTCTGTTTGTTTCCTGCTTTCTTGCAGAAACATCTGTGTAGCTTCTCTGATGTCTTCGCTGCCTTTTATACCTTCCTATAGTTGCTGTTTGTGTTCCCTGCTCACATGTAATCCCTGGTAGTTTTTTGGAAGACCTTTCTGACTCAGAAGGATACAATAGTACAATTTCATCAACTTGCATTGACGAGTTACCAGGTTGTGCAGAAGGATTCTCAAATTCAGCAGTGTTATTTTCTGGATTAGTTTCCAATATTTCACTGGATACGTTGCTATACGGCTTGGTACTCTCACTTGAATATGCAGATTGAAAGCCTTGTCTGACATTGTCCCATCCTTGAAGACCTTCAATGCTGCTTAAAGTGCTCGATAAAACTTTTGCTGTAGCATATGAACTGAGATGAGAATGAAAAGGAGAATTTTGAGAATTCAATCCATTGTCTACACTGGAACATCTCATAACTTTACGATTATCCAGGTTTAAAGGAATTTGATTGCAAGAGACGTCACTTGCACTTCCAAAAACATACTGTTTCCAGCCAATCTTGCACGATCCATCTTGTTGCCATGGATGAATATATGGGTTGATATCACTTGAACTAAAATGCATTGCATCTTTATTGTCTTGCAAAAATAGATCTGTTTCTGGCTGGTATCCAGCTTCTTCAACTTTCCCTTCACTACACTGAGCTACAGAACTACTCTTCGAATGGCTATTTTCTTCTGCACCCACAGAACTGTGAGCTGTGTGCAGTAAAGATGATGGAGAATGAGTAGTACAGTCTTTTAAAGACTGGCTGCTTTGGGTTCTTGCTGCAAAATTTTGTAAATTTCTCGGATCGCAGTTTGCAAGCTGCTTAGTTTGTGCCATTCGTTGCTGAAATCTGGGTTTAGATTTAACCTGTAGAAAGTTCTTTGATTCCTGCTTTGAAAATCTTTCAATTCCATGAAGATCATCTTCAGTTGGTGATGGAGGCTCTACACTCATATTTAAATCTTGTAGAGATTTAGATGCAGAATATAACAAAGGATCTACCTTAGATGAAGCTTCCAAAGTATATTCTAGGTCAGAGAACACAGCAATAGCTGGGGCTGATAGTCTGTGACTTTGTAAATAAGGTCTCTGCTCACTTTGTTTACAGCTCTTTGTATTCTGTGTAGTAGAATATGATCTTTTGCTCCTGAATTGCACCAATTTGAATTCTTGAGGAGGCACATCATGGTTTTCTGGTAAAAACTTTAAGGAGGTACTTTCATTATTCATTACAGAAAAGTTTAGTCTTTCTGATTTCAGAGTATTATTCCTCATTACAGCATCTCCCATTGTTGAACGATTGTCTGCATCAGCATCAGGGCTATCAACACTTGAACCTGTATTATTTTTGCAAATTACAATCTCTTTTCTACCATCTGTATTTGTTCTATCTGGCACCTGTTCTACCTGTTCACCTGTAGGTTCATACCGACAACTGTCTTGCAGATCTGCAGAGTTTTTTTCAAAACCCAAGACAGGTTGATACAGTCGTCTGGGGTCAGTGCTGCTGCTGTATGTGGGATATGTTGGACTAAATGAATTGCAGGTGCGTTCAGGATCCACATCAGCATCTCCTGGATATGGATTTTCCAACACTGTAATTTCTGGGCCTATTAATTCATTTGCAGAATTTGAGGATACATCAGTTTGCTTTTCAACAGGTTCTCTACTTAATGTTTTTCTCTGCTCCGTCTTTACCGCAAAATGTTCAGCCTCAGTATTGGAATGCAGTTTTTCCTCATTTCTGTTAAGTACTTTTCTCATTTGACCCTCTTTAACAAGACTTGCCTTTCCAGTACCCCAAAAAGGTAATGATGGTAATAAAAGAGAATCCTTATCACCTAGTACTTTCTCTCTGTGTTCCGTGCAAGCTTCTTGTGGTGGAACTTTACCCCAGTGGTGCTGATCAACTTTTGTATCATTGTCAAATTTTTTACAATGACTTCCACATACAGGTTCCCCATCTACAGCAGAATTTTTATATGAAGTAGAGTCTGTGTCTGATACTGGACAATGCCTGTTTTCTTTTGCAAGAGAAAGTAAAATACTTCCTGAAGCATGTATCGGCTCATCGAATACCACAGCCTTATCAGACTGAGTGTCTTGTATTTGCAAAACAGCAAATGGAGAATGTTTCAATATACTTGTATGTGAAATATCGTAAGTGCCAGTTTCACCATGGCTTACATCTGCAGTTAAAGAAGATTCTGAAAATGGTGTTAAGGATGGGTGATTGACACTTGCAAATGCTTGGGGAAAATCTCCTTTTACAGAGCAGACATCTGCAGAACGGGAGGATACCTGCTCAGTCAAAAAAGTGTCTTGGAGTGAGTCCTCAAGCTGACTAAATATTAGAGATTTTGAGACATCAAGTAAAGAAGAAGTGTCAAAAGCACTTAAGTTCTTGGAGCTTTGAAATGGTGTATCAGTTGGAGTATCTTCTGCAAAGTAGGATGGAAGGGACTTTGATTCTTTACTGCCAGTCTGTCCTTGGCTCTGAAAAGTAAGTGAGCCCGATTCTGGTACAGTCACACTAGAAGTGTTACTGTCGTGTTCTGGGTACTCATGAATTTTATTTTCTTTTATGTCATTGCAATTCTGGAAAGAACCCTGAATTATTTCCCCTTTTTGATCTGTTCCCACAACTTTTTCAGGGAGTTTATTATTCTGAGTGTATGTGGCTTCTGCAATTGCAGAATCATTTTTCCTTTCATCTTTTTGAGAAACATCAGGAAAAGTCACAGGTACACTTAAATCAGTTGATTCACTTTCAAAGTACTTTGTTTCTTCAGAAAGAACAGCATCGTTTTTACCTTTGTCTCCATTGCCAGCAATCAAAACATCTGCAAATGATGCTGGATGATTCAGGAGACCAGGAGAAGTTTCAGAAGTGCCCAAGTTCCTATTATAATTTAGAACCTCTTTACTATAATGTGGATTTTCCCATGGAGACTTGTTGAGGTCTTCTGAAAGGGGTGAAGCGTTCTCAGAAACAGTGCTGCCCAGTTGGTCTACGCAGCACTCTTCAGAAGTCCCGTGTCCCTGATTTTCTCTGGGCTCACACCGATATCCAGCTACACCAGGCAACTTTTCATTTTTACTGTTTGCTGTAGTATATCTTGTGCTTAAAAATTTCTCCTTCTCATCATGCTGTGATAAACTCCCTGAGTGAAGTACTTTCTGAGTTGTATTAATATCGTGAAACATTTTTTGAGAAGAGATTTCTAGCAAAGAATGCCTTTTTTCCCCTCCTATATCTTCCATCACTTCTTGCTCAGAAGAAGAAAGCAGATTTGAATTATCCAAGAGCAGTGAATCAGGCACAATGGTATCCTTTTCCTCTTGAGCTGTATCTTCTATGGAATTAAGGCAGTCTTTTGATAGTTTATTAACCATTAAATCCACGCTGTGTTCTTCATGAGCATTGTTAACGTTCTGAATTATATCTTCAGAAGAATCTAATTTTTCCAAGGAAAAGGAGTTTCCTTCGGCCCCTTGCTGAAGTGCAACAGTTTCAAACTTGGGACCGCCTGCACTGTAAGGAGTAGAAGTGCTGCTCTTCCCATTGACAGGTTGCCCAGATATGGCATAATCAGGTGCACTGTTAAATACAAAGGATTCTTCCTCCTCTGTGGTCTTGGTTTGCAGAAAAGCTGCATTCTTGCTTTGTGTTTTATCAGAAAGATATTTGTCTTCTCCCGTTTTGTTGACTGTAACAGGCATACCAACACAGACCTCACTCTTCATCAGTGTTTCATAGTAAGGCAGAACAACTCCAGTTCCAACACTGCTGTTGGCTGGTTTTGTATGTCCTTTCAATGCAGTGGGAACATCTTGAACAAGATGGGAATCATCACTTACTCCAAGATATAAAAGGTGATTTACAGACTGGCATGGAGAGTCTTTAAGTGAATCTTCCTGGGTTTTTTCAGTAGACTTCAGTGTTGCTGGTGGATTTTGTTGCTTGCTGATATCTTTGTTATTTCCAGAAAAGCTGGTAGACACCCACTGGCTTTCTCTTAAGATTTCATTTAGTCTGCTGTCATCATGTGTCATTGGGTAGCTGTCTTTGTTTTCAGGGAATAGTTCGTTCAGGTTTTGTAAAATGATCAGTTCTACCTCCTCTGTGTTTTCTACAAACATGTGCTTTTCTTTGTCTGCTTTGGCCATTTTTTCTAGATTCATCATATGCACTTTCTCCTCCTCAACTCTGGAGCTTACTGGATCCAATTCACAAATATCAGGTCTTCTTCTAACAATACTTACATTCACGTTTTCTGAAGTGACAGCATCAGAAATATCAGGATATCGCATAGAGCAACTCATATACATATGGCTGTTCTCTTTAATGTGGAGACTTTTAAATTCTTGTTCAATTCTATATTGGTCAATACCAGTACTATCATCAACTAAATATTCATATGCATCAATATCTTTCATGACTGCATTTCTCGTATCTGTTACAGAGTCCACTGAGCCACCATCTTCACTCATTTCAGTAGGATCACAGTATCTTGAATCATCTTCTAACAGTATATTCTGTTCTAGTCCTGAAGCTGTCAGGTATCTTTCAGGGATCTTAAATTGATTTAAAATTTCCTCTTTGTCATCTCTGTCACAATACATCTGATGTAGAGCTGGAGACTCTTCACTAAATAAAACATTTTCATCTGTGCATATGACTTCTTGCCTTGTAATAATCTGCCCCTCAGTATTTGTCATGGTAATTTGTTCTTCACTCCCAGTCACTTCACATTCATTATTAACCTTGTCTTCCTGGGGCAAACAGTTTGGTACACAACGTTCAATTGAATTGCTACAATCTACTTGTCCTTCATTTTCAGGTTTTGCTAAAATATTTCCTTGCCTACCTGTGATTAGTACCGTTGCAGCTATGTCCTCTGTATTAAACATATTTTCTGGTGTCCTGTCCATCACCAGAGGCCCCTCACAAGCATCAAGGAAGCCTGAAGTATTCCAAGTAAAATCTGTTGTGTGGGAACACACAGCTGAAAGAGTGGTTTTGGGAGCAACAGAAAACTCTGGTGAATAAATACCTATTTCTATTTTCTTGCTTTTTTCTTTTTGGCAAAAGCTGCTTGTTTCAAGTTGACTGCCAGAACGCACAAGTGCTTTTGATTCCTGAGTGTGTTCTACGCCAGCGCTGGCTACCTCCGGTTCATCTTTCTCCTCCTCTTCATGTGTGAGGCACAGATTTGTATAAAACTCACACTGAACTTCACAACCTACGGTATCAATAGGTTTCTTTGGATTCTGAGATAGACTAATGCCTTTAAAATCCTCCCCATTCCTGTCTTCAGTTACACTTTGGACTTTGGCTACTGAGTAGTCAGGTAAACTTTCAATCTGTCTGGACTTAATTTCCAATGCATTTTTTTCTAAGTTGGTTGCACTATTGATCAATTTTGTTATTTCTTCATCAGTGTTTGCTTTTGTATTCTGATAAGGAACCATAGTTTCTTCTGGATCGGTTTCTGGGTTTCTTAAAAACTTGGATTCTTTATTTATATGTGGCCTCTCCTCTTGAGAAACAGTAGCTGATGTATTTGTGTTATATTCAACTACTCTTCCTGACTCTGAGTTTACATCAGCTTCAACAAGCAAGATATCACTTTCAGAAAAGGCTTCTTTCTCTTCTCTTGATTCAAGTAAAGATTTGTTCTGTGTTTCCATTTCCAAGAGGATGGTTGCATCAAATTCCACAGAAATGTCAGCTGTCTTATGAGTACTGTTTTCCTGCCATGTTGATTTTGAAGAGCACGTTGTGCAAAGGCAGCCAGAATGTACGTCGGAACAACTGTCTGTGGCACTGACTTCCACAGTAAGATGAGACATATCATCGCCATCTCCTTTCACTGTTGTGACATGCTCCAATAGTTTATCATAATTTTCAGTCTCAGATGCACTTTGAAAAAGATTAGCTTCTGTTGAAGCTTGGTAAAATATGCTTGAATTGGATTCTGAGAGAAAATCAGCAGCAGGGAAGGACTCAGTGTCTTTCCCATTTACATTCGCTATGAGATAACTTACTTCATTTACCACTAAGTTTTCATATTCGGATGAAAATTCTTTCTGAACTGCAGCCTGGGAATTCAAGACATTGTGTTCTTTGCTTTCACTGCTTTCTTCTCTTATATTATCAGTGCATAATGTAGAATTTTCTGAAATTTTTTGGGATAAGTAACTTGCCCGACTGTCTGCTAGAGCACATTCATGGGAATAAACAGGTTTGCTTTTGAATTCATAATGATTCAGTGAAGACAAGTCTTCATCCTTTGGTTCATATTCTTCATTATCTCTGAATGAAGGCGGCTCTGGCGCAATCTCTCCCAAGCTATCTGTGCTTGTTTCCATACAGATAATCTCTTTTTGAGACATCTCTATTGGTGTTGCAGACTGGTCGTAACTTGCACTGTGAGCAACAACTAAAGGGTTACATCGATATGTTGTCTTCTGTGAGGAAAAATCTGTCTCTGTTGTTATTTCTTCTGCAGATATTTGTTCATAATCCATTTCTTGCATTGTTTCCAAATTACTCTCCCCAGATCTGAGGAGACCTACTGTAACGGCTGATTCTGCTCCTTGTCCAGACAATGCCTGAAGCTCGTAACTGCTTACTAGAGAGCAGTTCTTATTTGTGAAGTCACTGAGAAGGAAAACTTCATCACAACACGTTGGTATTTCCCTTCTTGGGAAAAGCTGCCCATGGTTTTCAAACTGGACTTGTTTTACTGCAGATGTCTGTGTTGAGGCAATATTATGAGCAAGTCCTGTAGAAGAGTCAGCAGCAGGTGCACGGACAGATGCACTTCCGCTGGCTGAATCTGTTATACTTGATTTTGTCATCAAGTTACTGTAGTCATCATCTAGGTCATCTTTTTCAAAAGTTCTGAAGAAATCATCTTCTAAATCTGCATCTACACAGCCATTTCTCTGCTCCAAAATGTGCACAGGCAACACAGAAATAAAAGGTGTTTTTTTCAGATTGTGATCTTCTGGTGGTTCTGGATGAGTTGTGGGGAGAGAATCTTCCTCGTTCCTAGATACCAGCGACAAGCAGTCTGCAGCGGAGGTGCTTTCCAAACAGCTGAATGTTTGTGTGCATTCAGTGGTAGACCTATAAGTTGGTAATTCATTCAGTTGTTCTTGTTCGGGATGATTTGACCTTGAATGTTCATCATGCTTTGCTGAAATAGGAACAAGAGGGGAGCTTGGTCCTACTGAGCTAACAAATGAGGACATTACATTTTGATATTCCAAGGAAGAATTTTCATTAGAGTTTGTCCATCCCTTAAGAATCTTATTTAATGATCCATTCTCAGAAACTCTGCTTGCAGTTGTTGTTGTTTCAGGTAAAGGTACTTCTGATGTGTCAGAGGAGAAACTGGTGATTATTTTGTTTATACAATGTGATAAATGAGTAATGCTGCGTATCTGCTTAGAGCCAGAAACAAAAGAAACTTCAGCAGCTGACTGCTTTAGATCATCTTTCTTCAGCCAGAGCTCTGGTTTGCTCAAAGAGCACAGATGAGCTTCTTGAAATCCCAAATTTTTGTGGGAAGAAGGTGCTGTTATTCTGGGGCTGCTGATGTCAACCTTTGAGTCACAGGAAGACCAAGCATCAGTAGTAAGCAAAGGATTTCCACTTACGTAAAACAGTCTTCTATCAAGACACCTTTCTTGTTCTACAAAAGAGGCTTCTGTCCCCTTCAGCAACTGCTTGCAAGCATTACGGGAAGCAGACTGTGGTTTAGTGTCCAAATAAAAGGAACTGCTCAGCTTCCCTTCTGTATCTCTGTCGCAGGTTTTGAATTCATGGTCTTCCTCAGTCTGTATAGTTGGTGATCTAGGAGTTTGTAACTTCCAAAAAATCTCTGCTGGCACTTCATCAGATGAATCAGATTTGGATTCTTCTACTGGATCTTCTCCTGGCATCTCTTCTCCATCAGCTAAGCTGTCCAGAGAAAAGCTTCTTTCAGGCTTTCCCAGTCTCCTACGAGATGTGTATGATGTCACCAAAGATGAAATATGGTGATCAGTTCTGCTTTTGTAAAGCTTAGCTGCCTCGTGGTGGGCCTTTGACTTGTGAAATTGGCTTTTATGTTGCTTTTTGACTTTATTTTCCTTTTCTACCAGAGAGTCTTGTGACATTTGACTGTCATCGCTCTCAGAATCTTCTGGGTTGGCGAGACATTTATTTCTGTCAAAATCTTCTTGTTTCAGTTTCTCTGTGAAAGCTTTTGCATAAGCGCAAGAGAGAGAATCTACAGAATAGGAACTGTCAGTATCGGAAATCTCATTTTCATCATCCTCTTGCCAGTTCCCCAGCACATCTGTGGCTGGTTTGGACACTCCAGCACTTAGCATCTCAGCACTGTGCCACTTCTTTTCAGCATAAGAGAGGGGGGCCTGCGTGTTCATCTTGGTGAGATTTCCAACTGATGTTGCCACCATCAGAAACTCTTGCTGTTCCACTGATGATTTCTCACGACTTGGCAAGGCTGAGTTTGGCTCTCTCTTCCAACTCTTGGCTGTTTGGTTGAGATGCGCTGATGATGGGTTTCCATACACTGTTTTCTTCATTTCTTTAGGAAAGTTTTCTGGAGAAGACCTGTGGCCTTTTCCATTGATATCCATTCTAGTCTTTTTATTGGATACCTGAGCTCTATTTTGTTCTAGATTGCTACTTGCAGGCTGACTTAAATCTCCTAGCACCTTTGCTTTTGTCATTCTTGTCCCTGTAATAAAGGTTTCAGGCTCATCTTTCTCCTTAAAAAGATCAGGAGAGGAGCCTTTAGAGGTCTGGTTTTGAGATCCAGCTTGCCCTGGGCTGTCATCCAACTTTTCAATTTTTTGATCATTTTTATTGATATAAGCCATGATAGCTGAATCATTAGAGTCTTTTTCTGCTCCTTTTTTATTTCCAAATGAAGATGTTTTTTGTTTTTCAGTTAGCTGCCTCTGGACTGAAAAGGAGATTCCTTTTTCATCATTGAGGTCATCACTCTCAGAAACTTCTTTAACTTTTCTGTAAAGATATTCTACGGATGACAACCTCCCTGTTGTACTGCCTTCACAGCATTGATCAATATTTGGTGAGGTAGATATCTTTGAGACAGTCTCCCTCTTCAACAAACACCTGTGGAAATAAAGAAGAAATAAAGCCCTATCCTTGCTTGAATAATGTACTTAACAACACTTCCACATCAGTAATGTCTTGTAGTTACATGTAACGATACATGAAGCAACAATCTTAATGCCTTTCAAAAGCAAATTCTAGCAGAGAATAAAAAAAATAATTAAAAAAAAATGTTAGTAACCATACAGTCCCCTAGATATCCTGAAATATGTTTTGCAACACAATGCTACGTGGTATAGCTTAGTATTTAGTCTCTGTAGGCTCAAGTAGCTGCAAACATTAGTTAAAAATAAAGGATGGTTCTAAGTCATAGAAATCCACTTAGCAGAGTTTAGCTATTTCCTGCTTCCGGGCCATGCTGTGATAGACACCCTAGCACCCCAACTTTTTAGCATTGTGTAGAGATATTTATTTAGCTTGAGAAGGGCTTGGCAACTTAAAAGTCCAATCCAGAATCACCCCAATGATTGAAAGTGCAGAAGAGTTGGCAGATGTTAACCTACCTGGGTACCTGGGGCAGATGCGGAATACAGAATGAGTGCTGCGTGTGCTGCAAGGAACTCGAACCCAATGACTTCCTTCTCTTTTGCAACTGGTGATCTGAAGAGGACTGTACAGCAGTATTTTCGTTTAGGACTTGGGATTGTTTCACACACTCTTCACTGAGCCAGCAGCTAGCTTCCAGCTGCTCTAGGTTTTGCTTGGCTTCCAGTAACTTCTGCTTCTTGACTATCCTTTCCAGCTGGAATTTGACCTTTTTCCGTCTTATGTTTCTTTCTGCCTTTTTTAAGGAGTATCTTCGCAAGAGCTCCAGCTGCACCAGTCTCTTCTTGTTCTGCTGTAGCAGGGAAGGGCTGATTTCCGGCCCAATGGTACTCTGCACCTCAGCCTCTGCATACAGCGTAGACTCTGTTTGCACTGCAAACTCCCTCTGCTGTTGCTGAAGGGCAGCCAGTCGTTTATTCTCATTTATAAGCCACTGCTGGTCTGTAAACAGAACAAAACAAAGTAAAAAATCATGGGAAAAACATTGTTCGTTACTATCTTGTTTCTTAATTTAATCAGCCTTGAGAACTCATTTGAGAACAGAATTTCTACGCATGTAGAGCAGAGTCTTGACAAACCATTTAGAGAAAAATGTATCATTGCTGTACTTTATTGGTAACCGAAAGCCTCTCCGTTGGGATAAGGACTCGGGTAACAACTGCAATATATAAGCAGGGGCTTGGCTGATACAACTAAGGAGACTGGTGGATAAGATCTTGTTTGTAAACATAAAGTAGAACACATTTCAATTTCTCAAAGATTACACTCAAATGTCACCTTAATTTTGTTGTTAAAATACAGTGGAAGCATTAAAAGGCCTTAGTTCAATTCTGTGCGCTTTTCAGACATAGGGTATATATTCACAGTAGTGAGGGATGACTTCATTAGCTCTTTACTGTGAAATATGCTACTCCTTCTGCTTTAATTATTCTGAAGTCATGTGTTAAACTTTGTACGTGTTACTTAGGGAATGAATGTATGTGCACTGAGAGCAGAGTTAACAAGGGAACTGGAAGAGGAAGTTGTACAGAGCTAAACAGAGCCACGGTGTTAATGCAGCAAACGGAATTTCACGCACACACTAATGAGCCTTTGGCTAATAAATTCCTACATTTTGAGTGAAAAAAAAAAAAAAAAGCACTTGTGCAATCTTCAAATGTTACTGACCTCTCATCACAGCATTTGAGTGTTTTGTAACTATTCTAAACCAAACATTTCTCTTTGTGCCTTCTGCTCCTATCCTTTCCTCCTGAACTTGATTGAATCAACAAAAAACACCCGCAAACTATTTTCTCCCACTTACCTAGGCACGCTGAAAAAAAGGGAGCCCAGAGTCATGCTAAGGAACTTTGTTTAGCACAGGAAATGGCAATTTTTGTGCTCACCCTTATTGGTGGCAAGTTCAGTAAGCCTGAAGGCTAGACCTCTCTACGCCCTAGTTGGGATGTGCCTCATTTGCGGGGGCAGCTGCCAGCTACCAGTCCTGCGGATGGGCATGCAACATTCAAAGTGGGCTGGAGACAAGGCTACAAGGAAGCCACCGTATCGGTACCTGCCAGACAGTTCTGCCAGCCTCTCTAAACCCATCAGATGGAAACTTCCCAAGCAACACAAACCCTGTGTGGCACCTGGCTGAGGCAGAGCAACAACCACAAATTTACTACCTGTTGCAACTACAGCTGCTCCAACAAGCACTTGGCAAAACAGCCTGATGGGAGGCCACATATCTTGTACACGAGCAGTTTAGCATGTAATGTACTTGAAATAAATCAAATACTCTCATGGCAAGGATGCAGGTGAAGCCAACACAATCTTTAGCTATCAGGATGAACATAATTCAAAAAAGACAAGCTCGTATCACCAGTCAATGAATATTTTTCATAAAATCACCACTCTGCTCCACAAAGAGACTTAGCTTCTCTGCTTTTGTTATGTCCCTCATATTTCATAAATGCTAAATATGCTCACAAACCAACTGATTAACCTAATTTGATAATAAAATGTTACCTTTGCTTACACGCTTAGTCTTCTCTAAACATTCAGAACCTGATCTTTGCAGTCAATAGGGAAGCAGTAGAGAACACAGAACACCAGGCTGATTTGTTTTTAAGCCTGGATGCAAGACTACTATATTCCATGCAGGGCATGTGCTTAGAGGTTTTTTAGAGTGCAGTGGCTTCAACCTGAGCTATGATGAACTGTAACAATCAAAAGAAGGGATTATTGAGATCACCACTACCAGATTGTGTCTGATGGCTTAGACGTGTTCTCTTAACGAAGCAGAGTTTGTTCATTTTTATGCTGCTATGAAAATATACTTATTCAGCTGCACAAAGCAAACAAAAAAATATCCTTAGCTGAAAAAGCAATGTAAAAATCACAGGCAAGGTTCCTTGACAAGTAGAGCATTTCTCAAAGGACCAAAGCTTTTCAAAGCCCTTCTGTCTTACTAGCAGCAACATGTTTTTGGCTGGGTTTACCTTCAATCAGCAGTCCTTTACTGAATAAGCAACCTTTCGTTGCTTATTCAGGGGTTAGGAATTAAGAGGTATTTAAGTTTGATGCAATGAACGAGGGCTACCCGCAGCTCTGTACAGCTAAGCTGCTAGAGATGAATTTTGGGCTGTGGGAGTTTCCCTAATGTAAGAAATCATTAGTGCATAGGCATTGTCAGCATCACTTGCTTGGTGACTACTGATCTTGTTAAACATAATTCATTAGTGATCCCTACCACAATGAGTCTCCTGTCCTGTTTATTTTGGCAGCTCTGCGCACAGCACATGCACAGAAGTAGGAGTTCTAACTCTATGGTTACTCTATGCATAAAAGGGAAGCACTTGAGTCATTATTTTAGTTAGTTTTTCTTAATAACATTTTTAACTTTCACATACAAAGCTTTTTCCTCAACTCTTTATTTCCAGATCTGTCCTCTTTAGCTTGTTTCTAGCAAGCAGAATATTTGGCAGGTAAGAGTTTCCCTGCAACAGAGCTGCAAGCTCTAAGATGCTAATTAATCTCTGCTCACAAACTTGCCTCTGTCAGGAGCTGAGACACAAAGGGTGCAGAAAAGGTAGAGAACTTCAGTGGGTTGCCAAGTGAAGAATTGTATTTGGCTGGCAAAAACTACCTGCCTAGCTAAGCTTTGTGTGAACACAGCAAAGCCAGCAGAACTAGACAGAAGCAGAGAACAAGTCTACAGAGGCACGAAATAAATGTATTGTGGGAGAACTCTCCTGGTTCTCTGTACTATCTACATATCCTAAGTCCACTTCTGCTACATCCCATCACAATTTCCTTTTAAACTCTTCATTGTGGCTAGCATAATTAAAAGACAGTAGACTGCCTAAGTTTGTGTCTGAGAAACTTCAAAAAATTCACAGAAGGTTACTTCTTCCAGGAACCAATAGCAGGTTTTGCCAAGTGGGAACAGTGCCTTTGTAATAGACATACTTTGCTTATCAGGAAGCCTGGATCAAATCATTCATTAGGAGACAAACTAGAGAACACTGTAACCACCCCATTTCAGTGGTCAAAAACATCTCAAGGTTTAAAATGTTCTCAAATCAGTCTATAAACTCGTTAAGGGGCAGCCCAACCCCACCAAGACATCTTGCTGAATGCAAAGCAGCACCTCTGGGGGCCAGGAGCCACTGACACTAAAAAAACACCTCTCCAAATACACTGTGGCTTCACCTTCTGACATAGGTATTTGCCATTCAAAATCTGATCACTAATCTAGCCTTTAGTACTCTTGCATAACACTGTAGAACTTCCTAGAAATAACTCCTATTTGAACCAAAGCACGCCTCTATTTTTTTAACCCAGTTTTGGTTTAAAACAAATTCAGTAGTGGAGAATGCAATACCAGTAATTAATCATCTTTAGGTTAAATGAAACGCGCATCTTATTTTTAATCTGAATTTGTCACACTACAGTTTCTCCCACAGAATATCTTCATACATTTTTCTTCATACTTTAAAAGAGCAGGAGTGTGTGGAAACATTGACTATATAAAAGCCAGCGAAACTCTCTTTCCCTCAACTGGGGCTGGGATTTTAGCTCTGAACTTCAATGTCCCACCTACTTCTCAGTTGTGTTTTCTTTGCTTTCATTGTTTAAAACTCATATAGCAACCACAGAAAATTCCATTTGAGCCGTGGTCTTATGCTATGGCTCTCTTTTTCCTAATGAGTGAAATTCACTAAAAGCACGTGAAAATGGTCTATATTGTTACAGGTGACATCGTCAATGAAACGCATAGAGAGAGTACCTCAACCGACACATGTTGCTGTCTTGGAAGTGCTGCTTGGTTCCTGTCACATCCTGCTGTTAGAGCAGTTTCCCCTGAAAACTTATGGTAGGAACTACCACAGTCATCTCAGTTTTGATCTCCCAGAACAACTCGTTGGATGAAGCACAGGTATATCACAAGAAAAACTTAAAACACAATAGCAGACTCAGTCTACATTGCAACATGGCAGAGTTGCACTACAGATACGAGCAGAGCAAAGCTGCAAGGACACAGGATGGGGAGCAGCTTGGGAGACAAGAGGCTCAGTGCCACAGGGGAGTAGCATGCTGGTGCTGTCTCTGCAGAGCTAATTAAACAGTGCTGCTGACGCACTGCAAAGGAGGCACGTTAGTCCTGTTAATCAAAGCTTAATAACTGTTCTCAAGGGAAAGGCAATTACAAGAGAAAACTAGTAATAAGCCATAATAAAAGTTCCACCCATAATATAAAGCATAACTAGGACAAAAACATCAAAAGGATGAAAGAATGCAGTAACGGAAGGGAAGTGAGAAAGGGAAAGAGGCAGGTACCCACTTTCTTGGATCTGCTGGTTGATTAGTGCTTGGTCATTTTCTAGTTCCCGCTCTGCTTTGATCTGTCCTCTCAGGATCTGCTGCTTTAAATCCTCAACATAGAGCTGTTGCCGTTGAATTTGTTTTCTGTGGAAAGCTTCCTGGTCTCTTAGTTTCTGCTTGTACTCTTCATGCACAGCATCTATTTCTCTGCTGTTAGAAATGTTGACAGTGAATTTAAACCAGAAACGAATACCAAACATTTGTAATAAAATGAGTCATCTTACTAAAGAAAGACAGACAACATTCAAGATATTGTTTTGTTCAATAAGGGTACATTATGACAAAAACTTGTGATGGTAAAGTAGCTGTGTATATGCATGTCACAGCAGGCTACAATCCTGTAAGTATCATAAATGCCAGCGAACATGAAAGCTCTCATGGTGAAGCAGAAAATTCCATCACCAGAAGGATAACAGCAAAAAGAATTCTAAAAATATTGTCACTTTTCATTTTACTGTAGATCTTCCAGAAATGAAACTGGGGAGGGAGGTTGTTTATATGTTAGAAAATTTTATAACCCCTGTATAGGGTATTTGTCATCTAAGTACTTCAAAGTGCTTTACAGAAATGACAAACATTCTTCTCTGCTTTCAGATCAAAAATCTCCAACCTAGAAAGGGTTACAGGCATTGTTGAGATTACACTGACAGTCTCTGGCAGTACCAAGGAAAGAACTTGATCACCCAATTCTCTGTTGGATGCAACAACTATATTAGGTTACCGCTTCTATATTTGGAGCAGAATTGTGAGCAGAAAAGTGACTAACCTGTAAAAAACTGCCTTACAGTCCCCTCCAAGATGTTTGGTTCCTGACCGTGTGCCAAAATTTTACACGCACACACACACACAGAGTAACAATCAAAATAGTATCTATTCTTAGCATGATCCATGATAATGTTCAAAATACATTAACCCTCTGAAAGGAATATATCTTCCATCTGTCCACACATTATCATCAGAAATTCTTAATGTTAAAGTTATATTATATATAAAGGTGATACCTGATCTTTGCCTGTTGTTTTGTTTCTAAACACCATATTATTATATGTAACCTCAGAAAATTAAATGTCTTGAAAAAAAAATTTTAATATATTTTACTAATGAAATAAATGATGTATTTATTATACTTTTAAAGAGCGCAAAGGTATCAAAACTCTAGAGTCCCTGAAGGTCAAAAGAAAACAAAAATATAATTTCAAAGGGAATGCTTTGGAACCATCATGTTGTTTGTAAAATCATTACCAATACAAGGTCACCTGTATGAAAAGAGCATTTGACCTTTGCTACGTAGGAATTAATTTGACATCTCTATTTAGAACTGTAAGTATGTGTTCAAAGCAACCATTTCTACTGCAACAACTTTGATTCTGTGTGCTAGATTAGCAGGCAAAACAGATGAAACTATTAAGCAGCCAAAGTCTACAAAGCTGCTGGAGTATCTTCACATGGAACTTACGCTTCGCTTTCTTAAGAAGCAGTGGGAAAGCCTCACTACATAAAAGCCTTAAGATTCTCAGTAATTTACAATATTACTGTGACTCTCTTTCGCTCACCTGAGGAAAACAGAATTCAGTTTGTTTTTAATGTTGATGTAAATGTAATGCTGGTGACAATAACTGAAAAGGAACATCTTCGGTTCAATTGTCTGGCATGGTGCAAACAGTTAGAGTACAAACTTTGCTACTGTCATCTGCTAAATGGTTTGTGTCTGTTTGGGACCCACAGGAACAAATTATAAGAACAGGCAGCTCCAAGATCTATTTGTCCTTGGCTTGACTACAAAGATGCCAACAATCTCTGATTTGTAATTTTTTCCTCTCAGATAAACTTTAATTGATCCCCAGAAAATAGGAGTGGGATGCCTCATTTCTCATTCAGCTGAAGTAGGTTTAAATTGGCACTTCACTGCAGCACTGAAACACTCACATGGCCATTACAAATCTCCAGCTGTTCAGGTATTTGTAATGCCACCAACTACTGGGGGACAAACTCAGAGGTTAAAGCTAGACTGGTTAACTGAAGAAGAATCACTTTTTGAACATAGTATTAAATCTGAAGGATCTTGTTTAGGAAAAGCTCCCATGGTTTTAATGATAACTCTGAGGGAGGCTTTCCCTGAATGTGGCTTCCGGGTTATCTTCCATATTTTCCAAGGGAAATGTAATGGAGCAGCCATATAATCTGGAGGTGAAAGTACTGATCTGAGACAGAACGTCTCTGATTTCGGAGCAGTTATATTACCTCTGTGCTTTCATGTACTTAGGCTGCAAGGTCTTCAGGGCGAGGACTGCCTCTGGATGCCTACGCACTAAGCCTAACGGAGCCCTGATGTCAGCTGAAGCCTCTTCTTGCTGATATGTTAAAACTAATAAACCTTAATAGCAATTGTAAATTTTAAGTCTCTGCGCATACTCTGATGATGAGGTAGTCTTTAACCTGTTCTGCTAACAGACATATAAAAGCTCTGATTCCTATGGTGGTAAGAAAGTTGAAAAATGTGAGTCTAAATTTGTTACTGGACAATTGCATGACCTTGGGCAAGTCACTTAGTCTGAGACACGTGTGAAAGAAGCAAAGTATATTTAACCAAGAGGAGTGATGAGGATCCATTAACATTATCAAATATCAGAAAGTCAAGTATCAGAAGAGCTGATTTCTATTCATTTATCATTATTAGCACCATTCTGTATGAGATTGAGGAAACTGAATAAATCATTGCCAATAAGGCTGAAAAGCAGAGCATAATAGTAAAATAGTAGACAAAGAATTCTTATTATGCAACTGCTTACTAAAACTAGATAAAATAAAATTCCTCTTACAAAACGTCTCATATTCTTCCTAACCATGACTTTTAGCTCTCAGCCACCCTTTGCATAAAATCGACCTATCAGAGTTCAAACTGTTTACAAATTGAAACCCAGAACATTGAAGTATATGGAACAACTCAGTGTTGCATTTCAATCCAAAGACCTCACAATGCTCGCAGAAGTGGTTAGGTAACATCTGTTTACAGCTGGGAGGGGGTCACAAGCTCTTCCCATACTTTCCAACAATGCTGAAACCTCCCCCCACCCCCTATATTATAAAGTATCAGAGAATAAGCAATGCAAACAATGCACATGGAAGTGTGGTTTTTGCTGTTCTCAGCAGCGCTAGCGTATTCCCTCATGCGTGTGGTAATGGCTTTTTGCTTAACTAACACAAAACTGTAAGATCCTTTCCAACAGGCATGTGTGTTTGCACACAGAGCAGAACACGATGCAGGGCAAACTGATGTTACTAATCACATACTCCATACTACGACTACACTCCAAAAAGGCAGAGTACGGAGGCATACCCATACTTCACTTTAAACCTTGGAAAAACAAACATTATTATTACTGCTTTTGTTTTGGTGATGTAGCTAGTTGGTACAATTCTCTCTCTCTAAGGTTAAAGTTTCTGTAATAAAATACTGGTGCTGAAGGTATACATACGAATTGCAGTTCTGCTGCTATTTCAGTGCCTCTTTGCTTCATCTCCTAATTTTTAACAGTGCAAAACAAAAACCAGGCAGGACAGTAAAGACAGGTCTGAATACAGAGATTGAACATTAAACACCTTTTTATGAAGTTGCTTCTCAAAGATGGTTTTCTCAAGCGGAACAAAGAGATAATGAAAATTCGTGCAGAGCCACTTACATAATACAGGTATGTCAGGAGATGTTTTTCCTCTGGCTGTGAGACTACTGACTGTGAGAGCAAAATGACTGGCTGGTTTGGGTTTGGGATACAGATCTGTCTCTCACAGAAACTGCCGAAACCAAGAACATGAAGTAAGAATGCTCCCTTTCTACCTTCCAACATGCTATGTCACGTCAACACACTTGCTAGTTTGTGGAAATAACACGACAAACTAATCTAAAAAATGAGGTGACAATGGCCCAGAAAGAAAATAACAGATTCACATACACTACATAGCTAAATCAACTAATAGACAATTTAAAGAACAATCAGTTTCTGTAATACGTTTGAATGATTAAACTAAAAACAAATATCAATCCAGTTAACGTAAGAATTTAGCCATATTCTGTAATAGGTAGATGAGATCACCCATTTCTTATATCTAAAACATCTTAAATCAGATGTACTGTTAAATTTAGATTGAAATACAGGAATACTATAAGATACAGGAATCAAGCACAGACCAATTTCTGCTATTGCTTCTATTCCTGCCTTACCACATAAGCAACCTGCACTCAGTATAGTTCTAGCAGGAAACAATATAGCCTCAGGACAAAAATAAGACAAACAGCTTCATTTCTGTAGGTATCAAGACATATATAAAATCTTGGTTTCAAGGGACTGGCATACTCTGGCATACAGCATATAAAAAAAAAAAAAGCAACCCTGCATAGAATTTCATAAAAGCATGCAGATTTCTAGGTGTACCAAATGCAGCAAGAAGTGTCAACAGTTACCCCTCCTCCAAGTAAACCTTTAAAAACAGCAAGTAAAATTACAACAGAAAGACACCAACCTTAAACTAAAGATAATCACAAATTACTGAGAAAATTTTCATATTCTACCAATGCTGCTGAACTGTTTTTCCATCTCATTTTTCTCTCCACAAAGTTTGCATGACGCATGCTAAATGAACCATCTGTAAATCCACATTTTTTCCAGCCTGTTTTGTCGTCAGTTCTCCGGGATCCTATTGTGCAATTCTCCTCCCCTCTTCCCCAAACACTTCTACTGCTGATGCAGAGGCTGGCGGCTGCTACAGCATAATGCAGTTTTCAGTAACTATGGCAGCAATAGCTCTGTGGTGAGGCTGAATGCCTTCTGCAACAAAATCTTAAGGCTCAAATAGAGAAACTCAAGTGAAAATAACCACTGTTGCTAAACGCTGAAATTTGCCAATTTTCCCAAAGAAAACATCAGTCAAGTTAGCATCTCCATCCTTCTGTCTGCCTAGTGTTCAAGTCCCATTTTTCTTCTACAAATGATTTTTTCCAGAGGAAGAAGAGTTAATAATAAAGCAGAAAAAAAGATGTTGGCAAGGCATTTTGCACCCTTGCAAATCCCAGCACTGAGAGCAATCGCAAGTCAGGGTTACAAGCCTATCCACTGCGATACATCCACCCCAGCTCCATCCTCCCCCTCCACCCCTGTCCAATCCGGGGCCCTTCCCGCAGGGCCTCAGAGCATCACACAGCAGCAGGCACCACGCAGCTGCATGGGATCATACGTCTGCTTCTGCCTAGCACAGAGGCTCAAACCTCTCCCTTCTCCTCCCTAAAGCAAAGGGAAGAGCGACGAAGGAGATAGGAAGACCTTGTATTTTCGCCTCCTCAAACAATGCCACTCACACAATTCAAAGCAAAAGTTGGGGGGTGGCGGGCAGGAGGTGGGAACCAGAAATCAGTCAAAATGACCAGCAGAGTCAGAAACCTTTAGAAATAAGGGACCTTTGGAAATGTACATGCAGATTAATCCCCTTCATGGAAGTTACCATCAGGTGAAGTATCATTTGGATTTCTGATTAGTTGGTTTGCTTACAGAAAAAGCATACCTGTGCATTTTTTTTTGTTGGGTTTTTTTTTAGCCTTTCCATGCAAAATCTCATTTTTTTCTTTGCCTAAGCCCCCAAAACAACAGTAAGGCAATGACTTAGTTAAGGCAAGCCTTTAAATACACTTCTAAAACAGACCTCTTTTTGGCAAGGAGTCACAGGCACAAGACACAGCCACGCAGTCCAGTAAAGGTCAGAGCTGCCTTGCTAAATTCCAGTTCAGCTGGAATGACAATCTATCACAGGTTTTCCCCTTACAATCTCAGTTATATATAGAATCAGTTAGTTCCCCTGCTAACCCACTATATGCGATTCTGCTGCAAGTTGTAGAGTTGCTGTAGTTGACACAGTGCATTTCTCTGTGAAATGAAATATTTGAAGGATCTTTTAAGAGATGCAAAAGATTTCTTTAACTTGTATTTGTAGAGCACTTTGAAATTCTCAGATGAAAGCTGTCACTAAAAACTCAGAGTATTATTTTTACAAATATTAGTTGCACATGTTAACTATACCACATTAGAATAATAATTGTGTTGTGTTCTCCAGCATCAGATGCCATATCTATGGGTAGTGTTTCCTTTCCAGTTCAGTAGAATTTCACACATTCTTATAAGATGATTTTTTTTTTCCCCAGCATAATAATGTTGCTATATTCAAGGAAAGAGAGCTTAAACATGTTCCAACCAGCTAAAATTAATTCAGTGTACTGCTATACTGCTAGACTCTAATGGACCAACTCCTGTTTTTTTTCAAACCAGCAAGAGAACAAAATCAGGGTTTACATTTATATGCAGTATGGTATTAAGGCAATGACAGGAGCAAGAACTTCCTTATCTACTTATTTGTGGTGATGCTATCATATGATGACTGATGCCAGTCACAAGCCTTCTGTGTGTTTGCTGGCTGACAACAAACATCAGAAGTATGAAGTAATGGGTCTCTTCTGAGTAGGGTGTACGAGCAAGCAGACAAGTAAGAGTACAATGAATCACACCCCTTTTAAAGAAAAGTTGCATGCCTGAAGTTTTAATATTTGGGTGCAATGGTAGAAATTTGTTTTCTCTCTCATTTCTCAAAATATTTTAACATATAATTAAAGGTTGGACTGGTAATTCACCCATGAAAAGCAGATGAGAAAAATGTCATCATACTGACAGTATGGGAGATAAGACTGTAAGTAATTACTACTTCTTTGCATGAATGAACCATGTTCTATGCTAGGACTTCTGTTTTGGACTCTTCCATAAAGCCATTTTCTTCTCACCAGAAGAGAAGCCAATTTGTCCAAAGAACTTTCAATATACTAATGAGTATTCACAGCACCTACTACTGACATCAAATGTAAAATATTTTAGTGTTCTTATATATTGTAAATTGGTGGCAACTTCTTGTAAACCCAACTCAAGTCATGGCTTTAAAATACAGGTTACACGTGCAACAAAGGTGCAAATCATTTGCAGGAGATCAAGTATGAAGAAACAACATGGTTGCAGAGACTTGCCTAAAACTCAGCTGCATGTACAGATTCTTGTTTCAATATGATAAAATCAAATTAAAGCTTGAAGCCTAGTTTGCATCTCTTCTGGAGGAAATTAGTGTAGCACAGGAGAAAGACAAAGCTAGAGGGGCCAAAAAATTCAGCAATGATTTAGACATGTTAATATTCTTACCTTAGTTCAGGAGAACATTTGTTTTCTTCACAGTTCCTACATTTTTGACTGTAAAAATAAAAATAGGAAATCATAAATCATAAAGGCAAGAAAACTTCACTGAAGCCTATTATACACAGAGATGTTACTGTAATTTTCAGTAGAGGAAGACTCTAAGATGCAGATTGCTAGCAGCTGGGAGAGCATCAAGAACTATCAAGTGAGAGGGGGGAGAGAGAGGGTGCAAGAGACACACACATAGCTTGCCCTGTTCTTATATTTTTCTCTAAGCATCTCTTTCGGACAGAGACAAGACCCTGCAGTAGGTGGACTTTTACTGACGAGCAAATAAGCAGTCCCCCTGTAGTCCACTTAGTCCTGTATTACTGTTTGCAAAGTACCTCAGACACACCTTTTAGTACTTGACATTGACTTTTCTTCATGAAAGCTGGACATTTGAGAGACCACATATATCTCATTTTATTCTCACATTAGAGATGTTAGGCTAGATGTCTCAATCATAACCCACCTGCATGAGCAAAACTACTTGTCTGGACAGAAATACAGGCTTACTGGTTACTGTAAAGGAAGGCTGAGCGGATCAATTCAGTTTATCCTTGCCAAAAAACTATTCAAGAAGAAAAAAATACCACTGGATTATGTAAGGTGAAAGACAACTAATATTAGATATAGTTTATAGCTTATTCCTGTAAGAGATGGACATTCATAAAAATCAAGCGAGTGCAATACCATAATGCTTTTCATTTTCACTGAAGCAACCATTTGAAACACTCTAGGTAAGTAGGAGGGTAATGTTAAGCAATGTAATATGCATAGTCCTGTCCAAGTAATTAAAAAATTGATCAACACGAATCTGCTATCTGAATGTGGTCTGAAAAAAATAAATCAGAAATGTTCTTCAGTTTTGTCAGCGTAAAAAGGAGAAAACCAAGTGCAATTCTGTGCTAAACTGTTCACAATGCTTCAGGATTTCTGTAGGTTTTTCTGGGACCATCAACAAATTTCTGTGACAAAAGCTCCACCTCTGATGTTTATACCCATGTAAAGAGCAACTTCGTATCTACTTTTGAAGGTCATTAGACAAACCCTTACTTTTAAATTGTTTGTAATTTTTACAAAGAAAATAACAGCAGTGATGTGTAAAATGCACCTCAGTAAAGAAACAAAATGAAATACTATTTTGTATAGAAAGGTATCACTGCAGCAAATGCAAAGCAAATGCAGAGATTAGATACATTAAAGAGAACACATAGAAACACACTATCCAAGGTGGAAAGCAAGCCACTTGACTAGAAGTATGAAGAGATTTTCAAAACAGAGATAACATTTTATGCTCATAAAAACAAGATGAGATACTTCCTCTAGAAAGAGATAAAAGATTCCCAGTATGTTACCACACCAAAAACACTCTAGCAAGAAGCAGAACTATCAACAGATAGGAATGAGAAGATGTCTGTTTCTTGCCTTTAACAGGTCAATTGAATGTGCCAGGCTGAGAGGAATTAAAAAAGAGAAAGAACCCAATTACATTTAATTCTGTGATATTCTGTTTTCAATGTTATGAACTGAAACATGGGAGATATCTTAATTCATTTTCCTGATACATATATTAATCATTGTCTTCATCACACCAATCCTTTCCCTTTCAGAAAGGCTCTGCCATGAAAAGCATACACTAGGCACTGTATGAGCAGCTCTTTGACATTTCGGAAGCAGTCTATGCCTTATTTACTGCTCAGTTTTAAAAAAAGAGGGAATCACAATGGCTTTCTGAGATGAAGGGCTCAATGAGGACTCGAACTAAAGGGAATTTATGAACAAACAAACCTTCTGATTTCCACAACAAATTACCAGGGAAACTGAATTGGTAATAATTACCTTGGCTAAATCATATCTAGGAAAGTCCATTCTGTGCACTGAAGTAAGAATATTGTAAAAATTACAGATTAGCTCATAAATCAAAACAGCTATAATGCAGATGTGCAAGTGAACTGAATTAAGGCTGTCTGACAGTGCCATCCAAGGCATTTTCTTGATTGTGCATCAATATTCATCGTGCATCAATAAATAATGTTTCAGGTTTGTTACTTGGATATCATAACACTGTATATTAGTCAGTTGGCCAATGCATTTTCTCAGACACTTTTATTTGATAGCTTGAAAACAAGATGGGACCTATTCTATATACGACTTAGTTTTGTCTAAACCAAGTCCTGGTTTCAGACATCATCCCACATGAGAAACTGTTTGTTTGCTTGTTTGTTTTAAACTTACTTGTCAAAAGAAGAAAAGATATAGTGAGGAGAATGGGTGCAACTTCCGTCCAAGTTGAGCCAGTCCAAACCTCCACAACTCAGAATGGGTGGAATTTCACTAATCTACAAAACATGCAACATGAGAACAGGAAGAAAAAAATATCACAGCAACCCAGGAACTTCCAAGTTATTGTTAATACTGCCGTTGCTAACTACTGTGTGCAATGCTGCATAATACCTCCCATGTGAGTTTATAATCTCACTTATACTTCTACTTAGTCTTTGATAATTTGCAAAATTGCTAAGTATTTGTTACTGAGTACTCCTCTTCTTGTAGCTCTGTTTTAATGTACTGCATGTTTCGTTAATCAAGAAATTAAGAATGAAAACAAATGGAAGTTAAGCCCCTTATCTCAACTACAGAAGTGAGTACAAAAGGACAACTGAGTGGAAAGTATAAAACATTACTATATGAAAACCCATTTTAAAAGGTAGAGTCTTGTCAATATCAGTTGGTAATATGGTTATGTCCTAAACCAGAAAATTTACATTCTTTAAGTTAGGTTTTTTAGTTATATATGCCAGTCATTTTAAGAATTATCTAATGTTTTGAAACATTATTGAACTAGCTGACCAAATAATATCTTGCAGTAGTTAGTTCCTGAGATTAACATACCAAGAGATATTTTATCTATTTCTGATGTATGTAACAATTAAGTGCTTTCAGAGTCAACAATACTCAAAGCACATAATCCCATAACTTTTCCATTTCTTCTAGTATACCTCATTCGGGATGGTGAAATGACAGAGAAAGAAGGTAATTCAGAAAATTATCAAATGTGGAAAGATTCTTAACTGGTCTTTTCACTGCGGCATTCTGCCTTTCTGTTTCAATCCTACTGTAGTCATGACTAGAAATAGGAAACACTAAATTATTCAAGAGATCTGCATCATCTTTTGCTAAGCACATCTGAAAGAAGCGCTAGTGTCCTCCCACAAAAGGTTTAGCGTCATTACAGACCATTAGATGGAGGAAATGAAGCAAGCGAATATGATGATGAGAAGAAATATTATCTGTATCAGGCTTGCTTTTAAGAGGGAAAACAATTAGGAAAATCAATGAAGAATTAGGAGAGAAAAATACAGTTTTAGAACTTACTGATCTTCTTTGTCTTAAGATAGCAGCTTCTGCTGGGTGATTGAATCTAAACTTATGAGACTTGCCAAGGACAACAAGGGCCCCTGTGAACAAAAATTAATTAGACATCTACAGAGACATCATTCATCAAACAGTTAGAATGTTAGCAGTTTCTTAACTCCAGTCTACAGACTACAGCATAGGCAAACTACTACACAATAGTATGTTAAAAAAAAAAAAAAAAAAATCTGACCAACAGCTTTCTGACCATCACAGAGCAGAGAACTATTTTTAAAATTTGCCACTATGGAACAGCAGAGTTATCATTCTGTAGTGGCAGCATCCAAGCAAACTAATCTTGAAGATCTCTGCAAACTCAACAGTAAATTCCCTGTTCGTATTAAAGACCAGCATGACTTCATATCAACAACATAACCAACCCACTGCTGGAAACTTGTTTTTACACTATCTTTTTCAGAATCCAGATCACTGCAAGTTCCCAGAAAGTTGATTTTTTTTTTAATTTTAAACAACCTGAAAATATGGAGCCTGATCCATTTCATCTAAGCTCATTCACCAAAGCCTATGACTCAGTGGCCAGTACCCTCCACCTAAATGCACTGTGAAAAAGTTGAAGGTCATTTCAACCACATTACATAACTGTCAAAAAAACCCACCAGTGGCCAGCTGCCTTGGAGCAAGTCTCCACCACTTTCCACAACAGTGCCTCTGACTACAGGTCTTCCATTTTCAGAAGGCTACAGATTACTGCTGCCAAAAGAGGTCTTAATATTGCCACCTATGTCTTCATTTTCCTTTCTGTGGGGTACTTAATTTATTTGTCCCAGTCTGGAAGCTCTAGCCATGGATCAAACCTTGTGGTGCTAGGCAGCAGTAGGAGACTGAGAGATCTATTTCTTAGATCTGCATGAGTTCCATAAATCCTCGTCTCTGAACTCCAGAGGTAAGTTGATTATAATGCAGCATTCACAGAAAAAGTAAGCCTTACCTTGTGACAGACGACATGATCCAGTGACTTCACATCCATTCACAGTGCAGTGTGCGCCCTGAACTGGTCGCAGTGTCACAATCCCACAGTTGTTGTCTATCCTACAATGATCCCTTTCAATCCACCGTCCCTGCAAAACTACAATGTATAGATTCGTTTTATCTCAACTGTTGAAGGGGTTGGGTTTGGACTATTTTCCTCAGAATGAAGTACCACGCACTGTTTGACACTGTGACTGCATAATTCATAGCTCAGAGAACTATGTCATGTGCAGAACAAGGAGATCAAATTGTCATCTTCGATTGCTAGCCAAGTATCCAATCACAGAAAAAACTTACTTGATTGAAAATAGTGAGATTGCTCTGGTAAAGTATTTCTGGTTCTGGAAAACTATATGCTACTTTCCGACTTGTGAGCTGCTGTGAAAATTCTTCTGTTGTGCTGAATTTTCTTATTGATATTATGGCATTTATTGTTTATATCTTACTAACCTACTGGCAGAAAATAAGCAAACTTAACCAAACTTAGCAGAACTAACCAAAGCTAGGATTCCACAAAGTTTCCAATTTCAGTATAAAGTTTCAACTCTGTATCATAATTTGTAGCTCTTGAGATTGACTGTTAAAATTAAGAGCAGAAATGAAATGAAATAAAAAATATTCTGAATCACTTGGATTTTATATCTGAAATACTCTGCCCAAGTAGAGTTAAAAAGCATTTTCAATGTCTCATGATCACTTATGCCACTAGTTTAGGATAGAACGATTGGAATAATTAAGATTTGGACATTGGATGAAGAAATTTTTAAACTCTACTGTAGCGTTTCAGAAGTGGGAAGAAAATTCTGAAGAGATCTCAATTAGGTCAAGACCATTGACTTCTTGACCTCTTAAAAAACCCCCCAAAATAACTGAAAGATTTTAGCCAGCTTAAACAATTATTCTCTTCTACTTACCTTCTTCTATAAAGAAAGCTGACAAACAGAAACACTACCTAGCTATTACATGTGACAAATGTAAACCTCTTGGTTTGACCTGACCGTATCATAAAATAATTTGTAATATCACTCTCTTACCAATGTCTTGATCTTGGTCTGAATCACTTCTTCCAATTTTGGTTGTTCCTTCCTAAAACAAGAAAAGAACAAATTTAAAAGTCGGTTACTGAAAGTGGATTATATATAATAAATAAAAAATCTTTGGTACAGCATCTTAGCAAATACCTGAAATAAATCACTTCTGAATGACTGAATTGTTTAGAGCAAACTCTATCTGCTACTTCGTAATACTTCAGCCTGCTGTCCCCCATAGTGATGCAATTACTTCTTATCCTGCAGCTATGTCAGCTTCTCCTATTACGACTCCAGTAGATGAAGTAACCCTCAGTGGATGATTTTTGGACTGTGCTTGAGACAAATATTTTGATATGAACACACGTTCTGATGCTTTGAACTTTTACAGTGAGACTTGTCGCTTGCAGAAATGAGATAATTCTTCTTATAAATATCCATGCAGGAAGAAAGAAGCTGCAAAGTGATTATTCAGTTAACTAGGCTTTCAGATATAAAAGTAACAGAATTCCTTCCTATTTTGTAAGGGATTTTTGTCATAGATTATGAATTCTTCAAACTAACCACTACAGGAGAACTTTTTTCCAAAACTTAAATGACATTTATAAACAGTCTTCTTGTTGATTATGGTATATGGGCAAGTTCCCAAACTTGAAGATTCAATAACTTCAAAGAAAAGAACTGCCTAGGAACAAAAGTCTCCAGAACAAGCAGACTCAAACCGTATTATGGGCCAGTGATGGAAGGGAGACAGTATTCTTATGGTACAGTGCAAATATCAATAAAACAGAGTCATTTAATCAATACTATGAAAAAAAACTACCAAAAAAAGCAATGAATTTACCACCTGTCTCATCTGTTCCATTACTGGTTCTATCTTTTTCCTTAGGAAAACAAAGCAAGATCATTTCCCAGCTCTGAAGAGACACTATACTTGATTATCGTGAACTCATTAGAGAATGCGCTCTAAAACGACTTTAGTGGCAACTCTTTCAGTCATACTAAAATTAATTACAGCCATTAAGCTACTTGATTTTTGTATTCTAATTAGAATAAATCAAATATGCTTTCTGCTCCAAGCATATTATAGTCTAGATTTAAAGATGAAGCAAGAAGTAGTAATCGGAAGCCTGAAGACTGGGAAAAGGGAAGCTGTGCATTACTGTAAGATGATGCAGTTATGGGTAATTACGGGTAAATCACAGTGGTTTTGTGCATTGGAGGGAAAGGGAATGATTATCATTCAGTTCCTTACAGAGTTCAGCTATCTGAACCAACTAACAGAGCCCTCTGCTACGAGCCCTGCTGAGACTCCCTTGCTGGAGAGGCTGAAAGCTGGATTGTGCCCAGTGCCCCCGCTTTGGAGTAATTATCAAGTTACATGTCAGCTTAACGTTCAGTGGACTCAACCACAAAATGTCCACCTGGCTTGGCCACAACTTGTAGAAAACTTATGATCCATATGGCCTTTCAGTCACCTCACACAATCAAGTGAGTTATCAACATGTATTTTATACAAAGAGAAGTAAACCAACTCCTAAAAGATCTGTCAATTCTCTTCTTGACTGAGCAAAGAAATAGTTATTGTAATTCCAAAAGAAACTTTTTTCCAGTGTGCTGAAATAACTCTCTGGCAACACAATTCAATTCAGAAAAGTATATTACAGCAGTATTGGCTCATGAAATTCACAACAGTATCCCAGCTAGTGGAGTGATTCTGGGTGAGTTTAAGTAGACCTAAAAATTGCAGCTGAAAGCAAGGGTACAGATATGATACAAGCAAACTAACTCAACTTAAAGAAGAAAACAGAATAAAAATAGCCATAACCCAGGCCCATGTGATTTCTCTTTTTCAAATGCTATTACTGAGCTAATAATTTAAATATTTATACACTTTTCTAACTTAATAGAGTATTCTACCTGAAAAAGTGAAAGAGACATGATTCAGATGAAATGATTGCACAACTTCATCTTAACATATCGAGGTACATCTTCATATCTGTTGAAGTGCTTTTACATTGTTACTCTCTTCTGACAGTGTTTCCTGACTAAGGGTAGAATTCCCACGGCGCATTATAGAACCATAAAGAGTGAGATTGCTCTTTCCCCCTTCGGTTTTAGGAGTACTCCAACTTTCAAAAAAAGTTGGTGAAGTACATCTTTTTCTAAAACAATATAAACAAATTCCATATTTTTAAGCTATGCAAAAAGGTCAGTTAAATTATAGGGAAAACATGTATTTTTGTTAATGAAAGCCAGAAAAAAAAGAACAGAACCTAAGAAAGAAAGGTTCTTTAAGCACAGGCACAGCATTGATTAGTGCAATTAATACTATGGAATATCAAGAGACTAAAAGAATAACTCAATATTATTCTACACGATCTGAAAATTGCTGCCATAATGTCTCTCTAGAAATACAATGCAAAGTGCTGTTATATGTTGAAGCCCTAATATGTAAGGAACTGCTAATGTTTTACCTTCTTGCTGTTCAGATGAAAGTAATAGACACCAGAGTCTAAAAGATGCAAAGCACAAAGAAAAGAAAAAGCAGCATCTAGGAGCAAAGAAAGAGGGGACAAAGATGTTAGTGTGACAGAGAGACGCTAATGACTTCAGAAAGTGATCCTTCAAACTAGGTTTCTCCATTAAAATGAGTGTCTTTAAATTCCTTTAGATGTTGTCAAAATTAGTATGTGAAAATACTTGCTGTTTCCAAAATGGCACGTAATGGAAAACCACTTAAGTAGAAGCAATTACTTTTAATAAATATTTAATGTTAATGTAGGATCAGTACTGGACATTATTACTTGGTCCCTAATTATTACCTGATACAATTTCTCTGTGCTAGCATGAGAAAAATTAGTGAGGTTTCTCTTTTAACATGATAAAGAACAGCATGATTTCTGTTTCAAATATTTGTTGCGACTTTTTAACAGGGAAAAAAAAAAATCCTGTGTCCCTAAACTATACCAAGTAGCACAAAACCTGGATTTGGATTACGATATTGTATTAGTAGACAGGTATGTGATTTTCAACCATATTTAACACATTTTTTGCTAATGAGTGCACCTCTGTAGAGATGCCCATCCACCATTCCTTTTACATTAAACAGCATCAATATTTCAGTAAATTAAATTCATTTAAACAACATTAAAAAGTTCAAGTCCAGCTTAGCATTGACTTATTTAAAAAAAAAAAAAAAAAAAAATCCCCTAAAACTATTTGACCTAGCCATGCACATCATAAACTGCAATGTGGAGTAATACACATACAATGTTATGAAAGTTTCTTAGTGAAAACCTTGCCTTAAATGAGTAGCTACACAGGAAAACAATATCTATGAGGCCAGGATTTCTAACTGATCCTGGAAAATAGCCACTCAAGTGGGATCACGAGTAATTAGTATTCAAGCTACATACCTGGAATCTACTTGGCAGGCCTGGTAGGGTTAAAAGAGTAATATATAGAAGTCATACCAAAGTGAGCTTGTGCTTGTTAAAGCTTACTTTTATCTTTGATCTACACATATACAAGTATTCCAGCCTCAAGTATACAAGTACCTAGTAAAATCTGGACCAGTATGCCTGGTATACTTTAAGCACTGTCCTTTACGTTTACACACACGCACACACACCTCTCCTCATGCTTTGTGGACAAACTACTAATGCCTAGTTTGAGTGTTCTGCTTTGCTTATGATACGTTATCAAATAGTTTGCACGTGCATTCCTAAGAGGTCAACTTATTATTCCATATATGACTTCTCCTCCTCCATTTTCATGTATCCTTTTCTACTTTTTTCCCTGTTATCTGTGTCTTGTGGGCTGTGGCTTTTACTTTTTGATAGCTGCTTTTGTAATGCCATCTTAACCACTCTCCATTTCCAAAGAAAACAAGTGTTTTCAAATTCAAGGGAAAAATAAGACAAATGACAATATCTTACCCTGAGATGATACAGCACCACTCCTGTGCTGAGGATATCATCATCCATGGCCATTAGATGAGGCAAACTAGAATCTATTGTTACTCCAGCTTTTTCTTTGTTGATGTCCACACTGTATTCTTCCATGATGGCTTTCCTGTCTGTCCACTTACTTGTCCAGTCTTTGGTCAATTGCTCAATCTTAAAGAACAGGAGAGGAAACTGTTTCACTTACTAAGCAGGTTAATTTTTCTCATACATAAATTTCTCCAGAAAGAACAGCATTTTTTTCCAGTTACTGGATGCAAAATTCTTTCACCAGTTGCAATGCAGGTGTATTTCTAATTGTGGTACATTTCTGTGGCAACAACAAAAAAAAAGGGTAAAAACTGCACTACCACCTAGTGAAGCAGGTTTCATCTACTGAAGACCAATTCCCAAAATGTCAGAAAGATAGATGATCATGCTAACTAGTTATTTTGCCTGTCTTTAAAGCAAAACTTAAAATTAAGATCTCCAAAACCTTTCCAGGTCACCAGTGATCAAATCTTCTTAGTAATTTGGTGATTGCACAATAATTTCCTTTGAATAAATTGAAGGAGTTTAATCCTAGAAGAGAGAGGCTCTGTATAATTAATTACTGTGATATATTGGGACAGCTTTCAAACACAGAATAGACTGTGCAGACTTAGTGATACGCAATGGACAGTATCCCATTAAGGACACGAGACTTTCATTACAAATTGGTAGAGAGCATCCAACATGCATTAAGGATAGCAGTTTCCTGCGTATTCAGAACAAACATGAAAGGATTAGGACAAAAACATTTTCACTGTGGCAATCCCCGACGGCCCAGTGAAACAGGAGAGAGTTACAGCATCAAATAGATCATACACACCTTCATTTCATTCTGAAGAACCAGCTCGGTCAGATTTCCATCCCTGTCATCGCTCCAAGAAGGACTGGAATTCCTCTGTACAAACAACAGCCACCAAGATCTACATGTTAGTTTCCTTATTCACAACTGGCAGGCATGTTCTTTCACTCTCCAGGATTTCAAGGAGATGAACTCGGGAGAAGGAAAGACAAAATACACAGACATTTGATGCTGCCTTCTAGCATCTAGCCTACACCTCTCTAGCTATTGCATGTAAGTTTCTGTGAAGAACTGGTGAAAGAGCATTAACAGAGAGATACTTCTGTGTAAATAAATCTTGGGTTGTAGTTCCAGTCTCTCCCAGCAAAACATGCTCTCCATGGCACAGAAAACCAAGATGCTATTATTATTCCAAAGGCGAAAAACACAAAGAGTGTCAGCTGCATTGTGAGGGCTCACAGATGTTCACAACTTCTTTTGGAGGACAGAGTGTGCAGGCAGGGTGAAACCTCCAAAATACTGTTGAGGTCTACTAGTTCACTTTTTTGGGAAAGAGGATTGCAACAAGTCTGGCAGGGAAATTATATCAATGATTAATATTTTGTACTGTCTTGGTGCTTCCATATCCCTACAAATAAAATATTTCTATTTCATGGTATTTCTGGACAATAAAACCATCCGACTCCATGAAATACAGGCAAGGAAATCCTTTCTATTCATTACACAACTGCTCATACTTCAGGATTATCAATATAATGCCAGAAAAAGGAGAAATGACAGAAATGCAGTTAGCCTTATAATCATCGTGAAATCACTCAGAGAATAGTTTAATTTCTCTCCAGTTACAATAAACACGGAAAGATAAACAGATAAGACGAAAGTAGGCTACTGTAGCTACCTAAAGCACCATTAGAGCTCCAGTTGGGAAGTGTTCCTACGTACCAGTTCAAAGCTCATCAGCATAGTTTTCAACCTATCAATTTCTTCTCGCAGTTCTCTGATCAGTTTCACATTTGCATCCTGAAACATTAAGACACAGATGTTGGAAAAATCACTCTTTAAAAAATTCTAGCTAAAGAAATTAATGCAAAGCTGTTCCAAGAGCCAGGAGGAAAGGAGAACAGGCACACTCACAGCAGTACTCCTTGCTTCACTCTGTCAGGCCCCTGGGATGTACTGCCTAGGGGCAGGTGGTTCCCATCTTTGATAGGTTCTCTTCCCATCTACTTTTTTCCATCTCTTTTCTGAACACAGACCTACCATAGCATTTGTTCCCATCATGACAATAGCTGGATACATCACTACTTTTATGGATTTACCTTCAAAGTTGTCCCGTCATGTCAGAAAAATGCTGTTATTTCTGTCATGCAGAGGAGAAAATCAGGCTAGAGGAGACTAAATCAGAATGTCACCGACCATGGTATTAAAAGCCCTTGCAGCTGATACACAAAGCATTTCCTGCCTGCTTGCGTGGAGGCATTTATCTCGCTTTCAGAGTAAGCATCTCTGTACAGGTAGTTTCTGGAAACCAGCTTTTTGCAGACAGTTCAGGGAAACCCTTGAGTCAAGAGTCAACTTTCTCTGGGCTGCCAGTGACACTTTGGCTCAGGTCAATTTGCAGTAAGGGGAAGAAGGCAGCTAGCTGAAGGGATGGAGTTAAGAGTCTAGCATGGGCTGTGCAAGAGAGTGATGGGCACACAAGTTGGGTGACTGAGAGGCTGTATGTAACTAGAGGCTGACACAGGAGGACTTGCCTGTGGCCTGCCACAGGGTTGAGAACTACTGCTGCTGCCAAAAACCCAACACACTATTGCTGCCACTAGAGATGTCTATAAACTGGTTATAGGTGCTGATAATACTGATGCAAATTAAATTTGGGAAACCTTGTATTAAAAGGGTTTCCTTCTGCCCAAGATTTAAGAGAGTATTGGTAGGAGAGCAAATAAATCTCTAAGATTCTATCCTTTTATCTACAGATAAAATTTTGATGCACCCAGGCCCAATCACAAAAGAACACTACTGAAGTTGTAAAGCCAACTGCCCAAAGATCAGGAAATACTGGAATCAAGACTTCTTCTGAAACCTTAATTGAGTCCTCTTAAATGGATACACTGTGATTCAGTCCTTAAGTTACGTGATCACTGTAGGACTGCAGCCTCATGCAGAATGCCAGGCAAAGAATGCTCAGTTAAAGAGCAGCAATTCAAGAGTTTTATATTTCTAGCATGTATGATTGTAGATCTTCATTATTATGTGCTATTTGAATTCTGCTGTGGAGATAGAAATATGCATTTCCCCATGGATTTTTATGCCAGTTCTCATCACTATAAAGTCTAAAGCCTCCAAAACTGCTAATCATTCTGTTTTGACAGCATGTCTGTGGTTGGGAGAGTTTACGCTTTTCCCATTTGATAATTGTGGACCAGGGATAAGGGTGGAAAATGAGAAACAAGCACACACTGAAAGTTTGCTTTAAGCATCTGGACTAGCATTGAACAAGAATGCTGCAGCACGGGCAGCAACAGAATCCAGTGCTCCAAGGCAGCATCAGGCTCTCCCCTTAATACCCTGCCACCTTTTAAACTGTGCAGCCTGTGAAGGACCCCTGCACAATCGAACAGATGAATCTGCCATACAGTCAGAGTCCATTCCTGGAACAGGTCTATTTTGTACATGAATGAAGCTGGGATTTTGTGGCAAAAATTGTTCCCATGTATTTAAAGGCTTCATCATTTTGTGTACTGAAAAGAAGACTTAGGCTACCTTAGGCCTGGCATATCAACTTTCGAATTCTTGACTTTGCAACCTTAACAGAGTCCTTTTAACATGCCAAAAGTAAGGGTTGCAAGGGTTACACTCTTATAGTAACAGGTTAAATAGTAACAAATAATCCTAACAGATCTGTAACTCTGCCAATATTTAGGATAAAGGCATAGGGTAAACATGAACGTCATAACAATTCAAAGAGAAGGAGGACTGAAACTCAATGGATGGAGATGAAGAATGTAAAATAGGTGTGAAATTCTAAATGGTTTAAGCTGCTGGGGATCAAAGAAATTATTTCTGTAATATCCAGGCTCCTATTTAGCTCTCATTAACATGGGAAAGAGAGGTATGAATTTTATTTATAGAGCAGATATACTGAATAAAACTTAAATAATACACGCAACAAAACTGAACAAGAATGAAAAGCAGAACTCAAGGCCTCACCTCATTCACTCTGGGCTTGTTAATAATATTTTTGGCATTTGAAGCATATCTCAAGGTACTCATGGTCTCATTGTAGCTGGAGCTGGCAGGAGAGATAGCTACAGATAGAAAATAAATAGAAAACAAACACTAATTTTATTTTTAAAAGTAACCAGTTTAACCCATCATTTTTCAAAAAGGTGGATTCTTTTAGTTTTGCTTCTTTGAAAAACAAAACCAAAAATATCCTTAGGGATATTTCATCAAGCTCACAGAGAACGTCTTCTCAAGATTGTGTTTATAATTGAATAAATCACTTTAAATCAAAGCTATAACCTTGGAAAGACTCTTAAGCTTAACTTCACGCACAATCAGCATGCTTTTTTGTTTCCTTGAGTATCCTATGAAGTATTTATGAAAATATTTACAAGGACAGATTCTAAGTGATATAGCTGTCTTCTCACTGCCGTAGAGATATATTTTAAGGGGGTAATGTAGTGCAAAATGTTAACAATGAATAGAAACAAAACTCACTGGCAATCATAATAGTTTTGGAGTTGCCCCCCAGACTGTCCTTCAGAAGCCAGGTGAGGATGGAGTCACGGTATGGGATGTAAGCCAGTCGCCTGGTCCCACTGACGCTGCCTGTGGAAGGACTGTCCACATGACTGCTCTCCGCTTCACTTGTTATGGTGTTTATGCTCTGGCAGCTGCTGAACATCTGGGAATTTTGTGCTGAAGGAGAAATAGAACAGAGCTCAGGAAAGGGGTTATCTTTTTCTGTCATGGCTATTTGATTTTCTTAGATGTCATTACAGTTTATGAAGGTGCCACACAGCTGTTCTGTTCAGCTTTTTGTTGTAAATATAGAGAAACATTAAAACATAGCACATGGTGAGTGAGTCCTATGCTTTTATCACTACGCTTCAATACAAAGAACTTCTGTGCTTACCTAAAGTGGAGATGACAATTCCAAGTGTAACTAATGACTTGTTAATATTGGCACCTTCCGTAATCCGATCTTTACAGTAACTGGGATCAGCTCTTTCACTGTAGGACACAAGCATGGGAAAGACAATGCAAACCAAATAAAAATGCTTAATTATTAGCATACAATCAATATGAAAGCATTATGAATTTTTCTGACATACAAGAAAACAGAAATTACAAGCTTTGCAATTAAAAAAACATATGCTTTGAACACTTTACATTGCTCTTTGGTTCAGAAAGTCCAAACAACCATGAGCAAAGGCCATGGGTGCAAACTACTCTTAAAGACCCATCAAAACATAAATTCAAGCCTGAACTGGGCAACCCAATCATAGTGGTTCTGAATTAAAAAAAACCAAACAACGTACATTTCACAACTCTGCAAGGGTAGACAGGCTCAGTGCAAAAGTCTGTATATCCCCTCAATACTACTTTCTCTGCTCAGACTTGCATGGTGATTTATATTATTGAGAAAGAAAAAAGTCCTGTTCTCCAACTGTTCTAGAACTCTTCAGCACAACTTCCATCTTTCTGTTCTCTGTCACATCCAGTATAACCACGTATTCTTCACTGAAATGCGTAGCTAAGATCGGAGACTTAGGAACCTTTGGAACATGAAGAACATAAGCAGTGCGATATGACTATTTTCTCCCACCCATGCTATGCAGCCATGAGTAATATATTCCTTTTTTTCTCTCTTCTCAAGCTCAGATTTGGTAATTCCACCAATAGCTACTGGAAAAGCCATTTAAAAAGAATACAGGGTTGAATGGAATTACCTTAAATGTATGCAACAGCACAGTATTGGACCTGAGGACTCGGGAATTCCTTTCCCCAATGAAATCCAATACCCAATACAGAAGAACAGATGATAGAGACAACATTAGCTCAATATTCCTTGTTACTGTATAGAAAAGTCAGGCTTATTGTTATTTTAATGAGGTTTTAAAATATTAAATTTCATCTTTTAAGGCAGTACTACTAGCATCTTCAGACAAAATTACCTTTTGCCCCTCAGTATATTATTACCTGCCTGCAAGGTCCACTAAGTTGATCTTGCTTGCAATTTCAGAGGGGAGATTGTTCTCCAATATAGCCTGAAGAGAAAAATATAAATAAGAAAGATTATTCCTCTTAATTAATTAATGAAAATAAAATAGATGCCCTCTTTTGTCTGAAACGGAGTTGTACTTCTGATTGTCTCACTGCCTTTCTTTGTGACCTTGACCCACTGACTACGTTCAAACCATTAACTCAACAGCTTTCTCACCCAACAGAGAAACTACTCTCTTATGCCGATTTCCTCTTGAAAAAAGCCTTTACTGCCTAGTGACTGTGAAAGGCTTTCTTGTAGATCTTGCAGAGTTACTTTCCACTAATGTATTCCAAAGATCTTTTGTGAAACTACTGAAAAATAACCCAAAATGTTCTGTGATTACAGGATGTTAGAAGTGTGAGATAGAAAAGGTCTATTGGATCACTGAACAACTTCCCTGCCAGGGAAGGATATAATTCCTCCGGAGAAAGGGTGCATTGTCTCTGAGAGAGTACTGGATGCCAAATGCTAAAGAGATGAGCACATCTGAAAAGCTGGACAGATACAAAATTTTGGTAAGTGTTAAACTAATGCTATACTTCAATTAAGGATCCTAAAAAAGCATGACAAAACATAACTTCAAACATATTCACACATAATTTTCACAGCATCCTAGAAGGGGTATTGCATTTCAAAGGGCTGATTAAAACTTTGAACAGTTCTTTTTACAATGAGTCTTTGGCATCACTTCTGACTATAAGCTTGCATAAAGGAACAAGAATACTTCAGTAAACGCTCAACACATCAGGCGGTGTAGGAAGCGGAATGCATCTGCAGTGTGATCCAAAGGAAATAAGTAACAGCTTCCACTGAGCGTACTACGAACAGCACAAAACAGTGACAAGTAAACAATGCACAACACATTGAATAATGTTTTTTGAGAGTGAAGAGAAAAGGAAGTTGGATTATTTTTAGCTAACCTGAGTGTAGTGGATGGTGAAGATAGCATGGGATCTGCTGCTGGCATTGTGAATATGTGTAGCTGCTGTGATTCTAGAAAGAAGAACAAACCATTTGATTACAAAGGCTTATTTCCCTGTATTCAGGGAAAGCAAAATAACAAATACAGCAGATAAGTGAAGATGAAAGAATGTGAAACTTGGAGAATATGGTAGGCTGTATTCTCAGATCTGATCACAGAGTGTTTGGCAGAGGACATGGAAGGGTGGAAACCAAGGGTGAGTTAGAGGTGTTTTTGTCCACCAGCAGCAATCTGAAGAAATATCTTAAAGCAGCCTTACAGCACAGGTGTAAGGTGTTACGTAAGGGTAGAACACAGCACAGAAGTACAACCAGTGACAGCATCATACAGCCCCCCCCAAGACCACTGAATGTACTGGCCTAGTACTTTTTTCTCCATATTGTCCCCATTTTTATTTCTTGGCACTTCAAAGGGTCCAAAAAGCTTCATGCACCACTTCTGGGGCTCCCTTCTGTCACAGGCTGTTACAGCAATTCTACACCGTTAGAGGAGTCCAATGAGATTAGCCAGTCTACCAGCATGAGTACCAAAGGAATACATCATGTACCACCTGCTTGCCTTTACCACGTGGACAGATCGATCATCTGGCTCTAGCCCTCTGACTCACTGCACTGTGGCTAGCAGGTACCAGGCACAGGAGGAGGAGGAGCAGTGGCATGCTCTCACTCTCTGTAACACAAACTTTTGGAGTTCCTGCTTTCTTTGTTGTTGTTTTGGTTAGACAAACCCAAACAAAGCAGGGTTTTGCCTAGGGTAGAAGCCAGGTCACAGGTCTTTTCCTTTGTCACTGTTGTAGCTTGCCTTAAATATTGGCTACATGTGCAGCCTTTAGCATCAGTTTTGCCAAGCTTACCCTCAACAACAGCAGGCAACTTTAGTAGTGCAGACAAGGACTGTAGAACCACGCTTTTGTTACAAGCACAGCTGTCAGAGCACTGCAGAGACCAGTTGCACTAGAGGGCAGAGAGCTGCAGCTGTGTGTACGCCACTGAGTGTCTGCTGCAGGAGGCCAAAGCCAAAGCCAGGACTCTCCTCCCTGTTGCTCTCTGCTTCCTACACCTCCACAGCCATGTGAGCAGGCACTGCCAAAAGCTACAGGCAGTTTAGTGCATCGTGGTTATAAGTGAGCCTAAGCTGAGGAAACAGAAGAACATGAACTAGTCTCCAGATTTTGGAGGAGGAAGACAAACAATTAGGTAAAGGGCAGAAGACAGCAAACAGCTCTACAGTGGGAAGAGAATATAAGGGAACAGCACTGAAGTTGATAAAGCAAAAGAGAAATAGAAAGTGCCCCAGGATTTGGAGGAGAAAGTGTTAGTACTCACTTCTCACCTTTGACAATACACAGGGTAACTGGAGGGCAAGTTCACATCTCAACTACTCACAACCCATGTGAGCATTTTTATGGGAGAATGTATGTGTTAGCTTTTCATTTTCTATTTCATTGCGGCATGTGGTGTACGTTTTAATATTTTTAACTGTTCTAATAATATTATCTAGACTCATTGGTTGTTTTGCTTTACACAGCACCAGGGCTATGCTTTTGGAAATTTGGAAATTTGTATTTCCTGCATTTTAAAAAAATTATTCTTAAGCATTTGAGACTGAGTCTGGCAAAGTGTCAAGAGGAAAAAAAAAATAGCAGCACTGAGAGTTACAACAAAAATAACGATTGCATGTTGAAAATCATGTTTGTTTATTTTATAATGGACAGGTGTAGCCAGAGCAGGGCTGGAGATGGCCTGATAAAACCAACGGGTAGAAAAAATGCCTTTGGCAAACTCTGCTTGTTAGTACAGGAGCTGCCCTCTCCCCCAGGAAAGGCACCACCCATGTTCAAGGGGAGCTTCCCCTCCTATCTTTCCTCTATAGTCAGAGCTGGAGCCATCATGCCCCATCTGCTCCTCTCCTGCCTCCAGCCATATGGGGCAACTGCAATCTGTTCTCCACCTTCTTCACCCCTAAGATCTTGCTGATGTTCATTTGGCAGCATATCCCAGACTGCAGATGTTTTAAATTAGCTTGTTTGCATTTATAATGTGCTAATAAATACTCTGTAGAATATTTCATAAAAATAAAGACTACAGGTAAAAAGGAGGTTCCTGTATATTCCTAATAAGTCTTTGAGAAGTTACCCAGCAAAAGGAGAAGTTGCTTGGTTTCATGCAAGTGACAAAGTTTGAAACTTCAGCATCACACAAACTCACACACAAAATATTGATTTTTGTTTTCTCTACATCTTCTATTTCCTTAGCAATGAGACAACTGTAGGATTACACTAGTAGACAAACTAGAATTTTATTATTAGTCTGACAAAGTCTCTTCTTACCAGAGAGTTGCATCTATTGATCACTACAAGCAGAAGCAGCAAAACTTAATCCTGCTGTATAGTCTACGGTTTTGCGATAATGCAGCTTAGTTTTTATTTACTTCCCAGCATCACTGATATTCTAAAATCTCAACCTCTCTTAATATCAGTTTTGGAACTGTGATTTGTATTTGGAGGTTCCTTTCAAATATAACTCTTTTCCATCACTGTAATGGCAGTTGTATTGATATCCAAGGCTCCTTGTTGAAAAAGTAAAAAAGTGTCTTGACTAATGAGAGCCGAAATCATTGGCTTCACCGGTGTGTCAATTCCCACAGTTCTCTTGTAGCAAACGTGCATGATTTGGATCAAGAACTTAAAAAAAATACTTATAAAAATTAAAACAGATAATTATAAAACAAATACTTATAGAAATTAAAAAGAAATACACTGTCTTTTCAGCAGTTTTAAATCACTAAGTCACACTGACAAGTGAGTTGAAAGCTATACAGTCAAAGTGCCATGAGCAAGTGAAGGAGAAAAACAAAAGTCTGTTTAGAGCAAAACATTTTCCTGGCATGCATTTTTTATCCCAGACAGATAGTTGAATTTTGTGGGTACATCAGCATGAGATCAGTTTTGACGAAACAACTTCATGAGTGTTTGCAGCTTTTATTGTGGATCCTCTTAATATGAGGATACATAACATCGTATGTGTACGTTATGTGCAGGATCAGAAAATCTGACATCCTGTCACAACAAAGCATTGGCAACACTGTCAGTAAAATAAACATCAATGAAATCAACAGGTGGTGAAAGAAGGGTTAAATAAAGATGGAGCTGGTTTGTTTTATAAAATACCTTTTAGCTATTCCTTCTTCTAGAAGTTCTACAACTTGCTTGTAGTCTGTAACTAAATGCTGAGTCAATCCTGCCAAAGATTTAAAAAGAGTTAAACGCATGTTTTCCTCAGGAAGTTTCAGTCAGTTTACCCCAAAATTTACCCAACATCAGGAGCATAAGGATGTTCTGCTGGGATGCCAGTCTGTTCTACAAGTAGCCTCTCAACAAGAGTAACTATTTTCTTTTTTAAAAACTCTATTTCATTTTTAAAAACTCTATTTTATTAAAAAAAAAATAAAAAATGCAGTCCATCCTTCAGATGCAGTGACATCAGCACAAAGAATGCCTTGTACCTTCAAAGTACAGACCTTTTTACAACTTCTCTGCACAACAATGGTATTTAAAAAACAATATAACAGAAACTCCATAAGAAATTTTCAGCTATGTCACTGCTACTAATTGGGTACAGATCCTGTAAAGAAGCTTTTTGCCATTGCCTCTGGATAATGGCTCTGCTCACGCAACTAACAGAATTAGGAACCATCCCCTATGGATATTTACCATTTACATAACCTAGGCTTTAGCCTGCAACACTTAGGAGTCTTCACACTCTTTTGTCCCCAGAGGGTACCCAAATAATGATATGAAACATCTGGCCTTTTCATATCTTCCGCTTTCAGTATTTTTTTTTAAATTTGATTTTATTTTTAAGTGGAAAAAAACCCACTGAAAATAAATGAAAGAAATACTGCATTGCAGAGCCTGCTGTGGCAGAGTGGTGGTTGTGACTAACAGGGCCCCGGTGGAGGGCAGTGTGCTGCTGCGCTGTAGCGGCATTGTCAGCCCCTTGCAAAATGCAAATTCCAGCAGACACACAAAATTAACCTCAGCAGACTTGTATTTCACATAAATCCAGTTTAATATGCCTCATTTGCATTTTATGGTGATGATTAGTTATCAATTGTACTGCAGTGACTCCTAAAAAAACACCTAAGTTGTGAAGCAAGTCTTCGTCATACAATACCTAGTAAAACACTCCTTTACAGAATGTTTTATCTCAGAGCTGGAATCCAGGGTTACTTCCTCCCCCCGCACTGATTTAGGTTTGGTTTGTTTTATTGAAGGCCACAAAAGTGTGGATGAATGCAGAATACTGAAAAATGTGATTTATTTGGATCAAATAATTTATTTACTGTTAGAATGTAAGTCAAGATGAATATAAAATTCAACAAGACTGAAATAAGTTACTTCTGACATTGTTAGAGAGAGTCTATCTATGATAACAGCTTGCTTAACTTTAAATGAAAGCAAAATCTAAGCCAAAGATGGGAATTTATTTTAGTCCTTTAACAACTGATACACGTAATGGAAAAGAAGAAAAAGATTTTTGGATCACTCATATGTTTAAAAAAAACCCTAACTGTCGTGTGCACGCATGCACACTCACACAAAGTATAGGATGATTTTCAAACAAAAGCATTTCTTCTGCTCTCTAGTGTCCCTTTACAATACATTAATTCCAGAAGTCATCACATTTTCCATTTGAGAAAGAGGCCCATTATTTTTCCAACAGCACTGGGATCTTCAGAGCTCAGAATATGGAAACTATCATATATTGTTTTCCCAGACCCTTTTTCAGAGTCTTATTTAACTGAATAAAAATCCAGTTATAAAATGAAGGCATGGAAGAAATCCTTACCTACCTACATTTTCATAAGTACTGGAATAGTGAATCTAGCGGAGTTCAAAACATTTAGTTTTTCAATACAGTAAATGAAATATTGTAAAAGTTGTCTGAAAAGAAACTACAAAGTGTTCTGTCGGCTGCTAGAAAAAGAAAGGTTATTTTCAAGTCCCATAGGAAGATCAAAACCACTTGCTTGTCTAGAAATCTGCCTTGGAGTAAGAAAGGATCTTCCCCAGAAATCTGTCTCAGAGTAACAAAATAGATTGCATCATTTCCTGATTTAAGAGAGGCCGATTCCTTAACAGTGCAACCATCTGTGAGGGAGAAGTTTGAAACGATTCCAACCCAAAGCACTGAAACACTTTCAGCATTTTAAGGGCTACAATCTCACAGCCTTTACGTGGAAAAATGATGGGCTGGAAACTATACAAAATACTTAGTGTTCAGAGCTGGGACTTCCTGACTCGACTTGCAAATGGAAAATGCATTGCCCAGAGCATCTAAGCATGCTTAAAGGGGTTAAGTTTTCTGATTTTCCTCTGTGTCTGTTCTTCATCCAGTGCTAACTGTACTCTGGATATCGTTGACACCAACCACACAACTGACAAACTAACAGTACACTGGGGAGTTCCTGATCAAAATTAGCAAACCTTAAAATTGCTGATGGCTTGCAAGAAGTATGATGCAAATACAGATGCTAGTCCTTAACATACTGGGTCTATGGGAAATAATGGAAAATTTCTCAGCTTTGCTAGTGTTCATTTTTATTTCTCCCATACAGCAAATTGCCCGGAAGGGGAATACAAAACAAGCTCCCCTTCTAGTAAGCTTGCTGATAATTCTGATCCCAGCCATCTAGCTATTGGAAACAATATTCTTGCACTCTGATCCTGCACAGAGAGACTACATATAAAACCGCCAAAGACTACTTCAGCACACAGAAGGCCCTCATTACAGACATCAGCAATTGTTGATTGCAGCAACGTACTACTGCAGTTGAGAAGGGCATTTTGTATCAGTGTTGTGAATCGCTTCATTTTCTTGAATTTGATGTTATTAAAATCAAGCTGACTGTACTCTCGCCTGCATTCAAAAGACCTCTGGACTCTCTCACTGCTGCTTATTTTTGATGGGAACTAATGAGTCCAGTTCCAAAAGGAGCTATGTTATCATACCTTCTTTATTAGTCTCTCTCCCAAAAGACACCAAGGTTGTCTCAAGTAAAGCAAACTGCTACAGTTCGTAATTGCGTAAACTGTACATAAGCATATTTATTTATTAATCTATACTTATACACGCATATCTAAAAAAAAAGAACTATGTCATCAGATTGTTGCCCTAAGCCACTGACTCATCCGCCTGAAATCACTGCTGTTCACATGTTCTCACAACAGCATCTAACTACACCCCATGATGCCTTCAGCAGACAAATTACTTCATTTTTCATGCATGTGATCAGTTTTTCTAAAAATGAGAATCACATTTATCATTAAAAGTTTTCTTACAGGCATTAACACAACGATTTTTGGAGGCTGTCTTAAGATAGAGAGGGAGAGAATCTTCTAAAATATTCATACTGGATTTACAAACGTGGCCAAAGCTGGCAAATATTATTTAGGTTAATCTTTTTCCATTATCCATTCCTCTTCTTTTACAAAATCTAATCCATTGGGAACTTTTATAGGATATTTCAGAACTCTAGCATAAAATCGTTCCACTTAAAATTTTTAGTTGTGTCTAAGTATAACATGTTTATTCAAAAGGGGTAAAATTAAATTAAAAAAAAACAACCAAGCAAACCCAGAACTGGAAAAGAAGTGACAGATTTGGCCCGGAAGGTTCCAGATGAAGACAAAATAGTGACAAAAGGCAAGCCAGCCCATTGGCAGAAGCTATAACTCCATTTTCTTTTAAAACAAGCAAACTCCATTATATGCAGCCAAGGAATCACTGGAGATATAAGGCCTGAGAAAAGGGATGGAAATTGCCAAGGAAGGAAGCAGTTTAAAGACCTTTTCTTGTGTGGTGAATGAGCAGCTGCTAAAAGAAAATAATTAGTATCTGTACTGCACCAACAATAAAGTTCTCCGATAACAAGCAGGTAGAAAGAGGATCTTGGAAAGACCTCAATAAAGGCCAAATGTCTATGAATCTGCTTTTCAAAGAATGATAAGTTTGCCATACTAATGAGACCATCAATTCATCTATTTTCCAACTCTCCTTAAATAAGATGCTGATGTGCTGGGAAAGCACAGCTGAAATAACCAGAATGCTGGATAGTCCCTTTTGTGTAGGACCATGCAAGTTCAACACTTCCCAAGTGCTTATTTCAAATTTTGAGAGAAGGAATTGTTAACAACTGTTGGTTGTTAGATGTACTATGACCGGTACTGCAGGTGCCCAGGGAATGACAGCTGGGAATTCCAGGCTCCATTCAATCACACGTCAAGTCACCCTATCTGTTGTCACATCTTGCCTTAATCTCTGAAGTGAGGATAACAATCTCACGTGTAAGGCCATGATAAAGAAAAAGAGAGGGAGAAGAGCGAACCAGGGAGAACAAAAGGAATTCACAAAACAGAGACAAGAACTCTATTTAAAAGCCAGAACAAATCAGCATTTGATCTGATGTGACAGGACCAGTAAAATTCTGTGTGATATGCATTTTGCGTACTAAATGTATACCTCCCAGGTGTTACTACCCACTTGGTGGCCAGCCAAGCAGTTGCAGAGTCACACATGTCCTATGCCTGGAAAGGCAAACAGAAAAGCACAGGATATCCAGCCAGTGGGATAACAGAGGCAAAGCTTTCAGTGCATTACGTATGTTCACATTAACAAGCAAACTATTTGAGGAAAGTAACTCTTCAAGAATCGAAGCAATTAGGATCATGCCAGGAACATATGCAAGGTTACATACAGACCTGATACACGTTTACTTGAAATTCTGATGCTAGTTGTGAAGCCTGCTCTCACCTTGTACATACGGTCCTGTTTCAGGGTGTTCTCGCACTCGAAGCGTGTAAGGTTTCTTCCGGTCTGATTGTTTTAACAAATCTCGGACACGCTCATTATAGATTTCAAGAAAACTGAAAAGCAAAAAAAATGGAATGTTAGATGCACATGATTAAAAAAAAAAAAAAAAAAGGCACATATTTAGATAATGTAACTACCTGAATCTTACATAGATCGTTCATGATAAAGTTAATGAATTCATTTTCATTATCCCTGTTACTACCGCTTCCCATGCAGTGCACGTAGACAGAACTCATAGTAGCAAATTTCCAAGAAGCAAGAGACATTCAGTATTTTATTTAAAAATTCATAAAATATGCTTTTTTAAAACTAGGGAGTTCAAATGCCCAAATTTACAAACTTAATGTTTCATTAGATCAATGGGAGCGATGAATAAGAATGGATTGTAGGATTATGGCTCAAATTTAAGTTAAATAAATAGGAAGTAAATTTTTAATGCGCTCCTATTTCAGCCATCTATACAAAAGTGAACAGACAGCATCCAAAGAACTATACTGAGACAGAAAACTAAAACTAACAGTTTCTCATCCTTCCTCTGTGTTCTCCCCCTTGTTCCAAAATGATTATCATCTGAGAAAACAGACACAAAATAAACTAGTCTTTACTTTGTTTGATTACAAGAATATGTTGTTGAAAGCATTCATAGCATTGCCCAAAATAGTGACACACTTACCTGACCTTTACTCTGCAAGATGCTGTCTGGTCTGAGTAATCATCCTTCCTTGAAAAGAGGCCCTGCACAAACCAGATGTTTATGTAAATTTTAAATCCATCAAGAAAATCTAACTGCTTAAACAAATGCAAGTGAAATAAAAAATAAGTACCTCACATATACGAGGTGTCAGCCCAATGGATGCCTTCAAATAACAAACAAAAAAAAATTAAACAATATACTTGCTATCACTCTTGCAAAACTTATTTTTAAATAAAAGCCACGTTACAAGAAAAGGACAGAATCATAGTGCAGCACTAAAGTAATGACTGTATGGTGGATTATAACACAAACCACTCTGGAGTGTAGTTCAGAACAGCATGGCAATGCTCTACTACTTCAGCATCTTGCACGTGAAACACTGCAGGGACTCGTGTCAGCTGTCTTAACTTCAGTGCAAACGCTATTTATAGCAGAAGTCATTTTAGAGCAACTTATACAGCATCAATGAGAAGTTTAGAGGCTTGGGTTAAATCCAAGGGCTGTTTGATGTAAAGATACTGGACATGCCTATGTCAGAGAAGTTGCAGTCTGGGTGAAGCCAGGCCAACACTGAAACTAGCTTGATTGGCCATGAATATCTTGTTTTTTCCTTATTCTACTTTTATTTCTTTATGCTATGGCATCACAGAACAGGCTTGGAACAGCTTTATGTTCTAGATTTATAAATCTGGTCTCTCAGAGAGAATGGGATATGGGCTCCTAACAGTACCCAAACTAGCCGATTTAAACTTAGCCCAGTCTACACAGCACTGAAGTAACAGTGTGTTTTTGTGTGATGAACTGTTCTTATGACATGATTGCTCACACTTTAGTGATCACAGTGCTAATACACCCTGAGAAAGACTCTCAGGCTTAGGTGGAATCTGCTTGCTGAATAGCATGAAAGGCTTTTAGAAGGCACACTTGAAATGGTGTTGGGGGAGAAACTCCAGGTTCATCAAGTGGGCCACCGTGGACAAAAGTTCAGTTTATACCAAATGCTTGTTTCTTCCTAGTTTTCAACACTGTTTCACAGTGAATACATGTTATTAAAGATCAGATAAAAGCAGGATTCCACTGGAGACAGAAACCACTTCATAAGCCAGAAATCTCTTAGAAACACTACCCTTGGAAATTTCCTTGGAAATAAATAATGATAATTTCAAGATGTGACCATTCTGAATTGCTAAGATATTTTCAAAATAATGTAATACAAGTACCTAGTTTCTCACCCCAATTTTAAAAATTCTTCAGGCTTTCATGGAGTTAAGCTTGATTTAGAATAAAATGAATGGAGAATCAGGTCACGATTTAACAAAATCCTATTGCTGATGTCTGTGGGGAAAATAAAATTTTAAAAATCCAAACCTTTGTCAAAAGCACAAACCATGCCAGAATAGTCTTTTTTTTTATCTTCAGGGTTTGAATGAATTTTACCCTTATTTCACCTTACAAATTGAATCCCATGGGTGTAGGAAATGGTGGTCCACTCATGCAAACTGCTAAATAAAATTTTACTCTTTTAGGGGCATGTTTCACCAACAGCCAAGAATATTTATGGATAGAGATAAAATTCCCTTGTGTTGCAGCAGAATGCAGGAAATCCTCAACTGGCTCCATCGATCTGAGTACCAAGATTAAAGTGCACTTTAAGTGGTTCCTAGTAGACAAGAATCTTAAAATACAACAGCTTCTGCAAACACCATTCAAACACATTTCAAAACTGGAAGTGAAGCAAGTATTAGTTTCCACAGGCCAAAGGATAACTTCTGCAACAGATAAATGTCCCAAGTAGATAATGAAGCCTGTTACAAAAGTATTCCTGTGAATTGTATCCAGTTTTATTTATGAAAGTAATTTAATCTCAGCATAGCTCAGACTGCCAAAAAATTCTATGAGAATGAATACTTTGTATTATCATGAGCTATGTTTCTAAAAAACCAGAATTATTCAGGGGTATAGATTTTATTTTTTTGTCTTCTAACAGGGCCATAAGATTCATACATAGTAAGATAAAGGTTATCTAAAATAAATATTTAAACTACACGCTATTTTCTAGTTTTTAGCTGATGCTACATTATTTACCTAAATGTAAAGGTTTGACTCTCATTTTCTACAGAAATAAATACCAAAGAAAACATGTATAAGCATTCTGCTCAAGAAGCACCATAATCACAGTTTAAACATAAAGTGATGTTTCTGCTGGACGTCCCACCCTCAACCCTAAGTGTAAAATGAATGGTGTAACTCACAGGTGTTCCCATCATTGTGTAAGTTTTTCCTGAACCTGTCTGTCCATATGCAAAGAGGCAGATGTTGTATCCTTTAAATGCACCCGACAACACAGAAGTGCCAAGGTCCTGGAACACCTGGAAAGACCAAAAGAAACAAAACAGCCCATGAATAATATGCCTCCCTATAAATGCTCTGCATTACTTGTGGATCTTGCAGCTTTAATAACTCCATGGGAACAAGGATCTTCACAGTATTTGTCTTTGTAATTTATCAGACACAATGTCAAGCGCTCAGCATTCACTTATTAGATCTTCCTCCAGATGCTGGCATACCAAGCACAGTGCTGACACCAAGCAGTAGTGTTTAATTGTGCTTCCCTGCCTGCTAGCTCTTATTTTATACTTAGACTGTGTGAATTCTTGAGGATGTCCCCCACCCCAAGTTTTTACAGTCCTCAGCATAAATCTGACAGAAAGGCATGATCAAGGCTCTTTGATGCAATGACATTAATAGGAGCATTAGGCATCAGAATTACAGGTCAAAAGCAAAGGGAAGTCTTACCCATAGCCTACAAGCAGACCTCACCGAAGCAATACGTATAGCTGACCCATCTGGTCAGTAAGTGACACCACCAAAGGCTAAATGCTTTCTTTTCTGTTCATGCCACACGCACAGCGACATGCCATCTTCTCATTGTAATACAGAGCCAGGAACTGTTACCACCAAATCAGTGTCAGCCTCTAGGGGCTTCCAAAGCTTGCACCGGTCCCACTGCAGCTGCAAAAGTTGGACCATCACAGCCAGACTACCCATACAGTAAGATCTGAATAGTCATTCCTCCTGTTTTCCCTGTTCCTTTTTTGGAAACACAGCTGCCCCGCATTGTGCCATGTTCTCAGCACATCAAAGCCTTGCCATAGACCAGCTGAAAGGACACCTGGTAAGGTTTGCTAGGAAGTGTATGGTGGATCAAAAGGTTCCAGTAGGCATGTTGCCAACCCCTTAACACAGCTTTGGCCTTTCAAAAGAAACGTTAGAAGTATTAAAGGTTTTGCCGTTCACATAGAAAACTAGCTAGTTGTCATGGTTTAACCCCAGACGGTAACCGAAATACCATGCAGCCACTCACTCCCTCCCCCCCTCCCTGGTGGGGTAAGGAGGAGAATCGGGGAGAAAGGAAAACTCGCGGGTTGAGAGAAAAACAGTTCACCGGGACAGCAAAGGAAAAATATAAAAATATATTAATAATAATAATAATAATATATATAAGGACAATAGAATATATAAAACAAATGATGTACAATTTCTCACCACCCAACGACCGATACAGCCCATCCTGAGCAGCAGTCAGGGAGCAGGGATATTCCCCCCTCAGCTATCCCAGAACAGCAAGTTCCAGAGAAAGCAGGCAAGGGAACGAACAGCCAAACGAATGAATGAAAAGGCCCGAACGAACAAAAAAAAAAGAAAAACAGGGAAACAAAAAGCAACCCGAAGGGAAGCTTAAGGATTAAGGCTCTAAGGGAAGTGGCCCACTAGCCAACCCTCACTTATACTGGGCATGACGTCTATGGTATGGAATACTCTCTTTGGCCAGTTTGGATCAACTATTCTAGCTATAGCCCTCCCAAGTTTTTGCACCTGCACATTAGCAAAACCTGGGGAACTGCAAAAAGTCCTTGATCATTTAGCAGCAACCAACAACATCAGTGTACTATCACCATCCTTCACACACTAAATCCAAAACACAGTAGCTGCTGAAGACAAAACTAGCTCCGTCCTGACTGAAACCAGGACACTAGTATATATAGAGATGCATATGATTTCAGTGTTTCACTGCTGTGAAATCTCATCCACTACCAGGTCATTTGCTTCTCCAATGGACAGATAAATGTACTAAACCTGATCTAAAAATCAATAGTAAAACATATTTCATAGATATCACCACTTTACCTAAACTGCCCAGAAAAGAGATTAAAAACTCTAAGACTTTTACTTTCAGCTCATATTTCAACTCAAAATGAGACAAGATGCTAATTTCCAGCTGAAGAATCAGTAACATTCCCATTTGGCAGAATTTGGCTACCCCTGCCCATATTTGTAAGGGTATGTGGCATGTCAGAGCATCTGCTTCATTAGGATTATCAGATCAAAGAACTTTTCCATTCAAAGAGTAATAGTGAAAGTCAAAAACAAAACACATAGACACAAATGTAATAGACAAGGGATAACAGAGACAGCGACAAACTCTCCAGTCACTACTGGACAGGCCATTAAGAAACTAAAGCATAGCTTTGGAGAGGGCCAACCTGGACTTCAGAACCAACAAGCTGGAGGAAACAAGAGGAACAGAAGGATTTGGGGTATTTGAGGGGTGGCTGCAGGGCTACGAAAAACTTATTAAGAAAGGTTTAAGGTGAGGGGGTCAGGAAGGAGAATGGGGTATAAAAGGGCTGGTCCCATGTAAGCAGCAGTAGATCAGTATGCTTGTCTGGCTGAGCCCTGTGCCTGATCACCACAGTCTGTCCTATTTTCTTATTAAATCTTTTCTTGGTGATCTTTCCATGTAACCACACTCTACCTCATGTGTGAGTGCTCTAAGGACTAGATAGCAGCAGCTGGAGAGACTGGAGTGAATTTGAGGCCAGCAATGGAGTCAGAAGACCTCAGGTGACAGGGCCATCACATCAGTGGTGCCAGCAAATGAAATCAGGGAGAGTCTCAGTGTTGGTAACTAGCAGGGCCATGGACCTAGGAGCGTGGGTCCAGGGTACTAGCTACCAGGGAGACTGGGGGGAGTAAATTCAGGTCAGCAACTGAAGTCAACCTCAGGTAATATGTCCCCTACATCTATGGTGCCAGCAACTGGAGCAAGTAGGAGTCTAAGTGCCAGCAACTAGAGTGGGACTATGCGTCACAGGGTCTATGTCCCACCTACTAGGGGGACTGGAGCAATGTGAGAGTCTGTCAGCAGCTGGAGAGGAGACCATGGGTCCCAGGGCCTGTGCTCCAGGTGCCAGTTACTGGGGTGGTTGAGGCGAAGCAAATGAGGGTCTTGGCATCAGCACTTGGAGCGGGGAAGAGCTGCCCACAGAGCCTGTGTGCCAGCTAATGGCATGGACAGTGGGAGGCAGAGAGGGGGCTGGAGTGCTGATACACATCAGTGTGGGGGTGTGTAATTTGCTAGCAAACTTCAAAATGGATGAGTCGGTGAGCAGGAGGTCCAGAGTCCAGCCAGGAATATTAAATGGGAGTAGAGCCTGAATCCAGGGATTCAGGGCAGGGGTGCTTGTGACCATCCGCATGTTTGCTAGCGAGCAGCAAGCTGGGCTATCAGGCAAGCAGAAGACCTGTAGAGCAGTTAAGAGGGCTCAGGGTCCAGACAAGGTTATTAGATAGGCAGGAGGGCCGTGCTGGTATTTAAGGGACCTGCTCTCCAGACCTGGAGAGCAAGGGGGTGTATGTTTTCGCTAGCAAACTTCAATCCTGATCAGTTGGATAGGAAGTAGGGGACGTGGCTGTCTATGCTTATGTTTCATGTGTGTGCTGACAGTGTTCTATTACGTGGGTGATGTTGAAGGCAGTGCCTTCTGGGGCCATCGGTGTAGGCAGCTGCATCAGTGTCCTGCATCCTCTGTCCATGTCAATTTTAAGGTGACACTATGGAAGGAAAGTGCACAGTTTAAGAGAAGAGGAAAAGAGGGAAGTTTACTCCCAGGGATTTTAATAGCCTGAGTGTTAGCATCAAAGAGGGCTTAAAAAAGGGCTAGGCAAAAAACCTGAAAGACAGCTAAGAAAGCTATACATTCAAAGCACCAGGCAAAAGAAAGATGAAAAAACAGAGCAGTGATTACAAAGCAGTTTCTGAACCTTGTAGGCAAGGAGGAAAAGTTGCATTTGATATGGGAAGGGGAAAAGGAAGTTTCTTCCTTCCAGCAGCAGAATGGGGTTATCACTAGAAACATCTCTCAGAGCCATTACAGAAGTGGTGCTTCTGTAACCCACTTCAGATACAAATGTTTCATGATTCCACAACCAGAACTGAGAGAAAATTGTTCCTTATAAATTGAGCACATACTGGAAAGTATAAAATAAGATCATACGCAGCACTTTGTCCGTAAGACTTGCTTTCTGAGCTGTGGGAAAACGTAACTGCAGGGATTAGGCTGGGGGTTGGGTTTTCTTGGAGGTTGCTTGTAGCAGTGTTTCAACATCTGTTTTTACTAATATCCCTTCATCTATGGGAGCCCCACTTAAAGATAATAATTGAGTAAATGTATCAAACTGTGCAATTATCCCTGTTGCTTTTATTTTACTTGATCAGTGGGATTCAGTGGGTCTGACTACAACAGGATTTCTTTCATGAAGAAGGTCTGCAGAAAGTGACCCTGTATTTGTTTCAGAGTACACTTTTACAACATGTTCCAAGTCTTCCATTGCTCCTGATTTACTGTTTTTGGTTTAGTAATCTGATTGCATTTGGCCACATGTAGACAGTATGCAATATAACCCTATACTGTCCCAGCATAGTTCCTGCTTCTGAACTGAGAGTCACTATTTGTTCCAGTGATTCAGTGATAGTTGTGTCAATCTTCTAACTAAAGAGGCAGCCACAGGTAACAGCCAGAGCTGAACAGGACACTACATTTGACCATAAGCATGCCACTGCTTTAGAGCACAGTGATAAACACAGAGCAAGCTACATGCTAAACACGATGATTCTGAAGTTTCTCCTTTCAGTAATACTGATGCACTCCCTCTAGTCTCAGTGAAGAAAGAGGTCAGCCCCATATTTGCAACATCACTATAACAGATTAATCTGTTTTTCCTCAATAAAGATATTTGGGAAAGCATCTGAGCATTAACAGCAGCAATGCAAATTACTGTAACCAATTCTTGGCAGGAGTTAATCAAAGCAGGATATAAGTCAAGTTCCTTGACGTTGTACAGCCCATAGACCAGTCTCATGAGTTCAGAAATCTGTTTAACTAATCCCTTACAGTACATCTGTACACTGACCAAGGACAAGCCAGGAGCTCACAACTCAAATGAGTGTGCAGGCCAATAAAGACTCACCAGTTACACCGAACTGCAACCAGTGGCTTTATATGTAATCCTCACCCTCTTGTGCCTCCTGCAATTCTCTCACAGATACTTCAGCACCCACCACCTCTCCACTGCTTCCTGCCATCCTCTCAGGTATCTTCACATCCACTCCCAGCTGTCCTTGGTCCAGAGGTGGGACAAAAGGTGTAGTGCTTTGGGGAAGAGGATATGACTCACCAGTCGGAATACAGGACACTGTCAACTGCTCCAGCAGCTGTCAACTACCAGTGGAGATGCATACAAGCCTTGCACCAAATACCACAGACTGATTCTCAGCTGTGGCAGGCCACAAAGAAATCCCCTGTAATTTAAATCTGTGTCATGAACTGCATGTCATACAGCCTTTTAAAAAAGATGGAAGAATGGCACCCTCTTCCAAATGTCTTTTGTGCTATTAAACAGTTGTCTTCCTCCTGCCCACTTCTGCCTGTCCTCTGCACCCCAGCTTCCAGAATTCGCCTCCTCTCTGCACTCCTGGCTTTTCTACTTCGCTGCTTACTATTCACTTAGATGTCAGAATCCCCCAAGACTGCAAAGCAAAGTGATAATAACATAATTCTTGAGCCACCCTAACCTGTTTGCCTAAGGCCTTCCTCTTAAGGTTGTGCTCCCATGTGAACTCTTCAGTGAACACTGAACTTTCCCTCAGTAGAGGCACCATTAGGATCTCTTCCCTACCTGGTTGGCACACAAAACTTGTAGGAACCTAATATCAGAGATCTCTACCTCTCTTTCAAATTTGGCTCAACCTAGCCAGTTTGTTCAAGAATTATTGGGAAAGATGGGCCAAAACCAGACAGCCACTGTAAAACTGTATTTCTTCAGAAAATCAGGGTAAGAGATTGCAGTTACTATCTATTCAGTAGAGACTAAGATTTCACCAGCTAATTTTTCTGTAGAGGTGAGGACTTTCACCCAGATTCCAAACAGGACTGCCATGGGCCAGGACATCTCTAAGACATGACACTTTAAATTCAGAGCAGAAAAAAAGAGAAAGTTCCTCCTGTGTGAGTAGCTTCGTGATTTTCAGTAACTGGGAATGTGAACATAGGGAGAAGGGAAGAATCTGATCTAAATTCAAGATGGCAAGAGCCGGATCTGAAGATTGACAGAAGACAGGGCAATGGGGTAAAATAACAACCACTAAGAACCAGTAAAGGAAGGAAGGAGAAGAGAGTGGGACCAATAAGAGGGTCTGAATAAGAAGAGGGAGATGGAGTCAAACTGAACAGTCGAGGGAGGAAAAGTGGGACTAGTATCCATTGGGAACAACAAATCAGTGGGAAAAAGATAGAGTTTGGAAGCCAAAGTGCAGGAAACCATTGGTTTGGGTTGATACGGAGGACAAAGAACAGGGACCAGTGTGAAAGGCAGACGTTTGTAGATCTGGAGTCCAGAGGGTAGGGTTTTGGGGCAAATCAAATGGGACTGGAGTCAAGTAGTATAAAGAAAAGGACTAAGAAATGACAGCATGCATTATCTTGACATAATAGGAACAAGGTGAGTCTGTGCCCACTTCCCTTCAGAGTATCAACATTGAATAAATTCAGGAATTTTGCATGGCTCGTTGTACACAGAAGTGGCCTAAAACCAGCTTGTGTACTCCATATCAGTTTAGAAACCTGCACTTCACATGGTAGAACCTCTTACAACAGGGATAAATGCAATCCAGAGAAGTATCTTGATTCTATGATACCTTCCTCATTAAGAGCTGTCCTTCTTTCTGAAGGTTCATAATGGGTCTTTGAAGAGTTATTAATTGATCTAAGTATAATAAAACAAAACCTTCACAAAGTGGTAAGCCTTCAGGATAGCAATGCTGGGAATGTCATCTGCACATTGAAGTTGGAATTTTAGAAAAACTGTGGTTTACTTCTAGCTCTGTTGTTGAAACTTTTGTATGACACTGTGCAACTCATTTAACATTTTAATGGTTCAATTTTCCTACAGATAAATTAGGAATAATCCTGTCCATTAGTAGAGAATTGTGGGATGTTCTCACTAGTGTTCATAAAACTCCTTGTGATCTTGGCTTAAATTGCTCTGGATGTTCTAACTGTGCAAATTATTGTGCGCTCTCTCTCTCCATGTACATTGGACTCTCTGAAAGAAGAACATCTAACTCCAAAGTCCCAGTTAAGCAAAGCTTTGTTACATTTACTCTCTATTAAATACACATGGCTACTTAGACGCTTCAATTCAAATGTTTCAAATCAGTCTTTTTTGAATTAGGCCTTGAGAGAAGATGTATTATTACAAACAAAATTAGATAACTCTGAAAACAATGCCATAACCCTATGATGATAATGAATGAGAATTTCAAAAATTATTTACTGAAATCCTATTAAAAGCTGATTTGTACTGTTTTGTGTTTATTCTTCCTGGTAAATTACCCTCTCTCCTTTTGTGAAGATAAATTACAATTCATTTAATGGAATATACTCTCAACTTAGTCAGAAAAGCCTCTTTGTTTTAGTGTACTGCAGAAAAAAAATGGAGAAGTGAAGCACAGCAATGAATTTATGTTTTGTTTAAAAATAAAGGAGAGTAATTGAAATCAAAGCTTTTTCTGTGCTAATATCAGAGGCATTAGTCCAACTACCCATCAGCATCAACAGCTGCAGATTATACAAAAAGTACTACGATTAATCATTCTGGGCATATGTACTAACATATTTCATGATATAATGGATTGAATCACGTTTTTTGTCGATCATGAGGAAAAGAAAAAAGAAAAAAGAAAAAAAAAAGGATTCTTCTGGGATTCTTCCAAGTCTCACTTTTGAGATGAAACTTCAGAAAGATGAGGTTTTTCAGAGAACATGAGTTGGATATGGCTTCCTGCAGAGAACACGCCATTTGGCCGAGATGACTATGTCTTCGCTGCATGGCTGCACTACGTGATTGGCACTATTCAGTTTGTTCCATGCAAGAATGCTTCTTTCAACAAAGCCTTAACTGGCTTTGCTATGCCTTGTTTCTGCACTTGCTCAGCTGTATCTGGTCCATTACCCATGGTGATATCTGAAACATTCTACAATTTATTACCTGTCAACTGTCCTAATAGTGGAAAAACATGCCTTTGTGAGGAAGTAATGAGAGGGCATTAAGACAATTGTTATCATTCAAGGTACTTTGCTGGCATACTCACTACAAAGTGGCCAGGTTCCAGCTCAAACCTAACAAATGCTGAATCGTACAAGTTAGTCCTCATTACAGGACTTTCAGTACAGATGAGAGAAAGGGAAAGGTTTGGTTTAAAATGTAGTTAAAGTATCCTAATCATGCAGCCCAGGCATACCAAAATGCTGTCTAAGTTATTGCAATATGAACATATTTGGGGTTGAAACTGTTCTATATTAGGTAAGAATCACCTACTTCAAGTATAACAACAGATCACTTAAACATTTCAAAATCTATTTCAACGCTCCATTAGAAAATACAAGAAATAGTTCACAGAGTCTAAATATCTGCAGCAACTAGCATAGTTTCCCTTCACATAAGTTGTTTCAACAAATCTCCAGTGCAAAATCTTATAGTCTTACAAAATTCCACATCATCCAAGGAAAACTACTGTTCTAGTGAAAAATAACAGACTCAAATCAAATGCTCCATAAGCCTAGGGTAGGTATTAATGGCCCTGACAAATGCCTTTAAGTGTCTATTAGATGGTAGACTATTTAACCACAAAAAGTTAAATTCCTTGCCTCCCTCTTCAAATATATTAATCTTTCAAATTAAAAAAGTTTTAAAATCATTTTAGGATTCTATTCTCATTCAAAGTTGTTTTAAAGACAAAAAAAGTCACTCTTAAAAGCTTTTATGCATCTCAAGTCCAGCACCTTAAGTCTAGAACTGCAAGGCCAAATTTACCATTGGCAATCATGCTGAAGTGAATGCTTCTGCGTGAGATAAGTGTGCCCGCTTCCCATGAATTTATGCTGCTTTCCTTTTTCTCCTCTGATTTGCACACCAGCTCTTTTAATTTGGTCACTACACATTACCTGTGAGCATCAACAGGATATTTTTAGTCAATTTTAATACATGCTGTTTAGACCTGCATTGTAGAACTTTGAAGACACAAACAGAAAATACTTCAGAAGAAGTCTCACTACAGTGTGCGTTTTCCAAATATTTACATGAATGACAGATTCTGAGGCCATCTAAATCCTAAAAATTCAGTTTCTTATAACCGAATAAACATATCAAAGAGCAAAGAATTTTAATGCAGCATATAAGCAAAACATTAAAATGAGGACAAAATCAGGATCTAATTGCTGTTATGTAGGGAAACAAACAAACTAAAGTAGTCATTTAGTGCAGCCTAATTATCACTATTGAGTTAATCCTATTTAAAAGTAAAAGCTAGAAAGATTGGCTATATATTTTCTTTGGAATCCAAATGTATTAGAGGTCAAATAAATGTGCCATGCTGCAAAAAACCTCTAAAACTCTATTGGAAGTGAAAATCATAAAGTGCAAATTGCAGTCAGCTTGGAACACAAAGTAAAATCACACCAAAAACTTGAAGTTTGTATCAGGTCACCCTTGACAAGAAAGTTTGGATTTACTACCCATTTCAAAAGAAAATAAAAATTAATAAAACAGAACAAACTGAGACACATTTTTGGGTTGCTTTTTCAAGAATACTTGAGAACTTTAACCTTTCCACACAGACCATTTTTAAAATGACATACGAAGAATATTAATTGGAAATGTACCTCACATTACTAAAAGATACAAAAATTGAAGGAGTCCAAGAGATTTCAATGAAAGCATACCATCTATCCAAAGAGTGATAACTAAGTGACAGAAGACATTTTTTCTCCCCGTTGAATGAACCTTTATAAAAACAGTTTCACAACACTAAAATAGTAAAACTCTCCCTTTTTAGAAATTGGCAGTACGCTTTGCAAATAGATTTGTGGGTAATAAGCAAAACAACCTTTTTCACTACCAGGGAAGTGATATTTTATTCTGATCCTTTCCCACTTGGACAGCAGAATCGGAAATCTTCTGAAGCTAAAAATCTCAGCTCTCTCTTTTGCTGGCTTAAAAGTCAAAATTTATAGTGGCTTTTCTACATCTTTCTTAAACAATGAGTTTTCAAGATACTGAACAATACCGTATTTATTAGCCTGAGATTATATCACGTTTTATTACATTAGACCTGCATGCCTGTGTATAAACATGCATAGCAGACAGATGATTGTATTTTTTTTCTGGAATTAAAACACCTATTTTTTTGTGCTAGTGCCAAGAAGAAATAAAATATGGCATGGAGCACATCCAGTCAGACACCGTAAGTGTCAGACATTTATTATTAACAGTGATCGTTTGGGACTTTGTTATTTTACATTGAAATCTTTGCTTGGATATTAAAAGTGTGAAGCTTCTTGTTTTTAAACTCTTCTTTTCAAGCCTTTTTTTTTTCTTTTATATTCCTTGACCTCTTAGTTATTATCAAACTAACAGCCTGTGGATAAGCCCTGTAATCTATAACCTTTCTATGTGTCACACACCAAGACAGACAGAACTGTGTTGGCAGTCAGTTTTTCTTTTGGTCCTCACAAAAAGTTCAAGGTAATTAAACTCTCCTTTTATGCATATGATTCAAACTAATGCTAAGGACCACTGTAACACGAGGTTCAGTTAATATCAGTATCTTTGACTTTTCATTGAATTACTGTACATTGAATGGATATGCAACTAGTACAGTTGATAACAGGAAATATATATTTTTACGTTGTAACTGCAATGGGCTCTCTTTATTCTGTGATAATGTCCCTCTTACAGTAATAAATGCTTTAATTTCGAAGATAATGGGGGCATTCTATCAGAAATGAGGTTTTGGCAATATGAATTTCAAGAGTATAAAACTTCCTTTTCTTAATCCAATCAGAACCTGAATTGCAGAAGGAAACAAAAAGTAGTTGTTTTAAACGACAGTAAATTGTCTGTTATGCTTTGGGGTTTAATAATTTGGGAAACTGAAAGTTTTCCCAAGTCACTCAAGCCAAGTCTCAGAGTAACATGGGAAAAGAAAAAAATCCAGTAAACCCTCAGGGACAGCGTGTAATGCCAAGTTTGCAAATTTAAGGGAACAATATTGATAAATAAGGAGGTTTGGGGTTTTTTTTTTAAACCCTGAATAATTCGTGGTAAATAATACTTGCATTTTGCTTAGGCTACAATTACCAGGCTAGGACCAACTCTGACTGGAGCAGAGACAAAGGAAGAAGGCGGCAGAAAGAGTAGAAGAGAGGGAGCTACAACTCCCTCTAACAAGCTAATAGAATAGTTTATCAAGTCTTATTTGTACAGTAACTGTTTTCTTATTTGCAAGTGTCTTAAATGGTCAATATTTAATATCATCATTAGGAAACTAAACTGATCTCGGAAACTTCAGAAATTTCAACAGAGTTTATTTGTTCAAGGCAAAAAACCAGACTAGAATAAAAACTTATGATATTTCTATTTTAAAGTTTTTGAATAAATAAAATTGCTACTTGTTACAGGCATAGTCCGCAAACATCAATATCAACAAACAACTCACTAAAAGCAAACCACTTGTACTGTAAAACATTAGGCTAAAGTTAGAATACTAAGCTAAATTCCCATAGCTTAATAACTGGGACCAAAACCAGAAGAAAATTATCTTCTTGCATAGTACAATTTAAAAATAGCCTTTAAAATACCACTGATTTAATGAAAGAGGAAAAGACTGAACTTAAGTAAGACATACGGCCAACAGCTGCTTTTTACCATAGAACCAACAAATGACTTTATAAAGGCTTGAAAAAACTCAATGGCTTAATTTCCATTAAAGATTTGCCACGCAAACAAGAAAACAGAAAAATGCCTCATCACTAGATAGAAAGCTTCAGAGCATCAAGGCAATTGCAGCAGATCCAAGTACAAAATGAACTTACTATAAAAAAAGGTGCTGTTAATTTACTATATAAACAAAATTGCTCTCAACTGATAGGTCAGAACAGTTCGAGCAACTGCATAAAACATAAAAGTCTCGGTTCTGCAGTATCTATTTGCCACCATCTCCACTACGAACTACAGATACGCAGTATCTCATATTTGGTGTGTTTTCCTTACAGAATCTTGCCCCCCCTCAAACTGTTACTGTTTGGGTTATGAACAAATTCTGTTTAATTAAATTGCTGCTATATCTCAGCTGTAGCATCCAAAACTCGGATTTAAGGTGAAAAAATATTTCATGAAACAGAATTATACAGAACTAAATGCTTCCTGTCAAAATAATGAAAGCCTTGGTTCCAAAACCTTCACAAAACCCCAAAGACTAATTTAAATAAAAAAGGCTTCTGCAAGGAAGATGCAAGAGGATGCAAGGAAGGAATATCTGAAAACAAATCTAGGGGTTTGTTCCAATAACACAAGGCTTTTTCCGCACATGTTTTCTCTTAAAGAATATTAAACAAATGTCAGCTGAAGGGCTTTCTGTACGCAGCCAGAGAAAGCACAAGCAAAGGGAAGTGCATTATGCTGATCAGCTGCACAGAATCCTTTACTGTGACATTAGGATTACTTCAGCAACATTACTTTTTGGTTTGAATGGGATAAAGGGCGAAAAGAAAAAAGGCACTGGTTGGTTAGTTTGGGAACATTTCTTCTCTCTTGTTAAGAGGCCGCAGCTTCACAGCTAGGATTACTTCTTTTCCGCCTCTCTATCCAGCCTTTTCAGTTTCTTTTCCCAGTCAAACCGGAAGCAGGGGAGTGAAAGGGACGGCTTCTCTCCAGCCTAAGCAGCTTGGCCCGTGGCAGAGGCATTTGCACCAGAACTTGAGAGACAGTTCAATTCTTGGCTCTGCCAACAGACTTCCTGTGTGTCCTTAAATCCCTTGCTGCTTTAATTCTCCCTGTGAGAGACAACAATGACTTACTTGTTCATCTTATCAGCTGTAATTTTTTTCCAGTGGAAAAACTGTCTGCTCTGTGTGATAATGTACATACACACACTATATTTAACAGCGTGAAAGTTCAATCTCGATTAAGGTATTTAGGTGGAATCATAAAATACTAGAAAAAGTCACAGATAACATATGACAAATATATACTATTACTCTGGGGGACGGGAGGGAGAATATGAGAAACACTGACTAGGCTGAATGGTAGCTTTATATTCCTGCCATTTTATCACTGAATTATACAATCATGAAAATACACCTTATACGTTCATCAAAAATCTATCTCATTTTCAAAAAGAAAAAAACCTCTGTGCTTATCATATCAATCTAATTTATAAATGTTCTGATAGAACTCTTGAACTTGTAAAAGTGCTAAAGTGCTCCATCACCAAGGGCACAACTCCACCCTCTTCTTTTTTTTTTTTTTTTTCCTTTTCTTTTTATTAAATTGCTGGTATTCTACTGTAAAAATCGACCTGAAAGATCAGATACTCTTTGCAAAAATACCACCTGGTATTTTCATCTACCTGTACAAAACCACATTCTTCTCAGATCTCTCTTTTCCTGCCCGACAGGGATTTCAATTGTGTTATCACTGGATTATAGAAGAGCAATTTGAATGCAACAGCCATACAATCCAAACCCCACAGCATTTGACAGTGTACCAATATCTGACCTAGCTCAGTCCAGCTATACTTGTCACAATAAAGCTTTCTACTCAGAAAAAACCCCATAATTTTTGGCTTTATTAATGAATACTTTAAGATTTACACATTATATTTTGTGTTTTATGTAAGTTTTATTCAGGTATTTCATCTGACCATCGAATCAACATAGGCAAATCCAATCCATTAAGGACTGAATGAAAACCCTTTCGTTTAGTGAACACTGAAGTAGATGTTAGGCTTGGTAATTCTCTCCAGGAGAACAGCAAATATTTGTTAGGGAGACACAGTGAAAACATCCTCCATTTTTCCTCAAAAGCTAATGGTTACAAACTGTCACTATTTAAGAGGAACTGCAGGAAAGGGACTGTTTGTCTTGGAGAACTGTTTCTTTTTCTGATCTAAACCTGTGGATCACCTGGCAGATGTCCAACTTCAGACTTGAATCCTCTTTCTGTACAGATATTCTGTAAAACAGAATTGTCACAGGTGCTCTATTTTTCCAAGAGCCTCGTTCAATTTATGTAAAACAGTCCTTACAGATACAGTTACTTGGACATATACAACTTCTCATGCATGTCAAAGGAAAATTCGGAGCAGTCACATAATTCTGGATCTCCTGGCTAGGCTTCAGGAATACATCCTGCTCCCTGCCCAGCTAAAGAACACTCCTTGTCTGATTTTGAGCAATTCTTCCCTTGGTATGAGAACTTCTGCCATGGTACAATTGCAATAAAAGACAGTGGGGGAGGGGGGAAGTCAAACTGATCATGTGTTAAGAAAAAATTACATATCAAAAAATTAGACATGCTCAAAAAACACAGAGGATTTTTAATTATGCCTACCTTCTGGAAAGAGTGAATGACTCTTTTGCAGAAGGCAATGAAAGACTATCCTGTAGCATCATTATACTATCTAGCTCTTTAAAACTAGACAAAAACTTCAATAAACATCCTTAGGGAAAGGAAGGAGAAAATTACTGGTCAATAGCTAGCTACACACAACCTGCAACACTGTGTGTACAAACCATTTAATGAGCAGATGAGCAACTAAGTGTTTTTGTTTCTCTGTTCCAGGAACCTGGGATTGCAGGTTTGAGTGCTGCTCTATCCATATGGGTGCTTGCTTGTTGGGTTGGATGTCAGAGGAACAGACTTCATTTTTGTGCTGTGCATCTTCACCAGCAGAATAGTAACACACTGACTTACCCTAGTGCCAGCAATACACAGTGAAGGAAGATTCTTCCTGAGTGAATTCCCAGACCATGCAAGAATGGAACCACAGTGGAAACTAAAATCTTCAGCTTTTCTAAAGGTCTAGCAAAGGCTAATGTCACAGCTGGAAGAAGCAGCACAATGTCCTACAGTCACACCATTTTACTCCACCAGGACCAGAACATGTTTTAGACATCCTGCTCCCCTGGCCCAGATATTACTTCATGCCAGAAAAATCATGTAATTTGTCACTTTAAATGTTGTGATACCATCATTATCTGTGCCTGAATGTCTACCAAAAGAGGAAAAAAAAAAAAAAAAACAACACAAACAATCAAACAAAAATCAAACACACACACCCCCCACCCAAGCAGGGCAGTTTTACTGATACCCTCTTAAAACAAGCAAAATAAATACTGTGAGAGCTGTTAGTTGGGTTTTGGGGGTTTTTTTATACTGCATTATCTCTCTCTTGCAATGAAAAGAGCAAGGAATAAATAATGGATTATAATGAAGTTATAAATATCCTGCATTTTCTCCCACCACTGCTAGCTCTTGGCTAGGATCCCAGGTCATTACCGGATGTCTGTGATTCCATGTGAAAGGAAAGTAAAGAACAACATCATAAAATTAGTAAGTTTTATTGTTTAAGGCAGCAGGGACAAATATCAATTCTCAGCTGTGTCTCCGAAAATAACTGCCCATTAATTTTGTGAGAAGGCAGAGGATGGAGATGGAAAAAAGATTGTTCCTTGACTTTAATATAAGGGGGTGGGAGGAAAAAGTAGTGATCCAAATTTTTCAGTAACTCAATATGGGCTAACAATTGTCTGCAACTCAGAAAACAGCACAATGACATTATCAAGATTAGATTTCTGCCTTTTTCCCTTCAGCTGGAAATGGGTATTCTCTTTTCATGTATCAGCTAATTCAAGTTGATATTTTTGCTATTAGATCATCAGCTCTTACAATTACTACACTGAAAAACAATTCTTAAGCCTATAAAATATACTTTCCTAGCAAAAAGCTCATTTCTCCACCTTCATACAAGAGACAGTATTGCCAGAAGAAAGTAAAAATGAAGCAGAAGAGATGACAAGACATTGAAATTACTGATTTATATCAACAATTCTTTTAAAATACCAGCAGAAATTCTACAAGGCAGATTCCACTTGTAAAACTATCAGCAACAACTGAATTTCAACAGTACCCAAAACTGATCGGCTTCATGCTGCTGAAAGTAAAGTTCCTGTATTTGGCATTGTTTAATCTGGGTGAACCTTGCAAGTGCTAGTGGAGTTCACCAGTGCTTGGTCTCAACTGCACCTCAAATTTCAGTTTTTGACCATTACGACAGCTGTTGGAAAGATATACAGTAACTGTTTCAATAAAGTGTGCCTTGAGTTTCGTCTACACAAATACTATAATAAAAAGCCAAATCTTCTTGAAAAACTGAAAACCCAGAAGTACTGATTTTAAGAGTTCCACTGAAAACAGGTGCATAAAAAAAATATTGCCTTTAGGCTTTAAAAGACTTTAAAAAGGACAAAAATGCAGCAATGAAAGTTACTTGAACACAGTTTCATTTTTAAACTGCTTTTTCACTGTCCAAGCTCAGAACATTAAAAATCAAATAAAGAGCAACTACTATAAAATTTTCCACTTTATACTCAATTGCATTATTAGCAACACATGCAAAAAGGGGCTTCAGATTTATTGCAATAATTTGTTTCCCTTTAAGTGTACAAATAAATGCAGTCTTACCTGTCATGGTTAGGATTAAAGAATCTATATTTTGCATGCAGCAATCAGCAGCAGTTAAGCAAAGAAAGGACTGGCTTACCATGTTCTCTCATTCTGGTGCACTGGTTGTCTCATCAAATTCAGCCAGTGAAAAACAAATCCTTTGACTCAAGTTGTTACAGATATTAAAGTGTGCGATTAAACCACAACATAAAGGAAGAACTGACTTTTAACCTGATTCTACAATACAATATAGACGTATATTTTGTTTATAGTTTGGGATATTAAACAAGCTGTAGCAGTATTTTTTGTTAATAGAGCAATTCAGGTCATCTATAAACAACTCTTTTTATGATGTTAATACACAAAACAGAAGTGTTGCCACTTTAACACACTAGTGTCTATATTTAAAAGAAATTATAGCTTCATAATTGGAGGGATGAGAAGTTTTAGAGGACACTTATTAGTAATACACAGCAGTCACTTCTACTTTTGTCTTTCACAGGAAGGGAAAAAAAAGATTAATGTATTCTTGCTAGTTTCAAGCAATAGACTTAGGACTAAATCTGTTTTAATCATTAGAGGTATTTTTTTTCTGTTGCTTGTTTCCTTAAAATAAAGACATAAAAGTACATGCCATCTGATAGGAAAGTTTGGCCAGCTTTTAGAATATGTGCAGGGCTTATTGCCAAAGGTTAAGAAACAGATACCCCCATCAGCCCCACTTGCACACACGTAGATTTCATCCCACGCTTACAAGAAGGGCCAACTATCTTCATGAAGCATGGCTCACAAGGGAGGGATCTGCTATCACTGTTCTCACAGGCAGAGAGACATACAATAGTGATGTTTCCACTGAGTAAAGCCCTTTACAGCAATGAGACTATTTTTACACCTGTGTTTTGAAACATCTACCCGACTGCTCAGAGTACTAAGTGTGCAACTGAATTCCCTGAGAAGGATGTAAAGGACAAAAATCTACACACTTGTATGAATTCAGATATCACTTCAATGTTTATTGAGAAGATCGAGAACCCGCTGTCAAATCCCCAAGCAAGTTTCTTGACTTTGGTTCAGCTCTTTGAAGATTCTTGCAGCTTTAAAGTTTCATGGGTTTTTTTAATTGCATAAAAAAGAATGCTGTCTATAGTATGTTTTTAAAAAAAAATGGTTTGGAGCTGTACAAGATCTTCAGGGAAAAAAAGTCCTTTTAAATTTATACGGTTTCAGGAGTTTCCGGGAGAATCCAAACAACAGGAGGTAATTTAAGGTCACTTATGAGTTCAGAGAGAGAGTTCTTGGCATCTTATTCTCAACAATATATTGACAACAAAGTTTTCCAGGACTAGTGGTTGAGTAAATTGTTAATTCCGCTCTTTTGCCAGGTCAGTGGCCTCTGTTCATTTCCAGCTTATAAGTAGTGGGGGGCAGCATATTAGCAGCCAAAGGTGCAATGAACAGTCACAGCTCACCTAATTAGAAATGTTACATTAAAAAGGCTGCAGGGACTACCAGTTTCTTCTATTTTTGCTCCCCTAGCGACAGAAGTTACTTAGGCCGGACATAACTACTTCTTTACACCGTCCTTCTCTTCCCTACTCACTTCATTCCACATCAACCTAAAAACCAGGCACAGCATACTATGAAGATACCTCAGTGGTTCATACTACCCTTTGCTAAAGTCAACAGAAAGCAAAAAGCAAGCTGGTTCGCAGCACCTGTAAAATATCTAAAAAGTAGTTGTAAAATATCTAAAAAAGTCAACCATCCCAATATGTCCATAAAGCAAAAGATAACACCATACATTTTCAAAAAGAAAAATGTGCAGGTCTGCTACAGATCAGCGAACAAAAAGGCATCAGAACCAGGGAATTCCTATGACCTAATTAAGGTCACACATTTCTGCGTCATTACAAGCCCAGTAATAAACCAAATCTTTGGTATTACCAAGATGAACAAAGACCCTTTGGCAGACTGTCAAAAAAAACTTCTTCATAATATTATGAAAAGACATTTCCTGTGAAGATAATACTGGAGTTTCCCTCTCAGACATGATGCTTTCTGGGACCCCTCCCCCCCAAAAAAGTGTCCTAAAAATATTCACGGGAACACATTTGATTGTCTAAGAGAAACAGCATAATTTTACTCATGGCTAATAAAATACATGAAAGGGTTTTTTTTTTTCCCTTTTAAAATGAGACAGCAGGAAGAAGTTTCATCAGCATTTAAAGTTTTTCCAAGTTGAAGATGCATTAAATTTTATTTCTTTACAAATTAAAATTTTGTGCTATGCAGCACATTAAAATGGGCAAGAAATGGGCAAGCAATGGGCAGAGAAATGTGGGCTCAAAATAAGCGATTTAAAAAGGATTGAAATGCAAGACATTTGTGTACTTACGCCAGGTTTACGCTTTCTACATAAACTTTCCAATGCTTTATGATGAGGTATAAATTTTGTCGCTTATTGTTTGCAATTTACATTGTCAGTTCTGTCCCCAAATAAGTTTATTGTATTGAGCATGTGTTCAATTAACACATTTTAAATACATGTCCTTAAACTCTTTTTTAATACAACTGTCTTACTACAACAAACTGCTTCAGAAAAAGACAGGTTCACACACAACCTGAGGATGTACTGGAATATGACAACCTAATCATCTGTATTTCTACTTCCACTGTTTTCTTTTAGACAGAGAACAGTTGCATCATTGACCTAACTAGAAATCCAGTTATTAGAGAATAGTGTTTCTGTTTCAAAAGAGTATCGAATATAATGACCACATGCCAAAGTTGCTCGGTGATTTTCAGACAACCATACTGTTTAAGATGACCATCTATCTCCAAGGGAATTCAGCTCAGGCTTCTCTCTTTCCAGTGTAATGACTTACAGCAGAAACATAGGGTGTTTCTTACATTCAACATCTGTATAGTTTGCTCTCCTCAAAAAAAAAAAAAAAAAAAAAGCCCCAGCATCTGCAAATTCTTTGTTTTAAACCATGGCTGCCAGCTTTGATCAAAGCTGCACAAACAGGTCAAAGTAGTACAGTGCTCTGTACAAATCAGAGCATTTCACTTGTAACAGTTCATTTTTTTATTGGTCCCTCAACCATTTTTAAAAAGTCAAAGCTTGACTTGAAAAGGATTTTTAAAAGCATACTTTTTAAAAATATATTATCCTATGTATATCATTGTTTCCTCCAGATTTTCATTATCAAATAATTTCTCTTCCTGGGTCCTTTTCTTAATTTTTAGAATTATCTTCTGTTAAGTGTGTTTTTATCCTAAGGTAAGTAACAACAGAAAAAAATAGTTAAGATTATGGCAAAATATTTTTAAATTACATTATTTCATATTACTTCAATCATTTAATTATTTCAAGATGCTTCCTTACTCTCTAATTGCCATCTTCATTTTGAGTATAGACCTTCTAATCTCTTTTCCTGTCTTTCAACCCACCCATGCCAATGACATTCAGTTGTAGAAAGCTACTTACATTCATAATAAATGGAACAGAAAAAGATTACATTCCATATACTGTAATAAGCAATAAATTTATGCAAATGACATGCAGATGGATGTGAGACAACAAAAGCATTGTGCTGTACCAAGCAGAGTCAAACACACAGAAATGATGTAAAGGAGGACAACGTGAAGAGCTGGAAGCAAATTTCTACAATCCTCTGAAATCTTTGTGATTTCAGACTAAATGTATCTTTAAGGCATTGACAGCTCTTTTGAGTTTCTGCTGGATTAGAGTTTAAATTAAAAATATCAAAAGCTACTTAACCGCAGGCTTTAAATTATCTCATTCTCCATATATAGGAATCAAGAAGGTTGCTCATTTTCTGAACAAGAGCTGAAAATTCAGTCTCAATTTCTTGGTTTTGAGTTATAAGACACATTAAAAATAACGAAAAAGAGATAACAATGTTAGCTGTCAAAAAAAAAAAAAAAGGAACAAGTAAAAACCTCAGACTGCAGACTAGAATATTTCCCAATCATTACAGAAGTGAGATGATTTTTGGCTTTAAAATGCTAACTAGCTCCACCAAACCCTTTCACTTGATTGAAATTTAAAAGTAAGTGCTGGAATACGAGAAAAGCTCACTGCTTCAATGATAAGTTCATATCAACTGTCTCTCTAGATCTGTAACATGATTCCACCTTTTTTTCCTATTTCAAAGAAGCTATAAGAAATGTTCTTGGTTCTAATCAAAATCAAAAGGAAAACCACCAAAAAAAAAGAAAAAAAAAAAAAGATAAAAGCAAGTAGGGTCCACATTTTGTTTAGCTAATGAAAAGGTCAGTGAATTCAAAACCCCATACATTTCAAAGCAGAACTTGTGTTATATTAGGAAACAGGTTACAACATGCAGCAATAAAAAAGAAAAAAAAAAAAATTAGTCATTCATGAACTATTCCAGCTGTTACTTTCAGTCATTAAGAAACAGGATGCAACTAAGAGCATCAAAATAAGATAAACTGGCAAAGAAAATGGCCTTAGAGCAGTGTCACTCATTAGGGCAGCACGATGACTTTATGCATGACATACACGATGCAGGGTAACCTGAGTTACCCACTATCACCACCAGCAATAACATTGCCCACATACAAGAAGGTCCTGGAGATGATGTGTACGAGGGAGTGAAGAAGTCCAAAGCCCAAGTGAGGCAAGCCCAAGCATATGGGTCACAATGCCAACAGTTAAAGGAGCACTTTTCTATTCTGCAGATGGAATTTCTAGATGCACCTCTCCTGTCCCAAAGGGATACGTACTTTCAGGACGTTACAAAAGGAAGCTCTTTTGATCATACTTCCAAGCGCTCAGGTTACATTTATTGGTCATGTGGCAAAATAATTATTGTGGTCTTTACTGTGAAGGTCATAGACAGCTCCGATAGGGCTTGCTTCAAAAGACTGGGAATCATTGCTCTGAGGGATTTTTTTTCTTTTAAAATCCATCAGGAAACCTCATTCTTCCATAAGGAGGATAACAAAAAGTATTACCCATGAAGCTTTCAACTTTGTTGTTCTAGCCAAAAAACAAGTTTATCTATTCCTAAGTCTATGAGCAGTTACTCAAATCCATTTTCTGCTATCGTAATGGAACACACTCAGCAAAACCTAACACAAAATAAGACCTGTTGTCTTCTGTTCTGTTCTCTTTCAAAGTAATTGGTTCTTTCCTGGATGTTGCTTTGCTGAAGCCCAATTTAAACATACCTTGAAAGATCTTTTACTAAAATCAACAGATCTGGGCAAAACTTGCAAAACATTTATCGTCTTGGAAAACTTAAGCTACCAAAACAAAAGGCACAAACCAGTCTTGCACCAGTAATTTAAGCTCCTTTTCTTTTTAGCCATATTCCAAATGAAACAAAATCCTAGAAGGGTGGACAGTTCTTTTTCAAAACCACATATGAAGTACAAATATAACCTCCCTGAAAGTATGCCTACTTTAAATTGAATAAATAATCCCCTGCAATTTTCTATCTCTGCTTCTCCAATGCTAACTAGAGAAGGCTTTCCTTACCCACTCATGTCAAGCTACTCACCTCTGTCTATGAAATAATAATAAAAAATGTATAAATATAAATAAAATTAGGTAGGTCAGATTAATTAATTCTGGGCTGGATCCTCACAGTTCCTTAGATTCATTTTTCAGACCTGATGATTTATATGTAGGTCTGTCATATGGGATAAGGCACATACTTTTCAGACACTGACTCTTTTCTTCATAAGAAAATCTGCCAACAATACTGTAAAGGCACACAGTACCGAGGATACAATCCACATATACACTCTTAAAGATGTATGTGGTGCAGGAGAGGAATGCCTGAAAATTCAGAATGGAACACACTTGCAATAACAGTGGAGCAGAAGTTGAGACCTATCTTAAAGGTAACAGATGTAATTTGAAAGCAAGTCAATCTTTACAGGCACAAAAAAAATCCAGGAAAACATTCATTGCCATTCAGCACCTCAGGAATATAATCTATCCAGCAAGGATTGATTCAAATGGTCCATTCCAAAACTCATTAATCAACTATTTCATGTGACAGTGATATAGTCTGGTAAGACATACTTCAAAATACATTTGCCAGTCTAAGATACAGAACATTATCTCCCCTGCTTCAGCTGAAAATGTCCTGACATTATAATACTGAAGTTATAAAGTGTGAGAACCTATCCATAATAGTATGTACATCTGGGGGTAAGGAACCCTAAACTGACATTCAGAATTTTGATTTTGATGTGCTGAGGCTACAGTAAATGTTTCTAGACTGAATTAATTTTATTCATCTTCACTCTTTCTTATGCAATTTAGGAGCACTGCCAACAGAATCTACTTTAGCAGAAAAGCCACAACTGAACAGAGATGTTAATTTTGCTTTTTACATATGAGCTCTCAAGGGCAGACTTGTTGATTAAAAACAAAACAGAATTGGGAGTCAACATGCAGGTGCTCAGATCCAGCCAAAAGGATGATTCATTCAGTTTGTGTTCAAGGCCACACACGCATCTCTCTGAGGCACATCATCTCAGTTAACAGAAAAATATAAAAGTTAGCTGCTAGTGAAGATAAATAATTAAAACAAGCACAAATCTATAAAAAAGGGAAGGACTGGGTTTTTGCTATAATATAAAGGAACAATTGCTGTTCATATCAAACACTTTAATAAACAGTCATACAGGACACACGTATTATTTAGGCTTTTCATGTCAAACATGGCACATTTTCAGAAATAAACAAAATGGCTGTGTTGATCTTGATCCCAGCGGCTGCAATAAACATATCTCGCTATTCAATGCTAGCACAGTCCTGCCCAGCAAAATCTTTCATAAGCCAACTGCCTGCTAAAACCAAAAAAAACCCCCAAATCTATAAAATAAAACCCGCAAACCTGGCCCAGTATCCTACTAAAAGTCTATCGGCATCCTTCCATCCAGTGACTACAGAACTCGCAGACCGTTATGATCTTGGAGACTTAGCTGAAGTTCAGACTAATTTTTCAGTAATTTTAATTCCCAAAAGACCAGTCTAACTGAAGTTATTCATACAACATAGCTAAGACTGAAGAAAAAACACTCCAGGTTAAAAACTAATCTTGGATCAATCTGCTACCTTGGAAGCACCATGAATATGACCTTCCATTCTGTATCCAGCCACGCTGTGGAAATATTTGCAGATGAACAAGGGAACCTGTTTGCAAAGCAAGAAGTGTAGGGAATGGTCGTCATTTTAGATTAAAAGAAGAAAAAAATATCACTACTTCATGAGCGTGGATGAAAGACTGTGGTGTGATTACACAGAGGAATTTAAACTGTGAATGTTCATCTGCAAGTAAGAACGAACAATGAACATTTGCATACAGCTTATCTATATAACAGATTTTTTTAAAAATACATCTCCATCACTAGAAATTAATTTTTTTAAAAAAATCATCCTTCCAAATAACCATATGCTGTCAAGTTACTTCAGAAAGTTTTCAGGTCATCAGTACCAAGTTTTTGTTTTTACTTTTAAGACATGCAAAAATCACAAGGTTTATAGAAGTAACGCAGATTGCGAATGGGCAGGTTCACTGCAACATGCACAACAACTGGCAACCCAAAGAACTTGCTATTCTCTTTTTCTTCTAAGCTGCTGTATGCACTTACAGATCCTTTCAAAATTATTTAGCCAAGTATACTGCCTGCCTATTGTAAAGAATGTGCTCTGTGTATCTAGTAAGCAATGGTCAGTACCTATCATGGAAATACAATGAGTCTATATGAGCACTAGCAGACTGAACAGTCAGAAAACATCTCAGTTCATTGTTTGTGAAACAGTTTATTGATTTCCCTCAACTTGTTACCAATATTCAGCTTAATCCTTTCTTGTGTACGGCTGTTTAGGCTTCATATTTTAAATGTATCTGGATTAAATTATAGTTGCATATGAATGTATATGACTATATAATTATTTCTAACAGTTAACTCAATGCTTGAGTTATTTAAAACTAACTTTTGTCTCCTCAAAATACAAAGTTGTTAATGTTATACATGGTAAATTGAAAATCAGCTTGATTCTTTTTTGTCTTCCAATAAAGCCTGCTTTGAAGTTTGCAATTATTCACTATAATTCCCAGAGAAGTTTTCTGCAAAGAAATCTTGGTATAGCCAGAAAGAATGACCTTATTCGATCACGAACTGAACACAGCAGCTGTGTTGCTGGCAGAAGATATATAGCATGTACTCATGGTGGTTTCCCTCCCTCCATCATAATCCATTATATACTGATCCAATTATTGCACAAAAAGCCTTTTTCTTATAGCACGCTCTCCTTTTCACTTCTGTCTCACTCTGGATTGGAGAAAAAAAATGTTGTGGAAGGAATGCTTACTGCTTTTCAAATATTTCATGCGAAAATGCCATTTACACCCACAGCCACCGCCTCCTTCTCTTTCTCCCTCCTTTTACACCAAGACAAGGGGGGAAGGGAAGACAGAGAAAGACAGAACAAATCGAAGGATTTTTCAAGATATTTAAATTAGAGCTTTATTATGTTATAATTTTTAGAATTAAGCGCATATGCCAGATAACAGATTTTGAATTTGTCTTGAGAATTCACAAGACAATTAAAAACTTGAATCTCACAGGGAATGTATGGAGGCATGGAAGTGTCACAAACTCAGCTTAGAAAGGAAAGGTCTCTCAGTTAAAGTTCTTCAGAAGCATGACGTTTGTATTTTTAAAAAAAAAAGGAGCAAGTACAGTGACTTAGTCTGATGAAGAGTTGAAAAGTATGTTGCAATATTTTGCTTCCAAACAATACTGTTGTGTAACTTTTCTAAATTTTTTCAATTAATATGTAAAACAAACAAACAAACAAAACACTTGGAGGGTTTCTTTCCAAAGGGGAGTCTACCTTCTCTGTTTAAAGACAATTTTTTTTTTCTAAGTAAATTTGTTGATGCATAAACAGAACAGAGGAGTAAAGAAACACCCTAAGAGAAGAGTCACTGGCTAAATCAGAGCTACCAGCCACTAAAGGAAGAAGGAAAGGAAACAGATGTGCTAAACCCTTCTAAGTACGAAGAGATGAACCAGGCACTAGGGCTACATGGCAGAGAGAAAGAAACTGAGTATCAAAAAATTGTGTGGGACCAGAGAAAGAACAGGTAACAAATAAATATTAATTCAGGACAGGAATAGAACATTTGATGGGCAAAATATGAAATGAGAAACAAAAGGAAATTCTAAAAGATCATACGCATTTAAGAGGAAAAGGTCATGCGTGGTTTTTCTGATCTTAACTCTGCAATTTGTTACATGCATCTTCCATGGTTATAAATAACGGAATGGTTTTCCAAACCATCACTGTCAAGATATAGTTATACTCTTAAAAGAAAACAAACAAACAAACAAACCCCAAACCAAACCAAAACCAAAAAAACCCAAAACCAATCAAACAAAAAAACCCACAAGAAACTGTAATACTTCTGGTGATGTTCCTTTTCTGGCCATTTTTGAGACAAACTGTTCATTTTTCTCTGTGCAGTGCTGCTGCAGAGTTAGTTTAGTCTCGCAGAGGGAGAATGCTGAATGCCTGCACCTGGGCTTTACCATTTGCATATAATGAAGTAGTTTCTCCATGTTTCCCTGCATTCTTGTATTAAGTTCTTTTTGGGAGGTGAGCCTGGTACTATACAAAACCTTCTTTAGTAAAGGACATTTTGTGTAAAAGGGACTATTGCTTCCTTCTCCCTCCGCCCCTTTCCTCCACAGATGTCTTCAGGAAGCTGTGTGCAGTTCAGGATTGTTTTCCAAAGACAATGTTGGAAATCCATCACTCTTTGGTCGTTGTGTAACTATGGCATTATCCTTTAATAGAGATTCATGACATATTTCCTTCTTGAAGTAAAAATGATGTGTGATAATGATATTGTAATGATATTTAGGGTTACAATTTTTATTCTTATAGGCAGATTCAGGCTTGCTGATTCATTCTGCTGGTTGAATATGATAGTTAATATGTAGGTGCTTTGAGACCTTTATAGTTGTCCCACAAACAAACATCTAAATTTAAACTTATTTAAAATTTTGTCTGGCGTAGAACAGTCTGTTTCAATCTTTTGAGTTTCCTTTGTAAAACCTAAAATAGCTCTTAATGAATCTTTCCTCAAATCTGTTTTAGCTCCACCAAGCAAAGGAAAATGTTTAAAACAATTGCAAAACTTAAGTAAATGCTCATTTAAATCCTACTGAAAAAAAAAAAAAAAAGTTTCAGCTTGACCTAATGCCAGCACAGTTAAATAAAATCTTAAGAGTATTCTGCACAAGAGTATTCTTAAGGCTACAGGAACACATGCAAGCATGAAGTATTCTTGTAGCTGGCTGTTACAGCTTCAATCCTCAGCTTCCCTCCAGCCATCCTACCCATCCGGCTATTGTGCATGCACAGTAGCTGCGGTGGGCAGCCTGACCCACAGGATGCACAAGCAGGTATTTACACACAGTGGTTGCCATAGATAGCTGATGTGTAGCAACCTGTTCCTTTTGATAAGAGGAATACATCCCACAACTAATAGGCTTTGAATAGTAGAGATAGTGAAATCCAGAAAAGTGCTTAAGTGCCCAACTTGCACTGATTTCAGTAGGACCGGGTATTCTTGAAACACTTTTTGTAGATGTCACGCTTAGTTTTTGTACCTCAGTGCACCAGTTAAATGGAGATTATAATGTTTATAAAAGAAATAATAATTTAGACTTTAGAATTTTTACTTCAGGCTTTCAAAAAAATGAAATAAATTATATTCATATTGGTCAAGGAATTTCACACTTCCGGGCTTGACTTGATAAGGATTTTATTTTGGTTTGGCATAGTGTATTAGGTTTATACAGCTATGAATATTCCTTCAGTGTCTTTCTGAATATTATCATTTTCAGTAATGCTGTGACCCTCACTGGACCTTCTAAGATGCAATCATAAAAGCACTCGACCAAAAAGGCCATGACCAAACACAAAGATGACCGTCTATGACGTAAATCTAAGAAATATGAAAGCGCACAGAGGTTCAAGATCTTGTATGGATTTCCCTGTATGTGGAGGTTGCACTGTGATGTGTCACTTGTGAAAAGTATTATCTTAATGAATCAGGATGGTTTTACAGTGAGAAAGGATAGGAAAACAAGTCTTACTGTAAGTGTCAGTAACTGCTCCTAATTTCTTGACCTTCTCACCCCCCCATTCTTCAGCACTGGCTTACTAATGTAAGTGAAAGAATAACTGTGACACTTTTTTTGGTGCACTTCCACTGTGCATTTGAACCATTGAGGGTTTTACAAGACTGTTCAAAAGCAAGACAGTGCGTTAAATTAAAGGTTGTTTATTTCTAAACTTTATATAACAAGTGACATAGGTTCTCTTTGCCTGTCTGTCCATTGCAAATGTGTGCTAGGAAGAACTCCTTTCCCTTCAAACGCATTATCTAATTATTTCTATCTTTGTTTATACATACATTCATTTGGAAGATTGGCTTTTGTTCTATGCTCTGAAGGCAGAAATGGGGGTTACTGATGGACCATGTGAGTGAATGCACGTGATATCTGTAAACACATTTTTCCATTTCTTATTTGTTTTAAAAGTACCATAATTGCTTTTCATCACATTTGACTTCCCAGCATAGTTGGGATTTTACTACTTCCAGCAAAGAAAAGTAGTTGGGGAAAGGGACAGATGGGTAGATGATTTTCTTACCTCCCTGTCAGAGTCTAACTGAAAAGCAAACAGAAAAAGAAACAGATAATGTTTGTTTTCATATGCAAGATCTTCAATATGGCACTAGGTTTTTTGTTGTGGTTCTGGAGGGTTTGTTTGGAAGCAAAACTCTTGGAGGGAGTATTTACACGTGCGTGACTTAAGCCTGTCACAAGTACCTGTGAAGCAGATGATCAAAATACAAAGGGAATAAAATGTATTGTGTGTAGTCATCTCTGGAACGCAAGGGACCAGAATCTGAACTGAGCAATGTTAACATCCAGAAGAAACTGTAAGAATTATTCAGAGAAGCAGATTTGTATCTTTAAAATCATATTTTTACCTAAACACTACGATTTGCAGCCCTCTCACTATTGTTTTATTGTCACAGAATCCTTAAGAATTTGTTAGGACTTGGGTTTTATATGTCCATCCAGAGGACAAAAAAGGACAGTTTACTAAAAGACAGCATCCTACAAAATGAACCTGAAGGCAGATACTTTAATCTACTTTTCATCCTCAACCAATACACCAATCATGTATGATAACAGTTGGCAGGACATCTTCAAGGAAAAAGTAATCCAAGGTCAGCTCATGAAAGAAAGCTTTTACTGGATGACAGTGTTACCAAACCTCCTTTGGCTGCCGATAGCATCGTTGCTGTAAGGAAGCTTAGAAATTTCAAGCTCAGCACTGAAGTAATGATTGAAAACAAGGAATTAGTACAATAAACTTCATTCATACAGCGTAAGGGGGCAGACAAACGCACAAAAGCATGGCAAGATTGCAGTATTCCAGCAGCGCTCTTCTCAAGGACGTTTAAAGTGTGCTTTCCTGGTTCTACAATCACCAAGACAGGTAAAAAGCCCAAGAAATTCACTCGTGCCTTTCAAAGCACCAGTCCATCTTTAAACTTTTCTTAACTCATGAAAGAGGTCTGTCAGAGGCTCAAGAACCCAATGGTTACATGAAACAGCACTGGACATCCTTTCAGCCAGCATCAGGCACGAGTAAGGAAACTACGGCCCGTTACTTAATTTTCTATGGCCAGTGAGTTTGTGTTTCTCCTTCAGTGTTTTTATTGGATAAAACTCTATTGTCTGATAACACAAGACTTGCCACAGTGTCTGAAATGCCTACTCAGCCCCAGCAAGGAAGCTGCACTGTTTATATTGCATTTTACATTCTTTTTCAATTGCACTTGTATCTAATAACAACATGAACAAAAAATTACACTTTGTAGCCAATATTTATATTTTCCATTTGGCAGTTCTGATAATTTTTCATACCGAGTAGAGATAAAGCTGACTTGGCAGACTGTATTTATCAACATTTCATCTGCTAAACCATTTCAGCTAGGAAGCCAACTGGATTGTCAACAGTTCTAAGAAGCACAATTCTAAGTGCATTATGACAAAAACTCATGAAGAACATAAAATCCAAATAAGCAAGTAAGATAATATAAAGGGGGGGAAAAAACCCCAAACCCAACAGTTCAACATTTAAAGATTTGTTGTTTGCAATCCCTGAAATGGAAGTTTATCTAGTGCCGAGTACTTTAGAAAGACAACTTTCTTTTTTAAACACTAAATACACACTTCTGGAGTTTCCAAAATCTCTTTCACACTACTGCACCAAGCAGGAAATGTAGCACAATCAAAAATTTGATCTATTGTTCTGATAATTGCCAAATTTAATAGTTTTTCAAATATTGACTCCCAAAAGTAAAATGGTCCTGTGCTCATCACCACCAGAAATATATATTTCACAGGACTATCTCAGTCTTAAGTCATACTTTCTGTGAAAAACAACACAATTATACAGGTTGGAATTTCAGGAACAACTGTACTGACAACAGACAAAAATGAAATAAGATACAATTCTGAAGACAAAAGAGCAGTAAAAACTTATTTTAATGCCAACATATGTGATTGTATGCATGCATAGAGAAATCTTTGGATAGCTTTGCCACGCATGATATTTATTTATTTGTAGTAAATTTAATAATTCCTTCTTTATAAGCAAAAATTTTCAGTTGTATCATATTTTAGTATCAAATCCTTCAACTTTCCTTCTCAATCAATCAAACCTTGGATCTTCAAACTAGGAGGAGTCTCCATTAATTATAAGAGATTTCAATGCTTTAGCAAGAAAAAGTGCTCAGAACAATACACTACAAGTAAAATTTACTACTGTTAAAGATGTGATTACTTCACTGTTAATCCTTTCAGCAGCCTTGCCTTGACACTTTTCCTTTCACACTCTAGAACCTAATTCTGCGCGTCCCCCCCCCCCCCAAATTCTCATTGCTAAGCTGAAGTCCTCACGTCATCACAATTAATGATCACTACCAAAGCTGACAGATCTAATGAAAGTGTGCATCAGTTGACAAACACGTGTATTGCAGTCCTACTGCTCCTACTTAAGACAAAAGGACCAAGTACTGTGGTATTACAAATAAACACGAAAAAGATGGGGGCAGAAAAGAAAATGAAATTTCATCTATCCTGCGTCTCAGTCTCTTCCTGTAGATGTGGATATAAAGGACAAAACAGGATGGGAACGCAGACATGAAGAACAGCATCACTTACCATTTCCTGAGACGCATACTTTGGATCTTCGGGATCAACTGACCAGTAGCAGTAATCAAAGCTGAAGGCCACAGTCTTTTCTCTCGAGTCCCAAGTGCCATCAAGCCTACTGTCAATCTGACAACAGAAGGAAAAAAGACTGAAAGACCAATTCACTTTGAAGCTGACCAAAAAGTACTTAAAAACTAACAGGAACTTTATCTAGGGTCTGTATTATGGAAAAGGAATGGCAAATAGTTTATCCTCTTTATTCAGTTTTCTTTGATGCTCAGAGTGAGGTGGAGACATTCATGAGAGACCTGCTGAAGGGTTCATTTACTATAGCTGAGGCCTTCTAGGCTATAGACAACAAACATAACTTAGTGAACCTTCACAACATCTATATTAGCAGGGAAGCTCTGTAGCCCCTTTTATATTTTTCTGTCATTTTTTGGTTTCATCGAGAACTGCATCACAGAAATTATGCCCAAAGTGAGAAAACAAAACTGATTTTCTCACTGCATAGCTGAAAATACAGGTCTCTTCCTCTATTTCCCCTTTGCTTTGTCATGGTTACAAGCTAATGCTTCTGTCACTGGGACTGCACACTACAAACCTAACCTTTATGGGTCAGTAATAAGGACAGTGAAGCCTTTCTAGCATAGTAGTCAGAAATGGGGACTGAAATTAAGGGAATCGTACAAGTCTTTCTGTATAATCTTGCCCAAGTCATTTGTAAGAAAACACATAAGCTTATGAACAAGGAACTATACGTTGTCGTTCTACTCATCAGAGGAGGAGAGTAATGAGTCAAAACATTACACAAAATTAACACCATCGACATGTAATTTTGACCTAATCGGTAACTTTATTGTAACCTTGACATTTGCAATAACATAAGCAGAAAAAGAAGGTTCATTACCATTCGTTACCTAAACAAACAGCATCACTAATGGCCCCAAAAGCTAGGGGTCACAGTGCTGTCTGCCAGATTACTGGATAAAGGGCGCTGTAAGCACTGAACTCTGCCACCAGCCATAAGGTTTACAGGGAAAATTAATTTACAGGCCCATCTGACAGGTTTGTGGGTTTTGGGGTTTTTTAAACCAAGAAAGAACAAAGCAAAAGAGGACAGAAATAATTTTAAATTATCTTTGAGGTAAAGGGGTTTCACGTATTTTAAACTCTGCATGATTCTAAAGTTGTCACATTGCATTAAGTACAACCAAGGTTTCTTTTAGTCAGAATTAACATCTTAACACACCTATTGATCATCTTCATTAATGACATTTTCATCATGTTGCAATTCAGAGATTTTTTTTATGCAATTACCTTTTATTTTCTTAGGTTTTCTGCAGCAATAAGAAGAAGATAGCTTGAAGCACTGCCTTCCTATTGCAACATGTAAAAATAAAAAAATAAAAGAACCAGCCCCCCACCTCAGGAAAAGCAACCCCTGATCACAGAGGTGATTACCCTTCTGGTGAGAAGGGTTTTGTTTTGAACTACGAAGCGTACCTACCCCAGATATAACAATGTGAACATTAGTGTATATATATTAATTTATACACTAACTTGGATTCACCAAAGGCTGTCTAAATTTAGTTTATGCATAAAGCAAACTCACTTCCTTTACAAAACTCACCAATTACAAAACCTCAAGAGAGAGAACATCCACGAGCCAGGCCTTGCATCTCCAAATAACCCTTCTCGGCCTGCGAGGAGCAGCCTGCCCCACTGCTGTGGTTTCCCAGTATCCCAAGGCAGCCCACAGCTCCTCTTTAAACAAATAAAATTTAAAAAAACCCTCTGGGTCTAACAAGGCTCAGGTGGGCCCACTTAGGCAGCTGCATGACCAAGGCCCCCACCTGCCGAGGGAGGGTCCCCCAGGGGGGTGGGCAGCCTCAGAGGCCCAGATCCTCACAGCCCCGTCGTGGGGCCCAAAGCTCTCCTGAGGACAACGACCGGGAACAGGCAGCATCGCACATGGAGAATAGGTGTCTCTCGGAGAGCTTTATCACACATATAAGGAATTGGGGAAAACTATTTCAGAAAGTAGGGAGTCTCAGACTCTGCAAATACAGCCTTTGAAAAGGAAAACAAGCAACATTTTACATCCCTGAGACCTCTCATACTACTAGTATTTTTCCTTCTTCTTTCTTTAAAAAAGAACACCTGTAGTCAATACAAAAATAAGTATAATGGAAACAAGATAAATAGTTCAAATCTTATCATTCAATTTTTGCCACTGTTTCTCTTCAAAACCTCTTGAACCACCAATCCAGAATAACTGGGTTGCTTGCAGATATAAATAAAAAGGTGACAAGAAATACAAAATGCATCCATCTTTTACGATCCCCACAGTAATCACAGTTATCCTGCAGTTCATTTATTTGCCTGTCAAGCAGAAACATGTTTGACAACACAGAATTGCTTTGTTCCCATTGTATTAATTTAGTGAAGGACCATGGCAGCTTTAAGTAGTTCCATGAGTCTAAACCAGAGGGTTGATTCCAATGCACGCCAGCTCCACAGCTCTCATGGAGGACGACAGCTACATTCAGTTTATTCTTATACCTCTTGGTCTTTTAGCAAGGCCTGAAGGGTAGCTGAACACATTTTGCTCCGTTTCATGCAAGTCAGTTGCACTCCAAGTGCAAATATGAGAGGAGGAGACACACAGGGAAAGAAATTATCCAGATGTTGGTAATAGTAAGATAAGCACAAAATCCTAAACAATTTACTAACAGCTTTGAATGATGGCATGCAGCCAGATTGCAGAAGCTTTGACAAATATAAAATACAGAAAACACAGCTACATGTTACATCCTCATCTTAAAAATAAAAACCCAATGCCAAACCAAAACAAAACAACCCCCCCCACACTTTTGCTGCAATTATTCTAGAGCTATGCCAGTTTAAACTTCTCCCTTAATATTTCTGTTAGAATGATCCAATAGCCAAGTAAACATAGAAAAGCATCAGGATATCAAGATTTTTAACAGGAGAAAGAAGATCACAAAAAGCATACCTTTATATTTCTGACTTTTGCCACTTTGTCATCAACTTCTACAATCACTCTTCCTCCTTCTGCACTCTCTCTGGAAACAGAACACATTCAAAAATCCGTTTAAAATATGAAGACATAGAAAGATGCATTTCAAATTTGTGAACCCCAGAAATTTGCATTTACTTTAACAAACTGCAAATCAGAAAGAGCTATAAAACAGTCTCTTTCTTATAAAACACTGTGACAGGAAGTAGCATTTGCAAATCTGCAGCCAGGTATCTCAATAGTAAGAGAACAAAACAGGACTGTGGTCATTGAACAGTTTGAAAGTGCTTATCCTAAATACTTTGTTAAGATTTTATTTCAAATTAAGAGTTGTTGTTTTAAATTATATTTACAAGGAAGTAGAGTGGAGCACCGGTAGACTGGCTGTGCTTTGTGGAGTACGGATCCATGTCACAGACCTGTGAGCCACAAGTGTTGTCAGGTCGCACGGTCTGATTTTTACCACATAATCCAAAATGTTTGTTGTAGTCCTCTTTAAGCAAAAGAAAACTGTCCTGAACTGTAAATGGACAGGATTGTTCCACAAGTGCAAAGGACCATGTGCTTGTATATACCATGTGTATAAAATTCCCATGGACCGCAGTTATGACTGGCTACTACAGCCAACTTCCACTTCCAAAGATGAGTCGTATTAGAAAAGAATGAAAAAAGAAAGGATGTGGTCAAAGCAAAAAAAACCCAAACAACTTACTTCTGAGCTGACAGCATGATAGCTACTTGAAGTTAAGGATGCTCTTATTTATAGGTGTGTTGATTCACACCTCCCTCAATAATTATACATAGCAAGATAGAAATGAGGAAGAGGAGGTCAGTGGCCTACTTGTCTGACAGCAGAAAATAACCAAACACTTTGGTACTGAGAAGCCAAGAACAGGAGAATGATGTTTTATCCTTTATATTTCTTCTATATTTTGCTTTGCACTCTGATACTGACAAATCTTGTAAGCTGCAACTTCACCAGAAGGTTTTATTTTGATGAAGCTTTGTAAAGCTGGAAGAAATTGGTTTAGAAATAAAATCAATTTTTCTCCTTAGTGCTGTTTTGTCACACTTTGTTTAAAATTAAGCTGAAGGGACAGACACTGTTAGTTGAGATTAGCTGTGTATATATCGTCTTGATAATCATTTGGTATCATGGTTTGGTATCATCAGGTCAGTTAAAAACTCCATAGGATAAAATGAGAGTTAGAAAATTCAAACCTGGTTGACCACCGTTCATTTCTGGCTCCAGATCTGCCTTTTAACAGATTTCCTTACAGGCATACAGAAGTATTTACTCCCTGAGCAATTACAATCTCCTTTCACTGACAGCCCTACCTTACGGACAGCACATAGCACGACGCAGCCTGCTTCTGGGGTCTCTCCTCTCAGTTTTTTACCCCATTCTTTTTGTATCAAAACACTACTCAAGATGAAGCCTTAGGACACTTAAGACTTTTCCACAGTGATGATCACTGTAGCATTTGAGAACTTCACAAGCTTAAAGTAGTTTTAAACACATTTCTGAGCATAGGCTGTCCCCATCTTACGGATAGAAAATGTTTTACCTTAAAGTTTCTGTGCTTCACTTTACTAATTTTGAGTGACTGCCTTGAAACAGACTGAACATAGTACTTTCTGTAATACATACTTATACATGGCACTTCACATAGAAAATACAAGCACAGCTCCCAGAAGTTTTAGTTAAGCTGCGAGCGTTCAGCACTTCAACACATGAGCCACCAGAGACCCCGAGTTAGACCTCAGGAGAAAGAACAACACTCACAGGAGAGAGAATTTGCATTACGTACAGCTGGGTACCAAATGTTGCATTATCTACAGCTGAGTACCAAACAGAGGCCCCATAAGGCTCCCTAAAGAACAAATGAAAAAAGAACAAGTACCTCAGGACAGAGGCTTTGAGTATCTAAGAAATAAATTCGCAACTTATGCATTTAATCTGTATGTGTCCTATTTCCTACATGTTTTGAAAAGCTTGTTTTCTAACACGAGTAAGTTTGGGGACTTCCATATCCATATCCAAACCTCTGCCAGGTGAGCTAATGGACAAAGCTGACAGTCATCCTCTACAACAGACCAGATCTAAGTGGAAATGGGACATTTTGACAGAGAATTTAACAAGAATTTAAGAACAGCAGAAGACAGAAAAAAAATGAGGGATCCTTTAGGAGGGAGCTTGCTTCAGTTACACATACTCTTTTCTCCATTGCCCCAGCATGATCATGGTCCTATCCTGCTTCCTAATCCCACAAGCATTCCCTATTTTTCAGTCCTACAGTTAACCCTCTAGTCTTACCACCCCAGATCATTGAGTTCCTATCCTCCTCCCCCTATGCACACACATCATCCCTTACGGGTACCTGCTGTCTGTTCTCTTTGGCATCTAGTCCGTGGGTCCACATTCAATTCTAGTGTCTTCAACTACTCTGCAGGTCTTGGCTCCCTTCTCCTACTGCATTATAGCTGGTTTTAGGCTGATCTCTCTGCTCCAGAGGTACATGATCCTACTCTCCTTGTCAGCTCTTCCAGTTTCTATCCAAAGTTTACTTGTACACACCACAATTGAATCAGTTTCTTCCTGGACACCAGCTGGGATCAGCAAACAGATTATTGAGAAGAAATGGGACAGAAGACCTTGCTCTCAGTTCCAGTACTCGGGCTTCAATTCTGACTTGGACAACGCTGAGCTCAATTTATTAAGGCAGTGCTCAACTGACTAGTTTTTTGACTTACAGGGATGGTGCAAGAACAATTTGGTCAGCACTAGAGAATACAAGCTCAGATGCACTCAGAGAAAAGAGATCCCTTAAAAATGTTATCTGCTATGTTCTTGGAAGTCTTCACCGAGCACGTTAGAGAGTTTTAGTTATTTAGAACTTGGGCAGAAATGGGTGGTTTCAGAGGGGGAATTAAAAAAAACGCACACTAGATTTCCAATTTTAAATCAGTTGGGAAATTCAAATAAAATGTCACCCTAAGTAGCTTTTAAATATTTTTAAACCTGCTTTTCCCTTAACCTCATCTTCTGTAGCAGCTAAACTGTTCTGAATGAAGTTTAAAAATAATTAAAAATATCGAGCCTAAGGCAGGTGTTCATGCATGGAAGATTTCTACCCAAATGGTTGAAATCTGGCAAAACTTTTAGCAGCTTTAAATGCCAGGGTATCCTAATCGCATACATAAGGCAACCTCAACAACAAGCAGTGCTCCCAACCCCACCTATAATAATTACATGAAACTCACTGCCTTCAGTCCACAAACCTATGAACATATGACTTTACACCATGGGTTCTCATCACCTTATGTTCTCCCAGGCCACAGTCATTACTGAAGATTCAAGATAAAGAAGAAATTCCAAACATAAAATCTTTGAGGTGTGAAAAACTTTCATATGTATATAAATTTATACACTCATATTTATATACTTATATTAAAATAGATATAACACCAGTACAATACAAACAACACAAAATAAAATTACCACCCTACCTTTTACCACAGGGTAACAATGATTCCTCACTGTGCAGACAAAAAGCTCTATGCAACAGTCAAGTAGCTTTGTTCAAGTCTCACACGACAAGAAAGCCACCAGCAAACAGGGATAGAACTAAAGTCTATTTAAAGTCTAACTAAAGTCTACCCTTGCTCTGGATACAGATTCACAGCATGCTTCATCTTAACTCCAGGCTATTGCTGCAAGGGGCAATTTCTCTTTCCTCCTCCAACCTCCCACATGTGTTCCCACTTCTTTTCTTGCATCTGATCTAGCAATCACACACCCATGCAATGACTCAGATCAGCTGTGATCAGAAAACACACACACCAAGATAAATAATCAAGGTGCCACAGGGCCAGCAAGCCCTTCCAGTGCACCAAGTACAGTGGTCACACGGTTGCTAAGCCAAAGCAAGAGAAAGGGCAGGAACACGCAGTGGTGGGAATGGAGACCCTCCCTTCTGCAGCACCTTACAGCCAGAGAGCATCGAGCATAAACAAAACTGGACCTACAGCCCTTCCCAGCTCTACAAACCATACGTTCAACCTCCCTGCAAACATGTGTTTATATCATGCTTCATTTAGATACAAACCAGAGAACTTTGGGAAGGAAAGCACAGTTTAATACCTAAAGCCCAGGAGGTAAAGCAGACTCACAGCTGTTCTGACCTTAACTCCAGATTGCAAACACTACAAAAGCTCTCTCAGCAAAAATTGTGTTTGTCAGTACAGTCTTACACATATGTGCACCACAGTTTGCATTTGACTGATAAAACAATCCTTCATCCTTAAGAATGGGTGCTCTGCTCCACAGGTATGAAAGCTGTGTTACTTCTACCAATAAAATCAACTCCAAAGTACACTTCTCTAGTAACACATTTGTCTTCTGCTGCTCAGAAGTCACAGTGATCTTAACATTTAGTTTCCCCATCCTCCTTCTTGCCCTCTTTCTTGAAAAATTCATGCTATGTTTGGGAAATGTCTCTCTTCTTCTAAATTACTTTCCATGAAAACAAGTTCTCTGTACAGAGATAGAACTGCAGAAAGACCATTTCATGGTACGTGTCCTAGGAAAGATCGGCATCTTCTCAGACACAGAATGTTTTAGAGAAATTCAGATCCAGTGACAGAACAGTTACACAAGTACAGAATGCAGCAGCAGGGCCGTAACGGGAGCTACAAGAGAGACACGGCAGAAGCAAAGCTGCTGCGGCAGTGCAAAAAACAGGGGCAGCCCAAAAGAAATCTCCTCATACCATTTGCTGTTCCTATGACAAATCATTTCTGCAGCCAATATGTAAAGCTAATGCAACCCCAGAGGGACAACAGACACTCTGCAAGATGTAGAAGAATAAGCCAGTGGAAAAGAATCACAGAAGGATCAAGACCCCCAAGAGGGACGTTTCCACGGCTTGCTGGATCTCACTGAGATGAGTTCAGACACAGAGTACAGAAGTGCAAGGAGGTATACAGAGCTGGAGGAAGCAGTGGGTGGAAAGAAAACAGGCAGTTGTTTATTTTATACTTTATAAAATTTGCCCCATTTCTCCACCCTCTCAAATAACAGGCACTTGCAGAACAAAGGAGCTGACTTTTAAAAATTGCCTGTTTATTTTAAAAACACGTACAAGCAATACATCAAAAATACTGGAGTCATTAGCAGTAGTCATGTCATACAACAAAACAGCTTCTACGAATACAGACCACCAAATACTCACCAAAGTAATCAAACATACTAAAGCCAATATATACCACTCAAGTACATGAGAAATCTTAAATAATTTTTGAAAGAATCGAATATGTGTCTACTCATACAAACTTTGAAAAGAACCTTGCAATGTAATCATTGCAAGTACTTATGCTTTCCTACCAATTCCCATCACCCAAGTTAACTCCAAACCCAATCTCAACCTGTACTGAGACAGAAGACCTCAAAAGCAGTATGGTAACAGTACCAATCCCTCCCCTCTTGCAGAGATTTTTGCTGATCTGGGCAACCACGTAGGTTCTGTTTTTTGGAACAATTCACTTTAATCTTTTTTCTAGACTTTTCTAGGGAAAAAAAAAAAGCAGCCTTCCATGGCTTACTGTGATGGAGAGCATTTTCACACTCTGCTGACAAACGTAACCAAAAGCACACCCCTAGTGAGCTCGGCAGGATGCACACCAGCAGTCACTGCCGCTGTCTCCGGGACTCTGCCACTTCCCAGGATGTGACCCATAACTATGATAGACTATAAGTAAAGTACAAGATCTACCAAACTACCTCCACTTGTACCTGGGACACTTCGTGCCATCTAATGGCATGCCTATGCAATCACCATGCCAGCAGCTGAAGTATAATCCTGAGGCAAATCTAACCCAAGCTTTTTCTTGGTCATAAAGTCTAAAGGTTTTATGGGGAAAACTTGAGGTAGTATTCAGATGTATCTTTTCCTTTCCACTAACGATATATTGTACAGTGTCTCTGCCTCTTGTTTATTGGCGGCCTTGGCAGAGATATCTTTGAAGAGGCCGTCTTTGCACCTCCTGAGTTCCTGACCTTGGCCATGGAAACAAAGAAACAAACAATGCAGGGCGTATTTTCTAAGTTATGCTAGTCTTCAGAAAACACTGTCCCAGACAAAATGGGTTGAGGACACATCTGTTGAGAGACCAAAGGTGCAATGAGAAAAGCACTAGGAGTCCCTGCTGCTCTATCAGAAATCGTAGAGAAGAATGTCAAAGCCTTCAGTCATTAGAGCTTCCGCACTCTACTGACAAGTTAAGGTACCTACAACCACAACTTCCTCCAAATACAGCATTCCTCCACCACACCAGCATAATCCGTATCCTTATCCCTACTGCTGTAACTTGTGAAAGTCAAGAGCTGCTAACACTATGAACATCCTCACTTTGGCTAAAGCAGATTTTTTTTAAACAAGTATCAAAAAATCGATAAATTTACCTAAAGTTTGTTTTCAATGTTTTTCATTATTTAGTACTACCCAGTACTATTGTGGATATTTCTCTCTAAATTGTAATTGTTTTACTGTGTCTTGCAAAAGAGGAGTGCACACCCAGTCAGCAATCCTCCTACCAAATTCAGAACAGATGTTTATAAATAATTTAAAAATCTATATTGAAGCCAAGTACACAGAGTTCACCAAGACAGCACGCTGCTGTACTAGGCATGCTGCTCAAGTTATCTTTCAAGGCTACTCCCAGCTGCATAGAGCTTTCCTTGGCTCTGATAATGGCTAACACAATCTGATAGTCAAAAATCATCATTCCTAGTGACCACCATCATCCTCGTGTGGTTCCCCCTTATTCTTCTTTGCAAACATTATACAACAACAAAAATAGGAATATCTGGTGCAGAAATAACCATGAGGCATTGTCAGTGCTCTTTTCAGATAAGGGCCTGCTCAAACAGTTAAAGTCTTCTTAATCTCACCCAGGCTTTTGATATATATTCATGAGCCAGGAGAGGAAGCAGAGGATGGCCTCCTCCCGCCACAGTAAACTGCAATCCTGACCATGCAATGGCACAGTACAAGAGTGTTCCTGTCTGCACCATCTCTGAAGTCTTGTACCGCTAGAACAAGAGCATCGGGCATCTTCCTTGAGCAATCCAAGTCAGAAATACTCCTGATGATCCATCAGTGCTTTGAACAGCTGTAGAATAATGCTGCTTTCTCTTCCATACAGAGGCATCGAGGGGAGGAGAGAAAAGGAGAGGAAAAAGTCTTTTCATGTGTCATACCACCATCATTTAAGGAAGCATGAAATAAGGAGGATTTAAAACAAAGCTACAGTCCAGTCAGTCCAGTTTCATCCACTTTTGATTTCCCAACTGTTTACTGAGTAATAAGACAGTACAATTCACGGACTTTAGTATCAAAGAAATTATGTGCAAATGCCGTGATTTCCATGCAAACCAGAATTTGGATACAGTGGTCAGTTTTCATTCCACCAGGACAGAACTTCAATCTGTGATTGTAGTTAAATAAATGATGTGACACTGAATGCTGTGATGCACTGTCTCATCCCTCTTGCTTAGGTATCTCTTTCATTGCATCAAAAGTGGCTCCTACAGTAAACCCTTAAATTTGAAAAATAGAGGTGAAAAACTCCATTATTTTGTTTAAAATCTATGCTACAGATCGAAAGATGGCAGAAAAAATTTAAAAGTGCACTGCTATTTAAAGTCTACATAAAGCGTCAGACTAAAGAAAAGGAAACTGGGGAAACCCTACTCAAAACCCACGTAAATTCTCTGTGCACAGTGGTGGTGTCTCACCATGTAGTGCACAAAGGTCCCACAAGACTACCATCCAACCTCTGCACCACTCCCCAGGGGAGACGAGCAGTGAAAAGTGTTCTATGAAAATGCAGAATACTAGTTAGAGGGCTTCCAAAAGCTTTTTTGCCTTTTTTTTTTGTTTTGTTTTAAGACATTGTTGTAGCTGCTTTTGCACAGGCAACAAGGGAACTGACAGAAGAGAAGACAAGACAGTCGGCCTCTTACTCTGGGAAGTAAACCACCAGTAGCTAGCACCTTGTGCTGCTGGCTTAGCTGAGTACAGGCACAGTATTGTCACATAACATCAGCAGAAGCAGCATCTTCTGTGGAATGGGTGGTGGTGGCCACTCAGGACATGCAGAGTCCTGCCCTTTAAAAAAGCTAGAAAGTCTGCCCTTTACCAAAGTTAGAAAACTTGCTTTGTGCAACTGCAAGAAGAATACATCTGGGAAAGGTTGCTAATCCAGTACCCTTATAAAAACACAGATGTGACTTATGAAAACCACCTGGTAGTGCCAAGTACAGATACTAAGAGAAAAGAGCAGCCAGTTCCATGATAGCTTACATGAAACTTTAAATAATAGACTAGGCAAAGGAAAATAACTAATTTGAGAGAGAGGGGAAAAGATGTCAAGATAAACTTAACAATAGGCTAGGTTACAAAACAGGATACACAAATGTTAAAATACATTTGTTTGGAGAGGGACCTCCTTTATAAACACAAAATTAGAATCTCAACTTTGCTTTCAAAAATTCCAGCTCTTCTGTGGAAAAAAAGCTTGAAATCATGAGCAATGCATAACCAATGCAGTTTGTACAGATTTTCGGACAGCAGCTCTCGGAGGCCTGAGGCAGCTCTTTCCCACCATCAGGATTCAACCCCAAACCCCACAGCTTTTGGGACAGAGTTCAAGTACCACCACCTGAAGAAAGGGACTGTTGTGTAACAAGAGGGACACAGAGGAACAACACTCACTCAGCTGTCACAGTAGATAAAAGCCTGCCATTTCTCTAGGTGTGAGAGGACGACAGCACCAAGGTAGCAAGGAATATACATCTTAAAACATACAATGGAGAAAGGAAAAGAAACAAGGTCAGGGTAGAAGAAAAACACTTCACTATACTGTGTTCAATGGCCTGCCTTAGTCTAAACCTTGGAATAATATAAGAAGTATCTAACGGTCCTAAGCAAGCTAAAAGGTGTTTTCTACTCTTGCCTGTTACCTGTTCTTTCCTATATTTATACCTTTACTTTTCACAGAGACATGCTGGTCCCTTTGAAATCAAAGACAATTTTGTCATTTTCTTCAAAGAAAGTAGTATTTTGTCTTATATTTGAAAATTGCATCCATATGGAACATATCTTGAATACCTATAAAACCAAATTATACTACATCTATTTTCCAGAGAATTTTTGACTGTAATGTATTTCTTGTGTTAATGTAAAGTACATAGGATTTCTAAGGAAGTTATTTCCAATTATATCCAGTAAAGCAGTTAATGGAGATGATAGCAATATTCCATTAACAGAGAGCTAATTTATGCAACACACACTTGGATCACGGAGCAAAGTTTAAGCCAGCTCAAGAGAAGTACCAAAAAGAAGAAAAAAATCCTCACATCTACCTTTAGAAATATAAAGGAAAATAAATGTTCTCTCCTTGCAAACACTGTTTTTTTTTTTCCAAGAAAGTTAGATACAAACACTTTTCAAACACTATCCAAAAAGTGCAGAAAAGCTAACTTAAGCAGAAGTTGAAGTTGTAAACAAAAATAAACTGTATGAATACATGCCAATATCTTGCGTCCTTATACACTTGCATCAAGTACGTTTGAAGTAGTGTATCACAACAACAATTTGAATAAAGTAGGGTCATGGCTTCTTTTTTTTTTTCTTAATATAATTGAAAAGCTTTTGAAATGTTAACCTAAACATCTATGGCTATCTTTCCTCAAAATACATTCCTCTTAACACTGGCATTATGAAGTTTTAAGACAGAGATACAACCACCTTAACAGGGTTGGTTCAAAAAGTGCTTAAAAAGGGCAGCAGTGAGCAACTAGTGAAGAATAAACATTTTAAAAGGAATATGCTTGAATAATTTGATTTGGTGGGGGTAAGAAGGAGAACAACAATAATCTCCAATCTGCCGTTGCTTTGATTTTATTTTGGTACAGCATTTCACATCTGTTATGCATAAGAGTCAAGGAATGTTTCCTACAAAGGTTGCTACAAGTTATCACTCTTGTCAGCAGTAGGCCATATTGCTCCAAGTTCTTGTGGTTATACATGAGCATGTAAAATAGCTAATAGAGCAGTCTATAGAACAGAAACAATTCTTGCTTACAAAACAGTCCTTCCTTTTACTTACCACAATGTGATTAGAAAGAGCAAAGGAGGTGGACCACAGCGCAGAGACTAGTTAGCAAAGCTGACCCTGCGGCAGATTAATAAAGGCATACCCAGCACAAACCAACAGTGATTTACTTTGCATCATTTCCAGAATGATTTTAAAGTAATTTTATTTTTCCATATAGCTTTCCTTTTGAATAGAAATTAATTTCAAATATTCACATCATAACGCAGAGATCAGCTGAGCTCGTCTCTCCCCTATTCACTGCAGCTACGCTCAATGCACTGTTCAGGTCAGCCTGACACACCGAGCACGTTTCTGGAAATTGGAAGAAACTTCCCCTACTACCCAAGACAATTTCCTCCCAACCTTGGGCTTGCTCACACCTGTCAACTGTGTTCCTAGGAGCTCAAACTTAACTCCTCCACCCCTATCCCACCCTCAGGCCTCATCACCTGCTGCATCCCAGGAAGGCGATTAGAGGACTATGCCATACAGAGCAGCAGTAACAAGGAAAAGTGCTGCAGCTCAGACCCTGATAGTAAACACCTGCACAGCTGGAAGTGCGGTTCAGCTTTGCCGCTTGGGACTACAGACATTTGCCAGAGTGTGGAGGACAAACTCAGGAACTCCTGAGGGGATTGAGAAATAAACAGCTGGCCAGGAGGCTTCAAGTTACAGCTTGGAAACAATGCAAAGCAGAAAAAGGCAAAGGACAGCTTTCGAGTTAATTAGTCTGTTCAGCAACTCTTTCAGGTGACATGTCTATGAGGTTCACAGAGGACGAGAGAGTTCATTTGTGAGGTATTAAAGATACCAGGAAAGACCCTTTCAAATAAGAGCTCCTTGCCAGTCTCTCCTTGGCAAGCTGGAAAGTGAAGAGATTTTCAACAGCAGAATGTGTCTTCTGTTTTGCTGGGTCCTGCAGAAGTAGCTCCCAAACTTCAGGGCCCAGCAAAGTACTTTAAACTCTCAAAAACCATCACGAGGCACCTTGCATGTCCTAGCATCGAGTTTTTAACTAACACCACTAGAATTTTACAATTCAGTTAAACAAACTAGCTGTGAATGATTTTACCCAGGCCTCAGTCCACAACCTGTGAAGGAATGCAATGTCTTCCAGTCACTGGTGCATGCTAAAAAGAGAATCCTATAGTAATGCATGAGGCTTTTCATTGTGGTATAGAGCACTGCTTTTTAAAACCCTTCTTCCCCATCTTTAAGACTACTTACGTAGCAGCTCTCAAACAACACTGAGACAAAGGAACGTGTCCTGGGTATGCACAAGTGAACTGAGACCAGCTGGATGCAGAGCAGAAGATGCAGCGGAAGTGGATCACGGAAGAAAAGGCATGAGGCAGCTGTGCTCCATCCTGGTCCTGATGATACTGTCCTGGACACATTGACTGCTCCCCTCCCAAAGGGCCTCCCACGTACAAACACAGCCCTCCCTTCCTCCTCTCGTATAACACAGGGCTGCAGTCCACCGTAAGAGCAATCAGCAGCCACAACCAGGTACTGGAATTGTGATGGGATACCACAGGGACAAACATTTTTGAAACTAGCAGCACATAAAAACTACCCTTGGTTTCTGCTGGCCTACATAAATAGTCAAAGGGCACGTCTAACGCTGCAGATGTTACCATAGCATACAAATATCCAACACAGCTTTAAGTGAGCTACCCGAGCACGAGGAGAGCCCTAGACACGGTACTGAAATACTCGCAGGGTAAAGTACCCTCTTTCTCAGCCAGTCACACTGGTTCCAGGTCTGGAGGGTCAGATCTGCTATCACAGCACCACACTGCAGACTGTGGCGTTGGCATACTCCACAGCAGAAATCAAGAAAGAAAAAGAAACAACATTCCTAGTTCACATAGTTACTACGTGCTAGCACTCAAAGTGTTTCCATGAACAGCTTCTGACTGACAGCCAAAAATAACATTACACTTTCCTTACAAAAGTTTAGTATCTAATAGACCAAGCATTAAGATGTCCGGAAATAAACCATAAAGGGATTTCATCAGTTCCCAGCTCCTATTTAATACCTGACTATTACCTATCGCTATAGCCAATTTCCAGCACCCATTCAAGCTTCCGTATTTTGTTCCGAGCGGGAAATGTATTTACACAGAACAAGTATCCATGTAACCACAAAGTAACAAATCTTTTTTAGTATGTAGAATAATAAATGTGTAATAAAGAGGTTTTTTAAGCAATATCACTCCAGGGAACATATTTGAGGGAATTTACTCCCAGGACAACGTTTTGGTGATAAAACATCATTCAGTCTGTTGCAGAATGACTGATGGCATTATGAAGAACATTGGCTACAAGCTATTTAAAGTTTAGGCAAAGGAAAAACTTCTGCATTCTGTATAACTGTACTGGCTTTATAACTATTGGGGATTATTTGTGCATAGGAGCTCTCTGTCAAAGAATGCGTTGTGATGGGCACCATACAGGCACAGAACAAAAAGACGAGTCTTTAACAAGTTGCAGATGTTTTATGGTTTATAAAAAATGGACACTTTAAACAGAAAGCAGGATTTTATGAACTCCTGTATTAACACCTTTTAACATCTGAATATTCTGTGAATTTTAAGATGCAAGCCCAGCGTTCATCTGCCATTGTAAATTAAAAGAAAAGAAGCAATGAGCAAGTAAAGTCTGTACGGTAGTCTAGAAACACCCAACTAACCCTCTAGTTCTAGCCTTTGCCTGCAGCTTTTCAATTTTTGAGACTCTTAAAAAGCAAAGTTTAATATTTTTCAATGGAACTGCGATTGTACACATTCTAGTACTTCAATGCAGCTGAATTGAAATTTTTCTGGAAGAAGTTTTTAAAGCACCTAAGAGATCCTAGGAGCTCTGGCAACATGGGTACCTGTTAGAGGCAATCATGGCATGTGTGTATAGAAAGGGCGAGAGGTTTGTGCGACCACAATATGGAAGCCGTTTAAGAAGCTGGAATAGAAAGAACAGGCCTTTATCCCCACTGAAAGCTTTAGTCCTTTGAATCTCTATCAAGCTTACTTTAAGCCTTCATCTATTTGGTACTTGCCTCAAAGTCATTACATTTAGACAATTTTGGTCAAGGCTAGAAAGCACGTTCTCATGTCAGAGCCTTCACAGAGAACATCCAATCACTTCCCCGTCCCCTTTATAAAATATAAAAATCCACCTTGAAACGCTTTTGCCGACCTCAGCTGTGGCAACACAGTACAAGGAATAAATGGCCTATTGCCTTTGGGGTCAAATACCACAAGACTGGTGTCTGCCTCCCCATCCTATCAGTTACACTGCCACAGGTTGAGTAGATGGAATTATTTAACAGTCTCTTCCCTCATTACTCCATGGGTTTCCACTCTCACTTTCATACAAACATTTCCGTTTCAGCGCCAGATTAGTTTCTCCCATGTGCAGGAGGCTGTCTATCTTTCTGATCCCACCCTCCTCTCCAAAATACACTCCTGACCAAACAGCTGGCCCATGCTGACTATGTTGAAGGTCTTCCTGTTTATCACACCTTATCTGACATAATTATAGGCGCTGTTTAATGCTACAATGATATATGCACTGTTACGCACTGCTTAACGCTACCCATCAGGGAAGAAACATTAAGACAGATGCGGTGCAAAGTTCCTCACCAAGGAGGATCTGGTGAGAGGGAAGATTACACCCCTGCCAATTCAGTCTTTGTCTGCTCTTGCCCAACTGCTAAGAAACACTCATTTTAATTTATGTCTACAGGAGACCCTACTAAGTTCACTACATAATTGCAAATAGGCAGCCAAATGCTATTGTGGGAGAAACAAATACGTCATTGACTGCACAATGAAATACATCACCAAGTCAGACTTTTAAATACTTTCAATCTCCAGTGAACTCTGCAAGACTGAAGCAAAAGGGTCCTATGGTCTGGATAACTTAGTATCATTACCAAATTGTCATTTAATATTAATACTTAGCACTTGTACATTGCTTTTTATTTCTAGAGAGCATAATGGCAATTTATTTAACCAGTAAATGCTAAGAATGACTAACAATATGGAAGAAAACAGAAATCAAAGAATATCTCCAACACTAAAGCAACACTAAGCAACGGACAGTTAAACTTAGCTTACTTCAGTGCTGCAACTTGTCTTACAACATGCCAGTATCTATTAAAATCTGTTCCATTCACATCTGTACAACAAACCAGAACTATATTACCCAAACATGTTTTTAAACGAAATTATGAACAGAGTATTTCTTAAATCAGTTAGCTTTGAGTTAAAGGTAAAATATATTGAAAACCTGTAAATTACTTTCCATCTTTCCCTTTTCTATCATTTTGGGTGGGCTTTTTTTTATTTTATTCAACACTTTCTGGTATCTTTTCTTGAAAAAAAACCAAAATCCATAGACAAATAAAAACTGAAGAGTCCAAAATATGCTATTGTATTGCTGGCTAAATGACTAGGCTAGTTTTCTGGCTGGGCATCTCTTCAAGAATAATTTTCTCTACTCCATGAGAGGGTCATTTATCACAGAAGTCAATGCAGTCAGAAGAAACGTGAGGGACTCATGCTAAAGAGAAAGGCAGCATCAAATCGAAGACTGGCCCTCAGAGTTCATGCCACTTTTCAAACCATTTCTGCCTGAAGCGCTGCAGCATTTCTCTAACAGGAGGAGTACATTACCAGCCACTGAAATTTTGGCTGCTTGCTTTTTCTCTTCCTTTTCCTTCCCGAATTTCCAAAGTCCGCAAGGTTTTAATTATGTGTTATATCCAAACAACACCAGAGCATTGTGCTACGGCATCTTCTTGTTTGTGGGAGTTGTCTTCAAGCCGTATCATGTAACTTTGGGGATTTCCATTGGAGCCAAGCAAGCCGGGGAGGGAGCGGAGCGACAATGGGAATATCCGGCTCTGCCTCCCGCTGGAAAAAACAGCAACACCAGAAGGGGAAGGGAAGATTCCCTGACACTGGATGACAATTGTCCTATTCTGAGGAGCTCAGGAAGAGGCGAGTCAGCCCAACAGCTCCAGTGGGTGACTTTTCCAAGGAAACTTTCCAAGCTATTTAGTGAGGCGGAGAGAGGAGTCCTGCCACTCCTCGTACCTCACCGTTAAGCTCCCCAGCGCCTGCTGTCCCCCCTCAGTCCCAGCTAAGCCACCTCACGGCGGCGATCCCGTCCCCCACGACAGAACCAGCGACACCCCATCACCCCTCGCAGCCGCCCCGTAACTGCCCCGCCGCTGCGGCGGCGACCGGGACCTCCCTCGTTCCCCCTCCGCTCCCCGAAACGCGCCCCGCCAGCCGCCCCGCCGCACCTTTTGCTCAGAGGCCGGACCCGCACGGCCACCTTGACGTTAGCCATGGCTTGGCTTGGCTTGGCTTGGCTTGGCTCGGCTCGGCTCGGCTCGGCTCACGCCCCACCGCCGCCCGCGCCCCAGCCCCGCATCACGCCCCCGCCGCGGCGCCCCAGCGCCCGGGGAGGAGCGGAGCCGCCCGCCCCGCCCGGCCGCGGAGGGGAGGGGAGGGGAGGGCAGGGGAGGGGAGGGGAGGGGAGGGCCCGGCCAGCCCGGCCCGGCCCAGGCCAGCCCCCGCGGGGGCGGGAGGGAAACCTCCCCGGGCGGAGAGGGCGGGTGTCGGGAAAACTCTCCCCAAAGCCGCCGCGCGGCGGCCTCTGAGGCATACAAACCGCGTTTTTCCACTTAAAACAGGTCCGCCCGGGAGAGCGGGAGCTCCAGACCCAAAGACGGTGGTTTCGCGCTTAAAATCGCCAGGGATAGCCCTCCTCCCCCGGCAGCACCACCAAATTCTCATGTGCATCAGCACGACAACCCGGATTTTACTTCGGAGTTTAATGCCGCCAGTCCGATTAGATGGGTGCTGCCATGAAGATACTCACTAGGGACTACCCAAGAGAAAGCAGTTTGTTTCAGAAGTAGAAAACTCTCAGTCTAATCCTACGTACGTTTGATCACATTTCTTTTCCTAGTAACGTGCAGGCAATCGGAAAACCAGCACTGTTTAAAGTGCAAAGCACTCCACATTTAATTCATTTGGCAGTAATTTAAGGCAGGCTAGTATCCCTTCCTTACTAGTGCTAAAGGAAAGCTCTCAAGTGTTTTAAATTCCTTTGAAAACCTCCAATCTTTATGTGGGTTGTACGTGTGGTGTAAAATAAAATTTTGAAACTGCCAAAGAACTGTAATTGAAATCAATGTCAAACTGTTGCATTGATAAAGGTTTTGCACTTTGAGTAACATAAAAGCCACCAAAAGTTTAAAAAAATTGCTTTTAGAATATTGTCCCCGTCAGCTACTGACATTATTGTGAAGATGTGAGAGCAAACAGCATTGGCTGCATGCATAAACAAGATGCCAGGCTCAATAGACAATTCCCGTTTGGTTTTTGCCCATGTCGTTACTCATTTTTAACAGGACTTTTTCTGGTTTTGCATTTCAAAATATGAGAAACTCTGAGCTCTGAGTATCATATAGGAGAGTTTCACAGTCCATTTAAACAACTTCTGTTTAAATTGCCTTTTAACTGTACTATTTATTTGTACTTTAAGTATAATTCTCCTCATGAGACAATTTGCCTTAAGCTCCAGAAACCTTAAATCTACATGAAAAAGATAGCACAATCAGAAACCTTCCAGAGTGAAGTATGGGATGGATCCTTTGGACCCAACGCTCTTCCTAATTCATGGCCCACCACAGAGATGCTAAAATGAATACCTACAAGCTATGAATCACTGTTCACTTCAATAGATTTATCCCTTTAATCACACTAAAGAATGAATTGCCATGTCAATGGCAAATGGTGTTAGCTAAACTACCGTCTCCACAGTCAACTCTCCAATATTGGATACAGTAAAACAAGAAAATGTGCTGGACTCTTTGGGATATGGCAAAAATACGGTTTGTCTTCACTTCAAGGAATTATAATGAACAAACTAACTAGAAATGTTTTCGTCCTATTTCTGGAAGCATTAAATTACAACAGCTTTAATTTGCCTGACCTAAATCATCACTGTAAGGCAAGGAGAGAGAGGTTAAGCCTGTGGTAAGTGTGCACAGGACGATGATTCCAGAAGTCTGGATTCTGTTTCTTCCCATTTCACAGACTGTGCGAAGCATTTTCACTAAAAATGCCAGCTCCTCCTCTGCAATTGTGTGGAAGACCTTCGTGTCCCCATCTGAAATGACAGTGATGTGGGACTTTGGACTCAAATCCTGCCATGACATACAGCAAGTGTTCACACAAAGATCCCATTCAAGTTTATGGGACTCAAATGCCAGTTTATATTCTCAGATCCTACCCTTGACACGCTGCTTGATTTACTCCAAATTGTTTCTATCCTCTTATCTCAACAGCAGCAGAGTGGCGCATCAGCTACCCTTACATAGTACACTAGAGAATTGTTAAGCTATACTCCTTGCCATCACACCCAGCAGAACAACGTAGTCTACAAAGATTAAAATGGGATTCTCAGAAAATTTCAAATATAGAGTAGGCCAATTACAAGTAAGTCAGAACAGACTGTGCTCAACAAAGAACCAAAGATTTCTCCCTTAATTCTACTTTAAGTTTTTATGCAAATGTCAGATAAACTGCAGTGAAATTTGTGTGGTACTGAGCCACCTAGCGGTTACTTTCAAAAAAATAAAGGGCTCATTTTCAGAAATGGAAATCAACAGGTTGGATGTATGAAGAGTTCAGATAACAAACAATACAACAGCAGAAAGGAATACGTCTGCACCACTTCGTTTGCTCTGTATCCTGAATACAAAACTGGACATCCTCCGAAGACAACCAACTGTCCTGGTTTATAGATGTCCTGCCAGTGACATTTTACCAACAAGTCTTTTCATGACATAAAAGTCGCTAAGGTTGCAAACTGGAACAATCAATACTTTTGCTAAATTGTCAATCATACTCAGGGAACTGGAGTTTTATTCTAAGGGGAGCACTGAAGATAGGACAAGCAACAGAAGAGACTGAGGAATGTATTTATCGCTATCGTAGAAATGTGCTCTGCAAGTCAGTAGACCTGCCATATGTCACCGAGTCCATTCCCTGCTTTCCCACACAACCACATCACAACCATAATAAACTGTAACTTAAAAGTAGTTTAATTTCTCAGTTGGAACTCCTATGGAAGCATAAATTGGGACCTAAGACTTTGCACTGTTCTTTTAATTATAGGATTTTATAACAAAATAAAAAGCAAGAAACTGAGCTCTTGAAATCTAGTGCTTTTATTGAAGTTTTATAGTGACATACAAAATACAGTGTATTATCAAGATGCTCATAAAAATGAATAGACACACTATAGCAAGTGCATAAGAAATATCAAAACAAATTTGCATTGAAGATACAGGCTCCGAGGTAATCCTGTCCAACCATTTCAAAAAGGAACTCCTTAACAGTCTTCCGAGTAGTCTGTCTTCCTATGAGCTACTGCTCATTGTCCTTTTTTTTTTTTTTTAATACTTGGAGAACTGTTATGTCAGACCAAAAATATAACTACCTACAAAGTCCCTGTTAGATTAAAGCACAACTATCTTGTGGTTTTCACACAGAAGACCGTATAAAGGTAGTTCTTTGAATAGCCATCCTATTTGAGGAAGGTGACGTGTTAGGTTGAAGATAAGCCAAAGTCCAATTCAGCAGTATTGCAGATGCTGTCAGAATACACTTCTTTTTGCAGTTCTCTCCATTTCAATATTTGGTCTGCCAGCTCCTCCAACTCCATCACGAGCACCTCTGTTTTTGTCAAAGCAGCGTCCTGAAGCAGAAAAAAGTTGGATTTCATCTCTATACATCCTGTCAATCTAGCAGGACATGAAAATAACCTAAACAACCAAACAGCATTGAATTCTTAATGCTGGGGTTGACAGAAGGCTCAGTTCTTTTGCTACTTACCATATTCGTCATGATGTCTGGTATTTGAGGGATGCTTCTTACGGTCTGCAAATGGCTTTCAAGTTTCTCAATGAAAGTCACAGCCTCAGCCAACAACTCTACTACATACCTGTAACCAAGAATGAGCCCCCTACTCAAAAGTTGTGCAAAACAATGAGGATTTAATATTTCCAAGCTCTTATTTCTTTCCCCCGTGGGTTTTCATAGTCCTCTTCTCCAGTTTTATGCAAGTTCCTAACCATCTAATTAATTTCTCTGCAATTCCACTTCTTTTATGACTCTAAGCAACAAGTAGGGCAGGAATTACAGAAGTAAATATGCATTTCTTCAGTAACTGGACTAGATTTTTAGACCATGAGAAGAAGGACTATATTTTTAAAACATGTACTATGCATGTCTGGGAATCATTCACACACTTGTTCAGAGCAAGTCACAGTGGAAGACACCAAATGCTAAAGTAACAATTCCCACCTATGGAGAAACATAATGAATCAAGCATTTAACACATCTGTTTAAAACAATACATCACAAATGGTTGTGTAATCTTCAGAAGACAATTAAGCAAATATTCATAAAAATATGTATCACTACCTTTCTATGAATTTAGCAGTTAGTAAACTACTAGCTTTTAGCTGAGGTACTGCTACCATTTTTTAATTTCTATTCTTCTCAATGGAAAAGTGAATGAAAGCACACGATTTTTACTGCCTATTAGTTCAAATTAATTTGGACTCATGCAAACAAAGAACAATTATTTTCTATATGCCTACTTGTGGAAAGCAGCCTCAATAGGCAGGCTGTCTTGACATCTGGGCTTTAACAACCTCTTCCTAAGAGCCCTCTTCTCTTTCAGTACGGCTTCCAAGTGTCTGTTCATATCTTGCAAGATCTCGCATTTTTTGCCTATAAAATAAAATTGCAAAGTTGAAACTGTTGTCCTGCTAAAATAAGAGCAAAATTTCTTCTGAAGACAGAAAGAAAAAGTCTGATCTATTGCACTGGACAGTTTACACTCAAGAAAGATATCGTTAATCAGAACGACTTTTATTGGAGTGTATACGACTTAATATCAGCACGCACCTCAAAGTCATAATACCTACTTTTTAGAGATACAGCTTTGCTAATTGTTTTACATTATCTATAGTTATAAGTAAACTGTCTTTGAGATGAAATCAACTTCTTAAACTATACCATAGCATTGAAGTATTACAATATACTTCACTAGCCTAACACAGTAGTAGCAAGCTAGAATGCTTTTACGCATCCATCAAATTGTAGTGGGAAAAGCGTGAAATAGTAAAGAAATGAATACATATGCTCCCCAAATATGAAAATAAAAATCCAAGTAATTTTAGGGTTATGCAGCAGAAATACATTGAGTTACTGGAAAAGCAGCAAAGTAGCACACAGGTTGTGGGAAGCAAATCAGGTTACTTATGATCTCAGAACTCCTGATGTTCCACTGACCCTGAGGAGCTCACACACACACACACAACTTTTTTGGAGAATGAGTTACACATGGATCTTCTACTGAGACAGCAGAGGGTGCAAGTTCAAATAGTATGGAAGCATTCTTTAGGGGCTAATAAAACACCTGCCACCTCTAACAAGCTATCCAGTGGAGACAGCTGCAATAACTTCTACAAGTGTCACATACTCAGATGAAACATTAATCTGCTGATGAAGTCATTTAACTCTCTTGGTTTTTCTAAGGTACAACTGCACTTACCTAAGTAAAAAGGGTGAGCAATGTCTGCTGTCTCCTTCTCCAACTGCAGAATTTCAGTTTTCAGTTTATTCTACAACAATAATAACATCAAATGAAAATGCATTTTTAACGTAATTACCTAAATATTGTTGATCATCTTAGGGTGGGGGAGGAAGTAGAAAGGGAGAAAGCAGGAGGCTGGGGGAGAGCGCATGTGTGAAAGAGTGAGTATTTGCATTACAGCATGCTATCATGCTCTCTTGAGTGTTTCTAGTACTAGGTGGAGCTTTTCTGATCAATAGGAAAAGACTGTTTAGAAAAACTAAAGAATTTAGTGATTTATTGGGAATTTGGGCTGGAAAAGACAGATCCTGCAATTCATTCCTAAAACACAGAAACTTACATCTCCTACAAAGCTGTTTCGTAATCTATATTCTACTAAAGAACCTCTCACAGCCCCAAGTCTCCTTCTTCTGGTGAAAATTGGTTTGTGTTGGGTTTTTTAGCTGTGGGAGAAGCTCTCTCAGGTGAGTCTCCCTGCTTTAATTCTTTCTAATAATAATCCAGCGCAAGAGCAGCAGATACCTTTGTGTGGCTGAAAGAGTTGTGGTTGTTTTTGGCTAGACAAGAGAAGACTGAGAAAAGTACAGAAGACGACATATCGGTCTCTCAGGACACACAGAGAACTGTGGCTTTACTTTTCTTGATCACTGAGAAGAGGACAAAAATAAACCTGCTTCACTCATAGTACGTTGAACATTTGTCAGAGAGAGTACTTTGTATGTGAAACCTTCCAGCGAAAGAGGCGAAGTAGCCACCTTGCTGGGAGCTGGAAACTGTTCGTTCCTTCTGCCTGTCAATACAGGATGATGCCAGCTGTTTAACTCATTCTCCAAAAAAGTAAATGGTGAATTTGCCACACTGCTTTGCAGTAAGGCTTTGTAGCTGCTGGAGCCCATATTGTGTAATTTAATAAACGCAGTTTTTGCACCAGTGAGCAAACGCTCAGAAAACATCACCATAAAATACAAGCCAACAACCAATTCAGGCAGTAGGAAGTGACTGATGTTATCTCTTGCTAGCCAACAAAATGGTCTAGTTGCCTATAAAGAAACACATTTTTGTGAATGTAAACCAATCAGAAATTCTTATTTGTTCTACAGTTTCTTCAGAAAACTTCAGGTAACGCTTCAGTCAAAGAGGCAAGCTGCTGCGTCTTTGCAGTTATACCAAAACCTTTTGTTTCACAATTTTGTTCTTTTCTTTATGACAGCTCAGTCCACTGGGGAAAAAGTGCCAACTATTAAACAGCTAAACTGTTAAAAAAACCTCCCAAAGCGTGAAACAATAGCACATTGCAGGCCGATACCTCATCAGGTGCCATGTATTATCTCTAAGTATTGAAGTGTTGAGTGTACACTGACAACAGTAAAGGCTGTACCTCATTGATTTCAGCTTGAATGTTTGCCATTTTTTCCATCTCTGAGAATTTCTGAAAGCATGGGGCTTTTCTACAGGTTAAATCCAATGTCTCCTGTGGAAGGAAAACAACAGGGAAAAATGCAGTCAGCAGCAAGAATGTATCAAGCAAATTCTCAAGATTAGCTTTTAATAGTCTAAAGTTACTGTTAACCTCTTGCACTATGCAATACTGTAAATTTCATCTGAACAACTCAAAATACATGCATTATTTGGGGAAAATGAAGGCAAGTGAAAATAAAGTTTCAGAAAAGGCAGTATGAGAGCACTCTCCATGATACTGTCTTGCATGCCACTGGAACACAGTACAGGGCATCAAAAAACCCTATGTTTACGCTCCAGAAAAATGCACACCAGAAGGTATGGTTATTCCTAGTAAGGAAAGCTGCCACCACCCAAAAAGATAAGAGATCCCACAATAAAAGGAAAAACTTCTCTGCTTTTCAAATTAACAAGCATTTACGCAAACAGTAACGCAGTTCAGTGCTCTCAACACAACCTTATTTCAAGACACCAGCCGGCACTGTAGCGGGTAAGGCAGTAAAGCACAGGTTTGCCAACCTGAAGGCCGAGTGTGAGGCACCGCACCTGCAGCCAGGACGGGCACAGAGGGACGAGGAGAGCTGCGAGGCAGCGCCTGAGCCGCGGCTTCTCCAAGCCTTTACCACAGGGAGTTTTTGTTACGCCGCTATTTTCCCCGCTGCCGCCAGCCTGCACAGCCGCTCCAGCGCGGCCCCCTCCCGGCCCCCGGGATGCTACCTGGCTCACGACGCCCGCCGCCAGGCACCGCGCCAGCAGGGCGGCCGCCGCCGTGGGCTGACCCGCCTCCCAGAAGCGGCGGGCGGCGGCAGCGCCGCTTCGCTCCTCGCCGCCGCTCCGCTCCTCAGCGCCCTCCGCGCCTCGCCCCCGGCTCAGCTCCAGCGTCCCGCACGCCGGCCCGTCGGCCGCCGTCGCTGAGGAACCGGGGCAGCAAAGCTCCGCCATGCTGGGTGTCCCGGAAGCCCAGGCGGATAGCGACATCGATGGCCGGCGGGCGGCCGCCATGTTGGGTGTGACAGGAAGGGGGGGGGTGACACGCGTCCGGTTCCGGGGGAGCCGGTAAGTGCTTTTGGAGCGTCGGTTCTCGAAGGGCGGAGGCGGAGCGCGGGGGAGGGTGCGGGGGGCTCCGCCGCCGCGGAGTGTCGGCGTGCGGCGCCTGTCCAGGTGGGTTGGGCTGGGTCAGGCCGGGCCGGGCCTGGCTGCCCCCCCCCGGAGCTCCCTGCGGTGTCGGGGCTGGGGCCGGGGCGAGCGCTAAGCGGCTCCGATGGGGCCGGGGCGGGGTTTGAGGCGGGGGTACCGGGGCCTGCAGCGGGTCATTGCTGGCTTCGCCCCTTGCCGAGGGTCCTGCTGCCCCGCTTCTAGCCGTCGCGGCAGGGAGTGCTTCTCCTGGGCTCCTCGTCCCGGCTGTTTACGTGCTGTATTAGGCTTTGTCCCCCGCCGCCCGGCTGCAGACCTGACACTAATCCTTCGGCCTGTAGCCCGGCGTAGCTTGTCCTGGGGATTAAACCCTGCTGGAGTTACGGGAGGTGGATGTCGCGTGTCCGCAGCCAGAGTCACAGCAAAGCAGCCAAGTCTCTACACGAAACAAACGTTTCCAAAAAAGCAAGTAAAACTTAAGTATTCACAGCAGGTCAGTGCTGGTAGATGCCATTAAAATCACGGACAGTCTCCATGGAGAACGTCCTTACGCTGCTGGGCCCTGAAAGAGGTGAAATGTGGAAAGTATGCAATTTTTCCACTTAGTTTTAACTGTATTTGTTGCATCATTGCAATATTCGAACTGCTATAGTGAAGGTACCTTAAGCCAGGTAAATCTTTTAATTTCAAGGTTTTTAGTTATGAGGGAGATGAAAACGCAGCAGTGAAACGGTTCAGTGTGTTGAAATGCTTGTAGTGTTGAAGACAGTACACGTAAAATGACTTTTTACATTTGCTTTATCACAGAGACTTTGGATTGCAGTTCCCTAGCGCAGAATAACTGAGAGAAACTGACTGAGACTATCACTCCCACTGTACGCTTGACAGAGAACTGTTAGGATGGGAAATAGTGCATTAAAAGCCCACCTGGAGACGGCACAGAAAACTGGTGTGTTTCAGCTAACGGGAAAGGGACTTACAGAGGTAATGTAACTGCAGGGGAAACGTGGCTGTTTGTGTGCGTGACTGATACTTTTGGAGAGAAATTCCCACCTTGTTGTCATAATGCACTGCATACATTTATTTCTCACAAATAGTGATGGATAATATTATTTCAAGAATTTTTTTCTTCCTTTTTGTAGAGCAGATTTTTGCTTGCACTGTCTTCTGATTGAGGATTTATCTGTTAGGGCACTTGTATGCTTATGAGCTTATGCTTTAGAATGCATGTATGTTCAAGAAGTACTAGTTATGATGTTGTGCTTTTTAAAAAAAGAGCTGTAAACTTGAGGGAAAAAAAAGTAAATTTTATAACCGTATTTTTACCTAGAAAGATACTCCACAATTTGTCGCATTTAGATACTTATGCTGTATTTAATTGTAGTCATATGAATAGTCTGTACAGGCTGTTCACTGGGCTGCAAGCATCTTGAAGTTTATTATATCAGAAATTGTCTTGACTTTGACTCAACTGCAGAAAAACACAGAATGTCCTGGAACCATAAGTCAAGTAACAATTCACAGGATAGCCAAAACAACTCTGTATTACAGTAATTTTCCAAGACTTTTCTAAAGTATCTTCTTCCAGTGTCCTACCTTCTCTCTTCCCTTTTCCTCTGCCAAACCAAAGGAGAATCTAAACCACTGGCCTATTGACCAGGACTCGCTGATGGTGATTGTCAGGTTTTTCATCTCAGTGCCAAGTGCAGATTAAAGTGGTACAGGATGTATATAAGAACAAGGAAAATGGCTTACATAATTATTTAAAAAGGAAAGCAAGAGAAAAACTTCCCAATCCTACTCTGCTAAAATATAGAGTTGTTAATGAGCTGTAGAATATTTTTAAATGACAGGCATGTTTAAGAGAAACACACAAGAGGACTAAAATATAAACGAGCTTGTGTCATGGTATACTTCCTTCTCCCTTTTTAATTTAAATTCTTTGGATTAAAAACTGCTCTTCCTAAATGCTAGGCTGTCTCCTTTATATCCCTTTTCCCTTCCTCAGATGAAAAAATATTTTTTAAAATATGTATTAAGCAATTTTGCCAACTTAGTTGCACACTGTGGTGATTGGACATTGTGATACATATGACAGTATGTAATAGCGATTCAAATTTCAATTAAAATTTTAAGCTGTGTAACTTGAACATTTGAAGTTGTATCAACTATGTAAATGCTGTATCTTTTTTCTCCTCCATAGTTTCCTGAAGATCTGCAGAAGCTAACAAGCAACTTAAGGACAATAGACTTGTCGAACAACAAAATAGAGCTCTTGCCACCACTCATTGGAAAATTTTCCTTTTTGAAGAGCCTTGTTCTAAACAACAACAAACTGAGTATGTCTACTAATTATTATCTCCATAGATTTTTAAAATAATAACCTGACTTCTCTGATCAGAAACTAAATTTAATGATTTAACTCTCACAGGATGTAAATGGGGAGTTTAGTCACCTAAACTGAAATCCTTGGAATTCATGTACAGGAAAAAAAAAAAAACCCAACCCATAAATTCTTCAAAACTAGTTGCCAACTTAGTTGTATTGTCAGTTTTACAATGACATGTAAGTACTTAAAACCGTAATGTTTCTGTGCTGTGACTTGTCTGATCTGAAGGTTTAACAGTGTCAGATGGTTTAGTGCTTGCATAGAGAACAGGTAATGAAGATGATCTGTAGAAAATGTTGCTGGCCATTCAATGGTTGTTACTGTTTCTGTTGGACAAATGTCCAGCTTCATGGAAAAATTAGGGTGAGGTGAAGAAACGAACTTCTTATGCGTTAATTGTGTATTGCCTCTTTGAAAAGTAAATGTAACTTACAAACCTCTCTGACTCTGTAGTGCACCTCAGGAGTGCTACAGGTTATACATGTGTGTAGGTAGAACGAGGGATGAATAAACACCAGCAGAGCTTACCTGGTGAGGCTTATATGCTGGTGTGATACGGTATGAATTATCAGAGAACTTGCTTTTGAGTGAGTTGAGTAATACCTTTAAAGGGCTGCAGCAGACCTGAAGCTGTGAATTGTGTGGTACTTCAAATGTCATAGAATATGTCAGCAAAGTGGCTAGTAAGGAGTATAACTGATAGCCTAAAATCCTCTCAGAGTAGTGTTTTCAGCCTGTGATTTGAAGGTCTGCCTTGTCTGCAGATTATTTTTAAGATATTTATGGAAGATGGTTAAAAAGCATATGTTGTCAGTGGGCTTAAGTTTCTGTGCAGGGACCTGTGGCTTCATTGGAAAATGGGGAGGAATCCTGTGAGAAATTACTGTAATATAGCACTGTTTTCCATGCAGAAGCTTATTTGAATTAAATGGGTATGAATGTTTACTGCTCTTTGTTTAGGTCATCTCTTTGTTCTGTCATTTATTTCTAGCTGCTTTACCTGAGGAGCTGTGCAAACTGAAAAAACTGGAAACACTACACTTGAATGGCAATCACTTGAGGCAGCTACCGGCTGCGTTTGGACAACTTTCGGCTCTCAAAACCCTGAGCCTTTCTGGAAACCAGCTTCGGACTGTGCCTACACAACTTTGTGGTCTTCACCACTTGGATGTGGTAGATCTTTCCAAAAACCAGATCCAGAATGTGCCCGACACTGTGGGAGAATTGCAGGCTATCGAACTCAATTTGAATCAGAATCAGGTCTGGTAACTGAGATATTATGGGCATGTAGATTTAGGACATGGTTTATCTTGGACTTAGTACATCCACAGAACATAGGCTGAGACCATCGAAACTTTATAGCTAAAAGACATCTCCTGGACACAAGAAAAATGAGGGATCATAACTAGAATTTATGTACTGATACATCCAGCTGCCTGATTTGACTAACCAACAAATCCTGAGTTTAGTCATACAGAAAATTACTTGAACAGTTCTTGAGTAGGAATCTGATCAACAGATGTGTAGGTTGCCTGCCATCATGGAAGAAAAAAAAGTTACTTGGATTTTTGATCATTATTGTTGTTGCTTACACATTGTTGTTAAGTAGGTACTGTTAATATAGTGTGTATTTACAACATAGTAATTGTTCCATATTAGTCTGAAACACAACAAGTAATCGTGGATCACTAACATTTTAATCTCATTTCTTACTGTTTTTTTTATTTCTACCAGATTTCCCAGATCTCAGTGCAGATCTCCCACTGTCCACGCCTCAAAGTCTTGCGTTTAGAAGAAAACTGTCTAGAACTCAGCATGCTCCCTCAAAGTATCCTCAGTGATTCCCAGATCTCACTGCTTGCAGTAGAAGGCAACCTCTTTGAAATCAAGAAACTCAGAGAACTGGAAGGTTACGACAAGGTTTGTGTCTTTTTTTTTTTTTTGGTCTTTTTTTTAAAGAAGCTTCTGGTGAAGTCCTTACCCAGTACCTCCTCAGAATACTAAGCTTTTATGCTGGTGAATAAAAGCACAGTCTATTGGTGTTGTCACTGGTACTGGATTCGTAACTAACCTCTGAGAAGAATTTCAAGAGTTCTTCCAAGATTAACTTTCTCATAGGATTCAGGATCAGTGTTATTTCATCAGCATCTTGTGAAGGGTAGCTAATGATGACAGGTGTATGTCTTCACTTTGATGGGACAAAAAATAACGGATGCTTCCTATTATGCAGCATTCTTAACTATTTAACGTTAGTTCATCCTTAACACTTGAGATTTGACTGTTCAGCACTGTGAGGACTTTCTAGAACATTAATCTGAATTACAGCAAATGCAGAAAATTCTGGGGTTTTTTTAATTGTTTGAAATTAAAGCTCCAATGATTATGTCTGGGAAATGAAAATATGCTTTAGATGCAGAGTGCTTTTGAGTCTGAGAGCAGAAGCTTAGCTGCTTTCAATAGTAATGAATCTTATATTATTTTCTGAATCTTAGATTTTTTTGTTTTCTTTGTAGTACATGGAACGATTTACAGCTACAAAGAAGAAGTTTGCGTGATCATTATTCTGATCCTGTGTATTCCCAATAAGAAGTTAGTGACTGAAAGCACCTGCTTCACTGACTTAAACCAAGACTGATGAAGGAGATGATCAGAGTACTCCTCCTCTAGTAGTCTGATACAGTCTGTTAAGGCCACGTTGAATAAACTTGAACTAGAGAACATGGGTATTGAACTGATGAACCTGCCCAGGGGCCAGTTTTGATTTTTGTGCCACTATAGCTTTTAACACAATACATGTTCTCCTTTGTCAGGGCTCGTTCTTTCGCAGAGAAAGGGAATGAGCATTTCAAAATTGCCAGTTCCCTTTTGTCAGGAAGCTGGCTGTTGATTTGCAAGAGGATTATTTCTTCTGGAAACATTTTTCCATGATAGCACATGGAAGTTCTACCACCAAAGCAGATCCAAAACATTGTATGTCTTGCAGTAAGCACTATTCTACGGAGAATAACTTTACAGATGAGGTTTTAGTTTATAACCTGTGTAAGTTTTTTATGAAGCACAAATAGTTGTGGCTAAGTTATGTGTTTTATTAACTGCTTCCGGTAAACAAATCATGGTTTGGGCATCCTTCATATTTTACTGTACGGGCTTTCTTTTCCCATAAGCAAGAATTGCACTACAGTCCACTTCTGCTTGAGCTGTATCAAATAAAAATGAGGTTCATCTTCAATGTATTCAGTAAAAATGTATATTGCTGGAAAATATAATATCCTTGCACTGACTCCTTGTGTACAGAGCAAAGCTGAAGGTTGTAGTTGTCAGCCTACTGCTGCTGCCTTATTACCAAAAGCACCTAGAAAGAGCTAAAAATGTATGCAATTATGTAACTTATACTGAAAAGGAAAATGTACTTGTTTATTTTAGTAAATCATTTTCAAAAAAATCTGTTTGAGTTTATTATTTGGTGTAACTGCTGCTGTTGTCACTTTAACAAGTAGTACTAAGCTATCACTGAAAGCCATCACTTGGCAACAACTGATGGAACCGACTACCTAACAGCTATACTTCAACTGCTTTGAGAACACAGAGGATTCGGGTATGTCAACGCTTTGGTAGCAATTCAGTTAAGATGTACCGCACGCACAGAACAGTGAAGTAGAAGCTGTACTAAGTACACTTCTTGGCAAGATAAGCATGGATGCATCTATTCCTAATGAGACTGGCTTACATTAGCTACTGCTCTATACTTAAGCTTTCCTACATGAGACAAGAAAGGCATTTGGACAGCAAACTCCTTAAAGCTGCTGGTGTAATCATTAAGTGTATTCAACGTCTTGGGCCGTCTGCAGGTAAGAAAAATGAAGTGACCTCTGCACCAACTTTTTCCTCAACAACTATAATTAAGATTAGCGGTAAGTGGTTCTTTTATAAGATGCTCAAAGAGGTATCTATCTAGTTCCCTGACCGTGTTGCTGTCTTATATTTCAATTCTTACATAGCAATACCTATTATAAGAGTGTTTTGGGGAACATCACCAGCTCCTTATTCAAAGGTTGGATGTGATCCATCATTAAACAGGGAACCAGTTTTACTTAAGAATCCCCATTGCACGTGTTACTTTATGGAAAAACTACTAGCTTCCTGTAAGAAGTAGCTGACAGCAGACAATGTTTACTAGGTTGCTTCGTTTTGCAAGACAGAACAAGGGAAGTGCTTCAAGAACACAACCTGTATGTTACCATAATGCAAGGCCCTGTATAGTCAGAATTCAGCTTCATACTAATAGACTCCACAGATCATGACATGCAAATCCAGCAGTGAATAGTTTAAAGCCCCAGGCTTATTTTAAATTTTAGCTCCTTCCACTTGATACCTAAATCCCATTTGAAGTATTAGCTTTCTTCCTAGAGATTTGCCATGCACGAGACATCTGCAGAACAGAGCCCCTCAGTTAGCAGATTCCCCCTTTGCATTCACCAACTCTGACAACTACAAAGGAGTGGTCTATCATCAGTATGTACGCACTTGGCAGTGTTGTGCTGTGGTGGGTGTTGGTTTGTTTGGGTTTTGAGTTTTTTTTTAACTGGAAATATTTGTGCTCAGACATGCTACTTCTCTCATTTAACATCTGCTTATCAGAATTCTTCTGTCTATTCACCACAGATGTGTAAGAAGAGTAGATCAGAACACTTGAAAATGGTGCAGTTCGCATTGCTATAAAAAAATCTTACTGCTTTTGGAAGTATTTGAGAAAGTCAACATTTCTCTTCTGTGATCACTAGTACATTCAGATACCTTTCAACTACTCATTTTTAGGCTCCTTTGCTACCTTGGAGTTATAACAGCTATCAGAAATTTTGTAAAGCAAAAGGGAGAAAACACCATGCAAAATACTGAATGGTGCCGAGTTAGTCCTGGATTAACCAAATTTGTTTCAGAACACAGGAAGACTATGTTTCAAGAAAAAAAAAAAAACTGGCTAATACCCTCACATGTTTTAGCTCACAGCAATAAATGTGACTAAGTCACTCAGTAGAACACTGTTCTGTACATTTCAGCACTGTATGTAATCTGTTAGTAGTTGTATATTGGGAGTTTCTCAGTTTTTCCTTCTCACCACCCCCACTCTACAACAAACAAGTGACAATATAAAAATTTTATTTCCATGCGCAATTACACTTGCAGCTTTTTAAGTTTTGGAATTATTGAGGTAGAAAATGTTACCTTAGCTAACCATATAAACCATTCATGTATTTTATTTCAGACCTATATCACTTGCTCTCCAATTTTCCGTTGCAGTAAGATACACTTTTCATCCATCTAGTCAATCAACATTTAGATAGTGCATTGCTGTCTCAAGTGCAGCAAAGGTGAATTAGCAACTGCAAGTCACTGCATCGCATGAACAGCAAGTTATTTCACCATATAGCCTTCACAGAGGAAAGTTCTGCAAGTTGCTGCACAAGCAGCATGTGCTGCAGTTCATACTATAGCTACTCCTGCATTAAGAGGCTTAATGCATCAAGGAGTAGGCTAGCTTGAATTTACCAATTATCATCATTTAAGTGTACCCATGGGACAGGTGCTGCATGCTCAGAGTAGTTACATATGCAGGCTGTCCCTATTTTTTTTTTTTTTCCTAGTTACTGGTAGAAATATACCACACGAGGAGTACTTCTTCTGAGCCATTCCCAGATACGCTATTCTCTCTTGCAGCTCAAAACTGCTGCAGGTCAACACAAGTCTGTATTTCTCCCCCCTCTCCTCCCCCCCAAGAGCATTCTGGGAATCTGAGGCTCCAGTATCCGAGAAAATACAATTTAAATTGCCTCGCAAGTGGAATTACATTGGCAGTAGGTTATACCACTAAATTTCACCTACTGGACTAGGTATTTGCTAGGCATCTGTTACCGATACTTGACTGGAAAGTTTAGGTCATTTCACTTAGTTCCTTTATCATGCTGAAGTACAAATCGCAGTCTTTCAAAGAAGAGATGGACGTATTTCATAGTTTGAAGTTGGGCAGTGTTGACTATGCAGGGATGAAAACTAGAGTGTTAAAAATATCACAATATTCCTCTCTTCCCAACCACACCCATTCCTTTGTTAGCATTAGGGTTTCCGTGAAATAAAAACAGAAGGGAAACTTCCTAGTTGCACAGTAGCAACTAGTTCTGCCAAGTTTTTCAAGGACAGGAAACTAAACAAAGACATTTCCAAGAGAAAATAGTTTTAAAACACATTCAGTTATAAAAGTATGTATTTTTTGTGCACAATATATAGTTTAACAATCAAAAGCAGAAACTGTAAACCTTCATTCTTAATAGCATTCAGAAATACAAAGATGTACAAGTGTTGATTCCATCCCACAGATATGGAAATTAAGCATCTATTCTATAGACAACAGTAAGACAATCCAAGAAGCAGACTGTGTTGTTCACTAACATAAAGGCACCAACTCCCTTATGGATTTGGCTCTTGCTGCATCAGAAAACAATATTGATATTCCACTAATACTCAAGCTTAGAGTCTCAGAAATTATTTCCTTGTGTGGTATTCATTGCAATATTACAATTCTGATCTACCAATCACAGCATTCTCTCAGCCAACGTGCTAATTTGTTGTTAGAGCTCAGGGAAGTCAAGAACATGGACTTGTAAGGGCAAGGGAGAAAAACATTCCAATGTTTGGAATGTCCAGATGCTACAGAGCAGGTTTGCACTGTTGTAAGCAGAATAAGGTAAGCGCTTTAGTCTTCTGTTTCAGGAGACAATCATAATTAAATAATGTATGCTTTGCTTTCACAACCAGCAGCAAATATTCCTTCAGTTAACCTGAAGTTTGTAAGAAGGAAAAAAAAAAGCATACAAACCCCCTATGCCTTCCCATGCAAGTGGTTATTAGAAATTTACTATGCAATGTTCTCAAAAGTATTTCCTTGCTACTTGTGTTTTTAAGCACATAATTTTCATTACTAATGGAGTAGATAATGAGCTTTTAAAATTCATTAGCTTTCCAACAATTACTGGAAGCCAGACAGAAGCCAATACACGCTACTGAAGTACCCAGTCCCCTAAAAATGACTTCACCTTATTCACATAAGGCAGTCTACCACTGGCCTATTTATTACATGCAGCAGCTCCATCCTTTGGTCAGGTGTTGTGTGGGGTGGGGTTTTTGTTTTGGTTTTTTTGGGGGGTGGGGGAGTGTTTCTGGGTTTTGGTTTTGTTGTGGGTTTTGTTTTGGTTCCCCCCCCCCTTTTTTCCCTCTTCTTTAAATATCAAGTTGTCCTGGGGGTGAACTGAGAATATATCAGTAATACTGATTGTATTTCTACTGAAAAGAAAACAAAGCAAAACACTTAACACTGTTTGTCTTACATTTCAGCAGATTAGTGTCATCTCTTTAGCCCTGGAATTTATTATGAATAGCTACAGGATACTTGTGGACTACCCTTCCAAAAAAATATCCCCTAATCCTACTAGTTTTAATTATTCCTCCCACAATTTGGTTTGAAGATTTTTGCCATCCAACACTGAGTATCACAGGTCAGTCCAAAGCATCATTTCCACCTTTAAAACAGGCACAATATATTTCCTGGTGGAGTTAAAAATTATACAGGTCACTTGCAATTTACTTTGCCAAAAAAAAATTTCAAGAAAATCCTGGGAATAAATCCAATTATATTACAGTAAAACCAAAATGTTTTTCTTCTTCATAGGAAGAGAGCTTTACCTCACCTAGTCAGAAACTCCTCTATTCTGCAACAGAACAGGGACATTTTAGTTGCAAGCAACTTGGACATGTAGTATTTCCAATTGCGAGCCTCAAAGTCTGCAATAATAAACCAGTCAGGAATCTATTTAGAACTAGTTTATTTAGAACTAGCATACAGTTCTTAAATAGGTACTGCTTCCTCCAGACTTGTGACAAAAGTTTCATAATAAGCTTCTCTGTTCTCAGTAGGTTTAAGAAGCTCCCCCAAAGGCACTGCTGAGAACAAACTCTGCACCAGATCTCAGTCATGATTTTGCACTGGGAAGAGGCATCAACTGAACTCCAGCGAGAACTGGCCAAAATAGAATCTGATATGGGATGCCAGAAAGCTGCATGCTTTTCTACTCAGTTTCTTCCAGTTAAGATGCATCATTCAAATACTTTTAGTATTTGAGTTAACTTTTAGATGAGGGGCTTAACATTTTCCATCACATAAATACTTTAGGGAGCTAGTTTTATTTTCTTCTACTCACATGTGCATAGGGTTTAGATCAGGTATATATACACACACACAACAAACATTATCAGAACGATGCAGCATAATTTCCTAGTCATGGCCTCCAAACTGATGTCAATTTACAGTAAAGAAATGGAAACCTGTATACCCCTCCAGTTACCTCTACATTGAAGTTTGTGTGTTTAGGAAGCGTTTTAAAGCCCTGAACCCACAAGTAGTAAGTAGTGGGCCTCTTCAATTCTGTAATGCACAAACTCAACCCCGAACCAATCATGTGGTTTGGATTGTAAAACTATGGTTAGCCTGCTAGAGATACAAATCAAACAATATTCACCAAGTCCCTATTTTAGTGAAGACACTCAACTTATGAGGTATTTCAAACAGTGCAAAGTGCCCTCTCCAACTTTCCACAACTGTGAATTCAGGTTACCCTGCTTGTTCAACTTAAATAAAGGGCTGTATTTTGGGTGCAGGAAAAAATAAAAAGAAACCGGGAGGGGAAATAAAACATGCAAGAAGATTCTCAAAGCTGTAACACTTTTAGCCCTGAGCAATTTAAAGAAAGTGAAGGCAGATGAGTAGGAGGAAGTTACATTGGCTGCTTTCTTGGAGTCAAGGCCACATTTACATGAAGCAATAAAAAAAACAAAAGAAAATTAATCCCTATAGAAAGGGTACTGCTTCATTTTTCCCAGCCCCTCTTATTTCAGAATAGGAGAAGTTTCACAGATCCATGAATATGGTGGCTTGCAGCTGGAGAGACAGTGTCATTGAACAATGACAGCAGGCTTTAATTGTCAATTAGTTTCTTGGCTCTGATGTTGGCTTGCTCAATGCGTTCCCTGTTTGTATCGGCCTGAAAGACAAATTCATAGGTCATTTGCAGACTTGACGCAAAAAAATTTACAAAGTCACACTCACATGAACTTCTGAATTGCAGGGTATTACATTGTGGTAGACAGTAGGGGAGCAACTCTTATAAGTGAGAAGTTTGGGTTGGTTTTTTTTGTGTGTGTGGTGTTTTTTTTTTTTTTTTTTTTTAAGCCAGCACAGGCTGTCAATTTCAGCAGAAACAGAATCAGGAGAAATAGTTTTTAGTCTTTAGCTGACCCTCAAAACATACAGCAGCTTGCAAGTCAGGAAGAATATTAACAGAACAATGGGATAAAAATTCCCTCTCTCCAAGTGTTTAGACATCTTAAGGTCCTCTACAGAGGAACTTAGTTGCTATGGACTAGAAGTAATAATCAAAACTGGAAGTGACCTATGGGCTTAAAGGCAGAATTATTTTGCTTAGTTCAAATCCCTTGTTTTCATCCACACACCTGCCAGTGTCCTAGTGTCATAATGGTATGGTATCTGTAAGAAAAGCACTTTATTTTATAATTGTTTTACCATTATAAAGCATCAAGAGTCAGCTACAGCATCTAGGCTGAACAAGCATCAAAATACAGTTTTACTGAAACATATGATAAGGAGCTTTGAAATAATTCCCCGATTATCCAGCCTGCAGTAGGGAATGAGCAGGAGGGGTAATAAGCACAAAACTAGCCTCTGCCCTCACCAGGAAGACTGGACTCCTGAGAAGCTCTACCTGTGCCAAGTATTAGCCATTTCACACCTTCATACTGCAGTGGGCTGGGAAGACGACATTGCCAGTTCAAGCCCTTCCTTCCGGTTCTTTCCTTCCTGCCCTTCGGGTCAAAGGTTGGGGAGGGATAGGAATCTACTGTAGAAAAGCGAGCATCTAACCTGTTAAACCACTTTGGAAACACACTGATCTAGCTACTAGATCTTTTAGGAAAAAGCCAGTAACATAAGCTTTTATTAGGGGTTTATTCAGACTAGGAGTCCTGCATAACACTGCTGGCTACCAAAAGTCACCCAGTCAAGCCTATTTATTTCCCAGGTTAGTTGCAATTTTTATTTTTTTTTTTTTTAAATAAAAGTAATCAACTCTATTCTGAAGTTAAGCTTAACACTGCTCTTTGTTTCTTTATATGGTACTGTCCTTCGGAGATTTACCCTTAACATTTTGATTTGGTTTCCACACTGTTCACTAGATTTAAAAACAGTTATCCACAGAAAAGGATCAATTTAAATATCCTCAGATAAGTTGCCAGTCTCAAAGCCAGGAATTGCACTTTGATTTTTATTGCTGTTTTGTAAAGCAATTCTAACTTGTTTACATCACATTTCAATAGTTAGTAAGACTTGATCAGCTAGATTTATTCAGACCACTAAAATGAAAGAATATCAGGACAAAACAGGTGCTTGAAGCTACCAGAAACACTACTACTAAAACCAGTAACTCCCACTTGCAGTTGATTTGACCAGGCAATTTTCAGTCCACTTTATAAGCTGTAAGAATTTCACACCTCAATTTAAACTACAATTAACTTTTCTAGTGTTCTTTAAAATGTTTTGAGTTCTTTACTTGATAATCACATCAGATCTGCAGTTTCAGGGAACAGTGAAAGACAATTAAGGCATCCTCCATAAGATCACACTGACATAGGTATAACCAGCATTTATGTCAGACTAGCTCTGTGTATTTGAGAAAATTCCGTTCCTCTTGCTTTTAACCCTACTGGGCATTTCAGTGATATCTAACTTCCCATTTCATCTTCATTTTATGATTTTACAGCAGTTGGTGTCTTCTACTGCTTTTTTAAATCTTTAACAGACACTATTCATTAAAGCTTTCATTTCCTTTTTCAACCAGGATGCCCATAAAAGAACTTCATTCTTTCAGAATATGGGGATTTCTAAAATACAACGAACTTCCTCATAAGTTGCCCTCTGAAAGAAAACCCCTTCCCAACATATTTATATATGATTAATCTGTTTTGGGAAGTTAATCTTTAAAGCAATAAAATTTAAAAAGATCATAGAATCATAGAATTGTTCTGGCTGGAAGAGACCTCCAAGATCATTGGGTCCAACCATTAACCTAGCATTACCAAGTCCCCCACTAAATCATATCCCTAAATGCTACTAGATGCTACTAGATCCCTAGATGCTACTAGCTATGACTAACTTCACGTGCAGATGAGGGTAGACCATGTCCCCATGCACCTACAAAACCTATTGTTCCAAAGTCTCTCCAGTCCCACTATTAAACTGTCCACAAGAATAAGGGCAATGAATTACCCGTGTTTTATTTTACATTCAATGATTATAGTGACTTTTTAGGAATTCCAGAAGAATATTGCTATTGTTAAAAATACCTGTTCCCTACCACATACAAGACTCCCTGTGAGCAACAACCCCCCAGTTACACCTCCAGTAAATGTTTGCCCTTTTGATCCAATCGAGTGTAGTTGTTTTCAGAGTAAGCAGTGACCTGTGCTGTATTTTTAGGTTTCCTGACACTCTGAAGCACTTGAATTTTCAGTTACATACCCAAACACCAGATATAGTTCCTGTTCAAATCACTGCAACCTAGAGGATGGCATAATCTTAATGCATATTTACTGCAAATACAGGTAGATAGGACAATGAGCTCATTCCTTATAACTTCTCAGTAACAATCTCTAAGCTGAAGGCAGAGAACACCTTTGACACTCACCTTTACATTTATCCGGTCTATTTGTTTATTCTGGGCATCAATCTCATTGCCCATATCCAAAGCCATGTTTTTCAAATTCCCAAGAATGTTTCCCACTTGAGCAAGATTTTCATCCATTTCATCTTCTCTGGCATCATTTGTTATCCTGTTCAAATAATTAAGACAATGTTTCCAAGAATCAAGAACTTGCTTTTCCCTACCCTAAATTTACTTTAATAGAAGTTTTTTGTTGCACAGTTATCTGACAGACAATGTATTCAAGCCAAGGTATGTTTTCCCCTTTTAAAACTCCATGTATTCCAAGCAAGCAGCCCACCAAAGCGTGGCCAAGCTAGCCACTATTACAAAGACAACCTTAGAATTTAAAACAACAGCTACCAGAGGAAGTTTAAGACATGAGTTTGTCTCAAATATACTTTATGACAATAAAATTCCTTGATATTTTTAACAGTCCCCTCAATAACTAAGCACTAAGCTCTATATTCCTCACACCCAGAAACAGACTGATAATACCACCACTATGAAAAAAAATGAAAGTGTAAGATGAGCACTACAATACTGAAAGTGTAGCTGTCTGCCATCTCCTCTCCAAGCAGTAACAATTCCTCCAAGCAGTAGTAAACCACTTACTATTTAGCAACTTCACCTAAAATGCATCTGAAAGAAGCTGACAACTGGTAACTTAGGATCTCTGCATTTGAGATTGAGAAATATGAAGAAGCAAACCTTGTAATATATCCGCCACTTGGTCCTGCAGAAGTCTGAGGCTGCTGCCGATTTATACTTCTTGGTTGCATGGATATCACATGATCTGCCGAGTTCTCCGTTCCATCTCCCCAGGTTGCTCTGTATGCCTTGCTAGCCTCGAAGTTCTTCGTCCTACTCCGTAAAAATAAGAAATCTGAACTGCTACATCAGAAATGTGGCTTCCTGACTGAAGTTCTGTATTAAACTAGGATTTTCAGAAACATTTATCTTGTGCCTGATAGAGATTAGATTTCGTGTAGACAAAGTGTTGTCTATACAATAGAATTTCTTGTGTTGGGATAGTACAAATAACTGAGTTACTCTAGGGACAGTGATTAAGTTGGTCTTAAGCTTTAATACAACCACAGTAATTTCCTTAAAGTAATATACTTTACCAGAAGAGGGGAAGCTTATGACAGTAACTGAAAAGCTTACACTGTCATAAGATAAACTTGCATTTACGACAGGAGTTAGTCTAGACTCAGGATTAGTTACTTTTCAGGGAAGAAGTGGGGATGAAGGAAAAAAAATCCCTCAAATACAAGTAGCTACACTATGCAAGAAAACCATTAATCTCTAGTAGCTTTTGTCAAACATTTTCTGTTGCCAAGTCTTTCTTTTTAAAGTTAATGTTTCTCAGGTTAATTTTGATTATGAAATAACAGTAATCATATTTAAATAGCTCCTTCATTCTGCAATTCAATTGTACTAACTCCATTAAAGTGACAAACCAACTTACCATTACACTTTTACCACATAATTCAGAAGAGAAAAAAAATTAAAGCAAGCACACTGACATGAAGCAATCTCAGACCCACAAAAGCAAGAGAGGAAGAAAATACAACAGAAAAATAATGATCTAAACTGGGGTCAGTTCTCATGAACCCTGAAGAATATATGTTGAGAAGAATGTTCTCATGTTCACCTTGTTTGCTGGCATTTTCAGGTTTAAGCTAGACAATCCAGACTTCACTGCCACTTTTCTGCTTCTTTAAAAGCCTGTAAAGGGAAATCTGTAGTGTCTTTCAGTATATCTAACTTTACAACTACAGGTAATCAATTTCTGTATCTATCAATTTCTATATCTATAGTGCCTTTCAGCAGCCCAGATGTTTCACATTTGAAGAGGTGTGAAATTAGCTGTAATGAAGAAATACTCCCCTCATTCTTCTGGCATTTACGTACTCAAAATGGGAAATTGTATTTCATAGGTCAGATCCTATGAGAAGTAATCTAGTATGAATACATCAAGGGGAAGAAATGGAGTAATTTCTCAGTTCATGATGGAACTGTTGCACCCAGCAGAACCCTAAAGAAACCTAAACTAGTCAATTCTAGCTGCTTGTGCATACACAATCTTAAAGATCTCTTTAGGTTTACTGCAACTAGGTTGAGTATTATAATTTAATCTCATTCATACTAAAGCTGCAACAGCAGGAGAGCTTTGTATGCTTGGCTTCTGGATTAGCAAAGTCTTAGGTGCCAGAGGTAACTGAGGAATGTATTGAACAAAACCAAGTGGCCAGAAAACTACTTGCACATCTGAAGTAGGCAGCTAGAAACAGAATTGTTGCTCAAACTAAGCACAGTTAAGAACAAAGCTCCTCACCAGCTGATTTTTTTAAGAGCTGTTTTTCAAATTACTATACATTCACTTTTCTCATGTTTCATTTCTGTAAGAGTAAAGTGATTTATACAACCTGTCAAACCAGCAAGGGCTCAAGCAGGTGTTCAACATTTCCACAGCTAATACACTCTATAGTAATTGGCATTTTCTATTAACATCAGTATTACAACACACCACAGTCACAAGGAGACCTGCATGCAGACATCATGCACATGCAAGCACAAATCCAATAGAAGCATCATTTCAGACAGCTGATTAAATGTACATCTGCACTAATAAGACTGACCTTGTCCTAAAATCCGCTTTCACCAGTTAAGTGAATACAGCTTCTTATCCTAGTCTTCATTTTTAGAAAGCAAGCGTCAGTGTTAGGAGAGAATGGAGAAGAAAGAATAGTAAAGACCAGCAAACAGGTAAATTGTTATTAGTACATAGATTATATTAGAGTACTGCCAGTATTTTGTGTTTTCACAGAGCTTTTATAAATAATCTAAGCCTAGGAGAAATGAGAAAAGCAATATTTAGTTCAGCAAGTGTTCTGATTTAGCTTTATGAAAAAAAATTAAAAGCTTTGGAGATAACTGATTGACAGAAAAATTGATGTAACAGTAGATATACGAAAGGCATTTACGGCAGCTTCTTCATTGCCCTCTACTTATTAGTAGATTTTTCTGCACATCCCTGCCCATTTTGGTACACAACTCTATTTCTTTTATTGTTATCTGCGTATTTGGAGTGCCACAAGAGTTCACAAATTCTGAGCTTACTCATCGTCAATAAGCTGCTTAGCTTCAGTGAAATAAGACTGTCAACTACAGAAAACAAAGACTGAGTGTGTCAAAATGCTCAAAGTCCATCAGCTTGATAAAACTAATATAAAGCAGTAAGCATACCTATCCAGAAGTCAGGACAGAACTATCGGCCTTTTCAAGGTACTAAAGCTCTAAGACTTTGAGTCTTAGAAGCCACATTCATATCTATCCTAAATGATCCTCAAAGTATTATTCTGTCGGATAAGCTACTCCAAGGAATTTTTACCTAAATTTCTGATACTTCTCAGTTGAATGATAAGGGGGTTTTTTGCTCATGCTAAAGAGCTAAAAATGAACACACACACTATTCACTCCAGTAGTTACACTCTTAAAATAACTTATTTCTCCTTCACTTGGACGAACTATGATCACGTCCAATTCACACAAATCAATTTGTTATTTTGCTGCTTAAAGATAAAGCTAGCACACCTCCACAAAATAAGTATTGTTTTCCTTATAATAATACTGATTTCTGATCATTGTTTAGGCCATTTAGGTGTTTAGAAGTACAGATCAAGTGCCATACAAAAGATCAGACTACTCTTAACTGACTTGGATACGGTAGCCATGACACTGATGTTATAAAGGTACTGTGAAGCAGGTCTGCAAGAATTTACGTAGTCACTAGTGAAAGATTAAAGCTTTAACACCATCTGTTCTCCTACTCTCTTCCTCCCTAAAGCATGAAGATTTTTTAAATGCCCAGAGAACCAATATTACTTTCCTTCTCCAAAACAGATGTTTTCTTGCCTTTAAGTTTGTACAAAAGTACTTTTGTGAAAAAGTTATTTTTGGAGTCAAATTTCTAACAGACAGGCAACTTATGTATAGCTATTTGCAGTCCAATTTGGTCTCATCTGTATGGACATTGAAGGTGTTCTACTAAATATAAGCTTTAAAGAGATTAGGGCACAGTTATGCAGGATGTTATACAGCAGCTATATTTACAGTGAAAGGGGCACAATATATGGTTAGATGCAAGTAAGCTTTAGCTATTCTCATACAATTTTAAAAGGGTGCACCTCTACAAACCAAAACAGTTGACTTCCCTAGAGAGTCAGCATTTTTTAATTATCTCTTTTATTAGAGACCATCTCCCAGTACAGTAGCTATTGGAAATATTCTAGAACTTCAGACTCAAGTACCAATTTAACTGACCTGTTACAAGGACAGACACAGAGCCCACAGCATTTGTTGAGCTCTGTCAATGTCTTCTCAGCTTCTCTCATATCCTTATTTATCTGGTCCATGCCCTCTTCTATGCGATTTAGTTGTTCTAGAAGAGAAACAAATAACCTGAATAAACATGGATTGGGGGAAGGTGGAGGTGGGATATTAACATTTATTTCAAGCATGAACTTACAAGTTTCAGTTCTATCTTTATACTAAGACTAATGCCTTTTTTCTCTTCTGCCTTCTGGGTTTTTTCTAATTTTTGTTTTTTAAGAAAGATATTAAGTGGTAAGTTTTGTTTACTACATTAAAAATATTTTCCCTATCCTTAGAGTAGCACTTCTGTTGCTGCTTTTAGAATAAATGCAGACAGTCCCATTCATGCTATGGTGGAAAGGAATGGCTTCTGTAGCAGAGGCTGTATTACAGTGTAACTAATACGGTCTCTCAATGACTTTAAAACCTCTTAAATACTACAAACACGTGGGAATAACCAATTAGCAAATCTCATTTACGCATAAGTAGTTTTTAATAAGCCTTTAGTTTCAGCAACAACTCTTGAATGATAATCCTTTTTCTTATAGTCATAAAATTGATTTTTAGTGTTAGAGAGAAAGAAGGAAGAACTCACCTCCCTGTTCATCCAGCATGGTGATAGTTTTGATGCCGACATCCTGGGACTGCAGAAAGAAATTTATTTGCAGATGCAAAACCAGATTTCAATATAGTAGTACAAAATCAGGTGGTCTCTATAATAAATTTGATAAGCCAACCAAGTTCATAATAAAACACTGTGCTCAGAATAATTTCTGTAGTAAAGCTATGCCAAGTGTCAAATTAGATCCTATATTAGGCTGATAATCTCACCTGTTACACTACCTCAATTAGTGGGTGTTTTTGTGAGGGTTTTTTTTACATTACAAGATGATAAAATTTACTGTAATACTCACATTGAACTACGACAATGTCAAGCTAAAAAGTAAACCTCGCTGTGCCTTGTTTTGAAAGATGGCATTTAGTTTGTTCTTTATCCCTATACCCTTCAATAGGGCTGACAGGGCCTTTAGTCCTGGAAGCCAGAATAAAAGAAAGCAAAACAAAGCCTGCAAAACCATTCTCAAGAATTCAGCAGAAGAGATCAGGAAGAGAATAGCCCATCACTAGTTTCAGAACCAAGCAAGAGAAATGAGCCGTGAGGAATATACCACAGTACAGCTCTTTGCTGGCTCAAAGTCTTGAATCTAGCATGCAAGTTGCACCCATGCTTTACTGTAAACTAGCAGCATAGAACCATCTATGGTAGGAGTTATTTCAGCTTCTATGAATCACCAAACTATGATACCAAGAGAAATTATGTTGGCTCATTACGTGTTCTTAGCATTTATGTTTGAGAGGTATTCATTAGGCTGTGCCGATTCAAATGCATCACTGATAACAGGAGCATCTTCAGTTCCACAGCAGCCTGCTACAGTCTGGACAGCGAGTACAGGCTCTAAAGCAGTAGTGACCAAATACTTTAGGGTCCTTATTCATTGGATTACTTTTTAGTGTTCTCACACTGACAATAAATTCTCTCAAGTCTTCAGCACTAAAGTCTGGGCATTAGCTTTGAAAGTCATTACTGCTTAGTCTCTGGATTCCCATTTGTCTATGGCATATCCAAATACTAGCAAAATTGTCTTGCTGAACCAGTTAAGCTTTGTTAAGTCTACCAGAGCTGACTATCAGCCATCTTATCTTACTCCCTACCAAAAGGATGCTCTATATTTTTTGAAATTATCAAAAGTAAACTTTCAGCCATTTTTACGATGGGGCATGCAAGCCGTAACAGGGTAGAAGAACAGATTCCTCATATAATGTCACCTAGATAAACCTGAAATACAGATTTAGTTGTTTCAAGTCATGTACAAGGGTGTTAAGAGTTTTATCATCATTCTTAACTATCTTTAAAGTTAAAAGTGATGAACAGATTGTAGGAAGGTGTATGTAGAACTACTTTTGTAAACAAAAGTTCTTACAAATCTTAGAACCAAAAGCAGCCCTACTCTCTACTACCCCACGCAACTGAGTCCTACCCTCCTCCTCAAAGCAAGACATTGTGATGTTGTTCACAGGCAAAGTGAGCTAAAAGAAACGGAAGATGTTATGAGAAGCAAGTGATGCCGCGGCCAAAGCCATAACTGACCATCACAGAAGACTTGTTATAACTGATCGGTAGCATTTGGAGATTAGGCCATTTTGCTTGAAAGGAAAACAGGTAAAAAGGATATTGATCCTTCTGTGATCTGACTTTACATAGTGTGAAAAACATTAGGTTTAAGGCATTCCAACTCTACTACCAAATTAAAGTAGCAACTTCTAAGAATGAAGTGTGTATCTCAAAAAAAGTTTGAGAAAGACACAGAAGTGATTAAGATCACTTTGTGATAGTTAACATGCTGCTTCTTATACTTAAATTAATAAATCACTAGGGAATTCAAAAGCTTTTCCTTACCTCAATGGCCAAGCCAAGAATCCTCCTTGTGCTTTCCAAAGACTAGAAAGAGAATTTTAAAATGAGTGCGTTAATAGTATATATCAGTGTCTGAAAGTCATCTTTACCAGTTCATTGTGGTAAGGCAACTAGTATACAAAGGTTCATCAGCCTGTCTATATGTAATACACACTACAACACAGCCATAGTGGCAGCATACTAGAGGGTTTTTTTCAGTAGCTAGTAAACTCTTGGTTTTTAGTACTTGCTAGTACTTTGCTTATCCCATTGAAAAGTCATTATAAAAGAAAACATATTCAAATTAATTTTACGTAAATAAAAAAATTCATGAAGTATCAACATGATTAAGAATAGTGTAGGTACCCAGCCTGCATCACCTCAGTAATCAGGATGGGGTGATCAGTACTCACTCAAGTAGGTGGCTTCACAATTCAGAAGCTTAAATTCATTCTTACTTTTAGGAGTAGTGTTTGCTCCAGTATTTACCAAGTGAAGTGAGAGGTTGAAACATTCAGCTACACCCTTGCAGAATCACTACCCTAGACTGTCTTTATTTTTAAAAGATATCGGAAACTTGGCAGGTAAGTACTGTAATCCCAGATCGCTTCCTATAATATTTACCTCATCAGTGACCTGGTTGGCCCTCAGCTGAATTTCTTCAGGCGATAGTTCAGCCATGATGAGGAATTATTACTTTTAAGTAATCACGTTAAAGAGAATCTTCCCCCTGTAATAAGAGATACCAGTTAAGCATCAGAATTATCCTTTTCTCAGTATTTTGAGCTGAAACTAGAAGACAGTTCAAAGAATGAAAGCCTACACATTTCATTCTGCTTAGTACAACACCTGGTTAGGACTGGAAGGCACCAAAAGAATTATTCAACTGATATGACATAACTGAGGAGCTAAAAGAAACACAGGAACAATAGTTTCCTTTCCAAGACTTGGCTTCCTAAACATTTTTGGAAAATTCTATCTATTGTTAGCTTAAGGTAAAAATCAGGAAATGAAGTCTTAAAATAAAAAGCTTCTCCATGTTGAAAAAGCACACTGGTTTACCCAGTAATCCAGAAAGAAATTCATTAAGGCATTTAAGTTACTAGCATAAGCTTTAAGTGTTCTTCCCCTTCCCTTTGAAGGATTTCAACAGACAGTCAGAAGAAGGGGAAACACTGTCATAGACCAAGCACCACCTAAAATGATTCCAGGAACACTCTAAAAATAGTTGTTCTTATGGTATGGCAAATCCCTCAAATGCAAAAAGGATCTGCAAAAGTTTTAAATGGTATGTCTGCAACTCTAAAGGTTTTCAAATCCACCTTTCTCATAATAAAGATAGGATCAAGATTTTCATAACTGAAGTCCCAACACACCATCATTTAACTTTTGCTATAAACGAGAGATATTTTTGCCTGAAGAGACAAGAGGAAAAAAGCAAGCCCATCAATAAGTGTATTCTTATCAGAGACAGGTTTTTCAGAGCTAAGAATTTGCATTTTTGTTGGAGGAACGGTAATAAAGCCGGCACTCCTAGCAATGGGAAAACAGAGCTCCCAGGCTATACAAGAATTTAATGAGATAGCACGTAAGCTGAACAATAAGAGGTTGTGATTTTTTTTCATGCATTTTGCCTTAACTTTAATCCTTGCTCTTTCACATGAGTAGCTTCCAAATAAGTCCACATTATCCATTGAGATCACTCCAAACATCCTGCTCAACGAACAGAACTATGTTCCATTTTTCCCTACAAGATCAGTATTTTAGAAGACATAACATTAGTAACTGCTCCTAGAAGGGCAAATTCATGCAGATTCACCCACCCGTTAGCTAGAGAACGGATGCTGTTCACAGCGCTTTGCAGGAAGTGTGCATACCTCTGAGGGTGAATTGAAATCAAGACACCCAACCTGTTACAGCTGAAGTACTTCAGGATTTAGAAAATACTTCAGCAGGTCTGGTCTTTAACACCTAACATACCTCCTCAGCCTAAGACTATGGCTCTAGAAGGTTTTTCTAAGTAGCTGTCAACACAAGTTAGTTTTTGCCCTAATTTAAAAAAAAAAAAAAATCAGACATTCTCACACAAGGCCTTTAATAGCTCAGTTTGCAGTAGTCCAATTTGACTATATAATCAGTGACTTCTTTCATTCACAGGCTTAAGCTTCTTTCATGAGGTTTATTTAGGGCAGCTCAGCCCCAACTTTGAATTTGGAAATGTCCTTCAATCTGGTTTGCACAGCTAAGGACCAGTAAAGCAGGGACAGGGAGGAAAGAGCCTATTTTCACTGTACTAGATTAAGCGCAGGAAAATGACATCAAGCTGGTTCTTTGGGTGAAGATCTCACATTGCAGAACAAGGCCAGAAATGCAGCTGTACTCCCAGAGCAACCTAGAGATTTCTTTTTCAGCAGCCCTGGTGTCCTGCTTCCCTTTGCAGCTGTGGGTTCATGCTACCCAGGGGTTCACATTCCAGCAAAAGCACAACTGCTGGCCATGTGATGTAACCCTAGCTCAGAAGCTGTATCTGAGTTACCCAAGAGCCATATTGCGGCCAACACTACACAATACAATAACAGTTTCTTTGCTTTTGAAGCAAGGGCATGACAATAATATTCTCAAATATTGCCTAAGAAGGATTTGTTTACAAAGTAAGTCTTTAATGGGTAATAAGACTCTTCTCTTTGAAGAGGCAGAATCATAGAATAGTTTGGGTTGGAAGGGACCTTTAAAGGTCATCTAGTCCAACCCCCCTGCAATGAGCAGGGACATCCTCAACTAGATCAGGTTGCCCACAGCTCCATCCAGCCTGACCTTGAATGTTTCCAGGGATGGGGCATCTACCACCTCTCTGGGCAACCTGTTCCAGTGCTTCACCACCCTCATTGTGAAAAACTTCTTTGTTATGTCTAGCCTATATCTCCCCTCCTTTAGTTTCAAACCATTACCTCTTGTCCTATCACAGCAGGCCCTGCTAAAAAGTTTTTCCTCATATTTGCAAATACATTGTACTACTACTACCTTCATGTCAAGAAAGCACCCAAAATCAGAAGAGAGTGTATACTTTATCAGGCCAGATACTGAGTTTTATCTTTTATTCAATACCGCCAGAATGTTGTCCTGTGCTACTAGAACCACAAGTTCATGGAGAAGCCATTGAAAAACAAATCAGCAGTGAGACTGAAAAAGGATAAGGAAGGAGGCAACAGTCAGCGTTTCCAACTCCCAAACTAGTAATTGTTGGTGGTAGAGCTTGGAAGGTAACATATTGCTGGAAGCTGACAGTCATGAATTAACTTCAGGACTGAAGCTCACATACACTATACTAAATTCACCCCGGGCTTGACAGCCACAATATTCATATAAGGCCTATGAAAGATAATGCCATGCTGAAGTCTGATAATAATTACATGAAGAGACATAGCAATTACATGAAGAGCTACTTCATATACTATTAGCTATCAAACTATTCCCCCCACCAACTTTGTCCTATTTATGTTAGCTCACTAAGGAACTAGCAATCCATTATTTGATGCAAATAAGTTACTAGTAACACACTAAACCATAAAGTGTCTAACGTCGCATCTGATACCAGACAATGCCTTGAAAGCACAAGCACTTGCCACTGAATCTACCAGTTCCAACAGCTGACAGATAAGCTTTGCATTCCCCTAGCTTGCTCACAGCTTCCGGAACAACTCTGCTGCCAGACAGCAAGAAGTTCTATGGAAAAGCACAGCATTCCTCCTACTTTCCCCCTAAATCGATGGTACCTGGTCTTGAAACTGTTTATGAATTGACCTAACACTGAAGAAACCCAGCTGCAAGATATGAAGGAAAACACCCTTCTACATAGCAGACATCCACAATACAGAGCAAACTAGTTACTTCCAGGATTCCTCAAAGCTGAGGTAGGCATATGCTTATCTTCTGATGCTCATATTTGGACAGCTGTAGTGTTTTGCCTCTTGTGAGATGAAAACATAACCTAAAGTGATAGTTCATATGCTCAATTCACAATTGCTAGGATAACTGACGTATGTGGGAGGAAACTAAATAAAACCTCTCAGAACACTTGGTTGAGACACAAATGTTCTGACCATCTTTTATCACGGATAATAGTGTACAGCCACTTGCTGGTCTTTTCTGATCATTTCTTGTGATCTTATGCCACTGAAAACAGGTAGCAGAACCTTTCTTTCTCTAGACTTCCCAGCAAGCTTACCCATCTTCACTTTTCAGTCACTGCCATTAGAGCCATGTAAAACAAGATAGCATTTCCTTCTTAAGAAAGCATGCTCTTTGAATTGGTTTGATTATAATGTCTGTTTAAAGCTGAATATCCCAAACTGATGCATTAGACTCCAAAAGCCAGTTTTATTCCTGTTAGTTTGTACAACTGAGTTGGCCAGCATTGCTTTTGTAAACACACACAACACCTGCACAGTAGCTCTGCAGAGGAAGTTAGTGCCATGAGATGGAATAGACAGAGACATTCCCTAGGCAGTAACAAAAAGGATTCTCACCACACAGCAGTTTAAAACATCTAAAAAAGCACACATTAGCAATTGAGAAGAAACCAACCATTTCCAAAAGAGCTTGTTTTCAGAGATGGAGATACATGCTTGATAGCTACATGTCTAATTGGAATAGCTGGAACATATCTTGCAATAAAGGCACCTGCTACCTCTAAAGAAGAAGTTAGAACACTCAAGGCCATTTTTATTGAAATAATAGCTCAGCTATTCCAACAGAACACAATATACATACATAAAGAAAGGATACTCATTCCCCCATCTTTCTGCCTAGAAACCATAAAGCACCCATTGAAGTATCCAGCTCTTGAGTTAATGGTTTATGACAACATGATTTTATATCCAAGACATTAAGATTCCTCAATAAAGACAATATTCAGGGAGAAAATACTTGATACGGCTAGTGTTCCTGGCATGTATTTTTATTATAATGTAAGATTTGCTAAGGCAAGCATTTATTTTAATATCAATGCTCAATGCCTATTTTCTTTGCTTTCCTTCTCCTATCATTTTAAAAATCCTAGCCACAAAGTAGCCAAAGAAAAAAGACAACAGCCGACAAAGAGACTTCATAGTTATACTACAACAACATTCTGTTTTAGTTTATTTTCTCTCTAGACTGTTAAGTTTTAAACAAGAAACTAATGTGCTTAAATACAAAGTAGAACTCCTTTAAAGAAGGATGTAATGTCAGCTGTATTTACTTTTTGTTATCGAAAAGTACTCTGCAGTATTTACTGTTACCACACTGCAAGGATTAAAGTTAAACACATTTCAGTGTGATTTCCCCCTCTACCCCTTGCACAGGAAAACCTGGCACCTACAGACTATGCAGAACTAAGCTTGCTACAAAAATACATTTTCTTGAAGTAACGGGCCTCATGAAACTTTTCTACCAGGAAACTTAGAAGACTACAACACATTCATCATCTTAACTATCACTGTCTTATAAAAAGGAAGATTCATCGAGAAACAAGAGCAGCAAGGAAATAAACACAGGGCCTGCAAATCATAAGAATCTGTCTTTTCTGCCATGTTTTATTTTGGAGATTGTGGGAGCGGAAAGAGTTCTTTGAAGTTCCAATTCTGACCATAAGCTTTAGATAAGATGCTGTCTCTTCACAAGATTACTCATGTTGTGCTAAGCCATCCTATAAACTGGATGGATTAGATTTAGGCTACTTCTGTCCTTGGACAAGAGAAACAATGAGGTAAGGGAAACAAATTGATGTCAGCACAGACTTTTTTCTGCTTATATACATTTAGTCATGGCTCCAAAAACCCTGAAAAACCTTCAATTCACTCTCCTATGTGAAGTTGTTAGGTTGGAGAAGGCTAAGGAAAAGACACAGCAAAGATGATCTTACAGAACTGTTTAAAGCCTCAAAGTATTTCCTGCAAAAGAATGAGGGACATGACAGGCACTTTTGGGCTGATTTTAGCATGGTGCCAGACCCATTCAAAGCATCATTGGCTTAGAGATCTTCATTTGGTTAACCAACAAACCTATATAGCAGCTAAAGCATTTTAGTAGTTTCTTTGTCTAACTTGAATAAACTGGAAGGTGACACAGATTGATGTGAGCTATGGCTACGTCTATATTAGCAGTAGGGTGATCCTGTGAGAGTACAGTGCAAATTTTTGTTTGGGGAAAAGTGCTGCTCACATTACCACACTTCAGGTGGGTCTGTCACAAGTATTTAATCAGAGTTCTGCCCCAACCCCAGCTACTGAATTGAGAGCTAACACTCACCAAACCATAACTTTCATCAGACTGAGTGCAATAGGAGCAAATTCAGCATTAGTAATACCCACAGTGACCTACTGTCTGCATGTATAAGCCTCCAAGTTTAAATTATCTGCTTGTGATCAGAAAGCTAAGACAGTATCATTTTATCCAACAGCAGCTCTCTGGCTGGGATTCCCTGACAACAGGCACATTAAAAACTTTGGGGAAAAAATAAAGCATTTGAATTGACAGAGCCTCAGGATCAAAGTACTGGTTTAAGCAGCCAGCAACAATGTAGTCATCATTGCCACCCACCTTCCCAGAGCACACAGTAAAAAATTAACATGAAATCTTTCTTTGTCTCTGCCATTGGTCTAAGATACTCCTTTGCACCACGAAGCATTTTTCTTACAAGTGTTTTCTTTTTCATTCAGAATTACATGTAAACTGGATGCCAGCTATTTATGCCAACACTCAGTTTCCAATGTAAACACATTTCAAAAGCCATTACAACAGTGAGGGTGCATAGTCTTTTCAAGGGTTTTTCAATCTCAGTCTTTTGAGGCTTATAAGACACTTCCAAGGTAATGAAAGCTATAGTAAGCAATTTACATGCTGTTTGAATATGCTTTTCTTCAGCACTAGCTGAGAAGCAATTCTAAGGCTTATTAGCTCTAGAAAAAAGAATATTTACTTCCTTGTTTTACAACAGTCATGGCACATTCAGGCTGTGCTATCCAAAGCACTCAAAACCCGTAAGAATTTTTTGTCTTACCGATCTTTGTGAATTTAAGCCAACTGCAGGACACCACAAGGCCTAATAAAGTGCTTGCTCAACTGCAATTACACAGTCTGCATCTGGAAAGGACTGCAGGCAGGGAGAGGCTGTCAAAAGTGACAAGTTTTCTTAAACCAAACAGGTCTACTTGCACCAGACCAACAAATTGTTCTGATTGCTTGCACTTTCACAAACCCACCTTGAATAATCACAAGATTTTTGTCCTGCATCTCTGGCTGTCATGCAGCAGTTTTGTACCTCTGACAGACTGAATGCCTTTCAGAAATTTGTCATACATCCATCACATTTGCTAAATAACATAAACTAATTCCTTACTCATCATCTGGGGGTCCTCTATTTGAACCTAGCCCCTTCTCTATCAAGTTATGCTTCTAATCAACATCACAAGCTTTTCTTCCTCCTTCACTGATAACTCTAAACTAGAAGTTAAGCACAAATGTTTCCTTTTTTTTCCTGTTAAAGCTATTTTGATAACATCAGTAACACACAGTACGCTGTGCCTTGGTGCCTGGTTCCATAAATGGTGAGAGGTCCACAATTTTCTTGTGAGTAGGAAGTAAAGTGAGAGAGGAAGAAACCAGCATAATACTTTTTGGCCATGGAAGACAATAGCTGTGAGAGCTGAAAGTTGGTATAAGATTCTCTCTTTAATGCCAAAACCATAATGTTTATTAAGTTTGGCTTCTAGAATAATTTCTTTCTCTCTCTCAAGAGAGCTATTTCCAAGCTGTGAAAGAAAACCACGTAACTCCTACAAAGTGTTCTAGCATGACTCCATGGTTATGTCCTCATGTTGTTTTCCTCTTCAAAATCTAGTGAAAGTTTTTGGCAGTCAGGTGCTAAATGCAGCAGAGTTGAGGGGACATCTTTCATACACGTGTGCCCAAGTTACTCATTTTTATAAAGTCATGATATGAAAGAATCTTACACTTTCTATTTCCAAATAACTATATTTGACTACCTCTTCATTTCAGATAAATCAGAAAGTAATACTTGTACTTTAACCTTTTAACATAATCCACTATTAAGAATATCAAAGTATTAAACTTTAAAATCCTACAATTCCCAGTTCACTAGTTCTTTCCTTGGATGTTTCATATACATATGAGGGGAAAAAACTTTAAATAATAGCTACTAACCAATACATCTAAAAGTACAATTCAGAAGTGAAGCCTATGCCTCCTCTTGGGTAATCTTACCACAAAGGTAGGAACTAGGAGATGACACAACCCCGCTGTTGCAGCAACTGACTGAAAACTAGTATCTCATGGGCTACTTTTAGCCATCAGAGAATTGGTACAGCCTCAGGTGATCATGGATGCTCTCTCAGTTCCTTCTCTAGTAAAGCAAGCTATTGCCTTCCCCAAAAGATGGAAGAATTCATGAAACAATATTCTAAGAAAAATGTGAACGTTAATGATGAAATTTCTGTGCATTCTTGCAAAGATCAAAAGTTAGACAGTTTACAAGTTAGATGGCTTTGTATTGAGGGTTGGTGGTTTTTTGCTCTTTCAAATTCTTCATATCACTAATACAGAAGGAGTTGTTTTTTTAAAATCCTTCCTTAACACAGCCACCCTTGTTAGTCAGCTGAAATTCAACCCAGCTAATGCAGGATGGTACAAGGTATCAGCACCAGTTTGTACTCCTCCATGTGATTATGCCTACAAGATAAATGAATAAAGCATCTGTGACCCTGGGGGAAGAGGCCAGGACCCAAGAACAAGACACTACTCTGCTTGCTTCCTGCTTTCTCTTATCAGCTTCCTGAACACACTGCACAGAGGCGATAGCGCAAAGAATAGGCGCTAGTAATGCCACCTCCTCTGTGCAGTGTGTTCAATTCTATACTCGTCTCAACAATCCATTTTTGTCCCTGGAAAAGCCTCATGATACCTCCTCCAAATTAGTTACCGGCCAACAGAAATTAACAATCAACCCTAGATCCACATACAGAAACAGATTCCATTTCTTCTCATGACACAAACTGTGCTATATAATAATCTACTTCAAAAGCCGCAGAGCAGGGGAGGTCAGGCGTATAGATTGGTTACTAGATTGTCAGTAAGTAATTAATTGCTCGAGTCAACGAATCAAGCAATCAGCATCATAGGAGGCTTTTCCTTTGTCCCTAAACACCTCCCTACATAGCTGTTCTCTCTGCAGCACAGAATCAGGCTTGTTAATGAAGGTGAAGTAAAGCAACACCCAGCTGCTTAGTTCTGAACACCGAGCAGCTATTGCCCTTTTTAAGAGAGTGGAAAAGAGGAAGGTAAATAGCTAGAGAAGCTGTAAAAAGAAATTTCCAAGTTTCTCTACGTCATTTGCTTAGGTTGTCAAATCACGTGTGTTGATTTGATAACCTCCGTTGTGTGAAACGGAAATGAAAGTGGAAAAAGAAAAAGAAAGTGAAAAATAAAGCTGACTCTTCATTAGCTTCTCAGAAGTGCCAAGGGCATCAAGATGTATAATTAAGAGAAGCGCAAAAGCACAGGTTACTTTGACGTTTATTGTCTACTATGTACCACAACAGCATCTTACCGATTAGTCTAAAGGCAGCAAGACAGAATTCAAGTTTAGGAAAGTGCAGCAAGAGGGGGTTTTTCTCCTGTATCCTACTAACAGCTCAACTGAAGGGCTCCCACCAAGCAAGTAAAAAAATACCTGGAAACAGCACTGATGCCCCTCGCAGGGCAGGGCCGGGCGAGGCCTTCCAGCCCGCGGCTGAGGCGGGGGCTCGGAGGGCCCTCCCGGACCCGCACCAGGCCGCGTCCCGGCCGCCCCGTTACCCCGCGCTGACTCGCGGCCCCGGCAGCCGAGGCAGGGCGGCACCCGCTGGGCCAGCGCGGCCGGGACCGCCCCGTCCCGCGGAGGCCGCCGCCACCCCAGCGGTGCGGAGTCGAGCCCGCCCCGCACGGGGCGCTACGCGGCAGGGAGGCGGTCACGGACCGGATCCCCCAGCCAGCTGCCTCGCCCGGGGCGCCGAGAGTCGGCAAGCCCAGGCCGCCATACACCTACCGCCACCGCTCCCTCACACGCCGCCGCCCTCAAGCCGCTCCCTCACAGCCGCCACCGCCGAGCCGAGCCGAGCCGTGCTGGGCCGCCCCTTTAAGAACCCATGCCCGCCCGTTCCCGGTGCCGAGCGCCGACCCGCGAGCGCGTCACTGCCCACCCCCCGGAAGCGGGAACCAGCACCGCCCATCGGACGTAGCGCCGCGCGCCACCCCCACACAACCAGGGTGGCGGGAACGCCGGGCTTGACGTCAGCCGCCGCGTGCAGCCTGTGTACACCCAACATGGCGCCACGCGAGGGCTTGTGCGCGTGCGTCGGCGTCCCGCTCGTTTTTTCGGCGGTGCGCTGTGTGTGCGCTTGTTGTGCGGTCAGGCCTTGCTAACTGTAGCTACGTTAACAAATAGCGTAGTACAGAAATAGCCCTGTTTATATCGGCAGGGTTTGTCTCCGGGTAAGTTGCTCCCTGTTAGGAGGAAGCGTGTCAGCTCCTCTTCTGTTACCAGAGGAGAGAGCGAGGGCAGAAAGGGAAAGGTGCCGTTCGGAATCACGGGCCCTGTCTTGTAGCTGAACCGGGGGGCCTTTCCTGAGACGTATTCCTTCGTGGGTGTGGGTAACTTCTGCCCTGTTCAGGCAGCCGTTAGGATCCCATGCCTCCTGAAAGGCTGCCAGCTCAGAGCGCTGCCGGGAGCTCTCACAGCATCAAGGCCCGCAGCAGCTTACGTGGCTTGTTGAGCCTGTATGAGGTCCCTCTTCCAGTGATCTTGGAACCGGGCCTTGGTTTATCTCTCTCAGGATGCTTGGAGCCCCCTTGGGTTTCTTAAAAAGTCCTGGTGGATTAAGGCTCGTTGCACGCTGCACAGCCCAGGCACGAGCATGCATACTTGTCCTTCTGTCTTCTGTTCTCTCGTGGAATGGATTTTCCAGATGCAGCTGCCCTGGTCAGACTGGCCCAGCACGACATCGGTGGCTTCTCGCTGCTGAGGTACCTGTCATCTTCAGTACCTGCTTTTTAGCACGGTAGCATGTGGCACTATTTGTGTTTCTAGCGCTATATTTACAGATGATAATAACGTTTATTATCGTTATCGGTCGGTAAAAGCCCCCAACTGACAGGCAAGTGCCGCTGCCCTCGCCATGAAGCGCGTCCGTACGCCCGTGCCCAGGTGTCCCGCCGCCAGGACTACATTTCCCGGCAGGCACCACGGCGGCGCAGGCGTACCTCCCGGCGTGCAGCGCGGCCGCCTTCCTGCTGGCGCATTGGCTGTGCTGAGCGGTTGCCCCGCCCCACCGTGCGCCGCGGGTCTCTGTGGGGTCAGCCCTGGCGTTGGTGCTGTGAGGGCGGCGGGCTCCGGGGCAGGCGGTGGCCGGGCCTGCTCGGTCCCGGCAGGGGGATGGGTTTCCAGGCCGCTGCCCTGGCGAGGGGTGCGATGTGTGAGTACCGGAGGTGGGGGGAGCAGAGGGCTGGGGGAGCTCTGTGGCGGCAGCGGGGGTGATGGGGGGTTGCTCCGGCTCTGGCGGAGGGGGCGGCCTGGGGAGGGGAGGGGAGCGGAGCGGAGCGGAGCGGGGCAGGCCAGGCCTGGCTTGGAGGGGCTGTAGCAGGCCTCTTGCCTTTGGGCAGGCATATGTTTTGCTTTGCGTTGTGAGCATCCCTTATTGCTGTAGTGATCCCTGAGCTTTGTTATCCGGCTAAATACAAGCTTTGTTAGACCGGTTTCTCTGTTACAGATGTGTAGCTAGCATGCTGTCTCTGCATGCCTACCAGAAGCGTTTCCAGTGTTGAAGCGTGGCTTTGGGTACAGAGTTGATTAGTTACCTTCCCCATAACATACAGCTAAAAAAATGTGTCCTAGTGAAAGCATGTATGAATGTGGTGATAAGTGTTTGGTAACCTAAAAAGAATGGGACTGATAGTGTCAAAAAAGTCTTAAGAGCACAATGAAATATGAGGTACTTAAAAGTAAGCATTTCTCATTGCAAGCAAGGTAGTTCATATGCAAGCTTAAATTATATTAAGAACTGTTCAGGGGTGCTTATGAACTTTAACTTGGAAAAGTTTATGAAGTGGCGTTGATTAAAATTTATACTTCAATATACTTTATTGATAGTGGTTTGATAACAATGGTCTCATGAAAGTAAGAAATTTTCCTTTTCACCTTCCATCCCACCCCTTCTGAAGTGCAGCTTTAAAGAGATTTGTAAAACAGATGAGTTCTGAGGAGTGACCTGAGAGAGAAGAGGATTGAGGTTTGGTGGACTTTGTTTTCAACATGAGTTCCTGGGGCTGCTTTTCCTGTACATCTGCTAGTTATTTCTCTTCTTTTGTCATTTGCTACTTCCTTCAGTCAAGCCTCAATTACTATATTAAACTAATTGACTGTTTTGCTGAACTGATAGATCCTAGTCTAAAAAACACTTAAGACTTCAAAAAATTTGATTAATAGTTTTGCTGAACTTTGAAATTATCTCCCCATTAAGACTGAAATATTTGGGATGAATACTGCAGGTTCTATGGGCCAATGCAATGTGGCTTTGTAACGTCTTACCTTGGAAAATAGATTCCTATCCTGAAGTCTCTTCTGTTAAAGACAACTGTATTATCTTTTTTTTAGTCCTTGCTTGACTTCAATTGAACTAGCAGTAAAAGGCAACTGCATTTGCATCACCACATATGTTCCACTATTGACTAATTATTTTTTTTTTTTATGTAAAACTTGTTAAATAGGTGCTATGTTCTAGCATTTTCAATTTGGAACAAATAATTGGTTTTAGCCAAACTATGTTAGTCTGTTACCTGAGTCATTGTGACCAAACTTCAGATAACTTCTAGCCCATATGTCCAAGAATGTCACATGTTTGAAGAGATGTAAACTAAATGCATCTTAATTTATGCAGGGCTCTGATTTCCAGTACAAAGAATAACAGCAGCCACTATCCTATAAATACACATCCAAATTGTGTACAGGGATACTAAGACTTGTAGTTAACTTCATCTAGGTAAAATTAAGGTATTTTTCCACTTTATCTTGTAAAGACAAAATTCATAAGATATCTGGAATCAAATTTAAATTGATAAAATTCTTTTTAACATCTAGTAATCATCTTCCATACACTCTGCCACCAGATGGTGTCATAAGATTTGAGATGTTAACTGACTCAAGCTGATTATCGGAAAATAAGAGCATGCTATGCATTACAGATAACTTCTTTGTTTATCTACGTAGATCCTTCTTAGGAAATTTGTGTCATTTTGCCAAGGCCAGGTACCTGCTTCTGTGGAACTGCAATAGATGGGATGTATAGAGTAGTCTGTTTTGATTTGGTTTCTGAGTCCTTGTTCTTAACTTCCAATCAGTAAAAGAGACATAGTATGCATACCTCTGAAGAGTATTATGAGCTTCAATACCCTAGGAAGGGAAAAAAAGATACAGCCAAATGTTACAGAAATAAGTGTAAAATTAAGTAGCAGGTATTTCTGTCATTCTTATAAGGGTCTGTTTGTTGAAGACCTTTTATAAAGTGACACAAGGTTATCAGAATAAGCTGATGTGAATCTTTTGTAAGTCACAGAAATATCTAAATCAGGTAGGTTATTTTGTCTCACGTATTGTGGACCACTGTGTTGCTTCTTAATAAGACTTTGTCTCAATTATTAGCAATTATGTTTGAGGCTGTAATGGTAGTAGGGGTACAAAGACAATGCCCGCCTCCAAAGGGTGCTGATAGGGGTCTTGGTTGGAGTATTATGTCTAGTTTTGGACATTTCTTTAAGAGTGTTGTGGGCAATTTGGAAATAGGAACAGGAATTTTAATAGGCTCAGGAAATGTAATGTTTGAGGAAAACATCTGAAGAAAAAGAGTTTGCATATGTCTGAAAATGAACTGGGAGTATAGGGGGAAACAGCAGCTTTCCAAGTGTGTGGATTTTGGGTGTCCTAAATGACAGCATACAGCAATGATGCTGTGCAGCTCTCCATTCCAATTAGGACAGTGTATATCCCTGAATCTTCTGGTACATAAAAAGCTGTCACAAGTAAGATAGCAATAAGGTATTTACTTTACCTAGGGGGGAATTATCATCTGAGTTTACGGCAAGGAAAACTTAGTTTGGGTATTAGGAAATTATTAGTATTGTTTATATATAGGGGATTAGAAGATGCGGTTTGATTGTGACTTAAGGTGTATATATTCTTCTGGTCTGTACCCCAGTCTTCGATTTACTTGAAGTAAAAATAGATATCACTGAAAACTCTGTGTTCATGCCAGGTGTTCCTGTGCCTGCGCTGGTCTGTTTGTCTAAGGTATTTCTCTACAGTCTCCTTATCTCCAGTATGTCTTTCCTGTATATTGTAAAAACCCAGCTGTACTTATGGGATAGCATGCAAACAGTTTCTACTAGATGTCTTCTAGGCTAGTTAGTGGAGTCAACTTTATTGCTTTTAACAGCAACTTAAAGAACTTTGATCTGTGAAATAACTCTTCTCTCCTTCTGGCTCAATGTCAAAATAGTTGAGCATTCGGCCGCCCAGTTATAACATTTGCTGTGCAGTGGTGCTCTTTCAGTGCTGAGGGGTCTAGAGTACCCTCAGTCTGTCACAAAGATGAAGTTAAATCTTGGAAAGCAGGGAGGAATTTATGTTAGAAGTCTTACTTCTGGTACAAGTATTTTAAATATTGGGCTCTAATACAGTTATCTCCTTTGCCACGTTAAAAAAAACCCCTGTGACTACAAAGTAGTTCATACAGTGCATGATAATGTGCTAGAGGAGAATAAGGCTATTAGTCATGACTTAACTTTAGTAAGTCCTTAAGTTTCTGAGTGTTGATCAGGTTCGGTTGCACAGATCAGCATTTCAGTAGGAAGGTTAAAGTGCCTCCCACGTATGCCCAGAAGTAATGTTAAGGTAATTGGTAAAGTTACAGTCTAGCAAGGGGTTGCATGGTGAATTCAGATGCCTCAGGGGCAATGAATCTGGGAAGGAAAGATAGTCTTTGAATAGTGGTGCTTTATTCCACATGAATTCTGCTCGAGGTGATGAAATTTGAGCATAGGCCTCCGTCTTGTTATGATGAATTACTTGTTTTTATACAGCATTCTCACAGCGGTACGGGGCTTTGATGTTTGGAGCAGCGTGTAATACCAGGAAATGGTTTTATAGTCATAAACATTTTCCCTAAGAAAATGTCTGTCTATTACTGGGCTTTAATAAATAGTTATTTGGTTAGATTAGCAATCTTTATCGCTTTGTAGCATTCGTTTATCACAATAGGTGGTTGGATACAGCTTTCAAAGGCCTATGTGGGGTTCTCCAGGTTTTGCTGTGGAAAGACCAGGCTTCTTGGCAGATTAGCAAAATAAGTTACGCTGATAATCGAACTACATACGGTCTAGCCTAGCAGTGGTTATTTAAGTGCTTTCCAGGGCCTAAATACACTGCCATTCCTAATTCTTCTGAGCAAGAGGCTTCTCTCCAAGTCAAAATGACCTTGTGTCCACCACTTCCTCCCATCAACCAACTAAAGATTTCATGAATGCACTTTGTGGTGAGTTGCTTCTTTCCTCTCTGCTCTGCTCTCCCTTCCTGTGTCTGTGGCAGCTGTATTACTGTTCTACAGCTCAACTGGGATGTGTGCAATTGGTTGCTGCAGGAGAGAAGTCGCTAAAGCAAAAGGAACGACATCCCTCCGAGGAGCTGAGGAGCATGTTGCTGCAGAGCATTCTGCCACGGTGAACTTCTAGACTCCCGTTCTCGTCAAGTGTAGAGTTTCCACTGCTATCTGTAGGGACATGCAGCATTTAGGCAGGCCTTTAGACAGACCAGCGCTGCTGATCTCTTTGAGGCCTCCTGAGGATTTCTAGGCAGCTGGAATGCTGGGCTGCCTGCCCCACTCCATGGCAGTTGTGGCTTTATATAGTCAGAATGTTCAGCCACTGATCTGTAACAGATTTAACCTTGACGTACATTTTTAATGTATGTTATCCGGTAAGGTTGAATAACTGTGGACAAATGGATGTTGCAGCAGGAAGTAGTCTAATGCCTTATTTTCTTTGTAGACTATTTTTACTTGTGAGAAGTGTTCTCCAAAATCTCTGTAGCAGACTTGCTTAAGTTAATTAAAGCTATGTGATGTTTCCAAGCTCCGGGCAGGTGCAGGCTATGGGCAAGTTGCATTTACATCACATAGTTGTAAAATGCATCTTTTCACTTTAAAACAAACATAAAAAATCCCCTACTGAACAGTTACATTCCCTCAAAATAGAAAGTTGTCATAACATCTCATTTGTTTTGAAGGGTTTACATTTTGCTGTTGACGTGTGTTTCTCTTTTGTATGGCGGTGGGGTCTTTTGCAAAACCTTATCTTTGCTTGCAGTTTGATGCTCAGTTTTTAAAGTAGCTTGTTTTCCCATTAATGTCCCATAAGAGGTAATTTCCTATGCTATGCAGCAAGTTGGTGATTTCAAAAGCACAAACTGTTAAATCTAATAAAAGCTTGAAGGTTGTTCGGTGTTTAAAGTATGGGACTGTTTTTGTTAAGAATTCAAATATGCCTGCATTTACGTAGAGAAAGCTCTGTTTCTGAAGTTTCTCGGGATGAAAGTTTTGTGATTGAACAGACCAGTGTATGATGAGATGAAATGCCATTACTGCCTACACGGCTCAAAAGCTGTCTGGTTCTTGTTGCTGTTGCATAGTGAATGGGGGAATACCTTGAATTTCTAATGTTTTTCAAAGTACTTCATGAAAGTTCTTTTACAGTAAAATTGAAGTACTTCATTAAAGTGAGCCTTGGGTTTCATAGCAGGATTTGGGAGAAAGCTAAGGATGAAGGGAAGTGGTTTATCTCTATGTAGACAGTAAGTCAAGAGGTGATCTGGAAATAGAACGTGGGTCTGTCTTCTCCCAGTGCCTGTAGCATCTACTAAATCTCTGTACTTCTGAGTCCTTGCCTCTAAGGGCTTCTCTCTGTGGAGGCAAAAGTTTCACTTTTCATAGTAACATCCAATAGCATTTGAATTCCATTAGTATTTTTAGTACTCTGTCATAAGTAGTGCTTAGTTGATTGGACAGTTAGCCTAAAACTCTTCCTGTAATAGTGTATAGTTACTATATGTTTTAATTAGCCAAAACAGGTGTAATGTTAGATTTATTTGTGAAAGCTCTTCAATGTTGCGTGCTAAGTGGTGTGTCAGCAAGTCCACCATACTTTATTGGACTGCTTTTTCTGATTTAAGTCCCATGCTGCTGTTTCACCCTTGTGCAGAATGAATTCTGTAAATACTTGAGTAATCTTGAGCAAGATCCTGAACACATGTAGGGAATTATTCTGCTAAACTACAAAGTAGTGCTAGTGAAGAATGTTGGGGGAGTAGAGAATATTTTAATGCAAAAGGAAATACCTGAAATTGGTGCAAGGATTAGCACCCTTGCTTTTCAGGAGTAACTTCATATTAATCACATTAAAACAGCTTTCCTATATTGGGAAGGCATCTAGACCTTTGTCACTTGTGTATAATTATGAATAATTCTCTTAGACCTGTTGCGTTGCAGCTGCACAGATCTGTGTATAAACAATATGTTGATGTGCTCCTATACTCACCTAATAACCTACTGGAAAACCATGAGGCTGAAATAACCTCATTTTCTATCTCTACTCACATTAGCTTAAATTTTCCTTAGCTGCTATCTCAGTTTAAATATATTTAAAAACAAGTTATACTCTTTATATATGGTTTCAAATGATTGCAAAATACTTTGTTCCAAAACTTCTGTGTTCTGACCTGTGGAAGGCAGGTGCTTTTGCATGCACATGACTGATACCATGTGAATTTACATGCATACTCTATATGACGTAGGCTAGTGCAAAGTTCTGAATGATCTTGTACCTTTGTTGGGGACAATTTGTCAAAATAAATAGCTCTTACTAATGATTTGAGTACATCAGGTGCCTGTGTGATAAAGCTAGAGAATACATATTTAAACACTATCAGGTATTTCAGTGAGATCAAGAATGGCGCCCTTGGAATGCTGGATGGGGAACATAAGACGATGATTGAATCTCCTGTTGTGTTTTAAGTGTGCTTGTTTTGGTATGATGATGTGGATTTTTTTAGGGAAGAAACTGCTTTCTCTGTTGTCTAAAGGTGAAAGAGCTGTAATCAGCTCTCAGTTCTTTCCCTTTTAGGCTGGACTGATGCTGGTGCATATGTTAACTGTAAATGGACGTGCAAATCTGGAGGAAAAGAGTTATTTGTCAAAGAACCACGTTTTGGAAATAGAGTGGGTGTGGTTTTACTTGCTTATTTTTGCTTGTTAACAGTTGGACAGTACCACTGAATCTCAGAGCTGCTTTAACTCTAGGTAATCTGGATTTGGTAAAAATCCAGTTCTTGCCCTTTGCTCAAAGCTTCTAGTCAGTACCAGATTTGGAGGATTTGATGCCCCTGATACAGAAGGTTGATGGTAAATAATTACAACTAACCTTGCAGGGCAAGCTGTGGAGATGAGCTGTTGAAGGAAGGCTCTTGTACGTTAAGTTTGATGGTGTTAGCTAAGTTGTCTCTGAAGTTGACTAATGTAAGATAGCAAAGCTTGGGAGGATTTTTCTTTTTGTGTGGAGATAAAAAAATGCCTAGTAGTAAAAAGATACATTTCTTTCCATTTTAGGGTGAGGAACTGCCTCTGCCAAGTCAATAAAAAAGTCACTATAATGCTTGATCATTCTGCATTTTAGTGTCTTTTACGAGAAAGAAAAGGGTAAAGATTATACCCTGTTACTTATGCAGATGTGACCGTCTGTATTATAACCTAGACTGTTATGTACCTCTCTAATTTAATTGCTCTCCTTATGAATTAAACATTACGATAAAATACATACGGCATTCAATTTGACCTGCCGCTACTTTCATTTGCGTATATGCAAGTCTTCAGTAGATCAGTGTTAAAATATTTGATATTCTGGTGCAAAGTTTTGAATAATCTTGTACTGTTGGGAATAATTAATGAAAATCAATACCTTTTATTAATGATTCAAATACATAAGGTGCCCATGGAGAGCATGGTGTTAGAGAATGTATCTTAAAATGCTGTCTAAATTGAGTATTTCAGTACATGCATATATGTAGTTCTTATGGAGGTTAATGAGAAAAATACTGAATTTAAATCACTTTAGGTTTTATTTTATGGTGAATAAATGGGCTGATAAACCTTGAAGACTGACAGTCTTTGATGTCGTGAACGGCCTTTGTTTCATTTTCCTAGGGCCTTAAATATCTTATTTGAGGTGCCAAATAAAGATCTGAGTTTGCCCTGTTTGGTTTCCCCAATTCCTCATCTCCCTCTCATCATCCTAGTTGAAAAGTGTGTTGTTAATCTGATTTGAGTAGCTGAGAGGATTCCTACAGATCTCTGCTTGCTTGTAGAATGAGTGCCATGTCTTGGAGGACAAGGAACAAAATGAAAGAAAGGGAAAGCTACTTTTTATTATAGCTGTTTTAGATGACTATTCAAAACTGCCTTATCTTTTTTTGAAGAATATTGACTATGCACAACAGGTATGTATTCTCCTAAAGAAACTCAGTACAAGTGTTTTCATAAGTAGTAGCTTATTTTTACTTTCCTTACTAAAACAGATTAATGGGGGGAAAAAAGTAATCCTGCATATTGGTTCTTTTAAAATTATTTTTATTTGTAGGTATGGGATAAGATCTTTCCAGAGTAATAAGCATGGTTCGAGAACGAAAATGCATATTATGTCACACTGTATACAACTCAAAAAAGGTAAATAATTAATGCTTTACATCTATCGGTAGATACTAATATGAAATGTGTGTAAGAAATGCTTCTATTTTAAAATTGTGCACAGCATGAGGGTTTTTCCCTCTAACAGGAATATCATTGATCTAGGTCTGCCACAAATCAAATAATATATTTGCATGTGCTTTAGAGTATATTTCTTGAAATGATCTGTGCAGTATGCTTGATTCTGAATGTTAAAAATATTGAGGTCTTTGCATTTTTTTATATTGTTGTATGAAGATAATAAAGTGAAAAGCACTCAAACTCATTTGGCTATAAATTGTGATATGTTAAGAATACTGTAATACACCACTTTTTAATTCCTTTTGGGAGGTCTGTGTTTCCGTATGGAAGGAGAACATGGAATTATGCAGCACAACATGTGTTTTCATTAATGCATCAATTTGGTATGTGTCTTCTGTGTACTGCATGTCATGCAAAGCCTGCACTGAAACTAAGTGTTTCTTAATGGACCGTCATATATTGCTTAGCCACATGGCACATGGGTATCTTGCAAATGCCAATGTATTGATTCACACAACTCTTCAAGGTTGAAGATGTTCCTTTCCCTTTGCAGATGAGATTTCAAGGACTAAAGTGGATAGTGATTAGTATCTCTTCTTTGAAGATTTCCAAACACTTTGGCTCAAACAGCAAGAGAAGTTAAATCTTCTGAACTGCTTCCTTTTGCTGAATTATGAACATTCTTTCTCTCTTTCAATAGCAATTAATTGTACTACCACGGCAGTTCATGGATCAAGGTTGCTGTAAACGACAAACTGACATGTTATGTACATCTCAGTTTCTGAAGTGCATCTAGCAGAGTAAAATAGTACGTGATGGTGAAATTAACAGCTGTGTCACAATACAGCTACAGAGAGACTGCTCAGATTGCACAGGAAAACTGTGTTTCAAGTAGTGTGATTCTGGAGAGTGGTATCAGTGACACTTTTAATAAAAAATGATGATCAACAGTAATTTGTCAAAAATCAGTCTAATAAGCTTTGCTACATGCACTCCTGTTTGTCTTTCTCCTGGAATTCTGCTCCTCTTCTGTTGAATTCTAGTGACTCCTGTGTGCCCTTCCTCAGGAAAGGTAACATTATATGACTTCCTGAGAGTGTGACCACTTGTGCTTTCATGGTCATAGAAACGGGAATGGCAACTGCTACAGCCCTACAGGAATAGAGTACACCTTCCTGCAGGGCAGGAGAGTTCTCAAAAGTGAGCTTTTCAAATGTGATACACCATTTTGCTTTGTTTTGACCAATTTTACTTTTTTCCCCATGTTGAAGGAGATGGAAGAACACATGAGAAGCATGCTTCACCACAGAGAACTTGAAAACCTGAAGGGAAGGTATGAGAACAGTCTTGCATCCTCCCTCTCTGCATTTTGTATGTCACTCTCTGGAAGAACTCATGTCCTATTTCCCATACAAGCTGAATTGCACGATTTATTTTTATGCATCACTTAGTTGCATGCCTTGTGATAAAGCTGGCAATGAGCATGTTCTCTTAATGTCAAAAACTCAGGACGCAGACAATGATGTGGAAGAAAGCTGTCCTGTATTTCTTGGACTGCAGGGAAATAAAATTAAAAACCATGTTTTTTAGGTCTTGACAGTTTCATGCTTGGTTTCTTGGAAGCGCTAGAATTCTGCCTTTAGCAGAATTATGAACACTTATTAAAGTGTTAAGTTTTCCTTTTTAAAATGTTTCTTTAAAGTTTTCAATGATAAAGAAACAATTGCTGATCTTTTAAACCACTGAGAAGACTGGTATCTTGGATGTAAAGTCTGCATCTGCTTGAGTGACTGCCTTGTCCTCTGCCACCCTGGTCCAGTTGTTTGGTTAAGGGACCTAACCATAGTGGATGGTGTTCTCCTTCTGTCTTAAAAGTGTAGAAGATCCATTTTGTCAGAACGTCTATCTTATATTCAGGGAAGAAAAATTGTAGGCTACTTCTCTTCACGTGCTAGTTTTTTGTTCGTGTAGCTTTTATTTTGTTATTTTGTGTAACGTGAGAGCCACTGTTAGGGCTCCAGGCCCCTTTTTTAAAGAGTTAACTATTCAAAAAAGGCTGAGTGAAATTAAGAATCTGATCTATAATATGGTAGATACTAATGCCAATGTCGTTAAGTTGTGCCAGGTCGAATTCTAGTAAAACTCTTAAACTGCTTTGTTTTATAATGTTTCAAAACTAGAGGAAGTTTGCAATTTATTTCTCTTCAGTAACTTTTTATATGCAAAGCATACATACAGCTGCAGATAAGTGTCCACGTTTGGAGTAGAAGATTGTATTACATATGTGCCACAGCTGAAGACATTTGTTTGAGACAGCTGTATAGTATTTTATACTACTGTTGTGTAAAATTGCTAAGTATTGCTGTGGTTCATCTAAATCGGCAACCTAATATGTTTTTAGGTTAAGACTTCCAGAAAATCTGTAGCATATGTGTATGCCCACTTACATCTGCTAACATTTCAAATTGTCTCTCTAAAATAGAAAATAATCCTTATTGCAGGACAGTAAGTAAAAAGATACTGCTTAGCTTGAAGTGCATATTAACTGTCAGTAAATAACCTCTGTTTTCTGCTTCCATTTAATATTTGATTAATTTGTCTGGGCCTTCACAACTGGTTAGTAAACTGGGAAAAGAACTTCTGTCTTCAGAATCTCCGTCATTAGCCTGTCTTCAGGCAGGGGCTATGCGGACTATAAAAGTGTTAAAATATACTGGAAAGAAAATTAAATAATCTTTCCCTTTTGAAATGCAATTTGTTTTAGTGGGATTCTGAAAACCTTTAACTTGTCCAGATTAACAAAGTTGTTATTGTGTCACATTGAGAAAATGTACGAAAGCAGCTTATTGTAACCTATCCCATTTTTTCAAATAAAAATTGCTTTTAGTAAAGATGGAGGGCATAAAAATGATAAATTCCTCACGTTCCCCACCCTCCTTTTTTTTCCTCTGCCATTGCCACCCCTTGCTCAGCTCTGCGTTTCGTAGGGTTTTTTTTTTGTTTGTTTGTTCTGAATTCAGCTACTTACTTAAAAAGAAAAGAGAACAAAACAAAACCAAAAAACCCCAGATCATTTTGTTTTCTTCTCTGCAGTGCCCCACACAACTGGGTCTTGGGAGCTAGGGACGTTCTGAAAATGTGCCTGGAATCAAGCGCATCATGCTATTCAATATCTGTCCTGTTGGGCGTGAAAAGGATTTGTTCTGTTACTGAACAGCTGGGAAGGGGTTGCTCAGAAACCAGAACGTCCTCAGCACTAGAAGCTGATTTAAGGCTTCTGGTCAGCTAACTTGTAGAGCATTTCTATTCTGGACTTTCTTCTTCTGACAATGATTCTGAGATCCCAGTGGTGAGGATTACAGCTTAAAATTTCCCATATTTTGGCATCTTATTTCTGCCCTTCTAAGTTAATATTTTTTTTTTGTTTGACTCTTGAAGGTAACAGTAATTTCTAGAAGTTATATATTGTGTTCACAGTGGCTTGCAAGTGATCTGACAATTCTTGGTTTTCCATTTCCATAAGATTGAAATGAAATGAAATGAAATTTGTTTCATCAGCATTACATTTTCTATTACTAAGGTAACTGTCTTCATTACTTGTTTCAGAAGAATGCATGGAAGATGTTTGTCTTCAAAATGAATAATGAACTTCTTTCTTCACTGTGCAGCAGCAGCCTTATTCTCTTCCCCTGTGCTTCTCATTCTTCCTCCCATTTAAGTTTAGTAGAAGTCTTTTAGGAGGCTTACAGCCTTGTAAAGCAAAAAGTGCTCCAAGTAGAAAATGTGAAGCACAAGCAACAGCCTCGTGAGTGTGGCTGAATTGTGTAACAGAGGATAATACCATTCAAGTGTGTAGTATCAGCATCTTACTACCTTCAAATTTAACATCTAACTAGAAGTCACTTTTTAGACTTCCCATAGGGAAGAGGTAAAGGAAATGCACACATTGGTTCACACTTCTCTCCTTTGAAAGTTAACTTAGTAATCTCAAGGCCTAGAATAATTTTCTGAAACATTTTAAGGATCATCTCTTCTTGAAGTCTTACTCAGTGTGATATATAAGAAGAATTGAATGTCAAGTACAAAGCTTTAGTGTTTTTGTTTGGTTTGTTTTTTTGTTTGTTGTTTGGTTTGTTTTTTTTTTTAATTGAAAGTGAAATAGTGCTCTTGTATGAGGGACATTGAGTCTGCCATCTGAAGTACACGTCCAGTAAATAAAGCTCTTGGATGTTTTCATACTGAGAATACTTCTGTCATGTTTATTTCAAACTGTGTTTGGCCTTCTTGTTGAACAACTGAGATTGTATGGTAGGGAAATGTGCGGACATGATCAGTGTGTGTCATGGAGTGTGCCCAGTTCTGGCTGATAGTAATGGGGATGGGGGAAGGAAAGAACTGAAGAAAATCTAAATTCCCTTAAGGGTAACTGTCTGAACTCCTAGCCAATTCATCTTCAATTAAAGCAGTTGTTCATATAGGAAAAAATAGTGTTACTTTTTCTTTAGGTTCATATATATTATGAATAGGACGGAGAAGTCTAGTCACTACCCACTTGAGTCTTTTCTCAAGACCACAGCTTTGTAATTAGTAACTTGCAAATTAGAAGTGATAGAAACAAGTTCATTGTCCTTAGGGTAACTGCTAACTCACTGGCTTTATCCAAAGTTAGTAAATCTTTGCATTTATTTAGGTAGTCTATAAAGGAGGATGATGAAAGTTTTATGAAAGAATTGAAACATGGGTTTTACGAAGGATTTGGATTGTTCTCTGAAACCTAATTAGTACCACTGAGGTATGTTTCTCGTTGAAGGATTGAAGTGGAATGTTATGTAAAAAGAGCACCTTTTTCAGCAAGAAGCCATCTTTCTATTTGCAGTTCACCTTGTGTGATGACCTAAGTTAAAAATAAGTCTTATTAGCAATGTGTAGCTGTGCCATTTATGAATGTGGAGAGGATTCTTCCGATGGCATTAGTAAAATTTACTGATTGTATTTGGTTATCTTTATTGGGTTAATGAGATAGCCTAAAATACAATACATAGTATCTGGGCTTTGAATATTTATTAGTGAGTGTGAAGTATGCAAAATGAAGTATACCCCTCTCTGGAAAATACGAACTAAATTTGTAAGGTACCGACTTTGTAAATGAAACTTATCGAAATGTTTCTTCTGAAGTTAGGTAGGCTGCGACATACAAAATAATTAAATGTAAAAAGTGTAATTTTTATGAATTAGTCTATTTAAAATAAAACCCCCTCTAGCTGTGCCTGAATGACTGCATTGGTTAAATAGCTCAACTATGTTAGTAGGAAAACCGCAGATTTCCGGGATAGATAAAGCATAGCTGCTGACACTCCAATAAGGATGTTGCCTTAATATCTTGAGTGAAGGTGCATCTTTTGATCTTTTTTTCTCATTTTATTTTTAACTTCTCTCTAAAAAAACAAGGAGTCTTGTTTTTCTTTTTCCTTTATCAATCCCATTTTTTTTGACTGCAGTCAGGAAGTGTGTTGATATTATAATGCTACTGTTATAAGAATTTGGTCTCAAGTGTGCCATGGGGATATGCAGATCTGCTTTTATGAATTAAATGGCAGAATTGAAGACAGCATTATGGAGGCAGGCAGTGAGTCCTAACTTGGTCCCGCTAAGTTATTTGCAGTGGACTATGCTCTCATTAAGTTTTTTCTGACTTCTTTTAACTGGTGAACATATTTTCCTTGTTTAGGTTTATTATTAACAATACTCCACTGTTAAGGAAATATGTTGAAAGGATTTGTCAGGAGAACAAATAAGGTATTTTTAGAAATCTGAATTTCTTTTAAAAAAAAAAAAAATTAAAAAATGATGTAACTTTAATCCAGTATTCACTGAAACATGAGTAAAGCCACTTGTCTGACACAGCTGTCAACTTCCTCCAGCTGAAATAATTTCTGTATTTTTTAAGAGAAGTCCTCTAAAGTAGAAAGCAGACCTCATGCACACTTGAACCAAATAAAGTACAGTGAACTGAAGACACCCTCCCATCACTCACTGTGCTGTGGAAGTCTTTGGATTCCAGGCAGCAGTCTCAGCTGTCCCAGTTTAGGCTGTGTTGTATCAGGATTGGCTGTATCCATGTACTGCCTCCTCCCTTTTCTAAATTTCACTGGGGGAAGGCTCAAGGCAAGGATTAAATGTAGAAGCTGTCACCAGCCTTCCCCAGTGCAGCTGGCACCATGGACAGGCTTCAGAGCAGCTCTTGCTAGCTCTGTAAGCCTTCCACTCTGCCTCCTCGCTCACTATGTTTCCTCTGAAAAGATTTTGAGTACAACAATTCAAGAAGAATTCCTCCTCCCAGTTAACACAGCTTTATTACCAAGTCTTTTACCTCTTGATTGTTGGAAAAAAATCTTCTAAAAACTGACCATCAAAAAACTAGACCTTGAAAGAACAAGCCAAAGAATTCAAGTAACTTAAATATACTGAGCAAAACCTAGTTGCCTTGAACGCGTTCAGAGGAAACAAAGTAACACCAGAGATACCTGCCATGCCTGTTGGCAGAGTTGAAAGTCCACCCTCTGCCTCTCTTCCTAGGGACAGCAACCATGAATGCCGGGTGTGCAGGGTGACACTGGTAGGTTTGTCAGCATATGCCAAGCACATCTCCAGCCAGCTGCACAAAGACAATGTTGATGCCCATGACAGAAAAGGGGAAGAGAAAGAAGAGGCAGAAGAAGAATACCTTGACAAAGAACTCATTCAACTAATCAAGCAAAGGAAGGAACGGAACCGGTGAGTTTTCCTTTCTCCTCTTAGATCATAGAATTGCTTTTAACACAGTTGGGATATGCTCCTAAGGCTTAGGTGCTCATGAAATGTGAACTGCCTGTAGCCGGTGTACTTGTTATGAGAACAGTCCAAGAGACCTATGTGAATATTGTAGTTTCAACATGTATACGTGATTCTGCTGAATATTCTTGTTCTGTTGATCTACTACTAGTAGGGAAGTACAACTGTTCTCCATTATGGATAAAAACAGTCCCCAGTGTGGAATCTTGTGTTTTGAGAGCCCTAATGTTTTTATTTTAATATTTGATACCCATTTAACTGAAAGGATTAATAAATGTGACAGTAGTGCTAATATTGTTTGGGGCAGGGGGTGTCTATATGAACCTGACCTTTTAGAAACTTGCTGAACGTACTTTTGTTATAAAACTTTAATCTGTCTATTTTTAAAATGAATTGGATTGTTCTGTTAATATCGCACTGAAATCCCGTAATTCTTGAATGAAATTTCTCACCTCTTTTATCTTACTGCTTACCATTAGCTAAAGATAATTCTATTGGCTCACTATGAAATAGAAAGCTGCAGAGAGTAATAAGTATTGCCTTTTATCTTCCATGTGACTCTGCAAGTGTCCATTGCTAATATGATGTTCCAGTTGGGAATATATTGTTTGAATAGATTTATGGCATGGCGATGGTATTAAAGGGACATAAGATTTTTTGAAAGAAGCTCTTGCTTGCTGTGGCTAGAAATTTCAATTAGTGTCTCAAAGTGCACAAATCTGTGGAGATTATTTGGTATTGACACCATTCTGTCGTAGTAGGGTGTCCCTGTACTGCATGATGGTCATGTTTTCATATTGGTCAATGTAGGTAGCAACAATGTCACTTTTCCTGGTTTTATGGTAAAGGAGTAATGCTGTCAGTACGGCATTATCCAGAGGCAACTAAAATCATAGAAAATCTCCCTCTGCTGGATGGCAGTGTGGAGGGGAGAAAAAAAGAAAGGATTAAGTTACTAATACAGCAAAATTGTTTCCATTAGATCATAATCTAGTTGAGTCAGCTCCTAGAACTTACGGTATCACTTAGACATCATTTCTTTGAATTCTTGTCTTAGAGCACACTTTCTGTTACGCAGTAGGCCATTTCCCATTTGAGAGTAATTACTTGTGCATCTTTTAGCAAAACTGGAATGTGTTGAAAACTTAAAGGGTGATACAATATGAATTTTCAGTTTACTCAAATCAATTGTTTTGAGCAGTTGTGTGAAAGATTCCTGTCTTGCTTATCCAGGGATCTAGAATGAATGCATTCCTATAATGTCAGAAGAAAGCATTTCTGTAATCAGTTTTTGGAAAAACTTTTTAATAGAAACTCCTCATTTGGTAGAATAAATACTAAGAACATTTAGACTGCTGACCCTGGGAATAGCTGTCGGTGTTGTAGCATTTATCTTTAAGTGTATATGTGATAATTTGCCACGTGTTCATGATAAGTTGCCAAGCTCAAGTACTATCCAAAGGGCAGTAGATACTGCTTCTGGGAGGCTCATACAGACTCAACATTGCGTGCTGTGGATTGTTCCAGTCTGTTGGTTAAAACGAGACAAAGTATTTTTGTATCTGAGGTACAACTTCTGTGGATGTTTTACATCTGTGTTTTAACTTAAGCTTTATAAACTGAGACATGATCTCAATTGTTTTCTCCAGTAAGTAGAATAACTGCTTTTCTCAGCCTAACCTTCCTTCTATTTTGTATCAATTCACTCTAGTTATGCCATCTAACACCCACAGAATAATGTTCAGAAAAATAATTATCTCACTACTAATGAATTTTTCACCTGTCAAGATTACTCAGATTACAAAGATTATAAAACAGAAAGAGGCTTTCTTTTTGTTTGTTTGTTACTAGTCCAATAACTAGTAAATAGAAAGGAATATTATCTTCTGATTTAAACAGAAATATTTAAGAATTAGTCTATTGACCTGTCCCTGTACCAAATCAGTTGTTCTTGTAAGAGCAATTTTGAAATATCTTATTTAAATAAAGGTACAACATTAGTTTTGAAAGTCAAACACTACAGAAGCCTAAATAGTAAAGCAGCTAAGTAAGTTCTCTCTGTTTCTTTTTATTAAAAAAACCCCAACTTTTCTTCCCAGTGCAAATAAAATGCATGAGGCTTGTGTGCTGTTGGATTTCAGTGGAATGGCATCAGAATTTAGGTTTTTCTCAATTGTTTCGTAGGCAAGCTGAACCAGGCTGTGCAAACCAAGAATTAGAATGTGATGATAGGAGATCACAGAGAAGGCGAGAAGAGCGAGCTACTTACAAAGAAAGAGAAGCTTATGATCAGTCATCATGGCATCATCATAATGCATCACAAAGGGATTGGAAGTGGGAAAAGGATGATTATATTAGTCCTAGACAAGGCAAATTTTCACACTCTCAGAGGAACCTTAATATAAACAGACATTCAGGTGGTCCAAGGGGACGCTCTGGGTGGCACCAAAATGTTTCAGGAAGCTCTTCAAATCGGCATAACTATGGGAATTCTGGAAATGTTTGGCATCCAAGTGGGCGGGGAGGAGGAACATCAAATTGGCATCACAGTGCCAGGGAGAGAAATTCTACTTGGCACTCAGAAGGAACAGGTCATTTTTCTAGCTGGAATTCCAAGAGTTACGGAGGAAACTGGAAATCTAATCCTCGTGGTGCAAATAGCTGGAATTTTGGAAGCTCAGGAGATACATATTCGGTAGATCCAATTAAATATAATAAGGAGAGATATGCATGGCAGCGGCAGGAGAAAGACACCGATGTTCTGGCATACAGAGATCGAAAAAATAGGAGTGACTTGCTTGATTTTACTAGTGATAAACTTCCTTCTGAGGGGGCATTGGATTTTGGTACGTCGAAGCAACCAGAAAGCAAAACTTCAAGAGCCAGTGGAAAAAGTGGCAGTCCTTCCAGAGATAAAATGTATCGATGGACTCCCTACCCATCCCAGAAAGCTGCAGAGCAGCAACCACGGTCTGAAGACAATGTTTCTAAAACTCCAGATAAAATGGATTCTGTATTTATGCCTCTTACTGATTCATCAATGAAAGGAAAAACTTGTGAAGCCAATGTTAGCCTTTCAAAACTTAAAAAACGGGAAGCATCTTCCCCTTCTAATGTAACCTCAGATCACCTTGATTCTTGCAAGGTAATGAAAGACTGTTCCAGCAGTGAAAAGCCTGACAAAGATGATGGCAGAAGTAGTAGAATGCCACCACTGAAATCCCCTCTTTTGAATATCGCAGATATGAAGTTATCTTCCCCAAAGCAAGACACAAACAATCTCTTAAAAAATGTCAAGCTTCTGTTATCCTCAACTAGTGGCGAAGAGCAGAATCATTTGAATGCGCTGAACTTGGAAAAAAAGAGTTTCTCTTCTTATTCATCAAAGCTGCATGGTGCATGTGCTGGTAACTTACAAGACAACAAAGATGTGCTTGGTAGCAATCTTGGAGAGCCTGTTAATAACTTAAGTGAAGCAGAACAAAACCCCAAAGATGTTCAGTCCAACCATTCCTTGCAAAATGCTCCCTTAAACTCTTGCAAGGATATAAGTGACCAGAATAGGGAAGAAACTGGGAAAGCATCGCCAAAGAACGAGTTCAAACTAGATTCATTAGAAGATGTCAGTGATGATGATTTAATGGGAAGTGAGAAGTCAGAAGCCAGAGTTGAAAAGTTGCGTTCTTCTGTTAGTTCTTGTTTACCCTGTGACACTCCAGAAGGTAAACCTGCCGCCTCTGAAAAGGAAGATGATGAAAAGCTGGTTGCTTCAAGTATTGCTTCTGCTGATCTAAAAGATTCTGCATTTCAGATGGAATCCACAGTTTCTCCATCAAGCGGTCAGGACCATTTGCATGTGGATTTGAAAACCTCCTCGCAGGATGGAGAAGGGGATGAAGACCATGTCAAGTCACATGATCACTTTGAAATGGAAGGTTTTGAAAATCCTTCAGATAATGAGCTGCAAAAAGGAGGAAACCAGTCACTAGGCCTCCTCCTTCCCGATTTAAGCAAACTTGGCCTCCCTGCCTCTCTGCAAAGAGACCTGACACGACATATTAGTCTGAAGAGCAAAGCCGGAACACATCTTCCAGAGCCCAATCTCAATAATGCACGGCGCATTCGGAATGTGAGCGGCCATCGGAGAAGTGAGACTGAGAAGGAATCGGGGCTTAAACCCACCCTCAGGCAGATTCTTAGTGCTTCCCGGCGAAATGTAAACTGGGATCAAGTCATCCAGCAGGTAACCAAGAAGAAACAGGAACTTGGCAAAGGTTTACCAAGGTTGGTAGCTTTCAGATCTAACCATGCCTCCATGTGTGTGTGTTGAGGGGAGAGGGTGGTTTTTCTCCGAATCTGAAATGAATTCCAGAATCCTAAAACTAAGACTTCAGAATGAAGCTTGCTATACCATAATCTTTTGCATCTACAAATAAATTTGAGTTTTTATGATTGCTTGCTGCTGTGGATGTCTATCCATAGATAAGTAATAGTAGTCTGCTGCTCAGAGAAGATTCCGATCAGTTCATAATCATTGCTTAATATCTGAATATGGACACTAGCAATCTATTTGCTTTTCAAGTTCTAGTAAGTGGAAAAATGTAAAAATGCAATCAGGATGTGAACAACAGTAACAGTTGCTTATTTCTACATTTATTCAGGACTACAAGAAATGCTTGCATTGCTGCAGGCAGAATAAGTGCTTCCTCTTCATTTGTTAATCTTTTAATCTGATACGCAGTTGGGTTTTGTGTTTAGAGGAAGCAATTATAAAATACTTCTGAAACTTTATTTAAACCTAAAGTTTTTGAAGTGTCGTGAAAAGATGTCATATTTGCTTATTCCAAACTTGGTTTGGAATAATTATAATAACATGATTTCTGACTTGGAAATCATGCTGTCAGTTCTTAGCCACTAAACCTAATTTTGTGATACCCAAAAGATATTCCATTGCCAGATGAGACAGAAAACGCAGAATACCAGTGTAATGAGTTGCCACATCTCTTAAAGCAGTAGTGTGCATTTGGGGAAAGGGGAGACTTTTTATAGATTTAGCTGACTTGTTACATGTGTATTTATTTTTCTTTTTATCTTCTTAAAGGTTTGGCATAGAAATGGTGCCTCTTGTTCAAAATGAGCAAGAGGGTCTAGAACTCGGTGAAGAATCTGATCTGTCTACTCTGGAAGGATTCCAGTGGGAAGGGATTTCCTTAGCAGTGCCTGGCTCAGCCAGAAAGCGTAGCTTTTCTGAAAGCAGCGTCATTGCAGACAGAAATCCTTCTGCTTATAGCTTCTTCAGTGAACAAGCCAAAACAAAAGAAAGTGGACAAAGGCAAATAATTGCGGCCAGCCCCTCACATCACGTAACATCTGGGTATGAGGCAAGCGCTGACATTGAGGTTGACTTGAAACGGGAGACATCATCTCTTCCTTTGTCACCATTTATGTCTGAAAAAAATGAGACTAGTGGAAGGAGATACAGCCTACAGGCCACTTCTGAGGTCACAGGCCTCACAAAACAAGACCAGGAGAGCCCAGAGAAGAGAACACCTCTTCTTGAAAAACAAAATGTACTAGAAATCTCAGAAGAAAATCATCCAGCTTCAAATAATGCTTCACTTCTTGCAGTGTCTAACAACATAGATGCAGCTACAGATAGTAGCTGCACATCTGGTACTGAGCAGAATGACAGCCAAGGAATTGGAAAGAAGCGAAGAGCAACTGGAGTAAGTGTGCAATTTTGTCCAGCTTTGGTGTGCTAAAAAAATGTTTTTTCCCTCTCAGTGGTCATTCAGCCTTGGAATGATCTCTGCACGGAGGACTTTCTCCATTTGATGGTCTTGTACATTGATAGTCTCAAACTAATTTGCTTATTTGATGTAATTTTCTTTAAGAATCTTTTACATTTCTGCCTTCCTAGTGTAGGACTTCTGCTTAATCTTTTTTTAATTAGTAGAAACGGCAAATGCTCTTTAATTTTATTTAGCAACTGCCACGCTATGCTGGTAAACAAGAGCTATTAAAATATTTCCGTGGAAGTACTTGGTGTTGTAGCAAGGATCTTGGTGTTTCAAAACTTAAATGGAAGCGAGGCTGTAGTAGAAATTTGTTTTCCTTAGATGTTCCTCATTTTATGGTCAAGCAAGGAAAGACAACCCTTTTTGCAGAATTATATACTTAAAATGATACACTTAAATCTGAATTTGCTTCACTGTCCTGTCTTGGACGTACCCAAAGGGAAAAAAAAATGTTTCTGATCAAAATCCTCAAAATGGTTTTGTTACATACATAAAGCGGTAAGTTTAATTCCTCACTAATTTAATTCTCTAGACTTTCAACTAAAACCATAGAGCAGAAAATCTGACCCAAGTGTGGTGTTAAACATGTGAGCAAGTAGAAGGCTGTCGGCTTATTTAATGTTTCTTCCTAGTTGAGATGGAGACATGGCACGCACTTTGTTGCCCTCTTTTAAGGGCAGAGGGAAAGATGAGTTATATGGGAATGTGCAAAATTAATTGTGTGTTCTTCTCTGTCTGTAGAAGTAATGCTTGAAAAGACTTGATTTAGGCAAAATTGCTCTTGTAACTTTTGTTAATAAATGATTTTACTTGCAGGAGGGATCTTCTCCTGAAATCCCTAGTCTAGAAAGAAAGAATAAGAGAAGAAAAATCAAAGGTAAAAAAGGTGAGTGAATATCATACATATGTGCATTTCGTATAGAGGTTATAAAGACCTGGTAGTATTCTGACTTGGCTAAAACGGTATTTCCTTAACGTTACTTTGGTGCTTCTTGGTCTCTTACTGAAGATCGTAGGGTGGACTTCTTCTCTGAAGAGTCTCATCTTAATTTGTCAGAAGTTACTTCTAAGAGGAGACTTTGTGACTCCTTTCTGCCTGCAGTTCATGTTCCTGGTTGCACAGATGGAATCTTTGCTTTCTGCTGCTCAAGGAAGAGAGGTTTGTTGCCTCTTCTCATGGAAGTTCTGAAAGGAGAAGGGATCACTCACTTCTAATTCAGCCATGCAGCTTTCCCGTTCTACTTCTGGGTGGTCTTACCAGAGAACTTGTACTCTGCATAACTTGGGCTGTGTTCTGTTTTTGATATCTCCAGCAATAATTTTTTTTGTTTTTGAGTCCTCCTTCCCTGTCCTTAATAGAAATGAATGTGAAATGCCTCACTCCTTCCTGCTCCTCACCAAAGAAAATTCTTATTCTGGCATTAGACAGGTCTTTCTCAAACGTGCCTAACACATCCACATCAATGTGTATCGAAATTAACTATCTGTGTTTTAGGGAGAATGTTTTCTTTGGGAACTAAATCATTGCATCACCATCTGGGAGCTTTGGGGTCCAGAAGATAGCTTTCAAATGTTCCATTTCTCTGCTTTTTAAAATTATTTATTTATATTAAGAGTTGTTTGGAATGCAGGGCAATTAACATGGATCTTTTTGTGGGAACTAATATTTCACTACTTGAAAAGGTAGTCTGGGGGTTTTATCGGCCTCTGTCTTTAATGACTAGTGTCTATTATGGAGACTAGTAACACATTCAACTTAGTAAAATCTCTCTTTCCCATTACTTTGCTTCAGCATCATCATTATTGTAGTAAAGCTACTACAGGAAACTATAACCGGAATGAAACTAAGCAGTGCACAAACTGAAACTTAATTTGCTTGGAGAATCTGTGTAATGCCAGAGGACTTTAGAGAGGTGTATAGGAGGATCTTTTACTAGTACAGTGCTCAGAGACTCTTTCTCAAGAGATTGCAAACATGAGTGTCATGGCCCAAAATCATCCTGGATAGTAAATGATTTTTTTAGCATTGTGTTCTTTTTCTCTTAAGCTGCCTTTCCTGGGCCTCTGGATTAAATGAATAATTTAAATCTTGTTTAGCTTAAATTTACCTTTGCCTTTTTGTTTACATTAATGGAAAGTGTGTATTTGTACTTTATGTACATGTGTACTTCAACAAAAGATCTTTGTGGAAGAGAATGACTTTGTTCAACTAAATTAAATTAGTGCCGGCAAAGCTATGACGGAAAAAAAGTTACTAGAGTCAAGGTTGAGATCCTGTGAAGAGGAATACTTGACTTTGCTCTTCTTTCATGTAGATGTGACTATTCCTGTGCATAGATACTCCTTTTCAGCTTCTTGCATGACTATTGATGGTTGACCTAATTTATGTGATTTTTACATTCTGAAGTGGTGGTATTTATTGAGATATCACGTGTAATGTATTTTAATGTATTGTCAAGTACAGTTATACTCTACATTTTGTTTCTTTTTCAGAACGTTCTCAGGTAGACCAGTTGTTGACTATTTCGCTGAGGGAAGAAGAGTTAAGCAAGTCCCTGCATAGTGTGGACAGCAGTCTCTTGCAGGCTAGGGCTGCCCTGCAGGCTGCGTATGTTGAGGTTCAACGTTTCCTTGTATTAAAGCAACAGGTAACAGTGGGCTTTTGAGACTGTCTGAACTAGAAGTTAGCAACCTGAAAAACTGCCTTAAGTAGGACTGATTTAAACCACAACTGTTTTGCAGATAACCATGGAAATGAGTACACTGAGAAGTCAGAGAATTCAGATCTTGCAGGGGCTACAAGGTACGAGATACTGTAAAACTACAACAGTGGAATGCTGACTCATAGTCTTTGAACTCGGCATCTTGTGAAAATTGCATTTAACTTGAATTCACTCATTTAAAATGTGCAATAGAATTGTAGGCTTTCAATATTGAAGTCTTCATTGTTCAAGTGTGATCTGTTGTCTTTGCTAGTGCCATCTAGTGGCTTTTTTATAAATTTTTCTCTTCCTTGTTTGTGTGTCCACAAGAAATGAGCTCTTGGCACCACTAAATTTTATTGTAAAATGTGAACATTTTTGTTCTATATTTTTTTTCTCTCCTCTTTTGCCATTAGAAACGTATGAACCTTCTGAACTGTCAGAGCAACTTTCCTGCAGTGTTTTAAGTGAGAGAAGAAATAGCAAATCTCAGATAGCAGCTGACTTAATTCCTGCAGGCTCCTTCATGCCCCTTTTGGACACTTTGTCTTCTTCTGTACCTCCACTGGGAGCTTCTGTTCATGTAAACGTGCCGTCACCATTCCAGTCTTCTGGCATCACACCTACCGCTCCTCCTGACTCCTCAGTACAAGTTAAACGAGAACCTGTATCTCCAAAAGGCTCAGAAGAAAATGTGAATTCTGTACTGCAGAGCTCTCCATGTGCTTCACGAGCAGAAGAGGGGGAGCAGAAGGACGGTATGTGTGGCTTCTCTTTGTTTCAAGAGAACTAGCTTTAAGAAAATAAGGATTCCCCCCCATCCCCCCACCCCGCCCCGGAAGAATGCAAGTTGGGTCTCAAACCTGCAGCCCATTGTGCAGGGGTGAACTCCCATTAACTTGTGTAGGACTTTGTCAATTTAATAGTCTTCGAAACTGGGACCTTCTTTACAACACATCCAAATGGTTTCCACATTTTTGAAATTGTTACGCGTGTGCAGATTATAGTCATATGCACTTACAGGTTTCTAGTTTTACTTTAAAGATAGAACAAACATGAATTTACAGGTTACATCCTCTCAGAATAATTTAGTTAATTAAAAACATCCAAACCTTAAAACCTCCCCTGTAATTTTTGTCTTCTACTCTGCATCATTTAATGGGCATTAGTAGCTAAAAATCTACCTGCAAAGGAAAAATGCATGCCTGAAGATCTTTTTTAAAAAATTATGACCAACCACATTGAGTATTCTGTGTTCTTCTTGGGCCCTGCTGAATAAGCACAAAGAGATATTGGTGATATTAAAAATAACAATCCAGCTTCTCCCCCTCTCCATCTCTCCAAATCCCACTGGCCTGGAGATGCTGGTTAGATTTAATAAACTCATTCAAAGTTTGTGCGATCTTATTTGTGATTTCAGTAAACAGTTTACTGTAAGAAGGATATTAGGCACTGTTCACTGATGTGAGGGGAGTGAATAGGGGAGGGCTACCAGTGAAGGTATGTGTTCACTTCTGTCTGGAGGAGAAACTGCTGAATTAACTGAACTACTAATGTGAGAGCTACTGCTTCAGAAAAATGAGACCTTAATGGCTATAGCTGAAATTGCTAACTCTTTATTTAGACAGTTTAAACCCCCTAAAACTCATGTGGCGTAGTCTGTGGTCAAAGGCTTAAATGCTATTAGTACTTTCCACTGCAACTTGCTACTGTGACTGAAGGTACAAACTGAAGATTAAAAGCTCCTAAGAGTCTGTGAAGTCAAGCAGGGTGACTCTAATGACAGTTGTTTGTCTGCCATAACTCTGTCACTTACCCAAACCCTTAACTTAGATTTTGAGATAAAGATTCATAAGTAAGATCCTTGTTAAAGATAAATATAGCCAACATAACTTTTTTTCTTTCAACTGAAGTGGAAAATACTACTGGAAAAAGCCATACTGTTCTACTTTTATAAGCATATTTTTTTCTCAAGCACAAGATAAGTGTTGGCTGAATTGAAGCTTAGACTTCTGTAAATACAAGAATTTGAAGGTTTTTTACCTTTTTGCAGTTTGCTTCAGATGTAGAATTCTGTATAAAGTGTTCTCTGTGCTTTTTTAGTCACCATTGCATTTCTTATATTCCACTGTGTTACATTACATTAATGTAGTATTGTGAATTTTACTTCATCTCTTTTTGGAGGATTTAACTGGGATTACGAAGCTCTAGGGGTGTACACTAAAGTAAACTTGCGGGGGGCGGGGGGAGGTTGAAGAATAAGTTTTTGTTCATTTGCATTGTTAAGACTTAGCTTGTAGGAAGCCACTACCTTTCCTTCTCTTTCCCATTTTTATTGGCATATGCCATTCTGTTATGTTTAAACACCAATGAAGAGAGATGTCATTTTTCTTTAATGTTAGAGTTGGAAAATTCAGAATAAAGATTTAGCGATCACTAGCTGCAGTGGTGTAAAGCGTCTTGCTTGCAAAATCTTCAGACTTTATTGATGTCTGTGCAGGCACAACAGAAGCAGAATGGGTTTTGTAGTTTTTTCTCATAAAGATGAACCTTCAGTGTATAGCTGTATTTATTACTTAAATAATTACTTTAAAAATGTCTTCATGACATTAGTGTATTTGTCAAGTTTCCTACAAACTTATTTTTGACATATTAAAAGCGAGAATGTTCTTTTGATGTTTGCTTGTCAAATTAATGTGGTTTTGGTATTGATCAACTTCTATATGTGCTGCATTTAAAATGAGTGTCTGCTATCAAATTAATTTGGTAATTTGGTGGGGAAAATAAGCATTTACCATCAGGTAAATTCTCTAATTTGGGGGAGAGGAATTCTCTCTGGGGGCAGACTGTGTGCTTTCTGGGAGTTGAACATCTGGCTTGTCAGCTTCCCTAAGAAGTCAGCTCAGCCTTGCTTTGAAGGAGCTGATTGCATTTACTTTCCCCTAACTACCAGCAATCTCTTCCACCTGCGGAACCGAGTGATTCTGTTTTCTTGCACTACCATGCTGATTTCCTACTTCATTTTCTAACGCCTGCAGTACTCCAAGGACTGAGAATTAGTAACTTTTGGGTTTAGAAATTTCAGTTGAAGTTGCCGGTTACTCTTATTTTCCTGTTTGTATTATTTTTTAAGTGACCACGTTCCTTCCCTCCCCCTTCCTGTGGGAAATGAGGGACATGTGATGTTAGAGGTGTATTCAGAATTTAAGGGTCTGTGTGCCTTTCCCCAGTATAATTCAACACAGTAACTGTTCAAACCTTGTCTAAGCATTCATTTCTTCTGTAGAGAGGGTTTTCTAACAGGTTGCAGCTGTGTATGACGGTTACAGGTCAGGAAAAAAACAGCTTTGCATTGATTTACTTTAAATATGATATACCCTACACTGTCAGCAAGTTCTAGTTTCATCTTGGAACTTCCCATCTGAGGAAGGTGTGGGACAAGGATGTTCCCATTTAAGCTGTCTCTAGTTGGATGCGTAATTCTAAAGCATCAAATTTGTACTGAGATGTGTTAAACGGTCCAGCAGCTTTGCCTAAGCATTGCTGTAGATTTAATTTGCTGGTTTCTAAGAGACTGAAGCAGGGAACTGTTTCAAATACAGCCAGCTTCCCATTCACGTTGAGGGATCCCACCCAATAAATGCAGTGAACTTGAAAGATCCTGTTCTGGATTGTAGTTACTGCAAATGCAACTGGGGAATTTTAGGGTGTGGGAAACACAGCTGTGAGATGCTGCCTGTGCTCTTAGCCTGTCTCAGTTGAGAAGCTGGATTCATTTGTTCATATTACCGTCAAATTAAAGTGACAGGGAGAGTATGTTTGCCCTATTGCTTAGTCCACCACACCACATGAACTAACAAAGCTTACCCTGGTGGCTTACAGTGCTGCCGTTCCCAGGATAGAAGGGACAGTGCTGCAGAGTGGGTTGTGCATGACTCATCTACCTTGAGTTAGGTCCAAGTAACTTGGTAGAAATAACTAATGCAGATGGGTTAAGCACAAGGTCTTCAAACTGTGTCACTGAGCAGCCGAGATGTATTTAGGTATGCATTGCTTATACCAGTCCTACAGCAGTGGTGACAGCTGGTAAGGGAGCACACAGTGAAGGGTAGTAGAATCTTAAACTGAGAACGTAGGATTCACCAAAGGTTGTTTGTCAGAACTTTAAAAGCATGTAGTCAGTCAGCAATTTGAATGATGTGCCCCATTCCTTTGCTTCTGGGTACACAGATAAACATTTTATTCCCCAACTATGTTTTTTAAAGGCTGGATAGCTGACTGAAATAGCAGATCTGCATGTGCACATAGCTTTCAACATGTAGGAATATGTACTTTACATGTACAACTAAGTATAAACAAAAAAATGCAGAGAAAGCAATTTTGCATGAATATTTGTTGCTGTACAGATTCAATATAACACTAGTCTGTTTTCTTCAGAAGAGACCAACCAGAAAACTTCAGTGTATCCAGTTATCTCTGCAACCATATCCCTATCAGAGCTGGCAGCTTCTTTCCAACACACTAACCAAGATGTTCACAAGCCTGCTGCGGACAGGGGCAAGGCTGGACTTCCTGAGAACCCTTCGCCTCATTCACTGTCTGTTTTCAGCAAGAGAGAAGCAAATGATACAGTAACTGAAAGCTTTTTGCTGGATCAGTGTAGCACTTCTCTTCCAAAGCATTCAGTCCTTCTAGAAATGCCAATGGATAAAACCCCCAAATTGTCAGCAGAACCATCTGAGCAACAGATGGCAACCACTGTAGTCCCAGCAGAAAAAGGGAACAGGAGGAGGAGAAAGTTAAGGAAGAAGAAAACTCTGAGGGCAGCCCATGTGCCAGAGAACAGTGATACAGAACAGGATGTAATTGACTCTAAGCCTGTCCGGAAAGTCAAGGGTGGAAAGGTTCCTAAAGGAGAAAAAGTTACTACATCCACTCCTCCAAGACAGGAGGATGGAGCTACTGCTCAGACAGCAAGAAACAAAGATGAGAATGACAGTGATGCTTCTCTGGAATTAGTGGAAGTTCCAGCACCCCAGTGTGAGGTGGTTGATGTTGGTTCATCAGAGTCGGGAGATGAGAAACCAGACAGTCCGTCAAAGAGGGATTCACGCAGCTGTGTGGATCAAGCAGTCCTAGAGGCATCTTGCTCTGGTTATGATGAAGTGAGCTCTACCAGTGAGATTGGCACAAATTATAGGGATGATGGGAAAAGAAGGTGAGATTATTGTAGATCTCTCAAAAGTAAAAGCATTATACAATACCCATAAGAGGCCTCTCTTTTTTCCTTTTTTTTTCCTCCCCTATTCAGAAAGTCTTACAATGTCAGTAACTTCTAATTTCATTCAAGAGTGAAATAAGAGGGAAAATGAAAATTGAATTTGCTTTTTTAGACCAACAAATGAATGTGTCTTGTTACCTACTAATTTCTCTAGTAGAAGTACAAGGCTGCCCTCCACGGAAAATTTGGTTTTGAGCTTATCTGTCACAGCCTATTTTCTACTGAGTGCAGTGTGTTGTACTCTGGTATATTACTTACACCAATATTTTGTCTGAAAATGAACATGCAAAGTCCAGTCTCACTACTCTTCATTTCTGTGTTACAGTGTGGCTGAGACGCAGACTTCCATATCATCACTAAGAGGATCAAAGAACTCATCAGGTATATCTTTTAAGCTTTTCTTCTGATACTTTGTGTATAGTCTCTTGCAGGACTTCGAGCTAAGTCTCGATCAAACTGCTTCTAGAGGGGAATTTTGCCCTGAAGGTAAAAACCTGCACTAAAAACTGAAGTGGGAAGTGATGCATACTCACTTATGTCATCCCTCGTTGAATGCTTTGTGCCTTGACCCCTCCACATCCTCTCGCTCCCTCCCACATGAGTGCTTCTGCTCCACGGTCTCTGTAGAGCTGTAGGACAAACAATAATACAATCCTTTTGCTATTTTAAAGATCTTTGTGGAGGTAACATCATATAAAGGTCTTTCTGGCATTTTATATTGCCTTCTGCCACTTAGAGTCTCCAGCTGGGACCCACAATGAAACCTGACTTTAGGGTGCTGAGCCCACGAAATAGTTCTGCTATTTGGTAATACAAACAACAGTAGTGTCTTTGCTTGAGTATGTTCCCATAATCAAAGTACATGTGTCTCTGTCCTACAGAATTGTCTTCGGAGCCAGGTGAGGATGAAGAACCTACAGAGGGAAACTTTGAGGGACACCTGGCTGCAGTGAATGCTATTCAGATTTTTGGGAATTTGTTGTATACCTGCTCAGCAGACAAAACTGTTTGTGCCTACAATCTGGTTGTAAGTAAGGTTGTGGGAATGGTGTTACATTAATTGCAGTCACAAGGTTGCAATTGTGTTTTTGTAAAGCCTTATTATGTAGTTAAGGAAGCAGCTTAATTTTTTCAAGCGCATAACTTTATTCTATTCTTTTCTTCAAACCTCTCTTCTCCCGTTCCCCAGCCCCTTCTCCCAATGGGAGGGGTAAGGGGAGATAGATTGCTGCATGTGTCCTGCTTTTGTTAGCTGTCCTACCCTACTCTGTGAGGCGCAGATCCCAAGAGGCATTATGGGCCTTTATGTTGACAGACCCTATGCTTTCCTTTTTAGAGCAGGAAGTGTGTGGCCATCTTTGAAGGACATACTTCAAAAGTGAACTGCCTCCTGGTCACTCAGACAAATGGGAAGAACGCTGCACTCTACACTGGCTCAAGTGACCACACTATCAACTGTTACAATATCAAGGTACTCAGACTCTGTGTTGATTCACATGTACTGCATTTTTATGTGAGTGTTTCTTTGCAAATGTAAATGAAAAAAGCCTTTTAAGCCCATGTGAGCTGGACACGAGCCCCACTTCATATCTCATTAGAGTGGAGCAGGAAAAAAAACTCAAACAAACAGCAAACCATTTAATGATTTAATACCCTAATCTTTTGGCTAGCTTGTCAGCAGAGTTTTTGCCAGAACAGCATGACAAGATCCCAAATGTTGGGAACATTGAAGTGCAGGATGGTTGTGTGGCCATATATCATATTTGTCTTGCTGTATTTCTAACTTCATTGCTTACGGAAGGCACTGCTCTCTTTGTCGAGCAGCTATAGAGAGAACAGGTATCAGTTATTCTAAGGGCAGGTGGAAGAGCAGACTGATACTTCTTGAAGCTGGACTTTTAAGGATAAATGACAGGAAGCCTTGTCCAGCCTGTGGCTTGAAGAACTAGAAAGCAAGTATCTGCTTCAGGGGGCAAAATGCCAGAGGTTTTTAAATCTTAAGCTGATGATTCATAGCAATTCCCTGTGGGGGACTTCATTCAATTGGGATTCCTCAAACTCGAGCACATAACAGGGTGTTTTTCGTTTATGTAGTCTGTAGTCTAAACTTCTGTATACATTAGAGGTTGTGACTAGAATAAAGCTTTTAGGGTTATAACTGGTTGCTGAAGTTCAGTCAAGTCTCAGAGATGGGAGTGAGCTGATTAAAACCAGGATCAAACTGCCATGTGACAGCAGACTTTCAGCTGTTTTTCTCCAGCTCTGTTGGTTCAAAAAATGCAGCTTGGAGGTGAAAATCATCATTCACTTCAGGCTTTTTTCCCTGAATTGTTTTCAGTTAATGAAAAGCTTTAAGTACTTCTTTCTATTGCCAGACCAGAGAGTGCATGGAACAGTTTAAATTGGAAGATCGAGTGCTCTGTTTACACAGTAGATGGCGGATCCTTTATGCAGGCCTTGCAAATGGCAGTGTGGTTACTTTCAGCATAAAGGTTAGTTTGTTTAAATGTTGGCACCTAAAAGCCTGTTGCGATGCTGTTTCTCTCCACTTTGTGTTTCTTTCTATTCTTTCTCTTGAGTAGTAAGTGTATTTGTAATTAAAGTATTTTGGTATAAATGGTCACCGTTGGCCCCTTTTGGTCCTTTATTTTGTCAGTGCACGAAGCTGTCCCATCTCCCCTTCCCTCCGGTTACCTTTCTCTTAACTGCTGTATTGTTGTCATGTTTTTCCTTAAGGTTCCACCTGGCCTACCAGTCATGTATGTTGAGAGTTTTCTGACACAGTTGATTATTTGTGAATCCTCCTTTCTGGCCTATCAAAGTAGTGTGAGAGACTTTAACGTGTTGCTGGGTTTGCCTGCTCCATTTGCAGTTATAGAAGAGACTCATTCACGTGGTTTTCTGGCAAAGAGGCTTAATCAGCAGTCCCCATGACATTTAAAAGTGAATAAAAATCACTATTTAAATAAATTATTTTTCTGATTATTCTTTTCATGGATCCTAGACTAATTTCTCAAATTTATCCTTAGAAATTTATGCTGCTTTGCGTTTTTTCTCATAACACTATTTGCTCTCATTGTTCTAACTCGGAAGGAGGATTTACTGGACCTTTTGCTAAATAATGAAATATTTTTTTAAAAGACAAAAATCGAAGCCTAACGTAAAGAGTTATTTCCTTGATTTGGAAACTTAGTTGTTAAGATGCAACTCTTACCACTGCTGGAACAGCATGTTACTAAACTGAAATCAGATGCTATAACAAGTACAACACAAAAAGCAGTCAGTGGTCTAGTCAGTGTCATAGCAAAGTTTTAATTCTTAAATACCATTTTTTTCCTCCCCCAACAGAACAACAAGCAGGTTGATACCTTTGAATGCCATGGCCCTAGAGCGGTGAGCTGTCTAGCCACAGCTCAGGAAGGAGCACGGAAGTTGTTGGTGGTGGGCTCCTATGACTGCACCATCAGCGTGCGAGATGCACGCAACGGGCTGCTTCTCAGAACCCTGGAAGGTCACAGCAAGACTATACTCTGCATGAAGGCAAGTGTCTCTGAAAATACGTTTTTGACAAAGAATGCTTAAAATGGTGTCTTTTTTCTTTTTCTTCCTCATCTAATAGTGAGCAGATTGTGGTAGGAAATAGAGGATTTCTCTATTTTAAATGATAAAACCAGAGAAATTTCGTAGGAAAATTGTCTCTGGCTGGCTGCCATATCTCATGTTCCCAGCAAAATTGTTGGTGGTGTGTATCTAGGAAGCATGTTTATTTGATGTTGTCAGAAGATTCAGCAGATCTTGAAATGTGAATTTGCCAACAGAGGGAAAGTTGGGGAAAAGACGAAGCTAGTTTTCACATACCCTGATTGTACAAACCTCAGAGGAAACTGGAAAAAATGTAACTCTAGAGAACTATTCTTTTTTAATAAAAGAATCACTAACACTGATTTACAGGTTTCTGGCTCCTGAGATTACAAGCTGGAACATATGCTTGTCTGACTGCTTTGCTGTGACCACTATCATGTAACAGATAGAGGATGACTTCCATAAATTGTATTTGTCACTTTAGATATTATGGTGCAGGGGCACACCCTTTTTTGCCCTGTGGACTATCCTAGTCCTGCTTGCATGGCAGCATACGGCGGTTCCTTCTTGATCCATGACGGATCTGTTAAGATTCCTTTCTAGATTAGTACTTGTCAGGAGCACCGTCTTTCTTACATGACCAGAATATAAGTACACAGCACATCCAATATTTCCAGGCAACAGTGGGCTTTACTGTGCATGTGCAGAGCAGCATTCTGCATTCAGTTTGCTTGGTCCCTGATCTGTTTGCTGAGCTGTCCCTGAGAATAGTCCGTAAGTAGGATGAGTTAGTCTGGTGGGCTGCAAGTTAACAGCTTCTAGTGTCAATTGTGAAGTGCCAAAAGTCATCATTAGGATAGCATAGTACATAGTACTAGCTCTTACATAAAGAACTCAGTGCACGCTTTTTTTTATACTCTCTGTTGATTTTAAGACTGTCAAATTTAGGAAATATTACAGCACAACTTCAAACTGAACAGCAACTTAATGTTTTGCTTGCCCATTTCCATATCTGTTACAAAAATAAAACTATTCTTTTTTTTTTTTTGTAAGGTTGTGAATGATCTGGTATTCAGTGGCTCCAGTGATCAGTCTGTCCATGCCCACAACATTCATGTAAGTCTCGTATATAAAGTTGGAATGACTTTTGCTATTAAGGCAGTGAATTCCTATGCTATAAAGTCAGTATTTCCAGAATTTTTGACTGACTAGTGGGGCAAATTGCTTCTGGAAAAGACAGTCATATGATTTTGTTAATGTGACTATGCACTATAGCTAACTACGGCGGCATGCAGAGGATACATAAACATGCTGACTCTTGTAATATGAGCTGCAATGACTTTTTATTTGGGGATCTTGCTTTTGCAAATGTTACTACAAACATGCTGATAATGTGGAAAGGGTTCAGAGCAAAGCCATGTGAGGTATTCTGGTGGGGGAAGAGTTTCTTTATTACAGGAAAAACTTGAGGAACACAAACAGTGTTCCAAACTGCCTGATTCAAAAGCTGTTATACTGTCGTGAATACTTTATCTCTGGCCTGCCACTCTCTTCCTCTTTTACAGCATCTTTCCCCTGTGCTAGCAGAAGCATTCATGTAGCTACGCAATAAGTTAGATTGAGAAACTTATCAGAGGTAAATTTAATTGACAAAAACCCCTGTATATTTCTGTGTATTTAGCTAAATTTGGTCACTGATCCTTGTGGCTACATAAATACTGCTAGTACTAATAGCACAGTGCTAGTTGCAGGATAGGTGGGAACGTGTAACTAATGATGGAAGGAGAAGTAGACACTTTTCATAGTGGCATGCATTTCTATTGTACTGGAATGGCTCTGTGTTAACATGGACAAAGAAAAGGATAAGTAGTATTTGATCATAATCTAGAAGTGCCTTCACAGGAAATCGAAGCCTAATAAAGGGTGTTTCTGTTTTTTGAGTAGAGAGCATTGAAGCTAGCTACCCTATCTAGGTTAGGTAAAACTGTTTTGCTGATTTGTTTTTTTTTTAAAAAAAAAACAAACAAACACCACCTATTTGCCTTTGCTTTTTCTTGATGCAGACTGGAGAGCTGGTACGGATCTATAAAGGCCATAACCATGCAGTAACGGTTGTGAACATTCTTGGGAAAGTGATGGTGACAGCATGTCTGGATAAATTTGTTCGTGTTTATGAACTACAGGTAAGAAAATAGATGGTTACATTTTACCTAACGTGTTAAATATTTTGAAGTAAAATAGAAGTCATCTTTGTGCTTACTGGTCTCTTGCCCATCCCTCTCTTTCCTGTCACTCAGAATATATAGTTGTCTCACCAGCCAAAATACATGGGTTTTAAAGAGTATAACCTAATCCATTTTTTTAGAACCTGGGTTATCCTAAGACAATGACAGCTTGGAAAAGTGGGGAAATGTTAGTTTTGTCTGCTGGAAGACCAAGTGCTTAGTTGGACAAAAAGACTCACAGAAGTAATGTAAGCAAAAGTGAGCTTTCGTGGTGGCTATGAAGTTTGGTATCCACCAGAGGAGTTTAGTTGCTACCCAGGAAACTGCTCTTGGAAGCATTTTCATTTGCATGTCTGTGAAAAAAGGCTATTAACTGTCATGCTATTAAATATCTGTTTCTGTTTCTTTCAAGTCGCACGACCGCTTGCAAGTCTATGGAGGCCACACAGATATGATCATGTGTATGACCATCCATAAGAGCATGGTAACTTCCTTCTTTTCACTGGTCTCACAGAGAAGGTTGTAAGTTCCACAAGCATATACAAGACAGTTTAATTTTTTCAGATAATGAAATCAACCTGCTGTCTGACTAAGAAGAACTTAGCAACTTGATTTTTTGGCTGACATTTATATAACAGCTTTGTATTTATATAATGTTATTGTCTGGGGGGAAATTACCTTCTAGCTTACTGTAGGCTTAGAACAATAGTTCTGTTTACAGTCATAATTGCGATGAAGAGTCTAGTAATAGTAAAATATTCCCTCTTTTCAAGCATCAATCCTGTTTGACTTTTGCTCAAGAGAGTCTCACAGATGCTAGAGAAAAACTTGACCGACAGTCAAACCTCTAGTAACCTTTGATAGGACCTAAACAAAGGCATGCAGTTGATTTAGGCGCACAGATTTCTTCATGCGTCTGCACTGCAAGACAGGTTTCAGAAGCACTTGTGGATAAATAACTTGCTTAAAATAGTCATTAAAAGCACTTATTTGCCTGCATGTGTAGGAATCTGATTGCAAGCTTTCTTTGAGATTGTAAAATAAGAGATACAGTAATGGTCTGTAATAACAGAAGAATCAAGTCTAACAGAACTGGTCTTCTACTAATTGGAATACATACCGCCCAAGCTTCACTTCTCATGTGAGTGAGGTGGAGAGCTAAGTGCACTCGGGCTTTGTGCTTACAGTCTGAGGCTTGAACTGTCCCCCAGCAATAGTCTGTTTTGGGCATTCTCAAATCAAAGAAGCGTTCAGATGAGAAGCTTAGTGACGAGTGAAAGATTATAATTTTCTGTAGTAGTCTCAGTAGTAAAGTGTAGTCTGTTACACACAGCAGATTGGCTGTTATATCCTAGCGATGAATTTCCAAGAGACAAAAAGACTTGAAGAAAAATAACAAATGAAATCTTCAGCTTGCAGAGTTTTCTGAATTATGTGAGGACTTTTTTAAACGATGAATGTTCTTCATGGGATTATGAGTGTCTAACGTCCTTTTCTTTCCAAAGGACAATTTTGTGCAGAGCATTTGCCTAACAAAAGTGGTTTTTAAGATGTCATTTTGCCTGCCTTTTCAGGATCTGTATCAGTCTTTTCTTTCTGAAATTCTGATGTTCTTCCTTACCCTTCCTCTCAGTCCCTTTTTGATATACATGTAACCGGTTAAGTCCTGGAAATACATTCAACTTGACATTTACACCTAAAATTTTTTTCACTTCAGTGGATGGTAACATTATGTTTTAAAGTTTTCTGAACTTTTACACACATGACACTATCAACGATAAAAGTTACGGAAACGTTTCTTATTCATTAGTAGGTTTTTGTAAACTATGAATGCAAATCTTAAAAGAATTAGGTTAGATGCATTTTTTTTAAATTCAGAAGCCTTGCATGTTGATGTTTTATTGTTATTCTCCTAATATACTCTACACTGAAGCCTCCTTCAAAATTTGACTTCATTTTTTTTTCTGTTATTCCCAGTTTGCTTATCCATAAATGTTTCTGTTACAGATCTACACTGGATGCTATGATGGCAGTGTCAGAGCTGTGAGGCTTAATCTGATGCAGAATTATCGTTGCTGGGTAATGAGCAAAATGTTTTTAGCCTTCCTTTGTTACAGTTTTTAGACTAATTTTCTAGGGGTGGTCACTAATCAGTCTTGGATAGCTTGACCTTTAATGTATTATAATTCAATAATGTTTTTAAAATGTATATGTACATTTTAAATGTAAGTAATATATCACTAGTTTCATTTTACATGGTCTTTAGTATATGTGTATGCTTTGGGGCAAGTTGGTAGTAGCATCTTAAGTTATTTTTCTTCCTTGCGGTTTTTAGATAGTGACATATAACTGTTTAAAACCAAAAACTTCAGCTGAGTGACATAGAAAAGCTGATTTACTCTGCTAAATAAGTTTAATTAAATTCCCAACGACTCTGTCTCAGGTAAATCTGGTAGACTTAGTTCCTCTTTTCCTCCTGCCATTCTTGCTGAAGATCTAGGCGTGGCTAGAGGCAGGAAGAATCTCTGTAAAGCTGTAATTAAAGGAATAGAGACCACTGAGAATGGAAATGGAATAAAAAGATTAAAAAGTTACAGGAGGTGGCACGTGCGTGAATAGTCTCGGTAGAATATTGTGAAGTTGCAAAAAGAAAAGCATTAGCTAAAATTCTTTTTCCCTGGCTTATTCTGGCATGTTTTTTCTACCAGTGGCATGGATGTTCACTGATCTTTGGAGTTGTGGACCATCTGAAACAACACTTGCTAACTGACCACACCAACCCAAATTTTCAGACCCTAAAATGTCGTTGGAAGAACTGTGATGCTTTCTTTACTTCCAGGAAAGGTTCCAAGCAGGTATGTGGTTGAACAAATGTGGTTGTATTCAGTAGTATTAAGTACTTTATATCACCACAGTTGTGGGACTTGATCCTATTCCTCTTAAAAAAGGGTTAAATTCTTGTAGTCTTGACAGGTTTAACTGCATACAGTTACAGTCATGCAAGGCTAATAGGGTTCAAGTCAACCTGTGACAGATGTAGAGTGCAGCTAAGTATGATAACTTGAGATACGGTCAATTTAAAACAGTTTGATCGTAAAATATTACACGGAAATGGTAAAATTCTTGAAATATTAGAAGAAATTTTGGTAACTATACTCGAGATGTTTTGAAGTTTTTGTAGGAAAAATGTATTTTTAAGATGAACAAACATCCATTGTGAAACAGATTTTCATCCTCTTAATTTTTATCCGTCACTACCCTGCTTCATTGTTGTGGATGCTGATGCCGTTTATTTTTCACATGCGATTGGTTTTGCTAACAATCTTTAAATAAGTATAATGCATAAATTTCTGAGTAAATGTTAGCACAGATGGGAAAAAAATGAAGAAGGCATAAGGGTTGGATGTGAGCTGGATTAAGTGATGTGGAAAGGGTCGCGGGGTGGGTGGAAGGAGGGTTGTTACCTATAGACTGATTGGTAAAATCCACATTTTTCTCCTTGGCAATATAAACTACCTTCCTGTTGAATGCTTTTCAAAATACGCAATGGAAGGAGGTTTTTTTGACAACTAAGAAACAGAAGTAGAATCCTTAATTTCTCTTTAAGCGCACTGGCTTTGGGTATGATGTGTTTGTTTGATATGCCCTTCTAGTCAGAAAGGAAGCTAGTTTTTATTTGTCTTGAATCATGTGGTATATGAGATACTTTATATATGTGATTTAATAGCTTGGCATTGATTGTTTGGGGTTTTTTTTAATTTTTTTAGAAGCTTTAAGCCAAAAAAGTGTGTATTATCCAGAATGTCTCTTTCACTGAGGCTTCAAGAATCTTTTGCAGAGATTTTTTTTTTTTTAATTATTATTATTTATAAATGACTTCTCTGGTTCTTTTCTAGGATGCTGTAGGACACATTGAAAGACATGCTGAGGATGACAGCAGGATTGACTCATGAAGCTTTTCACCTCCCACATTGGGAAGTAATTTTGTATGTCAGAATTATTCCAAATAACATCAGTTTCTTACTCCAGTCTTTCCTCTTTCTTTTCCCACTTGGAATGCAAAAATGGAGTGGGGCTGAAATGCCTTGCTATAGAGACTGCCGGTTGTGTTGCACTCTGTAGAAACAAGGCTGGTCAGTTAAGACCTGGCCCAAATGGAAGATTCTTGCAAGTTCTTAATTCATTGACAGATAAGAATATTCCCTCCTCTTGTCTGCCTTGGTTTTTTGTTGTTTGTTTTTTTCTGGTTTTTTGTTGTTGTTCGTTTTTTTAAGAAGCATAATCTGAGAGCCTTTGGGAAATCCAGAGGGTTGTTGAGAACTTAGATTACAATAGGTGCTGGTGTTTGCGAACTCAGCTTGAAGCCTGTTAAGTGTCCAAGACATGTCTGGTTTTATGTTGTATCCAATTTTTTTAGCTGATTTTAATAAAATTCTACAAACCAGAATATCACAGATTCTAACAGTGTAACCAGAATATCCAGTGTACATTTTGACTTTCTTCATAAAAAGAAAAGGTATTTTATGGAGAACTGGAATAAATTAATTTTTTTAATGTTAATTGTAACTTATTTTTTATTCCTTGTGTAAAAATTGCTATAACTGGCACAATATATACGGTGACGTACTGGCCTAAATCCTATACCTCCTGAGGTCTTTTGTTTATTTGGAGGTAAGCAGTTCTTTCTTGAGAGGTATGCCAGTAGCAGCAAAACAGCCAGAACAGTGGCTCCATTCACGTGCTTTGCGATCTTTTTAAATGTAGGTCGTTATGTACAGGAAAGAAGTAAGTGGTGTCGGCTTTTGTTTTAGTTAAATACCAGCATAACCACTGCTGTCTTGATACAACACCATAGTTGGATTCCTGATTTTATTTGGAATCTTCGTGACTGAGCTTTGCAGTCCTGTATCTTCATGGCATAGCAAACTAAGAGAAATGCAAAGGCACTGCCTGTCTTAAGGGCATCAACTTAGGTAGTGTTTTGTTTCTGTTGTGAACTGGCTTGATTGGCTTGGGCTATATCAAATTCACAAAAACTCAACTGGAAAGAATGGAGCGAGATTTTAAAGTATTTTAAAGTCTAAAGTTCTCAAGCAGAAGCTGAGGATACAAAATGCATATTGCATGTAAAAGTCTTGTTTCTACTAATGCACAGAAGGTACCACAGAGAAGCCAGTGCAGAGGGGAAAGACTGTTTCTACTTGTCAGGATTCCTCTGCAGGTGTCCCTTGGGGTGGAAAACTTTACCCATTAAGGTCAGTGAAATGTACTTCTTGCATTTGCGATCCTCTCTCCCATAACGACACTCATTTAGCAAAGAGCTCTCTTAAATAATGAGACTAATCTAGCAAGGAGCTTTGTGTTCACTTTTGCCTAACTTGCTGCTCAGGATAAAAAAAAGCAGTGGTTTCCTTAAGCTGTAACAGAAGGTAAAGACAACCCAGTGTCAAAAACTGAGCTGCTTATAAATTAATCTAGTGCTTTTCAAAGAAATTGAATGTACTGTTTTTACTGGGCATCTCTTTCACCGCTACTTTGAGGCTTGGTATGCCAACCATAGACCAAATAAGTTTTATAGCCTCATTTTTTGACTATAAAGAAGCCTTTTTAGGCCAAGAAAGTGATTGAGGAAAGCCCATGGATGTTCCACTGCCATCAAATCAAGGAACTTCAGGGCCTTCCCTATACTATTTTTGTATTGTCTTAGCAGACAAGCATAATTTCTCTGTAATTGCTTGACATTGATGATTTTTTTGTGAGAGACGGGAGTAAAATAGGAATGAGATGCAGTAGCATCCTACTTCAAAGACATGGGAATCTCTGAGGTTCCAGTGCTTTTGTGGTGATTTGTTTGGGGTTTTTTATTAAGCTGTTTGTGGACAGGAAAAAAACCCAATTATGTGGCTCAGACCCCAGGCTATTTCGAGGGTGGTTTTGTTTTGGGTTTTGGGGTGTGTGTTTCTGGTTTTGTTGTTGTGTGTGTGGGGGGTTTTTTTTCTTTCTTTCTTTCTGTGGATGAAGCAATTCAAGAGAGAATCAAGTTCAGGGAAATCTCTGAGCAGTGTAAATGTTTTCTGATGCAGGCTGTATTGCTCTAGAGCCTCCGAGAGTATTTGGGTTTTTTTGTGACCTAAAAGCAGAAGACTGCGTAATACTTAAACCATTTCCAAAATTATTGTTGTTTAAGAGTTTTTCTGGGGTTTTTTTGAACCACAATGAGGGAGCATGTAAAAGTGTGGCATAAACAATGTGAACGTCTCAAGCTGTCCTTCATGGACTGTGCTTGAAGTGAAGGTCTGGAGGTGTGTGTCCTGAGGACAAGCATGTGGAGTGATTGTAGCATTCTGAAAAATGGTGTGTGAGTGTAGATTTTGTTACTTCTTCCTTGTGATTCTTCACATTCTTTTCAGCCATTTTCAGGAACATGTAAAGGTCCTCCTTCTCACTAGGTGTTGCAACAAACACAGTTATTACACTTTATTTGCATTCCTGATTGCTTGTTGGGTTTATTTTTTCTAGTTGGTGGAAGCAGACTTCCTTTTCTTGTAGTCCATATTTCCTTATCTGTCCTTGAAAACAGTCCTCCTTGAAAAGTCCGGGTTTCTGAAATCCAGCTTTAGCTTTAGCAGTGGTGTCTTTTTCTACTTTATAGGTCATTCAGATATATCGGAAGAATTTTTAAATGGATAAGAGGCAGGAAAATAGCAGAGCTGCATGAGTGTTTATAAAATTTTGCTTTATAAGTGAAAAACAATTTTAAAAATTGCTGAGAGGTTCAGAGGAAAATGCTGTGCTGCTTTGTCCTGAGGATATCTTCAAAGGATTTGCTATGAAGTTGTTGTGCAGCTGTGGAAATCCTCAGGCTTCTCTGGAGTTCTGTGGGGAGGTCTCCTATTTGTTCAGGTGGAATTGGGTGCAGCTTTCGCTATTGGCCGTTCACTTCTTCCAGAGGCAGTTGCAGAAGAGAGATGCCAAACTAATACATTGGCTTGGTAGCCATTAATGAGATCCTCTCTGGTCTTGCAACTTAGGGTTTTGACTTCTGATATACCTCCAGTCCAAGAGTGTAATAAGTTTGGGAAGGCGGACTATTTGTGAAATTTAATGGAGTAATATTTGCATGAAAAGCAGTACTGCACATCTGAAGCCTGTTTCAGGACTATTTTTGTTTTCAGTTTGTTTTTTATGCAAGTAAAAAGTTGTGTGTGGAAGAGCGCATAGAGTGAGGGTTTATTTTGTGGTTAGCTCTGATATTTTATTAGTCAAATGTTAAATAATGAGCTCTGGACTTGCTATATGGCTGACTACATATGGCAGGCCCTTTGTGGGGCAAGCCACCATTTTACTCTTAGCAGGACTGACATTGTGCCTATTAAGCTATGAGCTTCATCAGTGGACAGAAGGTGCTCAGAGGCATTGTTTGCTTTTGTGATATAAAGAATGGGCCAGGCTGAAACCAGTTGTATTGTTCTCTTCAAAAGCATGAGAACTTGTTGCGCCATAGGCATACCAAGCCCTGCCCAAGCTCCAAAAGGAGGGCGTGAGTGGCATAAAATAATCGTATTTTTTATAAAATGTTCACATGTGCTGCAAAGTTTAACCTTCCTCAGCCCCAGTAGCCTCACATGTATCGGTCTATATTCGTTGCTCCTTTCTCCTTCAAATCACAGGGAAAAATAACAGCTAACTGGCAGTGCAAAATACTCTGTGGCCTAAGGCTGCTGCTTCTGTGTGTGGAAGGGGCGGAGGGACAACTGCTGCATCCGTCGGTACGAAGATGCATTAAATATCCCAGCTTCTGCTTGCCTTGTGTCACTCTACGTGTGGATTGCAGACTTTAAACATATCATCAGCGCATGAGCCGACTTCTGCAAGATAGCAGAAGTTTGGCTGTGTGGTGTGTTTGAAGTACTGCAGTTCTTAATGCACATTGTCAGACTGTACAATAACGCCGGATCAAGGTAAACGATAACTAAAAACTCGTGATAAACTGTAGGTTCCCAGAAACAAAAATGTGCTGTTGAGAAAATATTTTTCCCTTCTTTTGAATTAAAACACAGGTACAGATGAATCTTGGGTTTCAGACTTGTATGGTACTATCATTCAAACAGTCTAAGTTGTCCAGAGTTGCAGAATATGTGAGAAAGGATAAGGAAACGGTTTCAGCTACTGTTTATAAAATATTTAATAGTGAAAGTAAAGAGCAAACTGCGTAGGTATATACTTTGTTATATGCGCCTGCCAGCTTCTCAAATTTCATTTTGCTGTAAGTCTTTTTGAAGAATGGAAGTGGAATAAAACATGATTGAACATTTAATAATTTAAGCTGTGTAGAACGTGCACAGATTGACCTTGGTTTTCTTCTTTCACTTTGGTACAAAGCTGTGAGCGTAATAATGAAACTTTACAGAGCAAAAGAAGAAAAAAGAAGGAAAAAAAAAAAGAAAAATAAAAGTTCTTTATATTGTTATGGTTTGTCAGTCTGATTCTTCTTTGTTTTGAACAGAATTATTCTTTCACAGGATTCAGTAGAACTTGACTTTGTTCTGGATTTTTTTTCCTTTTTTAAGAGAGCTGGATAAAATCAGACAGGCTGCTTTGAAGCTCCAGCACGCAGGAATGTTGCATGTTTTTGCTTCCAGTGTGCAGGAATCTCAGACCTAGTCGTTCGGCGGGGAAAATGGAAACTGTCCACCCAGCTGGTGCCTCCAACGTGATGGACTGACTCCCTTGCTTTATGGCCCGTGGTAAAGGGAAGTTCTCTAGAGCTGTTGGTAGTTCACTCACCAGGACTTTAAGGACCAGTTTTGAGTTGCCAATTAAAAATCCTGATTTTGATCTTTTGACTGATAGATTTTTGGTTTTCTCTGAACATCCCAACTAAGAACATCTCTGCCATATTTTTTGTATGGAAAATAATAGCTTAGTGGAGATAACGCATGGCTGGAACCCAGGGCTCCTAGTGTTCCAGTCATCTTAAACTTGATTTGGGTTAAATCAAAAGTTGAATTTAATGGAGAATAACTCTTCTTTAGATAAACTGTAGGATTTTCTTACTCTTTCAGAGTAAGTGACAGTGTAAAACAACATTAAGAACTTTATAGTCAAAAGGTTTTCTGTTTCTTCGTGACCTTTCAGTTAAATAGGCTACTTACCAGAATAACTTGGAGTGGATGCTACAATTTGTTTTTACAATTTTGCTTTACAATAGTGGATTGCTTTTGTTACTTTTCACCACTAGATAACTAAGTAGAAGGTTCTCCTGACCAAGTCTGGTCTCTTCACACCTTTTCTTCCATTTTTATATTGATCAACAATTCACCAGTTCTGAAAGCCTGTCATCCTTAAAACTGGTAATGATGGAACCTGTCAAGCTCAAGCCAGTGTTTGAGATATTAAGCTGATACTATGCTTGCCATAAAACTCCCAAAGCTGCTGTAATTCAGGAGAACGATGGAAGAGTGCTCAATGTTTCATCCTCCTCTGTTCTTTCAAAATAAAAACAATAACAGGCCTAAGGATCAGGCCAAAATCCAGTTGATTTTATTTTCGGTTCAATTTAACTGTACTTACACATTCTAATAATCTTCCCAAAGTGGTCATGCTAACATAGTGTCTGATTCTGCTACAAGTCACCTCTTACAATAAAGAAATACACAATATTGTCAGGAAATAGGACCCTGGGGCGGGGGGGGGAAGTGTGTGTGTGTGTGTATATATATGTATAAGAGGTTTTCTGTCTCGAATGGCAAACAACTTTGTCAATGTTACAGAGAATGCAGTTACAATAAAAAACATTTAAACTGTCCAATGTGTAATTAAGATACTATGGAGGTACTAAAAATGAGAGCAAATTGCTCAGTTCTGATACTTTTGCTGAGGCACTAGACCAAGCTGTACCTAGGTAGCGCAGTCTGTCCCTTACTTCCACGTTTCTAGCATAGCAAAGAATGAACCTGCACAGCCACGTCTATACCAGCGTGATTGAGATGCATAATATTAATGTAATCTAGCACAATCTCACGTGAAATATTCAGTCAGCATTATGAAGAGGCTGAAACGAGAGTATCAAAAGCAGGACAGAGAGTTAATGACTAATTACAAGGTGGTAGTAAACACCTCTACCTTTCACAGTTCTGCCTGACTTGAGGGAAGACTTTTCCAGTTGTCAGCATAAGCTGAATAACAATGCCTGCTCTGTGTCTTTACCATGCAGCAAAAGCTTAATTCAGTCATCAATAAATTAATCCTTGTTGCCCAAAGGAAAATGTCAGGAAGTTATAAAAGTAGTTACAGAATACGTGCGCTGGGCTGCCTACGGGAGTATGGTTGTGTCTTTTTTCCAAGGGCTTCTTCCCATGCGCTGTTTATCTCGGCGAGCGAAGCACGAAATGCTCTTGTTTGCACTTGGGGATGCGTGGAGCTGGTTACTCAAAACAGAAGTCTTGAGCGTTTTCTTGATGAAGGCGGCCACTGGCTCCGGTGTTACGCGTACATTGTGAGCTGCAGCCACTGAAAGAAGAGTTAGAATTAATGGGTGAAAGACTTGTTGGCATCCTCCAACAAATTGTATTGGGACACCACCACCTCTGTAGCTGGAAGGCAGCTGCTTGCTGATGCTTAGCATGAAGCCTGCTGGCAGTGGGGAGGTTTGTCTTAGGCTTCTTGCTCCTATTCCTCCTTCCCTTGCAAAAAGCAAAGGGGTTTTTTTTATGGTCTCCCTAGCTGAAGACATGCCTTTAAGTTGAAACTTTCCAAGTCGTCTTAATCAGATTTTTAAAAAGGTAAAAAGTACTCTGTTAACCCCATCATCAGTTAACACCTTTAAACTAAAGTATGTTTGATTTAAATTGCCTCATTAACAAAAACCTCAAAGGTTTTCTGAAGCACTTTAAAGATGACATAAGGAGTTCACAGCTGCGCCCCTCAGCACCAACTGGAGTCTTGCAGAGCAGCTGTTGCTGGCAGATCATGGATCAGCTGTTTTCTGTGTAAAATAAGTAGCAACATTTTTAGGAGGTTTTGTAGACTCTTACTGCTTGGATGACAATTTCAGACCAACACTCATAGGCTCCCTTGGGAACATGTGCGATGAATACTATGAATAAAATTTAGTATTATGACTTTGTGTTAGAAATACTGGCATAAACCAGTTTACCTCCAGGACATTGAGCTTAATGATGCCGTCTCCATCTTTATCAAAGGCGTGGAATGCCCCTAAAGCGAGGAAACAAAAATATATGGAGTAGATTAAATTACTGTGTGTGTAAATATGATCCCAGATAGCAAACCAAATTGTGCTCCTGCTGTGTTACACAAAGTTGTGCAGATACTTACTTATGCGGTCAGCAAATATTTCTGCTGTGTTTTTCCTTAGCTAATATGAGGAGAAACGCAGTGGTTTCTTTTGAGTTGGCTGTCATGTTTTAGATACCCTAAGCACATACCTTTATTAATTAATACTATATGTAGGCAGTAGTGCTTTAAATAAACTTTGCTTTAAGTACGACAGTGCGTTTTGGGGGCGAGGAGGGGAGGCAGCGCAGTAAAACCGGGGCAGCCACTCACTGAACATGGCGTCCAGGCGCACGAAGCAACAGATGAAGCTGTCAAAGTCGATGTTCATGTTCTTGTCGGCGTAGCGCATGGTGATGATGTCGTAGAGCTGGTTGTTCAGCCGAAACCCTGCAGAGGACCAGAAACGGGGCACAGTTGGGCCGCGGCTGGGAGGAAGCGCTGGTGCTGGTCAGGCCTCCGGGAGAGGTTTGGCCATAGGCGCTTCCCAGGCCCAGCTGAGGCTCAGGCCGGAGGGTACTGCTGCAGCCGCTAAATAAAATGAAGTAGAGCTACAAGGAGCTTCCTCACGTCAGGCTGCTTTCTTAAAACAGAAGTGGCACTTCGAAGTTACGATTTGGGAGGGCCAATAGCGCGGGGGTTACCTCACGCTGTAAGTATGAAGAGGAGAGGTCTACACCCAAGAGTCTGCAGCTTAGCTGAGCCTGATAAGAGCAAACAAACAAAACCTGGGCGACAGAAACATAGGAGGAAGTTGCTATGAAAACACAATTACACAACCGTCAAAGAATAGATAAGGAGGTAACTCCTCGGCGTGGTGTTACCAAACTGCGGCACCGCCTGCTGCAGCGTGCGGCCGCGCTTCGGAAAGGGTCTGCCGTGATTTGGGCACTGCGGGTTGTTGGCCAAATGCAGGGTCGTGCTCGGCGTACGCGCTGTAAGACTGAGAAATTTTTATTGAAAAATGTGTTCTTAGTTCTAAAGTCAGGGAGGGAGGTTTTGGTTTTTGTTTTTTTTTTTTTAATAATGACAACTTTCCTGGTGAGAATGGAAACCTGGAAAATAAAGACGACGTGTATTTCTACTGCAGCAGGAGTCCAAAGCCAGTTGTAGTTTTGTCCTCAGCAAAGGACTGAATCACTGACGTTTTGTAAAGTACAAGATAGCCATCTGTTTCTGTTCCTTGATGAACTGGTAACTGATGTGCCAAAATACTACTGAAGATGAAGCATCACTGAAATCATCACATTCAGGTTTATAGTGATGCTATACATTTTCTGATTAAAGAAGCCATTTTGCTCCCTTAGAGAAAGAGCAGCTGGTAAAGACATTTGCTGGGGGAGGGGAAAGAAGCACACCAATGTGCTTGAGATAAGAGGCAAGAAAAGTCAAAAGCCTCTCTTTGCAGGATGAATTTCATTAAATGCAACTTTTGCAAAAATACTTTCTTCTTACTGGGCAGGTAGAGGAGGAGACTGAGCCCGCAGTGGCTTAGTGCCACTACGAAACATGAGCGGGACTCAAGAAATGTCCATCCGATTGCGTCTGATGCAAACTTGGACCTTGACCTGCTCTGCCTCGGTTTCAGTGCCTGTACACTTGGGTTGAAGGTTTTCCGCTGTTCTTTGGCTGTTGCTTACACAAACATAAAGAATCCACAGCTTAAATGAAATCAAATGCCTTCAGCACTCCCTGGACCCCCTGAACAGCAGGACCCCGAGTAGGAGATCCTTAAGACAGCAGAGCATCACTCATTGGAAAGTTTAAAGAGCTGAAGAGATCTATTTGGTTGGCAAGAGATACAAGATTTGCCATTTGGATATTTGAGAAGCTCTGTTGGGGAAAAGGGGATTTTTAAAATTTCTCTAGGGTCTCTCTTTAAAAGGCTGCACTGTGTTCCTGATTTCACCCTGTGCTAGATCAACAAAAATAAGGTTTCTTTGGCTGTTGGGCACTGAACATTGGGAGAAGTACCTGCATCATTGACTGCATTGCGCATCTCATAGCTGTTAATGGTTCCCGAATGATCCGTGTCGTAACGCTTGAAAATTTTCTGGAAAAGGAAAAAAATAAATGCACAACAAAAATAAAAGCTTGTCCTTCTGTTGAGTGTACCCACTGACTGGGTATGGGATGTGTGCCTCGGGCACTTGGAGGCTTTGCCATTTGCCTTGTATTCCTGCTGCTGCGCAGCCTGGGTTGTTAGCACAGAGCTCCCCTCAGTCACAAAGTAAAGTAATTTAGATCCGTGCCATGAGAAGCAAAAAGCGCTCTCCTAGAGACTCTCCTTGTTTGACTTGAGTTTATGCTGTTAATCCTCTCTCTTGATTGTCCTAATTAAGCTATTTGCGAGGCCTGAATCTCGTTCCCATCACCCCCCTCCCCCGATTTGCATGCCTCCGTGCTGTTCTTGTGGGGAAAGTCCTTACACGAGTGCTGGAGCTTCAGGCTGTTTGCTTAGGCTGTGAGTAGCATGAGGAGAGACATTACTTTTCTTTTTAGAAGCTAATTTGCAATTTTTTTAGCTTTTTCTTTTTGTTGTAGTGTATGTAGAGGGGCACCTAGAGAGGTCTGGTTTTCCTACACAAGCTTTTGTGCCGCAGAAGCTGTGAAGAACAGCGCTGCGGATACCAGCACTACCTGCCAGCTTTTAATCTTGTCCCAGAGATGTCGAAACTCATCGAAGTTTATCTTCCCTGAGCCGTCTGTCTGTGATGCAAGCATTCAGGTAAAAAAACAACAATATTTTTAAGAGAAAATTAATTAAGTGTGCAGCTACCAGTGAAGGGATGTGTGTGAAACTGAGTGCAGGATCTCCGCCGCATTAAGAGCTGGCTGAGCTGCGCGGTAAAATATTTGTGAACGTTTTGGTTATCGTATAACTATTGGTTATAGCATTTTGTTTCAGGAGTGTAAAGTACTATTTGTGCTTTGTGCAGAAGTAAACATCTGGTAGAGGAGAGAGGCTTGCTCCTGGAGCTGTTATAAAGTACACGAGCAGGATGTTTTAGTGGGCTCTTTCCAAATACTTCCAAATGTGAAGCTTACCCAATGCTTTTAAGACAACTGAGCTTTATCCTAGAGGAAAGCTCTTTCTGCCTTGCTTAAAATGAATTGAGAACTAAGCAAAACGTTGACTAAAGCCATTTACAAAAATGCGTTTAGGCTCCAACCACTATGGTTCTGGGTTGTAGGTACAATTTTATTCTGGTTATGTTTGAGTGCGTTTATGTTCTCTCAAAGTAGCGCATTATGTCAAACAGGAAAACTGAGTGATGTGGTAACCCCATATGGCATCTTGTAGTGTGTTTTATTATACTTGTTCTGAGACAATTTCTGCATGCGTTGTATGCTGAGCACACAGTGGAATGTGTAATATGTTATAAACTTAAAGGTAAAAGTGAAATATAGTAAGTTTGTTGGCAAGAACTGTAGTTATGTTGAGTTGGTTTAAAAAAAATTATTATTTTTTTTTTTAAATCCTGCTTTAGTACGTAAGCTGGCCAGTCGGTGACACCTAAGGAAGGGTATCACACCGACTCATTCTGTAGCTTTCTGGTTTGGGCTCTTTTCATCTGCTAACTACGCTCATGTTGAGATGACTGGAGTTAAGATGTGCCAAACCAGGAATGCTGTGTTATCTGACTACAGACTACAATGTGCTATTCTGCTTCCCTGGCTTATTAAATTGTGTGCGTGTAGTGGTGGGAAATACAACCCAAGTGGACTAGTGTGGTATCAAGGGCTCCCCTTTCACCGGAAAAGGATACATCCATTAAAGCAATCATGCTGCGGCAGGATTCCAGTTCAAATCCTTCTGTCTTTAGGTCCTTATCTGAAATAAATGATCCCAGGTGAAAACAGATCATGCAAGTCAGAAAGTGCTGCTTCCTTTTAGGTGTAACTCTACTCAAAGTAGAAGCCAAACCTACTTCCTTCATCCAGTAAGAAATAAGTAGTAGAGAAATCTGAAAAGACTCTAACATTATAGCCTGTGAATTAGAGATGACTTTTCTTAACCGGTTATATCCAATAAAAACCTCTGGAGAACTCTAAACTAACTTCCAGGTAACTAAGCAAGCCCAGGGTGTGTAGGCTAAAGTTTGCTGAACAGGGAGAAAGGCCTGCCTCTCCATTAGTGGTGGTTTTTTTGTTTTTTTTTTTTAAAGGGCATTTGCAGACTTCTAGAAATGCCATATTATCCAGTGTGGTGCTTTCAACGAACTTCTGCTCATTTCTGCTGTATCAGTACTTTATCACTCATGGAGAGCATCTCTATGAAAAGTTCAGCTCACTTAAAGTCCATGGAAGTGTAACTAGGAAATTTGTGAGTTTGAAACCATAAATAATTTTTGGAGTGCAACTTGGGGGTGGAGGGTTACATTATCTCGCCTATTTCTTTGTCCAGGGTTACTGCAAAACATGCTCAAACTCACGTTTTTTTACGACATTATTGAGAACATTCCTGAGTTCTTCAGCATTGATCTCCATGTCCTGGTGGGAAATGTGGTGAGAGTATAATTAATTACAGCATTTCTTATTAAGCAGATCATTTTATGGATGGATATGCTAAACATATATGAAGTCTTTGGTCACTTTTCAGTATGGCATACACATGCTTCAAACTAGAGAGCATTCTAGTTCATATAAACATTAATCCAAATCTTTCTAGAGGCTGCAGTACAAGGTAGGTCTAAAGTTACCATATAGCGCTTATTAAACTACACCCAGAATAACGACCAGTAATTTCAAGCCACTGTATACGCCAAAAAGCAAAATGCAAAAATCCCTGTAACCCATTTGCAGCCTCTTGATTTATGCAGTTCTTTGATCTGTTTTTACTTTTAACTTCCCTTGTTAAGCATACACTGGAGGGCATTGTATTCCTAACTTGCTTATACGTGCTATGCAAAATAGCATCATGTAGTAGTGATAGAAGTAAAAGCCTGAATTTAAATAAGGCTCCCTTGTTCACAATGGGAATAGCTTATATGTACCTATGAGGATAGCTGTGTACTTAATTGGATTTTGATTTGATTTTGCTTAGCTTCAGACCTCAAAGGATATTTGATGGAAGGAAATTCAAAGGAAACTTTAAAATTCAGTGTTTTGAATCCATGAAGCCGTTGATTTAGGTGCTGTTGTGGCTAGGCTGCTTCGAAGGCAGAGACAGGGATCGCTTGCGTACTTACATCCCCTGCAATCTGTCGGAAAATATTCCTGAACTGGTTTTCCTCTTCGCTCCCCTCCCGAGCTTTTGCTGAAGGGCGCTGAAAAGAGAGAAGCAAAGCAGAGAGACATCCTTAGCCCAGCAGGGAATGGAAGGGGCCAGGGGGGCTGGATGGCTCACTCGCCCTCGTGCGAAGGAGCCTCTTAGTGAATCTGGAGCTCTTCAGAGGAATGGGTTGTCCTCCTGGTCCTTTCTCCTTTTTTTTTTTTTGGTTAAATGTGTTCCTTGGGAAAACTGCTGAGTATTTAACTTCAGCCCGTTGCTCTCCTTTCTCTTGGAAGGAGCCTAAAGGATTACTTTCACTGACAGATGTTTCTCTTTTAATTTTTTGTTTCAAAACATTGCAAAGGAGAACTTTGGAGCAGAAGAGGAATATCTGCTCCATAGCTGACCTGTAGGCTATGAATTGACCAGAGGGATTCGGGCTTGAGAGCTCCTTGTAATGTGGGGGGCCCCTTGCTGGAGACAAGTAGCACATGAGACAGAGGAAAGTGATGAAAGTGAAGCTTTCTCAGACATGTGCGAAGAGCAAGCCTGAACTCTTGAGGCTAATACTGGAAAATGAAACTATATTTTATTTTTTCCCCCCACAATATTAAATTACAGGAATTATGTGTAACAAAGCAAAGTGAATTTCTTAGCATAGTTCTTATTTTTGTTTGTCTAAATGCAGAGGAAAGTTAAGATTGGTTCCCATTTCGCCACCTGCTGCTCTGGCAGTCATGCAGCGGAACAGCACGCTCCCCGCAAGCAGACGCTCGAGCCGTCCCTCCAGATGCCACGAGCCTGGGTGCAGGATCTGGCTGTTGCATCTCACGTCCCTCACCCACCTGCAGGTTTTACTCTGAATTCGCTACCCTGTTTTGCAGTAGTGAGAGAAAAGAGGAGAGGGGTGCAGGAGCTCCTGGGTTTACTCGTCCTTTTCTCCTCTGGCCAACGGGGACTGGTATAGGGACATGTATTTTGTAACGGGGAGAGGCTGTGATCATTGCCAGGAGATCCTGAAGCCCCTCGGGTGCGATTTACGCGTGTGCCCTGTGTAAAGTGGCTGCCACTTCAGGGGGCTGAGCCAGAGAGGATCGAACCGTGCTGCTTGCGGGAAGGGATCTCTCGCAGCCGGGATCCTTGTATGCGAGAGCAACCAGGAGCTGTTTTCAAGCAACTACATCCTCCAGCACAGGTATTAAATAACTGAAGGGAGAGTCCCTGTTCACTCATGCTCATCTACCTAAACCAGATGCGAGTTATGCAAGATTTGATGAAAAGCTGTTAAATATCTTAGGACACTTCTTTGCCCCGTTCCTGTGCTCTCCCCAGCCACTTTCATGCTAGCCAGCCCAAGCCCTATCTCCCCCCCTGCCATTTGTTGCAGAAACCTTTTTCTCATCCACGTGTTTTTTTTCACCATCTTTGCCAGCGTCTTCGTCTGCTGTCAGCTCCTTATTGCTGTTTGCTCTGTCGGAAACAAAGATGATAGGCTAGGAGAAGAAGGAGGAAGAGAGCAAAAGAGAAGTTGAAATTACACAAGAAATCGCGGAAGGGAAAATATTTGGCAACAGCCATTCTGTGGTAAAGCGCATGCAGCAACAGCTCCCTCCCCTGAGAGCGTGACTGGGGAAGCCAGAACCGTGAATGAAAGAAAAGAAGAGGGGGAAAAAGAAGGGGGGGGGAGAGATGATGGACACAGATGGACAGACTTCTGAAGGTACTCCTCACCTTGTGCTAAAAAGCAAGCTGCAAAAGTCTTTTTGCAAGAGTGCAGCCTGTGGCTTCTAGCTTTCCTGTTCAGAAAGCCAGTAACCCTTGAAATGTTACCTTTTTTTTTTTTTAAAGCAAAATTAGCCTCCTAGATTCTTGATTCTCAGTTAAACTGATGAACTTCTCCCTCTCTATGAAGGACAGTAGCACTGAAAACAGAATCTGAATCCTACACAGAAAAGGAGTATTTGTGTAGGAGCTTGTTAGTTATGTGAAGCAATGTTCTTTCTCTATATTAATTCTCGAAGCATTCTGTTATAAGCAGCCACATACAATTGTTCCAGTTTTGTTTATTTAAAACAAGGAAAGCTGCTACAAGATGCGAATGTGTTACCCTAAAGTATTAACTACAGTCAGCCTGTCTTGAGATTACAATGCCTGATTACATTTTCAAGGTCCTAAATGTGTTGTGTAGAATCGAAAAGAGAATCCTGGACTTTGGTGAGCAGAAACTTCAGGAAAGAGGAGTAGCTGCATTAGGCAATAGAAAGCAAACGTGAGGGTACGTGCCTGGAGAAGGGGTGCTTCTCACGAGAAAGGGGTGTCAGAGTGCCTGTGGAGGGGCAGGAAGGAGGGGCAGTTTGAGCATCCCAGGGGATCGAGCTTAGAAAGCTGAAAAGTTTCTGTTACCCTTTTGCCACCCCCTTGAGTGACAGGGGTATATGATGCTAATGCTATTTCATGAGAATTTAGTGTAGGAAGACAAAATCTTTGCTGCCTGCAAAGAGCCTCTTATCCAGTGCCCTTCATTGACTAGCTCAGTTTCCAGGTGCAGAGAAAGCGGATGCCGAGGAACTCTGCTCCTGCTGCATGCATTGCGCATGCGCTTTGCCTTGCTGGCACTCAGCACCTTGCACAAGTACCCACCTTGCCCTTTTTCTTCTTCTGTACAAAAAGAGACAACATTAAAAAAATAAAAAAGTGTTTTTAAACAGAATTATAGATTTTACCCAGATTATACAGAGCTGATGTTAAAGATTTTTTTTTCCTCTTGCCCTTTCTCACATTTATTTTTCCTATTCCTATATTCATACATTTTTTTCCAATTTCCTGTATTCACAGAGTTTTCAAATCTCCAAAAATGAGGGAAAATGCACCCACCAAGAAATTGCATGCTGAAGGACAGAAATTGTAGAAACCATAACAAAACAGTGTCCCATTTCATCTGGGGCTTTGTCTGCTTGAATAAAATCTCTATTGTATCTTTCGCTCCGACTATTTCCACCCCCCACCCCCCCCACCCCCCCCCATAAGTGCAGTGGAGATTGGACTTCTGTGGAGATTAAACTCCACCAGATCCGGACAGATATTTTGCTACCATGACAGCAGACAAAAGGGGAACACTTCTGAGCAACGTTTGATGGAACTCAGTTCTGTGCAAAAGCATTTCCTCTGGTTTGTTTTGTTGTTTTTTTTTTTTTTTCCCCCGAGACTAATTGTCTTGTTAGCTCTAGTATATTCCCACAAAGACGTGTAAAACCCCAGGCTGAAGAATTAGAGCTTGTTATGAATGCTCGTTTGAATCAGAGTATGATTAGGATCCCTTTCCAGAAAGGATGTACTTCAAAATAAGGTACTTTATTAGACGAGATGCCAATTTCACAAACAAAATATTTTGGAGCACAGAGATAGGCCTCCCCTGGTCAATGAATAATCTTCATTGATGGAGGCAAAGGCAATGCTTAGCATCCAGCTGCTCGATGCCAGGAGCAGATTTCAAATCTGGCAAAAGATTTTGGTCTGACCAAATCAGAAGGTAGTGTATATAAAGCAAGTGTTAACAAAAGTATCTTGATGAGAAAATGTGGGAATTTATGCTAAAGGAGCTGTCATGTGGCTGCAAACGGTTTCCTGCTGTAGGTTTCCCTAGGTGTGATGCTCCTCCCCTCCCTACCCCTATTTACGTACAAAAGAGGCCTAGGGCGGTACTTACCGATGGACGCTCTGCCTCAATCATGTTTTCAGCCTCCCTAGAAGAAAGCAGAAAGTAAATAAATCAGGAGGGTGACTGTTCCCAATGTCACTTGTTTCTGTAGCTGGTTTGTAAGCAGCCACTTGAACTTTCCAAACAGCCAGTGGTGCGAGCTGGCTGCCGTTACAGCTGCAGGCTCCAGGCGTAGCTTTTTCCCAGTTTGAGGTGAGCATCCCAAGTACCACGTCTAGGAGCGCTGCTGCCTGGTTTACTCCTCTAAAGAGCCTTGGTAACGCTGAACTTTGACAGCTGGGGGTACAACAAACTATTTGGCCTAAGGAGAGTGACGCTGGCTGCAATTTGCTGAGCTCTGAGAAACTGGTTGAAAAGCAGGATGGAAAAGAAATAACTACCTACTTCTGTGTTTCACTCGTGACTGAAATTAGAGCTGGTTCAATGATCTGTCTGGCCAAGACTTGAGCCAGTGGCATACAGCAATAAAAATCAAACAGGTTCATTTTCATTATTAAAACTGGCTGATGGTATGTTTACAAAGGATATCCTGTGAGCAGTAAGCTTCTCCAAAGACAATTCAAAGCAGGCTCTTGTTAGACTATCAGGGAAGCTCAGGGAAATAAGTTTGCAGCTTGGAGTTTCTAATGAGATTAAGAAAATTAAAAGCAGGGTGTAGCAAACTGGGAAACATGACTATAGCAGACTAGTGAGCTCACCTCCACATTTATGGCCAGATAAATGGATCTGCAACTTACTCTGAAAGACTTCTTTTCTCTGAGAAGACCCTCAGGATGAATTCTCCCTCCTGGTGGGGTTCATATGTCGATGGGATGACAACGTACTCGCTGGGAGGTAGCCGGAAGCGCTCAGAGATTTCTCGCATGTTTATATAGGTCTTACTTCTAGCTTTGGAGGCATTGTAGAGGAAAAAATCCTTTTGCAAGTGGTGCTTAGTACCATGCATCTGCAGAACAAATGAGTCAATTTGTCTTCGAGGAAGTCTTACCCGTTCCCCAGGTGGCTTGTTATGCAGGCAGTACACGGTTGGGACAGAGAACACAAATAAAGCAGCAGCTTGGCAAGCAGGGTGCTGATGAGGGATGCTGGCTGGGAACGGGTATGGAGTCTGTCACCTTTAAGTTGCTACTGGCTGGGTCTAGTTGTCTTCTGAGGACTGCTTCAGGGCCCACCTGCAGAGCTTTGGCTGACTTCTGCTGTGTAGGCACTTTTATCTGACCGTTTTGTTGGATGCTAAGTTGTGTGTAACCAAAGTTCAGCTACTTTCCTTGGAGGGTGGCATGGCAAGGAATGGTATATGCAAACTCCTGCATCTAGTGTGGTAAGGTGAAGGTGCTTTCATTGGAAAGGTGTCCTTGCCTGGACAAAACATGAATTCTGTATCTGCTAAAGAAACATGGTAATCAAACGTTGCATTGGTTCAAATAGGAAAATTAAGTCAAGAATTGTGGGCTAAGAACACTTGCAAGCCGTTGGCTGCAGAAATAACCCCCCGTAAAATAGTCAGCAAAGACAACATTTAGACTGTTATCTTCACGTTTTCCAGGTAATATAGCCTTCAGGTGAGCTTGTTTGCAAAGCTTGCGATGCCAATGATTCAGCTACTGGCAGGCTCAGAAAAACTTTATCAGTGTACTTTTAATACGTCTTCTTCAATGGCTGAAAATACCACTTGTTTTCCAAACAAATTCTGAGACTACAGAGAAAACTCTGTGGCTGCAGGATACGGGCCATTGGCATTATTCGCAGGGGGAAATGGAAGTGGTTTAGGGTGCTTCTGCGTGGGGTGCAATGGCAAAGTGCTCGCTGACCGACCGTGCAAGCTGTGGCCAGGTCACATGCGAACAGAAAAGAAGGACTATGGAAAAGGTGCAGGTGAAAACGGGATGCGGTTGAGAAGGAATTAAAAATTACTCACAAAATGTTACTAATAAGCACTCAAAGCAGAAAGGTTAGCAGTTTCACTTCTGTTACATCCCTGAAAACAAACTTGACTGGAGAGTTCCCTGCTGACTTACAGACAGGCACAACAGTAACACTAGCTGTGAGCATACACCAAGATGTCAATCTGCCTCTGTTCTGCTCATACCTCTTTGGGCACCTTGGGGAGAAACAAAGAGAAGAAACAGTCAGAGCTGCTAGGTGAGTCTGCTTGTTTATAGATCATACAGAAGGGCGTTCACGTAGATTTCTGGGGACGCAGCCAGTAAATAAAATGCCCCAAGTTATACAACTATTCTAAGCAATTTCTTTCTTCCTTTCCAGATTTCTTGGGATCTGCATGAGATCCACTAAGATCTGAGCTAAATATGTTTGTGCAAGAGGCTGAGTAAATTGACTTCTTCATGAAGTCTATAGCAGGGATGGAGGTTAATCGCTACATGTGCATCTTGGATGTCTGTTTCCTTTTTTACACTATTCTGTTAATGAAATGTTTAGTTTCAGTAAGGATGAAAGGGAGATTGAAGAATATATGGGAAAGAATATGTTAAACTCTGGCATTAAGTCACCATAAAAGCCTAAAAAGTGTGTTACTTATAGATGGGGTAAACCCTGAGTTTACTATGGGCCGAATGATTACAAAGCCTTGAATTTCCTTCCTCTCTTCCAGGTTTCCCCTGAGTTCCTTGCAAAGTAAAGATTGCAATTCACGTGGTCAGGCTGAATGATTCAGTGACTCGCTTAGTAAATGCGTACTCTCAGGATTTGCGACCACGGTGCTAAGAACAAAGTCTAGAGCTGGTACCTCGTAGATGGCAAAGCCAATGGTGTACAGGTTGGCTCCCAGCTTGCGTTCTTTCCTCCTATTTTTCTGCATCAGTGCAACGAGGAAGCTGCAGATAACCGCTTCATCCTCAGGATCATCATCTTCCTCCAGGAGCTTCAAGCGATATTGAGGATTGGTCCAAAATGTGTCTGTGAAATCCCACCAACAAGCCAAAGCAAATATGTAAAGCTTCAGTTTTCTAATGATACTCATGATCAAAGAGAACTTCTAAGTTCCCTGCCTGTGGCTCCTCAGGGAAAGTTTAAGTTGGGCTTTATATATATAGGGTTTTTTTTTACATGTTATGGGTTTTACATAGTTCTAACAGAACTGCACAGCCAAGGATATAAAATGAAGAACTGGCATCTGACAAAATTCCAAAGCACCTGAAGCTATCAGAAAGTGGATTTCCCAAGTGAAATCTAACTGTTAGAGTGAAATTGATCTCTCTTATGTTACTTGGGGCACTGTGAAGTATTTGAACAATACGTCTTTGCCAGGCCTGCCTTCTGGGCTTATGAGGTCCTGTCAGAAACCCAGTGACAGAAGATTTCCAGCTACAAAATCGCGTGCCTTATCCACTGAGGAAGCAAGGCTTTTCCTGTGGCCGAGCACTGATCAGGCTGTGGTATGACTCAGCCTGTGGGATCTAATACAGTCCCCATCAAAGAGCCCTTATCTCTCTTAAGACCTATTGCTCACCTGGATAATTGCGGCAACCGCCAGCTGAGCAGCCTCTCACCCAGCGTCCTTCGTTGACTGACACAGTCCAGGTCTGGAGTTTATCGGCTTCCAGAGTATCAGGTGTGAGGTTACAGATCTCGAGTTTTGTGAAGTGCCTCATGAAATCTTCAAATGATATCCTGGAGGAATTGAGGGGAAACTGAACCCAAATGGATTTACATGGTGGGCGGTTGTCTGAAAGATCCTGGTGAGGCGGAGGAGGGTGACCCATGTTACTATTTGGGCTAGTTTGCAGTGGGAGTGCTATGATTTCCTAATGCATTTGGCCTGCTAGTTGGTCAATTAACAGAGGTAGAGCTCCAAACTGGGGGACGCTGGGCTGAGAGGATGGTACATGTGGCGGTCTGCTCCCCCCACCCCAACCTTTCCCCATAATCCTGCTCAAGCGACAACCACGAGTGGCGGTCATGGTGGATGTGTCTGGTCGTGATGGCTGCATCTGGCTCAAAGCGTATTTGAGGGAGACGGTAACAACGCAATAGCCAAGGGCTAATTTATGGCAATGTACCCACCTAACCACAGTGCTGGTCTATGTCTGACTCAAGCCAAATTTGGAAGAAACAAACATCTGCAGTTGGTACGCAAATATGACTGTAAGTCAACCATCTTACTCCATAAATAGTGGACAGCCCAGGACCCACTGAGCTCTCCTGCACGGCAGCGGGCTGCATACCACGATCTCCCTTTGAGTAGGGATGCCTCTCACGATTACTACTCGAGGCTGAGAGAATCCTTATCGTGTCAGATACTTGATAAGTGAATTGGGAATAAGCACGCTGAACCTTTGTAATCTTGGCTAAGTGATATAAAGGATTGATTGCGCATATATAATCCTTTAAACATAAACTGTTGACCAAGTCTGGGACTAAGTGTGATCCTGCCGCACGTAGACTCCTCTCTGAGAAGGAGTTTAGAACGCAAGGGGGTCCTTTCTGAACCTCATGACTTAACGGGAGAGTCTCCCTGACAGTTTTGTCTGACCCTGTCCTCTATGCAGTAAATAATCGAGTGTACCTTGCCATCGAATCTTGTTAAACCACTATCATATTTACCATTGAACTTTGTTAATTCACTGTTTTATATCAAAGTATATTGCTGCTTCTCTCTCGTGAGTGAAGTGCATCTCACTCTCTCCACGACAGTACATAGGAAGGGTGACGGAGAGCTTGTAGAAGTGGGGCATAATTAGGACCGTGCTGGTGGCACTCAGTAAACCCTGCTGGGAGAATAAAGGGATCACAGAGCAGGGCTTACTGGGAATATGAAGGCGAACAGGGATTAGTGCAATGGTTTTAGCAGATTTAAGTAGTGCAGTGTGATTCATTTTTGCTATAGTTGCGTATCTCCTAGAGAAACACAGGTTTTCGATTGATATTCTCACCAGAACTCCCCATCCTCCACGATCTTGTGCTGCAGGCGGATTTTCTCTGCTTCGTTAATGAAGTTCCACTCCTCTGACCTTCAAAAGAGTACACAAGTTAGATTACGGTTTGCAATACAGGTTTCATTAAAATTTTTACTCTTTACTGTAAGCCTCGTAGAACGGAAAGTCAAGAGTCATCTTCCTACATCCCTATAATTTTTCCTTTGTGACCCTTGCAACCATTTGTTCTCAATGTTACCCTCCTCTCCACATGCCCAAATAAAGAAGCAATTGCCCTACTCCTCTCTGCATTCCTTTCAGACTTCTTCTTAGCAGCTCTCAAAAATCTGCTCAGCTGTGTTCATTTTATTTAGCTTGAAGACAAAATGCAGACTCTCATTGCTGGAGTAGCTATTGAAATTCCTTTTAGTAAAACCTAATGAGAAGCTTTATCCAAACTTGCTCCTGTACTGACATCTCGCTTCATCCAGTTCTTCCACAACTTAAAAGATTTTTCTACGGTCACATCTTGTTTTGAAAATGGACATTGCTGAACTTGCTAGAGGGTAAAATCCGATTGACTGGGTTCTCTCTTCGTTTCCATTGATTAAAGCCCCTCTTAACATCTTTTTTAGGTACTCTTTTCTTTTTACAGCTTCAGCTAAGTACTGAACTATGATCAACTTCAAAGTGCATGTGTCAAAATGACAGCAAAGACAATGCAGATACCTCATCATTAAATGTTAGGGTCATGCACAAGCTGCATAAGGGCAAATAAAGCTGCAGGGTTTTTTTCAAATCACGTGAAGCTCCGTTTTACTCACTTGTCACTCCAAGGTCCGTTCCATTCCACCTGTCCCCAGGGGTTTCTCAGCCTTACCAGACGTATTTTTTCCCCTTTAAATGTTGTCTAATTTAAAAAGAACGCAACAAGAACAGACTGAGAGTAGGTTCAAAAGGAAATATTCTGACTGTCAAATCGCTGATAATAGCTCCTCCAGCGATGGTGCTTTCCTGGGCCATCGCCCAGCCTGACCTGCTTGAGGTGAGTGCAGGAAGGCTGTAAAACCAGGAGGTGGCCGGCTGTGGCCACCTTTGCCCAAGCAGACCATGATGGAATATCCATCTCCCCAGAAAGCCAAAGCTTGGATAGGTTTATTTCTCCACAAGGCTTCCATTTATTTAAATATAAATTTTGTTTCCTTAGCTCATAATTTGCTTTGCTCCCCCCCCCCCCAGCTTTGCTGACGTGCATGGCTCTAGGACAGCGTAGACCACAGCTCCCCCACAGCTGGAGGAAAGGGACTGTACTCACCTCTTCCACGGCCGTGACGGAGTAGGCATGACCTTTGACAAGTCCGCAAGACATCCGGGTTTCATACTGCATTGGCACTATGGTCTGTTAGACACAAGATAAAAACTTGTGAGAGTCATGCAAAGCTCGGCCAGCTGCTCTAAGGCAGGTATTGCCACCCAGGGCTTTTGGAGGGAGGATGACACCGTTCAGGTGACGGGGTTTTTTGTCTTGTTCTCTTCTTTGCGTTTGCCAAGGTGGCCAAGCTTAGTGCCCACAGAATTAATGTTGTTGGTTAGAAAGGAGTTAAAAGTTAATAATATCAATTGGAAAGGACATTTTGGAATTTACTTTTTCCCTTTCTGTAGGTTACTGCTTTTTGCACTTGGAACATGCTAGTATATAGCATGCTTAATCAAAATAATTAGATTTTCTATTAGTAGGACTATTCAGCCCTTTCTGGGATAGTATGTTCTTCTATGGCTCAGTAAGGTTATTAGGTATTAACTGGAAACATCAGAGCAGATCAACACCTAGAAAAATACTTTCTTCTTTACACACGGCTGCAATCTTATCACAGTGACATTAAAACACTCTATTTAGTACACTGTTCCTACTAACTTACATTATTTTTTTTTAAATTCATTTCCTGTGGAGGCTTACATTTTATTCCATAATTGTTAAAATCCTCATGATAGAAATTTTTTCCTACTGACATTCAGGAAGCGCATAGCTTTCTTCAGCAATGTGTTGCTCAGGTGTAAATATATTTGAGCCTTGGTAATCAACTGTTAGTGTGTCTGATGATAGATTTTTTTTTTTTTTAAATTTGCAAATGTCAGAAAGCTGTTTATCTGGGAGGTGAAGACTTGAGAGGAAGATGGCAGGTGGTGCACACAGTCCGCTGTGCTTGTAGGAGAGATCACTGAGACCGGTGGGAAGGGAAGGCTCCGCTACGCACACGTGGACCATGTGCAAAACTTCCCCTCCTCCAATATGTCTGTCACTGAGAGGTGACTGCAGACCCCTGCCAGTAACTCTGCCATCCCTTTTTGACACATCTGAGGGTCATGAGAGAGGCAGGAGAGGCAGGGCTGGAAATGGAGAATTAGTAAGGTCACACAGATACATTCTCAGCTTGCACGGGGAGGATCTCATCCAAATATTTCCTGGCTGTCGCAATTATTTTCCATTACTTCCCTTCTGCTCCCATTTCTTTTTTTTTTTCCTTGCTCCCATTTCCATGCTTTTTATGCCTATAACCTCATATCCATTTCCTTTTTTCTTCATTTCTACTCATACTGTTGCCATCATTGCTTATCAGAACCCCTTTCTCTCTTTTCTGTTTAAGAATATTAACTTCTGCTGGCCCCGGGCCACTTCTCTAAAGTGCTCCTGAAGTCTGCGCTGTCTGCCTCTTTCCATCAAGAGTCATGACTTTTTTTTTTTCCTGGTGATGGCTCAGGAGTGTGTAATAACCAGCAGCAAAATGGCTGCCGGGGCAGCAACTATAGAGAGTTTTCCAGCCTTCTTTGAGTAGACAGTCACTGGGGAGGAAATTCCCCCCAAAACATGGGTGATTTGGGCAGCCATGCTTGCAAAACAAGACAGTCATACTGGGCTTTCCCGAAGAATTACACCATTTCAGTATTTCAGCAAGGCTAAATATGGGTGTCAAAAGAGGAAAAATCAGCTATTTCTGCTGCAAATGCAGAAGACAGTTTGTGCAACCAAAAGTTTTAGATGATGTAATTGGGGTGAGTGTTGGGGTTTTTTTTCCTCTCTGTAAAGTGAGAGATGTAATTTCATTGTCATGGAAATGCAGCTCCCTAAAGGGCCAGGTATGACAGCTGCCTGACAGAGAGAAGGAGAAAGTAATGTGTCCCTCTACAGATTTGGAAGCTTTTAAGTTTCCCAATATGGGATTTTCCTTTAACAGTTTTAACATCCCTCTCTCTATTTTGCTAGATACTGAGGTATGGTGGAGTTTGTATTTTATCACACATGTAAAACTCAACACGTTTTTCATTTTCCTTGTTACGCATTTTAAATGAGGATCTTTCTTAAAGGCAGTAATCTAAAAGGAGCATCCCGAGAGCAGACTCCCCTCCATTGGTGGGCAGAGCTCCGTAGCACTGGCTCAAAATAAGTTCACCAAGAGCTTTTGTGCCTGGAGTGAGAGCTGCGCAGAGCTTGCTTTTTCTTTCTTTCTTTCTTTCCTGGGATCTTGTTCCATTCTAGTATTTTAATTTTCTCGCTCTCTCCATCCTTTGCAAGCGAGGGACTTTATAAAATCCACTAATCATGTCCAGTTCCCAAATACGATAACTGATGTGCCACTTTGACATACTTGATGGGATTTTGCTCTCCATTTCTACTGTACAGGTAAGCTCTGGAAATTATAAGCCTTTGCCACAAGCCAACAGCCTTTTGCCTCAGTATCGGCAAAACTCTCTAGTATCAGCCACTGTGTTTGAAAGGACTGAAATCCTTTAATATGTATGTCAAATAGCATCCATAGGAACAGGTCTTTAGTGTTGGGATAACTCAGTGAAGCCAAATAAGAATTTAAAAGCATAGATGGCATGTTTCTCTAACTGTTCTGTCTGTAAATAAAAGCCCCGTGAAGTCAACCACATCTGGAAACATACGAACCCAGGCTGGCCTTTCGTCTGTCCCCTGGTAGTCTACAGTGGAGTGAGTCATCTGCGCGTTTTCTAGATTCTTCACCATTCGAGCAATCAGTTCCCCAATGTCGCTCCGAGGAGCTGATCCGTAGGAAAAGCCTAGGTTATCCTGGTACAGAGAATGGGAGAAAAGTATCATGTAGAAAGATGAGGCAGGGAGAGAGAAATGATACAAGAAAGATGAGTGGTAAAAGATAACGTGTCTCTCATTACATACTAGATGGTCCATACTTATCTGCAGTGGTTGATAGCACTGATTCTTCTTCTGCCTTCACTGCAACTTCATACTCCATAATGGTTATTGAAGCTAGATTTTTTACTTTCACTTTTAAATTAACCACAGTAAATAAAGACAATTTAAGACTATGTTGGCAACTGAAGGGTTGATTTCCATGTTCTGGTTCTGTTTGTTTCCCTTTTGGCACTTGCTGTTTGCTAATGGGTGGTGTCTAGTGGAGATTACTCCATCTCCTAGAAATGGATGTTTGCTATGTGGACTGAACCAAGCAGTTCCAAAAGGTGGCATATGCTTGATTACAGACGGAGAGGTCCCTCTCCATTGCCATTTCTTATGGCTCATCTGCAAAGTTTATATGGACTCACATCAATGGAGCTGGCCATGAGGGATCCTCTGTCAATGGCATGTTTCATGATTTTATAGATATCTTTAGGGGCATCCTTTATCTCGTAGAACTCTGTGACTCCTCCAGTGAAGTCCTCCATTGCTTCGGTGGTGTTGCCTCCTTTCAAAGCTTCATATGACCCATGGAGTCTTGGAAAGAGACAAGAAAAATAAGATTCTCTTTTACACAGCTAAAGGTACCTACCTATATATTTTTTAATGCATAATATATATTTATCTTGTGTGTATGTACAAATAAAGATATGTAAACGCACATACTAAAAAACCCCACAGACGGTCTGTTTGTTTTAAAATATGCCACCTGCACACATCAAAAAAAAAAAAAAAAAGAGATGTTGAGAATCAAATGTAGACCTCTGAATGAGTAGCAAAACCCCCTAGAAGACATGTTTTACCCCATCCCCTATTCTGAGGCATGAGAGTCTGTGGGAAAAGGCACTGGTATGTTCAGAGCCTCTCTACACGCTCATTATAGGTCCTGTACACAGTGGTTTAACCACGTCCCCAGCCAAAGCCCCGTTGGGGAGCCTGGCGCGGTCCAGCGGGTCGTTTTACTTTGCGTAGGCCTTTTCCAGGAGGGCGCTCCAGAACTCGTTGCGCTGGGAGGACTTGGTGAAGACCAGCTGGTTGTTGTACGTGGGTAAGCAGTCATCAATGACGACGTCCACCCAGTCTCCGTAGCGCCAGAACTGTATAAAGCCAAACACAAAAAAACCTCTGGGTTGACTTGGTGCAGGGAGGAAGAGCCTGGCTGAAAAGCCAGGCTGAGAGAGGAGAAATGTGGAAATTAACTGCTTCATAATGCAAAAAGTGATGGCCGTTGGGCCGCACTGAATTCCCCCGGGCAATGTGTGCGGGACGGTGAGAGGTTCCTTAGGAGATCCAGGGGAAATATGGAAAGCAGTCAATCTTTTCTGAACAGGCAGTTCTTCAGTAACTTGTTTTTGACTGACCAGCTGCTTGTGGGCCTAAAAATAGATGCTCTTGCCAGCTACCAGCGTGTCTGTGCTGGCTGTAGCGCTGCATCTGAGCAGCGAGGCAGGACTGGGCACCTGTTGCTATCCCTTACGCGCAGGACACGGCGATCTGCGAATGCTTCCTTGGTGGGTTAATGGTCTCTAATTGCCTGTATGGGCTGGCCCTTCTGTGACTGCCCTGCTGGAAGAGTTCAGGGTGAGGCAATTCAATCCCTTTTCCTTCCCTGCTGTCGCTCACGCTTCCCAAGGGTGGAGAAGCGAGAGGGAAGAGCGCGCCTGAGAACCGAGCTCTTTCTTGGGTAAATACAGTTACATCCCCTTCCTGCTAGATGAAGGGACTCACCTGGAAGTGAAAGATGCCAGCATAGTTTTGTATAAAGGACTGGTCGTGAGGTATGACTCTACAGAGTAGTTTTTTATTTAGTGTCAGGCAAGCAATGGCAGCCAGGAACCAGCAGTCGCCTGCAAACAAGCAGAAGCAGCAGATAAAATGAAGGGACAGAGCAACTAGAATCAAAGGGAAAACCTGAGATACTGCAAAGCGACACGTTAATTCTCAGTAGAGCATGCCTTTGCCTTTCAGGAGAGGGCTCTTCTCCATGTGTTCTGCAGTTCTTTAGCACTTTATTTATTTGTGCTCTGGAAATGCTCATTGGCATCATTCAAGGCTAGGTACACTCCTGTTAAAGAGATGATGTTCCCTGTAATTTAGAAAAAGCCTAAAATCTGATGAGCGCTGTTACCTGTGTTAGGCATTCACATGGGACGGGGAAATCTTATCTGACTTCTTGCGTTAGTTCTCCTTCCAAGCTTAGGACAGAGGCCAGCTGAGAGAGAACTCCCTCCCAGGTGGAGCTCTGTGCAGCTCAGGTTCAGTCTCTCGTTTTCATTTTCTGCTCTCAAGACAACCCCCTGTCCCCGTCATCGTTCTGTGGGGCCTCTTTCCTGCTTCATTGCTCTGGCGTGTTTTCCTCTTTTTGAATCTGCGTCTGCCCTGTTGTAAACATTGTCCCCTTCAGCGCTTTTCAGTTCCTCCTTCAGACTCTTGCGCGAGTTTGCTGCCTCTGCGGGAGCTCTAGGAAAGTGACTTTCTCCCATAGCACTTCTGTGTTCAGCGAAAGATGCCTCAGCCCTTAATTAAAACCTCCTAGCTGCTACTGTAAGAGAGGTTATAGGGTAAGCTTGCCTGAGCAGTGTGAATTAGTGGGGTGAGAGAATTATATGAGGTAGTGAAAACTAAACCTGATTGCAGGGAGTTGTAAAAGAAATTTATGAAACTGGTGGAGTGATAAAACATATAGAAATACATATACGTATGTATTTTGGAAAGCCAGCTCTCTCTATATAGCAGTATATTCTAAGTTACCTATTTCCCCTTAGGAAGAATGTGGGGTCCACTGTGAACAGAGTTTTCTAAACTATCCAATGTTCAGCAGAAGTCAAAAAGGTAAATGATGCTATGTGTAGTTGGGGAAGGAACGGAAGACAAAAGAGGGAACATGTTATGCACGTAAATTCATTTGCATCCACACCTTGGCAACTGTGAAGTTCTGGTCACCTCGAAAAGAAAGGCAGTTTTAAATAAATTAAAACAAAGAAAAAGCACCGGGAAGGTGATAAGGACAGTCACAAGCACAGAACACACTTAAATGAAAAAATTACCACACATCAGGAGGTATTAGCTTAGGAAAAAGATCACAGGAGAAGTTATAAAACCATGAAAGACATGGGAAAGCTGAGTGGGGAATGACTTTACACAGCAGTGCCGGTGAGTGCCGCATGGACGACTGTTGCAGAGGCATCACTTGTACCTAAGTAGCGGCTCTATATAGCAAAGTATCTTTGAGCATCTGAGCTTATGGCCTTCAATATAGGGGTTGTCCTTGAGTACAAGGCACACTTAGCTGGAGGCCTTCAGAAGCTCCTGTATGGAAATAACAGGACTAAATACCTGAAAAAATACAACAGTAGCTGATTAGATTTTTCTCTCAGTCAAATAACTCCTTCTCTTTATCTCTTATTCTTGTCTTAACTAATTTTGTCCCTCAAAGCCCAAAAGAAAGGCCAAATGGTGCTTTGTAACACGCTCGTGGTATTAGTTCATGAAAAGCAAAACACCCTGCAAAGCATCTTTTGCTTAAAGTTCTTCCCTAGACGGCTACTAGGCAGACATCAACGATGTGCTGTAGAGAGAAGGAATCGGTAGATGGGTAGTGGTATACTGAGACAGAGGATTTCAAATATCACCTTGGAAGCAAAAGAAAATTAAGTGATGCAGACTTGAAATGTGCAGGGCTGAAGTAAGAATTTCCTACCTAATTCTCCTTGGCAGATATCTGTTCTGTTGGCTCCACCGATGATAAACCGTGGATTCTCACAGATTTCCTGCAAAATACAAATAGATGGATGAGCAGGAAAAGCATCCATTGTGATGCCTGCTTGCCACAGAAATAAAGGCTGGTTTAGGACAATGTTTTCCTGTAGGATAGTTTGTGGATATCAAAATCTCTTGCAGAGTTTTCAGCTGCAGAGTTTCACTATGAAAATGTTTTGGAATCTGGATGTTCCAGACTTCAGCTGGAGTTTTCTCTATGTTTCTACAGGGTCTAATAGCTATCCTGGAGGGCTCCCTCTGTACGCGGTTCAAACACATTAAAATGAGAAGAATAGTGAAAAATATTTTTCTACACAATAATGAAAAAAAAAAAACCACTGGAGGAGACATGAGCGCAGGTAGGTGGAAAGAGCATCAGGGGACCAGATTAAATTCTTTAAAAATGACTGCAGGTTTCAGGTGTCCAGTTTGCAGTAACTAATATGCTGGGGCATTAGTAGGGTTGAAGAATTGATTTCCTCAGGAATGAACCCCAGTAATACTCCTCCTTAAAATTTGCCCAGGATCAGATGTTTAACTCTCAGGAATAATCAGTTGCTGGTTAAGAGATTTTATTCTTTTCCTCATGTTGCAGTATTTAATTGCCAACGCTACATTCAGAAATGTATACAGAGATCATCTGTCTCTGAGGACAGGAAGCTCCTCTTTTGTCCTGCACTTCGGACAATGTATTGGCTTTGTCGGTATTTATACTAGTACAGAACGGGCACAAGGTGCTGTACAGGCATAAATAATTAAGGAATTGCTGTAGGGAGGGAAGGACTATGTAGGAACTACCATCAGATGAGGTGGGACTATGGCAGGGTTACACAGAACCTTTTCTATGTGGGACAAAGAACCGCAAGGTATAGGAAAGCCAAGGGAAGAAGTAGGTTCCACCTGTCCTATAGAGAAAAACATGTCCCTGCTTTATCCCATCTCTCATACTCAAATACTTGGTACGGGGAAGGAAAAGAAGACACTTAACTTTTGGACCTGTCTCTTGTGAGAGTAAGGAAAGAAAGATATGCAACCTGAGGACCACTTCCCTGAGCAGCTGCAAATGGGGAAGAAGACAAAGTATAGTCCGAGAACCCAATCTGCTGGAAGGTGGCAGGGCTGGAGCGGGAAGGAGAAGGAAGAACCAGCTGACGATTGCTTATGTGGCAGTACAGGCAGCTGACGCTACCCCTGCGGTCTAAAGCTTTTTTCCCATGTCATCAGGGCAGCCCTGGATTTTCCCAGACTCATGTTTCAGGTCTAGTAGTTTCACTTGGCTTGAGCCCACTTTTTTGCTCCTTCACAGTAATCAGCAGAGTTGCTTTGATGTAAATATCTGGATTAGTCATATAGCCAGATAGAGAGACCAGCTTCCGGCTCCCCCCAGCAGTCACCTTATTCTTCTCGAGGGAGGGAATGGAGGGATTGTCCTGTTATTTTGGGCCTCAGTCAGCTGTCCTGCGGTCCAGTTCTGTCAGGGCAGCTGTTTGAGATGCCTTCATGCTTTTCTCCACCCACTTGCTTTGTTGAAAATATTCTTCCTCACGTTGCTGTGGTGCTGTCCTGACAAGTAGCTGCGAGATGCCAGGTTTTCAGATTGCGTTTTTCCAACCTCTGTTACTGTATTTTAGCTTGATCCTGCTCCTATTGAAGTAACAAGCTCTGAAATCAAGCATGCTGTGTTTTAGAGGAAGGTAGGTAGATGGTGCCTAAGTGTTTCCAAATATTAAATGCACAGTGATGATTGTTCCTCAGAGCAATTTATTGCATCTTGGGCTCGTTTGCTTTGGAGAATGATTGGTAAAGGAACGCAAAGGAGGGAATCATACAATTGTCCTATAGACTGATTTAGCTATGAGAGAAATGCTTTTCTTGCATTTCTTTATTGTGGCCAGGTGCGTTTAGTACACAGCGGACATGCTTTTAATATTGTATTACTCTAGTTCATCTCCAGCTGTACTAGTTGTGCTGAGTACAGCCAAAGTTACAGGGAAAGGTTTCAAGGTCTTCCAAAGCTGCTGAAAAGTACTCAGTCAGCAGAGCGAGACAACCTGGTGTTCAAGATGCAGGTGGCAGGTCTGTCCTTCCAGTCTTCCTGGCTGAGCAAGGGATTGCTCTTCACCTCTTAGGTCAAGTTTTCACAGAGAATCCCAATAGGCTGCACTTCATTCATAGAATCATAGAATGGTTTGGGTTGGAAGGGACCTTAAAGATCATCTAGTTCCAACCCCCCTGCCATGGGCAGGGACACCTTCCACTAGACCAGGTTGCTCAAAGCCCCATCCAACTTGGCCTTGAACACTTCCAGGGATGGGGCATCCACAACTTCTCTGGGCAATCTGTTCCGGTGCCTCACCACCCTCATGGTGAAGAATGTCTTCCTTATATCTAATCTAAATGTACCCTCTTTCAGTTTAAAGCCATTACCCCTTGTCCCATCACTCCATGCCCTTGTAAAAAGTCCCTCTCCAGCTTTCCTGTAGGCCATCTTTAGGTACTGGAAGGCTGCTAGGTAGGTCTCCCCTGAGCCTTCTCTTCTCCAGGCTGAACAACCCCAACTCTCTCAGCCTGTCCTCACAGGAGAGGTGCTCCAGCCCTCTGATCATCTTTGTGGCCCTCCTCTGGACTCACTCCAACAGGTCCATGTCCATCTTGTGTTGGGAGCCCCAGAGCTGAACACTCCAGGTGGGGTCTCATGAGAGCGGAGTAGAGGGGGAGAATCCCCTCCTTCGACTGGCTGGTCACGCTTCTTTTGATGCAGCCCAGGATACGGTTGGCTTTCTGGGCTGCAAGCGCACATTGCTGGGTCATGTTGAGCTTCTCATCAACCAACACCCCTAAGTCCTTCTCCTCAGGGCTGCTCTCAATCCTTTCTCCGCCCAGCCTCTATTTGTGCTTGGGATTGCCCCAGCTTGTGTGCAGGACCTTGCACTTGGCCTTGTTGAACTTCATGACGTTTGCATGGGCCCACCTCTCAACTCTGTCAAGGTCCTTCTGGACGACATCTTGACTTCATTGATGCAATGATTCAGCTAGAAAGAGTCTCCTCTGATCTGAGTGCCTCAGACTGCCTTGGTACTATCAAAAGGACCTTTGTGTTCACTGAGTTGATTCGGTTCGGAGTGTAATTTCATTACAAAGAGTCGAAGTTACAGCAAGGGAGACAGAGAATCCTGGGAAAAATCCATTAGTAGTGCGTGCTGCTTTTGGGTGGAGGGTACTTAGGAGTCAGTTGGAAGGGAGCACTGGAAAATGCAAAGGCAGCATGCAACTAAAAATGGCATTTGACCTTTGTTATATTTTCATTAGCTTTTCTTCTATGTCGGGAAAAATCCTCCAGTCAGCTTATACTGTTGCAGCAGCAGGCACTAATTCCTTTAAAAACTGCTCTTAATAAACTATGGCATCCTAAGTAATTTCCCTAAACTGATCCTCTCAAGTAGAGGAAACATCTTCTTTGGCCTGCTGTTGTGGTTTAATCCCAGATGGTAACCGAATACCACACAGCCGCTTGCTTACTATCCCCCCCGCCACCCCGGCCCCCCCCCCCCCCACCCCCCCCCCCCCACCCCGTGGGGTAGGGGAGGAGAATCGGAGAGAAAGGAAAACTCACGGGTTGAGATAGAGAGTCCACCAGGACAGCAAAGAAAAATATAAACATATATTAATAATAATAACAATAATAATAATATATAAGGATAATAATATATATAAAACAAATGATGCACAATTTCTCACCACCCAACGACCGATACAGCCCGTCCCGAGCAGCAGTCAGGGAACAGGAATATTCCCGAGCAGCCATCCCAGAACAGCAAGTTCCAGAGAGACCGAGCGAGGGAACAAACACTCGAACAAACAAACAAAAAGGCCCGAATGAATGAAAAAAAAGGAAAAAGAAGGGAACAAGAAGCAATGTGGCCCACTGGCCGACCCCCACGTATACTGGGCATGACGTCTATGGTATGGAATACTCTCTTTGGCCAGTTTGGATCAACTATTCTGGCTATACCCCTCCCAAGTTTTTGCACCTGTGCGTTAGCAAGACCTGGGAAACTGCAAAAAGTCCTTGATCGTTTAGCAGCAACCAACAACATCAGTGCACTATCACCATTCTTCTCACACTAAATCCAAAACACAGGAGCTGCTAGAGACAAAACTAACTCCGTCCCGGCTGAAACCAGGACACCTGCCTAAGAGAATTTGTAGCCTCATGCTTCTCCCTTGGCCTCTCGTGGTCTAGACCATGCTATTAAATGGCTGTGCTGCAGACTTTAAGGCAGAGCTTGACATTGTCAGACACCAGGTTGGTTTTGGAGTTTCAGAGTTGCATTACCCTCATCTGAAAGTCCTGCCTTGGTGGCACTAAACGCTGCCTTTGCTTTGTGGTGCTGCCTGCAGAGGTACGCATTTTGTGATTACTAAATTCTAACAGCTTCACAGATTCATTTTCATTCTAAGCAAAATCCATTAGTCTGCTGACTTGATTCTATTTGTATTCATTATGAAAAGAAAGCTCCTCCTGCTGTTTTTCTTGGCTACAGAAAGGATCACCATACGGAAGTCACTGAATCTGGCAGTTAATGCTGTGACCTCCGGGCAGCGAGCAAGGAGAATTACAGTGGTGCATTTGAAAGCACAGTGTCACGGCAGAGCCTTCCTATTAATGTCCTAGTGTCATTAGATCCAAACAGGACTGCAGCAGGACCTCTTGATACTCTGCATTATGTTATAATACAGACTTCTCAAGTCTCAAAGATCGATGATCTTGTCCCTGCTCTCAGTTGAGAGAAGCTCCCGCAGGCAGCATAGGCGTGGGAGGCTGAAGCCGTTAAGAAAGCTGAGCACAGCCCATCACTGAGCTGGGTATAACCTGGTGCAGGTGAGAACGGTTCTTTGGTCTTCTCTTACCTTCCATGGGTGAGCGAATGATTTAATGTTGTGCATTAACTGAGGAGGATTTTATTTCCCCTCAACGTACCTGAACCACGCTCATGCATACTCTGAACAGAAACACTGGATGGATGCTGCAGCCTTTGCGCAGGGAAACGTTCAGGGCTGTCACTTGGCTTTTGCCCAAATTGAGTATTAGGAAGTCTGCTCTGCGCATTCATGTCGTGGCATGGCAGTCACTAGCTGGGTAGAATTACAGGGGCCTTCTCGCTGCCCCCATGCCAAGGCTCACAGCTGCCCTGTGTCGCAGCCGTCCTTCTGACGGTAAGGCACAAGACCAGTCCCCGTGCCCTCGCTGCCCTCACAGCAGCACAGGACAATCATTTTGGGAGGTGGTGGAGGAGGACCTGAGCTCTGGGTAGCACTGACTGCAAAGAGAAGAGCCTGCAGGGCCAGGCGCACGAGAGCAAGGAGTAGCTCTGGGGCTGGGATGCTGGACACGTCTCACCACCTCAGTGATGAATTGCAGGAGCCCGGAGGAAGAGGTCAAGTCGCAGCACGGCTGTTGCCAGGGGAAGCAGAGAGACCCCAGGTCCCGACAGCCCACACGTGGGAGGGGGAGCTGCCCACACCGAGCTCAGTGGGTCCCTCAGCTCAGAGCAGGGGATTGGGGGAGTGTCATCCATGTGGCTGACTTGCTGTGGGTCCTTGTAACTCCCAGGTGCAAAAGCAGACTCATAGCCTTTCCATATGTTAGCACAGTATGCTGAGAGCTACGGTGAAGCAGCGCTATTCAGCTGAGGAACGGCACCATCAGCAGTGCTTGGTTATAGTGTTGGTAGCTGGCAAACACGAGCCCTTTAGATTCACTTTGTGATTCCTCAAATAATACTTGGAGCTTCTGGAAAAACTTGCACTCAACAGTCCCACATGGATTCATGTCGTTGCAAATAATGCTCATTTAAGGCAAGCATTAATCCTTCATGTGTATTATATTCTCATACATTGACCTTGGGGGAGGGAGGCAGGCTTGGATACAAATTGATGAGGTGGCATGACTAAGGTGACTCAAAGCCAGAGGCAGTCAGGAACAGGCTGCCTATTTCCCAGCTCTCTGTTTTAGATGAGATCTTACAGCACACTGATCCCTTCTTTATTTGCTGTTTCTGGGGGTATGTGGCATATACAATATGCTATAGAAATTGGGGAAAGGATCTAGAGTGAAGCCAGCGTTAGGATATTCTCTCAGGACTTCTGAGCTGTCTGGTACTTTGTTTTCTTGTGTCAGAAGAACACAGATGATAGCTTTGGGTTTGATGTTTACGTTCTATTTTGAGCCTTACACACGCCCCAGTTTGTTGTTGCTACATGAATAATAAGTATGGAGCTTCCAAACTTGTTTGTTAATGAGTGGCTTAAAGAAATATCTTTGGAATAGAGACCCTGAGGTCTTGAACCTTCCCAAAAACAAAGGCTTGATCTGTGCGTGCTCAGTTATATTAGACAAGTCTGAGGTTACATTGTGCCCTGTTTTGATGGTGTGCTGGTTTTGGCCGGGATAGAGTTAATTTTCTTCATAGTAGCTAGTATGGGCTATGTTTTGGATTTGTGCTGGAAACGGTGTTGATAATACAGGGATGTTTCGTTACTGCTGAGCAGTGCTGACACAGAGTCAAGGTCTTTTCTGCTCCTCACACCACCCCACCAGCGAGTGGGCTGGGGGTGCACAAGAAGTTGGGAGGGGACACAGCTGGGACAGCTGACCCCACCTGACCAAAGGGATATTCCATACCATAAGACGTCATGCTCAGCATATAAAGCTGGGGGAATAATAAGGAAGGGACGTTCGGAGTGATGGCATTTGTCTTCCCAAGTAACTGTTAGGCGTGATGGAGCCCGGCTTTCCCAGAGATGGCTGAACACCTGCCTGCCCATGGGAAGTAGTGAATGAATTCCTTGTTTTGCTTTGCCTGTGTGCGCATCTTTTGCTTTACCTATTAAACTGTCTTTATCTCAGTCCACGAGTTTTCTCACTTTTACCCTTCTGATTCTCTCCCCCGTCCCACCGGGGGGGACTGAGCGAGCAGCTGTGTGGTGCTTAGCTGCCGGCTGGGGTTAAACCACAACATACGCACATTTGCATCTGTCTGCCCCAGGGTGCTGGCACCCATCCGCTGTACTGCTATAGCACTCTCCTCTCTGTAGAAATAGGGGAAATCCCATCCCTTTTAAGATGATTGACTTGTGGCTGCATTTAACTCATTCACACACATTTCCAGGGGCTGATGCAGCCATGGTGATGATGAAGGAATGACAGAGCACATGCACACAGGGCACAGCAGATGAGGGAGTCCTGTTGCTCCCCCCATGTTGCTCACGTTGTTGTTGCGACAGCTGCACATGGCCTTTCTCTGCATCTGTAACAGCTACCCACAAGAACTCCTGGGTATGTTACGTTACATACTCCCAGTTCCTGTGGTTAGTTTTATCTATCAACCGCTGACTTTGCCATTGAAGCACAGATTTGGGTGTTGGGGCAGATCTAGAAGAGGCAGCCAAAAACTGCCAGAGTGAGGGAGCTGGGGAAGCTCCTCAGAACCACGTCCTCACTGCCGGACAGGGAACGGCAGAGGCCGAGGCACCGTCCCGGGGGCTGCCTCGCTGGAGGGGAGCAGCTGCCCAGGAGGAACGACAGGGAGAGAGGAGAACTCCTCCTGTGGTAGGACGAGGAGTCAACTGGGAATTGCAGAATTAGTGCTCTGTCTGTGAGAGAGACTCGGGGTGGGAAAGAAGAGGAAGGCTGGCTGGGGAACGCCCACAAGATAGGAAAAATAAATGGGATTAGTAGCAGGAGTGGGTCCTCATAGCCATTGCAACACCCACATTTATGGTAAGTGGATAATACGCTAGACAACCTTTGCAAGTTGGCTAAGCAATACTGGGAACAAACAACTAAATAAAAGCATGTTTCATACCATAACCTGTCCTTTTATCGTCACAGATTAGGAAACCAGCAGAATACTAGAGTAAAGTTGTAAGTGAAATAAGGTAGTTTTAAAAAATTAAGCCTCAGCAAACCCAGTAACTTGTTGCAGAATGAGATTTTTTCTTTCGTAGTTTCAGACAAGAAAATCCCTAGCAAATCATGCAAGAAGAAAATTAAATCTCCATATTTCCTTTTCTACATATTTCATTCCATCTCTTCTTTTTGTTTGTTTCATTTTGGTTTATTGTATTTTAGTGGTAATATACACGCTCTCTGAGCTTCCACAGCCCTAGCTAGTTATCTTCCAGGACAGCTCTAAGGAAATACATTTTCAGCGTATTCCCCCCGCCTCCCCTGACACACACTTTCTGCAAAAATGTAAGCTTAGGGTGAATACTTCAATTTACAGAAAGTAAAAGGCACTCAGCAAACATGTTACTTACACGTGGTCTCTTCCATTCGAACTTGATGGGGATTTTCTGGCTATAGAAGAGGGAGGACTCATTCGGTGGGAAATCAGGGTCTTCATAGAGAATGTTTTTCTCCAGGCACTTCTTGTGAAGCTCTTCATAGGTCTTCTCCTTTACTCTGATAATGGGCTGGTTGCGACTTATAATGGCAGAATAAATACCCCCTGTGCCCCCACCCGCACCTTCAGTTGTAGCGCTAATAGTAGCGCTGGGAACTGACCCAGCAGCTGTCTGCTGAGCCACCGCTGCATTGATGGCGGACGGCATGGGAATGAGGCTTAAAGCAAATGTTGAAAGAAAGCAAGATCTTGCAAACTGGAAGGAAATTCGAGAAAAGAGGAAGTTGCTGTGTAAACCGCTTTTTCTATCCGTCGAAAGTCTCCTCATCAAATTTGCAAGCAACAAAATTCCATGTGGTCAAGCACGTTGTGCATCCTCTCCAAGGGCAGTATTTTGTCATAAGAAATCGGAATTTATTCCTTGATGTGGAACAAGATAATCTGTTGGCTAACTCCCGTGCCCGAGTTGTAGCATCTACAGCATGTGTGTGTGCCTGCCCTGTGCGTGTAAGCGTCCAGAAGGGACAAGCTTTAATCCATGTAATCTAAAAATAACTACAGGCAAAGAGTGAGAGAGAGGGAAAGTGAGAGGATGGGGGTTAGTGAGATGGTGTCAGTCTTCTGCGCAGCTCGTGCTGAGGCCAGGCATGTTCCTGGGACAGGCTCCGTGTGCAGGCTGACTCCTGGTGCAAGCGGCTCATCTTTTCCTTAAGTAGAGAGAACAGTGAAACTGGAAGCTAAACTCCTGCTGGTTGGGGAGCGTACTTAGGAAGCACTGCCAGTCAATAAACTAGTCCTGACGCTCCTGAAGGAACTGTTGTACTTGACTTGTTGTTTCTACCCTTTGCTGCAGAAAAGATATATAGAGATTTTTACTAGTAGAGAGGATTGCCTGAAGACACGGTCCTAATGGTGAAAAAGGTAATTATTTGATGCTACTGAGGTCAGGTCAATACCTGCCAGCTGGGTTTGGCTCCTCTAGAGAGCAGCTCACCAGCACTGAGATTCACCTGGCGATAGCTACCTCCCATGTAAAAGGCACCTTTTCATATAGGGGCAGAAAAGTTTATAAGGGGCCCAGTGTGGAAACTGGGTCATTCTGTGTGTGTTAGGATATGCCAGTCTTAGAGGAGATGTCTGACTTTGCACATTTATTTTGTCACACGACAGTGGGATAAGGGACAAATTCAGTGTCTGTGAAAGAAAATCAAAACACATGCCACTCTTCTCTGTAACTCAGGTGAAATTGTTTATGTGTCAAGAAAAGCCCCCCTAACACCTGACACCTTGATTTTTCTTTGATTGGGAAGTCTTAAATCACACGATGACATCAGTGTTATTTTTGCCTAATGACACTAGTCTCTGGACTCTGGCTCACGTACACATTGCTGACCTTCTGCCCTAGGACTATGGTGTTTTCCAAAGCACTGATTCTTTTTTCTTTCTCAGACATTTGCTTGGTTTACAGATTTCAAATCAACAGTTCAATGGACAATCTCTACAGCTCATTAAAAAAAACCTCCACTAGGGGAACTTTTAAAGAAGGTAATATAGTTGGCAAGCTTGACTAACCTCTAGGAGTATTAATCCTCAGTCTTCTAACGGTGGCCTAAATCTTTTTCTTTCTATCATGAATGCAAGCGTCCTTGCACCAACAGGGCAATCAGAAAGGACCGATTCAAGTGTTCATGGAAATAGGAATGCAATTGCTTCAGAGCGGGTTGTCCAGATGCAGAACTGATGACTTCCTCATTACATTTAGATGCAAGGATTGCAGGTCTCATATTTGACATTACTTTGCAGGACAGCTTGGCAGAGCCATGTGTCACTCTTTCCAGGATATTTCAAGAGCAATGCAAGTAGTGAGATGCAAGGGCCTCTCACTGCACAGCTTCAGCAAAAATGCTCATTTTGGAGCCTGCACATATGTTCTTTCTTTCATATTCTCCCTTCTTGCCCAATACAAAAATTCATCTATTATGTCTCATACACAAAACTTTGTTTCAGGAAGAATGTCAGTAGCGCAGGTGTGGTATTTGACAAACTCCTTGTGGGCTGCTGGGGGGGATCAAGTGAAGGATTAGCAGAGGTTTTTTGTTTTTTGTTTTTTTTCTTGGGATGCCAGCAAGTGTCAGGGTATGACCTGCTGCTACTGCTACAGCTAACAGTTCAGCTACTCCCTGCATAGGGAAGGGCAGGTGGACATGCACTTCTCACTTCTAACCCAATGTTGCTCTTTACGGATGTTCAGGAGTATTTTGTGGTTATACCTGTTCAAAAAACAGCTTCTCCTTTTCTTTTTTTTTACTGGACAGATGGTTTTGTTATGTAGGTCTTTTTTGTGAGAAACAGCAGTTGCTAGTAAAAGACAAATGGTGGCTTCAAAGAAACACAATTTACCATAGAGAAGAATGGATGTGCTGTCTGCTACAGACAGCAAAATAAACCCTTTGTCCGTTAGGAATTAAACCACCTTTCACGATGGAATTTCTTGCAAGCTCAAGTACCCCAATAGCTGGCCTGTTCAGACAGAGCAAAAGTGAACTACATGGATGATAATCTTTCTGTTTAATTTTTATGAAGTTTTATCTCCAGTTGTTTTCACTAATTGAATTAAATTATTTTTCTGTAAAGATATACTATAAATTTATTTCTTCATTTATGGCATAAATATGTGGAAAAGTGAGTTGCTACAAATATCAATGTAAACGATATTCTTTGAAATTTATTTCCTCAGATCTAAAGACACAACTGCTAAGATTTTCAGCAACTAATTCCTATTGAAATCCATAGAAGTTAGGCACTTCATACCACTGAAAATTTGACCCATGAGTACGTACTATAGTGCAGATACCATACTGAGGGCCAGAGTATAAAAGCTAGTCATTCACTTTAACCAGATACCCTTGCAAGAATACTTAGTAGTGATTCTCAATAGTTAGAAAGAAGGTTGGAAGGAATAAGGCATGTAACTCGCTTCATTGTTACTTTATTTCACTTAATTTCCAACTTCAGAAATACCAGTTAAAACATTTCATTAAAACGCCCCAGACAATAATTATATCCTGTCAGAAGCACTGCTATGCTTAAACATAAGAAGCAATAGTCAATTAAAGCTTAGAAGCCGATAGAAAAATAGTCTGTCTCAAAAATAGGATCTGTCTCTCTTCTCAGAAATGTAAAAGATCTATTTGCTACTGTTCTACCTGGATTAACTTGTCTGCATTAAGCATCGCGGTATTTAGGCTCCCAGTTCCTGGAGTGGAGGCTCACACTGTCTGCTAAAAGGGGCTGACAAACAGATCTGCAGAACAAAAAAGAAGGAACCTAAAGGTCTGGTGAGGAACAAACGGCGCTTGGTAGTCAAGAGCAGAGTAGTCACAGTTTGCTCTCACACTTGCTCTTCCCAGAAATCTGCCCCGCAGAGGACAAACAGCAGCAGGTGGGAATGACTGACCAAGCACAGGGAGGACTTAGTAAGAAGAGTAGGGAACAACGTACAAATGAACTGTTACGTTACCTTTAGTTGGCAAAAATGGTGACTATCCTTCTCTACTTCCTAGGAGTTAATTTACTGATACTTTTAGAAAACACTTCCTTATCTTGCTAAAAGAAGTTAAGTAAACTTTACCCTTTTATATCCACAAAACCCAACTGATGGCATGTTCGGGTTTGACTCAAAGCAGAACTGGTTTTAAAATAATATAGTTGACAAGTGTTGCAAATGGAAAGGGCAAACAACTTGAGCCGTGGAACAATGGCAGCCTGCGAAAAGAGATGGCTGATATGGAAAGGGCTGTGGGAATGGGCAGGATGTAGGGGATGAGGGACTCAGGGTGTCTCCTAGTTTTGAAAGGGAAGAAAGCATCAGGACACACCAGTTCTGTTTGCAGAGATGGTGGGAAAAGGAGGCAAGGGAACATTAGGGTGAGTTGTAAGAGAATGGGAGAATAAGCATCAAGTGGGATGGCTAAATGCAGAATTAATCCCATTTAAATTAAAAATTTGCTTCATAAATACCAAGCTCAAATCTCAGCCAGATACTAAAAACTGACCAAGAAATTACTAAAATATGTGTAAAGGAAGCCAAACCTTGGCAAGAGTTGGAAAATGTGGAGAAGCAGAGCTCTCCGTAAGCAGAGTTGCTTCACTGAGCTGGCTTTAACTAATGATATTCAATCATCCAAAAATGCCAATTCTTTCCTAACAAAAGACCTTTTTTAATTACTACTTGCAGAGAGAGGGGAGCAATAACGTGGAAAATGTTTCTGCGTAAGTCTAGCTGCTACCCTAAGCCAGTATTGCACTTACATAGACCTGTGCCTTTTCAAAATCCAAACACCAGTTTCTAAAGCCAGCTATTGGAGAGACTTCTGCACTCCCACATTGCTGTCTTCTACTATTGCACAACTGACTGGCACAACCTGCTCAAACCTTACCTTCAGTGACGGAACTGTTTGGCTAGCCTGTTGTTTACTTTCCTGTACAGACTGCCTAATTTTGCATTGTCATAAGGACTGGAAAGGGGAAGTGCCTCTAATCACGCTGGGTGGCTCCTCCTGGGTTTGTTTTCACGAGGCAGCTTGCAGGCAGAACTCTGATGATAACCTCTGGGTCTGGCATATCTACTGATGCTGCTTGTCGAACTGGCCCAGATCTGCTGTTCTCAAGTACTCCGGTCTCTGAAGAGTGGGATTTCCAAATACTTAACATTAAACTCCATGCCAACGAGCCACAATTTATGATTTTTTGGTGCAAGTGAAGACAGAAGTCAATCTTAATGCCTAACTGAAGCTAGCCTGGAGCAGATAATATTTAGCTTTTTTCACCAAAGATACAATCCTAGTGCTATTACTTTTGCCAAATAGAAGAGCTATCCGCATTTAAATTAGTGCTTTAAAAGAAAATTTGTAGGAAATGTTAGTTTGGGGGTGTAGGTGAGAAATATGTTCCTTGATTTGATTGGATTCAAGTGAACATTTTAAGTCCTCCCAGCTTATTTCCCCTCAACGAATTCTCTGAAGAAGTTGCGTCTCCTTTCAGTTGATGCAAATCTCCCAGTCAGCATCAACACTCAGGGCTAAATTTTCCAGGATCAGTGCAGACGTCTTCATATCGTATGTGAAAACCACTTCTTTTTTTTCCCCATCTGAACAGGACAAGAGAGTTTACTATAGGATTTGAGAAGAACCCTTCTGAAACAGTGTTACACATGACTCCCCCCAGTTTTTAATTCAGACTGTCCCTGCCACCGGTGGAAAGGATTGGTTAAAAAAGAAATAGTAGTCAAATCTGCCCAGTATACACGTAAGAATGCAGCAGAATTGGAAAAACTATTTCTTTTTTTCTGACCTTTCAAACTGTGGTACATCAAGCTACGGAACTATTCAAGGATTTTTCTGAAAAAAATAACCCTTGTTTCAGCGTAGGTTTTCCACCCAGCGGCCTAAAGTCCTCGAGATTGACAGGTGGAGGCAGAAAAGTCTATGTCCACATGATTCCCAAAGTAAAGGGTTGTGCTTAGAAAGCAGCCAGAAATGATAAGCCCTTTCTGTAGATGCTACTGCCTATCCATGGGGGATCCTTCACAACTTCTAGAGATCCCCACATAGTCAGTAACTCCAGACACATTGGAATGAGCAAGAGAACAGAAAAGTAATTCTGGTTTTGTCTGCAAGTTTCCTGTTCTAGACTAGGCAGGCTTACAGATCTGAGCAAACGGTCCTTCATTTGAATTGCTGTCTCTGGTCATATTCTGTGCAGGACAAAGTTATCTGAACTTGTTAATTCTGAACCACTTTTACTGCTGTATTATTGCCTTAAAAAGCAAGTGTTCTTCAGTGCTGCATGTAATATTAGTGGTGAGTAGCTGCTGGCTCCTTTCACTAAATTCTGTCCTTAATATCAAGAAAGTAGCAAAAAAACCTAAACAAAGATGCTCCCTATGCTGTAACATTTCCTCTATAAAGCTGTCAGTTTGCCAGCTCTAGGGAATGGCAGCAGAGCAACAGTATTTCAAAAAATTGTAGTAAAAGATAAGTCAGTTGATTACCCTTGGAACAGGCTGTCACAAAAGTGGGTTGCTGTCCAAATCCCAGAACTATCACCCTTTCAACCACACATGTAGTGTGGTATTGTCCGCTTTCATCTGTGCAGCTGAAACAAGAAAATTATTTCATATACATTAGTTTCTGTCCATCAGTAGAAATTCAGCATCATACAGAGAAAGTACTAACTCAGCCTCGCCCTGAAAGTTCCCTATACTGATTTCCTTTCCTCTATTTACCTTTCTCCTGGAACAAGTAAAACTTTCTCCCATTATCAGCTAATTTTTCACTGCATAGCAGATTTCACAAAGTTAGAAGAAAAAAGTTTGAGAAGATATTTTGTGGCAAAAAGCATGGCTTTGACAACCAGAAAAATTCTGGATTTTTGCAAAATGGTAGTTAAAACTCCTAAGTATAAATGTAAACCTAATTTCAACATTTTTCAAGTAAGATGTTTCAATCTGAGGCACAATTATCTTTCATTTTGTAACTAATTTAATTTTTATTAAAAAGCTCCAAAAAACCTCAAATCAAAATGAAACTTTCCTTTCCGAGTGAACAGAATATTTTATCATTCATCTCAAAATTACTTTTTTCCAACTTCTAGATTTGATAGCAATTTAGCAACATTTTTTTTTCCATCCTGAATTTTTAAGCTTTTCAGATTTCATATCCCTGATAAAAGTATGCTTCAAATCTCTTCAACCACATTATCCAAGCTAGTCTACAGTTTTGCTCTGTGTTAAATTTTGTAGTTTTAGGACCACCTCCTGCATATTTCTGAACCCTGAAGGAATAAAGAAATGCCTGTAAAACCACCACTTATGCACGGCACAGCCCTATGGGCAACATACCTCAATAGTAAAAGTGTCATAGTGACATATTTAGCATCTCTTTCCTTACAAGCAGCTATGGATATTTTTGGCTTTTAGCTTGTTTCACTCAACCTTTGCAGGCTGTGTGTCCCCTCGTGCTTCCTTTAGAGTGCTTTTCTTGTATATTTTACCATGCTAATATATATGGTACATTTGTTGATGACTTTTGGAGACTACATGTAATGGTGTCTGTTTGTGGTTCACACATAGAATCACAGAATATCTCAAGCTGGAAGGGACCCATAAGGATCAAGTCCAACTCCCTGCTCCTCGCAGGACTACCTAAAACTAAAGCATATGACTAAGAGCATCCATCGTCCAGATGCTCCTTGAACTCTGACAGGCTTGGTGCCTTGACCACTTCCCTGGGGAGCGTGTTCCAGTGACTGACCACCCTCTCAGTGAAGATCATCTTAGAAAAATACATCTTAGAAAATACAAACACTCCAGGTGTTGCCTATTTGCGTATCTCCCAGTTTATCTTCTTTTGTCTCTCTGATAGGCTTTACTCTTGCTGATGACTTTCTTTGTATTTGAGTAAATCTGTAGAATCTCTAATTTGACTAGACTGAAACAATATGAGACTACTCAGTATTTCACGTGTTGCTGCCCTTAGACTGAACATTGTTTACCTCTGCAGTTTTATGACAGATTCTGCATGCTCTGGGACTTCACTAAGCAGTAGATGAGACTCATAGTTCTACGTTTGTAAGAAGGCCTCATGAACTAGAAGAAGCATTTCCAATGACAGTGTGTTGGCGGCTTTTGTCCATAATTGTTGTTACCTGGAAGACAGAATGTTCTTGTGGAAAGTGAATTTCCGATACAGGAACTGCTTCTTGTGGAGATATTGAAATGAATGCCCATCATCTAGGTAGAGCTCACCTATTGCACAGGCCTGTGAAACACACCAGATGGAGTACAAATTAACAGCAGCTTCTAGTGCTGGACAATGAAACTAAAAATGTCTCGCTGTATGTTATGCTTCATAGCTCTGAGAGTTCTTGAAGACTTGGACATCCTGGTTTTGTAAATTGATGTGGGTGCCAGGTGTCACCTCATTTATTAGAAAAGACAGTTGTGGGAAGTTCTCTCTCCGTGTCCAAGAGGAAGTTTGTGGCCTGCTCATTCTTGCTCCTTCCTCCAAGGGACTAGAGGAGGGCTGAGAAAGGTCAGAAAAATAGTCTGCCTCTGCTATACTCAGATAGTCTCACTTTGAGGGAACAGTGGGAGGGAGGTGGGAGCGCCCCCCCATAGGAGAAGTGGAGGATAGCCATTGGGCATACAGATGCAGATAGCATTGTGCTGATCGAACAGGCAGCAAGGACCTAAAAAGGTCAGATGGAGTAAAAGACAACTTTGTGAAGGGAATGTCATCTCAGAGTACCTCTGTGTCCAGGGCCACGTGGAGTTCATAAGAAATATCTATCATCCATTCAGTGGATTTTCCAGCCGTGGTCTTCAGAGGTATCACAGTGCCCCCCCGCTGGAATACAGGAATCTGAAAAACGAAGCCAGGGTAGAAAAGTTCATATACTCTGATCATATAATTTCAACTTGGAACAGCGATAACTGCAGCTTGCTCTTATCAAAGCTCAGAAACAAACTTTTACCACAAGTACATAAAGAAAACTATTCAACTAACAATGGGAATAGTAGTAATCTTCCTGTATTTGTACAAGCGAAATATCTTTGCTTGGAGAAGTCACCCTTACGTCATCTCACTTTACCACTAGGACACATTAGTGTTCCATCTAAGAACAAAGGAGATGGGCCTTCTCTACAGAAGCTATTTTAGATTACATTCCTACAAGGAAATTGAAATGTCACTTTTCTGATTTTGAATATTGACAAAACAAAAGCCTATTTGGTTGTGGGTTTTTTTTTCTGCTCAATGGAAGTAGTATTTTAAAACAAAAACATACATTCTCCAGTGTTACTGGGATCTTCAGAGTGCCTGGATCTTCCATTCGTTTAAATTTTCTGAAATCATACCAAATCTAGGAAAAGTGAAAAAAGAATGAGCGTGACATATATGACAAGACTTGTTCCCTCTGCAGATGCAGTTACTCTTCTGCTTAACCTTACTGTCACTATTCCTAACAACCTATTTGATGCGCAACAAACTGCATTTACTTTTTAAATCAAATGACCTTCTGGATGGAAAGAATAAATTTTCATTCCTGAAGCACAAAAATAAGCTGATCTTTTCTACAGTTTGCATAACATCTTGTATGTCTTAAAGCATCTGGGTGTGCAAAACAATGAAATATCTTTCTTTTTTTAAAATCTAGAAATGCTGAGTTCCAGAATAAGCATATTTATATTGAAATGAAAATTAACAACAAAGTTGTTAATAACAGGTCACAAGAAGAGCTACATCTGAAACTTCCCATGCACCACATCTGCCAGCAGGTTTAACTGCTTTAAGTGTGTCAGGCAGTCAATTTCCACAGAGATCTTGATAAAAATATTTTTCTTAACTTGTTTGGAGAGCCTAGTCTGTTTTTCTCCTTATATTGAGAAGAATTTTAAGTGTTCTCAGGTGCATTAGTGGAGTCACAAGGCTCTGTATGGTCTCACACACTCTTTTTTGCTGCTGTCTTTCCTCTCATTCCTCTCTAGAGTCTCAGGCTTTCCCTTAGGAACTATTTTCCCCAAATTCTTTCCCTTCCTCCACCTCTCTGCTGCTGCAGCCAAACGCTCTTTGTAGGAGTGGATCACAGTGCCATCCTGTGGAGAAATAACTTTACTTCAGAGAGGAACTGATCTCGGTACATGTTAAAGTCTTTGCTACACACATCCCAGGCTACTGAGGCTTGATTTCCTTCTTATAATTTTACCTCCCCACAGCTTCCCTCTGCTTTCCTTATGACCTTTCTTCAAAGATCCCTTTTCTTCCACATAAAAGAGAAGTTTAACCCAAAGAGAAATACATGAAAAAAGGGACTTGACAATTTAGTGAAGCTGGTTTTTGGTGTTCCATGAGAAGCAGCAAGCCCTGAGGGGAGATTTAAATTATAGGAGACCTGACATTTGTGCAGCAGCTCTTGGAAAAGCAAGAAAGTAAATTTACTGTGAGCCAAGCACGCGCAGTATCAAGATGGAAGGAAGGTTCAGAGTGGCACAGAATGGCCAGCCAGCACTTGGCGCAGTGGCAGTGCTCAGCAGTTACGAGATGGGGAGCTGGAAAGTTGCTGTATAAAATACTTCTTTGGGCTGAACAGCTGAGCAGCTTCATATTCATCCTTACCTCCTCTGACCCTGGAAGCAGAACACTCACTGCCTTGGCCTCTTGCTCCGTGACTGGATGCACCAACAAAGCATTTCCTGGAGAAAAAACATGAACATGGCTGTGGTCCTCAAGGCTGCATCTCACTGGAGCAGAAGTTGTGTGCTCTGGGGTTGTCAGCCTCCCATAGCCGTTTTAGGGGCTTGCTTGGGCACACCATGTGCTTAGGTTCACTTTCTACTGGAAAAAAGGCAGCTGATGGCTGCTTGGGTCTTCTGTTATGGCACTGGGATGCTATGGTCCCTCATAGTCTAAGAGATGACTGCCTGTTTGCTCTTCAGTTGAACAAAATAATACGCTTTTCTAACCAAAAGAGTGGAAGACAGGAATGTCTTTGTAAAGAAAAAAAATCTGCTTAAGCTTATTGCCCTGGGGATGGTTCTTCTTTGCTCCTAAAAAAATACATTAATGTATATAGAGAGTTTGATAAACCTCTTCCCTCCTTGCCCACTGGTGATGCAAGCTGAACTCCCCGAGTCCTCTGAAATGCTCTGCTTCACCACATTTAGCTTTGCTGCCATGTCCTGCCTACCTTGGTCAGACTTTTGCATGAGAAGTGAATGTCCCTTCATTTGAAAGCCATTAGTGGGGCACTCTTGAGCCCAGAGGTAACAAAAAAATAATGAAATGCGACATTCCCCTCCCATTGCCTCTTTCCGTATAAACTGAATGTGCTTTACACAAACACACTCATCTGTTAAGCTTAATTTCTGAGAAAACTGACTTTAGCAGCCAGCCACATCGGAGTAAAAAACAATCAGCTTTGGATGGTAGTTGTTTGCTACTGTCACTTCTGAAGCAGACTGTGGTTTTAGCTGCTACAGTGAACTTCCATGCTTCAGGTCAAAATTGACCATGTTTTTTCAAAGTGACTAGTGAGATTGAACTCAGTTTTTGCATCTCACATGACCCCTATTTTCGAAGTGCTGTTAAAACTGGGTCCCTTAAAGAGGTCTCAAGTTCTGTATTCCGTTACAATATAATTTTTAAAAGTCTTGGGCAGACTTTTCATGTTTTCTTTTTGTCACGCAACACTCTATCACCTCAAAAATATTTAACTCAAATTCCAGAGAATGAAAAGACACCTGCTTACCCAGCATGTATTCATTTTCCACACCAAAAGTTTCTATTTTCCCTGGAAATTCTATCCAGAGAGGCCTGTAGAAAGAAAGATAGTGGGATTCTGTTAGTTTCTCCTCCCCCACCAGCCTGTTCAAGGCCTTCTGGCATTTTCTCCCTCTCTTTACAAGGTACAGCTATCAAGAACTACCTATGGTTTGGCCTCTTGCAGCCTCACTTTCTTCCCTCCTGCCTTCTTCCTTACAAACTTGCACTACATAGACCTTCCTTCTGGCAAAGGAGAGGGGGATGAGCCTTTCTGTCCCAGTCTACCAGCAGTGCTGACACCTGATGAGCTAGTCCCTGCAGCACAGTCCTTCCTGTTCTCAGCAGCTCTCTACTGCTTTTATAGCATGTCTCCTCCTGGTCACAACCGAAAAACCTGCACCAGAAGTTCATCTGCAGTCGTTCTCAAAAAAGGGTAGTGCAATAACCGTCTCACTACAGAACGGGAGTTGTATATTTAAAGTTTGAGAGATTAGGACAATAATAGCTCATTCAGAAACAGGATCTGGGTTTCCTTACACAAAAAGCCTGTCTCACCTGCTCACTCATAGGCATCCACTTGTTCACTGCAGCTTTGCTGTTCATGCACTTGCTAATGAGACACATTTTCCACTCTGCTTGTCTCAGTGAGAAAAATGCCATGCTTCCTCTCTAATTCTCTACCTACTGCAGCAAATTTAACATAATTGAAGTTGTATTTAATATTGTGGGCAGTGCACGTCAACATAAGCTTAATTTCAAGAAAGACAGAGACCCACTGTCTGTGTTAGTGCATACAACACAGGCATCTACGCCTATACACGTGCAGACAGATGCTCACACTATGTCGGTAATGCAGATCTTCTTCAAAACTCAAACCGCTCAACCCTTGTCAAAATAACCTTTATGTTTTTAAAACTTAGGAGATGTATTGTATTTGCATAACAATAAGTAAATGTAAATATGGTGCAGAAGGACAGTTCTAGGGCAATCTCAGACACAGCAATACCAGGGAGATTAATAACATTCATCTCTTGCCGAAAGGATTGTTGCATTCAGTTCCACTAAGGCACTTTCTTAGAGGCTAGAGACCAGCAGAACAAAAGTTTATTTTCTAATTTAATTTCTGTTCTAGATTATTAGATTCTCTACTAAAGGAAAAATTATAAGAAATACTGCAGACATAAATGATCAAATTATCAATATGAAATAAGCTTTTATAACAGTAACAATTCAGCAGTAACAAATATTTTCATGAGGGGTAAAACGGCCTTTATGTTTTTCGGTCAGCAAGTTCAGAGTCCATTAAGCACTGTTTTAAGTGTGGGTTGGAATACTACATAACGTTCTTTATCATGACGAGAAGTTTGGAGTCCACAGTACTTTAAAAACATGTTTAGAGACTGTGCAGTGTCCATTGAATTAGTGTGTGCCGGGCATCATTTGGAAAAAAACCCAAAACATATAATTTTCCTCTGAGAACCCTACCAAAGCTTCTAGAATGCATGAAAATAGAATGTAGTTATTTTTGTGTGTTTTTTTTCTTTTTTAATATTTAAATAAGTAATCACAAAAGTAAGAGATGGTAATTTAACTTCCCTCCTCCACGTAACTTCCTGAAGATAATCACTAAACCTCCTGACTTATGCTCTTACCTCATAACTGGTTCAGCCGCTGTGTGTGCCCGATAGAACAGTGTGTATAAGTATGGCAGGAGGATGTAGCGCTCTCTAATGGCTTCCCGGATGATCTGGGTGTTCTTCTTCCCAAAGAGCCACGGTTCTCGCCGTTTGCTCTCCATGTTAGAATGACCTCTGAAGAAGGGCTGGTAGGCTCCAGCCTGATACCAGCGAACAAGTAATTCTGGTTCTGGATCTCCAATAAACCCTCCCACATCAGCTAGATATTGTGCAGACAAATAAAAATACACATTTTTGGAAATTATTCTGAAAAATGTGAAGTTCTCCTCTAACAAACATTCCAGGTGTACAAATCCATGCATTTCACAGTGTGCTTGCAGTTCTGCTGTTGGGCAGCTGCTTGTCCAAACAAGAGTGGAAAACTGGTGTAACAACTTATCCTTTAATAAAAGTCTCAAGAGAGCTTTTGGAGGCTGAGTGCCTTCCCCAGTGACAGAGGGCTGTCACAGTGATGCTACAGACCACCACCAGAGGACTGCTGCTCCAGATGGGACGCAAACACTACATAAGAGTTAGTGGAGAAATGATGGTGAGAACCAGGTTATTGGCTTTTGAAACCAGACTAATCTGTGAAACTGCCTGGAAATTCACTGGACGGTTGAGCTTTCCACCATCTGTGTTGCAGTCTATCTTGGGATACAAGCTTGGTGGCACCAATGATTTATGCATAGTGAGCAACTCCAGCTAAACACCTTACCTCCACAGAATGAAATCCCTGCCATGCTGATGGTGAGAAGCATTGGAATGGATATTTTCAAGTAACCCCACTCTGCCGTGTTGTCTCCAGTCCACACTGCCCCTGGAAATACCCAGTTTCAGCATTACACAGGGCGTATGCTTCAGTTTATGCTTGCAGTTAAGGAAAGAAGACAAAAGCGGTCATGAACTGCTGGTGAACTGCTGTTCATTGCAACTTTTTTTCCTTTATACACACATGCTCCTGAAATATGCAATAAAAAGCAGGTAGTAATTTGTCACAGGACATAGGTTGTTATTCTGCCTTTAACTCATACACATTTTGCCAGCCTCTTCTGATTTTTTTTAATCACTTGCACTCTTAGGAGCTCACCATGTCAGTATTTATAAGATAGTTTCTGTCCTCTCTAGACTTAACTACTACACACCAAGCTTAATAGAACAAAGCAGCATGGAAGGCATCCAGCTAGTCCTTACTTACCATACCTCTGTGATCCAGCGAAGAAAGATCGTGTGAGGACAAATGGTCTCTCTTTTCCTGAAGAACGCCTGATGAGTCCTTCTGCAGTTGCCATTTGCTGAAAATCATGAATATAAAAGTCAGGAAGACAAACTCTATAATTAGGATATTCGCTACATTGCCTTTTTAGCCCTTCCAAGGCAGGAAAATTAAGAAATCTGTACCTGCAAATACCACCTATTATTAAAGCAACACTTTCTTACTAGAATATACTTGAACAAAAAAAATTATTAATATCATGTAGTCACAGCCAATGTCATTTACATTGTTATGGTAGAAAGGCATGGATGTTGTCACATTTTCTTGTGACCAATCACAGAGTTTATTTCAAATATAGCAATATCCAGCACAGCAGAGTTTCAGTCCTTGATGGAGGTTACAGAATACCTACTACTGTGTAAATTACCATATTAGACATACTCCATGAGAATAACTGCTGGTTTGTGTCTCCAGATACTCTACCTGGTAGAACCCGTAGAGGTTGTGTACTTCCCGATGCTCCCAGTTGTTGTAGTGCACAGCATCTTTCTGCATTGTTAGTTCTGCCCCTTTGAAGACTGAAGGCTCATTCATGTCATTCCATACAAAGAGGGTATTAGTGGATCCCTGTGACACAGGGTTGCAGTTAGAACATAACAGAGCCATAGCTGTGACTTGGTGCGTTTATCTCCAGTGGGTGTCAGACCAGCCTGGGATATGAGCAGAAACAGCAGCAGCAAAGCAAGACGTGGTAATTATACTCCTGTGGTCACTTGAAAGCTGTCAGTCATTCATGTCATCTCTTCTGATCAGGGTGGCAGCCTACAAGCCCACTTGATTTTTGCAATTCTTACAAAACTCAGTAGGTACTTGCTATTTCTGCCTTCTGGTGAGGGAAAAGAGGCAGGGAAAAGAGAAGTATTAAATAGCTATGAGGAAGGAATGGGAGAAGGGCAGAAGAGAAAAACTGGAGAGGAAAAGCAGTGTGGGAAACGTCTACTACGCATGTCTGCTAGGGGAGTGGTTTCAACAACCCTACTGCAAAGCAGAATTTCGGGGCAGGTGGAACTGGAGGTGTCCAGCAGTGTTCACCCAGACACTTTCAGCACTAGGCAGGAGTGCTGGAAGGAAGGTCAGGGTGAAGCAACCATGAGCTAGGAGAGAACACTCCTACATCACACATTGCGTGCTATCATGGTAGTAAATGCTGGAATTGCAGCAGCTGTGTTAGATTATGGGTTGCTAAAATGCCTGCAGTTTGTCCATCCTACTGGTGCAACTAAGTGAGCAGGTTCACTGGTGGCATATGGGTTCCAACTTTCTTAGTGTAGACAAGTCCATGGAGAAAATCCTTCTGTGGTACTTCAGCTTATCAAGATATTTTCCTCTACATTATGACAATACAGCTACAAAAGCCACCAACTTGCTTAGCCAGTAGTTTATCTTCTGTCTTTTCCCATTTTCAGGCTTTCTGGGATAAGTAGATCAGAGCAAATAAATACACACCTTATATGTTTTGAAGGCAAATTGATCTGCATACCATTTTCGCACTTCAGGATTGGTGAAATCCAGGTAACAAGAAGAACCTGTGGATGTGGGAGATCCCAATTATTTACTTTATTTTAAGAGCAGGCATGCATTGTCTTTGCACCTAAATACAGCGGCCTAAAGCTAAGATGCTTTCCACAATGGACAGCAATAATGTAGTCACTATTGTTTCTGAGACAAAAGCTCAAGAGCAAATTCCAGGCTGACTTGGAACTTGGTACAGCCCTTGCCATGTTCTGCAGATCAACACACGTAGATTCTGGAGGTCTGAAGTTCAGCTCCATTTAAGAATGACTGCTAGCAGTTTGAAATATGTTCAGATGTGAACAGGAAGCCAGAGAGAGACAGTATCCCTGTTATTTTGAGCTCAAACGGGAAAGTGTCGCTGAGAAGCTGAATAACTATACCCTGCCACACTACTAGAAGTTGTAATATGTCCTTCATTTTTCCCATATTCATTCCTTTGCAGGGAGGTGATTGGAGACAGCCAACATGGCTTCACCAAGGGCAAGTCCTGCCTGACCAACCTAGTGGCCTTCTACGATGGAGTGACTACATCAGTGGACAAGGGAAGAGCTACGGATGTCATCTATCTGGACTTCTGTAAGGCCTTTGACACGGTCCCCCACAACATCCTTCTCTCTAAATTGGAGAGATATGGATTTGATGGGTGGAGTGTTCGGTGGATGAGGAATTGGTTGGATGGTCGCATCCAGAGGGTAGTGGTCAATGGCTCAACATCCAGATGGAGATCAGTGACAAGTGGTGTCCCTCAGGAGTCCGTATTAGGACCAGTACTGTTTAGTATCTTCATCAGTGACATAGACAGTGGGATCGAGTACACCCTCAGCAAGTTTGCAGACAACACCAAGCTGAGTGGTGCAGTGGACACGCCTGAGGGACAGGATGCCATCCAGAAGGACCTGGACAAGCTCGACAAGTGGGCCCGGGTGAACCTCATGAGGTTCAACAAGGACAAATGCAAGGTGCTGCACCTCGGTCGGAGCAAGCCCCAGTATCAATACAGGCTGGGAGATGAAGGGATTGGGAGCAGCCCTGACGAGAAGGACTTGGGGGTACTGGTGGATGAAAAGCTGGACATGAGCCAGCAATGTGCGCTCACAGCCCAGAAAGTCAACCGTAGCCGGGGCTGCATCAAAAGAAGTGTGGCCAGCAGGTCGAGGGAGGGGATTCTGCCCCTCTACTCTGCTCTGGTGAGACCCCACCTGGAGTACTGCATCCAGCTCTGGAGCCTTCAGCACAGGAAAGACATGGATCTGTTGGAGTGGGTCCAGAGGAGGGCCACAAAAATGATCAGAGGGATGGAGCACCTGTCCTGTGAGGAAAGGCTGAGAGAGTTGGGGTTGTTCAGCCTGGAGAAGAGAAGGTTCTGGGGAGATGTTATTGCGGCTTTTCAGTACTTAAAGGGGGCCTATAAGAAAGATGGGGAAAAACTTTTTAGCAGGGCCTGCTGTGATAGGACAAGGGGTAATGGTTTTAAACTAAAGGAGGGGAGACATAGACTAGAGATAAGGAAGAAATTTTTTACAATGGGGGTGGTGAAGCACTGGAACAGGTTGCCCAGAGAAGTGGTAGAAGCCCCATCCCTGGAAACGTTCAAGGTCAGGCTGGACGGGGCTCTGAGCAACCTGATCTAGTTGCAGATGTCCCTGCTCATTGCAGGGGGGTTGGACTAGATGACCTTTAAAGGTCCCTTCCAACCCAAACTATTCTATGATTCTATGATTGTGGGCTTTTTGTCTATAAAGAAGGGGGACAATCTCCTTTGCCTCCCTGCAATGAGATCTCGTCATCAAAAATAACATGTCCAATCACTGTATTATGATTGAATCAAAGTCTTCAGTATCAGGCTTCACTTAATTTCATCCAGCCTGCGTAAGCTGTGCTCACTGCAACACACCAGACTGCATTTCTGTTACCCAAGACAAGTTGGGAAGAGGGATGGCTGTTCTGATCAACAAATCCAACTTTTTTAGTTCTAGGCACTGGGACTATCTGCAGATCCAACAGACACAACAGAGAAAGTTGTATAGCTGAGGCAATTAGAACATGACTGTACCAAAGAAACCACAAAGTTTTTGAAATTATGAATATTTACAAAAAATGCAAGGAACGTAAGAATTCAAATCCACTTCCATGGGTCCCAATTAAACTATTCTGTAAAATTTTCTAAAATAAACAGCTTGAAATGTAGAGACAGAGTGTTTTTTTTACCTGGCCAACAGATGCCCTCAAAATCTCGCCCATTTCTGTCTTTCACAAAATATCCCTTGTCTTTTGCCTGTGAATACAGGGTATACATGGGATCAGCCTTAATGTGGGGATCTACAATGACGACAAGCTGCCAGGATAAGAAAATAAAATGCATCATTAGCATCAACTGTACTGAATAAAACAGTAAGAGTTCACTTTTGATAAAAGGCAGATAATCATTTCACTTCAGGTAAAGAAGGTAGCTGTGTCACTGATTTTAGAAAGCAGTTACCAGTTCTCGTATATACTGTCCTAGACCTATGTATAATATAGCTGAACTTACAAGGAGGGCATGAATTCATGCTTACGCCTCTGAAATAAGGGCCAAAACCCCATTGTTTCAGATAAAAGCAAGTGCCCCCACCCCTAAAAACACTATGTTTAATTCACTGCTGTATTCTGTGAATGGGAAAATACCTGACTTCCATGTTCATGTCCCTGCTTAAAATCATTTGCCTTAAGACATTCTCCTGGTTTTGGCAGGGATAGAGTTAATTTTCTTCCTAGTAGCTGGTATAGTGCCGTGCTTTGGATTTAGTATGAGAATAATGTTGATAACACACTGATATTTTTACTTGTTGATAAGTAGTGCTGATACCAACTTGGTATTGTATTCAGCAGTGGCAGCTGACGCACAGGGTGGAGCGGCAGCAGTGGCTTCATCTCTGTACTTTGGGAGCCATCTATCAGAAGTTATTAATAATTATACTTTCTACCTTTTCTCCTCAGAGAGCCAATCTATGGAGGAGACACCTTTCTTCATCCTCCCCTTCTTCTCCAGGCTAATTACAATAGCTCTTAAGAATTGTGAATATCATTTGGATGTTCAAACCAGCATGCTTCTATTGCTAGGTCTCCTGAATGTGTTTCAGGTCTTGCTCTGGGTTAAACAACTACTTAAAAATACCACCCCATCTGCTACCAGTGCTCGGCGCAGATGCAGGCACTGTGCAGCTACTCCAACCCCGGTGACAGGCACTGAGGCTACCCAAACCCCCGTGACAGGCACTGCGGCTACTCTGACCCCCACGACAAGCACTGCGGCTGAACCAGAGAACCAACCCGTGCTGGTATCAGTCACCCCTATACACAAGAAGAAAGCTTGGAAGCAAAAGTCAGCTCATTTAGTAAGGGATGACGAAAAAGCAGAGCCATCACAAGAAGAGGAGGAGGAAGAAGAAGGACTCATAAACGAGGCGGTAACCACTCAATCCCTATCCCTGAGTGAGCTTCAAGATATGCAAACAGATTTCATCCATTGTTCAGGGGAGCACATCATTGTCACCTGGCTGCTCGGATGCTGGGATAATGGGGCCAGTAGCCTGGAATTAGACAGTAAGGAGGCCAAGCAGCTGGGATCCCTTTCTAGGGAAGGGGGCATTGACAAAGCAATTGGAAAAAGGGCACAAGTCCTCAGCCTCTGGAGGCGACTCCCGTCAGGTGTGAAGGAAAGGTATCCCTTCAAGGAAGATGTTACATATCACCCAGACCACCGTGGAGAGAGGTATCCAGTACGTGAGGGAATTAGCCGTGCTGGAGGTGATTTATGGTGACCTGGACAATGAGCAGTTGTCCAAAGATCCAGATGAAGTCCAGTGCACACGATCCATGTGGTGGAAGTTTATATGGAGCATACCATCGTTGTATGCCAACTCATTGGCAGTACTGAGCTGGAAAGACAGAGAGGGACCAAAGGTGGATGAACTGGCTGGCCAGCTCCAGCACTATGAAGAAAATCTCTCTTCCTCCCTCGTCTTGGCTGCAGAGAAACTGTCCCGGAAAGTCCAGCAACTCGAAGAGGATACGTCCTGCTCCCCACCTATATGGACCAGTATCTCAGCTATTTGGAGTAAGCGTTCCTCTGCTCAAGAGAGAGGATATAGTGGGTACACACCACGGGCCAGCACGGGAAGCTGAAAAGTCCTTGACTCAGTGTAAGCACTACTTAGCAACAACTAAAACCATCACTGTGTTAGCAACATTATTCTCATACTAAATTCAAAACACAGCACTATACCAGCTACTAGGAAGAAAATTAACTCTATTCCAGCCAAAACCAGGACAGACATTTAAATATATCTTATTTTGTATAGCATACAACAGCAACAGAAGCTTCTAATTTTTTTAAACATGCACGTATTGTATTTTGCAGCTACCTTCTGCTGCCACTAACTGCCTTGCTGTAAAGCTGAGAAAGTACTATAGCTCCAACTAAGAGATCATAAAACTTGAATGCTATTTCAGCAGTCGCCCGTTCATTGACTTTTGGCAAAGATCAAGCATTAAGCAATTTACAACTTCTAGATATTAACTGTGTACATTTTAATACCTCTGTAATTCCAAGGAAAATATTTTAGCTGTAAAAGCAGAAATAAAGATTAACTTAAGCTAACAGACTGCACATCATACCAGGACTTTACCAGAAGGAAAAAACATTTAGTTTACAGTAAGTAATCATATCAACATAAAGCACAAATCCCAGCTAGTATAAGCAGAAAATAAAAAGTATTATCAATACAAGGAAAAGCTGAAGCAAGGATAGCAACGACCGATGGTGAAAGCTCATGTTAAGTAGAAAAATTTTCTACTGTGCCCATCAAGGATAGCACTGGGCTGCTTCTGTAAGATGGAGCTTCACATGGGTCAAACTTAGCCTGATGGTCAGGGTACAGAACAAACTATGAGATAATAAAACAGCATGAGGAGCTGAATTAAACAAGATACCTTGTGCACTGGAAGCATCATCAGACCACAACACAGCCTAATTTACTCTGTTGTAGTTAAACCGTTTCCAGTACCTGAAGTACCTTGGTTACAGCTAGATTGGCTAGCTTCACACTACAAAGAAATATTTTCTTTCTTCCTGCTATACTATTTACCTTGCGTTTTTTCTTCCTGAGATGTTCTTGCATCTTTCTGGGGTTCTGGAATTTCTTTTTGTCCCAAGTAAAATACCTCTTGCCATCTGTGTGCTCTATGTCCAGCCATATCACATCATAAGGAATGTCATGTTCATCAAAGCCAGCATCTACTGCCTTGACATCTTGCTCATCCTCATAATTCCACCGGCACTGATGGTAGCCCAGAGAAAAAAGGGGGGGTAGGGCTTGAGTGCCTAGGAAGAGTATATGAATGAAGATAACGCTGTTAATGCCCTTCAGGATTTTATCTAGAGACTCTAGAAAAGTTAACATGATTAATATGTGTCTGTCTGAAGCTAGGGAATGCTTGCCTAAGTTGAGTCTAGAGCATGTTCTTCATACTAAAGTGACTGAACTCTTGAAATAACAAACATTAGAATAAGCTCAACAGCAGAGGGCTGTTATTTTAGATATTAATATTCTAGATATTAATTGTGTACATTTTAATACCTCTGTAATTCCAAGGAAAATATTTTAGCTGTAAAAGCAGAAATAAAGACTAAGCTAACAGACTGCACATGATAATACAAGAATGAGAAGGAACTTGCTGTTCCATGATGCTGAAGTGTTATTCCAGTAACCAATATGATTTTATTCTTTAATTTTTTTCTAATGTAAAAATATTCTAGATTAGCTTAACTGTCATAAATGCAAACAGTTAAATAGATTTTAATCAGTAGAATGCAATTCCTGTGACTGCTTGAACCTGAGTAGTGTCAACAGACCCACAGGTGCCACAATACAAGGAGAACCATGGAATTGCAATTGTTAGGAATTTTTAAAATTAGAAAACATGTACGTATGTATGCATATGGCAAAAGGGAGCTGGGAAACTTTCCTGCACATGCACTTCTCCTTGGCAAGATCCTCTTGCGATCTGGCTGCTTTCCTATTCCTGTTCAGCTGAACCACATTCTCTCCATTACATCTGGCACAGCAAACAATCATTGCTAACACACTAAAGAACTACCAGGGATGTTTCTGTGCTTTAAATTCTCTTTAGTACAGAAAGAATTTTGCTTTCAGAAAATGTTAGTCCTCTTGCCTCCATTTTTTTAGTCTCTTCCTGAACCTCTTGCTTCTTTCCTTTCCCATATCTGCATGCCATCTCTGCTCCCTTCCCTAATGGACACACTGGACAGTTACCTGTCTTCTTTCTCTACTCTCCAGGATACATTACCCCGTAACTTCAGTCTTTTCTCATTATAAGGCAGACTGTCTTGATGGTGACTAGCAGTTCTAGCTCCCTGTGTCTCCTCTCTTCATCTTAGGGAGCAGTTTCAGGTAGCAGTAATTATGCTGGCTTCTCAATTAGGGCCAAGTTTGACCAGCTGCAGATGCTAGGGAAAACAAGGATGGAGCCCTGTCTTCACAAAGCACCAGACTGTGCTCTACAAACTGCAGTCTGGGAACAATTGGCTTCCTGCACACAATGGGCTAGGTAAATATTAACCCACGGTTGGGTACCGCATGTTCCTCAGAGAATCAGCCAGGTAAATGTGCCATACAGACTCCAATTATGCGAGTTAGTACCTGTCAGTCGTGCAAACTGTTTGAAGATATCAAATGCAGTGGGTCCCATCAGCAGGAAAACATCAATGATCCCGCTTTCTGACATCCAGCGCACATCAGTTACAGGCACTGCTCTCTGCTTAGCAGTCTCTGCAGCAGATCTGGATGGCATGTGCTTTGAAGGAAACCAAGGTAAAAGTGAGTATCTCTCTCTATCAAACTTTTGTTCAATGAAGGGACAAAGATGGAAACCCACAAAATTCACTAACACATACCTGGCAGGTATTAGGAATACACACTGAATGTTTCTTATATATGCTTCACAAACCCTTTACCTTGCATACTGCTTACACAAAATAGAGTAATAGTTAATGAGGAAAAATGGGTAATGAGGGGCAGAGTAATTAAAGCTTTTCTGTAATTAAAGACTATGCATTTTCTGTAGGATCTTTGAGTAATACCTATATAATAAGTAATAAAGAAAATTAATAATTTTAACCATGTAATGAAGTGCTGGAATAAAGCAAGATTTTTTTTTTTTCCTCACAGTTTCAATTTTAACAGAATTCATATGTTTGTGTTTCAAGAGTTGAGTGAGTTCATTTCCTGAACATTTTATGTTTCTTGAGGGTCAATTACATTCCATAGAAGAATGAGCCTGCTAAGCAGAAATGTGTGGCAATTCCAAGAATTTAAGAAGTCAGAAAAATTCCTCAAATCCAAGAGATTGTCAAGATTTTTGTCCACCCTTTTTTCTGCCTGCTACACCCGTGTACCTTTTTTTCTGCTCCAACATTACATATTTCCTCTCTGCCTTCTCCTGTAGACCTGTTAAGATACAAGTTCTATAACTTGACTCTTGAAAGGAGTCATCTCCTTGTTCCTTTCAGTGGTTTAATACAACAAATTTAGCAGTAGGGAGGACAGGAGGAAGAAAACTGACAATTCTTCTTTAGGGAGCAAAAGATAAGTCTCCAATAATGTTGTTAGGTTCCTGTTGGCCCTGCCCTGGAGTCTTTTCTTTCATTATTAAATTCTGAGGAAAGTGAGCAACTCTCACCTCAGCTACTGCCTTTGTATTAATATCCACCAGCGTTTCTGAAGAGTTCAGCCAGAAGATCCCTGAAGTTCTGTTAGGCTTGTGTGCTAAGAGAAGGGGCACTGAACCATAAATGCCTATTTTGTCATGTATCTTGTGGCCGAAGATATCCAAATTATAAAGCCGGTAAGCATCACCATCACTAGGACAAACAAACAGATGTGTTGGTTATACATAAGCATCCTGCACTAGGCCAATTCTAGCTCTATTGCCATTCCGCTAAACTCAGTGAACACTCAGTGAACACTCTGTATTACGGTCTTTTCGTTTAGCAACCAGAGCTGAAACGTGGACAGCCTAGATTACTGCTTCTTTGCTTTGGTCCTAGCTATCTGAATCAAACAACATTTTTGCTGCCAGTGAGACTACTGTTCATTTGCTCTAAGTCCTAAAATATGAATTCTGAACTCTCCCATCCTCCCATGGAGTTGCTCTTTTAAGAGTTCTGCTTAAACCTAGCCAATCTTGCAATTCAGAAAAAAACTGCATGGAAAATTGAGAAAAAACAGAAGAGGTCATTCATGAAATTGCGGAGTGGAGAGGGAAAGCAGAACAACTTATTCCACACGGACAGGGGCTATGATTCAGTTTGCTCTATCATTAAACAAAAATATACACTATATAATGTACATATCTCAAGCTGTTGTCTGCATTAAATTATTAAGATAATGTTATAGCTGTCCTCTTCAAAAATTATACTGCTTTCTCTAGCAATCTGCCACCTTTACCTGGTGTTTTTGAGAAGAAGTGCTTCTGTGTGTTGTGGTAGTCCATAAACATGGTCAAATCCATGTAAAGAGAAGTCCATGCCTACAGAACTAGGACCTGTGGGAATAACATTAAAAGAGAAGACCACAGAGTTCCATTCTCAGGCTTAGCTGAAAGCAACAGAGCAGAGCAACCTAACTAAAAAAAAATACTAAAAAGCAGGTTTTAATAATTAGCTCTTTCATACTTGCTTTCAACTTCAACTTCACTTTTATTATTACTTCTGTACTATAGAGGTAATTTTTTAAACAGATTTTATTGTATTTATTCTGATTTTGATCTGCTTAAGAAGATAAAACGAATCACTTTAATAGAATAAAAAAAATGTAATAGTGGGTCACTTCTTTATTCTGTAGTGCAACTGCTTAAAATTATCTCCTGTTTCTATCCCAGTACCTACAAGCCAAGCTTTGCAGCACAGTGGTACAGCAGAGTGGACTTTAGAGTCAGAGTTGCCTGTTTTCTGCTGCTCTTCTCTTCAGCCTCAGCCAGAGGAGTAGCATGCACAAGAGCCTCTGCCAGTGACACCATCTTGTCACATTACTGAATCCAGAACAACTTTTGGCAGGTGACCAGAGATCCTGTAGACTGACAAGCAGTGGCTTCAGGATCAGAACCTGACCATATGGACTTTATTCCTCCAACACAGAGAAACAGAAAAACATAACGCTGGCCTAATACATTAGATACAGCACGAACAAGGGCAACAGCTTCCTACCCCTCTGTGCCTTGACTGAAGAAGCTCCTGTCACCAAAAGGAGGCTCTTTCAGACTTCCCTCTCCCTACTGCAGCTGCTGGGTAGTGCTGGTTGCTATAAAAGTCTGCATGGTAGTGGTAATGGACAAAGCTAACCAACTCAATTAATGTATAATACAACTGGATAGACAGCAGATGGTCATAAATTTTGGTAATTAATAATTTAAATTGTATTTGAGCTACTGACCTACGCATTTCTATAACCTTCTTCTTATCCCTTAAGACTGCTCAGTATTTCCTTTCGTAGTCCTCCACTTAAAAAGAGTTTCTCTGTGACAATTATTAACGCTTAGATACCATGATTTCTGATATGTCGTGAGAATAAACCACAAGTGAAATCAACGTTATGCGCTCATACTAAAAAAGAAAATAAAAGAAAATAAAAAGGAAGTAATGCATTATATACCAGTCAGCCAACGCAGATAGGGTTACGCTGTGTCAGAAATGGCACACAGTGAGCTGACTAAATGGGTCACATTTAATGTGTTCCCTCCTGAACAGAAATCTAATGAATATTTCCAGTACTTTTGTCAAATTTGTTACCCGTCACTAATATCTGATAGGCAAGTTACAAGAAGGAGCGAGCGAGACATTGATAAACATTAAGCAGCTAAACAGAAAGCAGACAGAAATATGAATGAACACAGGTACATACAAAGCAGTAAGCTGTTTTCAGAACTAGACTGAGACTTACCATGAGCTTTGATGTCTAAGAAACTGCCAAATTTCTCTTGCCAGAGACCTAGATCCTCTTGTTTCTCCTGCATAAACAGAAATAGCTAAGCCTAGCAAATGCAACTGCTCACACCATGTATTTCTAAGAAAAATATGTTTATTAACATGAGATTTGTACATTGTTAACTGCTTTTTTGTGAAATATGGTTAATATAAATAAATCCAAAACACAATTCAGATCCCTGCTCCTAGTGGAGCACACATGCACTCTGCTACAGCGTAAAAGTAATACCTGAGGTCTTGGATAGAATCATAGAATGATAGAATAGCCCAGGTTGGAAGGGACCTCAAAGGATCATCTGGTCCAACCTTTCATGGGAAAGGGAGCCTACATGAGATTATCTAGCACCCTGTCCAATTGCAGCTTGAAAAACTCCAGTGATGGGGACTCTACCATGTCCCAGGGGAGGTTGTTCCAGTGAATGATTGTTCTCACTGTAAAAAATGTCTTTCTTCTGGATGTTGAACATGACTATGAAATGCAAAGATTGCATAGATGGAACCAAACAGGAAAACCTATACAAACAGAAACCAACCCACTCCCCTAAACAGTAAGGGTCACACAACAAAAAAACTCTCCAGACTCTCCGGAGTCCTGTGTGTGTAACTGACACTTTTAGCCTCCTTCAAATTTTGAGCCTTGCGCCCTGCCATTCATTGTCCTAGAATCTGCACTTTTTGCAGCGTCTTTCCTGTTTTTCTTTTCTACATTCATCCCAGAATAAGCGGACATGGCCTCTTGCAGCTGTGTGACTCTCCCAAAGCAAGCATGAGCCCTGGCAAAACTCACGAGTTCAGACACAAGTATCCCAAAGGCAGCATAGCTCCTGACATTTATAACAGGATGGTGGAGTAAGCAGCCATCTGCTCTACAGGAGGCTAAAATTATATCGTGGACATAACTCAGCCTCCTGAGAAAACTGGTATGTGCCTTTATGCACTGCCAGGACCTGGTCTTTTTTCAGAGAGAATTTTACTTCTGTATTAATCATGATTGGAGGCATTATTTTTGGACTGTTATAAAACAGGTCTCATTCTTCTGAAGTTCTCTTTGCAATGAACAGGGAGTTTGAAAATTACCAAATACCACCACAAAACTCCCTTTTACACATCTACTCCAAATCAAATGAGAGAACAAAAGAGAAAGAAATTCTAAATAAAAAGGCCACGGAAAAAAACATTTTTGAGCTAGATCTACCTGACTGATGCCTTCTACAGCCCTGGTAAGACACAGAAACCTTTATTCAACTATGAATTTGCAAAATATCCCAACATGAAATACCAGGTCCTTTTTGAATTTCACTGGAAAGTGGTTAGACTATGTTTGTAAACATAGAACCAGAAGAAATGAACATGTGATTCTAATTCTCTTTTCTACAAAATACTCATGCTGGAATTGCAATAGGCATGGATTACCTTAGGGGAATCACTTACTGCCTCCTCGTTTTCTGCTGTAGGTTTTCTAGTGAAAACAAATACATAGAAATAATCAGTTTATTGTTAACGTACGGAAGGATTTCAAACAGAAAATTCATATGCATTATATAAAAGTTTTGGTGCTTGACTATTCTGAAAATTGATGTCATAGTTGAGAGCTCTAACTGGCACATCATTTTAATATTAAATGTCTTAAAATAAGCTTCACTCCATATTTGAGTTAGGTTGACTTCTTGGCTTTTCACATTTATTTCTATCTGCGTTTTACCCGCCCAGAAGATCCTCACTTCTTTGTCATTCTCTGTTAAGGGCTCTCTGTTAATTACAATTTTTGAAATAATGCTCTTTAGGAGAGATGCTTGCTATGCTCTTTTTCTAGTCATGACGTGTCCTGCACTGTGGTTTCTCACCCTTCCAGCACTTTGCAGTGGCATTGACCTGTAAAATCTTGCAGCTATATGGCACATTGTAAGTTGAACAAAACTTACTTCAAGAGCTTATATGGTGAATAAAACTTACATAAACAGTAAGTTTAGTCATAAAAGGAGATGAAACTAATAACCCCATCATACTACCATCACTCATTCCCAAGAAAGACAAGGGGTACCAGGATACTTTAATGTTTTACAGAATTGGCCATTAAATGAGGTTAGCATTTTGCATATGGCTGCTGCAAGGAATTAAAACAGTCTGCAGTTAATTGATGTAGAATTTCTTTGTTAAAACTTCACCATTGTACTTACTGGTATGAAGTAAAAGAGAAGACAGTTTTCAATGCATATGAGCTCCTATCACAGAAATTGCAATTCCATAGAATTGTTTATCTTCAGCTACAGTACAATCAGTACATACTATGATGCGATAGACAGATACCATACCTATCACTGGGAGGTGGTTGTAGGTGCTCAAAATATAACAAGCCGTTGGAATTCATGCTCAGAACAGTCTCACCCTTGGACTGTAGCTCAACCTGGAAGGGGTTTGCTGTAACTTGAAGTTTGTAGTCCTCATTAATACTTGACAGCACCAAAATACCTGCCTCCTTCTGGGATATGAAGAGTCTGGCAAATGAAAAGCAACAACAGCTTTATATGAATCAGCAGCATGTGAAATCCACTGTAACTAAATAACGATTTGAAACAAAAGATGGGCTGAGAATATCCACGTACATTATAAAAACCTCAAGGCTAATGTTGAGGCAAATAACGCCAGAAATACATGCTGTCTTCATGGTTCACTGCACAGTGCAACAGGTGGCTACAGAACTGCCATGAAAAGTATCCAGAGCTTGCATTCCTTTCACGTTAACAGGTAATGCCTTAGGTAAAAATGACGCATCATAACAAGTAGGTTATTTTCTGATTGGGTCAAATAGCCTTAAGTTTCTTATGTATATGACAAAACTTTCTCCTATGTTTTTAACATGACTTTTTGAAAGTAAATTAACCACATGCATTTTTATTTTCTCTTCCTGTAACAACTTTGTATTGTAGAGAGACAACTGTAGTGTAGCACAAATGAGGGAGAAAGGAAAACACTATTGCAAATGAAGCTGTATAAGTTACTAAGGTGCTCAATCATCTCCCCATCACTTACCTCTGGGTGGTAGGTTCCTTTGTAAGAACATCAGGAACTTTGTATCTTGCTCTGAGAGGAGATGCCTCATCAATTTTAAGCCTGAAAATACCGCCTTCTATTTCACAAATTTCTACTTGTAGAAGAACCTGGGAGCAAGCAAACAGATAAACTGCTAGTGATAAAAAATACCAACTTACTTTTCAACTCAACATCATTAAACACTTACCATCTGGAAAAAAACACGCCTGCTTTCTGATTTAATGTTGTTTAGCATTGCTGAGCAACAATCATCATCCATATGAATTTACACCAGCTAACTCTACTTCTCCCCTTTCAACAAGCAACTTTTTAAGTGGACTCTATCTTCAAGTCTCTCGTGTCTAGCATTTTGCAGCTCTCCCCACAAGCAGCATGGAAAATTGGGGTAGTATACATTAATCTTGAAGTTTGGACAATTTCACTACTGTGTTGTCAGGATTAAGAAGAAAGGCAGAAAATACATCTATGCAGAGGATCTACATAGTGTGATGCTCAGAGCACGGAAGAGAGCTGTAGTTCCAAACTCCCATAATCTGAGGGCGGGTTAGGCTGCGTATTCCATGAGTGAATATGCTAGCCGCTATGCTGTTAAATTAGAGAAACAGAAGACACTCCTCTTCCTGGCTGTCTTCTTAAATGCAAAGATGACTTCTTTTTCCCAAAAAACTGCCTTTGAGCAAACACAGGAATACAAAGGTATGGTTAGGAGGTGCTGGAACATAGGTCTTCTTATTCCATTACAGAAAAAGAATTTATTATTTTGGAATAGTGGAGAAAACTCTGAATTAAAAACATTTTTTTCAGATAAAAAGAGATCTATTCAGATTTTTCATAAAGTCATTAAAGATATTTTTTTAAGTTCCTTAAAATACTTGTTCTCCTTGCACAGTCTCAAGCTGTCAAATAAATACTGACCAGTAAGGACATCTTTAGGCTGATACTTTGCATCATATCTTAAATATCTATCACTGAAGAATCTCAAAACCTGCAAATATTATCAGACTTGGTGATAATATTCACAGCTCTTTCTGTAAGCACCCTCTTACACTTGGTGGGATCTCACCTTATTCTCCTCATGAATAATTTGGAATCTGACATTCTCATCACTTAACGTGACTGAATCCAACAATGCCCGATACAAGGATTTTCCAGGATGTAGAAGTTTCTGACGCCTGTCAAGACAGAAAATTATTTTTGGTCTCCCTAATTGTTGTGGCTTATATCACAGAGGGACATAATATTGTTAGAAATGTTTACTTAATAATTTTGTCTTGATTTTTTTCAAATACAATTATTATCAGCACTTCAAGTCAAGGGGAAAAAGAAGGAATATAGTTCTGAGCACACACACATGTTTATGAATGAGATGTTAGAGGGGATTGGGCACCCATCAGTACTCTATAGGGTTTTTTAAACAATAATAGTCTTAATTCAAGTGTCCAACTAAATTCTCCGTTGTCCAGTTACATTCTTCTTCTTTCCATGACCCCAGAAATTTCAGCTGAATAATCTGTCTTTCATGTTCTGTCATATACCCCCGCTTGGTCTGCAACCCCCCAGTGAACAGCTTCTACACTCTGTGGTGATGAAGCAGTGTATGCTTGTAATTTGTAACCTTCTGAATATGCACCGAGGAAATTGTTTTTCAACAAGCCGGCTGACTACAGAGTTTTGACTACAGAGTTTTGACTACAGCTTTTGGCCCTGATGATGTTTTTAGGACAGAGACCCGGAAACAGAGGCTCTTTCAACTGTTTGTAGAATGCTCCTTGCTGACCCTAGGTTTTATGAACTATCTGTTCATAAGTGTCTTGGAGGCTACCTTAAAGGGAAGCTTCATTAGTAAACTGACTTTGTTTCTTTGCAAACAACTATTGCACAATGCGAGCAATTAGATAAAGAATTTCTTTTAAAAGCAGAGCAAAGACAGGATCTGATGCTTGCCAATGTGTGGCAACCTCCTGCTGAGAAATCAGATGTGTTATGTTAAAATGGCGACAGGCTAGAAAGGGCTGGTGTGAAAAGAGGAAGGAGTCCAGCTCCCACTGGCAAAATGTTATTTGGGGTTTAATTTCCTGCAGAACAGAAATGAGTATCTGAAACTGTAACCCAGTACGTCAGTGACTAATTGGTATACCACTGGGCAATCATTCCTTTCACTCAGGCAGCACGGGATAGAAGACAATGGAGGATGGGAGGAAAAAAAGGTGGAGGAGAGGTATCTCAGAAATGGGACGAGAAGGATCATTTAGCTTAAGGTTAGCTTTAAGAGACTAATGAGCTAGAATTTAGATTTGATGCTGAATTCTGGCCAAGGTACTTGTTCAACAAGACTGTAATCATGTATGGTATTGTCACAGACTAATGGTTTCTATCGAGAATTCTGTTGTTTTGAACTACGGATGTTCAAGAAATATCCACATCAAGAAAACAACCTGTGTCTGAGAGTACCTATAGTTAAAATATTGCTGGGGCTTTGTCAGATGAGAGGACTGACTCTTGAATTTTAACAGGAGAGGTTTTGGATGTAAGATTCCACCTTTTAAAATATGCTGATTATTGCTTGCTGACAGGTGAGTGGAAGGCTCACTTTGAAAGATAAATCCTGAAAGTAGCAGACTTGCTGTGATTAAAAATCAATGCATAGCTACTTCCTGTATCTTTTAATATTACTAGTTATTTAAAAAAAATCCCTACACTACAATTCTTCTCTTTACCTGTAAAAAGCAATCTGGTTGCATTCCTTAAAGGTGCTTTTGTCCACAGCCTCATCTTGGACACTAGAAAGAGCAGATAAAGAAAATGTTTAAACGTGTTCACCAAACACCTGCTGAATGATGGGATGATGGGGGTCCTCCTCCTCAGGAGGGGTAAGGATTAAAGACAGTGCAGACAACCGTAGTGACATAAAGTATGTTGGACTTTGAGCTACTGTGTTTGGAGATGGGAAGAATTTCTTACACATTTAGTTCCATGCTAAACCATTTCCTCTTAAACTTTGATAATTTTGGCAAACAATTGAATCTGTGACTAACAGAGCTGAATTTCAGCACAAGTGAATTCTTGGGGCTTTGCATTTTGAAGCCAGATCTCTCTCTGCAGTCCTTACAGTTAAATATTATGTTCCAGTAATAAGAATGGAGAAAAAGGCAGGATTGGCAGAAAAGGAGACACCCTGCACCCTTATCTTCTACCTGCAGTGCGACCGACGAGGGAGGGAGGCTTCTGATGGCCCTGCTGACAGCTGTATGTTATCTCTAGGCTTGAGGTAACTTTTAGATCTATTAGATAACAGTAATTTTTTTGCTTGCCTGAAAAAACGGACTGCCAGTAGTGTCTATCATCAAAATACTTCCCAGAACATGCTGTGTTCAGACACACATGGAAGAGAACAAGATATTAGTACTGGCAAACAAAGAGCTGATGCTTATAAAATACTTATTAATTATATACATGTGACATATAAAATGCAGATGGCAGCCATGAAGACTCGGTCACAATTACTGTGAACTAAACATTAATAGACTTGGATTATTATTAGCGACCTCACAGTAACCATATATTTAGGCAATTTAACCCTTCCCATTTTTGCCTGAAGACACACATGCACTTTCGGGTTTTCGCACCGGGTCTGCGGGACTCTGTCGCCGTGTTTAACACCCTGCAACCTGAGTACCTTCCAGCAGTGCAGCCTGCGCCCGAACTAACCTGCGCTGTGAAACCTGCTCTCTGCCCCCCCTCCGCGGCCAGGTACGCGGGAAGGATTTTCCCTGGCAGGGGCGGCGGGGGCAGCACCGCCACGGCCCCCGCACGCCTGCCCGCCACCCCCGGCCGACTCTGCGCTCTTGCTAGGGCCGGGCCCGCACCCCGCCGCTCCCCGCGGAAAGCTGGGGAGCCACCCCGGCAACACCGGGAGCGAGGGGAGGGCCGGCCGAGGAGCCGCTACCGGGCAGCGTTACCTGACTTCCCCCGGCGTGACCGCCTCCATGGCGGGGCTTCCCCGAGCGGCCACCGGCGGGGAGAAGGGGTGACCGCCCGCCGGCGGCAGCGGGGCCCGGGGGGCTCCCCAGAGGGAGGGGCGGCAGCCGGGGGAGCGGGGGCGCTCCTCCCGTAACGGGCTCGTCTCGCTCGCAGCAGGTGCCGGAGGCCGCGGCGCTCTGACACCGCGGGAAGCCGGCGGCCCCCGCGCGCGGCCGCGACGGCGGTTGGCACCCGGGGGCGGTGACAGCCCGGGCCCAGCCGGGGAGCGGCTCCGCCCCCCGCGCCGCTCCCGCCGGCCCACGACAGCCGCGTCGCCCCGCGGGGAGCGGAAGAGGCGCGGCCAGCGCGGCGGCGGCCTCCGTGCGGCGGGATGGCGGCGGCGCCGCGTTCCGGGAGGTGGCGGCGGCCTGAGGCCGTCCTGCTGCGGCTGCTGGCGGTGCTGCTGCTGGCGGGCGCGGCGGGCGCCGGGCAGCGTTCCAAATGGCGGCTCCCAGTGCTTACGGTGAGTGCGGGGAGGGCGGCCGGGGCGCCGCGCTGGGCTGCTCTCGGCCCCGCAGCCGCCGGCCCAGCTGGCTGTGGCGGTGGTCGGAGCGTACGTGTGCGTGGCGAGGGCAGGAGGCCGCTGCTGCTCTGCTCGTTCTCCTTGAGGGGGGGGAGCGCCGCGGGGGTCCGCGGGAGGGCTGCGGCCTGTCCTGCCCGCTATTCCGCGATCCGGCCGGGGGTGTCGCCGCCTGGGCCGCCCCTGTGTGGAGCCTGACGGCAGCCGGGGTTGGTGCGAGGGCGCGGGGCCGCGGCGCGCCTCCTGCCCCGCTGCCGGGGCCCTCTGCCAGGCTTGAGCCCCCTTTGGCGGGTCGGCGGTGGCCACAAGGGAGAGGAGGGTTCTGCGGGCAATAGTCTCGATGGGCGGCGGAGGGAGCGTGGCCCCTGTGAGGTCTGTGGGGAGGGAGGCGGCCTCCCTGGCTGGGGCCCGGCCTCGGTGGGGCCTGCGCGGGGAGAGGGCGCCCCGGGCCCCCCGCGCGACGGGGCTGGCGGCCCCCACCGTCGGGCTGTGCTGAGGCCTGGCGTCGGGAAAGCTGGGCCCCTGAAACACTGAACCGAGAGAGATGTGGGCCGTGGGGAAGGTGAAGGGATTTCCAGCTCTTCTGTTATACTGTGCGTGTTTTAAGTTGTGTGTAGAAAAGCTATTTTGCCTCCCATTAAACCTGCCTTTACCAGGCTGCGGAAGGGAGTAATGTACATGTTCTGTGAGGCTCTTCAGCTTCAGGAACAAAATTAAAGATCATAGGTGAACACTCCTGTTGATTCTTAGAACAAAAATTTCTTTTTATTGGATAGTCCAGACCTTCTCATCAGCAAGAAAATGCTAATCACTTCAACAAATGGTGATGAAAGTGATTCAGTTTTGCCGAACAAGCCTCTCAAGCCATCTTTAAGAGTAGGTTGAAGAGGTAGTGAAGCATAACTGGAAAATCCAGTAAGGCTGGCTCCCGATTTGGCATTTGCTTTCATTACTGTATTGACTTAAAACTTTTGAGTGGAAGATGATGCTTACTTAAGCTCGGTGACATTAAGCCCACTAATATCTTTTACTTTTTTGTGCTTTTGCAGGGGAAGAGGTTTAACTTTGGGAAGATTCTCTTCAGCAACACCACCATTTTCCTGAGATGTAAGTGGTTACAAGGGATTAACCTGCTCTCTCTGCTGGTTTGACACCCCCCCTACTTTAACATTTGGGACTCAAAACACTGTGAAGCATTTAACCGCACTGGTTGCGGTGACAGCTAATCTCCTAGCACTGGATGAAAGCCATAGCTCTGATATGGTTGGGAGTGTTAACAGCCTTGAAGCTTCCCAACTGTGATCTGTTTAGGCTGTAGCAGAAATGAATGGTTCTCTTCAGGCCCTCTGTAGAGAGGGCAAGGTGGGCAATGGGAGCACCATTTCATTCAGATAGCAGGTAATTAGGTGTGGGATGTGCTGAACCCTAGGTGTGCTTTTCCTATTTAAGATACGCTAAATTCCTCCAGCTGGGAGATCTGGTGCTGACTGGGACAGAGGCTATTTGTATTGCAGGGTGACTGATGCCGGTGTGCAGGAGGCAGTGCTTTTTGAGGCCCTGTTCCTTTTTAGCTGGGTGCTTCTGGGAGTGGTAAGGGAATGTTGTTGCACACTATGGCAGAGCTCTCTTGAGAGCTGTTTTCTTCTCCCGATCACTGTGTGTGTGTGTGTGTGCTACAGAGGAAACATGTTGGTAGCCTTGCTGTTTGTTGTTTCTGTTTATTGCTCTTTGCTGATTTGGCCATGGGTTATGTAGGTTACTGCCCAAAGGAGAATTTCTGTATCTGTGAACATGAGGACAGCATTTAGATGGCAATGAGATGATATAGGCGACTTGTGGAAGTGACTAGCTGATTTAGAAAGGCTTGAAATCTTTCCCATGCACTTTGAGCACTTTAAGGGGTTGTTTGCACCAGTTCTTACTGTGGAGGGTGGGAAGCTGATCTCCAGCTGCTAATTGGGGAGTTATACAGGTACAGGGGTGGTAAATGCCTTTCTGCACTTCTGTCAAATGAGGAAATAAAAGTCACTTTAGAGACAATTGGTGGGATCTGTGCCTTTGTCACTTCAAGACTTAGTTGCTGCAGTGATTGTGCTTTTTTTTTGACTGAGCAAATGAAGGTATCATGAGGATTAACTGATGCTTTTTGACGAAATTGCGTATTGCTCTGCTCTATTATGTTTAGTACTTGCCTTATTGATTTTCAGGTTTAATTTCATATACCTGCCCTTCTTGGGACAGTGTTTCAAAGGGAGTTTGTTAAAGTGCCTCCATTAATCCCACATGAAATAGGAGGCTAGTATTAGAGTGCTTATTAGTGAAGGTCCATCATGTCAGGGTTAAGGTTTTCGCACTTGTCAAGTGTAGCTCAAATGCTGAGTTTTGTGGCTTGCAGCGAGACAATTGCAAGTGTGCAGCTGCAGGATCAAAATGTAGAAATCTGATGCTTGGGGTAAAGGAGGAGGGGGGTTTGAAAGGGCATTTGGAGCTTTGGTAGGTGTTGGGGTTTCTTGTTTAAACTTCAATAGAAATAGATACCACGTTAGTATGAGTACACTAAGATGTGGGTCCTCGCAGTGAAGTGTGTGGTAAGTCTAATCATGAGATGTACAGCTGAAATAACCAAGAGAAGGAAGGAATTAAGACACGGAGAAAATAAAATTTGTTTGTTACAAGACAGGTTTGTGGCAGATCTGGCAGTAAGAACTCAATCTCCTGGCTCCTCATGTGCACTTCAACTACACTGTGCTGTCAGCCTTTAAACAGGCATTAAGCCTTAGAATTCTTTAGTGAAGACACCTGTTTTACATACCAGTGTGATTAAAAGATTTACATGAATTTATATAATGAATCACTGAAAGAGGAAGGCACAAAGGCTAGGAACTTAATTTCAGTTTCTCAGCCTAGATGATACTTAAACTGCATCTGATACTGGGAAGCTTCGACTTTACATACTGTTTCTTTTCTGCCTGTGTGGAAACTGCTCTCTCTTCTTTTGGTTGCTGTCTGTTGCTTCTTCCATTTGCTCTGCGATGTTTGTGTGGCCAATATGGCCCTTCTTGCCAAACATGATTGCTCATGGGTTGTTCATGGTTTTGGTGAGCACCTGCATCTCCTCCTCCGCCACCACCTCATTTTTCTTTCCCCTTCTTGATTTTTTGATTTTTTTTTTTGTGTGTGTGTGGTGTATTGGTGTCTGATGCTTTCTGCTTCTGACTGGGAAGACTGCAACTAGTGTTTAGTATTGTCAATAATGAATTTATTTTTATTTGCTACTTAAGTGCTATTCTAGAAGGCATCTGGTTTTCTGTTTAGGATCATGGTAGAAAACCTGCTCTCTGTAAATGAGTACAAAGACTGCATTTGAGTTGAATGTTGTTGGTTTTGTTTGAAGGCTAAGGAACTTAGATTTCCACGTTGTGGAATTCAATAAATGCCATGGATGCCTTTTCTGTCTTTTCAAGGTTTCTGTAATTTTGATCTTTGCAGATATTGGTGGATCGTTCTAGTCACGGCCTGTTTTACCTTTAGTTGGTGTTACTGCTGAACATAGTGTTTCAATAATATTACTTCTTTTTAATAGGTAAAAAGATATTTAAAAGGTATTTCTGAATCCCTCCTATTTTTTGGTAGCACTTTTTTGAGATGCTCCACATTTGATCAATTTTATCAGAAGAGCCTTTGGCTTCTAAGAATTTGCCATCTACCCATGTCACTGCAGTGCTCGTGTTGCCTCTTAGTTTCTTTGTTGTGCCCTCTGCAACATCTAGGGCTACGTGGAGAACGTATGCCTTGTTTTCATGCTTACCAGAAGGTGTCATAAAGAAACTCTTATTTTTCAGTGATTGCATTCTGATCTTTTTTTTTTTTTAATCTTTGGTATTATAGTCTCAGTTGTTGAGTTTTTAGGTCTAGATATACTTGCTTTAGTAGTCATGTGGTTTAAAGTGGGATTAGTCAGTTGAGACTCCATGGCAGGGTCTTTTTTCTAATTGCATTTTTTTACCTGCAGTGGTCAATATGAAAAACATTCGTTAAAAGCTCTGTACCAATTTGTGGGTGTCTAGTCTGAGATGGATGTTGCCTGTGAAGGTGCAGGGACTTCTTAGCCACTAGAAACATGCTGTCAACTCAAGAGTTTTGCCATCTGTTGACTGGTAAAACCCAACATAATCATCTAAATGGCTCTTCCAAGACTCTGAATAATCACTGCTCATTTTGTTTATGGGTGAAGCTTACCTTCTTAATGTCAAATTATCTTCATCAGGCTTTAGTTTCAGAATGAGATTTGAAACACAAAAATCACACAGTCTTTCCTGAGTGAGGGGGAGGGGGAAGTCTTGTGTTTCACTTTTCATGCATGTTGTTCTCTAATTAATCAAAGCAGAACGTTGTCTTATTGCTGTTTGAGGTAGCATTGCAGCTTTGACAGAGTGAGCTAATGTATAGATGGCTTGTTTGCCTTTTGGGAGTGGGGGGTGGATGTTGACTTGCAAAGTCTTACCTCTTTATTTATTTTCTTGGTGATGGTATATTGATATATTTAAATTATCTGTGCAAATTGCCCTTAGTATTAACCTGTTCCTAGCTCTTTCTACCTGCTATGTGTCCTGCGTATCTGGGAAAGGAAAATCTTTTTGTGTATAGTAATCACTGGGTGTCACTGCTGTTCTCTTGTTTGGTATTTACAGTTGCTGAAATATCCCTGATTGAGTTGAGCACAAAAAGTTTCCAAATGATCTTCAGCTCTTTAATAGAATTGTGTAATGTTATAATGGAATTCTGTTTTCGACGTGCTTCTTGCTTTCACTGTTCAGTAATGGATTACTTGAGTAAAATGTTTTTCTATTGTTTTACTTTCAGTTTCGTGTTTAAGATAAATATGGTAGTTTGGCACAGAATGGGAGGAAAAGCATGGTGGGTAGAGGGTGTCTTACATGTTCTTATTTTTTTTTTTTTTTTTTTTTAGTTGAAGGGGATGAAAAAGCTTGTGATCCCTCTCAAAGTTACAATGTTACTTGGTACTTAAGATATTCTGACTGCTACAATGAAGTCTTCAACTTTGGGGTAAGAATGGTGTGGAAAAACATGGGTTATGATTTTTAGACATAAGCGGATATGGGGGTGAGGGGATTGGAGATGTCTCACTTGCATCCTCGTTGCTCTTTGGGCCTAAAAGCACACTCCTCCATTGGAAGATAACAACTTTCTGGATCATTGGGAACGGAATAGAAAGGAATTGATCCACAGTTTGCTGGAATTACTGACTTTTCTGGGTTTTGGGTAAGGTGGAAGTGTTTGTCAGAATTCTTCTAAACCCAGAAGCTTAAATAAGTGTATTGGCTCTAAACTGAAGTGTGTGAGTTTATGGTAGATAAAAATATTATTTACAATAATGCTTAATGACAGCAAATAGAAAAAAATGAATATTTTAATGTTTAGTACAAATTTTGTTCTTCATGGAAGCACATTACAAGTATTAGCAATTTATACAAAAATGTATAGTGTTTCTATCAAATGTAGTAGAACACAACTGTGGTTTATACTGTGTAACACCTTTTCCATGTTTACTTAAAATATTAATTATGGTGGTTGTAACTACTAACCTAATACAGTACTGAGGTCTTTAATATAATAATGTAGAGTTTGTTTGTGTAGACTGAAGTTTATGCTGGCTGCTGCACCTCCACTGCAGAAATACTGGGATTTCATTTTTTTTTTCCAATTAGGTATTAATTCTTACTCAAAGCCTGTATGGTGTTTTTTGCCTTTTTTTTTGAGGAAGAATGGTCTTGCATGGTCTTGATGGCTTTTATCCTATTAAATTCTGTTCATGAGTGTGTGCAGAGGGAATTTCTGGTGCTCTCCAGGTCTTGCAGCTGCCTACTGAGAATAAACCATTTGATATATTGGATGCTAGCCTAAGTTCTGTTCTATGTTTGGCAGGATGAACAGGCAGACTACTATTTTGGGGGTACATCTGAACAGCATCCGGGTTGGTCAGGATACTATGCCACGGCTTCTCTCCTCTTTCCAAATTGCTCTGAGCTCTTCAGGCCTCAGGTATGGGTAGAAGCTTCACAGTTTGCTCTGTTCTCTCATGCAATATACAGAGAAGGTGGTATTTCCTGTTAGATGTGTTAGCATCCTGTAAGTATCACTGTAGGTTGGGAAGTACTTGTTTTTATCTGTTCATGACAACCCAACTGCAATGCTGATTTCCTAATTTTGCTTTACTTCTGGCTTGCTAGTCAACATCTGACCCGCCATAGTGGTGGTGTGGAACTCCCCGTAAAGTTCAGTGCTTCTTTTCGTTTGTGGTTCTGTGTTCTGAATTTCTTCCACTTACAGAAGGCTACTGCTAGTTGAGTAGAAGTGTGAATCTCTGGCAGCAGAGTGAAGCTCCCACTAAATCTGAGTCGATAAAGGACGGGCATTTTTTGCTCAGATAATGTTCATTTGTAATAATGGAAATGGAAGTGTGTTGAGAAATGGGTTACTTAAGCACTGATAGCAGGCTAAAAATGAAAAATATGCAGTGCTAAAACATGTTTGAAACAAATCAAATGGAAGAGAGAAGACAATGCAAAACAGCATAGGGAAGTCATGCAAACATAGACTCTACACCAGCTGTATATCACCAAGCGAAGCTGTGCAGTCATACTAATGACAATATTAATATAACATGCTGTCTTGCTTTAATGGTGTACTTAAGAATTCAAGGGAAATTGTGCAGTGTTGCATCTGTATTCAACCATTTCCGATTTACACAAAGGATCGTGGATAGAGAATACTGAGAAATGTCTCGTAACTATTGAACCTAGTGTGGTGGGTTTTTTGTTGTTTATTTTTTTAAGAAAAATGACATGCCTAAAGTTGACTTGAAATGGGTTTTTAAGAATCTGTTTGCATGTCTCTGATTCCTTTGATATGCAAAGATGGCTTGAAAAGTTTTTTTAAAATCTGTATGCTGCCTGCTTTTTATGTTTAATAATATGAGAAATGTCAGTTCTATTTTTACTTGGTTTTCTAGAAGAGATCTTGTGGGTTTAGCTGTGTAATGTGAACTCAGGCATCTGAACTGAATGTTCAGGTTGCTGAAACTGGGGTTTTAAAAGTCTAAGTGACTCTTCCTCCAATTCCTTTGAAAAGTCTATGGAAATTTTAACAAAAGATATTCCTCTCAGATAGTAATTTCTGAAGTTTCACATAAATTTCTCCTTTTGTTTTGTTCAGCTTTCTTCTTGTGGTACAGCAATTTCACTAGATTTCAAGCCACCATACTTCGGGGAGTTGGCAAAATCTTTATCTCTAATAGGCACCCGCTCATCTAGGGACCTTTTTTGCATAGACTAAGGCATAAATCTCTAAATCCTGTTTGTCTGTAGACTTCATCTGCTAATGCGGATAGCCAACAGATTCATATTTGGAAAATAAAACTAACTTCGCTACTGTCATGTCTGTGGGTCTAATTCTAAAAATAGACACGTGTTGTCTGGGGGGGGGGAAAAGCAATTCTCAAATCACAAAATACTAATCTAAGTATTTAGGACTCCCTCCACAAATGGACAGTTGTTTGATTTAGAAAAATAAAAGCTTTCTAATACAGATGTTTGGAGAATCCTTCCTTATAATCAAGTTTACTGGAAGCTGTTCTGGTAATGTCATGTTATTATGAAGTGCCTATAAATGATGTACCTTTCTTACATCATGCAGATTTTCTATAAAGAATTTGTTCATCCAGAGCCCCTCTCACCTGAGAAACAAGAGGTAACTTTTTTTTTCCTTCTAATGAGTGAGTGTAGACGTGGAAGAGAGTTTTGGCATATTGATTTATCCATTTTTCTGTTTTTCTTTGAGGGCTTAAAAGATAAGAAGGAGAGTGGAGGAAATCACACAATGGTGGCAGATAAAACTGTATGTATACTGAATTTAAACATGGCTTGGAATCCAGCAGTCCTAACTTGTTGGTTTTTTTCTTTATATTTCTCTGTATAAGAAGTTACGGGTAGCATTTACAGGGATGATGCAATTCTCTGTTTTTTTGACACCTGGATTTTTTTTATAGCTTGAAACTAGACAGCACTGTGTGGAAAAACAGAAAACAGAGTAACAGAAACAGAGTAACTGCTTCTTCTATATATGAAATGTAGAACTCGTACCACTTAAACTGATGATATAAATTAATTTTTTTTCGTAGTAATTAAAACAGATCATATCAATGATTACTTTAAAGTGGTGACTAATACTTAGCGATTACATTTGGTTTCATCTTTAACTAGTCAGTCTTTTAAAAGATGGTACCTAACAAGTTTAGTGATTGCTTTTGATTTTCAAATCTGTTAGTATTTGTATTATATATTATGTTCAAGCCTTAACCAGGAACGATTGTCAAAATAGCTTCAGATTGAATGTCCTGGATGGCAACAAACAAAATATATTTAACTCCCTGTGTACTTACAGGGGCATTTACCTTAAAACTAAACCATAAATAGCTGTGTGTGCAATTGTGAAATAAGGAATCAATGCAGCAAGAGATGGAGATTTTTTAAAGGCAAATTTGGTGTATTAAAAAACCACATCAATTCTCTTAAGTTTACTGTGTTTTTAACTAAATCTTTTAATTTTAGTCAATATCAGCATAAACTTTCTTTTTGATAGATAAAATTCTGTTGGCTTTAGGTCATGTAGTCAGGAGGTTTCTTAAAAGAAATGCATGCCCTTAATACTGAAATTCTCTTGGAGAGGCCGTTATAAAAAAAGTCTTTGTGGTAGTTCTGCAGTGGTCACGTGAGAGGTATACATGTAGATAGTCTTAGTTTTAACCTTAAAGCTCTTGGTAAATATTGCAGTTTCTTAGATGGCTAGAACTTCTTCAGTTGTGGAATTAACAGCTTTGTATGCTGGAACTCAAAGAAATCTCTGATTTGTTTTATGGTGAAAATATTTATATGGGCAAGCTTCCTCTGTTAGTTCATTGGCAGGGTTTGAGTCTTATAGGTATGAGAGCTGTTGCAGGGGCACTAGTAGTTTCCACAGGAAATGACTACTATGGAAATTTTTTACTTCTCAGCTGCCTCTTTTTATCTTACACTATAAAATTCAGCCCTCACCAGAGAGCTGAGTTATATGTAGCTGTGCTGTTGCAAACAATTAATTTCAGGAGGAAAGAAGTCTCTCTGTGACGGTCCTAAAATTTCTAGACTGAAAACAAGGAATAGGATGCTTTGCTGAATTCTTTGTAGCTTTTGCAGTACCTTTGAGATGACACTTGCAGTAAGCCAGTATTAGATTTGCAAATAAGCCCTGATCACCTCCCAGCTCTTTGAGGATTCTTCTGGATTCAGACAACTGAATTTTAAGTATTATGTCTAATAAATAGGTTTAAAATTTACATATCAAATATTTATTAACAAGTTTTAGGCCTGGGAAGAGATGAACTTTATTTTTTATATGGAAGATATCACCCACGTATGGCAAGTATACTTCTGTCTTTCTCATGTCTTCTTGACTATGCACTGTCTACACGTAGACATTTTATTTTCAGGCAATGAATGCTGTTATCAAAACTTGGCGAGATGGGCCGTATATATTTATTGTGCAAATTGGAATTACAACTGCAAAGGATTCTACTACCAAAGTTAAAAGAATGGAGAAAACAACGCCTTCCTCGTATCAAAATAAGCCCTTTACAAGTAAGATAGCTGTTTATACAGTAAACTAAAAATACAGTGCCATTTTTTATGTATACCAGTCTGAGTGTATTCTAAGGTACTTTTAATATATACTGTATGGTTCAATTTCATAAGACACTATCTTTCACTTCACATAGATGTAAGTATTACCTACTACAACTCTTTCTTATCGTAAGAAAATAGGTGATTGTTCATGTCTTGAAGATCCGAAGGCTGTTGGTCTGTCAGTTTAATGATAGAAGTAAAGAAGAATCCCAAGCAGTTCAATTTTGAGGCTTGGTGTTGTGTTTCAGAAATGTCCAGACCAACACAGTGATTTATATTAATAAGCTCAAATCATGTAGAATACAAAGATCGTAATTGTCATCTTGAAATTATATTATAGTATATCTAACAGTGCATTGATAACCTATCCAAGCTTTACAGAAGCTTGAAAATCCCCTTAAAAAGTTAACTGATGTATGTTTCTGAACTTTGGTGTTACACATGAATCTCCAGCACAAATTACTTTTACTCTAAGTACTGCCATGAGTTACTTGGTAATGGAGCATGTAATTTTAATTGCATGCTTTTAGCTGAGTGTGTTATGAGTCTTAACTTTCTTTGATTAAAGTGCAAGTTAGATTTAAAAGCTATGTGAAGATTTGGAATTTCTTTATGCTTGAGTAAAAGTCAGTTAAGTACTTTGGCCTGACTTCCTCCTTTTGGTTCTTGTTCAATTTGGTTATTGGATTGTCTTTTGACAGTGACAGTAGAACTGAAGGGGCCATATGAGTATCTCTCACTTGCAGACTATCCTCTGATGATTGTAAGTAAAACAGCTTTTCTTTGACCAGTTAATTTGAATCTCAATTAAATACTCTCCTTCCATACTTTAGGAAACACAACAAAGCCAGTGTCTCAGAAAAAATAATTTAGTACAGGGTGTTTTTTGATTTGGGATTTTGTGGTTGGTTTTGGGTTTTTTTTTTTGGTACTAAATGCAGAGTAGGGAAAACAGACATAGATTTTAGATGTTCGTATACGCCACTAATGTTGTCCTCCTCTGGATTGTTTGACTTAATGCCTGTCAATTTGTAGTTGCAGAAGTTATCAGTATCATTAGCTCTAAACTGAGCGGTTTTACTGATGCTGTTTTTCTCCTTAGCTCATATCTTAGAAAATTTGCTATTCTATGCTTTTGTTTACAGCTACCCTTTCATTTGTCACTGCTTTCTTTGTTCTTTTACAGCGTAATCTTTCTTCCTCCACCAGCTGTCCTACACCCCATGAGGTGGTCCTTAATACTGCCTAACAGTGAAAGCATAATTGAACTACAAAGAGCTAATCCTTTTATTCAAAGGAGTTGTTGACTTGGTTGCTAGTTGCCTCTGTCAAGGAGCTAAGAAAATAAAAGAACTTAAATATTTATGTAGTGTAGACAGAGTTTAGCTGGGGATCAATAACAAGTAAGGTCTCTAGCCTGACTGTATTGGCAAGAGTGGCCTGTAAATAGGAGAACCTGATGACATTTCTGAAACATGTGTTTTACTTCCTGCAGAAGTAAAAAGCCTCCAGCAGCTCTATTGACATGTAATTCACTAGGGTGAATATCCACATGTGGCAGGTCCAGAAAAAGGTGTCTGTCTAAATGTTTCTGTAATGGAGCACCTGAATGTGAACTAGCATGCCTAGGTCCTTACCGTTTGAACTGCTTGGATTAGTCAAATGTGAAAATCTGTAAGGATCAGTAAGCTGTTCTCCTAAGGGAGGTGTTTTCAGTTTGTGAAAGTTTCAGTGGATTGTGTAGCTAACTTCAATCCTTGCTTGGTTTAAAAGAAATCTACCTTCTGCAAGAGGAGACTGCCTGATTATTACTGTCCTACACTTTGACTAAGTACTTTCCACTAAGAAATTTAATGTCTTACTCTCTCCTTCCTATGCCTCTTAATCTCAGTGTCCTTTTCAAAAACTTAACTTGCCCTGATATGGTGCTGTTATTTAGAAAATTCAGCACTGAGTAGCATTGTCAAGCTTATTGTTCGCCGTAGGAGACACATCCCCTGTAAGTTCTTCTGAAGCCAATAACACGGGGCTGAAAAAGAAAAATATTGCAAAATGATAATATTTAAATGAATATCTGAGTTTCTTTTTCAGTTCCAGATTTTTGGCTGACCTAAAGCTCGGTCAAAAACTGATTTTGCTGGAAATTAGCTTTTGAGAGAAGTTGTCAAATTATTTGAGCAGAGGGATTACAACCATCAGTTGCTTATCTCTGTTCTGTGAAATGGTGTGTAAAGGTGACTTGTAAGTTTATTTGCAGAGTACTGTAAATGTACCATGAAGTTAGTAATAGAAAAATATGTGAGAAGGGGCAGGGTTTCTAATACTTGATGATTTGCCTGAGCTCTTATCAGAGTTTTTGAAAGCTAGTAGCACTTGATATCTTCCTTAGAAAAACTGCCTGTGAATAAATTGGTAGACTGCTCTTCAAGAGAAAAATTGCTCAGAAATTCAATTACTCTGATTCCATTTGTTGGCAGTGAGAAATTGGACTGTCACTGTAAAAGAATCCAGAGAAGACAAATGAAGCAATGCTTGCTTCTAGTCACTTTTGTATATAAAAACTTCAACAGTTGCTATATTCAGGGAGGAAATAGAGCTGTCTTACAGCTATGGAATGGAAACAAGGAGATAGTTTTTCTGGGTCTAAGGTTCCTATTTCTTTCTTTTTGTGTAATAGTTTTTCATGGTGATGTGTATTGTGTACGTATTCTTCGGGGTTCTATGGCTTGCGTGGTCAGCCTGTTACTGGCGGGATCTCCTGAGGATCCAGTTCTGGATTGGTGCTGTTATCTTCCTGGGAATGCTCGAGAAAGCAGTTTTCTATGCAGAGTTCCAGAATATCCGCTACACAGGGGAATCTGGTAGGTAACAACTGCAGTTTGCAGTTTAATTGATGGGGCAGAGCACTAATGGCTTATGCTAAATTGGGGTGACAGATGCGTATTAAGTATATGATTACTTGAGTATTGTTTCAAAACAAAGAACAGGGAACCAGTTTCTGCATTTTTTTTAATATATTGTAAATATGATGATTTGTGTTCTTTTAAAGCTAAAATGCTGTTGCTTTCTGTGACTCCTGAGCGTAGTGTCTTAGGGATGTAAAATGCTAGATTCTGGAGAGTATTCACTGTAGGACTGGCTTGAAGTTTAAAATAGGACTTCTTAAGTGTAGCTTGTAATTCAGTTCTGACAATTGGTGTTGGCCTTGGAAAGAGATTTTGAAACTCCATTTTCAATGTGACAGCATTGAAGGTGACGTTTGGTATTCAGCCCATAGCCTGATAATCCATTTTAAGCGATTCTCTCCACATAAAACTTTGGGACTCTGATTTTGAGTTTTTAGAATGGATGCATATAAATGAAACTCTGCAAGTAAAACTTCATTATGACTTTAATTGGCCACACCCATGGTACAGAAGGTTTTGTTGGTTGACTTGTTTGCAAAATCATCCAGGCTGATCTTACAGATGTTTTGTGGATCACTTACTCTCTACTTTCTATGGATGTAACATTTTTTCAATAGCTTTCTTATGCTAAGTGACCGCTTTTCTGAAAGCTTACTCCAGATGTAGATAATAAAAAGATTATACACCTTAATAGCCTACTTTCTGAAAATAATTGTCTGCTCTCATACTACAATTGCATGCAGTAGTTAATAAAACAGAAATTATATTTTAATAACCTAGCTTCTTCCTCTTTGCTTTTGGTAGTTCAAGGAGCAGTAATACTGGCAGAACTGCTTTCTGCTGTGAAGCGCTCGTTGGCTCGAACTCTGGTCATCATAGTCAGCCTGGGATATGGGATAGTCAAGTGAGTAATTCTGTTACAAGTTTGTTGTGTTCTATTAAAAGGCTTTTCACTGTTGGTTTTTAATAACTTAGGGCAGTATTCATCTCGCTTAAAAGGTAGGTGCTTTAGTTAAGTGCTGTAAAGGTCTAGACTTCTTCACTAGTCAACAGAGATATAATTCCATATGGTGATTACTCTTCTTCCCACCCCCTTCCATGTACCATTGTTGGGTGGGTTTCTGAGTCACTGTTGAGATACTCCACTGACTGGAATGGGAGCTTTATATGCCTTCCTTCTGGGCAAGGAGGAGCTTCTAGAAATGGGGGAGGTCAAGAATCACTGATGGGGGAGGGGATCTGCTTTAGGAGGCTTCTGCTGCCAAGACTGCTGCTCATGTGTCTGTCCCCAGCTGTATTCAATGGTAAAACAACATGCTGTGTGGTAGTAGAAGCTTCTAGCAAGTGTGAGTGTGTTGGGGGAACTGTTGAAGGGGAGGTGGGCTGAGACTTCTTGAAATGGTCGTAAAAAGCTAAACAGGTTAACTAGGAAACAGGGCTGTTACCGATCTCTTCCTTAGTCACATCACGCCATAAGACAAAATGAATAGTAAGCTTTGAGCGTCATAATAAAATTATTTCTGGATCTAGAAGTGGCTTGTCACAAGGACCTTTTATTCACATGCTTCATGCCTTATGTTAGACTCAAGTTGACATGACTTCACTTTGTTTTCCCCCACTTAATCTAAATTTCACTTTGTCTTCCTATAGGCCTCGCCTCGGAGTTACTCTTCACAAAGTAGTTATGGCTGGAGCCCTTTATCTATTATTTTCTGGCATGGAAGGTGTTCTTAGAGTCACAGGGGTGAGTAATAACTGCTTGAATTTTCCCATATGCCACAGATGCTACTGACTTTACTTATATGCTAAGGGAGAATCCCAGGGCTATGCTGAAAGAAGGGAACAGAGACAATGAAGTGGTTAAATTCTGAGACTGTGGATATGGATTATTGACAATTATTTTAAGTTTGTCTTCTCTATTTATCAGGATGTAATTCTGTGTATTTTGAAATAATTCTAATAGTTTTCTAATTAGTCAGGTTTCAGACACTATATTTTGCCCAAACCCTTGTGTCTAATACTTTGGATTAGGTAAGGCTAGTTGCAGACACAAACATACTGCTTGGGTCACCTGGCCATGAGTCTAAAAAAAAAACCACAAAACCCACCACCACTCCAAATTTAGAGGCTGTACCTGGGGAAATGCATGTGAGTGGTGCTGCTACTTCTTTCATTAAGTGCATCTCAGAATGTAGATTTCTGTTGTTCTGTTTTTGGTATTTTGGGATAAGGTATTTAACCTTATTTTATTTATCTGGTACTTTTTCAGTTTTTCTATGACACTGTGGCTCTGATAGCAAACTTGGCCCTGTCCATGATTGATGCCTGTATTATTTTGTGGATATCCTTTCATAAACTGCAGAATGTTACAAGCTTATTCACAGCTTATTATTTCTGTTTTACACTTAAAAGGAATAAAAGGTGATTTACTTGTTTGGGTTGGGACTTTGATAGTTTTTGATGTACCCACAAAGGCAATTTTTACCACTTTCAGTCAAACTTGTGGTTGCCAGTGGAGCATTCAGTTTGTCCATGGATAGTGTAAAAGATTTAATTACTACATCTCTAACAAGCTGATTGCTAGTTTTCTGTAATGGAAGTGGCCAGAGCACGTTGTTGCAGCAATCGCCTTAGCAGAGGCTTCTTTTAATGGTGCTAGATTGACTTAATCTGGAAAACTACTTCTCGACTTGCTGGTGGAGAACTGAGAACTGACAATGTGGTATTGTCAGTTCCCCTCTGTGCGTTGGGCTAAACTCTTGGTTCAAACCCTCTGCTTCTGTAGTAAAACTCAGAAGCATTGTGGTGGAGTATTTGTGGTTTCTCATAAAACAGCCTGACCCTCCTCACTTCTTCTGTACCTTGTTTCCTTTTCAGTTTGTTCTTACTGGCTCTCTCTTTGTCTCCAGGCCCAGAATGATCTTGCCTCCTTGGCTTTTATTCCCCTGGCTTTCCTAGATACTGCCCTGTGCTGGTGGATATCCTTCACTATTTTACTTCGTGGGGTGTGTTTTCTTTCAAATTTGTTTGTTTTTTTTTTTTTTGGGAGTCTCTTTGGCTGAACTTTTTTTTTAAATCAGCTTCAAGTTATACGTTCTTTCTACTTCTGGTAAAGTTAATAGAACCTCTGTCATTGAGTGTTCAGGTAAGCTTCTGCTACAGCCAGTGCAAGGAAGACTAGGTAACCAGTAGATACCTGTGTTAGAGCAGCTCCTGCACATAGACTAGTTAAGTCTGTCTGTTATCAGTCTCTGATTGCTGAAGTATGAAATGAATTTGTTCTAGTGTAGCACTAACGGTACCATAGTAGTAGCCTTTGGAGAACAGACTCAGTTTATGTTTTGGGGAGAAGGTTGCTTAGCAACATCAAACCTAAAATACTTTCTGTAAAATTTGAACTCATCTTGAAGTAGGTGACAAAATGGAGCAGTGTTAACGTTTTGGTGTCTTGACATACTACATCCAAACAACCATAATCTTGTGTGACTTCAGCAACTGCTGTCAAATGCTGAACTCAAAGCCACATATAGCAAAATCCCTATAAAGTGTCTTTAGCAAAAGTCAATCACAAAACTTTATTTAAAATGTAAACAGCTTGCTGCCCAGCCATGAGAACCCCAATTCTCTCCCACCATGATGTGTCTCCTAAGCGCTTGTTTTGTCACTATGAAAATAAAATTGTAGGCAAAAGGGTGAAGACACTTGTATGCACTGCTTTGCTTTTAACTCGCTTCTAGTTCAGACTTGACTTTTCCATTTATTAGAAGTACATCTGACACTTTTCTGGAGGAATGGGTCATAGTCCAAAATAGATGCTTGGATACCATCTTTGTGCAATGAGTTCTAGGTGTCGATGCCTAAATAACATGAAAGGCATCGATCCTGCTGTTTGGTACCTTTGCCATAGGATGAACTTTTCTTCTACTGAGTCTGGTCTACCTTTTTGGAGGGCTAAGTGTGTGGGTGGGAGAGCTGTTGATCATAAGATCTGTGTCCTCCTAAGTCTGTGACCAGCTTCTCCCTTCAGAGGTTTTCCTTGACTTTCCATACATATTCATCAGCTTAACTCAAACAATGAAACTGCTAAAACTTCGAAGGAATGTTGTGAAACTCTCTTTGTATCGGCACTTCACCAACACACTCATCTTGGCAGTAGCAGGTAAGCAGAAAATTACATTAATGAAATAAGAGCACTCGCCTTTTCCATATATGGCTTGATTTGATCACAAAGCAGATTTTTGAGTTTGGTGACCTTTCTGTAAATGCAATCAAAGTATTTCGTATTTCTAACACTTGACCCATTTCTAATAGTGGGTATATGCCAAGTGTTATGTTGATACTTCAGAGGCAGTGGATTATTACTCCTGATGTTAATAAGATCAGTAGTTCTATGCAGCTCCTCTAATGGAGCACTTTTGTCCCTCTTCAGGCTGCCAGGGGCAAAAGATTATTATCCTCTGCTATTAACTTCACAGAGGTAGTTTTTGCCAAAATCACAGTATCACTGTGTACCTTGGGATTTTTAAGATGTGTGAAGACCGGATAGCTGAAGACCAGAGTGATTCTCAGAAAAACAGTATTCTTAGTATTGTAACATAATGCTCTCTGTATTCTGGGAGAATACAGATTCAGATTCTCTTTTCATTTGTAGTAGTGATGAACGGAACTTCAAGAATAAATCTGTTGGTGCTTCCACGTGTTCAGCTCCTCACCTATTTGGGAATGCTATCCATACAATGAGCAGAAAACTTCTAAGGACTGTGCTTTTTTATTTAAACAAAAAAGCGCATTCCTTTTAATTAACAGCTCTGATTAAATTCCTCTCAGCATCTGGTTCTTAGTCATTATAGAACAGCTTTAGTAGAGGGAAGTCTCATCTTCTAAAATTGTGGTGAGAGCATAGTTTGAGCACTGGAACTCTTGTGGGTCAAGATCTGAATGCTTAGGCATTCAGGCAGATCAGATGGTTCAGTTACTTCAAGGTAGGCTTTATTTGTCAACTGATAATGAAACCATGGTTTGGAGGCTAGATGAAAGTAATACAAGAATAGTGAATAGGGATGAGGAGTTGGCTAAATACTTCATACTTGATTTATGCCTTGTGTCTCTGAAGAACCAAGAGCAAAATATACTGGTCTGTGCCTAAATTACTGTATAACGTCAGTGCAATAAATCAATCTCTTGTTTTCCAAAACTAATAAATTGGATTCCAAGAATTCACTATTTAGGTCTTGGCCCTTTGTTTGGGAAACACAGTCCTATTAGTAGTATATTTGGATTAGCATATTTTGTAGTAATAAGCAGCTTGTTTGTTTTAATATTGCAGCATCTATTGTATTTATCATCTGGACCACCATGAAGTTCAGGCTGGTGGACTGTCAGTCGGTGAGTCTATATTGAATGCTTTCTGCAATTGCTGCCTCTTAGTAAGTTTACATTTGGCAATGTAAGAGGTGAGATTGGGCATTCTGGAACAGATTTTTCTGTGGATTGTGTCTGGAGTAATATACCATATGCTAAAATTCTCACTGTTGTGGGTAACAAGCCTCTTTGTCGGATGCCTATAGTTCACCCTTGGAACGAGCTGAGGACACAGAGTCTCTTTCTTCACAACTTTTTCTGTTTGTGCTGCTGTTTTCCTTGACAGGACTGGCAGGAGCTATGGGTGGATGATGCCATCTGGCGTTTATTGTTTTCAATGATCCTTTTTGTCATCATGATTCTGTGGAGACCATCTGCTAACAACCAAAGGTTCAGCTTTTCTTACCTCTCTTTCTAAAGATACTAGTTTTTGGGAATGTTTGTTTATCCAAAGAAGTACTGGTGGGTGATTTTAGTTGCTGTGTACTGATCCATAAGGATACTAAGCAGTGTGTGTAAGGACTTCAGGAAAAGTAAGTGTAGGAAGTCACATAGATAGAATTCCATCTGTTCCTGGTGGTGAACTTATTTAAAAAGAAGTGACTTAAACTTTTGATTATGTAGTTTAGCATAGGTCTTAAAAACAATGAACTACACAGAATAATCAAGTCATGTGAATGCTGGGGTAATGAATCTCTTGGGTCGCAAGAGATACTATTCTAAGATAGCTTTCATTCTTTCCCTCCTACAGGTTTGCTTTCTCACCACTGTCTGAAGAGGAGGATGATGATGAGCAGAAAGAGCCAATGTTAAAGGAAAGTTTTGGTAAGAGAAAAATTTTTTTCCACCTAATTTTAGTATTGAAGAGACACTTCTGTGGAGGAAAGTCTCTTGTTCTCTGGCAAAAAGTTCATTACTGCTGTAAAAGCAGAGTCAATGCCTCCCTATTGCCGTTGATTTATGCAATTGTAGAGGAAACATGGACTTTGTTTAGTGTTTACATTGCCTGTTTAATTCTGAGGTTTTCAGATGACACTGAACACTGCTACTGTTGTGGTTACTTTACCATGTCCACTGGACTTTGTTTTATTAAATGTCAAGTCACAGGTTTGGATCCAGTCATGTGGATCCAAGGATCTCTTGGATATTGTTGCTAGGCAGTGGTTTAGTTTGCAGTTCTCCTAAAATCCAGTTTAAGGATTTTCATTTATTATCTGTTCTCTGAACTCTGCAGTCGTCTTCATTTTCCATATTAGGGCCTCGTACAGGAATGTCCAGTGTAAACATATGGATGACTATATTTACATATTCATGAAATTGCATATGAATGAAAGAGTCCTGCTCTATAACGCTAGGTTGCATCTTTCTTGCCACTCACCCCTCTCCTACCATAAAACCCTCTCTCTTCCCTGCCTCCCATCTCCCTACTATGTCTGTTGTAACACTACTGTTTATAAGTGGTGTAAAAGGTAGGGTGACGTACGCACTGCTGCTGTCTGTCCACAGATCAATTCTGCTGGGATATATCAGTGCTGTTTGACTTGCTCAGGAGCTGAGGAGGAGTGTGTAATCCCTTAGGTGCATTTGCCAAATCAGCTATATCTGGCTGTCTGCCAGGCTGGGAGATGCATGTTGCCTCTCAGCTTTTAAGTCAACCAAGTGGCTGGTCAGCAGTCAGTAGGTAAAATAAATTTTGGGAGTTGCTTATGTCTCAGAATGGTTGAGGTTGGGGGTTGTCCTGTCTAAACCCCCTGCTCAAGCAGGGTCACCTAGAACAGGTTGCTCAGAACCGTGTCCGGATGGCTTTTGAGTAAGACATGGTTGCCCAGGGAGGCTGTGGAATCTCCGTCCTTGGCAACTGTGTCTTTGAGTTCTATACTGCTTATGTCTGGCTTAAATAAAAGGACTAGAAATTGATGTTTCTTAGGTAAAATTGCAAAATTCAGGAAAAACTAGGTTTTCCACCTGTTGGGAAAAATACTACAAGCCTTTCAAAGGCAAAGCATTGTCTTAATCATTAACTTGTTTGTCTTACTCTGTCTCTTTGGATTTGATGAACTATTCTGAATGAACACTCAACACTTTTGGTTATAGTCTATCAACAATTATAGCTCAGTTATACCAATCTTTTTTCCTTCTCTTGTCTTCAGAGGGAATGAAAATGAGAAGTACAAAGCAAGAACCAAATGGGAACGTAAAAGCAAACAAAGCTGTGAGTATGGCCTCCCTGCCTCGAAGGATATAGATCCATCTCTCTTGGTTGCCTCCCAGTAGTAGCTCACAAATATGCAAAGTGTTCAGCCTATAAATGTGAGTTTCCTGGTTTGCTTCAGAGTGGGAGTCAGTCAAATTATCTCATGTTTACAGTACTTCTGAAAAGAAAGTAAATACAGGTTTTTCATCTAATGTCCTGTAAGTGCAGTGGAAGCTTTAGAATTCAGTCTGTTCTTTAGGAATGTTTGCACAAACCAGTATCCATAGAACTGTATAATACTATATTCTGATGATGAATAATACATTATTTTAACAAGTTTGTCAGGCTGAGAGGGAGGCTGAGCCATATTTTAAATAAATTAATTGCCTTCTAATTTTGAGATTTGTGATTCAATACTCGAATGGGTTGATGTGTATATTATTATATAGCTACCTAAATAGTTTGGGTGGAACATTTTTAATATATTTGCATTTTTTCCGTGTGGCTTATAAGCAGAGGTGGTTTCACATTCAGCTAGGAGGTATAAAATACGTCTCAGAATCTTTTCATGGAATTCATGCATAAATTTAAAAGTGGAAAGAACCTGTAGGAATTCATGATAATACCAGTAATATTTTTCTCGTTAACATTGTTTTTCTCAAAGGTTGATTGCAACTGTATACTACTTATCTGAAGATAATGTGAAAAACCAAACTTTTCTGTTTTGGGGATGGGGGGATCAGAAAGGGTCAGTTCTCCAACTTCAAAACAAGTGTGCTTGTGTTGTGAATTAGAGCGTTCATCAGATAGAAATGAGAAATCTTGACAATACAGTTTATTACCTTTGCAAAATCTGTCTTGTGCTTCTTATAATAATTTGTCATCTATAGCATCTTCTAAAGGTAATGTTCTTTTGTGGGAAACTAAACTAGATTATGTAAATAACCAAAGTGTCCTGAGAGCCTGCTTTTCCTAGTCACCATTAGACTGTTACAGAGTTGACAGCAAGTTATAGGTGGGTTTTTGGTGTTTTCTTGGAATGTGTTTTCTGTAATCCAGAAATCAAGTTGAAGGTGGGTTTTTTGTTGTTTGTTTGGGGTTGGTTTTTTTTGAACTGACATTATGAATACATTGGTTTTTGTCAAGTAGGCTGAGAAGAAAAAGGCTTGCATGTGACAGCACTTTAGGAAAACTGACTTTTGATTTCTATTTAATTTCTGTACTTGTAGCAGGAGGATGACCTGAAGTGGGTAGAGGAGAATGTTCCTTCGTCGGTGACAGATGTGTGAGTATTTTTTATAGTCACAATAAAAGCAGGTTCCTTGCACACAGGAACACAAATACATTAGAATGCCTTATAACTTATATGCTATGCTTACGTGAGCAGATACTGAGCTCAGCCTGGAACTGGCCTCTGACTTGTTAGCATGCTTCTGCTTGGCTTCATGCAGTCTGTCAGACTTAACGGTTCATGGCACTTGAACATGTACTGACTTAAGGAACACCGTCTTGGACCGTGAAACCACAGACTGATTTGTTTGCACTTCACTGAAGTTAAAACTAACTAAATAAATCCAGAAAACAAAGAACAAACAAACCCTCTCGTTCTATTTAGTGTTCTGAAAAGTCCTTTGAGTATCTTGCCGAATGTAAACCACTGAATAATGTCATTTAGTTCTCAACTTTATTTGGAATGTCTGTTGAGTCATTTTTATGCTTCTGGCAATATAGTCAGCTATGTAGGCAGTCCATATCTATTCTGCTTTTAATAACTTTTACATCCTAAAAATGTGTCTGTCTAAATTTTTCATAGAAAAACAGAAGTTCACAGATTAATTATGTTCACAAATCTGAACAGGTAATTTTTGTAGAGGCTCTGGATTTAAGTACAAAACTCTGCTTAAAAGTTAGTTAAAGACAAGAAATCAGGTGAAGCTTCAAGAGGATGAAAATGCATTTTCTCAATTGAATTTGTTTTTCCCAGTTCTAGTACTTTATTTTTGAAGAATGGTAGGATTCCTTAAGAAGACAGGGACTAGACTGGTATAAGCTAGGAAAGGGCACTTTGAGGTGGTCTGCTGCAGGGTTTTCTGTTCTTGAAAGTATGATTGGGGTTGTAAAGAGATGAGATCCCAATGGATGGGTGGAAGGTCTATCGTAGCTGAGAAGGCTATGGTACCAGTGTAACTTGTTTGATTTCTGGGATGTGTTTTTACAATACGGTCCCATATTGTAAATGTCTTCAGTGTAGTTCAGCAGTGTTCCCATATGAATGATGCAGCTTACTTCATGGCAACTTGGAAATTGTTCAGTTGGTAATGAGAAGCTTAGGAAAAAAGAACTTTAAAACTGTGAAGGTCACTGAGGATATTCCTTGGGGTTTTCCTCTTTTGTGTGTCTTTGTCTAATTTCTATCTGTTTAATTGAAAGTCTGTCTTCATTATTGCTCTCCTGGGCCCTAAAAAGCTTAAGGTGCAACATAAAGCTGAAAATGTTTGTCAATAATATGCTCTCAGTAGGTGCTCTAATTCTCTTAACTATTTCTTTTTTTTTCTTTCCCCTACTGCAGTGCTCTTCCAGCTCTTCTGGATTCAGATGAGGTCAGTAAACAAATCTTCAGTTCAAATTAGTCTTCTGACATGCCAAAGGAGTCATGAGTCAGCTGTTAAGGCCATGGCTTATTAGAAATGGACACTGATCTTGCCAGTGCAGCAGTAAAATACTACAAGGAGGGGAAGGATAGTGGGGACAACCATGATAAGACTTCTAACAATACAAACGTGTATTCTAAATGTGTTTCTGCTGTGTAAGTTGGACTCCTGACTTAAAATGCATACGAGTGTGCATTTGTTGTGAATGTGCAAAGCATACCACCTTATTTCTGGATAATGTAACCCTATTGGGGGAAATGACAACATTGGCTATCTTTATTTTCCAGGAAAGAATGATTACGCACTTTGAAAGGTCCAAAATGGAATGAAGGAGTAGCTTTTTGCTACTGGAACTGGAGACGCCTCTTTTAAAGTTGCTTGGTGGAGCAAGTGCATCCTGCTGATTTGTTTCTTGATCTCAGCCTTGGAAGTTTGATGCTTTATTGTCATGAAGGCATCTTGCTGTGGAAGAAGTTCACAAGGACATTATAAACCTTTTGGAAATTTGAATTTACAAAGTTGCTGCAAGTTTGGATTTTTAAGCAATTTAAATGTGTACTATTCCAGCACCTTCTGTAACTTTTCAAATATTTAATCTGTGAAACTATTAATTCCTAATGTCTGCTTGAGGAGTTTATATTTCAGTGTTACAATTGACACTTAGAGGTGAACTGCCTGTACCTTTTTGGGGGGAGGGTGGGGACAGATAGAAGGAAGCACTGAAGAAACAACAGACCCATTTTCTGGTAGATAATGGCTTATTCCTGTTGTATGTCATGTGTCCAACACGAATGAGAGGTTTTTAGAGAGAAGCTCCTGTTAATGAAGAAAATTAAGATGCCAGAAAGGAAATATTTGGAAAAGTTACAGTGATATGAGTTTTTAACAAAATCAAGTGCAATTTTATTCATAACACTGTGTAAGAAAGATTTTCTATTTTAAATGCCATTGACCTATAGGTAACAGCTGCATAGAGCTAACACTTGCTGTCGTGGCACATCTCATTGCCGGCAATGTGGTGGATGCCTGGAAAAATAATTTGTCCCTACCTTCCATGTGTTGCATGATTTAATTTAAAACAAAACAAAAACAAACAAACAAAACCAAACATCACCAAACCCACTCCTGCAGTGCTCCACAAGTGCTTGACTACTTACGTTAAGCAGATATTAACTAGATGTTTCAGCAGAACTCTTCTCCCTGCACGTTACATCTCCCACTGAGAAGTCGGCACTCTTCTACGAGAAGATGGCATTGCTTTCTAGAGGGTGCAAGCATTGCTTACCTTACTTGAAAGAGGCTTTAATGGGAGGCCACAGTGCTGGGATGGTTCTGTTCCCAGTATCTGTTTAGAATTGCCTTCCATGTAAGTGATTTGATGATGGGCTCTCCTGTCCCAATTGGTCCCTGTGGCCAAGAGGTACTCTGAGATCACTGTGTTTCAGTCAAAGTTGAAAATTTCTATTCTATATAATTGCTTTTTGTTTCTCCTTTTCAAATGAAAAAGCTTTTGGACAGTGTTCTGTTTTTATTCTATGCTTGGCTGTAGAGGCTTCACTTGCAATAACTTACACATGGAAACCCACTGTGGACTGTATGACAAAAGCTCTAATTTGGGTTCATAACCTTTACAACTGATAATTACCGGGCAAGCAGCAGCACAGCTGGACTTCTAGGGAGCTGATGTCGCTGCTGCTGGAATGGCGTAGGGAGTCAGCTTTTCTGGTTCTTCACTCATAGCTGTGTCAGCAGAAGTGAACGTGTGCCTGTACTTCATTCATTCCACTTTAAGGTCTGGTAGCTTAGCTCTAGTTCATCTTTACCAGCAGTCTGTGCTGACACGTGGCACTTTACAGTAGAGTAGCTGAGGCACAAGCGCATAGTATCTTCTGCTAGCTGTGCTGTGGGGGCAGCAAACCCTGAGTGGATGGGTAGAGAAAAAAAAGCTGTGGCTGTAACACCTCAGTCTGCTTCTGCAAGAGTTGCTGGAGCTCTTATGCCATCCCTTCAGGCCACAGGTAGAATCTTTAATTAGAAAACACTTCCAATTTGCTATGCTTAATTGATATACATGAAAAAAACATTACCTCCGTGTCCTTTTGGGGAGAGGAAATTTTGTGAAATAAAGCTACACGAAACTCGCTATTTAATGTTTTTAATTTTTTTTTGAAGTCCTATTGTTTTGGGTTGTTTGGGGTTTTTTGAGACAAATAGGGAAAAATGTTCTCTACTGGAAGCACAAAAGAAGTTTGTATGTACTATTTAATAAAAGCTAGGCAAAGAGTAGAAAGGCTTACATTGTGTCCTTCCACTTTCTTACTACGTTCTCTCACATGAGAAAGGGTTAACATCTTCACAAAGCTCCCTTGCGCTTCTTTAACTGTTTATTGCATGGTATTTATAATGCAGTTATTCTTAATAGCTCTTTTTTCTCTTGTTAAGCTCCCTTAGTTAGCTGTTCTTGTTTTTCCACTCGTTTGGCGGAGTTTCTGTATCCTTAGAAGGCAGCACCTGCTTCCTAGCGCGCAGCAGGCGCGTGCTGCGACTTCCTTGTTTGCAGTCTCGCGGAGAACTTGTATCAGCTCAGCTCCCACGGTATCGCGCAGGCTATGGCACGCGCACAACTGCTGCCGCAATTACGGCTGCAGAAGAGGTGGCTGAAAGCAGTAGATGAGAGGTGGGTGAGGAGTGAAGGGTGTGCGTGCAAGCGAGTTGCAGCAGCGTGGCCTCTCCCCCGACAGCACGTTCGGTCAGATGTGTTGGTTCTGCTAAGGAGCTCTTTGCCTCTCCTGATTCCTGGTTTTGCTCCTAAATATGTGTGGGCTCCGTGACTTGTCAGGAAAGCTTCATCAGCAAGCTAGCTTGCTAGAATGCATGAAACCAGAAATCCTGCAGGATTGTTACCTTTAGTTATGTAGGCAGGGAAGATTTAATTCAAATTTATACCCATTTTTTCAAAACAGGTATTGTAATTTTAAAACAAACCGTACAGACTACTCTGAGGACTTGGTGAGCAGGAGGGGAAAACCAAGTCTACTCTTAAGTCTGAGATCTGCAGAAGTTTTTAGTGACTAGAATGGTATGTGGAAGCTGAATTTTCTTTAGGAAATTTGTCTGCTAACTTCAAGTATCTTCAACAAGCTGTTCCCAATTGAGATAATGCTCTACTTGCAGAAAAAATAAACGTCTGCCAGGAATCCAAATACAGAGGGAGTTTCTTAGAGTTATTGTGCCTCATTAGTTCTGTGTGCATAGATTTATTTGTGAGAAGTAGCTGTGATATTACTGATGCAATTGTTGTAGCATGTCTGTGCCATCCAGAAAACTGAAAACAAAGTAATAGTGAAGAAGATAATGATGTTGACCAGCTTTTCATTAGGGTGACAAGATGTTCCTGCTAGGAGCTCTGAAGGAGGGACTGAGTAGTAAGAGATCACATGGCATGGTAAAGAAATGCAACAGGCTTGATAGGCACAGAGTGAGTCAGGATCATAAGACCTGGGGTAGGGAAGGGTATGTTTTGTCTTATTCTGCAGATGTAGGAGTGTGTGAGTTTGTGGGCTTTTTTTATCCTTTTGTTCACTTTATATGGCATTTTATGTTGTATGCTAAAGGAAAAGTGTACTACTACTTTTTAAAACCTGAAGAGGCCAATGCCTCGCACATAATTTGCACTCTGGTAAAAATGGACCACCTGCTTTTTTAAATGTTTAGTTAGTTTAGCTTCTAGGTCAGCGGTGGTGAATGTTGCGCCTCTCCACGGCCAAAGTAAACGCAACCATGGCCTATTCTGGAAGGGACAAGATAACAAGTAAAGATTTCCTCCTGGGGATTGAACTTCATGGGCCAACTTCATAGGATAAATTCATTAAAGTAAAATTTAGGACCTCCAAAAATAGACATTTACTTGCAAGCGATGCTTTGCTCTTCTCACCTGGTTTCCTTTAGGTTATGCAGGTCAAGTTTTGTCTCTGTATACAGGGTGACTTTCCTACCTGCTGTGGGTTACGTTAGCAAATGGCAACCCGACACCTCTGAGACTGACATTGCTGGGGGAAGACAAAATGAGTGTCTCACAGTCTATCCCCTTTTCGGGCTGTACGAAGATGCACAAGGGTTATGTCAGGGGGAGGAGCGTCCCCTCAGGGACGGGGGGCGCGCCCGCCCCGGCCGTTGGTGCTGGCCCTGCCGACCCGCGTTCCCCATCAGTGCCCGAGCCCCCAGGAGCCGGGGCGGGCTGCTCGATGTCGGCGGCGAGAGTGGTCGTTTTGCGGGCTGCCGGCGTGCGGACTGCGCTGAGACGCGGGTGCTCTGTGCCTGGCGGAGCCGGCCCGGGCCGTGACAGGGCCCTCACAGGGGCCGCGGCTGGCGGGGGACCGCCCGCCCCCGGGGCGCTGAGGGGACGAGGCGAGGGCGGGAACAGCGCGGGGGGCGGGGCCGCGCCGGGGCGTGGAGGCGGAGTCCTGGCGCGGAAGCGGCGGCGAGGTGGGCGCGGGGGCTGCCGGGAAGGGCGGGGAGCTGTGGGCCGGCGGCGGCGCCGCTTCTATCGGGGCCGTTCCCCCGCGCCGCCCCACCGCCTCTGCCGCCGCCGCGCGGGGGGGAGCCTCCTGCGGCGCCTGCGTCTCCCCGGTCGGCGGGCGCTGTGGCAGCCGGGCCCGGAGGAGCCGCCACCATGCATGACGCCTTCGAGCATGTGCCGATCCTGGAGAAGCTGCCGCTGCAGATCGACTGCCTGGCGGCCTGGGGTGAGTCGGGCCGGCCGCAGCCCGAGCTGCTCCTCTCTCCGATCCCGGGCGGCCGGGACGCCCCGTCGGCCGTTCTGGGGGTGTGTTGCGCCCTGCCCTGCGGCGGGCCGGGGGTGGCTGCGTCGCTCGGCCCCTGGCCGGCTGTACCCCGGGGGCGGCCGGTGGCCCTGCCGCCTCGCAGGCCTGGGCGTGCGGGCAGCGGGGGACTGCCCGTGCTTTGGCTCCTTGCGTTGGCTTCGGTAGCTGCGGCAGGGGGGCTGCCGGGGCCGAGCTCCGCTCGCGGGGGTGGCGGCGGTCGCCTGCCGCCCGCAGTCCTGCCCGCCCGCCCGGCGGCAGCCCTGCTGTGGAGGAGGCTGCCGTGATTCCCAGTGCTGCGACTGTGGGTCGATAGCTTCTTGCGAAGAAGCGTTCCCTATGTTTTGACTAAAACTTATCTTGGAAAGCCAGTGGTGTGTTCAGGTCTTAGGTTTAGAATCTGTTTGCGTGCGTTAGTGGTATATAAGTGTAGGTTATATTTTTGGGCATGCTTGACAGTCAAGATTTTGGTCAGGTGATTGCACCAGCTGTTGTAATGATAAGGCTTGATAAGGCTTTTCAAACTGCTTGAGCAGTTTCCATCAGATGTACTACCATAGCACGAAATGGGTAATTAAAAAACTCCAGACACTGTGGAATTGTGACCCCTTCAATCTATCTTAAGAACAAAATTATAACCTGAATAGTAGTGCCACCTTTAACCATGGGTTGTTTGTGCTAGAGTTATGTAGTAGAGAAGATGTGAAGATGGCTTATTCCTGCGTTGAGGCTTTTATCCTTTTGAAAGCATTTATTTTGCTGAAGTAGAAAAAAGCCTAAACCCACAAGCCTATGACAGTATGGTTGTGTAAAAAGAGATGTAATTCTGTCTCTACAGCTTTTCTGCTAAATAGTGGAAGAAAGGTCTTGCAGGAAACAAGACTTTATTAAAATACGAGTATCTTTGGTAATGAGGGAGTACTAGATGTAGAAAGAAATATTTGTGTATGCTTCTTTCCTATATGATCTTCAGTAAGGAGGAAGAATTTCAGTCATATTTCATGAGCCAGTAAAGATTCTATGCCTTTGATATGCTATAAATGCTGTAAATAGGAAGACTGAAACTCTGCCACAGAGTTTGTATATAAAAAGGTTCTCGTTTATAAATCTTGAATGACTGTTGGTTGTCCAAGTAATTCAAATACCACTTAAGCAAAGCTGCCACTGGCCTTCCAGGCATAGCTGACTATTTCAGAGAGTTCTTATAAAAACTTGACTACTGGAAAAAAAAAAACCCAAACCCCTAAACAAACCCACATAGAACTCCTTGTTTTTCTTCTTGACAGTTCTTCCCATTATGTAGCGCTGTTCCTCTCTGGGAGATAGTAGTGTTTGAAGAATAGTTTATTGCCTCTTGATTGCACAAAAGATGCAATGGTTTGCTGCTTTACCTTTGTGTAAAGAAGTGGGATGTGATGTCTGGGCTGTACTCTGTTTTACTGCTTGATCTTTGGCCATCCTCTCCTGAGAATGAAAGCTACTTCAGAGCACTTCCACCAGAGAGGTAATAGGAGATGCACGTGTAGTCGCCACAGAAAGTCCTCTTTGGCGTTTGAAACAACTTTCCAAGCATTCTGATAAATGTAACTTGGCTGGGAAGGGCAGTCTTTGTTGAAACTAATTAGACTCTTTTTCTCCCCTGTCTTTGTAGAGGAATGGCTCCTTGTTGGTACCAAACAAGGGCATCTTCTGCTTTATAGGATCAAGAAAGACATAGGTAAGTTGGTTTTAAGAACAGCACAAAAAGTTGATTACGTTATTTTCATTTCCTGTACTTTAAGAGGTTGTAGTGATATTAATACCAGGACGTTTAATTACTGATTTTTTTTTTTTCTGCATAGAGTTTAATGAATATTTGTGTGGGATCTTTGCTGAAAGTGTACATACCATTTATCAGATGTGCAAGAAAGATAGCAAGTAGTATCAGCCTTTTTTCTGTTTTAAAGTATGTTTTATATCAGGTCTCCATATGTTTGAATTTATAGTGAATTAGTGTAATTTTTGTGAATACAATGCACATACATGCACAAAAGCAGTGCAATGTGCTAGTCACCAAAGGTTTGATGTTTGTCTTCTGTTAATGAAGGACTGGATTAGTGAAAGAGCAACTTTATTCAGTGGGTCCATGAGCATGAAGGGATGGGGAAGAGGGATCCCTCCTAACTAGTTCTGTCATGTATTTACTCTTCTCCCTGCCTCTTTGAGTCATAAGTGGTCACAGTCTAGAGATGCCACAAATAGAACTATTCTATTTTCAGTTTAGTTAAAATCAGTTTTCACTAAACACATTTGTATTTTGCGTTATCTACTGTTATGTAGAAACTGATGTTATTGAACACAGTAATGTCGTGTAGTGTGGAACAGGAAAGAAAAAAAACAAACATCTGTTTCCAAGTTCATCAGCTCTTGGAAAGATGTTCGTTTGTAGCTACTTGGATTCTAGAGACTGAATTCAGCTTGCTTTTTCTGAAACTTGTAGGCCATCTATTCCAATCAGAACATGCTAGTCTTGAGTTGCTAGTGTCTTATCTCACGTGGTAAATTTCTCCCCCTTTTTTGCATCAATGCCAGGAGAGGTTATGTCATCAGAAAGTGTCTGTAAGTCTTTATCCCTAAAACTCCTTTTAAACCCTTGTGGTGTAGTGTTTATTCCTTGTCTACTTTGCAGTGATGTACTCCCTAGCAATTTAAATTGCCGATATTTCATTGGTGTGGATAAAATCTTTATGGGTATCTTTGTATCTCTGGGTTTCAAAATACTTAAATATAATTCTTGTAATCTAAAATTCCAGCAAGGCAAAAATGTAGCTATTGATGAGGCCCTCGGATGGCTACAAGAAGTGTAATTTGCATTTTCACCTGAATATGTAGACGACCTTCTGATGCATTTAGCTATTAAGTAAAAGATAGCACAGATATGTTAGAAGGGTCATTCTTCTAGTGTTTGCTTTCATAATTCTTTGTAATCTATTTAGTGTAAGATATATTCAGTCATAAATTTAAGGGCAACTTCAGTTTACATACTCTCTCAAATCTTTCTGGTAGGTTGCAATAGGTTTGAAGTGACACTAGAGAAATCCAACAAGAACTTCTCAAAAAAGATTCAGCAGGTAGGAAATACCATTTTCTTGATGTGGGGACAATTTTCCAGTGTTTTCAGCCAAGAAATGAAATATCAAATGTACTTCTGGAATCTCTGCTAAGCTTAACAAAAGATTTCCCCAAAGCTATAGATTCTTCTAGAGGCAGCACAGCCTGGTGGTTTTGCCCACTCTTCCTGTAATAGGAATAAGCTTGGTTTGGTTGCTAAGGTAGAAGGCAAAGAATTGGAACTTACAGGTTTATTTTTGGCTTTTATGAAAATGCTGCTGTTCGCTGTAAATCTTCATCTGCTCTGACTGAGAATATTTGTAAAAGTGATGGTAATACACCGACAGAGTGTGCTATATAATTTGACTCTTGGATAAAATGCTATAGGAATGTGAATGTAATTCCTCTTATTTGGAATTTAGAACTGAAGTAACTGATTGTCTACTGCCAGTCTTACTACTGTTTCTTTTTTTTTTTTTTGGAGAACTTTCACTCATTGATACTCAGGAAAGCACTTACCTCAAAGGTTATGCAGCCTCTTTCAGCAACATTCTGCATATCCTTCCTTTAGAAGTACTTCTGTACTAGTAACATACCATTTATTATAGCATTTTTTACCAGCTTAGGTTGCAAGCTCTATGTGCTAGCTTGTAAAAACTGAGTGTAAGTGAAAGGGGTTGCAATAGCTGGAGGAAGGTTGTGTGTAGATAGCTGCCTTGCTGTTTCCATTATTTTGGGAGTAAGATGCATTTTCTGAGACTGTCTATAATCAAGCCTTGTTCAGAGGTTTAGTTTGTGAATGGAGTCACTAACAGAATTCTTTCTTTCAGATTCATGTTGTTTCTCAGTTTAAAATTCTGGTCAGTCTATTAGGTAAGTGAAGAAAATGTTTTAATATTTAATGAGCTCTTCTCGATGCATTACTTGGCTGAATGTGGCATCCTTTCCACACACCTGCATAGTAGTCTAGTTGTTGAAAAGTCATTGTGTAGGATTTAGGCTTTTTCACTTTGCAGAGGAAGCATTATGCAGCACAGATTGAGAAGCAGCTTTGCTTGTCGTAAGCCAGCTTGGAGAACAAAATATTAATGCTAAGTTTTGTGGTTAAAAATGAAAAAATACATACGTGCACTAAAATGTGTGTATATATACATGTATATATAGTTTGTCTGTATTGGCTTGTGTATATACACATATATACATGCTTGCACGCATATGTGTGTGCACTGTATGATAGGGGCTAAAACTTCTGTCCAAACTTGTTTGACATATGAAACTTACTGTTGATATGTTACACCAAATTCAGTTCATATGCAGATGGCGATCTTTTACCATCTTGTGGAAGATCTAAGTTGCTTGTCTCTGGCTATATTTGTTTAACCTTATGATCTTCCTATGTCTTTTTTTGCTCATGTTGCTACTCCCTTCTTTATGATCTCCAAGTCCCGGCTCTTCCGACTCCAGCATGCGTAGATTTCTGCTGCCTGCGTCCTCGTGCGTACAAAAACTTGACCACAGTACCCTCCATTTGCAACCGTTCACTTTCCACTAATTTCAGGAGCCAGTTCAAAATGGTCTTTGTTCGCACAATCTTCCATCATGAACTTGCTCTGCTCTGGCCTGCTTGCTGTCCCTTCCACTCCCACTTCCTCTGCTTGGTTAGCACCTGTTCTCAATTCCTTCATGTAATTTTACCAATGCTGGTGTTAGTTGTCTTTTCTGCATTTATTGTCTTGGGTTTGTATGTGCCTTAGCACTTACTTTTCGACTTTTGGTAAAACATTCCTTTTGCTTTCTTGCAGCTCTTAGTTTCACAAGTTGTTCTTTTTATGTAAACATAAAATGTGATAACTTATTTGAATTAGCAATGAGCTCTACACATATTGAATAATAATTGGAATTTTGTTTAAAACAGAAAATAACATATATGTCCATGACCTGTTGACGTTTCAACAAATCACCACGGTTTCCAAGGCAAAAGGTGCATCTCTCTTCACTTGTGATCTTCAGGTAAGAGGAGGAACACAATGGCACGGACGTCCTTACTATTTGTAATAAGGATAACTTTTTAATGTTGCTGTATAGATTAGATTTGTTAATTTTGTGTTACGTGCAAGTTGCTTGGGTGCTAGTGCTTTTTAAAATTACTACCTACTGGATGTTGAAGTTTTGCAACAATTTTTAATGTAGTCGCCTTAATTTTCTTCCTGTACTTCATAAGATATTTTCCTGTGCCTGTTGTGATTGTAGCCTTTAACCTCCTGATACAAAACGTCAAGGCGTTTTTATCCTGTAGTAACTTTGACTGTCTTCTTTTTTGAAAGGTCCTCCTCAATATAGAAGCCATTCCCTTGCCTCAAATTGCCAATGTACTAGCTCATAGTGGTTCCCTTTGCCAGGCGTCTCCATCGCTGTTTTTGCTACGTTTTTGTTTCTGTTAAACTGTATTGGCCCAAGGAGTCCGAGGGCAGTTGTGGTAGATTCAGGCCATAAAATGGTTCCGTAAGGTGTAGCAATTCTCTGTTCATATGCTGTGGTTTATTAAGTGACTCCTTTCTATCCAAGTGAGTTTCTCAGCCTGCCCATGTCATTCAGAAACCTTATGCCTAACCCGAAGAGATGGCTTAGTGTTCTCTATCACTTTTTATCTCTACCCCATGGGAGCTTAGTGTTAAATATTTTCTAATAAGTACTTAGGATTTTCCAGGTGTTAAAACTAGTGATGTCTTTCAAAGCACCTTTAAATCTGGTCATTCTAAAGTGCCTTGTTGTTTGTGTGTACAGGCACTTAGCTTTGCTAGTATTTCTTGTCAGGAAACTTTTCCAATAGGCTAGAATATAAAACAGCTATTAATGTTTTTATCTGTCAGTATAACACGTTCTTTCCATTGTGTCGTTTTCTTCCCTCTTCTGTACTGCATAGAGTTCAAGCTATTTATCCTAGTCTTCAGGGCTGGGCTGACAGCTCTCACAGCTCTCTACTTATCTTCTCTTTGTGTGTGTGTATGCCTTTGGTGCTCTTTCTTTTTCTTTTTTTTTTGTATTTCCTTGGTGTCACAATCCCTGCCAAAGTTCATTTTTAACTATCCCACCCCTCTTCTCTCTGTGCTTCCTTGTTTAGGGAATGCCCTTCTGGCATGGATGAACAAAGCTGCTCTTTAGCTGACAGCTTTGCTTCAAACTGAGGATTCTTTTGGCCTTCTATTATCTTACTTGCCAATTAGTTTATGAGTGCCTATGAGTTAGGCCTGTCTATTTTCACAGCAGTCAGATACAGGGGAAGAGGTGCTGAGAATGTGCGTGGCAGTGCGGAAGAAGCTACAACTTTATTTTTGGAAGGACAGAGAGTTCCATGAACTACAGGTGAGTTGTGTTGTTTCTGTAGTCTAGCATGCTTCAACGGGGAGTGTAGTTGCTCTTTACTGCTTGGTATGCAGTCCCTATTTCTCAGAGGCACTGCTGACTTTCAGAGCATTGACTCCAGTTGGTTCTGCAGTGATTTAACAATGAAGCAGCAAATAAAAGTGAAAATACATGGTTGAAATCACAATTAATGGCATTAATATAGTTTCATAAATTAAATCAAAGGCTGCGTTCTATATTTTAACATTCTGGTTGTAGTACACTTATAAGTCGGTGAAATGTATTAGCGTGCAGCCTCTATAAATGTATACCTAACAATAACACTATGGAAGTGGGTCCACTTCTACTCAAAGTTTTCCAGGTATGTCATTTAAGTCTGAAGGTAGTTACTGACAACAAGGATAGAGAACTGCACTTGTGAATACTGGAATGATAAAAATAACCGATGGAAATGGGTAGAGAATCTTTCAGTTATGCTGCTCTTCTATGAAGTTACTGGCTATCTCAGAGCACGCCTCTTTACTGTGCACGAATCTAGCCTTTTAGTTGAACGCTGCCATTCCTTGACCAGCAGAAGTCAGGCATGTGTGGTAGGGAATATGGTGTCAACAACAGTGCTGCCTGTTACGCTCTGTGTTACCAGATTTGACTTTTGCTTTTTTCTTGTAACAGCCATTTTAACCTATTTTCCCTGTTTTCCTCAGGGGGATTTCAGTGTACCTGATGTACCCAAGTCTATGGCCTGGTGTGAAAACTCCATCTGTGTAGGCTTCAAGAGGGACTATTACCTGATACGGGTAAGACTGGGGTTTGGAATACAGTGTTTAAGGAGATTTGAATAGCAGTAGACACTGTGGAGACTGCTCCTGTGCTCAGGGATTTAGCTAACAGATATTTATGAAAAATAGCATCTGGTACTCTTGCTATATGTGACTTTGGAAAGGGCAGTCTAAGTCTGTCCTTTTAAACTGATGTTTTACTAGGAAGTGATCTTCTGTTTATTGCCGTTGAAACCAGTGTTTGAAGGTCTTGCAGAAAAAAGGCATCAGAAAAGATATATTTTGGTTTGGCAGCAGTCTGTGTAAGCTCAGTTTGCATTTTATTTAATGTATTAAGAAAGGAGATAGCTCTAAAAGGAAAAAAAAGACCAAGAATATCTTCTTATCTGGAAGACAATGGAGCTTAACTGTTTTTTCTTTTTTTGATTCTCTTGCTGAACTGTAGTCATTTCAGTTTGGAAGTCTCTAAACTTGCCGTTGTTAATTTAGTATTACAGTTTCCATTTACACTTCATTTGACAGCTATATTTGATTCTTTTTTTTCCCTTTACAATTGGCTTCTGCTGATACAGGAAAACAAGATGAAGATGAGGTGCACCACACATATGTACATGTATGTACATGGGTGGCAACACTGATCTGTAGTCGACAGGAAAATTACATAGTAATTTTTACAGTCAGTTCAAACTGACACTGCTCACAAGAGATGTGATGCCTTTCTGCAGCTCTCTCCTAGATGTTGATTCCTGCCATTCTAGTGATAGAGCAGTTGTGTAGCTCCTCAAGCAACCAGAGTGGAGACTTGCTGTCCAAGTGTCCACTTTGGGTTGGCTCTGGTGCTTGACTGACCCATCCTTAAATGGCTTGATTTCAATAAATAGGCAGAAAAAATATACATGTTTTTATGGTATTGTTTTCTTCTGGCTAGCTGTTGATGTATAAGAATGCTTAAGCTGTAGTGCAAGGGAAGCAGCAGGAACACGTAACTGGAGTTGAAGGAGAAGGATTCTCCGTTTTGGTGGCAGTGAGTTGTTAGATCAGCTCATGAAATAGCTCTTTGGAATTTTGGGGGGGGGGGGGTGGGGGGTGGGCGTTCAGTTCTCTGGACAGTGTGTGTCCACGAGAATGAGTGGCTAGGGCAGGGGAAAAAGGCTAGGCAGGTTGCTAGCCTTTTAGTTTGTTTTTCATGTGGCGACGCTCACTCATGCCAGAATAAAACCACGTTAAAGTTTTGGCCTAAATGAAATCCTCTGGTTACACCAAGAAAAGTGGCACTTTAACTGATGTTGCTACTGTGTTATGCATTTTGTAAACCTGTATGAACTGTGTGCTCAGCTGCTGTTATAGTAACAGGAATACATCATCTCAGACACAAAAGTATTAAATCTTTATTTTCAAATGATGTATAAGCAAGATAAATGATGATATGCAGAAAATTTTATTGCTACTCTTTAAGATTACACTTGTCCTGTTAGTGATTAGTCTGGGTTGTAAATCCCTCTAGTGGGTTTTTGGCTTTGGTTTTATGCAGCTTTGAAATAAAGGTTATTTTGAAAAACAGGTTTGTTTTTTTTTTTTTATTATCCTAGGTGGATGGAAAAGGATCCATCAAAGAACTGTTTCCCACAGGGAAGCAGCTGGAACCATTGGTAGCTCCTGTAGCAGATGGAAAAGTTGCAGTTGGCCAAGATGATCTAACAGTTGTGCTTAATGAAGAAGGGATCTGTACTCAGAAATGTGCCTTGAATTGGACAGATATTCCTATAGCCATGGGTAAGAATTAGCAGTAATTTTTTTAAAATTTGCGTCTTTACTCCTTTGTATATTACAAAATCGTTATGTTCCTGGTATTTAGAAACGAGCTGGATTTGGAGTGTGGCAGTTTCTAAAGTATTTCAAGTTGTACTCTGTGGAAGATTTTGTGTTTATTTTTGTTTCTTCCCCTTCTTTGCTTGTAGTCTATATGCCTGTCTCCTCCTTAGAAGATAGGCATACTGCGTATCTTTATAAAAAGGGACAAGATTGGAAATGGATGGTAATGTGTTAAAGCACTGTAGTTCTTCTGGGCACCTGAATGCCACAGAAATTCCTTATGCTGAAAGATGAACAAAAAGCCTGGTAGTAGTCTGTTAGCAAATTGCTGTCAGTGTTGGGCATTGAGTTTTGTTTTTAATAAGTAAAAATGGGTCACATTTCAAGGGGCGGGGATTAAGAGAAGCCTTACTTTAAGTCATGGCTTGTTTCAAGGAATGCTTGAGAAGAATCAACTTAGATTTTTCACTTGTTTCACTAACAGAACACCAGCCTCCCTACATCATTGCTGTTCTACCAAGGTATGTGGAGATCCGCACTTTTGAACCCCGGCTGCTGGTACAGAGTATCGAGCTGCAGAGACCACGCTTCATCACCTCTGGAGGGTATTGAGTATAACTGATGATTGCTTTTGTTGGACTGTCTGAGTGTGTGGTAGCACTCTGAAAAACTGGGAGAGGAAGAGCTTTTCTAACTCCCTCGGCTTAAGAAGTAGTGTTGAAGCAGTCTGTTGTTTTTTATGAACAGATGGGTGGAGGCCATACCTTGAGGAGTAAATGAGAGTTGAGTGTCTTTGGGAATTTCTGGTCACTGGACATACATTCTTCTCCTTTCTGCTTTGCAGTATTGCTCAAGTTGCCCTTGTATCTGATTGATCCATGTGTGTATTAACCAGGATTGTTTTTTTTCAGGTAGGGGTATTGCTTCTTTCTCAGTGCTGGAACTTAGTAACTGGCCTTTTTGTCTTGTTTACAGCACAAATATTATATATGTGGCAAGTAATCACTTTGTTTGGCGGCTCATTCCGGTGTCCATAGCCACACAGATCCAGCAGCTTCTTCAGGACAAGCAGTTTGAGTTGGCTTTGCAGTTGGCAGTAAGTACTCAAAAACGTTTGGGTTTGCAGTGGATGCACTTGTGCAAAAGTACACAAAAGGATGTTTGCCTTCTGCTTGACTGTAACTAGTCCGGAGATTTTAACCTCCCTACTGTCCACTTTGCACAAAATGATAAAGTCTAGCCTTTTTTTGACTTAAGTTTTAGTTTTGTGCTACCATTTCTCCATATTGATCTATTGTGGTTTAGATTTTAAGATACCATCTTGTATATGAAAGATTATCTCTCTTAGCTGTTTAATCGGTTACCTTCTTCTGGATTTTGAAGTCAGTTGGACTTCAGAGTCTTCAGACTACTTGGAAACAGTTTTGCTTGGAGTTATGTGTTTTTGTTAAATGACCTTTTTTTTTGTAATGACCCTCCATATTACTCCTAAACCAGAATAATTTCTTAGAGATGCTGAAGCAGTATGTTTAGTTATATTGCTTTTACTGTTTTAGGATTTTCTGATTTCCGGAAACTTCCCTGAAACTACATTAAAATGAATTAATTGCTTTTGTATTGATAACTTGAAAAAAAAATTTGAAAAGGCAAATGAGTGAAGAGAGAGTTGCTGTGATAGAGCGAGTATATAGATAACAGGAGGTAGCTTTCAAACCTTCCAGGTTATCTCAGTGGCACAATAAGCATAGCATCTGAGGATCACCATCAGAGGTGTTCACTTTGGAAGATTATCTTTTTTCTTCTTTCTCCAAAGGATAATACTCCTGTTATTTCCGTAGAGTGTTTCTTTCTCATCTACGAGGCCCAAGAGTTTTTAATGTTTGTTAATTTGTATGTGTGTAGGAAATGAAAGATGATTCAGATAGTGAGAAGCGACAACAAATTCACCACATAAAGAACCTCTTTGCCTTCAACCTCTTCTGCCAGAAGCGCTTTGATGAATCCATGCAAGTTTTTGCCAAGCTTGGTACAGGTAAATGCTTGGGTTGGCGTTGAGATACGTAGGTTAGGAGGAATGAAATGAAGCTCACAAACTATTGTGTGTGGGATTTTGTTTGTTTTCCGGTTTGATTTTGCTTTAAAACAGTGGGGTCTTGTGCAGACCAGTCCTCTGTGAATGGCAAATAGCCTAGGCAGCTATTTAGCTTTTTTGGTGAAACTGGTTATAGTACTTAATTAACTTCAGTCAGTGAGTTAAATTAAATCATGAATTTGCCCTTTGTGCAAAATACATTTGTATTGTAGGCTATTTTACAGTGTGCATAGCATGTACATAAACCCTTGGAAGCTGAGGGTTTCAGCAGCTGCCAAAAGTCTACTTGTATCTTGGAATGAAAAATAAGGAACTTCTGTAGATTTGCTAAATCCTTGGACTCAGACCAAACTGAGGACCCTTAACCCTGTTTCCTGTTTAATGGACCAAGCTGCTGAAGCCAGGAAACTTTTCTGTGGTTTTGGAAGTCATAATGATCTCTGCTATTCCTCTGGTTTGTACTAGGATTATTGGAAGAACACCTGAAGACTGGACTGTACCATAGAATAGTGCTTAAGACTGAGATTCTTTTATTGCTGACAGCACATCCCTTGTGCATGTGAACCTAGAACTTTTACTTGTTTTGATGACACTTAACATCATATTTACTTTGGAAAACTACAATGAAAGAGAAGGAGTGAACTCAAAATACTTTGAACTTAAATTAGAGGGCAGAAATTTTGAATTTGCTTAAGCTCCATGAAAATAGGTGCTCATTAGTTACAGATGCTGCTATTCAGTTCTTGTTTCAAAAGCACAGTAAATTTTCTCTTAAAACATTGCTTGTTCCTAGAAATCCTGTCCTACTGTCAGAGTTGTTAATGCTGGGATTCTGCAAGAAGGGCAGTAAGAGGATTATACTAATGGCTTGTCCTCCAGGTGTGCCAAGCGCACAGGTTGGAACTTGCTGTGCCTGGACTTTGAAACAGTCTTTCTCTTGCTTCTTTTGCCTTGTTTTAGCTTCTGTTCTGTAATAAGCAAATTTTGTTATCTGGAACCTTGTGGACACACAAGTTGACTACAAACAGCTCTGTTGGAAAGCTAAGCTTGCTCAAAGGTTACATACGTTTAAGAGTTTGCAAAAATAATGTTATGAATGGTTACTAATACTAGTTGTTTTTTGCTTAGATCCCACTCATGTGATGGGTCTGTATCCTGACCTCCTGCCCACAGATTACAGGAAACAGCTACAGTATCCCAACCCCCTGCCAGGGCTTTCTGGGGCAGAGCTGGAGAAGGCACATTTAGCTCTGATAGACTACCTAACTCAAGTGAGTGCTCCTATATCTGTTTTTAGAGCAGGGTTATTCAGTTTTAGCATACTTCGATTAACTTTGATGTGCAGGAAGCAGTATGCCTACTCCAGCTCTGTCATACTAGCCTTAATGGACTATCTTCATGGTTGGAAACTATGGCAGCAGCTCCTGAGAAAACGAGGGAACTGGAAGACGTGACACGCTCCACGGATATGTGGGAGATGTACATTACATGTGATTTTTGTGAGGACTGGACAAAATTTACTTATGGGCCAGATCTGAATAAGAGTCCAGTGTTTTATTTCTAGTAGCCTTCTGAAGAGGACTTGAGCTATTGATCTTGTGTTTTTGTTTGGTGACTATTGTGGAGGGCGCTCTGTCCAGGACATGGGTCAAAAGCATGCATTAAAAGGTGGAACTGGAGGTAGTGGGTACTGTAACTTCCTGTCCTCTTTATTTTGTTGTAAGGGGAATCTGAATTGTTTCTTGCCATTGTTACTAGGCTAAAAGGAAGCTTGTGTCTGAAGGAGGGTAGTTTGTGCCTAGTGGTTCAAAACCTAAATTGTTTTCCAAATCTTTTAAATGTCTCCTGATTTCTCTAAAATGTCTCTGTTCGGGTTAACAGAGTTTCCTTCTGACTGTTTTCTCAAGACTCTGGACATCTTGCAAAATGATAAGTTTGCAAAACAATTGTATACACCTGCATGTGGTTGGAAAGGTGATGTGCTGAATATTTAGTAACAATAAAAATTCTTTAGGAAACGATTAAAACAAGTTATTAAATTAGTTTTAGTCTTTTTATTTGGTGTGTTATATTTGCTGAGGTGGGATGGAGAAATCCATGGCCTCTTCCTGTTAAAATTTCATTTGATGTCTTGCAGAAAAGAAGTCAGCTGGTGAAGAAGCTAAATGATTCTGACCATCAGTCTAGTACCTCACCTCTCATGGAAGGAACACCCACGATCAAATCCAAAAAGAAGCTGCTACAAATCATTGATACCACCCTGTTAAAGTGTTACCTCCATGTGAGTTTCTGCCTGACCTAGAGGCCTTTCCTTTACCGTGCAAGCTCTGTTGGCATTTCAGGCTGAAACATTTAAGAAGGAGGATAAGGATCTACTTCAGAAATTCTCACACAACTGTCTTTGGTCTAAAAACGATCTGTGAAACTTTGGTGTTAGCTAGTTTGCTCACTGGTCAGGAAGTAGTTTCATTGAATAAAGCAGATGTGTTCGTTTCTTGTTGCTGCCTCTGTCGAAAGAACGTGGCCATACCTGTGTATTTTGAAGTTCTAATGAATGCTTCTTGTGTTGCTTTGTGCTACTAAATGCAGGAGAGTATAATCTTTGCTGTCAACAACGTTTTTCAAAGCTGACCTCTATACTTGAAGGAGAATAGCTCTTATATTGTTTTCTCTCTGTCCCAACGAATTATGGAAATGAAGATGGGCCTTGCTCTAAGATGTTAAACATACTTTTAATGTGCACCTCCTAAGCTTATAGTACAAAACACGAGTTGGAACAGAGAGAGGGAAAAAAGAAATTTTGTAGTGTAAGAAATGACAGCTTAAGTGCTCCCTTTTTGCTTGCAGACAAACGTAGCGCTGGTGGCACCATTGCTACGTCTGGAGAACAATCACTGCCATATTGAGGAGAGTGAGCATGTACTAAAGAAGGCACACAAATACAGTGAGCTGATAATACTGTATGAGAAGAAAGGTCTTCATGAGAAAGGTAGGTATGAGGCTGGGATGGGGAGAGGAAAAGGGATAGGAGCGTGTATTCCTAGTATTGAGTTTTAACTTGTCTTCAGTGAGCAGGCAATATTCTGAAGAGACTTTGTTTCTGGGTCTGTCTTGCAATTAAATCGGTCTTTGTTCCTGTTATCCGTTGGGTCTGTGTGTTGAAAACAAACTTTTGTTTTGTCTCCGGTAGCAGAACAGGGAAAAGTGCACTTTTTTTATGGTTCAAGTTGGAATGATACTTGTGGTTACAAAGGAATGAACCTTTTTTGTTGTTCTGAAAGCATTACAGGTACTGGTGGATCAGTCAAAGAAAGCCAACTCACCTTTGAAGGGCCATGAGAGGACAGTGCAGTATCTGCAGCATTTGGGTGAGTGTGAAGGAGAGCATTGTTTTTCTGAAGATCTTACTCTTGTTGGGCTTAGCGGTTATTCTACTGTTCAGCAACTTTCTAGAGACTATCAAGCTAAAGGGTATCCTTGTCATCTTGTCTGGTTTCTTACATAATGCAAACTTCAAGGATTAGTTCACGAGCGTCTAGTTGAAACTTGAGTATCTTACTGGAAAACATTCCTTATTTCTGATAAAAATTTCCATTGGTAGAAAAATGTGCCATAGTATTTTGAATTTTCTTCCAGTGATGATTTACCATCACTGACAAAAGGAAAGTGTAACTTCTGGGTTAGGCTTTCCAGCTGCAAGTCTAACTTCCAGTTGCTGGGGCTTGTTGTATCTTTCCTGAGGTGAAGAATCCTGTATGAAGCTTTTGTTTTCTGTGTTTAGGTAGATCTAGATAATGAACTAACAGTTGTAGTTGCTGGTCACAGCATCATGGTAGGAACTTGCTTAGTTGACTGTTCGTTGTGAACTCCCAAGTCCTTTTTTGGTTTTGCTACTTTTGAGAATAGTCCCTTCCCATCTGATAATATTATTTATTTCTAAATGCACAACTCACTTTTTTAAAAAAGTATCACGCTACCAGTTTGGGAGTGAGTAGTTTGAGGGAAATACCTTTGTTCGTCTCCTAGTCTTACACTGTTGGCAAAGTTTATTTTTTTCTAGAATTACTACTTTTAAGAACTGCTGGCTTCTGTTAGCAACATGTTTATTCCATGATAATACGTTACTTATGGGAAAGGTCTCGATGTCATTGTTTGTGCCATATCTCTTTCTTATACTTCTTATTCATTGGTGTCATTTGGTAATGTCACTCATCTTAAAGAAGTGTAGGTATGTTATATTCAGCATACAGCTTTACAAAACAAACTTCTAACCTTATTTAAAAAAATAATTCTATCATCTTGATAAATTCATCTTGATTGACCTATGTCAGCTGTTCATTTGTTTTACCTGAGATTGACCTATAATTATCCAAGCTGTCTGGAATACTTTTCTAAAATCTTGGCAGCTTGCTAAATTTCTTTTAGACTTCTGGAGCTTCTCTGTTTCAGGACCTCCTGAAAATCAGTTTTCCTGTATGCTTCTTGCTCAGCTCTTTAAAACTGATAAAGGATATTTGAGTCTGTTCACTTCAGAGTAATGAAATACAGTGGAAACAATCTAGAAAGTTAACTATTGCTAATAAATGGAAAGTTTTACCCTAGTGTCATTTGCAGATTTTCCCCCTAAGTAAATAGCAGAAATGTAACACTGTGTGTGTATTTTTTTTTTAACTGCACTGCCCATTCTGCCTTCATAAATTGATGTGTCATTTCTGGGAGTCCCTTAAATAAGATGATAAAAGCATTTCAGACTGTGGGGTTTCTACAGATTTTTCCCTCTGCCCCCTCTTTGAGACTTCTGTAGTTATGAGCTTCTAATCTAAGAATTGGGGTTTTTTTTAGTTATTTTTTTGATTTTAATTATGCAGGATGTATTTTTAGTTGCTTTCACTTACATTCTGAGTGAAGTAGAAACTCTTTTTTAGTCATCTCTTGTCTATAGGTTTTTGGGCATTTAATGAAATGTTCTTAAATAGTTCTCCAGTAATTAGAGAAAATTTCCTCCAGGCTTGTAGCTGTGGTCTTTTAAGTCATCAAGTGTATATTACTGATTTGAATTTGATACTTGCCATGTGTCAACAGAGTTATCACTTAGTGTTTATTGCATCAAAGCAAATATTAATTGTTCTGTGATTGGCCATGTCCATCAAAAATATACTTTATCTGTGCAGAGGTAGGCACAGGAGAATCATGTATTTGATTGGGTGGTAGATGGTTTTTTGTATTACACCATTCTTTATCTGTTAAAATAGTGTTATGCAGAACTTCTTCCTGTTATAGCTCATATTTAAATTAGGGATTTGTTATCATAGAATCATAGAATGGTTTGGGTTGAGAGGGTCCTTAAAGATGATCTAGTTCCAACCCTCCTGCCATGGGCAGGGACACCTTCCACTAGACCAGGTTGCTCAAAGCCCCATCCAACTTGGCCTTGAACAATTCCAAGGAGGGGACATCCACAACTTCTCTGGGCAACCTGTTCCACTGCCTCACCACCCTCATGGTGAAGAACTTCTTTCTTATATCTAATCGAAATCTACCCTCTTTCAGTTTAAAGCCATTACCCCTTGTCCTATCACTCCCTGCCCTTGTAAAAAGTCCCTCTCCAGCTTTCTTGTAGGTCCCTTTTAGGTACTGGAAGGCTGCTAGAAGGTCTCCCCTGAGCCTTGTCTTCTCCAGGCTGAGCAACCCCAACTCTGTCAGCCTGTCCTCACAGGAGAGGTGCTCCAGCCCCCTGATCGTTTTTGTGGCCCTCCTCTGGACCTGCTCCAGCAGGTGATGTCCTTCTTGTGTTGGGGGCCCCAGAGCTGAACGCAGTGCTCCAGGTGGGATCTCGCGAGAGCAGAGTAGAGGGGGAGAATCACCTCCCTCGACCTGCTGGCAGGACCTTGCACTTCGCCTTGTTGAATTTCATGAGGTTCGCACAGGCTTACCTCTCAAGCCTCATCAAGATGAAGATGTTAAACAGCACTGGTCCCAGTACCAACCCCTGAGGAACGCCACCTGTCACCCGTCTCCACTTGAGCATCAAGCTGTTGACCGCAACTCTTTGAATGCGACCATGGACCATCTGTCAAATCCATGTCTCTCCAATTTAGAGACAAGGATGTCATGCGAGACAGTGTCAAATGCTTTGCACAAGTCCAGGTAGATGATGTCGGTTGCTCTTCCCTTATCCACCAACGCTGTAACCCTGTTGCAGAAGGCCACCAAATTTGTCAGGCATGATTTGCCCTTAGTAAAGCCATACTGACTGTCATTAATCTCCTCCTTATTTTCCATGTGCCTTAGCATAGTTTCCAGGAGGATCTGCTCCGTGATCTTGGCGGGCACAGAGGTGAGACTGGCTGTCCTGTAGTCCCCCAGGTCTTCCTTTTTTCTCTTTTTATAAATGGGGGTTTTGTTTCCCCTTTCCCAGTCAGTGGGAACTTCACTGCGCTGCCATGACTTCTCAAATATGATGGATTGTGGCTTAGCAACTTCATCTGCCAGTTCCCTCAGGACCTGCGGATGCATCTCATCAGATCCCATGGACTTACGCACATTCAGGTTCCTTAGATGGTCTCCAACTTGATCTTGTTGCTGAGAAAGTTTCGAAATTCAGTGTCTGCTTTAATTCTAGCAGAACAAAACATCCTTGCCTGTGACCTTCTGTGTAAATCCCCATGCAGCTGAATGTTAATGTGCTGAGGGAGCCAGTTGTTTTGTTTTGTGGTGTGATGCGATGTTGGCCTTTTAGTATTTTGATCTATAAACTTTGGTAGTTACTTGATGAGTTCCCCCTCTCCTTCTGCCATCTTGAGTGTTTTGAGTAGGTTGTAACTTTGGTTTGGTCGTGATTATAGCAAAGGCAACTTGATCAGTGCTTTGGAAAGGAGCTATTCTAATTAATCTCACACTTGTTTACAAGGAGTTAGACTTTCTCTTCTGTCTCTTGTTCTACATGAGTACTTACTCCCATGACTTGTCCTATCCTTTATTTAAATTTTCTCAGTGAGGCTAGCGAATCCATTACCATACAATGCCCTGTTAATTCAGTGAAATTCAGACCCACGACCTTAGTGCCATTTGCCGAGTCAATGTTTTGTTTCTGAAACTTTGAAATTGGCTCTTCTGGGGGCTATTTTAATTGTTTTACTTCATAGCACTCATCTTCTGTTTTTTAAAATACCGCTACTATAAAGATACTGCTTGTTTTAAATATTTAAAAAGTAACTTACTCCTGAGGATAGTGTGGGATGAAGAAAAGCAAACAATGGCTGCCTTTTTATTTCTGTTTCTTGTACAGTTGTGTTGTTGCATTGTTTGGGCAATGAATGCCTCAGTGGTTCTGATCAGGAGGGTGAGGGGAAAGTCATGTTTTCCTAACATGTTTTATAAACTTTGTGAATGATACATTGTCCAAATGAAAGTATTAAGAGGCAGGTCCTAAATTTTCTTCAAAGCTGAAAAGTTCTTTCCTATCACGTAGTTTCTATGCCAGTTACTTCAGTGCTATGATGCTTTACTACTTGTTATGAAGTATTTGACCATTTGCTGTGGAAGTCATTAGACTGGAAATGAATTGAAGGAAATTACACGAGTGAAAAATACAGTGCTTTTTCTGCCCTAAGAAAAACAAATTGTAAGGGAAGACTTTTGGAATGTTATTAAGACAACTGAGCTTGGTTTCAGTCTGAATTGTTTACATTTGGTGGTGCTTAGTATTTGAGTTAATTCTTGTTTGTGTTTGAAATCATGTTTGCAAAGTAATGAAACTGTGCCTTTAACCTGGAATGTGTGATTTGCTGGACTTGAGAGCGGGGAAAAACCAAATTGGATTCTTCCTGTAAATTAAGCTTTACTGGCTCTGAAAGCATGTAGTTGTGTTGCGAGTAGATAGATGTCTAAGATTTTAACATTGAGCGTTGCTGCTTTTTGTATTCCAGGCACAGAGAACTTGCACTTAGTATTTTCCTACTCTGTTTGGGTGCTAAGAGATTTTCCTGAAGATGGACTGAAGGTAAGTGTGGTTGAAACAGGCACCTTGCCATTGAGATTCTTAGTGCAGTGTATGGAATTGGGAGAACTCAAAGTAAGAAGCCACGTATTAATGCTAAATCGTATTAAATATCTAATTTATATTTTCTATGTTCAGTACTGTGATAAGATCAGCAGTAGATAGAGCAGGAGAGCCTTTGTTTTTCTTGTAGTTTTCCATTCTTGGAATACCTTATCTTGTAACAAGTAGCTAGGAACCTTTCATACAACATTTAATGTTGTTGATGTCACGCTTTTTGCACAAGAGCCTGATTGAGTATTTAAATGTCAAATGTTAATTTGCCTTTCATATTTTCCCTTTCCTCTTTGGTATAAAATTGACTCCCTGTATTTGGGAGGTGTTGGGCATTGTAAAAGAAGAGTGTTAACTAAGGCAGAAGTGGGGATGTTTGTTAATCCTTTCAGATGTAAGATAGTGCCTGAATAAGCTGCTCAGATGTTTTTTATACTATTTGTGCTTACTCTTTGGACATATGTGATGATATGCTGGGCTTCAGTGCCTCAGAGAAAATACACTGTGGCACTTAAAAATTTAAAGAAAATTACCATTCTGTGAATAAAATTTTGTTTAACAGATATTTACAGAAGATCTCCCTGAAGTGGAAGCTTTGCCACGAGACAAAGTGCTCAGTTTCTTGATAGAAAATTTTAAAAGCTTGACTATTCCTTATCTGGTAAGAACTCAATCTCTATGAGTGTGTTACATTCAGTACAACATGTTACATGTAAGGCTTTAGTTCTGCAGGCATTGGAGCCTGATTCTGACTCAGAGAATGCTAGCTTTGCTGTAAGTTGTGCCAAGAAAAAATATATGAAATTCTGAAGTCAAGCTTGGTAAAGGCAAGCATGGAACTGTTGCTTGCTTATAGCAAATTGCTTCCCAGAGGAAGTGTATATAACTGAACCTAAACATGTATTTACAGGAACACATCATTCACGTCTGGGAAGAAACCAGTGCAGACTTCCACAACTGTCTGATCCAGCTGTACTGTGAGAAAGTGCAGGGCTTAATGAAAGAATACCTCAATTCTTTTCCTGCAGGTATGTTTAGCCTTTTCTGGTGGGAAGACCAGGGGCATGGGACAGCACAGGGGAGCCTTCACAGTGTATTGCTGTAAGCCTTCCCTGTTCACATCCAGAAGAAGATATCCCAAGTAATGAAGGAACTGGAACAACAAAAGTTGTAGGTTTTTAGGGAAGTCTAGTTTATTGCCTCCCTAGATATCTTAAGGAACCAAGTGACACTTTGTTCATGCTTAAGTGGAATGGCAGCTACTGCTCCCTGAATTCTGCATGTTAAGGGTAGGGAAGGGTCTTGAATGTCTGTTGTTTAACCAGCCACTTGATGTGTTTTATGGAGCTGAAGTAATTTGGTAGGTGCACCAGAATCCCAGCCCATGTAACAGTTTCATCAGTATTTGGTTCCTCCTCATAATGATTTGTTTATCTTCTTCTGTGTAGTGGTGTAGGTGAAATAGTTGTAATACTGTAGCTTATGTTGTTTTCTTCCATATAGATAAAACTCCAGTGCCTGCTGGGGAGGAAGGAGGAGACTTGGGGGATTATCGGAAAAAGCTTCTACTTTTTCTGGAGAAGTCTAGCTGGTATGAACCTAGTCGACTAATTAGTGACTTCCCCTTTGATGGTGAGTTCAGTTTCCATAGGTTAATTAAACACTAGCTTATTGCTTTGTACAGCAAAACCTCCCACTTATTGTAGAATCGGAGAAGATGGCTGTATCTGTAGTTGTAGGCCACTGGTGTGTATACTAACTGTTTTTGCTGGCACAGTTGAGTTTACCAGTCTCTACAGGATTCCTGTAACTGTTGGCCTAAGACCTTGTGGTGTCTCCTGTTACTTAAATATTTAACCTAACTTACTGCTGAGCCCAAATTGCTCAACAGATCTGAAGTTTGTTGTTTCTTAAGGTTATTGAAGAATTCATAAAATGTTACTGAGACTAGTGTGAAATAGACTTACAGTCTCAGTGTAACTTCAACCTGTGCTCAGACTACAGTTTATAGTTCCTTCTGTTAGTGTGGTCACTAATGGAGCTTATGTTGTCATTTCTCTGTGTAGCTGTTGACTAATCCTTCATACTATCACTAGGTCTCCTAGAAGAACGTGCTCTGCTCTTGGGTCGTATGGGGAAGCATGAGCAAGCTCTGTTTATTTATGTTCATATTTTGAAGGACACCAACATGGCTGAAAAGTAAGTGTTGCTTTTCTTTTTTTGCAAGACTTAGTTTGCTCACTGCCCTATGGATAGGATGTGTAGTGAAATGTTGCTGTATGTGGAGCATGAAAGCTGTAAGCCTTCAGGATCTTCTGGGTTGGTGTGTCTTGACTTTTAGGCTCTTTCAGGTGTCCGTTCATTACAGATGATGATGCTGTCCCCTTGAGGTTTACCTTTTCATGCTCTTTTGTCGTTGCACTTTAGAGCAACGTGACTGTCATCAATTAGTTCTCTGTTTCCACCCGTCCTTAGCTTGTGAACTTCTGTATGTTGTTTTGTTTCCTTTCTCTTTGGAGGGACATTCACTAGCCCAGAGGCAAAGTTAAGCTCTTTCAGTTAGGAGAATCCTCTCTAGTAAAGATACGGCATTTTGCTAGATGTATTGTGTCAGGGAACCTTCTGAGTGAATCCAAAGTACTTAGGTGAAAGTAGAATTAACTGATACTGGCAGGTGTATCTGAACGCTGGGGCCTGTTCAACATAGCTTCCTTTAAAGCTAGTTTCAGCAAATGCTTGTTAGAGGACATTCAACCCCAGTATGCAGTGTACACTGATGAACACCTTCCTTTTTGATTCAGATACAGTAATCAATATATCTACACATACATTTTTATGCTATGATGTGTTGATTTGAGACATCTTTTTTCTCCCTTTTTTTACACAGCTGAATTAAATGTAGTTTCTACATTAAAGCTTTTTAAGGTAATTGACCAGTCAATTACCAGTTGGAGTGCATGGAGCTCTGCCTGGGGATGGATAAGGAGCTGACCGAGAGCTTATGGGTCAGGATTAAAGGGAGGGCAGGGACAGGTGACGTTATAGTAGGGTCTGCTACAGGCCACCTGACTAGGAAGACTGAGCAGATGAGGCCCTCTGTAGACAGATAGGAGCAGCCTCACATTCACAAGCCCTGGTCCTCATGGGGGACTTCAACCACCCCGATGTCTGTTGGAGGGATGACACAGCAGGGCATAAGCAATCCAGGAGGTTCCTGGAGTCTGTTGATGATAACTTCCTTCTCCAAGTGATAGAGGAGCCAACGAGGAGAGGTGCTATGCTGGACCTTGTTCTCACCAACAAGGAGGGGCTGGTGCAGAATGTGAAGCTCAAAGGCAGCCTTGGCTGCCGTGACCATGAAATGGTGAAATTCAAGATCCTTAGGGCAGCGAGGAGGGCGCACAGCAAGCTCACTACCCTGGCCTTCAGGAGAGCAGACTTTGGCCTCTTCAGGCACTCGGAACCCAAACAACGATTCCATGACTGGAAGTGGGAGACTTGCACAAAACCTTCCTTTTCTCAGCATTATAATGAAGAGTAAATGGTGTAATTTTTTTGTGCAACTTGATTAATTGATCAGAATCGGATGTATGGTCACTTAACTTGGATGGCTTCAGTAATCAAAGGGTTTAAATGTTAATTTCTGTGGACTGATTCTCTGGGTTCAAGAACTGTCCCTACATTTCACTTGATTCTTCTCTGTTTTAGCTACTGCCATAAACATTATGACAGAAACAAAGATGGCAACAAAGATGTAAGTAGCTTTATCTTTGCAGTCTTCAGTAAGGATGTGTTAGACTATTTGTACCCTGCTAGGGACTTTAAAGTTTTTCCTTTTTTCAGAGTTTGTGTGGGTGGACAGGAACCTATGTATAAGCTCTTGGAATTTAGGAATTACTAGGTGACTGGGTTTTTGTGGGGTTTTTTTTGAAAAAATTATTATTTTCTTAAATTTGGTTTTTTGTTGAGAATGTTACTGTATCCCTGGAGTTGAGCATATATTTTGTAGCTAAAGTTCTGATGGAATTCAGAAGACAAAATACTGTGTGTGTATTCCACATACATCTACAGAAAAGTTAATGGTAAAAGGCAACGAAGTGTTGGTTTCTAAAGGTTATAAATGAGTTATGTAAGATAAATGAGGGAGGCATGATTAAAACTACTTTTATAGAAAAGCTTTAGTGTAGAATGCAAGTCTTAAAAGGCCTTGAACATCATTGGTACATTTCAGTTTTTCTTGTTTTAAGATAAGAGCTGTTTAAATGAGCACTTCAGAATTTTGAATGGCGTGGGTACAACTTACTAGTACCATCACTGGGTTCTATCAGTGCTGTCAATTGTGGATGTGTGCAGTGGTTTCAGAACTTGCCTTTTGTGTGCAACAGGTCTATCTGTCATTGCTCCGGATGTATCTCTCCCCACCTAGTGTTCATTGCCTGGGACCAATCAAGATGGAAGTGCTGGAGCCTCAAGCCAATCTGCAGGCTGCTCTGCAGGTTTTGGAACTACATCACAGCAAACTGGATACCACCAAGGTAAAGACTTGCAAGTACTCAGTTTGTACTGTTGGCAGAAGGTCACAGAAGGTACTGGAGTAGGCAAGCAAACAGATTGTAACAGTGTCAAGCTAAATGTGTCAATTTCTATTCAATTTTGTTCTCTATTCCTTTTTAATTTTTCCTAACTAAGTATATTTTGCTCCAGGCGATAAACCTGCTCCCAGCAAATACACAGATTAGCGAGATTCGAATCTTCTTAGAGAAAGTCCTTGAAGAAAATGCTCAGAAGAAAAGATTTAATCAAGTACTCAAGAATCTTCTCCATGCAGAGTTTCTGAGGGTAAGTACCCACCACCTGTCATTTGTTGGAATGGTGTTTTAAAACAGATCTTCAATATTTAACTGTTCCTTTTATGGAATGTGTGTCCTCTAGATGGTGCTGTAGCGCACCTGAAATTAGTAGATGTACATCAAGTAGATTGAATGTCCCTTTTTCAGGAGATGGCGAGTACATTCATTTTAATTTGGATGAGGTGTGTGTCTTTGCAAATCTCTGGACTCAGTGTGCTCTGGTGTGCGTTGCAGGATGATCTCAGAGAGCATGGACTGGATTTCTTTCTTTCTTTCATCTAAACCAGATGATGCCCTTCAGTAGTTCACCTGAACACCCCTTAGTGGTTAGAATGCCTTAGTCTCTGGACCAGACTAGTTGAAAGTAAAATCCTGCAATTCATGTAGTGTGCGTGTTGGGTGTTCAGGACTACCTGCTCTGCTCTACAGACCTGCTTCTTTTGTGCTGTACAACTTGCTAATGTAGATATAGCTGCTGAAAATTAAACATTGTGACAGTTTTCAGTTTCACCAGACTAGAAGGGAGCTGTGGTGTGACACTGCTTTTTGAGCAAGTTTGGTTTTTTATTCTTCTTTAGGTCCAGGAGGAGCGGATCTTGCATCAGCAAGTGAAGTGCATCATTACAGAGGAGAAGGTGTGCACTGTATGTAAAAAGAAGATAGGTAACAGGTGAGAGAGCATATACCTTAAAGCTTGGGAAACTGAATCAAATATGAATCTGGTATGCTTTAAACTAAGAATGTTGCAAACCTCAGAATGTGTACATACACAGAGAACAGCAGTATGAGGGAGACATTTGAAGAGTGTTTGAATTACAAATGATATCGTTCGACTGGGCGGCTGGGAAAACATCAGGGCTTTAGTCAGTGAAGTTTATAAAGAATCTCAAACTAAGGTACATGTGTAATAGTTTTCTACATCTGATGGCTTTGGTTCCCTGGCTGATTTACATTTTGCAGCCTAATTATCTTAGGACATCTAAAAGGAGAACTAATTCACTTGATACCCAGATGCCAATAACTTTTCTTCTACCATTCCTAGTAGGTAATTATGGGTTAGTATAGAATGCAAATTTTCTTTGCTCTTTTTTCTTTCACTCCAGTGAAATGCCCCATGACTAGCTTATTCATTGTTTCTCTTGTAGATGTGAACCCTTCTGAGATATCAGTAGCATTCACAATGATAGGGAAAGGTTCTTTTTCTAAAACATTTTAAAGAACATACGTCTAAATATACTAACTGCTGTGCATATTCAATTTTTTGCCGTATATAGCATGTAGTATTAGAATTTAAATTTGCATATGCAGTAATGTTTTGGTTGTCTAGGAATGCTGTTAAGTTCAACAAGGTTTTGAAGGGTAAGCATGTCAGCATGTCACCCAGTCTTTAACTTGTTACCAGTGACTTCCAAGTAAAGTGTGCCTATAGAAATGAAAATAGATATTATCCATAGAATTCTTTTATCTGGTTTTCTCAAGAATATATTCAGGCTGTAATTTAAACAAGAAGGTGTCACTTTCACGTAAGCATCTTTTTCTGATTCTGTACAACTTGATGTTCTTGTTTGAATAGGGAAAACTTTGTCTGACAGTTGATTTTTGTGTTCTGTCTCTTTACAGTGCATTTGCTCGATACCCTAATGCAATAGTTGTGCATTATTTCTGCTCCAAAGAAGTCAACACATTGGACACCTGACCTTGTCATGGTCAATAATCCCAATATTCACATGAAATTCAGAACTGACGACTTAAGAAGTTGATGCCTCTGAGATTTTTGAGGCTTGTTGCTAGGTTCTCTTATACTGGGTAGAAGTCATTTGTATCTGTGGACTGACTGTACCTATCTGGCAATATTGATTTACTAGAAAATGACTTTAAGCATGTTCTTACAGTGCTGGCAACTACACTGAACCTGTTGGTACTCAGATGAAGAACAGAAACTGATTTTTGTAGTGAGTTTTGTATCGCACTCCAACCTCGCAAATGAGTTGTTAGACAACTGTTAGGCGTTCACCACAAGTCAAGTTTTACTATAAAACTTACCTCCTTAGGGTGACAATGCTGTGATTTGGCCTTGTATGTAAATAGTTCTTCATAAAAAGAAAATTCCTTTGAAGTCTTTGCAGCTGTTTCAGTGTTGCATGGAGATCACCAGGTGTTTGGCATAGAGAAGGCTTCTGTGCCTATTTCTAGACCTAGAAAATATAATTTTACTTTCATCTCAGTAATGGGAATGTTTAAGTGCTGGCCAAAGGAATCTCTTTATCGATATTCAGTGTTATCACCTGACCTTCTGATAAGAAGTTCCACAGGAGATAGTCAGTCAAACAGTAGATACCACTAGTAAGCATTTTTTTTCTTTTTAGTTTGAGAGCTATAAATTGAATTAACTTGCGTGTTGTTTGCACTGAATATGTTCACTCTTAGCATGAGTGGAAGCTCAGAGACTATTCTAAGAAGTTCACATCTGCACTCATACCAAAAAGCAAAGAACACCATATAAAGCAACTTCTGAAGGGAGTGAACTATAGTTATTGCTTGAGCTTCTAGATGACACTTGAGATTTGTGTATATAGGTTCTTTGGTCTCTGGTTCACTTTGCGGCATTTAAGTAAAATCCAGACTATTTCAACATCTCTCTATTTTAAATGCTCTAGAACTGTGTTCTGCTCAGGCTGGTACTGTTCTTAAGTTAGTCTTGGGCCATTAAGTCTTAACTACAAGAACTAGATTGTATCATACTCCTTGTAGGCTATAATATTTTTGTCTAACTTATTTTTCCACAAACTTTAATCTATAGCAGATTGGTACGAGGGATATTAAAATGTTTGATATGTGCAGAATGAACCTGTGCAGTGGTAATGAAAAAGCATCAGTAGCAAATAACCCAATAGAGTGGCTGTTTGACTCCCAACGTTCTGGTCTAGCAATAGTTATAAATATGTAATTATTAAATAGTACGGAGCATGGCATGTAAGTACCAGATACTGCCTCTTAACAGGTAGAAGAATAAAGCCGGTCTGCCGAAGGTGTAATTGGATCTCGGTTAACATTATAGGCTTACTTAAGCCATTGTTATGTGTTTTTTAGGAACAAATCTGCTGTAGGCTGACAAGAGTCCTAATTCACTTTCATTTGCCAGTGTTAATAGTTTCCCTTGATAACTGTTTGTGTTTTCCCTTTCCACATGTGTTGGTATTTATTGTTCATATGCCATGCATTCTTACGGATTTCTTGGTCCAGTGTCTTGCTACTTCTGTACTTGGATATCTTGGGCAGTATTGCTACTGATGTCTTTCTGCAGAGGCTGGGTAGAGGGAATCTGTGGTGTTAATGTTTTTAACCTTATATTTCTTCTATTTGAAGAAGAGAGCCTAAAAATACTTATATTGGATTTGCACATTCTGTATAGATCTTTATATACTAGTTCAGGTACAGAGGGAAGATGGTTTGGGAGAGTTGTGTTTACAGGTCATTGAGAATGAAAGAAGGGTATTTAAAAAGGCCCTGTATTCTTTGTATACAGATATAACAATATTGCTCTGATTTTTACCTATGTTATGTTTAGTACTTAGTCTTTTTTTTTTTTTATTTACCTTCATTATCTGCTACCAGGAGAGCTCTAATCACATATGAAGATCTTCATTGTGCTCTTACTTACACGGTTAAGGTTGTGCCTCTGTTCACCTCCATTGCATACCTTTTACAGAGATGCGGTTTGTGCTGTAATTTTTTTCTTGGTTCTTATAATGTGGTTTGGGTTTACTAACCATACAGCAGGTTTATCTAAAGCAATAGATTGTAATAAACATTGTGAACCAGTGTGTGTTTCAGTTATTGTGCAGTTAAGCTTCTCTGGGCTGCTGTAGATTTTTTTTTTTTATATATTAGTTCTCACTTTCTCCTGGAAGTCAGACCCAATGCAGGGGCTCCCAGCATCACTCCTGCTTTAATATGTGTAATTCAAATGAGGCCATGTCATATGAGAGCTGTCATCACTTCTCATCTTTGGTTTTTAAATCTACAAGTTTATAGTACGCTTGTGAATGTTCTCAAAATCCTACTAAAACCACTTTTGTATTCTCTCTTTGAATAATGTTTTTGAAAGTCTTATACCATTAAATAATGTACTTACTAGAGAACACTAAAGTTACTGACAATTTTTTTGAGTGGTGGTATGCTATTTTGGGATGGGGAGGGATGTTGAGCTCTTGTGTGAACAAATCAGGAAATGTTTAGATTCACAGATTTGCAGTTGCTTGAACTGTAGGTCGTAGACTAGTCTAGTGTTGGAAGTAGAATATAGATCTTCAGTTTTCCCATTCTGTATTGGCACTGAAGAAGAGTCTGTCTTTTGTCTCCACGTTGGACAATTGAGTATATTGGTATTTCTGGAGAAGACCAACCCATCAAAAACCCCCAGATTGAAACCTTGATAGCATCCTTCGGAATCTTCATCTCTTCTGATTATACACTGCATCTCAGCTCTCTTCTTGGTGCTGCTAATGGGGGCAAAAGGAGTCCCTTGTGATATCTACACACACTTTAAGTACTATATAGTATAGTTGGTAATGGTGTCATTTGTTCATGCTTGCTGGCAAAAAAATAACTAAATGAAATGCAGATATACACCTACCTTTACCACTATGGGGATGCTAATCCAAGCAGAAGTAAAGTTACGAGGTGTGAGGCCATCTTTGTTGCCTCATGTTTTGATGCCAAGTAGCTTCTCTTTGGATATTAAGTTGGCTGTCAACAGTGTCTGTAGATAGCTAAAACTGCACACAAACGCTGTTTACTAATGGACAATCTGTTGACTATGAAACAATTCTTAAGCATATGTTCTGAAGAGCTTTCAGTTTTTCTTGAGAGAGAAATTCTATATATTTGAGATCCCTGTGCTGAGACTTCATTGGAAGAGGAGAGAGGACTTCAGGAGAAGGCAGGTAAGCCTGATTTTAAATGCAATTGGGCACTCACAAGATAAAATACAGACTTTACATACTGCCTGTAATAAACTGTTTAGAATAAGTGTGGTTTTTCCATGTTACCTTACTGTGTGAGGCTGCCTCAATTTTCCTGTAATTTATAGTCAAGCTATATTTAAATATAAATACATCACACACACGGTTCTGCAATTTTTTGAAGATAAATAAAACCTAATATGACAGTCCTTCACTTTCAATGCAGTGGTATGTAGAAATGCAAAGAAATGCCTTTTTCAGCCCAGTGTCTGTCTTTACCATATCATTTAGTACCGCATGAGAGCTTTGCAGCAGTTGCTGGCTGTTTTGCAATGGTATTATGTTTGCTTTTTGCCTGTGCATCGACTCTAGGGCTGTGAATTCACTAACTAGTACTGACTTGTTTGTGTTCTAAGTGTCAGTGCCTGTGCTTTTATTAATTTTCTTAAATTCTGATCTAGTGACTGACACTAATGACAGGAAATGAATAATGAATGGGACCTTGCTGAGAATGTGTCACGTTCTCATGTTTGTGTGGAGCTGGTGACATGCTGCGTTACTGGCTTTCATACGTTCTCTGCCACTTGCTAATTGTTGAAACACTTAAGTTTTGGTTTTTGGTCTGCTGCTTCAGTTTAAGCTCTTTAATAAAAAGCTCCAGACAAGCCAACTGTCAGCAGCTGTTAATAAACTAATCACTTCCAGTAAACAATTTCCTTTACTACTTAAATATTTTTTAAGGCACAGTAGACTCATAAAAAATCTGCCTTATCTCTTGCACAATTTTTCAAGAACCTTGGTGGAGGAATCAAGACTGTGCTACATGGAAATGAGAATAAAGGGGGGGGGGGGGCACTCACATTGCGAGCGGTTAGACATGGTGGTGAATTGATATGCTCTGAGGCACCCTAACGCAGACCAAATTGTGGTGTCCCGCTTGGGCCTCCCTGAAACTTCTCTGAACAGCTACGATGACAAATGCGGCTTTGCTTCAGTAAGATGGGAATTTCTTTCTATTTAAAAATATTCTTTTAGGGTATGCTGAAATTCAAAGGGTTTAAAACAGCCAAAGCCCTAGATCAGGTTGCTGGAACTCTCAAAGAAAATCTGGACTGAGGGTTTTGAGGTTGTGGCTTTATCACAGAGCGGTGCTTCCTCCTACCCAGGGCTTCCCTGTTCGGTGCTGCTTCGCTGCCCTTATCTTTTACCAGCGTTTGAATAAACCTGCCAGCGAGGCTTTGAACTGGGTTGTTTGGCGAGCGCGGGCCACACCTCCGCTTCTCGCAGCTGGAGCGCAGCCCGGGCCTGCGCAATACTGCAGGCCGAGCCTGTAGCAAGCTGCCCTCCGCGGCCGGGGACTCGCTTCACGTTCTGCGTTTCCCTGTCAGGTTTTCTGTGGAGACGACGGGACGTTTTTCTCATGTTTCATGAGGTGCTGCGGGGCCCGTTTCCACCCAGAGTGCTGCCTTTTCTGGCAGCTGTGCTCTTCCAAAGGAAGGAGAGGAAAGAGACTGGATTCTATCACTGGCGGGTAAGACAAATTGTCGTGCCGTCTCTGAGAAGGCATTCCTTAGCCGGTGTGTTCGGCAGGGACTTGCTCTTGCTGCACGTGTGGAAAACCAGTCCTGTGCTTCTGCAGGGGTTAATCAAAAAGTTTATCATTAGGGGAGAACTTTGGATGACAGTAATGCTAACGGAGATTCCAGGTTTTTATTAAAAAAATAAATTGCCTGTGTGAGGCAATGCACAGCAGGTCTCTGTTTCCTTAGGTTTTGGGGAACAGAATTAAGCTGATGCCAAGTATTTTTTTGGGGGGGGAGTGCAGAATACTGCACTTCTCATCAGTAGAGACAAAATAGTGCTTATGTGTTTTCTTGCACAATATCCTTGATTACCATTCCCTTCCTTTCTGTTCTCTACCTTATGCCACGGGGCTTAATAATCTAAAGTAGACAAAGATTAATTATGACTTCACCCCCTGTTCATAATGCAGTGCAACCACATTAGATAAAGTGGTTTCAATGTGTTTGTCTTTTAAATGGTGTATAATCATTCCATTGTATAAAATGGTCTGGCTAATAACCTCAACGGAATTACGCTAAATGTGAAGGAGCCTTTGCCTAGGAGATCTGATCTGTCATCTGATTACCCATTCTGCACCTCCCCCCCCCCCAATCTACAACTTAAAATTGAGGTGACGGTTAAATGTCCAAAGATGGCTTGCTGCCTGTATGCCTCTCCACACTTCTGCTTGCTCTGTGATAAAAATTATTTTGTTGACTTTTTTTATGTTGTTTAGTACTTGGGAAATCGGGGTAGAAGAGACTAGTGTGAGCCTGCTGTGATTTCCATTAACCCGTAAACCACTGCATGTGATGTTTCCCCTCAGGTGCTCACTATATAAATAAATAAAAGAATTCAACACTACTTAGCAAAGTTGTGCTGGCTGGTAGGCAGAGATTTTGTATTGACTAGTTAATAGCAATTGAGTAAGGGATGGAGCAGCAGATCACCCTTTTGGCTTTGTGGGTGAACTCAGCATGATCAGATCTCTTTAATTTTCCAAAGTTTAGCCTTAGTTTCATGCATCTAAAGACAAACAACAATGAACTGTGGGCAAGCCCAGTGTTTGCCACTGCTGTTGTGATACTGAGCTGCTAGTGCTACTTGGATCACCTGACTGATTATAAAACTTGCCCTCCAGAAGATCATGGTTTTTAGAGCTGGGTCTGAAGTGCCCTTTCATGATTGTGGGTGCATGCTTCTGGGGGGGGGGGGAGGGGAAAGTGCAAGGGGTGCCTAGGAAAGCCAGGAGTTTGCTTTTGGGTTTAAAAGTGAACTTGTGGCACGTTGGCAACAAGGAACATAATTATGGGCAGCAGTGTTTACTTGGGAGCGGGAACAAGATGAGGAGAAAGTGTTCGCTTGGTAAACACAACATTTCTTTGAGCTACCAATTTGCCTGGTAGCTGTGAACACAAAAGAAAATATGGCTTAGAAGTTACATTTTTATTTGCTATTGGCGACATTTTTGTAACGAAACTGGCATACTTATGGGTGACCCCTCCATATCCGCTGAGAGATGTGGAGTGGATCCCAGCTCTTACATCCCACTGTATAAAGGCAGGTATTCTGGGCTATGTGAGAGTAAAGACTACTGGGTCCTGTAGCTGGGATAACCTGTTCTGCAGTCGCTTGCTGCTGCATCAGCATCTTCAGTTTAGATGAAAGATACAGACAGTTGTCAGCAGGGTTGAGTGTGTGAAAATTCAGTCTTGTGCCCTCGTTTAAGGATTTCAAGTTTCTTTTGCTTTGGATGCACTTCCCTGAGCTGTGGAAAAGGGGTGATTCTGAAAAATCATTAAACTGCAAAGTAGAAATTGGTTGCTTGCATCTGTTGCGTACATTGGTATGTTGTCACGTACGCTGGTATAGGCAGAACTGTCATTATTTGTTGTTCATTTCCCACACAGATTTCTTGCCTGCCTTTTCCCTAATAGAGCATATCTGATACCCTCGTGCTTCATGACTCTGCAAGCTCACCTTGCAACATGCTATGACCTTGCTGTGCCTTGGATAAAAGATAAGTAGAAAAGGCACATGGGAAGGTTCTGGCATAATTGTTAGCGCAGACTTGGGAGCACGGTGAAACGTCTGTTGCGTTATATGCCTTTACATTTTCCACACCCAGATCATAATTTATCCTCAGCTGTGTAATGACTAACTGCAAAACAAAGGTTGTTAGAGACCTTTTGAACATGTAACTGTATGTTGACAGATGTTGTGCGGTAAAAGAAGGATATGCTATCTTCAGGGTGTTCTGTGCTTCCTCTGCTGATGGTGTCTGAATTCCAGCGATAGTCAGGCTACATGAGTGAAGATTGCTTTGACAGCAGTGGGAGTGTGATTATGTAGCTTCATTTCTCAATAAGCTGAAGAGTTGCAGCACCTTTAGGAAGTTGGTGAGAATAACATATGCAATCTTTAATTTCTCTCTGTAGTCCATTCCCCAACTTGATGAGGTAGAAAAGAGGTCAGGCTTTGCCTGAGAAACTAGTGTCAGTGACTGAACAAAATAGAGGTGATTAGGAAAGGTTTGAGAAGGAAGAAAAACTAGCATCTGAAGGGTAGAGCTCATGGTGAAATTTGACGTGAAGGCATGCCTTACTCCTTCCCTCATTTGTTTCTGGGAACATTTCAACATATTGATGCTGCAAATAAGAGCCATTTAAGAGTAATAATAGTATAATTGGAGTTTATTTGCACAAATTTATTTTGGGACCTGTATGTGACGTCTTAGATGCGTGTAATTTTTACTGTTCGCTTGTTGGTCAGGGTGAATAATACTTAGTACAAAGATGTTCAGTATACTATGTATGTCTTGATTTTATTGTGTTGTTCAAACCCTGTTTTGCAAAAGCTGGCAAGTATCTTCAAGTGATAAGACATAAGGAAAACTCCACAAGTATGTGACTGCTTAACAAACATAGTATGGTTCCATTTATCAGTAAGGAATATTTAAGAAGAGTTTGACAGTTCAGGGTTTATTGGCTTCCTTGAGGTCCTAGTTAGTGATATGTAGGGCCTATGTTTTTATATAATATTTGGCACTCTGCAGCATTTTATTGTAAGTGAAGATCCTGTTGAATTCAGTTGTAGATGAATACTTAGCATATCTGAAATTAAACTCTGGTCTCAAGCCAACCATGTAGAAAATGATGAACGTGAAGTAGTGACCACTTGTGAAAAGCATTTTGAAATGGGATTTAAGAATAGAAAAGGTTCTTAGCTGGCCGGGATTGTGTCGTAACTGATGGAAATGAGGCAGAATCCCATTGTCTTCATGAGCCTTACGCAATTGTTTCTGTGCAGTCTCTGCACTAATTCCCTTCAAGCTGCTTTCTCTTGTCTAACCCTGCCCTCCCCCTACTTCTTCTTTGTGATCTTCTAGGATTCAGTCAGGCTTTTTTTTTCTTCATCACATCCAGGCATTTAGATACTAATACTACTTTCCAAAAATAGCTTCTTGAAATAGCTTTCAAGAGCAAGGATTACATTTTGATCTATGCCGGTAAATTGGCATGCACATTTAGAGTGCTAATACCAGTAACAGTCCAGAAGGAAAAGGTTTATCTTTTCTTACTCAAACTGCCACGAAGTATCTGTTCCTACAAGAAAGTGTTTTTTTTTCCTTGTTGTAAACAGTATATGCTTTCTGTGTCTTTGGACCATGCTGTTAAGATTCTTGCCATGTCTGCTATTACTCAAGCATGCGTGTGCCCTTGGCAAGTAGCCTTAAACTAGCCAAGTCATGATTAAAACTATTTGAGCAGCTTCAGTATCTGTTTATCCTTCAGCAGGAATGAACTAATGAAGCAATTCAAAATTGATCTATAATTAGAGGAAACTCTAAAAAAGGGACTTATTTTCTGAAGTCTGTGAGGAGTTACCCTAAGACATCACTCGTTGCTGTGCTGAAAGGGAATTGAGTTTCCTTCTAGACTCCTTTAGTCTTCCTTCAGGACACTAAAAGTGCCGCGTATGTCCCCAAACTGACTCATTAATAGTTTATTTTGGGCTGGCTGGTCTGATCCATTTCTCTGGACTGATACTAGTGTGATTATAGAACAGGCATTGCAGTTGTTACATGCTGAGCTTGTTCCTCTCTTTTCAGTGGGAGAAGCACCCTTACTACAACCTAACAGTAAAAGTCCTCCGAGCCAGAAACATCAAGGGAACAGATCTGTGTAAGTATTTAGTCAAGTTATGAAAACAGATGGTTTGTTCAGTGCATACCTCTAACACAGGTAGCATTGTTACGGCAACTTCTTAACTATGCATAGTGTATTGCCTTTATGTCTGAACAAAGGCTTCTCTTGTAAAGCATTATATATATTTTAAAAGCTTTATGTGAGGCCAAGCTGCAGATTAACCCTGCTGCTTTGCAGAACAAGATTGGGTAAGTCCTGGTAATGTTTTGCTTCCCTGCTCCTTTACATGTCCTACTGTGGCCCATTCTATGTTCCTTTGTCTGGATTCAGCCCCCTGGTCATGGCAAATTTCACCCTTGCTCCTGCTGAACAGTCTTCTTGCACCTGGAAGTAGCAATCTTCAATTCTAGCTTCCAAATGTTTGTTTTCTGAGTTGTAGTAGTGCTTTCTTTCATGTGCTTGCTATTTTGTTTATGTCATTGAAGCTTTTTAAGGAGGTAGGTGGTTGACTGATTCCAAGACAAACTTCTTTGTTCCTGTTTTTGATAGTGTGGTATATATTCCCTTCCTCTTACGCATCTGTCTTGAGTAAAGCTCTTGGGGCATTTTGATCTTTAAAACTCATTTGAGATTCAGTTCCTTTAGGTTTAATGCAGTAAGGTAGTCTGCCTGCCTTAAGTTTATACCTGGCATCCAACATTGAACTACTGGAATACTAAATGACTGTCCAGGGAATGGAAAACCCGCCTGAAAGGCTGAGGGCTAGAATCACACTGTGAAGAGAAGTTCTTTTTATGGTCTTTCTGTTCAGCTGGAGTGAAGAATGGTTCCCATACTTGTGTTTTGTTAAAGGGGCCTTAACTGGAAGAAGGAACGACTCTGAGACAATTGGTTATTTTCAGGGAATGGAAACAGAAAGCTCAGCTCCTGGCCAGACTAGATGAGGGTATAGCAGTGGTGGATATTGTCTACTTGGACTTTAGGGCTTTTGACACTGTGTCCCATAAGATCCTCGTAGAGAAGCTGATGAGGTATGGGCTGGCTGAGCAGACAGGGAGTTGGATTGAAAACTGGCTGAATGGCAGAGCTTAAAGGGTGGTGATCAGTGGTACAAAGTCTAGTTGGAAGCCAGTAACTAGCGGTGTAACCTAGGGCTCAGTTCTGGGTTCCATATTGTTCAGTGTCTTCATTAATGATCTGGATGATGGGGCAGTGTACCCTCAGCAAGTTTGCTGATGTTAAAAACTGGGAGGATTGACTGGTACACCAAAGGGTCACACTGCTATCCAGAGGGACCTCAACAGGCTGGAAAAGTGGGCTGACAGGAGTCTCATGAAATTCAACAAAAAGTTAGTGGAAGTCCTGCATCTGGGGAGGAACAACCCTATGCAGCAGTGTATGCTGGGGGCCAATCAGCTGGAAAACAGCTTTGCAGAAAAGGACCTGGGTGTCTTGGTGGACAGCAAGCTGACCGTAAGCCAGCAATGTGCCCTTGCTGTAAGGAAGGCTAACAATATCCTGGGCTGCACTAGGAGGGGCATTGCCAACAGGACAAAGTGATCCTTCCCCTCTACTTAGCACTGGTTAGGCTGCATCTGGAGTACTGTGTCTAGTTCTGGGCTCTCCACTACGAAAGATATTGGAGCTACTGAAGAGAGTCTAGTGAAGTGCCACTAAGACTGTAAACAGACTGGAGTACCTCTTATATGAGAAAATGGTAAGAAATCTGGAACTGCTTAGCCTGCAGAGCAGAAGGCTCACGGGGGATCTTATCCATATATACAAGTATCTAAAAGGAGGATGTTAAGAAGATGGAGCCAGACTCTTTCAGTGGTGCCCAGTGACAGGACAAGAGGCAATGGGCCCAATATCAGCGGTAATCTTTTTTTGAAAAGTTGTTCTTCCTCATTTTGAATAGTAGTCTCTTTTATGAAGGGCTTTATGGTTTGGATGAACCAGAAAAAAAGAAATATAGGTACCTAATGTTCAATCTGCTGCTGTTTAAAGACATGTACTTCATTAAAGGCTTTGGCTTTACAAATCCAGCCTTAAATTTGCACGTTTCTATGGTGCGATGAGATCTAGAAACTGAGGAGCTCACGAGAAAGAGTATGTTTGATTAAAGTTGTTCTGATGTCCGTCTCTACGCTCTCTGCTCTAGTGTCCAAGGCAGACTGCTACGTGGAACTAAAGCTGCCCACTGCATCTCCCATAGTCTCCCGAACTCAGGTTGTTGACAACTCTGATAACCCAGAATGGAATGAAACTTTCCAGTATCGAATTCATAGTGCTGTCAAGGTAAGGAGTGCACTTTGTGGAGCTGGTTGGGCTACCTGCATTTGTGTACTTTTGATACTTCATTCAAAGCCAAGGGTTCTTTATTACCCTCAAAACCAGCATTGCTTGTAAAGTGTCAGTCATCTTCAGTGGTACAAAAGGCTGTACTATACATGTCCAGTGATAACCACAGCAGTTTGTAACTGCACTCTCATGTAAATTGCAGCTAGAATTTTCCATAAATGTCCTTGTGATGCAACTCAGGAAAAGGAAGTTACGGCACTACCTGGTAGAGTTCAAGGAAATTCCTTGATAATGCAAGCTTCTATTTGAGGATTAGGCTTCTACTTTCACAGAGTAGCTGTTGCCGCCTTGTAGCTCTACTTGCCTTATACAGCCAAATGGCTGAGTGAGGATAATGGGAACTAAACTTCAAATCACTTTGCCACTTAGTTAATTCAGTCAAGTTTTGCCATCAGTTCCTACAATTGAGAAAATCAAAAAGTAGGTGGAAGAAGGAGGAAGGGGAGGACGTTCAGAGCGATGGCATTTGTCTTCCCAAGTAACTGTTATGTGTGATGGAGCCTTGCTTTCCTGGAGATGGCTGAACACTTGCCTGCTGATGGGTAGTATTGAATGAATTCCTTGTTTTGCTTTGCTTGCGTGCACAGCTTTTGCTTTACCTATTAAACTGTCTTTATCTCAGCGCACGAGTTTTCTCACTTTTACGCTTCTGGTTCTCTCCCCCCTCCCACGGGGGGCAGTGAGTGAGTGGCTGTGTGGTGCTTAGTTGCCAGCTGGGGTTAAACCGTGACAGGCTGTTTGTTTCTGTTTGGTTTTAGAACATTCTGGAACTGACACTCTACGATAAGGATGTCCTCGTCAGCGATGAGCTCACATCTATTGTCTTCGATGTAGGGGGCATGAAGCTGGGTCAGCCCCTGCTGCGCACTTTCAGGCTGAACCCTGAGGTTAGTCCCTGGCTTCTTCCCAGGTCAACTGTGAATAGCTGTAGCTCATTGTTAGGGAAATCTGACAGTACATGCTGGTTGATTTATCTATGTTGTAGAAGCCAGAAGGGGAAAAATGTGTCAGCAGGTGATGACAGCATGTGTGGTTTTACTGTCATCTGAGATGTTTCTAAAATCCCTAGTGTGGGTTTTTTTTGTGTATGTGTTCCACAGTCTTTGGGATGCCCTGCTAAATGAAACTTGGGATGACTGCTGTCTTTCAGAACATGTTAAAACACCTTTAAAGGGAATTGATTTTTTTAGGAGACTAGAGGGGGATAAACTAGGCTTAAAATGAAAGGCATATGCAGTCAGCAATCATTGTGGAGACTACAGACTGTCTTGTTTAGTTGATCATCATCGGTTTTCAGTGAAGAAGTTTATTGTTGCAAAGGTTACCTCTATATTTAATAAGTCAAAAGCATAAGAAAAGCTTATTTTCCCTGAGTTACGTTCAATTACATTTAACCTCTGCTTCATGTGGGTGACGTTGGTGCATATCAGCTGCTCTCTGTCCCTGTGCACCCGTTTATGGACGTGCAACAAGTCAGCTTGTTTTATGTAGCTAAAGCCACATCACCAGTCTGATCTTTTTTGTAACTGCCTGAAACACATTGCTACAGTAGATCTGGATTAAAGGTGAGCTAATGATGTGTTTTCTTGAGAAATCAGGCTTCAGAGCTGTTGGTGTGGTCAGAAGCAGACTAACCGGTATGCAGTTAGCAGGGAGGTGTTGGTCAGTGTCGCAGGCACTCTAAATGATAGGTGTTTGCAGAAAGAGGCTTAGTAACTCCCTTGTTCCCACTAACTCTATCCTGTTTGCTGAATGTTTAAGTCATCTTGATCAGTAATTACGGAACTGGAAACTTCAACTTCAGTAAAGAGAATTACCCAAATTGGCTTCTATTTGGTTATTTTAAAAGCTACATTAGGTCTAGCATCAAGCATTTACTGTATGCTATGGTAGGGGAAAAGATGGTTGGATCAAAGTCTACAAGACAAAGACAGCAATGAGCTAAGAGTGCAATCTGCTAAAATAATAAATGGGAGGAAGCACAAAGCCTCATGTAGAAGCTGTTTGCAGAGATGGCGTTGCAGTGGTACTTGAGCCAGAAGAGGGGTTATTTTCCTCATTAGTGGAGTAATGGATCTGAGAGCCAACTCTCACTTGTGTGCACTTGTGTCCTCAAACATAGATGTGTCTGGTCATATAGTATCATAGAATAGTTTGGGTTGGAAGGGACCTTTTAAAGGTCATCTAGTCCAACCCCCCTGCAATAAGCAGGGACGTCTTCAACTAGATCAGGTTGCCCAGAGCCCCATCCAGCCTGACCTTGAGTGTTTCCAGGGATGGGACATCTACCACCTCTCTGGGCAACCTGTGCCAGTGTTCCACCACCCTCGTTGTGAAAAACTTCTTCCTTATATCTAGTCTAAATCTCTCCTCTTTTAGTTTAAAACCATTACCCCTTGTTCTATCACAACTAGCCTCACTAAAAAGTTTTTCCCCATATGTTTAAAGAACAACAACAACAAAAGGCATCAATTTAAACCTTCCAAAATTTAACTGGAGCTTTTGTAAAAGCAACAAAAATAGTTACTGTAGTTTGTAACAGGAAGAAAGCTTAATCTTTTGGAAAAACTTCTCATAATTATATTCAAGATCAAGGGTCACCTGTGTCCAACTTTTATTTTCAAAGGCTAATGAAGAGCTGGATGTAGAGTTTTACTTGGAAAAATGGTGAGTCTTACCTGAAGAGCTGAATGAACTTGTGCTCTGCAGATATGTTGTCTTAGTTCCTTTTTCTGTGCAGGGACAGTCTTGCCTATAAAAAGGCTAACGCGTTACAGTTCTCTGTGGTGTTTGAGTTGATTCACCAATGGCTTGATCACAAATACACTTAAAGCTCCAGTCACCAAAATTTTTGGAGTACCAAAAAAGAAATAAAATTTTGCTGGACTTCATGGGAATGGCAGCACTGCAATTCCCACACTTTGTGGATGAGTTACTTAGGAGTGGAAAGCTTTCACAGTTAACCTTGCAATAGAAACAAATGCTTTATCTATCTGATAGTCTACCTAAGCTCAGCTTTTCTCTAGGTTATCAAAATAACTGAGATGGGCAGACCTTATAGCACATGCTTATAGTTGCAGACAAATTTTTTCTTCAGTATTTTTGCCCCCCATTGTTTTGTGAAGGGAAATATACTTGGTGTCAGTCTCATTTGCATAGATCTCTCACACTGAGGACCTTTCTCCCCCACCACTTATCCAGGCAGTTAATTTGTAAAGTAGGATGAAGCAGTTGAAAAACAAAACTCATTTGCATTAAATTTCTTCCTTTCACAGCTCAGATGCCCCTATCGAGATATTGACCAATGGAGTCCTTGTGGTGAGTACATGAAAGTCAATTACATATATGTTGGGATTTACTCCTGAAGGTAGGTTTTAGTAGTGAGAGGACAAGAATTGTTGAAAATTCCACTCCTTCCAAATAGCTCCTATTCTCTCCAGCATCTGCCTCTCTTTTTTAATTTGCTGGTTTAAGAAACTTGCTCAGTTTTTAAAACTTTATACCAACTCACAGAAAGGGCATGGTTGTTTTTCTTCCAGTGGGGCTGTTTTAAAAGATGTAAACAAAAAATGTCTTTAGGAGGCTAGTGAGTCTTGCAGATTGTATTGAGTTTTCTAGCCTAGATGCTGGCCAGGTATAGTCCCCCTTCTTATCTTAACACCTATTATTTCCAAGCTTTTATCAGTGCCATTAGTAAGTAGTTGACGCCTCCCACTCTCAGACTCAAGAGTTTTCATCTTGAGAGATTTGTCTATTCTCTTGGGGCAATCAGTCTAAGAAAATGAGTGTGTTCTACATTAAAAATACAGGTGTTACCACCTCTTTTCTCCCCACAAAGGAAAGGGCCTGGAGTGATGTTTTTTAATAAGGAGAAAAGGATAAGAAAGAGTTCATCATTGTTGAAATGTAGAGTTTTAACATTTTTTTCAGTAAAAATTGGTGACATTTAACAGCACAGTTCTGCAAATTATGTCACAGGAGAGCCTTTTGTGTTCTTGTTTCCTTTAGCAAATCAGTCTTACATTCAAGCAGTGGAATAGTTTCTTATCTTTGAGAGCAATTATGGCAAATTAAATATCTCGTCTGCTGTCCTAGAAGGGAAGCTGATGATTGAATGGTGTGAGAGACTAAAGTTCATGAGGACATGGAAAATCCAGGACAGAAAGTCATGGCAGAATTTATGAAGTGCTTGCTCGGATCTGAACAGGTTCTGAATAGGTACTCACACATGCATAAAAAAAAAAGATAAAACAGGAAAAAAACCTCAGGTGTTGAGAACTTGTAACTATGAAGTACTGGTTGCAAAAAACCCCAGTAACTGGAATAGGAGGAGTGGTTGGGATTATTTGCTCATTGCAAAATCAAATCCTGCTGAAACAGAATTTACTCTTTATTTGAAAGGTCAAAATAATCCTTAATGGTTTTTGACAGCTTGCAGCTGTAAACCTACACCTTTGAAGCTTAATCCACCTACTATATTAGAAGTGAACTAAAATCTCATAACCAGAGCTGGTTTCTTCTTTTCATAGGTTCATCCTTGCTTGTCGCTGCAAGGCACTGTCAACAAAGAGGAAAAAACAAAAGAGAAACAGCAAGGTAGGGCTGCCTGCAGAGTTTAAGTTGGATCTACTTTTCAGCATGCTTATTCCTTGGGAGAGAGAGGAGACTTGGTTCTCTGTCTATACGGTGCCTTTTTATTTACTGACTACAAAATTGACTTTTTATGTTAATTTTGCTTTTATTTTTAATACTAAATAATATTGGGTCACTTCCACTGGGTTACCGCACAATAGAGTTTTTGCTTGTGTTTTCATAGTCTCAGCTACACTTAACAAGTATGTGATTTTCAACATTTATTTAAATGGCTCCTGTGGTCTAAACTTCTTATTCTAATGCACAGGGAGCTGTGAGGTCAAGGTGTCTGTTCCAGGAGCGTATCAGAAGCAGCTGAGTATTCCTTGGAGACCAGACAGTGAGAAGGATTATGGAACCTCGTTTGTCTTTCATGTGGATAAAGAAATGTGTCCAGAACTGCAAGTGGAGCTGGAGCAAACCGTATCTGTCCTACAGGTAAGCATCTGTGCTGACTGCTACAAAGCTTACAGCCTGCTTTTGAATAAATCCACTCTGAAACCAGTGCCTTTTGGTCCATGAAACTGTCCTTAAACATAAATTGAACATCCTTAATTTGATTGTAAGAAGGCCAGGGACTTCTTCAGATGTTCAGGGATGTCAGTTTGGGGTATATTATTCAGATACCTGTGGATGTCAAAAGTTTGCATTGGAAGCAAGTTTCTTGTGGAGTACTATATGTATGTGGTGCTAGGGACCACCTATTGTGAAGGTTACTAATCACTTCCAGATATACTTTTTTTGATCAAACTTAACTCTGTAATGTTGTAGCTGCTCAGATCAAAATTTTCTAGGCTAGAAGCCTGTCTTAAATGGATGTATTATTTTTCCAGTTATGTATTAGGGATTTATGGGCAGAGAGATAAGTTTTTCCTCTATCATTGCTTTTTACACACTACTATTTTTTTATTTAAAAAAATGACTAAAAATGTCAGACTTTGCATTGGATCTTTCATATTGGGTAAGGGGGTGAACTTGTCTTAAAAGTATAGCCTCCCCAACACTTTAAAGTCTGTTCAAGCCTGGGGATTAAAAAAAATCTGAATCTGCATATGCTTGCTACATGAAGACATCTTTATTTTCAGCTGTTGAGATACTCTATCGCAAGTCTTTTCTATTAGAAACTTGTAGAACACTTGCCACTTGCAAAGGTTTATTTAGCTTTGTCTGTCACTTCACAGTTTCTACAGGTACCCATGCAGCGTGTGTATCCCATAGGAGTAACTGAAGAGTCATTGTGATGATTGCTCCTAGTATAGCCCGACACCAAAAATGAGAGCAAGGAAACTATTCTGTGATGTTATTCATCCTCACAAGCAGTTGGGTAGCATGAATGCAGATGGTGATCTTGACTGCTCTAGAGGCAACTATGGAGAAGAGAACACAAAAAAGAATATGGAAGAATAGCTTTGCAATGGGGTTGGTTGGACAGCAAACATGAGCTGAAGAGAGAGACCTGGACTCAAGTAGTCAAAAACTCAGAGCCAGGCAAGCAAAAACATGGTAGAAGTTGCCCATGGAGACTGGCCCAGGTGGTAAACCTCAACCAAACCACCCTTGGTAGCTAGTGGAACATACTCCTTCAAGAGCTGGCATAGAGCACAAAGCTATCCAGTCTGACCTTTCCTCTCTTATCAGAGGTAGGAAAGTGCCAGGAACGTAGTAATGCTGTTTGCCCTGTACCTAAATGCATATTATTTGCCCCGTTAGGTGGAGGACAGTGGGCTTAGAGGGACATTTGATTCAGGACAGCTGGTTTTGGTCAGAAGACATCTGTGAAATCTGTAGGTAGTTCCTTGTCTGTCTTCAGTTCTTGTTGTGAGAAGGGTGACAACCTGTTGTTTCTTTAAAGTGCTGTGTCCTCCCAAGGGTTGAGGCCTGCAGTGGGTGCAAAATGTCCAGCTCATTTGGTAGGCTGTGTAGGTTTGAGTGTGGCCCTGTGATATGAGGGGGTTTTTAATATGCCTCTTTTAAATTTAAGAATCTGCACACAACTCTGTGTTAAGAGAGCTTGCTACTTGCTAATACAACATGGGAGAAAACTCAAAGATTTCCTGGCAAACTTTAATTTGCTCTGCTTGTAAAGATGATTGTTTTTTAATTACATGCTCCCATTTATCCCTAAGGCTGTTATCTTATTTCCTATTCTGTGGTATTTTTTCTGTATGTCTAATGCTGTTACCTTGGTATCTTTTCAAAATCCTGCTTTGAAGACAGAATGCAAGTTCACTTGTGAGCTTTCTGACGCATGTTAGAACACAACTATTTTTGGGGGAAACTTTATATTTGGAGATGAAGAATTTTTTTTGCTTGTGGCAGACAGCTATAGTTAAAAAAACAACCAAACCGACCAAACAAACAAAAAGCTATTTGAGTGACAGAGATAATCCCAGCAAAGATCTGTCAAGCAGAAAGCAGATTGATCTTGAAAAGCCTTAGACGTTTGGGAAAGATTTAGTTATAATGATCTTAAGGATTGTTTGCTGTTTTGACATATGAAAGTCATATCTTTAACTTTTTTCCTGGAAAGCTCAAATAATGTTTTGTTTTTTATTAGGATGGTATGAACCCTGATATTGAAAAGCATACTACAGTTCTGGGATTGGGGACTGTACCACTTAATTCCCTTCCTATTGGACAAAAAGTTGATAGAATCGTTTCTCTGGGAGAGGTAATGTCAACGTTTTGCACTTGTTTTAACATGCTTGGGATAACTTTTTCTCCCACTGCCTGTAGGCATTTGGAAAGTTAAGCTACGCATGATTCTTAGGAGTGCTGTTTTATTGGATATCTAGAACGAAATAATGAGATTAGTCAGTGCAATTCTTCTAAAAAAATGTTTTCATGGTTGGGTCTTGCAAAATAAGTTTAAAGTTCATCACTTCCCAAAGCAAAAAGTCTGTTAGAGTGTGAAAGAAAAATACCAGAGGAGGAGAAAAGCAAGAAGCTTGCAGAAGAAATTTTTTTTTTCACCCTGCTCTCTAAGTACGTGTTTTTACTTTCTGTGGAGACTATTGAAAATGTCTGAAATAGGTGCAAGGGAAAGGTGTTCCAGAGATGTAGTTTTGTGGGGGTGTGTGGTGTTCTGGTTAGCATCTAGTGACTCTGATGTCATAACCTCTAGTTAGTATTTCCACTTATGTAGTTGCTATCAATTGCAAGATGTGATCTCTCTTTTCACAGGGACGAAGTTTGGATATGAGTTTGAAAACTGAAGAGAGGTGAGTAGGAACCTCAAAGACCTCTAAAAATCAGGAAAGGCCTTTATTCTGATAGTGAAGGAGCTGAGTGACTCTCCTCACTGGAGAGAGGGGGAGAGGTCTCGGGGAGGTCTGTTGTCTCCATTGATTTCTTGGGATAGATTAAAGAAAAATATCTTTGGTTATTTTTCTTCTGAAGGCTGTGACTCTTCACTTTGCAGATACTATCTGTTGAATTGGTGCCAATCTTCCTGAAATCTGAACAAATTTTGTGTTTGTAATACTTAAATGTAAAATAGCTGATGGTGTAAATATTGAGTAGCTTTGTTAGGTACAGGTAGTTCCCAGAATATGTGCAGTGCTTTACTGACAAATAGGAAAGGACATCTCAGTATGTGAAGAGGTTGAACTATAAAATAGAAGAAGAGTGCAAGAAAGGAGTCATGAGGAAAAACTAACACACAACTGAGCAGTTGGCTAGTAAGTTGATAGGGTCATTGGGTATATAATCATTAACTGAAGATCCTGCTCCCCTTTTACAAACTCATAGCAAGTTTATTGATATTCAGTTGTCCCCTTCTGCCTCTTAAGTTCAGAAACTTCTGTTTTAAAATTGCTCTTCCCCTCATTTCTCCATCCATGTCAATACAGTCATCTCAGTTGCTCCTCATACAGTCTTCACCTACTGAGAATCTTTTCTTCCTTTGTGAAATTCCTGAAGCTTAATCAGAATCCTGTTTGACACAAGCTTTGTCTTTAGACATTAAGGGCGAAATACAATAGGGAGAAGTTTCATTTTTTAATTTCAAAAGTTGTTTTTACAAAATGGCTGGTGTATAGACATACACTAAAACTTCATTTAAGAGTTTGATCCAGTGATTCGGACCAGCACCTAGATTGTGTGTTCACATAAATTGCTTTTCCCTGGTAATTACAAATCCTCCAAAATGTTGGGGTTTTTTTGTCTTAATTTCTATTTCAGCACTTGGGATCTTGATATACGTCTGGGTTTTGACCTCTGTAAAGAGGAGAGAGAATTTTTGGACAAAAGGAAGAAAATAGTTTCTGAGGCACTGAGGAAGACTCTTCACTTAAAAGAATCACCTCCAAAAGATGAGGTATTGAGCACAGTGCTATAGTGAGATTCGTAAAATCCCTTGTGCTTGGTTGATAATTAGGTATTGTAGGATTCTTTGCCTGTAAGTAACAGAAAACATGGTTCACATTTACCATGGGGTGAGATAGATCCCTGTGACGTTTCAGTTCTGAAGTCTCAAATGTGGTTATATTTCTAAAATTTGGAGGGGGGTGTGTGTGTTTTGGAACACAAAAAAAATCAAAATTTCAGAATGTATGTACTTTCTTTAGTTGAAATCTTGTATCTTGGGCTTTGAGCTCTGAATTGTGATGGGACACTCTATTTCAGAATGCTTAAATTGAAGCTCAGACCACAGGAACAGCTTCCCAACTGCTGATTTGAGGACACTTATATCTAGACAGCCTGATACCTTGCTCTGTGATCTTTGGATGCTGTTATAAGAATGATTGCCTTTTTTTGTTCCTATGTGTATATTGTATGGCATGCAAGTAAATGTGTGATAATATACGTAACAATTTCAGTAAGTGACTGTTTGTAAGATGACACTGCTATGTTTTATCGTAAACAATATATTTAAATTACAAAGAGAAAGGAGTTCTCGTGGAAATCAAACCTGAAATTACTTGAAATGTAAAAAGAAAGAGATTTTCTCTCTTATTTTTTAACAATGAGACTTAAATGGGATTAGTTCTGTAATTTATTGGCAATTCAAAAGTCTGTGATTGTGACTCCTGAGTTTGTTGTCTACAGGTTCCAGTCGTAGCGGTACTGGGGTCTGGAGGTGGGATGAGAGCACTGACATCGTTCTATGGCAGTCTTGCTGGGCTTCAGCAGCTGGGCCTTTTGGATGCTGCAATATATCTGTGTGGGATTTCTGGCTCTACTTGGTAAGTTACATGCAGCGTTGATTCCAGAAACTTACAGGTGAATATCATAGTGTTGATGCAAAATAAGACCAAAATTGCATTTGTGCCTCTGTAGACAGACAAGTCAAAAATTTTATCAGTTCTCACCTGCGAGTTCTGATGGGGATCCTAAAGAGTCTAAGAGATTCATTATCACTTCTAACCCATACAGCTACTGGCTAAATTTGAGTCTGCTGCTTTTGCAAGCCTGGCAGTTGAATATTAGAATGTATTACATGAATAAAACTCCTGTGTATTCCCTCAGAGCCCTGACTTCAAAAACTTTCCTTCTTTCCTTGCTCTTGCCAAGAATATAACTGAGGTGCTGCAAGTCACTGGAAACATGTCCACACAGACCACTATCTCACCACCTTCCAAAATGGTGTATGCAGCTGAACAGAGGAATAGCACCAGCTTGCCCTTTGGTGAGCTGGAGCAATGTGCTGAAATGTTAGACATGGCTAGAATGTTTCAGTAGCTCAGTCCTTGGAGTTTGTGGTGAAATCATCCCTCATAAGAACACATTGTTGTCGTGAAATGATTTCACTGAGGTGTTGTGCAACCTCACAGTATAATCATCCCTTCCAGAGCTTTGTGTGTTAAATTAACTCCTATGTACCTAGTATTCTTCCACTAACCTTGTCATCTGGCCTGCCCCTTTTGATTCAGAGACAGACTTTCAAACAAATGTAGACATCTGTTCATGTGGATAGCCAATAGTCCAAACTAGTTTCTCGTTTAATCAGACTTGTGTTCCGATGAAGGCTATTGCCTCTATTGCTGTATGCAGTAGCACCCTTGCTGTCAGCCAGTCTCTCAGGGTTGTTATGGCCTGGAGTTAACTCATATTTAGGAACTGATTCATGTGTGCTAGCATATAATGCTTGGAACATCCTTGAAAGGGAGGTTAGCAATCAGGATGAAGTTGTCCTGTAGGTGTCAGGGTTTTCAGCACATTTTAGAGTTCAGAGATCCATTATTATGGTCTCTTTTCTCTTCACGATGTTTTATCTTTTAGCTAGACTTCTCAAGCTTTTAGTTAAGTGCTGCAGCACTAATTATAACTAGCTAAAATTATTGTTTACACCAAGCTCATTATTACTCATGACATTAATGCAAGCATTTTCAGGTGTTTATCGACATTGTATCAAGACCCTTACTGGTCGCAGAAAGACCTTCAAGATGCAATCAGAAGAGCTCAGGGTACTGTGTCCAGCAGCAAAGCAGGGGCATTTTCCACAGAACGACTGAAATACTATTTCCAGGAGCTGAATGCAATGGAGAGTAGTGGACGGAAAGTTTCCTTTACAGACTTGTGGGGCCTTATTGTGGAATATTTCCTGCAACAGAAGGTAAAAGAGTTCACGTTTGGATGTCTGCTGCTGTTTGTCTTCCAGGTGGGAGCTCTGCCCACCCATGTGTTGTGTGTCAAGAAACCAATTACTGTCTGCCTTTGTGAGCTGTTCTGGAATAAATTCTATTTATTCGGAATGACTGCTATTAAATTAATAGCTCTTGTATTGGGCATGTTCAGCCTGAGAGAATGATGGTTTTGCAAAATGGCGTTACTGTGCAGTATTTGCTATGCTAACTGAAATCAGAAATCAGAGGGGTAACTAGTTTATTAATAACACCAGACATTCTAAATATGCAACTGCAGAAATATTCTGGCAAAATCTAACCATATGCATGGACAGAGGGGGAAAAGGGACTTTGAATTAGTACTATCGTTAATCAGAAATGCTAAGCAACAGCTTCAAATTATCGAAGTATCAAAGTGTGCTTCTCCTTCCTTGCTTGTGACCAGGAAGATCCATCAAAGCTGTCTGATCAGCAAGCAGCAGTGAAATTGGCCCAGAACCCCTATCCTATCTATGCAGCTGTCAATGTGAGACCCAATATCAGGAGTGGTGACTTTGCAGGTATGAACATGGCAAATTTATTTTTGTTTGCTAAAATCCATAAATTCCTTTCACCTGTCCAGTTCCTTGGGTAGTGAGTAGCTGACAACAGGAAATGTGGCTCAAGCAGCAGTTGGTAGTGCAAGAGGCAATAGGATTCTGATTGGCAGAGTGTTATCATCTTCATGGCAAATTTCTTCATCATGGCTATAACAGAGAACCGAGATTCAACTCTGCTGGCCACTCCACATGGTTTGCTAGAAAGTACTTGAAATTTTCAGGAGCTGAGAGGGAAGATTCTTATAATACACGAGTCTGTCTCTGAATTGGAGAATTGAAGTCCTTGGTAATTAGGTGACCTACTTTCTTTTATAGTCTCAGATAATCAATTTGTGTAGGATTCATGTAAAATGATGGATTGGCAACTTTGTAGCATGCATTATCAAAATTGCAGTATTTAGTGGCCTGGGTTCTTGCCGGTTATACAATTACAATAAAAAATGAAGGCCAGTCCTATTCTAGGTAACTTGAAACTTTAAATATGATGCAACAAGTGAGGATAGATACAGAGAGACAGGAACACAAACGCTTGTGTCCATCTGTGTACCACTATGAGACTTGTTTGTTTTGTTCTGGAGGAGTGTATGTGTGACAATGAATTTGATTTGTAAATATTTGTGGAAAGCTTTCAAGCAGAAGGTGACACTTTGATAAGCAGACAATGAAGTCTGACACAGTGGGTCAATTGAGTTTTCAAGTCAGTACTGTAATAGTTGCTGAGAGATGGTAAGTAGTGTGAAGAAAGGCTGAGAAAATTGAAGCAGCTTCCATTTGTGATGGAAAAGGGAGCCATTAGAATGGTTTAAAGTGGAAGTAAGACAGGCAGGTTATTTCTGCAGTTACAAAGTCAAGATGGAGCAAGATAGGATTTTTTTTTTTTTCCCCAAAAGCCAGGAAGAAAGGAGGTTGTTTTTAGTCAGTGAAAGCCTGTACAAGAGTTTTTATTAATCATGTGTAAGACAGAGGCTCACTGAGAAGAGTGGCAGGGAAATCCATACTGGTGGTGAAAGAAGTGGAGGGAAACACCCTTCTGTATCCCTTAGGTGAAAATACTCATTTGATTCCTGTTCACACGTTTACTCTTGAGATGAGTAAACACCCTGTTGGCTTGTTCTTAGAATGGTGTGAATTCACTCCCTATGAAGTTGGATTTCGCAAATATGGAGCTTTTGTCCGAACAGAGGACTTCGACAGTGAGTTCTTCATGGGACGGCTCATCCGGAAACGTCCGGAGCCTAGGATTTGTTTTCTACAAGGTATGATCTTACAGTAATGAATAAAATGGGGAGATGGAAAGGAGCTATGCTGCTTTTGGGACTCAAACTCATGCCTTTTTGTCCCTTCCTAAAGAATTTGAAGAAGGGAAAAATGTCAAATCTTTCTCCAGAGGTTTAGGTGTAGGTTCATAGTATTACAGTCTGATGTCCTGAGTCTGCAAAAAGACTCTATTATGAGCTGCCTGTCAAAAACTTCTGCTTTAGGTCTTGCCATTCTCTTGCCATCTTTCCCTTGCTGATAGAAGAGCTTTCCTCTTGCAGAAGTTTCTGCATTATATTATTACATCAGAATTTGTCACATGATTAACTCAAAAGATTAAACTCAAACATCACCTGTTAAAATATTAGGGGTCAAGTGACAGCCCTCTCCCATGACAACTGGCAGCTGAATTATAGGACTTTCGGTTACACTGTGAAAAGCCTTTTGAGTATTAAATTCTTCCACATTTCTCCTTCAGGAATGTGGGGCAGTGCCTTTGCTGCAAGCTTGGACGATATCTGCCTGAAGGTGGTTGGTATAGGACTTGGCTTTCTAGATTGTTTCAAAGATGTTATCAAAATTGTAGGTAAGAACATACATTAAAATAGTAGGATTTTTAGAAAGATTCCTGGTTTTGGAATGATCATACAAATAATATGACTCAAAAATGTGCTGTGTGTAGTTTTCAAGATTAGCAGAATGGATGGATTTGGACAGAGCTCTCTTGTACTGTGTATTGCTCCCTTCTATCACACATATAGTGAAGAGAGTAATTATAGTTTTTCAGTACAGTTTCTCTTCCTCCTTTTTAAAAATTTTGTATCTGATTTTGACTATAAATTTGAGCTAGTTCTGGGAGCTGTCTTAAACACATATTGCAGTGTAGGGGTCTTAATCATGAAAAGAGGAAGAATAGAAGCAGGACTGCTAAGCAGGAGCTGGAAAATAGGTTTTCAGTTCCTTCCTTGGCCTGATTTTTATAATCTTGACTAAGCTGGTGGTATGTTTATGCATTGTTCTCCATTTGTACAATGCCTCCCTAGCAGTGAAAAGGAAGTGTGTTAAAGGCTGGGAGTTGCTCAGGTGCATAGTTATAGCCTTATGGTAAGTAGTGGGGGGAGATATTTTTTTCTTTTCTGCTTTTGTGGCTTCTGCAGATGACTGCCGAAGATTCCATTTCCGAGATCCAACACGACTGAAAACTCGCTTGGTTATACCTGGGGGCCCCTTGTTACAAATTTTTCAAGATTTCTTCTTGTCCCGGGTCACATGTGGAGAAACCTTCAACTTCATGCAGGGATTGTATCTTCATAAAGATTATGTTAACATCAAGAAATTTGTGACTTGGAGAGGTAAATGAGTCTGTCTGTATCTGGGATATAAAATAGTGTGTTAATATTCTGTAACAGTCAATGTTACAGAACATAAGTGAGCTTGACTTTGTTCCACTGAAGTCAGGGAATTTACCCCTTCTTACACCGTAGCAGAAAACTTGATCCACTATGTATGTTCTGTCATATAACGCAAGCTCATCATCAGACTTTACAGGTCAGTCTCAGATGAACGTGCATGTTGGAATGTTATTTTTTTTCTTATAGCCCCAGCATAAGCTTTGTTTGTTGCTTGTCCTGAGAGGTGTGTCATGAATCATTATAGTTACTTGTGTTACTTGGAGTGTCTTCCAGGCACTCATCTGGATGCGTTTCCCAACCAGCTGACTCCCATGGAAGAGAGCTTGTATTTGGTGGATGGCGGTTTTTCTATCAACTCTCCCTTTCCTTTGGTACTTCAGCCAGAGAGGGATGTGGATGTTATCTTGTCATTCAATTTTTCCTGGGAAGCTCCATTTGAGGTGAGAGATGTAGCTGAGCATTATTGCATGAAGACAAAAGCACAGAATCATATTTGCAATGGCAGCAGATCAGTTGATGTTGAATGCAAACACTAATGAAAGAATGCATTAAAATAAACCCTTATCCCTTTCAAATATTATTGTACTGTGCTTTTTACTATGAATGTCATGAGGAGATGGAAAGTGAGAACTTTATTAAGATTCAAAACTTTCCAGAAGCCTGAATAGATTGTTGCCTAAAAGAATAGTATTTGCTTAGCTTATGTGATTCTTGTTACTTAGATGTGTGCTTCTAATGGAAAAGTGCCTATTGGTGATTTTCTTCATGCAAACGAGTTATTTCCTGTATATATCTGTGTGTGTTTTTAAGTACAGAAAACTGAAGGTGAATATATTTAGAGTAACAAAACATAAAATGTTTCAGCTGCAAACTGTTGATGTTTGGTAGCGGTTCTCAGTTCTGTCCTTCATTATTCTTCTTTATCACCAGCTAGAGAAATTGTTTCTGCCAATTTGAAGTTGGATTTCTGTCACTTTTTTCTGAAAGTCTCTCTCCCTTTGAGGATTGTAGTTAGATGATCTTAGAGGTGTTGCTGGCATTCTGTCAACATTATTTTTGTTCTTTGACAACAGGTTTTAGAACTAACTCAGAAATACTGTGAGGAGCGGGAAATTCCTTTTCCAACAATCAAATTGAGTGAGGAAGATGAAAAAAAGCCAAAAGAGTGTTACATGTTTGTGGATGATAATAATCCAGAGGCTCCAATTGTGCTTCATTTCCCGTTGGTGAATGACACCTTCCAGAAATACAAAGCTCCAGGTAAGAGCTGTATCTTAAAGAGCTATTTTTACAATCCTTTGGGTGTGTTGATGGTGAAAATTCAGTGGGCTCAGTGTCCCTCCTTTCATTCTTCTTAGTATTACCCCATAATTATTAAATTGTTACTTTCATTTAAGGCAGAATCAACTTCCATTAGTTTTTTGGAAGGGAGAGTAGAAGAGGCTGACAATTAAAAAAAAAACAAAACCTAAAGGCTGGAAGAATCAAAATTAGGCAATATTTTTGCTTCTTTCTGAACCTTTCTGTCCTGATACTTGATTTTGTTACTTCCAGTTACACTGAATATACAGGAAAGCACTATAAATCACATTAAATAATAAGTTAATTTGTTTATTGGGTATGAATAAACCACTAAACAGCAAAGTGTTGGGGACCAATCTGTATGTCAGATTATGTAACTCAATGCTAAGTGGCCTGTGCCCTTGTAGTATATGGTCAATTGATAAACAATCCTTGCTTCATTTAATGTGATTAATATAGACTGTAAGGCCCACCTCAGTCTATCAAGCAAGAGCACTGGGATGAAACATAGAGCTACACCTTTAAGAAGAGACAGACAAAATTCAATGTCCTATTTCTCCCATGCTGGGACGAAACAGCCTCCTGAAGAAAACCTTTGGAATACATAGAAAAAAATGTGCAGGACTGATGCAGGCAAGAGAGATGTAAGGCACTCTGTTAATTCTATCTGTATTAATACTATTGCCAGGCCCTGACTGCATTTCCTCATCAACGATGAAGAGTTTTGAAGTGTTGGGCTTGAATATGGCTCAAGATTGCTATTTCTATAATAGCAACAAGCAAAAGTGTTTTTAGCAAATTACTTTAATGTTTGTTTTTCAAGATTGGTATTTAAATTTAAGTGGCAAGGTGCTAAAAACATGAGTTACCATATTTTGAGGAGTATATACTAACCTACTGAGATCAGTTGAACTCAGGGTATTACTGTCTCTTATTTTAGTGTAGAACAGCACTTCCAGGAAGAATTGAGCTTTGTATTTCCTATTTTGAGCATGATAATCATGGATGCACGAAACAATTTATCACAATGAAAATGTATTTTAGTCCTGTATTTTGGAGCCTAGTGGAAGTAGAAAGGGTAATAATACTTTACCTTCAGCTTCCAAGTGTTTTGGACCCTGAAGGAACTGAAATCTCTGAGGAAGAGTTTTGGGGAAAAAGTTAAGGTTCAACAGAGTTATATGTGATAGCCTCCTTGCAGAACCCAACTAAAATGAGTCTTCCATAGCTGGGTTTTTTTGTGTTTGTGTGTGGGTTTTTTTTTTTTTCCCCTTGCTGCAGGAGTTAAACGTGAATCAGAAGAAGAGAAATCCTTTGGTGACTTTGTCATTGAGTCAAAAGATTCTCCTTACCGTACACTAAATTTCACCTTTGAGCCATATGATTTCAGCAGGTTAGTGGAAGTGAATCGCTACAATGTTCTGAACAGCAAGGACACTCTCTTCAAAACCCTAAACTTGGCTCTGCAAAGGAGAAAGTTGAAGAAAGTCATCAATACGTCCAATACATGAGCAGCTTCCATAGCTGAGGATATAGACAGGCTGCAGTGTACGAAAGCCGTGTGGTTCAAGACAGAATACTGAAAACTAAAAGCTGGAAACTGTCTTCGTGGGAAGGGAGTAGCACATGCGACACTGAAAATTCATTCCAGATAACAGATGCTTCTACGAAAACTCAAGGGATGTACAGTACAACATGGATGTTACTTTGTCGTGTAGGGAGGAGTAGGGAATTATCTAGCCTAGTATCTCATCTTGCAGTGGCTGATACCAGATGACTATGGAGGTCTATTCAAACAGTTCAAGCATCTGGAGAATAATCTTCCAAACTCCACTGAGTGAAGCACCTCTTTTTGTCAAAGGCGCGGCGGTGTTCGAGGAAAAACTTATTTCTTCTATACCTTTATCTCTCTTGCTTTTTGAACCTCCCTCCATGAACTTTTACAATTTACTTCATCTGGCAAGGAACTCCACAGATTGTAACTATGCACTGAGAGAGGAAATGTGTCCTTTTGCTTTCAACTTGCTACTGGCTGATGCCTATGTACTTTCAAGACTGAACAGTCGTTATCTGCTTTCCATTTTTGCCATTCATGGTTTCAAAGATCTCTATTTCCTTCTTACCCCTCTCAAGGATTATAATGGCTTTTAGTATCCCAGAAGTTCAATGTAGAGTACCTTACTTTGGTAACTATTTGTTTTTGAGGAAATAATAGTTCCCTTTTTTATATTTAACAATTAAAGACAACACATGGGGTTGTGTTGCTTCTTCCTGTAGTTTGATCATCACAAGCTGATGAAACTTTAAAAATGCTGTAAGTCTCATCTTTCTCTTTCTATGTAAGAGGAAGGAAGGCTCCTTTGAAGAGTCTGGATTAGATATTTTTTCCTTGCACTTGGACTTGCAATTCAGCCAGACTTCTGTTCAAGGAATTTGTGTGTGTCTATGTATTTTAGAAACATCAATATTCAAGGTAGGCACACCTTATGAATGTGAATGAATAAAATGTCAGATGCTGCTATGCTGTGGGACGGAATTCACCTCACTTTGCAGAAGGCTCAGAGAAAAGTACTGAATTATGCAGTTGGAAAATATCTAATACAAAAGGACGGCAGACAAACACTGTTTACTTTTGTGGCTTTTACATTGAGCTGAATATACTGATTCTGTATTTGAAAACTGGAGACAGGAAATTTGTCTTATCTGAAATGATGTAAAGGCTTATAAACGGGTATGATTCTTGATATATTTTTTAATGTGTTTCTCAATAAATATTAGTTTTGCTAATATGCTTTTCACAATTTTTCTTATGAACATTTGTCTTGATATATTTTTCCTTATTCCAATAAAAAGTAAGCAAAATGTCAACGTAATACTATATTGCACAGCTTCTTTTATTATATCAGGATACTTGACAGTGGGACAGTGACTTACCAAGTCCATCTCTGATTGGTGCTACACAGCAATAGAAAGTAATCTCTTCATTGAGAGACTTCTCTTTGAGGAAGCCTGGCTCAAAACTGATTTTTTTAGATGTATTTCAAACAGTGACTTCATCTGGGTGATTAAACTTGCTTGATATCTGGAAGGATGTATCCTTTATGTCCTTAGCACTTAGTTACTTAAGCTGAAATAAGAGAAACAGCAACTTAATGTTATCATTTGTCTTTATAATTAGTGCCGCACAGCTACCTGCTTTGTAGGATTTGGACATCTGTCATATTTGCCGTGTGACTTTTCTGTATTTTTCCACATAAGATTTTCAAATATTCTTGTCTCGGCTGCCTTTCAGCCTGCCACCATGCCATGCCTTTGAATGCTTGTTTGTAGTAGGATGGGAATTTCCTTTGCTCCTCCTGAGTTGCTCCTTTTTGTTTCCGATGTGAATCTGAGTTGAACTGCATGGTTTGATTTACTTCTTTCTTGTTTTTGAGGTCCTTTCTTAATCGGAGATGTTTGGACACTGTGGAGATATAGGTATTTACATACCAGCATATAGATGGGAAGGTGGAATATCTTTCTCCAAAAACTGTATCTACTCAGATTTGCTAGGCATATACAATGGACTCTTTTAAGGCATAACTTCTTCATAAGTTCTTCCAAAGTGGCAGGGCTTCTTTGCTGGAACAAAATATGGGGCCCTAATAGTTAATTTTAACTTCCTAAACTGGTGTGTAAGTAGTCACCTCATGTGAAACTCCATGTTATGGCAGAAGAGTTGTCCACAAGTCTGTGCACTCACTGTATGGCATATGTTCTTCAGTCTTGTTAAAGTGCTTCTTGTCTTGTAGGAGGAATGTGTCTCTTGTTCTGGCATTTAAATTCAAGCCTAGTTATTAAGGAGAAATTAACCTGGCATCCCAGGTCAAAGGAACATTCAGGAGAAATGGGAAGCAGGTAAGTTTGGGGTTGGTTTTGGTTTTCTTTTTGTTTTTTCTGAGTCCCGGGGTTAGAGCTCTCTCACAAAGGAGTGCCAATAGGGAAAGGAGCCCTGAAAACAGGAGGAATGCACTAGCTTTTTTTTGTCCTAGGGAGAACTCCCATGGGTGCCTAAGTCTTGCTCTTTCCATATGTTTACAAGAGTAGGTATACACGCAGGCTGCGTGTTAGTCCGGAAACAAGATGTGTACAAAAATAGCCTGCAGGCGAACCTGTCTTTCTAATATCTTAACTTTATTCCAAGGAAGGCCTGGTTGGTAAAAATTGATTGTTCTGAGATGATGTGCACTCAGTTAATCATATACTTCTCATGATTCATACCCTTTCATAATCCAAACTGGCCATGCAGTAATTTTCCTCGTATCAAACAATTGCTTATTTGCCAAGAATGCTTAACAGCTCACCATATTAGTGTTCAAAAGGGAATTTCTCAACACATGAAGTTTTTTGGTCACCGTCCTATGGTGTCCTGCAGGACATGAACTACTTTGGAGCACCATGGAATTTTACTTGCCAAATTTCCTTCTCTTGCCAGGATGTAGAACATGAAGTGGTGTCCTTGAAGTAGTCTTTGCTATGTTGTAATTGTGGCTTTTGGTTTTAGACAGACAAAATTTATCATGAGGTTCTGGGAGATGTTTTGTGGCCCTACTTTGTGATGGTTTAGGGAAAGGGAAGTTCATGTAACCTTTCTTGATTATTCTGTCACTGTCTGCACCTGGGGGATTTGGCAACTCATGCATCCCTTTCAGTCTTTTTTTATATATAATGCAGTGTCCATTGAACCACTTTTTATAAATTAAGTCTTTCATAAAAAGCTTATCGTAGAAGAATTTCTGTATTCCACAATTAAATGTGCTGATATATGTATACAGACACATACACTGGAAGATTGCTGGATGATGGAGTTAAAAACCCGTAACAAATATTTTATTGACTCAGTGTTCTTGGTGAAGGGAACTTGGAACATTTAAGCAACTTTATCTTCAGATTAATCCTGTTAAATAATTCAAAATATTTCGTATTTTGAATAAACCCATGTCCAGTCAGCATGGGTTTATGAAAGGCACTTGCAGGAAATGTCCTGCTTGACTAACCTGATCTCCTTCTATGACAAGGTGACCTGCTTAGTGGATGAGGGAAAGGCTGCAGACGTTGTCTACCTGGATTTTAGTAAAGCCTTTGATACCATTTCCCACAACATCCTCCCGGAGAAACTGGCTGCTTATGGCTTGGATGGGTGTACTCTGTGCTGGGTAAGAAACTGGCTGGATGGCTGGGCCCAAAGAGTGGTGGTGAATGGAGTTAAATCCAGTTGGCAGCTGGTCACAAGTGGCGTTCCCCAGGGCTCAGTACTGGGGCCAGTTCTGTTTAACATCTTTATCAATGATCTGGACGAGGGGATTGAGTGCACCCTCAGTAATTTTGCAGATGACACCAAGTTGGGCGGGAGTGTTGGTCTGCTTGAGGGTAGGAAGGCGCTACAGCGGGACCTGGACAGGCTGGATCGATGGGCCGAGGCCAACTGTATGAGGTGCAACAAAGCTAAGTGCCAGGTCCTGCACTTGGGTCACAACACCCCCATGCAATGCTACAGGCTTGGGGAGGAGCGGCTGGAAAGCTGCCTGGCAGAAAAGGACCTGGGGGTGTTGGTCGACAGCTGGCTGAATACGAGCCAGCAGTGTGCCCAGGTGGCCAAGAAGGCCAATAGCATCCTGGCTTGCATCAGAAATAGTGTGGCCAGCAGGACTAGGGAAGTGATTGTCCCCCTGCACTGGTGAGGCCACACCTTGAGTACTGTGTTCAGTTTTGGACCCTTCACTACAAGAAAGACATTGAGGTGCTGGAGCGTGTCCAGAGACAGGCAACAGAGCTGGGGAAGGGTCTAGAGCACAAGTCCTATGAGGAGCGGCTGAGGGAACTGGGGATGTTTAGTCTGGAGAAAAGGAGGCTGAGGGGAGACCTTATCGCTCTTTACAACTACCTGAAAGGAGGTTGTAGAGAGGTGGGGGTTGGTCTCTTTTCCCAAGTAACAGGCAATAGGACAAGAGGAAATGGCCTCAAGTTGCGCCAGGGGAAGTTTAGATTAGGTATTAGGAAAAATTTCTTCACTGAAAGGGTTATCAAGCACTGGAACAGGCTGCCCAGGGCAGTGGTTGAGTCACCGTCCCTGGAGGTGTTTAAAAGACGTGTAGATGTGGCACTTAGGGACATGGTTTAGTGGTGGACTTGGCAGCATTAGGTTAATGGTTGGACTCAATTGTGGAGGTCTTTTCCAACCTAAATGATTCTATGATTCTGTATTCTACTCTGGAGAGAGAGTGTGCAGAGGCTTGGAACTGCTGTTACCAACTGTTATCCCAAGAGTGCTACCTGGGCTCTCATTTCAGTTTCTCTTATGCCTCCCCTTCTCTGTGTCTCAGATTGTCCAAAAGAACAAATTTTGTGTGTAGCACTTGAGGGCCATATAAGGCTGATGTTGGTGCTGCAGCAATGCTAATACCGAATAGTATTAAAAATTTAATTGATTTATTTTAATTCTTATGGTAATACTGTTGTAGAAATGGGCACAGGATCCTGATCCTGACTGTTCTGTTTTTCTATGAGCACCTATTCACTTGGCTGCCTTTTCTGTCCTGTCTTTTCTTTTTCAAATGTGTTGCTCAAAATCTCTGTCTAAACCACACTGGAGGAAAAAATCCAAGTCCTGCAACTTCCTATGAGCCTTGGTGATTGCATCTAGCTCCTAATATACCTTGAGGCCAGGTGCAAGGCAGTTGTCCTTGCCCTGAGCCATCGTAGGTAGTCCTGTCTCTGACTGATTCAGAGGTTGGCTTTGGGCTCCTGGAAGCTACTGGGGCAGCTCCAGGGCATCAAGGGGCTCCTAACAGAAAACCAAACAAGTTCAGTGCTCTAAAACTTGGCAGGGTTGTTACATTTGCTGTTATTCATGCTGAGGTCCAGCTGAGCAAGGCTCTAGTGCAGACAAGGTCTGAGCCATGCATGGTTTAAGGCATACAAAAGGTATCTGTGACTGGGACAGAGTCAGTTGTCAGAGCAGCAGGCAGAGACAAGAGATTTGCACTATCATACAGTTGTCAAAGGGGCACTGACTGCACTCTAGAAATCAACTGAAGATGGCAAAGGAAGTGGAGAAACTGGGTCCTAAGTAACAGCAACTTTTTTTTTTTACAGCGCTCTTTTATTTGCCCTGTGACAAGATAACTTGGGTTATTCTAGTTCTTCATAAATGTTTAGAGTGAATGTTCTGTATAAGTGATAAGTGTTTAAACAAACCTGGATTTACACACCAAAGTAGCTTAATTTATGTGCATGAAGTAACAGCTCTTCAGGATTGCTTTTTCCTCTGTTCCGGTTAAGACATTTTTGTAGTCTTCCATAAAATAATTAATTTCTGAAGTATGGAGAACAAGGAAATAAAGTGGTTTTATATATATATGTGCATGTGTGTGTATATAAAAAGCCATGATAAACCTAGCAAAATATAACAGGAAGTTCGTACTTACTTAAAGAAGGGTGGGGTACTAAACTACTGCTTATTCTGTAGGAAACCATGTGTGATGATTTGCAGGAAAAATAAGGCTTGGCAGCCATTCCTAGGGTAATGAGTTTCCAAAGGGTAAGGGAGGAACAAAGGGATGATCCAGTTTGGAAACATCATCGATTAGTATATATAGTTCATGGAGTTTCTTCATGCAGTCCTTAAACATGTAAAAAATGGATTGATTGCACAAAGCTGTCTTTGAAAAATAGTGATGAACAGGTTGAGAGCTTGTGGGTGAAAATTAGAGGCCGAGCCAATGAAGGAAACCTTGTAGTTGATGTTTACTACAGGCCACCTGATCAAGGGGAAGATGAGCAAGATAATACCAGAGTTACTTGCTGAAGAGCCTTAAAAATGTGGAAAACCCACTTCCACTGAGAAATTGAAAGTGACAAAATTGTCAAGATGAAGAACTGCGGTTTTGATTATGTTAGTAAGAATTGGAAGTTGCGCCAGTGAATTAAATTGACTCGCACTTAAATCGCATCTCACTTTGCTGTCCCTACAGCAGAATCATTTTAAAAACGGTTTAAAAAAATCTTTTGGATTTGATTTGAACTGAGTGAATTAGCCTGGTACTTCACACTCTAACAATCTTGTCTTTCAACTATGATCACCCTTAAAAAAGAGCATACTGCCTCCACCTGCAAGACCACCTGTTCATACAAACAGGTAGTACAGATAAGGTAGCCTTCCTTTTGTGGTGCTGCTAGATTGCCATGAACAAGGACCTGTCTGCATTCACAAAAATATGGGTTTCTTTTCCTTCACAGATGACCAAGTTATGTTCTGTATAGCTGAGAAGCTTCTCTAGCTGAAGCTTCTTTTCAGCTATACTGCTTAGCAACTAAGATTTTCTAATTCATTGCACTCAGTGTTGGTGCTACTGTATGAGTAAACAGTGAATTACTATTTTTTTTAAATAAAACATTTTGGAAGATTTTTATAATAAAAATTCTGTTGTGGATTTTTGAAGTCTGAAGTAGTGAAGAAACAATATAAAATGTCTAATGGGATATCATACACTATTAAGAAAACAGTAGCTTCATATGAAAATAACTGCTTATTTGTCTTCCCTTCCAGCATCAGAGGCAAACCTCTATGTGGCAGCGGATCTTCTGACTGCATCTCCAGTCGCTTCCCAAACACAGGTCTTATTGTAACTGCAGTGATTCAAAGTGGAATGAAACTTAAAATGGAAGCACCACAATGCCATGAAGGTAAAATTTATGCTTCTTTGTTAGGTTGCTCAGGGCAGCAGCAGATAAACAGCAGAGCAAGGGAAAAGGAGGGAGCAGAATCTTGTGATAAGGGGTAGCAGAGAGGGCAGACCACTGCTGGCCTGCCATTGTGCGTGTTTAAGCCAGCTCTGTGGAGCAGAAGTGTTAGTAAAGGGCTCAGTGTCCTAGGCAAAGCATTGTCTGGGAAAATGCTGGAGCAGGGAAAGGAAGGTACTGTTCTCTTAAGGGTGCTGTATTTTGGAGCAGGATGGTTGAAGGAACTTTTGCATTTTTCCAACAAATTTATTTACAAGCCAAACTGTTATTTATGTTGAACTTTCCCTCTTTATAGTGCTGTGCAAAATCTTTACAGTATTATTAACTCTAGTTAATCTTAAACTGGGGCAGAAATGGTACTATCTCTATTGCTTTTGATGTGGCAAATATTATACCAGGCCAGACTCTTAATCACATGTTTGTGCTCAGTTGCCAGGTGAGACGCTTTACTCAACAACTCAAAAGGGAAAAAGACAAATATAGGAAGCAATATCTAATCAGAAGATGATATTGATATGACATGGCTTTGAAAAAGGCAATGAGATCCAGAGGTGTTGGAGGTTGAAACATCTCCAGTGCAAAGAGTGGAATACTAATACTGTTGAACAAAGTTGTGGTAAGGTCTCATGTGGAACAGTGCATGTTGACTGGTCACCTGTGTTTGAGAAAAATGAACTCCAGAGCTGCATGGATGAAGAATATGGGAAAGGGAAAACCTGCCATTTTAGAGGACACCAGATGACTGTAGGTTAATTTGCTTGTCACAGCAACAATTGACAATGGACCTGTCTGTTCTTTATGAAAGCAATCTAGAGAAGGGAGATAAAGCTAGAAGGCCAATGTCAGTGTAAGAACAAGTATGTTAAGGAATAAACTTAGGCAGAACATGAAAAGAATGTTTCAGAGTTTTGTGGCATCTATGAAAGACTTGACCATGGTTAGGCTAATTTATTGGTTTATACAAAGGTATGTCAACATTATTAAGCTGTGTTCTGTTGTTGCTTATCTTCTAGGTTTGTGATCAGAGCTCAACAACTGGTAGGAAGAGAAATGCTGATATCTACCTAGACTCTATATAAGCAAAGGGACCCTGTATTGTTTTCTCCTTGAAACAAAAACTACTGCAGAAGCTGATGCAAGATACAGTTGCCCAACATGAATTTTCAGGGAAAAAGTACTTTTATTGCGGTTAAAAAAAAAAAAAGCCATGCTTCGTGGCTATAAATGTCCAGGGACTTGGAGGATGAGATTTTACTCAGATCAGTCTTAAACCTTCCTATATAATATTGTACTTTTAGGAAATGAGATGTTTGACCACATCAGTTTCTTTGTAGTCTTCCCTCTCGGCTGTGTACACACTACAGTTTTTAGCTTCCATTGGGAGAGGTGGGCTGTGAAATGTAGTCAATGGAAGCCTGAACGTTGGCTCAGGCATCTGCAGCTACAATGGCCTTTAGACATAAATTCCTCACACTGGTAAAGATAATGATGTTTTACTTTAGGGCAAGTCTCTGCTTGCTGCAGGGTTTGCAGCTGTTACACAGAAGTTCAGTCACAAACCTTGTTGCTCCTGCTTCATTTGGCTGCATGCTGATATGGTGAATAGGACACTACAGGCTTTCTGGCAGCTTGAGGACAGTACTTGCTTTCCTTCCTGTCTCCTCCAGCTTAGTCTTATTTAAGAATCATAGCCATGATAACTTGGTGTATATACTCCTCCTGCAGCACAGCGAGCCCTGAGAGAATCCACCCTGCACGTGAAGCATTAGATGAGGGTCACCTTAGGAGTGCTGTCTCTACAGATTGGCTGGGTGTGTTTTTTTGGTAAAAGTATTGTTCTGAATGAAGGTGAGGAAACAGACTAGACTTTTCACCTAGTAATACTCTAGGGCAGTTTCATTTTCCTTTCCACTCCCTCTCTTGGAGGTAAAATACTCTTGATGGCAACAGATTGAGACATGGTGGGAACTAAGACATGGATGTAAATCAAATGACATCTGTGTCAGAAGTGGGGCTTCACCAACAGATGGCCAGACCCAATATAAAGACATGTTTGAGCAGTTACGGTCTGGAAAATCCAATGGTCTCTGAGGTTATGAACTATGTATTGAGGTGGCCTATGTATGTCTCTGAAGGGAAAGGAGGAATCTAAGAGTTGGATGTGGAATTTTTCTTGGGAGAAAGGTGAGGAGCCTGCCAAGTGCTGTTGAATGTAAATTTATTTATGACCTAATTTTTGCAATTCATGGTGGTACTACTAAGCTTGCTTGCTATCCAAAGGAATGTAATCATGCATATCCCTGTGCTGCTCCCTCTTCCCTCTTAAGCGTTAAGATATAATTAAAACCCTGCTGTGAGGAACTGTGGTTCTTGTGGTCTAAGGAGCAGATTAGTGCACTTGAAAAATGTCTCTTTACCTATTCCAATATTTATATAGAATATATCTAATAATTCTTCTTCCACTTCTGACTCTCCTGGTGAAATAGTAGCAGAGCTCAGTAAAGCTGCACAAAAGCACGAGACTGCTCCTCTAAGCCATGAAAACATTCTTTATTGCACGAATGAATATTGGTAACTCTTTTCTCTGTGAGACTATAGCTTCTGACTGTGGATTTCCCAAATATCAAACTGGGAGGAGAGGGAAGATCGCAGCAATGGTATCAAACCTCACTTTTGTTGACCCTTTGCTTTTGCAGCACAGTCACCCCCCTCTAAGGCCATCAGCACGGGTGTTTTTCTGGTGATGAGTGAAACTTTGTCCTGAAGGTGACTGGATTGCACAGTCTGTGCTTTAGCACTGGCACGCATACCTGCATGCGCTTTCATACCCAGCACATTTTTCAAATGCATTAAAGGGAGTTAGTGCCCTCTTACATGACGCTGCAATGACTATCCACCCACTTCTCAACAAGGCATCACCTGCTGTATTTATAATCTTAAAATATCATAAGACAAGACCTTGAGCTACAGGAACAGAAACTCCATTAGCCTGTTGCAAGAGTAGGCTGCTGTATTTAGTGAGCATGTCGTAAAGTAATATTTATTACTATCCTATTTCCTGCAAATGTCTGAGCAAATCGCTCTGAAATGAGCTGTATCTGACAGAAGGACCTTTCAATTTCAGGGCAAAATGTGTCAGTTAGAATTGGGGTTAGTAATACAGGAGAGACCTGGGAAGCATTCTGTTACTAACTATAAGCTTTGTAAATTACTATCTACAAGCTTTGTTGTGTACCCCATCCTCCCTGCTGTAGTTTTGTGGGTGTGTAATCAGGCCTATGATTTTGACTGTTGCACTTTTATCTACGATTGCAGTTAAGCTCAGCAGTGCTGTTGGGGTGTGGGGGTGGTTTTTTGGTTGTTTTTTTTTTAATTTGGTTGGGTTTTATGTGAACTGGTTATTGGGTTGCTGACCATCACAGTTAAATCAGCTCAGGTCTGCTAAGAGTTGTATAATGTCCTACAAACCAGAAATTGTGATGAGAATTCCACAGACACTATGATTCATGCCTCATGTAGTTTCAGCCAAGGGTGTTGCTGTAAATATCAGGCTGAGTTTACCTTAAGGGTAAACACATACTGCTGCAAAGCTCAATTAACTAGGTGTGATAACTCAGAGGAGAATAAAAGCCGCTCGGAAAATTGTGGACGAAAATTAAAATCCTTTTCTCTTTTAAAAAAAATGTCCTGCAATATTGTGGGCAATTAAATTTTAAATGAAACCTTCAGCTTTAAAACAAGCAAAAAATATAATTGCATAACCCCAATGCGGGGGGAAGGAGGGAAATCTTTATAAAAGGCTAATTATGGTTACTGGCCCCGCCAAACCTAACCACCACAAACATTTCCTTCTGCTTTGTAACAAGTGGAAATTAAAGTAGGTTTCTGCAACATTGCTGTGAGGTGAACCAGTCTCTGTACCTTTGCAATACATTCTTTTCCATCTCCAGTTCTAAGGGTTCCTATTGCAAAGCGGCTATACGCATCTAAACCCGAACTGTAATGCAACCATTGTACAACTGCAGCATTGTTACGCCCTCGTCAGTTAGTAGACTCGTTGCAGGTATACGCATGTTTTAAATGTAGGTGTGGGGGTATTTTTCCTTTAGCATTCCACCACAGAGCCAGTCACTAACACTGTAAAGCAATGGAGCTCCTCTGCTGTTAAGATTATTTCCCAACTCACCAGGGATTTTTTCTTTTTAATTGCTGCTAGCAAATCAGGGAAGTTGAAAAACAGAGCTGGAAATGAGAAGCTTGGCAGGGGAGTAGCTTCAGAGTGGATGGGACTGTATTTTACAAGTGCTTCGTGAATGCTTTGCAGAAGTTAGCCTGTGTTTTGTAATGAGGTGTTCTAGAAAATGACACCTGGACAGCTGCATTCATTACTCCGTTGTGAAACACAGCAAGTTTAAGCATGTGTTATCTGTGAATTTCACCTTGGCCTTTACTGTGGATCCGTTACTGGAATCTGTATAATGATGCATAAGTCCTTTTAAGGAAAATATTAGACCATAGGTTCATTTAAAATGTGTCAATAGCATTAAAGCAGTGTGTCAGGAAGAAATGAAGGGGTAAAAATCAGAAAAACATGTATTCTGGTTGAACTGATGCCAGATGGCACATACCTGGGGTTACATGCAGAGGTTCCTAACCTGTAGAATTCACAATATGCATCAGGAAATGGAAGTCAGCTCCATTCAATTAGCTGCTAATTCAGGTTTTCTCTCATGGTTTGCTGTCCATTTTCTATCCAACTGTTGTGGGATATTTATTCTTTGGCCAAGTGTTGGGGGCAAAATCCCCTACCTCTCTACTTAACTGTCAGAGAACCAGGTATCTGCTGCTGATTGAAATGTAATTATTCTAGAGGCTTAATTGTGTTTTGTTTTCATAGATGTGTTGAATTGAAAGGGTGAATGTTTTCAATGACAGGAGGATTGTTTGGGTATTTTTATTTTTGTATCCGCTTGAGTCAGTACTCATATTTAGCAGAAGCACTGGGAAGTTCAATTATCCTTTAAAAGGTGCATTCTTTAGCAAATCCTACAATTTTTAAGGTATTTCTTATGGTGCTGGAAAGACATGGAAATGCTAGGGAAAATGAGTATTGGGCTGTCAATAGAAATAACGATAAGCAGCTGTCTTTTTCTTTCCTACATTACTGTGTTTCTGGAAATATGCCCAAGCAATGTAGGAATTCAAATGTATTTATGAATCCTGCTCTTCTCTGAGTGGCACAAAAGTACATATGCTTAATGCACTTATCAGTCAGCTGTACGCTTACCCTCTGCCTTTAACCTTAATATCTGATTTTTGCCCCTTGCTTTATACTATTGACACTGACTCAGAGGTCAATGTGGAATCCCCAAGCTGTGTTGTGCCAGTATCCCAAGAAGCCGTATTGTGTGGATCATGTTTCCCTTAGGAATGCAGATAGGATTAATTTGAAAGAAATTCCCAAGAAATTGTAATGGGTTTTTGTCTCTTTTTTTCCTGGCTTTTTTTAAGGCATCAAGACTCATGAGATCATGTTCCCTGTGCATGTGTATTTTACTCTAATATTTTTTTAACCTGTCTGATCCCAGTTGAATTTGACTTATTTATCAAAGACAAATCCTTAGAAGTTCTGTGGAAATAGATAGCTGGATAGAGGATTGAGATTTTTATTAATGCCCTCCTCACTGATGATGACCCACTCGCAAGGAGAACGCTACGATATGTGTTTGCAGTGTTCTGTAGTACTGGTGAGTCCACTGATCTTTACTTTTTTTTAGCCCAATGACCGTGAAATTACTTCATTCATGATATGAATAATTTAGTGGGATTTCTGAGGCCATAATGCAAACATAAATGCTTGTTTCTGTGTGCTCTTTCTCTTCCTACAATCAGCCCTTAGGTGGCACTCTTTCAGAGGAGAATACACTGTATTCTCCTTCAGTTCCATAAAGCTGACGTATTTGAGGATCAGAGAGTGGAGGTTCGCATCTCCCAAGAATTCTTTAAAAAAAAAAAAAAATTGAGATGTCACACTGTGACTTCATTAAGCAAATTGTGATTAAGCTGGCACTGAAGTGTGATAATCCTTTAACAAATGAAGAAAACAGGCACTTTTGAGATTGGATGAGCTCATTACTCTAATGTACCACTGTAAATTACATAGAAAAGGCAAAATGTCATTATCTGTTATGATCCTATAGGAATTTATGAATATACTAAACACTAATTATTGCTTAGTGGGATCATGGGAAAAACTCTGTGGCATTGTGGAAATTCTCCATGGCTTTTGCTTTTTTTGCAAGGGAGAATTGCAGGACCACCTGAGTTTATCTGAATATCTGAATTTGTTCCTTAAGTCCTCCTTTTATGACACCTATTCCATTGTGGTAAAATTTAAATTGCTCTAATAAGTCAAAGCCTCTCTTTTACTCTAAGGAATTATTCTAGGATGGGGTGAAGGGGCAGTGATGGAGACAGCCATCCGTGGCTCCTCATATCTGGAGGGCTGAAATCTCTTGATTCCCTTGCACAATGAAGATAGGTACAGACTAACTCTCTGAATACTGTGCTAGTGACTGTCTGCTTTCCTGACTGGCAGCTGGACTTGCTCCCTGGTCAACTGACACCACCAGAAGACGAACTCTGCCTTGTTGATGCTGTATATTTCATCAACAACCGTCACCCACTGCTTCTGAAGGAGGAGAGAAGCATGAGCATCATCTTGTCCTTTTGATGACTACTTGAGCACAGCTTTTCAGGTTATTCTTTTTAAAATATCTTCCCACTAAGCAGCCATTTTATAAAGCACTGTCTGTAACAGTGACAAGCACAGGTGCTGTCAAGACTGATGCCAGCTGTGCAACTGCTTTGAAGTCTGAAACTTTGCTAATAGGACTGTTTTCTTCTCCCTTTTGTAGGAGTGGAGCACAGTTCTGCAGATGGGGGAAGAAGGACTGGTACCTCACTGGCTGCTGCTCTTCGTGTAAGTAGATAAATATGAGGCAATGTAAGGATGATTTTGATAAACTGCTTCTTATAAGTAACGACAATAACCAGAATAACAGACCAGATTCTGCAGGCTTTTTGCATGCCCTTTGAATGGAAGAAATGTAGCAATAACTGAAATTGGTACTGGAAGACTTGAATCTTCCCAAGTGATGTGTTTTCTTCACTCTGACCCTACAGCAGAAGGATTTGGGGGATGTGATATATTGTTTCACTCCAGATGTGAATAAAAAAACTTCTCCAATTTAAAACTATATTTTTCTCTATTTTACATTAGGTATCTAAGGTTGGATATCAAGCCAAAACATTATTGATACTTATTATTTCAGAGCAGTTGTCTTTTCATTAGATATCTTATGTAGATCTTATCTGGATTACTCTAACTGTTGTCACCTGGAGAAATCTTCAGTGCTAGGGAGCATCTGTTCTCAAGTCAAATAGATAACCTGACTCTTCAAGTGTATCAAGTTAAGATGCTCTCTGGTCTTGAGGTCTGTCTGTGCTTGAGAGTGAAGTATTCCAATGTAGCTGTTGCTCTGAGCCTGGTTGGGCCTCACTCTGCTTGTGGAAGATGGAGAGTGATTGCCTTTGCATCAGTTGTTTCTTCTCCTTTTTCCTTCACTTACTAAATTGTCTTTATTTCAACCCAAGAGTTTTCTTGATTTTTGCTCTTTATATTCTCTCCCCTGCATTACTGCTGGGGGGAGAGTGAGTGAGCAGTTCCCTGGATGCTTAGCTGCTGGCTGGAGTCAACCCACCACAGTTTATTATAGTTATGTTGATACATCCCTTTACTTCATTTATAAGAGCAACAAATCCATAGACTGCAGACTAGGCTTTGCCTTATGCTTAATTTTCTTTGCAATTATCTATAACGATTTAAATGTTCCAGGCCCTAATTCTCTCTGCTTTGAGACACTATGACGCTTCCTTTATATCCACAGTGGAGTTCAAGTATCAGGCCTGCCTGCGTATTGCTGCGAGATTCAAAGTCTTGCTTGCAAGGTCAGCTGACAGAAGACCCCAACCAGTCTTACATCCATAGACTCATAGAATCATTTAGGTTGGAAAAGACCTTTAAGATCTAATCCGACCATAAACCTAATGCTACCAAGTCCATCACTAAACCATGTCGCCAAGTCTTTTAAATATCTCCAGGGATGGTGACTCCACCACTTCCCTGGGCAGTCTATTCCAGTGCTTGGTAACGCTTTCAGTGAAGAAACGTTTCCTAATATCCAATCTAAACCTCCCCTGGTGCAACTTGAGGCCATTTCCTCTTGCCCTGTCACTTTTTGCTTGGGAAAAGAGACTGACCCCCACCTCGCTACAACCTCCTTTCGGGTAGTTGTAGAGACTGATAAGGTCTCCCTTCAGCCTCCTTTTCTCCAGGCTAAACATCCCTAGTTCCCTCAGCCGCTCCTCATAGGACTTGTTCTCTAAGACCTTTCACCAGCTTCATTGCTCTTCTTTAGACACGCTCCAGCACCTCAATGTCTGTCTTGGAATGAGGGGCCCAAAACTGAATACAGTATTCGAGGTGCCGCCTCATTGGTGCTGAGTACAGGGGGAAAATCACTTCCCTGGTCCTGCTGGCCACACGATTTCTGATACAAGGCAGGATGCCGTTGGCCTTCTTGGCCACCTGGGCACACTGCCAGCTATGCATAAATAAGTGCCTAGATAAAGTATATGAATAGTTAGGTCATTGTTAGAGGGCTTTTTTAAATACTTCATAGATGCTGCTGCTGCACACCTGCTAGCTGCCTGCCTTTGCTGTACTGTGTACAAATGCTTTCCAAAATAAAAATGAGGGAGGGAAGCAAGCTTCTAGTTGTAGGTAAATAACTAAAGTGTCAGAGTGGTGTAGGATGATAATCATAGTCACTGGAGAGAGCTGGGCACTTCCAAAGAGCAGTTCAGCCTTTAGGTGCTACCAGAAAACATTTTAGCCTGTTTCTTTTCATTAACTAGTGATGATGACTCAGCTGCAATTACAAACTCATACTCAATACATACCTCTGTCCTCCCATGTCTTTGTAGGAAAGGCCCACAGCTGTAATCAAAAAAGTAATAAAAGTGAGTGTCAATAAAGAACAAGCACTGAAGATGTCTTGAGGTCTTTTCTTTCGCTTTAGGAGCATGATAAATTCTATTGCCCAGAGGCCGTTAGCCCATGCGCAAAATCACACTCTTGACTGGTGGTGTAGATCTCGCGTTAGACCTCTAGTGTGGGACCACTCTGTCTCCTATGAGTTAGTGATAAATAAGTGATATCTTCTGCTCTGAGCTGAAGATGCAGGTGGATCCTGGGTGCTGTGACTTAGCATTCCCTCAGTGGTGAATGGGGTGACTCCAGCAGAGCTGTTTGAGAGGAAGGTGCTCTTGAGTAATTCGGTCCTTGGGAGCTGTCTCCTCAGCAATAACACAAAGCAGCTTGTGCATTTGTTGTCTTTGTCACTTGCGTCAGCTCACCTCGGATTGTGTTGAAGTACTTATGAAATAACCTGAGAAAACTGACACAACTAATTTGTAAATAAGGCCTAAATTGGCAATGTGAGTGTGAATTTTTTTTTCTGGTCATACTGAATCATGTGTTAGAACAAAACTTTAATTCTAACAGGATACAAACACAATTGTGCAACTTAGGTGCAACAGACAATATTAAGTCAAACGGGTTATTTGTTATTGTCCCACAAGACAATGTGGTGGTCTTTGTAGTATCAAAGCAGAAAATGCAGTTTAATGTCTCTTGTTCTTCATCTTACCCAAATGCTTTAAACAGATGCTCTGAAAATTGCATGAAGACTTAATTTCTTATGGATTTCGGTCACCGTCACTTCAGATTTTGCCAGAATCTAGGTCAAAAAGGGATTATGAGTGATTCAGTTTTGGGATGTTTTGTTTGGGTCATGTAAATGAAGTCTGGTATTTAGATGATGGTGCCTGACAGCTTCTGTTTAGGAGGTTATGAAGAACAAAATCATTAGTATTTTTAGAACTAAAGTTGGACCCTGTGGCTGCATTGGTGTATCAGAGCTCAGATCAAGAGGTCTCTTTGGCTCTTTGTCACAGCACCTTTCTATCAGAAGTTAGCAGTCTTGCAAGTCTTGTGAGCCAGACTCTGAGGGCTTTTCCCCCTTTGCCTTATATTAGATATTAAATAGCTATAGAAATCCTGTGAAAATTTTGACATATCACTGATTATCACTCTCAAATTTCTGTGAGAGGAAAGTGATTCTGAGCCTGTGTCAAAATTGATCTGGGATTTTGGTGGCAAATGGGAGTCTCCAGCTCTTGCAGCTGCCTCTCAAGAGGCTGCAGAGCCTGCGCTGGTGCCGCTGCAAGCCGTCTGCTCCTCTGCCACCTCGGGCACCCATGCTGCAAGTTACGTGGCCAAGTTTAAGTGTCTGAGTGACTCCAGGCCTCATATCGCCATGCAACTATTACTGCTGAAGGCTTCCGTTGTTATAATGGTATTGGTGAAATACTATCTGGTCTTCTGGCCTGTGGCTTCCTGACTTCTGACTCACCTGCACCACTGTTCGTGATGCACAATATCACGTTATCAAGTAACTTCCTACTATTGCTCGGCTACGTCTGCTTTTGCATGGGAGAGCTGTTTAGCTGGATTTCTTCTTTCTAATGATATGCAGATCAAGCATGTATAGTGTAGTGACATAGCTGCTTGAGCAGTTAATATCGCTTAATTTAATTTATGAAATCCACAAAGGGCCCAAATGTGGAGATTGTGGAAAGGGTGGGAGTTGAGTGGGGAGCATGGCATATTATCTAACTGGATGGGTAACTTTTATTCTTGAAGAGCTGGGGAGAATCCACTGTCATCAAACTGAGCCATGAAATGACTTCAGAGCCTGAGCTAAGTGATGCGACGACTGTCATGTTCAGCCTCTTGTAACAGTATGAGCTGAATCTCTTGTTTCAAATCAGGGAGTGTTTCTTCAAAAGCATTATCATAATCAAAGTGAAATAGATCTCTATTGTAATAAGAGTGCTCCACGAAATGAAAAAAACCAACCCAACAAAAAACCTGTAGCTGGGAACTCATCGCACTTTTTTGCATAACTGATAGTACAACCTAAAGTGGGAACTTTTATATATTCAATGCCTGAGTCTATGAAAGACCAGACTAATTATAATGATCATTTGAAACTTTATCTAAGGCAGCTCTCCTCTACAGGTCAGTTTGAATAGTCAGGTACTTTCATTAGAAATAGTTGAAGGTCAGATTTTTTTTTTCTGTAAGAAGTCCTCCTGCTTCAAAAAGGGGTTTTCTGTTTGACTTAGAAACTTGGGAATTCTAAAAAATAAAATAAACAATTTTTAAAAAAATTATTTCAACTGCAATTTCTTGCTACTGAATAACAGCTGGTTTTAGTGAGTTTTAAAATGTTTAATGCAATAGCTGGCTTCTGTCATGTTTTAGTATTTTAGTAATGGTACCATGTACTTTTGTTATGTATTGAGTCCTATTGCAGAAAAATAATGTGAAATTATTCTAAAATGAAAAAGAGATCAGACTTGACAATTTTAATATGAATGTTTAAATATTTCGGGGAAAAAATCATATGTAGTTATTTGTGTTAAAGCTTATATGGGTTTCTAGCATAATTTAATTGAAAGCAGCACTTTCACTAAAAAACATTTCAGTAACAAAAGCTCCTGCTGTCTCTGCTTACCCTGTAACCCCTTATGTAACAGAAATGAGAGAAGAAAAGCTACAAGCAGTTTTCTTTAACTATTTGCCACTGCCCATGAGAGCCAGCCTCCACGTTGTGGCTGTAATTTGTAGTGAACTTGGTGAAAACCCTCGCAGTTGTGCATCTGGCTGGAGGAGCCGGTGGGACCTGGAATGCTGCCGTTTGGATGTTCAGATCACTCCGCTTGGTGCTGTTAAAGCACAGGTATGGATTTTAGGACTAGAGAAAGTAACAGTAGATATCAGTAGTTGCAATGTTCTGTTAGGTCTTCTCTAGCTTGTGAGGGTTGCAACTGCCCCAGGATATCCCTCTGTGGTTATTCAAAACTTATGGTGGTGGATAACTATTTTATTTTGGGATTAGCTTAGAATAAAATGTTTGACCTATCTCTTCCTTTCCCCTAAATCACTATAGCATTTAAAAAAAAAAAAAAGAAAATAATCTTCATGTGGCACAGAACAAGTGCATAATTTGTGCTTTTGAAATCAGTGGGAGGTGGAGCTATGAGTCAATCTATATAGCTCTTCTTCCCTGCCTCAGTTGGAAAATAGCGTGGTCCAGGAGCACCTGCCAGCTGTGAGACGTACAGACCTGGACCATTATAGTGTTGCCTTTTATGAAACAGAGATACTAATGGGATCGTCAGCCTATTCACCTTTGGTAAGACAAAATCAGCAGTGGGGCAGGAGGATCTGTTTGGCTATCTTGGTTGAGATTCATCAAAAGCAAATGCTTGGGGAATTTTGATCCTTAAACGTCAAACAAACCTGCAGTGGGCAGTTTTATTAGTAAGAGCAGCAGATAGATGGTCTTGGTGAGATGGAGATGTATCCAGTCATGAGGAGGAGAAAGGGTAGGGCCCTCTGCTATTGCCGTGGCAAATCTGAGTAGAAACTGAAAATTAAGAACTGTTGACTGCTGGGTTTCATCACTGGCCCCTCTCTTGGCTCCTTGTCTCCAGGATCGGTTCATCCGAGCAAACCCGCACAGGAAGATTGGAATCAGGAGGAGGAATCATGAAAGACCACACAGTGCAGAAGATGAGGTACTGTATTAGAGGGCAGCTTCTGGGTTGCAGGGAGAGGGCTGCAGGGTGTGAACAATGGCCATGCTACCTACAGTCTTCCATCAGCCTTTCCCATCTCTCCCTGAGCTTAACTGTTGTTATGAGAGGTGATATTTTTTAACGGTTAGGTAAGGGAATATTTGTTTCTTCTGTGAGTGTGCTCTCTGGAGTGGAAAACATTCACTATGACTTAGGGGTTGGGAAGGTGAGGAAGGTGATGAACTTGTGGTTTAGATGCTGGGCAAGGAACTGGGAGAGCTGGATTTTAGTATTGATTTTACTGTGACATCACTATATGATGGTAGTTGTACCTCATAGCACTGAAAGCTCAGTCTTCAAATTGTTTTTCCTTTGCTTTATGGAGGCATATCAGCAGGTAAAATGGATTATTCAGTGTCTGCCACATAAAATAATACTGAATGCTAATTTTTATGAAACTGCACTGATAAAAGGTGTTGGAAGGTACTGAATGTGGTAAATACTGGATATGTAACAAATTATTCCCTTTTCTGAGTAATGGCTGGTTGAAATGATACTAAATGGTAACTTAAAAAAAAAAAAAAAAAAAAAAAATTGTGTGATGTGATTTTTTCCCCCTGAGTTTCCTGAATCTGCTCCCTAGCTGTATTCAGTGCAGAAGTACGAGGCCAGCTCTTTGCTAGATCTGGGAGAGCAGCAAACTCACTACCTGCTAGCACTATGGAATAATAATTGGGTTTGTGTCTGCGTATTTTCTTAGTACTTCAGCAATCTCATAAGTTTTCTCCAAACTCCTGGATATGGATGGTACTAAAGCTGAGGACGAAAAATTAATCCTCTGCATTTGGGATGAAAAGTGGAGCTTTCAGCAATTCGGATCATCTGCTCCCGTCATTCTCTCTATCTCCAGAAACATTGCTGCCAAAAATTCTGCTGAGGTTGATGGGTTCCTTCCAAACCTGCTGGTTTTGTTCAAATGGCGCTTTCTGACAGAAAACTACTGGGTTGAGAATTTTTCCAGTGGGCTGTAAATAGCATCTAGCCTGGTGACTTACTGCTTTTTAGATGGTTAATCTGCTCCTGTCAGGACACTGGTGTATCAAAATAAGAGGTACACAAGGAGGTCCTAAGGAGACAGTTTCTCAGAAATCATGATGCTTTGAAGATTTAATTGCTCCTTTCAATTTAATTAATGGAGCTACTGCTTCTGTATGTAGTATTTTACTTCTGATGTTCTTCAAGATTGTCTTGTTTTTCCTGTAACCAAGTATAGGGTTGTGTGTAGCTGTTATGGGGAGTGGAGGGAGAAAACAAAAAATGGAGAGGACTCTGGAGCCTTCGAGCTATTCCTCCTGTAGAGCCCTACACTATGGGATGTCAATATATTGCTATACCTTAGTGCTTCTCCTTGATAAATCAATCAGGTCAGCCTAGTGTTTTTCCATGTGAACGTATTTTAAAAATAACTTATTATGCAAAAGTCCTGAATAAGCCAGGGCATCCTAAATCACCTGTTTGTGCTTTTGGGTGGTTGTGTGCTGGGTTTTTTGCGTGGATTTTTTTTTTGTGTGTGTGTTTATGTGCATTCATATGCAATTACAACTTGCGTTCTTGCGTCTTTGTGTTTAATTGCATGATCTAACACACTGGCATTTTTGTGCTCATCATGTCAAATCTGTAATTCACTTTGTGTTTGCAACTTTCCATTTTCTTACATTGTTTAGAGATTTTGTGATTCTTGCTTTCTTCAGTTCAAGTTTTCCGCTATGTACTTTATGTACATATATCAGTTCTACATGTTGTGGTAACATGGTTTCATTTTGATTAATGTAGACCCTGTCTGCGGATGACAGGTTATCTTTACTCAGTGTCACACAGAGCCAAAAAAGAAAAAAAAAGCTGCTTCTGCCTTATGTCATGTCAAATTTGCACTGAAATGCTAGAGCTGCCTTATAGGGAGCTGGACCTACGCGTGAAATTGAAGAATGCTTACCCCAAGCCTCTGATTTCAGCCTCCCTCCTGCTGCTGTAACTGAAGAGCTCTGGAGTCCCATTCTGGGCTGTTCACTTCTAGAACTGTTCTCTCCCTCTTTTAGTCATTTATTTCCTTTTAAGGGTCAGGTATTTTGGTATGGTGAAGGATGTTATGGTGTTACGTATCCCACAGCCAACTTGGCCAGTAGCAGTGATATCTTGATCGGGGCATTATAAAACGGAGGGTATATCTGCCCTGTTCCGCAGTAATGTTATGCAGCAGATGGGCAGCAGGCCCTGCCAGAGGAAGGAGGGCACCCCATGGTCCCCAAGCTGGCACACTGGGAGGTGCTGTGCTGTCATCTGTTGCACTCAGCCTGAAATTTGAGGAGCAAACCCTGTAGTTTGAAGGTAGCTGGATTTTACAGGGGCAATTATGTATTGACTTTTTTGAGATGTTTCTTACTACTCCCTGCATTAAAACTTAACCTCCAAAACCTAAACCTCTGGAAAACTCAAACACAACTGGTTAGTAAACATAGCTGGAATCTGAGATTATGTGGTGTCAAATCACAAGAAAAGAATTTCTTCTCAGAAATTGTCTCAAATAATTAAAATGAAAACATATTCACTGCATTAATGAGAATGGCCTTTGCTATGCTATAGGATAGGCTGTGTTAGTTACATCTGAGTTATTTGCTAATAATTAAGGTATTTTTCTCATTGTTCTGCAGCCAGAGGTTCCTCAGTTGCGCTGGCTTACTGTAAAAGTTATAAGCATGACAAATCTCCGCAAAGCAGATCTGTGTAAGTATCACTGATGTCATGTTTATAGGTTAGCAAGAAAATCACTGTCACCTGAATTTAATGCTCTTGTACCTATGTTGCTTGGATTACAGTACTCGGGTTTTTTTCAGAAGTTGTATCTGTTTTCATTTTCATTTAGACTCAATTAAAATAACAATAGACATGAAATAGGATAGAAATTCTATGTGGGGAAAGAAGTTATCCTTCCCTTCACCAGCTGCTCCATGATGTTTCCCCTTCCCCTGACTTTCAGTGCCCCTTTATCCACAGGTTGCACTTTTCCATTCTGAAAGGGTCACCTTTGTGAAAGATACAGGGAAAAATCAGTAGTTGCGTTGGGTGCTGCTGTGTTTGTCTTCATTGTTATATCCCTGTGGGTGACTTGTGCATTACAATTAGAACCAGGTCAAAAAATCCCCCAAACTAAATTCTTCATTTTTTTGAAAAAGCGAAGTTTCAGGAAATGAAGTCGTATATGAATTTGCTTGGACCCTGGCAAATACTTGAAAATAGAAGTAAAAAATCGGAAGAGCTGAAGTACTTCAGTTCAATACTGTTGAAATTGAATATTTTGGCTTTTGTTATCAAACAGAATTAGTGGTTTAAAATTGACTTTTGTTTGGAATTGACATAAATGTATATAGAGAAGTTAAATAACTCTAAACCCAGAATGTTTTCCTTTGGGTCTAATGAAATATTTAGGACTCGTCAGAGGTTAATCTTTTTTCCCCTGACTGGACAAAAGAAATAATAAAAAAGTACTGCTGTACTAATTATGCATCTTTTTGTTAACACAGTGAGCCAAACTGATTGCTACATCAAGCTGTGGCTACCAACAGCTTCATGTCGGGAAGCCCGGACAAGAACCGTACGCAACTGCAGACACCCTGTCTGGAATGAAACTTTCCACTTCATGATACAAAGTGAAGTAAAGGTAGGACCTGCACCTGTGATAGTGCTTTCTAAAGGGGACATCTTCACCTGCTGCGTGCAGACTCTTTGAGAGCCTTGAGGCTCACAGAGAGGCTGGAACTCAGTTATGCTGAGGAATAGGATGGTAACGGAAAGATACAGAAAGCGTCAGAGACAGCACGGGAGGAGATCCTGTTTCCTACCAGCAAGTAAATATGCAAGCCTTGGTATGGATTCTCTGGTGCCCTGACCGGTCTCTGTCATCTTCTAAGCACTAGAACCCTGTTAATTGGATGGGAGGTTTTATAAACTCTTTAGAGGATTAGTTCTATTTTCTTTTATGCAACTGTGAAGGTGTTTTTGCTGTATGTTGCCATGAGCTTGTAATACCTGCTTAATGCAATAACAGTGATGCTGTTTGTATATTATAAGAGGTACCATAACTTAATGCTGTTTTTTAAAAATTGAAAAATATCTTTTAATACTAACCATTCCATCATTAGACAGAAATATTTTCAAAAGCCTAATAGGCTATAAGAAAGCAAACCGTACATCTGACTTAGACTTGTAATAGAACCACACCTATTCATGCTTTGAATGAGTGCAAGCTCAGAGGGTTATGGATCACCTGGAATAAGGTTGAATGCTTCTTTCTGTCCCAGAGCAGTTGTAAGAAAACTATTAAAATGTTTTTAGAGTTGGCAGAAATGAATTAGCAGTCAGAGTGCGAGTGATACGAGGTCTAGACACGGGGTCAGCTTCCTATGGCTTAATAGTGCTATATCTTCTCATGCTGCTATGGGTAATCTGAGCCCTGAGGAATTGCAGGGGGAATCGCTACAATTTAAATCTTATTAGAAGAGTTTGTTAATGTGCTTTACCTTCCATTTGTAAAGGGCTAAGAGTTTGCCCTCTATTATTTCTTTCTGCTGATACGCCAAAATTTCTCATGATAGTAATTTTGAATCCACAAAGGATCTGATGAACAGCATGTGTAATCTCTACTCTGTCCAGTGCATATTACCATCATGCATGTCACTTATGCTGCCTTTCTTTTGAGCCCTTGTTCATTGCCAAATCTGATGATTTACCTCTTCCAGGGTTATTCCCTGACTTGGCAGTCTGAGCCACGGGGGCTGTGAACCGAGCTCCACGTTGTCACAGGACTCTGTCCGCATTGAACAATGCGAGGGCTGCATGATGACTCTTGCCAGACCTTCCTTCTGGGCTCAGTAGTCCCAGAATATGGCATTTACATCCTTCTCTGCCTCTCTTCTCAGAACATCCTGGAGCTGACAGTCTGCGATGAGGATACTTTTACACCAGATGACCAGCTTTTGACTGTTCGCTTTGATGTAGCTAAAATCCAACCTGGAGAAAAAGTTCACGTGAATTTTGAGTTGAATCCAGAGGTGAGAAATGAAAAGAGGAGTGAAATTAAGTGGATAGATAAAATAATACTCTTGATCAGAATTGTGTCCCAAGTTACTACCTATATTAAACATTAGAGTTGTTCTCACACACAGACTTTGTTAAAAGGACCTTATTAAAGCACAAAATTAAACGCTTAGGGTTTAGGAGGGGTCAGAAACAGTCACCCCTCTGTTGTGATTGGAATTAGGTGCAAAATGGCTTTCTTATTCTGAATTTTTTTGAGATTTCAAAAATGTCTTTTGAAAAAAAAGGAGCCAGCAGGAGTCAAAAATGAAGAAGCTGATGGCTAGAGATCTTGTCACCGTTGTAGAAGACTGACAGAGCAGGGATGGGAACAAACCTGGCCCCCTTTCTGGGCAGCTGCCCTGACCCTTTGGCCAGTAGCTCACTAGGGGTACCTCCTCTCAGCTTCACTAGGGGTTTTGCCCTGTGCTTTCAGGCAATATGCTTGGGAAATGATTATATATTTTCATGAAAATCTCTCAGGTTTTTTTCCTCCTTCTGGTAAACAACAACAACATTTAAAAAAAAAAATTCTCAACAAGTCTGTTTATGATCTTTTGTTACAGGGTTACAAATTTCTTTTATGGGAGCTGAGCCAGCACAGAACAGATAGGGCTTGATGAATCTCCTCAGTATTTTACTCTTTTCTTCTAGGACAGTGTGCGACCTAGGAGTTTGTTTTGCTGCATATGTCTCAAAGAATATTGTGTTTGGTTATATTAAAGAGGGTATAAAGAGTTTCTTATGAAATGTTTGGTGAGTGAAGTTACTGAGAGGACAGGTGGAGAAATCACACTCATCTTTTAAGAGAGCAAAATATGTACTCAGATTATTTTCTGCAAAATATAACACCTTCTCTGCATGGCGGCTGTGTAGTAATGAGACTTCAGGGCTTTTTCACACTTCCGACAAGGGCTCGAGTTTACAGTTCCTAGGAATTGTGTGTGCTCTGTTTATTTCTAAACCACTGTGTCGGACAGGCTGTCTGGGAAACACTCTTGCCTGTTTTTTATATTACTATTGCTTTGGAGAGTGTTTATTAACTACTATCCTAGAAAGCCAATCCTTACTAAGGATTTCAGTGTACCTGCTGCAGCTGGCTACAGCCTTCCTTAGAATAAGCCTCGTGACTAAGATCATTTGAGGGTATGATTCAAGCTGTGAGTTTGCTCCGAGGCATGTGCAGAGTTGGCTTAACCCGTTGACTTAGCAAGATGGAAGTTGGGGAGATAAGACAAGGTGAGCTGTGTCTCAGGAACGTCTTGGTCAAGCCATCCTTATTTGGATCACGACTCCTACTCAGGTGCCCATGAGGCATCTCAGATTATGGTCTGTACGTGGATTTTTAGAACACTTAGTTTTGTTTTGGTGGTTTTTGTTTTTTTGGTTTTTTTTTTTAAAGTGACTTAGTAATAGAACATGCTGGGCAACCTTAATAATAGGCAGTACTGCCACCTCTGCCCATAATGATTTCTTTCATCTATCGAGGTATCTCAAAAGGAGGGATGAGGAGGCTAGATGGGTAATGTCAGAGCATCAGGGTTGCTTCCTGCTCTGTCTCTTGCTCACTCTGTGGTTTAACAAGTCTTTCCATTGCTTTGCTCCAAGTTTTTCACCCACAAAAATGTGAGTGGGACTTAATAGAAATATAATTTGTGTGAGTGTGTGTACAACAGCATAAGAAGGATGGGAACACAAGGCAGGCACAATTAGGCAGATGTTACAAGCCAGAGTCTCCTGAACATTTTCTGCTGTTCTTTGGACAAAGTTGGAACAGGCCATCAGTGAGTTTGGATAGTACAGACTGGTCACAATCTGATGCTTGATAAAGTCTGTCTTGCATCTCTGTAAGGTGACTGCTTTCTCATATCCATCACTCAGCCTTCTGTTACGAACTGTTGCAACCACCCTAATTCTCATGAAATGGAGACTTTGAGAGAAATAAGCAAGCAGAACCACCTGCTGCTGGGTTACATGCCACAGATCCAGCTCTCAGAGAAGCCACCTGAGATGTCTCGTTTACTGACATGAGCTAGTAAATACAAAAATACTCACTTTTCACCTTTACTGTAGTGTGATGATTTTACCTTGGCAGCTACGTTATCAGATTTGGCATGGTTTTCACAGTCTCTTCACAAAGTTAAAGTATGCTGTGCAGCTGTACAGAAGGGATATTTGGCAGTAAAGGTTAGTTCTTCTGAATATGAATGAAAAATTTTACCATCACTTGTCAGAAAGATTTATATCTTCCACTAATTAGCATTTTCCTCCCTGTGGGTGATATAGAAGATCTCTCTGATATATGTTTTTGTGTGATGTTTCCTGGATTGGCTGTGTCCCATACAGACTAATCAAGCAAATGACTGCAGTAAAATAATACAGTTATTCAGTCCCTCTTATGTTGTTGATGTGTTACGCTTTTCTGTGGCTGTTCCCTGCTCTTACACTCTTCTCCCTTTTTCAACTTGATTTGGCCTTTGTGAGCAGTTTCCCTCATTTCCCTTCACGGCTTCAGTGGCAATTTCACCCTGGCAATTTTCATTTTCCAAGTTGGTCTCTTCTCCTGCCTTTTTTTTTTTAATGTTTAGTCATTATACTCTGGATATTCTTTTGTTTTAACCTGGACATACTTGCCACCTAGGTCCATTTATTCTCAAGTATGTTCTCCTACATCACTCACCTGTTATACCTCCCTTCCTTGGCATTGATTGATCCATGTGTTATCCTACTAATAAATGAATAATGGGACCTTCACTTACTCTCCTCTTCCCCTTGGAAGGACAGTTGGTTTGTAAACAGTAGAGCGCTGGAGAGACATGGAATGAAAGGGTGGCCAAAGAAGGCTCCATCCATTTACATTACAATGCAGAGGGTGTGGGAATAGGAAAACCTTACAATGGAGGGTTATACAAAATCATCAGAGTTCTATCAAAGGAAAAAGTTTATTCATGCATTTTCCTTAAATGAAAAATAAATCTTATTTTCAGAATCAGGAAGAACTAGAAGTGGAATTTCTACTGGAAAACATGTGAGTAAAGCCTAAATGTTACAGAATTTGTCACCAGAAAACTGCATTTTAGAGAGAGTGATAATGCAGCACTGGGAAAGTGGCTCCATGTGCCTGTGCTCAGACATCCCATCTCAGCATCTTCCCTGTGGTTGTTTTTCTCTCCTGAATCTGGTGAAATCCCTTCTTGAGTTACGGTCTCACTTACTATTTACAGCTGAGGGTGGTGTTTATTTTGTAATTCAGCCTAAGGAGAGATGATGCTGATCAGGGGAGGTAAGAAAGAGGGAGTGTTCCTAGGAGCTATGACACTGTGACCTGGCAGTGAGCACGAGATGGAGGTGAATGATAGAAGTACTGATGGCACTTGGCAGCTAGAAAAACGGAGTTCAGAGAACTATTCACATTTAGAAGTTTATTGCTCATATACCCACTCTTAAATAAACCTTTTCCTTTTTACTTTTCAGTCCAGGAGTATCTGAGAACATCATTACTAATGGCGTACTAGTGGTAATTGTTTTTTTTTTTTTTATGCTTATCTTCTTATGGTAGGGCAGAACTGAAGGATGTAGTTGGAAGAACTATGCCTTTAGGCATAGCCTTTACTCTTTTTCAGATGAGGCACAGGTGTGGTTGTAAAGTATTGAATTTGGTCATGCTTGTAGTGCGTTCTGTCTTGGGAGAGGCTTGTACCAGTGCTCTGCCGCAGTACCAGTGAGCTGGTCACTGATGAAATGACAGGAAACAAGGAAACTTGGGAAGGGAGTGAATCCAGCGTCACTGCGGAGTTTATTACTGAAAGTCTACCTTGGAGCTGAAGGCTCTTTTCACACCATGTCCAAAGTATTGTGCGATGCTCCTGTGCTGCTACTTCCTCCTATGCAGCATACTTTTTGCAAGTTTTGGCTTCATCCCAAAGGTATTAAAGTACAGGCCCATCTGTCTAGTTGTTCTGCAGAGTTGTAGGTATCCTTCAGCTCACTCTTCTGTAGACAAAAGTAAAAGCGTGGCCCAGATGGGGAGAAAAATTTCTTGTGTTAACTGTTGGGGATTGAATGGTATTTAAATGTAATGGGACAGATCCCTAGCCATCTTAGCTCCCTTGACCCCACAGTATTGCTTGCATGATTTATACGAGAGAATCAGCCTCTGCAATTTCTTCATGTTCATAGGACATCATGGCCAAGCCTGGTGTTTCTGCAGGACCCCTAGATCCTCAGTGAGGGTCCTGAACTGTTTCTGTGACTGGTGATTTTATTGCTTATCTCTTCCAGTCTCGTGAAGTTTCCTGTTTGGGAGTACATGTGAATGAAACAAAAATGAAGAGCCCTTACAAAAGTGAGTTTATTGATTTAAATAGTTTGTCACTACTTTTTGTGCTATGGCAGATGCAGCTGAATCTAGATAAATATTTGATCTGGTTTAGTCTCTGTTTGTATCAGGGCTCGTTGGGGATTGACGTGTTTCCTGAATTACCTACTTGCTAATAGTGAGAATCCTTTGGAGACAGCATGACTGTGTAGCTTAAGGGAAGCTGTGGAGGTGGCTGGGAGATTCAGAAACATCACTGCAGTGTGATGGAATGGAAATACCTGTGATGACAACAGAAAGTAAAAGAAGGGAGACACAACTATTGGGAGTGGAAAGATTACGGTGGAAACTCGGGGAGTGTGAACACTGCTAGTGGCATCCACTGCTCTAACTCTGCTCTCCGTCACTTGGCAGGGGAGAAGTTGCAATGTTGCACCGGCCTTTTGCTGCGTATTCAGTCTGGCCGTTGTTGGCACTGATTATGGGGGAGGAAAAACGTTGTGGCCCAAATTAATGATGTTGACTGTACTAAGGCTGAAACTTTACTTGGGGCATTTTTATTTGTTATTTTCCCGGGCTAGATACAGTTCACATTTCTCTGTGGTTTGCTTCTCGTTCTTAGGGAGAGATTTCATGTTCACAATGAAAGGATCCTGTGAAGAAACCCAGGATGTTTCCATAGGTCCTTGCTGCAGACAGGGAAGCGGTGAAACCACCATGTTCCACTACGTCAAGCACAGTCAACCCAGACTGCACATGACGCTGCCAAAGGAGCATTTTTTCTGTGGTGTATGTTTTGCTTGTGGATGGTGATAACAGCTAAAGTAACTTTCGGGAGAAGCATGATGAATTAGCCCTTCTCTGGTAGATTTGTACCTATGGGTTGTAAATAATTTTCTCCTTATAACAATTTTTTTCCCACTTTAATTCAGCATGGCTCAGCTAGGAGGAAAATGGATGTAAGCAGTCCCCTGGATGTGCCTCTTCATTCTCTGGACTTGGGAAAGAAAGTGACAGTGATGAAAGTGAGTAACCTTTAACAGTGTTTGGAATTATTTCAACAGGTGTAATCTATATCTATGTGATACCTAGTCTGTTATTAATTTTGTTATTAAAAAGGTACTAGCTAGGTTATATGTATGCTCAGCTCTGCATACACTTAGAAGTGTAACGATTATTCAGGGAAAAAGTACCATTTTCAGAAGTGCTGATTTCTTTAAAAGTATTTTAAAAGCAGGATCCTAGTGATGATTGTGTGCAGGAGGCTTGAGAAGAGATCAAAGATTTATCATTAGACTATATATCTGAACACTTGCTAATACTGTAAAACTTGCTTTTGCAAACTTCCAAGTCTATTTAAAATTTATGGTGTTTTCATTCTTGGTTCTCAGGGTGAATCTTATGAGGTGTCTGTGAAGGAAGAAGATGGGTAAATCTTTTATTTCTTTTGAATGATTACTTAGGCCATCTTCTATCCTTTCATAGTATCATCTTTAGAGGAAAGGAAGCCACAGCTTAACCTAGCTCTTTCTGAAACCAGGAATAAAGATTGCAATTGGTTAAAGATGAGTAAAATATGAGGAAGGGTTAATAAAATGATATATGGTTTTAAATTCATTGGTAAGAGTTCAGCATAGAATAGGTGGTAGGTAGTCATGGGGTATAACCAGTCACAATGTTCTTCCTAATGTTGATGCTTCCTAATTTTGATATTTAAGAATCCTTCTGTCTTGTAACCTTTACCTAGAATACATACACGTTTGTGTAACACATTTCTAACATGTTTCTAACACCGTTATGCATTTACCGGTCCTCTGCAGGTCATTTTTCAATGAAACAAGTGGACAGTAATTAATTTATTGACTGGCTTGCAGTGGTGTTCTGAAGGGCAACATTACCCCCTACTGATTAGTTAGCTACATTGCAAGCACTAATTGCAGACAGATGATAAATCAGAGGTTTTTACTGAATATTAATTATGAGTCACAGAAGGGACAAAATAACCTTTTGGCTGAAACCCCCCCTGAAACAGTAGCCCTGTGAAAATAGAAGTTACAGAATTAATGATGCACACGATGTTCATAATCATGTACAGGTATGAAGGGATACACTTAAGAGACATCTTCTGACTCAAGTATTTACAGCACAAGTTCTTAGTAGAGATAAGCCTAATTTGGTATTAGGGTCATTTTGCCTATAGCGTGTTAAGTTTAAGTAACTGCTTAGGCCCCCGCTGCTCTTCAGGAAACACATACATAGCAAGAGAACGTGAAGAGGTGTCCAAATTTCAGAGCTCAATGTGAAACAGCTCGAATTCAGTTATGTTCCTTGTTTTTCATCAGCAGAGAATTTGATTCATTTAACTTTCTTGTGATTGCGTGGAATGATTCTGGTCAAAAATCTCCATAGGAAGGCAGAAATACACGGCTTGTGCTACCTATATACCTGCTTTCATTTGCATAGGGGAACTTTCATGTGCATGAAAGTAGCCTTTCTTTAAACTGGTTTATTGTTGTTGCTGGTTTTGCTTGATATCTCGAGCAGTAGCTCTAGAAATGACTTGCAGGTAATGTGTCTTGTTCTGTTCTTATGCTCTAGTTGCAAGAATTTAGATTTGCGGTTGGGGTTTGATCTATGCGCAGAAGAGCAGGATTTCATCTGTAAAAGGAAGAAGGTGGTTGCTGCTGCTCTGAAAAATGTTCTTCATCTAGATGAAGACCTGCAGGAGGATGAGGTATGTGGGACAGCACCTTGGGAACTTAAACTATTCTATCCCCCTTTTGGACGAAGTGGATGTGATGTATTTGAATGACTACCTATATAGCTCTTCCACATCTTCTACACTAAAATGTATAGGCCAGATTGTCACTTGCACCTAAGACTATATCCAAGAATTTTTGGCATAGAGGATGAAAGAGGAACTGTCAGGAGGTCAGTTATAGCTCCTTTATTCTCTGCCAACCTCCATCCGCACTCAGGGGCACGCAAAGAACGTATCTATTGAGATGAACGTATATATAACCAAGGTTGGTGAAATTTGGTTGCTTAGACTGAGACTGTTTCTCCTCAGTTTGGCACCTCTCCCCTTCTCTGATGCTACACAAGGCTCACAGACGAAGGCTGCGACTGTCCCTTAGCACACTGGTACAGCAGCATCTGTCTTGTGTGTTTTTTCAGTGTGTTACCTCTTGCTTTCTCCTCTCCTGGGGATCCCTGGACTCAGAGGTAGATGCTCTGTTACTGGAGGACAGTAATCTGTTATGGGGCTGTGGTGCTTGGTGCAAGAGTCAGGGAGACATTCTTCTGCAACTGGGAGAATGTGCCTGTGTGGGATTTCCTCCACTGCTCTGTTTGGCTCCTAGCACACCCATCCCTCAATGCTGTATGCAGGACAGCATTTGTCAACCAAGTCAAAGTGCTCATGAACTTAAATAACAAGTAGGATAGGACTTGTTATTATTAAATGAGAATAAAGGGTTATTGAGTCATATTAATCAAAAAACACACCCCCCAAGTAGATGGTAAAATACAATGAAGATAAGATTAAAGGTAATGGCAAGATATCTTCCTAAAACTGAATAAATATGTTGTCTCAGTTTTTGTTAAGTGCTACCTGTGGGGCAAAAGGAGGATGGCTAACAAAATTGCTGCATCCCTGAGGAAAGTAAGACCAGGTTACACATAGCATTGATGTCAGGGAGGGGAGAGGTAATCTGGGTAATAAAGAGGATGTTAAAATAAATCTACAAAGTTTGTCACCATCTGCCTGGAGAATAGCAAATGTTGTATATCAACTTAGAGGAAGAAGGAATTACGCAGGCAGCTTTTGTTCTGCTCCTCTGACCTCAGTTATACTCAGGATTTTAAAATGTCTTTTGAGGGAAAGATGTGAGGAAAAATGAAAAACATCCAGAAAAGACTCTTTACAAATCTGAAAATAGATTATGCCATACTTACAGCTTCTGACTTACCAAAGCATCACTGATCAGGAAGATGCTTCCAGCATACACTAAGTCCCACCAAAGTTTACACAACTCAAACACATACCTAAGCACTGCCATGAAGAGGGTGAATTGAGTCCAAACCTACCTGAATCAGGGTGTTGCTGTTACTTTTTCTGCATGCCCATCGCTCCTCTATTTCATCTGATGATGGACGACTCTGTGCCTTTGTGTGTTGAGCAGGTGCCAGTGGTGGCAGTCATGACCACAGCAGGGGGAGTGCGGTCCATGACGGCTATGTTTGGCAGTCTTCTGGCTCTGCAGGAGTTAGGTGTCTTGGACTGTGTCTCATACATCAGTGGTTTATCTGCCACAACATGGTAAGGAGAGTTGAGCTTGTCCTTGCTGTCTGTGTTAGCAGAGTGATAACCTGGTGAAGCATATTGCCTTGCTGACAAATTTTACTCAGTGTGATGCTCGGACTTGGCTTCCTTTTGGTGCTCACCCATTTCATGGGACTGCGCAGTGCTGTAGCCCTTATTTCTTCTAGCTGCAAGAAACAAATTGAGTGAGAACTACTGTATTTCTATAATAGCACTGAAGTGTTTACAGAAACTAAAAGCAAAGAGTACAAGCCACGATGGTTTACCTGTATCTCCCTGCGGTTCAGTGTAGGTGACAAACCCATCCTCAGCTGTTCTGTGGCTCGGATACGTGCCTTTCTGCCATGCCATACATTATGAGTTCTCCTGGGGGCTGGACTTGTTTCTGTCGTAAACTCGGCGCCTGGTGCAAAGAATGGGTGGGAAACGTCGTTATTTTTTAATGAATATTCTGTATGACTCAGCTCCATTTCTCATTTCCCAGTTACCTGGCAGAAAAGATTGCTGTGTTAAGATGAGGGGTTAGAGGTGTCTTGGTGTTTCACTTTGAATGAAAAGTGGTTATTTATGGCTATCAACAAGGGACTGAATAGGGCCTGGTAGGCCAAAAAGCTGACATTTTCTTGGGAATGTAAGAAATGGGGATTGCTTCCTGGGGGAGAAGTAAACCTTTTGATAGCCAGTGCAGACAAATCGGATGTTAATCATGAGTCAGAGAAGATGCTGCAGATGTGCAAGAGAAGTAATGCAGCTGGAGTCCTGGGGACTTGAATCCCTGAAAGGATGCAGACCCGATCCCCGAGCATGCTTGAGGGCAGTGAGGAAATGAAAGTAGGGAAATACTGTTTTCCCTTCCTTTATGTATCTCTTGGGTTATCTAGTTGCACGTTACACTTCAGAAATCCTCTTGTAATATTTGTCTGGCTCAATTCTTACGTGGCTCGGAAAAGGAAAATTTAAAAAAAAAAAAAACCCAAACAAAAAACAAACCCCAAACCCTGAGAAACACAGTGTGTCATGCACATGATGTTGACTGCCTTGCACGACTAGCAGGGGTCTAGGGCTTTAAAACATCTTGCCTCTGGAGGGCTGCTCTAAAAAAAAAAAAAGAGAGAGCTAGAACAAGTGAGGTGGGGATGAGAAGGGATGACTGGAATCTGCCTGAACTCTGGGAACTGAAATCTCAAGCAGACTGGCCCTGTGCGTGCCAAGAGTCTGAGGTGTCCTGCCTGCTGCATGCCCAAGAAGGGGAGCTCTCGCACTTGTCCAGGGGAATGTTTGCTGCTAAACTCTGGCTTAAAATTTCAGAGTGTCTGAAACAGCTGAAAGGACTGGCCTCAGACAGAAGCTGTGGCTGAACCTGGGCAATCAAAGCGTAATTCTAGTAAAAGCTTGTGTTAAGTTATGGGTGTTGCTTTATTACTCTTTTGATTCTGAGAAGAAACAAGCTAGGATGATTCTCAATGTATCTTTGCAGCAAAAATATCGTTATACAGTCTAAATTCTGCCTGAGATTTGACCGGCTCTTCCAAGGTAAAAGTTGGAGGGCGAGAGCCTTGTGTATCCTGAAACAAAACACTTATGTGTGGTATAAGCCCATGAATTGTCATGTACCCAGTGATGAACCACAGCAAGTTTCTTTTTACCAGGACCATGGCAAAGTTATATGAAGATGCAAATTGGTCACAGAAGGATCTCGGAGGGCCAGTTCGTGATATCAGGAAACATGTGACCAAGAGCAAGCTGCACTGTTTCTCGTTGGATCATATGAAATACTATGAAAAGGAGCTTTGTGAAAGAAAGCAAGAGGGGCACAAGCTGTCCTTTACAGATTTATGGGGACTCTTCATTGATTGTATGCTACATCATCAGGTATTATATATCCATCCCTTATTCCAGAGGATTTCTAACCTTTCATGTCTAAAGTTCTGGATTCAGGTATAGGAAAGGCTCTCAAAACTTCTGAGAGGTCCTTCTTTGGATCTTTAGAAGAAAAATAACACAGCCTAAAATGTAAGCATTTAGGGGAAATTTCTGAGCATGTAAAAAGTCCAAGTGTCAATGAAAACTAATTTTCCACCTTTAATTTCAGATATAAGATTCTAGTAATACACAGAGGAGAGGTGGCTCTGACAGAGCTAAGGTCAGGTATAGCAATATATCGCCATACCGGCAAACAAAGCTATATTGAATGAAATGGGCCCTGGTTGACTTTTATCTGCAGCACCTCCAAGGTAGCTAATTATCTTTATCTTTAAAGCAAGTCATATCCTAGTGACTGCGCAGACAAGTTTCATTTTCGCTCGATCCCCTGTTCCAAAATTTCTGGAAGCGTCAGTGATAATGCTTTGGTGAAGGTTGATGACAGATAACACATGAACACATTTGTGTGGTCAAACAACTGAAGTACACAGAACAAAATCTGCTGAGGTTTAGGAGATGTTTCATTGATGGTCCATGCTTAGATACCGTATTAAGTCCATGCTTAGATACCGTATTAAGTCCATGCATCGTGTTCGTCTTTTACAATGACTTCTGTTCTTTATAAACAGGGAAGTACTCACAAACTCTCTGATCAGCAACTGGCAGTAAATCAGGGGCAGAATCCGCTGCCCATATACCTGTCCCTCAATGTCAAGGATGACTTTAGTACTCTGGATTTTAAAGGTAATGATTATTATACACACTTCTATATATCTAAGGAGTTTCCTTTTAATGCTGGGTGAATGCCAAAAGTTTTTACTGTAAGTCCAAGCTAATAAATCTTTTAAATAATTTTTTTCCCTTGTCTTCACATCTGGGTTCTGACTTGGATGAAAAACATGCATCCTAATACTGTGGTAGGGAGATACCTGTGCAAAGATACTGCCCTGTGAGGGGTGGAGATGCCTTTTGCTGGCAACCTTGAGAGCCACCACTGCTGCTCTTTCTCTCTCTCGTCCCCACCTACTCCTCACAGCCTCTTTCAGCTGCTGGGGTTCCTGCCCAGGCAGCAGTAGTCCAAGAGAGCTGTGAAGAGCGGGGGGAGGAGGGCAAAGAAGGGAGGAGAAGGGAAGATGTGGAGGGAGGTGAGTGGGAGGCAGCTCCCAGCAGCCAGAGAGGGGATCTGAGGAGGGGCAGCGCTCTGTGCCCTGGTCAGTGATGCTCATCACTATTGCCATGGTGTTTTCTGGCCCAAATGAAGCAGGGCGTCCTGCAACTGAACCTGATCGTCTGCTTCTAGGCACAATCTGCTGTCCCAATGCGTTCAGCCAAGGTTTGGGTGGTTTTGGTCAGAGGTTTTTTTAGCTTCACAAGGCAGTGATTATCAGAGTCTAAGAATGAATGGTAGCTGGTGTCATTGCTGACTCAGAAGAACTAAAAACACCACATCTTGTGCAGGGCCTTAGCAATAAGTGGACCTTCAGCCCCAATTTTTGCTTCCTAGTACAGAAATGGACCTGAACCCCAAGCTGAATGGATATTCACAGTGTTAGTGGAGGAGGTGAATTTAGCTTTTGTGTTCACCAATCTAACACGCAATACATTGAAGGACACCTGTTTGTTTCAAACCATGGTGGTTTGAACTGTCTATCACCAACATGCTGAAGCTACAGGCCTCATTCTTCCAACTTTTGATTCTCTAAGCTGTTATTTTTACATGTGTTCAGGTGGCTGCAATAAGTCCTTCTTGATGCCTTATTTGCAGAGTGGGTGGAGTTCACACCTTACGAGGTGGGTTTCCTGAAATATGGGGCCTTTGTTCGTTCAGAGGATTTTGGTAGTGAGTTCTTCATGGGTCACCTGATGAAGAAGATCCCAGAGTCCCGCACCTGCTTCTTGGAAGGTGATTTACTGTCTCAGAAAAACATCACCTCTATAACCACATAGTTGACTACACAGAGTTGGTATCTAATAACTACTGGTCTGCAAGTAACAATACTAGTACACCAGATAATGTATCTGATACAACTTAAATCTCAAATGAACCAGACAAAAGAGGAAGCAAATTCTTGAGACAAATGCAATTAATTTGCTGAGCTACTTAGGTTAGACCAAAACAGAACACACGCATTAGAGCTGATCTTTTGAAGTATTTAAAATCACAGTTTGACTTTTATAAACAGCTAAGTTTCTAAAATGGCCTAGTCATAAGCCCGACATTCAGTGGAATGGCATAGCATTTGATATTCATACTAAAATTCATAATATTTTGTAACTAAACCAGTGCTAATTTAAACAACCACAGAGACTGAATCCAAGTAGGTTGCCATAGCTGTACTCTAAAAATTCAGAGTAGTATTAAGTATGTCTTTTTTTTTTTTTTAAACTTTCAAGGCACATGGAGTAATATATTTTCCCAGAATTTTATGGATGCTGTCTACCTCTCGGGTCATTCAGAGGACTTCTGGCACAGATGGACCCGAGATACTGAGCATGACATCGGTTAGTTATTTGGATTGCTCTTCGCTTGCATCTGTGTTGTCTTCACACCTCTCTGAAATGTGAAACCTGGCATTTGGTAAAGGGTTTGGTTTTGTGTCCTGTTTCTGGGTTAGGGGATACCAAGCCTTTGGGAATGAAGGAAAAACAGGAGAGAAACAGTTGCACTGGAAAACAGGAAAAAACATTGCGCTGCTCACTGTACAACATCGTTGGGTACTTTTGATAGTCACGAGAGGGTTACCATGAGCCCCTTGGGGAGGGAGAGGCCAGATGAGGAACAACAAGCTGATGCTGTGACATTGGAAACCCACCTCTGCCCAGAACAGTCTGCATGTTTGTCTGTGTTCCCCATCACAGATGGGGCTGTGGTGGTTTGGCTGCTCAGCCCCTCTTTCTTTCTTATTATTAGTACCAGAGAAACCCTCTAAACAAATGCAGGCATATACCCTCTTCTCATTCTTCCTACAGAGGAACACCCTACTCTGCCCAAGAAGCCTCATGAACAGACAACTTCCTTGTCCATTCCCAAAGGTTACCTTTCCAATACTCTTCGAGAAATGATGACCGGACGGCCAGTGGTTTCAACTTACCATAATTTCCTCAAGGGCTTGCAGCTACATAACAAGTATTTAGAGAACGAGAGCTTTTGCATGTGGAAAGGTAATAGTAAATTGTTTTAGATGCATCTTTGAAGGTGATTTGAGTGCTGATACTTGCTGAGGACAAATATTTGATAAGTCTTAGCATAAAGGTAAATTTTGTTTAATATGTCTATGGAATTGGTTTTGCTGAGCCCCAGATGATTTACTGCTGGTTTTGTTTCCGTCTTGGAGAAGCCACAGCAGGCTTGCTTGAATTCTGTTCTTCCGTGGAAAAACCGCGGAAGAATGACTTACAGCTTCCACTGAAGCTAAATAGCCAAAAATTTACATCAGTTGAAAAAGCAGCTTAATATATCACTTTTTGGATGAAGCTGAGTCTCAGAGCTGCTCCCTCTTACTGATCTCAGAGTTGAGCTATAGATGCTAAAATTGTGTCAAAGACAAATATTTACCTGTGAGCTATGTGTTAAAGACTAACATAAGCATGGACTGTCTTTTCTTTCTTTCCTTGTTATGCTGATTTGGTAAAAAATGGACTTGCTCCTGCAGTAATTAATTGATAATACAAGTTTTTGCCTTTCAGACACAGTGCTGGATTCCTCTCCCAACCAGCTGAATCAAATGGGTGACTACCTCAAGCTGGTAGACACAGCTTTCTTCATCAACACCAGCTGCCCGCCCATTCTGAGGCCAGAGAGGAAAGTGGATGTCATTTTGCATTTAAATTACAGCGGAGGATCACAGACTCTGGTGATGTTTTGAAGTAGTGATTCTTTATCTATATGACTCCAGCAGCTGAATTATCACATTTCTCTTCTTTTTTTTCTTCAGAAAATGGTCTGGTTTTTATTAAGTTAAATGATCATATATCAGTGATACTATTCAACACTGTGACCATAATGTCACTGTCTTTATCGGGGCTATTTTCAGTAGCTTTCTGGGATACACACGTGGACTCAGACACACATAAGATTACCTATTCTATGTATCTGTGCAAATTTGTCATTGTGGTACCAAGTTCCTCAATAGTTAGTTAAATAACTTTTGCAATGTAATTAGTTAATACATAATTTTGCTGTTTTTGAATTGGAGTTTCTCTTTTATGTTTGACTTGGTGTTTGCATAAGTTTCAGTCAGGTTTTTGTTTTGCTGTGTTTGAAGAAACATTGAGGGGCGTATATGATTGAAATTAATGGAACTTATTTGTAGGAGGACATGAAGACATTGATTGTTAGATGCACCGAATGCAAACACTCAAGAACGTGTGATCTGAGATACCACATGTAATCAAAATTTCCTGATCCAAATTCTCTACTGTGCCCACTAAATCACAAAAATGATCTGAATTACATATAAATGTCAGAAAACAGTAATCTTGCTTTAAAAATGTACAGTGTTAGCAAATCAACCAAATTTCTCTTACCCAGGATATATTAAAATCAAGAGGGTATGCTTGTTCCAGTGCATAATTAGCCTTATTTGTAAACATGTAAATCAGTCACAGATCACCTAGTGCAGCAAAATATTAGTTATGGGGCTTGGTAGCCTTATTGCAATCTCTGTGTTGCAACTCTCCTCTTTGTTGAACCAGCCACTGGACCTATTCTCAGAGTACTGTATGGAGCATGGGATCCCATTCCCCAGCACGCAGCTGAGCCAGGAAGACCGGGAACACCTGAAGGAGTGCTATGTCTTCAAGGACAGCTCAGAGGCACCAATCTTGGCCTATTTCCCACTGGTGTGTGATACCTTCCAAAAATACAAGGCACCGAGTAAGTTTAAGAGCATCAATCAATCATTTTTTGAGGTTGTCACATCCAATTTATCCATTGAATTCATCTGTCTTCTAAAACAAGAGACTGGAAAGCTTCTCAGTTGGCTAAGTTATCGTATTCATAGTCCTGTTGTGATGGATATAATGTTGGCCAACTAATCAGGGATTAAATTTAAGAGTGTCAAAGTTAAAAGCATGAATAGCTGTAGCTTGAGGCAAAACCCATTATCTGGCATTTGGGACAGCTTATGTTGATAATAAAGGACAGGAGGCAGCTAATAAGTTACATCCACTGGTAACTAACACTGTCACTTAAGTCTTGTAATGAGATACTACGTTTACTTTAACAAAGCTAGAATGTGCTTGTTACTTTGTTTACATGAAAAAAAGTGAGAATAGAAAGTGCTGAAAACGTATAATGAAGAAAGGATTTGTCAGGATAGCCAGCTGCTTTGATATCTGTAATTTTTGAAAAGTTGCCAGGTTATTTACTCTAGTTCAGCAATAGAATATGTAGAGATCCGTTTGTTTCACCAGAAAAATTACTTGAGAAATTCAGTTTCAATTTACAGATATTTTTGCATGTATCAAGTCCAATTTTCTTGTTGCCAATTTAATATGGAATCCATACTAAGTTAGGATGGAATTCTTGGATCCAGGAAACTTTTCCTCAAAAACTGAACAAAAATCCATGTACTGGCTTGTTGGAAAAGACATCATGTAGTTCATCATCTTATTTGTCCTACTGCATGTGCTCAAAATCTCAGCCACCTGAGAGGGAGAATTCCCAATGCAGGAGCTTCCTAGTGTCATTTCCTACCAGTTGGTTGATAAGGAGCTGTCAGCTCAGTACCCAATGGAAAAATTAAAAATACAAAATTCCAAATCTGCAGAAGTGAAATATTCTCACAGAAAACGTTAATTTAGAGAGGAAAGCATTTTGCATGGAAAAGTTTTTCTGCCAGTCAGTTCTGGATCAGCTGTGACTGTAGTCAAGCACTGAAGTAGTGGATTTTATTAGTGCAACAGAGGTAGTATCTATGCAGTAATTAAATCTTGAACCATTTTCCTGAGAGAATTCAGTTTCTTGTGGCTGTTTTGCATTTTGCATTGCCTGGTAGGAGTCTTCTACCTCGGTAACATTGCTGTGTTGAACTTTGCTATGTTTTTACTTCAGATGTGGAGCGCAGTCCCTCAGAGATGGAGCAGGGAAGAGTAGATGTGTCCAACTGTGTTGCTCCCTATGGCACTGGTCTGCTTACATATACTGAAGAGAATTTCAACAAGTTGCTGAACCTGTGCAGCTACAACATCCTGAATAATAAACACTTAATTCTTCAGGCTTTGCGAACTGCGGTGGAACGAAGGAAGCGATTTAAAAACTGTTCCTCACCTCAGTTGTCTAAACTGCCTTAAAGTATATTTTGACAAATCCCATCAGAAGGAGAAATACAAATCTTTTGGTAACGCTAATAAATATTCAGGGAACATGATCCATATAGAATGAACATACATGTTAGCTTGTAAAAAAAAAAAAAAGTAAAATTATGTATTTTATTCAGTACTATGTGTCAGGACTAATGCTGGTTCTGGCATTAAAGTCATTGGCAAATCATGATTACTTTTAAAAATTCTCTCCACTGTTTTAGGAAATGGAAAGGCAGTTGTAGAACTATAGGGTCCTATTTGGATATACAGCCGTATAAGAATGAGATTTCAACCTCACAAATGTTTGTGCCAGTTTTGGATGCAAATCTTGGTAGTATGTGGTCTTTGAACCAGAGACCAAAGCAAAGATCAAGCAAAGCCTTGCCTTGTTTACAGATCTCTGCTTGGGACAGTAAGGAGTAAACCATGTATGAAAAATGTTTGCACTTGGAAAAGGAAGGCTGATAAATGAAGAATAGAACTGCACATGACATCATCTGTTTTCTCAGTATCCATCTGCTAGGCAGAAGTCTAACCTTCAGTGCATTTGCCTGCTTGGTTGTCATTGCACCGAGTCTGCATTTTTGATGGACTACCCACAGTGATGAACGTATTATAGACTGATTTTTCTGTCAACTGTCTGATAAAAATCATCTGGCTGCATCCATTTTTGCTGAACTTCTCTCTGAACTATCGCCTACCAAGTAGGTATTCAAGCTGAGGACAGTAGTTAAGATTTTGAATCCTACGCTCAGTGGGTTTGCAGAAACAGTTTAACAGCCTAGCCTTTGGCCATAACCATGTCTTCATTTATTAATCTGCTGCAGACTCACAGATGTTCATGATGGCAACAAAACTTGTGATACCAACTCTTTTGACTTCTGCAACATTATGATGGTCAGTGTGTAGCTGCTGCTACAGTTTTATTCCCACTGCCATTCAAAACACAGTGTTCATGAGATTTTCATACTTGTTTTAGATAAATGTCTATTTAAGAAAATACATTTATCTGGTCATTCTTAGATCTTATTTTCTCTTGTGTATATTCATATAGATACAGTTTAATAGCTACCATTCAAATACTAAGTACACATGCATAATCTTATTAAAAGAAAGAGTCTTATAGATGCAATCATTGAAGTATGTTATTTTATTAAGTTCTATGGGCTCAGCTAAGCTAGTGAGTTGATCTGGGAAAAAATGCTTCTTGCTTCTGATACCAAGAAATCAAATATTGAGGGGACAGAGGCATCGGTGGGCTTTGCTAATGACCTTTGAGGAAAGACAAAAGAAAAGCTGCCACTTCAACAGTGGGAGATGAAAAATGGAAGGAAACTCCGCTCGTAAGAGTGCAGATGACTAGGATGATGAGAGGTTTACAAGTCCAATACTGGTACTCGCAAATACCAAGGTATTTATTCAGCAACACGGAGGACAGCACTTGGCTAGCGCTGTGTACGTGTCTATATTTTCATCAGGTTTTTTCTGTTCCCCTTTGCAGTCATCTCATTCATTACACTGGTGAGAGTATAAAAAAACCCCAGAAAGTGCATCCATCTATGCTGGCAGTATGCCCGCATTACCCTGGGAGTGTGGTATCTTGCGTCTCCCTCTCGTGTGCCATGGTCAGAAGGTAATGGTCTCTGTTGTCCCGTCTTACAGATCTCTTTATTAAGCAGGAGATAACATCATACTTTGTTACCTCTAAAACAGTATTTTTTTCTATACATCAGTTCAATTAACAGGAGATAACACTAGCAGGTATCTCCTGTCAAGCTTTGCTGCAATATGAATGAAACCAATAAAGTCTCCCTTCGTAAGAGGAAACTGTTAGCAGTAACCTTTGCATCTCCTTTTCACGGATCTAAGGTGGTCAAATCCAACAACTCTTTTCTTTCTCAGTTACTGATAAATCTTTCTTTTTCAACTCTGTCCTTTAACCCTCAGAGCCAGTTCTTCACCCTTTTTTTCTTGCCCTCGGTTAGGATAATTTGATGTTATATCTTGCCAGTAAGATGGCAATAGTTTTCTGTGAGCAAAGAAGAAAAGAAAGATATCACTTTGGCAGTTCAATTGTGTTCATAAGTTTATTTTTAAACAATAATGAAATGGGTTTTTAAAAATTTGATTAAAATTTCTTTGCTAAGTATCTTTTAAGTATTTTACAGATTTTTCAATAATCATTTTTGCAGCTCCAGGAAGACATAACAGAGGCAGTACAGTTTGTGCCTGGTGTATTCCACCAACTGGTTTTTGGTAGTTGCAACACTTGGCACTGGGCCTTGAGCTTTACTCACCCAAGGTGTGGTGATGATGTATATTTTTGGCAGTAGATCAAGAAATTTAGGGTGGCTTAGAAAGAGTTGAGGAAAGGGAGCCCATTTTAAGAAATCTGGGCCTGTTGAGCAAGCCACTGAAAAATCTTAGGCTACCCAAATTGTCTAGCTCAGCAGCTCGATATTTTGACTTGAAGGACAGTCAGACAAATGCTGGTGTTTGAGCTGGGACCTGGCTCCAAGGATCCAACATTGCACGTGAGGCTAACACTTTCCCTGGGCTCGCCAAGCTCGGTGGTCTTACCTTGGTGGCTTTTGAGTTTTCTCCATGATGGACTCATTTGGTTTCTTGTCTGGGGAAGGAAAGGCTTCTTTTCCTGTCCTGTTAAAACCAGTTCACGTTGCTGTTTGCTTTGCAGCAATATCTCAGAATCCTACCTGTGATGTGATGGTGAAAGGCAGTGTAAAAGAACAGGGGAAGAGATGTCTGTTCAAGTGGCTTGCCAGCTATTAATCAAAAATAACAAAGGAGAGCAGAAGTTCAGTATTACTGGTGCTATTTTTTAAGGAAGGAGCAGAGGCCCAGTGACATATCAGCTGGATTTTTCAAAGTGATTCAGCATTGGCGTAATTGTTCTATTTAAGATCCAGGTAGGCCAACAATTTCTTTTTTTGAAAACACCCATTTGTGACCTGTCACACAAGTTCTGCTAAATGTAATGGCATGATCCTGTAAGCAATTAGCTGTGAATCTTTATAGTCTCTGTTAGGACTCAAACACCTCTCAGGCTGACTGTAGATGAAGTTACCCCCTTAATTAGCTGGTGACATGAGGTGACTTCCTGATATTCTGAGAATTGGTTCAGATTCAAGTGGGCTGTACATTTCCCTGTAAAGGTCCTGGGCTATGTGTCTTGCCACATTTATGCCAAAGGAATTACTGGCTAATTAGCTGACACAGGCTGGTGCCGGTATTCCTCACGCCTGTGGTCTGATGGGGTTAGGGAAGAGAAAAAGCTGCTTTAACAGTTTCTGAAGTGTTGAACGAACCTGGAAAGGTCAGAGGACCTTGGACTGTTCCTGCAAAGATAGAGAGATGCTGCTGGAAGCTCAGATCCACAGAGCACAGGGAGTGTCAGAGATAAAGGTTGTGAGCTATTGCTTTTTGAAACAAGCATTAGTTTTGAAATTCTGTTGCAACAAAACTGAAGGCAGGATTGTGTATGTTGGGAACAGCTGGGCCAATACTTCTGCTGATGATTTTTGGATGGCAAAACTGCCCAATTGCTTCTGGTGAGTGAGTAGGAAGAGCGAGATCTTTATCTCTCCAAAACATATCAAAGGCATGTGGAATCATTTTTAATATCAAGTTTCCTAATAGTCTTTTGAAAGCAGAAGTCCTCCTTCTTATGTGTCATAATCAGAATACTGCCTTAAGTAAAAATATAATCCACCCTACCCCATGTGATCTCTCGTGATCAGCTAATGTGATCTCTCTCTCCAGTGTCTGATTTTGCACCTTTCTTTCTCAGGACTTTAAGTTCAGATTCAGACTGAAGGTCTCTCCTGCTTACAAATGGATGATATAAAAATTTTCATTTTTTTCTCTAACCTCTGCCCCCCGTCACCATTAGATGATTTGAAACATTTTATGAATTTGTTTCAGAAGGTTGTGTTGGTTAAAGAAAGAAAGAAGAGGCCACGCTGTACTAAAAGATCTAAATATTTTGGCTTTGAAAAAAGAACTTTTAAAAATTTTTTGGACAATTTTTAATGCAAAATGATTTGTTTAGAAATGACGTCTTATAGGCATGTTCTAAATGAAAGAAAAAACTTAAAATAGCTTCCATTGAACAAATTATTCCATCACTGATGTTTTTAAATTGATTTGTCTCTAAGATGATATCCTTTGCAAAATTCTCTATTCAGCCAGCACCTCCCCAAGATCATATTTTCACACATTTAGTGCAGGTCTCTCTTCCGTTAAGATACACCTGTGATTCTAGGTATTTTCAAGTCAGATTTTAGTCCATGACACTGAAAATCATAGTGATCCTGACAGCTGATTTCCTTTTAGCCAAAAGGTGGCCTTCATATCTCTTCTTTACAGCTGGACATCTCTGCAGGCTTGTATGCAGCGTAGCATACAGGGTCTATGTTTCCCACCAGATGGAAGAGGAAAGCGCGGGCACTGAAGGCATGGTTTCTGTAGCCCTGACCTGCTCTGTCATTGTGGGCACACCCTTCTCCAAGAATGCTTTCTCAGGAGGTCCTTTTCTGCCTCTTACGTGATTTTTTTTGACCTTATGTGACACAAAACATCAAGGATATTGCCGAGTATGGAAGGAGAAGTATATTGAATATGTTGTATGTATAAACATGAAAATAAAATGCCAACATGTTAATGTGAAAATTAGTTGGTGTGTGGTGTTTGTGTTGGTTTTTTTATACCAGGTGGTTGCTTTAAATTAGTGGCAGGCCAAAAAGTATCTAGCCAAAGCTGAATTTTTCAGAGACTGAAATCTCATGCCACGGGGAAGTAAGTGACACGTTTCATCCATGGTAAATCTTGTGTGCAGAGATTATTGAGTTTAGGTCCATTGTGTAGCTGGAATTTGACTCGCATTGCTTGCTCTCGTTTGATTGGCAGGATGAGGTCTGTGTAGGTTTTGTAGCTTATGGAATAATTTTTTTAAAATAGAAAAGGGAAAACAAACTGAAAGGCTAAGGCCAGGGAAAATCCCCAGCTATAGATCTGACACTATATTTGCTTATTTGTTGATTTGCTATATTTGTTAATTCTGAGTATTTCTTTTCTAATGTGACATCTGGCTATTATTTTAACACCTCTAGCATGTTTTTGGATGCTAGACCAAAAATGCTTACCCTTGGATGCTTACCCTTCTTGTTATGTTCCAGGTGTTTAAATGATGATGAACTCCTGTTGTCATCCCAAAGGTAGTACAAGAAGGATACTTTTCTTTTGCAGTAATATGAAATCCTCCATTAGTCATATATTTCTGTAGTCCTGGATTATCAGAAGGTGACAAAGTAGTAAATAAGGTAATTGTGGGATATTGGATGCAGCTGTTATTGCTACCTGCAGCCTGTTGCACTTAGGTAATTGTATATCTGACTATCATGTTGGGGAAACTAGTGCTTGCAATAGGGTAGTTGAGATGAATTTTGACTACCTCAGATCAGCAAGATATTTATATTTGCTCCACTTAGACTTAATTAAGACACAGATACAAAATCATGTGCATGTAGATGTGCACTACAAAGTAGATGGAGAGCAGGGGAAGATTATATCTTTTTACTTTCCTTGTTATTGCTCAGAGCTTTAAAGAGGCTGCTGTGTGTTCCCTCATCAGTAACACAGTCTCTCTAGTCTTTAAAAAGCAAAGAAAGAGTGTAAGTAACATGTATATGAAGAACGCTACTGGTTTTAAATTATTTATTCTGGAAATGTGATTGCTAAAAAGAGCCAATATATGGCTCTTTAGGCTTTGGGTAACTTCACCTGTGAATTTACATACTGCATGCTTGATGCTTTTCTTTGAAATTCTCCCTGAATTATGGAAAAACTAAGAAAAATTGCAAAAAACCCACCATGACACTTAACCTTTGAAGTAGTAATGTTTTTGAAATCATAATCCCATCCTAGGGACACATTTCTACCTCTGAAATGCCAGTGGGAAAAATTACAAAATCAAATTTATTTTGAAGCAGATTGTGTAGCCCTTATGGATACCAGTGAATAAGCCATCAACGGTTAAAATTTTCTCAGTGATGACAAGGACTTACTGTTACGGGTGTTATGAGCACTCAGTGCTTAGTTCTATCATGAGCTTACTGCATGAATGAAAAACTGTTGAGATCGTAATTCTTGACTTGCATAAAGCTTTTACACATACTATACTCCAAAGCCTTCTTGTGTGGCTTGGACAAGCAGCGGTTAAGGGAAGACAACGTCGGCTACAAAACTTGGTGGTGGTCATGAGCAGGAGAGGAAGAATTATTTAGGAACATCTTTTGGATATGACAATGATGACATTATTTTGAGAAAGGGAAAGCATAATCTGAACATCAGGAAACCATTCAGTGAGCAAGATGCACTGACTCAGGAATAATGTTCTAAATTGTGAGGTGATATCCCATTTAGTGATGTGGGTGAGACAATGTAATGTCAGTGTGTCTTGTATCGGCTGTGAAACAGCTAGGATGGTATAAATGTATATAGGTGTATATATATCTGCTGGGACAACTCAGAGAAGTTGAGCTGGATACCCTACCCCCTTTCCTTTGATAGAGAATGTTCTACAGGCATTTTTAACGAAAGTAGATTCCCACTTTAAATTTTAATACTGGAATTTTTCCAGGGAAGCATTCTTCTTTAAAAGCTGGAAAGACTAGTTTTGCAAGAGCACAAGTAAATGATTCTCAGCTGTGACTGCTCCACCTGAATTTGTTCATAAGCATTTAACACAGATATACAGTAATAAAGACAAAAGGGAGATATTTTGTCTTTGGGGTAGAGATACTCATGTCCATTGGAAATATCTTTTGGTCTGTCTTTCAAGAAGCATTTCAGATGCTGCAGGTTTAGATTTCTGAGCCATTTTGCTTTGATTCCGTATCTATTGAGAAGGCTGTGCAAAGTGTGACTACGGAGTGAGCAGCAGGTTATTAGATGCTTTAGATGGAAACTAGCAGATAGTACCACTGCATATTTTGCATAAGACCTTCTGAACAGTTATCACGTACATCACGCAGACATCAACATAGAAGGAAGCGACTTGTGTGTAAAAAGAGGATTTTACTCTAGCAAAGTTCGTTGGACAACACCTCCTCTCTTCCTCTGTGCAGAATTGCTTTGATACTGGCCTCCATGGCACAGGGGAGCGCGTTTAGGTGGCATCCGCTGAAGTTTGCAAGGTTAGTTTCTTTACCTGCATGAAGTGAATTATTCATCAATATGAACGAGATGATTGATTTAAAAATACGTGTAAGATACCAAACCTTTCTCCACTATGTTCCCTGTGCCCTACTTGGATCTCGTGATGCAAGAGCGAGTGCTAGCTGCCTCCTGTCATCAAGCAGAGAGGCAGGAAAGAGCGTGGCAGAGCCAGAGTCTGGGGCTACTTATAGGGCCCTTACTCTTAGGGCTACTATAATACACTGCTCTTATAAGCGGTGAGTCGCTGCACACCAGAGTAAAGAGGCAGGGAGGGTTTTGTGCCGCGATGTTTCCCGCGTGGTGACTGCTGGGCCCGCTGTGAGAGCGAGCGAGCGCGCACCAGATCCCTTTGAAGTAAGTTCTGAGGATGAGTGGACGGCTGCTCTCCCTGGGCCCACGCAGGAGAGCACAACCCTCTCTCCTGCCTCACCCTTCCACCTCCAAGTTTCACCCACTGCTTGTAGCTCCTCCCTTCCCTCTCGTTGCATTTAAATATAAAACTGCAAGCTTTTCTGGACATGGATTCTTTTTTTTTCTAGATATACGCTAAATATCCAGGCAAAGAATACTGAGCACGTGGTGAGGTGACCGAGTGTAGCACAGAAATGCCCAAAGTAGCTTTAGAGGAGCACGGGTCCTGCAATCGCTTAGTTGTGGCACTGCAACGGGGTCACTTACCTTGCCGAACTCCACATGGCTACAGGAAGACTGCTACAGGTATTTGAGTTTATGGTTTGGAAAGAAGCTGTTGAGATCTCTCTCCACTACCTTGCAGTACAATGGTGGCTGCATTGTGAGACACTCCGACAGCTGTGATTTAATTAGTCACAAGCACTTTGCTTGGGGGGTTAGAGTTGTTGCATAAATGCAAAACTTTTTATTAGCAGTAGTATTTTCAAGAAAGCAATCCCTGGGGAGAAAGGGGCTTCAGTGCCCCCCGTACATCACAGTAGGTAGAAAAGAAATCGCTCTTCGTTCTGCTGACTCAGTTGAGGTGCCCTAATAGGCTGCAGGAAGCAGGGAGGGGACTGCCTAATGACTGGAAATAATAAAGGGGTGGGGCGGGAGAGCCTTGTCATAAAATCCCTATTCCTCCACCCCTAATCTGCATGAGGAGTTCCTGCCAGCTGTACGACTCGGTATCTTTTTACATTGGACTTATATGCAACTGGGGCTGCAATGGGATCAAATTTAAGTTCAAATGAGGTAAGCAAAAGAAGCTGATAGCAAGCATAAAGTGGGTAAAATTGTCTGATATTCCAGTTCAATTGATCATGGCAGAGAACGAGCTGTTTGAGGTGTACGGGCAATCCATGGAAAGCGAATTTGCTGTTCCTCAGATCTCATGGTTGCAGGGATGGTTTTCATAGTCTAGTCTCTTACAGAACCTTGTGGCATGTCTGCATTTTCAAGCTATGTTTTGGGACTAACAACGTTACTTATTGTGCTTCCTTAAAAAAAAAAGCTTCATGTCAAGGAAATAAGAAGCTGGCACAGAGCTGTGATGGGTTTGGTGGTCAGTAAAGCACCTAATGAGTGTCATTAATAAGCATAGTTTTAAGTATGGCTTTGAATGTGAGATGTCTTTAAATGTCAGCCTAAAATAAGAGTTTAACTTGTAGCTTAGTTTTCTTAACTTTGCCTTGTGTTGTTTTTCCTAGACTTTTACGGGCACCTCAGCACCAGCGGTGAGTACGGTAGGTGGTAATTAGCTGGCCCTTCATTAAATGCTGTCCAGTGCTGAATGCAGATCACCAGAAAAAATGTCAGGAATTCAATGGCTCGGGGGAAAACTGTACTGCAATATTTACTGAACGCTGAAAAGCTGAGCTGCGACTTCAACTTTGTAGACGAAATACTGCCTTGGCTTTCAGTAAACTCTAAATAGCCTGGCCTCTGCCGGTGTCTGATGCTTATAATGGTGTGAGTAGGTCTTGCACCATATCTGGGCTGGTTTATACTTCACCTATATTCATTTTTTAATTCCTCCCTTTTTTTGTGTTTTGATTTCTTTGGATGAAACACCCACTTGTCTTATACGTTGTTCCTTCATAAGAAGACTCTTTAAATGGATCTTTCAGTTGTTCTTAGTGCTGTGTTACTCCTTGTAGTCTTTCTTTGCGCTGTAATGACCTGTCGTAGAGCTTGTAATTCTCTGTGTAACACAGTGTTTAAAAACACAGCGTCAGAACAGGCAAAACTGTAGAATAAATGTGTTGTGTTCAGCCTCCTGACAAGCCCAGTCTCATCAGCCCGGTAGGAGTGGGAGCAGTGCCCAAACTTCTCTGAATGCGAAAAAAGAGCAACAAGGTGTTTTGTAAAGGCTGAACTGAGGATGAATTCTTTGCACAGGCAAATGAAAACTCCCTGGGCAATTAGCAGACGTTCATGTTAACAGGTATTAGCATAAAGGAAAAATATATCAGATAAGCTGCTACGAGCCAGCGAATGGGAGCCACAGCAGTGGCAACAGGATGATGGGGCTGTCTTCAGACAATTGCAACGGGTTTGGGGCTGCCAATATCGACTGCAACTCTCGGGGGATCTGTAGTTGGAAAGATGGGCTCTTGCCCCTGCTTCAGTGATGTGGGGATTTCCCAGCCTGGTTTGTTTTGGGCTTTGATTCCACATGGGGAATTGCAGTGGTACAGAGATTCTCCCAAACAGTGGTAAATTTGGTCTGCCTCATGAAGGTTTGCTGTTTGTTGTTGATAGTATCTGGTGCCTGATTGTGCCCAAAAGAGCCACTTACCTTCTCTGTTCAAAGTGAAATGCTGTGGTAAAGCAAAGGCTTTGCAGAGGTTCTTCAAAAATGAGCTTTTAAAATTATGCTTAGGCCTCTGTGTATAGTCTCGCAGCCCTAAGGATGTATGCGAAGATCATAAAAATTGTTACTTTTAGTCCTGTAAACTTAGCCTGTGTTTAGAGGATCAAGCTGTTTTTTTTTATCTTTAGTGCCTTTTACATTGTCAGTAGGTCTCTAAGTGAGAGACCTGTACAGTTCAGTAGCTTTAGATTGTGCCTCTTGTCTTTAGGGTATTTAGGGTGGCAGAACTGACCTGAATATAGTACATACAATCTAGAGTAGGACCCAGAGCCCCTTCTTTCTGCCCTGACTCTTCGAGGCTCACAGAGGCAAAAAGCAGGAAACCTGAGCTGCCTTTTTTTTTTGCTGTGAAAGTTGGTATTTATGATGATAAATATATAAGCATAGTGTATCTGAGTTGGTTTTTGTTACTCAATGGTTCAGTTAAGGAAATCAACTTTCATTATCAGAGTCAGTTTCAGGGCAACCCATGGTATGTGTGTAATTTAAACTTGAGGGGCCATTTAAATTAAAGGGAATATGTAAAGTGCTTGGTGACAAAATGTTGGTAGTGCCCTTAAGCTGACAGGCGAAAAAGTAATACTTTTTAGATTACTCAAATTACTGTATCATATCAAAACAATATAGGCTAGCATGGTCTTGAGAAGAAGTCATGTTGAACTGTCGAAATGCTTGACTTGGTTTCTCTTCTAAGATTTGGATTTATTCTAACATGCAAGTCCAGCCATGAAGCTGCAAACAGGAAGAGAAGAAAAATCACGTGAAAATGGCAGTCTGAAGCCACACAAGTTTTACATAGCTCTTGGAAAGAAACAGGCCTTGAGTCACTGCTGCTCCATTTGTTTTTATTCTGGAACAACCCCAGTGACTTCTGCTGACTTAGTAAGACCTAGCTATGGGATATTTTAAAATAGGTGAAATAAATACAAAACACATAGTACAAGGAAAAGTGTTTCTTGCACGTTTGACCTTGCCTGAGGTGGTAGACATAGTAATGTAATGAAATCCTGCCTGCCCTTGAGGCTCCAAAACTCTTTGAAGTTAAAAGGTGCCACATACCTGACCCAGGTCAGAAGCAAGGCAATGATCTGTGTTTTAAAGTCCTGCCACTCTTTCTGACAGGGCTGAGTGTTTTCTTTGTTCGTCTTCATAGTTTTTAAAGTAGTGGTGAAATTTCTATTCCTTTTTGAAGAGAAAGCTAAGGGAAGAGTGCTCTGCTCCAAATGGATCTGCCACACTTTTACTTTGATAACTGCCTTTTCTCTTGATGTAACTTGGGAACGTTGTATGTGTTTCACTCTAGTCTCCTCAAGAACAAAACTCCATAAAAGACTCTTAAGCTTGGAATTTTACTGAAATAGAGCAGTTTTAGAGCCCAGTTATGTAACTCTTATTCATATGGATGAGCATTCGTGTATGCGAACACTCCCATTGACTTCCCTGGGACCAGATATGTAAGGATTGCACAAATGTGCCACAGGACTTAATTGAACTTTTATCTGACGTAGGACAGTGTGACCAAGTCCTGCCTTTGCAATCTCATGTATTTAAGTAGTTTCAACAGTGATTATTAAAATGCCTGGCTTGTGTTTCCGGTTTATGAGGTAACAACCATGTCTCAGACAAAATAAATACAGAAGCTGAAAGTCGAAGTGTGCGTAATAACTGACCCGGGAGGCTTCTGGCCTCAGAACTTACTGTGTGACTTTGAGTAAGTTGCTGACAACTACACTTGACAAAGCATTCAGGCACCTGAAAGTTAGGAGCTATAAGGTCTGACTTCCAAGTCTCCAGTATGGGAACGGACTCTACAACCCAGAGTGAAGCACTGAGGATTGATTTGATATGTTTGGAGAGTTAGATATACCAGAATGGGAATTGTAACAGCTGGGCAGGGAACTGCATAAATAGGTACATCCAGCTAACAGGGACAGCTGAGCACAGAAACACCCTTCTTAGATCCTATCTCTGTGTGTCACTTAGGGCTGCAGGGAGATACCACTATCCGTTTGAGATGCACGAAGTGGAGGTCTAGATGCTTGTTTTCAAAGAACTGAGCAAAGGTTATTCCTTTAAAATGGTGTCCAGCCTCGTGGTTATAGCACTTCCCTGGGATGGGGAACTTCTGCTCAAGTCTGTTCGTCTGTATTCAAGAGATGCGAGCCCTGTCCTTCCTGGGTAAAGATAAGCTCCACCTCTGCTGCTGAAATAGCACTGATGAGGACAAAACCATTTAGGATTTATTGGGTGGGAAAGCAGGGACCAAGCACAAATGTAGCAAACACGTCAGTAGATTTGGCAGGGATAGACAAGCTTTGGCTGTTGGTCCCTGTGCCTAGAAGTGCTTCTCTGTTTCACCCAGTTCTATTTAATGCATACAGACAAGTAGTACTGGCAGTTCAACTATATAGTCTGGCATGATGTCTTTTGGTTGCTTTTGGTTGGTGACTGTAATCCACCCCCCCCCCCCCCCCCCCCCCCCAAGAACTAGTTTTTTTTCTTTCAAAGCGTGTCTGTCCAAGTTCTCCTCTGTGGCCGTGTTTGGGATAATGGAGAAAGTAGAGGTGTGATATATACTCTTTGAGACAGCTGAAATGTCCCACAGCTGACGATTCAAGTGCTTGCAAATTGTGCCCTGTGCTAGAGTCTGGACAGGTTAAGATAATGTAGAACAAACATGTCCATATCAGTGACTGCTCCGACCCTCCTGCCGCTGTCTCACTGACCTTCAACTCCGCATCTTCAGGCCGAGCCAAAGGGAAGTGCGAGAGGATATGCCAGGGATTACCCAGGCTGTTTCTTGGAGGCTGTTCTTCATCTCTGCTGCATTTTCAGAGGTGCTGAGGTTTTCGTTGGTGAGGATAAGGACTTGCTTCATTACATTGTGTTAGTTTCCAACGTCATGTCACGGTCCCGGTTGCTTAACACTTTGTCAAAGCATTGTGAAACACTTCAGGATAAGCTTTGTGCTTCAGCTGGAAAGACAAATGGTCTAGCAAAATGTACAGCATGTAAGAAGGAAATAGCAGCAAGGTGCATTTTATTAGTTAACATCCGTACATTGTTTTTACTTTTGCTGCTTACGATTAATACAGGTACTTCAGAAGCAAAGTAATAAAACCCATGTGTTTATGTTGGGACACTGTATTAACTTTACTAGGATATAGTATGTCTATGAATGCAGGAGTGAGAGGGTTTATGGGTAGAGTTAATATCTGTTGCTACCAACTGATATAGACAGAAAGATTAGACAAGTTTTTGGGCACAAAACACCTGTTTTTGTTCTAAAACAGAACAGTAGACAGCAGACTCAAAGCTAAATACCAATTTGAAGCAAGTGTAGAGAGAAATGACATCTGTACATACATTGGTTTTAAAAGGAAAGTTGGTACCTATGAAACAGAGGAGATGTTAGAGTGGGAGAGGAGAGAAAGATGTTAAGTAGTTATCTGCAAGGTGAAATGGGGAAAGTTAATTTATAGCCTGAGGAATATGAATACATATTAGTATGAGCCATGGAAGTTACGAGGTATTATAGAATTAATATCTCTGAGCCCAAAGTGTCTGATATCCAGTGGTGTTGCGAGTTAATTCCCAAGATCATCTCTGGAAAGAGTTTTGTAGCTTTCTGCTGGGGATCGGGGCTAAAAATAAGAGACAGATCAGTCTTCATGAGAAGTATTTTGTCACTGTCAGCCTTTTAGGCTGCACGTGGGAGCTTTTGCTGGTGCACGGTGGTCGCTTGGCTGTACTTGCACAGGTACTGTGACAGTGTTTGGTGTCCCAGAGACAGTCTGTTCTACTGCAGGCGGTGGTGTGTAAGAGGGGAGGACACCCGTGTGTGCACTGTAGGGGTGTTTATTGTGATGCTAATGGAGCGGTGTTAGAAGAAGTGATCTTTATCCAATCAAACTCTCAGCACCTATTCTCAACTCATATGTGGTTTTGAAATCTGCTGCTTCTATTTCAGACCTGAAAAGGGTTCTGTGCCAAAAATTCGTATAATTTTTCCAACTGCTCCAGTTGTTTTTTTGATATTGGCTCAACCTTGAGAACCTTGTTTTATCTACATCCTTAGAACTTTAGGGATACAGTAGTCTGTGACAATAGACTATAATATGAATCTCAATGTTGTCTGTTTTTCTTTTTTTCTTTTTGTTTGAATTGTCATGCAGAGACCAGTATCTCCTTTCAATTTGCTCACTGTAAAAATACTCAGAGTGAGGAATGCCCGGAAGGCAGACTTGCGTGAGTACTTCTACTATTGTCGGATGTTTCTCATAATTCTTTAAAGTAAAGAAAATATTTGGTCAATGTTACTGTTCTTAAGTTGTATAGGAATAAAAAGACACATTGCTGCAAGTTTGCAAGAATTATTTTTATTGTGATACTGAAGCGTTGCTTTCTGCTTTTAAGTGTGAAGAGGCTAATTCAAGCAAGGTGATGCCTTTGATCTCAGGCTTTCATACCTCACTGTATGAGACGTATTTCCTACCCTTGTGACATTAGACTTAGCTGCTGATCAGAGGGCTGCTCTTTAAATGATGAAAATTCTTACACTTCTGAGTAAGAAACCTGAGTATTTCCTACAGAATTTCTGGATGGAAGAACGGAGAGGACTGGTGATGCAAATGTAAAATCAGGAGTAGTAGGAAAGCCTATGAAAATAACAGAAGTACAAGCAAGAGCATTCTATTACTTCTGCAGAATTTATAAATATGCAAGAAGAGATGATAAAATCCAGTGTGTCTGGGAATTTATTTTATCCTAGAGAATGGAACAATTTAAAAGTCAGAAAAAATTAAACAGAGCACTACTGTGAGAGTTTAAAAGGAGTTTAACTGAGAGATTGTGAGGGAAGGATATCTAGAATAGAGACTACAAGACAAAAATGTCATAGCCAGATCACAGAACAAGAGTTAATAGTGAGAAGAGACCAAGAAAGAAGAAATTTCTGCAGTAGGGAAGCCTACAGAGTCTGGTGATATCCAGCTGTGGAAGCCCTGTAACAATTCACCTTCTCTGCCTCTGCAGACTAGGGGGCATCAGCTTGTTGAACTGGTGTGGCAGCAAATATAAAATTAAAATCCTCAGTGGGGAATGAGACTTGCAATAGGTAGAAAGAGCAGTTTGTTCGCTGTCCAGATGTGGCACTGACTCACCCAGGGGAGGGACTGGTATAATTCTGAATTTTAAAATTTCCAATTCATTGAGGAGCTTCCTCACAACTTCTGTTCCACAGATGTAGGTCCTCAATAGCCCACTCCCCTGGGTGCACTGTGGCTTGTTCAGGTGCCTTTCAAAATGCAATTATGCCACTGAGTCACTTTCAAGGGGAAATTTGAATCATGAAAGGTCTGTGTAAAGAAGTTGGAAAGGCATGAAAGAAAAAGCAAAATAAAGACAAAGAGAATAAGAAAATTCAAACTGAAAGACCACAAGAATAAATTGGAAAGATGTAAAACAAAGAGGAAAAGTCCATAATATGTTCACCAAAATCTTGCTGAACATCACTCAAAATTAAATTTCTTTTGGCATGCTCAAAATTTCTTGCAGCACATCATAGTTTCTAAGGAAACCAGCTGTAAATTATAATTGATCTAGTATATATTTTGAAATTTCAACTAATGTAATTGGATCAAGAGTAGAGGGAAAACTCTATCTTCTTATCTGAAGTTGGTTTTGGTGGTTTCTGGCTGGAAGAACATGGTTGGAACACGTGGAAGTTGTGCTTAACAACAGTATTTTTGAATGAATGATTACTATCAGGGAACAAATCTCTGCTGCACTCAGGTGTGGTATTCTGGGTTACTCCTGCATCTTCTGCAATGTAATACTACTGTACTTACTTATCTTTTTCCTTTTATTTTTCAGCTTTAAAAAAATCTACTATGATTTACTGAATGCTTTGTTTACTGTTTATGTCTTAATATTTTTTACTCTAGAAATGACAGATGATCAAACTACTTTGTGGTATTTACTGTGTCATTTTGAAAAAGGGATTTGGTTCATTAGACAAAGGGAGAGCACCTTATAAGACCAAGTTCTGGGTTTCTGAGAGACCTATTTTAATCTGCAGAAACACACACTTTGTGGGCTTATAGCTGTATGCACTGACTTCTTATTTAACAAACCCCAGATGTTCAAATGCCTAAGTCGTGATTTGCATCAACCAAATATGTGATCTGACCAGGCAGTCACTGCAATTGCATCTGCAAACCATGCGCATGCATCTGTGTGCTCCAGCAGGTCGCCTGCTTATGCTCCAATTCATTGTGGCTGTCCTTCTCAGGAATGAATTGCTCACAGTCAGTCGCTCCTTACCACGGTGAATGGCACAGTCTTTCTTCATGAAGCCTGTTGGCATGTCTGCCACATCATGTTGCCTTATTTCCTTGTGTTCTGGTCTCGAGAACGGATGAATATACTATCTTTACCCCCTTGAGATGCCCCGAATTCAGAACTTGGGCTTCCCAAGGCTTTGTTTAAAGTATATCTGGCAGAGAGATTTGAAAACTTTTCAGCAAGAGTATTTTCTCAGCAGAAAATTTGTTTTCTGAGGAAACTCAAATTATTGTGGAAAAAAAAAAATTTTTTTTCTCTGTGGTGGGAAGGATGTCAGGCAGGCTTTACCTCTTCTGAGGCATTAAAAAGGCATTTCAGAATCCAAACATTTCAGTTAGTTTTCCTCAAAACCTTGGTATTTTCAACTGTTTTCAACTCCCTTTTCTACCTGTTTGTAATGGTAACAGTATGCTTCTTGTTACAATTCTGACTTAGCATTTATGTCCTCCGCTTTAGCTTTCCTGTTTTTCTGATTAAACCTTGGTGTTTCCCATTTCAATAGTATTTTTTCATATTTTCTTGTTAGTGAAGTGTTTGTGCTTAATTTATTGAAGTGAATCTTTCTTCGTGGCCTTTGATTCTCACATTCCTATTTACTGGTGAAAAATAAATATGCTTTAAAAGTCTTTCTCCCTACTGTTGTTCCAGAGCAGGATAATTTTAATAGATTTGGGTATAGGCCTAGAAATCTAGACTCTGTTTTGGATCCTGACGCTGACTGCGTTATGGGTTCTTGGGCAAGTCATTCAAGTTTTCTCAATGTACTTATTTGCTTAATCCTTACATTGCCACTCTGAAGTAATTCATCAGTGTGTCTCAAGCTCTTTGAAAATGGAAGCTCTAGCATTAATCACCATTAACCATTTACATTTGCCTACACTTGTGCCTCTGCCGAATATCTGATCAGTCATGCTCTTCTGATCAGGTTTGGCTAAGGGAACTTTCTGGAAACGCTTTCCTTCCCACAGTCGTCATCAAGGTTTTGCTGACAGTGACAGATCATGGTTACCTACATGATAAAAGCAGAGCTTGGGAGAAATACAGTTGGTAGAAAAATCTAAATCTGTAGTTGTTACTGAAAGATAAAGAGGAAACACATGAAGAAAATTGTACTTAATATGACATAATAACACTGTTACAGGTTTTGAGCATGATGCAGGGATTGACTATGGGTTGAATTATTTGACCTCTTCTGACTCACGAGGTTGCTGTAAGAACCAGATGACTGGTTGATCATTGCTAATATGTGAAGTAGGGAGAATATGTATTGCATTACAGGTATGAGAGAAAGGCCGTTGGTGCCTATGTCAAGCTTCTGCGAGTCTCACTCCCCGGCAGTTCTCCCTCCAAACATGGGGGGTCAGAATATGTGAGGAGCCGATGTCTTTGGTGGCACTTATGGCTTCCTTCCCCAGACTTGAGTGACGGCAAGATTTTTCTAGTCTGCAGGTAGAGTGGTAGGAAGGAATAGGATGAATTGTAACTTAACCCTGGTGCTGAGACTAATTTTGTTTTCCAAAAGACTTTCTGATAAAGACAGAACTTCTAAAAATTTAGTCAAATATATGAATGAATATGAAATTGGCACATTCTGATTTGTGAGAAGGAAATCAAACTTTTCAGCTTTGATGGGGGGAACACTTTACTTTTTGGCAAAAAAAAAAAGTGTCATTCTTCATTTAAGCCAGCACTTTGATAAAGGCTTTCAACTAGCTAAGGTACCAAATCTGGGGAGGAAAGGCTAGAAAACAAGTCTCTCTGCAGCCCAGATCGCAGGTTGTGAGGTGCGTTGCCTGAACAACAGAGGAGCCATCCTAGACCTGATGAGAGTGCACGTGGCAGAGAGCATATACTGGTAGATAATCTTATGTTTTGGCAACATTACCCTGCCCCAGTTATTTGGATAATCGTGAATATAAAGTTAAATGCGGCATGGATAGGTGTGCTTGTACTACATGTGGAGTACAGTGCTATTTCAAATAAAACTTTACATTGGGAACGAGCATGGCAGATGTATGAGGATGTTTCTCTTTTCCCATGAGTGCTTCATTGTATTATTTACTCCTCACCCTGTATATTTTAGGAAGAGATCCCCTATCATGTTATCTTTGTCTTATTAGGGTTAAACTTGTACAGTGCAGTAATTCTTTCTCTGGATACGTTATCACTCTGCTCATCTTCTCTTTCTACAGTCACCCTTTCAGATTGCTACGTGACACTGTGGCTGCCTACTGCCTCAACCGAGAAGGTTCGGACCAGAACCATCAGGAACAGCAAAAACCCTGTCTGGAATGAAGCTTTCTGCTATAAGATCGACCGCCGAGTTAAGGTAGTGAAAATAAATGGTTTTCACCATTCACTGTCTGCAGACAGTCAGTGGATTTTACAAAACTACAATAAACCAATAAGTATTTAGCTAGTTTCTGAACACTGGAGGTGTTAAAGATTCCTCAGGAAAAACTCTGCTATCACTTGCATCTCCTTAGTATTGTTCTGTTCCAGCTATTTGTTACTTAAACATTTACTATTCTGAAGCAGTGAGAAGCAACTAAATGCCCTGCAGAATATGGCCTTACTATCCTGTTCCTGATCTGGACATACACAAGTGAAACCCAGGATAAATATCGCATGAAAATAACAGTAAGATCAGTTAGTTCTAGGTATGGTGGAAAGGAAATCCTTTGAACATTCTTTGTGTACCTGTGCCTGTTGTATACACTTAGAGCCAAAGGCCATGAAACAAACGTAAGAAACATTTAATACAGTTATTTATCACAAATTCATGAATGTTATGCATGACCTGCCTGTCTTGTTTCATTTCCCCAGGCAGACAAGCCTACTTCTTTGTGTATGTACAGTTATTGTGAAGTCTAATACTCCCAAATCTCTTTCCCTTTTCTGTTTCTCTTTCTCCTTTTTCCTTCTTCCCCTAAAACTGGAGAGGGGGGGGAGAAAAACCTAGTCTTCAGATTTTCCTGCCTTCTGGAGCTCTTAGATATAGAAAGAAGTCCATGATATTCTTAACCTCTTTTCGCAGAACGTGCTGGAGCTAAAGGTCTGCGATGAAGACATGATCACGAGGGATGACGAACTCTGCACAGTTCTCTTTGACATAGATAAACTCACCGTAGGACGTACTGTTCGAGTCAAGTTTCAGCTGAATCCACAGGTAAGCAATGGAATCAGTGAGAACAAAAGCAAATTCTTTCCTTCCACCTTTTACAGTGTTTTATGATAGGAAGAATCTACTTAAACTGTGTTTTGCCACTATTATAAGCAAATTAGAATCCCTGTATGAATGCTCCGTGCTAGTTTTTGTTAAGAACAAATCTCTATGCTAAAAATCTAGGATGGAACCATCTCGAACTAATTACCTGGTGCCTTCATTCTCGGTATTTCTGGCATGTTTGTTGGCTCTTGGTTCGAGTTCTGAATTTTCAGCCACTTTAAACTGTATTAATATTAAAGCAGCTGATTCTTTTTGTGTTGGGAATTAAAATCTGAAAAATGGCTGTTTTAGCAGAATAGCAGTTTCTATGTCTGCACGCTTATATGGCATTTAGATTTCCAAAAACTAGTTTTAGCAACTGCTCTTTCAGTATTTTAAAATTCAATATCTTCAGTTGGCACCATAGTTCCTTTTGCAAATTATTCTTATGTTCTGGGAATTTTCATGAGTGCTATATTAAATATATATTTTACAAATGATATGTAACTGGTGTAATGAAAGCTATGAAGAAAAATAAGTAATATACCTTTATTTTTCCCCCTCTCTTCAGGCACGTGAGGAGCTGGAGGTGGAGTTCACATTGCAGAACACGTGAGTAGAGTCCTAAATTCTATATAAACTAAATTCTATATAAATTATTCTATGCAAAAATAGACTGCAAATCTGGTTCATCTGTGATGCGCTTCTTAAACCTACAGTCTCTGAAAGCAGTATCTAGGTGTTTTCATTCAAGTCTAGTGAATTGGAATTTCAGAATACATATTTTTAGATTTTAAATATCTTAAAATGTAATTTTTGCCCTGTTTGACTGCTACCTCCTGGGCACCAACTTCCTCCTGTTCTCTTTTTGTCATTGAATCAATACACAAGGAAGTATGAGGACAATTGCAATATTCAGGAAGTTTTGGCCCTTAGAAGAAGGAGTGCCAAGCCTAAATGTCTTACGTCCCCCCTTCTTGGGGAATCTGGCTTTTCAAATCCACAGCATTATAAAATGCTCTCCTGTAAGTTGATCTATCCAGCTTATCTGGCTACACGTGGGGAGCTGTGGTAGTCTTCAGTATCAGTTCCAGCAGGGAGAGGAGCTAAATATTCTGCATAAAGAAAGGAGCAAAGATCCCTGTGGGAGGCTGAGGTCTGAGGAACCAGGAAAACTGGAGGAGCAGCACTAGCTTCACTGGGTAGGCTTGAAAACTCTTGGTGGAGTTTGACTGTTCAGGAGACGTATTTGCTTCAGGTAATTCATGCTGTGGAGAAATCTGTCGCTCTAACTGGAGAGGGAGTCTGGTGCAGGATCACAGGTATTCTAGTCTATCATCTCCATAATAGGCTTTATGACTCTGAGGAAGTTCCTTGAAAGGATTTCTGTTACCAATTTGTAATATCCATGTTATTGGACTGAAAGTGTTGTTAAAACAGCCTTAGAGAAGGGATGGTACTGCTGGGACCTTCGCAAGGCATTCGGGGCACTTCAGGAGGCCCAGTAGGATAATATGTTGGTGGAGACTTTGAATAACGTGTTTATTCCTGACAGGGGAAATTGGGACTCACTGGAGAGAGGGCAGTAGCTCAGTGTTATGAATGAAGGAGGAAAGATCTCCCAGAGTTCATAAGAAAAAAAGCCTTCGGAGATAAAGCAGTCCCAGAATCTCCCATTACGACTCATGGAAACTCACCAGGGCAGATTGCTTGTTGTTTACTGTGCACCAAAACTGGCAGAAGGCCCAGCAACAGCAAGACAAATGGTGCCTATCACATCTTAGGAATGTCATGACATCAGTAATGGCAATGGGGAAGGGAGCTCTGGTAGACGCCCCAAACAACCTGTCTAGGGTCTTCCTTCCTCTGCAAGTTAGAGGATGGCTTATGGAGTTGGTACATAGAATCATACTCTTGATAATCCTGTCTTTTGATGAGGGAGGTCCGTGTAGGTTGTCTGGCTTGGGTGTTGTGCATGAGTGGGTTTGCATTTGGGGATGGAGGCTGGAATTCGTCTAGGAGCATGTGCGCGCCAGCGCTGTGTCAAACTCTTCTCTTGGACCTTGCAGCCAATTGCCTTTTCCTGGAGACACGTTCAATAGATAAAACCAGAAATTTAGCAATTTCTGCAGGTGCTGTCTGAGTAGAAATTCTGCTGGTTGGAAGATGATGGTCGGGACTGTACAAATAGAAAGGACCCTTGGCAGTCCCAAGGAAGAGGTTTTAAAAAGAATCAGTCATGGCTCAGTCGCTACAGCAAGAACACATCTGATCCACTTTTTTCATTCATAGCGTGGTACCTGGGTGACCAATGTAACCGTTGTGGCCTAAAGAACGCTACATGCAAAGGGAAGAAATTGCTCTATCCTAAGTCAGGGAATGTCCCTGTGAGGTCCCAGCAGGACTGAGAAAAGGGAAGACGCGTCTCTGGGAAAAAGGGGTTCTTTGAAGGCAGATAAACATTTCCGCTACTATCCCTCATTTGCATTTCTTGCACATGCGTGGCAGTCAATGCTGTTCTGCCCATCAGTTGAGTCTGGAATAAAGGTGTAAGCACATCTGAATTGGTTAAATGTTGTGATCTTGGTAGGATATTGAGAGGGTTTTTTTCCCCTCAACATAGAAAAGCGTGATGTCAGGAGTAATTAATTAAAGGGTTTGTGCACTAAAATTGGAGACAATGGATCGCGTTACCTGTGATAAACTAAAGAGCCCTGAAAAGGTCTGAAAGACTGAAGTAGCTGAGATGGGCCACCAGAAAGCTATAGACCAAACTGACCTCTCCTGCGTTGAACAAGCTCAGCAGGTTTTGGCAAGGGTTTTTGGCACTGCTGGATGGGAGCATTGTTGACAGAGATTAGACATAATTTTCAGAGGGGGAGAGCCAACCATAGTGCTAACAAGAAGCACAGCTAACCATGAGGGACAGTTTCTACAAATCTGGTATTGTGATGGGAACAATGAGAACATGCTTTTTGGGGGTAAATATGGCAGTTTATCTCTGAAATTAATAATTATTCTCACCAGCACATTTTGTCTGACACTATTTATCTGAAGTAGTTTTTCCCTCCTTCCCCATCTTCATTCCAGACTTTACCAATTGCAAGATTTACTATATTAGCCTGTTCTATCTTTCCAGCATTTCAGATGAATAATATCACACATGAAGTATAACCCTAGGCCAAGAAAGCTTCCTGGGTCGCACCTACGATAGTGGCTTTGTCACTCCTGGTTTTGTTTGCCTATTGACCTCACTGCAAAAATTGTGTTTTGTGTTACTTTTACCAAAGAACATTGTAAAAATTCCCTCACGATACACTGGTGGGCTGTATGAAATCGGTTCCTGCATTCATTCCTGTTATCTTTTATCTAAAATGGAAGAAACCCTTCATTTTGGTAGCTTGGTTTCCACAACTGCGAGATGAATACCCTCTCTAGTTTTGCCTCACTCTTGCGCCACTCCTGCAGTACCTGCAAATGCTCACCTCTCTGCTGCCGCTACCCGTGGCAGGCACTGAGAGCCAAACATTCGATCCTAACAACACGGGGAGGAAGGCATGCTCCTTCCTCCAAGTGCCTTTTCGCCAGCAACCGAGCCAAGGGATTGCAAACGCCTGCCCAGTGTTTTATGGGCTCATAACACAAGCCCAGCTGGCATGAGAGCTGCTGCCCTCGAGCAGCAGTGACAGAAAAGGTAAGGTCGTTGTACACAGGCTGCCGATTTGTGTACTTTAGTGCTTTTTGTGTTATTTTCTGGTGATTATCAACGGTAACGTGGACTTTCTCCCTTGTGTTTGCCCTGGTAGGGTCCAGCAGCAGCATGAGCCTCTACGAGTTGCTACAGGGACGGGGTCCCGCTGGACTAGGTGGCTTCGCTCCCTCAACATCCCCCTCCCCTCTGACTTCTACTGAAGCCCATGCTCGATATTGAGGGGCCCCAAAGAGACTTCTGATGAACTAAAAGGTACTTTGAATTTCCAAGGAGAGGGCTGAGGGCCCAAGGGTATTTGCTGGGTCTGCTGATCTTCTTTTCGGCATGTTTCTATCTTTCAGATGTCCCAAGTTGAGGAGGTGCATCTCAAACAACTCTTAGAAGAATGAAGGACCACTCTTACACAACTTTTCATCTCAGCTCCCCCGCCCTTTTCTTTTTTTTTTCAAATGTGAAAGATGATGTTTAAAACAAAGCCCACTTAAAACACATAAATGTAAATAGGTGTACAAAAAGTTGTATAAAAGTTAAATATTAACTATTGAAATATGGCAAAAGCATGATTTTTAGAAAATAAAAGTATTTTTTTTCTTTCTGTAGTTCTGCTGTGTTATTTTAAGAAATTTCCCCCGCATGGGGGGGGACCAGCAGATCATACTAGCCATTTGGTTTGGGCACTGCTGGGGAAACTCTGAGTAGGCTGAGTCTCCGTCCATCAGGGGCCAAATGTACCGTTCGTATTTGTATTTGTGGCAGGAAATCACAGAGCCTCAAAGAGCACTTAAGGTTTTAAGTCAAGGAAAATGACAACCAAAGAATCTTGGAGGCAAATACAGTTTTCTTTATTGAAATAGTACCATCCTCCGTGCTCCTCGGGTCATCAGAAAGCTCGGAAAAGCAGCCTGCACTATGTGGAAGCTATTAAAAGGGAAAGCTGGATCTGACACGAAAGAATTAAAATTTTGTACATAGCTATTAAAAAAATCCAGATTCTCTGATGAAACAGAGCATGGTTGCCTACTCTAAATGCGAACTGTGATATGGGAATCTGTGTGACTATAACTTCCCATACGATACTGCCCATTTCGTTATAAGCCAGGCATGATCTAAAAAGGAGGAGAAGGCAGTTTGATGTGTTTGAGGTGTTGGGAAGTGACCCCCGGGCTCACAGAGTCCGCTGCAGTGTTAGGCACCCCTTTGCTAGACAGCTAGTGGGGAAGGATGCCCAGGGTCTCTGCTCCCAGCTTCTCCTGCTGCAGGCTACAACATGCTCCCAGCTCTCCTAGTAAAACTGAAGCCTGCATTAGAAAAGTCCGTAAATCACAAACCGTGACGCAGGAGAGGACAGGAGTGTTAGTATGTATAACGAGGGCTGTCTAATAGCAGGTTGGTTGTTAGGGAAGTTACCAGCTAGTCCTGAGAAGCGGACGTTATTCAGTGCTCCAGAGCAAGGCAAAATAGTCAAAGGTCCCTGCCAACCTGAATAGTAAGGGCTCTTCTGCTCCCAGCTCAGCTGTGTTTCTAGCCACAGCTGATCTCCAAAGCTTCAGAGAAAGGTGAGTGCCCTTGCTCTTCTTAAAACAAGTGTATAGATCACCAGGTTAAAAAAAACCCTAAAAAATGTAAAACATCTGTCTTATGCTGTGACCAGCAGAAGCCTTGAAACTCAGGATATGAAAGCTGGAAGCACAGTGTGGAGAGTAACCAACAAGTGACAGCAGCTGGGCTTCCTTACGGCAGTGACCGCAGAGGTGACACCCCAAGGGGGACATCTCAGCCCCTTGGTGCTTAATGCCTGTGGTGTCCTGGTTCTTCCCAGGAGCCTTCCAAGCTGTGCTGCCCAACAACGCAGGTTCTTCCACCCTGTTTGAAGGTCATGCCTTGAATTATCAGTCTAGCTTTATACTTTGCTGATACCAATACCTCAAATAATGCTACGCTCTACTGGATATTTACCTCTATAAAAAGACATCTTCTCCTGTCTTTCCACTTTCATTTCACTAGGCTATTCAGACTGAGATCTTTTAATATCCACCATGCTGTTTCTCTGCTTTCTTTAATTTTTTTTAATGAAGTATTTGAGGATAGTGACACCATATGTCATGTAATGTTACAATTATTTGACTACAAAATAGTAATTAAGTGCAAAAGTTTGGGTCTGAAACAAAACTTGAGTGGTACTTAACCTCATTTCCCTAGAAACACTGAGTATTTTTTGCCCATTCCTGATCAATGTTCTTTGAACTCTTTTAAAATACACTTTCAAAAAAAGATTCTACAAAATTCTTAAGTAAAATTCTTTTTTCCAGTGTATAACTGTTTTCTGGGGGGGTGTGGTTGTGGTTTTTTTTTTTACTGGAAAGTTTTTCCTGAGTGTTCTGCACTGTATTTAGTCAATTCATATTTTTCTCTTAAAGGAAAATACTGATTTGGAAATGAAACTTTAAACTGTTTGAGCTTTGAAATTTTGGGAGAATTCTTTGTCATGGGAAATTTTACAAAGCTATTTTCATGTGTGTTTCTACTGAAATCTAATAGTTGTGATAAACCTTCTCTTAAAATAGATAGGAATGACATTCATCTGATTTTAAAGGAAGCGTATTGCCTGGTTTCAGCTGAGATGAAATACATCTCAACTATATAACTATGTGAGACTACAGAGTGTATAATCCACAGCTTGTAAAGTTTGAATAAACAGTTCATACTATCTGTAGCAGGTTGAGGAGCTGGTGCTCAATCCTTATAATTTTATGTATGTATGTGTGTATTCTGTTCGGACTAATCTGGGTTATTGAGATACTGTATAAATTTACATCTGCAATTTAATAAAATGGTAAATTATACAATATCCTTAATGAGACATTGCCTGATTTTTCTGAGGAAAAAATATTTAAGAACATAAAAAATGGCGTCTGCAGTATATGAACCCAGTTCTGCCCCTAGATGGATAAGTGGAAACACATCTACACATACAGTGATATATTAAAATCTCATGGCTGTCTTGCAAATCACTTTATAGACATGAGTACAATTTCTTCTGCTGTTATGGTAATTTTTGGAAAATTGTGGAAATCTTGACAAGTGTATTAGTTTTTTGAGTACAAAACCTTGGGTCAAACTGTGTAATGATCAAGATGGATATAACAGCCTCCAGCTCTCCTCAAACTCAGTATGTCACGGATCAGAATTCATTGCATGGTTTACTAAAGCAAGTATGGAAAACCACAGGAGTAAAAGCCCAGCTTCATGTTCCATCATGGGTGGATGGAAAAACTTGCAACTCAGCTCATCATCTAGAACTGTGCTTGCTAAAAGCTTTAAAGTATTTTTGAGTGAGAATGTCAAAGTCAGAAATGTCAACGTTGATGGGGGGAAAATGAGTAATGTGTTAACTCACAGACTTAAATATTTATCTGAGTTGTCCCACCCATGACATTATATTTTCCATTTTATTTTTCAGTCTGGACTATCCTGACGGCATCATTACCAATGGAGTACTAGTGGTAATGTATATTTCTTACAATCTTTCCTGTGCCTGCATAACAAGCGTTCACATTTTTAACTCTGGAAACTTTGAGCTGTGTCCCAAAGCCGGTACTATCAGCCACGCTGTCCTACTGAGAAAAAGGATCTGTTGTTGGCACTAAGGGTCACTGTTTTCCCGTCACTCCGGTGCGGTGCCACCTTCTGCAAAGGCATGCTGTGAGGCTGCCGTCAGCATGCATGTGCCACCTGCTTTCTTCCATAAACTTGAATTTCCTACCCATTATTCCCACGCGACATCCAGAACTATTCCCACTATCACACTAGAACTTCATAATGGAAGAAAGTGATAAAATGCTCATAAGAAGAGTCCCATATCTCAGTAAGCCTATTATTATTTTTAATCTGTCTCATCATCTTTACTTAACTGTCTCTCCAGGTTCAAGCTGCTCATGAGTTGTTCCTCTTTACTTTCAGACTTAGAAAAAATACCACGTCACCATTGCCCTCACGTTATCTGAAGACATAGTAATAGATAATAATTGTGTTGCTCATTGATCAGCTAGAGGGGTTGGCTGAGAACAGTATGAATCACTTGCAAATGACATTTACACCTCTCTCCATCGTCATTTATCTTCTCTTGCTACAGGCACGCGAGGTTTCCTGTTTGGAGATCAGAGTGGATACGGGGAAGCTGAAGCAGCAATCCACAAGTGAGGTTATTGCTTCATTAACCTATTGTTTTTGTGTTGTGATTCAGGCGTTATAAAGATGTTGAAAAATTAATAATCTGTTGTGCGTGTTACTCTTAGCTGTGTCACATAATACTTAGTTTCGCCATGCCTCAACTTGCAGAAAGATTGTATCTGTCAAAATTCAAGTTAGTCAAGTATTTAGTTCTGAGGCAAATCTTAAATTGATGCAAAAATAATCATATATACTAGAATTAAAAACGTAGAAAAAATTGTATTAGTTCTCTTTGTTTATTGCTCGTTCAAATTGAAAATCTTTAACAAAGTTGGATCTTCTTTTAAAATTATCTTATAATTAAATTAATATATAGAAACCTTACCCTGTATGTTTAATTTTGGTTTGAGTGCGTACAAAGTTTCTGCACATTCAGGGTTCTGAAAGAGGTTTTTTTTTATTGGTTACTTGAGCAAAAATAATAAACGTAAGCTCTTAAATTGAGACGTAAAATTGAACCAAAGGTGTCTGCACAAGATGCAAGCCACCACCAAATCAGGACTTTGCCTGTAAAATGTAGCTCTAATAAATATAGCAGGACTCTTCACTAGTCTTTAAGTTCATTCAAATAAACAGTACCTTGTGTAAAGCTGCTCATGGGGCATATCTCAAAAAATTGTGGGTGTTTCGAGAAAATTCATGAACTGAAAATTGACCTTTATGAAGAAAATGGTAGCAGTGGCTGAACTGCATTATAGGAAGTTTCAGACTGAAATGTAACATGGGGAGGAAAGGTTGGTGACCTAAAATTATATGCCTCTTGGCCCTGACCTCGCAAGAGAACAGCGTACGATCTCTCTGTAAGCGTAAGGGCTTTTCCGTACAAGGAACACAGCCTTTGGGTTGACGGGTTGTTTCAGTTTTGGTGACACGAGGGCACATGTCAATTAGTCTGCTTGATTTGGGGGTTTGAATCATTTGACTGCTGTAGCAGACGTAATATGCAATAAAACGTACACGATGAACCAGAACAGACTGACATCAAATAAATGACTCTCTCGTTCAGTGTGAATAATCCAAAATGCCTTTAAACTGACACTCCTCTAAATCTAAATCTTGGTTTTATTTATTCATGGAAAGCACCTACCAAATAGCACCCTACAGTATTTAAAAAATAGGTGATTTCTGTATATTAATGATTTATACAGATCCACCAAGATGTTTTATATCAGTTTTCAATCTGTTTTGCCACCCAAACTTAATCATCATGGTATAAGGAAAATCAGATCAAAAGCATGCAGAGTAGAAGCAGATTTCATTTACTAGTTATGCGTGTTTGCCTGGAATAGTTAAAATTCTCTGTGTTCCCTGCCTTTATGTTTAGATCAGGAGCTTACATTTACAGTGAACGGATCCCATGAAGGAAGCCAGAAGATTTCGCTGGACTCTGACCCCAGCCTTAGGATCGTTGTGTTTCACTGCGTTATAAATGACCAGACAAGACTGGATATCACATTACCAGAAGAGGTATGTTCCCCTTCTGCATGTTTTCATTGACCTCAGTGAAATTAGAAGAAGAAACCAATGTAACCAGTGAACTGAACTAGCCTCTTAGTAGAAGTTCTAGAGATGACAAACCTTTCATGTGTGCATCCCTACCGCTTTTTACGTTGTTTCAGCTGGCAGATAAAAATGAAACAGAGAAATACGGGGTCCTTTCTTTCCCTCTGAATTCACTCCCTTTGCAGAAGGAGATAATAGTAGAAGAGGTGAGTGCTGTGAACCTTTTGAAATAAATATTTTCAAAATGTGCTTAATATTGTCCTGCAAGAAATAAAGTTACCAAGTGAACAAAATCTCTGGGTAAAAATGTACAGCTATTTATTGAAAAGAATAAAAAAATTGACTGTCATATTCACTTTTAAGGAAGCAGGTGTTAACAATAATTATAATACTATGAAAATCATTGCAAACCTGCATCCTAAAATTAGAATTAAGTGGTTTCAAGGAACAAAACTGACTGTCACATGCACATGCATTCCAAAATTTCTTTTTGAGTATTGGGGTAATTCCAGAATGGCTAGTAATAAAAACCCACAATCCAGAATACGAGCTTAATTCAGATCTTAACTTGTCTAAATATTGATATTGATAGTGCTTTTCTAGGTATTTTTTCTTTTTTTTTTCTTTTTTCTTTTTTTTTTTTTTAAGAAGGTAACCTGTCTCATTCTTGTTGCTCCTTCTAAGTGTGCACACTGTGAGCTGGTGTAACATGCTACCTTGTGGCACACTAACTACCCCAAGTAGCCAGGCTGGTTAGATAAGAGAGAATTTGATCCCAGAGCAGGGAGTGAGACTTCAGTTAATTGTACAAAATTAATGTCCTTAGCCATGTGAGTTATTAAGAGAGGAGAACCTCCTCTCTTACTGAATGAGCCTGCCTGAGCTTGAAGGAAAGAAATGTTTTAAACTTTGGTGGTAATTAGCTTTATTTTCTGGATTTCTAGGATCATTCCTTTCACTTGTGCTTGACGGCAAGAAAATGGTAAGATAGCCTCTTCTCGTCCTTTTGTCCAGGATTACTGTAAACTAGTTATCTAGGGTTTTTTCTATGATAGGTGGAGCGATGAACACATAGAACAGTTTGGTTTGGAAGGGATCTTGGAGGGTCATCAAGTGCAACCCCCCTGCAATGAGCAGGGACAGGGAAGAGTTTGCAGCCACCAGAGGGTGATGTGACCCAGACGATTTGGTCAATATTGAGTGCTCCTCTCAGTAGCAAGTGTATTTGTGTTGTTGAAGGCACAAAACATTAGCTACCACTTGATTGGTTTTGTACCTTTTTTCCTGCAAATTTTTTGGCTTGTGCTTCACATTTCTCAAGGGAGAAAATTCAACGTGGCTGCCCATGTGGAAAAAACGACAGATATTCTTATATATTTGCAGGATGAAGCTTGCAAATGCTTATCTAGAAATCTGTTCAGCACACAGGTGGAAGGCTGGATTTCACAGGACAGAGGCTGAGCAGGGGGTGATGCTGCAGGACTTGCTCTGCAGTTCAAGCTCCATCACACAGCTCATTAGAACCTTCACTTTAAATACTGTTAGTGAGCTGTCAAAACCTGAGAACAGGTGATGGTGGCATCACTTGAGTTTTCCAGCATGTCATGGTGACAAAAAGGAGTGGATACAGAAAAAGTTACTCGTGAAATTACCCCTTTTGGTGATCTTTCCCTGGCTTGTGTGTCTTGTCTTTGTGCCCATGTTCACAAGAAGTCTAAAGAACCTTGGAAACTCCTCTTTGTCCTCACTACTACTCCTTGCTGGCAATAGAAATGCTCCGTTTTCTTCTGTTCCTTCATCAATATGCAGACTTGGAAATAGCTTGTTTTACAGATGATTTGTGGGGTTTAGTGACTACCTGCCCTACAGGTCTTGAAATGACAAGTGCATTGATTTGTCCTATTGTCTGTTCCAGCTCTGGAGACCTGGATGTGCGCTTGGGCTTTAGCCTGTGCATGGAAGAGCAGGACTTCCTGCGGAAAAGGAAGAAATATGTTGCTGCTGCTCTGAAAAAGATTCTTCATTTGGAGGAGGATCTGAAAGAGCATGAGGCAAGCCAATACAGTCCTGGTAGCATCTCCTCTCCAGGGATCGGGGCCTGGCTCACAAATTGAAACCACAAATAAAAAACCAGCTTAATTAATCCTGCTGTTGTGGGCAGGTCTGGCCACCTAGGGCAACAGATGAGCAAGAGAAGCAATAGCTGGTTCATGCAGCAGAGCGGGGAAGGCAGGATAATGCCTTTACAGCCCCAAACACTTCTCAACAGCTCCTCAATTCAGCCCCTTTCTGTTTATTCTTGATATTACTCATGGGTCTCGGGAGGAAAATGTATAGTGGGCAGACATGGAACAGCTGGGAGATGCTGCCTGTGAAATAGTGAGCCTTAGCTCAGTAACAGAGGCAAGGTGGTGGTCATGGCATTTGTAAACGAGTTTAAGGGGAGGAAGCAAAAATTTTCACATGGACATCAGGACAAAAATACTTTGGGTGGTTTCTGCAGCAGAAAAGGTGAATTGTTGGGAAAACTGACTACCAGAGTAAAACTGTCAAACTGCAAAAGAAGAGTGAATCTTACAGCATCGTTGAGTTCTATAGATGAAATAGCTGATTAAAAGTGTAGCGTTGTCACTGCAGCTTCTGCTCCTGCTTCCATAATTCAGCCATAAGTTTTGTAACTGCTTATGCCTAGTTGGGTTGTTGAAAATCAGAAAAGTACAAACAGCAAGAATCCTCTTTAGCTGACAATTAAAAGAAATAGTGCAGTGGATAGGGTACAGATTTAAAAAAAAAAAAAAAAAATCATACTTTGGATTTCAGAGCAGAGACTAATATAGGAAATAATGTTTTCAAGAGTTTCCTGACACATAGAAAAGTGGTTGAGGTGGTAAGACCAAAATGGTAAGACCAGAGTTCTTTGTTGAAAAGGTCTGATTACTCTGGCTCTCCTATTCGTGTATTTAACTTCAAAATTGTGAAAAAAATCCCCTTTCCCTTGTTAACTGACTTAATTTTTTTTTTTTTTTTTTTTGGTTCAAATGTATTATTAGAATTTTAATTCATAATGAAAAAGATTAGAAAAGGTAAAACCCAAAATATAACATTATTCTAATTTTAGTTAAGATGATCAGACTTTTCTGTATTATAATTTTATAAAATTTCCTAGATTTTAAGTTCTTATCAAGATTGGGGTAGGAAGAACATCCATTTATTTATTTATTTTTAAATTTCATAGTACGGGAGAAATATTTTCTTCCAGCTCTATTCAGTGACTTTAGAACAGCAGCTCGCTTGATGAAATTAGAAGCTAATACTTAAAAGGTATAAATAGACATTTTCCATAGGGCATGCAGGCACCCATACAACTCAAGATGCTAACGGAAGCGTAGGGTGTACTAGATCAGGAAAAGATTAAGAGAAGAATAGTCTGTCTCTTCAATTACACTTGGAACTTGGAGGGGGAAGCCCTGTCAATGATTGTGCTTCAGGACATCAAGTAATTAGTGGCCTGAGGCCAGGAAGGCTTCGGCTATTGTGCGGTCTGGCTAATTACAGGGTGCTGTGCGTTCTTCTGAGGCACTGGTCATTGTTAGAGGCAGAATCATGGATCCCTAATCTGCTCCAGCATGGTAAATCCTGTATTTTCTTTGACGGCTTCTAATAATACACTTTGAGAAGAATTCCAGGGTGATGAGGTCGATTTCCAATTATATATTAAGTAAACAGCCTCCTGCCCACCCGATCTGAGTGGGTAAGACATCAGCCTTCCCTTTCCCGTCAGTCAGCTGGTGACAACAGAAGCTTCTTGCAACAATCGCATCCTTTTTGCACAAAGTAACGTCACTGCTTGTATCAGTGCCTGTAACCTGTTCACCGATTTCTGCAGTAAGAAGGATTGCTTGTCTCCAACACACGTGTGGCTTTCACCCCTTCTGCCCTTCTGTGTTGAACAGGTGCCGGTGGTGGCCATCACGACGACGGGGGGAGGGACGAGATCGCTGACGGCCATGTATGGCAGCCTACTGGGTCTCCAGAAACTCAATCTGTTAGACTGCATCTCCTACATCGGTGGTTTATCGGGTACCACATGGTGAGAATGACCCAAACAAGGTTTATGTTTGCACTCTCTTTGCTTGATACTGTTGACTATTCGTACAGCGCCATCATCTTATATGGCACTTAGTAAATCAAAAGCATTTCCGTTTTCCCCACAATCTCCTCTGTGTCCACATAGAGCAAAGGAACAAAACATACCGAATAAGAAATCGTCACATTCAACTGCTGCTTTCATCACCAAACTGACACAGTGTATGCCTGATAATTTCATGTAAATGCTCTATTACCTTTTCATATTTTATCAATTATACCTTAGACTGAATGCAACGAATTTGTCTTTAGACGGGAAATTGAAGAAAGATGGGAAGAAGAATTTATGCCTGCCATTTGCTGGTTATTCTCACTTCCATTTTGGATTTAGAGTGCATCTCCCTCTGGTAAAAGATGTATTTGGGGCTAGTGGAATGAATACTGTCGCAGACAGTCCAACAAATGACGCCAAGTTACCAGCCTCAGAGAGACTGCAGCTACGGTTGCTCATTATAAAGTACTCTTTTCTCCCAGTGGGCATACGGCAGATTACATCATATTTAAAACAACTTTTAAGTATTTAATCATGTGGGTTCTAGGTAGCTCCACTCCTCTACACCTGGTTAAAAGTGGAGACAGGTTTTTTCGCACTGAATTTTGTGTCAGTTCAAACCTTAATGGCAGATTTGTCTAAGTATTTGCTGAAAATTCTTTTAAGTTCTCTGTATGTATGTGGAGATCAGAGCGTACCTGTCTGTGTTATGATTTCAAGGACACAAGTAAGAATGGCCGTACCGGGACATGCCCAAGACCCAAGAACTGCCCCGTTCTCTTGCTGACAGGAGTCAGTAGCAGATACTGGCAACAAATGTAAGACTGGATCAAACTAGTAGTGACTGTCCTTAGAATACTCCCCACCTTCCAAGAAATGGATTTTCTGAGGACTTGTGGAGCCTTTGTATTTAATCTGCCTTGGGCGGATTTTTTTTCTCTCTTGAATTATCTGAGCCCACATAAACTTTTATCATCAGGAAAGCTTAGAGGTTTTGTTTGCTCTTGAAGTGAGAGGATTTCAGGTGTGTTTAATTTTCAGTTGTGAACCCCATAAGAATTGAGAAACAGGCAAAGAGGTTGCACAAAAGTTCTCTGAAGTCAAACCACAGCATTAGTTCTCTATCATTATTTTCTTCTAATGTTTCTTCAGGACAATGGCAAACTTATATGAAGATGCTAATTGGTCACAAAAATATCTGGAGGATGCAATCAAGGAAGCTCGCAAGCAAGTAACCAAATCCAAGATCTGCTGTTTTTCTTTGGATTGTCTTAAGTACTATTATAATGACCTGATGGAGAGGACTAAAGAAGGACATAACACTTCTTTCATAGACCTTTGGGGGCTTGTCATTGAATCCATGCTACATGATGAGGTATTACTCCTTTTTTCCAGAAACCTCATGAACTTCTATAGCTGTAAAGGAGAATAAAATAAATCCTGAGATGCCATTCAGTACTATTAATGCAAGTAATTAGTTTAGTGGTTGATTAAATTCTGTATATTCAGATCTGTTATTAAAAGACTACTCTTGCTTTAAAGTGAGGTTGACCTTGAACTGAAGGAGCCATGGCATTGCAGTCAAAGGTGTTCTTTCTTCTTAAAGAAAGAAAAATCCTGAGAAAAAATTATTTTGAAATGTAAACTAATAACTTTGGACATTAAATATTCTGACTGGAAGAGATGCTTAAAAATTCAAAATAATTTACTTCACTAGCTTAAATGAATATATGCATTTATAAAGTGACTTAGTTATAGATTGCATACGGAGATGATTCGAACAGCGAGAAAGAGCATTCTCTAAATATGTTATCAAGGTTTAAGGAAGAGTGATAGAAATTTTAGTACTTTAAAAATACTATAACTTAAGTAGTTTCCTTCTGATTTATGTTTACACAAGGAAGTTTTAAATTGTCATGTGCAATAGAATATATTCTTGCATATGAATATACTTGCAAAATATATCAAAATATCACAAACTCTGTGCCCTGAGATCTAGCCAAGGAAAGTACCTTACCTTTCACTGAGCCACATATTTCTTTCTGGGAATGCTTTTATTCCTTGTTGAATCTACAGTCAACCTCCCTGCATATCTCAAAATCCGAGAACCCATATAGGGTGCAGCTGCTGCTTATGGGATGCTTGCCAAGTTTGGAATATCCCATGACAGATATTTCTGAACAATCCAGTGAGCTGAGAATGGCAAGGAGAACCCGGATAAAGCTCATAATTCACATTATATTATTTCAAGTGCAAGTTGTTTTTCACCTCATTCCATTAACCATTTTTAATCAAAACCAGAAAGACGAGCATAGACTCTCGGACCAACGGCAGGCCGTGGATAATGGTCAGAACCCGTTGCCCATCTACGTGGCCATCAACCTCAAGTCCAGCTATAGTGCTCAGGCGTTCAGAGGTAATGGTTATGATCTAGATTTCTTAAAAACTTTATAATTTAAGTAATCTGAACTAAGACTAAATGCATGTAATCAGCTTTAATAATGCAATAGTCCTTTCATTCTAATTGCAAAAAAACCCCTTTTTAAAATTTCAGATAATAGTGGCTAACACTTCAAAATAAAAAATCCAAACATGCTTAGCCTTTAGAATTTGAGTTCTCTACGTTGCCAGAAGCAAAAATATATTTATACCACAGAAAATGCCAAACTCACACTTTATCCTGGTCACAAAAACCTTGTAACGAAACTAATTCTTATGATGGTTGCACGTGGTCTTATTTTGAACAATTAAAGGGAGAACTTTGAATTTTTGGGTCCAGTGGCAGGAAAATCCCTATCTCCTCTAGTATTAATTTTCACCGTATTTGTTTAATAGCTGAGTACATGACAGTACATGACACTAGGTGAATGCTAATCTCTCTGTCACTGGTGCCCCAAAGGGAACAAGTTATACATGAGCAATACGTACTTTTGGGTAAGATTAACTGCATGAGAATGCTTATGGTTTCATTCAGACCGGGGCTTTTCTGCTGGAGCTTGCTGTGTCAAAAGACGTATGTTCTCTCGGGGCATTAGTACTGCAGGCAATATGGATACAGCTATAGCTGGTGAACAGCATGTTATGAACACGCTAGTGACTTTCTCGTGATTTGTTCCTGCTCTCTAGTACTCTTCCGTTTAGCAATAGTTAACACATTATTGCCTTTTCATGATCTGGCTGCTGTCGCCGTAGAGTGGCTGGAGTTCACTCCTTATGAAGTCAGTCTCCTAAAATACGGGGCATCCATTCGCGCAGAACATTTTGGAAGTGAATTCTTTATGGGAAGGCTGGTGAAGAAGCTCTCGGAGACTCGGATCTGCTATATGCAAGGTGACTACTGCCTAGAGGGAAAGGTGGCCTACTCGAGAGGCAGCTGGCGCGAGTGAGCCCGTGCTCTCTGGTGGACAGCCCTGGGAAGACACCAGCAAACGGGTTGAGCAGGTGTGAGTTTGCATTGGCAAGGACATACTTAGGAAGTATGCCCACGAAGATATCCATCCAGAGAGAAAGGAAGTATCCAAGGGGAAGGATTGAAGGCGTGTATCAATTAAAATTCTTCCAAGATTACTCCATCAATCAGTTTCTATTCTCTCTTTCACATTACAGGCATGTGGAGTAGTATATTTTCCATAGATGTGATGTATGTCTGGAATTTAGCTACTGATTCAGAGGACTTCTGGTGTAGATGGACAAGAGACAGAGTAAAAGATATTGGTGAGATATTTTTGTGGCTTTTTTACCACTAGTATATATTGCTTATATTCTGTGCAGAGGTCTAATGCCTAAAGAGATGCTGTTGAAATCAGGGAGAGATGAGGAAAGCAAAGCAGAGATGTCAGCTAAGAAATTTTTCTGCCTGATTTAGAGGAACAAAACTGTGCTGCTTTGGCAAAGCTCTGGCAAAGCTGTGCCTTTGTCTAAAGGACATATAGACACAAAACCAGTCTCCAGCAGACATGTAAAAATAGTGTTGTATTAAGAACACATCTTAAGATTGTTAAGCTAGGATGTGGTCCTCCTTGGCCGCTAATACCATCAATAGAGAAAACGTCTCTTGCAGAGGGCTGTTTTCTCCACTAAACTGCCCGTGGAGAAAGCTCGCTCTTGCTGTTAACTGCACAGGGAACCTGGAGTGACTGGCCTCCTAACTTAGCTAATGTTTGCAGCTGGGTGATATTCACACGCTTTCTGAAGGTGTCCTGTTCAAAGGCCAACGTTGTCGTCCTGTATGTTTTGGGACTCGGCTCTCGCCTCCACCACATGCTATAATAGACGTGGGCATCATTCGAGGAAGCCTGGCGTGGGAGGTGGTGCTTACTGCCTGGCAGCTTGCTGCCTGCAGGTAGCTGTCATTTAATTCCCTGTCTAATGCTGAGTTTTACTTGGTAGCATAGACCTTAAGTGCTTATAACTGTGTTTGATTTACCTTTGGGGTGGGGGATGGTGACAAGTGGGTTTATTAGTTACTCTGTTTTTAAAATATTGATCATTTCAGAAAACTGTCCTAAACTCAGAACTGCTTCTTTCCTTCTTGCAGAGGAAGAACCCTTTCTGTCCATGAATCCCTATGACATAGACACATGTCTGTTCACTCCCTCGAGCGCCCTCTCCTCTGCTCTGCGAGAAGTCTTAACAGGACGCCCAACCATTGCACAGTATCCCAATTTTATCCGAGGCTTCCAGATGCATAGCAAGTACCTGGAGAGTGAAGGATTTTCCACCTGGAAAGGCACAGTAACACAGCATGTTTTTCAGTAACATTTGGAGGAGGTTTAGGTTTGGGAATTCATTTAGGATTTCCAATGAAGAGGAAGATATTCCACTTGTCCCTTCCGCAAATGCGGGTTGAGGGGTAAAATTGAATCTGGTTGTCTGCAGATTGTGTTCCAGTGGACAAGGTGAACTCAGCCTGAGGAGGCAGGAGGGATCTCGCCTTTAGGGCCAAAGCTGCTTGAGGTGACCAGGAAGGAAGAAAGGAAAAAGCTGTAATGGGTCATTTTCTCCTGTAAATCAGTGCTGCTAGTGAGTCAAAGGAAGGCAGGGAAAATGGGGGGCAAAATTCTCCATTCTTCCCTCTTTAACCTTCTGCAGAGGAGCAGTCAATCTTGGTTTTTATTTGTTGTAACAAGAAATGTTTGTGTTTCAGACACAGTGATAGACTCCTTCCCAAATAAACTGATGGAAACAGCAAACGATGAACTCTCCCTGGTTGACACTGGTTTTTTCATCAATACCAGCTACCCACCACTTTTGAGATCGAAGAGGGAAGTGGACGTCATCCTGCATTTAAATTACAGTGGAGGGTCCCAGACACTGGTAAGAAAAGCCATGGTATCTGAGAGCTTTTTTTCCTTCCTGGTCTTTTGGTCTCTAGCACTCGTCAGCTACACCAACTAACTTTCCAGTACTGGAATGGGAATTAGATGATGATTATATGATTTATTATTTAGATTATTAGGTGATTTATTTCTCAGTAACTTAGAAGGATATTAGAAGACGGTGATGGATATAGGCATTTTAAAATCATGAAGGTCTTCACTGCAGTGGATCCAAGAGTTTTTGAAGAGCTGACAGAGGAGCGTTCTGGAGCTCTGACACTGATTTTGGGTATCCTTGAACTGAGCAAGTTAGAGAGGCAATGGAAAGTCCTGACAATATTTTAACAGATTAAATGGGAAAACTTAGGTGTCTCTGGGCCTGTTTATCTCATATCAGTCTTAGGAAAATGTACTGGCTGATGTCAGACTTGATTAATAGTGAAAAATAATATAATTAGTGTTGCATACATAATGAGAATAATATAAAAATAAACATAGGCTTATGGTAAATATAGCTGTTAAAGTTTATTTTTCATGAGGTCATAAGATACGTTGATAAATGTATTTGTTAATAGGGAGTCATTATCAAACAACCACAAACTATGCAGAGGACAGAAAGATTGGGAAAGTGGTAAATAATGAGGAAGTCAAGACAATGATGCAGAATAATCTGGACTGATGTGTTCCTTCTCCATTCTTGCAGTTTCTTTGCCTTCCCCTTCTGAACCTGTTTCATTGGAATTATAAAATCGGTCCTCTGGCTTTTGGCTCCATTTGCAAGCTCAAAGAAAGTGAACCGTTTTCTTGTTTTGCCTAAAGCAATGTAGAAAATAAGATAAGCTGCCATGTCTGGTGTGGTTATGGCTGTTTCAGTCTGAAACTTAACATCTTCCCAGAGGAATGTTCAAGCCTTAGAATATTCATGTTAGCTGCTGGAGTTTAAAAAATCCAGGTGTCTGGATCTTTTTTTGAGTTTTGAGTCTTTGTATTAATTTTATTTATTTTATTCATTCATCCAGCCTCTGGATCAGATTGCAAAGTACCTCTCGGGGCAAGGAATTCCATTTCCCAAAATTGAGATAAGTGAGGAAGACAGGGAAAACTTGAAGGAGTGCTATGTGTTTGAAGATGCTGACAGTCCACAAGCTCCAACAGTGCTCTTTTTCCCCCTCGTAAATGACACCTTCAAGAAATATAAAGCTCCTGGTGAGTCATCTGTGGCTAGCAATTTTAATAAAAAGTGACTTGCCTAGTGTGTCCTCTCCATTTCATATCTAATGTCTCGCTGTCATCTCTGACCTTCTTTCCAATGCTGGCATTATCAGTCTCATCACTGACAAAAATAACTGGTCTGTGTCAGTACGTCCCAAAATACGTACAGCATGGGTGGTAGGTCCTCAACACAAGCTGTTACACTCTACAGACATGGACTTGTTATGTACTGCTGCTCGCGAAGATGGAGGCAAAACCTTCTGGAGGTTTTGGTGGTAGCCCATTCATCTGGGTTTTGTTCGCATATTTAAAAGTAATCTCCCAGACTGAGGACTGGATAGACAGAGATCTTTGTTTTTAATATGAACTATGTCCTCTGTCTGAGTGCCATCATTTCTCCTGAACTTTCAGTGAGAGCGTTGTTATTTCATCCAGTACAAGAGTATCTTGTTTTCCTTTGGCTTGCACTTTTCTAGTTTGGGTAACAAGACTTTGTTGTCCAAGAAGTGGTCTACAAGTGCTGATGCTGATAATCTATGTTGTTCTCATTTGCAACTTTGGGTTTACATCATTTTTGAACAGAGGCTCGGTCCAGAGGCTGAAGAATACGGTGCTACTAGGCTGCTTTTACATCCCTCTGGCATATCACCTTTCCATCCAAATCTCCCTTTTCTACCTATAATTGCTTAAATGACTGATACGAGCCACATACTGCAATAAAACCTTATTCGTGCATCTCCTTGTGGTTTGTCCCTCAGGTGTGGAAAGGAGTCCTGAAGAGATGGCTGAAGGCAAAGTTGATGTCTCCAGCATCCTCTCCCCGTTTACGACAAGGGAGGTGTGTTTCAGTGAAGCGAATTTTGACAAACTGGTGAAACTGACTGATTACAATGTCCTGAATAATGAGAAGTTGATTATTCGGGCCTTGCGCTTGGCAGTGGCACGGAGGAAGCAGCGGAATTATTAGCCACCGCCTACTAGCGTCAACCTTCCATGTGATATTTATTGGGTTGTCTATTATCTGGTGAGATCAAGATGTTTGATGCTTGCCAGTGACACTTGCAGTAGAAATCGCATCATCCTGAGGACGTGCTGGACTCCAATTCATCCTATTTACACAACTGTTCAGATGAACAGATTGGAATTTCCCAGTGGTTTAAACGAAAACAAACTTCAAAGCAGCAAATTTGTGTTTAGTTTTGTTACCTTGTTACTTTACCAATTGATCTATATATTCCATATAAATTAATATAGTGTTGTGTAAGATGATAATGAAATATGTAGCACATTAAAATGTGAATCAAACCAGTATTTATACATGTTTTTTTTTGTCTGGCAGAGCAGCAATCTCTTGAACTGGAATTGCTCTGGTAAATAGCTAATCCATTGTGTTGCTTTTGCTTATCTTAATTATTGAAGGTTGTCATCTCTGATTTGATTGTCTGTCCACTATGAGGTTTTTATTTGACTGGCTTTCTTCACTGATCTTTGAAAATAAGTTTCTTAAGTTACTATCAGTGTTGTAAAAATCTGTCAGTTTTCACCATCAATAAAAAATGCCTCTGATTTAGGTCATCTTTATTTCACGTGGTCAGACAAGACCTCTGAGCTGCTATTCACAGAACCACCTATGTTCAGCCTAAGTAGTAGTCATGTTGCCCAACTTTCCTTTCATTGCCTCTTGGAGTTGCTGCTGACTGTCCTGTCTCACTCATCTTCACCTGCCTTGACTGTTCCTGAAAGATGGCCTTGCCGTTTCTCCCAGTGTTTCGTAAGATGGGAAGTGGCTGCTAGCTGTTTGCATAGAATAGGGCAATGCAAGAGGGCCTCCTGAGATCCCTTCCAGACGTATTTTTTGCAACTGTTCAACACTTTCCTGCAAATAGTCTTTTGCAGGGATGGTCCCGAGGGAGTGGTTCCTCACCATCAAAAATCCTGGTGGTCTTCTAGGGGAAGGTAGCTGCCAAAGGCTCTCTTCTCACAGCTCTGCACCAGCCAGACCACATGCTCAGTCTTTCACAACAGCAGCCCTGCACTGTGGAGCTGTGATACACGAAGAGACTGGTCACAGCAGCCCAGAAAATGCTTGGGATTATCTTCCTTTTGATAATAAAAGGCTCTTGCTGTTGCAATGAACTTCAGACTGAGTCACCAAGGCAGAATTGGTGTTGAGATCAGGAAAGTCTTGATTACGCTCAGAGATGAAACATTTGTATGGAACAAAGTTTTAGGAAATGGATGGGAGAAAAAGATTCTCTCCTATGGAAAAAACAGCTGGTGGTGCATCTTAGAGCAATTTGGGTGGTGGAAGAGGGAGAGTGGGCCATGTTTTTCACCTACGAGCATGTCCATTGTGTTCACGCACATGAAACACTTGAAAGGGCATGGTGTAACGCTGTTTCCAGGTACAGTATTGCATGTTTAAATCTAGATTATTAGCCCTCCACGTGTGAGGCAGCTGTAATTGTGGTTCAGCTCCAGAACACTAGAGTGTCAGCTCATGGGATCCCTCTAGGTCTTTTCCAGAGACATCTTTGGGTTTACTCCTGTGGTTTCTAAGACCTTTCTCCTGGAAATGAAACAGAGCAGGATGGAAGCTGTTTCAGTCTGTTTTACAGGGGAAACTTAACAACAGGATGGAAAAAAGCCAGATAGGTGCATGACACAGCCTGAGCCTGATTAACCCTGGTTTTCATCAGGGCTAATTAGCCCATCTTCTAACCATGACTAATTACTGTACTGTAATATGTGACATAGCTGTGCTGCGTCCCAAGTCAGCCTTGGGGTATCTCTGCATCGTGTCCTGCTGGCCGATACGAAACCTGCCTTTCCCTCTCTGAGGGAGTTCCTCCTACTCTCAAGATCATTCTGCAGCTCCTTCCTTCAGCTTCCCCAATATGTCAATATCCTCTTTTTGAAACGGGATGCCAGTAGTGATTTTTTTTTTTTTTTTTTTTAATTTCCAGATCACTGATAAAAACATGCAATAGGTTTATAACTCAGCTGTTTGCAATCTCTCTAGGAATATTTTCCTTTGGGGTTACCTTCCTTTGACTCCTGCTTTTTGTGATGTTATTCATCCTTAATGTGTTTAAAGTTTGTCTGGGTGACATTTGTTGCATCTAGGTCTTAAGTCAGAGTGTCTTAAAATGCCAAATGTTTTATGAAATTCAAATTATCTCATGTCTGTGAAGATACCTTTATCAATTAGTTTTCAATTCATTGAAAACTGAAATGAGATTATTTTGAATTTGATTTTTCTCTTAAATGTCATAATAGCAAGGATGATGATTTTTTTTAAAAAAAAAACACACCTCCCATTTTTTGATTTCTTGTGTACTCACTTTGTGTAGTCCCTTACTGAGACAGGGACCACCTCACATGATGTGCAGTGCCCTGCACAGTGAAGCCTTATAAATGTGAGGACATAAAGAATATGTGAGAACATACAGAATAATTAACATTAATTTCACCCTCCCAAATGTGTCCTCTTGGAGATCATTCACTGAAACACCTTAATCCAGATGCACAAAGTAACACAATTTTTGAGAAGGTGAGTGAGCTTTTAAAGCTTTGCCTTTACAAGGGAAACTCTCTTACAGTTTCAACAGGTGATTTGGGAATTGTTTCATGCAATATTTCTCACTGCAATATCTGCTTGGCTGACAGACAGCTTACTGCCCGAGTCGAGCAAAATGGAAGGTAAGATGGGGATAAAAAAAACTTCTTTAAGCAAAGACCCACCTCTCTCTATAGGCAATAAAAAGCTACAAAAAGTCTTTTGTACACACATCAGTTTGTTTGGATGTCCTTGGCCAAAGGAGTCCTTGTTGCCCGCTCCTGGTCAGCCAGATGGACCCTGGCTGGCATCAGCCACCTCCACACAAGGGGCTGCAGTTTGACAGCCCTCCAGTGTGCAAAAGCACTGTGACCTCCTTGAGAAGTGATGGAGTTGCTTAGAAGTATAAAACTTTTGCTGAGCGCCCATAACTGTGAAGGGAAGATCCCTTTCAGGTCTCGATGTCCCTCTAACTACAGCTGCAAAGACCATCTTCCTGCAGTGCCGGAGCCTGGGTGTCTGTGCCTCCGATCAGGTGTGCAGCGCGCACTCACCTCCCGGGCAGCGAAGAAGAGGAGGAGGAGGAGGAGTTGGGGATTGCTCAAGTGGTGGTGGCGGGGTGAGGCGGCGCTGAGTCAGGCGCTAACACACCTGCCTGCCTGCTCCTGGAGGCTTAAAGCACGAGAAGCTGCCTGGCCGAGACTCCTCTGTAGCCGTCCGCTGCCACGTTTCGCACCTGGCTCAGAAGCGGAAAAGACCACGATGGGGCTGTTCTACAGTAAGAGCCAGGTAAGATGAGGAAAGATGAGGGTCTGCGATGAGCTGTGCAGGCAGCCCCTTGGTGGCAGAGGGGACCTGCTGTAGGAGGTGGTGCTCCACCTCCTGCATCTTCAGCTCTGAGATTTCTTCTTCAGCACCAAGGCTGAGAGCAAAGTGGGGCTTCTGCCCGGGTTTTGTGCCTGCTTTGTGTTTTGGCCTTCAGGAACGCAAGGACTTTAATGCTGCAGTAATTTAACTATTCTGAAAATCCCCAATTTAAAAAAAAAAAAAAAGAGATCTTTTTGTACATCGCTGTTGTCCTTCGCTTCCATCCAATTGGGCTAGGCAAAACAACCCACTGAAGAAAAATAAGGAGGTATCACTAATGTCAATAGGGGAAAGCCAGGAAACTAATGTTACGTGGGGTGTTAAATATAGCTCTCTCAAAAATTGTGGGAGGTTTTGGGCATAAGGGAATGAATGGTGACACATTGTTATGTATTGATCCGTGTATTTGTTGCAGTAATATTCCCTGCTATAGGTAGTATGCATGAACTGTCTCATACGTTTGTTGCATCACTACATAGTTTTACTCTTTCTTTTTTGCTCCTCTTGGTGGTTGGGTTTTTTTTTGTTTGTGGTTTTAAGGTTTTTTTGAGGTTTTTTTGGTTGGTTTTGGTGGGGGGAGGTTTGTCATTTAGAGCATGAAACGTCCAGTTTTTCCGCCTTTTATTCCTTTAAAAAAGACAATTATCTAGGGAACAAAGTACCTCACCTTCAGCCCCCATACTTTTGATTAAGTACCATGTTTGTCTGATCCTTGCTTAGGATGAGAGAGGATGACAAAATCAAACCAATTTCCTGGCAGGTGTGTTAAATGTCTTTGGATAACCACTTAGGTTTAGGTGGTTTCCCAAGATTTCCGTTGATACTTTCCTGTGACTTGCTTGAAGGAGGATTGGATGAGCTGAATTATTCAGAGAGAAATAATTACAGAGTTGTTGCTCTCACTCCCCCCTTTTGAGAAGTTTGGGATAGGTGTCTGGAAGACACTTTTCAGGTTCTCATTGTCTGAGAGCCAGCACTGCTCTACGTCAAACATAACAATGGAGTTTTATAGCTTCAGCTGACGAGCAGCATCGTTACACCATGATATCGTTACTAATTCCTGCCCTGCTAGATTGTCTGCTGTTTGTTGTGAAATATAGTGGATATATGTGACATCCTTTGAATTTGCACAGACCAAGATGTGTGTCAGCTGTATTAATAACACAGCAAGGCTCACTATCGTACATTTCTCTGTGATTGGGGTGTAAGAGTCAGACGCCTCAAGTTGAGGGTTACCACAGGTTTCCTCAGAATGGAAAATGGGGGTTTGGTCCATGATTGAATGTACATTTTGGGTCTCTGGCCACACCTGCCTGCAAACTTTCTGGGAAGAAGGAGAAGACAATGCACAAGGAAGAACCTCAGTTCAGAAATGTTTTGGATGTTCGGAATTGAAACACTTAATTCAATGCTATCTCTGACTTTGCTTCTGTTCTTTCTCTCTGCATGCTCATCCCACGCACTTTGTATGCTGTTCAACAGACAGAACCCTCTCCATGCAACTTGCTCACTGTAAAAATCATACGGATGAAAAATGCCAGGAAAGCAGACCTGTGTGAGTACCTTTACCTCTGGAGCATCCACATTTGTAAAACTACTCAGAATATAACCAAGTGTCACAAACGCTACAGAGTGCTTATAAAAGGAGGGAGAGAGAAGACGACGCGTGACTGTGGTATGCTGAAGATGAGGTAGCGTAGTTAGAAGACATTATTTATTCTTATATCTTTGCCGGTGTAACGCTGAAGTCTAGCCACCAGTTGTAGTTCAGAAGATGGTTGCAAGGAATGCGTAAAATGTTTCACATCTGAACCTGCAAAGAAAGGTTTTTTATTCACAGGGAAGGCTGCAGTAAGTAGTTTAGACGGGGCACTTCTTTCTATGGTTCCTTCTTACAGTAATGCCCACCCCGTGCATCCCTGGGCCTATGTGACCTCAGGACTGCATACTTGACATCTCTCACGGACTGTCAAATTTGACTGAGCCATAGGAACAGCCATGTTTCAAAACTTAGTTGAGGGCTCACACTGTTAGCTTTTTCTATTCTTAATCATTTTTACATAATGCCCAGGAATGATAGTTACGTAAAAGTTTATTAATGCTCCGTAAATATCTGAACTGCAAAGCACTAGGAAAAACGATGTGAATGACAATTACGTCCAATCTGAGGAGATGGCTGATTGTCTTGCATTTATTCATTTATACAAATAAGAAGGTCTGAACCCAAAAAGCTTCTGTAGGAACCAGACCAAGCTAAATTTGTTCAGTTAAAACGATGCAAGACAAGGCCTTTGGGCCTTTCCAAAGTGATTTGATTTGAGTTCTGCTATAGTTTCTCTAGAGACCAAGGGTATACGAAGAAGAGTTTCTCACTCTGATTTTTATTGAAGAGAAGTGAGATGCTTTGTTTTTGCTGAACGTATGGGGAAAAAGAGTCTGTATGAACCTTCTCACTGAACTACTTCTAAATTGCGGAAAGGAAATTTGAAGCTCAGCTACAGGCTGGAGAGAAATCCCTTGCTACAGCTAAAACCTATTTGAAGGTACAAACGTACACTCTGAGCTTGAAAGAAAGAAGGGTGGAAAACTACAGCCCTTAGATATCTCCCCACATAATCATGTTCTATTAAACCATCTGCATGATAACGAGCTTACCAAACTTCCTCTCCACCTTTTTCTTATCTAGATCAATGCTTTTTATTTTTGTCTTGAAACTATTTTTGTTCTGAAGGGAGTTTCCTATGTTTTGATGCTGTCCTTCCCAATACTAGAAAGTTTCTAGGGCAAGGGACAGGTACTGAAATTCTCAGGCATTTCTGCTTCCCAGTCCAAGACACGTCCCACCAGCCCGTAAAGCTGCTTAAAGGAGCAGTTTGAATGACAGAGGTGGTTTCGGAGCGCAGCACAGGCTCTGGAGCAGCAGTAAAGGCACAGCATGGACTTTCCAGGCTGAGGCTGCTCTGCCTTACACTGTGAAGCATATACTGGATGTTGCCTGCAAAACAGAGCGACAGACATTCACCACCAACCTTGCCAGAGCCAGCATCTGTTTGAAATGGTAGTATCAGACAAAATATTGAGGGAAAAAAATTGGCACAAACAAAACAAAACCAATACTTGCAAAAGGTGAATGCTTTGCTTGTTGGCTACTTCCATCATGTAGGAAAAGAGAATCACACCAGTCATGGCACGGCCTTGCTTATGCTTAATTCTTGAATCCGGTTTTGATTGACAGCTGCTTAATTCCAGTAACATTTGATTTTGCTGAGCATAAAATTTGTCAGTTGCATTTATCAGAAAGATCTGCTTTTAAACCATTTCAGGACATAGTTTTCTATGCAGCCAGACTTGTAGAAGTCACATATTTCAATGACACGCTCTTTATCATATAAAATAAACCTATATTTCAAAAGTTTTAATAAATTAATTTAATCTCTGGTTAAACTACTGGCAATGGAAAAGCTAGTGCAAATTACATGTTGGTAACTGTATGTGATTTTCACTGAGAAGCAGCAAAATGGGAGGCTTGGGAGAAAAAAAATGTACCACTTGTACAAAATTTTGCTGGTTTGTGTGTAAAACTAGGGGAATATTGTCGAGTTGTTTCAGTCATCTTTGCAGTTGCCTAGAGATTAGCTTGACACAGCCTTAGGAAACCCAGAAGGATGTGGACCTCCATCACCGTGATGTAGACTTCTTTACAGTACCATTTTCCTAACCCTGATTTTTTTTTTCCTCATTCTTCTTTTTCCCAGCTCTGTTTTTATCACTTTCCTTTTCCTGCAAACTTTTCTAGATAAAACAAGTTCGCAAGTGTCACCTATTTCTCAATTGTCTTACAGGTTTTTAACATTCTAGATCAGGTCCTTCTATCTCTTGCCAATTGTGCCCATCCTTTTGTTTCCGAAGTGAATCTCATTTTGTTATTTTCTCCTCTCAAGATCCCTTCTTGCACTAGGTTTCTGTAGAGTTTTTGTATCGCTTTGTTTAATACTCATCTAGTGTTCAGAAGGTTTCCCAACCTGGTGCTGCAGGTTAACTTCATTATTGGTCTATCTGCTCCATTTTCCAGGTAATGGAGATGGGAAAATTAATCCGTAACAATAGACTCGCAAAACCTCACTAACATCTCCCACGGAATAGATAATACAAGACCTTTAATGGAAGTTCCGTGCACAAGACGGTATTTTTATCTAAGAAAATTTAAGTTGTTTCATTCTGATTTTTAAACCCTGCATTTTTAAATGCGCCCTTGTGCTATTCTGTCTCTTCTTCCCACTGATCCATCAGTGTGTAAATTATAACAATAATTTCCACTTGCGTATTGATGCATAGCTGATATCATTGATACCACCTGTGAATTTAGTGCCTTGTTTGTGTTCTCCACATTCCTCCTTCCCACTGAGCACACCCACGTCCCCATTAGGCTCATTGGGGCTCTTGATATTCCTGGACCTGTGAACACTTGCCAGTTCCCAGATTTGGGTGTGTGTCCCACCGGCATCCTGACTCCCTAATGGGGTGAGACTTGGATGTGCACCAACCCAACCCACCCTCAAAAACATGGTTTTCTGTGCAGAGAATTTCAAATTTCAGGCTCAGCCTCTCACAGTCCTTAGGTGACCACCGTAGCTCCAGAAGAAACGGAAGGACATGTCTCTTTGCAGCATGTGGTTCAGCTTGGGAGCTCCCCAAGGCAGGAGATCACGGATGCAAAAAGTTTATGTGGGTTCCAGGCAGAGGCTGGACAAGTTCATAGAAGAAAAATCCAGTGAAGGTTGGCTTAGGAAGTCTCTGAATCATAAATTGTGAGGGCTGAGAGAACATTATGTGATGCTTGCCCTCTTATACTCTTCCTTAGACACCCACCACTAAATGTGGGCCATATTCTCCTCTGGCACTGATGTCCATCTCTTACAAGATCAAAGATCCTTCCCCCAAAAAAGACAAAGGGGCTAAAGAACAAGATACTGGAGAGAAACAACATCATTAAGTGGAATTAATAAATGGAAAAGAAAGCAAAGCAGAGAGTGTTAAGGGTTAAACAAAAAGGTAAAAATAGGCAACTAGATGGGGACACTGAGCTGAGCAATTTTAAGTCGTCATTCCCTACTTCCTGAAAACATCCAAGAGTCCTCAGTGGACACTGCCTGTGGGCCCTGGGCTAAACGGACCTTGACTGGTGCAGAGTTAAAAATATTCTTCATCATTTTCTTTGTAAGAAAATGATATTTTTTGAAGCTTTTATGTTTTGTGGTTTTTTGGTTTTTTTTTTAAATTAGGCTTGTTAATATTGGAAACTTCCAAGTCTTGGACTTTTTGAATATAAGCCTTATATTATTTTGGGTACAATATTTTATAAAATTATTAAGTATGTTTTACATTTTTACCAAAAACCCGTATTTTACGGCATTGCGGTAGCAGTTCTGCCACATATGAGATCAATTCATGGAAGGGCCTCGAGATCTTGAAAAGAAATATAGTCAGTGAAATACATTATTGTTTGAGGAACTATTGTCCAATGTGATACTTATTGCAGGAACCCGCCGACTTCCTCTGGTGTTTTATTCTTGCTCCGTTGTTATTGTTTCATTGTTATTTGTTACTTACTTCACCATTTAAGTTGCAGTTATGTACCAACAGCCTATTGTTCCAGGTGCTGCTTGAAATCTCGTTATAAAATAAGAGGACGTGGACTGATAAAATCCGACAAGGGAGAAAACAGGGAAAAAAAAGTAAGGTTATTTAGCAACATCTCAACAAAGGGATGTATTAAGGAGGGATGTAAATGAGACTAGCGATACTGTTTTAGGGATACTTGTAGGGTGCTCCACCCAATGCGAGGGGCAGAGTAGGAGAAAGCGTGAAAGCTTTTTATTGAAGTTTAACTATTAGGAGATGAATGCTGAATGCTCCCTGGAGGCAGAAACTGATCTCCCAGGACTGAATGAATTCTGATAGTCTGACTGTGAAGGGCCTTGAGAAGGAAGATGTTTACTTTCAAGAAGTAACCCACATTCTTGTTTAAAAAAGAATATGAAAAGTTTCAATGATCTAAATTATCTAATATGCTGCACTCTAGAAAACAGCAATGCCTGTCTGTCCATCCACCCTCAGCTAGACCTCTGCTCTGCTCCACAGTGTGGGAGGAAGAAGAAAAATGCTTTTCTCAGCTGGTGGTGATAGTTTATATTTCGTGACATGGATGAGTCCAAGTGCGGGGAGACATGGTCAAGGAGATGATCTGGGCAAATGGTGTTTGAGTCCACATTCTTGATTCAGATCCTTTCAGCACAATAAGAAAAACTATACCCTAACAGTCACGAAAAAAATCTCCCCCCTAGAAATAGCCTCAATGTGAGCACTTTAAGGCAGTCCAAGAGGAGGAGGAGGATGTCCAGGTTTCTGCCCAGGTTACAGGTGGGCTGGAGGTTGCATCTGTCAGCATCAAAAAAGGAGGTAGAACTAAAATTAAAAATTTTTTGTTTAGCCCTGTTTGAATTTGAGCTGTCTATGAGGCAGGTGAGATTTTTAGCTTGAGCCAGAACAGCTGGTGCCCTGATGTTTGGGATGCAGCACGGTGCTGGGGCTATGGTGTTTTTTACCATGGGACACGTCACTGTAATGCTTTCTAATGGTAAAGCACAATTAAGATCCAGTCCTGCTACTATCCTGGAAGATAATTAGAAACTTAGTGTAATAACTGGACGAAGAGACCGTGCTTTCATAAACACCTGCTGCCACACCTGCTTTTGGCAGGATATTGCCCCACAGTGATACCATGGCTGCCACCCCAAGCACGTTTGACGTCTGCTCACGTGTCGTGGTCAAGGGGAGGGACACAACAGGTCGCTGCTGTGAAGCTCTGCTGTGTGTATCATATGTGAGCATAATCACCATAGTTAGGTGGTGGTTAGCCTTACGTACCAGGGTAATGACGATGTGCTTGCACGTGGTTGGCAATGGGAGCCTTGTACGCGTCCGTGGAAAGGCACTTGATACAAGGCAATGGGATGTTGTGGCGTGACCAGCCGGCTGGGGCACAGGGTACGCTGTGGAGTGCCAGTTCTCACATCTGCTTGTACCTGGAGCTGGTTGGGCACAATACGGGCCTGAGGTATCCGAGATGTGTAAAAAAGATTCCTGGGTGTTGTGAGTGCCTTCATCATAACACCTGGAAAATACTTCACGAACAAGAGGTAATTAGGTTTCCGAGGACACCTCTGAAGTACAAAAGGCATCAGCAAACACATTTTGCAGATGGGAAGAGGGAAGCATGCTTGTTTAGTGGCTGTGTCAGAAGTCCCCCAAAGAAATGAGAAGTCAGGACTCTGCTGTTCTGACAAGTAGTTATTTCTTAAAAGCATGTGATACAGTGCAGTAGCAGACAGTGATCACATACAGAAAAAAAAATTGTTGGACTTTTGACATAATACTTTGTTCTTTGCAACAGATGCAGTCAGAGCATGTATTGCTATTTGGGAAATGTCAAAGAAATAAACTTTGGATCACCCACAGACTTATGGGTTCGGGTCCTTCTGATCCTCCTCCTAGTGGGGACAAGAGCTGACAGCAGTCTGTGCTAATATCAGTCTGGACTTCCCAAGAGCCAAAAAAGTTTTTCATATGGATATTTCCAGTATGCACACAGAAGTTTTGGAGCTATTAGGACTGTTAGAAGCTCAGGTGATTTCTATATGCTTTGATATTGGTTTAGAATTCATATATCTTTGTATATACTACAACTACCTTCATCAGTCAAAGTTACTCTTTTTTCGTTCAGAGTTACTCAAACAAAGATGACTTAAGTCTCAGGGGAGTCAGGGAAACAAAAAAAGGCTGGCTTTGTTAATTCTTCAGTTACACATGAAGTGCAATACAGGGCCAAATCAATTATTCTGTGTTTCCCAGAGTCAGGTCTACCAGTAAAACTAAGTGGGACAAGAGGTAAGTCTATTCAGATGAAGGTGTGTCTGCTATGCAATGGTAGGAATGCTTGAGTAGGTGGTGTTAACAAATAGAGGAAATATAATGCTAGTGATGGGATTGGCATCGATGGGCAATACTCCCCCATGCTATCTTTGGCACTTGTGTAGGCTGTCATCCCTAACTAACAGATCGTGTTCTGTAGCGTCATCATCGCTGATTTTTGAGTGTGGGTCCACGGGATTGTTAATCTCGTGATTCATATTCGCCTTTTATTTCCTACTAACGATGACAAAACATATTCGCAGGCAGATTATTCTGACCTCAGAATGAAAGTGCTTGTTGATGATGTAAGCACTGCAGACTGCTGCTAACCACTGCTTCATACCAAAGCTTTGGCCCTGAACATCCCTCACCTATGATGGAGCTCCGGTGGGAAGCCAAACTTTACAACTGACCTCTTCAGCTGAGAAAGGAAAATAAAACCACTAAAGCTGCCCTGCCTACATCTGGAAACACTAAAATTCATAGGTGAACTTTATGACCTGAACACGCCTCTAATTGAAGCAGCAAAGCAATGCAATCTTGTGCAAAGAAGCAACGTCAGCGCTCTCTCTGTGCTGGGAAGCACAGACAAGCTTTCACCTGCACATTAAAGTGTTGCAAATGCCTTTACCACTCTGACTGAGGCACAGAGATGCAGGTGAAAATAGTGACATTAAGCAATATTTTTAATACAGCTTTACTGGAGAAAACTCTGCCGCGGGACAGGTGCTTCTGAAAGCAAATGTTATACCATCAAACTGTTCAACACTTCAATGCTTTTCTTATATGTGCCCATTTCAATCCACTTCACACAGGATTACATGCAATTCATCTCCACAGACGATTATTTTCCTGAAAACTTTTTTCTTGAATTTTTTTTCTTGAAAAGCTCTGTTGTTGAGCTCCATGGTGTGCATGTGTGTTCCCTCTTTAACTTTCCGAAAGGGAAGAAAGCAGACTGAGATTGGGTGCCTTGGTGGAAGACCTGCCTTCTGTGACAGCAATGGGGCTTCACGGGGACCTTCAGTGCAATGAGCTCCTGCCTCCGCCGTGTTGGCAGCCAGATGTGCTAGAGAAAAGAAAGGATGCTCCAGAAAGTAGACAAGACAGAACTTACAGCCAGAGCTACCCCAGAAACATTAAGGCGTGTTCACGCCTACTTGTGGAAGCCCAGTACGGAGGAGCTGGGCTTTGTCCATCTGGCAGCCCCCATCAGAGCTGCCAATGTTACCTGCTTCACGTTCCCGACAGGCAGCCAAACTGTCCACGCTGCCCAGCCCTGGGAGACTGCCATGTGCCCCTGTGCGTACGGATGGCTCTTCAGCATTTAAACCTTCGAAGTCTGATATAAATAGACAATTTGGAATTGTCTATTTATATCAGACTGCAAAGGTTTACATAGCCAAATTGTCTATTTAGAATAGAATGTTTCCAGAAATATTCTGTTCTAAATAGACAACTTGGCTATGCGTCTCTTCAAAAAGGAACGCAATGTAACTGCATACTTTGAATGTTTATTGTTTTTTCCAGCAATTAAAAGTAGTAGTTCTCAAGAAGAGCAAACTGCCGGGCTTTCAGAAGAGTAAAGCAAGCTGGTTGTCTAGCACTGGCTTGATGGTACCTTAGCTAGCATCCTGGCCTGCGTTCTGCAGGTTGTCCTGTGTACGGAGCTTAAAAATTCATACAGTGTAACACCTTACAGGGTACTAGATGTGTTTTGCTGGTCCATTGTTTTCACGCTTTCCCTCTCTTCAACAGTAACCCAGTCGGATTGCTACGTGAGCCTGAGCCTGCCAACAGCTTCAGTGCAGCATTTCCGCACTAAGACCGTCCAGAACAGCAAGAACCCGACATGGAACGAAACCTTCCACTTCACAATTCAGAGCCAGGTTAAGGTAGGAACGTGGCTATCCCCAACAGGTATTCTTACCAGATATCAAACCTACTATATAGCCCTTCCACTCTGCGGGTCTTTCTGAGTACCCTTACAAAGTATTCATACTCTCTTACTGTAGCTATTTAGCTTTCGATGGTTGGAGAAGACTGTATCTGCCTGTATAGTCAATGGACTCTGCAGAGAACAACTACAAAATTTCTATTTTTCCATTCTTGAACTTCTTTCCCAAGTTCCTTCAGCTAAAATGAGCTATCTGTAGCATGTTATGTTTGCTAAACCTTATATCCTTTTTTTTTTTTTTTTTGGATCCTAGAACATTCTGGAGCTAAAAGTTTGTGATGAGGACAACATGACTCAAGATGACCATCTCCTCACTGTTTTCTTTGATGTCTCCAAAATCCAGCTTGGAGAAAACATTCAGCTATGTTTCCAGCTGAATCCACAGGTATGGATAAAATTCAAGGACAAAGCTAAGGGGATGTGGTCAGGTGAGAATGTGGTTATCTCAGCTTTCCTCTCATGTGTCCCATATACAACCTTTCTTACTGTCCATTTAGCCCCCTGAATACGTCCATCTGTTTCAAGGGTTGATGCCCAGTGTTGCTTCTGTAATTACGGCAAATTTTGGGTACTACTTCTACAGACAGAGTCGGCCAACGTTATTGGACTTGATTGTCTGGTTGCTGTCCTTGATGTCAAAAGTTTACTGTAATAGTTTTGCACTTGGAGCTGGTGGTTCTGAGCTGTGCATTATGTTCTGCTAGTATAAAAGTAGCCATCTGCAGTCTTAAACCACAAACCCACTGTGGCATTCAGCTTATTTGGAAAATGAACATAACACTTGCATAGCTGAACTGTTTAGAAAAGTGAGTTTTTCAGCAGCTCTCAATTTCATATGGTTGAGACAACTTTATACTGAAGTTTTAAGGGCAGTGTTTAGGCCTAGAAATACTTAACTTGAGTGAGTGCTGATTTGGTTTGATACCCGTTTTGGAAAGGCTGGCTCCCTGGGCTGTATTTTCCTTAGTGCTCACACTAAGAGGGCAACAAGGTAACAGGAGTTGCACCAAAACCTGCAAAGGAGGAAGGAAATCTCAGGGGGAGGCAATTACGAAAGACAAAGGTGAAGTCTGAGCATGCAATGAACGTGTGCAGACTCCACCAAACCGAAATAGCTCTCCAGAACACCCTGGGCTTCATATGCCCAAGTGTGCCACTGTGTTAATGTGCCCCCAGGCTCATCTGCACAGGCTGTGGGTGAGGGCTGGGAGGAGGGGTAGGATGATTTGGATGCACTGGAGAAATCCAGTCTCGCTCATGCCGAGGATCAGTGGGGAATATGAGAGCTTGTGGGAGGGGAAGGGAAAGGGGAGTTGCAGGTGGTCTGTGAAACAGTGAGGGGTGAACCCACAACTGGAGAAAGGGGGAGCAACCACCAAGAGGCCCTGCAATATGTATTACACTTGTCCTGCAAGGTCTAAACTAGGAGTCTGCCAAAATAATGGATGTGATGTTAGAAGTATGTGACACTAGAAGTATAACAGATACAACATGAAGAAAATTAGATCTGTTGCATGTGCAGTAACAAAAGATGGACACTGGCTTATAGAGACCCCTGAAGAGCACAGATTCCTGTAGGGTATCTCTCTTCACACAAGGACGATCCTGTAGTGATTGTCTTCATTTTCTTTTGCAGGGAAAGGAGGAGCTGGAGGTTGAATTCACAATGGAGAGCAGGTGCGTAAGGTCAAATAGGTGATCAACAGAAATGTAAGCAAGCCAGACACAAAATGTTACTGACACAAAACATCGGTTTACACTTGCGGCCCCCTGACACTGTCACCATCTGAATAAAACAGAGGGGAACTTTGGGTGTTCAGGAAATGCTTGTGTAGGGCATTTAATGGAGAAGGGGTGCATGACAGTGCACGATGCGTGTGCATCTGCACCGGGCATCCAGACACACGGAAAAGCCGGCACAGATGCCAATGGGAGCACAGGGATGTCCCTGATGGCTGCTGCTCACCAGGCTGCAAGGGGCATTCTGCACAGAAGGAAACTCTAAGTTTCCAACCCCTCTTGCTCCTTACTGCGGGATCCCAGATGTTTGCTTTGTGGTAAGAATGTGGGAAAATGATACTTGGAATTTGTTTTAGTTGTGGGAATAGATTAAAAAATTTTTTTTACTGTGTTTCTGTACTGACTGCACAGTTAATGGAGAGAATGGTCATGTAAATCAGTCCTAGCACTGCTGTTGATTTTTAAGGTAAATAGTAATATTTTTTCCTTTTTTGTTATGGCATGTTGGATGAATTCACCAGCTTTTCAGCTCTGATCCCCCAGGTTTGAACTGAGCAATACAAGGCAATAGTGTAATTATGCCATCCCTGTGTAAATTTGCTTCAGTGTGTCCAAAAATGATCCTGTCTGATACAGTGAGGAGCTACTCCATTCAGCAGATCTCCATAAATAAAGTTCAGACTCAAGCCTGTGAGAGGCAAATTGGATTGAATGTGCAGCTAGAATTTCTAATGATGTTTGCCCATGCTGCCTGTCCAAAGACAGACTTTTAAAGATAAAGATAATGAAATAATGATTAAAGCAGAGTTAAAAAAAAAAACAACCCAAACAGAAAAAAGAGAATGCTGGTTTTGAATTGATTGTTTTCCGTTTTGTCTTTTAGTCCGGATCCTCCTGAAAACATTGTTACTAATGGAGTTTTAGTGGTAATTTTTATTTCCTAATCCTTTCCCTTCCACATAGCGCTGCTTATTGCAAAGCTAGTACTGAAGGTACCAGGCAGTTGCTCCATACGTTGGCACGAAGGCATCGGCCGAGAGGCAGCCTAAAGCTGCAGTTGGCGCTGGGTCTCCCACGCGGTCCCCGCTAGTGACTCACGCTGGGAGAGGCTGCAGCTGCGAAAGCTGTGAGCTGCCACCCGCTCTCGCCTCTGCCCAAACCGAGCTGGGCTCAGGCGGACGACATCGCTCCGTCTCCCCGGGGAGAGCTGGGTTGAGCACCCTGCTCCGGGAGCCTTCCCCTGTGGCTGGTCCTCCCCCAGGCCCTTGCGGGGCTGCTCCTCCGGGTGGGAGCGAGCAGATCCCTTCCCTTTCCTCATCTCTACATGATCTGTTATTTCCCATATGGAAGCCCAATTCCGCCTCCCTCGACCTGGTAGGGGGGTTACAGGCTGGCACCATCTCTCCCCCGAAGTGCATGCCCCGAGCCCCCGCGCCCCGCACATGCCCGAGGGACCGGCCGAGGCAGAGCTCTGCTGACAGCAAACGCCTTTTGCTCTTTCCCCGGTTGTCTCTTACAGTCCCGTGAAGTTTCCTGTCTGGAGGTGCAGGTGAACGGCGGGAGGCTGAGGAAGGACAGTACGGGTGAGCCTTTCGCTGACTTACGGAGCAAATCTGGATGCCGCTTTATGGCAAAAGTGCTCAGTGTTTTACACGTGAACGCCCTGGTTTAAAGTTATTTAAGATGCAAGACAAAATCTCACTGATGCTAGTGGCCTGTGGAGGGGGCTGTAGCTGGTCAAAAATATACAGATTATTACAGAATGTGGTGTGGTGAGCATGTGGTCTGGTTTCCCCACAAAATACTTCCCTCTGTAATAATCATCTTGTTACATGCTTATAACTTTCCGAAGTATTTGTACAGGGAATTGAATTTTTTTGAGTCCTGAACTGGAGCTATCTCCTGTTGTTTCTGGATTCAGAGACGAAGAAAATGGGCAGAATGAGGACTGGGCCTCTTTTATCAATTTAACTTCTTAAAATTTCTTTAGGCATAACGATACAAAACATGCCACTAGGTGAAACGCAAGACACACAGTATGTTACCAAAGACATTTGTTGCCCATTTTAAGCAGTGCATCACTACCACATCAAGTCCATGCTTGTGGACCTGTGTATCTCCTACGCAATTTTTAAAACATCTCACTCTGACATCTCCTGATGGCCCCAATCCAGCAAACTGCTTAAGCAGGTGGATGATCCGGTTGAGCTCAATTATCATAGTGCAGAAGTTTGCTAGATGTGGCTGAAAATGTTTGAGTGGGATAATCCTTTTGAAGGCTGATTATATACCTTTGAGTGTGTGGATTTACAGAGTATATTTCATCTTGAACTTGATTCCATTCTATATAAAGACCTTTTTTCAATTACTTGGAGACATACCTAAGGCTTATTATATGAAGGCCAAAACTCACCAGTCATTATTTCTGTAAAAGTGCTAGAAATTATTTCAAAATAAATATTACAGGTTGAAGTAAAGAGAAACATGATAGAGGGACTGAGATTTTACTGGTTCCAAAGAAAACTGTGCTCTGTTACGGAAAACAAAAAAAAAGTTTCTCCCAAAAGTCTGAAATTTTCAAAATACCTTATTATTATACCAGAATAATATTTTAGTACCACATACTGTCTTATTGGTGAGGTACTTGGAAAATTTCAGACTTTCAGGAGAGTATGCTTTTTTCCCCTCAAACTATTATCAGCTGTGAATCATTATCTAATGAATAGAGCGATAGTCTCAGCAATCACAGTATATATGGAAGTGCAGTGGTTCTATAGCAACAGTTACTATACGACATGTTCTATACATGAGCTCTGAAGCTGAAACCCAAAGGCTCAGATACGCAAGTCTATTTATCCTATAATTTGGCTATCAAAATGAAGTCATTCATGTATTACATTACTGTGCAAACAAATTATCCACATTTTTTGAAGAACTTAAGTTTGAAACTCCTTTGCTTCAGAGAGAAAGTTTGCATTAACCGTGGACGGGTCGTACGAAGGAACCCAGACCCACACGCTGAGCTCCTGCCTCTGCCCGACCTCCCCAGCCAGGTTCCACTACATCAAGTACAATCAGTCGGCGCTCACCGTGGCTCTACCGCGGCGGAGGCGGCTCAGCCGGGTACGTGGTCGCTGCTAACGCGTAGCTGGCTCTTTGCTGTGTGTTTCTTTGGGGACCGCTAAGACCTGAGTGTGTGTGTGCAGGTCTGTGCATGCAGGGAATTGGTAAGTGCATGTATGTAAAAGTGAGGCAGGGGAGGCTGCTTTTACCTCTTTTTTTCTCCCTTTTTGTATAATAGTTAACTGCCTGTCTTTTTCTCCCCTTTTTTCCAGTCTATATCAAGTCAAAATGAAAGGGATCTGAACGAGTCTGTGACTCTAGCTCTGAACTCGCTTCCTATACAAGAGAAAATAACAATAGCAGAGGTGAGAACAAGTCTTTCTTAATAAAAACCAGCCCAACACACATTCAGTTTGGTGGGTGATGAGAGTCTCACAGTTCAGTGACTCAGTTCCTGTCAGACATGACACATGCTACAGTGTAAGGTGTAAATGACAGTCACTCTGCAACTATGCAATATATATTTTTTTTCTTTTGTTCTGCATGTGGTTCCAGGCATGCCATTCAACCCTGTTCTGAGTTTAAACTAATTTCCTCAGGACATATCTAATACGCATACAACATAGTATGCGAGCGAACAGTAATGGATATGACCATTAAGACTTTTATTTGCAAAGGGAAAGCCTGAAGCAGAAGATGAAACAGAGAACATCCCTATGCCTGTGGTTCAAGTGCCCAGCTTTCAATGACCTTCCCCAAAAATGAAGGTTAACCTAGATGTTCAGCTATGAAAAGCTGAGGGGCCCTAAGCCCACCTGGCTTGGGTGAATGGCCCACTTTTATTCAACCCAGACTGTACTGGAGCTCATTATATGTCCCACAACCCAAACTATTGCTGGCCAGATTCTGCAGCTGCGTTGCTGGCTGCAAAGTTGGTGAAACTCAGCCCGTAGATGGAGTGGGGGAGGAAGGTGCAGGATTTAATGACCTGAGCATGCTTACACTGTTTGTATTGCGATTTTCAGGACAGGACAATTGACTTGTACACAAAGGCAAATGAATGGTAAGTGAGTCTCCAGCAAGACCTGACCCTGTAACTGGGAGACATTTGCACGTATGCAAAGCTCATTTGAAATCAGCAGGGGTCCATGCAGGCTCAGTTGTAAGCAGAGGTGTGCTCCTCTTTGGGTTGCAGGCTTTTGTTTGCCAGGTTCTCCTTTTTCAGTGATGGAGAATTAAATCATGGGTCCCCTTTCCTCCAAGTTTCCAAGCTGTTAGTGCAGCTCAGTAAGTAGAGCTTGGTTTTTGTGCACTATTATGCCCACAGATGGAGAGAGCAGCTCTGCAAAGAAATCATATTTTATTATACAAACAAAATAACACCAAGGCACGGCAGCTGTTTCCCTAATCAACTGCAGTGCCTGTTGGCAGTGGTTATCTAGTTAGAGGCACATATGGCAGGCACTACTGAAACTTGAAAAATGAATTATATGAGCAAATAAAACCAGAAGTGTGTTGTAGGAACCTTGTTACCATACCAGAACAGTATGTTACGTTCTGCTCTGCCTTCCCATTTGCATTCTTGTTAGCAGCTACAGCAATTAGCAGAGGCCTGTCAGTGGTGTTGCTCTTTCTCATTTGTTACATTATACTGTCCATAAACTGGTCTGTAAACACACATAGGCATAGCTGGAGTTGATGACGGTGAATAATAATATATTTGTGCCCTGGTCTCAGGACTCAGGGTCTGTGTTTCAGGCCAAGAAACCTAGATGCCCGCCTGGGGTTCGACCTGTGCACTGACGAACAGGATTTCCTGCAAAAACGGAGGAAGGTGGTTGCTGCTGCACTGAAGGATGTTCTTCATCTGGAGGAAGATCTGCAAGAGCATGAGGTAACCAGGAAAGGCACCGCTGGGGGATTTTTCTCTCTCCTTTCCCTCAAGCCTGGAGATGAGGAGTGGTTTCTCACCTCCATCCGGATGAGGAGCGAGGACCTCTGTCAGCAGCTCCTCCTCCAGGGCACTGTTTGCAGCCAGGGTGATCTCAGCTGTGGAGCTCAACAGTCTGTCTGGATGAGCAAAGTCTGCATTTCCACTTGGCTTTCAAGTGAATCATTTGAAGGAACTTCAAACCAATGAGTTTGGTCCATGTTTCTTAAAAATCCTTCCTGAAGTGCCAAGATCTTCTAGTACACCCCACAGGGATATCCAGGAACTTGTATTATTTATAACTCATAGAGCAATGTTGCTTTATCTCTAATCTACGTGTTTTATTTTACTAGTGTCTGGATGTTGCTTTTGCATGTCGGTTGTCTTTTGACATGGATGTGCCTTAATGCCACTTTTCCACCTATGCTTTCTGCCCCTTTTTGTGTTGAACAGGTGCCTATAGTGGCTGTGACCACAGCAGGATGTGGGATAAGAGCACTCACTGCCATGTATGGCAGCATTTTGGGTCTTCAAAAGTTGCGTGTTCTGGATTGCGTTTCATACATCAGTGGCTCGTCTGGCACAACATGGTGAGGAGTCATTTTGATACTGTTATTTGGATCTTGTTGTGTTAAGCAAAACCCATGTTTTGTCTAGAGTTTTAGATCTCAGCAAGGGTAAGAGGGGCCTATTGAGTTATTGCTTCCATCTCTGGTCTGTGAATGCCCGGGTCACCCATGAAAGGCCTGTTGTGCATCATACATTTGGTGTCACTGAAGTAACTTACCCCTAACTGAAAGAGGGACTTTACTGGAAGTGCAAACATCCTTAATTCTATATAAAATGATCCTTTATGATTATTTGCTGTTGGACAAAACCAGCATAAACAGTTGGTGTAGCTGCTTGCGTTGGATCCCAGATCAAGTGATTTTTGACTGATTGCCTTTAGCCTTGCGTTTCTGCTAAAAGTAAGCTCAAAGAGGAGAGTAACCTAAAGATAAAACAATAAGTGCCCAAAGCTCCGCAAAGCATAGCCTCTGAGTTTCAAAAGCATCATCTTCTTCATTTCTTTCCGCTTTCCATCACGTTTCCTGCCTGCAGGACAATGACAAAACTGTACGAAGATGCTGATTGGTCCCGTAAGGATCTTGGAGAAGTAATTATCGAAGCTCGGAAGCAAGCAGCCAAGTGCAAGATGGGGGCTTTTTGCTTGAGAAGTCTGAGGAATTATTACAGAGAGCTGAGCCAAAGGACCCAAGCAGGACATAAAACATCTTTTATTGATCTGTGGGGGCTCATGATTGAATCGATGTTAAATGACGGGGTAATGTCTATACATCATTCTTGTCATAAAGTTGGTGACTTGATCTTTATGAACATTCCAAAAAATTAAAACCCTAGGAAGAGGCATCTGGCCAATAACGCTGTACTTGGTATGTAGGCAGAACACCACTTATTTACAGTAATGACTCGGAGACATAGCGTATGTCTACGCTGGAGTCTAAAGCATGATTGAATGTAACACAGAACTGCTCAGACTAGCTCTACAGTAACCAGCGTGCTAATTAACGTTGTAGCTGTCCGAGAAATTTTTCAGGTTCTTAGGTGTTTTTTATGGCCCCGTGCTTTTATGTCTCCACTGCTACAATATTTACACAAGCTGCAGTCATACCTTGAATGTACTGCAGATGTACCCCATATGTAGTTACTGCACTTTGTGATTTAGTGATGAGAAAGTATATAGATCCAGAGCTTCTGAGACGTCTTAGCTACAGAAAGTGTGATTTTTCAGGTGCCTTTCAGCTACTTTGGACTTGATTTCTCAGGACCTCCTGTTCCTAATTTTGTTGTAATGACACAAGCATAACTTTCCATGTAAACTAGCAGACTGATGATAGCTGGAGAAAGAGCTATTTTATTTTAAAATCCTGTAAACATGGTTTATATTTTGTCTAGGTGAAACAGCTAAAATGAAATACTCTCGTTTCATATCATATTTCATATTTTATTTCTGGCCTCAGTGCCACATAGCAAAATTTGCTAGAATTTAATTTGGGCTGAACTACACTCAAAATCTCCATTTCATGTATAAGATAAGTTGTTAGTATTGGACACTCAAGGATTTTTCCTTTGTGGATGTTAGCTTTCAATATGGTTTTCAAAAAAAATCTTGACTAGAAGGGTCATTAAAATGCTGCCTTGAAGAACTCATATGTTTAACAGATGAAGTATGTGATAACAGCTGAATTACCTGGATCTGCCCTATTTTTTCACTTACATTTAGCCATGCAAAGTTAGAATAGCATGTGAAGCAACTCACTACTGTTGGTGTATACTGAATGTAGAACATGGCTGGTTATCTTAACAACAATTATTCCTGTTCCCACAATTTTCTTGCCCTCTATTATTCAAGCACACAGAAGTAAATTTAGGAGGAAATGCAGGAAAATGATATCCCATATTCAGACTTTATAAGCTGATGTCTTTAAGGAACTGATTATCAGCTAACTGTGTTTTTTTGTTTGGTTTTTGTTTTGGTTTGTTTTGGGTTTTTTCCCAAATCCAGAAATGCTACCACAGACTTTCTGATCAACGTCGGGCAGTGAATCAGGGTCAGAACCCACTGCCCATCTACCTTGCCCTCAACGTCAAGGATAAAGTTGCCACCAAAGATTTTAGAGGTAATGTTTCAATTCTGGAAAAGAGCAATGTTTTTACGTGGGGAGATACAGTGCGGGAATACTGTTAATAATGATGAATTGGTTTGAATTCTCACTCCAAGCCAGGAGAAGTCCTGTTCAGAGATGTAAAGAGTAACTGGGCAGCCACAGGATAGACAGCAACAGTTCAGTATTTTGTAAGATCTCCTGGCACGTAAGTGTGCATATTTAGACCTTAACTTCAGACTAATAGCACAACTTAGAACTGTGACACTGCCTCAGAAACGCTACGAATTCTTAAAGAAAGTGATTCACTGGAGCTTTAAGTTTGCTTAATGTATGTTTTTCATAATTGGCTAAAGGCAATAAAAGCAATAGAAGTCAATCCGTGTTCTAGTCCACCTTCCATGAGAAAACCTCCCACTTTCTAGATAAAAAGAAAGAAGAATTTAAATTTTCCCTTAGCCCTGACATTGTTCTTTCACAATCCTGTAGACAGCGTGACAGCTAGTTCAGCAGTGGCTGTCAGCAGGGTTTGCTCAGGGCATGTGCTAAGCCAGGTTGCCTGCGAGGGCTGACGCCTGAAAGGTTTATTCCACGTCTGGAGACTTGACCGTTCTTAGTAGGGGAGCTAACACTGTTGGGGTGTGTGTGTTGGCAGAGTGGGTGGAGTTCACGCCGTACGAGGTGGGCTTCCTGAAGTACGGCGCCTTCATTCGGGCGGAGGATTTTGGCAGCGAGTTCTTCATGGGTCGCCTGATGAAGAAGCTCCCCGAGTCTCGGATCTGCTTCATGCAAGGTGACTCACCAGCCTGGAGGAGTGGCAAACACTAATGATTCTGGAAATTAGTCCCCAGAAACCTGTTGTTCTGCATGTGGCAGCAGAGGGACTGGGTCAGTCAGCTGAAATCCAGCATATCTCCCGAGACTCACCCAACTGCCCTTGCTAGCAGAGGTGGTTTTATCATTTGGATCAAGAGAAAATGAAACTAAAATGATAAATAAGTTGTTATGTACCTTCATGAGTGCTTTTGAACATCACCATTTCCCATAGCTTGCAAAACATTTTGAAAGTTGGAAATCTATGAGGCTTTGTGGAAGCTGAAGGAAATGTTGAGAAGAAATAAATAGGGTGAGAAAGAGTGGAATCGGGGAAGGAGCTGGCTGAAAATATTTCTTTACGAAAGGAAAAAGGAAATGAAAAGAGGAAAATGACAATGTAAAATTTCTCAAAAAGAAAAAAAGTTCCAGGTAAAACATGGCAGAAGGCAAAATACTTTGAAATTTCTTTTGAAATAAGTTTGCCTTCTGAGTCAGCTCTACCACTGAAATAGATAACTGGACTTATGCAAAAACTGGACAGAAATACGAAAAAGTTAGAGAAGAGCTGTGGAAGGAGCAGAAGGCAGTTTTTAAAAGAACTTCCTTGTGTTTACCGCAGCACTAATTACTATACCTCTCCCACTTCCTAGGAATGTGGAGTAGTATCTTCTCCAAAAACCTCTTGGATGCCTGGCACGCAGCTGACAATTCAGAAGACTTCTGGCACAGGTGGACCCAAGACAAAGTGACCGAAATAGGTAAATCTCAAGCACCCTTTGACTTACGGCCTCCCTCCTCTATGCCCCTCTGATAGGGTAACTGTGCTCACATTTCTCATTTTTGGAGTTTTTCTGTCATGCCGGTGCTCTCTGCCTCGGGGGATGGGAGGCACCAGGAAAAGCAAGTGATTTGATTTTACTGAATAGCCAGTGCTGTGCTTAAATAGTGAGATTGTTATTAGAAGGAAAGACACCATCAGACAGACCTTGATGGAAAGGATGGATACATAAGGTGGTCCCTAAAGTGTTGTGTTTAAAAGGCTTGGAAAGAAGAACTTCTGTCGAAGCCTCATGTCAACTATTTGTTAGCCAGAGAGCAGCTTGAGTGTTTCCTTTCCAGTATCTATTTGCCCTGCACAGCGCACCCCTCCCTCAAAATCTGACTGAACTGAAAGACTTAGTGGAGGTGAAAGGAAGTCAATGTAGTGGAGCTCTATTACAACAGCGGAGAGAGACAGCTCCGTGCTGAAAGACCCTGCCCTGAAAATACTCCTGAGCATCTTTATGTTAAAATTCAAGCAAAGCCAGTGATTTCGTAGTGACCAGACTTGGGTCACATTTCTGTGGACTACGCTTTTGGAAAAAAACCTCCAAACTCTTATGTTTGGTTTTATATAAATAATTGGCAAGTGTGTGTTGAATTCAGCTGGCCACACTTGAACCAAATTGAACAAACTGTTTTTCTTAAAGTAAAAATATTTAGTTTAAAAATAAAATGTTCAAATTTTTCTATTCTTTTAAAAATAAGCTTTGAATTTCATATTTAACCTACATGGAATCTAAAAGCAGTAATCCCCTCAAATGCATAAATAAAATTATTTCCCCCATTTTTTGTTTGCTTGGAAAAGTGAATTACTTTAATGTGTACTGAATTCATGTTGTTTTTATGAGAAAAATGTGCCTTTAGACAGATGTAGCCAATCTGGGTTTAGAAAACAAAAGTAAGTTTATATTTTTGTCAAGAAATTAACCGGAACTCACAGCGGACCATAGGGAAAAATAGTGCAATGCTAAGAGCTGTGAATACAGGATTATTATTGGTACAGAAGAGCTGCTGACCCCTTCTCCTCTTTGCGCCTAGCCTCCTCTTAATTGTGGTTACAGTTCAATTGCATGTCATTTATGCCACATATCTCTAGAGGAACAACCGGACTTGCCCGAGAAGCCATACGAGATGGCTACATGCATGTTCACTCCTACGAGCGGCCTCTCCACGGCTCTCCGGGATATCCTGACGGACCGCCCTGCTGTCTCCAAGTACCACAACTTCCTGAGGGGCTTCCAGATGCACAATGAGTACATCCAGCAGGAGCATTTCACGAAATGGAAAGGTGTGGACGGCTCTCCTGCCTACGTGCCTCAGCGGTCATCGGGGCGGGCGCAGGGGCTGGGATTTAGCAAGGGGCGTTCGTATGTCCTGAAGAGAACTGAGTGGGTTTTGTGGCTAGTTGTTAGTGCTTGCTGAGAGGAGAGGAGGGAGAACAAAGTAACTCCTCACATCTTTCACTTCCAGTAACACAACTGTTCAATTTTTTGAGTCGTTCAGTACTGAAAGTCCTCACTGGGATGAAAATCGCTGGGGTGGGGCTCTGCATATATGGAACACCTGCCTAGGTTTTGGTGCAGTTCATGGGTTTGGAAACACCAACAAAACGTGAGTGGAGAGGCTGAAGGGAGCTTTAGGGTTGCTGCACACCATCCTGAATCAAAGGCAAAATCCTGGATGGGAGGGAAGTTCGTCTTCCTTTTGCTTCCTAACTCGACATATGTCTTTCTGCAGTTTGCTAATAGCGCCGAATCTTTTACTCTTCAGACACTGTGCTAGACACCTCTCCTAATGACCTGAGAGGCAACTCGGAGCACCTGGAGTTGGTGGATGCAGCTTTCTTCTTTGAAACTAGCTGCCCACCCCTTATGAGACCAGAGCGGAAAGTGGACGTCATCATACACTTAAATTACACTGGTGGATCACAGACCTTGGTGAGAAGTCTCAAAATTGTCTTTGTTTAGTAATGGCTTTTTCTTTGCTTTCTGCAACTTTCAGACAGGTGTCTGTAAAACGTGGAACTTCTTAGTGGAATTTGGTAACATGGTGTTTCCAAACCTTAGAAGAAGAATGGAAATTCCCATAGGGGAAAATATCTCTGTTTTTCTCAAACTACTTTTGAAATAGCCCTAAGTGCCTCACCAATGAAATACAGAGTGGCACAGTGAAGTTATGATGGTTGAGCTGCAACTTCTATTACAATTATATGTAAGACTTAATAGCATAAATATAGCTGGGAAAAACTTGTCTGCGATTCAGATGCTGAATTTAATCTGCATTTTCCTTAAATGTACAAGATTTTATTTGTCTTTTTATTTTAATATGTGATTTTCTAGCTGTCCAAGAACCACCTAGTGAGAGAAGAATTTCTTTATCTTTAATCTCTTTTAATAAATATAATTTTTCTCCTTAAATAGTGGGCTTGAAGCAAGATATCAAATGCATTTATTATGTTTGCAGAAATTTGATTTGGTTAAAATGGTTATATAGAATTTGAAAGTGGTATTCACCACATACAAAGACAGATTTAGACTTCCAAATATAGACTTGTAATTGTAAACCTGTCCCTGAAGGGCACCACAGAAAACACAAAGTTCACTGGTTAAGGTTCTGTAATTTTTTCAAGTGGAAGATACTTTAATGCTGCTCTTACACTGTGATGCCACATGAAAAATATTTTTCTCTATACTGCAGCTGAAAAAGAGCATATGTAATAACTTGCACTACATTTCTTTCTTGTCATCTGAGGTCTTTTGGAAATATTTAATTCAAACAAACTGAGGTGGTACTTCAGTGTTTTGTTAGATAATTTACTAAAGTTGGTCATCACAAATGAGCTTTCTGATGAATGCTTTTAGTGCTATATTTTGAGGTCTAAAATATGTTGGCTGGAAATTTCATATTATTTCTAATATTCAAAGTTATGGAAATGCGTAAGTTGGTCTCAAAACCCTGCTAAAGTCTGTCGAGGTCAAGTCACAAGTTATAATGCTATATAAACAGATAATGTGACTGTGAATCTTACTGTCTTGGACCGTAAATTTAGTTTTGTTTAGATCTACATTTTTCTGACTTAGTTCTTCTTTAATTAATGATGCTCTGTAACATACTTTGAATTAATCTGTTCTGTTACTAAATCATATTCCCATTTTAGAGACGTGCCTTGGTACATATTTAAACACTCTTTAGCATCTTGACATTAGGTGTTTTCCTGTAAGACTATTTCCAAATAGCTCCTCAGGCAAGAGAAAAAAACAGTTCCTGGGGCTGCAGGTGCTCACACTGTTGTGTCCAGCACTATCAGTCTATTTTGTGCAACTTGGCATGAATTACTGGGCTTTGGTAGCAGCCTGATCTTGGGTGTCTTTTCCATTCCTTACGCTGCTGCTGTCGGGCCACGAGCAGCCCCTGGAGCAGGCTTGCAGATACTTCTCAGAGCAGGGAATTCCATTTCCCAGTATTGGGCTGAAGGACGATGAGAAGAACCTGAAAGAGTGCTACATGTTTGATGGTGCAGACACCCCAGGAGCTCCTCTACTGCTTTATTTTCCATTAGTGAATGACACCTTCCAAAGATATGTAGCACCCGGTAAGTTAACAGTACCCAGATTAATTTTATTGACCCAATGAACCTTCTTCCTCCCTGGGTGTTTTTTCCTCATCCCAACACAAAAATCCTTTGTTTCTTTGCTTGTTCCTACTAGCGAATACATTGCAAAATGGGATTACACAAACTGTTTGCAAAATCAGGTGAAATCTTGTGCATAATTTTAGTTTGAGCCTTGGTGCAATTCAGTGAAAGAAGAAAGTGTTCCTCAAGTAGAGGAATGGGAACCATTTTCTTTTTTTGATCTCCAAAAGTTTACTTCAGTGTGTAGAACAAAGCATATTTTCCAGATTATGTATTTTTATGACAGTCAGAACTAGGGGAGAATTACCTGTATAGTATAGAATGGTTCTATGGAGGGCCACTGTGTTTTCTATTTGGGCTGTTTAATGTGTTGGTTGTGTATATGCTGGAAAATCAAAGCAATAGTACATAACTAATACAGTCACTGTGTCCTTTTGGGCTAGTATTTCAGATGCAGGATTTGTTTTTATGATGATTTCCAAGGCTACTAATATTCTGCTTCCTCCGCTCCTGTATATCTCTTTATTCCTTTCACCTTTAGTATATATTCTACTCAAGAACCTGCAGGGTAAGACATGAGCACCTGTGACCACATAAAATGACGTGCCATGAGCTGGCCAGTAGAAGGTGCTGGTTGCAATGGAATGATGTTTAGTTACATATTTTTTTTTTTAATTCCAATAGGCTTTGTTCAGAAGTAGATTTTTCAGAGATCATAGTGTTGCACTTGTCTTCATAGCAATTGTATCTGTGATCTAAATTATTCTCCACATAGTCTGTCAGACTACTGTAATTCCCCGGGACTGTACAAACACCTTCCTTTTCTCCCTTGACAGGCATGTCACGTAGTGCTGCCGAAATGGAACTGGGCAAGGTTGATATCTCCAGTTTCCGCTCTCCATACTCAACGAGGGAGGTCTCGCTGAAAGCAGAAGATTTCAACAAGCTCCAGAAGCTGACTAATTACAACATCATGAACAACGAGAACATGATTCTTCAGGCCTTGCGCATGGCCGTGGCACGGAAGAAACAAGCTCCAAGCCAGCCAGTGTCACAAGCACAGTCCTCTGCTTGAACAGCATTTTCCTCTCCCTTACTAAGTATTTACCATGACAGCACATACGCGATAGCTACTTCACTGTTCTTGACAGGTGCCACCTCTTTCTAAGTAACCTTCTCAAAAAAGAAAACTTGAAGTATTTGCTTCAAAGCCACATGGTTCGGTTTACTAAGCAGTAGTTCCTTTTCGATCCGGAGTTGTGATATCAAACACAGCAGTCTATGTTGTTAACACCATCTCACTGTGATGCTCAAGAGGTGAAGACTCAGCTGTGTGTGATAGGGAAATAGTTTTAGCTCTCTATCTCTACAATCTCTTATTGTCTTGGAGGCTAGTTGCTAGTATTTTTTCATCTGCAAAATATTCTGGCATTTCATTGGGACCATTGGTAGCAAATCCATAAAGCCCTCTTCAAACACAGAAGGTGGTGACCATGCAGTATCAATTTAAATCACTTTACTTGGTTTTAATAACTTGAATTAAATGGTGTTCTACCTTTTAAGAGTTTTGTTTCCCAGGTGCTTTTTTGACGTGAACTGTCGTGAAATATATATATCTTATGAAGGATATTTGATTTTTCAAACGTGTTGGATAATGGACGTGTGAATGGGTGGCCTTTTAGGTCTTTGATGATATCTATTCTTATCAATTAAATCAAACTTATGAATTTGTTTTGAAGGACCATTGCCATTTCCTCTCACAATAAACTGTGTTCTGTCTCAGATCACGTGCATGTGCTGCAGTTGTCTCCCCAAAATGCAATTTTGCTTCAACATCATCTGGAGCTTGTTCAATGTAGTGAATTGAAATATTGCTGAAACAGGTAGCATGTGAGGGGGATTGCAGGATCTATGGCAATTGCACACACAGAATCACACTGGAGAAATGGAGTAAGGAACCAATATTCTGTTCACCGCCTCACAGTTGTTAAACAACCATAAAATGTAAAATACAGCTGCTAGGTATGCTAGTACAAATTAAGATCATATGATTGCCACAGTCTAACTAGTTATTTCACAAGTACATTGAAGTGCGGTGGCTGAGGGGAAAAAGTTGATTCACGCACACATAGCACAAAAACATAACAGCTCTCAAACAACGACGCATTTGCCAAAGAACAGAAGAAGAAATGCCTATCCTGGGAATGCACTAAACGATGCGTGCACACATCTGACAAGGACGTGATGAGCCATCTATTAAGAAAAAGCAACACTCCTCTTCAAGCTATACAGGAGAACGGTTTGTAACGCAGGAAACAATTGTGTGTCATTCCCGAGAAGCAAGAGTCTTGCCCACCAAAGCATGGATGTTGATCAACCATCATTGCATACCTGAATGTGGATACATAGCAGAATAAATATCTTGCATTTCTTCCTCTTCAGCTAATGAGACATTTTATAAGTAAATCCTCTGCCCCTTTGGACAGTTTTTCAGATGTTATGAAAAAATATTAACTGTTTGGATTAAAAAAAAAAAGGAAAAAGCCCAGGTGTTTTGAGAAGGGAGTCTACTCACACACACTAAAGGCCAAGAAAGGTTCAGCAGAGAGAGACACGTAGCTTCTGTTTCTAGTGGGAATTCTTCCTCAGAGGTGAGTTACTAGAGAAAGACAGGTGGTCTTTTCTAGAACTGGAGCTGGTTAAGAAGTTGGGTTTTGCTGTCATTTTTGCTGTTACGGTCCCACAGAACCATTGTGAAAGAAAGGCAGGTGCTGGCAGCTGGGAGTTTGTCAAAGGCCAGCAGCATGAGACTTACAGGGATCCCTCACCTCCCAGTGTAGCCCGGCCTAAAAGAAGTAGGCAAGAGCTTTAGAAGAGTCTTTTCTCTCCACAAATTTCCCAACAAGTTACATAGACAATTTCAACCTTATCTTCTAAAATCCTGTCCACTGTTTTATTTGAGAAGCAACTGATGAGCTCAAAATAAGGTACCCGAGCTCTCAAAATGGGCATCGTGATCGAATCCCCAATGTCTGCCATGGAGGGTGTTGTCATATTTGTCAGAGTCCTCCTGACAAATTGCATCAGCTTCGCAAAGTGTGTGGGCTCCTGGAGGTACTCTGGTTCAGTTTCACTTTTCAGCTGTTGGCCCTCGTTGGGGATTTTTTTTTGTCAGGATTAGATACTCTGCTTGACTTTGCCTGTGGACTTTTTGATAGTAAATGGTGAGCACCTGCTCCTTCCTGGTTTTACCAGCCTCAGACTGGTCAGAAAACATGTATTCCTGAGACAAGGGAAACAGTTCTCCAAGGATCCCTCCTACAGCGTGCTCCACCCTCTGTATGTCCCTTGTCAGAATTTGTGATGCATCCTAAAATCTCAGATAATCTGAACCAAACCAGAAATAGTTGTTTCTCAGACACTGGCATGGTGTTTTGGGTTACTGCGTTCTCCATTTGCTATACGTTCACACTAGATGTCTTGTCCTAGGTGCCTGTGCTGGGGCTACTACTAGGTCCTCTTCTAGCAGAGGTACTTGACAGCCAGCGTCTGGGATGGGCTCCCTACAGCTCCATGCTCTGCAGCACTTACTGTGGAGGAAACTCCCACAGAGCGTACCCCGTGGGTAGGAGAGGTGATAGAGGCCTAGAGGTTGGTCCTCCCTTTTTCTTTCCTTGAGTTATTCAAGCAGTAGCGGTTCTCAGCTGTTTTAGGGTGAGCCAGTCATTCCCTACCTCCTCCTCTGCCTCAACTGGACACTCCTCAGTGTTGTTTAGTTGGAGTTGTTGTGTTTTGTTGAGGTTTTGTGGTGGTGATGGTGGTGTTTTACCTGTGGGCAGACATCATCTTCCATAGTCTTGGTGCTACCATAGACCTTCATCCCCAAGTCAGACTTTCCCAGGGGAACGGCTCGGGAAACATCAGTTCAGCCACTGCAGAAGCTAATGAAACAGTCCAGGTTTAGTCACTTTCAGATAAATTTTCTCAGTTTTGGGATAAATTGCCAAGGCTGCTTGTCTGATTGAGGGTCTTTTTTTGCCAGACACAATGTTAATGGGAATGTTATCTTGTGTCATTTCACATCTCTTTAATCAGAAGGATATTGAGGGTAGATTCCTAATCCTAAAATGGTTGATGACTAAAGTAATTTCATTCAGTGAAAAGTTGTAAGGCCAGAATTGACTCTCTTTATTCTGTGTTTTCCTGATGTGCATGTAGAAGGGGAAGACAGGTTGTGGGTACTGTGAGTGTATGGTATCACCTCCTGCAGTTCTCAAGTGGTCATTTCATATCAGACATCTGGGCATGTTAGTAGCTGGACCTGTGCAAGGGCTATTCACCTGTGTGTCTGCTGCTGCACAGTTTTCTGCCAGAAAATGGAAAAGCTGGGTGTCATTTTTATATCATAATTTGATGACACTGCATCGTGTTTAAAATGTCTAGATGTTAGTATTTAAGATTAATCAGTGTATGCCCTAATTTGGAGGAGAATTTGTTCTCCTTGTCTTGGTTTACTCAGAAGTTTTGCGTTTGTGGAAGCGTTCTGAAAGCAGGAAAATGTATATCCACCTGACAAGTATATGAATGAAACCGGGGAAACATCTACCAGCAAGCAACTCAACCCCCTCTACCTCCAGGAAAAGGAAAAGTAAAATTTTGTTGCAATAGAAGGTCTTTTAAAGCTACTTCATTCACAATATTTTGGTTGTTGATTGGGGTGCTGTAGAGCTCTGTTTTCCTCCAGCCTACATGTAGCTGCTGTTATCTTCTCAGATTTGCACATTGCGTAGGCTGCCAGGTCATAGGTATTCACGCAGAAGTGCTGTGCGTTATCACTCCCTTGTCTTGAATTGCTAATAACTCTTGGCACCTTGGTGTGCACAGCCTTCCCCCAACACACACCTCTGGTGTTTAGCTATCAAATAAACTCAGCAAATTCCCTCCCCTTCTCTCGATACTTTCCCTTTCCGGCAATGAGGAAGGTGGGGCATGGATAAGCCACTTGCTCCTCAGCAGGTGCCTCCTTAAATTTTGCAGAGGTACTTCGTGAGTCACTGCCAGCTGTTGCCTCCAACAGTGAAGTGACATCTGTGTCTGACTTGTATGCAGCTGGGAGCACGATGGGATCATACTGGAGTGCTCGTGAGGTAAGAGTGCGAAAATTCAGGACATAATTCATTAGAGCTGAAGATGACCTGAGGTAGGTTTGTGACTGGGATTCTGGTGCCTGGAAAAGGACTTGGGAGCTGTTAGTCCAAATTCATGTATGTATGTATTTACTTGTTCGTATCAGGATGACTGATAGCTTTGCTGATATTGGCTGCCCTGTGGAGGCACCTTTGGTAGTGGATGGAAGTTCAGCCACAGTGGGTGATCCACATGGAGGCTGGGAAGCAGTCTGAGGAGCCTCACAGGAGCTTGCTGTGGATTTTTTGTGTGGTTTGATGTGAGCATTATGTAAGTTGGGCTCTTCCACAGTGCAGCACCTGCCAGCTCTGAGTATAGTCATACGCTGTGCCCAGGTAGCTGTGCTAGCAGCCACCCGGTAGCGGCGTACACAGGAAGGTCACTGACTAAACCCAGTGATTAATCATGGACACAAAGACGGTCCTAGTTTGATATTTGTGCATGACTGACACCCAAGAAAATCTTGATCTGCCTTTGTCCATAACCTCTGAGAATATTTGTTTTGTTATTGCTTTTTTTGTGGAACACAACCAGGCGAGAAAGCCCTAAATCTACCTGTTGGGCTCCAGGGAGTCAACATGCTCTGTCCTCTTCTCAGCTCTGAAATTAATCTGCTGTTTGACTATGAGCAAGTTATTTAAGCATTCTGTGCCTCGCCTCCCCTGTTGTAAAATGGAGATTATAGAGCTTCTCTCCATGACATGGATGTATGTTAGCGTAAGTGTGCATTGATGCTTGGAGACCTCAAATGTGGGATCCCCATGGCTTAAGAAATAAAAAGCATGAATGTCTAACCAAACTGGCTGAAGAAACACTGAGGATCTACAGGTTCATTCTTTTGAAAGGAGGGGAGAGTAATGAACAGTCTGGCAATGGTCTTTGTGTGGAAAGTAAATGTACAAAGCACGGAACAGGACTGTCCTCTCTGCTCTTCCCCTTCCCCTTAACCACTGAAACAGCCTCATGAGAAAAATTAGAGGCTTCTTGGTAATTGGAGGGCAGGAGAATTATTCCATCCAGAACCAGAGTCCAGAAAGAAGACATTAAAATATGCTCTTCTGTTTTGGAGTGAGACATAAAATACGGACCAAGGTCGGCTTATCATAGTTCAAGTGTGATAGGGGAGTTCGTATCCAACTTCTCAATTGGGTCAATTCCCAACTGGAAAAAGAAGAGGAGTGACGTAATCCCCCCAAAGGGATTTAATGGAGCCATTTTGCTAGCAGATAGTGGGAGAGGGATTAGGTAACAACTTCCAGTGAAGCAACAGCTAAAGTTTCAGATACTAAAATCTGCAAGAGTTAATAATTTGTTTGGGTTTTGTCTAGTTATCTGTCTTTCCTTCTGTGCTTGATGTTTCAGCTAATGATCCTTTTTGTAAATACGCAGCATCTGGTTTGGGTGGGGAAGTTTCGTTAACATCTCTTCCTACGCTGTTTTCTTTCATGTAGGTTCTGCTGCGTTTGTGCTGGTGGTGCCTCACTCACTGAACAGTTTCATTTTCCTCTGGGATCATGATGTTTTTGAACATAGCTAAGACATTGAAATCTACAGCATCGTGATTATATGTTTTACCATGGATTGTTTCTGTTTCCTAGCAGTTCTTTGTATCCCCTGATTCTCCTCTCCCTGACCGCAAGAGCTGAACACCTCACAACCTTTCATGTATTGGCTCTTCACGATTTCTGGGAAAAGCTCCTGATAAAGATTTTAAATGGAAAGTTGGAATTTTTACTAAGTAAAATTATCTGAAGAAAGTATCTTCTTTCCGTGTGAAATTTCAACCATTCAAGAGAATTAAACTTACGTTATCTTTGTCTACAGATGTTTAACTGAGGTGCTTCTCATGCACGCTTATTCTTTGCTAGCTTATTTTGCCAGCTTAGCTGTTGATAAAGATTTCTTTTAAATTAAAATGTCCTGTCATGTAATGCAAGCATTATTTTTATTTAAAACCATTTTACTATATTATCCATTTTACTGTTATTTCTTCCATCAACGACATATATAAGCAGAGGAATATTTCCTCTTTTTCTGCCTCTTTTTTTTTAACTCTACATAGACATGATTTTAACTTCCAAAGCAGTGCAAGTAGTTTATCTTCCAATTTTGCTGCATGGCTTTGAAAACTGCAACACACGTTTATGGGAGGGCATGTTTTATGAAGCATAAACAATTTAATATTAATGCAGGTAATAACTTTGTCATTTTTCTGCAGAGTGAAGAATGCCCGTGCTGCTCACTCTCTGTGAAAATCATAAGAATGAGAAATCTGAGAAAGGCAGACCTGTGTGAGTATCACAGTCTTTCCTTGCGGTTCCCGGCAGTTCAGTTCTGAAAGCAGAGAATATAAGCAAGCACTGTAACTTGTATGTGTGTATGAAGTGTCACCATGGTTTCAAATATTGATGCATATTTGAATTTGGGCTATTCTTAGAATACAGTTTTGTATAAACAACATTTTTCAGTTTACAGAATGTTACTATTAGTGGAAATATCAAAGGTCTACTGTGGTGTGCTGTTAAAGTATCTTAACTGCTAACAAGCTTCAGAGCTAGTTTTGCTGAACAAATTCAGTTGTTAATTCTCAGTTGCAGTTTTGATACACTGAGATGCAGGCTGCACCTCTGCTTCTCAACAAAAATGCCAGCACTGTTGTTGAGTGGCTGCCAGAGCCTGTGGGGTAACATGGGAGCTTTGGTATCATCTTCTGTACCTGTCTGTTTCTTGCAGACAGACACCTCTGAATTTCTATTTGCCTTTTTTTTTTTTAAAAAAAAAAAAAAAGAGAAGAAGAAAGAGGAGCATTATATATCTTCTTGTCAAAAAACTTTTTTTCTGTCAAATGTTTACTGAAATGTGTTCGAAATAGCAGACTTTCACAGCAAAACCAGTACCATTGAAATGTTTCTGGGGACTGGGTGGAATGGGTGGAAGTGGAAGCAAAGAGATAATCAGCAGTTACTCAGGTAGGAGAAAGCGAGCTGAAGGTCAACTCAAATATCTGCCTCAGAGAGCAAGAACAAGGCAGGAACGCAATGGAAAGGAACTGAACATGAACCTTCGCATATTAAGTAAGACCAGGTGAACTCAGCAAGAGTATTTGCCTCCATGGAGATTACTATTCAATTCTTGCTTTTCTGCTCTTGAGCCTGGCACAGGGATATTGCCTTTTCTTGAAAACAGCACGTCTTCAGGGAAGAATGAAGGGATGGTTCGGTTCCCTCTTTGTCTTTTTAACCTCAGCTGAGCTGTTTTCTGGCATAAATGACACCAGCCCAAGGGAATGCCTAAGTTGCCCTGACAGCCAATAGCATCAAGATAATCACCTACAGAGTTGACAACCAAATATCTGCCTCTGGTCTTAAAATTGGAGACGTTTATTTCTTTCTCAGCTTTTTATAATGATTGGAAATGACAGCATTTACATTCTTAAGGACCAAAGAACTCCCAGAAATCCATAGCTATTTATTTAGCTCTTTATCTTTTATTAGTCTTTATGCTGTATCTTCATTTTGAGCAGATGTTTGACTGCCTGATTGCAGGTATGAAGCTGTATCACTGGAGATTTGCTTCCAAAGCCAGATGTGGAGGAAGATCTTTGCTGGCAAGAGCCAGAAGAAGCAGTGCTAGGTGCCAGGGTCAGAGAGGAGCAACCTCGACCATTCCCCATCCCAGTTGCCTTTCTTTATTGTGCAACAGAGCACCACATTTTGTTTTCCCTCTGAGAATCAGGAGCAAGTTACCTGTGACACAGCAGAGAGCCAGTGAGATTTTATCTGCGCCGCACCTGTATGCTCTCTCAGAGCACTGAATTTTCTTAGTGGAGCCATGCCACATGGTGTGAAAATGTAGCCTCATTTCTTTTGATGTGTAAAAAGCATTAAATTGAATTAGAAAACCAATGTGAGAGTGTAGTAGGAACCTTTATGTGGCAGCCCTTCCATTCTTGACACAAAAGCCGTGCAGAGAGGTTTTAACACCTAAACACTGAGACAAGTCCTCGGAGGAAGAGATCCAAAGGCGTCTGTTAAAAAACTCTGTCGTGGAAGACAGAGAGAGATTGGCATGTACAGCAAAGTTCACTTTGTAGTCTGTACAAAGTTCAGAGTGGTTTAGGCTGAAGTGCATTTATGGGCAGTGAGACAAGTGGAGACTTTGAAAGCAAATTGGGGAAGCCTAAACTACGCATTTCATTGCACATGAATAGAGTCACTTGAATGTAGCAACAATGATTTAAGAAGAAAGTAAAGATAACTAGTTAGGCCTACATATCTGTATTTCTGTAGATACTTACTTTCTAGATATTTATTTATTTATTATTTATTTTTGTAGGTATTTAGTCTTTGCTCAAAAGTGATTTTTTTAAAACAAAAAAAAATTTTGTGGGAATGTATTTGTCATGTAATCAAGGTCTTTATTCAAATATTTGTAAATATTTGAAATATATTTGTCTCAAAATATATTTTAGGAAAAGATTATATTTCCCACTCACATTTATTTGTTTTAATCACTATTTCTGTACAACTAAAGTTGTTAAGAGAGACAGAAATGACGACAGAGAGTTGAAAGACGGCACAGAAATAATTCAAACTTCAGAGAGCCATCAGTGCTTTGTTGGAGTCAGAGTCTGATTAGACCAAGCTGTGGTTTTTGGAAGACTGCCTGTCAGAGATGAGTAGGCTTTGCTTTTCTTCAGCTGTGGCACTGCACAGCTAAGGTGTCCCCCTTGTGCAGAAGGACTGCTACCCACAGCCCACAGTGTCCATGCCTCCTTAGGTCTTGCACATGTCATATAACATAGGACTTGGTTTTTTATTATAGGATAGCTGTGGCGATCATCTATAATCCTGATCTCCTGACCTCTTCCCTTTGTGTCAGATGAAAGGCTGTATTTGTACGTGGTGTGAGCATAATAACAAGAATTAGGCTACTAATGTATGTTGAAATCTGATAGGAATAAGGCTTACTCATGAATTAGAAGGATTTGCTCCTACATTATGTAGGTTATCAGACAACTACAATCTGAGTAGTACATACCATTCCTAAGACACAACTGTTGCAATTTCTGGGCATGTTTGAGTTTGGCTAAATTTTCCCTGTCAAAAGTTGTAAGAATAGTGATACCAGACCAGTCCAAAGTTTCATCTGGATTGACAGTATGTCCCCATAACTGGCCTATAATAAATGCTTTTGGGCAGGACAAATGCTGAAGCATGCTTTTCCCTGCCTCACTCTCCCAAGAGATCTGTGGTTCATGAGGTCTGTGGCTCAGAGATCCGGCTCTTGAGTCAAAAGTAGTGTTTGCATTTAATTGCCATATCCAAAATTCTTGGCACGTGGAGGCCACTAAGGGATTTTACTTTGATATCTTCCAGCTCACTTTGCACTGGACAGGAATCGAGATGCTCTTTCTCAGTGTCATAGGAAAACACCAGGCCCAGTTTCAGGCTGTTATTCTTTGGGCAGGTCTATATACTTATATTGCTAATTAAATAGTTATGGACATTTCTTTTTTCTCTTCTTTGCCTTGCGTAGGCAGCAGAAATGCCTACTTGAGAATAGCTGGTCCTGAAAAGGCTGGCTTGAAAAGGCCTTTTCTGTGTATTAGTTAGGGTTAGCTCTTACACAAAGACAACTACCCCCTTCTATTTATTCCAAAAATGGCAGAAATCTTATCATTAACAGCTGCATGACTGCAGCTGTCTCTTGCTTTAAAACTGCGCAAGATTTGTGGCTGTCACAAGCCTTCATAATTGCATCCACCATTTCTGCAAAATCTGGATTCACTGCCTGGATGGTGCTATTTCTCCACAACTCTATAGGATGGAATGTGGAGATTTTGGAGAGAAATTTAATTGCCCACAGTCTGAACACTGATCATCCAACAGGGCTAGCTTGAGGCACCGGCAACATCAGCAAGAGTCACAAGCTGAGGTGCCTGGGCTCTCCACATTCCTGCACCCCCATTGCAGTGCACAGGGACAGAAGAATGGCTGCGTTGGATCAGACCAAAGGTGTCTCCTGCCCTGTGTTTGAGAGTGGCCAAAGGCAGGTGCATGGGGAGGAGTGTGAGAGTAGAGTGAAAGTATGTAGTGCGCTCTGCATGATGTGCTCTCCCAGCCTTTGATCACTTCAGAGTTGGTAACTTCCTAGGCCAAATACAGTTTTTCTATGGATGCAGCAACACTTCCAGTCTACTCTTGAACCTACGTAAACTCTATGCATCAACAACAGCCTCTGTCCAGTCTCTGGTTTCCATGTCACAAAAACCTTTGCTGCAATCTCAATGCCTCATCCTTGTAGTGGCAAAAATCAGTTTTGCCTTCAATGCTGAAAGGCCTTGAATTTGTTCTGCCATCCAGTGACTTCCCATGATCTTCCCTTACTTTCCCTGTCAGCTGACATAGTGGAGATTGACTTTCAGAAGGATTCCCACATATGGGAAGCGATTGGTTGTTGCAAAACTCTTGTTTTCCAAGGGCTGGTCCACCAGCCAAGATCACTGGAAGAGGGCATAGCTTTCATCTTCAGGTCCCCCCACCCATTCAGAATCATAGAATGATTTAGGTTGGAAAAGACCTTTAAGATCATCAAGTCCAACTGTTAACCTAACACTGCCGAGTCCACCACTAAACCATGTCCCTAAGCACCACATCTACATGTCTTTTAAATACCTCCAGGGATGGTGCCTCAACCACTTCCCCGGGCAGCCTGTTCCAATGCCCGACAACCCTTTCAGTGAAGAAATTTTCCCTAATATCCAATCTAAACCTCCCCTGGCGCAACTTGAGGCCATTTCCTCTTGTCCTGTCGTCTGTTACTTGGGAGAAGAGACCAACCCCCATCTCTCTACAACCTCCTTTCAGGTAGTTGTAGAGAGCGATAAGGTCTCCCCTCAGCCTCCTTTTCTCCAGGCTAAACAACCCCAGTTCCCTCAGCTGCTCCTCCTAAGATTTGTGCTCCAGACCCTTCATCAGCTTCGTCGCCCTTCTCTGGACACGCTCCAGCACCTCAATGTCTTTCTTGGAGTGAGGGACCCAAAATGGAACACAGTACTCGAGGTGCGGCCTCACCAGTGCCGAGTACAGGGGGATGATCACTTCCTTACTCCTGCTGGCCACACTATTTCTGATAGAGGCCAGGATGCCGTTGGCCTTCTTGGCTACCTGGGCACACTGCTGGCTCATATTCAGCCGGCTGTCGACCAACACCCCCAGGTTCTTTTCCGCCAGGCAGCTTTCCAGCCACTGTTCCCCAAGCGTGTAGTGTTGCATGGGGTTGTTGTGACCCAATTTCTTCATTGAAGCCTTTGAAGGCCCCTTGAAGCCACCTTTACACAGGGCTCTGCATTTCCACCGTTTAACCATGAGAGAGTTTGTTTCTCGAGAGACTTCTCTGCTGGCCAAGTACCACTGCATTTCACCTGCTGTGTGTTGATTATAACAAGAACTAGACCCATACTGTGTAAATTCCCCAGAGCCGATCTTGTTTTCACCATGGCTGCCCAGACCTGCCTCACTGTGCACAGTCCCGTCGGAGCACACCCGGCGCTCGCTGTCGCCAGAGGCTGCCACTGCAGTTACAGCAGGGCATGGGCTGCCTCCCACAGCTGGCACATCTGGTTTAGCGTGACCCTTTTCTCGGTGGGTGGCAGAGTTCACTGGTCTTCCAGGAGGGAAAATAAGTATCTTCCTGCAAATTGACACCTATGGGAGAGAAACCTGTTTGTTTGTTTCATGGGCTACGAGTGAAATATAAAGTAACACCTTTTACATACATGTATTTCACAGAAATATTCCCTTTAGGAGACAAATAAAAGTCTTTAGAAATATTGGCTTGCCCTACTTCGTATTTAGCAAAGTCCAAGGCTCCAGAAAGCTTTGCCTGGAATGGTTGCCAGCTACTTTTTTTTTTTTAGTATGACAAGCTAATCTCAATCAGCACTGTTGTTAGATAAAGCCTTAGGCTCGTCTTTAAGTTTTGCTAGAGTGTTAAATCTGGGTCTTGTTAAATCTGGGCCTTGCTGCTGCGTAATTTCATAGCAAACTCGCAATACTATACTGGCTGTTGATTTTAAAAGTTGGAAAGCGCTGTTACTAATTTTTTTCCTTATATCACCTAAATCCTGTGTAACGCCATCATAACAACAAATCCCCTTTCGTTGCCGTGTTCTCCAAGGAAACTGTTGTGCGCGGAAAGGACCGATTGAAGACCTGCATGCCACGCGCCGTGTATGCTGCTTCTCACCTTTATCTCCGACTGCAGCACGGGTGTGAGGAGGCAGCAGCAGTCTTCGCGCAGGGAGGGCAGGCAGGTGGCACGGGCAGTACCGGCAGGCAGCGGCGTGGGCTGGCCAGCACTAACGGCGCATTTGCTTTAGGGTGAGGTCGCTTCCTTGTCAAAATGAATGTGGTCACTGACTTTTGCCATGGTTCAGAGAAACCCTGGGACGTGGTCGTTTGAAAAAGAGCACTGGTGTCTTTGCAGGGCATCTCACCTGAGTTCCTGATGCCGCTGGCTGCTCAGACAGGCTGCGCTTGCATTAATGGAGAGAAATCCTAAAAGCAGCCTGGGTGAAACGTTTGGCAACAGGAATCTGAACAAAGACACAAAAGTGGTTATGTGGATAGCTGCCACGGTGCAACAAAGCCTGTAAACAAGGATTTCCTAACTGGTTAAGAAACTGAAACAAACAGGTATAAAAGCAACTGTTAATCACCAGAAGCTCCTCCCTATGATGTCATATCCCGAAGCGGCGCTTTTCTTACGGTAATTGTAAGGTGATTAGATCAACATCAAGATCTAATTGCATAACTGCTAAAGTGCCTGTCAAAATGGAGCCCTGGTCCTGACTGATGTTTATAATAATAAAGTCATAACCACAGTTAATAATATGAATAACAAATTAATGGATAATTTCAATGAATATGATGTGAATCAACTTCACGGGTGCAGTTGTTAACAACCTCTGCTCCTTTCCATTCAATCTTCTGTTTGGTTTTATCCACTCATGTTGCCCAATTCTGTTCCCACTCTTCCTCAGTTCATTGCTACCATCTAAACACATGCAAAAACCTAGCTTCCCTCAGATCACCCATTTTGTGTTCTCTAGTCTAAGAGACTATTTCCAGGTTTTTCCCTTTTTCAAGTCTTTTTAATGTATTGTTGGCAGAAATTCCAAGATGGAGTGTATTGTATAGAGTGCAGCGTATATTGTACGATGTACAACTACACTGTATCGTATACATGGTAAGAAGTCTGGAGATGAAAAGCCTGTGCTGTGCCTTCATAGCAGCATAAGCTGCCACTAAAAAGGACAATGCTGTGTATAACCAAGGAGCTCATTAATATGTTATTTGTTTAGGGATCTTGGTCAGGGCACCTCCTTACAGGTGTGGAAATAATTGCATCTCTACTGCTAGGTATCAACGGATTGTATGTAGGTACACACGCATCTTCTTGCAGCCATGCTGGCTTCGGTGTACTTCTGTGTGCAAGAACAGAAAGCTGGTCTAGTGCTTTAAAGGTATCGTGTGTGATGTTCCCCCACGACTTCCTCCAGACTCTTGGTGTAACCTTGGAGATGAGATTCCTCAAAGCCTTAGTTCCTCACCTCTAAAGCAAGGGCTGCAACAAGGGCTTTATGAGTCTCAGAGGGACATCAGGAGGATGAACTGATGACTGGCTGAAGAACTGGTGAAAGGAGTCAATGATGTTAGACAAATGTTAGGCTCATCTTTGTCTCAAAGACAAAGGTGAGAGCAGCTACCGTGCTCTCATACTGTACCGGCACAGGTGGTATTGCAGCTGTTGTCCTCCACTGAACAGGGATCATCTTTAAAGCCTTTTGTGATGGTATGACATGTTCCTAGTAGACTTCATTATCCTCTTGTTTTGAGGAGGCTTCTAGTAAACAAGTGGTTGAAACAGGTTTTAAAATGTTTTATAGTATTTTTAAATGTCAAAACCTGTTTTAAAACAGGTTTGAAAAGGGTGGAGGCAATGGAAATGAACAAGGGAGAAGCCTGGGTGGAGAAGAGCGGCTGGAATGAGTAGGTGATGATGGCAGCAATGTAGAACTGCACACAGATTTGAGAGGACACGGGTCCATGAAGCGATTCATGACCCTTCACTCCTCCTCTGCCATTTGGCTTGCAGGATTAAAAGGCAGTGGCAGACTCTGCTCAGGACATAACTTGGTAGTTTGCACTCGGAAAGTTCCAACAGACCTGGATGGATGTTTCTGCAAGAGCCGAGACACATTTCATGAAGTGCTGTGCTAATAAATAACACAGGACAAGACTAGCATGCTGTTTCTTTCAAACACATGTAAGCAACTTCATCAGTTGTCAACAGACAATGACAACAGAGTATGTGCTTTGATTTCTGAACAGGCTTTCTATATTTATAAATTTCTTTGGGCTGAGCTGTGTAACACCTTCTCACCACTTACCAAACTAAGCTAAGCATTGCCTTTTCCCATGCTTACAGTCTCCCACATCCTAAAAGTTACTGTACCTTGGCATTTTTGATGATCCTTGATAAGGACCATATTTTACTCTATATCCTGCTTACTATTGCCCAACGATGTGTTAAGACCAAAGTATACTTTGCTTGACACTAAAGAGTAATCACAAATTGAATATCAGTAGATCTGTGCCAACAGTACTATTAGTTTTTATGTGGGACGTTCAAAGAAGTTCATAAAGAATATGAAGATTGATACTGATACCTACTTATTGCAGGACTTGCTTCAGGATTTTTGAGGTATTCCTTTGATGAGGAGAAGGTGGTACAACTTCTCATCTTTGGTATTTTATTGTGAAAAATACATTTAAGTGCATTTTTGTTCATTGATTCCCAAAAGAATTTTCTTATACACTGTTAAAGAACCTGCAGAATCTGTTCTAGTTCTGTCCTGATTGTTCTGGTTTCATCAAGACAGCAGCATCTGCAGTTCATCCAGTTATGCATTAAGCAGTGTGACCGATATCTGTAATCAGTGATTCATTCTTTCCCGTATCCTCTGAGCAGAGACCTGTTTTGTTTTATGCATCTGTGCTCTCTTAGTGCTCTTTCACACACTTCTAGATGAGATGAAGTGTGCTGCTGAGGCGAGCTGTACACTAAAAGCACCATGTGATAAGGCCTGTGGTATGTCTTAGTCCCCACTGAGTTTTATTCTGAAGATTCAGAGCAGTGCCAGGGAAAGCCTTGCCCACAGGTGAGATTCACAGAGCTTGAGGACCTTTATCAGCAGTGGTCTCCAGAGAGGAGCTTCAGGCAACCTTTTTGCTGAACTGAGGACATTGATTACCTTGTGATTTGCTATTATGTGGGAGGCCAAGTATAGAGGCTAGATTTAACATGGCTGTGATAGTCTGGATGGCTTGAAAAGACACGTGAGAACTTCCATGTGAAACTGTGTCTTCTCTCCCGGGCACTTTGTATGACTGTATTGTCAGCAGGAGCCAATAAAGTAGTGCTGCAGTAGTAGCCAGTGAAGTTTAAAAGAATGATTCACTCACAAATGTTGGTGCTGGCGCTTGCATCATATTCTGCTTTTAAATTGGCAATCTTTTTGAATTGGCATTTGAATGGAATTTGGCCTGTTAAAGGTATTAATCTTTTCCTATTTGTTCGGGACCAATCTTGACTACCCTTTTTCAAAGAGTTTCCTTTCAGTTCAAGAACGTGTTGTGGATGGAGTGATACACTTCACTTGAAGAGAGAAGCAACAATATACTTTATTGATATAAAACAGTGAGTTAACAAAGTTCAATGGTAAACGCGACAGCAGTTTAACAAGATTCGATGGCAAGGTACACTGGATTATTTACTGCATAGAGGACAGGGTCAGACAAAACTGTCAGGGAGACCCTCCCGTTGAGTCATGCAGTTCAGAAAGGGACCCCCTTGCGTTCTAAACTCCTTCTCAGAGAGGAGTCTTGGTGCGGCTGGATCCAGTCCTAGTCCCAGACTTGATCAATGGTTTATATCTAAAGGATTATATATGCACAACCAATCCTTTATATCACTTAGCTCAGATTTCAAAGTTTAGCATGCTATTAGTCGCTTACTAAGGATCTGTTGCGGCAAGGAATCTCTCAGCCTCGAGGAGTAATCTTGAGCAGTGTCCCTACTCAAGGGGACATCCTGGCATGCAGCCCGCTGCTGTGCAGGAGAGCTCTATGGGCCCTGGGCTGTCCACTGTATAGAGTGAAATGATTGACCTATGGTCATATTTGCATACCAGCAAGACGTCTGGGTCTCTGCTCCAGACAGGCCTTATCTACTCTGCTGCCATCTGTCCCCCAAAGTCCAGTGCAAGCTGGATGCAGCCATTACAACCCCCACTAGTGGTTAAGGCTGAAGCGGGGCGGGGAGGAAGAAGCACGCTACCACAGAACAAAAACGAGACAAAAGTCTAGTCTTGGGTATAAATGTTCCTTCTAAGTCAGATACATCTGTTCTTAATGCTTTCATTCATTCTTACTTGCAGGAAAGTTGCTGCAGACTGCTAGATCAGTTGGGAGTCCTGGAGGACTCCAGCCAGAATATGAGCTCATTTAATTTCACTGTGAAAATAGGATTAGTTGTAGTCTTGTGATAAAAGACAGTCTGGAGGCTGTGTGTTTATCTGTGGCTTACTTTGATGTGAAAGAAACTGATGGTGACGTCTTTGTAGAAAAGACGTATAAAATGCGAAGACTTGGCTGCCAAAGGCAAAGCGCGTGTTGGTAATGCTTCCAAATCATAGTATTTATGTCTGGATGAACCATTGCTGCAATGTAAGCTTTTAATCCAGGCTGAATGATCTCTCCTTAACTTATAAACCAAAACAATCAAACTGTAATCTTCACATGTGTTACGCCCTGTAGGTCCAAAACTTAGTTCATAAAATGGTGACTGACATTTACAGACTTTGGGCTGAATTCTCAGGCACAGGAAGACCCATTTACATTGTGGTGTAAAACACTCTTGCTTCCAGTCAGTTGTTCCAGTATGTTATGGATTTTTTCTTACCAAATTAACTCGTCAGCATTGATGTCTTTACCTTCATATTGGCTGCTGCAAACCAACCCGTGAGGGAATGAGGTGACTTATTGCACCCTACTTAGTTATAACAATCTGCCTTATTATTTCCATGCTGTTGCCTTAGGCATAACTCTTCCATCCTCACCATAAAAACCAAAGAACATCTGCAGGTATCTTTTTTTTTTTTTTTAATGTGTACAGAATTTACAGTAAACTCCTATGGATTGTCAGTGCTAGCTGCTTCCTGTAAGTGAGACTTTGGGATATTTTTAACCTCACCCATCATATTTGCAAATATTTTCTGGTTTAGAGATCACCAAACTCAGTGAAAGAGAACACCTCATGCCAGTCAGCTGACCTTGTCCTCACTATTATACTGAGCTACAGCTTTATGGTAGCTTCCCATTCAGTACTAAATTTTACTTGAAAGCAAAGATATATAGGAGAGGTGTCCCTGCCATGAAGTTTATTTATTCAGTAGAAAAGTTTTGATTTCAAAACTCTGAGTCTCAATTGAAAAATTCAAATCGGAATTACTGCTGCAGCTTAGCCTCAGTTCCTGCGCAAGATTACACCTCCCATGGTGTATTGCTCCTGCTTTTTCAGAAAAATCCTGGAGGAGAATGCGAGAAAAAGTATCATAACTACATGTTTTTATAAAGCATGTCAGAGACATTTCTGAGTCAAAATAATGATGTTTAAGGCAAAAAATGTATTGGTTCTAGCTAAACGTTAAAAACATTTTTGTTTCTGTTCCCTTACTGAGTGAATAACATTCCTGGGAACACTTTCTGCAGAAAGAAAATTTGTGAATTTTTATTTGCTGGTTCAGCTGCTTTTGGTATTGATTTTGTTCCCACTCCCATTTTCTTTGAAATCCGAGACACTTCTGTGTACTACCTGCAGCCATTTCCAAGTCTGTTTCCATGATGTTTCCCTCTGATAATGGTTTCTTTATATGCCCAGCAGTTCTAACTACCCACTGTGTCTGCATCAACAGTGTTGATGTCTGGCCGAGACCTAATTTTCAGCTTGTTTATTTTTAAATGAAAGTAAAATAACTTTCTAAAAGATATTTTCTAGTGATAGATGTGAGATTGTACCACAAATCACTGCAAGAGGGTCTGAGGTGGAACAAAGGCAGTCTGACCTCTTGGCCAAAAATATGTGGCTTTTTGTTCCTACTGGCTGATACTCTGACAGTGGAAATCGTGAAATAGCGGCAATGCTTATGGAAAGTCTAAAAATGGGTGTACCCTATGGAAATACATGATTTCTAGTTCCACTTTGCCAAAAGAGAGCACATGTAAGGGTGATCTAATGACATCTGTGCCTCTGTTAGCATGTAAAAATCTTGCAAGAACAGCTACATGTACCCAAAATACCTGTTAGGTAATATAATTTATCCCCTGTTGCTTCATGGAGGAGATGGGGTGGAGGGGAGAAGTTGTAGCACAGCTGTCTGTGGGCTTCTCTGCCTTATATTGTGTTGCTTTTTGCATTGTTTCCCTTTAACAATTATATGGGGATGGTACATGGAGACTCTAGGTACGGATTTAGGCCTTGTTACTTGGACTCTGTATGTGTTTGGAAAGGAAAGGTGGCAACTTTTCGAAAGAACTTGCAGTCTTACTTTATATGTGTTAAAGAAGGATGCAGTTGTTTTGGAGGCAGCGCCCAGATATCTGGGAATCAATCTCTTGGGCTAGTGTATAGTATAAGGATGTCCTATTGCTTCCTTCCCTGACAGTGAAGGCTGGCAGGGAGACCGGTTAGTTGGTTTCCATGCAATATAATTGATGTGACATGATTATCCTGTTTATTGTCTTCCAGCATAAACATGGGCAGCACGTGCTAGCAATTCCATATGACACCTCTGGAGGTTCACTGGGGCTGCTCCACTTCTCCTGAAGCAGCATCAAGTTTACCTTGTCTGTCACTCTGATACATATCTGGATTCCAATACCCTCTGAAATGAGTTACCTAGAAAATTTATAAAATCTCTCTTGCCAGAGCTACACTCTTCTGGAGCTGGAGCAGTTTTCCTAATACTTGTCCTTGTTTATATCCCTCTAGCCATGCAGAGTCACTGGTCATTGTCCTCTCTCTAGCAATCATTTGGACATTACAGAACTGACTATTACCATGTTCTTTGTCAGTCTTTGTTGTTGTTGAATTAGCAACCTCAGTTCTTTCAGCTCTCTCTCATACGCCAGGCTGTCTAAGTCAATCCTCTTCAATCTGGACATGTTTAATTTTAATAGCTGGTCACAGTTAAAGCCTTTTATGGTGGAGGGTGGAAGAGACCTGGAACATGGAAGACACTGAGCATCCACTTGTTCCTGTCCAGGGCTGGGAGTGTATGCAAAGAGATCTCAGTGATAAATCTTATCACCTGCACTCAGTTTAACATTGTGTATTTGGGATTTGGTCCAAAACTTATCTAAATCTGTGTTGTATATATAAGTTATCAGATAAGTCCTGCAACATTATAGTTCTGGGGCATAATTTGTAATTCTTCATGCAGCGGCCTGGCTGTAATTGCTTGTTTTCAGATTCAAATATCTTTGTGTCTATCTATCTGCATTCTTGTCTTGGGCCAGGTTGAGACTGAGGCCTCACTGGTTACTAATTGAGCTGGTGTTACATGTGGATCATCAGGTTGTGGGACTTTGTTTTCACTCTTATGAATGGTGAACAGCCTTGCTAAAGACTAGACTAACTTCTCAAGTTGTCTGTTGTGTTCAGAGGGGATGAAGGACTGAACAGAGATCCCACCACAGGTCTATCTAGTTGCAAGATTGTAAGTCACAAGTTTAGACCTGGCTTCTCTGATACTCTGAAAATATCAAATTCCTGTCTTCTAAATCAGGATTCTTAGCTGGTATGTACAACAAAGAGATATCCCAGATCATAAATGAACAACTTCTCTATAATACACATGTATCAGTAGCCCATAACTAACAGATACAGTTGCTGAAGAAACAAATTCTCACTCTTACCTGCTTCTCTGGCACTGTCTAAGGAAGTAACTAGGCAAAGTTAAATTCTCTTTTTCAATTATTAAAAATCAATGGAAGAACTGTAGAAAATATTGTAAGGGAGAGAGCTAAATAAATTATTGTATAACCTCCTTGACCAATAAATTGTTATCTAAAAGTATATTGCACATATTCTGCATTTTAAAATTGCAGTAATAAGACTAAAAATATCCTAATATTACTTACAAGAATTATAGACATCTGCATTTGCGATGTTAAAGTCATTTCTTCCCTGCTATGGACAGTAAGGGGGAAACTATATGAAATGCATGCTGAAAAACTGGAAGATGTTTCATGTTCAGACTGTATCAGAAGACTTGAAAGATAAATCATACATAACCCGATTGCACAAATTGCTTTAAGCAATACCTGTTCATTGCCACATGGGTAACATCACAAGTTTAAAGAAAGTGTGGAATGAGAACCCAGAGACTGGTAGAGAAAGAATAACATAATTACTGATAAGGAACTCTTTTCTTGTGGGTCATGTGGAAATACTAGTAGTAGTTATTTTTTGTATAATGGTTTTAATCATGGGATGTCAAAGCAGATTACAAAAGAGGAAAGGATCATTATCACTGCTTTATTGATGGGGAAATGCAGATAGACAAGCAAGATAAATTTAAATGGAAGCAATTGCCCACAGTGACTTAGCAGGCTGGAGCAGAGCTGGGATCAGAGCCAACGTGTCATAAGACCTTTTCCAGCAGGTTACCCACTTGGTCATGCTGCCTCTCCGCATGTATCCCACAGTACTAAACTGCCTGTTACTACACCCAAATCTGACCTGTTACTGTGATTACACAGCAAGTTCTAAGAGTTGGAGACATTAGAGACAGCTGTAGTTGCCCAGCAGATAAAACAAAAGTCTGTTGTTTAAAGGTAAGTGCAAACAGTGTACAGAACTGAAGGACAGCCGATTTGCTCCAAAAGGGAGGGCTGGAAAGGGTGAACGACAGTGCAGCGAGAGCGAGTCCCACTACTCTTCACTGTTATTTTCAGGGTCTCAGTTTATTACCACAGGTTCACGAGACATCAGCTCTTTCATGCACTTCGGAGCAGACGCTCGACACGGCTCCCTGCCAAAACCGCCATCATCATCTCAGTAGTATCAGTGAGGATCCTAACCACCAAACACCCTGCACTCATCAGGTCAGCACGCAAAAGGAAAGTTGGTCGCACAGGCATACAAATACCCAACCTGCCTCTCACCTGAAAACTCTGGCAATCCCCGAGGCAGAGCTGGTCAGCACCCTGCGGCGGTGCCCGGCACGGCTGTGCTCACCTGCCCGGGGGGCTGTTTGCCCCAGCTTGAGGCTGGGGGCAGTTCCTGGGACCCCACCCCGAAGCAGCCCCTGTGTATTATGTAGGTTTAATGCCATACTTGTAACTAACTGTGCAACCTTGCGTTCAAACCTACATTAAGATAACACCTTTCTAAGAAATGAGAGGTTTCTTCACTATCAAGGCTCGGAGTTTAAATCAGTAAGATAAAAGGGCATTGCTATTTTTGCATATTTGCTGATGGTGAAGGGATGTGATCCCATGTTGGGTGAGACAGTCTGCTCCCTCATTACATGGACTGGGCTACAGCTGTGTGCGGGCAGCAGACCAGAGGGGGAAGATCCTTCATACCCAGACCCTCTTTAGCTCTTCTGATCCCCTCTCAAGAGCAAAGGAGAAAGTTAGCTCCTCATCTAAATGCTCAGAGTTAAGTAAGTATTTTACCTTTTAAAAAGGTTCTCTTAAAATGTAAACCTTTTTCTTCTCCATCACAGAGATCTGTTGATTTGCAACAAGCAAGGGACATACCAACAATGGGTTTTGTTAAGTAAAACTAGCTCTGCGTATTTTTTTCTTACCGGTTCTCTTTACTGCAGTAGCTTCTTTGAATCTCCATTAATGACCAGAGCTCCCACCTGCAGGAGGAAACAAATAGTAGTGAGTGCTACTATAATAAGGACCTGCAAGAAAAGTAATAGAAACAATACGTCCTTTTTGCAGCTTGCTGTCTATACAGTGCTATAAGGCTATGCTCTAAGATATTTATAGTAATTTGTTAAGTTACAATAGATCTTTTCAAATACAGTTAGTCAAACTGACTGCTATGTAAACCTGTCCCTGCCCACTGCTTCCCCTGAGACTGTCCGGACCAAAACCATCAAGAACTGCAAAGATCCAGTGTGGAATGAAACATTTTGCTTCAGGATCCAGAGCCAAGTAAAAGTAAGACACAGAGTGCATTTATTTTTCTTTTGGGGTGGAGATCTCATTGTGTGATTGGTATGTTGGGTACCATAAAGATAAATATGTGAGAGGGACTACAAGGATGTGGGTAAGGGGATGTGGAGTAGCATGCAGCAGCAAAATTATATTTTATTTTCTGATATATAAAAGATAGCCAAGATATTTCACAACTATTCATATAATGTTCTGTCACTTTTCACTTTTTCTTCTTTTTTCTTACTTTCTTTTTTTTTTTTTTAATAAATCACTGCTTTTTAAGAGTAAAGATGAGCATTTCAGAGTAAGTTGAACAGCATAAAAGACATATATGAGCTAAGTAGTGGAAGCATCACAGTGCTGTACTTTTTTAGTATTCCTTTGGAACTACCTGCAATAATAAAAAAAAGTAAACCCACAAACCATCATGTTAAAGTTTGCAAAAGAAGACCAGCTGAGCTTTTACCATGATGATAAATGTTAGAGCTTAAGACGCTTTGCAAGTCCTACTGTCTACTCCCTCCAAAAGACAACATCAGCATCAGAATCCAGGAATCCACAAAGATATGTGATAGGCCAAGTAAGCCGAGTTTACTTCGTATTTGGGGCAATCAAACCCTGCTTTACAACTTGCACCCTTCGTTTCCTAGGGCTGGTGGCAGAGCAGGACAAGAACACTTCTGCTGCGTGCCAAATCAGCAGGCCAGTCCCTTGGCTCTCTTGAGCATCAATAAACTCCTCCAATAAATAGAGCCTTCAGAATAGTTCAAAGTGTTGCTACACCACAGGGGCTCCAGTGAACGATCCCTCTTGTCGTTGCCTGCAGAAGTTGTCCATGATACAAGCTCTCAGGCTTCCTTTCACAGAGTTAGGCAGTGCTGGTCCTGTTTGGTACAGCTTTCAGCTTTAATATGTCTGCTTTTCTGTGGCCTACATCCAGCGCTTTCCCTGCAGATCTAAAAAAATTCTGACTTCTTTCAAAATACCAGTGAGGCACAATTTCACTGAGCCCTGCAGGTTTAGCAGGGAGGCGAAAAGCAAGGTGTGAACGTTGCGGCATGGGAACAAACACCCACTGATCTGCAACTCTTGCGCCAGAACATCTGCTCCTTGCAATGGTTTGTGGCTGACAGGTCTTTCAAAATTGCAATACCACATGTAGCAGCTGAAAAAAATACCTTGGTCACAGGAAGCTGCTTGAACTAGTCCTTCATGGAGTAGTATTTGGGAAGACTTTATGTTTACTTTGCAGCAAGTTTGCAGCAGAAGACAAGACACGTGGCATTAGCCCCAATAATTTTCAGTATGTGGCAACAGCAGCGTGGTGGTGGTCACTGTGGCTTTAGTGTGGGCTGTGCAAAATATGTCCCCGGGATAGGGGACAACCAAAGTGCTCTGGCATGTCTGTCACTGCCGTCTCACCGCTGTCTGGCCTCAACAGACCAAGTTAAGGCTCTCACAGGTTTCTCTGCATACATTGCAATTGCTTTCCTCGTTACCCTCTGAGCAGAGCCAGAATCTCCTGGTCTGGTTATTTTCTCCTCGCCTGTCTTGTGTATAGTTGAGATATTCCTCTTCCCAAATCATGGAAGCCAGAGCTCAGTAAAATCATGTAACGCACTGCCATTGTGGAACAGCAAAATATGTTTGGGTATGTCGGGCTGGTTCCCATCAGGAATGGGACATCGAAACAGGCATCTGTTTTGATGAACATCTGACAAAGCACAGCTGGCGAGGAAGGGGCTGGTGCTGCAGGCTGCACTCCCCTGGCTGCAGGAGGGCCACTGTCCCCGGAGCTGGCAGTATGCAGCCCTGCCGAGCGCCGGCTCCGCTCAGCACCTGGCTCCCGGCGATGCTGCCCTCATATTCTCTGTCAGGAGCGGATAGAAACGGTGAACTGCCCCAGAGAGCCCCAGCTGCTTCCCACACAGCATCCCAGCGGTGCGGCCGGAGATGTCCCTTAGCCAGCCAGCACCCTGTGCATGCTGCTCCTGGCTAGCTGGGAGTAACTGAGGGACTCCAAACTAGTCTGTCGCCGAGAAAATGTCAGCTGTTTTAGCCAAATAAGGACAGTCTGTTACAGTATCACAGCTAGGAAAACTGACCTGCTCTTCAGCGTAAGCCTTCCTTCTACAAACTGCAAACTATTGCTTTTAAGCATATCCCCTCCATCACCTTCTGTAATCCTTTACAGGCTATTTGTGGCTGGCCTATAAATCTAATTGCTGTAGCTGCTTTTCTCTGTCTCCTGCCGGTATGTTTCTCTTAGCAAGCGTGGTGGGCAGGAACCTACTGCTGACCCTGTCAGCCCCAAACAGAATTGTTTTTCTGTCTGAAGCACAGTGTGATGCATTTATGTATATGGCCTTAAAGGGCGGCAGCCTTTCTGTCTTCTGCCAGTAAACTGCAAACTCAAGTTCTCTACATCTTACCATCTCTCGCTTACCAGTTTCTTACAGAAATGACAGATGTCAAACAGATGTACTTGGATTCTGGATCGTCTTCCTTTCAGTGTATTTGTATATTCAGTCGCCTATCAGACTTAGTTATGGACCTTCCTATGACTCATTATGAACTTTTCAGGCAGCAAAGCTCACACTCTTTTTTGCGCATGCGTTTGTGTGTGAGACCACATGCCTATCTGTGTGTCTTTAATAAACATTGACCCTCTTAGCAAGTTTCAGTTAAATCTGATGGATAAGTAGGAATCTCCGAGATAAGAGGTCCCTGTAATTTACATGAAAATGAGCTGCTGAATATATGGAGAGAGGCCTGAATTATTTCCCCACTGAGAAAACAGCCATTAATGTTCATTTGCTCAGCGCTCTGGGAGGCACCTCTGAGCCAGCCCATGTGCGGCTGCCAACCAGGCACAGTAGGGGCTGTTTCCCCTCCTGTCCATCCAAACAGGCAGGTGACAGAGGAGGGAGAGGAGGAGATCTGTGTGGTGGGAGGAAAGAAGAGGAGATCGAGAGGTGTAGGATATAATTTCATGGAAGTAAGCCTTTGTTCTGCTGCTTTCTGTGCATTTTGTCACCAATTTAACAAACACATATCAGTTTATGTAGAATATATGGTAATTATCTCCATATGATCTTTTTAATAATTTACAGGATATAATTATGCAACGATGCCGTAGTTATATGGTGCTTCCTTAATGTATTTTAATCACTGCTTGTATCCAAGAATTTATTTTTTTTCACAAATAGCATAAAGTCCTGACTGCTAGATGGTTTCCTACAATTCAGGGAAAACTGATGGCCTCAAGCCAAATTAGAGGTGAAACATGTTTTTCAATACAAGAGCTACATATTCAATGATTCCACTAGTCTCTGTCATTTAAACTACTGTGCAGGGGAAAATCAGCAACAAACCCACGTATGTTAGGTTCAGAATATCTTTCTTCAGCTCTGTGTGGATGAAAAGGTTGTGTGTGCTCTCTCACTTCTCCCCATCCTTTCTCTGTCTTCCTTAACATGCTGAGCACGTCATCTTGTGCCTCTGTAAGGTCTCAAAATAGAGATGTTCCTAATCCTGTAGCTCTGTTCACAGAATATTCTTGAGCTGAAAGTCTATGATGAAAATGCAGTCGCTAAAGATGACCTCCTCTTCACCGTCCTCTTTGATGTTGCTAAAATCCAGCTGGGAGAAACTGTTCACTTGACTTTTCAGCTAAATCCAAAGGTGAGGAATAAAATTGCCTTGGCCACAGGAAGGAAATACATTTTTGGTATTACCTCCTAAATAACTTCTTGTAAAGCAATGGTAGGGGGGAGGGTTTATTTCCTATTGGTTTGCACTTCATGTAGCCTGTGAAATACCTTCCAAACCTTGTTCAGCAAAGTGGACAAGGTTTACCTCCCTACCTTGGACATAATTCTGAAGGTTTTTACTAGCTCCTCAAACCTCTTAGCAGGGTTTTTCTGACACCAGAGTGCCCTTTTTTCCTCTTTCATGACTCTGGTGCTCAAATATGTTTTGTTGGAGATAAAAGACTTCATTGCCATTGCGCAAAGTTTCTCTGTTAGAATTCCTTTTCCTGGGAACAGCACTTGTGAGTTTGGGCATACTCTGGCACAGATGTTGGAGTATTCACTTAAAAACTGATACCCTGTCCTGTAATTCTTTTGTGTGTACCTGAATACAACACAAAGATTCATGCTGAGGTGCTAAAACCCATTGACAGACAATTACTGTAACTATCTCATTACTTCAGTGTGCCTGAATGCATACATGATGACTTCAACATGGGATCTAGATGTACGATTTAGATACTTTTATAGATATGCTGCTTCATTGACTTTTCTTATAGGGTATGTATTGGTATTCAGCTCTACGGTGATATCTGCAGGCGGTCTATTAACTTGTCTGGTGGCTGGTCAATGTATTGTCCATGTTATAGGAGTCCTTTTGATCAGAAGAATTGAGAATGCCCTCTGCTATTCAACAGTATCAGTCTTCTGATAATGTTACCCAGAAAAAGCAAGGCTTTAGACAGTTTCAAGCCAACAGTTATTGCAGACGTAGGACTGGGGATTACTTATGTGACCATTTTACTCTTCCTCACCACCGAATGGACAAGTGCAGTCAGCCTGAGGACTGATGGTTAACGAAGGAGGGAGAATACTTTCCAAAATCAGTCTAACTCGATTCCTTTCACTTGTTTGAGCATACCCTAGAGAAGGAGGGAAATCTGATTTTAAGAGCTGTTTCAGGAACCAGAATAATCATTGACAACCATAGCTAGTGAGAAAGAAAATGAATTCAAATGCCTGTAATGAATGAATCTTTTACAGACACAAGAGATGCTGGAGGCTGAGTTTGCATTGGAGAGCATGTGAGTAAAACCCATACGGGACCGAAGAACTGTACTTTGCAAAAGCAAGCAAACACATGCTAGCATTTAGTATAACGTAGTTTAAAATGCTCAGCATCACAGCAACAGCTGGTGTTTATCACGTTAGTTGCATATTGGCTAAAACACTGTGTTCTTTATCTACCAAGAATCATCCTGGATGCTAATTTATCCCATTATTTGCGGGAAGAGGGAGGAGAATAATAAGAACTGCAGCCACTGTGCTTATTACTACTGTTGTTTACCGTTATCACTAAAAAAATAAGGAAGCCACATTTCAGATGTCTCCCAAAATTGAAAATCAGTGACGTATTTGAGACTATGCTGGACAAGGCAACCTTTAAGGAAAGTGTTATTCCTTGGTGTTTATTTAAGGACATATTTAGATCATATTAGTTCTGACTGCATTTTTTTCCCTCTCTTTCAGTCCAGTCCCTCCTGAAAAGCTTGTCACTAATGGTGTATTAGTGGTAATTTTAAACTATTTCTCTTCTATGTTTGTTTTCATGCTAGTGATGGAAGTGGTGAATCTGGCAGGTGCCCCAACACCTTGCTGCAGGCAGGGCTGAAGGGGAGGAGGGAGATGGGGGGTCGGACACTGGCAGCCGTCCTCTTGTGCTGCTCCCTGTGGGAGGATGTGTTCGGTAAGAGTGAACACAGCCATTGGGGATACCCAGAGACCTGTCCACCACCACCAGCTGATAGCAAGCCTCTTGACAAAGCCTGAAGCACTCTTTCATTGACTTACTGCCTCTGTGTCATTCCCTCTGGGAACTTCTCTTGGGACCCCCTCACGGCCATCCTGTTTTCCTCACCTCCATAGGATGATATGGAAGTGGCTTTCTCGGCTGCCCCTCACTCACTGTTTAAAGGAGGTAGCACTTGGCTGTCCAACTTCACCAAAGCAGGGCTGCGAGGACAGCCCTGTGATTTGACCGACCCATCAGTCTATCCTGAGGAGACCTCAGCACACTCCTGTTCCCTCCCTGGTTATTTCCCCTCCCCTCCCAGCCCTGCCCCTGAGGATGGACCACAGAAACAGCCATTTTCCTTTCAGCCGAAACCTGGCACATCTTCAGAGTGCCAAGGTCTTTCTCTTAGCAGCCTAACAAACACAAGGTGGCCAGTTTTCCAGACCCCAGGGACCCAGGTGACCAGAGACAGGTAGCAGTGAAGTGGCTCAGATACGGCATGTTTTGTAGACTTAATTCTCCCATCCTTCATCCCTGCTACAGTCTCGTGAAATTTCCTGCTTGGAAGTCCTGGTAGACAACAGACAGACGAAGAAAGAACCTTCAGGTTAGATTATAAACTAAAAAAATCTTATTTTATAGTAAGCTGAAATTTCTCATTTTTTTGTCATTTTCTTATCTGGTAATTTCCTTACTTTGTTGTTACAGTTAGAGCACAGGAATTGGATGGTTAGGAGTATATACAGGATCATAGATCCAACAATTGTAGTGTGCCTATGCTAACTAACTATAAAAACTGGATGTTGAAATTAGAGTGAATGATTAGAGTGATAATGAGTCTTATCAGTGCTGTAAAATAGAAATAAATATATATTTCTATCTCAATAATTTACATTTTGCCTAATTTGCCTGTACGTCTGAGTTTTTAAAACAGCTACTGCTGTTTTATAAACTCTTCGTTTTCGCTCTCTCTTTTTTTTTTTTTTCTCCTTTCCTGTAATGTTCCCTGTTTGGATAAATAGTCTGGGAGCTTTTAAACATTGTTGAATGTTTTATATATTAAAATGACAACTTTTGAATGACCATTTAATGTTCTGGTTTTGAGATCACAACCTTTAACTTCTCTGTATGCTTTTCATCTTTTTTTTTAGAAAAAGACTTCTTATTTTCAGTGAAGGGATCCTACGAAGAGAGCCAGACCCTGTCGCTGGGCTCTTCCCGGCGATCCGCGGAGCCCCTGGGCTTCCATTACATCAAGTACAGCCTGTCAGAGCTGCGTGTGGCTCTAGCAGAGAAGAAGCCTCATTTCTGCTCGGTATGTGATTGTTAGCTTGATTAAGGACAGTAAGCTCATGGTTTTCTATACTTGACTGGGCCAAATGGAAAGAATTTGTATTTTTAATCAAAAGCCATCTTTCGTGATCTTCTGCTCTGGAAGGGCACCGTACCCCCTAAGACACCTGAATATTAGATGCCAACTTGGAAACTGCTGGACAGTGACCCCATTTGAAAAAAAAAGTTGATGACAGTGCTTTTTTGTGGTGTATACATTCAGTATTTTTCTACATTATAATTTATCTTCCAGTGTACCTCAGGTGAAGAGAAAAAAGACTGCCATGCATCCCTCACTATTCCTCTGGATTCACTTCCCTTCAAGGAGAAAGTAGCAGTAGCAAAGGTGATGGATACCAACTTTTTAGAATAAATGTGAAGCTATGGACCAAAGATCACTGGGCGTGAGCTAACTAGATCAGTGTGAAGTAGAGGTTTAGAAATATAACTGCTAGCGCCCTTACATTCCTAACAGAGAGGGTCATGGACCTGTGCATTTTCATATGAACCGAGTAGAACCAAAAATCACAGCCAAACATTTGAGAGAGGGATTTCTGTGACCAGCTGGGGGACTAATGCAGGTCAGAGCAAATGCAAACGATGAGGCAAGACAAGGCACGCTGGCAGAGCTGGTGCTGGTTTTTACTGTATGCTGCTCTATGTATCTTTAGTATGAAACAATTTAAAGAAACTAAAGTGGTCTTGGAGAAGTTTTAAAAATTGGATGGATTTTCTGGTTGTTATGTCTTTGTGGCTCCAACATGGCTCTTCGAAAAAGTGAAGGGCTTCAAAGCTGACTGAAAGGAAAGGACATAAAATCATCTCCAGTGCTTATAGTGTGTTTTTTTTCTAGGATGAAACAATCTATTTACATGTGAAGTCAAATGACTGGTAAGAATTTATGTCTTTGGGTTTTGTGGTTGTGAAAAAAAGATGTTGCCCAGCTTTTTTGCCTTCTTACCTTTTTCTGTAACTAAGGGAGCAAGTAGTTAGTCAATGATTATATTTGCCCCTATTTACCCCATGTTAATTACCATGTCCAGAAGGTGAATGTTGTTAACTGTGCTGGATGGTATTTCTTGTTATGCTACTATTCAGGAGTTCAGTTTGGATGGGAAGAATAATCTTTTCTGGCTGCAAAATACATGGAGCTATGAGTTTAGAAAAATATGTGTTTATACCTCACTTTCCTTACTTGTAAAGAATCCAGAGTATTTGTATTTACAAAACCTGGAGGTCTTCAAGCAACAAATCCTAAATATTCCACTGTTTATAGTATCTGTATATGGATTGCAGTGTTTATGTTAGACACTTCTTGAAAATCAGTGTAGCAATAAACAATATTTCTGGGGTTTTTTTTCTGTAAGATTTTACAGCTTTTTAACTTTCTCAGCCTTTTCTCTACCTTGTCCATGCCGTCTGTGATGTGCTTTTGTGGGGCTGCAATAGCAGCTTTTCTAAGCCTAATAGCAGAGTTTGCGACTTGTAAGCATGGGCCCAGATATTAATTGTAAGTGATCATGCACATCCTCTTTAACCCTGGGCTTTTTTTTGAGGTCAAGAAACTTAGATGTTCGCTTGGAGTTTGATCTGTGTACGGAGGAGAAAAATTTCCTACAGAAACGGAGGAAGTTTGTGGCTTCTGCTCTGAAGAAAGCACTTCATTTAGAGCGAGACCTACAAGACCATGAGGTATGGGGAGCACCATAGGGACTGGACCGTGCTGTGTAACAGGAATGTGTGATGCTTGTAGCTGTTCGCATATTGTTTCTTAACCAGCCCTGATATATTCACCGCCCCGTGTAAAGCATCAAGAAATGTTTAGATGAAACAATGTGAGAGCATGGGTAGTATCAAACCCACTTGCTACACACGTTTGCTCAGCAAACAGAATGCCATAAATCAGTATTTTTTCCCTGCCCTATTTCTTTTTCATCTGTGAATTGTAGACCTGGATAGTCCTACTGTCTTAGCTGAACGTTCAGTCACCAAGGCCCCATAACGCATTTTATATTATCAGATTTTGGAGGGGGAAAACCTATCAGTTAAAGTGCTACATAACACTGACTGACAAGGATGTTTCTTATCACAGACTCTGGTGCTCATTATCTCAGCTGTATTGTCACTCTAACAGCACAAAGACACTCAACATTTTTCTCTCATCTGTCTGACGGAGTTAGGGTTTGTATTTGTTCATGTCCATGCTGGCATGGGGATGGTTGGTGCTTTAGGGAGGGATCATGGTCTGTGATCAGGCACTTCAAAAACGAAGAAGTTTTCATTCTGAGAGGGTTTTTTTTTTTTTCACCTATGCTTTTCCATTTGTCCGGGACAGCTGGACCAAAGGCATATTAAACATTATACGACAGAATGGCTTTGGATGCTATAAATGATGTCCCTGCTCACAAACTGTTCACATCAGTATATTGTTTCTCGTTAGCACGCTAGTTTCAGTAGAAAAAAAGTAGTTTCTTAAGTATAAGAATTTTTTAGGGGAAGTATTTGTAACTACTAATTTCAGATTTTCCAACAAGAGAATGTTTTCTCATAGTTAGGTAAACCCGAATCAGAATACTTTGCTTTGACCTGAAATGCTTGATTTGAACCAGGTCACTGCTGAGTATTTCCTTGATGCAATTGCCTGGAAATGTGTATGGGAAATGTCATTTGGCTCCTCTTCTCTCAGTGGGTTTCTTGGAGGAATTTGTCTTCCTGTAACACAATTTAGATTTCCATGCAATTAGGCTTCGTGGTTCATCACTGCAATTATATACTGTAGGTACTTTATAGGAAATGCAATCTAGTCATTATACTTACAAGAGAGGATGAGCTCTGCTTGTTCTCAAAATGGAGCTCTCATGAGATGATGTACCACTAAGGAAAATGCAGACTAATATTGAAATGCCTTGAAACAACAAGTTTTGAGCCATTTTTGTAAGCCAGCATGTAACGATTTAGAATCAAAATGGATTGATTTTGGTTAAAAAAGTAAAAATTAGCTAATTACCAAATCTTTTTTTAAATTATTATTTTTCTGTGCAAAATACCAGGTTTTCATCTTTTTCTCCCCTGCTTGGGGAAAAGGTGAAATGTTGGAATGGCTGGACAGAAATGCTGCAATTTACTCAGCTCTGATCACATGTGCTGGTAAACTAAGTTGTTGCTTACCACTGCCGTGTTGATATTTAAACAGGTACCAGTTGTAGCAGTCATGACAACAGGAGGTGGCACCCGGGCACTGACATCTCTGTTAGGCAACCTGTTGGGTCTTCAGAAGCTGGGTCTCTTAGATGCTATTTCATACATCACTGGGTCGTCTGGTTCAACATGGTAAGGAGATCCTGAACAAAGACATCATTCCTTCCCTCTATAGTCTGCTGTGTGAGGAGATTTATTCTCTTTGTTTTGTTAAAGGAAGATGTACTACTTCAGTCTTGAGCATTTGTATTGCTGCGTTAGGAACACATTGCCTGAGCTGGCATATGGCCTAGGAATGGCTTATGGGGAACAACACTTTCCTTGACCCTTTGTTTCTCCTCTAGGATTTTTCCTAGTGAGTGACTCTGATGCAAATCACAGCCTTGTGCAGAAACCTACATAGAGCGGAGGGGCTTTTTGCAAGTCCTCAGGTCTCACTAGGGATTTGAGGAGTCCTCTATATCAAAAAATCTTTTCTCTTCCATAATAAACTGAGCCCAGGAGATGTTTTTTATGAACCTCAGCTAGTTTGTTTGATGCGGTCCTTAAATCCAAGTCGAAAGAGTGAAAGCGTATCGAGCATATGACAATGTACTTCCTTCCTTTTCCCCAGGACCTTGTCACATTTGTATCAGAGCACTGACTGGTCACACAAGGATCTATCCGGACCCATTGGTGAAGTCCGCAGACATGTGACCAAGAGCAAGCTGAGCTGTTTTTCCCTGGAGAGCCTGAAGTACTATGACAAGGAGCTAAATCTGCGGAAGCAAGAGGGATACCAGATCTCTAGCATTGATTTTTGGGGGCTTCTGCTGGAAAAAGCATTAAGTGATGGGGTAGTGTGTCTATGTTTTCCCTAACAGCTGGTGAATACTGTTGTATGGAAAACGAAGCTCCAGGGAGAGGTGCTAGCCTGAGAGCATGCCAGCATTATCCAGCAGATGATTTCTGCTGACTAACAAAGGGGATTTGTCCCCACATATCTCTTAACAAATAATTAGCAGCCCAAGAGTATTCCGCAGAGCAGGAAACCTATGTCTCCTTCTACCAGTATGAGTACCCACCTAACAGCAGAGTTCTGCTCTTGGTTTCTTTTGCTCTGTTCCTTTCTGTGAGAACTTAAATAATCCATGCAACGTGGATACATTTACTGGGAAGAACGAGAGACCATTGTACCACAAATTGGTAATTAAATTGGTAATGATTGGTAATTAAATAAGTTTATGTGGATGTGTAAATGTTTAGATCACTCCTTGGTTAAAAAAATGTCTGGACATAAAATGAGTGGAGAGAATAAGAAAATGAAGATGGAAACAGGTTTTTATTTTGCTGTAATCTTGCAAGCCCATACACCATGCCAAGACGGTCCCTCGGTTTTGTTCTTTCTGGTCAATTCACAGAAAAACAACCACAAACTCTCAGATGAGCGGCAGGCATTGAATCAGGGTCAGAATCCCCTACCTATCTACATGATCCTCAACATCAAAGATGACTACAGCCTTTCAGAGTTCAAAGGTGATGGCAAAACTCAGCTGTATCTGGGCTCCATTGGTGTTCAAATGATCTGCATTATCAGTTACTGTATGTTCTGCAACCCCTTGCACTGTTGAACCGTAGCATTGGTAAACAGTTCCTCTTCCTCTTTAACTTCCGATTCCTCTTCCATTTCTAGACTTTGTGCCCAGGATCTGAGAGGAACTCATCTTCTATGGGGCAGGGATAATTTGGGGGAGGTGGTTAAGGACAGCCAAGGTACTCCCAAGTCAGAGCCTTAGCTCCATATGTGGGGTAAATTAGGCTGACCCCTTTTGCTATAAACTTCATTTATGTCCTGTCTGAACAGGCTCATTGGAAAGTTCCGTATGAACAAGTTTGGGAAACACTAGTAAGTGATAACTCCTTACCCTGAGGAAGGGCAGTCTGTGGTCACCCTGCTGATAGGGTTTGTCCTGCAGCTGCTTCCTTGTCATTTCAGAGCCCATCCTGCAAGGAGGTAGCGATAGGATTGAGATTTAAAAGTCCATTTTGTGCCTCTGCAGAATGGGTGGAGTTCACCCCTTATGAGGTTGGGTTCTTAAAATACGGCGCCTTCATTCGAGCAGAGGATTTTGGCAGCGAGTTCTTCATGGGTCGCCTGATGAAGAAGCTCCCCGAATCCCGCATCTGCTTCATGAAAGGTGATGTGCTCCATTGGGAAAATTTGAATTGTGTAAAAATATACTTTGTTTTTAATATAATACAGACCTTGCATATTGCAACAAGTGCTCTGCAACATGCAGGACTGAAGCAAAGCATCCAACATGTTCTCACCTCTGGGTGAATTCCTTAGACACTGGAGATGAGCTAAAAAATACTTAGAGGAAATTTCAAATAACATTATTCACTGTTGCTTTTGTCTTGAACAGTGACTCTCATGCCTGAAGTTTCAGGGCTGCTTAAAGAGGTTAGGTTTATTTTGAACAGATCAGCAACAGAATTCCACGTGGGAAAAATTCATATTTTGAAACAGAAATCTTAAAACCAAATTTGTCTATGAATGGAATGATTTTACAACAAAAAAGCAAAGTTGTTACTGAGTTTGCCATAAAATATGGCAATTCTGAGCAGTTTTTTGAACTCTTACTGATATTTTTGCAAGTTTAATAGTATTCTAAATCATTTGTAATTTTGCTAGCACGGTTAAATCAGTGAGTTTTGTTGTCCTTAATTCAGTAAAGTGAGTGGCTCACAGTAATGCATGAAAGACAACTTTGCTGTTTTTATGCAATTCTTGTTTTAATTTTGCATAATGCTAGAATTCTCTACCCCATCCCTTTGTACGCTGGTTCTCTGGAGTGAAGTTGCCTGCAGAAGAGTCCATCTGCTCTTAGACTGTGAACAACAGATGCATTACATGTAAATAAGCACAACACACGACAGGACAGCAAGGATACCAGTAAGAAAAGGTTTTCTCATGAACTGAAAAATCCATACAACCAGCAATACCGTGTGGTATTCCTTATTTGGTGCGCAGAGAAATTGCGTGCCTCAATGTATGGTGCAGAGGGAGACCAGAGTCATATTGGTACAATCATGAGAAAAAGCTGGGCGTGAGGAACAGAAGATTGTGCTTGGCCACACAGACACTAAATCTCAGAGCTTTAATGGCTATGTTTAGAGCTTTTAGTGATGTCATGAGTTAAGAAAAGAGATGTCTGAGGGAGAAGACTCAGAAGATACCACAGGATCTAAGAGTATAAATAGGTCTAAAAAGGGAAGACAAATTCATGGAAGGTAGTCCCACTGGTGGCTCTGAAACACAATAGTTCACATGCAGCCACCAGCACTGGCTGTACCAAACCGAGTACACTGCAGAAGAAACCCCTTCATGTTTTCCATTTTCTTGTATTCTTCTGTTAAGCACCCAGTGCTGACTGCCAGAGGTAGGAGATCGATCACAGAACTAGGTAGGACTATGGAGCCTTCTTCTGAGAACACTGTGCCTCCGTTGCAGTTTTGTAGTGACAGTGGTGTGGTCATACCAGAGGTGGCCAGGTAGCAAGCACAGCCAAAACATTCAGTCTGGGCTGAGCTCTGTGTTCTCACCCCCAGTACCTGAATTAGGCTGGTGACCCCACAGCCATACCTGTATCTTTAGAAAGGATGGAGTGGCGAGTTAAAGCAATGTTGCCATCTAGTGATACAACATGTAATGCCCTCTTGGGTTGCAATTAAAATGTGCTATTACAGCATGGTGGTTTAAAGATAAAAGCAAGGTGTCATTTGCAGCGAGGGGTAAGGCGTTTTATAAGAGTGGTGGCTAGGGCTGGAAAGATTGGATGAGCTTAGGGGGATACAAGACCATCAGGTTTCCAGAAGAAAGGCTGGGGTGCATGAAAGCTTGTCTGCTATTTTCAGCTCTGTCAGCCTGGTAAAAGATGCTGTCTCTCCTCGTAGTCCTTATTTCAGCAAATATAGGTACCATGAAAATTCAGTGCAAGAGGTTAGGGAAACAGAGCTGTGTAATTACGACCAAGCCCTAGCAGGACACCAGTGTTTGGAAGATATTAAAATGCATGAGCAGTGTGTAACTCCTGGGGCTCGTGGAGCCGGAAGAGTTATGGAGTGAGGAGGCACCAAGCGAAGACAGGAGAAACGAGAGGGGCTGCCTTCTCACAGCAGGCCTGCACAGAAGCTTCTCAAGCTGCAGGGAGATGAGGTCGTGTTGATGGAAACTGGCCAGTAACTATCTGCAAATGAACTCTGGTTGCCAGCTAAGTGGAGAGCCAGAGAGCCCCTATCCGAGTTCTTAATTATGTATTTCTAACATTTCTCAAGCGAGTCCCATTCTTATTACTGTGAAGTAAAAGACCCTTGGCTTCTTGTCCCACTCCACAAATAAGCCAGGCTTAAAAGGGAATTGTATTTGTTACTAATTTAAGGAATGCATAATTATTGTATTGTGGAATTCAAGTTATTGCATACTTTGTGATGTATGACTTTTGAAAAGCTTTCGCTGGTAGAGATTTTCAAGACAAAGCTCAGCACTGCCTTCTCTGGCAGAGTTCTTCTCAGGGCCTGCAGCAGAGCTGTGGAGCAAGAAACACTTTTCAAGATCCAAGAGGGTTTTGGAGATTTCTGTACTGGGGAGACATTTTTAGATGTTCTTCTAAGTGGGAGGGCAAAAGTGGAAGAAGGACTATGGGGATTATCCAACTGTGGCAAGGGAAATCTTACAAGGAACACAGAAGATGTCTTGTTTTAGAGGACTACTCTGCAGACTGTCCCAAACTGTGCTCTAACCACTTGGATCTTGGCTGTTCAGGAGCAGCCTCCAAACCTTTAACTAAGTATACAGTTGTATACGACATGCTTAGTAGACCAAACCCTTACTTTATGTGAAATGGCATGGTTTTACTCTCTGATGACAGTTGCTTATAGGACAGGAATATGCAGGCTGGCAATGTTGGTTTGCAGTGTATTGGCAATAGCTGTATGAGACAACGAATTACAGTGGCTGAAGGCCTGGCGCAGGGTTTAAAACTATTTAGGTTCCTCGTTGAGGACAGAATGTGAGTTGCTACAAAAGAACTTAATACAGTTTTTGGAAACGTTGAGGCATTTCGATACTCCTCACAAAGCCGAAACGTTATTTTTTTAAAGAGATATTTTCCATTAAACTGTTTCCAAAGCAGTTTCCCTGTTCTCTACCATTGCACAGGCCTGTGGAGCAATGTCTTTTCCTACAACCTGTTGGACGCCTGGCATTCGTCGGATCCTACAGAAAGGTGCTCACTGAGGTGTACCCAACACAGCACTGTTGATGTTGGTTGGTTATGTTTCTGTTTCTGCTTTACCTGTTGTCTTATTAATCTTTAAATGAATGTTACATTCAGATGCATATAGTGTGAAATCTTTATGAAAGCTTTTTAAATCTTAAAACTGAGGCCAATGCTGCACAGTTTTGGTGTTGTGTTGTGTCCCTGTGTGTCGTGTCCCCCCCGAGGTGTCCTGTTGCCAGTGATATCTAATTAGGTTTCCTCTCTGAATTAATTCATAGCAACATTACTTCCATTAATCTCCCTTGGACTGAATTTATGCAAGTGATGATTTGCCACCAAATATAAAACTACTGAAGATTTTAACAGCTCACCTTTGCCAGGGGCCTTTCAGTGAACCCGCATGTTGTAACAAACACCTCAATGCTGTGTTCTCTGTCTGCCTTGGCAGATCATACTTTTCATATGTTGCTGTTGAAGACTTGGATATATTAATTACATGGAACTCCATTTCAATTTTCTTTGATCTTCTTGTAAGCCTGTGTGCTCCTTAGAGGTGTTGGCTGTCCTCCCTGTGTTCAAATGTGGTTAGCGAGTTTGGTTTATGGGCTTTTCATCACTTTCTCCAGGGAAGCGTTGCAGAACCCCGAGCTCAATAAATGCCTGCGACAGAAAGTCATTTGCCCTCTTTCCCAATCCCATGAGGTGCCACTCAGCACAATCCTTTTTCTCTGCTCTTTTCTGGGTGTCTAAGTCTCCTGACAACATTTTTTTTCAAAGCTGGTTGGGACTCATTTTGAAAGAAGCTGGTCCCAATTCTCAGCCTCCACTGACCTTCCGACAGGGAATCCACCTATGAATTCTATCAGGCGGTAAATCACTTTTTTTCCAGCTTTAAGAAGTTTGTTGCCACTCTGGCTTTGTCTTTCATGGAATACGCCTTACTCAACATTGATTTTCTTCTTGTTCCTACTTTGATATTGATTTGATTGCATGTTGCCATGTCTTATTAGGATCTTTTCGCCTCTCGCTAATATTAGATGGCTTTTGGTAATTCAAGTATTGCAAAGAACTGTATCAAAACAACAACTTGTTAATCTCCTCTACCCTTCAGAAGGAGATGAGCCTTCCCTACCAGCCAGGAGCCACGAGTTGGAAACTTACTTAGTCACCCCTGAATGTGGCATCATGGGCATCATTCGGCAGGTTCTGACAGAGCGGGTGATGGTTTCAAAGTTCTACAACTTCCTGAAGGGGTTCCAGGTGCACAATGAATACCTCCAGAGCAAAAGCTTCCGTATATGGAAAGGTAAACATCCCTGAATACTAATTTTTATCTGCTTAGATGGTTGGTGTTTTCATTAGTGAAAAGAAGGCAGAGGATGAACAGGATTATTCTTCACTTTGTTTCCAAAAATTTCAAGATAGCTAGTTAAATTTCATCCAGTCAAATCAGCTGGGCAGACCTGAGCATCTTTAACAGAAGTGACTTGTTAGGTATCAGCACTTTTTCACTGAGCTTAAAGTGAAACTGCAAAACACATCAAATTGGGGCACAGCTCTGTTTTTACTGGAATTAAAGTGTTAATAAATACTCCAAGAAGTCCCTTGATTCCAGGGAAAGGCAACTACTGCTCATCAGGGACAAGGGAAGAGCAGCACAAGAAGTGAAGGAGCTCTGCCTTTTTACCTTGGACAAGTCTGTCTTTTCTGTGTCAAGGCTGAGCTTCTGTAGTGTGTCAGGGGCTTGGAAAGTAAAAGTAGTAGGGAGACAAGAGGCATTTTTTCCTCCCTTATTAGCCAAACAACAGATATGTTACTTCTTCAGTGAATCACTCATCGTAAGAAATATTTCCTTTTAGATACTGTGCTAGAGAATTTTCCCAACCAGCTGACAGAAACAGCAGAGTTCATGTGCCTGGCAGACACGGCGGGATACATCGACATTAGCTACCCACCGCTCATGAGGCCAGAGAGGAAAGTGGATGTTGTCCTACACTTAAACTATTCTTCTGGATCACAGGCATCGGTGCGATGACCACTCTATTTTCTTCAGTAATGACCACTGTCTTTTAGCCCTTTTAGCACTTTAACTCCTAAGGAGTCAGAATAATTTATGTAGAAGAAACTGATTCTGGGAGAAAAGGATTCTTGGTGTACAGCTCCCGTTTTGTAGATGTGTAGGTCTCTCTAATGCTGGTATACCATGGCAAATCCCCTAAGGAGAACAGAAGTAGTATTGGTTTTCTTAATCTTTTATTTTAATTAACCCTCTGATAGGAAAATGCTATGTCCTAGACCTGTGTGCTCCTGGGTTCTCGATACAGCTATCGAGGCTGCACTCTGCATGGAGTGTTTATCTGGAACTAGTACCACCACTCATGAACTTTTTTCATTTGTCTTACGATATCCATCTAAAGATATCCACATGCAGTTGAATTAGAAGTGATTTGTCCAATTGCCTTTAGAACAGTAACTGGATTTTGTTGTTGTAAATTGTGGAGGAGAATTGTCCTTTGACACCATATCTGCTGTTTCAAATACCAGCTCACAACCTGGCCTATAATTCCTGGTACTACATATGGGTAAGACAGAAATTCTTAAAGACTAAAGTTTTCATATGCGCCAACCAGAATCAGGAACAAAAATCATATTTTCAAAAATGACTTACACATCTGCAAGATTAAACTAACATTTCAGTCAAGATGATGTTTGTTCCCAGATGCCTACATCACTTTTCACAACCATCTTAAGGCATCTAAGATGGTTAGGAGGCTTTTAAATATTTCACACCAAGTCAACAAAATGTCAGTACCTCTATGAAACCGTATTTAGAAAAAACGTAGCATTTTGGATTCCTGTCCGTTCTGCTCATTTCAGGATTTGCTCCAGTAAAGGGCATGTTTCTGTGCCCTAAGTGGCTAGGCCACCCCTGCCTGCAGCCATGAACATCTTTTATTTACCTTGCAGATAAAGGCTGAGGAGGAGGTAGGACAACAATCGGGAGTGCAAGTTGGAGGCTGGGTCTTGAAATGTTGTTCTGTTAATAACTAGTACTTAATATCTCATGCAAGAGACAATGGCCAGAAGAAACACTGAAAGTGAATGCTGCTCCCTGATCTTTGCAAAGAGACGTTGATGGATGTGTTGTGCATTTGGAAAAGTGGGGGGGTGGCAGAATTTCTGACCTTTTTTTCTGTCTGAATGCAGCCTTTGGAAGAAGCCTCCAAGTACTTCCTAAAGCAGGGAATCCCATTTCCCAAAATCCACCTGAGTGAAGAAGAAAAGAAAAATCTGAAGGAATGCTACATCTTTGAAGATGCAGAGACCCCGGAGGCGCCGACGGTGGTGTTTTTCCCGCTGGTGAATGACACCTTCAGAAAATACAAAGAGCCTGGTAAGCCCTGGGGCAGAGACGGCCCTCCCACCACCTGGCCGCCCTTTGGCTGTGTCAGGATGGGAGACATGGTCTAGCGTGGTCCTCTCTGTCCCCTGCTGTGGCTTCCGTGGGAGAGAAATGCGGGTGTCTAGGTAGCGAGGAGCAATGTTGCACCCCATCTGGAAAGTGGGATGTCCGACTACATTTGTACCCCATTGACGACCTTTCTTTATTTGTCAGGTGTGGAGCGCAGTCCTGCTGAGATGGCGCAGGGCAACGTGGATGTTTCCAGCATTTTTTCCCCGTACTGCTTAAACAGCTTTACCTACACAGAGGAGGAGTTTGACAAGCTGGTAGAATTGACCAGCTACAACATTCAGAACAACAAACATCTGATCCTTCAGGCTTTAAATTCAGCTATAGAGCAGAAACAACAGCACAAAAAATAAATGCCATTCTGAGTTTCAGAAAGATATCCAGATAATATGTTGGGTTTTTTTTTTTCCTGCAGAAGAATCAAGACCTGTTTGTGAATGAACATGACAGACTTAGGAAAGTACAAAACTTGTCTCAGCCTGTGGCTCCTCTCCACCACATGGCGATCCTAGATAAACCAATCAAACAAAATAATCATTAGTGTTGTGCTTTATTTATGTTGGATTTCACTGCTCGTGAACATTTTTTTTCATGTACATACATGTATATGCAGTAAATCAAAGCTTAGGAAATATGGGGCTTATTGTCAAGTTTTTTAAATGATGAACGTGGGACAGCAATATCAATTCTTCCAAAATTTACTATACTAGTAGAAGTTATATGTGAAGGGAGACAAACGAGCTGCAGATATTTGATTTATTCCAAATCAAGTGCAGCAGAAAAATACATAATAAACGTGGACCACTTCAAAGAAAAAGAGAAAAGTATATTTTCATATAGTGTCAACAAGAAATTTTGTTGGAAATACATGCAAAACTAAACATAAGAGATACAGAAAATCTGAGATTTCACATAGAAAATACAAATTTTCTATGCTTCTGAATTTACAAGTTTTGTTACAACAGCAATATTTAGGTTTGGAAAATCCCTTGGAAGTGACCGTTCCAAACCCTGTTGTGAGTCAGGATCGGCTCTTCTGGTGCGTATGTAAGTACCTAACCTGAGGTTGTGCTTTTCACTGAATGCTCATGGTATTTAGAGGACCCAGCTCAGCATCTGCGTCCCGTTAATTTCAACAGGTTTAATAGTATTTCTTGTTATTATAGGATGGGATGCTGTGAGAATAAAAACATCAGAAACTGAGAGGCATTCAGATTTTGTGGTGAGAAGGCAAGCTAAGTGCTTTACACTGATATCCATGGGTAATTCATGGGTAATTGCTTAACTTTGTCAGTCCCTGACTGTATACGATCAACATACGGTCTATGCAACTACTATAAATAGCACAAGGCAATTTGTTGAACTGCTTATTTTTGAGATGAAGACCAAAATAATTATTTGCTTTATGAAGGATTTTAATAATGCAAATACTTTGTAAACCTGTTTCATTACAACAGAGATGCTAATCTAAAAAAAGATATAATGCTTCAGTCAGTATCAGCTGCCCTTAATTACTTCAAATTTAAATGAAACGCAGTAACTTGTCTGTGCTGAAGTAACATGTATGGGCACACAGAGAGCTATGCATAATGCAATCATAGCCAAAATAGAAAATAAATCCTTAATTCAAAATGAAATGTGAGCCTCTAAGAGGCTGAAAATTTCTCTTCCCTCTTGCTATGATTGTTTGTCTCTCTGTCTTCCTTCAAGCATTCCTTGATGGCTTTTAAGCCTTTGTCATCTTTAGTCTCCCACACTCACCTCCGATGACCTCAGCCCCCTTAGGGATGGTGCGTCCTTGCCCCAGCTGCTTTTCCAGGCCCTCACAGCTCCATCCAGTTTGCAGCCCTGGTTCAAACCTCCAGTGTGCTGAAATGGCTGTTTATTTGCTGGTGCTCATCAAGGGCTCCTCTTTGTGATCTCTGCTGCTGAGTCACGCAGTCCCTTTTGGCATTGCCTCTCCTCTGCCCCAGCTCTAACTCCTTCTCAACCTTCCCTGTTTATCATTATGGCAAACCCGTTTGAGTGACACACGTGTTTGCTACTTCTCCCACCTGCCCGTCTTCCAGAGGGAGTTTCGGGCACCTTCAGGCTGCAAATGGAGTTCCCAGCCCTGCCATCTAAGGCCTTTGATGACACCAAATTTCAAGAACCCTATCTCTCTCTTCCCGTCCCTGCCTTTAACTATACCCCTTTGCTTCCCTCGCTACCTTTTTGTTTGTTGGTTTAACAGAGGGAAGCCCCATTTATTCCCCGTGTGCCACTAAGACATGCTCTACTGTACTTTCCAGGGGCTGAGCCCGTCCCACCTCCTGGCAGTCTGGCCAGGCCCACACGATAGGTCTTAGTGGTGCTTTCAGTATGGGTAAAGTTCTCGGACAAGAACTGCATCTTCTTGTCAATTGTCCCCTTGCAATCCTCAAACATCCATTACTTTCTTCTGTCAGATATACCCACAGCCACCTGAGTCCCACAGCAAGGTCCTTGCTGTTACCCAGAAAATACCTAAACGTCCTGCATTGCTGTAGACCCTGAAAAAGGTCTGGCTTAATCCTCCATCCAGCCATCCTTTTCCTGGGGGCCTTCACCCAGAGATGCATAGCAACTGCATAGGTAATGCTCTTAAGTTGAGGGGAAGGACACCAACCCCATCATGCCATCTGCAGTTGGTTTCTCTCTCTCTGAGGGAGACTCACCTCTCCAGGTGACAGCTCCTCAGCAGTGGCCTGTTCTCCTGACTCCCATCTAGTCAGCACTTCTGGTTCACGTTTAGTAGAGGTGCTTTGTTTGTGACTTAGGGGGTTGGTTAATTTGTTGGGCTCAGCTTGCTTTTTATCATTAAATTTATTAATTAGTTGCACAGAACACTTCCAGAAGATCCTGGTTGTCAGTTCTTGCAGGCCAGCATGGAGGCTTTGTGTGGCTTTGTCTTCGGGCGTTTTTTGTTCTGGCTCAGCTGCTAATGGGGTATGTTTCCCGTGCTCAGCCTCTGGGCTGTACTGAGGCATTGAAAGAATGTAGGTAACAGCTGCAGATGTGGGCATTTAAAAGCCCTTTTGGTTCTGCAGGTTGGGAGTGTCCCTTTTTACAGGAAATAGGAGTAATTTCAAGGGAGGAAACAAACTAGGAGGGGAGAAGCACTGCAAAAACCCAGGCCCACGCTGTATCACAGTGTTAGCATGATTTTTCCTAAATGTTTTAAAAGACAGAACTTTTGGTAGCTGTGGTAATAGGAACTACAAACACTAACACGCTGACCTCCTTAATTGTAATGAATATGTTCCGCATCTTTTCTGTGTCTGGCTTTTCCTTCTTACCTATTCATTATCTGTAGGTAAGTGAAGGGATTAGCATGCAATTGCACCTTTGCCTCAGCCCTTCTGATTATCACAGAGGTGCATCGAGAACTGGGCAGCTCAATGAGGTGAGTCAGCCCATAGGAACCCAAGGAAAGCAGCAGTGGGATTTTTGAACCCCTCGCAAGGCATGTGAGTACTCGGACAGTCCCGTCGGGTGAGTGTCACTGAGGAAGCAGAAGCTAATGGGATGGTTGGCAGCACCATTTTATGCTCTTCTGTAGCCCAAGGAGTGATCAAACAAGAGATTATTGCAAACAGTCTGAGTGAAGTGAGCTATTCGTTTGTGAGACTACAGGTTGCACCACACGAATGACGGGAAATGTGTCTGCCACAGTGGATACAGGAGAACGTGGGTGGTAGAGCAGGACTCCCTTCTGAGAAACCCTGTGCCAAAACCTGCTCACGTGTAACTGCAGTGTACGTGCAATATCCCACCATCTTACTAGAGTGATAATGCTGCAGAGGAAGCCATCAGTGCCTCATTTCCAGCAGGGCTGGTTTCCTCATGCTCTGGTCATGGTATGCTAGTCAACAGGTAGCAATAGGTGAGAGCTGTGTGTCTTTCATGGCATTGAACTTTTGTACCTTTGAGCTCCTCCTGAAAGTCTGTCCCTTGCAGGGTTCCCATTGAAGCCCAGCACACCTGTAGTGTTCATAAAACACTTCCCCAGCGCTCCTCCCACCCCTCCAGCTCTTCGTATCAAAACTCTGGGATGTCTTGTCACGTCTCCAGTTTCTTGCTCCTTGGGTCCTGAGGTCTCCTCTGCACTCCCTTCAACCCACTATTGCTTATCCCCTCTTCTCCATGCAGTTGGCTGTCTCACCTAGATGTCATGGCCTGATCCCAGCTACCCTAATGCTTGTAGTAGTCATGCTTGTTCCAAATATGTCCAAACTTCCAGCATTCAGACTTAAAGCTTCTGGAGGTATCACTGCAGTAGGGAGGAGACATGAGACAAAGGGGAAGGATTAAGAAAACAGATGATATAAAAAGCAAGGGAGGGAGGAAGGAGAGAAGAAAAAAAAAAAGTTGTATAATACCCAAATAAAAGTGAAAAAGGGAATTATAGCTATGTGGTATTGAGATGGACAAAGGAAGGAAACAAACATTTTGGAAAGCCAAGAAGTCAATGGGAAAGAAAAGATGGCAGGGAATGGAAAGAAGAAAAGAAAGAGGAAATCAGGAAAAAAAAGGTGGTGGAGACAAACATTTAAAATGGAGATGAAGGTATATCCCTCCTCTAGTTTCTTCAAAGGAGTCTTGATGGGCTGTTCCATTAAAAACAATAGCGACTAAAAACCCTAATCCAGAAAACTTGATGGCATTAAGTCCTACTGCTGAGATTCTGACCTCTCTGGGCTTACAGATGCCTGATACACGTACTGTGAGTGCTTTCTAGCTCCCAGCTCTCTCTTCTTTTCTCTGCCCTTAACCACTGGGAAAAGACAGTCCCTCGGCCCCTAGCAGTACGACTTTTCCTGCCAGCTGCTGCTTATTGCACCCTTCTCTCTCTCAGCTATAATCTGTAAATTCATTGTAAATACACAAAATGTTTGCTCCCCTCCTGTTTCCTTTCTTGTGCTGAGGTAATGGAGCATCCTTAGAGGCTGATAACTATCAGGGAAGGAGCTGCAAGTTTCTACATATATTAATATGCACTTTTAAATCTTGAGCAATTGATAGTTTGTTTCTTTAATTTTGCAATTTCTGCTACTCAGCTGGCTGACATCCAAAATTGTTCCAACCAGCCTTGAAAGCAAGCCATGCTCCAAATTCCTTCTTGAGCTCCAGTTGTTTTGGTTTGGTATCTATCTACTTTGTAAACTTACAATGTAGTTTATTTTTGAGGTTTAACAGATGATATGATATCCTAGAATTTGTTACAGATGAAATGTTTTGGCCCCATGTGCAGAAAAGTATTCAGAAAATCCTTTGTAGATCTTTAACAAATACCTTTTCTGGTCACTCTTAAGTTCTGGTCCATGATTGCTGCTGGTGCAGGAGCTGATGGCCTGTAACCCACAGCTAGTTTGGGGCATGGGAGGAAGCACCATATTGGTCATACTGGTTTCCAGCTCATGATGAGGTGATAAACTTGTATGTAGTCTGAAGAACTGTGGAGAGTGAACAGTGATTCAGAAAACTTCTGGAACTGTTTCTAGTTTACTGTACGGCTGGGAAACTTTCTGCAAGTACAGAAAACGTCCCACAGTGAGACAACTCCGGGCACAGAGGACTTTCTCACTGTACAGGTAACCATCAAGGACTGGACATTTGCAACATGCATAAAATCCGAGAGAGGTGAAATGGAGCACAAAACTCCGCTTCAGTTATGCTGCTCCAAGGCTGGTATGGCAAGTGCTGGGCTTTATCCAGTGCATCAGTAACTGTAACATGAAAGAAACATAGCCAAGCATTTAGCAGTGAGTGCAGTGATGTAAAAAGTCATCAATGATGCCAGTCTCTCTACTGGGAAAGTAATACCTTTCAGTATCAGAGCTGTGTACTAGTTATATGCTAGATGCATACAAATGCTGATGCGCATATGTGATGGATATAAAGTGCCGTACTTTTCTCAGTATGATCGTCATGTCCTAACAGGAATATATTCTAGTACTTTCAAACTTTTTGGTTAAAGACATGCTCTAAAATTAATTTCCCAGAAGATTCCTTCTTACCTGTGATGGGGTAAGACGACAGACAGCAGTAGTGCCTGTGAGTTTCCTCTCCTGCTCCACATCTCCTTCCTTCACTGACTGCACAAGTGATGGTCTAAGACACCGATCCTCCTGCGGGAAGAGGACGTAGCCGAGCCGGAATGCCCATCTGACTCTGCTCTTCAATGCCGTTTTTTGTATAGAAGTATCTCTATGTCTGAGAGCAGTGAGGTGGTCACAGCCAGTCCTGGTCGTGTTTCCAGCTTGCCAGAATAACCCCAGGCTCATTTTGCCTGGCCTGTTCAAAGGCTAGGCAAGCATATACTGTTGCAAGGCACTTAGGGGGACACTGGTTATCAGCAGTTTCGGTCCAGCCCAAGACAGTGATAAAAGAAATCACAAAGCTATATTTGAACATGTTGAAAAATGTTAAGTTTGTCATGGAGCTCCATTTCTCCACAGACTGTCTCTGCAGTCAGACGTAATACAGGTACCTTTGCCAAGTGATTGATGCTTCTACAAACTGGGTTGTAGTGTGAATAAGAAACCTAAGTATTAGAGGGAGCACGAGGTCTAGCAAGCACTAAAGGACGAGAGTAGTGTGCTGTTTGCTGCCAGGGCAACTACGGTTAGATCTTTGAAGCAGGTAGGTTGTTTTGCTTCATCTATCCTTAAATTACTGAAATATGAAATGTAAAGAAATAAAATCATTCCACTTGGAGCCTCTGCTTTTCATTCTACAAATTGAGACCATCCAGCTTTGTACATTCAGATTTTAAATTAGATAACACTAGTTCAGTTGTTAATGAGAGCCTTGGAGTTTTCTTTCTTTATGGCATTCCTTGTGGAGTCACTCAGGTGGGAGCAGAATACCTCCGTTTAGCTGAAGGCCATATAGATCATTCCAGATGGCTGAGTGTGCATATAATGGGGAATTAACTCCGCAGATGTGGAAGTCTGTATGCAGAATCCACCTGTTGTTCTCCCCGGGTTTCCTTGAGGACAGGGAATCTCAACTTTCTTAAGATTCGTCACCTTTAGAGGGGTTTCTAGGTGAATATCATCACTCACACTAATGGTCTTCTGAACTAATCAGCCTTGGGAAAGCTGGCCTGCTCTAATAACAAGTATACCCATATTTTTAGTGTCCTATGGCAGGTCTTCCAAGGTCAGGCAGGTCTTCTTTTCTGGTGAGGCTAAAAAAGAAGACGAATGACTGTTCTCTGAATTAAGCTGCAAGAGGAGTTCTCCAGGATGCAGCTGAGAGTGTCCGTGACCTGAGGCCGAAAGATGCTCTTGTACTTCAAGTGTGGGCAGAGCTACTTTTCATGCTGGAAATGCAGATGCTATGACACAGCCTACTGTTACCGGAGCTGCTAGTTTGTTATTCATTTGTTTTTCTGTGTTTGAAGATGGTAATTTCTACTGGGTATGCCTGGAGATGTTCATGTGCTCTTTTGTTCATGTTCTTTGGTTGAACAAAATCTCTCTAAAATAAAACTAATAAAACTAAACCATTGGATACTATATTCCATTCATCTTGACATGAGTTTCTTGCAGTTGCCATGTAAAGTTCAATTGCCTTTCTCTGAAAAATGTATGAAAGCAAACTCTTATCTGCTTTGCACAGCTATTATATATTTCCTTGCTTTTTTTGTCAAATTTAAGGTGCTGCCGGGTGCAGTAGTAGTCCTGAGTAACGCTTGTAGCCATAGGCATTGACCTCAAGATCTCTGCTAACCCCTGCAAATGTCCACCTCCTTCTCCCCTGCCATCCTATCGCACACAATCTGGTACTGCTACTCCGTGCCCCTCACTCACCTCCCCTACCTACTGCTCACCGCTGCAAACCGAAGACCCAGCCCCATGTCCAGTCCGTGGTCTTGCTCGCCCGGGGAAGAAGAAACGGGAGCAGCCCAGGAGGAGCTGGGAGCTGGTAGTCCATGCAGTAACCTGTCAGGTGGCAGGGGTGGCCCTTTCCAGGGGTGTTACTGCGTGGCGCAGGGCAGCACCTTTTTGCAGGCAGCGAGTTTGGGTCCCCCTGCCTATATGGAGGCTTTGACCGAAGTGGACAGGTGTGTGCCTGCACGCAGGCAGGTCACTCGTAGTTATTTACACACAGGGGCTTTTTCCAGGGCTCAGTTTCCCCCCATCAGGAGCTGCCATCGCTCTCTGCTCAGGGCAGTCCCCGTGCCGCAGGCGGGGAAGAGCTGGGTTTGAAGGAGCAGGCTCCAGTGGTGGTGCCCTCCGTGCTTCTCTGCTTAACAGGACGGCCCGGGACTCTGCTCACCATGGAAAGAGGGTGGCAGCAGCGCAGGACCCAAGGGGCAAGCGCAGGCTGGGAGAGGTTCCCAGCCAGAGGAAGGTACCGCATCCCGTTTGGCTGTTGTGCTTGCCCCGTAAGATCCTTCCCTGGAGCACTCACCCTTGGTGCTCCACCGTCTTCAGCAATGGGAGGGGAGCCCTTTACTTATAGAGATGAGATGGGTGGGGCCTCAGGTCATTTTATAAAATAACTTGTCATTGACTCCTACAGGAGTAAATCCTGCAAACATGTCTCAGGAAGTGCTGCCCGTGGAGGTGCCAGAAACATTCTATTACATGAATCCAGGGAAGGCCATGATGCTATCAAATGCAAAAGCACTAGAGGTAAGAAAACGGCTTTTAAAGTTTGCTTAAGGTCCGCTGCATTTGACATGCGTTGAAAACAAAATCCTGCTTTGTGAGTGTGTTTATATACAAGCTACTGTACAAACTTACTGTCTGATGGGACTAGGTGGCTAAGGTGAAATGTTCCCTTTGTGGCTATCCATGGCAAAAGTCCTCCTGACTCCACTGGAGCCAAAGATCTCAGCTTCATAGGCAAAATGAGAGAAGTCAGCGTAGCAAGGGGACAGAAAAAGAAGCAGAAAGTGGAAAAAATGAACAGAGAAGGAACCAATTTTTAGGGGACTGAATTATCAGCCTGAATCCAGATCTAGACTTTAAAAATCTTTTTTCTTCCATAATTAAATGCTACTTTTATTAAAACTTAATATTTCTGTATCAATAGCAAACTTTTGATATGTGTATTAATGTAACAACCCCATTTTTTGTTATTGGAAAAGGAATAAGGACAAGATAGAGAACAGGGATAGGGAATTGAATTTTATTTCCACATTCCCATTTTTGTTCTGAATTTTCCATTTTGCTTTGCATTCTCTGGGTCATTTCAAGATTTGCATTTAATTTTAACTGTAGTATGTTATACATTGTTCTGTGCGCTCTTTGACCGGACGAAGGCACGTCGCTTCAGGAAGTACTCTGGCAACAGAAACAGAATACTTCCGACATTTTTAATAGGAACTGTCCTTTAATGGTGTTTTCCTACAAAGCGTTTCAAAAGGGGGCACCCTACATTGTAGAAGTATTTTGGAACCTCTATATCCTGAAAAAATTGAAATGTTAGATTTAAAATTTTGCAATTGCAATGTGTTTCATGCTCTGGGTTCCAACCCAGAGAAGAGATTCTGGGATTTTTTAAATTGAGATTTAATACTTCTGAGAGCAGGAGCAGATTGCCAAAAGATCACATTCGAAACAGAAAGCAAACCTTTATTCTCAGAATAAATGCAGAGGCACCTTTTGGGTATCACAGCTGAAATGGCTCTTCCTTCGTCGACTTGTTGAAAGGGTACCCCTGACACGGGTTTTGTGTCCCGAACCACATGGTGGTTTGTTCATTATGCTGAGCCCTGTAACACAGCTGGGTGTAACCAACAGCTGTTCTAATTGAGGTTTCAGCATAAGTTACTGCAAGTAGGAATTAATTATCTACCCTGATAATGCTGCTGTTGTTGTTTTAATGTTATCATTTATCATTTCTTTCTTTTTTCTTCAGGATGAAGACTCAGACGTCGATTCTTTTGGAGATGATGACTCTCAAGAAGAAAATGAAGAAAGTCCTGTACCAGACAAAGGTGATTTCAAGGTATTATGAACAAGAGAATTTCAAACCAAAGAGGGCTGAGGGGTTTGTTTTGCTCAAAAGGGGAGAAGGCTCAGGTAGACAAATAATGATGGCAGCAATTTGAGTGTTACAAGGGAAACGCCCTTAAGTTTATTGTTTGGATCATTTTATTCCTCTTATGTTTATGATTTTCAGAACTACTTGTTGTATTTCTCTGTTATGTTTTATTGGGAGCATGCAAAATATGTACTGTTCTAATCTCTCACTTTCTTGTAAAGGAAATCCATTGGTGAGCTTTCTGTTCCGCGATGCTTTTTGTAACTGAAGGGCCAAAAGTAACAGTGATGCATGTTCTGCTGAAATGGCTTTGGTAGTGCCCCCTCTATCCCAGCAATTTATGGGACAGTCCTGGATTATTGAACCCTGATTTTTCACCACTTCTGTGCTCCATCAGAAAAAAACTGTAATGGGGAATTCTGTGAAAGGAGTGGTGCTTGAATGTTCTAGAGATATTTCTTGTGTTTAAAGATCAGTCCTAGGTTTATTTTTGTTAGAAATTACTGATTCTCATGGGGGTTTTCATTCTGCTACTTTGCTGTCTGTGCAGTCAGAACAGGCCTTGTTTCCTATCTGTCAGGATTAGAGAAGTTTAAATGAAGATGTGACTTATATAGCAATGTTGTCCCAAGAAGTGTCTGTTTCTGAGCCAGATGATTCTGTGGAAATTTGCATTATTATCCGTGCAGACAAGTTACACTGAGACAAAATGAAGCTGAAAAGGAGCTTTATCTGGAAGTTGAAGTAATACTGTAAACAGACAGACAGGTGAGCTTTGTGATAAGCTAGACACCAGGTAGTCCTGGTACAATGTAGGCACCGAGAAATTAAAAAAAATTCTTATTCATGTTCACAGTATTTTTTACTTTTTCACGTACACTTTTCAAAATTTATCTTTTGTGTTTGCCCAGTGTTAGGATTTGTATTTAAAAAAAATATAAATCAGTGTCATTAAAAGCTTACACTGTATTTTCTCAGGATGTGTTCTATCAGTCTTGGGTCTTTTTGGCATTTCATCTTGCAAATATTTAGCTTACAATCTTTGGTATCTCCAGCCTGTGGAGATATGGAATTCTGGACTGTGTATGAGACGAAGAATTTTGTAGATAGTAAAAGCACACTGAGAAACAATGAATTGGTTAGTCTTTATTGTAATGCCTGCTTCTTACAAGGAGTAAGAAACCTAAAATCATGAAGAGAGAAAGCAAAAAGATTTGAACTCCTGGGTTATAATTACCTATGGTAATTATACATATGACAGGTAACTTCTTGTCTCAATTTCTTAATCTCACACAGTGATGTGTTTGTTTTTCCATTATCTGCTCAAGATATAGGCTTAGATCAAAGACGTTTAAGGGTCATGAGATTTCGAGGGGGCAGGTGTGACAGCAGTGGACCAAAAGAAGCATCTTATGCGTATGGGATCATAACCTTCTTCTAGACCGCTATATGGCCCCTGTCTCTCACTGAAGGATTATTTTCCTCATTTCAAAATTCCAAAAATTCGTGACAATCGATTGGTGATGGACTGAGTTGCTCTTCTTGCATCTGATTACATAGTCACTCTTTTTTCTTTTGTGATCAGAACACAGCACTCTATCCTACTCACTTGCATGATCGTGACTTGATTATTGCAGTATATCATGTATTTGCATGAAGGATGCATACATGCCCTTATCTTCTGCTCAGGTTTTCTCAAATGTAAATGTTTCATCACTGAAACACCAGAAGACTTAAGTATGAGGGTATCTGCCTGCTAAGAGGAGTCATCTGTTAGAAACTACCACAGCATATCCCAGCAACTTCCTATGTCTTTATGCCAACATGCTGATTTTTATCTGCATTAAGAAATCTATATTATTCAGGCCTTGACTGGTACTTTGCCCCATGCTAAAGCAGCAGGCAGAGCCAGCTCTAGTATGTCAGACATCCGTGCTTCTATTAAAATATTTAAGGATTGCAGCAGGCCTCCTCCAACAATTAAAGTGGGGGAAGGGAGGGGAAAAAATTGGATGCATAGTTCTGAATTCAGCATGAGCCATGTCTTAACGAGGGTAAGACGCCTCATACCTTAGGTTAAGTGGTACTTCGTTTCCTTGCCAGGCAAGGTCTCCTTGTTCTTGCGGGGTTTGTGCAGCTGGGAGAACAGCATCCCTTTAACACAGGAGGGGCAGGTTAAACTCCCACCCTTGTGCAAAGCAGGAGCTCTGGCTTCTGCTGAGATTTGGAAGCTGGAAGCAGCTCCTGAGATCATGGGAAGCGTGGGGAGCTGCCACCCTGCATGGTGAGGTTAGGAGGAGGCTGCAGCTGCTGCCTCTCACACAGGTGGGACTCTGTCATGCGAACCGGGAGCCGAGGCAGGCAGGAGGGCTGGGTCCCCGCCGGCGCCAGGCACGGGGTCCCTGCCTCCCACAAGGGCAAGAGCCTGCTGTCGGGAGCAGCTCCAGCCCCAGGCTCAACAGCAACTGGAAAGGCAGGAGGCAACAACTCCAGAGCCACCCCCAGCTCCATGGTGCTTGCAAGAGCACGGCACCAGCCGCGGCTCTGCTCAGCTGCAGAAGCCGTTCTGAGCCCAGGTGCCTCCCCTGCCACCCCGAGCAGTAGTATGGGGATGCCTAAAGTACAGGCTGCTGAAATGACGTGCTCCAGCATTCAGAAACAAACCTCGCAAAGTCAAAGGAAGCCTCTTCCCACCGGCTCATAACTTTGAAATAAGGTTTGTCTTATCCACATTTGACATCAAAAATGTAAAACACCTGTGTCTGAGATAGACCTCTAGATTCCCCTGAGAATCAGTAGTCAGAAATAGAGATTTTCAGAGTGTGATGCATGTCCTGTGGTAATGTTTACCTTAGGATGAGACTCCAGAAATGCCCGACAGCTGTCAGATGTAAACACCTAATTTAAAGCCATCTGGTATTAGGTATAATGAGTCTCAGCCCTCAGACAGTTAATGCTCAGTCTAGTTTCTTTCTCTCATATTTGTTCTAGTTGGGAAGGGCAAAGCAGGATAAGAGGGCTCTGTCTTTTCACGGATGGACTATCCTATTCCCCTGGCTAAAATTATACGTGTGGAAATAATTTTGAACATGCAGTTGAATGCTCTATGTTTTCAAATGGATCTATTTTTCAAAATCAGAAAAAATCTGGTTATTAAACATCTGGAAACACTGAAAGATGGAGGACAATGTTAACAGCACTGAAAGGGCTATGCAACTAGCCTCAGTTATCAGTCAAATAATAAACCTCTGCAGACATCGGGATCGCTGTGTACTGAGAGTATCCATGTTGTGTTGATCAATATTTGAATTAATGCTTTTCGGAAATGTATTTCAAGCACAGTATCATGTGCACAGTCATATTCCTGAAAAGGTTCAGAGTCCCATGATGGGTATACATATGAGGAAGCAATGATCTGAAAGACACAATTCTCGTGGCCTTGCGTATACCCGTCATGCTCCTGTAGGCACAGACAAATTTTCCACGCTGAAACCAGGTTATCGTGGCCGTACGCACAAAAGACGTGTTTCCATCCAGCTGTGGGAGTGTTTTAGTTCACTAGTATCCAACCAAGACTTCTGCTAATTCTGGTGAAAAGGAAGTCTGATTAGAAGTTGTTATGTTACTAATAAAAAACATGAAACACACGGCTTGGGAAAACGAGCCGGTGGCAGCAGTGGTCCTCGGCACCCCCCTGGCCCCTGTGCAGCCCCACAGCCGTCCACGGAGGTGCCGCAGCCCCAGCGCCTGGAGGGGGCGAAGGAAGGAAGCAATTAGAGCGGCTGCTTTCCCGGTGCGGAGCCCGGGTTTGTCGAGAGCGAGGAAGAGCTTCAGAGACGCGGCCAAACGCAGCAGTCGGCCGCGCATCGCCCAGGCAGCGTGCCATAGCGGGCTCCCTTGGCATATCCCACAGCTGTGGGAGAGAGGCACCAGCGCGCTGGGGCAGGGCTTGGCTGAGTGATGTTCACAGCCCGAAGTATCCCGATTACAACTGTAAAAAAACCTGAGGACGCACATTCTCTAAGGAGACCTGACTCTCAGGCAGCTCAAGATAGGCACTTCTTCGCACACCGCCAGCTCTAGATACCCCATCAGCAGCGAAGTATTTTACTTCTTTTGATTTGGTCCTTGGCTACCGTCTAGTTAAATTAGCACCTGGAGATGAAGAAAGGAGTGTCCCGGTGACATCCTGTGAGTGATTTCATCTCAGCAGAATGCTTCTCCGGGCCAGGAATGCAGGGGGACCTTAGTCAATGCAGGGAAGCTATCTTTGCCAGGAAAGGCTGCTGTGCCAGTAGATGACATAGAAACGGATAGAGGTGTTATTATTATTATTGGGTGACTGCAGGAAAAATGTGTGGGTGGAGAGGAAGCTCTTTTCATGGTTTTCATAGATAACACAATTTTTTTTTTCAGATTGGTCTGTAGAAATTGCCTTTTTCAGCCATTGAAAAAGTAAATTGATTGTCCTCAAGGTTTTTTTTAAATCTCCTCTGATCTTTGCAGGATAGCTTGTGGAATAGCACGCAGTGCGGTTGCACTGAAATAGGTAATGGTACCAGCACACTGCGGCACATAATTTTCTCTGCTTCCTCATCACAATTTTTCATCCAGCGTGACAAAGGCCACCTCCTCAAGAGACCAGATGGAAGGCATTCCACATTTCATGTAGAAAAGCAACAGCTGAGCACCTGCTTGGAGGACAGCTGCTCTTTGGTGACGGTATAGTTTTCATCACACACGCTGAAGATGAATTTCAGATTCTCTGCATTATTTTTCTGTTAGTTTATGATTTCTTTGGAATAAATACCAATCTAAAAAGGGCAACAATCAAGACTGAGAATGTGTTGGCTGCCCCTGGATGTTCAAGAGTAAATTCTCCTCTCTGGATCAGCGTTGTTGGATGACTGCTCTCTGTTTTGGGAAGGCAGCTACCGTATCCTGCTAACTGATTGAACATCTATGGTAAATAAGGAGATGACACTGAAAACCAAAATATGCATTGATCCAGCACACATTTGACTGTACTGTCGTGGAATTGTGAGACTGAGGTAGTCTACAGTAGGCATGGTGGAGTGGTGAATGTCCGTACCCTTGATATTGCAAGATGGGAAGATGCTGCTAGCAGTAGCCCATGTTGAAGAGTCTGTTAGATGAAGAAGACTACAGGCTGAAGAAAGGTACTGAGAGAAAAGCAAGTAAAAAAAGGCAAAGAAGAATAGCCATCCTCTAGTCTCATGGACTCTCGTCTCATTAAGGAGTACTGTCATTTTGGAGCTCCACAGCCACTTGTGATGTGACAGGATGTATTATACAGCTAAACTAGTGGAGTAATTTACAGCAGTGCCTCTCGAGATGGATGCATGCCACACATACCTACATCTGAATATAAGCGTGACTTTAAAGAGGGCTGGGATAGACCTACAGAGACACAAACCTGCCAGGAATGCAGACAGCCTGCGTCCCCACAGCGTTCATGACAGAGAAATTTCTGCTTTCAAATTCTTACTCACCCAGGTGGGAGAAAGTTGGAATCATGCACATGACAGAGGAATCCTTTACTTCTACCAGCATGGTAACTTGGTGCCAAGTATCATGCCACGTTAGTCTTTTTTACAGGAAGTGGTGGAAAATTGGAAGAAGAGGCTATGAGGTCTGCTCTATGTTTGATGGAGCTGTTGTTTGGAAAATCCCAGTAAAATTTCATTTCCCTGGGAGTACAGAGAAACTAGCAGTGTACACCCTGCTTGTGCACCAGCATCGCAGTGCGCTATATTGCATGCAGCTGTGCTAAAAGCACACGTGAGCACAATTTGGGAAGCACTGAACTGAAGACAAGCTGACAGATTGACAATCAGCAAAGCAGTCACAGAGTGACTCCATCAGTCTTGATTTTACCAAAAGCAAAGCCACAATGTGACAACGCTAAATGGTTGTTGTAGTATGTCCTTGTTAGCCCCAGGGCAGGACGCTGCTTGGGGCCTTCCAGCACTCAAGGCTGTGATGGAAACCTCTCTGTATGTGGAACATCATGACATAGCAGGAGCCTTTTCTTTTGTTAAAGAGATCACAATAGGTTTCAAGTAAACAGAGTAACAGAACTTCTGTCTTTTGCTTTATGCATGCATAGCTGCTATTTTCTGTGCTTGTATAACTAGCCCCTAGTAGATCATGTTATGGTTTCACAGTTGCTATTTAAATACATTTCTTTTGTTTAATATGTTACTGGAATTAATTAAACTAGCAAATCCTCCTGGGAGCAGTAGAACTAGCAAGGCCTAATCACTGGGTGATTTCTGCTCTCCCTATTGTCTTCGCTACCCCCACCGGCGTGTGTCGGGGCTGCCAGGATGGCTGACACCTGGCTGCTGCCTCTTCCTCGGGTAACTGGCCGGCGGCATCTGCCTCTGCCCCAGTGCAAGCACAGGTCCTGATTTCTGTAGCTTCTGTGAAGCCACCGATTTTTTTTTTTTTTTGTGAAACTTCAGTAAATAAGTAAGTCTTTTTGTGAAACTCGCATATCTGAGAATTGATATCCCCATGCCAGATGGGGAAATTTGGCTAACACATCACAAAGTCATTACATGGGAACCAGGAGACAGGTGATCAGACGGCAGAAACGGTGTAGTAATCATTAAAAAACCCCAACCCACTGCACTTCCTTAAAGCCTCCTACCTAAGAATCTCAGACTGCCTTGCAAATATGGAATCCATCGGTTCTCACTCAAGCAATGCCATTTGCCTGAGGAAGCGTAGCTGGAGCTGATCCAGGAGCTGGCAGCGCCTTGCGCAATCTCCGGAGATAAATGGCTGCAAGAATTGCCCCGTGCTTATGCAGATCCTACCGAACAATGAGTTTCTGCCTTCTAGGGCATACACTGAGGTGCCCAAGCTCATTCCTAACATGTGAGTGTGGTGATCCACCTTTGCTAATTACCCAGCTGAGAAGAAGGGTTAATTAACTGGGTGGAGAACTGTATTAATATGGCTACACTGTTTCTGAAATGTGAACCAGTGTCCTTGCATGGGGTAGCACTGAGGACATACCCCTCCATCAGTAGTCGTTTACAAATTTTGCAGCTCCTGTTAGGCTTTTTCTCCTTTGAGAACACTTGAAATAGAAGGTGGATGGATTGCTGAGGGTGAATTTCATGAAGTGCTAAAAAAGGAAGAAGAAAAAGAATTCGTGAGGCACATACAGGAGGAGTGAAAGCAGGAACCCTTGTAAAAATCTCATCAAAAACATTTTAACATAACCTGATTTGTTAGGAGAGAGAAGAGAGGATTTTAAACACACATTGAAAAAGTAATTTGTTGTGACAAAGGAGGCCTAATTGTCTTCCCACCTGAAAATAAGGTCCTTTTTGCTGTGTTCTTTTAAAAACAAAAAAAAAAAAGGCAACAGTGCACATATTGTTTTAAGTGAGGTTCTTCCAGCTTCTCTTTATCTGCCTTAACATCTATTTTGTCTGCTTGTTTATAGTCGTTCTAGGAAGTCTCTGAAGTGCTATAGAAATAGAAGGATGCTCCTAAATGAGAGGAAATCAGTTGATAAAAATAGCAGTTGTTGAAAAGAATGATTTGGAGGGCTCTGCTGTAGCCACTTCTGCAGGTGGAAATGTTTCTAGGAGTGTGAGGAAATGACCGTGTGTCACAGCCACAGGAAATGCTGATTTATTTATTGGCTTTGTCAGAGTAGCCTTTTGCAGATAGGACTGAGCCAGTGACAGCTTTATGGAATGAGCCAGCAGGAAATTGCCTTCCTCAGAAGAAGGAAATCACATTATCTTCTAATAATAAATAGGAAGAGGTCCCTGCAGTCACAAAATCTGGAGAGGCTTGTTTTATAGAAGGTTATGGCTGAGACATTCCAAGGGACCAAAGGAAGTTAAGCACTTTCAATCTTAAGGGTTTTTTGGAGGGGAGTATCGTTCTTTATTTTTCCCTAAGGGCAACCCATACCTGATTCCTTACCCCCTAAATCCTCTGGAAACAATTCTCAGCCATTGGTTTATCTCATAGTTGTGATTTACAAAAGCTCAGATTGTTACCGTTTTTCCCGTACAATTGTAAAGGGAGAAAAAAAAAAATCTATGTTTTTGAAGCAGAAGGCAAAACTACCTCTCTGAGAGCGGTACTTTGGGTTTATCCTGTTAGAGTCAGCAACAACAGATATTCTCCACAGTGCTCTTTTCAATGTGATGGGGCCTCATGGGTGGTTACTAGGGGGATTCACTGTAACTTTGAGTAAGACTGCCGGTATTTTGGCAACTCCACCATGGTGCTCACCAGTGCATTTAGTCTGTTCAAGAGACTTATTGTAGCTATGTTGTAGAGCTAAACTCTGCAATTTGAGAGCAAGGTGGTTTGCAAGCGTCTCACAGACAGTATCAGTTGACAGGGATTTATCCCTTTCTTTTCTGCTATGATGAACCATCCAGACTCTCAGAGTAAGGCAGCAAAAAGACAGTGAAATGTATAAAATGTTAAAACAACACTTCTTTAACAGCAGAAGCTTATGTTGCAGATTTTCGTCTGCAGAATAGTGAGATGGTTGACACAATTTTTACCACTGTATTATTATTTTGTAGCACTCGGTTAGTTTGGACATTTGATACCTTTTCCCACTGAAGGCTTATTCATACTCCGTTTTGTACCGTTCTTCTCCAGATAGAATCCTCTCCCTGCTACCTGCTGACCGTAAGGATCATCCGGATGAGAAATCTCCAGCGAGTGGATGCCTGTAAGTATCTCCGTTCTTAGCGGTATCTCAGGGTACAGGCAACAAGTTTTGTTTTATAATTGTATAGCAACCTTTTCCAAGTATTTCTGAAATAGCCCAGTGTTTATGTGAACTAATTGTTACAAACCAGGTCAGTCCTTGCTGCTGTTTCATTGAATGTTATTCCTGTGCTTTCTGGTTGGTTTTAAGACTTGAATGTGTTTTTGAGGATAAACACTTTCTCCCAAAGAAAGGAGATTTTCTGACACAGGCAGATGAAAAAGACCTCATACCGTGTTTTCAAAAGCAAGGGGTAATTTTGCCGTTGGGTTGTAGCACCTTGGGAACTGTGGCTGGCAGGAGCAAACTTTTTCATCGCCCCGATCTTGGTTCTGACACAGGTGAAATGAATAAGAAAAAAATTTCTAAAATCATTACCACCAGGCTAATGCCATTATGAATTACCCTGAAATGACAGTCAAAAACCGTGCTGCCTGAGAGCTGGGTGCCTTGTCCTTTCCAACACTCGTGCAGCAGTCTTGCAGTTGTGCAAGCGTCTGAGTCACACGGCAGGAAAGTGGTGGGAAGCGAGTGAGCAGGAAAGGAAAATACCACTGTTTACTTAAAGGACATGAACTATCCACACGGGCAGTGAGGAGAGGCATTTCACACAAAACAGGCAAGTTAACGGTTCGTTTTGTTTGAATCAATACAGCTACGTGACCACCTGGGAAAGGATGCTGAAACTAGCTCTAGGGTGAGCGTGGAAGGCAAATGGTGTAACCCTGCCGTCTCTCTTGAGTCTCCTGTTTCTGTGAGCGGCAGCAATGGGCACTGTAGTCTCTTGCATAGGAAGAGCCAGGGATGATGCTCCGAAAGACGAAGATCTGGATTTACCATGCAGTACCATTCCCATCTTACCCTGTGACTGTCACATGTTTTTCTGGAAGGTGTATCGGAGGACTTCCCTGTGTCACAGCTCTGAGTGAGGGATATACTGGCCGTATCTTAGGTCACATCATTGGGTCACACTCTCTGCACCCGCACCTCCTTCCTGGTCCATGGCTGTGGCACACATGTGATGATGCAATAACACAGAAAGGTTTCATCAAGTCCTCATCTCAGATCTGCGTGTCAGGTGGCAAGACAAAATCACAAATAACTAGGTTGTAGGAAGAGATTGTGCAAACAGAACTGAAGCAATATTTTGCATTAAATACACAGCTGACTAGTTTGCCCGCATCCACTCATATAATTAAGGATTGTTTGATACGCGTTGTATCTCCAAGTACAGTTAAGATATAAGAATGACGAATCACATCAGTAGAACAGGGTACTTTGCCAGCCAAGCAGCCAACAGTCACTGATCTCCAATGATAAACCTAAAGTCATGCAGTAGTCATACAGAATTACTTAAAAAACATTTTAAAATCAGTATCATTACTTCTAGGATCTCCAAACATATTTGAATACCTATTTTTGCAGTTTCAAAATTCTTCAAAGCATTATTATTTGCATAGAATTTCCTAGATTAAAAAAAAAAAAAAAAAAGGGAAAAAAAACACACAGTCATACAGAATCAAATCAATGCTCATACAGTTCTCCGAGGGGGATATATTCGGTAGGTCCACTGCAAAAGCCTCTGACACTTGAGGAAACAGAGTAACAAAAGAAGCTGTAGAAAGGCACCAACTATGACGACAGATCTGAAACAACTTTTACATCCAGGGGGACTAAATAGGCTACAGGCCTTAAGAGTGGAAGGGAAATTATTGAGGAGAACATGGAAGCTGTCTCTACAAAAAGGAATAGGAGGGACAAGGTGAATAAGGAGTCATTTTTCACTATTTTCACAATGCGAGAATAAAGGAGCACCCAATAAAATCATCAAACGGGAATTTTAAGAAGAATAAAAGGAATATACAAGTAAACTGTGGAACTCATTGTCACGAGAATGTGTGGATGTTAAAATATATCTGTTCAAAAAGAAATTATTTGTGGAGCATAAGTCTAGCAAGGGTTATTAAACACGATATTCCCAAAGCAAACCCTGGTGTGGGAGATCCTTACTCTGGCATTACCTGAATGATGGAGGGTGGATCAGGTACGGTACTGCTCTAGAATTAGCTTGTTTCTTCTACTCTGGAGCAAGGCATAGAAGGGCTACTGCCTGGCAGTGAAATGATTAAGAATTTCTTTTTTAACATGAAAATGTCTAATGTTTTTTCTTCTGTCTCATGCTTGGAAAAAAGCTAAACTCCTCCAGATGAGAATTTCCCGAAATGCCCAGTCCAAGACAGACATGCTTCCTGGAAACGCGTAGATGGAATGCTGGAATTTGACAAGGAGTAGGCAGTTAAAAGTGGTGTCTTAGGACAGAAGGAAGGCAGCCTTAAATCTAGTTCTTAAATCAACTCTGTCTATAAATGAAATAAAGACAGCAACTTCCTTTGCGAGGAAAAGGTGCAGACGAGACACTTTGTTCCACCTTCAGAGAGATACTGATGTGCCTAAGCAAGGCAAAAAGTGTAAGGCAGCCAGACTGGCCGGGCTGACTAGACCTACCCTTACTAGGGAGACATCTGGTATGTGCAGCCAATGTTTTCAATGTTAGTAGTCAGTCTCCTGGCAGCCTGCTGCAACATGCATCATCTGTGCACTGTACTGTTTCTGCATTGTTTATTAATAGAATAGAATAGAATAGAATAGACTCTTTCAGTTGGAAGGGACCTACAACGATCGTCTAGTCCAACTGCCTGACCAATTCAGGGCTGACCAAGTTAAAGCATGTTATTAAGGGCATTATCCAAATGCTTCTTAAACACTGACAGGCTTGGGGCATCAACCACCTCTCTAGGAAGCCTGTTCCAGTGTCTGACCACCCTCTCAGTAGAGAAATGCTTCCTGAAGTCCAGTCTAAACCTCCCCTGGCGCAGCTTTGAACTCTTCCCATGCCTCCTATCACTGGATACCAGGGAGAAGAGCTCAGCACCTCCCTCTGCACTTCCCCTCCTCAGGAAGCTGTAGAGAGCAATGAGGTTGCTCCTCAGCCTCCTTTTCTCCAAACTGGACAAGCCCAAGGTCTTTAGCCGCTCCTCATAGGACATTCCTTCCAGCCCTTTCACCAACTTTGTTGCCCTCCTCTGGACGCATTTGAGGACCTCAACATCCTTCTTAAATTGTGGGGCTTTTGATGCTGCTTATTGTTTATCGGTACCCGTGGGAATGGTCAAGACCTGGATATGTCTCCCAGACCTTAATGCAAAGTGTGCATGGGTGTAAGGAGAGCAGGAGGCAAAGGGATATAGTATGCAACCAAAATGTCTGAAGTGAAAAGACATCCCTGAGAATCACGATTCTCGGAGTCATCAGTCTGCAAAGCCTGTCACGCCACCTGCGTGAGGGAAACAGATGCTACTGGGGGAATTTCTGTTGTTTCCACCTGTGGGCTTGAACACAGAGCAGAAACGCAGCCCATAGCAGCCCTTTTCCTTCCCTTTGGGATTTTGTTCCTTAAGGAAAGGAGGAAACCTGAATGCTGGAGGTGAAATGTCCTCTTAACTAATACGCTCAGGAAGAAAGTACAGGGAAGGAGGCTAAGACATAAGAGTGGTGGGAAGGTAGAAGTGAATTAAAGCAGAAGATATGACTCCAGACAAGGACAGTTAAACTGCTGTCAGAACCTCTTTTTTTTTTTTTTTTTTTTTTTTTAATCCAAAATAAGATATGGAAGGTGGAAAAGAACAGGAGAGAGAGAGAGGGCTAGGGCCTGCTGAATATTTTCCAAACAATTTTTTCCATCAGAGAAATATTGGGTTTTTTGACTGCAGGAATGTATTGATTTCTCCACTGTTTTTTTCAGGAAGAATTTGACAGAATTAAAAATGTTTTTCCGTTTCTGCATTATAATCTTAAAAAGTAGAGAACCAATAATTAAGGTGTCAGTTGACGTATCACAACGCATTATGCAATTTCTCAAGCAGTTCTGAATTTCAGTTCTTCATTCGGACTTGAACAGAAAAGCAGCAAGCTTTTTTGACCAAACACACTTGCAACAACATAAAAGGCAGCCTCCACCCAGTTTGCGATAGAGCCAGTGGCTGTAGGGTGGCAAAAACCTGGCAAAACCTGGTGGAGAAGGAAAGAAAAGGAGAAGACAAGAAAGAGCTCCTGTTACAGCCAGGCGAGTTTTTGCCTTTCCCCACAAGTTGATGTGCAAGCTCTTGTTCCCCTGATCTACCTGCAGAGTCCTTACCTGCTGCTGAAGGGTCCTCTCCATTTAATGCTGCCGTCACTTGTCTCTCTCAAAAGTCTCATATCAGAGGACATCCGTTCTCAAAGTTAGTTACCTTTTGCATTACATGGTATCTGATCATTTTACTGTAAAGACCTGTGCAACAGAGTTTCAAGGTGCTGAGGTATTTTGCGTAACCTGCAGGAAGAAACGTTGCATTCCCCGGGCATACAGTACGTGGCATTTTTGGCTGTAGGCATTTCAGTTATACTTTAATTTAGGTGCCTTTGAGAAATGGGCTTGGAATATCCTTCACTAACCTCCCGGTGCATTTCTGAAGAGAGACTTGGTCCCTCTCTTCCTGGAGGTGGCAATTAGTTAAGATCCAATGTCTAATTCAGTGAGCTCCTTTTGGAGGATGCCTCCGCTGTCTCCTACAACAGGGATAGTTCTGCAGCTGCTTTCACAAACCCTCACCAAGAAAATCACTGAAGGTAAGGCAGAGATGGAGACCTTTTGCAGTTGTTCTCAAAAAGTGGAGGAGGCTCCCAGGTCCCTCTCATCAGACAGCAGCTGAGGGTTAGCGTGTGTGTGCGTGCACACGTGAGCACAGGAAAACTTGTTGGTTGAGAAACCAAAGAAAGTGGCTGACTAGAAGAGGAAATTCCCACCCTCTTCTTTTATACACAACATCGCTGTTGTCTGTAACTCACGCAAGGAAGAACAGAAACCATCTCCTGTTCTATGTCATCTTATGGTCTGTGCTTTTTCCCTCTCAGAAGGGTATCTTGAAAAGAGTTACATTACATCAGGCATTTCTACCTTTAAATAACTCATACGTGCTGTTGGTACCACGCAGTAACCTTTCCAGTGTCATGCAGCACCACTGACTTTGCCACATTAACAATTGTTTTGCCTCTTTCCCTACCCAGTAAGCGAGGCTGATTGCTACGTGTCGTTGTGGCTTCCAACTGCGACGTGTGAGAAGTCCCGCACTAAAACTGTGAGAAACTCCAACAATCCAGTGTGGAACGAAACCTTCTACTTCAGGATCCAGAGTCGGGTCAAGGTAAGGAGCCAAAGTTGTCTACTTGAAGTAGCCTGACGATTTTGTGCGTGGTGGGTCCCATCTGTCTCCTGAACTGTGCCCAGGAATTGTTGAAGAGATGGCATGTGATAAGGGACTGTTTGAATTGTTTAACAGCAGGAATGACTGAGTTCCCGTGCCTGTTTGGTGCTGTTTAGGAGGGCCAGAAACTGAGCTAGGTATTGAAGTTTAAGGGAAACTAGAGACTCATATGAATCAGTGCAAGATGGATACAGAATTTGGGAGCTAACTAAGCTGTCGCGTAGGTATAGCCAATGTATTACTCATGTTACAGCAATTAAACTGAACGAGGGAAGAATGAATATTCGATTTACAGTATGTTTTTCCAAAGGGGGACGATACTTCATTTCTCCACTTTTCTTCTCAAGCACATCCCCAACGCTTCTTCTTCCCTAGAGCTGATGATGTCCAGGCTGTAGAAACTATAAAAATCTTTTCTGTCTTTTTCCAGAACGTGCTGGAGCTGACAGTGTATGATGAGGATTTTGCTACTCCAGATGACCATCTCCTCTGTGCACTCTTTGATACCGCTAAACTTCCAATTGAAAGAACAGTGCTCCTGTATTTTAAGCCCAGTCCAAAGGTGAGAGCAAAAAATAAAGCAACTTAAAAAAAACAGTGGAGAGTTATACAACACTTTCAAAATCTTGGGATGAGCTTTCTGAATCCACCATGGATAACTTATCCAAATAATGGGTACATGCATTGCCATTCAATATATAAACACAAAAAATGTGGTAAAAATCTGGATTTGAGAGCCTGAGCCCCTCCTCCCAGTATTTTTATAAATAATTAAATAGCATATGAGTGAAACAGTGTGGTAGGTAGGGGAGGGATCAGACTGTCAGCTATCTCTGAGCAACCAAGGCTGCACAGCTGTTGCAGGGTGTATCATCTGTAAATTTTTTTTTTTCATGTAATTCATAGCCACTACCCCCTGCCCCTTTGATTGCATCTACTTTCACCCCAAAGGCAAAGCTGAAGTTGCCCCTGTGTATATCCCAGCACTGTCCTCTGCAGTGATACCTCAGCTAGGGCTGAGCCTGCTGACTCGTCTATCGGAATTAGTGCGGTTTCGGAGCTCTGGATGACTGATTTACTCTGTTTCTCAGTTTCCTGTCTATAAAACGGGAAAAAGAGTCTTGATTCCCTTTGAGATCTATGGATGAGATCAGTGAAGTATATCTTACATGCAACTTCTTGCTACCATGAGCAGATTGCTTCTGGTACCCAAACTGGGTCACTCACAATTAGCTCGTGCGTATCAACGCTGCCTTACAGGGGGTTGCGTAACTGTGACTCTGAATCACTCAACAATACCAGTCTCTGTTTATTATGTTAAAGTGATGGGTGGAAAGTATCTTTAACTTCCAAGCTAATAGCAAGGATGGTAAGTCGTGGCAGGACAGTGCCAGGAATAGTTAGGAGGAAAAGGTAGAATTCAGAAAATAAAGCAAGTTGCAAATTGTTTTTCTGCGGCAGCTTCACACTAAGAGACAAAAGTAGAGGTTGTTTTGATGATACCTTGAAGAAAGGAGGAGGTGAGGAAGGAATCGTTAAACTATCTGGTTTGAAATGTTGTTTCAGACCTTCCAGTCTGAAATATTTATCACAGGCTGTGCATTGCAACTAATTACTTCAATATTGCATACCAGGGACCTGGGTTTAGACAAGGGAGAACGCATTACGTAGCTACTTCATTTAATTTCTTGTTCTTGCTTTCAGGCCAAGGAGGAGCTAGAGGTTGAATTCAAATTGGAGGCTGCGTAAGTGATACACAGATTATTTTAAAAATGCAAAAATCATTAAATGCTGAAACAAAGAAATAGCATTACAAGTCACACTTTGTGTAAAAAAGTGCCAGACTTCTACATCATTACTGCAATCTCAGACACCCAGCTGATCCCTCCAGTCATCTTGCTCTGTTGTTTAGCTGCTTTCAAAGACACATCTCCCAGCATTGTCTCTTCTACCCGCCATGTCAGATTTGTCTACCTGGGGACATTTCAGAAGACTTGCTGAGTGTGTGTGCATGCATTTATGTGTGCATGCATGTCTATCAATCTTTCCATGCCTGTTTCAGCTTATGCATTGGACAAACTCCTAATGTTGAACCATCCTGGTTAGGTTTTCAGTGTACCTCTAACTCCTTCAATTTTCCCTTGCAGGGTTGTTTTGATCCTAGTAATTCTGTTTTCTTTCTGCCCAACACAATGACAATGTGTTGGAAGCTCTAGTGCAGGGCTTTTCGTCCAGCATGGTCAGCCTGCCATCCGTATGAATCAGTATTTTTGTCTCTGTGTTGCCACAAGGTAACTATGACATGTCAGAAATAAAGTGACCAGCCTAAGGTCAGCCCTCAAACTAGTGGGGAGCCAAGACCAGAATTCAAGTCACTTCACACCATCTCCTGACTTCACCTGAATGATGTGGAAAGCTTTTTTTTTTCCCCATGTAATTGGTACCCACTGCCCTGCGCCCCTTTGATTGTATTTGCATAACAGCAAATACATGGAACTGGGCTTCCCAATGGGAATATGCTGGTGTATTAGCATGTTACCGCTGAACACATGTTATAGTGAGGAGAAGAATTTGACTGCCTAACTGCAGATTCCATTTTAGATGATCATGAGATTGCACTGCAAAAAAGTAGCCATGATACACATCTCTGAGCTTTGGTACAGAGGCAAGTCCCCTCAGAGCAGCGCTCAGTCCAAGCAAGCATGGAAGGGAGCTTGTCACATACCTGCTGGGGTCCCTCTGGCCGTCATTCTTCTAAATGGGGAGAAAGAGCAACACCCTGGGCAAGGATGAGTGGGCATTTCTTTGATCTAAAAATATCTATGTTTTTCATTTTGTTTCCCAGTTCTGGTCCTCATGAAACCATTGCTACCAATGGAGTCCTGGTGGTATGTGTCTTTTTCCCAAGAAATTTTCTATAAGTGCTTCCTTAATATAAAGGGGAAGGGAGGGTGGGGGTTAGAGAAGCCAGTAGGCCAGTTATTTCTCTTTCTTCCCTCTTTCCTATGTAGATACTCTGAGAATGGGATATTTTATTGCCCTGTTCATTGGTGATATCCCATTATTTCCCATTTGTCCTATGTTTTGACACACCGCCCCCCCCCCCGCCCCCCCCCAGCTTTCCTCTGGTACCAGTACTCCTTCAAAAGTGAGTGCCATAAAAAAACCCAACCCAAAATATTAATAGCAATGCTGCTTCAGAAAACGCTTTCTACTACTGATTCTTGATCTCTCAGCCATGTATCTTTCATTCATGTTTTTCCAAGTTTAACCCTTTTGTATCTATGCTACTATCCTGAAAATGCTCCTGATTTTCTTCTTTTGTCTCTTTCTCTTACTGTGCCCAATCGTTTGTCATTGTCACTGGAGAATGCTCTACAACTCCTTCCAAAGCTTTTCCTTTTTCTTAATTTTTCTTTTTCTTTTTCTCCAAAGCTTTTTCTTTTTCTTAATCAGTGGCTACCGGGCAAAAGCCCAGAAATGCCAGGGAATTAGGCACTTCGGGGAACTAAACACGTCCAAAAGCTGAGTGATTCACAGCTCCCCGTAACGAGGTTGGGATGTGACGATCTTTCCCACAGATTCCTGTTCTTTGTCTTTTACAGTGTCGTGAACTTTGCTGCTTGGAAGTTGAAGTGGCGGAGAAGATGCAGCAAAAATCAAGTAAGGTTATGTCTTTGTTATCTATTTACCAATAATCGCATGCTTCCTGGTCAGATGATGCCCCTTTCATATAATGTATAAGTGGAATAAATAATATTTGCAGTATTCAGTACAGTTAACACCAGGTAAACACATTAGGTTGTTATAGACTTCAACGACTGCATCTCGTACTCCATTAGGTATATGTAAATAAGGTCTATTAGACCTGCATTAAAGTTGAAATGCCAATTCTATATAACAGCGAGAACATTCAGAGTCCCCTTTCTATGAAAACAGGGCTCACTTTGCTCCTTTCCCTTCACTACCAGTGCTCCCTTCAGAGCACTTTCCACTAGACAACGCTGTGGTCCAAACTCTACAGCTCTGCGACCTGCACCCCGCTTTTAATCAAACCAGCACAATTTTCGGGTTAAAGCATAGTGACATTTCTCACCACCTTTGTTTTGCTTTTTTAGAGAAAGAGCTTTCCCTCACCGTGAAGGGCTCCTTTGAGGGGACGCAAGATATCACGCTGGGCCCCGACGGAGTGGTCAGCCCATCGGGTCCCACCAAGTTCCACTATATCAAGTACGCGGAACCAACGCTGGACGTCATGTTGCCAAAGAAGAGGCGCTACCACCCTGTATGTTGGAAGTGGCCTTAATGATGAACTGACCATGAGTGCCACGGTCCCACAGAAAGTGGGAGGAGGGGGAGAGGGTAAACCCATTACTGGTTTTGTCCTAAAGCATGTTGTTTTCCCAGTGGACCTGTAAGTACAGTACAGAGACGGGCTCCCCAGTGGTGATGCTGAACTCGCTGCCCATGGGAAGGAAAACAACCATTGCAGAGGTGAGCATCACTTCCAGCTGTTAGAAATAAAAGGTCACTCAAGTAGAAACCATTCCCCATAATATTGTCCCAGATGGCTGCTAAGATGGTCAGAAATGTTCTCATTTTTTCTCAGACCTTGAACAAACAGGACCTTTGTTTCTCCGGCTGTTTTCTCCACAGAAGCAGGTTGTCCCTCCATTAGTCTCCATTATGTGCCAGTAGTGGATACAGAAACCAACAAGGATGTCAGAAAATACGATGATTCCTTCAGTACATCTCTCCTTGCTTACCCAAAGACCCACTGACCCCTTCTTTGCTTAGGGTCCAGACTGAAAGTTGCTCCTTGGACACAAGCTAGGAAAAAGTCAATAAACCTGCCCTTAGTAAACCATGTACTTCAAAGGACAAGATATTAAAATATATTGAAAACATTAGACATAGCGTATGGATTTTAAAGAACATAAGGAGAATATTGCTTGAAATAGATGTATGTGCTGTATAATTTTGAATGAAATTAATAGAAGAAAAAGATCCTTACTATAAAAAAATGTGTTTCTGCTAAGAAACATCTACAGATGTCCAGATTATTAGGGACAATCTTGTCCAAATATTAATTGTTATGTTGTGAAGAAGTAGGAGAACATCAGATTTCAGGGCCATTAAAACATCCTCTCAGAAGAGAGCACTTTTTGTCCGTTAATATGAAGGTTGCAATAACGATTTTAAGACAGGATGAAGACTTGGCAGAAGCAAATGCAGACTTGCAGTCTCTTCACTGTAAGACTGTGGCCAGGATGTCAAAGTTCTGCTGTGTATTAGAGCATAAAGAACAGGAAACGTACAAAAAATGGTATTTCAGGATGCTGCAGAAAGCTTGTGAATAACAGGGGAAATGCGACCTACTGCATGAGTCTCACGAACCTCCTATACCAAGATGGTTAATGGTTTCTACAGCCTGGAAGCATTTGGGATCTGTGGGTAGGGATGTTCCACTAAGGATAAGTGAACACTTTTGGAAATATATGCCAAGATCTCAGATATTTAACTTTTTGATTGCCAGACCTTGCTGGGGTATAAATCAAGCTCTGACCTCAAGACAGAAAGGGAAAAAGGAAATTTTAAAATCACAGAATCACAGAATGGTAGGGGTTGGAAGGAACCTCTGGAGATCATCTAGTCCAACCCCCCTACCAGAGCAGGGTCACCTAGAACAGGCTGCACAGGACCATGTCCAGGCGGGGTTTGAACATCTCCAGAGAAGGAGACTCCACACCCTCCCTGGGCAGCCTGTGCCAGGGCTCTGTCACCCTCACAGGAAAGAAGTTTTTCCTCATGTTCAGACAGAACTTCCTGTGTTCCAGTTTGTGCCCGTTGCCCCTTGTCCTGTCGCTGGGCAGCACTGAAAAGAGTCTGGCCCCGTCCTCTTGACACCTGCCCTTGAGATACTTATAAGCGTTGATGAGGTCCCCTCTCAGTCTTCTCTTCCTCAGGCTGAACAGCCCCAGCTCCCGCAGCCTTTCCCCACAGGAGAGATGCTCCAGTCCCCTCATCATCTTCGTAGCCCTCTGCTGGACTCTCTCCAGTAGTTCCTCATCTTTCTTAAACTGGGGAGCCCAGAACTGGACGCAGTACTCCAGATGGGGCCTCACTAGGGCAGAGTAGAGGGGGAGGAGAACCTCCCTCGACCTGCTGGCCAAAACCCAAATGAAAATAAAACAATTAAAGTACACATTCTTGTTTTTCAGGAGAAAAGATTTGACTTGAATGTGAGTGCACAAAGCTGGTAAGAGATCATCTTCTGTTCCTAAAGACTTGGGTTATTGATTTTGGTACTGTTTTAGCCACATGGAAATGGTACAAGCAGGCATTCTCAGTCTGAAAACTAGAATGTGCTTTTAATAAAACATAAAATACATGCACAGTATATTATACATAATTAGCCTTAGGAAGATTTGGCTTTAATCAATAAATGTTGATAAACATGTGTTTACTTTAGCATTATCTGCTAAATTTAGCATTATCTCTTCTGACCACAGAATGTTATTTTTGATTAATGCCAGTCTCTGAAATTCACAAAAAGAACAAAGCTGAGTAAAAAAGCAGAATAGACAGGAGTAAACAATAAACTTCATCAGAAATTATGAACATTTATTTTTTTCTTAACTGTCAATATTTAGTAGCGATAAACCTTGTATTCTGTTAAGTCCTGTTATACTGTATATTGAGTAGAAACTAAGGTAGACAATGTGGCTAGTGATTTGACATCTGTAGGCATGCTCATTAACACTCATCAGTAAACATTAAGATGTTTCATGTTATCCATAGCTATATGTAACACACAGAACCGGGCAAACTGATCTTTTTGTGTGTGTGCCTGACTAGGAAATAAAAGGGAAAAATAACTTAATTTTGAATTGCAACTGAGTTTTCTATCATTCATTTCAGAAAGGCAAGTGATTAATGACAACACAAAACCCAGTGTTATTCCAGGACAGGAAAAATGCTTCCTGCTTGTTTATTTTACTTTCAGAGAACTTTAAAAGCAGTTTGTTTGTATCTTGATTTACAGTGGAAACTGGCTTTTGCAGCTCCACCTAACTCAATTCCCCTTGCGTGTCTTCATTTACAAATACAGTTGGCTGATTTTATCCAAATCTGATGGCAGAGAAATCTCATAAATAAATTTCACTACTAGTTTCATTGAAATTACGGAGTCAGTAGCAGAGAGAAGTTCTGTCACTGAAAGACAAAGCAAGCCCCTGCCATTTTGCAGTGCCTGGCCAGGGCTAGCTGGCCAGCCGGGAGCCCATGGCTAGCTCTGGCCTGAAGACACCACGCCAGATCTCTTTCCCCTTGGTGACTTGTAGGCGCAGGGCAGGAAAAGGCAGGAGGGAGGTTAGTGAGTGGAAGAGCACAAATGCCCAGGGAAATAAGCTACAACAGTGGAGTTTTAAGGAATGACTTATTAAATTTCAAAATTGATGCAAATGAAATCTTCGTCTGAGGAATATTGTGCTGTACAATTTTTGAGTCAAGGTTGAGGGAAATACAACTGCCAGCGTTGACCCGTGAGACAGCTTGTGCAGTGCAGACAGATCAGAGCAGCGGGGGTGAAATCCTGCCCCACTGAACTCAGTGACCCATCTCCATTCATCCAGGGGCTGGATGTCACCGAGGTCACCCCTCCGGCGAGCAGGGTTACGCGGCCGCCCGTGCCTGGCAGGCGGGCGGATGGGTTCCCTCCCCAGCGATGCTCGCCGCTAGAGGGGGATGCCTTCCCGCTCGAGCTGCTCAAAACGAGAATCTTCCTTCACGTTGGAAATTCCAACATTTGAAAACTGGGTTTTCTTTCAGATTTAGAATAAGAAAATATCCTGTGAAATAGGAATCAATACACTCACTTTGGACCATTTGCACAGATTTTCTAAACTTGTAGTTATTTTAGTTTTAGAATATTCATTTAAATATTTTGTTTCATTTGTAAATACTGTACATTGTTTCTTCGTCAATTAGTAATAACGAGGTATAATGCCACTGGTTAAGCTTACTGATTGAAATAAGCTTTCTTACTTTTAAAAATAGTTAGAATATCCTCTCTTGCTCCTGTCACATTGCATCACCCTGTTTGAAGGGAAGGGTGCTGTAGATTATCTTTGATCGAAGTCCTCAGATTGATATGGGTGTGTTAATATGTAAAATATGTGCCTGTTTTTATCGTAGCAATTGTTCATGCCACCAAGACCTGGACATGCGCTTTGGGTTTGACTTATGTTCAGAGGAGATGGCTTTCCTGGGGAAAAGAAAGAGATATGTAGCAAGTGCCCTGAAAAATGTTTTCCACCTACAACGGGATCTGCAGGATCATGAAGTACGTGTGTGCTAGGGGGGACAGATCTTGAATTTCTAGTGCCTTCATGTACTCTTCTAGATGAGTGGTCAGCAAAATGGGCCACATGTATCCGTTGTGTGGGTACCAGTTTGTCCATGTGTCTTAAGTACATTGTCTTCTGCTGCCAAGGTTTGTTATTGCAAGAAACACTAGTTGCAGTAATTGCATCCTTCATGACTGTCAATTTGGAACTTGTCAGATTTGAGGTGTGTTCATCCCTGCCATCCTATGCTATAACTGGCTTGGTTCAGAAATACTGTGTGCGTATTAAATACACTACATAGCAAAGATTTCTTCCCTTGTTCAAATTTCATCATTTTGTGACAGTTTAGGATAAACATCTCTGAGTGCTTCTTATAATATCTTCCCTTTCTTGCAGTTTTGAAATTCCTTAAAATAAATATAATGTATTTTAAAGTAACTTCACAATACTGAAGAATAGCAGCGTTGATGAGGGTAGCTTAACAACAGTGGCTGTGAACTACGTGTATTTCTTCATGGGGTTGGCATGTGGATTTTCATACAGTAGTAGTAGATGTGTGAAATAAGAAAAAAGTGGCAAAGGAGTGGGAAATGTAGAGAAAATACATTGTTGCCCCCACAGAAGGATTTCTTCTTGTCATCTGTGCCCCTGTTTGCCCTAGAGGTGGGCAAGAACCCAGGTTTGGGTTGATCTCTGACCCCATGTTTGTCCAAAGGGAAGCAGTAGTAGCAGTCATTACTTGATTTTGGAGCCGTTCCTTCCTAAAAGGGACCCAGGCTCTGAGATCAGGACCTGGGCTGTGTGTGGTGGCCAGACCCCGTTGCAGTCCGGGATGCCATGTTGAACGCTGCCGATGTGAATGTCCCATCCTGCTCTGCCCAACAGGTCCCCGTCGTGGCTATCATCACGACAGGCGGAGGACTGAAGTCAATGACAGGACTATATGGCAGCCTCATGGGACTCAAGAAATTAAATCTCCTGGACTGTATAACATACATCAGCGGGTTGTCCGGCACCACATGGTAAGCCAGCTTGTGCAGGAGGCTTGACCAGGCCCTTTGAGGGTGACGCTGCTGCAGAAAGGAGCTTCTGAAAGCAAACAAGATCAGGAGATTTTCTTCAAACATCATAGAAACAAGCTGCTTCTCAGTAACAGGCCATGAAATATTAGCTTCACCTGATGCACCAATTTTTTATTAGCAATTCTTTACTGTGCTTTTCAGCTCCACATTTGCAGCAGTTAAATACGTGTATGACCATTACACTTGTCAAAATTGTTTCTGAGTAAGTAGTTACTGTGGGTGTAAGGCTGCCCATAGCATCACACCTCTTCCTCTCTCCGCTGATGTCCCAGTTACTGTTGTTCCCAGTAACTTCTGAGACTGGCTCTGCTTTCTAACTGGTCATGCAGAGAAAACTGCAGGACAGTGCACACTTACCCCTGCAACCTGTCAGTTTGGGAAAGGACCGAATCCCCCTGGGCAGCGTTATTCCCTGCTCACAGGACCTACAACTGCCCAACATCTGATGGTCCTACATAGGGAAGGTCGGTAAAATAGAGGATGGTGTTAAAATAAAGTGTAGTGATATCATAAGATTAACACTAAGTGTGATACAGAGCCAAAAGACAGCAGCTGGTGTGAACTGATTTATGGTTCTAGAAAACAAGCAAAGAAAATTTATTACAATTTTCTGCCTAATTTGTGCTTCAGAAATGTACCTGGTTTCAGAAATGTTCACGCCTAGCAATTTTATCCCTTAAGCTGCTGCCAGTTCTGCTTAAAAAAAAAATTCAAAAACATAAAAAAACCCCCCTTATCCTTCAGGGCCATCTTTAAAACAGTCATAGAAACTCGACTGTTCATTCTGCTGGATGGAGCAGCAAAACCAGAGTACGTACGAGCAGAAGAGAATCCCTAAAAGTAAACCTCTGTCCCCAAAGGCACAAAATTTCAAGTCTTTTTTTGCTCCTTTTGACTTTTGCTGTCTGTATTATCTTTCCCCAGGACCATGGCCAACTTATACAGAGATGCCTACTGGTCACAGAAAGACTTAGACTCGCATATTGGTGAAGCCCAGAAACAGGCAACCAAATGCAAGATGGGCTGTTTCTCTATGGATCGCATGAAGTACTACAACAAGCAGCTTTGTCAGCGGAAAGAAGAGGGTTACAGGACAACATTTATAGATCTTTGGGGGCTCATGATTGAGTACTTACTAAATGATGGGGTATGATGTATATTCCATTTCTTAGAGAACCATGTATTTTTCTCTTAGTGAATAGAGAGGAAACTAGCCCATCGTTTCAGAGAACGTGCCTCAAAACAGAGTGGAGTTCTCCATGTCAACAAACTCTCAGATTTTCTTATTTCCTTTAATAGTTTGCCTAGGGAGAAATGCATCCTATATGTTAATAAATAAGGTTGTGGATGCAGCCATTTGAACTCTGGCTGGTATTTAAATAGAAGTGGAGGCAATCTCGGGCAGTCTGCCTAAAATGCAGATTACGCTTGCAAAAAGAGTTCAAGATGAAAAGCAGACTAATCTCAACAGTGTGAAAACTATCCGAAGCAAGCATGAAACAGCTGGAGTGCTTGGTGATTTGCATCCACTGGCAGGTAACTTGATCTGCAGGTACACTGGAGGCAAGTGCATATTTTACTTTTGCTGAGAAGGATTGCTCAGACAGTAGCTGATTTAAGTGATATTAATTTTTACAAGTAGTACCAAATTTGCTTGTCTATTATTTGAAGTGGTTTCTACCCCTACAGTAAGGCAGTCCACTCCCTCTTCTCTCCACCTGGACCACAGTTCAAGGACGCGTGCTTTGGCACTTGGGAAGTGGGAAGGGACGAGTGGTTGAGGATTGAACAGAATTGTGCTCCAGCGGGGCCAGAAATGCTGCAGTCATTCAGCCATTCATTTGCATTTATTTATTTATTTTTATATAAGTGTATATATAGTATTATATATATGTAAACAGAAAATAAATACATACAGAGAGGAATACTATATATTAAACAAAGGTATAAGCTGAATAGCTGCTTCTCTTTTAATCTCACCCAGATGAGGTCCCCCTCACAATCTAGCCAAGCATCTTTCCCTTTGAGCAGTGCTGACTATTGCTATGTAACCACTAACCTCTCCCTAATCTGACAGAACTAGCTGCTCTTAAATTTGTCAGCAGTTCACGAGATTTTATGTTTTTTACAAACCTCTTCAATGAGAATATGCTTTTCCAGAAAAGAAGCTGGGTGGGATGCAAATAATTTGCTGCCAAATTCCAATCCTCTTGAAAGGCTGGACTGTGATAGCTGTTGTGTACTAAGAAAGGAAACTCAATGCCGACACGCTCAAGGGCTTCCTTCAGCCCCAGGAGAGCCAGGACTGCTCACTACGCTCCTCATCCTAAGGGGCAGCTTGCCACTTCTCCTACTTGCCAGGGCAGTACTTTCCAGTACGTACAGACATCTATGTAGAAGTAGTTTTCCCTCTCCTTGTCTTTTTGTGAACCCATGCACAAAGTCAGGCTGGACCCTGGGAGACCCGTCTGTCACCGGCGGGTGGGTGCCTGCGGCGCTCTGTGCGTGCAGGGGGCAGAGCTGCCCGGCTCCTCCAGCGCTGGGGCCATCGAATTCACCACGGGTCGTTTCCTTCTCTTCTCACGTAACTGTTTCTCTTCAAAACCAGAAAGACCCCCACAAACTTTCGGAGCAGCAAGAAGCACTGTGTGACGGCCAGAACCCACTGCCCATCTATGTGTCGGTCAGCGTCCGGGACAACTACAGCACCAATGATTTCAAAGGTAAAGATGGTGTTTCAGATCCTGTGGGGCTAAAACTGGCAACTGAATTCCTGTGATTCGCTCTTCTCTACTTGGCAGCACTTGGATAGAACAGTCCTGGTGTGTTAGCTGCTTTTTGGAGAAATAATCATCACCTTCATGCCTTACAATTTTAATACAAGAGCTTTTTGAGATCAGCATTTCACTGTCTAGACATACACAGTTGAAATCCTGCCAGAAAGGCCATTTTTGAAATATTATCTGATCCGCTTAGAATGAGACGTATAGGAATTGTCTGAGAATTAAATTCTGCTTTTTGTCAATGCCCAGTTATAGTTTCAATATGAAAAAAGATCACATAGTTATGATAAAGTTTGGGAAAGCATCTAACCTACTCCCAACGGAATCTTTTGCTTTGCTCAATGTTTTGGTTATTTTTTTCCATGAGGAGAAGGAGCTGGAGGAGGAGAAGAGGCGGAGAAGAAATTCAGATAAAGTTTTTTATGGTTGAGGTGAAAAAATGAACCACTTCTGAATGAAAAGGAAATTATGGTGCATGACCTTTCTGTCCCAGTCTTTGCTCACACTGCAGTTACATCAGACAACTGCACTTCACTTGGAGAGGACATCCGAGAAAGCCAGGGACTAGTTCTGTCTTCCTTAGTAACACACATAAAAAGTATAATTGGCCTCTTACAAAAAACTCATTTCTGAAGAGCTGAGTACCTGTCTTTGTACATAACCAAATTATTCAAGGGAAGTTAAATTAACTGTATCGGTAATAGTGGAAGTACTTTCACCTAGATGTGGCACATGCAAGGGCAAAGCGAAACCTCGTGCACGCTGGAGAGCCCTGGACTGGTGTGCGCACACGGGGTGTGTAAGAGCTGGAACCTTGCCGTGCTCCCGGCGCGCGCCTTGTGCCACCGGCAGCACCACCGCGAGCAGCGCAACTGCTCCCGCCTCCCCGTGGCCGCAGCGTCTGAGCTCGGCTGCCGGGCCCTGCAGGACGTCATTTATAAGCAAGGCTTTGCAAAGGCAGCGTAGCACGCAGAAGTCAGAGCGACGTGTGCCCTAGCCGCCCCTCTCTCCACACCCAGCTGAGAGCCCTCTAAGTGTCCCGCTGTGGCTGTATTGCAGAGTGGGTGGAGTTCACCCCCTACGAGGTGGGACTGCTGAAGTACGGCGCCTTCGTTCGCACGGAGCATTTTGGAAGCGAGTTCTTCATGGGACGTTTGTTAAAAAAGCTCCCCGAATCCCGGATCTGCTACCTTCAAGGTGATGTATTACGTTGTCCTGGCACAGAGGCACTTCGGAGGGGTGCGACGCTGTTAACCAGAGGGTGGATATTTCTGGTCTAACGTAACGAAGGCTGCTATGATATCGCCTGCTGGGAAATGGGGGTGTGTGGCAGTTTGTCCAAAAAAATACGGTAAAAAATCCCACATCTTTTTTCAGTTTCTTGTAACTGTCTCGGTATGCACAAACCTTTTGACATTGTGTCTTATAGATGGAATAGATAAAGCTCCTTAATTCTTTCATTGTAAGGAATAGTTCCCACTTCTTTTGGTTATTCTTCCGATTCCTCTCTGAACGCACTCCAGCTTACGAAAATCTCGAGCCTTCAGAAAACCTGCAGCTGTGCTTCCACTGCGAGGTTTAACTTCAACCCCATGTGGAGAATCCCATCTGCTAAAGATGCAGGCTGCCCGGGACGAAAAATGAGACCAGAAGCGAAGGGTCTCTGAAGCTCCCTGGTCAGTCCCTGACTTGTACTGATGGGTTGTGGTTAGAAGTAATAATATTCCTTTACCAAGGAGTCAGAATCACTGGCAGGTGAACACAGAGCAGCAAGAGTTTGGTTTGAGTCATTTCTTCTTACACTTATGCTGCTTAGAAGCTCCTTGGTTTCAGTAAACGTGCTGTGATATTAAGTAGTCTTTAATCCCAAGGAGTATCTTTAAAATACTACCTTTTGGCTGGCCGTTTTTACCTGGTCCACTACTGGGAAATTCATTTTCTACATACTGTGTATGCTGGTTTCTGTGCCCCACTGAAAATTAAGAAATCCAATTGTGGTAGACTAATTAGAACACATATTTAAATTTACAACGGCAGGTGAAACGGTGGCATTGTCTTTTGTCAACAAAGCCACCAGTGGGCCCGGGGGGAGGCACAGAGGGGCGATCCCGGACAGAGAAAAGAGTGCACAGCGGAGCAGGAGCCCGCTGCGCCTGTGAGCCTTTGCGTGCTGTGGTGTGAGATCTCCTGCTACAAACCAAATGGCTGAAGGGCCACTTCATCCCGCTGTGAAACAATTCAGGCTGCGTGAAAGCTGACCAGAGCGTGTCCAGGAAAAGAGCAGCTGGAGTAAGGAAGACAGGGACAGAAAGGATGTTTTTGCAATGTCTGCATTATCTGAGCTCTCACTTCTCGAGTAGTTTTTTCTCCTTTACTTCTCTCTCGTGCTTCTCTCTCTTCACCGTGCAGCAGTACAGATAGGTGCAGAACTGACGGCAGCATGACCTGAACCAATGCCATAGAAAGTTAAGAGGAATTTAACAGCCCAGAAGTTTAGAAAGATTTGAGTTAATCCCATTCAAAAATTAATCCAGGAGGTCAAAATAGAAGGAAAAAGGCAGTTTCTTGTTAGAACGTGTCCTTTTGTTCATTATTTCCCTTTACAGGTATGTGGAGCAGTATATTTTCTGTGAACCTATTACAAATATGGGGACTGTCCCACAGTTCAGAGGACTTCTGGAAGAGATGGACACAAGACAGAATAGAAGAAGTTGGTGAGAAATCATTAAGCCTTTCATTTATGGTCACTTAGTCTTCTGGATGCCTTTTGGCATCATCCTGTCAACTATGTGGAAGCCAGCATCATAGGATCCTCCTAAGAGATAGTGACTTCCCCTCCCACCCTAAAGACTAAGAAGAAGAGAGTAATCAGGGAAATGCTGCTGTAATTACTAGACTTACTAAAACCTTACTGATTAAAAGGCTCTGCCCTTAAGAGGAAGCTTTAGAGAGGTCACACATGCCTCAGGAAGTGTTTTGGCATTGCGCATTCTCACTCAGCCCTGCAGAACCAAGAGCCAGTGGCAGAGAATAAAGTTATTTTTACTGCTTGTGTAGAGAATAAACCTGAATATCAATTGGCTAATCAATATTTCCTGGGTTTTTATTTTATTACTCAGAACAGTAATTACTGCAGTGGATTCATCCTGGCACAAAGATAAATGAGGCCCAGAGGGTATTTTCTGAAGCAATACAGAAACCACGGTTTTATTGCTAAATCATTTAATATGATAGTAACTATAATTACAGACATCTTGAAAATAAAGAAATACATCTGTGCAATCACGGAAACCACCAAGTCTCTCCTGCTGCACCATCAGCCACTTGGTCCGGCAAAGCAGGTTGTAATTTCCAGAAACCACACCTTGTGCTGTTTCTACTTTTCACCCACATGTGCTGCCATGTAGTCACCCTGAAAACTGCCTGTAGTTTCTGAGTACGAATGTATGCCCTAGCTTTTCCTGGGATGCTCTCATTCTACTGATTAAGCATAGGCTCATGTAGCCATGGGTGATTATCAGGTAGAAGCTGCCGCTGTTGCAATAGACCCTGTGGTGCCCTGTTGTTGCTCACCTGACTGAGTGGGAGCATATGCTTCAGCCCCATTTTATCCATGCTTGCCTCTGTTCCATGGTATCTTCCTGTGAGGATACGTAACTTTCTGACAGGACATTCTCTGAATTGCTTAGTTCCCTTAAGGTGTCCCTTTTCCAGGACTGAAGACTGCTTCTGATGAACTGTCTTCAGGCCAAAGCTTAAGACCATCAGTAGAGCTTTGTCCAGCAACTGCTCCTCTCCTTCAGAATAGTTTTCGTGTGTTTAGTGAATCATCCCAGAACAACCCCTGAGACCTCCTACACACCAAGACAACCAGAAATGAACATCAATTAACAAACAGTTCACCAATTTGTCTCCCCTCCTCTAGATGAAGACCCGGTGTTGCCTACAAGACCCCACGAGCTGAGGACTCGCATGTACACTCCTCCTGGCCCCCTGTCCAGCGCCCTTCGGGGAGCGTTGACTGACCGCTTCTCCGTTGCCCAGCACCACAATTTCCTGAAGGGCTACCAGCTGCATAACAACTACCTGGAGAACGAGCACTTCTGTCGGTGGAAAGGTAATTGGGACTAATATTTAACAGGCATCATTTTCAGGTAGTTTTTGGGGTGGGGAATTTAGGAAAGAACCCTGTCAGGCTTGGCAGGGGAAAAAAAAAACCTCCTGAAAGAACATTTCTTTCCTGAATGGAGAGAAAAGACTAAGACTTCAGTGCTGCCAGGTATTTAAGATTGTTTTTAAATATAAGCATGTATTTACGTGCTTTAGCCGAGATCTCTGTGGTCCAGACTGTGAGGGTAGGCTTACAGCCGACAGAACCGAATTTAAGGTAGCAAAGAGCAGAGTGAACGTGGGAGAAAGCTTAATTTGGCAAGACTGTGCCTCTAACTTCAGATGCAACTGGAATATCCCAGAAAATATGACCTACAAGAGAAAGCTGGAAAGGAATGGGGCTTTGTAGTCCAAAGAAGAGGGGACCGAGGGGGAGGCATAAATCCAAATGTAAAAAGGGATGGCAATTTTGGTTCTCCAAATCAATGACGAATAAAAGATGAAACAATAATTGAAATTAAGCAAGGCAGATTTAGGTTAAGTGTTAGAAATAGCTTACTGGCACTGATGAGTATGACAAGTTACTGGAATATATTGCCTGGAATCTCAACATAGAAGATTTTTTGGAATGGGAACTTAGGTGGTGTTTTGCAGTCTCTCCCACGCCTATTTGAAAATCCAGTAGTGCGGCAATTAAATTAAACCAGACCTCTGGAACGGTCACTTCCACCTTGTATTTCTTTTTCCAGTCAAAATACCTACAGATCATTTCTTATTCCAAGAAATATTTTCCTTTTAGATACTGTGTTAGACTCGCGTCCCAACCAGCTGATGCAAAATCCCGATCACCTGGGCATGATAGACGCTGGATTTTTCATCAATACCAGCAGTCCACCACTTTTAAGGCCACAGAGGGAAGTGGATGTCATCATATATTTAAGTTATACTACTGGGTCACATACATCGGTGAGGAGGATCTTGTTACCATGTGTTGTCTCTCCTTTTGCTTGTAAATGTCTAGCCTGTAGCACCTAGAACTGCTAGTTGTTTCAGCTGTTCAGTTTTTAACTACTGCATTCCCCTACGTTTTTCATTATAGTGATTAATAGCATTCCTATTTCTTCCTGCCACTCCTGGGATCTCTCTTGCTGGTTTATGAACATGTTGAATTATTCAAGAGGACATCAGCACGGTCTCTTCCAGAACGATGGGAAGAGCATCTTCTGCTTTATGCTGAATCAAGCAGGTTTCCAGACCCTGCACAGGAATATGCATAAAGATGAGGAAGCAATTTCTCCTGACTTAAGTTAGAATATAAACGAGGTTAAGTGTGGATAGTCAAGGGCAGATCATTTCTGGACTGACAAATAAGATGCTACTAGGAAAATTCAATGACCAGCATCTTCCTGCAGAAACTCCAGTTTCCTGGAGATAAAGTTAATTAGCTGTCTGTAAGGCCTGCCAGAAAAAGAAGTTTGAGTCTTTGTATCTCAGTAACTGAGGTTAGTTAGAAACTCGCTATTAAGCATCTTGGCCCACTTACGTGGAATTATTTTTTGTGAATGAGAACAGCTGTGCTACTGTTAGTAAGCCGTATGATGCATGAGACACACATGTAATGAAGCTTCACTTCAGCCAAATACATTGTCTAGATTAATTTTACGAAGAAAGGCTGCTGCCATTTTAAGCGCTTTAGTAGAAACTGTTTCCTATTTGATAGTGTCCACTATTAAATGGTGCAGAGTAAATAACACAGTACGTAGTAGGACATGATATTATATTAAACATTTCAGGGAAAATGTACAGTATGGCCTAGTACTTCAGACTTTCTCAGTAAAATATCCATCTCAATTAATGCTGTGCCATAATGCCTGCACAGGCAGAGACATAGTTGCACATTCAAACTTAACTTTCTTATCTCCTGGCTTCCAAGCACATAATAAGATACCTTAAACATTTTCTTGCTGTGGTTTTCTTTTCTAATTAATTATATACAATATATTAAACACAAGCTCTTTCATTTACTAAAACTACATGCTGTACCCTAAACTTCTGCTAATTGCTTCCATTTTTTAAAAAGCAGTGTCCTGGATGAATTCTCTAACTCTGAAATTGTGTTTACAGCTGGTGATTAGCATTCTGGTTACTATGTGTGGCTATTACGTGTAGAGTAGCCCTTGATAAGAAGGAACCCTCCCTATGGATCTGAGTCACTAACCTTGATACTAGATAACAACTTGGGGGCTTTAAGACAACCAAGTTGAATTCCAATGCTGACCATTTCCGTGATACTCCAGTCTCTAGATAAGGCGTGCAAATACTACTCGGAGCAGAAAATTCCATTCCCCAAAATTTCTTTGACTGATGAAGATAAGAAAAATCTGAAGGAGTGCTACGTCTTCCAAGATTCAGATTTGCCGGGATGTCCGATCGTGATTTTTCTTCCCCTTGTGAATGATACCTTCCGAGAGTACAAAGCACCTGGTAAGTTACAAGTAGTGGCAAAGCATTAATCAAAAGACACCACTACCTGCTTCCCTGACTCAGATGGAGCCTTTTTCTCTGCTGCTGGCTGTCTTTGCTGGCTGGATTCATGGGGGAGCACTTTAGCTAATTAAACCTGTTTTCCTGATGCCTGCCAAAGCTAGGGTGTTCATTCATGTAATCTTTGTGGCCCTAAGAGGATAGGCATAGCCTTTGTCTTCTGGATAGTACTTACCTTCATCTCTCTCCCATTTGTAAAATAAAGTTTTGCTAGCTAAAAGGTTTTTTCCTGGGAATAGTATAGCTCACGCAGATTATTTTCCCCTATATATATTGTCTGTTGTCCAGGGATTTTATTCTACACTTCAAGAGGCATAGTGTCATGTATGAATGGTGGGGGAGCAAGAACCTAGCTTTCAGGCTGAACTTCTGCAATGTCAAGATCAGTGTGTCTCCTTTTTGTACAGCATCAGCCTAGGGGTCATTTTGCTCACTGTGCCCATTCTTTTTCTGCCAGGCCACCTTCTTTGTATTCCTCTCCTTTATTGCCAGTTACTAGGATGCATTTGCTTTGCTCCTTGATAGGAGGGAGGCCTAAAATTTTGCTTTTGTGGCATTTGGGAGACACGAGAAATGGAAAGGCAGAGATGGATCCTGGTGGCAGGCCCCCTGAGACTGCACTCAGGATTACAGGAGTACTGTGTTCAGCTCTGGGGCCTCCAACACAAGAAGGACATGGACCTGTTGGAGCGAGTCCAGAGGAGGGCCACAAAGATGATCAGGGGGCTGGAGCACCTCTCCTATGAAGACAGGCTGAGAGAGTTGGGGTCGTTCAGCCTGGAGAGGAGAAGGCTCTGGGGAGACCTTCTAGCAGCCTTCCAGTACCTAAAGGGGGCCTACAAGAAAGCTGGAGAGGGACTTTTTACAAGGGCACGGAGTGCTAGGACAAGGGGTAACGGCTTTAAACTGAAAGAGGGCAGATTTAGATTAGATATTGGGAAGAAATTCTGCACTATGAGGGTGGTGAGGCACTGGAACAGGTTGCCCAGAGAAGTTGTGGATGCCTCATGCCTGGAAGTGTTCAAGGCCAGGCTGGATGGGGCTTTGAGCAACCTGGCCTAGTGGAAGGTGTCCCTGCCCATGGCAGGGGGGTTGGAACCAGATGATCTTTAAGGTCCCTTCCAACACAAACCATTCTGTGATTCTATGACATGTTTCTATTACTCCTTTCTCACTTAAATTCTATTTTGTTACTAGCAACTCCCCTCCCTCAGCCAGGGTTCATGGAGTTCCCACCTGCAGTGGCTATTGGAGTGCCCTTTCAGGCCGATGTCCTTGACCGATCCACGGCTTTAAGGAGACAGATGTTTATGAGTAAGCTGTAGATGACCATTACAAATGCCATCCCTCACTTTTCCCTTTCTGCCCTCATCACTTCAGGCACACAATGTTCTCTTGACTAAGGGTGGGGATACATGACCTGCATTATTCCTGCATTTAAACCCTATGAATTTTCTTCCGGAGAAAAGTCCCCCTCTTCGGGCTGCTGTGGACAGCTTGTCACTGGCTGAGATAAACACCATGTCACAGCAGCAACTTCTCTTTCTCTCCAGGTGTCAAGCGCTGTTGCTCAGAGATGGAGGGAGGACAACTTGATTTGACCAGTCGCTTTTCCCCCTACTGCATGTTCTCGGTCAGGTACACCGATGAGAATTACCGCCGGCTGCTGAACCTCAGTGAATACAACGTCCTGAACAACTCACAGATGATTATGCAGGCCTTGCAGATAGCGATGCAAAGAAGGCAAAACATGTGCTAATCACCCATCCAACTGCCCCTGTCTTCTCAGAGGAGTTTTTCATGCTCTAGGACACAGAAGGGACATAGCTTTTTGAACACTGGCCGTTCTGCACTACAGAAAGAAACTACCCCAGGTGGCTCAGTGGTTTGCTGTTTTTTTCTCCATTCCCAAGAAGTGGCCTCTATAGGCAAAGACATTGCCTGGGAAATTTTTACATATGCTTTGTTCCCTAAATTAAGGTTGTCTGTAGAACACTCTTTACTTAAAATCCTTGTTAGATTTTTAAAATAGTGTTATTTTAAGCCTAACTTATAATGTATGACATGTAGGAAAACAATTTTTTGCCGCCACAGTGCTACAGTAATGCAACCCAGCCAACACGCTTACAGGCCCTAAGAAGAGGCTATAAACTTCGGCTCCCCACAATTCTTTGTGGAACACAAGGTGCATCCAACCCTGGAAAATGAAGAAAACCTGAGACACAACTGGAAGCTGGCGTTGGATCCGTGGGTCAACTCTGTTTTGCAAGTGTCCTGAAGAGCGCCTGAAGAGGCTGGAAATGTAACAGGGACGAGTGTTTGCACGCAGCCAGCCCCGTGAATTGCGTCCACCTCCTGGGGTCTCTTGGGGTGTGAGTGAATCATACGTAGATGGGACGGAGCAACTTAGGAGGAAGTGGTGTAAGATTTTTCATGTAAAAATTTTTTTCCAGAGAAAGGTGTGATTTGGGCACATCAAAATTTCCTGTGAATTTACGTCAGTTTGGATTGTTTTGTGTTGAGACAGTATATAAAAAAGTCAACATTTTATTCTGAAGCTTTCAAAATAAAACACACTGGGATTTTTATTTCCCAGTTGAGTTACTTCTCATATTAAACTTCCTAAATTAAAAAGAAGAAGTACTTGACAATATTTTACTTTCACTAGACAATGAAAACTTTGTTGCTTTACTCAATGTAATTTGTTTAAACAGTTTAGGACATATGCTTATCAACAAAAATGCTTATTTGTTTAGTTCTGCCTGTTCAAACCGTGCGGATAAGCAGGAGTGATGTAGTAGTCTGCAACAACTAAGACCGTCTTAAAACAATCTGAACAGACCCTCCATAGGATCTAGCACAAAACCACCGATAACATTTCTTGTGGGTTTGCATTTTTAAACTTTCTTCATTTTCCCTTTTATGGAAAGTGTCTTTTCTGAACTGTTGAAAGTGCTGAGGGTGAGCTGTAAAAATTATAAATCCATAACAACCTTTGAATTCCAGGAGCAAGTCAAATTGAAAATACACTTTTTTATTAATAAGTTTTGTGTCCTAATGACAACTGGGAAAATTTCGAACAAAGAGTCTATTCAGTGAAAAAAATCTATCAACTAGATGTCATAATCTGGGGCTAGAATAAACCAGGGAAAATGCTTGGGTAAGTTGAAACATTTCATGTTAATATTTTACAAAACGTCTTTGTTTTGAAACATAGCTTCTTTTTAATAGACCACCTACCTCGTCAGCCCAGAGAACCCAACCTGAAAATAACAGGTTTCATTTACAGTCGAATAACATGTTTGGCTTGATGCAAAATGACACTCTGAGGATTTTCATTTTGGCAAGAAACAATGACAAATTATCTTTACAAATTGGTTCACAATGACTTGTGCTAACGCTTTTGTCATTTATGATGTCAAACCAAACCTTCCTTTTTTGTGCAACTGTAGCCTAATGTTGCAAGCCTAAAGATCAGAGCATAAATATTACCATTTAAAACTCTTTAGGTTTCGAACGAATATGCACTTCTGCTGGGTTTTTTTCGTTCTGTGGTAATTTCACTAGTCATAATCAGAAATATGGTGCTATGTGCTCTGCATATAACCCTGGGAATTGCCTCTATTTGAACCTGAAATCTCTGGTGTGAAAAAATAAAGACAGGTTTTGGCCATAAATTCATGCCACCTCCAGCTCTGAAGAAATGTTATTTACATACAAATATTTCATGTATACAATACCGAACAATAAAGGCTTGTCTGCAAAATGAAAATTATCTGCCTTGCTCCACATATTCAGGCATTTCAGTAATACACTCCAGGTTCACAGTGTGTTCCTTGTTCCAGGAAAACAAAACTGCTGTTATCTCTGCAAAGAGCATAAAGGCATACCAAGTATTTGCTGCAAGCATCGTGGATAAAGGAATGTCTCAGAGACGGACTGCAGGGGTACAAAGCGAGCCACGGTCCCTCCCTCCTGCAAGGGCTGTCTCTGATGTGGATTGCAAATGTTATTTGTTAAAATGAGAGCTTTTTGTCACTCCCACAGTGCCGGTGGCCAGTCTTAGAACCCTGGTCCTGGTGGACAGTCTGGTTTATAGCTTGTCCCTCCAAGGAGATGTTGTAATAAAGCATTGCCTTTAACTATGACTGAAAGATGCCGACGTTGCCGAGGGTTTTCTATGACCTAATGAAAAATGCATTTCATCAAGCTACATAATTGCAGCTGGCACGCGGAGGAAACATGCCATGTATGCAGACACAACCCTTCACAGGGTTGTGAAATAACATAGCCTATAGCAAAAATTTATTCTACCAAGTTGACCGTGATGACTCTTGATACTATTTTGTGTGGGAATGCGCAAAGGGGAACTGTGTTGGCTGGTAACACTATTTAACCAGTGAGCTCAAGAATGCTCAGGGAACGGGTAATTTCCTGCTCGTAGACAATATACCAGGAGAGCAGGGAAGCCAAAGGGTTCCCTTCCCCCAGCGGTTTTGATCTGTTATGACCTGCTGAAGATACAGCAGCCTTTGACAGCCCTTCTTAATCCTGTTCCAGCGAGCTGGGAGCCGTGATGGTTTCGACGGCGTGGGGGCCAGCTGGGTGCTCGCAGGGGCGGGCGCAGGCGTCCTGCCGCGGCGGTGGCTTTGCGGGTGTGCCGAGGGCGGCGTGCGGTCGGTGCCGAGTTTTGCCTCTGGCTGGCAGGCTTCATTGGGTCAGACACGGACCCTTAAATGCAGCTGGATTACAGCCGGAGTCAGTCTGAGCTGGAAAGTGGTGCAGAAATATTTACAGGGGGTGGAGCTAAGCTAAGGAAAGTCACTGCTTCAGGTCTCTTCATTTAAACAAAAATAATAATAACGAAGCATAGGAAAGAAGGGGGAAAGAATACAACGACTTGAGGAGAGACCCAGCCCTGCTGGACCGAGGCTGAGTAGGTATAAACGACGATATGAGTGTGTCTGCTCTGCACACCTAGACCTGGAGTTGCAGGGACACGTGGTACAGAAAGCCTTAAACTGGCTTTTGCAAGAAACAGTTTAGTCTGAGAGCAATAGTGTGGTCCCCCCCCCTTTTTTTTTTTCATTACCTGTTTTATCCTATCTGCTTACTGTCACAGATAACCTAAATCCAATTAATGTACTGTTGCTGCATCTTATTGCAGAGTAAGTATTTCTGTAGGCTTTGAGGTCTTGCTAAGTGGAAAGTTCAGTGCTCAGACAAAAGGGCATCCTTCTCTTACCATTAGTTATAAACCTGCCATTGGCCAGTGTTGGGTAAAGCGACTCAAACAGCACATTTCCACCTACTGTACAGGCAAAGGTATTTTTTCCTACTTATTTGACCACAGGATTCAGCTTCCTAGCATAAGAAAATGGGAGGGGAATAACTGGGTTTAGGAAATCAGGGAGAGGTGGGGCTCTGAGTCAGTTTATAAAATAGTTGCTCACCTGCATATGAGACATTTAAACTATTGGTGTCTGTGGAAGCTGGGAGATGTGAAATTGCATTGCCACAGATAACACAGGACGTGTACATGACAGCGACCACAATGGAGCACGATGGCATTTTGTCTCAGGTAAGAAGGGTGCAGAGCAAAGCAAGGCACCCGGGATCTCAGCTGGTTATGCTGCACATGGTGCAAAGACGGTGTTACTTTCTTGACGTACCATTGACTATAAATAACTCTGCACGGGATGAAGAAAGTCAGTGCTTTAAGAACTCGATATCAAAATTTAAAAAATGATAGCAAACCACAGGAATGAAATGAAAACTGCTTGAGGAGTAAGAGTTTATTTACAAAGGGAGCATTTTGTGTATTTGGGGGTTTTCTTCACTTTAGAGAAGCGATATATGCAACCTTAGAATAAGTATTAAATAGCGTGGAGATGTGCTTCAAGGTGAAAGATTAATGACCAGGTGTGTTTACACCTTGGGAGGGAGACAGGTTTGCTGTGCCTTTAACAGCCAGGGCCAGGAGCTGCCTTCCCTCCCGGTGTGTCACGCACAGGGTGGACCTTACCCGGCTGCTGCGCCTCTGCTCAGGCTTGCTGGGGCAAGCAGGCGCAGGCAGGGGCACTGAACGCAGCAGGGAACACCTGCACCCGCCGGGGCTCTTCGGCCAGCACGGGCCAGGGGCCCCCCTTCACTGCTGTTCTGCAGTTCTCAGTTCCCGATGAGGATCGCTTTTAAGGGACAGGATGATTTGTTCAGGGGTAACCTTGGCCCTTCTTTTTGCAGGAGCTGGTCACTCAAACCGATCGGCTAGGAGAAGGAATTACGCAGCTGAATCCTGATGGGGAACAGCGGACTCCTGTTACAAAGGTATCACAAAGGAGGATTTCAAAAGAAAACTAAGAGACTTTCCTGCTGGGTGGAGCCTGGGTGAGAACTGATAGGGCTCAGCATCTGCCAAACTGTCTAATTAGCTACCATAACCCATCCAGCTCCCTCCGTCCGTCTTGCTTATCATGTTGATCACTTCACTTATGCAGTCTTGCTTCATGTTAAAGTCCTAGTGCTGTTTTCTATCCTTGGCACAAGAGAAACGAACCCTGTTTTAATAAGACTAGTAGCTTTAAAAGGATGGGTTTGAACAGGCTTTCTGCTGCATACATCTGGCTAAAGCACAAGGGCAAATTTACTGCCAGTGTAGGCAGTAATAGCTGTGAAATTGTGCGACTTACTCCCACAAAGATTATGGCACCATCTTGAAGTGGATTTTCAACACCTGATTTCCTGGATTAATCCTTCTTCTAGCCTTTACAAAAAACTAATAGTTTTCCAGGAGACTTCAGACATGTTTCGTGTAGATGCGGAGCTTAGGGACATGGTTTAGTGGTGGACTTGGCAGTGTTAGGCTAATGGTTGGACTCGATGATCTCAAAGGTCTCTTCCAACCTAAATGATTCTATGATTCTATGTTATATGAAATCTTTCCTCTAGGAAATGAGAGGACCAGATGTGCTAAAAAAGATTTTTTTACTTTGTCCTTTCTAGTTTGAGGCCATTTAATAGTAATTAGGGACCGTCCCTTGTTATGTTTCAAGCTGAGTTAAGTTGCTGAGCAGCAAGGGTTGTGCTTATGGTTTAAGGAATAGTCAACCCTTTCCATTGATTAGTTGAATGGAAAACCCAAAGATGAGAAAATACGCCCTAAACCGCAACTCCCTGCACTGCAAGGATCACGGCAGGTTCGGAAGAACAAACCAAACCTCCCAAGCTTTTTTAGGCAAAACCCACACCACTGATGGGATTTTGTCCAATTGTTATTTATACCTCTGTGATGTCTAAGCCAAGACTCCCTGGTTATGACTGGGTACACTTATATACCTGAGTACTTTGTTCAATCTGCACTCCCTCCCTGATGCTTTGGGATCACCATGAGGGTGTCTCCAGGGAACCTGATCCATGAAACTGAGTGAAGCCCTTCGAGGAAAGTGCCTTCTCCAAAGCCAGCCACTGGCAGCGCCGGCCACTGGCTCTGTAGTTACTGAACACTTTCCACCTGTACCTGCCTCATTTCTGTGCCTTAGGAGGTAGATTTTAGACATGGATACAAGTGCCTTTGATGGTCTTATCCACAGCTACTGTTTGGACTCTTAGGAGTGGTTTAACATCCTTGATCTGCGCACTCAGTCACCTGCTGTGCAGCTGAACAGCACAAATGTCTTTGGTGCCTGTTCCTAGGATGAGGTGCTTTGGTTACCTGAAGGCTACTTTTACCTGGTTCTTCATTAGCCTACTTGCTAACTGCCCCCCATCTGGACAACATATATTCATTGGCCCCAGTTGCATGCATTAGTACACTCAGGTTAAACGTTACGAGACCACATGGACATATATTCCATCAAGCCTGTAAGTACTGATGCACTTCACTTTTTGCAGACAGTAAGCACAGCACATTACTAACACAGTACATATACCAAATTGTTTTGCTCAGACAGACCAACTAGAGCAAAAGTCTTGCTCTCCTTTCCTTCAGTGCCTGTGTCATGTCTCCTTCTCAGTGGGACTAATGAAGTCAGTGTCATGCTAATGCCACTTCAGGACTGGTCCTTTTAGAGTCATTTTGCAGCATAGGTGGAGTCAGCAGGTGGTGTCACGACCTGTCCATGGCCCTGTAGTTGCATTAAATGTCTTTTGTATTTTAGAACTTTTGGAGCAAAATTTTCCTGCCGATTTCTATTCCAACATATTGTGTCATTTCCCCCCTTCCACGATTCTAGAAATAAAAGGTTACTTGGAAATGGAGAGTAATGGTACTTATTTGTTTATTTTATGGTAAAAGAAGGGATATGGAAGGATGAAAATAGCATTTGGGCTCCAACATGAGACCAGAACAGCAATATGAGAGGCCAAGAAGTCAAGCATGAGACCTTAATGTGGGACACATGGGCTAATATGAAAGAGGGAAGCCTAAGGGAACATACAAGAGTTTCTCATCAGGTGTAAAACAGTTCATTTGCACTTCTTATGCAAAACAGTGCAAAAGAAACCCCAGACATGAAGAGTTTATGTGATTCAAAATTAGAGAAAAACTTCTCATGGGAAAAACTCACAAGAAAAAGCCAGAGGTGAGCTCAGCTCAAGCAGGCAGTTATGTCACCGTAAATGAAAAACATGTGCATAGTGAGTAGCATGGTGGAAGTGCAAAGCAGAGATCTCTTCCTCTGACATTAGAAGCGGCGTGGGCATCACAGGTCAGCATTTAACTCTGGGGAGCACTGTACCTTTAAAAGAGCAGGAACATGAGAGAATCATATCCTATAGCCCAGGAGACTGAATACGTGTAATAACTGGATGGGAGGTGATTCCCACAATGATAATTTTATCACGTGCAAAAACCCTAAGGCAGCTTTTCATTCTCTGCCTTGGAAATTTAACAAGTAAATCCTCTCCCAAGCTGAGTCTGAATCCTACCACTTTGTGCAGCCAGATTTTAGTTAGAAAGCAGATAATTTCTCTATAATAATACAAATCCACATGTCATGCTATAGAAGTAGAGAAGCTGCCTTTCAGTCTAGTACTTGATTTAGATATTAGGAAAATAAATGTATTGGCCATTTCATAGTCACATAGAAAAATTCAACTAAGCTGGTCATGATTTGGGTATTTCTCTCTCCTGATATCTGCCTTTAGCATTCATTCCTGTCTTTTGTATGTTTTTTTTTCCCTGCAGATAGAATCATCTCTGTGTTACTTACTGACTATAAGAGTCATAAGAGCAAGAAATATCCACCAGGCAGATGTCTGTAAGTATCTGTAGTGCTCTGTACGGTCCCCTTAACCTTCATGGGGTACCAGCTAGTCCTGCTTCAAGAAAAAGTGCTTTCTAGATTTCTTCTGTGGATGGAGAAAGTCCCCTCACTGGCATACTGGTCCCGGCAATGAACATAGTGGGCTGCTCTTCTTCGCTTCAGCCCTGTTCTGTGCAGAGGTCACAGCTGTACCTATTGCACATATTTCTCTGCATCCCCAAAGGGAGCAGGGAAAGCTCTGCAGTCTGTTGAAAGCAAGAAATGTGGAAAGATCGCCTGTGTTTTCCTCTGGAGTATATTCATGTAACAAAGGACACAAATTGGTTGAGATAATGGAGCAAATACTGAAAATGGAGTAACCTTATCTCAAATTTAGCTTATACTCAAAGATTTCTCAAGGCTAAGTAATCTAAACTACCATACCCCGATTCCCCATGTACCAGGTAACCAACCCGTTAGGTGCTGTTACATTTTGTAGGTTCGCTTCTGATGGTCTGCAACTGAAATATCATAGAAGACTATAGCTTTACTTATGCAGAAATCAAGAAGCATTTTTTTTTTCTATGTTTTGGGTTTTTTTTAATGTTCTGTCTGGCTAAAATAGAAGCTATGACTTTGTTTCCTTAGCCCTTGCAGATATAGGGTGCTGTGGTTGTCCCACATTATTTTATTCTGAGCTAAATTGACTGCTTGATGACATAAAAGGAGGAGAAAACTCTCTGGTTTCAATGCATTTATTACATATCTAATCACATTTATTCAGAGAACAGTCATGACCCTCCTCTTCTTTCTCCATTCATATTACCTAAATTGTAATGTTTATGTTGGACAAATGTATCATCATGTATCATAGTGTCTCTCTTTGAAAGCAAAGCTTCATGTTGTTCGATTCATTCTTTCTTCTAGAGCAAATCCTCATTTTAGATGTGTTTCTGTCTTTTAACACACAGTAAGCCAGACTGATTGCTATGTGAGCCTGTGGCTGCCAACTGCTTCAACCGACAAATTTCAGACTAAAACCATCAGGAATTGCAAAGATCCAGTTTGGAACGAAACCTTCTACTTCAGGATCCAGAGTCAGGTCAAGGTACTGAGCTGGAACTTCGCTATTAACCGTGAACTAGGGAGCAACTGCCAGGTTTTATCCTTTTGCAAAGGAGACATAAGTAATTTTCTCAAGAGGCAAGGAAAGATGCAGAAAGATGTGAAAATAACACATATGCTGGCGATGTTTTTCCATGCCATGAAAGACAAGTATCTCTCTCAGCCACGAGTAGAATATGACCTTTGAGATGTCTGTGATTTCCTCTCATTCCTCCTCATAGGCAGATGCCTACATGGAGTTCACTTCCCCTCCACCTCCTTCCCTTCCTGCTCTCTCACAAAAGCTGACTAAAAAAGCTGTCCCCAGGATCCCCTGCTTTGAATCAAACCTAACACGTTTCTAAAGTCCTTCCCTTCCCTTCCCAGAATGTGCTGGAGCTGGCGCTCTATGATAAGGATGTGCTTACTCAGGATGACCACCTCTTCACGGTGTACTTCGATATAGCCAGACTTTCCCTGGGGGAGCAAGTCTTCATGCACTTTAAGTGCGATTCACAGGTGAGGTCTGAAATAAGAAATGGAATAGGTTGGCAAGAACATGTTTGTCTGATTTTCTGTATAAAATGTTATTTGCAACATCTTTCTTTTTTTTCCTTCCTCTGTATGGACTGCCCAGCCACATAAAAGGGAGTTGTTTTTCACTCTGACATGAGAAAGCCTCTTCACACCTGGATCTGTAGGTGCACTGAAGGGTTTGGTGTTGGCCGGAGAGGCTCACAAACTTCCGGCGTCTTTGCAAAATTGTCACTTTGCTGAGCATGTCCCCATTGAGGATTGAGAAGTGTGTCCACACCAATACATGATGTTTTTTGTCATAACTTGTTACTTAACCTAGTAATTAGGAAGTAACAACTCTGTGATTGGAACCAAGTGTCAAACCAGACTAGTAGTTCATTGTAGACTGTGGCATGGATGTTTAAATAAGGTGTCTAAGTCATGCCACTCGACAACAAGAAATATTCCTATTTTGAACATCCAGGGAGGCTCTGAAAGTTGCATATCCCATCTCCTGGTATGTTGTGTCTCAGTTCCCTCCCAGTCTCTCATCCATCTGTCATGCACCATTCAGTTGATTAATTACTTTATCTACACCCAAACTCTGCTCTGCAGCTCATTATCTTTAAATGCCTTATTTGAACATTTCTTTCTCTGCAAAATACCAGAGGAGCAGCGTATGGGCTTCCACTAGCCCTTGGTAAAATAGAAACATTCAGCTAGTGGTAACCCAGCTCATTACTGTCTGGGTGGTTATGGGTGCCTTATCCAAGCATTTCATTGCTGCGTTTGCACAGCCACAGTGGTTGGAGGTCACACTCTTCAGGCCTTCGTAACTTTTTTTTTGTCCTATATTAATAACTTTTTGGTGCCTTTAAGACAATAGGTAATTTGAGCAACTAAGTAACCTATAGCATGATCTCATGTCTCTGCTCATCATCCCTTCTATCCCCACCTTTGTTTTCCTCCTCCCGTGCTTTCTTCCACCCAGGGATTATACTCTTCACCACCACCCCACAGACCAGGCCTTACTGTCAGATTTACCTCTGCCCCAATGCCCTCAGCGCGTTGCCAAACAAAGCAATTGTCCTCTTCCACAGCTGCTTTGTCTGTCACCATTTCCCCTCCTTACACCAGAAGGGTTTGGCTGCTCCCCTCAGCAGACCCTCTTTCTCTTTGCTGGCAGACTCGGTACGGGACAGCATCTCCGCCTGGGTCTGTCCCTTCTGCCCCAGCAGAAGCAGGCAAGCCAACTTCTTTCTTTGTTCAAAACTGCTATCACAGGCATCCAGAATCTTCCTAGCGATAAAGAAACTTGAGGCTCAAGACGCACAGATGTGAGGTGGTGGGTGCCTCTATTTTAAATGCTCTGCCAGTCACAAATAGTGCATGCATCCCTATACTGCAAGAATGAAAGCTTGCATTATGAGAACTGCCAGTAGACTGGTGACAAAACCATTTTCCTTCCTTTATTTTCCAGAGACAAGAGGAGCTAGAGATGGGATTTGCACTGGATAATATGTAAGTAAACATGAAATGCAGCATAATGTGCAGCAAAAAGAAACAGCAATTCAGAAGCATGAAATAGTCTAGTGTAATTGTCCAGAGTGCATCATTTCTTGACGATGCTGATGATGAACATCGTTTTCCGAGGAATCTGTGCTATGAGCTGCGTGACGAATTGGTGCGTGCCAGGATGACCTCCCATGAACTTCAGGCAGAGAGGGAGAACACCCTAAACCCTTTTCTTTGCCTAGCGTAATGCATACTATTTAAGACCAGGATATTGAGACTGCTGTTCTGTTACACTGCTGTTCTGGTATTTGTCTTTGAGATCAGCATGGGGGTTCACCTCTCTTCAAAGCACAACATGGAATAACGCACTGGATTTCCGATCTAGAGCCCTTTCTGTCCCGTCCTCCGACAAACTGCAATTTTTAAAAAATTGGATTCCACAAAACCATCTGCAGCCTCAGCATGGGGCTCAGCATAAAATCACTACACAGTATGGCCCCACAATACCTTCTTTTTTTGCTGAGCTCCAGGACTGGACAAGCCGGTAGGATGACGATTGTGCCTGTCAGAGTAGAGTAGGAGAGGAAACTTGTACCACAGGTCTCCTGGGACTTTTCTTTCAAATCCAATACACAGCTAAAAATAAGCAAGAGGAAAATCAAGAGAAGGGTGTGGCTCGTGAATTGTACTGTAATTATACTGGTTTATTAAAAATGTATTTTTCTTTCTGTTTCCCAGTTCAGGCCCTCCTGAAACCATCATTACTAATGGAGTACTAGTGGTGAGTGTGATGTTTTGTCATCTTTCTTGTCCTATTGCCACACTTGTTTCACTTGACTCACAGTCATCAGGCCAACATACCCTTGGACTGAGCAAATCCCGCACAGAAACACTGAGATTTCCCACTTCATCATCTGCCTCACGACACATCCTGGTGGATGGCACCTGTGGAGAGGCTGGGGCTGGAACAGCGGGGAGATCCCCCATGCCAGCGTCCCTCTGGTGTTGCAAAGGCAACACGTGGAAGTGATTTAGGTCCGAGAAATCAGTGCAGCAGTGAACTCTCCCTCAGACACCACTCCTCCTGAATTCCCATATTGCCAAAGTGACAGGGTTTGTCCCGTCCCAGGCACGTGCCGTTTCCTGCATTCATAACCGCACTTTTTACACAGGAACTTTTTGGCCATGCCATTTGCTCATTTATTAGCCTTGTTGTCTCATTATTTTTGTTTAAATCAGTCCTCTGCATCTCTATCGGGCTCCTGGGAGTGCTGTTTTTCACTTTGCCTTTACCTTCTCCCTTCTGCAAGCCCTGTTCATCCATGCTGCACCCCCAGGCTCGCCCTGGCTGCATCCAGTTTCTCAGAGACTCCTCCTGTTCCAGACGGTATCTGAAATCGAGGTCATGGTTGAGAGAAAATGTTTTCCTCGGGACAAAGTGCACTCCCTGTATAGCATTTGTATCATCATCAGTGGGAGCTTAGAGTAGGAAACAGAAACTCAGACTGGAAATTCCCTGCCATGAGGTATATTATTGTTCGTGTCTCTTACAGTCTCGCAAAATCTGCTGCTTGGAAGTCCAGGTGGTTGAGAAGAAGAAGAAGAAAAAGAAGAAATCTTTATCAAGTGAGGTTATTTCTCCATCAACTATTTTTAAATCATGATGTGGTGATATTATGAAGGCAATTGGCTTAATGTAAGAATGAGAAAAACCCCAACTAATCCGAAACATGAGAACAGCTTTGTGATACACTCTATAAGAACCTTTGTTTCCAATCTTGATGAGAAAACTACTCTGTGTCTGCTTTTGTGTTGCTTCCTTAGAGAAAGAATTCTTCTTTAAAGTGCAAGGCTCTTATGAGGGCACCCAAGACATTATGCTGGGATCTGATCTGGTCTTCAGCTCCTCCTCTCCTGCCAAATTCCACTATGCCAGATACAAGCAGCCAATGCTGGATGTTACGCTACCAGGGAAGAAACGACCTCCCTCCTTTGTATGTTATAACTGGACTTTATGAAACGTAATAATGGCATGTAAAGTAACACGCACCATAAATAGTAACATTAATTTGCATTGTGGAAAGAGAGTAACATTCCTTACAATACACACTTGGATATATTTGTATTTTTTCAGCGCTCCCATGTGTATCATACAGGGTCTCCAAACGTGGAACTTCATTCCCTTCCAAGTGGAAAAAACATGATCTTAGCAGAGGTGAGTGCCCGCTCTTTTGTGGGAGAGGCTGAGAAACCTGAGTGTGGAAGTCTGCATCCCCCTGGTGATGGCCAGGATACTTTCTGATGATGAAAGCCTGCAGACAAAAATGCCACAATCCAATAGTGGTGGGTCTTTAGGTGATAAGGCCAGGTTGTGCCTTGTTCTGTTTCAATGGGTGTGGGAATGCAGGGGATCCTGTTACTCCCTCCTCATCTTGCTCATGCTAAATTTTGAGGCTCTGATTTTCCCTTTTTTACTCACCAGTGGGGCACCTGAACTATCTGAGGTAGTGACAGTCTCTTGCTGATGCTGCCCATGCTTTGCAAAGCACTTTTAGGTTCATGGTTAAAAAAAATTCATTTAGAATAAAAGGATCACAGCTGTTGTGGGGTATAAGCCACAGAAAGGGAGGAGCAAATGCTGCTGTATAGCGTAGTAGTGTGGCTGCAGCCTGGCTGGCTGCCTAGGAGAGGTTATGTTAGTAGGGATGGGTAAAGTACACATTATCATTACTTTCCTCTGTAAACAGCAGTTGTCCTCAGACGTTACATTCACTAGAAAATATTGGGAGTTACTGAACAACTTCTCTGACAACAAACCACTGTGGTCAATTCACATACACTGCTGGATTATTCAGAGCTCCCGATTTGTACCCACATTGCTAGGACAGCACAAGCTAAAATTCCTCCTGGGGCTGCAGGGGAGGAGTGCTAAAGCAGGTTGTCATGCTTACGCTGTTTGCATTCTTGCTTTCCAGGATAAAGGATTTGATTTATATGCGAAGGCAGAAGACTGGTAAGAGACTTCGCCACTCTTTGAGGCTAACTCATCCTTAGCTGAACTCGTCTCACCCTTTGCTCTTTACTGGGGAGGAGGCACTCACAGTAGGGCAGTAGGTTGTGTGACCAAGTGATGTGGAATTCACATGAACTGAAAGCAAACTATAAGTGTGAAGTTAATAATACATGTAGACAATCCATACTGAGACTGAATAATGAAAAAGACGTGTAAAATAGAAGAAATAATGTTACGAGCCAATTATGCTAGTCGGCATTATGCTCAGCACGGTCTTTAACCTTTTCTTTAACACTGTGTAAGAGTGCAGCTGATCACCTGGTACTGTTGATCACGAAGTAAGTAAACTTTGCTGCCTACTTCAAAACAAATGTGAGAAGTTTTTCCTACAGCTCTCAGTGCAGACTAAAGTATGAGAGAATCCACACAGCAGATGTCTCAGAAATCACCTGCAGGAATGTCTTTCCTTAAGTTTTGTTTTGCTACCTGCTTAGAAATTTAGCAGTCCCTCTTTCCATCATTCTTTCATGCAGCATTGTATACCTGCTTGAGAGTGTAGGAAAGGCTCCTCCTATAAATGCAGTACTTTGTGGATCCGGTTGATTTCCTTGTGTCAAAAACTCTGAGCTTGTCTATCAATAATAAAATGGAATATTCTTTTTTCCTGATCTCTACTCCAGCCCAGACCACCTTGACGTGCGCTTAGGGTTTGACCTCTGTGTGCAGGAGCAAGACTTTCTATGCAAAAGGCAGAAGTATGTCGCTCCTGCTCTGAAGAAGGTCCTGCAGCTGGAACAGGATCTGCTGGACCATGAGGTCTGTAGCGCAAACATTCAGAACATCTAATGAGTGCTTAGCAGTGGGGGCATAACAGCATAATATGACTTCTTTTTCTTCCCAGTTAAATTTTTTTCTGGTCTTTCCTCACCTTTAGACTTATGTACACTTCCAATAGTGCCCCATACCTCTAATCTCACCCTGGTGTTGGTGTCCTTTGCAGTTGCTATCCTGCATTTAACTCTTCTCCTGCTACACCTTCATTGCAAGCCAGGCTAGATATTCCTTATATAGAAATGGCTTCCTCCAGAGTCTTTAGCCTACCATCGTTATCCTTGTTGATAATCCTTCCTCCTCTCTTCAACCTGTGAGATTTCTTTTTAATTCCTGCCTTTACAACTGATTTTTTCTCTCTTACTGTCTCTTTCAGTTTGAATTAATGCATTTTCATTTTTGCTTTTTACCAAACATCCGGGTTGAACACATTGGAGACAAGTCTCAGTTATCTAAGCAAAAATTGTCATTACTTTTATTGCTGTTCTCCTTTGTAAAATAAATGGTAGCTTATGGTTCAGTAGAAATCGTTCGGAAAGAAGTCCGTGTCTGGGCACGTGTGGTGGTGTCAGGCTTTGTGCGTAGGAGGGTCTCTGCCGAGATCCACAGTCAGCTGCAGTCCGCTGTCTGACGCGGACCCTTCCGTTGGTGTGTTGCGCAGACCCCGGTGGTGGCCATCATGACTACGGGAGGAGGGATGAGATCTTTGACCGCGCTGTATGGCAGTCTGCAGGGGCTCAGGAAACTCCGTGTCTTGGACTGTGCCACGTACCTGACTGGCTTGTCTGGTACTACATGGTAAGTAGGACTGGGCAGCTCTTGGCTGGAGTCTTCCTGGTGACACCGATGCACTGAAGTAGGCTGGGGCTGACATGCAGTAGCCTACCTATAATACCTTCTCAGTAGTCCTATTTTTTTGATCTTCCAAAATTGGCAGATTAATGTCTTTTCATGGGGGAAAGCCACAAAATTTGCAACAGCATGAAAACAAGTGTTTTTCTAAGAACAGCTTATCGAAAATTGCTCACGCCATTTGGACAGGGATAATGAATGTGACTTCAAATGGAACATGATAGTTTCTTAGGGAACTGAAAACAGGAAACCTTTACTTAATTTCAAATCAAGAACTTAAAATAGCAACATAAAATGTAGCCATTGCCTCCTTCAAACTTTGGTGTGTTTCCTTCCCTCTTCAATATATATTTCCTCTTCCTAGGACCATGTCAAACCTGTACAGAGATGCTGACTGGTCACAAAAGGATCTCGACAAGCAAATCAGCGAGGCTCGAAAACATATGACAAAATGCAAAATAAATTCCCTTTCCTTGGCGTATTTGAAGTATTACAAAAAGCAGCTGTGTCAGCGGAAAAGAGAGGGCCGCAAAACATCTTTTATAGATCTCTGGGGGCTTGTCCTGGAATCTTTGTTGCATGATGGGGTACAGTATGTCATAAAGCAGCATTTACAGTGGCTTACAATTTTCTGAAAATTAATCTCTGGAGAAGATATTTTCCTGTCTGTTCTGAGAGAAGTAGTTTGTTACGAGACTGCGTGTATGCAAATGCACAGCCGTTTCCAAAACATTTGGTGGCAGTCGTTTAGATATCCAGCCATGGTGGAAAGCAGCATTCTTGCTTGTGAGATTTTGGATATGTTTTTCCAAGAAAACTGCAAGATTAACATTTTGAAAAAATATTATATTTTAAGATTTTTTTGGACATATTCTGGAAGTATTTTGTTTAGAAATAGAAAAATTACAGACATTATCTTAATGCCCATGAGAGGTATTAACAAATGGACCTGCAGACTTTTGAAACATGTGAGAGGTCTTACATATACTTGCAGCATAATGTGTTAAGCTGGTTTATACCAGAAGTATTGCTTTCTGCTTGTCATCATTTCCTTCCATTTTCATCCTAATGGGTCATCAAATAATCTGGCATCAGACTGGATGCCTGCAGATATTTCAGTAACAGAATGCTTACAGGAATTTTGAAAAATATGGAACATTTCAGAATTTAAGCCCAGCACGCATTATACAGTAGAGGCAGAAATTTTTCTGCCCTACAAGCTTAGATGCAGAGAAAACGTTCCTGTGCTAGTTTTCGTCTCAGTGTAACCGTATTTCTGGAATCACAGAAAGACAACCATAGACTCTCTGATCAGCAACGGGCCATTGATCGTGGTCAGAACCCATTGCCTATCTACACTGCAGTCAATGTCAAGAACAACTATAGCACTCTGGATTTCAAAGGTAATTGTGAGAATTCTGAGAGTCATTTGTCTTTATATTTAAGCTGGTAAATCCTAGGACAGTGCTTTTAGGTAGCCTAAAAAAAGCCCTCTCATTTAAAGACCAGAACCTCAGCTGATGGGTATTCGTGTAATGTCCTTGTGGTCACGTAAAAGTTTGACTGTCTATGCAAAAGACTCAAAAATATTCCAAAGACTTTTCACATTCATGAGTTTTCATTTATACCATGCTTATAACTCATTGCTATTGGTCTGAAACATTAGACTTAACTTCTGAAATAATGTTAATTTTTAACTCCTTTCATTCCCATGATAGCAACGTCATTTTTATCTACAGCTAAGCGGCTGTAGTAAAACATTGTTCTCTTCTTTGTGTTCCGTTTCACAGAATGGGTGGAGTTCACGCCTTATGAGGTGGGATTGCAAAAGTACGGAGCTTTTGTTCGCACTGAGGATTTTGGCAGCGAGTTCTTCATGGGTCGGTTGATGAAGAAGGTCCCTGAATCCCGGATCTGCTTCTTAGAAGGTAAGCTATTGTCTTAAAAACATCTGAATGACTTTTTTTTTTTTTTTTTTAATTGTGAGCTATATAAACTAAGCACTAACAAAGCACTGGCGCACGACTGACAGGGCAGTTTCACCAGAGAGGATAAATATCTCATCGCTGAATTAATACTTACTATGATGGATTCAGAGACGCTGTGCTATTTTAGCCTAAGCCTATGCTGGACACGCGTACGTTTGCACTTCCTGAACCAAAAACCAGTGAGAACTTGTGTCCTAAGGGATAAGCAGAGAAATTGTTTCTCAAGCTCAAAAAATGCGTGGTCAAAACTGATCCCTCGGCGTGTTAACAGGCTTATTCTTAAAAAGGGAAGCCTACAAATGCAGAGGCTGTAAGATCACATTGTAGTTAGACCCTGATCAATATAATTCCCCATCAAATCTCTCAGATTGCAAACTTTCATCCTTTCTTTTTATACCAGCCTTGTGATATTTGTTTTTTTTGATGAAAATCCAAGCTCCTTAAATCACACTAATTCACAAAAATCTCACAATTCATTAAAATATGTATCCAGCCTAAATACCATATGACAAAAACTGGATACCAAAATAAGGTTTAAAAACCAGCAGCCAAATAAAAATCCCATATCATCCATTTAAAACAAACTAAAGAAAAGCACAAAACTCACGAATTTAATCTCATGATAACAGTTTTGCAATTCATGATGTGTGAATGTTTGAATTTGAAAGCTCTTTCCTTTCACAGGCATGTGGAGTAGTTTATTTTCATTGAATGTGTTATATATCTGGAATTTGTCCCATTCATCAGAAGATTTCTGGCACAGGTGGACCCGGGACAAAATCGACAATATAGGTAAATTATCATACTTCTTCCTTACTGTGTATTTACTGTTAGATAGAGTTAACGTTAGATAAACCATCACACGCATCTTCTATGTGAGATGTGCACTGTATATTTGGCATTTTTTGGAGTGTTTCTTCAAAGGCCACATTGCCTTTCTGGAAGCAATTGGATTCAAAGTCTTATACTGCAAAGCATAGTTGGATAATTTAAACATCTCCAGTCCTGTGATCTGTGTGCTCACTGAGGGCTCAACACCAATGTCGGCAGGTGAGTAAAATGTTCAAGAATGATAAGATTGATCTGTAAATGATTAATAAAGCAAAAAGATTTTGACTGCATTAAGTAGGAGCTACTGTAATACAAATAAGTACAACAGTTATCCTTTTCCAAAACCTGCGTTCAGTCTGTTCCACAAGTGTAGGTGCAGATTTTTATTGCCGCCTGATACGGGGTTTTGTTTTTTATCCACATCTGGACTGTGTATAGAAACGGCATTTGGCTGGTACAAGTAGCATTTTATTTTCTTTTTCATTTTGTCACTTGTGCTCATCGAGTCTTCTCATCCTAGGCCTTTTAGACAAAGAAAACACTGATTTTTTATTACTTCCCTTGACATCTTGGGGATGACCTTGCCCTGGGCAGGTAGAATTTAACAGCCTTTCCCTGTGCAGAGGAGGAACCCCTCCTACCGCTGAAGCTGCACGAGCTGAGGACTCGCGTGTTCACCCCTCCCGGCCCCCTCGGCAGCGCTCTCCGCAGCGCTCTCACCGACCGCCTCTGCGTTGCCCAGGAGCACAACTTCCTAAAGGGTTTCCAGATACATAATGACTACCTGGAGAGCAAGCACTTCTGCAGATGGAAAGGTAACAGGACACTCGTGTGCCTGGGGAGAGAATAAACAAGCAGAACAAAACAAAACCTCAGATTTAATATTGAACCCATTCTCCAAGGCTAGAGGACATATTTGGGCAGAATCACGACTAGATCAATCAGTTGCGGCACACTGAGATGTAGCACGGCGTGGTGTTGAGCTCCATGCCAATGGTTTGCTGGTGGCACACACCTCCTGAGGCACGGGCACCAGGTCCTCCCTTCCTCTGTTTGAAGAGGCACAAGAAACCCCCTTCATGAATGTTGCCACTGCAGGTCCAAAACTGCATGTGGCTGGAGTTGGGAGGGCAGAAGAGAAGGGATACAGCAAATCCTCCTCCCCCGAAGATGGTAACCAGTTAGGGCTCTGCGGTCATGGTGTAGGAGTGGAAAACAGGCTAACCAGTTTTGTGCTATTGCACGTACAGTAAGAAATGTCTTTCCTTTTAGATACTGTGTTAGACACATTTCCCAACCAGTTGACACAATCGGAGGAATTCCTGTCTCTGGTAGATACAGGATTTTTCATCAATACAAGCATCATGCCACTTTTAAAACCAGAGAGAAAGGTGGACGTCATCCTGCATTTAAATTACAGTGCAGGATCCCAGATACAGGTGAGAGGAATTGAAGCAGCCTCTATTTCTTCTTCAACAGCTGCATGCCTGGAAGTTTTTAACACTTAGGTGCTTTCTACATTGCTCCTACTAAAGTTCTTAACCACTAGCATTTTTAACTTAATGCTGCAGTATGATACTTCATTTATAGACTGTACATATTCTCATTTGTTTTTCTTGTACGATACAACTGTTTTGTGCTAAGAACTCAGGGAAAACAAAAAACGTCTCTCCACTGGTGCAGTGCTTTCCAATAGGGGTTTCAGAGCTTTCACACAGCTAGCTTGGAAAATGATCCCTTTGTTACTGGACTCCAAGAAATCCTGAGACCTGAAATCCTCTTTAAATCTTAGTACTGTTCTGTTCATTGATCCAGGCTCTGGACCAGACCTGCAAGTACTGCTCGGAGCAGGGAATCCTTTTTCCTAGGGTGGACTTGAGTGAAGAAGACAGGAAAAACCTGAAGGAGTGTTACCTCTTTGACGGTGCTGAGACTCCAGGAGCACCAGTACTGCTATTTTTCCCACTAATTAACGATACCTTCCAAAAGTACAAAGCACCAGGTAAGTAACCAAGCATTTCAAAAAAAAGGTTGACATCACGGCCAGCCTATTAAAGGGAGTGTATTTAATACTCCAACACTCAAACTTCACTGTTGGCTCATTTCAATACATCAAACCTTTCTGTCGCTTAAAGTTACTTGTTTTACCAAGTCAGATTTGCTGTCATAGTGGTCCTGTTTCAATCCCCAAGCTAGTTAGTTTGCAGGTAACTTTGATGTACCTACATGAGCCACAAGCACCGCTCAGAACTGCAGTGTGCTCAGAACTGCAGTGTAGACCCATGTAAGAGGAATAATCACCATTTTTCTCCCCTCATCATGTGAAGCAGCTGATATCCACTTGAGCCAGGGACTGAGTCGTCAGTTTGAAAAAGAATTACTTGTTTCAAAAATAATTTTAAAAACGCACAAAAGTAATTTAGATTATGAACTCTCTCTGTGGAGAGACATCCCCTTTCCCTGCTCTGTTAAGAGCTTGCTTGCTTTTGACCAGAGGATCTCCCATCTCTCAGCAGTGATTTGTCTCCCCTTCCTCCTAGGTCAGAAGCGCTCAGAGTCAGAGATGGAAGATGGCAAAGTTGATCTCTACGGCCGCTGTTCCCCTTATTCAACATATTCAATCCAATACACTGAGAAGGTATATGACCGACTGGTTCAGTTGGGTGAATACAACATCCTGAATAATGAGGACCTCATTATGCAGGCCTTGCACACAGCAGTGGCACGGAAAAGGCAGAAAAGGAAATAACGTCAGACAAGGGAGGATGCTTTTGTGTCCCTTAAGCCAGCAAGAGACTGAAGCTCCCTTATGATAGGCCAGCAGGCTTCAAAGGATTCCTGCTCAGCCTCCCTTAGTGGCAATCTCAGATGAACAAAGAAAGCACTGAAGAGAAACTTTTTTATCCAAAGAATTTCACTGCAACTATTCATTGCAATTCAGCTATGACAATGGAGTACAATTCGTTGTATGGTACAGAGGATGGGCAGCCATGAGGAAGAAAGTGCTAAGATGATTATGAGCGTAGTGCTAGTTGCCTTGAGAAAGAGTTTGAAATGTTTAAGTCTAACGTGTTCAGGACAGACCGCATTAAAAGCATATTTTATTAACACGACTTGTGCTTTGTGTTTGTAAGGTGGTGGTGAGGCAAGTAGCAGCCTGTGGGCCAGGTTTGCGACTGGGACTGTGGCAGGCAAGTATTTAGAGAAAGAAAGGCACATGTCACATGGCATCCTGTGGGCACAGATCACCTCCAAGGGTGGCTTTGGGCAGAGGCAGAGGAGGCACAGGCCATGGGTACCAGATCAACTGAGAAAGCAAAAGAGCGTTGATGAAGTTCTGCACTGCTTGGCCACCAAGCTCCTCTGTGCACTTCCTCACTGCTTCTTGGCTACCCATCCCTCTTCCCACTCCTGGTGTGAGCGGTAGTAGCATAGTGACTAGAAATACAAGCTGAACAGAACAACACTCTGCTGTCTTTAATTCCCCTCAAAACAAAAGCAAGGATGTGCAGGTCCTTGAATTCATCAGCTCCGCCTGCCCTCACTGTTGGCTAGGTCTCACATGAGCTCAGCACCTGCAGAACTAGGAAGCACCCACATGGGGGGAAAAGGGCTTTACATAGTCTCAGTGCAAGAAAGAAGATTTTGTGTTTTGCAGTAGGGCACCTAAAGAGGATATCCTGCTCCAGGAATGTTATTTTTTTCCTCTTGAGACGGCAAACATTTATGTTACCTATACTGTTGCTGTGAGCCTTGTGCCATCTGTGAAGAAGACAAGAAAGGTGCAGACCTATAGAGATCCCTGGAAGCTCTGGGAAGGTTTGCTATAGGAAGTACATCCTTCTGCATGGCAAGCTGCTGCAGGAGGATCTGTGCCTCCTGAGCTGTAGTTTCTCTTGGCCTGGCTCTGCACCAAACCCAGCACCAACATGCACGTACATGGCATATTTTGCCCATTTGGGCTGAATGTGCCGTGATGAGCGGTTGCCTAACCTAGGCTTCTGTCACTGTTCCCAGGAGAGAAGAGATGGAGGAGCACTTTGCTTGCACCCGCAGCAAAGATCCTCCAGCTCCTCTTCCGTGCCTCACTGCGTGATTTGTTCCCTAGGGTTAAGATGCTTTACTTGTTCATTTGAAAAAAACCCAGTAGAAAAATAGCCTCATGAAATTAAAAAACATGCAAACCTGGATCACAGAGTCATAGCAATATGAGTATGCAAGAGTATTTATTTCCAAACACGCAAATAAGCTCATTTTGATTAAGTTCCTTGTAGGTAACCCATGCTGTAGGTTGAATTAATAACACAAAACACGCTAATACTTTACAGACCAAATGAGTTATTTTATGTTTCTCCTGGAGCATCCACTTGTCAGTTACTAATAGATGGTAGAAATTCCCTAATTCTTCATAGGTATCTGTTTTATTAACCAAAGTAATATTGAAAACTTTAATAAAAATAGGACCAACGGGTGATGTTTATAGCATGTGACAAATCTCTCAAAATAAGTAAAGCCTACTCAAACATATGCATGCATTTCTTTTTTCTTGTTCTGCAGTAACTTGAGCAGATTAGGTTGGAAGATGAGAATACAAATTCTTAATACAAGATTTTGATTCTCCCAGACCACCTGTTATGAATTATCATTGACTTTTCAAGCATACTAATTCTAAATATGTAAACATCCTAGTGAAAAAAGTCAATTACGTGTTGAACTGCTTTCCACTCATAACTTAACCATTCATAACCCATGTTTTCTATTTTGCCCCTTCTCTGGCTAAGTTTTAACGTGCTTAATAATGTAAAGGTGTGTTGAGTTTCTCAATGTATGTAACAGTATAGCATCTAGAATTTGTAGCCTACTAAAACCACCTGTGGTTATATTTCAGTGTTAAAATTCTTTGGACTGCAGAAGGACTCTGTATTGGGTTTATACGGCAAGGTTTTGGTAGCAGGGTGGGGTGCTACTGAGTGGCCTCTGTGGCTTCCAGCCACATTTCAAGGCTCGTGCAGGATTTTATCTCTACTTTCCAAACGAGTAGATAAAGGTGTCTGCAGTGTGCTTGGCTGAGTCATGTCACTCTGAAGCTTTAAATAGCATCATCAGAGCCTAGTAGAGGGAGCAGGACACAGTGTTTCTGTAACGACACGCCAGCCAAGGACAAAAGTGCTCTGTGCAGCTCCCTATTTTAAAGTATAGGGGAGAAGGAGTGCCAGTGGCTGGGAGGGGTGTCTGTGAAATGCCTGCCTTGTTTCTGTAAGGGAGCTCTCTGGATATAGTCATGCTTTTATTTCGGTACTGCTGAAAAGTTGTAGCTTTAACAGTGTGGTTTGTCCAGGGTAGATTCTCAGAAGATATTTTTTGTGGATTATGGACAGGTTCTGGCTCTCAGCTCTCCTTCACTTTGCATTTATCCTTCCAGAATGAAACTCTGAGAGTTGGTCTTCTTGTAGTCAGCCTGGACCGATCTTCTTATGATCAGTTCACTTTCTTTGTACAGTCAAAGTCATTGTTCTTACAGCTACAAACAGGTCAGAAATAATTTCTTTTTGGAGTATCACCAGTGTCGCAGCTTCAGCCGTTCGCAGGGCAGTAGGGAGCTGGGGTATCATCTCCCATGTGGTTTTGTGCTTGACCTTCTAGGATGCCCCCCAAACTGATAGGCTCTTTTAAATGACTTTGGTCATTTATAAAATGTCTCATTTTAGACATCTTCTGGGGCATGGTTTTGCTCAGTCGGGCCTAACTCAAGATTCAACAAGCCTGAAGGAGGCTTTTTACACCTTTCATGTGTGAAACCAAAACAGGAGGTTCAGCAAGGAGCAACAGTAGGCTGCAGTGAATAGGACTGGGAGGCCTCGGGAGAGGTGAGGAAAGACTGAGAAGCTCTAGAGGCTAAAGCTAAGCCTGTAGGGATAGTACGGTTGTTTGGATCCTTTGCCTTTGCAATCCCTGTTTGCAAGCACGTAATGATAAGCCTATAGCCAAATGTTGAGGGACCGTTTTCTGGGGCATGTTTTTCCCACTGTCGCTTGCTAGATGGGCCTACCAGCTTGCACTTCTTTAATCAGTCCATTTTATAATGCTGTACAGAGCTCTTGAATTGCTGAGCTCTGATTAGCTCCTATTAGGCTGTGGAAGAACAAAGTAAAACAGTGAGTACAGTTTTGTATTTGTATAGATTATTCATCTTATTCCTTCCTATGGACTTATAAAAGCCAGAAGCACCATCAGATCATCTTGTTTGACTTGTTGGATGTCAGACCTGTTACCTGCCATGCAGTTACTTAAATGTTAATCCTGATCACCTGTGGCTGACCAAAGGCTACCTTAAAGAAAAATGAACCCTCTTCTTCTAAAGATATCAGAAATGTGACTTCACATTTCATAGAAGGATGTTCTAGTGGGTGATCATATTCCAGCAATAATGATGCACCTCGTTTCCAGTTTCATTTAGTTTGACCAGAGCCCAGATACTAGTTCTTGTTAAATCTTTTCCTATTAACATAAAAGCCATTGCACCACCATTGTTTCTTCATTAGGGTCAACTTTATAAAATATACCAAGGTTACATCACAGTCTTGTTTTCATCAAACCAGTAGATTCAGCCCTTCAAGTTCTCATTATAAAAAAATCTTTATTTGCTAGATCTAGCTGCAGCTCTGTTCTTGCACTCCCTCCAACTCTTTGTTGTCCCAGACTCCAGTATGTTTCCCAATATTGCTGTATACGGAGATGAGCATTGCCTTGTTATTCTTATATTCTTACATGTACACGACTTTCCAGTTTCTATATGCAGAATCCAGTTGTCCTCATTTGCCATTAGAGACTTCTGCTGAGTTGCCTGTCTTCTATAAGCTGGTGAGTTGCTGTTTTCCACACTACAGTCTTCCCTTTCGTAAGAGGGAGTAAATCGTAACATACATTTGTCATTCCTTTAATCATAACTTCACACTTCAGTGTGTTAGAATTAACTGTGGTTAGTCAGCCCAGTTTATCAAGCAGGTCAGATTGTTCTGTATGATTGCCCCGTCCTCAGTATTACTCAGCACTCCATCAGCTTTTGTTCTACTGCAAATTTGGCCAGTCAAGATGTCATGCTTATTTCCAAATCACTCATCAAAATGTTGAATAGAGTTTGAGACCGGTAAACTCTTAAAAATTCCTCAGAAGAAAACTTTTTTTCAGTGATGTTTCTCACTGAGGACTAATTCCGAAATCAGTTCGCTAACAAAGTCTTAACCTTAGTAATATATACTTTTTCCAATCTTTGCACAACAAAATCTTACTATCTTTGCACAATAGCACTATAAGTAAAAAAACTGCAATTGCAGGATAGAACAAAATCAGTCCCTTCTTATTAAAAAGCCCACTATTTTATACTGACTGGCTTCTAGAAGGTAGCTCAGGGCTTATCAAAACTGCTTATCAACTTACAAAGAACCTCTGGCTAATGCTAAACCCAGAAAGATTTATTTTCAATGCAGTCACAGTGCATCACCATTTTACTATCCCATGCACCTTACTGGTGGAACACCCTGTAATTGCTTTAACATCCTTTACAGCTTTATTGCTCTCTGGTCACTGAAAGACAGCTCCAGTACCCTGGTTTGCAATACCAGTGCATCCATAGGAACAGCTCACTTCAGTTTTGGCAGTATATTGGCATCGCCTCTAGTACATACCTAAGATAACGAAATCAAAGAAGAATTTCTGTGCATAATCCATATCCACCTTTACTAAGATCAGCTCCCAACAGCTTTCCTGTCCTTTTATTTCCCAGCTATATAGTTCTTAAGCTCTTTACCGAACCATATGGCTAGACATTCAGTTCTTATGCAAGCCAGGTAGGTCCCTTATTTCTGGTTTTATGGAAAAGGTTTCAGATGCTATTTTTACTCCAAATCTCCCCAGGTGTTTTTATACATATATATATATACACACACACACATACATATGGAATTTGACTGGGTGGAACCATCTGCTCTCCAGACAGTAAATTGTACTAGTTAATGACTGTCCTAAGGCTAACTAATTACATGTCATTGATCTTTTTTGGGGAAAACACTCCCTTGTGTGGTGGAGTGCAGTTTTTGGTGTATAATTGCATTGTATGCTGAAACTTGTATTTCATATAAACATGCATACATTGACATATGCTGCACAAAACATATGAAATATAAATAAGAAGAATGCATGTGACTTGAAACTAACTCTTGAGTCAAAATAAGCATTGCTATTAACTGCTTCAGGGATGATGGAGCATTTTGTGTGTATGACTGCCAGCCCACATTTTGAGGAAGAGCAAGAGAACCAAGAGTGGTGATATAACTGATTTTCAGTTAATCAGATATTGTGCCCACTATTGCAATGGCAACCAGGGTAACCAATCTACCGGCACCTTACCACATCCCTCTTGCTACTTTTGAAAATTGGCACAATATTCACTTTCTTTAAATCTTCTGCAGTTCTGCAGTATGCTGTGAATTAAAATAGCTGAACCATAGACAGCCAAGAATCTTCCTAGTCTACGCTTTTGGAACCCATTGGTAAGAATTATCTCTACTCTGTCTTAATATATGTTGTATGGCTATGTGTTGCAAAGTAGTTCATAATGTTCATCAATGAAACATGTAGAGTTCCTTCTTTCCCAACATAGAACACAAGGGTTTTATTAGCATTCCTGCTTTAGCTGCATCATTAGTAATTATTCTGTTATCTCTATGAAGTAATAGACCTTTGATAGGGTTTTGCTTTCTCCTCATATACATTTCCTTTATATTTGCGTATATACATATGTGTATATATGTTTCCTATTGTCGCCCTTGGAAATCATGTCTTTTCTATATTCCATAAGTTATGATTGACTTTGAAAGTTTTGTATTTCCCATTCTCCAATGTACTGTGCATTGCTTTTTCACATCCAGCTGCTGCCTTCTTATCAACTCTGAAAGAGGTCGGACTTTCAGCCAAAATTGTGAAATTGGGATAGCTCATTTCATACCACTGAGATTTCCTCAACTGCAGCAGGAACAGATATTTATGCTGTCAGAGACATCTTTCAGCCCACCCTGACATTTCCCACTGTTTTTTAGCACAAAGCTGCAATGTTGAGCCTCCAAAGTAGTAGGGATTCCTCTTTGTCAATCACAGAAGTTTTTTTACCAGCAGCTAGTCTGACCTTATCATTATCTTGGACTTGCGGAAATATAAGGAATAATTATTTTCCCTTTCACGTCGTATCTGTACAATGCGATCCGATCGAGTAGGTTTTAGTCATTACATCACATAGGGTCAAAACATCAAAACCATGTGAGAGTTGCATGCAATAGCTGTTTAGACAGGTTTCTACATGCTTTAGTAACGTGTGGCTCCCTTACATTTATTATAATGGATATTCAGCAATGTTTGCCACTACAAATTTGTCTTTCTTTAATCTGTGTTTTCTTGACCTGACCTAAGAGTCATGCTTGTCTTTGATGTCTGTGAGTTTTAGCACAGGATCATGTTGCAATGGTGATTTAATTTAGCATGTAATAGGATGTACTTACATAGTTGCCTATCTCGATCTCCTGGAGAATATTTCTTTCCTTACGCATTTCTGAAACACTTCCTTAAGATGTTTTGCAATTGTTTCTCTAAAGTCTTTCCACGTGGAGCTGTTAACATAGTTTAATCTTTGCGATCAGCCCTTTTGTGAGTAAGTGGCCACACTAGATTCCTGCACAGGTTTGGATTCTGTTCAGCGGGAGTATGTGGAATGATATCTGGGCTCGTTTGCCTACCAGCCCCAAATTCTCCCAGACTCAGCTCCCCAGACAACTGCAGCCTTTTGGGACTCCCTAAAAATGGCTTTGTTTTGTTAGCAGCCCTGTGGAGTCACGCACGTAGCATCACTGAGACCACATTCCATGGGCAGCTGGCATGAAGCATGGATGACAGCCCAATCTCAGATGGCACAAAATGCAGGTTTGTGGGGCATCTGTGTGACTCCCCGCAGAGCCTGGGTTTGTTAAGCACTGCTTACATGACCTACCAGGTGCCCTGGAAAGGCTCTCGCTCCATCCTCCCAGTGACAACACACTGTATATAGGGCAAGTTACACTGCCATGCACACCTCTTCAGATTGCACAATGGGTCGCAAGCCTCGAAGTCAACATGGCAATGGGAACATGGCTTCTGCACATGTGGAGAGATACTGGATACAAGAGCTTCTGCAACAGTTGAGCCTTTCTCACACAAGAAAGAGGCACCAGGAACGTCAGCACTGCAAGATTAGCTGGAGCAAGTGCATCACCTAACCCTGTGCTTCCTCTTCCTCTTCAGCCTGCAAGTGGGACGGGAAATGCCTACAGTGCCTGGCAGCATTTCCTCAGTTGGGTACACCTTCCCTAAGGATCTCCTTTTCCCATAACCTGTGTTTTCTCGCTAGGGCTCTCATACTGGAGGCAAGAACCTGCCCTGGGTTGTGGTGCTCCCGGGGCTGACAGCAGGAGGAGAAGGGAGCTGCATCTTTTAGGGCAGAATCTCTTGTCTGTAGAACCTCTTGGCTGTTTCTGTCCATCTCGGTCAATTAGGATGGAGGGACTTCATTCTCTTGCAGTACTGCATCAGATGTGGGCTCTGGTCTCACAGTGCACTGTCCTATCCCCTGCTGTAACATAGAAGATGACAGAAAAGTTAGGAAATTCATCATACCAAAAGCCGAGCCATTGTCATGTTGAGAAAAGCAGTCTCCTGATGTCTGCTGAAGCACTGTGGTTATGCCGCTCTTGGCTGAGAAGGCAATGCACTCAGAAAGGCGCCATGCTCGCCTTTACACCGAGGAAGTAAAAGGGATCCTGCTTAGCAACAGGGAAGGCTTTGAGGAACTGCCAGAATCAGTGGCAAACCTGTCACCTGCATTGGGGTCCCCTGATCCTGCCTGGGACTCTCAAATAACAGTCCTCACGGGAAACCACGTTTCTCTCTCCATAGTCAGCAAATGCACTCTAGTCACCAACAGTTTTATGCATGGACTAGGTTCTTGTAATGTACTTTATCCCTTGGAGCTAACTGCAATGAATACTGGAAATTTAAAGTTGACAATAGCATATGATGTCCTGTATGTTAGACAAGAAAAGGAAACTCAAAGGCATACCCTACCAGCACTTGCTGATTTTATTAAGATACCAAGATGCCATAAACATACTATAGCTGAAAAGGTTTAGAAGCCAGTTAGTAATTTCAAGATAAGTTGCTTTAGCAGTCCCAATGTCTTTTAGTGTTTGATGGGAGACTACAGTGACACTGGTAAGAACTGGGATCCTATGCAGGGCATGCCTTACAAAAAGAAAGACTAATTTAAGAACTTTATATATAAGCTCACTAATAAACAAGTCTTGCACTTATGCACACACACAGATCTCCCACAAGTCAGATCTTTCAGAAGAGAGGTTATGGTCTATGTAAGAATAACCAGACCAAATAACCTTGCAAATCTGAGCTACTGTCAGTATTTGTCCAGGATTCTAGGTACTTTTCAGACTGTTTCTGAAATATTTTCTGAATTTAAGTTTTCTCTGATTTTGGGTAAAGTGAGTATGTATGTAACAATAAATATCTATAACCCGTATTTGTCACAGGGAGGAGCAAACAGAGCCCTCCTAAAAGCAATGTAATACTCCTGGTGGACAGAAACACCCTTTTTTCTGCTGATCTAACTTTATCGTCCAAATTTTCCCAAGCCATTTCACTTTTTTCTGTCCTAATACATTCATGTTTGAATTACAGATAAATATATATATACCTTTCTCATGATCACCACTATATTTATCGTATTAAAATAAAGGGCATATGGGTCACCAGCAGCAACGATGTGGATCAGGCAAAGTTGCACAGCCATTGCCATATTAAAGCCTGATTCTCGTGAATGATATTTGGTGTTGCTGTCATGGAGATTGCTATGATCTCGCAATTTCTGACATGAACTTGAACATTTTTGCTTTTATTCAGATGGGCCACCACGTATTATTACTTTTAATACACCTGAAGCATCGTACTGCTATGAGTCACATTAGCTGCATCTTCCTGTATCCCTGGGGAGTAGGAGATGGCTGTTTCTAGTAAAGATGCTAATCAGGAGTAAACGAGAAGGGCTTTCAGGACCCTCCCTTTCTCCTATGCTCAGAAAGGTGGTCTGGGAAATCTGAGGGGAAGATGTGCTGAAGCAAGAGGAGGTGATGACAATACTAGGGCATGATATGAAAAAGCCCATGATATAGGGATGAGACATAAAGGAGAGTCTATAGGCTGCAGAGGAGCTGGAAAGGATGGGAAAGAGGCTAAAGAGGGTTATCATTGAGAACGATTGAGAAAGGTCAAAAGAAAACACACAATCTAGCTGATCTTTTATTTGTCCTTAGCTGTCACTTTAATAAATCTTTGGATAATTAACTCTGATCCAACCCATGTCTTTGACCATTCATGTTAAAATTGGCCTAGATCAGTCATTGGCTGTAGTTTTAGATCATGTTGATTGTAGCCTTGGACACCATCAGACTAGTCAGGAAAAAGAAAAAAATATTACAGAAAAAAGCCTCAGATGACAAACATTTCAAGGCAGAGCAACTTTGGGTGATCTGCACCTCACCAGTAGCTCACTTGCTGACAGATAGACCCCCAAATTGCCGTAAGTGTGAATATCTAAGGGTAGCTTGGCATAGTTTTTCTGCTCCTTGAGCTGCACTAAATGTATCATTTGACCTCTGGGGCTCCACCCCACAAGTTGGGAGTGTATTACCTTGAGACAGTTGTAGAAGTCCTCTCCTCTCTGTCCTTCCCTCTGACATTCCCCATTTGTCCCAAACATGTCTCAGATGCTCCTGAAGCAGCTGCTGAACTTCCACAGATTGCAGCCTGGGGTTTCATGGAAAACCCAACTTCATATTTCTCTCTTAATATGCCTGCGCGTGAGCTACCACTGCACAGCCTGTGCTTTATGAACAGCAGTCCCAAGTCAAGCTGTCCCGTTCATGATCACAGGGGCCTTAGGTGATCCCGAACTGGAATATGGCAGGAAGTTTGTACTCATACTGGTACTTCCAGCATTGCATTTTGCATTCTCTGCCACCCTGGCTATCTCAAAACCTCTTCTTTGTTATTTGAATGAATCCAAGAGAAAATTTTTCATTTATATGCTAATAGAGCTTTTGCCCAAGGCTGTTTTGTAGCTTCATATTGCAACAGGGTGAGTCACGTGTTAACAACACAACCAAGTTCCTCAATGTCAGGTTCCCTCAGCATCAGTAACTTTGGAAACAAGAGATTAAAGAGGATATACTGATTACTCAGGGTGGGATTCACCTCACCTGCCTTCAGCCATTCAGAAGTTAGGTGTCAGGTATGACCTGGACATTTAGGCTTCTCCAGAAGAATCCAATATAGAGGGGCTTAGTCACTGCCCGCAGTTGCCATGCTTGCTTTTTCCTCCATTCAATACACAGGCAACACAGGCAAACGGTTGCGACTAGAAGTCTAACTTTTAGGTGACTTTTAATTTAGGTGAGGTCAAGCCTACCCTAAGTGTGTGCCTTGTGAAAAGGCCGTGTTTGCTTCAAAAGAAATAGTGCTTCATAGCGAAAAGCAATCTGAACTTTGAACTAATTTAGGAAATTCAATACCAGTGCCAGCTTTGAGTCAAAGGTACCTTTGGCAGCCTCTGCCTTGAGCTTAAAGAACAGGTATTTCATATCGGGAAGGCTTGAGTCAGGAAAGGAGAGCTAGTTGTTAGGCAACAAGCAACTCTTAGTCACCTTCCTAAGGGATGCTGCAGGCTTCTTCCGCTGTCCCCCCGATTTCCTTGTGTCTTAAAACCAAAGATGCAGTATGACACACGTAAATGAAAACCGGCTCTCGTGCAAAAACCTCATTCCCATTAGCTTCCACACATTGCAGAAACAAGACCTGGAGCTGATAACCTTTATGAGGCACAATTACAAGGAAATTGTAGCTAACGTTCTCATTCCTCTGTTGTGGTACCGCACCTCCTCTACGCACTTCAATCAAGGATACAGTTAGGCTGTAGCAGGAGAAATAGAAAATGCGTGTGCTTTTGTGTGTACGGTTACTTTTCTCTGAACTATTTCTGGTCACCATTTTTACAGAAAATAAAAGGTAAATTCTAACATTTTTTTTACAGAAGCGCAAGTGCTCATACTAAGCAAAGCATCAGCCAAAGCGTGGGAGAAACTATCCTTTGCCTATTGCTGTAGTTTACCTAATTCTGGTTTCAGTTAAGCAGTTCCTGTTCCATCAAGATGTTTCAGTATGACGAAGGTGAGAAAGGAAGTTCACAGCAAACCTTTCCCTTGCACAATGTGATAAAATAAATGTGCCTATTTGATTAAAACCAAACAAACAAATAAAAAACCTACACAGAAAATGTAGGCATAAAATTAAACCTAAGAAATCAAACTTTTGCAAGGATGGAGTACCGCAGGTAAGATGATCAAACTGTCTTAACTTGTTCTCCTTGTAACACCAGCTTTTCATATTGATTCCTCTGTGCATGAATGTAATGAGACTGCTGGAAGTGATTGGGTTTGTGTCTAGTGTCTGTCAGTCAAGGTCCTTGTACAACACTCATTGCCATAGTCAGAGTGGCTGTGATTTCATCCTTATTCAGATCTCTAATAGGAAGCATCATGCTTTGTCATCCTATTAATCTCAAGTCCTTTCATAAGCACTAATTTTAATCATTTGGGAGGACTTTCAATACAAATGTATGTGTGCCTAATAATGCTTGCATAATGGATTAGAAAATTTAATCACTGAGCTTCCTAGAGGTGTGCTGAACACATGCAGATCAGTCCATTAAATTCCATTAATCTGCTAGTTATGCCCAGCTGGCTGGTGATTTTAATAAAATGGCTCAGAAATCTGAATGTGTTTTGCATCAGAAAATGACAGTTCTGAACTGGGGAAAACAAAAATGAAGAATTACAATCTCCTAAAACACGAAATTATTTTAGTTTGTTGAAATGTTTCATGATTTTTCAAGGGGAAATGGTAGAATCTCATTTAAATTTCTTAAGATGCATACTGTATTAAGTGTAAAGCCCAGAATAAGTAAAGCATTCCAAATGGAAAAGTGATACATTGTGTTTTAGGCAGCACAGAAATGTTGCTTATCAAATTTCTCCCTTCTTTCATTTCTTTTGAAGTAGAACACTACAATAAAAACAAACGTGTATGCACAAATCATGATGCAACAGCACTTTTCAGGGAAAAATATTCCTTCAGAAGATTTCTTAATATCTTCATACATAAATGTCTTCCTTCTAATGATCATCCCCATCTCTTTTTTTTTAAATTATTTTTATTATAGAGGCAATAGCGCATGGAATTCAGAGTCTTTGCATGGAGACAATAGGTAGATGTGTCTATTAGGTTATTATTATCACCGCTTTTAGATTATCCCTGTAAGGTTATTTCTCATAGACAATCTCTATCAGATCATCAGTCAGGTTACCACTACTATTACGCTTCTACAAGCCCCCAGGTGGGAATGGTTTGGTATCTCAGCATGCTCTGCTCAGTCACAAGACCTGCAGATACGAACGTTCGCACCTTACAACAGCTCTTTGGACAAGTAATGTGGGTGGGAAATTTTCCTGTTTCAGGAATCATGGAGGGGTGGAGCTCTGACTCAATGTAATAAAACACCTGTTCAGCAACTTCTGACACTCTTCAGGGCTGTAAATAAGTTTCAGGAGGCACTGGCAACTGTGGAGCCTAATACTCAGCTGCCATTCGCAGTACCTGCTTTTAATGCAGCAGCGATCTCCATGGCATCAACCTCTGCCTTCCCTCAGGTAAGTGGAAAACAGAACAAGCCTGGCAGGAATCTCTGAGTATTTGATTCAGATTTATCCCCGGACTATAAACAGGTCAAGCCCACTCTTACCTGTAGGACATAAATCTCCAAGAAAACAAGATTGTCCTTCCTTGGCTATTTGCAGCTATGACGACCTGGAGTCAGTATCTTTCCATATAGCACAGAAACAGCTGCCACTTTCCTGGCACATTCATTTTATCTACCACAAACAACAGGGAGGTGCGAATTGCCCACTCCACATTGCACTTCCACACTGAGGAGTTGAAATAAGTAGAAAAATTGATCCTTATTCTCTTTTTCATCCCTTGTTCTCCCTCCCTCAACAGCATTCAAGCAGCAAACCAAGCCCCTTGGAAAATGAAGAAAGCAAATGGATGATGCACTACATAGCCCCAAGCAACGCTGATGCTAAGGTACCAACTTCAGCAAACTAAAAATAGGTGGGATTAAACCAATATTTTTTTGAGAAGGGTAGGATCTTTTGTTTTTTCCAAATTTGGTTACTAAAGATTCACATGCTTATTTGGAAATAGGAACATTTCATGAGAGAAATTTTTTTTTAGGTGAAACATCTGCATTCCATTATTTTTTTATTCCATTCCTTTATCTATTTACTCAAAGTGTGTTATTTTCATGGTTTTATTCCTTAGAGAAATTCCCTAGCGAAAATGTTCTCAATTTACTGTTAAAATGGGACTGATTTTGGCCTTTTTTTAATGCTATCTATCTTACTGACTGGAATGGAGTTTTAGCCCAGCATGAATGGAGAGCGTTGCCAGTGCTGGAAAGTCAGAGCATGGTTGTTGGTGATCCTTTAGGTTTTGGTCATTAATGCCGGTTTCCAAAACAAATGCCCACTTTGATCACTGTGCAACTCATCGCAACAAAAGAAGAACAACTCCAGCAACCCTCACGGGTCCCGTGACAGAGATATATTTGCATCGAACACATATCATCAGCTGTATCAGTGATGATTTTTGTCTCCACTTTCAGTTAGCTTGCAGCTGACGATCCTTTGTGTCAAGCTGCCACAAAGTAAAACCGGGTGGCTCCAAACGAAAAGCTAACTTACTTTTGATGGTATCTTAAATGGCATGTGATTCAAGTGTCTATAGCTCATAGGAAACCGGCATGTTTAATTTCTTGTTTGTGAAACCAGGCTTCCAAATCAATGGAAAACTACAAACATCATTTCGCTTATGTATGTCACAACCTTATCAAACTGATTGATCAAACCGATCTCTTGTTATTAGCGTTCTAGCAGCTCCTACAGATGGAAATCAGCGTACAAAAAGGGTGACAAACTATCAGTGGGGTGTGAAACTTGATGTAAATGGCAAAGTAGCATAACCAAAACTGACACGGCATTTAGGTGTTTGTAATTTGCTCTGTGCGTGCGTGTGCTACAGCTCAGCAAGGGAATGTACTGAAGCAGGAAAAACAGCTATTGGGGAGTGCAACGACCCGATCTCGGTAGCATTTTTGTAACGATTTACTGTATTTATAATGAAGTTGTGTTTTGGTTTAGAATATGTGTGGCTAAAAGCATCCAACCCTTCTTTACCATTAAGGCAGTTACATGCATATGAAGATTGTTAGAATCCAGCACACGTTTTTGAACGTACATAAAGTAATATTAAAAAAAATCCTGTGGCCATAAACCCCTGCATATAGGGGCTATGGGACGCTTTCCACAGCTTTAATTTGTTGTTCTTGTCATAATTTCTCCTTATCAAATGAACCTCCAAAAGTTCTGTTTGCTATCCACAAGTGTTTAACAACCAAGACGTTCGATGCCTCCTGGCTTTTGAATATGTCTTCTCTCCTCTGTAATAAAGTTTGCCAGAAAACTGGCATCAAAGGCAGAGACTTGTGCAAGCTGGCCAGTTTCTACCTCTTACTGGCATTGGATTTCCTGGGCAGCTTTCAGCAATTCCCTTGATTTTTGCAAGCCATAGCTTGCCATCTGCAACAGGAGGATAATCATTATTAGAGAGGTGTTATAAAGAATGACATGCTTATAGCAGATCTTGAGTCCCAGAACAAGTAAACAGGTGCAAAGCTTTCCTTAATGCTAATGCTCAAATATTTGCCCAGGTACTTGCTTCAGTTTGAGAGGACTTCACGTAGCTGTGTGATAAACTGAATCGCGACTGGATTGGGTTTAGAAGAACATGCCCAGGGGCTGCGCATGGAATTTAGCTGTGTTGCCTACCTACAGTGCAAAGCCAAATATGCCCCACTGCTAAATTTTCAGGCAAATGTAACAACCTTGTGAAACCTCCTTCATATTTTAAAATGGATAGGAGCATCACTAGAGCATCTCTTTAGCTGTTTCAGGGAGTCCCAATTTGACAGTTTGCCTTCTAGCACCTTACACGTGAATACAGGAAGGATGAAACATTCTAAAGGAAGATCATAAATAGCTGTGAGTAAGGTAGCCCATGATTACAGTAAATCTAGAAAATTTATCACTGGATATTATTTGTTAGTGCATTGTCTTACACAGAATAATCTGTTATTTCCAAAGATGAAAAAAAAATGGTATTTTCCTTGGCAAATTATCAGCTTAAAAAAATAGTTATTGGCTCATCATCTGTGAATGCACTGAAAACTTATATACAATAATGCAGAGCAAGAAACTAGGAAGCATAATCTCAGCTCAAGATTATAAGTATTAACATAGGGCGGGGAGGCTCACCAAAGTATTCTGCTGGACACGAAATCAGAAACCAGAGAAGAACTAGGAGAATTTTTATCAGTTTTTGATCTATGTAAGTGATACACATAAAGTGATGCACGTTCCTTAAAAATTTGCCGCAAAACTAGAAAAAGCCGTGACATTACGAAGGGCCCTGTCATCCTTCCCTCTTAAAAAAATTATCCGCGTCTGAAGTGTGTCACGCAAGGTTACATTTTGCAGGGATAACAATGAGCCTTTAAGGAAGGCTGCTCAGTCTGACCATCACTCTGTCATTGCAGGGATAAGTTCAGAAGTCCAGAGTACACAGATTTGTCTTTGTTAGAGGGGACTGCAAGAGGATTTGCCCATCTGTGTTCTGTGGATTCTCAAATTTTGGTAATTCTTTATTCTAGGGATCAGAAATTGCTCCTGGCTTAACAAGGAATGCAAATTTTGTGCTGAAAATGGCTCTTTATGCTAATTAGTCACTCATGGATAGTTGATTACATTACCAACTCCCTGAACTACCCGTTTTTTAATGTAACACAAATGATAATCAGCAGCAGCAACACGCTTGGGTTTTAGCTTATTAGCGTTGTTCAATGTATTATTGCAATAAAATGGTTACTAGAGGGAAAAGAGGATTAGTTGCACAATTTCCATAGATAGCACCAGGGACCTGAGCTTCAGTTATAAGACCTTATTTCGCTCATTGAATTTTCTGGAGTAGTTTTCATGTCTGGCATTTGGCCCGGAGAAAAGTATTACATGGAGTAATTTTTCATTAACTGCCTTCTCTAAGGAGGCTGTCTCCTTTTCATTTGTCTCAGAGATTTGCTTTATAGTTAATAGCTCACTTAATAGTTAGCATTTATCTTCAAAGGTATTGGTGTCTCAAATTATGGTGATGCCGATGATCACTGAATACTGTTCCTTCTTTGACGCCCTAAGGAGTGGATGGAAATGTGTTCTAGAACAGATACTGTTTTTTTCTGAAGGACTTTGATTTGGCTAATAGGGCAATTTAAATGTTATACTGAGAGAAAGCAAGAGGGGTTCAGAGTACAGACTGGTTCTGAGTGCTGTGAAAACCCTTTTCTAACTGGTAAAAATGCTGAGAATATGGAGATAAAACTAATATTTTCATTATTCCTTCAAATTTAAAGTAAGCATTGTTCTTGGGGGCAGGCGAATACCAGAAGGCATTTTGCTAATAAACCCTGCCAACCCAATGAATAGACCCAGGGAGGGAGGCTCAGGCTGAGGGAAGCTCAGCCATGACCTGCCTGGCTGCATGTTCTCTGCCACCAAACGCACTTACTGAGTGCATCTCCCAGGTTCACATCACTAGCTATTTCCTTGTCGTTAATTCCTCGAGTCTCTTTTTCCATTCTCTTCCTTGTGGTCTTTGTTCCATGACTGCATGCTGGGTGTGCGCGGGCTGACATAGCCTGTGTCTTGCTGTCTCACGGGACTCGGATTTCTCAGGCAATACAGTGAGATCTTCTGTGACGGGGGCTACCTGCCTCCTGCTATGCCGTGTTTTCATGCACAGCTCATTGGCTTTTCTCTTACACAGCCCCTACTCGGAGCTCTCCTCCTGGAGGTGAGAAATAATTCTTGCTTCTCTTTCAGTCAAATTTCTGATCTGTACATTGTGGCTGACGGGTACTCAGCCCTATCGTTCCCTTGGCAAGCTCTTCAAATTTAAATTAACTCCTGCTCTTTGCACCAAACCATCTTCCAGTGACACTAAATATCCCCATCCACTCTCTCACCATGATTCCACATGAAATTAGGTGTTTGAACCCTTGCCTAATCTTTGACACTATCTGATCTGTGTAGTATCTTACTGTTCTTCATGGAAACACTGGGTATGTTCTATTTTGTTTTGGATTTTTTTGGTTTTGGGGGGGGGGTTTCTTCCTAATATAGCCCCCCCATACTTTAAGTCTCTTACCAGTTTGTCTTCATTTACATGCAAAATATGAGGTTCTTGTGACGCATTCTTCACATAACCTCTATTCTAGTCTGCTGCAATGGCACTCAGGAACAGGCGCACAACCGGTGCTTGGTGTAGATGTGTCTTCGCAGAACCCACGCTTGTTTCTGTTTCTGTCATTCTGCTTCTTAAAAAGTCACGGTAGTTCATACTCTTCTCTGACAATCTTTAAAAACACGTGTTCCAAACTGCTGGCTGAAGGACTGGTGCCACTAAAGAAGGCTAAGAGATCACCAATACTAAATGCAATTCCTCTGGCTCTTTCCTTTATTTCTCCTGAAATATGTCTGCTGAAGTTTTTATGTAGTTCTCCAATTTGAATACTATTTTTGAAAAAGGTATAGAAACAAATGGACAAACCCAATGAGCGTTTGTTCTTCAAGAACAAAACAGGTTGAGGTAAGAAGACACAGAGTTATTCCTTGCTGATGAAAAAGGAGTGGTCTAACAATAATGGTTGAAACAATAGTCTGGAGCTGGCTCAGCCCGGATTCTGATAATGCTGAGGTCTTACCTCCTCTCTTTAGAACAAACAGCCCTATGAAATATCCTGTGCCCTACATATGACTTTAAGCAACAGTAATTAATTTCCTATTTAGTTTTGGAATACACCCACCCAGAAGCCAAGATCTTCTATTCCTTGTAGCCTGATAAAGATAATGCATTTGTTCAGCACTTAATAGCCCTCTTGTTGTTCTGGGTGTGCTTCTTCTGAACCTCCCAGCAAAAAGTATTAGCATTTTAACTAGTCAACTTATTGAAAACATTCTGACATTACGATTCCTGGTTACAAGCTCAAGCTCATGGCCAAAGTTTTATGGTTATTTTAGGCACTGGTTAACTTTTATTTAATATGGCTTTAAATTTTAGTATGGCTTTAAATTACCCAGCATTTTCTCAAAAATTCATTCTTGCTGTTTCATTGGATAACTTCATAGCTTGAGAATTACTGCAATTTTTTGCAAATTCCTTTTATGACTTTCATGTCTTTCATCCTAATAGAGATGGAAATGATTTGGGAGGTTAAGCTAAATTTTGTCATGATGAATTCCCCATGGTCCAATGCTTTACACACCTCAGCTGATGTACTGTCTTGTCTCACTGATTTCTTGTACTTTGACCTTTTTAGCAGTCTTTGACTTTTGTCACAGTAGCAGCACCTGTGAATGTGCTTTCTCTTATTTCACTCGAGAGTTTCGCCTTGTTATTTTAATTGAAGTTTCTCAGAAAATAGATAACATCTCCTAATCATTTCATCGTCTTGCACCAGCACTCCTCCATTTTCACTTCAGATAATCTTTCCAAACTTTTGGCCATTAGCTTTCACAACAGCTTCTTACTTTGGACGCCTTTTGTTGTTGTCGTTTCGTGAGGTGGCTTTACTAAGAATTACTGATCTAGTTGCCTTCTGCCATTATCTTAATTCCTCCTTGAGCTCTTCCTGAATATCAGTGACTACCATCAGGCCTCCACGTCACCTGAGTGGCCACCTATTGCTTGACCCTGACACATACTGTGCCTTCAGTATTATTCGGCTGAGTATCTTTCTGCAAATCTACAAGTATCATCATAATTAGTTTGGTTATTTTATAACTTCCACAGACCCTTGCTGTTAGAACTGCAAACTAACACTTCCCTATTCCCATTTCTACCTCATTTTAATGCTATAACATTTTGGTTTTATTGATGCTTTACTCAGAAGTCCTTAAAAAAGTAATTATTATTCCATAACCTGATTCTCTCAAGGTCACTTTTTAATATACATGTTATACTATTTATATCTTCCCCTCTTATTGGAGATAGCCAATTCAGAATCTGCTGATGACATCTTTGTATGCAGTCAGCCCTCAGGATTTGACAGACTTGGAAAGAGTATTTTCTTTCCTGTGCAGACCCTCTTCTTCCAGCATTCACTGCAGTCTTACTGTGTTATTACCCCAACTATCTAACGAAACCTGTTCCTGTTATAATCATACATCAGCTTGGGAATTTATTACTCAATACAGTCTGAAATTTCTGAAATTCCTCCTTTTCTTCTGCTTCTGTTCCTAAACTATGATCCAGGTAGCCACCCCCAGTGCTGATTCACCTTTTTCATTCAGTCTCTTGTGTACATCCATGGTGCAACTCTCTTTCCTTTCCATAAACTTCAGGTGTTTTGACAAATTTCCCACAGTCAGGAAATCCAGACAGTCATCTGTGCTGCAGCCATAGTAAGCTTTGCCCATTTTCTGCAGCTTTCTGCTGATACCCTAGTTGCTCTAGCTGCTGCTGATGGACATGATGGACATGTTCTCTGAAGATGTAAAATCCCTAAAGCACATGTGATTGGCACAACTTTTACAGACCCAGTTGGTCAGGCCTGGCATCTTCAACAAGGAATTGGAGATAGCCTTCTTTGAGATGGCTTGCAGTCAAAACCATGCACTTTTTGTTATACTACTCCATGTCTATCGATCGGATAACTACATTTGGTAAGGAAAACTTCTGTTCCCACAAAGCAAGTTAGGAGTGTTTATCCAAAGCTGTGTATTGCCCTAGTGGCCTGAGATATTCCCTAAGGTGCTAATGCTAATCCTTAGACACCACTCCATCATGAAAATGATTCTTTTAAAAACAAGTGAGAAAACCTAAAAAGATCCCTCTTTTCTTTTTTCAACCAAAACTGTAACATTTCTGATTTGTGATTCACTGAATTTTGTGTTCACAGAATCACAGAATGGTAGGGGTTAGAAGGGACCTCTGGAGATCATCTAGTCCAACCCCCCTGCCAGAGCAGGGTCACCCAGAGCAGGCTGCACAGGACCGCGTCCAGGTGGGGTTTGAATATCTCCAGAGAAGGAGACTCCACACCCTCCCTGGGCAGCCTGTGCCAGGGCTCTGTCACCCTCACAGGAAAGAAGTTTTTCCTCATGTTCAGACAGAACTTCCCATGTTCCAGTTTGTGCCCGTTGCCCCTTGTCCTGTCACTGGGCACCACTGAAAAGAGTCTGGCCCAATCCTCTTGACACCTGCCCTTGAGATATTTATAAGTGTTGATGAGGTCCCCTCTCAGTCTTCTCTTCCTCAGGCTGAACAGCCCCAGCTCCCTCAGCCTTTCCCCACAGGAGAGATGCTCCAGTCCCCTCATCATCCTTGTAGCCCTCCGCTGGACTCTCTCCAGGAGTTCCTCATCTTTCTTGAACTGGGGAGCCCAGAACTGGACGCAGTATTCCAGATGGGGCCTCACTAGGGCAGAGTAGAGGGGGAGGAGAACCTTCCTCGACCTGCTGGCCACACTCTTCTTAATGCACCCCATGATGATGAGTTGTCATATTGGATGCTAATGACTGCGAGTATGATTTAATGTAGCTGGCTAACTAAACTTTCTCAGCTTATTTACCTCTTGTCTCCACTTTCCTATTCATCCTCTCCTTCCACACTTTCTGTTTGTATGCTTAGGTGACTGCAGACTTTAGGGGCTGATGAAGTTTGTGGGGAAAGTGCATTTTTTTGCCTATTGTATCTTTGCCGTGATGCCGCTGGAAGAGATGGCTTCAGCAGAACCTGGGTCCCTTTCAGTGTTTGGTTGTCATTACAATAAATACACGTATCCCAAACTTTAAAGCACATCTCCTTTGTTATTTTTTTCAGCAGGAAGAAATGTCACCTTACTCCCTGCTCACTGTAAGAATCATAAAGTTGAGAAATGCTCGTCAGGCAGATTTTTGTAAGTACCAGATTTTCTTACTGACATTATACAGTTCTAAAATTACTGGATCAGCCCTTGCTTGTGCTAGCTGCTGCACAAATGCAAAACACAGAAATCGTACCAGCTAAAAAATCACAATCAAAGCCAATTTCTGCCACAGAATATCTATTTACAATTTCAGAGGGGTTTTTTTGTTGTTTTGTTTTGTTTTTTAAGAATTCAGCAACAGGTCAATGCCAGGTAGGGTATTGACTAAATCTTTAAGACTTTCGTCGGTCAGCAAAGCACAGACAAGTTGGCTATTTCAGAGGTGTGAAAATATCCTAACACCAGTTTTAATACTCAGGTGTTTATATCCCATGTCTATAACAAATACATAGAATACAGGGCTGAAATCTTTACATAGCAGTCACTCTTAATTCTTTGCTCTAAAGAGCCCTGCCACATCTCAGAAGTTCAGCGAGGTGTATAGTGTACGTGTCCTGAGCAGCCATGTTGTTATGGATGTTTCTGACTCTTACCTCCCACTGAAACATTTATAACAGAAATCTTTTGGGGACTGTAGTACATGGTACATTACAGCTTACATGCAAAGTGTTCTGAAAATGTGGTATTTGGCCAGCCCTTACCTGGTGCTCCACTCCACAGAGGTTTTTCTCTGGAGGATTTTCTCCTGCCATTGCTATATGTGCCTCATGAACTTGGCAGGTCAGTAATAACTACAGTTTTGCATATCCCTTTACCGTACTGTTCTTTCTCCTTTTGCTGTGCATTTTCTTTCCTTTTTGGGAGGTTGTGCTGAAGTTCGCTAACACCACAGCCTCTCCACTGCCCAACATTTCACATAACATGTTACATCACTCCTCTGTCTTCCCATTTTTAAATATTTTTAGTACAGCTAGAGGATCCATTGAAGTGAAAACTCATTTACAATTGCTGTTTGCACAGACCAAGAGTCAATTCTTTAGCTATGGTACTCTAAAATGTGGTGGTTTAAGTGCAGTTACCACAGCTGTCAGAGGAAACGGCTGTACATCACATGTCAAGGACTCTCAGATTGTCTTGATATACTACTTGAAGTTAGAAATTGAGACAATATCTATGACAGGCACAACTTTTCCAAAGAAATAAGATGAGGTGCCCTACGCTGCCAGTAAACCAGCAGCTCTGCTCCAGATTACTTTGGCCTGGAAACCCTAGCAGGTTTTGCTTCAGAAGACTCCTTTGGACTAGACTCCTCACTAGCGGACAGGCATCTCTAAAGGTCTATCTTTCCATGAGGCAGCAAGTCATCAGACAGACTTTGAGGAAGCCTGAGGAATGGCAGGATACCTTCTTGTTTTCTCCAAGTGAGCACTTGACTTCCACTGGATAATTCAGAGATGACAACATTTTCACCCCAAACACTACCATTTGTTTTTATCTTCATCTTCTGATGGAACAATATTCTACAAAGAAAATTTCTCACCATCTCTTTGTATTCCACTCACTTTGGTGTTTCAAGATCATGGATGTCACCATTGTCGATTTTGCAACCAAATGGAGAGAATTGTCCAGTTCACATGATCTGTAATACTGGGTTGCAGAGAATAGAAGAAACATCATAGGATAGCAAAGAAGGTCAAATTAATTTCTATTCTTTTTCACAGCTATGAAACACTGCACATATGTGCAAGACCTCACCTTCATTCCTTTGAAGTGCTGATTTAATTTCTTTTAGTATCACTTTTGATCTAGAATGGAAATTGAATGACAAGATAAGAACCATGATTCACTGGCTTACGCAAAGGGATTGCGCAAAGTAAAACGATGAGTTCTCAGAAAATAGTGTTACTGTTCTGACCTTGTCCTCCATCCTGAGGACAGTGGGATTTGAGAAGAAGTCTTGCATAATGAGATGCAGACATTTAGAAAATTCCCATTGTCACTGAAATGTACATCTCTGGAGCAGGGATCAAGATTTGTGGTCTCAGTTTTTAGCTCTGCCAACAGACTTGTTGTATAAGTTTAGGCAAGTCACCCAAACACTCTGTGCCTCTGTTGCCCTATCTATAAAACATAGATAACAGAATATCTTCTCCCACATGTTTTCTCCCTCTTGTCTATTTAGCTGATGTGCTCATTTTGAAATGAGATCTCTTACTATGTGTAGAGGGATCCTCATTTAAGATGTAAGTCCTAGAAACAGTGAGAAGTATCTTCAGATTATTTTGTTAATTACCAGTAAACAAGATTTGGAGACCAGCAGGTGAAGAAAAGGATGTCTTTCTCCCTTTTCTGTCAGTAATTCCGCAGGTACTCTGTGACTTTGGGCCTGTTTCTTAAGGATGTCATACCATAATGGAGCACTGTAAACCAGCATGCCATTGAATAAGGAAGATAAACTAATATTAAATAGCTCTTTGTTGACTGAGCAGCCACCTGCCTGTGCTCTCAAAGAAGCCGGAGTCTCCCAGGAAAAACAGTGTGATACCATGTGATTTAAATACTTCAGTACAATGCAAAAAGATCATAGAATCATAGAATGGTTTGCGTTGGAAGGGACTTTAAAGATCATCTAGTTCCAACCTTCCACTAGACCACGTTGCTCAAAACCCCATCCAAGTTGGCCTTGAACACTTCCAGGGATGGGGCATCCACAACTTCTCCGGGCAACCTGTTCCAGTGCCTCACCACCCTCATAGTGAAGAAATAATACGATATGTTGTAATTTTGTAATAATGATATCTTGTAATTTTTAAGTGCTTGATTTTGCACTGATAATGATGTCCTTTTAGCTTAATGTTTTGGTTTTAACATTTGAAAGTATTTGAAGTATCAGAAAACTAAAATGGCTACGCATGCTAATGTGTGCTGATGAGATTTAGAAAATGAGGTTTACCTAGCCTTGTCTCAGCTATATGATCTTTTCCACTGGAAAAAGGATTATAAGCAGCTGATACAGGTGCTATCTGACTGTGAGATATCAGTGGAAGGCTGACAATTTTTGAGATAACATATTTCAGAGTTCCCTAGATTTTCATCTTCCAAGTATCAAATCCAGGAACAAGCCACCTTTCCAACCAAGTGCAGCAGCTTCTATGACTTGCTTTTTCTGCCTGCATGCTGGCTTCCCGTCTTTCTAAGCACACACAGTTATCTGCTTGCTCGAATTTCTGTTCACCTCCACTTGGCTAAAACACACTCCATTTCCCTGATTTTCTCTCAGTTTGTTGCGAGTGCAGTCACACCAGAGTTTTTATATTTTTCCTTGACTTACTTGCCAAATCCTAGCTTCAGAGAACGCCACTTTCCATATACTTCCGCTGTGCACCCAACTTGATCCTAGGTGTTTTTTAAACATGTACCTTAAGATCCGTGGGACGTATGTTTCGCAAACCTGGGATGGAGTCCCAGCTTATTCTGAAATCTGATGTTACACCTTTGCCTGTAGACAACGCATGCTGGTGGAGCTTGGCAATGATTGCATCTGTTTTCACACAAAGAAAAAAAATTAAACCAAAAAAAAAAGCACCCCGCTCCTCCTCAATGGATCAATTAGCCCTTTTCATATACCTACAGTTGCTCCACCACTTTTGCGGGCTCCTCTATACTTAGATAATGTTCAACTCTGACATTTGCTTCATACTTCATACAGCTGGTTTCTGTCTTATTTTATCACGCAAATGCTCTTGACAGACCCAAGCTAATTAGTTTTCGCTGTATTCCTAACTGACCTTTATGCCAGTTTGTAATCATGGGTCGGACCCAAGCACACTTTTCTGGCACTCCCTGATCTCACTGTGGGCACTAGAGAAGTGGGCGCGCAGATAAGATCACTGACACTCATCCTTCCGCCCTGCAGGCGCTGAGTGTCATCACCAGGCTCCCATGCTCGTACGCAGTTAGGCTGGCGAGGCGGTAGGCATGCTAGAAAGGAAGCAATTCCGGTGAAGTTTATGGGACTCTTACAGTCCGGCATCTGCTTTGCAGTGGTATTCCCCTCCTCAGTCCGAGACTGCAGACAGCCTTGGGTAAAAGAATGACTTTTTTGGTCATTGGTGTGCTCATTTCCTCCTCCTCAGCTGGAGGTTAGTGCCAGAGGCTTTTACAAAAGCTCATGTTTCCTGACTCTATTATTGGCATCACTTCTCCTAAAGAATTCCCCACATGTAGGAGGAATATCTGGCCAGGATGAGGTGGCAGGGGAAATGGTGTATTAGCTCCTTTCCTCGCTGCCAACACCCCTTCCAGTGACTCTGTTTCCCAAAAGGGTGAGAAAGGAGCCAGGCGATGGGAGAGGAGGACCATGGTGGCACAGGCTCTCCAACACCTCCCAGCTGCTCTCCTTAAACAAATGAGTTATTGGGTGGCCACGCAGAGATGCACCAAGCTCCCAGCCTGGCCCACCTTCACCATCATTAGTGTTTACTTGCTGGTTTATGGCAGCCCCTAAAGCCCACAGCCGGAGCTGACCCCCTTACCCCACTCCAGTGGACAAACAGACGATCAGTGAGGGGAGATGCCTCATCTGGCATGAGGGGAGTTGCCCTGAGGCACCGCAAGTGGAAGCAGACCTCTCTCAGGTCCTCGGGCAACGCTGGTGACACAGACCTGCAGCGACGTGGCCTTCCCTGCTATGATTTAGTACAACGTGAAAGAGCAAGGCTCTCTCGGACTCCACCGGATCTCTCATAACCCTGAAGACCTGAGTAAAGGGGTCTCTGTGACAGGCTGCTCTCTGAACCCGCGGCAGCCTATGTGAGTGCCAGCTGACGCCACATGCCAAGAGCCGACCTTTGCTGCTGGAGAGCGTGTTCGGGCTCACTAACGCAGCAGGGGTGACGAGGGGGGGTGTCAGGTCTGGCTTGGCATACTCAGCCTCACTGGTGCTGGGTGTTTGCAACACTCTGCCTGGAGTGCAGAGGTGAATCTGAGCTGTGTGTCCCAGTAAGAAATTACTTGGAGTGAGTTTCAGGCTGACAGGTGATTTCTTTCCAGAGACAGAAACTTCTTTGCTGGGTGTTGTCCTGCCAGTTCAAGAGGCTGTGGGTAGGGGGATCCCTGTGAGGCAGCTGTCAGAGTTGAGTCAGGAAAAGGTGAAATCTTGGCGGGGTTGAAATGTGGCTGTGTTTATCAGGTATATTTTCTAACTGTAGAAATCAGGTGCATGTGGAAGCTGTCTCAGCTGTGGAAGGAAACTTGTTGGTCTTAGCTGGGAGGTCAGAACAATCACACTGCTCCCTTTACCCTTCCTTTTGTTTTTGGATCTTCCTTTCTTTTTTCATCTTTGGATGAAGAGAGACCTTGCATATTTATAAAAGAGGAGCTCAGAGCCTTTCTGCTTTCCCAGCATGTGAAATTATTTTGTGGAAGCTCTTCTTTTCTCTGTTCAGAAGAAAAGAGTCAGTTCTGGGGTAATACACCTGGAGTCTTTGCAAATCAGAGTGGTTCTTCAAAGACATGAGGGGTTATTTTTGCTATGGAAAATAAATGCAAGCGAACTAGGGAGAACACACCTAGTGCAGGTGATACTCATGATCCTGCCCCTAGAATGCAAGCAGTGCCATTGGCACAGGAGGTAGAGGCGACCCAGGGTGCGAAAGCTTTGCTCTGTGGCTGCAGCAGGTCCTGCACCTACACAGTCTGTGCTCCAGGGAGCAAATCCTACTGTGCCGCTCGACTTAAAAAGCTGGACAGGGTGGAGGGCTCATTCACACGGGACTCTGTCCATTTCTGCTAAAGGACATCACTGATTAAGCACGGTAGATCTATGAGACTTCGTTATTTCCAAAAGCAGAGAGAGATATTATGCTTACAGATGAGTGTTACATCTGGATACTTTAGAGGACAGAGTTCAGTTCAAATCAGCTCTCAGATACACAGCAGTTGGAGGTAACTTCTTGATATTGTTTGCATCGTATTATGCTGGTGAGGGAAAATGTCCCTGGAGACCATGTCTGATGATTGAGAAATGGGAGCGGCTCTCTGCCTCCTTTTAGGTGAACTGTAGTAAACTCGGATTCAAGGGGAACCTGTCTGTGCAGGTGGAGAGGAATCCACTAAGCAAAAAATCTTTCTTCTTTTTGGCATTATGAAATGCAGTAACAGGACAGATGGGATTTTATAGTTTACATTCATTGTTCTTATGAGACTAGTTTTTCTTACACGCTTTGGTTTTCAGTGCTGTAATTTTGTTCTTACTTGTGATGGAGATGAATGATTTTAGCACGTGATGGTTCATTTCAGGAACATGTCACAGGACTGTACTCTCACAGAGCAGCAAACAGCTGGCTGCAGTTCTGAACTTCTTGGTTCAGTCCTGAATTTTTAGCCCATCTTTAGCTTGAAGACAGAGATGAGAAATAGTCCCACCAACACAAAAATGCAATTGAATCAGAAGTTAAAAATTGGGAAAGGATATCAGGGTCACTTAGTGCTGACTTCCAAAGAGATTGTAGAGTTCAGATGTCTCAGCATCCACATGGGGTGATATTATGTCATCAGGGAATGAAGTTGCAACACATGCACTGAAGTAAGGGCCTGGCATGGCATGAAATTACTAATGACGCCCAGCAACTGCATTAAAATTAGAGCATGAAGAAAATGCCAATATAATTTTTTTGTATTAGCTCCCAGGTAGCAATGAATAAACTGGAAGATTATTAGTAGCTCTTCTGTACACTTTTTTTCAGGGATAAGAGGGAGCAAAAAAAGCTGGTTTGTCATTTCAAGTGCTCCTGTGTAATGAGGATATCATAGTCTTCATAGTATTCAGCAAACATCCAACTATCCTGTTATTTTTTATTTGTCCCACTGTTTGCCTCACAGCTTAGCCTGGTTTTAAGTGAACTGCCACTTCTACAGAAATACATATGCTCAGTCAGGGTCACAGCATGGGGAACAGCTGATACTATCTGTACAATTCAAGGAAAATATAGAAAATCACAAGAATTTTATGGGAGACAATAACCTCTCCCCATCAGTAGGCACTGTAGATGAATTCTGGCAAAAAACATGCATGGCATAGTTCCCTTTCTCCACGGGAAGAGGACGTGCTTTGTCCTAGTGGTTTCACCTCACCTCATCTTCAAGGTCAAATTTGCACTCAGTAGTTACTAACAATTATATGTAATTTGTCTGTGACCAACTAGCCTTGATATTGCAGAATCACACAGAGTGGCTGAGGTGTGAAGGCACCTCTGGAGATCATCTAGTCCAGCCCCTTGCTCAAAGCAGGGTCAGCTACAGCATGTTGCTCAGAGCCGTGTCCCGTCAGGTTTTTGAACATCTCCAAGTAGATGGAGAATTCACAACCTCTCTGGGCAACCTGTGCCAGTGTTTGACCACCCTCATGGTAAAAAAAGTTTTTCCTTATGTTTAAATGGGATTTCCTGTATTTTGGTTTGTGCCCATTGCCTCTGACCTTTTGCTGGGCACCATTGAGAAGAGTCTGACTCTGACTTCTTTATTTCCCTCTCCCTCCCCAAATCAGGTATTTACATACATTGATAAGATCTCCCTAAGCCTTCTCTGCTCCAGGCTGAAGAGTCCCAGCTCTCTCAGCCTCTCCCCACATGGCAGATGCTCCAGTCCCCCTATCTTCTTTGTGGACTTTTGCCAGACTCACTCCAGCACGTCCTTACCTCTCTTGTACTGGGGAACCCAGAAATGTGGCCTCGCCAGTGCTGAGCAGAGAGGAAGGATCACCATCCACCTGCTGGCAACACTCCTCCTAATGCAGCCCAGGAGGCTGTTGGCCTTGTTTGCCACAAGGGTACGTTGCTGGCTCATGTTCAACCTGGTGTCCACCAAAATGCCCAGATCCTTCTTTGCAGAGCTGCTTTCCAGCCGGTCAGCCACTCCCTAGCCTGTCCTGGTGCATGGGGTTATTCCTCCTCATGTGCAGGACTTTGCGTTTCCATTCCTGAACTTCATGAAGCTCATGTTGGCCCAGTTCTCCAGCCTGTCCAGGTCCCTCTGAATGGCAGTGCAGCCATTTGGTGTGTCAGCCGCTCCTCCCAGTTTTGTACCACCTGCAAACTGCTGAAGGTGCACGCTGTCCCATCACCCACATTGTTAATAAAGATGTCAAACAGCGTTGGCCCCAGTATCAGCCCCTGGGGTACCCCACGAGTGACTGGCCTCCAGCTGGACTTTGTGCTGCTGATCACAATCCTTTAAGCCTGGCAGTGCAGCCAGTTTTTAATCCACCTCAGTGTCCATTTATCTAGCCTGTACTTCACCAGTTTGGCAAAGAATTGTCAACAGCTTATTTTAAGTAAATATTTATGAAACCAACACATATATGGAAAAATAATTTTAGAAAGTAGCCTCATGAAAATGTTTTGACAAAGAAAAAACTCCAGCAAATCAGTAAATTCCAGGTAAAACAGTAACAAAAGATATTCATAAATGCTGTGGCTGTTCATTCATGCTTGGCTCAGAGTTTTAGCACTGCCAGCTTTCTCAGTTCTATCATGAGTCTTGTTTTATACTCTGTGTGGTTGAAAGCTGGAATTTAAAATAGGATAGAGCATCTCACATTTCATGAAGAAGAAGAAAGGAAAAGGATTGGCCTTTGCAACTACAGCAAAAATATAGAAATGTGTCCTTCTTACACCCCACGATGGCCAGAAACCAAAAAGGAGAGAAATTATGTCTCAGATCAGTTTAATGTTTTTGAAGTACATCCCATCTCAGCCACTTTGGCCATTTGGGGGACACTGGACTCATGTTTTCAGAACACTCAAGATCAGCAGTGATAAGTGCGTTAATGAGAGGAGGGATGATCTAGATGGCCTGAAGCCATGTCTGGTTCTTGGCTTTTTTACAGGCTTCCTATGTGCTCTTGAGAAATCCTGTAGATCCAAGCCAGCAATATCACTTATCGGGACAAGTACGTCAGAGCTCGGCAGGCTGTCAGACAGCACAGTGAAGGGAGATGTTTCAGTTATCAGACAGATTGGTAATTACAGCCCTCCCGCACGTTGTAAATTGAATCTTACACTGGTAATTGCCAAAGTCAATATATTATCCCATAACTTCCATCATGTAAAAATCTAAGAGGCTGAAATGTTGCCTGTGGAAATAATTTCAAAGACAGAAAGGCAACCTACATCCTTCATGAGGGAAAACTCCCAGCAGTGTCAAGAAATTCCTTCAGATTCAGCATGAAGAGTTACCTGGGAATCTCCCTGCCCAACAGGCATCATCCCCTGGGGATGTCCCAGTCACAGGGCCTCTGGATTTCAGGCAACATCTTTTATTTAGGCAAAATATCCTAAAGCAATATATCAGATCTCTGAGCAAGAACACCAGGACAAACTCTCTTTTAACCTTGAGGAACTGACCTGTGCCATGCTTACAGATATTAAGTGTTTGTCTCTCTGCTCGTGAGGTAGTTGTTTCTGCTGACTGCCATGGGACCAGACTTCTCCCCTTCTCCTCTTTTCTCACCAAAGCCTGTGTTTACACAACAGGGTGGATCAGCCCTTCCAGTTGCCTCTGGAAAAGTTCCTGTCAAAGTCTGAGAATCACTTTGGTGTTTGCTTAGCTCATGATCTAGGGGAGATGGTCCCTTATAGTAAGTGCAGCCTCATTCTCTTCATCCACGAGATCCCAATGCTTTCTACCACTTCATTTTTCCTGGGAAGAGACGTGGAGTAGGAAGTAATAGCTTCCAAGTCTTTCAGGCATCAGCAAACACCAGGAAAAGGCTCCAGCTACCTACTGACCTCCTGAAGAAGCAATTGTACTGCTGGTAGGCCTCTCCCTTCCTACCCCACCTAAGGAAACAATGCTCTAGGTAGCTGGAATAATTAATTTTCCATCATGAAGGGTTAACAACCAGGTATGCCAGACATTTATTATCTGAATCAGACTCAAACCTGATTCTTTTAAGATTTCTCACAAAGCTAAATTGCTACAGAGACAACTTACGCCCAAACCCTCTCAGGGTCTGAGGCTCACTCTCTGCTGCATTGGTCGCAGTTTCTCCTCCTGCCAAATTTGCAGAGAGCTGAAACAATGTCGATAAGGGGCAATATAAGACTTCTGGCTATTCTTTTTGTTCTATCCAATGGCTAGGACTGTATTTGCTTTTAAATGTGTAGGATTGTGCATAGTTATTTGAATACACTGCTTATTAAAAATAGTGTTCTGATGAACAACAAATTCATTTTATCCAGCTGTGTGATTTCTGTCTTCCTGGTTTGGCCAATGTCTATCAGAAAGAACCAGCCATCTCTCATCCATGTTCAAGCTATAGAGCATTTCAATGCCTCCACTTCTTGTGCTGTGCTTCCACTGCCAGATATTTTGTGCCTATGTTTCTTTAGTAAGCCAATCTGATTGCTACGTGAGCCTCTGGTTGCCAACTGCTTCAGATGAAAAATTCCACACCAAAACCATCAAAAACTGCAGAAATCCTGTGTGGAATGAAACCTTCTACTTCCGGATACAGAGAGAAGTCAAGGTACGCAAACCAAAAACTCTCTTCTTCATCTCATCTCTATGCAGCTTCGTTTGGTTTAGCCCAAACCAGGATGTCATGTCTTCTAATGCCTTTCTGAGTTTACTTAAAATTCCACTAGCAAGCTGGAGCAAAACAATTTTGGCTTTTGCTGGAATCCACTTCTCTCCTAACAGATAGTTATTATTTATGTATCGGTAATGTGAGCCTGAGCTCCTTGGAGAAGGCTGATGGGACCAATGACAGAGTGACAACACAGAGGAACCATGAAATGAAAATACAAAGCAACACTGTAACAGAAAAACACATCTTTCCCTGAAAGCATATGAAATAATGGCATATCAATGCCAGGAAGCTGCTAAATTCTAGTATGATTAAGATCTTTACTCAGTTTGCTGCTGATAATGACACTACACTCAAATACCTATGAACAGGTGGCTGAAAGTGGAAAGCCCAAGGACATAGAAAGGTGGTTATTGATATGAAGTGACCTCTATTGCCCCTGTTGATAAGGTGCAATATAGGACTTCTGCTATCCATATTCCTTCTTAAAAGATTGCATTTTTGGTGCAAGCTACTTAAAAGCATAAAAGATGACCCAAGAGAAATCTCTGTTCGGCCTTAATTGATGAGACTAGAAGCTGTTTCTTATAAAGGAGATTGCACTCATTTTCTTACTCGTCCTGGTGACACTTTGTCATCCACACTTTTCTATTTCCTCTCTGTAAAGCGGGCACTGAACATGGAAGAGTTGCAGAATGTCGTACTTCTTGAGTACGTGTGAACGAATTGGACATTTTTCATTTTTTTTCCCCAGAATATTCTGGAAATTACTGTTTCTGATGATGACCTCATTCATGATGATGACCATGCAATTGTGCTTTTTGATGTCGCTAAAATCCCCCTTGGGGAAAGAGAGTTTACGGCATTCCCACTAAATCCACAGGTAAGAGCTTGGTCAGACACTTAGTATGTGTCAACGTCCATTCTCTCCCCTCTGATTAAAGAGGTGTGCTGTCTCTTCTGTCCTTTACCACCAGGACCAGCCTGGTGGTAAAAATGTAACAAAATTTATTAAAATCTTGGAAATTGCACACTAGTGACAAAATAGACGGCTTTTCAAATTCCTGTCAGTTTCCTCTGGCACGGATTACAGCCAAATTCCCAAGCCCCAGCGCAGATGCAGTTTTAGGGAGGCTTTGCACTTTTAATAATCTGATAGAAAATGACAGAGTTTATCTAATCCTGACAAAGATTATAAAAAAGAAAAACAACACAAGGACAGGGAAACAGCCTGTTTCCACAATATTTTACTAAACACTAAGTCTTAGTATATCGTGTTCAGCACATGGAAGCTGGCAGGGAAGAAAGTGTGAAAAATAAAGGTTTACTGGGGAGACTTGTAAGCACCAAGCACCCTTTGTTCTGCTAGTACAATTGAGATCTTCTTTTCCTTGGGGAAGAAAAAGCTGCTTCTGTCCTCTAATGCTGGCAATAGCAAGCACGAAACAGAGTATTTTTACTTATTAAAGCATAAAGGAAATTGTGCTTGCAAAAATGAAGGTCACTTTGCAAACCTCTGCACGTGCTATTTGAGACTGCTACATTTGTTTTTTTCTTTCATTTTCAGAGAAGGGAGGAGCTGGAAGTTGAGTTTGTATTGGAGAGCATGTGAGTAAACCCCCATTATTGTGGCAGCAGCAGCTTGGAGTGGTGCATCAGTGCAGGGAAACCTTCTGTACACCCAGTATCATTCACCCTTTTTTTCCCAAACTTAATGTGTGCATCAGCAAATCATTGTAAGAAGGGAAAATGCCATGATGTGGCTAATGAGTTCAGAATTTTTAATTCTGTGACTTTTTCTTAATATTTATATATTACTTACATAGTTCAGAATTGGTTTTCTGGGGCTGGTAAATCCCACTGCAGCAAGTAAGTCTATAGATTTTCTGGAGAGGATTCTCTGGGCTGAGGAGAACGTTGCTACCCAGTCTGTGACATACCCGTGCTATTAAGGCTGCTACAAGCACTTTCCAGGCGCTTCATTGCAATTGAGTCATTTCTGCTAGGTAGTTACGTGGCACCTAGTGAAAAGGGAGCATACCTCTACAAACAATAGGAAGGAGCAAATAAAAAAACATTAAGAGAGAAAAATGTGTCCTATTCAGGACAGTATCCAGATTATATTGTTTATAAAATACATATTATTTGTTCTTGTTTTCTAGCCGAGGTCCTCCTGAAACCATCATCACAAATGGGGCAATAGTGGTAAAATATTATTTGCTTTGTTCTCTTGTGTTCTTTCCCACATCATTCCTTACCTTAGCCGACTATGATGGCAGTGAGGGAAACATTGCAAGTCTTCATTCTTTAGTGACACTTTTTCTCTTAGGAGCTTTATCTTTGAGAAGGCCAGCATGATCTTAGGGGAGCCTTCAGACTGCTATCATTTCCCCTTGTTTTGTCTGCATCCATTGAAAATTACAATGTGTTTAGCATAGCACCATAGCACGTGACGATGAAGTTAATTCTCGCTTTCACTGGGTCTGGCAGAAGTCTCCAACACAGTTGGCCCCCACATTCAAGCAGTGACCCTTCCTACAATGACCCTTCCAACATCTGCCAGCACTGGTGGTGAGATGGTTGGATGAGTAATCTAATTCTCTGTCCCCATCATGTCTATTCTAGTGTCGCGAAGTAGCCTGCTTGGAAGTTCACTTGGACAGCAGGATGAAAAAGAAGCATTTTTCAGGTAAGCTTACTAATTCTTTAACTGAATATTAGTGATTTTACCCTCTCTTACAATGCCTAGAAATTGCATCATCCAGATACTAAGGCTTTAATTGACCACATCTAAGGCGATTTGTAAAAACTTTGCAGGAGGGAACGCCACCCGTTCTGCAGCAGGTGTAGGTTCAGGGTGCTGACTTCACGGGAAGCCTTGTGCCAGACTAGAAACAACATCAGATGCTTGTACAGAAGGTATCTAAACCCCAAGCTGAGATCCTGAAAACCTCTGCTGTAGTACTGCTAAACCCTGAAGAAGCTTACTTCCTAAGGTGCAATGGTCCATGGCCTTAACTTTCCTCAGGATCTCTGACAGTTTGACTTCTGCATGCGCACAGAAACACCTCATTTTTTGCAGGGGTTAGCCGCTCAGCAGCTGGCTCCTGCCTGACCCTGATCAAGATCCAGAATCTAGAAGTTCCTCTGCCCACATCCCCTGAGGGGCTGGATCTGGTAGGCAATCTCAGAGCATGCGTAACACACACCAGCAGGATTAGCACGTCTCTTCATATAAATAGGGTTATCTGCTGCAGACTCAGATCTTATTTTAAGGGACTGAGAACTTCTGTTTCTCATTATTTGGCCTGGGATGAGGATGATTTACAATGCAAAGTACCAGGTTGCATTCACTGTGTCATGATGCAACTGCAATAGAAATGCAGCAGTCTAAAATTCAGTGCCATTCACATCACACTCCCATCCGGCTTCTTGTTCAGCCCATTATAAAGATTCAACCACCTGTAATGTTTGGGTCTTGGATTACTTTCAGAAGACAGCTTTCCAAACACAAAGGAAGAGGAGAAGGGGTTTGTTCAAAGCTACCTTTTGCTTCTTTTTGCTTCTTTCTCCTTTTTTTGCAATTAGAAGTAACTTTTTGTGTGCATTTTATCTCATTGTTTTAGAGGATGAGCTAACTTTTACAGTGAGAGGATCCTTTGAAGAAACCCAGAGAGTTTCAGTGGTCTGTGACTCCCGCTCCCCTCTCCCAGGTCCCACTGTCTTCCACTATGCCAAATACAAGCAACCCTCCCTGGATGTTGCACTCACAAAGAAGAGGAGGCTTCCCACCTTTGTACGTTGCCCCAGAACATGGTAGACAACACAGACAGTCCTATGATCTGACCTTTACGTGTGAGTAGGCAGCAAGAGGAGAACATTTTTGTCTTAACCAAAAAGCACTCCGTGCTCCTTTTCAGTGTGCTTGCGTGTCATGCGGAGCAAGAAGGAGCAGAAGCATCCCCCTGGCTCTCCCTCTGAAGTCACTCCCCTCCGAGCGGGAAGTAGTCGGTGAGGTAAGTGTCCGCTGGCCGTGAGGAATCCATTGCAAGCTTTTAAAAATTGTTGTGGGTTCCCAAGAAGCAGAAACTGAAGAGCACCTCTCTTTATACAGAGCCAGTTGTTTTCTAACCTCCCTCGAATCTAGGATGATGCATAATGAAGTCAATTATTTGGAGCAAAATAAAATGGGAAATCGAGGGGAGAAGGAGGAAGAAGAAAAATGTCTAAGCTGTTGCTCATGCTCCTTCTATTGTCCATGTCCTTAGCCAGGCTGGAAGTCACCGGGTGCCGCTGGGACAGAGGGGTGAGGCTGCAGCCTGGCGCACTGCCATGGGAGGCAAACCCGTGCCGCGCTTATGGGGGGCTCAGCCTCTTTGGCTTCCCCTTGTGTCTCACACTGCTGTGTGACAGACTTTAGCTTCAGACCCATGCTTAATGGCGGACCCTTCCAGGAAGGTGAGGTGTAGCACTGCAGCTCGTCTGCTGTTTATTTGTGTAGCTAAGTAGTACCAGCGCAAGCTACACCGGAGTTTCACAACAGAGAGAAGATGCAGGCTATAGATGATAATAACAAAGTCTTAATTTATTAAATTGGTGCACACCTCTGGGTATTAATGAAACATTAAGAGGAGAATCAGTTTACTGAGGTTCAGAGCTTTGCAGATGTAATCATGACCCAAAAGAGCTATGTCTCATTGTGAGTAGGGGAAAAGGACTGTTTTAAACAAAATATCAATATTCATAACTTTACCTTTTTAATTTTCAGCACAGAAAATTTGATTTGCACTTGAAGGTGAAAAAATGGTAAGATCTCTCATTTATCTTCCTTCTGTGTTTTTCCCCTCAGTTCTTTGAATTTGGATAGTTGTCAATCAAGTTCTAATCCTTTTGTTACTGCCTGCGTCCTGAATGCTGGCTCCTCCTCATTTCAGACTATAAAATAAAATGGACTCGGTACACAATACAGAGATTTTCAGTGGCCATGAGTTTATGTAATGGGACTATACAGTGAGTTAAGAAAAGGTTTTATAAAGAACACACCAATTTTCCATTGATATTTTGCTGCAATCAAAATTACGCGCTAAGGGCCACTGTAGACACTCTTTGCCACCTCTGCAAATTATTGCCAAATGCAGATTTTCGATAAAAGCAGCATTTCAAAACTAATTGAAAGAAACCTTTCTTTTTCCCAAGGTCAGAGAAAAAACCTAAAAGACAAAAGTCAGAGTCCCTGGTCACTCTAGGATATGAAAAAAATGAAATGATAAATATACCTGCATCTACTTTTTAATGTCTGCTCAAAGAGATAAATGCAAATTAACTCAATCAACTGATTGCTTATTTCTAAACCAAGGAAACACATTGTGTATTTTTAGATATGGTTAAGGCCTTAGTAAAATTTATAAGATGAATACGATACATTATGTAGGAAGTTCTCTTCCCTTACAAAAGCAGGTGCATCTTCTATCGTGCTGTTTATTTTCAGTAAATAGGCTATGAGATAGACATACAGTTTACAACTGTCATTTAAAAACTTCTTCCTTACCACACCTAAGGAAGATTTTCATAGCAGCTTCCAAACTGCAACTGTAGTGCTTATAAATATCCATAAATTACTATAGACACCCACCCACACAAAAATATCTGAACACGAAAGTCCACAACTTCATTCCCTGATTTGCAGACATCAGTGGAAGTTTGCGCAACTTTTGAAGGTGCTTTGAAAAGCCACCTTTAAAACACTGCCCTCTGCAGGCTTTTGGCTTTGTGTCTGAAAGGGAACAATTCTGTTACTTGTAGCTGTATTTAGTTTCAGGCATCTTCAGCAAGGAGAAAAAAAAAAAGCAACCTGCTCAGTCCAAGGGAACATGTACTGTTGCTCTCCAGGAGCAAACTAAAACATTTCATCTCTTCCTGCTTTGCTTTATATAGACCTGATGGTGAAGGCATGTCTATTTATGAAGTAGAAGCAATTAAAATGCTGAATTAGACTATAAAAGTGATGTGAGATACCTGATCCTCTGTTCTAGCCAGGAAGACCTAGACGTACGCCTGGGGTTTGATCTGTGTGCCCAGGAACAGGATTTCATTCGCAAGAGGAAGAAGGTGGTTGCAGCTGCTCTGAAGGACATTCTCCAGTTGGAGGAGGACTTGCAGGACGATGAGGTATCTGAGACATAATTATTCTCTGCTTTCTCCACAGCTGAGTGTCAAAATGTAGCATGTGTGTTCAATTCCCATTTTCCTGGAAATAGTGTAAAGTTTCATGTGCAAGCTATGGCTGTCTTCTTTTCTCTGTTCTAGGGAAGAAATGAGTACTCCTAGGGAACATTAATAAAAACCTGTAGCCCTGTTGCTACAGGTTTGTGTTGAGTAGCAGTCTGCACAATAATGCAGAGAAGGGCTGGCTGCTCTCAGGACCAAAGCCAAAGCTTCTTTTAGACCTCACAGTCATCTCGGGCAGATCTAAACCATTGATTCAGCACTTCTTTGCCTCACGGTTCAAACTGGACTTTATTTTGTTGTGCCTTTTGTGCTGGCATTTAGGCTCCCATTGTGTGAGCACAGCACGCTGCCGGTCTGACTTCATCATCTGCTGCAGCTAGAGCATGCGCTTCCTTGGCAAATGGGAACAAGAACAAAGGGTCCAAGGCAGGGAAAAATCAGGTTTCTCTTTTTTAATTATACTCCCACAATGGTGGTGTGAAGCCTGAACTCAGATGCAGAGATGACAAATTTTCCTCATTTTGCCCTAAACTGAGCTCAGCAGTTTTTTTGCACAGCTGGACATTTCACACACAAGACCTTGCCTTTAAATGCCAGCACTAAGCCATGGGCCATTTCCTTCCCTTCAGATGTAGAGGCACCCATATTTCCCTGCAGAACAACCTCCCTAGAGTCTCATGATGATTTGCACAAGAGATGAATTCACCCCAATGCACGGTAGCTATCTTTACTGTTAACGGGGTTAATTCATATTTGTGGATTAACCCTTCTTCTAAGACTACCAGACCCTGGATTTCTGTATCATCACTGAAAGAAGTAATTGCAGCTCACTTGCGTACCTAGTATTGTATGTACATACGTGGTAGGTGGAGTGAGTATGGCTTCTCTTCCCCTCCAGCAACTGTAAAAGGGGATGGTGACCAGCCTCTGGTCTCAGGGGATCTGAACTGGTCTCCACTCTTAAATCCATCAGTCATGATACATCTAGTACGGCCTGTGAAATAACTATACAATAGTAGAAATCGGCTTTAGCAAACTTCAGTAGCAGAGAGGTTATTACTACTCACATGGAAACTGTGAGACAGCACCTATGTTTTCTGGTCTATTGCATCTGATACAAACCTGGTTCAGATGGCAGGAAGTACCATCCCCTCTAGTTTTTGCTGGTCTCTGTTATTGGTTTTGCAATAGAGAACGGAAAACGTGATGTTTGAGATGATGGATTTCATGTCGCAATGCACAGCTGCTTGGCGGACGAAACATGAAGTATGTCTTACTCCTTCTATGCCCCATTATTAATTCAGGCTTTTCTTCTCCTTGCAGACTGGTGGCATGCAGCATCTTTATTACTTTATCAGTGCTGTAACTTTCTCTTTTCTAATCAATGATGTCTCTCTCCCTTCTCAGACCATGTCACTAAATGCACGTATTTTGGGATTGAACAGGTACCCGTGGTGGCAATCATGACAACGGGTGGTGGAACCAGAGCTCTGACGGCCATGTATGCTCACCTTCTCAGTGTGCAGGAATTGAATGTCTTGGACTGTGTCTCATATATCACTGGTTTATCCGGCACAACATGGTAAGAACAAGATAAGCAAAGTCTTCATAGGAATTTTCCATATGTGATGTCAAGAAGTGATCTGAAGAGTTGTATCATCTTTACTATCAAAAAAGGACTTTCTTTTTCTGCTGTGGCTTTTTCTTGTTTCCTTCGGTGCGTATTTACCAGCATTTGGAATTAATTCAGTCCTGATTAAACATGTGGATGGTACCACACACGCATGCTTTTCACATAAACCAAGGCATAACTTCCCAAAGCTCTGCTTCAGAACTCACATTCTTCCTTGTATTTCTTTTCTTTTTTTTTTTTTTTTTTTTTTTAGGACCATGTCAAACTTGTATGAAGATCCTGACTGGTCCCAAAAGGATCTTAAGGAAACACTCAATGATGCCCGAAAGCATGTGCTCAAAAATAAATTCTTTACTTGTTTTGCCCCCGATCGTCTGAAATACTATTTGAAAGAGTTGTGCCAGAGGGAACAGGAAGGACACCAGATATGTTTCACGGATCTATGGGGACTCATCATTGAAACCATGTTACATGAAAAGGTACAATAGCAGCACCTTTCTCTTCAGATTTGCATATTTAGTGAAGATAGAGGTGAGGGCAGACAGTAAATCAAAAAAATGGTTGAGATTGGAAGGGACCTCTGGAGGTCGTCTTGTCCAACAGCCCTGCTCAAGCAGGGTCAGCTAGAGCTGGCTACCCTGAACCATGGGCTTTTGAATATCTCCACAGGTGAAGACTCCACAACTTCTCTGGGCAACATATGCCACTGTCTGACCACCCGTACAGAAAAGGGGTTTTTTGCTTGTTTGTTTGTTTGTTTTTCAGATAGATGCCTAAAGCATGTGCCTTGGTGTATTTGTTGGCTGTATTATGCAGATCTTAACATCACACCTGGTACAAAAAGAGTGGGAATGAAGAGAAATAACAGGAAACATCATATGAACAACTTTAAAATTAATTCACGTGTAAATATTTAAATGAAAATCTCCCTGTTCTTTTAAAAGAGCCGCACAGTGAGACAATGCAAAGAAAAATCACAAACACAAACCCAAGGACAGTATCTCTGAGTTGCTAATGGGATTACGTCACCCTGTAAACATCTCCACCAAAAGGCAATGTTTAGGCTCTGTTTTAGTGTTCATGAATATTTCCTTCCCAATAGGTCGTTTACACTTGAGAAAGAGAAAACATTCCCCCTGTAATACAAATAACTGCCCACACATCCAAATTTCTGCTGCCTGAGCGCAGCGCAGGGCGAGAGCCTCCCTGGGGGTGGCTCCCTGCAGCGCCCCAGCCCTGTCCCCTGGACCGGCACCACCACAGCCACCCCTCCAAGGGCTGCTCCAGCAAGGAGGAGCACCTGCAGCTCTGCTTCGAGTCGGATCTGAACTCAGCACCCTCTCAAGCCTTGGCACAGCTCGCAAACGGTCCTGCCCTTTCCACCCTGCCTGCCTATGCAAGATGCTCTGCAGCAGAAGCAGTAAGGGTCAAGGTTCACTGAATATTAACGCTGTCTGAGGCTTGGCTCTGTCACAGGTCTGAGGAAAAGATGATTTTCTGGGCAGTGAGGGCAGGGGTTACTCTTTCTGAAGGAAATATTTCATGCCAAGAATGCTTTTCAAATATTTCCAGACATTTTTCTGAAATAAATAACGTGAATAACAACATTTTCTTCCTGCCATTGAAATCTCAGATTTTTTTCAGCATATGAACTTAACTTAGGACTACTTGTGTGCTGAAGTGTTGGGGCAGGGGAGGGTCGGAGATAGGGATGACAGCACCTCTCTGAACTAAACCAGTGGGGAGCATCCTAGTTGGAGTCCGGTATGTACTGCGTCGTCAGAGCCCAGGCTTAGATGAAGTGGGAGGCTCTTTGTGTCATCTAACTGTCCTCAGCTACTGTCCTTCTTCAAAACAGGAGGACTGCCATAAGCTCACAGATCAGCAGCAGGCACTAAATCAGGGTCAGAATCCCCTGCCCATCTACCTCTCTCTCAATGTGAAGGATAAAATCAGCGACCAGGATTTTAGAGGTAATAATACTTCAGAATTGCATTTAACATTTAATCCCAATAGGGGTCAATTTAGAACCAGGTAAAGAAATCAGTTCAATGCATAAATCCTCTAAAGGGCCAATTCACCTAAGACTAGAATTTTAATAGCTAAATTTTTGAACGTCTTAGCATATTCAGACGTATTCAGGATCAAAAGCAGGATGATGGAGGACATTACCATGAAATTACCTGCTACGTTACCTCAGAAATCTAAAGTTTGTAGAGAAATTTAGATGTATGAGGACAATTCACTCTTCATGTTCAACACTGTGAGATGTACAGTGAATAAATGTCTGTTTGCAAAGTGTGTTAGAAATGAGTCTGCCTTAACCTGGCCAATATCATAGGTTTTACTCAACTGATTTGTGCTCTGCTGCTGTAATCAGTCTGTCTTGTGCTTTTTCTTTCAGAATGGGTGGAATTCACCCCTTATGAGGTAGGATTCCCAAAATACGGTGCCTTCATTCGCGCAGAAGATTTTGGTAGTGAGTTCTTCATGGGTCGCCTGATGAAGAAAATCCCAGAATCCAGAATCTGCTTTTTGGAAGGTGATTTGTTGCTCAAAAACATAATGTAGTATAATATAATCCACTCCTGTGCAAACCCCTCTTCTGAAAGGAAGCAGTTAGTATATTTTTTATCTGCCAGGAGCAGTATATGGTAAGATATTAGAACTGATAACAGGTCACTATCTGCAGGATTTTTTATTTTCTCTGCAGTTTTATTCAGCTGAACAGATTTATTTGATTTCATATGTGGTTATGCTTACCGACATGAGGCCTTTGCAATACTTACATGTCTTTGTCAGCAACAAACATTGTGTAACATTGCTGCTAAGTTAAATCATTGGTCTCTTCTGCAACCCGAGTCTCTAAAATACAGCCTTTTATCTACAATGTTCCTGCTGCAGATAACCTTGATTAATTCTGCAGGATAACACTTCCATTTCAGAGTGCAAATAGGTCACAATATTTACCTTTTTTCCCTCTTGCATAAGAAGAGTAAAAGCAGTAAGGAAATCTTTTTTCCCTTTGCGAAAGCAATCTCTTGCCTCATTGTTCTTCCTACTTCCACCAATTGCACAAAGGACGTTTCGGGGGGGGGGGGGTTGAGATGTTAAGACTTTTTGCTTCTGTGGAGATTTCACTACAGCGAGTGGTGAGGTGTAAGGAAGCAAATCAGAATCTCTCCATCCCCGGCTGCCATGTCAAACACGGTACCCAGGTCTTCTCTTCTGTGGTCAGAAACGCCAGCAGGCCACCTGCCCCCTTCCTACACCTCCCACCTTGGCATTTTCCTTCTCCCCTCTCTAGAGTGATGCTGGGACACGTCTGTCCCCGTTCCCTGCCAATGGCCCAGAGTCCCCTCATTCAGGCAGCGTTACTTACTTCAGCGACACGGTTCTTTGGAAGGTTTTCTGCAAGTTCCTTTGCACCCCAGCCCCCGAACAGAGCAGGGACCGACTCCATAGGTCCTGCAGCTCTTTCCTGCACGGGCGAGCCCGTCCCTCTGACTGCGGGCTGGCATTGCTGGGTCAGGCCGTCACCAGGCTGCTCAGGTGCAGCCTCTTCTCTCCATCACTCGGTTCCGCCCAGGAGCGGCAGCTTTAGTTCTGCAGTTTGGAGGGTTCAGGAGGGCACCGTTGCACACGCGACACATCTAACCATACCGGGTAACGGTGTTTTCTCAGCTTGAAAGGTGATTGCAGATAGGTGGCAGTCCGGACTGCTATCAAGTTTGCTACATCTGTTAGTAGAAGGAAGAACTTGAAAATGTTGAATATGCCCTAAACCCTCAAAAATCAGAAGACAAATCAAGATACTCCTACATTTACACTTTCCATTTAAAAAACTTCTAAGTCAGCTTCCTTATTCTAAGGGATACTAGTGTATGAATCTTGACTGTTTTGTGGTTGACAGTCCTGCATGAAAACTGCATACCTGTACCAGGATTATGCTCCAAGTAAAACCTTTAGAGTTACAAACGCTGGGAACTTGGGGAATAAGAAATGTTGAGGGCAGGTATTAAGATGTACCGGAAAAAACGTTATTTGCTACATAACAAAAATGAATGTGTTAGCAAGTATGCTGAAAATACTACCAGCCCTCTTCATATATGCCAATAAATTAGATTCTTTGTATACAATATAGATTCATATACCAATTCATAAAGACATTCCCTTTTATTTGCACACTAAGATAATGTAATGAATAATGTTTGCTGGAGAATGCAAAAGGTACTGAAGGTCATTGTGAATGAAAATGGTTCCAGGTCTTTACTGATATACTTTCTGTCAAATATATCCTATGCCACAGGGATATGGAGCAGTGTATTTTCCTTGAATCTTATGGATGCTTGGTACATATCTGTTCAGTCAGAAGACTTCTGGCACAAATGGACCCGAGACAAAATAACTGACATAGGTGGGTTATTCTTATGCCATTATGTTATTTTATTTTCCCTTCTCTCTCTCTCTCTCTCTCTCTTTTTTTTTTTAAACACTCTGTGCTGCTATTCTCTCGCTGGATTTTTCAAAGCCTTTTGGAATTCCCTCTTCAGGGATTCCTGTAATCCACACGGAAATTGATGCCGAGTATTGCAGTATGGCAATCATTTCAGTTGTGTGAGAAAAGAATCCATGGGATCTGTCACAGGAAAAATAAGGACAGTATGGCCCTCATATGCACCATTTGCAGAGCACAAAAGTAAAACTGGAGAAAAATATCCCTGTAGAGTAGGAGAGGCTGGAGGCCTCCTCTAGCGATACACAGTCTTCCAGTTCCTCTCTTGGAAGTTGGAGTACGGCACGAAGCTTCACAGAAACAAGAGCAATCACCATCCTTGCCACTCTGGAGTCTACAAAGCATGAATACAAACTTCAGTACTGTTGGAAGTCATTCCAAACTAGTCCTAAGGATGAGATTTGCCAAACATGCTACCAAAGTAAGAAAGAGCTGCAGGGTGGGATTTCAAGGACAAGAAACACACAAGACAGAAAAAAGATGAGAAGGGAGAGACATGTAGCAAAAAGGGTGATTTATTTATTTTATGTTCTTGCACATGTACGGGGTAGTTTCTGGTTGTTAAAACAAGAAACTTGCATTTGCTAGTAAGGAACATTAATTGTGTTTGCCTTTTTTACTTGTGTGGCTGAGAGAGAATCTGTAGCGTGAAGCAGCAGAGGAAGACAGGGTAAATGCAGGGAATATTGTAGTGGGTAAAATCATAGAAAAGCAAGGGAAGGTGTAGTAGGTGAGATGGACTCATTTACAGTAGAAACAAGGCCTTTACCACCGTGAAGAGAAATGGACTGAGAAGAAGAAATGGATTTTTCAAAGCTTAGCTGAAAAACTGTGAGATTTGTGGAGATCCTGGAAATAAAAAGAGAAAGAAGTTCAAGTTTTGCCAAATGTTAAAACAAATGATGGTTGCACAGATTGACCTCAACAATGAAACCACATACAAGAACTGTTATTCTTTCTTCTGCAGATGATGAAACCCTATTCCCTACAAGACCAAATGAGCTGGAAACTCGAGTGGTTTGTCCCACTGACAGCTTTTCAGACATTTTCCGAGATGTTGCCATGTTACGTCCAGCAGCTTCAGAAATCCATAACTTCCTGAAGGGCCTGCAGATGAACAACAAGTACCTAGAGACCGAGTTTTCCAAATGGAAAGGTATGGTAACAGCACCCTGCTTTTAGTTATATTTTAGACCATCCTTCTGAAAAAGAAACAATGCTTAAGACATTATCAAGCCAACTGTCTTTTTGTTCTGTTCCTGTCCTCTGATAATATTTGAAACCGTTTGTTACCAAAAGCTGAAACTAGCTAGCAGGAGAGGCTTCAAAAATAAGTTCTTAAAAATTTTGTGACTGATGATAGATGAGAAAGACCCTGATTAGTCAACCAGCGTACGTCTGCTGATGTGCCAGCCAGCCAGCCCGCATGCGTGTGGCATGGCACCGGTGCCATCATACGCTGCCTCTTGCCCGGCCAGTACTCAAGGGATGTGGGAGGGAGCCTCGTTTCATGTTACCTTTTTCCTTGTAGGAAAGATATGACATTTGTAACGGTATTCCCTGTTACCCAGTTCGGGAATTTGTGTTCAGTCTGGTACCAAATCTTTCGTGCACCTTAGTAGCTGTGTGCCTGTTCTCGTAGTGTGCAAGGCACCAAACATCTTCAGTCTTTAGCGTGTTGAGACAGTGAGGTGCCATTTTAATTTTTTCCATATTAAAAAATACCCAACAAAATCAACGACCTGATCAAAGTCACACACAAAATCAAGGGATGGAATTAACTCTATTCTCCTGAGCCCCAAGTTAACCCCTCTTAATTAGAGGAAAGCCAAAGAAATTGCAGAGTAAATAGTGAAAAGAGGAAGCCAGATGAGGAACTGAGAAATTACTGAACTGCAGCTATCAGCTATAGAGGTAGGTCTAAGACCCAAGAAAAGCTGAATTCTCTTTTTGTTAACAATTGACTTTCCTCAGCTCATCTCTTGCATTGAGCACGTCCTCTGCAAAAAAATGCTTCTTTTCTAGACTGTGAGCTTGACTCTCAGCCCAACCACCTGACAGCAGCAACAGACTACCTCATCCTGATTGATACTGCATTTGCCTTTGCTACCAGTTACCCACCCCTCATGAGACCAGAAAGGAAAGTGGATGTCATTTTGCATTTCAACTACAGTTCAGGTTCCCAGACAGGGGTGAGCCTTGTACATTCTTCTTTACTTGTTTCTCTGTTTCATCACTGAGTTCCCAGAATGGCTGATCCTCTACTCATAGAAACTGTTTTCCCCAGTATCTGGGAAGTGTAAATAAGCTAACAGTTTACCAGGGTCACGTATCTTTATTGAACAGTACAAGTGTTACCAGGAAGTAAGCATTTAGTAGACTGAATCTGCCCATTTTTATGTGTAAATGTGTTTTATTGGATTTGAAGGCAGTCACATGTAGAATGAATGAAGCTAAATGCATTTAAAAATCGTCTAAGACTTCTCAATGCAATCGTACATATTCTTATGCATGGGAAAATGTACATTCAGGACAATATAACTGTAACAATAGAAGGGTTTGATGCAGAAGACCAGATATGCAAATAAATGCAAGAACAGTTTGTGTTTAGGAACTTCAAATTCCTTAGAAATAAAAAGTTGTCTAAAGGCAGCATTTTTAATATCCAAATGTGGGATGTAGATTTTCAAAGACAGGCATGTGGACCCAGATCCATCCCATTTAACTCTGGCCTTCCAGGTCTTCGCTGCATATACAGTCTACACCTAAGTTGGGTACGTGCCATCATCTGTCAGAACTTGGCCCTTACCCCACAAATATTCCCAATGAAATTGGGTTTTGGTCAGATTCAAAGTGCTTCTCTGATGTTCTGATGTTTTCTTTTCTTTTGTTTTCCTATTGTGGCAACCAGCCTCTGAAAGAAGCCTCTAAATACTTTGCAAAACAGGGAATTCCTTTCCCTACAAAGGTGCCAGATGACCAGGAAACCCCACATCTGAAGGAATGCTACATTGTTGGTGACAAGGAGAGCCCAGAAACACCTATTGTGATATTTTTCCCTCTAGTAAATGACACTTTCAGGGACTACAAAGCACCTGGTAAGTTTACAGTTACCCATCACATTAACAGAGGTAGCGGCCGCCTTGTTTGTCTTTTTTACTGTGCAATATCTGTTCTTCAGATCATGCTATAAACACAGACTCAGATTCTCTTTGCTTAGATCTGAACCATATCAAGAAGCTTAAAATATGTATTTTTTCCTGGACAGCAGAGCAGCAGCTGGGATCAGCCTTTGGCACATATGCCCCTCTTCAGATTTTTGGGGGGGGGCTTTTCATAGGTATATTGTAGAGTTTACTGATGAAAAGTATGTTCTCTTTATCTGCAGTGGCAGAAATTAGCAGGGTGATTTCCTTTCATACTTGTCATCCTTTCCTGTTAGAGAATGCTCTGGGGAATCCAAGGATTTCATTTTTAAAAATAATTTCCAGGCTTACCATTAGGCAGATAACCTTGAAAACAAAAGTGTGAACTAGCAAAGTGATGAAAATACAACACTGAGCCATGCCGACAGTTTCTGTTCACTTCAGTGAGTCCTACTTTGAAATTTAAAAAGAGTTTCAACAGCAACATTGCCAGTCACTTCAAAACAGATAAATTCTTAGTCTTAGTACCATATCCCACAACACCATACTACCTCTGTTGGTGCCAAAAGTCTCAGTTACTCCTTCTCCAGATGATAAAATTCCTAACTCATGCTGTGAGAACACTTATTTTTCAATCACTTCAAAGCTACACAGTATACTGAAAGCCAAAAGTTCTAGACTGGTAGATGGTACATTAAAATTAATAACAAAACAAATGCAGAAACTATTGTCCCAATTGTATTAATTATTTTCCTTTTTTTTTTTTGAAGCAAGTCATAAAAAATCATACAGTACTTTTGCTTTGTAGATATTCTGGATTGAGTTCATTGCACATTTGAAGTATGCAACTGGGGTTTTGAACAGGATTCAAATAGTCTAAGGGTATTTATGCAGGTACACACACCATTCTACTCCATCTCTTAACACAGATCAGATAACTGAAAGGTTGGTTTCCGCAGTTGCCCTTTGTAGAGAGAATTAGAGAAAGGAGAAAAGGAGAAAGAACTAGAACAGGAACTGAGAATTAGCTTCTGTACTGCTCTGTGAAGGAGTTTGCCTCCCCTCTCTCCCTCAATAACTTCCAGAACCCAGGGATGTCGTGCCTAACTCAGCTATCTAATATCAGGTGTACATCAGACGATGTGCAGATGCTACATGTCAGAATAAATTATCAGGGAATCTAAAAAGGGGTGTTACTAGGTATGTAGATGTGTATGAAGATCTGTGTGACATCTGCATGTTACATACACTCGAGGCAAGCCTGTGCCTCCCAACTGGTTCGGCTGGTAGCTGCAAGCTGAGACTAAGCAGAGAGATAACAGGTCCTTGTCGGGCCCCCACAGGTGAAGTCTCAGCTGAGCTGACATGGAAGGGCTCAGCCCATGAAGGTTTTTGGGAGGGCTACCACCTCACAGCTGAGACCTGACCTCCACAGCAGCAGGATGGATGCTGCAGAAAGTCCTGGGAGCCTGGGAATGGATGTCTGCCTTTTGTTAGTGACAGGCAGAGACCCGCTTAATTTATAGCACTTCAGTACTATGTCCTAGCCCAAATCTCGATTGTACAGCATGTGAAGTATTAGTTCAATCACATGAATGGGCAGTTTTTCCATAGCCAGCTCATCCATCAGCCTGTTCAGCAAAGGGAATTTAGAGCCTGGGCAGTAAACGAATAAAACCGACATATTCAAACTGGATTACTTCTGCACTGGTTAGAGTATTCCATGATCGAGTAGAAAGATTCTCTGTGTGAGGCTTAGACTGCTTCACTTGAGTGGTACCAGTTGCTTGTAACTCTCTCTGCAAAGCTGGGAGCAGTACATCTATCAGACTTGGAGACACCCTTCCAGTAAAATCAGAACCCTTTGGTCAATGTTGTTGGAGAAGATTCCCCAAATGCACGTGATCCTGTCAGTACGAGAGATGCCGCTTTTCCCAGTGCCTGCTCCCCTGCTTTTGGTACAGGTGGTGCAGGTACCTGTGACTGTGGAGGGTGACTGTTCGCTACAATAACACCCTCTTGCCAACATGATGGTCTCACTGGAGGCTGATTGATAGAAAAATTCTCATCTCTGATGCTCTCTCATCTGCAATAAGGAGGGATCAAGCATATCTCCTGCCTGTGTTATCTATCCCTGACAGTATTATCTACTGTTTCCAGGTTGTTACTGCTCTCCTTTCCCTCATGCCAGCTGTTAGAATACCGAAGGGTCCGTGGGAATGATGGGGAAGGAAAAAAACATGTGTGAGCCCTCATGTCAGGCATACAGGCTAGTGCACAGCAGTGGATCTCCACATCTTCAGGTCTCTGGCCCAGGGGTGGGATCCTCAGCTGTCCTTTAGCAGTCAAAGGCATATACTGGAGTCAGGTTCGGTCTCATTGTTGAGGTTACATAAAGCCTGTAGTTTTTTATAGTAGTAGGTAGCCCAAGGAAATTACCATAAGTATTTGTGCCATCTTCTTCCAGGATATGTCCAGATAATGACTTTGAAGTCTCTCAGTTTAGATAATAGAATCTAGTTCTTTAACTCTGTTTTCTGTATTTTTTGATAATTCTTCCCAGTAGGAACCAAGACTTGATGTAGCAGATTGTGCTAGAGCAAGTCCTAGGTTCTGCTGGGGGAAAGAATATCTGTCAGGTCACTCAGAAGGCAGGTGTGCTTTTGGAAAACTTGAATCACTGAAATACACAGATTTTCAGCAGCCTATTTCTGGAGGCATGAAAGGATAGGAGCGAGGGAAATAACACGATGTAGAGTCCACGCTGGAAGGCACAGAAAGTGGCAGCGGCTTCAGGCCCATCACCCAGAAAGAAACCATGCTGTCATGAGGCCCTTGCTGCTGTTGTCTGCATTGGGAGAAGGGGAGGAAAGAGAGAAAGAGTAGTTGCCATTTACTTGCACCCTGGCTAGAAGTGTAGGGTGTTGCGATGGCTGGGAGACAGCAGCAAGGTGGGGGCCGGGGCTGGGAGAGCATCAGCGCTGAGGGGAACTTGAGGACCATGCTGACAGCTGGCTCCAGAGCTAGAGGAGGAGGCAGGGAGTCTCTCCCTCCTGTGCTCAAAAGAGGAGCTACTTGACTTGTTTTGGCATTTCCAAGAGTACCCAGGACAACCCCTACTCGCCTCACCACCACCAGCTTCTCTGCTCCCTGCTGCCAACCAAATGCCTCCCAGCAATAAAACACCTGTGGACGGAAGATTTTGGGTTGTGATCCACTATGTGTGCACGCCTGAGAAACATCCAGACCCTAATTGCTTTTTGCTAATTAATCAAGTCATTGTTTGTCCCTTAGGTGTGAAACGCAGTCCCTCCGAGATGGCAGAGGGCGATGTTGATGTTGCCAATACCTGTGGTCCATATTACATAAACAATCTCAGTTATTCAGAGGAAAATTTTGACAAGCTGGCGAACCTAAGTTACTACAACGTTCAGAACAATAAAGATTTGATTCTTCAGGCCTTGCGTACCGCCGTGGAGAGGAAAAAGCAGCATAAGAAAGAGCAACCACTGCAAAAACCACCCCCCGATGGGGACGGTATGTATGTGCCTGATGTTAGAGAGGGAACCCAGCGTTTGGCTGACTGCCCAGCACTAGGGAATATGAAATAAAATCTCCATGAGTCCTGTTAATGAAGAAGAAAAGGAATTTGATTAGGAAGCGAAGAAAAGCCAAAGAATGCTAAGAATAGCACTTCGTTTGTCATCAAAAATGCTAAAGCCTGTCTGTCAATGAAGGGAATAAACACGAAAAACCAGAGCTCTTCCTTAATGAATTAACGTGCTTCCCTCGTTGATAACCTCAGGAGCGTGGCTAGGTGAGGCTGTGCTCCGCTCGTGCTTGCAGAAGTGACCTTTCAGGCCAAGGCCGAAATGCGTGGACAAGGAAGCGTGAGGAAGTTTACGCTGACATGTTTGTGCTCTACCTGTGCTATAAAAAGAGAGGATTGTCAGTCCAGAAATGCAGCAGAGAACAAAATCCATTGTCTCTAAAACAAAACCAAGAAGCCCATTTGTGAACTAAGCAGTCTTTATGTGAGTGTAAATAAATGTTTAACTTTATATAATAAAACACTTTTTTGGAGTCAGAGTTACAACATTTTCCACAGCAAATACATGTTAAAGCCATTTCTTTTAGGTGCTTCTTCCTCTACTAGAAAGACAATTAAAGACAACATGCAGACTTATTTCATAGCTGCTGAAAAATTATTGAAGAAGAAATTATGCCTGCTCCAGACCTAAACGTGAACTGCCCCGGGATCCTGGGATCCCTTGAGTTTAGGATTACATTTAAGACACATCTCTACAAGAACCAACTCATGCTAATTTATTTTATTAAGCTGGATTTAAGTGCTATTGATACATACCAAAGGTTTAAAGCTTTAAAGTTTTTGAGAATACTACATCTGAAAAGACACAAGAAACACAGACAAAGCAGATCTAAAATTGTATACTTAATATCACCCACCCAAATGTGATTTTTTAACTTGCTGTAGAGTATTGCAACTAAAGTTAACAGAACATTAACTTTCAACTTTCTGATGCTTTGGTCATCACATTGACGCGGCTCTTTTCAAGTAAGCGGTCTGGTTTTTTGACAGATGGAATCCCAGGTCTCCATTTATTCTTTTTCTGAATTAACTTTCATTCAATGCTATTGATTTATTTATTAGATGTCTTGTATCTAGAAGCCCATGTTTCCTACAGGCTTCCCTGCTCCTCAGTTCTGCTGTAGTATCTTTTGTCAAGAGATCCTGTTATTGTGGGCCAAAAATGGAAGCCTTACAAATCCCTTTGCCCTCAAGGTCGAGGTCTTCTCCTAGGTGGTGCACAGAAACGTAATTCTTCTGTTACCACTTAGGTCAGTGAACGCTTACCTGTGGTGCACACTACAGGAGCCCGTACAGCTCCTGTACGGGCTCCATGCCCAGGGTTTATCTCCCATGGAAACAAGAGAGCAAAGACGGCAGTCATGCTGATGCATGCTGGACCTCATCGCAATATGGGACGGGATGTAGCCAGAGGGCAGAGACAGACCTGGGAATTTGGAAGCACTCCCAGGTTCCCGTATACAGTTAGAGCTTTATTGTCTGAAGGGCAAAAATTATCCCACTGACAGCAGGAAGCATCTAGGCAGGAAGTCTGAAGAGAAGCAGAACGAGGTGTGTGAGTGCAAACACTTCCCTGCCCTTCCTGCAGCTTTCCAGCAGCCACGAAGGGGTCACGGAGAACAATGAACACTTTACCCCATTTCAAAAAGCATACGTGAAATAATTATTCAGTCTATCTGAGTTTTCTGTATTCAACAAGAAAACAGAGGAAAATGTCAGGGCTGATCAAAGAGGTGGAACAGCTTCCACACAAGGGGCGAATAGATAAGGAATCTGCAGCCTAGAAGGACAACAGGAGTGAAAGGCAGAGAAGAGAGAGATCTACAAAATCTGGAGTGCCCTGTGGGAGATGAACGAGGAGTGACTGTGCACCTCTCTTCTCACACAAGACCTGGGGGGATCAGACAAAACCAGCAAGCAGCAGGTTCAAAGTTAACAAAAAGTAAGGTAGTTCTGCACACAACATGTAGTTAAGTTATAGACCTCTTTGCCCCTGATGTTGTTGTTGATAAAAGTTTACGAGCTCAAAAAAACCTGATTGGTGCACTCACTGGAAAATTTTTAAGGACTAAAAAATACAAAGGCTCCGCATCTGCCTCAGTCCTGCACTGAATCATCGATTCCCAGAGGCTGGGAGGAGAGTCTGACACGGCACTGTACCTGCCCTCTTTCTGTGATGTTCTCCAGTCACTAAATATAGGGTGCACCAACAAGTGGGAAAGCCAGCTCACCCCAGACTGCAGTACTTACGTTTTCCACAGCTCAGATATTTTTGCAGATAATAAATGATCAGGAGTAGTCAGAATTCCTAAAGCTGTGGTGATGCTAGACTGAAGTAACATGGAGAAGATGCAAGTAACTGCAATGATAACTTAATTGCCTATGGATTAACCTATGGGGAAAAGTAATGAAAATGAGAAGAATGCAAAACCAAACTATAAAAAGGGGATTTAAAAAAATGAGGAAGCCAGTCAGCAAGACCCCACATGAAACAGTATAAAATCTTTAGACTCAGCATGGAAGTTGCAACAAAAGAGTTGCAAAACACATGCACAGCCCTAAATAAAATGTGAAGCAAGGAACCAAGAAAAGGCAGAGAGGTTAAATGCTCAGGACTGAGCATTATTAAAGTCTAACATCTGTTCTTTGAGGAACAGCATGGGGAGGAGGGAGATGGAAAGGGCACATCTGAACCTGCTGATGTATTTAGAAAAGAGCTGGAGCATATAGAGAAAAGGTAGTATTCAAGATGGAAACTAGGAGGAGGAAAGGTACATGGCTAAAAATGTGAATCAGTAGATGTGCTGAACCAGTAAAAAGGCATTTAAATGATAAGGATGTTGCAAAGGAGCCAAGGCCATAAGTGTGTAACACAAAAGACACACTTATAATGTTTACACACAGATTCAGCAAAAAATCCCCCTTCTCCTCTTTTTTTTTTTTTTTTTTTTTTAACTGGGAGCCCAAGCTTTTGCTTTCTAAATAGTGAGTGAGCACAAAGTTTTATGTCAGAGAAAAAAAATATTCATTTTACTGATTTCTTCAATGTTTTAGTGAATATGGTATTGTATTCCATTAAAATCTCTTGTAAAATCAATGGAAAAGGAGATCCTCCCACGTGTCTTAACACAGCATCAAGGCCTAAGGTTAAAACTAATCTGCTACACACGTCCCACAGCAAAATTTCAATGTTATACTAAGAATTTTCACTGTTTAACATAGTTGCCTAATGTCGTAGCTAACCCCCACGGCGCTTAGTCACACACATCTCTGGCATCCAAAGACAGCAACCCTCACCAGAAAAACACGAGAAGCATTTGGGCGATTCCATGTTCAGACCGGAGCTGTCAAAGCGCTTCCGGATTTCATTTCACGGGGCTGAAATTTTAGCGTGGAAGAGCAGCAGGTACAACTGACCTCCACGGGCGGATTTGTGTAAAAAAACAAGCAAAAATCCTCTGATTCTGAACAAATAACAGCATCCCCCTCAAAAAAAAAACCCTCAAACCCACCCGACGCCAAGGGCGCGCGCCGCGGGGAGCCGCGCGCTGCCCGGCCCAGCCGGGCGCGGGCAGCGCTGCCGGTGCCGGTGCCGGCGCTGGCGCCGCCCCCGCGCCGGGGCCGCCCGTGGGCCGGCTCTGCCCGCCCGCCCCCCGCGCGGCTCGGCTGCCTGCGCGGGGAGGCGCGGCGGCAGCGGCGGGCGGCAGTGCGGCGGGGCGCGGGCGGCGGCGGGATGTTCAGCTGGCTGGGGAAGCAGGGCGGCGGGCGGGAGCGCGGCGGCGGCGGCGGCAGCAGCGACGTGGTGCAGACGGTGACGGGGGGTCTGCGGGACCTCTACCTCCGCAAGCTGCTGCCGCTGGAGGAGCACTACCGCTTCCATGACTTCCACTCGCCCGCCCTGGAGGAGGCCGACTTCGAGAACAAGCCCATGGTGCTGCTGGTGGGGCAGTACAGCACCGGCAAGACCACCTTCATCCGGTAGGCGACCCCCGGTGCTGCGCGGTTCCTTCTCCCGAGGCCGCCGCCGCGCTCGGCCCCGCTCGGGGAGCGCCGGCCGGCGCCCTGCCCGCCTCGCCCCCGCCGCCTGCTCGGTTAATCCTCGCTCGCCTCCTGCCCAGGGCGTTTCTGCTGTGCGATAAATACCGAGTACGCGCTAGGAGCGCACCCCGCGGCGAGCCCTCCCGTGCGGGGCAGCTGCCGCCCCGCCTGGCCGCCCCCGACGGCGTGGCCAGCCGCCGGGCGGGGAGCGCCCGTCCCGGTGGAAGGCGGCGGCTCACGGCTCCGCGGCGGGGCCGGCGTCTGGCCGCTGCCGGCAGCCCGGGGTAGCGGGGCGGCGGCCGGGGTCCTCCCGAGGAGCGGGGCTTATCCGAGAGCCTCCCAGGCTGTGCCGAGGATGGGTGCCGCTCCCGGGGCGGCTACGTGCCCTCTAACTCTCCCGCCAACTTCCTGTTTAAGAATATTAACGCGATTTCATGTCCTGCTGAGAAAGTGTAACCTCGTTGTCTACTTCCTCTTAGATTTTTTTTTTTTTAATCTCTAAATTATTTCAAAGGAAAAATAGGCACTTGGCGTTAAAACGGCGTGACTGCATCGGCCATCACAGACCATTTAACCTTATCTTCTCCCCCTTCTTTCCCAAAAGTAGCTTAATGCATAGACTGGATGTGAAGATAAGAGAGAAACGCGACAACAGTTGGGCAAAAAACCCCATGGTATCTGGAAAGTCCTTCCCCCCCCCCCCCCAACTCTTTTGTTCAATTGCATTGACCAAGCAGTATCACTAGTAACGCAGCTTAACAGTGTTGCTGCTGTTGTAGTATTTTCTGTCTTCCTTATTGCGAAGTTGGTTAGTAACTGATTTTGGGAAGCTGAAGTGTGCCTCAGGTATCAGGAGCTTGTGAATATTTTGCATGTATTTGAGTGTGTTTGCCTCTCATGTGCCCCTTACAAGTCAGTCAAAGGTTATAAAAAACTCTGCAAGAGACACTGAGCGGTTGGTCACTAGGATCATATTTTGACCTACTGACTATATCTGAAGTTCACTATAGTCCTTCTGTACATTTTACAAGTGTTTCTCTTTCAGTTCCAAAGGTTACAGGCAGCCCCGCCGCAACACTGTTTTCTTTTTACAGTGCAAAAGACCTACCTCCCTTCTCCATTGAAGAGCCATGTTCACCTTTACTCACCTGAGAGCTTTTCAGATGTTTACAGAGCTAATCATGTTTCTTTTCTGGTTTTACAACTAGCTAATTGGAAGCTTGAAGTTGAACTTGTTTTTTTACCGATTATTACTGAATTCCTGTAGACAGTTAAAGTGTTTTTGCTCAGAGGAATATTTTAAAAATAGAAATAGGGCTATAATTAAAGGAAGGAAAACTTAGTTTCAGGATCCCCAAAGGTAGTCACAAGAAGGCGTGTGTTTCTGGGGAGGGTGGTTTGGGTTTTCCTAACATTTCTCTAGCCATGCTGATTCATTTTCTTTTTTAAAGTTAACTGTTACTTTGTTATTCTGTATATATTTCCAGATAAGTGCTGTTACTTGGCTTATAGATGGGACGGTGAGAGCATGGGTAATATGAAGACAGAATGGTCCCAAATATGTATGTACCAGAACCTGTTCTGCCTGTCAGCTGAGTTGCTGTGTCATTTGCAATTCATAGGAGACTTTTTTCCCCCTCCTGTAAGAGTTTGCCTTGGATGAGAACACACGTTCTTGATTTATGGACATTCAACTTTTCTGTCCTTTACAGTTGCCCATATTTGACGGGAGTGCAAGTCAACATTGCGCTTAGAAACGTTGATATTCCTTGCAGTGCCTTAGATGTAATTTTTGGTACTGTTGCTTGGTGGGTAACTTGTTATCACCTTAACCATAAAATACTGAGCAATAGGGTTGACTGACACTAATGTACCGTCTGAATGAGAAAAGTATCATTTATTACAGCTATTTCCAGCTTTTTTTAGCATTGGTCGCTGCTGGGCGAAGACGCCCAGACAAATTTGACAGAGATAAAGTTTTCAAAGATGTTTTCTTGTGCGTTTTAGTAAAATATCTGACTCAATGGAGGAGGTGACTTCTACTGTGATGTGCCCTTCTCGTCACCCACTTACCCCTTTCTCCTGTCCCCAGTTTAGGTAGATTGCAGAGTGGTTTAATCCCTTACTAGGTATTGGAAAAGGCAGGAATTGACTGTTGAGCCCCCATCAGTAATAGAACAGCTGTTACTGCTTCTAAAGGACCACAGTCTGACCTCATCATGATGAACATTCATTACATCAGTGTTCGCTATAGAATAGATAGTAATTGCCTGAATCAGCATGAGAAAATGCTCCATTCAAGATGGGCAGCAACTTAGACAATAGTGTCACAGTGACTGATACTCAAAATCCAGTTTAAAGGAGAAAAAGAAAAGCAAAAAAGAGAAGTGCTTGTATGCTGAAGGCCAGACTTCGAAGAAGGCATGGGAAAATATTATAGCGTCCAGGTTGGCCACAAGTAAATTTCCCCTCTGGTAGGCTGAATTTCCCATGGAGAAATGTCATACACTCTCAAGGTGGTTATAATTCCGAGTTTATTATAGATAGTCCAACTTCATTCTAAGAAAAACTATAGTCTTTTTCACACTAGCCTTTTAACAAGCAAACATGATTTTAAATCTTAATTAAAACTGCTTTTTGTTCCACATTTCTCCATTTCATAGTCAAGAAGGCATATTAGATCTACTTAAGTGTTTACTATTAGGTTTGTGTGTGAACATAACAATTCTGTTTAGCTGACATAGAATCATAGAATTGTTCTGGTTGGAAGAGACCTCCAAGATCATATTCATTTGGGATTTACTTTGATTTAGACATTATCGTGAGAACTTCGTATTTTCATACCTCTGACACATCCACATCCACCCAGTTCCTTCCACTAAGTCTTCATGGAAAACACTGATGTAGCAGTGACTGAATGTCCCTGGAGATTAAGCTATACAAACAAACGCTTCCAGGTTTCTAACAGCTCTTCTGGTTTTTCACTTGGTGCTGTTTATCCTCTTTGCACTTGGAACAATGCAGCGAAACCGACCAGTTTCGGTGTCTAAGGTGTAGCATGGTGATACTGTTTTATTCAAGTATCTGACAATGCTGACAATTCAAAACAAATACATCCAAATGTTCATACTTGTCTGATTGTTTTTAATGGAGTAGGAGTATGGGTGAGAGCCAAATGCTTATCTTGCATGTGCGCTGCTTGGCCTTACAGCTTCTGTAATTCTCTCAATTTCTCCTGGCTGCTTTAGAGAAAGAAGTGGGGAAAGGAGGGACAGGAGAGGAGAGTTGTAATGTATGAAAAAGAGATGGGAGCTGGTCAGTGCGAGTCTGTAGTTGCTGACCTTTTTCCTTCCTTCTAACATTGAATTAAGCTTCTAGTCTAATAATGTTTAACTTGTTAACAACTTTTCTATTTTAAAAGTGCAAGAGACTGACTTTTTAAAAAGGAACTTAACAAGATGAGGAAAACCAGAAGTAAATTCCTCAGCTTGCCAGGCTGTGCTTTTACTTTGCTCACAGGTTATTACTCAGAGGTTAAAATGGTAAACTTCCTTCTATTTAACTCAGCCAGAGCTGGGTTTTGTGAAAGCACCCTTTTGTATGCATAATATCTGGAATCGGCAAGTGGTGTGCAATCGCTTCTGTGGCAAGGATGGGCTGCACCTATTTCTTCTGGCGGGGAAAAGGTCCCTCTTAATTTCTTTGGGTGAAAGCTGGAACTTCTTTGTTACTAGCTCTACATGAAAGTTTTATTTGAGTTATCTGGAGCAGGATTCTGACACTAAAGCAAACATTTGCTAGTTTTGTTGTGTTTTTTAAAAAAAAAAAAAAGTGCGGAGGATTTGGTGCAGTGTGTAGTAAGGAGGTGAGCAGCCTTATGAAGGGAGACTTGAGTTTGTCTCCCCATGCATCACGCGGTATCCCTGCCCAGTGCTGCTCTGTCCAGCTCACCTGTGTTCGTGCGTTAGTATGGCTTAGCTAAAGCACTTAGACTTCAGATGATTATCCGTATCCGCAACTGTGAGTAATCTTTGCTATCTCTGGAACTTTGTAAACCAGTTTCCCATAGTCTGGCTATAGATCTTGCAAAGGAACATAGATGAATGTTTATTGGCAAAGCAGAAAGGTTATAGCCCAGGTAAAAACAAAGGGAGAAGAGTCAACAGGATGTCTGTTGTTTGATCTAGACTGTCTTTGGGACATTCGCTATTTTTAAGCAGTCTTCCTGTGAACCTCTTTGAACTCCCTCTCTGCTGAAAATTCCTGAGAAGGGCATGCAGTTGCGGATGCTAAAAATCCAGGTATTTTCCTGTGTTAATATAGCGTACTGTACAAAAACATTTGCAGCTTTTCAGTTTACAGAAGACTGCTCATCCTTTTTGTGTAGCTAAGTGAAACTGATATTTTCATGCTGAGAGGAAGTGTGATATAGCTTGTACAGCCAGTGCTCAAGAACTAGGGTTTATTTTACTGTCTACTGATTCTTGATGTGCAACTGTGAGACTGTCTTAATAGAAAATACCTGCCTTGCAAAGTGTTTCCTGTGTCTTGAACAGCTGTACCAGGCTCAGTACTGACTGTGGGGTGGGACTCAGTATTTGGAAGGAGATCTTGCCTTCCTGGATTGTTATCACTATAAAAGCCTGCTTTTTAAAGCTGCATCTGTGACATTAACTTGGAGGCATCATTGCAGTTCCGTAGCACTTTACTCTTATTTAGTCATTTCAATAAGCAGCTAATCTGAATTTGCATTGTTTCAGTTCCGAGCTGAAAATACAGATGTTGGAAATCCTGAAAGGTGCTCCATACTGCCAACTCTTGGTAAATTCTGCAAGCGTTGCATGTGCAGCAACTTCATGAGCAGGTTGTCATATTTTTTTCTGTAGACCACCACCACTGAATGTCCATAACCATGCCTGGCAGGTTCACGAGCTTATGATGGATAGCAATTACCCTGTTACCCTGGAGGTGTCTTACCCTGCATTCAGATCCCATTACATAGTTTTCTGTGACCTGGGATCTGGGACTTCTCTCACGTACATTTGATGCAGTGCAATGTTCTTTACTGCTGCTCTGGAAGCTTCTTGTCACATGTGTTGCCACCTTATGAATTGCTACCTCTGTCAGCAGAAGTCTGGGAATGACAATTCATATCAAGAGAACAACTTAGTTATGAGTCTCGTAGAGGTGCTTTCTCTTTTAAAAGAAGGGCAATGAGGAAAAGCAGAATTGAGAGACTTTGAAGTAGAACATTTTATCGTGGCAAGTTAAAAATCTTATTTTAGAAGATAAAAGTGTAATTGATCTTTCAAAATCAAGTCCAGTCTGGAAAATTGTAGTGGCTCTTGTGAGTTAGCCTTTGCATCCTGTTCTAGAGGGCTTTAGTCCGCAGTGGTGTTCCGTGAGGAGGCAGGAGCACACTTTTGTGTTTCAGGTGTTTAGCTGTTTGCTGTGACACTTGAAAGTCCTGGGTTTCCATGCATAAAGGGTTCAACTGCTGAGCTATCAAAGGAGTTTTGTCTTCATTTTGTTGCGTGGTCTACTTCATAAGATGAGGGATCTGCTGCACTGTACACTTCTGCATGTGCAGAAAGGTTTGAGTGTTGGGGGTTTTTTGCTTTTGGAGAGGGGTTAGTTTTATTTCCCTGTTACTGTGCATTAGGGACAGCTTATTCTAAAGTAGAACAAATTGACTTTCATATGTTCTGGAATGACCGTTCTTATGTTCCCCCTTTCCCACAGTTTTTAGCATTGGCAGGTTTTTTTTTATTTGTTTGTTTGGAAGCAGAAAGCTGTGGGAAATCTCATGTAAATAACTGTTCCATGCTTTAAGCCTCCCAGATCATAGGTTGAGCTGATTGGAGCCAGTTTGCTAAGGCTAGTGGAAAAAGATCTTTGAAATGTGTAGTATATATTTAGTTCCTTAAATTCAGCTTCTGTGCACTAATCTATAAAGTCTGTGAATGTTTGGATATTGAACTGAAAGATAAACAGAGATTGCTCAGCAAGTACAGATGCTTTGTAGAATGTTTTTTGCAGCAAAAGCAGCCTGCAAGTCCTCTCAAGTCAATATTGGTTTATGAAATGATACCAGAACAGTCATAGTGCTGTTGGATGAAGGGCCACAACAAAGCAATTATTCAGACCAATGTTAATATAGACGTGCTCAAACCTAACTAGTGCCGTCATTGGATGTAAGACCATCACCTGTACCTGAAGAAGCATTCTCGTTTAAATCCAGCTTTGATTATGTAAAAAGTTAAATTGTAGTTGGTTAAAATTGTGGGGTTTTTTTTAAGAACTCCAGGGTGACATGGAACCCATGGAATTAATAAGTATGAGATGACTTGAGTTGATTGGAGAATTTTAATGCTCCTGTAATGTCACATTACAGCATACTTGAAAACAATTTGGTCTTAGTCTTGAGGTGAACATCTTCAAGATGGTATTGTTGTGAATGAGGACAGTAGCACTCATGCTTTAAAGTTAAGCAGGGTTGTCTGCTTCTGTTTTTGAAAAGTGGCAGTTGTCATAGCGTAGACTGGAGGAACATTGTAAGCTGGAGGCTTGCTTGATCGGCTTGGGGCTTCTCTTGCTTCTCACTTGCCATCCAGGAAGGGATGCAGCCAGGCTTTTACTGTAAATACATGCTCCGGTTCCATTAAGTTTTAGCATTTAAATATGCACGTCCTTCGTTTGAGACCTTGTTGTCTGGAAGGTCAAGACTTGGTGTATCACACTTGCTCCACTGAGTATGTGCTATCTGCATCTCTGAGTGGACTACTCAAAGGGAGACGCAAGATGGTTTCTGTTGGTACAGCACTGCCTGACTTGATGCCTCTCAGAAGTATAGTACCGTTAGGCCTCAAGTGCTGCAGGTCTGACTTAGTTTAACAATTACTTTTTGATACATGGGTCAAAAGAAAAAAATCCTTTCCTCACTCCCAAACAGATGTAACTGTATTGTCTCATAACTGTGTTATCTCTGCCTGTGGTAAGATGAGTTAAAGTTAGTAAAGTCATACTGAGTTCATCGAAGGGTTACGTCTGTCAGCAAACTGATGCTGCTCATGTGCTGTTTCAAACCGCTCCCTTTTAGTACCGGCAGCACTTGTATAGGCTTGAAAACACACGCAAAAGCAGCAACGTCTTGCAGTGTAACCTACAGCACTGGGATCATTGGTAGAAGCATCCACTCGAATGGTTCAGGTGCTGCGAGAGAATACTTTCCACCTTGTTTTTGTAAAGAGATTTACTTTATCCTTTTACCTAGTTGTTGTGAAAAACTGGAATTCAGTTCTTTTTTTCTTACACCACCCCCCACCCCCCCACCCCCCAGTTAATAGAAATAATGAAATGTGGGAAAAATGTAATTTTATTTTTCTAGAGTGTGTATATCCTTGGGAATTTGCAAGCGACTTACAGGTATTTGCTTTTGCCATAGATCCCAGTTGTTCATTCTGTTACTTTATGTATTCTCCATCTCTAGATACCTGCTCGAACAAGACTTTCCAGGCATGCGGATTGGTCCAGAGCCCACCACAGATTCTTTTATTGCTGTGATGTACGGAGATTCAGAAGGTAGCATTCCTGGAAATGCCCTAGTTGTTGATCCTAAGAAGCCGTTCCGCAAACTCAGCCGCTTTGGAAATGCTTTCCTGAACAGGTGAGATCTGTTTCCTTGCTGTCTTTTTGATTTTTTTTTTATGTTCAAATTTCCACTTGATACCATCTTCGAGCATCAGTGTTTTTTACAAAGTTTTTTCTGCTATATTTGTTTTGAACAGCGTGGAATAAATATTCAAATACAAGCAGGAGTGGTGGCCGTTCAAGTGAATTAAAAAAAAAAAAAAAAAAGCAGTACTAGGTTGGGTAGCACTAGCATAGATACATTCACTTATCTGAACAGAAAATCATTGTTAAAACCAATTCACAGAAAATTGCTGAAATGCTCTACCAGCTGACTTGTTTGTAAGGCATTACACCAGCTGGAACTCACGATCAGTTTGGGCACAAATTCTCCTGCTCAATAAAACTGATAGATTAGTACTACTATTAAAAACTACCATCCAAAATAAGGAAGAAAATATTTTCCCTTTGATGCTGTCTTGTTCCTTTCCACTTATCTCACTAGAGGTCTTGGTACAGCTCTTTAAAATTGTCAATTGCTGGGATATGTAAAAAGGCCTACAAGAATGGAGGATATTTGAATATGCCTTCTGGATAAATACATATTCAAGCTGTTACGTGTTTAATTTTGACTAGCTGGTCTTCAAGCAGTCCCATAGACCAGGATGATAGCGTTAGCTTCTGGATGGCTGCTGTGTATTTGCAAAAAAGGGAAGAGTTGTTCAGGGGCTGTGAATATTGCCATAGGTAACTTAAGTAGCAGGCTAAATATTTCCAGTTAAAAGTTATTAATAACTTTGCATTGTGTGAGTAATCTCCTTGTTTTCTTCCTGTATTTGGTGGAGGCTTGACATGGAGGCCTGGCTTTGCAAGCCAATTAATCTAAATTGGTTCTCTTTTAACAATAAACTTTCCTGTTTGGCTGATAAACACTGGCATATGTGTTAAAAGTTTGTTATGTACGGTCTTATCTCTTGCTGTGCTTATTCACAGAAGAAAGTTTATAGCTGCTTATAGTTGGCTTGGCTATCACTTTGCTGAGAGATAAGAATATGTGCTGTGGGAAGCTGCAGTCAAGTCCCATTTTAAATAATAATTTTGTGGTCCAAGACCCCTTTCTGTGAGATTATTGGCTAAGTCCTGTCCTCCAGATCACTATTCTGTTTCTCTTTCCCCACCGTTGTGCTCTCTACAAAAATTAATATAATTATACTGTAAATAGTATTTTGCACAATATTCAAGTATTTACACAGAACATGTAATAATGCTACATGTTTGTTTGAATGAATGGTATACACATAATTTTTTGGCTAAATCATTTGTCTAGCTAGTTGTGTCAGGTCCTGAATCTTATGCAAGCAAGATTATTTGCTAGCTAAAAAGATGTACGTTCAAAGTAACTGACTAAATTATTCCAGTTCTTTTGGTGACTGTGATATTGTTATTCTGTCTGAACATGAGGAAAAACTTCTTTACTGCGAGGGTGACAGAGCCCTGGCACTGGCTGCCCAGGGAGGGTGTGGAGTCTCCTTCTCTGGAGGTATTCAAAACCCGCCTGGATGCAGTCCTGTGCAGCCTGCTCTGGGTGACCCTGCTCTGGCAGGGGGGTTGGACTAGATGATCTCCAGAGGTCCCTTCCAACCCCTACCGTTCTGTGTCTGTTATATTGCAGTGCTGTGAGCAACCGTATCTTCCCCAACAGTCACATTTGCTCCTTAGTTTTGCAGCGGAGATCTAGGTGCTGCATCACGCTTGGTCTGCCACTCTGCTGCTTTTTCAAACCTTGTCAACTCCTTTTTCTTTCCTACTTCACCTAGTTGAAAATGTCTTACACTTCAGTTCAGTATCTTTGAATAACTTCCCCCTGTTCTTACCTGCAATCATACTACATATTTTTCTCTGCCTTCTCTCATTTGTCATGCTGACAATCTTTATACCCAATATTACATTTTGCACTCCTGTCTTAATAGAGTTTTCTCTACTCTCCCCTCCTTGCCCCCACTTTTTTTTTTTTTTTTTTTTTTTTAACGATTTCCCAATCCTAGTGCCCTGCTTTATGGAAGAACTTAAGGCTATGGACACTTAGACTGCGAAGTTAAGTGCCCTTTTCATCTAAATGTAACATGAAAGGAAACAGTGACTGAGGTAATGGAGACACTAAAACCAAACAAGAACACAGTAGCAATCAAGGCTTGTACTTACTAATTAGCCGCATTAATTTATTGATGTTACCTTGCCTCTTTCTTTCCATGACCCCTTCTTATTTCTCCCTGTATCTCACTGCTTGTGATAGATGTCTCTGTAAGGCTCCTGGGTGTAGAAGCTTGTCTCTTATTTCTCCTGTGTACTTTTAAGGAAGGTTGAGGGGGAAGGGGATGGGAACAGGACCCAGTGTGCCCTTGGATGCTGGTTAAAGTAAGTGAGGAAAGAATATTGCAGTATACCAGAAGATCGTGGAAATAAATTGGTGCTGCTGAGAAGAAACGCATGGTCCTGCTCTATTCTAATGGTATCTGAATGGACACAAAAAGGAGTATAAATTCTTACTAGATTCTTTGAGCCATCCAAAGTTAATCTAAAAAAAAAAAATTAAAATCAATAGATGATTACAAGGTTGTTGATTATATTTTTGCAAATGATGTAACTTATTTTTGCAAGTATAGTCTAATATTGCTGGTTTTCTTTAACAATAGCTTTATAATAATACGAAAAACTTGACAGTATCAAAGGTCTAATGTGTCATAAGCAGTTACAGTCATCTCATTCGCACAACTATTTTTGTAACACTTTTTTTTGTGAAGGTCTGTTGTCGTTTAGGTAGGTAGTAGGTAGTTTTGCTTTTTATGATGCAGCACTTAAAATCACACTTCATACAGGTCATGTAAGAAATAGTGGTTCAGAGCCAAGTCTCAACGTTCAAGAGATATTCAAATACAACTAGCAATTACAGTTTTAAGTTGTCTGAACTATTAGTTTGATATATGATTTTTAACCCATCTGTTGTCTTTTAGATTCTGAATATATTCTAAAAGCTACAGCCAGTTAATTCTGAGTTTATCCTTCTGTTTCATATCCTTTTCCTATATACTTTTCTTCTCCTTTTGCCACTAATGACTGCTGCAAAGACTGCAGTGTCTTTACGTTTCTGAGCCCTGTAGTTCTCTATTTTCTTGCATGGCCTTTTCCAGCTGTCCCAGTTCGGGTGATGCCTAAGTCAAAATACTGACGTATTGTTCAGCTGAAATAATGGTGCCCGTCTTCCCATAAGACAGGCCTACAGACATCTCGGTGATAATGAACAAGCACTGGGCTTTCTATGGTTGAAATAAAGTGATAAGAAAAAACATATATGAAAATTCAGTCTTCACACTTCCAAATTTATGAAAGCTACTTCATGTTGTACATACTAGTGATGTGGGTTTTTTTTTGTAATCGTTGACATGGTCAAATGTATTTTCTTTGTCGCTTATGTGCATCCACTATGCTTCCACGAAATGTGCTTGCTTTAACATAGTGTCTCCTTTAGGTTTTGCAAAGTTCAAAAAATGATATTTTATTCAATACTGCCTCACTGCTCTTTCAAAAGCATCTCTTAAGCTACTAGAAAATTAGCTTTACTGGAAGAGTTTGATTCAGATATGCACTATTTTCTATACCTGGTGTTCCACTAGGAAAAAAAAAAAAAAGGTAGTGCTGTTTACATACTCCAAGGTTTTATCAGGCCAAAATGGCTGCTGTTTCCTTATCCCCTCATGGGTTTCAGGGAGAAGCGTAGCTGATGCTGTTGTTTCTGTTGAACCCAAGAAGGGATGCTGTGTGCTTTTGTTACAGACTCATTACTACAAGGTCACCTGAAAAACAAGATGAAGCGAGGTGTGAGGATTTTTTTTCTTCCTGATTTCCTTTGAATCACCTGGATCGTTATCTGTCCAAAAATAGCTTCCAAATTTTGATATATCTCACATTTTGTATCTGATACTTGACTGCCTGAACTCTTCCTAACTCAGATTATCATTGGTCTTAAAGTCCTTGTTTGACCTTGGCACGGTTAAAATTTGCCGTGTGTGATACCCTATTTCTTGAGGTAGTAGTGTGCCTTCTAAAGGGATGGGTTAACGCAGGGCGGCCATCTTAGAGACTTGAGCCTGCAGCTTAACCCTGTGCTAGGCTGCTGGGCAGCTTCGCGGGAGGAGGGTGGGTTCCATCGTGTGCTTGTTAGTACAGTGTTCAGCTGCTACCCGATAAGAAGATTAAACTCTTATGCAAATACCTTAAAGGCAGTTTATGATGAAGGGAGGTGAAGTTCTTCAGTCATGAACTATCCCAGAAGCATCAGAGTAGTTTGGATTTAACACTCAAGTGTTCTGCACGACTCTCGGAGGCCTCATGAATTATTTGTTTTTCATAATACCACCATTGAATTTGTCTCCCGTCGCACAGGCAGGAGGTTATTGTTCAGAGCGTGCTGTGTGTAATTTGAACTGTTGGTTCTGGCAGCGTGAAAGCTTTTGTTCAGTTTGTGGGAGAAATACTGTTGTTTTCAGTCCTCCGCAAGCCCCACCTAAGGAGGGTGGTGGGTTAGAGACGGGGACCATTCAAATGCTGCCGGAGCAGGTGAGAGTGTGACTTGCCAGTGACTGGAATATAAACATATTGTCAGTATGGCTTTCTGCCTGCTTCCCTTTTCTTTTGAATGTCTTTGAATTTGGGCAAAAGTTGGAGTACATGAGGAATTGTTTCTTGTGTATACCAATTTTGGTCCTAGCAAAGTGTTTGTTGTACGGAGTCTTTTTAATGTTGCATATATGGCCCACGTTGTCAGCTCTTGCAAAATCTGGAATTTTATCAGCACTTAAGATATACGGTTTTACAAGGTTTTCCTGTGTTTTCTTTTTTATGAGAAGCGTTCTGTTTACATTTTTTCTTAAACATGCATGGTTGCCAACCATAGGGGTTCATTAGGACTTCAGAAGCTTTGTTTAAAAAAAAAAAACCTCACGAGTCTTTCTAAAAGCAGACACATAAAGGGGAGCTCTCAAGGGACAATCTACATGTGAGCTAGAGCTATTGTTAATGTGGTTGTGGTGGGTTTTTTTTTCCTCCTCCTTTCTTGCAGGTTCATGTGTTCTCAGTTACCGAACCAGGTACTAAAGAGCATCAGTATCATCGACAGCCCTGGCATTCTCTCTGGAGAGAAGCAGCGCATCAGCAGAGGTGAGTTGCAGGGCTTGAAAATAACTGAGCTCACTAACTTCTTGCTGTACTGGACAAGTCATCATCCTAATCTGTTGGGGGCCTGTTTGAGTGGTATTGAGTGGTGACGTGTCCCAAACTTTCTTAGTACAAGGCCTCTTAAACCCATGTTTTAAGGCTGGATGTAGGGTTTGGAATTTTTTCTCTTGAAATCTGTTGGGGTTGGAATTTCTATCATCCTGCTGCTACGGCTGCAAATGGCTATGGTTGCATGGTCTGTTGACTAATTAGTGCTTTGACACTCCTGAGAAAAAGGCTTATTTCAATCATTTTAAGTGCTTTCCACAAAGTAATAATGAATAGACTCTTATGTATACTACTGAAGTTCATAAATGAAGAAATGTTTCATAATAGCTATAGCTCTTCAAGCTGGTCATGTTTAAAAACTGAGGGGGTTGGGCTATAAATAAGGTGCTTTTATTATAGGCACAGCTGCTAGTGTTGCTTCTTAAGGTTGCTCAGTCATTCCATAATAAAATTTTCAGTCAAAAGAGTTAAGATAGCAGGAGGAAGAGGGAATGAGAATATTTTTAATAAAATGAAAGTTCTGCATAGAACTGAACCCTGTTTTTAACATGCTGTTTAAGAAATTAGCCTGTCTTTGAGAAACTAGTGAAACAAAACAGCATAATATAAATAACGTACTTCCTTGTTTCCTTCAGCTGCATTTAAGTGTATGTCAGAGATTTCTGTGGAGTTGTAAATGACAGTGATCCAGTGTGTGGCTTATGCTGCCCTCTGTTTTCAGACCTTTGCTTAAGAAATGGAGACTTGTGTGTTTCATGTCTGTGGGAGGGGAAATAATCAGTTCTTTAACATACCACATCTGGAATTTTTCGAGGAAATCCTGGAATGAGCACAATATATGGCAGCTGTGCAACCATAGCCTTGTCTTTACATTGCACTGTCAGAATAGGAGACTGACTTCTTAGGACTGTAATCTAAACTATGTTTGCTTAGTAAACTGGTCTAGTAGATGTTTCTGGATTCTTTGTTCAGTGACAGAACGTGATGGTTTTTGTCTTCTTTATTGCTCATACAGTCATGTAGAGCATTCATCATGGGGAGAGAGCTGTGTTTTCCTGTATGTGATATATTGGTGAACTAGTAGAGTTGAACAGCATGAGTGCTCTACATCTGTGCAAGCAAAGGCTTGAATGTTGTGAAACCAGATGAGTAAAACAAATGCTGCAGGTTGGCACTCTTATTTCTAGGCAGAAATAACCAAGTGTATAACTAATGATCTTTAATCCTGAAAAATCTTCTCATAAGATGTCCATAAAACGTTTAAGTCTCAGTTTACACAAAGAGTCTGATAAAATCAAAGATGGTCTTAAATCTCCTACTTCTGCTTCTCCGTTGTGGATCCCAGCTCCCTTTTTCCTCCACCGAGAAAAATTAGGTGCATCTTTCTCCCTCTCTGCTTGTTCAGTCAAGGGAAAATGATGCTTGGCAGCATTCAAGTATCTGTTGCCACTTTCATAAGAGTATGGAAGTGAATATGAAATAAGCAGAGAACTAGAGCATCATATTAATATGCCACTGAAAAAATAAGCAGTTGTGTGACAAAATTCAACACCATTAGGGATTGCTGTGGAAGTCCCAGACTTCATGTGTGGGACAGAGTTGTGTTTCGCTCAAGGTTATGTTTCACTGGTAGTCCTGTGTTGCTTAAAGGACCATGGCTCTTCACTGCCATCTAGAATTGCTCTTGTGACTTAACAAAACATACGACTGTTGTTCCTTTATTGTTCAGAAACTCCGTTTCTTGATGGTATGTGCCTTATCAATTTTTTTTATGGCCTAGCTGGCCCGCCCTTTGATATGGTAGACTTTCACCTAAGTTGACAGTACTCAGTGATGACCTCAAACTCTTATCTGTTTCACAGGCTTTAACTTGACTAGTTTGCATTTCATGATTTTTTTTTTCAGTGTGTTAAGGCTTGTCTTGAATATGCAACTTGGCGTAGTTCTTTTATCACAGATGTGGTTCTCCTGTACGCTGTTTAGCTTTAACCAGCGTGGTTGTACCACAAATAAGGTTTTGAGAGTCAGCTTTAGAGCACTGCTCTCTCTGCACCCCAGGCTTGCAGTGCAACTGCTGCTAAGGTTTCATATATTTAGGTATCAGCATACATGAAGTACCTGCAAGTCACTGTATGGACCTATTGCATGCACCTGTTGCATGCTCATATGGTTAGGCGATACTGCGCTCACCCATGTCTGAAATATTGCATAGTCAGATACGTTTCCTGTATATGACTTTTGGGCTGCTTATGCAGTTTCCATACAGGTGGTTTTGTGGAATACAGACTTGACTTGTCCTATAGTGCTGCACACAGCGAGGCCTGTCTGACCTGCTTCCTGAAGGAGTCAAACTGACCTCAACATATTTATGCTACAAGTCTAATTTAGCACATTTTGAAGTTTGAGTTGCTTGGATTACTTTTTACATCACTGTGTGCAAATGTAAGCAGGATTCTACAAGATGTTTTCTGCTGTCCCTGAATGTGTCTCTGTCAGAGAAGGTTCTGTTTGTGTACCTTCAGACCAACAAAGGTTTTTTTTCCTACAAAATGTGTGTTGTTACCCCTTAAATTCACTGGCTGCTTCTCACTGAAAAAGGTTGCAGCTGGTGTGCTTCACTATGGGAATTGCCATTTCCTTTCACTGTGAAGGTGATTACAGACTTAAACATAGGGATGCTTTTCTGTGCTTGCCAGGAAAGCTCTAAATATACAGGGTGATTCTTCAGAATTTCTTTTCTGACAGTTTTACAACTTTATATTTCAAAATTTTATAGTTCAGCAAATTTTTTAAGCTTTTGGTTTCTTTCTATGACTCTTTTAAACTTTTGTTTTTAAACTTTTGTTTTTCTTATGAATCTTGCTGCTATTTTCTAAATAATATACACAAGATGATATTTTTTCATAATTCAGTAATGGAATATGACATTTAATAACACCTGATAAGTATTCTTAGATGCTTTCTATTCTGCACATTATTAGTGCCCATTCTTATCTGAGTTTTCAAATTGCCTTTTTAGAAGTTTAGCTTGTTTCTGACATTGGTGAGCAGCAACTTTTCTTACTGGTGATGTTTTAATGTGTTTGATGGAAAAATAACATCACAGGACCTCGGTGTAAAACATTTACTCTTTGCTGTTGGTGTTTTCCATCTTCTCGTGAGCAACTGCTTAACTATTTACCTATGAATGGATGTAACACCTGCATAATGATAGGATTTGACAGGTATCACTAGGAGTAAGGTGAAGCCTTCTGAGACCGACAAAGCAACCTAATGTTAACTTTCAGTTTTAAAATGCAGGAAAACAGTAAAGGAACTATGTAAAAATACAGGATATGCACTACTTCCCAGCATGTTTTATTTATAATTCTGGAAAGGATCCAGGCCATGGATGAAGGAGCTTTCTGAAGGGTCAAAAATATACACAGAGTGCAACATTCAAAGCTGTCTCTCTTGACACACCTTTCCCACTCCTGTTGTCGGCAGGAGCGTGTGCCAGAAGCTTCCTGCCTGTCAGTTCAGGGGCTGCGTAAGTGGCTGGAGGAGAATGTGCAGGCATGTGCCAGCATTGTCCCCGGCCAGACAATGCCCGGCCCTGTGCTGCTTCTGCAGCATCACCGGTGACGTTCACAAAGCCCGTGTCAGACAGAAATGTGCGTATGGTCTGCACGATTTGGAAGGAACAATGAGCGTAAGGAGAGGAGGAAGGAGAAGCAATGTCTGGCAGGGTGTGGGGAGGAACTGCTGTTAGAAAGGGAGGGGGGGTTTGGCTCGTGAATGAGTGGCATGAAGGGCGAGGGTTTCAAGAAGTGTGGGGAAAAACAGCTCAGAGGAAAAGGGAGGATATTGGTTAGCTTGCATTTTAGAACTGGAGTTATATAAATACAGGTAATTTTCTCAGTTCAAACTGGCTTCTGAAAATGTAGTCATGGATTAAGTAAGGTGATGTATATAGTTGCAGCATTGTGTCAGGCTTTCCCTTGCAGTGAGATGCTGTACATTCTTCTTAGGATTAGTCCACCAACAGGAGTGTGGTAAGAGTCTTATCCGGGAGTGCTGGATTGAGACAGGCTTTCATTAACGTAACTGGAAATTTCCACGCTGGACAGCAAAAAGTGCATCTTTCCACGTGGGACTGAGCTCCATTTGAAAAACTGGGAAATTTAGATGCTCACCTGTGGCAAAGCATTAGAAGAACAGCAGATTGGGCAGGGACCCATGCTCGTACTGCACGATTGCAGAGCTGTATCTTTGAGTATGGCTGGTGGCTGTCATGCATAGGGCTGATACTTTGCCCTGTGCTAATGACACACGAGAGCTTGTGATCATTCCGCTCATTAGTATTTCCAGGGTTGGTAACCACGTGCAGTTTCTCTCCAGCTTTTTCATCTCTTCCACATTGTTTCATTTTGTTCTCCTCTGTGGTCTCTGCTCAGCCCTTTACTGATGATCGCCGGTTATGCCTCTGTCAGAGGCACCGGCTCGCTCCCTGCCCGCAGCTTGGGAGGAGCTCAAGAGCTCTGCAGTGTTGCTGGTGGATTGCTGCTTTCCTCTGTCCCTTGGGGTGATTTGTAACTTTCTAATACGCATTTGCAAGTAGATGCTGTACCTGGTGACACATAGATCCTCAGGCTGGATCTAATGGCTGACATCAGTCATTGGGAACAAGCCTTTGAAGAAATAGTAACAGTAGAGTAGCAAGAACCTGAGAAGTATCAACACCAAATTTTTTTGGTCAAGTTCTCCAAACTGATCAGTGTTGACCTAGTACTGTTCGACTTTGAAAGCCCTAATCCACACACAGGTACTGTATGTGACAGGATCCTAAATGCGTTGTGTCTCAGTGCTGAAATATTTAACCATATATCACTTCTCTGTAGTTCAGATCTACTCTAATGTGTAACCACTGAATCTGTATATAATTCACTTCTAATGACAAATTTTCATGAAAATGAATAGATTTTTTCAGATTTTTAGTGAGGTCTTTTTCTCATCCATTTTCAACAAGAGGGCTTTTCTTTCTCAAAGCAAATGCTTCATTAATATTCATATTTAAAATAAATTTATTGCTAGTTAACATACACTTGACTGTACCATTGTTTTTACAGTTCAAAATCCATCAAATATGTGGTGGTAAATATGTAAATATATATTTATTTAACCAGCCTTATAAGTCACCTTCTCACATATCCATTTCTGGAAAACTTAATAGAATTTAACTTGCTTCGTTTTGCAATTTTATGTATTTCATTTCAAGCATATTTCCCTTTACATGAGTGAAATCAGAACAGGTTATTGCATAGCTCATATTTGTGCACTGTTGCAACTATGTTGTGACGTGCAAGTGACATACAAGGTCTTGCGTCTCCCTTTCTTTCCTGCTAAATTTTTATAAAGATAAATTATTCAAACTGATTTTGATTAGATTGTTAGTGTAAAGTGAGAAGAGTTCTCTTCCAGCTGTGTTTTGTGCAGCTTTTCCTCCTTGCCCCTACCCTTCATCTCACGTTTAGCCTTTCAGGAACCGGTCACAGGAAAGAATGTGTGAAAGCACCAGAGCAGCTGGAAAGGGGACGGATTTTGCATTCCCTACGAAGTAATCCTTTTAATGGGAAAGGTTATGTTGTCTTTTTTTTGTATGGCCAGTTAATGAGTCTGACCTGCATCCTTTTGGATCCTAATAACACCTTTTTAACGTAGCCCTCTCCTTTTGGTTTGATGTGTCTGTGCTGGATTTTTAGTGAAGTTTTATGATCTCTTTTTTTGGGAGGGTGCGGGGGCAGGGAAGACAGGTAACTGGGGACATTTTCTTACTATTAACTAGAATTTCTGGATTTCATTTCGTATGCTATTTGTAATTTTTAAACAAAAGATGTAAGACTGAGTTCTTTCCTGCGTTGCTAACCATGCACAAGGGTATGCTCCATGAGAAATCTGGAGTTCACCATTTTTCCTATTACTTCCATATATGGCTGCTTTTCTTGATGTTGGCCCTAGTCAGGTTCTACTGGAAAGCAAAAAAAGCCAATTTGCTTTTGGGTTCCCTCTTAAAGACCAACAACTTGAAGGTGAACTAGCATTGTTTTAGGAAAAGCTAAGCAACTTTACAATGTCCCCATACCCTTTCATTTATACTGTTTAAAAGATGCTAGAGAGAATGAGGAGTGGTGAAGAGTCTTTTGCTTGTATCTGGACCAGGTGTATGAAGTGTTTGGATAATTGGCTCATGTATGAGTAGTCTAAGTGGGTTTTCTTTGCTGGGGGATTGGAGGTTTAAAGGCTTATCTTGCACAGCTGAGAAATGACCGAAGACACCCTGGAGGGCTCACTGGTGGTAACTGAGCTTTCTTTGCTGTTGGCATTTAAATATATGCTGCTGGGAGCAAAACTGTTGATTCTGTTTGGGTTACTTTACACCAGTCCTCGCATTTTGATTGCTCCCTCTTTTAGCTCTGATTTGTTTCTGAGAGGAAGAGGAGCGGTCGGATGTCGGCTCCCAGCTCATACTTTGCTGTTCCTTACTCAAACAAGATGAGTCACATCCACGCCAAGCCCAATGCCACATCACTAGTGGTGACTCTGTGGATTAAATGTGTCACCTCTGAATAAGGAGTTCCTGAATACTGTTTGTTGTGTGGATTAGGTACCAGCTGCACTTACAAAAGTGTTCAGACAGGTGCTACAAATAGGCTTTCCTTTAGAACATCAAAAAGTTTGTTTCAGATGATCAGAAAGGTCACTGCTCATGTTCTGTAACCTGTCACGTCCCCAAAGCCATCAGCAACGCAGGCATGTTACTTGTAAATTGGACCTCTGACTCTGCTCTGGCAGAAGTAACAGCAAGTGTTGCAATGCAAGGAGAGATGAGTTTGGAAATGGTTTTAAAATCCAAATGTGTTCAGTTGCTGAGTTACGCTGGAATGCTTCACCTGCGCTGTTTTCCTTGTTAGTACAGATAGGCAGTGCTTCAAAGTGGCCAGTGTTAACAGTGATGAAGAGAGCTGTGATAACAGCCCCACAGACCTGCTTAGCTTGGGTGCTCTGCTGGAGCCAGAACTCCTCGGAAGAGGCAGACATGAGTGTGAGACGGTAACTCACAGCAGCACAAAAGATAGTGACATAAAAGACAGACGGCAAGGTTGAGGGAAGGGCAGTGATAAAAACAAAGTGCAGTAATAGTGAGACCAGTCTAAGGAAATGTAGGATACAGTTGTCCTGACCTCATTGTCCACAGTCTCCTCCAGGTGGTCCATCTCCTCTTTTTCCCCCAGGTAGATGCTATGATCCTCTTGTTCTCTATCCCCAGCCCTACCTTATCTGAGACTTGCTTTTCTGAATGGTAGGACTGTAATAGTGTATTCTTCCTTCAGGCTATGACTTCTGCCAAGTCCTCCAGTGGTTTGCGGAGAGGGTCGACCGCATCATCCTCCTTTTTGATGCCCATAAGCTGGATATATCTGATGAGTTTTCAGAGGCTATTAAGTCATTCCGGGGCCAGGATGACAAGATTCGAGTGGTGCTTAATAAGGCTGACCAAGTGGACACACAGCAGCTGATGAGGGTCTACGGTGCACTCATGTGGTCCCTGGGAAAGGTGATTAACACTCCAGAAGTGCTGCGGGTCTACATTGGCTCCTTCTGGGCCCATCCTCTCCGAAACACAGAGAATCGAAGACTCTTTGAAGCTGAGGCACAGGATCTTTTCAAGGATATCCAGAGTCTCCCACAGAAGGCTGCTGTGCGGAAACTCAATGATCTCATTAAGAGGGCAAGACTTGCAAAGGTAAGAAAAGACAAAAACCCTAAATTTAATTGAATGAGCAATCTCTTCTATCTCTTTCAGTGTGTCCTTTCTCACCCTTCCCAATCTTTCTCTACCGATAAACTCTGTTTTTCAGCAAATTGATTGAATTGTCATTTTTTCAAGGAAGAGGTAGCCGCTCAAGGTAAAGAAACAAGTAGGAGGAAATCAAGACTTGTAGTGGGATGCCTCCCCAACTTTAGAGAAGGGTTTTGATGCCTTTTAGGCCATTAAAGCTATTGTTTGCTTGGTAGGGGAGTGAATTTTTTTTTTTACACTGTGCAGCGAGGCAATCTTAATGTTACTTTTTGGAGATAAACCACTTTTTTTTTTTTTTTTTTTTTTTTTTTTTTTTTTTTAACGATAGCTGGTATGTAGAGAACACTTAGAAAAAACAAAGAAAGAAAAAAAGGGGCAAAAACCACAACCAAAACTATTCACATGCAACCTTCCATATGCTTTTTTGCATATTAATGCCTTAGTGCATACTGTCAATTAGCTGCTGTGGAAAAACACTTTGACTAAATGCATTTATGTTATACTCTGGAATACAAGACTGATAAAAAGCCTCACTCTTGGTGAAGCACAGATACTGGTAAATTGGAGAGGTGCCTGTGCATTAGATTGAAACTCCTGAGCCTCTCAGATTGTGTCTTCTCCATTCCCAGTCACAGAGACACTTGGGTGATACAGACTTTGTGTCATCATATCCAGAAAAACTCACCTCTCGTTACCCAGGAACACGAGTTATGTGCCCCACTGTAGGTAGCCCCTGTCACTGTTCCCCTTGTTTTTGACTCTGGAGGAGTCCATGCATTGTGTGCAACTTGCATTCACTAACTAGTGTGCGTGGGCAGGCTCTTGTGTGACAACACTGTGACTGTCTACAGCCGACTGTTGAGAACGTGTTTTAATTTTTTTGATAAATCTCTAGTTATCTTTGATGAATGAGTGGATGTCATTTTAAAGCTTTGTGAATTATTACCAAGTTTTAATTGCCTATTTGTAAAACCTTCTGGTTATATTTTACACTAATCTTTAGACTCCTTGCTTAACACTAGCTTCATCTGTCCTTTCTTCTCACAACCTGGCTAGAGTAAGCTTTGGTTGCAGTCTGAAATATTTCTTTGCCTGTTTCTTTGGTTCTTCAGTGAATTTCTTTTATTGTAGCACTGCAGCTGCTGTTAGAATAGTAGTTAATAAGCACTGCCAAGCTGCTTGTTGTTTTGAAAAGCTCAAGAACAAAATGAAAATTGGTGATTCAAGAATTATGATTTGTCATTTGGAAAATTGGAAAAGAAGGAAAACTAACCTCAGAAATACTTGGGGAGAAAGCTGGTGGTACCAGACAGAAATTCTCATTTCCTATTTAGTTATCAAACAGAATGTGAGTTGAGTTAATGCAGTTGTCTTGGAACACATTTTCATGTGGACTTCTAAGCAAAAATGAAGAGGACTTGCACTTATATTGATATAAGAATAGTGGTGTGGGGATGTATACCACTTCCTATGTTGGCTTAATCAACTCTCTGAATATGATAGATAGCTTTAGGGCACCCTGTAGCAGTTGCTTCTTTGAAAATTCCATTTAAAATCATGTTCCTGATGATGATGTGTTAAAAGTTGCTATGATCTCAATCTGTTTTGTGAATGTTGTTGGCAGCTTTTTGCTTTCATTTGTTGCAATCGTTTTGGAAGTGGAAAAGTGTCAGATGGATCGTCTTTAGGTGTTTCTATGTAATGTAAAATAAAAATGGATAAAGGTGAATACAAAATACAATGCTCATAGGGGATGCTAATTAGACACCTATGGAAGGGGAATAAACTGTTTATCTGCAGGAAAGCAGCAATGTAATCTTTCCAGTGTCATCTTTCTGTCTTCCAAACTGAACTTAAAGTACTGACACTCAAAAATCATTTTTTACAGCATTACATGGTGGGGGTTTTGTCCTATTTCTATGTCGCTCTGTTCTTAATCTCTTTTAAAACATGTACAGTAACCAAAACCAAAAGCAAACTGTTAACTTGCCATCCAATTTGGGCATTAGGCTTTTTTCTTTTTTTTTCTTTTTTTTTTTAAAGTCCTGTGACTCACTATGCCATTTTGAAGATGGGAACTGTTGTTATCTACAAGAAACACATGTGCATACTGGCAGACCTTAGACCACTTAGCATACACATGTGAAACTGTTAGTGCTTGTGAACTATAAACATACTTTTCTGGTTTTGCTAGAAGTATTATTTTAAACATAAGATCCATGAAATTACTTACAATTATTTATAAACCCTCTTAGAAATATCCTTATTGAATCAGTTCTGTCATTCTGGAGAAATACTCTTATCTATCCTATTAGAAAATTTCATGGTTTTATGCAGAAACACTGCTTCTTTGTGCTGTTTATTTTTTTTTTCCTCCTCTGTAGAAATTATATGTGTCTGCAAGTAAAATTCATGCAGTCTTTTTAGATATGAGGAAGTGGTGATGTGTGAAAGTTGTCATCTTAAGATGTGCAAATAAAAACTGGTTACACCATATTTCTTTAAAAACAAAGAGATTTTTGTTTTCCAGTTTCCAGTAAGCCTTCTAAGTAAGTAAGGAAAGGAATGGGAGAGTAATTCCCCTATACAGATTGTGTAAGGTTTGTCCAGAGTACTGTAAGGCACATTCTGTCATGTTTTGGTAGGTATTAAGTGTTATATTTACGCCACATCTATGTAATCACTTTTTTCTACTGATGCTTTTTTGTGGTAGTCTGTCTTCCCCCACTCTTCAGAATTTCAGCTTTTTACTGTTCAATGGTTTGATAGACATTCTTATTTTTTAACTTTTTTTTTTTTTTTTTTTCTGTGTGTGTGAGAATTGTAAGTAACTTCTGTTTTGGGAACAGCTGCATCCTTTTTTAATGAAGAAGGACCTGAGTTCTGTAAAGATTTATCCTGTTGTGGAGGTCATTTGACTTCAGTGGTCCTGGCTGGGTCAGAGCTTAGGAAAGCGGTTTGATTACATCAAGTTGTGATAGATGTGCATTGCTTCTAAAAGAAGGCTGCCCTTGTGCTTCCCTTTCGTGTGCAGAACGAGTATCAGTGTCCACACAATGAACTGGATAAGTGAACTCCCCTCAGTTAAGAAGTGCAACCACCATTTCTGTCCTGGACCAGATCTCTCGCTGTGTGGCCAAGCAGATCCTTTTGGTGGTGAAAGGTGGTGGGAGGGTAGTAAAGGGGGAAGAGATGAATGGTTCAGGGTAAGGGTAGAAGGAGGGTACATGGGCAGGATGGATGTTTTGATGGCAGTGCTGAATTATCTCGATCACAGCAGATGGGGAAACTCCAAGAGCTCTGCAAGTATCAGTGTGTTTTAGGACTTGTCATCCTAAATTAATGTCTTTCCTTATATGCTGGAAAGGCTCTACTTTTCTCCCTAAGGCTTTGCAAGGCAGTAATGGCATGCTGTTCTAATAGTATACTGACTGCTCGGTCATCCTCTGGTGGTTGCACAAATATAGACTATAGGTACTCACTTTTCTGGGAGTAAATAGGTAGGAATGCAATGTCACTTCAATTAGATAGCCCTGCGACGTAGCATACTTGGGTTACTTGAGACTTTATCCCATTGCTTCCTACAACAATTGGTGAGGTAAACGGAGTTACAAATCTCTACCGCTGAGACAGATGGACCCATATGGCTGATGCTCGGTGTATGATCCATGCATGTAGTGTCAGGATGTGGTTTTGGGGCCTTGCTTTTTCTCTCACTGTTGATACTGATAGAATGCTGTACCATGCTTCTCCTTAAACTGCAAGTGTGCATCTGTATTTCTTTTAAATGTGTTTGCTTTCTCTCTGCCCCTCAAAGGAATGCTGAAAGCAGCCAAAGCTGGTTGATAGCTATTCAGGTAAACATTAAGTTCCAGAAACAATTGCTGATAATATCTTATCCTTGAGCTGACTTAGGGAAACGTATTATTTCTGTTTCTTTTTATGACCTGGGTGAAGAACACTAATGTTAAATGTGGATAAACAGTACTCTTGATTTCAGTTTTGCTTCTTCTTAGGTTCATGCTTATATCATCAGCTATCTGAAAAAAGAAATGCCCTCTGTATTTGGAAAAGAGAACAAGAAGAAGGAACTGATCAGCAGATTACCAGAGATCTACATCCAGCTGCAAAGGGAATACCATATCTCAGCAGGGGACTTCCCTGAAGTCAATAAAATGCAGGTAACATGATAGATTACAGTTCCATTGAAATAATACTAATTTTCCAACAGGATTGCCAAATTGGAAAAGGTAGAACAGAGTATCTCAGCATTATAGTTTAGGTTCTTCAGCAATAGAGCAGCTGAAGTGACAATCAATTGTGTCTGTTACAGGGTTAGCATGACTTGGAAGCAGTGCAAAACAACAACAAAAAAAAGGTAACTTGCTTAGTGTGCATCCACTGATACAGGACTATAGAAATTGCCACAAAGAATCAGACCTTCTGTCCTTTTAGTCGATATGTGGTCCCTCATGGCAGATCGTACTAAAGGTTTTGTGCAAATAAAATGGCAGTGGACACTTAAAGGTTAAGCTGGTTCTTGTTTTGTGGCCTAAATGTGGGTATTTATATCGCTTTTGTGATTTTGCTAATCATAAAGAGGGATGACTGGCTGATCAACCTATCTATAGGGATGCACAAGTGTCTTTTATGAATTAAAATATTTAACTTGGGAATCAGTTATCGGCATGAGACAGTAAATTATAGATGAAGCACAAGATCTATTTCAGCTAGGTTTTCACAGGCAGGATTGTTGAAAGGATTTCATGAGTTAGGCTTTAAAAGGGGGTCGTGTGGAAAAAGTTGACTCTTTCTTCCCTCGCCATTTTTGCTGGTGATGCGAAATGAGAGGTGATCACTTGTCAGTTTGAATATTGAAACAAAATTTGAATGGAACTTTATCAAACGCACTTTATCAAGTGCATGTCGCTAAGCCTCAGCAGCAGATGGCAGCAAATATATGCATGAGAGATCAGTCACTTCTGTAATGAGGAGCAAAATTGTGAGAAAACAAAGTTGTGCCAAGACAGATAGCAGGTTTGACCTTTGCTTTTTAAAATTTATTGCATATCATAAATTTATACTGATCAGTTGCCGTAAATCAGGTGATTGTGTATAAATGACACCTGCTTGGTGTCGTGGTTGGTGGTTTTCCTCTAAGAAATCCAAAGTTCTGTGTGCATGGGTAAAGCCACTTGCCTGTGCTTCAGGTTTCTTGGGTTCCTATCATTATAGTTCTGATATGTATAGGAGCAGCTCCCTGAGGTGATAGATGTGTGCCTATGGGTTAGAATCAGGGGGAAGGCCACCAAGGCAGACATTGTGGTGGGAGTCTGTTATAGACCACCCAATCAGGATGAGGAGGCAGATGAAGTATTCTACAGGCAGCTGGGAGAAGCCTCACGATCGCTGGCCCTTGTTCTCGTGGGGGACTTCAACTTGCCAGATGTCTGCTGGAAATACAGTGCAGCAGAGAGGAAACAGTCCAGGAGGTTCCTGGAGTGTGTGGAAGATAACTTCCTCACGCAGCTGGTGAGGGAGCCCACGAGAGAAGGCGCCCCGCTGGACCTGTTGTTTGTGAACAGAGAAGGTCTTGTGGGTGATGTGACGGTCGGAGGCCGTCTTGGGCACAGTGACCACGAAATGATAGAGTTCTCGATTCTCAGAGAAGTAAAGAGGAGGGTCACCAGAACTGCCACCTTGGACTTCCGGAGGGCAGACTTTGGCCTGTTTAGGAGTCTGGTTGGCAGAGTCCCTTGGGAGGCGGTCCTGGAGGGCAAAGGCGTCCAGGAAGGCTGGACATTCTTCAAGAGGGAAATCTTAAAGGCGCAGGAGCAGGCCGTCCCCATGAGCCGAAAGATGAGCCGGTGGGGAAGAAGACCGGCCTGGCTGAGCAGAGAGCTCCGGCTGGAACTTAGGAAAAAAAAGAGTCTACCACCTTTGGAGGAAGGGGCAGGCAACTCAGGAGGACTACAAGGATGTTGTGAGGTTATGCAGGGAGAAAATTAGAAGGGCCAAAGCCCAACTAGAACTTAGTCTGGCTACTGCCATAAAAGACAACAAAAAGTGTTTCTACAAATACATTAACAATAAAAAGGGGGCTAAGGAAAATCTCCCTCCTCTATTGGATGCGGAGGGAAACTTAGTGTCAAGGGATGAGGAAAAGGCTGAGGTGCTAAATACCTTCTTTGCCTCAGTCTTCAACAGCAAGGGAAGTTGCTCTCTGGGCACCCAGCCCCCTGAGCAGGAAGACAGGGATGGGGAGCAGAATGTAGACCCCGAAGTCCAAGGGGAAATGGTCAGTGACCTGCTACGCCACCTAGACACGCACAAGTCTATGGGGCTGGATGGGATCCACCCAAGGGTGCTGAAAGAGCTGGCAGAAGTGCTCACCAAGCCACTCTCCATCATTTACCAGCAGTCCTGGCTAACTGGGGAGGTCCCAGTTGACTGGAGGCTGGCAAATGTGACGCCCATCTACAAGAAGGGCCAGAAGGAGGATCCGGGGAACTACAGGCCTGTCAGCCTGACCTCAGTGCCCGGGAAGGTTATGGAGCAGATCATCTTGAGTGCCATCACACGGCACATACGGGATAACCGGGTGATCGGGCCCAGTCAGCACGGGTTTATGAAAGGCAGGTCCTGTCTGACCAACCTGATCTCCTTCTACGACATGGTGACCCGCTTAGTGGATGAGGGAAAGGCTGTGGACGTTGTGTACCTGGACTTTAGTAAAGCCTTTGACACCGTCTCCCACAGTATCCTCATGGAGAAACTGGCTACCCATGGCTTGGATGGGCGTACTCTGCGCTGGGTAGGAAACTGGCTGGATGGCCAGGCCCAAAGAGTTGTGGTGAATGGAGTTAAATCCGGTTGGAGGCCGGTCACAAGTGGTGTTCCCCAGGGCTCAGTACTGGGGCCAGTTTTGTTCAATATCTTTATCAATGATCTGGACGAGGGGATCGAGTGCACCCTCAGTAAATTTGCAGATGACACCAAGTTGGGAGGGAGTGTTGATCTGCTGGAGGGCAGGCAGGCACTACAGCGGGACCTGGACAGGCTGGATCGATGGGCCAAGGCCAATGGTATGAGATTCAACAAGGCCAAGTGCCGGGTCCTGCACCTGAGTCACAACAACCCCAGGCAACGCTACACGCTTGGGGGGGAGTGGCTGGAAAGCTGCCCAGCGGAAAAGGACCTGGGGGTGTTGGTTGACGGCCGGCTGAATATGAGTCAGCAGTGTGCCCAGGTGGCCAAGAAGGCCAACGGCATCCTGGCCTGTATCAGAAATAGTGTGGCCAGCAGGAGTAGGGAGGTGATTGTCCCCCTGTACTCGGCCCTGGTGAGGCCACACCTCCAGTACTGGGTTCAGTTTTGGGCCCCTCACTACAAGAAAGACATTGAGGTGCTGGAGCGTGTCCAAAGAAGGGCAACGAGGCTGGTGAAGGGTCTGGAACACAAGTCCTATGAGGAGCGGCTGAGGGAACTGGGGATGTTTAGTCTGGAGAAAAGGAGGCTGAGGGGAGACCTTATCGCTCTCCACAACTACCTGAAAGGAGGTTGTAGAGAGATGGGGGTCGGACTCTTCTCCCTAGTAACAGACGACAGAACAAGAGGAAATGGCCTCAAGTTGCGCCAGGGGAGGTTTAGATTGCACATTCGTAAAAATTTCTTCTCCGAAAGGGTTGTCAGGCATTGGAACAGGCTGCCCAGGGAGGTGGTGGAGTCCCCATCTCTGCGGGTATTCAAAAGGCGTTTAGATGAGGCCCTAAGGGATATGATTTAGTGGGGGACTTGGTAGTGATAGGTTAATGGTTGGACCCGATGATCTCGGAGTTCTCTTCCAACCAGAACAATTCTATGATTCTATGATTCCATTCTATGTGATTTGTTAAAGCAGTTTAACACCATTTTGAGAGGGGTTTTGGGAGGGATTGTTTGGGGTTTTTTTAACAGTTTCCACTGTAACTCTCTCTTCCCAGCTAGCATTTTGCATGTAGAAATCATTTAATAATTGCCTAAAGCAAACTTTAATTTTCCAACGCTCTCGTTTAAAACATGCTTGGGCTTGTGTTGGAATAGCACATGCCACCTAGTTAAACATCTCACTGAGGTTAGTAGGAGTTTATGTACAAGATGAAAACTTGGCAGGGACCATATGACTTCATGAGTTCTGGCAGCACTTCTATAAAAACGCTGCTGCTGTTATCCCAACTCAGTTTTTCTGTATTGGTAAAGGACACTTCTTCATGACCTAACCACAAATAAGAAGTTTAATCTATAAAATCAGATCAGTCCTGCAAACTCTTGGATTTATTTTTAACTTTAAACACTTGCATAAGTGCTAGCAGGACTGAGGACCTATTCGCATACTTTCTTTGATGTTTGGAAGAAAATCACCAAATGGAAAGTTGTTGGGTTACGTTCATCAACTGCCATGTTTTTATTCATTGCCATTTTGAAAATTGTGTCGTAAATGTAATTTAATAGATGAGCTCATACACTGTTGCAAAATTGTTTTAGTGTGTTTAATCAATACATTGAGTGTGCGGTACATATGTGTCAGCTTTGCTTCTCCTTCAAGAGGAGTTTCAGTTATGGAAACTGCTTCAAAAGATAACAGATTATTTTAATTTGAAGCCCATTCTTTAACCTCTTCAATGTATTGGAAATGTTTCTAACTGCTGTCACTGAAACCTTTGTCATTGACAGGAGCTGTTGGAGACTTGTGACTTCACTAAATTTCATTCCTTGAAACCAAAGCTAATTGAAGCTGTGGATAACATGCTGGCCAACAAAATTGCCTCCCTGATGAGCCTGATCAGACAGGAAGAAAGCAATATGCCCACAGAGATCGTACATGGTGGAGCATTTGATGGCACCATGGCAGGACCTTTTGGCCACGGATATGGAGAAGGTGCTAAGGAAGGAGCTGATGAAGACGAATGGGTTGTTGCCAAAGATAAACCTGCTTATGATGAGATTTTCTACACTCTGTCACCAATCAATGGCAAAATATCTGGTATTAGTGCAAAGAAGGAGATGGTGACTTCTAAACTACCCAACAGTGTCTTGGGGAAGATCTGGAAGCTTGCAGACTGTGATGGTGATGGGATGTTGGATGATGAGGAGTTTGCATTAGCAAAACATCTCATCAAGATTAAACTGGATGGATATGAACTGCCTGGCACGCTACCTTCCCACCTGGTGCCACCATCTCACAGGAAACCTTTCCAGACAGCAGAGTGAAAAATACAAGAAGAATGAGGATTTTGGAAATTTTTCAACAAACACGTTGAAACCACCAAAATCCGAAATTAGGCTTAGATCCTTAAAACCTCACAGTGCATTTCACGCAAGTTACTGAAATTAGAAGCATGGTAGCAGGGAAACATTCGTGTAGCTGTCCCTGCTGACCTTCACTTAGACGTGCTTATCACAAGTGCCTTGTATAGATCTATCGTAAGGTGAAAATGTTTTTGTAGTCCTGCTTCCATGTCTTGCTGCCTTTACAACAATAAAGCAGAAAAGACCGTGTATAAAAATCATTGACCTTCACCAAACCTAAATACGTATCAACCGTAAGTTTCTCCAAACTATTTTAAATAGCGCAAGGAAGCTCTAAATGTTAAATTCACCTGCCTATGCAAGGAACACTTTCTATGCTAACAACATACTTTAAGCATTGAGTGAATGTCAGTCTCTCTATAGATTAAGAAAAAGACAATATAAAAGGAAATTTTATTTTTGTTCTTTTTATTATTTAATAGGGGGTTAGAAAAAGAGAGGAAAGTAATGGGGAAAGTCTTTTAAGTGCTCAGAATATGAGCAGGCTTGTTTTAAAACTACTGATTATAGCTAGAACTGCAAAACAGTAAAATGATTCTTTCAGTCTGTCATCGTTGTGTCTTGTTATCTGAAGAACTTCTTCTTCAGTTTTATACAGCACTAGATACTCAGTATTATCATTAGAAGAACTCCATCTCCTTTGTTCCTTGGATTTGGAGTTTCTTTTGAGATTTAGTTTAGCTGCTCTGCAGACAATAAATTCCTGAATTGTTCAAAGTGACAGCAGAATGTTTTTGTAAGCTAAAAAAAAAAAAAAAAAATTACATTTCCATTGAAATCAAGCCTCACTTTCTGTTCAGAAAAGGTGCATTGCTCAAAGTCAGCCTCTTCAAAGCACATCAAATTGTGTTGGGAAATTTTTATTGATATTTAATTTCTATTTGCAGGTAATTATACAGTTATCTCTGTATATTTTTATATATAATATTTTTAAGAAAAGTTTTTAACACTTTCTCTTGCCAACATGTAGCTGACAACCACAAAAGAGAGATTCAATTCCTGTGGTGGCAGGTTTGAAAGATGGGGAGGCTAACAGGAATCTTTATATTGACTGTAATAAATGATAGACTGGACCCTCCAGATATTATTGCTTTATTGAAAACAATCCGTGAAAGGAATGGATGCTTAATAAACATTAATTTTTCTAACAACACAATCAAAGTTGAACATGTCGGCTGCTTACAACTGATTTTTATCAGTACCTTAAAAGAACGGAAATTTTTGGCCCTGTGAACTCGAGTCTTTCAGGGAGGGCCAGTTCTTTTCTAAAATCAAACTTGGCAGTCAGTTTTGCTCTATGCATGTGAGCAGGAATTGACTTGTATTCCGTTTGTAGTATGAAATACCCTACACATCAAAGGTACTGTAGTTTTGAGCACTTTTTTCTTTGAGTCTCAGTAAGTGGTAGCAGTAGTGCGTTCTGAGACAGAGCAAACAAAAAGTGTTTTAGCATCCTTGCAGCAGGGTTGGGGAGGGAAGTAGTTTGGGTATTGTCTCCCAGTTAAGATTTTAGTCACACTTACGTGTTCAGATTTGTAGGTGACCTAAGAAGAGCCTCAGCTTTTTTTTTCAAATCGTACATTGGTAGGTTGTCTAAGTCAGGTTTAATACTTCAGATCTTTCCGGACCTCTTATCTTTCTGCATCTGTTCTATTTTGATGTGAAATTACCATGAACTTTGCCAGGGCTCTACCATGGGAAAATAATGAAGCTATTTTAAGTAATGACAGAAGAATACCTTTACCTTGCCAGGCTTCCGGGCCTGTATCAAGGATATCCTGGCGTAGTTAAACTGTTCTTGAGGACTCGCTTGCTTTTTTTTAATTCTTAGGTTTTTCTCTTATCATTCAAACATACAAACTTTATTTCTGTTAGACCTAAATTAGGAGCCACATTAGCCTGAGTGCATCTCTGTGCACTTTAGTAGAGCTGTGAAACTGGACCATGAGTCTACCTGTGTGACTGTGCATCTGCAGAGTAACTGATTTTCTATGTAACTTATTTTTGATTGAACAAAAAGTAGTCTATAGACACGGCAGGAGTTAAAAAAACCCCAAACACCCCCCCAAAAAAACCCAAACCACAAACAGGCTGCAGAAGTAGCAATGCGTGCTTGTTTGTGTGTAGTGTCTGCAGTCAGTAAGAAATTCATACACTAATGACCAGCCTGACCAGCTTAGCAAGGAAAAGCCACCAGGAGAAAGAAAGCAAGCTTGTGTATTGTGACTACTGTAGTGTGGGCAAAGCTGAGAGATCTGGGAAGCTGCTGATCTTCCACCTCTGTCTGCCTTACCTTGCTCTTCAGCAGCACAGGGTTCCAGGGGTGGACCCATTTTTGAGTTCCCACTGTGTGTAGCTTCCAGGGGTGATGCTCCAAATGCATTGGAGCCATGTGATCCCATGCCAGTAGAAATATCCTCCTTCAGTGAGAGGAGCAGAATAGTTTCTCAGTGACTTTATTTTATTTTTCCAGCTTTATTGGTAGTAAAATGGAGAACACAGACTTTTCAGTCTCTGTGACAGTGTGCTAACTTGGGCTTAGGGGAGACAAATTGAAATGCATCATTTTGATAAGTTAAAATATTTTGTCTAGATGGCGTTGAAATGTTTTGCTTTGTTTTCCTGTAGAACTTGGAAGGGGAATGCGCAAAGCATGTATAGGAGTAGAGGTGGATTTCCTCTGTTTATCTGGAGGAATAGAATGTGTTTTGGGATCGGCATGCAGAGCTACATGCATAAATGTATTTCTAGGTATGTGGTGCAGTGCACTAGCATCGTACTTAGTTGATACGAATAAAGTACATTTCATGTGGACTTTAAACAGCAGTTTCTTGCACAGCTGAACTGATACAGTAGGTTGCTGTTGCTCAGGGGAAAGGATCTCTTTTCTCACTACCTCCTCACAGGCCCGTGGGCCTAATCCATTTGCCTTGCTGGCGCTCTGGCTTGTCAGATCCTGCAAGCCCATTCAGTTAGTTAAACCAGCCACATGCAAGAGTTCGGATAATGTTCCGTGGAGTTAGTGAGTGCATGTGTTAGGAGCATGAGAAGTGAGCAGGATTACCTTCTCTCATGAAATTGTGCTCTAAGTAGTTATTGGGGAACAGCAGTATGAGGTAACCTTTGGTGTTCAGTTTGATGTTACCAATATCCGCTGAAGAAAGACTAAGATGTTGGATTTGTTGGCCATTTTATGCCTAGGATTTTGATTGCGTTTGCTGCGAGACCATTCAAAACTGTCAATAATTCATCCTGTGAAATCAGTGCCCACTAGTGTAGTCTGCTTCCATAAACCGAAGTAGAGACTGCTACTTTTACAACTATTCTGCAACATAGTTTTAAATCCCAACCCTAATTCTGTTCCCACAGAAATTAATTAGAATTTTGTTGTAGTTTGGAACAGAAAATGTGGGGCTACCACTCATAACCACGCTACAGGACAGTGAGAGCCTTTTAAAGCTGTGACAGCTTGAAAATGGTGAGTTTATGAAGATTTTTAGGTCAGGGTGAGGTCCCGTTTGTTAGTTGGGGATGGTATGGATTTGTGTGGAACCTGCTCTCAAAGCAGCAATATCTGGTCCCTGACTTTCAACAACATCATTCATCCCCAGTACTTGAAATGTGCCCTCTTTTTCTTCTTCTCGCTTCCTTCCCTTCATAATGTGCACTCACTTTGGTGGCTCTTTATATTCTTGGAATTCAAGCAGAGTTTGAAGTGTAGGGTTTGATGGGTATGTGTAACTTTGCACTGAGAGAATGAACGTGAACTTTGTTTTCTACTTCATATGCTCACCTTTTCTAATATTTTTGTTTAATACTGTGTTTTCACTTCAAAGGCACTCTAATTTTTGAGGGAAGGCTTGATCTGTGCAGTGTGCTTCAGTTTGTCCAACTAGGCAAACAAAGTTGTAAGTTCATTATTGTTGCACTTTTATTACACAATAAATTCCTTGCAGATACTGTAATATATTTTAATATGCTTTGTAATCATTTTTAGAAAGTGGTGATAAAACTTGTTGATTTAATAAACTAATATTGAACTACCCGAGATTTTCTTTTGTAAGCTTCTTTCTGGAAGGTAATCTTTCAGTGCCTAGATTTTTGTAATCCTGCTACTTAAGGCATAGTAGCTATTTGGCAAGCTGCTTATTTTCCCACCTCGGTTTATGTATCCATAATAGGTTATGGCTATTTCTCTTCTGCATCCTTGAACTTGTTGCTGAAATTACTGCCCACGCCAAGGCTTGACACCAGAATTAAATTTATATTTAAAAAGGAAAAAAAAAAACCTCCAGCACCTCTCCATAATTAGCTTTTTATAGCAAAATGTAATTTTGGAGTTTCTTAATGTCTAAGCATGGAAATGTCTTAAAGTCCAAGTGTGGAAGATAAATCAAAAGCTTCCTGTGTAGATTGAAAGCTTGAAACTTGAGCTGAGAGGCCCTTCTTTTAACTTCACCGAGGGTGCTACTAACCTTGAAAAATAAGAGTAGATTAAATAGCAATTTAGCAAAAAGTATTTTGTTGATATGTTTGTCCCAAAAAATCCAAGGGCATCTTTCACACTGTGAAGGTATTTACACTACTTATAAATAACCAATTGTATCAATAGAACATTCATATTAATGTTGTGCTTAAATTAATTCCTCCTGCCCCTCTCCTTCTCCCGTGTGCACACAACTTACTTGAAGCATCTCCAAAGGTACATCTGTGCCACCAGGATGCTGCAGTTTAGCTATTGCTCCTACGACCAGCAAAGCTCGGTTGCTGCAGAGTTAAAAGGGTTTGTATGTAGCAGTGTCAGCAAGCTAGCCCGTTACGCTCGTGGTGGTCACGCCATATGTCATATGAAAGCAAGCGTTTCACATCGAAACAATATGTTACGGGTTCCTGGAGGGTACACTGCTGTTGAATTGCAGCAGCTTGGTTGTTCCTTATAAAAGTAAGAAATAGTTTGGACAAGATGGGGTTTGGAGGTGGGGGTTTGGGTTTGTTTTTTTTTTTTTGTAGAATGGTGTTTTACATACTGCACATACAAGACGTTTCAGACTTTGAAAAATTTACAGCACACTTCATAGTTAGATGTTCGGCTCTAATCCACAGTTTATATTTGGGCAATGGGAAAATGGATGAATGTCCACACTACCGGTTCGACTGTAAGTTTTGCAGTAATTCTTACTCCTAATATTTAGCGCCCTTGAACTGTGAAATATTTCACTTCACTCCTGCCTACCATAACATTTAGTTTCTCCAAACCTTGTTATTGTCTCCCATGTTTGGTATATTTGTAAGAGCTTTGGAGCAGGCATTATTCTGAGTTCCCCTGATCCAAGGCTCTATCATGCTGCGTGTACCAACTGTGAGTGCAGAGGACCTTTTAGAAAGCTTGGCCCTTGGGCTAGCCTGCCTGACTTGGGTAGGAAACCCCAGGAGAAAGAGTCGGCTGCCTTGCCCTGCTTAGACAGATGAACAAACACATCTGCTGAAGGTGCCTCCCTTCGCGGGATTCATAGCAATGAGCTATCTTCCGGAAATAAATGCGCAAACGCAGCCAACGCCTGTTGTGATCAAAACACGGTCAGGAGGAGGTGTACATGTTTTTCACAATTATGTTCAGAAGTCTTGTATCTATACAGCTTTTCTGACCTCTGAGGGAAAAATATCTTCTCTCGCGGAAACTGTGGTATTGAGATAGGTTCCTCTCCCTTGCCCCACAGGACTTCATGCTAGCGCGGATTTGTGCCTGGTGATAAACTGTGGACTCACACTTACTTTCTGGTCCAGTGAATACTGGAAACTCATTAATGCCAAGTCTAACTTGTTGTCCCACCTATTCTTTTTTCTGAGATGGAGCTTGTCCATGCTCTTTCCAAGGGGTTGCTAGCTCGGCGTCCCATATTCCACTTCAGTCTGGAACTCTGAAGATTTCGTTGTAGTGCAAGTAGCTCATTTTACATGGATGGTATGTATCTCTCACCCGATGCTGTATTTCAGATGGTCTGGAAGATTTCTATGTAGGATTATAATTTTTTAAACATTTTAAACAAGGAACTGTTGAAAGATGCTGCTCATGCTTAGTGATTTCCTATTTCAGATCTTTCTGTGGTGTTTTTTTTTTTCAAAACACATTCATTTCATGTCTGCTCTGAAAGTAAGAAATTAACCAACAATGTAACTATAACCAGTAAGTTCAGGACTTGGCAATTTTAGCCTACAATGGAGAGTAACTGCGTTTTTCTTCATTTTGCACTACGCTGTCTTATCTCGTCTGCTAAAATTTGTACCCTTAATGTTAACTGTTTATACAATGCTATGTCTTTTGCCAACTACCTTCAATCATTCCACATGACTGGGTGGCCTTCACAATGAAACTGGGAAGTCTGGGCTGGTAGGGAGCTGTGATTGTAGTCAGTACTCTGCTGATTGGGGTAGTGGGGGACCAAAACCTGAGAGCACACCGTGGCATACACCATCCCTGTGGGTAGGGTGCAGTGCTCTGGCATTAAGGGTGCTGGGAGCCAATCCACATGTCAGTCTCACAATTTTGTTTCATCAATAAACAGAGCTAAATGCTTTATCACTCCAATATACAAATAGCCCCCTAAAATACAGCTGTAAAGGAGAAATAGTTTTGCCCCCATGCAGCGGTCTTCCTTAGTAGCAACGAATAAAAATGAAAACATCTGAACCATATGATAGAAATACACTAGTTAGGTCTGGCATTGCCAATGCAGCGATGTCTAAGGCCCATTTCCAGTTTGATGTTCAAAATACTAAGGCTATTCTGTCACTTGAAACCCTTTATCTCTGTTTGTATGAGATGGAAAGAGAATTAAAGTCCTCTGTCCCATGTGTTCATCCCACAAAGCCTTTGAAGCTCTTATGTTAACTGTTTGAGGTTCAGAAACAGAAGGAAAATTTCAAGATAATATAAACAGCTCCAAGGAGAAAATGTGTTTAATTCATGACTAAACGAGCAAACGTGTATTTTCTGTTTCAAAAAGATGACTGAACTTCTTCGTGCCAGGAAAAATAAATCCATCTGATTTTGCTTTAAGCTGTCCTCTTTTTTCAAATGCAGCGAGGGGCTACAGTTCCTTTGGATGATGTAATTCGACTGTTCTGCTTGAATTCTGCTCCCTGTTGATGTCATGTCGCTGCTAGCCAACTATTCAAAGAGAAAAGCAACTTCCAGTTTAGACTAGAGCATGGGGAGGCTGAGGTTTATAACAGCCCAGCATCCCGGGATGCCGGTTTAGATCCTCCCAGGCAGAGCTCAGCTTTAAGAGGAGCTGGGGCTCCATCCGTCGGGGACCCCCCTGCCTGCGGGTGGGTGGCACCCCGAGGCGGCTGGTGACGGCGGCGCTGGGAAGGCAGGTATGTGGGGGGCAAAAGGGGGGGGGTGCCTGAGGGTGGTGAGCTGGAGCCCCTCGCGGAGAGAAGCTGAGGGAAGTATTTGGCTATTTAGGGACAAAGTTCAGCTCAGAGGCCTGTGAAAGCAGGGAATCTGTGCAGACTGACAGCTGGAGGTCTCCACGCCTCTCCTGAGCTGCTTTTGACTAACTCCACAACTTTTCTTCAGCTTTAGTATCCCAAATGAGCAAACAGCTTCTTGCAATAATTACTGCCTGCTGCTCTCCGGTGCTCTCAGTATCCAAAGTGCAGCTCCTCTGTGCCATGCGGAGGTCTAAGATTTGCTGAAATTCAGGATGCAGTTCTGGGATCATGGTTCATCTCACCTGTGTCCACACTGCCTTGATGAGGCTGAACATCAGCCATTTACTGGAGCCGGGGAGGGCGGCAGAGGGGAGGGCTACCTGTGGGACCTAGGCTGCTGGTCCCAGGCAGCAGGCTAGTTTCTGTGCTTACTTGGCACGCTGTGGGCTATAAGACCATGGCCCGGGGTGGGGGGGGGGGTGCCTTCCTACTCCACAGAGTCAAGGCCCATATGTTTGTTGTTTTGAGATTCTTACACGTGGAAGCAACATGGCTGGAGACACAGTGGGGGGTAGAGGGCTGAGCTGTCGTGCACGTGTTTGTATTTAACATACTTATTTTCTTTGAGATTTAGGGAACCTTCTCCTCAGCAGAGATCAGACAGGATTTTCACGTATGTTCAGGAACGTGTGTATGCAAAGCATACGTAATGGAGGGTGACAGGCTGTGCCAAACCTTTCTTGAGGTCAAACCACACTTGAGCCATGTGAATAAACTCAGTCCTCTGTAAGAGCAGGCATGAGTATGGCCACATGGCTTTTAAATCGGAGCTGGCTTTGCTCGGTGGCAGCTCAGAGCATGGAGGTAGCAGCCTGGTATGCTGAAGGGGTCGTTTAGTTACAGAACTGTCAGCTATGACTGACCTTAGTAGGGACACTTTGGCACATGAAGGCATCTGCACCCACCTGTGTGAATGCATTCCCCTCTGACAGACTCCTCCGTCCCAGTGGGCGAGGGCAATGATGGGGGGAAGCCAGCGCTGCCGCCTGGAGAGCGGGGCCAGGGAGGCCTCCGCAGGGCCAGGGCTCTGCCGTCCTGGGAAAGCTCGTGGCGGTCAGCCCTCACTCAGGTCAGGGGTGGGAGTGGGAGCGGCAGACCCCGCACCTGCAGCCCTCTGCCGCTCCGGTGACTGTTGCTTTTATGCTCTTTGCGACGGGGGCATTAAACATTCCTTCTCGTCTTAGAGAGGAGCTGGGAATTCACATACATGTTGTGGAAGGAGGAAGATGACCATATTTTAAAAAAACAAACAAAATTTCAAATAGGTAGAAACGATGTGCCTCTGTTTTCCGTGGTGTTGCCAGGAATGGCAGAGCAGTGGGGGAAGGGCTGGGGGCAGAGGAGTTTTGGGGCTGCAAGCCAGGCTGCTTGGGCGTGAGGTCTGTTTGATCTCCATGGTCTCTTACGCAGAACAAGATTGTGGGCAGATAAGAAAGGGTGCTAAAAAAAACCTAACACATCTTACCAGGTTGCTACTTTGCAGAAGGGAATCCCACATCAGGGTCCTTCCTGTTAATAAACAAGAAAACACTGCTGCCATCATGGAAAACCACTCCAGACCAAAAACAGGGCAAGGGGAGGGTGTGCTTCGGGCCCTTCTCCTCCTTCCTGAGGTCGGTGGCAAGGCTCACCTTCTCTGCGAAGGCAGCAAAAGAGGGCCCATAATTAGCCCGGAGGAGGGAATTTTTCCTGGTCCCTCCACGAAACTGCACACAAATACTGTGCCCTTCCTCTTACCCTGTTAGGATATAAATAACTGAGGAAACGGCTTTATTTATCGGTGTCACATAAATGTCCACCATTTTAACTTTGAACTGTAGATAGATACTCAGGAGTTAGTGAAATTTTATACCAGATCTTTGATTGCCTTGTATCATCATAAAAAGCAAAGCCAGTGTTTCACACGTTTAATCATTTAGATAATAATTAACTTGCAATTGGGAGAAATGCCTGCATCCAGGCACCTACTGGTCCTCTGCCTTCTAGCTGATAGGAGCAAGGACATTTTCTCAACACACGCGACCTAGCCAATCTGTACCAGATTTAAGCAAAGAGCCCATAATCCTACCTTTAGAAGAACGCAGGTATAGCTAAAAGCAAGACAGAAAAGAGTGGAATTATAATCAGGCAATGAGCTTACAGAAGAGATGTAAACAGCTGCTGAATTTATATCCCTTTCCTACTGTCATCCTGTTCCCATTTAATGATCATTAACAATTATGTTGTATTAGTTGGCTGGTGCGCACAAGTCCAGGAATTTGGAGGGAATATTTTGAGTAATACCTGTAACATGTGTATTCAATTTTTTATTTTTAGCTGTCTTATGTGACACTATGTATGACATTTCTCTAGAGTGTGTATGAAGATACAGACTTTATTGATCAAGTTTTATCTGTACTGGTTTTTGTCGGGTTTGTTATTTCTTCTCACATGTTTCCTCCCATCACTTTTGGATGCTAACTAAACTGCACTTACCAGAAGGGAAAAGACTGCTATTCCCCTACCTCATCTCTGAGCTGGACATCTTCACTTACAGTTTCTGATTTCAGATGCCTGCCTGTTTTCTAGCAGTGATTCCCAGCAGGAACCCTCTGCTTCCTGGCAATGATGCCAGGTCAGTGTTTTCTGTGCCTGTGTGACCTTGTAAGCGACAGAAAGGACTCATGGCTACGTAACTTACCAGAACTATCTTCCCTTTTGTTATTAACGAGAAGTCCATCAATAGCAAACTGTAGAAGCAGCTGGCACTGCCAGCTTGATCCCAGTTTGCCCTGCCAGCAGCAGGTATCTGTGCACATGAGCTTTCTCAAAGCAGTGACTGGCGAATTCCTAACACCTCACAATTTCACCTTCTCGTTTGCCATATCCCTATTTAACCACTTAGGAATTGCTCTGATCTTTGTACCCTCTGCTGTGCTTTCATTTTCAGACTCCATTGTTGGGTTTGATTTCCCAGGTAAGAATTCCTTTAGAAAAGCTGCCTGTGATCAGTCAGAGCCTTCAGTGCAATTGTGAAAGATGCTCTTTACCACAGCATCAGCTTGGTGGATGACTATTTTCACTGCTTTATAGCAATTTTGGTCCTGTTCATGCATTATTTTTGAGTGTAAGAATCGGACAAGGCCTGTGACAACCTTTACTCATTGTGTTCTGATGGTTATTTCCTCCAGATCAGATGAAAGGTTCATAGGTAGATCATAAATACTTGGTCTCTGTTCCTGAATTCAAAGGTCGCTTTGCATGAAAACAGCGAGCTGAATCATAGGAATAGGAGCGGATCTACAACTGAAAGTCATTCTCCAGAATGACCAACTGCTGAATGTCAGAAAGGAGTCCCTCCAAACCTCAGTAAGTCCATTTTTTTTAATGTTCTTTGATCTTTTTTCTGTAATGTATCATTATAGCCAGATTTGGCTCTTAGCACTGCCTTTGCATCCCGCAAATGCAGATAATCTATTTACAGATCTGTCTTCAGGTAATCATCTACCGATGCAGGGAGCATTTCTAACTTAATTTAATAGAATAGGTGAGCTGTTGTGTGAGGCAGTAGCTCAAAAAATAAGCTCCCTTTGCACCTAAATGAAATCAGTTCGGTCATTGCTCAGGATGGCTACAATGCTTGGATAATAACCCTTTTAAAAGAAGGAGCCCACAGACATTCTGAGAACCATTTCGTAAATTCAGAAATGGCATTATGATATGGGTTAACTATATAGGTTTATTACATGGGAGCGAATTAATATCGATCCTCTGGCAGGGAAAGGCAATTCTTTGAATAGCTGCTCTCCAGATGGAGAAAGTAGGCAGTGCTGAACTAGCCCAAAAGATCAGAAAAGATTGTGAGGATCTTCTTTATAGTTCTATTTCAAACTTTGCTAAATTCTTCCTTTCGTAAAGCTTTCATCTATGGTCGTGATTTTCCCTGTGTTGTTGCCGAACTGTCAGGCTACAATGCTGTCCCTGTTTTGCAGAAGTCAAGCACTGGGTGTTAAGAAACATCTGCCAAAAAAAAAAAAAAAAAAAAAAAGAAAATGCAGTAACAAACCATTGGTTCTGCACTTCCCACACCTTTTCATCTTGTAAAATGGCAAAATTCTTCATATTTATTAAAGCACGGAAAACTATCAGGCAAGCAACTTCCCATTTGCAGTGGCTGCTGTTGCTAGTTCCCTATTCCTGTCTTCTCACGCTAGGACTGATAATTTTTTTTCAGTATTGTATGTTTTATGAATTAAAAGGGCACAGAGCCCAGAATAGCTCAGAAGTGGGCCTTCACAAAATGGACACAGAATATTTGGGAAGCAGGTCACCTTGCTCCACACCTCCACAGTTTGTCAGAGGTTTTAATTTTTCATTCCCTTCTTTCTTTGCAGTGGGTTGACAGCAGCAGACACCTCTCTCCTCTTCCACCATTACAGCAGGTTTCTTGGTTTCGCAGCTAGGCTGATAACCAGGTAATACTTACAATTATGGGAGTAGTCTAAGCAGATGATGTTTGGTCACTAGGGATGTCTGTAGCTATGGATCTTACACTGTTTGGGGTATTCTTGTTGGTGTTTTTTTTTTAAGTGATTCTCTTGCCTTCATAACAGCAAGGTCACTGCTGTTACAGATTTACACCGTAAGCCAAATGACTCCAAAAGGGTTGTTCAGTTGAGCTGAAAAACAGTTTATTATGTCACAGACTCTAAAGGGAAGACTCCTCCTTTCTAATCTTCCTGAATGTTCAGCTTGGGTGCTGTGATGAATTACAAGCCTCAGTTTTCACTGATATGGATGAGGCAGACAAGTCTGTGACAGGCCAAGGACGAGGAATAACGCTTCCCAACTGCCAGCCTAGGACCTTGTCCATGTGATTATGGACCTGTGTCACCATCCTTACAGTGATAGATATGCAAAAACTGAACTCATGAGAGGAGAGAACCAAGTTGGTTCCATTTGCTTTCTAAGCAGCTATTTGATTTCTGTTGGAAATACTGTGGTCTGAAAGCCAACAGCAGCATCTCAACCAGTCCTCAGAGAACATAGCACACTTTCAAGCACTGCATTGGAAACGATTTGCAGATCCCTCTTTCTGACAGGGTCTAAGATCAGTACTCTGTCAAGTGCTTCCAGCACACCCAGGGAAGTTATTCACAGCTTTCAGATCATGGTGCTCCTCATGGTTTGAAGTGACTGGGGAGAGACTGAAAGGAAGAAAGTAAAGCTGCATAGATACGTCACATTTTCATCCTGAAACTAGAGATGCATTTTAAAGGGGAGAACTCAAGTAAGTTTAAAATAAAGTCGAGGGTAATTAAAGTGCTAAGTACAAGCAAAAGGAAATTAAGGTATTATACTGGGTGTGGTATTGAATCTTGTACCTGTTGGGGCTGGGTTCCCTACATACACTGGGCACGTTATTGTTTTTTGTAGCTAGCCAGGCAGATCTCTTCAGCATTGAGCACCTCACTGGAGTTTCTGACTTCCTAGGTGACCATGGATACTGAATATGAAAAAGATCATATCAAAAAGCTGCAGGAGCAGCGTATGTCCATGCAAAAGAAAACCTTTACCAACTGGATGAACAATGTCTTCTTCAGGAATAATGTAGGTAGCTCCTTCAATTTGGGGATTTTTTTTCTGGTTTTTATTTTATTTATTTCACCCACTGTATTTTTTTTTAATGTTATTTTGTACATATTTTTCCTGAGTGTTGTCATTACATATATATGCAAGCAAGGAAGGCTTTGACTAACCAGAGTGCTCCAGCCTGTATCTCTTATCATCCGTCTCCATTGTCCACGTTACCAGTCTTCCCTCAAATCAGGTTTCACTTTTGTAGACTGTGTAACCCTGTCATATTGTGATGTCCACCGTATCTTAGTGATCATCTCAGAGGAAGATCGTTATTTGCTCTTCTTTTCCTATAAGTAAAGTATCTGCAAATGTCTGGATTTCCCCAAACAATGCTCAATTCTTAATTGTCTGGCCAAAATTTAAGACTTTCTGCTTCACCTGATCAGTCCAGCTTGAGTTGCTACTCAATGGCTCTGAAAAAGTTGCCTTAAGTCTAGCAATTTCAGACATACTATCATGCAAGTACAGACCAGTTTATTTTCAGAAAGTCTCAGACTTCCAAAAAGCTTCAGAGCTAATGTACAGTTGATTTGTGTGTGCAAGGTAACTCCAACATATTCCAAAAGTCTCCAGGCTTACTGCAGATAAACTCATTTCAGGCACAAATGATGTAGTTGTGTCACATTAGGGAATTACATCATCCAAAACCAATTTCCTTTTCTAGAGTCTGTAGTTGATATTAATGAAAATGGACTGTGGCGACACCAAGCAGGACCAGGCCTCTTGGTTCCATTCTAGCTCATCGCTATTGGATGACGTTGCAGTACTAGATGCGCTTTTTTCAGCGTAATGTTTTAAGTTGGTGACCGGTGCAAAGGCAGCCTCAGAGCACAACAAACTTTTACAATTATTTTTCTTATTGCGAGAGAAGAACTGCAAAACACATTCTCATTTTGCCACCTGCAGAAAGTTAAGTTTTTATGGTGTAGGAAATTATTTCTGTCTACAGATAAATATATATACTTTCTCATTTTAAAACCACCTTCAAGTTCAAAGATTAAAATGTCAGTCTTAACTTCCTGCACAGTACTTGTTCATGTATCATAAAAGCATAGGGAAAAAAGCTTGCAAGAGCTTTCCAAACCATATACGGTAAGAAATGGTGCAGAGACTGACAGCTTATCTAGGTCTTCTCAGCAACGTAGTCTCAGCTTTTCAACACACACTTTAACGTGATTGGATCGTACTACAGGACACTGCAGTATTCCCAGCTGCACTGTTGACTACTTCAAGTCTAGCACTAAGGATGCTATTGGATTGAATTTGTTAAGCAATCTGTGATTAGTATCTTTATGAGAAGATTGATGCAACAAAGCTATTAAAACTATTGCTGGGTGAGGCATAAAGCAGATATATGGAGACTGTTTCTTTACAAATTTAAGTGGAACTGTTCTTCATTTATAGAAGTGTCATAGAACATAAGAGCTTAACTTTTCTAATACTAATAGGCAGAATTTTAAGTTTATTTAATATGCAAAAAGAAATAAAGCTGGCAACTAAACAGGGAGTTTTTCACGGAGATAATAAGAGAAAGTTGTAAATTCTTGTTCCACACACAGTACAGACTTAAAGTCTCTCTGAGTTGCTTTTACGCTTTCAGTGTTTTCTTCTTTCTCTGAAGAAAAGATCTGTTAAACTGATTAATAATTGGTCAGGAATAAAAAAGTGCATGTCTGTTACTTTTCCTACTATTCTCTGAATTAAAAAAGCTACTACTTAACTTCAGAATTTATTTTTTTTTCTGAAGACAAAAAGATTATTTACCGTGATTTCAGAATCACAGTAAATCATTGTTGAGTGTGTGCTATGGTTTTAATGTCACTTCTTGATGGCTAGTGGCATAAGGCCAAAAGGAAACGCTCGAGGCAAGTACTTGTTAGGTCAGAGTACACGCTGTGTCATGTTGTATCACCTAAGCACCGGGTGACCTCACTACTGGCAGTAATGAAATACGTTTTTATAAAAGATCTTAATCTTTTGATTAGTGTGAGACTCTGGCTAAAAATATGGAGACTTTGGGTGGTAGCGCAGGTCTAAGCAGGATGTAACAGACTTTTTTGAGACTGTGGAGTAAAAAATGAGTCATTGAATGGGATCATCAACTCATTTTTTAAATGAAATGCATTGCCCACAATAAAAAGCTGAAAGGATTCATGTGAATTGAAATAAAAAATGTCATCACTTTCAAAATGTTTGATTTTGAAAATGCCAAATTTTTTTGTATTTTTCAAAATCTCCGGCTCTTTTCTTAATTTGCTCAGTTGTGGGTTTTCTTTTTTACTTCAGCCTACTTTCATAAATAATATCAGTCCTCCTGCAAATCCATTTTTTTGTGAATTAAGTTTCATCCCTTTTCGCATATATGCACTGACATACAGAAGACTCAGTGAAACAGCAAGAATGTGTCATTTGTTTAGTATTAGAAGTAGAGGGTTCTGTGGGCCAAATGTTCAGCCAGAGTCTGTATTGTCTGACTGGTCTTCACAGGTACAGGTTGAGATAAAAGATATTTACACAGACTTGAAGGATGGCATCTCTCTCATGCAACTCCTGGAGCTTCTCTCTGGAGAAGCTTTGCCCAGACCAAACCGGGGAAAGATGAGAGTGCATTTTCTAGAGAACAACAGCAAAGCCATCACATTTCTGAAATCCAAGGTAAGTTAATATCTATATTAGAGATCACAATAGCTTATGTATGTTACTAACTAATTATAGTATTACATTCGTTATGATTTCCCCCTCTAATACACAATAAGACATTCTTTGAAGACAGGCCAGAGGTTTTATTAAAAGAAAAAAAAGTCGTCAGATTTGAATTTCTTTGTTATTTGAGTAACATGACTTATAAACAGCTAATGTTCCCCCAAAACAAGTCACACCTAAATGAAAACATACTGCATTTCTATATCTTTCTAGTTATGTTTTCCCAGATGTTGGGGAAGAGCAAACATCATTAGGCAAAGGTGAAGCTACCTGATATAAGAATGGAGATTTTTAGAGCTCTGATTCTAACAGTTTCAGTAAGTCATTGCAGTGGTTTTATTTATTCCAGTTGCGCATCCTCATTTCATCTGCCAGTTAGTATGTAATTTTTTTTTCTTTTCCAAGCAAACAATTTATTGGAGACCTCTCTGGAAAATCATCACACAAAACTCTGTGCTATGAATTCCAAAGGAGCAGAGGGGTTTCATAGCAGTAGACGTGGGAAAGTATATAATGTCTAGGTTTTTGCTAATTACAAAACAAATGCAATACAGCGCGGGGCTCCAGCTGACACATGGCTGCTAAGGGTACACGCCGTGTAAGGCCCAGTGGTATGTGCACATCCAGGCTCTGCCAGCTGGACCAGCCAACCGTCACTTGTCACACGAGTCCAGCCTCCAAGAGGGGATCACACGGACAGCCGGAGCCAGTATAGCATGCTCAGACTTCTTGAAGAGATATTGCCTTCTCGGCTTAAACTACAACCCTGTTTGCTGCTCAAGTAATAGTGGAGAAGGTAGCCATGGCTTGTTTAGTAGGATGTTTGTACTGTTTGGTGAGCCCAAGAGCTATATGCTGACTAGCTGGCTGGAGACCAGACAGAGGAGATGGTCTCTGAGTTTGCCCTGCCGTCACTCATTGGAGGAAAGGAGCACTGAATTGTGTTTCTTTCCTCTCCTTAACCACCAGTTTTCAAAACCCTTATAGGAACCTTAAATCTTTGAGATCACTGTCCTTTTGCCAGGCTTTTGCTGAAACTCATCCTTGGTGCACATGAGAGCTAGAGTGTGAACGTGGGACCTCGCAGGTATATAGACAAATGAAGAGATCACATAAAACCTGTTTCCTTAAGAAAACGGCCTGAACACCCTCTTCAATAACAGCTTGTTACACAGATATCTCCTTCAGAGAGCTGGACATGAGTACTTCTATGCTGAATGGATATTGGTTTATTAGCAGGTACAAGTAAAAGTGATTGGTCCTGAGAATGTTGTAGATGGTGACAGAACCTTAATCCTGGGACTTATCTGGATCATTATACTTCGATTTCAGATTTCGTCTATCAAACTTGATAAGGTAAAACAGTGTTTTTGTCTTTTTGCCCGATTAGTGTATTTCAGAGACTTTGTAGAGTTTCAGGCCAGCAAGGACTATTTTGATGATGTTTCCCACCCATTTTGATCATGCGGATCATATAATGCTACCCAGTTACTCAGCCAGCAATTTCTAAAAACAATTGAATCCATTTTATAGTTTCTCAAAGAGACAGAAAACAGTAACTTGGAGCTAGTTAGGATATTCGTGTTCCTCACTCTCTTCCACAAACTTTTAAGTAAAAAGCTTTTGACTTTTTGAAAGAATTTCTCTGATGACCGTTCTCCCTAGATTTGAACTGCGTGCTGCTCCTTTGCTCTTTCTCTGAAGAAAAGTATTCTTTTTAAAAATTATTTAACATGTACTCTAAGTACATGAAAGATAAGATCCTATGAAGGTATTATGAAATCAAAGTTAATAATTTCTAACATTAGACCTGGATACATTATATTTTGTTTCTGAGTTCTAGTTCATAGCTAAGGAAGCAAATAAACTGAGCTTTGCTTTCCACTTGATTCCTACAAACCTTGCAGAAGATAAACATTTAAAAACTTTTTAACACCTGCATTTCATGTTATAATTTCTGGGTTCATTCAATTTATTTTTACTTTAATAGGAACTTCTATTTTCATGTTAAATCATTCTACCTTCATGGCAGATACAGGCTGCAAGTCATGACTTTGAGGGGATTTGTGAATCGGACAGAAGCAATACAAAGCAACCTTTGGGAACATAAGCGTAAACCTACTAGTGCTGCTTCCACATATTTACACTGATTTTTCTTTTGCCTGCTCTCTTCACAGGAAGAATTTGGAGGCAGAGCTGATGTTCTGTTTGCCAATGAAGCCTTACTACTCTGGTGTCAGCATAAAACTGCCAGCTATTCCAACGTGAATGTGAAGGACTTCTCCAAAAGCTGGAGTGATGGGCTGGCATTCAACGCACTCATACATGCTCACAGGTAAGATCTGATGGATCAGTTCAGGAGGAGTTGCTCATTGCTCTTTCTAGCCCCGACACAAGTTGTTCCAGGGTCTGAATTACAAGTATTTGTCGAGAAACTGTCAAATTCTCTCCTTGCCCTTTCTCACTGAGGACTCTCCTTTCTTAAATGGATATTCTCTCTCTGAGGAAGGAAGGACCAAAAGCTCCTGTTTGGTACTTCCTTTTGTTGGGCATAAAATCGAATTCCCAAAGGAATATCACACATCTGAACAATGCTCCCCATTATTTGGACTTAGCCCCTCAGTCATGTTCCCATTGCTTTTTTTCAAAAGTTATTATTTTAGAGACTGGTTTTACTGTATGAACTTTGTGAGCACATCTACCTTCTGGTTCAATTGTAACACAGTAAGCAACCCCTTAGTTTCTTTCTTTCTCCCTTTGAAAAAATGTGAAGAAAACAGCCCAAGTCAGGAGAGAAAAACCACCTGGGAGAACCTTGAACATTTCTTCTCCCATTAACAGTTCTGCTACATCTTCTGGCAGGATACCATGGTGGGATCCTGTAACTTCCCCAGCTGGGAGTCACCTCTCTTTTCAGAATTACCTCTCTAGTGGGCTTTGGTTTTCACCCTTCAGTGAAGAGGAAAATAAGTGAAGGGCAGAGATTTGCTGGGAGTGGTACTTCTTTTCATAAGGGACAATTTTCTTCCTGTTACGTAGGCAAGGGGTGATGCTCTTGAATGAAGCTCAGGGTCAGACACAGTCATTTCAGCGTTGATGTCACATTCCTTAGTCTAATAAACAGTTTATGGTTTATAATCTGAAAGAACTTATGACAAACATAAATCTTTCTTCCCCTCCACGCCCTGTTCTTCTCCTTGCCCAGGCCTGATCTTATCCACTATAGCTCACTGCGGCAGGACCAGCCTATCAAAAACCTGAATAATGCCTTCGATGTTGCTGAGAAAGAGCTAGGAATTGGCAAACTGCTTGATGCTGAGGATGTGGCAGTACCCTACCCAGACGAGAGATCCATCATGACTTACGTGTCACTCTATTACCACTACTTCTCCAGACTGAAACAAGGCCAGACAATACAAAAGCGACTTACGAAAGTAAGTGCATTGCTACGATTCAGGAGTTAAAAGTTAAATATGTAAAGCTAAATTTATGTTGGAAATCAGGTTTTTTGTGCAAGCTCAACTTCAGGATCATTTGAACTGAATCAAATGGCACAGCCATTTGAAAGACCTTTTATCGTCACTTGAATCTTGAGAAGTGTCTGTAGGCTCTCTGAGCTCTAAAGGGGATTGCATTTATCTCACTGAAAATGAATCCCTTTTTGACCTCACAGTTTCTGTGTGAGAACTGATGTGGCTCCAAGGCAGCTTCAGTCATACAGATCTCATTAATCTTGGGAGGATTATTGCTAGGCAAAAGCAGACCTAGTCAACAATTTTCTGATTTAATAGGAAAGATGATCCCTATAAGACTACTTTGGATTTTTCCTTCCTGTGAAAATCCTCATCCTTTCTTTCTGACTCCTTAGGTACAAAATGGAAAGAAAAAAAAACCACCCCACCCCCACCCCCCCACCCCCCCCCCAAACCCCATGAAAAACAAGGGAGTGCAAAAGAATGGGAAACACACCTAGAGAAAAAAACAACAACAACAACAACAACAACAAAAACACAACCAAAAAAAAACCCCAAAGCTAACTTTTTTTTTTTTTTCAATTTCCACATACATTTTTGAATTATATTAAAAACTACTTGCATCCCATTGATGGAAAATGAAAGGAATTTTGTGGTTGTTCCACTGAAACTACTTTCCTTAGAGAGAATTTTGTTTCTACCTTCAGAATAATCTATTCTGGTTTTGTTAAAAATGCAAAACAAATAGCCTGCAGATGGGGAATATATTGCTTAATGGGAGGCACAAAAATCCAAACTAAGACTTCTCTGGTGGTGACAAGGTGAAAAGCTTTTGCAAAGCAGAGTTTGCTCAGCTAACAAAGTGGTCTGGAACAAGAAGAAGATGATCCTGAAACATGTATCAGTAACAGTGCTGTTCTCTGAAGAGAAGTATTACATGAGAGCAGGACTTGGAATTTGGTCAAAGATTGGGCATCAGTGAGGAGAGTGGGCACTAGGCTTTGACTGGTCTACACGTGAGTCTCTGGATTTTGGCCAGGAGACATTATTTTTCTTCTGATAAACCCAAAATAGTCCTTGAGTCACCAAGCATGTATTAGAGGAACTATAAGGGTCAAATAGGCCATAACTTTTATATTATGGGAAAAAACAGAAAGAGTATTTCTTACTCTGTCCTTTTTCAGTTCTTATTGTGCTCCTTTTTTTTTTTTTTTCATTTTGTATAGGTATATTTATTCTTTCTTTTCTCTCTCTCTTTCCACTTACCTGATTCTTTTTCTCTCTTTGCCACCTTCCCTATTTTTAGCCTGTCTCTAATATTGTGTTCCTGGCTTCCTGCATTTCTGCCACACACAAACATTCAGAAGGAGAACAAAACAGATATTAATCTCTTCATATCCTTGGTCCCTTCAAATAGGCAGCTCTGAATTTACTAATAGGATTGGGGAGGGAAGCCTGAATGTGTCAAGGAAGCCTTTGAACTCAGACTAAGCGTGTGACCAGGATGGCAGAGGGAATCAGCTCGGGGAGGTAAATCTCCTTTCCCCCTCCCATGTGAGGTGACCATGCATTTGCTAGGATCTTTCAGCGAGAACTGGGTACGATTGCAGAAAATACAGAAGGGAGCCCTGATGTCACGGGCTGCTTTTCCTGCACTAAAGGTTGGTGCTGTTTTACTCCTCTTCCAACACTGCGACAGTTATTCATTGCCAAGCATGCTTTCTGGTAGGTAAAAGCAGATTACCAGTTGCAGGGGCTGTGTCTTTGCTCAGTGCCATCTCCCTTCCTTACTAATCTGCCTGGCTGGAGCAGGCAGGCTCAGGGGAATGATAAGAGCCAGGCAATGTTGTTCAGCATTAAACCTGACATCTGCAGGCGGGCTACTAAGTTAGGGTGAGGAAAAAATATAATATAACGTAAAAAGACAAACATGGAAACAAATGTAAAATGTTAAGAAAGGACGATTTCATTCTAACACTTTTTATTTCATTATGGATTTCATTCTAAATGTTTGCTCCAGTGTTTACCTGAACTTGAAATAAAGGCAGGTCAGACCACAGATGAAATGGATAAATGTCCTAGACTTGGAAAATCAGTATTGAATCAGAGTTAACATCCTTATCAAACCCTTGTTTGGCTACGAGACATTCTCTAATAATTTATATCAAGAAAATCAGCTCCAACAAGAGAGATTCAGAAGGGGCTGTTTGACCACAGTCTGCTGTGGGCATGTGAGAGAACGAGGATCTTATCAGATGGTCTCCTACAGCCTAAGGTGGTGAAGCTAAGAGGGTGTAATTGCATATTAGATGGGATAGAATTGTTTTGGGTTTAGGAATGAGAATGAAAAAAAAATCTGTGTTTTTCCATTGTGAAACAAAAAATCTGAACCCTCAGTTTGGGATTCCTGCTTTCTAGTCAGCCCGCATAGGAACTGCTGACAGTCTGCACATGCATGCTGTTTATTCCAAAATTAACCTTTTCTTAAATAAAAATTGAAATGAGACATTAGATAATATTTATTTACCTGTGTTTTATGGAAGGTTATTCTAGGATTTCACCTGGCCTCAGATGTGACAGCTATCACCATATTGGTATACAAATGTGATGGCTGTGGCAACCTGCTTGTTAAATACTATCTTCCTGAAACATATTTAACTATTTATATCGTAAGCTTGGTTTATGAAGATGTTGCTTTCTCTTCACCCACCTTGCTTCATTCTGCTTCTTATGTGGCTTGTAACTTCATATTCACATCACAGATCGTGTTCTTGCTGAAGGAGATAGATGATTTGAAGCTTCTATATGAGCAGATGGTCTCTGACCTCCTGAAATGGATTAAACAGAAGGTGACAGAACTGGATGACCGTCATTTCCCCAACTCTCTTCAAGAAATGTGGCTGCTCATGGCCAACTTCAAGACCTTCCGCACTGTGGAGAAACCCCCCAAATATCAAGAGAAGGGCATGATTGAAGCTCATCTCTTCAACATCAGGACCAAGCAGAGAGCCAACAACCAACGGCCATACTTGCCCCCAGAGGGGAAGACGCTGCAGGACGTGGAAAAGCACTGGATTATCCTTGAAAAGGCAGAGCACAACCGGGGAAAAGCACTGCAGAAGGAGATGCTGAGGCTAGAAAGGCTGGAACAGCTAGCCCAGAGGTTCCTGAAGAAGGCAGCTCTGCGTGAGTCCTACTTGGAAGACATGAGGAAAGTGATTGGGAAGCAGGACTTCTGGCCAGAGAGCGCAGACAGGATGGAGGCTGCCAGTAAGAAGCTGGAAGCCATTGTGGCAGATGTACTCCCCAGGAAGGAACGCTTCACAGCTTTGGACGAAATGGCCACAATCATCAGCCAGGAGAACTATCATGGCAAAGATCAAATCATGAAGAAGTGAGTGGTGGTCGTGAGACCGTGTAGTCGTGGAGGCTGAAATTAGCTGAAATTCTGTGGTGTGGTGGAAGAAAATGAGTTGTAGCTATGAATCATAGCTCTGCTCCTCATAAGTAGAACTGTCAGGAATTTCTTCTACCTGTGAACAGTTTCAGCAGATAAGACAAATGCTTCATCTTCTTTAAAATTTTTATTTTTTTATTGAATGACCAAACAGACAGGCTGGTTCCTGGTGAAAAATAGCTGTAAGATATTTTCATTATATATGAAAATACTTGTTCTGCCAAAAATCCTATCTTCCATCAAAAATGCTTAGAGGGATACATTTTTTTTTCCAAATCAATGCGTTTCTTTTTCAGTGTGTAGTCTGGGGAGATACAGATTAGTTAAGGCACAAAGTCTTCTCAGATTGACCCCAGTTTGGACCAAATCTTGAGAAATTATGACTTCTCTGATTATCAGTACAGCTTGATTTGGGAATGGCTAAGAATGTCATACAAATAACTCCTCTTGTGGTATTTCAATGCTTTTCTAAGTTCAGATAAAATCAGAAACCTGTGGGAAACCTAAGAAAAACAGTTATAAAAGAGTAAGCCAAAATCTTTATGAGATCAGATTGTGACTCCTGATATGTTTTAGATTAATTTTTTACTTTAAGCAGCCATTTAAAGAACAACTTATTTTTTCCAAGCCTTTCCGTTGTATCAGATGCAAGCAATGTGGGATGTCAGGTATGAGGAGCCATAAAAACCAATGTCTAAATTTGCAAAGTCAATGACAGTTGATGTGCTAGTCAAAATTCCTCCCTGTGATCACACTAATTGGATAACAACATTGCTTTGACCTGTTTTGTGATCATGGCCTGTCCTCTTGCACTAGTGGTAAGAGTTGCGTGGGTTCATTTAGCTCCTCTAAAGCTGGAAGCACTGAGAATCTCCCAGTGCTGCCCAAAGTTTTTGGTCCAAATTGGTTATTTCTTTTCCTTCCTTTGTAGGCAAAACAGCATTTCAAAGCAATGGCAGGATCTTCTGGATCAGCTGCAGAGACGACAACACTCCCTGGGTATAATGCAGGAAATTCTGGGCCTCCTGAGGGACACTGATGCCATTACAGAGGAGCTGAAAGAGCTGCAGGTACTGAGCCCTCTCCACTGCCACACAGCTTGCACTGCTACCAGTATGTGTCCCTAAAAAAGCCCCCATGTTCCAGGGACTGCCTCGTGCCAACAGAAGATAAGTCTATCAGCTATAGAAAAAATACACCATTTCTACTTAGATGCCTAACTGTGCATTGCAGGTAACTACATGAGAAAAAACAGGCTTTGCTACAGGGGCTCTCCCTTACCAGAAAGCCAGATATGGTATTACAGGGAGTGCACTACAGGTTCAAGTTATGTAGTAAAATAAAGATGGGAAATAATCTCACCTAAATTTAAAAGTGTAAAAGCAAAAGTAGAATAAAACAGCCGCCTGTTCCCATTCCACATAATTCTTCCGAATTACCTTCTAGAAGTGCCTCCAGTGATTATACAGGTGGGGACTAGTTCAGGCATATGTCTGGCTTTCAGGTATCTAAGCTTGTGAGAGAGAAAAGTTCCACTGTAAATGCTCAGTGATTGCTGTTAACAAGAATTTTCAAGTGTTACCAGAGTGTCAGAGCCCAAAGTCTTCTCTTTAGCATAGGAAATAACTGGTTTCATATTGATTTTGTCATGGCAGGAAGTAGATATACATCCTTTGGTCTTGCCTTGTCTTATTTAAAGGCAGAGAAATCCTTATGACTACGGGTTGCCTTGTACCTAAGCTGAAAGAGTCAATAGGCTACATGAAGTTGTGAATTTCAAATTAAAGATAAGAGCTATCTGTAAGTTACAAATCTTTCTGTCCTAGTGTTAGTCAGCAAAGAACACCTAATGGTAATAATGTTGTTGGAACCATGATAGCCTGAGGATATGGGAGAAGACTGGTAAGGAAAGGTAACATCCTACAATAGGATTGATTCAATTAGAAAGAGGACAGACTTTCAAGCACTTGGTACCTTCATCAGGCACCAGTTAAATACTATGAAGTACTTATTGTCATTATTTAGATAGCAAAGGCAAGTAAGTTCCTCAAACAAAAAACCACTACAGTCAAAACATACCATAAAATGGGATATTGTAGAATTCTCCAAATAGAGACTGTGAATCAATCTGCCTACACATGAGTGTGTAGCAAAGGGCTATTCTGCCCCACGAATTCTGAGACCTTAAGTGCTTAATGAGTAGAAATAACTTAGGTGTGAAAACAGATGCTTATTTGAAGAAACCATTACTTGCACTGGAGCACACAGAAACTCTGGGCTGTTGCCATTAGCTTATGAAATTGAAAGAAAAGTATGATTCCTCTAAATAGGCAGCTTTTTTACTTTACCTAGCTGACACCTTTCTTTTACATTTAGAAGTTATGAGAGTCAACAGGGACCTTTCAACAGATTTCTTTGTACTGAATCCTTAGATGCACTCTCTGCCAATGCCTTTTGTTTCTCACTTTTTTTTGCAGGTGCTAGTGAATTCCCAGGACTGTGGGAAGCAGCTCCTGGAAGTAGTAGATTTGCTGCAGAAGCACAACTTGGTTGACTCGCAGATCTCTTCCTATGATGATAGATTGACACACATCACCCAGAGGACAGCTGAAATCAGCAAGGACAGCACAGTTAAACCAGAATTGCTTTATGCGAAAGTTCAGATGCTCCGTCAGCTGTATCAGAACCTTATAGCTCTGAGCAAGTCACGGTACAGCTATGCTTATGGCTCTATTCTTCCTGATTAGGATGGTCAACCACTCCCTTAATCAGCTTCTCGGGATTTGAAATTTTTCATTTCTCCATTTACAAAGGCATAACACAAGCAACTTGAATGTCTTGATTACAGCTAACCGAAAGAGATCACTTGCTCTCATAGCTAAAGAATAGCTTCATTCTCAGCATTTATTTTGACTTGCTTTATGTGAAGTCTGAATAGCATGTGGTTATCTCCTCATCTCCTAGAGGAAGAGGGAAACGTAATCTTGTTTCCTTTGTCTTCTTCCATGAATAAATTAATCTATGACAAAAAGGAGTTACAGGCTTTCATATTTTGGATTTCCTAAATTCTTCCTTGACTATGCTACCATTGTCTCCATGGGATCCTAATTCTGACTGAGATATATTGTTTGTTTCTCTGTTTCAGAAAATCTCAGCTAGAAGAGGTTTTGAAGCTTTTTGAATTCTTCCGTGACTGCAAAGAGGAAGAATCATGGATCTTGGAGAAATGGAAGCTAGCAAGAACAACAACATTAGGGAAAGATGTCAGCCAGATTACAGCCTCTATTCAGAAGCACAAGGTATCTTTCTTCGCTGGTGGTGTCTTGTCTTTGTATTATAGCAAGATTTTAGAACACCTGTGTCTTTCAGTTCAGTCAGTGCAGCATTTATAAGAAAGCTGTCAAACTGCTCATTATCTCAAGTGTCATGACCAGTGTCTAGAATTTTAAAAAATGTATAGGGTAGGGATTTTTCCTCAAGATGGGAAGGAAAGGGTAGAGAAGGAATATGCTTCATACTGGACTAGAAGTGCGGCTTCTAGTGAAGACACTGGGCTCCGTATTAGCTCACGTTGGATGGGAGGGAAAAAAGTTGCTAGTTTTTGTTTTTCCCACTCACCTTTCCTGGCCAAGAGAGATGTGGGGAAAAAAAGAGATGGTGAAAAAAAGACAGATAGCAGCAGGCAGGATGGACAACATTATGTGAGCTTACAAATCTGTTAGCACTTTCCCTAAGAGTTTGCTGTGGGCTAATATCAAATGTTTAGCTATATGAGCTACTGCCTTCTTATGGCAAAGAATCATTGTAAACAAGTGAAGAGACCTGTGGACTTGAGAACTTGCATGACAAAACTGAAACAGGAGCCTCTTCTGTAATTTTAACATACATTTGTGTGCATCTGTTTGTGTATTTGTTGCTTCTGGAAGGCATAAGACAGCTGAAGGGGTGAATGACAAACAAGTACCTCCTTCAGAGAAGACTGCATAGCAAACTTCACATCAAAGGCAAAAAGTAGGGACAGTAACTTGGATGTGGGGAGCTGAGAGGCAATCATCTCAGGGCTCAAGGAAAAGTCATAGGCATGGATAAGACACAGGGCTCCTGGAAACTTATGTATTACAGCAGCAGAGAATATGACCCCCTCTTTGCTCTCAGCTGGTGAGGAGTGAGTTGTGCTTACGTGTCTCCCATCCTTCTGCTAGGCTCTCGAAGCAGAGTGCAACTCCCACAGAGCCATATGTGCAGATGTGATGAGGAGGGGCTGGGAGCTGAGTCAGAAGAACCCCACGCGCCAGGAGGACATCCTGAGGCAGACAGACAACCTCCAGAAGTTGTGGCAGCAGCTCCAAGATGAGGTGGCTGATCGCAAAAGCCGCCTGCAGGCAGCAGCTCTCATCAAACAGGTAAGCATGATTCCGCTGTGGCGTGTGGTATGGGGTACATGGATGTGGTTCAGTTCTGCCCCATGCACCTGCACGTAGGGCAACAGTGGCAGGAAGCCTTCACGTGTCAGTCTTCAAAAAGATCTCCAGCAGCTCAGTCTCATCACTCCTGCAAGCCAGCTAGACGGGAGATCTGAATGGCTGGGAGATGCTCTCAGTTAAAAACACTAATGGAAATAGCTCACACAACACAGCTGATGCAGTCTTTTATGAGGGTGGCATCTGGGTAGCTGTGTGACATTTTTCTAACAAAAAACCCCATGCCATAAGTTCATGGATTGACCATGAACTTCCCAAAGCCTGGGAAACATCTGACCCTGCCATTCTGACCTACACAGATCTTTTACACATACAAACATTCACACATCTGCAGAGGAAGAGCTCTTATGAAATCAGCATTCACAAATGACACAACAGTATCTCAAGTGTTATTATTGTCCCTTTCCTACATTTTTGCTGAATCTGTTGCTCCCATGACACACTTGAACAAAACTTAACAGCTTTCTTCTTGACAAAGTCTAAATTCTCTCCTCTGTCTAGTAAGTTTAACATCATTATGGTGGTTTAGTTCTTTCTTTTTCCTCCACTACTATGGGTTTTCTTTTTTTGTGTTGTACCTTTATTCTCTATCTCAAAGTCTGGTTTTGGTTTTTTTTACAACCATAGCCAGGCAGACTGCAAATTATGGAAAAAAGAAGAAAGCTTTTGTTGTACACTGAGTTTGCTGTTCATTGTTGGACTACTCCTTAGAACCTTTAGAAAATATCTGTTGGAATCACATGGTGTCTACCACATCATACATTGTGGGTTCTTATTTTACTGCTGCTATTAAACACCGTAAAGTTTTAGTTAGGAGTTTTTAAAGAGTTATATAGGCAATCCTTGAATCTAGTTACTCACTGTGATTCTGTGAATTATCTGTGCTTGATATGATCACGAAATACATTGAGGATTTAGAGCTCTAGAGCTACCTTATTCATAGCTTTCACATCACCTGCAGGTAACCTAATAGCTACAGACCTAATGGCATTTCTGCCTTATTCATTATTTTCAAAAGAGAAAGGAGCTGGGTATGATACTTCCAGGATGAAACCCGAGTGTTTTCTTCTCCTGTGTTCCCTTCAGTACTTTGCTGACATCGATGAAGCAAATTCATGGTTGCGAGAAAGGCAGCCCCTTCTGGCCAGCAACGACTACGGAAAAGATGAATCAAGTGCCGAAGCGCTGTTGCATCGTCACTTGCGCCTGGAGAAGGAGATTGCAGCCTACTCCTCTGAGATGAGACGCCTGAAAGAGCAGGCAGAAATTGCAGCAGAGCAAGCTCCAGCTGCAGTAAGTAGATGAGAGGTTATGTCACACTTTGTTGAAGAATGTAAATGAAATGGTTTTTAATTACGTAAAATATTTTGATTTTGCCAGAATATTCCAAATGACCTAAACAGGAGTGGTTTTTGAATTCAGAAGAAATTTTGAATTAGAGTTGAAGCAAATTTTTAGATGACAAAGAAGTTCATTGGGCACCCATAGCCCACCTAGTTAGTGTTCTGTGAAATGCTAGAAATATGTTCATCTATATTAGTTCCCTCTACTGGTCCTCACAAATCCCTTCGCACTCTTTATTCTCATAACAGTATTCATTTCAATCAGCTTTAAAAAGCAGACATTTAACCTAAATATCTTTACGATTTTTTTTCTGCATCCTAATATAGTGATGAACAGCCCCACAGCTCCAGGAACAACTCATACCGTCCCAGGATGGGTGTTTAAGGCACATGGGATGAAAATGCCCCTCTTTTTCACTGACTAGAAAGGGAGCTTTTGACTTGAGACTAGCTCATTTGGCAACAAAAGTCAGGGGAGATGATGATGCATTTCATAGCTTGCTTCTTTCAGACTTCTGTGATCACTCAATATTTAGTTAAATCAGCTTGAGAGCTATGAGCACCACTTTGGGTCTTTCCTTTACCTCATCATTCCAACATTATTTTTTATTAGGACAAAAATTGTATTGCTTTGTTATTAAACATGAAAAAGCATGTGACAAGATGGTCTCACTGTGCAAACACAAGTATTTATTCACTAGGGCTCTCACAGACTTTGAAACTGCAAATGTTCAGGTACTAAAACATCACCACAAATAGAACTGTGAGCATAGTAGATTTCTTGGTTTGTTGGCAATTTTCAAAGTTAAAAAAACCAACAACATTGATGTGGGCACAAAATGAGAATTTTTAGTGAAACAATATATTGTAAAATGAGCTAAATGAAACAACTTCTTTAGCAAAACTAAAATATTTTTCAGTTATTTGGTTCATTCTTTCAGAATAAAACAAAGGAAACAGATTCAAATAAATACTGGAAATTTTTTATGTAAAGGGTCATAATGTTGTGATTTGAACTAGAAAGTCTAGATTTTCCTTCCATGTGAAATTTGTATCCAAATCAGAAATATTCATCCACCGATTATGTTAAATTTTGCTTAACAGATGGTGAAGACAGAAGCCCCAAGTGACTTCAATCAAAAGACAACTAAGCTACCATTCAGTCGAACCTGGGCGACATCTGAAACCTCCAGTCCAGATGCTCATTTTATTCCAGAGAACATCTGGAAGACCCAAGATGAAATAGATGCACTTTATGAAAATCTACAGAGCATGGCTGAGGTATAGCATCCCCTCCAATGCTTTGCACTTCACAAAAATAGCTAAATCCAAAACAATGCAAGGGGAGGTTAAGTGCTGTGCTGGCTTCTGCTTTTCAGTTTAATAATGTGCCTCAATCCTGTGAAGTACTGTGGGACTTCAAGGCTTGAGATTATCATTGAAGTTTTGTATCAAAACGCATTTTATATTGGCAAACTTCCCATTTACCTTCTAGTCTTTTTATTTCACGAAGAGTGGATTCTTCTGTACAATTTTTTTTTTTTTCCTAATGTTTGCTTGCTGCAGCTCCTAAACCTTTGGGCTGTCTTACCTGATACCAAAAAAATAAATAACCATAATCTGCATTCTCCATGTATTACTTTTCACTCCCACCTGCTGCAATCTTGCCCTAAAAAACTGCAAAAACATGTTGTATGGGACTTTTACATATTCCTGAGATTACTGAGCTAAATCTTCAATCGTCAGCAGCAGCAAGCAGCACAGTGGCCTTGCTGCCTGTCAGGGACTGAGCACTCTCTTATTGAGGGGCTGAGCTTCTCTTATTCTCTGGGAATAAGTATTGTGATCTTAAGGTAACACGTCCTGTTCTCTTTCAGCAGTGTCTAGCAAAACTACTAAGCTACCACCTGTGTATTGTAGTTTAAATGCAAGGATCTTTTTTTTTCTTCAAACAGCAGGGAGTTACTACAACAATACTTAAGTCTTCATCTGTTTTACAGGACAGAAAAAAGGCTCTGGAGGAGATGATTGGATATTACCGCTTCTGTAGCTCTTGTGAAGAATTTCAGTCATGGATGAAAGATAAAGAGAACATTTTCCGGACTCTTCAGCCTCAAGCAGACAATGTGGAGGTCATGCAGCAGAAATATCAGGTACCCCTTTTCCCTGCTCACGGATGACACCTTTTAAATCAGATTGGCCTTGGGAGAATAGATGAAGTTGAGAAATGAAGTTTTGAGAGTTTTTTCATTCATTTCAACTTATGGAATCGTACATAGATCAGATATTTCTTTCATAGAAAGCATGCCAAGCTTATTGAAGCTGATGTAATTATGTCCTTTTAAACTCTCCTGTGGATGTGGTATCCTGTACAAATATCATGTACAGAAGGACTCTTTTTGTGGTTTATCTTATGCCACTTGAAGAAAAATGCCAGATGATGAAAAAATCCTGCAGTGCACTTGCATTCCAGTGGAGTGGGATGTACGGGCATAGGTGTAGTGTGCACACCAGAGGAGGTCAAAAGGGCTATAGGAGAACTACATGCACAGGTGTGTATGGTGTCAGAAGACAGGTAAATGGAGAAGCCAACTGTGAAAGTGAGAGATGAGTGGGTATGATGGATTATTGAGAATCGTGTCCATAGAAATGGAAAAACCTCAAGTTCTGCATTCTTACATCTTTTCTGTTTTAGAGCTTTTTAACGGAACTGGCTGCAGGCAAAGGCCAGCTGGGAGACATTGAAAAGTTAGCTGTTAAATATGGAAAGACCAGTCCCACGAAATATTCTGAGATCCAGGTTTGGCTGGAAAAGATCAACAGGAGGTAAAGGCGCTACTGATAAAACAGAGGATTATCTCATGGGGGCAATTGGAGAGCTGACCTTTCATGCTTGATCTAGACTACACTGAGAGAATACCTGTCTGACAGATTTTTAACTCCCAGAATTGGTTTGAGGGGAGGTTTTCACATGTGGCTGAGGTTTGCTGTATGCGGGTGCGGCTGCTGCCACCAGACAGGGACTGGGGCAAAGGAGCAGGGGCTGCACACTGGGGCCTGGGCTGGGCCTCGCAGCCGGGGCCTGTCCCACCACCCCAGCCAGGGAGCAGGGCAGGCAGGGGGCGGTGGGCAGCCCATAGTCACCACGGCCGGACTAGTCTGTGGTGAGGGGGCAGGGCTGCGGCCCGGCCAGGAAGCCCATTTTTGGAGTTGGGGCTGGGCCTGGGTCTGCAGGGCCAAGGCTGGGCTGGGGCTGGACCGTGCTGGCCTTTGATGGGGGAGCTGCTTCTGGACTGCCCTGGTCACAGCCGAGGGCTGCCCCATGCCTGCTAGGTCTCAGGCCAGGTTGGGAGTCCCTCATGGGGGGATGTTTTGGGGGGTACATGCAGCTCCATGGGCCTGACCCCATGGGAGGAGCTCGGGGCTCAAATAGCCCAAGCTGACTGTCAGGGTGCAGCGAAGGCCAGCTGCTCCCTTTGGGATGGGGAGCCAGTGAGGGGAGAGGGGCCTTGGGAGACAGGGCCGTTCCCACAGAGAGGCAAGCAGGACAGGCCTGGGATGGTAGCCAGGGCCAGAAGTGAGTCCCAATCCTCAGAGCTGCCTGGCAGCCTGTCCCTACTGTCACCAGTGGGACGAGGGCAGTTGTCAGGTGTCAGCTGGCCCTCAGCCTGGTGTCATACCTCCAGGACTGGGGGTGCTTCTAGGCCCTCAACACTGAGATATTTAAACTGCAGCAATTTGTGTGTGTGTGTGTGTGTGTGTGTGTGTTAAAGCACAACATGCATCCACCCACAGGTGACAGCGATGGATTCAGAGCAGTTCTGTCTGTATTGTGCTGCAGCAGCTGATTTGGTTACTTAAACATCAGGGTGAGGGTGCCCTTCACAAATATTGACAGGAACATCAAACCCTGTTTGACTTCACCAAGTATGTTTAGTACCTGTTGTGTACGTACTGGCACCATGCCACCCAGATGGAACGGAGAGGCACAGCCAGATCCTGATTTTGAGCGCTGCTGTTTATTTGCATCGTGTCCAGTGTGTTCTGGTCGCCTGAGCAGGGTCCCCTTGCTTGAGATGGCACTGAGATGAACTATGAGGCTGTGGGGGAGTGCTAGTGTTCACCCCCTCAGCCAACTTAAGTCCTGATGAAATCTTTATGCAAGACTTTTTCTGAATAGAAAAAGGATATAGCTCATGTATAATGAAGGCTATAAATTGAATCTGCTCTCTAGGTGAAGGCAAGTTTTGGGGTAGTGGCTAAGGCTAGATGCATGTAATCCGATTGTCTCTCTCCAAGGTGGGAACGCATGGAAACTCTGAAGGAGGAGAAGGGCTCTGAGCTGATTGGAGTGGCTGATGTGAGGACGTTTCTTCAGGACTGTCAGAGCATAGGAGTACTACTGCAAGACAAGATGGTCCAACTCAGGGATCTGGAACCAGGGAACTCACCTGCTGGCCTGGAGTCAGACAAGCGCAAACTGTCTACATTTGAGAGAGAGGTCCTGGTGATAGAGAGGAAAATTGAGTACTTGAGGAGTGTTGCAAAATCGTAAGGAATCTGCTCTTTATTTCCATATTCTTTGCTAGTTCTCTAAGATCATGTTGTAAATTATGGCTATAAAGAGAACAAATAGCTTGTGAAGTTACCCTTGAAGTTTTTCTTTCTAGCAACCTGAAGAACTGACTTGCCTGCTGGATTGAGATCGTCTCTCTTGAGTATGGCTGGGTGATTGGTGAAGTGATTGCTTCCAGACCTCACTGTAGGAGGATAAATACCACAGGATTGTTTGTGGCTCTAACAAATTGTCTCTACTAATGGGAGTTACTTCCACATTTTGAACTAGGTATCATTTAGGTCCTGAAAGAGGGTAATCAGCAGAAGCAAGGATGAAAGGAGAAAGATAGCAGAGAATTGTGCACAGGAGTTTGAATTTGAAATATGAATTTGAAGTTTTTTACTTCTTTAAGTTTTCTGTACATTCACAGTGGGAATGAATCATTGAACCACAACAGTGTTACCAGAGTCTTTCACAGGGATGCACTTTCTGCAGTACACCATATCCACACCAATATTCCTTGCTAGTGTGGAGCATTTGTTGCCTTAGCTGACTTTATTTTTAATGGGAGTGTAAATATCCAAATCCATTCCTTTTAAAGAGTATTGATTCAAGCTCTAAATGCCTGAAGTGTTCATCCCATTGAATGTACTTTATCTTCTCTTGTAGGATTAAGGACACCAACCCTGCAGAGAGCAGGGCCATCACTGAGCAGGTGGAGAACATGGAGAGGCTTCTGGCAAAGCTCAAGCTGGAGACCCAAAAGAAGCGTGACATTCTGCAGCGGGCCCAAAATCAACAGTCCTTCCTGCAAGACAGCCGCAGGCTCCTGCTTTGGGCAGAAGGCATTCGGGAGAAACTGAGCAGTGAAGAAATGGGTGTGGACGTGGCTTCTGCAGAGCAATTGCTGAAGGAACATCAGGACCTGCTGAAAGAAATTAGGTCGCAGAAAGAAAGGTAGATTCTGTCAGGATGGGCAAAGCGGGGTGATATGACAACAGTACTGTGAAGATGAAACATGTCTATCGTGTACATAAATTGTGTATGAAAGTGATGCCAAGAGTTTATTCAAATGCTCTTGAAACTTAGTGTCAAAAGGAGACTGCGGAACGCAAAATCCAGTTAGCTTTTGCATACTTATCCTGATGGCTGATGGAGGGGGAAGGAGGAGCTGTATGTTTGGACTAGTATTCCACAAGGTCTCCTGACACTCGGATAGTGCCATCTGCACTTTATTTCATTTCCCCCAGTCCTTCCCTTCTCAGTCCTTATGCTTCCAGTTGCCATCATCTTCAGTTCTCCTTCTGCACTGTTATGAAGTTCCAGATCCTGAGTTGGCCCTCCTCTCCCTTTTAATGGGAAAGCCTGCTTATATGGGCTTTCAATCCAAATGGGGAAATCTCACCTACTGCCTCCGGCATGTATCCCTGAGCAAACAACCAGTTGCACTTTGTAGTGCACAACCATAGCTAGCGGGAAAATAGTGAAAGGGAGGGAGGGAAGCTTAATGTCCAGGCACTGCCAAGAGAGCAAAGAGCTGTGATGAAAGAGAATTCATATTCCCTCATGCAGTGAGGTCTCACTTTTCTTTTTGACTCTGGGAAGATTTGTGCAGCTGGAAGAGCTAGGGCGCAAAGTAGTCCACGAACAACCCAGTAACCGCAAGACCGTAGATGTCCACCAGGCCATGGAGAGGCTTGCCAAAGAGAACAAAGAGCTGGAGAAAATGTGGGAACAGCGACGAAAAAAGCTGCAGGACGGCCTGGAATTGCAGAAGTTCAATAGGGAAGGAGACCGTATCAATGCAGCCCTCTCTGGCCATGAGGCCTTTCTCCGGGGGGATGACCTTGGGGTATGTACAGCAGCTGATTTTGTTTTCTCCAGCTTCATCTCCCCATCCAGGGAGTAGCAACAATTAGATCAGTTTCCTCATTCTTATGGTCATGGCATTTTAATACTTGGAAACTAGACTTTCCAGTTCTTAATAATGTTCTTATGTTCTTACTCATCTTAATAAGAATGAAGCTCATTGTCTCTCAAAAAAAAGTTTTAAAAACAGCTAGAGTTGTGATTTGTTGCTGTGTTTGTACACGTGAGATGGTTTATATACAATTGACTCATCCATTTGGTGGCTAACCATTAAAAAAAAAAGGTTTTGGCTTGAACATAATTAGGGGTTTTTTTGGTGAAGTAAAAACCTGACTTTTAAAAAAATAAAGCTTTTTCTTTTCATTAAGTATTTTAAGAACATTAAAGTAAATGAATGGAAAAAACAAATGCAGGCAATAGTCACAAAAATCAGTGTAGGAGGAGGTTGTGGTATCTCACCATCTTTTATGTTTTCAGCTGAAACTGAAACTTCGATACTTTTGGGTCAACTAAGTGGAATAAAGTTTTACTTCGTTACAGCCTTCCGTATTGCATGTCCCTAGATGTGCCAGAGTGCTGGCATAAGTTCAGAATGCAGTTTTTCTTAAAAGGTGAAAATGGAACCATAATGGAAACATAAAACAGAGGAACCTGATATGATACAACCCTAAACACCTATGGCTTGTTTGTAGCCCTGCACATCCTTAGGCACATGCAAAATGTACACTGTATCTCCTGCCTGAAAAAGAAGGGGAAAAATAAGGTCCAAAATTTTTTTCCATTGCTACGGAAACAACATATGACCAAGAAAAAACTTGATCAAATTTTCTTTCTTAAATGCAGGACCATGTAGATGCTGTTCGAAGCCTGCTGAAGCAACATCAGGAATTTGAACAGCTGTTGATGGCGCTGAAGAAACGAGTTGAAGCACTTAATGAAAATGGGGTGAACCTAATAGAGAGCAAGCACTTTGCATCTCACACGTGAGTCCAAACTCCTTCCTTTTTTATTAAGCTTTGATAAATGATCCAGTGTGATTAGGGTGAAATGAAAAACTTTCAGCCAGGATTTAGTTGACCTCCAAGTTGTGATCTGCTGGATGAGGGGGGAAAAAGGGATTTTTTAAAAAAAAAATACAGACTTCTTGTGCTCTCAGGACAAATAAGCAAAATGCTTTAGGTTAAAAGTGGCATTTGACAGAATGCTAGAATAATCCACCTTGTATCATAAATTACATATAGTGTAAACTCATTAAACAAATTTTCCTTCATTTGTTGATGTCACACATTAGAATTAATGTTTGCTGTTAAAAAGTTACAGAAGACTTCACAAGGAAATAGCTCATCAGGAGCAGCTCCTTCATGTTTTTGTCGAAGCTGAACTGTCATCTGTAATTCCTTTACTGTTCTAGAGCGACTAGGATCTAGTAAGGGGACCTCTGCATAAACAAGAATGAGAAATATAGGGTCAGAATGGACCTCTTGGGTCAAAAAGACCATGTTCTTGTGATCACAAATGATAATGTCTTGAAAATTCCCTCCACAAATTTATAAAACTGCTCTTAAAATCTGATTTCTTGCCAGCACTACTACCATTAGAAGGCCATTCCAGAGCCTCATTGAACTTACATCACTGAGAAAATTATTAGTTAAGGTGGAATATTTGGCAAACAGAAAGGTCTGGGTGTTTTAGTCAAACACACATGACTGCAACTCACTAATGTAACACAGCCATACAAAAAGAAAATCCAGAGCAGCTGGCAAGCAATAGCTGCTTTCCAGATGAGCCCAGCATGGTCATGGGATAGGGCCATATACCCCTTCGTCCTATCAACAGAAGTGTTGAACTAGATTCCGTTTATATCGTAGTCATGACTACAGTACAACCAAGGGGAACAAATATGACTAGTACTGCATTGGACTTCCTGTTTTTCTTGGTAGCATTAAAGAGAGAATGGTCACTCTCCAGCGAAGGTGGGAGCGGCTGATACAAAGCAATGCCAAGAGAAAACAGAGGTTGTTGGATTCCCTAGAGCTACAGGTAAAAGCACTGATACTGCAGATTTGGTCAGGCATGTGTGAAGTAATTTTACCCTTTGTCTTAATATGGGACAAATCTCAAACTGCTGAGCATTCCTACTGCAGCTCACTTTCTCTTTGGCTATGAGACAGAGAATTTCACTTTCCAAGGAGCAGGTGGTGCACTGGTGATAAATCTTAGAAAGCCATAACTATAGCAAAATACCAAAACAAAAATTGAGATATTGAATGAAAAATATCAACAGAATGTTATGTCTGCTGGATAATTTTATTCTGCTTACTACTTATTTTTGTTCTGGGCTTTAATATTTTGGCACAGTTACTTAAAGTAACTGTACTTTTGGCACCAAATTTAGCTTCCAGTGCTGAGATACAAAGTTATACTGGAGGATTGGACCACTTATGGTTAAAATAGTCTATCAAAAATGCAAACGTTTACTGACAATTAAAGGCAACAGATTAGTAAATGTGGTAAAAAAGGGACTAAGAGATACTACTCTGAGGGCTTAAAAACTCGTCAATCATTCAAGATCATACCTCTGAGCAGTGATTATGTAGAACAACTTTTATATGAAAATATATCACATTTCCTAACTGTTCAAAAAAAAAAATCAGGGCTTGATCCTAACAGCAAGGATGCACTGCACACCCACACAGAATCAGAAGTTAAATCAATTTAATCCTGTTTGTTTCTGCAAGGAGTTTAATCGTGATGCCGCTGAGCTTTTGATATGGATGGAAGAGAAGTACAAGATTGCATCAGATGAATCCTATCGTGATCCAACAAATGTTCTACGCAAACTGAAATGGCATGAGGCTGCTGAAAAGGAAATGATGGCTAATGAGGAGCACTTTGCAACACTGATAAAGGTGAAGGCAGTTTTGGAGCTAAGTCTTCCATCTTGTCCTAAACTTCATAGATGCTGATCTGCTCAAAAAAATGATATTCTGTGTTTCTCCAGAAAGGAAATCAACTGATTCGAGACAACCATTATGCTGCAGTTTCTATCCAGGAGAAGATGTCAGAGCTTCAAAAGAAGTGGAAGGAATTGTATGGCAAGATGATAGAGCGAGGTGACAAGCTGAGACAAGCTGGGCAGCAAGAACAGCTCATGGAACTGCTCCAGGTCAGGAGGTGATGGGGAACAGAGGGGAGGAATGGCCTAGGAGCCTGGTTCCTCTGTTGTGTGGTCCTCACAAAAAAAGAGCAGAATACCATCCAGATAAAAGTGTATTTTAAGGTGTCCATTTTGTCTACAGTCTCAGGAGAGAAAACCCAATATAACGCTGACCAAGCTCACTCCAAAGCTATGAGCAGGGTAACAGTGCCAGCACAGCACCAAGACACAAAGCTGTTGAACGCAGGCTCAGTACTGCATCTGTGTGGCCATCCTGTACTGGGAAAACAAACCAAACTCTCTGCATGGGTCAATGCTGTGCAAACGTGACTGCTTGCTTGGAGTCAGTTTGGGGGTTGGAGGCATGGCACTGTATTAAGTATGTTGTCATCCAGGCAAATTGTATAAGAGGAACGATGTGCTGTGAAGCAGTTTTGATACCAGTATGTCATGGAACTGCTGTTGTGTTGTAGCTACAATCTGAAGCCCTTGAAGATTGTTTCATTGTTTTGTATTATGTCACTGAAGATAGTTCAAAGAGGCTGTTTTTAATGATGTGCTTTTGTATCTCAGAGAGAAGAGTACTCCAAAATAGTGTGCAAAACAAAATATTCCCAGGAGATGTCTCTTAGAGACACCTGGCCATCATGTTACCAAGAAAGGGCATATGGATTTAAAAATTGTGTCCAGGAAGCTGTCATGGGAGGGGCTGAGTGAAAGAAAATGATGTTGAAAGGTCAATAGGAGTGTGCTGTAATCTTTTCCTGGCAGGATGCCAAAAAGAAGATAGAGAAAATTGAGAAAGTTCTTCAGGAATCGGAGACAGGCCATGATTTGCGCTCCAGCCGTGATCTACTCAAGCAGCACAGGCAGCTGGAAAATGAGACACGTGAGCTGGCAGAGAAAATGAACTCTATTGTATCTCATGCGAGGAAAATGGCCACCAATCACTTTGACTCCCAGAGGATTCTGGATGAAACACAGAAGTATCTGAAAAGGTGACGTATCACTCTCTTTTAGTCTTCATCCCTTGTGACAAGTAGCATTCTTTGTTCTACCTTCTAGTAAATGTCTTTCAGTTGATTAGGTTTAACCCATATTTAGGAATGATTTGTCCTCCCACTTGATCTGCACCTACACAGCTGCCTCTTGACCCACCTCAACCTTTATTACTGAACCTTGCTTCTGGCCTGCTGCATTCCTCCTCTAGTGCTTTGCTTATCCATAGGTCATCCACTGCTTTCTAAGAGGTGCAGTGATCCAGCATTCAATAGTGACTAGCTCCTTAAAACATCACAGGACAAGCCTAGGACTTCAAAATTGTAAATCACTTTTCCTCTGCTTATGTTTAGTGTTATTGTATAAGTCTACTTGCCAAAAGTAGCCTTCTGGAGAAGGGATTCTTGTATGTGCAGCCAGCACTAACCATTGAAATTTAATTGCAAAGAAATGTCCAGTGTTTTCTCATCTTCACAGTGGTATCCTAGCCTAATTCCCTTGGCAGAATCAGGATAAAGCTTTATTTTAACATATATTTATGGATGACCCCTAGGTTTGAGTCTTTGCAAGCACCTCTTGATGAAAAGCGTAAGTTGCTGGAAGCTGCAGTGGATCTCTATGAGTTCTACCATTATCATGACATGGAACTGAACTGGATTAATGAGCGATTGCCTATTGCCCATTCCACTAACTGTGGGAAGTCCTTGGATGTGGCTCAAAGCCTGTTGCAAAAACACAAGGTAACTCCTTTAATCAAGTGTGTTATAGCATGTTGGTACATTGCATTTCACCTCAGCCTGAAACCCAGAACCTGCACAGTTCTCCTTTACGTTCAGGAAGGCCGTTGCAAGCAAAATGTATTGCCACACTTTCAATGAGTACATTCGCTGATCCCAGCACTAGCCCAGCTAAAATGGTTCCAGTGGATTGAGACAAGTCAGCAATGTGGTGATGATTTTCAGAGCAAACATGAAATTCCTGTGGGAACTGCAAAATTTCTCATATTTTGTAGTATTATTATTCTGAGAAATTTTGTAGCTCTTCTCATTAAAAGTGGATAAAAAGCTAGTGTACCTCACACTAAATAGAAAAAAAAAATGAGTTTTTTGTTTTGTGGGTTGATCTGAGTTGAATATTTTGACTGTTATATGCTCGTCCTATTTTAGTTCTATGCTTACTGCTTCATTATATGTGCAGTCTTGAGGTATGTGCATGCTAGATTCTCTAGGAGTGCATATAACAGCCATTTAATGTTTATTTTAGTTCTGTACTGCTTGTAAAATGGTTTGAACAAGCCACAGTCAATGTATTTATGAAGACAGGTTAACACTGATTTCTTGAGAATTTCATTCTTTGTAGCAGTTCCTCGCAGCCAGAGGAGCACCTCAGAGCTGCCCTGCACCACAGGCAGCACTGGATTTTGCAGCACCTGGATTGCAAGTTCCATGGGAAAGGTTATAAGACCAGTGGGGAGGCTTTATAGAGCAGGAGTCTAATGATTTTCATGGTACTGTTGACAATGTCCCTCTTCCCATCATCCTCCAGCCCATTTATCTTCTGGGATATTTTATTTTCCCATCAGCAGCTCAACACTCTTTTCTGAATCCCCCAGCTTTGTGTCTCGTCCCTTGTCCTGCTCCATCTCCCAACCTCCCTGGCTGTTGAGCAGGGGAAGGGGCAGGTGCATGGTAAGGAGAAGGGGTAGAATCAGGCCAGAGCACCAGGCTGAGGACTTCGGTGAGCAATGCTGAGGATGTAGGGAAGTTAGGGGATGTCTGCTGCCACCTTGCAGACTCTTACCTCCTCCCTCAATGGCAGCACCAAGAGCAGAGCATTATACTAGCGGGGCTGGGACTGGTGGCTGAGGCTGCAACTATTGTAGAACCAGACAGTCCTTGTGTCCATTGGCTATTCTGTGCCCACTGTCACGAGCTGCCAGTTTTGCTTAGGACTAGGACCACGTAGAATTTCTTTGTCCTCACATACCCTTCCTTTATTCCTGTTTTTTCTCTTATCTCATTCCCAGGAACTGCAGGCAGAAGTGAATGCCCACAAACAACAAGTCCAGCGCGTCCTGGATAAAGGAAAGGCAATGGTTGTAGGCCAGCACCCATCTGCTCAGAAAATAAGTGAGAAATGCCAGGAGCTTATGACTGCCTGGCAGGGCTTGGAGAAGGCCTGTGAGGAAAGGATGAAGCAGCTGCAGCACTCAGTTGGCTTCCAGGAGGTACAAATTACAGCAAAGTGCTTACACAGTAGCTTCTTCAGACAAACAAGAGGACCAAAGTTTTAGAGTGAATAACAAAACAGCTTTATTGTGACTGGTATTCACTTCAGTTGCTTGAGGCCAGACTCATGGGAATGGAGGACTGGGTTGCGTGGCTGAATGCAGCCCCCAGTCTAGAGCTGCTGCTCTAGAGGTTTGCCTTGGACTCTGTACCCATCCCTTATGGTTGTGTGTAGAACACACATTTCTCCTAGTAGTAGCTGCTTTCTCAATAGCATTATACATCCTCAGGCTTTGACTTAAGTAATACTATGGATCCTGAACTGGCCCTTCATACTGGAGAATTATGACAAGGAAATCAGAAAAGAAGGGATCTCTCATGCCATCCAATCTTTGCCTATTCCAGGCAACAATGTTCCAGGCAACAAAATGATACTGAGAAACTGATAACACTCTTTCACTCTCAGAGCAAGTAAGGACTTTTGGCCCTATTATTTTCAACAGGATACTGACCTTTATGTTTAGCCCGTTTAAAAAAAAAAAAATGCATGCAAATATTTATCTTGATAATCCAGATTTTCTGTCGTCAGTGGGTCATGTAGGAGTGCAATTATTCAGATAATATGTGCAGTTTTGTAGACATAAACAGCATTTGCACAGAGTTCACAGGCCCACTTAAAGTATGTTCCCTGGGGAATTGATCATCTGGCTCTTATTTCCTCCATCTGTATAAACAGCTGTCCATACTATAGGCTTTATGAAGCCTGATTTTTATAGGTGATTTGAACTTCTCAGGAAGGAGAAGGAAATATCACACTGATATTATACAGTTAGCTCCTACCCTTAGTGAATAAGACAAAGGAAGAGTCAAGTAAGGATAGTGATGTGAAGAAAGAAAAGTGAGACAACTTGAAACTTACCGCCAGAGCTTTGATGCCTGGAGAAGACCTTAGTTATCCGGCACTGAAGTCTTGCATCTGTGGCCCCCTTCACCTTCATATGATTTGACAGAATGACAATGTGGAATAGTAGTTCTTGGGATTAAATATTCTTTATTTGTTATTTAATAAAACATCACAGTAAATCTTACAGTGCACCCTCCATTTAGAATTTGTTATGTCAAAAAAATAACATGAGTATTTTGAAAGTTGAGGTAGAAACTAATTTGCTTTCTCTTTAACTGGTAGTTTTTAATGAATACTTCAGACCTGGAGGCTTGGATAGCAGAAAAACATCCACTTGTGACAAGCAAGGACTATGGTAAGGATGAAGATGGAACACTGAAACTCCTCAAGAAACATAAGGTATTTCTCTGCTTACATTCTGTATGCTGGCCTGATCTTCTGGTCTGTCTGCAGTTGTAAAATGTTCTGTCTCATTGGTACTTAAGTGTGCAGTCATCTACAAGATATTTCACATTGATGTATGTCTACATGTGAATGGACTAATAGAAGAGATCAATGCAGCTTACTAATACAGTTGGAAAAAATGTAGTTTGTGGAAAAAGGAGGATGGTGAATATTCTCATTTTTCTGAGACCAAAACTGTCTGTGATCTGGTATCTGCTTTTCAGTCTCAACAGATGCATGCAGAAGCCTTATTTTTGTCCTAGAATCAAATACTCCAGGAATAATTTTCTCTGCCTAATAATTCATCAGGAATTTCTAATTGTCTTTATTCACCTAATTTCTTTGAATTTAGGTACACTTCTTTTCAAAAAAATGTTGCTAGAAAATGATCTAAAATCGATCAAGTCTTGGAAACATCACATGCAGAGTTTTTCTCCTCTTTTAATGTCTCAATGACTACACCATAGGCTGGTGCAAAAGTTCAAACAGTGGATATCTTGGACAACTGGCTCTTAATCTGCTCTTTTCTCTGCCAGGCACTGGAGCATGAGATTGCCATTTACCAAAATTTGATGAAAGAACTGAGTGAAAGTGCCCAAACTCTTCCTCTCGCGGGCTCCATCCAGTATGTTGAGGTTGATTCACCAAAGGAACAAGTTCATTCAAGACTCCAGGAGTTGCAGGAACTAGCAGCAGCAAGGTATAAACCAGAACTTCCCCTTGGATCCTAGATTTGATTCAAAGCCCACTGAAGTCAACAAAGGGTATCTCCAGTTACCTCACTGGAATTTAGATCATATCTCCTCTTTTTTCAGTTGTATTTAGGAAATTGCTTGTTTCTGTATTAGAATTCTGTATACCTATGAGCTTTTCATTATTGGTAAGCAAGAGCTATACATAGCAGAAGGGAGACAATCACAGTTACATTTTTCTTTATGTCCAGTGGCTGTGCTAGTATAGGAAGGGTTTTATTCTTGAATGAGTAATTTACTTTTCATTTCACTTCCTTTCTGTTGTTGTTACAGTAAGATGTTTACAACAGGACAGTTTGCTTGTACACAGGGTTTTTAAACACTTCTGGTTTGTTGTCAGGAAGGAACAAATGTCTGAACAGTTTAGATTCTTCTTCCACAAAAAATTCACTCAGAAAAGGAATGGGGCTCTGCAAGTAGAATAACAAATAAATGAGTATGAATACTAGAATAATTAAGCCTAGAAATGCTGATATTTTACCTTTTGTTTTTATTCTTGTTTGCAATTAAAAAAGTAAAAGCATCAGTAGAAAATCCTGTGAATGAAAAGTTCAGAAAAAGAAATAATCTAGAAATATCAAAACGCTTGTGTGTGTTGAACGCAGAAATGTTTTGTGTTCATTCATGCTTAATGTTAACCTGGGTCTTGTGGTGCCTTATTGGTGCTCTGGTTTGTGCCTCTGATCTTCATTCTCCTTGGCGGGCTGGGCTCTCTCAGCAGGCTACATCTCTTGGGATGACCATTTGTGATTCGAACAGGGAAGCCAGGTTCATCTTTCCTGGAATATTTGCACAATGGCCAGGCAGTGTTAGCAGATGGAAAATTGGTATTTTGTCTACATGTCAGGCTGTATTGTAAGATACTCTAGATGATCAGAAATATGCAGCGGGTTGCAGTAATTTTGCTGAAGAGGCAATGTGAGCAGAATTGCATAAAATGGCTTTCATAGCATTTGCCTTCCTGGTGCACCATCCTCAGTTAGAAAGATGTCCTTCTCATTTTCGTAAGTATTACAATTATCTTTAGAAAGACAGATCTGGAAAAAAATGAAGGGTATTCTTATGGGAAGAAAAAAAAAAAACAACCCCAAACTAAAAACAAAACCAGGGAGAGAGATCAGCTATGCACACTGCTTTTCTAGGAAACTCAGCCAATGAGTCTGACCTGGCTGACAGCTGTCATCCTACAAACATAATTTCCAGTCTTGAGAAATAAAGTCAGCTCTTTCATTAGAGAGAATGAGTCTTGATGGTGAGAGGTTTTGGGGATTAATAGTGAGAAAGTTACTGATTGCCCTCCTCTTATATTCCCTTGGTCTCTTACATTCCCTTGTCTTATCTCCTTCTCCCAACAGAGGGAAGAAGCTGGATGAGACTCTTGTCTTGCATGAGTTTCTACGAGAGTATGAAGACCTGCAAGACTGGATCACTCAGCAGAAACAAACAGCCAGCTCTGAAGACTATGGAAATGATTATGAACATGTCTTGGTGAGTTTTTTGAGTAATGGATCAAAAATCAACCAAACTGTATGTTGTGAGACTGTAAAAAGATTCTAAGGTTGTCCTTGAAAACTTATAAGACAGAGTAGGAACGAAGTATAAATAACTGGGAGATGGAAGAGAAAAGGTTGAAGAGTGGGTGGGAAGGATTGACTCGTTATGACAGGCAGGCAGCATTGCCTAACACTTACACCCTGTTACCGTGGGGGCTGAGCTGCGTGAAACAACTGCATGTTAAAATGTTTACGCCCTCAGAGAGCAACTCCTTTCTATTTTTAATAACCAGATATTTCAGTGTTGTGTCCATTAAGGATTTTTTTCATCACAAATGCTGATGTATGGACATCTACAGCTATACCTCTTCACACGGCACAGAAACTAATCTAATGTCAGCCCGTTCAAAGTCAATAGCCATTCAGAATCCTCATTTTTGTAATTTATTTCAAAATATCTTGTGTCCTAAATCTTAAAATTGGACTACATCATTCAGTTATAGTACTGAATACACATTTCATTCATGAAGTGAAAACATATCATTTAATAATTGAAATTCATTGTACATTGGATGTTTGTTTCTATCCCCAGTAATAATGTTTCTGCCTCCCATCTGCATCACAAATCTCATGTTTTGCTAATAGTTTGTAGCTCCTCATGGTCTTTGGAGGTAAAATCCAGTCATTCTCTGCAGTTTCTCCATCTCCAAATATCATCAACTTATTACCTGTCTTTTGGCTGTGCTGGGATAGCTGAGCAGGTATGCTTGGGAAAAGCAAGCACTCAGAATGACTTTTTTGTTATTGTTGTTTTTCCTTCAAAAGCAACTTTGTGCCAAATATAACACGTTCCGACGCCAGTTGGAAGCAGCTGGGAAAAGAGTTGTGGCTTGCCAGCAGCTAGCAGACAACTTGCTGAACTGTGGACATTCTGAGTCCCGGGAAATTCGGCAGAAGCAGAAAGAGCTAAGGTAGGATACTTGTGTTAGCTCTATAATGCTTTGTCCTTTCAATTCACTCTCAAGGACGAGGAAGTGAGAAGGAATTAGAAAAGGGTAAAGCATGTCTTTTCAATTCTCTAGTTGCAAAATATGTGGTTTGCTTACTGATACAGAGCTGCTGCCATGCCTCATTTAAAAATAGACGACTATAATGCAGACGTTATCTGCTTGCCGATTTGGCTTCTTGTAAATTGCATCAGAGGTGCTTTACAAGTAAGGGATGAGTGAACTTCCTTTGCCCTTTGAAACAGGATCACCTAACTGAAAGGCTAGGAGTTTAGTTGCTTCTTTATTGCTTCTGATTTTTGAGTTTGAATCCCATGACTGGTCTGCAGAACAACATTAAGATGTTCTGAGCTTCTTATGTATGGCATTGGCGCAAACTGGCCCAAAAGAGAAGCATGAAGGAATAGTAGGTTCTGACTCAGTCCTCCAAGTCCTGCATATAAAACCTGAAAAGCATATTGGAGAGGGGTGCCCTTATATAGGATCATCTATTTAAGAGCCTGGAGCAGACAGGAGGATATGGATAGAGTAGGGTGAGAGACATGCTGCCCCTCAGAGAATCACTCCAACAGAATTTAATGGCTGGCATGAAAAACAAAGAGGTGGTCTTGTTTTCAGTCTTTCTTCAGGCTGTTAATCTCCTTTACTCCTAGTTTGAATGTTTTACATGTTTCTTTTCCCCATCCTCCCTTGTAGGAACTCCTGGGAGGAGCTGTTGGAAATTACCAGATTACGAGGTGAGCGGCTGAGAGATGCTGAGGCAATTCACAAGTGTTACCAAGATCTGACAGATGCTCTGGCCCACATTGAGGTAAAAAATAATGGGAAAGCCTCATATAATGAGAACTTCATTTCAGCTTAATTTGTGGAGTTATTCTTATGATTCTCAGTGTGCTTACTGCTGACTTCTAAAAAAAATCTCAGTAAGAAAACTGTGTGATTACTCAAAGTGTTAAAAAAAAAATAATCCTGAGTAATCCTTAGACACCTGACTGGTCACCTTATGAGAACCATTGGTGAAACCAGGTGGAGCTAGAGTTGCTGATCAGTGGGATAAGCTGAGAAGACCAGGGCTTGAACTAAGCTGTCTTACAGTGCAATGCAAATAGTAATGTTTGCAGTCATCAGGCCTGACTAAGAAACTGTTTACTGCCTCACTGTGGTTCTTCTTTGTATACCATTGTAGCTTTATGTGCCAAAGAAATAACTGCCTTGTGAAAAAGGCATTTGTCTGGATTACAGTGACCATTAGCCTGGAGGGTTGTCGGGCAATCATGTGACCTGATGCAAAAACCTGGGGCAGAAATCTTTTCCTCGCATTTCAGTGCCCAGTACTGGCAATAATTTCAAACAGTCCCAGTGTGAAAACTAGGAGGAGAAGTCCCAGTGAAAATATTTAGGCTTCTGTTTTATCTGAGCATCCTGAAGAATTTCATGGAGAAACCACATCCTTGCTGTAATGAGAGGTGTGGTTTCCCTAATGCAGATGTGTACAGGAGGTGGCGATCCAACAGAGCTTCCACTGTTTGCAAGGCAACAGGGCTTTGTTAGGTTGCATGCGGTAGATTTTCTACTTGCTTGTACTGGCAGAGGCTGCCCTATTCAACTATGTTATTCCTGTTTTCTTTCCCTGTCATGAATGGAAAATCAAGCGTCATAATATTTCGCTGTATACCAGCTGGGATTTTCAGAACCTGGTGCATATTTAACTTCAATGATGAAGTAGTTAATTCTGTGGCAGTGACAAGTGATAGTTCAGAAACACTTCAAGGACCAGCTGTGGGTTTATCCCCATGCTGAGTTTGGTCCAGGCAACCAATACACACTTCTTGCATTGCATCTTGTTAATAAGCTTCACTACTGAGTGAGAGAGCAATTCAGTCATCTTGCCCATCCCTTCCTGTATACCCTGGTTAGATGTCTACCAGAGAAAGCCATTTCTCATAGGAACATAGTACTAGAAGATCTTGCTTAAGTCACCAACTCCAGTGCCATCATAGCATAGGCAACTACAACATGCATGTCCTTTTACAGTACCTTACAAAGATGTGTTGTTGGTACTCCAAACCGGCCTGTGAATCTATTACAGAAATGCACTTCTCCAATGGTTAGAAATGTTCTTCTAATTTTCACCTAAATTGACCTGGAGCAAGTTTCTAATCATTTTATTCTAGCAACAGTGTTGTCCTCCAGCTGAAATGCCTTTTCTTTTTGCTTGAGATGTTCCCCTCAGAACCTTTGTTGAGCTAAATAAATGTTTAAAGTCTCCTTTTATGTGATAGTCTCTCCATTTCTCTCATCTTTACAGTAATCTTTCCTGAGCACGTATAACAATTTTTATCTAAAGTTGGTTCACAGATAGACCACCTGTATCCTAAAGAATGGCCTGAAACTGTTGGTTGTTAATGGTACTTTAAGAGTTCACTGTATGTCACTGCAGTAGCTATTCAAGATTGATTCCCAGTTCAAAGCCTGTAAGACATTCTCCTGTATTGTCTGATCAAAGAAAGACTTGAACCTTCATCTCTCAGTCAGGTTGGATAGCTTAATCACTAAGATACTTACAAGTGAGTTAGTAGGACAGATGTACTAGGACAGATTTTTCCAGCTTCCTTTTGCCTATCATAGTTGAGTAACCCAGGATGTCCTTAACTGTGCAGTATGAGTTGCACTACACAAAATGACTAAAGTAGGCTTGTAGTGTGTTTTGCTTGGAAGTAGACAGTGACAAAGCTTTCTCTGATTTCTTCCTTCTAGGAAAAGTCCAAAAGTATTCCAGATGATGTTGCTAAGGACATGAGAGGTGTGCAAACTCAGCTCCGGAACCATGTGGCCCTGGAGCACGAGCTCTCTGGGAATGAGCAGCAGGTAATGAAAGTCATTTGTGGTCTGTAACGTGTAGCCAAAATTCAAGTTTCCAAGACAATCATAGTAGTAATTTGGTATTGTGAACCAAATTATTACAGGCTTTCTCTGAGAGCCTGGAAATCTCTAAGGTCTTCCTTAGTCTTCTGCTTTTTTAATATGTTCAAAGTCTGATGGCAGTGATAAAGTAGGTCATTTAAAACCTTACAAATAAGGGACATATTATAATGAGCGCTGACTATTGAAGTGATTCACAGGGACATTTTGATCACTGTTTGAAATGTATGATTATGCCAGGCTTTATGATGTGTTTACCACCTTCTTCAAAGTGTTCCAGATGATTACAAGGAAAAATCCAGAATCTGTTCCATGTGCAGAGAAACTGAATAGTCATTAAACATAAAATGCATTGATTGACTATAGAGGATTATAGAAGGAAGGATGGGGCAGCAGTCTGTAATTTTCAACAAGTTTAGAGGAGTAGGAATTGGACTGTGAGAAAGGAGGATAGGGCTCATTATACAAACTTCTGAGAAGTTTCAGCTCATGAGAACAGCTGTTGTTTAGAAAGTTTCCTTGTATATAGGAGATTTACTTAGCTTCAGCTAGACCAATAAAACTAGTATGAGTTTTCTCTTCATCCCTTTGTTTAGTAAATGTAATGGTATAGTTAACACAGCATGTGTTATATTGAAATTACTGAAGTAGTCATCCTGGTATCACTTATCAGTGACCTCGTATCTTGGCCTTGTGGCAGATAACCACAGAATTGATCCCACCAGCTACTTTTAAAGGTAAAAGAGCATGAGATATGCATGAAGAGAATGTAGCTACAGTTAATCTGTATGGTCACTGGGGAAAAGAAGGTATGGTTAGCTATTATTTGCATTACTCATGTAATAAATGGTATAGTAAAAAGGAGAAACAAAATCTGTCTGCCTATTTGAAAAATCACCGTTGTGATGAGCCATAGCAAACACTGGGTGTCACTGTTATTCCATAGAACTGAAATTAGGGAAGCTTTTGTTTGGCATGAGAAAAGTTAAGTCAGAAAATGTTGCTTGAGTTGTAGTTTCATGGACAATTAACATAGCCCTTATCATAACTTTTCTGAGATTAGCTAGATCTCGATGGCTCTCTCCTACCCTCTTCTTTTGTCCCTCGGTATAGCTGCAGGAGCTGATCCACTCTGCAGAACACGTGCTGACCCATTGCTCAAAGAAGCAAGCGGAAGACCTGAAAGCAAAGCAGCAGGCAATAGCGACCAACTGGAAGGCCCTGAAGTCTAAAGTGGAACTGCGCAAGAAACTTCTGGAACAAGCATACAAGCTTCATCAGTTTCAGGCACATGTAAGCACTTCTGCCTTCTGTCCGTTGGTACACAGGGAAAGCTGCCTTCAGTGCGTGTGAATCATAGGTGTACTTCCAAGCTGCAAAGGTTGATGTAAAAGGCTGCAGGTGCTATCTGTGTTATTAATCAAGTATTTAAGTGCTTGTAGCTATTTAGAAAGGTGTTAGAGGGTGAGGATCTTTTACCTTCTGTAGGAAGGGAAGCTTGTATCCAACTGTGTATGGGATAATTGATAGTTGTCAGAAACAGTCATCACTTCGCAGAAGTAGCAGTAGTCTTTTCAAAGACTCTGCAATTCCCACTGAGTAAAAGTGATAAAAATAGATGTTAGACTCCCATTTATAACGCCCAAAAGCTTGTTCTCTCTCTCTCATGGCATGCAATAACCCTCAGTTGACTTCATGGAATGTATCAAATACAACTCACTGTTTTTTGCAGTAACCTCTCAAGTTGCTTAAACACAGTGACATGCATATATCAGCATAATATCATCACCTGCAATGTGAAGTAGTTTTCTCTCCAAAGAACTCAGTAGGTCACTGAGCTATGATTTGCCGTGGAATACTTTGCGAATGTCAGTAGTCTCAGTGAAGGCACTTGAGCTACACCACTGCAAATTAGTAGATTATTGCTGCAAGCACTGCATTAGCAGGTACTAAAACAGCAAGGGTGGCCCCTTTTATCATGAAGGAAACTGCTAATGCAGATTTTCTGAATACCTTTACATTCTTCAGATTCTTGAGCTGTTCCAGGTGTAACTTCAGTGCCAATTAAAGATACCTCTGGTCACATTCTGTTTCCATGTTTGCTGGGAAGCAGAGAATATCCAGGGTATGCTTACCTGGAAAAAACCTTCCCACAAGTTTATCTTAAGGTTGTGAGCTGGGATCAAGACCACAATAGAGTGTACATTAATCTTTTGTGTTAGCATGAGAGAGGCTTCTGCACATTAGGCTAATCCACTTTAAGTCTCTTAAAAGTGTTCAAACCAGCATTACCTGTCATATTTCATCCAAAAATATATTGTACAGTTAGACATAAAGGATGTTTATGGCACTATGGTTTTTGGAGGGTTTGGTCGGTTTGGTTTCTGGCAGTTAAGAATCCATTATCTTGTGCAGAACTGTTGATGGGGAAATAAGTGAATTAGAATTTGACTTAGGGAAAATTAGAGTGGCTCTACTGATGTAGGTGAAAGATTCATTTGTCCACTGTCTTTCTGACAGTGATCTAGGGATGATAGTAAGAACAAGGCAAACAACTTCTAGTATGTATTCTTCTAACATATATTAGATTCTGGAAGTCTTCAACCTGGGGGAATCTTCATCAGGAGGTGGATCTTGATGGATTTATCCATTAAAACATAGTCACTCAGAGTTCACTTTGTTATTGATTTGTTTCATAACTTATGTCATAAATTTATTTATTGACTTCAGATAGAAAATGTCCTGTTAGTGGGGGTGCTTTTTTCTTTTTATTGCTGGAACCATACAAAATACCTTTGGTTTGAATTTTGTCTGAAATCTGTGATGCATCCTGTGATCTGAATGGCAAATCTATAGCCCGTTTCTTACTCTGGCAGTGTGTCCTTTCATCTGCATTGGTAAATTTACAAGCAATGAACACCTTAAAAATATATAAATCTGTCAATGCTTAATAGAGAGGGCCACACAGTCATTAAGGTACTTTCTTAACATCATAAAACAAAATGACAAAGCCAGGTGACTGTATTCTCAATGACGTGCCTGGATGGGATTATGCCTCAGGCATCTCCCTGTCTCTTTGAAGTCAGTCTGCTGGCAACAAGTATTCTCAATTTTCACCTCCTTTCCTGACAATAATTCCTGAAGAAGTGAAGAGCTGGTTCCGCAAATTCGATAAGCTCATCTTTCTGCCGAGATGAGACAAGGCAGGGTTATACAGCCATCTCTAATGACTGTAAGAATCTCAGTACCTCTAGGGTAGGCTAGAGCAGCTTTGTCGCAGAACATCCCCCAAATTGCCGAGCGCAAAGAGGCAACTTTGCTCCCTTTTCTCTTTCAGCCATGCCAAGAGGTCCACAAACTTAATGTTAGTCACAGCTGTTCAGTGTATTTTTTCATTAGTATTGTTCATATGCAGTCCATGGGGCTTTTTCATTATGAAATTGTACACAGATTAAGAAGTGAAACAAAAACAAATCAGCCTTCCATGAAATGAGAATTCTGCACAATCATCTAGTGTATCTCCTTGCATCCCATCAAATACAATTTTAGTCTGATTAAATAGCAGAGCTGGCCCTAACTAACAACATACAGTAACAGCAGAGGGCTCCAAATCTTCCAAGAGACTCTGTTAAGGAAGAGGAATTTAGACATAGACTCAAAGTATTTCTGAATGGTTTGAGGTTCTTGTTCTGAAGTTTGTTCTAGCATCTGCATGGTCTCAGTCAGGATCTGCTTAGGAGTTTCCTGCAGGCTGATGCCTAGTCTATCCTTAAATGTTGCTGGCAGTGGCAGTCCAATAACCTCTTATTGCCTCTTGACTTGTTCCATTGCATTAAATATCCTGAGATTTATGGATTTTTTCCTAATGTTTAGCTTAAAATCTCAGGGAGTCTTAGACATTTGCAGTGCCAAGTGCAATGTCAGTGTCTACAGTGACTTCCAGCTGTGTGTGAATTAGTTCTGCAAATCACAATGATGCCAACACATGTGCACTACATGGGCCCCTTTAAAAGGACCATAGTCCTTTTAAAGAGTCATTTAGTAGCTGTGTTCACTGACTTTAAGAAAATATTATCATGGCTTTAAAGCCTAAACTCTTAGGACCCCAAATTGGCCAATTTCAATTTTGTGATGCTTTTCTAAAAATATTTTTTCCTGGCTGGATGGTTCACAAGCCAGCTTTGAGCAGTACAAAATTTTGATGATAGGGATAAAAATCCATGGGTAAAATGGAACAGGCAAGAAGCTATTTCCATTACATAGTTTCCTTCAGCAGAAAAGCCAGCAACCATTCACAAGAGAAAATTTTTAGTTCTCTGCAGTAAAAGAGTATTTTTCTTCAGCACTTAACTATACATAACAGTCTTTTAAAATACACTTAAAAACTAAAAGACGGTTTACTACCTCAGAATTGAATCAACTAATCCCAACACAATTAAACTATAACAAAACTTAGTTAATCATCCTGTATAAACCCCAGTACAGTCCCTTGCAGTCCTATTTTTCACCAACTGACACATAAGAGCACAACACCTATTACAGATTCAAATGAGATGCCTAATGTAGGTGGACTAGTGAAGGTGCAGAATCAAGTGCAGAAAAAGACACACAGAAAATGTCAGATTATTTTTACTTGTGCAAGTTTCTTCAGTCACAATCAATTGAGATTTCTTTAAGAATTTCCTTGCTCATAATTGCCTCAGCTGAATGCTTTACTTGAAAGTAAACTAGCATTACATCCTTGTTCCTTCCAAAATTGTGTTTCTGTACCAATTTCAGTCATACAGTTCCACAAACAGGAGCTGAATCTGCGTACCTGATATGCTTAAGCGATTTTTTTCTGACCTGTGATTTGCCTTTTTTCCACCTCTATTAGAGTGAGCTCATTTGTTTTTCACCTAAAAATTCTCACTCTCATTTTAGAGTATGTATACAAGTTAAGTTTTGAATAGACTTGTATTAGCCAAAGCTAAGTCACAGAAAAATAGAGTGATATTGTTTTATCCTCTGTGAAGGAATAACACCAGAAAACACTTAAGGAATGACGAACTGAAGGGCAATAAATGATATCATGTTGTCATTGATGTGATATGACACAGTTTGATTATGGTTATGATATTACAAAACATGTATGATTTAAGATCATATGTAGAAATTCCTGCAGTCATGTTATCCACCCTTGTGAAAATTCATAGAAGTACTCTAAGCCCTAATGGAATATTTTCTTTCTTATCCGTGATTTTATTACCTATTTATTACCTATTATTCACTTAAAGTTGAACAGTCAGCCTGTGATTTTCCTATGTAACCCAAGCTTGAGCTCGAACCTCAACTTTCACATTTTCTTGGGTTCCAGGTGTGGGACTATTTCTCATGGACGGCAGAAATAATAAGGGAAATGAGAGCCAAGGAGACTATTCGGGACATATCTACTAGCAGCCTGAGACTTACCCAGCATCAACAGCTCCTGGCAGAGATTGAGGCACGAGAAGAGAAGTACAATCATGTTGTGCAGCTAGGACAGTCACTCTTGCAAGATGAGGAAATAGGATCAAAAGAGGTAATTGAAACTCATTTGAGTTCAGTCACACACATTCAGCTACTCAACACCAGTGTAACTATCAGTCTATACTATATCGTGCTGTAAGCATACAAATGCATGTGTACACTCACACATATCCATATGCATGACCTACATTTGCCTCAGTGTGTTACTTAGCTTGGGCACAAAACGTGTTCCATTTCCTACGTCAGCAGTAGATGAGTGTTGGCATCTCCTGAGGGCCCACTGCAGCAAAGCTGGGCTTATTCAAGAAGTTTGCTATGTTCTGAGCAATGGAGATAATTCTACCCACTTCCCAAACTGGGTTTTCACACAAATGCTATGCTTCATATTACAATACTATATCCTGCCAGACCAGGCTGGACAAACACGTGTCAACCAAAGAATGAAAACACTCAAACATGTAAGAGAGTTCAAAGATGAATTGAAACATTTTGTATAGTAATGAATTATGCTGGTATATTTAGCTCCCCAGAAATGAAAGATGGAAATCAAAATGTCAGTTTACTCAAGACAAATAGCCTCTAAGATTCTCACAGCATTATTTCTTTTCAAGTACCTACTAGTTTACCTGTCCCCTGACAATTCATTATCATGTCTCTTGAATTTCTTCATAAAACTGCAGAGTTCCTGCAAATTACTCTCCCATCTGACCAAGCTATTTCCTGAAAATTTGTTGAATATTGCAATGTTTTACTATAGTAACTAGAAATCTTCCTGACTGTAAAATTCTTTGCCTATAGAAAAATGTAGGAAAAAATCATTTATAGAAGGCCTGTGGATACACAGAGTTCGGAAGCTGAAATTACATCAAGTCTAACATTGAGGCATGTATTCACTGATTAGGAGCATGTGATATGTTGATAACTTATTTAAGTATCTGTCCTATCCTAATTTGAAGTGCTATAATTGCATTGTTATGACTAAAGATAATGGAAAATTAGGATTTAATTCTAGAAGGTACACTCGAGAAACAGTTATCTTTCTTTGCTCTTGGTTTGGATTGCTATATATGCTGTAAGAAGCGCTCCTCCGTTCCTGAAATGAGGCAACTCTGATTATCTCTCTGCCCAAATATAAGTGCTAGACCTTGTTCTACTTTCTTCTGTTTGATAATTTTGTTGCCGTTTAAGGGGCTTATACACCACTCCACTTAATCCTTTCTCCTCCCACCTTACCCTGGTCCATGGGGTATAAAGACCAACATGAGTTTTTCATTGGAAATTGTGTTCAGATTCAGCAGAAGCTACAGGCTCTGTTGGAAGAGAAGGAAAAGGTATACAATGAATGGAAACAGAAGAAGGAGTGGCTGGAGAAAATACACCAAGAACAAATGTTCTACAAGGATTGGGATCACCTGGACATGCTCCTGAATTCACAGGAGGTAAGTGAATTACGAACTTGAAATAAGCAGTTAAAACTCTTCAAGCATTTGAACACTTCCAAACTAAAAAGGGCACTACTGTTCACCTACAACTTAAAATCCTTGGGTCTGTGTATAGACAAGACACTCTTTTTATTGTTATTATTTGCATTGTGGTATCACTTGGAGACTGTAGCAATGTACAAGACCTCCCCTTTCTTATGGGGCTTAGGTGCGGAACCAGGAACAAAAAGATGATCCTTGCCTGAAAGATAATTCATTGCAAATAACCTAAGAGCGACAGATGAGAGTCACAAAAGAAGAGGGGGACAACTCTCCAGTATTAGTCAGCTTTACAAACAGATCGCAGCGTACCAACTGCTTAACCACAGGCAAATTGTTTTGTAGGCTTCAGAGAAAAGGGAAATTGCAAAGAGGATTTGAAGGAGGACAGGGAGATTACTTTGCAGGTGTTGCTGGAAACCTCACCCCAGGCTGAGGGTTAGTGCTGGGGAAATGCAACTAGTGGAAAATGAATGTTGGCAGTGTGAGTTAATCCAGGAAAAGGAATTGACTTCTCAGTTCTGCAAGGGAGTTGATAGCAGTGTGGAGAACAACTATGAAAGAATTTGATTGTAAGGAATATTAGTTTCTGTTTGATGCAGTAAAGAAAGATGAGCTAGTGAAGAAAGCCCTCTCATGAAAAGAGAGGGCTGATGTAGTTAATGCAAAGAGACAGAAGGATGTTCTTATTATCATTTTGCGGCTTTTGAAACAGATTTTTTTCACCAATATTAAATTATCTTTTGCCTTTCTTCCATTTTCCTAGATTCATGGAACTATTTAAAAAGGTTCCAGCTTGAGGTCTGACATTTGCTATTACAAAACTGAGTGCAGAATTCAGAAGTCTTCCAGTCACTCTGCAAATTCATGGATTGATAGATTGCTGTAACTGTGCTGAGACTTGGCATGCAAACCACGTCAATGGGTTAAAGGTTGCCAAACAGAAGAGTTGAAGCAAAGCTGAAGGAGGTTGTACCTCTGGGTCATTTCTTATTAAGGAAAAATAATTCTTAATTCTCCAAGACCACTGGCAGCATAATAGAATGGCTCTTGGTTTGTGTTGAGCTCTGTTTTCCACCAGTGCTTTGCCACTGGCACTAAATCTTTTGCAAAACTGACCTTGAGCTGTGCCATGCAGTGATACTTAACCCTTTCGGACACATGGGCTTGAAGCCTTCTGCTACTCATTCCTTGAAGGAAATGCATATCTTCATAATTCCCTACAATTGGGACCCTTGGCAAGGACGTCCTGCATTCTGAGTTTGTGCTGAAGCATGAAACCAAGAGAGTTTTACCTAGGTTCAGGTTTCTGGAGTAAAATATTACATAGTTCTGACTGTTAAAAATTTTTATTTGTTGCTTAATTAGCAGATGGCACAGTTTGCATTATATCTGTCTCAAGTCCCTACCAAGCAGTAATACATCATTGCTAAGCTCCTGCTTGGGGAGCATCATCATGGAAAAGGTAAAGTCTACAAAATTTTGGCCACTATATTCTTTCTCTTTTCATGAAATGGAGATCAGCCAACATGCAGAGGCACTGTGACTACAGCATCTGCTTTGCTATATGTGCCTCGGAGGTAAATACATAGGATGCTAGTATGGGTTACTGTTTCTTCTTGCCCCTCAGTCATTAGTCCTGGTTGCAAAAGACTATATTACTCTTACATGAAAAGGGTTGCACCTGGCAATTTCAGTACGCCCCAAGCACATTCTGTACAGGTAAACTGTACTTCACATTACTTCTTTATTCAGATGAATTTACCGTTGCCGTATGCTGTGAGATAGGCTGCCACAAAAGGGGTGGGTGTTCATCATAGACTGGGTAAATTCTCTTGGTAAGATCAGCCACAGTGCCTGCCTCTACCACAAGTTTATTCAGCCAAAGCAAAGCCTGAGAATGAAGGCTGTGACCTTGAGGACCATGAAGGGCAGTTCTGTTATCAGAATTTTTCTTTTGTAGCATTTTCTCTATGAACTTCTAAGGAGCCTGGTACTCAGTTGTTCTCACTGCAATTAAGCGTTCAGAAGGTGGAACAGTGAAGTGTGGATACTTGGCTGTCCCTCCCAGCACCCCTTCACACAGATGGCATTTTATGGTCAGAAAAAATGACAAGAAAATAAGCAGAGGGTTGTAATGACAAGCTGGTCTCATCCATGCAGGTATAGCGAATGAGGGAGCCACAGTCATCAGATGCTTTTATGTTCCTTCCATCTCCCTCTGCATCTGATTTTTTTTTTTTTTAAAAGAACAGATTGTAAAGAACACTCTAGCTATGGAAAGAATATTCATAAACATTTTTGTATCTCATTTTTGCTTATATTTAATCCTCAGAAGATTACAACTGATTGAAGAACTGTTGCTTTTGTGAGAGGTCTGTGCATGTAAAGAATTACAGTTGCATGCTCACAGAGCTACTGTTATAAAATAGAAAAGTAGGTCACCATGGTGTGACCACATAGGCAAATGTCTCTGATATTGTAGTCAGTGACCAAGTATCTACCTGCAATCTACCAAGGAAATTACAGAACGCAATGGATTTCTAAACTGGTAATCTGGATATCACAGTCAGCCATATGTCTCCTCCTTCACTGACACAGTCCCTACCATCACTGAGCTACCGCAATGCCTAGAAGAGATTGTTATGGATTAGTGCTCAAATTTAATCCAGGAAACGTATAAGCACTGTTAGGTGGGAAGAAGAGACACTGAATTTGTTCATATCCAAGGATGCAAACAAACAGATCCTCAATGAGCTGTGAGCATTCAGGATGAGTTTCAACTCTCACTACTCTGGATGCACCAATTGGGCCAATATTGTGAACAACTTTCCTTTCAGGAATTACTAGCTTTCCTCCATCATGATGACTCACTCCTGTGTTGTCCATTCTTGTCATCTTGGGTTTAACCCACAGCTGACACAGAGCAAAAGTACTATGAAGAAAAGGCAGCTGCCCAGGAACATCAGCTTGCCTCAGAGCTCAAGAGTATCAGTGAAAGCACATCTCAGCTGTACTTCACAAATTCCACTGCCACCTATGGCAATCACCTCAATGTCCAGAGCAGTGTCAGTCCACAGTGAGTATAAATACAGAATGATGCAGGTTTAGGCTATTAAGCTGCTGAGAAGACAGAGACTACATGTGTTTACATACAAAATAAGCTGTACCTTTGAAGAATTCATGGCATGAAATCAATAAAGAAAGCAAATCATTGGAAGAAGAGGCTCATTTGCTGCTGTTCATGGAAGTACAGGAAGGAATTTACCTTCTACTGGATTCTAGACCTTCATTAATATTCAATGTATCAGCCTGGCCCTGAATAGAAATGGCAACATTGTTCTGATTACTCTACAGCTGGAATTCCTGTATTCCCAGAATATCCCCCATTGCTTTTGTTCTTTCATCTTTAAATGTGATCATTCTTCAAACGGGTTATTCCTGTGCTGCAGGACTCCCATCTAAGTGAGGGAGAAATAGCAAGAACTGCAAAGCTGTCTTTTGCAGCTGCCACCATCTGCCTTATGGATCAGTATATACAATTTGACAACGAACTGAGGTTCCTTAATCAGTCTTGGTATTTTACTTCTTTGCATTTGAAGAACAATTGGAAGCTGAATCTATTCCTTTTGGATGGAGCTCTGTTACTACTATTTGGAGTTAAAATGTGGCTGCATAGTGACGCAGACTCTGCTCCCTAGGGAGACAGGCAGGAGGGTAGGAAAGCAGTCCTTTCAAACACATTTTCAAGAAGTATTCAGCCAAGACATCAATTGAAGGCTCCCGAACCACTTTCCCAATGGGAATATTGTCATTTGCTGCTTTCAGAAGGGACAAAAGCAAACACACATTCAAAAAAGATTCCTATCAGGCAAACAAATTCAGCAATCTCTCCACCCCTTGTGTTTTTTCTGACTTTTGTGTTTGAGGCAAAGCTCAGTCACATGCATTTCGCTCTGCACATCTGCAAAATATGTGTGTAAGAAAGCAACTCCTGTCATCCCATCATTTTTGGATCCTATTTTCCCAGTACTTCGTATGCTTTAGACCAAGTCTCTCCCCAGCAGCAAGAAACAGGGGAAGGAAGAAGGCAACAGAGGAGTGTTTTAAACTAAGAACTACTACTGAGAACTGCTCTCTCATTCGCTGTCTGTGCCAGTGTGACAGGTTTGACTTGATGCCAGCATCTTATATTACATCCAAGTTACTTAAACCTTCGAAGGATTTCTGCAGAATTTAGTCTAGGATTGTTCTATGTTAAAGAAAATAGAGCATATGTGGAGAAAATTAGGCAATCATCTATCTTTTACTTTTTTTTTTTTTTTAAATTATTAATTCAGTTGTGCCATTGCATGGAACTGTTGTAGGAAACTCTCCTAAGACCTGCAAACTGAGATCTTGCCATTCGGAGTGCAGCCAAGCAACAGCTGAAAAAGAGAAGGAAGAAAAAAAATCATTTTTGCTTTGAGCAGAAGCAGTGTCCAGTACACTCTGCTCCGTTCTAACCTTTTCACGGCAGCAGATGCATTGCTCAGGTTAGCTGCTTTCCTTTTTTTCACAGATGAAATAACAGCGAGTTTGCAGGCTGTCTCTGGCAGGCGTTCTTGGCTCCCTCCTACTCTGTCTGCAGTCTCACTGTCAGAACACTCAGGGAGCAGAGCCTCATGCTCCGTAATTTATCTTTCTGACCATCCCACACTCATATCACTTTGCAGATGTGACAGGCGGTGGTAGCAGTATTAGAAGAGCTGTGGGGTTTTATTTTGAATGTGGATTTTTTTAGTTTATAAATTTTTTCCTGGAGAATGTTTGTTCATCTCTCATTCCTTTGCTTCAGAAGAAGAATGGAAATTTCCAGTGCCAAAGGAAAAAAGGATTAGGAGTTGGTTTTAAAAACAGGGGGAAAGGCAAGCTTCTGTGGCTTTGATTTTTGCATCGTTTAGGACTAAGCTTCAGAATGGCATGCAGGGACCATCGCTGCAAACTTTCATCTGCAACCTATGTCTCCACTGCGGAAGTGACGCTGTCTTCCAGCAGAATGACTCCACCTCCTCCTTTTGAATCTGCTGTGCGGGACAGGCCTTTTCAAAAGATGCCAGCATCAGCATGGCATCCTCCCACTGGTCAATCAGTTGCAGAGCTTGCTCCAGGAAATGCCAGCTCACCACCAAGCAGCGTGTCTTCTGGAGCTTACTGTTCAAGGCTAGATGTCGTTCTGGCACACACAGACCGGAGGAAAGGTTTCAGGAGCACTGGTCACTGTGTCAGTCCTTCTGATGAGACATCCAGGTGTTCCAGTCATCCCAGGGACCCTCAAGGCCATGGATATGGGGGTTCTGGCACTCAGTCAACATCTGCATCTTACAAGCAAAATTTAGAAAGAGAAGAAAGTGTTCATCGTATTTCTCCTGAAAAAAACGATCCTTTGAAGCTTGCTGTATCTTTGCCTTCTGATGTCCTTTCCTGCAAAGCTCCACCAAGCTGGACATCACGCCTAGACATTGATTTGTCTGCTATTCCAGCTGTTTCTACTCTCCGCAGCAAAAATCTACATGCATCCCTGGAACCTTGTGATTCTCTCCCACCTCAACAAGGCTGTAGCCAGTGCAATGTCCAAATGCCAGACCTCCATGCTTCAATGAAGCTTTACATTTCAACTTGCAGCTTGACGATAAAGCCTCTTCGAGCCGATTCCCATGGAAGCAGTCATGCTCATTCAAGTCTGCTCATGCCACAGTTCGAGAAGCTGCCTGAAACTCCAGCTGGTCTTCCAACAGGATCCCAGAAACCAAAACAAGGCTTCCCTTCAGGTGGGTCTCCAGCCCTTCAAATCACAAGATTTCATGTGACTTCCTCTAGGTATCCTGGCCTTCCCCAGCAAACTGTTTCCAGAGATATATGGCTGTCACCAGCTGTGCTGACTGGAAGAGAAAATTCAGCTAGTGGGAATGAGGTCACGAGCAAGGATTTAAATCCAGAGCTGATTATCTTTCAGAACCACCCTTCATCTAGGCCAGAGTTTAGGAAGACTCCATGTGATGGTCTAACACCTGCTCACCACAAGGTTTCCAAAATCACCCTGATACTTGCCACCCCTTGGACTGCTATGCCTATCCAGGTGGTAAGAGAATTCAGAAGAAGCCCAAGTCCAACAATCTTTACCAAAACACATGATTCAGATATAGCTGGTCCACCCTTTCACCCTATGGAGATTGGGGCTGGCCTGTCTCTATCAGTGAATCCAGTTTGCTGCTCAGGATTGCTTTCTAGCCATTGGGCAAGATCTGGTTTGAGACCTTCCCAGGAAACATGCACTCTAAAAAGTGTATGCCCTGACAACCTTTTGACAAACATACCAGCTCACACCACGTCTTCAACTCACAGGAACACGGAGGGTGCGTGGTGTCCATCTATCGCTGTCAACATTGCATCCTTTGGATCTGGGAGGAGAGTGGTGAAGATTTCCATTCCATTCTAGGAACATTTGCAAACACAATTTTTACGTTGTGTTAATCAAGCCATGTGGATTTCTTTTTGTATGCTTCCTGCCGTGTTCCCACTCCCTAGAGATGACTTATGGGACAATCAGAAAGCTACTTGTGTTCTGCTGTCACCGAGGCTGCAGCTACAGCTTGATCCATCCTAAATGAAGCTGAGCACTCTGATCTGATCGAGCACTTAACAACTGTTTCCTTTTAACCATTAGAGTCCTATTGTCAAGATGACATGCTCAATGCTATGCATGTGTTTACAGATTTTGCATAATTGGGCCATAGTGCTCAGCACTTGGAAGGCTCAAGACTTCAGAGCCAAGAACCGGTTTTCTTTTCTGCTAGTCGGTCTGGGACCTGGGACAAATGCTTAGTGTAGTTTTGCTTAGATTTTTGTGTTTTGCTGTTTTCATTTTCTTACTTGTCAGATTATGCTATATTTCTAAATGGTTAATTCCTGGTTTTGTAACTTTTAAAAGTAATACTTGTTTTCAAACCCCCAAATATTTAAGTGTGTAGGAAGAAATCATTTTTTTCCCCCCTTAGAAAAAGAGAGGTACCACCCTTTCCTGAGGGAAATGAAGGGAATTTAGTCTCCATAGCATCTCAAATTTGGATATCCCAGCAAAGTTTCTAGCAGAGAAACTATGAGGATTTTAAGAGGAATCTAGTCTGCCTTCAGACAAATGTTTCATAAGTAAACATTTTAATAATGATGTTGTATGGGCATAGGATTCTGGTCTAACACCTACTACTTACAGGATAGAGGTCGAGCTTGCGAATTTTGAAGAAGGAGGGGATAGGTGGGAGGAAGGGATTGTAGCAGTTATGGGAAAACAAACACTGACTTCTCTCTGTGTTTTTCCCGTATACATTTCCAATATCAGATAATTATATTCTTATGCCAATGAGACAGCATGCAGTGGGAGGGGGCAAGGAAATTTTAAATACATTTAAATTAGAATTTTGCATCTAGGTTGTGAGGTCAGAGGGTAATAATACAATGATGTCAGTATGATAGAAAAGGTGTATGTTTTTTTATAAACTGCTTCAGTGTGTTTTATTCCACTTATGGTTATAGTATGATACGTTGTTATAACTTTTACTGAAATGAAGCATAGTGCAACATATTTGTGAACCATATATAATCATGGTATTAAGCACATTTATTTACTTTGCTAAAACAAATTTAATTTTTTTTCATTAATTCTTTTTGTATTTAAATTTATCAGAAGTAATTCAAATCAAACTTTGTTGTTATCTGTCTGGGCAGAGAGTTTGGACTTGATTACATGCTTTAAGTGAAGGCATGTAAAACTGGGAGTAATTCTGCCTTTTAGTACATGCTTAGAGCTGAAAGATTTTCAGTGGAGTTCCAGCAACCTCAGCAGCAAGCCCAGAGCAGGCAGTGGGGGGCAAAATCTGTGGAGCTTGTTACACTGTGAAGACCAGAAGCAGGAAAAAGGCGTGGATTTGCACAAATACTTAAAATAGTTTTTCTTCTAGAGAAATAAAAATGTCACTTCTTGGAAGACAAATTTCTTTTGGGGCTGTGTCAGCTTCCAGTGTGTATAAATGTGAAGTTGTTGCATCCAGAGACCATAGTTATCCTAATGACTATAATGTTTCATTCAGTATTTCTCCAAAAGCTAGAGATGGCCTGTGCTGTCACATACGTCTGTATATAGTACTATTTTATTTAAAATGAACTTTTTTTTTTAGATTGGACTTTGAATTTAGTTCTGCATTAACTTGTATGTAAGAGGTCTTATGACAGTGACTAAGTCTAAGCAATGAGCTCAGAATCATAGAATCATAGAATCGTTTAGGTTGGAAGAGACCAAAATAGTGAAAAACTCCAGTTAAGTAGGGTTAAAACATCCGTTTCTGTGCTTTGCATTGTTAATAGCTTGGCTATTTGTTACATGCTCCATTTCAAATCTCATAAAGGGCCAAGTCCATTTTGTGATTTTAAGCATTTTTGCAAGCCTTCACTTAAAAATGTGTCCACTGTATAGCAAGCGGTCAAGTCTTTGGTGCTTTTTGTGGCTGAGCATTAGATTTCTGACGATGAGCCATGATTCGTAACAGAAACAAACTTGAAAGAAAGTTTATACCTGCTGTGTGCTGTGGGAGACCCTGGTAGGTTACCTGAGGAGAGCTATGCAGTGTTTTGTGTTTGAAATCAACACGTCTCATTCAAAGCAGGAGTTTGGGGGCCTGTCTAAAAATATGCCAAAAAGTAATGTAATTGGCCACAGGCCAGCATTGTGGTGTGGGAGCCAGTTTCCATTTTGCTTTCAGATTGGTATAAGAAATGCTTAAATGAAAAAAATGTTGCGGTTCTGATTCTAGCAATTGCTGTCATAAGATTTCTGTTTAAAAGACGAATGGGAAGTTTTTACCTCATCAGCTCTACAAGTAGCACTGTTAGCGCTACTGAGGCTGCTTTCTTCTAAGTGCATTGCCATCGCCTGTCCTTTAATGTACACAGACAGTTTTCTTTTGCACCAGTTTTCTTTTTGTGCACCAGTTTTCCGTATCAGTTTTAAAACCTGAGTTCCCAAGAGCATTTGCTCAGGCTTCTACTTGGAGGACCTGGTCCAAAGCTTTCAGAAGTCAGGAGGACTTTTTCCCATGCTGTAACAGCTGAAGGGATGCGGCTTTGCATGCTCAGTGTTATTTGTGTGTAGCGGTTTTCAGTGGGAGCAAGGCACTGAGCACTCCAGTGGCAGCTGCTTAGGACTCACCATCCCACACCTCTGCTCTCAAATGTCTCTGTTCTCTTTTTCCAAAGAAAGTAACCATCTTTACCAGTGGATGTCCCTTGCCTTTTTCTTCCACCACAGATATATGAGCAGGAAAACTAATGGCAGACCATTTCTTCAGGTATCAGGGAGTCTACAGTTTCACTGCTAACAGTTACTAAATAAAGGTCCTGGAGTGATATGTGGAAAATTATCAGAATTTTCCGTTTCCTCAGGTAATTCTTTTTTGGCCAAAAATGGTAGATAATCCACAAAATATGACAGAGAACCTACAATGTGCTTAAAGCAGCATTTAAAACACCAATGTAGAGATGCAGCATGTGGCTATATCTTTGTGTACCCTGAACAGGAGTGAGTTAGATTCAACTGATAACTTTTTATTTCAATGTTAGTAACAGCAGTGTAAATATGGATGGTAATGCTAAGTGGTTTAACACAGCATTACAGTAGACAGACCTGGAGCCCACACATGTGGAGATCTTCCTCCACAAGAGAAAACCAAATCCAAAATCACTCTAAAGAAACCCAAATCTGTCATAATTTCATACATTTGATGAGTAGGATAGAGCAAAGGATTAAAGTTTGAATGACAGAATATCTGCCTTCTGGTGAGGGTTGTATTTAACATACAGAGACATAACAGAGGCACTAATTTTAATGTATTTCTTTAGGCATCCTGGTGATTTATGGGCCAGACTTATTAAAAACTTAGGCCTGTTGTACAGTGGCCTTCCCCTCTTCTTGACAGTGATTACTGTGTTGGGATTTATTCACCTCTCTTCTGATACTTGGCATGGATTAGTATAGAGCAGTTTGAATATCTGGCCTGGGCATGATATTCTTCTGTGCATTTTTCTGTATATGCAAAATATTCCTCTCATTAACTCCCAAAAAATGAACCAGAAAGTCAGGCCAAGTCTGGCTGTCACTCCCCTTAGCCACAGCTGCCAAGGAGGACTGAGTGGCAGCAGCAGTTACATAGTCCATCGACCAGCTGGAGATCAAGGCAAGAAACTGAGGTAATGACTGAAATCTGAGCTTTGACCAGGGCAGGGCTCAGGCCTCCCCTCAATGCAGCTCAGGCAGGGCTGGGGCCAGGGCTGAGCCTCAGAGGGACCCCCAGGTGGGAGCAGGGGGCTGTCCAGGGGCTGGTCAGGGCTGCCAGAGCCTGTTGGTGCACTCAGACCCTGACAAGTAGGTGTGGATTCCCCTGCACATAACACATGCCTGGGAAGTCTCTCCTTCAGAAGATGCCCTTGTGGGGTTAAACAGTCATCCAACACTTCTGTCCAAACAATGAACATCATTACTGGTTTTCTAAAGTAGCTGCTGAAGACTATCTTTTCTCTCCTATAAAAAACACCCTATCAGACTGCTACAGAACTGTAATGTTTTGCAAAGCAAGAGAGATCTCTCTAAATAATGTTATTTTTCCTGTGAACGTCTATGGTTTTAAGGCACAGATTTACCTATGTTCTTTACCATCCTGCTTCTGAAACTATTAGCGCTTGTGTTGTTTCACTGATTCTATTCTATTTCTTTCCTGCCTCTTAATTCTTTCACACTATATCACTGATCTCAAATTCTTCTTCCATCTCTGCTAATTGCACTTTACCCAGGTAGAGTTACTGGTTGGAATTTCTCATCCTTATCCAAATACTTACAATTCCATGAGCTCACAAAATGGATTACACAGTGCTATGTCCCAGCCGATAAATGCAGTCCCGCTTAGCAGCCTGAACTCCAAAAGTCTGTCCAGTCATATTCACTCCACTGTGAACCTTGTCCACAGGTAATTTTTGCTCATGTCCCATCAGATCCTCTGATTGCGGTTTTTGTCCTGCTGTTGTCTCGTCATTGAATAAGGGAAGAAACCGTGGGCAATTAAATCCACTGGAAAAGAATAAATTCCTACTGGCCTGCAGAAAAGCTTATTTTTTTTGTTGATGATAGATAACTACATTATTTATTCTTTTGCATTTGACAAAACTGAATGTAACAGAATGCATGGGAGAAGTAATTGGGCAGTCAGTTTTCTTAACACCAGAAAAGAGTCAAGAAACACTGTGGTGCTTTAGAGATATTTATGGATTAGTTAGAAAAGGTCCTCACAGTGTTAAAAGCGAATAGTGCAGAGGTCAGTTTCCTTAAAACTGCATTTGTTATTTTAGACTAACATCTTTCTACATCAGAGACTGACAGAACAGGCAGTAAATAAAATTAATGCAGCCAAGTTGGAAAGATGGACTGAAAAAATAACAGATGTAATGCACTTGGTACAGGTGCAAGCTATGACTTTTTCAGGAATAATTAGCTGCATAAACACAGGATGGGGACAAGCTGGTCTGATAGCTGTTCTTCTGAAAAGTTTCTGGAAGCTTATAGTAGATTGCAAGGTGAACTTGAGTTTATGGTATTGTGTAAAAGATAAGCACCATACACAGATACATGCAGAAGATTACAGCTTGAAAGACACATGTAAGCTCTCTGCTGTCTTCACTACCTTCACTCTGGCAGCCTTATTGCTTATTGCCACTTATTGCATCAAGTATTAGGAACCTTGTTTCAAAATAAGTGGAAATGGAGAAAACCCAGAGGAGAGCAATAAGAATAATCACATGTCAAGAAAACACAGCCTTTGTGGAATGATTGATCAGATCAGGGTAGTTTTAGCCTAGAGAAGATAGAAATCCCAGTATGCAAAAAGCCTACAAACCTGTGCAAGGCTGAAGCAAATGTAAAAGGAATTATCTCCTTTCTGTGATGAAGAGGGCAGTACGTAATGAGGTGAAGTGTTAGCAATGCATTTTCAGGCTAGATATTTGGAAAATCTTGCTCATGGTAAAGGTAACGAAGCACTGGAATAAATTGCCCAGGGAGGCTGTGAAATCTCTGTTATTGGAAGTCTTCTAAGAAGGAATCATACAGACATCTGTCAGACATGACAGTGTTGATCTTGCTTTGGATTACAAGGATGGCTTAGACCTCTGGAATTCACTGCCAGCCTTGTGACTTAGTGATTGCAATAAGCAGTGATATGTTGCTTTCCTTAGCTGGACCTGTTAATGCTTCTCTTTCTTGCTCAAAATCATGGAGCAATAATTTCCAATTTCAATTGCCTCCTGTTCCTTTTTTTTCCTCTCAAGTGTACTCTCAACTGCAGAGTTAATACCTCTTCTCGCATTTATGAATCAGGTTTATGTGATAATTAATCCACTGAGAAAAAATATTAAACTTTTTTTTATAGATTTATTTGAAAAGCAGTGACCTTGGAAGCTCTGTAGATGAAGTAGAGCAACTGATAAGAAAACACGAAGCCTTTGAGAAGCTTCTGGCATCACAGGATGAGAAGGTACAAAAATCAATAACAAATATTCTACCAACCCATGAGCTAGAATGATTTTTATTTTTTCTTTTTTTTTTTAATATGGCAACACATTAAATTGCTGACAGGTGTGATATGCCTGACGTGCTTGAACCAAAGAGAAAATGAGGAAACGTAGTGAAATAAGAGGCAGAGCAGTGGAGAACAAGTGTTAAACACTTCATGCCCAAGTCCTGCCTGTATTGTCTTGCAGTAGACAGGAAAACCACTTAATAAGCTGAATAGTGGGACTTACCAGAAGAAATATTTAAAGCAGGCCATATTGTGTGTTATGGATATCAGAAGTTTCTGCTTTTTTCATAAAAAAACCAGCGGCTTTTAAAGCAAGTAAAATACAGTAGGTCAGAGGGGATGACTTGTCTAATTATTTAAATATACATTTCGTATACAATGTCTGTACCAAATTGGCTAGCCTCTTTGCACCTTTGGAACAGATGCTGAATTGCTCACCCGCATGTAAAGGAATCTGCCTGGCTGGTGACCACTGCTGTAATTCATCCAGGCTAGGGCTAAACTCAAACCTGGGGCTGTGCTTGGGTTCCCCAGAAGGAATGAACTCCCAGAACCTGTGCCAGCTCCCTGACAGACGGATTGCTCATGTTGAGAGCTACCTTCCAACACCTGATTTCCACAAAGCAATAAAACCTGAGCACTTATGGGTGTCAGGCTTGCTTCATGATTCCTTGCACTGGGTGATCAGTGGCATAGGGACTCCTGGAGCTACAGCTTTAATTCATTTAAGTAGCCAGGGAGCATTACAGAGACCAGTGACAAGGACATCATAGATGTAGCGTGGTACAGGGTGAGGGTGAGGGGAATGCTGGTTGACTTGTCCCTTGATTCATTCCAGAAAAACGGAGAATCTCTTAGGTATGGAAAGGAGCCTGTTTTTTGTTTCTTTCATGCCACTTGGAAGCATAAAAGTAATTTCAGGTTTGTTGCCTCCTCAGATGATGTCTCTTCAAGAACAGGCAAGCAGGCTAGAAAAGGTTGGTGGACTGGAAGGGATAAAGATCCAGCAGAAACTGAATGCCATTCGTGAGAGGAAGAGGCAGATCAAGGATCTATCCCAGAGTAGGAGAGAGAAGCTGCAGACCGCCCTTCTTCTGGCACTTTTCTACCAGAACTTAGAAGAGGTAAGAGCGTTTTAGACTGGGATGGGGCTGGAAGGCAGAGGAGCTGCCTACTTCTGTTGGATGAAGTGCTCGCCCTTGCCAGAGATTAGGTGGATTGATAATCTACTCTGGTATGGCAGTTCCTGCCACACTCACACAAAGGGGTGCTCCAATGCCATTGCTGTTACTATACCATCATTGTGGCGTTGTGCCCATTACAGCTGCTTTACACATCAGGAGCTCTGCTAAAATAAAACTAATGAAAGGAAAACTGCCAGCTACTACTTTGGTGGGAAAGAAAAGATATTTAAAATCGGGCTGAATACAAAGTGGGAAGCATTATGGCAAGGGCGCCAAGCTTTACTAGAGGGTGTTCACTGAAGGCCTCCAGAACAGTGCTGTAACTTAGCATAGTTCTTTAGCTACTGTAGGCTAGTCTCTGCAGAATATGTTCGTCTCTGTCTCCTGTTCTGGCCTTTGTGCTGTAACTGAGTAGCTCTGCTCCTGGCACTACCGTTGGAAAGACATACTAGGTCAGTCTTTCAAAGGGCAGCACAATGTGCGTGACTGAAAAATGTGCTAGCACGTGGTTTGCTGGCATAAACAACAGCACACAGGTCCAGAGGGGCATTTGCAAACACTCTTGCTGGTCTGGTATGCACCCCTTCTGCTGCTGCATCCTATGGAACATCCTCCATGGTTTAAAGAAAAAGTGCAGGTGCTTGTCACCTCCCAGCCCATGAAAAAGACAGATGTCCTGACACAGGTCAAATTATGATTGTCACCAAAGGAGAATGAATGCCTGTAACACGGCTGCTGCTGACAACCAAATTTTTTTTTTTTTTTTAGAAAAGGAGTAATCTAAGGAATAAATGGCTGTTAAAATTCCATTTTCAGCACAATAGATCTGGAACTCCCCCACCCCGCCAAAATAATCAAACATCTAAATACCCTCTTCTTTGGCTACACTAAAGAGCCAGAGCTGCATGCTGTTTTTCTAAAATAAACTTTATCAGGAAGTATTTACACCACCAAATATTAACTTATATTATTTGGCTATACTTTTCCTATCACATGAGCCAGTCCACCAGTAATGGCCAGTCCATCTTGTGGACTAACAGAGGGGAGTGGATGGAGTGGACAGTATATTGCACAGTGCTAATATTTTCAAAAGAGCAATGTACCTCTGATGGAAGGGTCACAGAACTGCCAACATCCTCTCTGGTAGAGAAACTGTCAATGCGCTCCTAGAGATACAATTAACTCATTAGGTAGGAATACTTCTGCATTTCTTCCCATCTCTCTGTAATTGTCAAATCAGTGCTTGGGCTGGGGTCCCCCTTCATTCTTGAATCACACACTTACAGCAAAGGATCTGGCCCTGTAGAGTGAGGAACATTTCCCTTTTCTCATCCACTTTCTCCACATAAATTCAGCCAAGAGTTCTACAGGGAGTTTTTGCTCTCTAACTACTTGCCCATTTACCTTGCCAATCTAAATTCATTGCCTACTGCTGTAGAATGTGAATGCCACCAAGGAATTAAAAAAAAAAAGCTTACAGTAATATCTCTCTGCCTCTTTGTTGGGTAGAATGGAATGTTTAATTTGATTTTAATGATGTTCTGGGTGTGTATGAGTTCATATATGAGAATAGTCCCCAAAGGGAAGTTAAATTGCAGAGATGATTTTTGAGTTTAGCTGTGAAATCAATGAGGTCATTGCTTATTAGGAGAACAAGACCCATAGCTCAGGTTCCACTCCCTTGAAAACTCTCCCTCCTGCAATCATCTTAAGTCATTTCTATTGATCAAACAGAATTTTTTGTGTCAGGAGAAAATAGTGATCGCTGTTACCATTAAGTCTCCTAGTTACTCTCCAGAAGCAACTACACGGAGAGCTACACACATTTGTACGAAGACAACACAGTCTGTGATTACCAATGAGAGGATGGAGAGCTCAACATCATATGGTCTGCTTAGAAGGCTAGCTGCTGCAGTTTGTACTCTTTTCAGGACATAGGACTTCGGGTTTTTTGCACAAACCCCGCAACCACTAACTCAAGAGATCACGTGCAGCTCACAAAATAGGACACGCTCTCCTAGAAATAGGATGCTTTTCTAGTCCCAAAGAAGTGAGGCAGACTTATAGACTATCCTATTGTCACAAAGTCTGTACCTCAGCATTAACATGGAAGGCAAATGAGCAGGTTGCTACTTAGAAATATGTGTATTTGAGTTATTGCAGAGGAAAGATCATAAAGTTGAAAGGTTTGACTTCTAAAGCTGGCTCTGAGTTTTAATGCTGACTCTGAAACTTGCTCATTGTATTATTGGCACTTAACTTCCTTTCCCTTTCACCTGTACCTTTCCCCATTCTCTCTGTACAAGAGAATAAAAAACATTTACTTCTTTATCTCAGAGGAGTGAGAGAAAGAATTAGTTGTTATCTCTAGATGTCTGGAACAGGCACATCCCTTTATATGCTTTAAATATTTCTGTTATTAAAAATCAGTGTGATTTACAAAAAGTTTATGCTCTTGAGGTTACAGTGAGTCATATTTTGAAAATGTAGGTTTCTAAATTGACAGTGCCCACATTTTTCATAGTCCCATAGAAATAAGACAGGTCCCATGTGCCTACACTGAGCATAACGCTAGTCTTGCTGTTGTCTTCAATAAAGTGAAAATGCCTGTCCAGACAACCATAAGTCTTTCCATAGAAAGATTTTAGGAAAACAGATCAGCCTTGCTTCACATCTGAATGTGGACATGGGGCCAGGAGAAGGATCTCTCCCTCTCTAGAGCCATCCTAAGTAAGCCGTAAAATAAACCAAGCCAGTAAGAGTACAGATGTGATTTTTTTTTAAATGGCTTTGTTCACTCTGTCATTAAGCCATTGCTTATTATTAAAAAGTAGGAGAGAAATCGCCCTTTAAGTGGCCAGATACAGTGGAGTCATTTGTTTCTCATCCTGACTGTATGGATGAGCCTCTCCCATTCAATGAGAAGTCAGTTAAGAAATGTTGAAGCGTTAATGTGTGGCTAGGTAATGGGAGAAGGCCCTAGCTTGTGAGGAGGGTGTCAGAAATGAAAACAGCAGATGACAGTGCTCTGTCCTGGGCAACCTTGACATAAGGCTCCTGTTTGAGTCTCTAACTGTGCTTTGGAGGGGAACAGTTTCTGGAGAGCATGCTGCTAGTGAAAGCTCTTTCTGTTATTGTTTATAGAATTTCAGCAGCTGAAGCAACACTACAAATCATTAATTAACTGAGAAAATCCTCCAGTTGTCAAGTCTTGTGTGCATGTAGCACAGTTCCACAAGGACAGCCAAGATGCTTTGAAACTGATAAAGCTGGCTTCAATTTGCTGTTCTTGTGTTGTCACAACATTAGGTTACTTCAGTGGTCTGAGGACAACAAGATCAGTTACAACGTATGTCAAGTGTTCAATTCTCACTTCTTTCAGTGCTAAGAGCTAAAGTTTAGCAGACTTTAAAGAAAATTGTGGAAAGCTCACTATCCTATTGTCCATTTTGTTCTGCATACATTTAAATCCTCTAAAAAAAGAATTTTCTAAGGGAAACACATAACCCTTCCTTTACTAGTCCTCATGGTTCACCTGCTCGTCTGAATCTGATGTTCCTGACTAGACCATTTTGAATTTTATGAAGTGTAAAAGCAAATAGAGTTGTATTTGCTTTCAAATAATCTGACTAGTGCTTGGCCCCATCAGTAAGGCTTTATTTGCTTCGCATTTTCCATTTAGGTCTCACAACATCGCTGAGATCAGGAAATGTTAGTGCTGTTTTATAGGTGAGGCACAGAATTCTTAAGAATCTTAACTTACCTTACAGGTAGGTCAATGACAGAGATAGGAGATGAAACTCAGAGCCCTAAATCCAAGGCTCAGCTGTCATAATCTCATTTTAAATATGTCTACCATGTCAAGGCTGCATATCTACTCAAGGATTCTCTATATCTAATCTAAAAGACTGTATGATCTGTTTATGGCTTGTGGTAAAATTTGGGGTATTCAAGGAATTTTTCATTATTCTTTTGGTCAGATAAAAATTATTTTCATTCCTACCTACTTTTATTTCTTATCAAATACAATAGTTCAGAAACTGGAGAGCCACCTTGGCTGTCAGGTCCCAGCTCAATCTACCTAGCCCAGGCATAGACACTTGCATAGAACAATGACATGTCTTGGGAGGAGGCCTCAGGACGGCACGTAGTTGTCATGCTAACTCTGATGCCTCACACTGCTGCAGGCAGAAGACTGGATCAGTGAGCGCATGCAGAAGCTAGAGGATCCTTCCATACAAGACCCCAGCAATCTGCAGGACAAAATGAAGCTGTTGCAGAAACATCAGGTCTTTGAGGCAGAGATTCTAGCAAATGAAGAAATCATCACAGCTGTTAATAAGGTAACTCTCTCACCCTGCTAGTGTTTTTACTGATTATTGCTGGTTATCCAAAGAAAGATGGATAGACGAAATGAAAAGGAAGGGTAGCTTGTTCATCACTTCTGTATCAATTATCCTACTTGTGCGACAAGAACCCAGTTGCTATGCCATGGAAATGTAATACTGTTAATTTACAACAGAGAGATTTGTTAATTGCTCTATCCAGGGAACTTCCATTTTTCCTTATTGCCCAAATAGGAAGATATCACTGACTTCTTCCTTGCCTGGGGTGATTAATCCTACAAAAAAGTAAATAGGATTTCATTAGGATTTCTTGCCCAATTTGTGAACATTCTTGTTGAAACTGGGTGAATCACATAGCTGAAGGGCACAATCACCTGTAATACCTCTCTTGGTGCTTCCGCTCCATGAATGTCATTCTTGGCAGGGAAATATTCAAATCTTAGTGTTCTTGATTACCTTCAGACATAAAAACTTTCCAGCTTAGTGTCCTGGTTTCAGCTGGGATGGAGCTAATTTTCTTCCCAGTAGCTACTGTGTTTTGGATTTAGTATGGGATTTGGTTTGTGAAGATTGTTGATAATACACTGGTATCATTAGTTGTTGCTAAGAGATTAAGGACTTTTTTCAGCTTCCACGTTTTGCTAATGTGCAGGTACAAAAAGCTGGGAGGGGTATAGCCAGTATAGGTGACCCAAACTGGCCAAAGAAAGTATTCCATACCATAGGCATTATGCCCAGTATATAAGTGGGGGTCAGCCGGTGGGCCGGCCACCTTTTGTTTATTTGTTCAGCTGTTCGTTCCCTCTCTGGAACTTGCGGTTCTGAGATTGCTGCTCAGGATCGTTCTGAGATCGCTCTCAGTTTCACTCCGTGATCACTACTCGGGCTGGGCTATATCAGTCATTGGGTCATCAGGTGGTAAGAAATTTGCATTGTTCATTTTGTATATTCTTTTATCATTGTATTTTATTATTGGTATTATTAATATATAATGTAATTATTATTATTATCTTTTTCTTTGCTGTCCCAGTAAACTGTCTTTGTCTCAACCCACAAGTTTTCTTTCTTTCCAATTCTCCCCATCCCCCTGGGGAGGTGGGGGGAGTGAGTGAGCGGCTGCGTCGTACTTAGTTGCCAGCTGGGTTTAAATCATGACACTAAGCAGTATCATTTGGGCAGTAAGAATTTATATTAGTAGTTTATTGTGCGGTCCAGGTTAGGAAAATGAGAGAGTCCTTCTAGAAAGGTTATGTAACATGGTAATAAAAATTAGTGGAAACCTTCATTTCTAATTTCTTCTTCTGCATGTGAAGAAAGGAGAAGCCCTGATATCAAAAGGCCACCCAAAATCAGGAGAGATCCGTCGCCAAGTCCGCATGCTTCAGGAGCGTTGGGAAAAGTTGAAGAGAGCTGTTGCTGCCCGTGGAAGGATGCTGGAGGACAGCCGGGACTTCCTGGAATTTCTCCAGAAGGTGGACCAGGTGGAAGCCTGGATCAGGGAGAAGGTAAATGGATTTTACTATTTAATCCAAGCAGCACACTAGAGACTTGCTATTTAGCAGTGAGCTTCTGATAGATGTGTCATCTTCCAGGATATTTTCTTTGTGGTTTTTGCCTGGAAGAATCATGACATGTTCTACAAACAATGTGGAAGGAATGATTCACCAAATTCTAAAAATTTTCTGAAGTGTTTCCATGCCAGGGTCAGTTGGACGACAGTATTAACACATGTTCTCATGTAAAATGTGCACATAAAGAGATTGTGATTATTGGTGGTCGTTCCGTGTGTCTCTATCGAGACAGAGAAATGAAAGCAGACTAGAATGGAAGAGACTTGAAGCATTTAACAACTGGCACTCACTCTCATTGTGTATCAAATTCGAAAGTTTCTCTTTGTAAGAGTGAAGAGTGAAGAGTGAAGGAAGAGTCACTTGATCCACTAAGTTTTCATTCAGAGGTTGCTTCCATAATCAGTAATAGATTGGAGAGGGAGTTGGGACTAAGTCTCATAATTATGTAAAGATCAGAAGAGACCACTTCAGAAGCTGTAGGTCAGTGATTTACAGACACATCACAGAACTTATTGCATCACCATAAGCTTTGGGACGTGCTGTGTTCTTGTACTCTTAGTCTGAATGTTTCCCTGTCTGCTGCTTATTTCCCCAGGAAGTCATGATTAATGTGGGTGATGTGGGAAATGACTATGAACACTGCCTGCAGCTCATGAAAAAGCTGAATGAGTTCCGTGGAGCAACATCAGGGGTAAGAGGTGTTTTCCATGCACATTCCTTGTGTGGCTGGAAGCAGCAGTTAACTTTTCAGCCCAGCGGTATATCCAGGTAGCAAAAACAGTTCCAGTACTCTGAGGAGGTGAAAGATCAGGGGGGTAGGAAGCGTCACCACTTTATAAGCCATTAAAAAAGATAGAATTTTCCCTCATTGTGCCTTCTGCTTTGATGATGTCTAAACAGAGCTGTGAGGTGCTCATGACACAACCTAAAATTTTGGATTGCATTACATGACTGGAAAGCTGGCTGCGTGAACCTGAATTTGAGCAGATTTCCAGTTTGGTTCATGCAGTCTGCAATGTCACAGTGTGTTCCACCCAAAAGTGCATTAAAATGGTTGTTTCAGCCATGTTTGTTTGAATATGAAAGTCCATATAGACCTTCCATGAGCAAGCTCATAAAAAAAAATTGACCACTTTCTCCATTTCCCTCCTTTATTTCTCCCTCCCCCTCCTCCTGAGGAACAATCAAGTTTCTCATATTCCTTCATCCAAATGAAGCACGTATATTTGGGGGTCTTTGTTTATACAGCACATGTGGTTAGTCATGAATCATAATGTTAATAATCAGACATTTAGTAAAATAGAGCAATGGTTTACACTTTGGATAGCAGCCGTGTGACAAGACAGCTGCACAGTTCACTTCGCTGTGCTGAGATCTCTGACCCTCTTTTGTGGTGCTGAGTCATGCCAGCTGCCTCTCTTGCCTCCAGTGAGATGTGCTACCCTGGGCAGCAAACCTTGGGAATGCTGGTCGTCTCGTGGCCCTGCCACAACAAGGGTCTCCTTGTGATTTGCTTCACCTCCCACCATGAGACCTGTGAGGCCATACATTGAGGGGATGCATTTGCAGCAGCCCCTTGTTCTCTCTGTTTGTATGAACTGCCGCAGATGTGGACTAACAGGTCTGAGTGTCACACAGGAAAGATTACTGTGCTGATTTGCTAGTCTGAAAGCAGTGAGGGAGGTCTGGAAAGAGGGATATTAGGACTTTGTGAGTGATGCTTACTCTAATATTCTCTCCTAATATTCTTTATTCTTTGTTTGCCTGTTATCTTGTTGCCAATTCCTGTTATAGCAGCTCCTATCTTCTATTTCTGTTGCCTAATAGCAGGAGACAATCCTCTTCTATATAAAGTAACAGTATAGATATGCCTGACACCTGGGAGAACACCCTGAGCTCCCCTTTCTGGAGCCCAGCAGAACTTCTTGTGACAGTGCATTAGTACTGGATTTGGGTAGAGAGCCAAAATACTCAAGCGTCAGCACCAGGGAATTAGTGAAGTGAAGAGACCTTCATTGGCCATTCAGTCCTCACCAGCTGAACTGTGAACTAAGGGGTGGAGCAAGGGCTCTGCTATAAGTTGTACCAGCCATAGAAGGATGTTGAAAGAGGCAGAAACAACCTAGTGTCCCAGTCAGCATAGGACTCTGAATAGGAAAGTCTTTCCATAAACTAAGGTAGATTTTATGTGCCGCAGGAAACTCTTGGCCTTAGATACTGTCAGCTTATAGCCACTGCTCCTGTACCACTCTGAACATGACCCCTGCAGAAAAAGGCTGGGACAATGATACCCTCATAGCCGATGCTTAGTTATGCAGTACTTCATAGGGTGATACAACCAGAAGCAGGCTGGTCCTGGCACAGTGTGTGCATCCATCCAGTCAAGGTTTCCCCATTAGACGAATCTGAGATCAGGGTAGGGAGCAATCATCCTGCACTGATGGCTGCCAGATTTTCTACTCATATTCTGTCACATTGTGCTGCTATTATTTCCCAGGAGAGGAGACTGCAGGGTTTCTGAAGATCTGGCTGTCTACTGGTTTCTCTTGTTTACTTTATGGCTCTGTATAATAGTAAAGCACATATGGAAGCATGCATGTTGGTATGGCTGTATCATAAATAAAATACAAATGGAGTCAATACTTCTATTAACACTGTGCTGGCATCTTGCAGCTGTGCTTCTGCTACACCAGTGATTAATATCTCCCTGCTAAGCTTGTGATTTACTCGTCTTAGAAAAATAGAGAATGTTTTTGAATCTTGGAGCAGTGCTCAGTGTTGGCCATCCGTCATGCTCCAAAAGAACAATTATTCCACTGTAGTCCAGATTATATGTGCAATGTGCAAATATTATCCTTTCTATGGTATGTATGTGGGAAGCAAGTTGCCTTGAAGACTTAGCATACCTTTTAAAATGCAGTGATGCTGCTTTAGAAGAAGACACAACGGCATGGGTTCTCTGGGTTTCTCAAGGCTGTATGGATTTTAAGCCTGTTGTCCACAGTACAGAAGGCACTTCTGGACAGAAGCCTATATAGAAAAAACAGCGAGTAGGCCTAGGAGCCACAGGTCATTACCTGTTTGACAGAGGAACAATCTGCCACACATCAGCTGTTCCACAGCAGCCACCTATGTAACCAGCAACTGCACCTATGTTTCTTCAACAAATGAGCCCCCGCTGGAATGCCTGGCTTAGAAATGAAGCTCTTGAGGGTCCTCATCTAGACCTAGGTCATTGTTGTATCTGTAATCATTAATGTCCTTTCTTGCCTTTATTGTCTTCTCATCAGGGGCTGGTAACACCAGCAGTTGTAGTAGAGCAAACCCCATGTGTCTGAAATGTTTGGTAGTGAGGTAAAACTCTTGCTTGTTGCTGCTGCTGTTGTTTTTCACGTCTCAGTGGAAAACTCGGTGACAAGCATTTCGAACACATACATTTGTTCCTTTTCTCACTTTACAGGAGACGACAGTGGACGATGCTCACATCAGGGCTATCAATGCCCTGGCCATGAAACTGGAGAGACAGAACAAGGAGGAAATAAAGACAATATATGAGCGCCGGAAGCAGCTCAATGAGAAGTGAGTATGCTTTTAAAGCTTCTGTGTAAAGCACAAACAAGAAGGGAAGATTAGGTGTCTTGGGCTGGGATAAATGGAGTAATTGCGACATGTATTTTCTTCTTTAACATCATGACTACCAAACATCAGACACTGGAGTTGCTTTTCAAGACTCCCAGAGCAGTTAGCCAGAAGGGTTTCTAATCCAGAAGGGCCAAAGTCATGTTTCTAGCCTTGGAGGCAAATATGCTGTTTCACAGCACTTTACACGCTATATCCATGAAGCTAAGATGCTTCTTTCTGTTCATGTAGTTGTCCTGGTGAAGTGCATATTGCTTTTGCTACTTCACAGCTCACTAGCTAAGAACCAAAAGCATGAAGATAGGGATTGTGAGGTTACTGAGAGTTTAAGGAAACAGGATCAGTACTTTTTAGCTTTTAACCCCCATACCATCCTGAAAACTTGGAATAAATATAACCAGTCTTGTCAGGCTAATGCTTTATCTCTGTGATGTGCCCCCTATTGTGGGGAACTGGGGATCAATACATAAGGTCGTTCAGAAATCCTGTCTTTTTACTTAGACCTGAGCATCATGAAACTCAGTTGTGGAAATCCTCACCTCTGAAATACACCTCTAAAATATTCTTTTCAATAAAAGGTGGAACAGTTTCCATGGTAACCTGAATGCATACAGGAAGAAGTTAGAGGGAGCCCTAGAGATTCATGCCTTAATCAGAGAAATTGATGACATCACAGAGAGAATTACCGAGAAGGTGAGTTCTCAAATTTTGATTAATTGAAATAGGAATATGTTCTATTTTGCCAACAGTGATAAACACAGGCATGCCGATTGCTAGAGAGATACTCAGTATCCAGCAGTGACCTTTGATATTTGTCTGTGTATCAAGTTTGTAGGAAGGCTGAAATGTCATTAAACACTTCGCAGATTACCAACTCTAAGGCATTCACGGTTAAAAAGGTACATTTGAAATGTATTGTGAGAAATTACAGATTAGAATCTGCAATAAAAGGGGTTGCTGTCTTTACCTAATGAGAGGTTACAGAGAAAATGAAGCTGGACTCTTCTTGGAGGTTCATAGTGAAATGGTGAGAGTCAGTGGGTACAAGTTGCAACAAGAAAAGTTCCAAATAGGTGTAAAGTGAAAAAAATCACAAGGAGAGTAGTCAAACACTGGAACAGGTTACCCAGAGAGACTGTGAATTCTCTGTCCTTGGAAACATTCGAATCTCAACTAGATCAGACTCTGAGCAATCTGATCTAAGGTAGCCCTGCTTTAGGCAGGGGTTGGACTAGATGATGTTCAGAGGTTTCTTCGAACCTAAATTATTCTCTGATTCCAATTCTAATTAGTGGTCTCTAGTCAAATGGTATTGCCTATTAAATAGTACTTCTAGTGTTAGGTGACTAGTTGCTATATCCAAAGTAGTCATCCATGGTTTTTTCCACAGCCAGTAGAAAGAAGCAGGTACTTCTAGAGCTCAGTGCATCTGACTATTTTAGATGTCCTCTTGAGGATGAGATAAACCATGCTCCAGCAGTGACTTCTTCTTTACACTAACTGTAAGGAGAATTATAGAAGTAATTAAGTTGCAGCATCTTTACATTTGTAGACATCTCCATGTGGTCTGGTAAATCCTTCCACAAGAAGGGAACACTGCAAGCTGCAATAAGTAGGATACAAATCTAAGAAGCTAAGGGGATGGTGTCTATTTTTTTGCTGTGTTACTGACACAGATGTGCACCTCCTTCAGACAGTGCTGAGCCACATCAGTTCTGAATACCAAAAGCCAGTTAGCTGAGCTACCATAGAGCTTTTTCTGAATTATATACTTAGCTTGAATATAGCAACTTCTAGTGTTCCAAATGAAAAGGTAGTTCATTCAACACTAGCTTGCATATCCCTCCCTGCTGTGCAATGCAGACATATTAAATATGCAACTTTGAAAAGTTGTATAAAAATCTTATTCATTCACAAAATGGAGGTAAAAATGCCTATCCTGGATTATAATTTTGAGATTAATAGAAGAAAAAGGCTATATAAAACCTAATTATTTCATCCACATAACTAATGATATTAATTTACCTATAAGTCAGTAGACACATACATAGTGGTACTACTTAAGGTTACAAGGCTGTTGGTTTGAAATTTTTATAACAACTTTTAGGAATGTATTTCTTCATTGTCTGGGATTTTATGTCTGGTAGGATTCTGAGGGTCAATTTTATTTTCCATATTTTCATAAAACACACTTGAAACTTTCTGTGCCACAATTTAATGGGAAATATTTGGCTATTGGTATATGGAAAAAAGGGAAAAGAAAGACTGAGAAATGCAGGGAAGCATTCCTGTCTTTGTTTTATATGTGAATGGCCAGAGGCACCTTAAGTAGGATTGCGACTGTTCGAAGAGTTGTGAACTCTTGTTCCATCTCTGTAAGAAGTGCAGACAAGGTGCCCTGTTGATATTTAAAGACAACAAGAACATTCAGATAGCAATACAAAGAAATGAAGGAGGAGACTATTTGAAAGAATTAAGATACGATCTAAGAAAGTGCTTTTTGTCATCTTCACCATTTGCACATCCTACTGCCCCCTCCAGAGTGTACTCATACAAGCACTGGATTATGGGAAGGATGTGGAAAGTGTGGAAAACCTGATTCGAAGACATGAAGAGATGGAGAGAGAAATCAGTGTTATTAAGTCCAAAATGGAGGTAAGAAGTACAGAGGAGGGTACAGAGGACACTGTAAAAAAGTTCATTTTTCCTTCTTGGAAACATGGCGCAAAGATCTGCGTGACTCTTCAGATTCATTAGTATGAATTGCACTGCAATGCAAATGCAGCACAGATTTCTTCTCAGTAAAATACCATGCTCCTTAATCCTACTTTATTGTATCAAATGTTATTCTTCCTGATGCACCCTATCTAAGATGAGACTGTTCTATATCTTTTGGAAAGTGCAGAATCCAAATTTAACTCTCCATCTTTTCCCCAGTTTCTGTACTGACTTGAACCAAAATCACGACTCTAGCTCCGTTTAGAGCTAAAATGCAAAACCCACAGTGCATGTAATTTTCTGACATAGACATCAAAACTAGGAATCTTGGGTTATAATTCACTGCCTGATCAGCTCTGGCTTTTGTAAAATGGCCAGTTTGCATCATTTAGGACTAATCTTGAGCATTAAATATGGGTCTGAGCTCCTATATAATTGCATCTGTTTAATAAAAAGAAATGTTTTCAGCTGAACTGCAGTAGTAGAAATCCTATGACAACCTCTCACCATTTTCACTGTTGGACAGTGTTAAGCCTTTTCATACAGAAAATATTTTTGCAAACTTTCTAAACTTTTCTTCAGTATACTATGCAAATGGTGACAGTATGTGTGATACCTTCACACACTGTGGCTTTATTAGCTACTTCTCATATGAAACGTGGGTAATTGCTAGTCAGCATTCCACAGATAGCATTAGTAAGGCTGTATGGGGGAGTGCTGCATGGAAACAGAAAGATGAGCAAGGTTTGGGTTTGGATTTTTTTTTTTTTTTTTATGCTACCACAAATACCATGTACAAAGTATAATATCTGTACTTTTCCTATGGATTAAAACCAGCCTGGCATATTCTCCTTTCTGCATAATTAAAATTCTTCATTTTCATCAATTTCGTGGAGGTTTACAAGAAAGATACCAACTTTAAACCTGGGTTGGTGAGTGTTAATTACTGTTTATCAGGCTGTGTTAAGGAGAACAGCATCAACTAGAAGCCTACACTGAAAGTAGTGTTTTGATGCTGCTGTTAGCTGAAATAGATACAAACAATTTTTGAGTCTTCTGCTGAAAGGCAAATGTGGTTGCTTCTGTGTACTGCCATATTTTCATGGCTTTTGTTACCCATCTTAGCTAGATTAAACTAATAGAGGTTACAATTAGCACTTCATTTTCCTGTATGTTTCTCCTTATTCTGCAAAACTATTTTCTTAATTGTAAATTAACATTTGTGCGTGTGAAGCAACACACACATCTCTTTCTTCACGTGGATGATTGCTTGCAAATGCATATTTATTCTTTGTGCATATAACAAATCCCTTTGTGTATTTTGTTATTGTAATTTAAGTACCTGCTTTTGAAAACTGGGATCTTAAAATGAACTACTTTTCCCGAAGGCAAACTCAGGAAAGAATATAAGCATTTGGCATAAATTCACCCCACTATAAATCTCTTCCCAGTCATTGGAACTGGAATCTTTCCGCCTTTCCACAAAGAATCCATCCATAAATGACAAACTGACTATGAAGCAACAGGAGATGAAAAACAACTGGCTACGACTCCAGGGACAGGCCAAACAAAGGTAAAGACTTCTAGTGGTCTAAATATCTCTCAGCAGAAGCAAAGCTGTTCCGTGAGGTCTCAAATCTACTTGCCAGGGGCCTTTTAAAAGTTTTTGAGGATCCTTTACAAAGTTTATACAGGCGGCTAAGACACCTGCATTGGAACAAGTGTGACTCGGTACAAGAAAAGTTCCACTGATGTGACTTTGGGAAAACTAATACAATGAGTTTGTGGCTTATCCCACTAAATAATGTTACTAAAATGGCTCCAGACTATCAGATTAAATTTATCATGAAGCCTTTTTGAAAGACTTATTTTTGAATAATTCTAGAAGATTTATTTTTTTCTTGAATCTTTCCAAAACAAGAAAAGCTTAGGCCTGAGCTGTAATCATTGCTGGAAGCAACAGCTATGAAGGCTTTTTTACCTTTCTTGTCCTAATGAACTGATGTAGAAAATAAGGTAAGCATGTTGTCTCCAAGACAGTGTGCATCTCCTGCGATTTTGGTTTAGCGTGAGGACTGTTAGGAGCTGTAAGGCAATGCTAGGAGGCTTGAATTTACTTCCTTTGGCTTCTCCTAGGATAACTTCCTCTGCAAATGGGGAGGGAGAGGCAACTAGATAATTCTGTGTTGGATAATGCTGAACTGCACATTGTATGGCAGGAAGGAAAAGCTGGCAGCCTCGTATCAGTTGCAGAAGTTTAACTTGGAGATGAAGGAGATGCTGGATTGGACCCAAAACATCAGAGGCTTAATGGAAGCAGGGGGGCTTCCTAAAAGTGCAAATGAAGCGGAAAGCATGATTGAGGAGCACCAGGAGAGAAAGGCAAGTATCATCATTGCTTTCTATTGAACATACTGGGAATCTTTCCCATGGGAATTAAATGCAGCAGACACAGCAGAATTTTGCTGCATGCATCTGTCAATAACATGGTGAAAAGACTGTTTTCAATAACAGGCTAGGGACAGAAGTCGCCTATGTATTGACAGAACTCTATCCTATGGGCCGTTTGGCAGCTCGTGCCTCTGCAAAAAGTCTCAGAAAGCCCCATTACTTCTCACCTGTACTGCTGTCCAACCCTGTAGGTAAAAAGCTGGTTCAGTATCAAAACATGCTCACTGCCAATCTCTTTATTTGGATTGCCAAAAAGTTAATGCCAGTTAATTCTAGCTTTGAGTTAGATTTTGTCATGCAAACTCCATTTGCCTGAGAGGAAAATAAAAACAGCAGTTTATCTCACACAGGGCAGTAAATTACCATTGGATGGTACTACATACTCAGTTTTGAAACACTTCATATCCCAGTACTAATCACCACACAATCTTTTGGTGGCTAATTTGGCTAATATTTTTGGTGGATTTTCTAAAAGGAGTGATATTGTTAATTAGCCTTAGAAAAAAGTCAGTATTTTACTTTTTCCCAAGCATCATAGCTATCTTTCAGCTGTTGTGTTACCTTTTCTTTGCAGTTATGTTACTTTTTCTAAAAATCATATTCCCAGAATCATTACTAATATCCAGTGCTTTGTGGGTCCCATTATTCGCACAAATAGTTTGTAGATTCTGATTCATTTTCTAGACTTGAATTTAGTATGAAGTACCTGAAGTCCCCTCCTTTTTCATTCTTCCATTTTAACAATGTTCTCCCATGTCACAGACTTAACAATATTTTTGCTAATAATTCTTTGTCACAATAGAAATACCGCAAACCACTGATGTAGTGTACTCCAAATTCAGATGGCAGCAAGATCTAAGTCTTTAATATCTGTTAATAAAGGAACCCAAATGGCTCTAAGGAGATAGTCACACAGAAAAGGAGGAATCCAGGCAATATGTTCTTTTGTATTGGGTTGACTAAACTAAAATTATAGATAAGACAAGAAAAATGGAGGAGTGTTTTTCATTCAAGTTAGTGGCTCAGACCAAAGTCCTTAGGAGAGACTAGAGTTAAACACATGGTGCTAATCTGAATTAAAAAAATAGAATTACTATTTTACATGATTATCTACGTGTTATCTATGATTGGGCAACACCAACCCCCAAAAAAGCCTTAAAAACAGCAGTTCTAATTTCAGACATTTAATAGTACATACCATAGTTTTAAGGAGGTTTGTAAGTTAATACATTGTGTTATTTCAGCGCATGGTTATTTTTATTTTCAAATTGTCTACATTAGGAATTCCACATTCAGTTTGCAGGGGTCATAGTTGCTTGTAATGCTTTCACCTTCAGGATTCAGTATATAGGCATAACTCGTTCCTCAGACCAGGTGAAAAAGTTAAATGCATTTCATTTTAATACCACAAAATAAAGTAAAACCATGTCTTTAATGTAATAATCTGATGCCAACTTGTTTGGCAGGAGAGGAAAAATTCTACGCACTGTTTCTCATAAGAACCACTTTTATGTAGGAAGACTGGGGGAGATACAGTATTATGAATGTTCAAAACTGTATTTCTAATTTTCTAATCTGTTTCTAATTTAATCCCAATTTTGATTTGTAGGAGACTAGTTGTTCCTAGACCAATAAAGTCATTTATTGTCCACGTTTGTTTTCTCTTAGGCAATTCTATGCTCTTTCAGTTACATAGCTCAAAGATGAATGATTTTCCATGCAAATATTAGTGTTGGAAAATTACAGCCCATATTCTTCCCCTTAAGGCTTGTATTCTGAATAACTGGCATTCCGTAAACCCTTGACATCAACCTTAGTGATATATTTTAGGAGGAGATTGAAGCACGAGCGGAAAGATACAACTCTCTCAGTAACTATGGTCAAGAACTTGCCAATTCTGGTCACTATGCAACCTCTGAGATTCACCAGTCCCTCTCCAGACTACAGCAAACCTGGTCTGAATTGATACAAGCATGGCAGGAGCAATATATAAAATTGGTTCAAGCACAAGATTTACAGGTGAGTAGAAAGACATTCAACAGAGAATGCGCATGCCACTGACAACTTTTGTCAGTGTAAACAGCAAATTTATAAGATGGTTTAATGAAAGATATGCTAATAATATTCAGTGTTTAATGTTTATTTCACTGGTTTCCGGAAGGTATGCTGAGGGCCAAGCACATTCAGCGGTGGCAGGGCTTTTAGAAATTGTACCTTTACAAATCAAAGAAATTTCTGTGGAATATGTGCTCATATGTTTTTTCAATGGTTATAAAACTTAGTGAAATTTGGGCAAACTCTCATGCAGCTGGCAAAAGGCACATGCTTAAAATGGAACATCACTACTCTACCAAATTCTATAACCTCCCCCCAAAAACATGGAGGCAGGCAAGTATTTAAAAAAGATATCTGAAGAAAAATTTAGCATGGACAGAATACTGTATTTTTCCCTGGCTTTTTTCTAAGAAAAGAACTGTTTTGGCTGCAGTTTTCCAGAAATACTTCCTTGTAACAGTCATCTCACTTACAAAATTTCTGCTCAAATGACTTGTTGGCAAAAGTTAGAAATAACTGAAATGGAGATTTTTACAACAGGGAATGTCAACTACCTTAAATAACAGCTGGTGCTACTAGTCCCATCTAAAAAGCTTCATATATATGAGAACTTTAAACCATATGCTAAAGGCTGCTTTTATGCTTCTTTATGTACTGCATTCTACTTATTTCCAGCCATGTTACTGTCCTTTTTATTGGCCAGTTACCTTACACAGCACTCTCTACACTATTAGCAAACAAGCTACGAGTACTTGTATCCTATGGCTTAGACAAAAAGAAATAATCATATTATAAAGGAGAAAGTTACAATAATAATTGTTACGCATGTGGGTTTTGTAGCATCTAATGCTTATTGCCATCCAGTGCTATGCAGTTAATTTTTGGAATAGCCCTGGAAGTTTGGTTTTTTCAGTGTACTCTGCCAAAGTCAGGTTTGCCTCTGTTTTACACCATGTTTATGACTGCTTTTTTTCCCTACACAGAAATTCTATGGCTATGTGGAACAGACTGAGAGCTGGCTCAGCAGCAAAGAGGCTTTCCTAGCCAATGAGGACCTAGGGGTAGGTGCTCCAAGAAATTACATTTTCCTCTGCAATTGATCTGGAGGAAAAGGAGCTGTAAAGTATGATGATGTGTTCTGAACCTTCCTGTGATCTTTCTCCTTCCGAAGTTACTGCTCCGTCTTGTTGATGGTTTAGGATCAGATTTCTTTTCTTGATACTTTACACAGGATAGTTTTCTCAGCATCAAGAGTAATGAAACAGTCCAGCTCCTCCAATTATAGCAGGAAAATGAGACTGCATCTCTCTAACTGGTCATATCTGACCCAAATATATTTACCAGCAGTGTGCAAGTCATCACTGCTGTCACTGCTGGCATACCCAGTGTAGCTTTAAATTACCTTCCTCAGGTGCCAGTAACACTGCAATAACAAACTGCAGACTGATGCATGGGTTGCAAAAGCTATGTAGGATGCTGGATATACATTCTGATGCGTAGCATACCCTGCACCTTGTATAGGTAGTGCTACCAAATTAGTCGCCTCTGCAGGAACTACAATTACATCTCAGAGTTCAGTGTAGACATAATTGGTACAAATGGTATGAAAAACATATAATGCTAGTGGCTGGTGTCTGTCTCTGTAATTTTCAGCGTGGAGGTATGTATTTACAGTCCCTCCATTGAAGTATATGAGACTTAGAAGGAGCCACCCATTTCCCAGTCATATTTAGCTCAGCAATGCACAGAAAATGCTCTGTGAGTACTTTCCGTCCCAATGACTCTTGTAAGCACCCAGAAGTTTAGATTTTTTTTCTGACCCATTTGATGTGAGCTTTATTGCTTCCTTCAGAATAGTGGGAAAGGAGAGTTTATTGCGGTAACAACATTTTGACACCACTGATTCTAAAATTAAAAGTGCAGAGGAGTGCTGAAAAGACAACTCTTGAGTCGTTAAGCTTGGGATTCACAAATGTTACAAGAAGTCAAATTCTGTGTTTCTCTCCAGATTAACTGTGATGTCAGACTCCAGTCCTCAGATTCAAATCTGGATCTGAGCTCTTCCAAATTCCATGGGTCGAAACCAAGGCTCTAATTTTAATCTCTTTCTGTGACATATTTTTTCACTTAACTCTGATCTCAGTTTGGCATCCTACATTTGCTTCCAAAATAGTATCTGTCTTAAGATTGATTTATGATTAGGAGCTGATGCTTTATTTCTTCAGAAGTGATATGTTCTATGCAGCACAACAATATGCAGGAGAAGCTAAGCATCCAGCAGTTAGTTCAGTTTTGACCCTGAAATAATGGCCTCAGACCATGCATAGAACATTATTTAGGCCCCAGGTCTCAGATTTAATGCCAATAAATTTCAAAGACCAATAAATTTTCTTGACAGCTTGCAAATGTAGGGTAAATGCCATTTAGCTTCTGGATTATCAGTGTTGTGGATGGAAAAACTCTGACTGAAAGCAGCTTCCCTTTGTTGAATTCTATCCAGGACTCAGTGTCTAGTGTGGAGAGCCTACAGCGGAAACACATGCAGTTTGAAAAAGCCCTGGAAGCTCAGATGGAGAAAATCGATGAGATGGCTTCATTTGCTCAGCAGCTAACCCAGAACAACCATTATGACTCAGACAACATCACCAACAGATGCCAGGCCGTTCTGAGAAGGTGAAGTCAAACCCTTCCCATGTCAGCCACCCATCTCTTTTGCAATGAGACTCTCCCCATGTGACTAATATCTTTAAATGTCTTAAGAGAAGCATAAACTGGTTTGCATTTACTCAACTTTGTGCTTTGCACTGTGGTCTTGCCAAATTGGCCTGAGTCTAGTCAATATTTCATTAGGAGGTTTCCAAAATACAGTTAAGTGGAGGGGGAGCGGGATTCAGAAAAAGGCAGTTTTCCTGTAATTTTGTATCCTGGCCTGGCCTTAGGGGTAGTGCTGCAAACAAAAGACAGAGGCCTGCTGTGCCATTAAATACTTCATTATCATTAAATGCCATCAAGAAAGGTCATTTGCTACACAATTGCTTTTTCACTGCTCTAGTGGGGTTGATCTTAAAGCCCTGCTCAAATTATTTATTAGAGCATTTGCAATTTTTCTGATCAGATCTTACCCTTTCATGTGAATTACTTTATTTCTCCTAGCACGTTGCATATTGTTCATCTTAAATAAATGCTGACAGTAGAATCAATTGTATTCAGTGTTATGGTAGATGAAAAGGTATACATAACATTTACAAAGAGAGATTGGAGGTCCCTTACGATTAAAGTGAACGTATGAATTTATTAATGTGATCAAACTATCTATGCCTGCATTAATGTGAATAAAGTGCTGCAGGTCCACATTTGGAAAAAAGATGAAAGGATGGTATAGCTTTGGTTTAGCAGTGACAAATACATCATACTCACAGGCTTTCCATATAAGAACCGTGCTGAGTTTATGTTCTCTGATACCCTGAAAGGTAATAATGGTGATTCCTAGAGGCAGATATCATATATACAGAATTTGTGTGTACTTTAAACATATCTATCTGCTAGTAATCCTTCCTATAGTGTCCTGAGCATCTTCTCTGACAGTCCAAATCATGGGAGGCTGCATATTATGGACAGTTCTCTCCTAGAGAATGGAGGGTTAGATCACATGTGGTTTAGAGATGAAAATTGAAAACCCTTGTCCTATCTAATTCACTCTGTGGCTTTTACCTCACACATGTGCCTTCATCTCAGAAAAGAGAAACTGCTGGAGAATGCTGCTGCTCGCAGACGTCTGCTAGGGGAATCAAGGCTTCTGCAGAAGTTGCTGAGGAATTCCTTTGAGGTACAATTACACAGGATTCATGGTATTCTAATTTCTTAAAACATACTGTGCTGCGTAGATCTGAATCCCTGAAGGGATTTACTGTGAGAAAAATCAAGGAACTGAGTCTGGAATGCGATGATATTGGGAAAGACGAGGATAAGAGTGAAGGGATATTTTTCAGCTTTCAAGTCACAACTTCCCTCCAGCCACCAGATGAAAGATCTACTGTGCATTGGATGCCAGCAAAGTGCAGAAGAAATAAATGCATTAAAAGGGAATGTGCCACCAATTGAAAATTCATGAGATGAGACTAATTAGTTCTTTTCTTGTGAGATACTGACAGTGGGTTAGAAATAGGGTGATAATTGCCCTTTCTCCCCCATGCACACATGTGTACACGTACACATGTGCCCTGCACTTTCTCACTGCATGGGGTCTATCTCATGGAGACAGCCCCTTTTCCAGATAACAGTGCTGGTAAACAGAGATATAGAGATGACTTCATTATGAAAGACAGGAGGAGCTTAGGGAAGCAGAACCTTGAAGGACAACTCATTTGTGTCCCCACTCACTAGTCCCATGTTTTATACATATTAGAGGAGAGCCTGGTAGGTTGAAGCTGAAGAAACACTGAAGGTTTTGTCTACTTCTGTTCTTTCCTCCCCAAAGGTGGCTGCCTGGATCAATGAGAAGAATAGCATTGCCCAGGATGATAGCTGGAAGGATCCAAGCAATCTGCAGACCAAACTGCAGAAGCACCAGACTTTCCAAGCAGAGATCATGGCCAATAGAAATCGCCTGGACTCCATCAAATCTGTGAGAGAAGCGGGGTTGATGGCAAGGGTGGCCAACTGGCATGAAAGACTCTGCAGACAGTCTGAGTTACAGTGATCTCAAACAAGCGAGGGGAAACCACTGTCCCCTCACCGACATCGTTCATGCTGTCTCTGAGGGGACTGGAAAGCTTATTCTTTTAGTCCATCAAGAACTTTCTGTGTCCATCGGTTTCTTTCAACTTCTCTCTTACTGTCTAGTGTGAACTTGCTATCAATGCAATGTAAAGAGATGGGTGCTTTCAATGAAAGATTCAATCCTCTGACTTTAGGGACTTCTCTCTGGGGTGAATGCCACTTTAGAGGTACACCTGTTTCTTTCCAGCAGGGAACATAGTTGATTGGATGCACAACTTCAACAAGTCAGATAAGATGTATCCAACAAAAAGGATCAAGAAGAGTTTTCAAGTGTTGCCTTTGCAGAGACTAGTAGGAGGGATGTGAGGCAAGTCTGACAAGCTTTGTCAGATACTTGGCAGAAGCTGTGATCAGATGATGAGTTTGGAAGGACAGTCTGTTACATGTTTATTAACCTTATTTTCAGCACAGTGCTTACTAGCTGTATTTTGCAATAGATAACTAAGCATTAAGGGTAGACTCCCTCCTCAGACTCAGCTGCATCCAGTATTGTAGAAACACACACACACCCTTTTTTTAAAAAACCTTTTAACTCCCCTGTGTGCAAACACAACAGGAGGGTTACAGGGTGGGGTTACAATTCTCTCCAAACTAATCTGTTTTTAAAGTGTTGTTTGCACAATCTCTTTCTCATTATTTCTTGAGAAAGCCCTGTCTTTTTCATTGGGAATCTTTAGAAGAAAATTAACATCTGCTGTCCTGGTATAGCATCTTCCTCTTGCTGTGCCTCCTCTTCCCCATTGCAAAATGTAGAAATAGCTCAGTTTAGCTTTCTAAAGCAAACTTGGTCCCAGCTTAAGGATATACCTAAAGACTCTTCTACCTGATGGAAGTCTTGATGTGCCCTCTCTACCTCTTCTTCTGCCAACCTGTTAAGCATCTGCAGCTCAGGGATTAGAAATGCAGATAGACTTTTATTACATAATACAGTGGTACAATGGTACATCATTAAAAGAAGTTTTATTATCTCATACAGTTGTTCACTTGTATGAGATAATTCTCTCTTAACATGCAAGGAGGGGAATAGAAAAGGAGAGGTGGCTGGACAATCTCAAACGGTGACCATAGCATGTGGGACATCACAGAAAAAACTGTGCGTGCGAACACAGCTTATCGCTCTCTACAACTACCTGAAAGGAGGATGTAGAGAGATGGGGGTCGGACTCTTCTCCCTAGTAACAGATGACAGAACAAGAGGAAATGGCCTCAAGTTGCGCCAGGGGAGGTTTAGATTGGACATTTGTAAAAATTTCTTCACCGAAAGGGTTGTCGGGCACTGGAACAGGCTGCCCAGGGAGGTGGTGGAGTCCCCATCTCTGGGGGTATTCAAAAGACGTTTAGATGAGGCCCTAAGGGATATGATTTAGTGGGGAACTTGGTAGTGATAGGTTAATGGTTGGACCCGATGATCTCGGAGGTCTCTTCCAACCAGAACAATTCTATGATTCTATGATTCTATGAACTAGGCTCCCTGCTAGCTTTTAGGCAATGCAGCTGTTGCATAATGAAGATTCTCTTTACCCCTTGTCTTCTAATATTGTCTTCTAGCATTTCAAATAATTTTAGAGGCCAGAAAAACAGGAAAATCAGTCTCTTAGTTTCAATAAGCATTTTGCCTTTATCTGTTTTTAATTTGTCTCTGCAGCCTCTATCTGTTATGTCAGGAAGTGATGGCTACAGCCAGCCCTTTACATAGCAGTGCCAGTGGACTTTGTTTATGGAGGCAAAAATGATATCTTCTGGTGCATTCAGCAGAGGAAAAAACTTTGACTGTTCTCTCTGCTATAGGAAGGTGAGAAGATGCTCCGTGAGAGGCACTATGCCCCGGAAGCCATTCAGTCCAGACTACAAGAAATGGAAGAGCTATGGGAGGAACTGCTAGCAAGTTGCCAGGATAAACGGGCCAAGCTGCAGGATGCTTACAAGGTAATACAGGGATGTCAGTGATTGGGTCTTGGTGTCATTTCCAGAGAGAGCACGGCTGCCTTGCTACACGTCTCATCTACAAGTGTGTCACTTGATACAATCAGACTTGCTTCCTCAAGACCGTTAGAGCAAAGAAACTACTAAGTGTAGACTGACTGAATGGAATTGGCAGGAGAACTGGAGATCCCTAAGGAGGCAAAAGGATTTGTAGGCTGTGTTCCCTTCTGCTTTCTGCTGCTGGTTTAGATCAGGATTCCAGAGCGGGATACTGAGGGAAAATGTGTTCACTCTTTATGTCAACTCTCTGCATCTGTCCCAATGGCATCGTTTCTCCAACACATTGAGAAAGAAGTCCGCAGCTGCTTTTCATTCTGCTAGATCCAGGCACATGGCTTCTCATGACCGTTAGTTTTGCACAGACACTCGGTGGGTATAAAATAGAGCTCTCCCTTTAAATGACTTCCTTATAAGGTACTGTGTCCGTCATTTGTATTTGTGCAACACGAGTAAGATGAGCTCTTGATGTTCTCTGCATCTGTTCTTGCATTCACTCTGACTGAATTCTCTTCTTCATTTGGACCACCATCGTATCTGGGAAGAGCTCACTGACCACTGGGAAGCTCCTCTGTGTTTGTGTGTAATTCTTACTGAAAGTGGCCAAGATTTTTATATCATATTGTCTGTCCTAAAGGTTTAAATGACCTTTTCTTCCTGCTTGTCCTTAGGGCCTTCATTTTCAGCGAAGTGTAGAGGATATGGAGAAATGGTTGGAAGATGTGGAAAATGAGTTGAAAGCACCATATAATAACAATGATCTGGTAGTTTTGAACAGTCATCTGAAGAAACAAGAGGAACTGGAAGAAGATATTGCTGGTCATAGGGACCGGCTGCAAGAGCTTGTGGTCACAGCTCAGCAATTCCAGAAAGAGAAGCATTTCCTTGCTGATGAACTAGAAGAGAGAGTGGATCAACTGGTGCAGAGGTGTGTGAGTGCCTGGCCTGTCTCCTGCTATCTTTTTCCTATTTCTATCAGCCTCATTCTTCCCTGTATACTTTTTTTCCTTTCCTTCTCTACATCATTCTGAAAAGAACATTTTGCATTCATTCCTTATTAATCTGCGGGCCTCATTATGTTCCCTTTAAAATCTGCAGATACAAAAGTCTACATGATCCTCTGCAGGAGAGACGTGGAAGTCTGGAGGCAAGCAGACTTCAGTACCAGTTCTTCCGAGATGTTGATGAGGAGTTGGCCTGGGTTCATGAGAAGCTCCCCATGGCTTCCTCCAGGGATTATGGCCAATCCCTGGCAACTGTTCAGAGTCTACAAGAAAAGCACCAGGTAATGTCATGTGAGAACCATTCTAAGTCTTTAGAGTCAAAGAGAGAACACAGAATCTGGAATACTGTGTCCAGTTCTGGGCTCCCCAGTTCAAGAAAGATGAGGAACTCCTGGAGAGAGTCCAGCGGAGGGCTACAAAGATGATGAGGAGACTGGAGCATCTCTACTGTGGGGAAAGGCTGAGGGAGCTGGGGCTGTTCAGCCTGAGGAAGAGAAGACTGAGAGGGGACCTTATCAATGCTTATAAATATCTCAAGGGCAGGTGTCAAGAGGATGGGGCCAGACTCTTTTCAGTGGTGCCCAGTGACAGGACAAGGGGCAACGGGCACAAACTGGAACACAGGAAGTTCCGTCTGAATATGCGGAAAAACTTCTTTCCTGTGAGGGTGCCAGAGCCCTGGCACAGGCTGCCCAGGGAAGGTGTGGAGTCTCCTTCTCTGGAGATATTCAAAACCCGCCTGGACGTGGTCCTGTGCAGCCTGTTCTAGGTGACCCTGCTCTGGCAGGGGGGTTGGACTAGATGATCTCCAGAGGTCCCTTCCAACCCCCACCATTCTGTGATTCTGTGAATTCAATTTGCCTCTGGCAAACTTCATCTGCTGTGCTTTGGCTAACAGGAGTCATGATGCAGGGATTACCCTTATCCTTGTCTGATAATAATGACATTTTTCAAGCGATATGTCCATGACTTAGCAACATGTGGGATTCCATGCTGCTTATCACTGCAGTGGTGTAGGTACCACACCATATGCTTTTCTGTGGACACGTTGGCTCTCTCTGTGAACTGAGTTCAAAACCTGGCCTTTGCAATACAAAATAGATTTTACAAACTGTTGTGCATGCTGTCATAGCTTCTTTGGGCAATAGATGTCCTAACAAACACACTTTGAAACTCAGTAAGTGCATCCAAGCAAGCTCATTGCTCAGATGTCTCAGGATGAGCTCCCAGGAAAACATCTTTCCCCAAAACTCTTTCTACTCTGAAAGGAGGGAGTTAACAGGGTATTGTGGTGATCCTTAGCCGACCTTCATTCCGGTGGTAGCTTTCAAGATAGTTGCTGAATTATTTCACAAGGTTCAGATGGGCCATCAGAGAAAGCAGTGCCTGGAACACTGTCATCTCAAATACCAATAAAACAGCAGCTGCCTTCCTAATCATTTTTTAATACGGAGCACTATCTCCTTGCAAACACGAGGAGGAAGAAAAAAAAAACCTGCTAAAAGTTTCCAGCAGCTATTGGTATTTAATGTTAGCAAATGACAGCCCATTTAAGTGCCAGGTCAAGTGCCTCTGGGGAAAATCTGTGCAATCTGCAATAAGGCTGGGAAAGACAGAAGACCTTATAAAGTGGGACCATGTGTGAGATATATATATACAGAGAGAGAGAGAGAGAGTAAGCCCAGGCATTTGGTGCAATTTGCGTGTCTACAAATAAAAATCTGAACTTAGAAAAAATGTGAAATGTCCCCAGGGTAAAAAGTTAAGACTGCTACAGATGACATACTAGGACAGGGATGACGTCTCTTACAAAGTTGATTTATCCTAGGTGTACTCACAATTTAATGAAGAATTGTAAAATGTTTTTAAATGCACCTTCCAGAATATTCCTGAGTAAGACCCATGGGTATATTCTGAATAGTTTGCACCTTCTTAGTATTTGGTATAATTCTCATATTTGTAAAAATTCTGTATTTAAGCAAGATGCAGTTGGTGACTTTGAGATTAGACAGTAAGAACAAAAAGCTTGTTTCATCTTGATTAAAAGTATAAATGTTTTTATGTGTACAATTACTCCTAAAAATTATTAGCTGATTGACATGGTAGGAAAGTAATCAGGTTCACGGAAGAAAGGAATGCTTGAGCTGAATTAATCTGAGAAAATATTTGGGATAACTGAAGGAGCAGTGGAGATACTGCTTTAGGCTGCAATTATCTTTAATTGGCCAGGTCTCAAAATATTTCAATGAACTATGAGAATGGGAGATATAGACCATAATATCAGTGCATAATAAAATGTCAATTCTTCCTGCCATTTGTCATCTTATTCTCCTGGAAGCAGGATTAAAAGATAAGTTTTGAATTCTCAATCTTTTAGTAGCTAGAGTCTCTACACCTTTTTTTTTTTGTGTTAGCTTACAGGCAAACAAATGTCAGAGGTAACATAACAGTCAAGAATTGAATATACTATTAGCTCCACCCTCTAGTGTTTGTCTTAATGAGCCAGATTTGCAAAATTCAGTCCTTGGTTTGTTACTGCAGAAGAGATTGTGCATTAAATGTATCAACCTAAAAAAAAAAAATACTGTCTTGCAGAACTGCATTTACACACGAATATAATATGTGTACGCACAGCTGCTTGGCTTGGAACAGAGTTTCCTCTCACTTCCCCTCTCCCCTCCTTTTTTTTTTTTAAATTCCTGTTGTTATAAATGAAGTATTGTGAATACATGTTCCTTAAATGTTCAACTGCAAAGTTGTTCTTCGTGCTGCTAGCTTATTATTAATACATAGTACAAGATGTTTTATAATCTTTGCCACTGGATTCCATTCTGCTGGGGTCAGATACGGTGTCACTTTCCAACAACATAGTGGCTGTCTTGAAATTAATAGGGCAAAGTTAAAGGCAAGATTAGAATCAGAGCTCTTTTGCAGCCAAGTCTGATACTTAAGTTGAAAAAGCAGCTCCTCTCCTCAGAGACGGCGTCTCTTCTACATTAACACAGCACTGCAGTATAACTCTGAAACTGCCTGTTTCATAACTATGAAAATAAACAGAACAGTTGTAAAATGATGGGGTTGGTTTGTGCTTAAGGTGCTCAGGCATAGTTAGCCATGGAATGCACATCTGCCCACAGACAAATTGATGGCATGGTCCTTGCCCACCCAGGCAAATATCGTATGAGGGATTATATGGAGGTATGCATATGGTTTTAAAATCTACCAGTCTTCAAAAATTAATTTCAAGTAAAGTCTTTGAGAACTGGTTTGGGTAGTTTTCTTCTCTCCTTGTCCTCTTCGTTGCCTGGTAGTATGTGTACCCACAGTGCTTGCAATGGCTGTTATGCAAAGCTGCATCTTCTACAAAGGCATTGGCAAGTGATAAATACTGATGAGCAGGTGAATTGATTGTTCTTCCCTAGATGCATTTTAATTCAAGAAACATGGTGTAATGGGGTGGAAGTGGGTGTATTTCAGTGGAATCTACAGATAAGAGGTTTGTGGTTAGAACTTCTTCCCTACACGTTCTGAGGTGGATACACACCAAGATCCAAACTTTGTGGCTATATTTGATTTCTATAATCACTCCTTCACCCCAAAAAACTCCTCCACTCCACTTCGAGCACTCACTCAGACTTCACACCTCTGACCCATCTTCATGTATAGAAAACAGATTTATAATGGAATTACATGACTACATTATCTGGTATAAAACTCTCCATAGCTTTTATTTTTGGTCTGTCATTTTACTCGTTACTCTTTCCAGAATTTGGAGAATGAGATAAGCAGTCGGGATGCTTTGACCAAAGCAGTGCTCAGTACAGGGCAGAAACTGGTAAGGGGAGGTCACTCAGCCTCTCGCAAGATTATGGAGCATCTGAAGGAGCTTGAGACTTCTGTAGAAACCTTGAAGGCAGAGGCTCAAGAGAGGAGACAGCGGCTCATGCAGTCATATGAGGCCCATCTGTTCCTGAATGAGGTAAAGATGGTTCATGAAAGATTTATTTTGGTCTTTCATTGCTTAAAAGAACCAATATCTATATTATTGAATGGATGCAAGTGCGGAGATAGGAGCAGAATTCATACTGTCCTGATTTTTCATATCTGGTAAATATGGATACAGTGGAGAAATAACAGTTACTTTTCCAAGTAACTGCAGTGAGGGATAAACACGTAACCGCAACTACTGGGTTCTGGGTACCTATTTTTTTTAATAGTGTCTGCTAGATTGCATTACATAAAGGCACCTAATCTGCTCTCTGTTTTCACTGATGTGTCTCTTTGGGCATCACTGCTTTCTAGTTTTCTTTGTCTTGACCTAAATCACAGCTATGTTCAGGCTCATCCCTGTATTTTATACAGCTACTGGAGGTGGAGGCATGGCTGGCAGAGAGGAGCTTCATTCTGGAGACCTCTGATTATGGGAAGAATGAAGAATCCACACAAGCTTTACTTCGTAAACTTGAAGCTACCAAGCTGGATATGGATGGTTTCAGGCCCCGGATCGAGAAAGTACAGGAGACAGGTGCCAGCTTAATAAACAAAGACAGCCCAGAGAGGTAGGAAAGTGAAAACAGCCTTCTGCTCCAGGTCTAACAGAAATGCCCAGAGAAGGCAAATATGGAAAAGTTCAACCTTCAGTAGCTGTTTGATGGCTCGTTCAGAAACATGACTTCAAGGGACATCAATCCCTCCTTCACCACCTTCACACACACTCAGTCCCCAAAAGGCTTGATGATTGTTTTATTATTTTCATGACTGTTGTTTTTTAACAACAGTGCAGATCAGCTTCTTTGCCCGTTGTCTGTTCCCAGGAACTGTCATCTAGTTCTCATTTACCACAAAGGTTCAAAAAACACTGTGCTTGGGAAAGGAAACAGACATTCTTGACAGTTCACTGTTTTTCATTGCCAGTTTGCTTTCATATCTGGGGAGGAAGAAGTGAAAAGAGCAGCCATTCGTATGAGATACTTTAATTTCTTGAACTAGCTGGTCGTAACGGCTTGGCATAACTCACTCCATGATTTTTACCTGGTTTCTTCTGTAATTTGAAGGTGTTGCAAATTCAACCTGTCAGAAAAGACAATGTTCAAAAAGAACAGTAAAACAGAGACATGCCTTCTGGTTCTTGTTCTTTGCAGTCCAGCCATACTTTCAAAGCTCCAGAGGATCCTAGCAGAATATCAGTCTCTTCTACAGAAGGCTGAGACCCAGAGAAAATGCCTGCAAGAACAATTCCAGCTGTATCAGTTTGAAAGAGAATTCCAGCTGGTGGATGCATGGCTTTCCAGTAAACAGTCTGAAGCAGAGTCCGATGACTATGGGCAGGACTTGGATGATGTTGAGGTAAAAGAAAATAAAAGGTATTGTATGTATTGTGTGGCAAAGCAGGAATATATTTGCTGCAATTTTTGTGTAGCTACTGACAGTGAAGCACGTTACAGTGACGAAACCTAGGCAAATCAGTTATCTCTGTATCAAGAATTCAGACTGGTTTCTGTCTGCTTATACAGAGCTCTCTGAGGTAGCATCCTCCAACAGAAAAAGTAGGTGCATCAGAAAGTTAGCTTTTTCTTGGGATAAGGTGAGGTCAGCACACTTCACTGCTGGCCCTGATTATAAATTTGACAGTGCCTAAAAAATTTGACATGACCAGGGCCATGGTCTTGTAACAATTTCAGTGGAAAACACTGGGATGCAGTGTTCACACCTTCTCTAGTTGCTGATTTCAAGGATAAATTTCTCCTCAGGGCACACAGTGCAAAGAGGTATAATTCATAGTGTCCACTCCTCAACAACTGCTGTATGTGTGGACAGCCACCTGAAACAGGTTATGTTTCTTAGCTTTTGATCTGGGCAGCATCTCTTTGTCAAGATGTGGGTGATTTTTCTCTGTGACATGTTAAATGAACACGACAATAGATGCCTTCTTCTGACTCCAGATCATCTGGGTTTATCAAGTGATTTGCACATGTAGACTGCAATGCCTAGCTTTTGTGTTATACAGTACAGAGAAAGTGATTCCTTTTGCCTCTCTCATAGAGGTAGGCAGAAATTCTTACATCTAAGTCTGTGTCCCCATTTATCCCTCAGGTGCTGGAGAAAAAGTTTAAAGATTTTGTAAATGAGGTGAAACCTCTGGGACATTCCAAAATTGTCTCCTTAAATGAGTTAGCATCTAAACTAGAGAAGGAGGGCCACAGCAAGACGGACATTATCCACAAGAGAACAAAGCAAATCAATGAGATGTGGGAGAAACTATGCCATGCCATCCAGGCAAGGACAGAGGTAGGAAATACATGAAAAACTGGGGCATTGAATTCCCTACAGTTTCCCATGTCCTCCTTCCTTTCCCAAAGCAGTGCATTACTCATGTTGAAACACAAGGTTTGTAAGAGCAATGGGTGTATTCTGTTCTATTCTTTCTTGATCCATTTCCCTTTATAGCCACTGCTTACACTGCTGTTCCTGGCAAGGCTTATACTTGAAAGATATTTATCAGCCTAGAGTAATTCTGTTTTCCTTAATTCACTGCTAGCTCTGATTTCTTGAAAAACTAAGCCAATCTAACAGTTTACCACCACTAACAGGAGGCCGGCTCTGGCACTCATTGAACTCTTCATTGAACTATTTCAGCTTATTAAACAAGATGAAAACTCTCCAGATTTTTTTGCTTAGTTACTTGAAGTCAAAGAAGGGGTATGGGAGAGAAGGTGATAAAGGACACAGAGCCAAACCCCCTACCTTTTGGCAGCAGTTAGCCGTTAAATCAGCTCACACCCTCTTGTGAAACTGCAGTCACAGATGTGTTTGGAAAAGCAGAGAGGACACATAGAACTCAAGATTTTTGTTTGCTTTAAGGAGAACATAAAATGTCAGATGTCCTCAACTCTTTTTTTCACTACCATTACATACACATTTTGCTTTTTGAAGTAGCTCAAGCCCACTATTGTCTGTTAGCAGCAGTAAATGCATGACAATTGTTAATATATAGTTTGAATGTAAAATAGTATTAGAACAGTTTTTAATCCTTTCATTTCAGAAAACTTAATTTCCACTTAACTCCTCTTATTTTCACTGTTTGCAGTGTAGGCTTCTATTCCAAGCAAGTTTTTGAGGACACTTGCTGTGGTTGAGAGAGCTACCTTTAGAGGGCAATTGATGCTCTCCATCTTGATCATTCATCTTAAGTAGGGATAAAGTGCTCTTTAGAGACATCAGTTTCTTTCCATTGACAAAGAAAACTTGGAGAAATTAGGTTAGCTTGAACACCTCACTTTCAGGTCACTTAATTGGGAAGAAGTTTCACTCCCATTCTTGTTCAGTCTGTACTGCATTAGGACATATATTAGGGTTGCCCTTTTTTATGCTGCAGACATGATATATATTACCATTAAATTGTTTCTTTATTCCAGAATCTAAGAGCAGCCCGACAAGTTCACCAGTATGATCATGATGTAGATGAAGTAAAGGGCTGGATGCAGGAGAAAGAAGCAGTGGTGGATATAGAAGATTATGGATATGATCTTCCAGGTGTACAGACACTTCTCAGCCAGCTTGAGGGAGTAGAGGTAAGGGGATCTATCATGAAGCAGTGGCAGAAAAGCATAAATGGCAAAAAAAAAAGAGACGACTGATGCTTGATTTGAAATCCTCTCAAGCGCCTTGTATGCAGGCCAACAAAAGATAAATTCATTGCACCCTGAAATATTCTTTGCGCTTCACTGAAGGTGGCCTTTTCCTCCTGTTTTTAACATTGTGATATTATGTTATTAATGCTTTTTCTTCTAAGGATGAGCTTCTCTTCCAAAATCTATTCCAAATTGTTATTATAATTGCAAAGATGTCATCTGAACTACAAGAGACTTCAGCTCCACACGTATCAAAATGATCAGTGTGTCACATGTAAAGAAGCTTCTTTGATGTTTGATGATGAATGTTAAAAGGCCATAGGAGGAAACTGAGCGGAAAAGTCTTGACAGAGTCATATTTCCAGCTTCTGTGCAGCCAGTGGCTAGCCAAGATATGCACCATCTTTAAAATCTGCTTTTGATAGATGTAAGTAGTGACTTGGTCCTACAATCCATTCTGTCTCTGTTCCAGAGAGATCTAGGAGCCATCATGAAAGAGCTGGAACGAATTCGGGGAGAGGCTTGGCACCTCAGCCGCACATACCCTCAAGTCAAGGAAAACATCATGGAGAGACTCACAGATGTGGATGAGTGCTGGCAAAACCTGGACAAGAAGTTTCTTGAGAGGAAGGCAAGACTAAGCCAGGCAGAACAAGTCCAGCTCTACTTCAATGACTGCAGGGAGCTGATGTATGTGTTGGCCCCTTGGGTTTGGCAGTGGGCCTTATTTCTTGTTTTTCCCATATAGGATTTTCTAAATTACACCTGTCAGTTATTTGACTCCTGTCCCAGGTGTTCTGCAGCTTGCTTGCAAATCTCTTTGAATAATAATACATGGCATCTTCTTAAAGCACTTCACAGAATTTACCATACATCAGAGGTGACCATGCCACTCCACTTCAGCACAGTGTGCCTAACAAACCCACATTTTTAGACTATTTCCTAGACAGTCTTGGAGGATTCAGTCACTCTGGATAGATGTGGTAGTCTCACAGTTCCAATTGAAAATACTGTTGATTCTGTAGGAAGAGGGGGGAGTCTCTGCTGGATGGTCAAGTAATTTGTACACCTGTACAGACACCAGTGCCCATTTTTCTCAGTCAAAGCAGTTGCTTTAATGTAGTTGCATTAAAGATAGATAACCTTCTAGAATAGGTTAGCACTTGCTCAAGTGCTGAAAGTGTTTTGCACACATGTATTTAATGCCATTGCCCATATGCACACACTCTTCTGTCCATTCTTATTAGGTGTCAGTTTTTTGCAAGAATTCAATTGCTGGGAAATTCCATGGTTTTTTTTTTTCTTTTTTAATCTGAATTAGAACAAAATGCTAAATGTTTAAAGCATCTACAAAACATACGCTTTAAAAAAGATATTTTGAGCTAAACGTCTCATTTTGTTTAAATCAATCATGCCAAAGTATCTATAAGCAGAGGTCTAATGTAAAAATTGAAATAATTAATGGAAATATGCTATACTCTAAGTGAAAGACCAACATTAAAATATTATATTTTATCATTTTAATGTCATTTTCATCAAAATTGATAGATTTTTGATGGAAATTGTGTTTTTTAAACAGAATTTCTCACAGAAGAAATATGGACATTTTTAATTCAGTGTAGTTAATGAAAGAGTTAATCTATGACAGGAGTAGAAATACAAAGACAGTAAAGTGGTTACCACTGACTATTGGACATTTACTATGCTAAGGGATAGATCCTGAGTTCAGATAAATCAAGATGCATTGGTTTATGCCAGCTGAGGCTCATGGAGTAGAAAATTTTCTTTAAAAAGTAGCTAGCAATACGCTTCTTTGCATGAGTGCTCTGTATGCAAATGAAGTACTTTCACGCATGGTGATAAGGTTAGGTGATTGACATCTGAAAGTCTCTGTGTCCCTGTACCATGTATAAAAGTACTGCGAATGTGTACAGCCTAGGCATTTGCAGTTGCAGTTCTTTCTGAGGATCTGAATGCGCAATGCTTCAGTATGTATAGATGCTGCAGCTGCCTTTCTAACAGGCGATGTATTGAAACAGCACTGGGAATATTATAGCAGGTTATAAAAATCCATAGATGTGTGAGTGAACCTTCATTAATGTATTTCTATATTCAGATCTTTTGTGAGCAAATAAAAGTCTGTATACATGTATCCACAGCCGCGGGATGTGTGCATTCCTGAGTATCCACAGACTCAGATTCCTTCCCTTTTTACCCTTTTGACTCTGTTCTGTAGGGCCTGGGCCAATGAGATGCACGCACTAGTGATATCTGAGGAACTGGCAAATGATGTCCTGGGAGCTGAACTGCTTATCAAGCGTCATGAGGAATACAAGCGTGAGATAGAGAAGCAGTGGCTAAAATATGAAGAAATGCAGCGGGCAGGAGGTGACCTGATGAAGAATGGACATTTCATGTCTGTGGAGGTGTGTTGATGAGTTAAATATTTTACAAATAAGAGTGAACAAAGGCGATATTAAATAGCAGGAGTTGCAGCTTTGTCTCTCTTTCAAAACAGACGAACTAAACAGGACAATCAGGTTCTCTACTATTAAAAACTGCAGACTGCATGTGACATGTAGAAAAAGAAAACACCTTTTAAAGTTCTTACTCCTCTCAAAACTGATTTTGAAGCTGACCATAAAAGAATAGTCACTGGATTGATTATGGTTATGTCGGGGAGTAGGGAGGTATCTCTATTCCACAGAAAAGATGTGCCACATAAATGAGATTTTAGCATTTAACTACACAAGACCTAGGATAAAATACATCACAATGCAATCAGCTATAGGATGGAGTGATGTCCCTGAGTACAGCAGAAGATACGTAATTCTTCAGAAATGTTACGGAGCCAAAGGGGCAAGAATGTTAAAATTGCTGTGATCCTGTTATCTGTGTACCTTTAGACTTTGACCTCTGCAGTGGTCCCAAGCTTGTCTTGATACTGTCAGTAGATCCAGAGATCACACTGTCGAAAACATCTTCAGAGTTTATGCAAGATTACATTACTTCTGTTGTAGAAAGAATTAGAGAACTTTCCACATTTTAAGGCTCTCCATTGTCACCTTGCCATAAATGAATGTATTTGTTGAATCCTCTGGTTCTTACTAGTTCTATAATACAAATTGCCTGGGTATAAAGTTTCATCATGGGAAAGCATATAGCAGGATATTGGTCATACAGTATGTGGACTTACGCATACAATTATAATATATAGCTATACAACATACAGGCAAAATGAATTCAAGTAAGAAAAATGAGGACTCGGACATCCTTTCTAAACTATGTTAACACCACAAAGTTACCTAGAGTTCATCTTCTGGATCATGAGGGCACATTACATGCTAGTTGGCTGTCACATGAAAATCTGATTGGATTTTTCACCTCCTGGCATTGCAAATGTTATTTTTCTAGATTGAAGAAAAACTGTCAGAGCTGTCAGAGCTGATGAAGAAGGTAAAGGAGAGCTGGGACATGAGGAAAGAGTTATATGAAGAAAACTGGGAGATTCAATTGCTCCGCAGAGAGCTAGAACAAGCAGAAGCATGGCTGGCTGCCAAGGAGAGCTTTCTTTCAGATCCTAGCTATGGGGTGAGTAACGGCAGTGCAACACTATTGAAATGCCTCTTAGCATATACAGAGTGCTTGGAGCATGCGTCAGCTTGGGCCTGAAGTTAATCACAGTCTAAACAGTAATGCACCCTTGAGATTACAAAGGGCAGGAGCTCTGCTCCTCTTAAAGAGGGTGAGCCCAGGACAGTAGCTGCATTTTACGTGGTCATGGGCTCCAGGAGGTGGTGGCTTCCAGGGAGTGGTAGAAGACTGGGGAGAATTCCAGACCATTTTTTCACATAATAAGATAACTTGCAGGGGGTTCAACTTTCCCTGTCATGCTGAGAGCCTGTTTCAAAAGGAAGAAGGGTTTTTCTCCCACCTCGTGTTGGGTAGTAGAATGTTTTGCATAGATGGTTTGATAGCTAGCTTGTAAATTCCTATTTAAGCACCAACATCCACCATAGTTTTGGTTTTTTCTCATTGTTGACTGTCTTCTGATTGTTTATAAGATGGGAAGACAATGTCATAAACTCAGGTATCGAAAACCAAGCAGAGAGCAAGACAGAGGTTTAAGATGCATGTGTTGTAGGGCAGGAACAAACTCTTGTGTCTAGCACAAGCTGGAATCCAAGTACTTAATCTGTATGTAAACAGTTATAGTTGGAAGCCATGGTACCACATGGCTCGTAGAAAAAAGGTGGTTATTTGAGCTCTTTTTTTCATGTACAGCAGACAGACTGCAAGCTACAGACCATTTTTTAAGTGTAAATTAAGATTTTTCACACGCTACCAGGGGTTTAGACATTCAATTACAAAAAATTCAGAATCGTCATTTGGCTAAATAGAATGGGTAAATCTGAAAAGCTTAGGCATAATCTCTTCCGACGGACTTGATTTTGGACTTCTGTATCTGATAATTTTTCCATTCAGGATTCAGTGTCTGAAGTAGAGGAATTACTGAAGAAACACCGTGATTTTGAGAAGATGCTTGCAGCTCAGGAGGAGAAATTTGCTCAGCTCAGCAGGAAAACTAAGGTGAGGAGTAGAAGGTTGATGAGCTGCATATGAGACAGGATGATGTGGGTCCTTGAATGTTTGGGGCTCAGTCACTCCATGTAAGAATGAACTCCTGTGCTGAGATGGAGTAAATGAGTGATCAAAGCTAAAATATTGCAGATAGAGCAGCTGAGAACGAGACCTGTATGTGGATCAAAAGAGTCCAACTAGCTTGCAAAAGCTCTAGGGGAGAAGTGGAAGCTTTCTTCTGCCGGGAGCAGCAAAAAGGGTGTGCAGTGCACATTGCTGTGTGAGAAACAGGGTGATCCTTTGCTACACCGATAGGGAGATTTTGATTCATTCAGGATTTCAGTAGGGAGCTGCAGCCACCTGACAGTTCTGGAGGATAGCAAAGGGCTAAAAATAAAGGGAGACCAAGGCAGAGAGAGGCCTTTTTCCTTCTGGCATCAGAGTTCTAAAACAGACTGCATTAGGTACCAGAAATATTCAGTCAGCCTTCCAGATCCTGTTTCAATGGTTTTTTAAATTCTTTTCCTGAAATAGCCAGCAAAACATAGCTTTTGTATTTGGCATTAGGCTGAAAATCAGCTTAGCTGAGTCTGCCTTTTGTTCAGTGATTTGCAAATCGGCTAAATGAAGGGACAAAGGTCCTCCACTCTAAAATTTTCTATGAGAACACCCCTGGATACTCGCTGTTCCTACAGCAAACTTGAAGCAGTGCCACAGAAGAGAAGCATAGTTTCTCTAGAGCTTATTAAAGACTCAGCCTCTAGAGAACTTAGCAAGGGCAGGATTCATTGTATTTGAGATTAAATCCTATCAACATTCATGGTTTGGGCAACAAAATAATGCTCAGCACATAGCAGTTAAGTTCAGATCTAACTCTAAGAATGCCAATGGAGGTACAGGCCTTAAAATTCAGTGCCAGGAGAGAGTGTATTTGAAAAACTATTCCTGCTTAAAATTAAAAAAAAAAAAATCTTAGGTAAGTACCCATGAATGCAATGAAGGTAATTTTAAAAAATGTAATACTTGTGTCCTACAGAGGGAGATGAATCTTCTGAAACAAGTGGACACAGAAGAGAATGAACAGAAGGATAAAGGCAAAGTTGTACGGGTTCCCTCTTTGAAAAGAAAAACATCTGACAAAAGGAATACACCTCCGAAAGTGACAGAGATAAAGAGCACAACACCACTGCCATCTGTGCCCTTACCCAACCTGTCCTGGAGGGCCCCACTTGAAACTATTTTCTCCCCCATTGATAAGTCTCCATCGACATTCCAACAATTCATTGCTGGAGGAGCCCCAGAAGTGCTGAGCAGTAACAAAACAGAAATGAAAGCTGAGAGGAGGCTCAGTGAGATTACCCCTCCACCTACACCAAAGACGGTGGGCCCACGAGCTACATCTTTGCAAAGTCACAGTTCTTTAAGCTCTCCTTTATCTCCTACTCCCATAAGCCAGCAACGCAGCAGCAGTTTGTCAGAATCGTATGCCACAGGCCTTTTATCACCTCAGGAAAAAAGTGCTAGAGGCTCACTTTTCTCCAACCTGCAGACAAAACTAATGGCAACTCCACCCGAGCCTGGCCAAAGGTCACTAGATAAATCACCAAATTTACTGCTATCTAACTCCTCTTGGGAGAGATTAGAGAATACATCTTCGGTAAGTCCCAGGGATTCCTGGCTCTCTCCTCACAAAACTGCTATCCTCTGCTAGTTAAAGTAAGGAAATATAGGATGTTCTGTATGAAAGTCACAAAGAGCATTATACAGTGGGCATTTCAGTGGATACACTCATGGATCCAAACAGCAAGAGGCTTTTTATGTGCCTTTGCAGTTAATACACTTTTCAAAAAGATAGTTGACTCAAGCAGCTAGGTATAGCTTAAAAGCACTTTAATTTGCCGAGCTTTATAGCCTAGGTCTTGACAACTGTAATGGTTTCTGGTTTTCTTTCCCAAACTAGAGGTTATTCATGCTGCTGAATACTCAGCAGAGCACTTAACAAGAGCCAGGAGATGCTCTCTCACAAAGAGGCAGGACTGCTGATTTACCCATACCCACGATGTGAGGTGGTGGTGCTTAGTGTCCACTGAGTTTAGAAGTCAGAGAGAGGCAGGACTTAGTGGCACCCTTGCCAAAGAGCTAACCTGGTGCAAGACTAGAACCAGCAACTCCTGTTTGCTCACCCTGGCAGGAAATGCACTGTTAACTCATGGACAGGTAAAAATTGTTCCCTTCCCCTCTTGCACTTTGAGAGGAATGTGTTTGTCACATACCCAAGTGTACCAGTACAACACTATACATTGGTGTAACTCAGTCTTATTGCAGGGGTGGTATGAATAACTTCAGCAATTTAAGTTGTAAATTGTATTTAATAATATAAAAATAATATTAATAATACATCATGATGCAGCAAATTCCATGAGCAAATTGTTCTAGAAGGATGCTAATTCTCTTCATTTGGGTAGTATATCAGAGATGTGACTACAACCTAGAGAGGATTTCTAGCTGTGCTGTGAATGTAAAGGCTATAGGCAGTAGAGATCGGTTTCTCTGTGTGGAATTTATCTAGAAAGACCTTCAGAAATTCTAACATATGTTTAAGGGCCATTTTAAAGTTAAATAGCAATGTTCTTGTGTGTCTCAGGTTTCTGCAAGTCTCCAGCATATGGAGGGATTCCTAGAAAAGAGAGACCAGCTCCTTCCGGGAAGACAACAGGTAGAAACAAATGCCATCACTCTGGGTTAATTCATCTTTCCTTGAGTTAGAGTCCAGATCTGGTTTGACTCCTTCAGAATAAACTCTTGCCAAAGAGGAGCTCAGGACTGGGGGTTTAATTCACCACTAAAATGCATGAAGAAGTGTCTGCTGACTTTGGCAGTAACTGATCAAGTCCTTAAGAGAAAGAGACAATGGAATTTTTGCCTGTTATGGCAAAATAGCTACTTTTGCACAGTGTTCAGTAGCATTCCAGTGGGGTTAGTTTAGGAAATGAAGAAGAATTCAGCAGCCACATTAGATTGAAACCACACACTTAACGAAACTAGACTGTGACCAGCAGGCAAGGGCCAGCGTTCCAGCTGGGAAAAAAAGTAGAGCTTTTAGTGGCCAAAAATAGGCATAACTTTGATTACCCACCTTCTCTCAAAGATGTTGCTGACCACAACATGGTGTAGAGCTTGTTTGCACCAGGTTATGTCATTTGTTCAGTCCTAACTCACAGGGAGACCCTTCCTGAATCACCCACACCAGAAAGTACAGGAGGTTCTGTTTTTCTAGGAGATAATCATGACTAAGAGAGATGCTGTGATCGTAATCTGGGCAGCTCCTGGCTTCCTGTGGAAGTTGCACATGAAAGATTTCACTACTCCAATAAAATATATAGCTAATAATTGCATTTTATTACCATTTCTATTCATGTAGCCAGGCTCAAGGTCTTGGAAATCCTTCTACGTAAAACTTGATGGATTAAAGCTTGATTTCTATAATGATGAAAAAGAAGCATCTAAGGTAATTTGGTTTTTTAATCTTTCTAGTAATCTCTGTGTTTACCTATGTAAAAATGCATTTAACAGAAAATAGAGTTACATTTGCCTTGGTTTGGGGCTGGTTTAATCAGTTCTCTTTCAAATATCAGCTGAGTGAAAATTCAACAATTGTTCAACTGATACCCACTATAAGACAGAATTATAAGCTTTCAGAAATTTTCAAACATATTTCTTAAAAGAAGTATGTTATTCAAGAATTGCCTTCAAGATACAATGCAATAGTCCATTGTTCCTCTGTGGTTCTTCCTATTCAGTGATCCTAGTTACAAAGTTAGAAGCAGAAAAAGATAGTACGGGTGTGTAGTCAGCCTGCAGGTTGGTATGGAATTGAATCCGAACAGAAAAGATGCAGAAGACATTTTGTTTTAATTTTATCCTCCTTCAGAACGTACCCACACTCCTGTCCCTCAGCATTCCTGGTGCCAAATGTGAGAAGCTGGTAAATTACATCAGGAAAGAGAACGCCTTCATGTTGCGGTAAGTCTTATGGAGAAGTGCACTAATAAAAACATACGGAGCTACCTATACAGTTGTATTTGCCTACAGTCACCTAAGACTGCTAGGAGGCATAACTGAAATGTCTTACAGTGCTTGCCCTACTCATAAAGACAGAAGGTATAAGGCAAGACTAACTAGAATGCACCTTCTCCTGTCCTTATTTCCAGGCTGACAGATGGGGCAGAGTATTTCTTCGCAGCACCTTCTCAGACACTGATGGAGGACTGGCTGCGATCACTACAGAATAATATAGGTACATTCTCACTTCCTTCAGGAATGAACTATGTTTTTAGGAAATGATGGTGAGGGAAAGAGAAGAGAATGAGAAGACGTCCTTAGTCTGGGCCATTTGAGCTATCCTTTTTGCCTCTGTCAGACAGCGGTACGCGAGTCACCCGCCATCTTGCGGTGTAATGCCCTGGCAGGAGAATGCCCAGGGTGACTTGCAAAGCAGCCTTTCAGTTGTACTGCAGCCGGCATCATGTTATTCCCAGGGAGGGGCCTTGCCCTGGGGCTGTGTTCATCCTTTTATTAAGAAGTTGCTTTGGATCTTCATCAACAGCTTTTCTGGACACTTCACTAGGCGGTGGCTTACTGAAAGGGAAGCCAGAGCACAATTATAACAATGATGTTCAGAGAAAATTTTTATGGACCAAGAAATGGCACACTCTGCCTCTAACACTGCTTCAGAAGGTTTTTATTTGTGTTCTTTGGCTCTGCAGGACACAGTAACAGATCACATTCCACAGGGATGGTGCCGCCTTTCGCTCCGAACACAGAGACCTCCCAGACAAGACTGTGGGACTTTCCAGACAGAGGCTCTGCTGAAAGACTAACCAGCAAAAGCTCACTCCTGAGGTAAAGGCTCTGTGCCACAAGGCCGAACAGACGTCAGTGCTGTTTGTGCTTAGGTAGCAGTCACCTACAAAGGGAGATTGCCTGAGGTCAAAAAGTCCCGCTGCTCTGTCACTAATCTAGTAAAATACATTATTCTTGAGTATGACCCTGCCTCGATTAATTTGTGACATTCATGATGTGCTACAGCCAGTTTTTAAAAATGAGCCTCACTATAGTCAGCCATATCCTGTCTGTGGTTGATGACTTAAAATTGGGACACCCAGAGGAATTCTTGTATCACCTATTGTAGGCACCAAAGTTACTGAAATAAAGTACCTGATCTGAAGACTGGGTTACCTGTATGCTCAACGGAGAGAGGTTTGTTCCAACAGATGAGGGAATCAGAGCAGGAGTCTACAATAGATGATTTGGATTTTCCTCTGAACATTCTCTCCAGCCGGGTCTGAAAGGAACCCAGCCTCCTAATTTAAGGAGCCAAACCAGTTGTCTAAAGTTGCACTGTTTGAATACTTTCCTCAAAGGCTGTTTCGAGAATCCCAACACAGGCATGTAAAACACAGCCACAACCAAATTCAGAAATTTGGCCTGTAGTGTAAATCACTTTCTGTTGCATTTGGAGTCTGTACAGGCTGTGATGTGAAATCCTAGTCACTCTGCCTGGTAGATTTTTGCTGCTGAGCTAGATGATGCTTAACAAGTTCTTACATATACGCAGTGACTTAAACTCCTCTAGATTGTATCTGATCTTCTGGTGATGCTTGTTGTTGATAGGAGAACACCTTCCTTCAAAATCAAGCCAGAGAGAGACTCTGCAGAATTTTCCAGAGATTTTAAGGAAGATGGGACTGCAGTGACACAAGCCTCCATCACCACCCTAAGCCTAGAACAAAGTGGTAATAAAACAAAACTGCTTCCATCTCCACTAGAAGCAGGAAGACAAAAATGGCATTTGCCTCAATGAATACCAGACCATTCACCATTATATCTTAACCCAGCCCTCTGAAAATGTATTGATATGTTTTAAGTTAATCACTACCCTTGGAACTTATTTTAATTATGTATTAAATCTAGTAAAGCCATTAAATATAATTAAACAGGACCACATCTGATATACTTTTGTGTATACGACTCTGTCATTCGTCATATCACCTCAGTGATATCTACTCCAAGTTACCTGACGGAAGAGCAAAGGGACCTTAAAGCCAGACAGCTCAAGTGAACCGACTCTGCGAGACATAAACGGGGAGCACCAAGCAGAGCACGAGGCGCAAGCTGTGAGTGAACAGCAGCCACCTGCAAGTAGCTTTGCAGGTATCAGTGGATAAGATTTAAGAGGGCTGGGCGGTCTGTACACCACGGAAGCAGAAGTCTCAAAGGGAACGTTTGTTATATAATTCCTGCAGTGTTTTGTACTCTCCACAATCTTTCATTTTTACAACACATTAACCAACAATTCCCTGACTACTTGCCAATTCTTTCTGGATGAGGTTACCAGGAAAAAAAGTCCTGCCGTTTTACTCATTTTTAATGGAATCTGAAACTAAAATAATGCATGAGCAATCAGTCCTTCAGTATGTTGTGGTTTAGCCCCAGCCGGCAACTAAGCACCACGCAGCCGCTCGCTTACTTCCCCCCTGCCCAGGTGGGGTGGGGGAGACAATCAGAAAAAAACCTCATGGGTCGAGATAAAAACAGTTTAATAGGACAGCAAAGGAAGAGGAAATAATAATAATAAGAAGAAGAATAAGAATAAAAAATACTCATAAAGGAATATACAAAAAAACAAGTGATGCACAATGAAACAGTTGCTCACCACATCGATAGCCCATCCCTGAGCAGCGATTCCCACCCCCTGGCCAATTCCAGTTTATATACTGAGCATGATGTCATATGGTATGGAATATCCCTCTGGCCAGCCTGGGTCAGCTGTCCTGGCTGTGCCCCCTCCGAGCTTCTTGTGCACCTCCTCGCTGGCAGAGCATGGGGAGCTGAAACGTCCTTGACTCAGTATAAGCACTACTTAGCAACAACTAAGCCATCACTGTGTTATCAACATTATTCTCATCCTAAATCCAAACCACAGCACTATACCAGCCACTAGGAAGAAAATTAACTCTATCCCAGCCAAAACCAGGATACAGTGTAAAAGGAGAGGAAAAGCAGGATAGCAAGAAGGAAGTCTAGTCCCCAGACCACTGCTCTCAGACCAAAAACTAGACTGATTAACAAGAGCCTATTGGGAAGCTGGACTGAGTAGGAATTATATAGTAGTCTTTTGGGGAAATATGGGGGAAAGAGAAAAACATGTTCTATAGTATGTTATCTGTATGAAGTCTCAATTTGTTCTCATTACACTACTGGCCTTTTTCACTCTTCTAAATTCCTGTAGCTGAACAGTGTGTCGGGTGCATACAAATTATCAAATTTTTATCCCCACAGTGCACGCAGCAAAGTCCCAGCGTGATGCAGCAGCAGCAGCGCAAGAAAGACAAGTGACCACATCAGTGGGAGTCTGTTCTTTTTAGCAAGTAGTGTAACGCTTACTTTGAAAAGATACCACTCCTTGGGCCTAACACAGAAGTGTCGGTGGGATGGGACCTCTGGAGGTCTGTAATTCAGTGTCTCACTCAAAGCCAAATAATCATCAACACTAGCTCAGATCAGGTCTGGCTGTGTCTAGACAAGCCTTAAAAACTCTCTGGGGATGGCAGTTCCACAGGCTCTCGGGGTGACCCATTTAGTGCTGCCCTACTCCAAGTGATTTTTTTCCTAAAGTTTCGTGTGAACCTTCCAACTCAGGACTTGTGCCTGTTGCCCTCTGTTAGGTCATACACCGTTACCCAGAAGAGCATGGACCCATCAGCTTCGTACCAGCCCTTCAGCAGCTGAAGGTGCTGTCGTGTTGCCTCCTCTCTTGCCAGTCTGAGCAAGTGCAGCTCTGCCAGTCTGCCCTCACGGGCTGTGTGCCCCCAAGCCCCTCATCGCCTCAGCAGCCCCCCACCACACCCCTTTCAGTCTCTCTGCTTCCCCCTTGAACGGGGCGTCCCCGAACTGTTCACCATATGACATGTATGTCCTCGACACTCCTGACTAAAGGGGGTTACGCTCCTGACGTAGCCCATTATGTGGTTTGCTTTATTTGCGCTGCTTGCTCATACTGACCGTGGCATTCACTGTAACTGCCAGGTGTTTTCAGCAGGGCTGCTGCTCAGTCTGTGCTGACACGGGGGCATGTTCTACACCCGGTGCTGAGTTTTGCACTTTTCCTTGTTCAGCTTCGTGAGATTTCTGTTGGTGCAATCCTCAAGTTTTCTCGACGTCCTTCTGGGTTGAAGATCTGCCATTTGTCATGTCAGCCACTCCCTGACTTTTTATTATTGTCCCCAAATGTAATGAGGATGTGCTCTTCCTCACTGATGAAGTCGTAGAACAATATTAGCCACAGTATTTACCCCAGGATACTCCATTTGTCACCAGCCAATGTCTAGAAGTCATTAATTGTTGCCATTGTAGAAGGCAGCTCAGCCAGTTTTCAAGCCATTTAAGAGTCTGTTTATCCAGGAAGACTTCCACAACTTCCAAATGAGAATGCTCTTAGAGACAAGGGACAAGCCTTCCTAAAGCTGAAGTATATTGCATCTACTTTTCTCCACATGACCCATACCCATCATTTCACCATGAAGGGCAATCACATGGTCCAAGCCTCATGTCCCCTTAGTAAATCCATGCTGAATGTTCCTGATTGCCGCCTTGTCCTTCATGGGCTTGGAATGAAGTCCAGGAGGACTTGCTGCATGATCTCACCAGTGGCTGTGGTGAGGCTGATTGGCCTCGTATATAGTTTACCAGATCCTTTCTTGCCTTCGCATTAGGCTGTATCCCATCATGAGAGACCTCCTCCAGCCACCATGATGCTTCATAGGTATTAGAGCAGCAGTCTCAGAGTCACACAGCCTGCTAGTGCAGCACGTTACTGAACATCTAGCTTCTCTAAGTTGGCCCTGACCTGTTGCTTCCCCAATGTTGGATCTCCCAACTCCTTCCCTAACCATGCTGCTACACACAGAGGCCTGGGACCAGGCTTTACCTATGAGTACTGAGGAGAAAAAGAAGAAGAAGGGGAAAAAAAAAAGTATGGAATACGTCAGCCTTTTCCATATTGTCCATCACTAGGTTTTCTCCTCCATTTTTCTCCCTAGTGGCCCCACAGTTACTCTGAATGTCTATGATGTCATTGATATCTACATGGTTGAAGAGCAAAGAGTAGCTAACTGGACTTTAGCGATTCCTGCAACATCACAAATCTGGGCTCCGGACGAGGAGCAAACCTCCCAGGACAAAAGGTCTGGCCAGCTGTCTGGTGCCTCTGTCCCACACAGAAGGCAGTCTCCTGCCACTAATGCTCTTTGATTCCTCTTCATATGTCAAATAAGAAACCTGAATATAAGTAATGAAGACCACGCTGAGACTTCGTAGACTTGTACTGTGAGGCTCCCCTTTCACTGCCTGTTGGCCAGGCTGTGAGCCTCCAGGCTACCTCAGCACAGCTTCTAGCAGTCAAAGCAGAGATAAGGAATTGGAACAAATTAGCATGAAAGCTTGGGCAATAATGCCATGAAATTGCTGGATTAAGTGGATAGGTGTGTTGAACTGAATCTTTTCCTACAGGGGACTAGACAGAACCTTCTTGATGGACAGGCATGTGCACACCCACACGCATGCCTGCACACACGTGTACTTGTGTGAGGAGACATGCGTGTTCCAAACTCGCCGTCCCAACATCAATGCTGTATTAGTAGTTCCTTCTCAGTGGCTAAGACTGAGGACCAGAGTGTGAAGATGAGGCCCCCACTAGGTCACTGACCCCAGTTAAAGATGTTCTAGAGCCTCATAGAATGCTGGAGAAACAAATGAAACAAAAAAAAATGTCTTCAAAAAGTTTTTTCCTGTGAGGTAAGAACATGGCCTGCAGGGATTTTTCTGGATAAAATGGTTTCATTCCTTTCGCAACACTTTGTTGTGTTGGAAACTAGACGGCAAGTCAAAGGTATACACCAAGAGAGAGGAATGGTCACCTAATCGCAACAGAAGCAATTTGTAGAAAAGCATTGTCACCTTTTTCAGAAATTGAACTGTAACAATCCAGGTGGCCAGAGCTGCAGGCCTGTGAAAGACTTCAGTCTTTAAATCATTTGAGCTTGACAAATGAGAGGAATCACATGCTGCCAGGTCTGTACCTCACTCCCGGGGATCGTCAGTCACGCCAGACTGCATTACTGTGGTCTTAGATGAGATCAGACTAAGAATTACTGCAACCTGATCCCCAATCTCCTTAGATGAAAGATAATTGCACTTAATGCTTTGTCTCGTCTTATGATGTTTTCATGCTCTATTTTTGCCTTGAGGTGCTGATGTAAAGGACCCTTTGAATTGGCTGTGAGTTAGGGCAGCTTCAGCGCAACAGATTTTTTTGTAGTGCTCTGAATCGTGGCAAGATATTGCTGCCCGGGTAGAGAAGCTTGTTGTAGAAGTACACCATGTAGATGCTCACATACTGAAGAGTTGGGCCACTGTGGAACATCACAACAACCAGCAGGTGGATCAGGCTGCTGAGATTGAAGTGGCACAAGTGGATTTGGACTGGCAACGTAAGGGTGAATTATTCCTGGCTCGGTGGGCCCATGACACCTCAGGCCACCAAGGAAGAAATGCAACATACAGATGGGCTCGTGATTGAGGGATGGGCTTAACTGTGGACACTATTGCACAGGTTATCCATGAGTGTGAAACATGCGCCGCAATCAAGCAAGCCAAGCGGTCAAAGCCCCTCTGGTATGGAGGACGATGGCTGAAATATAAATATGGGGAGGCCTGGCAGATTGATTATATCACACTCCCACAGACCCGCCAAGGCAAGCGCCATGTGCTCACAATGGTGGAAGCAACCACCGGATGGCTGGAAACATATCCCGTGCCCCATGCCACCGCCCGGAACGCTATCGTGGGCCTTGAAAAGCAAGTCTTATGGCGACATGGCACCCCAGAAAGGATTGAGTCAGGCAACGGGACTCATTTATGAAACACCCTCATAGACACCTAGGCCAAAGAGCATGGCATTGAGTGGGTGTATCACATCCCCTATCATGCACCAGCCTCCGGGAAAATCGAACGGTACAATGGATTACTGAAAACAACACTGAAAGCAATGGGTGGTGGAATCTTCAAACACTGGGATACCCATTTAGCAAAAGCCACCTGGTTAGTTAACACTAGAGGGTCTACCAATCGAGCTGGTCCTGCCCAGTCAAAGCCTTTCCATACTGTAGAAGGGGATAAAGTTCCTGTAGTGCACATGAAGAATATGTTAGGGAAGACAGTCTGGGTTACTCCTGCCTCAGGCAAAGGCAAACCCATCCGTGGGATTGCTTTTGCTCAAGGGCCTGGATGCGCTTGGTGGGTAATGCAGGAGGATGGAGAAGTCCGATGTGTACCTCAAGGAGATCTGATTTTAGGTGAACATAGCCAATAGTCTGAACTGTATGATGTTAATCGCTGTAATATACTGTATATAATAATGTATATAATCATATAGTATACTGTATATAATCATTTCTATAGTTGTGTTCTATATCAAAGGTATTACAGTAAGAATCACCCAAATCAATGAAGAGCGAACTCTGATGAAACCAAGCAAAGTGCAGCACTGATTTCAGCAACTGGCACACAGTCAAGATTGACATCTTCGAACTGCCGACTGCGGACAAGCCACACCAGCTGTGCCAGATACACCAGCGGTAAGCTCCAGATGCAGCATGCAACAATCCGACACCGCACACCATCTCTCCTGCCCTGAAAGACTGTCAAGACAGATGGAAGCCAGGGTCATGGGCTAAATGAACTCAACAGACATTTTGGAGGGATGGTCCATAGAGTAAGGGAATGATATCTGTGTGTATATATTAAAGACAAAAAAGTGGCAGTGATGATTAATTGGAAAGTGAGAGACCTGAGCATGATGTAAATGGTATAGAATAAAGGGTGGATGCTGTCCTGGTTTAGGGTGGGACGGAGCTGGTTTTGTCTTCAGCAGCTCCTGTGTTTTGGATTTAGTGTGTGAAGACTGGTGATAGCACACTGATGTTGTTGGTTGCTGCTAAATGACCAAGGGCATTTTGCAGTTTCCCAGGTTTTGTTAATGTGGAGGTGCAAAAACTTGGGAGGGGTATAGCCAGAATAGTTGATCCAAACTGGCCAAAGAGAGTATTCCATACCATAGACGTCATGCCTGGTATAAGTGAGGGTCAGCCAGGGGGGCCACTTCTCTTAAGCTTCCCTTCTGGTTGCTTTTTGTTCCCTGCTTTTTCCTTTTTTTCATTTGTTCGGGCCTTTTTGTTCATTCATTCAGCTGTTCATTCCCTCGCCTGCTTTCTCTGGAATTTGTTGTTCTGGGATAGCTGGGGGGGGGATACCCCTGCTCCCTGACTGCTGCTCGGGATGGGCTGTATCGGTCGGCGGGTGGTGAGAAATTGTGCATCATTTGTTTCATATATTCTATTATCCTTATATATTATTATTATTATCATTATTAATATATTTTCATATTTTTCCTTTGCTGTCCTGGTGAGCTGTTTTTATCTCAACCCTTGAGTTTTCCTTTCTCTCCAATTCTCCTCCCCACCCCACTGGGGAGCGGCGGACTGAGTGAGCGGCTGCGTGGTATTCGGACACCGGCTGGGGTTAAACCACAACAGGCACTCGCCAAAGTCACAGCTATTGAACGTAAGCAGGAACCTCACGCTATGATCCGACAAAAAAATCCCTTGGAAGACACCTGAGCGTCACTCCTGGGAAGAAGGCGGCAAATAGGAGAGCAGTTATTTCCTAATAAAATGAACTTTTCAGGGTTTGCCAGGTTCTTTCGGGGAAGACATTCAACCTTTCAAAAGTGATTCACACATTAGAAATGCAAAATGCTGTGGGATTAAATTAGTGAGTGTAAACTTGTCTTTCTGCACCTGCCAATGTATCATCAGTGCATTTTATGCTATTCCACTGTAAATTATTTTCAACAATAGAAAAAAGAATGGAAACGATCATCAGATCTGGGTGGGCTGTAATTTTGGTGGTTAGAAAGCATGACCACTAAAGAAAAGTCACATTTGCAAAATTATTTTTGCTAAGCTATAAATAGTCAATTTTCAAAGGTAGTTTCTGCAATCGTTTCAGAGGGGTTGCATCTACCACTATACGGGGCAAATAAAGAGGTAAACATCTCTTTTGCCGTCTGCCAGAGGGATGGGAGGAGGGCTTGGAAAAAGTAGATCATGAGATGGAAGCCTGTCATTACTATAGGTACGCATTTATTGCATTATTATTGCAAATGTTAATTGAAGAATGGGCAGGCTTTGGGTTTCCAGGCATCCACACCCACAGGTAAGCTGGGGCTCACTAGTAATTATAGGAGCAATGCCTTAAAGCGTTTTATATTGTAGCGTAGGTCTCCCAAAGATTGTCCTAGTAGGAGAGACGTAGTGGCCCGCTGATCTCACCAGCAGGGTTACCCAGTCCTTGCGCTTTTACCACGTCTGGCTTCCCAAGGCAGAAGCCTCACGTGCCGTGTGATCCCCGACGAGGACTCCGTCTGCCTCCGCACAGCTCTTGTTTCCTCATCCCCGCACACCTACACCTCGAGTCCCATGCCCTCACCCGCATGCCGAAGGCCTGGCGCTGGGAAGCGCACTGAGGAGGCGGCTCAAGCCGCTGCTTCCCCTGCGGCCTAAGTTGCCGTTGCTCAATAAGACTCCAGTAACTGCCAGCAGTAACTGTTGAAAGTGTGGCTCTGAAGCTGGGGTGCGTGTGAGACGTTTCGACATGGTTTATCTTTCCCAGCAGAAGCCCCAAGGCGGCTCGGAGGCGACACGCACCGTGCACCTCCCTCGGGATGCACCGGCAAGGAGGGGATAGTGCGCTCAGAGATAAAATTCCCAGACTGACTTTGACCGCGCACCTTCCGACAGCGCTGGCTGCCAGGAATCAGCTAGGAACAAACTGAAGCAACGTCACGTAGTTTTATCATCTCAGGCGCTGAGATCAGTTTGGCTTTCCAGTCTTAACCTGATTGCGCTCTGTGCTTGGATGCGTAATTCTCTCCTTCTCCCTCCTGCAAACAACTCTTTTACCTTCAGGAACTGGCTTGTATCCCATAAATGTGGTTTATATTTTCTGTTGACAATGTGTCATTACGATTATTAAAACTGCTGCTTCCATATGCCCATGGCTCTTTTCAGGTTCTGCCTGGATTTGTCACACTGTACCATACACTGGTCGGTAGTTTATCATTACGTACAGTTACAGTTTTATGCAACTTGTAGTGCTCGTATCAATTAATTGGTTGTCAAAGCTTGAAGCAGAAAGCTAAAATCCTTGCCCAAGGTATCTCGCTGCCTGAATAGAATACATATCGGCGTTAGCATTAAGAGACCTGGTCACGTAGGACGATACTCCTCCACAGCAGGACTATGATGTGGAGCCGCGTGCCGTTTCTGGGAGGGAGGGCTCTTGCCTTCTTCCTCTCTCCTCTGGTACCAAACAGTAAATTGTTCTAAGGCTTTAGGAAAACCCTTGCGTCCTTAAATACGGGGCATCGTAGAGATGCAACGGGTTAAATGTTTACTACACATTTCCAGCGGGGAAATCCAGGCTAGATAAACGTGAGTGCTCCAGTCCTGGGTTCCCACAAAAAGAAAATTCATGGTAACTGTTGTTCTGGGAGGGTGGAAGCCAGGAGACCCAGGTTTTGTTCTTCTGAGGACTCTGAGCAAGTGAAATGAAGAAACTCATGGAGATGCCAAGCAAGCGTGTGTGTCCCCACTCCGTAACCCCCACCAAAACCCTATCTATCATTCAATGTTTATGAATATCATGTTTTTCCCCAGAACATCTTTAAATGCCTTAAGCTTTCCTGCTTCCCAAGGGAAGATGCGCAAGCGCAGCAGCGAGCTCTGCTGACCACCCCAATGCCCTAATTCCTGCCCAGGCCCATCCCACGCGTGTCCCGGGAGGACTCCGCCTGGCGCGGGTCACTCCTGGGGCACGTTACCAGCATTAGTCACTGCACAGCACAGCACCCAAACCAATTAAACCAGCCGATAGGGACCATTTAGCAGGATTGTTTGTTCACTGTAGGTTAGGCAGGTTGGGTTGTTTTGGGAAGCGGAGGTTTTGACCTGAAATGCACGTTGTTCTTTCCTTCTGCTTTGCCACCACAAAACCAATATTGTCTGTGTATCAGGGCTGCTCAAGGTCATTTTTCTCTTAAGAGGTCCTACCTGAATGGCTACTTGGAAATTTTTAGCAGCTGTGGACAGCCTCCTTTCTCTTCAAGAGGGGAAAGCTTAGTAATTAGTGTGGTTTTAGAAATGTAGCTGCTCCCCACGAGCAGAGGCACGACTGCCAGTGCTCTGCCAGGGAGAAGTTCAAGCCTGGAAGAAAAGCATATGGCGCAGGGCTGCTGGTGGGCTCCATTTCTTTTACTGTGCCCCAGCCTAGATATGCAAGAGGATTCAGCTGGGATTCCCATCTTCATGTATTTTAAATCCTTATGCCTATGAGGTATAATAATATAGGAAAGTGGCAGGCACGCAATTAAAGCTGGGCACACGTTTTTTTGTCCAGAGACCAAACACTCTCATGTCCGGAGGCCCACCCCTTGCAACGGGCCAGCAGAGAGCAAGTTTCAGCTCTGATTCTGAATTTGCTTTTTTCACCAGTCAGGATGAAGCAGAGAGGATCCAAAAGGGAAAGAAAGAGACTCCTGGTGCACCCCAAAATAACACGCCAGTGAGACTGTTCACCTGAGACACAGACTCACGTCCTGCCATGCCGGACTTAGCGCAGGCTCCCGAGGCTGATGAAGGAGTGATCAGATGATCCCTCCAGCATGGGGTAGGGCCTGTTTAGCCCTTTTTTCCTTAAGTACCTATCTACTGGTGCAAGCATTTGGATTTTAGGCTCCACTTGTTAAGGTATGGTGCAGTCATGAGGAATAGTATCTTTTTTTTCCTTACTTATCTCTGTTTCTGAGGCAAAGAAAAGTTACCTGGCACAAAGCTGGGGAGAAAAGGCATTTTTTTCCAGCCAGGACAGTGTAGTGGCTGGGTCTCTTCCCTGAGAAGTGGAGCTAAAGCTTCAAGTCCTTAACTCCTCTGACAAGGACTTTAGCCTCGGTCCTTTCTTAGCCAGTCTGAAGCATCGTTCTTGCTCTTTGCTTGCAGTCTTCTCCTCTGCCTTGAGTAATTTTCCAGTGGGAGGGAAGAAGAGTGCATAACACCAGGTTTATGTAAATATTTTACGGGTACATGCAACATCTAGAGTTTAAATTTGTGTTCTGACTGATTCAGATCAGTCACTCACATCCAACAAGGTGATCTAATAATTCCTTTTTTTTTTTGGCTCTCTCATGTGCTGTACCTCTACTGGAGCCGCTGCCTGTCAAAAAAACACAGCAAGTGAAAGTAATGGAAAACTGGTGCATTTTCCTTTATTGTTGATAATTTTTAACTGCTTTTAAAAAAAAAAAAAACACCTTTCTTTTTTTTTTTTAATTTAGATATTTTAAACTCACCATTTAATTGATAACAGTAAAGTTCTGTGAAAGGCATTTAAATCAAATCACCAAGAGGCAAAATAAAGCTGTGCCTTGGCTGTGGCCCAGTACAGCTGCCTTCCTACCCTGCCTTGTGCCATTCCACTGAAGAGGGTTTTACCACGAGGCAGTTTTTGTTCCACTTTTTTCCAGGCTCTCAATGCCTTTGCAAACCAGAACATCTTCTTTCTGATTTTTTTTTTTTCTTAAAACCAGTAAATGCCCCACAAAGCACTCAGCAGCCATCTAGCACAAGTAGTGCTAATACAACTGGGAAAAATGGAGTCGTGTGTTTAAGCACATAAAGACTTTCACGGTTCTGGTGCTCTTTTGCAATATTTTATTTTTAATTAATATATTATTAAATAGTTAAAAGACACAAGCAAGCAATTTGTATAAAGAAAGAGTAGCTAAAACAGTTGTAGAACAACCTTTTGTTTCCTGTGTGTTTGGCAGCAGATAGCTAGCTCTGTATTTGTGGGGGTTTTCCAGCAAAATGTTCATCTGAGAGCAGTGATCTGGGGTGCATTTTGGATGAGGTTTTTTGCACGCACGCATTCATCTTCAGTGGTTAAGCCAACATAACGCCAGAAGAGCAAGGCCCGGTTTATAAGCACACCGTGTGCCTTTTCACACACACCGTTTCACGGTGGGACACAGAGAGACCGCGTTCTCCTCGCAGTGCCGGCTTTGGTTTTCACGCACGTGCTCAAACAGCCACTCGACAGCGTGTGGCACGAGGCCAGGCAAGACTGGGAACAAGGAACAAACACGCAACCTTCGGGGAACAAACGCACGGCATTTCAGTGGTCCGTTCCCTTAGACTCCACGTACACCCTACAGAAAACAAGGACGAAGGAGCAGACCTGAGCGCAGGTCACTGATCAGCTGTATGTCACCGCAACGATGCTCGACTTGTTTTGTGGGTTTGGGGCTGTGCAAATTAACGCGGTCTGAACCAGAGCCCAGGTGTGCTTTGGGGGACAACATGTGCCAGCCACCACTTCCCAACAAGCTGCACGGATAAGCTCCATCCCTCCACCCTGCAGAGTCCTCCAGCAGCCTTTGCCCTCACAAATGCCCTCCGGGTTCTCCTGCCACGCTGTTAGGCCCGCAACATACTCCCTCCGTGTCATGCTACAAAACCAAAAAAACAAACCAAAAGAAAAAAAAATCCCACTCTGGTGGGCAGTGATACGGCCCTCACATAATTTCAGGCTCTGAAATGAAAAAATATATTTAAAAAAACTATTATCATTTAAGGCTACAGGGGTACCACATGGAGCCCCAAGCAGACCAAGGGCACGTGCTTGTCTGTGCCTCTGGGCTGCAAGAAAAAACAGCAGTCCCCGGCCCTACTTTAAATGTTGGTACAACCTTGGGCGACAGTTCTCCTGGCAAAGGGAGAGCCACACCACCTTCCCACCTCCTTCCCTACCCACAGCGACCTCCCTCACTCTGTAACAGAGTTTAACAGTCCCTCAGAAAAGTTATTCTGTGGGTTACCTGAAAATCCTGTGGGCTTTTTGGCTCTTTCACATTTTAGTGGGCATTTCTGTCTGCATTAGCAGCACTATGGATGTAGCAAACATGCCCTGGCTATCAGTTTGTGGAGCATTTAAAAAGACCCGATTTCCTCAGCGTGGCGGAGCTGCCTCGCAGCCGGGCACGTGCTGCCAAGGTTCACGAGATCACTCACTGTAGCCCATGAACAAAACAGGGCTATCTTTTTGCAGCAGCAGAGCAAAAAAATTAGGTAGATGAGGTAAAACAGTGTTCCAATTTATGATACGGATGAGACATAAACTAAAGGCATTTACATAACATCATTGGTGGTCTTGTTCCTGATGGATCTGCTGTATCTTGGCAAGGGATGCCCTGAATCTTTGCTCCTGAAGGCCAAGTCTTCCAGCTTCAGTTAGATACTGGTTTAGTGTCAAAAGAAATCCCAGTCTGTTGTGAAGAACACCACTGTCCCTGACTGAACTGAGTCCTTCAACCACTGCAGCAGAAACGCTGCTATTGGCCACTACCTTTGGGACTCCCCACAAGCCGTTCAGCCCCCAGCCCTCCTCCAGCTCAGCCCTTTGCACCTCCTGTGTAATAGCATAATGCTGGAAGACGCGAGCAATAACTTAACGCCCCAAGCGCACCAACGCAGTGAGGGCACGGAGACGGGCAGCACAATGGCATCGCTCACTCCTTGTCCATCCTTTCTGCTCCCGCTGCCCGGACGAGGTGAGCTGGGGGTCAAACACCAACTGGCTCTGGGGCCAAGCTCCGGAGCCCCGGTGAATCAGGGTGCACCGGGCCATGGGACGTGGGAGCACGCGGCCTCTTCACAGTCACGCTGGAATCAGTTTTTGTTCTGTGCAAGTGGGCTATAGGAAGGGGTTTCTTTATAGGACCAGCCAGAGGAGCACGACAACAGTGCACACCTTGCGCATGCGCGTGCACGCAGCCGCGTGTGCTTGTACGTGCAAAGACCTGCACCATGGCATACTCTGCCAGGACGTGCTGCTCTTCTCCATGAAGGTAACAGATCCTGCTGGTAGGACCCTCTCTTCTGAGATAGCCCCCTGCTGCCATCTCACCTTTCAATTCAAAATGGCTCTTTATTTTTTTCTTGCAGCCGGTATCCGATTAGTTCTTATCTTCTCATGGTCTGAATTCAGTTGTACAGTTGCATTCCAGTTGTTAAGACTCCTCGGGTTTTTGCATGGTATTCCTTAGCTCGGTAAATAAGCATTGCACGAGGAATATTGCTGAGGCTTATTCACTGCCATTGCTTGCAGCAGCAGAAGCATTTAGTAGATGTAGGGTTCAGGCAATGAAGCCTTTTGTAAATGCTCGCTCTCTGAGCTCAAATACTGTCTGAGTATACCAAAAAGACAGACCCCTGTTTCTCTTTCTTTGTCTAATTTTGGTTTTCAAGTAAAACTAATTCTAAATATCAAGTAAATTTTCAACACAGAAGAAATGTATAAGATTTTCCTTGGAGGTCCCAATGAATATGCTGTGATTGGATTAAATAAGCCAGAAGCAGGTCCAAATCCTTCAGTGCTACGAAGTCTGGAAACTTCCCTGACTTCTGTGGAGCTCTGTTTCATATTGTTCAGCATCCTTCCCTAACATCTTTTTAATATACTGGAGGACTATAAAGATGTTCCAAGCTCCTAGTTCAAGGCAAAGTCTCTCACTGCACTCCGAAGCAAATGAAAACCAGGCATCATTTTTCCAAATATTTTCCTCCAGCAAGGAGGTGTGATAAAGAATTTCCTTTTTTTTTTATTTGTGATCTATTTTAGTGTAGCACCTATTAAAAATACCTTGCCTATGATGTTAGGGATAGAAGACTGTAAAGGGAAAAAAATCTTCTGGCTGTGAAAATACAATGGCTATGCACTCCGTTAGTGAGTTATGTTATCCTACATTCAGTTTACATATGTAAGGAGCACCAGCTTATGTCTTGGTCATGATTATTAAATTAAATGTACTTGAGTCTATGGTAATTATTCCCCTCAAGTTTCTGGTATCAAAAGCTTGTTTCAGGCTCTTGACATTTTAACGTATAAAGGCACTACCCGTATAAATCAATATAATCACTCACGCCTTATGCAGAATTTTTCTTCCAGCCAACACTCAAAAGACCCGTACTCTCTCTCTGCAGCTAACGTCCTCTCTCCTTGAAATGTAACTGCCCTCCTCATGGCAGTCTGGAGCAGCGTTTCTGTGCCAAACTCTTCCAGGGGAATGGAAAAAAGGAATAATTTCTAAATCAGCAAGGGGAATCAGCCAGACAGAATGCAATTGTCCACGTTGAAGTTTGGCCGTTGTTCACAGATATATATGACTCTTTGGCCTTACTTCAAAGCTGAGCCCACCAATTCAGTGCAAATTCTAGTTGCTCAGCCTGTCTGAAAATCTGGACATTATTGAATGCAAATGGCCAGGACTTGGTTTGTAACGAAGCATTGAAAAGACACCGACAATGGGCTCAGGATTGAGGGGACAGGCACATACAAAGAACTATCACTATCACCACCACCATATTCTATAACATCAGGGAGATCCTGGAAGGTCTCTGCTAACCAGGACACTAATTTCTTAGCAAGTAAGACCCCAGTGTGAGGCTCTTGTGGTCCGAAAACTTGGGGGAAGGAGATTAAATAAACCCTTTGGAAGCTAGGAACTTGAACAAGGCAAGATGAGAAATGTACAGGTTTCCTCAGTTTCCTGCAAATAACGAACACTGTGATGTGTTGTAATGTGACCGTGACATGTTATAATGTGTCTGTGATGTGCTGTAATGTGACTGTTGTAGCCTTCAGTGGGAACAGTGCAAAAACCCAGCCTAAGCGTATCCAGCTCCAGAGTGGCTGGGGAGATTCCCAGTCCTGCCACTTCTCCTCCGCTCTACAGCACTCCGGATTGCCTGGAGTAGCAGGTCTTTGTTATTGAGGATGTTGTATTTGCTCAGGTTCACAAGTTTGTCAAAATTTTCAGAGGAGTAGATTAGCCTAATGAGGTAATAGGGTGAGCAGCTGTTCTCCAGATTTACTTTGCCTTCTTCCATCTCTGAGTGAGAGCGCTTTACCCCTGCAGAGAAAGACAAAAGCCACCACAGTGAGCTAAATCTGGAGCACGAAACACATGGCATCGGAGGGGATTGATCTACTTGGCAGAACCCACTGGTAAAAACAGCGTCCAGGAAAGACTGCACGCCCCCACAGCTTGAAAGAGCCATTCCTGGTCAGCTTTCCCAGCCGCTCCTCCTTCCCCCTCCTGCTAAAGCTCAGTCCTGGAAACCCCTCAGCAGGGCTGGCCCCTGCAGTCATTCCTGGGCAGCATGCCCCTGGGTCCACATCTTTTCCCAAACTCTGCAAGTCTGACTCTCAGACAAGCCACACACCTGGAACACCTTCCAAAATCCATCATCAGACCTCAGTTAGCAGTGAGGAGGAGGCTGTGTGATGCTAACAAGGCACGCTTGCCTCTTGCAGAGTGCAGAGGTGCAGAGGGAACAGAGCACCCCGCATCAGCCTTTCATCCTTCAGCTCCACTTCTCAGCCTTGGCTTAACCCAACCCCTTGGAGTTACCAGCATCCATCCTCCCTGTTGGGTCAATCTTTTTGCCTAAAAGCAGGACACCCTAATCCCCTCCACCAGGGACTTCAGCAACCTTGTATTTATTCTTCTATAAATGTTTAGAGTTACACTTCTTTTTTTCCCCTCTCTTTTTTACCCATCTTCTTGCAGTCTGAACCAAATATGCCCAAACCACAGATGTATTGTGAGATGATTGTCAGTGGGGCTACAAACAGACTGCTGAGATACTCCCTATGATGTCTACCAGAACCACATGAAAATGACACATGAACTTTGCTTGAGACATAGCAGGATTTAGTCTAACCCAGTGGTTTCTGGGCAGTGTGATCTCAGAGTGCTGGGCACAGGCTGTCACTAGAAGTGGCTGTACTAAAAACATCCAAGTTTTGCTTCATTGAGCCTCCAAATATTCAGAGAGCCGTATTATCTGTGCTACCCACATCCAGATACAGCTGAATCTGTCTCAGGTACACAAAAGCACAGTCTATAGTTGTATTGTAAATGGGCACTTCCCAAGCTGATTCTCTCTCTTTTCTGGAATTTAAATAGTTAAAAGCAGGAAAAATAAATACCCACATTCCACAAAGTGTCTCTCAGCCATCTAGAAATGAAAAGCTCCACCGTTAAACATGAAATCCACGCAAGCAGGTTGCCAAGGTCCCTCCTCCCCCAACCACCCACATCAGTTGCTGGCTGTCAGCTTGATTGATGAATCACTGGCTGCTCAGAGACATGCAGGTGAGCGTCACAGCTCACGAATTTGGGCCTGGAGCACTGAGAAGCTTCAGCAGCTGCTTTGCTCTCCATAATCTCATCCATCTTTCATTCAGAGAGACTCTAAAACACCCACCTTTTTTACCTGTTAGCCACTGCTCAATGGCCTGATCTCACTGCACATTGCCATTTGGACCATCTCTAGCCTCCACCTAACAAGCTTAGTTCCATCTACTGGGTACGTCCTCTCTTCATCCATACAGTTTTCTAAACATGATTTTGTTGGTGTATCTCTTACTGCACATATTCTCTGAGCATGGTGAACATCATAGCAGAAAAGGAGCTTTACTTAACCTGTTTTGCTGCTGTTCATAACCTTCCCCAAATGTTCCCTTAGAGGCATCCATTTTGCTGTGGTCCCAGCACCACAGTATAATTTGGGGTAAAGCTGGAAGGACAGTGAATGCTCTGCCTGCTGTACTGAGCGGTAGCAAGGGAGAGCAGAAGTCCCCTGTGGCCTGATAACTCAAAAGGTGGTGTGTGAGATACTTCAGGGTTCATTGCTATAAGAGTTGCAGCACAGAGGAAGAGCTGAGGTTAAGGAAGTCAGACAGCAGAGGCACCAAGATACCGCCTGTCTGATTTTTGCAGTGTCCCACGAACTGTTGGGCAGACCTAGTCTATACCGAGGCTCTCTTGTTCTAACTTGGCCTTTGCTGCTTCATGCCTGCATTCAAAGACAACACCTGAGGGCAGACCCCACTGCCCAGGGCCTGCTGGGCCTCCATGCAGAACCAACCCAACTGCATATGTCCCCATAGCAAAGCCACGTCTGTTGTTGAATTCCCTGGAGAAAGGGAGGAAGGATACGAGCTGTGTTAGCTGGGAAACTTAGGGTCTTGCTGTCTGTTAATCACGTGCACAGGGCTGCCAAATTTGTGTGCAAAGCTCTTTAGTAAGTACAGGACAAGGCCCTTCTCTGTGAGTAATACAGGCTTTCCTTTCTGTACACCACAGACTAACAGAGCTTTTCTGGCAGCTCTTTCTAATTCACTGTCTTTTATTAAAGGAAATAACCTTCTTCTCCCACGATACTTGTACCAACACCATATAATGGCTATGCCAAGGTAGGACAATCAGTAACTTTTATGCTTCTTACCCTTATGCCAACTAAACATTGCATCCCCTCCACCTCCTACTATTTATTTTTCTGAACATGTTCACAACAGAATTACTTGACCCAGCTGTTAGCAGCCATGTGCTTGTTCCTTCTGGTCTGACTCTTGGGCCACAGACATCATTCTTATTATTGCTGGAAAGACTTGCTAATTGTCTCCATCTAGATGGTGGTTAGCACAAAGGCATGAGAGTATGGGAGAAGTAACCAGTGCCCAGCCAGCTTGCTTACTGCTAGGTCTTAAATTGACAGGGGGAAGGTGAGGGAAGAAGCAGTTGGCAGATGTTCTTGGTCTCTTCTAGATCAAGGAGGAATTCTGGCCCTATCTTTTCCCCAACATCTTACCGTTGCAAGTGCTGCCTTCTCCAGTATGCCTTGCAGTGTGAGTTGTGGCTTAAAGCCTTGTTCTGTCCTGTGTCTTACTCAACATCACTGAGTCTGCTGTGGTTTGCTAACCTGCCTCTTGAGCAGTATGTGGAGGCTAATCAGTAGAAACATGGACCTGCCTCAGCTACCTCTGTTGCGTGATGGCTTACTGGATGAGAGATACAGTTTCACTCCACATATAGGGAACATAATCCTGGGTTTGGTGAGAAGGTTAACAGGACTAGGTTAACAGGAAAAGAGTTAACACCTCCTTCTCCTCTGCCATGGTGGAAACTCGTGCTCTGAGCTGAATGCGGTAACTTAAACCTGGCCTGACAGATGACTGGGCATCCTCATTCATAGCCCAATGGAAGAGCAAATACAAGTGTATGACCATGATGGGTAGGAGACAGGATGGTCTCACTCACATAAAGGCTGTGCCCTCACTTAAAATTATTGCTACAAAGGACAAACAAAAGCTGTGCTGTGGAAAGACAAATGGCCCGAACTCGACTAAAAAGTATAGTTCTGTTGACTGAACTTACCAGGCTCCTTGAATTCCTTAAAGCTGTCATTCACCAGGGGGAAATGGATTACTATGGGTGCTCTGGGGTCCTCTGCATCCCAAAACACGTAACATTCCTTTGGGTTCTTCTCTTCTTCTTTACTTAGCTCCACTTTGGGGAATGGGATTTTTTGTATCTTGCAATATTTGTAAGTCATCTCTAATTGCTGTGGACAGAGGATGTCATTGCCTTAAAGCCAACACTAAGACAAGAATCAGGTTTACTGAGGTATCATAGAAACACTGTGGCACCTTAATTCAGTCCCTAGAATCAATGAATGCATAGTCCAAAGCAGCCACAGAATAACCCTACTTTCTGCCACCACTCACTGCAAGTCAGAACATGCTTCTTATCACCCTATAATTTTTTTTACAGTTAGAGGGAATGACCAAAAGCCAAACTTAGAATTTGTCATGAGGACAGAGCAGAAGAGATCAAGGTCATGTCTCCAGCAACCAATTGTTAGAATCATAGAATTGTTTTGGTTGGAAGAGACCTCCAAGATCATCGAGTCCAACCATTAACCTAGCACTACCAAGTCCACCACTAAATCATATCTGTTAGCACCACATCTACACGTCTTTTGAATACCTCCAGGGATGGTGACTCCACCACTTCCCTGGGCAGCCTGTTCCAATGCCCGACAACCCTTTTGGTGAAGAAATTTTTCCGAATATCTAATCTAAACCTCCCCTGGCGCAACTTGAGCCCATTTCCTCTTGTCCTATCGCCTGTTACTTGGGAGAAGAGACCGACCCCCATCTCTCTACAACCTCCTTTCAGGTAGTTGTGGAGAGCGATAAGGTCTCCCCTCAGCCTCCTTTTCTCCAGGCTAAACAACCCCACTTCCCTCAGCTGCTCCTCATAGGACTTGTTATTGCAGTTTCCTGAGGATCCTAGGAAGCGTATGCTGCAATCCACTACAGAGAAAAGAGCACAACAGTTTCTATAGTTCTGGTCTTGAGGGAAGCGTCTTTCCTCCTCCAAGATATGGTGACTAGTTTGCTCTTGAGTATATGATCAAGACTTGGACAGCTGCTTACTTGGAAGTTTTAATAACACAAGCATCTGCATACTCTGTCCTGTTGATCAATCCCCATCCTTCCTCACCACAAAAAAACCTGGGTGATCAGGAAAATTATTCCCCCTTCCCTTTATTTGGTTTTTTGTATTTCTTTTTCTGCTTCTGCAGAAGCCCTGAAAGATGTGATTAAAACTATATAAGCATGGTACCTACAATACAACCTACACTGATCAAATCTCATTCAGTCCTCTCCTTCAGAACACCAACAAACTCCATTACCCACCTCACAAGCTAACCTTTCTAACGCAAGGATCACTTCCATGCATTTACCAATTAGTCATTTTTGAAGCAACTGGTAATTATGTAATTTGAGCATCGGATATGAATTTGGCCATTAAACCTCACAGCTTCACAAGAAGAGTTTTACCAGGGCTGCAAGGAGCAGAGCATGTTTCTCTCACCTTGAACGCATTCCCCAAACCATAATCAAGTGAGATAATGACATCTACATTCCTCTCTGGCTTGAAAAGTGCTGCACCACTGGTGTTGATGAAATAGCCAACATCTATCAGGCAAAGATATTTCTGCAGCGGTGTCAGATTGTTAGGGAAAGAGTCCAGCACAGTGTCTGAAAAACATTTTGAATATAGTTAGTGGGGCATTGGTAGGAAAGGAGGAGTCAGTAATTCTGTTTGTGCTACATGTTAAGGGCAGCCCCTTGGTTGCCCTCAAGACCAGGCTCACCTCCCTCCATAATGCGAGCCCACAAATGTGACCTCAGAAGCACGCCCTCCAAACTGCACATCTGAGCACATCTGGCCCATTACCACACTCCCCCAGGCACACTCACAAAAGCAGGCTGTGAGGCAGCCAGGCAGAGGACAGGTGAGACACAGACTCCACTGGCCTCACAGCTGCTCTGGGGATTGATTTTTCACAGAATACAGACTTTAGCCAATTTTTTTTCCCCCTAAGAACTGGGAAAAAAGCAAACAACAAAAATAATTTCACAATGTAGCAACAAATCCAATAAATGCAATACATGACTGCAGTTTTGCATTGCTCTTTTTTGTTTTTGCATTTTCAGGATTAGACGCCTCTCCTAGGGTGAAAAATCTGACTTCAACCTGCTTTCAGTGATCTCTCATATAAATTATCTTAGCCATGCTGCAAAAAAAATTCCACATCATGCACACAGCATCCCCTACCAAGCTTAAAATATTGCTTGAATTCATTAAATCTCACATTAACTCCAGAAGCAGCTAAAAGTGGATTATACCAACTGGCAAGTTGAGATCTAAAGCCGGTTTCTGATAGCTAGACTCTTATTTCTCTGCTAGCAACCCCACCAGCCTCCCTTGTAGACAGCAAGTCCACTATTGTTCCTCTGGTACCGTTTCTAGTCCCATGGAATAAGAAACCTTTTGCCATGGTTTTAAATATCAAAATAGTGTTTTAAAAGAGCTCCTCAAGTTCACAAAATGAGGTAGCAAAGCTCAGAGCAGAACCCTCGAGCCTTGAATCATTTGTCCTTAGGTATTTTAAGAAACTGTTGATCACAGAAATACTGCAGTTAAGTTCCAGCATTTCACTTCTTTCGATCTCTCTGCCTCCTTGGCCTCATTTTGTAGTGTTGATTTAAACTGCACAGAATAACTCCAGCTTGTTCCATAGCCTGGAATGTTTGACAGCAGCTTGAAGTAATAACTCATATTTTTTTCCATTCCCTTACTGTCAGACCTTTACAAATTTATTTGTTTATTTTAGCATTCATAGCTGCTGGGAATTCACAGATTCTGCTGTAATATTTGCTTTCAGTCCCTCACAGAAAAAATAGAGTGTACTTTTTAGTTTTATTTGGCCTGGTGAATATTTTTAGTTGAAATTCCGTTACCCCCGTTTTCTTATCACGGAGATGGAACTGTGCAGCATTTATTCATGGCTGGATAGATGAATTAGAAGTAGGCATTTCCTTGGGAGAGTCTCTTCTTCCATCCCGCACCCAAAAACAGACTTTAAAGAAGTCCTGCCTCAGGAGTTCCCTTGAAAGCATGAAGCCTACTGTAAATGTATTACACTAATTCCAGGCTATGAGTTCTCAAATTTCTCACCATGAAAAGTAGGCTTTTCCCATGGCATTTAAAGTCTTGTTTTAATGTGTCAGGTAACCTGAGTTGCAGGGAAGCCTTTAAAACACAGCTATATTCTGGAGACTTCACCTACCACAAGACTATAATTTCTGCTCACAGAGCTGGCATCTCCTCTTGCTCCTAGAGATAGATCCAGACCTGGTTTTAGCTTGGTCTCATGCAGGCAGACAAAAGAGGATACAAAATCTGCTAATTTTTCCCACTCCAGACTTTCAGTTTCCCTTTTCCCACTCCAGACTTCATGCTTTCCACTTACTTCACTTTATTTGTAGAATATCTCCCCTGAGGTAGTCTTTAGTGTGCCTATGCTCTCTTCCTCCAAATCCTCCTTGAAATCTGCTTCTACCCATTTGCCTTTACAAAATTGCTAGTCAGCAAATGTAAGAAATTTTTTTTTTTTTTTTTTTACATTTACTGACCAACAATTTTATCCTTCATCCGTCTCCTTAAGCTACTTGCTTGCTCCTTCTCTCACCCACCCTTCTTATGCTACTTGTTTTCTCCTTCTCTCACTTGCTTTCTTAGAGCAGACTCTTTTAGGACATGGACTTTTTGCTTACTGAACATTTTGAAAACACTGTGAGCTCTGCCTTAACCCACAAAAAAGCTTCACCATCTCTTGTCACTGTCAGCAAACCATGGGCAATGGCAGCCAGGCACAAAAAGTGTTGTGACTTGTGTGAAACGGGAGAGAAAACAGAAGTTGCCAAAGAGAAGGACTCAAAGGAGGCAGAGCACATGTGTTTTCTTGCTGAAGTCAAATTAACCTTAATAATGTGGGGTCCTCCCACACTGCTACCTGCTCATGGAATAAATGAGGACGCTGACAAAACCTCATCTCCATCACCTTGCTATCATTTCACAGATTGTTTCATAGATTTTGAGGTAAAACTATTATGACTGTTTATTTTGCCTGCCTGCAGAGCATAGGCCATAGAAAATTACTGTTCAATTTATACATCAAGTCTATGCATTCTGTTTCTCAGTCTAAACCTACGTGGCTTTAACTTTCTGTTGTTGGATCTTGGTATTTCTGTTTCTGAAGGGTTAAAGAGAGGTCTCTGGATGGATAAATCATCAGGCAGAAATACCACACATATGGGCAACCACATGTTTGCAGCCAGTCCTTTCCCTCATCTGATCCACATAATAACCTGCTATTTTATGCTTCCGGTGTAACCTTTGTTTCTTGACCTCGGAAGATTCTACCCTTTCTGAATCTTTTGACTACTGTACCTATGCAAAGTGACAAACTTCCTGTAGAAGAGCATGCTTTGGCCCAAATTACAGGTATCTTCAGGAGGTGAAAGAGTTGCCCATGGACTAGTTCACTTTAACCTGTTACCCTGAAGAAACAGACACCCTGAACGTAGTTCCATCTCAGCAGATTTCCAAATCATGACAAAATATATCTAAATGTGAGATTCCAAAGTCTAAAAAAAAAAAAAAAAAAATCTGAGATGTTACCTGCACACTGCAGCTAACTCTTTGTTGCAGTTACCTTTCCATTCAATAAATTTTTTCTGATGGATATAATCCTTATGAAATTCTAAGCCTCTCAGGAAGTTATGAGACTTTCCCAGTAGTGGACGCTTGGTCATAATGTCCTGAAACATTTCATACAACTTCCCTGACAAACAAGACGGAGGCTCGATGATACTGACGTCTTCCTCAGGGGAATGTTTTTCTGAAATAGAGAAAGAACTGTGAGAAAAAACATCAGCAATCTGTTCTGTGGGGCACCTTTACTGGCTAGCTGCCCTTGCTGTCTTCCTGTGGGTCCCTCCCCTCCCTGTTTCTTGCAGTACGCTTGAAAACACACGCACATGACCAATCCCATTTAAACAAAGAGATATTTGGTTTTGTTTAAAGCAAGCACAGCTTTTGCCTTTTACTCTTTCAAATGACACACTGGCTTTGTTCTTTTGCCTACAAGTAAAAGCCACTTTTCTCATTTGCAGTCAGGGGAGGAATCATTTAACAGACCATGAGCAAATTTTAAATTAAAAACATTTGTAACTAGCATGAAGTGTGCCTCTGGGTTAAAAATAAAGTAATATAAAATAAGATGAAAACATCCCATAGTGATCATTCTGATACAGGTGAAAATCATGCTGGAAGATCCACAGTGAGGCAACACAACATGCACCAATTTAGGGACAACATGTGAGAGATTATTCACCAACAGTTACAAAAGTGTATCATCTTCCTTAATCCTCTCCTGAATAGGAAGCAGTGTCTGGTCAAAAACAAATACTGATTTTGAAACTCTTACCTATATCTACCATATCTTTGGCCCATCGTTCCCAGAATTCATTTGAATTTGAGGACCAGTACAAGCCATCCAGCAAATTCCTAGTAAAGATGTTTGTCCAAAGACCTGCAAGTCAAACCACATGGGAAAAATACTGCACTGCCACATGTTAACCACTGACTATTACAAGTACCCATGCTACATATTACTGTCCCACATGAACTGACCCTGTCATGACACAGCTTAAGCAGTAGGTCTCTCAGAGTTCAAACATAATGGTGTCAGCATTTCAGTGCTCTTTCTCAAGAGATAACTGCATATAGACCATTCACTGTATAGTACAGAGTAACAAAATAAGAGATACCAGTCACCCAAACGATGTTTTAGAGTGTTTACTGTGTGCTTGTGAAAAAAAGCAGGCTTTGGAAGCACGGTGAAGCCATATAAGCATAAGGCCCTTCTTTAAACTGATTTATTCTCTAAATTGATCTAAGACCCATTTTTTCCTTGCAGGCATGTTTTGTTTCTGTGGAGTTCAACTGGCCCAGGATCAAAACAGAATTGGCTCCATGTGCTTTTGGGAAAGAAAGAACTATCCTTTGTCATAAGCCCCATGCCAGGTACCCATATGAGGAACAAATTCAATCTCTAGCAGACTTCACAGTGAGAGAAATACGATTTTTTGTCTCCACTGGACCCTTGGTTTTGGTACCAAAAGCTGAAATTCTGACAAGGATTTAAAATCTGCCTGGGCAGATGGATTCCTCTGACTAGTTGCTTCTCCCCTTTTCCGCGCCTTTAGAGGCAGAACAGCCAGTCAAAGCAGTTGTTGGAGGTTAGAAGGGCTTCCTTCATCCTTACAGGCAGGGAAGATTAGTGACACCATTCTCAACCCACAAAGCTCAGATGGTTCTCGCCTTTGTGGGTTGTTCTAGATGAGTTATATTTTATTTTCAGCTCCTTCTACTTCTACCCCAGCAATGCATTGCCTAGAAATATAGTTGATGAAGTTGAAGAGTTGATGACTGCTCAGGGGAGAAAGGCTTATTACTTCCTCAACTACTTGCCTTCTCAACCTTCTGTTTGGTCCAGAAAGTGAGAAGGGGAATAATGCCACAACTCTCCCAAATCTGCCCAGGAAAAGGGGAGGAGAGGAGGAAAGAAGCTTTACAAAGAGCAGAAGTGTACAAAAGGGGGAAAACACCCATTGAATCAAGACTTAGAGCAGACCTGCTGGCAAGAAGTGCTGTACACAGATCAGTGGCTAGCTAGTACCATGCTTTCTAGCATGTTGTGATTAATTATAGTGCACTGCTAGATCACCTTCCAGATAGCAGATCCGAGATTCTGGCAGCTTCTTCACTCGCCTTCCCATAAAGAACTCACTGTCAAAATATTCTGAACGAATGGCAGCTCCATATTTTGGTATGGCCACCTCGTAAGGAGAGAAGTCCGCCCACTCTATAAAAGAATTGACACGTGGCATGTTTACTGTAATAAGAAAACAAAACCTTCCCCTGTGGAGAAAGCTATCCACAAGCTCCATGGATCTTGCTTGTCTCAGCAGCTCCGTACTATCAGTAGCTTTGTCTTGCAAACTACACTGTCTAGTTCCATACAAACTGAAAGATAATTTGCATACAAAAGGAACTAGCTTTTTCACCTCAGAAAGAGTCTAACGTTAGCTTCAAAAGCTTAGATTTATATTTCTATATAAAGATTCTAAATCAAGAGCATCAAATGTACAACATGCAAGTGTGATCCAACCTGCAAGGAATGACTGGCATGAAACCTCTACTAACCCAAACCTGTCAGTCTACATGATATGACAAAGCAGCCTGGAGACACATCAGCTCCAAACTAGAAAGTATCACAGTGTGGGCATGGCTGTGCAGTCTCCTGACTCAAGTTGTCCTGTACACATATTGCAGTAGAGTAACAGCCATAAATCTAACCAAATATAAGTACTAACTGTTTTTTCTGTTCAGTATCTGCTCATTTTAATACCTTTTGTTGAACGTAGCCTGTGTCTATTTAAAGGATGTCATATCACACCCATCATAGCAATCATACTCCACTCCATTTTCACACCCTGATCAGTGTAGTGTTTAGGGAAGTGACAATTACATTTCACAGCACCTCTACAAACTAAGGAACCATCAAAGCCATTTTACAGGTGTGGAACTGAGGCAGAAAAAGATCGCATGATTTGTCCACACTGGCTCACAATGTCTGTGGCAAAACTAGAACTTCAACCCAGATCTTCAGAAATGCCCTGTTCATGCCTCAGAATTTTATCCAGCAGATCTACTCTCTCTAATCAACACTCAGTAGTTCGCAAAAAACCCCAAACATTTTATTAAAAGACAAATACTGAGTCAGGGCAAGCAACAGATGTATTCCCCTTTTATTGTACACACACACCCCCCCTCCCTCCAAATTCTCTTTAGTCCCAACTTAGAGTTAGGAGAAACTCTAGGAATACTTACCTCTAAATTTGAAAGTACTGAACTTTTCCTCTTTCACATTGATGACGGCATAGAAAGGCAGTGGGTTTTGTCCATGCTCCAATGCCTTGCGCTGGTCTGTGAGTTTGTACTTTCTTGGCTAGTCAAAGAGATAAAAATTCACTGTAAACCTCTGGAAGAGCATAAGACAAAAACACTGACACAATCTACCCGAGTACAGATAGACAACAGATGTTTTACAATCCAGAGAATCTGTGAGCCACATTTTCATAAGAGACATCTTCCTTCATGTTCCTGCACTTTCCTTCCCGGTTGCCTTTTTGATACCTAGTAACTTCTTCATTAATATCTACGCACCCTAATTGCCTGCATCTCACAGACCTTTACTAAGGCTGAGACTGATGTTCACATGAGGACAGATTACTCTAGTTCTTAAGCATCCAACTACAAACAGACTTTAAAAGATCTGACTTTTCAGGGGGGGGTGGCTCAGTTCTTTCTGAAAGTTTGCCTCCTGAAGTTGCTAGCTGTAGGGCACCCTAGTACAGAGGCACCTTCAAACCATTAGCTACCCTGGAAAATCCTGGCTACAAGATCCTCTGTCATTGTTTACAAATCACACTGGGATGCCTCAGTCACTTTGGATTTGTTCCACACATTACGTCATGCCTTCAAAGAGTAAAGCTCTAAAGAAAATGAGTGGATGTTTCCCAAATGTGTGGCAGGACCATGTACATACCCGTTCATGTAAGAACATTTCCTGAACAAGTGACCACAGAGTTGTAAAAGATGACACATGTCCTGCTTTTGCCCTTTCAGCGAGTTCCTTGTGATAATACTTCAGATGCTCTATAGACATAAGGTTGAGCTTGCATTTTGTCACTTGTTCTTTTACTGCCTTAAGCGGCCCCTCCAGACTCTTCTGTGACCAGTCGGCATGCTCATACAGGTCTGCTAGGGTCCTAAAGAACAGAAATGTGACAAAATCATTCATTTATTTTGATGATTTTGGAAAATTACTATACTTACCCAGCCACTTTCATCAAAGAGAATCGGTAAGCCTAAAATGAAGCTATGGTCGAGAGTCAACAGTAAAAGCTTTACCAGGGAATTACATTCACTTCTTAACAACGTAAGACTTCGAAACAGATGCATCTCTCTCACTGTGTGGAAATGTAGTGTCACACTCATTCCAAACACAAATCTCATTTCATATACGCACCATGTTGAGCCAGAAGCCCCAGTGATATAGGTAACACAATCCAACAGATTTAGCTTCTGAAGAGCTAAGAGGTGGCCAAACATAGCTGACATTGCTCTGAGGCCTCCGCCTGTTGCCATAACAGCTATTACTGGGACCTGTTCAAAACATAAGTATTATCTTCAAAAAGTTACTCACATGCCTACTTGAAAAAGTCTAATTACAGCTCTTATAATTTCCTCAGCAGGCTTCATTGGAGGACAATGAAATTAAATCAACATTCAGCCAGTCTTTGACAGTACCTCCTTTAAATTAACCTCCAGATACTCAGTGGGTTCCCTTAACCCCAAAGCTTGGATGAGTTTGAATATGCAGTGATTTTAACCTTCCTTCCTCCCCTTGTTCTTTACAATTGGAATTGCAATGATTAATAACAGACAATGATATGATTTTATTATAAATAACAAAATTTGCAATAAATGTAATTAAGAATGGATTCAAGGAAGTCCTGAGCAGAGTTCAGAAAAAATATATTAAGCAAACAAAATGATTCTTTGGACAGCATCCATTCAATAAATATAATTCCAGCAAGAAAATAAATGTTCACTTAAAAATTCACTCTGGATCTTGGCAACAAAACATACTTCAGCTGGAGCTTGTTATAAAATGTTCTTTCTCCACCCTAAAGAATTTTGACTTTTTGTGAAAAGTGTTCTGAAAATGAAAAAAAAGGTAAGCCTAAAGAAGGGACATTACAATGATTTCATAAATATCTGTGTGAGGTGAATTTCAAATACTCCTGTTTTCCTGCTTGATTTGGGTTGTCTGGCTGGGCTGTGTCTAACACAATGTACCGATGCCTCATACCTTGCTGACCAGCTCCATCACACTGTTGGAAACTCTGGCTCTGAAGAGTGGTATATTATGTCCTTGGGAATCTGACCCATTGAAAAGAATGGAGGCATGAATAGCTGAGTTGAAATTTTAGATGAGTATGGAGTATGCCACACTGAGAACTTCTGTTCTGCTGCCATTCAAATCAATGGGTTTGTCATCAACATGCAATAACTACTAGAAATTTTGTGGGGAGTTGTGCCAATCCTAATTCAATAGACCCACACCCCATGCTTGGATTCCAACTCACAGACCTCATGTCCATGTAGATCTCTTTCCAGGTGAAGAACTCTTTTCAGGGCACTGGCAACCACTCTCATCCTTTTTTGCAAGAATTCTTGCTCTTCTTGGCACAGATCATACCCTAAGCGCACATCTAGTTTTTCTGTGCTGAAACATAAATAAATCCAGAGGCACAGGATTGGTGTTTAAAATGTATGCGGATCTATTTTCAGCAACTGAGATCTACTAAATATCATAAAAAATCATGGTTCACTGTTCAGATTTAGAGACAGAAATGCAGTTTCCAGTTTCAAAGAAATCAACTGCTTTGCTTCTAGGTGGTCTCTTTATTTTCTGATGTTTCAGTGCAAGTTTTACTGCCAGCTAAGGATAGCAAATATGAAAAAAGAAAGGCTTCTTTGTGTCTTTCAGTAGCTTTGTAAGCTGAATCCTTTCTATTTCTGCTTCATATCATTTCTGAGCAAAGGATGACTTGAACCTAACAAGGTCTTTCATGGGGATTTGTACCACAGATTTACACAGAAACAGTACAATGAAAAGGATATTCAAATAATTTTGGTTTATTTGTTGTCTGTCCCATTATTTTACAGTGAAACATTTCATCTTCCCTAGCTTGTGCTTCTTTCTATTGATATTACCAGAGCCACAAATCTATTTTCCTAAGAATACCCGTGTGGTTTGAGTAATGTATGGACTCTGGATGTTTTGCTTATTTCAAATCCCTTTTCCCTCTGCCTTCTTCCCGCTTCTGTGTCCCTTTTGAAGAAGCCTCCAATCTCAGTCTTTGGTTCTTTGATGCACAAGACACTCAGTGACTAAAAGTTCCTCACTGTTTGAAATTCTCATAGGTTTTTTTTTTTGCATCTTGGCGTGACTCTTTTGCCCCAAGGACATTTAACTTTGATCTGTTGTGGTGACTCTTTAAGGGTGACTTAACTATTGTTATATTTTGCCCCTAGTCTTGTGCATTCCTTGTATCTAAATAAAGGATACTCTGTTCTAGAATTCACAGTTCAAAGAGCAATAAAACCTTTAGAGAAAAAACCAGTCCTCTTACCAATCGTTTAGTTGGAGGTACAACTGCAGTGGCACATTCTGTAAACAAAGAAATGAGAGCAGGAACATGAATGACTGGGAAAAAGAGAAGTTTTGAAATCCACATTTTCAGTGCCTCCTGGAATGCCCCACCACTACCACGCTGCATACAGTTTTTTGGAAGTCTGTAGCGGGAAAGAGAAGGAAAGCAACTAAACACCAAACATATTCAACACAGAAGCAAAAGAGGCAGAAGGAGTCAAAGTGGCTAGATGAACGGGCTGTGAAACAGGATTTCTTCCTCACTGTGAATATACCTCCATGAACCATCCTAACCCAGCAGCAGTATCACATTGCCACCCTCCTATTCTTGAGGACGAAGACCAGCAGCCAGATAAAGACAGTGATAGAAGAGAAAATACGAGTCACCACATCCTTCCAAAAAGCTACTGGAGGTAAATGAGAGTCCAAACAGAGGGGTGGGGAATCACTAGTGCAAAACAGACATTCGTTCTCCCTTCTCTTTACGGGAAAGGCTGCAGAGAAATTCTTTGCCTCCTATTTTTGCCTCTTATTTGCTGCAAGGTCTGGGAAAGGATGTCTGGCTATTGTTAACAGATTCATCTGGCCACACAGCAGCATTACTACTGCTTCTAAAGCAACTTAGAGTTGTATCATCTCTCCACCAGTTACCATCAAGACTATATGCATAGAAGAATGTGACAGAATTGTTCTCTGAGGGTAAGATTAAACTCATCTAACTTTAGCCATCTAAAATTTAGGTACATAGATGGAACTAGCCACCTGGGCTTGATAAAGAGCAGTGGGGCATCCCAAAGCCTTGCTAGGGGTATTGAATATTCTCCTTTAGCTGTGTGAGGACAGCAGAGGTTGGCCTCAAATGCATCTAAAACTGGCCAGGATGGATTCCCAATTATTGATTTTATTGACAGAAAATTGATATTTCTCTGAGAAAACTAACCTTTTTCACAGAAAACTTGTATTTGCACAAAATTCTCACTCAGACCTACTAATTGATGTTTTTTTAAAATGTTATAGTGTTAAATACTGAGGGTTATTCTACTCTTATCTCCAAAAGATCATATAAATGGTGAAGCACTTACATGTCTTACAGGGAGGGTTACTTTCACTTTATGTCCAACAGGGAGATATTTCAGTGGTACTGTTAAGGTGTCACTTAAATTGCTGTTGTCATCTTCCTTATCAGAAACTTTCTACAGAGAACAAAAGACATGGGTTTTATCCACAGAATAGAAACAATTCAGTTCTTTACTGTTTTGGTGACACTGGAAATAAGCAAGCAGTTATGAACAGTGGTATTGTATAGCGCCCATTACCTGCAGCCTGACTTTTAGAACTGGCTCCCAAGCCTTCACACAATGGAAGTAGAAAGTATCTGTGTCCTCTGTAGTTTTCTGTGTTCCCTCATGAGATGCAGGCACCGTAAGCACGAGATTTTTACCCTCTAGTGAAAACAGATTTGTTTAGAGAATAATACCACTGTTCAGGAAAAATAGCCAACAAAGTTGGCAAACTTTATGCTGGAGTCATTCTCTGTGGTAACTCCTCCATAAGCTGCCACACTGGCAAGTCTCCTACAGCACAGGAGCTGGTACTGCTGCCTTTATCCCATAACTTGGAGTGCTCATAGAGTCAGCACTCTCTCATTCTTCCACCAGCAAAGTTTACTGTGTCCAAACTTGATAGCTTCAACGAAAAGACACAGAGATCAGCGTTACAACTGGAGGCAGTTCAGGGGCTTTCACTGCATTACATTTTATTGTCTCTAGAACATTCTTAGTCATCTCTGTATCCTGAAGTGCTTCCATCTGGGTCTGAATGACTAGGATAGGGTTGATTTGGTCGTGTCCTCACTTCACAAAGAAATCGGCATACCTGTCAAATATCTCCTGCTTTCATTAATGTCCACTTGCACTTCCAAGCAGCAAACCTCACGGGACTGTAAAAGACAGGAGTGGAAAAGTGTGAAGATAGCAAATGCCACATCTGCAGCAAATAATGAAACATCATGCAGACAACCACTAGCTACAATATAGAGTCAACTAAACTGGTCTCAGTGCTGGAAGCAATCCAGCTGCACAAGAGTAAACTCAGACCTCATTACCCCAGGACAGTAGCCCAGTTACACTGCTTCAGAACTAGCTTGTCCCTACAGCGGTGCATTGCCAGAGGTTGTTATATCCATTCAAGTTATCCCAAAATCAGGAAACTCTGTACAACACACTGTTGCCCATACAGCTACACATATATCTGATAATTATTTAGAAAGGGTGGGGGAAAACACCTGATGATGAGTTTCTGTGTATTGTGGCAGTGATTAGTCTACAAGGCATCTTCTTGCTGGTCCTGATGTAGGGAAATCATGGATTTATTCCACCCTACCCTCCACCTGAGTCACTCCAGTTCACCTTTAATAACTCATGCCAGGACAGTTTTCCAAGCCATTTCAGGAACAACGCATGCCAATCATTACAGCTTTTATGCCTCACAGAAAATGAGGGGGAAAGAACAGACTATGCATTACTTTGCCTCAGGGGTATTAAAGGCTAGCATCTGGAAATCACGCGCAGGCTTGGAGTGGTTGGCATGAAGTACTTTGCACTCCTTACCTGCTGGGCCAGCCCAAGGAGATAGGTAATGTACCACATGCTGACTAATACCAAAAGAGGACTCTATGTTTTAATGACTAAAATAAGTCTTTATTAAAAAACTCATTTCCCAAAAAGCTGTTACATTAGATAACCTTCCAGTCATAAGCACATTGAATACTTACTATTGCCTTCTACAGACTCATCCCTTTTATAACCTTTGTTTTTCCTGCCTAGTGCCATGCTGTATTACATGAAACACAAGCAGTTTTCACTTTGAAGACCAACAAATATGGGGTTCTACAACATTAACAAACCACACCTGGGCAAAATATTGACATCTGTAATACCTGAGGACTTCAAGAAACACAGCTTCTATTTTTGCATGAAGAGGGGAACAGTTAAGCCATAACGAATGGGAATTGTCCCACATCTTTCACTTTATAATGCAGACCATGCTCTTATCTATCAAGGTAGCTTCTGTTCTCTCCATAAAATGTCAGACGGTTGGGGGGAAGAGGAGAGAATCAAAATGAAGGAAAAGTGACTTGAAGCTAATTCATATGTGAACCTTACCACTAGGACGTCATTGGTAATGAGGTGCTCTGGAGGGCCAGGACTGAAAAGACAGAATCAAAAAATAAACAAACAAAAGCAGTGTAAGTATCTGGTATATTTTTTAAAATAGTAGTTTTATGACCTTTCCTGCTTAAAATTGAATATAGTCATGGTAGTATGATAATTTGTTTTCTAAAAGATGTAATACATGATCACCTGCTAAGCACATGAACCAAAATGTAGTAGCCAAACAAGAAGAAAGTCAGGAGAGCCCACAAAAATACCAATCCTTAAAACTACATGCTAAGATACAGCAGAACAAAGAGGTATTGGTCTATGTGGAATCATGTCCTGCCATTAACAAATGACCATATGACCTGGGGAAAGCAAAGACTGCTATTAATGTATTCTGCAAATACTTATTAGGAAAGACATTTCTGACTGTTCCAGATTATAATTTACAACTGATCACCAATGAACAGCAAATAAGAATTAGCTCCCATTGTGCTATATGTATAACTGGAAAACACAGAAGTAAGTAATAGAAAGTCTTTGTCCCAGACATTTTACCTGGTAAGACCTAGGTCTGTCATTGAATGGATGTAGTTATTTAATACTATGAGTAACCTATAGAGTCTATTAGCAGCATCTCTCATTAAGGCCAATATTCCAATGGCGCTATGTTACGCACATTTGTAAGTGTTTTCATATATCTGAAAGGACCATTAAAGTTATGAGTATGTATTACTTGACTTCCTGTAAAGTCCACAGTATTTTACCAGGCACCACTTCCAGCCTTAAAACTTCTATTTCAGCTGTAGAATGCATTTAAATGTAAATAACTAGGTTTGACTTCCAAGGATGGAGAATCTCCCACATGCCTTATAACTTGAACGGTGAAATATGTTCCTCTTATTTCTAGTCTGAATCTACCCAGGCCAGTTTCCAAGCACTGCATCTCATTCTGTCCTTTCTATATATCCGGCTGTGATTGCTTCCACATTTGCAGGAGATGCTTATTCCATCTCTTAAGGTATCTCTCATAGATAAATGAAATAGATTTTCTTGAGTTTCACTGTGGGAGGAATTAAGCAAGAATACCAGTGATTTTTTTCTGCAGCTTTTCCACATTTAAGAATAAGAAGCCTTATTTATAGTTCCTTCTTCTAATTATGCAGTTAGTCGGTTTTGACTGGACTATATTCCTTTGTTTGGTAATGCTAAGCTTAAATATGCCAGAAAATGTAGTTTAGGGGTTTTTTTAACCAAACTCATGATAGAATTTAAAAGAGAGGAAAAGCTTATCTTATGGGATTTGTTCTCCTCCACACAATGTTGATTACCACTTTGAGTGAGATGGTCTTAATTTTATTATTTATTGATTGTATGTTTTTTCAGTTTAACTAAGCTATCACCTAATGGGTGACTTTTCTAACACTGTCTACATAACTCTATGTTTATATTGTTATAATAATACAAGACAATTTTTCTGGTATTTTAGAAACACCACAGTGTTCTAGGCATTATTCAATTAATATTAACAACTTGAAGAGCACCCCTGTTAAGTTTTACATGCATCTTGTGTGCAAGCTATCACATTGTGCCAATGTTACTGCATTTCCACGATCCGGATACACATATTGAACAGAAGATAAGATTCATATAAAACACACTAAAAGGCAGAATTAGCTGAGAAAGTTAAGGTAAAAAGAAGTTTGAAACGGTAATTTTTGCTCATTGCTGTGAGGAAGAGCTGGAAGAAGTTCCTCTTTCTCTGAGATATTATCACTCCCTGGTAGATCTACACCTTTCAGCTTTGGAATTTTACTCACATTCTTTCCATCCAGAATTCCACTTCCAAACTTTCCCATTTCTTAGTGCAACTCTCTTTCTAAAAAAGAAAAAGGTAAAATAAATATGGATTATTGGAGGCTACAAGAATTTGGCAGTGTAGACACATCTAAAAAAAATACTTCCATGACATCTCTTCTGCTAATGTTACCAAAAAAGCTATGTGTTACCTCTTACCAAATCTGAGATTGCAATGGAAACCACAAGCTTGGGAAAGGCACGTAAGATTAATATTCTCCCATTATGGGATATGTAGAATTATACATATTTCCAAAGATACAATCAGCGAGGGAAAGTTTGACTGAAACAGAAATATAATGGCTTTCTGGAAAGACGGTGTGCATGGGGGAAAGGCATTGAAGCCCAGCAACAAACGTGACTAATGCCAGTGTCATTTCCATGTACAAACCATTTAAATCACATTCACGCTGAATCCAGCAGAGGTGAAGTAGGCAAGAGTACTCTGGGCTGAGGTGACCATTGAATCATTTTATTTCCCAGTGACTCACCCACTGGCTGAGAAGTGCATGGCACCAGCCTGCAGAGTCACTAGGAAGATCCATGTTAACAGCTTTCAGCATCTGGGAAGTAGCTGTTCTTTTGGGTATGGACTGTCTCCTTCCTGCAATGAGCATGTAGCAATACCTCAGCCACAGCTCTGACAAGCCCAGATCTACCCCAGCTTTGTTCTCTTTCATGGGCTCCTTAATAGAATGCCAAAGATGTTAGCAGAACAGGTGTCCCTTTACTATGGGCTACAGAAATCTGATTCACTGAGAAGGAAACCCAGCATGAACAGCAACAGGAGAAGCCTGAATGAATCATTTAATTCAAATGGTGAGTGGATTGTCTTTGTGTTTTTAATAAAAAGTTGCCATTTCAGAGGAAATGTCCTCTAAGCGTGGCAAAAGTGGAACAAAGCCAAAAGGTAAGGAAATTATTTATTTGGATTATAAAAGATAAATTTACTATTTACAGATGCTCCCTGCTAACATATTTTGCCCCCACAGAGATGGTGGGCATGAGAGAGAAGTGGCTTCATTTTCTGAATCTGTGAAGAGAGATTAATGAAGTCACAAAAATCTAGTACAATGATATCTGTTTTGATGAGATATTGATAATGATATATAAGGATATCTCTTTATGCAGATCCAAACCCCACGTAACATGAAAGCCAATGTGGACAATGAGGTCTTGCTGATCTCTCTCTATATTTTCAGTCCTTACCTCAGATTTCAAAGCAAATGTCTCACGGAGTGTCTCCCCGGGTCTGATTCTAGCAACATTAAAAAGAACTGTGAACTGCATGTCATCTTTGGTGAGTGGATCTTCATCACACACTGCCAATTCTAAAATGTTCTGGTAGTGGAAGAAAATAAATAAGAACTCTTACTGAGCTGCTATTACACAGAAACAAAAAAATAGACTTTTGCAGCTGCTTGACTAGCACAGTGGTAAGAATAAAGAAACTTGTGCTTTCTTTCAGGAGTTTGCTAATATGTGGAACACCATCATTAAACCCAGTCTTGGGAAACTTACCATGAAATAGAAGACAGCTACCTATAACAGAACGCTCCCACTATCCTGAGACAGAAAAGATGTCAGTGCTCTGCACCACACTGATAACCCGCCCAAAGAACACACTTACTCAGTTTCTTCATCCCTGAAGTTCTCTTAACTCCATAGCTTAGGGTAGGATTAAATTTGCTGTCTATATCATAGCAACTCTTCTACCCTTCCCTTACAACCAGTGGAGGGAAAGCTCTTTCTAAATTAACCACCCAAAATAGCCCAGATGAAGCACGCTACAGCAGTACTTATTTCTCTCAGGTGACAACAAAGGGAATCTGGACTAGCTCAGATGTAAGCATTTATATCACTGATGTCTATAATTAGAGGAGGGGAACACTACTCCATATGTCTGCTGTTCTGTGCTAACCAGTCGGTTGCAAATTCTGTTACACAAGCATTTTCTTAAGTTATTTAGCACAGTTAATCAACACGGTGTCAACTGAGGATTCCCAGCTATTCAAAATGGTGAAATTCCTATTTTTTTAATACCTCAACTTCCCTCTGGATCCTAAAGTAGAAAGTCTCGTTCCAGACAGGGTTGTCAGAATTCTTGATGGTTTTGGTCTGAAGTTTTCCATTTGAAGCAGATGGCAGCCACAAGCGCACATAGCAGTCTGATGCAGTCACTGCAGCAGAAAAAAATTAAAAACCTGATGCCAATATTATAGATGAAAAGTAGGGCAAGGCCATGATTCTGGGGACTAATAAATAATACTACGTTTTTTAAAAATAAGTAAAGAGACTATCAGTTGGAAGCAACCAAGGAAAACCATCTTAGTATACTATCTAATTCCTGGGTAACTACAAATTGCAAACGTACACATGCACACACAAAGTACACTAAGAGCCGTGTTTCCCATGTGAAGAGAAAGGTATAAAAGATCCCACTGACCATTCATCGGGCATATTCCCTACAATTCCAGTCAACTATGTTAAAAAAGTTTAACTGAAACTAGAGCTAGTTCCAAAAAAGGCTGTTAAGATGATTACAGGAAAGGAGAACGCATATTACAGAGAAGATCAGAGGAGCCTGGCTTGCTCAGTCTAGCAACACAAACATGCGGAAGGGACGTGACGGCTGTCTAGAAGGGTTAGGTACTACAGAAGATCTGTTGCAGCTAAAGGCCAGTGTGGGCCCAAGAACATGAGGGCACGAAGAAGTCGGAAATCTTCATCTCACTTCCAGCCCACTTCTACTCCTTAGGGTTAGTGCAGTCAGTGCCTCGAGCAGCCATCCTTTGGGAAGAGATGGGGTGGGAAAGCGCATTTACTTTGTGAAGCTGGACAACGGTGTGAAAGGAAATCTCCAAGGTGATGTCTTTCAGAGCTGGAGTCTGGACTTGACTGAAGATGTCCACTGCAGCCCGAGATGCCTAAATACTTCAGACTTGTATCAAGCAGTGAGTAACATTGCCCCGCAAGGTTTTGGCAGGAAAGTGGAACTGTCCCTTCAATAGAGTAGATAGAAGAGATCATTGAAACTCAGAAATACAGGCCTCATCACACTACCACCTTTCTAGTGTCCACCTCCAGGTGTTGCTACGTGGCATTTGCCACAGGAGTACAGGAAGCCTTTACGCGGGCACTTACTCAACCGACATGGGATTCACTGCCTCTCATCTCCCTCGCATCCAGGCTTGGCCAAGGTAGTGCTTGGCCCTGCATTGCAAGACGCGAACGGTCTCAGCTGTAACTCAAGTAACTCACTGCAAAGTGATGATTTTTTGGCTGAACATGTTATTTTTCACTAGAGAAATACACAGGCCAGAGGTTTCAAGACTGAGAAAAGGCAGCTCAAGGTCTCTGTCCTGACTGAGGAGCCCACGGGAGACCTCTGCAAAAATGGCAGCTGAATGGCTGGTCCATAGTACACCTTGAGAAGGAGCCATAGGAGGCTGTGAGGGTGAGATAATGAGTTAAAGAAAGTTGAATACAAAAGTACACAGAAAAGTCTGGTTTGCCTGCATGTTCAGCATGTGCTTAGGGCTGGATCTGCAGAGGCCTTTCTTAACCAGAAACTATCAATATAATTTAACATAACTGGTCATCTGAGAACAGCAAATACCCCAAATGATACTGTATTTTAGAAGGCTTGAAATTCTCTAATTTACCTTTCATTATTGTGTATAATGGATACATTTCAATAAAAGGTCCTGAAATACGTGGCCTGTGTGGCAAAATTCCAGTCTATTATATGATTTATAGCAATTATGAACATCAAAACCAAACAACTCCAAGCAGATTTACAGATTGCAGTGTCCTCACAAGGCCTACCTTCCCTTGTTGGCCCAGGAAATTCATCTGGCAGTCTGGGTTCTTACTAGTTCCCTGAAATGCCACTAGATATGTCTCTCAGTCTAATGATGTCTCAGGCATTTGATCTAGTCATAGCCCTGGCATTAGTACTTCTGTTGCTGTGCTTTATGTACGTTGCTTGTATACCTTCAGAACTTAGGAACTTTGCTCACTGTGTAAACTCTGGAGGTGACTAAAAACACAATCGAACCACAACTCACACAGGTCTCTTGACTTGATGTTCTTGGCTTGTATGATTCTTACAGAAAGCATGTGGATGGGGCAAAACTTCATCTGCAGAGAAAACAAATGCAATTAGTTTCACCAGCTCCAAATACAAAAACAATACGCATTTTGAATAGTAGAGGGGACAGTCTGTCCTTCTGTTTGAAGTGAGGGGACCACCCTCCGGTGGAAGTACACACGCTAAGATGACAGCACGATTGCACCCTGGGCTATTTGCTAAGTAGCTTGAGTAAGTGAAGACAAAGAAAACACGGACTCAGACAATGGTATGGAAAGCTTTCATAGTCACCCTAGGAGTGCCTGTCTTCATACAACGTGATGCATGCATGGCCATGGTGATGGCTGTGCTGCCAATCTGCCAGGGGTCCTGTGCCACAGATAGTCCAAAACTGCGCCTTTGGAAGGCAATACTAGGAACCCGCAGCTGCCTGCCTGGGTCCTGGCACAGCACTGACACTAGGCCAGGACATGGTAGTTACCAAAGTGCTCTAAGAACTTCTGACTTTATATCCCAACTAGGACTAAATTTTCATGATGCTCGTAAGTAGGCCAAGCTCACCAAAAGGCATCTAGAGGAATGCACTACTGACTTTGAGTGAATGGACCATAGACCCAGCAGAGACCCTGCAGATGAAGAAAAAAGTGCCCTGCTTTGGAGGCATAACATCACAGAATCCCACATCATTAGGTATCTTGAAAATACCTAATGGGAATGGAAACAATGCCCTTCCAGACATGAGATTTATTTCTATCATAGGCAAGCTCCTGTTGCAATGCTTATTTCAAGTTACTTGTTCCTAACTCTAAAAAAGATTTAAGCTTCCCAACCTAAGCTAGTCAGAAAATATTTGCCATTTTCAAAAGATGTTCCGATAAGCCTGAATAAGCACACATATACAGACATGTGACAATCTTAATACTAAAAGCAGGAAAATATTTCCTTCTTTTTTTCAAATTGGAATATTTACATTTCTTTTTAATTTCCTGTTGAAAGTTTCATCTATTTTTTGCATATTAGCATGGCTTGTCAGCACTAATAACATACAGTTCTGCTACCACTAATAAATTAAAACAGGGCCACACCACGTTGGAAGTGTTTCATCAGTTTGAATGGCAGCTTAAACTACACACTGACTGAAACATTGTATCTATTTGTCTAAATGAGAGTATCCCATTAATGAAATAATTTGACAATTTTATTTTGAAAGTTAGCACCATGATTAATTTTCCTGACACTGAAATGATTAACTTTGGAGAGACAAAGAGCTGGGGAATGGGGAACTTCTCTGTAGGACTCACTCACTACAGTTAATCTGAAATTCTTTTAAAATGGGATGGAGACTATTGGACACGTTTATTAGAGATGACAATAGCCTTCATTCAGTTTCATTCAGTTTTGTTTAGAAGTAAACTACCTTACATCAAATGGATACCATTTGAACTGTGAATTAGCACGTTCAAACAAAGGCTTAACATTAAATTTTATGATGTCATTTTTAAAGTTATATCCTTTTTAAATTCAGATTAATATTCAAGAGTCGCCCTGAGCGGAGAAATCCTGTTGTTAAACCTACAAAATCACAGGTTACTCTGTCTCTTGGCCTCTTCATGGTTGATTGAAACACTTCTTGTATAAAAATGCAAGACACATCTGTTATCGTGTGACAACAACCGTTTCTATTATGTTCTCCTCCAATTTGAAACTGACATATTTAAAACCTTCTGAGTTTAATGCATTATGGACATTAAAAGTTCCAGTTGGGACACTTCCATATTATTCCAATTGCCCACTGAAAGAATCTGACTTTAATTTTCCTGTTCAAATAGTTATTTAACATAGAAGTACCAACTGGAACACTCAGTCAGCATTCCTAGTGGGTTTCATTAACATGAAATATTGGATTATATGTAGCCAATTACAGGGCTGACTGTTTTTAATTAATATGTTAATTCTGTGTTATTTTGTAATCAACTTCCCCCTTGCTCAACAGAAGCCCAAACCATTCTCAGAGTCTGCCTTCACTGGAGAAACAGATGTTGGTATACAATTTGCTTTGAACCTTTTGTGACGAAAATTTCCCAATTGCTTATAAAAATGGTGCATCTGCAGTTCATCATCAGAGCACTCTCAGTTGTGACAGGCGTCGTGTTGTCATCCTCTCCCACTAGAGCCAGAGCGCCTCACTCCTCCTCCCTCCCCCTTTCAACAGCAATCACTTCCCTTAAACATGTCAGCGTCTGCCTGCTGATGGAAACATCATCAAAGATGACTGCTCATTACTTCTGATTTAGTGCAGCTTAGTCTGTGTGTTGTTGCAGAGTAAAAGATAAACAGGTTCTGATGGATAGATGTGGCCATAATAAACTCTATGAGCTGTGCAAATCCCTGGGGGAAGCCAGAAGCCATCCTGTTCCCAAGACTGCAGTTACTCCAGTTTGTGACAACTATTCAGAACTGGGCTAATTCTTTTTTTCATCAGAAAAAGGCAGAGCTAATTTTCTTCTATAATGGTCCAGAGCAGACTATTAGGGTCTGATTTGGGTGGTCTAAAATAGCACTTACTCAAAAGTGCTGGCACTCCAGAATACCCTTCTAGAAAACATAATTGTGATTAGAGATACCATTTGCTATTTTCATAACATGAAAAGCAACATGTAATTTCACGATTAATGCAAATTGATAAGCATAGACAGCATTTCCAGACAGCTCTTGACAGTCTTGCAGCTGTACTGGTCTTGCTTTTTTAGTTCACTTCCTTGGGAGAACCGTAGTTTCCTGCATAGGCACAGAGAGAGTAACAAATCCCCTCTGTAAATATCCAGAGTCAAAGGTAGCTTTCCCAGAAGCGCATCATTCTATTTTTGCTGGAAAATTAGCAGTGCCACATTGTAGCCAATGACAGACTGCAGGATTCGGCTACCTGTGTATGTTTGCATCCTAGACAATAACACTCCTAACCAATAAACAGTAGCATGTCCAGAGTCCCAAAGAATAGGCTAAAAAATGAAAAAAAAACCACAACCAAACAAAACCAAACAACAACAACAAAAAACCAAGCCAAACTTTTTTTCATTTGATAGCATTTAGCACTAAACTACATTTCTGTTCTCTCAAAGCAAGTTTTGGGGGAGCCATTTCAGGACTAAAATACAGAAAAGTCAACAAACAGGAGATAAAACGGGCATGGCAGAATTGCCACAGCTGAGTCAAACCTTAACAAACTGAAAATTCACATCTGTTGCCAACATCTCATTGATTGTAATAATACACATTTGGTGGCCTACTGTCCGGCTTCCAGAGAACAGTCATACGCCAGTCAGCTTCAGGAGGACACATAATTCTCCTGTTTACAGGTGGTTAGTCACTTCAAGGTTTCATTCCAAAAAGACAACTCTGAGAGTATGAAATCTTCTCAAAGCTCATTAATAATGAGGAGCCTACCGAAACGGTCTTTGGATGGCAGTGAAAGAAGAAAAACCTACCAACAGCTCACATCTTTGATTTCACTCCTTATTGCCTCTCCATGCTGCTCCTAGAACAAGATCTCATGGCTACCTTCACTAGAAAGTTATTCTTCTAGGGGGTAGTTTGTGCAGAGCCTGGCAATCTGGGAACCTCCTCCCATCAACACCTCTTTTTTCTTTTCTTTTTTTTTTTTTTTAAAAAAAAAAAAAAAAAAAAAAAGTCCTTGGTTTGTACATGTTGAAAGGCTGATTGGAATCTCAGAGATCCCAGTGTTTCGCTCCTCCTGCACCAAACCTAAGCAGTTCTCTGAGCGGAGTTATCACCATGGGATAACACCAAGTTATATGAAGTTTTATATGAGGAGTTTGCTCTCTGCCTGTTGACATTCTGTAAATAGCTGTAGGATTTTATCACTCAGCTTTATCAATATCTTTCAGACATGAATAATTACTTCCTTTCATGGATTACTTTTTCTTTCTCCAGTGGTGTACTAGAAGCAGTACAATATCTTATGTACAAGATCTCACACCAAATGTAATCATTTGGCATATTCTTATCATTTATTTTATCTTAGATACTGAGGATTTGGTTCAACTACAACTTGGCAATTTATCGAATTAAGGTTAAAGCCATAAACTTATAAACTATTAAAAAAGCTTCATGACCAGCTTGGTTCCAAAGTGCTCTCTTCCACATAGATTCTTTAAGATCTACTATGGACTGAGTTTATTAGCCCCTCCATCAGTGAGAATACTGCTAGCAATTTGCCCTTCCAAACAGCTGCCTATTTTCATTAAAATTAGAGGAATGCAAAGTTCTGGTGGGAAAAGCGACTGACTGAAGAAACGTGCAAAACCGGGAGAAGGGATAGAAGGAGAGAGAATGACCATGAAAGCCTCATTTTCCTTGGGAATCACAGTCATCCAAAATCTTATCATTGGAAGTCGAACAATTAGTGACTAAATCTCATTTGCCTTATAAACAATTCATGTTATCACTGATGGATTGTTTCAAGAGTCATTGTGGATTTGGGATGCATTCCCTGTTCATATTCTATCAGTCACCTCTTTACATGTATAAGTGGGTCCCTCGGGGCTTTGTATTGACAGAATTTCTGAGTATTTTACTACATAAAAATTATTCCCATAGTTCACAAAAAAAACCTGCTAAAGAGTAATGATTCCTGCCTGAGCAGAAGAAAAGACCCTGTAATAACTATCAAAAGTATTTCTAGCAAGTTGTAAATTAATATTGTCCATCACTTCTGTGCCAATATGGTAGCTTTTTTAAACAGCAAAAAATTAACTGCGAGACTTTTAGTAGGTCTTCCTAGATAGTTCAAAGTATCCACACCTTTCTAAACAATTTGCGTTTTTAATATAAAAGAAGAAAAAAAAACAACACCACAAACCCACTCTGTTCTGATTTCTGTATCTATTTACCAATTTACACATACTGAAAAATGCATTTGCCTGACAGAATGGCAGAGCTACCTGCAGTATTGAATGAATACCCTTCCTGGGGAAGAGAAGCTTTCTGACCTGAAGCTATGCTTGTACTCTAACCTTTTGGCTGCGTTGCCTATTAACCACGAGTACGTCTATACTCGTGGAATAGCAGTTGCAGCATTAAGATGAAATGTAAGAACTTTCGCTGTAATTGAGACTTTCTAGATAAAGTTATACCTAAGCTATCTACTCATCTATCAGATCCAGAATTATCTTATTAGATACAACATATTGATATTTAACAACAATAGATAATACTTATATCTAAGACAGACAGACAGCTCTGGATCTAACAGGTAGATAGATTAGATACAAATTTTATCCAGAAAGTATATTACATTCACAATTTATATTCTTTGCCCTGAATATTTTTAATCTAGCATTTGAGCTGTCTGTTCAAGCTACTGATATTTTCCTGAATCTTTAACTTCCCCTGCAAATATTACCATAGCACAAGTATAGTAAGGATTCTTTATTCTTAATGATTAATGATTCTCTATAAGCCCTAGCATGTAACATTGTTTCTCACTGTATTTAAAACCCTTGAATGCCCATATTTCTTTTAATTGCTGCAAAATTTAACATAGGGTTTGATACATAAAGAACGGTTAGTTTGTTAATAATTCACATCTTGCACTTCAGACACCGTGTTCATTACTTTTTAAAGATATAAATGAGGAAATAACTCTCAGCTAATAATCCATTGATTTATACTAAAAACTATCAGTTAAAATCTCTGAATGGAACTTACTATTAGAAAACTCAAGTCCAGACATGAAATACTTCCACTAGAATTGCAGATGCTGTAAACATTACATTAAAGATAGCTAAACAAGCCAAATAGCTCATTAGATCTCTCCCCTGCAGCTAAACTAATATAAGTTATGCTTTGTTGCTAGACAAAGCTGCTGGTTTTTTTCAGCTGGGGCAAGCAACGAACATGTGCTATCCTGAGAAAAGCATGCAGTAGGGCTAAAGCACTTTCATTTTACAGTGAGGCAAACACATCAAGGCCAGCCCTCTCTTCCTTCCCAGTGTTCACTCCAGCATGTACACCTCACGATAAAAGAAAAGGGCCACATTTTTGCCGCGTTTTCACTGAAGCTCACTTTAATTTTAGTTACGGTGAGGTAAAAGGGGAAACCGGTAAATTTGCGAAGTTCAAGATGACCCTGCCACATCGCACCAGCAGCAGTTTGTCTCCGCATCTCAGCAGATGCAAATAGGAGGGAGTTTGCTCTCGAGAACTGGAGCAGGGAGGTCCCAACAGCAAGGTGCCGGGCCACAGCAAAGCGCGGAGCTGCAATTCTCTTACCTTGCCTGGTGGGCTCCCCATGACACTCAAGATGGCGACAGCAACAGAAAACTCAATTTGGGTAACAGATCTGTCAGCTGACAAACACGCTCACGGCTTGTTGTTGCTGCTGAAATAACCTGAAGGACACATATAATTTATACAGGCACCGAGCTCCACCCTCTGCCTCCTCAGTGTGGAGAAGAGTCTGCCTACGTCTGAGAGGGAAAGATCTGCAATGTCAGAGGTGAGAGGAAAGCTGCAGTTACAGCATCTTTGCCTGTGACTTTATTACCTCTCACAATTTGTTATTGCCCCAGTATTGTCCTGCCAGGTTTTTGGGTGGATTCTGCCATGTTCAGAAAGTCTTCCTTCACTCCCCATCTCTTCCATCTATCTAGTCAGTAGCTGAATTTTCAGTAGCTTTTAAGTTCTTCCAAAAAATACTCCAGAAAAAAAATCAAAGGGAGGGGATAGATGAATCTCATCTATTAAAATCTCTGGTGGGTGACCAACCCACTTCTTAATGCTCTTTTCAACTCTTCCTACAATAGGGACTTGTTTTAATATATTATTGGGAACCTTTCTGCCAACCAGTAAATCAAGTCTCCTTACTTTGAAGTACCTACTGAATGGTTACCTGGCCAATGCAGAGATGCTGGTGAAATTGAGATAACTAATGGTAGGGAAAGGGAAGTCTGTATACCTTCTGGGATTTTCCCCTCTACACACTTCTTACAAGAAGAACATGACAACTTGACATCTCCCAGCTTCCCATCCTATTCCCCCACCAGCTTGCTGGTGACAGTGGTGGGTGCTAAGGCATCCTCTGGAGATGGCACAGGCATGGCTTCGTCCACCTCTCCTATGCCTACTACGGACTGCTGACAGACAACCCGTGAGGTGCCTGTCAGGACATGGCTCCAGGCAATCTGTTCTGGCTGTACCTTAATCCACACTTGCAATTTCATGTTGGATGTCGTGCAGACCCAGACTTGGAAAAGGCCTGTAGGCCACCGCAAGTTTGCAGTAAAATATGTCCTTGCTGGGGGACAGGAATATCAGATAGGACCAAGCCTCACCAAACCACCAGTGGACACCTTACACTGATGGAGAGTGTCAAGAGTTAATTTTCATCAAATAGTAGTTATGAGATTGGCTTTTGGCAAGAGAAGAAAAAAAGTTAAATGTAACCACAATAATTGTTTAGCAAAATAGGTTTACCTGAAATGTTTGGCTTTAGATTTTTCCTGAAACTCAGATGCACACTGTGGACCACCTTTAAACCACTTTTTAAAGCATTTCCACAAAAAACTGTCACCAATTGAAAATCAGCTGTAGTCAGGTGCTCCTGGGCTCATGCAAGTGACAACCAACAGCTCAAACTGACATTTCACAAAGACCCTGCTGTGGCCGGCAATGCAGCCACCACGCTAGTGGTGAGGACTGGATGCAGGCTTACCCAAGCAGCAGGGCAAGAACTTGAGTGCTTAGTTAGGTTGCCATCTTTGAAACACCAAAAAGAAAGATCTCTCAAGTAAAGGTCTGCTGTGTCTGTGCAGCAAATCAAAGGGCAGCTAGAAAACGCCCAGAAAAATAAGCCAAATTCATCAGAAAGCAATCTGGGCTTCAGAGCAATTAACCATGTAAGTCTTGTGCTCCTGCAATAACATTGTTTTGACAGCCTCACTTGGGCACTTTTACAGGAGCAGCCAAGACTGCGGTGCAAGCATTCTACTCCATGCTTCCTTGGACACAGGAGTCTGCAGCATCCCATTTCCAGAGATAAGATAAAAAGCAGAGATAAAGGGGAAAAAAGCACTCTCATTCAGAGTGGAGTTTTGGTTTTCCTCCTTTATATTTCTTTTGCAGCTTTGATCACAGGTTCTGCTGCTGTAGTGAACTGAGAGACCAAAATAGCAGGCTGACAAATTTACCTCCTAAAGAGAAGGCAAATGGAAAAACAGCCAGAGAAAAATGAACTCCACTCAAAGAGGGGTATGTCTGCCTGGAAACGGAGCAACACATTAAAAACAGAACAGCTGCAGCAGGGAGACTCAGGTCTTAATGGAACAGGAAAGAAGGAAAAAAGCTCCCAGAATGTCTTCAACTCAAGGTGCAAAAGTTATTTTGGAAAGCTATGGAACTCATTTTTCCAATAGCCCCTCCAAGAAGTTAGTGTTTCCAGTAAATCAGCATGGCCAAAATACATAAAACATTTTGTGTTGCTTGTCAACAAGCATGCTGACAAGTACCACATCCATTTCCTCCTGGACATGAGGGAGATGGGCTACGTGATGTCAGGCCTTACTACAGGCACAAAAAATGTACAGTATGGGGAAAGTAATACAAAGAAAGTCAACTGCATAAAGAAGTAAGGACAAAACTAAAAGGTTAAATCTAAAGCAAAGAGGGCACAGCACAATGCATTAGTGAACCAGCCAAACAGTAGGCAATATCTTCAAGGGGGTACAGAAAGTCCTCCCCCTCTCCTTGTTATAGGGAGGACATAGTCATGCTAGGCTTACCGTAGTGCAGTTGTTGTTAGATTCAGAAAATATAACACTGTATCTGCGGTTTCAGTTTGTAAAAGGCTGCTCAGGAGACAAAGAGAAGAGGGATTCTAGAAAGATTTTATGGGTTAATTAAGCTGGTCTCATTCCACCTTTATGACCAAATCTTACTTCTTTTTTGAAATAAGAAAGTACTCAGAAATAAGGTGGGGGGGCGGGGGGGGGGGGGTGGAGATAAAAAGGCATATCAAATTACACTGAGTTTAAATTGCTTCATACCCTACCTGTTGGCACTCACATAACGCACACAAGAGAGTATGTGAAACAGAACCTGAATGGAAGGAATGCAAGCCCATGCTGTTCCCAGTCTGCAAGAAATAAAAGTTAATTAATACAGTGTTCAGCTTCATGCAACTTACCCCGTGGGCTGCTCACTAACAGTCCCTTGCAAGAAGCTACTCAGAGTCACAGCTGAGCTGCCAGAAACCAAGCACTAGAGTGGCAGCAACTCTAAATGGCTGTCATTTGGATCATCCTACTGCTGGCATAAACTTAAAAGCTAACTGGGACAGAGCTTACCACAGGTACTGAAGACTCATTTAGTGGAGTTCATTATTTACCCCAGCAATGGCAACAGCACAGCAAAATTTCACACAAACATGTCTCAGCTTTGGCATACAACAAAATGCCCTCAGTGAAGCCCTGTCTTCACAGTCCTTCCATGCTTGATCCTTCCAGCTTCACAAGCAAGGATGGCAATTACTGAAACACTTTTCTAGAAATATAAATCTCCTATGATTTTGTTCAAGAACATTTGTTTCTTCATCCCATGAAAGATGTTAAGTAGAGATAAGTGATGGATCTTCCTAGGACTAGATGCAGCCACACCATTGAGGAGATGGACGTGGAAGACTGTGCAGCTTTGCGGAGACTTGTTGTGCCAGACAGTGACAATGGGAGATGACAGTCGCTTTCTTTTTGCCTCATAAATCAGTTCATACCTTGTTCAGCCCAGTGCCTGGGTTAGAAAAATTATAGTAATCTGAGAAAATAATTGTCTACAGTCAAATTCAAACTAAAAAAAATCAAAATGTTCTCAGAAATTGAGGAAAAAGCGCCTTATTTTCCCCTAGCTCATCCCCAAGCTATTTTTTTTCATACCTGGGTTATTTAACCACTGTAAAAAAATTTTTTTTAAAAAACCACTTTATTAAAATACATCTCTGTCTTTCAATTCAACATTGCCATGTGAAACTAGAAGCTATAAAGCAAAGCTTCAGAAACGCCAGATTTGGGGACTTTTCAAAACTGAAACATTTGATTTTGAAATAAAAGCTTTCTAATTTTTCACTGTTTCCACCCCTTGCCCCATTTTTTTTGAGCAAAATAACACAGCTAATGTGAAATTATCTTACATCTTTGAATGCTTTCCAAACAACCATTTTCAGCACACTTGATGTTAAATTGAACAAAATACCAAGTTGTCTGTCTGAGTAACAGTCAGGTGACAGCAACATTTGTAAATGAACCATCCTTCTAACTATCAAGATCTAAACCTGTTTCAGAAAAGTAAAAGGTGCTATATCCTCTTACCTATCTCCTGAACCACTGCAATCTTAAATAAAGATATCACACAGTAAAGCCAGTATCACTGGCTCTTTTTCCTGGCCAGAGTAAGAGAGCTACTAATTTCCTTAGATTCTTTGCAGGTGTGGTTGTAAATATGGCAAGATAGTGATCTTTGCAGCTTCAAGATGGGAGGAAGCTGCTTATTACTTACCTGGGGTATCTGAGGACTGGAGTGTTATCTTTCCAAGACACGTCAATGTAAAGCCACACATTGAACCCCCCTGTGTTTATGTTTAGAAATTGTTCTTTTATTTTAAACCAAGTGATTGCAGAGTCTCTAATTGAAATAATTGAGTAAGATATTTCTATGTCATTCCACTCAAGCCAGTTTCTGAGACCTTTATCTTCAGATCTTATTCAAATAGTCTGACACTGATGTCAGTATGAAATTGCTTGAGCAAAGACCTCAGAAGAGTTAGGTAAGTATTACACTTCACCACTTGGCTAACAGGAAGACTTGATTTATGGTGATGGTATTTAGCTTCAAATTATCAAGAGAAGGGTTTCTTTATTAGTTGCCACCAACCTCTTATATTTTTTTAATAGTCACTTTTTTAGAATCAAGAGAGTAACTCTTGTTTTCTCCTATTGTTTTTCACTCTCTGTGACTGTAAGTTCTTTGGGGCAAGACCTGCTAAGGAAACGTTTGCTACTGAATGTTATACTGGGTGAGAGTAATTAAAAAACAAAGGTTACTGTGATTGTATGACACACATAGCAGTATTTCCTTTCTAACTCTGTTGCTGTGTCCAATCCTCTTTCAGCACTGTATGTGATTTTATTCAAGGTTCTACCTTTACCTGAGCACAGCGCTTAGATGTTGGCTTAGAAAGGGATAAAAGATATACAAGGATTTATTTCAAATAATATGCAAGTCATTAAGGGTTCAATTCATTCATTCCTGGCAGTAACTTATCCTCTAAGTAGTCCTCCAACTTAACAAGACTAAAGACAGTAGCAGGTATCCTCACTATGTTATTCTGTAGGTTAGTATAGTTAATGGGTAGGCTTTTTAAATAAAGCTAGCATCAGTCAACCTATGTCCTAGCTTAAGTAATCTGGAAGACTTTAGTGAAGTGTAAATGTAAGAAAACCACTCATCTGAGCATAGAGACAGGGCAAAGAAATACAGAAACAGCCAATTCAGGGTGAACTGAACACATCCAAGTATATTAGCACCAGCTTTGGAAATACCTGCAAAGCATGCCTTTGCAGCAGGCATACCGATCACAAAGAAGTAGTCAATACTGGCACAGAATCCTTGATAAATATCTGAAAATGCTCAAGTCTTAAAAATATCTGAGGGTGAAGTTTCATGTTGCAGCAAAACTCATCTAAGAGCTAGTTGTCACTAAAAGAGGTCTTCCTCCCATCCCAGCCCCAAGCTTAGAGAGTTCTGCCCCCACCCCACAGTACTGGCTCTGGCACTCTTCTGGCCAAATGCTAAGCTCATCAGAGGAGCTGAAGCAGTAGAAAATTACTCTTTTCATTTTTCTGAAGAATTTCCAGAACTGCCCTTCTTTAGTGGCATGTAACCATTACTTCAGCTTACTAGAACATATAAACTCACCTTGAGTTCATTAGTGGGAATCTGACCATGGGTAAATAGTGTTGTCCATAAGAGCTGCCTAAAACATCAAGACTCATAGGGAAATGAATATCAGAGGTGGAAAAGACATCAGACAATTCAGCGCACATGCCTGTGAGTGGATCATTACAGTTCATTGACCCCAGTACCAGAAAGTCGTGGGGCTTTTCGCTACCTCTTTGTACGGTTCCCCTAAGGTTACTGCAAGGTTGTCAAAATTGAAAACTGAATTTTTCCCTTCCTTCACTTACCTTCATCATTGGTTTTTTTTTTTTTTTTTTAATACAAAATCTCTAGACATCAACCAAGCTATGGGAACAATTTAAAACAGAATCACCAGAGTTTGACTTAGCCATTAGAGCTATTATGAGTTATGAGCCTTGCAAGCTTATTTACAGCAATTAAGAACCCCGTGACTCACTTCTGGTGGATTATAACTTCTGACAGCAGAAGACTACTTCATGAGGACTTCATGGGCTCTACAGAGTCATGGGGATTTTAGTACAAAAGCTCCTTCAGCATTGATACTTATCCCTACAGAAAATATTTCTGATGAGAAAAATTTCTTGTTTGGGTATGTGTCTGTTCTTCTAGTCCATTTGTACCATTCTTGTGACAAAAAGAAGTCAGAAAGTTTTCCTAATAGTGCAAGTGGGAATTCACCTTGCTGAGAGCACTCTCGGCTTTCTTCCAGCAGTATGAAAGCAGCTTTCTGTCACCTGCTCCCCTTAACCCAGTGTAGAAGGCAGACAAGTATGAGCAGAGAGCTGAGCACTTGAAACACGCTGAGCGTCTCAGTTGGTCTCAGGAAAGCTACTCTAGCCTGTGCCAAGGCAGAGTCATCCATGGAGCCTGATACTATCTCTGAATGTCTCTATGTATGCATATTAGGTCTGGTTTATCTCTTCTGTTTCAGCAGCACATAAAACATAACACTTCAATTTTAAATGCTTTCATTCTAAAGCATGATTTTTCACAGGCGCAGATCTTTTTTAACCTCTTAATTCCTATAATACCTTGGGACTTCTGAAGCTCCTAAGATTTTTGTACAATGCTTCTTGAAACCTGAGAACCCAGAATAGAAACTCATACCAAAGCCAATAGAAATTTATAGCCTTCAACATCTCAATGAACTAGGATATTTTCAACCTTAGGCCTCCAAGATTCATGGTTTATGTGGCAGGTGAGACATGATTTGGCCAACAAGCCAGAAAATTTTCGTGTAGTTCATGAGAGGTATTGAGTCTTTCAGAGTGGAACATTAAAATAAGCTACCTACACTGCCTCCTTTGCCAGAGTATCCAGATCTATGTGCCGAAGGTCCAAAATTACATTTCCTGATCCTAGCCAGGGAGAGTCCGGGCTGGAGGAGATGCACTCCCTCAGAGACTCTAGCTTCCAGGGGTAGAGATCGGATGGAAGACTAGATTTCAGATGGTGACCTCTCCCTTAAATACCTCCAGGAATCAAGCCTCACCCACAGCCTGCCAATGCAGCGGAGCACAAGCCAGTAATGATGCCTTCTCTGCAACACGCATAATTTGTACTCTGCAATCTCTCCCCATGCAATAGATACATTGCAAAGTGGCAGAGACCCTCACCTTGTATGATTCAAATCCACTAATTGTTGGTCTTCCCTACTGTGTACTCACACACATACTGAATGCATTTGTCAGCCAAGTACTAGCAAGCAAGCTGTGAACCACAAAAAGGTAACATGTCCCGTGACTTGCCTGCACCAGTGCTAGGAACTGGAACGTTCATCCCACAGAGGAAATCATGTTGGCACACCCCCCCTCACGCTTCCCAAAAAGGTTTCACTCACATATATAAGAGAGATTTTGAAACATTTCTGGGCTGATGTCTCAGTTCACATGCCAGGACCCTGCCTACATAGCTGTTTTGCTACCACATGGGTGGCTAGGCAGTCACCTGGGCAGGCTAGGAGCTTCAAAGCTAAGAGATCTTGGAAGCTGGAAGCAAAGGAATTGGCCAACAGCTGAAGGACATCTAATGGGCAGCTCATTCAACTGCTGACCAGCCCAGGGGGTAGCCCCTGGTAACTGGGAGAAGCTAGCAGTCTCATGGCATCACAGAATGGTGGGTAGCCAGTGGAACAGGCCAGGTGGGTCCACAAGGTTTACGACAGCATGACAACTTTCCAAGCAGGTTTCCATGAAGCTGGAGAACCAGCCAACCCAGCAATACAGAATTCAATCAACATTTTCAAAAGGAGAAGTGTTGCATCAGAAAGCTTATGATTGGCTCTATTCATCAGACATCACTTCCTCATGTATGCTAAAACTGTGAATGCAAAGTACCTGACTGTTGTTAACACACCTCATACTTCCTCCTCCTCAGACTTGATACACAAACAGCTGACAACATGGACAGATATGTGGAGCACAGAATGCCTTGTGCAACAACTGCATGCTCTTGCTTACAGGAAAAAGAGGAGAGAGGAAATGAGAATTAAAATGTTAATGCACCCCCTGCTCCATTTGAATACTCCTTGGCTCTGTCATAAATTCTCTGCACATCTTAGGCAAGTTAGCGAACAATTTGTAGTGTGAAATGAAAGTAGCAACAGCCAGTTCACCTGAGATCTGGGAAACTGGAGCAACGCAGAGGAAAGACAAACTACAAAGGCAAAGAAAAATTATCATGATTCTATTGTTATAGAATATTACTGGCCCTTCTTCCAAATAATTATCATTTGAAAACATCCCTTTTAGACACCTTCCATTTATGAACCCAAACACTGCATACTGACACTGTCGATGTTCAGAAAAATTTAGTGTATTTCCCACTAAGTGTCTGCATCATGGGAGACATCATTTTACACATTGTCCAGAGAGCACTAAAACATCCAGCAGCCACAGCATGGATCAGAAATGTGTCTCACCCTCTGAATTCATACTTGAAGATGCTTCTTGTTCCACATAGGACATTGTCTAGCCTTATGTGGCTCTGAATCAAATTAAATGAATGGTTGTATTACATTATTATAGATGCAGCTAAATGCTGTTCACTTGTCCTCAGCAAAACAGCCTTCAGCTCTGTGGGGAATAACCTGGGTGCCAGAAAGCTAATTAATGGTTTCACTTGGCACCAGCGACAGTCTGTAAGAAGTAGTGAGCAGGGCAGCTTAATTTTCATTCAATATACTCATGGACTAGGAAGTCTATATTAATAACTTCAACAGAATATATTATGGTATCCATTGCAAAACCAAGAAATAAAGATACTGTAAAGCTATTTGATGCTTTCCTAAATGGGAACAGATTTTAATAGCTGTCTATACCTAACATTTTGAAAGAAGAACTGTACAGATGAACCCACGCCAATCCATTTTAGCCTCTAGAGACAGGAACACCTATTTGATTCCTTAATTCTAGTTCTGGTTGTGATCATTCGAGCTTCACTTCCTTCCTTCTGACATATGTAGTCATCATCATTATGCGGTCTGTCTGTGTCAGGACAGCGTCTAACACAAAACATACTGACAACAGAGCATCTCGGGGTTTTTACTGCTAACTGTGTGGTGCCCAGCACGAGTAAAATACTCATCTCATACACTATGCCTCCTGTCCCTCACCACTACAGATTACTGAGGGGAGCTAATCAAAATTCAGGCAGTCAAAAACCAACCTACAGTAAAATTCTGAAAGTTCAAAGTTGTCTGTTTGCTGTTGGAAAAAGACGTGCTGAAAAGACTCAGAGACACCTTCCTGATCTGCAGCTACTGGTAATTCATTAGCAGGTTTTGTCGTTAGACAATACCAGCTTTTCTGCTATCCATTTAGTAGTTACCTCATGGATTTAAAAAGTCAAAAGCTTTGATCCTCTCAGACACTTGCACATGTTCCTCTCAGGAATAGTCTAACTGATATTAATACGATAATTCACAGTTAAAGTGCCACCTCAGGTGCACAAGTGTTTGATGAACTGGAGCACAACCAAACAACAGACAAAGGAATATGCACAAAACATTAACCCCGTCTCCCGTCTCTGCTCCCCATGAAAACCAAACATATCACATTTTATTCATAGGCTTAATTACTGTTTAATCCTGTCTTTTTACTTCTGTTTTCTCATTTGTGTTGGTGTTTGCATTGGCGTTCATGTAATCTATTTAGATGGCAGGTTTTTTTCTGAGCAAGGTCTACAGCTTATCTGGGAACTTTTATCACTTTTAGCAAAACGGGGCTCACTTCTCTGTTGACTTTTCGCAGTGCCACAGCACCACAAATGACAATGAATTCTATTTCTGATCTTTGAAACCTGTGTTATAGCTAAACTATGTATTTTCCCTCCTACACCTTCCTTTCACATTGTGACCCTTGACTTTTCTCAGCCTCCACACCACATTTCCCTCCCACATGATAGCTAAATTTAAATCAAGACTGGATGATTGTCTTTTATGTGTAGCTCAATCAAACATTGGGAACTTGATTCAGGAATTACCGAGAAAAATGCATGCATTGTGTAGATCAGACTAAATAACCATAGCTGGCCTTAGCTTTAAAAATCTCTTTTTCTTCCATGCATCAAGCTTCTCTTTACATCTCAAACTTATATTAGGAGCCTGTAGTTGGCTAATATCCATAGGCAATGATGGTCTATGTGCTTTATAAAAAAGGTTCACATGAAGAGACAAGCTATTCCCATTATTTCAAGGAGACTTGCTCTGTAGTCTAATAGTGTTAGAAACCAAATGCCCTTGGCACTGATATATAGTGTACCTCTTCCAACAAATATGCAGTAACAGAGCTTCCCAGAAAATACATTGCACAGGACAACATATGAAAGCTGTTTCAGAAACAGCCTTGGTTCCAGGGCCTGGGATTCATAAAACCACAAGGGGAGGAAGCACACATCTGTCCCCTTCTTCACACCTTTCTTCCCGGAGCAAACATTTTGAAGGCAGTTCCTGGAAACAAATCTTGAGGGATTTCCTCAGCCAGTTTCCATTTCTTATTCATATTCCCATAGTAGAGGCACTAGTGCTTCATTTGCATCTCATCTATGTCAGTGGGTTTCAGCCTTTCCTGTTTATAGTTTATATACCATCATGGCAGCAGTGCCATTAGGATAATTATAGTTATAATAGAAGTCCCTTGCACACTACCAAGAGACGTTTGTGTCTAGATAATGAGGTCAGTAATTTCCAAGATTTGTGGAACAAGGACAAATTGTTTTGGCAATGTGCCTCATTTACTCCTAAATTTGCCTGTACCACCTTCTGCTACAGTAGACCCCGTCTGCTTTTCTGCATTACTGTTCAATGCTACTTTCTGCTTCAGGTTCTTCTTCCCACAGGATGAACCATAGCATGTTTTACCCTCTGCAGAAGCTCTCATCCTAAGGGCCACCACCAGCGCAGAGGCCAATGGAAAATTCTTCCAGTTAAGATAATTACAAAAGCAACGGGGAGGGGGAAAGGGGAAGAATCATAGCCCAAAATCATATTCAAGTAACAGTTCCTAAATAAACATAATTGAACATACTTCTAAGCTGTTGTTACATTGCAAGTAACAAGAGGACACAACTTAATCTGCTACTTACCAACGTGTTCTGGTCTTCTGAACCCAAACCTGTATGCTGTTATTGTCTCTTCAAGAGAGTCACATACCCCAGGGCATCTCTGCTCCACTCTAACCTGTGAGATCTGACAGTCGCGTTTTATTTAGCACTTAGTCTCATGTCACATTCAAGGCCAGACTAACACAGCCATTTCTGCAATTCATACCATTGCACCAAAATTCATACCGAGGCACCAGAATCTTCAAAGAGACACTCTTTGTAGACCTAGTAACTCTAAATATGACTTGACCGTGCACTTAAATTGAAGATATGGCCACCAAAACAGGCATATTACAGGTGAACTCCTGGCCCAAACAGAACCAGTAGCAAAACTATCACTGAGAAATATGCATCTGAAAACAGCACCGTCATTTTCAGCAGCTATGCAGAGAGTACATGCAGCTTCATACAAAGCAGAGCAGCTGACTTACTTAGGAAAAGCATTGCAACTACCTAGCAATAAAAAACAAAGCACTTTTGCACTCTACATGGGTGGTAAATCATTGCCAAAGTCAGTCATTTATCCTGTCTATAAAATCTTATTCTAACCTACACAGACTATCAGGATGTTAGCATAAGGACGGCTACTCTAGGCTCACTCACCATTTTACAGAAGAAACAGTGCACACCAACACTTATTACTGCAAGAAGTTTTGCAGTCTTTCAATATGCCCTGAGCCAGACATCGTCTTCTTGGCTAAGGCTCATACTGTATCTGTACACAACTGTTTCTCTCAGTGTTGCTATAGCTGTACATTATGAAACTCCTTAAACACCCAATACCTCAGCTTTTGGCACAGCTCTCTAGAGCAGGTGTGTTGTGCAAAGCATTCTTCAGGACTAGTAGGGATTAAGTGGCATTTTGTGGGTCCCAGGAGCTGCAGTTTATATTGCTCTGAGCAACGTAAGGCCAAGTTTGCTCTGGTCGGCAGAGCCAAAGGATGTTGTGCATTCAGATATACAAAGACAGAAGAAAATGAGAAGAAGGACTATGAGTAAAGTGTAGGATGAGTCCAGCACCACTGGATTTTTAAATCTCTGACTTGCATCAGTTTACGATAAGGCTTCCCAAATAAGCATGCTCCCAAATGCAGACATTTGGAGAACCAGTGCTTCTGGGCTAAAAACATTCCTGATGCATTCCAGGAAGATACAAGGGGCCACGAAACAGATGCTTTGTATAAAAAGGTCTTCTTAAAACACTCTTATAGCGAAGCTTGTATGACCTTGCCATTTTTGCTGAAGCGTCTCCTTAGATAATATCACATGGCTACGATACTTTGAAAACTTGGAATTGCTAAATGCTTTATTGCTAGAGGTTTTGCTGCCTTAAGACATAGTGACACCACGTGGCCAATTACTTAGGCCAGAAACTACATGCTAATGGAAAGGGCAATGTAGAATTTTCTCCTTTTTCTCTTGCTTTATTAAATTTAGCTTAGGGATGTTCAGATGCAACTATAATGACCGGTGAGAGTAAACTTGGGTAGAACAATTGTTATCTGAACAGCTATACAAAACCAAAGCCAATGACCATTTGGGATTTCAGCATATATGTTCAAAACTCTAATGTTTGCAAAAGCGTCCTCTGAAAATGTACCTGTAAGTTCAGGAAGTAAATACCCATAAGCACAGTTTGCACATGTGCCAAAATGTCATATTCAATTGGTAGATGCAAGCAACTGGTAGAACTATGATTCTACATTCTTTTTTAAAAAGTGCACCTGGAAGGTGCACATAGATAGAAGAACTATCTATGGTTTAATTCTGCAGTAACACCACAAAAAAACTGCAATGAATTTTGAAAAGGATAGATTCTTGCCTTGCTCTCATGGCTTGTCCTCCTTCCAACTATATGCAGATACCTTCATTTATTTTTACAGACATTCCTGAGGAAAGCATTTCAATTCACAAGTGCGAATATTGCTGCTAGAAATGTTCTCAGTAGAAGTTGTTATCACTCTGCGTTACATAATATGGTGACTGATGCGATGAATCATCTCTCCCTAGCACAGTTTGTTTTTTCCAAATCAAGTACTGCACATTCAAAAGGTACAGCTCATGAAGAACAGTAAGAATCGGCAGATTTCTTTGAAAGAGAGAGACAGAGACAGAGAGGGAGGCAGGGAAATAGGCAGATGAAAACTGAATACAGATTACTTACATATTCCTCAAACAGAAAGAGAATAAGACATTAAATAAGTTCTTCACAGAGAATATATTCACTCAGTACTACTATAAAAAAATTAATGTTCAGCAAGAAACGTATATTTTGAGGCAAGGTTCAGAATATCTTGCTCTTAAAAGCAGAAAGGAAGGGAAAATACAACAAACATGACTCTCAGTTGCATAGGCTTTGCAAAGTTAAGATTCCATAAATGTTGCTTTTTGTATTGATTAGTTAAAGGACATGCTGGTGTAATTTTTTGTCCAGTATTGAACTCCAGGTGAGCAATTTATTTCAACACTATTACAGTGCATCTGAATTTAAATTAAATAGGTTAGTTTGAAAAGTGATGTAACAGGATTTTCACCTATATACGTAATAGTTTCACTATATACATAGTACTGTAGAGCCCGGGAAGCACCACCTAGTTAGACACAGGACTTTCTGATTGTTCAAAACAGGAGGTTGAGTTGAGGAAGATTAATGACCTGATCCCTCAAATTTTGTCACCCTGACTAGTGAGATTATGCTGCCATCTTGTGACCTGAAAGTTCTACTTTGCTACAGTGACCGCGATTTTTCCCCTAGACTGGGAGGACAGTGTACATGTCTCCCTGGTATAAAGGCGCCATGACCATGCTTTGAGCAGCTGAGCCTTCTTTTACATTCAGACCCATGTTTTCTCTCCTTAGCTTTCTTACTAGTGACTCACAGGCTGCACCCTTCAATGTCATTGTCATTGCTAATGGAAGTGCTGTCCATGGACAGCCCTGGGTAGGGACTGGACGCAGCCCTGCAGAGGGGGTGAAACCCGTAGTTTAAAGGAGTAGGGTTTTGTAATAAAGGCTACAGAACTTCCCCCTCCTGACAAGAGAATCATCCATATTGGAAAGCAAAACAGACACTTAGCCAGCATTTGAATATGACAGTATACACTGAAAAAAGACATACTCTTTACAGCTGGGAAGGAGAATGATTATAAATGATCATACAGTTTTGCACATTGATGATAAAATTTTCCTCTCCATCCTCCCAAGTGTAAAGCTTGTATATTTATGGTAGAATTTTTCTTGCTTGAAAAAAAACCTGTGTTACGATTGGCTGTATTCTGAATCTAAATGGGGTTGTTCTATCTCGTCAAATTAAATAAAACAGCTGTATGCCACGGTGGTTATGCTGTTCCCTTGAAACAATACAGACTTCGGTTGCAGTGACTGCTTACAGCGCATTTTGGAATACCTGGAAAAAGCTTAGAATGGCTGCAATCACATTGAAAAGCAAGCTGGGGACCCCTCTGCTAGTAACCCCCCGTTCCTTCTTTATACCTCAACTATATGTGCTTCCATCAGCGTTCACTCCCAAGACACTTCAGGAGTGAAGACATAGAGTCAAACCTTGAAATGCTGACAATCTGAAATGCATGTGCAAGGAAGGAACAGGGACATACCAGGTACAAGCAGGCTTGAGAGCTCTGGGCTAACAAGGCAGCTGCTCTGAGCTCGGATACATGTTTGGGAGAGCCCACAGAAGGCACGCATAGCTGAAAGGTTCCCTCAACACGCCTGACTAGAGACAAATCATCAGTCCTTCTTCTTCACTACCAAAGCCTCAACCACCATTAGACACCCAAATCATTGAAGTATTTTCTCTCTAATCCTTGTATGCCAAAGTAAACCAAAGCATCCTGCACTTAGACTCTGATTAGAGTTTCCAGGACATACTGTATTTTCGTCAGGATATGGCATAGCAGAATGAGGGTTCCCAGCTAGCAATTGACGGTTATGTTTGCCTGTTCCCTGTTTTTGAGGAGGCTAATTGCATTGCATTGATTGTATAAGTGGAACCTCAAATCTTGTGGCAGTGGGGACTTTTTATACTTTCTTATAATACTAAAATATTCAGGGAAATACACAGCCAGCTGAATCATCTCTGTGAGACTTAGCAGTGTATTTCAACAGTCATAATAATAACTATTACTGCTGTGGCAGTGCAAAGCTCTGGGCAGATTTACAGCTAATCCATTTGCAAAGTTAAGTCAAGGAAAAAAAAGAAGAGTGTGAAGTCATGTGGTTACAGTGCCTCAGTGAGTCTGTGATGATAGGCATAGACCTTCCTTAACGTCAGCATTTGTTCCTTCAGAGGACAAGGAAGGTGTCCCAAGTTTCTTTCTTTCCAACATTCCTGGGAGCAAAGCAATTTGTCAGGGGAGACATTTGGTATAGTCACGTCAGGAGGAGAGTCCTTGACACTGTGCTGCAAGTTAGCAGCGACCCATCTGACGTGGCACAGCACGGTGCAGGAGAGATGCCGCAGCTTGCACAGCTGAGGTACCTGAGGTCCAGGAGAATGTAAGGGTAAGGGCCAACTGCAAAAGTCTAAACCTACTGTGTGAGATCCAACTGGGGTAGCTGAGCCTTCTGAAAAGGCTCAGAAAGGACGTGTATACTATTGTTTCTGCAACCGTAAATGCTTTTTACTCCGGAGAGCCACTTTCCAATCCCCTTTTCAGAGCTGGAAGCGAATTCCAGTTCTCATGACTAACTGCTACACCTCCTTTGCAAAAACACAATATACTAATTAAGCAAGCAGTAGAAGAATTAAACCATGTCACATCAAAGCTTATCTTTAACATGCTGTATCAAAGTGAGAGAATGGAGTTCATTCTTTTCGCTTCCTTTCCAGCAAGCACCAACTTGCTATAATATATGAATATATTATATTCATATAATGAAATATGCAGCATCAACCGGACATAATTTCAAATCTGCTGGAGCTAAAAGCAGATCTTGATGACTATTTGGAGAAGAAATATTCCTTTCAGCAGCACATACCTGGAGCTGATATACTTATATATATATAAGTATAAATATGTTTCTACTGATCTTTGCCTGTTCCCTTATCTGTCATTACTGTCTCTTTTACAGCCACCTTCTTCCACAGCCAAGAAAGTATTTAATCTTTCTGCTGGGTTTGGATGAAGCGTGTTCTTGTGCAAAAGGTCAACTGAAGGCAACGTACCAGTGAAACTCCACAACAGCCTTCAGACTACAACCAGAATGGAGTTTCAATGGCAAACAATCATTACACCTCATCTCTGCCCAGAGAAATGCTCTAGGCCAAGTCCATAAGCCCCCACTGCTCCATTACTGACTTCATACCTATACAGTAAATCATGATTCTAGAATATGGAAAGAGGAAAAATGAATCTGTATACTCACTCGACATTCATTTCTGTAAGATGCTGATCACTCTGGCACCAATCTAATATTGGTGGATGTGTAAAATTCCATTGATTTCAATTGGAAGCCTTTCAAGATGTGTGACATCTGGTCTCATAGTAGTCTCGTGGTCAAAAATCCTGGAGACAGCGTTCAGGACTCCACCTGGTCAGTTGAAACAAGAAGTCTTTACAGCAGACAGATACTGCTAAAGGGACCCTTCCTTTCCTCTGAAAGGGGTAGAAGACCCACTTATGAGAGCACAAGGTATTCTGTTGTCAGAAAACCGCTGTGAATCCAGACTAATGTTCAGGGATTGTTGGTGGGTTTTGTGGGATGGTAGTAAGCCAAGGATACAGTGGACACCCACAGCTGGCAAGGACACATCCTCTCTCTCAGGCAAACTTAATCCACATATGGAAATAGAGAGTCACGTGTTAATGATAAGGTAAGAAAGGGTCCTATTTCCCTGAAGGAATCCTTGCCATGGCAGCATTTGCATTTCCATATCCTTAAAGCCCAGCTCCAGACATACAGATATTTTATTTTTAGATAAAATCCACCTCTGCACAAGAGTTTGTGCTGGGCCTGCCACTTCTTCCTCATTTCACAAGGAGGGCTTAAGAGGCATCATGAACACTGAGTGAGCCCCTGTGCCCTGAAGCAAATATCATCGTTAAACCTTTATAATACATAATCTCCTCTCTGCTACAGTAATACACCAGGCTCTTCCTTCTCTGATACAGTCTGTTCCCAGAATGGATTCAGGTTGCAGTAGCGGTCCAAACAGCCAGTGGACTCACAAAGACGTAAGTCCATACCAGTGTTAAGTGAAGCATGTTGTAGTTTGAGAGCCTGCTAATTGGACTAAAGCCTGAGACCTGGTAATACCTTTCCTTTCAACCTACTTCATCACAATAATCTGATCATCTGTATTATAATAAGAGATACAGAACTCATTTTACGAACTTTGTCAACAACGAGAGCTCAAAATAAAGCTGGCACTTTTCTTATGATAGACGTGAGGAAAGAAAGAAAAGCAGAATTTAGAAAACCTGACAGAGTGAAACAGGCTAACATAGGAAGAGAATAAAACAAAGGACCAAGGACAAAGGAGGGATAAACAGCGGAAGCTCAGGCCTCTAGCTGCCCTGGGGGCAACAGCAGAAGAGCATAGTGGTTTGGTCTGTGGCTCTTCCCTGAAAGTGGAGGTAGGTACATGCCGCGCCTGCTGTTTCTGCTGTGCCTGCAGGAAGTCAGAGCTGAGGGTGCTGCAGAATTGCCAGCCAAGCAAACAATGTCATGAGATCTAAGCTCAACCAAGCATCTCTTGTTTCAGGGAAACATTTTTTAGATGATGAATGGCTTTTGAGAAACCAGAGCTTTTCTTTCCTTTTTTCTCTTTTTCTGCTGAAAAGTCTGTTTGGAGGCACATGACCTGATACTATCACTTTCAGAGGCAGGAAAAGATTGAAAACGTGTTTAAACATGCTTTCAGTTTTTACACTTCTTTAATGAAAACCTAAAACACATGAAGAAAAATCTCTCAGAGATTGTCTCCACATGGAACCTTGCACCGGAGAACTGGGGACCACAGCAAGGAGGAACCATCCTTACAGGCCACAGACTCTCATCTGCTCCCAGAAGAACTACATTTCTTGCACTAAGTCACCTTCCAGCTAGAATCTCCTTGACTCTGTGATCTGTGCATGCGGTGACCCACAGAAAAATCACTCCCTATTTTTTACGTGTAGCAGGAGGCTCTGTCTTCCAGGAACACCACCTCATAAGGAGAATTTTGCACCATTCTACAGACAGAATAACAGGAAAGCAGCTGAGACATGCACAGGCATTAGTCAAGTCATGACTGTACGTACAATGATTTAGCCTGAACAGCTGGCTAGGAGGCCATAAAAGAAACGTGTTTTACTACGTGAGTGCTAGATGAAATGACCCTGTTGCCAAACCTGGCTAAGAGCTGGAACAGCCGCAGAGCATACATAGGATTTATGAGACTAACCTCTGGATTCCTTCCTGAGCCCAGGAAATTGCATTCCTTTGAGGTCTGGACTGATGTTCATTGATAATGCAAAATTATGCTCTTCTGCAGAGAGAAGAAAAGCAAAGCAGAAGCACTGGAAAGCCAAATAGCCTTATGTGGAGAACTGAAAGGAATGAGGAAGGATAATAAATTACTCTCTTAAAAAATTCTACTCTCCTCTCAACCCAGAAGAAGGGAGAACTTGCACATGCAAAGGACAGGGAGCAAATGACTCCTCCATGTTCTTAAAAATTCATGCTATTTTTCTTAAATTTGTGAATTGAAAGGTAGAGTGGTATTACCTGCCTCAGCCCATTATCATCCTGTGTGTGCTGTTATATGGCTGATCAGGCAGACGCAAATGATGAAAATACCCAGAAAGCAAATGGAACAAGCAGAAAATGAAGCGGAGAGAGAAGACAGTTCTGGCCTCAGTATGACTGAACTCTCTCTGCTTAGGAACTACTAGGCACTAGCACCCTCCAAGATCAAAGCTTTCTCTCAGGCCTCAGAAGATGAAGATGTCATGTAAGGAGATGAATGGGGTTGGCTTTTTCCAAGCAGTTCTTTTGCTAGTGAGCAGTGGTTCTTAGGCTATGCAAAATGCACTTCGTAGCCAGAGACAACTAAAAAATCAAGGGAAACAGAGACAGGACACAGCATGGGCCATATATCCTAAGGAAGCTAAATTACCAAAAGACTAACTTCACATTATATGATGTGTAAGGTAACAGCTGATAAAAGAAAGCTTTCATCTCATGAAAAAAACACCAGGATTTCAAAACTTATTGGTCTAATGTGGAATAAAAATCAAGACTTTCTTCTGAACCCACCATAACCACCCACGTACCAGCAATCAACAACCTGTTGATCAGAACACTAGTCTGGGAAGTGGGAGAACCTAATCAAGTACAGCCAAGGCATAGAATCATAGAATGGTTTGGGTTGGAAGGGACCACCTTAAAGATTATCTAGTTCCAACTCCCCTGCCATGGGCAGGGACACCTTCAACTAGACCAGCTTGCTCAACGCCCCATCCAACCTGGGCTTGAACACTTCCAGGGATGCGGCATCCACAACTTCTCTCGGCAGCCTGGTCCAGTGCCTCACCACCCTCATAGTGAAGAATTTCTTCCCAATATCTAATCTAAATCTGCCCTCTTTCAGTTTAAAGCCATTATGCCTTGTCCTAGCACTCCATGCCCTTGTAAAAAGTCTCTCTCCAGCTTTCTTGTAGCCCCCTTTAGGTACTGGAAGGCTGCTAGAAGGTCTCCCCGGAGCCTTCTCTTCTCCAGGCTGAACGACCCCAACTCTCTCAGCCTGTCTTCATAGAAGAGATGCTCCATCCCTCTGATCATCTTTGTGGCCCTCCTCTGGACTTGCTCCAACAGGTCCATGTCCTTCTTATGTTGGGGGCCCCAGAGCTGGATGCAGTACTCCAGGTGGGGTCTCACCAGAGCAGAGTAGAGGGGGAGAATCACCTCCCTTGACCTGCTGGCCATGCTCCTTTTGATGCAGCCCAGCATATGGTTGGCTTTCTGGGCTGCGAGTGCACATTGCCAGGTCATGCTGAGCTTCTCATCAACCAACACCCCTAAGTCCTTCTCCTCAGGGCTGCTCTCAATCCATTCTCCGCCCAGCCTGTATTTGTGCTTGGGATCGCCCCAACCCATGTGCAAGACCTTGCACTTGGCCTTGTTGAACTTCAAGAGGTTTGCACAGGCCCACCTCTCAAGCCTGTCAATGTCCCTCTGGACGGCATCCCTTCCCTCCAGCATGTCGACTGCATCACTCAGCTTAGTGTTGTCAGCAAACTTGCTGAGGGTGCACTCCATCCCACTGTCTATATGACTGACAAAGATGCATGAGTCTCAGCCTCCTAATCCCCATGGAGAGCCTCAACTTTTAGTTTAATGGCTATTTCAAGGAGACTTTTACCACCTTTCTTTAAGAGAATACAACAGAGTTATGCAACTACGTGCTAATCTTTTCCCCAGTGAGAGAAAAAATGATTTTTTTTAAAATACCTTTCTTACCTAAAGACTCTCTAGCAGTTAGAGAACAATGGACCATGTTATTTTCATGTCTGATTAGTGACTGAAAAATCTGGGTGGAATCAACAAGAAATGAAGTAAGTAGAATTTGTTCCTGGTTTCTACATCGACCTCAAAGTGAGAGATCTTGAGAAAATTTCTATAACGCGTCACTAGAGCTTTAGTGATGGAAAGCAGTTATTACCTCTTCATAAAAGCATTAGTTGTCAGCATCCCAAGACAATAACTGTACTAATAATAACTGATTGCAAAACCCCTTAGTTATGAAAGTATACAAAATACAGATTTCAGTGACTTGTTCCTAAGTAGGTATTGTGTCCTGTGGTAGCCAGTGACACTGTCATTCATTGTCTTACAGAGAAAAATGGATTCACCTTGTGGCTGAGCAATTGGCGTCTTGTAACCGTGCTTATTCTACTAATCTCAGAGCAGGCAGTGGTTACCGTATGCTCACCTCTGGCACTGCACAGTGAAACCGACCGTCTGGTCGGGACCTGGGCCATCTTGCTTTGACTTGCATATGTATGTCTTCTGGCAGAAGGGGATTTCTGCTGGGGACCCTACATTCTACAAAAAACATACAAGTAATTACAAAACAGATTTTTTTAATCTTCTGTTTTTCCTTGTCTTTCCACTCTCCATTCCTCCCCTCCTTTCCAACACATTTATACACACACACACACGCACACACACTCTCACACACTTCTGTTGTGGTTTAACCCCAATCAGCAACCAAGCACCACACAGCTGCTCGCTCACTCCTCCCCTCCAAGTGAGATGGGGGAGAAAATCAGAAAAAAACCCTCATGAGTTGAAATAAAGACAGTTTACTAGGATAGCAAAGGAAAAAAGAGTAATAATAATGATAAGAGAATATACAAAACAAGTGATGCACAATGCAGTTGCTCACCATCTGCTGACTGATGCTCAGCCTGTCCTCAAGCAGTGTTCCCCCCCGGCCACCTCCCCCCAGTTTATATACTGAGCATGACGTTATATGGTATGGAATATCCCTCTGGCCAGCCTGGGTCAGCTGCCCTGGCTGTGTCCCCTCCCAGCTTCTTGGGCACCTCCTCGCTGGCAGAGCATGGCAAGATGAAAAGTCCTTGACTCAGTGTAAGCACTACTTAGTAACAACTAAAAACATCACTGTGTTATCAACGTTATTCTCATCCTAAATCCAAACCACAGCACTATACCAGCTACTAGGAAGAAAACCATCCGAGCCGAAATCAGGACAAGTTCCTTTTATGAAGGGGAGAAATTTAAGAATTGATACTCCTTGAATGCATTCTTTTTCTTTCTTTTCTTTAGAAATGTGCAATTTATATCTCCATTTTAGTTGATTTTTGATTTTGCCTAGCTGGGTTATGATTTTGATTTTGGGTATTGCACATACATTCCACTGCATGTACTGGACTGCAGTGAAATATTTCTATATATTTTCCCATCATAAAGTAGAAACTAGTAAAAAAAACACTTGTGAGACAGTAGCACGCAACAGGGCTTGTAATGGATCACTTCTAAAAAGCCACTATGTCTGAGCTGCACAATATTTTCTTCCACAGAGCTGAAGGATGATGATAAAATGTTGATGATAAGAAGTACCAGAAATTTGCAAGTGTGCAAGATGCAACAAATCAGTGACTACAGGCTGAAGGCATTGATCTTTCACTGATCACAGGAACTATGAACAAACCTCTGAAGTAACTGAGATTGAGAAGGATAAGAAGCCTTACAGGAGCTGTGACAGGAATATTACCGTGGCAATCATCATCAAATTTTTTATGGTCACATTTTAACAAAATGACTTTCATGGTGAGTTTTGATGTAAAAGGCAAAAACCCTGTCCACAATAAAATCTAGGCATGTTTGAAATAACTACCCTCCCTTTTCTATGGGGATGCTCCTGACATGCTCCTGACAAATGAAATGCACAGCTTCTTCTGCAAGATACTCTTTTGCCCTTTCTCCTTCCATTTTTTTATAAGGCAATGGGAGTCATTTATAGGGAGACTTGGACTGTAATATCTAGTCTGATGAGAAAGGCAGAAATAAGCCAGTACACAAAATGAAGCATCAGTCAGAAGTCAGCCTCACATCCAGTTTTCTCAAGCATCACCTTTTTGCACCATTCTAGTCCAAGCCGACTAAAACTGCACTATGGCAGGGTTTCATGCAGCTGTTAGAAATCTCTCATCACTTCAAAGCCAGAGTTAGGTTTTGCTCTGTAGCAATATGCATACACCACCACTGACAGCTTTGGATGGAAGGTGTGTCGTGGGTGGCATATACAGGTTCACTCACTGCCACTTGCCAACTGCTTCTCCTGGGTTTGCAAATCTTTAGTGGGGAACAAAAAACAGAACAACATAAAAGTAAGAACTGGTGTCTCCGCAGGAGCTACAGTTCTTTTCATTGATCAACAAACCTCTTCCACCACTTAGCTGTACTTTGACTTGTACCTACAGTACTGTGCTGCGTTTGGCTGCGATAGAGTTAATTTTCTTCACAGTAGCTACTATGGGGCTATGGTTTAGATTTGTGCTGGAAACAGTGTTGGTAATACAGGGATGTTTTTGTTACTGCTGAGCAGTGCTGACACAGAGTCAGGGCCTTTTCTGCTTCTCACACCACCCCACCAGCGAGTGGGCTGGGGGTGCACAAGAAGTTGGGAGGGGACACAGCTGGGACAGCTGACCCCACCTGACCAAAGGGATATTCCACACCATATGACACCATGCTCAGCATATAAAGCTGGGGGAAGAAGGAGGAAGGGGGGGGACGCTTGGAGTGATGGCGTTTGTTTTCCCAAGTAACTGCATGATGGAGCCCTGCTTCCCTGGAGATGGCTGAACACCTGCCTGCCGATGGGAAGTAGTGAATTAATTCCTTGTTTTGCTTTGCTTGTGCACAGCTTTTGCTTTACCTATTAAACTGTCATTATCTCAACCTATGAGTTTTCTCACTTTTATCCTTCCGATTCTGTCTCCCATCCCACCACGGGGGAGTGAGCAAGTGGCTGCGTGGCACCCAGTTGCTGGCTGGGGTTAAACCACAACAAGTACTCACAGTATTCACTCATTAAAACCATCCTAAAGATATCTTTAAGATCCCCAAGAGCTCTATGGCATTATTTGCCTGCCAGGTCCTGCTAGCATCTTTTCAAAACTCTACTAGTTCCTCTCAGACTGGAATCTGTTTCTCACCTCAAAAAATATTTCAATTCCAGTATGTACTTTCTTCTCCTAATAGAGGAATCTTTCCTGAACACTTGTCTCAACAGAACTGACTGGACGGTGTCATTCGCTGCGTGGTTAAATTTATCCCTCCGTTTCCATGAAAGATGATGCCCAAGGCATGTACACATTCCAGAAGACAGGAGGAGACACCGCATCCCCTCCTGAGGTATTCATACGTTTGCTAAAGGAAGTCATAGGTTCCTGTACCTGTTCTTCTGACTGTGGATATAATGCATGAGTGGCGTATACCATTTAAAAGGATAAACAAACGTGTTTAACACCTCATGAACCAGCCTTTCTATTTCAAGCAAGTGCACTTGATGCTGGGGAAAGAGAACCTGAATATGCCATTTCTTAGAATCTCGAAAAAATGGAAAGGGTCCTCAAGGCCATCTCATCCAAATATCTGATCAAATCAGGACTAACCTTCAAAGTTAGATCATGTTGCTCCTTTTTTTTTCCAGTCAAAAATGTTGACAGACAGTGCTTCCACAACCTCTTTGGGCACCTCTTCCAGTCTTTAACCACTCTCACTGTGAAGAATTTTTTTCTCTGTTGTTTCTGAATTTTCCCATGTTGCAAGCTGTGACCACTATGTGTTGTCCTTGCACTACACATTTCCTGCTAGTAGAATAGAGCACGCTCAGTCTGTATCACTTTTTTAGTTTGAACATTTTTTTTTCTTCAATAGTGTCTCAGCTGGTGTCAGTGGCTTAATTAGTTGAACTCTGTCTCAAGGTCTGACTGTTTCATCTACCTGCAAATGCAAGATAACCTAGAAACAGAATGAAGTAGCTCTCTAACCACCCTCCTCAGCAGAACAGCTTTGAGTGTTTACCACCCACCATGTCTCTAGCATGCAAATTATTGTATAAAAGATGATCAGGTATTTAGCAGGAATCTCTAGGGTACCTGACCTTTCTTATTTAAAGCCTTGAACACTGTCACAATAATCAATCACCAATACACACTCCAGCACAGCCTGTTTCATATGTTTCACAGAATCACAGAATGGTATGGGTTGGAAGGAACCTCTGGAGATCATCTAGTCCAACCCCCCTGCCAGAGCAGGGTCACCTAGAGCAGGCTGCACAGGACCACGTCCAGGCGGGTTTTGAATATCTCCAGAGACGGAGACTCCACAACCTCCCTGGGCAGCCTGTGCCAGGGCTCTGTCACCCTCACAGGAAAGAAGTTTTTCCTTATGTTCAGGCGGAACTTCCTGTGTTCCAGTTTGTGCCCGTTGCCCCTTGTCCTGTCACTGGGCACCACTGAGAGTAGTCTGGCCCCATCCTCTTGACACCTGCCCTTGAGATATTTATAAGCATTGATGAGGTCCCCTCTCAGTCTTCTCTTCCTCAGGCTGAACAGCCCCAGCTCCCTCAGCCTTTCCCCACAGGAGAGATGCTCCAGTCCCCTCATCATCTTCGTAGCCCTCTGCTGAACTCTCTCCAGTAGTTCCTCATCTTTCTTAAACCGGGGAGACCAGAACTGGACGCAGTACTCCAGATGGGGCCTCACTAGGGCAGAGTAGAGGGGGAGGAGAACCTCCCTTGACCTGCTGGCCACACTCTTCTTAATGCACCCCACGATGACGTTGGCCGTCCTGGCCACAAGGGCACATTGCTGGCTCATGGTGAAGTTGTTGTCTACCAGGACTCCCAGGTCCTTTCTCTGCACAGCTGCTTTCCAGGAGGTCAACCCCTAACCTGTACCGGTGCATGGGGTTGTTCCTCCCCAAGTGCAGGACCCTGCACTTGCCCATGTTGAACCTCATGAGGTTCCCCTCTGCCCAACACTCCAGCCTGTCGAGGTCTCGCTGAATGGCAGCACAGCCTTCTGGTGTATCAGCTAGTCCTCCCAGTTTCGTGTCATCAGCAAACTTGCTGAGGGTACACTCTGTCCCTTCATCCAGGTCATGGATGAACAAATTGAACAAGACTGGGCCCAGTACTGACCCCTGGGGGACACCACTAGCCACAGGCCTCCAACTAGACTCTGCGCTGCTGATCACAACCCTCTGAGCTCTGCCATTCAGCCAGTTCTCAATCCACCTCACCATCCACTCATCTAGCCCACACTTCCTGAGCTTACCTATGAGGATTTTATGGGAGACAGTGTCAAAAGCCTTGCTGAAATCCAGGTAGAAAACATCCACTGCTCTCCCCTCATCCACCCAGCCAGTCATGCCATCATAGGAGGCTATCAGATTGGTCGAGCATGATTTCCCCATGGTGAATCCATGCTGACTACTCCCGATCATCTTCTTTTCTTCTACATGCTTGGAGATGGCTTCCAGAATGAGTTGCTCCAACACCTTTCCAGGGATGGAGGTGAGGCTGACTGGCCTGTAGTTTCCTGGGTCCTCCTTCTTGCCCTTCTTGAAGACTGGAGTGACATTGGCTTTCCTCCAGTCCTCAGGCACCTCTCCCGTTCTCCATGACTTTTCAAAGATGATGGAGAGTGGCTTGGCAATGACCTCTGCCAGCTCCCTCAGCATGCATGGGTGCATCCTATCGGGGCCCATGGATTTGTGGGTGTCCAGTTTGCCCAACTGATCTCTAACCCGATCCTCCTCAACAAAAGGACGGTCATCCTTTCTCCAGGCTTCCTCTCTTACCTCCAGGGTCTGGGATTCCTGGGGGCCAGCCTTAGCAGTAAAGACTGAAGCAAAGAATGCATTTAGTAACTCTGTCTTCTCTGTATCCTTTTGTTTGTTTATAAGCATGGACCCATAGGAAGATTTTAACCTTGATCCTGAAATTACAGGGAAGGTTAGCATGTGATTGTGTTCTTGAATTATAATTCATCCTATAGAAAATAGTCAGGAAGGTTACGAAGGCTATTATAATAATGAAAGGCCTCAGATGGCTTTACAGTTTTAATAATTACCTACCTCATACTACAAACAGGAATATTCACCATAAAGTTGCAGCCAGATATAGTTTGATAGATACACCATGAAGATTTTTTTAAATCGCATCTGCATATATTGTAAGAAAGCAGACCATGGAGTTATTCAGAACAACAGTCCAATTGAGAGAAGAATCCCCCCACATGAATTGCCACTTAAAAACTTTTCTTGCAAGACAAAAAAATGGCCTTATCAGCAAATAAGGGCCTTCCAAACGTACCTTTCACTGGAAAACAACATCGTCATGCTCCACTTCCCAACAGACAGTGCACGCTCCACTGGAACCTCCCTGAAGCTAAAGCAGCGTGCTCTCTCTTTGGTCCATTGGCAGCAGCTCAGAGCTGCATGCTGGGCATTTGAGGTAGCGTTTACTGAGAGTTGGTGCCCACTTGTAACAATCAGGTCTCTGTCAAGTGAGAAAGATACAAAAAATAACTAATTTTTCCTCCTTTAGGCATTGCTACTTCTGTCAGAACTAAGGGGAATGCCCTAAGGGCTGAACAGCTATGGTGCTCCATGGAAAGACCCACAGCTCGCTCCTGACTTTTAAATGCTATATGATCTGTGTACGGTTCAGCAGCTCCTAACCCATTTTGATGCCCCAAACTGAACAAGATTATTCCTCTTGTGCACACCTCATCTAGAAATTCCTACCTCCAAGAATATCAGGATCATGTATGTCACCCTGGAAAGAAGACAGACACGTAGATTAAATCCCTGATGTAACTGATGGACAATATATGACTATTTCCATATTAGAAACAGATGAGAATTTCCCCTTGCTGAGCTTTTTAAGGTTACATTCAAAGAGATGTTAACACTCACTCATGGTGTGTTATATCTAGGCAAGGAAAAACTCCTAATCCACGCAAGAAACAAATGAGAGTGTCTTAAGGAAAATCTCTTCTGCTTTGCTTCTGTTTGCTTTCTTTTCTAATCACTGCATGATTACTGCATTTTCTAACCACTCACGATCACTGCACATGAGCAAGCCCTATTTCCTCCTTCTCAGTTGCTGAGGTATCTTTTCATCTATTTCTTTGCAGTAAAGCGTAGAATTCAGGAACAAGTAGGTGGGACATATGTGCCAGAGCATGAACACAGGGAGGCGGCTTGCGTGCACCTCGTCTGTTGAAGCAGGACTTGATATATGACTCCTGGAAATCTGAAATAGGACTCCATGACAAGAGTAACCAAATTCATGGCAAACATGTTAAAAGACTGATTTCTCTGCTTCAGCCCAGCAGACCACCTAGCCCAGCATCCCAGCTCTGCCAATGGTCAAAGAAGACATCCACAGGAGAATGCAAGAACAGGACAAGTCCGTTGTGGTAATTCTCCAGAACACTTTTCCAGACTCTTGTAATTTGTGGTTCTGGGACTCTGAGAGGCAGAGGTAGTGTCTCTGAATTAAGTTAATCTTGATGGATTCCTCTTACATACATTTGTCCAATGCTTTTCTATTTTATCTAATCAGTACCTTGTATACTTTAGATGGTGAGTCATTGTGGATTGGGCTTGTTTGTGCAGCATCAACCAGGGTGGGGCTCATTCTCATCAACAAAGGTGCTTTGAAGACCAATGGGAAACATGGCTGACATGGTTGAAGCAAAGGACAAATACACTTTATTTGCAGATTTAAATCCAGTATTAGCAATATTCCATCAGTAGCACAAAGAATCAGTACAGTAGATCAGTGTTCATGTTGCACTCAGTGCCTGGCAGGGAACTGACGACCGATCTGCAGGCCAAATGCACTGAGTCCAGCTCATATGGTCATTCTCAAATGCTGCACGGTGTCAAGGTGCACCTTCTAAGCCACTGCTAAATGCTTGAATTTTTAGGCTCAGCATCCAGAATTCATGAACAAATGCAGCTTAATCAGTGCACGTATTTATCAATTTAACATCAATCTAATCTGCGTAAGAGATTCTCACAAAGAATCAGATCAGAGTGATAGGTTAACAGTTGGACTCGATGATCTTGGAGGTCTCTTCCAACCAAAACGATTCTATGATTCACCTTTCGTCTCACTCCAAGCCAAACTGCATTACTTGCATACATCACTACGTACAAATTGCACTGCCACCTGTGTACTTCTCTGATGTCACACAGGAAGGTAACCTCCAAATCACAGATGTCTCTCATTTTGCAAGTTTTATCACCAGAAATTGAAAATTGAGCAGGCTGGGTTTGAACAAGAACGCTCTACAGATACCTGTGTTATCTGCTAGCATGATGCTAATGGCTTTTCCCAGTGTTTTGTTCCTGCTCAGTCATAACAGTTGGTCTATTTAGCCAACACTTGGCTCTGTACCCAGTCTTAGCTGTTCTGTGACCTACCAGCTCCCTTACCTACAGACATGGTCAAACTAGTTGATTTTTGCAGCAGATGTTACTTTTAAACAAGCACAACCAAAGCAGTGTCACGTGCATTCCTTTCGGTAATAGCAAACCCAACTCAAAATTAACAACATGGAAACAAGAGCCATTTCCAGGCTCCCATTGTATAATTCTACAAAATTAAGCACTAAACTAAACCAAAATTAAAACTAACAAAAACCACTTCAAGTAAACCATTAGCCCAGCCTGAATGACCCATCTGAATGGCCCGTCACTCTCCTAATCTCACTTGTTTGCTACTGAGGTGCCACACATGCTGCACCTTTCCAGTGTTGTTCATCATATGCAAAACATGTTGAATACTGTCATCAGCCACTAGAAATACGCTGCAGCATGTCCCATTCTCAGTGCTGGTAGCAGAGTATTCCTGTAGTTTTACAGCTCTTAGACTGGCAGATGTTTCATCATATCCCATCTACCACTGCAAAGTCATCTTTCTGACTGACCTAAAGGTAGTTTGCCAGAAACAAGACCAGTTTGAGGTCATGTCTCAACAAGACAACAGAATATCATCTGGTCTTCACCAGCTGAAGCATCACAATTCCTCATTGCCAATGTTAGCAATGGCCTTCTGGCTTTGGCCTTCTATATTGTTGAGAGTGCTCCCCCTCCACCAGCAGATCATGCAAAGTGTCAGGGTGACCTGGAATTGGAATGGCCTGGGTCATGGCCAGCCGGACAGGAGCAAGACTATGCAAACGGCAGAGAGAAAAAAAGAGAAAGCAGACATTATGCCCTCAGGCAAGGGTACAGTTGGCCACAGGAGGAACAAGATTGCTAGGAGGCGTGAAAGTGCACTGAGTTGCTCCTGCACATTGCTGATCTAATTGGAGCCTAGGAGGTCTCAACTTTACAGGGAGTGGTATGGAGACTGCCAGGGAAGCAGTAAGTACTGGGCTGTTGCAGCAATCAGATGTGTTATTTCTACCAAAAATTACAGACCACTGACCTCTTCCCCTTCCACTATGACAGCAGTCTTCCAGACAAGTATCTCTGATGCAAAATGATCCAAAGATAGGAGGGTGGCTGGAGCACTGTGCAGCCAATGCCTAGGCTAGAAAAATTAATCCATTTTGAGTTAGTGCTTGACGTTTGAGAATATCAGACTGCCACTATCCAGGGACTGACTCCTGCAAGTGCCACAGGCTTACTGATTCAAAACTGTCTTACTGAATTCATAGCGTATTAAAATGATGGCAGTGCATTTAACTTTCTCTTCTAACTGTAGGCATAGATACGCACATATTAATCATACTCTGTTCCTATGCAGGACATCACATCTCCCTCAAACCATCTATCCAGCTTGTCTCCTATCTGATACTCATATTTCACAACTTTCTCTCCACTACTGAATACCTTACTCTTTCAGGATCAGATCCATTCTAAACAAGGGCAGCACACAATGAGCCACCAAGCATTCACCGTATACAGAAATGGATCATAATTTAGAATCAGCTGGATTGATTACAAACATAACTAAAAGCTCCGCTAAAGTTAATCAATTATCTTGATTTGGCATAAGGCCACATTGACCCTGAAAGGCACAGTATGACTCACCCCTGCTTCCCTGATAACCCCGTGCACGTTCCTGCTACTTTCTTCTCTGATCCAGCGGAACATTTTAATCTTCTTTTGTGGGTTTTTTCCCCGCAGGATTAGCTCTCAGCTAGATCAGCCAGCAGGAAAAAGGCATGACTCTTCCTTTGGGCAGCAAGGTATTCTTAGAACAGTTAAACGGCAGCATGAAACCACACCTTTCACTAAAGTGACTTTAACCCAGACATAAATTTACAGTCTGAACACAAGATGTTACATGTTCAGTGGCCTAAGTCACTGAAAAGATACAAGCCTAAATTAATAGAATGCAACTCATTTAATTATTTTTCTCTAAGCACTATCTAGACTCATGGCCCGGGCATTTAGGTTTAATGTAAATTTTGCATGGAGAATTTTTTAAGACTCTGAAAGCCAGTGAGTTTTAGCATTTCTATTTTTTGCCCTGGACAATGACAAATGGCAGTGATATTTTGCAGGAAATGCTGCAAAGAGCGTTAGTTCATTGGAAACATTAATTTTCCTTCCAGCCAAATTTCAAAGTATCACTTTCTCTGCACTTAATACTACATTTGGCTCAGATTCCATTTCTGAATGACATGTATGGAGCACTAAAAAGTGCAGAATAGTGATTTTTTCTGAAATGGTAGAATTACAAATTTCTTAGCAAAATACTAATATAGCAAAAAATCTTACTATTTTTATTTTGTCATTAAATGTTGGTCTTATCCCACAGCTTGATAACACATGATCTGGTAATGTATTAGAGAACAGAGTAAGTTTTGAATTTAAAAAGAAAAAAGTCCTCAATCATCTTTAGATTTCCAAATACACACAGGAAACAGAAACGGAATGGAGAAAGGTAACTTCTAAATTACACCACACAATGTACATTCTCATCTTTCACTTCATTCCTTCTGTCCTGTGGCCATGAAACAACCTTGCTTGCAGAAGCCATGCAGAGCCACTGCTCCTCCTGGGTAAGAAGCTACTAGTGTTACAGGAGCACTTTTGCACTGAAATATCCTTGTTCACTGCAGTTCCTAGTAAAATTCCACTGAAGCCTCAAATACCCACTACTTCTGCAGAGTCACAGTGCTCGATGTATAGCGACTTTCTGAAAGATGTTTCACATCTTCTGTACCTGTGGTTCACTTTGCTCTAATAAAGGCATTTTGACTCCTTTCATTCTGCTGTTTCCTCTGAGTTATACTGTACGTGTATCAAAATGCTTCAGGATCAGCTTTAGCTTGTGTTCAAATAAATACCTGATTGGACCTGGTACTTTTAGGTCTCCAGTGAAGAACATCAAGAACTTCTTTCTTCCTCAGCTATACACAGCCTAAGAACATACATGGCAAAGTATGGGGAAAGAACCCCATAAGCTTTTTCAAGAAGCCTTGAGACGTACAGAGGACATTGCTCCATGCAGTGACCAAATGTTTCCAAACTGTTAGGAGTCCCTGGAGCTAAGATAGGACAGCAGGATGGAGTAAAGAAAATCATCTGCATTGTGATACAGAAAGCCCACAATGAAAAGGATAAGCTGTGTCCAAAGGTCTCACAGTGTGCAAACAGCCTGTGGCCTGCTTCAGGGACACCTAATTTAAAATAATAAGCTATATATGCTTCATATAACTCAGATTGCATTCACCCGGATTATTTTAGATTCATGGGGTCTGGGCAGTAAGGCTAAAGTAGAGTTTAGAGACGTTCCACTCAAAGACATACTTTTTCACACCAGTTCTCTTCTTTTTGGGGTAGTCTCCCTTCTATGTAGAGAGACCACAGGTTGAACCAAAGCAAAGAAGGAAAATTTTAAGAATGCACTGGCAAATCAGCAATCTCTATTGTTGCCCGATTCCAAATTAGCTAGGGAAATCATCCTGCCCCAAAAGAGCACTGCAAGATGTACTGTTCCCTTACAATAAATTTGTTCATAGCAGCTTACATGTGGGGAGATTGTTTCTCAGTTTCTTAAGAGACTTGTCACAAGCTTTTCTCATTCTCATAACAGATATGTCGTGCAAAGTGCTAAACAAAGGGATGACTGATGTAAGCATCAAGCTGAGATCTTTCAGCTCAAGCTAGTCCTTTGATGCTCTATTTTATCTGAAGCACTTTTCAATTACAAGCAGATTACAAGAATAGCTTTCCCCATCCAATTTTTATTAGTTTTATCAGTTGTGCTTGGCATAGGCTCTCTTGCAGCTAAAGGTTGATTGTCTTTAATTAAGTAACTTTCACATTGTTCTTGAATAATATTGTCTGTACTCTGTAAGCCTGGAGAAACTATATAAAGCACCCTGACTCAGGCTGCAATTAGTAGAATTTTTGCCACTAACTTGGAAAAAAAAATGTGATCTTAGCCCCATTTGTCTAAATCATCCCTTCAGCAGAAGAAACATTAAGTAGACAGTCTTCAGCAAAATGCTGACGAACATGCTTAAGAACAGGCACAAGCATTTTATTGAAGTTAGGCCATTTCCAATTATTTTATATTAGTCTCCCTCCAGTTTCCAGTTTCTATTTCCTGAAGATAAGTTTCAAACTTGAGTTTAATTTAAAAAGGCCAGCTGATTTAAAAAGAATTGCCAGTGCAACTGAGTTGGCTGGCATATTTTACTATTTGCATGTGGCACAGAGCTGTTCAGCTTAATCAGCTTTTTCGGTCTTTCTTGCCAGTTGCCATCCAAGAGATAAATAAAGGGATTTTAACTGGGTAGCAAAGCTTTCATTCCAGAGCAACAAAACAAAGAGGTCCTATGTGCTATCGTCATTGATGGAGTCACCAGTTAGCTCCCTTCATCCTCTAGTTTCAGCACTGTTTTCCTTGAACCCGATTGCTGAATGTGACAATATAACAGACTGTATGAAAGTATCACTGACCACACTGTTGATTTACTGATGGAAAGTATTTTTCCTTTTAATGGTAGTTTCCTATAGATAAAGAAAATGTATTTTCTCAGAAGCTCACAATTTTGTAATTCAAAGTACAGATCTGTAAACTGCCCATTGAACGCTGAGAAAGTTTGTCTGCCCCTCAAGAAGGGATTAAAATAGATGTGAGTTATCCCACAGGCTGGAGAACAACACAGTGTACTGCATAAGCCTCACTGTGTTCAGTAAAAACAAAAGAACAAAATTACTCGTACCACAGAGAAACTCACAGCCTTGTGCCCTCAGTCTGAGGCAAATGTGGATGGACAACCCAGGTTCTTTTGACTGCTTCAATAAAATAGAAAAATGAGGGAAAAGAAAATGTCCCTTATTCAGATGTAACTGCTTAAATGTGTTTGACTTCCCTTGTTGCTACACGTGGCTCTTCTGCCAGGTCCTGCCACTCACTAAACATCTGGAATAACCACAGTCCATGCAGGGCATAGACACACAGGGGACAAACAGAAATGAAGAAGAGGCAATAGCAGAAAACTTGATGGATGACCAGTACAGGTGAGCAGGAGTGAGACCTCCCCACTCTAACTGCTCACACCTGGAGCTAAGTGGTGCCCATCTACCATTTTGAGGAAGGGCTGGGGTGGGAAAATGGGAAGTAACTGAATGGGCACACTCTGCATAAGATGTATTGCATGAGAGAGTCTACAGCCCTTTGAGGCCCAACATGCTCATTTTGAGTAGCCATTGCTCCCTGAAGCAAGAAAACTGAGGGCATGGTTCTGCCCTCAGCAGGATCGAGGCTCCTGCAGGGCTTGTGTCTCAACAGGAATTGGAAACCAGGGACTACTGCTCTCAAAGGCAAGATTTTGCTGCCTCAACGAAAGGCAGAGACCTCCAGCTCCTGCTTGCTTCTGTGGTCAGAACGGGAGCCTTGACTGCTCCAGGAGGCAAAATTTGCTCAGTTGATGCCATTTGATATCTAGAAAATGCCAACAAGCTGTTGTCTGCCACTATCCGACAAATGCATGAGGTAGATCACAGCCGTCCTTGACAGGTTTGGACCTCAGTAAAGGGTGAGATAATGCACATTCTCCCCAGAACGCAAAGTCAGTCCTCTCTGAAAAGTGGCATTTCCTACCTGTCACTGAGCCCACAGCTGTCTGCTATAATGGCAAGACCACGGAGACAGCCCACTCCACAGGGCTCCTGGGAACTCAGCAGCAGCAGTAACTTTATTCTTCCTCCCCAAAACGGGGATAAACTGACATTCAACATTCAAAACAAGGTACTTAGCACATCTATATCACCCCCATCTTGAGCACTGTGCGGACCCCTACTGCAAACTCCACCGCTCCTCTTACCAATAGGAGGTAAGGACTTCTGTGTATAAACTCTCCAGTCAGGCGAAGTGACACCTTGTGACTACACCAGGATTGCTGCCTCTGTATTTATAGGCATAAAGACAGTCAAAGGCTTCATTCAGATAATTTCAAGTAAACTGTGCATACACACATACACATTGTATTTATTGAGTAGTGCAGTGGAAACTTTACCCTGGTATGTAGCTTATCTGGAGTCAGCAGGAGATACAAACAGTGTAACCTGGGTAAGATTCACTTCTGGGTTTTGAGGTAGCAGAAAAAAAATGTTATCACTGCACTTCAGAGTAAGTCAGAAGAGTGCCTCTTTACTTAGCTGAGATCAGAACTGCTGCAACCTTTCTACTAAGAAATGTGAGAAAATGATATACCAAGAGGAAAGGTGAGTGTACTAATGTGTTGTCCCAAGAAAGTGCTGTTTACATCTAGGTCAGTTAAAGGTGCAAGACTTAAACTATTCAATGGAAAACTCCTCCTATGAGAGTATTCCCTACTACCAAAGGAGCTGGTTGGAGATTGAGGGCAAAGATCGCTCAGTACAAATGCAATCTGCATGACGGGATGCTGGGTTTTTCTCAGATGACTACAGCACACAGGCAGATCAGATGGTGACAATCCACAGTGCAGCTGGGGCCAGAAGACAACTAAAATTCAACTAAAAGATGGAAAATTATTTGGGGAATGAAAATAAACAACTAGGCAACAGTGAGGTTTAGAGTAAGGCAGGTCAGGAAACTTTGATGAGTTTCCAAGATTCAGTGAGAGCTGAAATACCAACCCTGGTCAGCATCTTTCACAGCTTCCACTACAGCTTGCTTTTAGGGATGTCTGAGTCCATCAAGTGTTGCCAGAAAAAGGCCTGTATCCTGCGCCATGCATCTTCTTGGGCTTTGGCATGCTCCCTCCATTGCCCTCCCCAATGCACAAACACCCCAAGCACTTTGTGGATCGAAGCCTTGCACAGAGGCAAGTATGGTGGCTCCAAGAGGTGTCCTGCTCCAGAATAGGAGCAAAACTCCACTTCCCGTCCATGCTGCTGAAGGCGCTGAACAGCATCTTGGCAATAGAGGTCACTTTTCCAGTTCGTGTCATCCAGTCCCGACAGGAAGAGGAACTTGGCCAGGGACCTCTCCATTGGAATGCGACAATCCCAAGTCGCTGGGTCCCTGTGATCATCTAGGACATCTGAAAAATCTACTATGCCAGACTCGTCACTGATCTTCATCCTCCCCAAATCATATGGGTGGGGAGGAACAGTGAAGCCATCCCCCCGCAGGGGAATGAAAGAATTAAAACCACTTCCAGATATGCTGACAGCTGCCTTGATGCCAGGTAGAAATGTGGCCATGGAAAGGGCTAGATCAGCTCCTTTAGACAAGCCCAAAACGCCAATCCCAGTATCTTTCACCTGAAACACAGTTACAAAACAACCATTATCAACTACTCCTCACTTCCTGGGCTGACATAATGTCTCCAGTTCTGCTTCCCCACTCCTCATTCAAATAAGATCACCCATATTTTATCCTTCCCTCTCTACTCAGGTTACATCACTCCCATATCTATCCTTTTGCTGACCCTCCACACGAATAACTATGAATTCTACAGCTCCTCAACATTTCTCCTCCTGTAACACTTTTTCTCCCTGGTGACCTCTATAGACAAAGCCTCTTTGCTCCCTCCACATCCTGGCTCGACACTTGCTCTCAGTATTGTATCTTTTACTGCTCCTGTCTCCAAACACCCTCGACCTTCTCTCCCCAGGTCCCCTTTGGAAAACCACTTTTTCATGGCTTTACTTGCATTGATTTTCTTTCATGCCATTGTTTTTTGATACTCTCCCACAGCTGACTTGTTATCTTCTGTTTTGTCTTGGAACACATAAGGTTCATTACACCTGAGGCTGAGTAAGCCCCACAACTGTTTAAATCAACTTATAAGTAATGAAGGCTCTTCACACTAAATTCATTTCATAATGTGTGCCTTGTAAGATACTCTGGAAGTTTCAGAGCTCTACGAGGAAAGAACAAGACAAACAAGCAAGGCTGTATTCTGCTCTCATGCTGGCTACATTCCTGGTGTCCACGTGCTAGCAAATAAGTAACTTTGTGAAATGAATACCGCATTAAGTAGCATTCCATTCAAAGTTTAAATGCTACTTGATTTCTCTTGGTCTCTTTTCATTTAAGTATGATGATATATTGCTAGAAAGTGTCCTCATCCCACATACTTGTTCAAATACAGCCCCAGTTTCTTAAGACATAGCATACTTTCCAGTGCTACAACTATAAGGGATTCTGTTGTTGAAGTGTTTTCTTACTGTCTTGTGAAACTTACTCAGAATCAAAAAAAGCCTGTAACATTTCAGAAACAGTAGAAAAAGTCAATGGATTTTTTTTCCCTTCTAAAATCTTGAAAGATGCAAAAGTAGGGAAAAAAAATAAGCAGTGTTGTGCTTCCAGTCCAGGAACTGCTTTGATTTAATCTTACACAAACACTGGTTTGCACAATACTCTATGGACTGTCACAAGATGCTGTGCAAAACCAGTGATCCAACAACTTGCAAAATTGGAGTTGAGGCACATGCTTTTCCATCTCTCAGAGTATGCTGTCTTTCAGACAATGCTGTCTCCTTCTAACATCTCAGAAACTTAGTTGCATTCAGTGACATACAGCATTTCACATTAGAAAACTGGGAAATAGCTTCCAACAGGATGAGCATCATAACGTGTCTCTTACCTGCTGCTGCTTCAGCAAAAAGTTTACAGCTTCCTCAAAATAGCCCAGTTCAAGAAACTCTGGCATAGCAGGGAGATCTTCAAACGCCATGTAAGCAAGAGCCAGAGTCACGAAGCCTCGGCTAGCCAGAAGACTTGCTCTGTATTCAACAAGACCTCCTCCAGATCCATACAAATCAATAAGTCCGGGGAATGGACCAGCTCCTGCAATGAAAGGTATGTATATATATATACACTCGAAGAGAAAAGTTTCTATAGTTGTCCTTTCAGTAGTGCCCCCTCAGTACATATCAGGACAGTAGATATCAAAAGGAAATCATCCTCTGAAGCTTTCCATGGAGGTTCTCGTTGTCAGGCACACACACAAGCACTGCAAGGACACTTCTCTCTCTTAGGAACTCACTATAGGAAGTTCATATGTTGGGCATCCTTCTCCCACCTTGAATTTCAGCTGAAATTGGCCTAGATGTTCTCAGGCCATTGGGGATTGATGAACAAACAGTATTGCTGCATCAGCAGCGCTTCTTTAGGAATTGTGCTAGCAGGTTTTCCAGGGAGGGAATACTTGAGTTATGAAATGCACCCACAAATGCCAACACTGACCTACGCCAATTCAGGCTTCAGTCTGATGTGGGTAACTACCCCTGGGCAGCCTATCTGGGTAACTACCCTCCTGCAGCCATAGGACCTTCCTTTCCTGCTGCTGCTCTGCCCATTCTTATAGCCAGACTTCCCTTACACGATTTGCAACAGACTTTTTGTTCATTACAGAGCAAGACATTCATGTTTAAGTACTGCTCAAATAACATAAACCATTCAGGGCTCAGAGCAGCTTTACACAGGATCCAGCCTCGGTGCTGTCTCTGTACGGCGCTGTGGAATATGACACCTGTTTAATTAAAGACCTTGCTTTTCTCATTTGTCTCCCATCTTCCTAAGTATCCTGTGCAGTCAAGCTGCTCAACCAGATAGAGACTTCTTTCTTTGGCTTTTCCTTAGGAAAGAGAGAGACAGAGAAACAAGTCCAGAGCCTACAGGAAGAACCGTGGCAGCTGTTGGAGCAGCCTAGGCTGGCTGCAGCCCAAGTCCAGTGCTCCCACCACACCTCGTCATTCCTCACTCCACGGCCGGAGCCATCGTGCCTCACAGCTCTGCCGAAGACCAGGGGCCTCTTTGTCCTGTCAGCTAAACAGAAGAGCTAAGAAATAAACACAGTTTTCCCCAGAGTTCTCACCGCAGGAGAGGTCCTGACCCCCCTCAGCTAGAGCAAACAGGACATGCCTCGTGTTACCACTGCTGGCCTCCCTGCACCCACCCGCCTCGGCCCTTCACCCGCCTGGGCAATGCCTGCTCCTCCCTGCTCTGCTGTGAGGATCCAAGTAGCTGGACCAAGCGCAGGCTGAGGGAACCACTAGCTGAGGCTTTGCTCTGGGTTGCCGAGCGCATCCAAGGGCCACGGGGCACAATACGTGGTGTAAGTCACACCTGGAAAACCAGAACGGAATTAAAACTCACCAGGAGGGAGGAAGAGGGTTGCTTTCAGACGACCTTCTCTGACCGAAATCCTCTTCACCCCCTCTCCTAAAAACCATCGTTCATTGGTGCATTTTCCCAGCAAGCGGCTCATGTCACCGTGGCCCTCATACACTTCCAAGTCCACACAGAAAGGGGTCAGGACGTTCCTCTTTGCCAGCCGCTTATAGGGCGCTTTAGACTGCAGAGACCACAGCAGCCCCATCGGCTCCACTCCCGAATAGCTGCCCCCCAGCGCTGGAGAGCAGCTGAGGTCGAGCTCTCCGCTGCTCCCAGCTCTGTAGTGAGCGTGGGCTTGGAAAAGCTCCCCGCTCTCGTCCACCAGGCTGGCTCGGAGGGTGACCGCCTGCTGCGGCAGGAGACCCGCCACACAGATCTGCACGGGGTCATCGAACAGACACCTGGGGGAAGGCAGAACCGTCACCTGCACCGCCATCCCAGCTCTCCTGCCGGGAAGAGGAGCTGCCCCTTTTTGTGGCGAGGACACGGGCTGCGTGAAACAGGATCGTCAGGAGCCTGTCGCTTCTCAGGCTTAAACTCTCTGCCCAAAGTCCAGGCGGCACCACCGTGACTGCTTCCTCCAGCCAGCAAGCACGGGCTGCTGGGAGACGTAGTTCAGAGCACGCCTCCCTCCAGACACTCTGGCTCAGAGGTGGTACGGTAACACCATCCACTTGCACAGACACAAGCTGTCATTTGTTCCTGGCGTGCAGTCTTGCTTTTGATTATAGAGAGAGACTAAATTAAAAACCCCAAAGTGACAGAAAGAGATATTCAAATCTCCTTTCCCCCCCACTGTGGGAAAGACCAGATTCGACTGCAGAACTGGCTTGGGCACCCTTGCCAAGGCACAGTGAACACAAACAAACTGGAAAGCCTGAAGTAACGTGACATCTTCGTCTAGCTGTGAAACAAATCCTGGCCTTAATCCCTCTCGAGTTTTCAGCAATTTTTGGACAAGCACAAGGTAAAATGATGCTTTATGCTTTAACTGTGTTTCTTTAAAAAAAGAAACAGACAAAGTAAAAGAATTATCTTTTTTCTTCACAATAATCAATCTTGTCTACAGGGTATCTGCATTTTCCTAATTAACAGATGGAAAATAAATTTTCCCCCATATCGCTAATGTTTCTAAGGAACTGTCTGAAGATTTGACGATAAATACCAACTTTTGTTTTTCATAAACAACACTATTACATTTTTGCAATGCCCGCATATTTAATAGCCTTCTAGTCCTACCTTGCGGGTCTCAGACACATAAGTAGTCTCATCCTGTTCTATGGAAATACAAATGAGAATTAAGGCTGCAGAAATAAGGCTCCTGGTTCACACAATTCACCTGACCATGTGTTAGGCAGCAATTAATGGCAAAGGAATGACACAATCAATGAGCCTGCAAGCTGCAGAATCATACGTCATGCCACGAGACCACAGGTGATGTGCAGATGGACTGTAGATCTGGCAAAGCAACTCTAAAATCACCACTTAGGATGTAAGAGAATGCAGCTACATTTAAATACAACAGTGGAAAGAAATAAAAGCCAGCAATAAAAACACGTAGCTTAACACGGAAAATAGCCAGCATTGACTTTTGCATGTCCTCCTAGATGTCCTCCACCCATCACATCATTTGGAAAAAAAGTAAGAAATTAGTACAGAAATAAGCTTTTAAACTGACCTTTTATTGCAGAAGTTGTAATTTCTCACCATCAAAACACCACAGCCACTGAACTTAGTGAATTGCAACTGAACAGGACTTTTGCCTTAAGCAGAATGCGTGTCTTGGACTGATGCAGCCTGATGCACAGGTGGGTGGCAGAACAGATTCTTCCTTGTCCGTGTTATGAAAACAATCTGTAGATCTAAACAAACAGTCATGGCTTCTGTTTCGGGATTTCCAAAACCTGGATTGCCTCCCTTCAAATTTTATTTTGTTCACTGCCAGCGAGGCAACATGCAAAGACTTAAAAATGCTATTATCAAACCTTCTACTTACGAGCCAAAAAATCTGGCCAATTGATCTGGACTCTGAAATCAAGCAAAATAGCCATGATCTGTTTGACAGACGTTGTTGAGGATAATTTAACGTTCAGTTCTTTTCACTTGAATCATGTCTGTACTCCAGTCACAGATGCCGATGACTGTATGACATCAGAGAGAGCGATCACAAGCTCGAGACTCCCACCTCTGCTATAACGCCTTCACGGTTTTTGTGAGACAATCTAGTAGTTGATAATAGCTGTACTTAAGGTCATATTCCATGTCATACCAATAATTCACTGAGGAGACAAGAAAAAGGAAATATATTTCTAAGGCCAGAATGTAATGATTTACAAACATGTTCACAGACTGTTTTTACACAGTTCAGCTAGTGCAGGCTTTTCCTTATTGCTGATTGAACTTTGAAATGAGCAAGTCTTTGACTACAGCCAAAAATAACATAAGCAAACATTAGAGTTCTTTAACAGTGCTGCCGATGCAACTCTGTCTTAACCCAAACCAACTCCTCTTCAGACTCTATACTGGGGATTCCTTGGAGCAGAAGCTGGCAAAATGTTTAGGAACAGAAAATGTATGCTTCTATTTAGGCCAAAAATACCAAATACACTGCAAAGTTTAATATCTGGATAGGAACCTCTCTTCCTCTGAGTGTGTACAGGATGGCCAATTCACTACCACTTCACAATGGTCATCAATTAGACAGTGCTTTAATTCTGCTTCTCATTTTAATTTTGGAATTCTGCTTCTCATTTTAATTTTGGTGCACATGTCCTAGGAAAAATAAGCCAAGCAGTACAATATTGTACCAATGGTTCTTGGAGGAGGATATACTCTAGCTTCAGACATTCACTGTACCAGACCGAGGGAATATTGATTTTTCAAGTGTATATAAACTGTAGTGCAGTTAACAGACTAAAGGCCAAATAAACTCATCAACTCTTTAGCGTTTCTGCCAGACAGAGAAAAAGAGAGTGGCCAGGGGCTTGCAGCTGGAAACAACTCTACTTTTTCTAAAAAATCTTTAAGGACTGAGGCAGCAGTACTGGGAAAAGCGAATCAGAAATACTGCTTTACTGCTAGCTTGTCTTTTTATTGCAGTATTGCAAATACTGAAAAAAAGGGCTTGCAATATTTGCAGTGTTACACAAATACTAATGTTACCTTGTTCAAAACATTGTATTTACTCTTCCTGGGCAGACAGGACTATTCCAGGTAAAGGACAGCAAAAAAGTCTTCCTCAAACCTTGCAAAACTTACAGGATATAATGCTAATACTTTGCACCACCCCCACCCCTCCACTGGCACCAAATGAGCAATGCCTGAAATTCTGGAACTCTCTTCAGGAAGGAAAAAAAAAAAAAGAGAGAGGTGATGATAAATCCTACAAAGAAAGAGATGACAAGACTTTTGATAAGCGCAGGGGAACAGTAACACAAGCATAGGCTTATTAGCAAGGCAGGAGACTGGGTCGGAGCAGATTCCAGCTCACATGACAACAGAGTATCTTCCATGTTGTGTCTATATCCATGCCTTAAAACTCATACACTTTCTGGTTTCCTTTTCTTCCCCCAGATCCTTTTTTGCTGATGTGATAATGGTACACACAACGTGCAGTTTCTTTGTGAAAGGTATGTAGATGACCAATTTGCAGTTAGCAGGCTAGGCAGACAACTGCTTAGCTCCATGTTATAAACAGAAACTGGATCGTGATCACTGCATTACCTATCCTTCTCCAGACTTGACAACTAGAAAGACTTTTTCTTCTGCTTCATCCCTAAGTGCTAACGTCCCATTTAAGTGCTACATCCCTAGCACTTGCCAACAATGCTATGAATTATAAGCAAAAGAGACTGCAAGGAGGTAGCCCCACGGCATCTGTTGAGATTGCTATTTCCTCCTGAGAGGAGGTAGATGACCTTAAAGGGACCTTTGGTCCCAGTTATGCTTTGCTGTAGCTGTTTTGCTCTAGCTGCACACCCATCACAGTTCAAAAACATATCTAGAAATGCTGCGTATTTTACCTGCTATACAGCCATGTGATTGCTGAACATGATGGAACCAGAGAGAAGGCAGGTATAACATCTCACCAGCTTTCACTGTACACTGCAAAGGTTTTGCCTGCGCATACTCTGGATACTGTTCCAGATTTGGGTTCAATGGGTCCAGGGGGATCCAGGGCACCTAAAAGCAAAAGAGTATGCATATGGTACTGACGCTGGCAAAAAAATCCAGCAAGCTTCCAGAAAATCAATGGATAATCAAACTTACTAGGTTACAAAACATGTATTTTGCCTAGCAAAACACATAACAGCTACACAGCTTTCCCCATTCAACTGGGAACATGTCAAGGATGCAAAAATTTGTCTTCGTCAGTGAAGCATTTCTAATTAGGGAAAAGGTGCGAAATGTCAACCATGAAATTTCAGTCTCGTGGCATACTTTCAAAACCCTTTCAGCCCCTTAAGTCACTTGTTCCTCCCACATTCAGTACTTGAGTATTTTATCTGCACCAGTCTTTTTAGAAATTCCTTTCTTCCTCTAAAGCTCTCTGGTCTAATTTTATTCCCAGCAGCTAAACCCCCCCTTTCCTGCTGGGAAATCCCTCTTGCCTGCATTTATTTCTTCTATGTCCTACAGAGTTATAAACCTCAGCACTCCACCTTACTGCATTACAGGAATGCTCCCATGAGATTCCACGAGCACCACTCTGGAAACAGAGAAAAAGCCCCAGCTCAAGTTCAGCTGTAGCATTAGCCACACATTGCAGAGGCAAAAGGAGAGAGATTAGATACAAAAGGCTATTGAGTTTTTATAAGTGCTTCCAGATCTATACATTTTAATCAAATAAATATTGCCACTACTAAGAAAACACAACTTATTCATTGAGACAGGTATGTTTTATTGCACTGGGTGATACTGCTGTAGAGCAAAATCTAGCCCTGAGTAGAGAGCCAAAAGAAAGTGAATGCAGAGGAGTCTATTTCAGTCTTATTGAAATCAATTCCTTTATTGCTGATTCATTTAAAAGTCCTTTACTGGGTCTATTTAAGTTTGGTGCGAGGATGACAGTTTATGGTATCCATGTTTTCAGGTGTGCAGCAAAAATCTTTTCTGGAAGCTGAGTATCCTTTGTGAATAGTAAAATACAAAGTGACATATCTGGGCATTCTCTTGCCAGTAACGAAGGATTTCTAAATATCAATCAAATATACTCAGTTTGAGGGCTCAGCAGTGCCCAAAACTATCTTTACTGTATTGATTGTGTTCTTTATATACTTTTTACCTTATCTGCACTCTTCTTATCCACAACTTCAAACGAGCCATCTTCTGATACGCGGTAGGTTGCCGGCTGATAGAGCTCTGGAACCACAGAAATAATTAAATGACACAACTCAGAGTAGTACTCAGAGAAACTAATGGCAGGGCATGTCACGCTTGCACCAAGTAAAAGAAAAATTAAGACAAAAACATTTTCAACTTACTGTCCTCACTGTCCTTCCCTTTGTCCATTTCAATTTTTATCCAGTTTCTTAATTTTTATTTTTTTTAAGTCAGTCTGAATACTGAACTGCCCTCCTGTTTGGAACTCCAACCTCCCTTCTTCACAGGAATTATTCTCCGCAAAACCCAATTTACTCCCAGTCCTATTTTGTTCCAGTAACTGTCTTGTTTCCCTTTTGGAAGTCATAAATGCATCCCTGATTTACACATCATTCTATATTCTGGCGCTTCTTCTTAAGTCAGTCTAGCAAGATAGCACTCACAAGAGTTACTAGTGACTTGTGGCCAGCCTTTCACTTCTAATTTTATTCCATAGGGCTCATCAACTGCAGGCTGCTTTTCTTTCATTGCTTCAGCACGTGTGGTTTTCTAAGCCCTCCCTTGAGAGAGTTTCTCTCCATTAACCTGATGTTCAAAAAGATGAAGTCGTCTTTTTACTACACACTGTATGTAAGCATTATCTCTGTTCTATGCTTTAACGGTAACTTGTTTTACAAAGTATAACCCATATGACATACGTGTATTTCATACATTCACATACATATGACACCACCTCTCCTATGAGGAAAGGCTGAGATAGATGGGCTTGTTCAGCCTGGAGAAGTAAAGGCTCTGGGGAAACCTTATTGCAGCCTTTCAATACATAAAGGGGGCTTATAAGAAAGAGAAAGACTTTTTGCCGAGGCCTGTAGTGCCAGGACAAGGGGCGATGGTTTTAAACTGAGAGAGGGTTGATTTAGATTGGATATAAGGAAGAAATTCTTCACTGTGAGGGTGGTGAGGCACTGGAACAGGTTGCCCAGAGAAGTTGTGGATGCCCCATCCCTGGAAGTGTTCAAGGTCAGGTTGGATGGGGCTTTCAGCAACCTGATCTACTGAATGGCAGGGGGGTGGACTAGATGATCTTAAAGGTCGCTTCCAACCCAAACCATTCTATGATTCTATGATTTCAAGGTTGTAAACAAAATAAAACCAGTCTAAATAAAATATTGTAGCAGCACACATATCTAGGCAAAATTATATTAGTGTCATATAGCACTCTGCATTCACTTAATCTGAAAGTTTGAAAGTCGAGCAATGGGAAAATAAAGTCTTATTTTATGAGGCAGAAAGTTAAGCTGTCCATCTTTTAGATGACACTGAAACATAACAAACTATTACTGTGCACATAGGAAAACAACATAAAAAAAACAGAAAAAGGGGCAGTGCAAAGTAATGCTGTCATAAGAATCTCTTTTTTCATTTCTCCAGTTTTCAGAGATTCAGTTAGTAACTTGAATAATTCATTAAATTACATCTTATTTTTCAGCTTCCTGGCTTTTTTCCTAGAGAAAAGAATGAGCAGGCAGAATCCAAACCTATTAAACATCAAAGACGACATGCTACAATACTGACAAGATACTTAAATAATTTAAATATTCTAAAGCTGAAGAGACTGCCATGATTATCAATGAACCTATTGCTTTACAGGACTGGAAAACCTGACCTCAGAATAATGTTTGTATTACAAACTACCTGCAGCACGAAATAGAAGGCATTTGTGTTCACACTGGAAAGCATAAAACTGCATAAACATCAAAATGTTATCTCTGCTTCCTTTTTCATATCTTTCAATATTTTAGTCTCTCTTCCTTCCAACCTCCAGACATACTGCACAGTAAATTATGTACCATATGGGATGAAGGGACGGTCACTCGGTGGATGCAGTAGAAAATGTTTCTCTCCAGATATCACACAGTACAAGTTCTCATAATGATCTTTATGTACTAGGATTGAGAAAAAAACAGATGTGGAGAAAGAGAGAAAATCAGTGTTATTTCCTTCTCTACATCAGAAACTATAGTAAACTGAAAGTGTCAGCTTGTCCTCTTATTATCAGGCTGTTTCCTCCTCTTGTGGCCACTGGGAGTGGAAAGTAACAATATAATGTTGTAGGAAATTTATTCAATACAGCAAATTGTCAGTTGCCTGACACAATGTCCGGTAGATGCACCCAGAGACACAGCAGCAAGAGGCTGCTGAGGTGCAGGAGACAGAATGCAAAAAAGCATGTTAAAGTAGAACTGCCTTGTCAGAAAAAACACACAGCCCTACTGAGCCACTAACTCAAAACAAGCCCGCCTAAACCTGTGCTGAAAGCACACAGACGACTTACAGCACCCTACAATACGTACAAGATGTCACAGCAGCTGATTCCCCAAGCCAGAAATTCACAGCATCAGGCTTCTTCCCTGTATGGTTAGAGAACAGAGAAACGTTGTCAACAAAAAAACAATTTGAAGTGTCATGTTTAAAAGCATTTCAAATAATTTTCTGCCAATTTCTGTCCTTAAACTTCCTTCGTAACTATGACAGGTTTCATTGCAAATAGCACTCTGTGAGCAACAGCAACCTCCTCCTACGCTGGAAGCCACTGTAGTGCCCATCAGACTTCATGACATAGTATTATCCATCCCCAAATCAATGGTTACAACGCTTTGTTTCCACATTCTGAATCCCTAAGCCTTAGCTCACAGGGAAACTGCAGCACATCTACGTACAGTTGCAAAAAGAAGGCAAAGATCACAGTAAATCATTTTCATTGCCATTTTAAGGAGAGACATGCTGTAAAATAGAAACCAACTTAAACAGAACAGCATTTAACTAGTAGTTTTACCAAAGGGGGTGAGGGTTGTGTGTTGTTTTGCTTGTTTGTTATGCTAGCTTTGGTAGCAACAGCATGAATCCCAGTCAAAACGTGGCTCTAAATCAGAGAAAAGCCACTATACGAAAAGTAGTGCTATATGGCACTATCACCACATTGTTTCAGTCGTGATGGTCCCAATACACAACTGAGATGATACTCATTCCGGAGTAACACAAACCCAAAACTTGGATTACTCTATTACTAAGTATTTTACCGCTTCTGCTTTCTAAGGGGATGAAACCAAACTGAGCTGTGGCATCCAGAAACAGAACAAGCATTCACCACGTACCTAGCATGACTGTTTTAAAGCTCCATACAAAGTATTTACTGAATATAGGAGAAATAGAAGGTTTACCAAGTGCCTCACTCATCCATGGTATGTCAGGCTGCACATCACAGACAAGTTCAGGGAACTCCTCGGTGAGGTTTGAACACTGCTTCTGCACATAGAATACGTTGGGAGAGGTCACTTTCTTCTCCACAATGTCCAAAAAGTCCATGAAAGGCATTTGGCGCTCCTCTGGCATGACAAAACGGTCCTGAAACACCGCATCTGCATAACCATTTGGTGTTACTGCCACACTCACTACCTTGGGACCTACTACCTCCCTGCAAAATAAATCAAAGGTTTATAGCCAGACCTGCAATCGGCCCATATATTGGACACTGGTTACTTTAAAAAGAACATGTTTCATGGCCAGCAAAAATAAGAAGCCTGGCTTTCCATGGATGGGTGTCTCTAGACCAGATTTTCCACTGTCTGATAAGGACTCTGGCATTCTGCTCCAATTGCTCCCTGTGGTCAAGGCAACCGTGGTATCTTTCGCCTCTCTAAATTCTCTTGTATCTAACAGGTGAGTTCACAAAGGAGCTCCCTTTTCCTCCGTGCAGGCAGAGGGCCCTCTTCAGCCACGTCTTTCCATCAATCATGGCGGAGCTTGATATTCTCAGGACCACTCAACCCAGCCAAATCTGGGCGGCCGTACGTTCAAAAGCAATCGAGGAGGGAGAAAGGGCGGACAGAGACTGACAGACACACACATCATGAGGCTAACAGCCCTTATTCCTGTGAGAAATTTAATTTTAAACCCATAGATTTTAGGTCTAACCAGAAATCCCCTCTCAAAAAAGAACTCTAAAAGAAAAAAAATCAGTCATTGTTAAAATGGTGTACTCAAGTCACAAACAAGTCAGTCTGTTCTTACAGCGCTACAGCCCCACTCCAACGGGGAGGCTACAGGGCGGAGCACTGGCCATAGCACAGCGACCGGACCGGGTTTCGATAGCCTGAGTCTGGCGGCTGCACACAGTCAAAACACCCACCCTGCATACTGCATCGGAACTGGTCAGGACTGTATGTCTGCAGGAAGAAATGCACACGCGAGTTTGGCAAGACTGAACACCTTCATACAGCACCACGGAATCTGAGCTAATCTTACAGATAAAAACAAAGATTAACGAAGGGCCTTTTACTGAGGTCAACCGAAATGGACCACCAGTCCTGCTCCAAAGCTCGTTCATACCTGAGGTACGCTGAAGTCCATTTCTTCAGAGCTGGCCAGTGGTTGATGGCATTCTGAATTATGCAAGGTTTATTCGGACTCACCCACTCTCGATAAAACTCCAGCGGGGACGGAGGCCTATCAAGATAGGGTATGGACTCCGTCCACCCCAGCTCTGTCCAGGCAAACGAGAAACAGTTTTACTCAGCGTCCTGAGAGAACCGCCCTCTGCTAGCCCACTAACTGGCTTCAAACCCCACGCCACAGGCACTCTGCTGAAAGCAAGCCATGTCCCCCTCGGCTCCAGAAATCGCTCTGTTAAAACCCAGAGGCTGTTAGGGAGGGTTTCAGCGCCAGACAGATACCTCAGGCCGTCGCCCTGCTGCTCTCCTGCTGCCAGCCACAACTCATCCCACAGGTGGCCACACTGTGGGCCCACAGGAGAGTGGCCGTGAAGGACATACATTACAGGAGATGCACTCCGATACTGAGATGGTACCACAGGAAAGATTTTTGGAAGCTGGAAGAGTGCTTTGCCTTGCTATTTTAGACGGTGGAAAACAACTTAAAAGGGCCATTTTCTCGAGTTCTGTTTTCTTTTCGCAGCAGCCTTTCCACTGCTTCTTCACCTTGGAAACATTTGGCTGAAAACAGAGCAGGAGCGTGGATGCTCCAGTTCAACGCACGCAGGTGCCATTTGCGGCTGCTACAGCCCAGCCGGGGCACCCAGGCGGCCGAAGGCCGAGGTGTTCTTCCCACAGGGCGGGCCGGGGCCCGCTGAGGCCCCCGGAGAGTGCCGGGGAGGCGGCGGGGCCCGGCCCAGGCCCCAGCGCCCGCCATTGTCGCACCGCCGCGACAGGCGGGGCCACCCCCGCGGCCTCCCACCCCCTTCCCGCCGGGCTGCCGGCCCGGCCCGGCCCTTCCCCTCCCCTCTCCCCGCTCGGCCGCGCCTCCGGCCCCGCGCTCACCGCGGGCCTCCCGCGGGAAGGCGGCCAGGCAGCCCCTGACGGCCCGCAGCGCCGCGCCCTCCGCCATGCCGGCGCAGCCCGGCCCCGGCCCGGCCCCGGCGGCGGAGGCACCGCCCGCCTCCGCCCTCCTCCCCCGCCGCGGCCTCCCTCTCTGCCCCCCCCCCCCCCCCCCGGAAAATGAAACCCCGGGCGCTGCTCACGAGTGGGTCGCGCAGCTCAACCGCAGCTCGGTAACAAATGATCACATTTTTATTGAAACAGTTTAAGACACGGAGTACAAATGAATATAGAGTTAAAAACAGCTCCCGGAGGGAGCCTCACAGTGCAAAAAAACCCAACAAACGATTTTTATTATTGTTTTCCAAATAAAAAAAAAAGAGGACATTTCAAAGGATTATTTTACCTAAAGCCAAAAGTATAAAAACACACATTTATAAATAAAGCAGGAAGGATTTTGTTTGTTTTGTTTTTTAAACGGGTGAAGGAAAAGGGCAGTGTTGGAGAACACAGGTACAGAGTTGCCTGCCTGGCGCCTAGGGCGCACGTAAGACACGCGGAGTGGACATGGCTTATTCCTAGCGCTGCTGCCCCACGCGTCTCCTCCTCCACGCTTTACAGCAGGTTACCCACACAAATACGGTCCCAGCCGCCCCGGTGTTATTTACACACACGGTTTGAAATATGGGACATGCTGGTCTTATCCGGAGAAGGAAGCACCTGCTTACTCGGGGGCTGCTATAAGACCTGTCTATTGTTGTAATGAGGTTTTTGTCATTTAGTATCCTGGATGCTACACATCCAGCGGGGTGGGGTGAGACACCGTATACATGCATGAATTTACCAATGGTGTTTAAATACCTGTATTTCACGTTTTTCTTATATATATTATATACATATTCTTTCTTTTAAAAAAATTAAGTTCGTATGTTTCTACTCCCGGAAAGAAACTTCCCTATTCCTCTGAGTCACGATGAAGTCTGCAAAACGGGGGACTGGGGAGGGGGCTGCTGTAAGGCCTGCCCCAACCATCACCTGGGAGGTTGCATGGAAAGGAGAGGACAACCTGAGAGAGGAGGTGGAAGAAACGCAGACTCCCATACACGCAGCTCCTGGGTGCTACTGAGGGATGGGGAGGAGGAAGGCGTTACCCCTGCCTGCAGCGGGAAATAAAACAGAAAAGAGTTTGCTGCCCTCTCAGGTTGCAGCCCTTCCTACTGCACCTGTTCAGAGGGCCCAAGAATGAACCAAGGGGTCCCACAGGCAAAGTAATACTATTTACAAGATGGGGAAAAAAAAAAAAACCAAACCACAACAACTATTCTCATTTTGACCAGGAATGTTGGGTTGGAGGGGACAGAATGTATGTAAAGAGGATAGGTAGGTCCAAATTATTTTTTCAGGCTTTATGTTAAACAAATAACTTGTCTTAATACAGATATCTGGTTGTGCCTTTGCTAACACCCACACAAACCAGTAAGAGGGATCACAAACCAATAAGAAGGTTAGACTCAAGTTTATTGCCTCCTCCCACAAGCCTCTTCACTTCCCAGGCAGTTACCATTTAGCATTTCTCTGCCTGGCCCAATGGACAGTCTGTGGTGAAACATATTCACAAGGTGCAACAAAATGTAACACATTTACGCTCTCTTTGTTCTGTAAACTAGAATTTTGAGGAATATTTCCTACTGCCAGCAATAGGAAGTTAGCAGGGAAGAATCAGTTGGATCAGCCTCAAATTATAAAGAGCAACGCTATCTCCTCAACCCTCTCAGCAACAAACTTGTGGCACCAGCATCTCCTTTACTGGGCTTCTACTACTCGTAACATCCAAGCCTTGGGCAAACAGCTCCTAACTGCATTTAAGAAAAAACAGTTGCTTAGAGGACAGCAAGCAAAGAAACGAGAGGCCCAAGAGGACATATTTAAAAACAAACCCCTTCCAATTCATTCTTCAATTACAGATCACCATCTCAGTCCTAAATCTACTTTCCTGAAGCCTTTCTGTACTGTATCTTTCACACATATTGGCCAAACAGTGTTCCTGAGGCCAAGACTATCTCTACCTCTACTCTGTTTTCCTCTGTCTCCTACATATACTATTCTAATTTATTTTAAACTACACAACCATCCTCCAGCTTATCTACTTGCCCAACACTTCTCTTACCATCATTCTGATCAGATTTTACCTCTGGTTTCCTGTATGCTGCCACGACCCCAAGCAAAATCCATTCCAGAAAGCAAAACCCACTCTGACCATCTTAAAAATCAGATTTGCTTCATGCAACTCGTTTCCAAGGAGCTTTGCTTCAATATCTCTATGCCAGCTTCACTGGTTGTTGCTCTTCACCTTAATGGGAATTTCATTCTCGCCACTGGCTTTTCTGTATCATCTCTGACCCTTTTTGTCACTACCTCAAAGTTTAAATAATAAAATGGAATAAAATTGCACAGGGAAGTAATATAAAGGACCCTCAAACCGTTACCGACAGTACCAAAAGATACCTGGGTTGAAGGGACTGCTATTTTACCTGAGTGTCTTGTGGCCCCAGCACAGCAAGAGATTTCCTGTATACTAGGGCATATGTTCACAGTCTGAAAGTGGAGGAACTGATCACCTCAAAAGCAAGCTTGACCCACACTAACTCCATCACAGACCCAACATGACTGCCATCATACATTCCACTCACGGCATCTCCAGCACACCTTTTCACTCAAGGAAACTGCCAGAAATTTCCTCCCTGGTTTTCAACTTGCCTTCCTTTGCAAAACCTGTCTGTGCAAGAGAAGCTGCCCATGGGACCGAGCACACCAGCTGATTCAGCACAGTGCAATGCTGAGACAGGACAAGAAAATAACACTTTTAAAATTTCCGTACAAGCCCATGGAAGGAAAGGTTAGCAAGGACACCTGAAACGTGATTAGGCAGATTTAAATTACAGGCAGAAATAGCTGGAAAGCTCTCAAAGTATTCCACGTACTTCCAAGTTCTGAAGCACTTGGCAGTGGTGATCAACCAGCAAACCTGTTAGGGGGAGAGCGAGAACTGCAGATTATTCCGCCTTGAAGTTATTCGGAAGAAATAGGTCATCCTACACCAGTCTGGCCAGCCCAGTAGAAAAAAGGCTGCACTGCAGATCTTGTCACAGAAAGACGAGAAGTCAACAGACCACATTTCCAAGTGCCACAGGGTTTCAAAGAGATGACAGCCAGGACAGTAAAATGAAACAAAACTGCTTCAAGGCTGTAACCTGTGGAACCAAGTGATGCAGTCTGGCTGCCTTTGAGTGACTCCCACAGATGCTAGCAGTCTCTCTCCCACCGAAAGCTCGTTGCTTGCATTAGTTTCATAAACTGGGATTACACTGCTCAGCCTTAAAATAAATACAGGACAGACTGGAGATGGAGGAAGAAATAAAGCGTTTTGTGTATCTGTCCCTGTTGTGGAAAGGAGTGGGAGTAAGGGGGAAGGTGCTGAAGAATTTCATTGGTTTGAAATTTTTTTTCTTAGCTTATTATTGACCAAAACCCCATCACTGGACAGTTTTAAGCCACAACAAACACAAGTTAGCATGGGCTTAGAGAAGCTCCACAGTGTGAGAAGAGTATTGCACACACAAATGCAAAAAGGGAAGATTTTCTGTTTCTCAGACAAGAAATTCATGAAAAGCAAAGAGGCTGGGGGCAGGGGAAATGGTGGTCATCACATCCCGAAGTATCTTGTTCGAAGTTCTTAGGGAAACCATTTTCTGTGAGTAGTTGAAATAGCTTTACAAAAGGTAAGAGAATCCCAGCTTTCTTGGGATATAAGTATTCCGTTTTCCTGGAAAAGCAAGAAAAAAACATTTTCCTGTCACAGTGTAATGGACAAATGACATGGATGAGCCGTTGCACTGAAGATCTCTCAAATCCAGAGTTACACTGTAAGAGATGGAAACGAGCTTTTCCATGTCACTTCTCACCAAATAAATCATCACCCCCATTTTCCCAGTCATGATAACATCAAAGTCAATATCCAATTCCTAAATCATGAAAGGTGGCTGAAACAAACTTTCATATTTGTATCTAAATCCCATTTTTAAAATGTCTCCAGAAAACCCAGTCTGAAGTATCAATATAACGTCAAATTCCAGATTAAAAATACCACGACTGAATTCACTAAGTAATCTCCAAAGCATGGTCCAAGGGTTGCAGAGCCTTCCCCCAGAGGTGAATGCAGATAAAATACAGTGTGGGGACTGCCTTGAAACAAGAGAAAAGCAGACAGGGTTGTCATGACAACAGTAGGATTACTCCAGGTAACAAAACTAAGGCAGGAAAAGAAAGAACAGCAAGACAGGATTTAAGCAAAAAACAGTTCATTAATTGCACAGACACTCCAGCCTGTCTCCCTGTTAGGGGTTTATAATACAGAGATTGTTTCTCGCTGGGATATGGCAAAGGGATTGACAGTTTTTGTTAAAGGACAAAGATAATAGCCACAAATGTGACACAGAGCAACAGTCAGAAAAATAAATTAATAAATAAACCCATAAAAAGTCTGCTTCTTGATTCTCATGAAGCCTTGGAGAGGAAGGGATTGGCTTCGCTTGGACTCCTTTGTTTTTAGTCAGCAGTTCAGAATTTCTTGGATAAACTGGATTTTCTTTGTTTCTTTAAATGCCAAACATCTTGACCTCCTGGCTATGAAGAAATTTCAAGGCAATTTCTCCAAACTCCTCTTTCAAGACTTTGTCTAGAGACAGGAAGTTGAAGACTAATGGGGAAAAACATTAAAATTGTGGCCAGCACATTGCTAAGAATTAGAGCAAGTCAGTTGTAGGGGCCTGAGGAAATCAATTTGTAACGGTCTCCCCACCAGCCCTAGACCAGCGTGATGATAGCATCGGTCTGAAGCTCTCTCTGTGGTCCTCTTCTTGGGATTATTTCTGTGTATTCACAAACACCTGAAAGCCACCCCTCTTAGAGTTTTTTGTCCATGCGTCGTTCCACAGCTTGTAGCAATAGCTCTGAGTACTGTTCCAGCAAAGCTAGTGTCTGCTCATCTCCCAAACTCTTAGGACTTGGTAGATTGGCACCACATCCCTCATTCAGTGGGCTAGTGGTATCTTGTGGCTTGACCAGTACCTCCTTAACCTTTGGAAGCTCTTCCTCATCCTTCAGAGAGTCCAATTCTTTCTTCATTGAGGAGAATGTTTCTGTCAGGAGGCCTGCTATTTTATCTTTGTCAGTAGAAGACTCCGTATCATTTAACACCTGAAAATAGAGAGGGAACAGAAAAAAAACAATGCATTGAGGTTTAGGTAGAGCACGAAGTAAGCAGTTTCAGCCCTTTAGGGAAGTGAAGCCATGAAGATTTGCAGACCACTCAGGTGTCCTTTTCTTCAACATTCGAGACTGCCAATTTAGTCATACAGCAGGGCATGCATCCAATACTGCTAGTCGCACAAAATCCAGAGGCATTACTCCAATAGGATAGAGATGGGAAGCACATTTTTGGGCAGTGTTCCCCTTGTACTGGGCCTAAGGAGGTGCTATGTTTCCCAGTTGCAGCAAAGGGCCAGAGTCTCCTTTTCTTCCTGTCTGCCAGATGCAGCTGGTCACAGGAACAGAGCAAGGTCAGAGAGCTAATGCAAGCGCTAAGGCCAGAGCTGCAGAGAACCACATGGCAGAAGCTCACTGCGGAAGTTTCACACTCGTTACAGGAGACTTGACAGATCGGTGCTGAGCAAAGAAAGGAAGAGCTGTTATATTGCTCGGCATGTAACTCCGGTCTGGCAGTGAGAGGGACAGGCGAGTGGTTGCAAGTTCTCTCTCACAGCTGGATTCCCGTGGTATCTCACATTTGCTAATCCTTTTCCCAGGCATCAAAGACAGAGAACAGATGGGGATAATAGAACTTAAAGCTACCATAATATTTCGTATCTCTGAAGCACTGTATAAATATTAACTAATTCCCTAATACCCCTTTGAAAAAGAGCGTACTGTTATCTTCAGTTTACAGTTAGGCTAAACAGACTGAAAAGTTAATTGATTTGCTCAGAGTACCATAGCAAGCCATTGGAAAATCCAAAAGTTGGAAATCAGGAGTTCCTGCCTGCCCGGTTCAAGCTTAAGGTGCAGTCAAGTGGACAACCAGGCAGCTTGTGTCACTGAACACCCAGTCAAGAGAACACCTTGAGCCAGCAAGCACATGCATTTGATGCTCGCGGGCTGTAAAACCAACCCACTGTAACAGAGCCCATGTCCAAGGTCACTCACCATGCGGTAAAGATGAATGGCTTTGCGCATGCTGTCCTGGAGCTCGGATACCACGTGCTCACACTGCTCTACGCTGATGCACGATTCTGAAGGGGAGGAAAAAAAAAAAAACAACCAAACTAAGGCACATACATACTCCAATATCCACGATCTCACGGTTGGGTAGGAAAACCTTTTTTTTAATATATATTTGAAAGACCATGTGCACAGACTTCTCATTCAAGTTTTAGGGCTGGTTTGAGCCAATCATTAAACATGCAAGTTCTACATGAGCTTTCCTTCATACTACCTAGACATGCTGCTTGTTTCAAACATTCCTATTTTTCCAGTCTTTAGCCTCTCCATAGTCAACAATGGTTTTTCTCAGATCGCACATTTTTGTTACAGTCAAGGCTACTCACAGATTACCCATGCCATTCTCAATTAAAATTAAAGTCAAGTTTGAATGAAGGCTTCCCGTAGCAAAAGGGACTGATCTGAGGAGTCTCTAATTTACCTTCCACCTAGTCAGAAATCTACACGCTCCCCCTCATGTATCCTTCTGCACAGTGTACAACTAAGCGCTGAGAATGAAGGATTATACTGAATTATTATAGTGTTCTCTAGTGAGGACTGAGGTCCAGAGGAGTGTTGACAAATAAACTCAATCACAACAGAATCACATTTCCGAGCAAACCAGGATATGCACTGCTGATACATCGTAAATCGAGAATGAAAAATAAAAGCAAGCAACTGAAGAACACCATCTTCTGCCTGCCCCCACCAGATGTTATCTCCAAAGCATCAGAGTTGCAGGCCTGCAATGTTTTAATAAAATAAACACTTTCATGAGTTAGACATAAACCATGAACAAAGACAAAAGACACACACAAACAATCTGCAGTTATCTTCAATTTGCAAAGGCCTGGACAAAGGCCATTCGACTTCCTTTAGTTGCCTAAAAACAAAATTTGGTCACATTAGCACTATTATTTCTGCACTTCTAAGAATGTCATCTTTGAACAGGCTGGAGGGGACCTTAGCTGATTTTATGAATACATCTAGATGATGTATAAACAAATACACCTAGAGAAACATCTATTTATACATAAACACACACATCTAGAAGACCAAAGGGGCATGAACAAATCCTTCCGTCTGCATTTTTTGTTCCCAAATCACCCAACCTTGTAGAGTTTGAGCACAGTGGGCTTCAGTGTAGTCCAAGATTCTTGCCTTTTCTTTTTCCCCTACTTTTTTTTTTTTCCCTGCTCCCCTCGTCCCCTCTTTTTGTTTTAAACCCAGCTGTTTCTTCTTATGATCATTTCTGGATTTTTCCTCTGATCATGCTTTTTATGCTGGTCTCCAGCTCTGTGAGCTGCCAGTCTGGAGAAAGGTCACAAACATAACATAAATGCTTGAGTAACAGGCATTTTTTGCCTCTCGGGTGTGCAGAGCAGAGCTCTTCAGAAACCAGCAGAGAATATTAAACACAGCAACAGTATTGAGCACATCTACAGCATTTTAATTGTAGATGTCAAAATGCTTTAACAAAAACAATTAAGTTTCTTTATCTGCAGCTGTTATACAGGCAGGAAAATGGAAGGACAGAAAAACTAAGTGGAAACCCAAAGTCACAGAGCAAGTCAGAAGCAGAACAGGTCTCTGTCAACCCTACAGTTCTAATCTAAACTGCCACACTATGATCCACAAAAGCCACAGTAAATTGTTCACAGCAATAGCCAACTTGGATCTAAACACCTCTTCCAGCATCTACCACCAAAAATTTGGGAAACATGGTCTGCAAGAAGCTGAAGGCTGACAGCTGTCTGCTGAGAAAAAAAAACAATTGGGGATCCACTGTGCTAAATCATCCTAACTCACTAAAGGATGCTGCTAAATATTCTGTCAGGGTGTGCTATGTATTGGGAGCTGCTTTAAAAAAAATAATCACTGCTGCAAAAAAAAAAGTTCTTTCTTTGCACTATCATCTGTGCTAATTCTGCAAACAAAGATTCATAGCAACTGATGAAAAATCATGTGATATGTAGCTTGATTCCCAAGTCTAGAAGAGAAAACTCAGCCTAAAGAGTACAGACAACTGGACTGTTACTTCCCTGCTGTAGCATGTGATTCCACAGCTCCAGGCTGCATCTCCTGTTGGAGGAAACCTCACCCCTGTGGGGTAGGATCTGAAAGTTTCAGATGCACTTGCTGTTCTACAGAGCAGCTACCCCACGGTATAAGAAGAGCAGGTCCCTCAGACAAAACACCACATTTCCTGTTTTACATAAGCGTGCTTCAATCTTAGGGCATTTGATCCCTCTAGAAATGCAAAAAGAAAAATAACAGTGCATCAAAACCATATTATCCCTCTGCAATGCTTCAGTGCAGAAATATTGCACTTAACCATTACCATGAATGGTGGAGCAGCCTGGCACCACAAAAAGTAATTGATCAGAGGATTACAGAGGTGTCCCTTCTCAGATTTGAATAAAAACAATATAGGAAAAGGGATTAAAAACTGTGCACTGTATAGTCCCCTGAAGGTACAAGGTATCAGTGCAGTGGTTAACATCCAGCTTCCTACTGCACAACTCAGCTGAGTATTTCAGGAAAGCATATTTCCTTTCAGGTTGTGACACAAAAGAAAAACCTCTGGAGGTTTTAGTCCCACAGCAGATGCTGCAGGACTAAACCGTGGCTTCTCTGCCACTGGAGGTTTTCCTGCCTTGGAGGGCAGGATTTTTGCTTCAGTTTGAAGTTACCTGCTAGTTTTCATTTGATTGAAGCACCTTCAACCAGGGCCTGTAATAGATCCAAGAGGTGTTTTCAGCAGGTGAAACAGTTTCCCACCTCATACCTTTTTCTCCAAATGAGAGATAATTCAAAAATTAATCCATGTTCTTTATGCTCAAACCCAAAGGCTAGGCCTGCACATGCATTGCATACCCAGTTTGCAGACATGTCCTCAAAGCAGAGTGATAGCAGCACAGAGACTTTCTCGCTCTCACAGGTGGCTACAGCAAGGAACTTGCCTTGGTCAAGCCTCATCTCATGCAAGAAAACTGTATGCAAACCCTTCTGGACCCTGCACATATGCACATTAACAAAGTAAAGCCTGAGCTGCCTGGCATAACTTCACTATTATCTGTGCTTGCTAGGTTCAGCTAGCACGTGTTGGCCCGCAGCTTCATCTGTTGGTCAGATATGCTCGGGGGGGGATGGACAAGGGGGATGTAACCTACACACACTCATGGGGATTCCCAGCACGTCAGCTTTTAGCATTGACTAGAAAGAGGTTTTAGCCCCTACATGTAATTGTATGACTAAAAACATGAGAGTGCTGAGGTCTACAAAACATTCAGCTAAAAGGGACCTTCAGACATAAGACCCAGAGGAAATGGAAATTACAGACTGAGAATAAGATGCCAGGTTGAAGAAGTGTCTCACCATTGAGGGGATGGCTTATGGAACGAGACAGGTGCAGACAGGACGAGACAGGCCAGAAGCTGGACGTAAAGAAATGTGATGGGATCGTGAGGCGGTTCACAAAGACAGGAGACAGAAGGGGGAAGATAAGAGATGGGTATCCATGCACACCTGAGACCTGTGCCGAGGCAGTTAGAGATGTAGGAGACCTCGGCCTCATGGGGTCTAGTGGGCAAAGTCCAGGTTGGTTGTCTAGCACACAGGCGATGCCGGTGATCCTCTCCCTGCACCTGGGCAGTGTGCCCTCAGGAGACCTTAGGTGCCGGCCCTCTGACAACTCCCTCAGTTTTGGATTAGTGACTCCTGGCTCATCTTGGCAACTTGTCCTTGAGACTGGACCCTCCACTGGGCTCTCCTTAGCAAGTCCTGTTGGGATCTCTCTACCAGGAACCAGAGACCCAGCAGTTTGATTCTCCCTCTTGGAGGTTCGGACCTCAGGAAAAGAGGGTTTCTTTTTACAGGCCCCAGCAGGTGACTGCGGAGACTGTGGCTCAAGCAGGGTTTTTGTTTTGGTAGTGGGTGAGAAGGAGGCCAGTGTGGGTCTATCAGGCAATGGCTTGGGAATATCAAGAATCAGATGTGCTCGGTTTGATGATGCCAACTTGCTGTGGAAGGACTTGGGAGATGAGCAGTTTACAACTGGCTGAAGTGCTGGCTTCACTGGAACATTTTCTTTCACTGGTAGCTTAATCTTCTCAGCATCTGCTGTGGAACTAAACTGCGTCTTCTCTGCCACTGGAGGGCTAGTCCTCCCATCAGTCAACATTTCGGTGGAGTAACCAAGGTACAGATTTTCCCCTACAGATATGCTCCTTGACATCTTAGCCCGGAAGCTGGTTGTGGGGTTCATGTAGGACTTTGGTTTTGCAGCCCTGACATCTTTGGCCAGCAGAGCACCAGATCCATCCATCTTCAACATACTGGCTGATAACACCCTGCAATTGTTAGGTCTGGGATCCTTCTCAACCACCATAAGAGTCTGAGGACGCTGCTTGGCAGAGGATATCACTCCAGGACCCTTATCTGTGAAAATTAAACAGACAAACATACCAAAAATAGACAAGAGCCTGCAGTGAATTCCAAAATCGGAAAGTAACAGAGCTGCTCCAGCCTATACGCCTCAGCTCAGCCCCTGGGAGGTGTACAGAACCACTACTTCAGGTTAATATCACCAAGCCTCAACAGCTTTCTTTTTCGCCCATCCCTCATCCTGCTCACACACTGCTGCTTAGCTGATGAGAGAGACTTGTTCTTAAAGTGTATGGCCATAAGACCTCAGACCACTGTGACCGTTAACTGAGAGGCCAGAGGAAGCAGGCAAAAACTTATATATGGTGTTGCGGTGATAAGGTTTATTTTTTTAAAAACAAACTGAGTGCTTATTGATGGTTCATGAATTGATTGTTTCAAAAATGGAGTTCTTTCACACAGAGTGCATGGATACAGTAAGCTCCCTCTTACTGCGCCCGCTCCTTTCCTCTTTCTCTCTTCCCCACCCTGGGGAGCTTCACTCTTGGCCTAGAGCAATCACCCACAGCAAGAGAGAATTTCTTTGCAAATAGTTCATTTCACCCTTGGCATTGCTCCTTCTACAGCTGTCAGACAAATATCAGAGACTGATAATTAGGAGACTGGCATCTGCATTACAAATTAAAAATATTTTCCCTTGACAGGCTAAGAGTTAGAAGACATGCAAAGCCTGTAGCCCATAACGCAGAAAGACATAAGCTTAATTTAAATCTCCACTCAAGCTCAAATCTCCTCATTTCATTCTCGGGTTTATACCATCATTCCAACCTGTGTCCTTACCCTCATGAACGAGGTCGTGAACTGACTGTGCCTTTCTCATCACTGCATTCACAGGGCCTTCTGGAAAGGATGCAATAACCCGTCCAGGAGCCATACCAACTCTGCTGGCCTCCAAAGCTGATCTGCGTCTTTTCTGGACATAAACAGCCCGATTTGAATTTACACTCTCCAGGAGTTGGCTGTTCTCCAATGCATCACCAGGACGGCTGCTGCCATTTTTCAACAGGTCTGGTGTAAACCGATTGGTCTGGGTTGGTGGCTCGATTGGCTTTGAATCCAGTATCAGATTTGATGACGAGAGTGACAATCGTCTAGAGAACACGATAAAGAAATCCCAGTTAAAACAAGTAAGTATGTTGCCCTGGACAAACAGGCACATGCATTAAAAGCTAGTTTCTCTGGGATAAAGAGCCCTTCCCTATCTTGATTTTTTAAAGTAAAAAATGCCCTAGGCTGTTACCACTTCATTCTACTCATCCCTGGAAGCACTGGTCTTCAGGCATTTGATCTTAGGCTGCACGATCACAAATAGCATTGGGTCACTGTTTCCGGGGGGGGACACTGTAAAAGGTGAAGGCAAAAGAGAAGGAAAAATTCCAGGCAGAGGGAAGACTGGGGCAAAGTCAGGTCAGGTCGTTTCTCTCAGCTCACCTTACTAACAATGAAATCTTTTCCATTCTAAGATACCCTAAGAGAAAGTAATTATACTTTCTTAACATTATGAAAGCATAATTACTAGGAAAGCTGGTCAGTATCTTCAAGAGGAAAGCCTAATCTCCTCTTCCTCTCCACCTCAGACAAGCACAGTGGGCTTACCTCAGAAAAGAGGCAACTTTCAATTTGGCATGTTTGAACAGTTGAACAGATTAAAAGCCCAGAGGTTTTCATAATCTAAAACTACCTCTCTTGTTACATCTCTAGAGTGCCAGTGACTTCCTTCACTCACCATTACAACTCTCCAGAAGCTTACACAATAGCTAACCACTGGCTTTCATCCCAAAAATACGATCCTAACACGAGTCAGACTAAGAGGCACTCCTGACAGCAGCAACAGCAGCTGAATACAGCAATGACAAAAAAATCTCCCTAACACGGTGAATCTAGACACAGCTGGTGAAACATAGAAGATGTACCCAAATCTGCTCAGTCCTATACAATGAAATCAATTTGATCTGAGATTTCAGGTTGTGATTTTAGAGGAATATGGGAGTATTTGTTTGTTTTAAACATTAATGAACCCAAATCAACGAAAGTATTTACCCCATTTTTTGTTCTTTTGTTTGTTTGTTTTGTTCGGATTTTTTATTAAACAACAAGGGAAACAGCTTGGAGAGGCCTTTTGGGGTGCTTTAGGGTTGAGGGTTTTTTGGAAGAATAATATCCCCATGGGGCTTTGTATGACACACTAGAGCACCCTGTGAAGGCACGGGACTGAGAAACAAAGCTGAGTAAGAAAGGACTGTAAAACAAAGGAAAAGTTGACAAGCCTACTTTTATTGTCCAAGCTGAATGAAATGCAAAAGAATAAACAGAGCATAAACAGTGAAGAGTAAATTAGATGATTAGCGATTCCTCCAGCTTAATCAATCAAGGCATTAATCATGAAACAATTAAGCACATTGTTGAAAGAGGAAAAAGAACAAAACAACAGTGCTGCTTCAGGAAGAAACAGAACAGCTAAAGTGACACAGGATGGCCTGTCCAAACCACAAGGGTCTGCAACCAGCCTGCCAGGTGCTATGCTAACACTTTGCTGTGCCTAGGCACACCAAGGCCAGAAGTTTGCTCAACTATTTTGACCCAGGGCCTAGCACGAGACCTACTCACACTAGTAAAAATAGACAGACAGAAACACTCAAAACAAGCAGAGCCATACCTGAGAGCCGGGGACTGGGAAAGAAAGCGAGAGGAAATGCTGAGGCTTTCAGTTCTTTCCAGATTCCTACATGAGCCACCTAAAAATTTTGGTTAAAGAAGAGAGAAAAAGGGAGCAGTTTAGTTACAGAACAAACATTCTGACACATGCATTTTCTTATCACAGAGACTATCAAATGTTCCCCCATATCCAAGGGGATTTTTTGAGCTAAAACCACAGAGAATGACATAATTTCATTGCCTTTGCCTTTTCTTTTCTACTTAGATTACTCTGCCTTAAACTGCTACTCTCCCTAAGGGTATGCCTCCTCCTTTTTTGCTTCCCTTTGTGTCCTATCCTGCCTGTAGGACTGTGAAGCACTGGCATCAAGCAGAAAACAAACCAATCAAAGGAGAAGGAGGGAAGGGAAGAAAAAACAAAAATAATAAGAAGAAAACAGACAACTCACATAAATATTGCTGCCTGCAACCATTATCATTTCTAAAAAGATACGCTTTGTTCTGGAGTTGGTCGATAAAGACTAACCAGCTCCTTTGCCACTCTGATGTCTCCTCTTATTCTCTCCCTCCACCCAGCATTTCAGCCTTTTCTTTTGTGACATTTGTTATGCCTTAATATACCACTAGAGGCCACTACATGTCACCTATGGGGGGGTGAACACACAGTTAATACCTTCATATACAACAGGAAAAACTAGTCCGGGAACAAGAGAATGGCTCTTCAGGATTCCAGGGACAATACCTAACCCAAACTGACACAGACTCCAGTCTCGTACACAAACTTACACACAGACCGATGGAGTTAATAGATGTCACTATTCTCTAGGCCTCTCTACATTGGTTCCCCATTTTTGCTCCCTTGTACACACACACCCACAAAAGCCTAGCAGAACTTGTAGCCTGGTTTGATTTATACAGGGGACAAATCTGGAGTGACCTCACAAAGTCCCCCCATCAAGCAGAGAGCTGTACCTTTTCCATCAGCGGTGCCCAGGGTCCCAAAATGTTGCTTGAGGAACTTTTCCTGATCGGGTGTCTGGGGGATTTCTCCCTCTGGCATGCTAGTACCCACATCCTCTCCTTCCTCTCCCTCCAGGTCTGAGATGCCGTCCACACTTAGGGGCTCAGTGCTTTCAGAATCTGGAAAAAGGCAAAAGAAGTCAGTACTGTAATAGCATAATCACAGTAATATTAGCCAGGTTAAAAAAAAAATCAGCAAAGATGCTACATTGAACCTAGAATGTTAAAGCAAAAGGCAGTCAGCATTAAGTGTAATTCTCTAATCTACTATATCGCACAAACAGCATAGCCTATGGCATAATCAATACTAAACCTGCCTCCTTACCGAGCAAGGTAAAAGAAAGCCAAAGGCACAGAAGGAAACTGCACTTGAACCAATGCTGGTTTCTACAGTGGCCTCACTCAAGTGCCTGTACAAATGTGCCTGAATCTTTACAGCAATACTAGCAAGACTAATAGGAGTGTGACCTCAGTTCAGCTCCGGAAGAGGATCAAGTATTAGAGATCAGGATAGCAACTGATAAACATGGCACAGAACCACCCCAGCAAGTTTCTGCAGTGGTCCACATCACACATAAATACATTTATAATGTCTTTGCATCTTACCTTCATTCGGATGGTCTGGGCTGGACAGACGACTGCTGCTGTAATCTACAGAGCAGGCACTGTCAGGACTGTGTTTGTCTGGGCATCCATTACTGTGATAACCTCTACTTAGCTTCCCATGGGGCAATGCTTTTACCTGGAACTCACTACAAGAGAGACAGGAAAGATACAGCACTATAAGAGATATTTGTTTTACATGTAAAGGAGCACATTATAACTTTAATAAGGCCTTACCTGTGTTAGTAACATCTTTGATTACAAAAGTAAGGCTTTAAAGAGAAAAAGAGGTTGATTTCTCTCATCATTACACAGTATATTTTTTGCATTTCATTAAGCTTGGACAGTGAAGTCTCAAGGGGACTGTCTGACTTCCTGGGCGTTGTCAGTTTCCCATGATTACCAGGCACCAGCACAGCACCGCCCTGGCTTGATTTCCAGCACAGGTGAGGAACAAATGTAGATGTCTACGTAATGAAAAAGGGACTAAAACCAGGCCTATACCTGCATGATAGAAACTCCAGTTTGCCATAGATTTGAGCCCTAATATACTATTTTTTCCATGTTTATGACCTGCTTCTTTGGGCAACTTCTGTGTTGCAAAATAGAGAAGATTCTGGGTTTGAGCAAGACTGATTTACTGAAGAACATCATACAAAAATACAATATTGTAGGACAGAGTTCCTGATTTCTGTTGTGATTTCACAAGTCTTATTGTGTCAAATGACACCAATACCGTTCTTTTGCCTGATGCCTGAGGACTTCAGTTTTCCACTTTATGAAATACTTTGGTTTCAGATGTACTCCAATGCAAGGGAGGATGCAGAAGTCACTCAATGGAACTGAATGGCAATTACCCCTGGCAGCTTGCAAACTCTGTATACTTTGATATGTGTCCAGTCTGTATTCAACATCACCAGAGGGCCTCCCTTTCTTACATGACGGAGCAGCACATGGGTCCGCTCTGTTCAAAAGTTATCATAATAAAAATTAAAATGTAAATAAAGAGAAACTGGGAGAAACCTAGCAGCTTCATCTGCAAAATCTTGGTGTGCACTCTTGCATAAAAGCCCGTCTAAAGCTATCAGCCCACTCTTTGTAACAGAGCAGGAGGAGACAGAGGAAATTAAACAGCTGTTAGCATCAGGTTAAGAGGGAAAGGGAAGAACAAAATTCAGGGAAGGAAAAAAAATGGAGCACAGAATGAAACAGAAAATTAGGCGAGGCAAAACTAAAACAGAAGAAACAGCAGAGGAAGAAAAAAGGTCTCCACTGTCTCCAGTGTCCTTTTCAATTCCAGCTATCTCATGCAAGCCATTCTATTTCCCACAAAAGGGTCATCACATATACTACATTTGTTAAATTCTTGCCCAATTAGGTTTGAAATTGTCATAAATAATAGTGTACTGTCATTTCTCCTGGGCAGACATTTCACTGCCACATATACGTCACTGTTGGATGGTTTTCCAGCTTCCAAGTTCTCCCTTGCTTACTTCAATCCAGATAAGGGAGAAAGCAAAAAGGCTGCTCCCAAGTTGTTTATTCAACAAAAAAACTTGGAGGAGGCTGCTTATGTACAGTTTCCTCAGAGGAAAGATTATTTTAATGGTGCCTTCTTAGTTTCAGATTCCTTTGGCATTAGGCTGGCATAAAACTCTCAACTAAACATGCCTGGCATCAATCAGGCAGTAAGTCAACTCATCCAAGTTACCACACAAGCTGCAAGCAAACTAAAACAGAAACATCTAAGCCATGCACAGCAGAGAGCTTATTTTTAACCTGCTAGGGTCTGTTGGATGGATTTCATCTTGCTCAGGGTAGATTACACACTCCTCGCTCTCAGAAGGTTCGAGTTCCTGAGAGAAAATCCCCTCTTCACAAGACACAAGCCGAATCACTTGGGGTCGCACACAAGACTGGTTATCTTGGGGAGGTATTGAGTTGCCAACCTGGTTTAAAAAGAGAGAAAACTAAATATTACCAGTGTTTTTCCATAAGTCAGCAAGTGCTGTGCAGAGCTAGAAAGTATGCATTACAGCACAGAATATGATCAGAAATCTGAGATCAGAAAACATAGCACTCCTATGTCTTTCCTGTTCCTTATTCACTAAACTTGACAGACCACTGCTGTAGTTTCCTATTTTGTTTTCTGTTTGCAGTCCCCTAAAATTCTCTGGTAAAGTACAGGTCAGGTACACATCTGTAATTCCAAGCTCAGCTTCTCAGCTTGTTTTTGCCATAAATAATCAAAGAGCTAAAAGAAAACATGAGGTATTCCCTGCCATTGGAAAGAAACCTTGATCCCATATGGGCTCTGCTATAAGATGGCAGAGTCACACATTGCAGGAGTACTAACTACAAAAGAGTTATCTAAACAAGTTTCTCAGAAGGCATTTAGAGCCACCTCTAAAGATATAAAGAATGGCATCAGGTAGTAATAAATGTAGGTAATAATAAACAGAGGCAGGACAGATGCACTCAGAGTAGATTCACCTCCTCATAGTAGTACTGCCCTTACTTTGTTGATGTGCACAGGAAGATCTGCCTGCTCTTCTCTGTCATCCCCATTGCTGTTTTGAGACAGTGAGTCTCGGCTCGGAGAACGGGAAACAGAGAAAGACTCCAACTGACGCAAGTCAAGCATGGATTTTACAGTCATCTCTATGTTGCTGGTTGGCTGGGACCAGCGTCCACGTTGCCGGGGCATCTTGTTCATTGGCGCCTCTGAGCGCTGGATTGCTGCTATCTCTTTGGCCTGAAGGAAAATGAAAGAAAGATAGTCTTAGGGACTGAGTTCTGCTGATGGAAAAACAGGAGAGAAAACACAAGACCCACAGAAAAACACAATTACGTCCATCTCCATAAAAGCCCCAAAGCTGTCTGTGAGACAGCTTAAAATTCCTCCCTTAATCATAAAGCATCAAGTAAGGATGACACTTTTGTTGCTGCTTCTTGCATAACTGAACATTTAAATGTCTTGCTCGGATCCAAATATATGATCAGCTTCAGCACCACATGAGATTCAGGCCAGAAATGAAGGGGCAAAAGCATAACATCTGATGGGAAGATACCGATGTAAAAATCACAAGTGAAATTTTCTCTTAAACTAGGCTCTATTTTGCCATCTCCAAGTTGTTCTCCACAGAGAGGCTTCTCAACGCTTTCCCACCGCAGCTGCACCTTTCCCGCCAGTGCGAATGAAGTTTTTAATCTCCATGGGAATTTCTTTTCCGGTTTCCCTATGACAAGAAGTACAATTTGAAGGTTTAGCAACTCACCCTCCTCATTTCCCAATGGGAAAGGCTTCTTGAGAGAGTAAGGTCTGGATCTGGAAAGGGAGAAAGATATATACCTAGTTGACATCCTTGGCCAGCAGTCCAGCTTTTTAAAGACCTCTTACCTCATTTTTCCTCAAAGGTAGCATTCCTACACCTTTTGAACCAGCAGACCACGGCCAACACATGCTTTCCCATAGACTACCAAATTGTTGTATCAAAATTTTAATGGAGACATACTGGTTTATATAAGATTTTCACTGACTCAGCAGACCCATTGCAGAACACTTGCCGTAGTGCAGTGGCCCACCACAGGCTTGGGAAAAAACCCTGCTCCAATACACTGTAGCATCTGTGGTAAAAATACCTCAAATTAGTAATGGTAATCTCTACTGTATGTTTTATCAGACATCCCTAGAATCCTCCGTGAGATCTCTTTTGGCTTCTGTGGACTTCTAATAGCTTGTAGACCCAAGCCCAGGACACTAAATCAAAATTTGTTTGGCCAGTTGGAACTAGCAAGAAACTTGGCAATTTAACAATTGAATTTCTAATCAGAGAACTCCAAAATGTACCCCTCTTCAGATGCAGGAATGGGCAACTCGACATTACCCATTAGTGTCAATCCATCGGTTTCTGTCTTGGTCTTTCTCTTTCTGCCCGTATCTTGTTATCCCTAAGCCAGTGTTTCTCATCTTCTCCCCACTTCACATTCATGCCATTTTTCTCCATCTCTGCCCATGCCCCTCTCCCATTTATACCTGAGTCTCTCTCAGTGTTGCAGTTGGACTGAATATGGAAAGACTGCAGCCCACGTAACTCATCTTCATCATTCCCTTCATCTTCACCATCCTTGTCGCTGTCTGATGAGAGTGCAGGCACAGAGGACAGGCCAGAGATGGACTCGTGTCTGGGAGGCAGGAATTGGAAGGAGTATTATGGTCTATCTCAAGAATTGCCCACCATTTCAATCCTTACACCCAGCAGTTCTCCACCTTGTCTCCATCCACATTCAGCAGGCTGGCTCAACTCTCCCAAACAGCCCTCACTCTAGCAAAATCCATCTCTGAGAAACAGGGCAAGTTAAACCCTGCACAAAGATGTGTACAGCCTACCACAGCAATCATCTCATATGAGTAGAAGGATGACAGAAATCAGAAGTAAATGAGTCTGAGAAAGTGGAATGAAACTTGGCCTTCCATTTCAGATCCTGCCAATTGATAAGGTCAAGATGGTAGAGCATATTTGAAAGGAAAATATTTTTCCCACCCTTAAGCATTTCCTCTCTGGAACTGTTTTACACATCAAAAATGTCATAGAGATACTCCCTGTTTGACAGCAATTAGATATATGGCAAATTATCACATAAGAGACAGGTTCATATCAAGGATTGCACCACGCAGAACCTGAAGGCACAGCCCACACACCATAAGAGCACGGTGCTGCCTTTTTTAGCCTTCAAGCACAAGGAATAATGTAAAACATATTTTGGGCAGATCTTTAATCAAAGTAGATCAGACAAGTGTTCCCACACAGACCTCAGAGCCACTCCCAGGATAGAATTCCCCAATACCAATCAAGGACACTTACCAACACCAAACTCTGTCTTCTTTCTTTCTTCTCCTCTTCCCCTTCCTCCCTTCACCCCTTCAGTCAACAGAACCAAATGAACTAACCCACTTTGGACAATAATTGAACAAATGAAGAATCTCTCACAAATTAATTTGAGTGGCGCCCACTCCATGGCCTTGAGCTAGAGTGCCAAACTCATCATTAGTGACATTTATAGGATATCACTGGTGGGTGTTGAGTGTCAAGCATTATTCATGAAATAAAAATAGCTCATCCACCAAATACAGAGCAGCCTGGCAAGGGACCAACTTCTCCTGTAGCTGACAGATAGCAGGCAGTATTGAAACATGGTAAGAAGTAGTTAAGGTATTTTAATATTTTCTCTTCCCATATAGTGGCAGAACATTAATTTCCATTTTATTAGGAGTGGCTGAGCAATAACTACCCAGACCTTTCAGATGAGCTTTGAGGTGTTCTGGCAAAAAGAAGACTGAAACTGACTGTAGTCTGCAGAGTCCTCCAGTGAAACAGTTTCATGTCCTCATCTACTTTTGACATTTGAGTTTGTCAGTCTCTTCATCTTTTCTACTGTCTCTTTGTGTGTCCATCTTGTCACTGTTAGGTTCTTGTGTCTAAGATGGGGAATCCCAACAAAATTCAAGCACCACAGTACGTTTGAGGTTATGCCATGTTTCATCCTATGAGGTATATTACATTTATATATGCTAGGCAATATTAACTTTCTATCAGTAGCTTTGATAGCATCCTTGTGCTTGTATTCATCAAGGTTGTTTGAGGAGTTTATTGAGGAAGAAGGGTTGGATTACTAGACATTTTAACATCTAACTGGTTGAATACCTCACTATGATGAGGTGATATGGCAAGGCAAGGTTATATGTTTGCTAAACTCCTGTATGTCCTGTCATCGGTGTAAACGGAGAAGGGAGGATTGCTACCAATGTGTTTTATGTTACAAATAGAAAGATGGCCTCTGTCCATCAGATGGTGACTGACAGAATTAGGAAGGGCGGAAAAAAAGTATGTTCCAATATCCTCAAAGGAGCTGAGTAAGAGAATGCAAAACATATTTTGGAAGTCAGATGGGTGTTTTTTCATACCTCACAGGAAGCGCCAAACAAATTATGAAGTCACATGTGTTTGATACAAATGTAAGGTTATCTTGCATTATCCCAGCAAAAATTCATGCCCCCCCTTCCACATCCTCCTTTTTACAACTCAAATATGCTTTTCAAACTCGGTCCTGTGACTTGAAGGAAGATAACTGAATGGGATTTTCAAAAGGATCTTAGGCCCACTGACTTGAAACAGAGATATTCCTGAAAATGAAACCTAGATTCACAAGGTCTTGAGTGTTTTAACTGTTGTGCTTGCCCAAGTCAATCCCTCAATTCAGACTTCACTACTTTCTCCTTTCTTTCTCTGCCTTCCTCTACGTACTTTGGATTTTCTTCTAAGCCCCTCTGTTGCACACATCTCCTCAACACTCTTCCTCAGTTCTTGTTCCTGCTTAGATGGAAGTCAGAGTAATGTAGGGTGATGTTTCAAGCACGGGAGCTGCTTCCAAATAAGCACCACATGAGAGCATTTTGAAAGTGAAGGATTAAGACTTCTGGGTTTTGCTGAATTCCTGCTGGGAGCGGGTTCAGCCAAACCCCAACAAAGCATCATTATACCAGAATGAATGTTTCAGAGTAGCTATTCTAGAACAGCATGTACAGACATGTCCAATTCTCATGATACACGTGACTCACTTAGAGCAAGGATTTTAATTGTCCTTGCTGTTGTCTTCTTCCTTTGCTGAGGAACTATCCCATTCTAGTACCATGCCTGGATCTTGTTCTGCACGGATGGGCAGAGTCAGTTGCACTTCAGCTCCTAGTTTCTGAAGGGTCTGCCAGTACGGGGTCAATGGCAGGGAAGGACCTTCAGTTAGAAAGTCTTCAGGACACATATATAGACTTAAAAGTGCCATGTCTTTATGCAGTTCCAGTATTAAGACATCTGATATTAGGTACTCTGTATTATTTTGCATGTCCTAAATTCAACCCTTCTTTCTTTTCTTAAAACAAAACAAAACAGACAAGAATGGCAACTATCCATTTAAAGAAGTATGTTGTCAGCATTCCCACTCTGATCTTGTGTTACTTAAACCCTCAGCTTTAGGGGCATATTTATGAAACTGTAACATCCTATGTGGTAGGGATCACTAGCAGATTGCCTCTCCCTGCCCCGCTCAAATGCCTAAGGGTTTTAAAAAAAAAAGTTACCCTGCTTTTCCCCACAGAAGGATCGCAGTGCTGCTGACTTCAGAGTTTCCCTGCTGTTATAATTGCAGTAGTTCAGCACAGACTCAGGCACCACTTCTGATCTGGCATCAAAAGCCTGCCCCATTCTGAGCCCTGGAAACCGCACAGCTTTCCTGGACTGGACCAAAGCCTCACTGAGAATTTGATAAGGAGCTCTTCTTTCCAAATATATCTGACAGCATACAGTACTTCTTCAGCATACATATTAAGTTTTAGACAATTTAATTTGGATAACATTTCTATCTCCTGCTATTTATACTACAGCTTCAATGAAAGTCACAGAAAAAGTGACTTTTAAAATTAAAATAAAAAAATATAAATGCTCAGCTAAAACATGACTATAAGCCCTGCGAACATTCCACAGTAAAATCAATTTAAAACTTCCCTTCCAAAAATTTGAGACAAGCTTTTCTAAACAATAAATGCATACTTGGATCAAAATCAAAACCCTATTAAAAGGCCTTTACATGATTCCTTCTCTGAAAATATAAATGCCTCAAAACCAAAATGTACCAGCAATATCAGCTGAGCACAAGTTCTAATATACCAAACAATCAAAGCTCCTCATGTTCAGCAGATGAGAGAAAAGCACACATCTGCAATTATCACAACCAGGGGCAGAACTGAAAGGCTCTCAGGGGCTCTATGGAGAATGGTGGGTCATACAGGTCAGATTAGTTCTGAAATAATCCAATGTCCCATAAAGGGGAGTCAGAGAACTCCTTCAGAGGAGAAACTTTAGCATCTCTAGAAGTTTTTGGAGGGACTGAAAAGGCTGGGACTCTTCAGTTTGGAGAGAAGGTTGGATGGAGAGAGATTATGATAAAGGTTTACAAAACCATGGGGACTACAGATAGCTGGATGCAGAACGATAGTTCACCAAAGCTCACAATATTCAAAAGCAGGGAGCTTTCAACAAAACTAGCAGGAGGGTGGTTTAACAGAGACAAAAAAAGTCCCATTCTTTCCACAGAGAGAGCAGTGAACTCCGGGAACTTGTCACCAAAGGAGGTTGCAGAGGCAGACAATATTACAAAGTTCAAAAAGGATTTATACAAATTCAGTGGACAATGGGTACATGACCAAATGCTAAAGGGAACCAGTAGAGATGTACCTCCTAACATCCCTGATATAACAATTGAGCATGAGGCAAATGGACCACCAGGTTCATATAGCAAGGCACACACAGTGTCTCACTAAACAGCATCTTCCATTGTCACTGTCACAGGCAGAATACTGGGCTTCATGGAGCACTGGTTTGACCCAGAAAGGGATCTTCTGTGTGTTTATGCTCCAGATGTTGTTCACCTGGGCCAATCCCTGCCCTGCCAGTCACAGCTGGATAGAGACAGCACTGTCCTGAATTGGAAATCTTCAGCTCCCCACTGCCTTGTCAGCTCAGTTTTGTTTCCCCAGTGTTTTTTTGATTATTCATCCTGTCATACACTCATAGTATGGAACTAGCAGAATGCATTACTTCCCCCACCAAATCCTAGCAATACTGTTCTAGAGAAAATCTAGTAGAACAAATAACATATCACCAGGCAGGGAGCTTTCTTATACTACTGTAAGTCCTTTTGAGACAACAGTTCTACATCGCAAAGTGCAACCCAACTCTCCACTGCAACCTACACAGACAGACTTTGGAAACACAACTAGAACAGGTACAGGGCATCTAGAAAACCAATCTTACTCAAGTTCATTAGTTTTCCTTCTCCCACCTCAGTAATGCTGGTCCAATAGGCTCTTCCTCCATATTCAGTCCCAATCCAAAATGCTCTGGAGTTATGTCTTTGCTGATCTCCAGTGACCACAGCAGTTGATCAAAACTGAAAACAAGCCTTCAAAGCTGACCAAACAAGTAGATTCCAGGCTTGCAAAGAGGTTACCAAACAAGTTTAATAAAGTTCTGGGCTTGGCGTGGCACTAACACCGCCCTTCAGCAAGCGTCTGTGACGGAAACAAGTATCACCTAATGCGGAAGAGGACTGGGATTATCTGTCACAGGCTGAGCCTCGGTAGGGTAAGGCTGCAGCTGCTGGAATAATGGAGAGTCTGCTATAAAAAGCACATTGCTTGACAGCTCCAGAATTTTGGCTAGAAAAAAGGCTTCCTGAGTTCTCCCAGCATCATTACCGAAAGCACTTATTAGACAAGGCTCATTTCAAGACTTTCCCAAATGAAACTATGCAGACAGACTTGTTTCAACATTACTTGCTCCCAAAGGGAGTGGGAAGATCCTTGTGATACTCTACACAACCACCAGTGTGGTAAGTCCTCCAATGTTTTGGCACTTTTATATCCAGAACTCAATTCGTAGTCATTTGGAGGAGGAAAATTGTGGGACATAGCATCAAAAATCTGTGTTTATCCTTTTTTACCCACTTTGATCCCGTACCAGCTCAGTCAGGACTCTCTCCTGCACTGCTTACAGTCAAATTAGTCTCAGCTACTTACTAACTACAGAGAAACCAAATACATTACACTAATAATCCATAATCCCCTGTCACTCTTGTTCTGTTTAAAAACAGGGTCTGTGTTTAAGCACCACTTTTGAAAGAAAGGTCACCAGATAAATTTAGATCTATTCAGTTTGTAGGCTGTGGTAGTTTGTTTTTAGAGACGTTGTTTACTGAGCAAAAAATAATAATATGATTTAGCTGCCAAGAACTTTTCCATGGAAGTGATTTTTATATTTATTATTTATATTATCATTATTTTTAGGTGACCTTTTTCAAAGCCTGCGGAAAATAGTTAACGAAGAAACAGCACAACTGTAAGGACCCTTTCAGAATTATAATCAACATGGCAAACACATACAGCTCACAGGTATACTTCAGTACTGACACTGCAGAAAACAGCCTTTAAATTGCATTCAGCCTAGATCCAGAGAACTTTATTCACGAAGGAGCAAGGCTTCCCTGGTGGGATGCTGTGTACCAGCCTCAGTATTACCAGGTAAACTGCTTATTAAAGTTTCTGACCACATCATTAAACTAAATTAAGACACAAGGAGCATTGCATACACATTGCAATCAGTGAAGCAACACTAAATAAGTCTGTCTGGGAGATCGCAGTCAGGCTTCTATATCCAAAGAAGGGGGGCACAAAAAACATGGCAAATCCAACAGAAGCGTAAGAAACCTTTTGGAAGACACTATCAGTGAAGACAGCAGAAACCTTACAGTTGAATCCCAGTGCCACACTTTTCACATTAAACCCTACAAAGTCAGCCACCTCTTCTGCTCTGCTCACCTCATGAGTCCAGTTGTCTTGTGCGGAGGAGACTTTTCTGCCTGCTTCCCTCTCTGCTTCATGTCAGACAGTCGCTGCCGCATGTTGATGGTCATCTCTGAGCTCAGACGCCAGATGAAGATACAGCTGAAAGAGGGAAAGGTGAGGCTGGGGTCAAGTCTCAGTTCAGTTTATTGGTATTATCAACTCCCACGGCAGAGGCAAACAAGAGCCCTTCTGTCTGTTGCGGAGAGAGATACATGCAGAAACAGCTTTACAGAAACTCAATCCCATCACAAGCCTCATGACAAAAGGGTAAAACCTGCCTGGCAAAGACTCCCTGTGCGTGAGAGCAACTGCAGAGATATTTGCACAGACTCATCTCTGATCCTATACCTTCCTTTGACTATCTGAACAGCTGCTGAAGGAAATGCCATAACAAGTCCCTCCATGGTCAGCAGGATAAGTGGAGCCTACAGATGTCCTTTGCATCCTCTAACAGTGGCTAAGCTGCAGCCTCTGATTGCAACTACCCTCACAGGCAAGGCCTTCCTAATGCCCGCCATCCCATGGAGCGCCTGTGGGGTAATAACAGTTAAGCTTGTGTGGCAGTACTTGCTGCAGTCAGGGTGTTCCTAATATTTTACTTGGACTCCCTCCAGGAAACTTCTACGGAATTTAATTGAATTTAGTCAATGGATTCAAAAGCGTTTGAGAGAGGGAAACAAACAGTGTGATCTCACTGGTCTCATTTTCTTCAGAAATCTGGCTAAAAAACTGAAAAAAAAAAATCCTCATCACATTAGAGAATACTGTATCTCATCTTCAGCTACTAGAAAGTAAAACGACCAGCATTTTCTTTGAAATTTAACCTCAGTGCTAATTAATTCTTTTCATCTCACCCATCTTTCCTGTATAGCTGGGTATACTTCCAGTGATGTAGAAACAGGGATGGTGCTTTTGCTATCACTTATAAAATCCTGCACCCTATTTTGGAATCCGAAGAGGTTTTAATCCAGTTCTTCAAGACCCATCAGTGCCACCATACTCATGGGTACTCCAATTCACAAAGGAGTTTTCAATGAGGGGCTTTCCCCTCTTCCTTGCTAGTCTGTAAAAATTCATTTGCTCTGCCATTTTGAACAATGACCATGAACTTTCGTCTCCCTGACCTGAGGCAAATGCTGAAAGCGCCAGGATCCTGAATGCCTGCATCTTCTCCATTTTTTCCTCTCGTGAGGAGACATTTTAAAACATTTTTATTTCCATATCACACAAAAAGAAAACAGAAACCCCACTTTGCAGTCTGTGAAGATTTTAATGAAAAACTAAAAATTTCCTTCTTGCCCCTCAGTGCCACTCTCTTTGTGACAAAGCTCAGGAGCATCACTCCCAGCTACTGAAGTCACACACGGACGCTTCCCATCAACAGTGAACACGCTGTCATCCTCCCACCCCAGCTTTTCAGCCAGGAGAAAGTGGTGAGGCACTGCATCTGGGAACTATGGCAACCCGGGGCAGCCAGCTGCTTCCCCTCAAGCAGCAGCTCTCTCGAACGCAACAGCAACGATAATCTGCTGCTGAGAAAATACTGAAAAGCAGGAAACAAAATTCAGAAAGCAAATCTGGCTTGTTCATTTATCCCACCCCCACAGCTATCAAACCTAGAGATAAGCAGCAAACAGTATGAACTTGCAAATACATTAGCATTCAACACAAAGCTCTACAGAAGCATGCTCCCACCTACCCCTTTTGCTGCTTTTTTTTTTCCCCTTGCAGTACTTTTCTTACATGGGTCTCCAATTCCTTGTGCGCTTCCTCATCTCCATTTTTCTTTCTATTCTCATTTTTATTCTTTGCACATGCTGCTGTGTGTGAATAGACTATTTTCCCTGTTCTCCTTTGAAAAACATGCTTTCTCATCTCCTTACAGCCAAGTTCTTCATGAATCCTTTCCTCACTTCTCAGCCACCTCCTCCACATCCTTAGTGAAGAAAATGACCCTTTTGCTCATGGAAACGGTCAACAAGGGAACACTGCACTAAATCACAAGGACCACTGGGGACCTCAAACCTTCCATGTTTCTGGAATTTATCAGAAATCCACAAACAAAAGGACTCTCTCTTCTGCAACTTTTCTCCTAATCTATTTACACACATGAAAGGTAAAGAAAGAGGAAAACTAAATTATTTACTTTTTACTGAAAGACAGAAATAACCAACTGATGCTATTTATGGTGATATATTGTATGTTCTGTAACAACTCACCCTCTAAAACTCTTTTTCCAGTTCAATTGTGTTTTATTACTAGCAAAAAGAAAGAGAGAGAATCTGGGTTGCTCTGGCCTTGAAATAGCACTCCAGGAACCATATTTCCCAAAGGAAAAATTTTATTCGGTTCAACTGATTTAAGTATTCACTGATTCCAGAAGTAGTGGGTCCACTCACTTCTACAATCATCATAGAATCATAGAATAGTTTGGGTTGGAAGGGACCTTTAAAGGTCATCTATTCCAACCCCCCTGCAATAAGCAGGGACATCTGCAACTAGGTTGGGTTGCCCAGAGCCCCATCCAGCCTGACCTTGAACGTTTCCAGGGATGGGGCATCTACCACCTCCCTGGGCAACCTGTTCCAGTGTTTCACCATCCTCATTGTAAAATATTTCTTCCTTAGGTCTAGTCTATATCTCCCCTCTTTTAGTTTAAAACCATTACCCCTTGTCCTATCACAGCAGGCCCTGCTAAAAAGTTTTTCCCCATCTTTCTTATAGGCCCCCTTTAAGTACTGAAAAGCCATATTAGGCATATATTCTTCTTTTCCCCTTGGGCTCAGTCTGATGATTCCTTAAGCTTTTTGTGAGCTGATTTAGCTCACTAAATCAACAGAAAACTCAGATGTAGTGACCTGAATCAGCTTAATAAGGGGTCAGCTGCACCACAGCTGACTTACGGAAGCAGGGAAGAGGACCATATGGACAGGAGCAAAGAGTGGGGACAGGCCTATGCCTTTTGCTGCTAGACAGGCTCATCCATCTGGTGAAATCTCACCAACAGGAGCACTGTAAGACAAAGTTTTGGCACCACTCGTCAGAACACTACAAGCTGCCTTACATTACAGACCTGAAGGCTGGTAAGGAAACAGGCCACATCCCTGTCTCCTTTTCAGCCGGGAATAGTACCTATACTCAGAAAACCACAGGGGAAGTACTTCACATGGGTGTCTCATTCCATGGAAGGATAATATAAGCTCTGCGAGCTTTGCCAACAGTACACAGTTAGGATTCAGAAAGCTCTGAGGTTTATTTGGAATTCATAAAATATCTCCCATTTAAAAAAAAAAAAAATCTACCTTCCTTCAAGACACACGTTAAATCCAGCGTGAGATGGCATGAGCTGATATCACAAACAAGCAAACCCCTCTTACCTGTCACCAGAAACAGAGATCAGATGTTTGCAGTCATTACTGAATTTCATCCCAGTTACAATCTCTGTGTGGAAAAAAGCACAAGAGAAAAAAACATTCCCTGAATTATTCCAATGGGCAGAAGAGATCATTAGCCAAATAGCCTATGTGTGCTCAGTAACTCAAATTCTGATTAAAGCCAACACACTTCACAGATCAATATGCTCCAATTACCGTAACTATTTAACAAAGAATCTAGGCTTGACAGGGAAAGGGTATCCCATGGCAAAATAAGCACGAAGACTGAAGTCTCTTTTTGCCTATAACAGAACAACCCCTGCATGGTAGGAGTATACCATAATGAAACTTAATACATGCTGCAAAAACACAGACTACCTTATAGCCTATTAGAAAATTGTGTAAACAAATATATGGCCTGACAGAGGGGTGTCTGTGCTTGTGTTTTGCAATGCAAAATGTAGTCTGAAAAAAGTTGAAATTGCAATGAAATAAGCTATTACAACTTCATCCAACTATAACCTACTCCAAAATACACATTAGGCAAACTTTAGTGGGGAGGAACCTTCAGAAAGCTTTGACTAGTATCAGATCCTACTATATAGTCATCAGCAGACACAATGCATTTCCAGAAGTTTACGTGCCTTACCTGAATGTCCATACATGGTTGCAACACACTCGCCAGAATAGAAATCAAAGATGGAGAGGTTCTTGTCAGAACAACTGGTTGCAATATAAAGACCAGAGGGATCTGTTTGCACCTGGTTTAGGAGATAAGTGCAAAGATCTGGTGAGAAAGTGCCTTCAAACTGCATGAAAATGGTCCAGAATACCCAAGACAGTCATAGTAGTTAACAGAATAAAATGCAAGCAGCTCCTACAGGACTCCAACTAAGTACCAGGCTATCCAACATCCCAGGACAAATCTCCAACCTGACTAAACTATTAAAACTATCTCCAACCTAATTGGAGACTGAGGGCACTTGCATTAAATGTCTTCATGACTGTGAAGGCACCACCACCAATGGACAGACTTATACCTCTCTCTCCTACCTTCTTTTAACCACTGGGATCTTACTTTCTTCTATCTTAAGATCAAAACAAAACAAAATAAAAACACACACACGCACCAAAACACACCTTGCAAGAAAAAAAAAATCAGAGCTGACAGAGTTAAGTGAAATATTAAAAGACTCCAATCTTGAGGAGAGAAACCAAAAAAGAACTCAACGCTGCCGAGAAGTTCTTTGATAATGATGCTGTCAAATCTCCAGCAATTGAAATTCCCGTTTTTGGGTGGTTGTTTTTTGTTTTTTTCTTTTTTCATATACACCCATTTGTTGCTTTATCTTGAGTCAAATATAAAACCCCCTCCAAATGCCTCACTAGGTCTAAAGCAGCACTACACAGCAAATACAGCTGCTGTCACCAAATATCCTGCTTTGTCCTTTGTAGAACTTTAAGGAACTGAGAGTGAAACTGTCTGGGTTTTGAGGGAGATATGGTATTTAAATAACGTTAACTTTTTTTTGTTATGCTTCTTTTGTTGCTGTGTCATAGAATCATAGAATGGTTTGGGTTGGAAGGGACCTTAAAGATCATCTGGTTCCAACCTCCCTGCCATGGGCAGGGACACCTTCCACTAGACCAGCTTGCTCAAAGCCCCATCCAACCTGGCCTTAAACGCTTCCAGAGATGGGGCATCCACAACTTCTCCCAGCAGCCTGGTCCAGCGCCTCACCACCCTCATGGTGAAGAATTTCTTCCCGATATCTAATCTAAATCTGCCCTCTTTCAGTTTAAAGACATTACCCCTCGTCCTGTCACTGCATGCCCTTGTAAGAAGTCCCTCTCCAGCTTTCTTGTAGGCCCCCTTTAGGTACTGGAAGACCGCTAGAAGGTGTCGCCAAAGCCTTCTCTTCTCCAGGCTGAACAACTCCAACTCTCTCAGCCTGTCTTCATAGGAGAGGTGCTCCATCCCGCTGATCATCTTTGTGGCCCTCCTCTGGACTTGCTTCAACAGGTCCATGTCCTTCTTGTGTTGGGAGCCCCAGAGCTGAGCACAGTACTCCTGTTGGTGTCTCACGAGAGCGGAGTAGAGGGGCAGAATCACCTCCCTCAGCCTGCTGGCCATGCTCCTTTTGATGCAGCCCAGGATACGGTTGGCTTTCTGGGCTGCGAGCGCACATTGCCAGGTCATGCTGAGCTTCTCATTAGCCAACACCCCCAAGTCCTTCTCCTCAGGGCTGCTCTCAATCCATTCTCTGCTCAGCCTGTATTTGTGCTTGGGATTGCCCCAACCCGTGTGCAAGACCTTTGCACTTGGCCTTGTTGAACTTCATGGGGTTCACACGGGCCCACCTCTCAAGTCTGTCAAGGTCCCTCTGAATGGCATCCCTTCCCTCCCAGTGCGTTGACCACACCACACAGCTTGGTGTCACCTGCAAACTTGCTGAGGGTGCACTCCATCCCACTGTCCATGTCGCTGACAAAGACTTTAAACAGCACCGGTCCCAACACCGACCCCTGAGGAATGCCACTCATCACTGGTCTCCACTTGGACATCGAGCCGTTGACCACAACTCTTTGAGTGCGACCATCCAGCCAATTCCTTATCCACCGAGTGGTCCATCCGTCAAATCCATGTCTCTCCAATTTAGAGACAAGGATGTCATCTGGGACAGTGTCAAATGCTTTGCACAAGTCCAGGTAGATGATGTCCATTGCTCTTCCTTTATCCACCAACACTCTAATCCCATCATAGAAGGCCACCAAATTTGTCAGGCATGATTTGCCCTTAGTGAAGCCATGTTGGCTGTCACCAATCACCTCCTGATTTTCCATGTGCCTTAGCATAGTTTCCAGGAGGATCTGCTCCATGATCTTGCTGGGCACAGAGGTGAGACTGGCTGGCCTGTAGGTCCCCGGGTCTTCCTTTTTTCCCTTTTTAAAAATGGGGGTTATGTTTCCCCTTTTCCAGTCAGCGGGAACTTCACCAGACTGCCATAATTTCTTCAAATATGATGGATAGTGGCTTAGCAACTTCATCTGCCAGTTCCCTCAGGATCCATGGATGCATCTCATCAGATCCCATGGACTTGTCCACCTTCAGGTTCCTTAGATGGTCTTGAACCTGATCTTCTCCTACAGTGGGCTCCTTCATTCTCCCAGGCCCTGCCCTTGCCTTCTGCAACTTGGGCGGTGTGGCTAGAGCACTTGCTGGTGAAGACTGAGGCAAAAAAGTCATTGAGTACCTCAGCCTTCTCCATATCCTGGGTAACCTGGTCTCCTGTTTCCTTCTGGAGAGGGCCCACATTTTTCCTAGTCTTCCTTTTATCACCGACATACCTATAGAAGCTTTTCTTGCTGCCCTTGATGTCCCTGGCCAGATTTAATTCTATCAGGGCTTTAGCTTTCCTAACCTGATCCCTGGCTGCTCAGACAATTTCTCTGTATTCCTCCCAGGCTACCTGTCCTTGCTTCCACCCTCTGTAGGCTTCCTTTTTGTGTTTGAGTTTGTCCAGGAACTCCTTGCTCATCCATGCAGCCCTCCTGGCGTTTTTGCCTGACTTCCTCTTTGTTGGGATGCATCACTCCTGAACTTGGAGGACATGACCCTTGAATATTAACCAGCTTTCTTTTCTTCCCTCCAAGGCTTTATCCCATGGTAATCTACCAAGCAGATCCCTGAAGAGAGTCTGCTCTCCTGAAGGCCAAGGTAGTGAGCTTGCTGTGTGCCCTCCTCGCTGCCCTAAGGATCTTGAACTTCACCATTTCATGGTCACTGCAGCCAAGGCTGCCCTTGAGCTTCACATTCCCTGCCAGCCCCTCCTTGTTGGTGAGAACAAGGTCCAGCATAGCACCTCTCCTTGTTGGCTCCTCTATCACTTGGAGAAGGAAGTTATCATCAACGCATTCCAGGAACCTCCTGGATTGCTTATGCCCTGCTGCGCTGTCCCTCCAACAGATATCGGGGTGGTTGAAGTCCTCCATGAGGACTGGGGCTTGTGAACGTGAGGCTGCTCCTATCTGTCTATAGAGGGCCTCATCCACTCGGTCTTCCTGGTTGGGTGGCCTGTAGCAGATCCCCACTATAATGTCACCTATCCCTGCCCTCCCTCCTCATCCATCCCCAGGCAGAGCTCCATGGACTCCAGCTGGTCATTGACATAGAGGGTGACACCGCCTCCTCATCTCTCATGCCTGTCCTTCCTAAAGAGCCTGTATCCTTCCATTCCAACACTCCAGTCATAGCAGCCGTCCCACCATGTCTCTGTGATGCCAATAAGATCACAGTCCTGCAGGCGTGCACACATCTCTAGCTCCTCTTGTTTATTCCCCATCTACGTGCATTTGCATAGAGGCATTTAAGTTGGGTCCCCAATGGAGCTGACTTACTGGCTGGAGCGGCTGGAATTTCTTTGTGCTTCTCTTCAGGTGCTCTCCTGCTGACCTGTGATCCTTCTCCAGGCCCTGGGCATCTATTGCTGGCACTGGCATCAAACTGATACGAGTGGGATGGATTGAGGTTCCCCTCCCCCAGCAACTTTAGTTTAAAGTCCTCTTCATCAGCTTGGCAAGCCTATGACCGAAGATGCGATTCCCCTTCTCTGACAGATGGACCCCATCAGCCCCCAGTAGGCCAGGTTTCTCAAAGTGAGTCCCATGGTCTAAGTAGCCGAATCCCTGGCTGTGGCACCAGTCCTGTAACCATTTGTTGATTTGTCAGATTTGACTGGCCCTTTCAAACCCCTTCCTTTTGACCGGGAGGACTGATGAAAAAACTAGCTGCGCTCCAGAGTCCTTTACTGCCATTCCCAGGGCTCTGTAATACTTCTTGATACCGCTCAGACTGCTCCTGGCTATATCACTGGTGCCCACGTGAAAGAACAGCAGCAGATAATAGTCAGTGGACTGTATGAGGCTTGGTAGTCTCTTGGTGACATCCCTGACATGAGCCCCAGGTAAGCAGCACACCTCTCTAAAGAGCGCGTCAGGTTGGCAAATGGGTGCCTCCATACCTCTCAGAACAACAAAGCTGTTTGCTTTCCTCTCCCTTTTTACCCAGTTATTTACATCCATCAATAACAGAATAGACTAGACTATTTCAGTTGGAAGGGACCTACAATGATCGTCTAGTCCAACTGCCTGACCAATTCAGGGCTGACTAAGTTAAAGCATGTTATTAAGGGCATTATCCAAATGCTTCTTAAACACTGACAGGCTTGGGGCATTGGCCACCTCTCTAGGAAGCCTGTTCCAGTGTCTGACCACCCTCTCAGTAGAGAAATGCTTCCTGAAGTCCAGTCTAAACCTCCCCTGGCGCAGCTTTGAACCATTCCCACGCATCCTGTCACTGGATACAAGGGAGAAGAGCTCAGCACCTCCCTCTCCACTTCCCCTCCTCAGGAAGCTGTAGAGAGCAATGAGGTTGCCCCTCAGCCTCCTTTTCTCCAAACTAGACAAGCCCAAAGTCCTTAGCCATTCCTCACAGGACATTCCTTCCAGCCCTTATTAATAATACTGCTGGCCTGTGAACCTGAATAGAAATATTTGGTTTAAAAAGTAGTAAAGCTGTCAGTTAAAACAAATACAATGAAGAAGCTTGTTTAGCAACTTAACTTGATATTTTGGTTATGTCAATTGGTCTTCCCCCTTTAAAAGACAAGAATGCAACACTTCCACATCCTCTGGCATCACTCTTAACACTGAATCTTGAACGCACCTGGTTTACCAGGGGAAACCCAGGACAGTGGCAGAAGCAGGCGTGCTACCCTACCCCAAGGCCTGGATGCGCTCAGCAGGTAGGAAACACAAACAGATTCTCTCTAAGCTTGTCCAGTGCTCCAAGACTGAAAGAATATAGACTTTTCAGGGCAGATGCTACTTAGTTTCATCAGAGTTTCACTTGTATTTGCCCTCAGGAAACCACAAATTTCTCGAACACTGATCAACAGGCAGCTCCACCTTAAAACTTCCAACAAAAATAGTCAAGAAAGCCAGACCGAGCTCTCTGGAGCAGAAAGCAAAGGATTAAATTAAATGGACTAAATCATCTTCTGACAGATAGTGGTGCAGTTCTACTTGCTGTTACAGCCTGTGCCTCACTTCAGAAACAGGACAGAGAGAGAAGTTACACCTCAACTTCAGCATTCATTGACTCTTCCTGGTTTAGCCTGATGGAACCCAAATACATTACCAGCCCTTAAGGATGGAGGGAGGAGGAAGCAGCAGCAGGATAAGGGACAAAGTACGGGGTAAGCAAAAAAAAAAAGTTACTGTGTTCAGAAATTTATTTTATTTTCTTAGCCCTGAGCTGCATTCAGAAGAGCTACGAAAAAGGAAAAGGGAAGAAAGAAAGCAAGCAGCTTACTTTGATGAGGGTGCCATCTTCACCTTGGGATCCTTTGTAAAGCTTCTTCTGCTTCCCACTGCTTATGTTGAAAACCCTGAGGGGGACGACATAAGACAACATCACTCATTTTGCCCAGGTACTGCTCTGTGGCTTTTGTCACCAGGATCCTTTTCTCTTTCTGCTCCTCATTCCACATGAGATACAGGGAACAGGGCTAAGCCACAGGAAGTGGAGAAATGATCTCTGTGAACTATAACCACCAATCATTTAAAGGGTTTACGAAACAACCTCAAAAGTAATGTGGAGGCCCAAGACTGGATGATACGATATGATACGATATCCAGTAGATTATCTGAATTAAAATTGAGGATTGATTCTCCAGCCGATAATCAAAACCAAGTATAGCATCATGGCACTGAAGGAGAGATCAAATGGCAGGAAGAAAGCCTTGCCATGCCTTGTAATGGCTAATGGTTATGCAGTGGCAATGGCTCTTAATAAGCTTCAGTCAGTCCTCTCTGCTATACAAATACCTGTGGCTCCTTCATACTAAAGGAAAGGGCAAAGAGAGCAAGACTCTTTATTTACATTCGAATACAAAACCAAATTACATTCAGTAGTGGTATTTAGCTATGACCAAAACTCTCAGCATCTCACCTAGATACAACAGGAGGAGACATACAACTACAGAGGGTCTCCTTTGCTTTGAAGGTAGAAGCAGACAGATTGGAGAAATGGATAAAAAGGGAGCAGAGAATGGATTCCACTTGTCCAAAGACAGTCACACTTGGCTCAGTTTTAGGTTCCTACAGTCCCAGCTATTCCACAGGACCACACAGCTTTGCACTAGACATACGCTTAAAAGCAAAAATTACCACAGCACAGAAGTTCTTGCCCCACAGCTCAATGATGTGCCAATGAAAGCACACTTGCTCTCCCAGTAGAAAGGCTTTGCTCTGCAGAGCAACCCAGCAAGAAGCCAAGAGTCCCATGAGCATTTGCATATATCCCCAGCTTTTTATCAGCCAGGGGAAAGGCAGAGTTCAACCTCACAGAGTGTGAGGTGAGGCCTCAGATCTGTCTGAAAATGCTGTGTCAAAGAACCTAGAGGAATAATGATGGAGATGGCGCTGCCTTGGCCAACTCATTTATGACTGCAAAAATATTTTCAAGACAAGAAGTAAACTAACCTGATGTTACGATCCTGGCATCCAATAGCTGCGTATTTCCAGCTGGGGTCCACATCCATGTCATACAGAGTGGTCTTCCTAACAATGTGATGTGTTCGGGTAAACTGAACGCCTTCTCCTGTCTAGGCACGTGGATAAAGACTGTGTCAAAATCCAGTAGTTATCCCATTATTAAAAACTTCTACATACAGATGAGTCCTCTCACACAGCCAGCACAAATCAACCCTTCCCACTAACCAAGTCTGCTGGGACCAGCCAGGACTGGAGGCACAATGAACTCCTCTCCAGCCCATACTCCTTTACCACCCCTCACAATAGCCCTGGCAGTGAAAGAAAAGCAGATATCCTAAGAGTTTTCTACTTTGCATCTTGCTGAGAGAGGTCAGGCTGGGAGCAGCTGCATGCTTCACAGAACTAGTTCTCCGAATGTAATCTCTTGCATTGAGTCAGTCAGAGACACTGAGGCTGAAATAGCAACAAGCTCACACAGAAACTCTGATATCACTCTTTAAAGTAGTTCCTTTGTGGAGAGACTATTTAAAAAAGTGCACAAAAAAGCTGTAATAAGGTTACCTTCTGCGCAGTGCGGAAATAGATGCTCTTGTCTGCCCCACAGCTTATCATTCGCACTTTCCCATCATTGGCTGGAACAAAAAGGCAGGAGACGATCAGAAGATAAACACAAATACCAGGTGGAGGAAATGTTTCAATTTATACCACTGCTCATTTATTCCAGTCCTGATCAGCCAAGACTGACTCCTACCTAAACAGCAGGATGCCACGGCAAAACAGAAGCCCCTTCTCAGGGACAGCATTTGTTAATGCTCAGAGTGCATAAGGCCTTAATACAGAGGCTTTACACAACAGATTAGCATGTAATTCTGTCTTCTCCCCCAACAGTATGCTCATGTGCTTATTCTCTATGAGCCACAGCACTCTCTGGCAGTATGACAGGTTCACACTCAGTATGAGCTGAAAACAGGCAACAGGCACTTGTCAGTCCTCAAAGTCAGTCACCTGCTTCTTCCTGCCCTTTCTTACAGCAGGATCAGGCTTTCCTTCTTCCCTTAGCACTCTTTTGTAACCCATCTGCTCCTTCAGCAAAGCAACACCTGATAAAACTCCAGGTAGTGAAAACGGATCCAATATCACTCAAGTCCACTTGAACTACACCCACTTAGAGCAGGACTGCACTTGGCTCAGAGACTAGCACAAAGGCCTTTGCTGCCAGGGCCTTGAGCGCAGTTCCCTCATCTCCTAGGAGTTCCTAGGCTGCATTCAAGGCCAGCTCACTGATAAGACAGACCTGTCAGAGAAACTTCTCTCTTGGAGTTCCTTGAGAAAACACTTGAAAAAGTCTCACAGCAGCTTCAGGGAGCCTCTGCTATGAGGCTTCAGCAAGGTCCCTTCACCTGGGAGCTACTTTCAAGCTGAGGTTCTCGTCCTTGAACCGCAACTGAGCTACACTGCAGCAGCATTGCAGTCACACCTGTGCCTGGCCACATACCCTACTGATCTGAATCCTAACCCTGACCCATGGACTCAGCTTCCTGATTTGAATTCAAACCTGCCTTGCTACTAGGGGCTTGCCTGGCAGGCACTGAACTGTGGCTGACCCTACTCACTGTCTCCATACTGATCCTGACCTTGAATTGCTGACCTGTCTTATCACTATGGATTTGTCTGGACTACTGGCTGGATCTAGTTACTGTCACTGGACTTGATCTGTTCCACCTTGTTCAGGTACTGTGGGACTTTCCCATTGCCAGTGAGGCCACTGCCTTTGCCTGCCTTCACCCTCGGCTACTGGCTTCCCCTGGCAGAGCAGCCAACCCTTGTTGTTCCCTGACAATAGCACAATACACCACACTGATATCTGACCATCACTGAGTGCTGGGGATGCAATGTGCTCCATTACCATGAATGCAAAGTCTTACACTGGTTTGCAATGACAAATTTACTTGTGACTAGTTAATCCCAAAATGGTTTTTTGTGGGTTTGGGGATTTTTTTTGAGGATGACTGTTCCACAGTTCTCCTCACTAAGAACAGTGTGTAGCCATCTGACATCAGTTAAAGGGAGTAAATCATTACAGAAAACAGCTTTCCAAGGAAATGCTGAGGACTTCAATCAGGAGAGGTTTTCTGAGTGGGGAGGAAGGAGAGGAGAAAAAGACAAAAGGGAAAAGAAGGCAAGTATCGTCAAAGTATCACCTTCTGTTAGGACTGCAGCTACAGAAGATGACAAAAAAGCAGCTGCAGCTTCAGCCTGGCCTAACCCAGTGTTTAAGCAGTTAAAATTACTTTCCAGCTACAATGGGACAACAGCAGTGCTCAAATCCAGCTTTGGAGGGAGGCTGTGATTCTCTACCTGCAAACTTCACAGCAGTGATGGAAGAAGAATGTTCATCCAGGGTCTGCTGCAGGCTGTAGTCCTTTCCAGCATCCAAAACATGAATCAATCTATCCCGACTGGCTGAGGCTAACAGCTTTAAGCCTGTCAGAAAGTTAAAAAGGGTGCAAGACCATTACTAAAAAGTAATTTGCTCTTCCAGTCACTATTTTAAAACAGCTTCTCAAGTCATCTTAGGGACAAAACATTATACTGTAGCTAACTGCATGGATGGACACAAAGGAATGCCCCCAGATTTCACACTATAACAACAGACAGAACAAGTTTCAATCTCAACCTACAATATTCCAAGGAAAAGTATGAGAAAGAAGCCTTTTTCAAAGTCTAGCTCTACTGGACCAATGCTACAAGCCTGCTCTGAAATTCAGGAGTAGCTCACCACTGAAAATTCTGACATACCATGGCTGGACATTCTGATTTGCTCAACACTACAGTCATATGCAAAGGGGAAGAAGCTCAATTGCATTTACCTGTGTCAGGTTTGGAGTACTCCAGACATAGGATCTCAGAGTCATGGGCTTCCACCTTCAGCATTTCCCTCAGAGACTGCAACTCATATATCCTAAGACACAACATGGCTGATTTCAGTATGTTTAATAAAATTAGCATGACCTGGTTTTGATTCTTGTGCCTGTCCAGCCCGCAATCTGCACAAGAAGCTCTACAGGATTACCTGAGAGTGCCTATCCTGTCCCCCGAGGCCAGGTGCTCCCCACTGGGACTCACACAGACAGTGCGTATCCCCACCTTTGTATCCATCACTTGTGCATCAGCTTTGTCTGCACATCCTGCTGAGTTGTAATCAGTGTCCAGAAGTACCTGAGTGTTGTCATCTACATAGATGATTTTCATCAAGTCCTGGAGATACAACACACACGGAAATATTAACTAGTTACAAAATATTAAAGTGACACATCTGCCTTAGAAACTGGGCTCCTGGCCAACATATACACCTCATTGGCAGTAATGCTGTAATTGGTGGGACCTTTTAGCTAGGAGCAAGCACTCAGCCCCTTCATATTGTAGGACAAAAGTTTCACAGCTGTGTCTCACAATCACCCTTTGCAAAAGATTCCTCTTCAAGCTAGAAACTAACAGCATCTCCTGCACAACAGACAAGCTCTGGGATCAGTGATTACAATGTAGTAGGGGGACACAGCAGGAATCTGAAAGACTTCTAGGGATCAGCCTTTTGAGAACTGACAGAAAAAGCAGGAGCTTTTTCCACCATGAGCTGAGAACGGGTAGGTCAGGGCTGCTGTGCCCATGGATCTTCCAACACAACTGAGAATGGAAGCAAATGTCCATAAGTAATCACTGTTCTGTATGAGTATCCTCCCTCTTATATAGATGAAGTGAGTGTAAACTGTTTCTCATTCAATTCTCCTAAACCTCTGCCTCATTTAATGCACCTTTTCCAAACAAATCATAAAGTGGTTACACATTACAGAGATGGAGGAAAAAGAGAAACAGCTCTCCCAAAGCATATGGCATGAGCCATTTTGGAAGAGACTAAGCTTGGCGAATCCTTGGGTGGTTTATGGAAAAAGCAATAGTCCCCAGGGCCATTTCAGACAAACTGTCTTTCCACCTGATGCTCCCTTCATGTTTCTTCAGGTTCATACATTTTACCAGATTTGTGCTCTGTTTACAGAGAAGCTTGTATTGACTTAGAGATCCAAAGAAGTTTGGGCCTTAACTTGGAAGTACCTGTGTGTGAGGAAGAGCAACCCCAAGGGCAAGGAGGTGATCAAAACCTGGGATCTTACATTGCTGAGGATGTTGCGGTGCAGGGCTGTGCCATGAATGTTGGAGCTCTCGGTGTTCCACAGACGAATGGTGTTGTCAGAGGAGCAGGTGATGAAGGAACCAGGGGGGAGGCATGACTGATTGTTGTCCTTCACCTCCGGATACATCTAAGGGCAGGTAAAATCAACCCCTGAATGAGATTGCCTGGCACCCTAGACACTGGTAACAAGTTTCAAAACAAAATGAGATAAAAGGGCTGCCCTCTGTTTTGTAAAGGTGAGAGCCAGCCAGTTCTCCTAATGAAAACCTGTTTGCAGACCAGAGCTTCATGTTCGCTTCAAACAAATGCTCACTGAGCTTCCCTGAACGTAGAACATCTCTTAAAGAAGTGCACAACAAGCCAGCATCCTTTGTTTCTAATAGTTCAAAGATAGCGCCTCAAAGACCACGCAACAATGACCATGCAACAACAACTTTGCACTGTTGTTTGCAACTTTCAACTACCACTGTCAATTTATAATCCAGAAGGAAAGGGTGAGATGCAGTTAATAAATAATAACAAAAAGAGTCCTCAATCTTTTCCCACTTTCTTACCACTTCCCCCTTTCCTGACCACAGTTGGACATACTTCAACATATTAACAATTACATTGTTTCCTATACCTCCTTTCCTTCCTTCTGTCCCTCTGAGGGAAAGCCAACTAGACAGGCTGGAAGATGACAGCCACTTGAGAGGCTAATTCTGGATGTTCTGGTAAATAGGTTAAGAAGGATCAGAGTTGAGAGCTTATCACTTTTTTAATTCCTTTGACTTTGGAGCACTTGCTCACCACAGACCTCAATTTTTTTTTGAGGTCAGCAGTAAACTTGTGCATTTTGTGAAAGCAGCCCCTCCATTCAGCTTTGTCCAGTTCTGCTCCTTCTCCCACCTCTCACCTTTTAATGTTGAGATTTTTTTTCCAGTAACACACTACATCCAATGCATTTGGTCAGCCATTGCAGAGCAGCCAAAGAACTGTTCCCAGCTCCAATTCAAGCCTCGTAGCAACCACACCAACCACAGGAGGAAATCTGAGTCAATTCTTTCTCTCTGCAGTAAGTGTTTGCATTCAAATCTGGCAGCTCTTCAGATGACTTCCTCAGCTGCAACTCGCAATTCAACACTTGCGTCTGCAAACAACATACCTCAATGTTCCACACGCAGGAAGAGTGGTACAAAGCGGAGTACACCTTGCCCACTTTCTTCGGGTCTTTGACATCCCACACATACAGGCTGTGGTCATTATATACACAAGAAAGCCACTGGTTGGTGGGGTCAAAGGTCAAGGCAATCGTGTCTGGATACTTCGCATCAGCCATACCAGAGAAAAGACGACTGCACAAAGAGAGAACAACAGCCTGGTTAACTTGCGCTCTCTTGGAGTCAAGAGCAAGCAGGTGAAGCATGAGAGCTCAGATTCTCCACAGGGCACTGGCGAGGTGAACAATACACTGTGGCACATATAGGTAAAGAAAGCCTTCAACGAGGATTGGCAAACAGCAACACATGAAGGGTTTTCTCTAGCATAAGCCGCCACAAGCTGGCAGACAGAACTGTACAGAAATCACATTACCCACCTCAGAAGGTGAGAAATAGAGAGGCAAGGCAGAAGATACTGGAGCAAGGCAGGAAAACAAGACAACAGAATGCACAAGATTAAGGGAAAAGACAGACTACAGACAATAGTAGATTGCAAGGGAGCCTTCAAAAAAATGTCCCATGAGAGCCTGGGCATCTCTTAGCAACATCATTATATTGCTATGGAGGAGAGCCTTCAGCCCTTACCAGCGATAAGCAAAGGATGTGCCACAGTACAGGAACAACTGAAGTGTGCCACAGCACCCTGTGCCCTCTGCCTGCTTGCTCACAGCCACCAATGTCAAAAGACCTGAGCAATCCCAGGGAGATGAGGAGCAAGATATACTGTGTAGTCCAGCAACTAGCCTTAGGCTGTAGCCCAGCCATACAAGGCAAGGCTGCAACAACTCAGGGAGATCGGCAACAGTCTGCCAATTTTAATCCATAAAAAGAGCACACTCCAGATGGCAAAGGTCTGGGGAACAGTTCTAACCCCACAAGCCTCCCTTGCTCCCTTCCACCCTCTCCACGGTACCTGGCCTCAGTCACACTCGCGATGTCTGTTCCCAGGAAGTGCGGCTTTGGCAGTGTGGTGACAAAGTGAAGGTTCAGAGGGTTAAAAATCCGCACGGTGCCATCAGCGCAGCCACAGAAGATGTAGTCATGATTCACAGAGATGCAGTTTGCCACAGTGGTCTGAGGAGGACACAGCACACAAGAAGGCGAATAAGCAATGTGCTCTCACTTCAAAGGTCATCAGACACATGACAGGGAGAATAGCAAATTGACAGACAAAGGAGTCATGGTCAGAAGATCTGAAGTGAAGTGAAGTCAAGCCCTGGGAGTAAGGAAAAGCCTAAAAATCCATTTTTCCTTTCTGAGGAGCTTCCCAGCCAAGGTCTAGTGCAGATTCCAAGTGGTTAAGGAAAAAGCCCAGTTCCTCTGCCGCCCACTGTGGTGGGAGGTCAGCTGAGCTACACATTTGCTCCAGCTGAGTCTTACTCGGAACATAGTTTTTTGTTCCTCTGTGACATTCAGCACCACTGGCAGGCAAGCAGCACCTCACTCTGTACTAGCACGCCAATACATTACCTGTCACAAGGGGATAAGAAAAGAAAAAAAAATGGATTTTCTTCCCCTTCCCATTGGGATCTGTACAAATGGCAGAAAATGGTACAAAATGGAGTGTGGTGATAAGGGGACGAGTTTGATGTGAAACTTTTTTCCAACTTACTGTGAAGCTGTCTGTATTCTGAGCGAGAGTGAAAGGCATATTTTAGAGAGGAAAGGAAAGAAAAGAAGAGGCATTTCACTTAAGTGAAAGTGTGGAAAGATTTTTCCCTTGATTTTAATACACTGGATCCTTTCAGGTGGGCATCTTACATTCAATTGAAAGGAAACTAAGCATGATCAAATTGTTAACTGTGGGCCAACCTGGTGGTTTAGAATAGCCAAACCAACTAGTACCTTGGGAACCTGTATTTGAGATGCACAAGCCAAGTAAGACACTGCAGAGTGGGCAGAAATCAGAATCCTTCTAAAACTCCTACTCGTCCCGGCCAAGCCAGAAGGGACAACACGGGGGTTGCCAAAGCTACATAAGGACACTGCTTTGCCAGAAGAGCAGTAGCTGTAACGCTGAGGTCTGAGAATGAAAGAGCCTCAATGATTAATAAAATCCCTTTGCCAAGAAGCAACACTATTTTTGCCTGGCCTTCCAGAGTAAATCACAAAGTGGCAGAGGCCCAATGACTTTCACTGCTGGTGGTCAGCTTGTGCTCTGAGTGCCCTTATTATTTGTTGTTCCTGCTCTGCTTCAGCAGGCACAAATATTGCAGGACAGGAGGATGTAAAACTCACCCTCAGCTCCACCCACTTGTCTAGCAGCCTTTTTTCATTGAATTCACAGAGCAGGCCTGAGGATGTGATACAGAAGGTGCTGTCAGCTTTTTTGCCCCTTCCACAAGCCACGTCCGCAAAGAAGTTGTTCCTCAGTTCTCCAAGCAATCCTGAGCGACCTAGCAAGGGGACTGTGGCATTGACCTACCAAGAAAAAACAGTTCGTTAGAAATAGAGCGAGGCGCTCCAGGCAGACAGACATTTTTTAGAACATCAAGCCTTGAGTGCTGAAGTGCCTCAAAGAAGGAGAGCTGCAAACAGCCTACAAGGAGAGGTAGTGACACATTCTACTTGCTGCAGACCCATTGGTTGCATAGTGTATTGGGACCATCAGTATTAGCATGTCAGTGGAACGTAACACTATTAGTGCCACCAGAACTGCGCATCCAAACATATGACCCAGAGACAGCAGATCAATCACTGGAAGAACAACCCTTCCATGGCCAATCTGTGATTTATACCAAATGCCAAAGGAGGGTCCAAGCATGAAGTAGGAACATCTGTTCGTGAGCACACAGAAAAATTATCATATGTGGATTCTGTCCCCCAGAGAAGAATAGAGCAGCTGAAAGTTTAAACACTTTAGTTGACGCTTCAAAATAACGCTCACAACCTTTTGAGATGCTCATACCAACATCAAACAGCTCTCTCCACCTCTGTGCTCCAAGGAGTTCAATGAGTGCAGCTCTTTTCTAGTTTTTTTGTCCTTTGGTATATGTGACTACTAAGGAACAGGCATGCTGCTATACAACTCCAGGAGCCATGCCCTTACCTCAGCACAGGGTAAGACAAACTTTTGGTGCCACCAGCCCATGGGGAGACTGAGACTTGAGAGCCAGGGGTGGAGTGCTATCCCTGAATCCCAGCAAAATCAAAGAGTTCTCACTTCCTACAGCTCACTGGAGCAAAATCCACCCGTAAGATGGAATGCCTGTTCACAGGTTGGCCTTGATGCACTTTCTCTCACCTTGGAGGTTTTGCTGTCATCCAGGTACCAGAACTTGATATGTCGATTTCCAGCAGTGACAAAGTAACTGCAGTCCTCTGAGAATGACACGGCTGTCACTTTACTTGAGACTTTGTTGGCTGCCACTACAATGTTTTTCTGGAAACATAATTGTTTAGATAGCTTAATTTCTTTGCTCAGAAGCAAAGGAAACTCATTTCAATTACAGGCACATATCCAGTACAAGCGCTGCAGCAGGGAAAAGATGAGACCCAAAGTATTCCCCATTCATCCTTGAATACAACCTCCCCAGCATTAGCTGAGAGCATTGATTTGGCAGATAGTACAATTCACATTTACATTGAATTCCACTTCCACATTGACTGGGATCGAGAACAAATCAGCAGGCCCTAGTGCCTGCAGGGACTTGCTGTCTGAGCCATGACAAACATGTTGGTTTCACAATCACCAGGAGCTCAAAGCAAACCCATTTCCCTTTCTAAACAGCAAAAGCATATGTAGGCCAGCACAAGGAGGAGCTTTCTCAGCCCCCAGGCAGCAATGAGGGCAAGGCATTCAAGATGGGGAACAGGTATTTTCTGCAGGAAAAACAGTACTGGTTCTTCCGTAAATTCTCTCTTCTCTTTAAAGACATGGCACTTTATTGAAAGACCCAAAACACAAAAAGACCATGCCTGTATTAGAAGGGACAAAGCAAAACTTGCTCCTCAAATGGGCACCTCAAAACATCAGAGTTTAGGAAAGGAGGAAGAACATGGCAGGAACAGAAAATAGGAATGGACACTGCCCAAGCAGAACGGTCAGATGGCAGGAGTTCCCTGTCCACCATATCAGCGCTCAGTTTTCCTCTCCCTGCTTTTTCTCCAGGGATTGGTAGAAGTAAGTTTTCCCCTCTGCCTGTGGTAGGTTTTCAATCATGAGCACATGGTAGACAACAGTGCACCACTTTTTATTCTCGCTCTGTTTCCTTTACCCTTCCTTTTAGGGACTCAGTTGCTCCCAGCCTTCCCAACACAATACCCTCAGCACACAAATCACGTCATTCCAAGGGCCCCATCGGATTGCGTGCTGACAGAATTGAAGAAACCAGCAATAGAGGAGTCTAGGCTGCTACACCGTCACTATGGAGGACCCCTCAACCCAGACTGGGGGAAAAGCAAGGGGGACAGCCATTAACATAACTTCTTTCAAGACCGTGCACAGACAAAGGCTTAGGACCCTTGCAGACCCCAACATCTGGATCGTTCCTCTGGCCTTTCATTAGGGAAGCAAGGGGACCCTACAGACAACAGGGGTTTTCTTTTCTATCACAGTCAAATGACCGAGTAAGTCTCCCAGTCAGGAAAAACAGGGAAATCGAAGCAGCAGCACAGTGGATAGAAGGGTTGTGGTTAAAAGTGCAGGGAAGTGCTTCAGGAGATCCTTTTTCACATCATGGTCTCTTATTCTTCTTTGACTTTGGTCAGGTAAAGTCCCTCTAGTTTGGGTACCCAGCCTGCAAAATAAAGGCTAGCTGGACCTTCCGATAGTCACAGTCTGGAGCATACGCTTAAAGTGCACGTTCTTCAGTGCAGAAGAGTGAGATAGTCCTTACCTGACAAGCGCTCATGCACATTATTATAAATAGGATCACAGTGAACAAAAAAACCTGCATAAGCAAGGGAAAACAAAGCTACTTGTACTGTCCCACACATGCCATGCATTATGACCATCTCCAAGTCACTACTTTCATTTGTATAACTAGAAAGAACCAAAGGCTGAGCACTCAGTTTTCAACACTGACATACACACTTACATTTTATCACTACATATTTCAGCTATACAAAAAACCAGCAAGGTCAAACTTCAGCTCATGCAGGAGACAACTAACAGTGAGATCTTAAATTACAGCACAGGAAACGTGATGAAGAGAGTAACATACTAAATGAGCACAGACTTACAAGCTGCAAGAGAAGAGAAGGCTCCGGGGAGACCTTACAGTGGCCTTCTAGTACTTAAAGGGGGCCTACAGGAAAGATGGGGAGGGACTCTACCAGGGAGTGCAGTGATAGGACAAGGGGTAATGGTTTTAAACTGAAGGAGATAGATTTAGATTAGATATTAGGAGGAAATTCTTTACTGTGAGGGTGGTGAGACACTGGAACAGGTTGCCCAGAGAAGTTGTGGATGCCCCCTCCCTGGAAGTATTCAAGGCCAGGCTGGATGGGGCTTTGACCAACCTGGTCTAGTGGAAGGTGTCCCTGCCCATGGCAGGAGGGTTGCACTAGATGATCTTTAAGGTCCCTTCCAACCCAAACCATTCTATGGTTCTATGATCATGTGAGATTTAACAGATGCATTCAAGTTTTTTTTAAATCACATCTCTTTTAGAAAGGGTTACAGCACCTGAAGAGGTAGCAGGAGCTGAATAAGTGCTTAGCATTTATTAATACAGAAGACTCCAATTCTACTGACAATAAATGTTTCTTTTCTTATATAGAATCATAGAATCATAGAATTGTTCTGGTTGGAAAAGACCTCCAAGATCATCGGGTCCAACCATTAACCTAGCATTACCAAGTCCCCCACTAAATCATATCCCTTAGGGCCTCGTCTAAACGCCTTTTGAATACCTCCAGGGATGGGGACTCCACCACCTCCCTGGACAGCCTGTTCCAATGCCCGACAACCCTTTCGGTGAAGAAATTTTTACGAATGTCCAATCTGAACCTCCCCTGGCGCAACTTGAGGCCATTTCCTCTTGTTCTGTCGTCTGTTACTAGGGAGAAGAGTCCGACCCCCATCTCTCTACAACCTCCTTTCAGGTAGTTGTAGAGAGCGATAAGGTCTCCCCTCAAGCCTCCTTTTCTCCAGACTTAACAACCCCAGTTCCCTCAGCCGCTCCTCATAGGCCTTGTGTTCTAGCCATAGGACTTGTGTTCTAGGACAGCACACACTTAAATGTTTTCTAGGGGATAAGACACGGGCTTTGCTTCCACAGAGTGCTGCCCCAACCCAGTGGCAGACAGAGTGACCTCCATTGGCTTTCACCCACTGTGATTTCTCTATGGTCCCTTTCTCAGTCACCAAGGATGGGATCAGAGTATCACAAACCCTGACACAACAAAAGCAAAACAAGTCATGAGCATCCACTACACCACAAAAGAAATCCCTGGCTGATGAGAGTTTCCTTCCTCAACCTCATATATTAGTTTTTAATAAGCCTCTAAAAAAGCACAAGGCTTTGACAAGGTTTCAACGTCCAGGCTTTTCTGGCTGGACAGCAAGATGTCACACGTCTTCAAGTATAAAGAATATCCTTTCACTGACGTGACTTAGACCTTCCCTAAGGGACCATAGTGCTCTCTTATATCCAAACGTGTCTGTGTCTATGAATGTCAAAAAACAAACAACAACAATAGAATTAAGAAAAAGCAGAAAGCAAGATGGAACTGAAATAGTTTACGGTCAGACTGTCCACTTTTTTCATTTAACAACATCCCGTGGTCCACCCAACCTCCTAGAGAACTTACCTTCCATGACCACACGTTGACAATCATGTCATGCTGGTACCCCACTGAAACAATGTACTTGGAGCTGGGGGAGAAGGCCACGCAGGCCACGCCATACTTGTGCTCCTGGAGCTCAGCCACCTGGGTTCGCTCGGCCACATCCCATACCCGAACTGCTGGCATGTGTCCGCTCTGGAGGGGACAAAACCAGACACAGAACAGGAAATGTAACGCTCGAGGTCAATCGAGCATGTAAATGTGTCGGGGCTTGGAAAAAGATGTCTAGATGGTGCATTCACAATAGGGTTAGAGGTTCCTCCGATTCTTTAAAGGCCAGATTGAGACTGACAAACTAAGGAGTATATGCATTTCAACAAGTGTCTGAAAGAATTAATACACTCTCCCCTTCTTATGCTACTCACAAAACAGCCAGACACTAGAACAATACTGTTGATGCACACCCCTGATCTTTGCAATGGGAACTTGCAGCCAGCTCACGAAAAGGATTGTAATAGATCGTATCTCTGGACTCAGTGAACCAAAAGGCCCTCACATCCTCTGCTCTTAACACAACGTGGACATCCGAGATCTCAAGCCAGGTCATGCTGTACAAACACATGGGAGGCCTCTGGGAGGCTAGCAGCATCATTTCTGTCACAAAGGTAACACACAGATGCATGCTGCCTGAAAGAGTACAGGCAGGGTAGTGTCAGAGAAAAAGACATTGAGGGAACAGAGCCTCTGGTTTTACGCTTGTTCTCCAGAGAAACAGAAGGTCATAGTCTTCAGAAATGCCAATTCAGCACCTTCTGCCAGACAATTCTATTCTTGTGTTAAATTGTTTGTTATTAAACCGAAATAAAACAAGGCACACAAGATGAGCTGAAATGCTGGCCAAAAATGTGCCTGATGGGCAAATCCTACTCAAGAGCCTGCTCATGATTTCACATTGAAATCTGTCAAAACAGTAGCTTGCAAGATAACATAACCATGGCAACATGGCAAAATGGCACCTTCTCTGATCAGTTTTAAGTAAGTCATTTGATTGTGTGGGAGAGGCAAGTCTTATCACAAGGAGAAGTCAAAGCTTTAAAAACTCAGAACTGTGCATGTTTTAATTGTCTTGTTCAAAAGCTTTGCCAAGCAACTGCTTGTGGCCTGGAAAAACGCTGTAGTCAGGTTTTACTGCAGTTGGTACAGTTCTCCCTCCTGCAAGGCAGAGCTCAGGTCTCAAGGTGGCTGGCAAGATGTTACAATGAGCTGAATCAGCTGCTCTTCAAAGCAATTGCTGTACCTAAACACATACATACATATGTGTGTATATACAGACATATATATATATTTCCCAGCATCTTAGCATCTACCCCAAGACCTTAACAAATTGAATCCGTATTTCACCATTTAAGAAACACTCACCAAAAGTGAGCTCTGTGTGATGCCCATGGATGAGGAATCTATGCCTCCATGGGGAGAAAGAAAAAAAAATTTAAAAAGAAAGAAAAAAAAATCAATTTTCTTTTGGATTTGAAATATATGAGAGACATTTAATATATATGGCGGCCAAGGACTAACCTCCATGCTCTCCTTCCTGAAAAGCCAGCCATGCAGAAAACTAAGGTGTTACTAGGCAGAATTAGCATGAGGCTGCTAAAAGTAAGCTTGACAAAGTGAACTCAGAAAGCATTTCCTTATGGGACAGAGGTTCAACTAAGATGGGACTGCTGACACCGGCAGGGGACACTGCTACACTAAGTAATAACTCAAATGTCAGACACGTGGGAGGATACTGAAAAGAGAAATGGTTTTACAACAGGGCAAGAGGAGACATGTTTTGCAACAAGGCAAAAAAAAAAAAAGCTTTCAAGTATAACTGGAAAGACTTTTTTTTTTTATTCTGAACTTGCCATTTACCCCAATGAAGTTTCAAACTGAAAAGTTTGAATTGTCAGTAAGAAAAATACCCACTGCATTTTTCACCACTTTTCCTACCCCACGTGAAAATAATAGAGTACCAGAGATTTAAAAAAAAAAGAAAAGAAAAGAAAAGAAAAGAAAAGAAAAGAAAAGAAAAGAAAAGAAAAGAAAAGAAAAGAATGCACCAGACAGAATCATCAGAATTGAACACCAGGAAGAAAGAAAAAATAGATACATTATAATTTTAATATAAAGTGGTTTTATTACATTAAGACTTCTAGAGTGTAAGGAGGCATTAAAACAAATTACAACTATAAAACCTCATGCTTTCACTAAAAAGTTAATAACAACAACAATCTCTGATGCTGTGATGGAAAATCTGTGCTTACTTTTTCTGTGCCAAGGTAGCCTCCATCCCGAAACACTGTTGTTTCTATCCTTGGCCTGATCCATGCAGGATTCAGGCCCAGCTTGGGAGCCACCCAGTGACATGACAGCTGCCATCACGATGGCTGCACTAGGGACCTCTGGAGCGAACAGCCTCCTCGTCGACAGCTCCGACAGAGGGCTGTGACATCCTTCTCTTCTCTGTGGCTGAGGCTCAGGAGGGGACCTGTTTCACACATGCTCCCTCCCCACATCTTACAGAGGCACAGAGACTAGTGGTAAATTACCATTAATCACACACAAGAGCAAACCTAGCCCAACCATACAGGGACAGTCAGCATTTCTGTGGATTTCTAACATCCAGCAATTCCAGCCTCATGACACAGCCTGAGTCTTGAACTTCTAATGCAGAGCAGACACGCAGTGCACTCATCCTTATTCTCCCCCTTAGGCATGTTTGGAAAGAGGAAGCAATTGTCGCCCTCAGCCAAACGTACAATGCCAAACCACAGGCACCAGCATCTTCTGTCGCTATTCCTAAAGCTCCATTCCACATGCACTTTTCACTTTTTCCACAACACTGTTACTGGCTTCTGTTACTTTCTGAAATCCTAAAGGGACAATGCTAAACTCAGACCAAGACTAAGGACCATCCAAGTACTCTTCATTGATGCTAGAATAGAGCCATGCTGTGTCCCCTTCCACTTATTTTCACTCTACCTTTGGCACACAGACACCACCCCAGAAGATCCATCCCCCAAGCTGATGAGAGACAACTTGCTGAAAAGTCGCCAGCAGGAGCACCCAGAGCCACCCATAACCCAGTAGGTCCACCCAGAGATGCAACACTGAAATAGATTTGTCTGTGTCAAGGCAGCTCACTGGCTTGTTTCTTCTAAAACTCTCTGCCCTGCTTCAAAACGGGATGGACAAGGTGCGCCCTCTCTCCTCTCACACTTACCTCTCCTGTAACCAAATATTTTCCATCTGGAGAGAAAGCAAGTGCTGTAATTGTTTTCCTAAAACAGAGAAAATGACACTGAGCAACATTTCCAACATGTGATTTCATTTCAATACGTCATGACTGGGGAGTAGGTTGGGATGAACTGGAAAGAGGTTAAAATCACACATAATAGCCTGACACAATGGTTTTGCTTTACCAGAGGTCTAACACTTGCCATGAGGATTCCCTGCTGCCCAAGTCTCAAGCAGCATGCCTACAGCACCAGAAAAGCTCCAAAAGTCAAGGTTCATCCTTGTGCCTTTATTCCAGATGCAGGACGACATCCTAGTCCTGGCTTCAATAATAAGGTCATAGTTTCAGGTGGAGGAAAAAAAAAATCAGATACTATGGAGCTCTAGTAAGACCTCCCCCCCATGTCATGCCTGTTAGCAATTCCTCATGGGACCACAATGTTTATGAGGTGGTGCGTCATCAGCACTAGTACCGCACATTAGAAGGAGATGGAATTAAACCGGCAGGCAGCCTCTCCCCAAGGCAGCTCTCACTGAGGGGATTTAGCCTGGAGCAACAGCAGCTCCTGCATTTCACTCAGGCCATAAAACCTTGAAATTCACCTCCCACAGAAAGCAAGCCCATCTTAAAGCTTCACTCACCTGGAACTGTTTAGAATATGGTGTTGCTTATTTTTTCTAGGGTTGAACAGCACAACAACACACCTAGAGGGAGGAAACAGAAGAACAAAAAGAGTTGACATGACCATGTATATAAAGAAAACCAAAGAGCTATCCCTGCTGGCAGAGCAGCAGTAAAAGCAGCCCCAAAAAGCTGTTTCATCCCTTAACATCACAGGCTGAGCTGGGGTTAACCAGAAATCACAAAGGAAAAGAGCAGCCCAGAGGGGAATCACAAGTCTCCCATGTTGAGGAGTACCATGGGCTAGTACCATAAATAATTACCTTTCTAGCATCTGGGAGCCCTGAGTCTCTGATTGCTCAAGCTGGACAGAAAGGTTAACCATGAAAGTTTGTGCAACGCCCTTAATGGATTATGTCCCCTGCCATAAAGGTGACCCTATGTACCGGGCACCAAACCAGCATGCCTAGAACAGATTAAGAAGGTCAGGAAGAAGGAAAGAGGGGATCTTTCAGAAAAGCTCTCAGAGGGGGAAAGAAGGAGAGGAAGAGGGGCTAAATTTCTGTGCCTGGCCATAACACTAGACAGGAGAGAAACTGTTGAGTACCGCACAAGAAGTGGCTGGCCACTTGAGAAGTGAGATATATGATGCCAAAAACTATTGACCTAAGGGACGTATCTGAATAAACAACTTGCTCAGGGGCCTCGCAGAAATCTCTCAGCAAGATGAACTGCAAAAGCAAGCAGTAGTAAACTCTTGGTAAGCAATATAATCCCCTCCATTGGGAGCAAAACAGTCGCTGACTGGGAGGGGAAGGAAGGAGGAGGTCCCACTTCCCCACAGCACATTGCCTTGGTGCCTCAGCGCACCACAACCAGCCTGGGGCAGTCCCAGGTACTGGAGCCTTCCCCACTCTCCACAAACACCCTACACACAATTTTTAAATCCTCACATAGCAGCATTTCTCTCGTAGCAGAGAGCAGTAGTGACCAGTAACAGAAAACGCATGGCCCTTACTGCCCCCTCCCAAAAGCATAACTGTTAAGCGAATAAAAGGAGGTAGAACAGCAATTGCTCTGATGACCTTGTACCCTATCTCTCACTTCACCTCTAAAATGGAAATTGCGGGTTTCGCCTGTCCCTCTGCTAGCACATGCTGCCAGTGCTTGGGGAGTCCCAGCTCCTCCTTTGCTGCAGTGCCAGGGAAGCACTGTGGGATGCCCCTGCTCCACTGCCAGTAGCCCTCGCCGTGCCAGGGACTTCACTCACGTCATCATTGCACTGGGGCTTGCCCGCAACACGTGCCAGGCTACAGACGTCAGTCAGCGGGAGAAACACGCAGGACAGAGAAGCAGAGGAGTCAGCCTGAAGCAGCCAAGCAGAAAGGCAAAAGCTGAGGCATCACAGAAACCTATTGCAGCACCCCACCTACAGACCTCACCAACATTTCAAGACGGGCAGTGCACGCTCATGCACAGGACTAAGCACACCTGGGCCGTGCTACCCCGGACAAGAGCCGTGTCCTTCCAGGCCCCTCTCCATGTCCCCAGCAGCAGGCAGGGCTAGCAGTGCTGCAGGCACAGCTCAGGGTTGACAGGGACCCGCGATGTCTCTGGCATCTCCTGGCCTAGCCCAGGCAGCTGACCTTTCCCTTGGTCTGACCGGGCTACCCTGCCAGAAGCAGTGTAAATTTTGAAATGGAAAAGAGAGCAGAAAGGAGGACTGACACACCAAGACCTTGAGCTCAGAGTCCTTAGCTGAAGCTGTCACACTCCATTAACATTGCTAGCTCAAAGCGCACACCGTCAGAGGGTACCAAAGCTTTAACCTCCAAAGCACCAACCATTCACAAGATATGTCCCTCCCTCCGCTTTAGACTACTCTACTCTTCTCCACTCATGCTCTACCCAGAAGGGCAAGGCAATAAAGGCACCAAACATTTTGATAGTTAAGGCAGACAGCCATGGTTGGAGAGGTAATCTTGTGGAAGAGCGGGGGAAAGTGTAAATAAGCAGTTTGTTCAGACTGGGATTGATCCTTCTGCACTTTTTACCCTGGGGAACCAATCTAGAGAGTTTCAAGTCAAAGCTATGCTATATGTTTCTGAGGGATTAGCGTAAAGAAGCAGGTGGTTTGTGATCCATTAACAAGTCAGGGGAGGTTAAGCCTCGCAAATCACGAGATGTGAAATAGGAAGTTAGCAGATGTGAAAATCTATCTAATCCCAAGCCTCTGGCTAATCAGAAAAGCAAAGCAAAACCCCATTACGTGGCATTGGATAGGGTTAATGGACCAAAATCCTGCTGAGTTCTGACAGGGATGAATTGTGCTCAAAATAAGCTTCAAAAAAACAGAAAGAATAAAGGAAAGACACGAAATCCTGGCAAAGACTTTCCTATGCAGCTCTTAAATTTAAGTTTCTGTTTTATTGTGAGTAACTCTGCAGAAAAACAGGACTTCAGAGAAGTGAACACAGTCTAAAAACACAGGAAAGATGCAAAATACAAACCATGGTCTTCAAACCAGGCAAGCAAACAAACCACTTCCTAGAAGAGTATAGCGAACCACGAAGGTCCAGGGCTTTGTCGTTATTAACTTACACGACGGAGCCTTTGGCCACTTACAATAATGAGTTTTAGCTCAGTTGCACTCCGGAGCGGGCTGTCTGCTGGCAGGCTTCCTCCCCAGCCCTCGGCCAAGTCCAGAGCCCACAGTGAAGGTAAGAGCCACCCAGCTCACACACCAAGGCAAACTGACAAACCGCTCCAAGAGCCACACGGCTTCTAGTGCCAGAGCAGCTGTCACAAACATGGATATTTTAACTTTGTCTTAAGACAACCCTATGCTCAATTCACTGAGTTTGACTCTGTCTGGAGGAGGGGGCGGGGAATAAATCACAGTATTTCCTTACTGGTCAGCAAGCATTGATTTATGCCATGAAAAGGTAATTTAAACTCATAGACTCAGTGAAACAAGATTGCACATGGTTATGTCAAGTTGTAAGCTAATAAATAACATAACTTGGTTGTGACCTTCTATGCCAATAAAGTCATTTAGACAGGATAAACTAGTCTTCTAAACTTGCTTTCTTAAATTAGCTGCTACCCAACAAAAGCTACCCCACTGCTATGCTGTCCCATGCCGATTTTCCACCATCACTCTCCTGTCTGCCATACATACGGGCAATGAAGACTCCAGCCAACTGCAAGGACACCTTATTCACAAGATGGCAGGCCACAAACTGCCAATCTTACAGTGCGACACAGATACTGTTCTGGGAGTCAGGAGCACCAAACTTTGAAAACTGTCTCCCTCTGAAAATGCCTGGGAAGGTTTCTAGTCCACTCCATCCTAGAGAGCACATCTCCTCAACAAGCAGAAATCAACCATTTCTTCACTTTAATCTCTTCTGAGTGTTCAGGGCAGCCTCAATTACCTGCTCAGACACTCGCAGCTCAGCTCAGTGTGGCCCCAGAGCAGCTCTTCCACCCCATGCAGCCAGCAGGTTGTTCTCCAGCAGAACCTGCAGCAGTTCTCCAAACAAGGTAGCTCAGAGCCCATTAGTAGGGCGTGCTCCATTCTAGCAAAGGAAACTGGTCTAGTAAAATAAAGGGAATGAAGACACTGAATGGTCACATCGCTGACCCACCTACTCCACACTGCCTCCAAGTCCAGTAAGGCTACCAAGCCCTCAGGAGACTCAAAGTATCTACTCCTTTCTGTTTATGCTGGCTTTAATCTTACAGCAGTTAAAATAATAAAAATAATTGCCATGGAAAATTAATTGCATACAAGAGCATACACCCATCTATCCATCCTCCACCTTTGTCTGCTCCTTTATAAGACTACATTCAGTATTTTACAGCCAGAGGGATGGAAAGGACGCAAGGGAAGAGAGCACTGATCTTTTTGTTCCTAGCTTCCAATTGTGGATGTAGACCAAGCAAAGTACTTCAAACCTGCACTTCTATAATGGTCACATCACCTCTTCCACCCACCCCACCCCTTTCACAAATTGAAGCTTTCAAAACAAATCCAAGTTCTCAAGACACCTTTGTCTGAAGAGACCTTTTTAAATGCTAGTGCCAACACGCAAACTAAAACTAGCTCCAAAAGCACCTCACATGGGACCTACAGAGAGAAACACTGACCCTGGCGCACACTAGCTGTTTAGAAGGTCAACTTTGTTAGCACCCTTGTTTCAGCACAAACCCTACCTCCTCTGCAGCTGCGGGCAGGGCTTGATGACCACATCACCTTTTTAATCCACAAGTATATTCTGATTTCCAAGACATTTATAGAAACTATTCACTGCTGTATGGATTACTGCTGTACAAACCGTCTATCAGCCAGATGAGATCAAGTGTCCTGTTTGTTTGCATGCTGGTTCCTACAGAGCCCCGTTGGCAATGGCATACATGTTTAGAGGTATTATTTCTATGTCTATGATGCCACTCCACAGCCTTTAAGTGGAGCCTTCCTGATGCAAGCAGGTTTTAAAAACAAGTTGGCTGTGGAATCCCTCCCAGTTCTCTTTCTTGTGGGACATTCAGGTAACCTCAAACACAAGGGAAGGACAGAATCAGCTCTTACAGCAATGCCAAAGGTTTTTGCAGACAACCTGAGCTCTTTCCATCAGGGAGCCCATTTGGGTCATCCAACAAGAAAGTGGTGAAAGGTTCCTTGCAGAGCTTTCCAAACCTCCATGAAGGCACAGCCCAATCTTATACGTGCACAACTGTGCACCATATATGCAGATAAAAAGCTGGTGTTGTTTCAAAGGGGGGGAGGAGGGAGTGTCACAGCAGTTTCCATTGGCTCCAGCAACAGGAAAAAAACCCAAAATATTAAAAAGAAGCAATTTCCCTAAGCTAAATATAGGAGCAGGAATGGAGAGGAATCAGACGTCAGTATCACATTTACACGAAGTATCTGACTCACTAAGTCAGCAGCAGTGGATCACTCCATGCAGCTCCCCCCACCTTCTGCCTTTTTTCCTACTGGCTTCACTCCTGCTCTTCCCAAAATCCTAGTTCCTGGGCATTTTACTCTTCTCATCATCCTCTTGTTTCCCCACACATCCCTCTAGTCTCAGCTGCCTTCCCCCAGCCACCTCCTTCCTCACCCTTCCTCAGTAAGCTAATAAAAAACAGATTTCTGCAGAAGTCAGTTTTCCTCTTTCCTTCCTCTGCAGGCCACACTCCCCTCCAGGGGGCTCGGGAAAATTAAAAGCCCATGATAGCATTCCTTTCCAAGTTATCCATCAAGTCAGCATTGCCCTATCTTGTGGGACACATGACTGGAGGCAGAGTTCATGGGTCAAGTCCTCCTCTCCTAAATGCATGCAGTCTATGCTATAAAGAGGATGCTGTATGGAGGAAAGAAAACTACATTAAGACATCAAAACAAATGTTGGCTTTCTTTTTTTCCCACAATATATTCCTTTCATGCTGCTGCAAGAATAAATGAAAAGAGCAAACAGTCCCATCCCTTCAAAATCAGTCCATTTCTCAATTTCTGGCTCATACTCTGCTCTCTTCCCCCCGCCCAAAGCTATTCAAATGAGAGCACAATAGCTTCCTACGCACTAAACGTATGAAAAAGACATTGATAAGAACAAAATCTTCTTTACACTGCACTGGTTGCCAAGGGAAGCTTGATCAGAGTGAAGCAGTGTCTACAAAAGCTGGTGTCAATTTTCTCTGTGGCAACTCTTCCTGCCAAAAAGCTTCTTTAATTCACAGCCAGTACTGGGATTGGGTTAACAGCGATGAGAGGATGTGCATGCTGACTGTGTAACTGAATAGGTATTTTCATGCAAGCTATATTAATTAAACGCATGCCGAGAAGAAAGATGTATCTGTTGAGAGGTTACGATTTGGGTGTCGCTGCCTGAGCAGAAAAGCCTTTGGAGCTCCCTGCACCACACCATGACCAAGACGACTGGAAGGGTGGGAGTCTGAGAGACGCAGCTCAATTCACGCTTCAGAAGCAGAGGCTAACGAAAAGCTGCAAATGATGAACAAGAAACCCACTGTGAAAAAGAAAGCGATCGATACATTTAGAGTGTCGCTAGGCTAAAAGAGAAGGAATTTCTGATTGCCAACCAGGGACATTTTGTTCTGTTTAAAAGGCTGTGTGGCACCCCAAACCTGCAGGAGCGGGAGGTCAAATGCACCACAGAACAGGCTCTGCTCCAAAAAACACAAGAAGAATGGTCGCACCAGGCCAAACTAAAGTCCAATATCTTGCTTCCAGAAGCCCAGGCCTAGGGAATAACAGGGCAGATTTTAGAGATACTTGTTCAGACTATTCTCCCAGCCTCCAGAAATTTGACATTCCGAGATATCTCAAGCCAGTGGGCACCCACACACAAGAAGAGGGAGAGCAGCACAGTAAATTGAGTCTATAAGAAGGCAGAGCAGAACTGACAAGAAAGATTTGTAGGGATAATCCTCAAAGGGACAACAGCACCCTCTGCTCCCTCCACCATTTCAGCCTATTGAATTCACATCGCCCATTGCATTGACTGATAGGGCAGACGTGTCCAGTACAAGGGAACATGAGATGAAGGAGCCAAATAGCCTCTCTCTCTGTCTCTGCCCAGTGTCATTTGCTTTGCATAACCACAGGATAGTGCTCCGATTACTCTCCTCAGCTGAGGTAGGGCAACACCACTGACAGCTCGCTTCCCATTCAACCTTCAATGAACTGAGACAGAAGAGCAAACCATGCAAGAGAACAAATACTACATGCCCAAATATTGGAGTCTCAAAATGCCCGCCCCCCCACCCCCAAAAAACCCACCAGTGCCTATGTGATCTGATGACATCCAGAAAAACAGGCACCTGTTCTCCCCATCACATGACGAGGATGCTGCCATCCTCACGATCTGCTGCTGCCAGCACGGTTTGTGCCTGCTTACGTGTACAGGCTCTGCTGCAGATGAGGGGACAGGGCCCAAGAAGCTCCTCCACAGCTCCTGCCCTTCACAGGGCCAACAAAAACTCCTACCGTGCATGGCCGACAGCTTCCACTGGCAGCTCTCAACAGCCCCTTTACACCTGCCAGACTGTATCTTTAAAACAACCAGCCATGTATCCAACCTCAAGCTGCAGATGGCAGAGAACAGATGTACAGATCTGAAAAGACACCCAAAACACTTTAAAAAGACTTTAAAAAGCCAACACATAAATGGATGAAAAGATCCAATAAGTAGCACAGACTGTGAGTGTACACTGACCAGACCAGGCCCCTCTTCTTGCATACACACAGACACCACTGAAGTTTCAGCTTTACCAGGAACACAGAGGAGAAACTCTGCAGAAGTCCTCCTGCCCGCCTACCAGAGCAGGGGCACTGCCTGCCCACAAGGACTGGCCACAGTGATTTCTAGCAGGTCCAGCTGACCTTACTGCAACGTATTCTCGCCCCCCTAGAACTACCACACACGGAAAACTCCATCTTAGCACAGAAACCTCCAACACTAGGTTATTTCAAGGTCTCTTTTTAAAGGGGCAGAGCAGAAGAGGGAGGAGAAGGAGTTTTAAAACCAGCAACCCTTCTGACACTGGGCAAACAGAAGGCAGAGTGATGATTCAGGAAAACAAACTCAGACTCCACACTTTGCAGAAAATGGATGCAGGGACAAAAGACAGCCCGGGTCCTGTCTCCCGCCGGGAAAGTTGTACGCAACTCCACAGCAGCCATGCTGGTGCCAGAGACGCAGCGGTAGTGCCCTCGGGAGAGCGATGGTTTTTTACAGAGCTGCACAACAAGGAGGCACCTTTTCTGGGAGGCAAAGAGCTAAGCCAGACGGCGATTGTGAAAGACTTGGGCAAGAAGAGCATGTGGGGAAAGCAGAGGAGAGAAACAAGCTCAGAGGAAAACCACGGAATTTAAACCAGCTTACCAACTGGGAATCATTACAGTTGCAAGGAAGATGAAAATGATTCCAGTTAATTGTTATGGCTCATGGCTGCCTAGTCACCAGTGATTCAGCAGGAACTTCACCTTCAAAACATCCTGATTCCCTTTGACACTCCAAAGCCAGGAAAGGAAAAAAAACCTCATGGATGAGAAATCAGGGATAAAACCCTGCCCCAGCAGAACTGGGGACAGGCCATCTTCCCTGCCTTGCAGAATATCCCATCTCTCCTCCAGCCTGCAGCAAAGGTAGGTGGAACAACAAAGCCACGCAAAGCGGCAGCTGCACATACACGCACTGAATTGCCTGTCAGCCTGCACGTCTGACAAGCTTCAAAGGACATAAGGCACTGATGACAAACACATGTGCACACACACGCATATATATATATGTGTATGTAGGTATATATACAGACACATGCATATATATGGCTCATGGCTGACTAGAACACACATACACGTATAGAGCCCACATTTCTCCCTTCCTCTCTCCAAAACCACTCACTTCCCCAGGGGCAGGGAAGCAATGCCAGCAATACACCTACATGAAGCATTAAATCAACTGGGCTGGGAGTAGGAGTTGCAGAACTGCATTTTATTTCAGCACTCTTGGCAAACACCCGCTGAACACTGCAAATGAGCAGCAGCCCTGGGGGCTAGAGCAATGGGCAACTGATGATAGGAAGGCTGGAGGAATAAAACGATCACTGAGACAGCTCATGACAAGAAAATGTGCCGATCAGTCAGACAGGAGAGACTGAGCAGCAGTAGAAAATGGAGCCTTGAGCAGAACCTGGCTGGTACCAGGTGTGACCAAGAGGGATGAAACAAACAGCCAGAACATGGCTGAAAACCTGAAGAGCTTTGCATCAAGGCAGGGAATGCAACTTTTTCCAGGATGAATGCTACAGAAGCACAGCTTACTATGTTAATTCTTGAGAAAGGACTTGTCTCCATACGATGAGGTCTCCTCCCAAAGTTACGGCTGTCATAGGCACATCAACAAGTAGAAGAGAACAACTCTCTGTCCTGACAGACCAGCCAAGACACCTGCTTTGGGGACCTCTTGCTCCCTAGTTGTGCTCCACCCCTCTGCTTGCTCTCAAGAGCCAGTCTCTCTTCGATCAGCGTCTGGCTGACAGCCCCAGATTTGCCATTCTCAGCAACAGGCTGTAAGCTTTGTACTGAGTCTGAAAGGCCTCGGGCTTCCTGGGCTTCCTCGCTCTGAACTTTCCTTGACCTGCCTGTAGCTCTGTTTTACTTGGTTGAGCCGTGACAGCAATTTCTCTAACTGACCAGGTGTCTATGGCTAATTTGTTTTACTGCTGTTTATCTTTGTGTGATACAACCATAGTTTTATATAAGTAACACTAACAAGCAATTATTTTATGTGGACTGAGATATTTACAACTAACATGACGATGTAGTGGAGAGAAATGCAGGCATGGTATGATAGCAGAGGCCTTGAGAAGTGGAGGTGTGGGATGCAGTGCAGAGGAGTACAGGCATGGGATGGTAAGAGATGAGGCACGTGCTTGGCAGCAGAGACCCCACGGTTGTGAACAACTCACACATGGTCCATTAAAGAAATACAGACCTGGAGCTGAACAAAACTGGTTTTAGGGGTAACAAAGAAATAATATCCAACATGCATGAAAGACATCATACATAGTGAATTTAGAAGCATCATGGAGCTGCAGACCAACTAAGAGAAAGGTGTGAAAGTGTGTAGGCAGACATACAAAAAATGACCCAGGTAGACCCTGGAGTGAGGAAGAATGCAGCAACATCCACATCATACTCCTCCCAGTGAAGGACTACAAAGGCTGAAGATTTACAGTGTTATCCTCCAACAACTGACTTCAAGATCCAGAGTAGCAACACAAGGGTGAGCATAATACCATGAAAAATGAATAGACATGAAGAAATGTGTTACAGTTTTAGTTGCATCATCACAATTACTGAAACTTTTTCTATACCACAGAATCACAGAACGGTAGGGGTTGGAAGGGACCTCTGGAGATCATCTAGTCCAACCCCCCTGCCAGAGCAGGATCACCTAGAGCAGGCTGCACATGACTGTGTCCAGGCAGGGTTTGAGTTTCTCCAGAGAAGGAGACTCCACAACCTCCCTGGGCAGCCTGTGCCAGGGCTCTGTCACCCTCACAGGAAAGAAGTTTTTCCTTATGTTCAGGCGGAACTTCCTGTGTTCCAGTTTGTGCCCGTTGCCCCTAGTCCTGTCACTGGGCACCACTGAGAGTAGTCTGGCCCTATCCTCTTGACACCTGCCCTTGAGATATTTATAAGCATTGATGAGGTCCCCTCTCAGTCTTCTCTTCCTCAGGCTGAACAGCCCCAGCTCCCTCAGCCTTTCCCCACAGGAGAGATGCTCCAGTCCCCTCATCATCTTCGTAGCCCTCTGCTGAACTCTCTCCAGGAGTTCCTCATCTTTCTTAAACTGGGGAGACCAGAACTGGACGCAGTACTCCAGATAGGGCCTCACTAGGGCAGAGTAGAGGGGGAGGAGAACCTCCCTCGACTTGCTGGCCACACTCTTCTTAATGCACCCCACGATGACGTTGGCCGTCCTGGCCACAAGGGCACATTGCTGGCTCATGGTGAAGTTGTTGTCTACCAGGACTCCCAGGTCCTTCTCCGCAGAGCTGCTTTCCAGGAGGTCAACCCCTAACCTGTACTGGTGCATGGGGTTATTCCTCCCCAAGCGCAGGACCCTGCACTTGCCCATGTTGAACCTCATGAGGTTCCTCTCTGCCCAATGCTCCAGCCTGTCCAGGTGCCGCTGAATGGCAGCACAGCCTTTCGGTGTATCAGCCACTCCTCCCAGTTTTGTGTCATCAGCAAACTTGCTGAGGGTACACTCTGTCCCTTCATCCAGGTCATGGATGAACAAATTGAACAAGACTGGACCCAGTACTGACCCCTGGGGGACACCACTAGCCACAGGCCTCCAACTAGACTCTGTGCTGCTGATCACAACCCTCTGAGCTCTGCCATTCAGCCAGTTCTCAATCCACCTCACCATCCACTCATCTAGCCCACACTTCCTGAGCTTACCTATGAGGATATTGTGGGAAACAGTGTCAAAAGCCTTGCTGAAGTCCAGGTAGACAACATCCACTGCTCTCCCCTCATCCACCCAGCCAGTCAGGCCATCATAAGAGGCGATCAGATTGGTCAAGCATGATTTCCCCATGGTGAATCCATGCTGACTACTCCCGATCACCTTCTTTTCTTCTACATGCTTGGAGATGGCTTCCAGAATGAGTTGCTCCAACACCTTTCCAGGGATGGAGGTGAGGCTGACTGGCCTGTAGTTTCCTGGGTCCTCCTTCTTGCCCTTCTTGAAGACTGGAGTGACATTGGCTTTCCTCCAGTCCTCAGGCACCTCTCCCGTTCTCAATGATTTTTCAAAGATGATGGGGAGTGGCTTGGCAATGACCTCTGCCAGCTCCCTCAGCATGCATGGGCGCATCCCATCAGGGCCCATGGATTTGTGGGTGTCCACTTTGCCTAACTGATCTCTGACCTGATCCTCCTCGACCAAAGGAAGGCCATCCTTTCTCCAGGCTTCCTCTCTTACCTCCAGGGTCTGGGATTCCCAGGGGCCAGCCTTAGCAGTAGAGACTGAAGCAAAGGCGGCATTCAGTAACTCTGCCTCCTCTGCATCCTTCGTGACCAGGGCACCCACCTCATTCAGCAGAGGGCCCACGTTTTCCCTAGTCTTCTGTTTGTTACCAATTTATTTGAAAAAGCCTTTCTTATTGCCCTCGATGTCCCTTGCCAGATTAAATTCGAGGTGGACCTTAGCCTTCCTTGTAGCATCCCTGCATACCCTGACAGCATTCCTGTACTCCTCCCATGTGGCCTGCCCCTCTTTCCACATTCCATGGACTTCCTTCTTCCATTTGAGTATAGAAGTATTCTAATGCATTATTATTCTTTCTTTTTCTGTAATAATTAGTGGTAGAGTAAAATGATTCTTGAATTAGAGTGTTAAGAATTCAGTTATACTAACAGTAAATTTTTGCCTTTTTTTTATTTATACATATACACAGCCCCTATCTATAAGGGGTGCTTCCTCTTTGCCCATAAACAACACTGAGTGTAACAAAGCCCAAAGGGAGTGCCTCAGAGAAAATAAAATACACAGATCTAGGGGAAGAGGAAGCAATGAAAGACAAGTGGAAGAAAAAAAAAGAAGAAAGATTTTAAAACCCCAGGCAAATAGCAGTTCAGAGGGAAAGGCAAGAAAGATAGAGAGAGAAGCAAAGTTTACAATAAAATTCCTGCAGAATAATCAAATCTGCCATCAAGTGCTGAGCAAATTCAGCTCTACAGCCCAACATCACAACGAGAGAAGATGGGACCTCTCTCTGAAGGCACCCTCCTGGGAGCAAGCAGCTCCCTGTAGAGATTTGTAGACCCAGCTGGGCTTACACGGCAACATCTGGCTCTACACTTCAGTTCTGTACCAGCTTCTCTGCAAGAGCAGTTCCCACCATGCCACAAAGCCTCAAAAGCTGAATAAGTGTCTTCCTTTAAAATCAAGTCCCAAAGGAAAAACATATCTCACTTGCAAGCAATTGGCCAACACCTCCATTTCCAGCAGCAAGTGCAGCCAGAGAATTCCCTCATTGTGCCTGAGCAGCTCGGGAGCAGGGAGAAAGATCTATACATCAAACTAATCATCTGGGGCAGACGAACATGACAGCTCATGGCAGATACCTCAGGGCTTTAATTGTTTTACCATGAGCAAGCAGTGCAGTCAATATTAAAATGGCATCAATCAAACGAGCAAAACAAAAAGTAATACAATTTAACTCTCTCCCCCTTCTCATCTAATTAACGATCAGAAAGAAGCAGATTGAGGCAGGTCTGTCTCCCAGCCCCCTACCCACCACCATCTCCCTTGTGAGGACGGCCACACGGAGAGTAAGGTGCTGGGCAGGCCCCTCTGGTGCCCACCGACCCATCGTTGCTCTCTCCTGCGTTCCAGACCAGATGGCAAAAACCCCCACTGCGGCAGAGAAACTGGAGCAGCTTTTCCCCTTGAACGCTTCAGTAAGCATAATCCTTGCCGTATCTCTGTAAGAGTGTCAGAGACAAAAAAAAACCCAAACCCGCTTCTTCGAAAGCATGGAGTTAAAGAATCACCCGCTCAAACCGTCAGTTGTTTTCGGCTCCTCTAGGCACGGGCAAAGCTCACAGCCGCCTTGGGCAGCAGGCTGCCAGGGCCAGCAAAAAGGCAATAAAGCCTCCTGCCAGCCCTGCCTATTTGGAGCCCTATGAGGTCAGGCTGGCGGATGCTGAAAGAAGGGGCAGGGGGGAGCCTGCTTCTCCCCCCAGCTGCTGTCGGCACCACAACCCACGGGAAGCCTGCCATGGCCCCTGGGCCCAAACGCCCAGAGCTCTCGTAGGCTCCCTGCCCCAGCCCCGCTGCTTCTCAGAGCGGGAACAGCTCAGACATTGCCAGATTGGCAAAATGCAATTCTGCCTATGTTATCTTTTTAGGATCCTTGTGACAGCTCTGGCTTTAATGGAAGATGAACATTTACCTCTGCTTTTCCTGTATCTCAGCATAATATAGAGCATTTTAAACACACTAAAATTTTTCTTCAGAGAAGTTAATGAGCATCAGTTGTCAAGAGATCTGAAAAGACAGCTTTCCTGGAAGGAGAAGCAATCATGATAAAACCCAGTTCTGCTTTCTCATATATCTACATCTCTCGTCACGGAGAAACGTGGCTAGGTTAGAGTCCAAGACTAAGAAGCATTATGTCAGCATCGTGAAAGCGTAGCAACTGACACCGAAGACAAGGAAGTGGCTGGTATCAGCTCCGTCAGTCCCTGACTGCCAGCTGGAAGAACCACGTTCAGGTGCACAACAGGCCAGTGCACATGTGCACGCGTTGCAGGACACAGCTTCCAGCGCAGGACACAGCTTCCAGCGGCAGCCTAGCAGGGAGGGCCAAGTCCTACATCTGGTTCCTAAGCAATAGTCAGGGCACTTCTGGGCATGCTTACAATAAACAAAAAATACACCACTTCTTGGCACTTCTTAGCTATCCTAGCATGATGTTCTTTCACCTTTAACTTGTTGCCTTTCTGACACGGAGCAAAACCCAAGACCATCTACAGTGCCAGATTTTCCAGGAAGAAGAAAAGGACTGACTCCCTGTTGTTCACACCTGGTGATGGGATACATCCTTTGGACTGTACGTAGTTCTTTTAACTTAAAACTCTATGATTTGTGTCAAGGTTGCCAGGAGACACAGCGCCTGTTTTGAGATTCTTAGAAAGGGTGGAGCTCAGCTGAGGCGGCTGGTATCTCATTTTCATCCCAGACATTGCTATTCAGTCCCCATTCTCCCCCCCCTTGCTCTTATGCAAGCCTAGGACTTGGCTCAAGAACAAGTTGTGTTGCCACACCAAGGCGCTGATTGCTAGGAGGTATAACTGCTTGAGAGATACAGAGCAGGTAGAGAAGAGAGCCGGTTGCTACCTGCAGGTACACAGGCTTTCGGGCACCCCTGCTCTATGCCCTCCTGCTCCTTTTTCAGGCAATGGGCAAACACCAGGGGGTTGCAGCAGAGCATCAAGCTGAGAAAAGGCCTACATGTTCCAAAATAGCCAATGTGGCATGAGCTTTGCAACCGCTCCTCTTCCCTATTCCACTAGCATGCAGCAGCTTTCCAAACCTGTCAAAGCTCTTCCCACTTGCAGAGCTCTACCAGAGCGTTTAGCTCTGTTATTAAATAAAGCAGACATGCTTGTTCTCTCGCTTCAATTTCTTTGCACATAAACTCCAAGTGACCCTCACCATGGGACTGCTTTTTATTTTTTGCCCTCTTTTTTTTTTTTTAAAATATGACTTCCCTTTAGTTCACATGCTAGTTAATGAGATCAAAGCACAAAGTAATAAACTAACCATCTACGTGGGATTATTTCTACCTTGCCTCCCTATTTAAGAATCTAATGCAGCTGATACAGTGAAAGAGTGAGGACAATCAATATTTCTTTTAATAAGGCAGGTTAAAGTCAGATATGACTAATATAATCATTAAATCAGCAACTGTTGTAGCTATTCTGCAGGCATGATAACACTCTCACATTGAGGGAACTGGAATATTTGCCCTGGAACTAGGATGGAAGCAGTAACAAGCACGTATTATTTAGTTCTCCTTAATATGGTTTGTCAGGCAACCCAAACAGCAGCAAACTCACAGGACTCCTCCAAGAAGCCTTACCTTTCCCTGCTCACAGCCTCAGGAATCCAGCACAGGGAAGCTTCAAGGGCAGTTAAGTGCTTTTTCTTTGTCACAAGAATTTTCATTGCAGCCTTGCAAAGATAAAAGCATTCCCATTTCCCTGCTCTCACTTCCTTCATCACTAACATTTTTGGCAAGACCAAGAATCCACACTCTAACATAAACTTTCTTGAGGGCTCAAGCTAATACTTCTGGCCCCCCAACACGCACTGCACAGGCAGGGCCTGGACCTGCCACACCAGTTGTGGGGAACTGAAGCTACCTAACTAGACTTGCCCTATCCACAATACCAAACTTTATTTACGACTCACCACCGCAGCATCACACATGGAAAGAAACCCCCTCTCCAGGATTTCCATCCCTGGAGGTAAGAGCACATTCACACTGCCTGCATGCACACTGCAGGCAAGGAGCATTCCTTGGCCCAGAATAAGGGTCCTGCAATTCATTCTTACACTAAAACCCATCCCCAACTTCACTGTCAGTTAAGCACAAAAGTTGCTTATAGTTAACACAATTGCGTGCCATGAGGTGGTACTGAAGGGTCAGAGTTCAAAGGTATATATAGGATGGAAGAGGAGAGGGGTGGAACAAGAAAAGCTTTTACTTGTTTCTTTGAAGTAATCAAAGACATCGCATGTAAAAATGCTCTGATGTTCAAAAAAAAAAAAGGCAAAATGCACCACTGAACCTATGCAACCTCCATCCAACTTCCTTCTACAAGCCCATTCTGAGAGCATTTCTTTCCACCACTGCCCCATTCTGCTCTCTTCTCTCTGTCAAGAACCGGGCTTGCTCAGCACTGGGAGCAGGTACAAAGGAGGACACAGAGGCAGTGGAGTTGGCAGCACCTGGTGTTCCTTGCTTTAATCACATCCTTAACTTTCTGTGCATATACCTACCACAGCATCACCTGAGCTCGTGTCCCATGCATGGAACCAGGTGTGGGATGGTCAGCAGGAACAGCACACAGCAGAGGCTCTTTAAGAAGCAGCACAATGTGTCTTTGTGGACTCTACCGCCTTAAGGGCTGGCTACTGTGTGGTGTTGGGAGAAGAGCAACCAAACTAGCAAGGGTAAGGATTGCTGCACAAGAAAGCACTTTTTAAGTCTTTTTTTTTTTTTAAAGTCATTTTTTAATACCCAGCTCCTATTATCTACAGCTCTATAAGGGAGAAAATAGAAAATTGTGACTCATTTTTAGGAAAAGGTTTAAGCTGGGAGAAGCAAAGTGATTTTCTCTACCATCAAGTCCCGTGGCAGACTAAAAATAGAGGAAAAAAAGTCTCAGTTCTCCATGCCCTACAATACATTGCCTCTTCTCCATTGCTGGCTTTTTTCAGAAAAGTCTTCTTATCCTTCAGACAAACTCTCACTATCATCCCAAATACAGAACAACATACTTCTGGTGAGACCCCACCTGGAGTACTGCATCCAGCTCTGGAGCCCCCAACACAAGAAGGACACGGACCTGCTGGAGCGGGTCCAGAGGAGGGCCACAAAAATGATCACAGGGATGGAACACCTCTCCTATGAGGAAAGGCTGAGAGAGTTGGGGTTGTCCAGCCCGGAGAAGAGAAGGCTCCAGGGAGACCTTCTAGCAGCCTTTCAGTACTTAAAGGGGGCTTATGAGAAAGATGGGGACAGACTTTTTAGCAGGGCCTGTTGCAATAGGACAAGGGGTAATGGTTTTAAACTAAAAGAGGGGAGATTCAGACTAGACATAAGGAAGACATTTTTTACAATGAGGGTGGTGAGGCACTGGAACAGGTTGCCCAGAGAGGTGGTAGATGCCCCATCCCTGGAAACATTCAAGGTCAGGTTGGATGGGGCTCTGAGCAACCTGATCTAGTTGAAGATGTCCCTGCTCACTGCAGGGGGGTTGGACTAGATGACCTTTGAAGGTCCCTTCCAACCCAAACTATTCTATGATTTTCCTGCCCCCAACCCTGTAATTTTGAAGATGAGGAGGGGAAGGAGGAACAGTTACCAGCTCATCTCTGAACTGAACCCAGTTTTCTGCTGAACTCAAAACAGGGTTGCCCACATCCCAAGGAGATGTGCTCAGGCAATTTGTTCTGGGGAAAGGCACCTGCTCCCACTCATACACTCCCTCTCTCCACAGAATTCCTGGTAAACAAATTCGTGAAATGTATTGGACCATTCCCTTGAAAAATTCTCAATTCAACCTAAATCTCAAAACCCGTCTGGCAATCTAAACAGGTCAAGGCTTCCTGTTGTGGCTTTTAGGGGTTTGTTTGGGGTTGTTTGGGATTTTTTTGGTTTTTTGTTTGCTTGTGTTGTTTGTTTGTTTTTTTAAACAGCAGCAAACTCTGCTACCAAGGGTCACCAGACTTCAACTTCGATTCATCCCTGAGTCTAGAGAGCAGGTACTGCCTGTCGATAGGGTGGGTCCTCCCACTGGAAGGGCTGCAAGAGGAAGCACAGATTGCTGCTCCTCGCCTGGGGGGGGTTTCTATAGTGACACCGGGGTGCAGCAGCACCCTCCTACGCTGAGCACAGCTGCAGAGTCCAGCCCTCTCCTGGTGCCTGACAGAAAGGAGGAAGCACAGAAGCACGGATGAGCACAGGCTCACCCTAGATAGGATGGGGTGTACAAAGGAAGCACTTTGGGAGAAAGGGCTCGTATCACATGGCTTCTGTGGAAAGACAGGGGATAAACAGGCACGTTGGTACCTGGTGGCTTAAAGGAAGGATGCCATATCAGACCTACTGCTGCTGCCAGATCCCCAAATAGCAACTGTGGGACAAAGCATCACATTTCATCTCTCTTTCTCCCGAGGCTGTAGCAGCTGGCTACAGAACAGTGACCCACCCCCTTGTAACGTGAAGGTTGGATTAGCGTATGGCACGCTGGAGAAGTAACCAGAAGCTCTATGTACATCAAAACAGCAGCTCTATGTACAAGACTGCAGCTTGCCTCAAAGGGAGCTGGCAACACCAAACATCAGCGCTGCCCTGACCAGTTTTTCAATACCAAGTGCAACACAAGGTACAATGTCACACAGGGTCTGAGGCCAAGTGTCCCACAAGATTCCCACTGTCTGCCACAAAAGCTTCAACCTGCTCCACTCCTGATGAAGATAGCATTAACCACCTCCCCAGCCAGTGGCTGAGCTCTCAGAGTCAAAGGCTCACACTCCCAACACCTTCCCTCTAGCAGTCTGACAGCATCCCGATGCTGCAGTCTTCAGCGCATGTAGCACAGACAGCAGCACTTTTGGCAGAGACTTGACACAATCCCCCTCTGGTTTAGTAAGAAGCTTTTCTGCCCAGCTATTTTGAGGTTTTGTCCTATTTTTCTTCCTTTTCTGCTGGGCAACAAGTTTGCTGCAGGTCTGCAGCTTCGCAGCTATCTCATTATTTAAGATTCTACCAGATGTTACAACCTCAGTTGCTTGTCGCAGGTAAAGATTTTAAATTAATTAGACATGACATCAAAAACCCTCCTGTCCCCCACGCCTAGGAGCTGGCTGATGGAAACTGCCTGGAAGTCAATTTGACAGGCTTGACTCCATTCTGCTAAGGAATTAAACCACGGGACTTTGCCCGCAGCTCTAGGCGATCGCTAGTACTGCTTCGTTTGCTTCTTCCTCTCCTCTTCTGCCAAACCAAGTGAGATTACAGCTGAACTGGATCAATACACAACCATTCAGCAAACAACTCTACTTTTTAGGTGCAGTTTTATTACAGACACATGGAGTCAATGTGGAAGAGTCTCCAGCACTCACAAAAAGGGAGACCAAGCAAAAAACAATGTAGAAATTCTTGCCTAGCTGTACAGGCATGTGGAAACAGCTCAGTCAAGTAAGACTGCACTTACTCCATCATGCAGGGTCTTTTCTGTCTGAAGTGCAATGATGGGGATTCAGGACTGGACCCAGCTGATACCTAGGTGGGATGATGGCAATTGCTCCAGGACTGCATGATTGTTACCTGTGAATCTCACAGGCCAACAGCAAGACTGCAGGGGAGAGGCCATAGCCCCCTTAAATCCACCTCTGCAAATTAAAATATCAAAGTTATGATTCTTTGGCCTGAGAATAAAGCACTATTGCAAAGGGGATCTCCATTCTCTTGTCCCAAGTGCAAAGAGTTTGCTCACTTGCCAGAAACTAAGACTGCATTAGCCTTCCTCAGCCCATCCACCCTCCCTGTCTAATCTACATTAATAAAAGCAAGGAGTGAAAGGAAGTATTTTACACCTCAGGTCTTCATGCCTCAGTGCAGATAGCTCTTTGCCCTCCAGTGGGTATTTAAGACAGGGAGATTTAAGAGTTAAACAAAGTATCCTTGCTTCTTTCTGAGAGATCTGCTATTGCTGGGGAAGGAAAGGGAGGGAAGGGTTTGGCTACTTTTCATCATCTTTTCAGACACTTTCAGGACACTGAAACCTGGTGGTGTTCCCTCTTGGCACAGAAAAATTTGTTTGGTTTGGTCGTAATGGCCCAACTCAAACCCAGCTGCAGTCACAGCTCTTCAAATTGTGTTTAACAATCTCAGTGAAAGGGATTTTCTTATCTTCCTCTCCAGGTCCACCACCACAATTGTGCCAGCTGGAAAGACTCCCCAGATAGCATGTACAAGCACAGTAGCCTCACAGAAGAAAGGCATTAACAACAGTCCAGATTCCTGGGAGATGCACAGGGAAAAGAGGTCTAACCCTTGAAAGGCAACTGTCCCATTTTAAAGAGGTGTGCTGGTTTTGGCTGGGATAGAGTTAATCTTCTTTATAGTAGCTACTATGGGGCTATGGCTTGGATTTGTGCTGAAAATAATATTGATAATACAGAGATGTTTTCATTATTACTGAGCAGTGCTGACACAGAGCCAAGGCCTCTTCTGCTTCTCACACCACCCCACTAGCGAGTGGGCTGGGGGGCACAAGAAGTTGGGAGGGGACACAGCTGGGACAGCTGACCCCAACTGACCAAAGGGATATTCCATACCATATGACACCATGCTCAGCATATAAAGCTGGGGGAAGAAGGAGGAAGGGGGAGGCATTCGGAGTGATGGCATTTTGTCTTCCCAAGTCACCATTACGCGTGATGGAGCCCTGCTTTCCTGGAGATGGCTGAACACCTGCCTGACAATGGGAAGCAGTGAATGAATTCCTTGTTTTGCTTTGTTTGTGTGCGCAGCTTTTGCTTTACCTATTAAACTGTCTTTATCTCAGTCCACAAGTTTTCTCACTTTTACTCTTCCAATTCTCTCCCCCACCCCACCAGGGGGGAGTGAGCAAGTGGCTGTGTGGTGCCTAGTTGTCAGCTGGGGTTAAACCACGACAAGAGGACAAAGCAAGCTGCCTCTGGTGTGGCCAAAGATGCTGAAATTTGCTTTGAACCATAGACGAGAACTTCTCTTCATTTTAGGGTAGGTTTCTACAGACTTTACAATACCACAGGATTCTCTTTTAGAAAAGAACATACAAAAAAGGCCCAGAAATTCTCCTTCAGAGGTTTGGGTAAAGTAAACTTGAAGGAGCCAGCACCAGCAGAACTGGATTTATCTACTGGCAACCCAGCAGTTTGAGTATTGTCCCTATACCCATTCAAGCTGCATTTGGGATATTGCCCAATAGCATTAGCACTTATGCTAGGGAAAAATAAGTGAAAAATTATACCTGCACAGAGCAGTAGAGCTTTGTACAAACTGCACATGTACCAAAAGGTATACTGGGTCTATAAAGACGTGGATTCCTTCTGTGTACCTACAGCTTTCTAAAGGCAACTACCATTGTGGCATCCAAGCAACATGATCAATTATTTAAGAAAAATATGGTCTGAAATAAGGCAGGAATATTTGTCACCTTACAAATTAGGATTTCATTGTCCATATAGCCACCCATTCTAATCTGGCCACGATGGTCCTAAGTCTTGAAAAGATCCCAGTTCATAACAGCATTTTGCCTTGTTCACTGGCAGTCATCTACTAGATCTGCCTCTCACAATTCATTCCTGTACCCCACTGACCAAAACCTTCCACTTTAGAGAGGAAAGAAAGAGCAAGGCAACATCATGCCTGGTAAAGTTACGCAATGTTTATCCTCAATGTTATTCTTCCATTGTGGGTTATATGCAGTTTAAGGTAGAGGAAAATTGTTCTAAGCTGATAATTTATTACGTTGTACAGTAATCTATCTATATAATGATGGAAAATGATGATTAAAACTTTCCAAGAGACTCCACATGTGGATGGGCTGGAAACCACTTAACCTTACAGCGTGTCTACCGGAACTGGAAAGAGGTATTTGGGAGCAAACCAACAACCACTTCAGGAAAAGAAAAATCCTCACTCTTTCAGCTTCCAGTGGGGTTTACCACTCAATTGTGTGAGACAGCTCCACACGTGCTGAGCAGACTCCTGGCTGGATTAAAACCGATTCACTCATTTCCCTCTGTGACACAGACCGTGGTCATTGCTCTGCCTGTGCAGGACCTGAAACTTACCTCCCCGGATCAGTGGACAGGGAGCCAGGAGGGGTATGACTCAGAAGGGCTGACAGAGTTAAGAGGCTTCCACTCAGTACTGCAAACCAGCCAAGGACAAGGGGTGGAACAGGGGGAGACACAGTGAAACGAGAAGAGGAGACTGTGGCTTGATTCTGCTGCAGCGCAGGTTGGCACACGAGAGGCTGCTGTGCTGACATCCCACATGCATGGCACAGTAGCAGTAAAATAAAATTTGACCCGGACAGCTGTGAAGTTTTCTGATTTTGAACACATCATACCACTATTTACTTCTGAATATTAGTTGTCCTATCTCAAAAAAACCTGAAGGTGATAAAGCTGAAGCAAGAACAACTCTAGCTCTTCAACAAGATCTTGTGGTAAAAAGCAGCAGGAGAAAAGACTTAATATCGTCATCTTAACTTTGATCGTATAGCTCCTCCTCTTATTGTCCCTCCCTTCCTATCTACAAACAAGGGTGATTCATTCTGAAATGGTACAGAATATGGGGGCATTCAAATCATTTGTTCATCAAATGTACCGTGCACACACAGAGCTAGCCAGGGGGCTGTGTCTGTACTGGCTACAGTAATTTCTGAAAGAAACCCCAAGAAACTCATTTCACTATATCTCAGAGAGGATTCGCTATATTAAACCCGTGTCTGCCTTTAGCAGGAGTTGTTGTACGTAAAGAGTTACGCTAGAGAGCTGAAGGGGAGGGAAGAACATGCAAGCTGAGACCGATCAGCTCATTACACGTGCTATGCATCAAATACCAATTTCCCTAGCAAGGAACACTAATGTGAAAAATCCCTGATTTCTATCAGAGTGCCTAGGAATTGACGAGCAGAGCTAGAGGGAGGCTTAAGCTGGCCAGAACATAACAGAATAGTGTTTAAAAGACACTGCATACTGAACAGCACAAAGTACTACTTTCCTGCTCCTACAGAAGAAAAAGCACAGGCTGCTCCCTCAAGCAGGCAAGTGCCTCACATGAAGACAAGGTTCCCAACCAGCTATCATGACCAACTGAGAGCCAAGGAAAGAAGAATAAAGAGAAGCAAAATAAATCAGTTAGTCACACCAACCTACAAGGCTTAAAAAAACCCCATCAAACACAACCCCAAAACAGATAAGCTGACTCAAGCTATCTGAGCAGCTGGTCTAGAATTTAAATGGATAGACATTTCCCCCTCCCCCCCCTTTTTTCTTCCCCCTTTTTTAATGCTAGTTATCCCTCAGAGGATTTTCTTAGCTTTGTTTCCCTTCTTGTTTCTAGGAAACAGAACCTCAACTAGCTACTGAAAAAAAAGAGAATAAACCAAAATGAGAGAAGGGCAGGGAAAAAGCAAAGGGAAAAAAAAACCTGAAAGAAAAGGAGGACAGAGCATCGGTCCTGCCATAAGGTGTAAAAAATTCAGTACATTTCTGTCCCCCTCACTCCTCCCACAAGACCAACTTTGTTACTCACTGCATAACCCTAACAGAGATCAAATTAAGCAACTTTGGGTTTATTTCACGTGTCAGCATAGGAACAGGCGAGTGCAGGCAGCAGTTGTAAGACCTTCAGAGAGGATGTAATTTTCTCTCCTATGCTGTCTTATCTCCCAAGACAACAGCCTTATATGAAAGTGGTGGCCTAGAGTATCTGCAGCACTCAGTGCCTTTAGCCTTTATGGCAGACATGAAGAAAAAACCTGCTATAACACAAGAATCCCACCAAATCAATACCAGGGTCAGCAAAGCTGCTGTCACACACTGCCAGAGCAAAAGCCTCATCAGGGTCAAAGAAGAGAAAGGATAAAAGGTTCAAAAGCCAGTGAGAAGGAAAGAAACTAATAATGTAACACTCAGCTCTTTGGCACCACTGTGGAGTTGGAATGAGCTTGAGTTGCCTTGGGAACTGCTTCTTTCAGGAGATTCAGAAACTTCTCAGGAGATTCAGAAACTCCAGGAAAGAGAAAATCCAGAAAAGCAATCGTATTTTTTTTTTAAAAATTACTTTAGGCAAACCAGAGACCAGAGTCAAGATTCTGCTCAAAGAACACCAAAGCTTCTCATGCACAAGTCCTCATTCACATACGCATTCGTATGCCTGGTGTGGATGAAGTCAGGATGCCTGGGGCAATTGTTTTGATCTCAACCAAATGAATCTAGGTATGTTGAAAGTGTTCTTAGGAAAATACAGAGTTGTTACGTAAATTCAGCTTTTAGGGGTAGGACAGACTGGAGGCACAAAGCATCTGCATGTCAGGATTGCAAAACCTCAGCAGATGAGCAGAGGGCTGAGAAAATCACTGGAGTACCTGCAGCACAGCTGAAGATGACCAAGTTGCATGGACAGGTCATGAACCAGCTGTGCATGAGCCATACCCAGTCTGCTACACCAGTCTCATGTAAGAAGCTTTGGTGTCCAGTAAATTCAAACAAATAGAAACAAAAATAAACAAAATAAAGCCAATATACCAGAAATGCCAGGATTCTTTGCAAATTAAGAGAAATTCACTGGAAAGGAGAATGGGGAAAAAAAACAAACAAAACCCACCACTAATAAAACAAACTTGCATCATCTTACTACGGTCTGTACCAGTACCCTTCTCATGTTTTGACTCCCTAACTAATGCTAATTTTGTTAGAGATTGTCTTGGCTGCAGCAAATCACAATAGCATCACAAAACAGGCCAGCCGTGGCACAAAAGCAGCAAGTCATATAAGCCATTAAACTGTTACAACACACAGCTGGCATATTCCATAGATTTGCTGCCTGGGCCATGAGATGCTACCACCACCAAGTAAGAACAGGAATTCCCCTGTAAGGCCCTAAGGAACCACATAACCTTTTAATTACCCAAAAGAATCTCCAGGTGTCCTCATGCTTGATTAAATCAATGCTAGGCATGCACAAGCTCATTAGAGGACATCGCTATTAACAAAACTAAATCTATCTTTAGCTATGCAAAAGCCCAAAACATCTGTTTATTGCACTTGTTTTCTCCTCTCTGTCCTTGCCCTCTTCAAGTGTGAACATACTCAGTGTCAGAAAAGATGCAGAGGAAGACACAGCACACACTGGAATATATTTGCCTGGCTCCAAAGAGTTCAAGCATAAAGGATGCTGTCCAGCGCGGATGAGGATCTCAAATTGTCTGCAGTTTAACAGACTGCCCACTGACAGAAAAAGAGGCAATGGGCAGAAATTAAAACACATGAAATTCCATTTGAACACAAAGGAAAAACAAAAGAAAAAAGAAAATAACCCACTTTTTTTTTTTTTTGGTTACTGTGAAAGTAGTCAAACACTGGAACATGCTGCTCAGAGAGGTTGTGGAGTCTCCATCTTTGGAGATATTCAAAACCAGCCTGGCCATGGTCCTGGGCAACCTGCTCTAGGTGACCCTGCTTGAGCATGGGAGTTGGTGTAGATGATCTCAAGATGTTCCTCCCAACCACAATGATTCTGTGACCTAGGATATTGCCAGGATGGGCAAAAATTTCTAGCCAGTTTTACTGACCCTATCTCTCATTTTTGGCCACAAACACAGAATCCTTAAGTGTTGCTAGCCTGTTACTTGTACGCTTGAAAACATCATCTATAATTGTTGTGGAAGTTCCTTTCGTCTAACTCCAGCTTTCATGTCTTAAGAGTATGTCTATGCAACGCCACTTGGAGATACTGCCCTTCCTCTTCTCATTTAGCTTGCTGACCAGCAAAATAAACAAGCTCAGAGGAAGACTCAAGTCATATGGATTTCTGCAACCCAGCCAGCTGGAGTATCCCCGCATAGTGCTACATTAGGCAGTGAAGGCTTTTCCTGAAGAGTTACTCTTCTGTCTTCCCAATCTATTCCCACTACAGTATCACATCTTTTCATCTAAGTCATAGATATACCCCATCTCAACAGCCACGCTTCCACTGGCAGGGTAAAATGTTTTTCCTCTTCAGCTTTTTCGAAATGCCATCCATTATGAGACCTCTACCTGCGTCTCTCACAGTCCCTTTAAAATTTTTCATGGGCTACGTTCTTTCAGACAAGTCCCATCACACAGACCAGCAACTCTGACATGCTCTGCTCCTTCATGGGCATGTGCCCTTTGGGTGAGCTCTGTGTTCAGCAAGATCAGGATCTGGCCCCAGATGTCTATGATTTTGCTAAACGTGCAACTCACAAAGCCACCTACTCCAACCCTCACCTATCTCCCTCTAGGTAGCTCTTTTGCTGTCCATCAAAGTCTCCTCCTGGGTATCTCTATCTGGACTTAGACTGCAGTTGATAGATCTGCTGCACTTCAGGGAACCCACATGTAAGGGGCTGTCAGCCTGAAATCTTTCTCCACGTTTGGACGAGGAACATCGTAAGTCATAAATTGCAGGGCATATACAAGAAGGCTTTTGACAATTCATTGAAAGCATCACCTGCTCCATTAGGTACTCACTGGCTTGAAAATCGCATTGAGTTATGTGTAAGTTCACCGCACTACAGAGCATAGTTAAAAAGTCCACAATGTTTTTAACTCCCAGCTTAGAGCAAGAGGAAGGAAAGGCACTCCATTAAAAGGGATCCCGTTAAAACTTGACAGGTAAAAAGCAATCCCTCTCCCTTGCCAATTACACTAACAGTGCTGAGTCTCATAATTCTCTGGTGTTAAAAGACTAAAGAACAGTAAATAGCCTCCCTGTAGAAGACCATAGTGGAAATACCCTAAATCTTTATTTTGATGCATCAGTCCTGGTTTATCTTAGCTTTGAAGAATATGGTTAGTGACTCACCCTGCCGGATAAGCAACGAGGCCAGTTCTGGGGTCGCAGGCTAATCCTCTGCCTCCAGACACAGTTATCCCCAACACCTTCTCCAAAGTCACCTAGTGAAAAAGAAAACAAGAAGCATCATGAAATATGAGTGCAGTTCAAATGGACACATACACAGATGCTGACGGTCTGGTTCACACTGGCACTGCAAAAAATCACAGCTCCTAGAAATTCACTGACAAGCATGCAGGTACAGAAGCAACCCTACTCAGTTTTCAACATAGGCACAGTAAAATATTGCTGGGGTACAGAGAACGAGTTATCAATCCACTGATTACTTTATCTATGCCAGAGCATTGTAAAGCATTGCAAAGACAGAAGATTGCAAGCAGCAGATAGTACCGGTGAGAAGCTGGGATGCACATTCACTGCCCACCGATTCCCATCCTCCCAACAAGAGCAGCAAACCACTTTCTCCAGAGCTCTTTCCCGAAAATCATTTGCAGGTTGACCCGTTCTGTTTATCTCCTCCAGCCAGTGGTAGGTGGTTCAGCCTGGTCCCAGCCCCATTCTCCTAGGAACTGAATAGTCAATTTTTCCCACAGTGCTTGAATTGGAAAACACATCTAGTGGACCACGGCAACCCTCCTCAAGAATCTCAAGAGACAGAACAGTTTACATGACTGGGTTCACAAGCCCGCATACCAATGACCCATGCAAGAGACAGTAATCCAAAATGCTTGCTTTCCCCTCTGAGCAAAGATCTCAACTATTTTTAGGAAAAGAAAAGAAATGCAACTGGGAAGAGCTACTTGGAAGACACAAAAATTCATAGCCAGGCCTCTGTGGCAAGAAGCCGGGAAAAGCAAAAACAAAAGGGGAAGGGAAGGGGACAGACAGACACGACACAGTATTTTGGGGAGCACTCCCTGGCAGAGAAAACATCAGAATTTAGCAATTACCACAAAGCAAAAGGTTGCAGTGGGATTACACTGCACAAAATCTGGTTTGTGGCATGAAAGGACTCAATCTCTGAGCACAAACCAGTTCTCAGCCCTGAGGTTGTTTTGACTGACACAAAATTATTCTCTTTCCCTTACGTTTGCACAGCTTGATTTTATTTATCATATATTTGATGCACACATTCCTCCTCAGCATTGCTGTCCCTGCCAAACTCATGGATTTTACTGGGCCACAGTCTTCTGTTTTTAATTATCATCATCTAAGTTGTATTTGGTTAAGGCCTTAAGGGCATGGACATGGCATAAGAAGTTACTATTGTAATAATTACTACTATCTTTAATGGCTGCCCTGAAGACGAACATCTTGTATTTATACCAACACGGTGCACAAAAGGCAGGGGCAGGGCAGGTTCCTCATGCCACCCCAACCACACATCTTACCAGACCTGAGGAGTTCAGCTGTAGGGTGAAGAAACAAGGTCTCACTCAGCTTATGGCCCAGGTTACTAGAGAAGGTGACAGAAGTAACCCCACACAGAGAGCCACCTTGCTTCAACAGATAAAGCAGGTCTGAGGTGCCACCACTTAAAGTGAGCCATCCATGCTTCAGCTAGTTCAAATTTGGCCTGCCTTCAAACCAGTGACATAGAAAGTGGAAGATTTCATATTCCAGTCTCTGGAACAATTCGGTCTTTTTTTCCCTTTTAGTAATAATATACCCCAGATTCTTTGAGACAGTATGAGAGAACACCAAATTGTCCCCTTCCCTTGCAAAATGAGTATCTCTGGAAACAGAGCTTTTACAAAACTCCACTGGCATTTTGTTAAGTATAAGAACACACAATTAAAAATGCATTTACAAATCCACCAGTAAAGAAAGGAAATAGTTCCAACTTAATGTTGGAACAAAGATGGGGGGGATGCGGGAGGCTAGGAGGATATCTACTCTTCCAGGCTCATTAGCAATACTTCAAAACACTTATTTTTAAAGCAGCCTTACAAATGCACAGAAAGAAGAACCCAATGCTTCTACTGCTGAGATTCCAGCTCATATCAGCAGCTCCCAACCCATCAAACTAAGAGAGGTTTAAATTCCTATAGAAACCGCATTCTTGACAGCGAAGGAGGAAGTGGAAGAGATATGTGCCATTCAAGTGCTCCAGTCTAGATAGGCACCAATTTCTTGATGCTGTCAGTAAACATCAATTTAGCAATGCAGTGCTTATGCTGCTCAGCACAGGCTTTTAGCTCAGGCTGGCTGTAACTGTAACTATCCTAAAGGCACTACTTGACCTTGGCTATGCAGCTATTTAGCAGCAATTCAGCAACCTACTTTCACCAACAGGTACATTTTTGCTCTGCGAGGATGTATATCGAGCCTCTCAGCGTGCAGTCTTACACCACAGCTGAGCTGATCTTACAGCTGCGTGCTTGGAGGGGACAGTTCCTTCCTCACTCATCCCAATGACACCCCCCGCCGTTTCCCTTGCTCCAGCACTGACATGACAACTGCCTGCCCAGCAGGCCAAACCAGCAGAAAACCATGTTGTAGTTTTTGTTTTCTGTTTACAAGCCTGGGGAAGCCACAGGGAGCTCAAAGCTAGGGAAAAGCAAAACCGTTCCCTTTCACTGGCAACTACATCAATCCAGCTGTACCGCCAAAACCCGGCCTGTACTTGGTGGTGTGGAAAAATCTGTCCCCTCCTAGTCTTTAAGAGGGAGAGAAACCAAACAAGAGCACTAACTGATTCATCTTGGCACTCTCACCCCACCAACAGCAAAACGTCACACTTGCTCCAGCTTCCCCTGTCACTCTAGGGTCTGTGGAGGCCCCATACTGCTCTGCCAATAGACTATTTGTGGCAATGCTAGGAGGTGGAAAGTCTACCTTTCTCCTATGGTCAGCACACAGCTTGACATCAAAGGAGTAGCTCAGTCTTTGGGTCCAATTATTCTACTGCCAGTGAGCATATTCTGGCCTCTAACAGATCACTCATTCCATTAGAAAAAGACAACAACTACCAAGGCCATACCACTGGTATTGATAGACCTAGTGCCACAGAAACAGATACCTGTGTCCAGAGACTCATAACTAACTTTCTGAAAAAGACTCCTCCTCTTTTGCTCCTAGTCTTAGCTTTAAAACCTTCCTAATGTAAAGAATCTGAAAGGCAACCCCATGACCTATCCAATGGATGCTCTTACAACACCTCCACATGATAATCCTTGAGTATTAAAACAACTTGCTTCGAAAAGGACTACACACAAATTTAAAATTTCGTCTTATGACACTTGTGAGCTCCACTGTCACCACCCTGCCCACAATACACCACAGCTTTATCCCCATGACCAACCTCCAGACTAAGTGACATAAGGGCAAGAGATAGTCACTTGTCAAAAAACTTGACAGAAGAATGAAAAACATTTCAGAGAGAAAAAACAACTCGCAACAATGCAGTATAAATTGGATTCCTCTCAACTTGCCAGCTGAAACAAAGAAATTGTTAATATAGTTAATTAGGGCAGGAGTACACCAACTTTAACTTCCTAATCTGGAATTAAGATTTGTCAGCAAAGGGCAAATTTGTTGATACAGGTCTGCCATTATCCCACTTCTGAAGTTACGACTTACAACAAGGTAGGAACTCACATCCTCATGTGGCAAGCACAGTCTCCCAGTCCTACACAGCCATAACCACTGCCTTTAAACAAGTCTCACAGGTGGTACTTCAGCACATCCCAATCAGAAATAAATTCCCTGACACACCTTTCCAAGTCTGATCTGAGCTAACCACAGGACCTGGAGAGTCCCCCTGCAGATCTGAGACACCATGTTCATTATGTTCATTACGAATAGCTCCCATGTTGGCCCTATTTGCTTCCCACAGTCATCAGACATGTCACTGCTTGCTCAGGCCTTCACAGGCAACCAATGGGCCACCTCACCACCCTCATCCAAGCCTGGAAACAACTGCAAGATTAAACCCATCATTTTGTGTGCCTAAATTAGAGACGTAGAGAGGAGGCCAGCTAGCCACATCTGTTACTTCATCTTGAGGCTTCTATTAATAGTACTTGGCACTTTCAGTCAAAAGTTCTCTACACGATTTGCAAGCGTTATCAAATCGATCCACACGCAACGTGCTTCTGCAGCTCACTTTGCATTGCCACTATGCTACTTGCAACCACCCCATCTCCATTCCTTTAAGGTCAACTTTTTTTCAAATTTGGAGGCTCAATACACCCTCAGGCACCAAAACCACAATCAGCTGTGCAGCTAACACCTGTCTTGCAAAAACTGATATTCACCCATTTTACAGGCTTAAATCTAAATTTGGCTACTCAGAGTTGCACAAACGTGTAAAGAAATTTTGGTGCCTAAGCAGATCACTTACCCTGTTCCTTCCACGTCAGATCCCAAGATCATCAGATAGTTCCCACACCTCGTAGGACCAGACCAGCAGAGTCCTGAATTGCAGGACTCAAGGTACCGAGAGGTATTCATGGCAGCCAGGCCTTCCCAGGGAGAGGGGCCTTACCGCAGCCCAATCCCCCTTGGAAGTCAAAGGGCACGTCTGAAAGCAGCCCTTGCTTCCTTCAGGCATGGTCCCAGGCAGCACGAGGGGGAAGCCCACGCTTGCGTGACAAAGCCATGCCACCTCTGCCTTACTACTGAGGTGCAGATAATCCTTTCGGAAACGCTGGTCTGAACAGCCCCTGCCAGCCTTGTTTGTCTTTTCAGGAAACAAGATGCATGACCAGCTGCTCCCAGCTCTCAAAGAGCAAGTTTTGTACTTGTGCGAGCTCTTTCTGTTGTTCTGAGGAAGTCACCACAAGTAATTGTTTCCACGTGCTAAAAGGACAACACAGAAATCCTTGAAGGATCAGCCCAACTTCACCCCCCTGCAAACACTCTCCTCCTTCCCATCGTTTGTATCCCTTTGGGACTGCCTACACTGCAAAGCCACACAGGAGGTGCAGGAGGCAAACACTGTGGCCTGCATATCTAGGCAGCACACTGTTAGAAAGTAGTAGTAAACACACCCAGTGTAGTAGTAATTTCCACCAAAATGGGTGCCAAAGGGGACAACCCAGTCACAGTGACAGTCCTGCCTGACCTAAGCTCACAGGTGCTCTCCATACAGCTGCATTGGTTTACTACTGAGCCACCGCCGCTGGGTAGGAGCTCCTGTGTCTATGCCTGTTTGCCCGCTAGCAGACTTCTGCAGTCTGGCTTCATCTTAAAGAAAGAGAGGAAAATTTCAAGAGAAAGCCATTTTTAACACCAGGCATCCCTCAAAGAGTTTCAACTGCAGGCTGAATGACGCTGCTACTCACCCCATCACCCTCCCCAGGCCAGCAAAGACTAAGTAGGAGTTCAGTAGTATTTTGGCCTGTCTTCCCTATACTCACATGCTCAAGAAATTAAAGAGTTTTCTGACTCAATCTCCTCACCTCCTGCCTTCTAATACTATCCATGTTCTCTTCTGGGCCCCAAAACTCATCATTCTCTACAAATGCAATTTATTTAAGCATTGAAATAAAGAAGCAAAGCATTTGAGAGGATACATGCAACTCTCCAATGCTCAAAAAAAACCACCAAGGGGAGAAAACTGGTGTTACTGTACAGAGCTGCCCATATGTCCCAGTACCTACAGCACTAGGCAGGAGGCTACAGCCTGGGAAAACCACGTCCAGCAAGCAGATGTGTCTGCTCCAGACTTCATGAGATTGGCCATCTTGGATCAGGCACCAGCATCTAGCCCTGGTTCTTGTTACCTTTTGCAGCCATAAGTGAAGGAGAAAAGTCAGGAAGAACAGTATCATAAACAAATGTATGGATAAAGTTTAAGAGCAGGGAAAGCAAATTTGATTCTTTCTCACCTCCTGTCAATCTCCCAGTCTCAAAATAGATATTCTCAGTTTTTAACCTATTTCAGTGGAGTTCTCTACCATGAACTTATCCACTATGTCTATAAAAGCTTAGCATTCACATCTTTTGGGAAGCAACTCCACCAGTCTGGTACATGTTGCAAGAAGAACCATCTTTCGTTGCTTGTTTTAAACCTCACTTCTATTAGTTTCATTTGACATGCCCTAGTTCTTGTACGGGAAGAGAGAGTGAATAGTCAACCCCTACCTACCATGGTGGCTCATGATTTTGTACGGAGTCATGCTATCACCCCAAGTCATCTATGTTCCAAGTACAAGAGTCTTCACTTACTCAGTTTATGACTCTCCTGAAAGCCATTTCATATCTTTGATCAGCTCTGATGCTCTTCTGTTAACCACCTTCCAGGTCTACTATATCCTTCCTGAGATGAAGAGGAAACACCAGGACTACATACAGCTCTCAAGGTGTGGTCACAGCAAGTGTTACAGAGCAGAATAATAGAGTCTTCTGTTTTGTTCTCTGTTCTTTTTTCCCATTAATACCTTACACTCGATCTGCCTTTTTGACATCTAAGATCGTTTACAGACAGCAAAGAGGTCACCCTGCTCAACAAAGTCACGGGTAAGAACTCCTGCTGCTTTGCACTTGGAAACTTATCCTCCATTCTCTCCTCTCTGCTCCCCTACGGAAAGGGAAATCCTATTCTTGAATCAACAGTTTGATTTCAACTTCCCCCTTCCTCTCCATGCCTTTGTGAGCACTTATTCATGAACAAGAGCATCCTCAGAGGGAGTTCTTGCAGCACAATTATTCCATTCCACTCCAGAATGGCTACTTCAATAAATGTCCACATGCAGACAAGTTCTATTTTAAAAGCGTTCCCATGGGCCTGTGTATAACACAGTTAACGTTTGAATCCATTTAATTAACTAGTGGCATCGAGTCAGCATGAAAAGACAACATCCATCAGAGTTCATCTATCATCCACTGCACTATGTGCCTGCCCTCATCCCTCTCCTGCCTGAATGTGGGCATATTAATAATGTATGTGCAAAGGCACACACTCCTGAGAAAGCGGTAGACACAGAAATCCCAGAGATACACAACCCATGAGGGTTACTTTGGAAAGCCTTCCCTAGCACATCAAGTAACCAGTTACCACCTTGTCTGAGGAGCAGCTACATAATCATCTGTTCTTTTGCCTTAAAAATTGCTTTTATGGCTCGACTTGAGACCCCGATACTCCTCAGTACTGGCAATACACTGACACATGGAGCTCCAAAATCAGGCCCAGCTTTCACAGCAGTACTGTGGTTTTCACATCCGTCTCCCTATATTCTGCTCCTAGTTTTCAGCATTGCTGCACAAACTTCCACGTGTCTTCTGTGCTGCAACACAGCAAACTCATATCGATGTACTCTGGCATCCAATACGTGAAAATGCATCGTAGCTGTACATTGTCAGCGTCAGCATTTAAGAAATAGCTGTCTATTTCTTACATAAGTGAAATTTGATACAGAGCGCCAAATCTCACAGCTGGCCCTGTTTGTACATATCTCCTGCTGCCCCTGAGCCCCATCGCAAAAAAGCATGTTTAACCTCCAGGGACAAGCACATGCGTTGTAGGCTCTAATCCACCGTCTGAACACGCTGTCTGATCTCCTGTTACTGCTGCAGAAAAACAAAGGCTTGAAGTTTTACATTTAGCTCTGCTGTGCTTCGTTTGGCACATTAAACACAGAACACTAATTACAGTATACTATTCTACTTAAGGGGCTGTCAGCATTTCCACTGCAAAGCCTTCATTTCAGGGCTTTATAACACAGCTGTGAAATACTCATTTTGCACTTGAGCTTGACATGCAAAGGTCTGGCTCTGGCCCAGGTTCCTCTGCCTATTTGTTTTTTCAGGAGTTGGGGTTTTTGTTGTTGGTCTGGCAGGGGAAGGGCTGAAGAGGGGTGGATGGAATTAACTGCAGGGGATGTTTGACTTACAAGAGCACACAAACAACAAAAACACTCAGCTCCACAGTTGGTTTCTGTCCCTCACCTACCCAATACCTCCCCGTTTTTGTATGTGCACACAGAATACGCACTTTTTTTTTTTTTTAAAGGCTTTTCTATCCTCTCCCTCCTCTCCAGCATGAGCCTTCTGTCCCTCAGCATCCAATACTAGCAAAGAGTACTGTCTTGACAAGCTCGGAGACTAAAAATATTCCACCTGCAAAAGCAACAGTAGTAAGCCGAGCTCCAACACACGACCAATTCAGAACATCTCTGCCTTGACAGAGCAGTCTTCATGTCTCTCGCAGTAAGCGTCACAAGCCTTGCTCACTGCCACCATTGCAGACTCATACCAATTGCCTAACTGACCCTCTAGGAGCTACTCCAAGACTATCAAACTGGTTTCATGCAATCCACCACACAGACTTGTCGCAACATTTCAAGGTGTTTCCAGCCAATGCTCAATTTGAAGCAGCATTCATGGGGTGAAAGGATTCAAAGCTATGTCTGACCACTGAACAAGTCTTCACATTTTAATCAATTTAAAAAAAAAACCCACAAACATCTGACCAGAACATCATCATCTGCAACAAGCAGTTGCCAATTCTAGGCAACGTGATTTCAAGATAACCACTTTAAGAGCGTCAGGGAACAATCTCCCACAACACAAATTATGAATGACACACCTTGGCACAAGAGTGGCAAGGGTAGAAACCGACTTGCCCAAAGGTTTTGAATCGCTGAGTTATGGGAAGCATTACATTACATTTGGAAACCTGCATAAAAGCAGAGGTGGGATGGGGGGTTGCTCTGATGGAAATGCTGAGCCTCAGCTCTAATGGCTCTGCCAGGTGTCACTCCAATGGTTGCACAGAGGTGTGCACACACTTATTAAAAATGATCCAGGCAGTTGAGAGAACAGGGAACAAAACAGGGACAGAGGTGGAAGAAAGGGAACATGAGCAACCCAGGGTCCCTGCAGGCTGTCTTTCCACATGCGCCTGCACACAGCATGCATGCGTTTGTCCATCTCTCCACACAGCCTCTCTTGCCTGCTCTCCCCTCCTGGCCTCCCCACAGTATTGGCTGCTTTCAGTCTGATTCCAGCTGTCAGGACTGCATTCCTGACCCGTCAGCCCCAGCTGTCGGGGGCTACGTGCTGAGTCTGCACTCTGCTGCCTTCTTCATGCACCTGGAGTAAGGCAGTCCCAGGGAGGCCATAAATACTGTTGCATAGCCCCGGGGAAGTGGGTGGGAGGCTATTAAAAGCACCTCTACCAGGAACCATAGTGAGGGAACTCAGAACTGACAGCAGCACGCATCTGCAAGTGTCCCTGTGGCCTGGAAAAGAGGATACATAGAGGGTTAATTTCATACCAGCTTCTGCAGCATGACCTAGCCATCATTAAATAATTACCTTCTGTTTCTTCACTTAACACCAGCCTGATCCCCCAATTTTCTCTTCCCCACCCCCACACCAAGGTCCAATTTCTTCTAAAATACTGCAGGGATGAGGAGAGGCACATGTAACCTTATCAACCCTGGCTAAAGACATGGCAAGCAGCAACTTCTCGTCCTTCTCCCATTCAGCCATCATTCTCACCATAAAAGTGGCCCCGACTCAGATTTTCATGAGATTTCACAAAACCTTCAGAATATCTAAGCTTCAGAGGTACAAATGTTGTGAAGGGACACGGGGTGGAGTGTGTGTAAATTGTCCACCTTTGTCGGTGTTGTGATGATGCTATTTTGACTTTGGTGTGGGGAATTCTTTTTGTTGATGTAAGCAAAGTTTGTGAAGATTGTATGATGAATGTATATTTTTTAAAAAAAGAAAAAGCAACATCAAACAGGCTACAGGTTTGCTGGCACATAAACAGTCAATCCTGATTTATTCCAGACTAAGCATCTGCACATGGAGTCAATCGGACCAGCTCCACGGGCAGGCGAGCCCTATGGGACACAACAGAGAGACGCATTCTGTGTGGGCAGGCTTCAAAGAAGCCATTCCTTGAGCTCTCGGGACCTGGAATTGTGCAGGATCACTTCTTCACAAGGAACAGATTTTTCCAATTTGCAAGTGTGCATTACTTTTTCATAAGGAAAGAGAGCAGGCAAGATACCAGACTTTACGTAGGGGGTGCTTTTGCCCGCCCACATAGGCAATTTGTCCAGTGATTTTTTTCTTCGTAGTAGAAAAAGGAACCAATTCACCTTCCCCAGCACAGAGAACTATGTATAAGAGGATTAGGTACACGTGAGGACTTGCAATGCTCCCCCATCAATCTGTCCCAACAGTGGAGATCAAAGGAAGCAACTTCTGGCTTTCTGGCAGTGTTACATATTGGTCTACTCCAAATCCATGCACAGGGCCTGAATATAGGCAAAGAAAGTGCTTCAGTGAGAAGTAAAAAAAAAAGTAAATACAGCTCCTTTGGGCAGCGTTTCAATTACTCATATAAGGGTTTGAAATCAAGCAGGAACAAACGGTTCTCTCGGCGTAAGGGTCACTGTTTATCATCGTTAATCATCACTTCCCAGATAGGAAAGGCTCTTTCCCCTCTGTTTCGCCCAGGCTTTAACACTCACAAGAAGCGAGCAACAAGAACAAGGAAAAGAGCCAAACAGGGATGCAGGCACGGGCTGGCAAGGCTGCTCCCTCTGCAGCTCTGCCAAAGTCCCTCCCCACAGCCCTGGCCCCAAGCTGGGCCTGCTCCTAAATACAAATAGCCAACGGCTGAAAGTCCACAGCTTTGTGTCAGAGACGGGCACCCACTCCAAGGAAACTCTGGCAGCTCCACATAACTCCTGACTCCAAAGAAGTCAAACACATGGGCCGTAACACGACGTTTCTACTACTGATACCGTCGTGGCAAGGAGCTCCGTCCTAAATCACCTCCTGCTGAACTCTATAAACAATGCGTATGTTCAAACTAAACTTGGACACAGGGAAGACAGACTGAAAGAGAGGGTGCAGAAAGCCTTCCCCACAGTTTACCCTGCCAAGGGGAGCCAGAGAAGGAAAGCCACATCTCAGCGCTTCAAGAAAACCACCATGTTACAATCCCCTTCCCCTCCATTTCTTCTCACTGGGGCTTATTTTTGGTATAAACAGATCAGTGCACTGTTTGAAAAGGTTTGGGAGGGGTAGGGGGGAACTTGGTGGTCGACCTTGAGTCCAAGAGTAGAAACACACAAGCTAGAGCTATGCAGGGTGAAGAAAAGCCTTTTGATCAGCCCACCTGAGGAGACACTCATAATTCATTTGTGATTTCTTTATTCACGCATAATGCCCCATGCCAAATCAATCTATTTTTATCCTTCACCACTGATTTGTACAGCAGTTCTGTCCTAAAAGTCATCAACTACCACTTCTAAATTGTGTCTCTAGATCTCGTCCCTACCTTCCCAGCCTCATTGCCACGAAGGCAACCACACAGGTCTTTTGGAGAAGGGGACAGCTGTAAGTAGTGTATTTAAGTCCCTAGGAAAGATTTAAAGAGACTCTTTGTATGCAAAAGCCTCACCTTTTTATGCCCAGATTCCTTACACAGAGCAGATATCTGTCCCCTCCACGGGAGGTCAGAGAGTTCACCTTTCCCAGTGCCTGAAGGCTCCTGCCTGGAACACCTGAACCACTCCAGGACTAGACACCTTGTCCTCCCACACATGCATCTCCCTAAGACTGTAGTGATGCTATGGGGGAAAGTACATACTCGCATCCTCAGGGGATTAGAAAATGGTTTTGTTGTAAGCCGATTTAAATTATATTAAAAAAAAAAAACACTTATCAGCAATTTAAAAGATGCTAAGATTGGAATAAATACAACAGGAGGGACAGAGCAAGTACACAGCATTTATCACACAGACAACGTCCCTACAGAAGGGGGCAGGTGGTAAAGAGATTATTATTCAGTCTTCCCCTAAATATTGTCTGGACTATTTATTATTTGTTTCACAGCACTTGCAAGAAGTCCCAACAAACATGAAGGTGTCCTGTGCTTACGGCAGGTAGCAACGCGTACTCTCACACAGCTTGCAATCTATAACCAGATATAAGAGGACTCGATGGCACAAAAAAACAGACGCACCGAAGTAAAATGTCTTGACCATGGTCATGCAACAAATTAGCAGCAGAGCTGGGAATAACCTCACCTCCCTCCCAAATTCCAGCAGCTATCTATTGTATGGACCATGCCGCACCATTGCTGTATCTCACTCCTGCTTGAGGCGAGGGACAATATTTTTAAAGAATGCTTAAAAATGAATCAAAGGAAAGGACGAGAGATTTTTTTTTTCCCCCAAACTAATCAGGATATACAGAAGGAGCCACCCAAGCTTCCTGCCCACCCCCAGCCACCACTCGCCGCCTAGCTCTCAGCAATCCCTTCCTGCCCTCTGCCATGAGGAATAAGCTTCTTACAGAAGAGCCTTTATCATCATCTGCCCTTCGTGCATCCTAGAATTAAAAAGCTCTTTGCATCTGTCAGTCAACATGCATATAGAGAACCCAAGAGACTTCTCCTGTCAGCCAGAAAGGAGACCATGTCCTCCAGGAGAAGTGATACATACAAACACGGGCCAAAGACTGAGAAAACAAACTTAAGGGAACAGCCCAAGCACTGATTTCCATTGTCTCCTCAACAGCCCTGCTGCCACCTTCTCCTGTTCAGTACGGCCGGAAAGTCCTCCACCGGTAATACAGTGTCCCCATCGCTGCACCTGCTGCTCAGCCACCAGTACAGACAACTCCAGCAAGCCCACACATGCTCACTCAGGTACCGCACTACTAGGCCATCTTTCTGCTTCAAAGACGCAAACTGGTACTACAGGAGGGCAATCATCGTTCACAGTCACAGCCATCCCAGATGCAGAACTTGGTTTAGTCTTTTCCAAACAGTTAAAATTTCTTGCAAGTTTTATGGCCTAGACCCAGAACCCCAAAAACCTGAAAAACTCCCCCTGCAAGTCAGCAGCAAGAAACACCATCGATTCTCTCTCCCTTACACACACACAGAGGAAACCATCACTAGACAATAAACTGCACAGAGACACAAAATGTTATAAAGATAACTACAACGCAATCCTAAACAAACTCATTAAATCATTCATTCAGTCCACTTTCCTTCTCCACATACTTTGCCCTTAAATCACTTCTTCCTGTGATTTTTCCCAAGCACCTTTTCAGTTTCTTTTCCTGAAGGAAACAAAGTCTGTATATGAGAGGCACAATAGTCCAACATAAGCTGCCTTATTTGAGGGGTTCCTTAAAGGTGACTTAACAAAAAGAAAAAGGGAGCAAGCTGCCATCTAAGTGACTTAAAACCCTGAAACAGGGTGAGTAACACTAGAAAAGCAGGTCTCCTCTAGCCTACGTTTAGGCTCAGAAGCATGGGTAACTGGTAGAATTACCAAATGTGAGAACTGCGGAAGTAAAACCACACTCAGAGGAAGCAATTTTTATCCACAGGCTTAAAAACCCCTTTGTTTTTGTTACCACCTAGCTCCTGCCATACTTCAAGAAAGCAAACCTTTACAACTACCACCATTTCTTTACTGCCCTTGTTGAGAAATTCAGAAAGCCCTAGATCCAGGCACACAAACAACTCCTGTTCCTTCAACACTCCACAAAGTACTTCTGTTTTTACGTGGCGAGTTCTTAGCAAAAATTGCTGCTGTAAAAAGCAGAACACACACAAAAAAAAATTATGGAACTCGTCTTCAGCAGAGTCAATGCTCCCAATGCACAATTTTCCAGTCAATAGTTTTAGACACATTCACCTACTCGGAAGCATTTAGCAGAATCTCTCTTGGTAAGAAATAACTTTGAGTGACACATGTAGTTCAGAATACCTGAACTACTAGTCCTAACTACATTTCTACAGTTTAAACAAAGGATATAAGAAGCAGACAAACACTTGAAGGGCGAGCAGTAAGACTGAACAGCAAAGCAACGCTTCAGAGTCAGAACATCCTTGTTGACTGTCATTTGTACTGAACCAATATGCTAACCCTGCTCAAACTGTATTTCATGTCCTCCAGAAAAAAGATAGCTATAAAGCTTCTATGCAGTTTGTGTCCACTCCTTGCTGTGGTGCGCTGGCCGCTAGGTACTGGGCAACTGCTGGATACAAGCTTTATTGTCACCCCTGCACAGGAACTGGCCCCTGCATGAAGCCAAGCTGCAATTCCCATCACCTACCAGGGAAGAGGTGGTGGATGAAATGGAGCTGATTGCCTGTCAGAGTTGTAAGAATGCAACTGATGATTCGGACTCTTAAAAAAAAAAAAAAAACTACAGAAAGAAATGACTGTAGAGAATTGTTCATGGAGCACTGAACCCTGAAAATGTTCCCACTTGTGCACAATCTTGCCTCTCTTCTTCTAGTTGTATCAGTCTGCTTAAGAAAAGACATTACTTCTACCTGCAAACCTTGCCTCTCTTACATCCTTAGAACATCACAGGTTGATACCTGCCATAAAGCACTTAGGAGACAATAGTGTGGAAGGATCTGTTTACGAATTACCCAAAGACAAGTAAGCACTTAGAGTTTAAAGACAGAATTAACACCAGCCACAAGTAAAGACTAAAACTGGCTGCTCAGTGCTTATCAGCACTTTCTGCTATTTCTATAGAGGTCACTTCCTACATTTCTTTTGGGTGAGATAAAAATCTATTAGTGACAGAAAGGACCACAGAAATTGGCACAATCTGCTACGGCAGCCAAGCTGACCAAGCAAAGACTTGCACTAAACAATTTCATACAAAAAACCAGAAAGGTACTTAGAAATTTGCAAAGTTGTTTTGCTTACAAGCACTGCCTAGGAGAAGTGCTATGCATGCTTCACATGGTTCAAAAGATGACAGCAGCGTCCCAATGCACCTGTGAAGCACAGCCACACAATGATGTCACTTCAAAATACTGCCCCCTACAACATGTCACAACAAGATGACCAAGGCAACTAGAAGCTCCACATGTACCCAGACTATTTGTTTAATAGCTAGAGGACAGAAACATCTGCCAGGAGTTTAAGAAAACTCAGCAGCAGTTTTGGAGTCACAAGAACCCAACAGACTGTCACAGACCAAACCCCGTAGCTTTGGGGGACCAGGTCACTGCAAACAGAACTCTGTAAGATTTCTGACAGCTGTTCCACCACAAGAGAAAAGAGCTGGGCAATCGTCAAGCAGGAAGCCAATGCTCCAGACCCAAGTATCTTGCACTTCACAGAATCACAGAACGGTAGGGGTTGGAAGGGACCTCTGGAGATCATCTAGTCCAACCCCCCTGCCAGAGCAGGGTCACCTAGAGCAGGCTGCACAGGACTGCGTCCAGGTGGGTTTTGAATATCTCCAGAGAAGGAGACTCCACACCCTCCCTGGGCAGCCTGTGCCAGGGCTCTGTCACCCTCACAGGAAAGAAGTTTTTCCTCATGTTCAGGCGGAACTTCCTGTGTTCCAGTTTGTGCCTGTTGCACTTTGTCCTGTCACTGGGCACCACTGAAAAGAGTTTGGCCCCATCTTCTTGACACCTGCCCTTGAGATATTTATAAGCATTGATGGAGGTCCCCTCTCAGTCTTCTCTTCCTCAGGCTGAACAGCCCCAGCTCCCTCAGCCTTTCCCCACAGGAGAGATGCTCCAGTCCCCTCATCATCTTCGTAGCCCTCTGCTGGACTCTCTCCAGGAGTTCCTCATCTTTCTTGAACTGGGGAGCCCAGAACTGGACGCAGTACTCCAGATGGGGCCTCACTAGGGCAGAGTAGAGGGGGAGGAGAACCTCCCTCGACCTGCTGGCCACACTCTTCTTAATGCACCCCACGATGACGTTGGCCGTCCTGGCCGCAAGGGCACATTGCTGGCTCATGGTGAAGTTGTTGTCTACCAGGACTCCCAGGTCCTTCTCCGCAGAGCTGCTTTCCAGGAGGTCAACCCCTAACCTGTACTGGTGCATGGGGTTATTCCTCCCCAGGTGCAGGACCCTGCACTTCCCTGCGTTGAAGCTCATGAGGTTCCTCTCCGCCCAATGCTCCAGCCTGTCGAGGTCTTGCTGCATGGCAGCACAGCCTTCTGGTGTATCAGCCAGTCCTCCCAGTTTCATGTCATCAGCAAAAATATGCTCTTCCCTGAAGGCTAGCCGCATGGCATTTTGTTGCTGCTTTCAATCACCTTCCTCAGCCTTTCCCACTGAAGATGGAGCTCTGGGAAGTCTTCTCAAATCATCTGGAAGGAAGGGAAGCCCTGGTGCTACCCCTTTTTTGTATTTATACCAACAACATTACTGCAACAGTTCAAACATATTTTATATATAGCTCTGTGGCTTATTTCCAGGCAGAAGTAACTCAATGCTGGTGTACATATGTTTAGACCACAGCAATTGGAAAGAATGTCCCATAAACACTGTTAACTCTGCTGCTCCACTGTGACCAGAACAGGCACCACCACTGCAGAAATACAAGCCGTGTTGGGGGGGGGATCATCCACACAGAAGCTAAGCAAGCCAGCTAACCGGCACAGCACTGACAGACTTCCACTATAGCCCCAACAGATTTATAGCTGTAAGTTAACAGCCAGCTCTTTGTCACATCAAGATATAGTGTCTGACTGCCAAGAGACCACGTAGAGGTCACCAGGGTGTATACCAGCATAAGGGCAGACATGCAATACATAGAGCATCTGCCACGATTCACTTGCATTTTAAAGTAATCTTATAAACTTAAGGGCTGGACAAACAGAAGATAGTCAGATTTGCACAGCTCTATTTGCAAACCCTGCTTGTACTGAAAACATCAGTAGTGCTACCATATTTTAATGAGTCTGACATTAGTCCAATACCCCTAAGCTCATGCACTGAAAAGAAACAAGAAGGGCAAGGTGCAGGAGCCACGGACCAACATACAAAACGTACTTCCCCCGGCACTGGTTGCAGGGACTTCAGCGACACGTAGATGAGAGAGGTGCCTGCTATAAACCCACAGGATGCTGATCCCAGTGCTAGGCCTAGGTTTTAACATGACACCTGGTGAGCCAAACCCCAGGCAGCATCCCAGAGGGAGACACAGTGTCTAATATATTCCCTCTCCTAAAGGACGGTGCTCCCACTACCACATGCAGACAACTACCAAGTGATAACTACCATGCCTTTCACCAGATTGTCCCTCTCATGGGCTGCAAAGAGAGCTCTGCCAGTCTTCCCAGAATACATTAAAACAACCTTTCATCACATTTTTCTCTGCAACAGCTAAATACTGGGGGGGTATTAGCATGTTTAAAAAAAAAAAAAAAAGTTGCCTTTTCTTATGTCTGAATCCAACGGGACTGGACATTTAAAGAGGAGGAAAGCATAATCAAGACTTCAGAAGTATCTAAAAAGGCATGGCATCTTTGGTTATGTGATGTGGAAAAATTAATGACCACCATCTCAGGCCTCTGCAGAGATGGGTGTCTTGTCCTGGGGTATAAATAACCTAGCTTTATCCTTGCATAAACCTGTTTATAACTTGAGGGATGAAACTTCCCTTTCTGAACACGTAAGGTCAGCATCTTGCTTGGATCAGAGGAGGCTCTGTCAGGGAGCCTCTAGCTGGGGAGAAAAGGGGAAACCAAGTCCACTTTTTGGGGATGATGATGGGAGCACAAAAGAAAAATGGAATTTCTCTGGTTAACTGTGTATTTGGAGGATGGGAAACAGGGAAAGAGAAACAGTCTCTGTTCCAGGCTTCACAGGACGGGTTAGTAACATGCCCAAGGAATATGGATTAATGGACAAAGTGCAGCTGAGCTGGTCAAAACAACATGATAAAGACAACTGCATGATATACATATAAGGCATGCATACACATACAGTTCTATGCATGAAATGAATCATCATACATAGACTCTGATCTTGCAATCAGCCACAGAGGCACTCATCTTTACATCCATTAGGTGAAATGGAACTACTCACGCTCATACTACCTCACACAAAATTAAGCACATGCTTAAGTATCCGCAGGAATGGTGCCAGAGTTTGCATTCAGTTTTCTTGTAAACCCTTCAAGGTCATCACGACTGTAAAAATGTTACACAAAGAGTTGTGCAAGACTTTGTGTACATTACAGCTGTAACACAATACCAGTGTCACTTTATAAGCAGGGGGAAAGAGTGGGTTGTAAGTTACTGTACTAGCAGGCACACTAAGAAAAGTAACATACGCTCAACCAGAACAGAGTATGTTCTTCCTATTAAACACACACACGCAGAAAAATAGAAACATACTCCTATCATCATCCAACCAGGCCCCAGCACTTAAGTATGCCCTACAATGCAAAATCCTGCTTGGCAGCTGTTTACAGTACTTTCCTTTCTGGGGATCTGAGAAAAGCATCCAAATTAAATCACACTAGAGAGTGGGAGGGCAGGATGGACACAGGACAGAACCCAGGCAGCAGAACTGGAAGTAAATCTCTCTTCCAGGGGGATGGCCACAACGCACAGGCAGCGTTCCCTCTGCTGCCCAGAGACAAGACCCCCTCCCCATCAAGGGAAATTACCCACTTTGACATTTTATAATGGATTTTGCTTCTAAGCCCTTCCTTCTGCCCTGTCTGCTTCCACAGCTTACGTAGATCTCTGATGATTTACAGTTCTGCCATCTCCTCAGCACGGGAGCTCCCCAACTCAACTAATCCTAAATGCTACATAAATACGCTTCAGGCCCACGACTCCCTTCCCCACAGCCCAGGGCAGGAATACCAGCTCCTCTCTGCCTGGAGAGATACAGTATTCTTTACACAACCTCCTCCCCTCCTCAGCCACAGCTGCTGGCTAAGGCGGGCCACGTTGCTCCTCCCAGTACAAGAGGCCTAAGTGCCAGAAAAAACTACCAGTAGAAAGAGTGAGTTTCTGTTGCTTGCCAACAAACCTTTAGGCAGTAGGTGATGAGTGTTCCCAATTGTTTTAAACCTCTGGAAAGCACTGACAGCAAAACTAAATGCCTTATCGCAGCAAGCACTCTCCTCTTCCCACTGGAACATCACAGGACTCTCCATAGCGAGCGGTATTTCTCCACCCTTGGTGACCTTAGAGTTCCCCAGGTGCAGAGTGCCCTGTAAACCCCTTTTCTTTCACAAAAGAAAGAGGCAGATTTTCCTGAACTAACAAGACAATTCAGTTCCCTTGGCAGAGATGCAGAGCTGGAAGCTGCCCAGCGCATCTCATGCAACCACATCCTCTACCACAGAGGACAGTGTTATTACCCAGGGCAACCTAGTGCTCTCTTCCAGGTCGGCCTGGAACCTTGGTCACCAGAGCTCCGCCGCAAAGGACCAGACGCTGTCTGGAGACACAGACTAAGAGTATATTATATAGGGTTTGTCTAGACTGGAAGCTTGGTTTGTCTGTTTTTTCCAAAACCTGTGCTTAAATTAACCGGCATGGGCTCACCCGAGGGTACAGTCCCTAGGAAGCCTGACTGGTGCCCAGAGGGGCCCTCCCAAACGCGGCTGCCGCCCGCTGCCAGGGGGTAAATATAGCGCCGCGCCGCGGCCGCCCGGGGGCGGGGCCAGGGCGCCCCCGCCGGAGCGCCCCGCCCCCGCCCCCCCATTGGCCGGGCGGCGTCTCCACGGCGACGGGAGGCCGCAGGCACCGCCCCTCCCGCGGCAACGCGCCGGGAGCCGGCCCGGCCGCAGACCGAGCCACCCGAGAGGGAGGCGGGCGAGGGAGCCGGGCGGGCTGCAGCGTGGCTGCAGCGGCCGGGGGAAAAAGCGAGGGCAGAAGGTGCGCACCCACCCTGCGAAGCTACCAGAAAGCAGCGAGCGGGCAGGCCGGGCCGTGCAACTGCAGCCCTGGTGCCGTGTCGCCCACCGGGTCTCGCCTCCGCTCCAGCGTGCCTTGCAGAAGGCCATAAATCAGCCCGCTGGCCATTTTATTAACGGTTGTGTTTACATTCAGACTCTCCTGGGCAGAGATGTTCATTCCAAGGATCTGGAGTAGCTCCGATGCACAGCAGAGATAGTCCAGGCGCTGCATCTTCTCCCCCGCCACTGCGCTCCGTTTTCCTCCGATAGCTCCATCAAAAACTATTTATCATGGGCCTCAGACATCAAAAAGCTTATTTGCAGCCCTGCTACAGAAAGTGGGCCAAGAACTTCGCAAAGCAAACATCAATAAGCCACCCACCACAACGGTGATGCAGGAGACCCCCTCTTCCAGAAGTTACAGCCAAAACCACAGCCAAGGTAGTCGGCGATGAGGAAGCTGAAGGAAGACACCTCTAGCCCAGGGTACCCTACCTCATCCTCCCCCAGCGCCAGTTATTCACACTGCTGATTGCGTGTAAAATACATCTCAACAGCTTAGCTCAGGAAGCCTGCAGAGACATGCAGCGCAAACCGTGGATTATCAGGGAGGAAGATTATCCGCCTGGTGCAGGAGAAGGTGGAATCCCAATTCCAGCCTCAAAAGCAGCTCAGGGTTTTAGAAACAACTACGTCCATTGAGGCATGCCGCACATTCATCAGAAATATTTGTTAATGCATTTCATGATGAGTGTTTTATGTCATCTTGTCCCCATTCCCCTCCACCACCAGTCCCACAGCAGGGTCCAGGCCGCAGGATGGGGAAACACCCTCCAGCCAGCCCTCACGGTCGGGCCAGATACACAGAACCATTTTTGCAGTCTGTCTGGCCATGATTCAGTCCAAGAAAACCAGGTGAGCTGGGACCAGATGGGCTTAAACAAACAAAGCGGATCCCAAATTTGTCAGTTCCAGTTTACAGTCAGCAATGCTTTTCGACCTAGCTGCTCGAGAAGGATGACACTCCAAAGCAGTTTTGAAACAACTGCGCTTGGGACCACTATATCTAGTTCAAAACTGGGAGATAAGCCAAATGCAAGGAGTTACACAGCTGTTTTAAAGCCCTGGATGCTGGGACACTTTGCAGTAAGTGGATAAGTATCCTGTCTGTTTTACATTGAGGAAAAAAGAGGCTCAGAGACAGTCTGAAGAGCAAGCACAGAACCCAAAACCATTAACTGCATTTTAAAAAGGATACCCAGCTCTGTTTCAAGGTTCACTCTACCTTTACACATTTTCAGCAGCACAGAAGCATTGGTTAGGAGCATGAAAAACATCACTCTTGGCGCAGACAAAGCTCTTGCAGAAAAGACACTAATATTGATGCAATATAACTGGCAAAAATAAGTCCTTTTACTGGTACAGCCTGTTTCTTTGAGGGACAGGACCATTCAACAGACTCTTCTGATGCTGCGTCACCATTAAGACAGCTTGTCGCGGAAGCTCAGCTTGCAAATTGTTTCTAGCACAGGCAAGTGTTTGGCCAAGTACACCCTTACACTCATGCCCACTCTGGATACCTCCGACACCATCCCCATCCCCCTATGGTCCAGGTCACAGCCCCACATCATGGCCAGGGCTGAAGCACAGAGCAGAGCAAGTTCTGAGCACCAAGAGCAGTCACCAAATAAGGAGGCAGGTCTTGCACACACTTCTTTCACCTTCAGTCCTATTCAATGTTTTGGCAACTGCAGCAACTAGACTGTGTTAGGGACCATGTAAAGAACTCAAGCTCCTTTGGAGCAAAGTCCTGGGCTGAGCAATGGTGCTTCCGCCCCCCCCCCCCCCAAATGAAAGCATCCCTAGTACAAACAAAACTTCAAAGGCAAGCAGCCCCTTATGCGCTACTCAAAGGTGAGCAACCCATTTCAAAGCCCTTGGGAGAGCTCAAAGGCTACCACTGTTGAGCACAGGAAGCATAGCTAACACTTCAGTACTGGCACTTCAAACAACAACTGCCCTATGCTGAGCCCGCCTGCCGATAGGGAAGGGTTTCTGAACAGGCAGCACTGTTTTTCACAGTGCCTACTTGGAAGAAAAACAGGAGCAGAGAGCTTTACAAGTCTGCATCCTTGAATCCATTGACACTGCCATAAAGTTGCTTTCTCCTTCTCTCAGAAACTCCTCCATCTGCCTGCTCTCAAGGCATTTGTTAATGTTGTGACTCTACTGCTATGCAACCCCCACAATCTACTTTATTCCAGAGAAAGGAGTCTCTCTGGATCCATGACCGGGGAAGTTTCAGCCTAACTATGCAAAGTGTTTGGGAGATGCAAAAATTAAAGAGCCATCACTGTAAGGAAGGAATGTCATTTTTCAAATTCCACCTGGTAAGAAATCTCATATTAGTTGTTAAATCACATTAGCCTTCTTGACCAATTGTAAATGTTAATACTGTATTTGAGACAACAAGCAGGACTGGCTTTTATTGCTATTGGCTTGGAAACACTGAATACAACAGCAGTTCACAGACTTTTCTATAGTACTATTTTCAATCAGTTTCCCCACAGTAACTAACAACAGTACTGGTCTCCTGGGACACTAGCAAAATTACAAGCCTTACTGGGGTTTCCACAGCTCTAATTCATGTGTTGCTTAATCTGCTTGAGCCTGTTGGAAAGTCATCATCACCAGAGCTACTGAAATCATTAGTGACAATGGAACCAAGTCAGCATTTACAACAGCACGGTTTGGGAACTTTTAAGGAAATAATCCTAAATGAACACACAGTCCTCACATGAGAGAGGTGAGAAACATCCCTGGTAATCTGCAAGAGACTGGGCTTTGTGGCTAAGGCTAAGATTTAGCCTCAGAAGATCAGGATTCAATTTCTAGCCTCAGACTTCCTGTGGGAGTTTGGAGCCATGTCTGTATTGGAAAAGCATACTCTGTTCCCCCCACACCTTTTTTTTTTTTTAAGCCTGAAGCTCCTCTGGGCTAGGTCTACTTTATCACATGTCTGTCCAATGCTCACCAAAGCAAGGTAGAGATGGGATGCTCCTGCAGTCTATGGTCATACAAATATTAGCAGCAACTCACCTTTACGCTAATATTTTTGAAGACAGATCACATAGCACAAATCCACTGCTGGTTTCAACAGCCGCAGGCCTCAGCTGTATTTTCCTTGCACAACATGCAGACATGCTCAGGGCAAGGCTAAGCAGCACTGTGGTGAAAGGAAATAGTGGGAGGTTTTTCTGAATTGCAGCAGCCACCCTTTGGTGGGTACAGCCTCAGCAGAGCCCGCAGGGTTTCAGGCAGAGGGACAAGCCCACATCTGGAGCTGGAAACCAGAGCAGAGAGCACACCGCAACCCTGCTACGCACGTACAGGAGCCCTCAGAAACTTCCAGCTCTGAGGCGGCAGGTACATCAGACACAAACAGAAGCCTGAAGTGACTGAAACTAGGCTTGGTGCTAGTTAATTATTCAAACTTTAGCTGGGATCACTCAGCACTAATACCAGGGCTTCATTCTGCTAAGTGCTGTTTGAGCACCATGTAAGCGCCACTCCCTGCCCCAAACATCAAGACAAGAGACCTTTTAAAAAAGCCAAAGACTAGCTAGTACATGGTGTTTGCTTTCACTCTCACAGAGAAAACTGTACCAAGGCTAATCAAGCAACTTCTTCATAAGACCTGATGAACAGGAAGCAAACTATCTTCTCAGCTTTGCCAGGCCATCAAAATGCTGACCACCACTTTCTCAGCTGGAAATGGAGGCAATGCCCTGCAGTTGCTTTCCACTAGACACAGAGGAGAGTGAAAAAATATACAAGTCATTTTACAGGTACTTGCAAACCCTTGAGCAGATAGTGGTCCAACCTGGCCTGACTCCCAACCATCACTTCAACTGTTCTGCCCTCCTGAAACAAATAAGGTGATACACCACAGGTAGTGCCAAGCACACAGCTAGTGAAACATATGATAACCTTTGGAGGAGGTCTCTTTCCACTGTATCTGTGGATGCCTTTCTCCACCAGCCTTTCCTGCACCACACTGAACAACAGCTCTGACCAGCAAGCAGTAAATGTACCACCTGCAACACCTCTGACCAGCCCTGACCTCTGCCATCTTACCATCCCAGCCAGGTCTTTGGCAAAACACTACATGCTTCACAGCCCACTGCAGAACAACAGCCCACAAGCAAAAGGGGGTCGTCAGTCTATACGTGTACGGCTTATCCAGCACAGCAGGGACAGAGTAAAACCTGCTTACAAGTCTCTCCAGCCAGGTTAGCTAAGTCCCACGTGCCTTCTCAGAATACCCAGCTCGTCTGAAGGAGGTGAAGAACTACATGCAAGCCAAGACCTCAGCAGATCTAAAAGACCATCCAGGAAAGCAGCATATGACCACCCAAGGGAAGGACTAACCATTTAAACTCACTCAGCCAATGACATGGTTTGTGTTATTTATGTGACTGCACCCCAGCTGTGAACACACCATCACTCTCCCCCTGCCACGGAGGGGTCTTCCTGCTGTCTTTCATGGTAAAGACAGTGCATTATTTAGGGGTAGGCAGAAGGGTGGATCTTTCCAGCAACCTTGTCTCCAGATTGGCAAGAAGGGTCACAGTGGTTCATGGATACAGTTGCAGGCTACAAAACCAAACTTGTTTAATTGCTGTATGCTTTTATATCCACCATACTTCAAGAACCAGAAGCAATTGGTGCTGCAGTCCACCGGCAGAAAAACTTTGGCTTTGATATGCCCTGTGCCTATAAGTCACATTTAACACTCATGTTCGGCTCCAGTTCAGGCCAGGAGAGCTAGCCAGATCACCCTGTAATTTCAGGACAAGGTATAACACGCATAGAGCGAAGAATGGAGCGAGGAAAACCTGTATGTGAAATTGTTAACAAACACATGGTCATCTTGAGCACCATGTATTTGAGGATGAAAGAGAAGGGACCAGAGCAGCCCAATAGGGAGGGGATTCAGCCTCTGAGCTATGACACTCTCAGTTGTTCCACTGACTCTATCCACAGATATGGACATGCCACTGCAATGCAGGTCTGGCTATGGAGAAGCTAACCAGCCTTTGTCCTCTGCTTTAAGAGACACTGTTATAAGCCTGACCAGAGACAGACAGGAAATCCCTTCTATCTCTGGACAGCAGCCCCTAAGCTGTTGAGGCAATTGGGTGTGTTTAGACTGAGTGGTGCAGAGCTGTGAGAGAGATCCCTAGCTATCAACCAGGGCCAAGCAACATTCATGGATATAAGCTTTGAAGCAGAACAGGCACAGCAGCAGAGGGCCAGACCAGGGCTAGATGCACCCTCTCAGCTGTGCTACTGGCTGCACTGATCCCAGAGCTGGTAGGCTGAGCACTGCTCAGACTCCAGTGGAATGGAGAAGGGGAATAGGGCAATACTGCACTGAACAGCTCCTCAAAAGCACCATCATTATGTAAAAGACCCTTCCAAATCCTGCCAAAACAAGAGCTTGTGACAGCAGGAGACAGGCTGCTCTCTACCTCACCCACACAGCCAGGCTGCTCAGCCTCACATCCAGCTCCCTGGGAAATGCTGCCCGCGAGGAACCCAGCAGGCTCTGCTGCTGCAGGACCAAGTTGTTCCCAAAGACTTACAAAGAACCCCACTCTGCAACAAGTCTCAACTGCACCTTAAATGATTTAATAAGAGGTGATGATTTTTGAAGCATTTACATCAGTGAATCAAACTTGTGTGTTTTTTGGTTCTGTTCCAGTTTGGGTTCAGCAGTTCTCAGCTGATCCGGTTAAGACCAGTAGTGGTCTAAACTGATTCATGTTGGAAGCTATAACATTTTCAAACAAAACGGACTGTGAAGAGAAGGCAGGAAGCTAGAGCCACACCAGAAACATTACTCCACTCTTCTGTGTCCAGGACAGTTCGTGGTCCTAGCCGAGCCCTGCAGCTTCTCAGGGGATTGAGGAGCTGGAGAACTGTGTTGGGAATGCGAGGGGCATAACAAGGCACGACGAGCCTCAAGCTTCCATGGATCTGCTTCCCTCTTAAATCTGTGCCTGTGCACGTTCTGCTCACCAGCAGGACACAGAGGCAGACCTACATGTTTCTGCTGCCCTAAGCAGGGAGCTACCCTCAGGCTGATGGGAGCCCAGAGGCTGGCAGTAAAAACAGACCACACCTCACCAAAGGAGGACAGGAAACCCTGTCCCACTAGGAGCAACTCTTAGGGCTCATTTTCAGAACAAAAGCTCACAGAAAGGTTTTGCAGAGCCACCCAGTCCAACCCAGCATCATGGAGAGGGAACAGGCACTCCAGCTGCACTTGCTCGCACAACACTTGGGGGAGGGTGGGACCACAATACAACAGCCCCCATGCTGAATGACTTCCTGCTGGGGAATGTCAGGTTTTAGTCAAAGTGCTCTTTTAAACTGGCAACTTGAAATATTTCTGGCTTAGAAAAAACAGGAGAGATCAAAGAAACAAGCAGCAAATTCCAAATGTGTTTCTTTGACTCACTGGCTTACAGTTTTAGGGAAAAGCCTGTAGCAGATTTTGTAGCAATTTGTTTCTACATTGACATGCATAATCTAGTTTGACTGAGGATACCCCCCACACATACACCCTAAAATAGGCACGGCTACATCACTTAAAAAGATGCTTATATTTACAAGAGTAGAGCTTAACAATATGAACTGTACCTGCTCAGGTACATTAGTTCTGTGAGCAGAGAGAGATTTGTGTAGCCAAGTTGCAGGGTACTACAGCAACCAGGGGATTTTAGCAATGGGAGATGGCTCAACCCTTGGCTTCCCCCCTGTCCTGCTAGTGCCGCTCATTCAGGGTGATCAATGCTGCTTCAAAGGCACACAGTGTCCAGTTTTTAACCCTGTATCTCTACTGGAATCACAAGCACGGTGACCAGATGCATGGCTGGGTTTCTAGTGGGGCTAGTAATCCTCTAGAAATTGAACTCAGGCCAACCAACTTATCTGAGGAAATTCTAGCTTCCAGCCGCCACACTGACATGTTACAATCCCAACAATCAACAGGCCTAGACTTAAGTCACTGGACTCTGGGTCTATATTGGTTCAACAGAAAAAAAAGGAGATCTGGAGAGGACAGGAAAAGTGGATTCAAGCCATGAACACCAGAAGACACAAAAACCCCTCCATCTAAACACAGAGCTAGTCACGCAGCAACAAAAATCAAGACTCCCACAAAACAAAAGTTGCTTTCAAAAACCAGCAACAAAACTGAACACTACATCCAATTTGTCAACAAGCTTTACTCAAAGAGCTCCTGTTCTTCCCCCCCCCCTTTTTTTTTTTTTTTTTTAATATCCATGATTATGTATTGGTTCCTTAGTTTTACTCCTGTAGAGATCTCCTGGGGCCGCACAGTAAAACCATGCATCAATTACAGGCAAGGAATAAGTCCTAATAAAAGTCACAAAACAAGTTCTCTCTTGTACAGCTCCCAAGTAACACATTGCATGTCCTGCACAGCCCTCATGCAAAATATCTGTACCCACACTCCCCCTTCCAGAGCAATGCACAAACAGGTCTCTGCGGAGCCAGCCTCCCACAGCCTGCCCACGTCCAGCCCAGCGTTACACGGCTGCTTCACTGAAAGGAGCCACTTTTCACAGGGCTTCTCTTCAGCATGACGAACTGCCCACAGGGTCTGTCCCTAACCACTGAGGCAGCCTAGCAGGCCTCACACTGCCGAAGGGTTGTTTAGGAAAGAGCAGAGGACACCAGGGACACTTTCGACTGGAGGGGAAAATCACAGCTCATGGAAGTCAAGGCAACGCCACTGAGGGTGCTTGTCCATCTCAAATTGAGCAACTGGTTGCAATAAAAGCCTGAGGGACTCAGAGGAACCACAGAGCTGTTGAAGGCTTGCTCTTCACCTACATCTGCATGTGCAAAGCACAATCTCACCTTTCAGGCATTGATCTAGGGCAACAGTCCTGTTCCATCCTATGTAACCAAGCAGCATTCAGCAGAGATGACCAGCCAAAGCTTCATAGACCCGTCCATACTTCCACACGATTAGAGTCACATGCATCTCTTGGAGCAGTCATTTCTCAAAAAGTCCAAGAGACAAAGATGCCTGGAAAAGTCCTTCCTGCGGGTCAGCAAAGATCCTTCAGGAGCAATGTGTACGATGCTCAATTTCAGCCCCAACAGATTTACATTCATACCAAATAGCAGACTGAGAGGATCTGTTTCCTGCTATTTTAGAAAAGTAGAGCTGCTTCTCACCTTGGGAGGCAGAGGAGCACACACATGGCAGAGGGAGCATCTCCATAGATATCAAACAGGGGAAGTTCTTCTGTTGGATCTTTGGTAAGGGGCCCACTCCTTTCTGCCTTGCCCACCCCAGCTGGCCCACTGATGGCAGGACATAACTCATTTGAAGGCAATTCGGAGCAGATTGCTTTGGGAAACCAACACCAGCACCCCTCATCATGACAAATTGGTTCTACCAGCGAGCTCCCCAGCAGCACCTTTGCATCTCACCGATTAACTGTTCTTATTAATAAGATACACAAAATCAAGCCCTCAAACCCTAACTTGATGGTATAGAATGAATCCATGATATCCCCAGGGCATCAGACAGCCCTGGCTGCACGTTAGGAGACAGCACAAGGGATACAATGGAGCTCTTCCAAAAGGCACGTGCAAGGTTAAAAAAAAAAAAAAAAACAAAACACACACAACAAAAAAAAAACAAAAAACAAGTACCAGAGAATACCTGGGGTTTATAGCAGCAGGTCCCAGCTCTGACAAGGAGTGGGCAGACCTCAGCTCCTTTTCACAGAGCCAGAATCCAACGCCCGCTGTACATGGTGGTACAGGTGGCTTTTGGCTCTTCTGACAGAGGTCTCTGCAGAATACAGATCAGCGAACTGCTCTTCAGCAACAGCTACAAAGCACGTTTCACTGACAGTCCATAGGCTGCAGTAAATGCAGCACATGCATGCACATGCACACACTGAGGTCACGCACAAACACCAAGGACTCTCGTCTAGACAACTTTGAGGAAGCCGAGCAGGTTTTTCGCTTGCTTTGCAAGGGAAGAATATTGTGTTCCTTGGTACTGAACAGCCATCTCAGGGGACCTCCGACCTGAACCACAGTTGTGAGAACAGGATTTCACACTGGGGACAGGCCATTTAGATAAAGTGTCATTTAGTTCCCCTGCAGTTTTTACACACTGTTTGCTCCAGCAGCTAACTTTTGAAGCACTACTGTTTTGAGACAAATGAATGCACTTTGCAGTCATGGATTACAAGCGCTTCTTATTTATTAGTGAGTCTTCACAAGGGGGGAGGGATTAAGCTTTCTACTTATGGAGAGAGAGAGAGAGAGAGAGCTACACAAAGGCTGAGTGATTTGCCCAGGGTTACAAGTGAATCAGTGGCATGGACAGAACGAGATGCCCTGACTCAGAGGCACCTACTGTCAGCACAAGGCAATGCCACCCAGCTCCTGTTCTCCCTGCAGCCAGGCTTAAGTCATCCTCCTCTTCTCATGACACCAGTCAATTCCCAGTGAGTGACTATCTGTCAGGAATTCTCCACAACACCAAGAAGAATGATGGATTTTTCAGATAGAAGCAATTATACTCCAAACAAGACATCCCCCAAGGGAAGGGTGTCTGAGGCACACAGAGGAGAAACACGGAGGAAAGTGCATCCAGGCCTGTGGAATGCAGACCCCATCTGAACAGTCACCTCTGAGAGACGTCTCACATCCTCCGTCTTTCAGATCATCCTGCCCTTCCCCACAAGCTCACAGAACACTCCTTTGCAGGGCTGAGAGCAATTGCTTACACAGAAGAATAGGTCTTTGTGTATCGTTAGCTGCCAGTAACGCAGGTTAGCAGTTGGAAACATGGAGGAAGAGGCAGCAGTTTCTCCTGTCAGTCATCTGTAACAACTCCACACACCACAGTGTGGGAAATCCCAAAAGCTTTCTGATACAGATTGGGTACATACCATACAAGCAAAAAGAGAGTGTTTCAGAAGAGGGATCTGGGCTTTAGCAAGGATCTGAAGCACAGTAAAAATCCCAACTAAAAGACAGACCACAGTCACACATCAGTTGCTCTGCATCACTCTACAGTTACACCAGGTCTCCCAAAGCAGTATTGTTAGTACAGATGGGACCTCAGGCAACAAAGTTAAAGCATGCTGGCCGCACCACACAGCACTCACCTTGCTGCCTATATCTTCACGCTTGTTCCCAGGCTTGCTTCTCCTCAGCTTAATGGAAGGGGAGCGAAGTAGATTTTTGATCCGACTTGTTATCGTAGATCCTTCAACCGACATCATCTCCAGGTGCCAAGAGGGTATTCACCCCCCACACAAACTGTGCCTGGGGAACAAGCCCAGGTTTGAGGCAGAAATACTGATGTGCTCAGCTTTGCTTACACTCGTTCACATATCTCTAGGCGATTCTGCTTGGGAACTCCACTCCTGTTACACTGCAAAGCTATTCACAGAGGCTGGCAGACTTTCCTTTTGCAGATTCCAGAGGATCAAATCAGCAGTAATCTAAACTGAAAGATGCACCCATGGGTCAATACGACATTCACAATAAATTCTAGCCTCATTCTTTGCAAGAAATGCCAAATGTAAGAGTTTATGATGAGGATGGGTGCAGTATTGCTTATTCTCAGAGGCTTCTACACAAATTATCATCCTTTTAGCATCAATTAGTACATCTAAACCAATTTCCAGATGCTAAATTTAGATGTTTCACACTTCCCTATCATCTTATGACAAATACAAAAATTCCCTCCATTGGAGTCCATTAGCAGGGTCCATCCAGCCCCTTGCTTTTGCTCCATACACATCCATTCCACCTTAGGCTTCACAGTCTGGAAAGCACAACACTGTACTTGATTATTAAACGCCAAGTCGCAGAAGCACACCGAGAATAAACACGAGGGAGTTTTTAACTCCCACAAATTTAGCTTAGCTTTAAGTACACACACATATATATAGTGGGTGATATCTGATAATAAAGGCATATAATATTTCACATCCTCGAACACCCTATTTATAAAGGGGATCAAGGAGGAACTGTAACTGCTGCCAACGATTACAGACCCCCGACCAAAACCTTCACCTTTCCCGAAGACCCGGAGGTGGCCGGAGGGAAGGGGGGAAAGAGGGATCCAGTCAAAGCCTGCAGTAAATTATCCTCCCGGCTTCCGTGCAAAATGGGGGCGGGGGGAAGAGGGAGCGAGAAAGAGAGAAGGGGAGAGAGAGGAGAGGAGAGGAAGAGAGAAACGTCCAAGTCAGCACAACCGCCAGCCCCTCTGCCTGCGGCGGCAGCACTGCGGGCTGAGGGGACGCGCCTCCTCCCCCCGCCCCCCCAGCCTGACCCGCCGGGTTAAACCTCTCCTACCTGGTGCCCAGGAGCGGCTCGGCGGGCGACCACGGTGCCCCGCAGCGCCTGCCCATGCAGGCGGCCTCCCCCGAGGAGGGGCCGCGGCGCGGGCCGCCCCCGCGGGCGGGGCGGGGGCTGTTCCCTCAGAGGCGGCGGCAGCGAGGGGGTGGCTCCGCAGTCTCAGGCCTCGGCCAGAAGCGGGGGGTCGAGGCCGTCCGCCGAGCCCCGCGCCGGCCCCGGGAGCCCAGGGGCGAGCGCCCGCCCGCGCCGCCCAGCCGCTCCCCCCGGCGGCCGCAGCGCCGCCCGCATCCCCAGGCCGGCCGCCCGCCCGGCCGCGCTACGGCGGCCCGTGCGGGTCAAAACACGGCATAGCGCGGAGCTGGGGGGCGGCGGAGGGCTCGTGGCGCGGCGGTGGGTTGCGCGGTGGCCGTTACCGGGCGGCCGTTACCGAGCTTTGGGGCAGGAGTTGGCGCTGGTCAAGCTCTGGCGCTCTGTAATGGGCGGAAACTGGAAGTGCGTCTCCCACCCAAGAGACGAGCGGGACCGGAGGAAGGCAAGGGCATGTCGAGATCCGCTGCTGTGCCCGCCGCCTCTCGGGGCCCTTGGTTGTGTCCCTCCTGCCACGGGCAGTTTGCTGTCGCCCGGAGTGTCGCACTGGCCGGCCTGCCCCACGCGCCTGGACGCCCATTTCTGGCGTGGTGCCACAGCCTGCCTGTGCTGTCAGGACCCCTCTGTGGAAGCAACAGGGCAGGGGGCTGTGGGGCTGTGTGGCCCTGACACTCTGGGGTGGGAGAGGGGACAGAGGGTGTCACCCTGTGCCCACGTGCTGTGGGATAGCCGAGCTGGCCTTGCCACACTCAGCATTGCTGTGACACCTGCGGGGTCTCCACGCCTTCTTGAGAGCAGCAGGGTGCTTCTGGAAAGACGTGGGTCCTGCATGTCACTATGGAGGTGAAAAAGTTGTTGAGTGACTGCCTTACCTCAGGGTAGCCAGGCTTGGATGATACACATTTTCTAACGGTATACATCTGGTGTTTGGATCCTTTACCGGGGCTACAATGGTCACAGAGCTAGCTGGTGCAGAGGCTGCCAGCAAAGCCAAACCCGTAGCAGCTGAGCTGGGCGTTACTGGATGACCATGGGACTCCACAGCCCCACGATGGCATGGGAGAACTCCACAACAACTAGTCAGTTCCCACCTATGAAGAGGTCCTGGAGCTCCTTCTCCCCTCAGCTCTCCAAAGCTTTTGCTAGGAGTCTGGCAGTCCACTGTCACATCAAGATGCAGGGATGGAGCCCATGGAGTCAGAAAGTGGGATGCTTGTGTGCTGGCTCATGGCAGGTGAGAGCCTAGAGCCAAACATAGAGTCATAGAATCATTTAGGTTGGAAAAGACCTTTAAGATCATCGAGTCCAACCATAAACCTAACACTGCTAAGCCCACCTCATGTTTTAGCTTGGCACAGAGAAAACTGAACAGTCGCATAGTGTAGATGAAATCATACACATTTCTCCCCTTCTGATGAAATTGAAGAATTTTATAAGCACACAACAAAACATACACCAGGCCAGCAAGAAGGTTTTGCCCTGGAGCTGCCTAATAGCAGTTCCCAATGGAAGAGTTCAGAAGCCACTACACTAATTCTTGTGCTTCCCAAACAGGGACAGACAGCAGCCCTACCATGCTGTGGCAGGTACTAACCACATGAGAGGAGATGGGGAGGCAGATTTCACAGGCCACCAAGCCTGAATTGCTATCAAAGGGTGTACATTTAGGATGTAGCTCTCTAAGTTCAAAGAGACTGTACATGTCCACACTGGCCTAACATCTCCACACCAAAGCCCTAAAGAGGAGAAAGGAAACCAGCATTTCTTAGGGTGGAAAAGTCCTGCTAGCACCTCTTTCCTTAACATGCTCTGCCATTTATTGCAATCTGTGCTCTGTCCTTGGAGCATCTTTCTGGCTCCCTATTTCCTAATGTGGGGGGCCTCCCCCCTTTGCCATCTTTGGTGACTGTCCCATCTTCAGTGACTAATGCAAACCCAGAGTATTCATAGCAATTGCAGGTGATCGTTCCAAAAATACAGTCTGTGAAGATTTGCTGAAGTTCAGGCACAGATTTACCATAACGGATGATCCACATGCGCTACGTCTTCCCCTTAGCAGTGCCCATTGTGGCCAGCACACTGCCACCGTCACAGCTGGTGACTATGTGAAGCTGCACCACCTGAATTTCCAGAAAAGACTGTTTGCATTCCAAGTGGGATTCTGAGCAGGCACAAGTGCTTGCAGGATTAGGATCTTAAGGCTTGACTGGTCAGAAGCCTGCATGTATTGATGAAAACTCCCAGAGGCATAACACAGGACATCTTTCTACTCTCTGTCAGCTCCAGTCATGCCATAATAACCTGCAGGAAGTGAGTTTAAAATGTCAGTTTCTAACCTTTGTTAAGCTTTAGTTTTGATACACAGGTGCCATAGAGAAATCCGTGCTTGTTGCTGTGTCAGAAGTCACAAGGTTCCAGGGACCAGGGCTTTCCAAAAGATACCAAATTTTGTGAGATTTACAATCAAATTGCAAGAGTTGGTAATGTTGCAATTATTTTTAAAATAAAAATAATTGAAGTCCATGGGAGCTAGGAATATAAGTATAGAATCATAGAATCATTTAGGTATTATGGGACCTGACGAGATGCATCCCAGAGTCCTGAGGGAATTGGCTGAGGTAGTTGTCAAGCCACTTGCCATGATATTTGAAAAGTCGTGGTGGTCAGGTGAAGTCCCTGGGGACTGGAAAACAGGAAACATTGCACCCATTTTTAAAAAGGGTAGGAAGGAGGACCCTGGGAACTACCGACCTGTCAGCCTCACCTCTGTGCCTGGGAAGATCAGGGAACAGATCCTCCTAGAAGCTGTGCTGAGGCACATGGAGGACAGGGAGGTGATTGGAGACAGCCAGCGTGGCTTCACCAAGGGCAAGTCTTGCCTGACCAACCTAGTGGCCTTCTACAATGGAGTGACTACATCAGTGGACAAGGGAAGAGCTACGGATGTCATCTATCTGGACTTCTGTAAGGCCTTTGACACTGTCCCCCACAAAATCCTTCTCTCTAAATCGGAGAGATATGGATTTGATGGGTGGACTGTTCGGTGGATGAGTCGCATCCAGAGGGTAGCGGTCAATGGTTCAATGTCCAGATGGAGATCGGTGACAAGTGGTGTCCCTCAGGGGTCTGTATTGGGACCAGTACTGTTTAATATCTTCATCAGTGACATAGACAGCGGGATCAAGTGCACCCTCAGCAACTTTGCAGACGACACCAAGCTGAGTGGTGCGGTTGACACGCCTGAGGGATGAGATGCCATCCAGAGGGACCTGGACAAGCTTGAGAAGTGGGTCCATGTGAACCTCATGAGGTTCAACAAGGACAAGTGCAAGGTCTTGCACCTGGGTCGGGGCAACCCATGGTATCAATACAGGCTGGGGGATGAAGGAATTGAGAGCAGCCCTGTGGAAAAGGACTTGGGGGTACTGGTGGGTGAAAAGCTGGACATGAGCCGGCAGTGTGCGCTTGCAGCCCAGAATGCCAACCGTATCTTGGGCTGCATCAAAAGAAGCATGGCCAGCAGGTCGAGGGAGGTGATTCTGCCCCTCTACTCTGCTCTGGTGAGACCCCACCTGGAGTACTACATCCAGCTCTGGAGTCCTCAGCACAGGAAAGACATGGATGTGCTGGAGCGGGTCCAGAGGAGGCCACAAAAATGATCACAGGGATGGAACACCTCTCCTATGAGGAAAGGCTGAGAGAGTTGGGGTTGTCCAGCCTGGAGAAGAGAAGGCTCCAGGGAGACCTTATTGCAGCCTTTCAGTACTTAAAGGGGGCTTATGAGAAAGATGGGGACAGACTTTTTAGCAGGGCCTGTTGCGATAGGACAAGGGGTAATGGTTTTAAACTAAAAGAGGGTAGATTCAGACTAGACATAAGGAAGAAATTTTTTACAATGAGGGTGGTGAGGCACTGGAACAGGTTGCCCAGAGAGGTGGTAGATGCCCCATCCCTGGAAACGTTCAAGGTCAGGCTGGATGGGGCTCTGAGCAACCTGATCTAGTTGCAGATGTCCCTGCTCATTGCAGGGGGGTTGGACTAGCTGACCTTTGAAGGTCCCTTCCAATCCAAACTATTCTATGATTCTATGGTTCTGTCCTAACTTTCAGCCCCAGACATGGCCTGCAACCCAAGAGGTGGCACATAAGAAAAGGATTCTTCTAGAAAATGTGAATGTTGTCCATTCCTACCAACCCTATTGTCCTATTGCTGAATAACAGTGCCCTGTTGCTAAGGGTGAGGAGAAATTCATGAAGGAAACCAGAGCTGCTGCTGCAAAAATAAAATCCCTCTTCTATGAAGATTTACATGTGTGCTTATTTTTATCCAGGCTATCAATTCTTGTGAGTGGAACTACTCACACTGGACATGAAGTTAAAAATGTGCACCAGCCTGTACAGGACTGGGACCTGGCACTGCACAGAACGAAAAAAACAGTTGATCGTTCTTAAATTTCTGCTGTTCAACAGTAAAACATCAGAGTCATCACATTTGGGAGAAACATGCATACATTTGAGAAAGAACCGAGGGATGTCTTTGAAAACAAGGGACAGCTGAGATGTTTGCTTGGGAGACGCTGTTTAAATGCAACTAGCATTGTTCCTCTTTTGTTGAAAGCTGAGCACAGCATAATGTGATTTGTGATTACAATTCTTTGTGTCTGTGAAGCGACTGAAGAGACAGGCTAACTCTGAAACTTCAGTGGACTTCTAAATTCAGTGAAAAGGAACTGGGACAGGGAATGGATGTTCCTAATTTTCTGACTAAAGCATACTACCTTTCTAGTTACTTTTTCAGCAGGATGAAATGTCACAGAGTTTCTTCAGTTTGTCCTAAAGAGAAGGATCCTGGCAGTGATTTTTAAAGAAACTTTTTCTATAGTTTTATTAATACAAACACTTGCTCTTTTTTCTTTGATCCTATTAATACAAAAGGAAAACAAGCAGGAATCACCAGCTTCCTCCGAGTATTGCAGTACAAGTCTTACCACACACCTATTTCATCATTAGAAGGGCCCGATTTTCCAACTGTAATATCAAACTTATGAAAGGTTAGTGCAAAACCCTTGCACTGACTCTGCAACTACTAGAGCTTTAGCTTGGGTGAAACTGGAGCAGATGATGCTAACCTGCATGGCTTCTGTTCTCCCAGTCCTATCCTCCAATACCAAATCACTTGAAATGACGAGAAATAAACTTCTACTTTTCCTCCAGTGGCATGTCTAGAAGCAATTGGTAGACGTGCCTCCTGATGTTGCTCTTGCTCATGGTGTCCAAAATAAGCTCTCCCACAGCAGCAGTCAAGCTGGTAATCTGCTGGCCGCTCATTCGCTGCTTCCTCTGTCGAAGCTCATTAAAGGCACGCATGTGTGGTTTGTGGTGTTGTGTGTGCTTCTCGCTGTGCTCACCCACCCCACCGATTACTGCTGTTCCTTTTGTTGTGCCGCTGTTGTCTTCTCACTATTGCTCGCCTTTTTGTAGATTGCCTTTACTTCAGAACAAGGCTTGCCTTTTACAATATGGTCCTGTAGGGCCCATGTCCACAGGGCAGCACCTTGACCGAGATCAGTTAATGATAACCGAAGGAAACAAGATTTTTGGCTTCGCTCTAGACGTCATGAGTTCTACCTTGCCAGAAAGGATAATGTACCGTGAATAAATAGCATAATTTTTCTTTGGCATTTGCGGTATTTGGTCTTGAATGATGTGTTCTTAAAGTAGTCTTCTGAGGGATGCCATAAATAATGAGAACAGATGCCTCAATAAATGAAATGCCGTATTTTTAAGCATTAGGTAATGAAGTATCTGAAAATGTTTTTCTCTGTTGCAGAAATCCTGTGCGTTTTTCTAAGAAACAGCATCTTGCAAATAATCCCGTAATCCTCCTGTAGGGCTCCAAGCAAAAGGAACATTTTAGAAGTGATTTTAAATGAAATTATTTTCCTAGTGGAAAATATCATGATAAAAAAAGAGCATGTAAAAGAAGACACAAAGCAACAGAGCAGAAGTGCTACACAAGCCCTCTGTGTGATATTAAAACCTTTCCTTGAACTTGTTCTCCTTACACACAAAGCTCTTTTCATCACCTGTGGCCAGGCAGGGAGCATGAGGCAACTCTCTAGCCAGCCGTGCTGACGTGATGAGTGCAGTCATGGTCCCATCACCAGATCTGCTGAGTGCTGCCCAAGCACTGTGGGACAGAGGCAGTGAGGCGCTCCACGCCTCTGAGACCCCGACGTGTTGATACCACGCTGCAGCCATGACCCAGGATGGTTGCTTGATCAGCTTGGTTTTGCCATTTTTTTATTGATTTCTTAGTCAGAGAAACAGATCTGAGAAAGGATTTCATTTTTTCCGACACCAACGTGCCAGAGCTGACCTGCTCTCCTGGTACTAGAGGGAGCTCCAAACTGGAAGTTGTGGCAGCCAGCATGAGCAATTGAGGCCAGCTCAGAAACCAGGTGAGCTAGTCAGGGATCAGTGTCACACTCATGCAGATTCATAGCTTCCAGACAGCTTAGAGCATGGGTTGAACTTGCTCGTGTGTGTCTGCAAAAATAGTGGAGACAGACATTTTGCTCCACACCCTCATTGCCACTTTCCTGAGCAGCTTTCAGGCCAAGTGAAGAGCAGAGAACACATTTTTTCCCACAAACATTGAAACCCTGTAGAAGAAGAGCATTCAGTCTTCTTCTCTAAGAGTTGCCTACCCTTCTACCTCCAAAGGACCATGGCGTTGCTTTCCAGTTAGGCTAACGGCTATCATTTTAGCCTCACAGGATGTTGATTCAGTAGGGTCATAATGCCTTTTTCCACCTCTTGACGTTGTTAGAACAGGGAACAGCAGGCAGTCAGATGGGGAGAGAGGGTGGAGCAGGAAAGATAAACAGCTTTGGTCTAGTCCAGAACAGAAATAACTATATGAGAAATGAGAAGGGTAGAGGGCAAGAGAAGAAGAGCAGCTACCATGCAGTATATAGAGGGCATTTTACATTTAATTTTTCTCCAACCATGAAAATGACTGCAAGCTTAATAACAACTTCATTATTAACCTCTTAATTAGATATGAGTTTGCTCTGGCAAAATGCACTGAGGATTCTTCAAAGGATGCACAAAGGTCTCCAAAGCTCAATGTACAGCATGTCAGGTGATGAAGCCCAATCAGACTTAGTTGGTTTTGTTGACTTGTTTTTCCCCAGTGAGCTTTGTCCCTTCCGCTCTCTTCTTTATTGCCACAGCTACAAGGGATAAGCAGAATGAGTTTCTGGAAATTGTTTCCAACCGTAGCCTGGGTCTTTTTATCAGGCTCCTGGTACCTGACTTGAAATGTTTAGATTCCAGCCAGCAGTTACACAGGATCTTTTCTTCATGGAAAAGTCATGTAGACATCTATGGTTCACAGTGCATCCAGGGAGAATATGCTTGTATCACAGATCCCAGCTGATCTTTAAAAAAAGAAAAATATACGTGAATGAATGCCATTCAGCTGGCTGCCAGGAAATTGTGCTGATAAAGAGAAACCATGGGGAATACGAACAAAATGTGTAGTATAGACAGCCCAACTGAAGCTAGGAAGATGCTGCTTAGAAAAGGCTTGTATCCAACAAGGATGGATAATTTCTGTAATGAGACAAAAGGGCACAGATATACTTGGGAATCCCAAGCACAGCTACACTGATTTTTTTTCTGAATTAGAAGAATGTGCCCTAAACTGAAGGAAAAAATTACAAATCCATTTAAATTTTGGCTCTGCTATTATAACAGGTGAACTAGTCCACTTATGTCTCACTCCTATATTTCAAGGGATCAACAAAATCCATGCCCTCATTTAAAACTATTTTTAACATAATTAGCGAAGTGCGTACATGTGTCCATTGAGCTGTCAAACCGTGGCCACATTCTGACTCACCTGGTGCCCGAGGCATGTGTGCATCCGGTATGCAGCGAGGTATGCTTCCAAGCTTGCTGTGAGGTGGTAGATGTGATCGATTAAAAAAAATCTGGACCGGCTGATTTAAGCCTGGAGGAATGGCTGCGGGACTTCCCGCAGCCACCTCAGGCAGCATGTGCTGTGAACGCTCCTCACGAGAGCCTTGTCAGCGCTTGGATGCTGCGGGGGCAGACAAGCCTGCCAGGGCACTGCGGGGGCTGGCAGCTCCCCGAGGGTGATGCCGCAGCCCCAGCTACTTCTCTTCCAGCTTCTCAGCTAGTACAGCACTGCGTGTGAACAGTTATCCCCCCTAGCTGTGGTCTGGCCCACACATATGTGTGTTAGTCAGCTTGTGAAGGGAGGTAAATTACGTTACAACCCTATTAAATTTTCGTCAGCATACCACGAATCAGAATACCACGCAGTAGCTGCTGAATGTAAACGTGTTGTGCTTCCTGCTGTCTACGTGGAGGTTATGAGAGAGGACGTACAGCAAGCACTGAGGCAAAACTCAGCCCGGACACTGTCTGGGTCCTGTGAACTCCCCACCATCACAGCTTTGGCTGGTCAGATAAGCATGACATGTTACCCAGGGTAATCCATGGGGGTTTCTTTAAGCTTCGATCTAACTGAGTCTGGCCTGATTTACACGCAGGACCAAATGGTTTGACAGTCTCAAAAGCCCACAGTGCAGTCTTGCATGAGCTCTGTGTTTTTTAGAGAGCAGTTAGCTAGGACCTTAGATGTGGGTAGAGACAAGAACAGCGGCGTGCAGATAGGAGAGGGCTGTCTCTCTCATTGACTGGCCAGGCGCCAGGGCTGGCAGGCACACAGAGATTGGATGTTGGATACAAAGGTCCCTACTTGCAAGGGGAGTCCAGAGCTGAAAACCACATGATAGGAAAGCATTTGACTGAGCTGGTACTTAAATAAGGGATGCCAAATCCTTGTTCCCTTTTGTAGGCGTTATTTGTGTTCCATTGTTCTCCTTAATTACCGCTCTCTGGAAATATGAAGCACAGGATGAACTTACCATTGAACTCTGTGAGGAATGATAAAGGTTTCCCTTAGAGCAGTCGCTTTATACCCTTCCCAGTTTTGAGCCCATAAACATTTTGCAGTGGAGGTGCAGACACCTACACACTTCAGCCTGTTGGCAATGGGTTTAGGGCGTTTGTGAAATGTAGTCAAGAAAGAGCTACCTTTCACGAAAGGGCTCACTGAGCGGAGGTTGAAAGCTGCTGCCTTACTGCTCTTAAGATCACCCAAGGGCCTGTTTCCTGTAGAAAGGTTGGGTTGGGTTGGGTTGGGTTAGGTTATGTTGGGTCAGGTTAGGTTAGAGAGAGCTCCTTACCATTACAGACACAGAAAGGGATCACAAGATACGTTTTCCGGCATGTGTCTAAGCAACCGATTGTCCTGCAGTTGTCCTCCCTCTGGCAGCATAAGCAAGAGCATAGAAAGGACACCATTTTCCCTCCAGGGCTGTTCTGCATGGAAAGCAGGGGGCTGTTATTTTCCAGGTCTGCCCCGAGGCTCGGGGAAGAGGTCTTGCAGCTTTCTGCAGGACTAAACGTCGCATGGGAACGATGCCTCTCCATCACGTGGCTGACATCTCCCTGGATGTTCTTACGTGTTTAGGCTAGCTCTGCGCAGACTGCTGGGACGGCACTCAGTGCGCAGGCTGGCCCTGGCCCAGGGACCTGAAAGGAGAGAAGCGTGCAAACCCCTCTCGTGCTGAGCTATGCGCTCCCCACCGCCTGCTGTCTGAACTCCCCCTCCCTCCCCAAGAGTATGTAGGTCACTGTTGACATTGTTTTCCTCTGAGCCTCATCTGCTCCTGTTTTACCACTTTGTTCGCAATTAGCCCGTACTTTTGTAATTGACCTAAATAAGCCTGTTTGTTTCATTCTCCTTCATCCCATGCCTTATGTTTCCAGAGAGCAATAATTAAGGAGAACAATGTAGCACGAATATCTCCTGCAAGCCCAAAGCAGGCAGTGCCCTGGCTGGAGTTAATCTTGCTCTTGGTGATCCTCAGCAAGCTGACAGTGTAAACTAGAACTCAGCCAGCTGTGGGTTTTGCCCTGAGAAGAAGACAGCATGACAGATCTTACAGCTTGAATGTGCTGTATGGCTCTCCGGCCTCCACAGATACCTTTTATTATTACTACTGTTAGCAAAATTAAAGAACTACAGCAAAACTGTAATCAAGCAAGCAAAAATGAAAGTCCCTATGATGACAAGTGATGTCAAAGTGTTATATTGCAAGCCACGGAATCCACCCGTTTATATCAGTTTTTGCAGCTGCTCGCTATGTCTCCTGCAATCACACTTAGCACGTTGATGATGTTCTAAATTTCTCCTCATGTCACGACCCTGCCCTCCCCGTTAGGGCTCAAGTATGAATGTTGGAAAATCAAACGCAATAGAGCATGCAAGTTATCTCTCTCTCTCTCTTTCTCTCACGTTGTTGAGCAACACTCAGCTGGCCAGGTTTCAAGCACTGCCTTTTGCCTCAGTTTCTCCATCTGTTCTCATGAAGTCCTGCCTGGAGGGTGACATCTCATGAATGTTCCCTTTACTTGATCTGCTTTTTGCCTTTCACATCCTTAAAAACAAAAAGCAAACATCGAAACAAAAGCTTGCAAGAGGGTTTTTTCCAAAACTTCCTGCTGTGTCCCAGACCCTCCCGCAGAGATGTTCTGCTGCTTCCCACTGGGGTGCCTACCTCTGTGTTCCCCTTGTCGTGGTTTAACCCCAGCCAGTAACCGAATACCACACAGCTGCTTGCTCACTCTCCCCCTGCCCCAGTGGAAGGAAAACTCGTGGGTGGAGATAAAAAAAGTTCACCAGGACAGCAAAGGAAAAATAATAAAATTATATATTAATAATTATAATAATAATAATAATAATATATAAGGATAGTAATATATATAAAACGAACGATGCACAATTTCTCACCACCCGACGACCGATACAGCCAGTCCCGAGCAGCAGTCAGGGAACAGGAATATTCCCCAGCAGCCATCCCAGAACAGCAAGTTCCAGAGAGAGCGAGCAAGGGAACAAACAGCTGAACGAACGAATGAAAAGGCCTGAATGAATGAAAAAAAGGGAAAAAGAAGGGGACTGGCCCACCGGCCGACCCTGACTTATACTGGCCATGACGTCTATGGTATGGAATACTCTCTCTGGCCAGTTTGGATCAACTATTCTGGCTATACCCCTCCCAAGTTTTTGCACCTGCACATTAGCAAAACCTGGGAAGCTGGAAGATGTCCTTGATCGCCTAACAGCAACTAATAACATCAGTGTACTATCACCATTCTTCACATGCTAAATCCAAAACACAGTAGCTGCTGGAGAGAAAATTAGCTCTGTCCCAGCCGAAACCAGGACACTCTTCCTCCAGGCAGGGCTGGTTGGGGTCCGTACATCGGGTTGGTACAGAAGTCAATATGGAGACCCCCAGGGGTTGTTACGGAGCTATAGGGGAGGGCTTAGCACTGTGGCATCCCTGAGTACCAAGCTCCATCCTCTCACCTCAGAGATGCTGAAATGAGGCACAGGGGCTGAAATGCAAACAACATTTCATGCTGTTTGGATACCAAATACCAGAAGTGCTGACACTGCATCTATGTGTTTTTCCAGACCTGGTGCCAGTACTCTGCCCAGCCCTACCTAGAAGTACGCAGTTTATGTCAGTCCCTTCACTTGTGCTTGGTTCTCTAGAGACACTCTCTGAGAGGACTTTGGTAGGTGTCTGAGGCAAAGCACAACTCTGTCCCAGAGGACATTCTGGCCAGAAAGCAGAGAGACGGCATGGAGATAGGCACAAAAAGAGCTGTGGCACTTGGCCGTAGCGCTGGGGTTTTCCAATAAGCCTAAATTTGGTACCCAAATCTAGCTGCATTTCCTTGGGAAGTAGGGCAACAAATTACCATAATCCCCTTTTAAAATCCTTATCAGTTCAACCCCTGACTCCTTGACACGGACTTTGAGAGATGGGTTTCCTCCTTCCTCTGTAACATACTTGGCTTGCAGAACTCACCATGCAGAATGAAATGTGACCTTTCCAGTACCCATGGCAACCATAATTCAATTAAACAGGACAAACCTTGGACAGCAGTTGCGCTCAGGACGTGGTATACTAAATATGATACAAGCAGGAGAACAGTGAAACACAAAACTCACGAAACAATCCTGTTAAAAGAGAGTTGGCAAGTGGGTGCCCTTCAGGACAAGGACACACACAAACGCGCACGCTCTCTCCTTTCTTTAGGCCAGTGCACTTTACATAGATGACAACAAATAGGAAGGACTGGGATTAATGGCAACATTTGCATGCTTGTAAATCTATGTGAAGAGCAGTCAAGCGCACATTTAACTTGTATGTATGGATGCGTTTGTTCCCATTGCTAACGTGCAAATACTATTCTGACCAGGGATGCTTTCCTAAAGCAGTGCCAATGTGGGCAGAAAACAAATGTCAAACACAAGAAAACACAGCCCATTAGTCATCTGGCAAGATGACTGACCGAAAGAGAGGGAAATATAAAAGTATAGCCAGATCTTAAGTTCACAGGAGAAACTCTTCAGATGTCATGGTGATGAGCATGGCATCAAAAGCCTCAGCAGATAAGAGAATGAAAGATAGCGGTGTGGCCTGTGCTAGTGCATTCATGAGCAATGAAGCAAGGTGTAACAACCCAGCAGACAGAGAAAGAAATCAAAGTGGAAGGGAAATTCCACTTCCGGATAGACTCAAGGTGGTGAAAAATAGAGAGCACAGTGAATAAATGTCAAAGACACAGCAAACCCAAAATATTATTCCCAGAATGACTGGAATTAGGAAGGCTAGAAGGCTGGTAGCAACAGCCTAGAAACGTTGCCCAGGGAGGTGGCACCATCTCCATCACTTGAGGTTTTTAAGTCCTGGCTGGAGAAAGCCGTGAGCAACGTGGTTTGATCTCATGGCTGACCCTGCCCTGAGCAGGAGGCTGGACTACAGATCTTCAGAGGTCCCTTCTCACCTGAATTTTCCTATGATCCTATGAGCACCTACAATTTGGCATACAGATAAGGCAACTACTGACATTGCCATGACAACAAACTGGGTTTATGCTGGTGTTGCAGCTTCCTGCAAAGAGGAGAGTGCACGCTTCCTTGAGAGAAATATTCACAAAAAAACCAGTGAGATTTATAGCACTAGAGTCATTCGAGCTTTGCTTTCAATCTGATGAAAGAATTAATAGGTTATCAGCTTGTTACACAGTTCATTTCTGCTTCTGTTTCAGGGTTTTTTTTTAAGATAGAGGGGAGAAAATTACATGCAATCTTGCAAAAAGAAGATAATTACATCCTCCCCCTTGGGGAGACAACCAAAATGGCTTCAGCTAATACTCCCAGCGCTGGGGGGAAGGCAGCCAGTCAGCAGCCCGGGCCGGCTGCATGTGGCTCATCACAGCCAACCCAGCGCTGTAAAACATATTCCTTCAATATTCGCCCTGTCGTCCTCCTAAGTAGAAACACATGAAGCAAAACACTGCCAATACTTTGCTCAAACACTGCAAATGAAATCGCAACTGCGGTAACTGGGAGTTGAAAACAGGCAGATTCTAGGCAGCAGCGCTCCTGCAGCACAATGTCACCCACCCGGTGAGCGGTGCTGGGGAGCCCACCACCCCCGCGGGTTTGCAGCTCGTGGAAGGAGCGCTGCGCCGACCCCCTCCGAAGCGCCGGCGGGCTCCTGAGTCGGCAGGCCGAGGATGGGGACGCGCGCGCCTGCCGCCACAGCTTCTGCCCTGGCAAACGCCCGTCACGGAGCTTGGAGACACGAGGGCGTCGGGGCCCGAGCACGACGCGGCTGCAGCGATGGATCTCTGTCTGGCCACGGCGAGGGCTCTGCTGCCTGCCCTGCCCGCCTCGCGCCCGGGTGCCGGCTGCGCACGGAGCAGCTCCAGAGGCGGAGGAGCGCTTGGTGTTCCGCACGCTTTCCACTTGCACTGCCTGCCTCCCAGCCAGAGCCAAGGATCCAGCCCCCTGGGACCCACCTTCAGCCAGGAATAACTTCTGACTTCAGGCAATTTTAGTAGGTCACCGAAGCCGCTGGCTTTTCCCTTTGGCAGTTATGCCTCTCTTCCTCACCCTATGAAGATCAAGTTTTCTTTCAAACATGAATGTGCCCCTTGTAAGCTGATCTGCAATATAATTATTTTCTCCCTTGCTCAGCAAAGTTTGTGGAACTGGACATTTTCCCCGTCAAAGCCAGACAATGAGGCCTTGTCTACGCCGGAGCACGGTAGTAAACAATTCCCACTGTGGCTGCCATCAGTTCAGCTCGCCTGGTGGGAGCCGTTTATTAAAATTTCTTCCTGGAGACTAAGCCTCCTGGTTCAAGTTGATTGCCCCATATGTCAGAGCCACAAAACATTTGTGGGGTGAGATTCTGCAGGAAGACTTTTGTCTTTTTTTGCCATGAACATCCAAAAGCTGAGGAAGCAAATTTAAACCTTCGCAAAGCGGCCACAAGCTGAAAGTCTGCTTGAGCCATTTTCTAAAACCAAAGAGGCATTGTAACCCAGAAGTGAGAGCACTGGTCGAGGAGCAGGAGCTAATCATTCCTGCTGCAAAAGATTTGCAGGCACCTCCTTTTTCTGTCATGCTTTTGCAGCCAGTCACCTTAACGCAAGTTATAACATGATCACATCAGACCTACATCATTAAAAAAAAGTATCAAGATAACCAGAGCAGGAAAATCCTATCTGCTGTGTTATCCATCTTGTCCATGGAAACGTTCACATATGTTTGTACTTTGCTGAAGGTTGGCCCATCCAAATTTAACCAGCCCCGTAACGTGTCCCAGGCCCTCAGAGAGGCGCTACCAGCCATCAGCGGGCCCCACCACTGCCTCCCACACGCCCCAAACGCAGCGAAGCCCGGCCAAGCCAGCAGCTGCCCCTCACCCTGCACCTGAGGGGCGCGTTCTGCGGGGGGTCCCCACCAGCCTCCCACCCGCCCCAGCGTCTTGCTCCTGCACGGGGCTGCCTGGGCAGGAGGGACCTTGTCCAGGCCCTGCTGCCTTTACAAGGCTGAGCATACAAAACATGGCTCCAGCCAGGCCCCAAAGGGACACTAATGGTTTATCAAATCATGTTTTACTCCAGCTGCATAACATTGTTTTATAGTAAAGCCCAGGTCCAGCACGTCTCAGAAATAAGGCATAACATTAGCTAACGCATTTTCAAAGCTCAGCGGTGCCAGTGCCTCAGGCTTAGGCAGGGACGGACAAAGCTGTCTAACGGAGACCTGTGCCTCCACGCGGAACGGTCCTCGTGGCTGAGGACAGCGCAGCTTCATCCACGGCAAGCAACAAGCGGCTCCTGCAGGAAGAGGCATCTTTAGCTGCTGTTTACCCAAACAGCTCCGGGCTTCATTCGATACCGAAAGAAACCAGACACCTGGTCACCATTGGGTTTTTTCCTTCAGGAGAAAAGCAACTCAGCAAGGAATTCCAGGATCCCGTCAAAAATTTTATTGTTGTTTTAGGACACCTCAAGGTGGAAGATGTTGTGTGAATAAAAGAGCACAACTGGCAAGCCCTCAGTCATGCAGAGGGCAGGGCGAGCCAGAGGGAAGCAGAAGGGAGCAGAGGGCTTACCCCGATACTGCCGCTCAGCCAAGCTCTGACTGTGCAGACACAACCAGAAGGGTGCAAGATGCGCATTTGCTGGTTGCAGGATAAGGCACGATAGACGGCACCCGAAGGGAACGGGATATAGCTGGATAGGTACAGAATACGTAGGAGGGTGGTGCTGTGGATCCGCTGTATGCAACTTACCGGATAACTGGAGCTCCGCTCACTGGGACCAGCAGGGCTCTGCTGCAGCGCCCTCAGGCTGGGAGGCTGCCCCAGTCTTGCTCTCAGAAGAAGACAAAAGCCAGCATTTGCTTAGCAGTTGACTTTAAGCGAGAAGGTGAGCGCAGCCACAGGCCTGGGCTTTGAGGCGCTGTTGTGTGCGTATTGTGGCAGGGCAGGGCGCAGTGTGGGAGCAGCAGGGGTTGAGCCCCTTTTCCTTATGTGGAACATGGGGACTCAGAGGTCCAGGCCTGAGCAGGCAGAAGGACTGGTGGAAGAAGGGGAGGAAGAGGAGCACCTGCCCCTCCGGCCAAGCGCTGCTCGTGCAGCTCTTACAAGGGGGCCTGGCACACAGGGCACCATGGAGGCAGCGAGGGACGGGTGATGCAAGAGCTGCCGGTGATTTCCTCAGTTACTTCTGCCAAACTACCCCGTCACCTCCAGCACAGACCCATCCTTCTCCTCTTACTGCTGCGGGAAATCCCAGCCAGGTGTTCAGTAGGAGGCTACAGCAGCACGTGCTGCTGCAACAGCCGTTCTCTTCTCAGTCCTTTGGAGGAACAGCGGCGTGCTGTCCTAAAAACACCTGTAAAGCTGTTACTGTCCTGCTAATGGGCCTCTTGGTAATCAGAACAATCATGTAGCTAAAAGCTAAACAAGTCTTTGATTGTATTTTCATGCTGCAGAAGATCCAGGGGAAGGGTGGGGGTCATCAGAGTCATCGAGTCTCCGTGGGCTGAAAACACGTTGCACTGTTCTAGAAACCAGCGAGCTTTTGTCATACATTCATCCTCCCATTTAGTTTTTTATGTTTGAAAACAAACTCTGGCTTCTCTTTTTTAAGCTGATTGGTGATAATACTGAAATTATTTTAAATTTTTTTTCTAATAACAATCACATATGACTAGATCCCAAAGTCCAGGGACCCAAAGTCCATTTTCCAGGTCCTTTGGCACCTCAGCGGTGTGAAGTATTTGATATCCTTGCAAGGCTCAGGACCCTCAGCTGCAATTGGTGCCCGTTGCTACTGTAAGCTGTGCAGACCCACACCAGCCTGCAGACCTCGCCCCAAAGCTGTGTGCCCGCACAGCCCCGTGCACGGGAGACACGGTTTCCACCGCACGGCCGCGGACACAGCCCTGCCCCAGCAGGCCCCGGGCTTGGCAGAGAGGGGCGGCTCAGGAAGGGCCGAGGAGCCAGGCAAGTTGTTTCATACAGCTGTTGTCTTAAGGAGTTAATCAAAACTGAAAACCACTAAAAATGGCATACGGCTTATGTTTGTGTATCTTTTTTTAGCTGCTATTTAATTGCCTGGTTTTAGCCCACAAGGCACGGCACGCTGCGGCGCTGGCGAGGGGCACCCCTCCGTGTCGGCCGGGGGAACTACAGGGCCCCGCGGCCAGCGGGAGGCAGAGGCCCTACAGCACAGCCCCCCGCCAGAGAGAAGGAAGCCACGCGGTCAAAAAACACGCAGGAAAGCCCGTCTCCCCCTCCTCGGAGCTGGTGCCAGCAGGCAGGCACAGGAGAGGGAGAGCCCCGCTCTTGCAGCACCGCAGCCCTCCCGCTCACACCCACGTAGCCTGTGACCGTGGCCAGCCAGGCACGGCTGCCCTTACTGACCCCCCTTCCCGTCCACGTCCCGCACAGGCAGGGATCCTGGTCCGGCTGGCTGCCACCCTCATGCCGAGAAGAGAAGGCTGCAAAGACAGCTTGTTAAGAAAGTCACCCCCGGCCTCAAGTCCCTGAGTTTTGATCTCCAGCACCTGCTTTTTACCCGAAGAGAGCCAGGGCCAACAGCTGTAACCTGGAGGAACCAGAGTCCTGTACACAGACAGTCCTACAAAAAACAGGGAACCCTCACGAGAGCGAGATGAACGAGGTAACCGAACACTGTTACAGCAAGGAGGGGTCTTCCTTCGCTTGTGCTTTGTACCACAGGAGCCCCGCTGCCAGCAAGGGGCTGTTAGAGAGCGGCCTCGCTGGACCAGGGGAGGGCAGGGGCAGTCACATACGCACCAACGCAGGTCAGACGCTCCAGGCTGGTGGGGTGGATGCGTAAGCGGATTACTGACAGATGGAACCGCGGGTCCCGGAGGCCTCGCTGGCGCAGGGACATGCTCGTGCTGATGAGCGTGCTGGAGGTTGTGCGGCTGCAAACCCCGGGCAAAGGGCTTTCCAGCTGCCTGAAACGCCGCACAGGCTGTCGTGCTGGCAGCCTGCGAGGCCCAGGTGGCTGGCGAGGAGGACAGGCTGCGGCTTTCCTCTTCATCAGAAAAGACTCTCAGACAAGTGGAGACCCCAAATCTTTCTAGGGGTAAAGTTCTGTTTCAAAATGAAGAGGGGGGGACCTCCGAAAGAGCTGTCACGGGCCTCCAAATCCCAAGAGACGCAAGGTAGGCATCGGAGCGCCGGCTGAGGCAACACAAAATTCAAATGCACAGGGACAACCAAGTGATGTTACGGCGCCTTCTTGGCCTGTAGCAGCAGTTAAAAGGGCAAATAGATGATGCACTGAGCTCAAAGTGATCACAGATAGCACCACAATTCCTCCACTACCATGACCCCAAATTACAGTAATTAATTTAGATTCCATTTGTTGCTAATTATGGACAAACTAGTCCTCTGCACATTTTTGGGTTGCATTTATGGACTCAAATCAGTTATTGCAAAGGCTCCCTGTAACTTTTCATAGTCAACTAGCCAACTGAGCTTATTTGTACCATCAGCTGCTTCCAAGAACACAGCGAGTATACTGGAAAACACAGGTCCCCAGCACAGATCATCATGGGACTCTATTGATAAGTTCTTTCCATTGTGAGCCTGACTGGATATACCTTACGCTTATGGTCCTATTCCAAGAAGTAACTTACCCCTTAAAATAAGGAGTCATGGGATAGGGCCTTGCTGAAGGGTTTCATCAGAAGTTTTCACAAATACATTACCTGACTGTATCACCCATTTTTATTCATTCTCTCCTGTGAGATCTGATCTTTGTCTTTAAAAAAAAAAAAAAAAAAAAAACAAAAAAAAAAAACTGTGACATCTCTTCTCCGGTCCATCACTGACACCCTCATGCATAATTGTTCTCTTCATTGTATTCTCTTGTCTCAGGTGTGTAAGTCAAATTTGCTCATTTGTAGATGTTTACTGCTTCAAAAAAAAATCAAAACAAAACAACCACCCCCAAAGATTTAGCAAGTGTGTTATCTTCCATTTAATGGATATGGAAGCAACAGACTGTGACTCGTTACAGGCATTTTCTCTCTTTCTTCTAAAAAAGCGTCTCCTCTGACACTTCACTTGGAGACAGATCTTCAGGCTTATTCCCATGAAGACAGCTGCGTTGTACAGCTTCTCAAAAGGAAACACACAAAGGCTTAACCTAAGTTTGGGGCTGAGGGAGGGAGACTGGAGAATGATTTTATGGGGACTTAATCTTCAACTGTTGGGTTTTTTTTTCCTTTTTATGCCATGATCCAACGTTTACCCCATTGGCTTCCTGCTTAAGATGCATTTTGGTGAAAATAAAGGCCCTTCAGTACCTTTTCTGCATTTAGCAAGTCAAAAATCCCTTTTTACAACCAGTAACAGTTCCTGCATACTGCTCAAGACTGAAGAGAGAAATCTCCTCCAAGTTGTCCGATGACTTGAACCAACACCCGTGTATGTTTGCGTTGCCACAACTTCTGCCTCAGAGTATACGGGTGTGTCATTTGCTCAGGTCCAATGCCACGTGTCACCAACAGCACGCCACCACGTCACTTCTGCTCCCGCTCCCTCTCCCTCCCTGTAATAAACTTTCAAAGCCAGTTTCTAGTTGACCTCCATTGGTTTATTTTAGTTTTACACTTTGTCCCTCACATACAGTTATTTAAGAGTCCTGTACTGTTAGATTTCTACAAAAATATCAATTTTTCAAAAGCAGAAAAGAGGGAAAGATATATTTTAATATATAAAAGGAAAAAAGCTAAATCTGACATTATATTCTTAAAAACATTCCAGTCTATTTACAGATGTGTAAAAAACAAACAAAATCTCCAGGTCTCTTGGTCTAGTGAGAACGTGCGCCTTGCAGGGGTTTCCTTTGTTCTCCTGATTCCAAAATCATTTCATTACGTGTCATATTCTTGCATTATTGCCTCAAAAGACAGCATATATAATTTTTAAAAGGTTTGTTCCAAACCAATGGGAGCTTGAGGGAAGAGCGAAAAAAGAGAGTCAGCATTTCAATTCATAGCAAAATATTGAGCTGCAGACATGAGACGGTAGAAGGAGGAGAGCAAAAACTAAGAGCATTTCGAACATGCTTTGTTGCCTGGTAGAACCCGTCATAGATCCTTCTTGGAACTGCACCAGCTACCACTTTTTGCAGCCAAATTTGGGTCCGTTCTTAGTTAATTTAGTAATCATGTTCAGGAACCAAAAATTTTTGCTGTCATCTTTACACAGTACATTTTATTGCAGTAAAATTCCTTACTGCCCAGTGACAAGCCGTAAATACACCCAGGCATTTCCCATTACCTTGATAACGGACAAAACATCCTCAAAAGTACAGCATTTATTTTAGATAATATTTGAATGGTTTTCATGTGACAGCTTTCTCTGTCCCACAGAAGTGTGCAAAGCATACTCACTTTTAAAAAGGATTCAGATGTGATTAGCACACAATTCTGTAATTAAAATTAACAATTTGGAATCATAAAAGGATGGGATGCGGAAAGAAAGGTCAGGGATCGGGTATTTAAAAGGAATCACAGGACCATTCTGGTGGCTGTTTCACACATAGGAGGAATGGAATCTATTGGCAAAACAAACTGCCATAGGTAAAAAAATAAGCAACTTCAGCCTATTAGAAATGCTCAGAACCAGATTCCCAGGTAAATAAATTTAAGTCTGATGTAGTGCTACTAAACTAATTTAGTTACTCCAGATTTCCACTGGTTTAAAATAAGGTTAAAATTCTTCAGTAATAAGCAACGTACGCCTAAATACTTACTCATAATGTAAATTCCCTTTTCTAAGGCATTCAGTGACAACTGTAAGACCCTGCATGACTCATGCTGACCTATACTCTCTTTTCCAAATCACTAATACAGGACTTGTATCAAATATTAAAATAGTAAATATGAAAAAGGCAATAGTATGTAACTGCTTTAAACACACCATTTAAAATGGCCAGGTGAAGAACCTTTTTCATGTAGGCTCTGGAGTAACTTTACGCATACCGGGCTTGAAGGGCTTCTCTCCTCTGCAGCATAATATAAAATCATAAAAAAGACGAGGAAACACCCAAGGTACGTGTATCCCCTGGTGCATCTACCCTAGACGCAGATCCAGAAGATGAGCGTACTGAACAGGGCGTATGGTTGCACTGTGTCCAAACGCTGCTCCCTGACTGTGGAAGAACATCACTCTCAACACCTGCACAACCTCAGTGCTGGAAAGATGAAATTCCTGCATTACTGCATCACCAAAGAGGGGGAATTTCGGGGGGGGGGGGGGGGGGGGGCGAATCTCAGCTGCTGTTGCTGGAACAGTAAGACAGGGGATTACATTCCTAAACATAAAGCAAAATGCACCACCAAGTTCTGTAGAATTTTCATGGCAATGTTTTTTACCTTTTGGAGCAGTTAAGAAGCCCCTCAAGCGCACCATAACTCATATTTACAAACTTGATAGGAAAAGATTGTGTATACACTCATTAACAAATCATCTCTTCTAGGCTGAAAATTTCATTTGTCAAGAAAACTATGAAAACAAAAATTGTGTACAAAAATATAAATATCTTTACAGTCTGTAGGCTCTTCACATCCAACAGCTGAACCACGAAGAGGATCTACAGGTTACTGAGTAAGCAGTGGCAGAGAAGAATAAAAAATACATCTTGTGATTCAATACTGCCCTATTTCCCTGGTAATGAGCATTTTTGTTGACTTTTTTGCTATACACAGCTTGTGCAAATGCAGTGAGAAACCTCTGAGTACCTTTCCTGAATTTATAAAGAAATGGAAGGTTTGGAAAGATATACACATATTTTCATATATACATTCACATATACACCTCGCTCATTTATGCTAGGCTACAACAGGCCTGAACGCGTTCTGTATTTTTATGAAGCAACACTTCCTATTGACATTCCTAGCCACCAAATACGTCTTGAAGAATGACAGAAGGAAAGAAAACAAGAACTGGGAAAACACTCAAGCTACCTCAGCAATGTATTTAAAAAGACGTAGCAATAGGGTGCCCAAATTTCTTTCTACTTTCTGCAATTTTTCCTTCCAGATGCCCTAAGCATCAAAGGAGGGAGTATTTGTACAGGGGCAGGAGGCGAAAGTGAGGGGGTTTTTTTAGCAGATTTATTAAAGTTAACATACTGTCCTACTTCTAGTTACACTGGGAAATACCATTTTCTTCCCCATGTAGTGAGAGTTATAGATGTTTATTAAAATCTTCTGTGTATAAGCTCCTAAAAAGTCTCTGCCAGAGAACTATCTAGCACCAAAGAACAAAAACTTTTCACTTCAGCCCTCTGCAGTCTCAGATTTCCTTTCCGCTGCGCTAGGTAACAAGTTTGAGAGTAACTGCAATCTCATTTCTGCACATTCATCATATTCCACAAACATTAAAAATGGCAAATGTGAACAACCCCGTTTCTGCATAGATAATTTGCCTGGTACAAAAACAAGGAATCCGGATTTTTTTCCCCAACAAGACAGCTGCTTCCCTACGAGGAGGGGGGGAATATCTCTTTCAATAGCCTAGGTTTCTTAGTCCTTTGACAAACTATTTCTGTGACGGACCCAATTTTGGAAGGATACCATGTGCCCAGCAATGGTTCTAGATCATGTTCCTTGTTTTGTGAAGGGGAAGGAGAACACCCAGAATACAACAGTGAGGTAAAAACATGTCAACATGCTTAAAGTTTCATAGCACTTATTTCTCAATTTGGGGCCTGCCCTCAGATGAACAGAGTGCTGATGCCATACAGAAAACGAGTGTTGCAGACAAGGGAGGTTGCCGAACTCCGACACTGGTTCACTGCTCCAGATCTCCGTTCCAGTCTCTGATAAAAATATATGCATTTATTTGCCTCCTGAATTTGAAGGCAAGGTCCCAGTAGTACTCAATTTTGTAACCACAGGTGCTAACGTGGGCATCACTTTGTTATCCTGTCCTTCTTGAGCAGTTGCAGGTAATGAAGTTTTTACCCCGCTGGGTGCCAGTTTTGCAACTACCGGTGCCAATAAGGGCATCACTTTATTACTCTGCCCTTCTGAGTCCACTGGCAAACTTGCCACTTTTAAGCCAAGCGGTGCCAGCTTGGGCATGGGCCTCCACAAAGTGTCAGCATTACTAGCTTCTGGATTAGTTTTCATCTGCAAAACTGGTGGAGTCACATTAGTGGCCTCTGCCAAGGTTGTTACAGTTTTGCCATTCCCACCACTGGTTACGGACAGATTGGGAAGAGGATCTTTCATTTCAGCACCTATTACTATCTTTAAAACATCTGCTTCAGAGGAAGGCTCCCCAGAGTTCTTGTCCCCATCAGTAAGGTCATCATCTTCCAGGTGCAGTAGGAGAGGGCTTATAGAGCCACCACCCTCTGGAACTTCAGCAAGGTCCTTAAAACTGCCTCCCAAATGGCCAAACTGGAAGGAAGACCCATCGGCAGCAGCGAGATCACTGGCTGTTCCCCGACGAGCTTCTGCATCTTCGCGAGAGAAATCCGAGTTCAGAGTGCTGGGTAGTTCTGACATAGATGAGGCATCATCGTTCAGTTGCTGGTTGAGGAAGGCAATCTCATTGAGCAGTGAAGTGAGGGTTTCATCAGTGTCATCACTCTCCTCAATGCTGCTCAGTAACTCGCTTGCATCCAGTTCTGCTTCCTCCATCGCAGACGCTACTTTCCTCAATTCCATTTCTATCCTGGAATCTTTGATCTGCAGCTTGCGGAAGGGCAATTCTTTAGATTTTAATCTTTCCCCTCCAGGATCACCGTCTTTCCTCCTGGCTTGGCTTCCTACAAACTCACCAATGCAGAGCTTTTTGCTAAAGGACTCTGGAGGTTCCTTTGTACACGATACATTCCGGAGCTGTGGAAAGCCATCTTTATTTTCAAAGACAACTTTTGTAGGACCTGTGGTATTTCTTCCATCTCTGCCACTGTCTCCGGGACATGGTTTGGCTTTTTCTTCTGAAAGGATGCTATCACTCTTCCTACTTTCAAGGGGTGCTACAACCAAGGATTTCTCAGAAGCCTGAGCACCTGCAGCTGTTGTTACATTAGAATTTTTGTTTCTGTTCAGGTTTAGACTCATGCTTCCCTCAGCAGCCAGTGATGTCACATTAACAATCTTTGGCATCATGAATGAATCTTCGCTTTCTGCAAAACCAAACAAAGCAGCATCCATCAGGATCCATGCTAACTGCAAGATAATTCCTAATTAAATATAATTTGCTCACTTTCAGGTCTTCTTCAAGTAAGCTGCTATTCACAATTTAAACCGCTTACACAGTTTTTGTCAAGTGAGGCCTTAAAACACTAATAGCTTAACTTTCAACTTGTTGAAAAAGAGCAAGCTCCACATCTATTATCCCTGAACCACTTGCCCAGTCCTTTCCTTCAGCAGGCTGGCACAAATGCAAGTAACTAATGCTTACAATTCTGATGGTGATGCACAAGGAAAACAGAATGACAATTTTCTCCCTTACTGTTTTTTCACACTTTACGTTTGAGCTCATGTTTTGCAATACTGGTTTTGTGCACAATACTGCAGAGGCATTTCAGGGACTACACGATGACTTACTTTTTGCCTCCAAGCAGTTTCCTATTTGTAGCACTCAGACTTTTCCTAGCCCCAAATCTGAAGTGAACTTTCCTTTCTCATTATGACCAAATGACTACGACGACGCAGAAAGCGAGTGGCTCGCTTTTAACACAACAGATGGCAAGCAGCACACTATTGGCAGGAACCACCTCACGCCTAGACCCAACGTACAGCACTCAGCCTTGAAACATCTCTCCAGCGGGCAGCAGAGCTGGCAGGGTATGGGAAGGGGTCGTGCCAGAGCGAGAGCTTGGATGCAACAGGCAAAGATGTTCAACAGCCCCACCGCCACTTTGCACTGCAGCTTCCCCAGCAGGATGCATTACACCACAGATGCATTCCAGTCCCCACTTACTCCGATTTTGCTGAGGGCAAGGAGGATCAGTGAGGTGAAGGAAAGTTAAAAAGCTTTCATCTATAATCCCTAGAGGCCTGTCTAAACTGTTGAAAACATTTAATAGTGATTTTCTTTGAATACCCAGACAATAATATCTATCATTGCTTCTTAGTCAGAAAACAATTTACCTTCATTTTTGCAAGGGTGATGTTTCCTGCATGCAAGCAAAAAGATCCATAAAAACCAAAGAGCCTACCTGAAGGGGGCTCTGTAGCTGATACTACTGTTGAGGGCACTGGGTTTCCAGCAACAGTTGACAGTGTAATGGGAATGGTAGAGTTAGTAAGGATTCCTTTTACTTGGACAGGAACTGTTGATCCTGGCAGCTGAATCATCACAGAAGCAATACCTTATCCAAGAAAAGGGGAAGGGAGGGTGAGGTGGAAACAAGAGCCTTTCAGATACTCAGTCAAGCCTGGAAAAGAGCAGCCTTGCACTTCAAGGCAAGACTTTACACTGTAATACCATCTGAAAGTGGTAAAAAATAGAAATATAGATTGGTTAGGTGATTAAGAAATCTTCCCTATGTTTCCCTACTTTGGGAATCGTGAAAATTTAACAGATTTTACTTACCTGCTGATAACCTGACAGTTTGAGTTAATTATATCAAATCTCTCAGAGTTAGGTTCTACCTCACTCAGTTAAGTTGTAAAAAACGAAAAATTAAAGCAAAAATTAAATAACATGTTACTTTATAAACTGCTATGCACATCTATGAACAGCACAATACTGATGTTCATTAACATGTTCTCACATGATCATACCTGGCTGTGCTGTCATGGTAGTACTGACAGCTCGAGGCTTTAATTCGGCTTGCAATAGCGTGGAAGGAACAGCTGCTACCTGCCCTGGTACCAGTGGGCTCTTCAGTGTAAGCACCTGCCCCTGCGGAGTCATCACTATGCTTGCAGCAGTTAGTGTAAGAGAGGATGAGGTGTCCTCTGTAAAAAAGAAATGTAAATCAGCAATTTATTCTGCCATAGCACCCTTGATGGCAAATGGTACCCTGCGATCCAGTGTTAAGTACAGTTGTGGAAGGAACTCCAGCTAGAAGGTTTACAAGCCCTAGATTAGAAAGCTGCTACAGAAGCTATGCAGGCTCCAGGAACCTCACCTAGTACAGACTGGCTCTAGCTGTGTGTCTCTTCGTGCAGCAAACATAATCCTAACTCTCCAGAGTAGCATCCTGATCAAGTACCAGAGCAGTCTTGCTGAAATTACAAAGGGGACCTGTTCAGTCCAAAGAAAAAAAGGACGTTCTCTCACCACACCCAAGTTCTGATGCCAAACTTCCCCAGGACTGGACAAAAACAAGGCTTGGGAAACCAGAATTATTGGTTGTTTATAAAAGCCCAAGACTACTTCAAGTAATGTCTATTTATTATTACCAAAATAAGAAACATCATCAGATCCTTACAGAGTATTACAGTGGTACTACCATGAAAGTTTGGACTTCTGCCATTCTTTTGTTCCTTTCTACGTTTATGGTGGGAAAGTATCCATAAACGCCAAATACTCCTCCACAAGTTCTCAGCTCCAAAAAAATTCTCAAGTGTCTGACAATTCGTTTTTTTAATTTAAGATCAAGTCTTCCACTACCTTGAGATCTAGCTTATTTGGGGAGGGATGTTTTAAAAAATTAATCTATTCTAGCAACTCCAGTATTCTGGAGGTTGAGCTTCAGGTTTTGAGTCAGTAGAAAAAGAACCACCTTTGCCTCTCAAGAAATCACTGCAGGATTGCAACAGAACTCCACGAGACTAAAGGGCAACTTAATAGCAATTTACTTCCCATCGTTCTGAAACTCAAAAGTCACACTCATCTGAAGACCTCAGTACTGCCGGTCTCATACTTACTGAAAACAAATGGTTTCCACACCTATTGGATGGACACTTCCTGGTCCTATACTCAATTCTGCTTCAAGAAAGAAGTTGCCTGCACAAGCAGGCTAGCGTTTTGCCCTCCCATGGGGTGCTGCTTCAATGTCTGTCTCCCCGTTATGCGAAACGTCATCGCTTTTAGCCCACCTGTGGCACGGGCCCCTTTTCTGGCGAGTATCAATGGTTTGCCTCTTCTATTTGTCATAGCCATTTGGGTCAGCTCTCTGGGGGGAGCAGAAGGTCCTTCTTGCTGTGTGCTAGCAGTTGAGGTTACAACAGGTTCCTCTGGCTCAGCTTGTTTCTTCTTTTTTTGTGCTTCTACTGCTTTTTGTTTGGCATAAATGTATTCTAGCTTCTTCAGGACAACCTCTTCTGTCTTCCCTACAGAAAAATTACCAGACAGTCAACCTATCTTCAAACTCCCTTTCCAAAATTAAAGAGCTGAAGATAGAAATAAAAATCTATTAACTTGACACCATTTGACTACTATACAATAGATAGCCACTACCACACCACCAAGTAAATAGCATACTTGGTAACAGAGGGAAGTAATTACATATTTATTCCAAGATTTTTTTTTCTTTCAGAAACATCCACACATTTCAGAATTTATCTGCAACTTTGATGAGCAGAAATCAGCTTGGACAAGCACTAGCTCTTGCTGAACAAGTACCATTTGAAAATATCCACACCTGTGAAAACTCACATCTCTCCTAATGATAAATGTATGATTACCAGACAAAATGCTACCTTTACCTGGTATGAAATTTCCTGGACTAATGAACCCTGTTACTCAAATGACATTTAGAGGTAAACTCACATACAGTTTACCATTGACATGAAAATTATAACCTTGAACAAACACAAAGATATAAGTAATTTGTTTTCTGCAGATGCACACAATTTAATATGATCAAAGTTGAAATAACTATACCAGCTTGTTTCCTGCTTAGTATTTATAGACTTGAGATAGACCATGATGTTACAACATAATTAACTAACTCTCCTGAGATAGGATTTTTTCCTCATCAGTTTTGAGGTACTTCCCTAGGAATGCAAAAGATCAGAAAACTACTTGGTGAAGTTATTTGCTTTAATTCCCAGCCCAAAAGGCCTATCATACATTTCTGGATGAAGATGAGGGTTCACTAAAACATGTTTGGGTTTTGGGGTTTTTTTTGTTTTTGTGGGGGTTTTTTTGTTTGTTTGTTTTGGGTTTTTTTGGTTTTGTTTTGTTTTGGGGTTTTTTGGGTTTTGTTTGTTTGTTTTCTTTACAAAGCACCTCAAATATACACAAACGGATTCACATAAATACATGAGATTTAAGTATCTTTCATTTCTACTTTACAGGTAGTCTCCTGTTTTTATTCCCAAACAGTAAGAAGATTCATGTTTTGTTTGTTCACACACATTTTGGCACTGGCTGAACATACGTCACAGCTTTCCTACACCTCCAAATGAGAGGCACACACAATAAATACAACATGGTTTTGTCTTGAAATGCCTAGATGAGTAGTAGCTCAGAATATACTGCAATTTTGTTCTCTGGACAGAGCTGCCTTCTTCTAGACACTACTAGCACCAGTTCTCAGAAAAGCAGTACAAGGATAGTTATTTGCAAAGTTGACCAAAAGAGTCAGAGATCAGAGACAGCTGTGTATACTTGTGAAGCACTGAGCAGAAAAGCCATTTCAGGAAGTGAGCAATGACAGAATGAAGTGACTTCCCTCCCCAAAGCACACCCAATGCACAGGAAACCCAAGCCTGTGGCTTGCAGCAGAGATCACTCTACACTTCCTTTAGGCATGAAGGAAAAATAAAAGCAGTTCTTATCAGCATGATGAGTGTATCGCTGAGTCAGAGCTCAGCAGGTCTTTGTTTGGCATCAAGAGTCTAAATTTTATGTGAACTAATGACTCACCCGGATCCACAGAGGACTATTCCACTCACTCCCGTTCTTAAAAGCCTTTTCTTTTATTATTCCAGCTAGTCTGTATCCAAAACCAGTCTCACCTGAAAGCGTGGATACTTTTCGAATCAAAACATCCTGTTTGCGTGTCAGTAAGTTCTTCTGTCCAATAAGTTTATCTGCCTGATCAGTCAATCCTTGGATTTCTTCATAGGCCTAGAAAAGTATCAGGGAACTGATTTATAAACCAATGATACACAATAATAAAATAATTTTTCTTCCCAAAAACCTTTACAAAATTTATTTAGACATTTTCATCATCCTGAGAAACTAGGACTCAGAAAAAGCATGTGAAGTACCATGTAATGCCAGCTTTCCCTAAATGCAAGCTGAAAAGTGATAAACATCTTGTTCATCCTTCCTCCAAAGTTCAGCTATTTTAAAGAAAAAAACCCAACTGTTATCCCACAATTTCAAGGTACAGCTGATTAGTATGATTACATATCTACAACTTAGGTTTTGTTTCCTGTCATTTACATCTTTACAATTAAGTTTTTAATGTCAGTATAATACTTAATGAAATGCTATCTTCTCCTGCATTAAAAAAGTCAGTCTTCAATGTATTTCAAAATTGCCCAACATACACAGTAAAACCACTAAGGAATTAAGACATAACCTTCCATGGTTAAATTCACAAAGAATACAAGAAGGAGACGGCTAATCTGAAAACATGCATCTGTGTAATCGAGATTAAGGTTTTAGGAATACAGGTTCTTTCAGATACTGTTTTATCCTAGAGAGTCCTGTAAAGGTAACAGAAGTTCTCTAGTCACAATATCACTGAGACTCACTCAAAGAGTTCGTACTAGCTTAATTACTCTGTCCAGATGAAATGATTCTCCTCCTCACTTAAGCTTCAAAATACTTACTTGCTTGAGAATGTAGCATTTGGAGACCTTGGGAAGGTTGTGTAACCCCAGAGTTCTCTTCAACTTTTCAAAGAGATCTCTCATTTCATTACGTCGCCGGCGTTCATTTGCTGTGTGTGTCTGGCGGTAATGAGCAAAGGCTTCTGCCTCAGTCTTCAGCTTTCTGTTCCAGAATTGCGGTTTCTGCTGGAGAAGTAACCGTATTGACCAGTTTAAATAAAAAAGGTAATATAATGGCAAACAATTTTCAAAGGCATGCCTGATTTACAAGGTTTCTACAGACACCTGAAGATTTCATGTCATGCTGTTCTGCTATTATGTCTTCATGAAAGTTCAGTGTCAGAAGCACACGCAGTAAGTATGAAATGCTGACCAACAAGAAATGACCAACATAATCACATCAACCCTAAAGGAAAAGATCATGAGCGGTCCCTTCTATTCATAAGTTTTCATTTTTTACAATACAAGGCTACTTAGGTAAGCCACAGGATTACAGCAAAATCACGCATGTTTGAGCCAAATTTTTTTTGCTGTTTGCTTGTCAAAAAAGTCTACTAATGAATGAAACAATTGCATCAAATATAAGACGCTTGAATTTTTCCCTGGAGTTAAACTAGTCTGATTCCTATTTTGTGTCATGCGTATATATGGGTTGGGGCCAAGAGACATTGTAGGTAAGAATGTGAAAGACAGCATTGAAACTTATCACCCCGGACATCTACCAAGAAACAGAAAGTGTCAAAGACAGGCTCTGATTTTGAATTTGCTTAAGTTTCCAAAAAGGCTGACAGGCAATAAGCATAATTACTAATCTCTACAGATTTGAAGGTTTGTTATTTCATCGTTACTCTTACAGGTTTTGTACAATTGTGCTATTTATTTCATGATGAAGTAATGCTTTAAAAGTAGTACTAATGCCTTTTTTTTTTTTTTAACATCATTTTAGGTCTGCTCCAAACCCCAGTGAAACGGTGGAAAGACTCCTCAGGTCCAGTGATACTGCTTCTGAGCCTGCTGGCCTTAGGAGGAATCTGAAGACTGTCTCCTGAAACCCTGCTCTTGACACCTGTTTTGCCCTCATAGGCAGCCTGAGCACACTAAGGCTGCTACTGCATCTGCTCTCGTGTCGGGCATTAGGTTCCTTTCAAGGAAGGGCCTCATGCCGTAACTTCAGGGGCAGAGAGAAGAATACATGGAGAAGGCGAGGCAGGCAGAGCATCCTGGAACCCACCTCCATCTCAGGCAAAAGCATACATACCAGGTCTGCTCTAATGTATAAGACATACACCAGGCTCACACCCCACCTCAAAGCCCCATCCCAGCAGGTAACTCTAGACCTCACATCAAGTACACCACAGATAGTTATCATGGACAGTTAGTGAAATTGGCTTCAAAGCCACCCTAAAATACATCATAAGCTTCAGAAGGATTGCAATGAGTTTTGGGTTGAAAGGATTCTGCATTATCTTTAACTTGCCTAAATACCTATTACTGAAACTATTGTTTTCAGAAATCCTTCGCCCAGTGCCGTGCCTATATAAACCTATATACTGCCTTCTTCGACACATGAAAACATTTCTCAGCTGTTTATTATTTTATGTGTGCTGTAAAAATTATTTATGCCAAGAAAACAAAACCTAAGCAAACGTACTATTAAATAAAAGGCAGATATTCCTCCCATACGTAAAGCTGAATCTGAAACTCACTGATGCCAGTAGCAGTCCTTTTTCTTTAATGAGATTTGGACTGAGCCCCACCCCCCATATACACATTTGATTTCTTGCATTTAATCATAAATATATGGAAAGTAGATAAATCGCGTTAGGAGTTGCACTTGAGATGAAAGTTTATCTTTAAAATGGAGGTGTGATACCAAAAGGAAAGAGGAGAGCAAACATATACCTTCGTAGGTTTTTCTGATATTTTTTCATCCGAAGAATTACGAGCATGGTATCTGGAAGAAAGGTAAAAAGTTTTTCCCAACACTACTCATCTCATGCACTCTATCCTCATTAACTACATTCCAACAGCCTAGAATTGCTCATTTTTATCCCTTGAAATTAACTTTTCCTTGTATAACTACATGAAAGCAGGATGCAGTTGAGCTTTCTCAAGGAAGTGAACTCTATCTCCAATGCCATCATCCTGCAAAAAATTCAACTGTTCTAAAAGCTGTAAAATTATCCCATAGCACAAAAGACCAACTATTTCACTATATGCCAAAGAGAATAAATTCAGCCTGTGACTGTTCACTGCAGAAAGTATTTTTTTTAATTACATTTTGGTTCTTTTTTTAAAAAACAGATTCAATATAGATGGCAGAGCAATCCCTCCCCCACGAAGAACAACCAACCAAAAGCCTCACTTTTTTTACTATCCTAATATATACTAACAGCTTCCTCATATCTCAGGAGCTTCAAGAAAACAAAGAACAATACACATTTGAAATAATTATTTTTTTACAAAACATGATATCTTTTTTTCTCTCTCACTGAAAGATCTTCACAATTTATAGCAAAGTCACCATCTAAGGATAAAAGTTAAGCTGTATCTTTGAAGGAAAAAAAATAGGAACTATCTGGGAGGCATATAATACCACCAAACAGATTTTTCAAAGTTTCTACAAAAAAATTCTTCAAACAAGAAGAACTAAGGATGCAACGTTCCCCATTCTCTTGTTTGGTGCAACGGAGAAATAGCCACGACCATCTTTACATACCTCAAGTAAGCCATGTTTACACTTTGCATTTTATCATTATAAATGCAAGGGCAGCAACAAACAAAAACAGAACCAAAAAAAAGCGCCAAGCTATCCAACCATGGCAGACTATATGTAAATAAGAAAATACTTTCTTCACTGGGGCAATGGTCCCAAAGACAAAGCTTTCATTTACAGGATCAGGGATTAAGCCAATGACTGCTCCTGCCTAAAAATAACAAGTCCACCAGCAAGAATAAACAAAGCTTGCAAAATCACATTTAAAACCAAAATGACCGTGCTCATATTCAGTTTGCAGAAAGGGAGGCAAGTCACTCATAATAATTTTACATTACAAGATACACATCCCCATGAACAAATTTATTTGGGGGGGATGGGAGGGGGGAACGGGGGGGAAAGGGAAGGGAAGGCTAAGACACCTTGAATCTACTCTTAGTTCTGACAGCCCCATCCTCACAGGCACTGGGAAGCACCAGTGCTCAGGAAGACCTGACACAAGCCTTGCTTTATCTTACCATCACATCAAACCCGTTGTTTAATGGGTTCATTCAACACCAGCTCATCAATAAAATACACAACTGTAGTGCTCTCCAAGGATGCTTACTTCTGTTTGGAAGGTCGGAAATTAGCAGCTGTGGCCTTCAGACGGGCAATGTTAATCTTCTCTGAAAGCTCCTCCACGGTCTCAATGTCCACCTGCTCGTCATCCTCACTGTATTCACACGCATCCTGGAACAGTTTTTGTTTTGTTTTTTAAAATGAGTATCTACTTAGCAATAGAGCTCAGGCCAAAACAGTTTCACTTCAGTCTCGAAAGAGGTTACATTAGAACATTAAGAACCATTAAAGAATCAACATCTCCAGCTACACTGGCCAATAAACAGTGCTAAGCAGGTGGTTATTTTAACTGTCACCTCGAGGAATTCCTCCCACTAGCAACTCTGCAAAATGAATTTTGGTAAGGGCAAACCCCATCTCTGTCATTTATGCTTTTACTATGGCTGAGATAAAAAGCTTTCGTAGGGCAGAGCTGTCCTGCCACCATTTTCAATTAAGATTAAACTGCCTTTACAACCTACTAGTGTAGACTCTTGCTAACTAACAATTTTTTGACACAAGTTGAGATAGTTATCACCTTGGTAATGGTCTCTTATACCTACGATAGCAACAGTCAGTACATCATACAACCAGACTTCTTTGGGTCATACAGTAAACTGCTTACATGATGAAGAGTACGATTTTGGCTCTTTCCAAAACGCTGCCCAACAATTATTCTAAATATTTATGATATTCTGAAGAGTACTTTTTCTCCGTGCTTGCCTGACCAAGAAAACTTGCTACCATCTGTGAAGACAGAGATAGAGAACAACTGCAGTGCTGTAGCAACTACAAGAGTTAAATATCAATCTTGTGGCCATTTGTAGTATCAGGTGATTCCCCTCCCCCTCCCAAACAAAACAAGCCTTATTCAAGCAATTTTTTGTATTACAGTTTTTATTGAAGTTTTTTATATTATAATCTTTGGTCTGCTTACAGAATGCAGAACTCCTTCTCCTCCTTAAGAAAATGTTATTATACTTCCATTCTGTACTCTATTTCACCCAGTTCCCTGAACTAACCCAATCTTGTCCTCCTCCTATTCTTCTCTTCTGTCTTTCCTTCCTTCTCTTTGTCCTTATTTTCTTTCTTTTTGAGGAGCTGCAATCTCCTTCTTCTCTGCACTGAATACTTACCTGAAACTGATGCAAACAGTTAATCAAAAAAAACCAGTAAGTGCAGAACGGGGGAAAAAAAAAAAGCAATGTGCAATACTGGATCAGTAAATGGCCTCTAATAAATGCTTTTCATGGTATTGATTATTTAGTTATCGGCAACTCACACTGCTTTTTTAAGAAACTCTGATTAGAAAGGAGAAAGTGTTGCACTTACTCAGCTGACCACAGATTAGGCTATACACAGCACTATAACGAAAACAAAGAGCAGCCTAAGTTGCCATACAAGCATAACTAACAAGTGGTTAAGGATACACATTTCCAATCATCAGTCATGAGATTTACACCTGTGAAATTTGCAGCTATGTTAGTTTAAAAGGACTCAATTTATAACCAGACAGTAAATCTTAGCTGATAATTTCCTTTTTGACAGAGAAGCAGGATCTCTACTAACCTAATGTTTGATACAGTATTTGGCTGCTTCATACTGACTAAACACCACCTTTTCTAAACCAAAAACAGAAGAAAAACACAACCCCAAAACCCTCAACTCGCAGCAGGACTATCTAAAATTCAAAGAACAACATAAAAATTGCCACCTTAGTTACTGACACCACAGAGTGACCACCATTGTGAATGATGCTGCCACATTATCAGGATTTTTTAACCTTATGTAATATATCATCTCCCAGGGCTGTGTGATTGAGGCTGCAGAAAACTGAAAACAGTATCCGTATGAAAAATTAAGCAAGTTTGCCCTCCTTTAGTAAAGACTACACTGGGGATATAACCTTTGTAAAGTATAGCAATGTATACTTTGTAGCAATATAGCCTTTAGTAAAGTATATAGTGAGTGTATGTGCATATATATACATGAAAAAGGGCATATATATATTAAAAAGCGTGTTTATAGTCCATATATTTTAGTGTCTGCATACGTGTGTCTGTACGTATGTAAACACTGCCTGTAGAATCTTCCAATCTTTTAAGAAGAATGAAACCATGCAGCATCCTCCCCCCATAAAACCACACTCAAATATTCCCAAGTCTTCCATCACCTTCCATTCACATCATGAGGGGTCCTACAAATTGTTGGTAGTATAGATTCTGCGTAGAAAGAGGTATAAACTTCTAAACTACTCACTTGCAGAGAAGCTGACACCTCTTCCTGTACTATGAAGTATCGAGATATTACTGCTGAAACAAAGAAAAGTGATGCTCAGGTTATCAGCTATAGCTGCTAGATCTGAACAGAACAGCATCCTTACTTCTACAAGTTGCTATGCACACTCCCATGTTACCCATTATCTCTGTGCTTGTAAAAAGTCATGTCTTTTGAAAAAGAAAGAAGAGCAAGGAGAGTGACCCTAGATGGGAAATCACTAGCCTTAGAGAACAATCTCACTCTTTCTTTCAAAGCTGTTGTTAACACGTGCTGACTTTAAAGACATCATTCTTCTCTGCCCAGGAAAGCGGCTCTGATCTCTGGCAAGTTCTGTATTTGGAACGGAGATAAATGAGTTATTCTGCTACTACCACTAACTTCTGGGGTTTCTTGCAACTTTCCTTCAGAGCAGCTATGAATCTGTATTATGCCATGACAGCTCTTGTTATGAATATAAAGAGCAGCACGGAGGGAAAAAATTCTCATCCGACTTTGAAAGTATGGTACTGGCACTGGCTGGAACTTAAGGAAGTAGTTTCTCTCTGTGCATGAAAGCCCATAAAATCCTTATTTGTTCCATCTTGTAAATATTCTCCTACAAAGCAAGACTCGTTAGCACTGGGACCAGGTAGAGCACAGAGAAAATGAACTGTGTTTACCAAGGAAGCAGTTCACTTTGAACTTGACAAGCTGGCCCGGAGCTACATGTCACCACTGCTCCCCAAGACAGCAGGAAAATGAAAGTCAGGAGACACCACAGCCCTGGGACCTTGGTGAGGTCCAACCAAATACTGCTTGCTGTCCAGATCCAGAACACACATGCAGGGGCTACTGAAATTGTGACCAAGTTAAGACTATATTGCATTTCAGCATAGGTATTTCAGCAACTTTCAAACACTGCCTGTGAACAGTATGCGGCTTTGTTTCACGTCTATCGAGTCGCTCTATAGGCTTATAGAAACTTAAGAAATCTTTAAGTTCTACTATACAAAATCGCACTTGAAGAATATCACTTAAGCAAACAGCCAGCAATTTTTCAACAACTCCTCCTCACACTTGCTTTACTTGTTACAGACTTTGTCAAAATCCAGTTTTAATGAACAGAAACAACTTTTTGGATGCATTTTTTTTTTTTTTATCAAGTCATTTTGTTCTTAAGACAACAGATGCATTCAAGTTGCCTTTAAGTCAATTCTGTAGCTTCCCCATTGAAAAGCAGAGACTGAACCACTTGCACAAGGTCACACAAAGGCAGGAAAATCAAAAACACAACTGAGGATTTCCAAATTCTCTAGAAGTCCTTAATTGCTATGCCCGGGTTCACAGAGTGAACTGGAGAATGTGCTAGAGGACCCAGGGTGCTGAAATTCCAAGAATTCCTCGGCTGAGGAGGAGAACATAAGCTTAAATGTGACATTAAAGTCTACTAACTGGTAAGAGTGGAGGGAAGGGAAAGCAAAAGAAAACAAGTTGGAAGATATCAAAATTACACCATCTCCCCAGACGCAGACCTTCTGTTGAGCTACAACAAGCGATGTAAACATGTAGCATAGCTGCTTCCACAGCCTTTTTTTAATCCTCCCCAGGGCCTGATGAGAGAAGGAAAAGCACCATAAAGAAACCTGGCTGAACAAAAATTATTCAAAGATACTATTTAAATTACAGAACTACTGAATAGATACATGCCATTATGTTGAAAATATGACATGTGCGAGAGGTACAGGGTTACGTAATTTTAACAGGTCACATTTTATGACAACATAGTTGTATTTCATTATACGTAGAGCACTTCTCATTCTTGCCTGCTCACCTGGGACATCCATAAAGCCTCCTTGATGCTGGAAGCCTCCTATTTTCTCTAGCTTCTCCATTTTATACAGTATCATTGCTGTGATTCTACATGCAAGAGATACGGACTGTTTTTCTTCAGTAGGCAGGACAACCCTGTCTAAACTACATTTGGACATCATTACACTGCACGGAATGGGGACATGCAGGGTAGTTCAAAAGATGCTACAATCCAGAGAGAGAGAGAGAGACCCAGCAAATTCACTTACTGTAGAAACACTATCACGGTAAAGCTTTTGAGTGCTGACAAGTTACACTGGGCTAACCAAAGGGTTGATAGTAATTATTCAGCTAGAGCTGTTCTCATGATGGAACTTTCTACATGCTATCATACTAGAAAAATGGTATTCAAAACCTGAGACGTGGCATCTTTTTCATGAAAGACGAGGAAAAAAAATAGAAGTAAAAACTCTCCACTGCCCACCAAGAACTTCACATCTTTAAGTTCACAAATCCTGAATGTGGACATATGTAAACCAAAAACCATTACTTTTTTCATTTTTACATCTAACAACAAAGGGAAAAATGCTTCAGGATGATAAATCTTCCCTCTCTACCTCTGACCTCCTAACAGGAAAAATATCACAATCGTGAAGATCGTCAGAAGTAAGCCCACTGAAGTTCTGCCCTAAGAACAGCTATTCCTATGTAAGTACTGCTCATAGCCTAGCATGACTTCTTGTTGGGGTGCAAAACTTTTAAAATGTTTGTGGAAGCCCTACCTTTCTAGCACCAGTCTTTCCACAGGTCCTGTAGTTACAAAATTTCTAAATGCCTTTGAGCTTGTAAGAGTAAAATACCTTAAGGAATGGAGACACAAGAGGAGCAATCCCGCACTACAAAGTTGCTACAGAAATGTTAGCACTTTTCCCTCTCTGCATTTCAACATCTGTTTCTAAATACTCTCCTCTTACTTTTATCTGTCTGTTCCTGGAAGCCTACACCCCTATTGCTGCTTCCTGAAGAGCAAGTTGCTTGATGGCAGAGGGTCCTCAGTGACAGTGCTGAGAAAGAAGGAGGGTAGATGACAACTGATGTCATTAGATATTACCCAAGCAAATGCCTCATTTCTGGATCTGCCTTCTATGCTACAATGTCTACAGATTTCACACATGGTCTGTGCCAAAAGCTCAGAACATGGGAGAGATTGTTAGAACTTAAATCATCCACAAAATACGTCACCTGCACTTTTTATTCAACTTACAATGTTATAATAATTCATAATAGTTCCTTATCATTTTAATGTTCAGCTCAGAAAAAGAATGACTGAAAAACATGTTTTAACAACATTTAAAATAAAATAACTTGCCAGACACAGAAGCTGTGTTTAGACTAGTAAGTTAAACGGGACCATGAGACTATCTGTAGCATTAAAATACTAGAACAACCCCTGGCATGGTTTTGGCTTAAGCCAACAAGTACTCATGTGAACAATTCACAGACACAGTCTGTGACTTAGTCCAGGCCAAGCAGTCATTCTCAACAGGAGTTTTGTGTGCAATCATCATGCCTTGGAGATCAAGAGTTTAACATCATGTCCCAGATCACCACACTTGAATTTGTTCAGACAACAGGTCCTGATATTGGTTAGTTTGCTTATATAGATATTCTCAGAAGGCTTTATTCGTATCACCTAACCCAAGACGATTAACCCTCCTAAGCTGCTCTTGATGCAAGTCAGGGTAGGAAATGCAAAATGGCAAAAGATACCATCTCAGGAAGCTTCTCTCTTTTTGTTGAGTAGAGGAGCCTACAAGAGTCTCTTAAGTACACAAAATTAGCACAAGATAAGAAGGTCATCTGAAGAGCATCGATATGCAAAATTAAGAACAATGAAGTCATTACTGCCATGAGAATCATTGTGGGGAAATGTACTAAAAAGAAACAGTAATAGCTACCACAGTGAAGTAGCAATCATCCTGACTCTCACTGGAGTTTTCTGGGGTTTTTAATGGCTATTTCCTGAGTAACTAAAACCAGTCCATATTCCAAACTAGTAGTGAAAGAGTTGTCATTAGTATTTCTACTAAACAGAAGTATTAGTGGACATGTGTGTACACTTTGCTTCTATGTTTCCACTAGCTTAATGAAACAGATAAACATTCTCTAGTAGTCTGTTTCTATGATCTGACTTCATCCAGTCTGACAACCAATACCAGTGCAGCCTGTCTTGTAAGCACTGCACTGATAAAAGACTACATCCCAGTGAAAAACAACAGAGACAGAAAAATAACATATTTAGATTTAAAACTGAATTCTCCATTAGGCATTGACATGCTAGCTTAACGTGCAGGCAGCACAGACTAACAAAGCAAGAACTCACCCAAATTCCAGACAGGTTTTTACAGTCCTCCGAGATCTCATTCCTCAGCTTTACTGCTCTAGAACCAAAACTAGCTTACTCATGTTTGTGTGAGCTTATGGTGAAGACATACCCTTATATGGCTTACCAAACCATATTAGTCAAAACCTGCATAGTTTCTTCCAAAACAAACATTTCTTATAATCTCCAATAATTATTTTTTCCTTTTGTCATCCTTTTGCAGGACAAAAGAAAATACATCTTTAAAACATCAACCCTGGTAACAGGCTACTCTGTGACCTAGACATCGTATTACCTGTTGGCTTACCAACAGATTCCTAATACTACCTTGTCTGGAAAGTTTATCGGGCATCAGGCACGAATTAACCATGGTTCTCAAAACTTGACATTAACTCTGCTCAAGTTATTGAAGGATACAGGAGTTATCAAACTGTCACCGTCCAACTCAAGACAAGACAGCAACAGCTCAGTTTTCAGCTTGAAAGAACTTCCAAAAATTACGTCTGCTTTCACAGTTTCCTCACCTTCATGCAGCTGAGATGCTATCATCTTGCCTGAGAATAGCGAGCTGGAATATGAACTGATTAGTCAATTTTTCTGGAAGTTAAATGGATTCTCTAAAAGCCAGAGTTGCTGACTTAACTGAGTTAACTCTGGATATGGTTAGAAGAAAAAGTAGTCTAATTTGGTTTTCAACTGCAAGAGGACTACATTAACACAAAAGGGCTAAAAGAACTATATACTTTCAAATTCCTAAAGACACTAACATAACGTCTCCTATTGTTAATTTGTTTGTTCTTCAATTCTCCTCCAGTTTAACCCTTCTCTTGCCACTTTTATCTCATCCCAAGAAACGGCTACCTTATTTCTTACGTCCATTTGACTGACTTACAAAACCACAACTTCGTAAGTTTTAAGTAACAATGCACTGTTTCTTAAGTCACATACTGATATATAAAAAGTACATCAAGGAGTTACACATGGGATTGTTTTCTTTTAATTTTGGGTGAAATCTGATGGAAATTCTATGAGCATTAAACATATCCTAATTATACTAACCACAATGTTTTACCCTTATTCTGTGACTTTTGGAGCAATTTGTTTTCTAGCAAATATGGAATGACAGCTTTCACACACTACTTAAAAGTATTACTAAATTTCAAGAGGAATTTAAGGAGAGATTCAAACATTCCTTCCAGAAATAAACATTAACTAAGGGCTACAAAAATTAAGTAGAAGGAAACAGCTTAAAATAATAGAAATACTAGATTAGCTACTACATTTTAGGATCGTAAGTCATATTACAAGGAACCAAGTTGCTTGAGTAAATACTGGAGGAAGACAACATGCAATGGTTCTATTACAACTTGCTCAATATAACTCCTGTTATCTGATAAACAGGCAATTTCTAAAAGGCCATTACAATGCTACCTATAAAAAAAGCATGCAACTAAGAAATAAAAGATATTTCCACTTGGACCCCTGATCTAGACTTTCTAAAGAAACTGAAGTCCAGAACACAAACATCATACTGTGTCTTTCAAATCCATAGGTTGTGACATGTTAGTTGGTCAATTGGGGGGGGGGGGGAATCCCTAAGAATCTTTTCATGAACAGTTAAATGCTTACCACTTTTTCAACATCTACTTCCTCTTCACTTGGGAAGTCAGAAGCACCATCCAGCATCTCATCAGCAGAATCATCAGTTTTTTCATCCTCATCATCCTCATCATCATCTTCGTCTTCTTCCTCTTCCATATCATCAGCAGTTATATCAATAGTGGGCATGTAACCCTTTTTGTGATGCCTGCCTTCCTGTGCCCTCTGTTCTGGTGTCAGGAAGTCACTTTTCTCAGATGTATCAGCTTTGTTATCCACCTCGCTTTTATTTTCTAAAGAGGGTACAATGCTAGATATTTTGCTCCAAGAACTGTTGACATGTGTTACAATGTCATGACCTGTTGTCATTTCTTCCTGAGAATCAAAAGCATCTTGTTCTTTGTCATTACCACCTTCCTGCCTAGCTATGTTTGCTTTGCCTTCCTCGGTATTGACTCTATGCTCTTCTCCTGAAGCATTATCCTGCTCTTTTGCAGAACTGATTTCAGACTTGCTTCCTTTTTTCTCTCTTACGCTTTCTGCTTCTGTAGAGCCCTTGTACTCCTTCCTTTCCGTATCTGGCTGCACAGCATCACCCTGGCATTCTTGTTTATTCTGAGACAGTTCAGTCCCTCTCTGTTCCTTCTTGTTCTCCAGCTGTGTATCTTGCTCTTGTTGACTCTGTGACTGCCCAGAACTTGCCTTGTTGTCCTCCTTCATCTGTGTCTGTGCACCTCCTTCCTGCTCTTTTACCAGTTTCTCTTCCTGTTCAGCATGTATTTGTTCCTTCCCGTGGATCTTCAACTGTGCAGTCTCCCGATTCTTGAGACACTGTGGATGTGCATTATCCGGAGGAGCAACTAGAGACTGATCTGATGACTCACAAACAGTTTCAGATTTTGTTGAAACAGCCCCCACTACAGTTTCAGAACTGATAGAATCCTCTTTCTCCTCAGAGACCCCTTTTTCTTCCTCATCATTTGGCTTCTCACTGATGTATGAATGGTCAGATGATATGACATCTGTGGAAACATCATGCTGAGAAGAGCAGCTATCATCACAAGAACTCTCTAACACCTTTGAGTCCTTCTCTATCATCTCTAATGCAGTGGAATTTCTATCAGGTGTGATTGTGCCAGAGGCTGACTCTTCAACATTATTTGACTGGTTAAATGACAACTCATTTTCTTCTTGTTTCCGATCTGACACTGTGACCTCGGACTCTATAACTTCAATGTCATCTGAGTGTGAAGCCTTCCCATTCTCCTTCTGCTGAGCAGCACCCGAATCCTCTTTCTTGCATATTTTCCTGTAATCCTTCTTCATCTGAAGAGATGCAAAATGGTGAAGAATGGAGTTTGGCACAGTCTTCTGTCCTGGGAGCTGAAGTAAAGCAAAACTACCAGATTGTAAAGGTATGAGATTAGCACTGGTAGCTGGCAGACCACCTGAGCTGCAGGTTATTTTTGACTCGGAGGCTGTTTGATTTGTCACGTTGCTAGCGGCAGGAGGAGAGATCCTCAGAGTCAGAGTGCCTGCCTGTGACACAAAACTCGTTACTGACGGAAGAAGAGAAGACGCTTGAGTGGCTAGGTTAGATGTAGGGGATAACTTGGGTACTGCAGTTTGTACAGCCGAATTTGTGGCAGGAGAAGTGGAAGACACAGAGGAAGTGGGAGACACAGGTGACTCAGGAGGCTTAGCAGGTGCAGGCAACCGGATTCCTACAACAGATCCTGCGAGGAAAACAAAGCATCAACTAATACCTCCTCAAAGCAATTTTTTTTCTTATAGTTTTAGTATTTGATAGGGTACTAGAAGTAGCCAGCATTCTCAAGGATCACAATGTAACCAGGTATCTGGCCACAAGTTCTCAGTGAAAGAACTGGTACTGCATAAAGATATATAAACTGTTGAATTTTTATATGGAACACCTCAATAAAATACATGAGGTGGCTACTCTAAAACTAACAGACTTAATGGTAAGTTCTAGCATTAAGCTTTTTAATCAAAAAAGGCATTGCATTTAGTTAAAGTCCTCTGCATTTTACTTTCCCATTTATTGGAAAACAGGAAAATGGGGATTTTCTCAAAAAAAAAAAATTAAATTTTTTTTTTCCCCTCAGAAAGACTTCCACAGAGAAAAAGTATTACAAGATTATGTGATTATACCACAATCTTTTTCACCTTAATGAACTCTTCTGCAGCATTTTAGAACTCCATAAAACAAGGAGGAAAACCACCACCACTGGCAATTAGTTTCTCTTGTACAGCAAAAGCCCCAAACCAGAAAGGAATCCAATGAACTTTTTGACTGATTCCTTACTACACCTCATGCTCAAACCTCAACTAAGGCACAGGATTATTTTCTCTCCTCCCCCCAGTTTTGTCATCTACTGTGCTTGCTCTTGCCTCTCTCTTTTCAACACCACTCTGCCTCCCTCTCCTCAAGGTGCTTCTTTATAAAGGGAGAACAGAAGAAAAATCCCACTGGAAAGTAAACATGCATTTCATTTTTTTTTTTTTAAACATGTTTCATTTACAAATATGTACAACAGTATGCTCAACAAGCATCCTACCTATTTTCTGTCAGATACCTGCAATTTCTAACTCTTCCAACCCCATCCTCAACTATGCACTAGAGAAAGAGCTGAAAATCAAACTTATTTTTCTTCTCACACTCTAAGAAGGAAAAAACCCAGCAATTTTGTACTGTAGTGTAACTTTTGATCTGAGTATCTGCTGTAAAAGCACTAACAAACCTGCAAACCAAACAAAAACAGAGCAGCACATCCAACGAGACACAGGTAACAGCTCATTTCTTTTAAGAGAATCTCCAACAAGAATTATTTTTGAATCACCAGATCAACAGAATTTAAGTTCTGACAGTACAACGGACATGGCTCCATGGCACACACACAGAGGCCGTTTTACTTGCTGCACTGAACTCCTAAATCTTGGTGACGTAGTTATTAACTGCACTTTCTGTATTTTAGACACATGATATTTAAGTTGCATTACATCTGAATAATTACACTATGTTCTTCAACTACTCATGCAGAACCAAATTACACTCTGTTCAATTACTTCCAGCAGGGGAAAGGAGCATCACAGAGACATGGATTACATTGTTAATTTCTGGGTAACACAGTCAAGAAAGAAACGTTGGACTTTGTACCTGGATTGCGGAACATCACTGGCTGCACACTGGGCTGGGCACCTGCAGCTCGAAACTGCTGCAGAGGGACAAGCTGAATTATCTGCCCATTAGGATGTCTGAACAGGTTCACACCACCAGGGCTCCTGAGAGGCTGAAGGATCATCCTCTGCCTCTGAGCAAGCTGCGTGTTGTTTAGCGGTCGCAAAGCAGGAGATGTCTGATGCACTGGAATCAGCAACAATCGAGGTCCTACACGTCTCTCTGTTCCAGGAGACATCTTCTGGGGAGTCTTACTTACAGCTTGCGGAGTAGCATCTTCTGAAACATTTTAAAAGTTACATAAAAATCAGCTTAAGAGAGCAGCCTACATATCAGGCATTATGCTTAATGAAAACAAGCACAAATGTTTTGGAAACAACTGAATCTCTCTAAATTTGTTTGAAAGCATTTTTTTCCCCTCTTTTTATTCATAGAGCAATCATAGAAGCAACCAGGCCAGAACAGTCTTTTTCATGCAGTTCCACTGACATTTCTCAGCTGTGACTCAGAAGACTTCCATGTTAACAACAAGAGAGTAATTCCATACCTGTTTCTTGGACTCTATGCCAACCATGAAATTCTAGCAGTCATAGTGATAATTGCGCTATACGTTTCTATGGGCCAAGAAATGATGTGAGACTTCCAGCTGATTTCATAGCAGTCATTGACCAGATAGCTACATTTTTTTAACTCCTCTACCAGCTCAGGCTGGAATAAAACAAGCAACTTAAGAGATTACATTTCTTACCCTATTTTGGAAAGAAGGGTGAGGCAAGTGAATCTATATTTAAATTGGGTTCTACAGTTGCAGACTATATTCCAGCTATGAAGGAGGCAGAATAAAAAAAAAGAAGCAGCTGCAGTAATAGCCCAAAGCACCTAAGCCTTACCTCTTTTCGGATTCAGTGAAGGACTTGAATTAACTCCTGATAGTATAATCGGAACAGAGCCAGCAGAGGAAGTTGGTGTGGTCACCACAGATGTAGCTGTTGCAGTTGTTGTTAGTACAACTGTAGAAGTGGATGTTGTGACAACAGGACAAGTAACAGTTGGTGTTGTTACTACAGTTTTAGGGAATGACATGGTTGCTACTGGTGCAACAATCCCCGTTGGTTTTGTTATGTTCACAGTGGCAGTAGGAGTGGTGGATGAGGGAGTAGTACAGGTGTTGATTCCAGGTGCTGCAGAAGCAGCTGTGACTGTAACCGCAGGAGGAGAGCAGGCAGGTTCGTTAGCTCTTGTTTGGATAGGAGTGGTCACAGTAGATGCTGCCACACTGGTACTTTCCACAGTAACTGGAGAAGTGGTGGTGGCTGTAGTGACCCCAGGAGAGACCGTGCATTGAGCTGGAGATGGCCTTGAGGGAACCACAGGAGCGACAACCATTATCGGCGTAGGCTTGATACTAAACTTCTGTGGCCCTGACAGAGGCTGGCGTGCGCTCGCTCCAGGAATCTTCTGCTGTAGAGCTCCAGCTTTGTTCATCACAAACTGTGTGAACACACCACCAGGTGAGGGTCGGGCAGCTGCAAATAAAAACTTGCAGGTCAAAATTTTAATAGATTTCCTCTTTGCCTTTTCGTGAGGTGCTACAATTGTAATTTCAGCATGAATTTGAGCCTCCATTTTCTTTGTACCTTGCATTAAATTGAAACTTTTATGGCAGTCCTGAACATGCCTCACATATTAGAAATAAGTCTGCTTTATTCCCCTCCTATAGCTTTTTGTTGCATTTCTTCCTGGCCACACAAAAGAATCAGGTCTCGAGGGGCTGTTCTTTATCACGAAACTATAAACAGACAATTCTAATCACAGTACAGGAAAACAAACACCTAAGTGTGTTTAGGGATACGATTTAGTGGGGGACTTGGTAATGCTAGGTTAATGGTTGGACCCGATGACCTTGGAGGTCTCTTCCAACCTGAACAATTCTATGATTCTATGTGAAATAATGGGCTCCAACTATTTTCTAAAGCTCAAATTCTTCCTGTAACAGCTTGTGTGATCTTCCTCTTTTCACTGCTTCTTGGGTTTTCCCCCTTCTACTGTATCCACATCTTACACAGCCATGGGGGAAGGGGGTGGGAGGGAGACAGAGTCTGCCACATCCCCTTCTCATTGCAGTGACGTTCGTGCAACTGAGGACTGGATGGGACAAATTTAACCAATGAGAAGTAATCATTATTGGGAAGATCCTTTCCCTCATCCCTTGCTCTCCAAGGGATCAGAATACTGCATCTACATCACTCCAGATGCCTACAGATGAGTACAACAGCACAGAGATTATGGACCAAACCCAACTTAAATATTGTAGTTATTTATGCATATAGCATTTTTAACCCAGAATATGCCAGAACACTTAAATCATATATGCAACAATTACTTCACCCATCAATGAAATGCAGCCAGCTCTTTAACATTGCATAAACACACAAAACAAGAAGTTTTATTACAGGACAAGAAAAACAACACACCCATTTACATGGCAATGAAAATTTAGGCAGAAAGAAACAAAACAATCAGAAATTAAAGTTTTGCCAGGACACAGGTAACATCCTTTTCTCGTGCAAGGCTTCTTCAAATCTTTAACTAACGTGTGGGAATATGTGCACGGGCACTAGTTTTTTGTTTTGTTTATTTTTTTAAAAAAACTCATGCAAAATGTAATGGTTAAGGCATTCCCCTCTTGCCATGCTGGGGTAACCATTTCAGTACCAACTCAGACCCAAGTACCACATGCTTCTTCCGATACTTTTTTTTTTTTAAACTCAAAACGCTAAGTCCAACCCTGTTTAGCTTGTGAAATCCAATGAGATTACAGGCCAGTGTGGTTATTGGCTGCACACCTGTTGTTTCGCTAATCCAGATTTGGACCATCTTGTCTTTCACTGCTGCTTCACGCATCTTTGGCGGTCACAAGAATTCCAATTATTAGTGCAACATCATCAGAAAAACTAACAGTGAAGAACCACAGATTAGAGTGATCCTTTACTCATTTTAAGTCAAATCGATGTTTGATGAAAAGCAATTGAAAATCATAGTAAGGAAACTCTCAAAACAAAAATCCAAGCTTAACATTCAGCGTGTCTCCATCCACTCTTGTCTCTTGAAAATATGCTCTAGTAGCATTAACAAAATAACTAATAGCCAACATCTGTAATCTTATTCTGAAGTCAAAACAAAACTTTCTGCTTTAAAGAGGTTATTGATTGCAGAGGCAGTTTAGGTAGGCAATGCAGCCAAAGGCAGCATGCACCGTTGCACAGAAATCAACAGCAATGCTGTACACTCACTTTTAACTTCAGCTTCACGCAATTTAAAACACAGTAATAAGTTCCAACCTACCTATCTGTCTCTGTGCTGGGACATGGGTTTTCAGAGTCGTCACAGTGGGGGTTGAAGTAGTGCTGGTGGAAGATGTAGTTTGGGGAGTTGATGTTGTGGGCACCTGGACTGATGGTGTCCCAGAAGCAGCTGCTTTAGCATTGGATGCTACCTTGGAGATCACAGTACTGAGGGTTGAGATATCAAGTACTGTGGGTCGCAGCCTGCCTGTGATATAAGCTGCTAGCCGATTGGCGGGATGTAATGCCCCCATCTGTCCCAAAAGCAGTTTGGCCTGAGGATACCTTTTATCATTAACCTGAAAAAAGTGGAAAAGGGAAATTTTGTGAAAAGAATGCTAATTCACGGCCTCTGGAGAGGCGTTTCATTCCATGGGACTCCCAAGTGTCCTTTTCAAAAAACCATTGCAATTCAGAATGGGAATTCCTAATTTCCTTACTGCCCAGGAGTACTTCAAACAACTCTGTTATATCTTTATAATACAGATTTTAGATGCTACTCAGACTCTCCCATAGAACCACAGAGTCCAAAGGAGCATGTGAAATCACTGAAATTAGAGTGAAGCTAGCACTTACTGTTCCTGTCCCTTACTTATGCTACTGTCCTGAATAAAAATGGGTTCCCAAATTTGAGGACAATTTTGGATAAAATTCTCAAACCTAATTAACACCTAGCATCACAGAAGAAAGAATACTTATGTCACATACATTGGGACAAAACTCTAAAGAGCTTGTAAAATCTTTATCAGCTTTTTTCTTATCCGTACTGTCACTCAATACTGTAGTTAAGGTATGATGAGTTGACTAACGTCAAATTCAGAGTTGTAGTGGTAACTGACTGCACGGGAGAGAAGAAACAGCACATCTTTCCAAATGTCAGGCTTTATGCCTACTGGTCAATGGGAAGTTTTGGTAGTGTTGCATTTTACTTTCAGGTTGTTTGATAATACCTTCTAAAAGCCAAATATATTTAACACACTACTAAATAAGGTCTTGACTCTTTTTATTGATCAACTTTTATTAAAAATAAGAAATATTCCCCTACATTTTTTTCTCTCCACTAGCTTCTCTTTGTGAGGGTGACATATCTGCGAAGTGTCATGAAAACAAATTTTACTCTTATTTTCTAATTCATATGCCTTCTCTGAAAGTGGTGTTACTATAACCATAAATACCTTTGAAAAAGATCTTCATCCTAGCCCTACAGTTCCTACCACCAGTTCATAACACCAAGTTGGCAGTATCAATCTGCAGGGAAAGGACTCACTTTGAATTTAGGATTATGAAGTCTCTTGATGAACAACATATATTCTGCAAAGAGGATGCAGGCTATTAGCGAAGATTAACAGTAAGCTGTAGCACAAAGCAATTTAATGTCTACAGTTTCATTTTAAAGTTTTGTCCCAGTGTACACTTCCTCAGAAAATATTCTTTTTGTGGCCTCTAACAGCCATTCATCTAGAAGCAGTATCTGTCAAATGCATCTGCAGGGAGTTTTCCAAAGCACCAAAAAGATCTTGAGAGAGATTCTGTACCTGGGCCACCAAGACCCAAATGGCCAAAAGGACAAGCTAAACCACCAGATTTCAGACTTCCAATCAGATTTCCTGTTACTGAGTCAATCTTGAAAGGGACAAGCTTACGGAGAGGCAGGAATGCCACCAGATACTAAGAATCCTTGTTTGGACAGGCAAAAGACTAGGCAGACAAATTAAAGAGTGTTCTCCCCTTCAAGGAGTTCTGGGATACTGGATGAAACGGAATCTAATCTCCACAGTAAAGGCAGAGGGACCCACCTGAATCAAGCCTGAGGGGCTCATATTAGCTTTGCGTTTGTAGACGACCAGCTTTCCTGCAGGAGAAACCCCTGCATAAAAAGGCAAGCCTTTGCCCCCATGCAACTTCCTCCGCAGTTTGTCCAATGTGTCTGCCCGCAAGAACTTTAGATTTTCTGGGTTTTTGCGTGACGGCACTCCGCTATCAGGAGTCTCCAAGACAGGTATCTCGGGCTTCTTGTCCTTGTCCTGGTAGGACGGCACTGAAATTTTCACTCTGGAGGAGTAGACAGGAGGGTGGTTCTCATCCTGGGCCTTGTGTTCTGAAGCCAATTCAATAATGAAGCTACCCACTTTGAGGCACTGTGGTGCGTTACTGTTGATATGCTGTGATAAGATGGTCAAGATCTTATTGTGATCTTCCTCCCAGTTGCAGTCAGATATAATCTCGATAAGTTTGGTTGGTCCACCTGGAGTGGTGTGATGAACATAGGAGGTGGAGGAAGAGTCCCCCTCACTACGGGAAGACCACCAGCTTTTCTCTGAGAAAGAATTGAAATAGGTTTCTGCAATACTATGGCATTTTAATCACCTGGATATTCAAACAGTTTTATTCTGCCCACACCTCCACCCTTGTCTCAGCTGCAGGGCAACAACAAGTAAAAGAACTGTTCAAAGCATCACTTCCCCTTGCAGAGCTTCACAAGCAAGCAAAAACTCACTGCAAAACTAACGTTAACTATTTCTCACAGTTCATTCCCTGCGGCCATACCATCTCAGGTTGTATCCCATTGCATCACAAGCTAAACAAAGCTGGGTTGTTTCAGTACATGGATGAAAGATCTCCAAGCAACACCAACATGCAGTAGAAAGCATCGCTGGTTATTCAAGAGATGGCACTTTTCTCTTGGAGTCAGAAAAGGACCAGTGTCCTATAATGGCATGAGGGGCAAACATGCCGCTAGCAGAACTGTCTTTTGCAGAAGATGTATAACAGAAGCATGACCTTTTGTTGTCATTAGAGATCCAACGTCACTTTTTGCAAAGCTGTAAGGATGTTGAGCCCTGTGTCCTGGCCATTTTAATTTCACCTACCAATTCACCAGCATTTTCAACTAGTTGTATTATTTTTCCATTCCCATCCTTAAATGTAGAGTGCGCTGTTGTATACATTAAACAGTGAAAAAATTCAGCTCAAAAAAGCAGCTATATTTCATTAGTGGATGACACAATGCCTCTAGTATATGTCTCATTTTAAAGTTCATAACGCGATTTGGGCCACTTCAGACTGAAGGAGAACACAGATGTCTAGCCTACTTCTTTATGCACAAGAAACTCAAACCCAGAATATATAGTGTAGCAAAACTTCAATTCAACCTTTCAACTTGAACTAAAAGAATTCAACATCAACAACTCCAAGTAAAATATAGGCGCTTCCTTGTCCCATACAGTTCTAAGTGGAGAACATGAGGATCCCATCCTCACAGTACCACTTGGATATTTATTAATTCTTCAGTAACTACAAAGTCATAGTAAGGGAAAAAAGCGGGGAAAAAAAACCCACCCCAGACAAACCATGAACAAGTGATCTCCATTCCTTCCCAAGTATCTAATTATGACTCTTGAAGACAAGTCTGCTGTGCAGTATTAGCTTTTATTGCTAAACAAGCTACCGTAATACTGGTCTTAACCTTAGAGCAACAGCAAGTACTGGATATTTAGCCTGCTGTATCTCCCACATGACACACACAGCTGCTTAAGAAAACAGGAAACTGTAAGTGCATTGTAAGATTTTTATTGACAACCATAGTAACTCCCCCAGCAAATGGACTTTTGTTTCATCAATAGCTGCAACTTTTTTTAAAAAAATAAAGCCAACACAAAAAACACACAAAAATGTGGAACTACCAAGAGGTCAAATTATGCTCAAGACTCAGCTCTTACCTCCTGATTTATCAGTGTCTTTGTCTATCTCACAGGTTGCTTTCTCAGGAGACTGAAGCTCTGGTTCATGCTCCTGCGGGAGGAAAGAAATGCAAGAAAAATATTCATCCTGTGTATTTCTCTTCCACACTAAAAATCACATCACAAAAACTGTCACCTCAAATCATAAAACATATGCTAACTCTGACAATGTTACAATTTTCATCTTAGAACAGTTCTTTTAACAACGAACGTTTAAGCCTCACATGATGATGCACTTGGCAGCCAGGAATTTCCACAGACAAAGCACAGTAACAAGTAAGTCTACCAGCACTGCTAGGTGATTTACGCTCCAAGCTCCATAGCCCTATCACCATCAAATGTAAGTCAAGCCCTCATGTCACGTAGGAGTTTCTGGGGAAAAAATTACTTCAATATTTTCAATATTTCTGCCTGTGCTATGATACATGCTAGTTACAGTCTGACTTCTTACCTTTATACTAGAACTCTGCGAATCACTTTTGTCTTTTTGTTGCTTTTTCTCCTCTCTCCTGCGTTCATATGCTCGGACCCTTGCACAAGTCATCATACTTTCAAAGTACAAGTAGACAGGATCCTTGTCCTCCTCTCGAATCTAACAAAAAAAAAAACCAACCCTCTGTTCTAGATGCACATTAGATTCATGAAACAGTTTTGCTTTCTAACAACACTTCAACATTAATGCTTCAATAGTAAGTGTCAAAAGAAAGGTCTAGCATTTAAAGCTGAATCAGCTCTCTTAGTATCACATAGCCCAGTCTACATCTTGCTTCCAAATTACATATTCAGAGCAGGGGGGGAATGGAACACCACCACTACCCCCAAAAACCCAGACTTGTTCAGATACTCTTCTAAGCAGGGAAACGAGTCCTAAGTGTCACACATTGTTTAACGTTATCTGGTATACATTAAATAGCAACTCTGGTATGTTTGTTCTTCAAACGTAACTAGACTCAATGCTACTGCTGTTCCTCCTCTACTGCTGTTGTTGCTCTTGTTACATACTAAGGCAAGGGGAGAGGCAAATGCAGATTCTTCCAACGTTGGCAGTGAAACCTCAAACAAGAACAAGTAAAAGACACTCCAGGACTACGCTGAACACTGTGTGTCTGTATCCCAACTTTTTTTTTTTTTTTGCAAGTAACTCATTAATCAGAGAGGCTACATTATGCAGCTAATCACTTATACAAACATTACAGGACCAGCAATCATTTTGCCAGAAATAGCATATATTATTGCATTTTTTTAAATGAGGCTATTAGGGAATCATAATCACCTTTCACCACCTGCTACAGTAAATTCTCAACAGAAGATGGACATAGTTAAAGATTTTTACACAGTCAATTCATCCTAACTTATCAACATACCTATGGGTTGTCAGGCTTTCATCTCGAATTTCATCTGAAATGGCCTAGCATAGAAGCTTTTTGGCAGTGTTTGTTTTAATTTTCAATACAAAGAAAAACAAATGCATCTCTTTTCCTTTCTTACCACTGGATTGGGTTTAGGAGTATACACTCTGCCTGCTTTCATTCCACTGGAAGATCTATGCTTACTAGAAAGCAAGACTTCAGGGTTGGGCAGTACCGCAGATTTAACTGGTTCAATAACAGATGGCGTTGGGATGTAAATTGGCTCTGGATCTATTTCACCTTCTACTTTCACCCACAATGGACAATTCCTAATAGGTTGTTCTGGCTCCGAGTCACAAATAGCTGAAAAAAGAGGAAGGAGAAAAAAAACCACCACACACACAAGAAACTTACTTATAAATGAAACATCATCTAACACAGCAGTAACAGAAATTTTTGTTTGAGCCTGAGGTCTAGCCATGCAGCAATCACTAGTTCATACTGCCAGAAAATACTACTGGTTGTTTTTCTTGTCTCAAATGCTAGCCAACAGTGACTGGGATTTGTCCACAAGAAAGAGGAAATGAAAATAAAAATGATTCTACACTAATCATTGTTTCTCAGTTGTACTGTGATAGCAGACACAGAAAAACACTGAAGAATTAGTGATCTTCATTGATGCCGTATACTTAAAAATTATAAACACCCCCAAAAAAACAGACTTTATACCACAGCTCTATGGAAGAATTCATTTATTCCAGTGGAACACCAGATAGCAATAGCTAAAAACGAACATAGTGTTAAGAGTACTATTAGCAAGAAAGTGAAAATGTAAATTCGTGGTGAATTTCTACCAATTTGGTTTTCTGAGCACACCTTAGGGCAGATCTGAAACTACTGTAAATCACTTACTTCCACTGAAGTCAATGAACTATGCAGCTATATACAGCAACTGAAAATACAGCTCTAGATACTCACTTGATAAGAGGGAAAGAAAACAGCACTGTGACAGTGAAGATTACCAACAATGATAGCAGTAATTATCTCATATCCTTAGTCTTTAAAGCTATTCAGAGTGTTGAGCAACAGTTTAAATTATCAAAAAGAACTCCAGCTATTTGATCACAATAAACAACTAAGTAGTGCCCAAAATGCCGATCAGGTAAGAGTTAAAACCAAAAAAACCCCACACAAACACGGAAAGGTGTTATTTCCTGCTAGTCAACTATATGGAAGCAGATGTTGCAGACATCTCTTGGAATTCACTCCCAATTTCTGGATTTGGAAATGGCATCACTACAGCATCCTAATAAAAACACCCACCAAGATAGGTGGTTTCTGCAAAGCTGCAAGTAATCACTTTTGCCCAGCAATACTCACTGTATTCCACTTTTTTTCTCCTCTTCTTATCTTTCTGCTTCAGCTCACCTTCCTCCCCATCACCCTCTTCTTCCACATCTTCATCCTCTTGCTGATCTTCTTGTGTTCCATAGAACACGAGATTTCCACGTACAGCCTTTTTCATTATTTTCTTATGCTTTGATCCTCCCTTCACCAGCAACACTTTTCTCTTTAAGCAAGTACAACCAAACATACAGTCTGGCCTCCGGCAGTGGGTAGGCTGACGTTTCTCCAGTGCTAAACTGGCACATATGCAACCCAGTCGACAGAAATCATTATTGCAAGGAGGTGCTCGTCGTCTTATTATTTTGTGGATAGGTTTGTTTTTGAGAGAAGCCTAAAAAAAGTTTTAAAAGAAGTATACACTTCAAATTTTAGTAAGATTAAATCAAGCATACGTAAACTTGCTATTCAACGTTCATTTAGAATAACCCCTCCAACTACATGATTCACATATGAAAATTTGTCATCTATACTGTAAAAAAACCCGAACAGCGGAGAGTTTGCATTTGAAGTCTTCCGAGAGGCAATCTGAGCCAGCTAAACCATCTTGGTAATAAGAAAGCAAAAGAGGTTATCATGTGACAACCAAGTTACATGACCAGGATTTTTATGCAGTCAGTTCAACTGAAAAAAAAAAGCGACAAATACTAAGGAAATGCAGTTATTGAATAGCAGTTGTATTAACCAGAATTTTTAACGGTGAAAATTTGAGATAACACAGATTATTAATGATTCATATCAACATGCTATTATCACAATTAGTTTTTCCACATAGTGCTAAGTCAGCACTTCTTGACTTTCACTGCAAAGACTCCACCACAAAGGAACATCATGCTTTGTCATGCTCCTTCACAGCTTCAGTCTTATTTTCTGCATCCGTATGCAACATCAGTAAGCACACAGATTTGGAAAAGCAACAGTACAGAAAGGAAGGAAACTGTTACAGATCTACCTGAGCTGTAAGCAGGGTTGCCAGTGATATGTCTGCTCGTTCTTCTGTAATATAGGTCCGTGGTTTGCCATCCCAGAGAGCACAGTCTTCCAAGTCCATTAACTTCACCTGAGATTTAGACAAACCTGGTGGACGAGCTGCTTGTTGCTGTTGTGGTGCTTGGCGCAAACTAATCTGTTTTGGAAGTACGTTTTCATCCAGAGCTGGCACCACAAAACTATCTGCTTGGTTAGTCAAACTGCTATTTGAGGCAGTCTTAGCAGCCTTTTCCCCTGATGCTGAAGAGTTCTGTTTCTGCTTTGCAGAAAAAGGTGAAGGCAGTATAGGCTTGTAAGACGATTTTGCTCTGCTGTTTGTAGATGTCTGTCTGTTTTGAGTCTTTGTCTTTCTAGAGGTAGATGACAGAGGAACAGGCTTGAACGTGTAAGATGTTGATGGAATTATGGTGGACTGCTTCTTTAAAACACTGTCAAGCGTTCGCACATAGCTAGTGCTCTTAGTGGGAAGCTGATACACCACGGGAGAAGTGGGAGTGCTAGAAGAGAATCCCATACTCGTTTCCATCAACTTCCCTTCATTTTCCAGGTACTCATCCAGCTTGTCACTACAAAACGCTGAGCGATTCTTCAAGGAACCTTCTGAACTGCCACCTAAACAAATAAAGAGCACTTTAACTAGCTCCTGGAAAAACATACTGACAAATCTTACAATAATTAAACACTATAGAAGAGGTAAATACCTCTCTAAAAATATATATACAATTCTTTTAGAGGAGTACAACACACACACCCCAAATATTATCCACTCTGAAACACAACCACCTGTCTGAACAACTGGTTTTGTGGAGATTTTACATGTGTATTTGTTCACAAAGCCAATAAGCCTTCAACAGGCAGTGCTTCTATGCAACTTACTTTGTTCTGAACATCTAGCCTACCTGGTACACCACAATACAGCTGGAATACCCCAACACAACATTGTATGAAAATACAGGACGTATAATATAAATATTTAATCTAAACAAAGTAAAAATTAGCAAATTGCCAAATATCCATTTCTCCTGAGGCAGGGCAAAGTAATCAAATATGTAAGGAATATCTACTCTACCTGGAGTTAAAAATACACCCGTATAAATGAAAATTACCCCAGTTCATTAGGGTCCCTGGGGCAACAGAATTCTGAAACTACCATACTTCCAAGTAAACTCAGAAATTATGAACAAAACCAAAACTATTACAGCTTTGATCTTCACTCAAGCCTTCTGCGTAAAACAGAATACACGTATTTTTATCTTACGGAGTAAGTTTCTCTCTTCCCTTAAAAACCTCCATTCTGACCATGGAAGCAGTACCAAAAATTTTTTTATTCATGACAGTCTCAATATAAAAAAATAAATCTCTCATTAAGACACACACAATTACCAAATTGCAAGATTTATGGAAGGTCAAGAAAAAGGCCACGTGTTGGAAGTATGTACACTGATCTCTCTCTCTCTTTTTTTCTCCTTACCTTCATTCCTAGAAGCACCATGAAGCTTCCCTCGCCAGCCTTTGATTTTTGTGAAATCATTTGTCTTTCCTGTCCTGGAAACAAAAGGAAATCCGGTATCTGGAAAAGAAGAAAGCTAGCCTTAGTTTGTGAACCAAGCTTGATTGTATCAATGTCCCAGTAAACTCTGCTTATTCCTTTTCAGAGAGAGATGAACAGTAGTAAATCAGAAGGCTGAATAAAGAGACTTGATTTTTACCTTTTTTTTTAAATTAACAGAATACTTAAAGCCAAGCTTCCTGTAGAGTTCTGCTGTATGGCCATGCATCTGCTATCCCATACAAAAGATATCTTCTCCTGTATTTTCAGTTTTAGCCTCCTTAGCAATGCTGCAAGCAGTTGATTCCAAAACTCAAAATGGGCGAATCAGCAAGTTAGAAGGCTAAAATGGAACAGCAGGTTTTCAGCTGATACTACCACCTTTCTCATCAAGGAAAGTAATTTGAGTCTCTCCCCTCAATTGAGCCAATGACTTTTATAAGACCTGGAGAAACTTCATTTAACATTTGCTGTTCTGTCAAATTCAGCCAAGTATCAATTAGGGGTAGAGACAGGGAATAACCACAGAAGGCAAACAGCAACATCTCTGTCAAGTTATCCATCAGCTCTGGGAGCTAAGTTGGAATGTAAAAATACTAATAGGGATCTGTGTGGCTGGTTTACATATCGCTAGACTAGAAATAATTGCATTTGACACTGAGCTGACTGAGGTCTTCTGAATTGAATCTGCCTGTTTTGCAGTGTAAACAGAGCTGAGATACAATGCCTGCCTCTTTACCAGCTCCCAAAAGCAGCAGATTAAGACACAGTAATTAGAACATTAAAGTAGGAGAAAGATAAACACCTATACTTTGTCCAACCAGTTTATTATTAAAAACAGTAGCTACCAACAGTATTAGAGTCACAGTCACATTATAATAAGAAACGCGCTTGTTTGGATACCAAGTAAATTTAATAAAGCACAATTGGTCAGCATTTTTGTAATCAATAATTATCATTCAGTTATAGGTTAGCCCCCAAGTGTCATCTCTAGCTCTTCTTCTGGTAAGTTCTGATACTAAGTTCTGTGAAAGACAACTTTTTTTTTGTTTTGCATGTGAGCAACATCAGAGAAATGTAGATTGCTTAGGATTTTTCTGAGCCATTTAAGATTAGTTAATGCATATATTTACATTTAGGAAATCCAGCTCCAATAGACAAAGCATGCCCATATAAAATAAGGTAGACAGATACTATTACTGGATCACAACCATCACCAAAATGAAGGCTAAAGTCAATCTGTCCAGGACTCCTTGACCAGTAACTGCATAATGATTTTAAGGAAGTTCTCACATTTTGTCATTTTAGTACCACTTTAATCTCTTTAAGATATCAAATTCAACTAAATGGCCATTCCCTCCTTCTGATCATTGATAATAAAAAGGTAATATTCGAGATTTCAGCAAATTCCTATTCTACCCACCTGGAGAATTGGGGTTGGTTCCTGGATAGCTCCACAAAGAGTAATTTGAGTAGGAAAGAGGAAGCTGCACACCCAAGTATTTCAAGTCAATGCTCATTGTTGGGTCCACAGAATTCAACTTCAGTCCCACTACAAGAGGCAAGTATCAGTAAACATCTCAATGCAGCAAGATGTTAGGAAAAAGAAAGTCAAGATATTTACTAAAAAATAAACTAATAAGTTATATACAGGCTTTTCTAGCATTCACCCACCATTTAAAGAGACCTGAAAAAGAGGATTACCTACTATAACTGTTACTTACACTGGATTTGCAACAGGTATGAATTAAAGAGTATGTTAGGGAATGTGAAATCAAGAAAAAAATGGAATTACTTTTCATAGTTTTCTTGACTACTACTGAAGTTCCCACAGAAATTTATTAACCAAAGTTCCAGTGTTGTAATAATTCTCACAATAAAAGTTTTTATTTGTTCATTTTTTTAAGAAGTTAGCACTGTTTACATCCTTGAAGGCTAGAGTTACTGCTTGAACCAACCAAGCTATTTGATATTTCTTATCACTATATCAATTATCAATTCTGCCAGTGGTACTTACACATCCCCTTCTTCACTGAAACCTATTCTTGTGCAAGAACATATACCACACACACTTCAGTTTCAACCAGCAATAAAAGACAAGAGTAAATCACATTTTAGTTCTGAAGAAGCGTGTGTGCATGTTTGGAAGTGATGATGTAAACAAAGTTGTATTCAGAAAGTGCTCTCAGGACTAGTTCATCAAATGATCCAGATCTCAGTAGGTTATTTTTTTTTCCAGGCTTGGCAGTTTGCAATAAAACACTCCCCCCCCCCCCCCCCCCCCCCCCCGAAGCAGAGGGAACACCAGCTATAAAGAAACTAAACAATCATGTTGTCGATGCCACCACAAATGCTTAACTGCCTATAACACCTTCCTTCATCAACTCCCCCAAAATACTCAAATTGAAAGACTTTACTTGGTCACAAAAGGTATCTTTATCCATTGCAAAACAAATATAGGTAGAGAAATGCTGAGAAAAAAGGCGGCAGTAAATTTGACTTAGTACCTTTTCCAGAAAATATTGTTACATGGAATTCAAATGACTGCTGTCAATCAAATTCAACTCACAGTCTGGAGCTGAGAACATCTATTTTGATTTTTAGCTACAGAAACCTACAAATGTCGCTCCTGTTGCCAACACGTCTGAAATTCATATATTAAATATGTGAATTTTGAAACTGAAAATGTATGACTTGACAAGGCTCAGGACACACAAAGTAGTATTTGCACATACTGTAGAAACCTTGTGTTGGTGGTACACATTTATGTTCTTAAGTGGCAACACAGTGACCTAATTACTGGCAACCCAAAAACAATCAACATGGAACAAATCTCAGACATGGTTGTTTAAACGGGTATCGTTATCAAAGACAGTCTAGTGAGATATAATTTTCAAATCTACATAGGGAAAATGAGCAGCAAGGAAGTCAATCCAGCATTTTGTATAAAAACATGTCAACTGCCAAACGTCAAGATGCCATCTATTTCTTTTCAAACTCAATTTAAAATAAAATGGAAAGAGTACACAGTTTATTTTTCTTGACACTCCATTTGAATTATTCTGTCATCTTCAAAAACAAGCCTAGCTTTGTCTAACACTCAAACAAAAACAAGAACATCACCCATACAGAAAATTGATCATTTAAGTTCAGGATCATGAGTAAAAAACACCCAGACAAAAAACAGAGCATGACTCCAACAAGTGCAACATGGCATGAATGCAGACAGCCTAATGAGAACAAATGGTAACAGTAAGTATATGTCAGTACAGACATCACTATACATGACACGTGAACTACCATTTTTATTAATTTCTATCATCCCTAGTATTGCTAAATTTCAGTTGCTGTAATCAAATAGTAGCAAATGAAGAACCATCTCCTTCAGAACTTTCTCCTCTCCATCAAATGCAGCTGCCAAATCTGAAATACACAAGATGATTCTGAAACTGGGAACGTGTCATACATTTTCTTGACAACAGTGCCTTTGATTTTCAGGAATAAAATAAGGGATTCAAATTAGCTCAGGTAGAGGAGGCATCCCATAGCATTCCAGCGTTCCAGCAGGAGCTCTCCTTCTAACATGCTTAAGTTGAATTCCCTTCTTTCTGAAGCATCATCCTCCTGCAGTCCTGATGTCTCTAAGATCTAGATAGCCTCAATCACCATTTTCTTAACTTCACAAATCAACAGCAATTGTGGGATTCACGTACAGCTCCAACACATCATCAGTGAATCTCAAAAAGAAACTTAAGCTTCTCAACTAGATTGTCTAAAATCAAAAGCAAAGTTAACATCAAAATTGCTATGTCCATTTCCTATACTGCAGGGAGGACAAGAAAGCCAGTAAGCTTCTACAAAATGGCTGAAAGCATATTTAGAAACATACACTTCACATCTTCCAGGCAGAAGGGAACCATGTCTCTTTGCCTGTTCTATAGTAGATGACAAGGAGGTGTTCTGCGGCCAAGAAATTTTGGAGAACAAGTATCAGAATCAAGAAGGCTAATGAGGCTGCACCAAGCTCCAGGATGCTACTTAGAATCAGTATGTCTGAGAAAAGACACAGCTTTTAAGTTTCGCCTAGAGGCACTCCTCAGCCGCCTTCTTATGTCTTATTGATGATATTGTGGAGAGAGAAGAAGAAAACAACCCCAACAATACCTCTCTCCATTAAGATCATTGTTAACCTTCCCCAATCTCAAGTCTGCAATGGAAAACCATAGATCTGTAACTTTTTGGAAGGTGAAGGTAATCTGAATAAAGATTGATTCCAGTTCACATGCAGCACCTGAAGTCTAGCAACAGAAGTGTATATATTGTAATTCACTTCACAGTCGGATCAAATTACATCTGTATCTGTCTGTAGTAATGCTCTTGCTGCGAACAGTCTTCACATAACTTCTTTTCCCTCTAAAAATTAGAGGGGTGAGGGTCATCCTCTTCCTTGCTGAACTACACTTTCACCATTTTTACCAGGCTCAGCAGGTTACCATCCAACACTGGAAATGATAGTCACAAGCGTGTAAGAGAGTCAAAATTCTTCAGATCTTTTTTTCTTAGCCTGATGCTTGAGTTCTCTTGTCTATTTTTTAGTATCTGTGAACTGCTCAACACCCTTCAGAAGGTATCGCACATTTCATCACCACTCATTTAGAAGCTGGAGGAAAAGCACGCGGGTTTTACACATTCCCCATTTCAGGATCATTTCATGACTAAAATACCCCTCGCTAGTGTTGTGGTTGCCAACATACCATAATTTTATTATACTTTTCTTAGGTAAAGATAACATCTAGGAGGCCCACGATATAATCCTAAAAAGCCTTAACGTTACTGTAATATTTGCTTAGCGCTGTATCTAGTATTGCCAGGAGCTGACCCCAAAAGGGATTTTACCACCATTCTTGAAATATGACAACACATGCAGACCTGTGAGGGCAGGTTGGCCAGTGAGGTCATTAGAGAACAGCCACCTACGTCTGGAATTGTGGGAGCCAAAAAACGCATTTAGACATCCATGACACAACTGTCAACGCTGATGCTATACCACTGACATACAACCTGGCTGGGATACGTTATCTTGTTTCATTCCCACCACATCCAGGACAGAGCTTTAAGAGCTCTCTACTACCCTTCCTCTGATCGCTTTGCAAAGGTGGAAGACATGAATGTCAGCTCAACACTAGCAAGACACAAAGGCATCCCTTTAAATGGTTGCAAAAAATGCCAGGCTAGTTCTCATCGTACCCCATGCATAAACCATTCAAGATAATCCAGGGTTCTTCACAGTAGAAGTTCTGCGAGGATCCAAAATAACTAGTATCAGAGTCAAGATCAGTATTTGGAGTCTCAATCCCTACAGCACTACAGTTGTATGTTTAAAAAAATTCAGGGACAGAATCTCAAGAGCATGAGATTCAGATCATGCCATTCAGATCAATTGCATCATCATCTGCTCTGATGCCTACGTTAATGCCATCCGTCTCAGGACTACTGTTGCTGAAGACTCTCAGCATCAGCAGAGAGAACATTAAGTTCTGCTGTGTTGCTCCTTGACTTTCTTCCATTTGACCCCAGGATAATATTGTATATAAATGAAAGATGACAAGCTATAAGTACCTCGCTTGGCCCTCTTATGTGGCTAGTGAACTTAGATCTACAGTGACTCAAAGAAATATGGACTCAAACATAGCAAATATAGTCTCAGTTAAGTGTTTCTGGATCTCTAGCTCCTCTACTACCAGGAAATGGCTATTTTTTATGGACAAGTCAAATCAGCTCCATCTGCTCTCTACAAGGATTAGCCCAATACAAAACAGGTGTGGCCTGAAGTCTGAAGGCTCAGCATCTTCTGCAAGAGGCATACAATGACACACAGCCTCTTGCTCTGCTGTTGGAGATTCAGGATTCATCTTTTGCCTCCTCCATCTCTTCTAGTTTGCAACATGAATGTGTGAAAAAAAAAACCAACCATCTTTATTGGCTGGCTGAAACTACTTCTAAGCCTCTAAGAAAAAAAATGGGTCAGACAGCACAGATTCTCTCTCATTGCCACAAGTGGCAAGAGGGAAACTGACAGTTTCACATAAATTTCCTTTCATACTCTCACATTTGTACATACACACCTGTACACTTTCCTGCATTTGAAAAAAAAATAACCAAAATCAGATCCCAGCTGTATTGGGGATATGCAGTATTACATACAGTAGGAAATTATCAACTTAATATGATTAAGTATAATATACAACCAGGTGCAACAATATGTACGCTGCCCGCTTACCTTCCTGAAGGCTAGGATGTATTACTTGTTTATGCCTCAAGGTCTTCAGCTCTTCCATCAATTCCTTTTCCAGTACTTGTATTCTTGCTTGACAATCTACTCAAAAAAATAAAAAAAGAGAGAACATATAAAAAACACTTACCATGCAAAAAATTGACTTAAATTATTAATTTTCCAGTGTCTCTTTACAAATGCACTTATTGCAGGGAATAGTCACTCTTAAAAAACACAAAAATGTACCTGGATCATTTGTAGTCAACAAGGGAGCCTGAAGATTCTGTGACTCTTCTCCTCCAGCTCTATCAACAGTGTGAATGTCAAGAGCTTCCTATATACATAAAGAGCCTTGAATAAGATACCTTAAAGCACCAACTTAGATGCAAACCAGGCCACATCAAAAAAATCACTGAAATATTCAAAACACAAGACTGTTTAATAAACAAGTATGCATTCTTTTATACAGAACTCTAGATCCCACTATTTTTCCCCAAGTTGCTAAGAAGAAAATGTTACTATTAACATAGGGGCAGGACAACACCACATTTGGAAAGAGGCCATAAATCTCAAAACTCAGTTTAAAAGAAAATATACCTTCAGCTTGTAAGTTCAAAGGGCTTAAAAATGAGACATTGGAAAAGGTTTTGAATTTTACTCAAAACAGTTAGGTTTTACCTTTGATGCAAAGGACACAAAGAGGACTCCATCAACATCTTCAAGGTCTGGCTTAACATCTGGAAGGATATTCCCAGGCCCCAGAGAGGTGTTCTTGATTACAGTTTTCCCTATACCTTTAGGTGGTCGACCAGCCTTGGAAATTTTCAGTTTCCGTGGCCTTCCTCTTTTAGTTGTAACTGATGATAGGGTGTTTTGATTGCTACCAGAGCCTTTCAGGGACATAGGATTCTTCAGTATGCCAGGCCTTTTTCTTCCACAGATCTCTTTAACTGAAAAGTGACAACTTACTGAGCCCCTGAGATTAAAATTAGGTGATTTAGATAGAGCCCACTGGGCCTCTCTGATTGAAGAGTATTTCTGTGACATCTTGCTCCCAGGAGATTGTTTTTTCATAACTAACTCCTCAGTTACTGTGGCTGTGCCTGAGCAAGAGCCTTTGTGATTTTCAAAACACACAGGCAAGGAATCCAGTATTGCATTCAAGGAGGATTTATCCTTCTTGCAAGAGGAGAGCATGGTCTGCGGTAGCTCAGAGATCTTCACTGTGCTCTTTGTGACTGCACAAGGTTCCAAATAGACCACAGGCATCTTCCCACTATCCAGTTTTAACATTTTTGCTTTGGCAACGCCTGCAGGACTGGTTAGCACACGCTTCCTAGACCTGAATTCTCCATCAATTCCATCTGTTTCACTGCGTCTCATCAGGTGTTTTTGTAGGATGGGATCATCATCATCAGTGTTGGAATACTCATCAGTTTCTTCATCTGTGTCTTCCTGTTTCACACTTATTCCTTGTGTGCAAATACTTGACTCGTAGTCATAGTCATCGACTGGTTCCTCTTTAACGACTACATTAAAGTGTCCATTTGGATCCAATGGGGATGCCACACGGGAACTGCTTTCGTAACTGCTAGCAATGGGACTGGGGTGGGAGGGAGGGGACAAAACCAAAACAACACAAGATCTTTATCAAATCTCTTCCTTTAACAAAATTCCATCACGTCCCATAATCTTTGGTTACATATTATAAAAAACTTTCAAAATGCTCCAAAACATGAGTGTGCCAAATAAGCTGTCATTTACAGGCTTAAATTTTTAGAAGTAAGCACTCCCCCATTGCCATGATTAAAAACAATCCAACTTCTTATCTGAAGGCAGCAGCACCATTTTCTTCCCTAGTAGGATCAGGGTGACACTTGCGCTTTTTCCTATTTGAGACTCAGCATGAACTCATGCTAAGCTATCATGTTTCAAATGCTCAGAAGTGCCCTTAGTTTGCTGTGTATCTCATTAAGTCACCTTACTAAAGCCATTGTGCTTGCAAATAAGAAGCCAAATGAGTGCCTAATGCACTTCAATTCACATAATTTAACTAAAATTTTAGTTAATTTATCCTGAAGCCACATACAGACAATTCCTAAATTCAACTGTTTTACTAACGCTTACAGAATGTTAATATCCTATTGAATTATGCTCCATCTTCCACTAAGTCTGAGTATTAACCTAACCAGAATTTGACGTATCTTGCATTAAATACTGAAGACTAATGGTGCAGCCAGTTACGCTCTGATGATGGGCTTCTTTGAGGGATAGACACATCAGTCAAAAAATTGGAGTCAGCAGTTTTGTTAAGCACATGAGAAGCTGGTTCCTTGTTGTACAAGGAAACAGCTAAGATATGAAACCAGAAACTCATACCCACAATGAACCTCAGAAAATAATAGTCAGAACTTATTTACTAAACATATCAGATAGTATTCCAATATTCCCTTTATATATATTTTATAAGATACTATATATAATTTTAATTATGTTAATTATTATTCAAATTCTGTTAACCGTATGGTATTAAAAATAACAATATTTGTTGATGTTAGTTAATGCTAACATTATTTCAAATATAACTTAATTTTAATAACAATATATTACATATAAAGGGAATATTTCTTTATATATTGTGCATATATATGTGTGTGTATATTATTATCCACTCCCCCACCCCTTTAAAGAATGACTGTGCTCAGTTGAACCTCCAGCTGGGACTGAGGGAGGGGAAGATGTGGAGGAAGAGGCTGCTTTCGCCTCGTGTAGACTGAGGACATACTTAAGGGAGAAAAGCTGGGACACACAAGAGTCACAACATGGAGTTGGGAGTCTCCACCTCATGAAGAAAGATTGCGGTGTTACAACAGGGAGCAGACAGTCAAGACACAGATTTATATACTTACATATAAAATTTCTAAGAACAAGACAGAATCCATCCAGAAAACCTGCTGCAATTTAGAAGGACACTAAGTAACCAGAATTAAGCTTGAAGCAAAAATTTGCCTTGTGAGGGAAAAGCAGGCAGCAGGAGAGTGGCATACGAGTCCTGCTTTGTCTACTGTCTTCTCTGGCCAATGAGTTTCCTATTAGTAAGTTTCTAGCTTTCATTTAATTAAGAATGTCAAATGTAAGATTAAAAAGCCTTTGTAAGATTAAAAAGCCCTTCTTCTTCAGTGAGTTTACTGTGAAAGAAATTCTAAGCCAATCCACTTACAGGTTATTGGCAACTCAAAATTCTGTCACATTACAGCTAGAGGTTCATTCAGTACAGCAGATCCACAATTAAAGTGAATGCTATTATGAAGATCTGAGTCATCTGCTCCTCTATCTTAAAATTCTCTAAAATAAAGAGACAAAAACCCCTAATAAATTTGCTGGCCAGGAATAAATTTCTCATCTGAGTTCTACTGTTTGCAGCTGGAAGCCCAATAAAGCCTAGGCTTCTCTAGTCATTTTCCTTTATCTATTGCAAGATGTATACTCAAGCTAAGGATTACCTTTCTGTTGGGGATCTGGACAGCATGCAAACCAAAGCAGCCCTGCTGTAAAAATGAAATTTCTAGACACAAATGTTATTTTACTCTGCCTACTGCAACCATAAGCCAGATGGTGACAAGAGTAAGGTATCACCCATCTGTGCGTATGTATGAGAAGATCAAGTATTTGCACAAAACGCTGAGCAGCATTTTTCTAGATTTTTAAATACGGATGCAATTATCAACTTTTCAAACAATAAAAAAGTTGCTTTTTAGCATTGAAGTAATTTCATTTGGCCATTAGTTTGTGAAGTTATGTGCAACATAAGCAGTCACAGAAACTTCTCTTCCTGTATTCTATGGGAAGATGAATTATTCAAGTTTGACCTCTCAAAATCCTCAGCTTAATCTGAGATCAGGTAAAAATGGTGAAATAGTGTCTTAACTAGCTCTTTCTTTGCCTGATATGGAACAATGCTCATATTTAAGCTAACTTCTTTATACCCCAAGTAATGTATTTGGTACCTTCACAATAAAACAGTAAAAATAGAGAAATCATTTTCTTGCATTTTGCCAAATTAAAAACCATTTAGTTGCTCATTTATTGAAAGTACTGAGATATACAGGGTTTTTTTTTTTTAGGTAAATCATTTAAAAATACACCATGGAGGAAAAAAAAAAAAAAACCCAAACTGATTTCTTTTGGAATTAATCTAGCAATCTGTGGCTGAGGTTTGAAGGATGATCACTTGCCTCCTCTTCCAAAATGAAGACAAGGAGGGAAGAAAAGTGAACTGTCAGACTAAACACAAGACAACTAAATGAGAAAAACAAGACTATTGGAGCATTAAAAAAATCCTACAGTATTTGTATTTTTGAAGCAGGAAATTTAAAAGACCTTGGAAGGGAGAAAGGGTACATTAGCCCGTAAGACTTAAGCACCAGTGAAGTTTGCTTGTGGTTCCCTCATGTCCGCAATATCTGAGTGGTTCCAGACATAAGCATTCCTATAGAAGTGTCCACAACTCAAATTAAACATTTATTTTCTTTACAATACACCTGATGAAACTAAACATACTACCAGGCCACAGACCAAAAAAAAAAAAAAAAAAAAAAAAAATCATGCCACCTTGTATAAAGAAAACAGTCCTTTATTTCCAAAGTGCACTAATAACTCAAGATTAAAATTATTCTCAGGTATATGCAACCTTTTACGTAGTTCCATTCTCAAAAATGGCAGAAAAATTGAGCATTGGTGGGAAACATCACGCACTACAGCACTAGGAACTCCACTTCCTTTGGAGAGCATTATCTGAGAGGCAGCAGTTCCCAACTTCTGACTCTCGCCCAAATCCCAACTCAGCAGAAATCACCACCCTGCATAAAAGCAAGATAGTGCCTATCAACTACTAGTAACAGCTTGCCTATGACAAAAAAAAAATTGCCTAGTCTTCCTTAATATATAAATATTAATGTGTCTAGTTTGATAAACAAAAATGCCACTCACTCAACGCTGTCCTTGAAAGGCTGACATATTTATGAACAGATCTCAACTGCACAGCATGAAAACACTGTCAATAGATCTGAAGGAAAAAGGAGAACTAATGCTCTGAAAAACTCCAGAACATAAAAAGACAGTTCTGCCATTTCTTGGATGAGATCAATTTTTCTCTTTCCAAGTACAGAATCTGACTTTTTCACACAGATTACAAAAACATAGAATGAAAAGCTAGACAATGCTTGAGGGTAGTTCTAGGAATGTGGTAGCATTTATTCATCAAATGATAGATGCTTCCTAGCCCAGAATAAAGAAAAACCCTTTACAGTCTTTCCTTGTCTGTGCAGCTTTTAGCACATTGCAGAGATAAATTGTCTTGGAGGTGAAACCAGGGAAGACATCTAACATGCTTTGTACGAAAAGAAATTAAGTCTGCCAATTTGCATTATCTATTCTTAAGGAAGGTCCTCGATCCTTAAAATGATGGGTTTTATTCCTTGGGAAAGAAGGGAACAAAAAAACCCCAAGCTGTCCAATTCAAACAGTTCTCCAAATAATTTGCTTTAATGACCCCTTCAGGCAAAGAAAATGATCAAAATTTTAACTTTTTCAACTGCAGCTGACCCCAAGGAGAAAAAAAATATCACTTTGAAGACAAAATAAACCTTTCAGTAATTATTTTCAGAGTTTTACTGTTTTACTTCCAATATACAAAGTCATCTAAACACTTCTCCACGCTGTATTCTTAGGAACTAAAGAAAGCCCATCTTCTCTGAAATCGGTGTACTTTCAGTCTTCAAGATGTGTTTCTCTAGAATTTACAACAGCATTTTTGGACAATGTAAGTCTAGAAGACGTTCTTCTTCCTAATACACTGACACTGGAAAATACTGCAAAAGAAAGGTTAGGACAGTCTAGATACCAAAGCAATTCTAGTATTCTTAAGAATTTTTACAACTAAACTCAATAGTCTCAAAGAATGGAGAATTTTGTAATTTGAAGTTTTTCAGTTACTCAAAAGGCAAGGAGATGCTTTCTGCAAGGAAAAAAAAAACAAATCAAGCAAACCTCTGTCCTCTCTAAAACACACCAAAGTAGGATAGCAATACAGCCTTTGAAACAAATTGTATAATTATGTTATAAATACAACTTACTTTCTTCTAAGAACTGACCTCTAATTACACCATTAACATCATCCTGATATCCTGCAGTTAAATAATTTCTTAGTGTACTGATCTATGTAAGGCTGCTTTTGTCACTAAATCTTCGACAGGTTAAGTCTGATATTCACAGACAGACATGAAGAAACATGGCAGGAGAGAAATTTTTTTTTTAAAAATCACTTCTTCAGGTTCTAAGTATTTCTAGCATGTCTTGACACAGATTAACTATTCACTAAATCTGCTCTATTCTATTGCTTAGATTTTGGAAACTAAGTGAAAGTGCAGTAAAATAACAAGTTCCGCCACACCTGCTTTACCAACATGAACACTTACTGGTTAGCAGGTTCCATACTATGAGTAGGCTCTCAATATATACTACATTGCTTTACTACTGTTTCTGCGATATGAATAGAATGGTTCAAAAAGTCAATACTGGATAAGCACATAGACATAAAATCACCACACAGTAAACTAAGGTCTTAACAGCGTAACAGTTATTCTAAAGTACTTTCCAAAGTGCAGATTCTCTTACCTCACAACAAACATGAGGCAACTGACTACCAACAGGTAGGCTACCTCCTAATACTTTATGGAATAAAAGAATTCACACAAGCAGTTACTGACAACACAGTGGCATGCTGCCAGTTCCAACTGCCTTGTAGCAATCCCTACACATACCCAACCTAAATACCCAACGCACACCACACATCCTCGCCCATTCGATAATGAAAACTGAAGATATAGATACAGCATGTCACTGTGGTAAGCAACTCTAAAAAGAAAGGCAATGTTTTGATGACTGCAACGTGCTTTGTTTAAAACACTGAAAAATTAAATTTAGTCCTCTAAAATGCTAAGAGGGTTAAGAGGAATCCCTCAACACTTCTTGACAAAGGGAGTTAAAGCAATATAGGAAAAAATACTGAACTCTTACACTCCTCAGACACATTAGAAAGTCCAGACTAACACACGACTGTTTAAGCAAAGAAAAGCTTTTTAATAATATAAGTGTTCGGCGATTTCAGGTCAGGCAAACTTTAGGTGTAAATCTGTATACTGAGCATCCTATTATTTAATGTTTTACCAAATACCCCACTAAACCAGTATTTGTGCTAAAAAAAGCATGTTAACCCACCTTTCAGAGACTTCTTGTTTTAGCTTTGGCATATCACCCGAAGACAGGTCAGCGTCCAGGAAACCCAGGAAGTCCCTTTCTGCATTAAAGGACTCTTTTTCCAGATCAATGTCTGATGGGTTTTGACCAATGAATGAAGAATCTAAACTTCTCTGGTGCAAATCTAATGCATCGACTTCAGCAGGGCGACCACGAATGCTAGCAGCGCTAAAAACATCACCTCCTTCCAATTCTAAGTTACTGTTTTGTTTCACATCACGCTGAGGTCGACTATTCAACCCATCATCTCTGAATCCTTTAGCAAAAGGATTGTAATCTATTTTCAGCTGGGTAATCTGGATGTTCTGGTAGGCTGTAACTGCAAAGAATTCTGTCTGTGGAAAGGTAAATGTATGGACATCAGGGCCGTTGAGCTGAATGACTTCCGTGGCTTTGTCTGCAGGCACCAAGTGAAGTCGTGGCAGATAACGGTGCATAGAATGCAAGATTATATGACCCTCCTGGTCCAAGGTATTGTTGGTAAGTTTGAGTTTGTAGAAGGATACCGGCTGGTGCATCCAGTACTGGCCAGTGGAAGGGGATTCTGGATGAATAAACACTCGCCCGAGAACATGCGGTTCTGCCTTCCCACTGGGCTCCCACCAACGGCCATTCCATTTGTATCGGTGATTGTCCACAGGGGATATGTCCATGACTAGGATGTACTTCTGACTGGCATCCAGACCTGTAATCCAGTATCGGCAGTACGGGAACATGCGCCTCCCCTGCTTCGTCAGAATCATCTCTGTGTTGCGATGGTAGAACTCATTCCACATACTGTTGTTATCTAGGGTGACAGTAATGCCCCCCGAGACACAGTCAGCTGGGAGGCAGGTCTTGACTTTGGATTTTATTGGAGTTGATACACTGCTGGCGAGAGCACAAGCATCACGGTTTGCTACGAGGATTCCTTGGTCAGCTTTACCGTTTCCCTGCTGTTGTTTCAAGATGACAAAAAACGCAGGCGCTGCACCAGACACAGTCCCACCATCCCGGCTACCCAAGACTATCTGCTGTTTCTCCATGATGACCGCTCTTACAAGCTCTCAAATCAAATGCAAAGTCTACACAGTTCTGATAATCTTCTATGTGTGTTCACCATTCTGGAAAAAAAGGAAAACCCAGCTAAAATTATTCAAATATAGTCTAAGAAAGTAATTAAGTCTCATGTGAAATCCTTTTTTGGAACAGTTTTCCACATTAAAAACTTAAAAGATAATCAGTACGATAAAACGAGCACAATTAGGATGTATCAAATCAAGGTTGCCTGTGCATATATATTTTAGGGGGCTATGACACCTTTAAACTACATTTTCATATAATGCTTTGCCACAGCAGGACTCCTTCCTTTGCTTGATATTTCAAGGTGCTCTTTGTTCTGGTATTGCCTCAGCTCTTCAGATCATTTGCTTAATAAACAGTGTTTGGCAAAACCTGCAGAAGTTTTCAGAAGAGCAAATGGCACATCTCTGACACAAAGGCAGAAGTCATTTGCTCTTGCCAGAAAGAAAGAGTTCCTAGCGATCCAAAACTTCTCAAAAATGAAAAGGGGGAAAGACAGGAAAAAGAAAAAAAAGGTTAAAAACATTTTCCCCAAATTTCTTTATTGAAAAAGACTAAGTTTGTGTGGTTGGGGTTCCTTTACTCCTCCCCACCCCAACCCCACGAACTTCTAAATGTCTGTCCAAGGCAGAGACAAAGAATAGAAGGGAAAAAAATTGTTCAAACAGGTAAGCTTTGGGGAAAAATAGACAAACTAACTCCACAAAAGGCCATGCAGCTAAGATTAAATGGACGAATGTGAAGTACCAGGCAACCTTAACTATCTCTCTTCTAAATTATAGAAATAATTTAAATCAAATAAAAAAAACCATTTGTACTGCTATGAATAGCCTAATCACTGTTTAGGAAACTAAAAAAGTTACCTTTATCCGCATATTCACAATTCCACTTCTGTGTGTCTACGTTACAGGTTAAGTATTATGTCAACATTCTAACAAAAGATCATAAACAACTTCATTTTTCAAACAGCCTATACATTTCTCAATGTGAAAATTTAAGTGCTTCTGGTAACTCACAAGAATGCCATTCTCACATTCAGATGTTTGTGTTTTGATCCTTATTACACGTGAAATACAACAATCAATCATTTTTGTCAGTGTTGTATCAAATGTCTAGCTGATGGGAATCAGAGACAAGAGCGCATCACCATCACTAGGAGTTAGCTGCTTGAAAACAATCATATTTCTTTCCAGAGAATTAACTCAAATTCACAAGTTGTAAGTGAACTGGCTATTCAATAAGACACATTTACTTTGTTAGGACTGGGGTACTGTAGGAGGAAACACTTCTCTGTGCAAAACAGCTGCCACACGCATGGGGGAAATGACCTCAAAGTTCAGGAGGCAGGCAATTTATACTCTGTGATAAGTGATCTTGACACTTAGGAAATACGAGCGATCTACTTCCACCCTTTAAACTTTGCACTTTAAAACTTCATGTGAAAGTTAAATTGGGAGAAAAAAAAAAACAAAACTGTTCTGCACAGGTTTTGAGACCCATGAAGTTACACGATCAGGTTTTCAGTTTTACTTTGAGGAGGAAACACTTCCCCACAAACGCACCCACAACTACCCACCTACCCAGGACTACTCAATAGAGTCTAGAATACAAAATGAATTAGCTGTTCAAAATCAGCTTCGTATATTCTATTTTAAGAATGTTGTCCCGCTTTTTCAACAGACCACATCTTAAGCCCCAGCAACACAAAAAGCTATCCCCCAATAAAGCTTCTTCATGTTCCTCTATAAAAATAAAATAGAAATATACATCTCTATTAAAAATCAGATCCTGATCCAAAATCAGATCCTGATCCAAAAAATCACGTCCTGAGTTGCATGTGATTTTCCACCAACTTACCCTTTCTATATACACATACAGCATAGTTATATGTATATTGAACATACAATCATAAAGTGAGTTCACATTAATATTGTGCAATATACACCAAAATTGTATTAGCTCATGAAGGAAATAAACCAGATTTGAAATTGCTTTGATAGTGTAAGATATGCAAAAAGCCTGTAACTTTAAATTTACTTGAGGTAGAACTTACACATGCCAGAAAAATTCAAAAAAAGCTCAACAATCATGCATTCAGCAAAAATTCTATGCATACAAAGAGCTACTGCGTCACAGTTTCTGTTTTCCAACATTTAAAGTTCTCAGATTGCACTGCTGCAGTTATTTCTACCATAAGCATTGCTCACAGTATCAAGTCAAAAATGTGTGTGGTTACAGTGTTATTAAGTGCAATTACAGTAGCCAAAAGCTACATTATTTCAGCATTAACATGGTCTATTACAAGAACAATTTCACATATTTTATTACACTTGGTCATACACACTAGCCTATTTTATTATAGCATGGAGTTTCTAATCCAGTATTTCAGGGAAAATGTGTGCGTTTATAGAATCATGGAATTGTTCTGGTTGGAAGAGACCTCCAAGATCATGTGGAAGTTGAAGTTCTAATCAGCTTCAGATACTTCACTTCTCTACCCTTATACAGACCTTATATTTGAGAAGCAACACCTAACTAGACAGCAATGTCCAAAAATACTCAAAGTTGCACTGAGATGGGCTACAAGCAGGAAGATAATCAGATGTGAAAAAATCAGTTCAAAGAAAAACAAACCCCAAACCCAAAACACCCCAACCTGCGAACAAGCCCACGATTTATGTACACAATGCTCACAGGCAAGGAGTTCTGCAAGGAGTGTCTCGTGCCGAAGGGCAAGCACCGTTAGGCACAGCGAGCCGATGACGACATCTCGCTGCCCGCGTGAGAAAAGCCATCACGCAGCGGAGGGGAGCTGCAGAACGCGAGAACTGCGACACAGCCCGCCAACCGCCGCCGCCGCGTTGCCGACGGGAGCCCGGCGCCGGGTCCAATGGCAGCGAGCGCTGAACGCGCGGCGCTGCCGTTCAACACCGCGGCAGCGGCGCCGCCCGCCCGGGCACCCGGAGGGGCGGCCCCGGCCCGGCAGGCTGCGTCCGATGCGGCGAGAGGCGAGCGCCCCGCCCGGGGCAGGTGGCGTCACGGCCACGGGCCGAGCGGCGCACTTGTCGCTTTTAATGCCCCCCCCGCCGGACGGCCCCCAGCCGGAAGCCTCGGGATAGGGGCAGGCAGCCGCCGCCGGGAGCCGCCCGGGTCTTTCCGGGAACGGCGGGGGCCGGAACCGCCGCCTGCGGCGGCTGGCGGAGGGCAGCGGGACGGGCGCACGTGGGGAAGCCGCGCCGCTCTTCGCCGGGACCCGGCCCAGCCCGGCCCTGCCCTGCCCGGCGACAGCGGCGCGGCGCCGCCGTAGCTCCCGAGGCGGCCCCGCCCCCGCGGCGCGCGCGGCGAAGCGGCCCCTAAACGGCGCCTCGCGTCGCCGCCGAGGAGCGGCCCGCGGGCCCAGGCCCCGCCGCCTCGTGGCTACGCCTGGTGTTAATTTTCGCAGTTGGGGCGGCAGGCGAGAGGCGCGGGGGCAGGCGCGCGGAGTTTGCGCGCGGCGCGGCCGGCGCCGGGGGCTGGCGCCCCCAGCGCGCCCCCGCTCCCCGGTAGTTACCGTGCGGCGAGGCGAGGGGCCTCCCACTTCCTTTCTCTTCACGCGGACCGTGTGTCCGCCAGCTGGGGACAACGTGCGTGCGCACCGCGGTGACGTCACCGCGCCGCAGCGCGCGCAGGCGCGCCGCCAGCTCGCGCCCCCCCCTCCCTCCCGCCTGCCCGTCACGTGCCCGCGCCGAGCGCAGGGCCCGGCGCCCGGCCCGGCCCGGCCCCGCTCCGCTCTGCGCGCGGGGAAGCTTCTCGAACGGGCGCGGACGCGGCGCTCCGCCGCGCGCACCGCGGCGGCGCCGGCAGCCGCCGTCGCCTTCGAAGCCCCGCGGGGCTCCGAGCGGCAGCGCCGCTACCGCGGCCCCGCCCCCCGCGGCTGCCGCCCGACGAGCGCAGGCGAGGTGCCCGGCCACACCGCTCCCCCCCGGCGGAGAGGCCCGGCCCCGCCTCAGGTCACGGGTCTGGCCCGGGGCCCGCCGGCGGCGGGGACGCCTCCCGCGCTGACACACGACGGCCGGGGGGCGGCGCCGGCGGGATGCGCGCCCGGCGGCCGCCCGGGCTGGGCAGAGTCGGCGAGCGCCGCGCCGCACCCCGGGCTGGCCCCGACAGAGCCCTGCCGCTCGCCGGACGCCTCCGCGACCTGCGCGCCACGGCGCACCGGGGGGGGGCGTTAAGGGAGCCTGCCCGGAGCAGCACTGCCCCGCCATCCCCCACGCAGAGGCTGCCTCCTCCCTCGCCGCTTTCTCGGGAAAGCGGCACCTTAGTCCTCTGCAAAGGCAACGCACACCACACCTCCAAGTCACTTGGGAGAGCTGACGCCAAGGCACGAACGTGGGTACCCGCACCTCCTGCCTCCCTGGGGAAAACGTCGGTTGAGGAGGTAACACTGCAGCCGGGATCAGCGTCAGTCTCCATCCCTCTGCGCAAGTTTTCACTGATCTGCCAAAGCTCAAGTCAGAACGTGACCCTACAGCAGCAAGGCTGCAGAAGTGCCCTGCGACTTTCAGACAGCTAACAAAGCTGTCAAACCGTGCCCCACGTTAGCCGAGTACCCGAGGCCTGGCATCCTGTGTGATGCTAGGCAAGCTAGTTAACGAACAAAACCTGGCTTAGCACAGTCTAGGCATAACCTTAACAGAGTCTTCCCGCCCTCATCACCTAACCAAGCAGTCTGCCGCACTAGCCCTAGACTGCCAGCCCTTCACCTATGTCAAGGAAATTACATTTTATAAACCAGGCACTTCTGAGCATAAGCCCACTAAAACAGAATTCTGAACGTTAAGGGAATTCACACCAAAACGCAGCATGGCTGCAGGTAAACACCTCTGTGAAGCCCCTCACCCCCCCTTTTTCCATTAAGGATATTTGTTTTACAACACTGCATCCATTACGAAAGGACAGGTATTTACACAGTAGTGCCAAGAAGTCAAGGCATCGGAGTTAGTAGGCTGACACCAAGGTCCCGAGTCACCAGTAGACCAGAATTTTGTACTGACTGCTGCCTACTACAGCCTGTAACTTCACTAGGGCTGCTCCTCAGTTTAACTAACACGGACTTGCCTTTGCTGTTAGGAAGGAGAAAACAGGCAAAACAAGAGCAACGTTACAAAGGCCAGCAGCCCTTTGAAGGTTTCTTGGCAACAGAAGTTTATGCTGTGGGAGATCATCTCAGAAGCATGTAACTAAAAGAAAACACATTTTTAAGACACTTGAAAAAGGTGCATCCAAACAGTAACACAGGCAGGTCTGTAGGAGAAGACCATGGAGTATTTTTCCCCTTTTAACTAGAAGGGTGAACTCAGGCTGAAAAAAAATGAGGTTTAAACACATTTGCTGTACAGAGAAACTGCTTAAATACAAAATTCTGCAAATATGAAAGAATGTAAGATTGTGATTTTGACACTTCTAGCAGTTTATAAAGGAGAGGTATGGACAGAGGCAAAAGGGAAGCTTTAGCCCCGTCGTGCTGGTTTTGGCTGGGGTAGAGTTAACTTTCTTCATAGCAGCTACTATGGGGCTATGGTTTGGATTTGTGCTGGAAACAGTGTTGATAATACAGGGATGTTTCGTTACTGCTGAGCAGTGCTGACACAGAGCCAAGGCCTCTTCTGCTCCTCACACCACCCCACCAGCGAGTGGGCTGGGGGTGCACAAGAAGTTGGGAGGGGACACAGCTGGGACAGCTGACCCCAACTGACCAAAGGGATATTCCACACCATATGACGTCATGCTCAGCGTATAAAGCTGAGGGAAGAAGAAGGAAGGGGGGGACGCTTGGAGTGATGGTGTTTGTCTTCCCAAGTAACCGTTACGTGTGATGGAGCCCGGCTTTCCTGGAGATGGCTGAACACCTGCCTGCCCATGGGAAGCAGTGAATGAGTTCCTTGTTTTGCTTTGCTTACATGTGCAGCTTTTGCTTTACCTACTAAATGGTCTTATCTCAGTCCACGAGTTTTCTCACTTTTACCCTTCTGATTCTCTCCCCCGTCCCACCGGGGGGGACTGAGCGAGCAGCTGTGTGGTGCTTAGTTGCTGGCTGGGGTTAAACCACAACATCCATATACTAGAGCAGGTTGGCACGGTGGAAGGGAAACACCCCAAATGCTGGCAACAGCAGATTTGGAGAAGAAAAAAGGTTCAGAGGAATTAGAAGGAAAGAGATACAAAAAAAATCACAAAGAGATGGTATTCTTTTTGTTAAGGGTCATGTTCAGCCATTCTCTAAAACAGCTTCACATGACGGTTCTCTCTCAGAAGTTTCTAAAATATCTTTGCACAAGAAAAAGCCAAGGCTAACAGCCAAGTGCTTTCGTGTTTCATATAGCAAATGGGAAGTAAAGGAGTAAAGGGAAGAAAGGAATGAAGAAAGCAGTCCAGTTTAGCTATAAACACTGGGGGGGGGGGGTGGGGGGGGTGTCGACAAAGGACCTGGGGGACCAGGGGAGTGCCACCAGCTCTGTGTGTGTACGCACATCTGTGTCTCTCTGAAGGGCACGGTCATGTGGGTGGAGCAGTGCGGACATCAGGGAACCAGGGTAGTCCCAGCCAGCCCAGAGACAGACAGCACGTACCAGCACCTGGAGCAGGGCTGTGGCCTCGGGAGCTTAACTGTCCAGAAGCCAGCAACTGGGGAGACTGGGATCCAGGACCCAGCTACTGGGCAGACTGAGTGTCTAAGCCCAGCTGCTGGAGGAAATCTACCTTGTACATATATATACATATAAATATATATAAATACACACACACTCACTAACAGATCTCCATCCTGCTCAGATAGGGAGGGGAGCAGGATAAGGCTGTTGCTGCTGTCTGTGTTCCTGTGAGTATCTGTGTGCCTGCCTGATCCGTGTGGCTAGACACGTATACGTGTATATGTCATGTATACGTGTGCTCTAGGTGCTTGTGCCTACCGGGAATACATTTTCAGCCTTACTACTGGTCATACCTGGGGGCGCGGAGCTGCAGAAGCCTCAAGCTGTCAGATCCAGCACAATATTTTTCCCTTAACAAATTCAATCAGAAATAATTACACCAATTAAAAAACTAAGCCATGTTGTCCAAGATTGATCAGGAATAGTCATTTTACACCTACAGCAATCACTTATTAAGAATAGCAGTCATCAAGTTCTAGGGTCACAGGATACATTGACACTCTATTTTATATTAAGCAATATGTTTCTGAACAGTGACAATACAGAAATAAGACTCTTTTCTTCAGCGAGAGGGCCATTTGTACGACTAAGAGCAGCCACACAGAACTGAATAGCAGACAGTGCCACGTTCACGGCTCACAAGCCACATGTTCCAGTGATGATAAGAGAAGCACCACCACAGACTGCTGACACTGCCAGGGATTTTGCTACCGTTTTACCTATCGGAGGTAGAAATCCTTGCCTGCAGCAAAAGTGGAACCTCTAGTTTATCAAGAGAACAGATCCACCAGTAGAAGTCACAGCAGTGCCACAGATTCCCTCCAGCTTAAGTAACCCGGTTCTGAGCAGCTCACAGCTGACAAGAAACAGGAGTGCTGCAATAAAGAACTACATCCCATTTAGATCAGTACACACACCAGTGTTAAGGCCTTGTTTGTGCTAAACACCAATTGGCAGCATAGAAATGAACTGGTTTGCACCAACTGAATACTGCCCTCCATGATCAGAGGGAGTTACCTTATACTAACTAGTGATGCGATGGTCATACTTGAAACGCTGAAGTTCACTACCAAGAAGTACTCTCTTCCCCAAAATGCTTCTTTCAAACACATTCCCTGCTTTGCAGCACCTTGAAAGTATGAACTACAGTCTTTACAAAGTGTATGTCAGTATCCAGTACATCACATTCCTTCTTTCAGTAATGCCTACAAGCATAAAGTGCCAGTTCAAGCCTACACAGTACAAGTAACGCAGAGATTGCTAGTTGGAGCTGTCGCAGAAAACCTGTATTCTTCAGCCACTCTTATTTCTAACCTGTCTCTAAATAAGATTCAGTAAAGATTCAGTAACAGATCACGAGCTGGAGGGTCACAAGGCCCAGGCTTTGCTAAAGATCTGCATGTGGGAGAGCAACACATGTTGCAGACGTAGTTAAGCAGAACATAACAGTTGCCAACCTGTGGAAAACATAAAAGAGGTGCCGATTACATTTTTTGTTAGGAATCCCCTTTTCAGTTCGAATACAAAGATCTCTACTACATAGGTAGAGATACAACAAGACATTTCTGTCATACAGTATACTTTGACAGGCACTGTTACTGGAGCATTACTGGAGCATAAAGGAGGCTTTCAGCTCTCAAATTCACTACCTAAAAATGAGCACTAGCTGAAACTAGACTCGCTAGCTGAAAACAACAGCTATCAAAACCAACTGTGCCAATGTAATACACCCACAGCCTACAAATTTATTACTAACTATGACCAAGCAGCCCCGACAATCATACAAAGTCTCAAGTTTTGGCCGTTAAAAAAAAAAAAAAAAAAAAGACCTGAAAATCTAGTGATGTTATAGTTAGAAGTGTTGTGCAATGTGCACACTAGAAGGGTTAAAATACAAAAACATACTTTCTTTAGCCAATGTTTTGCCACTTTGGAGAATGATTAACACAGTAGCACCCTGCAAGAAAGTTTAATTCTGAAACTCCGGGCTGGATTAAACTGCCTATAGAAAGGTATCTAGTCCCATTTTCTATACCATAACTGCCCCCACTGGCCTCCAACTGCTTCTCCAGAAGAGTACCGGCCTCTCAGAGTCGAATGTTTGCTCTACACAGATGTCTCTAATAACTTGCAGCATCTATGACAGCTCTGGACCCCTGTCCTTAGGCAACAGAATCCCAGCCCAAATCTACTTGGAAAAAAAAAAAGTTTACACCATTTTATTTATGATAGAGAAGTAGCATAAGTTCTTCCTTTAGCTGTAGCGAGGAAGTATAATCCAGTGTCAAGAAGATTAAATGTGTAAGTGGTGACAGAATCTAGTTAAAAAGTGTGAGATTAAAAAAAAAAAAAAAGGGAAGAAATGGACTGTAGTGGGGGGGGGAGAGGGGGGGGAAGAACAAGAAATCTGCTTTTCCAGATTTAAGTTTTCTTGCTGATGCAAACATGCTAAAACGCATGCTCCAGCCACACACAGAACGCACTATCCCCACAGCAAGTATGACACAGCTTGTGCGCCACCAGATTTCAGCCCGGAGCATTACTTTACACTAAAACCAAATTCACTTCTTAACACTCAGAGCCCCGACTATGGCAGGATGAATAGGTGGTAGCTCAGGAAGTGCTTCATCAACTGTCAGCTACACCCCTGCAAAAGCAGCAGCTTCTATTGGAGGAACAGGGCAAACACTTGGGGGGGGAGGAGGAGGAGGGAAATACCTGCGTCACCTCTCCAATACTAATACTTTGCCACAAGAGCCCAAACCCTCAGTCCTCCATAAAGTTGGTGCTTTAACAGCACTAATCCTGCAACATACAGTGCATCATATTCTCCATCTCCCAAGAGTTACCTGAGCTTTTAGGAAATACAGAAATCTTCCCAAACACTGAAGACTGCAAAATGGAAAAACACAATCCATTTATATAAAGTATGAACCACCAGTGAGAGGGCAGGGAGAAAAGCCAGTGTTCACTACAAATAATTGCTCTTTTTTATCTGTACACAATATGTTACTATGTCAACATTTAAAGTAATGTATTTTACATTACTGTCCGTATTTTATCAGAAAGTTGTTGATATGCCCACTACTCATATATTCGATTGCTGTATTTTTTCAATATACTATTATTTCAACTACTGAAAATTACAAAATAAAAGAATAAAGCAATGTTTCATGCTTTTTGCCATGCAACACTGGCAGAAACAAGACATAATCAGCAGGAATAACACCATTTTGATGAATTTCAGTCCCTTTATGGCCATCATGAGGAACATTTATCACATACAAGAATCTTCAGCTGGGGAACTCATCCACATCACAGAAAAAAAAAAAGAGCGCAAAAAATAAGAAAATTCAGCAAAACAAGTCCAGCAAGTAAAAAAGTCCTCACCTGAGCTCAGGACTATCCTACTCAGCTGTTGTCTTACAGCAATACTCGTTGCTACAGAGTCACCAATGGCTTATCAAGTTAGAACCGCCAGGGAACGTCTATTCCCTTTCTAAGTTACAGCAAAAAGGAGAGTAACACCAATTAAAGTACCTGACTGTTGGTGATGGGTTCCAGGTTTATATCCATCCTCATTATTGACTTATTGACTTACTCTGTGGTCAGGCAGACCACATCATATTAGCAGAAAGCACTGTACTGCAAGAGTTAGCAAAATAGCACAATTCCATCATGACAAATGTTTGTTTAACAGTAATTAGGTCACAATATTGTCATTCTCCAAATTGGCTTTTCCTGAAGATAGTGACTGTAGAAACAAATGCAAACATTTTTATTGTAGATATGTTTTATCTGTCTCCCACATTCATTTTCTGTCTTCTATGCTGTTCACATCCCTTACTGCCTTTCTGGTTTGGGCTTCATTTAAAAAAAACTAAAAAATTAAAAAAATAAAAATATTTTCTTCTGCTAGCTTTCTTCTCGTGACAAGCCTTCATCATTCTTCTCACTGATATCACTCTCACTGCATTCTTCTTTATCCAGTTCAGAAAAGATATGTCAAGGATTTATCATAGGTACTAAAATCAGCCAGAATCCAACAGTGAAAGCACATTCCGTCTTTCTCTGGAGAGAGAAGAGCAACTCCACCACCACCATTCAATTCTTTGTTCTAAAGTCACGCAGTATTACCAAAAAAAAAAAAGAAAAAAAAACACACCACACCAACAACAACCAAAGACGACCACCACCACACATCCCCCCAAAAACCCAAAACACACACCACACCACATCCTTAATTATGGAAGAACAAGACATCAAGTAAGCCTTGCTAGGGCCACAGCTAATGGCAGTGTTTCCTATGTGCATACCCATGGCTGAATTTTTTAGTAAATCCTCTGCTATCTATGAAACAGCAAACGGACAACAGCCTCTTCTTAGATGAGAGCTTTCTCACTCCTCTAGGCAGAGATCTATTTAATTGTGTTTGTAAAAAGCATGTCTTGGACCTCCCACTCCTTAGGAAATTAGGTTTTAAAGAGCCAACATACACAACCACATAGTTTAGAAGTGATCTAGTTGATTTGAGTGTAAATGAAGAAGTGGCATAAGCTCAAAGAGAAAGAATTTACTACTTTTTTTTTTTCTGGTAGGTAACCAAACAAGTTTATTCACAAGCGGGACTAACATTCGTTTCCTCCGGTTGTACGTTTTCCTCCCATAGCAGGCACAACAGCATCTGCACCAACACTGAACAAACAGTAGGTGAGGTTGAGAGTCAGCTGCTGCCAGATGGAATACGTAAGTGAATGAATGCTGCCCATCTCTGCCAGACCTAAGAACTATGCTTTTTTCCCCACATAACCACGCACACACACACACACAAAAATGCTCACCCACAGCAACATTTTTCAAGCAGAATCAATTTCCCACTCCGATTCTCCATATAGACTCACAAGGAACTGTGCCTGAGGGCACCAAAAGGGCGCTGCAGCCGCAGAGCAAGCGGCTGCATCGGACAAAACACCTTAAAGTGGCAAGACCAATTCATCAGCCTGCCCTCTTCTTTACACAACCTTCAGTTTTCAAAGTCTGTAGTAAGTTCAAATTTTCAGGGCTTTAGCCCACTCCATCAAGTGCGATTAAAGACCACCCATGAGTTCAGACACTACATGTTAGTAAGTAAGGCAGCGTGACTGCGTAAGCTTTGACATCTTAAGAAGCTAGGCAAGAAACTCAAACTGCGTTATTGGAAACCACTCATCTAACCAGGCTGATGAAATAACTGCTAACCCTCGTGCCTACCAACTTACAGACTGAGCTCACCATTTTTTAACCCCCTTTTAAACTGCTTATCAACTAGCGTGGTACCTAAGGCCACCAACAACCACTGAACCCAACACCAGCGCCGCATCGCCCTTCCAGGAAAGCGCCGTTGTTTGTTTATTCGGCTTCCCTCGGCGGGACCGGCAACAACCCCGGCCGGCTGAGCGCGCAATCTCGCCACACGAAGCCGCCTCCTGCGCCACGCTGGCGCGTCCTCGGCTCGGCGGCGCTCGGCCCCAGCCGGGGGAAAGCTGGAAGATACCAGAATAACGGCGGCGCGCTGCACCAGGCAGCCGAGCCCCCGGTAAACGAGCACTGGCAGGGCATGGCGGCGACCGCGGGGGCTGAGGGGGGGCACTGCCCCCGCCCGGCACCAACGGCCGCCTCACGCGACGTGCCGAGGCGCACGCGCGCCGCCGCGGGCCAGCGGCCGCCCTCAGGCCGCTCCGCCAAGCCGTTACGCTCCGCCTCCGGCGCGCCCGGCCGAGGGGCAGCGAAGGCGGGCGGGTGCGGGGCCCCGCAGCCACCCCCAACCCACTCCACCCCCTAAGCCACTCTTCTGTGGCGCCGAGTGGGCAGAGGGGCGGGCACGTCCCCCGGCACCGGGGCAGGTCCCAGGGAAAGGCTCTCCCGCCGGGGCGGGGCGGGGCGCGGCACGGGCAGCCCAGCCCCGTCTCACGGGTGGCGCCGGCCACGCCCCCGCCGGGGGACGGTCCCCGGGAGCGCGATGGCTCTGGGAAGCGGCAGCTGCTCGGGGCCGGGCCTCACCCGACCCTTCCCGGCCAGAGAGCCCGGATGCAGAGCCGCGGGGCTGCTCGGTCCCTTTAACCGCCCCCCCCACACGTCAGGTGACCGCCAACCACTGCCCAACCCCCCGTCCGTCCGCGACCACGAACGAAGCAGCGCGGGGGCGGGCGAAGAGAGAGGGCAGCCCGCCCGCCGCTCCCCGCCACGGCCGCCCAGCGGGCCCGGGACCCCCTCGCCTCAAACGCGGCCCTCCCGGCCGAAGGGGAGGGAGCGCGCACGTGTGATTGGGCCGCCGCGTTCACGTGACGCGCACACCTCACGCCACCTCCTCGAATAAAACTTCAAAACCGGGGGGGGGGTGGGGGAGAGGGGGGCGGCCGGCTCCTACCTGCCTCCCGCCGCCGGCTCCACGCGGCGCGGGGCGCCGAGCAACGCCCCGGCCCACGCGCCCCGCTCGCGGCTCCTACGGCCTTCGCCTGCCACGCGCAACCTCCTGCCGTCTTCATTGGCTGCAGCAGCCCATCACGTGGGCCGCTCCCGTTTTTCCTGCCCCCTTCCTCTCGCTTTCCCCCGCGGCGGGGCCGCCCCCGCAAGGCGGGTACCGGTGCGGCCGTCCGGGAGGCGGGCGGCGCTCGGGGGGCGCAGCCGGCGGCGGCCGCGGTAAAGCTGCCTCGCGACGCCCGCCAGCGGCGCGCTGCCGATTGGCCAGGGCCGCCCGCCGACGCAGTTCCGCTCCCCTCCGCCGGGCCACGCCCTTCCTGCCCCTCCCCCGCCCTTGCGCGAGGGAAACACGCCGTTCGCGCGTGGGCCGCACGGGCGCGCGTTCGCTGTTGGCGGGCGGGCGGCTACCCTCCCCGGACCGGCGGCGAGGGGCGACCGGCGATCGGGCTGGCCCCGCTGCCGCGGGGGGCTCGGCCGCGCGGGGCGGCGGCGGCGCGGTCCCCGCCGGCGCCTCCCGTGGGCGCTCTCCTCCCGCGGCTGCGGCGCTGGCGGCGGCCCCGTCACGGCGTAGGGGGCCGCTGCCCGTCGCCGCCCGGCCTGGCGCCGGCTTCCCGGGGCCTCCCGCGCGGGGGGCGGGCGGCGCCGGGCGCCCTCCGGTGAGAGCGGCGGAGCGCACCCCCTTTCGCCGCCCGCGGCGCCCGCAGGCCGGCCGCGGGTGGGGCCGTGCGCGCCAGCGGTGCCGCTGCAGCGGCCGAGGGGTGCCCCGGTGCAGCAGCCGGTACCTCCGCGGCCTCGTCTGTCCTCCTTCCTCCGCCCAGCGGCGTTCGTAAAGAAGAGTAAAAGGGGTTCGTCTGCACCGGGACGCGGTGTTCAGGGGGACAATGCGAGCTACAAGCAAACGCCCCCGGTGCAGTGCCGTTAAACGTGGTTCGTAAACATTTCCATAGCTTTTCAACCTTGCTGGCACTAATCGTCCGTACCCAGCAGGACTCCCAGGGGCAAGCGTGTTCGTTGAGCATCCACAGAACCGCAATCATACCAGTTCCTGAGTGAGCGGGAAACTCATACCTGTGGTTATTTGTAAGCTGAAAGAGTTTAACAAATAAAGGCTGTACAGTCTTCGGCATGGGGATGTATTCAATAACGCCTCTAAATGTAACAGCCCTGTGTGGCTTAGACAAAAGGTGATTCTGGAGATTGCCATCCAGAAAGTCTGTATTGGGTCCAGAGTAAAATAACAGAACCGATGCTGAAGGAAAAAAATACGTAAAAAAATGCCTGCGAGCAATAGGCAGCGTGGGCACTTACAGATGGGTGAGGCTGGATGAACTCGGTGGCAACTGTAACCAACAGAGCGCGGTAACGGTGTCAGTGAAGACAGAGAGGCATCTTGCACAGTCTTGAAAAATAGTTTCAGGGTGCTTTGGGTATAGGCAGATCACATGTAATGGAAACTAATTTAAAATGTAAACAAAAGGGGATGGTAAACAGCACCGTAATGTAGCCCTGGGCTAAAATTTCTGTGATGGAGGTCTTGGCCTCGAGAGGTGCTCAGTCACGGCAGCAATCGGCGTTCCCCAGGCACGGTAACGGTACTGAGAATTTGTGCCAAATCAGCTGAGGAGTCCATGAGGGATGTAAAAAGGGCGGTGTCTAATCAGGCGCAGATTTATACTTTTACAAAATTGAACTTCCTTTGGAATCGCTATTGAATTGAGTGGTTGGTTCCCAGATCACCAAGAAGCTCAAAAATATCTTCTCTCACCTATTAGATAAATATTTTTGAGGATTCCATATACAAAGGTTACGAACATATTAACCGGGACGTGTCTAAACCTTTGGTGGGCTTTTGCAATCATGCAGCCAAAGTTGCGGAAGCGTTTGGGTGTCAGCTAGCGGCGTACGCGCTGGCGGGTTTAGGTCCTGTCTTTTTGGAGTTCATGAGCAGATCGAGGGATGGCCAAGTTTCAACCGCTGCTTTGAAATTCCTGCTGCTGCAAAGGATGCGGTGCCCAGCTCCCAGCTGCAAGACGTGTTTTAGTTAACAGGCCAAGGAGAGGAAATGCCACGCAAATGGAATTTGCCATTTGACATTAAATGTAATGATGTTGCAAACCCAGGAAAGAATAAAGAAGTAATGCAAAGGCAAGCGAAGATTCTGGGGCTCTGGGCAAATGAAAGATAACACATGCAGGGGAAGTAGGTCATTGATATTTATTTCTCAGGGGAAAAAGACATTTTGACTGGAGCAGTTTTGAAGGAAATCTGATGGTGTTTGTGAATATCACAGAAATGAGCCAACAGTGTGATATGGCTAAAAAAAAAATGTGTTGTTTTGGTCTCTAAGTGCAAAACCCATCCCTTATCCGAGAGAGGCAGATCTCACGACTGCTCTGCTGAAGAAGTTCCTATGCAAGTCAAATTTGGAAATCATAATTTTGAAAATGTGCATGTAATTTGAAGCAGAGATGCCCAAATTACGTGGTAAGGGTTTGCAAAAAAATTCTTTGCTGCTCATTCCCTCTGGCTCATCAGGGGTTTTTTTTGAAAGCTGAGTATTGGGAAGCTAGATTTCATTAGAGATTCAGGGAGCTTAAATAAGTGAGAAAAAGAATGTTCCTCCTCTCCCACTCCTTTCCTTTCTGAATAAAACCTTTAAAAGGGGAAAGTGGGGGAAGAGCAGTACCTGTTCTTCCAGGGGTGTGTTTGCCCAGGGACCACACTGCTCTTCCACATCATCGCCTCACCCAGAGGCTCCCACTCACTATCCCACTTCTCTTGGCTCTCCCGTTCACAGATGGTTCACCGCGGGGCTCCTCCCCTTCACTCTAAATCAAACCCCAACTTTTTCAGCTCTTCCATTCCCACCCATCCCAGTAAGAGTGATAAAACGGGCCTGTAAATCCATTCGGAGAGTTCCCACTGAGGAACATATTTAGGAAATAAAGGCATATGCTTTAGAAAACTGAGCAGAAACAGGCACATCCTTTCATAGGAAGAAATTACACAGGTTTTGAGTGGGCTGAGCTCGTGGGAGGAAGGAAGTGTGATACAAAGAGAAAGGGCGGCGCTAAATCTGGTCTATGCCTAAGGCTGGCATTTTATTGCCAAACTCATTACCTGGTGTGTTTATTCCTGATGACTGCAGAATTCAAACCCCGATAAACAAATTTTGTTCTTCCATTAATAATATCCATTTATAATTAGTCATAATGTAAAAATAATTACATTTAAACAACAATAATTACATTTAACAACAACCACCACCCTTATGTTTGAAGTATGTTATTTAAACGCTTTAATCAATCATTCAAGGTCTGCAAAATGTCAGAACTACGGATGCAACTTCCTGGGCACTGAATGAGTCAGGATCATATGAAGAAAATAATGTGCGATTTTTTCATGAAATCAGCATTACGCACATGGGAGCCAGATAAAGATTGCTGAGATAATTGTGAAGTTGGCATTTCCTAGCTTTCTAGTGTCAATTTTGCATCCCAAATAAGGACTTTCTTATCTGAATACAGGGAAAGGGTTCATTGATGGTGGTTGCTTTCTAAGAGTTCCCTAATGTTGTTTTTATCGGGCAAAGTTTTAAAAAAGATCAGTTGTCTTGGTTACACTTGGAGCCGCTGCTGTTGTGCATCATCGTCACGATTTAAGCCTGAACCTTCCCTTTATACCTGTCACCGGAGCTGCAAAGGCAGCAGTGCAGTTGTACAGCAAGAAAGGCTCTTCTTTCCAAAGCCCGAGGCTGGGGATCCGCCGCCGGGAGGGGACAGGTGAGGTCGGGAGGAAGGCCTGCCCAGGTTTTCCTAAATCATCCTGCAAGGAAAAACGGCAGGCAAAGCAGAAGGCCTGCCCCTGGCTTTGTTGTTCTTGTTTCACAGCTGTGACAAAGCCCACCGAGAGCTCACTCGAGGTCCCCGGACCGCTCCCCCTCGCAGCCTTCCCTCTTAGGCCCTCCTGACGGGTCGGTGGCGGCGAAGGCGCCGCTCTCCCTCTGGGCACACGCGAGAGCCTGCGCCGCCGGGCCGGGGCTCCTTTCTCTTTCACACAAGACCGCAAGATGGCCAAGTCCTCTTCTCCACAGGGGTCTCCCCGTCCCAGCTTTCCTCCACAGGGACAGTCGTGACCTCCGAATTCCCAAACTGTTGCCCTCCCCAGCCCAGAGATGGCAGGGCAGACCCAGGGCTGCACTTCACCCCTCAGCCGAAGGAGGCGAGCTGCTGCCTCCTGGAACCGTGTTTATTTAAGGCAGGAGCCTCCTGGGAACGCATCTGTGGTGAGACTTGGCTTTCTCGCTGTGGGCCAGTTCCTACGGGCACAAGCCACCTTCGGGATCTGGCTCAAGATCATCGCTCCCCGAGGGAAGAGCGAACAACCCTCCGAGCGCGGCTCTTCCAGCCTTACCGAGCCTCCCAGCTGCTTTGTTCACCGGAGGTTTCGCTCTCCTGCTGCGATAAGCCCTGCCGAGCCCCGTCCCCTCCCTCCCTTTCCGCCCTTTGAAGGGACCGCGGCCCGGCGAACCCTTCCCTGCCCGAATGGCTGAACCCCACCGCCCCCAGGCGCCCGGCCTTGTGCCGCCCCTTCCCCGCCGCAACGGGCCGGCCCCGGGAGCGAGGGGTTAAACCTCCCTCCCACCAAAGCTGCAAGGCGGGAGGACGCGGGCGCAGCCCCCCCCCCCCCCCCCCCCCCCCGGACAGATCCTTATCGCAACAGCGCCGACCCGAGACCTTTTAATAAATGGGGGCGGGGGCGGGGGATAAACCCTTCCTGAAGTACGTTGCGCGGCCGGGGGGAGCTGGAGGCTGGCTCCCCAGCCCCGGTTCCGTGAGGGCCCCCCGCGGGAAGGCGGCAGGCTTCGTGGGCGGCCGCTGGTGGCTCCAGCACGGCCCGGCGGTGCTCCGTGCTCCGTACAGGCAGGTCCCCTCGCGAGGGGACACCGCGGGGACCCAAAGGCTGGTTGCTCTTGATCCAAATGAGTAAGGAGCTGCCCTGGAGACCCGGCAGAAAGCACCAGCTGCAAACCCCCTTACACGCGTCTGTAAGCGCCAGTGCAAAAGCAGCGGCGGTTTTGAGGCACCTGATTTCAGCGCTCCTGGCTGACCTTCCTGTAAGCGCCAAAGCCGCTCGCTGGCTCCTAGAATTATTTCCTTTTAAGTTGGAAGTGCTGATGATTTCTCAGATATGTGAAGACAGTAGTTCTCATGCTGTAATATCCTCGTTTAGAGCAGCTTTGAGAGCCGCAAATGATATTAAAGATCTAAATGGCGCTAAAAGACAGACTATACCCTTTCCCTGCAGCCTCTCCATCCTGCCCGCACTGGTGCAAGGAGATGTGAAGCAGGCACAGCTCGTCCCTCCTGCAAGGGCCAGAGCTCTGCCCCTGCAGGCCAGGCTGCCACCCGCCAGCACGCTGGGGCCAAGGCTTTGGCCCTTCCCCAAAGTGAGAGGCCTCCCCTGGGGGTAACAGGGAGGAAGGAAAAGGGTGAGAGAGGAGAAGGGGAAAGGGAAGAGGCAGGTGCCAGGGGCTGGGGCACCACTCAGAGGGGAAGCAGTGGGGGCACCAAGTTTGCTGGATGGGTTGGAAACCATCTTCAGACCACTGCAGGTTACTAGAGGCTCCTGCACATTTGCAGAATTTTTGCCCTCCCCAAGGGTGTGTGAGTGGCCAACAGCAGGCGGGGGGGAGCCCAAGGCATCAGCCATCCGTCCCACTTGTGCGTGGGGGCACCCGCTTCCCTCCCCATCTCGCAGCCTCAGCAGCGCTGCCCTGGCAGAGCTAAGCAGCAGGACCAGCAATTTTGCCACCCAAAGCAACCCACTGCCCTAAGCACCTGCCTGCTTGACTGCCACCCATGTCCTACCTCAGAGGCTGGTGCAAGGAAAAATAAAGCTCCTGAGGCAGGCACGTGATCCGGAGACCAGCTCAGACACCCTCACTGTCTCGCCTCAGGCAAGGAAACTTGCTCAAAAGCTACAGCTGCATCAGTGAGTAGTGCAGCCAGAGCGTATTCACGGGCCAAACAGTTGGCACTAGCAACCTGCCGCTTTTGCCGTACCCATTTGGGGCAGGGGTAGTTGCTTCAGACCAGCTCCTCTCCAGGCCTGGGAACTAGTGGCCCTTCAGCAGCTCGGGAGCAGTAGGTACACTCCCGCAGGCCATCTCCCAGTGGGGCTTCAGCCAGAACTCCCCGACGTGTGGTGAGGAGGGACCATCAGGACATTCACTCTGAAAGCAGCATCTTTATCCAAAGCAAGGACACACTAAGGTGTCCACTCAAAGCCAGTGTTCACGTATTATATATTTCACTGAAATGCATCCAGAGAAGCTGCAAAATGGCACAGACAAGGTAACCATCAAATATGCAAAAAACTTTCTCCATAGATGCTGCCGATAAACAACATAACCACATCACAAAACTGCATAAGCATCCTAGGGAGCAAACATGCAACAAACTCTGCATGGACTGAGAGCTGGCACTTGTCGAAGGCGTTCCTGCATCTCTCCCAAGTCTGTTTCACTGTTGGCTTCACAGGGGAACTCACCGACTGTACATCCAGAAATCTCGTCAGGTTTTGCACGCCGGACGTCAATGCAAAGCAAAAATTACTAGTTTGGGGCCAAATTCTCATTTCAGTTGCTTCCCATAGCTTTGCAGGAGTCAATAGGTGTAACTGAGCAGAAGTAAAAGTCTGGCCAGGAAAATCTCCCGGCTCTTGGACTGTGTGGAGCCAGAGACCAGAATTTTCTCTCACTTAGCGATCTGCTACTCCCTCTCAACAGCTGAATAACGTTAAAATACGTATTCAGAAACATAAGCGGGATTACTCTTCACCATTCACCAGCAAGACCACTGCGCAGAGCAGGGTGCCAAGGCCGGCTGGGGGAGCATGCCTGCTGCCCGAGACCCCCAGGACAGTGCAGTGGCATGGTAGGGAAGGTCTTGAATCAGTCGGCAACGTGAAGGATCCAGCCGGGCACACATGGCGTCCTTGTGGGTGGAAACGCTGCCAGGGCTCAGGGGCTGCCATCGGTGCTGGGGCTGCCCCAAGGCGGGCAGGATGGCGGCTCTCCACCCGAGTCGGGGCAGGGGCATAAAGGAGAGCGTGTCCGAGGCGAGGTGTTTATATTGTTTGTGTTTGCAGGATGCAAAATGGGATTTCTTGGCCGGGCGGGCAGGAGGGCAGGCTGGAAAGAGAGCTGTGGGCGAAAACAGGACCTTCTGGCGAATGGTGAAGGCTTTCCCCTATAGACCTGCAGGTTGTTAAATGAATGTCTTTGGCTTTCCCAAGGGCCCATGTTCAACCACCTTTACGGGCCCATTTCTGAGGAATGTAAACAATGAAATGTGAGGGATTTTAAAAACCAGGGCAAAGTCTGCTGTCAGCCAAGTCCCTAGAGCCGCTCCGCTGCCTGCTGTAGTAGAGGAGGCCAGTGTTTCTGAGACACAAACATCGCACTGCAGAGGACAAAATGACCTCGACAGGCACGTTATCCCACCGCTGCCCTCTCTGAGCTTTCATGGCTCTTTGCTGAAGCAGCTGACACCGGCTCCCTGGCCAGCCCTCTGCAGCCGGCCCTGAGGGGCCAAAACTGAATTTGATCTCCAACACCTTCAGGGTAAAACCTTGCCCACTTCAGGCTGCCCTGGGGCTTTTCTGTGCGCCTCAGGAGGGATCCCACCACCAACGCCTGCACAGCCAGCTCAGCTCCTGTTTCCAGCATCCTCCCTGCAAGCAAAAGCTCAGGTGGGAAGAAACTGGACAGTCACCATTGTCTGTGGGTTCATCTGCACCGAGGGAAAGGTATGTTGTGCCCTTCCACCACACCTGGTGCGATAGCAAGTCTAGGAAAAGAGAGCTGTGGGGGAGACAGAGATACACCTCACGCTGCTAATGCATGGGAAGACCACAGAAAGCCTTGTCTTCTTTAGGATTTTACCCCCATTCGCACTAATGTTGAGTGAAGAACATTTTCTTTATTTGCCAAGCTCACTCTCAGTGGCGCTTTGTTGCCCAGACCATTTGTAAGATGTTTACTGAGAAAATAAATCCATTAATTTTTTCTCATGAAAGTTTAGAGCCTTCCTGGAATGAAGGCAAGTGCAGATTTTCTACATTCACAGATTTCGGATGCCAATAGAAATTAGTCTAGAAACAGGCAAGCTGTAAAGCACGATGTTGAACTCTTGCCAGCCTTGTGACGGCATCATCCCATGGACTTCCGTGAACTGCTGCACATTGCCCCTGCTGTGGCACCAGCATCAGGGCTCAGCGGTGCTAAATAACGCTTCAGCGGCTGAACAGGCACGAGGAGGAAAACTGTCGTCATCCCGGCAAATCATCTTCACCCAGGAGAGGTCGGGGCATGGTATAAAGGCAGGCTGGGTGCACTTTCAGATTACAGGCTACGTCCTTCTCTCAGTTGTGTTATTTTCATGCCAGGGAACCCACCTCTGATGATCCCAGTGCCTTTCTCACTGATTTACACCAGTATCAGCAACGGGCGATTCAGGCCTGTGGTGCAGGAGGCCTCTGGGATAAGGTCTGCTCCACCGAGACAACGATGGTCGAATGCGAGAGCATAAATCCCCAAATAAAGTCCCCGTGGGCCAACTGTTGTCTTCAGTGACAGCACTGCAGCCCCCTAGCTACAGCTTTACAGAGCTCAGCAGGCTGGCAATATTTCCCGGATTGTAGTGAGAGAGAAAAAGGAGAAATATCAAGCCATGTTATTTTTTGCTATAAATAGGTTGAGCTCCTCTCATTTGGATCCTTGCCTGATGATGTCTGCAGAATAAGTTGGCCTGCTGGCAGGGCAGCAGCCCTGAGCAATTTCAGTGGTGACCCAGAGAGATTTCATCAATAGGTGAAAAATATGGGAAATACTTCACGTAGCGAGCCCAATTGTTGCCTCAGGTACAGCCCAACGTATCAGCTTCGATGGAAGTGCCTTGGCGTAATCGGGAGTGTTGGCAGACAAGCTGGAGTGAATCAGACAGGGGGGAGGGAGCGTGAGAAGTCACCGGCTGTTTGCTCTGCCGGAGATTTCCACCCCCACAGCAGTGCTGGTAGAAACATGTGCCTGTGCTTTATCCTTTTCTGTGCATCGTCTGCTGTCTTCGCTACCTTCAGCAGCGCCGGCACCACCAGCCCTGGCTGCCGGGATCCCTAATTCCAGCGGAGAGGGAGCGAACAAATACTGGGGAGATGGGTCTTAAACTGCCCTAGTTGACTGCTGAGTAGATGCCAAGCCTTGAAGTCGGGATTTGACACGGGTTTTTTTAGTACCAGGAGTTTTGGCAACAGCTTAGCGCCTGCTCCATTCCGGGGCACAGTTTGGGTGCCCTGCGTAACCCCCAAGTCTGCATCTCCTTTTGCCCTTACATCCTGCAGCTTGGGTACAAGGTTCACGGGCACTGAAGGGCTGTTAAAGCTCAGTCCCTCCTCGTATGCCCAGCCACAAGCCTGCAAAACATTTCTGCTCCTGCTTCTCTTTGTGTATCTTTGTGCAAGAGGAGGGATAATGTAGACAAATAATACCGGGAAATGTATTAATTAGGCCTGAACCTTACCTGACGTGAGTGGAGGCACGCTGCTTTACATTGTCTAGCAATATGAACCTTGGGTTTTTTTAGCTTCTTTTAAGGTAATTTAATAAGAAGAGACAAGGAGAGGCAGCAGCGAGTGACCAAAGGGCTCCCTGCTCCAGCTAACACCCGTGTCGCACAAGCAAAAGTGGCTGTTGCAGCGGCATTCATTGGCGGAGCAGAAGTAAAGAGGCAGCAGCAGTCTCCCACGCAGCTCGGGTAATGACAGGGTAGCGGCCAGGATCGTTGTCTTATATATTAACTAAGAAAGCAGTGACCTTCTGAATTTGCTGCACTAATTGCGATGTTGCAGTGTGCAGAGCGTGCTTCTCTCCAATGCCCCACCGTTTCTCTCAGCTCCCCCTTTTTTGTCAGCTTTACTGGCAATGTGTTTATCAGCACGTAGTGCAATATCTTATATTCCCAAATAGGTCATTTATACATGCAAACCCTCTCTCCTCTTCACAAATTCCTGCTCCCTCACACAGCAGGCTGGCAAGAGCCAGCTGCTATAAAGACTTCTGGAAATCAGTCCAGTCCCATTAAATCCCTACTGAACTCAACAAAACTTAAATCAACAAGTGCTGTCCATTTCCTGAGGTCAAACGTTTCTTTCAGTTCTATTTTAAGCCAGTGAAAAGAAACTGGAGGAAACAAAAGCTGTTTAAATACTGTCCAAGCTGTGGCTGGTGGCTCATCGGAGCGCCTGCCTGGAAAGCTGGGCTTGGTGGGAGCCAGCAACCGTGCCGCTGAAATACCCAGCTCCTAATTTCGGTCCTGTTGTCAAACGAGACCAAAAGACGTTCCGTTTCCCCAGCCTAACCGCATTTGGGAATGATTTGGCTTGGTGTGCCTCGAGCTGGAGGATCCACAGCATAATCAGTAAGCGAGGAGTCGATCATCTTTGTTTTGTCACTAGACCTCAGTGCAGTGACTGAGGTCTGATTCATACTGACGCTGAGTTCCTTTTATTTGACAGAGCAAATGCAATCAAAAACCATGTCCGTCAGTCTTTTCTGTTCTTGGACCAAGTAATTGATTTTTATCTCGGTTTCCCATGGTAACAAGGCTTTCTGATCACCAGCTGCACGTGTTGTCCCTAATAGCTTTTGAATCCACTGCTTCATTTCAGCCAAATGTGATGACAAAATCGAGGTCTGAAGGATAATTAAGTTCCTACAAGTTTTCTGAAAACAGGCTGTGTGTGGCAGACCCTGTTAGTGCCACATCAGTACCTCCACCGCAGATGGAAATTCAGTGACTTCGTATTGGACACCAGAGACTCCAGCAAGGGAAAAGCTCTTGTAAGTACCTTAACTAGGGGCAAGCCTCACCCAGGGCTTGCAATCACCCATGGGATGCAAATCCATAGGAGACCAGGCTTCCTTCGCTCCGAGTGGTCATAGAACAACTTGCTCTGTTAAGGGAGCATAACGGGTGTTAAATAACAAATCGGTATAAAATTAGGAGTGTGTATGATGGTCCCTCAGAGAAATCCGTGGTAAAAAATATGGGAATTTGCAAAAACTGGTGGCTGTCTGAGCATTAGGGGAAAATGAATGCTGCCACCAAATTAGAATATAAATCAGGAAAATATGTATGTACAAATATTGTTCCTTTCTCTGGTCAGCCAGGCTCAAACTTTTACTCAAAATTAATTGCATTTGACTTCAGGGAGGGTTTTTACTGAGTCAAAACTGCAAGACTTCCCTCCAAACACAGGTCAAGAAGGAAGGTGGCAGGTCCCAGGGTAGCTGTGCATTAGCTCCGAGGTATATCCACGCACTGCAGGCACCTGCTGAGCCGTCAGCCCTGAGCACGCTATTCCCCACACCGCGCAGGTATGGGATCGGGCCGGAGCATCCCTGTATCTGCAGGCTGAGCTGCCAGTGCAGCGCGTGGTATAGGTCCCCTCAGTCAGCCCTGGCGCTGGAGCTGACTGGGGCATCTCTCCTCACGCGTGACCTACCCCTACGTGACACAGGTGGTGCTGCGAGCTTCTGCCGTGCCCACGTTAGGCACTGTGGGGTCACGCTGCCTCACGACTGAGCTGCTAACTGCCCTAAGTGGCTTGAGGCAGCGTTAGGAAGGAGGAGACCCTGTCCCATCCTCAGGGAGGTGAGGATGGAGGAGGAGTGTGATCAGGCTTACTGGTGTGGGACAGAGAGACCCTCCACTTTGGCGGAGATAGGCAGTGCCCCTTGGCTGTCCCACCACAGGGAATGGGGCATCCTTGCTGCTTGGGAGGATGGGAGGACTGCACTGTTGTACTGGGGCAGTGGAAAAAAAGGGTGGTTGTGGGGGAAACGTTTGGTTTAGTTAGGAAACCAGTGTGCCAGATTGGTGCCTCAATCAGAACTGTTAGGCTAAAGCTTCCCTGGGGTCAGGGTCACAGCGCTGTCACCAAGTGGACGCAGAGCTGGGCCAGCTGCGTACAGCCTTTTCATGATTTAAGAGCAACACACTGCAGGGCACCTGGGCCGGACCACGGCATCTCATCCTTTACCAAAACACAAAGCCAGCCCCCACCTCAGACCCCTGCCTGGTCCCAGCTGGGGCAATGCCCTCTCTGTTCTGGGATTTCATATGTAAAATTCCCCATCTCTGCTTTCCAACACCCTCGTTTGCTGTCTTCACAGCTCGTCCCATCTGTCCCCATTTTAAAATCTTCCCTCCCTCTTTTCTCACTAGCTCTTCTTCTGGTGTCGCTTCTCCCACCCACAACACAGCCTCATTTGTACCTGGTCTGACCAGGCTTGCATGCAAAAGGATTAAATCATCATTTGAACCAGATCCAAGGGACATCACTGGGCAATTGAAACTTAAGATATTAACTACATCAGCCACTTCGCACTTCGGAAGTCATTTTTCCTGCATTGCAGATGGGGGGTGAGCATTCGTACCGTTTACCATCACTCTTCCTCTCTGTGTGAGCTGGCAGGCAGAGGGCGTGCAACGTGCTGTTTGCTGATGAAGAATAAAAGCGTGAGGTACACCTTTTCTTCTCTGTGAGCTGGAAATCCAGAGGCTCTTTTATGTTGCGCTTGGAACATTTGACTCAGCAGCTGAATTTTACCCACCGCCTCCAAACCTCTCTTCCACAGAGAGCACTGCCAGTAGTTGGATGGGTGCAGGCGACAGTTTTCAGGGAGGAACTGATGGAGAGGTTTTGCATTCCCAGGTAGGATGCAGCACGTCCCAGTAAGGGCTTCTCCCCAGGCTCCCGCACAGCGATGGCCGCAGAGCCCATCTCTTTGTGGAACCACCGGCCTGTGCCCATCAGATTTCAGCCTTCAGTCCCAAGGTTGGAGCAATGCAGAGTAACTGCCATCTGGCGAGGCAGATGTTCTCTGCCTCCAAGAAGTAGCTTAACTGTGCTTGGTGAAGGGAGAAAGACAGTCTTCTGTCTGGCGCCGACAGATTCGCTATGACCCCACCCAGTAAGTGAGCATCATCACAAACTCTGCCACAGATAAGAGGCTGGGACTCAGACACAGTACATGTTTTATTATTAAAAAATGCATAAAAACTAAAGACATGCTTCCCAAAGTTAGAGTCTATGTGTACATCTGCGCTTCCCAGGCAGCTGCAGGGAGCATAGCCTTCTGCCCTCACTGCAAACGTGCACCGCACAGGTTTTTGTTACCCTTTGTTAGGTGTTATCTTCTCACCTGCATTTACAGCATGCCAGCTAAATGAAGAGAAAACCCTGTACCGCCTGGGGTATAAGATGGTGCAGTTTGTATCTGCGACTGAGAAACTGTACTGAACTTCTGGAGACATCTGTAGGACATCGCTGCTCAGTAGGAAACTTTACAGAAGGGACCCGTGCCCAAGCCCCAGGCTGAAATTCTCATTCCCTAGAAAGTGTTCTCACTAAGGGCTGAAACTGGACCTGAATTTTGTAGTTAGCCCCAAACCTTACAATAAGCAAATGCTGGGCATCGAAGGGTGGAGTGTTCTGACACCAAGTCTGCAATCTCATTTGACTTATTGGTCCCACCTTTGCCAGCTCAGCAAATGATGACATTTGTGGTATTCGTTTCTGAGGAAGAGCAATGTGGAATCCTAAGTCTTGTGATACTGCCAAGTTTTCAGCACACTGGAAATAAAAGAAATTAAGATCTAACAAATATTTAAGATAAGTAGAGCAAGATGTAACTGCACTTCCTTGCTGGGAACCACTGCACAAAACAAATGCTGTTTTACAGTAAAATATTAAATTATTAAAAACCACACAAGCGCTTGCAGTTACAGTGAGTCAGACATGCTGATTGGAAAACAAAACAAAACCCGAAGCACAAAACCATTAGTTTTGCCCTGTCTGGAAGGCTGCAGTGATACTAGTTTATGTTTTTATGTGCCTTTTACAGCATGCCAGAAGACCTCCTCAATAGGAAGGCCAGTGGTTCTCAAGCTTTTTCATCATGAGGACTCTCTCTTCAGAAGGAGATCTCCCAGTTGATCCCTTCCCCCCAACACACACACCTTCCCAAATCCGATTTCACACCTTCACTACAGCAGCTACAGCACTTGGTTATTCGAAAAAGTCATAGGACTGTTAAAGAGAAAGATTAAACGAATCCTATTTTAAAGCAAATGCTGAATCCTGCTCCTGCTGAAACTGAAGCAAGTCTGCCATTCCCTATCATCTAAGCTGTCTCCTTCCTCTCCTGGAGGGCAGCACTTAGCATTAATAAGCGCTGTTTCCCTATACTGCTGTTAAGTCCTCTCTACGCTGTTTCCTTTCCATCCCTTTGAAGTTGGATTCTGCCCTCACACATGCCAGCTGCTCTCCCTCCCTTCACATTTTAATGCCAGCTGCAAGTCTGGTCAGGCCTGAATTGGCATCAAACAGAAGAAAAAGAAAGACATAAAAGAGGTATGTGGGGTGAAGAGGGGTGCTGGATTTTCATTTTTTCTAATTTCATCACTCACCAAAACATCTGAAACTCTTAAAAGAGCCCCAGACTGAGGAAGCAGCAAGTGTCACTGCATGAAATAAGCCAGATGTTCAAATTCAGTGCTGGGTAGAGGCAGATCCACAGATCAGTTTGAGAACCACTGAGGTAGGCAACAAGTCTAGGCAGTACTGCTGAGTAAACACAAGGGGAAATTTGCCCTCCTGTCCTGAATGACAGTGTAAATACCCACTGGTGTTTTCAGAGGTACCAGTCCCGAAGTCACGCAGCCAGGATCGAAGACAACATCTACACAAGAGTGAGCACTGACAGAACAGAAGATGTATTCAACTCTGCTCCAGCAGTCAGTGAGAAGGAGCAGAGCATAGACTCTGACTGCCCACCTTAGCTTTGAACTCCTTTCAGTGGGATGCGATCAACCTGTAACCCTACTGCCCCCCTCCCCTAAAGCCAGGGGGGTTGCTGGGGTTGCGGTCCTTCTGAGCCGTCCGCCACTGCAGCCCACACAGGTGGTGAAAGCTACAAAAGCTGCCCAAGAGCTCTGGCCAGTGCTGTTCAAAGCCATTCCAGATCCGGCATCAGAGCCCCAGGCGACACGGCACCACGGCTGCGCGCGTCCTGTCCCAGGGAAGCAGAGTGTCAGTGCTATGTACAGGCTAACAACTTTTCTCTCCTTCTGTCTCCAGCTCATACAGAAGGCTTTTGTCCTCCCCTTCCTGCCCATCTGGATGGCTTTCACCCTCGGCATCATCTCCAAGGCACAAGGGGCTCATGATGTAGCGATAGTCACTTGTGACAGCAGCAGCTGCCCCAGCAATGGTCTCTTCACCGTCCGTGTTTCCAAAGGAGGCGTGCAGGGCAGGGTCACTTGCAGACGCCTCTTTGTCCTTCCCAATGTTGACATAAAGAGGATCTTGACTGGAAGAGAGTGTGGACATCCTCCCCCGAATCATTTCCAGCTGGGACCGGAGCACTCCAAAGCTGGGGCGTAGCTTGGGCTCAGGATGCCAACATCTGCACATGAGATCATAGCTGCAAAATAGAGGGAGACAAGAGCACTGAGAAGCAGAGCTGTCACCCCCTGCACCTCTGAACAGGGTCTCTGCACAGTGCAGCTTAAAAAGCACACACACTTTCCCCAAAACCTATCGGCTTTGGCCTTGCACAGGTGACAGCACGCAGGCAGTCATTATGGATCTAATTCCTTGTTCCTTCCCATTTTCAAAGACATTCTTATTTTGGTCAAAATAATTACTTAGTATCAAAAAACCCAAAAGCCCTGTCAAAGGATGCTGAACTTCTTGGTTAAAACCTCGTTCCACTGTCTCTGGAGAGCTAGAATAGGGCCGTGAGTGTGACACCACGTAGTAATAGCTTTTGAATTTATTCACAAAAAGCATCCTGACAACTTCTGCCATGGCTGAAGCCATCCCTCCAAATTCTAGCTCAAGAGCAGACAGAACACAGGAAGAAAGAAAACAGAGGTCCAATTGCAGGAGGTGCAAGTTATTTCCAGAATATTCTTTTTTCACACTGTGTTAACTCAGTGCTCCCAGTGTAATGCAGGTGTGCTGCTGTTGCTGCCCAACAGGTTGCCAGTGGGACTGGAAAAAGGCACAGTGGGTTTGTTTAGAGGGCTGTGGAGTAATGGACAACAGCTTCACTGCTGGAAGAGGGATGCTGAAACGGCCTTTCTACTACAAAGGCACCACCCCTACGCAGAAGACGTGTTCAGTGCCGTTACCAGCCTCAGGCCCTGTCCTGCAGCGTTTCTCCTGCAGTCAAACAACAGCCACCTCAGCTCTGGTTGCCCGAGGGCCAGCGTGAGGAGACGTCACTGGCTCCGATGGCCTGTGCTCGGGCAAGGGGCAAGATGCCCTGTTCCCCTGCGGCCGCCTGCGCGGCTCAGCGCCTGTGCTGGCTGGCCTTCCACCAGCCAGGCCTCCCGCCGGAGCCCACTGGGCTGGAGCGTGGCCAGAGTCATTGTCCTCCTCCTCTTTGTGCATCACCCACAAGACTGGCAGCTGCATTCCTATGGCGTTATTGTTGCCAGTTCTGCAGGGAACAGAAACAAAGCACAGTACTGGCACTGAAAAACATCGCAGACAAATGAACCTCAGTTAAACTTGTAAATGGAAAAAATCTGATATGGCCTTTAATAGGAAATAAAACATTTCATGATGGCTTTTATTTTACTTTTTGTGTCCCTTGCTTGCTATCAGCTTTACAAGACTGTTTTTAATCTCACACTAGTTTTACAGAAAGCTTCTGTGGTTCAGTTGTCTTAATCCTGATTTACATCCCTCACAAACAGTAGAAATAACTCTAAATGCTCCAGAAAAAATAGAAACTTCCTACTCTGTGGCATCAAATTAAATACTTTCTTTTACCCTCGCTGGCAAACAGCAGAAATTCATTTGAAAGAAAGGCAGAAAACTACTGGCTGTACTGCATCAGCCCAAAAGTCCATTTGCCCCAGTACCCTGCCTCTGACAGCGGCCAGTAGCAGACGCTTAGGGAAAGCACATAAGCTGAAGGTGAGCATGTAGTGAGATCTTTCTGGTATATTCTCTCAGGTCTCAATAACCTATAGCTCAAGGGCCTCTTGAAATGGAGGTTGTACCTTTTTAGTAGTTTTTGATGGATTTTTCTTCAATGCCTAGTAGGTTTCTGAATTGCTTCTCTACTTTTGGCATCTATAACATCCTATGGCCATAAGCTCCACTAATTGGAACCAAAGCTACTCACAGCAGTCAAGACGCAGATGTATAATGAATTTAAGCAGTGGTATAACAATGTTTTCATTTAAACTCAGGAACAGTTCAAATGAACTGCTGAGAAGATAAAAGTGTACAGCTTTAATAACGAGTACAGATTATTCCCTATGTGGAAAAAAGGCTAGAGAAAGGTGACCATGTGAAATAATCTACCATCAGAGCAGGAGGGAAGAGGGAGGAAAGATGACTTCATGTTGTCCATTTTACACACAAGGAATGGCTTGAAAAGGCCATTAAAGTCAGTGCTCATAGTTATGTCTTGCTTTGGGCACGACACAGAGAAAACAGAGACTTGCTTGGGCACTCAGTGAAATGATTTCACCTTGTCCAGACTAGGCAAGCTTTTACCCTGGGAGAAGCTATGGTGACTCTCCCTGGGAGACCTCAGCCCCATGTGTGGACTCCAGGAAACTCCAGCCACCACCTATGGAGCAAGAGTTCCTGAGCAAACATTTCACGTAACCTGCTGGCGAAGAATGGCCCCCTGGCCTCAGGACTAAGGCAGGAGCACAGGCTGCAGCATGTGGCTGCCTGCTCCCCCATGCGCTACCCGAGTCCTTCCTGCAAGTCTCAAAATGTCTGAAACCAGTATCTGCAAGATTGTCCTGGTTTTGTTTCCATCTGTAATTTAAGGTGGGACACTGATCTACAGAACCTTAGATCCTCCTATCTGCTCTCTTCTCTTTCATCCTGCTATGTCTGCAAGTACTAGATTCGATTTTGAAAACTCGGCCAGGCTTTGAAAGACACATGCAGGCCACTGCCTCTGCAATCCAGTTTCCTTGTAGTCTTGCTAGATTGGTTTTCTATTCAGCCTTCAGGGTGTGCCATGAAACTCGTATCTTTTCTCAGATGCTGGCCTGAGAAGGTAGGAAGCAGTGAGTTTCTGGAAACACAGTTAATAGTTTCCACAAAGCCAAGAGCTGCTAATGTTGACACTGTTCACACCCTTGAGCCAAGTTAGCTGCTCATGTAGCTACTACAGGTTCCAGGGAGCTCTGCCAGCAGAGAGTATCTGGTAGCTAACCCAGAGACTTTCTAGTGAATGCCTCTGTGTACTGGAAGTGGATAGATTCAGATCAGCATCCCAGCCAGCTGCCCCCGTTTCCTCCCAGCGAGCCAAACTTCTCAAGGAATCGCATGTCAGCAGGGCGAGGAAGTACTCACACATCTTCCAGGCACTCCGGCGGCTGCTTCAGCCTGTTACCGCTGATGAGGTAGTTGTAGATTTCTGCATTCTCAATGCCAGCATAAGGGGTTTGCCCTCGAGTCACAATCTCCCACATGGTCACCCCAAACGCCCACTGAAAGGGAACAGCACACAGAACAAGTGAACAGACAGTTCCTTGCTCTCTGGGGTGGGGTTTCAGTATGCTCAGACTGTGCCAACCCTCCCAGTCTGGGGTAATGTCACATGAGCAGCAGTGATGCAAGGACTATCCAAACTCTAGCTAGAAAACAAAGAAATGACCCATCAGATGCCACTGATGCTGACACATCATCTTGGGAGACCGCTGAAGGCCCTGCCTGGCCCCATTCTGCAGTGGAGCAGGGGAAGATTCAGGAGCTACTGCTGTCTTCTACCTGCAGACCTCTCCCAAGCACCTCCTACTCATAGTTCTTTAAGGTATGCGGTATCAGTTTTGTGTTTCCCAGCTACAAGAAGATTTTGGTTTGGGGCCCACAAATCAGTTTCTTAATTCATTGAGCCAGATTCTGAGTTACTGGAAATGTACAGGCACAAATGAAAGCAGAATTTAGCCAATAAGCAGGGCAAGGAACAAATCACTTATGGCTCATGTTCATTTGTGCTCTACATTGCAACAGTTGTACAATTAAACTAAACTGCAAGGTTTTTAGGTGCAAAAATTTGTTATTTTCATAAGCAAAACCTTGTTCAGTGTCTATTGTAAACTGGCTGAACTAGTGATCACCAACCACTAAACACTGTCTACAGTGGTTACAGCAATCACTGGGCAACGTAGCAGCCAAGTTACAAGGCACTCTTGGTGATCTCTTCAGGGACACTGTGACATGGATAACTGGGAAGGCAACTCCACAGGCCTGAAGGACAAAAATAGTGTGAAACCAGATCAAAAGGTAGCAAGGAAAAGGGGAGAAGGTATCAGAAGGAAAAAAACCCAAAAAAACCCAAAGGGAAAGGAAGCAAAAAATTTTGGATGAATGGGTTTAGCCTCACTCCTCAGGAGCAAAGTTATGGGGAGGAGTGTCTAAGCACTGATATATTCAGAATCTATGAAGTGCTTTGTGTAGGATAGAGTACCTTTGCTGCACTTGTACATGAGTGTGTGGGTTACTTGCATTTCAAATGTCACCTTCAAATTGTCATGCAGAAGAGAAAGGAAAAAGAGTAAGAGTAAGAAAGAAGAGACTGCATAAGAGAGCAAAAGGAAGAGAAGGGGGAAGGTGAAGAAGAGGATGGGGATAAGCACTGAAAAATGCAGGACCAAAGGACAAGAGGAAAAGGGTTCCTGTCTTCTGCCATAAACCACTCACACATACTTTTAGTCTTGAGTTCTGACAGCACCCAAGGTAGCGGTAGCACTGTCCCTCAAACACAAGGTAAACTCCCTTTGCCATCACCAGGGCCTTTTCCCACCCTCAAGGAATACAGAAGGATTTCTCCACTTCAGCAGGAATACAAGTGGTCCCCAAATGCACCAGAGCAAAACTCACCACGTCACTGTGTGTTGTGTACAGATTATCCGCCAGACTTTCCAGAGCAAGCCACTTCACTGGCAGCTTGGAGGCACAGCCCTGACGGTAGTAGTCTCCACTGTAGATTTTCTTGGAAAGTCCAAAGTCTGCAACACTCACGTTCATGTTCTCATCCAGCCTAAAGGAAAGTTTTCATGACTGAGGAAAGCATTTATTGGCTACCTCAGGCAAAAAAAAAAAAAGTTATGTCCAGGGAACTGAGGTATATAGTACACCAATTATAACCCAGAAGGATAATGACTTCATCTACTTGTTGACCAATGTGAGATAGTTTAATAGTCTCAAATCAGTTCCTTGAGACTAACAGGGAGATAATTAGGACTAAGGAAGTAAGGAAATGGCTATGCTTAGATGGTCTACTCTGTTACACAAAGTGAACTCAGATACTTTCTGTAGTTTCCAAGATTATAAGAGGACATCTGCAGTGCTCACTGCTACCACTAACACCTGCACTTTGTATAGGCAATCAAAAAAACATAGGGTGCTTGCCTAGACTGCCTATTACAACAGCTCAAACTAGATCTGCAACATCTTCTCTCCACACCTGGTTAATGGTCTGAATTGCTCTGTCACCCACTTAAACCTAGACACATTGCTAGATAGTGCAAGTAAAACCCACAAAAACTTCATGCTCCCAGGCCTCATAAAGGACTCCCGGCTTTCCCCAGAAGATGGGCTGAAATAGGCATTCAGCTTTCTCTGGAGGAAGTCTGTATTTTTTAGATGTTTAAAAATAGGAAATCAGTATGGGTTTCTTGTAAATGCCAAAGCAGGCTAACTCATCATTTTTCATTATGACTATCAGGCTCCTGTCTGTACATCTGGACATTCAAATGCCTTTGGAAATCTGTGTCTCATTGTGGATTTTACCGGTTGTTGTGGTTTTGTTCAGAGGCAGAGTTCTGTCTGCCAGAATGGGTTGTTCCTTACTCCGTTCTCAGGGAAGAAGCAGAGTGGAAAGGATAAAAAAGGACTTTTCTTCCCTTCAAAGCAGGCAAGGCAGTTTGGGGACAAGAACAGTAATGTGGGATCATACAGTGTGTTCACCATGCAATTATTTCTAAAGGTATTCTCCACAAGCTTTCAGGGAAATTCTACATTTCTTATCTTGTGATAATCAAGTCCTCAAAATAGATACAAGAAATACAGACTTCAGGCTAGAATGAAAGTTCCTTTCTCCTAACACAGCCAAACCCATTCTTTCCTGTTGGTTACATTATATTGCAGAACAAATAGCCCATGCTGACACACAGCCATTAGAGTGACTAATTACAAACACATATTGTAATCAGCTCTATGAAAATATATGTGCAGACCAATGATGGAACAGTTCCTTACAAATAGGGTCTATTTGGAAGCTCAGTGGGACATTAGGAGTTGCTCCGTGCTCCCAGCAGCACCACCACCACACCCTCCCACCCCCGTGGCCAGGGCTCCCCGTACCTATTGTCACTTAAATGCAAGGACCAGCATCCTCGGACAGGACCCCTCCCCACTTCTGTCACACGAAAGGCTTCTCATCCCTCTCTCACCCACTCTGGTCTTCCTTTTCCCTAAAAACTCATCAGTGACTTACATGCAGTTCCGAGCTGCAAGGTCCCTGTGTATGAAATTTTTTGAGCTCAAGTACTCCATCCCACTGGCAATGTCAATCATGAACTTCAGGAGTGTCTGAACAGGCAAGTTCTGAAAGAAATAACAGTTTAAGTTCTGTTGCTGGAAACTTTCAAGCACGTATGGCAAAACTGCAAGATTTGCTGCTAGCTTACTGAGCAGGGATGGGGGATATAGGGAGGGGATGGAATGGAGGAATCGGTCCTCAACATGCATGGAATGAAATACTTCAACATCACATCTCACCTCACAGCTTTCTCTGGTATTAAAATCCAGTCATCCACCAATGCCTTTGAGAGACCAACCCTGAACTGATCCAAGCACATTTTCTGAAAATCCATACCCTCCCAGAAGGAATTCTATAGTAAGACAGACTTACAAAAGGGTTTTCCCCAATCCGTGACATCAGCAGAAAAGCATGAAGGTCTCCATGCTTCATGAAGGGCAGGATCACCATGGGAATTGGGAGACGGCCCTTGGGACGGCTCCGTAGACTGACTCCTAATGAGGACACACACAGCAAAGGGGTTTTAGCAAGCAGATCAGTCCCAAGGGGAATCTTAGAGGCTGCTGTGCCTTTCTCTTACGAATTTGGAGGAAAATGTGCAGTTTTGGCAGGTAAGTTCCATGCTCCAAGCTCCTTTGCATGTCTTCATGCCAGCTGTTAAGTTACCTCTAACTCTGTTTACTTCAGAGGCAGTACTAAGTGCCTCGTGCCTCTCAGCTCTCCTTGCAGGACTGGCTATAAATCTTTCTAGGGTCACTCCAGACCAGACAGCCCCAAACCCCAGGCTCTGCAGAGCAATCTCCACATTCTGGAAATTGCCCGTGTTCCATAGTGCCCACCCACAAATGTCTTGCTTCTAACTCAGTATTTTGGAAAGGCACAATCTCCCCTCCCTCTATTTAATCTACCAACCCACCTGTCCACATTTCACAGCAGTTTAGACATATCTCAGCCAGCCAAACTCTCCCTGTAGTATTTGCAAGAACCGAAGAAATGGCTTAAATAAGAGATGCTTATTACTGGTGTATGAGGGCAAGCGTTGTGAGCACTTACACACACTCCAACTCCCTCTAGGCCCGGGAAGGAGCAATGCTGATATATGCAGGACTTCAGGCAGCGCAGAGGTGGCTGCACTAGCACTGCTGTTGGACAGCAGTGGGGGTGAGTATGTGAGGCTGTGTGGGATTGTGCAGGAGCGGGAGGTGCTCTGTGGCACAAGCAGCAGCGCTGTCTTACCGATCAGTTTAGTGACGTGTGGGTGGTCAAACTCCTTCATACATGCAGCCTCTCGCAGGAACTCCTCAATGTCAGTCGAGGTAAAGATGTCCGCTGGAAAAAAGTGACTGTAAGTTTTCTTCCTTTGTGGGTGGCTCCAAGGGACTTTACAGATAATGATTATCAGAAGCTTCTTTGTGGCACAGCACATCCTCTCAGACCTACAGCTAGATGAGCCAGTTTACAACAAAGCAGAGCCTGACACTTTCTCCTGGGATGGGTGGCAGTAAGCACACATCAGGGACATCTGGTAAATTGGTTATTGGCAGAGTAAAAACCTGCTGATTAGCAGCTCTTTTCTCAGTAACAACTTTCCTTGGAAGCCATACAAATACACGTGGGTTAAAGAAGTAAGAATTAACTAGCTAAAAGGACCTAAACTACAATGTCGGGGAGAAGAGACGTCACACAAAATTAAAGAAAATGTTGAAACTGAAGAGACGGCCTGGAGCCCCTGGCTGGCACAGCAGACCCCAATTCTTCTCTGGTAAAGACGACATGAAAGATCAATGCTTTTACGTCTCTTAGCATGATTGAGTCTTTTAAGGTGCTAGAGCTAAGATTTCTTAAATAACCACACTAACAGAGAGCTTGGACCAAATTCAGCAGTGATAGACATCAGCATAAATTTGGAGTAAATTATTTTTCATTGCTATTACTCCAGATTTATGGAAGTATATCAATATAATCAAGAATTAGTCCAGTGGACTACTTCCCCCACTGTTGCTGCTGAATTTAGCAGGAGTCCTCCAGTCCTGCTGCAAGATCAGACTCAGACCTGTAGGGGAGTATTCACATTATCTGCTTTAGGCAAGTAATTTAAATATGATTCAGAAGACAAAAGTAGATTCCCTTTTTACAGTCAATGGAGAAAGGAAGGTGGCTCTGGAGGGTGACAGAGAGTTCCCAAGTTAGATGCCTAAAGGCAGACAGTCTGACTACACAAAAGCTTGCAAACTGATTGGAATTATTGTTTAAACTGGATAAAATGATGCAACTTATGCTAATGTGATACTAGTGTATTTAGTACAAACTGGTATTCCGTGGCAGCCAAACTCAGTTCCACAGATAAGTGAGCGTGACACTGCTTTAAGTCAGTCACAGTTAATTTTTGCCTTACAGGAACAGGGGTGAAATAACATAGGTTAACATATATATACATACATATATGCACATACTTGGCTTTTACTTATACCTATCTATTAATTGCTTTTCTTGTTACAGACTTCTGCCTGATGAATGTGTTAGTTGCCCTTGTTTTGTACACTCATCAAATGACAAATCAGAAGGGAGTTAGTCAAATATGCCTGACTGAGATGAGTTAGCTTGTTGCTGCATTCAGCCCAAACACTCTTCTGTTTATTCTGGGATATATGCTTGGAGGAATACCGTCTTTCACTGCCGAATTATTAAGGCAAAGCAGACCTGTCTGAGCTTCTATGCCACATGATGTAGTGCTGTGTTGAATCAAGCAACTGAACGAGATCCTCTATACACAGAAGAAGCTGTAGCTATGACTTGGTTTTGGTTGCATGTGCTAGGTGCTGTACAAACTAACTAAGGTGGTATAGGTCCTTCCCTGAAGAGCTTCCACTACAAAAAGACTGACATGAAAGGGATGGGAGACAACATGGGTAGAGTAGCTGAGTGGGAAGCTCAGAGAGAAGTAAAGAGCATCAGGGGATGTTTGCTGGAGAACATGACAGATAGCATTTAATCTTTCCAAGCTCTCTTAAGTACTTCAGGTAGCCCTGCTCTCACTTACCTTTCAGCATCTTCACTGCTACTTTCTGGAAAGAGCCATCATCTAGCTTCAGTAGTGCCTCTCGAACTGACCCAAACTCCCCTGTGAAATGACCAGAGCAGGCAGTGAGGGAACAGCTTCTTGTGGAGAAAGTATGATTCACAGCAGGTTCACTCCAGGGGTCACTGGCAAAGAAGCTGAATAACCATAAGAAATGCAGCTACCAGCTTCATTTTTCATTCTGCAGTTCCAGCCAGCAGCTTTCAGCATATGTGTGCCTAGAAGAGGTATCACTACCAGTAGACAGAGGCCACTGTGCTGGCAGTCCAGAAGGCAAAGGAAAACAGGAGGGAAAGCAAGCAATCCCCTACCAGATGGACAATGCAGAGTCAGAACATAAGCTGGGATCCCAGGCAGACATTTCTGGGGAAGCTATATCATGAGGGATGAGTCTGAATGAGGCCGTGGTCAGAGAGGGGGCTATTAGCTGGAGTAGCAAGTGGATGGGTTGTCTGAGGAAGCTCTCAGTGCTGACAGCTGTCAGAACTGAGTAATGGTGCCAGGACTCAAGCACTTGAGACACAATCAGGCCTTATCTCTCAAAACTCAGGGAATGACTTCTATGAGTTACAGTTGACCAAACAAAACATAGAACACCTATTTGTGTGTGTGTGATATGCTAATTCACAGAAGGAAGTGTTTACCCATGTGTGTTCTCTAAGGGAGATAAGAGGAAATGCAACTGGCCAAACCCTTCAAATTATTTTAGCCTGAAGTGGCTTTATACCACAGCATAACAGCCTCTGCATTAGATCTGGCTCTAGATTTGCTCTCCCTAATTTTGTAACTGCTTACCCCACCCAAAATGCATTAGTATGAGGAACTCTGGTACTGAAAAGAAGGAAGCAAAATATGGCACTCAGGACACCTACCCCAAAAGCATTATCCTTTGACTAGCTTTTCACCAGTGTCCTTCACTACTGTATGGCACATGCTTATTTCACAATAACCACAAGTAGTGGATCTGAACACAAAAGAGGAAAAATGGGAAGGAGCAAAGGCATTTTGTACTGTTTCCGTATTACGGAGCTGTTGCTCAGCTGCAGAGTCAGCAGAGCCCATGATAATGCAGTCATGCCATCTTATAACCTGTATGCTGAGCGTGGGGTTGGAGGAGTGGGGCTGACGACACAGTCCAGATCCTGCCAGCTAGCATCCTCCCACCAAGGCCATCCCCAGGGGTCCCACTGCAGCCAACTTCCAGTTTGTTATCTGTCACGGGGACAGCCCGGAAGAGTTGAAGCAGGATCTCAGAAACTGGCCAAGAGCTGACACTCACAAACAGATGACACAGCTGTTTAATTACTTAGCATTTTTAAGCCCTCTGAGACCACTTCTGCAGGAAGGTCATCTTCCTGTTCTGAAAGAAACGCATTTGTTCTAGGAGGGATGCAGTAGAAGAATGCTCCCAGTGGGAAAGGGTCAAAGAAAACTGCAATAAGACCAGTCTTATAAAGAAAAAGGAAGCCAAACACTTCAGCTTCCTTTTGCTTATGACCTCTGACTTATGCTTCTCTCTTAGTTATCAGCTTTATCATTACACATTTTCCCTTATTTCTAGAGATTGCCTTCAGCCTGAGAAACAGGGAAGGATGATTCACCAGTTAGCACACTGACCTGCCATTTGGGAAATCTAAATTCAAAACCATCTTTTCACACAGAGTTTCTGGGCCAATCTTTTAGCTCAAGTTAAGTGAGAAGCATACCACCTTTACTCTGCCCATTCCTCCTGACCTGAAAACCTCAGAGAAATGTTAGGAGCACCTGTGTGGGAGATCCAGATGGAGATCCACAGTCAGAAGGGCTCCTAAGGACCTGAACTAATGAGGACAAATGTCAGCAAAATTCAGTACCTGTTCCAAATGTGCCTCTATAAGAGTCCAAACTAAAATGTAGAGTCAAACCACCCCAGGTGTTGAGAATATCTGAAACTGAATCAACATTTTTTTTAGGGGTTGGAGTGTTTGAGGTAGATCATCTCTGTCTCTGTATTGTCTCAGCCTGTTTAATACATGACGCTTGCTTATGTAAATGTATGGAATTCTATAGCACCATTTTGTTAGTAGAAAGAGCAGAAGTTTAATTGAATATTCCTTTGTTTAAATCTCTGAAATTCACACACCAGTGAATCAACAGTACTTTAGAAAGCTGAGCATAGACTGCAGTTCATGACTCTGTAGAGCCATATTATAGAAATGGCTTAGCCAATATCCTCTTAGTTATGCTAAACCTTTGAAATGTTTTATCCCAGTGGAAGGGAAAGTTCCATTTAAATTGCCATCTACAAGCAGAAGGAGAGAAAACAGGCTGCTTATAATTGCTTTGCCCTACTCAACAGTAGAGGTAACGCAAGTGGGACTTCCAATGTGAAGCCTTGTTCAGCTTTGGTTCTTACCCTTGCCCAACATTCTTCCCAAGGTGAACTGCTGTTCCTGGATTAGGACATCCTTGAGTTTCGTCTTCAGCTCATCACTGATCCCTACACTCTCCACTGGAAAAAAACAAAGGAAGAGTCAAATAAGGGATACTTAAATATTCTGTCACAACATCAAGAGTCACCTGTTCTAATTTCCATCTCCAATACTGTAAGCAGGAAAACCTGAAAAAGACAGAGTTCCCTTCCATGTCCTCTAGCCTCACCACAGACAAGAGGCCAATAACTTTCAACCACAAGTACCAACAGTACTGAAAGGGAGAGGGTGGGGTAACACCACCCTTAAACACACCAAGAGCAATAGGAATACAGAACTGTTGTAAATAATGCTGAGAAGACGAAATCCAATCAGAAGGGACACTGATAGACACTGGTTCATACAGCTTCATTTAAGTTGTTGGAGCTGCACCAGTTTTCAATGAGTGGCTCTCAGACTAGTTTAAGTACAGTACAAGTCTCACAGTACCTGGCTGAGAGGGTAACATAATGTCCAACAGTTTATGGTCACTAGATTTAATGGAGAGACCTCTAAACCCAGGGGAGCAAAGTCAAAGACAGCTGGAGCATCATCCTAACCCAGACATATAGCGCTGCTACAGAGAGCCATGCCCTTGCTGAACCAGCAGACAGAAATGGATCATCTTAACTCTGGCCATTCCTGGGACTCAATCTCCTGTTTGAGAAGTTACTAATTTCTGGCCTTCCAAGACTGATTAATTGGTTCATACTTGTAGCATAGCTCAGCACACTGAGTTTAAAGCGTACTGCTAATATTGTTAAGCCATATTTATCTCACCGTTGCGTAATATTACAGTCGAAGGAGTGTAGTGTGAAACTGGGGCAGGGGAGTGGCGAATTTATGCCTTGCACTAATACACACGATGACTGTAGCTGTAATTAGCAAGTGCTACGTAATTGGTATGGCAACAGCAATTCTGGCCTTTCACCACTGCCATCCACAGTGTCTAGGCCTTCTTGTAAATTAATCCCATATTCTTGATCCAAAACCCTCAGTTTCAGGGAGAACAAAGAGAGAGCATAGTACATGCATGAACACAGCTTCTCAGGCAGAATCACTCAAGTCATTTTACTTACATGTTGCTTCAATGAGCTCTGGGCCCTCCCTGTTGAAAGACCTGGCAGCTCTGAAATGGACTGCTGGATCCCCTCTGCCAACCACACTGCCAAAGGCATGGCTAGAAGGCAGAAAAGACACACAGGGCCATGATTACATGGGCCATTTACTTCTACAAGGCTGTGTTGAACAGTATGGATGATTTCTCACTCCTTGCCATATAAATACTACAGACTTTTGTTAAAGAAGGTGTAGCTGGAGAGGAGGAACGATGGGTTTATGCTGCCTTGCTGATGTACCTAGAGCGGGTGGGAGCCTTCCAAAAGAGGGGAATCATTCGTCCCGAGTGCCTGTGAGAAGCTGCAGGTTGGGGCAGGTTGCAAGAGTCACATAAACTGAGATTCTGCTGTGAGAGGGAGGACGGGGAGACTCTGAAAAGAACGGGAACTTGCTTGCAGCAGGGAGCAACTCACAGTCAAGTGTCAGAGGTGATGGAAAGGAGACTTTTCTGGGGATACAGAGGGTTCTGGGCAGTCAGGAAGTTAGAAGCAGCTGCTAGACTGAAAACCAACGTGGGATAAAGGGTCCCAGCCCATAAGAACACAGAACATGATTCATCTGTGGGTCTTTTCTCTTTGAACCTCTTAAGCAGCAATGCTAAGGACTTATAGAATTACCTTGATCTAGCTTATATTTCCATATCCTAATAAAGCCCAGCTATTGACATAACAATTTTTTCTATTGTATTTTTGTATTCTCATTTTGAAGAAAAGGTAGAGCACTTTCCTGACTTTCCTAATCCAGGGTCACCCCCAAAATTGTGAAAAAACAGTTATCCAAAAAAAGTGCCAAAAGTACTCAATGCACAGTGCTTTTTGAAAAATAATTGAGTCAGGAACCAAAGGAGGAGAAAGCAAAGATCTCTCTAACGAGCACAAGGAGAACCTCCCTTACCCAAACCGAGTTTCCTTTCTTCTTTTTCGAAGGAGAATAAGAGCCAGGGCAACAGCCGTGACGAGAGCTGTGAGAATGCCCAATGCCACAGGAACCCAGGACGTCCCATAAGGAGGTTGTCTCTGGCCACCTAGATGATGGAGAAAACACCAGTCAGGAAACAGAAGACTGTCAATGGTAAAGAGACCATACTGGGATATTTCTTCTTTTTGCTTTTAAATGGAAAAGCCATTCTGCTGGATCTGGTGTACACAGTGGATCATTGTACACTGGAATTTGGCATAAACAGCTACCCAGTCAATCATCAGAAAAACTAGCTGTTTCACACAGCAAAGGCAGAGCAGATGCATCCAGTTACCAGAACCTATTCTTAGTTTTGAGCCTGAATGCCAACCAGATAACATTTTGAAAGACAATAGGGAAAGACAATTGCTTTGTGGCAATCTGGTTGAAAATATTTACATTTCCCCTCTCACCCCTCCCACAAAGAGAAGCACCCTGTGGGACTTGGTATTGGCTGTAACTTCCCAGTGTTGTTGGTTGGTTGGTTGTAACTTCTCAATGTCTCTCTACCAAAGAAAAGGTGAATTTTAAAAAGTGCCCTGCGAGTCAAGAAATAAGTTAGCTGGCATGCAGGTTCCAATTCCGGTCTAATATTTGCTCCTAGAATACATATACTTTTGACTACAAACTGTCTACAGAAGAAATGGAGATGCTGCCAATCTGAGTAAGCTGCCAGGGAAGGAAGATAAGCAGTATGGTTATGAATAAAAGAATATTATCCATGCTTGGCAAACAACAGATAAATTAATCCAATTCCCTGAGAGATTTCTTCTCCAAATACAATTACTAAAGATTAAATGTGAATATGAATGGGTTTATTAAAATCTAGGATAGCCCTCATATCTCCAAATTGTTTAAGTGCAAACAAGAACAGGCAAGAGGTCCCTAAGCACCTCCTTCATCTTCATGCTCCCTTGCTCACCTTCAGCAGTTGACTGTGCTTTATCAGAAACTAAGGAAGAATCATCTTTGATGATGTAAGTAATCCTATTACGTTATATGTCATGAGAGTGTAAGTGAACCTGTCCTTAAAACAGATATTAAGTTAATGGGCTGAGATTTGGATGAACCTCTGCATAGAGGTATGTGAAAAGGAGTCAGACATCCTTACTGGCAGAGTCCTGGCAGGCAAAAGGCTTCTAAGGCTTGATTACTAGTTACATTGTTGAGCCTTATCATCTGAGTTTTTAAAGCAGCAATGTTAGCCTAATAAACAGGTAGAGCTTAAGGAAACAGAATTCTGGACCACTGAGGAAGCAGACTAGTACTTCTCCACTTGAAACAAATTATCAGAGCTTTAGCACCTATTTTCCAGCATGTTATCTCCTTCAGTGACTCACGTATTCTTTTCCCACCCAGAAGACTTTATAGGCTCTGGGTTTTATGACACTCCCTCTTGCTGCACCTTTTGACTCGGCCTTCAAGGCTGCTTATGAGGAGGGAGAGGGATCAGAAACAGAAGTGGAATGAAAATACAACGAAAGGTAACTCCAACCCTCACAACAATTCCCAAGCCAATCACTTGGGCTTTGATTCCCAAACAATCAGGGTAGAAACAATTAACAACACTGATGTAAAAGGTCCTCTCTGATAGTTAACAATAAGGTTTCCTTCCCCCTATGGTGAGACAAACCTCTCTCGGCCTATTTCTCTCGTCTCTATCTGCTAAGCTGGCCTGGTGAGAGAGCAGGGATTTATGTCACCTTCCGGGGAGTCCCTCCAAAAGGAGGATGGATGAAAACAAAACAAAGCAAAATTATTCTCCCTGTTTTTAAAGTGCTAGGAATCAGGAGCCCATCCCACAGTTTATAGCAAATGTGTCAGAAATAGAAATGTTGAAATTCACTGCTCCTCCTCTGCTCCACAGTTCACTGCTTCCCACTCGTGCCACTGAGCTAGAGAGGATGGCTGCAGCCCAAGTAAAGACCGAGTTGCCTCTCCTCCCCCAACTCTGTCTCTCTCCCATCTCCTGCACCCCGCTTTTCCAACTGGCATATGCCTTAAGACTGCACAAGGCAGAGAGAAGACAGTATTATTAGGTGAGCTTAAATGAGTATTTAGGAGGCCTTTGATGATGAGAGAACTCTTTTTATTTCTGTAGCAGGTTTTATATCACAAAGGTGTGCAAATGACATAATCCAAGAGTATTCTCCTGCATACAATCATGAAGATTACAGATAGGAAAAAACTATCAGACCATTCTGTTCGTCTCTCTGCAATGAAAGAGAGAGGTTTCTACTGAGAATGTTTCTGAAAACGTTAAAACAATCTTTGTTAATAGTGCACAGGATCTCTGCATAAGCGGGGTGGAGCTGCCACTAGCTTTGCTGTGATGACAAATACGACTTAAAGTTTATACAAGCTTAGTCATCCTTACTGCCGCACTGGGAGCTGGTCAGAAACCACTCCTGGCATTTCTCACATAAAGCAACCAGTGCCAGTTTGCTATTTTAGGAAAAGAAGCGACTTACTTATATTTTCTACCAGGCCTAAACCAAAACTGCAGTCTTTCTGCAGCTCTGCTGTTTAAGGCCTGTCAGTGTTTCCACAGTGAACCTTTATTTCCAGCCTGTTATGCTTGTGAAGAAATGTATGTGCTTTAAGACAGCGTTTGGCCAAAACAAGCACCACTCCTGATGCTACTTTTTTTGAAGTGGTTTGTAAATAAAAACAAGCAAACATATTATTCTTTCAGGATTATGCCATTCCAGCTCCCTGAAAAATGCAAACCCTATACACTCCCTGGGGCTTCTTGCCAGTGCTTGCCATTTTCCAAAGGGATCTTCCAGTCCTTTCAGATACTTTTCTCTGTATTTGGGTGCCACGAAAATACCCAAGCAAAAAGCAGGAGAAAAAAATTGATGGAGCCAGCGCCCAGCCTCTAGTACAGTCAGCTCTGGACCTCTGCACCCCTTCATTCTGCTTTAAATAATTTGAGGGCTTTGATCCCACAGTGACTGTGTGCTCACACATAACCATCAGTACCGACTTCATCACAGGAACTGGGTTGCCAAAGGGCCTTTTTCTGAGTAATGTGCACATTAAAACCAGCATTAGATGCACTACTGCAAGTAAGACTACAGTTCTCTCCTGGTTACTCTGCCCCTATCCCCCACCTCCTGCTTGCCTGGGAACCCCACTCTAGGTTCCCCCTGCCATCCCTAAGGTGGGTCAGCATCAGAGATTAGAGATTGCTGTCTTGTCCTGCCACAGGCGCTGGGAACAAAACCTCAGAAAACTGTGGGATTTTTGCATGACTGCACCTCACTGACTTCTTATCACCAATCTCTATTTTTATTTGGAATGTCTTCCTCTTAGTTGTTTTACAGTTTCCTTCACAAGCAGCATTCTTCTCTCCCTTCTACCCATCTCTCCATATAATATCCTGCCCTTCTCCATAGCCTGACTCCCATTTCCCATGTACTGTGAAATACAAGCAGCAAGCAAACCAGCACAGATGAGCCTATCTGCCCTTTATCACTAGGAATGCACTCCACACGTGCATGTTCTTTGCTCCCAACAAACCCTTCCATGTGGTCCAGACTGCACGGTACACCTTCTGTACTATCATCTCCCTCTTTTACCAGTAGCTCAGCTTTTCCATGGAGAGAGCTAAACTGGTTTAATATAAACACATTCACAGTAAAACCATTACAAAACCCCATGTGGCCATGGTTTAAATCGGGCTTGACTGAAACTAGTCAGGAATGGCTTCAAATTAAATCAAAGAAGAGAATCCATGTTAGAGGAGTTTTCTGTCACATTTACTCTTGTAAATGTGTGTGGCTTAAGCCTAAACGAAGGATTTCAAACCTTCATTTGCACCTTTTCTATTGTGTCTCCCCTTGCCCTGATCTGGACTAAGCACAGCAAAAGCTTGTTAAAGAAGACACAGTAGCGGCCAGAACCTGTTTTGTTTATACCAGGTCTTTAAATATTATTTAATTTCTACTCTGCTTGATGAAGTGTGCTGTTGTATAAAGCCACATGGCTCAGTCAGCTGTAAGCACTGAAAGGAGAAGAGTCAGATAAAAACAGCAGTCCCAGCACTTCTGACTTTTTTTCCCCAAAGTGAAGGGTAGGCAGTGGACACTCACCCATGACCTCTTGGGCTTCAAGCAGGAAGAGGTCACTCCAGGGCCCGCATCCTGCAGAGTTCAGCACACATACCCTGATGATAAGATCTTTGAGAGGATTCCACGTTGTGAGATTAGCTTTTGTATCCTGTACGATCATCTCCCCCTGAGAGCAAATGGCAACAAACTGTAAGCTGTCATAAAAGGAATCTAGTCTAAAACTTCACCTTTAAAACTAAACCAAAACGCTACTGGGTACTTCATTTGTGCTATAACAAGGGCTGGGAGTTGTGACTCCTGGGTCCTAGTCTCAGTTTTGCTACTAATTTGGGCTGTCATCTTGGGTTTCTCTTCTCAAAAATTGCTAATAGTTTCCCAGGGCATAGGGAAGATATGAGGTTTAATGATTTTCTCCTTTGAGGTCCTTCCATGAAAGTTGCTATAGAAATGCGGGTTTTTCTGCTATTAAAAAATACACCTCCTTCTTGTGGTTTAAACACAAAGATGTGCTAACATACTGCAAAGCATCTGACAGTTTTAAACCAGGGGAGGAGTCTGTCTGTTTTAACTTGTTGACTAAATCCCAAATGGCTTCTGAATTTCATGGCCAATTTTCACTTAGGATGGCAAGGCCAGCATATTTTCAGTAATTTTGTGGATCTTCTTCATACACACCATTTGCAGTAAACTCATGAAGATTTGGTTGCCACCACTGACCCAATGTAAATTCAATGGGAACTCAAAATATTGTCATTCGAAGTCAGTGACGCTGACCTAGTATGAAATGGGTCATGGAAAAAAGGAAGTAAGTCTCTTTTCCCTCTAGCTGTCTATTATTACAGGCTTGTTCATCATTAATAAGCACTGGCTAAATACATATTAAGAAGCAAGAAACCATAAGAAATGCTGTGAACTTCAAAGGCAGATAGATACTTGGGAAAGGTCAATGCTGAGGAGGAAATGAAAGGCCTTCTACCTTGACAGGGTCCTTTCAACTCCCTACATATTGTAAATGAAATAAAAGAATCTGCAACCTTCTTTCTGTGATTTACAGTATAACTCATTCACTTGTTAAATACACCTTTGCTGCTAGGATTTGGAAAGCCAAGTCCCAGTCACAGAAGAGAGAAAGCCCAGATCCTGCGCTGTCTGAGCTGCCTTTGGGACAGCACTAGAAAGAGGCAGAGACAAACTGAATTCTCTCTACGTTGCCCTTGTTGTACAAGGAAAAGCAGAGAACTGGTCTGCCTGCAGATGAACATTCAAGTGAAGGAATTCTGAACATGCCAGGAAGGGAGAAATGGGCCTAAATCTTGAGGCCAAATACTGAGGAGTTGTTGCAAATCAGAATAGATCCACTTACACAAAAGAAATGCCAGCAATCTAGTCCCCTGGTATGGGTAAGGGATGAGAGACCCTAATGCCTAGAAAATTCAATGTGAACATGCTCCAGCTCTGTGCCCAATGGCTCAGCTCCCCTCTCGATCTGTTACCTGAGTTACATTATCCTGAATCCACTCCAGCCTGTATCCCAGGACATTTTCTTTCAGCACATCTGGAGCCACGCCTTCCCACTCCAAAATCAGACCAGGATCACTTTGGATAACATGGATATTTTGTGGGGTGCTGCTTGGAGCTAAAAGCAAAGGACAGTACAATCACTCTGTGCAGGAAAATAAGGCACTATCCACACTAAAAATCGCTAAAAAGACAGCTTCACCCTATTTCCTGATCAGTTGGAAGAGAGAGTGTGAGGGGAGAGAACAACTTCTGCAAGCCACCAGCACTATGTTTGCTTCAAGTGGAGAAGATAAGGTTGGTCACTGTCTCTTGTTTCTTTCCGAGACTCCAAGAATCTCAGAGAGTGAATGGGACACATGCCCAGCGTGCAGAAGCCCTGTGGCTGGATCAACTTGTATATCATGCATTGTTGCTAATAACCACATATGACTGCATATTATGATGTTAGGTGTTAGGAGACCCTTAGAGCGGACAAGCAATCTGTCAGTATAACGTTTCCTGCATTTTAGAATTAGCAAGGAGGAGTTCAATGAAGTTTATCATCATCTCTTTTTCAGACTCAGAACTGCTTTCGTGTTCTTGTCTGCTATTTGCTTACCAAGCTCCAGGGTCTGGAAATAAACCCTGTCGGTGAAAGGGGAGCTGCCCATCTCATTGCTGCACTGCACACGAACACTGTAGTTGGTGGAATGCTTCAGACCTTGCACACCGTAGGCAAAGGGTGGCACTGGGGTGACTTCAGTGACCTCCTGGCCGTCTGGTGACTCAGCTACCTGTGCCAAGAGTGAAACAGAGAAGACTGTTGCCATATGACTAACAGGTCCATAGGAAGAAGAAACCATTTCATGGTTAGTTGAGGAATGTGTAAGAATAGATACGGTACCAGTGGTGTTTAAAATACTGAAAAGGGAGTTGTCAAACTAAGAATCATGACCCATGCCTATATTTGGTTTAAGCGACATCACTCTCCTAACTCTGGCAGTACAACAATTTTCCACTGCTGAAAATCTGGTTCCATATTTTAAAAAGTTTCCTTACCTATGTTACAAATGTGCTTGTTGCTTTGAGTGCTAGCAGCTGGCTTTTGAGGCTTGTCTAAATTTGGGCAATAAAAATCATTAGATCAACTTCCCTGTTGCCTAGTGTCACCTTTTTCTCAATTCCTTTTTCAGAAGTTCGTATATTTTCAGTTTTGTAGTGGATTAAAGATATGGTAGACACTGGTGGCTTGGTTCAACTAAACTGTTTCAAACTAAACTGAAAAGAAACTTTTTACCACTCCTACAACCCTTCTTTTTTTTTTTTCAAATCTGAACTTTTAAGCAACAAGAATGTTGATTTAAATCTGATATCACTGTGTGCTTTTAATGCAGAGACAGGTTCAACGTTCCTGCTTTTGTACTGACAATAGCAGAAATCACTGCATAGCTCCCAGGCTCAGCCTATCTTTCTTCTCAACTGCATATGAAATGGCAAAGCTGGGAGTAAAAGCAAGGTGTACTGGCAAAAGTGAAACACTCACGGGGACTTTATATTCTTTATATAGCAGTCTTTCTCCCTTTCTCCCTGCCCTTCTGCTCATTCTTATGCACATTTTTGGCCCACTGATTTATTAGGGTAATAAAATGGAAGATGCTCAAGTTTCCTTAATAGAAAAGCATATTGTTGTCATTATCAGTGTCATCCAAAGCAGGGAGAAAACAATTAAGACTTTTGTGTAAGACCGTATTAGTTTGATGATGTGTTTCTGTTCCAACAGTCTGAAGAATCAGTGCTCTTACATCTGCCCCCTTTATGCCCTGGAACATGGCTTGTGTTAACAGTCAGTAAACACGGTGATTCCCTACACTGTCCCCAGAAGCAATCTGCGCGTCTGAACACAGTGCTCTTGGGGCACCCGCTGCAATTCCCAAGTGCCAGAAAACCACAGCCAAGTTTCAATCCCCCTTCTCTTTCTGGGAGGCTCCAAGCAGAAGTGCAATCGTGGGGAGCCAGGAGCATGTGCATTTTCACGTGGAAATGTGGGTCAATGTCTCTCACAATATCTTTCAGTGTGGGAGACAGAGGAAGCACGGCTTTCTGTCAGTGCAGGGTTATTGCCAAGTTACCCTGCTCCCAGATCCAAACGCAGGAACTTTGTCCTCCCCAAACAGAACAGAAAAAGGCTTAGAAAAGGGGTGAGAGACTGCTGAGTGGACAGAAACTGAGCTGCTCTGATTCAGCCTCTTTTCCACGTGTCCCATCCCCCCCACCCCTGCCTCTGCCAAAAGTGAGAGGGGGAACTCAAAACCCAGGGTGATTAGCATTGCAGCGTGCAAGCCAGAGAGAATAGGCTGTTCCAACTGGAGATAACTCACATTGTAAAACAGAGGAAGAAAACCATTTTCAACTGCGGAACAAGAACAGCAGCAGTAACAAACCCCAGAGACTGGGGCCAGCTATATTCAGGCATTCTTTCTGCCAGTGAGTTAAAACAAGATGATGGTTTCTTTTACGTATGAAAGGGAATAAACATCAGAGCATGAAACCTCTGGTTTCCTCCCCAAATAAAAAGAGGACTACAAGTAAATTAGCTAGGCTGCTTCCAGCATACCTTGTGTTTATAATCCTCCTCTACATAGTTGGCAACACGCCCTAGAAATTCCACTCCAGCTCACATTGCTGCTGTAATCAGGTAGGAAAAGCATAGGGGCCCAAATTTCACACCTGGCAGATAAATCCATGGGGAATGTGCCTAGCTGTGTTTGCACAGCCTGCTTCAGGAATCGCCATTTCTTTTTCACACCTGGTTACCAGCTGTTTGATCTGAATTTACAGTTAAGTGTGCCATGGTAGAAACTAACTCCGCCTGAAGTTGGACACGTACCATTTTTCCCAGGAACCTAAAGAAGTAATCCAATTTTTCAGAGATGTTGAGTACTCGGCACCCGGTAGAGCTAAAGGGTATTATCACCCTTGATTTTCTGGGCAAAATTGATCTTTGACAATGGAATAGCAACCAAGATTTAGAGGCACGGCTTAAAATTACTCTGAAACATGCAAATAGGCCTGACTTTGTATCAAAAAGCCCAATCTGTCTCCTGCTTCTATCATTCCCACCTTTCCTGTACCACATCCTACACTTTGCAAACTCCTCATCCCTTGCGCTCACTGGTATGTCCGGATCCCACCACCTCCTTTGGCACTGCAAAGCGCAGGGCTGAGCTGGCATGGGAGTCCCAGGCCACTGCACTGCACTGGAACAAGTTACCACGGGCCAGCTGCTCCCCACCAGCAGGACGCGTGAGCACCCTGCAGCTACGCAAGGCACTTCCCATAGAGTGATACGTACTTCATACGTGCTGCAGTGTAATACTCTGCGTGGAGTAGCTGCCATGGAGCAATCGATGTGATAACCTGCCAGGAGGGAGAATGGGGCCAGTCTCAAATTCTCAACTGGACACTTCATGCTCAAAACTTCACGCCCTGCTCTTTGGCACCTATATATGCCCTGAATTGCATCCTGTTAAGTTTCCACGTTTTAAAACTGCAGAATAAGAATTCAAACACTGCTAACAAAGCAGTTAGGAGAGCAAAAGATGGCCGAAGCAATGTTGTGGCTCAGGGGAGTCCCATTCTTCATGCAGGGCAGGGGACAATCCAGAGGGGCCATACCTGAAGAGTGCAAGAATGGAGGGGTGCGCGGCCATCAAATCCTGGCACCCAGACCACGCTGGCATTGCTGCTGGTGACTTGGCTTACAGTTACATTGAGAGGCGGGAGAGGCATGGCTATAAAGAAAACAAAGAGACCTTTCAGTATACACAGAACTGAGCAGGTATTCACATGGAAATGGCAGAGGCTTGAGGCTAGAAATTATGCAATGAAATCCCTAACAGAAATGGTACAATATCACATCTTTAGAGAGTGTCCCTGACTGTTGTGAATGAAACTATTATTTTAACATTGAACAAGCTATTGGCATCCATTCTTTAATAGTCCAGCATACTTGCTTTATGCATACAGGCAGCGGTTGATCTCTTTGATAGCAATGCCAGCGTGTGATGTTTACACCTTCGCTACTCAGCCCTCTTCCCTGCCCCCTCCATTGCAATGCATGACCCAGCCCTGCGCACACAATTGCCCGTGGACCTACATTGTGAACCAAATCAGGGCTTTAAAATCGCTCCTCTGGTTCTCAGTCCAGCCCCCGAAACCAGCTCTGCCACAGCACCAGTCGAAGGGTGGTTTGCTGTAGTGACCCGAATACCCTGCAGCTGGATTTGCAGGGGACTGCTTCGTGCTGTGAAAGCGCTGCATCCAGGTGTCCGTTACAAACTCTTCCTGAAACAGCCTGGGACGGAGCCTGGACTGAAAACTGTGCCTCCTTCAGGCTTCGGATGAGTAAACTCAGAAAGCACTCTGTTTTATAGAGGGGCAATTCGAGGCAAAGGGAGTGCCCATTACATGGCTGATTCCACACTACAAATTAAGGGCAGAGCCAGGAACAAAAGCAGGATCCCCAGACTGGCCATTTAACCAGATGTTTGTGCTGCCACCACAGAGCAGCACCAGAGCGCTGCCCCTCTGCTCTTGCTCTGACCAGACACCTCCATCACTGCAGAGGCCTCTAGTATGTTGTCGTATTAACCTGAGCTCTTTGGCTTCCTTTTAGGATCCTCAATGCTTCCCTTTGCCTTCTCTTTTCCTCCTACTGTAATTCCACAGTTACTTCCTGTTCTTCCTGATATACCCCTCACCATCTCGTTTTCACTCCTGAGTCTCTCTTTTTATTTAGGCATCTCACTCCTGAAAAAATTACCAGCTTCATGAATACTAACCTCTCCCTTGACTTTTTGCTCATTTTAAAAAATCCTATGCTGCTGCCATGAGTAATACTTTTCCTGCAGCACCTCAACAAATTGTACCCTCAGGAGTCCTCTTTCAAAACCTCAATGGTCCTCAGGACAAGGCTCTGCCTACAGATCGAATTTTCCACCTCTCCCGAGCTGCATCCAGTGGAAAGCAGCAGTGGAAAAGTAATTGCAAACCAGGATTCCTCCAGCTGCATCTTCTACTCTGCCAGAGAGCACCTTTGTCTCTCACAGCAGTGAGGAGAACCACAATACTGCCTTCGGCATCTCCACAGGGCCATCTCACAGGAGAAATGCATAGACCAAAGCCCCCTCCCAGGTCTCTACAGAGGGCCTAGAGGAGAGGATGGGGCAGGGAATAGATGGTGCCACAGATTAACCCCATAAAGCCTTTGTTGCCTGGTTAACTAGTTACCAGGGTCCAGGGCAGGGGGCTGGAACCTAGATAAGAACAGTGTGTGGGTGGGAGGTGGGGCACCAGAGCAGGGTCTGGGATGGAAGATGGGCAATGAGTTCTTTGCCTTTCAGTGAAAGGTCTTTGTGAGTTAACTTAGACTTTTCTGTGACTTGGTTTCTCTCCCTTTTGATGTTAAGTATTCAGGTTCGTAAGCTCTTTGGGGCGTAAAAACCTTGCTTTCACTGCTTACTTGGGTATCATTGAAACATTGCACTTCAGTCTTTTGTAAACACACTTGTAACTTTTGTGTTCAGCAACATGTAATTTTCAACACTGGATGGCATGCCCAAAGGAGGTACGCGCTATACCACCAGTGAGAATAAATAATCAGCTGCTAACACATCCACTCTGTAATGGAGACAGCCACTGAAGAGGGTCAGCTTGCTAGCACCTTCCCCTAACTCGGCAATTTGTAGAAGGGATAGATGCATTTCCCCATCATCCGTTGGGAAAAAACTCTCGATGGCTGTTTCCTGTTGTGCTCTGAAACACAGGAGACGACCCTACAAGTCTTAGCCGCGCACAGGAAGGAGAGCAAAGCCAGCCTGAAAACAGGACCTAGAGTGTTAACATAATGAGAGTTAACTTCCGCTGTGCTTGTAGAGTGGCTGGAACACTGGGGCTTTGTACATGGCTGGGGACCATGGGCTACAACAACAGTAATTTTCTGCTTGGAGTAATGAACAAGAATAGCAGCAAATAGGAAGAAATGTTAACAGTTTGTAAATGCCCTGGCAAAAATATTTGCCTCTGGAAACACAGAAGAAACAAATTGTTTAATAAATTGTAGAAAGACTTGAGAGTCCTCATTAGCAGATGGATCTGTGTAAGAGAGGAAGGCCCTGATCATGCATGTACAGACAACTACTCCCAGGAGTAATTTCATTAAAGTCTACATATTCACAGGATCAAGGACTAAATAAACATTATCTGGGCCTGCTCCTGTTCCTGCTGATGTCCTTGTTAGGAGCTTTGCTTTAATTTTAACAGGGGCTGTACTAGATCTTCAAAACTTTTGCTCTTTACAAGAGCCTCATCACTTCCCTAAGTTTATAACTACTCTTTTAGACATATCTTTGAGATATTAGAGTTAGCAAGTCTAGTGCTGTAGTCGTAAAAGTTCTATTTAAAACCTGTTTTTTACCTTTAGGACGTGCCACATATTCGGCAAATGTTGCAACAGTCACTTAAGCTTGCTCTTCCTCAGCTCTAAAAAGTGTGTGTGCGCACACGCAGAAGTGTATGACGGTGATATCTCCCTCCCAAATAGGTTGTGTGGATTTATTAGCTGATGATTAACGCCTATATGGAGCACTTCTGGCTAAATGTAATTGCTGGAAAATGCAAGAATTCTGAGGCCTTTACCCCATCATCTTACTAATGGTTTAAAAAAAAAAAATCTGTGTTAACATTAAAAAAAGAAAAAAGCTTATTTCTGCTAAATGTCATTTCAAATTACAGCTTGATGAGATTTTTTTAAAGTATAATAGCTTTCTGAACTAAATTCTGTCCCAGGACAAAAATATCCATAGAAGATATATTCCACAATAACTAATTCCCCTGTGTACACAAGCCTCTAAGGCAACAACTCCAAACGTTTTTAAATTAAGTTATAAATCTTACTCGTCTAGCATACTGCATTCTTGGCATAGCAGTAACCACAATGTCCTGAAGAAAAACACACGGTAGGAGCAGTAGATCTACAGCTGGATTTTAAGCTGTCCTTCAATGAGTATTAGCTAATACAACTGTGAGTTCTGATACAGACATAAATGCTTGCTCTTATTCATGCTGAGCAATAAACTACCACTTGGAACAAACAATTTTTGTGACATGCCTCTCCTGGAACTGATAATCATGTCATTTAATGCATTAAAGCATGACTAAAAATTCAAATGCAGAAGCATCTCAACATGAAGAGGAGGGGAAGAGCTGATTGCTCTAATTATCCCTGTTTCAGTCACCTGGAGGAACAGAGGAAACATGACATCAACTTAGGGACTTCCAAATGGCAACTGGTCATGAAAAGGCTAGGAATTATTTGTTTTGAATGAGGTTTTTAAAGAGCAAAGAATTAAAAAAATAAAATCCATAAAAACAGTGTTGATGAGCAGACTTTACTGGCCACTGGTGATCGCCTTCCTTGTCTTTTTTCAGCATCTAATGTGATGCCAATAGAAGCAAGTAGAAGTAACGGCCTCTTTAGCTCTAACAAGACCCATCTATCTCCAAGAAAGAAAGATTTCCCCAGCTACAGATTTATATCCAGCTTCATCTCTCACAGTTTGACTGCTCTGACTCTCTCCTTTTCAAGGAAAAAGCATTATTTGACATCACATTTCCACTCCTGAATCAGATGTGGTTTATTTTCAACAGCCTGGGATACAGCCCTGCATAGCAAGTGGGAACTGCTGTTAGAGCACAAAGCATTGTTTCGACTGCTGAGAGCTCCAACCGGTGCTGGTTGCCGGCAGCTTTGAGACAACTCCTTGCATTAAGGAGCCCTACTTTCCCTCCCCAGAGAGCAAACCCGAGTCCCTCGCCCATTCTCTTGCACTCTCTCACCTTTAATTTGAACAGTGGCTGTCCGAGATGAAGACAATCCCTTTACGTTGTGAGCTTCGCAGGAGAAAACTGTGCTTTGATTAATACCTGGAGATCAGCCAAGAAAAGGAAAGGAAACACAAACAGCTATATAATCCAGCTTCAACCTTCAGCAGAATTTCAGTTATGTGTGACATCCAGCTCAAGCTGTACAGGCGATTGGAGGGCTGAGCTGGGTGCCAATCAAAGGCACGTGGATTTCAATGTAATTAACGTGCTAAACACATTTTTAATAGAGAGAGTGTGGCAATGTAGAAAAGCTTCCATGGGAGCTTCAGAAAGCACTGAAAAAGAAGGATGAATCTGGCAGAACAGCAGCTCACAGTGCTCAGTTGGTAGATGTCCACTTCTCACATTCTGGTGAGCATCTTTGGAGCAAGGATCGTGCTGAACTGTGCGCTTACACAATGCCCAACGCTCTGGACCTCAGCTGCCACCTGAGCAACAACCATCTTCTAACTGGGCTATAAGCCCAGGCAAACTTCAACCAGATGCTGCAGATTTCAAGCTAATGCCCACCTGTCCCTCACCTTGCATCAGACTTTTGAAGACACGCAAAGGAAGTGGAAGTAAAATGCTACTGCATCAGCACTGAAGCACTTTCCAGGCATGATACAGTACAAATGAGGATTATGCTCCCTCTCTTCTGTGAACATCCACTCATCCCACAGGGCCTGAACATGGCATCATACTGATGCCTGGCTGCTCCAATATGCATATAGGTATTGCTAATTAATCAGAATTGACACAGATGTGCAAAGCTGCCTGGAGAAGTGTGTCCAGCATATGTTTTCACTCAACTTGGTCCTCAGTTGCCTGTAGGGCTCTATCTGAGAAAAGATAAGGATTGGCATGCTATGGGCATACAGCTTAGGAGGGAAAAAGATTTCAGAGCTGCACGGAGCAGCTTGCACAGTGTCTGTCTTTGCCCTTTTGAGTCATCTCCCAAGCCTGAGATTAGTAGCATTGCGAAGAAGGTGCAGTGGAAGAGAGAAGGGACTGCTATAAAAAGGAAGGAGCATTCTTCCACTCACTCCAGTGAACCAGAGGAAAATGCTGCCAGCAGGCTGAAGGCCAGGCAGCAGAGCAGCACCTGATGTGGCAGGCATGTCTCAAAGACAGAACCAAACACAGCCCTGCCCTGAGGAAAAAACAAAACATACCACAAACCAAGATCTCCTTGCTCTCTAGCACCATTGCCAGCACTGCTTTCCAAATACAACAATCCTTTTACCAAACCAACTGCTTGCTGAACCTTCTAATGTTTGCTTTCTAGCCAGTACTTTATCAAACTCTGAAGAAGATAATAATACTTTCTTTAGCTAGCGATGCTTGTTTTCTTACCAACCGTCTTTTTTGACATGCTTTGGCAATCTGACCATGCAGCTTGTGTCCTGCTACGTTTTTTCCACTGCAAAGACAAGTTCTGCCCAAGGGACATCCCAAGGAACACTGAAAGGGGCAAAGAAAGGTGCTGGTGATTAATGTATATAATAGCAATTCATTTGGAGAATCACTAGGAGCACACGTTCTTCTTCAGGCCTCCATGCCACTGCCCCACAACGACAGAAGTTTTGTGAGGCACTGTGGGTTGAGTTCAGTGGAGGAAGGGAGACTTATTTTTTTATTGTCTTTCCCCTCTCGACTATCAATCTTCTCAGTTTCCATTTCAACAGGCAGATTATATCATAAGGGAGCAGTGTTCATTTCCAACTTGGAACAGCATCAAGTGGCTACGTAAGAGAGGGAGCAGATGATAAAACCATTGCAAATCACAAACCAGGTTTTGATTTGCATATAAATTAGGTTCTAAGGGAAGGCTTAATAGGATTGGATAGCTCAAAGGATGGCCAAAGATATACAGAAAGAAACTCCCCCTGGGTGTAACTGTATTAACACTGATGAAGGGGCCCCCCAGAGATGACTCTTAGTCGTAAAACCTTTTCTTTCGAAATAGCTAGTTCAACTTTGGCTCAGGGCTGCTGAGAATAATAAAACAGCAGCAAAGAGAAGAAGTAACATAAAACTGTTGGACAACTAACTAGAATAAAGTTACCTTTAGGCAGTAACTACAAGAACAGCTGCGGTCAGGTCCTGGTAGAGATACATTGCCCTTCCCTGAAAGTGGGCTGAAGAGAGGCCTGAACACCTACTGGCTCCCGAGTTCTTCAGCTGACACTGCGGGGGAAGGCAGTCTTACCACCATGCACCTAGTGCCCGCTCTGGGGCAAACCCTGGTCTCTGAGAATATCAACCAGCACACTTCAGCACCAATACAACCACTCTAAATGTGTCAAACAATTACATGAGGTGGTCAGGTGTTAACGGTAAGAGCATCCAGCAAGCCTGCAAGAACAGAGGGAGGGGGAAGAGAGGGAAAAGCAGTGCGTGACATGGCTGTACACAGAAGGAGGAGGTGGCATCTGTTACGTGTGAGTGCTCGGAGATTTCCAAGCCAAATGTCACCAACAGAGTCACTTAACATAACATAACCACAAACACCCTCCACAAGGTGGAACAAAAGAGGTACCAAACACATCATCTGTCCAGTAGCATCTTTACCACAGTGCCAGCCCCACCCAAGCTCTGTAAGAGCCTGTGCGCCTCAAGCCAGCAGAAAATACAGAGCAACGATCACCCCTCGAGATGATCTAGCTTTGTATGTGATCATGATCGTCTCAACCCTCAATGCAGTCAAAGACCATTTTCACACTATGTGGCTACTCAGTGTCACTAGGCATAATCAGAAGAGAGCTCTCCTCTTCTGATGCTCAAAGTGACCCCCTGCATTGGCAGCAGCCTTACCTGACACATTTAAGATGGAGGGGGAGATGTCTGGAAGCCCCACTCTAGAGTCTCCCATCCACCAGACAATTGTCACTGGTTCAGGGGGACCAACAGCAGCACAGGCCATATGAAATGGGGCATTAGGGGACACGGACACATCCTCAGGTTCCACAGTAAAGTAGGGCACACCTAGAAAAGCAATAGACAAGTGATAATAACTGGAGAGACTCCTCCTGTCTCTTATTTATTTCCACTAACACCAGTGCCCAACACTGGACACCCATGTGCCCTGCCCCTATGCCTAATCCAACTCCCTCCAAGCCCTTCACAAGAACCAAGCGTCAGATATGCTGGATCACCTCAGGGCATGAATGTCTACATACTCCCACTAGAAGAAGTCAGAGAGAAAAAAAGAGTGCTTGCTTCCCAAAATGCCTTTGAAAAACCTCTTTCACTGAGTCTCCTTCAAGACTCCCCTATGAAGTAGCTTTTAGTGGCAGTATTTGATCAATTTTTCAGCTAGAGAGATTGGAGTTTAAAGAGGAAACTGTCAATAACTTTAGCGGTGGCAGACACCACTTTAAAAGATACCTAATCCAGCTGCAGATACCTCTTGCCATGCATTAAAAACTGAAGCTTGTGAAGGTGTTGAGCTAGCAGCTGTAATAAACCCACAAATGAGGAAAGAATCCCCCTGGTGAGAGACTGGGATCATTTACAGTGCTTTCTCCACAGCTTAATTGACTGGAGCCGCCTTCCAGCACGCTCCGACACCACAAGAACCAGGCTGCCTTGGAGTTAGGGGTAATTTGTTTCAGAGCTGAAGGCTATCCATGGACACAGCTCTCTTGATAACTATCTGTTCCCCACCATGGAAAGACTCCTGCTTGGTACAACAGGCCTTAGATCAGGCCCACAGGGAGCAAAACGCAGCTGCAATGCTAACTACCTTCAGGTCATCTCTAAGTGGCAATAGCTGAGCTGAGCATCAAGAGATGTGGTTCCTCTTACAGGCAATGCCAAAACTTTTGTGGTTTCAGCGCGCCAAACCAGTAACACAAAATTCACCAGCCATCGGCACCAGTGCTGACCCTGCAGGACAGCCAGCATGCGCTTCTGGTGGCTGGTGGAGGAGCTGAAGGCTCAGAGAAACATCAAGTTCCCTATTATACTCAAAACTTTGGGGGTCAAGCACAGCCGCTACTGACTGCATCTACACCACAATGAGGTATTCTCAGCTGGAGAAAGCGTGTTCTGGAAACTGCTGATCTGCCGCCTCACAGAAACAGAGGAATCGACAACATTGTGCATTCACATGGTTAAATTACAGTCTGTCCCTGGCCAAAGATGACAGGCCCAAGCGGCTCCAGTTGGCGTGGCAGATGCTGAGCACCTCCAACAGCAGGCAATTAATGTAGGTGCCTAAATAGGGATTTAGAAGCCTAACGCTTGACGTTTCCCCTACACTCCAGCTGAAAGTGGTGCCCTCAGTCTTTCACTGAGCATCCAGTCGCTGTTTGTGTCTTTCAGGTGGCAGCTTCTTTGTGCCTTCCTCGCCTCCTTGCCACTCCCTTTAGAGTGGCAAGTAAATGAACAAAAGTAAAACAGGTCTAAAAATAGGCCACTTCAGGAATGATGGTGCCAATCTGTGCAAAGGCTAATGCACGTGTTTTACTTTATTTTTTTTATTACAGACATACATAAACAATAAAAGTGAATAACCTTTCCAGATACCAGCTATGACACCTCCACCTGCTTTGCCCTCCTTCTCCATGGAAGATTAGAAGGGAAAACACCATCGTTTCTTCTACCTGTGAGCAGGATCCCTGCCTCCTGTCCCTTTGCCATGGCACCCGAGGAAGCCTTTCAGGAGGATCCTGCCCAGGTTGGCAGGTTTGCTGACTTTGGGAGCAGCTAACCGGATCAGACCAGACCACAATTAAAAACTCTCATAGTTCAGGGAGTGCAGCTGACTCATCCAGCTCAGGAACTTGCACTGCCCCCGTACATGTATTACCTGGATACCTCACTGTCCATGACACATTTAGCCTCCCAGTCCCTGGTACAAGAGGTGAGTGCTGGCACCCCACTTTCACAGATGCACCATGGAGGCACTGAGCAGCCAACAGCCAGGAAATCAGTGGCAAAGCAAGGAAATGAGCTTGTCTATTCCCTGTTCCAAGCCAGCATCCAATCTACAGGGCTGATTTTTTTTCTACAGCTCAGTTTTTAGACAGTGTTAATTCAGGGGGACGTGTCCATACAGGTGTGGCTGGGGCTCTGACTGTATCCACAACAGTGGCTAGCAGCCCCGGGAACAGCCACACAGTCAGAGGTGTAATTTCAGAGGGAAAGTTCTGTAGGAAACATAAGCTGTATTTTTAAGATGGTGACACTCTGCAGCGTGCCTCTCAGATTACCTCTCCGGGCATCCAACACTATCATGTTCTCGGTAAAGCCAGACTCTAGTTTCTAAACCAGAAAGCAGTTTCAAAATAATTTTGTTTTTGTAAATTCTGAGGAGTATTTCATAAGATCAAACATTTTAGCTGTATTACAAAGGCAGTTCAAATACCATCGCTACAAATTCTGCCTGATACAGACTACCCAAGTGGATCTCAAGGCAGATATTAGCATAGAAATCCATTTGAGCTCACTTTAAGTTAGATCAGCAGTAGTCCACACTTGTTTTGTGTGGCACACTAAGGGTGTCAGCACCTACCGAAGGCTGCAAATGACCAGAGTAAAGATTACAGAATCATAGAATAGTTTGGGTTGGAAGGGACCTTCAAAGGTCAGCTAGTCCAACCCCCCTGCAGTGAGCAGGGACATCTGCAACTAGATCAGGTTGCTCAGAGCCCCATCCAACCTGACCTTGAATGTTTCCAGGGATGGGGCAACCACCTCTCTGGGCAACCTGTGCCAGTGTTTCACCACCCTCATTGTGAAAAACTTCTTCCTTATATCTAGTCTAAATCTCCCCTCTTTTAGTTTAAAACCATTACCCCTTGTCCTATCACAACTGGCTCTGCTAAAAAGTTTTTCCCCGTCTTTCCTATAAGCCTCCTTTAAGTACTGAAAGGCTGCTAGAAGGTCTCCCCAGAGCCTTCTCTTCTCCAGGCTGAACAACCCCAACTCTCTCAGCCTGTCTTCATAGGAGAGGTGTTCCATCCCTCTGATCATTTTTGTGGCCCTCCTCTGGACCCGCTCCAGCAGGTCCGTGTCCTTCTTGTGTTGGGGGCTCCAGAGCTGGATTCAGTACTCCAGGTGGGGTCTCACCAGAGCAGAGTAGAGGGGCAGAATCACCTCCCTTGACCTGCTGGCCACACTTCTTTTGATGCAGCCCAGGATACGGTTGGCTTTCTGAGCTATGAGTGCGTATTGCTGGCTCATGCCCAGCTTTTCACCCACCAGTATCCCCAAGTCCTTCTCAGCAGGGCTGCTCTCGATCCCATCATCCCCCAGCCTGTATTGACACCGGAGGTTGCCCCGACCCAGGTGCAGGACCTTGCACTTGTCCTTGTTGAACCTCATGAGGTTCACCCGGGGCCTACCTCTCGAGCTTGATCCTCTCTCAGTCAAAGAGGGCAACAGCTGTTATCAATACAGCAACCACTTCTAGACAAAGCTGGTACGCCCACGGAGTAAATACATAGAGAGATAACAGTGAAGGTGGGACTGATAGGCTTTTGCATTCCTCAGTGTTTTCTTATGCTAACAGCTGACATGTTTTTAAAAATTCACCCCTTATCACCACTTGTTACTTTTTCATTTTTTTTCTACTAACTCCCATTTCACATGATTACGTGCTCAGTTCAAGTTTAACCAGCTTCTGCTGTACTTGCTTTTCTCATAAAGGCAACTAGTTGCATTTTTTTAGCTTACGCTTCCACTGTAAGCTTTAGCCTTCATTCTCAACACTCCCCCTTACCTAGCTGCAGTTGTTTTTTGTGACTTTGATATTTTTCGCCTGTGCTATCCAGAAGGGCTCCTTTGTTTTTCAGATGGCTTAGCACACTGAGCTACCCAATCACTCCTAATGCACCCACCATGCAAATACAGCCACCTCTGGAGTGGGCCATGGTAATTGGAACAGAAATGGAAACTGCACAATAGAGAGCATTTTAAGCTGTAAACAACGTTCTCCAGTTGAAACTGCACCTGAAAATTTAGGTGGACAAAAGCCTGGGATTTATGAAAGGCAGCAGGTAAGCGTTCCTCTTCCCATGAGAACTGCTATGAATGTTTCCATGGCTCTGAGTGAGTGAGACCTTTGCTGTAAAACACCCAGACTACACCACCTCCCACGACACCCTCTCTGCTCCTCCTCTTTAAGACTGTCAATTCAGCTCTGGCCCAAAATGTTACCAGTTACATCCAAAAAGCCATTGCTTGCTGCAAATGCACTGTTCCTGTCAGCTTCCTCACCAAATATTAAGCCATCCTATGACTACTAGCTTCTGAGGATCTAACACAATCATGGCTCAAAGGAAACGAAACTAGAGACAGTAAGAAGCCACCAATCCACACGGCCTTGGGCAACTTTTGGGCAACCATGCAGAAGTTATTCTTTATCGGACAAGACTGGGCAAAACAGCGCCACATGGAACAGTCACAGCTACGAAGCGCTGATGTACAGCGCTTCTCCCAAAACTCAGTATTGGACTAAAACTGTACCTTACCCTCCAAGACCCATTTGGCTGATACACAGAACCAGGCCGTGACCCTGCTTTGAGAAGTGGGTTGGACCAGATGATCCCCATGGATCCCTTTCAACCTGAACTATCCCATGATTCTACGAACTATTTGGAGATGAAAGCAACAATGGATGGAGGGACTGGAAAGAAATGTGTGTGCACTGAAGGATCTTGTTTCCTAACATGCCAAAATAAAACCAGAAGGCAATGAACTGACAGCTCCTCTCCTTGAAGCTACTCTCCTATTTCTTACTCCGGCTCTGTAGCAATCTCACTGCAGTTAGCAGCAATGGTTCAGAGCCAAGAAGCCTGTCACCGGAGCAATCTGCTCTCACCACTTCCACCTAGAGCATATTGGTGGGTCAGCCCTGAAAGGAAACCAGCACTACTACTCCTCCTTACCTTCCACTATGAGCCACACTTGCTGTGATTCTTCCTTCTTCCCCCCGTTCTCAACCTGGCACCAGTACTTCCCAGAATCTGTCCGCTCGACGGATTTCAAGCTGAAAAAAGTCAAAAGCCATATCGATATTTTACGTGGATAAAGCATGTTTTTGCCCCAAAGGACCCTCCAGTGTTTGGCAAACCAGATGCATGGACAACACCCACTGAGACGCAGCCAGCTCTGGGGAGGAGGGCAACAGCCAGCCAGCACAAAGCGCGCGGCAAAACAGTGGAGATGGGAAGCTCCTCTCTGAAGTGGGTGGAGGGAATCCTCAGCAGAGCAGACAGCCTTCCTCTGAAACGTCCTCACAGAAAACCCATCATTTGTGTCCTCTGAGGATAGGAAGGGGTTGGTCATCTCGATCCTGAATCACGACTCTAGCTAGCCTTCAAGAGCGACAGCTTGGCCTACAACGTCTGAGCTAGCAGGAAACTCCACATCACAAACCTCCAATGAGCCCGACTGTTCTGCCTCAGTTAGGTGACAGGACTGGTGACAGCCTCATACAGGAACAGATGGGTCAGGAAAGGGCCCCCCTCACCTCAACTGCACTCAGTGCTATTCTTCTCCCAAGAGCGCATTACACTGCAAAACTCCTTGGGCCTCTCAATTTGTGATTTCAAGGGGTTATGCTGGCCTACTCTAGCAGACGACCTCAGCCTGCGAACTCTTCTGTGTCCTCCCTTGCTCAGTAACAGCTCCCCTTCTGAGAAGATGCATCCAAGCAGGGGACGGCAGCCATGGGGACTGAGCAGCGTTCAAGTCATGGGCCTCCAGTTCAGGGGAGAAATTCTGCTCCTTGCTCCACTGCTGGAAATCTGCAGTATCCTCACTGCCATTAGCAACACAAGGCTAGTGTGGTGAGTAAGGGCAGGATTTGGTCCCAAAGCAACAAGGTCTCAGCTACCAAAGGCACCAGTGTGACTCTGAGCGCCTGTCAATGTACAAACATTGATTGCCCCCCGTGGGATGTGCAGCCATGCGTCTGCTGCCATGCAGGGATCCTCAGCAGATCTGATGCCCGCCTTTCTAATGCTAGCAGTCCGCCTTGGGGAAGGGGAAGAATGTCTCAGGAAGGAAGACAGAAAAGGGAGAGTGTTTGTTTGCTGAAATGCACAAAATGGACCCACTACAGCCTGATTTTCAGAGCTGTACCTTCAAATGGCATCAGCTGTCCTGCCCATCCAGCCGCATGTTCTGAAACACAGCGATCGCAGCAGAGTCACACAGTGGGTGGTAGAAATGATCACTTTAGGAGAAGAAAGGAAAAAGGAGAAAAAGATACGGACACATCTAGATTTAGCACCCTATACTTAGCCCTCGTGCTGCAGAAAGTTCTCAGTGGAGGAAAACAAGAGGTGAGAAAGGAGATCAGACTGAGAGACTGTGAGGGGCAAAGAGAGTTAACTAGGGGAACTGGGGGGAAGTAAATGGTATAGTTTCAAACTATTTCAACAACGTAATGTTATACAATAGTTTCACTGGGAACAGATTTTTTTTTGCTATCAGAATGTTTATTACAGACAAGCTTTAGCACAGAGACTTTTAGTTGCTGGAATTGGAGACTCCGTGCAATGTCAATCCAAGAAACCTAACAGGAGATGAAGCCGGAGCTCAGGGAAGAGTGATTCTCAGTCAGTCAACAGTTTTGAGCCCTCACAGTGATGGCATGCTTGCTTGTACAAGCTCTCTTTATGCATAGAAAAAGCCAGAGCAGAACCTCGGGTCTTGTTTAACTTGGTACTTCCAGAACTAGCTGACATTCCCCCTGCTGAAACAAAGGCACAGAGAGCTGCTTTGCAGAAGAGAGTTCGCGCCTCTGAGCTGGGCAGAACTGGTATCATGTAGTGTAAATGTATTAGGAAAGTCTCTGCAAAATGACTCGGGGATGGCTCAGGTGATAACACTCCTCCCCAAAGAAAGGAAGAGGATGTAGTCCTGGGAGTCTCATTTCAACTAACAATCCTCACCCTTTACGCAGACTGACAGCTCAAGAGAGAGTAAGAGAACGGAATGAGTACGACAGAGAAAACCTATTTACGTAAGTCAGACCTTAGTCTTCCTGCTGCACGGCAGAACAAGATGAACAAACAAGGCAAGAACATCCTTTTACCTTGAAGTCACGTCTCAAGCATCACAAGCATTAGCAAAGCACCTGTCACCACAGTAGTCAGGAAACCAACATGGTTCTAGTGCATAAAATCTCAGCCCTCAGTGGCTTCATTTCTGCTCTCAGTTATGCCCTTGCCACATGCTGAACTGCAGACCCTGCCCTGCCAAGGGCACTGCAGTTGGATAGATATAGCTGACAGCAGAAAACTGTGCAATAGTTTCCGCGATATTCTTCCTTCTCTGCATCTGTTGTACCTGAGGAAGCCGATCCAGTGTTCTTCATCTACTGGAATGTACACCTGGTCTACGCTTTGCACCACTGCTCCGTCCTTGATCCACAACATCTCGGGATCTTCCATTCCCTCGAGGCTGCAATTTAGTTTGACGGGTTGACCCTGGGACACCTTTAATTTGATTGGAGATCCTGTAAATTTCATACCTAAAAAAAAAATACTACTCCGCCCCACCCCCAGAGAAGGGGGGTTGGAGTACAGCAAATTACTCTAGGTTGGTGGTCTGGAATTACATACCCTACCAGCACACGCTGCAGAGGGGTCTGTTAGTCTCGGCACTGCTCTACTGTGTTTGCTAAGCAATAGTCAAAGGCAAGCACTGAAAGTACAATTGCTGGAGAAAAGTGGTGGCTCAGTCCATACATGGGGCTTTTTTCCACTCATGTAACAGCAGAGTGAGCTTCTGCACAGCAGTGCCCAGGCAGAGCCAGACAGAAACGTTGGGAGCTTCGTCGTGTCAGTGATCCAGTAGCGTTAAGCATGGTCGCTCAACATGGTATCACACCTCCCTCTTTTCCCCAGGCTTGAATTTCAGCTATGGTGTTCCTGTGCTGCTAAGAAATCATCGTGCTTGCTCCATTGTATGCATTTGTAAAGAGCTGGGATATGAGAAAGAATCAATTATGTCTCGTTATTCAGCGTACACTGTTCCTCTGCATTACAGAAAGGTTTTCTGCAATTTGCAAAACCCGTGAAAGCAAAGCCTATTCCACAGCATACCTTGCTGAGGAGCAGAACTGTTTACAGAACAGATATTTCTGTCATGTGTCGTGGGCGTGTGCTCAAATGAGCCTCCCTGACCCTTCAGTCCAGCCAGAGGACCACAGAGCTATATAGTTGCGACCCCAAAGCAGCAGGGCCAGAGTTGGTGGAGCTGCTCAGGTTTACACTAACATAGAAGTGATCAGAATTTGGCCCGGAGCACTGTTACATGTGTGGGTGGATGGGGAGTGTTTCCCTCAAGCAGAAGCGAATATATGGAATGCGTTACCATGAGAAAACACGGAAGCCAACTATATAAGCGCATTTAAGAAAGAAAGGCATATAAAGGAGGAACCAGAGGATCAAAGGAGACCGTGGGAAAGCAAGAAGGTGGGAAATAAACGTAAAGCTAGTTTTGTTAGGGAGAGTGGCCATTTCCTATGCAGTGGCACAGGACCGACAGACCAGAACAGGTCTAGCCTAGTTCAGTATTATGCCCTGGCAGTGGCCTCCACATCCTTCAGAAACAAATGACTCCATCACTCTGCTGCTCTTGCACGGCCATGTATCACAATACATTACAACTTCACCCAGTTCACCGGCTGGTCAGCTTCTCACAGGATGCCTCGCTAGCCTACAGAGCCAGACAGAAAAATGCCAGTTGTGAAATCCAGAGCGCTGCTAAGTAGGTAGCCCTGTTGCTCTCGAACTCTGTTACAGCCTGACCGGTGATCAAATACAGAGATTTCTCATGTGCCACTTCCTTTCTTGCCAACACACCACCCTCCCACAGCCAGGAGGGCACCACTTCGCAGGGCAGAGCAACAGCCGAGGGACTCGCAGCATGGTTGGAACAGCTGGAAGAAGGGGGAGCCAGCACTGTGGGACCAACCAGCACTCTGCCACCGGCAGCCGGTACCCGGCAGAGCACCAGTGGTCCAGGAGCAATCCCAGAACACAGGCAGAAGGAATCCTTTCCTTAATGAGATCCCCCAGCCTGTTAACAGCTGGTTTCCCACACTCAGTCTTTTGCTCTTCTATCTGCTGTTATTAATTTAGCAAATTCACAGAGAGCATTGGAAAACTGGTAAGATGATCATTTTAGTTTAGTTGCTACAGCTCATTTGCTGGGCTAAGGATTTAATCATCTTGGGTGAGGATGATCTAACCTCGCATTACTTAACTCATCTGTAACACAAATGACATGTCCCAGTGCATGCCAGAAAGCATCCTCCCTTTCACCACTCACAATATTGGAATAAAACATGAAAGCTTCATAGCAGCTCTCTCTGTGGTACAGAAACTGAGGTAGCCAGGCTGCTGAACGCACGCACAAACTGACAGACACTTTCATTACAGGTGCTTTCATGGAAATGTAAACTACTCAGCTTTCCTCAGACTGCCCTGCCGAAAGAGTTAGCCACAAGTTAAACAAAGAAGTGTTGTTAGAGATCCTTTATGGTTTTCAGTTCCCATACAAATTAATATACAGTACAAGTGTTCAGCCTGAGTTGTAATTCTCCACATTGCTCAAGTATAATCCCTCCATCAAGATCAACTGAAATGAAGAAACACAGATCGGGGATTTTTAATAAATTCACAGGTTTTTGACAAAAGTCCAGTTTTAGCTACAGCATCTCTTCCAGTAGGTATCAGGAAGGAGCATATAGGAGGCCAATATGGATTTTAATTTCCACTTATTCCTCCTTCTACTCTCCCACTCACGATTTCTCATCTGATAACATTTTTGCCAGCGCAAGAAATAATCTCATCCAAATAGGTTCCTCCAAGCCTACCTGCAAGAGCTGCAGGAGTTGAAATGTTTGGCTAGGAAATAAATTTGTATTAAATTTCTTATCAAGCAGTTGTCAGACAGAATTGACAGCAAACAAACACACTAGTTGTCAAAGTACGTGACATATCTGTTTGTTTGGTTTTTAAACTTGCCACCTCTGAATATTTTGATCCTTGGAACAGAAGTACGTTTTTTGTGAAGTTATTTTGGGAGTGGAGAGAAAGGAAGATGTCTACTCATGCACGCAAAGGGAAAGGCTTTTCGCTCCTCAGGTTCCTGAGGACCCTGATCTAGCGACCCAACCTGTACCACAGCCTCTCCAGCTCAGTGTCACTGCACGCACATTGCTCCACATGCAGCGCAGAGCCCAAACTCCCGGTGAAGTCGGCAGGAGGTTCGCCTGGGTGCCGAGAGGCTCTCACACGCTGCCTTTCCCTGCCGACTCGGGGGTGAAACTTCGGCAAATGAGTTCAGCAGAGAAAAAAACAACGAAAGCCACTCAAGAATGCGTTAGCGCCCGGCTTTCCTCGGCGACGATCTGTGCTAGGCAAATACCAGAGCAATGCCTCCGCAAACAACGAGGAGGATTATTTGGACTGCGACCTAGTACTCTGTACTTGCAAGCAGACGGGCGAGACTCGCAGCACCCCGCACAGCCCGGGCTCCCCGCCGGGCACAACCGGCTACCGAGCGCCACGTAGCTGGCCCAGCCGCTGGACCCACAGAGGCGGCGGAGCTCCCCGCGCCCGGCCGTGAGCGGGGCGGGGGGGCAAAACGGGCCAGCCCCGACCCCCACCTGTGGCTGCCCGAAGCCCCGCGGCCGCCACACCGGGCAGACCCCGCACCCCGGCGCCGCACCAGGCCGCCCCTGCCCGGCGACCGGTCCCCGGGCACCCAGCCGCTGTCGGCGGGCCGGCCCCGCGCTCGCCCTCAGCGGGCTGCCGACACCTGTAGAGGCGGCGCGGCGGGAGCTGCCCGCGGGGGGACCCGGCGGGCGGCGGGGAGCGGGCCCGGTGCCACCGGCGGGGCAGCTTCCCCTTCACGGCCCGGCGGCGGGAGCCGTGCCCCGCAGCCCCTCCCGCCGCACCTAGGGGGCTCGGGGGCACTGCCCCGCCGCCCCTCCCTGCCGCCCCCGGCCCTCAGCCGCGGCGACCGGCAGCGGCCGCTCTCCCCGCCCGCCGGCGGGCTGTCCGCCCCTCTCACCTGCCACGGCGGCGACGTCCCGGAGCGCCGCAGCCCACAGTCCCAGCAAGAGGAGCCGCGGGATCGCCATGCTCCGCTTCAGCTCCATCGCTCCCGCACCACCATCCTCCCCCCAGCTCCCGGCGCCGCGGGGGGCTCCCACCGCCCGCGCAGGCGGCGGCGACAGCGGCTAAGGCAGCTCCGCGTCGCCGCCCGCCACCGGACTCCCCCGGGAGGCTGCGGGGACGCTCAAACTTCTGGCTGCGGCTCCGGCCGGGGCGAGCGGCAGGAGGCCCCGCCGGGGGGCGACGGCACGGGTCGGTCGGTCGGTCGGGTCAGGTCCGGTCCAGGCGCCGCCGCCGGGCGGTCTCCCCCTGCCGGCGCGCAGCCACCGCGGCGCCGCTCGGCGGCTCCTCCGCCCGGGTCCGTCCGTCCGTCCGTCCCTCCTCAGCCGCCGCCTCCTTCTCCAGGAAATGGCGCTCTCGGGCGGTCACCGCGCGCTGTGCTCCCCCTCTGACATCACGCTCATGAATATGCATGAGCCGGGCGCCCGCCGCCCCCGAAGCGGCGAATCACCGCGCCCGCCGCCCCCGCTCCGCTGCCGCGGGACGGGACCGGGGGCGCGGACCCCGCCGCCCCCCGCCCCGCGCCGTGCCCGGGGGTCGGGCGCCTTCGGAGGGCGGGCCAGGGCGAGGGGCGGCGGGCGAGGGGGTTTCTGGGGGCGGCGCCCCCCGGGGGCTGCTCCACAGGGCGGCCTGGTTTCCAGAGCGCCCGCAGCGGGTGACCCACATCCGCGGGAGCTGCCGGGGCACCGGGCAGGGGGGGAAAACCAGGTCGCTTATTGCCCTACCTACATATGGAAGCAGGAGGCCAGCCTGGCCCCTCAGGAGCCCCCGTGCACCCTCCAGCCCACCGGGGACGAGGGCCTGGGGCCACCACCGGGGCTCAGTCCCCCTAAACCAAGGCTCTGCCGGGATGAGTAGCACCTCACTTCATGCACACAGCACCCCCAGCCCCATCTGCCCTGGCTGGCCCCCTCCGGCTCCTTGCCTCGGCCCTGCTCCCCTCACCAGCTGGACCCCGGCTCCAGGGATGCCGGCCACCCCATCCCGGTGCCTGATCTGTGGAGGAGCACCGGCAACGTGAGGAGATGCACCCGTGTCCTTCAAGCAGGATCGGCTCGGCCTTGCCCTCTTTTCTGCTAGTGGAAAAGTAGGGAGAGGTCTGAGGAAGGAGATCTCTGCTGCCACAGAGTTACTAGCACGGCGTGGAAAAGTCACCGACAAACAATTTGAAAATTTTAAAACATCTAGTGCTGCCTTTTCGTAGGAGTTACGGTGAGAATCTGGGTTGAAAGGCACCATAAGGAGCAATACCATTACAACACGATGCAGCTTTCAGCTCTGCCACAGCCATCGGTGTGCAACACTTACCCAGTGGCTCCTGCAATACTCTGGAAACCTGGCTAAACGGAGGAGCACGGGGAAACAGTGTTATACTCATCAGGGGGATGGAGAAACTGAGGCACAACAAGCTCACGTAATTCCCTCCCAAGCTTTGATCTTCCTCCCCCCCCAGCCATTTGCATTTCTGATAGGAATTCCTAGGGGACTGGAGCAATGCCAAGAAGATTTCATGACTGGAATGGAAATGTCACTCCCTCCCCAGTGCCTCCCGCCGCAATGAGGCGGAGACACTGACAAGCCATCCACCCGAGAGCTCGCAGGAAGCCTGGGTGCTCTCGGGGACAGGAAATCGTGACATGCCTCTCGCCTGGATCACGAAGGCTCTTGGGCTGAGAGCTTCTGTGCCGGTGTTTGCTAAAAGCTTCACGCGCACTTGCTGTCGCTGCTCTCTCCCCCCCGTGTATCCATATATACCCATCTATCCGAGTGCGCGGCGTGTTTCTGCACTTACTCATGGCGATAGCGCCTTCCAGAAAGTAGCTACTTTTGCAGATTTTAGTTGTCTCATGAGAAAAAGTAATGACCATTAGAATAATGCTATGTTTCTACGGCGTTTTCCTTCTAAGGACTTCTTCCAGCCTTACAATTACAGAGGCTTACAACACTGTACTGGCCCTGTGGGCTCAGGAAACGCTCCCGTGTACAAGCAGGAGAGAGGAGGCACAGGCAAGCGTTGTGACTTGGCCAAGCGCGTCTGGGGAGGCAGTGGCCGAGAGAGGCTTGGCTCCACGCTGTGTGCCTGGAGAATGCCGCTGTCTCAATGGGCATGTTGTGCTTTGTCCAAATGTCACACGCGATGCTCCCAAAGGCTTTGGGAAGGGAAAGGAGAAGGGGAAAGGAGCTTCCATCTGCAAAGAGGAGTACGGGATAGGAAGTTGTTGTAGCACGGCGCAGGCCAGACTCTGGGCTGGTGTAAGAGAGCAAAGCTGTGCTGGAAGCAATATACCAAGGGGAATTTTCCCCAGCAGGGGATCTGGCTTCAGCTCTTCTGAGAAGGGCTTTGTGTCAACAGTGATAGGCAGGAAGAGCCATATGAAAATTGGACTGAAATCCTGCACGCATTGCCAGTTGGAGTGCAAACTGCTGTGGGAAAACTTATGGAGGAGTGCAATATTACCATGCAGAAATCAAAGGAACTGGTGATTCTGAAATGCTTTTAGGAACTAAAGACAAATAAACTCTCCAGGCCTCTCATGCCACTGAATTAAGCAACGTGGCTTTGTTCTACAGGCCGTAACACCAGTGGCAGCGCTCCCTGCTCACGCGCACAGGACACAGCACAGTGGCTTATAAATAAGCCGGTGCCTTCCTGGCTTACGTCCTTTCCTTATTTCTTCTGTTGCGATAGCGTGTTGTCACATCTCACCGGACTTGCTGGGTGGCGTAGGCATGTTCTAGAAAATGCCTGAAGAGCTGCACAATAATCAAGAGATGAATTCCCAGTGCTGGGACACTTCTGAAAATGAGGGAGAAGGAAAAAGGAAGAAAGGAAGCGAGGGAGGGAGGGGAGAGAGAAGGCAGGAGGGAGAGAAGTATTTGCTGGACTTCCTCATCTTCCTCTGCTGTTCAATGTCTTCTAATTATTGAGACCCAACAGGACAAGGATGTATTATCCCAGTGAGAAAGCACCCCAAAACACCCATTTCCACATGAGAAGCCATAGCCCTAAAATTTCAGCAAAAGCTGCTGGTGCATGCCACTGCTCCATTGTTGAAGTAGTCAGTCTGCAATTGGATACAAAATCCCTGTGTTTTAGACAAGGCATTTTCCATAGAGCTGCCTGGTTTGCACTTGGATTTGAGAACCTGTCCGCTTCATCCTCTGACTTGGGATTTGAAGAGCAGCGTTATGCCCTCCATTGCTAGGGGACAGATCCCTCATCCTGCATCCGAAAGCTGTGGCAATGGCAAGAGTGACAATGAAATGGCATTCAAGGGTCGCAGGAGCAGCTCTGCTCTACGGTGTAGGAGACCCAGGATGGCTGTTCAGGTGCTTCCTGAGCGGGTGATCTGTTGCAACCAGCATATTCAGCCCCAGGCCAGAACAGGAGCTGCTCCCAGCTTTTCAGTCACCACCAGAGGCTACAGCAAGTGACAGGAGGGAGCTCCATGTGGATGGGGGCTTTTGCAGCTTAGGGATGACTTCTAAAATAAATGCCCCAAAGTTGGGCCAGAACACAAGGAGTCAGGAAGCAGAAACCCTCTGGGTTTTCCAAACCCTGCCAAGGACACAGCTTGAGAGCTGCTGGATATTACAGTGGCTTTTAAGGACACTGAAAAGGTTACACTGTGCATAAACTGTCTCCATTCTCTGCCCAACCCATCATAATAATGGGATTGCCAGAGCTTGTTCATGTTGGATAATAATACTGTTTAACGTGGCCACTTCTGAGGACCCAAATATAACTCTCCATCTTGAAATACAAATGGGACCAAAGTGGCCATGCCAAGACCTTGGACATGGCATTTAAAGCCACGGGTGGCTGCAACAGCTACACAAGAAGACTGAAACTCATCCTGCCTGTGTCTGGGCTAAGCTTGCCATACTGCTCATTTGGGAATTATCTTAGCTGCAGCTGAACTCTGTTTTCTTTTAATTTACATTATTCTACCATTTCTTCCTTTCTCCTTTCTTGTCTTCCTCCCTACCACCTCCTTCAGTAAGAAACCGTGTTGAAATATTCCAACCTCTCTGTTTCGTGATGTTTCAGCCTCCTCCAGCTCTTACATCTTCCATATGTGCTGGTTTTAACTTTCTGTGTGAATGAAGATAAGGACAGGGAACCATATTAAAGAAGATTTGCATTTACTTCGTCTTCAGAATACAAGTAAATCAGGGATGAGTCTGAGCTTTGAGTTCAGGCCTGATCCTTTCCTAGTTCCCAAACTCTCCCAGCTCTGCCTGGGGGTGGTAGGTGGCACGGTGTAGATGGGGGACTAGGACGGGGTCACTGTAGGGTGGATCTAAGTTTGGATTTTTCTCTAAGATTCAGTGTTATCTAGTTTGGCCCCAGCCCAACAATAATCATTACCCCAAGCCCAAACCTGGTTTCTCCATGTGTCTGGGATAGTTATTCTTTTTTAGAGGTGATAAACTAACACATCATATGTGTTATCTATCTTTGGCGATAAATGCCAAGCTGTCAGAATGGAAATGTCACATAAATCATACATAAAGTATTTACATTAAAAAAGATCAACTCATATGAATTTAAACAACCTTTCTGATGGTACCATCATCTGCAGCAGGTTAGCCAGGTATTGCCAACGTTTCTATTTCTGGAGTTGAAATAAACACAGCACATCAAAATGGAGTCATCAAACCAAAACAAAATGTATTTAACATGGTGCAACAGTCGATGCCATAAGAAATCACCATATAAGTATGCAGAGTTATATATAATCTACACATACTAATATGACTTTACAAATCTCATATTACATGTAGATACACACAGAACGGACTTGGGAGGAAGCATTTGTTGCCAGCCCCTCTGGGGGCTCGGCTTCTTACCTACTTGCTGTAGGGAGTGACAACGCTTTGTTTTTGAAAGTGACTGTATTGCGATCGTATTGCATTCTCCTGTGAGTCACGGTGGATAATAATCTCCCCCATCCACATGACAAAATGGTATGGAGCTTGCGCACCTTGTGGGATGGAGGTTTGGCAGGTGTGAGGTCCCTGGCGGGTCCTCAGTGTGGCCATAACCTTCTTGGGTCGGTCCCTGGCTCTCCGGGGGGGTCTCCATCCAGGCCAGGAGGGCAGCCCACAGCCCAGAGTGCAGCAGTCCGCTCCACCAGGACCGGACACCTTCTGGGTTTGGCATTGCTGGGACTAATCTGATAGTTTCCAGAACGTGCTGCACCTGCTCCGGGGGGAGCTTTGCGGGAAGAGCCTGGAGCCCCGGCAGGAGCGGCCGGTGGGGCTGGCTCCCAGCTGTGTTCCCTGCCTGGGGCTGGGGTGGCACTGCATCCCGCCTGGGAAGGCAGGAAGGCGGCAGTGGGCTACGGGCCAAAAGCTCTCCCCAGGGCACACGGAAAGCTGAAGGATCACATAGAGCAGTCCTGCAACTGCTCTAACAGACGCTGTGGGTGGAAGAGCTTCCTAACAGCTCCAGACTATTGGTGGGAGGATTAATGCCATCTTTACCTTTCCCTCTCCAGCCCCTCTCCCCTTGTCCAGCCCGTGCTGCTCTGAGCAAGTGGTAGGAATGAAACAACCACAAACCAGACCCACAGTCCTAAAAATAGTGGCACTAACAGGGCACTGATCTACATTACGTCTCTCAATGATTGCTAACGGGGTGGAGCTGGACAAGGTTAACTACAGCTGGAAATGCAGCAGTGTCTCTGCTGCAGACCAGGCAGGGCAAGGTGAGCAAAGGGCTTTTTGCTTTATTGGTGTATGTCACTGCTCTGGGAAGAAAGTCCTCAGCACTTCTCAGGGGCATAGCCTGTGACTGTGTCAGCAGTCAGTGACATTTGTGCCGTGAATACTTTCTTTTTGCCCAATGGAAGGCAATTACACCCTGAAAGACATCCTCACCGGCAAAACCCCAGAAAGACTGGAAAGCATAAGTGAGAAAACTGAAAAAAAAAGGAAGATGAGGGTAAAGCAAGAGGAGGAGAACATGAAGAAAAGAGAGAATAAATGACAGAAGAAGAGGAAAAAAGACTGGTGAAAATAAAATAAATCTAAAAAGCACCTCTTTTGGGGTTTGCAGGAGGTGACTCAGTGCCTGCAGACCTGAATTCTCCTTCTGACTTGACTCTGGCTGGCCGCGTGCCTTTCGCCTTGCTCTATCTCAGTTTCTTACCTTGCAGGGCATCCAAGAGGGCAAATCTACTGCAAAGCACAGGCTTTATAAATCTTCCAGCGGCAACAGTGGTCAAATGCTGTGAATGAAACATAAAAAAAGACTGAGGGTGGGATGGAAGGAGAGGCAGGGAACCGAGGAGCAGAGAAAGGGTGAGGAGTGAAAGGGCAAAAGGAAGAGGGGAACAAAAGACTAGGGAGACCAGCTGAAGGAGGGGGAGAAACTCTTGGAAATGAGGTTAGCCGTTGGTCAGAGTTACTATGTCCCCTTGCAATGGCAGGGGGAAGAGCTGAAGCTCGTCCTGCCGACCCGCTGTGGAGACTGATGCTTGCAGCCTCCCCGCCGGCAGCACCTCTGCAAGCCCTGTCCTGGGGCAGAGGAGCCGAGAAACCACGGAGGCCTGTTACAGAGAGGTTTCTAAACAGGAGGAGCGCCTGACGTAGAAATGCCGCCCGTCGTGCCCCTCCGGCCTGTGCACAATCAGGACGGGGAAGAAGCGGGCGTCGTGGTAGGTTGGGGGGTTTTCGTTGACAGCCAGCTGGCTGGAGTAGGAGCAGCACTGCTCGTCCTGGCAGCCCCGGTCCGCGATGCTGCTGCTGCGGCTCCTCCAGAGGCCTGTCCTGTGGGAGCCATGGACGCGGCAGAGGGAGAAGCGGCTGGTGTTGAGGGAGAGGCGGGAGTTGCCACTGCAGCTGTGGAAAGCGTGGCGCGAGAAGATGGAGGAGGTGCTGGAGGCACGGTTGCAGCGTTCGCAGCCGTGGGCCGTTTCGCCGTACCGGCACACCGCGTAGCTGTTGTAGGCCGGGGAGTTGGCCAGGTCCATGAGCATGGCCTCCGAGTAGCTGGGGATCAGCTGCCGGTTGGTGCAGATGTGCCACTCCAGCTCGGTGCTGTCCTGTGTGGCGTCTCGGGGCATGCGGTACCGGTACAAGGGCTCCTCTGCCGCGGTGGGCGCCGTGTATTCCAAGCCCAGCAGCTTCTCCACGTGGTAGTGGACGTAAGCAGTCCGATACTCTATGAGTACCCTGAGCGGCCATGAGATCATCAGGATAGCTGCTACCCAGAAAGCATAGTGGGACACATACCATGGGAGGTGATCTGGGTCCCCGTAGGCCATCATAAGCTCTTTAAAGTCTACGTTTTTGAGCTGCATGCCTTCCCTCACCTCCATGTAGTCATCCAGCCCCTCGATCTCTGTGAAGAAGTGAGCCCTCTGAGTCAGGTAAGAGTTCTCAGACTCAATGTTGGCAAAGCTGAAGCACTTGGTGAACCTCAGCTTGGTGGCTGTGTAGCTCTCCAGGCCCAGGAGCTCCTTGGAGATGTCCTTGTATCCACAGTGAGAGTAGTCAAACTCAGCTTCAGCCACGTGGGTGTTGACCCTCTCGTGGTAGACTTGCGTGGTGGTGTAGGCATCACCGTTGCGGTACCGTGTCACCTGCCGGGTTCGCCGCACAAAGTGGTAGCTGATGGCTTTCCACCAGATGCACGGAGTGGCTTGCTGCATGCGGTTGATGCATTCATAGACACTGTCCACGTCCGCCTTGTACTGCAGCTCTCTCTTGACATGGCAGTGCCAGCACTCCACCAGGTACACCACGTACAGCATAGAGAGGAAGGCCAGCGGGATATAGACGTAGCCATCCGAGCACGGGCTGTCATGGTAGATCATGGACTTGCCTTTGAAGGAGCTATCAAAGCCGAGCTTGGTGACCCGGGCCAGCTGACACCAGGCCACTGCACCCAGGCAGCCATACATGAGGATGGAGAGGAGAAGGCATTTCCAGTGGGACTCTCGGCACATGCAGGCACTCAGGGACTGCTTCACTGGGCGTTGCTTCAATCACATCGCCCGGGAGGGGGAGAGAAAGACAAAGAGAGAGTGAGGAACCTGTCAGTCACGTCGCTTTGCACAACGCACACAGTGACTGTTGCCTTCAAGACTGTGTCTGGCTTTGCTCTCGCCTGCCTGAGGACTGGGACACCACCCTACTTAATATAAACGTGAATATAAACAGAAACACTGTGCCAGGGATAGAGGTCTCTGGACAAAACTCCTTCCTTGCTTCTGCTTCCTCCTGGCTCTGGGGAGGGAAGTTGTTTGCACGGCAGTGACTCACCATGCCCGTACCCCAGTCAGATGGGCCCCTCCGCAGGGGGCGAGATGGGTCCCCATCTCCTTCTCCCTGCCTGGAGCCAGCATCCTCTATGCACCCCGCCATCTTCCAAGGCTGAGAGGGCTTTGCAGCACGTGAACAGCCAAAAACGAGGGGCTGTGGACTTGCCCCTTTGCTTTATGAGTGCCCAGTGCCTGGGTTCCCACAAGGTGCTGCTGGGGAGGCTTGGGAGCAGCGTCCGTCACAGGGCCATGGCCCCACGGGTTGTGCCAGCACAGGGGGACCAGCACTTCATGGAGCTGGAGCTGCTGCCTGACTCAGAGCTGACTCACACCCAACCCTGAAACCTACCAAATGATCGACACCATTTTTCTTGGAGGTGAGCCATCAGGAAAATTACTAGATTCAATCACATTTAGTTGAAAAAATTGTCAGGATTACAGCACGGTGCAGCATCGCTTCAGGCTGGTTAGAAGACTAGCTCCGACCTAAAATACCTGAAAGCTTAAGCATTGGAGCTAAGGGTGTATGCGTGAATATTTAAAATGTAGCACATCCCTCTCTTTCAAGTCCCAAAAGTCAGGCTGGGAGTAGATCCAGAGTTCGCACTCTCGTACTCCTACTGTGTCCCCTGAGAAGGTGTGATTGCAGTCCTTACCCCAGCCATGGTGCAGTGAATCAGCTGCATAGTCATGCTATGTTGGGCTATAATAAAAAATGGCAAATCGAGCCAAGCAGCTAGCGGAAACGGAGTTGTCTCCCTGCAAAGAGCAGCAGCAGCATGAGTTACAGTACTGGCTGGCAGCCGCCCGTCTGTAGAAAGTGCGTGAAGCAAGACCCCCCCCTGCCCTGATAGGTAATGATGTGGAGTGTTGTATGCGTCCCTCTTGTTACCGCCATCCTTCGCCTCCCCTCCAACTCTGAGGAAACGACGGTGAGAAAGCAGATACACACTGATATTCATGCACCATCATGCCCTCTGCCGAGCCTGATTTCATGCAAAAATAGAAGCACGCTGTTACTCCTTCTCCCAAGGGGCCACCTCTAATGCATCAAACTGCTCCATAGATGCCAACAGATGATAGGTTTGGGAAATGTCTTCTTTCTTTCTTTCTCCAGGGATAAAGTTCTCCCCTAGTATGGCTTATCTTGGACCCACAGCAGTTAGGATTCAGTAAGTAATCTTGAACCAGCAAGGAATTTAAGGAGCAGCATCTTATGACTCAGGAAATAATAGCGTGGTGCCACTAGAAAGAAGAGTTTACTGTCTTCTCAATGAGATGGAAGCATTGGCATCTAACCTTGCAGGGCTATAATGTCAGATTTAATACTGCTTTTTTTTTTTTTTTCTAGGACAGAGAACCACTTCTAAGTAACTATAGAGAGGTTTACGGCTTGCTGTGAGCACCACCAAACTAGACTTTACGGGGTTTGGTTTTGATTTTGTAGCTTCTTATCTGACACTGTGTAAATGCAGAGTAATTTTATTGATTTTAGGGAGCTACACCAGTATTCATCTGCAGGGACTAAGGGCAGAATCTGGTCCCTGATTCTTCCTGATGCATCCAGAAGGAACCTGTAAGGAATTTCTAATTCTTATTCCAAAACTTCTGTATGTGTGTATGTGTCAGAAGAAAGAATAATTATTCTGGGCTGTATTCTCGTTACAGTGGCCAAAATGGGTGTAGAGAAGCTAAGTGGGCTATAAAGGACATGGTACATAGCTTTTCTGTAGGTAGGGCAGTGAAAAGACCTAGTATGCATAAGAACAAAGCTGTTTTCCTTAGCCTTTTGCAGGAAACCTTGAGGAAAGCCACAAAGTGGCTTCAGGCAGTCCCCATATCAGCTGAAAAATAACTACGGGAGTTTTGGGGGTGAATCCCTGAGTCTACATGCAGTCAGGGAGAGTTTTATCTCTTGAAACTCTTGTCAAATACCCACCGCTCTGTGCCAGCGTGGTTACTGCCCCAATGTAGGCTTCTGCCCCAGCCGTACACCAGAGCCCAGGTCAGACCCCCAGGCTCTCCTGACTCATGGTAACTCCACCAGGAATCACTGTCTTCTATTCTTTGTCTCTTCTTGACACAGAACTAGAGTTTTTAAGTGCTATAGTAATGCAAAAATATAGACTGTAATGAAGAATTGCAAACTTCTACCCTTTTTTCCCCTGAAGGTTTTCTGAAGTGAAGAAAACTCTAAAAATGAACATCTCTCTACTTCAGTCACTGGGACTGTGCAGAAGAAAACAGCTGGGCAACATTCTAACAGGACTTTAAGTTCACACTGAGGTTTCCACAGGTACCTCTCATGTAAAATCGCATATGGTTAACACTGTGAAGAATGCCAGTGGACCCAGCAAAAGATGTCCAGCAGTCAGTTTTAATGTAAGGTGAGTGCTTAAGTACTCCATGCGTCTCCAGGAGCACCGATTTTTTCTATGACTTGTTCGAAGCGCTGTCAGCCTGGCCGTGGGCACAGCCATGCGAGAGGGCTGTCCCACGTCAGTTAAGGCACTATTTGCCAAAGGCACTGCAATCCCCACCTTCCCTTTATCTCACTTCCCTTGACTAACAACTTCTCCGCTCTCTGCAGCTCTGTGGTCCAACTTACAACCCACAGGTTGGCTTCTGCCCAAGGGGTGATTCAACCAGCTCTGCTGGTTAGGGCTATCAGTGGCCATATCGGAGCGGGCAAATGCCTCCTAATGTGCTTAGCTCCATGAAATGCCATCTCCCCTTTGGGGGAAGAGATGGCTCCGGTCTCACCAGTCCTGGAGCAGCACTGGGCTGGGCTGGCAGCAGCTCAGAGGCTTGCTGGTCCAAAATGACATTTCTGTATGCGTCCTCTGGAGACACTTCAAAAATGATCTGCAACCCACTGCACTGAAAGGGCTGGATCAGCCCAAGCCAGGTTACCTCCACTGTTCTCACTGCAGCCTGTAAAAAAGGCAGCTTCTCTCCTCCTTGCGTTAGTGAAGACATGCAGCCATAGAGCCCACTGCCACATCTCTGATTCACACACTTACCAGTCCAGTTCAGCAGGGCCTTCATGTTCAAAACTCTTTGGGAAAAACCCTGTTCTTTCCTCCTGGCTCTTCTGACCCACTGTTTCATACCCTCCTTTGTTCCTAAGCAGATCCCACTCTCCGCAGTTCCTTGGTTATAAAAGGATCTCTCTTCTAGGGTCTACGCCCACAGCTGTCCCTCCTATTTCAAGTTCCGAATGTTAATCTGGCCTATATCCCCTTATTTCTCCTTCCCTTTGCTGAAATAATTATCTAATGCAATTATACTATTAGAAACACTATTAGAGTGTTTGTAAGAAAGACAAGAAACAGAACATAAATACAATAAAAGTATCAGACATTCAAAAATCTAATAAGGAAATATATCTTTCCATCTCTCTCTGCATAACAAATTCATTAATACGTTAAACCAGTGGCTCCCAGACTTTATTAATTAACATACCACCTTCTTGCAAGCATGATGTTTGTGGTACTATGAGGAATCTTCTCCTTTCCGTGCACCGTGTTTCAGATCGAAACAGGGCAAGCTTGTATTTCTAGATGAGTACAATAAACGCTTAAGGAAACTAATAACTTCCATGATAACTTGGGCCAGCCAGCAAACGGGAGTTGTGTCCTTTGAGGAATGCTGCGGGATCTGTGTTGTTTTGATGTGGAACAAAAGCATAACTCCTGGAAAATGTTAATAGAGAAACATAATTGAAGAAAGCAAAGACAGAGAGCCTGACAGAAAGCCAGAGCCAAGCAGAGACTGTCCCAGAATAGACGAAAGGCAACCCAGAACTCACAGATTTGGGTCTCTAACCCAAATCAAGAGAGATGTCCTTCTTCTCCTGCATGTTGGGGACTTTGCTTTGGGCTTTGCTTCCAGCGTTGACCTGAGAAACCTCTTGATAGGTTGCCCAGAGAAGTTGTGGATGTCCCATCATTGGAAGTGTTCAGGGTCAGGTTGGACGGGGCTTTGAACAACCCAATCTACCTAGTGCAAGATGTCCCTGCCCATGGCAGAGGGGGTGGACTAGATGATCTTTGAAGGTCCCTTCTGACCCAAACCATTCTGTGATTCTACAACCCCTTCTATGAAGAGGGATGGCTTTGCCAAATCAAATGTTTCACCCAAAAGGCCTCAATCAGCTCTGATGACAAGTACAAATTGTAAAAATCCCCTGTTTTGGGTGGAGTGCTGTGAAGAAGAACAGCCGAGCTGTCAGTATTACTGTTTACGAATTTCAAGTCATGTTAAAAACACACACGGTAAATAATATCTTAGTACGCTCTGGCATGCTGCTGAACAGCTTTCAGAGGCCTCCCTTCTCATCGCACCTGACTGGATTGGAAACGCCTGCTAACTCGTATCCAAACTGTCCATAATCACAAGCCAAAATTCACTTTACTCTTCCACACTTAAAAACAACAACAACGACGAAATATTTCCCAGATTCTTTGGCAGATCTCAGCACGAATGAGGAAAATGCCACGGGTGAGAGGTGGCATGTGTGGAGAGGGCCGTGGGTGCCCATGCTGGGGGCCTTACAGAGCGGGACAAGGTTTGGGGACAGCCCTGCCCCGAGCTGTCCCTGGCCCCAGACCGTTGGCCCTGCAGCGCTGCTCCGTGTTTGCGTTGGGGTTTTTTGGTCCATCATTTCCAGAAAGCTCAGGCAGAGTGAAGGATCTGTGTACCACGCAAACCAAAGAGGCAGCTCCACATCCTCCCATGGTCTGTTTTCTGTCTGGTGGTGTGGAGCCTTCCGAGACACTAAATGATAGATGCTATTTAATTTGTTCCTGCAGTTGCTGGAAAATAGTCTGGAAAGCCCTAACTGCTGATGGAGAACTGGAATTTCAACTGACACCTGTAGCAGACAGGAGTTTCCAGGCTGGCAACGTTTCGATTATTTGTCCTTCAAGAAAGTTCTGTGCAAAACTTAGTTTGCAAATGATAAAACATCCAGGCAGTGGCTGAAAGGGCAATTGCCTTCAAAGACACCCTCCGATGGCAGATGCCCAAGATCAAAAGCAGGTATGCAAGGACTGGCATGGAGCCTCCCTCGCACAGGCACACCCACCCAGTGCTCGTCCTGGCTCAACAGCAGCCAGGTCAGGTTCTGGCTGCAGCAACTGTAATTAAAATCATTAAAACGTGCTCTGTGTTGTAGCAGCGTGCAGATTTGGGCTGCTATTCTCACATAGTGTAAAGGGGTGGAGAGAAAGTGGAGGGGGAGTGCGCAGCCCGGCATGTCCCCTGCTCAGCAGCCGGAGCCGAGCGTGCTCTGGTGGCAAGAGCAAGAGGCTGGTTTTGGCTCTCTGACACATCCCTTGACTCCTTGCGAGCGACCAGCATTAAGATGCAGGTAGGTAAGTTGTAGTTGTTAACCATCCTAAGCGAGCCTACCAGCAACTGTATTGGGGGTGGCCAAGAATGCAAAAAATTACACACACATCCCCAACCCTGATTTCTCCTTAAAAGGCACATTTGAAATGTCAGACTGACGCTAAAGAACCAGAACAACATATTTCTGGGTGACCAAATCATGCTTGTGTCTCTAGGTCCCTTCCTCGATGGGCACATAAGAACTAATGAATCTCCTGGGGCGCAGGTAGAGGCGGGCTGGGCGTCCCCGTTCTCCCAGGTGAGCCCCCCCATTAGCAGGAGGAGGAAGGGCCACACTCAGAGAAGCCCAGACGGGTCCCACCAGCCCAGGTTTTTGGATGCCTAACCTGAAACTCCGGTGCCTCTGTTTTAGCAGCGATGGCTCGCTGCTTTTGCTGACCTCCGGATACGAGTATATCTGACAGCAGGACTGACCCACTAGCCACGTGGCTGTCCCGTGGTGATGGCTGGGATACTTATGATATAATAAACAGCCAGATGGTTCTTTAGCACTTATAGGTAGTCACAGAAATTTCTCCTATTGACTTTGCAAGGCTATTCTGAGTCAGGAAGGTTCAGCTTCTATTACAACCCAAACTACATTTACACCTTAAGACTGAGAGACACTACACTTTCTCTCCGTAGCTCCTGTATCACACAGGCAATGCAATTTCACTCTACAGTCCTATGTACAGCCCAGTAACTGGTGGTTGGTAAAAGCTCATCTTCCATCTACACACTCTGCTTTAACTGATAGACTAAAAGAAATGAAGAACCTGCAATCCTCTTTGTAATTTGTTCTGGTGATAAAATTTCACTGCCATTGTAATTTTGTCTCACTTCAGCCCCCATTCATGGCAGTGGGGATGCCCATTCTCCAGGTGATGAAAGACTCCTTTCATATGAGTGTCTTCTCTCTCTGAAGATAGATACTTCTCCATTCTAATTATGACACCTCTCAGCCTTCTTTTTGACAATTTAAATGGGTCAAGGTCTTGAAGTCCTTCACTGCACAGCCTTTTTTTCTAGCTCTTTTTGGTGCTCTGATCTCTCTCCAGCACCTTGAGATCCTTCACAAATGCGTACCCTGCAAGTGGATACAGGACTTCAGTACTTATTTCACTGGCATCATACCAAAACGTAAAATCACCTCCCATTCCCACTCATTCCCCCTTTTTACTGTCTCTGAGGGTTGCATTAGTAGATTTTTGCCCAGCACCACCCCAGGAGTTCATGTTCAACCACTCACCCGCTTTGCTCCCAAGTATTTTTTGAGACACTGTTTCTGAGGACAGCTGAAGGGTTGGCTGCACTCTCCACCCTGAAATGTGTAACTTCAGATTTGGCTTTGGATTGAATAACGAAATTATCAAATGAAGCAGATCCCTCTGTAGGACTGTGCTCGTCTCATCATTACAGACCAGCCTGCTAATGTTTGTGCCAACTGTAAATGTTACCAGCAGTGATTTTATGCTTAATTCCAGTGGATAGTGTCAAATCTGGTAATTATTCCTGCAGAACTCTGCCAATCTAATGGCTAAATACCCCATTAACTTCTACAAGACAACTGTCTTCATAAATCTAAGTGTCAATCATAAAAACAAGGCTGTGGGTGCTACATGGTCACCGAGGTGCTCCTCACACTTCCAGTGCTCACTGCCAGGAGTAATCCCACATGCAGCTCTATATACAATACTAACAGAAACTCTCCCAAAGCTTCAGTGGAGCACATTATCACCTAGCTTGCTGTTGCTGTGGGCTACTCATCAGTAGCTGTATTTTACTGCAAAAGTAGCTGTATGGCCGTGTGGGCTTGAAGCACCTCTTCTTTTTCTAGCTGCCTCAGTACTGCTTATAGCACGTAAACGGTTACGGTGACAATTACAAACCTCTTGTTTTGTCCACTGCTGATTTTGACCGGCAAAATAAATTTGAACTGAAAGTTGCCAAACTGACCCCAATAAAGGGGGAGAAACGGTCTGTGAAGTCCAAAGGACTTACTATTTCTCCGTAGCTCTTTATTGACAAAATGGCTTTTTCCTCTTCTGTCAGACTTCATGCTTCAGTCTCCTTGAAAAACTCCAGCATGAGCTGTATAAGCAGAAAATATGCTGCCACAGCATGAATTTATTCTAATGTTTATTTTGTGGACAGTTTGGGGCCCAAGTTTGACTGTCTGTGTCTGGTTCGCAGCCAGATAACTGGGCTCCCCAATTTTAAAAGCATTAAAATTCTCCTTCAGGGAAATAATGCCAAAAGCGTTTGCTGTCCTTATAAACCCCACATGTAAATGCGTTTGCCCCTGGCGGCTGACCTCAAGACCTGCAATTTTGCTGAAGTAAAATGCTATCATGTCTAAAATGAAAGAATGAGAGAAAACAGAAGGTAGCGAAGACAGCGCCTGAATGGAAATAGAGAAATGAGGGGGAAACACGGGGGTGGGAAGAGGTGGAGGAGAGAAAAGGATAGCCTAGACGTGCTCCGAATGCCAGTGCCGCTGAGGCAGGGGAAGGGCGCCAGCAGGCGAGGACGGAGACCAGCCAGCCTGGGCAGGGGCAGGAGGGAATCGGGCCCAGAGGACGGACCTGGGCGAGGATCAATGGGGGAAGCACTGAGCCCGGCAGCACCGAAGCGACGCATGAGCCAGCAGTCCTCTCGGCCCGTCTATGGCCGGCTGCTTTCTCGCCGCTGGGAACTTCTCCACAAAACAGATCTATGCCCCTACCTCCTCCCCACAGCCTGGGGGGGTGGGATAAGGTTGTGCTAAATTGGGGCAGAGACCCCCACGGAGGTGACAGCATGTTGCAGGGCTGACGCTGCAGCTGTGTCTCAGCGAGATGTGCAGCGTCACAGCGTGCTCCCGCTCTCCGCCAAGACCTGGCTTCGGGGCTACAGGGTGACTTTATCACTGTCTTCAACAACAAAATGACCCCACAGCTCGGGATTACTCATGTGAGCAAAGAGTCAATCTTATCTTTTTCTTTTTTTTTTCTTCTCTTCTATTTAGCAAGAATAATCTTCCTGTCCATGGGGAAAAAAACAGTGGGGGAAAGACTGACATAGGACTGGAAGAAAAGAAATAAAAGTAGAGAAGCAAGAAGAAAAAAATGGATAAATTAATGTCAGTCATAATTTCATTTGTCTCTGCAGATTTATACAAGTGATGAATATATCCCAATGAGATACATGAAAGGGAAAGAATAATCAATAAGCACAAGTCACACGCTTTGGCAGGTGGTGACCTGCCTGGATGAAAGCAGATTTTTGTCTCTACCTCCTCTATCTGGATCAAGAGAGGGCAGTGGAAAATGTTCCACCTCCTGATGGACATGGCAGGACACAACACAGAGAGGACTACCAAGGCCTTGCTAGGCAAGCCCTAGGCTGTGCTGTTAACCATAACTGAGGTGAGCTCTGACACCAGGACCACCCTCTGGTGCTGAGAACGGCTTCACCATTTGTGCAGTGGACAGGGATGATGCAAGAAGAGCAAGGAGATCTCCACCCCCCTTTCCCAAGCAGCCACAACAGACGTGGGTGCAGGTATCATCTTGCGGATCCTGGTGAAAGACTGGCCAACGAAGTCTGGGGTGACAAGGGAGAAGACAACTGCAGGAGAAGAGTCACAGTACAACCTCTTACGGCCTTCCAGGGCCAGATGAACTCCTAGGTCAGATATACTCATTAGCACGGTGAGGAAGGAGCCTGCAGGGCTGTGCTAAACCGGACGTTGGTGCATGACGGGCAGAAGTGCTCCTCCACCATGTGACCCAATCTGCGCACCGCATGGGGCATCAATAATAAGGCCTGGTGAGGGAAAAGGGAGATATTACCACAGTCACCTCATAAATCCCCTGCTGGGGAGCCTGAAACAAAATCCCTCCTGCCATCCATCTTGAACGGCAAGAAGCCCATTACCCCTAGCTCACGCTGAGCCAGTAGCAAGTGCTCTCAGCGTGGCTGCCAGCATGGAGGGGAAGGGAAATCTAAGGGATAGAAGGCCACAGAAAAGGCCATTTTGCACGAAAGAGAATTTCCCCCCGGTCCTTGAACACGTAGCACATTGGTTGCTGCACATATGTTCTGGATGCACCATTTGCTCTTCTGCCACGAAACTCCTGTGAGAATGAAAACTTCCTGCAGGCAGGGGCTGTGACGTCAATGCCAAGCAGAAATGATGTTACTTGGTTTAAAAAGAATAACCTGCACGCACTCCATGTGTTTGTAGCATCACTGACTCAGGCATTTGCTTCAGCAGTTGCCCTCCTGTGGTGAGCAGGGATCGCTTGGTTTCTTGTAGTTTAAGTCCCTGCAGAGATTTAATCTCCTCCTTCCATCGACAGAGCTGTCAGAGGGAACGTCTCAGGGTAGGAAGGTGCACAAAATGGTAGCATTAAATTCTTCCCCCAGCAGAGCCTATTGCAGGACAAGACAAACCAGGAAAAGGCACAAATCTTGCTGATTCACCTGAATTTCAGATGCTGGGACCCCCCTGAAGTACCATACAAAGACAGCCTGTTATTTCACACCATTCACCCTCATGAATTCAAGCCACCATCTGAAGAAGAGGAAAGCAGAGGTCAGGACGGAAGGAGCCTCCAGTCCTCTAAAATGTCAGATTCAGCTGTAGCTCTTGCAGGATACTTTTGAGTTCTTCAAGCAGAAATAAAAGAAATCCCAGAAAAGAAAGACATTTGGATCCCAGCCAATATATATGCCACACATCACAGCAGGATGGGAAAGCCACTCACTAAAATACAAGAGTACGTATGCAAGTGGCGTGAAGAATTTGGCCGTAGCCACATCTGCTGGTGATGCTCTCGCATGCCGCTCCAAGGAAAGCCGTGCAGTTACATCTTCAGCACGAAGGAATCCTAGCAACAAAATGGTCACCATTTGCAAAACAGAAATCAGGGCTGGTTTAGTGGCAGCTTCCTACAAGCTCACAAAAATGCTACACTAACAAAATCATCCCTTTTCCCCCCAAATTGCTGATGTTGCTGCCACTGGCTTTCGACTCAGCAGCAACACAGAGAGCATATTCTGGGGCCAGAGGATTTCTCCCAGTAATGTCAATGCTGGGAATGAGTTCATCAGGAAGGAAAAGCCGGGATTCGAGCTGCCTCAGAGCACGCAAGTAGCTCCACAAACAGTTCTTTTTCCTACACTTTAAGCATACCCATCAGACTTAGCTCATATTGCCCACTCCCCTGCCTTGAATATTGGTGGTTCCTAGTAGACACAGGGTAAATTTTACAGGCATAACAACGTGGTTTACCTCAACACTTATCAGTCAACTGATAAAAGCATCACATACCCTCAGGAAAGCTCCTGGGATGCAATTCCCAGCCACTGCCAGATTAGCAAGACCGAGTGATTGGCATGAGCCATAGCTGTGCCGCTCAGTATTTTGCAGCTTGCCTCCTGCCTAGCCGGCTGCTTGCCCCCCACCGCAGCCAGTGGCCAGCCCTGCTGCATGGAGGTTTCTGGGCAGGTGCCCTTGCCCCTGCTCCTGCACTGCAGAGAGCTCCCAGAAGAGCTGACGGCAGCGTGCGTCCGTCCATCCATCCTGTGCCTGCAGAGCAGAGTGATCCTCACCTCGGCAGGAGCAGGCTCCAGTGTGCTCCAGCCTGTGAAAGCCAGACCCAGGTCCCTGCACCCTTGGGCAAACCGCAGGCGACACAGAGGTACCACAGCCCCAGGGGATCAGCTAGGTGCAACTTGCTGACAGCACTGCTGCTACCGGTGGCTTCGCTGACATGAAGGGAAAACTGACACCAGCCAAGGGAAAACAGGAGGGCTGGTGGGACCAGCTCCCATTGCTTCAGTCTGGGAGGGATGGGGAGAGTGGGGAGGGGAAAAGGGGAGAATACATCGCTGCTGGCCTCTATGTGCTTGACAAAGTCCCAGTTGGGTTCAACAGAAATCCTGTAATACCTATTTTGCATCCACCTTTGCTCACAAGATGCAGCTCTCCAGGGGTGGGAGAGGAGAAAGCAGCGAGAGGAGGCTGGCGGTGCTCGAGCTGGTGTATTTTCTCCCGTGCTGTGCAAACACGCAGCCTGCAGTAGTGGATGTTAGAGCCATAGTTCAGTGGTCTCCTAAAGCTTGTTCCTTCCCAATCCTGGGTCCCTAGGGTCACAGGTGCTCTCCCCATCCTTGAAGAGTGCATGTCCTGTGCTTTAGTGTTCTCACCGTTGCCACAGGTCCTGTGTGTCCTGCCCAACCTTCCCTCAGTCTCAACACGGGGAAGTGAGCGACTGACCTGGAGCCAGGCTGGACAACAGCCACAGACCAGTTTCCGAGGGGGGAAAGCAGGGAGCCATGAGGAGACAGCCTTGTGAGGAGGAAGCCCGAGGAGTCTTAGTTCCTCACCAGCTACTTGCAGCCTAGTCATTGAATGCCTCTGTTTAGAGACCTTGCAAATGAGAAAAAATAGTTCATTATTATTAATAGCATTTAATCTTTGCTTACTCTGAAGGAACACCTTGAGATTTAAATGGGGGATAGAAACATCTCTCAAGTCCTCAGAAGAAATATGATCCGAGATTGATCCATGCTCCAGTGAAGTCAGGGGAAGTCTTTCAAAGTGAACTGTGAATCAAGCTTTGTCCAGAGCCATGAAATTTTATTTTTATTCTCACTTTTTTGCAAAGCCGTCCTTTTACTTAGTAAAACCAGAACAAGGTGGCTCTGTGATTTGACCCCTCAACCTCCAGCCTTCCCATTTCCCACGTGTGACCTCCCAGTCAGAGCCTGCCAGCCACACTTCAACAGAGGACCTGCCAGCCCCGCGGTGCTGGGCTGCCGCGGCTCAGGCTGCGGCCGTGCCAGGTCCCTCGCGCTGCTGAGCTGAGCATCCCTCGCAATAACACCCAGCCACTGCTCGGGCTTCAGCTGCTCTGTCAGATCCGGGGAGTGTGTTTCCCCGTCTCTGCACCTTTTTGAACACAGCTGGGATCTCAGTGCTGTCAGGTTTTTTTATAATGGTGCTCCTGTTAAGATGAGGTAGTATCCCAGCAGCTAATGGTTCCCTGTGAGAAAAGAGGCTTCATCATAAATATCACTTCTCTCTCCCTCTTGCTTCTCTCTTCTCTCTCAGCAACACATTCTGCAATAACATGTGACAGCACAGCAGGTGAAAACTTCACTGGAAATTCATTTAAACACCTAGTGGTTAAAAGGGATCCTGGGAGCCAGGACACCTGGATTTTATTTCTTGACTTGACTTTGACCCATAGCATGGTTTCAGCACACCTTTCTATACCTCCCGAAGACACTGAAAAAATAGCGTTTATAAAGTGCTTTCACATGAGCACGGCAGCAGCACTCTCTGGGAAGGCGTCTCATCTGCATGTGAGCTGTCGCATCCTGCCACTCCGAGTACCAGCTGGTGGGAATCAGGGGACGTAGCTCCTGCCCTGGCCTGCTGGCACAGTCCCCTGCAGAGGCCCACGGCACACCTCAGGCCCGCAGACACGCTGTCATTCCCACCCTTTCAGCGCATGCCCTCGCTACCCGCTTCCTCCACCAGCTACTGGCACTTCTGGCTGGCCACCTCACCTCCAGGCAGCCACGAGGGGGTTGTTCTCCATCTTTTTGGTCCTCAGAGGGACCCCCATGCTGGCAGCACCCTACTGGCAGATGCTACGCCCCAGCCTCCATGGTGGTCCGTGCTCCCCCTGCCCATCGCAGGGTGGGGGAGACGGCATGGCCTGTGCCTGCGGGCACTCGGGCTCTTCCAGCTCTTGTCCTCAGGACACACTGTGCTGGTTTGCAAGAGCTACTCAAAGCAAGATGCCGATGCCTCGTGCTGAATCACTTTTGTTACCACACTAATCGAATGTTGTACTCCGCAATTCCCAGCCCGGCTCCTAAGGGCAATCAATCGCATGGTTATGAAGAAGGCCTCCAGCCATAAATGCGTGGCCACAAATCACTTCTCTCCCACAGCCAAACACACTGTGACCTGCAGAAGTCTCGGACTGAGCCCATCCCCTTCCCTGGTAAGGTCAGGTTGTACAGACTCCACATTTGCAAGTCACCCCAATTACCTACCATTAGCTTCCTTGCCAGGAGCATGACCCTTGGTGACCTGCTCTCTCCCCTTTGCTGTCAGCTCCCACTGGTCCCCGCTCTCACCAGCCAGCTGTTTCCAGCCTCTGTCTTCCCTCTATTACCAGTCTTTCCTTAACAAGGCCTCCGCTGGCTGGATGCTCAACTGGGATGCCTCAGCTGTATAGAAACGGTGCTATGGGTGAGCTGGGATTCCCTGTATGTTATTCACCTGATGTAAAGCCACAGAAGTCAAAAGCTCAGGCATTTCATGGGGTGTAAGCCCCTCCGACCTCTCCCGGTGGCACACGTGGCACCGTGAGAGCAGCTGCCAGGGACACCAGACACCGCTTCACAACCTTAACTCCGCTCCAGGAAGGCTGCCAGCCTCCCGGTGCTGCGGAGCTACCGGCGCCGCGTGCAGCCAGGCTCCTCCAGCCTTCCCACTCGCCATCTGTCCTGCTCGTTTCAGGCACTTTTCCTCCTTGCTTTTGCGGCTGCAGATGAGACGTGCTGTGGGCAGAGCGGCTGGCGCTCAGGGAGGAGCCGGCACGGGCGGCTCTCGGAGGCAGCCTCTACCCCTGACCTCCACTGCGGGCTCCTGTTGGCAGAGACCCTGCCAGCTCCGCTGCAGGCAGCATCCCCGCCGTAACACCTCGTCGGCTGTTCTGCGGAATCCTGCTTAAATGAAGTTACCCCGTTAGAGTTTTGGGTAGTTAACAAAGCCATTACAGCAACTGTGACCTCAACAAAGTTTCACTATGTGCTATTTTTAACTTTACAGTTCTTAAGCTCAGAGGAGCCCGATGAATGATTAGAGTCTGAAAGTGAACTCTTGAGTGAACTATATTTTCCGTGATTAGAACTTAAAAACTAATTAACTACTTAACCACACTTTTCCAAAAAGTAGAACTCCTGCTGTAAGTGAAAAATCAAACACAGCCTTATCTATAGTGTCACGACAGTGTAACTGTAACAACTGAAAGGGCCTCAGAGTGCTGACAATAGCTCAGCAGCCACTACTTCTGGTGTTAACTCACTACCATGTGTTGGACACATCTAGAAACAAGCCCCACTCACTGTGGACCACTTGGGGACATTTCACTCTTTTTAACCTCCGTTTCCGCAATGTTCCTGGTCACTGGCAATGATTTGAGCTATTTTCTTCCAAGGCGTAGAAACAGATGAGAGGAAGCCTCCTGCTCTGTTCCCAGCAAGAAGATACCTCCTACCTCACTCTTGCAATGGCTTGCACTGATTGAAAAGCATCTTTGATATCCACACTCCCCTTCTGGAGAGAGATCATCCTCTGGGGGCTCTGAAGTGAGAAAGGGAGAACAAGAAGAGTACTTGGGGCTTCAAAAGAGTGTGCAGACCCACTGCTTTTCCACTGGGCTCAGGTGACTGTCTGTCCATCTGAGAGAACAACATTAGCAACCAGGTCTGGACGAGACCTACCCCCGAGTCACCTAGTTTCTCCTTCTCCCATGAGGCAACATCTACGTACTTAACAGCTATTTGCCTAAATTGTCCTTATAACCCTCCAATGGCGGAGCTCCACGAGCTCCCCAGTCACTCCAGCCCAGCACTCCATTGAGAAAATTCCCTTGCTGGAGGGAATTAGGAAAGCCTGCCCAAAGCAGCAACTCACTTCAGTCTCAGCCACAGCGGCGAGGGAGCACTATTTGTCAGAGAGGACAGAAGACTTTTTGCCTGTAGAAGCCCACAGAGCTGGAGCCCAGGCTGCCCTTCAGAGCTCAGACACATCCATTTGATATTTCCTATCATCTTTTTTTTTAAACGCCTGACAGCTTCTTGTGTGAAGTGTGGAGAAGACAGCCAACTTCAGGGCACCAAGAACAGACACGTGATCAGAAGATAAAGTGGGACAACGCAAAAGAACAAAAGCAGAAAAAAGATGTGATGCCTCAGCATGGATTTTCTTATGACAGGATCTGCAATGCAAATATTGCCTGGAACTGCAGGATCATGGAAAAAAAAGCTTTCCAGTTCCTCCGATGTCACTACTGCTGGACTTTTTCCTTTGTCTCTACGAGGGAGACCATTTGGATCAAGGAATGAGGTGCACTCCTTGGTTTATGTCTGCTGAATGAACGGGTAGGAGGGGTAGAAAGAAGCTTGTCCTGTTTGACCCCCACACAAGAGGGGGAATACCGTGCACTGCATAAAAAATAACTAGTCGATCATACTTGCTTGGGATGGTCACAGTCTTCCACCAGGCTAACCAGCAGCTATCATTCAGGGTGTCAGCCGAGCAGGTCTTTTGCAAGAGGTTTGGAAGAGCTGAGGGGAAGGAAAAGCAGAGCTTCCCCCGGGAGCCATGTCCCAGATTTCCTGCTCTCCTCTGAGCAGAGGCCGTCGGGTCAGTGTCCTGCACAGCTCTTGGTGGGGAGGTTTACAAGGGAAATAGCCCCTCTCTGGCGACTGGTACCCAGTGGTCCCTCCACAGCTTCTGCTTAAAAGGTGGCAGGGAACAACATTAACCTCCATCACAGGCCCTGTGCCCTCTCTCCTCTCCATCCCTTGCTCCTGGGTTTGCTTCTGTTGAGCACAGAAGTCTTGGGGATGACAACAAGCCTCTAGAGGAAGAGATCACCAGACAGGTAGTAGGGAGCAAACAGGCTCCTGTGGATCTGCAAGGGAGAGGGGTTCATCAGACCATGGGGATCTGCTGGTGAGGAAGGTGTACCTACAGCAGGCCTGATAAACCTGAGAGGGTCCCCTGCCCCGGTTCCTCGCTTCCTCCACCACCTCTCAGCCCAATTAGTACACCTCAACCCATAGATGGGGACAATTTAAAGCTACCCAGTCTAAGTTCTAAAGGGCTTTATGCCTGATGTTTTCAATGCCATAAAATAAGCCTTGACAAATATGTTTGACATTCATATTGGGAGAAAGGGATAAAAAAGCTGGAGAACTAAATGGAGTTAATCCCTCAAGTAGAGGATGTCTCTCCAGTGGCATGCTTAAGAGGAAAGGACCCAGCTATCTTTTGACCTGACAGTCTGTAAAGCTGTAGCCTGCAAACAAGCTGTATGTATACTTTCTTAAGTTGTAACACCCCTTGGTGCTGTTGTGACCACAAATAGCACTTTTTTGAAATGAGCTCCTGTTGCATTTTGCATTGGCAGTAAGAGGCAGATGAGACAGTTTTAAGTGGCCTCTCTCTGTAATCTGTATCTCTTCTGTAATATCTCTATCAGTAAGCTGATGACCATGGGTTTCAGGAACATCGACCCATGAGGTTTTCCCCCTTTTATTTAAATAGCTTAACTGATTACATTATGTCATGCCCAATTAAAGTTCTTACATATGGAAGAGAAGATAAAACCGGGCACGGACAACTGCTGTTTGACTCTGCCGGTACAGACAAGACAAATACGTATTTCAAAATGTCAAGTGGCTGCTTTCAGCTTTCTTCAGTTGATTACTTGGCTACAGTAGCAAATAAATGATGTTTTTACTCACCAGCTTCACTTTCCTGAAAAAGAAAACCAATTTCCAACTAAGTTTTAAAGATTTAAATATTTAAGGCCATTTCCCAATTGAGGTGTAAACTGGCAGAAATGCAGAAAAGTCCCTACCAACTCTTCAGTGTAGGTGTAGGCCGCCACAGCAATAAGCAAGACAAGAAAAACCGCCAGCCCACAGCTTAACCAGGGCAGTACAGAGCAGCAGGTTCTGCTGCCTCAGGGAGGAAAGTATAGGCAAATATGTCCAGAGAATCAATCTACGGCAATAACTGCTGAAACGTTTGGAAAAACACATCCTTTACATTCCCTCCCCTCAAAGATCTTGATCCTTTTTTGCAAGAGTTGGAATGGTAAAATCCTACACCACCACCAAAAGCACGGCTGTTCCAGATCATCCAGCTGGAGCAATCAATATCTCAACAGAAAAAACCCAAACCAGAATACTGGCAGCTAGTCCAAGGGCTTGCTCTGACATCCAGCAAAGCCAGCAGTAAACCTAAGTGGCCCTTGGCAGAAGAGGACAAGGACCGCAGCAGGTACGCGAAGTGCCTCTCTCCTTCCTGCTCCGCAGCTGCACTGTCCTGCTTTCAAGAATAAAAACTTAGACTTCAGACACATCCTCTGTTACCAGCTCAGAGTTTTATCTCACATTGATTAATTACCCAATAAAGGCAATTTTTAGTTACTGTTAAGATTTAAGCCCATGCATTTGATCTAAGTGAAATCCATAAATGACAAGACTAATAGAGAAGCCCATGAAATGCCCATTTAATACTGGGCATTTAAATGCAACTGCAGGTCCAAGCGCAAAAACACTATTTGCATGGAGATGGAGAAAGCATGAGAAAAAGACCAATATTGTAGGACTGCAGTGTTAAGATATCACTGTTACAGGCATTTGAGATATAGACTCAAATGTGCAAATGTTTGTGTTGGAACAGAACTAAAACTGAGAACAGGATGAGTGAAGCAAGATATAATGTGCTTAGCAGAGAGATCAAGTGCTCTCATGTCTAGAAATGGCGTGGATGTTTTCATGGTGGACTTAATATATTGGAAAGCCTTCTGTAGCTCCTGGTCATAGACCAAATAAATCAAGAAAACCCTCCCAGCATTAACCATTTATCGATCTTCTGCAGGGCTATAATTACATTGGGGAGCTCTACTGTTGGAACAGCAGCTGTATCCTGGATCCAGCCACAGCTCTTCACAGTGAACTGTGTCACAGGTGTTTAAAAAGCAATTGTAAGGGAGAAAACCCTAATTTTCACCCATGGAGGACAGTTTTTTCAACCTGAGCTGCAAAGTCAATTTTCTATTACAGGTACTTTTAAAAGGGCTGTTTCGTTTTAGCCTAAGTATACTGCAGCTTCACATAGGCTTTGTTGAGGCTACCAGATTTTGACTACAGGACCATGAGACTCTTGATGAGCCACGGGATCCGTTAACAAAAGCTTTAAGCAGACTAACTGCACACAGCAATGTTCCAGGGTTCTTCTACTTCTGTTTTCAGCTTTCTCTGCCTGCTTTAAGGCTGCTCTCTGCATCCCTGGGAGCATGTACATTTGTTTTTAACTCTGTATTATGAAGAAAGTTCAGTCATTTCCATGATCTGCACATGGATTACACGATGCAAATGGCAGACCTGTCAAAACAGTTGGGAGCAAAGGCTACATTAGGCGTAGAAGAAAATCTCAGGCATTCCTAATATAGGACAGTTTGCTGTCCCAAATGTGCAGGATTGTACATGCGTTGTCATTTACTGCCACAGAGCCCTGCAGTTCTGCCTGGCCAATGCCTTGTAGCTCAGGATTTTTTGTGTCAACACTCAGACACATCCATCATTCCCTCCCTATGATGTCCAAGCGCTTCCCAGCTGATCTGAAGAAACATATTAAGCCGTATTTTCTACAGTGTTTTCTATCGCAGATTAGGCAACAGGAGTGCCTAGGCCCCAAGCAAAAAGGAGAGGGATGACCTCCCCCTTTGGCCCGAAACACTGGAAAGCCACGGAGCCCCAGGCTGCAAACCCCTTCTCAGGCTCAGCGTGCCCCTCCTGCCAGTTACACCACCGCCTCGCAGAGACGCAATTTTCTTGACCGTTCCAGAAGTCCCAGGGAAGCAGTAGGCTCTCCTAGGCCAAACCCCACGGGGCGTATTTAGCCAAACTTCAAGCGGCCAGGCCCCTTTTCCCCCACTGCATCGTTTCGGTGCAGAGCCGCTGGCCGAGGCGCCGAGCCGCCGCCCCGAGCCCGGCACCGGGAGCGCAGGGCCGGGCGCCCGTCGGTAAAACCCCGCAGCCAGCGGCCGCCCCGCTGCGCCCACCCCGCCGGCCCGGGGGGCTCGGCGCGGCCGCGGGGGCGGGGGTCCCGCCGGCGGCCCCGGCACCGCAGGGCGCGGCGGGCCCCGCACCGCGCTCCGCACCGCGGCGGCTGGCGGCCGCCCCCGCGGCGCGGCTGCAGGTAGCCAGGCGGGCGGGCGGGCTGTGGCTGGCTCCCCGGCTCCCCCCGCTCCGCAGACATCCCCAGCTGGGGCACTCTCCTCCCGCCGCGGCTCCCCGGTTTCTCCCCACGCCCGCCCCGCCGCCCCGCTCCCTGGCCCCGCGGCGGGGCTGCATTTGTCGCCCCCCCCTCCGGTCCCCCCGGCCCGGCCCGGGGTGGGGCGGGCGCCCCCGCCGCCGCTCACCTCCTCCCGCACGGCGGCGGCGGCGGCGGCCCCCGGCGCGGGGGTGCTGCCTGGCCCGCTCTCAGCAGCCGCCTCGGCTTCCCCCTCCGAGGACATCCTTGGCCATCACCGGCGGTGGCGGCGGCGGCGGGGGCTGCGGGGCCCCGAGACGGCGGAGCCCTCGGCGGGCCGCCCCCCCGCGCCGGGGCCGGGGCTGGGGCGAGCCGCCCCCTGCGCCCAGGGCCGCCCCGCCGGGTGCTCCCGGCTCCCTCCACCATCCCAGGCAGGCGGGCAGGGAGGGAGGGAGGGAGGCGGCGGAGGGGAGGAGAGAAAGAAGAGGCGGAGGGGGGGGTGCCCCTGCCGCTCCCGGCCCCCCTAGGTGGGCAGGCGACCGCCCGGCGGCTCCCGGCGCGCCTCTGCGGGCGGCTGGGAGCTGCGGGGTGCGCCCTCCCCTCCCGGGGGACGCCGTCCCAACCCCTGCCCTGCCTGGGGCGCCCCTTTCTTTCCCCTCCCAGGGGTGCCCCTTCCTGCCCCCCTCCCCGGGGTGCCCCCTCCCGTCTCCTTCTCGGGGTGAGCTTCGCCTCCCCCTCGGGGTGCGGCCCCCCCGCGGGGTGCACCCCCACCGCCAGCCACTCCCCCTCACCGCATCTTCACGCCTTCGCCGCCCGCAGCTCAGCCCCGGCCACCTCTCCCACCTTTCCCCAGAGCCCGCACCTGGGCCGGGCTGGCGGCGGCACCCCTCGGCGGGACGCGGCCCGGCAGCAGCAAGAGGAGGAGGAGGAGGAGGGGGCGGAAGGCTCCCCCGGGGGGGCGCTCCCACACGGAGCAGCCCGACAAACTTGCCCGGCGCCGCCCGGAGATGCCCCTCTCCCCTCCCCGCTCGCCGGACGCCCGCACCAGGGGCAAAAGGCGACGCCGCCCGGACCGAGCCCTGAGGCTGTCCCGGGCCCTCCAGGCTCAGCCGGGGAGCAGCAGCCGCCCCCCCTCGCCCCCATCCCCCGCAGAGGCACCCTGCTGCTCCTGCCCCTTCCTCCCCTCCCTGCTGCCTGAGCCTCTCCTACGGTTTCGTCTGCCCCCAGCACCGGTCTCCCCCGCACAACTGCAGCCTCTGCAAACTCCCTGCACTGTCAGTATTTCTTCCTCCCTCCTGCATACTGCGCTCAGCGCATCCAGTCATTATCTGCTCTCCTGCTGACCAGGACTGGTGTACTGCACCATCTTATCTCTGTATGTTTGCTTCATGTTTCATTACACTCTTTGCCTTGTGAGGCTCATCTCATTTGATCCGTTTCTCTCTCTGTGCCTTAGAGCAGTATATATTTAAAATGCTTCATAAAATCTTGCAAACAGGCAAGTGAGCACATTTGAAGCATCAACCTTCACTTCAATAGTTGCACCTCAACTCCTGCCACAACATGCTTGCTCCTTTTCAGGCATGCTGCTCTGGAAAACTCCACTCCAGTTTCAAGGCACTCAGGCTGCTTAAGAGGTTGGCTGGAAGGACTGTAGAGCAGGGAACGGTGCTTGGTCTGCTAAATCTGAATTTTCGGACATTCATTGCATTGGACAAGTCTTGACTGATGCCAGATGGAGAAACACACCCATTTTTGGAGGTGCAGGATGTCCATGAGAGACAATTGACAAACTCCCTTTGCCTCCCGTGGCTCTGGATCACACCGCAGTGCATTTACTGCCACTGTAGCTACAGCCGCATGTGCCTTGTCCTCCCCTGATGACAACTCCTCCTGGCAGGAATGGCATTTGTTTGGCTGCCTCCAATATATACGGGCAAAGTAGTCTGGCTTTTGCTCCTGTCAGCCCTGGAGAGGAGCTGCCGGATGCACATAGTGGAAGGCAGTACAATGCAGGTTTATAAACCACATGAAAATGCACATTTAAAATACTCCATTTCCTTTCCCTAAGTGGCACTACGGGAAATGATCTCTTGGGCATAAGATAGATAGCCAGTGGATGGGCAGGGAGCAGGTCACATCTGGGACATGGGAAGGAGCAGTACAGAATGCATAAGGAGTGCCTGTGACTTACCCACCAAGATCTATAGGGGAAAAGAGAAACTAAAACCCCGTTCTGCTTGGTCAGCTTGTGCATGTTTGTCTCGATGGTTTCAGTGACCTTATATACACTATAAAACCGGTGTCTGTGGCTGTGCTGGGATGTGATGGAGTGCTGTGGTTAGAGGGGAAATGTGCCAAGCCAGAGAACTGTGCACTGAGAAATCTGGGATGAACATTGTATTTGTGCCAAATTTTTACTTGTAGGGACTGTTAAAAAGCAACAGTTAAAGGCACCATGAAGGGAGGTACAAAAAAATGGGCTTCGGTATGCCTTGAAGTAGCTGTGAAGGAGCACCCCCATTTGGTAAGGCAGAAGGGGTGACAGTTTTCTGAAGGCAGGGACCCCATTTGTACAGGCAGCAGGGAGAGGTTGTGCACTGGAAAGGTGTCAGCCAGGCAAGCCAAGCAGCCCAGGAGTAAAAGCATCAAATTGAAAAGCTGAGTCAGACAAGGACAGAAAACAAAGACCTGGCAGAGCTCAGCCTGTCAGGTTTGTCTGCCATCCCAGTCCAAATAGTCGCCTCTATTTAATAAATACATCTAATACCCACTGGGCTTTGGGGCAGCCCGAACAGCTTCATGAAGGTTTTTAATTTATTTTCATTTCCACAGACACTCTGCTTTTGATATTGAATAACCTGTGATTTATTTCATCTAAACCAATCCTGACTGTTGCTTGGCTCATGGCTGCAAGAAGTCCCAAGGACTGCCTAGTTGGCCCTTCCACTTTTAAGGGAAACCTTGTCTCCGGGGGTATGTATGTAGCCCCCAGCTGAATTCAGGCTTTCGATCTGAAAGACACAAGCGTGTACATCTTCCCACCTGCCCTGCTGTCAGCATTCTGCCGGTACCTGAAACCAGGACATGGGAGAAAGCCTAGAGACGAAGGAGACCTGGAGAAGGGAAAATGAGGGTTGCTATCCCTGAGATTTAAGCTTTGGAAATGTCATCTCTCACTTGTGCCTTTATTTCCACCTCTCTCGCTCCAGATTCAAGGTATCAATCTCTGTTATCAAGGTCGCCTTCACAACCTGAAGGAACAGGGGAAAAAAGGAAGCTTGAATTCCAGAGAGTACTGCAAAATCTATGCAAAGAAGCTCATTTTTTAATTTCAGAAATACAGAGGATCAGTGTCAGTGGCATGAGCTGCCTGAAGGGGCTATTTTTGTTCTTTAGAAGCTTTTCCCTCTATTCTAACACAGATTAATTATGAATATTTATGTATATAGCACCAAAAATGTGATAAGCAGTTTGCAGGCTGGCTTGCAAAATATGTATACCATATTGCAAAAACTAGCTCTCTCTTCTGGGCTTTGTGCCTGGTCACTCACTCTTTCTAAATGGCTAGCAAAGAACAGAGACAACAGGCGTTTGTAGCGCTGCCGCCTCTATTCAGAGCAAGAAGAAACTGGTGCAGTCAGGAGCTGCAGTTTGTGTTAGTTTAAAATCAGCCCCCTGTCACTCAGAGCATGCCTCTGTTAAAATGTTGATAATCCTTTCTCTGAGCTCAGCTGGGCCATTGCACTGATTTAACAGGCAGAATTTTGTGCTGCTCTTTAGTGAGACACAGCATTTGGGCTAAATTTGCAAAGATCTGGTACTGTTCTAAGATATACCTGGGAGCCTGGTGGCTTGTCTTTCAGATGAGACAGCTATCAAGATGCTGAGCATTTCTGGCCGTCAAAACTTGCAGAGCACTTTACTGAACGAGAAACATGAAGCCTTCTGTCCAGGGGAGACTCCTACCAGGGAAACTGCACTATGATGACTTCAAATTACTTCTCTGCTGCTCCAAAAAATAGCATAAATTAATATATGCTGTTAAGGAACTGCCACATGCTGCCCCAAAGCTGACAGTAATGGAAAAAGTATTTCCAATACAGATGGTTTGTTAGTTGACTTATGCAAATAGGCATATTGGAAGAGAGGAGCTATTGCTAAATATAAAGTAAGTCACACTGTCCTACGACTTGTGTGAGCTGCCAAAGAACTATGCAGACAATCCGTAAGGAGCAAGTCCAGTGATTTCAATAGGCTTTCAATCAGGCTTTTAATATAAAAAGGAAGTGTATTCCTAGTTAATAATAAGCTCTGCTTTTTTTAAATTACAAACTCAAATGTCTATTGGAGTCAGAAGTGGCATTTCCTTCACTGTATCTGTTTATGAGACTGTGTAATCCAAAACATGTCTATTATCTTTTGCAAAGCCTGTAAAGAGAGAACACTGCATTGCTTCAATATTAACGCTTAGTGCAATGTTTGTGAATTAAATTGTGGGTATAGCAAAAGAGAATCTGCCTGGACCATTCACAAAACGAGCTCTGATATCCTTTTAGTAAGTAAAAAGCTGAAGGGAGACATCAATAATTTATTAGCACTTGGATTACATCCTCCAGTGCTTGTAGTTTGCTGCCTTCTTGGAGGAAAAGAGGACAAAGGCAGTATTGTCTCTTAGGTTGTAAAGTCTTCGCATACTCCAATACGTTGGTGCTGACAAGGGCGCCTCATTTTGAGGGGCATTTTGACTCTAAGCGTGATGGTCATAGCTCCAGGGACCGCAGTGGGATGAACCACCAGCCTGTTGTCGTGTGATGCCTCTCCGGTTAACAGCATGAAATGAGCCAGGCAGTGTTGGTACCACCCTGGCACATAGGCACCTCTGGTGCAAACAGCAGGCTTGGTGCCCTGAGAGGCCTGGGCTTCAACAGCCAACATACAAAACCTCTGGGGACCCGACATGGCTGGAAAGCATGGGTGACACCCACGCAGACGTGAGGCCCAGGACAAAGGCCATCTCTAGAGGGGTGAAGTGCTCCTGATTCCTTGTCATCTCCTGCCATCATCATCTCCTGGCACTGCTCATTGTCTTCTCCTTAGTTCTCAACCCATCCCTACCCTCTAGGCTTTTTGCTTCCATACTGTCTCGCTCCCATTCTCTTATATGTCCCTGCCCTGCCTCCTACCATTTCTTTCCTGGTGGCAGTGATGCCTATTCTCAAGCTCTCGGCTTAGTAATGTTATTGCCATGTTGCGCAGTTATGCCAGAATTTGCACTGACATTCACTCTTTCCTTTCAGAATGAAATGTTCTCCCTTCTTGCCTATTCCTCTGGCTTGTGCCTTTCAAATTTGGCACCTGTCTCCTATTTCTATCTTTCCCTTATCTTGCTCCTTCTGATGTGCTATTCCCAATACCTGAATAACTACCATCCCCCACAATTTCTTATTTCCCAGCTTTTTTCAATCTATACGTTCTGAGAAACCTTTCCTAGTTCTGTCCCTATCACTGTCACCAAGACTCACTTCATCTTCCCTTACCGCACTCTCTTGAGTCATTCCCAAGAAACACTTAGGAATAAGCAAAGGCTATTCCTCTGCTAACTATTGGAGGAGAATCCAACCTCTCTCTTTTCTGCTTCTTCAAACTGTTGCTCTTCTTTTTTGAGGCTGCTGGTGAGGGAGGACATCTCCAACCTCCACCGACAGAGGCAGAACAGATACTGTCCTCTTAGCCCCAGGTAGGACACGAAGGGCCATGGGCAGCATGAAGGACATCGAGCTGTCTCTGCCCTTCTCTGTGCGCAGGGGTTTTGTTTTCTGCAGGTGCTGACATTTTCTATTCCATGAATGCTGAACATACCTGCATAAAACTGGACAGATGCTCTGAGAGACAGGCAGCAGCAAAAGGCCGTGCCTACAATAGCTCACCAGCATCCTCTGAGCCTGATGCTGCTGCTCGTGTCGTGCCAAGACTGAGCTGATGTACCCTGCTTTTCAGTGAGACTTGGTTATTCAGCTTAATACTACCCAGGTCCTGTTCGCAAAGTGCTTTGGAGCAAATGAGGACAAAAGTCTTCTTAGAAATATTGTAAAAGCATCCCAATTTTAATGGAGTACTATGGACAATGACAAGGAACTTGAGCCCTCTCCTCAGCACTGAGGGGCTTTGTAAATCAAAGGGAGTAGCAATCTGTTCACAACATTTTGTTATCTTAAATAGGAAAGAGAGGTCCTTAGACACAGTGGCTGACCAGAGGAGCAACCCTAGGCTAGGCAGATCACTGGTGGCTCCAAGCACCAAAATATGGAGTGCATGGCTGGAAGAAGAGCAAATACCTCTGGTCCTTAGCAGGAAATACCCAACTACTGTGGGACTTGGCCAACTTCTTTCCCAAGTTAAACTCAGAAGCCCAAATCTACCCATTGACCTCCACAGCTCATGACTTCTGATGCAAAACAGCCATCTGGGCAGTGCCATTCCAGAGCCAAGTCGATAATTTGGAGAGTTCCCAACATTTTCCCATGGGAAGAAAGCTGGGCAGTTGCTGCTGCTGTATGTCTCTAGAAGGCAGCCTGCCAGCACTCAGGGCTGTTGTCCAGTGCCAAACAGACTTTTAAAATGCATGGCCCTCAGTGACAAACCAAAATGAAAAGGTGCACACACGCATCTGAGCAATCAATGCTCCCACACGGTGGCATTGAGCAAGCGCTGGAGTGATCTCTGCTGTTTCGCCTGTAACTGTGCTACTGAAGAAAAGGGCTTTTAAATGTTGATGTTGCTAGTGGTACCACTTGCCACTAACAGGAGGGGGGCTCTCTGCCTGTGAGCTTTCCTCTGGCCACCATCAACTTTTTTGCTCCTGACATAGGCAACTGTCATGAGAGATCACAATAGCCATAAATACTTCTGAAAATAAAAAACCCCAACACTGAAGAGAACTTGTTGTCAGGCAAATAATGAGCATAAGAGAGTACTCCAGAAAGATGCTTTCACGTCAGCCTGGTAGAGAAGTGTGTACAGCTGAAGCTTTCTGATGATTTCACTTCCATCACCAAGTACCATCAGTAAGGGAACAGTCCTGTCCTGGTGCCAGGCATGCACCAAACTTCACAAGCACTGAGCCTCTGGAAAAAAAAGGGTGCAAGTTCCTACCCTGCGGAAGACTGGCAAAAGCGCTTCTTCAGTGAATGAGGTGGCAACAGAGTTCAAAAGTGACCTGGCACTATGTACCAGTGCCACATCTAGGTATGAGATATCCCATGTGATAACAATACAGTTCTGGTAGTTTCCTTAGAATATTCCTCTTCCAGGCATCTCTTCCACCTTGCTGGGCTATCCTTTCAGACAGTTGCTTCTCATTAGGCTGCTTGTCTCTCCCTTCCCAGAAAGCTAGGTGAATGCAGTGTGTGTTGCTACCTGAGAAGCAGACATGCACACCACCAGCACACTCCTCTGGGAACCCACAGCTTTTCATGTCACTCCCAAGGAGATGGGAAACCAGCTCTGGCCTCGCAAGACTCCATGGGCAAGTACTCACGAAGACGAGGCACAGCTACCCATCACAGCCCTTTACATTTTCAAAGATGAAGGCAAAACCCCACCTCTGTGTGACTGCAGTTAGTTCTGCCAGACCACTTAAATCATCAGGACATCATGATCATCACTGTTAAAAACTCTTGGCAGATCTCACAGCATTAGCACAGCTATTCAGAGTTAAGTACTTCAGGCTTGGGTCCACTGGCGGTACGAGCTAGCTGCTGTGCATGCACTTACACGGAATATTGAGCTCCCTAAAGCGAGTGCATTGCAGAGGCGATGCTTTCCGTTCCCAGGGTGCGAGAGTTGGAGCCTGGGAGAGGTGAGCTTCCCATGACACTCCTTTCAGTTTATATTCTGGCTAGTACAGATGGGATTTGGATAAAGCACGTATGCATCACTCTCATCCTGCTCAGGTGCAGAAGTACAAGGTTTTCCCCATGATACAACAAGAAATAATCTGAAGAGAAGAAAGGAACAAATCCTGAATTGCCAACAAAGCAGCGAGTTCTTCAGGAGATTTGCCATGGAGGATAATCATCTGAGCATATCCAGTGCTTTAAACTGTCTTAAATTGCGTGAAGTATCAGCCTTAGGCACTTTGACAGGCTTCCTTTAAAATCTATGACAGTAGACTTGAATGCATCCACGACGTCACTCAGATTTTGGCAGACAGATCCTGCGGCAGCAGCCATGAGAGACACTGTCCTCAGCCCAGAGAAGCTGAATTTCAGAAATGTTGCTTTCCTTGGTGATAGCAGGGGCAGAGGGCATTGTCAGGCAGGGTCAGCTCAGAGACCATTTTCATTTAAGTCTCCTGTGAAGCAGTGACCGTCAATGACGACGCATTCACCATCTGTGCAAACACTGATTTTCACCTGCAATACTCTTCAGAAGCAGTGTTTGAATGACCTGACTTGAGAAATACATTTGCTCGACTGCCCCTTCTATTTTCCACAGCAGTCTGTTCTCTGGAGTCTCAGCTGTACGGCAGCTCGTTTTTAGCTGGGTTTTATTCTGATGTTGTAATGAAGGGACGAAAACCCAGAGCAATAGGGATATGTTACATAGACTGAGCGAGAAATATCTTTATTTGCTGAAGATGTGTGTTATTTCAGGATATTTTCATTTAGTCTGATAAAAATGGCATTTCTATAGAAACAATTGATAAAACAAACAACAAAGAGGAAATCCCATGCTAACTGTCAAAAGCCAACATAATGTTTGGCAGATGCATTGCTAGAGATGAGTAATACCCTGCTGGTTCGGGCTTTTAAAATACACAACCCTTCCCCCTGACTTACATGTTTAAATCAATTCACATTGGGCATGGACGCGTGCTTTTTATTGGTGAGCAAGTAGAGGTTTGATTTAAAATATCCCTGCTTCACCTAGTCCCAGAGATGCCCAGCAGCCTTTGCTTGGTGAGGTGTTACTGCCGAGGAGTCCCAGGGTTCCACCCCAAAAGTAGACCAGAGCTGCAGAAAAAGCCACCCAAAGCTCTGTGGGTGGATCTCTGAAGATATTCAGACACACGCAACATCTCTGCTCACCTATCATGTTCTCCCACCGGCAAGAAAGCTGCCATTGATTGTTCACAATCCAGTTTTGCTCTCATGCATGCACATTTCTTTAAGAACACGTGTAGTTTTACTACCACAAAGAGTTCCAATGTGCTGTGCATGACACCACTGTGTGTACGTCCCTGCTCTGCTGGCTCAGGGCTCTCACTGTTCCAGCTTGATTCCTGCAACCAGCAGGAACCACCTGAGCAACCAGTCCTTTGAGGCATGATGTATTACCACTCCTTCTGAGTTCAATGCTTAGTCCTTTGCAGAGTTGAACCATTAGCACAGGTGACAACTTACTACCGAACATTTTGTCCTACCAGACTCAACTCTTTTTTATAAGTGAACACAAGTAAGGACTTGTCTCTTGGACCTATCCCATATTATCATCTGTTCTCTATTCCTAAGCAGACCTGCGTGCTTCCCACCACCCTGCTCTCCAGCTACTCTGTTCTCCACTTCAGGTTCTGTCTTCTGGCAACAGACCGCTAGGATTATCTTTCTCCTTGGTCACCTGCTTCTTAGACAAGTCATCCTAATATTTATCATCTCTGGAACACACATAATGCTGTTGCATTTACAGATTTACCCTTTCTAATCCCACCAAGGCCACTGCCATATTGTCTTTGTCGTTCTGATCACTTCCCTGTTATAATCCAGTGAGAAAGCATTTGGCTGTTGGCTCTCATGCTTCTCTCTGCTTTGTAAGATCAAAACCATTCTCCAGAAAGTCACGTGAAATGATTTGCTTGTGGCGAGCTAGAAGAAGGGAATGAGGGACATGGTTGGGGCTTGTGACAAGACTAATGACTTTTTAAAATCTCAGAAAATAGCTCTCCTTAAGTGAGGAATGTTTGAGTTCACCTCCAATCACTCTTAGAGATGCTCTGGTGGAAATTTCTTTGCTAGAATAGCTTAGCAGATCCACACAAGTGTGTTGGTACTTATAATTTATAGGATAAATATGAAGACGCACAAGCATGATTTATTGATAGAGCATAAGCTATATATAGTGCCCTTAACTGTATTATTAAAACTGAAGGTAAATAATTAATGGAATGAAGAAAAGATACGTAAAACTCTGGCAGTTTTGATGGGAAGCATTCCTGTCTTGCAGTAATTAAAATTGAATATATTCTGAGTATATTTTTATATCTTTCTGACAAAGAAGATTATTTGCCCACTTCACATGCATGCTAAAAGTGACTGTGTGTGGCCACAGAACCTGTGCAGCCAGCGTGAGTGAAATCAGGGAGGAAAAATGCTTACGGTTGTCAGGCTTGAATGCCACCCCAAGCTCAGGAGAGGATTACCGTCTGTGGGTATTGACCAGTTCTGCCTGGTTGACCCTCAGATTAGTTTCAGATTAGATATAACTCAAATAACATGTGTTAGTTTTGCTAAGCTCAGTGCTGACGATTCACATGAGAAGTATTACAGAAAGGTACAGGCTTACTTCAGCAGAAAGCAAGAGACAAAGTTAATGTTTTTTATGATTAGAATCAAAGGACTACTCAAGCAAAGCACAATTCAGCTAGCAATTGGTTATGTCTCCGTAGGCACCTCTCCTGGGTTTAAGAGGAAAAGATGACAGGCAGACCACCCCAAAGAATCATAACTCAAACAGGCCCCTTTATGACTCAGGACATCTAGTTTACTGAATTGATTCAGTTAAAGACAAATATCCCTTAACACCTTTAGGGTATCTTTTTTCACTGGATGAATAGCCATTCATTTACATCATTTCCATACTAACAACATTAATAAGGTCAAAGTGACCTTACAACTAGTTATTGAATTCCCTGGAGTCAGAACAGCTCAACCTCATAAGCAGTTGTTAGACAATCTAAACAGTCCCAACCCTTAACCCAAACACGTTCCAACCCAACCAGTGCCAAGGCCTCCCTGCCTTACTGTCCAGGTAAGAGAACCCAAATGACTTCATCGGGGTCTGCGGAAAATCGTTCCTAAGTTCAGCGCCAGCAAAGCCTCAGAGTGCGAGAGGTCTTCTACTCATGCCAGTGCATGTGCCAAACCCTTTTGTAAAATCAATGGTGCTCTCTTGTCTGGTCGGAAGATGAACGGTGAAAAAAAATAACATCCTAGTTCCACCTTTTGCCTCAAGCAGAGGCACAATCCATTGATTTAAATAGATTTTAGAGCAGCCCTACATGACCTTCACTGACCAACAAGCAATGATGCACAAAAGCCAACAAGGCATCAAAAGGAACATTAAACTTCCCACTTCGGTCAGCCAGGCCTGTGGTAGCAACAGAGTCCCTGAGCCACCAGCAATGTCAGATGGTTCCATGGAAAAAGGACTGGAAACTGCTGCTCTCGAGGTTTAACTGCAAGAAACTTGAACAATTATTTCAAAGGGTTTCTTGCATCCCAAACCAGCAGAAACTGGGAATGACAAAATTAAGTGGCAGATGGTGGTGGTAGGGTAACATTTGATTTCAGTGAAATGGAGAATTGGACATCACATTTCTCAGCAGTCACTGCTATTCCTGTACTAGGTTTGACTTTAATTTGATTCCAGTTCCTTTAGGGAGTGCAAAGCGGAGCTCCACCAGCTGATGAACTGCAGTCTGGCAGGGCAGCATCAGAGAAGCACTCCAAACACTCTTGAGGCTCCCTTCTGAGAATCTCCAAATGTAATTAAGAGCAGCTCTATTTATTCCTCCTGCTAGGGGCACCTATAAGCACCAGATGTAATAGTAGTAACTGCTCAAACACCTGTGCCTGAATCAGGTGGTAGAAAAATGTTCACTCATAAGGTTAGAACTGGGGTCACTCTTGGCTACTTAGTCAGTTGGTCTAATGGGGCATCTTCAAGTGATTTTGGTGGTTCCTACTTCAAGAAGTGCTCAACGACCTAAAATAGTGCAGTCGTCAACTTCACCATCTCAGGAAAAGCGTTGTTCATTGGAAGATGCACAACTGAGGGAGATGTTTTCTGCCCAGCCTTTCACTGAGAATTTCCATTTTGTATGAGTTCAGCACGATTCCATTTCCCTGACACTGTGGTTAAGACTGACTGGCTGTTGACAGGATAAAGGTTTATCTTAATTTCTATAGATTCTACTGCCCACTGTAGAAGAAGATCAGGTTCAACACCATTTAAGGAACCCGAAGGTGCACAAGTCCATGGGACCTGATGAGATGCATCCATGGGTCCTGAGGGAACTGGCAGATGAGGTTGCTAAGCCACTATCCATCATATTTGAAGAAGTCATGGCAGTCTGGTGAAGTTTCCACCAACTGGAAAAGTGGAAACAAACCCCCCATTTTTAAAAAGGGAAAAAAGGAAGACCCAGGGACCTACAGGCCAGTCAGTCTCACCTTTGTGCCCAGCAAGATCATGGAGCAGATCCTCCTGGAAACTATGCTAAGGCACATGGAAAATCAGGAGGTGATTGGTGACAGCCAACATGGCTTCACTAAGGGCAAATCATGCCTGAGAAATTTGATGGCCTTCTATGATGGGATTAGAGTGTTGGTGGATACGGGAAGAGCAATGGACATCATATACCTGGACTTGTGCAAAGCATTTGACACTGTCCCACATGACATCCTTGTCTCTAAATTGGAGAGACATGGATTTGACGGATGGACCACTCGGTGGATAAGGAATTGGCTGGATGGTCGCACTCAAAGAGTTGCGGTCAACAGCTCGATGTCCAAGCAGAGACCAGTGACGAGTGGTGTTCCTCAGGGGTCGATGTTGGGACTGGTGCTGTTTAACTTCTTTGCTGGCAACATGGACAGTGGGATGGAGTGCACCCTCAGCAAGTTTGCTGATAACACCAAGCTGTGTGGCACAGTTGACACGCTGGAGGGAAGGGATGCCATTCAGAGGGACCTTGACAGACTTGAGAGGTGCGCCCACGTGAACCTCATGAAGTTCAACAAGGCCAAGTGCAAGGTCCTGCACATGGGTTGGGGCAATCCCAAGCACAAATACAGGCTGGGTGGAGAATGGATTGGGAGCAGCTCTGAGGAGAAGGACTTAGGGGGGATGGTTGACGAGAAGCTCAACATGACCTGGCAATGTGCGCTCGTGGCCCAGAAAGCCAACCATATCCTGGCCTGCATCAAAAGCAGCATGACCAGCAGGTCAAGGGAGGTGATTCTGCCCCTCTACTCTGCTCTCACAAGACCCCACCTGGAGTACTGCATTCTGCGCTGGGGCCCCCAACACAAGAAGGACATGGACCTGTTGGAGCGAGTCCAGAGGAGGGCCATGAAGATGATCAGAGAATTGGTGTACCTCTCCTGTGAGGACAGGCTGAGAGAGTTAGAGTTGTTCAGCCTGGAGAACAGATGGCTCTGGGGACACCTTCTAGCAGCCTTCCAGTACCTAAAAGGGGCTACAAGAAAGCTGGAGAGGGACTTTTTACAAGGGCATCGAGTGACAGGACAAGGGGTAATGGCTTTAAACTGGAAAAGGGTAGATTCAGACTAGATATAAGGAAGAAATTTTTTACTCTGAGGGTGATGAGGCACTGGACCAGGTTGCCAAGAGAAATTGTGGATGCCTCATGCCTGGAAGTGTTCAAGGCCAGGTTGGATGGGGCTTTCAGCAACCTGGTCTAGTTGAAGGTGTCCCTGCCCATGGCAGGGGGGTTGGAACTAGATGATCTTTAAGGTCTCTTCCAACCCAAACCATTCTATGATTCTAAGTGCTTTCAGTGCTCATAACAAATAAAACTTGCGTCTGATTGTAATTTTGCTGTAGTATCACAGTTTTCTGAAGGGATAAAAAGTACAGCGAGTCCTCCCCAGTGAGCCCACGTGGTGCAGCTCAAGCCGTCTGATCTGTGTCTGTACTCATGCCCACAGAATTCATCTCCCACATAAAAAGGCTGAAACGCGATGAACCACTAAAACTAATGACCAATATTAAAATATCAATGCTTCTACAAGTTATGACAGTTTTCCGGTAATTTTTAATAAAGCTTGGCATATATAATAAATGAATAATCAGACATGAATAATACATTGTTTATGTTTATATAGCTTTATGTATCTGCTCTCCTGAGCACATAAACACCCTCTAATAATGAAAAGGCACAGCTCACACATTTACATAAACGCATTTCTGCATGTGCAGGATGTAGGTGCCCTATGTTTAGAACCAACGAAAGCGCCTGGGAGAACGTGCGCTTGGACTGCACAAGCCCAGAGCGAACCTGGGGAGGTAGTTCAGCGGCGGGACCTTCTCCCACGAGCACCAAGCCGCTGGTAGCAGCAGGCAGCCTCCCCGCACCTTCTCCCCGGCCAGCGGGGGAGCCGGTACAGGACCTGCTCCAGAGTCACCGCGGGACCGTGCCTGCTGTGCCGCTCCACGCACCCACCCCGCGGGGAAACCGCCGGGGAACCGCGGGTGAAACCCCTGAGGGGAGGGAAAATGGCACCGCACCGCCCCCGCCGGTGGCGAGGTGGTGGCAAGCGCGGGCGGAAATGACGCCTTGCCGGGCGGAAGTAACTGCCGCGGGGCAGAGCGGAAGTGCTGGCAGTGAGTGGCGCGGGCTGAGCGCAGGTGAGCGGCGGCCCGAGTTGTGGGGGCAGCGGGGCCTTCCCCCCCGCTTGACGGTGCGGTGGCGGTGGCAGGGGCAGGCCGGGCCTCGCTCGGGGCAGACAGCGGGGTCCCAGGGCTTCGTCTTTACTGCAGCGTAAAGAGGAGCGCGGCTACAGGCGCGGTGCGGCCTCCGGGGTAGCGGCCGTGCGCCCCGGGCGCTCTGTGCTGCGGGGCCCCGTTTCGCCGTGTCCCTCCCCCGAGCAGTTCCTCGTCAGGGAGAGGCCTCGCCAGGCCTCTGGGCTTAGCCTACGTGTGTGTCTTAAAGACTTCGACTCAAACTCGTTTAGGGAAAGCCCGTGAGGGCTGTGAACACGGTGGGAGCGTCGGGATTCATCAGCTCTTTAGTTTGTTAATGGCAGCTTGTTGCTTTTAATTTTACTTTGTGCTATGCTGGTGCCTCTTTATTGCAGAGACTCTTCAGGCAAGCTGGGGACAGCAGCATTTCTGGAGGTAAAGTGCTGTATGCGTGCACAAGGTATGTGCCTGACAGGCAAAGTAACAGTCACTGAGTCTTATGTGACCAGCGTGAGACATGGAGACTCTTTGAGGAGATGTTCTTGCAGCTTTTGACTGGGGTTTTCCTTCTAGGAGGAGGGTCTTTACAGGTATCTGTCTTCTCTATAGCAGATAAAAGTTGCTGCCTGTCTTGTCAAGCCTAGATGTCTTAGACTGTCGGTCATTACAGTATTGTGTGCAGAAAGCATTTTTGTGACAGAGCAGAGCATGCACATCACCATTTTGCAAAGTAGCCAAGAATCCTGAGTGAGGGTTTTGTTGACCATTAATGGAGAAATTGTACCTTTCCATTGACCACTGAGCTGCCTTGGAGAGGCTGAGATGTGACTCTTTGCTTCTCCTTTTAATTCCTTACCTCAACCAACAAGGTCTGAAGAAATATGTTAATTTGAGGTACTGATTGTGACACCAGAACCTTATATTCTTCTTTGACCCAAATCTGATGACTTTAGCAAAAGAATGCAAAGTTGTAGACTTGAAGATGGGGAAAAAATGACAGGGTTCAGAAATCAGTAGGAGTCAGAGATGATTCTTTGCTTTTACATGTACTTGCTACCTTTACTCTTTTAACTGTGTGTAGTTCACGGCTGTTGTGATGTAAGTCTCCCTTGGGCTGTAGGCCTCTACTGCTGCTGCAGAAGAAAAATGCGTTGTAAATGCAGATGAGCTAGAATAAAATAAAAATCATAACAGTATTGGATTATGTCAAGTAAGTACAGTTTTTTGTAGCCTGATGGCACCTGTAAAAACCTTGGACAGGAGTGGAGTGGCACTTTGCTCAAAGAGATGCTGTGATTGATTCTGATGATGTTTTGTGTCTGCTGAGAGTAGTGGCAGAGGTTGGTAATATATGCCTCAGAAGCTTAAGTGCTGCTTCTGGAAAGCATTGGAAGAGTATTATAAACCTCAGTTTTTCTGTAAAGTAAATGCTATCTTCTGTGAAATACTGGTGCTGCATTAATTGGTGATTAGGGTCCCCTACTGTCCTAACTGGCCTTCCTTCTTAGGCTTACACTTGAGTTGAAGTTGGTTGATCCAAAAGTGGATCTTGGCGCATGAAGCAGTCTGTAGCTTTATTGCCTTCTGTGCTTTTGTGTCTTCTTTTAGTCTGATTTAGTCTGTTTTCACTGGTCCCAGCTGCATTTGTAAAAATTCCTGCAGCACTGACGGGCTTTTCAAACAGTATCCATGGAAAGTCCAAAGCACGACAGAAAACTATTTATTGAGACTCTTAGTGCAGACGGGGGATATGGCAGCAGATAATAGTTTATTCACATAATAATCACTGTGTTCTGGTGTGTGCAGGTGCTCACGGTCCTTTGACAGCATTTCTGATCCCTTACATGCGTTCCTAGGACAATATCCTCAGCAAGTTGCGTATGTCGGCTAGATGGTGGTCCTTCAAGGCAAACAGTTTGTGTGCGGTTAGCTTTCAAGTAGCCAGTTGCAAGATTGGAGATAACTAGACTATATGATGCTGGGCTTAGTGCTGATCATCAGCAGTGTGTTATTTTTCTTGCATGTTTTCTCTGACCACTAGTGGATAAGAATTCCTCCTTATGATGGCCAGGTGAGTTTTGCTAATGTGCTTAGATGACTTCCAGGGCACATGGAAAAAGGTACCATTAGAAAGCAAACTATTTTCACTACATTCTGTCTGTCTGCAAGTGCCTTATGTATGTAAGCAATTTCCAGCTCATTGGACTGCAGAAGGACTGAGTCAAAGGCCTTTGTTGTATTAGATTTCTAGACCGAGTTAGAACATGAAAATAACACATTTAAAGCTTTTATCTATTTTTGCACCAAACTAATGCCCACTTCTCTATTACCATCTTGTACCTCTTTACATTTGGGTGGCCTCTGTATCCATACGGAGGAAGGAGTGATTTTGAGGAAATGGTTCCTGGTCCAACATCTAACCTCTTTAGACAATGACTGCATAGTTGGCTTCTTGTGCCTGGCAATTCCCCAGACAAATGAAGGCAGTTTCGAGGCCCGCTATATTTTTGATTAATGTTTTTAATACGCAGAGACTTGGATAAGTGTATGTACATCCCTGTGTGAAAGAGGCTTATTGCAGAAAGATTAGCAGCACACTTTGCTTATAACTGGGTGGTTTGTGTCTATTAATCCTAGCATCATCCTCATTTGGGCTTTGAAGCTTGTGATGATCGGGCATGAAACACTTGGCTTCTGATGCGTGTGGTGCTTCTTATGCATATCAAAGAGGGACCTATCAACTGAACTATGACTATTGGAGCCCCTGTTGTGGCAGGAAGCTCCATAAATAAACAGCAAGTAGGTGTGTGCTTACGCTAGGAGTGCACAAAAAAGGAGCTGTCTGCGGAAGTTGTAATTTTTGCTGTGCAGTTGCAAGGGAACTGGGCTGAAAGGGAGTGTTTCTGCATTCTCAGCATCAGTCAGAACCGCAATGGCATCCCAGGGCTTTTTGTGTTAAGTCCTTCTCCGACAGTAGCAAGGCACCGTGGCAGGGTGCTCCCTTCCCTTCCTGCCCTGAAGTAGCCTTTGCTAGTGGCCAAGTTCCACGGATGTCCTTGATAGCATTGGCAGAGAAGTCGAGCATTTTCCCTGTGTGCTGGGAGAGGGTTTTATTGTTCAGAGAGTAGAGGGAAGTTTCCCTTGCTGCTGCTTGTGCCATGTGTAGGCTTGGTGTAAATGGAAGTTGTTGTTCTGGGACTCTTGAGGGTCAGTGTTTTGAGATGTCTGAAATCGAGCAACTAACTCATGATGCTGGCAACGAATGAAGAGGTCTAGTTCCTCAGTCATGAAGTGCTGAAGTGAATGGAGTCCCTGGAAACCTTGAAACCTCTGAAAATCCACTTCGTTTTGGTACACAAAACTCTTAAGTCTGAATGGTTTTAGTCCAGCTTTTGCACAAAATGAGGGGCAGGAAAAAGAATTTCAGCAGGTCTTACATGGTTGGTGGTTTTATACTAAGGCCTTAATTTTTTTTTAAAAAAAACAACCACCAAATGTAAAACTCTCTGGACCTCTTTGTGCTCTTGGAACCAGCAGCATCACATCTAACGAACCTTGGTCAAGAATGAGATCCCTGAAAATGGTATAAATATTCCAAATGTAGGTCATAAATACTTCATGAGGGAATTCTTGTGTCTGTTAGCATCCTTCCCACAAAGTATCTCCCTACATATTTTACAATAAAGTATGATAATAGCATAAGACAAAACATTGGCTTCAGGGCAGTGGCTGTGCCTGCACAATGATTGAACTTTGTTTTGGTCTGACATTAAGACAGAGATTCGCTTCCAAGCTTTGCATTTTCTCATGTGTACAGCCTATCCATATGGCAGATAATTGTAGTTTTAAAAATCCATATCCACTTTCCTTTCCAACTTCACAATAAATCATCATTGAGTCCTGATGGGCTTTTAAAAGTGGAAGAGATCAAATATGTACAAAATATTTCAACATACCAAGTGTGGGAGGGTGTCAAATCTGTAGCATTAGTGCTGATCAGTGATTCAATTAGTGTGAAATGTATTTGCAAACACTTTGCTTGCTGCCTGCGAGAAATGGATTGACAATCCCAGGCTCTGGGAATAAGAGGTGAGGAGTAATACTCGTGAATATTTTCATGCCCAGTAGATGGGAGGTGGAATAGTTGCCTTCCTAGTAAGTTCTCATATGCACAGAGGTAAAAGTCTTTATAAATACCACCCTTGGCTTTCAACCCAAAACTGGCCTGAGCAGTGAATGAAAATGCTTGAAAATAGCGTGGCTTCTGCCAATAAGAGGGCAGTGAAAGAGTGAGAGAACACTGAAGCAGGAGGACTAGATCAGGAAGAAAAACTTTTTTCACTTGGGAGATTTGAGTGAGAAGGAGAGCAGAGTCAGTGAGAGCAAGTGCATTGTCCAATTCTACGTAAACAGGCTCTTGCATCCTCAGCATGCTAATGCTAGGATCCTGAGAAGACTCTATGCTGGAGGGGGGAGGTTTGCATGTTACTGTGCCTGTGATGTTCTTGGTTGGTGTTAATATCAGAGCAAGTCAAATCTGTTGTCTTGGACCAGGTGCTTCTGTGGCTTTGCAAATCCAAGGCTGTGTTGTTGGCATTCTGGCAGTGATCCACTTGTTGGCTGTTTTTTTGCTGGATGGATGCCATTCTGCTCCCAGCTGGCTGGTAAACCAGGTGTTGGCTTGTCTAGTAGCATGTTCTTCGGCAATGAAGAACAAGGTAAACAGTTTGTCTGGGACTCTGGTACAACTAATTGTGTCCTGGGGTGATCCTGAAGTAGGGCAGCTGCAGTATGTACAGGAACAGCATAATGGGACAAAAATGAATAGTTTTCCTTTGCTGTCCTGATCCTCTCCCCAGGAAACCCAGTTCTGTAACCAGTTTTCCATGTCTTCAATAGGTTCCATGTGACCAGCACACAGGGCTGGGCTGCAAGAGCAAGAAGGCAGGATGTTGTCAAGACCAAAGCCTGGGGAGTCCGAGGCAGACCTGCTGCACTTTCAAAACCAGTTCCTGGCAGCTAGAGCTTCACCTGCGGTGAAGATTGTGAAGAAAGCAGACAAGAGGAAAGGGGAGGAAGGGAGCACAGGTGCTGAGAGACCCCCACTGCAGGACCACAAGGATGTAGTCATGTTGGATGGTAATTTCCCATGTGGAGTTCTTTGATTTAATAGGTTTCTCTGTCCCTTTCAGTGTTCCTCAGTGCTTGCCCTTTCACCTCCCTCTCAACCCAGTGTTGCTTTTGCCCTGCATGTGTGTCCTCCCTGCAGTACTGTTTGTTCATAGCCTTGTTGGAAAATGCACTTGCCCAATGTTACTAGCATCCAGTAGAAACACCTTTCCAACACATTGCTTTTGTCTACATTTATCAGCTGTCTGTGGTACCTTGCCAACCTCAATGCAAGAGGTGTTTTCTGTGATTTGTACCCATTGGGCACTCAGTGCTTATTTTGCCATCTATCCAGACTCTGTTCTCGGTGTCTTTGAGATTTAGCTCTGCTAACAGCTCCAGCTTTCAGCCTGCAGATCTGGCTTGATAACCCTCCTTCCTGCGATTTTGTTTTCCTCTGTCAGTAGTAACTGTAACACTTCTGTCATGTGCTTAATAGTCTCAGAAGCTCAAGGTGCTTTCTTAAAAGCAACAATTCAAATCTTGCAGTGCTTGATTCCAGGTAAGGAAATATGATCCTGGTTTATAGATAGTGAAAAGGTGGCCTTGGCTTGCTTATGATCATACAAATCACTCGCTGTTAGAGCTGGCAGTGGAAATGTGCTTTTCTGTGCCTGAACACAATCTGCAAGGACACTGTTTCTGCACAGCCTTGCTTCTTCCCTTAATACTTGCAGTCAGGCTTCAGTACCCTCTCCTGCTTATGCAGCTCTTTAAAAAGACCTTGGTGCCAATACATAAATAATAAAATTCTTGAGCATGTTTCTCTCCACTACCCAGCGCAAGTCTGAGGCAGAGGACTCTTAATTGTCTTATTGCTTCTTCATCTTCTTAGTTTCTCATCAAAGCAATAACAGGTGCTATTAGGGAGCCTTTGGTCTAGTACATATTGCACAGTATTTGAGTAACTTCTTTCTTATTACTTCCCCTCCCTAGATTTTCCTGATGTTCTCCCAGCTCTAACTCCAGCTCCTCCAAAAAAGTCCAAGATTAAAAGTGCCTGTGTCCACTTTGAAGATGAAGATCCAGAGGAAAGACTGGAGAGTCATGATCGACACATTACAGCAGTCTTCAGCAAAATTATTGTATGTTTGGCTTTTATGTGATTGTCTAGTGGGCTTTTTGAATGCTGTGAACTAAGCAATGGACAGGGATGAAAGGTTCTGTTGCTGCTTTTTATTTCTACAGTGTAATGAAGCAGTTGTAGCACTGTAGACCAGTGTCCTGGAGCACCTTGAAAGAAAAAGCTCTTTGGGTATATTTTTGCTGTCAGTTAAATATGGGTTTGAATCTGCTCTCCAGTCCAGACTGCCTACAGGTCACACTGTTTGCATGCAGGCACGTGCTTTAGTGTGGGTTTGGGTGAGTTTCTGGACTTGCCAAGGGAGATGTTCTCATTGCTCTGCACTGGCCCATGTTTTCCTTTATCTGATTCTTTGAGTGGTGTGTGGAGTTTGGCAGCCCAGCCTTTTGGAAAATAGCCTCGCTTTGGCTCTAAATAAGCACACGGTACTCTGAGCCTGACAGCAATGTAGCAGAAAGCTTGTGAGCTGCAAAGCTGAGAGATTTTGAGTCCATTCTTAGCTAAATGGTATAAACATATCTGGCTGTTGCAATGGTTTCTACAGAGTTTGAATTTTTTGCTGCAGGAACGAGACACAAGTGCAGTAGCAGTGACCGTGCCAGTGCCCACGGGAGACCCATTTCCAAGGATATTTCACCGCTCTGAGATAAAAAGTGAGGTAAGATTGGGAGCAGCTGTTTTATGTTACCTTCATTAGCTATTAAAACTTCCCCACAACAAAGCCTAATGCTTGGTGGGTGGTAGGGCTCAGATTAAGTGACTTGGCATGGTGGAGGTCAGGAGCTGGCTCAATATATCTCTGGCATTACCACTTTAGCATAGGAGAGAGTTCTCCTGCCAAGCTGCCATCAAGTAGGCAGTCCATACTGTGCAGTTAAATAACATTGGAATCCTTTTGGTTTAGGAAAAAAGGTGATCCCCTTCTTTAGTGAGGTGGATCAAATCTGCACTGTTGTAATAGAATTGATCCTGTTCTGCTTGTTTTTCTCTGAGGAACAATCTCTGTTAATTTGTCCACCAGGTTTGATTAAGTCTGTTCTTACTGAAGTTGCACTTGATTCCTCCTGACACAATAATTTGAGTACGGTTGCACAGATTATCTTTTGCTGCTTTTTGGATTTTGACATATTTTTTTTCTGAGGCTGTAACACTGGAAGCCATGGCTGCTATCATCACTCGTTGCTGTAGCAGCAAGAGCTGCTAGCTGAGTGGGAGTCAGATGCTGGGAATTGGTATGTGATTGATAGCTGTGGTTGCTTTGAAGAGGTAGCTTATTTTGAAGAACGGGTTTTTTGAAAGGAAGGAGTAATACTTTTTAAACTACCAGTTCTGTTTACCTGACTCAGGAGTGCACAGCAGCTACCAAATGTTCAGACTACCTTCTAAGCATATTCTCTGGACTGAGGACATGCAAGAGTGTTTTTGCTTAGTTTCCTTTGGATTTCCTGTGCATCCTGTGCAAGGCTGTTCAGAGCCCTTCCTTTCCATCACCTAGCCAAGCAGCACAGTAATTTAGTCAGGATTATTTTAGCACCACTTGCCCACTTCTTACTGTGTAAATCTCTTCACCCTGCTGCTCTCTAATCACCTTATAAGAAGCCTGTTCCAAGCATGTAGTGAGCACAGTACAGTACAGCCCTATTTATCCTCAGAAATGCAAAGTGTTCAGCTATACAGGGTTTCTAAACAGCAGGAAAGTTGGAACTGTTGTGTTTGGTGATATTTTAGGTGTACTTGCCAGGCTTGAATTCACTTATAATTAATCATCTTCCTTTTCTAGGTAGCAAAAACATTCATGTTTTTATCTCTCTGTCCTAGCATTAAACTGTGTTAAAAAAGGAGTAGCACACGCACAAAAAAGGGCAGGTGGCTGCCAGCAGCTTCTCTGTGTCATGTCCCAAAGTCTGATCTGAGGGTGTCTTTAGGATCAGATCTATACGTTTGTTAGTGGCAGGTGTGCGGGGGAGTCTGGAGAGGAAAGCAGTGACACATGGCTTCCCTGTTTGCAGGTGAAGGTGGGATCTGGAAGAAAAAGCATCTTTGCACAGAAGATGGCAGCAAGAAGAGCTGCTGAAAAGGCAGCCACAGCTCCCTCTGCTGCCGAGTGCGTGCAAATAAGATCAGCTGCTCCAGATGCCCTGGATCCTGAAGGATCAGCAGGAGAGGCACCTCTCCCCAGCATCAGGGATGGTACGTGGAAAAGGTTCTGCTTATCCAGCCTACTGTATTTACATAGCCTTAGTAACCATAACATCAGTGCACCTTATCTTTAAATGAGAGTAGCGCTGTTGTCCTCTGTTTAGGAATCTCAAGGTCACTTGGAATGTCTGTGGTGTGACAAGGATTTGAAATGGTCTGAGACCCAAATTAACACTCTAAAAATTGGGTTAGCTTTCTCACTGATTTCCTTTTTACTTCACACAGGGCCAAATAGATTTATTTTTCGAGGTTCTTGTCCTCCTTTTCCTCTCTGTTTGTTATATGTAAAGTTTTTCTTGTTTCACTGTTGATTTCCACGATTTTAGGAAGAGGGTGGTTTTTGTGTCTGATGAAGGTGTTTGAGACCACTGTGATGCGGGTTCTCGCTCCCACCTAGAAGCTGAAAGCTCGGTCTTCCATCACCAGATCCACTGCCATGAGACTATGGCTTTGCTCCATAAGGAGTGCTGTGAGGCAGTGCTGATGAGTCAGTGCCACCTCCAGCAGTTACTTGTCTGACAGCAACGTGACAAGGAAAGATGAAACCAATTCAACTGGTACCAGCATCTCCAGGCTGCTTTTTTTTGTTTGTTTGTTTTGATTTGGTTTGGTTTGGTTTTTTTGTTGGGCAGTCCTATTTGCTTAGGACCACCATGTGTCTGGGTTTTTCCCTAGTACCTTCTTTTTCACATAGAAATAAAGGCCAGGTGTCATTTGAGGGTTATTGCCATTTGGCTAAGGTTTCCATCTGCCCTCACCTCTGTCAGAGAATTGGTAAGAGAACCCCTAGACATGCTGTGCTGTGCGTGCACAAATTCACTATCCAGGTCAACATACTGTGCTTACTGTATATCCTATTACAATTGTGCATGTGTACTTCTGTCTGAGAAATCTCAAAGGGAAACACAGCAGCTCTATAGCTGTGATCCTCTTGAAGTAGAATGCTTCTAAAATGTAGTTCCACAATAGAGGGATCAGAAAGTGGCTTAGCCTCCTAAGCAAGATTGTTGCGGCAGGATCACTAGAAGCAATAGGAGATGAGGGGGAGCTCCATTTCTTGTAGTAACAAAGCGTTTGTGCCTGGTAACCCTCAGCTTAGTTGCTGGTGGTGGGAAGCTTACTGAATCTTTTACCAGGTCACTCTGTCTTCTCATCTCTTTCTACTCAATATGCAAGACAACTGCTATGGAAATGACATCAAACCTTACTCATGTTATGACGGGTGTCACTACTGCTGTTTAAACAGGGGTTTGATGCTTTCGGGGTTGTCTGGTTTAGGGTCATAGGGAGTCACTATATGGAGTCACTATATGGAGTCACTATATGGAGCATATGAACAAAACATAAGGAATAAAGCCACTAAGTCGGGTCCTTGTATAGCGGGCTACAGGACAATTGGGGGGGTCTCACCGACCAAAGGAGCATGTTACCCTGCTAATAGAGTTAATTGAAATGAACCTTTAAAAAGAATTTAGATCAGGTGTTAAAGGAGACTTGATTTTGTTCAGGGTAGGAAATATGCCCCCCCTGCTGGAACTTCTAATGTGTTTAACCCTTAAAGGTGAATACAGGACATTGTTAGAAGCAAACATGACTGTGCTGAGAATGGGTCTTGTATCACTCTGGAAACTGATTTACTTAGTAATTTTAATTCTCTGTCTCACTCAACAGATATTTAGTAGGTTATGGTTCAGCTGACATACGAATGTGGGTTCATGTGTTCTTGGGCAGAGAAAGAATCTAGTATTCGCTAACTTGGAAGAATGCTCTGACTCATCAATTGTGAATTATGCTCCACTTTACCTTTTCTTGCTGTTGCTTTGCATTAAAGAAACAAAATTCCTTTCCCCCCATCCCTCCCCAAACTCCTAAAGAAACAAAGTGGAAATGACGTTTTGTTGTGACATGGGATGAAAGCCCAAATATTTTAGTTTTGTTTGAAGGTAAACTAAACTACTTTACTCCTATTTTAACTTGGCTACCAAGGTAAAAAAAAATTAAATTATGCAAACCTGGTAATGACAAAATTGAGATGCATTCATAATGCTGTAGACACTTAAATCACGAACTGCTTTCTCTACTGGATCTTATAGACAAAGCTGGTGATTTTTTGACCTCTCAGCGGCCTTGTCTCATAACGGGAGAGGGTCTTGGAAGCCAAAAGAGTGAGCAGGAAGCTCAAGCTATTCACAAAGAGAACTTGGAGAAGCTGCGGTCCATGTCTGAAGAAGAGATCCTTCAGGAGCAGGAAAGGCTTCTGGCTCAGCTGGGTATGTGCTTCCCAGAGTGAATTCTAGAGATGTGGAAGTTTACTGAATGTGTAGGTGTCCTGAAGTCTTACCAAATTCACAGGCCAAAGATGGGAGCTGGGGATTCCTGCTCATTGCATATGTGGATAATCTAGCTTCCATGTCATGTCAGTAGTTTATGAGTAAGAATTAAGTGTGAAGAATTAAAGGGCGCTTATTCCTCAGTGAGAAGGGGCTTAGCTTAAGTCTGTCTCATCTCCCCTTTGCTGGGGGACAAGATGGTCCATGCACTCTGTTACTTTGCATACCAAATACCTGGTTACATATACATGTGTTGAGGTCCTAAAATGTAATTCTCTCGAGGAGATAAGAAAGCAAAGCTATTCCTAGGATGGCCATAGTAATGCTGAGGTGAGAGAGAGCCCTTGGTTTTCCCCTCTAAAATACCTAAGACTTGGGCCAGAAGTGTCAGTACCCAGACAGGGGAAGCGTGTGGGCATGTGGGAAATTTCAGTTCAAATCTGTACATGGTAGAGCAGAAAAACTTATAACTAGTCTTGAACTTTGTGAAAAAGTGTTTTAATTATCTGACTGTTGGGTGCAGGCGTTCTGGCAGGGGTTTGGTCTCTGCTTTGGAGCCCTGTCCACAGTGGTGCTCTGGGAATGCATATCACTCACAGCTGATGACAAGATGGGGGAGAACACTGAGTGTGGTATGTTTGATAAGACTTTGTGTGATCTGAGGCACTGTAAAATTTGTTGGTATTGGTTTCAATGATTTTGCATGCTGAAGAAGAGCAGACATACAGATGTAGGTGGCAGACAAGGGTTTTTGAAATTCTCATAATTTCAGATTCTCTAGCATCAAATTTAGATGTGAGTGGCATTTTAGATGCGTAAGTCTCTTGTAGGTTTAGCTTGAAGATCATATTAATAACCTTGACTTCATTGCAAGCAGCATGGGTGTAACTGGAACGGTGGCAAAGGAACTGTGCAAGATAATTGCAGACAGAATGTTTAGGTACATCCTTCATTCAGAGAGCTGAGCTCTCTAAACTACCTGAGGTGAAAAAAAATCTTTTTTTTTTTTTTTTTTTTAACTTCACTGCTTATAACAATGGCAGGTGTATGAAAAATATCTTGTTCATGCACTTTCTTCTTGTGACTGATTTGTGATTTTTGCTCCTTGTCCCCCTCACTCCGTCCTTTGGGATATTAGTGAAGTGAATACTTAGGGAGTTTAAAAAAGGATAGGGTATATTTTAAGTACTTTTGAACAATAAATTATTTTCTAACCCGATGTATTTGTTTATATGCCCTATGGGTTAAAACTGTAGATCTTCAAGTCTTTGAGGCCTTAAGGAAACTGGGAGTAATTTTGGCATTCCCAAAATATATGTGGTTAGGGAATTATGCATGATGAAGCAACTCCTAAACTAAATTGCTGGTTTACAGATGAACTTGGGAACTGGACAGGCACAGAGATGTAGCTTAAAGAGACTTTTTCTCCATATTCAAGAGTGTGAATAATTTGTGGGTGTTTGTTTAATGCTGCCCAGTCTCTCAATTAACCTCTTAGTTATGAAACAGATGAGACTTCATGGTGTGGAGTATGAGGATGGGTGGGCAATTCCATGCTGGGCAGTGTCTTCATGGTCTTATTGCTGATACTATTCTGGTTTTGCCCATGGAGACCCAGGCTTATTTTCTGACGTACTGTGCACAGATTGACATAATCAGTGACTTGTTTGTCACTGTTTGTATGAAATGATGAAATAATGAATACAGTCTTTTCCTTGTTGTGTACAGTGAAGTGTGAGAAAGTGAGAGCTCTGCTTGCATTCAGGAAAAAATATACATGCTTTTCATGAGACTAGACTCCCCTTGCCAAGGGAGGTTTAAACTGCATCATGAGGAGAGTATGCAGCAATCAAGTGTGGGATAGATCCCTGCATCCTCTGTGAACTGTTTCAGAGACATGGGAGTCATTTCCTTTTTGGGATGACTTCCCCAGGTACATAGCGTTTCTGAATTGCTTGTCCTTTGTCCTCCAAAGAATAAATAACCAATGCAGGTGTTATATTCTGTTACTTTATACATCTCTGACACTGCTTATTGGAGTATCTCTGTACCTTCTAGAGGCACAATACACAGGCTCTTACTCTTCACCTCTGGCATAAGCATCCCAACACCATCTTCTAGATGAAGAGCATTCAGAGAGAAGGTGCACTCCATCAAAAATTATGTCGGATATCTGTAGCAGATGTAAAGTAAAATGATGCTATTCTGACATTTTCCTATTTTTGAGCCATAGGAATATTATCTGTCCTTCAAAACACCCCTACCTCCCAAATGTTCCTCTTCTCCAAAGCATGAAGAGAATGGTCACATCTGTTTTCTGGATGTTGTCAGACCATAATTGACTCTCAGGATGGGAAGTCTGTTCGGAACAAACAAGAGCTCCATCTCCTAACATAATATCCAGGCCATGCACTGCAGCTCTAGTGCGATTCAATAAAGAGCAGGTGATTCTTTTTGTGGTGTCTGTTCTGTGTATTCTCGTAGCGTTCAGATTGATGCTACTGAGTGGTCCACAGGCAGGGTAGGCAAGCTGGCAGACCTGGGGTCCTCCCATAAATCACAGACCAGAACTCTCTTCACAATCAATAGTCTTGTTTGGATGTGCCTTTTCAGTGGCAGTGAGGGGGAAAGGAACAATTATTTCTTTATTTGTAAGCTGGGAGAATAACTGGAATTTTTGTGGTTGCTTTGCCTTGAAAGACACTTATCAGCTCTTTCTCTGGTGTCGCCTCACTGGTTAGTTGTACCCAGCTTATGTGCTCAAGAGGTCATAAAGCAGTTAAGTGCCTCAGTTTGAAAAGAAGTGACAGTTGGTACAGAAGAAGAGGGCATGTGGAATGGGAATGAAAAGACTAAAACATAAATAGCAGGAGCTATAGGCATATCAACTATTTTGAGACTTTCTGTCACTTCTCTGTCTGTCTCTTTGTCAATACTTGCAGATTCCAGTTTAGTTGCTTTCTTAAAGTCACGACGTGGTGGCAATGAAGGCCAGAAAAAGGAATTAAAAATGGAACAGAACAGACTGGAGGAGTTTGTAGAATCTCTGCCTGTGGCTCAGCATGGTGTAGGATCATCTCTTTCCATGCAGGAGTCGGGTCTGGAAGAACCTGTAAGAAAGGAAGAAAATACGAAGGTAGAAGTCACAGGTAAGAAACAAAGTGCATGTTGTTAATGTTCTAAACATAAATGTAAGGTTTGTATGGTGTTTGCATCAATCCAGATTGGATTGATGTGGCACTTTGTTAGTTATCCAACTCAGAATTTTATCATGATATTTAAAAAATACATATTTTGCGTTCAAGAAAGAACATCTCTGTTATTTCTAGTTGGGCTCCATAGATTAGAAGGGTGATACACTATGTAACAGAGGTGAGGTATTCAGTGGGAGGTCTTGCTTTGTTTTTGAAATTTGTTTTGAAGTCTCTGAAGGGAAAAGTGTTTTAAACAGTAGGCATCATTGCTCTTCTGTTCAGTTGTGTGAACAGGGAAACAGAAGAGTGTGGTAGTGAGATTCAGCTGCTGTTTGAATAATTTCTTTTAACTGGGACCGGTTGGTGACAAGAGGGTGTTGGGTAGGTAAGAGTTAGTGCTTTGCTCACAGGATAGCATGGAGATGACAGTCAATCTCACTTCAGGGAAATTGCTCATATAGCACATGTATGTCTTATCATGACACTGCTCCTGATGGCCCCACTCTTTGGCTTGTATCTCAGAGCCCATGTGGTGATTTCATAGAATAGTTTGGTTTGGAAGGGACCTTTAAAGTTCATCGAGTCCGACCCCCTGCAACAAGCAGGGACATCCTCAACTAGGTCAGGTTCCACAGGACACGGTTCTTTTCTTTGTGCTGTGGATAGAGGGAAGTATTAAGATGTAGAGTGTTCTTATGCTTTTTTTGGAAGAATTGTACAGAGCTGTTGCCTCTTACGACAGAACTCTTTAATACTCAATATATGCCTGTATGAGGATAAAGCTGCTTTATCCCCAGTAGCTAGAGCAACCCATATATTCTCATGGCAGAGAAAAGTGTTTTCCCCTTAAGATTCTGCTCTTATTATTGCTTTCCTTGGTGCAGTTTTTTCTTTAGCCATTTCTTTTTCTCTGCTCTGATTTTAGGCTCCCATTCTCATCTTCCCCACGCTTTTGTTCATAGCACGTCTCTCTCCCTCGTTAGCATGCTTCTCCCAGTTTCATGTCAATTTTTGGCTCTCTCCATCTCTCGATCCTTTCCTCTGATGCATTCTTTGTGTCCCAGTGCAACGTGCAGACTGATTAAAGAGGTCTCTGAATCACTTCTGGATTTCGGCTTGGTGTTTGCAAGAGATAACAACTGTTTACTGTTTTCTTGATGAGGGGGATGAGTCTGTGAGTGTATGTGTGTGTACACGTGCAGGAGAAGGAAAGCTGAGCTTCTTATTGAGGAAAATACTTCACTGAACAGTCCTTTTGCTGTTTCTCCCCAAGTTTTACTTTTCCATGAACCCATCTTAATCAAAAGGACTATTTTTAGTTCTTTTTAGTTCCAGAACAATCGAGCGCACCAGTAACACCAGATTAAGTGACATTCTTTTAGTCACCTGGGAGCAATAGAAGCAGGTTGTTCAGCCTGTAAAGACTGAACAAGATTGTAATAGTGCTCTTGGGAATAGCTCAGTGTTCAGAGCATCGTGTGCTGACAACATCTTTTGCTTCCCATGGAAGACTGCACAGGAAGGGGGAAGAGGAGTTTTTCCAGGATATTTGAAATAACAAAGAAAGGATGAGCTGGAACACGGTTATAAAAACCAAGGGAAGGCTTTCCGGCACCTGAGTTTATGCCTGCAACCCATCTTGGCCAACAGGAGATGCAAAATATTAATTTGACATTAGCACTTAGTGTTGGGATTTTGCATCTGGTTGTGCTCAGAAGTAAACTCATCATGAATAACCCAGCAGAAATGGCCATTCTGAATTTTCCCAGGGAGAGGATGATGACACAAAGCAATGGGATTGCTCAGAAGTCAAACCTGTCTCTCTAATGAGATAAAAGGCTACTGTTTCTAATAAACAAGATGGTCAAGCCTTTATCCAGCAACTTGTAATCTTATCAAATGGAAAAGTAAATTCTGGCACCAAGACAAAAGGGAAAGCAAAGCAGAAGGGAAGAGGTTGGGTGGTAGCCTTTAATATAACCCAAGTCTGAAAAAGTTCAGTACAAACATTGCGTTCACACTGTCAGCTTGTGTTTCTGTAAAGGGATTTCTCAGTAACTGAGCAATCTACCGATGCCTTGGAATGTATATCCGTCTTTTCCTGTTGACAAGATCATAATACTAAGGACTGGTGGTAATATGTGTAATCCTATTCATAGAATGATTAACTCAACCCTATCAATTTAGTGATTAACGGAGGAGAAAACAACTTGTTGCATTACAGATGTCAATAGATTTCATTTTTCTGCTGATTTTATTTCCTCTAGTTTTACACCTACCACCCACAAACATTCCACTTCCTTACATTTCAGATGCTTTTTCCTTCTCTTCAATTAAAATGTGTGCTGAGCCTTTGGCTGAAATTCTGTGGAACAGCTTTCTGGCTGGGGAAAATAACTCTGTGCTTGGTTGCTTGCCTGACTCAATACCACATTGATCATAAGGGTGAAGCTTCATCCTAGAAAGGATGAGTGCCCTTCCTGAAAGTTTATCTGCTAATTGGAGGAAAGAAAAAGGTTAGGTTTCAGGCCAGTTATCAGCAGGAAAAGATCTGATGAAAGAAGAGCATCTCAGTGGGACTTATTGTTTCTTGCAAGAGAAGACCGGAGCACTAGGATTAATAGCTGCAATGCAAAGGAGTTCTGGGCTGCTCCAGCAGGAGTGATGCTGCTGCTTTTCATGCCCTCAGACTTGCCTGTTCCTGTCCTTACATGTGATTTCTCTTGAGATAGCAAAGACTTCTTAGTTCATCTCTTCTCATGCTGGTATAGGGTAGTATCCTAGTAGCAAAGCGTTACCTTTCCTAGTGTTCAGATCACTTCCTGTCACATCTCTCCTGTCCCTTCACTTGTGAGATTCTTCCACATGCTGATCTGTCTCTTTCCTAGGGCAACTCTTGTGATGTCAGGCATTAATGTCTTGTTTCTCAAATTCTTCTAGTCAAAGCTCTTTATAAAGTTAAATCAGTAATTTCTTCCTTTAGTACTTGCACCTTTGAAATTCTTGTTCAACTGTCCGGTTTCCCCACTGAGCTGTTTCTCAGGCAAGCTGTGTAAATTTTCAGCTGTTTTGATCTTTTCTTCCCAAGCTGATCTCCTTAAGCCTTTAGAGGAGGACACAGAATGAAGAGCAGCATAGCAAATGCGACAAAAGCACGAATAGCAGTCTTTGTGCTCTCTCCAGTGCATCTAGGCTGAAATACCGGCTTCCAATAATTTGCTTGGGCCTCTGCATTAATACTTTTGAATCATTTCACATCTCCCCTAACACCCCCCTCTTTGGATGATATTAGTTTGCTTTCTCAAAAGTAGGGCTAATAATATTTTTCTGCCCTGGTTCTGATCACTTGCCTTATTTGTGTCCTGACTTCTGTTCAACTTCTCCCAAATTAGCCTTGTCTGTGAATTTCATTACAGTGCTGTTTACTTCCTCTTCTAGCTCTCATGAAAGATGTAAACAGCTTTAAAGCTTTGATGCTTATGCATCAGCCAACAGTCAGTTTGAAAATCGTTTTCTTCTTATTTCACATGAATCCTATATTTGATGCAGTCTTTAAGCCAAGTAGGTTGGCAAAGAGGGAAAAGTATTTTCTTCATCCCTGCCTTGGAAGGTAAGACTGCCATTTTTTCCCCCCTACAAAGATGATGATCTGCCTGTGAAGCCCAAGAAGGAATGGATTCACATGGACAATGTGGAGTTTGAGAAGCTGGAATGGATGAAAGATTTACCCTCACCCCGGCAGAAGAAAACCAAAAAGGTTTGAAAGCAGAAACTGTTATTTTTCATGTTTGTGTCTGGATCATGTTTCTTAGCAGTAAGTTTTGAAGACTTCCAAAAACTAGTCCTCTGGTTACTCAATCTGTAAGATTTCATCAGGCTGAGAGATTCCCCAGTTTCTTCCACAGGGTGGGATGATACGTGGTCAATTCAGTCTGTAGTGCTTAAGAGATCTAGGAAGCGAGAGTCTAGCAACTGTAATCTGGGATGAGACAGGTCTGAAAGCTAAGAAAAAAAGGAAAGAGGGGAATAAATTTTTTTAAGAATTTGAGGCCTGAGTTTTTGAACTGTCGCTTTCCAGCAGTTGATGCAAGAAGTATTTTAAGTGATGAATGGAGTGGAAGGCAATAGAAACAATCTTTTTCTCCCTCCACCCTTTTATTGTAGGGAATGCAAGCTCGATTCAGTTTAAAAGGAGAATTAATTCCTGCAGATGCTGATTTACCGACACATCTAGGCCTGCATCACCATGGAGAAGAGGCAGAGGTAGGTGTAACGTAGTAGAAAGGGCACACTCATTTCCGTTTTCTGTGTTTGACTTGGCAGATTCCTTTCGTGTCGAGCCTTTTTAGTGACAAAAACCTTAGGAAAGTGCGGACGGGTGATTTTCTTTAGAAACAAGCTCCTGAAGAGAAGTTGGGTCTGCATGCATTAACTGCTTTACTTTCAGAAAACTCCATTAATGCTTTTTCCCTTTAATGCCATTAAGGATCTGTGGTGTTGGAAAACAGTGCAGATACATCCTTTTCTTAAGAAGTTCTGTTTTCTCTTGTCGCATCAATGATTAGAATCTCTTTTGCAATTGCCACAGAGCAGCAAACAACATTGAATTGCAGTTTATCTCCCGTTATGCCATATTTTACAGCTAATCTTATTTTAAGGGGCCTGTTTTTACCTATAGCTGAGGTTTTTGTTGTTTTTCTTTCCCCATTTAGAGGGCTGGTTATTCTCTCCAAGAGCTCTTTCATTTGTCTCGCAGCCAAGTTATTCAACAGAGGACACTGGCTCTACAGGTCTTGGGTCGTATTGTTCAAAAGGTAAGTCACTTTCCATGGAATTCCTCCCCATAATTCAAGTTTCTGGTGGATCAGGGCCCAGATCCTCTGATACTAGTTGTTTGCTTTCTACTATTCAACGAAGGTGAGCAAAATCACCAGCAGGGCATTCTTTTTTACCGAGGATCTCCTTACTGTTAGAAAAGTTAAGTGTTGGGACATAACAAACTGAGTTTCAGGTTTTTCTGGAGGGAAATGCTTCCAAGTGTTGTTCAGCAGCAGTGCTGCAACTTCAGTCCTGTTGTTACTTTGGACACAAGTTATTTTTTTGGTGTTACTTTCGTGACAAACCTATCCTTGGCAATGACCCTTTCACTCCTGTTGTCTGAGCCAGCTTCATGATATGCTATTTCTGTAGGAGGTGAGAATGAGCCAGCCTACTCATTGAGCAATGTGCCAACAGCATAAATCAAAATGAATATTTACTTCTATGCACATTTCCACCTAACTCTTAGGGGAAGTGCTAACCTTCCCTCCAACAGTAGTGGAGGCAGAGAAGAAGAAACAGTGTGGTTTTGAGAAGAGCGATGGGGCAGAATAGGGTGAAGTCAGAAGATGGGTCCAGACTTTAGAAAGAAAGGTTTCCTCCATTAAGGAACTGGAGTTGCGTGCCTCTGTAGAATAAAAAGAGGAGAAAATAAAGGAAAAAAACCCTGCACACAGTTTAGCTGCTTTACAGTAGAAATGGGAAGAGGCAAACATGCAGAATGTTGAGATGTACCCAGTTGAGATGTGACAGCTTTAACACTGCCTCTGTGTGGCATACATTTCAGGCCAGGGCTGGAGAGTTTGCTTCCTCCTTGAAGGGCAGCATTCTGCGTCTGCTGCTTGATGCTGGGTTTCTCTTCTTGCTGCGCTTCTCCCTGGATGATGCGGTGGATAATGTCATGGCAGCATCTGTTGGTGCTCTCCGGGCTCTGCTGGTGTCACTTGATGATGAGGTGAGACAACCATTAAGTGCCTGGGTTTGATTTCATGCTGAGCTGTTTACAGGAATCAGAATGAGAAGACATGGTAAGTAGCTTGAACAAAGGCTTGCTGGATGGGTTAGCTTAATCGTCAATAGAATGCCATTGCTGTGCTTTGGGACAGACAAGGGAGTGTTATCCCAGTTTGAGAGATTCAGACATTTTTTCTCCTGTTTGAATTACCTCTGCCCCATGATTAAATTCAGTGCAGGCTGCTGAGGTTCTCTTCCTTTTGACATCTTTACAATCTAGATCAGGCCACTACTAATGTATGTGTACAATTTAGTGTTTTTAATATGACCTCTTGTGTTGTTGGCTTCTTGCTTTGTAGTTTTCTTGCTTTTGAACAGATTAAATATTCTCCCCGCTTTCCCTTACGCCTCATAATGATGCTGTTTTCTTTTTCTCTCATTGCCCATTTTCTGCTGTTCTCATGTGCTTTTCTTACACTGATAAATACTTAATTTCGCCTTCTCATGTGTCTATTTTCTCCTTGATGCTTTTTTTCCTGTTAAAAGGTTGAAACTTCTTTTGAGTGTTCAGAGATACTAGAGAGCCCTGAACGGCAATATTAAGATGTCTTCCTGGTTGAACAGAAGCAGTCCATTATAGGCAAAGCATGCTGTGGGCTGTTTCAGGTTCCTTCCATGAGCTGCTCCTGTGTCAGACTGCAAAGGGGCTGGTGATAGAGTGGGTAGATCTCAAGAAGCCCCTGCAACTTCTGCCAGGCCTTTAGAGCTATCCCTAGTAGGGAGGCAGGAGAAATGAAGGACTGGGTAGCTTTCTCCACATCTTGCTCCTTTTCTAAGCTATGAGCCTAATGGTGTTCTGTTAGACGAGTCCTGCCCACCCATGCCGGGTAATTAATGCTATGAATCAGCTTCTTAATGTTCTTTTCTTTCTTCTGATATTACTCTGGTTTATAACTGTCTGTAGTGCTCTGATTCTCAGATCAAAGCTTGTGGCGTGATGTCTTGTATAAGTGGGGATTGCTGACTCTCTCGATGCCAAAAGCAGCACTGTGAGTGCTGTGTCAGTATGTTTTCTCATTTGGAGAGTCCTTCCTAGAGTCTCATGCTGCTGAGTTTCAAAAGGTCTCTGAGGAAGGGACAGGGCTGGAAGCCTGGCCTTTTGCTCCAGGATTTGTAAGACAAACAGGATTTATCCCCACTATAAACACAGAAGATAATACACATAAAAATCGTGCTGTCTGAAGGTTTTGTTCATTCATCAATGGCTATTTCTCTTTGTTTGCTTCGAAGACCCAGATACTAAGTCTTGTGCTTTTTCTTCTCTTAGTGGAAGCAAGGCTATAGTCCCAAACTCTCTATTCTAGATGGACTCATGGCTTCATCCCCTAAAGTCAGGCCTCTTCTGACCATGTCATTCACTCACTTACCAACTTTGTTTAATATTGCCTTTTTTTGTTTTTAATGTCTGATAATAACTTGCGCTCCTTTGGCACTTCCATTTGAAATTTTTCAAAACAGCTCAGGGTTTAGTTGATATATATCTACCATTATTTTCTGACTAATGTGGTAGTTGTTTCTGATTGCCAGTTCAGGAAATGGAAGTTTAAAGCAGTTATTAAGTAGTGCCAGCATTCGATTTGACTGTCTTTTATATTCTAAAACATTTGGGGGGAAGTAGGTCTGCTATGGGAGCAATCCCCTCTCTGAAGAGTTGAAAGCTCACTTACTGCAGTATTGCCCTAGAACTTGAGGCTATCTGACACTGTCATTAGCTGTGAACCATAAAGTTTTGGTTTTTTATTTGCTGAAGCTGAGGGGTGTTCAAACAAGCATGAACAGATGCGCCAGGCAGTCTTTATTTTAACATACCAATTTTTGCATGACCATTCTGTATTATTTGTGACTTAAGTTCCACGCAGGTCCCTAAATGGGAATAGAGCCAATAAATGCCAAATGCCACTTTAACTTCTAGAGCCTTCGTGGTTTATGTATTTATTTTTATCTTAAACTTTTTTCAGTTAGGCTGCATTTCTGTTACCTGTGTAGTGAATTTAATTCACCTCACAGTAATTGCTTTTCATGGTTTCCCAAGTGTCTGTGGGTCATAGGTTAAAATCACTTTCCTGAAAAAACATTGCATTCTACTTGTACGTGTTTAGAATACCCTTTATTGTGCTCCTGTTTTCCTGGGGTTAGGTGGGAATCACTAAAGCATTCTGTAATCAAAAGCATCCTTGAAAGTTTTTTGTCTTCCATGATTTCTTTATGACAATTTTATTTTATGTGCTTTTACTCTCCTTATAGAAATACCTTGATTGGACTTTCTCATGGTACCAAGGGATGGCTACATTCCCCTTTGTCCCCAACAATGAGGAGGAAGAAGACGAGGAAGAGGAAGAATTAAATGGGACAAAGAAGTCTCAAGATAAAAAATTAAAGGATGAAAACAAGCCAGATCCAGATGTGGCCCGATATGATGTTGTAAAGGTAAGCACAGAGCTAGACCTGAAATCTTTTTAGGAAAATGGGCTCTGCACGGTAGCTATGTGTGCTGTTGAAATGTCTGCCCTCCTGTGTATGCTATTAATATAGTTCTGAACAAGAATTAGAACTCTTCCCTGGCTGTTGGATGTTATGTTTCTGTCATATATTACCAGGAGGGTAATTTTATTGATCTCTAAAAATGTTGAGACTTGACCTGTGTGATTTCAGTATCATTAAGTATCTCTAACTTCCTCTAGGGAAACTGGAAACACTGATGACCTTGTAAGACCTGCTGAAAGACTGTACAAAGACATGATTTTCAAGCTCACTTACTTGAGCTAAAAGTGAAAAGGTTCTAACCACTATTAAAGTTTCTGTATGCGCTTTCGTAGAGTTAAACATGGGCATTACAGCTAGATAGTTCAAAACTAGTTAGACTTGTACAATGACATTCTTTTTGTGTCTGACATAAGGTGGCTACTTAGCATTTCGCCAGTTTCATTCTTCATATTTGCATTTCTCAGATAGAGTTGCAGCATTTGGAATGAATTCCTCACATATTTAAGCCTAATCCTGCATTCCTGACAGGAGATCTAAAAATAACAACTTTGTTATCTCAAATGCAACCTTGGTGGAGCTAATGCGACTGTCTTGCCTGCTGCAATCATTAAAACCTGTGATCACATCACTTAGTCTGTGTGCTTGAGTGTGTGTTTGAATGGCACTTGGTTAAAAGCTTCACTGGGAAAATGAATTGCTGTACTTGAGCATCTGGTCTCGTTTAGAGGCTTTGTGATTCCAGATGTATTCTACTAGGTGACACTGTTTAAAAAGCTTAACAAAAGAGTTGTAGACAGAAGAGATGAGATCAGTTTGTGATTCTGGAAACAGTTGTGTGGTTCAGCATAATGGATTTTAACTTATTCCAAGTGGCCCGAACTCAGAAGATATTTGAGATAAAATTCTCCACTGTTACAGTTGTTGTTATGAAATTCCGTTTCACACCTGCTTATTGGCTGTTACAACCCAATTATTCCACACAGTGGGAAAAGGAGTACTTAAACTAGCAGCTGAACTCGATCAGGCCTAGAACTACCACTTTGCTTGGCTGCAACTTTTTAAAAGTATCAGTACTATGAACTCGGGTGTTGTGGAGTTGCCTTTTCGCAGAACTAGGAATACATAACACTGTCACTTAAACTAAAAATTTGTTTCCTAGCACCACCACTGGTCATGGTCTTCTGCTCTGTGAAGCATAAAATAAAAATCACATCGTCTCTCTTTTCCTGCTGCAAAATAGAAATTGGTGTCTGTTCTCTGCTTCTGTCAGTTTTTTCTGACATAACAGGTACTATCAGACAGAGTGCCGCATTAGGCGGAGGTGGTGTCCAGCCAAAATGATTCAAGGAACATGAGAACCCTTTTCAGCCACGTTGGGTTGTAGTAGTCATTTATAGGGAAGGTTGTTTTCCTACTCCCTGTTACTTACAGTTTCATGCTCTGGAAAACACAAGTACCCAAACCCCACCAGTGGTCTGATTCAGAACAGAAGTTCAGTTGTTCCTGCTCTCTTGAGCTAACTCTCGCTCATTTGCTAGCGTACTGGCAAATCTGCAGAAACGTATCTCTTTGTTTCCCCACTGGTAATTTTAAAACCTCTCTGCAGAAGATGTAATTGAATCTGCTTTTGTCTTCCAGCAACTGCAGTTGAAAGAGCAATCGTTAAGAGCATAATGGATTTTTTTTTTATTTTTTTTTTTTCTCCCTCTCCTTTCAGGGACTTTTGAAGACACGGATCCAGCACCGGCTGAGGTACATCCTGGAGGTGGTGCGACCTGTTCCAACAGTAGTCCTGGATATACTGCACATCCTCACCCACATAGCAAGGCACTCCTCTGAAGCATGCAGCCAGGTAAATCTCCCATTGTGCAGGAGCTCTGGAATGGTAGAGAAAGGTTTGAAAAAGGGAACAAAGAAGCAGGTAAAGTTATGGCAAGGAGATTAGACAAAGTTGTGTGTTTTGCATGTCTCCTGCATGTTTGTATAATTGCATACCTTTAGTTATTTGTGCTGCCTACTATTTCTCTGCAGCTTCTTGACTGTCCTCGGTTGATTGAGACCATTGTCAGGGAATTTCTCCCTACCCAGTGGGATCCCCAAGTGGCCGAACCAGGGTGTTTACTCACCAGCCTCCATGGAGTTCCTTGCGCCACTGCTATGAAGTTCATCAGAGTGTTGGCATCTGGAGGCCGAAATGCAACAGCCAGGCTGGTGAGTGATTCTCAGAAGAGCTTTTCTGATTGTAGAGACCTTTGTTCTCTGTGCCTTACTTTCCAAGTTAAGATAGAGGATTAATTGGAGGTGACTGAGCTGAAGCTGAAATAATCATTGTGAAGAAGGTGCGTATGTATGTTTTGAAGGAATTGTTGACAGCTTCATACTAATGATGCTTTCTGCTGCGTACCAGTAGAACAATGGTCTCAAGGTTTTCTCTGTTTTTTGTTTTATGTGGCGCAGTTATGCAAAACCATATAGCACAGCTCAGTGATACTGACCAACAGCAGATGTTTGGAGCGCACATTGGTGTGTGATGCTCTGTACTCTCCCATGTTCCAGTGATAGGCAGCTTAGAACTTTATAAACCAGAGATTTAATCGCTCTCCTTGTGTTTTACAACTCTGGTTGAACTTTCCTGCCATTCGTTTGTCTTAATAACTCTGAGGATAATTTATCAGTATTTCCAACCACTCTTAATCTACTTCTGGACAGGTTTTCCACTTCAGAGATAATTGCATTCACTCATATAGATCATCACACTGGTGCTATAAATGCATAACATCTACCAAGAGCAGCACCCATTACAGTGCAATGAGCACCTCTTAGGGGTTTTGGTTCAGTATTGTTAATAGTACCTAATAAATTGCCACCCGGGAAATTGCTAACATCAGCAGAAGAACACCAGTCTGTGCTATAAAAATACAGAGAATAATGTGCTGATAATGGATAGTGGGATATTTAGAGGCTGTTAAATGGTGCTAGGAACATAATAGAAAATCTCTGAATTTTACTCTGTTTCAGGCTTTGTGTACTACAGGTGTTTCAAGGCATGCAAAAACTGCTTACAAGGTTCCTGACACTCAGGCTTTTGTTCTGTTGCACTCTCGTATAGCTTGTTACAGGCACTTATACATGGGAATGAAAGATAATCAAAAACTAAATCAAAATCATCAATGTAGGAACTTATTTTAGCTAAAACCAAAATTCTTCCATCTTCCTCCTCTGCAAGTAAATTTGACTTTGCCCCCTGTTCTGTAGGAGAGGTGTCAGAATTCATAGTTTGATTCATCAGCTCCTTTGCTTTCTTGCTGGTGTACATTGATTTCCCTACAAGATGTCTCTAAAGCATTTGAATTTTAAATTATCTATAATATGTCCTTGTGTTGGAAAAAGACATTGTTATCTCATTTGTTTAGACAGAGCACACACAAGCTTTTGTATGTGTGGGAGAAGGAAAGAGAAGCTTTTTTTTATGCTTAAGCAAAAATATCTAGTTGTTGGGGAGGATAAAAATTATTTCTAGAGAACTGCAAATGAGTCATGTCATGCTTCATTCAATACTAAAATAACCTCAGAACATTTCCAAGGCATCAAAATTCTGTAATCTTATAAAAGTAATAGGCAGGAGGTACCTTTTTAATAAACACAGAATCATAGAAAGACTTAGGTTGTAGGACCTCTGAAAGCCATTTGGTGTGACCTCCCAAAAAGAATATTGGCATCAATTTAGTACTTTTGTACCCAGTGTTTTTCACAAGATACATCTTTACATGTAATCTTGATTAATAGAGTTCTATTTATGACTACTTAAAGAAGGATAATTTTTTTTTTTTTTTAATCAGTTAAATGCTGCAGAGAGCATCCAAAACAGGAGTGTGTGTGGGCTAGACAAACCTCCGTCAGGAATGATTTAGGCGTAGTTGATTTGTGTCAGGAATGGATTAGGTAACACCTAGGCATCCCTTCCAGGAATATTTCTCTCCTAATAGCCATTGACCATTTATTGATCCTTTGTAGTGCACTCCCTAAGATTACACAAGATAAAGACAGATTTGAACAGTGCAAGAGGAGTTTGGAATGAGCTGAATTGAAATCTGCAGCTCTTTTGGTGTGTCAGAGTAATGAGGTAATGATGCATGCAACTGTTGTCTCTTAGCCCTTGATCTTTTTTGTTGTTTGTTCTTTTCTTTTTTGTTTGTTTTACAGCTTAACAAATTTGAAATGAAAAGTCGGTTAAGTCGATTTATAGCTGAAGACCCGCTGGATCTGCCGCTGCCAAGGGAAGAAGCCATCAGGCTAAGCACCGAAGCCTTCCGGTTGTGGGCTGTGGCGGCTGGCTATGGCCAGGCCTGTGATCTCTACAGGTACAGTCCAGAGCTGGAGAAATGGGGGTGGAGGGCACAACAGAGAAAATGGACATCCTGTTCTAGAGAGGCAAATATAGGGGTCTCCAGGCTCAGTCTCTACTCCCTTCAGGGAGTCTTACCTCCCTTTCTCTAGCCTCCTGCAGTAAAACTCAGTTTCTGAAGGTATTTGTGTTGAGTATTGTCTTTTTTCTGGTTGTCCTTTATCTCCTGTGTTTAAGCACTGGTATTTTGTTGTTTCTCTTCTGTACTATAGGAGATCACTTTAACTTTTTACGGCTGCATCTTTTTCCCTTTGAAGGCATGAATAATCTGTGCTTGTGTGCCATCAAGACACATAGTTTGCAGCACACCTAGGACTGACTGATGACCTAAAGGCAGTCTGTGGGCAGCAGTCACCAGCATGCATGCTAAGTGAGGTGACTGCATGCTGCATCAACTTTCAGTTCAGTACAAGTTCTTGTGCTTGACCATCAGGGTCTGCACTGGAATTAAGTCTGACCTACCTCAAGCATTGAATCTTCTTCCTCTAGTTGCACTGACTTGGAAGCACAGAGATAGCTATGGAGTTGCTCTGAAGAGGGGTAAAAGGGAGGCCAGTATTAAGTTTCAGAAGGGAGATTCTGTCTCTGCAACAATATTTTGTGTTCTCCAGCCCAGTCAGGTGTATTGGTTAATAAGGAGTAAAAACTGTGTATAATTTTTTAGCACTGTAAGTAATGTTGAGAAAAGAGGAAGAGCAGAAGATTCCTTAAATTTGCATGATTATAACTGTGGATACTTTGGCTGAGAATTTGAGAACTAGGGAAACAAGAAAAAAATAAAAGTAGTTTTTCCAAGAGATTATCAGAATGCTTGGAGGCAGAGTATTAGGTAGGTCCCATTCAGATTAATTTGGAATGACAGTGTTCTTTCTTTGTCATCTTTTTTCCACGTCTGTTTATTTTTGTTATTTTGGTGGTGGTGATGGTTCTCATAATCTCATTTTAGCAATCTTTATAAATACGTGATGGGAGGGTGTAAAGAAGATAAAGCCAGGTTCTTCCAGTGGTATGAAGTGAAAGTACAAGAAGCAATGTGCACGGATGGAAATACAGGAAATTTCACTTAAGTATAAGAAAAAAATGCTAACTGTGAAGGTGATCAAACACTGGAGCAGGTTGCACAGGGAGATTGTGGACTCTCCATCCTTGAAGATATTCAGAATCCAACTGGACATGTTCCTGGGCAAATTGCTCTAGCTGACCTGGCTTGAGCAGGGAATTGAACTATAGATGATGTCCAGAGACCCCTTCCAACCTCATCTATTCTGTGATTCATACTATAGGGACCTCTACCCTGTGCTGGTGAGGATACTGCAGTCCCTGCCTGAATTGCTCAGCACTTGTCGTGGGAAGAGCCCTATGATTGAGTTGGCTGTCCAGCGAGCTACGGCAGTTGTTACTCTGCTGATACATGTGACGCAAACAGCAGGCTACACGGCAGAGCTGCAGGCCAAGCTGAGCAGGTAGACCCTCTCTGTCACTAGTTCAGTGTATCTGAGTAGTTGGCATCCTGTCTTCCCTCTCTTTGGTTTGGAGACCTGGCTATCACCTTCTTTTTTTTCCTTCTTTTTGGGTGGTTTACTGTCCCACGTGTGAATCCCTGCATGGTGGGGTGTATTGCCTCTGATACAAGGTCAGAAGGGGTATCTAGTCTGACCAGCTAGGCTGGTAAGAGGCAGGAGTAAAAAAATCTGTATTCAGCTATGGGGCTAAGGGCAGTGTTAGCCCTGCTGAAAGGAGCTAGGAAGTTCCTTTGACCTGCCCTTTGGGGAAAAGAAAGTAACCTCCCTGAGGTTTGGAGGAAAGAACCTCTCTGCAGAGACCAAGATGGGTCAGGATTAAGAGGTGGTTGGTTTTGATAGACATCAAAGCAGTGGATTTGCTGAAGACACAGGTACTTCTTCTGGTGAAAAGCAAGAAACTCTTTAACTAAAGCTGGGTACTGAGGTAGTGTGTCCAGTAAAATTAGAGCATAGCTCAAGGACAGAGCAGTGTAGGTGAAGAAACTTCAGCTTTCATGCAGAGATTCTGCATCCGTCCTTTCTTCCTAAATTGATTTGGTCTGGTCTGTGGAAATGTGCAAAGACTTTTTTTCCCCTGGTGGGTGTTGTTGGGTATTGCCTTCCGGACTATATGCAATTGGAAATTTTGCTATTAAAAATGATGCTTTAGAGAGACAATTGTTTGAGATGTATTTGCTATCCTGTGTCATTCTTCCATTGTGTTTCAGTAATAGCTCAGAAGATAGTGAACAGATTCCACCTCCTCCAGTAGTGTGGAATCAAGTGTCAGGCTTACAGCCCTTCCTTGAGACCAGCCTGAAAAAATTCCTCCAGGAGATATCCCACACAGAAACTTGGCAAACTCTACAGCCTCTGACCACGACTTATGTGATCTACCTGGGAGTTTATTACAGTGCTTGCAGCCAACAGGTAAGGCCTGAAAATACAGGGTGTCTTTTTGTCTCACCAGCATCAGCTTGTGTATTACCTCTGAAAACCTGAACTTACAGGCAATGCTGAAAAAGACAGATGTTGAGGCATCTAGCTGAGGACTAGATTTTGTTTACCACAGCTCATATCTAGGCTGCATGGCATTTAGGGTCAGATAAGTCTGCTGATCCTTCACGTTAGCAGTGCCAAATATCACTGTCTTCCTTTCTTCCTCTGGGCTCAGAGTCTCAATCAAGATATGTGGTAGTGCTGTGACTGTTCTGATTTACTGCAGAGATCCAAAGCATGAAGCAAATATGACCTAATTTAGTTTGGCAGTCCTTTCCCCTTGTGGGGTAAATCAAGTTGCGCATTTTTGCATTTGCTGTGGTCTGAGAGCTTACATGTGGACAGCTACACTGCAATAATCTAGTTGGAAGATTGAGCGTTGAGGGTCATGCCATATGAACTTTGGATAGGAAACAAAGATAAATTTATTTGCTGCCCCACTGACATTCGAGGTCAAATTCTATAACCCAGTTACAGTTGTAGTATGTGACCATCTTTTAAAGTGAGTTTTCTGAAGGTGACACATCAGTGTGATGCTGTTGAAGAATAATGTCTTATACTTTAGCTACCTTAAAGATTCATGTTCTAAAGATAAATACAAGTTTCCTCTTTACTGCCCAACTGACATGTCCGAGTTCTGACCTGGAAGAGCTGTCTTCAGGGTGTGAGGGTAATTTAATGGCTGTAGTTATTCACACTTCTGCAACTCCTCTGAAACTTGCCCAAAGCAACTGAGTTTGTTAGTTGTGGCTGGAGTGGAGACCACCAGTATCTTTCAAAGATGTCTTCAGTGCCCCAAAGGTTGGTAGTATCCTTCACAAGCTGTCATTAGGTCCTGAGCATTAGAGGACCAGGATAACCAAGAGATTAATACTCCTTTTCAATCTTTCTAGATATCCCAGAAGAGTGGCTGACAAAATAATTTCTTACGTCCTTAAACTATGACATAAGACTTTTTTATTTCCACTTAAAAAGAAGTTCAATCATCTACCTGTGGTTACCTAATCTAATTTAAAAAAATTAAAATAAAATTGCATGTAGCACACTTGAATGGACTAGTGCAAAAAAAAAATCAACTTGTATAGTAACTAGATTAGTGTATACCGGGACCCTCTTGGAATATTTTTGTTAGACGACTAAGAACTAAGGTTAACATCTTTGTGTAGATGTTACTGATTTCTGGAGGGGGATTTGACTTGGGGGGGAAAATTAGATTTTATGTTATAGAAATGAGTATTTCTGTATCCTAAAGCAGCATTCTAATGAAAGGAAAGAACATTAAAATTTGCCAGCATGTTCCTTCAACCTGGAATATTGCTTACTAGGGTCGGAAGAATTCGGATGGTTCTCTAAAAGCCACAGATCCTCCTCTGTGCAGTGTTCATCCTCAGTCATGCTTTGATGGGTAGGTCAATTGCACTTTATACAGTTGATTTTTTTTTTTTTTTTTGGTAATAGTTTTTTTGGAGACCCTCATGGTGCCACTCTGCTTTCTCAAGATAGTTCTGATCACCTTTGTGTCATCTTCAAGTTAAATGGAAAGATTAGCATGTAGATGGTATGGGGAGGGGGATTTAGCCACTTAGGGCAAGTTTTCATTTAGAGAACCTCGATCTCAAGGATCCCATACCTTACTTCCAGCCAATTAAGAAATCTGTGTGATGCATTTTAATACTCAAGTGCGAGAACACCTGGAGGTGCCAGCTCTCAGCTTCCACGCTACCAGCAGTGAGGCCAGCTCTAACCTAGAGCAGTACCACTATGTAGATGATGTGGTCTGGCAAGAAGATAATAAACATGGAGAAAGTAATTAAATCAACCTGTCTTTTTACGCTCACTGGAATGCCTTCATTCATCATCTTTTCCTGTCTTTCTCCATGTCTCCTGCAGCCATCAGTCAATCCAATTGACTGCTTAGAGGAACTGGAACGTTTGACATCTGAGGTGCTGCAGCCCCTTCTCAGCCAGCCAGCCATACACAGCATGTGGGACTTGCTCAGGTAAAATCATTTCACTGCTAAGATGCTGTTGCCAGAAGCTAAGGGAGCCTCGTTTCTGTACTGTACTGTGTGGCAGTTTTCCTTCTCCCATTTCTTTGCCCTGTACGTATGTGCCCCATATGTGTGAATCAGAGTGCCTCTGTCTACACCCTGCTTTGTCCTCTCTCCCCTCACAGCAAATAGCATGATGGCCACAGAGGTTCTCCAGTTCCTCCTTTCCTGGTGGTGCTGCTGCAGGGTCTGCATCTCTGCCCTTCCATGTAGCTGTGTTTTTTCATATCAATTGCAGATTGATTTTAGCCACCCTTGGCTTTGATTCTTCTTTGGTTTCACTGGTTTAAAAAAAAAAAAAGTAACATCGATTTGAGTCTCTCTTACATCAGGGAGGTGAGTGTGTGTGTGTGTGTGCATGTACCATTCATGTGCTCTATGTGATGCTGCTTATATAAAATAATTTAAACTAGACTCTTGCCTTTAAGCTCCTGCAGAGCTTCATTAAGGCTTTGAAAGCCCCTGCAAGAAAGTGAAAGGACAGGTAGCAAACTGTTCTTTCAGACATTTGGGTAACATAAGCTGTGTCTCTGGCTCTGGGAAGTGTTAAGCACTGCAGATATTCTGTCTTTCTGCTGTAGAGGGAGCCTCCCTACTAGCTTGTGATCAATCCTCTGGAGAGGGGGAACCTAAAAGGCCTAACTTGTAGTCAAGGAGACATCTGGCTGCTTCTGAGAACGTCTGATATAAGGGGCACCTGAAATCTTTGGTTTTAAGTGGTATTTGAATGGTCACCAAACAGTTTGGGCCATGTTCTTTCATGACTGAGAACTGAGGTCTGAAGCTCTTAGCACCAAAGCTTCCAACACCAGAGCATTCATTAGACCCTTTTCTGCCTGTCCTTGAGGTCTGAAAACAATGAGTTTGATCAGGCTGTAAAAGCCCATCAGCAAGAATTCTCCTAGGCTGTTCTTAACACTAGCTGGTAAAAATGAAGAGTCAGCTAATCTCTGCCTTAATATTTTGACAATCCTGACTAAACATTCTGGGCAGATGAGGGCCAGGAGTTCAGGGTGTTCGTGAGCCTCAGATGTGTTCGTGCATCTCCTACGTGGTAATGCTAGTGGAAAGAAGAGCAGTGCATTTAAAGAATTAGTTCTCTGTCATAGAGTCATAATACGAATCCTTGACAGGATTTGCCCTATTGCCCCATTACCATTGAGCAACATGCTTGTGGTCACGCTTCCTTGTAGTGATCTTGCCTGTACAGATGTGGTGTGTCTAGTGTGGGCCCTGTAAGCACTGCTGGTAAGAAAAGTTCTAGTTTCGCCCGCAGAGAGCAAGCACACATACTAAGAGCAGTATGCACAGTCATGTTCACGTACATTAAAGCTAGGTTCCTTCTGAATAGACTTTAAAAATATGCATTTCATGAGTGTCTAAGGGGCAGCGTTTTTGCAATGTCAGTTTTAGATATAAGCTGCCTTTTTGGCTTTGCCTGCCAGTTTATTATTGAAATGTCTTGAGTGGGTGGGCAGCTTTATTAGCCTGGTTTACGTACGTACATGAGGAAATGTGTATTTTTTTTTTTAATCAAAGGCCAAATGCTTTCAAATGTTTGACATCAGAGATGCATCACTGCGTCAGTATTTCTGCATGCCATGAACAATTCAGCTGAAGGCGAGAATTCATGACAGTTCACTGGCATTAGCTTGTATGGCGATAGTGCTTACTTGACCAACCGTAACACTAGGGTTTTTTTCTTGCACAGTCTTCAGGGTTTCCATTTTACTGCAATGTGTGGCACAGTTCAGATAGTAACGTACCTACAAGGTAATTCTTCAGCAGTATGAGTGCTTTTGACCTCTCTCTTTATCTGTTCACACAGGCCATGTTCTGCTTTGTGCAACCCCCTGTCCTGTTCCCCAGCACCAGAATCTGTCTTCAGCATTGCATCTCTGAGTTGCACGGGAGGCAAACCTCCTTTGAGCCTGGTTGGCTCCAAGTCACCTTTCCCCTTCCTCACTGCCCTCCTATTTCTCATCAATAGTATCACTCACGTTCACAAAGGCCTGACCAGCAAGGTGAGAATAGACTTTTTCACTGTAAGTTCTAGGTAAATGATGATATACTTGTGAGGGAGGTTAGTATTTGTATCTTCACAGGCTTAAGAGTGATGTTAGTAGGACTATTAAAAAAGAATTGTTGTGTGTTTTTATTTTAAAAATATCAAAGTATTATAGTGAGAAATACTCCCATTTTCAGAACGGGTGGGATGAGGATCTGAATAATATCTTCTGTCTTGGAATTCCAATATCCAATTGACACTGGGAAGCTGGAATTATAGAGCAGGTGATGAATGATGGTGATGCTTAAAGGATGGATTTATAAAGAACATTGAAAAGGGTTAAATAACTGTTGTTTGGCTAGGCAAAATAGATAACTGTCAGAGGAGGAAAGGGATGGTTGAAACGTATATAACAAAGAAAAATGTTAAGCAAGAGAATGAGTGCTACAGTGACTGAAGAGGTTTCTTCCACTTCTGGTTGCCCTGAATTTTTAGAATGAGAGAGTCATGGAGGAGTGCAAACTCTGAAGAGGAAATGGCAGAGCCCTAGAGAACTGGAGTACCTAGCATAAGCTTTCTCAAAACCTTCCTCTGTCGTCTTATGTTGAACTAGCTGACCGGTTACTAATAGCAATTTCTGGCCAGATGAGAGAAAAACTTCTTAAGCCACTGGCCAGACTTCTGCCTTACAGAGCACTTTGGAAAACGTAGGCAGTGACTATTGGTTACCTGTGGTGAGGATGGTCATGATGGATGCAGGTGAGACCTGAGGCACAAAAGCAGATATTTATCAGGCTATTTTAAAATATCCCTTTTGGAGTAGCCAACAAGAATTCTCATGGGAGAAGGTAAGGGGTAGGCCTTGGAGAGGGCTATGTTTTACTTTCCTCCAAGCACAAACTGTTTTAGCAGTATTTGTCTCCACTTCTGATTTCCTTATAGTACAGCTCTGTGCTGGGCTTCAGCGGCTTGAGGGATTATCTACATCAAAGCTGGCAGACCGGACCTCCCTCTGTAACTCCCTCATCTGCGTGGATCCTGCGCCATGAATATCATCTGCAGTACTTTGTGTTAGCGTTGGCTCGGAGAATGGTATTATTATTAGTCCTTTCCTTTCTTTCACCTGAGTAATTGACTTCACCTTGGCCTCTTCAGCTCAGTGTGTTGGTCTGGCAACTGGTCTTTGCATCCATGTTCTTTCTGATATTTGACTTAGGTCGGGTGACTCTTCAGCTGTCTTTTAATGCCCCATTAGCAAATAATATCTTTACAGTTACTGATGTGGGGATTTAGATCAAAAATACTTTGGATGGCAAAATTATATTTTTTGCCTATCTTTGGGCTAGAGTGAGAACAAAGTTTTCAAGTGTGCTGCTAAAAAAGATGTCTGACTATCCAAGACAATCAGGGGAAGCAGAAAGATCTCGGTATGAATGCTGACAGCTCTTGCAGTCTGCCTCAGTCTCTCACTTTCGAGCGAGATCTATGTCTCGGCTGACCCTCCTGTCCTTGCTGATTGCCTTGTTGACAAATGATATAGTGCTTTTATCTGTTGTTTTGTTTCCTGTACAGGCAGGCACTTGTCCGGATTATGCCCAGCATGCCTCACTCCATCACTGTGTTGCCATGGCATTGCTAAGCCGTCTGTTGCCAGGGAGCGAGCATCTGGCTTACGAGGTCCTACTGGATCTTGCCTTTAATCCAGAGTTTCTTCCGTAAGCTTTGCATTTTTTCCTTTCTGTAGTCTGGTACATGGGAAAACTTGGGAAAAGTGAAAAAGCACATGTTGGCACTGCAATTTTGTCATAATGTTTGGCCTTTAATAGGGCCTGTATTCAAATTTTAGTTACTCGTTGGCATATTCTCCAGTCACGGAGCCTTCTAATCAGACCAGCAGTGTGGTTGCAGATTTCTCTCTGATATACCAATGTTGAGAAGTGTGACCAGTTGCTTTTGATCTCCTCTGTGGCAAGAGTCCAGTGATTCCTGATAGAACTGATTCTCACTAAGGCCCAGCATCTGCTGTCCTGAGTCTAGAAAATACATGGGAATTTGACATAGCCTGAAAAGCTTATTAAATCTTCATCAAACCCTTATTGTTATTTCTTACACAAATTTTTGCCGATTTGACAACTGTGATGTCTTCCACCTTGCCCTGGAAGAAATCATGAGCATCTCAAATGTGAAGTCTCCCATGTCTGGCAAAAAAAATGGTAGTAGTTTGTCTTGTTCATCACAATCTCTTTGAAATTTGCCGTGATGCATCCCTGTAGGAGGTTGGACCAAGGTACTGCAAGGAGATGCTATAGTTTGGCAAGTAATCTGAGACCATGGTCAGTCTCTGGTCTGAGGTTGTGGCACATGGATTTGACAAATGCCACCCCCAATTTCTAGCTACCAGTCTGTATGGTTCCCCTGACCTTGCTACTGCCAGCTGCAAAGCTACTATTTCAAGGATTGTCTTGCTGATTCATGTAGGCCTTATAGGCCTACATGTAGGCAGCATTTAATCTCAGCACCCTGACAGCTGTGTTGGTAGTAGACTGCCTCTCTGGACAAGGGGCTGCAACCTCCACACCAGACTGCTGGCATTGTGTGGAGGTTTTCCATGGCAAGGCCTTAGTGTTGCTAACTCCAAATGTAGTTCTGTGAAGTCCCTGTAAGTACCAAGATAGCTGATGCTTTGCAGGCACTCAGTATTATCGTAGCTGAATGCTGTAGAATGTGTTGCGAGTGCTGTGCATATACTACTCTCCCTGATGCAGGAAGATTGTAGAGATGAGTTTCTGTGGTGTTTTGTTTGTTTGGTGGGGGTGCTTTTGTTGTTGTTTTTTCTTAAAGTGATGTTTGTCTTTATCTTTCAGTGAAGGGAAAGCTGGAGGGCCAGAAGCAGCTGACTTGTCTGATATCCTGCATCTGGGTACCAGTGCCAAACTGGCACAGCCTGGCTCTGCGGCAGCATCTTTTTCAAAAGCTACTCGTGGTGCCCTGCTGAGAGAATCGTACCAGAATCTGCCTTTCATCCGCTCCTGCTACCTTTCTCATTTTGTCCACTTGCAGCCTACTCTTATGCGTTCCCAAGCATCCTACCAAGGCCGGAATTACCTCATCCAGTCAATGCTGCTTCCTGAGGTCAAAGGGCCCATCCTGCCTTCAGACTGGCCGTTCTTTCCGCTTATCAGCCTCTACAACAAAGTGACTAATGCAGAGACATGTGGGGCTGTACTGAACTCTCTCCCACTTGACCTTGTCAACACTGTGACCTGGAACCTGCAGTGGGTGTTGTTGCTGGAAACCTGGCGTGCTAAAACCCTTCAGAGCATCCCTACTGCTGCCAAACTTGCGCGGCTTATGTGTGTCTTCCTCACAGGCGGTGACCTCTTTCTAGAAGCACCGATCCACCGCTACACAGCTGCCCTTCTCTCTGTGTATTGCCAACCCAAGGCACTGGACTCCCTGAATTTGGATGCTCCTCTCCCTGGTTTGGCTTCCTTCCACGATCTCTATATAAGTCTCCTGGAGCAGTTTGAAGGTGTCTCCTTTGGAGATCCACTCTTTGGAGCCTTTGTTCTTCTACCTCTACAGAAACGTTTCAGCATTCATCTGCGTCTCTCTGTTTTTGGGGAGCACACAAGTATCCTGCGGGCATTGGGAGTGCCACTCCAGCAGGTAAACCTGGCTTATGGTAGTAGCCTGTCACTGCATATTTCTGGGTTACTGGGCTCTTGCCTGCGTTTCTCCAACCTTGATTTGGGCAATGTGCGCTTGCAGCCCAGAAAGCCAACCGTGTCCTGGGCCACGTCAAAAGCGGCGTGACCGGGGAGGTTATTCTGCCCCTCTACTCCGCTCTGGTGAGACCCCACCTGGAGAACTGCATTCAGCTCTGGGGCCTCCAACATAAGAAGGACATGGACCTGCTGGAGCGAGTCCAGAGGACGGTCATGAAGATGATCAGAGGGCTGGAGCACTTAAAGCCAGCTAAATTCTGTTAGTTGACAGACAATACCTGATCTAGCCTAAAGTTTGCTAATATAAAGATAACCTTTCAAAATATTTTTTCCAAACAACTGTGAACCAGCAATTTACGTGAGATCAGTGCTTTCCATTGTGTGGTTGCAGCACTTTTGCTCTGGTTGTAGTAGCCCTGCAGCCAGTTTTTCTATATCATTATGGCCAGGTGAGCCTTTGTTTCTTAAGCCAAGATGTTCTGGCCTGCTTCTTACCATAAGCTGTCTGTTCTCTTGATGTTCCCTGTCTCTATTCCAGTTCCATAAATATATGTAGGAACATGGCTGAACGCTATATTCCAGATGAAAGCCTTGATTCTGCGTCATATGCTTTATCTTGTCTTGATCCCTCCACACCGGATCCCTCAGTACCATCAGAATTGTCGCATATGTTACAAAAGGAGAATATTTCAAAGCAGATTGTTTTTCATGTGCTTAGAAATTTTTAAATGCCGAATATTTTGAACAATTATTTCATTGCCATGTTGCTTGAAAACAAACTATATGTTGGAAGATTTGAGCAAGATCATTTGAGGAGTTGTTGTTTGTTTGGGTTTTTTCCCTTTCTGTCTTAAGTTGAGTTAAAAATACCCTAGAGGGCAGTAGGAATACCCTACCGGGCAGAGTGCTTTTTGGATTGGGTAAAATAAATTATTTTCTTTAATCGTGCAAAGAAGATGCTCCAAAGTGAAATACGTAATTTTAGCCCTAGAGAACTTATCTCAAAATTGAGAAGAATAAAAATTGGACTTCTGGAGAGGGGAGAAGCAAACAAAACCAAGTTGTTACTAAAAGCTTTTCTAATCTATTTTTCGAAGCTAGACAGTGAAGTCAGAAAATGTTGGAAGCTTTGCTTAACAACAACGTTAACTCTGGCACATGTATCTGCTTTCCTCTTCTGGCTAAATGCATAGGTCAGCGTAAGCCTCTCTGGTACCTTAGTGGGATGCGGTGTTGTTGAAAGTAGTCTGTCTCCTCACTTTGAAACTACTCTTCTTACCTGTGCCAAAAAGCAACTGCAGTCATTTAACCAGTAAAACATCTCTTCGTAAAGCTGAAGAAGTCTTGAGGATGCTTCGTCAAAGACATGTCACATTAGTCAGCGTGGGCAGTAACAGCTCTGCTCCAAATGGGGGCTGCGCCAGCGAGGTACATTGTGTCATATGGGAGTGCACACACAAACAGCTGGGGAAGGGCGCCCTAAAGTCATAAATTTCCCCTCACTACTGAGACCCTGACAAAAATTGTAATGTTGCCTCTGCGTGGGTTTGTTGCAGTTTCCTGTGCCTCTCGAGCGATACACTTCCCCTCCTGAGGATAACCTGAACCTCCTGCGACTCTACTTCCGAACGCTGGTCACTGGTGCACTGCGCCACACCTGGTGCCCTGTTCTTTATGTGGTGGCTGTGGCTCATGTGAACAGCTTTATTTTCTCCCAAGACAGCACGACGCAGGTAGGTAATGGATGGCAGAGCCTCAGGGCTGGAAGCTTTGGGTTTTGCATCTGCTCTTCCCAGGGGTCCAATGTGGCTTGTGGTGAATCACTGACCCTGGGCTTGAAAACAAAGATTGTAAGCAAATGTTTTGAGGACTGGTCAGCTGTTTGAGAATCCACATATGAGATGTGGACAGCAGCTCTTGTTTGTTATACCCTAAAGCACTTGCATTAATGGTATCCAATCCTACATACACCTTTGAAGCCAGCAACTATGTGGGCTATGGTATGGGGCGGGGGGGGGGGGGTGGGGAAGAGTGAAGCAGAGAGGGTGAGGGAGCTGATCAGGCAGAGAGAGCTTGTAATAGATTTAGCCTCTGCCTGGGGCAATCTTAAGGTGAGGAGTACTCTTTCCTTTCACCTTGCTTGAATAACCAAGCAGAAGCCCTCCCATGGCCTTGGGGCCTCTAGCAACGGTAAATTGTGCTAACAGTTCTACCTGAAAGTTGAGAAGTCAGCTGAGTTTCAGGTCAGGGGAAGGAGGAGAGAGGCAGGATCCAAGCAATAGTCATATCAAGCCCTTTCTGATGGAACAAGCTGCTCTTTGGGGCATCATCATAATGAGCAAAGCATCCTCCTGAAGTGCTGTACACCCATGGGCAAAGGTAGCATTGCACTGTATTAAGCAAAGCATGTGTCTTGTTCCAGGAGACTGATGCTGCTCGGAAAAGCATGCTGCGGAAGACGTGGCTGTTGGTGGATGAGGTAGGATCTAGAAGGTTCAGTCTGTGCCACTGGGACTTAAGTTTTTCAGACACGGTACTCTTACAGATTTACCTTTAGCTTTTGAAATTTGTGTTTAACTACCTTGCTAATTTGAGAATGAGAGGAGATGAGCAGCAGGATTTTGACCTGTGATGGCTATAAATACTGTTATCCAGTTCTTGGAGTAATTGAACTCAAAGCACTGAGCCCATTGCAACCTAGATGAATCTCCTGTACTGTATTTCCATGCCTCTTGCCCAAGCAGCATTGTATCTGGTTATTGAGAGGTCCTAGAGAGGTGATTCTAGCACAACGATGAATAGGTGGCCAGCAGTGATCTCCATTAACTCTTAGTTGGATGCTTCCCCTGAAAAGAACAAAACAGATGTAAGGTTTCTCTTTTTCTCAGGGAGCTTGCCAAAGTCTATCATTTGTGTGACAGAGCTGGGTCATTTGGCCCTTTATGTTTAGTGTCCAGCGTAAATTCTTAGATCCTACTCAAAACTCCACTTGGGCTTCTGGCAATAAGTCATTCTGAAGTGTTGTTGAGGAGACAATGGAGTTGTGTTCGGAAGAGGAAATCCCATGCAAATCAAAAGTGAATTTTCTTAGAAGAAACTCACCTTTTATGGCTCTTCTATTAAAGATGATGCAATTAAATGTGTTGGGCATGATGGAATTGTACTCTCTGGCAGGTCGCTATGTTGTGTTGGACACAGGGTGGAAAAGAGTAGATTCTTTTCAGACATGCTTAATGGCTGCTGTTTCTTTCTTCAGACCTTGAAAAAGCACCTACTCTACTACAGACTGCTGAATACAGAGAGCCCTTTGGGATTTGACCTTTATGAGCAGCTGCCTCCTGTGAGACTGAAGTACCTGCAGATGGTGACACAGAAAGAAAATAAGGAGCATGCACCAGCGCTAGTCTTGTAGCGAAACATTTGTGCAAGAAGAGGGCCAAGGGGAAGAATGGAAGAGCTCAATTTATGCTTCACTGATGAAACTACGTGCGCTTCAGACAGTTTCAGTGTCTTACCTGGACACTCTTGGCATCTTTGCAAAGTGAAGCACTAATAGAATGCTCCCAGCCCTGCAGAACAATACACATCTCAAGATACAGCAATATGTGTGTGTGGCCTCTCCATGGTGAATGCTGGAGCATTTTCCTCCATTCTCTTTCAGGTTGTTCCACTTCTCGCGGAGAAGGTGAGAATGTGTCTGAGCAGCACTGGACTGTGGAATAAACTGAAGGAAGTGGAAAAGCTATTTCATTCAGTCAGGCTGAAGACTGTGGGTTCTCAAGATGATGTCTGTCTTCCCCAGATCTTTCCCTTGCTTTTTTTGTACCCAAGTTTTGAATGGTTCTTTCCCCAAACTGTCCCCTGCAAATAAAATGACAATGCCGCAGTTTCTCCAGGGCAGGGTTCTGTGCACACAGTCAGTCACACAGATGTATTGTGTCACACAGATGTATTGTGTCAGACCTCTAAGAAATAGTAGTTCCTAGTGCAGTGGTACAAACACTGGATATTCTCCCTTGGCTGTCTTTTGGATAGTCTCTAAACTGTTTTCTTTTCTCCCTTGATTTGGTTACATGTATAACAAGATCAAAAATAATTTCTTTGCAGGGCAGGATGCTTGGCAGTAACCACTCCCCATTAGAGGAAAAAAAAATACCTGCTTGTTTAACTAGAATATGTATTGGTTGCCCTCTGAGAAGAGGGGAATGTAATTTAAATTTTAAAGTGGAGTTCTTAAACTTAAACCTAATTTTAAAAATTCCTAATTTGATCCCACTTTTGTATTGCATCCAAATTCTGTATTGCAGCTTCAGACACAAGGGCTACAAATACAGTGCCCTAAAAGGCTCATCACAAGTGCCAGGTCAAATCCCGAATTTACCCTGGGTGTGGTCTCACTGGATGTTTCATTTATATCCAATAATTTTTGCAGAACTCTGGTCGCTCTGGCAGGCTTTTGTTTGGAGAACTTACTTTTATGAACAAAACTTGCTAAAGTTATTTCTTTTGTTTTGTCCTTATGAATAAATTCCTCTGGAAGGTGCAGGGTGATGGCTAGCCTGAAGACCTAAGCTTCTCTCTTTACATACCAAACAGGCCAAGTTAGCTTCCCTCTAAAGAAACCATGCCTATATTAACTTTGCTCTGGTGAATGTCCTAATAAGAGTGTGAAACACTGTTAATAGGCCAGTTTGTAATTGTTGAAATTGTTCCAGACAAGAAACAAATTCTAGCTAGTACTGTGGTGCTGTCTTTGCATAGGCAGTTTTCTAAGTTTACCAGTCCCCCTTAGGTTGCCAGAAAATAGACCATTTCATCTTTTTCCCCCCTTATTTCAGATAGGACATGGGCAGAACTGATGTTTCATTTTAATCTCTCTCTTCCTCCCTCCCCCTTCTATTGCAGCTTTTGATCTGTGGTTTCTCTCTGCTGCAGATCAATGGCACATAAAGTAACAAAAGCACAGTAGTCAACGTGGGGGTTTTTGTTGTTAATTATTTTAAAAGTACTTGATGTGATTAAAAGTTTAATCAAAGGCATTCAAGTTTCTGTTCTGTCTAGATGATGAGAGCCCAGCAGTTGTCTTTCAAGAACAATGGATGGTAAAATATAAAGACTCCAAGCTGCCCATTTAAGAGCAGCCTTGATCAAGGACTTCGCCTTTTGCTTTTCAGACCTCCAGTTATAAAAACTCTTCCATTCCTTTGTGCGATGCAAAGTTGAGTTTTGTAATATCTACAGGGTGTAAATAAATATTTTGATAGCTCTGCAGGTTTTTTTTTTGAACTATAAGAATGCTCTCCTTTATTTAAATCTTTCTTGAGTTTGGATAGTTCTGTTTGCAATTTATCAATATCTTGGAAATGCTACTGCTGTGAGGAAATGCACTAAGCTTTGGAGCTCTGCAAGAGAGCTCTTCAAGCCAAAGGGATCATCCTGCTTGTGTGGTGGGTCAGTAACACAGGGTACCAAATGCTGTGTGTACTTGGGGAAGGTGCAGGGTGGGTATTGTGTGTCTTGTCATGTGCCACAGGTGGGAAGACAGTAAAAAACCGTCCACGCATGTTATTTGAAAACCACCTCCTCTCTCATCACTTACATTTATTTTGTGAACTCTGGGAAGGAAAGGATTAGGCTTTTGCCTGATTCTCAAAAGCCCCTCTTGTTCCCAGATGTTCCTCAAGCCATCAGCGTATGCCCAGAAAATACCTACATCTTTTGACATGAAATTCTGATGCAAGTGTTGGCAATGGAGGGAAGGAAAGGAAAGGATCCCAAATCGTTCTGCAGGCCGCACTTGTGTTCAGAACATTCTAAGGACACTGCATGTGAGTCGTAGTCTTTCAAAACTTTGGTTGTCACTTGAGATGGTATAACAATCTTAAGCTTGAATTTTTTAAGGCTTTGGGCAGCCTTGTACCAGATTTCTCTGCAGAACACTAGAGGGCATTGCTTTATCTGGTTTAAAGGCAAACTTTCTTGGCTTCAGCGTGATTGGGACTTAAAGCAAAGCAAAACAAAACAAAAAACAACCAACCCTTAAACCTGGTTTGAATTTTATGCATTTTTTTAATTTTTGCATATACTTTTGGAGAAAGTGTGGACAATTAAATAATTTTTGATGTGATTAGTTGCTAAGAGTCATTCACTGCTTTGCCAGCAGGAGCATTTTGGAAAAATCCTGGTAGAGTAAATGGAAGCTTAAAATTTAAACTGAATGCAGTCTGAAGCCGGACCAAAGTGTGCCAGTTCTGTTAATCCAGTTTAATCCTGATCGGGGTAAATGTGGAGATGAAGAAAATGAAAACTGTCCCAAAAATTGATGTGACTTCTTAACTCTTTATCAAAAGCTTAAGATTTCTTTGAGAAGAAAATAATACTGCTGAAATAAGACCCACAAATAGAACCACTTCAAACCCAGAAACCTAACTCAGAACAGCGTATGTTGTCTGATAATTCTGATCAGAAGACAAAAAAACCAACAACCACCAAATTAAAAAATCCTTACAGATGCTGTCTTTTGATTCTTAAAAAAAAAAAACAAAACCCAACACAAACATCTTCTGGTCCTTTGTGGCTAGAAAATGCTTGGTTTCATCCAAGTTACTGATGTTACCCCATGTAGGAACAGTGGGAACCTGTATTGGGACAAACTCAGCCAGGGCTGTGCTGGAAGGCAGCAACAATGGTTTTAAAAACAAGTGGTTGATTGGACTGGAGGTGAGTTGAAGATAATCCTTCTAGTATTGCTGTTGAGTTGGCAGGTAAGATGGTGGGGCTGTCACAGTTTTGTATCTCATAACTTCAAGGGCAGCAGTTTTCTGTGTTCTACTGAATCTTTCTTTGCATTTTGAAAGGGGAGAAAGAGTCTTTCCATCAGCTTGGAAGCACATCCTTTTCTACCTAGAAGAAATGGAGTTGATTTGTGATCCTTCGACTGCGTGAGTGGTTTGAAATCCCTGGGTTTAGGATCCCTACGCGGTGACTTGGCCCACTTTGCTGAGCAGGGGCACTTCCCAAAGAAGATGTAGGCAACTCAGTAGCTGGCTGTACTACACACTAGGGCAGGACAAAGCCTGGCAGAAGAAAGCAGAGTTAGGCAAGGAAGAAATCAAAATAGGACTGAAAACCCATTGTATGGGAACTTTTTAAGACTAAAGTACACGTGAAGCATTATATGATTAAACACTTGCATTCCACTGTATTTATTGACTACTTCAGTTTGACAGTGGAATTTAATAATCCATTTCTAGACTAATGCATTCTGTCTGGCCACTTAATATCAGGCTAACCCTAAACGCCTTTTGCTGATGAAGTCATGGACAGAACAAGCCATAAGATGTGGGTGTATAAATATACTATGGCTCAGACAAATGCATTTCTTTTGGTGTCAGACAAAGTAAAGCAGAAAGGCATGTTACTCCTCACTTTTGCTCCTTCCTAGTTCTGCAAAGTTCTCCTTGGAAATCTCTGATCAATGAAGTGGTGCTGCCTCCAGCTGCTAATCAAATTTGGGGGCAAAACATTTTCTTTCAGCTTACAGAAGCTCATACAAGCTCTCCATTCACAAAGCTGGCCCTCTGATATCCCTTGTAAAAATAACTTTATAATCATTTACTAGCCTTTGCCCTAGTTTTTAAAAACTGGCTTTTTTGCCTTGCCTTTGAATGGAGAACGCCCTGTGAAGACATGCTCTCAGAACCCCTGTTGTTTTGCGTGATGAGCTGTGTTTGTACGCAGGGGTAAAATGGCCACTGTGTGCTCCCCTCTTTCCTTTTTTTTGTGGTAATCTTTAAGTCTCAAAACAGCTGTTGCAAAAATGCTGTATGTGGATTTCTGGCCAGCCCCAGCTCAAAGTGGAAAAGAAGAGCCTGAAGAGCCCAAATTCAACCCGACCAAAGTTGCATGGTGTGAAGGGACCAGATGCTGCACCGGCAGCGTTGTGGTGAGCCTCCAGCGAACCCTGACCCCCAGCAATGGCCGTGCTCAGGTTACTAACAAACAAAGGATGTTTTAGACAGAACAACACCTGGTCCGTCTTTGGGTCTAGGGCTTGCGTGACCTAGAAGCGCTACCATGTCAAAGCATGGCCACGCGTGTGGCGGAAGCGTATGCTACAATCTGAGGTTGGTGCATTAGTTGCTTGTTAGGCTGGAAGCAAGTTTTCTGGAAGAGCCCGGGAGCCGGGAGCCTGCCCTGAGGGGTGGCAGCTGTGGGGCTGGGCAGGTATCGGGGAACACCTGGGCCCAGCCTGGGGCAGGGAGGGGCAGCACCAGCCCTCAGAGAGCTTGTGGAGGGGCCAGCAGCAGCATCGATGGAAGAAAATACTGCATTTCATCCATTCTGTCCGCTTTTCTGGAGCGGCGGGTGGCTGGCAGGGGCTGTTGAGGCCACAGACCAGGTTGGCAGCGTTAAAACACGTTTCGTGTGCTGGGGCCAGGGCTGGTGTGGTCCTGTTGGGTCGAGGCTTTTGCCTGGCTGAGGCGATTGCTGTGTTTTTGGGGCTACGCTGACGGTTGCCTCACACTTCCCCCAAGGAAGGAGGGAGGGTTGTGGAAGTCCTCGGCCTTGTGCTCATCCTGTCCTCAGTGAGGCCTAGCTTTGGGGTGGTTTGTGGGGCCCTGGGGTGCACTGAGGGGGCTCTGGTGGGCCCCGGGCTCCTCTGGCTGCTTGGTGTGGAGGCAGGAGGAGGTAGCTGAAGGGATGGGGGGAGGAGGTAGCTGAAGGGATGGGGGAGAGGGAAAGCAGGTGCTGAAGGTCCCACCATAGCGCAACCTCGCTCCCCGACTGTAGCGACCGGTCTGAAGCTTTGGGAAGGGAGAAAGGGAAGGATTGAGCGAGCTGGTGAGCGCGGCGGGTGGCTGAGCTTTCAGGTGCCATTGTTTCTGGGTCTCTCATGTTGAGGTGAGGTTTCTGGTTCCCCCTCTCTCTCCACAGCGTCCCCCTCCCTTGGTACTCCCCTCATATGTTTTCTTCTGTGTCCCCGTTGTCCTTCACTAGGCTCTCCTTCCGTCCTGGTCTCTGTTTGCTTTTCTATTTTGAATCTTCCCACATCTAGTTCTTCTCTGTTGGCTTTTCTTGCTCTTTTGGCTGTTTGCAGAAACTATCAGTAATTCAATAGTTAAACTGGAGAGCTGAGATGCTGCTGCTGAATTTGAGGTGGAAGCTTGCATCTCTTGGGGTGTTCATCTAAATGTCTGGGCAGATGTCCATAAATAACATGTGCAACATGCCCATTTGGAAACCTTACAGCAAAGAAGGCTGTAACTTTACTTTTACGACTCAGACTGCCTGCTGTGTAGGTGGTGTAAGCACACCATGCCGTTTGGGTGTGATCTGTCAGATATTTGACGACACTTTAGCAATTAATCTATTTAGCAATTAATCTATTGGATCTCTCTGCTGAAAGGAAGACTGATGCTTGTGTTATCAAGTGACTTTTCTTCCACCGCAGTAAGTTTTTGCCTCACAAAATGAACAAGCATGTCTCCAAAACAATATTCCAGGCTTCCTCAGCGCACGTGGGCTTTTGTTAGCAGCTTCCATTGCAATGCACGTTTGGGGTGGCTCTTTGATCTCTTCAGAGCAGCAGGAATTGCAAAGAGCTCTGAATTCAGGTACCATTAATTGTAGTTTCGGAGGGCGGTTGGTTTGTATCGCACCATGACAATACAATGACAGCTACGTAAGTGCACCATGCAACTGTGAAGATATGTTGTTAGCATCCTTCACAAAAAAGTAGCTTGCTGCTCCTGGCATCAATATTTCTTTCAGTATAGATTATCAAAAATAAATTTAGAATGATACAAAAGTTTCTGCTGAAGTATCATGTGTCTCTTGTCTCTGATATGAGTGTCAGCTCAATCAGAAATGTTAGTTGTGCTGCCACCCAGAAGATGCCACAGATGGTGGCTCATTTTTGTTCCTCTTGGTACTGTCTGCTCTAAGATGATCAGGTTTGGATTGATGAAATTATTTGGGCAGGAGCTGCCATTGCTCTCCTCCTGTCTGTCCACTGTGAAAAGGAGTGGGAGGAAAGGGGATGTAAAGTATACTTTTAGTGTGTTTCTCTCCCTCTTTGGTACTGTTTCGTGAACACTTAAAATATTTATGGAGGAGAGTGTGTGCTTGCTGACCATGCTTCTTTGCAATGAGCTCTTATCAGCAAGTTTTGTATTTTATAGCCGTCTCTGAAGCTCAAATTTTGGTGGTGGTGATGGGGCTTATCTTTTTTGTAACAGTACAATTGCAAGTTAAAAATAGGACGCGTAACTTGAGTATTTGTATTCAGCAGTGACTGTGAATAACTACTCCTGGCATCATGAGTCAAAGAGTTTCATTCTCTGTGTGCTCTGGTGCCATGAAGGCCTAGCGTTGTGCTGTTGGAAAAGTTAGCAGGTGTGCCCTTGTGCATTTTGCAGACCTCCCCTAGAATTAGTATGTAATTGCCAGTATTGTCTTAGGGACAATAAATTCTCTCCTTGTGTAAGTCTCTTCTGCTACCAAGATACTCTTAAGGTTAAGAAACTATTCTCTATTTTGCAACCTAACTTTCCCTTTGAACCAGCAATCTTTTCTTACTGCTTTCTGTAGCTGTTTATTTTGGTCATTCCTATAGCTAGCTGCAGATTGAAGAAAGAAGCAATAAGCCTATAGCTAGCATGGAATTCTTGGCATTTATTTAAACAGAAAATGCAATTTTATAGTCCTACTGAGCTTTTGCCAGGAATGTTTTCTAGAATGCAGTTTCTGGTCTAAACTAGAGAGAAAATATGATGCACCCCAGAAAAACTAATAGCCTGAGGTTAGGGTAATCTGTTGTGATGTGGGAGACCCTAATTACTGGGCTAACAGCTGTTCTGATGCGAAAGGTGTTCCCAATTTTCTGATGTTTCCACTTTGTTCTCATGCTACAGTGAACTTAAATGTGACGGTGTCAAAATTGTACCCAAAGATGAATTCTTACTTTCTGCTTCATCCTCAACAGCCTGCTTATGAAGAATTAACTTTTATAGGATCAAAGTTCTTAGAGTGTGATAAATGTAGTTTGTGGTTTAGTGCATTCAGACTTCTTTTTGGTAACCGCATATTGTTCCAACAAATTGTACTAAATCAGTAACTGGAAAATGCTCCTGCAGTCTCCTTACTGCATACTGTAAGCTAAACTTCACTGGTGCCTTTTTGGCTTGCCCGCTTTGCTCCCAGTGCGAGAGGAACAGGAAAGAGTGAGCGTGAAAGAGTCCTACTGGGGTTGTGTTCTCTTGACTTCAGTGCACGATGTTTTACCAGGAAGTTGCATGTGTTTAAAAAAATGTGTCACGTGCTCTTATTCTGCAGGCTCATCAAAGAAGCAAGCTTCACCATGAGAAACTACTTGTTCTTGGATCCTTTTTTTTGTGTTAGGCTTTTGGTTACGTAGTGAGACTGTTGAGGTAAATAGATAGTGAAGACCAGGAAAATGGTAACCTAGTAGGCTTTCCTGGTGAAGAAAACTGGGATATTCTGCTTTGGGAAAATGCAGGTGAGAACATCTCTGAAATCATCTGCAGATTAGCTTTGATCTCTTCCCCAAGGAATCTAGTCTTAGATTTTAATGGGCATGGAATCACGGCCTCTGTTTAGTAATGCCAAAGGATCACGAGAGGTAAGTGCTGTAAGTAACCATATCTGAGTGCTTCTTTGATAACGAGCTCTTTTTCATCTAGCTGCAAAATAATAACATACTTTCTTTGACAGATAGTTGTGAATGGAGAGCTCAATGCAAAATCAGCCTTTGCTGTCAGTATCCAGAGGCAGACCCTGACCCAGGCGTTCTTTTATGTGTGTGCAGGCATGCTTGTGTTAAGACACTGTGTCTCTCAAAACTTAATCTTTGTGGTGACAGATGTGATTGTACTCTTACATTTTTATTAGAGTAAAAGTTCCACACTGTTTTACTATATACATATTTCATGTCTTCTGTAGCTCAAGCTGTGTGTGCCTTCAGGATTTTATTGCTTCTTTATTCCTCTAAGAGATAATTATTGACTACGTTGAGAGACTAACTCCTCACTGAACAGCACAGTTGATGCTTCTGTTGTTCGGTTTTCTCTGCTCTGTCATCCACTCCTATAGATTTCCGTATTGAATGAACCCGATGGGGCTTTGGGACCCTTGGTGATGCTATTTGTAAAGAAGTTTTCAAAAAGAGATGTGCTTATGAGTCATCCTGGTGGAAGCTGGAAGTTGTGCTTAGGATGAACCCGTGTGTTTTCCTTTAATGCTTATCAAAGAGCCCTATCCTTACGTTTTGAAAATTTACTGGTTTAGACCACCTATAGTTTCACCTGCTGACCACCGATGCGTTCAGCAGCCATAGTTCAGGCAATATTGAGCTGTCTCGATCTTGTCCCTGTCTCTCTTTGAATATTGTCCAATAGTCTTATTCAGCGGCAAAGGCATAAGCATTCTACTCTCTTGCATTTGTAGTTTATCTGTTAGCACTCAAAATTTGGGAAGCTCTAATTTCTAACTACTCTAGTGTGGAAAGGGTTTCATGAAAATTGAACCATGTTGAACACTGTAATAAATTTCTTATCCATTGTATTATGCATCTCCAAGTCCCTTAGCAAACGTTAAGGTTCATAACCCCCTTGTAGGAGTGGCAGTGAGTGCATATACGACGATTGCTTCACCTAATGCTGAGACAGGGAGGACTCTTTTAGTCATGTATTACAGCACACAGAAATGCCACATGCTATTTTAGCCTGGAGAACAGAGGAGAGTTCTGTATTTAGATGAATCTGTAAGATTGATTTAGGTAGTTACCTAAATTGGATTGTTTCCAGACCAGTGGGATTAACAACCCTCTTTTTGCAAAAAGCATTATGAGATCTTTAATGATTACACAAGGTCAGGACCTGGTTTTATGTCTCATCTGAAAGACCATGAACTTATAACTACTGATCTGTCATTGTCTGATCTGACTATCTATTCTAGAGACTGCTTTATTTTAGAAGAGATTTGTGTAGCCAGGAGTCTAAATGCCATCAAAGCTTTTAGTCCTTGCCGTATTCCTTGCCTGAGGAGGTTTCTAACAAGTTTTTGTTCTGATGTATTTCTTTGATTTTTCTTTCCTGCCCCCCCCTTTTCACAGCAGGCCAAAGTGAGACTCCAAAGAATATTTTCCAGTTTGTATGTCTGTCATTTGCTACTATGCACAGAACTGCTTACTGATCTAGGCCTGCAAATCAATCAGTTCCTGGGTTGTTCAGGAGGGTATCCAGTTCCCAGTGCTTTTTCTGTGTGAGCTCATCTTTCTGTCTACATGGCCACCTCTCTGAAAGGCCCCTCATTCCCACTCCCTGTAAAACTGCAGCCGTAGCAAACTGCGTGAATGCAGCAGGTGTGTATTCCATGCCAGGGCCACTTCAAGCATTTCACAGTTAACTGTGTTTTGTCTGTGCATGTGTACGCACATTAAAAAGCCTCTAGGAATCTTGTAAGCAAAACCTTTCTGGTACCCTAGCTCCACTCTGAAGAGGCATGTGCTAGGAAATTCGAGGACCTCTCCCTCCCAGCTATTCTTAGGGAATTATATATAACTTAGCAAGTGTTTTTCTTTATAGCAGAGGTATAGAGTATGGACCTGGCTCACAACTTCATTGTTTATATGGTGTGGCCATCTGATTTCCACCCTCTTGCGTGCACGTTCGTATGTGGCCATATGGTTTCCATGTTGCCCACAAAAGCACACTTGCTGTAGTGTTGTTTGATAGCACAAAAGTGTGTATTTATGTGGTTCCTGTCAAGGGCCTGATTGGCCTGCAGCAAGGAAATGTGTCTCTGCAGTAAGATCTCTCTGACCGAGCCAGATGTTAATTTAAGATGGGAGAAAATGGACAAAGGAAAATTCTCTCGTATATCAGCGTGCCCAAGGAATGAGCTGTGCCAAGTCCTTCCATCTGTTTATTCTGAAGTTTTGTTTAGCCCAAAGAGGACATTGTTGCACGTCATCTCTGCTTTTAGCAGCTTCATTTCAGCAGCAGTAGAGGAGGTGAAATTGAAATCAGAAGGTCTTAATTTCAGAGAGAAATAAATTTGTTCAGAGACAAAAGGGTTTTCTCTCTCGAGTCACCAATATATCATTACCCTTGATTTGATTCGGAAGCTATTTAGGATGCTGTAGTCATATGATTGGCTGGCAGCCTGGGTAACCTCATCACTGATGTGCCCATGAATGGCAGACTGTGAGTTGGTCACACCATACTGTTTGACTCATGGACTCTGAAGGTCAAACGCAACAGCCTTGTTTGAGGGACTTGGTTGGCACCAGCAGTGAAAAGGGATGAATGAGCTTGTAGTGAAATGTAGGAGCAAATCAGCCCTTTCCAAAGGGGTGGGTGGAGAAGGAAGCCACTGGTGGTACTGTACATCAGTTGGAGTTTCTGAATCACCTGCGGAAGGTAAGTCAGCAAGGCCTACTTGTATAGAGGAACTTCTTGTCCGAGAGCTCTGAGCTGGCACAGCAAACTTGAAAGACTTGCTTCATGCTTTTGTTGCCTGTACACTCTGCTGTTTAGAATAGAATAGACTATTCAGTTGGAAGGGACCTACAGTCATCATCTAGTCCACCTGCCTGACCAATTCAGGGCTGACCAAGTTAAAGCATGTTATTAAGGGCGTTGTCCAAATGCCTCTTAAACACTGACAGGCTTGGGGCATTGACCACCTCTCTAGGATGCCTGTTCCAGTGCCTGACCACCCTCTCAGTAGAGAAATGCTTCCTGATGTCAAGTCTAAACCTCCACTGGCACAGCTTTGAACCATTCCCACGCATCCTGTTACTGGATACCAGGGAGAAGAGCTCAGCACCTCCCTCTGCACTTCCCCTCCTCAGGAAGCTGTAGAGAGCAATGAGGTTGCCCCTCAGCCTTCCTTCTCTCCAGACTAGACAAGCCCAAAGTCCTTAGCCACTCCTCATACGACTTTCCTTCCAGCCCTTTCACCAACTTTGTTGCCCTCCTCTGGAGGCATTCAAGGACCTCAACATCCTTCTTAAATTGTGGGGCCCAGAGCTGCACACAGTACTCAAGGTGAGGCCGCACCAACGCTGAATACAGCGGGATAATGACCTCTGTTGACTGGCTAATTCTGCTGTGTTTGCACCCCAAGATGCCCTCTTGGCTGCCAGGGCACACACTGCTGACTCATGTTGAGCCTGCTGTTGACCAGCACCGCCAGATCCCTTTCTGCAGGGCTGCTCTCCAGCCACTCCTCTCCCAATTTATACTTGTGCCCGGCATTACTCCATCCTAGGTGCAGAATCTGGCATTTGGACTTGTTAAATTTCATCCCATTGATCATAGCCCAATGCTCCAATCTATCTAGATCCCTCTGCAAGGCCTCTTGTCCCTCGAGAGAGTCAACAGCACCTCCCAGTTTGGTATCATCAGCAAACTTGCTAATGGTGCATTCAACTCCTGCATCCAGATTGTTGATAAATATATTGAACAGAACTGGCCCTAGAATTGAGCCCTGAGGAACACCTTTAAAGTTAATGCCTCAAAATTTGATCCTTAACCTGCCCCACCCCTCCCTCCAAGTTTTGGGGGTTTTCCCCCCATCAGTATATCTCAAAGCAGTCTATAAACACTAATGTACTAAGTAGCCTGATGACTGCTTGAAATGGTCTGTTTCTCTCTCCTGTTTGATGGATGGGAAAATTACAGCACAGACTACCAAGGTAGTTGCCCAAGGTATCACTGGAAGTACGTGACAGAGTAATCCCCGTGCAAGTCTTTCCCTCTTTTCCTCTCCTGTTACTGTGACCAAGTCTCCCTCACTACTTTTGTGGAGGTTCAGCCTTCACAGCTTTTGGGCTTGCCAGTGACTGTTAGGCTGGGAAGCCCAAATAAGGTCTTTTGATACCACCTCACCTCAACAAACATTCACCTTTTAAAATATATTGTTTATCCAATGCAATTTCCAACTTTAGTCCCTGACCTTGCACAGAGCTTGACTGCAGAGACCGCTCTTGCTGAGCCTTTAGGATCCTGATGAGGTGCATCTGCCACCATGACTGACTCCCAAATGACTGTTGCAGCAGGTGTGCACATGTGCAGACCAACACAAATATGTTTTTTAGGCTGGTTCCTTCAGGAAAGACGTCTGAGGAATCCTGCTACCCTTCAGACCTTCTCTGATATTATTTGAACCCACAGGTCAATTTGAAACCAATGTAACAGAACAGAAAGCAAATATATCAAGTCCCTGTGTGTTTCATGGGAACTGGTGGCTGAGTAGAAGAGAAGTAGGCATCTGTTAGTGCCTCTGCTGAGGGAAGAGCTCAGCTATTTCTGCCCATGTCTGCTCAGCCTGGTAGGAGCCAGCTGGCCAGTTAACACATGCCTACTGGCAGGCCATTCAGTAGCTCTGTGGGTCCGGACTGGCTACGGAGCATCCCGCCCGTCTGGTGTGCCACCTGTAAAACAGGGAAAGGCATGGGAGCCTGAAACTACCAAGTCAGGTTTAGGAGATGTGGATGAGAATGTAGCAGGAGATAATGCATAGGAAACCAAGGTTCCTCCATCCCACGGTTTATGGAATAAGAATTTTTTATTATTATTTTTTCCACTGCAGTAACTGCTATGTCTGTGGCATATATATATCTCAGGGAAAACCTGGTGCTAGTTGATTGCCTGGCAGAAATGCAGAAAGAAAGAATCCCAAACACTTAGGATTCTGTTTAAGCATTTTGTACACAGCAAAAGCAATGAAAAATGCATTTGCATTGATATGCACAAAGGTGCTATCACATGGTCTGTGAGTGAGCAGGAGGGCTCTGCATATGTAAGGAAATGGTGAATGGTAGCACATGAAGCTGACGAGCACTGTCCTGGGACAGAGATGAGTATTGCTGAAGGGCTTGTTCTGTTCAAGGCCTTGACTAATGATCTGGGAAATAACAAATAGCCCATTAGTTCACTGATGCTGCTAATGTGGAAAGTGGCGTAAGTACCAGATAAATACAAAGGCAACTAAAAGTCTTGAAATCTGGACAGAAGTCAATACAGCAGAATTCAAACAGGGGAAACCGTATGAAGCATGGCTTAACTGGAGAAATAAGCCTGTACAAAAGAGGTTGAGAGAGGTCAGCTCGGGCTCCTTAGGAACAAAGTGCCAGTTGGAGTCATTGGGTTTAGGTGTGCACTGACAGCGGCGTCTTCCCAGGGATCAAGGGGGTGATAAGCTGTATCGCTTTATGTAATTTGGAGCTGACATCCAAGTGACGTCCCATGGCAAAACTCCCCTGAACAAGAGTACCCTCTGAATGAGTAGAGTGAGTTTCAAATGCAGAGTGCAGGGTAATATTTGAAATGTGGTGATGTGATCTTTTGAGTAGAGCTCAGAAAAGAGTCAGAGAGACTGAAGAACTGGGAGGACCTGTATAGGAAAGCTGAAAAGAACAAAGTAGGTGATTGCTAGACCCTACAAAAAATAATTAAAATAAAAAGAGCAGCTTTGCATTAGCTTGTAAGCAAAAGAGGGGGAGAAATAGTAGAGAGAGAAACTGTTTTGAGAGAAGTGTTCCCAGAAGAGTAATGGGGATTAATAGGAGGAAAATGTGCACAGAAATCATCCCTATTATTTGTTGTTTTGTTTTGAATAATGGACTTGTACAGAGAAGGCCTAAGGCATCTACTCTACAGTGGTCAAAGATCCAGAAATTCTCTGCTTAGCTTGGGACTCAGAGGAAACTTGGAGACCCAATTTCCTTGTGTGCTTGGAGGCATTCTCCTCTTCTACTTGGGAAAAAAAAATGAGCAATGACTCCACTCTGATCCTTCACATTTGCACTTAGATTGTGTTCATTTTCAGTCACTTTCTGGCAGGAACAATTCCTCACCTTCGGCCTTCAGTGTATATTTTGATGGGGTGTTCAGGTAGACATGTATTTTCCCAGAAAACGTCAGGCATGTCAAGCTGCAGCAGAGCGACGTGCTGTGGTACCAGACTGTGTGGCACTGTGAATCCTTTCGTGACTAAAGTGCACAGTTAGTGCTAACTTGCCTGAATGGGTCCTGGAGGCAATCCATAGACTTCAGAGGGTGTGCTGGTAAGGAACACCACTTCATCTCTTCAAAGAATCGTAGATATATTTGTTTTTATAACAAGTTGTTTTCTCTCGCTAGGAAGGGCAATGCTTCCTTTTCTTTCAAACGTCCCTGAGCTGTCGGTTGATTTTTGGCAATCTCTTTTCCAGAGGTGATCTTACAGCACTCGGCCTCTCTCAGGTTTCTCTGCCCTCTATAGTCTCCTCTGTGGAGTGCCAGGATGGAGGATAGCATCTTTGTGCCCCCAAATACCTTATTTTCTGTCAGTCTGTTCCCTCCAATTGTTGCAGTTGCTTTTGTTTGATGGAATAATTGCAAACTCACTATGCCTAGGGGAGGGGCAGGAAGAAATCAATCTTCTGTGTCATTAAAAGTACAGACAATCTCCCCCCCCCCCCCCCCCCCCCCCCCCAGATTCCCTTGTGGGTATCTGTGGCTTTTAATGTCCTTTCCACGTAGCTTGATTTTTGCTAATAAACAAGTTGTTTGTTTAGGGCTCTTAAATGAAGCTTTAGCTTCAAGGGTTGCCCCTGAAAGAAGGGATGGGAGAAAGGAAAGGGGTGGAACAAGAATGTATAATGACATGAGGGCACTCATATGAATTGTGATTTTTTTTTTTTTTTTTTTTAAATTTATTTTTTTTAAGCTAGAGGAGCTGGTCTACTTTGCGATCCTCAAGCAGCTCCTCTGTCGTTTGCAAGGTCAGGATTTTCTGGCTCACTTGGAGAGGATGCTCTCTGACCAATGAGGCATGAAATAGCAGTTGGAGAAGGGCTTGATAAATATTGATTCAGAAACTGCCATGGCTGCTGACTCTGCGATTGGCCTGTTTACCCGGCAAATGGAAGAGGAATGGAAAGAAGTTGTCCATTTCTCAGCGATAGTGGCACATGCATTTTTCAACACTGTCCTAGATATTTAAGAGGAAAAGGGGCTGAAAGCTTAGCCCAGCGTGTTTTTCAGGACAGCGTTAATCCATTACAGCAGATTAGACTTTGTAATCCTTTCTCCCTCCAGGAGCTTTCCCTTCTTAGTTTCATTAAACTCCGTAAGGATGGTTACACTGTCCCACCAGGAGAAGGAAAGTTTTTCCAATGCAAGCAGGATAGGCGTTTTGCTGCTTTGGGGAATATCCGTACAGCGTTTGGACTAAAATGAGTACACGCTGCCTGTGTTCTAAGCTGAATGAATTATGTCTCTATTAGCCGGCTATGAGCCTGAATCTGCGGTTCCCTGCTGAGTAGTCTATGCTTCCTACCCTGCTGGGTCTCAGCAGTATAAAATGTGAACCAGCAGAGTGATATCATACCAGTTCAGTATTTTGCATTATACAGTTGTGGCACTACTAACCTGCTATGAGGAATCAAAAATTCAGGTTTCCTGTATGGCCAACCAAACCCTGAATTAAAAGCTAGAATTGTGGTAATTAGTTCAAGCTCAGTGCTGTGCTAATGCAGTTACGAAATTTTTGGGTTGTCTCAGAGTAGAGGTAAAAATGAGCTCAACATCTGCCAGCTGTACTCAGTGGAGGCATCCCCTGGGTGAGCTGTTTGCAAATGCCACCTGAGCTTAGGGCAACCCTGGCCAGTGTTGCAAGGTTGTCCTTTTCCTACACACTTGAAAGGAACCCTACGCTTACGCAGTGCTTCCTATCCATACTTATCCTGTTAAACATGAAGTTTGCATATGTGATGTTTTGAAAGCATATATTATATAAATTGTAAGAGGCGATTACTGAGTCCATTCTGCCACAGGAATTTTAACACCTTCTGATCTTTCTCATCTATACTTCAGTGTGTGTTCAAACCTCTGTGACGTGAACGGGAGTTGTTTTGTTTCCTTTTAATTTCTGTGGCTTAACAAAGTTACTTCAATCAGAGAGGTGTCTGGGGACTCTTGTCAGAATCAGGAGCCCTCCAGGTTAAGTGTGGTGAAAGCATGTAGTACTATGGAGAAGGCTGGGAAGAGGCGGCTTTTGTTCTGAAGAGCTTGTGGTCTAGGCAAAAGAAAAGAGAAAAGGAATGTGAAAGAGGAGGTATTTGATAAACCGAGACCTAAGTTCAACTCTGTGGAATCTCTGGTGGATAATGAATTTATCAGGGAAAAAATGCATTTTCTTTATAACATCATTAGTCAGCTTGTCTGAATTTGACGATGTGTTTTTGACTGGATTTGTTGTTCGAAAGCCCTAAATTCACAAATAACTGACAGTGGTGACATCAAGGGCTTGCTCCTCAGCACTTCCCTGTCCGATATCTTGGTCGTCCCACGAGAGCGGTGAGTTCCGTTTCCTGTCTGTTTCTCTGCGTGCTGTCAACGCTGGAGCGCAGGGCCCGGGGAAGAGTTCATCGACACGATCTGCACGTAGCCTGCCCTATGACAAATCCTCTGGCCCACAACAGCCACGCACTGTTCACCAGTCTTCAGCAGTACTAACTCACGTGGGCCTCCTCCTAAGCCAGCCTGTCCCCTTCACAACCAGGACCCCAGCGCCACAGGGACAGAACCGAGGTTACTTCCTTTCACCGCAAAGCATCGAGATGGTTCGCGGTCTGGTTGCGGAGCTCTCCTTGCTTAGCCCGTCTGACCCGGCACACAGGTGTTCCCTGCCTCTCCCCTAATGGATGTTGTCAGCAAGGTGCTGCCAGTGTCTCTGCCCACGCACTTCGCCTTTCGCTGCCTGCGGGGCAGTAGCCCTTTCACACCCTGCTGCCGTGCGCTGGGAGGCACCCCTTATAGACCGGGCAGGTCGCTTCATCCTGACCCTCTGGGGAAGAAAGGGAACTGAGGAACAAAACTATTTAAAAGCAGGTGTTGGCTGCATAGTGACAGGACTCTGCTCTGCCACAGCGTCTCCCTCATGTACTCCCTCCTCCTGATCTCCCGTCTTGGAGTAATAACCTTCACAGGTCACTGTGCAGTAATATCGCCTTCCTGATAACCTCCTTCAACCTGCTTGGGTAATGAGTTGCTTCTAGAGAGGGACACCATTTTATTAACATCTGACTATAAAGAAATATTGCTGTGGGTTGGGGCAGGGGCTGAGAGGGGGCGGCAGCAATGGTGTATGGTGAAAACGGATTCAGGGGGCTTATGGATGTGTCGTTCAGAAAAGCACAGGGCATACAGATTTACCACTGGAATAAATGACACTGATACATTTGGGGAAACTCAGGCTGTTAAAACATAGATGCTGTGACACTGCCTGGTTCCTACCTTTGAAAAGAATGATTTTTTTTTTTAAAAAATTATTTCTATTTGCATTGCCTGGAGGTCAGAATATGAAGATTTTCAAACCAAGCTATCAGTTTTGTTTGAGCTTCCTAATTCACTTCACATTTAAGCAGGCATGATTCTAGCTGATATATGTTGCGTTCAGCTGTGTGAAAAATTCATACAGTATTGTCCTCTAGCACCACTGGTCTGTGCCTGCTGAGTTCTCATGTGGTTTATGCTGCGCTTTGTTTAAAAAAAAAATTCACTGTAAAAACAAAACTTTACTTTCTAGAAAGCAGAAGGAATGTAGCTGTGTATTGCTTTTGAAATTGCAGAGTTATTTTTTTTATAGCTGCACTAACGCATGTGTCCTACAGTTGGTGTTTTTTGTACACCAGCCTGTTATACAGGAGAGGTGTCTCATTACTAGATATTTCTGCAAACCAGGTAGGTGATGTTTTACGGCTTTCTAATGTTGCTTATCAGATACTATAATATCAAGAAATGACTTCTGATCCAGTTACTCATTCTCCGAAACTGAAAAGAGAATTTTGGGAGCCTGCCTGATATAATGTTATGGTCTAGGAAGAATGGTAGGAATGGATTAGTCTCTTTAAGAGTTCCTGTCTGGAAGCTGTGAGACTACAGACTAAGCAGCAAAAGCTGTAGAAACGGCCTCTATCAGAGAAAGATGGTTCAGGTGAGATGATAATCCCCACAGTGCAAGGAGAATGGTAATACAAGAAGTGGAAGACCTTTCTAACCAGGGGACTAGATGGTTCTTGTCTTCATAGCTGGGATATGATCAGATTTGTTCTCAGAAACTTTATTTTTCTAAGAAGTCCCTGTCCTTTATGCTAAAGATTCACTGGAGTTAAAATCTCCTGGCCGTTGCTTTCCATTCCTCTCTTTGGAGTTGTTAGTTCATTATGAACAGGGTAACTGTGCTCTTCCCTTGACGAACTAAGACAGGAATGCGAAGAAGTGGCCAGAAGCTGGTTTGCCTCAGTGGACCATAAGGGTTGGGACCTTACTCAAGCTTTTGGTATTAGCAAAGTGTTAGTGTGGTCTGTCTGAAATGGTCACCTCTGAGAAAGACACACTACAGGAGACTGAATGGGTCTCTCTTCTCTCAGTTGTGGCTCAAAGCCTCATCAAGGCAGTTGGTTGTTCCACATTTTGAATTAATTTTAAAACCTGGTATTGATTGCCTGGGCTTAGCCCAGTTTGAAATACCAGGTTTCTCACCAGTTGCATAGCAGTGCTGCTCTGGCTTATTCTCTCTGCCAGTTCTGCATCTATAGTAACTGTTGTCTGAAGGGTCTCAGCAACTGTGCTGATTCTGAATGCATAATGTGCTGAGGGGCTGGTTATATTGCAACTAGTGTGTTCCTCGTTCACTACTATGCATACCTGGACATTATACCTTAAGTATAATACATGAACAACACTATATGTCTGTTAGGAGAGAGTGTTTGGATATACTTCCCAGGAGTACTATTATTTGACTCTTATTATAAAATACTGGTTTTGAATATATCTCAAAGCATTTTACAAAGGAGGTCAGTTTCCTCATTCCTCTTTTACAGATATTTATTCCCAAAGGTAAGAGCAGGGAAGAGACCTGCCTATAGTTACAGAGGAAACTGAGACCAGGTGAAGGCCTAGATTTCCAGTCTTCCACATACAAGTCCACCAGTTGATCCAGCAAGCTTGCTGCAATGGATGGTGTTTCTATGGATCAGTCTTTTTGGGGGTCTTGATCATTTGATTATTGTGATCTAGCTATTATATTAAAAGGAAACTCTTATTAGTATAGCTCCAAGTTCCAAATGTTGTTCACATCAAGGATTTCACAGCGCCAACCTTTCTGAAGAAGCTCTGACAGATATCCATGCAGTAGTACTGTCTCTACCTTTGGAGACTGGAAAACCAAGGCAGGGAATAACAAAGTGACTTCCAGAAGTCGGGTGTGGAGGAAGTAGCAAGTCAGTGCCATTTGCTGGGAATAGTTTCCAGGTGTAACACGATGACATGCTGCTTCAAGCCCATGCACACTCCTACGCATAAGAGAACTAAAAATGGCAGATGGTGATGGAGTATGCACGCTCACAGAATGTGGTGCTGTTTCCCAATCATTCTTAACACACAACGAAGAGGAAATGGTGGAAGGACAATGGAAACAAAGGCAAAAGACCCCGACCCATGTGTGTATCAGACACCCGCTCCACGTGTCCAGCTGGATGCTGATTGCATGTCCCTGTACTTTGGGACAAGGTGGGGGAGGGTGTGTGTTAGTGCTCATCTGTACTGTACAGCAGCTGGTTCAATTTGGACCTTTGATTGCCTGTAGCTCTGGAGCTGTTGAAGCGTGTGTGTGTTTGCACGCAGGCTAATTAGCACCATTATCATTGTCATTAATGGCTTTTAATGAAGAACAGATGGTTCTGTCAAGGTTTCAAGCTGTGAAGTTCACTGACCCATTTGTGCTAAAAGGAGGGTGAAGAAAACAAAAAAACCCTCAATCCAAATTGATGGTGGTAGAGGGGAGTGAAAATGAAGATCGCTCAAACATAAACCTTATGTTTTCCTATGCAGCCTGATCTGAAGGCATGTGCAGATGCTTATGAAAGCCCTGCTTTCACTGGGGAAAACAGGGTTTCCTGGCACTTACCATCATGAGACTCTGACACATCAGTTAACTTTGTTGTGTTTGAACTGAGACTTCCCTGAAGAAGAATGGAGGAAGGGAAAGGGTTAATATGATATAGCTGTGCTTGAAAAGGGTCATCACTAGCAGGACAGGTCAGTACTGGGGAATAAAGGAAAGGGAGAAAAGAGAACACATTTGGGAGGATTCTGAGTAGTGTCCAAGTAACCCAAGTCAAGAATCTTAAAGAATTTTAATTTTACCCTCTATTCTGTTTCACTTTTGCCCCAGGCTTGACTGTCACTCAGACATGGCTCTGATAGACACATCTCTTCAAGGGTATAGCTCCAACTTTTATTCCAGAAGATGGAATGCTGCTATTCCTCCTTTGGAATTCAGATTGTCAGCAGTAAACATGGGATCATGATGGAGACCAACTGGAAAAGGTGTATCCCAAGCACAGGTCATTTGATAGGATGTAACTGTCTGTCTTGTCAGCAGCTATTTTTGTCTCCTAATTATTGAGCAAAAAGGATATGTGTAAACTATAAGCTCATATTGATCACTGCAAAGTCTGGCTTAATTAAAAGAAAATACTTTTCTCATTTAATTATGAGGGAAATTTTTAGTCTGCCTGTGATTCAGGATTAGCTAGCTATCTACTTTTGGCATGATGTTGTCCATCTGGATGAACAGTGTAATATGTACGTATAATATGGGGTGTGTTTTTAGTATTCACTTCTGTCTTCAGTTATTGAAGGTACCCTTTATATGGATCATTCAAGAGTATCTGCACAGCAACCTGAATGGCCTAATCAAAAATCTTATCAGCCTCCTGGTCATGTTCAAAAGGTTTCTTATCACAGTTCCAGTTAGAATTGCCAGCGTAATGAGTGCAAGTCATGTTAGTACCTTTGTAGATGAGTTTCAGATAGGACCATGTGTCTATCACTTCAGACCCATGGAGGTCCTGTTCTTCTGTGTGGATAAATTGGATTTTGGGCTTGAAATAGATATTGATTCAATTGCAATGTCCTCAAGTTGAACTTACAACCTCCTCATTTCCTTAAGAATTTAGAAGAGTTTAGAGATTGATGAAAAGTATCATAAGTAAGAATATAAATAATGTTATCCTGGTGTTGGAGGAATACACTACAGGACTAAACAGTAGCTGGAAATATATTTCACACACACCCCCCCCCCCCCCCCCCCCCGCTTTTTTCCCTTCATATCTTCATTGGGAAGAAGGAAGAAATTAAGTTCATTAGCACTGATCCAGTGCCATATCTAATTAGCTGCAGTATGGGCACTTCTGTAGGTCTTGTGTCATGAGTACAGTGATTTAAGAGGTTGTTTTGTTTTGGGTTGTGGTTTTTTTTTTTCTTTCCTCTGCACCAGCATCTATTAAGGATTAAGTAGTGATATGCCTATTAATTTACATTGCCTTTATCAGGCTGCAGAAACAATTATCTCTCACTGGGAGAGTTTTCAAACACACACGGTCATGTCCATGAAGTAATCTCCCAAGGAGTCTCTCTGGAGCGGCAAAAAGGAGATTTAGAGCAATAACCAGCAAAAATTCTACTTCTCTTCCCCGGCTCCTTCCCAGCGGTTTTCACAAAGCTTCATCCACCTTCCTGCCTGGTCCCCTGTCTACTGGGAAGAGGCAAGGCTTGTAGAAATGAAGACCCCATTATTTCCACCAAATGTATAGCTCACCTGCCACAAGCCCTTAAGCATGCTATGTTTTAGACGTGTGCTTGGGAGAAGTCCTCTGGCAGTAACATGCCCTTTTATTATACTTTCTTCTGTGGAAGTTTAGAGAGGAGGGTTTGGAAGGCAAATGGAAGCAGCAAAACAAAGTGGAGAGCATGCGCAGTACATCTCCCCATATATCCCATACAAAGTACAAGCTAGTATTTGGGTCCCTCGGAGACACAGATATACAATCCCCAGCCTATATAAATACACTCCTCTCAGGTGCCTCTGAGGCCGTTCAGAAGATGCTCTGCCATCACGAGCACAGCATCTGTATGCGATTGCTTTAGGTGCTTAAGCTTTCCTGATGCAAACATGCATAGGAAATGTGGCCGGTTATCTCATTAGTTCCCATACAAGGCAGCAGCTGAAGACCGAGGGTGAAGAGGAGGCATGGCGAAGCTTCATTAGGCTGAGGGGAAACATTTCACACAGGAGTTTATGGAGAGTGGAAATGTCACACTGGGTTCTGCAATCAGCAGAAGATTTAAAAGCTGCAAACTGTCTGCCCATGTGGAAAAAGATCCGCCCCCATCCCATCTCAAGCCAGGCTGGAGGATTCTTTCCTCCCTCCTTCCCCTTATTTAATAGATGCTTTGTTATTTATTTATACAGCAAAGCTTTTTATAGGCTTGATTTTAGTATTTCCTATGTCTATCCATTAATTTTGGTTTTCCTGCCTTTTGAGGCAGTCAGGTGTGGGTGTGGGTTTTCAAGGAGCGCAACCCATATGGGAAAGTGAAACCTTTTCCAAGTAGGAGCCTGTAGGAGAGCCAGGACGAGGAGAGCTTGACTGGCTGCTGCGGCCAGAGGAAAGCAACACTGACAGCCAGTGGCAGGTAGGAGCCTTGCCAGGAGGAGAGGGTTTAGGTCTTGTCTATGCAGAGTGAAAAGAGGACAGGCTGGTGAGGGACCGGGGTAGAGAAGTACTGAGATGTGAGACAGTTTTGAGAAGCATCTTCTTGGACGGGTTGGAGAGTTCAAATCGGTGAAGGAAGGAAGGCTGGGTGGGACAGCTGAAGAGGTGAAGGCTTTCTAGGAGGAGGGCTTGGAAAGGGGGAGAGAGAGGTGGGTGAAAGGGGGTTTAAGGAAGAAGTTTGGGAACAGTCAGGATGGGGTGAGCTCTTGCCTGGGGCAGTGCAATGCTTGGAGAGCAAGGGAGTTTCTGAACAGTTTTGGATGGAAGAGGGCAGGAGTATGACCACACTTTTCGAGAAATAGGGTAGGTCTATTCACTGGCATCAATATGTTGCTGCTTTATTTCAGTCTTGGATGCTTTTGCTAGGCATTTTAATGTCCCTAACATTTTCTTTTGAGAGGGCTTTCCCACCCCGAATAACACCTATATTTATAAGCATTTTTTAATACACTGTACTAGTGGTTTGGGTTGGTGTTTGATTTTGGTCCACAATGTGATTATTAGGAATATGATTTTAAAGTTTAACGTTAGCTTAGTGCGTCAGCATCAGTTATGGTCTTAATTGGTTCCTGTCTGTTCTTTACTACTAAGCATTTATACAAGAGTGTGAGTACATGATCTCCCACAACTTGCTCTTCCAAGGATTAGTCACTTTACGTGTCGGCAATCACTTTTCTAAAGTATATCCTAGGGCAATGATTGTCAGTTAAGATCTAGCTAACTTAAGCCATTTATTATTTTAGAGCTTTGATTTCTTCAAAACTATGCCATCGATGTTTGTTACTACACTTAGGTTAAAAAGATATTCAATACATAATGGCCTGAATGTAACTCTGTCCTTTTGTATTTTTTCCTCATTTTCTCTCCTGTTTTGAAATGCACGAGACCGTTAGTTTTCAGAGGAAACAATCACGTTTTGATGTAGAATTCATGGCTTATAGCAGTTTCCATAGGAACCAAGTATGAGATACAGAGGCCAGGCCTGTAGCTCACCCGTCAGCTCCACCCATGGAACTTGTGCAGGTGACAATGAACAGGTGGTGCCATGTGCCTGTCCTCAACATCACGATTTAAGCTATAACCAGACACATGCAATATTTACAGGAATCTGAACTCAGAACCAGTTTGGCTGGCTTTGTATTTGTGTACAAATCAAATTACCCTCCAGTTTGAACTTGCCAGTTTCATGTACAAAAAATGTCAGTTACAGCCGTGTTTTGCAGAATTGCAATAGGAAATAGTGTGCAAATAAAGCAGATACTGAGGGTGTGTAACTGCAAATATTATTTGATATGTTTAAGACATTTGACATTTTTTTCAGGCCATCTGTAAAGTGCAACTGAATGTTCACTTAAATTTAAGCCATCTCTGGAGGGCCCTAGACCCAGTTTTCAATGCAGCCCTATTTTTAGGATGTACCAGTAAAGTTTACATTGCAAATACTATCTGCATACAATTTTGAAGCAAAACCCAGGAAGAATCTGACAGAGGTCAGAAAGGTTGAGCATATGGCTTTGTATTTAGAAATCATTGAATTTTTGTTTAGCTGTAATTGGTGCCTCCTATGACTGTGAACTGGTGAATAGAAATGTATATGTAAAAATGAGATTTAAGGTTATGCTTTTAGGCTATTCCATGCTGAAGTGCAGAGTCTACAGTGGAAGGAATTTTCCTTTTTTTTTTTTTTTTACTGGGCATATGCATTTGTGGAAACTCTTGTTTGTTAGCCTCCTAAATATCTTTTGGTTTCAGCTGCTCCTCTTTGTGGAGTGCTGTGAATCTTTTTTGAAATTACACCTGCATGGCAGATATTCACTGACACTGGAGCATCCGTATCAGCTTGCACTGGCTCAGGAGTCCACCTGTATCTGTTTACTTCTGCTTGGTGTTGGGTTCTTTTGTTGCGTACATGTTGACTACCTGACTCAATTTAAATACTGTGTTTCTTTGCCCTCTTTTTCATTCTTTTTTTCTTTCTGTGTTGGACTGCACATCCAAGACAGTAGTGGCAACGTACAACAGAGGTGTGGAATTTTGGTACTCTCTCATTGGAATAACTGGGCCATCCTAGATAATAGGCTGGCTTCCACTTATGGCAAATCAGCGTATCAGGGGAAGGGCCACAGGATTGCCTGGCAGGGTCTGTGGTGACCTGAGGCGAAGCTGTTCTACCTTTTCCTCAGCTTTTGCTGTGAAAGTGGCTGGGGACTCCTTAGCAGGAGCCTGACAAGTAAAGGCTCTTCTGCTTGTCTGAACACAGAAACTCTCCAGGAAGGTGAACTGCGTGAAATCGCTTATTAATTTTTACTCTCTGCATTATCTTTCCTTTGTCCCTTAAGCAAATGGCACCTGAATTGGAAAACTTTCTTTTTAACTCTGAATCTGATTGCTTTTGCTGTTCTGTGTCCCTAAAGAATTAGACAGGCGAAGTACACTTGCAATTAACGTGTGGAGTCACTGTGGCAACTTTAAAAGGGAGATGGGACACATTTGAGAACATAAGAATTTGAATCACAGCGTCTTTCAGTCCCTGTCTTGGGAGGCATGAGGTATTCTGCACAGAAGGTCATCCTTAAAGTCCCAAAGCTATAGACAGTGGCTGTTGTGATATCTCATGTGTTTCTGATAGTCACTGGGTAAAAGTGAACTGGAAGGGCAGTGGGAGTGACGCTGGTGTGCTGGGGACAGGAGTTTTGGTGGGGTTTGGAGTAGGAAGGCGCTGTGCAGAACAGAGCAAGGGCCAGAGTCAGCACAGGCAGGAGATATTTAACTAAGAGGTTGAGGGATAAGCTCATTGCTGGAAAGAGCAACAAGAGAGAAGGAAGACGATGAGAGCAGTCATATCAGTAAGGACCAAAACCATGTTTTGGATGTGTGGGAATAGTAACAGACTTGCACAACAGGTTGGAGAGGGGAAGTCAGAAGACATGAGAAACACAATAGAATTCCTTTAAGAAAAACAACCCCCACAAACTAACAAAATCCCTTCATACTTTTGCTAGCTAAATAAGCTTCATGGGCACCTAACTCCGAATTTCCATGTTTTGAAGTGGGAGCCTAGACTTTGCCCACTACCAGCAAATTGGAGCATGTGGACGCAACACAGGTTCCCCAACAACTGGAGAGTGTCCAGCATAGGGGGGAAGCAAAAGGAGTCTGATGCAAGTACTCCTCCCTGCTAGGCACAGGCCAAAATTCTGGCAGAAATGTTGCAGCACATCACACTGAGCAGCTGAACCCATGTGTGTACCTGTGTGAATAACCATTTCTGATCAACTGCTAAAGATGATATTCAAATTGATATCTGTTATCTCTTAATTAGTATCAAAGCTTGAACCAGCCGTGTTCATTTGTCAGCCTAATGGACAAGTAGATGTGGCAGCTGTGATGTGTCTTGATTTTAAGTAAGACTTGGCACAGTGCTGTATGCACTCTTGTACGCAAACTCAGGAAGCAAAATCCACATAAGAGTAGCGCAACGAGTGGAAAAATCTAGACTGAGTAATCTATCAATAGTTCTTTGTCAAGCTGAGAGAACGTTCAAGTGTGGTCATCAGAAATCTGTCCTGGGTTCCCATACTTTTCAATATTTTCATTTGTTATTTTGACAATGGGAGGACAAGCATGTTTATAGGATTTGCAGATAATACCTGCAAGCCCAGAAAGGATTGTCAGCCTTTTGGAGGACAAAATTAGAATTCGGTAATGATCTTGGTAATTGAAGGATTATGTAAAATCCAATAAGGTGAAATTCGGTAAAGACAAGTGGTTAGAAAGGGGGAAAAATCAATATACAACATACAGAAAGTATTCAAATTTGGCACTGTGTTTTGAGAGTGAGAGACAAATGGGAGAGAGATGCAGAGTTCTAAGAAAATATAAACCTATGTAGAAAGATTGAAAGGGGACTGGCTGGAAAAGAAAATAATATGATTTTAAAATATATTAATATATACCAGTTAGTTGCAGTGAAGATACCGATCAGATATTCTCAGTACTAACAAGGTAAGGAATGTGATGAGTTTATATTGCAAGAAGAGATTTAGAGTAGATTTTAACGGAAAGCTGTTTGCAGTGTAGGAAGACAGCACTAGAAGAAGAGCTACCTTGGGAGGTTATGAAATCTGAGGTTTTCAAGTATCAGTGAGATGAACATCTGTCTATGGTGATTTTTGCATACCAATGCTGGCCCTCATGTGAGGGGATGGATTAGGTGGAAGTTCTTCAATTGAATCTATGCTAGATAGGGGACGTAAAGGGGAATGAGCGTGTAGAAATGAATGTGTAAAAAAAAAAAAAAAAAAAAAAAGTGTTTGTCCTTTTGTCCTGTAGTGTAGTTTCACCTTGGCTTTCATGCTGTTCCTCTCAGGGAGGCTGTCTTGTGTCTGTGGTCTCCAAATAATTTGGGCAAGACCCTGAGCAACCTTATTTAGCTTCAGAGTTATTTCTGCTTTGAGCAGGCTGGACCAGTTGACTCCAGAAGTCCTCAGCCTCAGGTTATTCTGTGAATCTGTTGTGGTGGCCCAAGATCTACCAAAGCTCTTGCTGCCAAAATCGTGAGGAAGAAGATCTGACAGTTTCTACTGCCAAATAGATAACAACTTCTGAAAAGGTTATTTTACTGGGGGTTGCTAGAACCAGCAAAAGACAGATAAATCGATGCTGAATGTTTATATGTCCTTTGGTATTGTATGCTAAACTGATATATTTTTAAAACATGTAACTAATTCCATTAGGAAGCATAACAAACATGCTTTGAATCATGGGCAGAAGCTGTATCCAGTTTTTGCATAAAATTGGCAGGTTGAAATTATTCAGGGTTGTTTAAAAGATTTGGTAATGTTGCCAGTATAGAGAGAACATGGCAGTGGATAGTATGCAGAAAGCGTGCTTACTTGCAGTTATAAGAAATGTGATGGCATTCACTTGGGCATGTCTGCAGCAGATCAGGCAGCATCAACTATGACAACTATACAAAAAATGATTGTACTTTGCAACCAACTTTTCCATTTAATGACTTGAAGCTGATTCCAAAACAAGAGCATGTATATTGCTGTGTTGGCAGACAGCTAAGTGTCTCCCATTCCAATGTAAATATGGAGATTAAATTTATAGCAGGACATGGCATAGTACACTGTGTCATGAGTCAGAGCGAGACAATGCATGAATAGCTTCAAGGTCAAGAGACAGCACAAAATGTGTGATGGGATGGTCTTCGTGCTTAGCTTATAGCTGGAGAAGTTTGAAACATTTGTGAAAATTGCTTTTGTTTCTAAAAAACTATTTCATGGAGCTACTTGAACCAGTAATACTTTATCTTTGCTTATCGCTTCAAACAGAAAATTGAGTTGCCTGGTGACCTGCCTGTTGTGCATTCTCACACTGATCCACTGGCCATGTAGAAGGGTCTTCTGCTGCGGCAGCTGGCTGATTTCCTGGATAGCCCCTAGACTGCTGTGATACTCTGATTCCTTCTTACCAGTGCACAACCATTAGAGGTTTGTTAGCATGTTGATCTAGATGCTTAAGATTTTGAAGTTCTGAACGATGAATAGTCAAGTGATTGTCTCGAGGTACAGAATGGCCTTCTGCTCATCCCTGCCATTGCAGCTTCCATTGGGGAAGCTCCATTTTAGTTCCCTGGGGAAGTTCAGATGTTGGATATCATCCCTGATCCTCAAGAAGAATGGAACGAACACATCACTTAGTGGACTACACACCCAGGTGCACAGCCTTTTAACCACAGGCAAATGAGTGTTTGATGAATTCTGTTGTCTCCAAGCAAAGGAGTTACGGCTTCTGCATGCGAGCAGATAGCACAATGTGAAAGAACAGTGTGGTTAGGAATGCAAGGCAGACTGTGAGGTACGGTGAGTATGGCCCATAGGAACACTGGTAAGCTATGTTTTGTTTTATCATATACAACCTAGTTTCCTCTCCCCACCCCCATCTTGTTTCCTTCAAGGCAAATTATAGGTCTACGAAGACCTTTTCAAGCAGGATATGACTGAATTTCAAATCTTTTCTTTATTATGCATTGTGAGAAGGGAAACTGAAGGCAACCTCCCTACATCATTTTTGTTCAAGCAATACTTTTCTCTGATTGACTGCAGATTTCTCAGCCTGTGTGAGATATATCCTGCTCCAGTTCTCCATGTAAGCTTTATTTGCTGTAGCAAGCAGGTCAATGCATGGGTCCTTCATTTTCTTGTACACCTGGCTGTCTAACACAATCTTCACTGTCCTTCAGGTGTGCTGCTCTAAATGTCTGTTACATGTGGACTCCAGAACAGGCATGTATAATGTACACTGAAGTTAAACAGTTATAAAAAAAGGTGAGAGGACTGTGTGTTTACTTAGTATACTGGTCCACTTTCAAAAACTTGCAGAGCTTCCTTCATCCTGACATGCTGATGCATCTCACGTGAGCATTAGCGCTGTTAATCAATCCAGAGTCTGACTTCTTGAAGTTACAGACAGCCTCTTTGTATTGCTTTTGCAGGCAGCTACAAGCATCTCTATTGATTTCACAAATATTATGCATAGTATCCAACATAAAGACAATAATAAACCTCGGGGACTGAAAAACAGGGGTCTGCCCCAGCTTGAGGGCTCAAGGTTATGAGTAGGACATTGTCTTCACAGTCTGCCCCGTCCATGCTGCAGTCTACCACCTGACAGCAAGTTTGCAGAGTGTCTGGCTCCCAGTTATCATTGCTACTGTTTGCCCGTGGTAAGTTAGTGGCTTCACTGGCTGGCCTGTGAACTACAGTGATTAGGAGAGTGATGCACTACACATTTTGTGAGATCTGCTGTGGGGAAGGTAATCACGGGTAGGGAGGTATGGTAGCAAACTGGCGACTGCTGTCCTTATCACCACAGCTAGATCAACGTGAGTTTGTGAACCAAAGCCCTGTGCTAGCTTAAAGCCAGTGTAGTTTTCTTGTGTAGCAGAACCCTTAGGATTGCTTGCTCAAAGGCATGTTTGTGATGGCTTTAAACTGATGTGAAGACGTTCATTGCACAAAACTGAATCCACTCTTGGATTTGCTAATTCAGTGCATTTTACATGCATAAACAAGGCCTAAGTCTGTCATCTTTACTACACAGCCTCAAGCACGTGGGAAACTTCAGTTCATGAACTGTCTGTCCACCCTATACCGAACTTGTTGTGCTGCAGCCTCCAGTAGTTGTAACACAGGTTGCATTCACATGCTTACGTTGCTGCCTTGCAGTAATGAGCAAAATATGACTTGTCTCTCGAAGACTAGATCAAGACATGCATTGTAAATGACTCTGACTGGAACTCGGCTAAAATAGGGTTTGGTGGGTTGTGGGGTTTGTTTTTTTTTTTTCCTTTCATGCCTACTGAAGATGAAATGTTGTTGTAACACTGCCCCTGCGTAACAGGACAAACTTGAGAGTCCTGGTTCCCAAAACAGCTTCTCTTGCATTTGTCCCTTTAAGTTTGAAACCAGTTTCTCTTGGAAAGGAAAAAAAAAAAAAAGTGCTGAATGGTGAAGTGATATGCTATCAAAATGCTGGGACTGGTGCAGACACCTGAGTTCTCAGCCTTGCTGCTGGCTGTGCAGTCTCTGGCATGTCATGTAAACTCTCTGTGTCTGCTTTGCAAAGCTGTGCAACGAAGCTACTGTTTCCGTGCCCCCTGTTGTCTGCCTGTTCTGTTTGTTTAGCTGTTGCGTTTAAAGTTGATTCTTTCTAATAGGATTCGATGTCTTGTGTTCTTCCTGGCTTTGTGTCTCCCTGCTGTTAATTACTCATCTGCTTTCCAGCTCTGCACGTCGATATGCACATAGTGTCACAAGCTGATGGCTGCTCAAACTAGTAACAAATATATTTCAAAAAAAATCCAGCTAGATAATTTTTTTTCTGTACTTCTCTACTTCTGTTTTGCTTCACAAAGCAACATGGAAACTTTTCCACAGCTAAATTTGTCAGTCTCTTTCTGCTGCAGCTTCCAGGCATGGGTATGAAGAAAAGGCATGAAAAAGGGAAGAAATCAAAGGAAATAAGAAACATGCAGGACCAAAACAAGCCCCCAAAATGCCCGAACTGAGGTGTAGCTCCATTCTGCTTGTGGCTCTGAGGTTATCACTTCTACCATGTAAAGCCACACTCTGCAGGACATTTCCACAGCCTTGGCTTAAATTTTGTGTGATGTTTCAGTCTGAGTCTCATTTTACCTCAAGCTGGTGTACCTCTAGTCTTAAAGAAAGTTCTAAAGCAGTTTGGTCTAGTTTTATAGCTGTCCTTCCTCCAGCTTGGACCACATGCAGATATTTTCGTATCTTGATTTGGTCTGGTGGTTTTTTTGGTGTGGAAGAGAGTTACTGTGTGTCAGGTGACAGAGGTGGCTGTGTGGGTTTGTGTTTACCCATCACTGTCACCCTGATCATAGCTCCATCTGGGCCTTTTAAAACAATGCCCAGCTCAACTGGCTGTCTCTCTTCTTTGCTGCCTCTCTCCCATGGCTGTAACAGCAGTTACCAAAAATTCAGTTTGCAAAACTGCTCTACTTCCTGCCAGGTTAAACTTTACACCCCTGTGTTGACTGGTGTCCGTCTGAATGAGGGACCACTGGCATCGGGCCTTGCTCCGGCTGCCTCGCTTGCTCCAAGTGCAATAGTGATTGTTCTGCCTGTTCCTCGCAGCCCTTTTCCCAGCCAGCGTCTATTTGCTTAACCAGCTGGCACAGCTTGGCATTTGCATATGCATATCTGAGGGCCAGTTGACTAATTTCACTGCTGGCCTGGTCTAATCTCCTACACTTATTTTCAGTGGTGGTGGGAGAGAGGACAGAGAAATAATTGAAATAAATGAAGCTGAATGATGCCTCATTTTGGCTGCTAGCAGTGTCCTGTTTACAGGGATAAAACTCTTCCATAAACTGTGAGGCTCTCCACTTGCAAGGAAGAGGCCTATGGCGTGGCAGAGAGTATGAACGGTGTGGAAAATGTCATCTTGCTTTTTTAATGATGATTTTCTTTTTTTCTTGCTTGCTAGGTCTGTACCACTGTACACTTGACTGGTGTTTAACCTGGTAATGCACTTGGCTGATTCTGCAGTTGTTAGGTCTTATGTGGAAACAATGGACTGAGAGAAGCTGTCAGGCTGACTGTACTGAATTTCAGAATGTCCATGCAGTTACTCTGATGCTTTCCCCTGATGGTGGAAAGGAGATGTGTTTCCCCTGCTGTCAGTGAGTCCTTCAATTTGTCAAATTCTGTACCACAGATAGACAAGTTGGGTGCTCAGCTTCCCCAAGGAAGAAACTAGTTTAGAAGAGGTAGATAGTTGTACTTGTTGCCTTAGGCATCTTTCTTAGCGACTCCTTACATTTGAATAAGGATGCTGTTCTCTTATAGTTGTCCTTTGAAGCACAGGGGAGATACTATAATGTACATTTTACAGGTGAGAAAACAAAGGGGCAAAGTTTTCTTTCAAAGATCCCATGATGACCACGGACTGAAATTAAATCAGAAACCTGGAAGCAAGTAAAGCTCCCAAACTCTCAAATGTTTCTGTTGTCATGAATTTTAAACTAACTCATTTTTTTTGCAGCCCCGAAGGAAGTTTAGGACTTAAAAGATAAGACTTAGGGTCAGGAGATGGGAATTCTGCTCCCACTTTAACCATTGTTTGTTGAAAAATGGGTTATATACAACTCTGTCATTGCAAATACTACTTGCATTCTTTATCTGGAGAAAAGACCTCACATTCATCCCATACCTCGTTTCCATGTAGAAAACTGGCATGTTACTACACATTTCTATGGTATCTCAGAGTTGCTTTGCAATTGTATTTGGGAAGTACTTTGAGATCGTTGAAGGGAGAGAGATGCAAAGTCATGTATTTTAACTTTCACAAGGGCTGGTTTTTGTTTTATCACTGCCTCAGGATGACTTGCCAGAACTTCCTTTGGGGTTTAGTTAATGACAATCCAGCTGGATCAGCAGTATGAGGTTTCAGCATCTTTCTTTCCTCTCTCTCTCCAGGACTTGGATGTACTACTTCATTCAGTAGACCTACGTTTTTACAGGCAGGGGAATGGGACAGGCAGACCCAGGAGCAAAACATGGTTGGACAGAAGTTACAAAATTTGTTTTGAACAACTCTTAGCGATGCATCTCAGTTGTAGGGGAAAATACATTTAACATCACCATTGCATTGCTACTCCAGAGAGCAGAAGTGAACTGACAGCTTGGTATCTTTTACCTAGGTTAGTCCAATATGCAACTCTGAATGGGCCTTCTCATTAAAAGTGAGTGACTTAGTAATGAAATTCTGCAAATTAGGAAGAAGGAAGGATCACGGGAGCTCGAGACCACGGACAGACAGCTGAGGCAGCTAGGGAGTGAGAGACCATGACTGGTGTGGAAGAGGGTAGGCTGTTAGCATGCTGGTCTCTGGCTTAGTACCTTGCCTAACAGTGGTTTCTGACAGGCTGGCAGGTTTCAGTGAAAACGAACATCAATTTGACGATTCATAGCCAGTGCCTTTGAAACAGCTCATTTGCCTCCAGCTGGAGTATGAGGAGAGTTGTGGTCCCTCTACGCTTCCCTACCTTGCTTGTAGACAGGTGCTTCCTAACTTCCCACTGCTGGCCCCCACTGACAGCACAGCGCTTCAGTCCCAGCTCTTTAGGCCATTTTCTGCCTCCTCTCCTCCTCTGTTACTTCCTTAGCCAGCTCCCAAACTGTGGGGAGTGCTTCCTGTAAAGGTCTTGCTCTTTCCAGGCCTGTGGCATCTCCAGGGTTCAGGTTGTGGCTGGTTTTAACTTTGCTTTGGAGAGGGACTGTGCAACTGGGCCATGCTGAGTCTTTTCTTCCTGCTCAGCTGGGGTGGAGAGGCGGTCTCTGGTAATGGACCGGCAGATTACTTAGAGATGTTATCCATCACACAGGCAGAGAGAAAACCTGCAGATTTTCTTACAGGGCTAAAGATTTCAAAGGATGCTGAATGCGTCAATGCTAATCCTGCATTGGGCAAAATGCCAGAGTCTGCCTAATGCCATTGCTGCTCTGACATTTGAGCCTCCATCTTAATGGATGCCAAAGCGGATCCCTCCACCTCACAGAACCATTAATTAGAGCTTAATGACTTTCTGTGAGAAAGGCCTCGGAAATGAGATTCAGAGAATTTCCTACTGATAATGTGTGGTCTGTGTTGGCCTGCTTTGGTCAGACTCTGAAGTCAAATGGTCTGAGCTTCTGTTTACAGTATCTACCTCTTTTCCCGCCACTGTCACCTAAAACACAAAACCTGTCCTATGCAGAATGACAGCTTCCCCTACATCTGAAGCCATTTTAGGTCTTCTCTGGGCAGGAAATGAGTTTTAAACTCTGCTGATACTGGAATGGCTCTTGGAATGACAACTCTATTTACACCCTAAAACTCTTTTCAGTCTCAGTTACCTGTAATAGTGGTTTCTATGAGTTTTTCTTTTATCTAAAGAAAGATCTGAGAAAACACCACTCCTCTTTTTTTTACTAGACATTGAATTCAGTGTTCATTTTCAATGAGTTTAACTTTGAACCTCCTGTTTTCTTAACAGAACTAGAATGAGGGCTCTCCAAAAGGCATTGAGAGCAGTTTTTCCTTCTTGATTTTGAATGTATTGGTTTACTTTCATGTATATTCATTAAGATTCCTAGACTTTAACCTCTGGCTGTGAACTGTACTTGTGTGTTGATGGTGGAGTATATGAATATGCAGTGTCTGTTTTGTGAGAAGTCTGATCATGATTATGAGAGTTGGACACTTTGGTATTTTCTTTCAATGTCTTTGTAAGGTGATTGGAAATTCTGAGAATTTTGAGCAGTACCGGTAGCAATCAAATGTATTTTTCCAGTAATTTTCTTGAAACTAGCTGTGTGCTCATCTACATAATGCTTTTGTCAGATCTCCATTTGGTGTTGCTGCAGTGTGGTTAGTATTGGCTTGCACAAGAGTTGGAGGAAAAAACCTCTGAATTTGAACTTGTTGGCACAGTCATGTACTTTTGTCAGTATCACCAGCAGTAATACTACCTTCAAAGTGGTTTTCCAAGCATTTGGGTTCAGTTAATGTAACCAAGCCTTAATGGAGACTTGGTTCCTGAAGCAAGCCTATTCCATTTTGCTTTACTCTGGTTGGGTGCACATACCTAAGGGCTGGGTACAGTAGTGTCTCTCCTAGGCGGCTATTTAGGACAAATTATATGTCAGTTGCCCTAACTCTTATACCACCCTTTGAGAGTACATGAATTTTGAATGTGTAGGCTTTTTTATTTTCTATACTTTAGTGCTTCTACCTGTGTTATTTTTGCCAAGCCAGACTCTTCAGTTTCATTATAAAGTGAACCAAAGCTGAAGAAAATTTGACTGATTAAGGCTTTGCATTTTTTCATCATAGGATTTTTTTTTAATGTGAAAATTAAAATAAAGTTTTTTCAAATTTTCAGATTTACATGGAGAGTAAAAAGATTTTTTTGTGCTACTTTGAAAATCCTGGTATAATCTTACAGTTGGAAAGGGGGGTAGGAAAAGAGGAAAACCAGAATGTTTTACCCTTTTGCAGTACATTTTACATTATAGGTTGGTGCTAAACTTAAACTCATAAAAGAGAGGAAAGCTGTGTAGGAGCCATGAGGCGTGCATGTATGTACACGTGCAAGGGGGTTGATTTAGCTAGAAGCAGAATGGGAGCTTTTAACTATGGGTGGGAGCAGAGGTGGTTCTGGGATGTTTCTGAGGGGGTCTGCCACCTCCAAAATCCTTGAGGAAGGACAGGGAGGTAACAAGGAGTTGTGCCTTCTGTAGCTGAATGGTTCCCAGCATGTAATGCTAGGAGTCGTCCTTCTGTCCCAGCACTGCTTCATGATTGCAAGACTCAGTTTTACTGTCATCTTTGTTTCTGTCATCCACTTATTTCTTCTTCTTTGCATGAATTAATCTCTCATTTTTGAGCTTAGGATGCCATAAATTTACCAGCGTGACTCACAAAATTGATGTCCCTCTCAGTGCTCTAAGGAAAAGAGACTGGCGCCCCACAGCTCCAAGGCAAAAGGCTGATCGGACATGAATTCATGGTGCGTTTGACAGGATGCTGTGATCAGCCGCTCCAGTGACGGCCCAGCACGCGGCTGACCGGAGAGGGGGCTGGTTCAGGAAGGCCTTAGTTTTCAGGCTTAGGAAGCAGCATGGGATCTCCAGGCTGTTGCTTGCTCACATGTGCGTTCATTAGCTACATTAACTCTTTTGTTGGCTGCTGCTTTTGGTAGTGGGGTAGCCTCATTGTTTCTTTGGACTAGGATAAATCGGTGCTGGAACTAGAGTAGCACTTGGTTTTTGGAGGCTGAAGTGGTTCTAGGACTGGCAAACTGTAAATTTTGATTTGGTATGTGTATTTAATAAGGATGGGGGACTGATTTTTTTGATAAGGATGGTAGATTGCTTCTTACTGAAGTCCATATAGACCTTTCAGATACCTAAGGTCTAACACATGTAACAGACTGAGTTGTTCTCATTAAAATCCAAGAAATTATTGGGGCTTACTTTTACCACATTGATACTGGGTCTATCTGAAATGCAGTTGTATGCTGTGGACTCTGAATTTCTCACCCATAGAATGTGAAAACAGGGAAAAGCTCGAATTTCAGATTTCATGGCCCAGATCTATTTTGATCCAGTGATAGCAGTAGGGGCTGTTGCCGTGCAACATTTTGTTTGGACAGCTAGGAGTCAAAATCTTTAAATTATATCTTCTGGCGGAGGGGAGGGAAGAGGGAAGAACAGATTGTTTAAATGTACGATTTTAATCATGTAGGAAAGTAGCAGGAGAGGAGCTGTTGTAAAACCCCAAACTTTCATATGGTTTCATTTAAAGATTGTAGATTTGACCAAATTTCTCTTTCTTCCTCTTCTCTTAGGTTCTAAAAATCATATTATTATTTTTGGCTTCCTTTTCATAGCCCATTTTATGTTTGGGGTTTTTTTTCCGTCAGTCCTTGAACAATGTTCAAGTTATGTTTAAAAGTAAATGCCTAATATTATCCCTTTGCTGCATGATGGTAAAACTACAGATAAAGATGTAAGTCAGATCACTTGGAAGGATTGATGTCAGACTGGAAATCTCTAGCACTTTAGATACTACTTGAGAACCTATTATAATAGCTAAGCTCTGATCTCAAGGCTGGTGCCTTGAAGGACTATGGCTGCAGTATAAGTGCTTCCTTTGGGGAATATGAAATAATTCCTTTGGGGAACAGAGAACATGAAATAATTAGGCTGTGTTTCTTTGGTGTGGGGTGGGAAAGGTGGGAACGGTTAACTGTGTATGTACAAGGCCCTAATTCTTGGACTTTCAAATCCCTGGTATGTACAAGGCCCTAATTCTTGGACTTTCAAATCCCTTAAACTCAAGGAAGCTGGAGTAGATGTCGTTTTAGAGAAACATATGGGGAGCGTTCACCAGGGACAACTTGTACAAAAAATTAAAAGTAAACAGGTTGCCGATTCCCCTTTGGAAAGGGCCGGGGGGGAGCAGAAAAGTTGAGAGAGTAGAGGATGGCATCAGAACAAGGTGAAAGAAGGCAATTCACCAGTCAGCACTTCCCCATCTCCGGAGGCTTGCATTTAAGCACATCCATCCAGTGCAGCTGCAGCTTCATTTTAGGAATCAGGAAATAAGCTGAGTGGCAAAGAAAGATAGGAACTGACAGCTCTCACTGTTCAGGCTCTCCCCTTCGCACTGGGAGAGCAAGTAGAGAAGAGCTTTTCTCCTGCGGAAGTATATACCATTCACCAGCGGGCATCAGTGCTTAGCGGAGAAAATGGTAGAGAGAGAGAAGGACTTGTGGAAGTGTATGGTCCCAGCTGCCTGAGTGAATTAAGCACAGTGCCTGTGTGAGTTTTGCTGACTCTGTGCCTCCCTGAGATCAGGACTGGGGGGGATGCGGGATGGGAGAGCAAATGACAGGTGTGAATCTGCTGACATTTTGTTTCCGGTGGCTTTGCCATTAACAGCTAAGCTCATGCTCTCCACTTTAACAAAACCCTTTTAGAGCCCCATTAGTGCTGCCTTTGTTTTTTCTAGCCTGTTTCATATATAATTGTGTCTTGTTTATGGAAAATCCTGAGGTGAAGTGGAAGCAATTTCTCTTCATTCCAGGTGGCAGTAGAGTGGAAGCCAAATCCTGCTTATGCCAAAGACCAGCGCATTCCTGAGCCTTCACGCTTTCTTCCTTTTTACCCTCCCATTGTATTCTTGCCAGGACCAAAACCAACACCAACTAGATGGGTGGTTCATCTTGAAATAACTGATGACGGCCTATGGGCTCTTTCACACCATTTTGAATTGCACTGCCTTTTGTGGAGCCTGGGGCGAGACGGGACACCTGTATGCGGCAGATCATGTCCTTGATTGTGTCACAGCGGGGTGCTGCCGTCACATCTCTGCTCTTGCAGTAGAGATTTTGGCAACTGTACCTACCTATGCTCTGAGCATCTCTCCTAGCAACTTCTGGTCTTCCATGATTACTTGTAAGAGGTTTTTAAAAATGATAGTGATGCCACTATCAGCAGCCAAGACTGATTACAAACTGTGTTCCCGATAGGTAACAGGTTAGCACTGTAGAAGTTAGCACTCAGTGATATCTGCTCCTTGGCTTCTTACAGCCCGCACGTGGGCAGCACTAGCCACCTACCTATCTACCTATCTAGCTGTCAGCTAGTCCCTAAGTAATAAACATGTGTGAGGTATTGAATGAGGCATTGAATATGCAAGCTGACTGGAGAGTAACCCCTGCCCTGATAATAGTTACAGCAGTAACAGAAGAAATATTAGACTTAGAATCATAGAATAGTTTGGGTTGGAAGGGACCTTCAAAGGTCAGCTAGTCCAACTCCCCTGCAGTAAGCAGGGACATCTGCAACTAGATCAGGTTGCTCAGGGCCCTGTCCAGCCTGACCTTGAAAGTTTCCAGGGATGGGGCATCTACCACCTCTCTGGGCAATCTGTTCCAGTGTTTCATCACCCGCACTGTAAAAAAATTTCTTCCTTATATCTAGTCTGAATCTACCCTCTTTTAGTTTAAAACCGTTGCCCCTTGTCCTATTGCAACAGGCCCTACTAAAAAGTTTATCCCCATCTTTCTTAAAGGCCCCCTTTAAGTACTGAAAGGCTGCAATAAGGTCTCCCCGGAGCCTTCTCCAGGCTGAATAACCCCAACTCTCTCAGCCTTTCCTCATAGGAGAGGTGCTCCATCCCTCTGATCATTTTTGTGGCCCTCCTCTGGACCCGCTCCAGCAGGTCCATGTCCTTCTTGTGTTGGGGGCTCCAGAGCTGGATTCAGTACTCCAGGTGGGGTCTCACCAGAGCAGAGTAGAGGGGCAGAATCAACTCCTTTGACCTGCTGGCCACGCTTCTTTTGATAGAGCCCAGGACACAGGTGGCCTTCTGGGCTGTGAGTGCACACTGCCAGCTCATGCCCAGCTTTTCACCCACCAGTACCCCCAAGTCCTTCCCCTCAGGGCTGCTCTCAATCCCTTCATCTCCCAGCCTGTATTGATACTGGGGGTTGCCCTGACCCATGTGCAGGACCCTGCACTTGGCCTTGTTGAACCTCATGAGGTTCTCCTGGGCCCACTTCTCGAGCTTGTCCAGGTCCCTCTGGATGGCATCCTGTCCCTCAGGCGTGTCAACTGCACCACTCAGCTTGGTGTCGTCTGCAAACTTGCTGAGGGTGCACTTGATCCCACTATGTCATTGGTGAAGATATTAAACAGTACTAGTCCTAATACGGACCCCTGAGGGACACCTCTTGTCACTGATCTCCATCTGGACATTGATACATTGACCACTACCCTCTGAATGTGACCATCCAACCAATTCCTCATCCACCGAACAGTCCACCCATCAAATCCATATCTCTCCAATTTAGAGAGAAGGGTGTTGTGGAGGACAGTGTCAAAGGCCTTACAGAAGTCCAGACAGATGACATCCGTAGCTCTTCCCTTGTCCACTGATGTAGTCACTCCATCATAGAAGGCCACTAGGTTGGTCAGGCGGGACTTGCCCTTGGTGAAGCCACGCTGGCTGTCTTGAATCATCTGCCTGTCTTCCATATGCCTTAGCATAGCTTCTAGGAGGATCTGTTCCCTGATCTTCCCAGGCACAGAGGTGAGGCTGACAAGTCAGTAGTTCCCAGGGTCCTCCTTCCTACCCTTTTTAAAAATGGGTGCAATGTTTCCCTTTTTCCAGTCCCCAGGGACTTCACCTGACTGCAATGACTTTTCAAATATCATGGAGAGTGGCTTGGCAACTACCTCAGCCAATTCCCTCAGGACTCTGGGATGCATCTTGTCAGGTCCCATAGACTTATATATGTTCAGGTTCCTCAGGTGCTCATGAACCTGATCTTCTCTTACAGTGGGAGGGACTTCGCTCCCCTAGTCCCTCTAGTCCATCCACTTGAGAGGTGTAGGAAGAGAGCTTGCCAGTGAAGACTGAGGCAAAAATATGTTGAGTACCTCAGCCTTCTCCTCGTCCGTTGTTACCAGTTTGCCAGTCTTGCTCACCAGTGGGGGTATGCTTTATTTGACCTTCCTTTTCTGGCTAACATACCTGTAGAAGCCCTACTTACTATTCTTTGCATCCATTGCCAAGTTCAGCTCCATTCACGCATTGGTCTTCCTGACCCCAACCCTACACAACCAGACAGCGTCCCCGTACTCTTCCCAGGATACCTGTCCCTGCTTCCACTGTCTGGGCATTTCCTTCTTGCCCTTTAGTTTGACCAGCAGGCCTTGACTCTTCCATGCTGGTGTCTCTTGCCTTTCTTGCCTGATTTCTTGAACCTGGGGATTGAGAACTCTTGCGCTCTATGGGAAGTGTCCTCAAAGATCTGCCAGCTCTGTTCTGCTCCCTTGTCCCCGAGGGCAGTTTTCCAGGGGGTCCTATTGACTAACTCCTTGAAGAACTGGAATTTTGCTTTCCTAAAATTCAGGGTCCTGACTTTACTTTTCGCCTGAGCCATATCCCTCAGGACTGCAAATTCCACCAGTGCGTGATCACTGCAGCCCAGGCTGCCTCCATTCTTGACATCACTGATTAGCTCACTTGCGTGGGTGACCAACAAATCCAGTATCGCATCCCCTCTGGTGGGGCTGTCTATTACATGGCTTAAGAAGTTATCCTCAATCCATTCCAGGAGTCTCCTGGATTGCCTACAGCTCGCTGTGCTACTTAACATCTTTTTCTTCCTATGTTACTTTTGGTTATTTAGTTGGCTTCTGTTAGGTGGTGCCTATGTAACTTGTGAATTACAAGGCTCACAAGAGGCCAAAGCAGTGTAGTCTGCTCATTATTTGTATAGTGGCAGTGGGATGTCTGTAATGCTTCATTGATAACCCTATACAATCCTGTAGTTTCTAAGAAGCAGTGTACAGAAATTGGCCTATTGATTAATGCTGTTTTCAAATCCTAAGTCTCCTGAAACAAAACACTGAACTGAATAACTTTTTTTTAATTCCTCCCCCCAAATTAGAAAAGAAAAATGTTCATTTGGCTTCAATGTAATGTTTAATTTCCAACAAAGTATTTTTCTTTTCAGATAATGAGAGAGCTTGAGAGATTGAGATTCAATTTGCTCTTCTGGATCAAGGAGATCTGGACCCAAAATTACATTCTCTGCTTCTCTCCCCAGTAGTGTGTTTCTAAGTTCCTCTGTGTTACTATTGCTGTACTTCAAAACTTTGTTTGGGAGTCTCACCTTCTTTCTAACGTGATCTGTGCTGTGAAGAGGCTTGCTGATCCCATCCTAGTAGCTGTTTAAAGCCATGGTACTCTGCCTTGCTTGTGTGCTGTTTTCCCTAGTGACTTCAGTGAAGCTAAAGTCAGGGGACTGTTAATGTAAAGTGATTGAGGAAGAGTGATGGAATAGCCTGCAGTTGTTAATCTACTTTAAAAAACAAATAGTCCTCCCAAACAGCCTCACTGCAGCTACTCCAACATCTACTTGTCACCCTGCTTCCTCTGCAGTCCCTTGATTTTAGCCCTGCTTGCTTCATATTCTCTTGGACTTCAGGAGCATCTAAAGTAAAAAGAAAAATCCTGGAAGAAGTTGTGCCTTCTCTTATTACACCTTTTGGTCATACCTTGCCACCTCCTGTTACTGCCTGACTTAATACATTCCCAATAGATCTAGTTGGGGGGCAGCTTACACTGACAGATACCCTGATACCCAATATCAAGTAGTTAAAACTGATTGAACAAGAAACAAGGAAGCTCTCCTGACTTGGGAGGGGAGTTCTGCAAGTGCCTCTAGGCGTTGCTAGAATAATTAATGATTTCCAGAAGGACACCATGAGCAGGGGATTAAATGTTTAGACATATTATGGAGACTCCTATACATAAAAAATAGTGCATAGTATGTATAACCATATATGTATTTGCATAAAGTATTTGAATGATAGAAGAACTAACTTCCTTAGGCCAGTTGCAGTGCTGATATATGGGCAAGCACTTGTTACCATGTACTTTACAAGAAGAGATGCTAGCAGAAGAAAGCTGTCACGTAATGATTTTCATTTTCTTCTTGTGGGCAAACTGGCTAAATTATTGATGCTTGACCTTGCCACCAGCTGCTTATGTTATGGAGATGTAATAGCAGCTTCTTGTGAAGGTCACGGAGAAAGAGATCAAGTAGCTTCATCCTCAAGAGATAAGTTTACTGTTCTTTCGTTTCCAGGTTATGTTTTGATTGCTCGATTCATGTGGGTGTCTGGTCTGTGTGGTCTTCTGTCCTGTCCCTGTTATTCGGTGTATAATTTTGAGGGCTATCTTTATATTAAAAAAAAATACACTCTTTTTTTTTTTTTTTTTTTTTTTTTTTTTGTCAGGCACACACAAGAGTGTATGAACAAGAGTTCTGCCTTTGCAAGAGTGGATTTCCCTGGGTTGGTTTTGCTATGCGTATGTGTATCATTCCGTATCACTTGCAAGTACACTGGTGTTTGGCTAGAGAGAAGTGTGTGCTTGCATATTTCTTATACCCAGCTTTGCTTCACTTTTCTCTTTTTCATGTAATTTTTGCAGTACTCCTCCCCTTGACCTCTCATCCCACCTTGTATTCTTCCATGCCTACTTCTGTCTTGCACAATCTCCCATCAGTTTCATCTGCCATCATGATTTCCCCTACTCTTGAAAGACACTCACTCTGCTCACCTGTCTGCTCTTTTCCACTGATTTTAACTTGAAAATGACCTCTCCCCCAAATAATTTTGTCTTAATCTCTTGATTAGTATTTTTTGGCTTTACTTTGGATTTATGTTGTGTTTGCTTGAAGTGTTTATTTTAGTCTGTAATCCTATTCAAGGTGGAAAATATGTATGCATTTGTAACCCACTGTGTAAATCCACAGTGCTATGTATACCTGATTTTAAGAACTACTCAAAATAATCCATGGATTCAATAAAAGAAGGCAGCACAACCTCTGGGGCAAAGGTAGCAAAAGAAGTGTTCTGCTTCCAAAGCATATGGCATAAGGAAAGGGACAAAAATCAGTACCTCTGTGTGTCTCTCACTTTCATGTATGTTCCTTGGAAGTTATTTAGATTCGTGCTACAGCTGAGCAAAGGAAGGATTCAGATGATACTGACATGCTGGTGGAAATGCAAAAGGTGTCCCTGAAGGCTGCTTTTGTTGTCTTTTTACCTTTATTCATCATGTAGCAGATGCCAACTAAGACCCTACACATCTGCACCGTGGGTTGAATAAGCCTATAGAAGGACCTGTGCATTGTTAGGGAGCAGACTTTCTTTCTATAAATGCTGGAGAGTATCTAGGAAAGCACATGCAAGGGATGGATAAGAGTAAGACAGGACCAAGACACTTGAACTCATTTGGTGAATGACACTCCTTCAGTTGTAGCCCCCAGTCTCTCTAAGAATTCCCTACTGTTGGCAGTGTACAGTGCATGACAAAAGTTTTCATACCTGAAAGTCTGGAGCATGAGCTGGCTTATTTAGGATTTAGATTCCACAGTACTTCCCATTTAAAGTGCCTTTTTGTGTTGTGGCTTCTTGTACTATGGGTAACCCATCAGCACTACCTGCCTGTTCTCCCAAGGCCAGATAGAAAGGGCTTGTGGTTGTCATTGACCCATCCTGGATGTCAGCTTAAAATGAAAAGTGAAAGCCTGATAGCCTGTTAATGATCCCCTGGGATGTCCATTTATCCCATGCGTCATTTTCTAGTCCTTAAACACTTGGAGTATCACAGAACAAGTCCTGAATGTGTCATTGGCACCACTCAGGGTGCAGCAAGAGATGTTTCTGACAAGTACTGTGGCATTTGCAGCCTTGTTGTTGTGACCTAATCCCATGATAACATGAATCATTTTAATGGAGATGTCATCTGCAGTTTAAGCCCTCACCATCTGGTCTGCCCCATCATTACGTCTGCCAAGTACAGCAACGTAACTCAATGATACTGTTCAAATTAAACCAACAAAAATGATTGAAATGTTGCTCTTGGTTTCTACTTTTACATACGGTGTATTCACCTCCTGCAGCACAGACGTCAAGCAGAAGAGGATATTGAGGGTAGAGGTGCTGCTGTTCAAGAGCAATTCACTTTTCGTGGCCAAATAGTAGTGGTTTCCCTTTCTTAGGGTCTTTCACTGCAGTTGAAGGACAGAATTTCAGCTGTATTGGATCATAAAATGTGCAAATTATATTGAAACGCTGGATGCCACTTCTTTTCTTCAATGAATCATTGTTTTTTTTCCTGCTTTATTAAATCTGCTGCAGTGGAAACTGCAGCAAATATGAAAAGCTGATTATGCATCGGTGTTGCATTTCAGGTCCAGTATTGCATCCCCTCTGGTAGGGCTGTCTATTATCTGTCTTAAGAAGTTATCCTCAATCCATTCCAGGAGTCTCCTGGATTGCCTACAGCTCGCTGTGCTACTTAACATCTTTTTCTGGAAAAAAAAATAAATAAAACCCAGATGCGCAATCATCAGATGAGAGTAGCTAATGTTTGCAGTACTGGATGTGTGGCTAGGAGCTGAGAAGAGGACAAAATCAGACTGGGGGATGTCTGCAGACAGACAAAAGGAAGGTAGCTTAAAGAAAATTAAAAACAGAATTCCACTGATCTGTGGCAGAATGAGATTCTCTCTTTTTCTATGTCTATTTGAGGTTAGTTTTTAAGAAGCTGTTCCTTTTAAGGCAAGAGAGAAGCTATGCTTTGATCAGGGAAGCAGGCAGAGATATGTTATTTCTTGGCTAATAAAACTTCCCTCTCTGAAAATAAATTGAGGCTCAGTTTAACATTGTGTTGGTCATGTGTCCAAGGAGCTCTTAGCCACAGTTTCCACTGATTGGCATTCTCATAGTTAGCTTCAGCACTGATGCTGGGGGCTGAACGGGCCTCATACACCAAGTCCCTCGCTGTCATTTTCTGCAGTTCTTTCCCCTGGTGAGGACTGAGATGTTTTAACATGAAACAAAGAAACTTCCTCTGATGATGCATACTTTTAAGTATGTGTAGTGGGCATGAGTTTCTCAGGAACGTCATACAGGCTAGTAACTTGCTGGATGTGTAGTAATCAGAGGGCACAGGTGATTTAAGGATGAGGCAGCTATCTAAGATTTCAGAGATCTTAAGCTCACTTACTCCACTATAAGCCATGTTCCTCTGGACTGCCTTGTAGAAATGTTTAGAAGATGACCACAATAGACATTGCAAGGCACTCATGCTGCAGAATGAAGAGTTACGGACAGAAGTCTTTAATTAAGGATTGGTATTAAAGAATTGAAAACTACTTAATACACCTTGTTTTGATCAGCTTGGAACTAACTAAAACTTCTGCCCTAGCATGTGCCATTTCTAGTTTATATTCCTCATGACAAAATAAATCTCTGCTTCTCTTAAATGAGTGGTCAGGAATGTTGGGAAAATATTTTCAAGGCATTAGAGCTTGGAAAGGAGGCTTTTTCTAAAGGCTGCCTTCCTTTAGGGCAGGCATGCGTAAACAGTATTAAACAGCTATTTTATTATTACTATTACCACTAGCTGTTTCTTCCAGCATAGGACAGCCTAAAAGTTGTCTATCCAAAAGCATGCTGCTTTTTGTTGAGGTCTTTTGGCCGAACTAATTTTTGTAAATAACAGATTTCATATTTCTTCCCATTAGCACAAAAAGCGCTTTCTAGAGAGAGAACCGGTCTTGGAATACAATTATCTCATTAATTCCAAGAACCTAATAGAGCACACCAGGACTGCATGGATGCTGTGGACTGGCACTGGTATTGAGACAAACACGTCTTTAGGCTGAGTTGGAGCTGGTGTTGGTCCCTCAGATGTCATTTTGGCCTCTGTAACTTAATGTAACCTTGTGTCCCAGTTGTAGAAGAAACTGTTCTGTACCCTAGAGCAAAATCTTCTTCAGGATTCTGACAGTGGTCTGAAACTTAGCAATATTATTTTCTTTAAATCAGGTTATTCTTATTTAATGTCCTCAGCTGCTGGCAAACTAAGGTGTGGAAAACCTGGCTCAAATCCTGGAGATACTTGTGAAATGGTATACCTTACCCTAACTGCTTCTAGCTCCTTCTTCAACAGCTTAAGGGCGATTATAATTTAGAGAGTATGTTAAAGGTGGTTCACTTGTCTTTGTATTTTCTTTCTATTTGATGCATTGTCAAAAGAGAGGAAAATCATAGAATTTGTTAACATAAGTGTTAAATGATTAGGAAACGTCCTCCAATTTTCAGGAGTTATCTACAACCAGGTAATTTCATTTGCATCAATGGGATTATTTACATCAGTAATAGTTTCAGATTTAGATAAAGGCTTCAAATTATAAAAAGAAGAGGTTAGGAATAGAAGAGAGTGATTTCCCACTGTGATTATCAGTGAATAGCACAATCGTCATGAAGCACGGGTATATAAAAGATCTGTTTCCTATAGCTGGAAATGCAGAAGAGAGGGCTCTTAACACAAACACACAAAAAGACAGGAAGGCAAGAATGATAAGCAGAGTGGAAGCAGCAGGAATGTGAGGCAGGGAGCGAGAAAATCAGGCTGTCTGCTCTGTGTACTCCCTATTTCCCCTCTTCTTTCCTTCTCTCTTGGTGCTCTGTGGATAGCCAAGAGAGAATGAAACGGGCAATGGAGCTGAAGGCTTGGGGGAACTGGCCTGAACATTGCAATGTGCAGTGCTTTGTAGGATTTACTTCTCGTCGTTTTGGTATGCTTATCTGCTCATGCAGGACACATTATCTTGAGCTGTGGTATCCTCTGAAGCAGTAGTGTGTGGAAAATGTCCCAATTGCTAAGAGTTATCTTTAAATTCTAACATGGTAGAGAATTGATTTGACCCAATCTTCTTTCCCTGTGCTTTATTTATTAGTGATCCATTTAATGGAGATGTTCAAAGTAAATAAGGATCTTGAAACATGCTACTGAATTTTGAGATGACCTCTATTGCCCTCCTCTGTGGTGTATGAGGATGAGAAGTCATAAAGTATCCGTCAACCTTGGTTCCTCTCTGTGATAAGGGGAGAAAGTTCTAGTGAGAACAGGGAGAGAGAAACCTTTAACTGACGACAACATTTGTATTTACCCATAGTGTTCCTCAGCCTCTTACAATTATCCAGCCTGAGGGCTGAAACAGCATATCCACTCCCAATGGCAGGAAAATGTGCAGCCTGGTTTCAGCTCTCACTGGAAAATGACAGATCAGTTTTAGTACCCCAAAATAAGGAAAAAAAAAAAGATGGCAACTCTGTACCACTATCATTGTCCGAAGGTGGCAAAAAGGACTTGGGGAGGGAGGACGTCTGCTCAGCCGCTGCAGAGAGCTAGCACCTGTATTTAAGCATTCTACACTTCTGCTTCTTGGTACACCAAAACGCAGCTAGGCCTTGAGCTGCTTGTGAACAAACAGTGTATTACTGTGCTCTAGCGTTGCTTGCATAAACTAATTAAGCCCAGGAGACTGTGCAAGCTATGCCTGTGAGTACCATCTGAGAGTACCGATGCTAGCATTGAGGTGGCTGTGTGGATGGAGAGGATTTCAGGATGATGGACAAACTGCATGCCCTGAGCGACTCTGTGTTTCCTGGGGACAAGAAGGACCCTCCAGGTTATCAAGTCCACCAATTCCCTGGCTTGTTGGCCATGCCTAGGCTATGTTGCTATGGGGATGAATTCAGGACATGCATGGTTTCTTCCCATAGGCTGCCATGTGGATACTTCTGCCCACAAAGTCCAGCGATAAACTGGGTCTAGCCCCCATCTATGCTAACAGCAGAAGTTGATCAGGCAAGATTAGAGTCATTATATGCATATAAGAGGCAGTGTGTGACCATCCATCTCAATTTAGGCCAAGAAGTTCTATTTCATTAAATGAAAGATTGATGCTACTGATCCTGATAACTTGTTCTCAAAATATTTATTATGAGCAAGCTTTCTAACACAGATGTTTTCACTTGCATGGCAGGGAAAGCAAGACAAAACAGGATGGTATTCTGCAACTAAGAAAACATGGAGAAGAGTAGCTCCCTATTAGCATTGCTAATTTACATCCCCATTAACATTCAGTCTGAGTTAACTTCTCAAGCCAAGGAAATCTGAGAAATGACACAGCACGTGTAAGGCACAGCTCTGCACCTCAGCTGCTGCCTCCAGCTTCTCTGGCAGCTGTTGTTACAGCTTGGATTAGGTGTGAATGTTTACTTTGACAGCCTGTCTATTCTCTTCTATTCACTGAGCCTCTTGCTCTAGAGAACAGCAGCAAGTGATGCTTGTGGTGCTTGTGTGACTCAAGGCCAGTTAAAGAATTGCTCTTTACAAGATATGATTCTCCCTAACAACACAGCAAATGGAGAAATAGTAGAAGGGAGAGTAGAAACTATTCTTTCTTACGTTTCCTGGATGCAGTAATCTCAGGAAAGGACTCAGGAGAATAGTTGTCTCCACATCTATATAGAAATGGTTCACCAGAAGTTTCTACCAAGCTCAGCTGATTGCAGTGATGGTGCTTTCAGCTGTTTGCTTTCTGCCTTGGGCCTGTTGTGTCAGTGAAGTGCTCATATACCTACCTGTACACCCTCTTCATCTTAGAGGCGGGAGAAGCAGCTGTATCGCTGCTGGCACTGAGGCCAAATTTGGGCTGAGAGGGCAGTTTGTGCCTCCCATCCCAGAAGCGTAGTCTGTCTGTTCTGATCTGTTGGTGCTTAGAGTTCTTGCCACTGGTTGTCCTGCCTAACTTTGTCTGTAATTGGTAGCATTGGATGAATATTTGGAAAGTATTCCTGCCTTAATTACATTGCACTGCAATTGAACAATCACATCAAGCACTGATCTTCTTAATATAAAGTATATGATAAAAGCTAAAGCCTGTAGGTGATACAAACATTGACTTTAGAATCAAAGTCTCTTTAATGTGATCATCAGAAAAATTCCCTGATTTAAAAGATCTTTCACAAAGTTTCATAGATGTTACATTGATTTTAAATTTTATTTAATTTGATTTTTGAAAGGTCATCAGATGCTGTGATTTCCTTCTAACTTGCTAAGCTCCACTGTGATTCCTTGTGTGCTTTCAAGCCTAATTTTAGCTTAATTACTTTTTGCAGGGGGGTCTATATGGACAGAAAAAGGGTCAGTAGGTAGGCTGAGCTAAGGCTTGCTTAAGTTTCTCAATTTTCTTCATTACAGTTTCCTAAAATTGTTCAGTTGCCAAGAAAATAAAGGAAGCTGGGTTGTGCCTGGATGAATAAAACTGTTTAGTGATTTATGTGCAGTGTGGCCTCTTACTTAATGTGTTAAAGACCTCCATGAAGAATTTAACAATTGATACAGCCCGCACTAAATAAAACCCATGTTTGAGGAAAACTCCATTCCTTATAATTGAATAAAACCACTGAGAAATGTCACTGGTCATCATCCCTATTTGTCAAGAAGGTGCCTTTAGGGATTTGGACAAATAGCAGAAAGATCTTCTAAAGGGTGAAGTCACACACGTGCCTATGAGAATGTGCCTGTCTGAAGGCAGTTTTAATTGCAGTGTGTAGTAACTGGTTAATTTTAAACCTTACTAAAGAGTAACTATTAAATGAGTATATGACAGAAATAACATTCTGATATTTGCTAGGAAGAGTTGACATTTCAAGCCCACAGGAGACAGTCTTTTACTATTAAGAGCTAAAATAACAGCATGCATAACCTTTCAGGTAACAAGCTAATTGGGCACAGCAGCATCTTAGAAATACTGTTTTAGGGAGAACCAGTCTTTCATAATAGCTTTTGTCTTTTTTATATGTGCAGCTTCACTGTCAAACCAGGCATGATACTCAGTGTACAAGATAATGTATCAATTTTAGCCAGCACTGCAGCAGGAGTGCAGAGAGCTAACTGTTTCAGTCTCAAAATGCTAAACAGGTCACAGACTGAAAAATTCTTCTTCTTTATTTAACATAGGAGTGGAATATTTTCCTTCGCGGAAGCGCATTTGAGATGTGCACTCCTCATGGCAAAGCTCTACTGTATATAACAAGTACTTTTAGCAATTTTTTCAAAGGTCCATAGTACTGCCCTGTATTTAAAATGTGCAAAAGATGCAGTAGTCAGCATGAGAAGCAGCTTAAAAAAGTAACTGTTGGAAAATGTGTGGTTTAGATGAGCAGATGAGAATCCTGGGATTGATTGTTTGATTATGGGCATCTAGGAGTAAATATCAACATGGTAGACTGTGCAGCAGCTTAGAAGATGAAAGACCTAATTATTTGTGTTCTGGACACCAATTGGCCGTGTGCCTTTGGGACAAATGTCAAACTGTGGTGTCTGAACGTGCCTATTGCTCTGAGTTGAACTTCACTTTGTACCAGATAAAGCACTCCATTTCCAATTCAGAAGTTGATATTACTGACCACCAGGCAAATATCAGAGTTTAAGAGTGAGTTTCTGCAGGCAGCCCTCCACTGCTGGAACACTCTTAAGGGCTTTTTTTGAGGACTGGTTATTGTATTTGTCCAATTTGTGTGGTGTGCTTTATTTGATGTCTGTAAGCTATTGAACTGTCTGGTATTTCAGCCTCTTCTACAGACACAAACATTATTGGGAAATAACTTAGTGAAACCCCCTCCCCTGCTCGTATGTATTTTGAATGATGACCGGTTTCTGGGTTTGGAATAGCAGCCACTGTGCTCTCTGCTCTGTAGTGTACCAGAGAAGCTGTTTTTTTGTAACTGCTTTAACTGCAGGTGGCATTGGAAGCTGGTGGCTTGTGGAAAGCCTTAGATTTTGTATATTTTATGTAGCTTTTCTTTTTTCACTTGGGTATGAAGAACTTTTTTAATGCATCTTTTATAAAATGATGATACAAGCATAATGGTAAAAATTAATTAACTCTGGTCATGAGTGTTTCCTAAGGAAACAGAAAAAAATGCCACAATTTTAAAATTTGATGGCTATATTTTGGTGAAGAAGGGTGATAGTGAGCTTCTCACTTTGATTAAATGTGGCTAACTGAATTTTTAAATGCTAGCAGTAAGAAAAGGTCTTATTGATTTTTAGTAGTTTCACCAGGTGAGCATGTGATCCAGTATTAACAGTTGTTCTGAAGATAACAATGAATTTTAATTTAAAGCGGTTTTAAGTCCCAATTCCCTATAGTTGTTCCAGTGAAAGGATCTGATTTCATTAGCACTGCTTTTGTCAGTAGGGAGTTGCAATCGTGTCTAAGATATTTGTGGCTGAAAAAGTGTCCTCAGGTAGAAACATTTTTTTTAGCTCACAAACTTAGTTTGTAATTTAGTTTGATGTTGAACGTTCATAGACTCTGAAAAAGTCACACGTGAACTGGGAGAAAAGCAACTGTCTGCCTGACTCTGGAGCGCAGACTCTCCGCGAGGTATTCCCTTGAGAGATTTGTTGTGCAAACTTGTTAATAAGTTAAATGATTCATGGATGAAGTTTTAGGAACTACCATTTAATGCAGACTGAGACTAGGGTAAAAAAGGAGGATGTATTGCATGAGAAACCGTGTCAGTATGTTGTTAAAAATCCATTACGTTTCTTCAGAGCGGTGAGACAACCGAATCTGCATCATTTCTGCTTTAGAGACAAAATCCCAGTGAAATGAGAACCAGTGGGATAGCAATAATATCAATTGCACAAATTCTTTGCAATTTAACAGACTTTTAAAAAAGGATAATGTTCAATGAAGGAAATCGTTCTATAATGGTGTTGGACAATCTGGATGTACCTTATACTAATAATCATGTATTTTTGAGAGCTACATTTTCAAGTAATTTTCACAAAGTTGGTAGATGGTTTCAGTTGTCTCTTCTGAGCTCATAATTGCACACTTCATGTGCAAATACTACCTTACAGCAGAAGTCAGTGGAAAAGGTATGCATTAAATGAAAAAGGTGGGAGGATTATTTAGAATGATCGATTAAATTTGCAGCTTATCTCCTACTTACTGTGAATGATAATGCTTGTCCTGTGCTTTTCACTTGCAGGCGTCCTCATCTCTGTAAAGCACATTTAGGAAAGAGATACCTAAAGTTGCAGGCAGGATAAAGCCAAATCTTCAAACCTGGATTGCAAAGCTTGATTTAAATGCCTAAGATTTATAGTCCTCTGGTATATATGACCTTAATATGGATTTCCCAGTCAGTGAGGGCTCTGGTGGTTACTTGTCACAGAATGCCCATATTTTGTCTTATTTTTTTCCCCCAAACCTGGCGCTGGCTCTGCACATGCACTTGGCAGAGGGAGGCCTTTCTGGAGGCAAACGAGGTACCTGTGGTGCCTGGCAACTCCGCCTGTTCCTAGAGGCTTAAATGGCCTCTTGTGTACAGTGCATAGCCATAGTCTACAGCCTTTTGGCCCAAGCAGTCTTCCCTCATACCATCCCTAGACCTCTGCCACTTAAGGCTGCTACCATAGTGTTTGCCACCATGCCAGCAGCACACGCAACATCCATGGCTGGGATTTTTGTCTCTCGGAGGTGATGAACGTAGTGCTGCTGTCACCTCAGCCTTCTTTCTTGGGAGGCTGGTTTCAGCAGTGCTTGTGTGGAGCCCACACTGGTAAGCCTGCCCAGCTCCAGTATGCACCAGGCCTCATTCCTCACGTTGGCTTTGCCCATTGACTAGTGAGATCATAGGTCAGGCATATTGGGTTTCTTGACAGGCTGCTAGGGAGCCTGGGCTTTCGGTGGCCATAACTCTATTATGTCTTTCTCAGTTTCTCAGGCAAATAAGCAAGCTTTGACTTAGGAAACTCTACAGCCTCCAGTGTATGTGACTCATGAACGTTTGCATGCTGCAGGTTTCTGAGGCCCCTTCCCATGGATTCAGGATCTTACTTTTTTGACATCGCTTTGTTATCAGGGTTTGGGGGTTTTTTTTGGTAGCCAGAAATCTGGAAGCTGCTCAAAGCCCTCAGGGATTCTGCTCTAACATCAGGTCCCAGGGCCCAAATTTCTGGGTCTTGGCTTCAAATGTGAGTTTGATTTGAAACTAAGAAAAGAGGTAGGAAACCAGCTGAAGGACTGGGACTTTTCCCACATCCATAAAGTGATGCATTGTAAGCCCACAAAGACGGAAAACTATTTTCTGTTTCTAGTATATTTTTCAGTGCCTATTGATGCTGAAGTGATCTGTTAAATCCTTCATCACCTATACTAATCACAGTCCTCTCTTTCAGAATCTTCTTTGAGACTGTTACCATAATCTCACTGTAGTGTTAGATGGTTGTACTTGCTCACTTTGTGTTTGCCATAATAATTCATTAAAAGAAATGGTCCTAAACCAAACTCTGTGGTCTGGGGGATTACCCTGTGGATCGTAGGAGGGGGTACAGGCTCCAATGCCTGTGTGTCTCTTAGTCAAAGCTGTCAGCGTAGCTCTCTTTGGAAGCAGGTGTGTTTTCAAATCTGGGGCTTGAGAAAACAAACAAGTTTAGGCTCTCTAAACAGATTTCCCCTGTCCTTTCCATTGTGCTACTGTATTCTTTTATGCCTATTTTGAGTGTGATTAAAAGTGATAAATGTTTTCTGTGGGACTGAGGCACAAACACGTTTGTGCTCTGAACTTTCCAGAAGGGGAATCTGAAGGGGGATGTTGTTAAGAGACCAATCCCAGCAGTATTCATCGGCTTTAATGCCAATCGTTTCAGAGTGTCTTTACTCTCCTGAAGAAGAAACATTGTATGTTTGGTGCAAAGAATTTAAAAGCTTTCCTTTTTTTTTTTTTTTTTTTAAATAGGCTATAAACTCATGCTGATTCCCTAGTGAAATTTCTTGACAGCATCTGCGCTATCATGTTTTACTTTGTCTGTGGACAAACAAAACCATGTAAGACTGTTTTTTTATATCTGTGCACTTGAATGTTAGCTACGTTTTAATTATGCTGATTAGTAACTTATTGAATGATGCAAGTTTTCCATATCCTTTCTCAGGCCTGTTCCCCACTCTCCCATTTTTTTTAATTGCCTCTAGTTCATCTCCTCTTGTTTCATTAGTTGGAGTGATTTTATTTTTCAGCAAATATTTTATTCAACAGGGAATATGGCTTAGTTTTCCATAAGTTTCAGCTCAACTCACTAATTATCTTTGGTCTATAAAGAAAGATTGAAAACCAAAGGTTGGGCCAGTCATAAACATAAAAATAAATAATTAAGCCAGGTAGTCTGGGACAAGAAAAAGGTGCTGGGGGTGATGGTGTTCTCTCTCCCAGCTTTTGAGATATTGGAGACCTGCGTTCAAATCCTGTATTTGCCTTTGACAGTGTGATTCTATATCTCCCACTGGAGTGTTGTGACAACTGTACTACATAATATTTGCCTTTGTTTCTCTCATTGTTTCTCTGATAATGTTACTGGGAAGACATAGGCTGTTGCCTCCTCCTCACAGGTTCTGTGGCTGTTGCTGAGGATAACACAAAGTACACAAAGAGTTAAGGGATTCCCGAAATCAAAGCAAAACACTTTTGGAGCTAGTTGTATAAAATGTTTTATTCTTCATAAAACAAAAAATGCTTAAGTTCAGTGCTATCCAGGACCAATGTTTTCTTTGACGGGAAGTGAGGAGGAGTGGAGGGATATTCTTTTGAACAAAGTTAATTCACTGTGATGCACCTTAGAACCACCATCCTGTGTATGTCTATATTACTGCACTCCACTAACTTTTGGAACTATGGTGCTCTGGTTTTGACCCTCAGTGATCTCTGGGAAAGCTTGGCACTAGACTAGAACCTCGGAGCTGGGGTCCTTCCTTCTGGATGGCTAGCCCTAGGCACCAAACCCAGATACTTTTGCAGTCTGGGAAAATGCAGATAGCTGCATCTGAATGCTGTAGCAATGAAAAGTCCTGGTCTACCAGAAGGGTGCATTTGTGGACTTGTTACACCTGAGAATCCAGTTGCAAGAGAGGCTTTCTTTGCCAAGAAAGTTGTTTCACGTGCTGCTGGCTTGTTAGTCTCCAGTGGTACTGGAAGCATATCTGTCACAGGTGAATCTCTTAGATGTAAAGTCAGCTGGCCTGATCATAAAAACAGATTTTCCAGGGAGGTATCCGCTGCCTCTTGATGCAGGTAAAATGGGAAGTATCACAAGTAGAATGTTGTTCACAGTAGTTTGGCATTTTTGCTTCTAAGTGCCAAAGCGTGTAAAAATAAAATTAGCTTATTTGCAAAGATTAATGGAACTTGTCAGAACCGCTACAAATTTTTCATTTAGGATTTGGGTGAATAAACAGCCTAGATTCTTACTACAGCCAAGCATTTCTTAAACAGTTAGCCTAATGACTTGGGGAAGTTATTGTGTTCCTCTTGTTCAACAATGAGAAATTAAGAGAAAGCTGGAGGCAGCAGAGAGGTAAAAAAGCCTGTAACTTTTTGCTCCTTGCTGGATAAGACTTAGTTGGATTCAAATAAAATAGAACCATCTGTCATATGCTAAACATTCAGAACATGTGGTTATAATTTTACTGAGTATTAAGTGGAAAATCACCAAGAAATAAATGACCAGATCACCTTTCGCACCTAAAAAAAATGGCTATAAACTTTGCACTCTAAGTAAAAAAACCTCAAACTCCAAAATATTTCCTTAAGCATAAGTTTTATTCCCTATTAGAAAATTATGAAAGACTAAAAGTCTGATAGGAGCTTTCCCATCTTTCCTGTTATTGCTGCTTTTGCATGGGATCCATGGCAGTAATATTGGGCTGGAGCCTGATGCCCAAACCAAGTTTGAGATGAATTTGGGAAGTCTTTATTTCTGCTTTCTCTTCATTGTCGTTTTGTCTATTGTTATTTGAGCTGGGAAAAGTTGCTTATGATCTCTGTGTGGTTTTGTGCCTGTCTATATAAATGCTTTAAAACTATGTGCCCACCTTACATTTTCTAATAGTGCAAAGCTTCCATGAAGTGTGAAGTTTAATAATTTACGAAGAATATACTTATACTGCATTGTAGTTCCATGGATTATTTGGTGTACTCCTGCAAGAGAACTTCTTCCCTTCCACCTCTACTGATGTGAAAGAAAACAACTCACAGTCTAATCACTTCCCTTTACACAAAGCCCATGCACAAGAGGAAAAAGAAGGCAGATCTGGTACATCTTTGGTGGGACTTTTTGTCAGCTGTAGAGAAATTGCATCAGAAAGAAATTTGGCCTTAGGAAACCCGGGGCATGAGGACTAAAAGCTGCAATGTGAGCATATACTTGTAGTATAACCTTGATTTGCCGCCTTTGATTTATTTACTTACAGACACGCACACAACCACCACCACTAACCTGAGACTAAAGTGGGTATCAGAATTCCAAAATTCTGGAGCTTCATTCTAAGTGGTAAGTGAGATTTGGATGTGTTATTGCAAAAGCTGTTGCAAAAGATATGAGACTATAATGTGAGACAAGAAAAGTTTACAAATGTAGAAGCTATAGAAGGAGTTGGGGATGAAACATGGCCAGCTGTTGAAGCCATTTTTTTGGGACCATGCACTAATTAGGTTTATGGGGACAGAAACCTTATACCAAAGTCACTTTTGGAATAGAGGTCTTTGGTATAAATAAACCTATACAGTAAGAATAGTCCATACAAAACAAGATGCAATCCATCTTAAACATGCATTTAAACACCTTGCTAAAGGGAAGTGTTTGTCTGCAACAACAAGGAACCTTGTTTTTTGCATGCTGAATCAGATAATTGACTTTTTTAATTCTGTAAATATTATCCACTGTGGTATCCTTCCATAGTAAATTTTAAGGGATTGCAGGAGTACCTATAGTCTTACGCAGTGATGCGTAAAGAATCTTCAGAGAAGCTGATGAGAAGCTTCACTCTTGTTTCAGTTAGTCCTGGATTATGCAGGATCAGAAAACTTCAGCAAAGCCTCTCATTTCAGCTAGCTGTTGTTGAAAGAAGCTTTGCTGTACCAACTAACTCCCTAGGAGTTTCTGCACTGAGTCTACATCCCCTCCCTTGTCTTTGTTACTTGACCAAGCTGATATCACTTTAATATGTTCCTGCAGCTTTCTTCCTCAGAGCTGACTCGGGAGATGGTCTTCAGTGGCTTATGTCCACAGGCAGCAGCTGATGCAACACAGACTGTTGTAGCTTCAGATGCTTTAACTTGCAGCTGGGCATACAGGACATCATTTGGCATTGCTTGAGAGGTGTGGGTTTGCTACATATTCAGGTGCCGTGGCCACAGATGTCTCTTCTGTAGAAAACACTTTCTATTTTTTTTGTCTGTATTCCTTGTCTGCCACCATTCACTGTGGAGCAGTGTCTTCTGGACAAAATAAAGTCTCAGGAGGTTTTGGCCTTTGTAAGTGATTGCTTAAGTGGTGATGAATAATTATTTTCTTAACTGGCCTGAAATATGGTGTGCTTAAGTATCTTCTAACTTCAGTACCTATACTGTATCTAAACCATCGCCATTTGCACATGACAAGGTCATCAAGAAGTTACAGGGTGTGGGTGCATGGCGCTTGCTATTGGAATGTTGAAGAAGATATAATTCCAAGCATTTAAGGAAACACTTAACCCAGGGTATTATACCATTGAGAGGAAATATCATTTAAACAGGTAAATAGTTTCTGAGGACATTTCCCAACCATTATTGCTTTTCCTAGCATTTGAAGACTTAGAAGACAGCACCATATTTGGTTATTAATGAACGTGCTTCCCCACCTGATGTGCCTACACCAGATAGTTTTTTGAGGTAAAGCTATTGTTTGTGGTTCCTCTGAATGAATAATGGTCTGTTGCTTCCTGCTAATCAGATGGTCACCTTTAGCAAGTATTGTTAGTACTAGTGTAAATTCAGTGAAACCAAGCTTGCAGGACAGACCTCTGTAATGTCTGTGGGTATGCAGAAAGTTGCTTTTTAAAAGATGGAGTACGAGCAGGCTTTGCTTTATGAGAGCATTCAAAGGAGGCAGGGGGCGGTGGTGTACGGCCCTGCATTCTTCTGGTGCTCAAAAGAGAACGCACAGTAACTCTATTATAAAATCAGGATTATGCAAATTTGAAAAATAATTTTTTGTTGGCTATAGCCAGAATCTGTGCCAAAGCATGTCTTGTGCAAGGCATCTTGCTCTCTGAGGAGATAGACCTGTTGAGTATTTGACTCTTGGCCAAATGATTTCTTGCTTTATATTCACAGCTTTTGAGAAAGACTGTGGCTGATTATTCTGTGCAAAGCACAAACCAGCCTTAACATGCATTTTCTACAATATATCTGAAAATGAAGTTGAATATAAAATCATGAAAAAACAGAAGTTACAACAGAAGTTGGCCTTATGGCCAGCTACATTTTCTTTGTGACACTTAAGTCTTTTCCTGGTGTGATAGAAAATTCTGGAATTTATTTAATGAGCCTGAGCATCTCATTTTGGTAAAATAAGCATGTAAAATATAAACATATGTCGTTACATTCACCAAGCACTTGAAATATAAGAGTAATTACTGGTATCTCTTGTAATTCAGGAGAGATGCCAGGTTGTTTGTAATGACTTACCATAAGAATATGTTACAATAATCTTTACTAATAGCCAATTTTCCACGCATTTTTAGGTTTCTCCACTGGTTTAGGAGAGATATACAGACAATGTCATTATCTCTGAAAATTGGAGGCCTACAATGGAGAACAACAACAGCCAGTGTTTGCAGCTCACTGGAAGAATTCTGGCAATTAGCCTTTGACAAAATGGAAAGTTACTGCAGTACAGAATGATCATGGAAAAGAAGGTGGGTCCCTGAAAGTTTCCACTGAATGAATTGTGTGTGTAAACAGAGACAGACACATCAACTGTCAGTCATTTATATTGCATTCCAATCTTTATTTTTATATTTCTTTTCAAAAAAGCCTATCTTGTGTTATGCACACTTGAACTTAAGAATCAGGATACACAGGGAATGTATGCTCAGATAACACAGTTTCTCCCAAGCAGAGTAACAGGGCAATGAGGGGGTCTCTAACACAACATAAAGCTTTGGGACAGCTTTGACAACATCGAAGTAAGGATCAGCTGAGAAAAGATTTAGGATTTCAGTCTTTAAACTGAGTACCTTGCTCTTTCTTGACAGCATATTTAGCGTACAGTCATGTGAAACAGCCTCTAGTTTACTAGGGATTCAGCCTGTAATTTACTAGCTACGTATACAGAAACTGTCTGCTGCTATAATGTTGTTCCTCATCACAGGGAAAATGAGTGTCCTCAGTAGCCACGAAAACAGCTCTCTGTTCTATGTCACTGCATGAGAACAGCTATTGTATGTCAGACTGAGTTCTATGTCGTTCAGTGTAATGTCAATGAAATATTGACAGCTCTGTAACAACCAACCACCAGAAATCTGGTGCAACTCAGTGTAGTGGAGGCATACATGACAAGCTGCATCACATCTGTGGTGGATGCTCCAGGCTTTCATTTATGTAGCCCGGATTTTTTTCCACCTGATTTAGCACAGCATTGCTTGGTCGCTGCCTTGCCGCTTTTACCTCTATAAACCGAACTGTTTCAGCCTACCTGTGTACTGTACATCCATGGACAGGTGGAATAGCAGCATCTGTTATTGCTTTTGCTGCCTTCCTTAGCTTGAATTTATCATACTGCCCTGTAGAACGTTTCTTTAATCTGTTTGTCTATATGCACTTTTATGCTGGTATAGCACATTGTTCAAAACAGGGACTTCTCTCTGTGTCATGGCTTTTTCTGCAGTTTTTAAAAGTCTTCACACTTTTAACCCAAAATATTCTGTCTATATTTTTTTTGAAGCCTAGTCAGGGTTGCAGGTGCCATTGTATTGGGATAGGATCATCAAAGTCTTGGTGTAAACCATTATAATATTTGTTGGTGCAGCAATGTCAGTTAGTACCACCTGAAGACGTTAGACTATGTTCTCTGAAATGCTTATTCCAGAATGGGCTTTCCTTTGTGAAAAATAATGATTAGCCATCTGTGAAGAAGGAATGATGTCATGATGAAAATGCAGAACTGGCTCCCAAGCAGTCTCTAGCTAGAAATCAGGTGTCCTGCTCCAAATAAGGACCAGTAGGAATCTTTTAGTGCCTGAATCCTTTTAGTCCAGTATGAAGACAGCAGAGGTTTTGCCTAAATTTCCTCCTATGGTAAACAGGGGAGACTTGAGAAGATAAATGGACTCATGCTTGCCAAGTGTTTTGAGCTTGCTCAGTGGAAGCACCAAAACCAAGATAGATGATAGAAGGTTACTTTGTTTGTAATAATGTAAGAATTTGTTTAAAATATTTCAAAAGAAAAAAGGAAGGAATGTGGAAGAGGTTAGAAAACACATATTAGAGAGAAACAATGATAAAAGCTTAAGAAGAACAAGGAGATATAAAGCTATAGAAAAGTACCAAAAGGAAAGAGGTAGGAAAAAGCTTGCTGTACAGCAGGTAACACAGCAGAAGCCTAAGGCTCCTCAACACTGTGGTAAAAAAAGAAGAGGAAAAATACATGGGAAAAAACCTGCAAGTTAGAAAAGGCAAGGGAAGGGAACAGTAGACAAAAAAAATACGTAGGGGAATGAACTGAGCAGGTTATCTATTATTTGCTGTGCAAGCCAGCTTAGCATATTTTTTTAAGGCTGGTTAAGAGGAATTCTGAGTACAGAAAACCTAGGGATTGTGCAGGTAGCCTGCAAGAAGGCCTTTGATTCAGTCCCAAACTCAAGGCGATGGCAAGCACTGAAAATATATTTCATTGCAGATAGAATCACTGTTTTTACAGCTTTAACAACAGTCATGGGAAAGACACAGCTCGCCATTCGTTATCAGCCTAGTCACCTTTATATCCATCTGGGATACAAGCTTATGCATAGATAGGTTTCCGTTTGAGTCCTGCCATTTTGTACTCTCTTGAAAAGAAGTCAGTCTGTGTAAAACATTATCATCCACTTCTTCTTCAGTTACATGTTTTTGGGGGATTTCCTTTGACCTGTCTGGTCATGAGGTAAAGCTAAGTAGGCATCTTTTTAATTGTAAAACTTCAAGAAGAAAGGCATAAGACATTGATCTATCTGGACTATGAACCTCTACCTGAAATAGAAGAACAAAAGTACTCCAAGCATCAGTTCTTGGAATTAGAAAGAATGTGGAAGGTAGCTCTGATTATCAAAGTGTCTTGGGACTTGCCCAAGACTATGAGAAGTTGAATTAGCTCTACAATCATCACGACTCTTGTTACTTTGAGGATACTTATTGTGGCAACATTTTCAGTGCTAAAGATTGGGACATTCCAAAGTCAAGGGCAAAGACTCCCAACCTATACTCAATGACACCAGTTCATAAGATTGTGATAAGAATTAAATAATAAAATACAGGAAGAAGGGAAAAACAATCAGGAGAGGCACTATGAATAAAAATAAACAAGGCACAGAAAAAGTTGCAGCAGCTAGATTCTGTGGGATTCCCTTTATCGTGGTATAGACCATTTCCAACTCATTTCATGCTGATTGGTTCAATAATTTCCATTAGGTCACTAGACTTTCTGAGCGAATTAACTAAAAGCATGTTAAGTGAAATAGGAATGATTGGACCAGACAAATTCTTAGCAAAGGTCTCTCTCTTGGGATTGCATTTTTTTTTTTTTTTTTTTTCAAAAATAGTATCAGGATTGCTTCTTTCCTCTGCCCTCTGTGAAATAAAGTACTTTACGTGTCAGCAGGATAAGATCAGTTTTGCTTGCATTCATAGTATTTGAATTAATCTTGCCCAGTGATATTTTGAGATTTAGCATTTCTATCAGTTAGAAATGGAAAACAACTTTCTAATACTGCAAATGCATTTTATTCATTGTTGCTTACCTGCTCATATAGCCTAGATACTTAGCTGAAGCCAAGACCACAGACAGCAAGATCCAAGAGCATCTCTGCAAGGGATTAATTCTCAGTGTAGATGAGAGCATTTTCATGACCGTACCAGGCTGTGAAGGTCGTCAGAAACCTCTACAGCCCTTTTAATGCCCCATGTGATTGTTATAGTTAAAGCAGACAATTTAGGAACCAAAAGGCAACTCAGTGCTACAAGAGGTGTACGAGAGAGTACACTGATAAAAATCAGTTGTCTTAAAGGTGACACTGTGCCAGGAATCAAGCATAAAGCTGCACTCATAGACTGCAAAAATAGCTCTATGTCCAGTCTCATTTTATGGAAATTCTGTAAGAGATGAGATGTATTATCTGTACTTATGCGTGTCTGTCTGTATGCGTATACATACATATAATTTTTCCCTCAGAGGGAATGCAAACAGCTTAAAGGATTAGTATAGAAGATGACTTTGAACTTACTTGAAGAGTGACTGAAATCCATTGACATGTGATGTCTGCTCGGTGCAGACAGATGCACATTTTTCCATCCTTTATCTTGTCCCAGGAGATGAACAGGACATGTCATGTAATGGCATGGCTGGATAGGAGTTTAGTCCCTGCCCCTAAATGTGCATATTTCCCCGCATTTAATTTCAGGTTGCAGAGCTGTGCCTTGCATTTAGAATGGAAAGTGTAAGACACACCTATGACTGATTAAAAACCACAGTTACAACCCAATATATTACAAAAGACTACAGATTTACAGAGTGGGCAGAGAGGCCAGTGGTTGGATGGACCTAGAGACTAACCCTGCCAGTCACTCTAACAGTGTGCCTTATTATCACAAGAGTCAAGCAGTGTTAGTTCAACATGCTAGTGTTGTTCGAGCATGTCTAGTAGGGTAAATCCTTTTCCAGTCTTAGCATCTGTAGAGAGCTGCTCTCTCCCAGGCTACCAACACCCTTCAGTTCAAGATCTGGTAGAAGTTGGAAAAATCTAAGAAGTCCTTCCATCAACAGACAGTAGCAACATCTCAAGGGTCCATTTTCACTGCTTGCCTTTTCTAAGGCCTAAATCCTATTGAAATTAATGGGACCACTTCTATAAACAGTCATCTGTTTATAGACACCTTGTCTAGGTGTCTAAATGCCTTTAAAACTTGGTTGCTTCTCTCTCTGTGCTTCAGGTTCCTCTTTCTTCTAAGAGGCAAGAAAGAACAATAAGCACTTTCCTACCACACATTTAAACACTAACGTTTTTGAGGACTATGAGTATTTGTTCCTATTGGTGGAATGAGAAGGGTAAGAAACAAGGGAGAAAATAAAAGCTTTTGAAGGACTATGCCCAGAAATTGAATCTTTAAAAATGCTTATATTTATGTCTATGCAGAGAGTGGGCTCTGTGATATCATTAGGAGGTGACTAATGAGCAGTCTGAGTGAAACTGTTGTTATGACTGGTGCTTATTGCTGTAACAGGTGCATTAACGAACTCTAGAGAAGAAAGTTTGTAAGGGCTGAGAGGGATGTGTGTATATTACCAAAGCTGCTGAAACAACTTGTTTGAGGCAGGATGTTCTAGACAACTCCAGGACCCACCTCAAAGGCACCCTGGAAAGTCTTAATAGTAACAGGCAGGCATCACTGCTAGACATTTTGCTCTAGCTCAAGAGGTAGGAGTGACAAGGAGCTAGCAAGGGCATAACTAATCCTTGCCCTCACTGCTTTCTGCTGGGCTTTATGTTGATCCTCAGCAAAGCAAGCTGTGAATACTGATCATCTGCCACATCTGTCTCCGTGCACAGCCAAGCACATAATGAAGTTGCAGCAGATTGAGTGCTAATGACTCAATTACAAATATTGAGCCACACACCTAAAAATGAAGTGGCTAGTTGCTTCCTCACAGCCCAGAAATGAAATGCCAGAAGAATTTCTGGAGGAATTCAGACATGACAGAGGTTAATAGCTATTCTTTAAGAAAATTTTGGTATCAGCCTTGATTTCTTAGAAGAGTGTGCAATTCCAAACCTCTTAGCCACATGACCAGTTCAGAACAGCAAGTTTATGAAATCCTTTCTCTCTCCCTCCCCTTTTTACTACCATCATTGGAAAGTCCTTTTCTGTCTTTTGGTCCCTGATCACCAGATGCAAGGAAGAACAGCTTTTCCTTGGACCCTAATGTGTCAGGGTCAGTCATGCTCACAGTTGGTTTTTTTCAGTCGCGAGAGGCAGACAGGCAGGTGGATTCATAATCGAGAGGGAGAGAGAGCAAAGACTTTCTGTTGTCTACCTCCAAGCTGGACTTGTACACCCTTAGGGCCTCAGCCTTCCGTGGTACCATGAACCCAGGCACGCAGCTACTGTATGTCTGCGTTACTGCTGATACTTTGCTATTGATATTCCCACTGAGAAAGTCTGAACCGATGAAGTTTGTTTTGATCAGCTGCTTAGACTTTTTTACTGCTAGCCACTTGTGATTAAGCAGAATTTTGTGGGCTTTTCAGTATGGAAGCTGAATCTCATATGTGTTGTTAGACCTAAAGGAACAGATTGAGACTAAAACCATAGGCATTAATAAGACATTTAAGGGGATTAAAGTCTGAGTTAGCAGTCTACTGAAGGATACGGGACTGACGTGATTTTTTTGGTGGAAATAATGAGCAATAAAGGAAACACAGTGCTGTACTGTGAAGAGCATTTAAAGGAAATGCTAATTCCTATAGCCTAGCATTTATTTTTCAGGTGTTTTATTTTTATTGCTTTCAGAAATAAATATTGAACATATAAAGTCAAATATAATCTTAAATTTATTATTTAAACTGGTAAATATCATCTTAAATAAATTTTATTATATCTCTCTTTAAAAATAAATTACTGAAATTAACAGAACTAGAATTTGAAAGCAGACTATTAAACTATTTTAAAAAATAAAACAAATTTGCCATTAATCTTTCATTTAATTTACGTGTCTAAGAATGCATTATGTCATAAACTTCAGTGTCTACAAGATCCTTTTTTCTAATTTTAGGATTATCTTAAAAATGTTTTTAGCACACTGTGAAAGAAAAATAAAACAACATTTAAGTCAGCACAGTGTTAGCATTTACCAGCCTGGAATTTAGTGAATTTTACACTTACCTGCTTAAGTAGTAACATATGGAATCAATTCAAGAATACCCAGAGCTGGAACAATAGATATGATAAGCATGCTGGAATGTTGGGAATATGCATAAAACCCCAATAAATTATTAACATAGGAGGGTGATGGCACTACATCATCTGAAACTGTCAAAGATTTATGTGAAATACGTGAACAGTAATATGACTGGTTATAGAAATGACTGACTCTGAATATGCATGAAATTTTGTGACTGTATCATGAGAAAAAAGATCTAATACGAATTCTCTTTGAACTCATTTAACCTACCTAATCCACACCATCAGTCAACAAGACCGCTTGTCCAATATTGCTAATAAAATGGCAGTTTTGTTTATAGTCACTGCATAGTCACTGTCTGCTTATTTTAAATGGTTTTACTGCAGGTCTTGACAGTCTCTTTTTTTAAAAAAAAAAAAAAAAGAAAAAGAAAAAGTAGACACTAGCACTTAGCATTCACCAGTGGAAAAATCTCTCCATTGTTACTCATCTTCATTGTCCTTGAACAACCTAAGGGTTGCAACTAAGCCATGTTCATCCAACATGAAGAAAATACACCTTAATTGCTGAGAAGCATTTTGGTATCCTTTAACTGCAGGGTATAAAGACTACCATCTTCAGGGACATGCGTTAACTTCTTCATGTATGTAAGGCTGACAAATTGAAATCTCCTCTGACTCTGACACTCTTTTAGTAAGTGAGAAAATATGACATAATATCTTGCTGCGCAACCTTCAAGATGAAATGATGGCTTACCTGTTGCTTCCTTTGCATGTATGTCCTAGGCAGTAAGCTGAAAGTAATTATTCAGTCTTGTTTTCCATTAATTTGTAGATGGTGTTGGATCTTCCACAGATAGAATTAACATTTACCAGTATAAGCACTAATGCATTGACAACATTAATACCATTTTGTTTTAGCATATTCTTTACATTTTCATATGTTCTTAATGTAGTTCTATTGCTGTCTTGAGAACACTCAAGGAGATAGTGGATTGCTCTATTTCAGCTGTGTGCTGACAAAATAATTGGCACAAATATTTTGACACTCTGTCCCTTGAGAGATCAGAAGCTAAAGAGAAAAATACTTCTTTTACTCAAAATCTTTAATTGTTTGATTAACGACAGAAAGAAGAGTCAATCTACTGTCTCTAATATATGAAGGTTTTGATCTGTCAGGTATATAATTTTTGTTATTGATGAATCTCAGAGGAAAACACATGTAATTTCCTGCTACAATAATCTATATGAATAATTCTAGATGATTTTATGGTAAACTTCCTTTACTTTGAAGTGGCTACCAAAAAAACTTTAGGAAATCTTTGCTTTCCAGCTGTGCAGGAGTTACTGTCACGACCCACTTTGTATCCTGTCTTTCATCTGACAATCCACTAGGAGCAACTAAAAAGTTGTTTTCATGTGGACTGTGGTAGGACTTAATATTTGTTGCTATCTTAACCACTCCTTGAAAAATCATTTCATCACTCCTGCCAGAAAATGTCAAATCTTATCCTCTTTTTTGCTCAGTATAACTGAATGGTGCACTGAGACACTGCCACAGTAAGCATAAATCGGCTAAGATTATAAATATAATACTTAGACTGAACCTTAAGTCACAATTATTCTGTCTTATCTGTACTTCATATGTGTGGGCCAAGAGATCCCCAAAACTGTGCTGCTCACAGCTGGTGTTCGTGTCATAGTGAATATGTATGAAAAAGGTGGGGTGTATAAGATACTTCCAGTAATCTGTAGAACTTTGACTGATACATTGCACTAGTGACAGACAACATCTATATGTAAAGTTCGTAGAGAAAGCTAGGATCCTTTGGTTTTAAAGACATAGGTTAAATATATACTGGTTTTGTTTGGGAGGTGTCATATGAAGTGGTTTAGAGAAATTAAATTGCAGATACCTGAAATCCAGTTATTCAGAATCCTACTGGGGAAGTCCATACTCACAGAACATGCCAAAAATAATGTTTGAACAGGCGGAGTCCCAAACATGAAGATCACAATCATGCCTTCTACTTGGGTGTGCAATTCAGCCTCAGAGCATCAGAAAGGAACCACTTTTTGAGCTTTGTGCTTCATCTTTCTGAAGTGGCTGGAGTTCCTCAGGCTAAGTCCTGTTGTAAAAATACTGAATCAGCACTTTACCACTGCCTAGTGTTGTTCCACAAAGGTTTGTTTGCTTGATTTAACTTTTCTCTTATTTATGATACAAGTCTTAAAATAAGGGATGAGGGAACAATCAGCACTGAATTCTGCTTCCTCCTTTATCCTGCTTGTAACACAGTGATGGAGATATTTGCAATGAAATTGCAGACTTGATTATTTTTATTACATAATAAATACATTGCTCTGTAACAGGACTTCAAGGTGGATTTTTTTTTTTGAGGTTGATCCTCCTGTTTCTTTACATTACCATATGGTAAACATGAGAAGGGCTTTCACACTGTAAGGTTATATTAGTATATGAACTAGAAAAATATGTTCTTGAGACAGAGAAAACTCAGATGTATCCAATCAGATGAAAATTAAAATATTTCTAAACAAATTTCTCCTCATCTCCACACAGCCTTCCAGTGCCTTTCCTTCAGGCTTTCTCTTAGTCTGGTCGGTTTTAGTCACTTTCTGAATAACCACAAAGTCCACAGAGTTCCCCCAGCTTCTTAGTAAATACCATTTTGCAGCCATCACTTCTGAGGCTTGCTTGCATAGTTTTTTCAAACTGAGCTTCTTAAGGGTCATCTAGTCTCTCCCAATATCAGAGGCTCCCAGTTTTGGGGTCTGTTTCTTTCTGCCTGGCCTGGAATTTAGATGGTTGCCCAGCTCCTCTGCATGCTCATTTTGAATTTATTTCTCTCTTAAGGTAGGGCACTAGCAGATTTGGTTTGGTCCTGCAGGCTTGTCTAGGTGGCATAAATAGCAATCAAAGTCTGCTAATTTACAATTGAGTTACCTCATAGACTGGATGTCATCATATGCCAGCTGGTAGCCATGTGAGAGAGTATCCTGTGAATAACAATGTCAATTTGAAAGAACGAAGTAGGATATCTGGACACTGGATGAGAACTCTGCTGCCCTGTGCAGGGAAGGAGAAGGATATTCAGGAACCAGAACGCAGTTTATGATGCCTCATGGCTACAGGTGAAGCTTATATGGGTATAAGGACATTAAACTATTTTGTTTAATTCCATCTTGTTTGGAAGAGACTGTTGTATAAACATCAGATGGTCATATAACTCCTAAAAGGTTGAAGCCTCTAGGAGAAGTTCAAGAATTTGGACTTTTTGGGGGAAAAGTCACACTGAGAAATGAAGCTATTTAAAGCATCTGTCTCAGAGTGGTGGAACTACAGTTTCCTGTTGCTTCTAAAGGAGAGCTGGTGTCTAGCACTGAAAGGCAGAAAGCTCCATGCAGACGTGACAAGAGTTTCCAACCTTCTAAAGCAATGCCTGCAAAAAGTGCAGTAAAAATAAGCAAAGTGAAAGGCAGTAATCAGAGGAACATAGAAATATTTTCTTAAGTGGCATTATAGAAAGGATGAATAAGGAATAGGGCATAAATCAGGCCTGTTTGTGGCTGTTGGGTCATTGAAAGGATTCCATTTCTCAGCCTTAACCTGGAGGGTCAGAAACAGCAGCTGGAAGCAAAGACACAAGCAGAAATGGAGCACCTGAAGTAGATCACTGAGGAGGGGAAAAGAGGCAGGTAGTGAAAACACCAGGCGAAGTGGTGTCCTGGTTTAAGACAAGGGTAAGTATTGATTCCCATGCCACTCTTTTAACTCCCTTACAGCTCAATGAAAAGTTGTTCTGTGGCCAGGCTTTGGTACATCACTGAACTCTGGCTATCCTTCACACCTGGTTCCTGTACTAGGTGACACCAGGCCCTTATAGGAAACACCAAGCTCCTCATGATGTTGCTGCAGGAGCAGGTGGTCCAGCTGTTGCTGTGGGAGATGACTTGTGATTTAAACACAGGATCTCAACAAGAAATTTTGTGTCATTCAGGCGGTTTGTGAGCTTAAGGAGCTATTGAAAGAAGAGTGCTTTTGCATCCACAGGCTGTTAGTAAGTTGTGGTCATATGTGTCATCCGATGGGCTCATTAATTCTAATTGTACACAGCAGACACTTCAGAAAGCGCAATTTCCTGGGATTGTTACACAGCAACTGACTCACAGGGTGGCCTTTTTCTTCATTGGTTTTCTTGTATGACACACTCCCGTGACTTTCGAACTGTCTTGGCTGCCATCCTGTCGTTTTGCCTTCACAGTTATGAGCTTTCTGTCTTGGGCAAATGGCAGGAGCTCCAGGTACTCCAAGTCATTTTTGGATTGCTGTTTTTTCTCGTCTGTCTCCTTAGATATCTACAAGTCCCCAAGGGCTCTTGACATCCATTTCTAGTAGCACAGGCACTCTCGTTTTCAATTTTCCATTGAATGAAATGTCAGCACATGAAAAGCCATGCTTTGCTGGTGCCATGCTCTGATTTAACAGTGCTGAATATGGCCTCTATCATTTTTCATTAGTAGGTGCTTTATTATTTTGACACTGCTTTCTACCGACCTGTTGTACCAGAAATAATGGGGACTTGTAGTGACATGCTTCATACGTACTTCGCTGCAAACTGCTAAAACTCGTGTTCATTAAAGGTGTTCTGTTGTCAGACTTTACTAACACAGGTACTCTAAAATACAGCAAGGATAGTACTGATATGCACAAATGACTCCTTAGATATATTTTCTTCTACGCAGGAATGAATTTGATAGTCTGGGACACAAATAAGTTGGTTTTCTCCCAGCCAGCAGTGACAAATCCTTGCCTACTTTTTTTTTCGCCCCTTATACCCCCTACATCTTTACCTCTCCTTCTGGCCTATGCGACAAGCAAAACAAGAATTTCCTCAAACATGCTACTTATCTGAGGCTGGTGTAAAATATCATTGTTCCCACTTTTAGATTTTAAATCCCTAAATGATTCTGTGCATGTCCTTTTTAATGCTTTTTTTCTCTGATGTCTGAGGATTTCCTATGCAGTGAAACAAAGTCACATTTAACAATAAAATTTAACCCTTTATTAACTATTGTAATTTTAAGGGGTAAACCCACTCTATTAGCTATTATGCACTGTTTGGAGCAACTAGTGCTATCTGTGGCACTGGCCACGATTACTTTCTGCAGGGGTTTGCCCTCAGCAATGTCTGCAGCAATCAAAGTTCACATTTTGTCTGACACGGGATAGATACTTTTTTTAAAGAGCTTGCATGTGTAACAGATATAAAATCTAGTTCTGGATATTTTTGCTTCATAGTTCTTTTGTCAAGTACTCCAGAGACCATGTGTCTAACCATCATCAGATCTTGCTTAGTTTTTATGCAACATTGCAATCATATATTTGAAACCAAAATACTTCTGTAGTCTTTTTGCTTGTGGGAAAGGTTAGGCTGAGAATTGCCAGGTCCCTTAGGCTGTAAAGAGTTTTATGATCAGTTTTAGCTCACACAGTTCTTCCATGCATGAAGACGTGAAGCTTTAATGGCTATGGAGTAAAGCCAAAGCTTGCTTCTTTATTTATGTACACTAACACCCGATTTCTTTTATGGATAAGTGACTGCTCTCTAAGTCTGACTATATAACTTTGAAAAAATTACCAATATTCTCAGTAGAAGAATCCAAGGACAAGTTAATTTTGCACTTAGATACCATATCTCTGACTGGGCCATCTTTGGTTAATGCCTTCAGATTTCCAGATGTTTTTGTAACAGTTAAATCCTGTGTCTGTTAGATAGTTTTGTAGAGCAGCGTTCAGGATTCTGAGGCAGGTTGACTGAGCACACATTTCTTTACATACTTTGTGTTTCAAATGAATCTGTTCTCCTTCATCTTAGTGTGGCCAGTCTTGCCACATTCACCTTGCTCTGCTGGATACTATTTCCATCATAAGGAATTTACATGGTATTTGTTTAGCTTTTGCCCTACAGCTTGTTTTCCCTGCAAGGTTTATGACATCTCTGACTGCATTTTTCTCATATTTTTCTTAGATCAAAATGTCACAATACAGATTTTTGTACTATATATGCTATCAGAAATGTGCTGTATCTTTCTATGAAGTGCACAGCCCAGAAGGGAACAGTATCTCCCAAAGGTATTGAAGCTAGGTGAACGTTTGCTTTGCTTTGCATCCCACGTAGAAATGCATTTGGTACCAATCACCTCTCCAATGCTTCCTTCTTGTGTATGGGGAATATTTTCTACTGTTTAAAATTTTTGTCTCCTGAGTGTACATGTAAATGAAAGCTCCATCTTTTTTTCTGACAGTGACTAGACCCCATTGCTGGAGCTCTGCTTGCTCTGCGGGTAAGTGCTTCCACCTCATCTCCCTTCAGTTCTGAGGAATTTTCTTGATAGCATGGTGGGAACTCATCTTGCAGCCCTGATCTGAATGTTTTTGAGATGTTACAGGCTTAGATCTAAGTTCTGTGCTGCCCTCTGTGTTGTGTTTGCAACAGTGGACAATAATGGATGCCTTCAGAAGAATGTAAGAATAGGATACGCCTGTCTGCTTCCCTCTCCTGGGCTCCAGTAGGTTGTTCCTGAGTTGCTGAGCCAGACATGGTATCACTATTTAAGATCAGCAGGTTTCTTCAATTGCTGGTATCCAGATTCTGGCAGTGTTCTAGCTTGTGCATCAGTGCCCAACTTAAAAGCATGTAATTGTCACAGTTGCTTCCAGACTGACAGTTCAGTTCTCTGCTGATGCAGCATTGTCCATTGCTCCCAATTACTTCTACAGAGATCTCCTCTGAATTAGTGGTGTTGCTGTCATTCTCTTGTTGTTGTTGGGTTTTGTTTCTTGCTGTGCATGCTCTTGTACCACTTGCAAACTGCTGGTGAGTGGCATTTGCTTGTAGTTTAGGCACTTATTTCCAAATGCTGGGCATTGTTCTAATTTCCATTGTTTCCCACTCTGCGTATCTTCTTGTGTTTTTCATTGTGAAGCACTTGGTTTTCCATGTCCTGTCCTTTGTCTTTAGAATCTTTGATTCCCTAAAATATCAGTTTTTATGTGGATTGAATGATTTCCTTTGCTTGACAGATGTGGATTACCTCCCTGAGGATTAACTGTGGACCTTCCAATACACCAAGGTTTACTTTTCTGAGCCAGGACTCAAACCCTCAACATTGGCTAATGAGCCAGTTGGTCAGAGATTAGTCACCTTCTCCTCTGCTTTTACTCTTTGCTTAAAAGCATCACATGCATCTATTTCATTTTTTATAGAATGCCTCACATTTCTGTAATGAGCCTCAGAATTCATCTGTCTTGGCCAAACTAACTGAAAACCATGGAAAATATGAACTGCTTTAAAACTGAGTATTGTCAGAAACAGTGTTATTTCATCTGTCTCTGCTGCTGCTACCAGTTCCTTGCAGATAGAGATTTTTTACATTTCTGTTCATAGGAGGGTTTAGGCAAGTATAGAAATTCGTGAGGTGCCTCTTCTTTTTTACCAATTGGAGTAAAAAATCACCTGCTTTGCAGTCCCAGAGCCTCAGCCAAGAAAGTTATTTATGAAGAGATGGAAAGCTGGCAGGTTTGTGGTTTGTGTTTTGTTTTTTTTTTTTTTTCTCTTGGATAGGAACACATGCTATTCTTGGGCTATTACTTTGCTTGGGGGATAGTTTATATAAACTTAGTTAATAAGCAACCAATAATATCTGTTTGTCTCGCTACCATACTTTTGTAATTGATGTGGCAGTAGAGGAGTGCCTCAGAATGATGTTTTTTTCCAAATCATCCAGGTTGTGTTCAGAAACACAGCTCTGTAAATCTGTTGAAAATGACAATATGTTGCTGAATAAACAGCAAATACAGAGATCCAAATATAAGGTTACAGTACAAAAGCAAATTCTACCCTTGAGCAATGCATACTTTTCATAGATAGTAGTGGAAGATTCACGGAAGGTTAAGTAAATTCACTAAATTTGTAGTCTAATATATGAACCACAATTAAAAATGGAATGCAGGCCTCTGCCTTGAAAGTGCCAGACCCACCAGACCTATCAGGGCTTTAATTCATGTCAGTTCTGAATTTCTCCAGTGCCTGCAGCATGAATGGCATTTTACTCAAGACTCGGGTACTCCCTGTTAAATTCACAACAGTTTCCAATCTGAATTAATGTAGCCCACAGCCACAGTAAATTATGCTAATTTGGACTAAAGCACTCCTAATCCAGGGTAAGGGTATCCACATGGTGAATTAATCAGAAAGAATGCATTCTGATTATTAAAAAAAAAAAAAAGCTATTTTAAAACAAACTCCCTATGAAGGAAAAACCCACATGCAAACAAATTGAAGGCAGAGTGAACTAATATAATTGAAATGCTGATGGACCAGAAGAAAAAGGACTTTAACAAGCAATTAAATAGTGAATGCACAGGTTTGCAGGCAGAGCACCTACACCTTACTGTGTTGCAGGTCCCTGTTGCATGTCTCATGAACTGAGACTGTCTTGCTCAGGAGTTAAGTGGTTGTAAGTGAAGTTAAGGAAAGAAAGGTGGGTATCTAGGCTGTGTAAATAGGTCTGTTTTCTCTTTCAGGGCAGCCAGTGAAAGGACTTCCAGGCCAAGGGAATCTTCTCTAACGTCTTAAATATGAGCTGCATTTGGTCCAGGCAGTGAATGTGTCTTGTGTCATTGAGGCAGCTGCAAAGGAAGGCTGAGAAGGGGGAACAACCCAGTAAGATGCTGAATTCAGCTTTTCCCAGTGAATACTAATGCCTAAAAAATTTATAGATGGATGTGTTCATGTCTGAAGCAACTGCCTTATGGATTCGCTGATCGTGCAGGAGCGGTATGCAAAAAGGGAGGAGGAGGAGGGAAGGAAGAGGGGGTGGCTCTAGGACCCATGCGAGCCTTCCTGAGCAGGAGGTGGGAATTCTCCTCCAAGGCAGCAGGAGCCCGAGCCCGGGCTCAGAGCTCCTGCCGAGCCCGCAGGAAGAGCCGGGCACGTCCCCTCCAGAGCCGCGCACCCGGCTGGGACCTGCCCGCACCCCGCAGAGCCATGAACCGGCTGCCACAGCTGGTGCTGTGGGTCACCACAGTGGGTAAGTAACTTTTTTTTTTTTTCCCCACCTCCCTGTGATGCAAACTCCCTCTTACGCCCAGGGTCTCAGACTTATTTTTTTGCCCGTTCCCTTTTACCTTTAAAACCAGTAAAGCATTATTTTCAAAACAATGGGGAAAAAAGTGAGGGGGTAGAAAGTACTGGCATGAAACATATATGAAGTGGGTGACATGTGGGAACATAAATCTTGATCGTTATTGATTCTAAGTAAATTTTGTTCACTGAAATGAATAGATGATCTGTAGTTTTAGAAAGGCTGCTGCTGACCGAGACTCTTAGCCTGGAAGCAGGCATTGTCGTTGTACAAGGGTTCAGCATGAAATTAACAGCTGTACCCCAGGACCATTTTGCTTCTCTGGTTACCGGATTGCTTTCTCTGGGACTGTTTTGGAGAGGTGGGAGAAAGTAATGCCCCAGGAGTAGTGAAGGTTGCTTACAGGAAAAGGTGTAGTTTGGAGAAGATGCTTTGTCTAGGGAGAGAGATGAGAGAGACAGATAAAGGGAGAAGAAGGTATCAGGACTATGAAAGATGAAGTTAAGAGCTCGCACCTAGAGAGTGGTGCTCAGGCTGAGTTTTGAAAGGAATCGTTGTGCTGCTCTCATTGTCATTGTCAGCTTTGGTTCTGAAATGCAGCAAGAGGAATGAAATAACAGTAGGAGAGAAGAAGGGAGATGTTAGGAGGGAAGCTGCAGTAGTAGAAGAGAAGTTGGGAAGCATGCATGCAAGCAATGATGGGAGAAGGTAGGAGTGGGACACATTTACTATATGTGCACAGTGGCAAGCAAACTCGTTATGAAAATTAGGAGAGAAAAACCTGCATCAGGACATGCTGAACTTCTCAGAGAGCTGAAATTACAATAGTACCCTCAGTGCAGAGACAGGGATATCATCTTGACCCTTAGACAAGGATTAGGAGACACTTCTGTGTTTCTCAGTGTAACAAATCATATTACTTCCAGGCAGGGAAGGAGGTAAGGCAAACAGGTTGTTGGGCGCTACAGCTTGCTCTTGCTAGTGCAGTGAAATTCTCTGTTTCTGGCTAAATGCTGAACCTGTGTATTTTTTCTTTTATATGAAGACAAGCTGGGATATCAGTTTTTAAGCAGGTTTTATCATTTAGTTCTACTTACAATTGAATGCCAAGGCATAGCACAGAGGTTTTGATTTCAGGCTTTTTCTGGCCTGTTATTCCTATTGGGAGAAGGTTGCTTTACTGTCAAAGGGTCCCAGGGCAAGTGTACCCCGTGCAAGCAAAGCTGTGTGTCCCCACAGCCTCAGTTCTCGTGGCATATGGTCTCATCAAGAGCTGCTAAGTACCATCCCGGTGTTTTTGGTGGAGTGACTTCCAACATGCAAGTAAGGTTAGTGTAAGGAATAGTCATATTTGCTGTATCTCCAAGTCTGTGATTTGAAGCATGACTGTATTAGGAGAGAGATAAAAAAAAAGGTGTGTTTCAGAGAGAGCAAGTAAAGGACTAAATGAAAACAAACGTACATTTTACAATCTCTGTCCAATCTTGTGCCAAAAATAATCTCAGTCACCCAGAGAGAGACTTGGATGCATGAGCATTTAACTGTGTAGCTGCTGTCACAATCTTCACATGGGAATTGCCTGTCTCACTGGGTTATTATGGTCAGCTCTCAGACTCTGCAGTCAATTATTTTAAAAACCAGTTGTGTTGCCACTGAGGAAGTTTTCCTGGAGCATATTCTCAGAGTGGCTTTACATTTCCTTCTTTATTTGGAAAGCCCGAGGTCTTGGTGACAAGGAAATTTACAGGTCCAGTTTTCTCTCTTTTGTTTTGCTGGCTGGCATGTGCCTTTTTAATGAGCTGTATCCTAAAGTGATAATTTCAGAGTTCCCATCCCTTGAAAAATTTTGGCACACCAAAACACTGGAGGAGGTCAGAACTCCTTTTGGTGCAAAAATTAAGATAATGAGAAAATTCAGAAAGTTGTAGAGAACAACAGCAGAAAAAAAAACCCTCAGAAAAAGAACCCCCAAAACAAAAACAAAACCGGGAAAGGACTCAGCGCACAAATGTGCATTGTTAAGTGTCGAAGCAACTTCACAGTCATTTGGAGGCTGAGTTTGCACACTAGTCTCAGGAGATGGCTAGGAAGAGGGTGAAAAAAGCCACACAGATGAATGTGTGGGAGAATTTTCTTTTTATTTGAAGCACCAGTGTTGCTTTGAGTCTTAATATTGGATGATTTTCCTTTGATTACTTGAGCTTGGTGGAGCGAGTAGGTCAGTCCTTTTCTCCTCTATGAAAAACTGGGTTGTGCTTGACCGGATGTCATGCTCTTGCCTCTGGGTGTGGAGGGCAAACAGTCTGCAAAATTACAGCACAACATACGTCCTGGGCAAACCTCAAACACCTTTCCAAAAGTGCAGTCATGTTTATGCCATTGCTCAGAGTTTAGCTATTGAGTATAACCACAGTTCTTGAGAAAATATTAGTAGAGGCATTTTGTCAAGTCTTTCTTTGCAGCCCTTTCCAATACTTTTAGTGGAGGTGTCACAGAATAGCCTATGTGATGTTTAATTTCAGCCTGAGGAGTAGTTATGGTTTTGGGTTTCGTTGAATCCTTTCTAAGGCAGAGAGGCATAGGGAGGTTGATGGCAGGTTTAAGAGTAAGACAGCCAGCCTTTTGTTTGTTTGTGGAATCAAGCATGGCAATGGTGAACGCCCCATTCCTGGATGCTGCTTCCTCCTTGCATTTGTCTAACAAACTGTTTTCAGAAGCCCGGAAGGTTTTCTTCCTCTCCCTGGGTTTGCCTGCCTCTCAGAATTGAGCTGTCCTTTTATAGAGTGAATGTAAGCTGGTTTAAGTTTAATCAGTCCACACCTGCACGAAGATGCTTATATGGGAGTACCTTATTTTGTTGTAAGCTAACTTAAAATAAACCAGCACATCTATCTCACTTAGACAGATCTTTACTGCTTTGTGTATCCCTTTGTCTGTCTAGAGGAGAGCATGCCAAGAGTGGAAGGGATGAGGCCCTACATTCTCTTTTGCCTCCTCATTGAAGAGCTTCTCTCTTATTTTCTTCTTCTTGTGCCTATCTCTGCTCAGTTAAAGTAGCATACAGGTACAGTAGTGGTTTCAGTATTTTCACTTAGATAGTTACAACCAGGACAGCACCAAATGATCCTTGTAGTTTGTCTTAGGAGTTAGGTCCACGGTCCTTTACTGTGCAAATGACAGCATATCTACAGACACTGTGCCCCGTCCGGATATGCAATTCAAGGCACTATGACTGTCACTGAAAGTCAAACATTGGCAGGATGCCTTGAAATAAAAAAAGACAGTTCTTTTTAAGTCACAGACATGACAAAGTTGAGGACCCTTTGAAATACAGTGGAAAAGGATAGGATAGATAGATGAGAATCCCCCAATAAGGGAGCACATGCAGACAAACACTGGGGATTTGTAAACTACATCAAGAGGGAGGACTAAGGTGGAGGAGGAAGAAATCGGGTAGTGAGCCGTGTGTACTGTTACTTTAGAGCTGAGACAATGTCTTCTGCTCAGCCATAGGAGAAATCCATCTTTCTGTTCGTCTTACGTAGTTTCAGAGTTTCTAATTGGTCCATAAGATCAAAGTTGGAGAAATGGATGCCCCGCTCCAGTGATGTTTCAAAAGCATTCCCCTCCCACGCCCCAGAGTCCTGAACAGGTACACAGGAGGGTCCCTGTCTTCAGCCAGCTTGTATGTGTGATGGGGCGCGCGCTGGCTGTGCTGGTGTGTAGAAGTGCGTCTGTGATGTCTGTGACTAGAGTGGAGAGACATTTTCATCTTGATTTAATTTTAGTGAAAAATGCTGATGTGGTGACACTAAAATGCTTTATAAAGTGGTCTAGGTTTTGACCTGTTATGTAGGGAGGTTTGTTTTGTGTGTGCACCAGTTAGTTCATATGGAGACATTCAAATGAGTCTAGCTGTTTTAATGTTGGGGTTTTTTTTTTAATTCAAACTTTTGCTTAGAGAAGTCTTTTATTCAAAAATCTTAAATCTTTATTTAAAAATCTTAAAACATGATTTAGTATCAAATGTTTAGTTTTGACATGAAATGTTATAGTTCAACACTCCATGAAATGTGTCGGACTTTGCAATTTTATAAAACTTCTGAAAAATTGTCAGGTTGACCTGTGACGGTTTTTCATTTTTAATTTCTTTGGGCTTGCCAGTAAGTTGGAAAAACCTGTATTAAAGGTGCTCAGTTATCTTGTAATACCATATAGTGATTTGTACCTGGATTTATGCATGCAGGTGGTTGTCCTCAGGCCGATGTTCATTACTGCAAATATACATAGTGGCTGGTACTGTTGTTTGTAGCTTGGTATTGGATCGAATTCCTCAGAAGTAAAGGAAACAAAGATAACCTGAACTTTTTGCAAACCTTTAGTAAAAGCAGAAGCACAAAGCAGCTGCTGAGAGGAGAGGCAGGTGAGCTCTTTTCAGAAATAAATGGAGAGGAAGGAGTCCATGGGGTTCTTAGCTAACGCAAATTGATGGATCTCTATGGGAGTACAGTTACAGCAGTGCAGCATCTTGCCTTCTGTATCTGGAGACTTTTATCTGAGACTCTTACGAGCAAGCATGATTTCTGTATTGAATGCTTAAATCAGAGGAGGAAAATAATGACATTAATTATGTTAATTAATTGGATCAGGCTTATAGTCTTTTCCTGTCTCTCAGCATCAGTCCTTCCTCTTACAATTCCTCTTCCTCCTATTCCATTATAATTGCTCCCCTGCTTCTCTTCTCTCCTCTCCTCTCCTGGCATGTAACAAACCCAATGTTTTGATATGGCCTGCTATCAGCAGGACAGGGTGTGCACAAAGATGAAACCCGTGGCAGGTAGGATAGCAGGCCAGCTTGGAAAAGTGGTCAGTTGAGGTGTTTGATAAGAGGTGACTTGCAGCTGGTCTGACAGATGTGCTCTGAGTGAATAGGGAGAACCGAGATCTCTTGTGAGAGTGGTGATGGATCACACTGGTGAGTTACGTGTGCACAGGAGGAACATGTAGAGCCTTCGGTTCAGATTGTGACTGGTTCAGCACCATTAGGGGTCGGAGGGGCTATGCTTGGGGAATGCTGGGTTCCTGCCTTTTTATGCCTGATGTGCAAGAGGGGAGCTCAGGGTGTAGGACCTTTAACAACTGAGCAAATGTGGCATCAGGACCACCCCAGGTCTCTGCGCTGCCTAAAGGACTACAGCACCAAAGCAAGTGTCAGGGTCAGTCTGAAGCATTTTGCCTCCCTCAGGTGTGCTGTTTCTGAGAGCTTTCCTCAAGGTGGTGTAGCTGCATACTGCAGCTTCCTCCAGCGTGTATGATACCAGCACAAATGGGCCCATGAGGAATAATGAAAACAGAGAGAAATGACATAAAAGGAAACAGAGATGACCTTCCAGTCCTCCTCACCTAGGAAAAGCAACTCTGCCATATGTACTATGGAAATAAAGAACTCAGAATTTCAGCAAGATGCTCATCCACTGGCCAGGTTTTATCTTTTTAGGAGAATTTCAGGTTGGATTTCTATGGGTGCTCCTTAACATAAAGCTGTCTGGCAGAACAAGAAAGTTCACACAATTCTGTATGACCTTTTCTTCCACTTGTTGGTGAAAAACTTGTTAAGATTTCTAACTGACTTTATATTTATTTTAGGCAGTTGGACTATATTATTGTTGTAGGTCCCTTCCAACTGAACTATTCTATTCTATTCTATATGAAGGAAAGGAACTCCCTGAGAATGGCACTGACTGAGTTTAAGAAAACCAGAGGAGACACCTATTGACACAGTAGGCTCATCAGAGTTAAAGGTAGTCAAGAATGAGGCTGAAGTACAGAATTTAAGCATGGCCAGCAGGTCAAGGGAGGTGGTTCTGCCCCTCTACTCTGCTCTGGTGAGACCTGCGTCCAGCTCTGGAGCCCCCAACACAAGAATGACACGGACCTGCTGGAGTGGGGTCACAAAAATGATCAGAGGGATGGAGCACCTCTCCTATGAAGACAGGTGGAGAGAGTTGGGGTTGTTCAGCCTGGAGAAGAGAAGGCTCCGGGGAGACCTTATTGCAGCCTTTCAGTACTTAAAGGAGGCTTATAGGAAAGATGGGGACAGACTTTTTAGCGGGGACAGACTTTTTAGCAGGGCCAGTTGTGATAGGACAAGGGGTAATGGTTTTAAACTAAAAGAGGGGAGATTTAGACTAGATATAAGAAAGAAATTTTTTACAATGAGGGTGGTGAGGCAGTGGAACAGGTTGCCCAGAGAGGTGGTAGATGCCCCATCCCTGGAAACATTCAAGGTCAGGCTGGACGGGGCTCTGAGCAACCTGACCTAGTTGCAGATGTCCCTGCCTATTGCAGGGGGGTTGGACTAGGTGACCTTTAAAAGGTCCATTCCAACCCAAACTATTCTATGATTCTATGATTAAAAGCTGAAGTCTCTCCAAAAAGCACAGATCTATCCTTGCAACTCAGCTTAACTTTTGCCCTATCTAATGGGAGAGCCATGTCTGTTAATAAGACATCACAGATTTTTAGCTAATTGGTATCTGAAATCCCATAAGCTTTGGCATATCAGCCAAGAATGATGCATTTATTCATGCATTTCAGTTGCTCACTTTGTTGGGTTTTTCCCAGTCTGTAGCACAGCATGTGTTTGAGTGCATAAACAGCCAAACTTTCTGGGGTTAAAGCATCCACGTCTCTCCCCTGTGTCTATGTTTATGGAGATACATATTTATATATTAAAAACATAGGAGTGATAAAGTAACTGAGTGAGGGCCACACTAGGAAGTGACATGGAGGGATGTGATGGTGTTTTGGTGCACAGAATAAAGTGCAGGAGGTGAGAAGTGTCTGTTCCTCCATTGTCACGGTGGAGAGTTTTTGTGCTATCCAGGGGCCAAATGAAACCCAAACTGGAACTTTTTTCCCACCTTGAATGAGAACTGACCCAATAACGGCAGTCATATTGGAACCCCAATGAGAACTGAACCCGATAGGTTACTGGTTCAGAGTCACAGTTCGCTGAAATCTTGCTTCCCACAGCAGAGATGCCATTGGCGTGGGAGCAACCTCAAACCATGGTGGGCTTCTGAGCAGTTTTGCATCCAGCTTCTGCTTCCCCGTGGGACCCTCACAACCGCCTGCTTCCATACAGCGATGCAGAGCTGGTTTGAGTGGCTCTGGGACTGTGACCAAGACCTTTTCCTGCATGCTGAGGGTAAACTCTGAGTGCTCGAACACTCCCCTTTGTAGCTCTGCCTCACAACTGCTCTGCTTTCCTGGCCTTAGGGAAGCAGGAGGAAACCGTGGGGATACATGGAGAGGATGGGAGGGTGGCCAGGGCTGGGCAGAGGAGCAGGATGGAGGAACTCTTTTTCCAGTGGAGACCATGAGCCCAGCCAGCGTGGTTTGGGATTACCAGAAAAATGGTTAGCAACTGTCAGCCTGAACCTGAGCAACATCAGGCAAAGCTGAATTCAAACTGGAACTGAACTGAAAAACTGCTTTGCTTAACTGGATAGTTCATTTGGCAGTTTTGCAGACCCTGGTGTCCTGACTAATATTTTAAACAATGTAAGGAGCATGGATGGTTATGTTTACACACTTCTAATACCTTAGATGTCTTGATTTTTTTTTTTTATTTTCTGTTTCTGTTGTTATATTTAACTGCATTTTTAATTTTCCAAGTACCTGCTATTTATAATTTTTTTTTCCTACTGAGCTCTGAGTGATTAATATGTATTTGCTACTTTGACTTCAGCAAGTAGAATCATAGAAAAGCATGACCACTTGAAATTTCCTTGTTCTTTACCATATTTTTAGAGTTTACTCTGTGGCATTTTGAAGTGTACTGTGCTGGAGTCCAGATCTCTTTACATGAGTAACACTTTTAAAGTATGTCATTCACAACAGGAGCATTTTCTATGTTTACAGTCACTACAGGAGCCCAAATAGTATTTAAAACCTCTGAAAGAAGCTTTCTTTAACCCCATGCAGGCTAACAGTTCAGCCTAGATTTTAGTGAGACACTGGACTTTATGAATCTTATAAGCCCTGATAGCATAGTCATTGTAGAATACTTGCTAACACCATTTTTTTTTTTCATCTTTCCTGACGTCCCACATAGCTCCTGACCCTTCAAGATCTATCAGGTTCTTAGAAGAGTTTAAACTTTCCCAGAGTTTGACAGATTGTGTGTGTGTGTCAGTCTGTTGCAATCCTAGAGAAGAAATCTGAAAGTCAGTGAAATTTGCAAAAAAACCCCTTGTGAATTAATTATAAGCAAAACAAGGTGAATAAACCAAGCTGGCTTTTATTTTGTTATTTCAAAAGGGCTTGTATTCTGGCTATTCAGGGGGATAGAAAAAAGAAAGACTTATGCAGGTCTACTTCTTTTCACCTCATCTAGAGCTATGCTAGATTGGTCTGGTTAGACACAAGCATTTAGCTTCCCCTCTAAAAGCTATTTTCATTTTTGATTTTCTGATAAGTGTTGGACAGGGCATAGCTTTTTTTATTTCTTCCCTCCCCATTGTAGTTCCCAAACATTTTTTTCCTCTCTTGTGTGCCTTTCTGCATATATATGCATGAAAATTAATGAAAGGAAAAATCTGGGGTTTTTTTCCTGATGGAGAATATTTTTTTTCACTTATTTTAGGCTCTGAAAAGATATGGAAAAAAAGGTTTGCTTTAAACAAGCTGTCTTCCACACTTTCCTTGGTGGATGCAGTTATCCAAAACTATACAATACTCAGAGGTTACTCATGATTGTTTGCGATAATATTTTAATTATATATTTAATATATGGATTACCATTTTGCAGGAACTTATGTGGCATGTGACTCTACAGGCTATCAGCTATGGTAAATCTAGCTAATAGTTATTTTTTAATTAAGCTTCAGCAGAATTTCCATTCGCTGCAGTACCAGGATACATGCGGAGTAAGCTAGAGAAGTTATTTCATTACTGATAGAAACTGCTTTGTGGCTGCAAGAAGGAGGATTGACAAGAAGCAACAGCCCAGTTAATAATGTTACTGACATTCTTCCACTGAGAATCGTGGGGGTTGCCTTATGTCAAGTAAATGTAGACTTTCAAATGTAGAAGTGCTGATTCTTCCACTGGATTTCTTAGGGCTCTTGAGACCAAGTGAACACGAAGAAGGTCAATGTTCAGGTGATGTTTAGCTCAGCTCTTCCAGTGGGGCCAGAGGAAGTGGGGCGTGGGGGGGGAAGTGTTTTGAGGAACTCTTAAGTTGCTGGGTTTTTTTCTGAATCTCTCCCCCCAGTCATTGAAATAAGTGTCTTGTGAAACTAACCTGTAGGGTTAGATACCTGAACTTAGACTATGTGAACGCACCCTTATCTAGCTTAGTGGTGTCTGCTTTCCATTCTCTTGCAAGGAAGCAAGGGCTCAATGTCAGCCTTGTCAACTAGATTTCAGTGAGCTGACAACCCCCATATGAATTTGTACCACTGTGAAAATACCTACAATCCTGTTTTACTAAATAGAAAAACATTGTTGTTAGCTATCTAGTTCTGTTTATGACAATTTCGTATTTTCGCATCCAGTTATCAAAACTTTTTAATGGTTTTAGGGGTCGCAAAATTCGGGCTAGTAGTCTATCATTGATGCTACAGTACTGAGGAATAAGAGATACACCGTGTTGCTGTGTGACCCTCAAGTCTCCCCTTAGCCCTTCAGACAAAATAGTCTGTTTTCAGCTTTGACCCATATCATGTACAGACTGTTGTTAGGTGTTCTGAAACAATTAGAGATAGGACTGAATCTGTTCTGAAGGTGGAGAGCTGGGGTTTACATTTATCATCTAAAAGGAAGACAGTAAAATAGTTTTGGGCCCAGGCTTAAATTTTATACACAAAATGTTTTATAAGCTCTAGCGTGCACAGAGTTTTCCAAAAAAAGTCAGCTACATTTAAGAATACTCTTAAGCATGTCCTTTTATTCTTGGTGACTCAAACACACAAAGGAGCAAGAAACAAAGCTGGTGAGAAGTGACAGGTGAAAATACCTTGCTTAGTCTTTCTGAGCTTGGCAAAGGGTAAATGTATAGCAAGCACCATTTTTCTGATACCTGAACTCTCCAAGCTCAGGTTTCACATCACAAGATAGGGTTAAAAATCATCAAATTAAACCAAACATATTTATGAGCCATCTGGTTTCTGAGTCTTTCCAGTTTGTGTTTGCTATCCTGGGTAACTATTAAGCAATTTCTGTTGCTGTAATTTTCATGTCATTACATGGCTCCAGAAACTACATGTTTATAAAAAGACACCGTAGAGAACTGAATTCAGAATAGAATTATAAGCACTGGCAGCACTGGAGACATTTGTCATTCTTTCAATTGTCTTAACGTACTGCTAAAAGTAAATGTACAGAATAAATCCATTTTTTCCTTTTAATGTGACTTAAATTTAAGTTAGGCAAAGTGAACTGGAAGGTTGTATTATCTAGCTCTTTTACAATATGGTAAGGGGAGTCAGATTCCCTAAGGCTGATTTCCAGTTTTTCCACAAGCTTTCTGTATGATTTGGGGAAGGCTACTTAGTCTTGATGCCTTAATCCTTGTCCTATTTTATCTATTTTATCTTCCTTGTTCATATGTGGTGAGACATAAAACAGTATGTTCTAGTTCCTTAAAATAGATCCAGTGCACAGAATTATTTTTAATTTTTGGCCTTTTTAAATGAAATGTAATTAAGGAGAATCTATAACTCAATTTCAGTTGAAATTTAAATGTGTTGCTTTAAAAAAAAGAAGTATATTTATTCTATCACATTGAATGTTGGGTTACTGATAAGAGCTTTCTGACAGCATTGGCTTTTCCATTGGTGGAGGAAACAAAAGTGTTCTCCTTAAAGGTGTGCATTTGTATTGCTTTTCCATAATGTATCCTTATCTGCTCCTGAGAAGACACAGCACTGATGAATAGATGTAAAATTCCCTCTTGTTTCGCTGGTGACGTGATTGATACTCTTCATGCCAGCTCAGTCATTTGTGACACCGAGTCAACTTTCAGAGTATAGTTTCATTTTAGGAAGAAAGAGAGGAGAGAATATAGCTGTAATTGCTGGTGTTGGGTTTCTAGGTGCAACCAAATGCTGGTGCTATTTGAAAGTAGCATGTTTTGTGAATGCTAACTAAAGTACAGTAATCAGCTTCTCTTTCTCTATCTCCTCATCTTTTTGACTGAGCTGTATGCTGAACATCATCAGTTTTATTAAGTCAAATTTATTTGTATGGGTCTTGGAACCTTTCGCTATTTTGCCTGCTGTGCAAAGCCGTTCCCGATCCCCTGCACCTGGTCAGCCCTACTGCCGCATCTTGCTCTTTCTCCTCTGGCTTGGTATCTCTTACACACAGTGGGTAGGAGCACCTGGCAGGTTGAGCTCAGTGAAAGATGCACTGATGTCTTTAGGTCTTGTAAGAAGCACACAGCTTGTTTCTCTGCTTCTGTTGCTCACACCTGGGATGAGCTTTAAAAGAAAGCAAAGCAGTCACTTGATGTCTCTATGCCTTCAGTTTCAAAGCCCAGATTCTCAGATGCATAAAGAGGAAGAAATAAGTATATGCAAGGAATAAAGTACATATTACTCAGGAGAATGTCCTTCAGAGGCGAGCATTGCTTACAGCAGCAGAGAGCGCTAGCCATGATGCAAGGAAGACATTTGAAATCTTGGCTGCCGAACGGTTAAATATCCTGCTGAAATTTGCACTCAGTTTCACCATTCCACCTTCTTAGCCTCCTCTGAGTGTTTGTTTGACTGCTTTCCTTTTCTGGAGTCCAACTGGTGCTGAGAGGCTCAGCTGTTAGGAAGCCCATTTGGGAGTCTCAGCTGGCACCGCCAGACTCCACACGCTGCTGGAGCACTTACTGGCAGAGTTGTGGTCCCTACCTTGGAAGCTGGCAACAACTACTAGCTGAGGCTGTGAGGAAGATGTTTCAAAGGTGTTTGACTCTTGCCTAGAGCTGACAGCACCATGCTAGGGAGATGATAGCAAGGGTAGGTGTTTGTCCACCTTCACTGGCACAGTAACCGCATCTCTTCTTCGGAGACACAGGCCTGGGCACTGCACTGTGTGCGCTCACCGTGTTGATGTGTAGGTATAGCAGTGGCCACACCTGCCTTCAAAGCCAAGCGCAGGCCTCCCTGTGCCCAGCTCGCTGCAGCCTGCTCCCTTGCAGCGCTCTGTCAATGAAGCCTGCCTTACTAGTGTCCTGGGAACTGAACTGGCTTTCCATCATACCTCGGAGTAACTTTAAAACCTAGTCTTGCTCTGAGTAGAAGACAGTAAAGTAAGAATTCAGTGCCCCAACAGCAACTACTCTCTACCCAGCCCTCCCAAAATACTGTGATATAGAAGGTTACAGTAACAGATTCCAGCTTGGATACTTCAGATGTGGTTACAGCACTATGGCAGGTTACATGGCTCTCTTTTTCTTAAAGCAAGATGAAATTACTTCTTGTCAAAGCCATTCCTAGGTGGAGGGCAATGCAAATGCTTCAACATCTACTTCCAAAAGAATATACTATCTACTATTGACTGTGCAGTTCCCTCAGAGTGCGTGTTGTGCGTGCTCTGTCACACTTCCTCATTAGTGTAGATAAAGTGGAGTTCATCCTCTGCTTGCAAAGAAGTAGTGGCTTTTATTGACTGGGTAGCTGGCTGTTGTGGTGATAGGGATTCTTGGAAGTGCTTGGGACAGTTTTGGTATTTACAGCGTCATTTGCAACTTCCTGATGCGGAGGAGTTGAGGCTTCTTCAGGGGGAGCTGGCACAGAAAGGTCATTTTGAGATGTGTGATTCTGTGAGAGCTCTGGAAGAAGCTCTGCTGAGCACTGATGGGAGACTGAAATGACACCAATGATTTTTCCATATTACTCTCTCATCCACTGGGATGGTATCTAGTGGAGTACCAGGTGGGCAGTGGGAACTGTTGACAATCATATATAGAAAAGAACAGAACTACTCAAATATGTATTTGGTCTTTTCCTGTGGATGATAATCTGCTAATTACACCTACAATTTCAGGCTGTTTACAGCTGAAAAGGTAAAATGAGATGCTGGATGAGCAATCCAAACATGATCTAAATGTACAGAAATTGTGACAGGTGTGCTGCATTTGGTGGGCACAGTGAGTCAAGGAGCCCATGCTTGGTCTGGTAGCTCATTTCTGGATGTCAGAAGAGTGTGCACTGAAAGTGTAGGAATTGCGTGGAGTTAAAGAACCTTTCAGGCAGTGCCTGTGTTAACCATTAAAAGCTCTGTGACACTCTGAGGCATTTTGTCACCTTGCAAGCTGCCTTATGTAAGGGACTCCACATTGATATACTGCACTGGGTGCAGAGCCAGGTTTGCTTTAGGACTTGTCGTGATTCAGACTTTTACTGGGGGCCAACAGAGAAGAAAACTGCACAAGCTCTTGACCTCATGTTGTTTGTTTCCTCATTGTGCTGGCTCATGCGTGCTGGCTGGTGTCCTGGGAGCAAAGAACTAAGGCTGTGTGCTGTTCATCTTAGCTTGCTCATTTGAGGGCTGAGGAATAGAAACCTCATCTTTTTCCCTTGTGTGGACAGGTCTGGAGTGACCCCCTGCCAGCAAAGAAACTCCAGGCCAACAGTAGTCAGGCACTCATCTTTAGGGAGACTCTACTGGGATATGTAGTCTCTTCCATAATTCTCTGATAAAGGCCTCGTTAAAGCGAGTAATTACTGAAAGGAGCTGATGGTCTCATACCGTTTCCCCACTGATCACTTCCAGAGAGTGAGTGTTCTTCTTGTGATTCCAAAAGAACTTAGCATGCCAGAAGGCAAGTGGTGGTGGAGCAGGTCTGAACTCCAGCAGCCACAGTGTTTCCTGAATTCACTCAATAGAAGATGGTTTTATTTTCTCTTGAACCAAATGTAAGAGCTTGAGTTCAGATATCCAGAGAATTCAACATTCATACGTTCTGTTTGTTTGCATCCAGTGTTTTCTGTGTGCTCATTTCTCATGCATATAGACACTTTCCAGATATATCCAGAAATGCATTCAGTTCTGTTTCCCTGCTGCCTGCAAATGAAGTAGCTCAGGACTGGTGGGAGGGACTGTCCCCAGTCATTTTCTTTCAGGCACTATTTTGTTCGTTAGTGTTTAATCAATTTAGCCATGGTCTGAAAGGAAGTCAGAAATTTTCCCAAGAATGTTTGTTTCTTTGTAGACACTCATTCTAGTTTCTTCTGCTTTGATGTCCTTGCACTGATTTCACACTGGAGTGGGGTTTTTTTGTGACATTCTCATCTTCCGCATGAGGCTTAAGACAGACTGAAACATCTTTGAAAGGAATGAATGAGAGAGGCACCCTTGTCTTAAAATGGATCAGATTGGTGCTGGTATGGTCTAGCTATCAGTCATTTGGGTTTTCTACTACTCATTGCCTTCCATAAATCTGTCTGGATATAAGAGCTGGGGGATATTTTCAAAGCACAGTTTGTGGGTGTTAAGAATATCAGAATAGACACGATAGTGTTGGCTGTGCCAGTGCGCTAGAGTAATTCATAAAGTTGTCAAACTCTGAAGCTCATCCTTGCAGTAATGAGATACACTAATCTGAGGCCCTCTTCCTTGGGAGGAAAGAAATTCCTAATTTCACCATTTCTATTTTGGCACTGATCCTGAAGTGGTCCCGTGAAGGAAAGGAAGGGTTCATTATATTTAAGGACTTCCTGTCAGAAGTAAAATAAAAGCCTTCATATGAAATATCCCCCCTTAGCTGCTTTCCAGTTGGGAAGTATGGTATAGTAGCCCAAAGATCTCCTCTCTAAACCACACTTCACTCTCTAAACCACACCTTTTCTCTCTTGGAAGCCAAAAATAAAATAAAATGAAAAGCCAAGTATCCTTCTAGTTATAGTCATTCTTTACAACATGACTGACTGTCTTCTGTTTTATGTGGTCTGAGAATAGTAGGATCATCCGGCTATCATCTGCACTTTCTTCTATGTTTCTTTACTGGAGGGGAAAACAAGTGAGAAAACTGAAATGCAGGTGACCACTTCTGTGTGCAAAGTTAGTTTCCAACCAAAAGTGGACTGGTACAATTCATAAATCTTAATTATGTTGTTTTAGGCCATGAGCAAAAACTGTTGTGTTTTTTTAACCGAAAGGTGATTTTTTTGGATCCAAAAATAAAGTTCAGGTCTTGGCACAATTGACAGAAGTGTCTTTGAAAAGAAAGAAACAATTTGCCAAACAGCCATAAGGTAGTCTAAGTCATCCCTGACTTTTAGTCCATTCAGGAAGTCCTGAATACCAGGGCTCTCCCACACGCTGAGAATCTGTTACACAAAGTTCATTGCTCACAACAGTAATCCCAACTGCAGTTTGAAAAAAGCTTCTGCACCTCTTACATTGTGCTGGCTGTGAGTTAAGGTATTCATACTGAAGAGCCGTCTCTCAGGTGGCAAATATTTCAGACAGTGTGAACAAGCTTAGTCCTAATCCTTTCTATAAGAGAAACGTGCAGATCTTAGCAGACTGCCCAGACTCACCTTCCTCTGAAGGCTTGGCTCTCATGCTGCTCTGAAGCAGTAAGCAATGAAAACATCACTCTCTTTAATGTTCAGCATACCATCAGGGCTCCATACTTATTAAATTGTCTTGTTATTAAGAAGGCTGTTATATTGGTGCTGTGATTCGAGTTAGCATCCTAGTCCTGTCTGCACAGATTGATTTCCTCATGACTTCTCCAAGTCTCTCTTCTTTTTTTTTTTTTTTTCTCAAAGTCCCTGATAGTTCACAGTTTTTCTTTCTAATAGAGCTTTCACCAACCTTATACATACTATGCCCTAGAAAGTGCCTTTCTTGCCATATCAGTGTGGCCTGTCAGGCCTCATTGACAAAGGACATCAACTGTGATCTCTAAACCAGTCTCCCACTTTTTGTTTGTCCTGTTGCTATTGAGCAGGGACTTCCTCTTGGTCACTGCTGTCCTTCTCTGAGGCGCTCTTCCTTCTGGCTGAGACCTTTTCTTTACCTTCCTGATTTTTGACCCTCCTCAGTCTGGAAATGATGCCTGCCTGCCCCAACACTGTCGCTGTCTTCAGTTTTGTCTGCATTGCTGTTTGGAGTCTGAGGTTACCTTGTAACTTGGTGCTCCCATAATTGCTGCCTCTCGCCACTGCTTTCTGTAGCCTGTTTTGTAGCTGAGCACAGACCTGCTCGTTTGCTCACAGTATACTTGGGTCCACAACAAGGCCGTGGCAGCGTAGCTTCAGGCAGCTTGTGTACCCTGGCACCTCCCTTTTCTAAACTCTCCTGGGCCCATCTTTTTTTCCCCTCTGGGCTGCAGCACATCATGTCTGTGGGGACCAGTCTCAGTACTTTGGGCCCACTGATTTCTGCTCTCTACTTCTAAAAGGCTGTATTATGATGATACAGAACTACCAACTAGTAGCTCTTCTTCATCCTCATGTCTCTTTTTGCCTTTTGGTCATTGGTTTCTTGTCTCTCTACCTATCTGTTGCTTTTGGAGTATCTTTCTCTAATTCTCCCTTGCAGTTAAATCTGTGGCATTTAGGACTAATGTGGCATGGTCTGTAATCTATTTGTGGTACTTTTTCTGTCAGTTGTGCTAGACAGTGCGAAATATTCCTCCAATTTTTAAACTATAATTCATGTAAACATGTCTGTTTCTGGAGAGAGGCTGGAGTGGTAGCCCATGGTGCTAACATAATTTCTGTCACTAAAAGTAAAAAAAAATCCATTCTAACTTTTCCAAGTGTTAGGTTGGGATTTAAAGAGATTGTGAACTGTCCTCTTGTTTGATGATCATATTATTTGCATGTTTTACATTGTTCCATTTGTATCTTTGATTAAATACAAGTGTATGTTCATGTAGATACATGCAAAATTGGAAAATTAGTTGTTCTTATTAAACTTCAAACATCTCCTCTCCCTCCTCTTTGATCCTTTCTTTCCATCCCTCTTCTCAATTCACATATTTTGGCTTAGTCATAGCCTACCTTGCAGGATTCCTTCAGAAATCAATAGGTGTCTGATCTAGGCAGTCTCTATTCTAACGTTCATCTTATGCACATGTGCTTAGCATTTGCTTCTTTGTGTCTCTTTGTTAATTGTCATGACTGGATTTCGTGATCCTGGTTTGTCTCTTCCTTGACATAATTTCCACCCCCTTCTCTTCATTCAATAAGCAGGAATGTCCTGGGCATTAGTTGGTCAGTGCAGATTAACTGGAAACACTTTTCACTGCAGTTAGCCCAGTGATCTACCTAGGCATAGTTCAGTGGATGTTATGTGCGCTCTTTGTCTTCCAGGTTTGCTAATTCCTTTGCTGGAGATTGATAAAACTCTGCATTTTCCTGGCTGCATGTAGAAATCCTTTTTTAACTTCCAATTACTTCCTAGACATACATTTCCTCAGAAACCATTCTTTTTATCCCATGTGACTGCTGGGCAGGGTCTGGTCCTTCATCTGCATCTTTCATCTTCAGGATTATTCTTCAAAGTTACTAGTTGATGCTAAAGTTCTCCTCAGCTTAATATAAACATCCTCACCCTTTTCCATGTCCTGATTTTTTTTTTTTGTGGGGGAGAAGATGGCATGGAGAAAAAGAATAAGATGTGACCCTGAAGAACTTACAGGAGACACCAAAGAATGAGCAGGATAAAAAGTTCTTCTGCCCTGTTTTTACCGATGGCAGCCTGGGTGCGAACAGCACAAACCCCAGATAACAGAGACTGTTGGTAATGCACTGGGGAATTTAATCCAGGGTCTTGATCATGAAGAACACAATGGATACTGCCAGAAGATTCAGTTTTTAATCTTGTACTTTTCTCCAACCTAGTTGATCTGCTGAAGGGCTGATCCAGACAGCAGTCTTTTACTGTCACGTCAGAGATTTTTAGCACATGTTAAAAGGTACAAAGTGAACTCGTGACAAACCAATTCACTGTGTGGCACTTACAGTAGGATTCCTTTTGGCCAACTTGGGCAATTTAGTGGGTGAGCAGTTTAAGCTCGTCTTTTAGACTCTTCCCGTAATGCTTTTCTCTCTCTGTTAACTAGCTTAGATTTAACACCTAAGTACTAGGTGGCTGAAGTCATAAATCCCATTCTTATGTATTTACCGGACAACTTATGGTAAGAAATATTTTAATCTCTTAACGGTACTCTTGTGCATCCCACCTTTTCACAACTTATGCCTATGAAAACTACATTTTGGCATGGAGCAGTTGGAATCTCTCTTTCTGGAAAGGAATTTGGCAGATACTGAGAGATGACTTGTGGCAGTACTTCCATATTTTCCTGGCGGTATTGAAGAGAAATTGTAGAGGATGGAATCTTCCATGCTGCTCCATATAGCTGCTGCCAAGGTGCTGATGGTAGGCATACTGCTAGATGAAGTTTAGCAAAAAATTCCTGTATTCATAGTCTCATATGAAAATAAAATTTGAGAAAGATGGCCCTTTCCGACAAAGGAAAGCCACAAGAACACAAGCTCTGATACAACTGCATAAATCTGATCGGTTAACTGGAACGCTAAATTAAAAATTGAAATAGTTGTGGTGTAAGTGAAAAATAGGATGAAGCAAGTTACTGTGAAAAATAAGCTGGGCACTAGAAGGAAAGTTAGCTGTTTGTAAGGTTGGCATGAGCTGCGTTTCCCTGATATTAGAATCAATGGCACACCTATTAATAACCTGTGCCTGGCACACATACTGTAAACAAGAGAGCATAAATGTCAGTGATCAGATCAGATTGTTGCAAATATGATGGCAGAGAGTCCTCTCCAAAAAAGAAACAGAAAATGCAAAGGTTATATGCTTCTGAAACCTGCTCTCCGTGAACAGACCTAGAAGGTCCCTGTCAAAGTATATCAGTTTATTATTCTTTTCTATTACCTGCAAAGCAGCTGAATCTCCCTGTGGAAGCCAGGAGCTTGCTGCCCTGATGCTTCCTGGTCTATTCCCTGGAGACCTAGCATGTTCTTTAATATCCGTACCACACAGTGGATCGTAAAGAATGCAGTACCAACAAATAAACTGATGAATGCCATTAAAAAGAAAAATCCAGGAAGGAAGGAAGGATACATTTTCATACAGATTTAGCCAAAAAGATCTCAGAAGTAATTTTCTGCCATGTTTTGGAAAGCTGATGGAGTGTGTCCTTGTCATTAGAAAATCACCAGCTGCAGGTGTTGTTTTAAATTGGTGGGTTTGTTGCAAATTTACAGTGTTGGAAGACTGAAAAGAGTTCAGGAGCTGTTGGGGATGTGCATGTGGACAATGCCGTTATAGTCTCTAAAGAATAAGGTGGGTTTAAGGCAACCTTTTATTCCATGAAACATTGTCTTTTTAAGTGTATTCCTATTGTTAATTAATCAAACTTAATACAATTTTCCCATTATTTTGCTCAAGTTTGTAATCAGGATGCGGCATATCGTTTGGTTCCCCTTTTACCATTTTTAAACATCAAGAAAACGCTCACTTCCTTTTCGTACTGAGATGCTTTCAGCATTCTGAGACTTTCTAAAACTAGTGTTACGGCAGAGGTACCACTACCCAGTTTGTTAAGGACTTCTGGGTTCAAGCTGTCTAGAGCTCTTGATTTTTAAATTGTTTATGCCTGAGGAGGTAGTGCTCTTACATTCTTATATGGCATACATGTACTGTGGGGGTGTTTTTCCGCTTGTAAATACAGAATCTACTGTTAATGGAACAATTTGCCTTTTCAGCATCATTATTGAGAACCTTATGATTTCTGTTTAGTAAATGGCCGTGTTTTTATTCCCTCTTGTGCTATATGCTACCTAATATTAAGCCATGAGCATTCAAATCCTGCAGGACTGAGGTAGCAGTGGTGTAATATAGCGTGTCACTGATTCATCTCTTCTTTTCTCTTACGCAGCCTATCCTTCCTAAGTGGATTTATAATCTCATACTTCCCTCATACCTCAAGGGTTCTGGAAAGGTGTGTAAGTGGGAGCTAATTACAGAGACAGATACACCAGTTGCTGGTTCACTGGATATCTGTTAATAATTTGATACTTCTAACCTGGCTGAATGACCTCAGATTCTCTTTCTTCTCTGTATTAGAGAACATCCATTCACTTCTTTTATTTCTGTACTGTCGTTATTTTATTGCTCATCTATACCCTTGTGGTTATCTGATATATAACACTGTCATATGAGAATAAAAGCATCAACCATGACTTCTTAAAATCAGTTGAGGAAGTTTTGTGCATACATCAGCAAAGAAAAGGGTGAGGGGTTAATCAAAAATGTTGGCAGATTTGACAAGTAGTGCTTACAGCTGTTAGGTATGCGATCAAATAGATGTTGGAATTGTGTCAGCCACCGAGGTGCACCAGAACACCGGGTGCCTGATCACTACAAGCTGTGCGACATGGAAATGAATGTTGATTCTTGACTGATGTGAAGAGGATGAATGTTGAATTCTGCTCTGCGGCGTGCCACCAAAAAAGCTCTAAAGTGACTGGGAAGGCTTAGACAGCACCTGCTATACTTTGTGACAGCAATGTTGCAAAAACAGATAAGAGTTTACAAGGAAGCAGCTGAATTAGCAGAAAGACCTTAAAAGGAGAAGAGAACAATGCAGTGCACGTTAACATATCTAAGCATGTTCATTCTTAGGTTACCATAATCAAAATTCCATAAAGGAGGAGTTCAGGCAGCTCAAGAGGGCTTTGATGTGACTGATTAAAGAAAAAACTAAGTGCTCTTTTTATTATTTTTCACAAAACCTGTGGAATGAGGTAATTTTGAAATTAGTGGAAAGCACTGAATGGATGATAGGGTATTAACTGTTTACTTCTTCATGAGGATACATTCTTTAAGCATTGACAATAGCAAAATAGCATTGTGACCAGACTGAGGAAAGAAAACTTTAAAGTCTAATTGATAGGAGTTTGTATATCGGTAGAAAGCACGTAGCAGTAAACACTCAAAACCTGTGTTACAGATACTGTAGCAGTATCTACACTTCAGAAAATGAACGTAATGTTGCAAAAGTACTTGCGGAGAATAGAGATCAGAAGTTTTCTTAGAGGCATGATCCAAAAGCATCATATAATGAAGAGTGCTCCATCCTCTCCTTCCCCACCCCCAGGCCTGCCTCTCCCTCCCAAAATAAATATGTGCCTGAATAATGGAAACAAGGAGTTTAAATAGGAGACTTGGAAATAAGGTTATTTCCAGCAGTACCCATTTCTGGAGAAAATGGCACCATGAGAAACACAAAATACTCTCTTAAACTTGTATATTAGATCATTTTATGCAACTGGCCAAACTTCCAAGCATAAAAATGTAATGTGCTTAGCACTATTAAGTCGCTGAATATTTAATGACAGTATACATATGATTGTGTGAAAATATAATATAGCATGCAATCAGAAATCTCATATCTTGGCTTCAGTGCCCAACTTATTTCTGAGAAAAAACCAGAAACTTCTAACTTTTGTCAGTGTAGCTGTTGCCATTATAAGTAAATATCAAGGTTAAGAAATACGTAGCCAATTCAGGAAGCTACATTAAATTCCTAGCAGTGTTAGCCCATAGTGGGTGTTAGTCTACTTGAAACAAACAGGAAAGGTTCCCTTTTATTAGCTGTTATTCCAGTTTATTTGCAACTGAATTGGAATAACTCCTACCCAAATGCATCTGGGTAAACCTTAATTTTCATAAATTAAATGACACTCGGTGAAAAAGTTGAGGGCAAAATTTATTTTCACATACTTCAGATGAAGCTTTCTCTACTTCCCTCATTTTCTCAGGGTGCAGTGATAGGACAGTGGTTAAGAGGTTTGTGAACATGCATATGGGGGTTTTGGTTGGTTGGGTTTTGTGTTTGTTTATTCAGAGATACTAGTAGACTGTATGAGTTTGAGTGAGGAATGGAAAGCAATGGTTCAGCTCTGAGTTATAGCGATGAAGATTCTGGAATCCTTTTAAATGAAGTTGATACTGCCTGTACTGTCCAACCATCACCCCAAAGAAGGGAGCAAAGGAGCATCCTTGATGTTGTCTCCTGTTCACCCCAGCTGACTCCTGTTCACCCCAGCTGAGTAATGTTTTTGTAACATTCACTGCTGCTGGTTGCACCATGGCTCTTTTGAAAGTGTTATTGCCATTGGGATTCTCTGTGGTGACACAGGCCACATTTTGAAAGGCAAATGCCAAAGTACTGTGGTTTGGTTGTTTTTAAATGCATTTAAAAACTCTGGCTAAGGTAGCCAAAAGCGTGTGTCTTACAAGAGAATTAGACCACACCAGCTGTTTCTAGGATGCAGAATTCACTTAACTGTGCCCAGATTTCTGATGTAACGAGGTCTCTGAATCCCTAAGTAAGTGGAAGTCCATCCCAGTCCTGACACTTTTAATTTATTTTTATTTTTAAAATTAAAAAATACAGTTATTAGGAAGAGAGGTTCTTTCTCATGATTTACCAGTCCTATTGAGCAGAAAAATATCTCTAGTTCACTTTTGAGTGACTGGGAAGTGAAGACACTTGGCCTTGGCTATATCAGTGTAACAGTTCAGTCCTGAAACACTGGGATTCATCCCACCTAGGCTGTCCAGAGACGATTCAGTTCTGTCACAAATCCATGACTGGCAGATATGCAGTGAACTGCTGTCTAGGGGTACTTTTGTCTTCCTAGTGTCTATACGGGGAGCCCCTAGACAGACCATGTCATTTGGACACGTCTCCATTTAGAGAACAGTAATCTCATATTACTACTAGTTTTTGTTTTCTTAACAAGCTACTGCATTGTTTGGTGCTAGTAATTGCAGTCATCTGCATCAAAGCTTCCAAGATGGCAAAGCAAAAAGGCCCCCAAACCTAAGTCTCATTCTCTCTTCCATTGACCTTGAAGGAAGGAAACTCGCTTGTTAATTGCTCTACAGAATACGTAGATTGTGGGCATGGTTGAAATGTAGGGAAATAATGCTGTTAATAGTTACCTGCACGTGAATGAGAACTAGATAGGACCCTTTGAAACTAGTAAGCAGGTGAAGAAGTGTTACTCGGAGCTAGTACTGTGAGTTACCAGCCTGTTTCAATAATGACTTTTGTTAAACGTTCGGGGTTTTGTATGCAAAATCAGAAGTAAGACTAGCGGAGTAATAGTAGTTTGTGTAACAACAATGCGATACAAGAAGCTTGCTGCACTCTCTTAAAACTTGTGTAGGGGTTTAAAGTTAGCCTGGAATGTCATGTCCTCAACAGATGCACCAAGACCACTGTGTTAGATCGGAACTTGAGGTGCAGCTTCAGATCAAAGAAAAACAGCCATCACTTTCAATCTCTTGGTAGAGGATTGATGAAAAGCAATTCTGTCTGTGTTAACTTTGTGATTTTATTTGATTAGCTGGTGCATTCATTTGATGATTTCAGAATTTGATTATTTAAGACATCACCATTAACCCATTTGATTTATTGATCCAAATTCTTTGTGACCTAGACTTGGCTATAGTTAGATTTTAATTTAGAGAATTTAAACCAGTTTTGGCCTAGTGATATGTTGGTTTGTTCTTAGTATTTCCTTGCTAATTTTTAGAAAGAAAATCTATGCAGAGGGCATAGATCTATGTTTTATACATTCTTTGTTCTTTTAAACCCAGAAGTCCTGAGGGGAAAAAATATCATTTAGCTTTGGTATTTGAAAGATAATTGGCGCTCTTTAAATTAAAGCTTTTGTTCCTACATATTGCACAATACTTCAAGCAGCAGTGAAATAGTACCCTGTAAGTTGCAGTTTGCTCATTAAGATCCAAAATTAACTAAAACCAGGTAATTATCCACAAACTGCTACTCACTCCTTTTGGCAAATCTTTTCAATACCTCGGTTCACACACATAAAACCAGGTCCTTACTGTACTGTGAACTGAGTTAGCAAAAATGTCCATATAAATAACAAAAGAAAAAACATCTAAACCCTCAACATTTAGCTCCACTGAAATATCATAATATCATTCAAAATGACTCATCAAATTCACATATTCAGAGACTTGGTTGGAGGTCAAAAGCTTTTGTATTTAACAGGCTTCTTCAGTGAAAGTCATTTAATCCCGAAATGGTTGCGAGTGACTACAGTGCGCTAAGGAGCTAGAACAGAGGCCAAGTTATGTTAATGTCAAACCATGGGTGAGAATCAAGACTGGATTTCAGTAGAGAGGTGAAAGGCTCCTACAGATGAAGGTCTGTTCTGCAGAAATATGTGAAATATCTAAACACAACCCAGGAGGACATCTTGACTCTCTATTGCTTGAGAATATCCAGAACACTATTGAAAAATGTTGCTGTGTCACTGATGCTAAAGCAGCCTTACAGCCTGATTTCTTCATGGCTTTTTGTCTGGTTTGGTGTTCATGCCAGACTACTTGGACTTATGTAATGGTGGTGTAACCTGCCAAGGCAAGGAGGAGGAGTCAAGTGTGTGACTTAGTGACAGCGGATTCACTTGAGCAGCCAAGCACGCCGCAAAACGTGGAGAACTGTAGGACCAGTTGGGACCCTTGGGTTATGGAGTACAGTCTGCCACAGTCCCAGGCAGCCCTGTCATGGAAATTTATATGAGAAAGGACCACAAAACATTCACCCTGTGCTAGGAGTGCTGGAAATGCAAAAAAGCATGAGCTGACTGTGATGCTAAACTCTCCAATCTGTGGCAACGGAGCAGAGCTGTCTTACGGGTTTTCTGACCCAGGCCAAGTGTAGGAGCCAAGGATTAAGTCTGATCTCTTTTCCATGTGCCAACTGCATCGTTCCACCTGAAAAAGATAGTTGCCTCATTAAATGATGGCTTGGTTTGAGCTGTATCACAAAGGCTACTACATTATTGCAGGAGTATCAAACTCAGGTGGGTAACTGAACATGTGCTCTGTCTACTGCTTGTGGGAGCAGCAAAAAGTAATAGTATAAGTCCTTTTCACTAGCTTGATCTAAACATCTGAAATCTATTTTGGACAGCTTAAATAACAGTATCCCACATGCTAAGATTCTTCCTGTTTAATGGAATATGCTGAAAGGAAACTACTTTGCTTAATTTCTAAAATGCTGGTTTTAAATTTTCCAAGCAAATTGTCCTATGTACCAGTCCTACCAGTAAGGAAATGAAGTACTAACTGTGCAGCATGCCTGCTGCCCTGATTTTTCAAGGTAATAAAGAAATTGGGGTCATCTTTCTTTGCTCCTCTGTGACTCGGTTATTAGACTGATTTCTAAAGAAAGAGTGGAGTTAGGTTCTAACACCAATAATGATATTTCCCATGGATGTCTCCGCTAATGGCATAACACGATGAAAAGGTAATGTGCTTTAGTGTATTTGCTGATCCCCTTCATAGGAGCTGCAAGTTCAATTGGATGTTCACTGATCTGCCTCTTTCCTTCCCAATCTCAAATAGCCATATTACTGGGAATGGCAGAAGCAGCATGGGCAGAAGACACTTCGTTCAGTCTTGGCTTATGTGTTGAATGCAAAACCCATCAAGACAGGTCATTGTCCACAAAGTCTTACAGACACCAACAGATTGTGACTTCCCTGTTTTGTCTTAAGGCAGGGGCCTCGCTTGTTTCTAGTCCGTCTAATATTGGTGTGAAATTCATGAAGGAAGCAGATGTGCAGAAAGCTCTCCATCATGGGCTCCAGGACCTTCTTTTATGGTCATTGCCTTGTCTCCTCTGCTGATTCACAATAACAGAGCTCACAAACTAGGTGGGAGAGGACATCTTTTTGAGAAGATGTAGGATACAACGTTGACTCTATTTTTCATTTCTTTCTTTTGCAGCAGCTGCTACCTTTCCCTGTCTTCTGGAGAAAAACCCCAACTAATTGAGAAATAAAGTTTTTAAGATTTTCCTAGCTTGCTTGAGGGTTTTTGAGCCTAAGACATAAAGCATTGGGTTTTCACACACACACATGTTGGGAAAGGTAACAAGTCATTACTGAGTGTATATGGATTGTAGAGTGACTTTAAAAAAGATGCTTAAGAAAAGGAAGATAGAAAAGGATTATGGCTTCAGGGAATGTGGGCAGAACAAGGGCTGCTCTTTTCAGGAGGGGGAGAGAGATTTTTGGCCTGTCAGACATGTGATGGACATTAACGGCAGGAATTACAGACAGTGCCCTGAAGAAAGAATCAAATTGTCTGCTGAAGAAAGGGGTAAAATGTATATCCTTTCCTTTAACAAAAATAACTGTGTTTTTCCTCCAAGAGATCAAGCGAGTCAAGTGGCTTTAGTGTCTTTTTCTATTTATGGCCTAAACTAAACTTTCACAACTGGGTGTAAAATTGGGAGACATTTTCTCAGATGAGCTAGGGGAGTGTATCCTGTATATTCCTTCTCCTTTTGTATTCCTAGGGGAGCATTTTCAGTACATAGTGTTGGGCAGATTCTGAACTTTGGTCATGATTTCAGTCAAGAATAGAAATGTGATTTGTACCTAGGGCCACTGTACTTTGCATGCAGATGATTTTTCCCTAAGACTCCTGGTAATGATATATCCTTTTCTCAGAACTAGGGTGAAGTATCCCAGGCAAGAGCAAGTCTGTCACATTTCAAAAGTTTGCATTGCCATCAAAACTCCTCTGCTCTCTTCCCCCCTGCACAGTTCTTCTGGACTGTGCTATTCATATTCCTGCTTCATTTCTTACATTTAGCACTATCTGGGCAAGCTTTTGCCAAAGACGCTTTTCTTGGGGAACATACTATTTCATATAAGGAAGTGTTGCAGTCTCTGGCCCTTTGAGAAGAGCAGTTAAGTTCCTTGGAGCAGACAAGAGCAAAAGGTAAGGAGAATATGCAGTAGAAAGAGAGTTATTCTCTCCCCCTTGTGTGCTTACAACTTCTAAAATATAATTTTACAATATAAAAACTTATCTCACCTGTAAGGATACAAACTTTCTGGAATTCAGTCCTTTGATTACCCCATGCCATTTCTACTTAGACTTTTGGTCTGCTTTTTTTTTTCCTACCCTTGCTTATTTCCTTCACAGAAGTAAGCTTTTTTCCTTGTAGATTCAACAGTCTGCCTGTCAGACACATTGAGGCCACATGGCAGGTGGAACAGCCAGCAAGGATGTGTGGGGATTGTGCTAGGGTGGGTATGAAAATGACCGAGGAGATCTGAAGCTGTTACCTGAACTCCCAGCGGGACTTAAGTTGTAGTGACACGTATTCAAGGTCTAAGCTTCTGGCTGTAAAAATGCCTTTTGGAATTTTATAAAATGATGAGTAAGGCTTTACTAACTCCAAAAAAAGCATTGCGTTGGCACAAGAGAAGTCAGTTTTACCAGTTAGGGAAGAATTGATCACATGACTGAAATTACTCTCTGCATAACTACACGTTTTCATGACTTTCTCTTTTGCACAAAGCAAATGCAATCAAGTCTCAGTCACTAGTATATGCAGGCACGCACATATGCATATTCGCATGCATGCTCAGTGATACTTCTAGATAAAGGCTATAGTAATGTGCGACCTGTAAGGATCAGTATACACTCAGATATGTGGAAGCCCACCATAACTGTGATGTGGTATATTTTTCCCTTATCAGTGGGTTTAATAAAGAGTGGTGGACGGGGCTTCTGAGCAAAATAATTCTGAGGAAGTCACTATTTTATGGCAAAACACAAGTGCTGCTCCCCTAAAAAGGCGTAGGTTTTGTACTCCCTTACGTGGTTACCCCAAGATCTAGCTGCAGCCTTTGGCTGCTTGGGGATGAGAATCTAAAGAAGTAGCTTTGCTACAATGTAGTAGTAAGTTTTGTTAAGTGTGCTTTACCACTAGCATTCATGTTACATTCCGTAGTTTCCAGGAGGTACCACATCTAGTCTTCTGCTTGGTAAAGCAGGAATTGACAGCACAGCTTGTGATAGCTGAATACTCACTCTGGGAGCCCAGGGATGTGTTCTCAAAGCAATGAGCACTACCTAAGATTGATAGCTTACTTCTCCAAGTTCTTTAAAAATACAAAAGTATTTTAATATTTGAGTGCAACTCAGTTGTGTCTGTCTCTTCTCTCATAGCGTATGTGTTTATTCCTGTTCTCTCCATGCATCCTTATTTGCTGTGACATTTCTTCATTGTCTCTTGTCTGAGAACGTGAGCTCTTCTGGGCTGGGTTTTTGCCTTCCTCTACATTGGATAGAGCCTGGTCCTGTTGTTTATTTGTGTTATCTATGTGGAATGTATTATTGATCCGAGCTTCTACCCATACCTAAACTGTTAATAATCAATGGGAGAGATGAAAATGGGACCCAGTTCTTCAGGTCTTGAGGGTTTCTCTTCCCCTTCTGAATTTCATAAAAGATGTTTCACACAGCTCTAAGAAACCACAGACTCATATAGCTTAAAAAGAGGTGGCCAGCCGCCAACTTTCAAATAAACACTCTCCACTCTTTCATTAAAAGAAAACATTATCTTAATATTAAATTACAAGTCAAATGGTGAAGGTATCTTTCCTTGTGTACAAGATATTATCCTTTGAAGTCATAGAGCCCAGAGTGATTTTCACATGAGGGTGACCAAGTAGGAAAAAGGGAAAAAGTAAATAAAATGGAAACATTGGTTGTTTTTCACATTCCTCTCCTGGTTATAGAAACACATGTGTTTGGATAACAAGTTTCTCGTTACCCACATTTCCCCACCCCCCCCACCCCGAACTTTAACACCCCTTATTCTTTATTAGTTGTCTAGGATATGTTACCTTTCTGGTATGCCTCTCCATATTGACACAAAAGGCTAACATTGCAGCTGTACCTTTGTGAAACATTTTGAAGTCAGGTATTCTATTCAAACTTTTGTTGATGCTGTTCCAAGAAAAAGTAGGAAGCTTGCCAGTGAATCTAGCTGAGATAAAGGAGAAATTTCATGAAAGAGCTGAGAAAAGGCGATCGATTTTTGTCCTGGTCCTAGATAACAAACCTATTAGATGAAAGAGACTGCTAACAACTAGTCCTACTGATTATTGCTATTTTTCTTCTTTTTAAAACTATGCAAATAAAACTTCTCACTCATAGGCTAGCACACTAGCACTTTGTAGAATGCAGAACTGGACGGTCAAGATGGGAAGTCGGGAAAGTGACCTGGCAAAGCAGCATGCGAGTCTGCCTTGTTCTACATTTGCGCCAACAACTATCTTTGGACTTTGTGATCACAGAGTTTCTTGTGTCCTGACCCCTTCCAGCTCAGTTGGGAGTATTATCTGCTGCTGACAGGGGTTTTCTTTGGCAGCTGCTGCCTGGCCGTCTCTGTCACCGTGTATCACAATGTATTTAGCATTCTAGATGCTACCAAAAAAAAAAAAAAAAAAAAAAAAAAGAAAAAAAAAAGATAATCTGTTTTGTCCTTGAGTTTACTTTGGATTTTTTGGTTCTGAACTCTCTTTTAAGGGATTCCAGACACTTGCTCTTCATGCTAATTGTACAGTTGCTACTCGTTGAAGGTTGCTATTGACTGTCTCTTGGAAATTCTGATGTTCACTTCTGCAAGCTCAGTAACTGGGTGACATTCTTGGTGAAGTCTTACTGTTCTGGTTTCCCAGCATGTTAATGTTTTAACTACTTCCCAGTTCATTTGTCTTTAGGTGTAAAGACATCAAGCATAGGCAGTAACAATCGCATTCTCCCCTCTTTTGTGAGTCTGAATTGATAAGTGATAATGATATGTTGCAATAACTGTCACGTCAAATTACTCACTATTTGTCCAACTCACTTACCTTGACACATTTTAACTTCTCTTTCAAATTAATTAACCAAAATGAAAACTGTAGCCATAATGATAGTAATTCAAATGCAGTTTACAGTTTTTTGTGATGTTACTACTGTGATACTCCACTTCCGAAGAAATGTTAATAGTAGTAGCTTGGTAATAATACGTACCATTTCTGAATGGATCTGTACCAGCATCAGACCAAGGACAACCAGGAATATTGTGATTCTAGCAAATCTCTCTCATTCTACACTCTATGCCCTGTACCTACTGCTTATTCCTCCTCTGGATGTTTTTTTTCCAATGGGAGTATTTGTGCTATGTTCGAATTAAGAGATTTGAGCCTCATTGTTACGCTTTCATACTCAGATCAGTACTTTAAATCACACATCATGCTTCTGATACCAGACTTCATTTCAATACTAGGAGGACAGTAACTGGGAGCTTTTCCTGCTGCAAGAATTTTTGCCTTCTTTACAGAGGCTGTGTACCAGCACAACATTAGAAGTAGCCATGTAGCTATAAGCGTCCTTATAAAATTGATGCTGTTAAACCATTTTCCACAGTCTCCTAGGAAAAAATCAAATAGCTGGTATCTCTGCATCTTCCCCCCCTTATTAACTACTCTGCTCAAGTTGTATGTGGGTTGTTTGGTTTTTTGTTTGGTTGTTTTTTTTAAATTGTTTTTGGAGCGGGAGTGGTTTCTTAGGTTTGATTTATTTATTTATTTATTTAACGATGCATTTGCAATACCTATAAATTTTTTCTTTTTGATAGATTTATTTAGATTTTTCCTAATCCCTTACTCCTCCTTGGGTTGAGATGACTCTGGGGCAGTCTCAGAAGGGGCGAATAGTGGCCTTTGTAGTGGAAGCAACTAACTAGCAGGCTCTTTGAGTCTTTTGTCTTTCTATAGGGGTGGTGTAACTCTTTCTTCCTCTTCCCTCTTTATTTTTCATCAAAAGGAAGCTGACAGCAGAGCCCTCTTTTTTAAAAAGAGTTTTAAAGAGACTAGGTAAAGGCAAGGATAGCCTAATCTTAATAAAGCAGTCAATCATTAGTAAGGGTGTTGAAAGAAAAGGAACTAGACGGAGTTCACAGTGTTATATGTTTACTACTCATTCCACAAGGAAGATTTTGTGTTTTTGAAGAGAAAATACAGAATACTCGATAGCAGGAAATCACAAACAATGTTCTTAAAGATTTATATGATCAAATGAAATTGGCACTTACTCTTTACAAATGACATTATTTGTATTAGACTGTCCTTTTTTTCATTAAATATGAAGCTTTCAGCTTAAAACATGGCATCTGGTGCTTTCCCAAAGTGGTAGTTTCATTTTTTTTCTGCTACATTTGTTACTGACACATCTTGGAAATAACTGTATATATCAAGATGGTTGGTTTATTGTCCTGGTTTCGGCCAGGATGGAGCTAGTTTTGTCTTCAGCAGCTGCTCTGTTTTGGATTTAGTGTGAGAAGAATGGTGATAGCACACTGATGTTGCTGGTTGGTGCTAAACGACCAAGGACATTTTGCAGTGTCCCAGGTTCTGCTAACATGCATGTGCAAAAATTTGGGAGGGGTACAGCCAGAATAGTTGATCCAAACTGGCCAAAGAGAGTATTCCATACCATAGACGTCATGCCCGCTATAAGTGAGGGTCGGTGGGTGGGCCATGAGGCTTTTAGACCCTTAACTTGCCTTAATCATTGAGCTTCCCTTCGGGTTGCTTTTTGTTTCCCTATTTTTCCTTTTTGTTTTTCGTTCGTTCAGCTGTTCGTTCCCTCGCCTGCTCTCTCTGGAACTTGCTGTTCTGGGATAGCTGGGGGGGGGATACCCCTACTCCCTGCCTGCTGCTCGGGACGGGCTGTATCGGTCGTTGGGTGGTGAGAAATTGTGTATTGTTTGTTTTATATATTCTATTATCCTTATATATATTGTTATTATTATCATTATTAATATATTGTTATATTTTTCCTTTGCTGTCCTGGTGAGCTGTTTTTATCTCAACCCACGAGTTTTCCTTTCTCTCCAACTTTCCTCCCCACCCCAGCAGGGAGCGGGGGAGTGAGCGAGTGGCTGCGTGGTATTGGGTTACAATTTGGGGTTAAACCACGACATTTATCTATCCTCTATTTAATTTAATATCCGAGTGTTTTCTCATTATTAAAAATAGATGTGGCAAAATGTTTTCCTTGTTTCATTGCTGGGCAGACTGTTGTGCAAATGGCTTTATGTGTGTGAATATTACATTTGTGTGTGAGGGCACAGTGCACAACTGTGCATGCTCTCTTCAAGGCAAAACTGGTTTGAGAAGCACTTTGCCTGCAGTTTGTGCATGGGGCTCTGAGTATTAGCATGGAAACCGTCTGGGAGCATGCAAGTTTTTAGGCATTTCTCTTCTGCTACCAGTATCCTCTCAGTGTTGCAGAATTCACTGGTAGTCATGTGTTCTTCAGCAGAGTGGATTTTGGTATGTTTTAATGAAGCTAGGAGAAGATATTGTTTCTCATATGAGATTGGAAAAGGATGCGATTATCTGCCATGTATGTATTAGTTTCTGATCCCTCTGTAATCTTCCAACAGATTCGTATAGAAGCTAAATATTGGAGAAGAGCTTGTAGCACTCTATGACCGAGAGTCCTGGAGAAGGAAATTAGTGTTGGCTGTGACAGTTCTTCCTTTTCCTTTAGGTGAATCAGAAGTGAATCAGACAACAGTAACCAAGTCTTTGCATCACACTGTCCCTTCGTTTTGCTAAAAGCACCTTCCCCAAGACGTTGATCGCATCATTTGTGGTGTTATACACAGTGACTCAAAGGGCTAATAGCAGCGCGGGATTGGGAACCCTTGCTCATGAGTAGTGTCTCTGCTAGACACAATGCTGTGGCATGACAGCCTCTGTTCCTATCTGGGAAGAGTTACCAGAGAAAGATGTGTATCTAATAAAACTGCTTTTGATATGATGTATGGAGCATCCTTATAGCTGACTGACTTATGCTGCTATGCAAGGGTTAAGCTCTCAAAGGGGAATCCTTAGATGATGAAGAGCTGTTGGCAGTCATCCTTGTGTCAAAAGTAGATCAAAGAAAAAAAGAAGTGCAGGAAATGTGCCTTAGTGCTTGGATAGCCTCTGTGAGCAGAGCAGTCCCTGAGGGATTCTCGGAGCAGTGTATTCCTTTAGAGCATTCCTAAGGCTGTTCCTAGTAAAACAAGAATGGAAAGGAACATTTAAGTAACCTGAAATATCAAGAGAGCTAAAGGACAGCTTAAAGTCACTTTTGTCCTTTTCACTTATGTTGTGTGAAATCAAGTAATTGAAAATAATTTTCTTTCAACTAAATTGAATTCTACAGGATCAATTCCACATTCATTGTAATAATTCAATCAAAACCTGAATCTGAAAATTATATTTCTTTCACTTTCTTGCTGGCACGCAATTTCTCTTTTGCTGCAAAATGTTGCACTGCCGTGCCATGGAAGCTGAAGGGCAGGGACACAGAGCTCCTGCCACAGGCCACAAAATGCAGAGGCATCTGGAAGCTGGTAGCTGAACATCTTCTAGAGGGCAGCTGTCTAGCAATTATGTCTCCCTTTTCTCTTTTGCCTAACTTTATTAGTCGCTCTGGGCAGTTAACAGAGGGGGGGTTTTGGCATCCTAGCATATGAGTTTGTTGAAAACTAAATATTCTGTCTCATGGGAAACTGATTTTGGAAATCTTGTTTCATTTCTAATCATGATGAAGACTCAAAATCTTAACATTTTTCACAAAGCAAATGGTTCCAAATTTATGCTTTGACTTAATCAAAATGAGTCATTCAGTATGGCAAACAGTCTGTTTTGAAAGCATTAAAATATTTTCCTTCAGCTAGGTATTACACCATTTTACTGCATTAATGCTACAAACTCTGAACTCAGAGCACATTACAGAGTAAAGACGGCATGTTTCAACCTTAACAAAATGCTATAATAGTTTCCACGTGAATATTTGGAAGATATTAGTATTTCCCATTAAGTAATGGAACTGGCATTTTCATATTAAAACATGCCATGAGAAAATAGTCACCGCTCAGCATTTTACAGTCATCAGCAGAGAGTGAGGCTGTGGGTAATCTTTTGAGGAAGCCCTTCAGCTTTCTAAGTCTCTCTGCATCTACAGGCTTTGTATCTCCCTTCATCTTTCCTTATGACTAATTATGCCTGTCACATCTATATGTGTGAATTCACACATACGTATCTCCTTTTAAGCTGCAATTGAAAAACCCTATAATGAGTGCTGTTCTGAAGGAATAAAACAATTATACTTCTTCCTCTAAATTTATGCACAAGAGCACAACAGTTTTGAAGTGCTGTTCCCTTGGAGGGCAAAATGTATTTCCATCATATATTCCTTCTTGGTGGTTCTTTGGAGCTGCTTGAAAACGTCCATTAAGAGTTGGACACATGCCCCTTAATTTTATTCATCTCGGAGTTATACATCTAATGTAAGCCAGTCATCCAAGCTATGCTCCTCTGTGATGATGGTTCTTTGACAGTTTGTTTTAAAACAGGTATCTTAGGGTGCAATTTCACATCCCTTTCCTCTAATGACAAAGCCAGCTTGAAGGGCTTGTGTCCTTCCTCTTCCCCAAGCCTGTCATCCTTCTGGTTTTGACAATGTAACCGTTTGTGTGGCCTGACTGTAAACTAGATTGAAAATATTGAAAGGTTAACCTAAAAAATTTAACCATTGAGAAAGGAAAATTTTCCTTATGAATGGACAGTGTTTTTATTGCAGAAAAATGAAAAAGTAGTTTAAGATTTGAAAAGGGAATAAAAGGTTTCAAGAATCAAAAATATTTTTTTTTCGCTTTTTGGTTCATTGAGCACTTCTGATGTCGGGGGTTTTTTTGTTTGGTGTTTGGGGGTTTTTTTCCCCCCCTTTTTTTTTCCACCTCTGTTTTGGCCAGTTTTTACGAACCCAAGAAGATCCATATTCCCTGTAAGAAACACAGAGTTATGCCTCTCTATTTTATATGTTACTTTCCCCATTAATGTGTAAGGGAAGAAAAGGTACCAGATTAAGAGTTAAGGATTTGGAATTCTGTTGTCTTCAACACAGATGTGATATAAGCAGCAAACGTTTTTTACATGCCATCACCCCAGGAATGGCCAGCTTTCAGATGCAAGGCTGTAGCTCAGACCAATGAAATTCTACCAAGAAAAACAGAAGTTGATTTCCAGTGAAGCTTTAGGTCACACGGACAAATCCCTCTTATTCAGAACCAACATTGGTACAACCTGCGTTAGCTGTCAGTATCATGTCTGCACATAGCTAGCAGAAATGGAGCAGATGCCTCTTCTGCTACAAGTCACCCCAGCCTGAACAGAGCAGAGAAAGTAAGGAAGAGAGCAGAGTGGAGCTCCCCTGACCAGATGCATGGGCATCTCAAAGGCCCTTGGAAAGCCTTCAAACAGTTGGATAGCATGTGATTGATTCCTGGCAGCTTTAATAGAGGTGAGACACAATGCAAAAACCTATCCCTTATTATCTGTGAGTAATAAGCAGTTAGTATTATAAAAACAGACATATGAGTAATGAGCAGCTGTGCTATAAGAAGAGAAATCTTTCTAAGTTAATGTGACGATATGTGCACATAGGAGTATGCGCATGTATACACTATACAATCAGTAGATTAGAGGGACGCAGTAGATGGCATATTTTTGGATTTCAAGAAGTGGTTTTGGCATGCTATTTCTCAACTGTAATTAAAATAGTAATTCAGATCTATTTCAGTAGATGTACATGTACACTGAAAGCTGAGTAAGAAATCATAATTAGCAAGTTGTTATTCAAAGACAATATACAAAGTTAGGGAAGTAGTATCAAGAGGGGGACCCAAGAATTCCATCTGCATCTTATATCTAATAGGTGAGGTTTGTGAGAAGAACGTAGATGGCATGGGCAGAACTTTTTCTGGGTGAGTTCTGTCTGATAGCTGTAGCACAGTGGTGGAAACCTGCAATGTACTGTATTTCGTGCTGGAGCTTAAAGAGTCTTTGTTTTTTAAGTGCAGCGTAGTGATTTTATTAGAAACAAAGATTTGAGGCTAGAAAGGAAGAGTACACACTCTACAAAGCATTGCAGAGGATAAAGAGTGGTTGGACAACATGATTTAGGAAACATCACTATCCAGGGAAGGAACTCCCCACTGAGTGACCAACTAGAGAAAGCGAGGAAACGAGAGACAAAGCAGCATTTTGTGTCGCTAGGGGCAGCCAGGAAGCCGGCATGCTGTGAGCAGTGGGAAAGGGGACTGTAGGAATTTTGTACAACTGTAAACATCTAGTCATTCTGTATGTCATGGAAACTCCAGATGATCTTTGGCAATCCAAGTGAATATTATAACAGGGAGTTGCTCACTGCTGGTTGTGAAAAGCTCCTCAGACTGATCCACTTACCACCCTTCAAGGAAGATTCTTGTCAGCAGGTGGGCAAGGAGGTGGCGTTCTGTCTCTTGTGGATGGGATACCAGATAGGATTGCAACAGCTGAGTAGATTCTCTGAAGTAAATAAGCAAGGAGCTACCAGGGATAGTCCATACTAGCATAAATGACTGGTTTTAGTTTTGCAGAATGTAACTAATTTTTAGAAATCTTCTAATGGTGCCAAAGAAGGAGGATGTACAAGGTATGCTCTTAGATACCATTCATGTTCTGCACATAAGACAATACAGAAAGTTAAAAAAAAAGTCTGTAAGTATTCTGCTAGTTGCATGTGTTGTGTAAGACTTGGGTCTATGAAATGCACGTCTGTATTCTCTGGGGAAAAGAGACTGTATGGTTTGACTGGCCTCCAGCTCACTGGAGGGGAAGCAACCTTCTAGACTTACTAGGCCAGACTTGTTCAGATGGTGTTAAATTAGCAACCAAGGGAAATGATAGAAAAGCGAGGAATAAAAATCACTTGTTTAGCAGAGAGTCAAGGTGTCAAGAATAAAATTAATCAAGGCACCAAGGACTGAAAGAGGAGTTCTTTAATTGCCTACGACCAGTGTGATGAGACTGGCTAATAAATAAGTGGCAATGGAATGGAATTACTTATTTCTAAACCTAAATGCTGATAAACTGGAATTTCTCAGACTGGGTGGGAGGATTCTCATGATTGGAATCAAAGAACAGAAGTAGATTAGGAACAGCATCGCATGGCAAAAATGACATTTCCTCTTTCCCCAGCCATTGAACCAAATGGTCTTGAAGATCAAAAGATCAATTAATACCTAAAATAAATGTTGATGTGCTTGCTGATGACTGCTATAGACTGTCAAATGCAACTAAAGACCTGGATGAAATACTAACTAGCCTGTGGTGTGTAAGGGCAGGAAAAAAGCTTTTTCTTTGTGTGTGTGTGAAGCCTTCAATACAAGGGGCATATTGGAGTTTTCATTCTGCCAGCATGAAAGCATCTTTGCAAATGTTGAGTAGATGACAATATGTGAATGCAAATCCTTGTATCACCTATTAGGATATTGTCTTAGACCTATTGTCAGCAAATAGAGAATTGAGGTAAGAACTGAGCTCAGAACTAAGCCCAGATGTTATAGAAGTGGAAGTGATTGTGGCTTGAATACATGCTTCTTTGAAACAGAATAAAATCTGAAGTGGTCTGATATGTACTTCAGCCTAGGTATTCAAATAAATGGACTTTAGTGCCTAAATAACATCTGAAGTACTTATCTTGGTACTTCCAGAAGAGGTAAATCTCCCAAAGTTTGAAACAATGTCATGCTAACTCAGTTGAAAGAAAGGCTGTGGACAGATAAATGCAGATAATAATTGGGTGGTTTGTGTAAATGGCTAGAAAGCCACAAACCTATAGCTGAAAGGGGTCGCTATACTGGTATAAAATATAAGGAAAAAAGTACATCGCTTGCAGTAAAAGGAAGTTGAAAAGTCAAAGACTCACACAAAGATGTTGTAGAAAAGCAGTTATTAAAATGCCTAGTTTGTAAAACAACTGGTCAAGACAACTTGTGTTCACAAATTTTGAAAGAACTAGCTAAGGAGCTTTAAAAGACAACCATGTTGAATTTTTCAGTAAGTGTTGGGATACTGAAGAAATTCTGGAGAACTGGAAGAAAGTTAATGTTCCGTTAGTATTTAAAAAGGGTAAATGGAATATGCTGGATGGCTGTATTTAATTACATGTGCTGATATAGTCTCTACTCATGTGAATAAGACTACTTGGTATTACGAAGATTGCTGCCTTAACATCAGTCTGAGTAAAAATATTGGAATACTTGTTGTAGGATCAAAGAACTAGAAAAGGGTTTATAATTACGTGTCAATCTATAGGGCCTATTTGAAAAGACTGCTCATGGCAGTGTCATTTTTTTAAATGAGTTTACAAGTTTGACAAAAGTCATAGTGTGGATGTAGGACATTCCGACTTCGGTCATATACTTAAATTGGTAACTCTTGATATGTACTTTAGTGCGTGCCTGGGCTGGTACAAATCACTATGTCACATGTAGGTTTAAAATGAAAGTTTAAGTAGGAATTGTTATCGATTAACTCCGCCTGTAAGTTTCCTGTAAGGGTAGGTTCTGGGCTATGTGCTATTTAACAGTCTTAGCAGTAAGTCAGAAGACAACGTAAAAACTGTATTCATGATCTGCTGATAACATAAAGATTAAGATAGGAAAAAATAAGGCAGAGTCCAATTCACCAATGCGATAAAACCAGGTATCTCAAAGGGAAATAATACAGATACAGAGGGTGGGAATATCTGTTCTGGAAGGAAATATGCCAGAGAGAGACTTGATGTCATGGTGAATGATCAACTAAGAGGATTTTTTTTTGGCCAAAGTGACTGATGAGGTTGTTGCATGGATGAACAGGAGATCTCAGGAGGGAGCAGAATGGCCATTCTGTGTAGCATGGCATTAGTGTGCGCTGGTGTCTGCCTTTCAGCAAGTACCCTGAAAAACTGGAGAGGGCTCTAAGAAGATCCTAAAGTATCACCTTATATAATAAGCTTTGGCAAAACTGCATTTTGTCATGTTGCTCCCCTTTTGACCATTACCTGCGATCTATCTGGACAGTACAAAAAGAGTGATGAAGTAAGCAAGGGACATGGAGACCAACCAACTAGTGAGCAAAGAATAAAAGAGTTCAATAGCAAGCAGCAGGAGATCATGGTGACATTTTCAAGGTGAAAGGTTAATAACTTAAAGCTGTAAATACTCATGAAGGAGAGAGATTATTTATTGACCTGACAGTGGAAGGTTTAGGACGAACTGAAAAATACTAGGATAGGTAGTAGACAAAGAGTCTTCTTTTTGTCTGGTCTGACTTCCTGACAGTCAGATCTATTAGTCTGTACGTTAGTTTATCTTCTCAGAGAAGCAGTGAGAAATACTGAGTTGCTATTTTGATGTTAGATGGGGAAAACCACTAGAAAATGCTCTGAAGGAAATTCCTGTTTTGGTAGGAAGATGGCTTGGCTGACCTGGAATTGATTTCCCATCGTGAGTTCTATAAGTATTTTGTGTAATTTTCTTTTCTTCTGCAAAGTAATGTCAGGATTCTGGAAAAATTTCAGCCCTGCAGATGTCTGAATGCTTTTTTTCTGTAAGATAGTGGAAGAAATGGAATTACCTTCTGAGTGCTGGAGGCTTCTGATTTTACTGTGTTTGATTACAGAAAAAGCGATGGATTTGTACTTTGCTGTTAAAAGATCACATATTTCTGCTGTGACAGTTGAATATTGTTACATTTACTGTTTCCTCCTGATCATTTTATGTTCCTTAATGGCAGACTTAGCTTAAAATCACAGATCTCCTTTCTCTCCATCTTTTATTTCTTTTCACTAAAATCACTTTTGCTGATCAAGACAGGGAAATCATGTAGTTGATAAGAGATAGTCTTTATTATTTGTTTAATGCTGAAATTCATGTCATACAAGAATTATATACAAGCATGTATGAGAGGATATAATGTGGGGTTATTGAAAGCATCTCTGGAGTTCCCAGTTTCAAAAGAAAGTGAAGAAGAGTTCCTTTTAGTGACTGTGTGCACTAGAGTTTCAGTTCAATCAGGGAGGTTGAATGAGTGAGAGAGAAAAATAATTGAGATGTAAAGTAAGAGTGACAGCTGGACTTGAGTGTTACAAAATTGCTATCCAGATCTCATGCATGGATTCATCATACTGCAAGTCCTCTTCTCCTCAGTCATAGCCAGAAATTCTTTGCTATGAGGGAATAAATGAATGGGGACATATTTCTGTGGGTGCACATGAACAAATTCCTTGCCTATCACCGGGTCTAAGGTCTTCTGTCCAAGTATATTTTGTGTCTCAGTGAACTCAGCTGTAATGACCGCCTTTCCTTCCTCTCGTATGCCCAATTCAGTAAGTGGCATCTTCCCAGGGTAGGTGAGCAGGGTTGTTACCAGGCATTTGAACGAACCCTCTTGGCTTTTTGCCAAAATTGAATAGGATGTTGCTGATGGTCTGCACAGTCAATAATGTAATTAGCAGATCAAGTTTCATGCAGTGGTCTTTGTGACAAAGCAGTAGTTAAGTTTTAATATATCTTACTATCAGCCCAGCAAACTTCATAGACACTTATCTCAATGGTACAAAAAACTTTTGTACCCTGTTTGTCTCAGCCATCACCAATGGCAGTGGATATTTTTTTCACACTAAAGCAGTACATTCATGTTTCAAGTAGCTTAGGCCTCTGTTCATGGTAGTCTGCCACTGGAACTTGTGTTTGCTAATGAGAAAGAAGAGGAAAATCCCAAAGGTGTTTATGTAATTGAGGGCAGGGGGAGTGCAAGTCAAATATTTTGATTAAGTTTTAGTTTTATCAGGAGGAATGTCTCTAGCAGAAATTCTGCCATGACTGTGCTATGTTTTGTGGGTCCCATGATATTCAGGCTATTTCCAAAATACACGAGCAGCTTGGAGCATGTGAGGAGATGAGTGGGTGGAACAGACTTTACAGAAAGCCCTGAGGGAAGTAAATACTGAAGTTACAGCAGTGCTTAACAAAAATCGGGAGATATAGAACTGAACAATGTCTCAACAGACACAGTACATAAGTTGGGAGGAGCAGAGTCAAGTTGTCAAAAGGTCTTGTTCTCTTTCCACAGCAGAATTTCTTTTAACATGGTGCAATAGATTTGTTTGCAATACGTGATTGATCTTTAGCATGGATTTTTTGACAGTTTTATGAAGAGATTCCCTCATCGTTTTTTGTAAGGCAAGCCAAGTAAGGCAAGCCTTTCGTAAGGCTGGCCAAACAAGAATTCACATTCTTTTTGAGGATTTCATCCCGTTATTGAAGATACCTTACTTAGCAGACCAGTGTCAGTGTCTTATATACAGTGCAGAATCAGCTTTTCAAACATTAACGTCCCTACATATTTGAACACAAAGGCAGGAAAAAATGTAGTGTTTGACAATTAGTCTGTGGAGACCACAGGTCTGTCACCAGTACAACGTCTGCTGCAGCATGATGCTGTTCTGTTCTAAAGTTATCCTTTCCTTGGAACCCCGTGAAGACTGATGGCTGTCTTTAGTACTATAATAAAAGATGGAAGGATGCAGCATTCTCATGCTGTGAAACATTTCATAGCATTTTACTCACTGTGTGATGCATGTTGTCATATATATATTAAAATGAAAATTGTTTTACCAGTTTAAAATCAGATATTGCTGAAAAACTAAAAGTAGTGGTAAGTTTGAAAAAGTTGAATGTATGTTCAAGTTTTGGGGTGATTTTGTTTTTCTAGATCCTTCTGTTATGTTTTCATAATATTACTGGTCAAATTAGTTCTGTTGACAATATCTTAGCTGTTATCAATGGCATGTATATACATCTTTGTCTCAACTGCAATTCATGTGAGTAGGATTCCTGTCTCCTCTGACATGATTTTACATTTTTATATTGCTGAATTCATAACCTACATGGCTGAGGTTTGAAAGCAACTCTTCTTGCATCTCTCTGTCTTTGAACACCTTTTGAAAACAAATATGTTTGTTTTGGTCAACTTGTTTATGATTCCTAGAAAAGAAAAGACCAGGGACAATCTTAAATAAAGATTACTGCATGCTTAGTCTGGGACTTGTGTATTTTCTCATGAACAGGTTAAATAAATAAAAAAGCCATTGTTGGTATGAGTTGTTCCAAAGAGAAGTCAGAAGGCACTGAATATTTAATTGTCAGAAGTACTACAATGAACATTAATTTTGGTAAATTTGTTTTACTTTGAATAACAAAAATTTGATCCAGAAGAACACCTCCATTTAAAACCAGCTAATCTTAGCATGCTGGATTTAATATTCACATTAGTGAAGCAGCAAATAGTTTCTATGGCGTTTTATATCTTCTGCGATTTTGGTCTTTTTTCTAGCACAATTAAACTTTACATCAGGACTCTTAAGATTTGATCTGAATAAAAATGCACAAATGTGTATGTATTGGTGTCATAATTATGATCAAATGTCACAGTTACCAATGAAGGTTTTTATAGACATATGACAAAGGGATCCCTGAGATAGAGCAGTGCAGGCAGATTAGTAAGAAGGGTGTTGGAGAGAGTGTGTATTACTAGATATCAGATACAAGAAAGTTACCTGATTCCTTTGAAAATCCATGCTTCATGCCTGGCAGCAAGAAAGAAATCTGTTCTCTGAATGTGTGCAGTGATGCAAAGGTTTCATTAGTGTTAGTTTCAGATGGTGCGTTGTTCTTGTGTGGTGAAGATGAGGGCACTTATGCAGGTCCTCCCGAAAGATTGCTGATAAATCAGTATCATGTATTGTATAGCTAACGTATTTTACAGCTGAATTCTTCTTCTAATCATAGAATAGTTTGAGTTGGAAGGGACCTTTAAAGATCATCTAGTCCAATCCCCCTGCCATAAGCAGAGACATCTTTCACTAGATCAGGCTCTCTAAAGAATTCATGTTGATGGGGCTTTGCGTGTGTAGTTGTTGGCAGGCAGCTAGACGTACTGTTACTGCAGCACGGGCACTGCTGGAATATGCAGTGTCTCTTTAGAGGTTATATACTAGTAAAAATGGGTGTGGATAAAGAATAGTAAAGAACGCATTAGTAAGTAAAGTATTTTGTTGCAGTTATGTTTCTGGGAAGTGGCAGGGCTATTTTGAAACATCGTCAGGACAGTACTGCACCAGTACACTGTAATGAGGGTGGGTGTAATATAACAGGGCTTTGTTGAATATATGTTCATGTTTCACAATATGGGAGCATAGTTTTATATAGAAACACCAAACTCTTCCCCTGTTCTTTTTGTTTTGTTATAGTTGCTGTCTCCTGTTCTGGATCACATGATGAAAACTCTTCTTCACCAAATCCACCTCAGAAGTTCTCCCTGATAAAAAATAGGATGATGTCATTGCATCAGGCCTCTAAACCAGGTACTACAAGCCCTTTTCCTTACATCCTCCTTGTTTCTACTTCAGACTCTAGGTGCAAGATAGATGCTGACAGTCAGAAGGACCCTTTACCAGAAAGCTGTGCCACTGGCTTTCTGACTGGAAATGGAGCAAAGGCTCAGAAAGGCCAGTGTAACCTTAAAGGAATCCCTTACTTCCTTATAAAAACCCCCAAAACAAAACACAGGGGGAAAAAAAAAAAGAAAAAAAGGTGGTGGTGGGGAAGAAAATAAAAAGAATAATCTTCTCCATCAGCACAGTGAAATCCACCAGATTTGGGTTTGGGAGTTCTTGAAATAAAAGCAGATTAGTGGAGCTGCTTTTCAGCAGCAATAGAACAAACTACCTTTCTTGATACCAAATGAAGGGTCTTTTCAACTGGAATTTTCTTTTTCTAGGCATTGTAAAAGCCCAGTGAACTGGACAAAATGCTTGTGAGATAGGTAGGATGAATTTGGTCTTACTGTAGTGCCAGGATAGACGTAGCAAACACTATACTTTGTAAATGCCTAAGAGAAATGAACCAGTCGCTATTGTGGTGTGGAAACTTGGAAACTGAAGTGATGCCTTTTCATTTAGTGAAATAATCACAGAATGATTGAGGTTGGAAGGGACCTCTTGAGATCATCTAGTCCAATCCCCGCAGCTCAAGTAGAGTCAGCTAGAGCCGGTTGCCCATGATCATATCCAGATGGCTTTTGAATATCTCCACAAATGGAGACTGCACAACTTCCCTGGGCAACCTGTTCCAGTGTTTGACCACTCTTATGGTAAAAAAGTGTTTTCTTGTGTTCAGATTGAATTTCCTGTTTTTTTAATTTGTGAGTCGTCTGGCTTCCTCTTCATTCCCTCCCATCAAGTGTTTGTACACATTGATAAAATCCCCTTCAGCCTTCTCATCTACAGGCTGAACAGTCCCAGCTCTGTCAGCCTCTCCTCTTAGAAAGATGCTCCAGTCATCTTTGTGGACCTATGCTGGACTTGTTCCAGTAAGTTAATATCTTTCTTGTATGGGGGAGCCCAGAGCTGGGCACAGTACTCCAGATGTGGTCTCACCAGTGCTGAGTGGAGAGGAAGGATCACCTCTCTTGATCTGCTGGCAACGCTTTTCCTAATGCAGCCCAGAAGACTATTGGCTGCCTTTGGCACAAGGGTGCATTGCTGGCTCATGAACAGCTTCTTGTCCACCAGGACCCCAAAATCCTTCTCTTCAGAGCTGCTTTGCAGCCAGTCAACCCCCAGCATATACTGGTATCGGGGATTATTCTTCCCCAGGTGCAGGACTTGGCATTTCCTTCTGTTGAACTTCAAGAGGTTCCTATCGGCCCAATCTCCAGCCTGTCCAGGCTGCTCTGAATGGCAGCACAGCCATTGGGTGTGTCAGCTGCTCCTCTCTGTTTTGTACTTCTGTGAACTGGCACTGTGCACTCTGCCCCTTCGGTCCAGGTCATTAATGAAGATGCTAAACAATAAAGAAAGGCCTGTTCATGGTAGAAAAGTCACATACATTCCTCACAGGAGGTGGCAAGGTGACCTAGACTTGCCAGAGAGGAGTTCCTTATAGTAACATCTTGCAGGTGGTATCTAATTCTTTAAAGTGTGAACCTCCTTTCTGATATGCCCTGTGACTGCCCATGAGCTTTCTTCAATCTAAGCTTCTTTAGAGCACTTTTGTAACACCTTAAAATATGTCCTTTGCTGATTGTAGTAATATAGATATAATTCTCTCTATATTTTACTTTCTTCCTTTTCATTTCTGTCACATTTTGCCTTTCTGGGACCTACACTTGAAGTTCTCCAGGTTCGTAGGTGCTAAGCAAAGCTGGATATGAAGCATCTGTAAGGTGGTACACAGTAGTGTCAGAGGTTGCAGCTTTCAGTGTTCTTTTATACTGTGACCACATGAGTGTACCTAGTTCTTTTTCTCTGCGATTTATGCTAAACAACAGCTTCTTGGTGATTGATCTTTCCATCACAATGCAATGCACGTGAGCCGTTGCCAGAAAGCTCAGAGGCCTTTTTTTACCAGATGTCAACAACTTCTTTGATCTATTTCAGACTCTTCTTCCAGGCATTCAGATCCTCTCAGGCCTCAGGTTGTGGCAGATAGGCTTTATATAGCCCGGAGAGTATGGGAATTAGGTGCTTTTAAAGTAGCACGTTGTGTTCACTTATCTGAGCTGCAAACTGCTTTGTTATGTGAGGCACGTTCTAAGGATTAAGTCTGCATTGGTACAGTCCTTCCTACTGCAAGCAGGGGTATTGGTAAGATTTAATGAAATGATTTTGTCATAAATCTTAGTTTCAAGTACTCCTCTATTTAAAAAAGAAAAGGAATTTTCTCTTTCCTGAGCTCTCACTTTGCTCTCTTGGACTGTAATGCTGTTGTGAGAGAATTGCTTTCTTGGTTTTATGAGCAACTAGATTTTTACCTGATAAAAGTATTACTACTACTGATAATAAGTCTGTGGGTACTGAGTTAACCTGTCAAACTGAAAATCTGAAACAGCACAGCAGGTCTGGATCAGGACTCTGCTTTGTCTCACACAGCCGTGGAGTTTCTGAGCTGTTTTGCTGGACCATCAAACCATAGCGTGAAGCTGTGCACAGACAGCTTTCCTTAGATCCAGCAGAGCCAGGACAGTGGCTGGTGTCCTCCTTCCTGTGCCCTGCTGGGAGGTGGCATTGCATATGTACACACACGATTTGACAGTTCACCTGCTTGTGGCTTCCCCTTAAAAATGATGGGCTGAACAGTGCCGTAGACCTTTGCTAAGCTGCATGGATTTGATGAGGTGGGCTGAGAAGCTGTTCAGGTGGTTGGCCCAGCTGGTAGGTTGAAAGAGGCAGTAGCCTCCAGTGGCAAGCAGGCCAGACAGGGCTGGGGAGGATGTGTGTTCAGGTGGGAGTTCACAGCCTCTCCCAAGCCACAGCGATGTGCAACTCTAACATCTGTGTTTCTCCTACCCCTGCACACTGGGTGCTGTTTTATAAAAATGCAGGTACAATTAACTTTAAAAATTAGGAAAACTTGTCTACTTCGGCTGTTGCACTCAAAAGGTGCTTCCATTTCTACTTTTTCTGAAAGTTTAGTTAAAGTATAGCCAATCTTCTGAAGGCTCTTATGTTTTTATTCCTGCCCCACCTGCGTTGCCTGTGAAACCACCCATCCTTGTTCTATCCCTGAACTTAATTTTGTTCTTTATACCTGTCTTTTCTCCTCCCCAGAAATAGCGCTACCAAAGGGATAACATTATGTCGTTCATGTTTGGAAGGTCTGAATACCCTCTGAACGTCAGGATCCCAAATACGAATGTTTAGTCTCTTACTATTTCTCATGTGGCCTGGGGGTCCTCCAGTTATTACTGTAATATTATTATTACTACTGAAAATAAATATCGTGCAAGTTAATATCGGCTTACCATATCTATTCAGCCCCACTCTGTGTGGGAGAGCTTTGTGCAGCTAACATCCCTTCAGGGAATTTGTATTAGATGGATGAGAGAACAGTGAATTACTTCTTGTCTGGTTCATAATATGCTGATTATGAAAAATTCTGGCCAGGATGATCTAGTGTTCTCAGTGCTGCGAATGGACTCTGCGTTTGTTAAGAGGGTGTTCTTGTCCATCCTGCTGGAGGAAAGCAAAACTGTTCAAAAAAATAATTTAAAAAATATGTAAAGCTTACATTGCTCAGCTATTGTGCTTGAGACCCTGTCAAGCTCTTTCTATTGCTGAGAGAGGGCTGATCTTAGAATTTCATTTGTTCCTCTCTGCCAAAATGCTAAATCTGTACAGTTTCAATATCCTTGCTGCACTAGGTATTATTCTCATTCAGGATTTTATGTACATGTGGGCTAGACCTTCCACTGCTGTAAATTCACTGTTGATACTGGTGGGAGGATGCTGATTTACACCTGCCAAGAATTTGCAGGGTTGTTTTTCTTTCCTGCACCCACCCTGGGAGAGACTCTGTTGTTATTGCACAAGACAAACTTTCTTTTTTTCTCTTCAACTCTTCCATTTCTTGGGAGAGATAGCCCCCAGACATGGTAGATCTGCTCATTCATGTGCCTGCATCACCCCTGCACCTTGAACTGGGGAAGGCCTCAATGAAGCCTTTGGTTTCTCATAACAGAAATCTCTTGTATCATCGGCTCAAGCTGTTCATGGGTGACGTCTACAGACAATTTTGGAAAACCGGACTGGGTGTTATCTTCAGTTGGTGTCCTGATGTCTCAGGAGAGGCAGCAGCTGCTTCTGGAAAACAGTTCTTCCCATGGAGATGTTGAAGGTAGGCAGAGTTACAGTTCCCCTCGAATGGACATCTGCTTTCTCCCAGCACTGGTAGCAGCTGTGGGTGGCAGCAACAGGAGCCAACAGGCTGAGGCCTCAGGCACATGTCACTAAAAATACTGCCGTGTGCTGGTTCTGGTGCACAACTCGCGAGTGCGTTGTCAGTGCCCAAGAGTCACTAAGAGCCATATAATGTATGTGTACTGCCCGAGTTGTGTATGTATGTATCCTGTACACAGCCAGCCCCTTTATATACTCCTTTTGTATCTCCCTGTTTTAGGATAAACTACTTTTTCTTACAGAGACCGGATTTTTCTTAGGAAACTCAATCCTTTACAAGACAGGGCTGGCTCCACATGTCTGCTGTCTGTCTTGCGAAGTCTTTGGCTTTTGTTTTGTTGGATATCTCTTCACTCTGCTTTGTTTGGTTTCTTCTCTTCTAATTCCTTCTATCATTTCTTTACTTATTTCCCTCATTTTTACTTTATTCTCCTTTCTCTATTTTCTGTTACTTTTATTTTTTGTGCATAGTCCTCTCCTTTCTTCTCATGGTTCCTTTCTTCAAACTCCTTATCCATTTTCCTCTTATTATCTCTCTTCCATCCACACTGTGTGTCTCTTCCTTTTTTTTTTTTTTTTTCTCCCTCACAGGGAACATTTTCCTCCTGAACACCAGTAGGCTCCCAGATAGATGTGAGTTCAGCCTGCATAGCCCTGTCCTGCCTGGGAGCTTGGACCCTTGCTTACTGGAACTGGCCGTATATTCACAGGATGCTGTTCCTCTCCTCCAGAGGTTCACAGTTGAAATCAGATATGTGGAGACAAACAGAAATACAATAATTTCTCTGAGAGTTGGCCATGAGGAGGATGCCGGGTAAGACAATCAATTTGCAGCTGTTTAGACTTTGAATTGCAGGGTAGGGTGGAGTCCCTCCAGGTCACAGTTTATCAGTGTTATCTCCCTTCTTGAGATCATTGCTCTGTGACAGCAGAAAATGAAGGTAGAACTGTCAGGACTGAAGCATGCAGCTTCCTGACAGAATGTCTGTAAAAGACCGAGGTTTTGTGTGTCCCCTTTGCAAAGAACACACTTGCTTAGGACTCACTCTTCTTCCCTCACATTTGGAAGGTTCAAGAGTGGTTTACTCTCTCACTAATGCTAGGACTATAGCTGTAAAATGCACTTGGTCCAAAGAGTGCCTTGGCAACATGACTGATATCTCTAAGCATTCAAGGGGTCCTATCATTGTTACAAGGGTCACATTTCTCATTTTGAGGTAGGGTTAACTTTACCTCTTTTGTAATTTCCTCCTCCTGTCTGCTAAGTTCAGGAGCATCCTCTTTTGCTTCGTTTGTAGAGTTCAGGGAGGGGAAAAAACAGAAGATAGATGTGAGAAGAGGTGAAGACAAAAAAAGAAAGTGCAGCAGCTCTGGATCTTGTCCTCTATTCTGTTCTCTTTGGTGTTCCCAGTGTTTTACTTTTTCATTCATGTGTGTAGCAGAATGCAGTAAGTAAGAGAAATGGGCAAAGGGAATGAATCACAACAGGAAAAGAAGGAGAAAAGTCCATGTGTCATCTGATTTTGTCATTTTCCATGTACTTGTTTTTCCTTTGCGGCAATCTGCCTTGTAAGAACTTGGGTCAGGCACACAACAGAGCTTTTTATTTCCATCACCTGACTGACTCCCATGGAGAACTTAAGCAATAGATCCTAGTTCTTGTTTTCTTTGAATTCTTTGGCACTCCCCAGGCTGCCATGGAGATCTGTAGCTAAGACTCCCGGTAAGCCAAAGATAGCAGAGTTTGACTAAAAAAATTATTTATTTTCTTTCAGATCCCTCTCTCTCTCCCTTGCTTTTAGCTATTGCTCACTTCCTTCCTGGCTACTCCTTCCCCTTCTTCTTGCCAATTTCACAAGGAATCTCTTGCATTTCCTGGGATCGGTTTCTAATGTCCTTTTTTACCTATAACTGCCCTTGCTGCTTTGAGTATTTGACAAGCCTCTGCAACTGCAGCCACAGCTCCATTCCCTGATATAAACTCATAAAATACCCTTTTGATATACCTAGCTGCCCAGACGAGGCTTTGATCACAATCACTGCAGCATCTCTGGAATGGATCATAGATGTGGTTTAACAGTTTATTTGAGCACTGCAAAACAATTCTACATGAAATCAAGATTATCATCTCTCTAAAAGTAATGGCATTTAGATTTATTAGAATAGAGTTAACTTCCCTGGAAGTTGGCATAGACGCTGGTGTTACTTTTTCCTAGAGAATGAAATGAAGCACTGATAAGCTCAGAGGGTATAGTATTGAGGTTTTACAGATGGAAGGTGACTGAGTCCTGTTTTAAATCAAGATAGAAAGGAGGGAAGGAACAGAGACAAAAGAGAGTTAGGAACCATGTTAGGTCAAATACCCTTCCTTTTCCCGCTCTTTACAAGGAAACTCTTTAAAATCTCTGCACAATTCCAGAAAAGTCTGAGCGTGCAGGCAGGACAAAATTTATTTTTAACACAGTGATTGAATTGTTTCTTACTAGGCAGGTAGTCTGAAATGAACATTCACTCCATAATTAAGATTTTAACAACATTGGTTGTTAAGAAGAGAGACCATCCTGAAGCATTCCTGCTTTCCAGGGGCTTTCCCTAGGGAGTGGGAGTTCTACAAGCTTTTCTGTGTTAACCAAACACTGCCACACAATTTAGAGCAGAACAAGGAGGACAATGAGCAAATGACCTCGAGATAGATGCCTATGTGTAGTACATAGTTTAACCATTGACAATTACTACCAAGGGATTCTCTTGAGATCAGAGTAGAAACTTAGATATAGAAAAAAGGCTAGGTGTCACTTTTTCAGATAATCAGGCACTCCAGAAAACCCTGCTTCAGTCCCTTATGTCACCCTTCAATTCCAGGATCAAGCTACTTCATCATAGATTCCAGCTGCACCAGACCACTTCGGTGAACTGTCCTCTTTCTGGACCTAGAAATCTTCTCCTGATGGTGTTTCCTCCTTCAGGATCCATCAGCTACACAGGTCCCAAAAGCTTAGATATATGTCATGCATGAGAGAAAGTTGCTGTCCTGTCCACCTCACTAACTACTAGGATTTATCATTAAATTGGTAGTACTGAAGCTGCCACTCATTTTTTCACACATGTAACTTAGTGAAAGAACACAGAAACAGATGGACCTTCAGACACCATGTCCTCTGGACAAGTAGGGCAAAGTCATAGTATTTATTGTTATATGCCACACCTACAGGGCGTGGGTATTTTGAGTAACTACTGTTAGAGGGAGAGCCACTGAGGGAGTGAGGTGTTTGAAATTCTATATATTTATCTATAAATATAAAATATATAAAAAAATTATATTTCTCATCATCTCAGTAGAGCTCAAACATCAAGAGCCTGTAGCTTTACTTGCAAGTCCAAGCATTCTTCATCTAGCACTTGGCTCAGAAAGCTGTCTTCACTTTCTCAGGGTTACAGTTACAGTGTTTGTTCAGGTCACATCTAATGTCTTTTTTACTGTTTTGCTTATCCCACCTCTTCCCTCTTTACCGCACAGACCCAGAAACAGTCACAACTGAAAATTTGTCCGAGTCCTATGTGCTTTTGTTTTGAGTGGTTTCACATGCTTGTGTTTGTTGACCACAATTATTTCAGTGTTGTCAGCCAAAACTGTTTCAACAAGGAGCTAGTTTCTTTCAACTCTAAGTACCCATACTTCAGTGAAAATAAAAAAGCATCACTTGGGGCAGGAATAATCTTTTCCCTTTCCGTGGTCAATAAGCCAAGTTGATTTAGTTCTCTTTTCTTTCTGAAATATAAGGCGGTGGCCATGATAGTCTCGGTAGGCCAAAAAGCAGAAAGTTCACGACCGTGTGCACACAGGGGTTTTCAGTTAGCCAACCTCACAAAACAATTATTGCTTAGTTTTTTGTGTCTTCCTCCTTTTTTGGGGGAGTGGTAGTGGTGCTAAAATGCCCTGCCAGCTTCTGAGACACTTGCAGAAAATTTCCATCTTTGACACTTCCGTTCTACCAACGTGGTTGTTTTGATCCACAAAAGTTATTTAACTTCTGCTGTCATACATGGAAACATTGCCATATAGCTAATCTGAACGTCTAGAAACACCTATGGTCATTTGGGTTTCATAAATTAGGTGTCCAACTACACAAGCCTGTGAAAGGGAGTAGTCTGGTAAGCGTCCTGAGAAAATGCCTAATACATACTGACAAGAATGAGCACAGCCATTTCGTTTAAAAAAGGCAGCTAGAAAAGGAGAGGCTGCCCAGCTGTTATATAAGACTATGATTTTTTTTTTTTTTTTTTTTGACCACTAATCTGGGAGCACAATTTACTGCCCCTCATCCTCCTGTTGAAATTGCACCCAGAAATACACTGGGTCAAATAAGAACCCTCTACCTGGTTGGTGAAGGCAAGACGAGTAGGCACGTATTCTGATCTCTCATCTATTCCCTCTTAAGTCCAATGGCTAGAACTGGATGCTTGTGAAGACTTGCAGACAACAACTTCCTGTATGTAGAAAAGTAATGTAAAGCTTCTAATTTGTATGTTTACTGATTGAGCCTAGAAGCATTTAGCATACCTACCTTTGTGCAGTAACCCATGCCGCGAGTCCCCCTAATTCAGAAAAGGTTTCAGCTTTCCTGTTCAGCTGTATTGAATTTTTCACTCTTAATGAATAAATTGTTGTTCTTAGTACTAAAATAGTCTTTCTTAAAATTAATGATCAGTTACCATTGTTGGATATGGAAAGGCATGGCATAGAAAGGATTGGTAAGGAGGGGGAGGAAAACTTTTGCTCAGCAGAGGAGATTGAGAAGCTAATGAAAATCAGAAGTTGAGAATACAAATCAGAAGTTGAAATCATAGGTTTGCAGGGTGAATCTTGAATTCTCTTCCCTTAAGCATCAGGTTGCTTGCAACTCCAAACTTTCCATCCATGCAAATTTCTCAAAATTATGTCAGACTCTGATAGCCCTTCTGTACATACAGATCAATTTTAACATCTCTGTTTAGAAAAAGAGTGATATTACCTCGTTACTTGAGATCTGGTTTGACATAAAATCAATAGTAAAGGTATTGCCAAGCTTGGCTTATCTGGAAGCCTGCTGCAATGATTCATCTTCTGCTAGATCGAGAATGGGCTTCATTCCTGATTCCATTAAGAAAATTAAATTGGCTCTGACTAGCCCCTGTTTGGATAGTGGGACCAAGCAAAGAATGTATAATTATTTACAGCATTAGAAATCTTGCTGCAGTTGGATCCCAGGGGGGAGGCTTTCTCTGAAGGGGAATACCTTGGTGATGATGAGACTCCATACACAGAAGTATTCTGGGTGATGCAAAGCTACTTGTCATTTTTGTGTCTCTGAATGCTTGCCAACATTTCCTGTGATGTTATAAATGGAGTCAAATTTCAGTACTAGAGATATTTCAGTGCAGAACTAGAATGTTTCATGGGACTTTAGGGCTCTGACTCAGAAGAGCTGCCCGTTCACACAAGTAGTGGTTTAAGATAGTGGCCTTGCTCTTCTACCAGATGCTACAGTTCTCCCGGCAGAGATGGCAGAACGGACAGCGTGTGTTTCTCGGTTGTAATGTTTCAGAGGTTGGTTTAGTGACTTAGATCACCAGAGCTTTTCATTTGTTTTGATATAGCAGGCTATAAACGGCAAGTTCCAAAGTGTCTGGCTTGTAAACCATGTAGGATTAAGGTGCAGCCGCTGAACTAGTCATTGTTTTGAGCTGTGGGGCGGTAATCTCTTTAGTTGCTACCACTAAATGTAACACTGGTGGTGAATCAGAGGCTGTGTGCTACAAGTTCCCGTGCTCAGGGATGTGATAACATTGGTGATACTGTGATGTCTCAGCTGGGGGGTGGGTTGTAACTTGGTGGAGGTACTAGAACTATGTCTCAGTGCTTGGAAGGTCTAGTATGCTTAGTAGGTACATTCAAAAGATTTAAAGACTGTCCTTACCTTCAGTGGCTCATTGGACCTATTTGATTAAGGCCCGTTGATTTATGTGGCCAACAGGATGCAATGGAGCGATGAACAAAGCTGTGTCATGCAGCAGAAGTGATTGAGTTCAGGCCAGTGCTGAACGCTCTTGGATGTTGTGCCACAGTGTGGTGGTGGGGGATATATTTATAAGTGTATTTATAAGACATAAGTGCTGGGCATTCCTGAAGCTGCACTGTAATACAAAATGAAAGTAAAGCAGTCGTTCTCCTTTGTTGGGTAGTAGAGATGATGCAGTTGTGGTTCAGGGCTGGAGATTTCTGAAGATGAATTAAATTATATTGAACTATTGAATATGATATAATGGGACAGGAAACAGGACAAATAGGGTCATCTTGATAAGAGGAGCTCAACTTCAGATGAGTTTAGGGTATCTGTGGGTATTTATGTGTGTGAACAATGGTGAAAGTGGAAGATGGGGGGATGCCATAGAAGGGATAGTAAGAAACTCTCACCAGAAGAAGGTATATAGTTGGTTTGTGGAGGGAAGAATGAGTTAGGTAACTAATCAGTGGCAAGCAAAAGCAGAGAGGGTGATAAACAATTAAAGTTGCTTTGGGTTTTTTGCAAGTTGCAAATTAGGTGGTCTGTGATTTTCACATTGTATCCAGTGGAGATGTGTTTGTTGTCCGGGTGTTGCCTTCTAATGTGTTTCTGGTGCAGGATGAGGGCTAGATGATCACTTTATGGCAGCTGAAGGCATTTCCCAAATGAAAAAGTAATACTAGGAGTAGAGCCTGAGCAACGCGTCTTAACACTGTGGCCTGGCCTCCTTATCATCCCACTGGCACTGACCTCGAGTCACTCGTCCAGAGTGCCCCGGCAACGTCAGCAGCATGGAGGGTATGGGTAAATTTATCTTTGTCTGGTAGTCCTTTCAGAAAAGAGCTTAGAGCAAGGATTCCTTTGTCACTATCCTTGCTACAGCCCCTTTACAAAATAATAACATATAGTTTTAACTGTATATTATTGTCTTGTTAACATGAGGTAGGACAATTTTTAAAAATAAAAATAAAATAAAAAGATTTTTAAGAATCCTGCTGGATTTTTTTAAATGACACCTGGATACCCTGACTTCCATCAGACTGGTTTGAGTGAGGTACTTTGAAAATTCCCATTTGGTATCTCTCGCTAGTTTTCGACGCCTAACAACCGTCTTTAAAATTAGAGTGCATGGGACCATCTGTCTTTCTCTGAACTGCCACAAGTGCTGCACAGCTGAGAAACCTTTGCTGTCTAGGGGCTATGGCATTTGTTCTATGGTGAAATGTAAATTGCCAGAACAATCTGCATTTTCTGCGACACCACTTCTCTTCTTCCCCTTGCTTTGTGGGTGCACTCTAGCTTGTTAAAACAGGAGATTAGATAGAGAATGCACAGAAAAATGTTCTCACACTTGACAAAACCAAAAAACATTCAGGGCTAGACATTTACTTCCAGAACATACAACGTCAGTGTTAGCTTGAGGGAATCCAGACACTTGTGTAGCTGCTTGGTTGATCTGTACTTGCAAGAGCAAACAGAACACAACTATATATGTGGAAGGCACGTGTGGGGGTGTGTGTCCAAAATTGGTGATAGTTTAAGCCCCATTTTAACTTAATAATCATTAGCAATAGGATCTGCAGCAAAGATAACTGAACATGAGCTTGTTTGGCTGAACATCATTTGTTTTATATTAAGATGTGCTTGTTATGTTGGAGTTTACATTCATTGATCCATTCCCCGTGTGAACACTATTACGTCTGTTTGTTACAGTGCAGAATCTTTATGCTAGAGACTCCATGGATTCCAGTGTCCTGTGTGTTCGTCTGATAGCTCTTTGTTGTCTTCTAGGATGAAGTGGAAATACCTGATGGCCGAGATTGGCCGAATAGAAAGACCTTTTAAAATTATCTTGCTGTATTCAAACTGTGGAGCACAAGAGGTTGGAGTACTGGCAGTGGGCTCCTTGCAACTCAGGAGCTGCTTTCATGGTATGTTGCAATACAGTCAGGTTTGGAATAACCAAATGCAGTCGGAAAACAGAGCAGCATTCTCACCAAAACTGATGACTGTGATCAGGGAGTCGGTCAGATGGAGATAAATGAAAGCTGAGTCTCCTCTGGGGTTTCTGGCAGTGCTTACATGTGAAGGGTCACATTTGCGTGTGTTTTATGTGTGTGCACACATGTGTACATGCTCCGAAGGCAGGGCTGAAGCTCAGAATTATAGAACTGATTTAAGTGATCCTCTCTGCTTTTCAGATTTGCTTTGCTTGATCTTTGTATGAGAAAACAACAGCGCTTATGCTGCATCCAGCAACAGGAATGGAAAAAAGTCTTTGCCTAGATTAATTTAGCATTTAATATTTTTCTTTCTTAAATAATCAAGAACAAAAGACTACCATGTGTCACCAAAGCCTTTTCCATACTGGGGCTCTATCTTCCAAATCTATAAAGAAAAAAAACACTGATCTGCACTGCATGGGGTCTGTTTGCTACTGCCAGGCTGAGAACTTCTGTCTAAAATGAAAATAATTGGAATGTAATTATTTCCTCCAAAGTACAGAGTGCTCAGCTCAGAAATCCTCAGCTTTACCTGGCACTTACAGACCTGTTGTGAATGTCGTGCAAATGATCATCAGTAGCTGTGCAGAACCTTGCTAATGTCATTTAGGCTTCTTGGAAGTACAAGAGTCTGTCGGCACAGGCAGCCTGCAGGTTGGAGACGTAATCTTCTTCACTTCCTGATTTTTCATGCATTAATATAATGCTATTGCCTCCGTTTTGCAGACACTGTAGAAATAGCTTGAAATGTAAATGTAAAAAGCTTCAAATGTAAAAAGAGAATACTGGTTTCACAGAGCTGTTTTATAATATATCATGAGACTGGTTTTGATCATGTTATAGATTTAATTTTATTACAGTCATTAATCTTTTAATTTAATAAACATTGTATTTTTAATGCAATGGGTTTTTTTCACAGTCATGGAGTTTTGAGGGGATGCATACAGCCTGAAGCACTATGTTAAACGCCCCCAAACAGTCCCTAAATAAGCTGATGCATGTACCCAGCACAACACAGTGCCGTGAAGAAATACTATTTCAGACTGTCTACCTGGATGGCTGCAGAGGTGTCCTTTTTCTTTTGCTTCTGGAATTGGTTCCCAACTTTTGCATTTTTTCCAGAGCAATAACAATCCCAGTGGAACTTCTGTGCAGAGCTCTGCTAAAGGCGAGCAGGTCCAGAAGAGACCTACGCAAACCCACAGGTCCATAACAGACTTGTGCGCACACACATCCACAGGACAGGCTGGGTGGTTCGCCAAGAGTCATGCTTTTGGGAAATATCAAAATTAAAAATTGTGTTCAGCCTGGTCACTGGGTACCTGTGCAGTCAGTCAAATGCTCCTGGAGTATAGCTGACTACACTAGCTAGGGCGCATGAGTAACGTTCCTGCACAGTTGAGCTGACCTGCTGGGGAAGCAGCTCTCTTCACAGGCTGGATGCCGCAGAGCTGGCACAGAAATGTGTCAGCGGCATGAGTGTTAGTTAAGCCTGAGTCTCAACAGGGCGTAGCAATGTGTCTGTCGGGACCGGAGCTAAGTGGGTATGTCTGCCTCCAGCAGCAGAGTGTCATGCGGCACGACATAGCTGCCTGGCCGGTGCACAGTCACGTGTGCAGAACTGGGGAGCCCACCACGGTAGGAAACTGCAAGGTCCTTTGTAAAAAAAAAATAAAAATTATTATCTAAAGATAGCACAAACACAGCAGAAGACAGTGCAGGAGAGAGAAAGGAGCAATAAATTTCGTCTCCATGAGAGCTGAGGTGATCTGCAGGAATCTCATGCTGGGTAGAAAGCTACATGGTAAAAAGCAGAGGTGAGTATCATTTATCACCCAAAGGACACTTTCTGAGGTCCTACACATGAGGGCTGATACACGTGAAGGGTCATACACATTCTGCCAACTCATCTCTGGGCTTCGTTCTCTCTTTTCCTTTAGATAAAGAAAACCAAGATCTTTCTATATATGACAAGGGCTCCACCTTCCCCTGCCTTCATGGAGGCTGTGTCAGCCACCTACAAATCTGTGAATTCATCAGTGATTGCCCTGCCAAAGAACAGGAAGGAGTGAGGTGTGGTGAGTATGTGGCATGGCATTTTGTGGGAACTTTCATCCCATTAGAAGAAATAATTTAGAATGAAAAATAAGTTAAATTGATTCCATCTCTAAATTAATTCAGTATTTTGCCTCCTGAATTAATTTAGCCTATTTACATTAATTGGATACGAAGATTCTCTTTGAAAATTCACCCTATATAGGATAAAATGGATTTGGGTTTTTTGTTTTGTTTTGATTTTTAAAATATTGCAGTAAGGAGCTCAATGACGTGCCTTTCATAGTTGCTGCTACTTCAGAACAAGGCAAAACCTTATTTACATGTCTGCAGCTGGGTGAGAAATTCCTTCTGGACCCAAGGTCTGAACCTCCCTTCAGTGGAAGGTGCTGATCATATTTCTAGTGCCAGCCACCAACATGGTCATAAATCTGTCCCTCCAAGATCCCAGTTCAGAGCTCATCTTGCACAGCATGACAGAGAAATCCCCTGACTCAGTATACGTGGTGCTAAGAAGCATCATTTAGCTTTGTTGCAAGTACAGTGGCAGAGATCTAAAATAATCTGTTGGTTGGCCTTCCTTTAACTGAAACATAGAAAACTTTGTGATGCCTGCAATTTCATACAGAGCAAGGCCTTTACAAACAGATGGCAGTGATTTACCATTCTTTAGACTGTGGGAGCTGCAGTTCTGCACAGTATCTAGAGCAGGACAGAACTGCAAAGTCTCAAATATCTCCAGAAGCAAAGTGTTGACTTTCTGATGGTGACTCTGGAAATAAACAAATGAGACCTATTAGTATATTGACATTGAAAAACTGTGTAGCATAAGGTGGGTAGCTTAGACAACCACACTGGGTTTTGACTTTTGCTACTGTGTGTGTTCTTCCATAATCAAATTTCTCCTATTTTCCTGTTTTTTCTTATTCTCCTTTGTAGACAGTCTCCCAGAGGGCTCACATTGCTCTTTTGAAGAGGGTCCGTGTGGCTGGACACTGAATGAAACTGCAGCATCTCCTTGGTCTATTCGGGGCTTTACTGAAATTATTGAAGATGACTCATTTGCGGGGTCTACCTTGCAAGCCACTGGTGGTAGGTTCCTCATAGTTCTCTCTCACTTTGTGTGAGTGTGTGTGTATGTATATATACAATAACCTTGAACTTACTTTTTTTAAATTGGTTTAAATTTTTTGGCATCATTGCCAAATCAACTTTAGCATCAGTATTATCTATAACAACTTTAAGTGTAGCTAAAATTAACTTTTGAACATGATTCAAAACTTTATATGAAACAAGTTCTGCAACAAAGTTAACATGAAACTATTGGAGGCTAGGATTCTCCTGCAGCTTTAAAAAATTATGTAATGAGTTCTCTTCTCTCTATATATACTTCTTCCCTCCTTCTTCCTCTTATGAGCTATGCAATTGCAGAGTACTTCAGCAGCAACATGATAGCTGCTGCATCACAAAGTAAGAATTGCCCAACAGAATTAGGCAGCTTGTAGAAACAAATCTTTTGGAGACCCTTGCTAGACTCTGCCAGTGGATTAGGAAGAGCATCACATGTAAGCATATCCCAAGACCAAGTGATCATATACATTCTGTACCATAGAATACCACAATAAAAAAAAAAAATCAGATAATTCCCAGAATTGTCAGCTTGGTAAATAAGAAGGAGGGAGCCTAGACCCTCACATGTTCAGGTTAAAAGAAGTGTTAGCACAGATGAGTCTTGCCTCACAGTTCCCTGTCAAAATGAATGGTGTCCATATAAGTGTTTGTTTGTCTCTTGAGAGCTTGTATAAACAGTCCCTGGGAATAAAGACTACAAATAAGTTCTTCCAGCCCAGTGTTTGTCTCAGCAAGAGTCATTGATGCTAATGCTGTAAGAATTGGGGCTGATCAGGAGCTCACTGTAGATTGGTGTGAGCCCCTGTATGGGAAGCTACTTGAGTGGTGTCTGAGGTTTATGCGCTCATGTTCCAGGAACAGGTTTGGGATGCTGACTTTTGTGCTGCTGAAATCTGCCAGAGTGCTTATTATATCCTCACTAATAGATTTGCTCTCAAGCCATGCTTGTCATTTTACTTACACTGTGCTTCAGCACAATGACGTTAAATTATTTCAAGAGAGTATTAAAAAAAAAGCAAAACATCATCTTGTCTTTTCTGATTCACTTTTCCATTCACAGGACACTTCCTCTACCTGCGAGCAGACAGCAATCAGACGAGCGGTATGGCCAAGGCTTACAGTACCAGCTTGCCAGCCAGTATTGCCACTGAAGGTTACCAGGTATATCGCTCTGTCTTAGCACCTTTGTGGAGTTAATCACCAGGCTGTAGGCACTGTTCGCACAATTAGCCCATTCTCCTGTGTCTCTGCACGCTCCACAAAACATTGCAAAGCAGAAGAGTTGGCTATACCACATTGCTAGCTACTTGTTGAAAACTGGAAAGGAGACGTGAGGTGCATCCCCAGTAAGTAAAAGCAGGAGCCCCAAATCAACTCCTCAGTATGGAAAACTCCCCCACCGAACTGTACTGACTATTCCTCTGAAGGATACCCAGTACCTGAATTGTATGGGGTGGCCTTGGTTTGTAGGAAAGGGAGCTGGCTGTCTGGGCTGTTGAGCCATTCAGTATACCTGCTGCTGAGACTTCTCCTCATAAATTCTGCAATACTTTCGTAGGAGTTGACAAACTTGACAATTTCACTGAGAACAGGAGTGTGAAGTTAGTAGGCACTAGATTTTCCAGGAACATAGGAAGATAATAAACTTCTGTTCGCATTCTTCAAGAATTTCAAAGGGTGAGGGCAACCTGGCATAGGTAAAATCACATAACCTGCCTTCAGCCCAAATCTCTACAAAGAATAAGGGGAGCTCTGAGATGCTGGAATTAAAAATATTAACTAATATTGTACTCATAACACTTAGGAAAATTAAGCTGCAAGTTTCAGCTGGAGTCCAGCCCTGCTAGGGGAGAACAGAAAGCTTTGATGCCTCCTAATTAGAGCTGGCAAAAGAAATATAGTGTAGGTGCCAAAAATGTAACTTCAGCATTTATATTTATTTATAAATCCAGGTCAAGTTTGCTGGGTAGTTCCAACAAAATAAAATGTGCTTGGAGCTAGGCTCACAAAACCAGGAGGAGGAGGAGCAGTAACTGTTAGTTATGGTGTACAGGTCACAGGAGATCTAGGCCCATTCTCTCCTCCACTGGCAAGGATTTGAACCCATGTTTCAGGAGCAAGGAACTTCTTATGGTTGTTCTTTGCAGCGCATGCGTGTGTGTTCCCTTTCCTGCTGGTGCTCTCTGTAATATACATAGCAGCTAAGCACTCAAAGCAGTGATGGAAATAGCAGTTCTCTTGCACACTTGCTCTGTGGCAAAGTGGAAGTGGTTGCCCCAAAGAAAGAGGAACAGTCATGCTTCAAAATACTCTTTGGCTTGGTGATCAGGTTGCTCACCTGTCATATGGGTGCTACAGTCCAGATGATGCCTATGACTTGGAGCAAGTATATGGATTGAGGTTTCCTGCCTCTAGAGACAGCCTAATTCCTCATTTCAAGGGCATTTGGGGCAGGGCGGCTCTCCTCTTGGAGTGCTTTTGTGCCCTATATAGTGCATGGGTATAGATTGAGCCCTGTCAGTGCAGCACATTAACCTGGGTGGTTACAATGGGAATCCTTAAAAGATTTAAACTGTGGTTCAAACCCTTTTACAGGAATCTTTAAGCTGGTGAGAACTCTGAAGAGGAATGCGGTTAGGATTGTTTTTCTGCAATAACCTAACTCTAGTGGAAGCATTTAATGATAAAGCATTTCTTGAGTTTAAGCCTGTGCTCCTCTGCTTTACTACTTTTTGTTCCTGAGGGAGATAACAAGGAAACCAGTGGTCCCTCATCCAGATGGTGTCTGAGGCAATGGCTATTGTCATTAGTGGTTGGAGAACAGCTGCCTAATAGGAGTGTCAGTCAGGGTTTCCACTGAGAAAATTCTGTGCTAGGAACAGTGATGAGTCATACACAGGCAATGGGGGTCTTAGTGGTGTGCGTGATTAAACAGTTTGACCCAGGATCAAAGGTTTGGTGTCTCAAATCCTCAGGGAGGGGAGAAGCAAGTACCTTTCCCTTTTTGTCACAGTATACCGTTCTTTTTCTCTTCTTCCTCTCTTACAGATCCAATTCTCAGTGCATGTTTTTGGCAGCTACAATGGTACCGTCTCCTTCTCTATCAGAGAAGAGATAAAGGGAGCTCCAAACACCTTGCCAGTGTGGGAAAGAGCAGGAAGCTGGAGTGACCACTGGTTTCTCATCACCTTACCAATGCCAGTGCTTCAGAACCGGTAAGAGCTCCACCGGCAGCATCCAGGGTTATCCCTAGAGATCTTACTGTCTTTGTTGTGAAGCATCACTTTCATTCTTGCCTTCTTCCAGGGCCATTTCTACTGAAAAAATTACAGGAGCACTGCAATGAGGAAGTATTCTGTCACACGTGCATATCTTCATGCACATACACAGCTTAGCTCAGCACAAGCCCATGCGGTGTGTCTGCACTTACAAGCAGCCTCAAACAGTGCTTAGGTATTGGGAATAGCAAATGTCTGTACTAGAAACATTTTACCAATCCGAGAGAGCCAGTATACTCATAATACACTCACAACGGCAAAGTGCTCCCAGTAGAGAAACAGCTATATCAGTGCAGCTGCACTTTGTAGTCCCACAATAAAAACAGCCATGTGAGTCAAATGAGTGGTGAAACCACAGTTTAGCCAATACAGCTGTCTAGTCTAGGATCTATATCAGTGCAGCCTAGGCAATTGGAGATCGTTCATTGCCACATCACTGATGCAACCATCTCAGGAAAAGACCATTGCCCAAATCAGCCTTGCACTAAAGTTTTCACAGTTTTAGATGTGAAAATACAGTGTGACATTGGTCTTCAAATGAAGTCAAATATTGAAGATTCGAAGAATTTCAGCCCAGTCTATTTTTAATCGGGTATTTCTCCTCGCTCACCCAGTGTCATTCAATCTCAAGCCACGTAGCTGGGTTGGCAGCTGGTTATTTTGCACAACACAAATGATTTTTAAATTGCTCCAATCTGTTTTTTTGTGTCTTCCTCAGGAAGGCCTGTTTCCCATGACACTTAAGACAAAAAAATCTCCAAGTCTATACAGTGAATATTATAAATGGAAAAATATCTACCTAATATTGGCAATAAATAATGTCTCAAAACTTCATGGATTAGAAGGTGTGAGGGGATTCCTTTTAACTTCAAATATTCTCTGCTTCTTTGTGTAAAAGGCCAATGGATTTGGGTCTGGAAGTGATAGCAATTCAGACCCAAGCAGCAGTAAAACTCAGAGAGAATGTTGTTCTACCCTCTTTCTAGTTTAATTTCGTGATTGGCTTTGGTCTCAGCATTATCATGTGTTCACCATATGCACCTTTGCCATGAATTATTCCTTTAGGATAGGACAGGTCTGCATGCTGGCAGTGTATTTAATGTTCTTGTCTGGACCCCTGTGGATTAGCATCTGTTTAGTTCTGCATATGTAAAGTATGACCAGTGAATATGTCCAGAATAGCTCTTTTCCCCAGGCACTTTTGTGTGGACCTAACCACTGCGGAGTCCTAGGGTCTCTTCAGAGGTATTTAAGACCTTCTGCCTTCTCTGATATACGGTCCCTTACGCTTTCCCCTGAAGCCTCCAATTTCTGCATCAGCCCTCAGTTCTGAAGGGAAATGGATCTTCTGTGGCAGGAGGGAAGAGGTTTTAAGGAGCACTAGGCAGCACTGCACGAAAAAAAAATGATATTCAAATACTGTAACGTTTGAAAGAGTTGAGCGGTTAGACAAAATGAAAGAAGTAAGTAGGTCATGCATGCATGTATTATGACAGTTTGTTTCAATTCTAGCTTGTTTCACTTCGTGTAGCCTTTTTGTATGCCATTTTCAAACAAATTCAAAACTGATGTGGCACAACAGTAACAATCACTGTGGGTGAGGCTGGAACTACTCAGTCTAGCAAGCAGACCTGTGCTACCTGAGCTAGCCAAGTGACTAACAGAAGTAATAAGTTGTCATTTGCTGCACTGATCTGTAACAGAATCAGAAGCAGCACACACTTTGCTGGAAGGTGTTGCAGCTATTTGCCTCAAGTGAGGAAGCCCTGGTCTTTGCACTCCCAGGACACGGGCTTCATCCCAGGCCTCTTGCCTTGTTCCTTCCATGTTCTGCTCCTTCTGTCCCATCTCACAGGCTTCTGTGAGCACTCCGTGCCTTTCTTCCTTGTTTTCATATACTTGGTCTCTCTTCCTTCAAGCTCCTATTTGTGAACCCATTTCATCTGTCTCATGCTTCCAGTTGTAATTTCCCTCTGTGAACTCCTCCCTGCTACTTGTTTCCATCTCTCTTCCAGCAGGTGCTATGTCTCTGTGTGTTGGGTTTTTTATTGTCTGACTCCCTTCCCTGTACTTCCATTCCCTTCTACTCCTAGTTCTCTCTTGTGTGCTTTTATTTTGATGATCCCAGACCTAGAGTAAAGGTTTATTCCCAGTCTTCCTGTTTGTCTGGCTATTTGTTTCTCTACATAGATCTCAGGCCCAAACCCTCCGCACACCCAGTCCAAGCTCCCCTGCTGTAAAGTTCCCAGGGAGCTCCCCAACCTCTCCAAGATGCCACCTTGTTCGCTCTGGATTCAGTTTAGGAAGCTTTTTTCTCCTATTTGGCCAGGATCAGCAAAAGAAAGAAGGACTGGGGAAGAAAAAGTGCATTCATTAATTTGGAAGGGCAGTTCTCACTTCACGTAGCTGAAGCAGGACCTGACACAGTTCATAACAGCACTGCCATGGAAAGTACCATTTAGCCCCAGACTTGAAGATATCCAGGGAAGAGGAGACTGCAGGATTAAAAAAATTCTACCAGGCGTCAAGTGTTGGGGATTTTAAATTTTCAAGGACATTTTACTAAAATGTGGATAGATTCTCATTTAAATGGAAAAAAGCTCACCCTGGCCACGTGACTCTCTTCCATACAAATTTCAGATCCCACTTCCAATACCTGGTACCACAGAGCACTTAAAAAGTTGTCAACATTTTTGAGCATGGTCAAAATGATGAATCCCTGCATTGCCTCATCCTCAATGCTGGCAAAACATTTTGACTGCTAGGCAAGTCATATCAAATCACCCAAAACAAAAATGTTCAGCCTAAATTGGTTTAAGGTTGGTGAAGTTGCAAACAATTGTAAACAGAGGCGTATAGTGAACATTGCTGTAAAATCTTAGAACAGTTTGATATAAACCTCCATGAATGACTTCTCTGTATATTTGTGGGTGCTGGCAGCTTTCCTTGGTAATGCAAACTCCAGCAATGCTGTGCTTAGGGAATTTTTTTTTAGAGTTTGGGCTGGAATGTCATTTTCCTGTATCCCAAATCTTCAGGAAACTCCCGTCCTTCTCTTGCTGTATGAAAGGGCTATATTTTTCCCTGGTTCCTGGAAGGGATGATAACCAGTAGCAGAGTGGGTGGGAGGGGACAGACCACACAAGCAGAAGGGGGAGACATGAATTGCAACAGAAATAGTTGCTGTAGCAGGACATGAACAGCTTGATAGGGCCAGAAGTAGAGAAGCCTTAGCGGCTGGAAGGAGGAGGCCATGGAGGGGATGTATAAGTAGCTTTTAGCAACAGCTTCCTCCAGTGCATTTATTTCTTAGGAAAGAAGGAAGACAAACTACCCAGTTTGCTGATCAGCCTCCCAGTTGGGCATCTAGCTACTTGGAAAACTGCTTCTGGTAATCAGCTGGCAAATTTACTCACGTGGTTCATGCACACAGGGAAAAAGGTTGCTACCAGAAGAAAATCAGACAGGCAGAAGACCAGACATCAGAGAGCTGAAGAGTGTAAAATGCTGGAATCGGCAAAATGAGCTCAATGAGCAGGAACACTGGAAACCCCTCTGGCTAACTGTCATGGTTTAACCCCAGCTGGCAACTAAACCCCACACAGCTGCTCGCTCACTCCCCTCTAGTGGGATGAGGGAGAGAATCAGAAGGGTAAAAGTGAGAAAACTCGTGGACTGAGATAAGACCATTTAGTAGGTAAAGCAAAAGCTGCACATGTAAGCAAAGCAAAACAAGGAACTCATTCACTGCTTCCCATGGGCAGGCAGGTGTTCAGCCATCTCCAGGAAAGCAGGGCTCCGTCACACGTAGTGGTTACTTGGGAAGACAAGCACCATCACTCCAAATGTCCTTTCCTTCCTTCTTCTTCCCCCAGCTTTATATGCTGAGCATGGTGTCATATGGTGTGGAATATCCCTTTGGTCAGTTGGGGTCAGCTGTCCCAGCTGTGCCCCCTCCCAACTTCTTGTGCACCCCCAGCCCACTCGCTGGTGGGGTGGTGTGAGGAGCAGAAAAGGCCTTGACTCTGTGTCAGCACTGCTCAGCAGTAACGAAAACATCCCTGTGTTATCAACACTGTTTTCAGCACAAATCCAAAACATAGCCCCATAGTAGCTACTATGAAGAAAATTAACTCCACCCCAGCCAAACCCAGCACACTAACACATCACAGAGTTCAAAAGGCAAATTCCTTCCCTTTTTCTGAAGTTATGAGGAAGGGGAGGCATCCAGAGCTTATGAGATGTCTATTGTCATGCACTGGGAGGGTGTGGGGTGGGGGTGTGTCATTCCTCAGGCTTCCACTTGTACTCAGCTGGAGCAGAAATCTATGCAGTGCCGTGAGCCCTCTCCTGCTCTGACTCCATGGACCAGACACAGCAGACTGACCTGGCCAAGGGTATGCTGCCATGTGGGTGCCTTAAGTAAAGGGTAGGCTGTGGTGCTGTATCTATGGCTGTGGGTCCTAGAAGTGCCCTAGTCCTGGGCTGCTGTGACTTTCTCTTCCATCAAACAGCTGGGGGAATTACTGTCTTGTGTCAGTGGACTTAGGTACAAGGTCTGAAAATGCAAAACTATTGCTAAATCTGCTAATAAAGAGGCAGGTTTCTGTAGGAAGGGGATCTAATGGCAAATTCCCCTGCTAATCCTACAGCTAAGAGAGTGGCCATTCAAGAGACCCTTGATTTGCATTTGCTGCACCAACACTTACTCCCAGAGCGCTCGGATCGTGTAGGTGTGAATGCTTTCATTTAAGCACAAGGGACCATTCTTGAGTTGGGGTAAAAGTGGCTTACCCCATGATGCAGCTATGCAACATTATATTAACTGTGGATATGGACCAACATTTGGCTCATGGGTAGAATATGCACATGTACTTTATTGCCACTAATTTGGGACAAGTGTGTTCCTAGGTTGAATGATGAATATGTTAGGTCAGTGCTTGATCTCTCATAAATCATCATTGAGCTTCACCAGTGACAGCAGTAGAGGTCCTCTCCATATGCTTCTAATAAACTCTAAATGGACTGGACATCAGACATCTGTTTATTTCTGAAATTTAATGAAAAACAATTCAGTCCTATCCATTAAAAGGAGATTCTTCAGCCCATTTTCTTTCTTCCCTGTGAATTCAGAACGTGGCAATGCACATGGGACACGACAGGTCTCCTAGATAAGTAACTAAACACCTGGTCATGGTAGAAAAAGATGAGACAGCCCAGAAAGCGAACACTTCAGGGGTTACGGCTGAAATTTAAAATATCTTGACCTTCAGCTGAAATAAACTCATGTCACCTTGTTGGGTTACATTGGCTGAGGATCAGGCCCAAGGTTCTTGTCTATTTGGATATTGTTGCTCTGTTCAGTTTTTATTCTGGCTGTCTCTTTGGAGATGGAAAGGAGGAGATTCTTTTTTCTCTTCCCTTTTGCACATATCTAATTCCCTGACTGTTGATAGCAATTGAATAAGGATGGTTGTCTGTGTATAACTATTAGTCAGTGTTCTGGTTTCAGCTGGGATAGAGTTAATTTTCTTCCTAGTAGGTGGTATAGTGCTGTGTTTTGGATTTAGTATGAGAATAACATCAATAACACACTGATGGTTTAGTTGTTGCTAAGTAGTGCTTATACTGAGTCAAGGACTTTTCAGCTCCCCATGCTCTGCCAGCGAGGAGGTGCACAAGAAGTTGGGAGGGGGCACAGCCAGGACAGCTGACCCAGGCTGGCCAAAGGGATATTCCATACCATACGACATCATGCTCAGTATATAAACTGGGGTGAGTTGGCTGGGGAGGGATCACTGCTTGGGCACAGCTGGGCATTGGTCAGCGGGTGGTGAGCATTGTGCATCACTCATTTTGTATATTTTTATCATCATTATTATTCTCTCTTCCTTTGCTATCCTAGTAAACTGTTTTTATCTCAACCCACGAGGGTTTTTTTCGATTCTCTCCCCCATCCCACTGAGAGGGGAGACGGTGAGAAAGTGGCTGTGTGGTGCTTGGTCGCCGACTGCGGTTAAACCACGACAGTGAGGGACAGTAGCTTGTGTTTCTATATGTGTGTGCAGATAGCAGGGGGAAGTAGGGCTCTTATTCTTGTTCCCCATGAAATGTGTCATTATATGAATGTTTGTTGGTCCTTACTAACTGTTGATGTGTGGATAAGATTTCTAGCAAGCCCTTTTGCCTGCTCAGCAGGGCTTGTCTGGAGGAAACATTCTTGAATAGTGGTGGTCATGACTTGATGATAAGGGCATGTTGTATTTTTAGGTTGGTTTTTTTTAACCCTGCTCCTTTGTCTGTCTTCTCTAAAACTTCTGTCTTATTGCAAAGGTTTCAACTGCAACTCCTGGCAACCTGGGGCTGGAATTCCCAAGCTGATATTGCTATTGACAATATTACATTTGGACTGGACTGCTTCACTGACGGTGAGCCACAAATGTTGCAGAATCCCTTAAAGAAATTGGGTGGTGAAATCAGCATCCCACAGATCCAGGACACACATGCTCTGTTCCCCCACAGAGTGCACATGGATCATTTGTGTTAGCTTTTACAGCACAGTGCCATTTTATCTCAGACCTACTGAAGATTGCAAGTAGAGGCAATTTTACAGTGTGTTATAGTCTCCTAGTGCTCTTTTTTCTCTAATCCGGGATATCCTGTATCACATAGTTGAGACCTGTCTGTGTGTCTTGGCAAGAAACACTAGACTTATTCCTTAGCCCCTAAGTGGAAGGATTACATCACACTGTTCTTTAGCAGTCCCCGCTGACCTGTGCACCCTGGCAATTGATAGCTGAAGGGAATTTGTTGACATCAAAGGGGAAAGTCACTGTATTTTAGGGGAGAAATGGAAGAAAATGAAGGAATAAAGTGACTATCTGACAGTAAAGTTTAGATTATTGCAACAAGCTTGTTTTACCCTGCAAAGAGGTACATCAACTGCCAGATATATCACAGATGTGTTTCCCTTTGCTTCATTACTGCAAATACGACTGACCACATTGTATTCCACTGAAAAAATGGAGCCAGTGCTACCCTCTGAAGCATGTTAGCAAGAGCTGGATTTTCTTAGCAGACAAGTGGAAAGAGGTTGGATACTTGAACCACTTACAAATATTAGAAACTGCCCTCTCTTTGTCCCTGGAGAAGAGACCTATATGCTTTGTTGTAAAGGAACTGGAGAATATGCAGCACTTGAATTGTGACTTCTGTTGCAGACAAAATGTGCATCAGTGGTCCTGTGCTACCCTTCGTGTGTCACCACACATAGTATTTCAGCATTTAGAGTAACAATATGTCCCTGCAGAGGCTAGCTGTAGCCTAACATAACACGTGGGAAAGCTTATGTCAAAACAGACGTGTTAGAAGTCTTCATCAACAAAAGCCCTTTTCCCCTCCCACCTTTGTTTGATTCAGTCTCTTGTTCTCTGTCTTTGTTCTGTGGGCACTGAAACCATCCTTCTATAAAATGCTGAGTATGCACATTTTCATTTGAAATTAAGAGGAAGAGATGTTCCTTGATGGTAATGTCATATGTTCACTCCAGCTCCTTAACACCTCTGGCTCCAAACCCTTTGGGACCTCCATGCTAACACTCTGTTTTGAAATCTTTTGAGGAAACTGAAGGGAGTGATTCCAGGTGCTCTTGTGCCAGCTGATGTGCACCCAAGTGCTGGAGTTTACTGCCCTCCTGAGAGCAAATACAGCCTCTAGTTTACCCTCAGATGTTTTGCTGGCTCTGGTATAGGGATGTAGGCAAATAGGTGGGTGTCAATGCCACTGCAGCAATGTTATCAGAGCTTGTCCATTAGACCGCCCAAGTTACTCCACATGTTCAATTAGTATAAATTGCACTGATGTCCAGGAGCAGCTGCCACTTACCCCATCCAAAGGTGTGACGCAGAAATGTGTGACTCATGCAGAAGAAAGACATCATGAAGGAAACATGTTTCTTGGAAGCCTTACGCTTCCTTGAATCCTCTTTGCAAATTGACATTTTCTCGCCTCTGAAAGCAACCCCCTTGCATTTGTCTTCTCATGACTTTAATTCAGTTAGGTTGCAGAGAAGCCCAGCAGCTCTGCTGTGTTTTCAGTAATGAAATTATTTCTCCCTGGCAAGGAGAGGTTTCAGATGTCAGAGATGGAGCCAATTAAGATCCAAGCAGTGAATTCTTTGCATGAGGGCAGCAGGAAGGATGTATGGCAGGAAGGAAGAATTTGCTGCTTGCTAGGATGTAAATATTATTTTCTCCACCTATTTCAATCCTGTAGTTCAATTGCTCTACAAAATCCAGTGCAGACTCTGAAAGCACTGCTTGTCTGTATGCAAACTGGGAAAGAAGGTGAGGTTTTCCGTATACCTCAAAATCGAGAGGAAAGATTCAGTAAGATTTAGAAGGAAAACAAGGGGGTAGTGAGGACAGCTCAGGGGACATCAATAAGGACAAAACCCAAACAGATCATTCTTTGGATGGCAGCTCCTGGGCAGTGACAGATGTTTTCCCCGTGAAAAATGTGAGATGAAACCACCTTCTGGTTCATACGATCATCTTGTGTAAGACAGTGTCACAGACCAGATGACATGGGTCTGGGTCATTGTGAGAATTTTTAGGGGACAGGCATGAAGATATTTTATCATTTTAGTGAAATAGTGCTTTCCTAGGAAGAGGTCTGAATTTTGAGTATCTAAACATGAAAACATGGGCTGGCACAGCAAATAGAGTGCTGATTGTGGCCCTCCTCAGTGCTTATGTGGCCGCTGCTTTTACTATTACCTTTTGGTGCTTCGAGCATTATATTGTTCCAATTAAGATCACAGGTCGGTGGTCTATCAAAGTGCATTCTATTGCCCTGGCCTAGGGATTACTTTTCATTTTGTGCATCATTTACAATTTCCCAGAAGACTGGTTTATAAATGGCAAGACTGTCCAAAGAGAGCTTTTGTATAGCATATCTTTAGTTCTTGACTTTGGAGTCCCCGATCCAGCAAAGTCTGGTTCTGTTGACCTGCCAGTCCCATTGCTTGAGATGAATGGGTGAGGGGTGGTTCAAGCCTCATTTTGCTGATTTAAGAAGGTGTTGACTAGAAATGCAATAGATCAACCAAAGGGATGGGGAAGGGGGAAGCTGGTGCAGCTTCAGCTTCCTCATTCTCTGTCCCACTCCAGGACAAGCTGGAGAGGCTTCCAGGAGTACTCCAACCTGCGTCAGTAAGGTGGGATCTCTGAGGAGACCATGCATGCTTTGAGGATCCTGTGGGGCACCTTACTTTAATTAATCCCGCCCCCAGGACCAGTATATCTTTTTTTCATTACAGTCCCAGAGACAGAGAAGTCGGAGTGAGTTACTTTAGCTCTTTGCCTGCAGGAGATGCCCTTTCTCCTTTACATTTCCCTCTGTCCCTTTTCAGTGTGGAAATCAACAGCATTAGCTAAATCCTGGAGAAGAGAGTCCTGTGCTCTTCATATTTTTCTGGTATAGGTACACCTTAATATGAATTAAGTCTTGTTCCCTTCCATTCACTTACAGTCAACATCTTGGCTGTCAGAGGAGGAACTGGAAGCTAAAATAGACTGGAGCACCAGCCCCTGCATCGCAGGGCTACACCATGTTTGTAGAAAATGCCATCTTACAAATTCATGACTCAAATTCATGAGCCTTCTAAGAGTTAAAGGCCTGTGTGGACAGGGTGATGCTCATCGTGTCTTGCAGCTTGTCTGCTGCTGAGCACGGAGGAGACAGAAGCTTTCTTCCAGCATGTGAGGGTTTGAGACTGTTTGGAGAAGGAGGAAAGATTGTTTGTTTGGAAACGAGGCATTGCCTTAGGATACTCGGTTGGGATGCTGCAAAAAAATCCATGCAGACACACAGACTGACTCTCTATTTCAGAGAGTGTTTTACATTCCTTCACTCTGGCAAGCATAACTAGACTTCTTGTATGTCTCTAAGTATCTGAAACTGTTGTGACCTTTGGGATTTGTAATTCAGTGCAGGCCTTGGGAGACCAAGCATCTTTTCTGGCCATGCATTGTCTTTTTCAATTGGTTTTCCTTCTTGTCTTTGATCCAGATCATTTGTTTTGGGTTAGTTTCATTTTTTCGCTGGCTTGACAACTCCGTCCATTGAAGTTCTCTATCTTAGCATGAACAGAGTGTGTCAGGACAAAGCTCCCTTTTACTTCCATCCATCAATGTGCTTTCAGTCAGACCTGGGGGGAATACTCTCAGGAGTAAAAGCTCAGCAAGGTCTCCATGCTTCAATTAGTTATTTGGCCTTTCTGACACAGCTAACAAGGGTGTTAATTATCCCTATTTAGAGCAGTGGCTTTGTGGCAGAGATAATTGTCCAGCTGGAACAGAGTGAGTCTCTTTTGAATAGAGCATCAAACAGCTGTTAGATTCTCACAACTGGAACAAATTGAAATATTTGTAATGTTTTTCAACTGATGAAAAATGCTCAGTATTAAATTAACTGAGGGCTTATAAAATGGAAGGAAGTCTCTCCTTTTTCTTATAGATATTTTCCAATCAAAGATCTGCATAAAAATGGATAATTTAACTATTGAAACAGGATGCTTGCAGATTATAAGGCAAGGGTTCAGTTATCACTTTTTCCTGTTGTAAGGCAGCTTTGGTTATGCATGGTGTTCTCAATGCGTTCAGATGCTTTGGATAGGCAATTGCTTTGAAGTTCCTCCTCTCTGAGAAAGGGCTGATTTTTAAAGGCCTGTTTCACTGGTCAGAAATGTAGCGTTTTGCTCTGCATTTTTCAAAAATGTTTGTCCAAAGATTTACAGCTTGTGTCAAGGGTATACTGCTGTTTCTTAACCATGTATGTTAGTGAGATGTGTAATTTTATTTAGTATTTTATTCTCTAAGCAAGGTCTGAGGTGCTCAAAGTTGGTTGCTGAGAGGGGCCGATCTGGTAGGCTGATTGGCTTACCGTTCAGAACCAAAGATAACAATTTTTGCTATCACTCTCCTTTACACCTCCACTCATTTGGCCATCCAGAATTGTCGCCTGCCCCTTTGACCAGCAGAACATCAATACCTGGTATCTGTTCTCCCACACTATGCTTTTCCCAAAGTCTCTTGTGATCACAGCCAGTGAAATTTGCTGGCCAGGGACCTGGAGCTTATCCTGCAGGTGAGCCTGCATGGGGAGTTTCATGTGTTCATGTGAAGTCCCACTGACTTCAGCACAGATGCAAGTAGCTAACTCAAGACAAGGCCCAAAAGAATAGTAAAAAATTATGATTGTTTAAAACACCTTTTCCGGCCAAGGTATTATTTACTTATTTTAACCAAATGGTTGTACTTGGTTCATTCATGTGATCTCTAAATTTTCTGTCTCTCTTTTCTACCATGCTCCCATCAATCTCATCCATTCTACACACTATTACAGGAAGACAACCAAATCATTTTGGTGGGAAGCGCCAGTATCCACGGGAGATTAATATCCTGGATGAGCATCTTCTGAACCCCCTGGAAGAGCCCTCCCTCCCAGGTAGATGATTCAGTACTGAAAAACTGTTTCTTGGCTATAAGAGGTGGCTCCCTTCCCATCCTCTGGGCGTGATCTGCCTGCCCTGTAGTAACAGGGCAACTAAATATAATCCTTCCCAAAGATGTGGAGATCATGTCAGGTAGTCTCTGTTTGGCGAGAAGGCAGCAGTTTGCTGGAGCCCAACTCACCTGTCCTTAAAGAGCAGGACCTCTTTAAAGAAAAGCAGAATCTTTAAGTAAAGAAGCTTTAAGTAAAAGCAGAAGCTGCCTGACTCAAATTCGGACTGCACAAAAGCTAGCCCAGGAGAGAAAGGTGTAGACCAGTACAGAAAACTGGGGATAGACAAAGATTTACTGGGACTTGGTGAGCAGTGAAGCTGAACCTAATGGGTGGACAATAGGGGTGTAAAGATGAAGATCCAGGGAGGGGAAGTATGTGAGGATCTGGAAATCCACTGAGGAGAAAAACTGGATGAAAAACTAGGAGAACAGGGGACACTGGGGACCAGTTTACTGATAGCAGTAGAGATGGCCACTCTGGAGGACAGATAACAACCATGTGGGTGAGAAGGGCTGTCTACAGGAGGGCCTGAGGAGGGGAGGTTGTGCTTGAGGCTGCTTTGCTGCCAGCAAATACCCGTGTGTAACTGCACCACCTCCTGAAGACTGTGTCCACCTGAAATGTGACAATCTGTACTGCTGTCAGTTCCTCTGTTAGCTCAAGGGGCAGAGATTTCTGTAATGTGGCTAACACTCTTACCCCAATGATTAATCTGCGTGTTCGCAGGATGACATATGTCGGGGATAGTTTTGCTTGCCTTTTCCTTTAAACAAGATTACATTTTTTTAAAAAGGTTTGTGGTTTTTACTGCTATTTTAACCATTCAGCTCTCAGTTCTACTTCTGACTCTGGCCCTTGTGCATGCACTGCATTGTACAGTTTTTAGATACGTTATTGAATAGTTGTATTCTTAGGCCCCATCTCATTCACCGGACAGCATGGATATGTCTGGGTCTTGGACAAGGGTTGTGAAATGGAGGAGCTGGTTGTCTGCTGCTTTGTTGTAGAAACAAAAGAATAATGCTTAATGAGAGCCAGGAAAAAGTTTGCTTGAAGGAAAAGGGCCCCTACTGAAAGTAGCAAGTGGTTGTCCTCCCGACTGTTGCTGCTGCCACAGGGTTCTTGTGCAAGCCTGAGACAAGTCACTTAAAACTTTCACCACCTTTCACAGATGGTCACTAGTTGTAAGGGCAGATGGTTTCAACCTTTATTTCTACGTATATGCTTCAGTTCCAATCTGGAAAGTTGAATAATGTCTCCTTGCTTCATACTGCCATTGAGAAAAGAAATGTGATAATGTCTGCGAGACGCTTGAATAAACCCCCTCAGAAGTTCCCTCGCAACCCTAAATGATGCGTTAATCTGAAGTCCGTGATTTATTAAATAGTGGGCAGGAAATAAGGTGAGAGGGAAAAAAAGCAAACAGTGACTATATACAAAGCACTAGTTGTGCTATGACTAGAATAAAGTTGGGATAATATAAGTACTCTGTGATCATATAATTAAGGGTGGTATCTTAGCGGATTGTATTACAAGGGAGCTGCATTAAAGTTGAACAGATAAATTTAGCTTTAGCATATACTGGCTTTCAAGTCCTGAACATTGTAAATGCAAGTTTAAGCATTTTTTTATATAATTATAATCCATAAGCATATGATCAAATAGACTTACTAAGTTTTAAAGCCCTGTAGGTAGCATATACTGCTGCAACATGGTCTTTCTCATGATCATCTAGCTTTTATTTAAAAATTATTAATGTTCTTTGTGAATAACGATAATGTGAATTTTGTTATCGAAGGATCCTTAAGGAAAAATATCAGCAGAACCGGTTGTTTCAATGATACTTGCCCTTCAGTTATATAGTTCTGTGAGTTATTGCACACATGTGAGAAATAAAGGGAAGCTCATATCTGCCCCAACTCTTGCTGTTTTGGTCACAGGGGACACATCTGTTGTTCTCTGGTGGTTCACAACATGTGGTGCCAGCGGTCCACATGGGCCAACTCAAGCTCAGTGCGACAGTGCCTATAAGAACAGCAACGTGTCAGTGACCGTGGAGAAAGAGGGCAGGCTCCGGGGAGTGCAAGTCTGGAGAGTGCCAGCCACAAACCGATACAGGTGAGTACCAGCGTGTGCTGGAGAGGCAGCTGTGTTTAACTACTTATTGTTTGTGGAGTTTCAGCAAGCATAAGGGTGGGACCATCTGTACTGAGTGGGTGGAGAGGGCAGTGAAGTAAGAGAGAAATAGGAGTGCTAGCTCTAAGGATCTATGTCTGAGATACTGCGAAGCCTGGAAGGGTGGAGTGGTGACTTAGAAGAGATCAGAACAGGAGTGAATGTGGACATGTGGTCAAGTGGAAGCGCTGCCATCTTTTCAGTCCCCATGCCTTGGTCTTCTAGATTTGGCTATACCAGCTCATGCTATTTGCTCCTGAAGTGTCTGTCTCCAGTGCTCTGGTGTAGAGTTGGTCTATCCTCTTGAGCAGCCTCAGGTACATGGGTCTCAGACAGAGAATAGCCATGAGGTGCTGCAGAAGGGGAGCCTGCTCTGAAGCAATGCCTGTTTGGAAGTGCAGGCTGGGGAGAGCTGGCAGATGGAGCTGCTTTGGGGATGAGAAGTGTGAGATTTGTCTCTTTAACCACTTACTTTTTCTTCCAGGATTTCTGCCTATGGAGCAGCCGGGGGGAAGGGAGCCAAAAACCACAATAAGAGGTCCCACGGGGTCTTCATCTCAGCCACCTTCCAGCTGGAGAAAGATGAGCTGCTGTACATCTTAGTGGGGCAGCAGGGGGAGGATGCCTGCCCTGGGGTGAGGGCTGCACAAGCACATGTGGGCAGACTTTGCAGACACGATTCAGTGAGATTCAGTGGGTGGCTTGGAGTTTGGTGACGGAACACAGAAATCCCAGAATCCAGCAATGAAATCCAGTCAGGAGACTGGGAAGAACCAATAAACCAAGTTAGAAAGAATCTCAAAACAAATATAAAGAACGCTGAAAAGAAAAACAATCCCAAAATGCACAAACAAATATGAAGCCCACAGGAACTTTGTTTTAAGCTCCTGGTGTTTGAAATAAGTTTTTCATCAGCTTTCTTCTGCTTGTTTTAAGCAGGGAGCTAGTAGGCAAGAGTTGTGTGCTCCCTCTCTTATTTTTCCACAGCCTAGATTTCTTTCTGTCTGCCAAAATTTCAGATAATTTACTATTATTTATGGAAGCATCCAGCAGCGTTATGGCTGCACTGTGTTAGATACTCTCTAAGCTTGGAGACTAAGCTCTGAATCCAAAGCCTATCAAAACCAGTGGGAATCTTCCCACTAACTACAGTGGCCCCTGGATTAGGCATTTGTAACGACAAAAATCCCACTCATGAGAAATCGAAATTGATGGCGTGAATGCTTATATATGTGTCCTCTAATACTAGACCCAATGATTTGAAAGTCCTTTTATCACTTAGGCTCAAAAGTTGCCTCTTTTCAGCGTGAATTCTTTGGTATTGCCTCTTTTCAAAAATGTGATCTGTCAGCCCGTGCCCAGGAACAAAGCTGTTTTCTCTTTTCCCCACAGATAGACTGCTGAGTTTTGGGATGTGTACACTATTCTTGTAGACGTTCAAAGCTACTGTTTACCTTGCCCAGAGCATATGATGCCTTACCCAGATACTGCAACAGATTCTAAAACCAGCCTTTCTTCACTTTAGATAGTACAAGAATTGCATCTATCTAAATAAAACATGTATTTGTATATCTGCAGTTCCCTCTCCAGTGCACTCTCTAGGCTTAGGTCACAATCTGCAAAGTTGTCCATTATTCCCTTGCATGTCATGACTTGTTCTCCAAATTGCAAAGTATAACCCAGCACTAACTAGCTCCCTTTGGCAGACACCATTGGAAAAAGTTTCCTTTCATTTTTCCCACTTCCAAAGCCCAGCTTTCTTTGGCTTTGGAAATCCTGATTAATCTATATGTTGGGTAATTAATGTTTGTTTTCCTTTGTCTGAAGAAGTCTGTAGCTCCAAAACTTCATTCTCTCTCCTTAGATGTACCCCAGTTGCTTTTCCCTGGTCCTCAGCTACCTTGTCATCTTTCGTCCTCCTCTTTGAAGGAGAGGACACAGGCAGTAAAACTAGCACCACGCTTCTGGCCTAGATACGTGACATGACAAGCTGGGCAGATTTACAAAGACATTGAAATTCACGGAACCCAGTGTCACACACACACAAAAAAAAAAAATCTAAGATGGCCAAACAATCTTTAAATTTTCAGCCTTTTCAGTGTCCTCTAGTATTTAGCTGGAATACGAAGCTGGAACTCCAGATTTCTGTTCCAAGATGTGTCAGTAGTTCACTCCTAACTATGTGTAGATGACCTCTGTCTGCTTTGTGTGTTTATGACAACCTTGGGAAATACCTAATAAATACTGCAGTAAGGAAGTTCTGAGAATTAATCCATAATTCAAACACATTTTAATGTTCTTGGGTATAAGAAGTTCTAAATATGCAAAATATGAATTATGTGATATCAATAATAAGTTATTGCTGTATTGCTTTGTTTTTTTCTGTGAGCATTTGTATTTTCACTTACATGTGTAATGTCAGTTTGTAAATCAGAGGTAACAGACAGATCCATCCCCCAGCTGTTGGTCCTTGTAGAAGAGTTCACTTTCCACACAGATAATATATATACTGATTCGTATATGTCACAAACAATATTATACTGAGATATATGGACAGTTTTCAAGAGTTGGACTTTGCTGATATAGGAGTGCACCTCTTGTCTCCTTTCAGGGCAATCCTGAAACCCAGAAGATCTGCTTAGGGGAGTCATCTCTCATTGAAGAAGATTACAAAAAAAAAAAGGACCTGAAGGACTGGGTTGGCGGAGGTGGCGGTGGAGGAGGAGCAACCTACATCTTTAGAGTAAGTATTTCCTCTTTGCATCCTGCCTGAGCAGTGTCCAGCAGAGTGACTAGATTTTACTGTCAATCATGGAATATGATACTCAATTCTTAAAAAAAGATGATGGAAAAGGAGTGTCTCTCTCTTCCCCCCTACCCCTCCCCTTCTGGCTCTCTTTGTCTTTTTAATGTAAATTCTTTATCTCTTTTCATATCCTTGATCATATTTGTCACTGTCATCAAGCTAGCTGAACTGGTTCCTCAGTTCTTGACAGCTCGGGTCTGGGAATCATACCGGGGTCCCCCTGTAATACTGACAGCGGTCCTACCAAAAAAAAAACCCAAACCCCTGGTGTTCAGTTAAACAGTTATTTTTGTATACAGAAACACTGTGTAAAGTATTTTTGTAGTGCAGTTAGAAAACAATCAGTAGCATTGCCCTGGCCTTGGGCCACTCTTATTTGGGATGCTTTCATGCTTTTTGATGAGTTTATATGAGTTCGCGTATCCAAGGGATGTGAAGTTTTTCTGATGTTTGATGGGGGGTTTTCCAGCAGAAGGATGGGATTTTCGAACCTTTGCTCATCGCAGCAGGAGGAGGAGGAAAAGCCTACCTGAAGGCTCAGGACAGCTCCCTGGATGACGTACCCCTGGAGCAATTTGAGAACAGCACTGCAGTACCTGGAGTCAGTGGGAGGACCGGGGCAGCAGGTGAGACGTTAAAACCACACAGGGTCTGAATCAGATGGCTGAATACACAAGTTGTCCTGTAGGCATGAAGTGAGGGGCCTCTCTTTGGTCTTTTGGAGTTATTCTGTAGCAGTAGTCGTTAGAAATCTACTGGTAGTCTATAAAGAATGTCTTCTTATATGGTGTGTCACCAGATAAAAAGAGAATGCACAGGACAGGTGCATTCTCTTCTTTGAAATGACTCAGTAAAAATGGTATTTTGGGGGATGGAACCCAGTCCTCCACACTGTGACAATGGCCTTTGAAGAGAAGACTTTTTCCCTGTTACCTCCCTGAAACCCTAATGACAAGAATTATATTGTGAGAATTATACCAGAAATGGAAGCTTATTTATAATCTTGTAACGGCTGTGCCTAGAATCCATTCCTAAGAGACAAAAAAAGTCCAGTGGTTCTCCATCTCCTGCTGTGATAGCCTTATAGAGGGGCCGCTAGAGGGAGATGAGGAAATCCAGTTTATTTTTTCTTTCCCTGGGGACCTCAGCATCTCACATGGCTGAAAGCCCTAACCAGTTAGCCCAAAGGAGAGTGGTGTGCTCCTTATTTCCCTAACGCCACTAGAAATTGGTGCTAAGGTGCTGGTTATACAGCACATACCACAGGTTGTGCTTTAGGTTTCCACTTTTATTATCCATGGCAACAAGGAGCTTGTCTGTATATTCTCGTATCCTTAAAGAAGGAGTTAACTTGAATGCAGGCACTTTAGGAAATTAATAAGGGCCGATCTTTGTCTCTCTACAGTATCTTTCCTACTTTCCTCTGCTTATGCTTCCCTCACCTGTTCTTGTTTTGTTCTCTCACTCTCTGACTGTGAAGGTGGAGGTGGTGGCTGGCAAGATGAGACCCTGCTTCCTCAGGCTGGGAGGTCCCTTCTGGAAGGTGGAGAAGGGGGTCAAGCTTGTCCCCAAGCACTAGCCAAGCTCCAGTGGGCCACCTCCGGTGGCTTTGGTGGGGGAGGAGGAGCTTGTACTTCTGGTGGAGGAGGTGGAGGCTACAGAGGTAGGTCTGTTGGAGGAATAGTCACGCTCTCTAATTTTGTGCACTTCAGAGAACCTGCAGTTAAGGGCTAGAGCTCTCAAGGGGTACGCTGCTGCAGAAGTTGAATCACAGATACTCCAAGATGAACGTTATGAAACCTGCCCCACTCTCTGCCATCTCTCTTTAACTGAGGAAATGGAGATTATAGAAGTGTTCCTACGTGATTTAGTATTTGGAAGGTGTGCTGAATCACCCCTTCTTTCATCCCCAAGTTGCCCAGGGAAAATATTCCATTTCTTTTTTCTGTTTAAAGCAAATACATTTTTACTTTGCTGAACTGAGAAACCTACATTGGAATAAGTCACTTCATTAGCCGTGGTACTGGTTGAGTCAAGTGATCATTATCCATCAAGGACATTATACATATTAATATCACTGGAAGGTTGCAGAGTGACCCCAGGTGATAAGAGCCAGGAACAAATGCAGCACTTCAGAGGCATCACATTTTTGCAGCATGCAGCACTGATCAGCTAGCCGTACTCTTCTTTCCCCAGGGGGGCATGCCTCTGATAATGATGATATCACAGCTGGTGGGCAGGATGGCATCTCTTTTGTGAACCCCATTGGAGAGATCTTCTTGCATCCCCTGGCAGGTACAATGTACTTCTTACTCCTCTTAGTTCTTTTCTTCCTCCTTTTTCTTTCCTCTTTATTTTTTCTTTCCTGCTCCCTCTCCTCCTGTCTTTTTCTGCATTTCATTCAGGCATATTTCACTCTGCAGGCCAGATCTTTAGCTGGGGTCATTTCTTTAAATACGTCTATAGTGCTCTGGGACCTTTTTCCTCTCAAGCTCTAAGCCAGGAGAGACACCAGTCATCAAGTTTACTGCACATCCTCAGTCCCAGATATTTTCAGCTCAATTCAAGACCTCTCTGTTTGCTTGAGGGACCCAATCCCTTCTTCCCTCCTGGCCCCCCTAAGGTTTCTGATGTGTCCACACTGTGTTGGACTATCTCCTCTGCTGCAGAGGAGGAGAGAATTTGTAGGTACCTGCTCTTTTTTTTCGTTAGTGGAACAAGATGGGAAAAGCTAAACTAAACCCACCTGTTGTGTCTGGTTCCTCATTCAGCCATGGAGAGTCACGGTGAGGTGGAGGTTCAGATCTATCTTAACTGCAGCCACTGCCACTCAGACAACTGTAAGCGGGACCCTGACACCAACCTGCCAGTCTGCCAATGTGAGATGGGGGCTGTGCTGGCCAACGACAACGTCACCTGCACTGGTAAGATGTGAAGTTTTATCCTCATTGGTAACGTCTGTATTCTTTGTATCATCTCTCCTCCTGGCTGTTTTGATGGTCAAGTTACAGCTAGTAGCTCCAGTGAACACAGTGTTTTGAGAAGTGTCAGTCAAACATATGACTGAAAATTCCTGATGTCCTTTCCTTACACACTGAGCTGCATCTCTGTCACCATCTCCAACATTCAGGTTTGGATTAGGTAGAAGGTAAAATATCTGTAAAGAGACACTGTAAATTTCCTGAATGGGCACAGTGTATCAGATATTTAAGTGTAAATACCTCTCTGGTATAACATACCACCTACTGCTGAGTTATGTAAGCCACAAATGACTTCCTTCCACAGCGGTTTCCCACTGTGCCTGTTCAGCTGATGCCTGGTGTTCACTGTTATTTCCTGACACCGTCTCTCAGAACTCCAAAGCATCAAGACTGTAGAGAGTTTCAACTTGTGAGCAGTGATGTTACCCATTTATAAAAAACTAAAGAATGGATTAAAAAAATCTGTGTTTTATCAGTTAGTTTTCTATCTTCACAATGTTTTTAAAATTATTTAGGTAATTTTTCAACCTCCAGGGCTGTAGAGGGATTTGCTGTAATTTTTATAAGATGGTCTGGCCATGATCTCTGTATTGTTTTCTGAAATAGGAGCAACCTTCAGAGGGACGCTTTACAGCAGCTCTGGTTGCCTTCTGATTAATGCAACTTTATTTTTCTTTTTCCAGTTCCCCGGGGTCCTATCCCAGAGGGACACCTGCCTCTCCCACTCCTCCTAGCTGTGGTGGCTGTGATTGTGGTGCTTGGAATGATCCTCACTTGTGGCAGCCTATCTATCAGTAAGAAACACTTACTCCTTATCACCCTTTGACTTGGCTTTTCCCAGTTAAATTAGACAAAAGGAGACCACCCGACCACATGCCACTGCTTTTCATACTTGGAGCCAGAGTGTTGTGGTCTCCCAAGTGGATCAGAGGAACAGGGAGAAAGAAGTAACAGAACACATCACCACCCCACAGTTAGGCAGAAGCGTAGTCCCAAAGGATAAGGACTGCTCTGTCCTGATATTTGCTCCAGAGAAAAGAGCTTGGAAAGCCCTCTTAGCAGGCGTTTCTTTAGCAGCCACTGCTATATAGGCTGAAGTCAGTGTCTGTAATTAAACATATAATTCATTCAGGAAGATGGCATGCTTTTTGGGACTTAATGCCAGCAAGATGTCTTGTGGAGCACCTTTTCCTCAGTCAATGTACAAAGAAGCAGAGGAAAACTAAGGTGCTCCCAGGTGATTAGGTCTCTGCATATCCAGTATTAAATCACTACAAAGCACAGAGAAGAGTGTGATACTGGTGAGCTAAAAATGCTTCTTGAACATTTATAATTACGGAGTTGGTTTCTTTCCGTTCTGTGTGGTCAGCATTATCTCTTCTCTCTAGGTGTTGATCTTGTGTGTGCATTTCTATTTGCCTCCCCACCCGCAGTTTACCACCTTAAGAAGCAGCAGCTGGAAGGAGCCAGAGCACGACTACAGAGCCCAGAATATAAACTGAGCAAAATCCGCACATCAGCCATCATGACAGACTACAACCCCAACTACTGCTTTGCAGGGAAGGCCGCCACTCTCAGCGAGCTGAAGGAGATCCCACGGAAGAACATCTCTCTGCTTCGGTAAGGCTTGCTGCAGAGGTTGCTCTCTGGCACAGGAGAGGAAAGGCAGCCTGAAGGACAGGCAGAGGTAGGGCTCACATGCTTGTTTTACTCATCATCAAGTATCCAGGACAAGAAAACAAGGGCCATCTGTCTGACTAACTGGAAAGCACCTAGTCCAAGCCAGCCAAAATACAATAGATGTGACATTTTTTATGTTCTCTAAGATATTTTGATTCCAAAGTTCTCAAGCAGAAGTATAAGTTCATGAGTCTCCTATTCCATGTTCCCAGACACAGCACAGGGTATTTTGGTTCTGTGTTATTTTATGATGTCCTGGATTACACTTGCCACCTGGCATTAACTCCCTTCCAAATCTACAGCAGTATTTCTTCTTCAGCATTCCCTGTCACAAGGAAATACATGCTAGGTTGCTCTTCAGCTCCATACCATCCAGATGATATTGATCAAAGTTATGTAAACTTTAGAAGGAAAAACTTGATCATTCTTACGTGCTGTCTTACACCACCTCCTGAAGACATCAGCTTGCAGCTACCTTATTCTGTTGTTCTCCAGTTCTTTCTTGCCTTGCTATTGCCATACTTGGTGATAAGGCCCTAGGATTGAGCAGGCTGCTTTATTTGTTCAGAACCATTAAAGATCCAACCTCCCTGCTTTAGTGACAGTGACAGAAAATACCGAGAAGTTATTTTCAGAAGCTTTGAGATGAAAACAAAACTCTGTTGTTGACTCCATCTCTTACAGCAGGTTCTATTCTTATTCTTGGACTGGATGAAGAGAAGAGCTTGGTCAACGCTGGATCCAGGGGTATAGTAACACCTGTTCTCTCTCTTTTTTTCTTCCAGGGCACTAGGACATGGTGCATTTGGTGAGGTTTATGAGGGAACCGTGGTAGGCATTGCAGGGGATCCCAACCCTCTTCAAGTGGCTATCAAGGTCAGTACCCACAAATTTCTTATACAACAATAACTACCCATAAGAGCCGTATTATCTTATTACTATTCCAGTTGGAGATTCATGTTCATCCCATGCATAATGACATCTGCATGTGTGTGATGCAGGTTTCCACATGTTGCTGCATCTGAGAATTATAAACTTTGATTTTTAAGCTGTATGGCACTAGCAGCAGGTTGAAAGTAAAGCATCTGTCTTGTTTGCTGCATGCCTAATGGCTGTAAGTTGTGATCTAAATAGGAGGAGAATCTAAAAAGGGCAATCTGTTTTGTAAGCCCCATTCCCGTTGTTCAGGAGAGAGAGAATCAGTGCCCTCAGATGGGAAGCTGTGTGAATTAGTCACCTGGAGACTGCATAATACTATTAGTTAAAACAAAATAACAAATTCTCTGTCAACGTAAGTAAATATAGCTCCCTTGAAATCCACACAGAACCATCAGTTCACCTCAGCGGAGAATCTGCCACAATGGCTTTTCTGCCACAACGATTTATAGATCTGAGTCACGAAGAAAAAAAAGAAATTTAAGGGGAAAAAAATAGCAACAAACAGACATTTGTGGGACATTGCAGACTAGAAGGGGATTTCTAAATCTTGTATAAAGAAAAGAAAGCCCTGGCAAATATTAGTATGAAGCATTTATGTGACAGCAAACAGTAAACATTATAGTAATGGTTATACATTAGTACTTCTGCATTTCAGTGGTTTTGAGTGCTTTCTCCTAAGTTTTTCACATGACATTACTGTATTTAAAAATGTGTGTTGTCTCTCAGTTACACTTCCTTTATACTGAGAGTAGTGTTTGTCTACCATACATGAAACTTTTGCATAGTCTCTTATTATTGCACAGTGTTAAATATGCTGCTGTGAATATATATTGTGATATCCTGCTAATTTCCATGTCATTAATGGCAAGAGATAACGGGCTGGTTTTCTGTGAAATTACTGCTGTTGCCTCAGGATTTGTCAGTTACTTAGCCCTGAAGTTAAGGATGCTCACAGCCTGCTTTCGTTCTTTTATAAGCTTGTGACTCAGAGAACCAGACCTACTTCTATGAGTTCAGCCCAAAATGTAGCCTTCATTAATAAAAATATTGTTATTCATCCTTTCAAAACCCTCTTTAAAAAAAAAAAAAAAAAAAAAGTGAAAGGATCATACATTATGGCATTTTGTTATGAACTTTCCTGTACCACTGAACGAATGTGCATGAAAACCCAGTACAGACACCAGCAAGCATTTGTAACGGCCCAACCCAGTTTCACAGTCCAGACTGGAGGAAGCACCACAGCACAGTGGCAAACAGAAGTAGATCAGCACGTTGTTCAGTTGTGATAATCCAGTGAGGATGTCACCAGTTTTGCAAGCCTCAGCAATGATGGCTACTTGTTAGGGCCCTGTCTGCCCACCCGCCCACTTGTTCACCCAGTTCCCTGTAAAGCGAACACCCTGAACGTCATCAAAAGGCTGCTCTTCTCCCTGGCTGGAAACTGCAGAGTCCATGGGGCCCAAGCTGTGGCCGCGTTCACCTTGCTCCATGATGGAGTGTATCAGTCCTGATCTGACTTTGCAGAAGAAGCAGGTGCAGACTAGGAATAAGTAAAAAAATATATTGTAACATACTCCATATTGTTTGTGGGTATTCCACCAATTTAATAGGTCATCTACACTGTCCTGTGTGAAGCAATCACTTACCTGAGATAGCAAAATGCAACCCTGTCTTCTGTAGCCCACACTGCTGATGACAAGAACTGTTTCCATGCCAGCCTCACCACACTGAGCAGTAAACGTCCCACCTCTCTGCGTGCGGTTTGGCAGCAGGCACTACACACAGCTGTGGCCAAACCATCCCGTAATGTTAAAACAGTGGGCACAGCAGCAGGCGCTGCTTCTGCTGCTGCCTGCGCTCTCAGTTCCTGTTTATCGGTGGCAGATGCTGTCCAAATCTGCTGGCAGGAGAGAAAGCTATAAGGCCACGTGATACAATTATTTAAATTATGTGGCTGTACATGTCATACACCGTGGAAGCATGTGCTGCAATGTGGACATATAGAAAAGGGAGAAGAAATTAACACCTGTCATTTTAAAGTGCTTACTAGATCTGCAATTCCCCAGCTAATGCCTTTCTTGATGTGTACCTGAAGCTGTTTTTCTCCAGAACACTGCATATAGTTAAATGCACACAAAAAATCTCCAAGTAGGCCACCAGTTTCCTGTTCTAACTTTAACTACCAAATGTGTCACGTGCAGTCCAATAAACCGGGCACTGAAAAGATGAGGCCCTCCTCGCAGGTTCCTGGAGTCATTCACATGTTACATGCTCGTTCTTTTATTTTTTTTTCTTATTCCTTTGGTGGTCACCTAAATGTTCTCAGTTCTTTGGTGGGATGGTCCTCACTGTCTTTACCTCTCAACAGACCCTACCAGAAGTCTGCTCTGAGCAGGATGAGATGGATTTTCTGATGGAAGCGTTGATTATCAGGTATAATTTAAGGTTTTTATACTGATGGTGGGCAGGGGGAAATGGAGTAATGCAGGTACTAAGAATTATTAATCCACTTGCTTGGGTTCAGAGAAGAAATCCAGCCTTATTTTTCACCAGATGGCATTTTAGTAGCATATGAGTTACTGATTTCAGCTACTTGTTCATCTCAAACAAAGTAACTGAGGTTCTTTTGTTGCACATCTGTTGTGACTTAATGCCAACAGGCAGCTCAGCCCCACACAGCAGTGGGATGGGGAAGAGAATTGGAAGGGCAAGATTAAGAAAACTCATGGGTTGAGATAAAGACAGCGTAGTAGTTAAAGCAAAAGCTGCGTGCGCCAGCAAAGCAGCGTAAAGAATTCATTCACTAATTCCCACTGGCAGGCAGGTGTTTGGCCATTTCCAGGAAAGCAGGGCTTCATCATGTGTAACAGTTACTTGGGAAGACAAATGCCAAAATCCAAATGACCACCCCTTTCTCCTTCTTCCCCCAACTTTTATTGCTGAGCACCATGTCATATAGTGTGGGATATCCCGTTGGTCAGTTGGGGTCAGCTGTCCCAGCTGTGTCCCCTCCCAACGTCTTGTGCACCCCCAGCCTACTTGCTGGCGGGGTGGCGTGAAAAGCCTTAACACTGTGTAAGCACTGCTCAGCAATAGCTAAAATATCAATGTGTTATCAATAGAGTTTTGATCACAAATCCAAAACATAGCACCATATGAGCTACTGTGAAGAAAATTAACTCTGTCGCACCCAAAACCAGTACAACATCTCAGAAAAAATTTCTGATGGTTGGTTCTGCTGGTCATGTTCAGAGGAGTAAAAAGGCACAACATTTTTGTACAAACACGTCCTGCATTTGAAATGTTTTCCTTTTCAAAAAATCCCATTGCCCTTTTACTAAGTATAAATCATGTCCTGAAGCCCTGCTAAAACAAATTTTCAGTGATGAAATGGAAAGCAATAGGAAAGCTAAAGATTAGAGCCACCTGTGCAGTGACTCAGATGTTCAGCCTCTGCAAGACCAGCACCACGGCGGTACAACACAGGCTGTGTGCCAGGGAGGTAAGTTTTTAGGCTTGGATGCTAGGGCTTAAACTTTGTTATCTCTTGCAAATAAATGTAAGAGTTTTTATAAGAGCAGGTTTGGCAGCTGAAGAAGGAGAAAGCGTGAAAAGCTTTTCCCATTGTGGCTTTCAGTCAGTAGCTAAGCATACGTGCAGCCTTTTTGCTTTTCCGATCTGTAGAACTGTTTGCCATAAGTAAGTGCTTTTTGCAGTGGAGGTCCTGGGCTTTTACCCTTTCTTTGCACAAAAATAGCAATAGCTCTTGAAACCTCTGTAGAGATGAGGTAGTGAATATGGCTCTGTGTGTGTAGCTTGCACAGACGGAACACAGCCCTTCTCCCACTGTGGCCACTTCTCTTAGATGTGTTCAGGCTTTTGATGTCTTTGCAAGCTCGACAGAACCTTTATAAGGTCTCATCTGCACGAAACTCTAACAGTGAATTATGAGATCTCTAAAACCTGCCTGGGAAAGATAACAGCCATTCCTATCACCACCTGTACTTTAAGTATTCCAGTCTTGGAATTTACTTCATTAACCCAAATCCATAAGCCTAAAATAATAGTATAGTCAAGGGTGACTAAAATAATAGTATAGTCAAGGCTGATTTTAAGTGATCAGAATTTATGCATCTTTAATTTGTGCAACGTGAAGTTCCTCTTCTCATTGTCTGGCCCAGCTCGTACCTAGATGCTGGTTTTCTGCTATTAAAGCATGAATCTCACGACATAGTGCCACTTTCTAAAGTCTGCAAGAACTTTGGCAGCTGAGCAGGACGTAACACCGATGTATGTTTTTTTTAAAGAGTAATTTCAATCGATTACAGAGTGCTTTGATTCACTTAGTAGCACATGACCCTTTCCCTTCCTCAGCTTCCTTTCCATTTTTAGTTCCTGTATTATCCAGGCAATCACTATCCAAGGGAAGATGCTGCTTTCTAATGACTGAGTCTTACTGAGCTTCTTGACAGTCTCAGCTTTCTTTTGTAAGAGGCAGAAAGCCATCATATAAGCAGCTGCTGCAGTAGGTATGAGCTGAGCCCCTCTTTGGCAGACTAGATACTGACCCGAGTTCACCAAACTAGACAGCAGCATATTTGAAATAACCAATGCTGAATTAAAATCCCCATCGGTCAGGATATTGTTTCACAAATGCCAATAATATTTGCATATGTGAAGTGCTTAGCTTTCTTTTCCCTCTCACGTCACCCCCACCTTTCAGTCAGTGTGTCCATTAAATTCTCTCTTCACAGACAGAAGGCTCTGCTTTACTTTCAGCTTTTCATACCTTCTGTTGAAAGCTTTTCATGGGCAAAGCCAGGCATAACCCTGATCTCGGGGCTGCCATAATCAGAGAGGCATTTTGATATGGCTGAAGTAGGAATTTGATTGGTAACTTGCATTGCATCAGGATTTGCTTCAATCCAGGTTGTCAAAGCTCAAGGCACAGTGAGTGTGATGGATGTTGGACTGGTACTGATGCTGTCTTTCTCTTCCATGTTGCTGTGATCTTGGCTTTCAGTAAGTTCAATCACCAAAATATCGTGCAGTGCATCGGTGTTAGCCTACAGACGCTGCCTCGCTTCATTCTGCTTGAGCTCATGGCTGGAGGAGATATGAAGAGCTTTCTTCGGCAGAATCGACCCAGGGTGGTGAGATAACTTCCCTGCTAGGCTTGTGGTTGATTTTAGTACGACTGTTTTTATTATTTTTATGAATTGGATAAAGGCACTGAAGCCAAGCAGGGCTGTTTATGTGTCCCAGCTCCTACAAACCTCTGGGCACATACATCTGTTTGCTTGACGTAAGCAGATGTCAAGGAGAGAAAACGAAAGCAGTGCCAGAACTCCAGTCTGTTAGTAACTGAGGAGGAAAGAGTAAAACCCTGTCCTGCCATTCCAGAGTTCTCTGTCAACTGAACTACAATTGAGGGGCTTGCTTTCCTCAATGTCTGCCTTGTTTTCTGTGCACTCTGATGGTGTGTGAGGAGCTGAAGTTATAACCCTGATCTGCAGTAATGGGAATTTGTAGTGCTAGGTCCTCAGCAGGTGTGCAGCAGCACCATATGGAGATGCACAGATTTGTACTAGCTGAAGAGCTGGGCCTGCGTGTAGCACTGTGACAGGGATTTAAATCAATGCAAATAAAATTACGAAGTCAAATATTTTTGTTTAAAAAACCCTCACCTTTATAAAACGCTGTCATGAGGGTTTTTGCAAATTATGTCTGATTTCTGATACTATATTGATGCCAACCAAGTACAGTGAATATTTGGAATTAATTTGTTTCAATGTTCTTATAATGAATAGCTGATTCCAGATATGTGTTCTTGCTTCTTAACAGTGTGATCCTGGGCACCTCTGTTAAATAAGTATATATCTCTGCTTGAGTGGAGACTTAAAAAAGAAGAGTTAGGCCTGATTTTACATTATTTCTTTTTGTATTGAGGTGCCTATGCTGGCTGCCTACAGAGGCAGGAGGAGGCTGACTGGTGCCTCATGCACTCCTACACCACATGATGCAGCTGCACAGCTTCTCCTCCACACGCACACACCACCCCCCCCAAATAGTTACGACACTATCGCTTCATGTGTATATACTCCTGTGCTGGTATGAACATGTTGTTAAAAGATCAAGCTTAATCTCTTCCTCAAACAGGAGTAAATATACTAATTAAATGCACTTACAGTGGTATAACAGCACCCAGATGGAGGAGTTTGTATATCTTTATTTTTGGCATTTATAGTGAAAGTGGTACAATTTCTGTGAGTAGATAAAGTCTGTGGGCAGCAGAGAATAATAAATACTCTTATTTGAAAATTATGTATAGTTGTAATGTAAAGAACAGTTATTTTTTAATTATCATGTGAAAACAAACCTGCTGCTATGTTAGCTGGTATGCTAGCAGATAGCAAATACAATACTTGAAGTTCCCTTAGTACTCAAAAAAAATGTCCCCGTACACCTTTTCTGAAAACAGAACTAGCCCCATCTTTACTGTATTTCACGACAAGTTTCCCTGGCTGCAGAGAGAACGCATGTCCATCGCAGTCTTCTGACAGAGGGAACCCAGAGCAGAGATAAGGTCTGGAAGTCTGTGGTTCTATTTCTCCTCCTTGCTCATCATTTCCTCTTCAGAAATGCCAACTTTATAACTGTAATAATTCTCCCTGGCAGACGTCCAACAGCTTTGTACAGTAATTTGCCTAGCCAATAAAAATAGTGCTCAATGGTTGTAGTGTATGTTATGTGGTTTGAGCATGAGAAATTACAGCGATAACAGCATCCAGAAACAAAAGCAGCCTTAAACAGAACAATTTATTTGATATCTCTTGGGCTTTTGATCAGCAGTGTAGTAATTTCTCCCCGCCCTTCCCGAGAGCAGTACAGAAGTTCCTGGAGAAACACCAAGGAAATTTCCCTATGGCGAAATAAATGACGGGATGAAAATAAGCAGGGCTCCTGGACAAAGACTTCTTTTTTGTTCTTAGTTATGGAAGTGCAGATGGTGAAGGGCTAGCACCAGTCCCGGAGTCCTGTGGTAAAGCATCCCTTTTTTGCATACTGCTCCTGAGGGTAATCTGTCCTTCCACACAAACGGAGAAGTTGATGAATGCTGACTGCTGGTGCAGAGATGTGCACTCGTGCATCTTTGCTCTCTGAGTTCATGTGCTAATTTCTATTGATAATTTATTAACTCACTCTTCAAAAGTGGGTGGGTTTTTTTTCTCTCCCATCTCACCTTTAAAACCTGCTTGTCTTTTGATTTCACAATGTCCAACACCAGTAGGGAATAGTTCTCTCTCACTCCTTTTACTAGGCTGTTCAGGCCAGGCCATGAATCTCTTGCCAGCTTGCACTCATGCATCTGTGCCCAGGAGAAGCGAAATCTTCTGAAAGCTTTTTGGCTTAAACAAGTGTTCACTCATTTTCTAACTCTTTACTTTGATCTGCTGATGTTACTCTTTGCTCCTGACTCCTTTAACTCTTCCCCCACCCTGCACATATGTCTCTCCCTTCTGCCCCTCTCTGGTTATCCCCTGCCCGTCCTATATTCTTCTACTCCACTATTCTTCCCTTACCATTTTCTGTCTGTCCTTTTCCAGAATCAACCATCCACGCTAACAATGCAGGACCTGCTGAACATAGCTAGGGATATTGCCTGTGGCTGCAAATACCTGGAAGAGAATCATTTCATCCACAGGTGAGGAGAAACAGTCCCTTCTGATGTATCTCAAGGTGCACGAAGCTCACGCGGTTTCTATTTGCAGTGGATTAGACAGAACTAATCTCCGGAGGGGAAACAGAGATTTCCACTGCCAATACAGGTTTGTGCTTAGATGTGCGGACGGGTCTCACTGGTTTTTGGTAGGAGTTAGGCTCTGCGCTGCTTTTCGCATTGCTGAGGAGAAAGGAATCTTCTGTTCGAAGTGAACGTTTTCAAGTGTTAATTTTCGGATGCCTACAGTGTAGACACATTTGAGATTAGCCCTGTAGTCCACTAGATGGTAGTGTCACTCTGCGTTAGCTTGTAAGACAATAAGGTATCGTTTCTCTCTTTTCTCATCTCCCTCTCTTAACTTAATGTTTTCCCTATCCCATCAGCACAGGGCAGCGCATAATATTTGAGCTATTGACTAGAGAAGGGTAGAACAGGGATAATAGGAGGTAAAAACACAACTCTAAGGCTTCCTTCCCAGCTCAGCAGCTGACCTGCTGTGTGGTCTTGGGGGGCCCATATTTGTCTGTTGACACCTCTTTTTCCTCTTTTGTAGAGCAAAAAAATGTTGATATGGCAGGCTTCAAATAAGAATAAAATATTATAGAAGGCGTAAAGGTTATTATAGGTAGCCTTTTAAAAATCCCAGTTGGATATTGGACTCCTCTGTTTCTGATTAAGAGTTGTTTCAGCTCGTAATGTTCCCAGGCATAGCGTGCAACTGAATTCCTTGCCGAGTATGAACTCCACGCTGAGTTCAGCCCTTGTGTGTAAAGGGAGGGAGAGGCCTGCAAACAAGAGGGTCACACAGGCTCCAACTAAACTGACGTGCAGCCTGGAGTTATGCACGTAGACAACTGATTCACCCACACGCACATGTACGTACGCGTGACATTGCACAGTGCAAAGAGGCAGAGCTAGGCAAGAGTGCGTAGAGACTGGAGAAACCGAGGGAAACAAGTGGCAAGGAGCAATCAGAGCAAAAAGCCATGAGATTGAGATATGAGATATGGGATATGTTATGGCTTTATGATTAGAGCATCTGAGACAGTTTTCAGTCTCCTTTATATTGGAACAATGAATAAGTTCCTTTGATAAAAGGATTAGAGTTTTCTCTCATTAAAAAAGAGCAGTAAGAGTGTGCAACAAGTTTTGGCTCTTGGATCTCTTAATAAGTACATGAGAGGGTCAGTATTCTAATTGGAAACTTCAGAGTTAATCACCACAGCATTATTTTTTAAAAATCCTTACTGTAATAGTAATATCCTTCATCAACTTCCACCCGCCCTGATCTGTTGAATTTATAAGGGCCAACTTTTGCTTGTGCTGCAAGAAGTCCGATAGAAACTCAACAGAAATTCTCTCCACAAGTGTTTTATAAAATCAGTTTTCATTTCTCCTGTCAGGTAGATGTTCCCTGGTTTTCTTATCATACGTTGCTGAGCCCAGCAGTCATCATATAAAGCTTCTAACATTTATGCCAATAAATGGACAGGTCAGCTGTTATTGCTCAAGACCAATCTCCATTTCACAGAATCATAGAATGATTTGGGTTGGAAGGGACCTTAAAGATCATCTGGTTCCAACCTCCCTGCCATGGGCAGGGACACCTTCCACTAGACCAGCTTGCTCAAAGCCCCATCCAACCTGGCCTTAAACGCTTCCAGAGATGGGGCATCCACAACTTCTCTGGGCAACCTGTTCCACTGCCTCACCACCCTCATAGTGAAGAATTTTTTCTTTATGTCTAATCCAAATCTACCCTCTTTCAGTTTAAAGCCATAACTCCTTGTCCTGTCACTCCATGCCCTTGTCAAAAGTCCCTCGCCAGCTTTCTTGTAGGCCCCCTTTAGGTACTGGGAGGCTGTTCGAAGGTCTCCCCAAAGCCTTCTCTTCTCCAGGCTGAACAAGTCCAACTCTCTCTGCCTGTCTTCATAGGAGAGATGCTCCAGCCCCCTGATCATTTTTGTGGCCCTCCTCTGGACTCGCTCCAACAGGTCCATGTCTTTCCTGTGCTGAGGACTCCAGAGCTGGATGCAGTACTCCAGGTGGGGTCTCACCAGAGCAGAGTAGAGGGGGAGAATCACCTCCCTCCCTCAGCCTGCTGGCCACGCTTCTTTTGATGCAGCCCAGGATATGGTTGGCCTTCTGGGCTGTGAGCGCACATTGCCGGGTCATGTTGAGCTTCTCATCAACCAACACCCCCAAGTCCTCCTCAGAGCTGCTCTCAATCCATTCTCTGCCCAGCCTGTATTTGTGCTTGGGATTGCCCCAACCCATGTGCAGGACCTTGCACTTGGCCTTGTTAAACTTCACGAGGTTTGCACGGGCCCACCTCTCAAGCCTGTCAAGGTCCCTCTGGACGGCATCCCTTCCCTCCAGTGTGTTGACCGCACCACACAGCTTGGTGTCACCTGCAAACTTGCTGAGAGTGCACTCCATCCCACTGTCCATGTTGCTGACAAAGATGTTAAACAGCACCGGTCCCAACAGCGACCCTTGAGGAACGCCACTCATCACTGGTCTCCACTTGGACATCGAGCTGTTGACCACAACTCTTTGAGTGCGACCATCCAGCCAATTCCTTATCCACTGAGTGGTCCATCCATCAAATCCATGTCTCTCCAATTTAGAGACAAGGATGTCATCTGGGACAGTGTCAAATGCTTTGCACAAGTCCAGATGGTGTCAGTTGCTCTTCCCTTATCCACCAATGCTGTAACCCCGTCATAGAAAGCCACCAAATTTGTCAGGGATGATTTGCCCCTAGTGAAGCCATTTCAGGAGACAAATGGAAGAAACTAGTGTTTGACTCTTTTAATAGCAGCATAGAACTTTTAAAAAACCTCTCTGGGTCAGTTTTTTGCACTGTTAGATCTGTAGTATAAGCAACCTGGGAAGGGACTCGTTTTGTTTTAGCCAACAATTCGGGAAATCAGTGTAGAAGGAATTTCATTCAGGTTCTGTATTAGTATTTGTTAGTGATGTCATTATTACTTAGAGTTAGTAAGGAAGGGAAAAAGGTTATCATTACAGGTAATGGGGGAAATCCTAATACTAGGGGGAAAAGGTAGCGTAGTGGGATTGTGGAGATGTCACTAAGGGCTGATCTTGTTACCTAGGAGTCACAGCTGATGATGGAAGAGAAAGCTGAGCTTGACTTCCAAATCCTGAGGGATTTTTCAAGGCTAGCAGTGGGAAGAAACATATGAGTTGTTCAAGGAGCTCATTTTTCTTGGCAGTCAACAGGGACCCCACTGTGCTATGATTTTTAATTAGTTCCTTTTCAGAATGTGTATTTAAAATGAACACAAAACCTTCAGTCTTGGCCACGCAGTCATCACTGCCATTTGTCACAAGCTAAACCTGCACCCAGCAAATGGCTGCTCCCATATGTAGCTTTGCTTGGTTCCACAGGGGATATCCAGAAGCAACAAAGCAGCAATTTACTGAATCTGGTCCTATGTTGACTTTTCAAGCAGTTTACCAAGACTACCCAATAGCATCACATCTGTGGCTGATGGAGACACTGTTGAGATGCAACTCTTTAAAAAAAAATAGATCAAGAAAGAAACCTGTCATAATGTGGTTGAAGCAAAAGAGGTTGGATCTGTCCCTGGTCTGACACCGACCCTGTTTTCTGCCTTAATGAAAAGAGATGGGAATGGGGAATGCTTGGAAAACACTGGGTAGAAAATGTAATGTAAATGCAGTTTAAGAATTGTGGTTACTAAAAATGATAATGTAGCTGGCATTACTTCTTATTTTTAATAAGGCTTTTCTCCTCATTTGTGTAAAGATGACTCAAGTAAGACTTGCAGGACTCAGTCTAATAGTCTTTCTTTATTCCTTTAGCTACTTAAGAGTTTAGAATTCGATATTTTTTATTTTTTTAAAGAGATATAGCTGCAAGGAATTGCCTTTTGACCTGCACTGGAGCAGGACGAATAGCCAAGATTGGTGACTTTGGGATGGCCAGGGATATTTACAGGTAAGTGAAAGACCATTTCTGTCCTGTGAATAACTCAGTAATCTGTATCATTTTGGCCGGTTGGAACTGTCTCGTGGAATCTGAAGCAGTGGAACTGTCCATTATGTGCCTGAATTCAATTACCAGTTAACTAACTGGAATTAACAGGCTGTAAATTAACACGTCTATGCCTACTAGCCAATACGCTTCAACTGTGTTTATTCCAGACTGGGCCCCAGGGAACACTGCAAACACATGTGGGCACTAAACCAAGCATAGGCAAATTTATTAGCTAGTTGATCATAAATAATCTTAAATTAAAAAAAAAACAAAACAAACAAAACAAAACAAACAACCATAATTCTCAGTTTATGAGGTCAAGAAGACTTGCTGCATCAGCACCCCGTGCAAAGCATTGGCCAATTTGATGTCTTCAGCTGTGCACCTACAGCACCCTCAGTTTCCATCCCAGTTGCAAAGAGGGTATAAAATACTGCTTCAACGCATTATTTGTGTTGATGACTTTTCCTCTTTGACACTTGGTCCCCATTGCCGCATGCAATCCCCAGCTGCTGTTGCTGTGGTGATCTTTTATATATCTGAGCCCTCTCAGACTGTGTGACATTCTCCACGCATTTTATCTTTCCCAGAGCAAGTTACTACCGCAAGGGAGGAAGAGCCATGCTTCCTGTCAAGTGGATGCCACCAGAAGCTTTTCTAGAGGGCATTTTCACCTCCAAGACTGATACCTGGTAACAGATGTCTTTTAGTCACTTCTGCTACTCAGTGATAAGGGTCAAATGTACTGCTCAAGAAAAAAAATGTCTGCTCAGCAGGAACCTTAAAAAATGTCAGAATTTCCCAGAAAAACATTAGAAGTCTTCCTTCTGCATTCAGTAGAAGCACAGCTAAAGAATTCTGAATAAGAATTAAAAAATCTATTGTAAACGGAGGTAATAAAAATTCACTATACATAAATGTAGAGTATCATATAAAGGCAATCAAGAAGTGAAAAGAGAAAGCAGTTTAGACTCCCAAGAAGTCTCAGTTAAAAATACAGACAAATACCGTCAGACACTTCCCTCAACCCTCAGTATCTGGCACTCAGTTTCTATCAGAAACGAGGCCTGCTTATGTATCTTGTAAATGAGTCTCTCTGTACCACCCAGGATTACTCTTTCGTGTAATTTTTTCCTGTTGTATATAAAATGACAGCAGATTTAATTAGAAGTCCTTGCTGGTTGCTGAGGAAACAATATTTATATATTGATTCCTCATGTAACTTGATCTTTCTTTAAAATAAGCACCCCCTCAGCAGTGCCACATTCACGCACAGGTGCTGGGGAATGGAAGCTTTCCAGTTGCTTAAGAACGCCTCTCTCCCTGTACAGTAGATTCTTCAAAATACTGTACCGAGACATTCCCTTAAATGCCACACTGACCCAGTTTCCTGAAGTTGTTAGTGACGCCAGAAGACAAGGGATTGCTTATCAGCGCCTGACTGGGAGCAGCCACTACTCAGTATTTTGAAGGAAAGTGCTACAGTTCCTGTAACAGGCTATTATAAGTAACATGCATGTACTGGAAATTTCTTCCACCTTTGCAGCAAAGAGTGACTCTTAAAATTCCGACCCTGCTGAAGTCCTGGCAGAACCCTCTTGACTCCTAAGTCATACATTATTTTTGGTGGCACTGCCTAACTGACACATGGATGTAAGAAAGGAGAGCGACCGTATCATTACAAAAAATAAGTGCTGCTGCCTTCTGTTTCACTGGATGTCTCTTACTTGATTTTATTCTTGAGCATCCTGTTCCCAAACATCGATTCAAACATCTCAAGTCTTCCCAAGCAAGGTAGGAATCTCCGTGCCAGATCCAACAGCTCTTTTCAGTCAGACCATACATAGCAAAGGGTGCTCTGGCATTTCCTGCTCTAGAAATGATGAATGCATCAGAAAGAACAACTTCAGAGTTATTCAAATATTTGGAGCTTGAGCAAAGGTTTTGATTGATTGGGGTTTTTTATATCAAAGTTGACTCATAATCACACTAATTGCACATTACTGTGGTTGGCCTACAGCTTTGAAAGGTTGTTGCTGTGGTGTTACCTACACAGCTTCGTGCCAGGTTTGTGGAGCACAAATGAAACCTAATTGGTATTGTTGGCTGGTTTCTGACACAGGTCCTTTGGTGTGCTGCTTTGGGAGATTTTCTCTCTAGGCTACATGCCCTACCCTTGCAAAACCAATCAGGAAGTGCTGGAATTTGTCACCAGTGGAGGAAGAATGGATCCACCAAAAAACTGTCCAGGACCAGTGTAAGTATTTCCTTACTCCCACAAGCCACGGGATAGTGGGTATCAAGCAGGTTAGACAAAGGCAGCTAGACACCTTCAGGCAGGGAATGGTGATTGCCCCCAGTGTTAGGCGGGTATTATTGAATGTCTCTTGAGCCTCTTGCACACAGCCTGGAGCACTACAGGATTTGCTTTAAGTACTGGTCCCCTAATGGCTCAGAATTCAAGGATGCAGAAGTGACATGTCTCTCCTTCTTCAGGCCATGTACCGAGTGCAGTTCCTCTGGACCCATCATCACTTCATACTGAAACACATTTTACATAATTATCTTTCTTGATTGATACTTTTTTATTATTATTATTTTAAGGTACCGGATCATGACACAGTGCTGGCAGCACAGCCCAGAGTATCGGCCAAACTTCTCCACCATCCTGGAAAGAATCAAGTATTGCACACAGGTATTTGCGCATGTCTTTGGTATCCAGGTGGATGATAATCCATGGAATGCCAACTATCCAAATCACTAGCTTTAGTGCCCAAACCAAGCGAAGAGTCCTGACAGACTGATCTAAATACTTTCCCAGTGGTGGTAGTGCTGTTGGCTCAACTGCTCTTGTCATTTGGGTGTTCTGGTATCTATCCTCACTCTCCCATCTTCAGCCCAACAAAAATGGGATTATACTGTTCCTGTGCAAGTGGATGCTTTCAGCTCTCAGCTTGTTCAGTAGCAAAATGTCCTTCATTTTGTGATGGAAAGGTATTTAGAATCTCTTTCAAGGTCCATATTCTGACCTTGCCTAATGTTGCTCAAAAGCCACAGCTGAGTTGGTACGGAGTGAGGAGGGGGGAGGATGAGATGGCATGGTGAGTTCACCATCTGGTAGCATTTTACAGCTACAGGCCTGGATCCAATCTCCCGAGGCAGAAATCACACACCAGTGACCCCCAGCTTAGCCACTGATTTCCATAAAGCACAGCCTCTGCTCAAAGGAAGCACGTAAATGAGAGCGCATTTTTGCAAGCCCCAACAGCGTGCAATATCCAGACGGCACATAGCACCTTGTACAACGTGCAGGGATAATGCCCAAACCTGGTATCAGCCTCTGCCAAAAGCTTTTTTGCTCTCATAGCTATTTCTCTTAAAATGCAGGTGTGACAGTCACCCTGGAGGTGCTCAGGGTGTAAGAGATTCTCGTCTCTCTTTTCAGGACCCTGATGTGATCAACACTGAGCTGCCCGTGGAGTGTGGCCCAGCACCAGAGGATGAAGGGAGCACAGTCATGCGCCCAAACATTTCCAGTGGGATGGTGCCCCTGTTGGTAAGCCCTTCTCTCACACCACAGGCAACGCCTAAAACACTGGACTCCCTCCGTGCTGGGCACAAACTTGTGCAGTGTCCACAAGAGCTACTGGTGGAGAACCTGAGCAACCGGACTGCTCGAGGGCCCAGCCTGCCATGCCTCAGCGATTTCAACAGCGGATCCTGGTTCCAGCAGACCTCAAACCCGAAGCTGGAGCTCAGCAATCCACCAACCCACAGACTTAAAAACAAAACGAAAAATCTTTGGAACCCAACCTATGGATCATGGGTGCTAGAGAACATCTGTCATTTCAGCCCCAGCTCTAAGCTCAAAGCAACTCCAGAGCGGGAAGATTCGGGCTTTGATGGGAATTGCAGTTCTTCTCCTAGCTCTCGGGCATCTCCAGCATCTCCAAGTCGAAGCAACTGCCCTCACCTGGATATTGGTGGGATTGAACTGGTGAAACTCCAGACTTTCCCCTGCGGCAATGTAAATTATGCTTATGATGACCGGTGCTACAGCACTGACCACCAGCCATCAGCTTTGGCAGAGGTCGGAGCAGCCGTGCTAAGGAGCTCCAGTCTGCACAGAGATGAAAAGCCTTTTTATAAAACAGAGAAAACATCAAGAGAGAGGGACTCTGGTCTGTCTTTGTCAGATGACCTGAGTGTTACTCCAGTATAACAGAAAGAGTTCTTCCAAAGATCAGGGAATGTGTGTGTCTGGAAGGACTGCTTCCTATTTCACTTACTTCCTCCATTTAAGTTCCTTCAAATGGGTGATGTTTCAACATCAGCGATGTTCTGCTTCCTCCTTCTACCTGCCAGATCCCCAGATCGTTAAAGACAGTTGCGTTTCTCTCTCTGTCCATCAGATGTGTTCCACTGAACCAGCTTAGTGGTGGAGGACAATGGCATTGCTGCTCTGGTTCAGAATACAATACTTAATGAAAGGCCTCTCTCTCAGTCTGCTCAGGTGAAAAGAAACGGACCTACCATCCAACCGCAGCATTTGGATGGAAATAATGACCAACACAGGTTGCGCTTCTTTCTGACCGAAGAAACCAAAAACACATGCTGTGCCAGCAGCAACCAGCTCGCAAAGGCTGCTATATTCCTGAAAGCTTTTTACAGTCCTGATGACTTACTAATGATGCTCATGCACTGTAAGGGAAGTAAATAAATAGCAGCCACATTTGCATCTGTTTTGTTAGCGGATCCTGTGCAAAAACATGAAAACAGAGCTACTGCTCAAATTGGAAGCAGTAGGAAGGATGAAAAAAATCCAGGCTCCTCTGAGCATGTGCTTTGAAAACAAGCAATGAAGAGGAAATCAAATTTACTATTGAAAAAAAAATAGTTGGTGGAGCTGGTAGTATCCCTTTGAATAGTGGCGGAAATGTGCTGCTTCCCTCATGGTGTCGCTTTCCTCACAGCTCCTGGTGTGGAAGGGGCAGGTGGTTGTCCAAGAAAGGCTGAGCTGCATGGAGTGATGAGAGATGGACTGTCTTTATCTTTTAATGGAACTTACTTGGGATGAACTTCATTTTTGTAAGTACTTTGATATTCAGAAGCAATTTCCTGTGCTATGTTGGTAAGCACCAAGCTGAGGTTCTTGGGTAACTGCATGTGGTGCACTGGAGTTGTTCTTGGTTTTAATACCTACTCCTCTGAGGCAGAAACGAAGTAATGCAAAGGAGGGGCAGAGTGAAGGGGAACCTAATACAAACACTACCTTACAGAGCCCTTTTTACACAGGAAGGTAGAATAGCTTGACCATTTGAGAAAGCTAAAATCACGGCTTGGCTTTGCACACCTGAGCAGGTCATCATTTCTTCTCGCCTTCCAAGCATACAGACTTGCTGGTAAAGGTAGTTGTTGTTTGTTTTGAAGACAGCTCATTTCTAAGGCTTTCTTCTGTTGCCTGGGGTCTAAACTGATGTTTACAGGTTAAAGCCTGCAAAATAAGGAGACTGAAAAAGTAAATGATTTGGATTAAGCCTGAACAGTCTCGGAAGCATTTTGTCCTTGTCCCACTCCTGACTTTTGCACTGCCAGCCTGCGGTGGCAAATTACATGCTGCCTTCATGTGTAATCAAGTTGTATGGTGAGGTGTCAGTCATAGACTCTGGTTCCTTTCTGAGGGAAGAGGTGCTCGGGTACAAGCTTCATGCGTAGCCATCAGCTGCATGTACAGTCTGAAGATGTGGGCTGGCAGGAGAGGGTTTGCTTTGACCACACAGGCTTCCTGCGCCATTCAGGGGTGGACACTACTGCGATGTGGAACACAAAAGCACCGAGTGAAGAGTCTGAATCCATTTGAGTGGAATGCGTCTTCAGCTCAGGTTTATGCTTTGTTGGTCTGACTTTGTATCTGTTCCAAGCTGCCTACAGTTTTAGGCCTTTGGCTTTAGCATGAATAGTTTTACATACCATCATTCCCAGACCTGCGTGGTGATGATGGCCGCCTCTCAGCAATGACCCGTATGGTATGGAAGTAATTCCAAAGCCATGTTGGGAAATGAGAGGTGGCTGGAACAGAGAGGTCCCTCTGTGCGTGGGCAAATTCCAGAAGCAGTGTGGGGACTGATGGGCTTTGTGACTGAGGGAGATGGTTGCCCTGGCCTCATGCCTTTCCTTCCATTTCACCTTTGCTTTAGCTCTCTGGCTTCTCTCAAGTTTAGCTCATTGCCTGTCCTATCTTATGTCCAGGAGCTGCTACAGCCCAGTCAGCTGAGGCAGGAAAGCCCAGGTAGCAGGAAGTTTTCTCATTCTTTCCTCTTGCAGAGGCTAACATTTTCTGGTCATGTTTCAGGCTGGCCACCTCTGGAACGTGCTAGTCAGAATAAATACGTCTACTCTTAGCTAACTGGAATAACATAACTTCATCTTCAACAACCTTGCCTTTTGGATTACGTTAGTCCTATGGTTTATGCATCAGTAGTTTTTTCCCCGAAGGCGAGCTAGCGAACTCTCCAACAGTTGTGACTGGGCGTCAGCAACTCAGCCCCTTCCTCCCTGCGTATGCGGCAAGGCCCCAGCAGAGTGCAGCAATCCTAGCTCAGCGGCAGTGGACGTGACCCCAGATCACTTTCCAGCCCCTGTTTGTAACAGGCTCCATCCCGAGCAGAGCACTGGTGGTCACGACCATGCTTCTGCAGGCCCATTATGACTCTGCTTCCAGTTCTCCTTGGCCATCGGCATGGGTGGGAAATCGGTAGTGAGGAGCGAAACACTGACTCGTTCAGAAGCCGAGGGAAGTTAACTGTACCGCCTTTTCTTCCTGCAGACGTTTTATAAAGTAGCAGGCACAAGCCAGTTCTTCATTTTTTGATGTGGAAATACTATACAATACCCGAAGGTTCTGGTGAGAAGCAGGTAGGATCCCTGCTGTCCATATGGTTACCCAGGTTGAGCTACCACCGTTTTCCCCACACACAGCACTTCCCTCAACTTAATTAATGAGTTTAGAAAGGCCAAGCTAGATAAGCCATTGAAAAGTGAAGTGAGAGAAGAGCACAGTTCTACCACCAATGCCACAGGCAGTGTTGGCTATGCCTTCACTTTATAAATAAAATGCAAGTTCTTCAGTCCAGAACTTTGGACAAACACCTGTTTTTACTGAATAGCTGTGTCAAGGTACTTATTTACAGGAAGAGCATAGACAAAGCTGCACTGAGCCAGAATAAAACTCCGTCCTGCCCCGTAGCTCATCTCTAAGAGTGACCAACAGCAGGGTGCGGAAGGGCGCCTGTAAGAGCAGAGTGAGCACGTGCTGATTATTTATTTCCTAGACACACGTTGCTGGTTTACAACAGCGTGTAGCTCAGGGATGTGCTGAGCCAGACGCACTCTCTTGTAACAGGACAGACCATGGAGCTGCACGTACCAAAGGGGCACTAAAAGGAGGAGCCAGGAATTTTAAAAGACTCTGCATTACCAACCTAAATTTTATATAGGCTTTTAACTCCCCCAAATGGAACTAAAGGTAAACGGTCTTTTGTCAGCACAGCTGCCATGAATCTTTTTGACCTGTAACAGTTTTTCTGGGCATATCTGCTCTCTTAGCTGCTTTTTAAAAACCCTCACAGATAATGAACTTTTAATTAATCTCCCAGAGGAAATAATGCTAACATTGCTCCTGTTGTGATGCTGAGATGTGACGTGCTGTCCAAATCATATTATCTAAGAAGAAAAATAACGATCACGGTGATGTATAGTACAACCTTCAGTCCTACAATTCTGAGGCTGAAACTTACTCTTCACACAATCACAGATTTCACAGTGCTCAAATTGCTACCATTTCAAAATGTAACTTGCTTGAAACTGTTTTTTAAGGAGACACTTTTAGTGCATAATCAATGAGTTGAACCCATAGTGTCAAAATTAGATTACTTTGGCAATTGAAAGCCAAAACCCAATTTTGTTTCCATCAGGAATGACATGAGCTGGAGATCTGGGTTAATTCAGTCCTGTAATCCATGTGAAAAGTCTTCCAACACTTCCCCGCTGGAGAAGCAGCCATTTATAGGATTATTATAAATTGCTCTTCCTGATGGGTGTCTGTCTTTTAACGTGTTACCAACTTCTTTTTAGATTTGTGTGTATAGAGTTGTTGGGGTTTTTTTCCTTCTGGGCTGAGCATTTGTACTTTATGTTGCTTCACACAACCTCATACCTACATTTTGAAGTGGGGACTGAATAACAAAAGACGGAATAATAATGCAAAATTCAATTTGTCTTTCTCCGCTTTCTTTTCACATTTGTTGATGTTCTTGCTTCTGATTTCTTTGTTGTATTTTCTCTCCTCAACGTGTGTTTTGTACCTTCATTTTCCCTTTAAAGAAACAGAATTTTTAACTGCACAGATTTAAGGTGTCCGCCTCCTATCAACCCTTTTCCTAAGTTCTCCGCTAGTTTGCCAAGGGGCAGGTGTGCCCTAAGAAAGCTTCGCAAGTCTAATGAAAGACTTATGGGCTTTCGCAAGTGTAACTTATTCCACCTCCAACACCCTCCCCCTACTTACCCCAAAGAGAAGAAAACGCTGCTGCTGGGAGCACGGTTCTCCCCAGCGTATTTGCATCTCCACCGCTCTGTCAGCCAGGGACCACGCTGTCTCAGACCCTCGAGCAGCAGAGCTCTGCGAGACCGTTTTTCCTGTAGACATGTCCTTGCTCGCTCTCCTCCTGGCTGCCTGCCCTTTTCAATCTGACGCAGAGACCTCAGGCACGACATCACTAACATCTTCCCGTGTCGTCACATGACTTTCTCATTTAGTTGTATTGGGTTTGATTTGTCGTTACCTCTGACCACAGCAGCACTTCTTGCCAGCTTACCTTTCTGGGTGACTACTGTACATACACAGATGACACGCCTGCTTCTATGCAATTTAAAGCTGGACAAGTGTATACTTCTATATTTGCAACACAAAATAAAGAGACGCTAATGGTGGCTATTTGTTTCCCTCTCTGCTAAGTACTCTCTGCACGCAGGTAAGAGGACATTCTCTCTTGCTGAGGAGTGTTGCCAGTCCCGGAGGGTTGACTGCTTGTTCCCTGCTGCCACACAAAACTGCCCCGTGGAACAGCTCCGAGTCTGCCACGTGCTTTTTGATGCACAATTTCTTGATATACTGTAGGCTATGAACTGAGATTTTTGAGACAGAGCTTACCTCAAGCTTTATGTGGATCAGGTTCTAAACCAAATGTAACCAATGGGTTTTGGAACCAAGCTCCAACGTTAGCTTCTAGATGTCTTTTAGAACCAGTTTTGTTTTAGGAAATAATAGATGCTAAAGACTAAAAGCACAAGAAACACTGAAATAAATAGGTTTTGTCCCTTCTCTAAAGAAATTCTTGAAGAAAAGATATGACTGTCCTGTGACCAAATCACAGTGGATGTTTTTTTTCCTTCAGTCTCATTTATTTAGTAGCATACACACTTCAGAGTAACAAACCACCAATACAGTCAATGTCAAAAGTGACCATGGTCAGCATTGCATTGTAGTGTTCAGAACGGATGCGCTGTGGATGATACAGGCCATTTGATCTCAGTACCTTAAGAATAACAAATAATAACAACAGCAATACAAAAAAAAAATAGCAAGAGCCCTCTGAGATACTTAAGGGTTTGGTCCAACTCCCATTGAAATCTTTCCCTATAATAGGAACTGGATCAGACATTAAGCGAATTTCCCCCTGTGTAAAATTAAGAGGGATTTAACTTTTACCACTTTGGTTAAATTTCATCCAAATTTATATCCTTGTAGGGCCCCAGCACCCATAATTTTTAAACTTAGCTGATGTATTTCTCTGTGCATTTCTTTCTATATTGCACCTTCCTCCAAAGAATCTCACAGCATCTTGCAAGCAATAATGAAGGACGGCCTCACACCATTCCTGTGAGGTAAGTAGGTACTATTCCCATCTGTAAAATGGGAACAAAACTGAGGCCTAGGATAGCTGTCCAAGGCCAAAAAACCCAAGTCACTGACAAAGCTGAGGCAGCGAAGTCCTGCTGCTAGATTCACCCAGGAATGCAGCAGCTACAGCAGTAAGCATTGCTGCACTAACAACTAGTGAGTTTAAAGACCCTGGTGCGTCAGTCAGTCAGAGGTTAGCTGTTCAGCACCAAAGTGCCTCTGGGCCAGCACATCTCACCATGCTGTGGAAACACACGTGCTCTCAGTGTCTCCGGAGTGAGGCAATATCTCAGCGGAGGCATTAAAGAACTACATTCTGGACTTTTGTACGTGAACAAGTACCTTGGTTGTCATGCATCAGCTCATGTCACATGCCTGTGCAAAGGCATCATGCTGACCCTCTGGTAAATAAAAGCTTATTCAAGGCAACTTACCCCATAGTGAGAGAAAGGCGGCTGTGCTGCTTCCTCACACTCGCAAGGGGGTGTACACAGACAGGCACTCTGGGCCAGCTGATGTGAATCAAGGTATGTAACTAACTTACCCCGTGGTAGTTTGCTCATAAGCTCACAGCCTCCAGCCCCTCAGAGCTCCAGCACTCAGCTGCAGTCCGACACTTGCGGTTTGCTAATGAAAAGCTGCCTCCTTTTCTCCTTTCCTTAACAGCAGCAGCAGATTGTGGCTTCTTCCCTTCCAATCCCTTAGCGTGCCAAAGGGCCATTTCAAAACTAACTTGCTAGAACTATTTATCATTTAGAATGAGTTTCCAGACCAGGGCCTGCTATAGCAGAGGTGTTCTTTTTTTCCCTGACCTTTTCAACTACTGCAGAGGAATGGATCATTCTCCATGTCCTCCCCCAAGACCGTGTACTGCCATGTACAGACAGGTGCCAGCAGCAGTTGGTTTTTTTGAAGCTACTGGTACCACATTGCTTCTAGTTCTCCCTTGGAACTGGACAGTCATTCTAAAAGCTTGTCTCATTTCTCAACTGCCATTCGAGCATCAACTTTTACCCTCTAAATCTCCCCTCTAGAAAATAAGTTACACTGGTGCAAAAGATTCACATAAGTGGTAACAGAAGAAAGCAATTTTTAACTCTGAAGATTAATTAGGCAAACCACTAATGAATTCTATCACCTTAACAGTCTCATTTCTAACTTTTCTATTTTATTTAATTTATTTTAGGACTGCTTGCAACTGCAGTCTCATCAAAAAGGTACTGTTATTCAAGTCCTCCCCTGTGAGACCTATTTACTTCCTATTCTCCTTAAGCACTGCTAACCCATGGCTTACCTGTTGGCTGCAGGAAAGGAGGAAGACTTTTTTTTTTTTTTTTTTAAATTGTATGAAAGTCACCACAGATTAATTTGTCATCTCATAGCAGTTCAAAAGTTAGGAGGCATCTGGAATGATAGTATCTGTGCTCTCTATTGAAACCTCACTGTCACTTAAAAAAAAAAGTGTAAACTCTCTGAAACATCTAAAAGTGGAAAATTCATTAACATACTATCATGAAAATAAAACGGAGAGGGACTCTGGGGGGCCACAGAAGTCTGAATTTGCACTGAACTGCAAAAAATAATTACCAGTTTCAAACCACTTCTGTTTTAGGATGAAATGTTTCCATGTGTCACTACTTCCTACAGAATATCCACTCTGTCATCTAACTTTTAGGTCACAACTGAGCTTGAATTTTTAATACTGCTGTTTTGTTTTGAGGTGATGAAAAAGTTTTAATTAAATCTGACTGATCTCTTAGTACAGTAGTGTGTTATCTAAAGTAACTCCTTTTAGAAATTATTTTAGGCTCTTCGATTCTAATTATGTTAAATTTCCTTCCAAATCTGGACTCTACAGTCTTTTTTTGCTCATGATCACAATTATTATTGAAATAGCAGTTTCCCAAAGCACAGGGTCACCTTCATATATGCTAAAGTTCTCAGAATCTCTCCTGAGCACAGGACACCAGCAAAAGACAGCAATTTCTGATCAATGTGCATTACCAGCTTTAGATGTTGAAAGGGGATTAACAAGCAAATAGTAATGTAAGTCTCGTCCTCATTTTGAAAACTGCATCATGTTATTAATGTTAACACCTGGAATGTGAGTGAACATGTGAATACTGATAGTATTTATACTGCTAGTATTTAAAGAACTGTTCAAGTGACTAGAGGCAACCAACAGAGAAGGTATGTGAAGCCCTTACAAGAAATCACTTCAGTCTTTCTTGATTCTAACCTAAACACTGTGAATTTTCTGTGGCTGTGCCCGGGCCACAGCAAAAGAAGAATGAACCACAGACAGCCCTGCGATTCCAGACGGGGACTAGGGGATGTGATATATTGACATTCCTTCACCCAAACTGCCCTGAGTTAACAGCTGATACCTTGGAGGAAGGATGCCCGGGAATTATCTCATCATTAGTGTAATCCAGTGAACGCAGAAACGTTACCTTCCTGATCACTGCGCCAGTCTATACACTGAAGTGGCAGCATCGTATTTAGGAACAGGAACATGGCCAAGAAGTCACATGCACTAGGAGACAGTCAAACCGTGATCTTAAGAGATCACATTGGTTGCTGGCTATTAGTGCGAGCGTGTGTGTGCACGTGTATAGGGGTTTCATCTTTAAAAATAAACAAGCCTTGAAAAAACCCTTAGTTCCCTCGTCTGTGTGCGAAAGAGTCACTACCGATTTTCAGAACCGCAGTTCAGCTGCAAGAGGCCAAACTTGCCAAGCCAGGCACTTTTCCAACAGCCCACCCAGTCTGAAAGTCAAATGTTTCTGGAGACAATAGGCTGCTATTCTCTCCCTAGAGTATTTGTAATCTCCTGAGAGGCTACATAGAAAGCAAAGGCTGTTCTTGGATAGAAGTGAATCAAGGCTAGGGCAGGGAAGAGGAGGAATGGTCAACAGCAGTTACCACATCCAGCCACTACCAACTGCTGCCTCCCTTTGCTCCAGGTTTCTTGTGATTATCACCGTTTCCACTTCGTGCACACTGTAACACAATGCAGCAGAAGTTGTTGGTCCCACCTGTCAGTGTACACAGGAGCAACAAGACTTGGAATTAGGGGAAAAAACTCACTCTTGCTGGTTTCACAACTATGGAGTTCCCTGCAAAATTGTCATTCCTACCCCGCGTCTCCACGCAGTTGCTCTGGTTCACTAAAAGGTAATCTGGAGTCCCATCTGTTTGCCAGAAGTCAGAATCATTCTGGTTTACCATACAGACCTCTTGACTCATGCTGGTGTGATTCCTGAGTATGGAGATCTTCATCCTCTGAGGACCAGTCTGAAGCTAGGCTGGTGCAATGCAGACCAATCTGGAGTTATTTAGGTTCATAGAGGGCCGATGCAAAGTCATTTTGATGACTAACTGCTGGGTTCTGGATGCAGCTCCCTCTGCACTGATGACCTCAGGAGTTTGGAGGGAGTTAAAGGTTCCTTCTAACTGAGTGATCCCAGTAGAGCAGAAAGTTACAGAGCAGCCCTGCAAGTTTTGTGCCATTCTCAACTCATCTTTCAGTGATGCTTTCCAAGATTCCAATCAAATTGTCCAATCCCAACAAGTACCCATCCTCCCTGTTGCCTTCTTGCCAGGGGATCCTGTGATCCAGTGTCTGCCCATCAGGGAGAAGGGTGGTCTTTCCAAAATCGATCAGCCACACATTGGCATTCCCACTGCTATCATGTACAAAAAGTAGTGAACTTCCAACGACCTGGAAGACAGATTGAGATGATGTCATTAAAAACACATCCTTAGCTCTCCCCCATCACTTAGCGCTTCCCACTACGAAGACCTCCTCAGATGACCTTCTCACCTGTGACCCAACAGACTTTTGAGCTGCACTTACACACTGACAATTTACACACCCCATTTGCATAACCGTATCAATCAGTAATGTATAAATGGGCATGCAGATAGGAAAAGGGACCCAGTAGACAAAGGGAAGAAAACCAGTTCTCCAGCTCACTTGGCAGCAGGTCTCAATTGGAGCAATTCAGCAAAAGCCAGTGACTGCTTTCAAAGGAAGACCATGACCTATGATTAACAGAAATGCCTCTAGTGACAAGAAGAAATCAACAAGGTAAAATAAAATGTCTGATCTCAAAAGCTTGAGCTGTAAGAAGCAGAACTGAGAATGCTAATGATGCCTTCTCCGCAGCAAAGCATACAAGGAGAACATATAGAGTAGAATTATATAGTTTTTCAACGTAAATCCAGCATAACTAACAAAGCCTTCATTATCAAACTACAGCTGAATGCCACTGTACCAAATGCAGCTTCCATATTACTGTTCCCCCATAAAGATTCCCGCTGGAACACACCAAGATTAGAGAAACCGCAGGAAACTCATACTAACAAACCATTCCCTGCAGCAGCCCAGACCTCTAAGTGCTGGGATGTTATGAAGATGGGAGGATTTATTATTCTTCAACGGGTTCAGTCTTCTGTATCGTGATGGAGGCTTTGAGGTGTCTGCGTTGTTAACATGTATTAGTTTTCTTCTACTATGAACTCCTTTCTACTAATACAGCAGGCTATTCTGAAGTACATCTGAATGACCAAACGAAGCAGCAATGCACCTCAACAGCTTTACGCTCACTGCTCACCTCATGTCGCTTGAAGAAGTCTGAGGATTCAAGAATGATATGAATTTCCTGCAGACGCTTGAGGTATTTTTTCTGGAGGAAGAGGAGAAAAAAACAACGTATAAACATTTAAGTAACGAATGAATGAAGATACCCTGTTTACAAACATCAATATAATGAAGAGATCATGTTAATTTTAGGCTAGAGGTGCTTCAAAACAACAGGTTCATCATTTGAAAGTCAATCTGAAAATACACTTCAACAGGCTTTCATAGTGAATGAACAGACTGGAGTTCCTCTGCTGCATGTGTTACACCAAGCATACTTCTCTCTCTTGCTTCGGATGCAGTGAGATAGCACCTGGCTGCACACTTTCTGCACCTCTTTTTTTTTTTTTTTCTTCCTTTTTAATAAAGAGAAAAGTTTCAAGCAATTAAAAATCTTTCAGTTCTCCACAGTGAGAGGAAAATGAAATTGTGTTAGAGAGACAAGGCGCTCCAACCATAGCGAGGGGGAATAAAAATTTAAAAAAAAAAAAAAAAAATCAAGGCCTAATGCATAAAGCTCTAGTATACATTTTTAATGCTGCCCTGTGTTACCAAGCATGCTCCTCCTGGAGGGCTCATCTGCCTTCACAGTGGCTTCTACACTGCAGCAAAACACTATGGCATCCTTTGAAGTTCCAAAGACAAGAGAAGTGTTACGCCATCTACCACATGCCTGCTGTGCTACCCGTGAAGTAGCACACAGGAATTGCTCTTTGAGGCAAGTCTCACACATAGGAGCACAGTCAGCCACCAATCTCACTTCCTGCCCCCGTGCTCTGGTTTTATCCTCTCCAGACTGAATTCCCAAATCACAAGTTTTCCTGCCAACACAATCCTTCCTTAGACATCATCATCCCTCTGGTGCATCTAACACCCATGGTCGAAGCTGATGGCAAGCCGTAAGTTAGCTTGACTGACATTTTGCTACCACGAGGAACTTGAGGTGAACTCGTGGCAAGAGCTGATAGAACTGGTCTCAGCCAACTACTTCTCACAGCCCACCAAGTCCCCATGTCCACTCCATCTGCTGAGAGGGACTGGAAGTCCAAACCATTTTCTTCCTCGGTAGTTTAATTGATCTTTCTTGTACCAGAGGAAGCATGGCCCTGAAGCACGTTCATTGGATCAAAGATCAGCGAACCTGAAGAGTTCAGACTCACCAGAATAGCTGTGTTGCCCTCAATGAATTCCACAAAAACCTGTAGAACTTGCTCCTGTGTCTTTGTAGTTTTGAAGTTTGTGTTACATGTTCCATCTGCCTTCTGCACAAAAACACACAGAGAGGATTTATACTACACACATATCATTCCCCTCATCAGTCAATCCTCTTGAACGATCAGCAGCTCAGCTCTTGCTAACCAGGTGAAAGTGAGCAGTCGAACAGGAAGAGAGCAGATAAACCAAGCAAGAAGTGGAGGAGAAAAGATACCAAAGCTGATTGGATAACTTTAAATGGCACTTCATTTCCTGTTGAGTGCAGTTAAAAAAAAACAACTCACGATATTACTAGCCTGCAGGAGGGTTTTCTCGCATGTCAGTACTAGCAGTGCAAAGTTCAATGGGGCAAACCACAGTGACCTCTTTGGTTGTCCTCTCATCTAGCCTGGTGTAGTCAAACCCTGGCTGGGAGTGTAAAAGGGGAACGTTTTCAAACCCAATTTTACTAGTCCTTTTTGTTTGGGTTTTTTTGTTTGTTGTTTTTGTTTTTCATAGGGGAAATCAAAGAATTGCAGTTAAGACTCAGTTCCCAATATACGTTTGCACATTAATGTGACCTAGAAGTCAGAGAACGGAAAGCTAGTTGCAGCCAAGAACAACTCGGGATTTGCAATGTTAGCAGTGACAGAAATGCTAGCAGTGACAAAGCACGCGTGCGAATTCTGGCAAAGGACAGTGCGGGCATGCTTGTACCCAACGGCGTCCTGGAGAAATTCCGAGTATTTTTGTGCTAGCGGTACAACTCAGTACAGAAGCATCCTGCTACTGAAAAAACAAGTCTTTTTACGTGCTAGTAGCGACCAGTTTGTGCTGGCGAGGCTACAAGTAAATAAGAGCAGTGCATGAATCGGAGATATCTGTCAGCATAGACTATATGAGTATGCATTTCCCCAAGAACATCCCTGTTGCTTCAAGAGACACAAATACGAGCTTTTAGGACACACATATAAAATACAGCAATTATTGCACTTGGTAGCCTGTATCCACTAAAAGCCTGCAAGATTATCAAACTGTCTTCCTCTCCATTGTATCAGTCCAATGAAATCCTTCATTTCCATTATAATGAGTAAATCAACAGGTCATCAAAACGTGTTCCCTTCTACGTGTTAAAAGACACTGCACCAAAACTGGGTAAATTCAGCTCCAGTCTCAGCAGGTGAAACACTATTTACTCCACAGCAGAACTCGGCCCCTAGTATATACACGAAAAAAATCTGATAATGCTAAATTTCCAGATTTATCATGCAAGAGAATGAACTGACTGAATGGCAAAGCCATGCAGAACAGCCTCCCACCTACCAGACTTTCTAGCAGCAGAATAAACAGAATTTTATTCCAAGGCTGTGGGCCAGATACAAGTGTGGCATGTCAGCCTGATGAGATGTGTAAGTTATGCAAGAGAAGTTCAGCAGGTAGGCAGTGAAAGTTAGGAGCCATCTGATCTGATGTATGATAATACTCAACAGCACATAGAAATTTGGAACTTAGTCTGATGCCTCATACCTCTTCACTGTAGTAAGGTTGTTTTAAAAATAATCTCTCCCCGTGCCCCAAATCCCAGAGCAAAGTCTGAAATAGCTGCTGTTTTTTCACTTTTCATCTTTTTTTTGTCTGGACAGACTAGTTGCTTACTTCCCTGTTGTTTAGAAACACTTTTATGATTTTGTTCCTTTGCAGTGGTTGGCAGGAAACGTAACTGCTGCATGTCTTTACTTGCTACAAACAACACCTAGATTTTGAATGGCACCATCCCTCGTATTCTATACCAGGTCCTTGCAACAACTCTGGATGTACCTGATCCCCAGGAGGCGCTTGCCTGACTTGCTCCTTGAAGTCACACCTTTGTCAGGGCCTCCACATACCTTCCTGCACAGCCGAGCAGTCTGTCGCACAGTGCAGCCAGCGGGCCACTTGCAGCACTTCTCATTAGATGCGACAGTGACACGGCTAGCAGGAGGGCAGGTTTGGCGGCTCCACAAAATAGTGCTACCTGTCTTAACCTGTGTGGTCTTGCCCAGATTCCTCTGCAGACTTCCCTTGAAGGGCTCTGGGTTAAGGTCGTGACCTAAATGGATTCACAAAGATTTATGAATCAAATCTGATGTCCTCCTGGGAAAATGGCTATCCCTGATCTACAGCTAAAGGAATGACACCAAAGGGAGAAGTAACTTCCCAAACTGCACAGAGATGCAGTGACAGAATGGGAAGCAAGAACTCCTGATTCTCAGCCCCACACATCTCTGCTGTACAAAACTAGTAGCTTAGCGTTGTAGAGACAATGTTTGTGATGCCTAGCCTTCAGACAGCCCCTTCCAGAGAGGAAACCTGCATTCTGAATCTGGCAGGCACAAGAGATTGAGCGTCAGGTGCCAGCTGTAAGGAAACCCAATGGTTTGAACTATTTTTGGTAAGAGGAGGAGTGACAAAGCCCATAAATGAACCTGTCTTGATTTCAGCGATATGGAAGCAAGGCAAGGAAAAGAGATGGATCAACCTAAAGAGAAAAGGTGAAGAAGGAATGCGTATGGTGAATCAGATCTCATTTATTGGCAGCCACTTCACAGAAGGGCTTCTACGATTTCAGTTTCTTTGCTTCCACTTCTTACTCCAGCAGCCACAGGGCAGGAATATTCCTGAATAACCAAACCCAAAGTATCTGCTCAGCTAACTCCAGGAGTTACCAGTATAATCAGGGAGAACAACCCATTTTTCCCATCAACCACTAGCTGGCACCACTGACCCTTACAGGCTCTCCTCTCAAAACGGGGATCTCTGCAGCACGGCTTCACTCCTCTGCAAATACACAGAACTGGACATACAGTTCAGCTACAGTGAAACAGCGTGAGGAGTACAGACTAGCTGTATTGCTCAAACAACTCACTTTTGTCACCATTTCTCCATGTAAAAAAATAAGACAACGGTACCTACATCCCTCATAACAGCACAGGGAGACAGAGGAAAAGGTAATGTACTGGAGTGCTCCAAAGCAAATAAAAGATTAAGTATTTGTGTCCCGTTCTGCACAGTTACAGCATTGTCTCAATGGAGGGAAATATCACGCAGCCTGCGTGCCATACTGCTCCTACACACCTCCGATAACCAGCCAAACCACAATGAACAAGCCAGGAGGTTTTACTGGAGCTCCCCTGTGCTCCCTTAGCTCAGTCACTCTCCAGGACTCAACATAAATCTGTAAGTCTTCTACACTCACCAACTATCTTTCCAAGAACATATGTAAAAGGTCTTGAGATCATCTGGGTTTCTGATTCCATTACACAGAGCATCCAAAGCCCTAAGTGGTTTAGGAATAAAACAGGTATCTTGATAACAGCATTAGATGGCTAAAGGGTAGGACAGGAAGTGTCTTGGCTGGACTGGAGCCAGATCATCTACCACCCAGACAGTTCCTGCATGAGGATGCCTGTGTCTAACAGCCAGGAGTGGGTGGCACACCGTACAGGGGGCCAGCACAGCATGAGCTGGAAGCCCTAGTTCCTGTATCACGGCAGGAGAATCTGTGAATGAGGAAGGGAGAAGACAACACAGGGAAGCAGAGAAGAAAGGAGTGGTTAAAGAGTCTCTGCTTGTCAGCATCACCCTCTTTTATCCCTTTCTTCTTCCTATGTGCTTGAACTATGAAACAAAAGCAAAACTAATCCAGATTATAATTTACAATGTCCTAACACACCCAAATTAAACATATATGCTCTGGGAACATCCTGAAATCACACAGGGTAACCCACGCTAGCTTCTTCATAGCTGTCCCATCATGGCCTTCAGGTAACAAGTACCCATCCAGGGTGCGGGTGGGTTTGGGTAGCCCTCACCATGCTCTGTGCTGCTACAGGTACACCACTATCTAAACCCAGGCAAACAAGTTTAAGGCCAGCTGTGACAGCCCTATGCAAGCAGAAGGCACACTTCTGGATTCCAGCACGTGTCAACATTCAAGTAGCTGAGTCGGGCAGCTGGTATTCTGAGAGTAGGTCCCAGTGGGTTTCTGGGTAGGTATCTGACATTGCTATGGGGCACAACAAATATAAAGAATTCATGGGTAGGAAAGAAAATTGCCAAGGTTCTTCTATGGCTGTAAAGCAGTATCCTAGGAATGGCATAGGGGCACAAACTTATCTATCAAGAACAGCAGATGGACTTTATTGATGGAGAAATTTTATTTTTGGTTGTTTTGGCTTTATTCCAGCTCCATCTATACCAGGTATTGTCATGTACTTAAAAGGAAAAGGGGTTTCCTCAATCCCAAGAATATCTAAGCTAATGCTTTTAACATGCCTTGCAAATAAACATAACTGGAACAAAAACACTTAACTGTGATTCACTTGGAATAAATACGTACAGTGCCTAGATAAAAAAACTAATTGCATGGGGAGACGCAGTTATTCCTTCAGTTCTGAATTCTTCCTTATAACAGTCTTATCTTCACTCTATCTACACTGTGTACCCGCTTGAGTCCTTCCTCCAATGTCTCTGTGGTTGAACCAAGTCTGGCTGACATGCCTTTGATGCTTACCTTCATTGACACTACTCTGTTATAATTACAATGGATGCTTTAAAACCACAATACACTCTGTGGTTTCAATTAGCGCATTTTCACATAATCCTTTGGAAAACCTGGCTACTGATGCGCACTAGCTTTTTGATTAATCAACAAATCAAGCACATTTTGGTCTCCAAGAACAGGCAGAAGTGAAACTATTACCTTAATCCCCTCAATCCTGAAGCCCAGGTTGGCACTAGAGCTGATGGTTTCCCTCCACTGCATGTATCGGGGTTTGGTGACAGCATGCTGGGCATTTTCTTCAGCTGTGGGAGCAAGAGGATCCACTTCGATCATTTTCTTGTACATGTCCTTACGCAGCTTTGGTTTCTCACGGGCCTTAGTCAACTCTTCCTCCAGGTATGTCCTGCAAAAACATCGCATCCCAACAAAACTGTAAGGACTCCCCAAACATTTCTTTTTACAACTTATAAAGTGGCCTCAAGAAATGTGAGCCAGGAAAGTAAGTGTTATCATTACCCCAGTTTTGCATACGGGGAAACTAAAGAACACAGACTAATGACTGCACAGGCATATTTAGTGAAACGGTCGCAGGAATCGGGAACTGTGTCATTCACTTCTCGATCTAACTATAACTTTACTTACTGTTACATGTTATTGTTACGTCCTGCTTACAGAATGGAAGAAAGCTGAATTCCTACTGTGCCGTGAAATAGAATTGTAATTTCAGAGGACAATTAGGAGAGATCACTTACAATGAAATCAGAAGCAAATAGGGCTGCTAAAGTCTTACTGTCTTCTCTCTCCTCAAAAAACCTAACATCAGTTATGTGTGGTTTTTTTAGGCCTCAGAAAGCAATTAAGGTTTTACTTAATGCATCAGACAGTGAAAGACAGAATCACTCTTCATACAGTAAAAATTAAAGAGTAAAGCAGATTATCTGAGCAGTTCCAAACCAGAAGAGGTAACTGAAAATGGGAAGGTGAAGGGTGACAAACCTTCCACATTTTGCTGTTATCACTCAACCCCGTTAACCTAGTAACCATTAGAAAGGCACCATCCATGTTCTCTACGTTCCACTGGACTCCTAGAGGTTGTCTCTCTCCACAAAGTTTGCACTTTGTCAGGCGCCTGGAGTCTACTTTCTTCATCACAGTGTAATAAACCAGGCTGGTGTTTAGGAGATGCTGTCACTCATTAGCAGAATGTCACCTACTGTGAATAAAATATGTACTGCTGCAAATCCTTCTCCTCTTTCTTCTGGGCATACCAGTGCTACACATTTCTACTCTGATTTAGTTGACAATTCATTTAAGATTCTGCATCTATTTGAAAAGGCTTGTCTGCACTCCCGTAACTCATTTATGACAATAACTCTTGAGCATCTGAGGTGGCACCCAAGAGATTACTATGACAGTTCATACCTCTCTGTACTGTTACTCCAGGCTCTCAACAGATTCCTTATCTGTTTCTTATGCTTAGATAACATTTTTGAGTTTTTCCTCTTAACCACAGACAAGAAAAAGAAAAGAAAGTGAGAATCTGGAGAACAAGGTGACAGCATCATGGAGATGTCAGAGTAGGGAAAAAACACAGGTCAGTCCTGAGCAGATGGTCAACTCTTTTCTTTACAGAAAAGATCGATACCAGTGAAGACTCATTCAAGCATTGGAAATGGGCTTTCACACTGCTATTCAGCATTCACATTTGGAGATGGGAATTTTACTCTTTGTGGGGCTTTTTGAATCACTGCACACACAAAGATTAAATGAACTGGCAGTGAATGAATCATGCAATTTTTTCTCATGTATTATCATGCCACTGCAGAGAAACTTTGTCTTAAATCACCCCTGAAAATATCTTGATGTGGATAGTTTTTGAGGCTATAGATCAGTCAGTTTCCAGAATCCACATACAATCAGGCAACAATGGGACATACTCTCCTCTGGTTGTCCAAGGCAATTGCCAAACCAACAACAGGTTGTCTGGACTGAATCCCAAGGCTCCAAAAATGTTACCAAATTGCTCCATACAGAGCACGACCACATCCCCCCCTTCCCCCACTTCCTTCAAATGCATTTGGGTTAGAAAGCATTTTCTCTTTCATGTACCCCACCTGATCCCCATCTTGCAGTCCATTACACAAGGCCCTTCAAAATCAGTAAGCAAGTCATCCAGCTGAATGTAGGTCTCGCCATCTCTCTCCACCACACCATGGAAGCAAGGGACGCAGGAGCGTAGTGGGTCTTTCATCAATCGCTCAAAACACTCCTTTTCATTCTCTGAGAAGCGTTTGAGAATCTTCCCACTATCAGCTGCCTTGAAACTCCCTAAAAAGGAAAATCAAACACATGCTGACAAGATTGACCCGCAAAAAAGAAAAACACCTTCCCCCACCACTCCAGCTTCATCTACTTCAGCCTCATGACACCAGTTAAAGATTTCCCCTGAACAGAAAAGATAACATGCTTTTCATAAAAAATAAAACACTCAGGACAAACACCGCCATTGGCAGTGAAAGTCCATTTGGATACATTCCCATGTCAGAATTTATAGCTTTAAGGAGTGCAGCTGCTCCAGGCCATCGTTTTTTTTCCCATGCTAAACTCTTGATAGGATATTAAACACTACTATACTTATTAAAATGCACAAGAAGAAGCCACGAGCCAGAATTCATTAATCCTCTGACAGGCTATTTTAAAGCTGCGTAACGCTGCCAGTGTTGGCTTTGTCCTTAATCCTCACATAGGGCATACCTGCTGAGTGTGCACGTACTGAGGCAGTACGGTCAATCAGTGATCGTTAAACAGCCGCAAACAGGCCAGAAGCCAAGCACTGCCCTTTCTACACACACGCGCAGCGACTGCGCATGCGTGTACCTCCAGGTACTGCCTCTTCTCCGGAGCCCTGCTAATCTGCAGGTACAGCCTGTAGTGCAATTGTTTTTTTACAACCCTGTGTCTGAATGGTATCCTGTACAACTGACAGTCTGCATAGGCCAAGGTCGGCAGTAATTAGACTCCAGCTGCAGAAGTCGCCCTCCTGCCCCGCAGCCTGCCAATAACGTCCGAGGAAAGTACACATTTCATTCAGAGGTACCCTTTAATCTACACAACCTAAAATAGGCACCAAAGTAGGAGCCTCATTAATCCTGGGGCTAACGCTGAACTTTTACCACAGCAGGATCCTTCAGCCATTGCAAACTGGTTCTTCTCTGACAAATCCTAGCACCAACACTGTCTCAGCACAAGGACGAGGGCGGTGATGGCCCAGGTTTTAGTTTATAAAGAACTTGTCATATCACAGAAGAACAGCTGCAAAAAGAACGGACTAAATGCAACCACAGAAAACTGTCTAAAACAAAGTGGAGCAGTATCTCTCCTAATCAGCTTCTAGTAACCTCTTAACCCTCCTCTTCCACCCTACTACACAAGCCTCCAGAAGGGTTAAGATTACACGACCAGTGCATCACTCCACACAGATCAAGCCAACCCCACGCACACTGTGATAAGAACTGCAATAAGACTGGGTCATCTTGGCACGCTGTGTGATACAAGCCAGCCTCACCAACACCACTGTGCAAAATGCAGCTACTCCATTTCTAGGACTAAATAAATTTCTCCGCACAGCTTTGAAGTGCATCATATTAGTGCATTAGCATATAAAGAGGTGGTTCAGGTACTGCATTAAAGCACGATGCAGCGTAGGTGCCTGCCCACATGTGTACTAATAAACCCCGCAGCAGCACTTTAGGAACAAGGGCTGCATAGGAATTAAATGAAGCACGAGAGAAGCGAACCTGATGACTTCTCTCTGTTGTTTTTTTTGTCTTGCCAATGAAACAAAGCCTACATTAGGAGCACACTTACCAACTTCTACAGACACAAAACTAGAACTAGCCGACTGAGCTGCTCCTTGCACTCATACAGTGAACAATGACAGACTCACAATGCAAACACCTGGTCAGCAAGTCCATTTTCACCAGATTTGTTTTCCACCCAAAGGCTTACACTCAGGTGAGGGGTTTGGGGTTGGTATTAGAAACACTGTCCTTGCCAGGGCTGAGGCACATACAGGCACGGACAGTAATCCTTCCCACTAGGGAACTAACATAGTGGATACTCAGTCAAGAAAGATGATCCCATACCACAACCAACAGCAACAGATGGACTAGGACTTCAACTCCCCAGTCCCTCTAACACGTATTTTACATATATCAACTTACAAGGATGCATTGGGAGCCTGGCCCTTCCCCAGAGTCTGACCATTGCTTCCTTGCTCATCTCATTATTCAGGTATATCACTCCCCCTTCCCTATCCCCACCACAACTGAAAGAAAGACGTTCTAGTTCACAGATTTATGTGATATTGCCTGCTTCCTTTTTACCTGAAGGAAGGAAATAAACACCGAAACACTGTTTTCCTTGCTGCTCCCATCCCCACTCCAGAGACAAACACATTGAAGATTTCCATCTCACCTGTATGCCCAGCCAGCTGCACCCATGAGTAGCGTTTCTTGAAGGGACTGATGACTGGTAAGTTAACCATGGTTTTAATTGTATGCCATGCCTTTTTCTGGAATACAAAGAAAAGAAATATTAAGTTGGGCAAAAGCTGAAATCCTGACATGCCACAAACCTACCACATAGCTTCATGCACATTGAATTGTTCCTTACTAATTTGTAAGTGCTCAAAGGTGGAACCACAAAACAGACACTATGATCACCATTGGAAAAATATGCACATAAAACCAAGAATGGACAAATACTTAAATATAATGCCCTACCATCCACAAGAAAGCTGACTGCAAGAAAGAAAAAAAAAAAGTCATACTGCACGTCACAGGCCTGTTCTTAGCCACACCTGACCCTCTCTGTGTCTGAGTCATGCAGTATGCGGAGAGCAGATGCTGAACATGCACTTATGTACATTTAAGTTTCCACGAGACATGAACACAAACTGTTTGCCACTGTCAGCAATACTTCCTTTCCCAGAGAACTTCAGCATCACCTCATCATTAACAGCTTCCTCCGAGTCAGCAGGTGAGTTTTACTGTGACAGTTGCATAGAAAATGCATCTCTACTTGGACATGGAGGTCACGCAGGTCCCTCTGCAACCACTGCCAGCGTGCTGTAGAATCTACTCCCACTCGCAGATTTCCGTGCTCCCTCCCCTCTTTCCCAATCTTGTTACTTTTTAACAAAGCTGGGCATTGCTCTGGCCACCTTTGGCTGCTGCACAGTGCAGCTGTCTGGATACCACTGCAGGCAGACAGGGAAACAGAACAGCTGCTCACAAACAGCAGCTGAGTGCTCTGCCACAAAGGTAGAAAGGGGGGAAAAAAAAAAAAAGTAGAAAGTGAAAAAGTCTCATGCTCTGGAAGTGAAACCCAGGTGGGAGAGAACCACAGCCCACTGGCGTTCATGTTACACTCTGAGGGATCCCAAAGTGCTTTACAAACAAGGACAGCAGGCCCATTTCTTCTGTCACAAGAACATGATACTCTGCTGGAGAAAAAAATGGAGCTGCACAGTACTTGTGCACAACAATTTAGTGCCGAGGGTTTTTTGCCGAGATCAAATATAGTTGGGGATTAGGCTGCATTTACAGAAGTGCTTATCAATGACCTAACCGGGATTCACCAAAATCAGAGGGAGGCATTGATTTCACTGAAAACAAGTTCAGGTCATTGCTCAACACCTGAAAAATCCACCTTCAAAACAACCATGTCTTCTCTAGCAGGGATATTGATCTGACGATTTAGGTGCTTAGGATACTTGATTTTTATTGTCTTCTACACTATACTTCTACAGAAGTGAAAAATACAAAAAGTGAAATTGTAGGCAATGATACAAAGGCAAAATGTAGCTCTCCGGATCACACTCTGACCTGGCCATCCTTCCCCAAACTTGTTCACTTATACCACGTTTCTTATAAAGCATCCTCTAGCAATGTTGGTCACTGTGTGAGGGCAAAACCCTGTGGCTGTCTTAGAATGTATCAAGAGGATATGTGAACTCACAGGCGCAACTGATCTTTCTTTTAAGGATTTGTCTTCACAAGAAAGTTTTAAGTTATGCTGCAAATTAAACTGACATAATATAATCACCATATGAGCATACTTATTATGAAATAAGATTGCTTCTGCCTACTTAACTTATTTTCGTTTTGAACACAGTTCAAGCTGAAATGAAGTCACTCTCGGTCTGATATAAGCGCCCCATGCAGCACTAATACTTTTGAAAACATAGTGTGCCAATGAGAGGAAGCATCCAAAGAAAATCCTGGATGTTTGAGAATAATAAAGACCCAGTTGCACTGACTGCAACTCCACAGAAGTTACTAGCTCTAGCTGAACTCCAGTTTCATAAATACCTTCTGTGGGTTTAAATGACCCTTTCATATTCTACGTTATTTGGATGTCATAGTCTGCATTATTTGCCTTAAATCGTTCCAAGCTGCAACCCTGCAGTGCTAAACAGCGACTTGGCTCTATCACAGAGCTAGCTGCTGTTTAGTGAGGATGAGAGAGAGTCTTGTACACCATTTATAAATGTCCATAGCCTCCTTCTGGAGGAAAGTGCAATGTAAATATTGTTATTCAAGTAGCAAAGATAAATTACTTTTGTATAGTCTATTTGCTAGATTTAACTGATAGTAGAAGCCCTTCAGTCTACTCTGCTGTTTCTACTCCAGAGGGACACAGACTTAAGTTATTTAAAGAACAGTTGAAAGTAAACATCATTCTGAATTAAAATGACCCCTTTGAATGTAATTCCTGCCAAAGATTTAGGTTTTGAAGATTCCAGCCCAATTTTCAGGGTAACACTGCTTTTTCCCCATCCCTTAATCAGAAGTCAGCATTGCTCCAGAACTCTCCCATAAGGTCCTACACTGATCCTAACGTCCCACTCGTAACAAACTGCATCCTGTCTCCCAATGACTTGACATACTGCTACATCCAGAAGTGATGAGAAGCTCAGGTTTTCAAGGAATGCACATCAACTGTCAATGCAACACCACACTCCAGTGGCTTTCCCGCCTCCTCCCTCCCACGTAGCCCTAAGAAGCTGCAGCTTTTATTTGTACTGTGGGTGTGAAGGAGAGAAATAGGCCAAATTCAGCCCCAGCTCAAGTGGACTTTGGCTGCTTAGGTTACAGCTGCCTTGGATGAGTATGTTTAAGATACTCATCCAATAAGCAGACACTGACAATTTTCAATTTTTTAAAATTATTTTAAAGAATCTCTTCACAAACCTTTTTCTGCCCTCAAGACAGGGAAAGCATGAGGCTCAAGCTAGGAGGGAAAGGACTGCATCCAGACCCATCCCATGGGATGTGCTGCCATCAGCAGGGGTTCAGCAGTTGCACTTTCCTCTACCGCAACTTCCAGTCTCCCAACTCACTTAACCCAGGATGCAAATTGCCAGGATGCAAACAGGGCTGCATGCTGTTGGAGCAGTGGTGTGAGTGGGAAGATGAAAACTTAGTGTGCCTGCTGTGGGAGGAATCTTTCTCACTTCTATTTCTAAAGCAAGATCTCTTCCTCTTTGTTAGCAATGGTATTATGTGCTTTTCAAATCACTGCTTTATGCTGCAATGGCAAAGAGGACTGCTACCACTGCCCATCTGTATTTGCAGTCCTTATCTCCCTCAGTCCCTGTTTCTTCTAGATTCTTGCTCAGTCTTCCTTGATCTTTTGCTCTGCCTGGGTTTCTCCAAGCCCTCATTTCTTCTAGATTCCCAGCCAGTGTATGCTATTCACATATATTCAGGGAAAATTAAGATATCTCTGCATCAGGACTGCCTGAATCAGATGCCCTTGACATCACCGATGCCATTTTATATGTCTCTTGAGATCAATATACTCAAGAGTTTTCCAATAGGAAAAAGGAAACCATTCCAAAAGGGCCAAGAGGCAAACATGAGAAATATTAACATACTTAGATTCAGCATATAAATTACTCAATGTGAACTGTAACTGACACACTATATATATCTCCCTAAGCAATAAAAGGTGTGGGATGCTAAAGAGGGGAAAAGCTAGTTTCCTGCCAAAGGGTCAGCCTGTGTGACAGGCTGTGCCACTGGAACAGCGTCCCTGGTAGCGAACAAACAAACATTCAGGGGAAGAGAATGGGAGAACCAATCTCCGCAATGCAGCTACAACGCATGCAAAGGATTGTGGCTTGGTAGCTGACATTGGTCTGTGTTACCTGGATTATTCTTCTGAATTTGAAGCACAGCACTGAAGAGAAGCATACATCCATGCAGCACATGTGGCAGACTTGCTCTGTATTAGCACTGGCATACGCAGACAAGATGCTGGCCAGATGAGGTATTCCCAGCCTATTCAACCCTGGATACAGGTAGCTGTCGCCATCATGCCTATGCCATTAAGGAACAGCAAAGATGAGCAGCAACCGAGAGCCACTGCTTCCTGTGAGCACAGCCTTCTCCAGGCCTTTTCTCACGATGAGAGCACAACTTCACACATCACTAGTATGCAGAAGCACAGCCATGATGATCCTGCCCAAACACAGCAGTAGGACTTGGCTGACCAAAACCCACTAAACTCACTGGGAGGCGTTTCATCCATTTTAAGGGGTTTTGGCTCAGGCTTCACTGTTCCCAAGAATGAATCTACAGGAACTAACGAGCTTTCCTGAAACCCTCCCAACATTTCAGGACAAGGGCTGTAACATCCTACTAGCCAAGCTCACCGAACAGACTAGTGCAGACTCCCTTAATTGGGTGGGGTTTTTTTGGTTGTTGTTTTACAGGCAGTAAAGAACAACTGAAATCTCTCTCTGAGCGTATGCTGAACCCCTCAGGGACAGGTGAGCCACTCAGACTCCTAAGGGCAACGGAGGAGAGGGACTTGAACCTTCCTCTGCTGTTCTGTGGAAAAATAAATAAGATCTCTCCCTTGTTTAAAAGTAAAATGAAAACAAAGATCTCGGTTCTGTGAACACCTTAAACACACCTAACTACCCTCAGGCAGGCACTGACAAATAGGTAACATACACAGGAATTTGCAGAATTGAGTCCTAAGTGAAGCAATTACAGTAATTAAAAACACCAATCACATCTAAATTAGTAAGTATTGGGGGGGAGAATAAGAAAAAACTTTTCTTCAGAAAAAAAAAAAAAAAAACATCAGTTTTAATAATCCTAGCATGTTACTTGAAACTATACTGAGTTAAAGAACAAAAGTACACTGAAACGTAACATAAATCAACAGGGCCCCTAAAAGAGGCCATTTTTCCATCAGCAGCAGAGTGGAGGAGTAGTTTCTTGCCTGAGCTGGTAAATTTTCATGGAAATTCTGCTAGACTATAGTAAACAATGACCCTTGAAACCTTCTTCCAGGAAAATTTCAGCAGTTTCTTTATCCAAGATCCTGTTGTCTTTTTTTGTGCACTAGTACAAAGCCTACGCAAGCCTACAGAGAGCTATTATGACAGCAAGAAACAAAAGGATAGTGAGAAATTTCTTTATAATTTTTTTTCCTAAAAGGCTTTAAGACAGAGTACTTAATTGTCAGTCATCATAATCTACTGTTCTCTTTACATCATTTAGGCTAAATTCTGCCACTCTGGGACATGGGGGCTGAAATCTGATCTGTAATACTGGTTGCCACTGCCTACTCAGTGTCTCACTAACTCCTAGAAGGAACAAGGTTCCTCCACAGGAACTTGCAAGGAGTACAGAAAACTATAATTATCAAAAAGTTACTACATGTGTTTCAAAATAATTCTGTAAGAGCCACGCGCCCCAAAAGCAAAAGCACTGAGCAATACCTTGCCTGGCAGTCTCGGACAACACAGTGCAAATGAGCAAGCATGGGAGAAGGTGATGGGTGTTGGCCTCTTACCGAAACAATAGTGACTGGAAAAGTAACACCTGGGAACCCATCAGACCATTAGCTGGAACTGCTTTCTACGAGTGGGCCCTAAGCTAACACTAAGCATTACTAAGCCGGGTATCAGTTATGACTTATCTATGCACAGTATTAGTCATGCTCCAGTGGCTCACCTTTCTGCTGTGATTATTTTTTTTTTTCCCCCTTCTCTTCCTTCTTCCTTCCTGGGTCACACACTAGCACCCACAGTGCTCTCTTCCAGTGACACAACAAATCCTCATGAGCTCCGTAAGATTATTCATGGAGCTGTCGTAAGTACAGTGTGAGCATGTGGTAGGGTCTAGTCCTACAAATAGCTCTATGTTAATATTTGTTCCTTCTAAACTCTGTATGTTTTACAGTTTTACTACTGTTTCAGTTTTACTTTTTATAGTATGTACATTTACTTAATAAAATGGTTTTAAAACCCTATGAGTTAATTTTATCTACAAAATCCTTGACTGTTTTATTTACCTTAGTTTATTAGAACTGAAATAAATCAGCTTGAAAGCTAGTTTGTTTTCTTAATTCTTTACATCATTTTACTCAATTATTTAATTCAATTTGGAAAATGAAATTAACATATTCAGATTTGTTCTCCATTTTCAGTATTCTTTGTCACTTTATTTGAATTGGCTTTGACCTGACATATTGGACTTGCACAGACAAAGAATTTAAATATAGGTCCAAAGCTACTAACCATATTAACAAACTAAGCCTAGCCTGAACAAAACTTTGCTTTCATCAGTCTCAATGCAACGACTACCTGCTGTTACCAGAAAAAGCTTCCATAAGAAATCATTCTGAGCGGATCACAACCGAGACAATTACTAGGCTAATTTAATTACCCTGTAATTAGATACGCTTCTGCCTCTGTGTGAATGTAATCAATAACTACAGTACTATAATTACAACCCATTAAAAAAAAAATAAAATCACAAACATTTTAACAAAGAATCTACTGCTTTGTCAAAATCACAATATTCTACCAAGACAAGTTGTTATCAGCGTAATTCCCACTAAACCAATGAGTTTTCCAGGGGTGCAGCTTCACAACAACCAGCTTCAAAGGTTATTACAGATTTCATTTTCTCAAGGGAGTGCAGCTCTGGGACAGCCAACCATATGGTTTCATCTCATGGAGAGATCTGGGGATTTGAGTGATGCTATATAAGAAAAAAATTTAAAAGATAGTGAGAGTTGCTGAGCAACATGGTATCTTTCCGGTTACAGTCACAGAATTTGCCTACTGAGGGATTCTGGTTTTGAGTTCTTTCAGTTTGAGACTTAGTGTAGTTGTCTTTGTCCACCCGAGAGAGGCAGGCAGTTGACTTGGTCAGATCCAGATCCTGGAGCAGCAGACATTTTTATGCCTGATATAAGCAAATGATTATTATCCTTGTTTTTTCTTCTAATAATGTATATACAGAGGTGTATATACCCACACATACATGCACACTTTTAAAATATCTAAAGCAGCTAGTAAAAGCTTTTCATTGCAGTCAATCAAAATTTCATGACTTTTTTTTTTTTTAATTGTCCAGACTGTAACAACTCCTAGACTTGGGATCATTTGGTATTTGAAGAAACTTAGAAGACCTAACAAGGCATCATACTGCAATGGAGAAAGTGAGGCATACATGTCATTTTTCCCCTATATGTTGGGAGAAACATAACTTAAAAAACACACAAAGGCTCTGTGTAGGGAAGCAAGGTGCAAGATTTGCCCATAGCTAAAACAAAAATTACCCCAAATAACAAAAAAAAAACCCTGAATTTGTCATATAAGGCACTTACTTCATACTTTCAGCTGCTGGTTTCTGTGCTTTTGCCCCTTATTAAATGTTTCTGGAATCCTCAAACTAAGGAGATTCTTGCTGCCAAGTCTACTACCCACTTGGCTGAATCAGACATGAATCACAAATCGAGACAAAGATCTCAATGGGTGGGAGGTGAAAGAGCAAGTCAACAAGAAGAATGCTCCCCAAGCAAGCTCCGACAGGAGTATGTGAGCAAACACTCACACAAACCTTTATAACTAAGTTTCTGAGCGCAACACCTGATTCAGCTCCCAAGACAAGGTGAGGCTCTTACAGCAACTGACTTAGCCCTGTTATTGCCACATTTAATCTTCTCTTGTCACTGGGCAGTAAAGAGGCTCCTGATGCACACAAACACCAGTCTGCACAGTAGTGATTGTTCATTGCTAGACAAAAAGGTATTTAGGGTCAGAATTGAAATGTTACTCTATGATAACTTAACATCAATGGATAGCCCAGCCCAGAGTCTGGAGATCTGAGCACCTGCTTTAAGAAGTCTGTGCCCTGACCTGATACGCAACAGCATCATTCTTTGGACTGTCAGAGGTGCTATGACAACCAACATCGACTGATAATTCGTCCAAATCACTGCAACTGGCCTTCTGCCAGGGCAGCTGTGTTACTTCAAATGCTGTCAGCCGTCACTCAAGGAATACAAACAGCGTAACCGTGTCCCTGATCAAGGAAATCACTGAGCAATCTCCACATGCCAGATGCCTTGGGAGCCTTGACCATTCTTGTATCTGCTTCAGTCCCCAAAGGAACTAACACTCGCTGCTTTGTCACACAGTTGACCTTCCTATGGTGTACAAGTGCCAGCTGGAGCTGTAAGACTGATGATCAACAGCAAGGGAGAACACATGCTCCTAAAGAAGAACGGCAGTTTGTATGCTACACGAGCAGCTTCCTGATCAGCACCTCTCATCAGACTGCCAGGCAAACTGTGACTACACCTTCATCTCTCTCTCCCTCTCTTTCACCATCCAGCCTCCAAAGCTTTGAAAAGAAACAGTGCTCAGCCTGTACTTAGCCCTTGATGCTTCCGTTTTTGCACTCAACCATGGGTGAGGGCCACAGCTGCTCAACTAGCGTTTGGCAGGTGTATCCTCTGACTGCAGGGTTTTCATTTCCTGTTTGTACCACACTCAAGATGGGCTGGGCTAAATCTTCAGAGTCATGAGAAACACTTAATGCAATAAGCAGAAACAACGCTGCAAGACAGAAGCCTCAGGTTCCTGTGTTTTCTCCTCTGTCATGCCTCACCATGCAGTGAGATGCACACATCGTTTGGCTCGCAACCCTTTAGGATACTTGATAAGCTTGCTGGATATTCACGATGTCTGGACTAGAGGAGGAAGCAAAGGAAAGAGAAGCAGATGGCTGGTATTGGACTAAATTACTAGGAGCACAAAATCCCATGTCCCACTCCACAGTTGGATTCTACTTGTAATTCCAGGAGCAGCCCCTCTCCAAATCAGAGGAAAATGAAGTGCAAAGAAGTGAAAGTATTACTTGCCTTCCTGCAAACAGCATCAAGAGCCACAGTCTGATGACTATTCTGTAGGAATCAACGTTGGCATTTTGTTTCTGATCATTATCAAGTGAAATACCTACAACCTTTATGTCATTCCCAGGCCAAAAGCCAAAACAGTCAAGGAACAAGATGGCTTTAAAGCTGCACTGTCACAAGGGTTTCCTTCACTTTTCTCTCAGCGATGTTGTAAAAGCCAATACTGTTGACTGAAAGACAGATTTTGTTTTAGTAAGAATCAACATTTTTTTGTTTTAACGGATACTGAAATGTCTACCTTTGATGGCAGGCATTAAACATGGCCATTATCTCTACCTTCGCAGCTTGTGCTCTGCTCTGAAAGACACTGGTTCTCTAACAGGATGGAGCTCTGCCACCTGTCCCTACTGAACTCGGGAAAACTGAACCAAAGAGGTTCTGCCTCTACCCGGGTTCTGCCAGAACGTCAGTCTTGCTGGAAACTGAAATGTTATTATCCAAGAAGTAAATGGAAAGTTCCTCACTACAGGAAAGTTGACTCACTTTCAGAGCCCAGACATTTGAGATTTATCCAGGCTGTCCATCACCCAGAACAATTTTGTGGTAAATCAAACATCACTTTAGCAGATGGTGTGGCAGAAGGAAAGAAATCTTTCTTAACCTCCAAAACAACTGCAGTTTAAGTCTTCAGAAACTTACTATGCCACAGTTTGGCAATTTGAGAATTCTCTGCCCATCCTCCATTTATCCTCCGCTTGTCATGGGTCACTAATTGACATCACCAGTCATGAGAAAGGGTCATCTAGAAAGACAACACTCTTTCGATGAAAAAATGAGCCTAATATCCTATTAAGTAGGACGTAGAATTACCAGTTCCAAATAGAGTATTTGGGAATACCCAAACACATCCACACTTCTCTATACATAGAACAATAAAGAGGTTCAGCCTAAAACATAAGCACAATTTGTTAAGGCACAGACCTGTCATTTGTGAACTGTGTATGACCTCAAATCCAAATGTACTACAAGAAGTGCCAATCCATTTAAATCAGGTGTGGTTTCTGCATAACATCAAGAGAGACTGTATTCTGGCAACAAGCCAGGAAATAACTTCAAGAAGCTAATCTCCCCTGAGTGAACTCCAGGCACTTGGGAAGGAAGCTGAGCATGCGCTTCATCTTATTTGCTAAGGTGGTGCAGACTGTTACCTAGACACACAGCTCTATCCTGCCCCCCCAGCAGTTCAGGGCTGGGCTCACCACCAGTTTAACACCCGAGTGATTCAGTGGCCACAGGAGACTCTCCAGTCTGAACAGATAAAGAGAAATGAAGGAAATTTTAACGCTTATCCTTTATTATACTTCCTCATTCACCACAAACCACTACCATCAGACAGAAATTGCAAAAGTGTCTTCTATTAACTGGACAAAGACTCCTCTCTTCCTATCCCTAGCAGCTTGGGTTAGCAAACACATGTTGAAAGCTTACCATGCTTTCAACGTATCCTTGTGTAAGGGCCCCAGAAGCCATATCCCATATAGCTTTTGAGATTCTGCCTGAAAGGAACGTAACGTGGTAACAGTGGAAGACTATTGTGCTGTAATTCTTTTCCTGTAGGAAAGGATAGGAAGCACAAGGATAGAGTTAAGGTTGCTGTAAGAACCTACTAGTTACCTGTGATGATTGTGCTCCATTTTGGTCCCTATTCCATGAAAGTTTTGACAAACTGGAGGAAAGTTCAGGGACAAGAAACAAAGACCGTATCTCTGAGGCTGAAAGAATTCTGTTTGTTTAGCCTGAGAGGACCAAGCACAGCAACTGTCTTCTAAAACACAAGTTTTCCTAACTATAAGAGCAGTCAATAGTTCTCCATGTCCACTGGGAAGGACAAGAACAAATGGCTTTAATTTGCAACAAAACCAAAACATTCAGGTGAGATACCAGACAAGGGCTTTCCAGGGGTATCGGTGAGTTTTCAAACAGGCTTGACAAATGCCTGTAAAATTGTGGTCTAGCTCCGTCGCAGGGGACACCTGCCACAAAGATAGAACTGGGCTGATCCCAGTGTCAGTGAGCTGCAGTACTTTTAAAGGAGTTCTAGTCACAAGCACCAAGATGGTTCATCATCAATGGTCTAAAGATACTTATGTCCTGCAGGACAGTGAAGAAAGTTACACGATCCTTTTCTGTGCTTTATTTCCATTTCCTAAAAAGTATTAAAACATTCATTTAAAAAATCAAGTCCCTCACACCAACACTTGTCTGCAAATCGGGATTTCTGAAATTATTGTACGCATGCATGTACATATGCACATACATATAAAGAGGTTACTGACAGGTATTTATTTTTAAAATGTACTTACATAACTTTTTTCTTTCCTACCATGATAATTCAGCTTCTAACATCCTAAAATGTTGGACACTCATTTGCAAAAGATCTGAGCAAACTCCACTGTCTCAGTATGGGATCTAGGTCCAGACACGTGCCCTTTCTCTGCTCCAGTTCCCACAACTGCAGGCTGTAATAGCTCCACTTCAGAACACTGTTGAAAAATTTAAGTAATTAATGCTTGTAAACTAAATTAGAGGCACTCAAATAAGGCATTCAAGTACTCAAATAAGCAGCAATATAGTGTTAAGTGAAAAGGATTATTAGAGTCTAAAAATATGTCATGTAAAAAACAGATCAGACATATACTGGTAACAGTTTGCCATCTGCTCTTCTAATCTATCACAAGACAAAGTCCAGTACTCCATCTCTCCTCTCCTCCTTTGTCTCCTCCAAACTCACACCTCCATTTTCCTCTAAAGAAGCATAAGCAGTTACTGCTTCACCTATCATGTACGCCACTGTTCAAATATGGCCCACCCTTTGCAATGGAATGCAAGTGTCAACATGCGATAGGCACTGTTATTTAGTGGGGTGTGGTATTTACCTAGGGGAAAGCCACATCCTTCAGCAACCACTTTAATAACCCTGAGCTTTAATAGAGTAACTGTGAGATTATTCCAAACCACTGTGTTGAAAGGATTTTTTTAAAAAACAAAACAAACAAACAAACAATACACTCCTATTTGGGTTAGCATCAGAACAGAACAAGTGAGGCCAGTGTCCCACACAGGATGGGAGCCCACAAGTGGAACGTGGCAACGATGGAGAAACCTGGAATTAAATGGAAATGAGGACCCTTCACCTTCCCCCACAGGAGTGAGAGTCACGAGGTAGTTGTTTGTTTTTGGAGCAAACCTAAGATGAGAGAAACTCTTCCTACTCCAAGTCAGCACTAAGAACTATGTAAGGAATCCAGAGAAAAGATGACTTCTCCCTTGAGCAAAACTACAGGATCAAAAGAGAATTTAACAGAACAACGCGAGAAAGGCGAGTTGAATTCCTCCTCCGTATCAGAAGCAGGTAGTCCCAGTAGACAAGGGATTATTTAAGATTTTGATTTCCATAATGTAGCCTTAAGAAAGAGAGTCAAATTCAGACCTTACATAAGCAGGAGTGACTCAACGAAAGACTGAAACTGAAACAAGGCATCTGCCTTCCTGAAGAGTTGTGGGCATTTGAACAATAGTGAATGTGTTGTACAGAGTATGTTTCCTCTGCCCTGAAGGTAAACAAATGTGTTTACAATCAAGATCCTGGAGATCCTACCTTTTTAGGAGCACAACAATTGCCAATTATTAAGATGTGAACCCACCTAAAAATAAAATAAAATAAAATAAAATAAAATAAAATACACAGGGTGTAGTTTATACATAGACCATTTTTCTACCAAACTTTTATCTCATAGTAAGAGAGACCAAAAAAAACCCATAAAACTTAAAAGAATTCCATACTTACGGTTCCTAGCAACAGAACTGCAAGCCACACTCCCGTATCTTGCACAACCACCTACACTAGCCTCCTGAAATATGGGGCAAGCAGCAGCTTCTATGCCAGATTGGACACAGGCAGCAGAACCCAGGAGCGACCAACATCAACACACCAGGGCTCAGCAGACAAAGAAAAGACAGACATTTGAAATGTCATTTGCAGGTGGTTTATGGCTTACACTGCACACAGGCGAACAAGCCATGCAGAGAAGTTACTTCAGAAGCCAAGATTGATTTTGCTGCCCTGTCTGCTCTTTTTCTTGAAGAACAGAATGTAAAAAGAAAATTGGTGACTTGGCTACATTCATCCAAGAGCCACCATCCCCTGTCCCAGACAGGATTGCTGCCTATACAATCAGAGGACTGAAAAAGCAGACTGGGATCAAGACACACAACTATGGCAATAGGAGAGGACATATTTCTAGAGATAATGCAGAAAATCCTAATGGATGAACAGGGATGGAAAAAAAGATCATTAGTTTTCTGTCACTCCAGTTTTAACGTTGGAATAGGAAACCATGCTCAGGACATGGAAACATTGCACCCGTTTTTAAAAAGGGTAGAAAGGAGGATGCTGGGAACTACCAACCTGTCAGCCTCACCTCTGTGCCTGGGAAGATCAGGGAACAGATCCTCCTAGAAGCTGTGTGAAGGCACATGGAGGACAGGGAGGTGATTGGAGACAGCCAGCATGGCTTCACCAAGGGTAAATCCCGCCTGACCAACCTAGTGGCCTTCTATGATGGAGTGACTACATCAGTGGACAAGGGAAGAGCTACAGATGTCATCTGTCTGGACTTCTGTAAGGCCTTTGACACGGTCCTCCACAACATCCTTCTCTCTAAATTGGAGAGATATGGATTTGATGGGTGGACTGTTCGGTGGATGAGTTGCATACAGAGGGTAGCAGTCAACAGCTCAATGTCCAGATGGAGATCAGTGACAAGTGGTGTCCCTCAGGGGTCTGTATTGGGACCAGTACTGTTTAACATCTTTATCAATGACATAGACAGCGGGATCAAGTGCACCCTCAGCAAGTTTGCAGACGACACCAAGCTGAGTGGTGCAGTTGACACGCCTGAGGGACAGGATGCCATTCAGAGGGACCTGGACAAGCTCAAGAAGTGGGCCCAGGTGAACCTCATGAGGTTCAACAAGGCCAAGTGCAGAGTCCTGCACCTGGGTCGGAGCAACCCCCGGTTATCAATACAGGCTGAGGGATGAAGGGATTGAGAGCAGCCCTGAGGGGAAGGACTTGGGGGTACTGGTGGATGAAAAGCTGGACGTGAGCCAGCAGTGTGCACTCACAGCCCAGAAGGCCAAACATATCCTGGGCTGCATGTAAAGAAGCATGGCCAGCAGGTTGAGGGAGGTGATTCTGTTCCTCTACTCTGCTCTGGTGAGACCCCACCTGGAGTACTGAATCCAGCTCTGGAGTCCTCAGCACAGGAAAGACATGGACCTGCTGGAGTGGGTCCAGAGGAGGGCCACAAAAATGATCAGAGGGCTGGAGCACCTCTCCCATGAAGACAGGCTGAGATAGTTGGGATTGTTCAGCCCGGAGAAGAGAAGGCTCCAGGGAGACCTTCTAGCAGCCTTTCAGTACTTAAAGGGGGCTTATAGGAAAGATGGGGAAAAACTTTTTAGCACGGCCTGTTGCAATAGGACAAGGGGTAATGGTTTTAAACTAAAACAGGGTAGATTTAGACTAGATATAAGGAAGAAAATTTTTTACAGTGAGGGTGGTGAAGCACTGGAACAGGTTGCCCCGAGAGGTGGTAGATGTCCCATCCCTGAAAACATTCAAGGTCAGGTTGGATGAGGCTCTGAGCAACCCGACTTAGTTGAAGATGTCCCTGCTCATTGCAGGGGGGTTGGACTAGATGACCTTTAAAGGTCCCTTCCAACCCAAACTATTCTATGATTCTGACATCAGCAAGTCCTACTGCTGGAAAAAGAGTTGTAGTTGAAGGCTTAGGAATTAACAAGTACAGGGCTATTAGATAGCATAGGACTTTGTCCCTCCCTGGTCTCATTGCTGAAGGCAGTCAGTCACATATTATCCTTGGTCTTGCTATAAACTTTGGGAAAACAAGTCATGAAACTGTCACAGGGGCCTGATTAGTGCCCAAATCCATGCAGATCATTAGGCCAGAGAGAACTCCAGAGACTCACTTCTTCCTACCATATTTAAAATACGGCTTCATTATTTTTCTACTGAATGCCTTTGGTAGCCATGGTGGTGTCATGAGCAAGTGACAGGCAAAAGCACCTGGAAGTCAGGAATCTCCACTTTAAAATCCTCTCATAGGATTTTCAACAGAATGGCAGGATCTGTTCTGAAATGAGTACCTCGGGATTTAATTACTTACTCCTTCAGCATTAGTACAAAGAAGGCAAAGAAGTTCCTTATCTAAATTCCACAGAGCAAGACAATACAAACCGTATCCAATTATCAGCCCAAAATTCTGACAGTCAGCATTTTGCACTATGAAAAGTGAAAGCTGGAGCGTAGGAAGGTTTCCTAGTTTCTTCAGATTACATTCTCCTCTGAACAAAGCTGACCCTTTGTGGAACCGGCACCACTGTTCCTACAGAACGCGCATGGGTGGGAACGGCTGAGGAAGGAGCCCACAGCAAGCAGAGCTTATCGCGATTAGAACATTCAGGTCAAGTGCACTTAGCCAACAACCCACTCAAACCCCACAAAAGATAACAAACAGCCAATCTGCACACACGAACACTGTTCACACAGATTTTTATCCTTTCTATCACTGCATCACATAAGCATACAGCGATGGAGAAAAATAGAGAGGCCACCTTTTTAGACTTGCTCTAGCTCTGCCTCTTTCAGAAGATCAGGGTCTCAAACCCCCCATTTCCTGTACAGCCACTAAGGCACCAATGCACGAGAAGTCTTTCTGCTTCTGTGCGTCTCATTCTCCTCAGAACTGCTCTACAGTTACTCACCTCAAAGAAGCGCAAAAACTGTTTGCTTCAGACCGAACAATTCCAACAAATCTTCAACTGTTTCCAAGGCTAGAAAAAGATACATCTTGATGCCATTACAAAATTTCTGATGAATCCTCTGAAAAGCCTTGTAACCTTGAATTTTCAGGAAGGAGCCTGAAATTTGGCAAGAGGAGAGTTTTCAAAGCAGGAGCAGGCCACGGAAAGAGCAGAAGTCAACCTGACCAAATTTGGCAAATTGTAAGAACCTCAGGTTCATTTGCAGTAGACACTCGTTACTCTTTAGAAGTTACCTTCCGTGGGCACACGCAAGGGATTGATGGAGCTCAGCTGTGAAGGGTGCGGTGAGCCATCCCACTCTTCAGACACAGGCCAGCTTGGGGAGGCTCAGCTGTGCACGAGGCAGCTGTGCCCCAGGTTTCCCTGATACAAGAGGGCCGTCTCCCCCAGGGCCTGAAGAGCCTCTCCAAGTACAGGGCTCCTTTGAGTGCCCTCCTCAGCACAGGCACGTTAAATGGCCCAGCCAGCTCTAGTGTGCTGTGCAGCACACGCCTTGGAAAGGAAGGGGGGGGGGTGAAACGCCATTGCCACGTATCAGCGCCTTCCACTACTGGAATGTCTTCAGATGCAGAATTATGTTTGCACTGGAACTTTAATAATGTCTTAAATGCAAAACCGAGCACTCAAAAGTTAGAAATTTTCAGAACTGAAGTTTTCTGTCCAATCTTAAGTTATCCTCTTTATGTCAACGCTTACCCTTTTCTGCAGAGCTTATGATATAGTCTTTAATTATATAATAACATATTGTAGTTCCTATTCATTCAGTGTAAACAAACAACTCCCGACTCTATAAAAAGCAGCTTTTTTTTTATTCTGTCCTCATTGGCTTTACCATTTTTACTTTGCTTACTGGAAATCTACTGTAAACATAGTTACTGAGTTTTGTGTGGTAGTTTTAAGACAGCCATCACTGCAGTAGTAGAGTGCTTTCCACATTTTAATGAATTTGTTTTCACAATCTTTGTTACACAAACTGTTTTATTCATATCTTATAGGGAAAATACTGAAGGAAAGATAGGTTAATATGAAAAGTACCCACCAATTTTGAAAGCCCAGTCTGAGGTGTCAATTTTTGCTTTTCCTAATACGTAGTGTTATACAAATACTGTAGAACAGTGTTGTAGAACAGCTCCCGTTAACTTTGGCTGCAGGTATAAACATTCAGCATTTCAGCTCATGAGACCCATACTCTCAAGTCAGTCAATAGGAGAATGAGAAAAATACAATTAGCAGCCATGGTGAAAGTCTGCATAAATAACTTGCCTAGTTTCTCCCAGGGACACTGTGAAAGGCAAGCCGTTCTCCACATCAGCATTCAGCAGCATTAAATCAGGAAGTCAGTCTTTCTCTTCCTGTGATCTGCCTGATTTATGGCATACCTATCTATGAAGAAACAGAGGTCCTGCAACTCTTCAGTCACTATGGAACTGTAACTTGTCCTTTGAGTTGATCAGAAATACAAAACAGCTGCTTACTAGTTGAGAGTCATGCATTCTGTGCAGCAAGTACCATGCCTGCTTGTAATTAAAGACTGTAGAATATTAACATACCCACACTGCAGTCACTTTAGTTCTTTTATTTCATATATTTTCAATGCTTGACTGAATGATGATTTCTTAGTATAGTTGTCTCACGTGCTCCTGATGTGATTTTTTTTGAGAATGTATTTTCCTTGATTTTTAAAGCAATAATTTGCTTGCCCATTAAGTTTTGATCTTCTGTCTAGTCTTTCCCCTCACATTTCCAGCGGTATTCCCAACCCGTCCCAATCACTCCCCTCCTGTTTGCCGGTATGTATCCTGTACTTATCACAATCCTCTTACCTCCCTCGTCTCCACAGTTTTGTTCTTGACTAGCCTGCATTAGAATCACACAGCTTCCTGTTGCAGTGTGTCTGCCCATGAGACTGGTCAAGTGAAAGCACAAGAGAAGACCACTACCTGTGCCACATGCTCAGGGGATCTTTGAAGATTTTCAGCAGAGGTGGTGATTTCGAAGCATCTGAAGACATTCCAGTAGTGGAAGGCGCTGATACGTGGCAATGGCGTTTCACCCCCCCCCTTCCTTTCCAAGGCGTGTGCTGCACAGCACACTAGAGCTGGCTGGGCCATTTAACATGCCTGTGCTGAGGAGGGCACTCAAAGGAGCCCTGTACTTGGAGAGGCTCTTCAGGCCCTGGGGGAGACGGCCCTCTTGTATCAGGGAAACCTGGGGCACAGCTGCCTCGTGCACAGCTGAGCCTCCCCAAGCTGGCCTGTGTCTGAAGAGTGGGATGGCTCACCGCACCCTTCACAGCTGAGCTCCATCAATCCCTTGTGTGCACTACATACAGACTTCAAGGAACACCAGCACCTCAAAGATGAGAAGCAGAAACCTACGTTTGATTCAGCACTCCACCACAGGAAGCAAAGAAAGTAGAGCACAGAAATTACATGCTGTCCACAGTGAACATCACTGAAAAGAACCACTGCAGTGTTCTCAACTATATGGAGCTGCTTGACAAAAAGCTAAGACACAAAGAAAGCTGTGTTCTCTGTAGCAGCTCAGAGTAGTGAAGGCAGCTATATCTAAGACTGGATCATTTTATGTCAGGATGTGGCAGAGACCAGGGGACAGAATCAGTTATATTGACAATGAACGATGATTTCCTACTGTCACTGGAAAACAAAGGCATTCTCCTTCTATGCAGTGTTCAATGTAATTTACGAAGAGATATTACCCTTATCATATGAAAGTTGTACGGAGACTACAGCAGTTTGCATTCTCCTCTGACACATCACAAGTGAACTGTGCCATTGCCACTAGCTTTCTAACTCACACAGTTCTGCGACATCCCAGCTTCCTGTTAAACAGGTAATCATCCGGTGGACTGACGAATCATACCCATTTCAGTGCCAATTACATGCAGACATAACATGTATCTATATCTGTTCTTTATCACCTGTAACCACACCTCTGTTATCAACATGGCTCAAGTATGGATGAGGTCAGAAGGCTGATGAGGAATGGCAGATCGAAGTTGAATGTGAGTAAAATAAAGGTGGTATCGGTGGGCTGGGGTAAACAGTTTAAAGAGTTAGCATTCGTTCACTGCACCACCTTACTTGGATATTTCAGCCTGTAGATAAGAAGTGCTCCTGGATTCTGGGTTAATGCCAAGCTCCCACAAAGCAGCATCTGTGTCATGCTTTCTATAGTCACCAACTGGCTTGGAGATTCTGTCCCAAGCTGGCACGATCCAAATTTGGATTGTGCCAGGTCTACGATATTGCTTCAAATGAGCTGCCAATTGGTCTTTGGCTAACTTCTTCCTGAGCTTGCCAAGGAATAGAAGGTTTGGTAACAGGCAGTAATAGCCAGGCCTGATGGGTTCACAGTAGGTTTCTATAGCATCAGTCTCACTCTTCCATGTTTTGGAACAGAAAGGTAAATTTCATCCCTTGCGGGAAGCTCAGCATTTATCAATACAAAAACCCACCCAAATGTTGCTGGCTATGTGTTATCCCAGAAAGCATTCTCCATTACCGACAGGAATGGATCAGTTAAACACTGGAAACAATATACCAATGTGTTTGCTAGTGTGACACCGGATGAACAGGTAGCCTCTCCTCCTTCCCTATGCTTTCCCTCAGAATGAGCTGATGGAGACTAACATCTGCTTTTTTTTTTTTAAATGATTTTTTTCCCCAGATATGCTATGCTATGGACTGACAATGCCATCTTGCCCAACTTCTGAGCTTTTTAGAAGAAGCTCTGTTGGTAAAGCAGGTTGAGAAAAGCACTTAAAAATGCAATCTAAACCTACGCTATGCAAGATCCAAATTAACATGGACTGACAAGCCAATTCTTTCTGCCTCAGCCCCCTTTCTCTGCAAAAACTACACTGACAGAGAAGGTAGAAGAGAGAGAGACCGTGACTCTACTGGTGCTGCACATAAGACAAGATCACTTTTTCCTTTCAAGATGCGCAAGGATATTACCTTTTCTGCCATCACATTTTATAGATAATCACCACAAAATGCTGTATGATGATCCTTAGTTCTTCTCTCAGTCACTACTAAACAAAACGGCTATCTACAACATAATGTGCATTCTTAGCTTCCAGAAATATTAGCTGTATTAAACTGCATCACATTGTGAGCATTTAATCAAACTGATTCACTTTAACACATTCCATTTATAACAAAACTTAGCTGTGAGTCGAGAGGTTATTTTTGTCTATGTTAACTACCACATGTTCAATTAAAAAAATGTTCACCCTCATGAAACCAGTCTAATAGGGTAAGAGTGTTAGAACCCAAAAATATACATAGACATGCAAAATTTCCAAACTATTGCTCCAGCCACTACCCTTATTCCTTTTCAGACTGGCATGGGTTTTCACAAATAAATCTTCCACTCTGCTAAGTCGATAATAGCCTGAGAAAAATCTGCTTAGGTATGCCCTCTTTAAATATGAATGCATCACCTGATGATGAGGAGTCGCTGTTACTTTCTTTCCCTCTTTCCAGATGTAATAAGCATTGTAAGGAGGTTTGAACTGTAGAAGTGCACATACACAGAAACTTCTGTAACATACCTAATCCAACAAGTCTGTAAGAAAAAAATAATAGAGCTCTTCCAATTTTAAACTGTACACCCAAGTAACATGTCCTTTAACATATGAAAAGTGAAAACTATCAGAGGGAAATTGATTCAAATGAGAAGAATCTTGTAACCTGTCAGTCATCATTTCAGATATATCCAGGATCAGAAACTCTTAACTGATAAGACATTTTATTGCCCCTCTCTCAACTGATTTGGTAAGAGCTAACTCATTTCCTACTAGACAAGAATCTACATTACTAATAAACAGTCACCACTAGAACTGATACTGCTGATGTTTCGATATACTCCACCATTTGAGTGCACAGTGGAGAAGAAACCGTCCTCAAACTGAGAGAAGGCTCCCAATTCAGAGTTTTGGCCCAATAATCGTGCAATGTGGACATGTGGAATGTACTCTACTGCTGTTCACCTCCTATTTGTTCAGTATACAACAGAAAGATTTCAGTATACAGGACTGTCATTATAAATCAGCATTTTTTTTTTTAGAACCATGAAATGTATTCCATTAAAAGTAGTTGTTCCATGAGCAGCAAACTAACGAAGCCTGGTTCCTACTTGACTGGTATCTACTGTCCTGCACCCTTATCAGAGTAACTACAGCTTGTCACTGTCCTCTATAAGCCTGTGCCAAAAACCCTCCAATCCCTCTCACATTTCCACATCTCCCCACAATTTCCTCACCTTCTTCCCCTGTCCCTTAACTAGTGCCTTCCCCATTCCCTAACTTCACCAGCCCACAGCATGGGATTCTCCCTCCCACAGTTTCTCCTAATTACCCTCAGGACAAGAGGCACTACCTGCTGCAGCTGGCACAAGCACATAAGCACTGATCAACTAGACAGTATGCACATGCCAATTTGCCAGCTAACAAGCAAAACAGAAGACAATCATTGAACTCATCCTGCACCTTCTCCCTCTGAGAAGAAAAGGTATGCACTTATTTTGGTTTCCTCTCCTCCACCCAGACGCTGATCTTTGTGGAACTTTAAGGAGCTCTTGAAGAAACTTTGAGATGTCTACCCCACTGCCAAATTTGGCTGAAATCTACGAAAGTTGTTAAAATGGAATTGATACAGCGATTACACAAGCTTTCTTTCCTTTGGAAAGTAGGCTAAAAACCCATTAACAGCCTTACTTATGTCATCCCTTCATTCCCATTCTTCATTTAAAAATAACAACTCTATTCTGCTGCATTAGCTTATGTAACCCACCCCTGAGCTGAAGTAGTTGAAACTTTTGGTCTGTATTTATTAAGTGTGTGTGCCTCTCTATATCCATTTTAAGGTGCCTGGTATTACAAAAAATAATGGCAAAAAGATCAATGAAACCAAATAAGCTTCGCTAACGGCTGTCCCCCAAAGTTTCTGGACGGGTATCATTGCAAGCAAGAACTGAACTGCTTTTTCTCTAGCAAGCTGTCAGCTGTTCTCATGGTTACAGATCTAGGATTTGGAATGACAGGTCACAGTTATGAGAACGAGTAGATTTATTTGGCATGTTTCTATCTAGTAAATAACATTCTCCTATAAAGAGGACAAGAGGCTGCTGTACATTATCATGGTGTTTATTCTCCGTGAAAACCACTTTTTAAAGTCTCTGTCCCAACAAAGAAGGTGCTAACCAGACTTACGTATTTCTTAAAATTGCTCACTCACAGAATGAAGACAAAAATATATAACTCTTGCACTCTCTCCATTACTATAAATGGACCACTGGTGCTTTCACTGCAAGATTCAACTGTGTATATACACTTTCCAGATGGCGTGAAGCGAGGGTAGAAAAGCATGCTTCCCATTTAAATGCAAGGGAAGGCAGGAATGTTAACTGTTGTCATAGGGTAAAATCTATTCTGTCAATTGGCTATTTAAAAATAACCAATAATTTTTGATTAAGTTAACTGCCAAGATTTGTGAAGCTCCAGCTATGGTGTTATGCAAATTACATTAACATGGCTATGCGCAATTGGGTTTCACAGAACCACAAGTTCAGCTAACAGGACAGCAGCAGAACAGGCTTCTCTCACACTTACAACTCTTCATTGCTGGAGGAGTCTTCCTCCAGGAAAGTCAGGGCAGTCCAGTTTCCAAAGCCACTGTTAATTACTGCAAAATGAAATGCAGAACTTGTGCCGAGGAACCGGAACATCTACCCACTGAGCTTCTCTCAAAGGTGAGCCTGCCTAGATGCTAACAGCGTTTTGTTCCTGCTGAGCCAGGCTGGAACTGTACTGTAATCGTCAGTCATCGGTCCCAAGGTAATCACTCCCTGCAACAGAGGCCCTAAGGCTCCAGGGACATGCCCACATACTGTGCTCAATAAGAAACAAAAATTTAGCGTTGTCGTGATGTGCCATTTCATCCAACCCAGAACGCTCTGTGAAATGCTTAACTGAATCACTCGTCCTCTTGGAGAGCTCTCTGTTTGCCTCATGAGCTGCCAGGGAGAACCATCCTCCAAGGGGCACAGTGGAGGACAGCACTTCCCAGGCTTCCTATCCCAGGATTTAAGGCCTGATAACGCCAGGGCGGCAAGCCCTGTGCACATGAGGTCTCCAGAGTTTCCTGTCTCTCACACAGGCCTGCACAGGTAGCTTGAGAGCCCACAATATTTCAAAGACCCAACTGAGTCTCAATTTCCACGTCAACAGTAGAGAGGCCTCCAGCTGAGAGGTCTGGGAGGGCCTCCTTCAGCTTAGGTCTCAAGTTCCTGGGTCTGCAGATGGAAGCCTTGAAGCCCTGATAACAGGAACATTATCAGAACTTCTGCTCCCGCAGTTGAAGACCTGGGCAAGTTTCCAAGGTCCCTGCTAGGCACTGGGGAGTCTGGTAGGCTTGACAGTCCAGCGGTCCTCTGAGCACTGCTCTGAGCTTAGTCGTAAGGTGCCAGGCTCCAAATTAATTTCTAACATTTCCAAAGAAAAGTCTAAGGAAATTCCAATACAAGGGAAATTTTAAAATGTCACAATTTCCCATGAATTGGGGAACATCAAGTGTGGCCCACTTATGATCTCAGTTTCCTTCAGAAAAGTCTCTATCCTTTGTGTTCCACTCTGAGAATGAGCCTTCATCTATTAAAATACATGCACTAAAAACAATAAAAATGAACAAAATGTGCCAATTTACCTCTAAATATAATCTTCAAAATAGAAAACCATTCCTCGAGTTATCCTAAAATTTCGAGTTATTTTCACAGATGCCTGCCTTGAATCCAAAGCCTTCTGTTCTAAAACACACTTATTCAACCTGCCTCAAGATTAATTAGTAGAAAGGACACATCCTGTAAAGTTGAACGCACAGAGGTTCAAAGCAGAGAGTTCTACTTTGGCATGCTACATACTCACTGCTTCACTAAAGAAGTGTCTGTAAAGACTGGACAGCTGCGTGTAGGGATTGCTAGTATCACAGCACTGTCCAGTAACAAAAGACATCAAACACAAGAACAAGCCTGTCCTGGCCACCTCCAGGTATCAGCAAGCCCACAGTGCAGCCACCTGAGATGAATGGCAGTGTGCCTGACCACAGGTCAAACAGCAGATTCCTGGGATTCGAGCTCTCGGTGGGTAATGCAGCAAGGACAGGAGGGATGAATTACATGAGCATGTATTAAGCAGATAGAAGATTTGGCCCATTTATTTTATTAGGCAGCATCACAAAGTTGATGATATTTAGTTCTGCTGTTTTAGAGTCCTAGGTACCAGTCCCAGTTCTGGTTTGCCAACTTGCCACCGAAGTGATAACGAGATAAAGAACATCAGTCAGAATGCAGGCTCCTGGTGGGCAGTTTGCCCCATACTCCCCTATGCTGCAGGTATGGAAAAGTAACTCGGCCATTAAAAACACAAAGTATTTCACCAGCTGAGTGAATACTTACTTTACCAATGAGACATTAAAAAATCCTGCAGCTGCACTAAACTTGGGAAATCCGCAAAACTTTTTCCAAAAACTGAATTCTCATAATACTATTGAAGTTCTCGATTTCCCACGTGCTTAAATGAATAGGACATTCTCTCAGTTTAAAATACTTGTAATACAACTACTTTTAGTTTGTCTATAAATCATTGTTAAAGACCTTCTTTACTTTTAAAATTTTCTTCTCTTGTCATTAAAAGGTGACTAAAGCCTTTCCAATTTTGCAGTGCCTAGAAAGTTCATATAATTGAAAAGAAAGTAATACCACTCACATCCACTTATGCTGTATGTTTCAGATACGTGCATTATGACATGCATGTATCTAAAGCACACTGTTCTAATGAATGATTTAACACTCAATATTGCATACAATGCCAATGACTTCAGAGATGCAGAATCAAAACCTTAAAGGTAGCATGGCTTCTTGCCTGAAGAATAGTTTTTGCTTCAGCCTACATTCACAGACAAGTTAACCAGATGTCATGATGCCATCTTGTAGTTCTCCGTATTGCTAGTGTTATCACTGAACTCTTGTTCGCTATTAACCACGCGTACAGCCCACTGCAATAGCAGGGATATTGAGTCAAATGATCCAATAGCCCTTTTCCATCTTTAATTTCTATTCTTCTGCTACTTTCACAAAATCCCCACTAGCATAGCATGTATTTTAGAAAAGAAAGCCAAACAGCAATACGGTAGTAATTGTTTCCCCCCCCCACCAGATTCTATCTCAGGAGCAAAAGCACAAATTAAGTACTATTATTATCAGTTTCTTGATATGCAATATGACAAAGTACAAACCTCCTTTTTTTTTTCCAAACCAGGCCACAAGTTGATGCAAACAAAACCAATATTGCGCACAACATTTTAGCTCCTGTACTATGTGTCCTCTAAAGCGGTAAAGCCACAATTACCATGAGAAAAGTCCAGCTGGAGGTATCACCTACAAGTTGCATTACTTCTTGCTTATACATTTTCTCAAAACATATGTTCTGCTTCAAAACAATTCAGCACCAATGAGCTGGCAGGAGAACAACAATTTAAGTTGTGGTCTCAATAAAGGTAGGAGGGGGAATTCACTAAAGGAACATATTTCAGTTACAAAACCCCAAGAAGCATATTATAAGGAGTCAGGCAAATATATATTAAAGATCATGAAAAAGCAACTAACAATATGCCTTTAAAAGTGCACTTCATGCATGAAAGCTGCCAAATTACAGAGGGGATTTACTGAGAAGAATGTGTTACTGCCAGAATGGACAAAAGCATGCATTCTACCCATTCCAAGCTCCTCCCCATCTCCTGTCATGCTCACAGCAAGAAGCAGCTCAAAAATTGACAACCACAGACTCCAGGATTGAAACAGACAAAAAATACCTGCTGGTAAATGCCTGGAAAAATTTTATTTTGAAGATCTGATACAGGAGACTGGAAAAAAAACAAAACACAAAAAAACAACCCACTTATGATCAAAAAAACGTTCCCCCATATTCTTGGGACATCAAGCACAATTTCACAGCAGAAAGGAAACAGCACACACCTGGCCGGGTTTTAGAAGAGCCAACGTGCAGTAGCATTTTTGAAACAGGCACAGCAACCTGTATACCCTATTGCACTGCTGCTGGCCCCAAGACAGGAGTTTCCCGGAGTTTGCGTGGAGTTGGGTCACAGAAACCTCGCTCCAGACGGGAGCGCCCGGTGACCCCGAGGCACCGGGGGGCACTCAGCAGGCCCGCCTGGCCGCCCGCCGGGCAGCGCCGGCCGCCAGCAGGAGGCGCCGGCCCGAGGAAGGGGGCAGCGCGTCCCGGGCGAACCGTCCCCCCCCGCGCCCCCCTACCTGGTTGGTCTCCTCGCCGTGCTCCAGGTGCACGATGCCCTGGCTCCTGCCCTCCGTGTCGCTCAGCACGTCGTCCTCCGAGTCCTCCAGGAGGGACGAGGAGCCCGTGGAGGAGAGCGAGGAGGTGGAAAGCCTGCGGGACTGCAGGTGCAGCGAGCTGTCCGTTCTCAGCCAGCCGCTCTCAGGGTGCGGCGGCTGCGCCTGGGGGCCGCCCTGCGCCTCCTCGCTCTCCTCGGCGGTGACGGTGAGCCGGGGAATGACGGGCGGCAGCACCCCGTTCGGGGGCCGGCAGCCCCGCTTCGCCGGGTCGGGCAGCTGCCGGGCGGCGGCGGCGGCGACGGCGGCGCAGCGAGCCTCGAAGAGGGAGCAGAGCTCCACCACGCTCAGCCGCTTGGCCCGGCTGAGGTCCGGGCTGCTGTGCAGCCCCGCGCGGGGCTCCATGGCGCGGTCGGCGCTGGGCGCCTGCCGGGCAGCGTCCCAGGGCCGACGGCCGGGAGCGTGCATGGGGGAGCGCCGCGCCGCCGCCGCCGCCGCCGGGGAAACTTCTTTGTGGCTCAGTCTCCGGCCGCTGCTCGGAGCCCGGCGGCGAGGCTCATGTCCAGCCCGCCCTCCCTGGGCAGCTCTGACTCACCCGCGGCGACAGCCGGAGCCGGCTACCGTGCCCGCTGACCCGGCGCCAGGGCCATGGGGGCGCGCTGAGCCCGCCCGCTCGCCCGCCGCCACCTCCCCGCTCCGCCTCGGCGCTGAGGGGAGGAGCGAGCCGAGGCGAGCTGAGGCGAGGCAAGCCGCGCCGCGCGGCGGGGAGCCCCTGCCCGCCCCTTCCCCTTCGCCGCCTCCTCCGCCCTTTTGGTTTCGCTTTCCCTGAGGTGGCCCCCGGGGAGTAGCGGGCGCCTCGGGCTGCGGCCTCGGGGTGTCCCGGCGGGGCGCCTCCCGCCTTACCTCTGCGCGCGCCGCCGCCCGCTCCAACGGCCGCTGCCTCGCGCCCGCCGCCCCCCGCCGGGTAACGGCTCCCCGGGCACGGCGGCTGCGCAGCGCGGGCGCGCCCCAGGCGCCCGCCGGCCGGAGGGGCGGCGCGGCCCGCCCGAGCCCTCTCCCAGCGAGGGGGGCGGCTTTGACGCCCTCCCGGTGTTTCGACCCCCTCAGGCCTGCCCGTGGCGGTGTGGGGTCCGTGTGTGTCCCCCGGTGGGCGCTGCCCGCGGGACGTACCTCGGCGCACGCCCCGACCCCCATGGCGCCGCCTGGCCCCGGTGAGAGGGGTGCCATCGCGGGGCCTCGGCATCCCTGGGGGTGGCTCGGCTCTCCCCGCGGGGGCGAGGGGGTGACCGAGTTGTCACCGACCCGCGGGGAGCCGGTCGCTGTGCGTGAGTGACCCATTTAGTGAGTCACCCCGCCGAACTGCATGGCGCAGCAGTTGACGGTGCCCCCGCCTCGCTGCGTGGGCTGCGCGGTGCCTCGAGCACAGGAGGTTCCCACCGACCGCGCTGGTCAGGTTTCACGTCTCGCGTGTAACATCCTCCGGCGGTTTGCGACCAGGCTCGCCTGCGTGTGACAGAGGCTGCAGGGCAGAGCCGTCCTCCCGTAAAGCCTGGATTTTCCATCCGTCAGCGCTTTACCTGCTGAGCTGTGCTTAATCAGGTTGCCTTAAGCCCCAGGTTGCTGAGATACCCCAGCCCCCTTCGCTGAATGAATTTCAGCAAATACCACCCCCCACCTCGGTACTTCTTCCCTGCTTAACTCCCACTCTTCACCTAAAATGTAACCCATGCTGGGCTGCGGCATGTGTTGTAATTGTAGCTATTAAGGCCTTTGGAACAGGAAAGGCGTCCTACCGTAGGGTTACATCAGCTGAGATGATTAGTAAATTTAATAATTTTGGAACCAAATGCTAAAGTCTTCAACTTAGTTTTTGCTCATTTATCTCATTGTTTCCTTGTACTCTCCCATCTGTCTCTCGCCATCTGTTGTCTCTTGCTTGGTACTTGGGCTGCGAGCTCCTTGCAAAAGGGGCTGTGCTCCCTCAACAAGTAATGCAACACAGCCCAGGCCGCGGGTGGGACTCCTGGGTCCTGCTATACTATAAATAATTCGTTAACCTGTCTTGATTCGTTCAGATTATTCGGTTGCAGTTGACTATTTATCGGCCCTACCTTGCAGGTAGTCTTTGGAAAAGTCTGTTTCAATAGGCACCAGACGACGTGCCTTCTCGCGAGGCAACCGCCGTGCCGCTCACAAAGCCCACAGCTTGCAAATGCCCGGGAGCAGAGAGGAAGGCAGCTGGGGAACTTCATAAGGAAAAATTCAGGCGTCTTCAGGTGCTTTTCTAGAATTAGGTGATGCCTAGCCAGGAATTTGGACAATCTGAATTTCCAGTTTAAATGGCCAAGTCTTGTGGTGGATTTAGTTCTTTGTGTAGAAGCAGTTGTGGGAGTCCACCCAAGAAGCTGCCAGGCTGTATGTGGTGGGTGAGGGAGGGGTGACAGCTACCGCCAAATTATGGAAAAACACTAGCGGTAAAGTGCCGAAGAAAATGGTTGGCAGCGCAGCTTTTCGCCATCAGACAGAGAGAAAACCAAAGCGCCCGTATGTGGGTATTCTTTCATGGTAGACCGGAACGGGTTTAAGTTCTTTCTGAAAGAAGATACAGGGTCACCGCCTTTATGACTAACTTTGTAATTAGTTTCAAATTTTATAGTGCAGAAAGGCAGTCTCAAAATATGAAGACTGATTAGGCCTAATACATACCTGAAGTCATAACAGTTTAATCAAAAGCATGATTTTATAATTGATAGCTTTATAAGAAGACTCACTGTGATACATTTACAGATAACAGCAGAAAACGCAGAGGCCAGTTTTAACTGGGTATCCAAGATTCCACACACACAGGTTGAACCCACTTAACTAATTTATGTAGCTGTGGCAGCTTCCGTCTGTAGACAAGGAAGACAGAAAAAGAGGTTATTCACAGGAGAGAGGTTAAGTGCGAGCTTTCACAGGGCAACAGGAACCCGTCAGGGAGCCCTGCTGCACGTGGAAGGACAGTTCAGTTTCCAGCCTCTTTTAGCCGTTGCTCTGTCTGCTGATTCTGCAATTACAGGATTATGTGTGGTCTGTGATTAGGAAACCTTATTTAAAAGGTTTCCTTATTTAGGAAACCTTAACCTTAGCAACGGTTCTGAGACCACCAACTCACTCCACATAGGGCTAAGATTAGTTCATAGTTCAGTTATAAAATATAATTTAAAAGGATTTAATTTCAGCTAGAATCACAGAATCATAGAATCATTTTAGCTGGAAGAGACCTCCAAGATCATCGAGTCCGACCATTAAACTAATGAAGATAGAAACAAAATATATGCAATACATTTAATTTTAATAAATTAGTACATGTATAAAAATAGAAAAATATCATTTTAATAGTATCAGTTAGTGGTGATTGGTTGGATAAGATTAGATAGGTTCAGCTGACTGCTTTTACAGCATATCAGCTTTAGCGAGCTACTGATCTCTGAAGTTTGTGTAAGATTTAACTCCAAGTCTTTCAACACTACCAGGAGAATAAAGAGGTTCTTCAGTCAGTCGGGTATCACCACGTTAACTTGTAAGTGTACAGCTGTTTTAACAAGAGGAGTGGTGCTCCCGTCCTGGCAAAGTGGTAATGACTTGTACTTTCCACTTGTGAAATCCTGCGTTCCTGACCGCAAAGGGCTGTCGGCATCCATTAATGACGCTTGGCGAGAGCTGGATCTGATAGGACACAGATATGTGCGTCTCTGTTTTACGGATGGGTAAACTGATGCACAGACAGTCCATGAGTTGACTGCAGACATACAGTGAGTCAGGGGCAGAAACGGGCGCTGCAGGTTTGCTCTCTGCTGCTGTAACCACCAGATCACGTTCCCACCTCCAGGGGTAAAAAGTTTTGTTTATTGCAGTCATTCTGATTCATATCGGTATTGCTTCTCGCTGCCGGGGTTTCACATTTCGCACACTCCTGCTACAAAAAGAACTTTCTGCCTTTATTTATATTGGCAAAAAAAAGACTATTTCATTCCCATGAAATCCCTTTCTAAACATTGTTATCATTAACATATTGCTTATTTTTACTTCCTTTCAGTTTGCATTCCCATAGGGTGTCTAAGCCTTGACAATACAGAGGCAAAGAAGATGCTGTGGACGCTTCTAACAGATATGAAAGACTTCACATATAGGCAACAGTTTAAATATGATCTAGAAGGGAGCCTTGAGTTTAACTTGGCCTGCTTAGCACATACAAAGTACTTCATTGCCCACATGAGGCTTCTCAGAGGGCTTAGAGCGTGACGGCTGAGAAGCACCATGTCCTTCAATTCCAACCTGAGCGTGACCTAAGAAGGCCTGAAAAGTGATTGAGAGTTGTGATTCGCATGTCTCTCTTGGATGCAACAGGTGCAAGCGAGATAACGTTTATAGGTAGTTATAATATCTCTTTCACGATATAATTGGGGAAGAAAAAAAGATGGGTACGTTTTCCATAGGAAGGCCCTTTTTCAGGACTTGAAGAAAGGTACGTGGGCCTGAAAGCTGGTCGGGTGCAAAGGCAGATCCCGCCTCGCCCACGGGCCTTTCATGGCTAAGGCTAAGGTTCCCCCCCGTGGCTGAAAGGAAGATCACAGCCCTGCCTGGAGAGTGGGAAAGCAAAGCGGCGGGCGGGCCGAGTGCCCGGCGGGAGCGGGGTCGCTCAGGGGCGGCTCTGCAGAGAGCAGGTGGGAGCAGGGCGGGTTCCGAGCGGGGCCAGCCGGCGAGCCCGGCGTAGCTGGCAGCGTAGCGGTGGCCGTGAGGGCAGCCGCCAACTACAAGCGGGCTGGAGGCCCCGGCTGGGTGCTTTAGTTGCTCCGTCTTTGCTGCTCGCTCGATTGAGTGAGCAGGTTAGTGCACGTTACGGTCACGTCCTCTTTTTGTCACGCAAACAGAACCAGATCAAATTATCCAAGTGCACAGCTACCCCATGCAAGAGGAGAATGAGACTCCAAACCCTGGTTATATGACATGAAAGCGATTGCTGCGGTAAATGGGAGCTCTTTATTTTTCAGACTAATTTTTGTAGGCTATTTGCCAAATTTCTTTATGCAAGACTTGGAGTCTTTTTTATATAAACTCTGGACATCTGCTCAATGAATGCCATATGAAAAAAAGATTTAGGAATCTGCTTTTACCTAAGAAGGAGCACAGCTGTAACTCAGGCAGCAATTTTTCAAATCATACTGTGGCTGGATTATTAAGATGTGAATTGACACAAACAATGCTTCAGCTGTCCCCTACCCTGGATGTCTGGCCCAGAATCTGTGGATCAGCATGCAGAAATCACCTTTTCTATTCCCCAGCCCTGCTGGCAGCTCAGCTGCTAGTACCCGTAGTGTTACTCCTCAGCAGCCCAGAGGCTGTGGGAAGTTGATGACCTAAAAGGGGAATCCAAAGCTGCTGGGGAAACACAAGGAAGATGCTATTGGGTTTAAGCAGTGAAATAAAGTTGGATGTAGATTCCAAGGATATGACAGTTGACTTAGCAGGGGATACTGGGATTTGAGCAGATCCTCGGCTAGGAGGGAGGTGTAGTATATTGGTGGAAGTGAGCATGGTTGTATAGATCTCTGTGTATGGATCAGATGAACCCGCAGGAAAGAGACAGTAAACTATGAAGGTCCCCTCGTGGCTGGAATTAAAATTACATTTCAAGTCATATTCCTGAACAAAAGTACCTGGAACTGTTCAGCTACCTCACATACTCGGGTGCAAGAGGGGGAGCTAGCGGGGGAGAAAATATACCTCAAGCACAACCAGATGCCACTGCCCCCTGGGAAAAGGGGTTGCAAGTGTTTGAGATCATAACGTGACAGCCGTGACAGTGAGAAAAGACACAAGGGTAATGCCAGGGGGAAGGAAGGAGTGTACGCAGCACCCCTGCTACCAAAATGACTCACCGTGGTCTGCTGGTATATAGAGCATAGGGTTACTCTATAGGGAAGGGTAGAGAAGTACTATGGGAAGTAAGAGCTACACGGGAGGTGAAGAAAGGGAAGGTCCCAACGGAGGGGAAAACACCTGGGAGAAAAACCACTTTTCTCCCACATCTGCCCCATCTCATGCTGCAGACAGTTGCTGTTCTTCCTTATGAAAGGGGAAGAGTAAGGCCTTTTCTTCCCACTTCCTTCTCAGACTGTCACTACTTTTCTCCCTCTCACTCTTACTGCTGGCCTGGGGGCCAACATATCCAGGGAGCAGAATAAAACGGGGGAGGAGAAGGGGACCCAGGTGTGCTATTCCATGGTGGGAAGCGTGTGCTGAGAGGAGCAGCCAGGTAGCAGCATCGCTGACTGCAGACTTGTTAGTTTGACGTGCGAGTTGTGTGCTCCCTCCTCAGAGTGGCTGCAGCTTTGTGGAAGAGCACCTGATATACTCTCATGGCTTCTGCTTGTGTTTTGCCTGTTCTTGGCTTAAATAAAAGAAGATTTGTCTTCCACGACTGCCATTTTAGCAGAAAATCCACACAAAAATGTCGTAACAAAACAAGAGGAACTTTTGCTGTCATGTTTTTGCGATGATTACAGGTAACACTTCACCCTAACAACCACATTCCTCATAGTTCCCTGTGAGCTGACTGTGAGAACTTCAGTATGAAGATTTGATTTAAAAATAATTACTCTAATGAAACCACTTATTAGCTTTACGCTTTAAGTAAGCACACTTGTTATTTTTGGCTAGCCATTTATAGCCCCCTCAGAAAATCAGGACATATTTGCCTGTGCTTACAATAATGCTCACATTAAATTCTGTGGATTTACTCCTGCTTTGTAACAGTGTAAAGAAGAGCAGGATATGTCTCATTGTGTACCCATCGGCACTCATCTGCCAACCTGACCACTTGTCTAGAGAGGGTATGCAGGGATGCGTCGAGGAAGGCTAAGGCCCATTTGGAATTAAATCCGGCTAGGGTTGTCAAGAACAACAAGAAGAGCTTCTTCAAATACATCAGTAGCAAAAGGAAGACTAGAGAAAATGTGGGTCCACTGCTGAATGGGGTGGGTGCCCTGGTGATGACGGGTACAGAGAAGGCAAGGCTCCTGAATGCCTTCTTTACTTCAGTCTTTACTGCTAGGGCCAGTCCTCAGGAATCCCAGACCCTGGAGGCAAGAGAAAGGAAGAATTTCCCTTGGTCGAGGAGGATCGGGTTAGAGATCAGTTACACAAACTGGACACCCACAAATCCATGGGCCCTGATGGGATGCACCCACGAGTGCTGAGGGAGCTGGCAGATGTTATTGCTAGGCCACTCTCCATCATCTTTGAAAGGTCATGGAGAACAGGAGAGGTGCCTGAGGACTGGAGGAAAGCCAATGTCTCTCAAGTCTTCCAAAAGGGCAAGAAGGAGGACCCAGGAAACTACAGGCCAGGTAGCCTCACCTCCATCCCTGGAAAGGTGATGGAACAGCTCATCCTGGATGTCACCTCTAAGCACGTGGAGGAAAAGAAGGTGATCAGGAGCAGTCAGCATGGATTCGCCAAGGGAAAAGCATGCTTAACCAGCCTGATAGCCCTCTATGGTGGAATGACTGGCTGGGTAGATGAGGGGAGAGCAGTGGATGTTGTCTACCTTGACTTCAGCAAGGCTTTTGACACTGTCTCCCATAACATCTTCACAGGTAAGCTCAGGAAGTGTGGGCTAGATGAGTGGATGGTGAGGTGGATTGAGAACTGGCTGAATGGCAGAGCTCAGAGGGTTGTGATCAGCAGCACAGAGTCTAGTTGGAGGCCTGTAGCGAGTGGTGTTTCCCAGGGGTCAGTACTGGGTCCAGTCTTGTTCAATTTATTCATCAATGACCTGGATGAAGGGACAGAGTGTACCCTCAGCAGGTTTGCTGATGACACGAAACTGGGAGGAGTGGCTGACACACCAGAAGGCTGTGCTGCCATTCAGAGAGACCTGGACAGGCTGGAGAACTGGGTGGAGAGGAACCTCGAAGTTCAACAAAGGCAAGTGCAGGGTCCTGCACCTGGGGAGGAACAACCCCATGCACTGGTACAGGTTGGGGGTTGACCTCCTGGAAAGCAGCTCTGCAGAGAAGGACCTGGGAGTCCTGGTGGACAACGAATTCACCATGAGCCAGCAATGTGCCCTTGTGGCCAGGAAGGCCAACAGCATCCTGGGATGCATTAGGAAGAGTGTGGCCAGCAGGTCGAGGGAGATTATCCTCCCTCTCTGCTCTGACCTGGTGAGGCCACATCTGGAGTACTGTGTCTAATTCTGGGCTCCCCAATACAAGAGAGACACGGAACTACCGGAGAGAGTCCAGTGGAGGGCTACAAAGGTGATGAGGGGACTGGAGCATCTCTCCTATGGGGAAAGGCTGAGAGAGCTGGGCCTGTTTAGCCTAGCAAAGAGAAGACCGAGAGGGGATCTTATCAATGCTTATAAATATCTCAAGGGCGGGTGTCAAGAGGATGGGCCCAGACTCTTTTCAGTGCAGGCCAGCGACCGGACAAGAGGCAACGGGCACAAACTGGAACACAGGAAGTTCCATCTGAATGTGAGGAAAAACTTCTTCACTGTGAGGGTGACAGAGCCCTGGCACAGGCTGCCCAGGGAGGGTGTGGAGTCTCCGTCTCTGGAGATATTCAAAACCCGCCTGGACGCAGTCCTGTGCAGCCTGCTCTAGGTAAACCTGCTCTGGCAGGGGGGTTGGACTAGATGATCTCCAGAGGCCCCTTCCAACCTCATCCCTTCTGTGGTTCTGTGATTCTGTGATTCTGTATACAGGCAGACTGTTTCTAGAACTTTAATTTCACCTGTTCACCCTGCAATCCAGGGGTATACTTAAAGAACAAATCATGGTTCTTCCTTGTCATAATTGATTAAAAGACATCTCAGCAAGAGGCTATTCCACTTTTAACACATTTAAAAGTATAAATTATAAAAAAACCTCCAGATTATGGAGAAAACTGTAAGTTGGAAATAACTAGTTTAGATTTTAACAAAGATTACAGCAGAGTCTAATATTTTCCACAGAAAGCATCCCTAGTAGTATTTATTACACTAATGAATCTGGCATGGTAACTGAATTGAAATAGTCTTTTTAGTGAAGGATGTTACTACACAAATGTGGTCAAAAGCTTATATTCCACCAGTTACAGTCTTTTATTTCCCTTTTCAAGAGCGAAATTTTTGGAAAACACTTAAAACTTCTTACTGAACAATTGAATAGCTGGGGGGGAGGCTTAGTACGTTGAAGATTTCTTTGTCCACACAGTTTGCTTTGCCAGTTCATTTGACAGTGCTGCCCTAAAAATCAAATGCATCCTGAAAAGTCACAGACACACTCTACTGATATTAGTGATGCCATAGGAGTGTATTTTAAGGAAAAGGTAAGCAGGAGTAATTACTAAGCAACGAGCAAGCAGCTTTGTTTTAATGTAAGGGTCTAGTTTGCGCTTGTGGAAAATTACTCAGAATCATTTTTTAGAGTTTTTGGGGATATATAGGTGCTCTTTGGCATGACCTAAATGCAAATTAGTGCCAATCTGTCTATACCAATGCTCACTTTTTCCTGTATATTCCCCGCATGCCTGTTGGTACACACATTTGCCCAGCTTTGTAGACTAGATCACAGTATGATGAAGAACTTGACAGGGGCTTTTATTCACAAGACTTGATGATTTGTCCTGTGGAATCAACTGAAATACAGAATAAAAATAGAAATACAAGATAGAATAAAAATTAAAATTTGCAAAAGTATTCAGCAAATGTTTTCTCTGGGGTTTTATTGTTGTTGTTTCATAAAATTAAATATTTCTATGCTTTTTATTTATTTGCCTGTGAGAAGTACTTACACTTTACTGGAAGTGTTTCTTCCCTGGAAGTCATAGTAACAAATTTAGCACTAACGTAAGTACATGCTTATTGTCACTGTCTTCAAAGGGTTTTTCACTACCCGTGTCTGGCACATTCTGTAGGCGGAGAGTGTTGCAAAGAAACGTATTGCGTGACGACTTCCTCTAGTCCGTCACAGCCGCGTCAGGGCGGGGAGGCGGCGCTCGGGGCTGCCGGGCCGCGCTTCAGCACCGCGGACAGCTCACGAGCGCCGCTGCCCGCGCGGGAAACCCGCCACGCCGGGAAACAACACGCCACGCCGGGAAGCCAACCCGCCACGCCGGGAAACCAACCCGCCTCTTCCAAAATGACCCCTGCCTCCTCTACAGTTTAACTTTTGGGTTTCCCTATCGGCTACGGATGGCGTGCTTTGGTAGTGCCAGTCGTTGTCGGGCTGTGGGTACCCAAGCAGTGCTCGAAACCAAAACAAAGCCGAGTGTTTGTACTGAGTTACGTTAGTGGTTCTGTCCTCAAAACAGAGAACCCATATGCTGTTGTCATCTAGAAGTCCCCGAAACTACCGCTCCTAGCAATGGCTCCGAGAAGTGTCTGGTAAGACTCTTAAACGGCCAAGCAATGATAACACTGTAACCATAACGATGCTGCTAATGCAAGCATAACACCACCATTGATGCTGTGTAACCAATCACAAGGGACAGCCTGTTGCACTAAATGTCGCAAATCAGTATGAAAATTAGGTAAAATAACGTGTAAATAGTATGCTAAAGGTCTGGTTCTTCCAAGCATCTTCTGTGCTAATGTGTATGTAGTTTTAATTACCTTTTCTTTTTTCATATTATTTTGAAAGTAAAGCAGGTAGTAGGCTGGATGGAAAATAATTTCTGATTTTTGCATTAAAGAAGTATTAACTCTCAATTTATGCTGAAGTAAATCAATAATGGGGACCATGAGAAGGTCTGTTTTCGTGAGGGCCACAGATCTGTCTTTTTCACTTGTTATTATTTTCAAATCAGAGCATAAATTGCTCTGTCTTCTCCTTCAGACTAATGGATAAATTCTGGGATTTCCTACACTATTGTTCTGATGGGTTTCTTCCATTCTGTACATGAACAAACTACCCAGGACCCCGCTGCAAAAGTTAATGCTGCCATATCCGTGTGCTGAGTTTGTATCAGGCACTTGTCTCTGGTGTTTCCGCCATCGCTAAGAGCACAAAGAGTTCTCTTTAGTACCTCAGCTGGGATTGCAGATCATTACTTTGGTTTTCCATCTCTGTTTCTCTTTCCAAGACAGCAGATTGCTAGAAAAAGACACTGAAAGCGAGACAGCGTTAAACCATTCGTTTTTTCCTCATGAGGAACTATGTTACTATATTATAACCCAGGAGTGGTCAACCTTCAGCAAATTCTTCTGATTCCTCTGACACAATAGGTGTCTCAGCAATCAAGCATTCCTCTGACCTCCGGAACTCGTGGTGCATTCCACTGCTTCATCCCCAGGGTTGTTTTTGATGGGACTAGTTGCACAATTTGTCCTAATAAACAGGTGTAAGCAAAATATCCTTGCAAAAGTACTAGGGGAACAAAAAAGCATACTGCTACTGGCATAAAAAACTATTAACGTGGTCTTTACCGTGATGGAAAAAATACAGGAAAAACAAACAAAAAATGTCAAGGGTATTTTTTTCATGCATCCAATACATTATTGGCTTCGGTAAGTGCAATTTTGCAAGGCTGCCTGATGACCAGACGGGAAGCAAAGCAAGCCACATCCTCTTTGAAACTGCAAGGAGGAGAAGACCTTTGTTTCCCTAGTGGGGTTGTTATCAACCTGAAGAAAAACTCTTTGGTTTTAGCTTGACCTTTTTTTTTTTTTTCTTTAAAGTTGGCAACAGTGGCTACTAAGTAGTTATGATGTTTACTAACTAGAACCTAACATTTTTGTGGGTTTTTCTGTATATAAGTCGGAGGAATAATGAATCCTATTTCACTTATAATGTTATCAAAGTATTGCCAAAGGATTAGAGGAATTGCCTCATGAGGACAGAAGCAGCTTCAGAAATGGAAACACTGGACTGAGATGATACAGGGAGACTGACATGAAGTGTCCGGGGTTTGTCTGCTGGATTTCATTTTCATTCTAGGAACTGCATTTCCCTCACTGGCAGTTTTTGATTATTTTCATGAAAACCTTTTCCCTTTGATACACACGCATATGGATTCCTGGGAAACAATGTTATCTACAGATTTCATCATATAAATACATCAGTAGAATTTTGGCTGAGATTAATAATAGATGTATTGAGTTGCACTTTACACAGAACATGCCTAATGGCAGGTTAGATGTTCATACATAACCATATATCACGCCTTGTTTTTCAGATTATCACATGAAGAACAAACTCATAAAGAGATATTCAAAAACGGTGAATAGATAAATGTCTCCCTGAAACAATGACAGAGATGAATCAAAGCACACAAAAGAAAATGCCTTTTCAAATGTGGGCAACTGAAAATTAACTGTCTTCATAATTGGTTTTTATATAACAATGAACCATAAAGTTCAGTTTTAGGGCTTAACGAGGGAGCTGGTAAGTCAAATCCATAATGCCTTATTTTCCTGCCCAGTTGCAGACCCAAAAAAAAAGATAGTAGGCTTTCACTGTGGAAGAAGCTGAGTGCCACACAGAAACAAGTTCTTGCTGAATGTCCCGGTTTCAGCCAGGATAGAGCTCATTTTCTCTCCAGCAGCTACTGTGTTTTGGGTTTAGTATGTATGTGAAGAATGTTGATAATACACTGATGTTGTTAGTTGCTGCTAAGCGATCAAGGACATCTTCCAGCTTCCCAGGTTTTGCTAATGTGCAGGTGCAAAAACTTGGGAGGGGTATAGCCAGTGTAATTGATCCAAACCAGCCAAAGAGAGTATTCCATACCATAGATGGCATGCCCAGTATAAGGAGGGGCGGGAGGGGGGGGATGGTAGGCCAGTCCCCTTCTTTTTCCCTCTTTTTGTTTGTTCGGGCCTTTTCATTCATTCGTTCGGCTGTTTGTTCCCTCGCTCGCTCTCTCTGGAACTTGCTGTTCCAGGATGGCTGCTGGGGAATATTCCTGTTCCCTGACTGCTGCTCGGAACGGCCTCTATCAGTCATCGGGTGGTGAGAAATTGTGCATTGTTTGTTTTATATATTCTATTGTAATGATATTTTATTATTATCATTATTAACATTTTTTTTTCCTTTGCTGTCCTGGTGAACTGTTTTTATCTAAACCCTTGAGTTTTCCTTTCTTTCCAATTCTCCTCCCCAGTGGGGAGGGGGGGCAGTGAGCAAGCGGCTGCATGGTATTCATTTACCGTCTGGATCTACAGGTGTCTGCGGGTTATCCAGGTCACGACAAATCAACTCCCGCACAGCTAATTCCCTCAAAAGCCAGGGGAGAGCGCAAATGCAGTCCCCCACTACCACAAATTATGCAGTCGAGTTTCCCATATTTGGGGAAATCCCAGGGGTCAGCAGCACAAGGTAATTTCCAGTGCCAGAAGCTGGAGAGTCCTCACAGGCAATTAGGGAGGAAGGTTTGTGGCAAACTGATGAACAAACTTCTGGAACAAGAAAACCACTAGTGGCCAAGTTGAAAATGAATTCTTGTTCCAGGGAAAGAGGGAGATAATCAGAAGGAGAGGGGGAGAGAAGCAGAGGGAGAGAAAGAACAAGCATAAGAGTCTTGAGATACAAGACTTCAGGTCGAAAAGGGATTGAAACACGCCAGTCAACTAGTAAGTACCTCTCTTCGGGCAAGTCTCTCCTGCCTAGCCCACACTTCGCCACCAGATGGCCCCGTATGAACTTGGATGAAGAATTGGTTACTTGCTTCAAAGACATATGGGTGTTCAAGTCTGTGTAATTTCCAAGGGTGCTAGCTGCCAAAACCTCCACCCCCCCCAAAACCAACTCCAAAAGTCTGGCCGTATGAGGCTGGAGAGTTTGAACAGGTTCAAACGCTTGGATCTGAATCCAGGTCTCAAGTCCTGGGATGTTTGGATGCAGGATCATGGTTCGGTCTTAAAACACAAGACGCGATGCACTAGTGACGCACATCATTGAATTAACAGTAAAAATGGGAATTTAATATATGACATGCCTGAGTTCACTCTTTCAATCTATGCAACATTCATAAAGTCACAGGATTGCACCCAGCTTTGGGCATCATGCTTCAGGAGAGATGGAGACCACCCGGAACTGGAGAGAATTCAAAGGAGAGCAGCAAAGATGAACTAAAGTTCTGTGAAACATAACCAGTGTGCTGGTTAAAAAAAGGGCTTGCCAAGCTGTTTGATGAGGAGCTTTGTGGGCCAGTTGCAGTCAGCAGCTGACATAGTGGGCAGGGCCCTGAGTTAAGATGAGGAAGTTTAGCGGGATGCTAGGGCTCCGGTGCCATGAGCCAGCAAATGAGAGGTAACAAATCCTGGAACAGACGGCCTCTTGAGGTTCCCTTCAGGTTCATTTTCTAAGACGTCTAGGAGGGGTTTTTGCAGAAAATTTCAGAGGAGTTAACAATTACACTTATCAGTGGACAAGCACTGAATGCTAATTTCAACACCTGCAGGAATTCCACCAAAAACTTTTCTAGAAAAGGTGAAGTGCAGTGTATCTGGCATCCCAGGCCTTTTGGCCAGGGTAGGTCAGATGAATGTAAGCTCCTGCCTATGACCACTTGCAATGTCCAGGCTGGACAGTCCTGAGCTCACAGCCTTTGAGGCATTCTTGCAGGTCAGCGTGCACAGGATACACCTGCCCCGCAGATAAAGGGCTGTGATTTTCCCAAAACTCAACAGCCACAGCAACCAAATCCTACTTTTCTTTTCAGACTGGAGCATTAACCCTGGAAGTGAAAAATGTTGATCTAGTGTCCTCTTAACCTAAATTCAAAAGTGTAAAGCACTCCACATACATACACAGCTGTAGGATAAGCCATGTTCACTCCTCCGACAGGCTGATGTAACGCTGCGTAAGCCTCCGAATCAGCTTGCTCCTGCATGCCTGTATCAAAAAGTGTTACCATGCTTTTCAGAGTTCACGTATCTTCCACCCTGGAGGAATGCCCTGTGGAAGTCTCCCTAGTCAGATAGGAAGATGAAGCACTGCAGTACAACCCTGTAAAATATTACCAATAACTGAACAGTACATCCCTTCCTTGCTTTCAGATAGAGATGCACACATTGACTATGCCTTATCCTGAGGGAGAGAGCAGGAACTATTCATTGATGTACTGATCTGTTTATATATTTTACCCTTCAAACACCACGAGATCATTATAATCGATATAGACATCTTCTTCAACGATAAATTTATATTTTTAATTGTTACTGCAGAGTGTTGTGTGTGTCCAAGCTGTGGGCCTTTTTAGTTAGACCTGATTACACCTTTGCCTTACAGTGTGCTGCCCTGAAAGACAGAAAAATCTTTCAAACTCATAAAATTCAAGGTTTATGAGAACATAAATTAGGGAAAAAATAAAGCAAAGCAAACAGGAATTGCAATACATGGCCTTTACTAAGGCTGCAAGACAAATTCATATAAAGAATTTATAGAACAGTTTACATGTGAAATAAGTGGTTAAACCGGCTATTTCAGAGCTATTTTTCATGTATATTATTACAATTTTAGAGAGACTAAATATTCTCATCAACACTTAAACCTGCAGTTTGTAGAATGTGGAGGCCAAATCTGTTTCAGATAGATCCAAGCAAAACCCCCAAACCTGAGCAGAATGAAAAGCCTTGGCAGAGGCTGTAACAAATGCCGAACACGTAGCGCACCATCAGCTGCCAGCAGTGAGACAGGGCACTCCTGAGAGTCCCGCGGCGTGTAAACCACAGCAACAGGAGCTTAGGGAACAAATCCAGATTCTGACATGGTCTACAGCTGAGCGGGTGTCTGGATCTGCACAGCAACAAAGAACATTACTACAAATAAAAGCACCGCTGTGACCCCGTTGTTTAAAATTACAAAACCTGAAGAGGTTAAAATTACAAAACCTGTAGCAATAGTTGCTGTGCAGCAAGACTCGCAAAAAGCCAAACCCATAGTCTCAGCCTTCCAGATAAGAGCCTAATAAACAAAGAACAAAAAATGTACGCTTCAGCTACTGAATATCAAAAATCTTCAGGATAATAATTTGTTGATATTAATTTGATTGATTTTTCCCCTGTTTTTGTTTCTTACCTGTGCTCTTGCTGGAACAGGATGGACCCAGAATCAATTGTTTAATGTTCAGATGTCAGGTGGATTCTCTCCCAACTTCATCACTCTACTTTTCTAAGCTTATCAAAAGCTGGAAGTCTCAAGGGGCTCCTTTACCATGTAGGCACCCCTGGGGACAAGTCTTAACAAATCTCTGGGGGTAAACAAAATTTAACCCTGCAGAGAATGATGGCCCCTCCTGAGAGAGGGTTTCCTGTCTCTTTTGGTTTATAATTAACAGGGGCCTCCGAGACTTGATGTCGATGATCCCAACATTAGCTTTCTGCCTTACCCACTAAACCTATCTGAATGGAAGATGAGTTTATTTTTAGAGGGGAAAATGCCTTCAAAGCATCCTTCACTTTATATTCACAGCTCACCTTGTAGTAATATCTCATTCCTGGAGCAGGTGCTTGAACAACCTTCTCACACAAAAAGCCGCCTTACAATAGTTGCCATACATCCAGCGACATGCACCTGGCAACAACCTGTGCCTGAATAAGTCGGCATCTGCAGCACCTGTTTGGTGGCCCCTGACTGTGGGAGCTCAGCAGGAGTCCATACATGCAGTTCAGGTGAATATTGAAGAAGGGATCTGGGAAAAAAGGGGGAACAATGCAATCAAGTGAGGTGGGAGTTGGGATATTAGTCATAGTTTTGTCGGTAAAAAGCTTTCCCCATACTTCTGCTAAATCATAGAAACATAAACTGGGGTATGCCTACCTGGCTTTGGGTACTTGTACTAAGTTCTGCTCTGAGCTCCAGAAATGGCTGATCTGCTGTACCTTTGGTGGGACACCACGAATGATGTATAGTCTCATTAACAATGCCTCTACAGGGTGGGATAACGGGACTTTTTGAGAAAACCCTTTCATCTTGCTAAGCTTTGGTACCTCTCCAGAAGAAGCTACAAGAAGGATCCTGGAGGTATAAAGTGTCTGTGCTGGTTTCAGCCAGGATAGAGCTCATTTTCTCCAGTAGCCACTGTGTTTTGGATTTAGTGTGTGAAGAATGTTGATAATACACTGATGTTGCTAGTTGCTGCTAAGCGATCAAGGACATCTTCCAGCTTCCCAGGTTTTGCTAATGTGCAGGTGCAAAAACTTGGGAGGGGTATAGCCAGTATAATTGATCCAAACCAGCCAAAGAGAGTATTCCATACCATAGATGGCATGCCCAGTATAAGGGGGGGGGGGGGGGGAGGAGGAAGGGGGGGGATGGTAGGCCAGTCCCCTTCTTTTTCCCTCTTTTCGTTCATTTGGGCCTTTTCATTCATTCGTTTGGCTGTTCGTTCCCTCACTCGCTCTCTCTGGAGCTTGCTGTTCTGGGATGGCTGCTGGGGAATATTCCTGTTCCCTGACTGCTGCTCGGGATGGGCTCTATTGGTCATCAGGTGGTGAGAAATCGTGCATCGTTTGTTTTATATATTCTCTTATTGTTGTATTTTATTATTATTATAACTATTGATATATAATAATATTATTATTATCTTTTCCTTTGCTGTCCTGGTGAACTGTTTTTATCTCAACCTGCGAGTTTTCCTTTCTCTCCGATTCTCCTCCCCACCCCACCAGGGGTCGGGGGGGGTGAGTGAGCAGCTGCGTGGTATTCAGTTACCATCTGGGGTTAAACCACGACAGTGTCCTAGTAGTTGTGAACAAAGGTGACATGCACATGGGTAGTGCTGAAACAGTGTTGAGATGGTTCCTTTTCATAGACCTGATCCTGTGATGCATCACTGATTTTTGATCTGCTGATTCATTGGAATTTTAGTGTCAGTATACTGACCGAGATTTATGACCACTTGAGCTTTTTCTTCAAACATAGCTCTTACTAGAAGCAGCATTGTAACTGCACACCTGTGTACATTCAATACCCTGTCAAAACTTCCAGGAGGACTTCCTGCAATTTCAGACACTTCTATCAGGTAAATTCTCTGCCTGTTTTGATTTTGTTTGGTTTACGTTCATTTATGTAAGTTATATAATTTAATAACTTTTTTTTATACTAAAGCATGACCTAGCATTCTGGAAGGAAGGGAAATAAGTGCTGTGACAGGGAGAAATCATGTCAGGCCTACACCACTATCACAGACCATTAGTGTCTTTTTCTTTTCCTGTTTCCTTTTTCCTTTTCTTGTTATACCTCTATGACAGACAAGCCAAGAAAACTGGAGATCGTAGAGCTTAAAGGTTTTGACGTATTAACAGTCTGAATGCAGAAACAGAATGACCTTCTAGCTGTGAGTCATGAGGGCTGCAGTTTGGTCAATGCGCAATGACTTGCACAGGTGGTGGTTCCTCTTCTTCCCCTTGGTCAGAGGGCACTTCTGTGTAGCAGCGAACACTCAGAGTTTCATTGCTCACGCTGTTCTTCTGTGGACACCTTTTATTCTGTTCACAGCTGTCCTGCTTCAGGAAGTTCTCTGCACAAGAAATCACGGTTTACCTGTTAAGACTCACATTCAAAACTGTATGAAAAATTAGGACTGCTTACGGGCAGAATCATCACTTTTAAGTGGAGGATACGTCTGCTTCAAGGAACAACTGGTGACACGGTGTCCATTGCTGACATACACTGATCAACCATCAGATCTGTTATACCTTCACAAAGAAAGTATGATGTCAGGTTTGTGGATACCTATCCTGAAAGGATGTGTGTGGGGATATCCATGAGAATGGGAAAATTCTCTCTTATTTCCTCACTGCTAATAGGAAGACTTGTAGGAAAGCTGCAAGCTTGACTTTGCAATATTTTTTGTTTCTCTTCCTTTCCCCATTTAGCTCCATTTTTTCTCCAAACTGGAACACTCATTGGGATTTGCTAATTCTTTCAATTCTTTAAAAGTCCTCTGAGACAGCTTTATATTAATGTACCAAAACAGAGCCAAATTGCTTTGTATTTATTGTTGCCTAATAGCTTGTGGCCTGTGTTATGATTTGATGGAACAGCTCCAAGTCTTTTTTTTTTTTAAACAGCTGTTATTGACAAGGATGAACAAATAGACTAATGTGTTAACTCACTACAGTTTATTACAGTAATTAGAAATGAAACATAGCAATGGTCATATCCCAGGCATATAACAATAAATCAGAAGATGAATTATGGCACCTCCTACCCCTTCTAATCCACCCCGGGGCCCAAGCCCCGAGCCACGCCATGCCGCCTCTGCCCCTGCTCCCAACTGCAAGCACCCACTTTCCTCTCAGGAAAACATCACCCAGAGTTAGCACCCAAAGGAAAGAAGCTCCGCTGGGGGTTCTTCTCTAGACAAAGGCAGGAGGGAGGCCAGCTCAGCCTAGAGCCTTTGTTCTGGATGGTACAATTGTAGGGAAGACAGTACAGGCAATCTCTCTCCCAGGCCATGAAGAGACAGTCATCATTTTCATCATAAAGTTTACAGATGCCTTGCAGTTCTTGTGGGCTGACTAGGACAAGGTCCAGAGCCTGCATCAACTTTTATTACATTACAATATCAAGAACGAAATAACAGCAAGCCCTTTCATTGGCGAACTTACAGTGCTGTCCAGTGGAGTGAGCCTTGGGGTTCACCTGGGGAATAAACAAGGTGGTACAGTCCCCGCTCTGCCCTGGGCAATGGGCAGTCGCTCACACATTAGGAAATACTACAGACCAGAGTTTTCTGCAAGCATTGCCGCTTGACAGCTATCACCAAAAATTACAGCCAACTCAATGCAAGTACTAAAGACCTTGTAATTTTCTCCTGTAGACTCATTTTTTGAGCTCAGCCCAAACTTCCATGCCCATCTTCACAAGCTGTGGAAGCTTTTTACAACATATAGCAAGTCGCCATTTTTTTCATTAACTCTGAAACACATTGCAGAACTCTTATGTACTCCTGCGCCACTGCACAGCAGCTCTTGGGGGGGGGGGGGGGGGGGGGCGGGGGGCGTTACGGAGTATTCTCAAGCTCGCAGAAATTGAAATGCAGTAAATTGAGTTGAGCATTAAAAGATGCCTGCAGGGGAATGTTACAAGATCCTTTATAAGGTAATGTCCATTTTTTGTATTTGCCAACAGATATCAACCCATTATTCTCATTTTGTTAGTGTTGGTAATGTACAACTTACACCGTTCTCGTATGACACTGCTTCCTAAAACTGTTGTTACATGTGCATACATGCACACACACGTCTTCTGCAGTTTTTTGTGTTGAGACCCACACCAGCTAAATAGCATCACAGCAGCCAGTGGTTCTGGGCAATGTGCTACTTACAGTTTCCTATAGGCAAACGTCAAATCTGAAAGTCTGTCGTGAATAGTTACAGAGATTTTTCTGCATCAATAGATAGCCTTCTGTTACTGACTAGTGCTTGTGATGAATGAATTAGCCATCCATCTTCTGTCACCACTGTAGGAAGAATATGTGATCCTGTGTGAAAGAGAAAATAAGACTAGAAAGCCACTCACATCTAACAGCAAGAAACTGGAGGGGAGTGTTAACACTAGAGGACAGCAAACACGAAATGATTGAGTTTTCAATTCTTGGAGAAGTAAGGAGGAGGGTCACCAGAACTGCCACCTTGGACTTCTGGAGGGCAGACTTTGGCCTGTTTAGGAGACTGGTTGGCAGAGTCCCTTGGGAGGCAGCCCTGAAGGGCAAAGGAGTCCAGGAAGGCTGGACATTCTTCAAGAAGGAACTCTTAAAGGCGCAGGAGCAGGCCGTCCCCATGTGCCAAAAGATGAGCCAGCAGGGAAGATGACCAGCCTGGCTGAACAGAGAGCTTCAGCTGGAACTCAGGAAAAAAAGGAGAGTCTACAACCTTTGGAGGAAGGGGCAGGCAACTCGGGAGGACTACAAGGATGTTGCGAGGTTATGCAGGGAGAAAATTAGAAGGGCCAAAGCCCAAATTGAACTTAATCTGGCTACTGCCATAAAAGACAACAAAAAGTGTTTCTATAAATACATTAGCAACAAAAGGAGGGCGAAGGAGAATCTCCCTCCTTTATTGGATGGGGGGGGGAACATAGTGACAAAGGCTGAGGAAAAGGCTGAGGTACTTAATGCCTTCTTTGCCTCAGTCTTTAATAGTAAGACCCAGTTGTCCTCTGGGTACTCAGCCCCTTGAGCAGGAAGATGGGGACGGGGAGCAGAATGAAGCCCCCATAATCCAAGGGGAAAAGGTCAGTGACCTGCTATGCCACCTAGACACACACAAGGCTATGGGACCGGATGGGATCCACCCAAGGGTACTGAGGGAGCTGGCGGCAGTGCTCACCAAGCCACTCTCCATCATTTATCACCAGTCCTGGCTAACCAGGGAGGTCCCAGACCACTGGAGGTTAGCAGATGTGACGCCCATCTACAAGAAGGGCCGGAAGGAGGATTCAGGGAACTACAGGCTTGTCAGTCTGACCTCGGTGCCCGGGAAGGTTATGGAGCAGGTCATCTTGAGTGCCATCACGTGGCATGTACAGGACAACCAGGCAATCGGGCCCAGTCAGCATGGGTTTATAAAAGGCAGGTCCTGCGTGACTAACCTGATGAGAGAGGGAGAGAGAGAGGGGACACAGGAGGGGGAGAGTAGAACTGTGGGGACACCAAATATGGTGGTGGTGAGGGTAAGATCCATAACCATGAATCACTCCATGTAAAATCACAAGCTATTTAAAAAAAAAAAAAAAAAAAAAAAAAAGCTGTTCTTGCTTGGTCTTCTCACTTTGGATTTCTCCCTGTGCCAAAGCTGCCCCATTTATGGAATAATCAGCCATGCAAGAGCTGCCAGATGTACTGAACGGTAGTCCTGGCTTTGTGTACCATCTGCCATCAAGGAGGAATGCACTGAGCTTCTTCCTCTGCCTCCTCCTGTCACCATGGTCTCATCAGTGTCTCCTGCTGATGTCCAATATACCATTTCATCTTCCCTCTGGGGTAGACCACCCCTGCATCCCACTCCCTACACTGGGAGCTCTCTTCACAACCCTCATGACTCAAATCCCATCGCATCCATTTTTCCCAGCCCCCTTTTCCCTCTCCCTTGGCCATGCTGCTGGCAGCAACGACTCTACAGATTGGTGGGTGCAGTGTGATTAAGTTATTTTGTCCCTGTCTTTTTCTCTGTAATGAGAAGCTGTGAGCCAGCTTTGGATCCAAGACTAGCCTGCCAGACTTTGTGCATCTGCAGATATAGCTGGTAGGAACTAAGTGCATTTGAGAGATTTTCAAGTTAGCTCCTGAAAGACTGACATCCCCTAAACACAGTGCTTATACTCATGATTAGTTTCTAAAACTTACTACAATTAATATGGTTACAAATTAATTTTCAATGTGACTAGGCAATAGATTTTCAAAGTAATAGGGCAAGTCTCGTACTTAATATAGTAGCAGTTGTAGACCCCTCAGTAATCTAAAACCAAAGCCACCTAGGAATATAAGTAGTGGATAATGGTTTGAGTTGCTTCTCCCACATGCTTCATTGCTCCCCTCACCATAATTCTACAATTTAATTGCACTCAATCTTCTGTGATGTGAGAAAGCAATGGGTAGAGCAAATGTATTAATTGAGGTTACCCACCTCCACCTAAGTGCCATGCTCAGGTAAGTCCCAAGGGCTCCTGGGCTCCAGGAGGCACAAATAGGGAAAGCCCAAACATTGTCCACCCTGTGCTGACTGGCCAGTCAGTTGACTGGGTGGTAAGTGCCTTTGGAGAATAGATAAGAGTCACTTTTCCACTGGGATTTTAAATCCTGCACCACCCCAGTTGTACAGTTTAGAAGGCACCTCTAACTACTTCTCTAAAAAAAGATAAATTTTTCAGACCTTCCCATTTAAATCAGACCATAACGCTCACAAAGGTGGCAAAAAGTTTGCAGAGTCACCATGAGCACCAGACCCGCTCATCAGAAGATTTTGAAGAGATAAGGGAAACCCTGGCTGGATTGCTGCCAACTACACTGCTTGAGGGATGAGGCTGGTGGGCTGTGGTGAGAGCACTGCCAGAGGGGAATATAATCAGGCATTAAGTTCTGTGTAATGCAGCTTCAAGCACCTGAAGTTATTTGCTCCTTTCTTACAGGATTCGTGATTGAGGCTCTTGCAGACAAAGAACGGTTTGACTCTAAAGCAAATTATTTATTGCTTCGTATGGTGTTCTAAAATACTGGTTGTGAAAAACAACATTCTTCATCCTTCCCCTATCTCTTACCAACAGACCAAAATCTATCATTTATAAACAGTCATCACGAAACAAACATAAGCCATTAATGATCAACATGAAGAAAATAATTTCATATCAGTAAAGTACTGTATAGTACAACAGATCATGGCAGGGATTTGTTATAAGAGTGCTTACAGGATGATGAACCATGGCTCCAAACACCAGTAAAATCTCTGCAGCAGTCACCAACCCACCTATCAAGCACCTGCGAGGAAAAGTTCAGCCCGTTTTATACAAAGGAAGCTATTCTTTGTTTAACCTACATTAGTCATTCAGGGAAAAATGATCCTCATATTTCATTGTATAATTGAACAAGAAAAAATCCATTTGATACAGTTTTTTTATCTTCTCCATTTGTTCTGAGTTCAATTGTCTGAGGTATTCCAAGGTGATATCACCATTCGTTCGTCTCTCTGAGCCATACCTCTTCAAGCTGGGGTAGCGCAGGCTCTCTGGTGCTCCAATGACCTTCAGAACATGCTCAGAATCTAACCCAAGAGTTTCAAACTTACCCAGAACATTATAGCCAATGTTGCAAGGATCACAGAGCAGAAACATTGGTCTCCAGTGAATGTCAAGAGTATTTGGTGGTTTTGCTGTAATGAAATTGACAAACTCCTGGAAACTCACTTTTTCAGAAGAATTTTTGTTTTTCCTGAACATTGCCCTAATCTCATTAGCGACAGTGATACTGTAGAATGGCTCAGAGTGCAGAAGTTTGTCTCTGTAAGCTGAAACCAGCCGTTCCAAGGGATGTCTGGTGAACATCACTTTGGTGTAATTATTCAGAAATTCCTTTTGTGTGGCAGGAGCGTAAGTCACCAGCTTTTTGATCAGCGAGGTTTGGTGGATGTGGTCATGCTCAATTTCAGAAGCTTCCGCATTTAAGTCTGCTTGGAGAAGAAAAATAGTTCTCTTCCAGTTGGAGCAGCCTACCTTGGGCACCTCACAGTAGATAAATTTATGTTTGTGCTCCACAAAGAGCTGGCTTGCAACACGAGAATCCAATTTGCTTCCTAATTTAAGAAGGTTCTTCTTCAGGCAGACAGAAGCCAGCGTGCTTTTGCGATCATTTTGAATTGCCAGCCAATCTTCAGTGGGATCAGAAAAAGCACCTGCAATCAAGGAAGAAATTTAAACCATTAGTGTGAAATAGACTTATAAAAAAGTCTCTTCCTTTGTGACAACCACAGCAATGAATCTATCTCTCTGCATACAAAAACTAATGAAGATGCTAAAATCAATTTTTTGTTTACTGTCACCATACTCCACTATAGCAAACATGCAATTAACTATCCTGCCTCGTGAAAAGTTTGTTAAAATGAAACTTTCAACATGTTAGCAATATTACTCTAAGCAAGATCGATGTTCTAACACTTCTAATGTCAACTGGTTTTTGTACTGCTCTTCCTCTCATACATTGCTAAGATAACTATCACAGTGACAGGGCCCTGGATATTTTTGTAGTATTGCTTATCACTTAGGCTCCATAGTTACTTTCTAACAAACACATTTGGGAAAGGTGTCTCTGGTTCTAGAAAACATTAAATCTTTCTGTTGGTAAATTCTTTACTCACCTGTTAGATTTTTTTGTTTCTTACAGAAAAACCCCAAAAGAAATACACCAAAAATAAAATTTGGGAGAAGGAAAACTAGCACCTTCTGGTTCATATTATTTTCACAGGAAGGAGGATGATGTGATCTCTAAAGCGGAAATCTGCCTTTCTGTCAACAAGGAAACATAATACAAGTTAGATTTTGTATGACTGATATAACAAAGATAACATGGTATTCTCTTACAGAATTTACAATAGCAGAAAGACCTTTCAAGCCCTATAAAAACAGGCTTTGCTAGTAAGTAAAAATTCTCCTATGAAAAAGACTCACCACAATTATACTGTTAAACCAAACCAACAAATAGCATGACCATTTCAAAGTATTACAAAATTTCCCCCTTTCTTAAAACAATGAACTGTGTATGAGCAAATACTCCTCCCTTCTTATTTAAAGCTGGTGTTCCTGCCAAGGAAACTCATCTATCCCTTCACATTGTGTAACAATAACCTTATTTAGGATTACAGAGATGTATTTTTTTAAAAAAACCTTACTTGTTGGAGTCTGGGAGTACAAAGTTTTCTGTAACCTGCAGCAGACCTATCCACAAGCCTATGATGCATTCAGGATGAGATTCTTGCCCTGAAGCTTTCCACTTTGTACAAATCAATCCACGTTCACTGCAGAAGAAACTCTTCTACATTCCAGCGGAGAATTCTAACCACTAAAAATAGATTAATTCTCCCATTCTCTCTCTCCCAAAGACACTGCACTGTATATATGTCTGCTGCAGCATAAGACTCCCCAAATGGTTCACTATGGCAGGAAGTGTATAGAAGCAGCAGAGGAAACAACAGAAAAGGAGATGTTCCATGTTCACAGATAAAAGAAGGCCAATGCAGTCCAACACTCAACATATTTCCTCTCCTATGCTCACTCATTCTGTCCCCTTGCACCTCCCAGAGAGAGAGCTAAGTTATCTGTGCAATCCTACTGTGTTGCCCCAGTTAGAAAGCTCTTCATCAGTATGCTTTTCAGCATTTTTTATTTGAAGTAGCAAAATTAAGTGCAAAACCATAACTACTGACAAACATCACATTCTATTTCTGTCCCATAAAGTCTGCACCATCAAAAAAGTCAAGCAACACTGACTTTCTTTTCCACTTTTCGATTTTTCACACTGAACCTGCTGGCAATAAAAACATCTTCTCCTGAATTTCTTGAGGATGTAACTTCAACTTTTTTTGTTTTGTTTTTACAAAGATACAGCAGGACCACTCTGGAAGTTATTTGTGGTGCCCCCCACGCCACACTGTCCCCAGTGTAGATGTACATAAACCCCAGCTGCCATAATGGAAACTGGTTTTCTGTGTGTTCTGAGACAGCATTAGAGGCAGCACTAGTTAAATTGCTGAAAATGTACTTGCACACAAGGCTTCTTCCTCTCAGGGCTGACGGGTGATTATTATACCCCACATCTGCGATTATTATACCCCACATCTTTACCAGAATATCTTCAAACTCATACAGTTAACAGCATTACTAATTATTAAATCTCTCTTAGTGTAGGCATGACCTGAGAAATGGAGAGGGATGACTGTTCACTATCTCTGACCTGTAAACATCATTATGAACAAATCTGCAGTCACATATATTAACAATTTACTTGTGTTTACATTAAACTGTTACAATACTCATTCAAATGAATGCAGTATTTTTACACACAATGGCATTTAGCCAATATTTTTGCATTTTCTTGGCTGCATAAGACCATTATAAAGGCTACAAGAAAAAATATGGGTTGATCTTTGGCCTTTAACCTTTTCTTCACTGCATGTCAATTCTCCCTTCACTGCGCGATCTATTGATTTCTAATGCATCAAAGGCTGTTTTCAAGGCCAGCTGAAGTCAGTTAGATCTCACGAGGTCCAAGATTGAGTGATCTCTTTTTATTCTTTTTCAGAAGAGGTTTGAAGACACAATTTCACACTGTGTAGAAATTAAAATAAATATGACACTAAGTAATTCTCTACAGGGACTCATCGTTAGAGTATGCTTAGGAGAAAAAGGTTGGGCTTCATTTACCTTAAATGCTGTCACCTCAGAGTAGTTATTGTTATCATACCTGTCTCAGGAATCAGAAAATGAACTAGATTAATTTACCCTATTAAGATACTTGTATCAGATATATATGTTAATTAAATTACTGGTACAGTATACAGTACAAATATAAGGTCTGCTATAAGACACATTTCATGTTGAAACATGTCAATGAGTCACAAGAGGGAAATGGAAGAGACTTGCCTCCTTGAGGGAAAGAAGCTGTTTATGAACTAGTCAAACACAGGAGACAACTTCTCTTCTAAGACATCTGCATATTTGTGGAAGCAAAAGAATCCTTATTTTAATTCAGGAGAACGGTCAGACTATAAGGAGGGATAGAACAAGCTCCAAGGTGACAGATGAAATCTGTCTGGACCCCTTCGAAAACTTCAAAGTGCAGACTGGCTGTAAGAGCTAAAACTGTCCATCAACAAGTGAGGTCAACATGACAATTCGGAGAATCTATCTGAAGGCAAAGCCCAAAGGCTTCTTCTGAAGACGTTTTCTGATGGAAGACCCCAGTACAGAGTTCTGTGTAATGCAAGTCTCCAATAATGAAAATCACCTAAGAGCAACCTGAGGAATAGGAGGAAAGAAAATTCTGAGAGCCATTTTGCCAGAAGAGCAACAAGTCACCTGGAAATGAAAAAGGGGGTGTGGGAAAATCCAAGCCCAAAACCACCTTTGCGATACATTCAGTGTCAGTAGATCAGATGAACTTTTTCTTCTATCTCTTCACTCATGTCTTTTCTAGATGTTTGTAATTGTGTTGTCCATTTTAGATGTAATGAATTAATACTTCTATTTGCATTTTACCTCATCCTACCTTGAATTATGCATGATTTAAGGTGACTGGGTAACTACAAGGCATTCCTCAGTCAAGGTGTGGCGAGTCTATTAACACAACAACTCCATAATAAACAGTCTAGTTCTGCTGTAACTAAAGGGAAGCAGAATGGGCTCCCACAGGCAAGGTGGAAAGACAGTACCACAGGACTCAAAAAAGGCAGAAATGTCTTCTAGTGAGGAGTAACACACCAAGGAGTCAGATCTAAATGTCTCTTTGGAACTAACATATCCCCAAAGAGAGGAGAAAATACTAAAAACTAAATATAGGGTATTAATCTGCTTTGTTCTTGTCACACATAGTTGTGGGGGTTTTGTGGCTTTTTTGTTTGTGTTTATTTTTAATGAAGCATAAAATCTTCTAGATAACAGCCTTACACTGCACTGTTACTGAACTGAACTGTTACACTGCACTGAACTGCTTGTTCTTCAGATCACGTCATTATAGATCAACCATACATAGCTATGGCTTAGTATTTTCAACTCTGCGTGTCTTACTGGATTCTGCAGATTTCATCAGAAATCATTTTATTACTCTTTCTTGAACATTACTAAACAGTATACCAGGTAATAAGAAGAATGATTGTCATAGAACCCTTTCAGAAGGATTTCTATCAGGTAATGAGATTTTTTTTGAGGCCTGTCAGTTAACTAGTGTTTAATTCTTTCAATTGTGTGTCCAGCTGATTTGATGACTTTCTAGCTTCTTAGCCAAAACATGCTGCAGTATCAAGTTGAATGCTTTATGCAATTCTAAATCCACTATATCAATGTTATTACCTTAATCAACCAAACCCAAACAAAAATAGTGAGTCAATTTGAGGAGATCTATTTCCTAGAACATAATACAAGGTTTCTGTGTGAGAGCAACCAGAGCAATTGCTCAAGCCAAGAGCGGTAGCAAATGGGGAATAGATTATTGGAGAAAGCAATGCCAATCATGTCATGTGCATGCGAGATAGGAAAAAAGACTGAAGCCCTCATAAAATGAGAAATATTTATTGAATTCCAACCTTCTTTGCACTACTGGTAACTCTACCACTTCCCTCTACTAATCCATTGTTAAGATTCTTTTCTTCCCGATATACACACTCCTCATAACAAAACCAAAAAAAGGTGTATCACGTTGTTCATATCTTTGTTCTCAAGTTTGCTGACCATAAAATGTTCTTTCCATCCTTCGGTTTCCTTCAAGAAATTTATGACAATTTTCTGCTTTTAATTATTTTCAATATCCCCCTTTTCTACATGCTATACTGGGTATGGAGGAGTGGCTGGCGACCTACTTGATCTAGCCTGACATACAGGGGATGTGCATTTGACCCAGAAGAGCTCTCTGTCTCAATGATGAGATCGTACTTTTCCAGGGCTCTCAAAATTGTCATATGCCTGAGTTATCGGATAATTTTTTCTGTTAAATTGCTTTCTCTTGGTTCCTTTGTCTCATATTTGCTTTCCGTTTTGTGATACTAGACCTTCTGCAACCATCCCATATGTCTGTTAGTGGTCTGGACTTCAATTGTTCGTACCATATGTAGCTACACCACAACCACTCACACTTACCCAACCACCACCTTAGGTTTTGTAATGAGTTCCCTTTCCCCTGACCAAAACCAGGTCCGATACAGAATTGCTAGTACTCTTTCAATTAGGAAATGTTTAGACAGTCCAAAGATGTTTTAATGATCAAGTCATGTGAGTACATGACCTAGCACATCACACTCAGATTGAAGTTCTCCCTCCTGCCATGCACGTTTCCTAGCACAGGCACCGAAGGAGTAGATTGCATTGCCTTTAACAGGTATCACTGGTACATCGTTCTGTCCTTGAAATGCTAAGACAGTGATTCATAATATAGCATTCCCTAATCCTTCTCCTAGAACTGCTGAACCATTGCAATTGAAAAATCTGCAGTTTTTAAATTGTTAAAAAAAACCCAAAAACACGAAACAGTCCAAAAAACCAGTATTTTGATACTTTTATAAACAATTAGAAGTCCTATAACTGGAAATGTTGAATAATGTTAAGTCTTTATGTATGGCACCTATTACCCAAGTACAGAAATACATGTACACACACTGGGGGGGGGGTGTATATATGTATATACATTTCTAAACTATATATGTATGTGTACATATATACACACACATGTGTAGTTCAGAAACACATTAGTATCAGTTACACTGGCATATTATTTGCTCCAAGTACACTAACTAACTAGGTTGATAAGGTTTTAAAGTCTCCTGGAGATAAACTTACAAAAGGTGTGTCTCAAGCTAATTTTTCGCAAAGACAGCCCTTGGTCACAGCCGAGCATATGGGCTGATCCTCCGCACCCTACTTGACGATAAGTGGGACTTTCCAGATTAAAAGAATGAAATTGCAACAATACTTATTTGTGTTGCTACTACATTTGAAGCCAGAAGTAAAAAAAGGTACCAGTAGAGCAGCTCAGTGGAAGGCAGCGAAAATCTCTGGAAACAGATAACATTCTCAGCCACGGAGCTCCATCCTGTACTTAAGCCCTGTTAATCCCCTCAAAAAGACAACTGCAAATACATACATACTGATATGTACATGGGTACATGAGAGGTGAGGAGAGGACGACGTGTGGAAACCCCTCAGGAACAGCCAGAATAAAAAACAAACAGGAAAAACAAGCTTTGCTGGACGCAGTTCTGAGTTCTGGCTAACCGGGGAGGTCCCAGTTGACTGGAAGCTGGCAAATGTGACGCCCATCTACAAGAAGGGCCGGAAGGAGGATCCGGGGAACTACAGGCCTGTCAGCCTGACCTCGGTGCCCGGGAAGGTTATGGAGCAGATCATCTTGAGTGCCATCACGCAGCACATACGGGACAACCAGGTGATCGGGCCCAGTCAGCACGGGTTTATGAAAGGCAGGTCCTGTCTGACCAACCTGATCTCCTTCTACGACATGGTGACCCGCTTAGTGGATGAGGGAAAGGCTGTGGATGTGGTCTACCTGGACTTTAGCAAAGCCTTTGATACCATTTCCCACAGCATTCTCTTGGAGAAGCTGGCTACCCATGGCTTGGATGGGCGTACTCTGCGCTGGGTAGGAAACTGGCTGGATGGCCGGGCCCAAAGAGTTGTGGTGCATGGAGTTAAATCCGGTTGGAGGCCGGTCACAAGTGGTGTTCCCCAGGGCTCAGTATTGGGGCCAGTTCTGTTCAACATCTTTATCAATGATCTGGACGAGGGGATCGAGTGCACCCTCAGTAAGTTTGCAGATGACACCAAATTGGGAGGGAGTGTTGATCTGCTGGAGGGCAGGCAGGCGCTACAGCGGGACCTGGACAGGCTGGATCAATGGGCCGAGGCCAATTGTATGAGGTTCAACAAGGCCAAGTGCCGGGTCCTGCACTTGGGTCACAACAACCCCAGGCAACGCTACAGGCTTGGGGGGGAGTGGCTGGAAAGCTGCCCCAGGGGAAAAGGACCTGGGGGTGTTGGTTGACAGCCGGCTGAATATGAGCCAGCAGTGTGCCCAGGTGGCCAAGAAGGCCAACGGCATCCTGGCCTGTATCAGAAATAGTGTGGCCAGCAGGAGTAGGGAGGTGATTGTCCCCCTGTACTCGGCCCTGGTGAGGCCGCACCTTGAGTACTGTGTTCCATTTTGGGCCCCTCACTACAAGAAAGACATTGAGGTGCTGGAGCGTGTCCAAAGAAGAGCAACGAGGCTGGTGAAGGGTCTGGAACACAAGTCCTATGAGGAGTGGCTGAGGGAACTGGGGTTGTTTAGCCTGGAGAAAAGGAGGCTGAGGGGAGACCTTATCGCTCTCTACAGCTACCTGAAAGGAGGTTGTAGAGAGATGGGGGTCGGTCTCTTCTCCCTAGTAACAGACAACAAAACAAGAGGAAATGGCCTCAAGTTGCGCCAGGGGAGGTTTAGATTGGACATTCGTAAAAATTTCTTTACCGAAAGGGTTGTCAGGCATTGGAACAGGCTGCCCAGGGAGGTGGTGGAGTCCCCATCTCTGGGGGTATTCAAAAGGCATTTAGATGAGGCCCTAAGGGATATGATTTAGTGGGGGACTTGGTAGTGATAGGTTAATGGTTGGACCCGATGATCTCGGAGGTCTCTTCCAACCAGAACAATTCTATGATTCTATGATTCTATGAGTGTGCTGTTCTAACAGGGTGAATTGCGCCTCTAGAAGCAAGAGCCTTGCTCATCCAAATCTGCAGCCCTGTTGTCCTGTACAACTTGCTGTGGATGGACAAGAGGGAGGGAGACCCCAGAAACTGGAGTCTCAGCAGGCAGGCCTGCTGCTTTAAGTGGAAAATAGTGGATTAGGAACCTCCAGCAGGCTGCAGCCAGCCAAGGGCTAGGAGAACCATCTGATCTCGGTCATTTTGCCAACAAGAGCCAGGATCTGACATCCTCTCACTTGCAGCAGCAAGGGCTGAAAGGTGTTATGCAAGAACGGGTACGAGCTCAGTAGGGAGACGACATATGAACTAGACTGGTGGCTGCTGAGGAAGGGGCTGACAGGGGTGTCAGTCTTTCCGATCAGTCATATTGCTAGCCCCTGCTACCATTAGCCCCTGCTAACAAACAAATAGCTTCTGCTTTCTCCTCTGCTGCCCCCCTTTTTGGAAGAAGTTTCTGAAGCACCTACAGAGCTATTGCATTTTTCACCTAAAATCACTCCTTAAAATCCTCCTTTTCAGGGATGCCAACACCAGTTAGGCTGCCAGTGTGCCAAAACTGTTACCAGCCAGCAAGAGCAAGCAAAAGGAAGAGCCAATTTGGGGATGAAAAGAATCAAAGTGAGGAGAGAAAAAAAAGAGTACATGGGAAAAGGCAGCACAGTCTGACAGAAAAACTCCCAGTGAGGCAGGGAGCGGCACCCTGAGGAAAACAGTGCAGCCAGGGCCATGGGAAATAGAAAGGCTGTGTAGCCTGCTCAAACGACGCTGTGGGAAAGGGAGGCTGAGAATGGGAGTGGAAAAGACGCAAAGTATAACGGCTTGATGTCCAAGTAGAGACCAGTGACGAGTGGTGTTCCTCAGGGGTTGGTATTGGGACCAGTGCTGTTTAACATCTTTGTTGGTGACATGGACAGTGGGATGGAGTGCACCCTCAGCAAGTTTGCCAACGACACCAAGCTGTGTGGTGCGGTCAACATGCTGGAGGGAAGGGATGCCGTCCAGAGGGACCTTGACAGGCTTGAGAGGTGGGCCTGTGCAAACCTCTTGAAGCTCAACAAGGCCAAGTGCAAGGTCCTGCACATGGGTTGGGGCAATCCCAAGCACAAATACAGGCTGGGCAGAGAATGGATTGAGAGCAGCCCTGAGGAGAAGGACTTGGGGGTGTTGGTTAATGAGAAGTTCAATATGACCCGGCAAAGTGTGCTCGCAGCCCAGAAAGCCAACCATACCCTGGGCTGCATCAAAAGGAGCATAGCCAGCAGGTTGAGGGAGGTGATTCTCCCCCTCTATTCTGCTCTCGCGAGACCCCACCTGGAGTATTGCATCCAGCTCTGGGGCCCCCAACACAAGAAGGACATGGACCTGTTGGAGCGAGTCCAGAGGAGGGCCACAAAGATGATCAGAGACATGAAGCACCTCTCCTATGAAGACAGGCGGAGAGAGTTGGGCTTGTTCAGCCTAGGGGAGAGAAGGCCTTCTAGCAGCCTTCCGGTACCTAAAGGGGGCCTACAAGAAAGCTGAAGAGGGACTTTTGACAAGGGCATGGACTGCTAGGACAAGGGGTAATGGCTTTAAACTGAAAGAGGGCAGATTTGGATTAGATATTAGGAAGAAATTCTTCACCATGAGGGTGGTGAGGCAATGGAACAGGTTGCCCAGAGAAGTTGTGGATGCCCCATCCCTGGAAGTGTTCAAGGCCAGGCTGGATGGGGCTTTGAACAGCCTGGTCTAGTGGAAGGTGTCCCTGCCCATGGTAGGGGGGTTGGAACTAGATGATCTTTAAGCTCCCTTCCAACCCAAACCATTCTATGATTCAGTGAAATAAAGATGGAGAAGACAAATTCAAGGAAATGAGTATAGAAAGGAATATGCAAAACAATAAATCCAATAAAATTACCACAGACATTTAAAGAGGAATGAGATTAAATGCACTGCAGTCACTCACACACTGGAACATAGTCCTTACTATGTGATCAAACTTGTCTCTGTTTTCCTTCCTGTAGTTGTAGCCAGAAAGTACATGGGCTTTTAATTTTTTAAGTATGGCCACTTCCCATCAATATTGTCAGGGAGTAGTGAGGGACAGCTCTTCCCTTCGGGATGGGGAGCTGGGAGCCAAGTGCAATAACCACGTGGCCAGTGTGGCATAGGCCTCACCAGTCTGGATCCGTCACCACCCCTGAAGGGTGAAGACCTGAAATGGTGGCCAGGTTCATCCAAGAGACCCAATCGTCAGGCAGAGCCATGGTGACATCGGCTCACGGGTGGGCCCAGCTCAGCTAGGCTTTGGGGAGCTGGAGGCCAGCCCTGCTGCAGCATTGGTGAGGCAGGGACTGATGGCCCCAGGGGGCCGACATGGGGTCCTGGGCAGGGCAGCGGTAGCCCCAGGGGGCTGGCAGGGACAGCCAGGGCCCTGTTAATGCTCTTGGGGCCTGACAGATAATATGAGAACAAAGTCCACCCCCTCTGCTCGGTTACCCAGTAATGGGCTGTGGAGCCTTCTTTCTAAACACTTAATTCAAAGTCCCACGCACATATCAACTGCCATTTAAACCACTGCAAAAACAATCATGGGAGAGCAACCTTCACCACTTTCTTTTAGGGAATCTAGATGAGCCCAAGAAACTTGGAAAGGAGGAAGAAAGGGAGAAAAAGGGAGTATGGAAGAAAAGCTTAGAACATGATGCATGCCTACCACAGTGGCAATGAATGATGTCCTCCCAGGTTTGTTTCATGGGAGATGAGGCCTCATAAAATCCCTCTGCTTTTCTCATTATATTGATAACTAGGTCTCTGGCTTTTCATGTGTCTTACAGTTCCCTCCCATATTTCTCTTCTCAGTTACTGTCGGTAATGGCAATGTTGTCCTTGCCATTCAGGTCTACCCACCTTGTCTCAACCCTGCCACCTTCTGCTTTTCACCTCCCTGTGTAAACTTGATTCATTCATTCCTGCCATTGCACACCAAACAGCATAGCCAAAACTGTCTGTAACAGTCCTGGCTAGTTTGCTTAGCATACAGCCCCCAGGCAACCTCCTGGCTGCTGTTCACCTCATTACATCCTTCTTGTATTCCCTCCACTAGTACCCCTCTGCCATAACTGATGACAGCCATGATCTCTCTTCCTCGTTTTACACTCCAGTGCATACAAAATGTCTCTGCTTAAATTATTTTCCTTTTTGCTCCCATCTCCTCCAGCTTCTTCTATCATTTTAGTCCAGGTTTGACCCTCATTTTCAGGATCCAACACCATTTTGTTCAAAACTGTAGCTCTACTCTCATTCCCCCCAACTCTTTTTTATACTCCTCCAAAGACTCCTGGAGAAGAATGGTCCCTAGCAGAGCTTGTCCCTGCTTCCCCTGCTCCCACACTCAGCACAGCCTGCCCAAACTCTTCCACTCCCACTAACCCCAGTCCCACCTCCATGCACCCCACTCCCCAGCAGCTCTCCAACACTGAGTTCCCCTCCTGCTGGACATACATTTGCATGGACACCAGTGCTTTTCCCTCAGCCCCTGCCCCAGGTGTGACCCCTTCTTCCCCAGTCCCTGCTTCCATTCCTCTGGCTTTTAACCCAATCTCCAGCAAATCCTCATCTCACCTCCAAAAGCCGTCCTCGTGTTGTTCCCAGTCAGCTTGCCCAGCAAATCCTGTTTTCCAGCTTCCCAAATGCCCATCAGATCTCACCCCAATTCTGCTGTTCAGTCTTCCCTATGCACAAGCCAGCTCTTTGCTGGCTCCCACTGCCAGACTCCTCCCTTAGTCTCCTCAGTCAGCCTCACAGCCCCCCACACCAACCACACTTCCGAGCCCAGCTCATCAGAGCTGTCTCTCCTTCCTCTTCCAAGCCTCCCACACAGCCCCGCTGCTTCTCTCTCTCAGATCTGTACTCAGCTAGTCTCAGGCTCCGCACTCCAGCTCCTCTAGCTATTTTAATATCTCCCAAACTATACCGACACATTTTCCTTTCCCTCCCACATCAATTTTCACACTACTCATCAAGGCACAGTTTCTTCCTGCTGATTTCGTTCTTTGAATCTATTTTGCCACTGATCCCAAACACTTTCCCCCAAAAAATCTTGCTCATACTTACGTTGTTATTTAAAATGGGTGGTTTACTCCTCTGTGCCACCTCAGTCCAACAGACGTTTCACTGAGAATATACAAGAAGAATCCCCTTAACCTCATTTTCAAATGCTTTTTCCAAAGTCTGCAAAGTACCTGAACTTCTTAAAGGAAAGGTCACTGGAAATATTTAACGTGAGAAAAAAGAGCACAGTTTCCAAAACACCCTGTATAAAAAGCTATAAACTGTTTTTGCTCAAAGGCTTTTAAAAATGATCCTGAGGCAGATATCTAGCATGGAAAATTTCTGCTTAAACACTTGAAATCTGACAAAATCCTATGCAGCTGCAAACTGTACTGAAATGAGAACAGTCAAGATGCATATTACCCTTATCAAAGCCAGAAAGTGAGTGAAAGCCTCTGTCTCTTCATTTCAAGCACCAGAATCCTTGTAGCATCAACTTTTAGCTGTATGTTAAAATCCCCTGTTCTTAACTGAGGAGAGCTATAGCAATGAAAAAGAGACTGCCAAAAAATCCTCTGTAGGCTCACTTCATCATGGTGTGATTTCAAAAGCTAAATAATGTCTCAGTTTATTTCTTGGGAGATTTGATGGCAATTTCTAAATATATAAACGAAAAAAAAAAAACAACCCAACAACTCTGTGACAAAGCAATCTCTCTTTGTGGAGATTTGACTATACTACCAAAACCACTGTAACATGAAAAGCTACTAACAATCCCATTTTACTCACCAATCAGACAACCTCCATGGAGATTTCCCATTCCTCTGTGTGATGGTAAATAGAAAATAAAGATTCAGACAAAGAAAGATCAGTCCAAAGAGACACATTATTTTAACTTTATGCCTAGGTCTGCAAAGGAAACAGGGGAGAAGTTTTTGTCGTCTTCTTACCTGGACTTCAAGACTGGGCAAAGTGTTTCTGCATCCACACAGATGTCTTCATAGGAGAGCATCTGAAACACTCTGTATACATAGTATTTGTCTTTGTTTTGATTAAATGCCCAGCTAAAAGATGCAAGTGTTTCCCTGTAAATGTTTAGGTGGGCATCTCCAGTTGCACATCACAAAGCAATGCGCTGTGTCTGTCTCTGGGTATAATGAGCAGCTGTTAGAGCCTGCCAAGTGCTTCAACAGCAGCCTGCCAAGAGGCTGCCTGCTAAGCAACCAGGAAGGAGGATGGTTGGGAATACAAGGATAAAGGTAAATTGTTTGAGAAAAACTGTGATGTGATAATGTATACTATTTTTAGATAAGGAAGAAGAGCAAAGAGCAATTCAAACCCAATGGACTCTGTACAAGAAGACTCCAGTAGACCCTGGAAACTGGAAGGTACGTTCTCATGGGAAACGCAGCTAAAGCAGAAGGAATTCAGTAGAGTTGGCAGTTCCTTAAAGAAATGATGTTTAGGGTACAAGCACAAACAATCCCACACAGTAGGAGGATAGGAAGTATGGTCAGAGACCAACTTGGCTAAGCAACACGGTCTTCAATGACCTGAAACACAAGAAGGAAATGTACAGAAAGTGGAAACCAGGTCAAACGCCTAAGGACAAGCATGAAAGAATAGCACAAGATGCTGAAACAAAGTCAGAAAGGATAAAGCACAAATTTAACTGCAAAAAGCAATGGACATAAGGGATAGCAAGCAAATAAATCTGTAAGGAAAAGAAAAACCTAGGGATAGCTCACTTGCAGAGGCCTGAAGTACATTTTCCATCACTCTTAATAAAAGGGTGATCTGTAATTACATGACCAATATTTAAACTCAGTAAGAAAGAATCCATCTCAAATAGGAAAAGAATAGGTCTGAGAATAATTTGGAAATATTACAGTTCACCTCTTCAAGTACGCCTCTACAGCACATCTCCAGAAGAGCGCTCTATTGGTCATTGACTGTACTAAGTCTCCATTGACTGTGATAGGATCCTACACCCCTGCACAGACATAGATGGCTATTTTATAAGCAGCTAAACTTAGGTGAAATGAATCCTATCCATAGTGACAGCTGGGCCTGAGGAAGTGCACATGAAGCTACCTTGAGAACAGAGTGAAACAAGCTCAGAGCTGTTAGCTTCCTCTGAAAACTCTCAGAAGTTGCATAAGAAATGTGTGAAGAGGTGAACATAGTGCTCATCTTTAAAAAGCCAAGAAATGAGGAGGAGATGAATTCTGGAAAAATACTAGAATAAATAAGAAAAGAAATTATTCATAAAAGGTTAGAGATAGTTAAAATGTCTAACAGCCAACATGCCAAAAATATAAAGCAATATAATTTCTGTAACAGGGCAACAAGTTTCACAAATAGAGAAGCAGCAGGTCATGTAATGTGTTTTAATTTTGATAATGTTATTGACATTAACTCATAACATTTTCAAAAGTAAATTAAAGTGAAACTACTTTAGGGAGAGTGCAAAACTACCCGGGGGGGGGGCGGCGGGCGGGCACGGGGCGGGGAACAACCACAGACTAAGATTAGTTTTTAATCATACATTATCAATCTCAAAAAATATAATCAGTGAGATTCTAGCTGGGTCTGTTCTGGGACAGGTAATGGCCCAAGTCATTAATGACTTGGATAAAGGAACAATCCTTCAACCTTGTAGATAACAATAAGCCCAGATGAACAGCAAACACATTGCATGACACATTAAATCCAGAACGCTCTTGACAAATAAGAGAAGTTATCTGTAGGAGAAAACACAGTGCAATGCACTTGTCTTTACAAGTATGAGGTTCCGAGGAGATGTAAAGATGTAGGACTGGCAATGACCAATTAGGCAGCCATTCTACCAAAAAGGGGTAAGAGGGGTAGCAGTCAGTCACAAGCTATGCGTGAATAAGTAGTGTTACACCATACGTGTACAAGAATGCAAACTGCATATTGGGAAGATAAATTGGTTTGCTTCTGTGCTACATTAAGGAATCCTCCCATTTTATTTCTGGCTAGCAGAGCAACCAGTGGCACAGTGTCTTGTTCAAGCAAAACTGTTCAGAGAAAAGACAGACCAACCGGAGAGAGTCCAGAGAACAGCAGAGAAAATGGTCAGTTGTCAGGGAGGGGAGGAGAAACATTGAAAGAATTGAGGTTGCTCAGTCAGCCTAAAAAAGAGAAGGCCAAGTGAACACATGAAAATTATCTACGTAAGTTACCTGTAAAGTGGTAGGTAGGGATTTTTTTTTTTTTCCTGTACTGGATATGAAGTGATGGGTTTAAAAAACTATGACACTGAAGTTTGTTATTATTAAGAAAATCTTATTAACAATAAAGATAATGAAATACTTTCTCATTTCTGAGGTACAGTTGATCCTCTGTTGGAGCTTCAGAATGCACCAGATGAGGTCTTGAGGTCCTTTCCAGTCTCCTTTTTTGTAAATCTGCGGTTCATCCTGTTGTATCATTTAGAAGCCCCATCTTACCTCTCTAGAGAAGATATATTTATCAAAGTTTTCATGCTAAATTATACCAAGCCGGATTGTTGTTTCAATATAGTGACTCAGAACCTGTGAAGCCACTACACTTACCACTGCCCAGATTGGCATGATGCCACTTTTTTTTTTTTCTTTTCCCTACTGTACCACCTTTTAGCTCTCATAAGAAGTGTGGAGAGTTGTGGCAAAAGGACTGCTATCTTCCAGAGACTAGTGTATCTAATATTTGATGGTTGTGCACTGCTTTTCTAAATGTCAGAAATGTGTCTGTCTCTTTCCTGGGAATCCCTAACAGGGTCTGCTAGAGAAGTACTCTTATCTGCTGAAGCCTGCCCTTCTGGTGAGCTACTCCACAAACCGCTAGTAAGACATGGAGCTCATTTGCCTCAGGGGCCACTTATTATGATGAGAGATGGAAGAGCACTAAATGGAGTGAAGTGTGGGCAGAAAATATGGAGACATACTTTGTTAGAGGGCTGCAGTATCAGGTTGCTTCATCTCAGAATTTTTTCACATGCTTGTTCTTTGTATTAATCAAACTACAAGTTCATGTGAATTTAATAAAGTATCCTTACTGGGCCAAAAAGATTAAATTCGTTTTGCCTGCCTTCCACCAAAGATCTAATTCTGTCAATGTATAGACATTCTGGGCAGAATAACTGTATCACATGGATAACCAGCTGAAAAAGTCTCATAGAGGGATGTTTGCTATACTGGTTCATTACATGAGTTCCTGGGACACGACTCCATTGCCAGCAAATACTAGTTTTGGTCATTACCTGTATTGCCTCTGCAATTCACTTATGTAGACGTTTTCAGGTGCTTTTGTACAGAAAAAAAACACTCTTTAAAGCAGTTTTAGCCTTGCAGAAAAGTTATATTTTTTCACATTTTATTAACTATTTGAACCAGGAAAAATCCATTTGATACTGCTTCCTGGCCCTCTGAATTTCTACTGAACACTGCATTTATCTAAAATACACAGGATAATCTGTTCCTGTGAGACGTATTTTTTAAACAATATACAACGTAGCGTAAGATTCATGCTTACCTAATATAGAATACTACAAAAGTCATACAACAGAAATATTTTTTCACAAATTTACTATCCCACGATTTTTCTCCAGGTAAGCTTTTCAGACTTTGCTGAAGAAAAGTTTTGGTGAGGACTAGGTATTTCACCTCAGATAAGGCTGAGAAGAAAGTTGTTCAAAGGAACAAATAAACTAAAGCATTCATTTATTCTATCAGAGTTTTAAAACTTTATAAAAACAGGGAATACTCTTACATCTGAAGGCAATGCCTGTCTTCCTGCCTGAGCACAGACCTTTCAACTATAACCACATCCATCTAAACCCACCATGCAATATCAGTGGCGTTTACCTGAGCCGCAAAGGTAAATGCCAATAGCTGTGCTCCTGAGCCCATCTTCCAGTGAAACTACGTGGAAGATATAATAAAATGTTTGATAAACTTAGAAGTCCCAATGTTCAAGTTCCAGCAGATGAAGTAATAGCTATTATGAAGGAAAAGTCCTGGTCCTTTGGGGATAAAAGATGCCAATGACATTTTCAGATGTGAGAGATTTTTGTGACATTCTGGAATTGTTTTATAATATTATAATTTTTATAAGGCTGCAAAGATAAGAGATGTTAATTTAAATCATTTTAATTAGTAGCAACAGTATCTAAAACTAAGTAATAACTAAGATAAACCGCAGCTTTCCCACAACTTCTACTCCTCCAAGAAGAAAAGAAGCAATAGCAGCATCTAGATTTAGGATAACTAATGTAGCCTTGGAAAAGTGTATCTGCATGAAGTCCTGCAATAATACCCTCTGAAAGGTCATCACTTTTGATATTATTGACTCTTCAACTGATTTTTTTTTTCCACAGTTCTTAGTTCAGCCTGAATATAGTAATACAATGAAAACATGGCTTTTAATGGCCCTTTTTACAGTTATTTAAGAAACAGGACATGATATCATGTTGTATAACCCTAATATGGGTTGTACAAATGTGACTAACCATACGCATGCCCAACTATGACCCAGGGCTCACTCACCATAGCAGAACAAAGAATGTTTATATGAATGAGAGGGGAAGATGGCAGAAGCACTTTATACAGTCACAATTAAATGGCATTTTTAGAGGTGTCTCTTGCTTCATCCACAGAACACAGGGATGATTAAACATATAAAGTATACCTGTTTTACATTTACGTGCTTACTCAGAGTATCTGCCAATACGGTTGACAAGAATTTCTAACTAGTGAAGCAATCCTAGTATATGTGAAGCCTGAGGGGGGAAAAAAATGAAGGCGAGTCTTCATTTCAATTTTCTTTGTTTCAAATTTAGAACTATTAGTGTCTTTCAAAAGGCTAAAATTTTAAAAAAGATTAAAGCAGAGTCTGAAACAGAAATAGAAGCTAGTAATTAATGTATATTCTCAATAAGCCTCGGCAAACCCCATTCAAACGCTGCAAGAGCTGAAAAACAAAGGTAGCTTACTACTTCCAAAATAGTGTAGTAGAACTCATCCTGCAGGTAAAAGTGCTCAAAAGTTTAGAAATTTTATTGTGTAAAGATTATCAAAACAGATTTAGGTTTTGACACGTAAGAATGCAAAAGGAAAGAGTATTCTGGAAATAATAATGAAATGACAGTAAAAGAAGAAACTTGTGTGCACTTTTGTATTCTCTCTATGTTTTCATGAAGAAGAGTCCTTGCACTAGTATAATAAAAAAGGTTTACAAAAGCTAAAGGTAGCTAAAAAAATTTCAGAATTTTGGAAGGGCAAAAATTCTTGTGCCTGAAGAGGATTTTCTAGGGTTTTGCAGCTAAAAGTTTTAGATATCAAAGAAGAAACTGAAGCTGCTAAATAAGATCGTGTCCTGGCTTTTAATCAAAGCAGAGAGAAAAAAAATGCAGAAAACCTAGAATGTAATATCCCATGAAGTTTAAAATAGTCTATAAATAACATCAACATGTCTTCTTTGTACTACTACTTTAAATCTATTGTCTACAAAACATTTCGCATTTTATCTGATTCGTGCATCTCCTTTACACTGATAATTACACACAATATTTCTCAGGTAACAGGAATTAGTCACTGGATATCTAGCTAAAATTTTGTGTATTTATGATTTTCTTTTCACTACAATTAAGGCAACATAAAAAAAACAAACCACAAAGCATTAACAACTGCAAAATTATTTCTGCACCTGATGAGATCAATTGAAAAGCCAATTGCCTTTGACATCACTAAACCTAAAGTCAGAACTCGGTATCTTTTAAAACACAGAGACTACAAATGCTTTGATTTACTAGCAAAACACCTAGAATATTATTGATTTTTTTTTCCTTCTAAGAGAAATAGGGAAAAAAAAGAGAAAGTACCTCTACAAAATTTTCTGTCTCTGGAGCTTCCTTTCCGAATACAGCTTTGCACAACTCTGTCTCTAGTTTGCTTTCTGCTTACTTAATGCCTTTAGCTCAAACAAAAAGAAGGTGTAACCTTGAATACGATACGTACAGCACGACCCACTGTGGCCTTTCTTCAGCAAGAGTTTGAATTTTTTTCTTAGCAATATTAGACCCTAGGAAAAAATAGGAGAAAACTTTTGGGCTGAGTGATCTTTACCTTCATTTTTAACATTTTCTTTGATTTTAAACATTTTCCTTCATTCATGCACTATCTGTGCACTATGCAACCTGTCGATTTCTACTTCAAAAAAGGGTCTAATTCAAAGCTCAGAAGTCTGAGATGTTTCAGACACTGATGTCAAATACATTGATTTCTACTTATTCTGGGGTGGTATGCAGTCATGTCACTTCTAGCTTGCCTGGGGGCAAAGAGCCCTTTGGTGACCCAAGGATGGACAAAAGTACATATTTGAAGTAATCAAAGGGAGGTGTGTGAATGTGCGTGCGATGGATTCATCCGAAGATTCACATTTATAGAAGGAGAGAGTGACCTATGAAGGCAGAAAAAGGAATTCTATACCGTAATACTATGCATTTAGAAATCTTTTTCCAATATCTCTCCTTAACTCTCTTGCAGCTCACTGATGATATTATGAAAAGAGTTGTTCAACTCTAACAAATAAGTAAACAGAAAGCGGGCCTATCGTACACAGAGCACCCCATGTACTGTGACCGCACCTTTGTAATGTACAGAAAGGGGATTGTATGAGGCAAGCTGGACTTTCTGAACCTGACTCGTTACCTGCTGACACTAACAGCAAGTTGAGCTTATGAAAGCTTTAGGTCTGATTTGGGACACGGTAGCTCCCTGTAGTTCTGCATCAGCAGCTCTGCCTAGGCTTGTCTTTTAGTTCATTTCACACCCTCATTCATACCTCAAAACTGAGACTCTTCAGTCTGCAATAGATTTAGGTGTTTAGTTTGGGAAATGAAAATCAGACCGTGTCACTAGACCACACTGACAGCCTAAAGATCATAGAATAGTTTGGGTTGAAAGGGACCTTTAAAGGTCATCTAGTCCAACCCCCCTGCAATAAGCAGGGACATCTTCAACTAGATCAGGTTGCCCAGAGCCCCATCCAGCCTGACCTTGAATGTTTCCAGGGATGGGGCATCTACCACCTCTCTGGGCAACCTGTTCCAGTGCTTCACCACCCTCATTGGGGAAAACATCTTCCTTATATCTAGTCTAAATCCACCCTCTTTTAGTTTAAAACCATTACCCCTTGTCCTATCACAGCAAGTCCTGCTAAAAAGTTTGTCCCCATTTTTCTTAAAGGCCCCCTTTAAGTACTGAAAGGCCGCAGTAAGGTCTCCCTGGAGCCTTTTCTTCTCCAGGCTGAACAACCCCAACTCTCTCCACCTGTCTTCATGGGAGAGGTGCTATAGCCCTCTGATCATCTTCGTGGCCCTCCTCTGGGCTCGCTCCAACAGATCTATGTCTTTCTTGTGCTGAGGGCTCTAGAGCTGGATGTTTATCACTGGTACTCACCTATCCAAAGAGAAGGGCAACACCCTACGAATGAAGTCCACAGCACAAGCCTGATATGTTCGATTCCTTTAAAACCTAAAACTGGTATGATTTCTATTAAAAAATGCAAAAGTGCAAGTGGTTTTCTTGATAAAGTTGCTGATTTTATGCTTTCTGCAGGAATAGCACTTTTAACTACTGTCCATTTAAAGAAAAAGGGAAAAAAGCCACAGAAGTTCATTGGAAGTTGCTCCCCAGTACATTGGTTTGTTGTCTGTGACTCATTCATCGTCTGATGGATGATGGACAGTCTGACTATCTTGGTCAATCACAATTTAATAAGTTTAAGATTAAATAATTTCTGGATAATCTTTGTACTGTACCCTGTTAGGCAGAGCAACATCTTATCAACTAAAACCACAAGCGTATCAGTTATACATTACCTATATATCTTTATCCGTTAAACAACCAACCAAAACAACTGTGACAAACGTATGACGTATACAAGCAATAATTATCAGTTATGACTGTTTTTAAGACAGCAATACCTAGAGAAGAATCAGATCATCGTTGTTCTTATCTGCAAAACGTGCTGTTCTTATAATAGAATACAATCCCCACCAAGGAGGCCTGAAATACAAAGGAATACAGCTGATAAAATAAACTGATCCTAATGGAGTGTGCTCATTATTACGGAGCCTAAGCAGAAGCCTCGAGTATATCAGGATAAGTGGCTTTGGTATTAGAGAAATAAGGGGTTTTTTCTTCCTTTATCTTACTCTCATGTTTTTATTAAAAGCATGGGGAAATATATTTATGGTACAGAAAAGGCATAAGCAGATCACAAAAAGGTGTTTTAACATGCTTACATTTGCAGATGTGAGAGAGATCAGCAAATGATGATATTATTACAGAATAACATGGTGCAAACTGAAGAGAATCTTTTAACCTCATTCTTTAAAAAAAACTTAGCTGATGTCTCTGGTAGACCTTTTTTTTTAATTCAGTTCCATATCCACCTGTGGTGGGAAAAAGAGAAGACATAACAAAGGAAAAAAGTGCCCATGCTTTCAATTGTGGTGCCCAGTATTATAGCATCCCACAACCCCTGCAATGCTGGAAAGTCCTGCTTGCCATCCATACAATTCTTGAAGAATTTAGTTGAAAATTTCCACGACTTAAGAGACTTGACTTATTTAGAGAGTTATAAAGCATCCAAATATGGATGTATTTTCAAGAAGTTCTATTCCTGTTCCTGGAACAACATTGATACCTTCCTGGTTCACATCACAGACGTAGGAGAGCTTCCTAGCGAAATGTCTGAGAGCTTTAGTATGGGAAAAACATTCCTAGATCTAATGGGGCAAGAGACTCTGCTTATCTAGGCTAGTGCCTTGCAGAACTCATGTCTTAGTTACTGCTTGAAACTAAATATGTGGCTTTGGGCTAAAACACACTTTTCAGAAAGGCACTCAAACTTGATTAAAATGTTTTTAATGATAAGGAATCCATCCTCAGTTCTTCTGTCTTAACTCACCACCACTCATGTCTTTCCTAATAAAAATTTTCACCTTTCTCCCAGCCTGAATTTGTCTAAACTCAGTCACCAGCCCCAGAACCTTGTTAAACATTTCTCCAGCCAGACTGAACAGGCTTCTGCCATCAAGCTTTGGTCTGCAAAGTGAGACAAAGACAGGAATAAAAACAAGGCAAGACCAGCCAGTGACTTTGAAATGTACTCATTATAAACACATTTCAGGTATTTTGGTTATTCTTAGGACCCTCCCCAATCATCCATATCATCCGTAAAGTACAAACAGAAGTACTGTAGCTGGTGCCAGGAAAGAAAGGTGCACATATCAGTAACACAGAGAAAACATTCAGCTTCATTTAGTCAATGTTTGAAATGCAGTATTTTCCCAAAATGTAACACACAGGAGCCTAAAGGGCTGGCGTCATGCTCTCTTGTCACCTGATGGCTTGTAGCAGGCATTAGTTATTGCTCTCTTTTATTCTTTATCTTCTAAAACAGTGACTTGCAACATAATACACTGATCTTGCTTTGGAAATATCAAATAAATTCTATTTTTAATTGCAAAAAGTAGTAAGTAAAAATCAAACTTGCACGTTTTCAATCTGAACAACTAGATTTGGGAAACATCATAAATAAACTTTTACAATGGAAAAACGTTGTACAACTTTAAATGTAGGAATATCCGCGTATGGCACCCTTTACCTCCATACGTGGATAAACATGAACGTATATACTTACATGGTAGTTCAGAAGCATAATAATATCAGTTACACACAAACCAGTGTATTATTTGTCCCAAGTAAACTAATGAAAATGGGTGATACATATTTAAGTCTCCTGGAGATAAATTTGTAAGTGCAGGTGTGTCTCAAACAAACATTTGGCAAGGAGAAATCTTGGTCACAGGCAAATAGGGTGATCTTCAGCACTTGATCTGGCGATAAGATTTTCCATGTAAAAAATAAAACTACAATACTACCCATATGTGTTACTGATATGTTTGAGTGCCAAGGCAAATAGTTGAAGTGACAGCGTTGCCTAATGAAAGGCCAGCAAGACCTCTGGAAGCAGATAACAGGATTGGGCTGCATTCTCTGCATAAACTCTGTTAATCTCTGGATGGTTGACTTGTCACCCAGCTTTTCCATAATTAAATAATCAAATTTAAATAGCTTTCAATTAACCAATGCAAAACAAAGTTTGTTTTGGGTATTTTATAATCAAATTCCTTCAATAGTCTTCAAAGAACCCAAAACTTTTGATGCTCTGGTCTGGGTTTGGGAGAGATACATTTTCACTCCTGATAGGAGAGAGGATGGAAAGTAAAACACACTTGCTACGCATGAAAAAGCAATATTCACTAAAGAACATAGAAAGGAAAAGAATAGACAGAGAAACCTCCACAGTCCCCCGGTTAATATGGCTCAAAAAAAGAAAACTCGTAATTAGATTGTTGCCCTTCACACATCAGTTATTAGCGCTGCCTCTTCTCAGACCTTAATAAATGTAGCCTTACTCTGCTGTAACCACTAATTCAATAGTCTGTCATGTCCCATCCACTCTCTACATCTCCTTTCCATCCTACATTTTGATCACACCACACATCAATTGCTTGTCTTTGCTCTGAAGACCCTGTATGTCTTTATTGTGTTCATCAGAAGTCCAGCTCTCTCAGCTCCAAGATTTTCAAAGTGATACCTTATTAAAGGTTCTGCTGAAGTCCAGGCAAATTAAATCAACAGCATTTCTCTTAACTAGATAATTTCTTTTATCAAAGATATCAGTACAGTACAGCGTGATCTATCTTTGGAAAAATGTATGTTCCATTTTATTGTCCTGCCTTAATTACTTCTTTCCTTTCAAATATGTTCTAAAGGTTTGCACACTATTAAGTCAGACTAATGGCCCTGTTGTTGCCTGGATCAGTTTTACTGCCACTCCTGGTCCTTCTTTAATATGGGTACAATATCTGCTAGAAGAGAAACTGATAGTCCTGTAAAACGCATGTTCTGAAGCAGTCCAGAGCTGCAGTGGGTTGAGCATGGCCCATTCCCCACATACAAGAATTTGTATGCTAGGATCTGGGTGTCTAACAATCATGCTAATAAGCAAGCTGCAGTTTTTCAAAGGCTTATTTGATCAAAGTGAGCAGTTTCCATTCATCAAAAAAAAAAAAACAAACAAAACCCGAATCATTCTCAAAAGCCTTGACAAGTACTACAGCTGTTCAAAGAAAATTCACTATAACTTTATTTTGAAGGTGGGCAAAATGCCTGCATTCCCCAGACTCACTCAAACACTTGAATTGTTTTGGCTGGCTTAAAGAGAAAAAAATAATGCATTCTTTCTTCTCATTTGAACTATTTAGTATCATCATAGAGGCTTCCATTTCTGATTTACTGCCTTATTGATCTTCAAAACAATTTGGTGTGTTGGGTAACTCAGTGATGAATTCTCCTAGGGGTAATATCCCTATATCCAAAATTTCATCATTCCCCGTGTACCCATACTAAAGGAATTGGCACATGCACTTGACCAATTAAGGTTATTTCTCCTTACATGAAATTTGAATTTAGTCTTCCTTAATAGGGGCTAAAGTATATGAATATACTACCAAAAAGGAACAAAAGGTGTTTTTCTTTACAGCCCCAAGAGAGAGGCAGAACAGGGTAAGTCTGAGGATCTTAGAGCATTTCATATCTTCAAGTACTAACAGATGAACAGCACCAAAGACTCCAGTCTTGGCAGGTATAGGTAAAACTCCTAATAGTGGTTCCTTTCTCTGGTAGAATTAACCCTCCAGATATGGGGCAACTGCAATCTCTGTGGCCTATTTACTCATTTGCTGTGTGCTGACAGAGACCAAAACAGCATCAGCAGTCAATGGATACAGCCAAAGATCACAGATTTTCAAAAGAACATTTGTGAAATGTTTTGCTTGCTTACCTATACATAAACTGTATTTATCAATTGACATATAGATGTATAAGCATCTTGTTCAAGCCTGGATGTAGAAAACACTAAAATTACATCCTGAACATAAAATTCCCCTGAACTTCAGAAATTCACATCCAAATTTTGTTTCTGCCTTTCTCAGTATTTATATCATGATCATATACACAGCTATGACTCTGCTTTACTTGTGCTTTTTAATATATACTTTCCAACGTGCATTTGATAGATTGTTATTTGACTAGAAAGAGTTTATTATATTTAAGGTTCCTCTAAGATACTCTTAATGCCATTGTTTCTGGGTTTAAGTATGTATCCAAAACCTCATTCCTGAAAGAGGTCATACATTTTAGGGTAGCCAACAAACAGGTAGAGCAAGAAACAGTGCCAAACATATAGCAGGAAGTATTAGATAAACTTACTCTTATGCTTGGGTTTGTTTCAGAGAAAAGACCAAGAGTTTTAAGACGTTCTTGATTAAATCCTTACAGGCTAAGCAAACTTGATCAAATCTGTGTTTTACTCATTTTTCTATAAAGAGAACTGTAAGCCTCCACATGGGGTCATTTAATAAAACATTTGTTTTATATTCTAACACTGTTTTAAGGATTATGTTAGTTTTTAACTATATATACATATTTATGTGTACTCTAATTCTTTTTGTACAGTTTGGTTATACTTTGACATTTCTAAATGAAAAATTGTACCTATTCTTTATTTGTTTAGTCTTTCTCATGGGGACATGGCACAAGGAACATCCTACTGATTAAAGAAAGACTTTCTACAGAAAATTTAAGACATTTTTACTGTCTTTATTCTACTGTCTAAATTCTGAGATTTAGTAGTCAGTAATTTTAAGTTGAAAAAGTAAGCTAAATAAAACATAAGAAATCCAAGATAATTGTATCTTGGGGAATCAGCAACACAATACAGAAGTGTTTTTCTACAGGCTCTCAGTTCAAATAGCACTCTGGAAATGAATGAGCACCTGCATTATTTTCACAGACAACAGTCTTCTGACAGCTGACTCCTGATTTAGGTCAGAGCACACAGATTACTTATTAAATTCCACCAGCATCTACCAATGCATGCAGAAATACTTTAAAGTTTGTCAGAGTAGTCCTGTAATAATTTAATACTTTGCCTTTGTTCAAAGTGTAATATTTTCAGTGGCTTAGTTGAAAAGTGAGACATGTTTTACATTAATGTATTTCACTCTGAATTCCTTTATCATGTTTCTCAGGATTATTCATTGAAGTTGTGAAAGAACACAACGGTTCTATTATTCCCATACGGGGTTGGTTATCTCTGGCACAAATAGTTTCCTGTTCCTTCCACAGATCTTTCTGGTGTACCTGAAAGACATTCACATCCACACGGAGCTCTGCTCCATTTCCCTTTATTACAAGTGCTAGACTGCATGCCCAGGAGAAGTCACTGTTCTACTAAACTGTCCATATTATTCAGTAGTAGTTGGACATTTCTACTAAAAGGCTGATAAAGCAATAAAGTTTGACCAACTCTGAAATTTAATCAATCTAAGCAGCACTTTTTTTCACAATTATTTTTCTTTTTCTGGATGAGTTCACTCTGTGGGCCATCATTCTGGAAATATTTTGTACAGAGTCTAATATTAGAAATTTTATGATACTTTCTCTGGAATAGTAAGGCCACTTCTTGCTCTGCAATGGCACCTTTGACATTGAGGAACCCTGGGACACTTTCTCAAATGTAAATCTGAGGTTGCAAAAAGGCAATTTCTTAGCTGTCACAAAAAAGCCATTACAGTATGGTTCACTTGACATTGCATACAGCACATAAAATTTATGACAAAGGACACTCAAAGACACAGCATGCTAACTGAACTCTTCATTAGCATACATAATACATGACTTCTAGTCATGTAAAATCTTAGCTGTAACACTATAATAGGAACAACCTTCATACAAGGAAAGAAAATTAAGAACAGCAAATGTGCTTAAGCTTGTATACATTGAGGCATGTGAACAAGCAGCAGTTAAGTGTATCAGTATTAGCACAAATGCTCTCTGTTGTTCAGATAAATGAATAATGCGGATGTTTATCTGTATCATTATCCATGGGAAAAGTAAGGAGATAGGAATGGGTTATGAAATAACGGTCAGTTCTCCAAAACTTCATACTCCAAGCAGTTCTCACTAATTACTAAATTAACCTTATTGAATAATCACTACATCTCAGTGTATTTGCTGGATGTTACACTACTTTTTTTTCTAGACCTAATTTCCTCAGTCTAGATGGGCCAAGGAAGCCATGTTCAGTGCAGAGTAGTTTTATGTTTGGCAACTGGGTCACGAACAAACCAGGAGCGAGAGAAGATTCTACGGTGTTACATTATTAGGGTATACACTGAAAGGTTTGCATTATAGAGAACCTGACATCGTACTCATGGATTGTGATGTCTGGAACAAGCAGCTGTTTATCGTTGTTGTGACTGAAAATTGAAAAACGTTTTCTGAGAAAAAAATCTTAAGCTGTTTTCTAAACAAAAATAGAGATAGGATTTGCTGATATTCTCCGATGTTTTGTTCTATTTTGGATGCAGCACTTCAAGAACACCACCATCAAACCAAAGAGAACTCAGGAGAGAGGTGGAAATTATTAAATACCCCCAGACTATGACCTTTAATAAAGAAATGTAAAAGCTGAGGTTATTAGGCTTAAAGAAGAAAAGACTGAGATGAAACATAACAGTCTTCCAATATGTAAAAGGTATACTTTTGCAAAGAAAATGAAATAGTTTCTTGTCTTTGGAAAAAAAGGAGAAATAAGGTGTCTGCACTACAGCAAGGAACTTCAGTTAGATATTAGAAATAAACTTGCAGTGATAATGTTGGTAAACCCCAGCAAGAGACTGTCCAAGTAGGCTGCAGATTCTCTTCCTACTAGGGCTGAGGGTTTGGTGGCTGATCTGCAGGTCTGCCTGCCCTACTTTTCTGTGACTCTCATAATAGGGTTTTCTTGGTTCTTAATGCTTCCCCTCCACTAGGGCCAGAGTTAATTAGACCCAACCTTCTGCATCAGAGGGTCAGCTCTGGTTTTCACTTTCCTGAGGGAGAAAGGGGGCTCTTTTTGCAGAGCGTGCTGTTCTCAGCCCCAGCCTACGCAGCCAGGTAGCTGCACTATAGCAGCAACAGAGCTGCCTCTGGAGAACCATCATTACTCCCCCACACAAAGGAGATTTGTTCTGCCCTGGTAACCTACAACAGGGACCAAAATTCTGTTCTGTTGTGGAAAGCCTGTGCACACCCACACACACCAGGGTTGCTGCTTTTTCATGCTTGACGGTGAATACCACACAACACGCGCATCAGTGGCCAGGGACAGACAAGAACAATGACTTTCATCCTTGATGCAAACAACTGCTGGAAGAGTGCTTCCAAAAGCCTGAAGTGCACACATCAAGCTCTCAGAAAAAGAAAGCTTTACTTTTTTCCAGCTTTATGAGCATTTCTCAATCAAGTCAGGAGTCATAATACTGTCAAAGATCACCTGACAGCATGCTAAGATCATTATCTTGTCACATACCTCTATGGATGTGAATATACCACCAAGTGTGTATTATGCAACAGGTGAAGAAAATGCATTTATCAACTGGGCAGAAGATTTGGGACATGCAAGATATGAATGCCACAGAAGAAGGGATAAATATTCTGTAACTGCCTTGCATCCACCCCTTCAGATTCCACAGAAAGCTTAGTCTGAGTCCACTGTAGTGAAGTTATAATAATGAATAACTTGGTTTCTCTTGTTGCTAAGAAATCAGACCACTCTGAAATTTTCTGGCCTCCAGTGCAAAGGGAGGAGAGTTGTTACAGAAAGGTATGGATGCAGTTCAATTCTTAAAGTTCAATCAGCTGTGGCTCAACTGCAATAATTAAAATAGCACTGGCACCAGTCAGTATAATAATTTTAGAAAGCTTCTGACAGTGCTCTACTAGCTGTGACAGAAATGTAGTAATCAAGAATGCAGTTGTCAGAAGTTAGCGTAATCTTTTATTCCCTCATTTTACTTATTTAGTACGAATATGGCATAGGTGAACAGTGCTTGGATCCCAGCCTTCAGGCCATAATTCTTTATCTACCCAGAAAATTGTTTCTTTTTTTTTAAAAAAAAGCTTCCTCATTGCCTCAACTGTATCCACATTTTTTTTTGTCTAAACAGAGACCAAAGCTTCCTGATAGTCTGTATGCTTTACTTGGAATATTGCATTCTCTGCTCAAATGCTGCCATTGTGCTGATCAGTAATAAGTCAAAGACTATACAATCACAAAAAAAAAAAAAAAAAAAAGAAGAGTTGGTCAGAAGGGTCCTCTGGAAGTCACCTGATCCAACCCCCCACTTGAAGTGGGACAATCACCAATACCAGATCAGATCTCCCACAGCTTTGTCAAGTCTTGAAAAAATGAAGCATAGCAAGTTAGAAAGTACCATAGGAGGCTACTACTACAGCTCATACAGTGTTTGTGTTCATTCACTGGGAATGTTTCACTGAGACTTATCAATGCCAAGAAGACAAAAGCCCTTGAAGACTGTTCTGAACACATCTATTTCTACTCTCTAGTCTTTGTAATACACTATAAGGTTGTTTGAAGACAGATGAGGAAAGTAATCTCTTTGTTTATCTTTTGCAATACAGAATGATCATTTGCATTAGCTGTATGTTTATCATTGCTTTGACAAAATCCCAGAACAAAATGGGTCATTCAACACAAATCTGATGTGAACAAGGTGCATTAAGACAAGCAATATTAAACAATAGATATCTTTTTCTCTGTTTCATAATAAAGTTTCCACCTAAACAACTGTTCCAAGTTAGAGTTAAAGCCTCATGAAGGGTCACTGATGATGTTTCACTGCTAGTAGAAGTGTTAGCTGTGAAAACAGAACAGTGGGGTTGGAAGCAAGATCAAAGATAGGGCTGTCATCTAGAGGATTTGGAAACTGCTAACAGGAAGTTTTCCCTGACACATAGAATGAGTTAGCCCATTGAGAAGGGATCAGGGCACCCTCACGAGATTCAGGCAAGTTCAGGAAGCGATTGTGCCTAATGAATCATGGAATAGTTTGGGTTGGAAAGGACCTTTAAAGGTCATCTAGTCCAACCCCCCTGCAATAAGCAGGGACTTCAACTAAATCAGGTTGCTCAGAACCTGATCTAATGAATCATAGAATCACAGAATCGAATAGGTTGGAAGAGACCTCCGAGATCACCAAGTCCAACCATTAACCTAGCACTACTAAGTCCACCACTAAACCATGTCCCTAAGCACCACATCTACATGTCTTTTAAATACCTCGAGGGACGGTGACTCCACCACTTCCCTGGGCAGCCTGTTCCAGTGCTTGATAACCCTTTCGGTGAAGAAATGTTTCCTAATATCCAATCTAAACCTCCCCTGGTGCAATTTGAGGCCGGTTCCTCTTGTCCTATCACTTGTTACTTGGGAGAAAAGATTGACACCCACCTCACTACTACCTTCTTTCAGGTAGTTGTAGAAAGTGGTAAGGTCTCCCCTCAGCCTCCTTTTCTCCAGGCTAAACACCACCTCAGTTCCCTCAGCCGCTCCTCATAGGACTTGTGCTCTACACCCCTCACCAGCTTTGTTGCCCTTCTTTGGACACGCTCCAGCACCTCAATGTCTTTCTTGAAGTGAGGGGCCCAAAACTGAACACAGTACTCAAGATGCGGCTTCACCAGTGCAGGGGGACAATCACTTCCCTACTCCTGCTGGCCACACTATTTCTGACACAAGCCAGGATGCCGTTGGCCTTCTTGGCCACCTGGGCACACTGCTGGCTCATATTCAGCCGGCTGTCAACCAACACCCCCAGGTCCTTTTCCGCCAGGCAGCTTTCCAGCCACTCCTGCCCAAGCCTGTAGCGTTGCCTGGGGTTGTTGTGACCCAAGTGCAGGACCCGGCACTTGGCCTTGTTGAACCTCATACAGTTGGCCTCAGCCCATTGATCCAGCCTGTGCAGATCCCTCTGTAGCATCTCCCTATCCTCAAGCAGATCAACACTCCCACCCAACTTGGTGTCATCTGCAAACTTACTGAGGGTGCACTCTATCCCCTCGTCCAGATCATTGATAAAGATGTTGAACAGAACTGGCCCCAATACTGAGCCCTGGGGAACACCACTTGTGACGGGCCGCCAACTGGATTTAACTCCATTCACCACCACTCTTTGGGCCCGGCCATCCAGCCAGATTTTTACCCAGTGCAGAGTACACCCATCCAAGCCATGAGCAGCCAGTTTCTCCAGGAGAAAGCTGTGGGAAATGGTATCAAAGGCTTTGCTAAAGTCCAGGTAGACCACATCCACAGCCTTTCCCTCATCCACTAAGCGGGTCACCTTGTCATAGAAGGAGATCAGGTTGGTCAAACAGGACCTGCTGATAACCCTAATACACACAGAAAGTAGTGCACCCATACCATCTCTGGTAACAGTCATCCAGGCCTTTACTCCTGACCATCTCCACCTGTCCCCATATGAGAGGACAGTTTTTTATCTAGAGACACCTCCTCAGAAAGTCCCTGTACTTTCCTTAATGCCAGCATGGTCATTATGCCTGTTTCAGAGGCAGGGGAGTACCTGCATATCTAACTCTCCTGGGACCTTTTCCATAGCCTCTTGCTGTATAGCTGAGAACAAACTGATGGGTTAAATCAAATTGTATTTACATTGTGCAGTGCCAGCACTTACAGTCAGCTATGCTGACTGGTTTTCATACAGTGTGTCTTGATTCCTTTCCTCTGCTTTATAGTAAGAGTAAGTTTACCACCAGCTTTCTGATGGTATCTCAGTACAATCACGTACAATATAGCCATTGTGCAACCTATTCTCAGATTCCATCACACAGTTACAACTCACATTTTTGCTAACTTGAAAAGAGATCTGTATGAAGTTATTTGTCTTAACTACATCCTGCCACAAGCAATATGGTTTTATAACCTTAAACAGTGCATAAACAGCACTGAAAATGTACACTAACAGCTCAGGTCTGTCAGCACTTACCACACAAATAAACCCTTTCTGCTGGCTTGTGCTAAGCAGCCCAGATCATCCTGCATGACAGTCTGCCACAACAGTGAGCCTACCACTGTCATGTCTAGGGAGCATTCCTTGCCCACTCTGCAGCTGAAGTTTGTGGTTAAGGTGGCCCTTCCTCATCAGTCTTTCGCCTGCTCCTGGGAGAAGTGAGTCACTGTGCCACAGTGTGCCCATTTAAGTAAGCTACAGCCTAACAGAGAGGCTGCTTTGGACCATATACTGCACCTCTAAGGACTGGATCGCCAGGTAGCTAAATGAAGAGGACCTACAGGGAGTTTGGTTCTGGTACACACACTGCTACATTCCCATTGGGGACAGAGGGGAAATGGCAAAATCTAGAGCCAGGGACTCCTGGGTGGGATTTCTTGAAGCACTAGGCTGGGTGTGCACAGCCAGCGCTCCCAATGGAAGCTGGCAATGGCGTGAGGACAGAGCTTTCGGAGGAGAAAGGGAGAGGGCTCTAGGTAGGCCAATTCTGAGGAAAAGGCAGGCTAATATATTTTGAGCTGTCACCTCAGAGCTGCCCTGGAAGCCAGCATGTTATAGGGAGGAAGGACTGCAAGAATCCCTTCAAAGAGATGCAGAGAACATTTCCTCTTCTTATCACCAAATGTTTCACAAAAGTAGGGGTTTTTTTTCTGCCACACAGAAGACTCCAGCCTTTGCAGAAGAGTGGGGAAGGTGTGCAAGCACTGTGCAATCTAATACATAAGCAACTGTCTGAGAAACTGGGGAAGAAGAGTTTATGATTTTGTTTACAGTTCTCCTCCTACACCAGTAATTGAGTATCTCATAAAACAGAATAGGCTGGGCTTTTGCCCACAACTTAGCAAGAATTTATTTGAGGTCTCGAAGATTTGTCAAAGTGATCATTAAGCCACAGAATTTACCTACACAATGTATTGACTGCTAAGGGCAATCCTTACTACTGCTTATCACTTCATTGTCATGTGTTTCAATAGCACTGGGTAACTTTTAAAACCTTGTTAAATAAAATGAGAAATTGGGGCCTACAGAAAGATCAAATTATTTACTCTAACATGTTTTCCTGTAACATACAGAAAGGGGTTGGGACATTGCTCAAATGAGCGGAAGTGTCTTGCACTACATGAGTTGTATTAATCTGCTCAAGTCAAACACATCACTGAATACTGTGCATGAAAATATTAACTGCACTTATCTTTAATGTCACTTTCATTACTCAGCACTGTTTGGGGAACATCCTAAGGAAGAGCCATTTGGGGAAAGTTAAAGGATAAAAACTGAATTAACATGACCAGGGCAGGGGGTATTTTTCTTTTTGCAGACAGAGTCTCAGGCTACTGCCTGCATAACATTCTTGCAGATGTCCAGATAAGCTTTGCAAAAAACCTAAAATCTCCAGTAATTTGGTTTTCTTCAGCTTTTTAAAGATAAAGTTTTCCTTCCATAATGAAGCTGATTAAGCATGGCTTTCATCTGCTGTTGCTTTGATGCAAAAAATAAAGTCCTTTTCTGAAGTAGTAAGTGGCACCATCTTCAGCTTCAGAAGTTCCTAACCACTGAGGTTTTTTGAAACCTAGGTGGCTATACTGCATGTCACGGTTTAACCCCAGATGGTAACCAAATACCACGCAGCCGCTCACTCACTCCCCCCCTCCCCAGTGGGGAGGGAAGGAGAATTGGAAAGAAAGGAAAACTCCTGGGTTGAGATAAGAACAGTTCACCAGGACAGCAAAGGAAAAATATAAAAATATATTAATGATAATAATAAGAATAATATCTACAACAAACAATGCATCATTTTCTCACCACCTGACAACCAATACAGCCCATCCTGAGCAGCAGTCAGGGAGCAGGGATATTCCCCCCCCAGCTATCCCAGAACAGCAAGTTCCAGAGAGAGCAGGCAAGGGAAGGAACAGCCAAACGAATGAAAAAAGGAAAAAACAGGGAACAAAAAGAGCAGTGGCCCACCAGCCAACCCTCACTTATACCGGGCATGGCATCTATGGTATGGAATACTCTGTTTGGCCAGTTTGGATCAACTATTCCGGTTTTTGCACCTGCACATTAGCAAAACCTGGGAAACTGCAAAATGTCCTTGATTGTTTAGCTGCAACCAACAACATCAGTGCACTATCACCATTCTTCACACACTAAATCCAAAACACAGCAGCTGCTGAAGGCAAAACTAGCTCTGTCCTGGCCAAAACCAGGACACTGCAGAAGCAACTTTTGAAGTAGCTCTGTTTCTTTCGTCTTTTTTTTTTTTTTTTAAAGATCAGCTATTGGTCCTCTTAGGACATGACACAGAGCTACATGAGCTTTGGTCTGAGCCAGCATGATCATTCTAAGGCTTATGGAGGCAGCACCATTAGCATTAGAGGTTTGCATGCTTTCATTTTGTGCCTCAGATATTTGACTTGTTTGCTCCAAATTCCTCCTTTTGCTGGCAGGCAGAGCACCATAGCTGTGTGCTGCTTCTGTCATTTTGACTCGATATCACCTCCCTTTTCTTTCACAAGAGCAGAGACTTGTCTTCAAAAAAAGGCTGGTTCTTTCTTCCCGCACCCTATTTTTGCTTACATTTTTGTAAAAGTAACAACATGCTATAAGACATAGCACCCTAGACACATCTCCCAGTTACACGGAGAGATCCAAATATGGCCTTCCAAAACTCTAATACTCCCCCACCTAAAGCAATACTTGGGCATTCATTAAAAGTCTATCTTTTCCACTCTGATGCTCACAACAAAATCTGTAGGACTGGAAAACAAGGCTGCATCTACGCTGCTGAGAAGCATTCTGAACTCAGGGTGCCTGCTGTGGTCTGGTGTATACAGCCCAGTAAGAGTTTCACCAGTCCTTGTAGCTGCCAACATCAAGTACTGCTATAAAGGACTTAGTGGCCTCTGCAAGAAGAGATCTTGGTTTGTCTCATTTTTCTCCTTGACATCACTACTGCAAGCATGTATGGATATCCAGATATTCCTACTACCATATGTACTCTTGGTAAAGGTGCCTTAGCATGTCTTTATCACAGCAAGTATGCTTTCCCCTGCCAGAAATCTCAGCAAAATTTAGTAACTAGTGCCAAGGTACTCTAAAATGAGGAAAAACAGGTATTTATTTTGGTTTCAAGACTAGAAGGTGAGGGTTGGCACTCCATAGAGCAAGATACAGTGATTAGCATGTTATCTGATACTAAGCACTGTCTCTATACTATCCTAATTTGAAGCAATATAGCTAATAGAAACAAACTAATGTGGAGGATGTGAGCAATCATCAGATATTTAAGTGCCTAAATATTTCGAAAGCTCTGGGACAATAACTGTAAGTCAGGCTGATTTTAATCCCTGCCCTCTCCTTAAGATAGATACCAGACACCCAAGAAGCTTCCAACCAGAAAAAAATGATAGGAAGTCCGATTGAGATTTCAGACTCTGTTTGCAGGGATTTAGCTGAATATTGATTTGGGAAGGCAGATGAAAGATACAGAAACAATGAGATGCAAAAGTCCACTCTAAACATAGCCCTCCACACCTTAAGGAAAACCCTGAAGTAGTAAAACACTGGAAATTCCTACTGAAAAGATGTTAGCTGTGAAAAGGAAAGTTACCTGAGAGTCTTTCTGTAAGCAGGAAAGCAAGACTGATGTCTTTACTCACAGAACTAGGCAATCTTCATACCTGAATCTTCTGCCAGTTTTCCTTCCTCTTACATGACTCTTAACTCTAGCATCTGCCTGGAGCAAAAAAGGGAGAATTTCAGGCATCTTGCTGTTCTGAATTCCATACATGTTCAGAAGCTGTAGTTTCCAGGTTTCTCCTGGTCCAGCTATTCCATAAAATCTGAAATTATGTGTAACCAAGAAAACTGATACATGGGACAGTGACTACTCCATATTTTTCTGATCATGCAGAGCTCTGCACTATATTTTTAGGAGAGTGAATTAGAGAAGCAGTTGTTACACTCTAATGAGGCCTTCTTCCTGCTGATCACTAATATCAGACAGATATTTCACCAAGGTTTTCTATAAATAACCTGAGCTGGAACTTCTGGTATAAGACTGACCAAGGACAGATATTTTTTGCAGAGTCTATAGTGTTAGATTTAAAGCTTCCCTTATTATTCTAAGAGATACTGGATGCTCTTTGTGGAAGAAAACAAGTTTCTTGTTAAGAGGAACAGAAGAATTTCACATAAAGCAGTCTGTCTGAAGTGTCTTGGGAACCACCACTCCCCATCACTCAAAAAAGAAGCAGGAAAAAAAAAATCTACATCTTTAAAATACAGTATACACACCAATTCCACAAATCAAGGCTTTTAAGCTAGGCCAAAAGAGAGCTAAGGGCAGGGAAGGAGTTGAGACAGACAAGCGATCACCACAGGCTCAAGCATTTTGTTTTCCACAGCCAGAACTGACAGCAGGAGAGAGCTGCAGGGTTCAGGTGCCACAAAACACAGCCACAAGGCAAAGGTTTGACCTGGCTTCCTTAGAAACAGGGAGTCAAATACAATACACCACTTACCTGCTTACTCATTTGTCATAGCACAGCTTTGCACTAATGATTAGACGCTACAACCATGACCCTTCCTCAGGGCAGCGTTCCTCAGATGAAGCCTGCATGCATGGACAAGCTCCTACCTCCGGGCCAGGGAGCAGCAATGGCAGCTGCTCACACAGGGCTGGGCCTGAGGGGATTCCCAGGGTAGCAGGGCCCATCCCACCACCCCCAGAGATGGCAGCTGGATCCAACTGAGAGGGCTCAGGCTCATGGTGCTGGGGCAGGGCAGGCCAAAAAGCCAACCCGCGGGGCTGGGGTCTACTCCAGGCACAGCCGGGCAGGGCCATGGGGACAGGCCACGCCAGGACATCAGCCACAAGTGGAGGCCCAGAGCAAGCTGCTCCACAGGCACAGCTGAGCTGGAGACCAGCACCCCACCAGGCCAGGCAGGGGCTGAGGGCCCAGGGCTGAGCTTAAATAGAGCCCCTGGGCCCATGGGTGTGGGGAGGCCCCAGCTGAGGCTGGTCAGGGCCCAGTGGTGCCCCCGGGGCCTGGCACTCCCAGTCTGCGGCGAACATCGGTGCTTACAGCAAGCTGGCCACCTGGCAGTCTTGCAACTTAAAAAATGTCAGTGTTAGGGTTCTTCTCTTTCTGCTTATTATATTCCTGTATTTCTTTTATGCAGTGCTTGTTTTGCGTTAGTTTACTTTGTTTGCTGCACTTTGTGAAAAACATTTTTGGTGGAGTTCCTTAAACTTGATCCTTTTGCTTGGGCTCGTTGGTCCTCCGAGTCAGCGGGATCCCACTCACCTCCGGGAGCCACAGCTTCCTTAAATCTACGGCTCAAAATAATCTACGCACTATTTTCTCCATAGGTCCCCATACCTGTGTTGGAGACGAACCACTCCTCACATCTAAACCCTGGTTAACGCAGACTCTCTGGGGCTGCAACAGTCTTCGCAGCGTGCTCAGCTGAAGCCCCCCAGCTTCCTTGCAGTGCTGCAGCGACTATTGCCTTGATAAGGCTTGTAGGGCTTTGGTTTACCCTGAAATGCCCATGAGTCCTTGTTCTCTTGCGCGCTTGGAGTTAATCATTTTTGAAAAGCAACCTTCTCCACAAAATTTCGTATCTGCTGTTGTAGCTTTAATCTCATTTGCTGGAGAAAGTAAGATAAAAAATGAATGGAAATAATCATACTGCTGTGCCATAACTGCATATTTTCTTTTCATTCAGCTTCTAACAGACTTGCAGTTAATCCTCTGAAATGTTCAGTTTGCAAGTCAAGTTCAAAATCTTTTTTTTTTTTGTTCCTTGTCTTGTTTGTTCAGTGCCTCACTCCCACTATTCTGCTGGAAAAGAGGAGAGTGTGGGTAACTAAGCCAGAAATAACGCATGCACCAAGCCGCTACCATCAATCCGCCAGCTCACGGATAATCTAATTAGACTAACACAGTCTAATTTTAAACTCTCTTTTTCTTAATTTATTTTCTGTATAAATCATTGCACCCTATAATCTATCACACTGAAACCTCTGAACTCTGAATCAAAAACTTCTAAGAAAGGTGTATTTTTAACATAGAGTTGAAAGACTGTAGGAGGGGAAAAAGGAGCTTAGGACAGAATGAAGTCTTGTCAGAAACCCTGTATATCTCGCAGTGCCTCACATCAACGGTTGATCTGGGTTGATCATGCCAGTTTCAGAAAGGGACAATTATCTTTACAACTCTTGTCTTCCATAAGAAAAAAAAAGATTACACAAGGCATTTTCACATGTCATTTCATGACTCTCCAAAACAGCTCCTAGAATTTGCTCTCTACAATGTTGCTCATTCCTACCCCTCAAAGATGTCAAATTTTAACAGCGTGTCCTGTATTTTAACTGAGAAACTCCTACTTCTCTTTTTTTTTTCCCCTTCTCCTTTTTGTGTAAGAATTCAATTATTCACTATTCCTTTTATATGCTTGATCATGTTCAATAATCATCTTGCAGGAACCTGATGAAAATTTAGAAAAGCCTCTAGTCTTTTCCACCTCATTTGCCACTGTCTCAAGTCTGTTTTTTTCTAGAACATTTTCAGTGTTATTTTTCCCTTGTGCAAGTAACAGATCACAATATTCACATTTCTAATACTGCCTGTTATATTGTAAGGAAGTCCAGTTCTCAGCTTTTTATCGAAAACTTCCTGGTTTCAAAGATTTTTAGCTATGCCAATTAAGAGTTTGGGCTTAACTGTCTAGTCTTTTAGAATGTCTGTATTTTTTTCCATAGGAATATTGGATTGTCGATACTCTATACTCAATAGAAAATGGGTACAGTCATATCCTTTTGCAAAACATTTGAACTCACAGTAATCAAATTGGGTACTATTTATAAGCGGTTTTACATTTAGTATGGCATCACAAACATACCAGGTATTCTTTACAGTTTTTTTAAAATGAGGTTACATATTTAGTACTTGAACAGTACTATTTCTGTGAATGGAGGAAATAATCCAAACTAGTACAGAATTTCTTTCAAGCACATGCAAGCAAATCTAGGCCATTTTCAACTGCAGATCTTAAGCTTCTGCAATTATCATGACAAACTTTTCTTGGGCATTTCTGATTTTTTTTTAATGTTTCATGTTCTTTGATATACTTCTACGCCTACATTCATTTGAGGCTAACAGTATGCAATTTTAGCCATTTTTATATTGCATTACTCCCTGGAGCTAAAGTTAAGCAAACTTTTACACCTTCATTTTCCATAATTACTACAGAATTAAGCCATTTAATAGGCTTTTCTTTGCTGTTCTATTTATCAAATTCCTCTCTATGTTTCTGCTAGAGCACTAAAGAAACATTTGTAGATTTTTTTTTTGGCAATACAACCACATTTTATATCACAGCAATTTCCTTCTCACACCTTTAAAATATTTCGAAATTGATCATCATGTCTGTGAGTAAATGTCTACCTAATGTGCCCACCCTCCTTACAAGCCCTAGCACGTTTACGAGCATGGAATAAATGTTTTCTTATCTAAAACAATTGTAAGCTATTTATTTCCAAGATTTTATTTTATCTTTATATCTAAATTACTTATGCCTGGGAAATTATTTCTGTGCAGTACATTCTGAATCGTGTTTAACAACAATACATTTTTCTCATTTTTTTCCTTACTTCACGTGAACTTAATCTCTCACTTCCTGATAAATGCATATTAAGATTTCAGCCAATAAGTAGATATTCCAGTCTCTTGACACAGCTCTCCCTTTAGTATCTTCAAAATAATTCTTTTGTGTTGCACAAAATACATTTACTTAGTTTCTTGGTAAGAATTTTCAGTCTTTGGCTTTGGGCTTTTGGGAAATAGTTTTGCTCCTGACACGTGCATTGTCTACAGATGCTGGGAGCTGCTTCAACCTCTGTTATTTCCTTGTGCAGCCCTACGCAGTGCTCCCTGTTAGCACATGCCAACTGCCTTTTGCAGACTCCTCCTTGGACTTTTGAACTTGCATTCTCCTCTGCCCATTCTTGGTTTCGTTTCTGGTGTTTATTTAGTATCATCCAGGATAATATAGGCTTTTTTGCTTCCAACACCTGGAGCCTTGTTGGTTTTATTTTGCATCCCGGTGCAGTTTCATTGATGTTTTCTAAGTTTAAACTGGGAAATACCATCTATATTTTCCTCAGTTTTGGATGTCGACATCCTATTGCAAGATGCCCTTGGATCAGATAGCCCCTCCCCAGCATCTTTTTATTCGATTTTATTGTAAGGACTTTAACTGTATTTCTTTCCTTCTGGAAATACTGTATTCTTTGATACCTAATTGACTTTTCTTAACTTACCTTGTGTTTTTTTGACAAATATCCAGCCTCTGATCCAGCAAGCTTTTCAATAGCTGCTTTACTGCTCCTTCACATGGCTCTCTGGGCACTCAGGGTGAGACACAACTCGCACCTGAGCATCTCCAATTTGCCTGCCACACTCCTGCAGAGTTTTAGGCACTTGGGGCTTTTTGGTTCCCTCTCCTGATACGCAAGCTCTTGTGCAGCTTCTTGACACGCTCTTTTTCCTACCCTGCTCCTGGCACAATTGCCTGTGCTTGGCTGCTAATGAAGATAATGCTCTTGGTACAACGATGATGCTCCTGGTACCAGGGAGCGCTCTGCTGTGGTAGCTAGAGTGAAGTCAGAGTTGGTGGCTTTGAATTAAGAGGAACCCTTAGTAAAAAAAACATCAGCTCCCTCGGCAGGGCACCCCTGTGCCTCTCTGCCTCTTTCCCAGAGGTTTCCTCTCAGCAGGGCAAGCAGGGAGGTGATGAAGCAACTGCAGCAGCACGGTACGTGCTCCCTGAATAGACAAAGGACTTTTCCCCACGGGGCTGCAAGACGGGCACCGCTCACCAGCACCATGTTTGCTGAGAGTAAACAGGGGCTAAGCTATGGCAGATTAACATTAACGAATCTGGTTGTCGTAGCATTTTGACACCAGCATTTCAGCTCCTCCTAAGTGAAATCTTTCTGTAGCACTGTTTTCCTTCTTTCTGGATCAAATTATTCACCGATTTAAATCTATTGTCATGAGCCTGGACAACAGACTCTTTTGAATCCAAAAGGACAGATTTCTGTAGAGGACAGTCATAGTTTTATTTATTCCTCAGTTTTCTGTGAAATTCACATTGTGTGTGTCAAAGTATTCAGTCCTAACCCTGACGCATTTAGTGTCTTCATTTAGACCATGGGGCGAAGCTGAAAGCATGTTCAAGCTTGGAGAGGGAGAGACGGCAGGAGAGAGAGAGATGATGAAACAGCCATTGTGGTGTACCATTGTTTGACCACTTGAGAACTGTATGACCTTTGAGTTTATTGAGAAATATTAATAAACACGTGAACATAGTGAACCATTTCTCTTCTCTGAAAGCTTATTGTGTGGTTCAGGTTTTTGGAAGAGACTTTTGTAACATTTGTTTGTGTCAAAGATATAAGACAATCCTTCCTAGTTACCTTTACTTAGCACCAATGCACACATTGTGTAGTCTTTCCTGTAGAGCATGGAAAGAAACAGCAACTCCAGTGAGCATAAATATTCAAGGACAGAATAGAATTTTCTGTCTGTATTATACATTCTTAAAATAAACCTGGTTTGGTTTGGTTTTTGTTTTTACAGGGGGCACAAAGCAATTCTGCAGAACAACTATTCTAGAGGATGGAACAGAAAGTTACGTGCATTATGATGGGGAAAGGAGAGAGTTACCAGCAGCCCTGTGAGGAGGTGATGGACAGGGTTGACAAGCAAAGGGCCCAGAATGATGTGAATGAAAGGGAACACAAAATCAGCAAAACAGGGTTAAGCAAGGTCACCTCAATTGGTTACAAGCAATTGCGTGTAAGCAAGGAAGTGCCTACAAGGCACCATTATGGGAAAACCCACCATCATGCCAGTGGGCCCCTCTGAGGTGCCTGTACACTCACGCATGGACCACGGTGGATAAATGTGAGGAATTAGAGAGCTGTGTGCAGTTGCAGGGCTATGATCTATTTGGGATCACGGAGACATGATGGAATGGCCCGCATGGCTGGAGTGCTCCAATGGAGGGATGCAGGCTCTTAGGAAGGACAGGCTGGGAAGATGAGGAGGAGGAGTTGCCCTCTATGTAACAAAACAGCTTGAGTGCATGGAGCTTTGCCTGGGGATGGATGATGAGCCAAATGAGAGCCTAGGGGTAAGGAGTATAGAGCTGACCAGTACGGATGACATCATAGCGAATGTCTGCTGTAGGCCACTTAACCAGGAAGAACAAGTGGATGAGGTCTTCTACAGACAGCTAGAAGTAGCTTGACATTTCCAGCCCCTTGTTCTCTTGGAGGACTTCAACCACCCTGATAAATGCTGGAGGAACAACACAGCAGGGCATAAGCAATCCAGGAGGTTCCTGGAGAACATTGATGACAAATTCCTGACCAAAGTGACAGCAGAGCCAACAAAGACAGGTGCTGTGCTAGACCTCATACTCACAAACAAGGAAGAGCTCAATGGGGATGTAAACATCAAAGGCAGACTTGGCTGCAGTGACTGTGAGATGGTGGAACTCAGGATCCTGAGAGAAAGGAGTGGAGCAAAAAGCAGGATCACAACCCTGAACTTCAGGAGAGAAGACTTTGGCCTCTTCAGGGGTCTGCTTGAATGAGTCCCATGGAATAAGGCCCTAGAGGGAGGAGGAGTCCAAGAAAGCTGGTTGATATTCAAGGATCACCTCCTCTAAGCTCAAGAGCAGTCCATCCCAATGAGCAGGAAGTCAGGAAAAAATGCTGGGAGGCCAGCATGGATAAAGAAGGAGCTCCTGGCAAAAAGTGGCAAAAGGAAGAACAGGGAAAATGTGGGCCTGCTGCTGAATGGGGCAGGGGTCCTGGTGACACAGGACGTGGAAAACATTGAGGTACTGAATGCTTTTTTTGCCTCAGTCTTTACTAGCAAGACCCGCTTCAGAAATCCCAGGCCTCAGAGAACAGGGGGAAAGTCTGGAGCAAGGAAGACATACCCTTGGTGGAAGAGGATCAGGTTAGAGAATACTTAAGCAAACTGGACACATATAAGTCCATGGGCCCTGATGGGACACACCTACAAGTGCAAGACTGATGTCACTGCAAGGCCACTCGATTATCTTTGAACAATCATTGTGATTGGGAGAGGTGCCTGAGGAGTGGAGGAAAGCGAACATCACTCCTATCTTCAAAAAGGGGAAGAAGGAGGACCTAGGGAACTACAGGCTGGTCAGCATCACCTCAATCCCTGGGAAGGGGATGGAACAACTAATCCTGGAAACCACTTCCAGGCACATGAAGGACAAGGAGGTTATTGGGAGTAGTCATCATGGCTTCACCAAGGGGAAGTCATGCTTAACCAGCCTGATAACCTTCTATGGTGAAATGACAGGCTTGGTAGATGAGGGCAGAGCAGTGGATATTGTCTACCTTGACTTCAGTAAGGCTTTTGATGCTGTCTCCCATAAGATCCTCATAGAGAAGCTGATGAACTGTGGGCTGGATGAGCAGACAGAGAGGTGGACTGAAAACTGACTGAATGGCCAGGCCCAAAGGGTGGTGATCCGTGGCACGACATCTAGTTGGAGGGCCAGTAATTAGCAATTTATCCAAGGTGTCAGTACTGAGTCCAGTACTGATCAACATCTTCATTAATGATCTGGATGATGGAGCAGAGTGTACCCTTGACACAAAACTGGGAGGAGTGGCTGATAAACCAGATGATTGTCTTGCTATCCAAGGAACCTCTACAGGCTGGAGAAATGAGTTGATAGGAACCTCATGCAATTCAACAAAGGGGAGTGCAAAGTCCTGCACCTGGGGAGGAACAACCCCAGTTACCAGTACATACTGGGAGTGAACTGGCTGGAAAGCAGCTTTGTAGAAAAGGACCTGGGGGTCCTCGTGGACACCAAGTCAAATATGAGCCAGAAACGTGCCCTTGTGGCAAAAAATACGTTGACAGTGTCCTGGGCTGCCTTAGGAGGAGTGTTGCCAGCAGGTCGAGGGAGGTGATCCTTCCTCTCTACTCAGCACTCGTGAGGCCACACCTGGAGTACTGTGTCCAGTTCTGGGCTCCTCAGTGCAAGAGAGAGATGGACATATTGGAGAGCGTCCAACAAAGGGCCACTAAGATGATTAAGGGACTGGAGCATCCCACATATGAGGAAAGGCTGACAGCTGGGACTGTTTAGCCTGGAGAAGAGAAGGATCAGGGAGGATCTCGTCAATGCATATGAATATGCATTGACCTCTGAAAGGAGGGCGTAAAGAAGATGGAGCCAGGCTTTTTTCCATGGTGTCCCATGACAGGACAAGAGGCAATGGGCACAAACTGAAACACGGGATGCTCCCTCTGAGCATCAGGAAGTACTTTTTTACTGTGAGGGTGACTGAGCACTGGAACAGGTTGTCCAGAGAAGTTGTGGAGTCTCCATCCCTGGAGATATTCAAAAGTCATCTGAACATGGTCTTGGGCAACCTGCTATAGGTGACACTGCTTGAGCAGAGGGGTTGCACAAGATGACCTCCAGAGGTCCCTTCCAGCCTCAACCATTCTATGGTTTTGTGATTATAGAACAAGGGCTCTAACAGCTGACTGAAGATTGAGTGTTGACTGGCTAATCCAAGGGGAGTCTTGGTGCAATAAAATAGTCAAAAAATAAGTTAGTTACAAATTCCATTGGTATGTGTCCTTCCAAACTGCCATCCTTTGAAGTCTGGAGATAAAGCGGACAATGAACTGCTTTTTTTCCATGATAGGAGCAATCTCTGAGCTCTGATCATAACAACTTAATGACAACTTTTTAACTGTTTCATAATTTTAATGGAAATGTTAAAGCACTACTGAAAAATAGCGTCTGGAGGTTGAATGGACAACATTGTCTTCCAAGGCCACAGAATGGCACAGTTAGGTTTAGCTACTGCATTGGACAATGTCCTCTGTCCGCACAAGGATGCCTATTCAGGATGCTGGAAGTGGGCACAAACATAAAAGAACCAATGATGTTTTCATTCAAGCCCTGTGATTAATACAAGGAAGTACTGGAATGAATACTTGCAAGTAAGAGCAATCAAACAACTTATAGATTGGATTGACATAAAATACATTCACATAAGACATTTGCTTTGTTCATTCAGATGATACATGCATCAGTAAAAATCCTTGAGTGTTGAACAGAGTAAAGGGATCAAGTCATTGTGCCTTTTCTGTGATACTAATCCGACACATTTTACAAGAGTTTCTCTCTGGGTTTGTTTGCTCTGGTAAGATGTGAGGTGGATATAGTTGTTTGCTCCAAACTGGATTGACACTAGCAGACAAGAGATCAGTATCTTTGAAATTAACCCTTATGTTCATTGCCTATGTCGTGGTTTAACCCCAAATTGTAACCCAATACCACGCAGCCGCTCGCTCACTCCCCCCCTCCCTGTTGGGGTGGGGAGGAGAATCGGAGAGAAAGGAAAACTCGTGGGTTGAGATAAAAACAGCTCACCAGGACAGCAAAGGAAAAATATGAAAATATATTAATAATGATAATAACGATAATATATACAAGGATAATAGAATATATAAAACAAACAATACACAATTTCTCACCACCCGATGACTGATACAGCCCGTCCCGAGCAGCAGGCAGGGAGCAGGGGTATCCCCCCCCCAGCTATCCCAGAACAGCAAGTTCCAGGGAAAGCAGGCGAGGGAACAAACAGCCAAACGAGCGAAAAACAAAAAGGTAAAAATAGGGAAACAAAAAGCAACCTGAAGGGAAGCTTAAGGATTAGGGCAAGTTAAAGGCCTCAAAAACCTCAAAAGCCCAAAAGACCCTCAAAAGCCCAAAAAAACCAAAAAAGATCTAGTCGCCCCCTCAACCGACCCTCGCTTATATCGGGCATGACGTCTATGGTATGGAATACTCTCTTTGGCCAGTTTGGATCAACTATCCTGTCTCTACCCCTCCCAAGTTTTGCATCTGCACGTTAGCAGAACCTGGAAAACAGCAAAATGTCCTTGGTGGTTCAGCAGCAACCAGCAACATCAGTGTGCTATCACTGTTCTTCTCACACCAAAGCCAAAACACAGGAGCTGCTGAAAACAAAACTAGCTCCATCCCGGCCTAAACCAGGACAGCCTATTTGAGTGGTATTTGAAAAATGAACTCACCTGATTTACTCTACCAGTTCCTAAGATAATCAGATCCTGGAATTATACTTTTTTTTTTTTTTTTTTATTGTATCCCCTTTAAAAACATCCTGAGATTTTGGAAAAAAAGAACATTTTAATCAGTTCATCTCTGTACTTAGTTACTCATAAGAAGAGAAGACTGAATGAAAAGAGAATGTGTGCTGCATATCATTTTAAAGTGGAAAAAGTATGCGATATGGAGAGAGAACAAGATTATTAAAAGCTGTAAAAGAACCACAAAAAATTGTGATTTATTTCTCCCATTTTTCAACGTGAAATTAAATTTTCCAACACCCTTACAAAAATCTCAGACAGGTTTGAAGAAAGGTTTTGTGGAAGGAGAAAATATGTGGAAGGCAATAATACAATTATTATCTTTATGGAAGGTGAGAAAAATAAATATTCTGCATACCTAGCATATGGATATAAACTTTTCATCTGGAACACTTAAACGCCCTTTAGACTCGTGGTTTAGTTTCCTCTTCAAACACATTAAAAGAATAGTTAAATAAAAAAATACCACTCATGAACGTTTTCTTACCCTGCTGCATTGGCACAGAACCGAGCTGCTTAAGGTGCTCCGTGATGGGGAATAGCAATCCCTTATTCTCTCCTCTGAGATGTACCCCTTAAACTCTGCACAGCCTGCCCGAGGCATGATTGGCGTCTCGTCCCAAGGCCCCGTATTTGCCTCGGATGTCGTAGTGAATATTGTGGTGATCACAGAATGGGGACATCAGTTTTTAACGAACAGCCAAACAGTTGAGCTGGCAAATCTGCTTTTTTTAGCCTTCAGCCCTTGATGTATAAGCTGTGCCAGCGGCTCCACAGGTACTGAAGGATCAGGAAATATTTCCGGATTGGAAAAATATTTCCTCTCTGCTTTACTTACCGTGGCTTGTCACAGAGGATTAAGTTTTCTGCTTTTCCCCCCATATCTGCTCCTCAAGACAGGTCTGCACTTTATTTGTTCTGTGTTACCTTCTCTTCTGCATTGGAGCAATGCTCACCTAGCAAATTCACGAGCAATCTCTTCTTCTAAGCTTATCTTAAATCAGAAAACTAAAGCAAAGGAAAGGAAAAGCTGCACCAGGTATTAACAAACTGAAGCGGCAGCTGAGCGGCAATGCTCGCCAACTGGCAGGATGAAGAACCAACTGGCAGCAAGTCTGTACCCCTGTCCCAGCCTGGAACATGATTTCCCTTTTAACAGCCTGTTGAAAAAAGTCTGTCAGTGACTTGCAGCCCAAAATAAGACTGCAGGAGCCGGTGCTGGCACTGCTGCCGCTGAGTGTGGGCTCAAGAACATGACGGGAAAATCTTTGCTGCTCGCTCGCTCTGGACGGCTGCATCCCTGCCGCCCAGGTGCGCTGCCCAGGGCGGAGCGGGGGGAGAAGGCTGAGCCTGACAGGCCGGGAGGTGAACGGGAGAGGAGGGGAGCTTGGCTGGAGGCGGCGGGGTGGGGGACTGGGGCTCTGCAGAGGGAACAGAAGGATGATCCGGGACCCTTGAGAGTGTTTGCACGAAGCGCCTCCGAAACCTGAGAAGCAGCGTGGTAGAAAGCGTGAAGGAGCTTGTCTGAAAGATGTTTAAGTCAGCCATAGGGATTAGAGGCAGGAGTCAGCATCTCGCTAATGATGAAAGATAACTAGTAGGGCGGGGATAAACAGCAGAGAGCCTTGATAATGAAGGCATGTAGCCAATGTTTGATGTAATTAGAAAAGTATATGCCAGAAAAAGCATCAAAAAAAAAAGAGGGATTGGACCATATGTTGTCAACCCAACTACAAGAAATAAGATTTCAGGACATGTCTCCAACAGAGTTATCTTGTAATAAAGTTAAGAAAGATGGCAATGTCATGGGGACAGCATCTGGCGGGCTCTACAACAATGTCTCCACAATCTTTTCTCAGGACAGCACAGCTCAGCCAGCTGAGCCCTGTGGCAGCAGAGGCGATTGCGAGCACGGCTACCTGCCACAGGAATGCTGCTCATTCCCCCACACCAGCAAAAACCCTGTACTGGGTCTGCTCAGACCTCAGCAAGGAGCACACGCCAGCAGCCAGGCAGCTTAGAGGGGTGATGGTTGGGCAGGCGCTCTGCTCCTACACTGCTTGTGTTGCAGCTTGCTCTCTTGTTCCAAATAAGAAGTGGAGGCTTTGGAAAGTATCACTGACTTCTGCTCACCACAGACGTACCCAAACTGAAAAGTACTTGAACGTCCGTTTCATTCCTCTTCACCTATGCATTGCTTGGGAAAAGAAAAAAATAAAAAAATCAAGATCTTTATCAGCAAGTCAGCTACTTTAAAGTCTACAATCACACCCGCACTACACAATTCCTCTGCAAGTTTTGGATGCGATGAAGACCATAATAGTTTCTACTTGACCCTTGCTCCTCCTCCAATGGACTCTTACTTAGTGAATCTCAGAGACTGCTCCTCTCCGTGTCTCTCAGCTTCTATTGCTTGTGAAAAATGTAGTGATTTCTGCCACTTTGTTCTTCTCTTGGTTCCAAAAGAGACTTTGAACAAGCCCGAAGAGGCTAGGTCTGCTGGTGGTTACCAAGTATAATAGTTTCGAAACAACCTCTGGCTCAGGATGCCCCTGAACTGTGGATGTTGAGAAGCTGGGAGAAGGTATCAAGGGGAAAGAGCGCTTTCTTTGTGCGCTATTTCTTATCCTGTTGCCCTAATCATCCCACACTGGCTGTTGTCTGAGACGGGATAACGGCCCAAAGGGATATTTGATGAGACTCAGCAGGGCAGCTCCGATGGCAGCCCTTCCCCGCCTAGGAGAGGAATGCTGCTTCTCCCTCTAAAGCAGCAGTGGAGTATTCCCTGGCAAAGCTTCCGACAGTCTGACTAACCGCCTTCTTGCGGGAGCCCTTCCCCACCGGCACTTGACGGATTTGCAGGATTTATAAGTCCCGCCTATTGGGAAGCTGATAGAAAACCTACTACATTTCTTCCTCACCACACAATTTTACTATGAAACTTTCAGTCCCTTGATAGAAAAGAGATAAATCAACCTCTTACAGCCTGGGCAGGTAAGTAAGAAAGTAAAGCTTATCGTAGCTGTATGTCTGTCCCATGCAGGAAATCTTTACTTTTTCAGAGAGATCCTTGCAAGCTTTCTGCTGTTTTAAACGAATCCCAAATCAATTTAAAGACCAAAAAGAGACTATTCTGCAAAACTCCACCCTGATTACGAGCTTCAGGAGTCTCCGTATTTAATTTGTGGAAACTGAATGCAGTGTTCACTTCTGATGCCAGTTAGCTCTGTAGCCTCACAGTCTGCTGTTGCCTAGAACAAGAAATTTCACCTGAAGTGTTCTGCCATTACAAATAAGTCCTCCTCCTCTTTTTTTCTTGGTAATGCAAGAAGTACCTATTTGGTTAAATTACATTTTATCTTAGCTTTGTTCATGTCTGAAGGTAAAGTCTGGGATCAAGACATATGAGGCAAAAAGAACGTGTAACCATTTTATCAGGTGTAAGCTGGAGCACCATCTCGACCCGTTCAGCAAGCGGGCCACTAGCTCCTTCCACAACCAAGCAAGCAAACCAAACAATTTCACTCCCATCCAAAGACTGCAGTCTTAGTCCTCCCACACCAAGAGAAACACCTCAGGAAACTCACCTTTTGCTATCCTTATTCAACGTTAGAGTTAAAAAAGCACCTGGGATTGTAACAATAGCCTGAGTGGTAGTCCATTAAAAGGAGATTCGTCGAATCATGTGGCTCAGTCCACCTTCAAAAAAACTACTCCCTGGATTTTGGTTTTGTGTGTGTCTCTCTCCTCACTAATAGCTACTCTAATAGACTCAGTAGCTTTTGTCTCAATTTTTTTGAACAGTCTCATTTCAGCCACAGGACTTCTGGAACAGAGTCACCAGATTTTCTAAATGCTGAGCCTTCAAACTGTCTTCCGTTTATAGAGACAACTACCAGGTAAGATATTTCCATCAATTTTACATGAAATGCTTTATTGAAGAACCTAGAGTTTCCCGATGCAGTTGATTTCCTGGATGATGTGCATGCTGTAGCCATTTATTCCTTTTTTTTTTCCCCTCTAAGAGAGATTAAAAAAAAGCATGTTCCTCAAGGTGATGTTTTTGAATGTGCTTGCCCAAGTAGATGGTTACCATAGCTCCCTGCCATGGCTGAACGGTGCTTTGCCTCCCTGAACTTGACAAATCAATTCTTTTTAATACTGAATGACTTTCTACAATACCATGTTGGTCTTTTCCCAGGATTAATTTTTAGCCACAGTAATAAGAGTAGAAATATACATATATATGTATATTGTTTTCTAAAGAAACCAGAGGCAATAGTAAACTCCAGGCATATTTTTTCCAGAACCTAATCAAGTACAGCTGTGTTATTACAAACTTGTGCCAAATAGCCGGTGAAGACATTTGGAGAAGGGTGCTTACGAGCCACCGCTGAGCTGTGGGAGTTGTTCAGTATGCTCAGTAGCAACGTTGCCTCCTCGTTCTCCTGAGCTCAGGGGACTGGGAAAACAAGTCAAGGGACCACTAGCGGAGCAGGTGAAGCCAGGCCCTGCTTCAGAAGAACAGTTCCCAGGTTTGTATGGGTCAGCCTTCAAGGCGCTGCCTTTCATTCTCCTTGCTCCCCAGGCACCGCAGGCCCAGGATCACTAGATCCCAGCACCCCAGACCTTGCTTTCTCCAAGCCCCACGCTCCCCCGTCGCAGAGGGGGAAGGATACAGGATGAAGGGACAGTCGGAAAGGTCGTTCGAGGAACAACACTGCTGTGCCTCCTTCCTGGTTTCTGTTATTGCCAGCTTGCCAAAGCACAGAGCTCAAGTGAGTAAGCACAGCAGAGCGGTAGGGTTTAGACCCCACACTTCATCTTTGGTGTTTGAGAAAGCCCATACTCAGCCAAAGAGTTAGAAATGCCTTCATGCAGCACGGACCACTCGCTCTGTCCTCTGACAGCCCACTCAGCCCCTCAGCTAGTCTCTCCTTTCAAAGCTGAGGTTCAGATCACATTTGATATCTAGTTACATTCCTGACAAACTCCCACGTCAGTCCAGCCCTATTTTAACATCTGAAAAAAACATCTATTGTGCTGTGGCCATCTGCTACCATCCCCAAGAAGTCAGGCCAAAAATACCTAGGTATTTTGGAGAACAGTGTCAGTTGAGACCTAATATGTGTAAAGACAGCCCGACAAATGGGATATCTTAAAACATTTTATGAATGAATGAGACTTGGTTTCTACCTCGCAGGGTAAGTTAGCATCATTGTTCCTTTTGAAAAGGGACTGCAGCAAAGGGAACTAATACACCATATAAATACACAAGGTGTGATAAAATGAAGAATTTGTTTCAAGGTGGAAGTTAATGAGCAGGAACATAGAAAACAAAAGGGCAATGAGCACCCTTCAGAATTTAAATGCTCTCTAATTTTATAGTCATAACTTATGGTTAGTAACCAGGCATCAACAAACTTACCACGAGTGATGACTCACTTTATGGTGGATTGCAGTGGATCCCATTACGCATCAATTCTTGAAGAGTGGAGGGCCAAAGGAATTACCCAGGCTGTCTCTCCCAGCATTCAAAACTTTAGCATGTGACAGTCTACAAAGACCTCAGTCTTAATTTTCAGTAAATAACACAAAATAATCAGCACGGAAACAGTCCTGCCCTGTGACTTTGCAATTCAGGTCACCTGTGAGCAAAAATATTCTTCGTGAGGACTCTATCCAATTCCCACTGCCTCCCACAGAGTCTTCCCATCTGCTGCAACAGGGGCTAAATAGACCATTATATAATATTTGGGATTGTATAATTTCAGGCTTCTGGGCATTCATCCCTAAAGTGTTTCAAGATATAATTTATAAACATAATTCCCCCCCCATACTCTTATCTGCCTCTGGAAGAGTACTAGCTGCTGTGAACAGCTCATGCTAGTTGAAACAGGCAACACAGTGACAAGAAACCCAGGAGTGCATTCTGTAATATTAATGTTGTGATATTAAAAACTCTTCAGTGCTAAGCAGTAAAGGGATTTTAGTTTAAGGTGAATTTTTTTTTGTTAAAGACCATACATCCCACACTGTTAGAATAGTTCGTTCTCACTCCCAGACTTTGCTTGCTAAGCTAATTTGCCGAACTCTTCACAGCAGATCCTTCTACTAGGAGCAGAGCTAAAAAAGTTTTACGAAATGCTAAAATTGTTCTCAGCTTACTTTTAATTTCAGTTTTTCCCATCACACTTTGCTATCTTCAGCTTCCTGTCTTTGATCGTTTGGGAAAATGTTGTGGAAGCTTGCAATGGAAATAAAAATTAATTATCAGCTAATCCTGATTCAAAATTGAAAATGACTGCTTTGTATTTGAAATTCATCTAGTCTTTTTCAGATGAAGACAGCATTTATTCAAATCTTCAAGTTTACCTTAATAGTGGAAAAACAGTTTGCCTTCATAGTCCGTTACGATACTTCCAAGGGGAGAGCTTCATCACACGAAGAATAGCTACTCTCAGTTTTTCATGACTAGTAAGTCTTCAAGAGCAAAGTATGAAACAAAACTTTGTAGTTTTCCCTTTTAGTGTTTATGTTGTATACGATCTGCTTTTCCAGTCACATAGATGAGGTTTTTCCCAAATCAAGGAAGCCTACAATATTAAACCAACTGTTGAGCATGTGTTTGTGCTAACTACAGCCAGAAAACCACTGCATTAGGGCCACTCTTGGGAGAAGATGTAATTTTTCATAGTAATCTTCTAAAGCATATTTGAGATATGAGCAACAATTTTATTCTAATTGTCATACCATCACTCATTAAAAAAAAAAAAAAATCAGTTGTTGCATGAATAAGGTGAGAAATACCTGGGATAGGTGAGCAGCAGAGGGTGTACTAGAACTGCCACCTCAGAAAGCGTCCACGTGTCACTCCCATTCAGACTGTTTCCCCACGTCAGCTTGCGCTCCTCCACTACCGCTGCCAGGCCTAAACACCGATAGCCACACATCTGGTTTTTGGAGCTGACATTTTACATAGCAATCTTACCTTGAAAAATAATGGAAGGGAGTTACCTGCTGGCAGACGTGCCACCAGGAAGAATTACAGAGAAGGGATGAATGAAGTAGCCGCCATTTACGCTGTTGCACTCAAGGCAAATACTCCTGTGCCCCAGGTAGGGTATCTGGCAATTGCACGTTTGCCCGTAGTCATAAAGGAGAGCAAACAAATGATTCGAGAATGGTCCTTTCATAAAGCACAAAGTCACAATCATTACGGATTTCAGATAAAATTTTATTTGTTTGATTTAGTGGCACATTTTACAGCTCTTGAGGGAAGATCTTTTGAATTTCTTTCCGGAAGCAGGCGCAGTGAAACAAGCCATAGTGATCTTGCTCAGGCTGTTTACAAAGGCAGATCACTCCCAGCTTCTAATCAGTATCGCCCCTTCCTCCAGCCCACTGAGTCACAAATCCAAAGTCCCCAAGACTTGATGTATTTTGGTCATTGTATGTATATGAACTCGTGCCAGAAAACAACCTGTATTCTTTGCTTCCATGTACGTTATTTAGCATTAAGCTGTATTTACGAGTCTTGTCTAAAATGGACTTTAACGGCTTGATAAAGTTACTCATCTGCAGTGTAATTTATTACCCTATCCACCCTTGTATTTTCTGCAGAACAAGCTGACAGAGGTTTACTAACGAACCAAAAACCTGCCCCAGGAAGACTGAGGAAATGTAATATTTTTACTTGAGAATTAACATGAGATTTAGGACATTAACTTGAGACTTCCACCAAGTTTTTTTCCAGTGGCTTTCTTCCCTTTCTCCTTTGTTGTGATCATGGGTTTCTGCTCTGACCTACTGTAATTTCTCCAGAACAGTACTCAAAAACATAGCTCTCATATAGCAAAATTTTATACATTTCCTAAAACCAAATGAACTTGTGCAGGATCCATGATAATTTATGCACATGCAATTAAGTCAGGCATGTTGCTTGCAAGCGTTTGGATAAGCAACCACCAATTTCCCAATTAACCTATTTCACAACTTTAACGTTCCTTAAAAACCGTTTCAGAAAATTACTTACTGCATGATGGTTGTCTACAACATGGGTGAAAATAACGTGGTTGACTCAAACCGGGTGCCACATTTGGCACAGGTGGAAGGCTAGCTATCAGAAAGCAGCCTATGTTACATCTTGAAGTTTGCATAGTATCTGTCCTCGTGGACCAGGGGTTCTCAATATTTTCCAGACTATGACCACTCTTTCCCACCCTCATTAGGGCTCAGTGTTTCTTCTGTTGTCAGGGGATTACAAATGCGTGGAGAGGCAGAAGCTCAGAATGGCATGTAAATAGTTTTAGTAGAGCAGAGAGTCTGCAGCTTGCTTTCAGGAATTAGAAAGACAACAGCTATTGCCAGGATCAAAAAACATAAGGAAAGTCAATCAATTTTTTTTTTTTTTTAAGCTTGATATGGAGAAAAGAAAAACCCTCCATAAATATTACTGTTTAAGAAAGAAAATTACACTGCCTTCCTTCATACTGCATAAGGGTATTAAGTCTCTTAAAACATTCAGCTCACTTTTTGACACTAAGTGCCAGCACTTCTGAAGAGAAAAGTCCTTTTCCATTTCAAATAATTCCTCTCATGTTTCAATACTGAAGACCAAGTGCGAAGTTAATGATAAAGAATACATTTTACCTCAAACATGTTCTACCCAACCTACTCACACTCAGATTAATTACTTGCTTTACAGAAAAGACACTTTATCACCCACAGACTACTGGCATGCAGGATGCTGAGAATTTAGGAAGAGCCAGTTGTTAAATACCAGGTTCCTCCCAAGAAGGAGAGAGTTGCTGTCCCCCCAGCAGTGGCCTGTGGTAGCAGAACTGCTCTTTACATTTTCCATTCAATTAAAAGATATAAATTAAGAAACTTATGCATGGACTGTATATTTAGAGAAGCCAGACCGTAACTAAATCAATAGCCTATAATCCTCATTTGCAAATAGTTAACATGCTGTGTTTGGCAACCTGGGTAACTCCTATCAGTTGTCTTAAAACAGCTTGACTATGGAGCAGACAAGGTACAGCAAAGTAAACTCGGGTTTCACTTTGAGTTTACTGTAAACAGGGTCATAGTACAACTTAGATTGAAAGGGACCTCAGGAGGTCCCCGAGATTAACCTTCTCCACCCAGCAGGGTCAGCTCCAAGGCCACGTTGCTCAGGGCTTTATCCAGTTGAAAACCTCCCTAGGATAAGCTGCACAACTTCTCCAGGCAGCCTGTTCCGCTGATTCACTGTCCTGACAGAGGGGTTTCATTACCTTTAATCAGAACCTCTAGTTTCAACTTATGTCCGTCGTCTGTCATCCTCCCACCACACACAACTGTAAAAAGCAGACTACTTTCTTGACAACTTCTCCGCATTTACTGGAAGGCTGCTATTAGCTCCTCCTGAAGCTGCCTCTTGTGTTACACTGAAGGTCTTGTTTATGGGCAAAGAGGAAGCATAACATATATATAAGTAAAGCTAAGAATTTATTGTTAGCATATGGAAATCTTAACCTAATTCAAGGATCGCTGTTAGCCTAGATCTAATTATTACAGGAAAAGAAAGAATAATATTGCAGTTAGTGTACCTTTATACAGAAGTAGTTGCAGTAATACAGTTAAAATTGTAACACGCATCTCAGTTTCTATCCTTTTTGTAGGTGTTATTTTTCACCCTTCCATCGCTCCTCTGGGTCTCAAAGTCAATAGCTCCAGACTGCTGGAAAGGATAATGTGAAGCTGTCAGCATCTGGAGTCCTTTGTTGGGAAGAATATGCTGCTGCTTTCTTCCTCCTCCCTCTAGGATCCACTTGGGGTTGTTCTTATGTTTGCTAACATGCTTTTACATCTTTCTCTTTCCTCATTGGTCTACAGCTCCACGCTACATTCAAATTTATGATATATGCTGCCCTTCACATGTTAGATACGATTTCTTTGTTCTGTTGCTCCCTAAACACAGTTTTGTCCAGTTCTGGTTCTGCCTTTTTTTAAAAAACACCCCCCTCCATCTGTACTTCTCTATGCTATACCCTTTGTTCCACTTCTAAAGGTCTCTGCTGTCATACCACGCCTGCATTTCTCTCCACCACATCATTCTTTTGGTCATAAATACCTCATTCTACATAAAATAACTGCTTATTACTCTTACATATATAAAACTATGGTTGCACCACACAAAGGTAAACAGAAGTAAAACAAATTAGCCACAGACAGCCGGCCAGTTAGAAAAATCACTGTTACAGCAAAGCTAAGTAAAACAAAGCTGCAGGCAGGTCAAGAAAAGTCCAGAAAGAGAAGCCTGGTAAGTCTCAGTCCTGAGGCCTTGCAGACTCAATACTAAGCTTATGGCCTGTTACTAACAACAGTAATATGGTATTACAGTGCTAAATTATTACCTTCTTCCAGCTGAACTAGCCCCAGCCCCTGACCATCTTGGTGGCCCTCCACTAAACTTGTTCCAGGTGGTTGAAGCCTTCCTTGAACTGAGGAACCCCAAAACTGGACACAGTGTTCCTACACGTGGTCTAACACAAAATGCCAGATACACCATCATAAGTACTATCAATACTCACCCTGCCTTCTGTTACTCATAGGTAATTGCAATATACTAGCTATTCCAGGGAAGCTCCTACTTTAATTTACCTTTTTAACTGCTCATACTCTTAGCTGGATACTGCTTCTTCTCAGTAGAAAGGAGAAATGCCAAAGAAAAAGTCATGTGTCCAAAGGCTGGCACATGAGGAACACCTACTTGTTATGGCCTGACAGAGCTGGGCCACAGGAGCCTTTAACATCCAGATAGATGTCAAGACATAAAGAACCCCAAGGGAGTATCTAATGGCTGGCTTTCCAAACAGCTGGAAAAGTTTAAGAAAGCTGGAAAAGTTAAAGTTACCACCACAACTCTCCATGTTTACTACCCCCACAGTCCAACTGACAAAGCAGAAAGTAAAGCTTTTTTTTTTTGACCCAGATAACTCCACACAGTATGAATTGCTCATATAATATTCCTTCAGCCGCTGAGCGTGAGGGGGGTGTCTAAAATCTCAAGCGGTTGATGATGGTGGTAAGGTAGAACCAGTCAGTGCTTAACCATTCCAGCTAAAAATAAAAAAAGAAAATTCACCCATTTATTTGGCTACTTAAGCATCTCCTTCTAAAAAACTAAGTTACTGTGCTGAAAGTAGTAAGACTGCATATGTATCAGTAGTTTAAGTATCAAATTTACACCACTTATTTCCCACAATTAAGAACCCTAAAATTCAAAGCTTAAAGTGGTCTAGACAAGCTTAACTACCGTCTAGTTAAGAAAGGGGGAAAAACAAAGATGCCAAAGCCCAAATTTGAGATGACATCCAAGTGCCTTTTTATTCCCCAGTATATATAACCAGTGAAGCATTTGTGCAGACTCCTCATTTTCAGTTCTCACCTTCTTCTGCTTCCACCTTCTCCTAGGAATGAACTAGCTGTGAAGCACTTTCTTCACAGCTAGTTCATTCCTTCTCCTTTGAGGCACATTTTTTCCTTTGGTTGACTATCCTTCCCAAAGCTAGTTAAAAAACTGTCAACCCCTCCTCAAGATCCTTTGTCCTCAAGATTCCTTGAAAATCTGTGACCTTGTGCAGCAGCTTAAAAGCATATGCATTTCAATAAAGCTCATAAGGAAGTGGAAAACTCAAAATGTATTTTGTTGTTCAAAGTGCATCAAAGGAACACTTTGCTAATCAAATCTGCTACAGCTCTTCACTCTACTGTGTAACAGGCTGAGTCTTCCAGCCTGTTCAGTGATAAATCTATAGAGACAATTTTGTTTCACGGACAGCCCTAGCATGAACTGTACAGACGTAGACACCCAGAGAGTCTCGGACAGGATGCGTGTGTTGGGAAACGCCGCACTGCTGATAGAATTTGTCTCTCAGACGTGGTGGCTTACCGTGTGCTGCATGTAGGAAGAGGGGTGGGGAGGGGGCAGTACACACAAGAAAGACAGACAGAACTGGAGAAAGCAATATGAAATTACTTATAGAATCATAGGATAATTCAGGTCAGAGGGGAGCTCAGGGAGGTCTCCAGTCCATTCTCCTGCCCAAAGCTGGGTAAGCTACAAGGTTGGATCACGTTACTCATGGCTTAATGCAGCCTTCTCTTGAAAACCTCTAAAATAGAGGCAGAACAATCTCTCTGGGCAACCTAGTCCATTCTCTGACTGTCCTAAGGGTGAAAAAGTTTTTCCTTACATCTTGGAAGAACTTGTCCTGGTTTAGCTTATGCCTGTTGTGTCTCATCCTCCCACCAAGCACCCCCTGAGAATAGTCTTGGTTCATTGCGTTCAGTAGGTTCTCTAAGTTCAGCTACATGCTTTAGCAGCTTTGATTACAAAAGTAGTCTGGATTTCTACAAGATGAGCAAAGTCTGTGTTTTTAGTGAGATGCAGCGGAGGTGCAAGTGAACTGACCTTTGAAGAGGCTCCGTTTGATTCTAGTAATAAGGAGCAACTCCAGTCATTAGAGAGCGATTCAGGAATCAACAGCTGCTCTTGCAAAAGAGGGGGCTTACTTTTCATTAATTATTTTACAGTATTAGTATTTTAAATAAAATCATCCAGACTGATAAATGAAGTGTCAGTTTCTGAAAAAAACAAATTCCAGACAGGAAACCCTTAGCACCTCAGATCAAGGGATAAACAATCAACCTTATTAAACCAACAAACCAAGTTTATTTATAGAAGTCTGTACAATTGTGATGAACTATGCTAGGACACCAATGAAACAAAGCAAACAAATCTCTCCCTCTCTAACGAGCGGGAGGTGTAGTCACTCACCTTTACATGCACTTAAAGGAAAAAAGATTACAGCTTTCATACACAGTTCTGTAACTATTCAAGAATACTTTCTTGATGTATTATTCTCAATATAAGAGGTTTGCATGATAATTTACTGACTGTTGCCTCTCTTAAAAACAGTATTTCAGCAGAATCCAGAGACTTTGAGAGGGTAAATGGCAGTTTCATAGTTGCAGATAACTAGGATATAGCCCATCATTCAGATCTGTATTCTAAACTCACTGCATCTCCTCTGTTTCAGTTATCTCCACTAAAAGTTACTTGCAACACTGCATGGGTCTCGTCAACCTTTTGGCTGTAGTACAGACTATTCTTGTGTTACCAAATGTAGAAGTTACCTAAACCAATACATTAAGGGCAAGCATATTAAAAACACTAAATTTGAGTTAACTTTACCTTTAGAGACTACTTGTCACTGCGCCTCAGAGCTCTGAGGCATTTCCGTGGAAAAATCAGTTCCTGAATCTCTTGATTTGGCAATTATTTCTGCAAAGCATTGGAGAGTGATTATTTTGAAAACTGGCTATTGCAAAATAAGTTTAGATTTTTTTATTACAAATCTGTAACATCATTGAAGCTGTTGGAAAAAACAAAATCATATCAAATGCATATCTACACAGTGAATCACGATGTCTCCTATGAAGTTATCATGGTAGATTCCATAAATCCACTCTTAAAAAGTTAAAAGTACATATATGTGAGAGCCTACTACAACTCCAGAGAAGCTGCTAAAATAGGCCACCAAATAAAGCAGTCTATGATTGCATATTTACAGAATAACCCACATGTCCTAAAACTATGGACTATTCGGTAAATAAGTATTGAAGGATTTCTAATTATTTGTTTACATGGTAGATAAGAGCTGCTTCATAGATTGATTTTCTTTTTATACACAGTTCATAGTATCAATCTGCACACAATTACATGATGTTTCTTTAAAGCTACTGTTAAAAAAGGAAGAGAAAGTTAAATAAGAACTAGATTAAAGTTTCATTAAGAATCCAACAAGAAAGCATCAAACACAGGTTTTAACGTAACCAGTGTATGATTTCAGAAAAACAGTAATGCTCTGACACAAGAAGAGCATCAGCATTTTCCCTCTTCAGAGTCCCCCAGAAACATTCCTATCCAGTTCAGCGCTTAAGTTATTATATACGTACTGGCCTGAGTAGGAACAAACACGTGCTTGCACGCTTACCTGAACGAGGGCCTCTAACCTTTTAGACTTCTAATTTTCTTTTAATTTAGTTCTTAGCTCCATATATTCAGTTGTATCTTGTTTGGAAAAGTTCTTTGTTAAATGTCACTTATATTTACACTTTGATTGATTTTTTTTTTTTTTTTTACACCTGAGTGATAATTTAGCTGTCACCTTGTGTCCAGTCAAATATTCCATAAAGCCATACAATTCTTGTGCTAGTGTTGCACTCCACTTGTACCAGTTTATATATGAAAAATGTGCATCAGCTACCTCTCATACATTACCCACTGACCTTTCTACTATGTCCTTACTGTGTCCTTCCCCTTCCACACAAAGTGATTTTTATTTAACTTTTTAAAAATTTTTTTGTTTGTTTATAGAAGCCCCATTTAAATGGTTCACAAAGCAAGAAATAAAGTGAGCTGGAGCCCAGTGATGACATGATGACTTAACAAATATGTAATATTGGAGGCTTGGAGAAGAAATTAAAGCCCAACCAATGAGCACCCCAGGGCCACCCCAGAAAAAGCTACTCCACTCAGTTACAGCTGGAGACTCTGGATGTGCTATAGATGAAAAGTCCCACATCAAGAGCTGTGTACCTCTCTCTCATCAGTTAAGTGTAAGTAAAAAAGGGAACATGAAGTTAAACAGCTATATCAGCCAAGCCGTTTTAGTAAGAAGAATCACATTTAATGAGTTTCTTTCTTGCAATTTCAGATGCTCAAGTACAGCTGGTAGAAATTCAAAACAGCCGTAAAGAACTGTGACAGACGGATACAAATAGTACTGCAGCTTAAAAATGATAAAAAACACCTGAAAAAAAGTCACACAACCCTCCCAAAAAAATTTACACTTTGAACCTAAGCCAGTTTTTGAAGATTCCCTTCTCCAAAGCTAGGATGAAGGAGGAAGAAGAAGAGGAAGAAAGTGCAGATGACCTTCCAGCCACAAAGGTCTTGCGCCAATGTTTATTCACCATGCCTGTGGTGGTATGTAAGGAGAGATCACCAAGTGCTGATTCTGCGACCACCAAGAGATTCCTATGGAAATCCGGACCTCAGGCTAATACTGAACACAGAGTGGACCAATGAGCTGCATCAACAAAATAAAAACAAAACTCAAACTAAAAGAAATGGGAAAACCCCAAATAGCACAGATCCACATTTGTGAGGGGGGCAGGAGGAAAGGGCAAGAAGGGAGGTCTATACAGTAAATAGTTGAATGGTTTATGTTACAGATGACTGGCAGTTTTAAAGAGTCTATTCCCAGCTCCATTGCTGCTCCAACCCAGAAGGGAGAACTGAAAAGGGAGGAAGAAAAGGTAGGACATCGTCATGGAGCATGCAGGATCAGAAGCAGCAGAGTGGGCATGCTCAAATAAGCCCCCGCCTCTTTTTGTAGTCCTCCAAGTTCAATGATCGCCGAGGGGCACCATCTTTTGCTGGTGGAGCCTTGGAGGTGATGGCCAGTGCCTTAGATTCTGTTGGGGATAAGAAAAGAGTGAGGACCGAAATACATGAAAACTACAGATTTTTTTACTTGTTGCTTTTGCTGACAACTTCACCACAAAAATCATGTTTGTCTTATCTAGTATACATCAGGTTAGAACTTAGGTTAATAATACAGGCAGTATCTGATAGCTTATCTTCATAGATAAAGCATGTGCAATTTTGATTGTTAATCTAGCTTTCTGCCAGTAAGTATGCTTTCATTTCTTAAAGAAAGCTGTAGCATGCTGAAATCACAATACAAACAGAGCCTTCATGCTCAGTTCTGGGATCTTTGATAAATCATTATCCTATGAGAATAGCAAGCACAAAGAGACAGATAATAAGTGGACAGAAGCCAAACTTCCTATCCATGTCTACAATACACATTTTAACCAATCCGCAGGTTCTTCTGTTAAGAAAGGAGACTGCACAAAGCAAGATGCCAAAAATGGTGTTCTGTCTGAAGAAAAAAACCAAAACAGTCATACTTAAACCTCTACCTATATTGTGTGTATCTCATGCTTCTCTTTTCAGTCCCCTTCCTGGTTTTCAGTGTCCTTTAGTGCCTAACCCTCATCTGCTTGCTAACTCACTGAAGTTCATAACTCTCACTATCTGCCTCAGGATGTCTCCTATTCTTGGCATCCTACCTCATTCTGTAGACTTATGTCCAGAGTTCCAATCTTGACCTAGTTTGGAAAGACCACCTCTGCTACTTTCCCTTCTTGACAAGGTTTTAAGTCTCTGCGCGTTCTTACAGTACTTCCTAAATTATTGTCCTCCAAGAAACTTCAGCTCTAATCCTTCCAGTAATGCAAGAAAAAAAAAGCCTCATAAGTCAAATTGCACTGGTATACTCCCATGCTTTTCCTCCACTGGAAAACAGCTCAATAGGACGAGAGGAAACGGCTTCAAGTTGTGCCAAGGGAGGTTTAGATTGGGTATTAGGAAAACTTTCTTCACCAAAAGGGATGTCAAGCACTGGAACAGGCTGCCCAGGGAAGTGGTTGAGTCACCATCCCTGAAGGCATTTAAAAGACGTGTAGACGTGGTGCTTAGGGACATGGTTTAGTGGTGGGCTTGGCAGTGCTAGGTTAACGGTTGGACTCGATCTTAAGGGTCTTTTCCAACCTAAATGATTCTATGATTCCATGACACTAAACTGTCCTTGCCACACATCTCAGGCTTTCGAAGTCAAGATCACAAAGCAGAAGGGTCAGCAAGTTTGTGCCTATATACCTTCACTCCCTGCCCAGTGTTTTGGTTCCCCTAAAATTTTGCTTCAATACCATCTGCAATACCAAAGTTAGGGAACAGCAACTTGGTAAAGCAGCAGGTTCAAAATCAAATGAAAATACTTTACCCACATAGCATGTACACAGATTATGGAACAGGACATCGCAGTCACCCAAAGCTTATCTGTCCTCAAAAGTGATTAGACAAATTAATGAAGTAAGTATCAAGGTAGATATCAAGGCTCATTAAATACAACACTCTTGTTTGTTCCCCAAAGATTATGCAAGTCATAGATACTGTAGACTGGAAGAGTACATCATAAAACCCTCATTACCTCCTTTTCTCCCTAGGCATTTGGAGCAAGGATATGGGGATATACAGGCTTTCAGTCTAACACAATATGCTTGTTCTTGTTTTCTCAACGGGTGTCACTAGCACACATCCCCTCCTCCTCAGTTCAAGATATGTGCCATGATGACAAACATGAAGTCCTTGCTCCCATTTTCAAAAGCCCACCAATGATTTTGAAAGAACTATTCTGGAAGAAGTGAGCTCTACCACAATGAGCTGGACAATCACATCCTCAAACTCAGCCGGAAGACCTACCTGAACTGGGAACCTGAAGATCAATCTTTACATCAAAGTCATGCACTTTGAAAAGATCTTCTGAGAGGTCACTGGCTGATTTAGAGTTCACATCTTTATCCTTCCCTTGACCCTGAAATAAAAACCTACAGGTAAGTCTCCAATCCTTATCTGTCCAAATAAACAGAGATAAAAATGCTTTTTCCCCCCTTTTGTCACAAACATACTTAGTTTAGCTTTCAAACTGCTAGAGAAACTAAAAGCTATTTCTTTTCTATGATAATGCTCTACAGGATACCTATTTCTAGAACTGAAGCATGCACATCTACTATTAGTCATAAGCTTCTAGAGCAAACGGTGACAGGTGGGAGGAACGTAACAGAGACAGAAATGGAAACTTGCCTTACTCATGTCCTTTGGAGCATCTGGTAATACACCAGACCCGTATTTTGCATTTAGCTGGGCAAGGATGGCAGCTTGGACAGCAGGATCTCTGGACTGCAGAGGGGAAAAAGAAAAAAAGAAAAGAAAAAGAAAAGAAATCACTGTATTTAAATTGGTGGAAACTATACTGTTGTTTTGTTAAAACAGGCATGAATCTAAAACCGTAAGAGGCAGTAGATCAGTTAGCCCAATCTTCAGGATCTCAGAGACAACTGAAATCATCCCGATACCTGTGTAATGCATCTGACAGTAACAAACTAAAAGTTATCCTTCAGAAAGCCTTTCTTTGAGAAAATGGGAAATACATTTCCTGTTGATATGGTTTGCTCTTGTGACTAGTCTTGACACTACTGTTAGATGTATTTGCTTTCAGCTTACAGTTCTGGCTGAAACACTCTACTAGAGAGAAGAAATCTTTAGAAGACTATTTTCTTTACATAATAGTTGTCTACCATAATAAAGCTACTCAGTTATGATTCTTTTCTAATAAAGAATTATTTCAGAAATAATTATTTAATTCAAGCCCTGCAATAAAATTCCTTTTCTATTCCTTTGCCAGTTTGTGGAGACTGATGAGAGCCAACCTGTCCAGTTGGGTTTTTTTTTAAGTAGTCACACCAGAACTGTGTAGTATTCCAGAACAGGCCTCAACAAAGCCAAATTGCTTAGACGTAGGAGCTGATCATGCTGCTATCCACCATTTATATAGCTAGGGACTGCAGTAGCAGGTTTTGCCACAGTATCACGGGGGAAGTTTGTGTTAAACTACTTTATCCATCACAGGCCCAAAATGTCTGGTCTCTTCTCTCCTTTCACAGATCTTTCAGGAAAGTTTCAACTAATTAGAAGCAAAACTCGCACCTAAAGCAAACTGTCTTCCCAGAACTAACTAAATCTGAGTAATTCTACATAGAAGAACTCACTACAGAAGTCTAAACCACAGTTGCTTCTCCATGTACATATCCACATCATTTATGTCCTTCACACTTTGCATTAAAAAAAATACTGCTTTTTCCTTCTTTTGGGATAGCGAGACCAGGATCTCACTCAACTATATCTCACCCTGGCATCTGGAGCATTAATAGCATATGGCACAGTTGGAAATGAATACAAACAACATTTTCCTTCCTACTCTCTGCATTACATTGGTTTCTGTTTCTCTGCAAATTGCCTCAATTAAACTGAAGTATTACACTCACATTAGACACTATTGTGGGCTTGCACTGCCGCCTAGTAAAGGGGTCCATTTGTTGGTTTTTCATGCTGTGGCTTTCAGCCTGAAGAAGAAAAAACACACAGTTTTGCAGAGTTACCTACTTGCACCCTTGTAAGTCCTCCCACAGCACCCCATCCATGCAAGCACTCATCAGCTATATATAATATCAAGATCAGAGGAAAACCAGCAGCAGCATTACAGATTACAAAGATTTTGACACACCCACAGTCCTATGCTTCACAGGGCAAAACTGTCCTTATTGAATATAACACAGAAAATAGGTGCACAACTCTCAGGATAGTTAAAGCTTAACCATTTGTTAACAAGCTTAACTTTTTCTTAACAGAAGTGTCACTGCAGAGAATCAAATACTTCCTTTACTATTTTATTCTCTGAAGTCTCCTTTCTGATTTCTTTCCCATACAAAATGCACTAAGTCACTATCACAGTCAGTAATCTGCTGATAATTGCTTTATCCTTTTGATAAGCTCAATCTGCTTTAAAATCATGTCATTTGCCTATATGAAAGATTTTATAGATCATTAAAAACATTGAATAACTTCACCATGCAATTATCCCCCTTTGCACCATTTCATCTCTACTTGTACAGAAGTATTAATTCAGCACTATTTACCACAAGAGCCTTCTCAGACTCAACGATATTCCACTCTCTGTTTCTCTGGTTGATGTAACTGCAGAAAGGAAAAAAAGGAGGATGGGGGAAAGAAAAAGAAAGTGACTGTCATTTATCAATCCCTACATAACAAAACACCTGACAGCATTCTTGCAGCTTCATCCTGATCACAAATTACTCTTCTGCAACACAACTGCTACCTGGGGTATGTGGAAGAGAGTTTACATTTTTGACAGTTTTAACTGAATAACAGATACAAGGAAGTGAAGATAGGCAAACACTAACAGAGCTATCATGATACCCATTTCATGAATATATTGTACAGGAAAGAAGAGACAAAATCTTGCAGTTAATTCACTACTGCATTAGTTTCTCTTCTCTGTATGTTTTGATAGATACCATTTAACAAAGAAAATTCCCAATATCTCCTTCTTACCTGATTGCAGAAATGTTTTTTGTTCGTTGACGATCCAGGGCCTCTGCTCTCTCTTCAAGTTCATTAAGCTGATCTTGAATCTGTTTGGCCTTATCTTGGTCCCCCAAGTCCTCAGCCATAGCCTTCAACCAAACAGTAACTCATTAGGCGCTACTCTCTACCACCGAGCGAGTCAGAGAAATGAGGGATAGACCCACAAATCAGCCAGCTAACCCTATTCCAGTTGCAAACGTTCTACCCTGCATGGTAAGAATACAACAAAGAGCTAAGTTCTCCTTACAGCTCAAGGCAAAACAGGACTTCTTACTCTGAAGAACTCTGAAAACCTCTGAAACCCCTTAAACTAAGGAAGATGTAGGAACACTAGTCCCAGCATGAGGGGGGCAAGTCAGTTAGATGATTAAATTTTAATCAAACCTGTAACTTAAATTTAACAGCTATTTACCAGCTCAGGAAAAGAACGATTATTTCTGCAGCTGTCAGTTGCCACTTATTTCAGGGAGTTGGAGAGTCCCCTACCACACCACCAGACCAATAACAGTATCTTATTATGCCACCTGGTGACAACAAAAAGCAATAGCCCTCTTCTGCAATGGAAAACTTAACAATTTACATATTCGTGCATAGTAAAATATGACCAAACAATACAGTTAAGCCAAAGAATTTAGAACTAAAGATTATACAAATTCTTTGTTTTTACTGTATATGAAGCACGAATGTCTTGAAAAAGGACTGCACAAATAAAACCAAACAAAACATGTTATGTCTATCTTTATCTTCAGAGATACTTAAGACTGCTTGTTTACTTGACTTCTCAGCTTTGGCTTCTCAGCACTGTTAGGTCTATTTGTTCCAGGAGGTCTACATGTAAAACAGTTCAGTGGCAAGTAAATCTTTCAGCAACATATTCTTTTCAATAAAATTACTGGCCATAAAGTGACAATTCAGTCACCCCCGAGTAAAGGAATTTAACACGACTTATTTTTCCTATTTTAAGTATAGGAAATCGACTTTCAAATGTTATTATGGGGTACCCTGGGGAAAAAATAAAAAAGATAAGGAAAAAAAAAGACTTTCTAAGGCAGAACAGCTTAAGACCTCCTTGTTTAAAGGACACAAAAAAAGACAGCTATAATTGTTGGCAATTGCCCATAGAAAAAGAATGCAATAGCTTTAACTGGGTTCTAAGTGTTCTGAACCCAGCAATGAACCTTGAGATCCACCTTTTGGCTGCATAGTTAAAGTCGAGCTTACTGCTGACCACCATCAAAATCCAGATGAGCTCCAACTCTTCAAAATCAAAGACTGCATTAAACTGGCAGGCATCATCTCATCTCTCACCTTCTCCTTTAACAGCTGAGTTTTCTTCATAGCATAATTTGGAGGTGCTTTTCTGAACCTTTCCTTCTCTTTCACAATCTGTAAGATGCAGAGGAAACAGCAAGAACATGCAAATATGAAATGTCTATTTCAATACTTGGACACAAGAAGCAACAGATCAATATCACCTAAGAAATGTACTTACTGCCACAGAATTTTACTCATGCTCTTTCTCTGCTGCATTTTTTAATTTGTGACTTGGTAATGAGTTACAGCTCCATTCCCCTCACTTATGACCTACAAAAATCTGATGCTAATCACATTTGGTCAGTATTAAGCAAGTATTAAACTGCAGAAACTGTGATAAATGCATCTATCATGACGCTGTTAGCTTTTCAGAACTTGAGAACTAAGTTGCTGTACTCAGGTTAGAAGTTCAGAGCTCTGCAACACAAGTTCAAGAGGAGGTAACAGGGCGCAAAGGATGAAGTGTAAAGCAGGAGTGAGCACCAGACAACAGCTGGATCACCAAGCTAGTCTACCCAGTTATGCAACTTCATTTTGAGCCTTTTAGTTTCTTCTTAGGAAGAAAATACCATGATCATTTTGCTTTGTAACAGCTAGCGCTCTACTCCATGAGTTCCTGTCACCTTTAAGCACTGCCACAGCCTCACTACAACACACTGTTTACCTCCTCAATGTCCTGGTCATTAAACTTGTAGTTGAGGGCTTCTTTGATGGACACTTCCTTCTTGTTTATCTCATCTAGCGTGGGTAGCTGCATCCCAGCAGAGAACATCTACACACAAGAGACAAAGAGGTTACTTTCCACTTAAAGTATCCTTGGCAGAAGGCTGCTAAGAAGAAACTAAAGTCTGACAAACTTACCGCTTCCTTCCACTTCATAAACTCACTTTCAGTAAATTCCTGATTCGAGACAAACTCCAAACGAAACACACGTGAATCATTGCCATGCCTGCAACAAGAAAGCGTAACAACATCCCTCTCTGATGGTACAGAGCTGTAATCTTGGATCTACACGTATAAACTGATTCAAGAAGCCCAAAACCAGACACTTCAGGCTACTCTTGTGGCTCACATGCTATCTATTCCTAACTTCAGTCAGGTCAGCCACAGTTCAGGAGCCTACATCAGCTATTAGTAGTAATGCAAAGGAATACTAGACAGCGAGTCTGCAGGAAACAGTCATTCAGTTGTGACAGTAAAACCCTCAGGAGGAAACAGAAACAGACCTCTCTCACACCTAAACCTTACATACCCTATTTGGTGACCCATGGCGTGATTTTCAGAAACACAAAGCTCCCTCATGTTTGGACCAGTAGAAGTAACCTTTAAGCAATACTGAATTATACAATACTGGAGGCAACCCCTATCTAATTTTTCATTCATTGGCCAGTTAAAAGCCAGAAATCCCCAAACACTTTTTTTATGGAGCACTACCTTTGGCACTACCAGCTAAACTACTATACTGCTACTAATCAATACTAAAATTAGTTGCCATGGTGTTAAGTTTCACTCAAAGCATGGAGCTGTCTCCTGAGGTAGCCTAAGTAGTTATTGAATGGCACAATGAATTTAGATAAGACTTTTTTTACTCCACACTTGCACCCATGTGCATTCTCCACATGCCTTCCTGTTTCTCCCAAATGGTTAATGCCTTCTTGTCCTGTCTCACCAGGACGTTTTGTATTGCAACTGTTAATCTTCACCTCATGATCCTTATGAGGGCTGTAAGAACAACTGAGAAATCTGATGCTACATTCAGTTTCTTCCCTCCAAAGTACCATTTTCTGTTGTAACACGTATGCCAGACCCAATCATGTATACCTTTAAGTGATACATATTTCTAACATCTGATTATAACAACAGTGATATGAGAGAGTATTGCAAAGTTCAAGAGGCATATACAAACAATCATGGGTTATTAATGCAAATGAATTGCTCAGATGTCAACACAATCACAAGTCCCTGCATAAGATTTTTTTTAATAATTTCTATTATGCCCAAGGGGGGATAAAAACCAAACAAACCCAACTCCAACATTCTAGCAGTAAGCGGCATGGCAAGGCCCAGTCTGCTTTTTAGCTCTCACCGCCAAACCACACACAGAACCTTATTTGCTATGAAAAGGACACCGCTTCATGAACTGATGAGGATTACTTTGGTATCTTACCGCAACTGTAGTCCTTTGTTTGTCCGGGTACCACCAAGCTGGTAAACCTTTGCAGTCTCTACCACACCAGTTATTTCAGCAACCTATATCACAGAGTAAAATACACAAGAGGAATGATGCAAGAGGAGGTTTTTTTGTGTTCCTGGAATATATCTGGCATATTCAAGCCTTTTCACTAGAGATCAAAAAACCTTAATCTAACTAACAATTCTAACTAGATCAAGGAAAGTAAGACTCTTCAGTGTACATTATCATCAGGTACTGAATTAGTTGATTCATGCATCACCTTTGAGTTGACAAATTATACCATTTGAATGCTTGATGTAGTTTCTGTCTTCTCAGTTGGGCCTTCCTGACCGAATGATGTACACTTTCCTACTTTTTCTATTTTCTTTTCAATTAATGCTGGTTTGGGTTAACTTATGTCCCAAATGAAATACATCAGTGCTGCTCACATACTAAACACAGCCCCTCTGGGGACCTTTTTAATGTAATTTTAGAGAATACTATCGCATCCTATGATTGTGCAGTTACAGCAATGAAACAGAAAAACAGAACTCTGTTCTCAATCACCTTCTCTTCTGAAGCACACTGATGTACTAGAAACGCTTTGTAAAAAAAGAACCAAGACCACGCAATAACTTGGGAACATTCCCAGAAATAAGGAGTGAATGTTACTCATCCTTACTTGGTCAAAGCAGAGTCCTGAACTCTAGTTTGCAAAACAAATGATGAGACAAGACAGCATGAACCAAAGCTGGAAGAACAGGCTTTGTTAGTGCTCCCTCTCTCTCGTTAAATATATCTCTTCACCTAGCTGGTCCCATAGATTTATTTAGTTTTACACCAGTCTCCTCCACTTCTTCGGCAGCAATTACGTTTTCTAGTTATAAGCAATCTTTTTATATTAATCACTCAATCACAGGTACTTGAGAATTGCTAAGCTGCAAATATTATATTACAGCACTATAAAAAGAATGAAATCCCTTGGAACTAAACTCACCCGATAAACAGGTTTGCTGTTGTGATTTCCAATGCCAATACGGACAAAGCAGCCAGTGACTGTCTTGGCAAAGAAGGGCATATGACACCAGCGTTCCAGCTTGTGTCGCGATAACCGTACTCGGTTCAGTTCTTCAGGCAAGGACACTGGCTGGGACTTAGGAGGAATTTCTTCTTTCCTGATTTGGGAAAGATGAGAAGGAATAAAGAGAAAAAGTAGAGACATAATCACCAAAAAAGGGGTCCTGAGCAAGGTGTAGCATGAGTGCTAACTAAATGACTAGTAAAAGGAATGATCCATCATGCACTAGTTGACTGTAGATATGTGAATTTAGCATTCCTGAGAAAGGCTCAATGCAAAAGTCCCAAACTTGTTACCCACTGCCCCTGCTACCACAAAGCAGAGACTCACACACCAATGCAGTTTATAGGCCCATGCTTTAAGATAAGCCAGTACGTATCTCTGCCCTGCGAATACGCCAGGGTTCTGCGGCTGCTAAACTGTAGGACTAAACAAATCTGTAAACAACAGTGTAAATGGGGCTAAAGGTAACAGCAGGGAACTGAAGTTGCAAACCCATCCAAGGTAAATCAGTTCCATGCACCATGATATAGAAGCCAAGGACTCAAATCCTAGCAACGCAAGCGTGCTCAGAGGCAAAACCACTTTAGAGACACTTAACTGCCCCCAAACAATCCTCTAAAACAGCCTGTGTCTACATAAAGTGGATCTCTGTTTTCGAACACACACTTACAAGTAATCATAGTCCAGCGTTTATTACTTACTCTTCCTCTTCGTCAGAGGATGAGGATCTGGATGAGCGATCACTTTTCTCACTAGACTTATCATCCTCCTCCTCCTCTTCATCATCAGAGTATACTTCACTAGTTTTTAATGGCTGTTTTTTTTGCAAGCAATTCAGCTGGGGGAAGGAGGAAAGAGAACAAGGAAAAAGCAAGCTTTAAATTTTTTTTATGAAAGCTTCCTTTTACAGCTGAAACCTTATTGTTTTACAAAAAAGAGGCAGATAACTGTTAATTTTACACTGGATACAAGTGCCACATGTTCAAATCCGCTAGTAAGCTAAACACTCCATTGTGTATCTTCAAAGAGAGAAAACAAAGTATTTAAAAGCATCTTAAATCTCAGTTGTACTTATCTTCAATCTCCCAACTTGACTGCACATAGCTATACAAAATGGGCATAACAAGAGGATATACAAGCTATTATGATGAGACAACTCATTGTTATTTTGCAAGGGGGGGAAAAAAAAAAAAATCTCGTGCTTGGAGAGGAGCACAATAAAACCCAGTAGAGTAACAAAAAGGGCTGCATCAAAAGTCTGTGGCAAGACGGACAGGATGATGTGCCAGTGAAGAAACAATCAAACATAGACAAGGTAGCACAAGTACAATAAATATGGTTTGAATGGTTCAGAGATTGAATAACAGAATCTAAGTGACCAGTTCAAATATATGAACTAAACGCTGCTAGGTGCCATTCAATGGACTGTGATGAAAGTTTGCTTTGTTTTCAGACCATTCCTGGGAGGGGTAGGGCAGAGGAATAGAGCATCAGTGGTACCAAACAATACCCTAGGTGGTCATGTTGGGCAAAAGACCAAGGAAAACAGACACAGAATTCATTCACTCCAAGGTGTAGGATTGTTGCATTAATTAGAAACAGGAAGTAGCACTTTCAGAAAGTTGTAATAATGCTTCTGTCGTGGTTTAACCCCAGATGGTAATCGAATACCACGCAGCCGTTCGCTCACTGCCCCCTGGCTCCCCAGTGGGGTGGGGAGGAGAATCGGAGAGAAAGGAACTGTTTTTATCTCAACCCACGAGTTTTCAGCAGGACAGCAAAGAAAAAGCTAATAATACCTATATATTAATAATTATAATAAGAATAATAAAATATTAGGATAACTGAATATATAAAACAAACAATGCACAATTTCTCACCACCCAACAACTGAACTGATACAGCCCATCCTGAGCAGCAGACAGGAAACAGGAATATTCCCCAGCAGCTATCCCAGAGCAGCAAGTTCCAGAGAGAGCGAGCAAGGGAACAAACAGCCGAATGAACGAAAAGAAAAGGAAAAAAAGGGAAAGAAGGGGACTGGCCCACCAGCTGACCCCGACTTGTACCAGGCATGACGTCTATAGTATGGAATAGTCTCTTTGGCCAGTTTGGATCAACTATACTGGCTATACCCCTCCCAAGTTTTTTCACCTGCACGTTAGCAAAACCTGGGAAGCTGGAAGATGTCCTTGATCACTTAGCAGCAACTAACAACATCAGTGTATTATCAACATTCTTTGCATCCTAAATCCAAAACACAGTGGCTATTGGAAAGAAAATTAGCTCTATCCTGGCCGAAACCAGGACAGCTTCAAAAATTGTAGCAACATGCTTTCATACCTGTTCTGTTCTTCCTTTTCTCTCTTTCTGCTTTTAGCTCCTCCATTGCCTGAGATTTCTTGTCTAGCTTCTCATCTCGCTTTGATCGTCGCTCTTTGTTGTGTGACATGACCTAAAAACACGCACAGAAAGTCCCTCAACACCAAGTGCAATCCATAAATTGAAATGCATTAAAACAAAGATTGTTTACACACTTTGAGAACTTTTCAAGTAGAAACTACTAACAAACTCCATTTTGAAATCAGTTTTTTTCAAGTTCATTTTCACAGAGACTAGGGAGAGGGAAATCAATCTGATGTATATTTCTTTTGTCTACTTTGTATAAAAAATAATGAACATGGTTACACTTCAACATTTCTGCCACCAAGTTTTAGTCTCAAAACTCCTCCTTAGAGTTAAAAAAAGGACTAGAGAAATCAAATGGAAGTAACTCTGCAACTAACAAGTAATGAGGAAAAATTGGATTAATATTCTTCTCATTTGATTCTCCTTCCACAAGGCCAAATCAAGGCACTTGTTCCCATTCAGCAGCAAAGAGAAAAGTTATGTTAAAAAAATACTTAAAGCAGAAATAAAGTTGTGTGTAAAGTCTGCAATATGGATCCAAATCTTAAATGTTGTAAGTCTTCTAATATTTTCCATTTCTACCAGGTCTATCTGGAATACCAGGTAGCACAGAAAGCAGCTTCTCTAATAAGCGTAAGAGACAGTTATTTGAATTAAGTCAAAATAATTTCTGGAAGGACTGTAAAAGAACTCTGCATAAGAGCCTTTTATATATGCATCTACACATTATGTATTATATATATGGGCTATGTAAGTATAAACACACACACATATATGGAGTTGAGAGGGCTAGAGATTCACTCCACTTAACATGTGCCTAAGGTAAAACTCATCTCACCTAATTTGATTTAAGTGTTAAACATCTGTTTCACTAGAAAATAACATGGAGTGAATTGCCGGCTGGAGAGGCCCTCCTCCATTGCACAAAGACAGAGGTGACAACAAGTGCAAACAATCAACTAGTTCTTAGATGGCTAAAGTTAGGCAAGACGAATCCCATCCCATTCTGGGAGCCTATCTGCCCAGACTCTATAAACAGTTAAGGGCAGGATCTTAACCATTTGAAACTACAGCCAATTCAGCCATTTGAAACTACAGTTCAGTTACAGAGGCCTCATCCCAAAACCTGGTATTATCCTCTTTCTACTAGAAGTGGAAAAACTATAGAACTACTTCTGTTCCTCCTAGCATTCAAGCTTTTCCTTGACACCCCTACCAGTAGAAAATAAGCATTCTTTCCATTGTATGTGCATGCACAGTAATCAATACAACAGCTGAGTAGTTTCTGACCCGCTCTCTCAAACTTTCACTTGCAAGAAAGACTGCATATGTAACTTTCAGACTGCGTGACAGAAGTTTGGCTAAAGGAACTGCAAAAGGTTGCTTTTTCTGTTCTCATATGGGAGGACTATCACAGCAACTCTAGATACAGCTGCAACTTTGCATTTTTCATTAAAAGGAGTTATCACTGCACCCCTCAGCAGGCTGAAGTTGTTAATTTCTTTAAATGAACTGGAAAGGCTAAACATAGCTTAAGCATATAAACGAACTAAATTCTGACCTGCTTACCACACTGTTTGACATTAAGGGAAAACATCAGGGGCAGAGAGGCGCAGCATCCTATCGCCAAGGGAAAAGGGTTTGTTACTAAGGACAGTTCATTTCCTACCTGGGATTCCTGGATCTGTGTGAGTTTTTTCTTCTCCTGCTCTTCCTCTTGTTTTTTCTTTTTCTCTTTCTTTTCTTTCTTTTTCGCCGTTTTTAGTTTCTTCTTGATTTCAAATCTGGTAGCAGATATTGAAACAAAAAGAATGTATGAAAGAATGCTCTCTTTCTGAGTGAGCAAAGGAAGCTGAGATAGCATCTGAGCAGTAAGTTGTTAGCAGGCTGTAAGTAACACTTCCACTGCTTGCCCCAGATGGATAACCCTTTAACACTATCCTGTCCTCCATTCCCATCCTCTCCCTTCCCCAAAAAAATAAGGCGAAGAAAAGCTGAGCATAGAAAAGTGCAGGCTTACAGACCGCTAACCTAAAGGGCTGAGGAGACTGCATAGTAATGGCTACTCCCTAGAAATCTGTCCTCACTCCATCTTCATCTTTGCCAGTGTAGCGACCATTGCATGCTGCCTCCAACTCTAAAAACAATTGGCTATTTCACATCATTTGAGTCTCAACAGCTAAAAACTTCATTGTTTAAAGCCCCTATCATGCTAACTTTTTCATGCTTAAACTCCACCTTTCAACTGGCACTGGTCTGTATAAGAATGACTGTAAAGAAGTCACAGTGAGTCCTCCTTCAGCAGCTACATTCCAATCAGACTCCGGCAGTTTCTGCAGTCCAATTTAGGCACTTCACAAAATATGTCACCCTGAAATCTTATTTTCAGCCATTGTGTTCAGAAAAGTAGTGATTTCTCTGGAACTGTCCTGTGACTGAGATTCCACTGCACCATGGACCAGTCATTACTTTAGTGAAGGGTGCATACAGAGAAACACAAGAAAAAAAATTACTTAACGTCCAAAAACTGAAATTCAAAATGTGTTATCCACATGCATGTTACACAGTCCATTCTTCTTCAGACCTTTACACCTGGATTATATAGACAAGAAACTGAAGTGCCAGATGACCTCGTTGCCCTTTATGCCTTTAACATGAAGCATAGCACACAGGGCACAGGCATTGTATCACATGCAACGTCTGCTGTAATCCCAATGAACTCACAGCACAATGCACATACAAAGAGCTAGACAGCATTTTGAAAGATTCACCTTATCATAAAGTTAAATAACTACCCCCTCCACCGTCCCCTTAGTTCTACCTGCCAACTCCTTTACACAGAACAGGACAAACTCGTTTAAAATTAAATCAGTAACTCAAGCTTAGACTGTTCAGCTTGTTTGTATCAAGTATTCTCCAGCGCTCATTCTAAAAGACAGACATTCAGTTACCATGGAACAGTGAATGAAATTAAAAAAATATGGTGCCCTTCTACTTGATCTAAAGCCAATCTTTTACTCATTCTGATCCATTTGAGGAAAGCAGATGACTAGAAAAGACATTGAAAGTAGCATTAACGCCACAGACAGACAGTGCTCTAACTATGGCTTGGACAAATGGACAGTCTGACAGTAGCTTGTATTGACATGATATTGATATTGACTCAACAGATGTCAGTCCTCTAGAGAAATTTGTCAGCAGGTGAGAAAAGAGAGAAGTCACTGAAGAGGGAAGAAACTGGAGAAAACTTGCCCCACATGTGCCAAATCTTTTCTGTTAGACACATGGGAAGAAAAATACCTTTACTACAAGGAAGCTGCCTGACAGGACAGTGTTACGCTAACAAACAAAACCACAACACCTAAGGGATCATTTGTGGATTTCTACCTTGAAAATGACATATCCAACACCACTCCTCATTATTTCAATATCTCTCTCTTCTATTAGGCCTCCAACCAGCATCATACCCATACAGAGGCAATCCTAACACTGCTCTGTGCTTCACCATTGTTTTCTGAAAAAATCCAGAAGCTCATATGCACCTTAGATTTTTTTTGCCTTTTTCCAAAGTATCAGCATGTGACAGCTAATACAGAAAAGACAGAAGAGAAAGCAGTCCTTCTGACTGTCTGGCATCTAGTGTGCAAAGCAGTAATATGGCTACAACAGTAGCTGACAGAGCCACGCATATTCAACAGCTGAGAAACTTTCAGAAACCGACTTTTACAAGAACATGCAGAATTCCTGCTGTGTGCTTTTCAACTAGCTACAAGGACAGTTTACGCAAAAAATCTACAATGAAGCTTAATTCACTTTATAGTGCTGAATGCTTGGACCTCAAACATGAGAGCACAGTCAGTGTACTCTCCATACAGCCTGTGCTACCAAATATTAGCAAACATAAAATTCACCTTCTCTTTAGCACTTCTCTCTTCTCTATCCGGTTAAACAGCTCCTGCTCTCTCTCCTTTTCTGTCATTTGTTCCAGTCGAGCTCGGTCTTCTTCATCTCCCATCAGATCTTCTCCATAGCCATCATGGAATTCCTCATCTTCAGATGAAGAATCTGAATCTGAGCTAGATGAGGAGCTGTTGCTTTCCGAGTCAGAGACTTCTCCTAAAACAAAAATACAAGGCAGTGAGATTCAACTGGGGCAAAGCCCAACCACTTCATTGTGGCATGTTAGCAAAGGATATCAGGAATTAATTTTACACTCCTCTTCCCCTATACTAAAAGCAGACATATCATGAAAACTAAACCCAGGAGGAAATACTTCATTACCTTAAGATATGCACGCTAAAAAATGATAAAACGAGTGGTAATACACGTGAACACAAATTGGGTTATAAGTAAAAATTCTTAGTAGAACAAGCAAATTTTAGGATACCTTTTGGTTAGTGTGTTAGGGTCTTAAGGTTAGATTTCTATGTCTATGTGCTTATGTCCCTGAGAAATTGCTTGTACATCCACAACTTTAAGTGTGTGTGCACACCTCAAATGCCACTATTAACCACCACCAATACTCCTCATTATAGCAACATGAAGAACCAAAATTCGTCATTTGAAGACTGCAACATTTGTGGCCTGCTACATCACAAGATAAAAGTTGAAACACTACCCTCAGGACTGGCAAGGCCATGATGCTAGCTTTATTACTGTAACAAGCCCTCCCACTTACACATGGGCTTAGGGAACAGCTGACTCCAGTAATATTGGGTCACACCACCTTTAAACTTGATCCAAGTCCAAGTGCTTTGATTATCTCACCTAATTGACTACATTACACCAAATCACAAAAGTAGACATTAGAATTCTTTCTTTCACTTTCATTCTAGTCTCAGTATTTCTGGAGACTTCCAGCTTTGCAAGCTTACACTGTGAAAAATCTTGATTTGCAAGCACTGATATATACAGGTTCAATCACTTTATGCTTTGGTCTGTCTCCGCTGTGCTTAACATACTTTATTTAAACTGTAGGCTCCTTCATATTCTTTCTTAACTTTGTTTTTTTAATATCAACTGAAATCACAGCTAACCACCTGCAAACTTTCATGGGCATGATGAAAACAGGAAAGAACACAGCAAGTTTGCCCAGAGTTGGAACAGATTCAATATTCATATAAAAAAATTCTGACAAAGTTATAGCAATGATTTTTCTTCTTTCATGTCAGTATAAATGTGCAAGAATTCCAATTCAGAGCAAACGCGTGCAAGATAAGCTCCTATTTGCATCACACAACACTATACACCTCTCCCTTTGTCATCATAAGAAGTTTGGGAAGGGAAAATATGTCAATGGGAATAAAAGAAGATGTCACCCACACTACAGATGGGACATGCTAGAAGGAAGAAAAGAATTTTCCAGGAGAAAGTCAAGTAATGAAATATGTCATACATTCTTCAGTTGAAACAGTATTTAGTGTTGCGTTTGTAATGGAGTACTTACAGCAATGCTATACTGACTTGTTTGCACTTCAAGCCATGGCAAGTTTAAGAGTCATCCAGACTACCAGTAACACAAAGGAAACTCTTTGAAGGTAGTCTTTAACATCACCATTTAACATTATTCTTCAGTGTGCACAAAGGGGTAACTTCACTTGGAATTACACTGTAAGCAGATGCACATGTGTTATCTTACCCTCTTCAGGTGCTGAGCTCTCAGCCGAGCTGTCTTTATCTGAGCTGCCTGAAGAGGCAGCTTTGTTCGTCTGTTTCTTCATGGCTCCTTTCTTCTCTGCCTTACCCGCTTTTCCCTTTTTTTTGTTTTTAGAACCTCCAACAGTCCACTGCAAGGAAAGAACCAAGAAAGGGATCATGAGACACAAACATCACTCTTCTCCCTCTCCTAAAACACTGGAGTAAAAACGACTGAGAAACAGTCCAATACCTGACAGCAACAAATCAATCATACAAGGGAAAGAGAGAGGGGAAAAAAAAAAAAGTCAGCAGGAAGCTTATCAAATGAAAGCATTTTACATGGTTTTTTGGATTTGGGGGGGGTGTTGTGTGGTTGTTTTGGGTTTTTTCTTTTCTTAAAAAAAAAAAAAAAATCACTGATCAGTGCAAGCCAACAGTTGGTAGGACACTTCTTCTAAGAACAATGAAGACTTCAGAGTCTGCAATATCCACCAGGAGAAGAGGTACTGAAAACATTTTCCTAGGAAAATAATTTTAAACAGGTGTCCAACTGCATTTGTAAAGATCAGCTTCAGTTTACTACTATTAAACAGAAGCAACAGATGTGTTTCCAAAACTAGTTTATTCAAGAGCAGATTTTAGATTTCATGAAAGCACACCAATTATACATGACAGTCTTTCCAAAATCTCAGTTTTACCAAGAGTACACAGCATTTGTATTTTTATGCAACAAGCCAATAGCACACTTGCTTACAGACAGTAATGCCACTGCCTGCATCTATGTACACAAGTCAGAATCAAATCAGAATCACAGAAGTCAGGAGGGAAAAGAAAAAAACAAATGTCAAGTCTTAATTTTAATTTTCTCTTAACAACATACCTTCAATTAACTTAGACTGCACTTTCCAAGTACAGGACTTATACCACCACATACACACAGGCAGCAACTTTAAATCTCTAAGTCCCAGGAGAAGAACTAGTATTTACCTTACAGTGTGATTTCTTATTAGAATTTTTGCATTGTTCCAACTACCTCAGTAAAGCCAGAAGGGAAGAGAACTGATAAGGATTGCCTGTGTATTATTTTAAGGCTTTACAATATTTTGCACTTCACTACCTCTCCCAGAAATTCTCCAGGCACAAGACCTTCAGGGATAAGACAGTTTCTTTCTAAATATATATATATATATATTTAGACTGTTATCCTCTTCATACCTGTATATTACTCATCTTTCACACACATCACCCTGTGTTCAAGCACACAGTCTACTAAAAAAATGTATTCCTAATTCAAATGAGCAAATACCCTTGTATCACTGAGATCTTGCACTCAAAACTAACTATAAAAAAAATATTTAGATTTGACCTCAGGTGCACACAAACTTCAGGCTTCTCACCCATTCACCCCTTCCTGGGGATGAATCAAGTCCATCCCTGCAGGCAGTAATCATTCCATCGAATTTGATGACTACTTCTGCCTGATTAAGCACCATCTCAGAGAACCTTGGTGTTCAAATACTTTAAATGAATCTACACCAAGTAGTTAGAAGCTACTACCTGATCTACTAATATCTTTAGAATTTCCTAGGTTTTGATTACTCTCACACCCAGCATTGTACCATCCATACTACCACCTGCTTCACCACCTTCTTTAAAGATCAGCTGGGTATTCAAAAGTATCTGTCAAAGGCCAGGCAGAAGTTTTCTTTTCTGAGGTAAAAGTACAGCTACCCAGTGGTGAGCCTCCACTTGCAACCCATACCCTATGCAGTTACCCCAGTCTGTTATGGTTCATCAGACAGGCGACAAACTGCACAGAGAGCATCTGACTTTATATCAGCCTGAGCTTGCACTCAAGTCTTTATTGGCTTCCACATTAAAGGTTTACTTGTTGAGTGTTACAATACTGCTGCCTAATAACGTTCCTGGTTAACTATGCCCATGTAAATCAGTTAAGAACAAGCTTGTACTCTGCTTAAACTTCAGTGTTAAGGAACTACCTCCTAGGTATCACAGAAAAGTATTTTTGCTTTTTGTTCAAGAGCTCACCTGCTGCCAGCATACCAGGGAAAACACAACAGTGAGAAAGTGAAACTGAGCATTTAGCAGGGAGGAGCAGAGCCCTCTGAACCAGGGGTGCAGAGGTGCCTCCTATCCAGAGCTCTGCCACTTCTTTTCAGTGTTTGAACACTGAATTATACCTTGTGTCACCATGCTGTATAGCAAGAAAGAAGCACAGAGAAAGCCATAGTATACCCCACAGTTATATCAAGACCTTGAGAGGCCATGCTGAGATGAAAGAAGTTAAGATCAGATAAAACCAGCAGGACTCCAGTGGTTAATAAAATGTTTAATAGCTGTAGATACATGCGTTACAGATCACTGTTCTCAGCCTTTGACTCACAAGCAGAATTGTGGAGAGAACGTGGGTCCAGGAAGATGAGACTGAAGAGAAAGCTGTGCCACAACCACTCAAACAAAAAAAATAATTAAAAAATCTGGCCTATCTAGGAAATATTGCTTTGGTTTCTATTTCACCCTGGAGATTACACTTCATCTCGTTTTTGTTTACGCAAGTGACTTCTACATCTTTTAAGTCACAGTAACTAGTTGTCACCTCCTAGTTTCAATCCTGTCACAAAGCCAAATTCTTCCTCACCCAACTCAGGTGCTTCAGGGGTTATTCAGCTACCCCAATCTCTCTTGAATGCCTGGTCATTCCTGGTACCACTACAGGACAAGACAAGGGTTCAAACAAGCCTTAAGGACAAAAATCATCAAAACCAGGACACAGTCAGTGCAAGGCTCCTTTAGGCTCACAGATTGCTCTTTCCACACTCAGGGACCATCAGTTGTCATTTGGACACTGAACAACCACTGTGTATTGTTCAGAGAGAGACCAGCCAACATCAAGTTTCTTCTTACAGCAGAGGAAGACATAACAGAGATTAGCAAGGCGGGGGTGGGGGGGGGGCAGCAATACTGGAAAGCCATGAGCTGCGTGAAAACCTGCAGTCCAAACCAGAGTCATGAGCCCCATCCTCACGTTCTAGCACGCCAGTGGAGATCAGAAGGGCAACAACATGCATGCACGTAACATCAAGTAAAAACGCACACAGTTATAGTCAGGAGCATTTGTTTGCTCCGTTTCCCTTACCTCCATGCATCTCAAACAGCAAACAATAACCATGTTTTCCAAAATCTGTCCTCTATTGCAGCTTCTCCAGGTTCCCTCTTCCATGTTCCAGTCAGGCAGAGCCAGTCAATACTCCTCACATGCTTTCCATGACTATAACACCTCCTCTAAACAGCCCCTCTATTCACTGCTGCCTCCTCGGCCACCATCTGGAACCCTCCCTGGTTCCAGACACAGCAAGTTAATAAACGCGTGCAGAAGTGTGCTGCAACATGGCTTTCTGCTTATTGTTTAGTACTATCAAACAACAGAGCTTTATGGTTCATTCACAGGAAGTAGCCAGAAGAGCATTTCAATTTTTCCTCTTGCTTCAAAGGTTCACAGTGCTAATAGCTTGCATATTTCCCCCAAGAAGTCCAAGTTAAGCCACAGTACCCAGAATGGACTGCCAATAACAAAATAAAACCACATTAGAAATCAGTCAGATTTAGAAGTCAGCTTCTACAAAAGCAACTACGCAAAATGATTGAAGAAAATCATTTATAGGTCAGCAAACCTGGGACATATTTCCACTAGGGAGATGAAACAAGATCGAGGAGAAAAGGGGGGGGGGGAAGGAAGTGAGCTCTAAGAGTGCAAAATGCAGAAGAATTGTTTTACCCCCACTGCTCAGATAGTCACTATTTTCTTCTATTCACACAGTACCTAAATGCATTATCCACTGACATTTTATTTTGCAAATAGGTATTCTCCCTGCTTTTTTTTTTTCCACATCAAACCAAACAGAGATGCACAACCAAGGTTACCAGTCTGTCCTTGCCATATCCTTTCCTCCTGGATGTGGCTTTTATAAACAAAAGGCAAATTACAAGCCACAACGTCAAAGCAAAACAGGTCCCTTACCAATGTGTTCCTTTCCTAGGCCGAATAAACTTACACACCATGACAACATGGCAGCTTAAGAGCACCAAGGTACATAACATTAGCCCAGCTTACAAACTTTCATCCATTCTCCTCTATTAGACAAGGAAAACAAAAGGCAGTCCTCCAGGCAAGTCATCAAACTGCAGTTTCAGGCTGTCTGAAGACAACAGCAGGCAGCACAGATATGAAGATAAAGCAGCATTTACTGTCTTCAGGGTTTCTCAAAGCTGGAAGAACTCTGGAGACAGCACTCCAAGAGCTACAAGGAGGAAAACGCTCTCTACCACTACTGTTAAAACTAAATAGTAAATAAAAAGCCCTTGTTACTTTTCTTGCCTTTCTGGGTCTGCACCTGTCATTTGGACACCTCAAACACCTTCACAATGACAACAGCCCAGCAATTAGAAAACTTAAAGGACCATTTTAGACACAAAGAGGAGACTCAAGGTGTCAACATCAAAATGGAAAGGAGACAAGCAAATAAAGGAAACACCTTCTGAAGCCACAGAAAAGGCTTTGCCAGGAACTGGCTGAAAGAAGGCTTCATGGGCCAAAATATCACCAGACACCTGATCCACCCTTATCGTCTCAGTGTTGCTCAAATGAGCTCACAGAAGGGTAACTATGGGTAACTATGGAAAAAGAAAAAGTCTATCTATAGTAGGTTCAAATTCAGCTTAAACTGCAAGTTAACATTTGCTCTAGAAGTATTTTGAGGGGTCCGTGTATTCAAAAATGACAAGAACTGCTGAGTGACATCAAGATGGTAGATACCAAATGCCAAAGAAGCAGCACTCTCCATAATCAAAACAAACTTGGGGATGCTACTGGCTGTGAAAACCTGCAATGTTTTATTTCAGAAGCCTGGGCCAAACAGCTGGAGATGGCAACAGCCACAGAACAGTTGGTCACCGAGTGCACTGCATGGCATTACCAGGCAGCAAGCATCATCTCGACTAACAAAGGTTTAATGACTTCTCTAGATAGTAGAGTGCCTTATGACTGGATTGTTCTCAGCAAAAACTGCTCCCTGGGTACAAAGTTCATTCAGTGAAAAAAAAAAAAATAAAATCACATACTCAATTCCAATACCTCTATAAGTCCACTTCTGGAGCAACCTGCTCCACTTCAGAGCTCCTGCAGACTCTCATACCACATAAATCAAGTCCCCAGAAGTTATCCCCATGCTAGTTTGTAATTTAAAGAAGCTACTTGCAGACCAAATTTTATACCTATTTTGTCCACAGCTGATTCACATTACTTCTTTGGACATGCTAGCCTCCATACAATTAGGCTGCGCTATTCAGATTTGCACTTGCACTTTGTTTGGGGTGGGGGAAGTAACAGCACCTCTCTTCCTTAAGGAAAACTTTACTATTGCACCCATTAACAGCTGAAGGAAATTGTCTCCAAGAAAAGTCAAAGTTACAAAGCACATGGCCTATAAGAAGATTAAAGCACAGCCCGTTTCAAATCTCCTAAGCTTAGAAAAATGTATGGCAAAGGCCTCACAGGACTGGAGAACCCACTCATTCTTGAAGGTCTAATTAAGCAGTATTATGAAATAAAAGCACACAGGGAAGGAAGACATTTAGCATCATAATCTCTACAAACCCATAGAAGACACTGTTGTGGTTTAACCCAACAGGCAGCTAAACACCACACAGTCGTTTGCTCACTCCCCCCAGTGAGATGGGGGAAAGAATCAGAAAAAATGTAAAACTCGTGGGTTGAGATAAAGATAGTTTAATAGGACAGAAAAGGAAGGGAAAATAATAATAATCATAAAAGAATACACAAAACAAGTGATGCACAATGCAATTGCTCACCACACGCTCACCGATGCCCATCCAGTCCCCGAGCAGCGGCCACCACCCCCCAGCCAACTCTCCCCAGTTTTATTGTTCACATGACATCATATGGTATGGAATATCCCTTTGGCCCGTTTAGGTCAGCTGTCCTGGCTGTGTCCCCTCCCAGCTTCTTGTACACCCCCAGCCTCCTCACTGGCAGGGCAGCATGAGAAGCTGAAAAGTCCTTGACTCGGTGTAAGCACTGCTCAGTAACAACTAAAACATCAGTGTGTTATCAACATTATTCTCATCCTAAATCCAAAACACAGCACTACACCAGCTACTAGGAGGAAAATTAACTCTATCCCAGCTGAAGCCAGGACAGGAGGAACACATGCAGTTTTCTGCTAATCTGTGGTTTACTAGAGTGCACTAACTTGAAGTGCAGTAAGAGGATCCACACTTTCAAGTCCTTCCCTCATAATATGGGCATAAAGCCTCCTAGGCCAACTGTTATTCGAGACCGATTTCCTCACTGGCTGCATGACCACTGCTCACCTCCTCCTCTGTCCCATAGCTCTTGACAAGATCTTCAGCTATGCTGTTTCCTACTGAATCTGCGCATTTGCAAATAAAGGCACAAACAGATATGCCTCACTAAACTCCAGACTAGTACCAAGAATTCACGATATAACTTTTCTTGTTCTGGAAGTATATTCTGCTATTACCCTACAGCTGTTCAAAGCCACAACCAAACCCCTGACAACATTAGAATGAGCGTAGAAGGATGCGCAGACTTACACCAGCATTGCTAACACAAACCTTTCAAGAGAAACAAACAGGAGCTCCTACAGCATTGTGGCTTTCTGTCTAATCCACACTGATGCTAGTGAAGTTGTTGCAGAAGTCATTCAGGTTTCACCATGCAACAGAAAGAATTCTCTTACTGTAAGCAATGATGCCAGGATAAAAGGAAGAGCAAGAACCCAGAATTAACCCACTGCAACTGAGGAACACCATCCACACAGCAACAAGGGTACCTTGTGCACATGTATACCTCTAGCACAGTAGCCCCAACAGTAACTTAGCTAACACCAAACCGGTTACATGCAGCAGGCTAACAATAGTTTGGGATGGTGAGCTCTTGAGTAGTCATGGCCACACATTGCTCCACAGATAAAGGAACTGTCTGCCTCCACATCTGTGTCCAGCTTAGTATGTCTCTTTGCAAAGGTAGTATTTCTTATTGCAAAGCCCTGCGGTCATTGCTATTTATCAGTTCTTTGAACATCAGTTCATAGTCAATTCAGTCATGCATGTTCCACAGATCCACCAGAAGATGGTTCAGAGCATCCTTCCTATTTCATTGCCTGCAACTCACTTTCAGTCCCTTGGCTAGGTAATTTGATTCAGACCACAGAGGTCCTTAAAGTGTTACAGAACCCAGTATCTGCACCATGAACACCTGATATGGCTAAGAGCTTTCACAGAAGTGCATTCTCACCAAGACATGCAAAATATAACATTAAAGATCTACTGAAATCCATTGGGCACCATTGTATAGATGTGGCATGATTTGTACATGCTGTTATTCTATAATTCCAGAACGCACTTTCTCTCCCTTATGCCCCACAAGCTTTCCTCCCTTTAAAAAACGCAGAATGCAGCATTAGCCTCTGAAGTAGAGATTTAGGCTCCTTTCCTGTACATGCAACATAGTGACAATCTTGGAATGTTTAGTGCTTGCCAGGAACCACAAAGGATCCGCACACTACAAAACCTGCGTGGAAGCAAATGGGTATGATTAAGCACATTTGCCCAGGGCAACAATTTCCACGCTTTTGCCTCAAGGTCCTCACCTGGCAGAAAGTCCAGTAAGACAATTTCAACTTTTAGACCCCCTCTCCCTACCCTCAAGGTTGAGCAAACTTCAAACCAACCACAAGAACACTGATTAAAACCAAAGTTGTTCAGCAGCAGTAGTGTAGTCAAACCTATGGATGCACACAACTGAACGACTGGCAGAAGCAGAACTGTCATAACCCAGCCTGTCTCACCCTGCTGTGACAAGCAGCAGTTCAGAATGCATATTTCAGGCACAGGAATAGAACCAAGTGTCCTAATTACCTCTTCTCTAAATCTTTTCCTCTTGCTGCACGGAGGTCAGAAAGAACAGAGTATCAATTAGAAATGATACACAGATTAGAAAGAGTATCAAATGCACATGGTGCAACAGAGATACTACTGCATCTGCAAGGTCTGTGCAAATTTGTGAAGAGATACATTGTCATATTCTACATATAATGGAAAGGTAGACCTTACTTGTAGTTACACAAGCTAAAAAAATCATTTGAATAGTATTATTTATTCTGTCAGTTTTCAGAGATAAACACAGAACAGAAGACTTCACCATCGATGCGCTCTCTACACCTACGTCTACTTTTCCAGACAAGCTGGCCTCCACACAGCTTAGAATAAATAAACTGTGTGCCAGCAGATCTGAACACGCACAGTGACAGACTCAGTGGCCACCCAATAATAAATCTAATATCTAGTCCACTCATAATTTGCTCTCTCCTTATGTCTTAAGCATATAGTAGATACAAGAGTCTCTCTTTAGTTTCTTTTTTTAAGAAAAGGTTTGCCTGAAACAGAGTTCCAAGCAGATTTACTTCAAAAATGCCTCAGAAAGAAAACTAAACCACACGTTCTTTACATTTATTAGAAGAACTCTGCTACGCTACCAAATGCTTAATAGTTAATAGTTTATCACTGGCCTACCCTATTGGTCTTCAAGCTGTCACAATGAATAATCCTTCCTGTAGTTTCAGAAAAAAAAAATCCACCCCAAACAGCTCCCTGTTAAATTTTTAAGAATGGATGGAATAATGACCTCACTACACTGTGTAGAAAGCTCGCAAAAGACATCTGTAAGCCTTCAAGAAGGTGTTTTTATTCAAATACCTGTATGACCTGTTTGTCAGTTCCTCTGTTTTAATAAGTTTATTTCAATTTCCATTTACAGATGAAAGCAGAGACTTTTTAACCAGCTCTAGAATGTAGTACCAAGAACAAATAATAAAAACAGATCTAGCAGATAAGCACTGCTATACAAGGAATTGAGAAAACCCTAGAACAAAGTAATTCTAAACTCATCTTTGTCTCACTTTCTTCAAAAATGCCAATAAAACACACTGTGTTGCATGTTCAAATGACCAGACAAACCAGTTCACAGTAGAGTTCTTGGAGAATCAAAGCTAAATACAACAGTTTTACCACCTATAAAATAGTACCACCTGCCTTGACCCTTTTCCTCTCTGAGGAAGGAAGCTCTCTTTTAAAGCTGAAAACCTGTCCCTTGAATTCAGAGTCCAGCATTAGCAGCTTCACTGCTACTTCAATCACAAGCATTACACAGGAAAAACACTAGTTTTAAACAGGCAGATCACCAGACGATTTGAACATGGGATTAAACAAGCAGTCATCTTTCCTCTAGACATTCAGACTATTTTGTATACAGTTACAATTCAAAGCATATTAACTACAAGGAAAAAAAAAAAAAAGTATTTCTGAGTATACATCCTCCGGGCTTAATGGGTGTCCATCAGTTCCACGGATGGCCAGTCCCACTTTATGAAGTCAGCAGGCTAAATATACTGTATGATAAATACACTTTCACTGCTTAGGTACAATCAGACAAATAACCCATAGTAAGTTCACTGATAACATGACAAACTTACCTCATCGTCGCTGTCTGACGTCTCAGAGTCTGAAGATGCTGTAGGTTTGCTGACAGGTGGCTCCTTTTCTTCAGAGTCACTGCGTTTCCGTTTGGCCAACGACAAGAGCTCCTGGTGTGAAAAACCACACATTTATTTTAAAATCTCGTAATTAGTTTTACCAATCCAGGTCAGTGCATACGCACCTCCTCTGTGATATCTGAGCACATTCCAGTAACACGATTATCTCCACTGACTAAGGAACAAAGTCTACTTATGTTTTATACACACACACAATTTTAATACAACTGGATGCTACAAAAGGATTTTGAGGATAACAAGCTGCAAGAAGTAAATACCACTACCATTACTTTCTTGGTATAAACGACATAAGACAAATTACTTTCAGAGTCATGTCCAGGTCTGTTTTATTTGGATTGGGTAATAATTCAAAAACACCCTAACTACATTGTATAGCATTAACCCAAAAAGCCAAATGCCACTAGAGAGCAGCTCCTTCTAAACAAAAGAGATGTTTGCAATTACACACTTTAAAAGGGAAATACTTTAGGCATCACCACAGTGTCATGGCTGATAATATTTAGTCAGCCTGTTCAATTCCTTTTCACTGTCCCTACATACCACAGAATGCACTTAAAGCTTTGAATAGACACAGAGCAGGCATCAAGCTCAAAGTTTGTGAAACTAAGTAGAGCTGTTCTCCTCCAAAGGAAGCACTTTCAAAGGCAATGCACACCAGCACAAAGAACTAAATGGCTCTCAAATAACCTCATCATCTGCTGTTCATAGCTTGTTCAGATGACAGAAGCAGCAGTATAAAACAAACACTTCTGAAGCTGCATTACTGTCTTTGTAGTCCATGACACACATAATTTATTCTTAAAAACATTGCTCTGGGGCTGATGAACCTTAGCTGCGAGTAGAAGTACAGTCACATCAACTTCTGCAGTCTTGGGAAGTCAATACTAGCTTGGTTTGCATTAGTTTCACAACTGGAAGATTATCTCCACAGCAAACGGATTACCATTTAGTACCTCAAATGAGAACGTAAACAGTGCAGAAACTGATGGCCTAGGCTACTTACCAACAAAGAAACCTTCCATTAGTAACAGCATTTTACAAACCTTTCTCTGAAGAAGGTATGCAACATCAACAGAGCACATTTGTACAATTAACAGTTCTCTTCAGGAAGCTTCTGATGTTTTCTACAATCTTTTTTTAGAATTTCTCTCTCACAACTCTCTCTAAGTAGTCCTTCAACCCAGATTACCTCCCTGGATGATATCTTGGCATATTTACCACTACTTTTATTCCAAGCAAGTTTCCTTTCTTTCTACCCTTGTTCTGTTTTCCAAAATACTATATTAGAAAGGCTCCTACTCCTTTGATTCAACAAGCCTAGATTGCCAAAGAAAGCTGTCAAACATTTAACCTACAGGGGCCCCACTCAGTGTACTCTCATCCTTAAATCACACCACAAAAACACTGCTTCCCTGCTACCTAATCTTCATCCTTGCACATACATACCCCTGCTGTTATAGTTGCTACAAACAGCTCAGTGGAGGAGGAAGCACCTACTACTCGGGTACAGCTGCAGACATGTGCTTCCAGTGAATGATGGAACAGATGCAGAACTATGGGGTTATTCCTACCACCATCACTCTGACTGCCTGATCTATGCTAGAGCTAGTCCAACTCCTCCTATTTTCAAGCTCTGAAGAAACTACCAAACTAATATACTAGTGGTGAAATGTTGGTAGCTCTAAAGACTCTAGAGGCATGCAAGATCAACATCAGGGCATGCTATGCTCCAGTGTATTTGTCTAACAGAGCCTCCAATTTGATTTTTCTGAAGCTCCAAGCTGCAAAACTATTTTTGACTGTTTGGGAAGGCTTTGTATTGCAACATAGCAACAGCTTCTATATTAAAAACCCTGAAGGTCCAGCACATGAGTTACATCAGATATGTAGGCTTCAGCATATTTAACCAGCCGAACTTCTGCACAGAACAAGCATTGCCATACAAGCTGTAACACACTTCACCTAGAATATCTTTATTTACCATTTGTATCACATCATCAACACCTGCTACACTGAAAGATAAGTCTTTGAAAGCAGCCCCCTTCAAAGGGGAAGACGCCCCCTTTGCAGCCCTGACACGGTTAAACCGACGCCAGACATCGCACTTCCAATCCCAGCAGATGCCCTGATGATAAATAAATACTTCCCCTTGTTAAACCTACAGGCTCCTAACTCTAAGCAGTTTCCCATCAACAGAGCTCCCCCAGCTCAGTTGCTAAGATTGAGGAGGGAGCATTAAACACGCATTAACAACCCCCCCGGGAGCCCGCCTGCCCCGAGGGGCTCACCGGGCCGGCGGAAGGCAGGGACCTGACACGCTGCTCTCCCTAACAGCTCTCCCGGCGTGCGAAAGCAGCACAGGAAAGTTGCCCAGCCCTTTGGGCCTCTTCCCCTGCTACCCGAGGGGTGACGGCCGCCGGCAGCCGGGCCCAGCTCCCCCCTTCTCAGGGCCAAACCGCCCCGGAGCATCGCCCCGCCGAGCACCGCCCTCCTGCAAGCACCGGGCCCGCTGCAAAGAGCCCCCGAAACCCGCCAACGCGGGCCGCCTGCCAGGGGCAGGCCAGGGACCCGCCGGAGGGGAGGGGGCTCTCTCCACGGAGGCCGCGGGGGGCCCCATCGGGCTGAAGAAAGCGACGGCGGCGCGCACCCCCCGGGCGGGAATGAGGGAACGAGGGAGGGATGGCGGCGCCGAGCCCTGCGCGGGCCGGAGATCCCAGGCCCCGCGTCCGGGCCGGGCCTCCCCGCGCACCTGATCTAGGTTCTCCTCGCTACCGCTATCCTCAGTATCGGAGTCGATAAGGACGCGGCCTTTCCGCTTCTTCACCATGGCGGAGCCGGCTTTTCCCCCCCCCTCCTCCCCGCCCCGGCGCCGACGGCGGCGGCGGCGCGGCGCTCACAGCGGCCCGGCCTGCCCCGCGCCGCCCGCCCGACCGGGACACAAAGGGCACCGCGCATGCGCACCGCGCCGGGGCGGGAAGGAAGGCGGGGCCACCGCCCTTGAGGGGAGAGAGGCGAGGAGGAGGCGGCCCCGCGCTGAGGGCTGTTTACCGGCCCCCATCAGCGTTTATTCGACCTATCCCGCCGACATGTTCCTCACAAACAGGCATCTTCCCCCCCTCAGCCTCTCTTTAAACGCAAAGATGTTTGCCAGTAAACCGCTCGGCACCGTGCAGCGGCCTCTACCGCGTCCGCAACGTAGAGGGAAGATTTCGCCTCCGCCGCCGCTGAGGGCGGGAGCTCTGTGGCTACCGCCGCCGGCGGAACCTGAGAGGTGCGGTGTGTGTTTCCCCGCCGGGCCCGGAAGCGGTGGGACCCGCCGGTAACGGCGGGAAGGTGAGGCGGCGCCTCAGCGCTGGGGAGTCTGTCGGTTACGGAGTTGGGCGGGGGGGGAGGGGAGGTGGGTGTCGAGGCGGTGTCGCTTTTGCGGAGAGGCCGCTGCCGCCGTGTTCCGCCCTCGCCTCTGCCCTCCGGGCTCGGGGAAGGCGGGCGGTATCCGGGCCCGGTGCCCAGGCCGCGGCGCGGTTCGCTGTGAGGGTGCGGTGTGGTGCAAGCGAGACCGTCGCTGGAAGCCGAGGTGTTGTAACCACTGGGCGGTGAATCGGTGTTAGATCGGCGTACCGGTAAAACGTTGCGTAGGGACAAAAATCGGGCAAAATTTATTAAAATTTTCTCTTTTTTTTCCTTTTTGGTACCTGGAGGAAGCAAGGCCGAGTCTGTGCCGAGCAGGGTTCAACTTGACTGCGGGCTGCAGCTTTTCTGTATGGTTATGTTTTGGTTTGGGGCAGGTTTGCAGGCAGGGCCCAGAAACGGCCAAGGTCACTGCGCAGGCTCTCCTTGCTTTCACGCTGTGAGTTTCACCGTGGTCTCAAGCGACATGGACACCCTACACATGGGTTTTCTTTTTTTAGGAACTTGCCTCCTACCTTGCTAAGTGTGTAATAGAGAATATGCGACTTCCTTCAATGCGGTTTTAGTCCATGGAGCATAACTTAATCTAGTATGAGAATAATAGTAGTGAATTTTACCATGAGTAAAGGATGGTATGTGGCATATAGAGAAGAGAGTGGGGCTCACTGCAAGCCTTTTTGCAGTGTTGGCTAATATATGACACATTACTGCCTGCTTAGATGTATTGTGTTTGGGTGACGGACCACAATAAGACGGTTAGCAAGTGCTATCACTGCAGCTGTTTAAAGATGCAGACTAGTTTCCCGATGAGGTGCTATGCTATGTAGAGCAAGCTTCTGCATGTCAGTTCATATTGCAGGAGAAAGAGGAAAAGAAGGCATTTAAAACATGGAAAACATGAAAAAGGAAAGGACTATCCCACTGATGCTCCATTGGAGCTTGTAACTGAGAATTATGTAGGGCTTCCAAGCTCAGAAGATTTTGTGGGTGGAAGGGGCAGGGAGAAGACTAGTTTTACATTGAAAAATTCTTAGAGGGATTGAATAAGCTAAATGGTCCAGTATGGCACTTCTGTTATTTGTTTTGACTGACTCTATTCTTAAAAGCTCAGAGAAGATGAACTGATTTGACATCATTTTAGGATTTAGTCTGTGGGAAAAAAAAATTAAGAACAAAACCCCCAAAACTAGGCAACTAGTCTGTCTAATCTTATGAGTCAGAGATAATAGCCTCTGTACAGAGCATTGAGTATTAAGGCTTTCCCTTATGAATTAGAGAATAGTGATGTGGCGTAGCTTTTCCTACCAGCAGTGATGCAGAGAGAAGCAAAGAGAAGATTTTTGTTTTTTTTCCAAAACTTTATAAAAAACCCTATTGAATTGCAGCCTTTCATGTTAAATGCTTTGGTCTTCACAAACCTCTCTGTAATCCTAAACCAGATACTTTGAGAGGGCAAGGCGCTGGATGACTTCTGGAAGAAGCATGTAGTGTGGCTGCTGTAGGACTTCATCTCTGAAGAGTCTTGTCATCTGTGACTGTCAGATGAGACTGTCATTCTGGTCCGTACGGCAGCAGGGTCTACCTGTTGTGAATTTGTGATTTTCTTGCAGAGGATAATACTTTATAGTTATATAGATGCCATCTTTTAGAAACGTTCTTCTTGAGGTTGTTTTTGCTGGTGTTACTCATAATACCTAAACTTACTTATAGTGAAAGGGATGAAAAGGAATTGCTTTTTTCTATTTTTAGTTTTATTTGAAGTATTTTACTTAGGTTTTTCTTATTTGCATGGGTATTTCACATCACGGGGGGGTAGAACACATAGGGTGGAAATCATTAAGCAAACTAGAAGTCTGAGGAAGTTTAATACTTGATGCTATTTTTTATTCCTTTTTCCAATGGCTTAGATTTCTGGTTAATACCTGTTTTAAAAATTAAACAGTTTTACAAGCATCCTATATGTAATTTTTTTTAATATTTTCTCTTTTTCATTGAAGGTGGAGATAAACTACGGTAACTAAAGTAAGATAACTCCGGATACTAATTTTGTTGTTAATTTAATTTCAAACCCATTAATTGCCTTAGTGGAAGTGAATTCTTCAAGTTTACCAATATGGCTCTGACCGTTACGTTGCTGAACAGTGCTTACTTACGTGGTAGATGCTGCAGGCACAAAGTTTTGCACCCCTTACTTGGACCTCTCCTCAGCGATTCCATGTCGAAGTTGTATAGCAGCTACAGGAGGCCAGGCTCACAGCCTGAGAAAAAACCATCTTGGCAAAATACTGATTTCAGTTTTAAGAAGGGCATTGATGCCTTAAAGACTCAGCTAAGCATGCTGAAGAAGGAGACCAAAGATTACTTAATAGGACCTAGAGGCCATCCATTCAATCAGTACCTGTTGGAACAGACAAGGGTGTTGTGGGAGTTTCGGAGCCAAGAAGATTTAAATAAATGGGTTATTTCCTCTGATGTAGAGATTGGAGGGAAAAGTGAAGTTTTCCTCAAATTGGGTAGGAATAACCAGGCTGCTCTGCTGTATGGAACCCTCAATACAGAAGTACCTCGTGATGGGGAGACCAAATACAGTGGATATTGTAGTATGAGAGCCAAACCGCCAGTGGTAAGTACAGCTTCATGTTTGCATAGCTTCTGTTACTTAATCAGAGAGCATTTTTGTGTAATCCCAGTGACAACAAGTAGACAATACTTAACTTCTTAGTCTGTTCTATTGTTTGTGACTTGGCACGAGTAGACAAGTAGAATCTTTTCTGGGCCAGAAACTTGGAGAGAAGAGAATATGAGTGAGCAAAATCAATGGGCAGATGAGAGGCAGATGAACGCTGACTAAAATGGTGACACTGGGTCAGGGGAAGGGAACAGTATGTTGAATCTCACCTGAGTTAAATTCCCAGGCCTGCTACTGACTTGTGCAAATGTGACTCAAACTTTCGCCTCCTAATTCTGAAGTAGTAGAGTGTATCAGTGCATCTTTATAATGCAGTTTGAAATCAGAGGGTGAAAATGTAAATACAAAGGCTCTTCGTTATTTAAGTAAAAAGGCTCAAAACTGGCAAAACCATAAAATCAAGTAGCCGCAGCCCTTGTATGAAGGTATTGATGATCTACGCATCCTATTACCTATAAGATGGGTTGGTAGAAGGACAGTTGATAGGTAACCATAGCAGCGCTGTAAAATAAAGGGGAAACCCCTGACTTCTTGGTGCTAATTTTGAGTTGGTTGAAGCAATTCTGGCCAAGAATAGCCGTGACCCCCACCCCCCCATCTCTCCAAGTGACCTTAGTGTAACTCTCTGAAGACTCTTGGGTCTGCCTATGTGCAAATCACACCACTGAGACTTTTAAGATCTTTGGAAAAAAATGCAGTTGGGCATTAGACACGCTTGCAATCTGTATCATTGTGCACAGTTAATGACAAAAAGTGTTGGAAAACATTAAATGCTTCCAGTGCTTATGTCAGTCTTCAATAAGGGAAGTTATCACAGGGGATAAATTATCCCACTTCTTCAATTTCTTGTAATCACCTCTGAATAATCTAGTACTGACCACAGAATATTAAACTTAATGAACTGCATTAAACTTAATGAACTACATAACTACTGATCCATCACTATAGGGTGTGCGTACTTGCCTGGTAGGGAATTGGGGCCTAGGAAGGGGGTCTGATTTCTGATAGTTACAAGATTGTGGTTTATAATTAAAGCATGAGTCCTCAGAGTGGTAATACTGCAGTCTGTGGGCTCTAATACAGTGGTGAAGGAAATTCAGTGAGATCAGCAGCTAGTATGATGAAAGAGTAACCCAGTTTTCACTATGTCACAGTAGATATTATTTGACATAATAATGAGGGCAGTGATCAGAGCAATAGTGCTCTGTTCTTCATAACGGAAGTTTCCCTTTATTAAGGAGGAATAATTCTATTATTTGTTAATAATTTGTAGGGATCTTTTGCTAGGAAGAAGTATTATGACTGGTCAAACTTCAACAGTCTGTATTTACGTGTCCGTGGCGATGGCCGACCTTGGATGGTAAACATTTATACAGACCCTTACTTCTCTCATCAAAAGGATGACCTCTACAACTACTTCATGTTCACCCGCGGAGGCCCATACTGGGAGGAAATAAAGGTGAACTCATGAGTCTTTCAAACTAACGAGACTGTCTCGGTGTCCTGGCCATAGCTCTGCGGAAGGGGGATTCTTTCAACACAGTTCATTTTTATTGCTGTCTATTCAGCATTGTTTCTGCTATGTGTCCTCACACAGACACGTGCCTTTGGCTTGGGAGCTCCCACAATTGTAAGTCACTGGATTGTGGGAGGGCCCACTGTGGCAATTGTACTAAAGATTTGATCCACCATATGTTCACCTAAACGTCTGCCGTTAGCTGTTACTGGAGCAATAGAATAGATATGGCGATTGAGGCTTAGCAGGTGTTGCCAGCAATATTCTCCGAGATAACCGCTTTATCTGTAATACAAATGGACGTAGGTTGGTGTAGGACTTGTACCCTGGGGCAGGATTTGCTCAGTCAAGAGGGTCAAAGGTGTGGTTTGTCATTTATGGCCTCTGAATCTGTGACACAAAATAATATTTGTAAGAAGTGGGAGTTTTGGTGCTTTTCTGATGAAACGTGGGGAACTTTTGTAATTTGCTGATGACAATGTTAAGGAGGTTTCGCATCCTTATGAACTGGCATTCGGTGCTTCATAATACTGTCATCCAGTCATGTGAGAACAGCCCACTGTTTCACAGATGAGGAGTCAGGAGGATGAAAATCCATGTGTCGTCGCTGGCTTGCACGTTTTCCTCTCACCCACCCCAGCCAACCCTCCTGTTTCCTCTCTCTTATCACAGCCCCTCCTCTTTCTTGCTCCCACTGCACTCAAAGTCATTTCTACATTATTCTGAACTGCTTTGCTAGATTATTGATGTCTCGGTATGAAGTTTGCGTTCTGAAATACACAGCTTGGGTACAGACGAGCTGTCGATACACGTGCATGCTAGACTTCATTAATTTCTATTTTATGTTGACATGTTATTGGAAGGAGATATTCTCGACGTAAACAGCAACCTTCTGCTGTGTCCTACAGAATTGTTACCTACGGGGTAACAATCCTGCGCGACGGCTACAAACGGCCACCACCGAACAGCGTCGGGCTGGAGCTGGCTGCGAGTGGTTGATGAAAGGGTTATTGTGGCCCATTTCTCTGTACCCAACTGGTGCTGGTACCAGATGTAGCAGAGTATTATTTCACTTACTAAAGCAGGCTTTTTTTTTTCTTAAGTTTTTATTCTGTCTACTGGTTACACTAAAGTCTGGTTTTGTTTTGTTTTGTTTCTGTCAGATTCCATTTTCCAAATTCTTTCTCTCCAGTCGGGGACGAGTCCAGGATGACCAGCATCCTGTCTGGTTAGACAAGGCAAGTTTTCTATAGGATTTATCTGTCTGAAATTTCCTTTCAGATTATATTGTCATGATATAGATAATTTACAAATCCTTTAATGTTTGTGAATTTGAAATTGAAGGGCCTCTTCTTGTTGTAAGGTACTTACTCTTGTGTGTTTGCCTTTGAATTTAAATTGTCCTACTTTGTGATAGCAGTGTCAGTTTACTTCAAAGTAGGTTCAAAAATATTTTTAAGAGATCTAGATAGCCAAGAAACAACTCACAACTTACTTAGCTTTTCAAAAAAAAAAAAAAATTTTTTTTGAGGAATGATCAAAGTGACTAAAATCTAAAGTGCCAGTTGGCACAGTACTGCCAAAAATAGTAAAAGTAAGTATCATAAACTTCCTTCCTGACAGAAGACTGTAAGGGATATTGTATTGTGAGATTTTATTTCAGGATATGCTGTATCAGTGACCTTGATGGTGAGAAGTAAACTGATGTATTTACAGACTCTTTTTCTTTTTTTTTTTCAGGATTTCTAGTCTAAGTATTAAGTAAATGTCATTGAGTGTTTTTTATTTTATTTCTACAAGTAGGTACACTAATTCACTGATTCACAGGAGGAGACATTGGAAAAAATTGTTTCTGTATGGGTTTTTTTGTTTAAATTTCAGTGACCCTCCTGTATGTAATTGAGGGGAGCTTAATAGCTAGTGACTACCAAAAGGAAAATAATCAATATTAGAAATATATATGGGGAGAAAATAAAAGGCCCATTACTTGAATCAGTGTTAGTCACCTAGAATGTTGCATTCAGTTCCTAATTGTCTTAATGAAAAAAAAAAAACAACCCCCAAAAAAACCAAACCCACAAAACACAAACCAAATCAGGAAAACGTTGAGGGCAATTCAGTGATTGGCAGCATGAAAACAATCATCTGTTTTAAAACAGAAGAAGTTGAGGCTGTAGAAAGCAAGTATGAATGGAGTGAAGAAGGTGGATCAACTACAAGAAATAATCTGGTTTATGCAAGTTGTTATAAAAGGCCTATGTTTAAATACAGGCACCGAATAATTTATCAGGATTTGGAATGTATAGTCATTCAAAACAGTAAATGAAAACATAAAGTTGTATATGGGGTGTTTAAAAATATTTACCAGGAGTTAAAGGGACAAAACAGTACTTGATCTAAGCATCCTCCACTTAATTGTCATTCATTATTATCTTATGCTTATTATTTCACAGTAAAAACGATGCACTTGCATATAATATGATGAAGTGTAATTTTACAAATGTATTTTAAAGAAACTTAAAAATAGGGGAAGCGGTGTGAAGGCAATTAAAGAAATCTTGATCAAACGTCTTGGTCCCCCATGGTGCTACCGCATGTTTTCGCAGGAGCGGCATTGTTAAACAGGAATAAAAAGGCAGGAAGTAGCCGATGTATCCAGGGCTTGCAAAGGAATAGATTCTTCAGAGCAGAGAGTCCAGGCGACTCCCATAGTCATCTATAACCGTATGAACCAGAAAGATGGAGCTTTAAAAACTCTCCAGGCTCCACCAGCCCAGGGGCCGATCGTAGAGCTTGCTTCTGGGGAAGAGGCGGCATGTAAAACATTAGAATGATCCGAGGAACGTCGATGCATTTAATTTCTTTAGCTTTTTTCTATTATTTATTTAGCATACGTGTGCAATATGTATTTAGCCTACAATTATTCACCTTTACCTGACACATCCTAGGCATTATTTTCCTGTGTGTACAGCAGTCCTTAAAGTCGCGGGTACGGCTCCGAGGTGCGCTTGGGGCAGGGCGTAGGGGCAGCGAGAGCTTACCGGGCGGCCAGCCGCGGGTCACCCAGCTTGTTGGGGGGCTGCGAGCACGGGAGTCTGGAAGGGGATTGGTGACAGGCAAGAGCCGAGCGAGCTTTCAGGCAAGCCACAGGCTGATAGGAAACATGCCTGAGCCACACAGATTTTTAGGGAATTTATTAGTTAAAGATTATTTTTTTAAGACAATGGAATAGTGGTGGGGGAGAATATTAGGGGAAAGGAATGAGGACTGTTCTTGTATTTAAGAACATTATGCTAATTGGGAAACAGTGGCTAAGAACCTTGCCTTAATATAAAACTTGGTAACAAAGTTTTATGCTCTTTAAAATGTTTGTTTTGGTGCACTTTCATGCTATACCAGATGTATGACTTGATCTAGAATCAAAGTTCCCCTTCATCCTTAATTACATTGTTTGTGTTTCCTGCTCACGTAAGAATTATAACAGGCTTTATAAAAATGTGTTTGTACGCCCAGTCGTGATGAAACTGGCACTACACAAACCTCAAAGGATAAAAATTGCAGAGTTGCTTTAGGCTCAGGCCATTTTTAATAACGGGTTCAACACGGTGGTAGAAAGGCAGACGTGAGGTCGTTTCCCACGGGGGTCTGTATTGAAAGTGTGGTAGTGAGTGTTCAAGCCTTAGGGAATAATGCTGCGCTTCGAACAAATACCACTGCTTCCAAACAATTCCTGGCCCTCCACTTTAAAATGTGGAAGTAGTAGATACAATTGTGTTTGATTGTGACATTATAAATACTGTTTTAATGTATGTGTCTTTTAATTAGATTAGCACCCTTGGATTCACAATTGGAGATAAAGTAGATGGTCCGTTCCAGCTGGAGATTGATTTTATTGGCCTAATAAACGATAGAGCTCATACAGAAGAATTTGCCTATGAAATGTACGATAAGAACCCTCACGTCTAAGTTGGGCTGGCGTCCTTTGGGACGTTCCTCAGATGCTTGGTTCATTTTTATAAAACACTTCTTAACACGTGGCTTACAACAACTTGAAGATTCAGTGTAAGCATTAAAGAGAGAAGCACGTGAAGCATTGGCTGTAGTAATCTGACTAGAGTGACACCCTTGGCATCTTTGAGCTGCCAAATACAGAATCCTGGAGAGACTGTACATACATGGACTGGAACATAGCCTGAGGAGAGTTGTGATGCGTTCTTACAAAGTAGTAACTGTTGACTGGGTAAGTTTTGGCTTCTGTCCTGACCTTTACAGAAATAAAAGTATTTCATGAGCTTGTTGTAGTTCTTTTTTGTACAACACTTTCATTTTCTACATTATACAGTTTGTAGACAGTTGTAAGACACTTATATCCACCAGTTTTAAACTAGAAAAAGTAAGTTGAGAATTAATACCCTGAGGAACGGTGTTTAAGTGTGACTCAGCCGCTGAAATTTACAAAGAGCGGCACCAGCGGTAGAAAAGGCTGAAGTGTTTCAACCTTTGGCTTTGGCTCCTCTGAATGACTAAAAAAAGAAAAAGCTACCACTGCCAAGATTGAAGCAGTAGCTATGCAGTGGGCTCGGCTTTTAGTTCAGAGCTGTTTGTTGACAGTCCTACAGCTTTGCAGAGCTAGGGCTGTTGAACAGAGGCAATGCTCCAAGGGTGGGTTGGGGGAAAGCCCCATCGCTGTCTGCCCAGCTCGGTTAGCACCATGGCAGGGCAGGTCCCATCTCGCTTGTCTGATGTGTGCAACTAGCTTAACTCGGCCGTATTGTAAAATGTCGCAGCCTCTGCTGGTGGCACGGAAGCTCAATACCTCCCTTTTTCTGAGAAGTCTGGCTTTCGGTAATATGAGAAACACTTTCAGCTGTCACAAACTTAGTCCGATCAAAGCACTGACCTCTGCTGCAGTGACCTGGTTTAAGGGTACTTTACAAATATTAAATGTACCTATATTTTCTGTGGAAGAGGCCACAATAAAGCAAGCTGAAGCAGTGTCTTATACTATCATTTTCGTCTTGCACAGAATTAAATAGCTTAAGAGCAAAAGAGGGGTGATGGTTATCATTTCTAAAGATAGCAAAACAAACGTGCATTCATAAAGTGGTAGGCAGGCTAATCGGTAAGGAAAACTCGTCACAAAGAGAGACGCTGAGTAGTAAATACAAGTGTGAACAAAACTAGTGCTACACTAAGGAGGTAGTTATACATAGTACACTAGGTGATAGAGAATAGGGACCTTAAGGCTCATCTAGTTCTAACCCCCCCAGTGATAAACAAGATATGTACAAAATATTTATTTCCCCCCATTAAGTTTATATATAAAAAAAATTGCTTGTTCTTGACATTTCAGCATATATTTGATAGGACACTAAATTCACAGAAATAATTATTTGCTCACAATTCCAGCTGAAATTACAACTGCTGAATTACCTTTCCAGTTCCATGTATAATAAATCCAGACAGCTCTATGTATTTTTTTTTAAAGTAACAATAACAACAGCTTTTAAATCTAAGGTACTGAATGTGCCTAAACACTACTGAAACCTCTTCCAAGCATCGTAGAGATGAAAAGCAGAATTTTGTTAACATCTGCTATTTACCATAGAAAGGAACAAAACAACCATAACTGTTCAAAGCATGCAGTTGGCAAAGCTGCTTTTCAGTTGTGACTTTTTAAAAAAAATATTATTTTACAATTATGTTATGCTGTAAACTTTTCGTTTTCCAGAGAGCTTGCGTATTTTTTCTTTTCTTGGAAATTCCCTACTACTCCATAGGCATGCAATTAGAAGTTCGGAATAATTGCTGTAACAGTTGCGACAGAATTTCAGGATTGATTTGGACAACAGGGCAAGCGGACGTCTCCAACTCCTGTAATTTACCAGTGGAAGGTTTTGAAGCTTGCTGTCCGAAGTGTGCATTCTCGGGGGTAACAAATGCGTTCTGGTGGAGGAGCCTGTCCTAAGTTGCAAGGAGGCTTCTTGGGCATCTTTTTTCCACTTACTCACATTTTCTGCTTTAACATCTTTTAGTTAAATGAAAACATTATTAAGCAACTAGAGATAGTTCTAAGCTCCTGAAGGTTTAGAACTCTCCTCTTGTTGGAGAAATTGATCACTGAAATGTTACGCTCAGATGCATTTTAAGGTCTCATTCAATGCTCTCTGGATTCCAACAGCAACCTGAACCATACACAGACAGCACAAATATTTACATGACAGGAACACTATTTACAGTGATTTCTTAGATATTTCTTATTCCTCCTAACCCACAGATAGTCCTCTACGGTTTCCGAGAGCCTGAGCCTTTTTCTTTTTTCTCTCTTGCTCATGTTTCTCACGCCTTTCTTCCCTGAAGGAGAAAAAGAAGAGAGACAGACCATATCAAGTTATGTTAAAGGTAGAGACACAAGCAACCAAGGGAACCTGAAGCTGACCGAGGCTTAACATCTATTTAACCAGTGTGCTGCATTTGCCATGGGCGGAGGGAACAGCTCCATTTTGGACTGAATCCAAACATTTAGGCAAATACTTCTGCTTAGACGTACAGGTCTAACATTCAAGGTAACAACATGTCAATACCCACAGCTTCTTCCAAGGTGAAGGTAAATCTCCAAACGCTAGAATCGATAGCTTTCATAGAGTAAGAGTCTATCCGATTCAGAGCTGCCCTCTTTCTTGGCCTTCCTGATACTGCACAGACTATTGGAGGCAAAAATTGCTTTAATATAAAAGTATTCCTTCCTGAACTGCATATTTAAATCCTAAAAAGATAAATGAGTCATCATATTATTTTAAATAACACTATTCATAAAAAGCTAATGGTGTACTAACCTTGTCTGGAGACGCGGCTGTTTGTAATCTTTCTTATGTGAAGAAACGCTGCTACCGACAGACTTATTTAGGACAGTATTTTCTTTAGATTCTCCCCAAGGTTTTAGTCGACCTACAATTTAGTGGTAAGAAGAGAGACTATTGAATTACTAGTTCAGTAATTGTGCGCTTAACTTCTTATTGTGAATTTTATACTAGCTAGCCTGATTCTTTGCTGCTTGACTTTAAGATGAAATGCCTCTTCAGCTGTATTATCAGTTTCACCAGCCCGTTCCCTACAAGTAGTTTTTCTATAAGTAGTAACATGTGACTGTATTTATAAGTAACACTCACTACACAAAGTTCAGCTTCGCACACAACAGTGCACTTTTAAAAAAAATAAAATAAAAATAAGCCTAATTTTGCAAAGGAATATCTCATATTCCCTGTACATAGATCTATTCAGTGGAATACAAGGACGTTTATTCTTTTATTTATGGGCTTTTGGTCATAAAGACTTATTCTTCAGCAGGGAGGCTCTTAGGTAGAAATTTAACATCAGGCCACAGACTGTGTGGGAATCCAGAGAGGAAGGGCAAGGGACAGGAAGAGAGACTGAAAACTTTGCTGTATTGTGGTTTGTATCAGTGCCTGACTTTATGAGCAGTTGGGTATAAGGGGTATGACCAACACAAACTGCGCAGGATCACAGTACCTTTATGTGGCTGATACCGAAGCGGCCTTGAGAGACTTGCTTTGAGATCAAATGTCTTCTTTGTGCTTGTGGGTTCTGCAGAGCGAGCTGCAAACTTGAAGGGGGTGACGACTACAAAAGGCATCGAGATATCATACTTAATTACAGAAGCAAGAACATCCCTGTACATAGCAAGTTGGAAAGTGCCTGTGAAAACCACCTTACAACTATCGAGACCAAAGAGCCATTAAATGCTACCATCTGCTGCCTCTAAAGGCAGAATTGCACAAATACAGCCCACTTGAAATAGGGAGCTTTCAGGTCTGGAGAGAGCAAGAGTTGTAGAGCATTAGCCCTTTTGCTCTCATTATGCTACGTAACAGCATATATAGCTCCCTGTATTTTTTTTTAGTCCTTCAGAGGAAATTGTGTTTCCTAGTCTCTAGGCTTATTTGGAACCAAGTGGATTTTCACATTAAAAAAAGAAGCATTCTTCTGGAACACACCAGCTTCTGATCAGTAGTGGAACTTTTCATTCCCCCTGAAAAACATCCATATTGTCATACAGCAAGACAGGCAACTCTGGGTTCTTGACCTGTGCTAATGTCCCTGTGATGCCAGGGTATCCACTGCTGGATAGCAGAGCTGTGCTGGTACAGAGATCGTTAATAATCAGAAGACTTCCACTTTTTCTTACAGAACTTTAGTTCCAGACTTAATCAGGGTTGCTGCGGCTGATAATAACAGGTTGTCCTAAAACACAGCTAGAAGCCTGGTGCATGCCAATCCCACAAGGAGAATGAGGCCTCCGAGAAGGCATCAGGAACTCCTCTCACTGCAGACAGGATCTCCCTGTACCCGTTATATGAATCTTTTGCTACGTAGTCCCTAAAGGGTCTAGAATGATTTCTATCCCCTACATCCTATATTAGGCTTTTCTGTAGGTAGCTAGGTATCATATCTCTAAGTCTAGCACCTAACCATTTTAGTCAAACACTGGAACAAAGAAACTATGCAGTTTCTAAAGAATCAGTCATAAATTAGACAATGAAATTACAAGGTGGGTCTACATAACATGAGGTTATAAAACATTTATATAATAATTCAATAAGACAAAAGTCTTGATCTGAAAAAGCCAAGTATTTACCATCCACTTTACTCTTTGATGCAGTTAGATCATTATTGCTTGCATTTCCCTTGCTGTTTTTCCAGCTTAGCTTGCAGCTGCTTTGGCTATCAGGTGTGCAGATCTCCTCCAGGTATGGAGACATCCTAGAGGGAGTCTTGGTAAGAGAGCGTTTATGCTCATTATCTTTTGTGGCTTCCGAGAACCTGAAAATTATTAGAAATACAAAGACACAATTAGCCACCTACAAGCAATGTAGGCAACATGACAGAATACAGAAATGTCTGCATTCTACCTTTCTTACAGGTAGAAAGTTTTACCGTGTATAAGATGTTCACAGCTTATGCATAAACTGCACTAAAAATACTTTTGCTGGCAGTTTTCGCATTAGGAGCCACCATCAATAGCAGTAAGTAATATTAGGAATTACAAAGAACTGGCTTTCTTGTTATTTTGGAGAGCAAATATATTTGGATATAATAAGCTAGTAGATTTTTTCGCCAACAGATATGATTTACTTTGGATTTGAATTCTGTAGTAAAACATTTATATAAATACTGTTAATCTGAAAATTCAAATTAAGAAAAACTAAAAGAAAATTAACTAACAGAAAGATCTACAAGAGGAAGAAGCTGGAAATTTTAGTCAAAACACACAAATTACCTGCATACCAAGACACACACATGCTGTATGTATGTGTGTATATAGACAGACATTTTTAATGTGTATGTATACATACATATATATGTACTTATATATACACATACGTAAGAAAATTCAAAATCTTGCATGAAGCAATAGCCTTATCAAAAAGGTACTGAGAATAAGCTGAAAGCCTGCAAGATATGAAAAGACAGTGAGTAAACGTTGAAGAAAGCTATGTTTTGAGGGCTAGCAAGTTTTTGGATGAAGTGCAGCTTGCAAGATCCAGCTCAGCACATCTTTGGACAAATGGAATGGAAGCAAATTCTAAAAGTTGTGTTTTGGTGTACATGTTGCTAAGAGTCAAGTAGGGCTGCAGTGCAGACAATAAAGATCATCCAACCAGAGGCAGAATGAATATTGGGTTTGTTTGTTGTTATCTATTGAAATCAAAGATAGCACATTCAAAGTAGGAACAAAACCAGTAAGATTATGAGCTTGATTTTTTACAAGGGATCTGTAATCTTCACCTTTGAATAGCAAAAGAACTGTATGCAAAAATTACAAATCCCATAATTATTTATTAGGCGTTGTCAATATTGGAAGTCGCACTGTCTGACTTAAAAATACCACCCACCCCACCCCACCCCCCTTATTCATGGACAGAAAAGTCCCGGCAGCTATAATCTTGGCATGCAAAAGTTGAGAAGGGAAGGTTATCAGAAAAATGGAAAGTAACACAACTGAGACATGAGATTAAATGGATATTGTTAGCAGGGGGAAAAGGATAAGGGTAAATTATAGAATGTCTAAATTTGAACTTTAGTCACTGTGGAAAGTTAATAAACTAAATAGAGTTGGAATTAGTACAATAGTTAGAAACCAACAAAGAAATAGTAGAGACAAGGACTCTCACTGAAAAGAAAAGTGGGCAAAAGGGCATTTATCGATAAAGTACCATGTGGACTGTCCTTTTGATTCTTTCTTTTAAAAGGTTTTTTTGTTCAAGACTTTAGAAATATTAGTAATAAGCAAATAAAATTTACCGATAACAAAAGTTCAGGAAATATTAACATAATAGAGAATTAGATTACTGTGTAGGAATAATGAAGTGAATGTAGTGTTTTAAAAGGAAATGAGATGAGGTTTAATAGCATTGAGTATGAGCTCATTCATTTAGCAATTCATCACGACTTCCTGGTGTCAACTTGGTTCCCATCTGCTAGAAACAATCTGCTTATAGTAGTCAATCACAAGATGAGCCCCTGCTGCAACATGGGGCGGGGGGAAGGAAAAGAGGGTACCTGAAAAAAAACCCAAATGATGAGTCCATTGCGAGACTCACCTGGAATACTGCGTACAGTTCTGGTTAAGTAATCTCAAAGATAAATTAATTCAGATATAACAGAGACTATTAGGTTGCCTGACAAAATGGAAAGCCTAACACAGTAAGAGAAGAAAAATGATTTGGCTTGGTTGGTTTAGCAAAATGAAGGCTGAAAGAGAGGCAAGATTCCTCTACCATCAGACATCAAAATGAAGAATAAACATAGGAATAGCACAGTAAGGCTTAAACAAGCCATAAAGGTAGACTGAAAGTTAGTAATCACAATTAGTCTCATGTAGTTCATGTTTGGAATAGAAATAATGTAGGCAAATCAGTCAGTATTCATTATTTCATGTGTATCATACCAAATTGCTCACTGGTAGTTTTGGTTTGTTCTTTTTACCTGACATTCATCTTGGCTGTTGAAAGGACAGAAGGATTAAATGAAGATTTCCTAGATAAGATACTCCGATTGGCAGCATTCAGAGAACTGCGTGGTGAGCGCCAGAGGTTACTAGGAGTGCAGGTGGCGGAGAATCTGCCTCTTTCTGGATTTGGGCTGAATAAAAATGCTTTGCCACTGGTTTGTTTCTAGGGAAAAGCAAATCATGAGTTAGCACACTCTGCTAAAAATTTATCAGAAAAGTGGCTAAGAGGAAGGGAAAATACAGAGTGAATCGGAAGCATACAGTCTCTCCAGTTTTTCCCTTTTTTTCTTTAAAAGCATATTTTAAACACAAGCAGTTTTATTATTATTAAATTGATCTGAAAACACATACCTTAGAATTGTTATGTGGAGTGCCTTTTTCTGATGTTCTTAAGTGATTTGATTTTTTGGCCAGCACCTGCCAAAAATAATTTGTCTTAAGCATACCTTGATACACTGTATGCCATAGAAAAGAGAAATGTAGTGTTCAGGAGTTTAAGTGTTACTTTGGACTATCAGTAAGTCCATTGACATATTCATTCATATATTCATTCATTGACACGACTGTCACTTTTCTAAGGTCTGCCACACTCAGAGAGGCCCTACTAGCAGCTTTCACCCATGCAAGCGTGAAATACAAAAACTTGAGAATTGGGGCCACTGAGAACAACATATATTGCATATATTTTAAAGGAGAGTCATATGCAGTCATTGGACAATGGTTCTTTAAGGCACAAAAAAGGAACTTAATATTTAATTCCCGCTCTTTGAAAAATAACCCATCCCCTTGGTTAAGTTCTGCAGCAACTCAAACAGTTGTAAGCAAAAGCTCCAGGAGATCCTTCACAAAAGTAATCGTGACATAATTATTTTTACTCAAAACTGACAAGTTATTTGTTGGTTCCTATAACTATTTATAGCCATACACTGTTAATATATAAAAACTTGTATAGCTGTACAAATTATATACAAGTAACTGTCTATAACTAGTTATATAGGACTGCAGTTAAATTTCACTGATCATGACATTCCACTGCATGTACACATGACCAGCCACTTACTGCTCTAAAGAGACTCTATAGGACTTTTACAGAGAGGCTCTGGAGATAAATGAATACGGGAATAATTAATATCTTCCTGTGTTATCACTTACTTTGACTTCGTTGAGAGAACTGCTGCAGTTTTCAATCATTCTTTTTTTCCTCTCAATGTAGTCAGCAATAGATTCCATTTTCTTGAAGTGAGCCTCATGCAACTTTTTGAAGTCTAAGAAGTTCCGAAAATAAAGAAGTCACATATCTGATAAGCCTCTAAGAAGTTTACTACTTAATAGAAGAATCTTGCAAAACCTATCATTATGGCCTCAAAAAACTGTATCCCTCTAATTAAAGACTGCATATACACACGTAACCGAACAGTATGAAATAGAATCTACTTCACCAGCTACATAGCCAGTAACTGGTGCATGCTCTGGAGAATTATAGAATCATAGAATGGTTTGGGTTGTAAGGGACCTTTAAAGATCATCTAGTCCGACCCCCATATTCTGCAGTTAAAAAAATAAATACTTCCAAATTTTAAATGAATGAATGTATTTTACAAAGTGATGAAAATGAGCTAATACGTAGTAATATGGCACAACAGTAGTATTTATAAAGTGAAAACTAAACAAGCAGGAGTAATAGCATGTCTTCCTGCTCTTTGTTGTTTTGAAAATCATGAATGCAAGTATTATATCCAAAAGACATCAAAGTGTTCAACAAACCAGTTTTATAACATACATGCGAGTCATTTACTACTATGAGTTTACAAGCTGAAAGATATACCTTAAAATGTAACCTTTGGTAATTTTTTTGTTTGCTTGTTTTTTAAACAGAGGATGTTCTCTTCTTCAAGCAGAAATAGAAATTTGGGTTGTAAAAAAACTAAGTCTCCCTTCACACACAGACAATACATCTAGATGGTAGGTTATCTTACTTGGTGTAGTAGCTTTCATTCCTGTTTTCCCAGACCTAGATGCACGGCCTGCATATAAAGGGATCTTCCCTCCTGTGTGATGAGCATCACCTGGTACAGTAAGGTTAGACAAAATCATTAGAACTGCTGGAAAATATTTTAATGTCATCACAACCTTTTAAAAAGTATTTGTTCCAAAACACACCTTATCTCCTCAAAGTGGGTTTAGGTTTTGAGAAATAAAAACATCAGCTGGAATAGATATGTCCTAAGTCTCTCAAAAGCCTTTTAAATGGTATGTCAGTAACAGCACGTCTTGACAAACTACAAGCCCAGCACAAATCTTACAGTCATACTACGTTATTATCTTTTGATAGTAAAGTATTTTACAGGGGAAGTTAACAAGAGAACTATGCTTGTGGTAAGCAAAAACAACAGGGTTTGATCTGTTTAATAAGCTAGTGTTTTTTAAATGTTGATAACAAAGAAGAAATACCTTTTGGCCAGCTTTTCTGCCACTGCCTTACATACGTATACAGAGTCTAACTTCTTGTTATCATCTCTGCTCTCAGGTGTAGTATTAAGCTCATGTTCACATTTTAATGATTAGTTTTATTTTATGAAGGAAAAAAAAAAAAATCAGGTAAAGACTTCACATTGGGTCCAGTATTTGCATATCAAAAGCACACATTTGCTTTTCTATTAATTCACATCCCTTTTAAAGTAAACTTGGATGACCTCAATATATTGAAAGAAATCCTCACTGGAAGCAAATAATGAAAATAATTGTTGAAAAAAATCAACTTTTCAACACTAAATGCAGACATAGTATTTTTCTGTCACACAGCTCTTGCTGTCTGAAATTACTGAAAAAAGGAAAAACCAAAAAGAAAGCAAAAACCCAGAAAGCAGTACGGATACTTATAATTACAGTTATAGGAAGAGATCAGTACTGTGCCAACTGTCAAGATGAATGCTGCCTCAACCAAAGCATCCTCTATATATTCTATTGCTTCTGTTTTTAAAGGAATCTTCATTTTCTAAATTAGTTTCAAAATTATAGATGGCCTCCAATACGAATGTCCTTGCAAATTCTCCTGAACAGTAAGAATATCTGTAATACAGCTCAAGGACTACGTACACTTAGTCTAACAGGAGCAAATAATGGTACGTATCTTATTTGACAGGCCCACAATATCAATAAGTGATCAGATTGGGCAGACAAACTCATTTCTTCATGTCAGCTGCATGCACAAAGGAGGGGGGAGAAATGAATTCATATTTTCAGTGGCATCATGTTTGAAGGTCTGAAAAAGCCACCAGATGGAAAAATGATCCACTGAAATACATTCAGATATTGTTAGGCAGTTTAAACAAATTATAAAGGATTCTGTCTGTATGTCCTTTTCTAGTGATTTTACTCCTGGGAAGAAAATGACAAAACCTGTTCATCTATAGGAAAAGAAAAATGAAGCATAAGGAAGGAAGCTCTCCCTTTCTTGCCACTTTTTAGAGGAGTTGAGTAGAATCTCAAGGGTATTCCAAAAGGCACTGATCCTAAACGAGGTGCAAGACTCAAATACACTCAGATCTTCGAGAACTCCACTAAAACATCAGCTCCCGAGTTCTGAAGTCAAAGCCGGCAGACTTCCTACATTGCAGCATTTGTGGATTTGTGTTACAGCATGTTAAACAACCAAGTACAGTCTTGTACGAGTCAAATGAGACAGAGTTTTTCTGGTATCCCCAAATAAGCTACTGATCACCAGGCATGCCACAAAAATCTTTGCAGACACAATAAAGTAACCAAAAGGTGCAAAAAGTAGTACAAATTACTAAACTTACTTTTTTGGAATTTTCTACTTACATTCTTCTCCACTGCTTTTAGTAGAAGTTTTCTCTGGTTGTTCTTTCTGACAACCATCCGTCCCTGGATTCTCAATAGCTCTCTTTTTAGTTACTCGTTCCTCATTTTGGAATACCTTCTGTCCCTTTTCCTGCTCACCCCGAGGCACTTCATTTTCTTTCATTTCAGAATGCTCCTGCAGTTTAAACATGCTTCATTTAAAGTTTGTTCCAACCAGATACAAAGAAAGGCTGCTGCTCTGAAAACAGTCAGTGGAACAGACTGCCCAGAGAGGTTGCATAGTCTCCATCCTTAGAGGTTTTCAATATCAGATTAGATAAAGCCATAAGCGTTGTGGTCTAACCTCATAGTTGAGCCTGCTTTGATTGGGAGATTGAGCAAGAGACTTTCTGAAGTCCAACCTGAATTAATCTGTGAAATACTATCCTGTTATTTCACAAACAGATCTGTATTAGAAAGCTTTCACCTGCACAGCTCTAACATTTTAGTATAAAATTGCCTTTATTGACAAATGTTAATTATTTACAAGTAAAAATAAATTCACTGGCTATGTTACTTTTTACTATTGTAGCTTTGGTTACTGTGCAATTCTCTAACACTAACAGACTAACACTCCTCATCTTTTCATTTCCCTCCTCTAACTCTAAACTAGTAAGGTCTTTCACACAGTTCTTAGTTCACCCACTACTTGCATGCAGTTCTAGAGAAAAATAATTCTACCCCCATCCCACTTTTAAACTTCCCCTCCCTCAGTCATACAACCATGAATAAAGAACCCACTGAGAGGAGTGAGAATTAAAAAATTGTGAGGTTTAGGCAATCATCCCCTTTCTGTTAATTTTTTCTATATAAAGGAAGTGAAAACAGCCTTATTTTGGATAAATTATGAAACTAGTCTAATATTCAGAATACTATGATGAACTAGTGAAAGCAGTCTTACATTCAGCTGAAGTGTTTGGAATTGTATATTTCTTAGAGGAATTTAATTTATTTCCTTGCAGTAATGACTAACAAGTAATCTCTGTTCATTATGGAATAGCATATAGTCAAGATAGACAAAATCAGTGCTACAAAGTACAGAAGACCAGTACCAGAACATTTGCATACAAAATTCTTATATATATATATATATACACACACACACACACATATATACATAAAATGTATACCACCTGCTAAATGGTGGTAGAAAAAAATCAAGTGTTTAAATTATGCTTAGGGGAAGGGGGGGGGGAGTGGCCAGCACATGAAACCAAGGAATGCAAATCACCTCTTTCTCATCAGAAAGCCTTCTATTTTCTTCACTAGTATTAGTTTCCTCATTGGAATTCCTCTTTTTTCTGGTTATTTTTTTTTCTTTACCACGTCTTTTTGTAATAAAACTCACTGAATCAGGCATATTTTCCTCCTGATTGCTCAGTTCATCTGATTTGATGGAAGCAGATCCACTTTTTTCAGAGTCCTGTAGCAGAAAAATACTATAATGTGGAACATATCTGACACAAACATAAATTAGATACTCCAAAAAGATAGTTTCAATTTTATTATTGGAAAAAGTATTTCACACAGAGGAAAAACAGTAGCATGCCATTTAGTAGCATAGTAATCAAGAAATTGGCAATATCGAGATTTCCCTAAACATCAAACCTCATTATTTGAAGACTTTAAAAAGAAGTCCTACAGTTTTTTTATACAGCATTTTAATAAGATTATAAAAAACTATTTTTAAAAAGTTAAGAAAATAATACATTAAGAGAGGAATACAGAAAACATCACAATTGTATCACTTTCATTATAGTGCCAGTGTAAGTAAATTGTAGTAGATGCAAAATGTTTTCCAATTGTGTATCTAGTCCCTTTCATCTGGGCATACAAAATGAATAAAATATTTTTATATTTGGTACTGACTAGTGTCTGGAGCTAAACAGGCAAGGATTAAGATTTGTTCAATGGAAATTAAATGTTAGTGTTCACAGATAATCATTTTGTACCAATGCTGAGAAACACATTGTTAATTTTGGCAGCTGAAAGGAAATCAGCTTTGGGTCATATAGCAGGCCACTTCAAAGCTAATACTAGCACATCTGTTTCTATCAGTACATGAGTGCACTATTAAGGTACTATTAAGAAAAAAGTATTGTTATTACAGTTCACATCACGGTAAAAAACAACCTTCAGTACATGCACCGCTCTACTAATTACAAAGTTAGATCTATCTCTTTTAAAAAGAAAGGCTGATTTATCGTCTATTACCATATTTTCATTTTCTTGTTTTGTTCCATGAAAGTGTTGCTTCAGTGCTTTCAACAATTTGTCTGCCTGGGGAGAAATCAAAACAACATATGAACTAAATATTGCATTAAATCATCAAACAAAAAACTGCATAAACCCAAATAGTGTCCTATAAATTGATGCAACAAACAAGCAGAACATTTCCAGAATCCAACGGAATAAGACATGCCTAGAGCTTCATTCAAGTCAGTCAAATTAGAGCAAATCCTTAAGGCCACAGATAAATACGTAGCATATTCTCCACAGAGGCACAAAGACAAATTTCCCTGACTAGGTTTCTTCCGGTCCGTCTATTTTCCAGAAAGTTTTATTGTTCAAGGATGAATGAGACTGACTGTTTTTAGCAGCACTGCGTAGCTGAACATGAATTAAAATTGTATCAAATTTCTGCAATAACTTCTGTCTTGCCCATACTACATGCAAAGCATTCTTCTCATCCCTTGCATATATTCAACAGTAATAGCAATAAAATAACAACAAAAAAACTACATCAAAGACTCTTAAATACCTAATTGGAAAGGTCAGCATAAAATCAAACCTGAACTAGAAGATAAGAACAAAATAACCCAGAACTAAAACCCCAAGCAGAAGTCTTAGTCCTGTCAGGACAATGAGTTCCTTTGTCCACCCAAGTCGTGGATCTTCTTTCTTTTAAGGCTTTATGCCTTCTCCGACGGGTAGCGCAGCAGCCTGACTGCTGCCGAGTGATGTACTGACAGTGCCTACCAGGAGAGATCAGGCCACTGTCATAAATCTGTAGCTCTAGGCAAAAGAGATCGGTGCACGCTTAAATTTCGCGTTCTTAACCACGATTGGTAAACAAACACACGCACTCTCGTCCCTTGAGGCACGCTGTTGGTACTATTCTTCCGATTCCCAGTCATTAAAAAACCCCACAACTATCCGCATTAGGGGGGAAACAGCGCGGTAACCCCTCGCGGACGCAACCGGTAGCCGGCAGGGGCAAACCGGGACCAAGCGGCAGGGGGCCGCGGGCGGCCCCCGTGGGGTGCAGCGTGGGGCAGCCCCACACCTCCCCTTCTCGATGCCTCTGGAAAAACAGAGCCCCGCATAACCGACTTTTTCTTTCAGTATATGCCCGTCACGAAGGCGTACGGACACAGCGCCTCGCGTTACGGGAGGGAACTAACGACCAAGACTAACGACGTCCCGTTCTGGATGAAGGGACGCTTCAGTGCAAAGCTACCACGGCCACCCCGCAGGCCCGCGCCGTGTCCCTGCCAGCAGCGCCGCCAACCCCAGGAAGGGACGGGGACTGAAGGCTCCGTCAGCGCGGTACCCAAAACGACAACAACGTCCGTGGGGACGGGTGGGGCACGTTCCCCGCACGACACCCACTCCCCTCAGCTCCCGGCCGGGCAGAGGGGGAGCCCCACAGCCGGGGCCGCTCTTCGGAGGGCAGGTGGGAACCCAGAGCTTCCTCCACCCGCCCCTCGCTCAGGTCCACAGCGCCGCTCCCTCCCAACCACGTCCGCTACCCCCGCCTCACCCGGAGGTTGGCCTTCAGGCCGGCAGCCTTTGCAATCTGCTGGAGCTCGACATATTTCAGCGACTCCAGCTGCTGGAGCGAAGAGAGCGCCATAGTGGCGCCGACCCACCGCCTCACTGGCACCAACCGCTGCACTTCGAATCTCGCGCTCAACTGACACGGCGCGCCTTGTCCCCGCCCCCGCCGTTCGAACTCGCCCGCCGTGCCAGGCCATTGGCTGGACGAGGCAAAGGGGTCGGGCCCGGGGGCACGGAAACCACCAATGGAGGCGCGGCCACCGAGGTGTGCTTTTTTTCAAACGTGATAGGCGCTCCCGGTGAGGAGAAGCCCTGCCCTCTCCTGCTTGATTGGGCGACGAAATGACTCGGTGCGGTCCATTTTCCAATAGTCTCGGGCGATGAGGATTGATGTATCCGTTCCCCAGTGGCAGTGCAGATCTTGAAGCGCACGCCAATTGTGAGGCCGGGAAGGCGGGCGCCGCGCTTGAACGCGGGACGGGAGAACATGGCGGTTCGCCGGCAGCTGCAGGAGCTCTTCCAGGACCCGCAGCTCAGCGGGGCTATCACTGTGGAGCGGCCGCTGTCCTCCGCCGCTGCCACATGGGTCTTGCGGTCGCCGCCTTCCTCACCACCTTCCCCGCCGCGAGTCGCGGCGCCAGCGTCGCCAGCGTCGCCACCGCGGCGGCAGGGGCCGCTGCCGGAGGAGTGCGCCGTGTTCCAGTGCCGCGGCTGCTGGGCGGTGCTGGGGGACTCGCTGCACCTGTGCGCGCAGGAGGAGCGGCGTCTCGGCCTCCTCGTCTGCTTCAGTCAGTACCCGCCTGGCGGCCTTGGGGCGGGGGGGTGCCCGGCCCCACCTGCCGCCGGGCAGGGCTGGGCCCCGCGGGGAGGGCGGAGGACCGTGCTGTCCCCCCGCCCCCGGCGGGCCGCCGACCTTCCCCCGGCCCTGGGGGTCTGGGCTGGGCTTTGCATTAGGTGTCCTGCGGCAGCGGGGTGGGAGGGCGCGCCGCTGCCTTGCGCGTGTCCCGGGAGGCCGGGGTGGGGTGGGGTTGATCCGGGGGGTGTCGGTTTCAGCGGGTCTGTCTTCCTCCTCAGGAGTCACGAACGATGTGGCCTGGGAGGACTCGCTGATGATCGGCCTGGAGGGAGCCCTCCTGGGATGGTGCGTAGCTCACCTGCTTCTTGCTTTTGGCCTCGGGCCTGCCTGGAACAGTCGCCACGGTAAATCGCGTGGGCAAAACCGGGCTTCTGCGAAGCTGGGAGCCAGGAGCTCCTCTGACTTGTGCGCTGGGGTTTCTTAGGCGCTTGGTAAACTCGGAAGTGCTTTTTGTACCCGTGCTTCATCGTTTCGGATGGAGCAATCTTTTGTAGGTATGTAGCTTTCATTCTTGTCAAAATCAAAAACTTTGCTGCTCTAACCTTTGTTGGTGGAGGGGAACATTTGAGCAATGCAGTAAAAGACAGCCTAGCCTTTAGTTCTCTTTTTTCTGCTCCTTCTCTAAAAAGTGTATTACCTAAATTAAAGCATCTCCGTTGGGGATTTGCCTTTTTTTTTTTTTTTAAATACTGAAAATGAGTTAACTTCTGCTGCTCTATTCATGAGCCTGCAGTTAGCAACGGGTTTGGTAACTGGGATTAGTCTGATGGGAAGGATGTAAATATCACCTGAGGACTTACAGAACCAGTAGTTTGTTCAAATGGTGTTTAAAGGGTATTTTACAAACTATAAGGGCTGGGAACTTTTTCAATATAAGACTTGCCTTCCCCCTGTCCGTCACCCCGTTCCCCCCCCCCCCCCATCTGCATGTGGCAATAATCTGTTTTATCAGGAGGAAACTTCACATCTATGACCTGGCACAGGCATTGTTTTACCAGTTAAATCATGTTCGAGTAGTATAGCCTAAACCACTGTGTGATAATAACACATGCATTTTCTTCTCTAATTGCATCTTCAGCAAGAGATTATTTCTTGCACAACATGCCCAACTTTTTATGTTCGCGTTCTCTTTGTAGGATTTCTTTAAGGGGAAAGCATTATTATGTCTTGTTTTGCTGTCCTGATAGAACTGATGATTTGATGAAGAAACTGATTTGTTTCAGAAGCTTCTGTTTAATAATATTTTACCCTTTCTCCTTTCAGTGCTTACAATGCATTATCCTGTCGGTCATGTGGCTTGATTGTGGGCTTCATTCTTTATTCTGCCTCCAGTGATCTGGCGTATCTGCGAGGCTTCTTCTGTTTCTTCAAGGACAGCATCCTCTGGTGAGTACGCTGTATTCTTATGGTCCATGATTTCGCGGGAATCTGCAAGTAATTACAACAGAGTGTACAACTAATCTACAGCCAACAAAAGCAGTTTTATTTTTGACTGAGCACATTGGTGTGGGATTTTAATATCCTCTGTGTTTCAATTGTTTGTGTTGGCGTGACTCCATTTGATTTGCCTAGCCCTTTTTGAGTGTCCTCATGTAATGTCGAGGTTTAAATTTAGTTGTTTGCAATACTGAAATCTCTGTCAGTTCCAGATTGGCTTAGCTAATGTAAGGGATTGAAGTAGTTCCATGATAGATTGAGGACTTGACTATAGAAACTGTAAATTACTTATAGCTGGTGATGAGAGGATTTCATGACTTCAAAGTAAAACTATTGTTATATTTTTAACATTTTCATAATGTATTGACTACTTTTGGGAACAACTTTGTATCTACTTTAAAATCATCTTAAATAATCTGTCTAAACAATGAGTGCAACTATGGGGTTTTCAACTGTTTTTCTTGCATTTTTTCCCTTTCCCCTTTTGTTTTCCAGTTATCTCTTAAAAAAACAAATGATAATAGAAGCTTCTAAGGTGAATTTTCCTGTTGTGACCTTAAAGGAACAACTGCGGGAAGTAAGGTTTCTACATTAATTTGTATGGAAAAAATAAAAAAAAGATTTTTTTTTTTTTTCTATTCGTCCAAAAATATTGATACAATTACTTTTTTTAAGTGCATAAGACGGAGAAAATACTGACTTATAGTGACTGACTTAAATGTGTGAGACATGCAAAACATTTTCTAGAACCACTTATCTGCAAAACATACCCAGTTATAGCTAATTTTCTGACAAGCGTGTTATCCTTTTATGTCTACACTTTGAAAAGAAAAAAACAAGAAATGTTTGGACAGACTTTGCCTAAGTATTACTACTTCTGTTTTCCCTAGAACTGGTAAGTCACTGTTGAAGAATTTAAAAAATAGCAATTTGTTAATTTGAAAGGGATTCTAGCACAGTTGTATTTATGGCTACGTAAGCTCAAAAGAGCATGGCAGTATTTACTTGTAGTTTCAGAGGCAACACTAGAACCTCCCTCCTTTTTTGGTGTTTAAATGGGATGTTCTTTTCCATAACTTGGTTAGTTGTTAACTTAGTAAATATTCTGTCCCATAGCTCAAATAAAGTTACTGTGTGTAGGAGACAGCCAGTGTAGCCAGTATTTATGTGCTTACTTGTTCCTTACTTTTTTTCTTTTTTAGTTTCTCTTCTGAGCATGGAAATGGGCTCATGACATTTCTTAAGTTTTGTCCTCTTTAAAGTAATCTTCCAGTGTCTTACCATAAGATCAGAGTGTTTTTATAGGTCAAGTGAGGCTAAAATGCAAAAATCTTACCCAGGCAAGACTTCTAAAGTTGAGACACGTTTTTCTGAAGTAAAAAAAAAGATAGTACTTCATTGCAAACACAAATTATGTGACTGTGGAGAGTTTGCTTGTTGACTAGAACAAGTGCAAGAATCTGGCCTTGGCTTTTTAAGACGTATTGTCAGCAGGATTTTACTCTTGTGCTTTAGATATGTTAACTTAAACCTGGGACTCTGGAAATGGCATTTTTGAGGGACTGTCCACATGTATTTCTAAGCTAATGATGAAACAGTCTGTCCAGATATTGTCAAAGAAGGGGTCTGGCTGTGTAAAAACTTGTAATGAGTTGACTAGGAAAGACTGGATGGATTGTAGTAAGGCTCCAGCAACTCTGTCTCCTTAAGTAGAGTATTTCCATACATCTCTGAAAGGGGTTATGCTGGCACACGTTCATCTAGCTCCTCTTCGTAGCGCAGGCCTCTGATTTGGGTGCCAGTTTTGGCTGTACTAGACAAGCAGTATAGGGATTAAAGCCCAGTATAATTTTCCATCTTGACAATCAGCTGCTCTTTAGCTACTGAAAGTGGGGTGCAGATCATTCAAAGGTGCAGTGTGAGGACATTTTTCTCTAGTTTTAATAGTCTTATTTCTCTTTTTTCCTAGCTGAAAGAAAAGCTTGTGGAGGTCCACTTTCGCATAGAATTGCTGATAAAGAAGCTGGAGGAACTGCAACAAAGGAATACTGTGGCAGAAAGGCAAAGCTCTGCACCAGACGCAGTTGGCCTACGGTCAGGATATGCAATAGTCAGGGTCAACTAGTAATACGCCATTTTCAAGAACTGCTGGAATTGGTTCTGCATCTCTGCCGAGTTTGTTCATTATGATGAAATAATGCACCAGAACAGGTTTGAGTGTTGATCTGTCACTTTATCTGTGTGTAGAAAGAACCGATGCTTAAATACATCCCTTCAATCTAAGAGGAGCACCTGAAAATCTGACATACTGAAGTTATGCTTGGAAAAATGAATAGCTCACCCATGCAGCACATCACTCTGAGACAATATAACTATAACTTTGATTCTCCTTAATGACTTCAGGGGGGCGAACAGCCTTTGAAATACTAAAATCGGGTTTCTGGAACTATACAAAACATACTAACAAGATGAGATTCAAGAGGAGCTATTATAAATTGAATGTTCTTACAGAGATCTAAAGTTCTCATCCTACCTTTTCATATAGATACAGTGTTAATGGCAGCTAGCTGTTGGTCAAGTGGCTCATTAGCTGCATCTGGTATGTGTGGCACTGCTAAATGGCCTCCTGATTAGTTCTTTTAGATTTGCTTGTGTATATGGCCTGCAAAAGGAGCAAGCTGGCATGTCATAGAAGCTGCACAGTGTGCTTAGTGCATGACTCTGGATGGTACAATGCTGGCTGGAGCACAAAGTTTTGGATTTAAAATTAAAGGGCAACCCACGTGCCTGCCAAGTCCTCAGGAAGTGCAGCCCCATGGCTGCACAGGACTGAGTCAGGTTCTGGCTGCTCCATGAAGCTTAGGCTGTGAGCAGCTGCCTTTAACAGATTTGAGCCTTTCCTTCTGGGGTTGACACGGTGAAACCAAGGAACAGTCTTTTCTTCTTCACTTCTGCTCAATCGTGGGAACACTGCTCTGAAGTTGTGGTGATCTACCTGCTGCCTTCACTTGGCCAGTCAAGGTGTTTCATAAAAAATACCTCATGGGTACTCGTTGGGATCTCCCCATTTTGAATGGGTTCTGCTTCTTTCCAAACATCTAGAAAGTAATTTGATGGAAAAGAAAGAACACTACTTACCCCTTCTTATTGGGACAGAATATCCCTAATTCTTGTTAGTTGGAAGATTAAGGGTCCTTTTCCTCTCCCTTTTGCTGCCTAAAGGGCTGATGTTATAAACCTTCCATAAAGTTTAGTAGTTGTATGTAGTAGTCTAGAGAGGATTGTATTTACTTGATCAACTTAATTTCAGTGATGCAATTTGCCATTCTCTTACTTCTTCCATATAGGATTAGCAGATGGCACTCCCTGTTGCTGCTGATGCCAGTACTCCCTGTATTTCATGGTCTTAATTGTTTTATTTGTAAAATAACTCTTGTAATGGGCTTGGAGCAGAGGGGACAAAACTCACTGCAAGGCACCTCAGAGGCTTTAGGTGGGCAGCTGGTACTTATACTTCTACTTACGTTCACTGTGCTGCTTTTTGATTAAGAGTTCCGGGTTGTCTCAGTTTGTTCTGATTAAGCAATAACATAGAATATCAACAGCCATTCTGCTGGGAGAGGAGGGGTGCTCTCTGTTAAATTCTAATACTATATGCTATCTAAATTATTTTTATTGTCAAATTTGTAAAACAAACATGCATAAATCTAAAAATACAGTGCTTTTCGATGACAGATAAATTCAGGGTATCAAAAGTAACTACCTGAAGTAAATCTTACATTCTTGTAAGATCTGTTTCATTGCCTGTAATGATAAATGTTATCTTATCCTCTCTAAAACGACCTCTATCCCGAACGCTTACCTGGAAGGTTGTTCTTAACAGTTATCACTGTATATTCATGCAAAGTTTGGATTTGCTGTATTTGGTTATTTCATCATCAAGAACAAAGAAGTTCTTAAAAGTTGTGTTGTGCAGTGACTTCTGCATTATGTTGAAGGGCCTGTTGGTCTTTAACTGGGGTCTGTGACTAAGCTCATTTTGTGTAAGTATCCCCCCATCTCAAGTAAATGTTTTCCATTGTATAACTTCACCTTTGTGTTACTTTCTAAGTGACAGCACTTCTGTTGTTGCATCAGTCTAAGAAACACGATTGACAACGGGACTACTCACTTTTGCCCTTTCATTCCAGTTTCTGCATTGAGACTGTTTCTTGCTATTTACTTTACATCTACACTGTGTATAATAGTGCTAAGTTGTCTTGCTTCATTTAGCTAAGTGTCCACCCCTAAAAGGAAGAGAAAGCTGTCAGTTACATTTTTTTATATTATCTATCTTCCCAGTTTTAACGACTAAACTTTTTAAATAAAAAAGCTGAAATTCAGAAATACATATTGTGCAGATCTCTGATAATATTACATGCATCATAAGCCCATTTCTTTTCCTTAGATTATGTTTGCAGCAAAAACTCATCAGTTTATCTTGCTTGGGTGACATGACAACCACAGAAAGAATGTTTCAGAAATGTAGTTGCCAAAACAATTCACATCTATGAAACAGTTTTCCGCAGGGCTTATTACTTTTAGCATATCTATACAAGCAACAGAAGCTTTCTGCTACCATCTAAAACAACCCTTGAAGCTTTTATCTGATAAGTTGCCCATCTTAATAGGAGTGGAGTAGCAAATTTTTCTTTAGTCGCCTTCCAAGAAGTTGGAAGCTCTTGTGCCCGAAGTCTGCTGGAACAGCTGGACCCAAAGCAGATATCCAGCATATGTGAGTTTGGCTCAAATTAAGTTTTGACAAAGGTACAGCAAGTACAAACACATCTCAGAAGTGGAGTGTAGTATATAGTAAGTTACTTAATTTTGTCTTCTGAACAAATGACACATCCCGTTTTAGTGCATTCTCAGCCTGTGCTGCTTTATTGCTAAAAAAATTTGTATACAGGTGCAGAGTTTCCAAGTTCATTTTTAAACAGTTCCTCTTTACAGTGTCAAAAGAATAAAATCTTATCTTGAAATCCTCGAAGATGCATAGATATAAAAGCAAGCTGCCTTTTGGAAAAACATCAGAATTTGCAGGGAGACATTCTTTCACTGTTACCATGTAAAACGTGTGCAATGGGAGTACATAGTTCCTAGTGACACCAATAATTTCTTCCACTAATCCATGTGAGCATGCCATCAGAAGTTCAGTATAACAAGTATTTTTTAACCTGTTTTTTAAGTACTAAGGTAATTTTTAAGAATCTGTAACTAATACTTCTCCTTTGCTGTTATATCATATTTTTTTGAAAGGAAGATACATTCACTAACATCCTACAGTAGCCCTAGGTTTTATATTGAAGAGAATAAGCATTAAAAACAGATACAACTGCTTACTCATCACACAAAAGAAAATATATTTGACAGAGTTTAAAACCATGCAAGTGTTCTAAAGAATACACAGAATTAGGTGACCATGGTTAACCGCTGGGCTAAACTTGTTTTACAAATTCCCTTGTTGCTTGAAGAAGTTAGCTCAAAGGATTTCATTTAGTCTAACTTCTGATACCATAAAATAGTTATCATCTTCTCTTACAATATTCCTATCTTTATTTGGCAATTCTTGTATATCTAGAAAGAGCATTCATGAGAAAAACGCAACCCCCATTCTAAACCCAAAGCACGGTGCTTTATGGCTGGCTGGCTATGAAGTACGAACAGGAGTTAACTTGACACACAATTGCTTCCTCCAAGACACTTCCTCTTTCTATTCAAGAAAGAGGGACTGAGCCTCTGTACATGGAGAAGTGTTCTGCACAAGTTAAGCCCACCTACAAAGTTAAGCTAAGCTAGAAGTATGGAATTCTGCAGTAACAAGCTAGTATTCTACATGTTTGAATACAAGTTTAAACTTGGAAAAGTATTAGTGACGCAGGCTATGCCACACGTTCTACGTTATTTTCAAACTGCCAGCAGAAAATCACTGCATTATCCACTAAAAGACTTGGGAAATACTACAGAGAACACACTAAAAGTTTACAGAAAGATGGCACCCAAATTCCCTTTTATTTAATAAGTGAAATAAAGAAAAAAAGACTATTGCAACCTGTGTTGCAGAAGATAAAGACCTTCAGTGATCAAATCTCATTTTCTGTTTTTAAAAATCTCTTGAAAGAACTTAAAAAATATACAAGATTACCAGTATTTTCAGGTTCATTCCTGCAGGTGCCATTATTGCTGGCTGATACCAGTATGCTTCAGTACAGCTGCCTATGTGGCTAGAGAGTTACCTGAAAATACTGTCTATTAAAAAGCTATTCGACACCTGAAATATATGTAATGTGCTTATTAATTTCAGTCTTCTCCAAATAATTTCTCTCACCACACCCAAGCTTATTACCTATTGTCTGGCAAATTCTACACTCAATTTGAGTCTGTGGTTTCCGTTACTTGTTTGTGTTGTTTTGTGTTTGTGTTTTTTGTTTTTTTTTTTCCTACTAGTTGCTCCCCTCTGCACCTTGTAAGAAACTCTGCACCCTTTTCCTTGCTACAGCTGCAGCAGGTGAGAAACCTCATCTCGCCCCTAAACATGCTTAGTTCATGCCCTGCTTTTTACATGCTCAGGGCGCTAATATGAACCAGACGAGAGGTTACAAAGGCGAGTTCTGCTGATCCTGGTTCCTGATTTACAGTTTTGGTGCCATGCTTCTGTCCCTATCTATATATTCTGCCCCTTTCTCTACAGAGGCAGCACATTCTCTAAAAAAACCAAAATTTGAGAATCAAAGCAGGAAGTTCAAGCTATTGGTATATTAATTCCTATTGCTTCATTATGTATAAATGCATATTCTCAATTTACTGGTAGTAACTACATTACACTAGACATTTTGAATCATGCATAATTAGAATACTAGCTCTAAGATTTGGTTTGTGGGCCTGTGCCGCTTTCCTTCAGTTTCTCCATGCAGTTCTTCATGCCTAAGGCATTACAAACTAGCCACCTTTTATTTGACCTGCAAACACACTCATTTGGAGGGGAAGTGGAGAGAAGCAGACAGGGTTTACATAGGACACACTAAACAGTAAGTAAGTTATAACAGCAAGTTACCTTTTATCTTTAACCTTAGATGCTGTAAAGCCTTAGGGAATCTGTCTATATTATAACCCGGTACGTAGGCTCAGAGACAGAAACACACTCTGCTTACATCATGAACACCAACACTTTCTCTAAAACGCAGGAGAAAGCGTAGAGCAGACTGAAAGGGAACAGACATCAGAACCCATCATTAGTGTTCTGCACTGTTAAATGAAACACCCTGGGTCAACTGCTGGCTTTTGTGTGCCAGTCAAAGCACTACAGGGGCAAAATGCTGGATCATTCAGTAAAAGAAATCCAATGGAATCTCACTTGAACTGCCATTATGCAGCTCTGTACCTGAACAGCATGCAGGATTATTAGTTTTGGAGGAAGACCAGACAGTTTCCTAGGGATGCAGGAAGCAGTTATTTCTAAGATTGGTTATCCATCAAAACCTGTTATTCTCTTCCATATTTTTCCCTTCTCTGCCCAAAAAACACACTGCCAGCTCCTGGCAGCGTAATCCTCGTGTAAAGTGTTAGTGTCCTGAAGCTTGGTACAATTTCTTCTCACTCACTACCAAGGAGTCTTTGCAAGACTTTCTTTTTTGTCCTAAATTTGACAATTATCCTCAGTTGCAGAAGGTGCAATTCCTGAAGGTGCAATTCCCAACACAAGTACTGGCTAGACCTTCTGCAGCAGCACTACTGGGTACGGAAACAGCACATACGTGTATCATCTAGGTTTAGTATTGCTAAAGGAGGTGCATCAGTACTGGTCACTACACCTTTGATATCCCACCCTGAAATGTGGTAGCATCTAACACTTCCACTTAGAAGCAGTGAAATAGGGGGGTTGGAGCAGAAGTCATGCCATAGTACAAGAGCTGAAAGGCAAAGGGATTCCTTTTGTTGCTGTGAATAGTAATTTCTAGTCTAGTAGACCACAGAATACAGATCATTATAAAAAGTCTGAACTGGGAAGAATAGGCAGATCACTTGATCACTTGCCTGGCTCCATCAGTCTTGATTTCCAGCCCCCTTCGCTGAATGAATAAACCCTTGAAGAATTCTATTCAGCCACAAAGTTCAGACTTCTGAAGTAAGAACGTGACCATGTTTTCATTATTATTTCATTATTATGTAAATGTATTTGCTGACCACAGACCAGAGTAAATTTATAATTTCTCCAATGTAATCAGATAACAATCAAATTAAAGTCCCCTATGGCCAGCTTCCAATTTTATCAATAATTCAATAGCTGGAATTTAAGCTGATTACAACCTTCCAGATCAATTAGCTTTTCATACACATATTACATATGAGCCAACACTTAATTTAGACATCTTCATGCTCATCTTGGTTACTTTATACAGTAAAAATGCTCACAACTCTCACAGTCCCATTATCAACTTATGAAGAGCCAAAGGGCTTCATGTCCATAATTTCAGAACGTTAGAAGCCTCCGGTCAGCTGTAAGTTACAGTCCAAATTACTTCAGCTTTCTAGAAGAAATCCAGCCAGACAGATCTAAACCTCTGATGTAATAATTCTGTTCATGAAAACAGTGTCAACTATGGACATTTTAGAACTCCTGCGGCTCTTTTATGTAACCCTTTGATAGCAAATACTTTGCTGGGTGCAGAGGCTACAGCTGTAGATCAATAACCCTTTGTGTTACCAGAGGCTTCACAGTACTTGCCTCTGCAGAACTTCAGGCAGCAACAGCAATCAATTATGGTCTGAAACAGAGTGTTTAGCAAGGCTAAAATTATCTTTTGCTGTAAAGTAACATTTTTAGAATTCTACAATTGTGCTTGGGATGTACAAATGTTTTGAGTGTCATGTGTTCGCTAATTTTTTATTTTTTATTTAAAGACCATCTTGGATCGGTCTTTTTAAACAAAACAAAAAGTACTTCCCACAATAAAAGCTTCTAACTTCAGAATCAAGTTCTCTTCACAGTCCAGTATTTGGAAGGGTTTTGTTTCTTCTCAGAGAAACAGAGCAAGTGCTAGACTACAAAAAAAAAGGGAAGCTTCAGCTATCCTTTCAAAAAGAACTGCCTGCCCTTCCCCCAGCACTCATTGACAGTGCTTCAGACATCTGACAAAGCTAATTTTTTTTTTTTTATATTAGGTTCATTAACTAAATATTCAAGTGCCAAATTCCCTCCAATGAGAGGAACATAAGAGGAATTCACCCATCTTCTCAGGAAGAGACTCTTCACACAACTCCCTGCAGCACAGAGCGCCACAAACTTATTTGGTTATTACCCACTTACTCTACTGTACAGTCTTGCTAATGCAAGTTATTTACTATCACATGCAAAACAGTTATTGCTACTAAAGTTCTATTTTCTTATTAAATCATCTTATGGCTTTGTTTGCATCAGGGATTCTTCCCCCTACATACTGTGCTATTTTGCATTCCAGTTTCAGAGGTATTTTTCAATTGATTCTCCCAAGCACTAAACTACTTTATTCAATGGTACAGCTACTTCCATTTAGAATTGAACCTAACTCTCAGCACAGGTCCCCCAGAGCTCTGCTGTAAATGGCCCACCTGTCTAATTTTCTTGGAAATGTATTAGATGCAGAGGGTTAGTTGTTTTGTTGGGGTTTTCTTTTCCCTGTTACATACATTAACTCCGCACGGATTACTGGTTTTGCACCAGAGTACATGCTTCTTGATTAATTACTTTAGAGATATATCGTATCAAAATTACAAAACCAAGCTACCCATTCCCTCCCTCCCCCTAATGGCCATTTACAGGCAGGTCTCAGGAAAAAAAAAGATGCAGTATCCTCTCTAAGTTGAAAGAGAATTTTGTTCTTGTAAAAGAGAGAAATGAGTGAAGAGCAACACTGGCACCAAATAAAAGACTTTGTCCTAGGAAATCAGAGGATGCCATCCACAGAGCATTGCACATCTCAGGAATCACACCAGTCTCTTATTTGACCAGTCCAAGCTGCCCATTGAGTGCTAAATCATTTGGACTTCCCCTGGTCTAAACTTTCCTTCTGAAAAAAGCAGAGGGAGAGACAGAAATATTAAAATTGAGCTTAGAGCTGGAAAGCAATACTGGAAGTTACCTAAAACACAGGATATTGAATTCTCAATAATACAGGGGTGGGGAATCTCTGATCCACAGGCTAGAGACAAGCCTGCTGCACAGATACAGTCTGCAATGTTGTTTTTCAACAGCCCTTGACCGTATTATATTCTCTCTTATTGTAATTAACATCAAGATGTATGTAAATACAGGATCCACCAAAGGCGTTAAAAGATTCAATAGGACTTCAGCCAAAAAAGGTTCCCCATTCCTGCAATAATGGATAAAAGTCTTTTACGCATAATTGGCAGATAGGATTTTGCAACCATTAACTTATTATATAATGAGGATAATGTTTAACTAGTTATAACAATTATATAGTCAGATCTGAACCAAAAAAAAAAATTTACTTAATTAACAGATTTTGTAAATGATCTTAAGGTAGCAGAGACGTGTACAAAATGCACACACACTCCTTAGCGCATTCATACTTTTCTGAGTATATCACAGGATGGGTAATAATAAAATTGAAAATGCTGAACATGGAAGAAAACACCTTCAACAAAGACTAAAAAGAAAAGAATCCCACTGACAGAGATGAGAATTCTGGACATTTACATACACTAGCTTACTATTGTACTTGGACAGACAGACTAAAAACAAAAAGTCAACTATGATTCTATGAAGCCCACTAAGTGAATGAATTCCATTTCTAAAGATAGCGTTGCCATTGTCAAAGGGAGGATACTGCATGTTTAGACCATGTTTGTGACACTTCTATTGTATCCTTTCTATTGTTAATTACATTATCATCACTGTTTATTAATAAATTTGTCACTCTGAAATTGTAAAAATACTACTAGGCTCATGCACTGATCCTAACATGGCACTACAGTTTGCTACAAAGCACTAATGCTTATGGAACTATACACATCTCAAAATGGAAGACATTGGTGATTTTGTTGTTTTCAAACAACTTGTAACATCATTTTGTCCACAAGTATTAAAATATATATATGTATATATATATGATCTATTGCACATGCCCCTTTTTTTTGTAATCTTTCACATGGGAAGATTTCCAACCAACATAGAGAAAAAGTGGAGCAAGAAAAACTAAGTAGGCTGAGGCAGCATTTCCTAACACAGCAGTTTTGTAAAGGTGCTGGCCGGAAAGGTACGGCAATGGGGGTCTTCTGGGCATGCACTACTGGAGTATTACTTCTGTGAAAGCCACAGATCCTTAGCCCTGCTAAAAATATTATATTCTAAAATTAAACTTGAAAACTAATGTTGTTACACTGTCATGGATAGGAGTCAGGAAAAATCAGCAATTCTGTTTTTTGTTACAATGCAGGGTTACAAAATGTTGAGGATTATTCCTATGGAAAAAGAAATCAAAGAGCTTAAAGTGTCTACTCTCTAGTCAGACAAATTCTTAGTTTTTGTACATGTCCACAGAAAACAAAAATACCTTCCTGTCCCCCCAAGTATTTTGTCATCAAGCTATGCAAGAAACAACTGCTAGCTCTAACATCAGAAGGATAGGTATGGGCAGAAGGAAGAAAAGGAAATTACAAGATTTAAAATCAGATGTTTCTTATACCAGATACCTCCCAACCACTTATAATCCTATGATACTGACAGTATTTTCCATCACTTAGAGATGGATCCTGCTTCTACAGACATCTACATTAAATCCCACTGGTTTCAACATAAGGAGGCCCCTAAAAGGAAGTGTGCTTTTCTAGTTGCCTCCAATGCCAGAAAATTCAGACTGTATTCAGCAAAGAAATCCTATGTTCTTAAAAGAAGTCAGGCCAAGCTGGTGGTTGCCTCATCAAGATCAATGTAGCTCTTAGATAAGCTAATAAAAGAAACACATGCTCATCACAACGTTACACACTTTAGTGCACCTCTCTGCTCGTTACAGTTGGCATTATTTTGATATGCAGTGTCTTGCCCATCACTCTTTAGCTTACGTGCCTGATCTTTTCTTCACGGAAACAAAAAATGGGTAAAAGATGTCATTAAATCTTATTGTTACAATGCAAGTCTTAACACAGACCTAACTCAACTCTACTCTGAAGATTAGGATCAACATCAACACTTGTCCTTACTCTGCTATGGAACTTGGTCCCATAAAATGTCACCACATTTTAAATATCAGAATGCTGCCCTTGCAATCTATCATTAAGATTTAAGAAGGATTTCAATTGTTAGCTTTTTCAGCCATTTTCAGGCTGTCTGGCTCTCTCCAGCAGTTTTCTAAAAGGAAAAATGGAACAAAACAAAAAATCTAAAACACCCCGCCCAACCATGCTATTATCTCCCAAAACCTATGAACAGAACCTATATACCTTTATTTGATCCAGATTTGAAAATATTATTTTACGCTAGTAAGTCACATTTTCTAAATCACAAGCTTGGAATAAGGTGCACTAAGAAGAGCTCCAGCTTTGAAGTGGAATAGAATACATATCCCAATTCTGGGGGTTTTTTTGCCAAGAAATCTTACTTGCCATATACAATACCATAGCAGGGAGCACGTAAACAACATACGCTCCCATCTCAGAATGACAGAAAACATCCTATATAATCACAAATGATGGAGACAAAGAATCTTGTGTAAACATAAGAACAACAGATTGCGCCCTAGTTTGGGAAGGAATAAGAGGAACCAGAAAAAGGCCAGCCCTAAGTATTTCTGCTCTCTCTCAACTCACCCCTCTTACGTGGCTAAAAGTCCACTCTCTTGGGCCTATTTCTACCCAGATGATGGAAACATACAGGTCATCTGAGTTCTCAGTCACAGAAGAATCAAAAAGCTGGATTTCATCAGCAGTATGAAAAGCTGAAACTGTGCCAAGGAAGCTGAGTGGATAAACTGCAAGTTTACACCTCTGGTCTCTTCCATTCCACCAGAAGTTCATTTCTGTAATAAGGAAAGAAGTTCTGCCCCATCTCTTCTACCGTAGAACGTTTTTGTTCCTTTTGCTGCTAAGGATTCATAAAAAGCCAGAGGGAGGGAATGATTTGACGTAAACCTAATCATTATCCTGTTGCCCCAGAGGCCTTTAAAGCTTCATTTTTCTTTGCTAAAAATGAAATGGTGCAGAGTAATTTTTCTCCTTCTGGTGAAAGCTCTTCATATCCAGCACTTACATAAATTTTCACATGCAAATATACATTTTGATCACAGACTGGGACGATGCATTTACGCACTATAGACAAGGTGATTCTGCATTTGTTCCTGTGCATTAGCTGCTTTATGTGAGTTGACATCAAGACATCTATCTACAAAGTCAAGCCTGGGTCCTGGACTAGAAGACACCTGTATGGGATGTCCCCAGTTGTTTGGTAAGTTTCTTCCTCATGTCAGAGCAGAAAATATATTCTGTTTTTCCTGCTGCAACTTTTCATACATGTCAAGACAGTTTCACATAGCAATGCATGCACACACTTTATCTGCTAGAAATTCCGATATGACACAGTGAAGTACTTAACCTTCCTAAAATGAAGAAGGAGATGTCAGTGAAGAACACCAGCTTCCACTTGCATCTGATTACAAAGTATTTCTCATTTTAAAACAGAATGCAGAAAGCTGGATGAAGAGCTGGCACAGAAGATGTTTCTTCAGGGAAACAAATGCTGATTTCTGTTACTCTGCTTTTGAGTTTTGATAAAATGGTAGGGTACTTCTGTGGGAGAAGTCATCTGATGAATCAAATGTTGGGTGAGATGGTTGAAACAGGAAGTGGAGAGATCTTTGTTCGTTCAGCTCCATGGAAGTGAAGGACAGGTTTTTGCTTGCTAGAAGAGAAGCATCCACATCTCGCAGCCTACGTGCAAGCAACAGAACCACCTTCTTGAATGTCAGGAGAGGACCTGGAATCCCAAAATAAAAAAACAGGAGAGGTAGTTTAGGAAACAGAATAAAAATACATTCAACATTAAAATCCCCACTGGTTTATTACTTTAAAAGCCTGACTCTAATGGACAAAATTAGCTGACTTCACAAACTGCAATAATCCCTTGCTCTGTAAGATTTTATATCTAACTGTAGATGTTCATAAGCTGGCTAAGGAAATACTACAGAAATGCCAACCCATACGCTTACTCAGAAGCAATGCATCCAAAAATATACCAGTGTTAATTAGCTGTGGGGGTCCTTAACTGCGGCTCCAACATATAGCATGACAATGTTGAGGTAGCACCAGAATGTACACTGCACACAGAGAGAGTATATTCTGCTATAGCAGGTCACAATTCAAAGAGACACCATAAACTATCACCTAATTAACTACGAAACTGTCAGTGCTGTAGAGGAAAAAAGCACTTATGACAGTTGTAAGATCACACAGATTACGTACTTACTTTTACTCATTTCTCTCCACTTATGCACAGTGTAGACATACTTCAACAACTGTCATCTTGTCACTGATCCCCTGGCCTTTCATCAGTGACACTCACCTGGTATCACCTAGTCACGCTAGCTGTTAAGACATGACCTTTTTGCTTTTAAGTTTGATGCCAGCCTGGATTGGAAGGTAACATGGGTGCGCTCCTGCATAGCTAGTGCCAGAAACGTTTATCATTCTCCTGTACTACAATGACAGATGTGGAACAGAAATTTTTTTTCTTTGGTTTCTCTTTCTCATATACAAGAACATGAGGATACACCGTATTTTCTAACCCCTTTCTCCCTTTTCTCTGTCTGTATTTGTCATCTTACTCTAATTACCTTAACCCTTTAGTTGATCAAGTTCAGAAATAATCTTCCAGTGACAATTTTCAACTCCTATGTCAGAAGTAGTGAGTAGACCATGAAAATGGAAACACAGCACACGTCACCATCACTTTCTCTCTGAGGCACTCAAATATTTCAGCTGATCATGAGCTTGACCATCCATGTTCACACTGTTGGGAAAGTCTCATTCTTGTTATGAAGATGGAGAAAAACAGACCTGGAGAGCTGCAACAAAACATGCCAAAGGTTTGTGGCAGAGCTGAGAACAGAATGTAGCACTCTGTTACACATCTTAACTGCCAGAATATTTTTATTTCATTCACCGGGGGGGGGGGGGGGGGGAATCAAAACTCCAGAACTTCATTGTCATCCTTAGAAATTTTTATGTACTTTTTTCTATTTGATAATTGACATTTGGTTATGTTACCTTTCTTCCAATCCTACTGTTTAACAAATACAACTTTTAAGATAACTACTCCAAGTTAATACAATTACACAATTAGTGTCTCTTAGCGGAGCAAAATGACATCATGGGACACAAATTTTGTAACTTTAAAAGCATTTATTCTTGTTAGAATATATAGTTAAATAAAAGTTTCTTTCAAGTGAAGCCCAAGCTGAAAGCTGACACTGTGGCAACATTCCAGTTCTCTGAAAGTATCCTACAAAAAATTAAAATCTCAATGACTGATTTCTTTGGACGGGGGAAAAAAAAAAAAGAAAAAACCCACCCTAAATCAACGAACTAACCTGACAAGTTTAGTACTTGATATTTAGTACCTAAATAACCTTATGGCTTTACTCACCATTATTTTTGATGAATCCACATTCTCTTCAGTGAGCCTAGAGAGAAAGAGATAAACAAATGACATTAAATTTGCATCTAGGAAGCTATTGAGATCATACATGATTATCTGCACAAGAGACAAAAGATTAGCTCTACCTTCCAGGAACTAGTTAACATTTTTAGACATTCTACATAAAACATGCTGATGTTACTTTTCAAATGATCATAGACACCCCCTTCCTTTAGTTTAAGGGAAAGGATGGTCAAGTGAATTGGGCCCAAGTATGGAAGACCCAGGACAGGCAAACTTTAACTAAGAACAGGCTGGGGAGGAGAAGCATATACCCAAAACATGCCTGCAAGGCTTTCGTTCAGAAACCATTGTTTCCTGGAGTAAAATCATGTGTGTCACTCATTCCACAGAATGCAGTTTACACAGTACTGAATTCCCTTTTTCCCTGGAATTTGTTTGTTTCTACTTTACTGAGAACAGCCTACAGCCCATGCTCAACTGACTATACCTGGAGCATTAAGTATACCGCTACTGAAACTACTTTTTAATTGCACATATTTTGAAGATAAATGACCTTGTTATGGTAAGCTATCATCAACAGACACATTTCAGTTTCATAGGAACTGAGATGGACGCAATTTCGGTGGACTTGCGATCTGTAGTGCTAATTTTGCTTTCTGTATCTTCACACACCTTCACCACATTTAACTTTCAAGTTTTTGTGTCTTGGTCTTTCTACATAAACTTGTTTCTAGATCTTTCCTTCCTCACCTATTTCTCAAGCTCTAGGGAAGAGGAGAGGAATCATCTTCTGTGTCCCTGTTAATTCTGCTCATCTCCTGGAGCATTTGTGAGAGAGAGAGAGAGAGAGGGAAAGGTAGTATTTTGGAAAGACAGATCTGATGGATCTGAGTTTTTACTGACCAATCTACTTAAAACTAAGGGTACCTTAAAGCAGAGTGTCAGAGGTGGGGTGAAACTTGGTAGCATAGCTGTACGCTACTCATTTTAGTATAGTTTCTAATTCCAGTGTGCTGATTATGTCAGAACACTGGGGGTTTTTTTCCCATTGGTCCATTGGTAATAGGGCATGTTGATCTATATGAGAAGACAAATACTAGAGTTTTGCTGGTAAATTTACTTATGAGATGTTCCTTCATCTCTTTTTGACTTTGAAATTCCTGAAGTTGCCTGTATCCAAGAAATTTGTCTACCTGAATGTGAGATTTAAAGTTCATGGAAACTAACCTTTAGTTATGGTAGAGAAAAAAAAAAAAAAAAAAGAATGAGACATAGGTCAAAACTTAATAAAAATAACATTTTCAGAATTTTTAACAGAAAAGGATTAATATATATAATGTTATTTTCACAGATGTTTCTTGTTCCAGATCAATTGATTATATGTTCAGTAAGTAAGGTATGAAACAAGAAAAATAGGGTTTTTTTCTTCTTTGTAATTTCCACTAGATTTTAACTGGAAAGTTGATACTGTCAGCATCAATTTCAGTGCCTGCTAATTTCAATAGCCTTGATTTATATCCAGTTACATTTGCAAGTTCTGTTGGTACTAGTGTGAACGCTGCTCCCACATAATCTATGAAAGCCGGATAGGCAGTATGTCAAGCAGAGCAGTTAAAAACTGAGGCATCCAAAGTCGGTGAACTTATTTTAATAAAATTTTAAAAAATTGGTTAAAGCAAACTGAATTTCAATATTGGGTGAAACATTCCTTTGTATGAGTTGCTTTAAGTGTCACCTGCTGCTTTTTTATAGTAAGACTTACTTTTGTATTTAGTTTAGTTTAGTTGTAGTTTTAGAATAAGTGAAAGAAACCCCAATTTTTTAAAGATTGGCATTGGGAATTGTTTCCATTATGATTGATAAGTACATTTGGGAGAGTTCCTGATAACTGTTCCTTATCAAATTAATTGTTTTGTGAATCATTTGCTGTTGGTTCCTCAATCTCTCAAAGTTACGTAGTGCTTGGCAGGTTCTTGAGGGAGGACTTGAATAGGAAGGGTCAGAAATGACAACATGAGAATGGAATAACTGCCCTGAAATACAGGGCTAGGGATCATCTGCCGACTGCAGTTTTTCTGAAGGTGCAGGTCCCTGGTGCTTGCTGAAATGCTGTGTTGTGCAGGAGGGTGGAAGCTAGTAATGCTTTGGTGAGGATACTGGGAGTTTTTAACAATATAAGTTCTGTGTGATGAGATAGTTCTGCTTATAGCAGTCCATTATTCTTCCAGTTAGGTTGTCAGCTCAGCATCCTTGAGAACAGTCATTATGCTTCCTTGCTACAGTGGTTTGTTATTAACATGGAAGAGTTTCTTGCCTTACTGGAGGCTGAAATTGCGTCCATCTCAGTTCCTATGAAACTGAAATGTGTCTGTAAAGTAGTGCATATAGTTGCTTTGACATGTACCAGGGTAACAGAAAACTCCGATTTTGGTTTGTTTGTTTGTTTTTTTTTTAAGATACTATTACTCACAGCTCTTGTGCATTCAAAGCAATTAAGAATAAATATTAATCCAAATGAATTTACTTACTGCTAAAATAGTGTACAACTTCACATGAAAGAAAGTTGATTGCTTGTTATTCTTTTAATATAAAGCAGAACTACCTTTATATGTAATATGCCAAAGGCAAATCCCCTGGCATATTTTAACAATTCATACATAGACATGTATAAGTAGGAATATTCATCAGTAGCAGCATACTGTGCCTTAATGTTTTGTTGCTCATAAGCTGCTATTACTGTTACTACGTGAATAATACAGCACATGAAATTGGTAAAATGTTCCTTAGGAAATTTTTCTCATAAGCAGTTACTGCTTTCAGAACTAGTTGCAACAAGCACACTTATCATATTTGAGTTATTTCACCAGTTACAAACAACTAGTTCATTATTAGATGATGTAAGGTAACATGCCACATCTCCATAAGATCCAAAGCTGTGCTTCTCATTTAACCACTTCAATTTTTTACGTTTACCTGACATGCACACTGAAAATGCAGTCACTTCGAATTCTATGACAAACTTGAGATTTAAAGAATGGTTGTCAAATATAGGACATAAGGATCTCATGCTAGTGAGAGTAATCATTTTGCTTTCAGTAAGAAGTCCCCCCTCTTTTTTTTTTTTAAACAACTACCATTCTATAGTACAAAATACTTCCAGTAATTTTGAAAAATTTAGGGCATGTTACTAACATGGAAAGGAGAGATAATGTTCTTAGTTATAGTTTCACATGTTTCATCACGTGTAAAGTCCTTTTCACCTTATTATCAACAATCACATGAATTCACAAGGCTACAATCAATTCCGCTCTCTCCAATATAATCTCTCCACAAAACTTATTTTGCAGTGTAGATTACTCATACGCTATGGTATTGTCAAATCACTTGGAAGTCATACCCTTTGTGCACTCCAGTGTCAGTATGACATAAAGACATCAGAAAAGGACAGAACTGTTCAGATCAGCAGATTAGCAAAACCCATCTAGCACACAGATTCCATGAATAACAACGGTAACAGAAGAGTAACTATAATCAGTGCTATTTCTGTAGCCGGAGATGAAAAGACTAATTTCGGATGATACATTTTGGTTTCTCTTCTCCACGTACGCTGTCGGCTGCAGCTGTTCACCGAAAGCGTGTTCTGGGCTGTTCCCAACTCGGCTGTAGGATATTGCTGTGCAGGAAACAGGCTCTCCCTCCCAGCCATCTGCTGCAGCCCGGTACCGCTGCCCGCCCGCCCGCCCGCTCCCGCCGGAGCTGCAGCACGCCCTCACCCCCAGCTCTGAAGTTACTCAGACTTTTCAGGGCGGCGGGCGGGTCGAACCGGCCCGGTTCCCACCCCTCACCCGCGCCCTGGCAAGCGTCCCCGGGGGGCGCCGGCCGCTACCAGACAGACACACCCCTCGGCCCCCGCTCGAGACCATCCCAGCTTGGAGGCCGCGCTGCCGGGTGAGGCGGGCGCTGAGCCGCCCGGTCGCGCTCGCCGGTCCGGCCCGATCTGGCCCAGGGCCGCGGCGCTGGGCGGCGGACGGAGCGCGCCTCAGGAAGCGGCGGGCGCGAACATGCCCGGGCCCAGCCCAATCACGGAGCAGGACGGGGAGGCGGGTGCGCGGGCGCCCAGGCCCAGCCCAATCAGGGAGCGGGGCACCAGGCACCGGGCTGGGCGCGGTCCCGCGCCGGAGGCCGTTGTTCCCCGCCGTACTCACCTGAGCGCGGCCGAGGCCGCGGGGCCGCGGCCGGCCCCGGCCTCTCCGCCTCTTCCTCTTACTCCGCCATCTTCCCCTCCTTACCTCGGCCACCCGGCGGGGGGCTCGCAGCGCCCGGCGACGCCGGGCCCGCCCACTCGGCCGCAAGCCTATTGGGTGCCACTCATATGCATCAGCCGTCCAGTTTTGGCGGTGATTGGTCATCACCGCCGTCCATCACGGGGGCTGGCCTCCCGCCTCCAAGGCTTTCCTTTCTGATTGGCCCCGGGCAGGGCAAACGCCTGGAAAAGGATTGGCTCAAGCCGCGCAAGCAGGGCTGGCCTGGGGCGAATCCTCCGGTGACCTCTACAAGAATTTAAAGGAGCCGCTCGCAAGCGGGGGACGGGGGGTGCTGGCGGTAAACAGCAACGCCTGCTCCCGTCACCGGAGAGCGGGCTCCCGCCCGCGGGGTGAGGTACCGCGGCCCTGGCGATCCGCCCGTCCCAGGAGGGAAGGAGGCGGAGGGGCCGCGGGGGACCTGTTCCGGCAGCGCTGCCAGCACCCGCCTCGAGCATACGAGGCGGGCCGCAGCCCGCCCCGACCCTGCCGTGCAGGCCGGCACTCGAAGCGTGGCGAGCGGGTCCAGGTCCGTGTGGCCGTCACGAGGGCTCCGGGTCATCCCCTTCACTGGTACCCGGCTCGTGCCTCACAGGCACGGCTCCCTCGGGCGGGGATTCCTCTGAAGAGCCCCACGGCGTGACCGTTAGTGACCGTTGCTGCCCGCTCCGGCCGCTTCCCCGTCCTCCATTTCACCGCGCAGCAACGGCCCGCCCCGCCCCCCCGCCGCCTGCCTGCGTCCGGGCTGTACCAGCACAGCCGCCTGCATGGGCCGCGGTTATCAAGTGATCTTAATTGCTCTGAATGACTGCCTTGATTCATTCTGCCAGTTTTTGTGTCATCTGCAAAAAAATTTTTTTTTTTTTTTAGCAGCAGTAATTTTACACTTCAAGCTGACGGGTGAATGTATTGAATAGTGTGAAGAGGAGTACTTACCCATTCAGAAAACTCTCGAGAAACACCCCCATTTAACCGTGATTCATCACAGACAACCACAAGCCATTTCTCTTGAAATCTTAATCCATTTAATGCACACACTTTTCTACTATGTAGTGTTTTAACGCAGATTGTCAGCTTAAATGAAATACTTTGGCCAGCTTAAATATTATATCCACACACTATTTACAACCAAAGTTGTAGTTTCAAAGAACTGAAAGCAGACCTTTCAAGTAATTTTCCATTGTGAAGTTATGGAAATGAACGTTATTTTTACTACTGCTCCTCATGAGTCAAATCCTGTATTCTTTTGTTTTGCCCAGACTTGATGCCAAGCTAATGGGCCTATAGCTATTTGAGTCAACTCATTAGCTAATCAATACTGAAAGGTGGCAATCAAACCTATTTCTGCTTTCTGTAGTCTTCATAATACTCTAACAGTTAATGAAAATTAACTGTAACCATAGATTTCTGCAGCCAACCATCCAGAGATTCTCAATATAAGAAATTTGACTCTGTGGATTTGAAAATAGACTTTACTTCCTATTTGCCAATGTGAATTCATCTGTATTTAAATATCTGTCCCATATACTGCTTTTTCAAAAGACAAAATATTAAGTAGTTCTGCCTTCAAGCTGATAATCTTATCCCTCTTCCAGACTTTAACCTTCACAGATGACCTTTGTTCTCAAGAAGACTTAAGATAATTTCTACAAGCAACCAGGTATGCTAAAAATACTACTTTTATGGAGATCTGCCTGTATTTGTACAGCTTAGTTTTGAACAATTTTAACAAATTTAAGATCTCAGTTCTGTAAAACTTCTCTTACTGTCTACCACCTTTCAAGTTACATGTTAAATATGTAGATTTCAGAAAAGTGAGTAAGATAGTGGCTTCCGTGTAATTTATACAGCTAACAACAAAGTTAGATTCTGATAGTTGCGGGGAGGTAGTGGTCGTGTTTATTGAGGGAGGGGTAGTTGGATTTTGGTTTGGTTGTGGGGTTATTTTCTGGGGGTTGGGTTTTTTTGTTGGTTTTTTTTGTTGTCATCTTTTTTTTTTTCCCCTCCTCTGTGCACCTATTAGAGTATTTGTGTTCACCTTAAAGCACATGAGCAAAAATACCTTATTTCTAAGGTGGGGGCTTATAGGGACAGACATCACAAACTAGCATTGGTATTATATACTCTTTAATTAGAACAACACTATAGGGAGGGGGGAAAAAAAAGCCTAGTTTGGAACCATGGAGAGGTGTAAAGCTCATGTTATTATGGGATCCATACGAGTGCATGTCCTCTCCTGGAGCTCATGTTTTGACCTGGTTTCCTCCAATCTACCAGCAGAATGAAGGATTATTAATACTCTGAAAACAAGCTCAGTTATAAAAAAAAATTATCTGTAAGGCCTGCTAGCACCATTCTACTGGTATTTAACTTTTCCAGTCATTAAAGGATAGTCAATTACCATACAGGAATAGTTTGGGGGGGTTTTATACAGTGGAGGGTTTATTTATGGATTGATAAATACAATATTCAGTCTCACTGGGACAATAAGGCACAACTGTAGGTTACAACTATATAGCCAGAAGAGAGCAACACCTACTTTTAAGCAGATCACAAAGCCTACAAACAATTTTTTACTTTTCAATCTGTTAACATTGTTACATCCCTATTTTACATTACATGGTCATAAAACTATAATGTTTCTTTCTCATACAGAGTAGAGGTTTTTAATTTACATTTCTTTCTGGAATTGTGCTGCACTCTGCAAAACAATAAAGTGCAACATTTCACTTTGCAATTCCTTAATTTAAAACAAATCAAAAATTCTTCAGAGACTTGCATGTTACTTTTTAACACAAGTGATGATTAAAGGAACTGAGGAAAAAAGGAAACGCACATTTGAGGGTAGTTTGAGACTGGTAAGTATTTATAGAAATGTTAACACATGACATAGAGAAGCAGTTATAACACTGATTCTTCAATCAAGAAGCACCCAGGGTTTTTTGGTTTTATTGGAAGGATATCCCAGATTATAGGGTGTTCCAGTTGAACTAGATGAGATCATTTGCCAATCTAGCCACAGAAAGTTATTTTACTATTGAACCTTCAATAATTTTGATCTCTTGAATTTATCAGCATTATATTCATGGTAGTAATCATCTTACACTTGCAGAGATATTTGTGTAGAAATATATTCTGAAATATTTGGGATAATATGTACTTCCCTAAATTATATTCTTATGCCAGAGTTTTCATAAATACAGGTACCACCCTCAATACAAATCTAACAGACCAGGACTTCCATACTGGAAAATGTAAATAATTACTGATTATTCAGGCCACTATGACTTACAAGAGAAAAAAAAAAATCAGTACTATGTTTCATGACAGTATTACCAAGGGGCAGTGACAGAACTACAAATCCAGATTTTTCCATGACTGGTTTTCTTGCATTATGTACACTGGTAAACAAGTTTACACTTTCAGAGGCAAAACCACCCTGATGAGAGGAGGGATCCTAGAGCAAAGCAACCTGCAGAGGGCACTTCATGGTCCACTGGCTGTCAAGCCTGCAAGCTGCTCAAAGGAAAGAAACAGGTTTCTGCATCTGCTACTGGAACAGTTTAAGTGACTTGGTGCAGAATTCCTGTTCCTTCTGAGGACACCACAGCCTGTCTCCACCACAGATTCTCCTGTTGCCCCTGTGAATTCATCCCACAAAGAAGAAAATCTATTCACAGTACTTTAATGTACTCTAGGCTATCATCATGCATTCAGTGCTAGTTGTACAATGAAGCCATAGAAATTGAGAAGTCCTCAAGTAAAAGGCAGATTTGGAAGTAGGGAAGAAACAAATCTGCATGTAAAGAGCCAAACGGGAAAGGGAAAAAAAAAGGCAGCTGTAATGTGGTGTTGCTACTAGAAGCAAAAGTGAATTATCACTGCACCTAGTATTTGAGTAGATGCTTGTCTCCAAAGTGTTTCACAGGGTGCTTCTGTGGCATGTTCCTGTTTTTCCATTCTCAGATCAGAACTCGGAAGAATCAGTTTGTAGATTAAACAGCAGTACATCAGGAGAGACATTTTTGCTGAAACAGTAGTGCAGAAGGAGACAAGGGAGAAAGGGTAAAAAAAGGAAGGAAAAGATTTAAAAAAAAAAAATGCTCCTTTCCAAGTTGCATGGCAGCCATTTCCCTTTGTTCCTGACGCACAGGGAACGTTCACATTGGTAGAACAAATCAGGGAGGTGTTGGAGATGTATTGTATATGCACCAGTAGCAATGCTCTGGGGGAAGGTGCTAAGGAGAAAATGAAGTTCTATTCATTATATAGTAGGGGTCGAAAGGAATAGGTTCTCCATCCATCAGTGAAGAAATCGAATGCTCATTTTCTGCTCTACATCCACCTTCTCCAAAACCTGCAATAAAATTCAGAAACAGCTACTTAAGTTACTGTACATACTTCTCTCCTACAAGGTTTCTTACTCTAGTATAGAGGAAGTGGGCAGGAACATGGGATGTCTTCAATTTGGCATGCCAGTCTTTCATCTAGAGACTGCTATTTTTCGTTCTGGACTAAGGTCCTTCAGCCATTGTAGCTGGAAAAAGGCTGTCGACTAAAATGTAACTAATGCAGTTTCAGTCTGCCAAGAGGCCAGAAAGGCTTGGATTTCCAAAATTAGGTTGTGTGGGAATGCATGGCCAGGAAACAGAAGGGAGAGTGGAGTAGAGGAAGGGGCATGAGCAGTCATTGAAGAGCTAAAATTAAGACCACAGCATCGCTAATGCAGATCATTGTAAAACTGGGGTGGCAACTTCATTTACTGAATTGCCATTAACACTGAGGTATGAAGACATTAGTCTGCTCCAGGCTGTTGCAGGCAGTAGACTTCAGTGTTCCAAGACCAGGGTAATTTAAGTTTGAAGAGACCTCTGGAGGTCTTTTAGTCCAACTCCCTCAACTCCTCCTTAAAGCAGGGCCAGCTAGATCAGGGCCTTGTCCAGTTCAGTTTTAAATATCTCCAAGGAAGGGAGTTCTATATCTTCAGCACCTATGATCATCCTCTTGGTAAAAAGTTTTCCTTATAGCTAACCAGAATTTCCCATGTTGCAAATTGTTTGTGTTGCTTCTTGTCCTATTTTTGTCCACCTCCAAGATGAGTCTATTTCCTCTTGTCAATAGCATCCCATTAGATAGTTTAAATTGTTCTGCTATAGGACAACTTTCTCCACTGACTATATAATGGCTCCTTACTATTACCTATTTCTGACTAACAAAAGATGAAATTCAAAGGACTAGAGCTAGGAACTTTAATACCGGTGTTAGTGTTGCCAATGGATAAAATCTACAAGTGAAAAATGATCAGCACAATTGTAGCAGAAGAATTACTCTATTGTAACTGCTAGTCAGGCTACTTGTGTCAAAAGAAGTGGTTGCAAAAGAAAAAAGTGAAAATTCTGCAGTATATTCAGTGCTGTAGCTTATGTAAGAGTATGAAGAAACATATGGACTAATTATTAGTACCCTGATGGTATAAAAAAAAAAAAGTCCTGATAAAAAAGGGAATAAAAAGAGCTAGCAGAAGGCTTGCTTTGCCCAAATGCAGGCAGGCAGGACTATCTGAACGACTTCCTCTCTGTTTCCATTTGCATTTAAGTCTGAATGACTTGCCCTTTACTGAGCAGTTTCATTTAGTTGTTAAAAAACGTAGTTCACCAACCTTTACAAACTCCGCAAAGGAGATGGCACTGTCCCCATCTTGATCAGCTTCCTGGATTGTCCTGTCAGCAATGCTGCCCAGCTGCTCATCTGAAATGTTTACACCAACCATCATCCGTAATACCTGTAACATACAGAAGTCCCCAGATTATTTTTTTTAAATAAGAACCTCCCCCCCATTACTGACATAGGAACAGAAGTATACTTAGTGCTGGTTTTCTCGCATATACTGTCAATATAACACCATACAAGAACAACCCTGGAGGATTTCCATGGAAGTAATTTCTAGACAGACTTCTATTTGTCCTTTGCACATCAAGGCTTTCAGGAAAGACAACTTCCTTCTGTAGCCACCTTTGACACAGAATTCTGCTTTTTCACTAGGCAGCAGGAAGAGGAAGTATGAGAAAGCTTTTGGAACTAGGAATGAGTACGTTTTTGTTCCAATGCTTTTGTCTATTTTTTTCCCACAAAACATACCAACATTTGATGGAATATCTACTGTTTGAGATAGTTGCCTACAGGAATCTTGTAAGTATATGGTCAAATGATAACTGCCATTACTCTCTACAGTTAGTAAAGCATTTTCTGTGCAGATAGAAGAGGGCAGTTTCAGTCAAAAGCAAATCCTTGTCCTACATCAGAAACCACAAATTGCCATGTCTACTTCCCAGGATTAGTAGTATGTAATTACTCCTAGCTTAAGCCTAGTTTCATATATATGCAGCACTGATGAACTTTGATTACCTTTGCTGCAATTTCAAGAAGTTTTATTCTATTGAGAGGATGCACAGAGGATCAGGCAAACAACCTAATCCACCTCAAGGATTGTCCCTGTGAAGTCCTGTTAGAAGCACCTTTGAAAGTTACAGAAAGTAGTTCTTAAGGGGCTTAGAGTATTTGTTGGATATTTAGGTATCATTTCCAATAGGATCTGCTTAGCCTAATGCTCTGGTTTAAACTTGAATCTAGCATTCCCAGTCTGACAGAACAGCTACCAAATGAGATTAAAGTCTCATACCACATCTAAAGCTTTAAACCAGCGATAAGCAATTAGCCACCAAATTCCTTCAGGATTTCTTTTGAGAAGACGGTTGTAACTCCCCTCTTTATTCTAAATGGGTGTGAAGTCACAGAGAAGGTCATGATGGAGTCATTCAAAGCAGCCCTGTGCTATTTACCTGAAGCAGCTCATCCCTGGAAATCTTGTCATCTTTATCTAGATCATACAACCGAAAAGCAACTACAGGGAAGAAAAGAAAAACCAGCTTAATTCAAGTGCCATTATTTTTCTTCATAACAATAGATTTATCTAAAAGAAATAATAGTAGGTATTCATAAATCATTTTAAGAGAATTAGCTTAGAATTTTAATTCACCGTAAAATTCATGTTCAGCTCCAGAAAGTGTTATTACTGCACACAGGAATAACATTATTGCCAAGAAGTGAAAAATCTTAAATACTCAGTATGAGTACTTTCAGAATTACTCTGCTTGCAGAGGTATTTCTTCAAAGCCCTGAGTCATGGAAGTATAATTACCACTAAGATACATTCAATCCTTTAACTTCAGAGCAAACCATTACCATTCATTCTCTCTTTGACTATATTCTGGATGAGATATGACAGAAATTTTAAGTGCTCTAAGGACTGGTGCCAACTTTGATTAGCAAGCAAGAGCATTCTGCTCATACTGTAGGCAGACGTCCAAATACTCGAGAAAGTACTCAGCTGAAGGTGAGGAAAAAGCACTATATTATGTGGAAGACTGGATAAAGAAGCAGAAAAGCCCATTCACATATGGGATGTGGCTTCTAAATCTGAAGTAACTTTGGATGCAGACCATTTTGAAACACTTCTATTATGGGTCAATTGTTGACATTCTAAACAGGTAAGCTTGCAAGTTAATTTTTAAAAAATCAGGTATTAGAGGATATCGTGCCACAGGGAACAACTGTACAGAAGACCGCAAGCCCCTTCACTCCCTTCCCAGAAAAACAAAAAAAGAAAAATAATTGCTTCTGTAGGAAGGTTTACACTTCTTACAGTGGAGCTTGTTACTTCGGCTGTTCAGTGGTTCTGGTCCATTCTGGTCTTTGCTCTTTTCATTATCTTCTATGGGTCGGAAGTGGGCTAGCGTCCTCATGAATCCACGGAAATTCACCTGGTCCTCTCTGTGTAAGCATTTCAGCAGATCAGTTTTAGCATAGCTTATACAAGTTCTTTATTTCAGTGAAGAAGAGTATGAATGTCTAAAGCATTAACACTATGAAGACTCTTCCACTCCCACCTCCCCAGGCTTTGGCTACCTATGCTCAAACCCAGCTCTGATACAGTGCAGTTGCAACCTGGAATCATGCCGTTGTGAAGTATGATGTGTAAAAAAAGCAGCTGTGAGAAGCCTTGTTGAGGGCTCCCCTCCCCTTGCCTGCAAGCTCTATTTAAGCTCAAGCCCTCACCCTGGGCCCCTGCCTGAGCTATCCTGCAGCTGTGCCCGAGTCTGGCAATGTATCTTGCTGATCTGATCCCTGATTCCCTGGATTGACCTGAGACTTGCTCCACCACTGTCAACTTGTCTGGCAATCACTGGACTGTTGGCTGACGTGACAACAGTCCCTGGACCTGCTCTGCTTTTCTTGTTCAGGTGCTGTGCCCTTTGTCAGCGAGTACATTGCCCCTGCCAGCTTCGCTGTCACCCTTGCCTCCTGCTTGTGGGGCAGCCATCGCTCACTGCTCCCTGACAAATAGCTCTCTTCTCTAGAGTTTCTGTGGGAACCAGCTATGTAAGTACTTTCCAGGACTCCTGCTTTCTATTCAGGAAACCCTGCCTGCTATTAGTTGATATTATGACTTGATTAGACAATCTGATCTTCATCAATCAGTAATGACAAATGTGTTCAAGAACAGCAGCAGATTCCACAGAACAATCTAGAGAGCTATAATGAAGAGAGACAGTACTGCAAATTTGATTATCTCTTTGGATTTATGTTAAAGTGCCATAAGCTAGGTCTTAAATGTGATCAAAACCTAAAAACAAACAAACAAAGCCGACCTAATAACAAAGGTACACTTAGAGGCTAAAAGGTGAAAAACAAGACTGAATTAGTTAATTGCAATACTACTTAGCACGAAATAGTATTGCTACAAGTTTGCTTTAAGAACCAAAGCCCATACATGCCCTTGACTGTCTTTAGAAGTGTTCCACTCTTCTTGCTGTGCTGCTGAAAACTGTGACATGAAGCCTGAGTTTGTCAATGAATAAAGCACACAACACTCTTGTAAGGTTGTGAAGTATTTCTCATTACAGAATGAAAATGTGCTGAGGAAACCATGTACCCACACACATTTTCTGACAAGTTTGAGGTGTTCAATTAATTATTAGTAAATTCAAATTCCATGCTTTAATTATCAGCATTTCACTTCTATCAAAACTTTTGACAAATGACAAATTTCGTGCCTGCTCGCAAATTCAGTCCATCAGAACTCACCCTTCTGGAAAGAAGGCATTGATAATTCTGTCTCCCAGTGGATTGATGGCAAGCTCTGGAATCCGCTGGAAATCTTCACGACTAAGTAAAGCAAGAACACAAGAATTCTGCATAAAGTTGAAGTCGGAGGAGAAAAAGTTGCTTAAAAAGAATTCACAGTACAACATCCGTTGGGTTCTATTTCTGCAGCAAGACACTTGGTGGTTTTTAAAATGTAACTCTTTAAATCATGTTTTCTGTATGACTAATGGCACAAAACAAAGCAAAAGACAATGCCAAGCCTGTATTACATTACAGACTAGCAGTGTTCATTTATCATGTTAACAGCACTATTGTTTGTGCTAGAAACCTTCTTGTAATGATGCCAACTAGTTTGCAATTTAAGGAATGGAAAGCTTCTGAAATGGCTTTGAAGGAAAATATGGCTTCAAAATGAAAATTAACTTTTTTTTTTAAATAACTATTTTGGTACTGAATCATCTGAGTTGGCATCATTTTTCCAGACTACCCCATTCCAGATTCTGGGACAATACCATACTCCTCCAAACATACCACAAGTGATCTGCATATTCTAATATAATTTTTTTGTTTAATGCAACAACTTTATATCTTATTATAAATGCCAAATTTCAGATTATTTTAGCTTCAACCAAGCAGCACCCCTATTTAAAGTAGTAAATTTAGACTTTGACAGGGGGCTGTACACCAGATGTAACTTCACCAGTACATTGCAAATACTCACTGCTCTTGCCAGCCAGTCTCCTTTCTGCTCATGATTATACGTACACAGTATAGTATAAGCACTAGCTATGTTTACATAGTTATAGCTTTTTCTGATCTGGAAGACATCATGAGCTGTACTGATGTAAACACATTTTAGATCAGTATGACATGAACATAGGGTTCATTCTATTACTAGAGTTGCACTAATAATTTTTCTTTTCTTTCAACGTAATAGAATGTCACTGACTGGAAAGTGGGATAATCTTGGTGTGACTAAGGCAGACGCACCAAACGTGTCTTAGTGAATACTTCAGTCAACAGGTTCGTTTTGGGGGGGTTGGGGTTTTTGGGGGGTCAGGGTTTTTTTTCCCCCCACTACAACAGAGCACAGCAATTTATCAGTTAGTACATGATGTACTCCATAATCATTTAGGTTTTAAATTGTAAAGATAACAGCAATGGGGTAAGGCTGTAAAAAGTCTATTCTGTCTGCATGCGTAACTTGACATTTCCTGCCCAGTCTCCAGAAATATTGGCAATTCCCTTCAAGTCAAATGCAATCGTGCTAGTTTTGAAGTTTGGGTCAAATTTGGTTACTAAACGCTTGCTACTTTTGAAACCTATGCTCACTAAATGAATCAGCAGCAAGGTTTGACTCATGATGTCATTACACCAAAAAAAATTGCAGAGTAAAGTAAACATGAACAGATTTTGAGATTATTTAGGTATACTGGCCTTTTATAATACTGTGATCTTAAAGACGGGGGGGAAAAAAAGGAATTGGCTAACCTTATTACTAGTCTAGCCTGGGAAAGGCACAGGAGCAAGACGTTCTAGTTTTAAATGCATTCTAAAGCACACCTTGCACCCAGTCACACCACAGCGCTGTTAAGAGTCCCAATTATAATATATCTATTACAACATGGTTAAACTGTTTGACCTTCTAATAGAGCAACCTGACCATAATTTTAAGCTATCCCAACAAACTTCTGCTCTGACCAGGTCTGAATTATTTTTAACAGGCAAATTTAACATCTGTATAACATTATCAACTTATTACCAGACCCTTCAGGACTGCTGCATTTTACGCTATAGCTGAAGGGCAAAGTATGCATTAATGATTTAGGCAGGAGATGCAGTGATGTGGAAAACCTATGTCCTAGTAACAAAATTTTAACAACAGGACTTCAGTGTCAATGCTAACATTTACAAGCTAAAAGCACCAACTGCCCTCTCTTCCATTTAGAGCAAAATATTAATGCTTCAGAATTTTTTACTTGCTATCACTGTTTCTTAGTATTGAGCCTCAATTTACACTCGGCATTTCAGCCTCCAGTTGTTCTGCTTTCTAACAGGAGATTAACAATTAACCACAAATAACTCCAAGTTTCAAATCTATTTGTCCTGTCATTATCAGGATTGCAGCAGACCATTTTTGCTTATTAAGAGCACATTACTGAGCGAGTGTTGTAATTGAAATAGCTGTAACAGCCATGAAAGTAAATGAATGCATGATGTAAGTTATTCTTCACTTTATAAACTAAGGCTTCTTGCAGTCATTAGGGACTAACTTCACCTGGCTGAGGCTGGAGCTTACAGGATTTGATGCCCTCTACTTCTTCTGTATTTATGTGCCATAGCAACAAGGCTCTTCTAACACATTTTTCTAGGAAAGTGGCTTCTATTAAATCCTTGCTTAAACATAACGTGCAAAGCAACCTTTAACTGTATGTTATCATTATGCAGGCCAACCATTTAATATATATGCCAGTGCATTCACACTTAGACATACTTTGCAGTAAGGAATTTGTAGCTTCTAAGACAAGTATTTCTAAGCATGAGTATACTCTCCGAGGCACATAGCAGATCCCTACCATAAAGGTGACTCTGCCTTACCCCAAAGGCTGCAAGAAACCTACTAGACCCTTTTTATCTTCCATTATTTCTGGTGGTTCATCCTTCTTTTACTTCCAGATAGTAGCACAGAGTACTGTTCCCTCAACAGGAATGAGGAGGGTAGGGCTATCTAGAGCTGAAGGAAAGTAAAACAATAGAGAGAAAACAAACCATATGCAAAACAGAAGTGGTAGAGGAAAGGAAAAAAATGTCCAGAGGATATAGGTAACAAGAAATTACTTGAAAAAAGGAAATAATTAAAAGAAGTAAGGTGTATCATGCAAGATGGTCAAACAGATTTAACAGGTTACCACTGAAGAGGTTTCATTGCTCCCTTCACTTGCTAACATTAGCTCTGTCATTCATCAAACCTTTTGGTGGTCTAATGTATCTCACTAACCCCCCAAAAAGCTCCCCACCTTCCTCCTCTCCATCCTCACAATTATCTTTCTGTTGAATTAGCAACTTAAAGCAATTCAAAAAACTTCAAAAATCTAACAGCACCATGGCTGACAAAGAGGTGCTGGAAGACTGGAGAAATGATAGGGAGAGAGGATGGGCAGCCTTCTCTTTCACAGCTGTGTCAGCCGTCTCATCTAACTTCATCTTTACACATGCTCTACACAAATTTAAAAAGTTGCTTAACTATCAGAGGAGTAATTGGTTTATAAACATTAGGCCAAAAAGTACGCCAAAAGTAAAGGTGATAATTAGATGAGCAAGGCAGAGGAGGGGAGGAAAGCAGTGTGAATAAAGCATGGCCAAGGATGGAAGTATAGACTATTCTAGTACCCTGTCATTCTCCGATCCAAACCCATATCCTGCCTGTCTTGTCTGTTTTAGATAAAGTTAAAAATCCTTTGCATTTTATAAGCAAAGGTAAAGAATTCCACATTCAGAGAGCTAGCTTTTATGTTTTACTTTGAAATCTTGCAATATCAGCTTGAACTAATAAGAACAAGCCTGACACCTTTCCAGACTGAGATGATTCAATTCACTGACAAAGGTTAACAGATGGCTCAGCTAGCTTGCTACCCGTATTTCAGGACTAGAGGCTTTCTGAAGTTCTCCAGGAGACACCATCTCGTGAACAGCTCTCATAAGCATGAGATACGCACAAACAGCTCAGTATGTCTATTCTCCTCATGTATCAGCTTTCAGAACACTTACCCTCTCCTTCTTCCACACTCACCAGGTATACCAATTGCTGTCCAGTAAAAAATACTTCTGAAGTGCTTAACTTGTCATTTCCCCAGCACAGAAGAAACTACCATAAGTGGGAGGCTCCATGCAAAAGTAGCATTTTAGACAAGTATCTCCTTTTTATAGCTCTATACATGTCTGTCCAGAGCTACTTACTAGTAAATAAATTTTGGAGCAGATGTATTCTTATGTGGTGTACACTTCAGTACCAGCCCAACAAGGAGACTCACTGAAGCAAGCACATACTTATCCTGCTCATACACTTCAATTTCCTCATCTTGGAAATCAGAATGTAAAGCAGAAAATATGCACACTGTTTCCTCCTGACCTATAGTTAGGATGTAGGCAGAACAAATATGTTTCAGATTTCACAATTTAGATGTAGCTATGGACATCCAAGGGTATCAATCTTTTCTTTTGGCAACTCAGCGTGTCACAATATTGAAATCAAAGGTAACAAAAGGATTTTCAAAGGAACAATTTTGTCCTGGCTTTTACAATCTAGTTTTATTCAGATGGTGCAAGTCTGAGGGACCTCACTCATTTTGTTTAGAAAAAGTGAAGCTAAGGAAAAATATAACATTTTTCTACACTTTTAAAGAATTGGTAAGAGATAATCAGTAACCATGGTTGTAGCCATTTAGAGGATACCGGGGGGGGGGGGGGGGGGGGGGGGAGCCTAAACAAGGCATATGAAGTTTTGTCTCTATCAATACCCTTCTCTTACATCTCATTTATGTAACTCCGTAAAAAGAAAGTACCTTGAAATTGCACATGGGTACACTGGATAGAAACATCTGGCTAGGAATCACAGAATGGTAGGGGGGTTGGAAGGGACCTCTGAAGATCATCTAGTCCAACCCCCCTGCCAGAGCAGGGTCACCTAGAGCAGGCTGCACAGGACTGCGTCCAGGTGGGGTTTGAGTATCTCCAGAGAAGGAGACTCCACACCCTCCCTGGGCAGCCTGTGCCAGGGCTCTGTCACCCTCACAGTAAAGAAGTTTTTCCTCATGTTCAGGCAGAACTTCCTCTGTTCCAGTTTGTGCCCGTTGCCCCTTGTCCTGTCACCGGGCACCACTGAAAAGAGTCTGGCCAGAAAGATTTCATCTTTGGATTATAGTTCCAGAATGAACTACCTGTCTTCTCTAACCACCAGGATTAATCATCATCTACCTGATCTTCTGTACAAAGTGCTCTTTACCTTGCCTATTTTTAATACATAGATAAGAAGGATAGCACAGCTATTCCCGTTCTTCAGAGGGGTGGTACACATTGAAATCTTTATTTCATGCCATAAAGAACTGCCTAACACTTCTCTTCCTGATCATAGTCACATGAGCGATTTCTGTCATGTCTGATTTGTAAGTCAAAGGTGTAAGTCATAATTATGGAAACAATAATTCTTGCTCACAGGAAACAAACAGAAGACATGCCTTCTGAACAGCTTGGCAGTAGTAAGCAAGTGATAACTTCATCTCGATTGTCTCAAAGTAGCAAGTTCTCTTTTATGAGTATTTCAGAAACCAACATATATGACCTTCCGAGCTACAGTTCTTACTCTCCCCTCATTGTTTTTTTCAGGAAGTAGTTTTCCATTACTTAAACTTAATGGTTTCCACATATTGTGGGTGCCAGGACAGGTTTCAAAATTTGAATGCCACTCTTAAGTCAGCCACATTTGGGAGCAGGCTATGCTTAGAGGCCAAGACTGCAAGTTAATGGATCACAGTTTGCACAGTTGCTGGGATTTTCCAAATGAACTTCACTTCCTTTCCCAAGTACCACATGATTATTGACAATGAAAGTCAGACTCCTCCTGATACATAACACTATGAAACTAAGCATTGTGCAACAGACATTCATAGCATATTTAATTAATTACTCCTCTGACGTAAACCAAGTACAATCACTTTGACGTTTATACAAACTTTATGGACTCAATAGGTGAATTTAAAGTTGGAGGAAAGAGTTGAGGAAGAATGTGTGCTAGGTTCAAATTGTGCTAGACTAGTCTGGCAGCCATCACCTTTACTCATCAGTGAAGACTAACCCCACATGCAAAGTCTGAAGAGGCTGTTAAGTGTTCTTCTTTTTCAAGTAATTTGAGACATAAGTAGTATTAACCTTACCTACAATATCATCAGCTGATCTGTATGTCACAACTGCCAATTAGCCAATGCTACAATTTATATGATACATTGGCTTTGGTGACAGAGTGGGCTTAAGAAGTTCCTGCCCATCCCATCCCATCCCAAGCCAATTGTTTCCACACCCACAATCCATTTTGTCATTCCTTCAGCTATGCAAGTCCAGATATTTACAGTACAGCCACAGTCCAAATCACTGGAGTCAGTCAGCTTAAAAATATCTATACAAACCAAAAGAGGGAGAGTATTTTTGACCAAAAATAATCACTCAGTAGTCCTGTTTACAGTACAACTCCACAACCGATTACTTAAATGTTAACTGAGAAGTCAGCAATTTGTGGTACCAGAAGGAACTGCATATTTCCTTCAGGAAAGGAAACTGCAGTAAGCCGGCAGTACTGCCAAAGACAGCATATCTTACAACTTGTCACCTTCACCTTCTAAGCAGTCACTCAAGCTTTATAGTTAGGTTGGTTTATAGGTAGGGCTAGCTTTTATAGGGTTACAGTGCATCCTACAATCACATTTTGCAAGATCATATACAAAACCCCAGGTGATCCCTGAACCTTTGTTTCCTGGGTTTGACTGGGATAGAGTTGCTATGAAAAAAAATTAACTCCATCACAGCCAGACCCCATATACTATGCTACAACAAGGTCCCTTTCCCCTTCCTACTCTCTCCTGCATTCTCTCCAGCTTCCCTGTGCACTGGTTCTGGCATATGCAGCTACATGGTGAATGGGAAACAAAATCCACCTGAAAACTGATCAGATTCCCTTTTTTTGTTGTTTTGCTTGGCAAGTTTTCAAAGCTATAGGTTACTTTCCAAAGATAAGCCTTGAGTACCAGCATCAACACAGAAAAGCAAGAGACTTTCAGGGACAGTATGGTCTTAGACCAACTACGTTGGTTGCAAAATTGCCCCCGTGGTGCAATCATGGACAGCTCTTATTTGTCATACGTTTCCCTAATATTAATGTAATCTGTAGGCAACATCAAAAGAGAAGAATAATAAGCAATTTAATACAATCAGAATTCATAATTAGTTCAGTAAATAAAGAGCAAACCAATACCAACACGCGATATAATAACCAGCGCGGGGAAAGCTAAAGAACAAAGACAGCAGGCAGAGACATATTTTAACAGGCAATCATCCCACTAGACTTTACCTTTCAGTTGAGAAAACTCTTTCCAGCAGACTCAGCCCATCAAAGTGAAAAAATATTTTGCAGGTAAAGTTTAAGCCTCATCTTTATTTAATGATTAAGTTGTAAGAAACTGGTTCACTTCTGTAGTTTTCAAATTGTAGACAGAAGACACACACTTTAAAGGTCTTGGAATATCCTGCACTACTACTTTAAAGAATAAAATGTGTATTTTATCATCACAGTGACTGGGTGCCAGATTTCTTTTTATTTCTGAGCATACTAATAGACATGGGTGTTCAACAAGAGGTGCAACGTTAAGAATAGTAAAGGGCTTGCAGATCGAAGTAGTGTTAAAAGACACTGGGTATCAGAAACAATTAAGAGCCCATGCTCCCAAAAATATAAATGATCTTTTCGTTATGAAAGCCAGGATAAAGAAGATATAATGGAACCATTCTTGTAATAATTATTAGAAGCAACATATAAAGAAAGGTAAGAAGTAACAATCTGAAAACATGGTTTAACATTTCTGAACATTTGTCATAAGACCTTGAATACCAAATCTGGCCTTTCTTGTTTTAACTGCCACAAACCTTCAGCACTACGGTAAAGACAATTGGTATTTCTAAATTCAGTTCTAGGTAATTCTAAACCTCAGTTCAACAATCAGATTTCTCCTGACCTTTCATAAAAGAAAACAAACTTGAGTGTCCATGTAGACAGTAGGTACGACAGAACCTGTTACAGCAGCCTCACTGATTCACCATATGAGGAAAACATGCAGGCATCCTGCAACAGCAAGCCACCACTACAGATATGTGTCAATGCAAGGACAGCCAAATTAGTGACGATACCCACCTAAGAGTGCCATTTTCTCCTTTGTCTAGGCTGGTGAAGCGACTGTACAAGCGGGTGATTTGACTGTGGGAGACTGAAGGAAAAAAAAAGAAACACAAATCAGCATGTCAATGATTCGTCATAGGAACAGACCTCATTACACTGAGCTACTCTGTTGCCAGAAGCTGTGTTCAAAAAAAAAAAATTACACAAAACAAGTTATATTGGAAGCACAAAGCAATCAGCAGTTTAGGGACTTCATGAGCTGTAAATTGCATCTTAATAGTCAAGAACCCACAAATAAGCCCGTTCTTCAAAAATTTGTCAAACTCTGCCTTCTACCCGTTTGTATTTTTGGTCTCTAACATTCTTTGGTTATCTGATTCAGTAAATGGCAATTAAAAAGAAAAAAATTATTTGACTCACAGTTCCACTGTATTTCCCTTAATTCATATATGGCTAGAAATAATCTGGACACAGCCTCAACTGATGACCTCTGCATCATTCATGACACCACAGACCTCTGCTGTAGTATCTTTCCTTCTCTTTCGCTTATCTCTACTCCCTTTGTCTTTTTCCATCTAAAGATGGAAAGTGTACTTAGTTTCTCTGCATCTGGAAAGTGGTCAGAGTGACTTTACACCTGATCACTTTTCTTCCTTTACAGGACTGCCTGAATCTGAACAGTTTGTTCATTTGGGGGTTCACTAAAGTCATTTCCAGGCTTCTAGGACATTGAGTAAAAAATTTAAAAAGCCTATTTCTAAAGAAGTTTGGGAGAGAGTTGGGACACAAAGCAAGCAAAATTAGTGCAGACTTTCAGTCTGCAATTTGAAACAGAAGTTCCAAATTTCCAAATTACAGTATTAAGCCTAGCATCATGGTGTCAACATTACTCAGACATTAAACAACCCAAGATGCCAGACATCTAGATCTTTAGAACAGTCCATGATGGGAGCGGGTTAAACCTATCTAGAATAGCAATTCCTTTAACACTGAAAGAATGCCCTATAGAAGATCTTGGCTTTTCAGTGCCTCTTCAGATGAAGTTAATAAATATAAAAAATAACAGTGAATTGAATTTTAATGTTTACTCAGTAAAGGTGTGATTTTCTACAATGTTAAACTAGGACTTAGTGTCGTTTTCAGATTCAATTGTTTTAAAAGCCTTCACCGTGTACAAAGCTTTTGTTACTTGCTAAAACTTATTTGGGAACAGGTTGCACAGCAGTTGTCTGATCTGTGACAACTGAGGCAATTTTTTTTTCAGGTTTGTTCTTTCTCCAGGCTATTTGTTTAGGTTCAACTGTTCCCTCCTTTAGGATGACCTGCCAGCAACTGTTTTTTTCCTCCTTGTCTCCTCGGCAACTTTCATTCTTTGCACAGGGTTGGGCAATTTGCTCAGTTCCACCTAAGGCAACTTCTCTACAATCAGACTGGGCAGCTTGCTCCATTTCAAGTTAAGCAACACACATATAGAAAGCAGGCACCGGTATTTTAAAGACTTTGAATTTGTGCATTTGTGATTTAGTGTTTTAGATATGATATGCAATAACAACAACTGATGATGAAAAAAGAATAGCCTGGAGTTACAAATCCAATAAGAAGCCCTGTACTCCCACTTTTCCCTGGAAAGAAAGAGGGTGATGAGAATTCTGCTCAGCTACCATTTCCAAACTAATGCCAGCAACTCCATTTTTGGAACACCCCCATAACAGCTAGTATGTGATAAATAGTATGTAGCTACTGACAGGAGAAGAGCTGTTTTTGTTAACATCATACTAAACAAAAAGTGTGTCATAGCTATATAAGAAAGGAAGATGATTCAGGTCCACCACTGTATTCTTTCATAATTTCCTTTTTGGCTCTCATTCCTCACAAAAGCTGCATCACTAGACACTTTTCAGAGCCTTCTCATGCAAAATAAAGATTTTGACATTCCCTGTTGACCACAGGAGAACCAGAAACAAGATCTGCAATTTATGACTGCTGCTTAAAATCAAAGGTTAAGGCTTAAAGCTAGCTGAAACATGATTTTGTCTATACTGCTATTCCACTAAGGTCCTTCTAAAAATTTAAGTCAAGACCTCTAGAATAGGAGCTGTACTCTCTATTTTACTTCTGTTAAATCATGAGAAAGTTTTTTGCAATTAGATTTTCTGAAACTCGTCTAAAACATTAGCATAAACTCATGTAAATATATGATATTTATATACTTAGAAAATATATAAATATCCATCAGAAAATCCATCACCTGTTACCACCAAAATATTTTTTCCTCTAAGCTCTGATATGAGCATTAGTTTATTATTAATCCTTAGGTAGACTGCTTCAAAGCATGGGAACAAAGGGTGTGAACCAAATAGTTTGAATACTGATACATTCCAATGGCTTTCCGAAAGCTTGCAACAGAATGCAGACAAGCAACATCTTGGACCTCTCATCTGTTTCTTATCGTTGTTACTGAAATACAAAAGCAATTAGGACTACTTGAAGGCTTTTTCAAACTCAAATTTCAAAATGTTTATATGCAAAGCAAACAATTTCCATACAACATCATATAATATTTAGGACTGTCAACTTCAGGCTTAGCACCTGTTACTGAGAATCTGATGGAGATTTTCTGTCACTAAGTAGAGGTTTTAGTGGACACGTTATTCACCAGTGCTTGGAAACATTACCTTTGCAGATGTTTCTAAACTTATTATGCTAAGAAGTGTTTTCCACCATAACATAAAAAAAATTAATATAGAACTTTAATCCAAACCTTGATTTCATTCAAGAGATTAAGTGTCATTGTATGGCTTTTGAAAGACTATGCTTCAAGTCCCCTAAAATATACCTTTTTAATCTGTTCAGCTAAAGAACATTAATATATGGCTTATTGCTCATGTTATTATCATTAGCTATTCGGTTTTGCGCTACATAAAATTGAACAAGAGAAAAGTTGTATAATTCCGTAGTTGAACTCAATCAAATTGGTTAAGCGTTCTGTTCAGTGCTTCGTACTTATCCCAGATGAACTGAAGAAGTCATGTTTCACAGTAAGGAGGCCAAAAAAAAGAATCCCTAGGAGCACTTACCAGAACATCAGTTCAAGATGGACATGTAGTACTGCCAAATTGTTTCACACCTACGAAGTCCCTTTCTCAAACTCTTTAGTAGGTAAAGTATCATCAGCATCAAGTTTCTAACAAACCACAGGATACTCTATTCAGTAACACTAACTTAGCATTCTCCCTGTGAACTTTGTTCCAGATAAACCAGTGCCCTGGGGTTTTTTTCCCACCTTGTACCTTGCATAAATATTTGCACCTATATGAAATGTATAACACTGCTAAGAGCTTGGTGGAATTTTCCATCTACCTAGAGAAGTATAAAAGGCAGAAGAAAATCACATTCCTAGACTGTGGTTACAGGCTGGGGGGAGGAAAAAAAAAAAAAAAAAAAAAGAGATTTCATAAAATCCATGAGACACGCTGTGATGACTTATGACTTACAAGCAAGCATGAGTCAGATTGGCAATGCTTGATTAACAAAGTGGTATTACTTATAAAATTGAATAGTAAAAACACAGGAAAATTAACCAAACTCAGGCCACAAGGCTTAAACCTGCTGAACGCAACCTTAAGCTCCCCACTTTGATATAAGAAAAGCATTCAGAGGCTAACTAGAGCCAAGCGGTTTTATTGCCTAGAATGCCTATTTAGCCATCTTAATGGTATATTTAACTATCATGTAAGTAAAATTCTAGGAATACACCACCACTGACAATAAATCAAATATTAGCATGAGGGAAAAAGTAAAACTTTTTGGAAGAACATTCCAGATTTGAGGTTTGGTTTTCAAAGCATCTTTATAAATGAGGTGAGGCTACCTTTACGATCTTTGTGATTAAAAAGAAAAAAAAAAACCAGTAAGTTCTTGCTTGATAAGCAGACTGATATTCTTACTTGTTTATCTTAGCCTTCCTGTAGAAGGTTCCCTTGACAGATGGAAAAAGGATCATGGAAACTATGTTAACTCACTCAGCTGTCCATTACGCTAGCCAGTACTGTCTTAATTTTCTTCCACTCCTTTTCTGGAGCCACTCATTTTCCTGACACAAATAAACTATCACCTAAAATGAATATATGATACCATTTCTATTGGAAAGAAAACTGAGGAAAGTATTTTCATGTAGCAAGAACAGATCAGCAAGCATAAGCAGGAGAAAAATGTGAACTGGGAAGACCTTGTTTACCTGAAGGGGGGAAGCAAACAGGAAAGTGATACCTATGATGTTATGACCTCCCCTCTCCAACTAGCAAGGAGGGCGCCCTCCATTTACTATCATTCAGTATTTGCTAGAATTCTAAGATAGGCAGCCATTCTATCAGCCAAATTAACAACACTGAGTTTTACCTTTTCTAAGGTACTTTATGTTTACAGAGAACAACTCGATCAAATACTATAGGGTAAAGTAGCTATGTACTACAGTCCAGCTTGAATAATGCTCTCCCAACTACTGACTAGTGTAGGAATTTTCACTTTTTTTAGTTAACCACACCCAACTTTCACAAGTACGTTACCTCCTTTGTTTTAAATGCTACTGAGCATTCATTCTGAACACCCTTAAGGCAACTTAAGTGATAACCTATGAAACAAATAACATTTGGAAAGAATTTACTATACAATGAGAGCTTTTTCGGGCTAAAAACAGCTGCTAGGGAGAAACTCCAGCACCAGAAACAGAGACAGACAACTCTTCAAAATCCAACGAGTTATCTCTAACCGAATGCAATACTGCAGATACCAAGAGCACTGCTTCTCTCCCTTCCCACTCAGATCTCGCTGCCATTGTACAGCTGATCTTCGCCTCCTTAAGCCACAGTAATGGCTCCCACGCGAGGTCTCCCCCGCAACCCTAGCATTGCCAAGAGCCGAAGGGACTCGCAGATCCCAGCTGGCTGGATGACAGCTTTTGCTTTCTAGTGCGCCAAGCAAACACCAGCCCCCGCAGCTGCCCCTGTCGCGTTCCGGCCAGCCCACGGAGCACCTCAGCCACCAGCAGCTGTATTTACAGTCGGCGGCCGCTGCCAGCCCCTAGCGAGTGGAAGACCGGCAGAGTACCAAAGGAGACGCGTTGCCCGCGGGTTTCTGCCAGCCCCAAGCCGCGGGCATCGTTCCCGCAGGGTCGCTCCTGCGCGGCGACCGGCATCGCGGGGACGAAGCAGGAGGCGTTTCCCAAGTTTCCGCAGGCCTACGAGACGTCCGCCTCCGGTCGCCGAGGACAGTGGGGTCCCAGCCCAGGGCCAGCTGGGACCAGGCACTGTCCAGTCGGGAACGCAGCGGTCGCGCTCGCCTCCCGTCGCCAGGCAGGGCCGGCCGCCCCAGGCACGGCTCGGCGCGCAGCCGCGAGGAGACAGACGGCAGCGCGGCTGGCCGAGGCACCTCCCCGGCTTGAGGGACGAGGCGCTACCCGGCTCCGGGCACCCAGCCCCCACAGCACTTCCCGGCCCACCTCGCCTCGCGCCCCCACACTCACAGCCCGTCTCCTTCTTGATCTCCTCGATCTCCTCGTCCCGCAGCAGCGTGGACGCCCGGGAACCCATCGCCGCCACTGGGCCTGAGGGGAAGGGAAAGGCCGCGCTCCACACCGGGCCGAGGTACGCAGCCGAACAACGATGGCGGTGCTACAGCCACCCCCGGCACGGGCCCGACTACAGCTGCCCAGCTGTACTGAAGCAGAAAGCGAGCCCGCACCGACTCTTATCGCCCCGCCCGCCGCGTCCGGCCCGGCCCGGCCTGGCCCGGCCCTCGCCGCCCGCTTCACCCCGCCCCTCAGCCGCTCGGCGGCCGCCGACGGACCGCCGCGCGCATGCGCATAGCGCGCCCTGCCAAGACGCAGGCGTCATCCCTGGCGGCTATGAAAGCTGAGGCAGAGGCGGCCTACTGCTCCCAGCAGGCGGCGCGCGGGGCGGCTGTTGCTGCCCTCTGCCTGGAGCGCCCCCGCGGTGAGTTTCCGCTCCGTGATTGGGTGTGGGCTCTGATGGTCCCGCCCCCGGGGTGTGGGCGGGGCCTCGGCGTCCCGCCGCAGCCCCTCGGTTGCTCTGTGCCGCAGGTGTCCCGCCGGGGGAGCCCCGTCTCCGCCGCCGCCCCGGGCTGCCGCATGGCCCTCAGCAGCGAGCACTGCAGTGCCCTTCTAGGGAGAAACGTTAAAGTCACCTTAAAATGTGGCGTCTTCCAGGGGGTGCTGCAGCACGTGAACCCCGACCGGAGTCTCCTCCTGCGGACAGGTCGGGCCTGCTGCGGCGGGCAGGGCCGCGCCCCGCCGGCCCTCAGAGCGCCCGGCGCCGCCTCAGCGTGTGTGAGGGGAGAGAGAGGGGTGCTGTGAGCCGGGTCGCCCGGGGGGAGGGCACGGGCGCCTGGCTCCGCGGGGGACGCTGTGTCACAGGTGGCGTGGGCAGCCTCCCACGACGAGCATGCCCGCTGCGCCCCACGGAGCGCCCGTGGGTGCTTCCCGGGAGCCAAAACGAGCAGTGGCGTGAATAAAACATACACTTAAGGTGGAAGTTCGCTGCACCTGGCTGTGCTCTCGGCTGTGAGACTGCGTAGGTGTAGCAGACCTGAGTTGTGTCCTCCTCGGTGCACAGTCACCTTACGGGAACCCTCTTCTGCAGAGTGAAAGAGCTGTCACTTAACCCATTTGTTGATCCCTCCCCTCCCAGTTAATAATTAACTACCCAGTCCAATGGTCTGGCTTTGTCCTGCAAATGATAAGCTTTTACCCCAAACAGTGGATCTTGATGTATGTCTGTATTTTTTCCCCTCCTTCATTTCAGTGAAGAACTTGGAAACTGGCAGAAGTACTCCAGGAGTAAAGATGTTTTTTGGCTGTGAAATAGTCAATGGTGAGGCCTGCCTTTCCCTGTTTTAGGGAACAGGGATCGTTCTAGCTCTTAGTTCAGCATTCTTAACTCAATTTTTGGTCACTCTGTTGAATTCTTCAGTTGTACATCTTTCTTCTAAAAATCAGTAGGAATTCGAATGTTGTATAAATCATGCACTTTTGTTCCCCAGTTATGTGTCAGTGAAATAATAATTCTCCACTTTGTGAAGGTCTTGTGACTGTACTGCATTAAAGCTTATTAGTTAAAGAATGACTAAAGTCCAATAAGACCAATAATGAAAGTAACGACTCCAAAGGTAATCAGTTGCGATAAGTGTGCCCCCTGTTTATGTCCTGATGGCAAGTTACATTCATTGTGTATGTTCTTACACGTGCAAGACACTCACTAATGGACTCTGCTGGGAAGTTAAGTTGCTTAACTTGCTTAGTTAACTTGGTTTTGCTTTCATTTGCACAGACAAAAGCATCTCTATTAAGTGATCTGTTATATCTGAGCCTCTTTCCATGATTCACTAGTGATAAGAATATGGGATTATTTAAGAAAAACATTTCTAGTGTATAAATGTCCTGTGCGTTTCTATTGGCATCTGCTTTGCTCTGGGGACAAGGAGCAAAGTGCCAAGGGGGAAATAGCTAGAAGGCAGCTATTGGACTTATCAAGTGATTAACTGACTCCATTCTGCCTTTTTCCTTGTTCCTGCTTTATTGTATTTGTAATAGTCTGTAAAGTAATTAGTTGTAGTTCGATACTGACTTTGTTTTTGGTGGGATGCTAAGCCATTTGTCTTCTTTAAATGCTAAAGTTCTGAAATACACCTTACCTAGGCTACTGGTGTAAGTTACTTTATATAGATTCGTACATCAGAGTGAATTTAAAATTATTTAAACTATACTTTGAGTCCGATTTCTTTTTTTGCATGTATGGCCATGTCCTGTGGTGGTTGGTATCGGTTATGGTTCTCCTTTTTTGGGGGAGATAACAGGTGTCAAAAAGGTATTTGTCAGCACTAGAGTATAAATTGTTTGTTTCTATTGCAGTGGAATTGCTGGATGAACCAGATTCAGGGAAGGGAACAGCAATGCTCTCTGAGTACGTTGAAATGTTTCCTTCCTTTCACAGTAGGAGAAGGGGTGGGATGTGCTCGATAGGGGAGCCACCACTTACATTTAGTATAACACCGATGTTCAGACTCAGCTGTGCCAAGTTTGTATTTCTCTGCTCTAAAGAGGTGAGCAAGGTGGTGAGTGGAAGATTCTGCTGTGTAAAAGGTTCTTTCCAGCTACTGTTTACAACTTCTCTCTCTTGCTTTTTGCCCTTTTTTTTTTTTTTTTTTTTTTCCCCCCGCTAGTGTTCCTAGGTAGAAGAATTTGCTTGGTTTGTTTCCTTGTCAGCTTGTGGTTTCAGGGAGGGTTTCCCATGAGCATTTCTTTTGTGGTGGAACAGTTCCAGGACAATTGCACAGGGAAGGTTAGGTTTATACAGATGCTCTCAAAACAGATATATAAATGTGACTTTGGAAAGCTGGTAAAAATATGTGTTAAACTCCTGCAGACCCATGCTCTTAGATGGCTTTGCTTTGAGTCTTCTCACAGATCACATTTGAATAGTTTATTATTCCCCTTAAGGGAAGTAGGAATGAAGTGGTGTCTACTGAATAGTCCTTAAAATATATTTAAAAAGCACATAGAATTATGATTAGCAGCAGTCTTCTTGCTTGCTGCTGTCTTGTCGTCTTTCTCCCTGTTAACTAAGCCTACGTTCACACAGACTTGAATATACTCATGTTGGTAGCAGGTTCCTGTGTTAATCCTCTAAATATACAATTTTAGATACAAGATTCTTCAGCTACATCTAAAGGCTGATCAGAGAGGATTTTTTATTTTTTATTCTATTGAGACAAAGTTTTACATGATTGGAGCTCTATAATCATAACAGGATGTTTTTATATCAATATAAGGAAATTTATACTAATAAGTCATATTGACCAGTGAAGTATTCTTGACCTTAGACTGTCCTGTTGTAGAAATTAAGCATCTTATATGTGACATCTTTCAGTCAGGTGAATGCTTGCTAGCTCTATTTTTTTGGTCCTGAGATGCTACCATTTTATATGATTTAATAACTTCCATTTGATTACAGTAAAGTTTCAGTGGATATAACTGTTTTACATATTGACGAACTTGTAAAATCGCCCTCCAATTACAGTAACTAATGGATCAAATATTATTGATTCAGTGTAAAGACTTACAGATACTTAAATTGCGTGGTTCTCGGGCTCAGGTGAGGTATTTCATTCTTTGTACTTTGAACTCTTTCTTCCCTTGAAACCGTTGCTGGCCTTTGCAGTGAATATCTGTTCAGGTTCTGCTTTCACCTTTTACTTTAAGAATAAAGGTGAAATTTTATCTGAAGTAAAGGCCCTTTTGTGCAAAATAAGCTTATTGTTGGCTTCAAGATGTGTAGCTTCAAGATGAGCTTTAAGAACCGTGCACATTGGATTAGGAAGTTGCTTCACATGCAGCAGTTGATTGTCTGGACACAGGTGGATGGCATTGGATGAAATAATTTTCTTTATTAAAATGTCTGTGCTGGTGGAATGTGTAATGTTTTGACTTCTGTGCTATGTATGGTTGCCTTGCTTGTGCAGGTGCACTTCAGCTGTTGAAGGGAACAAACAAGCAGACAGAGGACCAGCAGATTGTGGCCCATGGAGTTCTCCTCACGTTTCCCTAGAGAGCCAGCTCAGAGCCTCAAATAGATTAAAATACTCCCTCTCAGGTAACGTGGATATTAGTCAAGCAATGTAGTTTGTCAGACAACATCTTTCGCAGAGGCTGTGAGCTCTTGGTTTGCCTCTATCAGAACAGGATGTGTTCTGAAAGAACAATGGTCACAGAAAGATAGGTACAGAGCTCGTTATCTGCAGACATGCTCTTTGTCTGCAGATGCGTTCACAACATCAGAAGGAAACTCATCTGCTTTCCAGAATGTTTATCCTGTAGCTCTCATCAGAATGTTTATCCTGTAGCTCTCATCAACTGTAAAAGTGGCTGAGCAGCACAACTGGTCTTTCGGAGAAATCAATGCTTCAGCCAGCGTGCATTCCTCTTTGGTGATTGTTTTAATCTTACACTTGTTCCTGAAACATATGTGGCATGATAGAAGACTATTGCTCTTTGGTTCTGTGCTGGCTGTCACATGCTTGCATTGATTTGGTTGTGTGGTCCCTGCTGTATGCACGTACAGGTACAGATCCAAAATGTGATCAGCTCATTCTGTTCTCGTACAGCCGTGACAACAGTGTAAGGCCTGTATAGGCTAAAGGAAGGTTAGCTGCATTTACCTGGGTAGTGGGGGAGAAAATGAGCAAAGGTTGATGTGATCTGGGAGAGCCTTTAAAAATTTGTTCTTATGATCTTTCAAATGGCTGTTATTTTAGAGTTTAGAAGTTTGTCCTTGTGTTGTCATGGATGCATGTTATTAAAATTTGCATCTTACCTAAAGAGCAGGGAGAATCTTTAAGAGAACTCTTCTTTACCTGTTCATTAGGCATTGTTAAGCAGGTGTTAAAAAATATTAAAATCTGACTCTTTGCCCCCTTGATCACTTAGCTCTCCGTGTTCTGTGGTGTCACTGTCTGTTAGTTTTGTCTTTGTTACAATCTTTTTCCTCACCTGGACAAGCCTGGGAATTAGGGTGCATTTTTTTAATGGATGTAATTTTTTAAACTGAAACTTTATTTCCTTTATGCATCATAAAGACAAAAAGTAACGCTGCAACTCACTTTTAAACAGACAGTTTTTCTCAAAAACCAAAATTTTGGCTCATGCTCTAGACTGTACACATCTGAATCAGTTCAGTAATCTGTTTGGGTGTGTTCAGGAAGCAGAGAGGGAAGAACTGAACAGCTAAACCAGAAAAGTAGAGAGATTATACAACTAAAATACATACCTTGTGCAAAGTTTATTCCAGTAGAGGAAGTGTCTAATGATATTTTTTTTTCCTTTCAGAGAAGAAGGAACAAGAGAATGTAGAGTACACAGTTGTTGATTGTTTCCAGCAGAAATTTGGCCCAGCAGTAAGTACTAATGAAAGCTCTTGTGCAGTGTATATGACTTCTAAGCCTGTTCCATTCTAAGTGTCAGTAGATCCATTAGGTGACAGGATTATGAGCACTGCTTCATGATGTCTTATACTGGAAATCACCTTTGCAGATTGTAGTGCAATTTGAGTAATAGGTAGTAACTGACTTCCGTAAGTCAAGTAGAAATGGTATCTCTGGTGGCATCAAAGTATATTTAAAGTGTACATACATACAGGGAAAGTGTGCGATGCATGTGAGTTTGCAGTGGGTGGATGTGACTCTGCATCAGTGTGTGTTGGTTGCTGTTTTCAGACTCTGTATCACCAGTAACTGAGGTGAAGGGTCAGTATTACTATTTAGTGAATGATTATTTTGTTTAGGAAGGGAACAACATAAGGATTTGTTGGCATTTGGAGAGGGAATTGATTGTGGTGGTTTTGTAGGTGTTTGGAACTCCAAACATGCCTGGACCTTCTTCTTTTAAACCATGTATAGTAACATAAGTGGAGTTGGTAGAAAGGCTTTGTTTCAGAACTTGGAGCAAATGATAGATTTATTATTAAATTTAATAGCATTTTTTAGATCCTGAATTAGACCAGCAATACTATAGGTCCTCCATGCCATTTTGTCTTCCAGTAACATCAGTTGGGATTTGGGCTCTTACTATGGTAAATCTATTGCACATACAGAGGAAAAAGCTCTTCCCCACAGGAAGAGATTTCCCTGCTTACAGAGGAAAAAGAAAGCTTGAAAAAGAAGCTGACTTTTTTATTTCTGTTTATGCCTTCTACTCTTGTGTTACATGTGCACTACAGGTTGCTTTATCTTAATTGTCTGAAAACTTTTCATGTCTGTGAGAGTAACAGGTTTCTCTTTTATACCTTAGAAAATGAGTTCTCCTTTTCATCTGAAAGGAACAACTTCTTTATGTGATCTTAAGGAAGTTCCTAAAACCTACTTAGGAGAATTTCTTGGGAGGACATCAGGGGAGTCTATATTCTTTAGTTATTCATAATCTCTGCTACATCTATTATTGATGTTTCTAGCTGTGAAATTTCCATCTGTCTGTCTGTAACTGGGCTGATACTGTGTCTGTTTCTCTTGGATCACTATATATCTGAGATTCATTGTGGTTTTGATCTGTAGTTACCTTTTTAAATATGCATCATGACCTGAAAAATCACAGTTTACTATTTGTCCCTCTGCCTATCATTCTCTGGCACTATTTATTTTATCCCTATTTTTTTTCATTAGGTGCTGCACCTAAAACAGCAGTATGTTGTCAGTGTAGCAGGAGAAGGTGTTAATTTGTGTCGTCATGGAAAACTCTCATGGCTTGAGGTAAGAGGCAGATATTTCCCAAAATGTACCACTAAACAGAGGCATAACTGAGAAACATTTTGGGATTAGCCTGTGTTTAAGACGTACTCACATAACTGTTTTGGTAAGAGATACGACGTTCTTCAAGGAAGATCAGGTATTTCATAAAAGACCTGTTACAGAAAGAATTATGCCATTATAAGGCAATATAATAATTACTTAACTTGTATGTAATACATACATTTGTATAAAACAATGGAACATATTTGGTTTGCCATCTTTATATGCTTGTATAGAGGTAGAGCTATTATACTAGTACAGCCGTTACCTACTGAAAAACTGCAAGACCTAATCACAATGCCAATATAATTGAAGGAGTAAAATCCATCTAAAGATGATACAGTATCTTAATTAGCTGCGATATCAACATCTGAAAAGGAAGGGAGAGAAAGGAGAATAGCTTAATACGTTAGCTCAAAATTGTCTTAGTTTATTTTTAAATAGGTTTAAAAGTGAGTGTGTTATCCAAAGCAAAAACTTGTGTGGGAGTTCATGCTTCAAACTTATTTATGCAGAAGTAAGTGGCCACAAAATGTTTGCTTTGGTATGGCTAAATTGCTTTCAAATAACAGCTTTTGTTAAACCATTATGAATTTGACCATAGCAAAACCTAAATTTTATATCCTGTTTGAAATGCTAGGATGGAAAATTATGTCCTTTATTTCTTTGGTAGTGGTCTTTGACAATGAAAGGAATGTCATGGGCACAAGAATTTTGTTGGAAGTGGTTCTTTAAAAATGTCACCATAATAGGTGTAGGAATTTATTTTAAGTACTGTGCATAGGGTTTGCTCTTGATACGTCTCAAAATGCTGTATTTAACTGCGTATATTAGACTACTGGGTCATTCTTTCTAATTATTGTGGGAGTCTCTGAGCATCTCTGGAAAAAACAAGACTTGTTTATGAATTAGCGTTAAGGAAACTAAACTTGCTCTCCCCAACATAAGCCTGTACATAGGAGATTATGGCTTGTGGACAACAATGCACTCTCTCCTACTTTCAAATCCTTTGTTCTTCCATCCTTCACTCATTTTCTCTGCAACTGAATTTGTTGTAGATAGCAACAAAGAGCCGTATTTTTCTATTTGATATCTTCCTTTTGGGACCTCAGGCTTTCAAAAATGGATTACAAATGGTGCTGGAAGATAAAAACATCTTGAAGGTAAGGGTGCAGAGTGTGTGAGGACATCTGTGGTGGCAGAGGTCCTATACATACATAATGATCTAGCTGCACCAGAAAAGTTGCAGCTGGACACAAGTTTGTCTGACAGTTCTTTCTTGCTTCAGATCATGCATGACTGCCGCTGGATCTCAGACTGCCTTTTTCACCAGTATGGTGTCCTTCTCTTCAATGTCTTTGATACACAGGTACCCTTCAAATATTCTGGTTGGGAACAACAGTTTCAACAAGAGAAACTTCAGCCTTGTTCAGGACATTCTCTGAGAGAAGTTTTAACATTACTAGAATGTGACAGTTGTTGAACCATGTAAATGTAGTGGGTTTGTTCTAGCTAAAAAGAACTAGCAGGCAAAGCTGATAATGTTATTTAGAGTCTTTTGTAGACTCATTTTAAAAGGTAGTTAATATCTAATATTATCAGCAAGTTTAATGTGGGGGTTTTTTTAAGATGATCTTGATCAAACTTGGCACAACCTGAGCCTACTGTGACTTAAACAGGAGCCAGGTCGGCTAGTGCTTTATATTCTTTGCTATTCTTTCTGCCCTTTTCACAAGTGTAGAAACAGATTCAGGCTACAGGTATCCAGCACTGGGAAGCACCTGCTAATAAAAGCAGTGGTGGATGTGAGAGAACAGACCAGGTTACCACAAAAATCTGTTTTTGCTGGTGCTGGCCCTGGTAGTTGTGGTAGTTAATGTTGTGTGACTAACAGGAGAATTAGAGCCTTTTGAGAGAGAAGAAAATAACATAATGGCTATGATCTTTCATAGTGGGCGTGGATATGTTATGCATAGTTATGTATGACTTGTCCTTGTCTGTATACTGACTTTTTATGTCATAGATATGACTGCCTATAGTAACTCTTCAAAGCTCTAATCTGGGCTACATAGTAAGCTTTATACAGCAGAGGTTTCTCTCAGTCCCTTTCTGATCTTAGTTTGGCCTTTTGCCCCTAAAACTTATATTATTCCATTACAGGTCAAATATCAGTCAGTGTAAGTGTTAAGTCTTGACTGCATGAAAAAGGTAGGGGTGAAAATTCCTACCAGTGCTCCCCACTCCACTGGCTAGAACATGTAACCGATGTGGTGGAAATAACTAACCAGAACTATCCACCCTAGGGTCTGAGGTACACAGAATTGCACCCATTGTTCTGTTGTCTTGGTATGAGCTGACATGCATGCTTTCCTTGCACTGATAGATCTCCAGGCTTAGATTCAATTACTCTGATTCATTGGCCTGAGTCCTACTTCTAATGTAAGCAAGCTAGTGAAGTATGGTTTTGGCTACCCTGCAGTGTACCTGATATTGCGGAATTAAACTGTCTTGTCTTCTACTCTGTACTACTGGAGCAAATAACTGGGAGATACCTCTGAGCAAACTCTTAGATGCTTTTTGTGAAGCACTTCTTAGAGACAGCTTCTCAGTGTTGTTAAAATTGGAACAAGCTGTGTGCACAAGTGAGACTATGATTAAAAAACACAGCAATGGAATAAAGAACTCTGGTTTAGATTTGAAAAGTGTTCTTTATCCCTGGTTTTGGCCAGTTGGCAGTGAAAGGTTCCTGATGTTCACTGGCTGTCTTCCCCATTGATGTTCTTATAGTACTTAAGCATTGCCTGTTGAAGTAACTTTTAATAATAATGTTTGTGGAAGTCTGATACTGCTGTTTCACATTTGACTGCCTTGGGGAGTGTGTGTGTGTGTGTGTCCCTGTTGGGCTACAGCAGCCTAAAAAGCTGCATAGCGAGCAGGCAACTGGCCATTGTCGGTGCTTACACTCCTAACGTTGCCTTCTGGGACACTTCTGCCCTGCATCATGAGGCTAGAGAATTCTCACACTCTGAAATCCCTGCCTATTGTAAAATGTTGCTAGTTGCATATCTGTGTACTACCGAGAGAAATAATACAGCCCTTCCTAGAGGTGTGTGCTGAAAGAATAAAGAAAATTTGACAGCTTGAGACTTTCCATAAGACAGAGGTCCATGCAAGGTTTAATCATAAAATGTACAAGTGAAGAAGTAGCTGTTGCTGTCTGGTTCCACAGATCAATACACATACACTACTCTTTGCTGTGTCTTAGTTTCTCTGCCCTTGAATCCAAGCCATTAGCATGCAATGACTTTGGACAAAGATTTTCACAGTGAAAGCTAAAACATTGTTTTCATTGTGAGCACGTTTATTCTATAACCTTGTTCATTCAGATTAGGATTTTTATGAATATTGATCGCAAAGATGCTTTCATTTTAGTTTAAATATTTAAGTCTTTTTCTCTCCTTGTTTGGAAAGCATTGAATTTTTTTACTAGAAAATCTTCCTAACAATCTAGAAGACTGGAATATGTTTCCACAGATTTGAACATTATCTTTGTTTTGACTTTGAGTAAAAGTAACTGATTGCTTGAGGTGTTTCCTGAGGTTCCTCTTCATCTGCGTTTGGCCACTGAGAGCGAAAAGCCAGAGGCGGCTTTAGTGGTCAGAAGTACAGTACAAAGGACTGTTCAGTAATGAGTGATGTAATCCAACTTCCTCTTTACCTGGTGATTTGTGTTTACAATCCGGTGAAGGTCAGCTTTACCTGGGTCTTCTCCATTTTCTTCTCTTCAGTGAACTTATCAGTTTGAATTGTTGCAGTGCCTTTCTCCAGATATGTTTCCTGCCACTTTTCAGCTGGTGGTTGTAGACTTCTTTGGGCTGCAGCAGTGTAGTCAGCCTAGCAGAAATATAGGCAGTCCTAGGTTCTCTGTCCTACCACAGAATATAGGAGGTCTGACATTTCTTTCCTTAGTCTAAGATTGCTTGTTTTACTTGTGGTGCTCTAGCATTTTGCATTTTCTTCATAATACCTTCGTACAATCTTTTATTCTTTGGAAATTCAGTAAATGGATTGGCTTAGTACTTTCTTCTGGTAGGCTTAGCAAATACATGGCTTCTCTCCCAGAGAAGCAGCAGTCAGCTATTTAGCTGATGCCTTAGAGGCAGCTTTAGTCATTAATAAATCATACCAGCTTGTTTGCCTTTGCTATTGGACAGGAAGAGATTCCCCCACCACCACCCCCCGCCCCCCCAAAAGACTTTACAGATAAGTTAGGAATGGGGGTTTGGTCTTGGAATTTACCCTCACGATAAGAGGCCAGAAGAGGTCAGTTACAATTCTGTGGTTACTATTGCAGGGGCTGAGCTGGTGCTGCCAAGCACTATGTGGTCTGGTCTAGGTAGCGCATGGGCAACGTGTGGTAGAACAGCTCGAACAGTGGCTTCAGCTGTAACCCTTGCAGTAAAAGTGGGCTGGCCTGTAAGCTGATGGTTTTGTCGGTGGGATTGTGGATGCTTGTGTTGAGTGTTGGCTCAAGGTTTCTCAGGAGAGAGTAGTAAGGAGAAAAGGGCTATGAGGTCAGTGGGGACTTCAGGGCACTAGAGTGGGAATCTGGGCTTTTGAGTAGCAGAGGAAGTCGGAAGTGTAGGTTGTTCTAATGACAGATAGCTCAGTCTCAGTTTTTGAGTGTGGATGCAGGCTTTTTTTTTTTCCCTTTCCATTCGCCTGGTAAGTGGACTGTCTTCCAGGCTTCCCTTTCCCATTGTCTTCTCTCTGCACCTGTTGCAATAGTCCCACTCATCTTTGTGTTCCCTGGTTAGGGAAAAGAGTCAGGGCTGTTCCTGCTCTCACTGCAAAAGCGTAAAAGGGATGAAACTAGGTTGAGAAACAAGCAAACACTGTGCAATGCAGTCACTGCTGGAGGCTCTTGTCTGCTTCCCTTCTGGCTCTGTGTGCTGTCAAAGGTGAGTCTTACTGGCAAAATCAGGTTTTAGGCAAAAGGTTTTTGTCAACTTACATATTCTTTCATCATGTTTTCCTTACTTTGCATCATTGTTTCAGGTTTTAGATAAAAGGCAACACCATACCATCCTAGGGAAGTATCACTGTATGTTTACTCTCTTGTGATACTACTCCTAACCACCTGCTGTCTGGAGACAAGAGTACTGGGCTAGAAGGAGCCTTAGACTAACACAACATATAAGTCATTCTTAAAACTTAATTTACCCTTTTATGTAACTTAACAGCTTTAGGGAGTCAGATTACTAGCTCTGCAACTGTATGCAGTCAAAATGAGGATTAATTTGTTTGCAGCGTACTTTACTTCTAATATGCCTCCCCACTGTCAAACCTCCACATTCTTTGCCTTGGGTTAACAGATGCTGGTCATGGCATATTGATCTCTTCCATCACAGGTTGCTGATGCTCTGCAGTTCTCAATGGCTACAGGCGGCTTCCTTCCGCACCGTGTCTGCACATTAGAGGAGTGTTTGATGCAGCACTTGAAGATACCTTCCAAATGGGATGCCATCATGAAGTGCAGGCAGCAGATGGCTTCAGTGAGTGATTCAGTGAGGCACTTTCTGACGACTCAATTGTGAGCTGTGCTTTGCCCATCTTGAGATGTTTCTGTCAGGATTTTTTAAGAGCATGGCACTATGCAGCGGTCAAATTGCTGTAGCTAAGGACATTTTGTAACACTGACTTGGGAGACAGATGCAAGCTTTAGTTGGCATCAGTGCTTATTTCCTAATAGCTCATTTGAAATTGAGGTTTTGAAGAACCACAAAGTTTGTACAATTGAGGATATATATATAACTTGGGTAAAAAATGTTCCGGATATCTTAATATATTTGACCAATTCTGAAACCTAGTTCCAACAGAACAAGCTGATTAAAATGAATCCTGAGTCAAGTAGGGAAAGAGGAAACTTTTCTTGCCAGCACTATTAGAAAGAAAAAATGAGAGTAGCGATTTTTTTTTTCTTGCTTGTGCAGTTTAGCAGCGTTTGCCAAATCATTATTCTCTATTGTCCTTAGTTTTGTTAATCTTTCAGATGGGGACAAGTAAGGGAAAACTTAATGGGCCAGGAGCTCCTAAGATTTGGGGAACGTAACCTTGATAAATAGAACAGACTAGACTATTTCAGTTGGAAGGAACCTACAATGATCATCTAGTCCAACTGCCTGACCAATTCAGGGCTGACCAAGTTAAAGCATGTTATTAAGGGCATTGTCCAAATGCCTCTTAAACACTGACAGGCTTGGGGCATCAACCACCTCTCTAGGAAGCCTGTTCCAGTGTCTGACCACCCTCTCGGTAGAGAAATGCTTCCTAATGTCCAGTCTAAACCTCCCCTGGCGCAGCTTTGAACCATTCCCACGCATCCTGTCACTGGATACCAGGGAGAAGAGCTCAGCACCTCCCTCTGCACTTCCCCTCCTCAGGAAGCTGTAGAGAGCAATGAGGTTGCCCCTCAGCCTTCCTTCTCTCCAAAGTAGACAAGCCCGAAGTCCTTAGTCGCTCCTCATAGGACATTCCTTCCAGCCCTTTCACCAACTTTGTTGCCCTCCTCTGGAGGCATTCAAGGACCTCAACATCCTTCTTAAATTGTGGGGCCCAGAGCTGCACACAGTACTCAAGGTGAGGCCGCACCAACGCTGAATACAGTGGGATAATCACCTCTCTTGACCAGCTGATTCTGCTGTGTTTGATGCACCCCAAGATGTGGTTTGCCCTCTTGGCGGCTAGAGCACACACTGCTGACTCATGTTGAGCCTGCTGTCGACCAGCACCCCCAGATCCCTTTCTGCAGGGCTGCTCTCCAGCCACTCCTCTCCCCGTTTATACTTGTGCCCAGCATTACTCCATCCTAGGTGCAGAATGTGGCATTTGGACTTGTTAAATTTCATCCTATTAATCATAGCCCAATGCTCCAATCTATCTAGATCCCTCTGCAAGACCTCTTGTCCCTCGAGAGAGTCAACAGCACCTCCCAGTTTGGTATCATCAGCAAACTTGCTAATGGTGCGTTCAACTCCTGCATCCAGATTGTTGATAAATATATCGAACAGAACTGGCCATAGAATTGAGCCCTCAGGAACACCGCTGGTGAATGGTCACCAGCCAGATGTAGCCTCATTCACTACAACCCTTTGAGCTCTGCCCTTCAGCCAGTTCTCCCAGCGCGCTGTGAACCTGCTCATCCCACAGTTGGACAACTTGTCCAGAAGGATGCTGTGAGGGACAGTATCAAAAGCCTTACTAAAATCCAGAAAAACTACATCCACTGCCTTCCCTTCATCCACTAGGTGGGTGACCTTATGGAAGGATATCGAATTAGTTAAATAGTATATAAATATGCTAGTGCCAGTTGTGGCATCCTTTTGCTGGGTTTTTAATCACCTGACCTTGCCTCTTTTTTGGAGGGGGGAAGACTTCCAAAGAAGCTGTTAAATATGGGAACCTAGATACTTAATGAGACCTCACTATATAGGCAGGATTTCTTTACTGAATAGGAACAATCTCTTTCCTACCAGAGCGTTTTTTCTCCCTTCATACTGGTCTTGTAACTTCCTGAATAAATCTTGAGTGTTTTTGCACTGCCTGTTCATAGACTTAAAATCTTTCTCGAAAGCCTGGATTAAATGTTATTTGATACTGCTATAATAGCTACTCAGTGAAACCTCTAATTTGAACACAGCTTTATTTTTATGTAAGTTTGGGAATTCTAATCGTGTGTCTCGAAATTTCAAATTAGAGAATTCTGTGTGGCAAATCTAAGCCAAATGACAACATGTCTTCCTTAGTTTACCAGGCCAAATCCTCCTGTTGGTCTGAAGACTAAAAGTGGAAAATGACTGTGTAATATATATGTAGTAAGTATACCAGTGTAAGCCACTCTAGTGACAGTTTTGCTCAGGGTTTCATGGTAATGCTGCTTAACTGGGGCTTGTTTTCATGTTCTTCTGGTTCCAGTTGTGATGGCTGAAGAGATTACTATCCCCAGCTGCTTCTCCTGCTCCCTTGATGGGAGGGGGTTTTTTTTTTCCCCTTTAGCTCTTTCAGCTCAGCTCTTAGGAATCTGACCTAGTTTCAGAGATAGGTGAGAGAGAACCTAGCATTAAATGCTGGAATAGGTGTGTGTTGGTTTTTGGGTTGGTGGTTTTTTTGGTTTGGTTTGTTTTTTTCAGCAGTCCCTTCTCCCAAACTCCCTCTTTTCTAACATCCACAGGCATCTAATATACACAGATGGCCTTAGAAGTTGCAAGCATTCAGTAGCACTGAAAATAGAGATCAGCATCAGTAGATATGTTGTGAACTGCAGAAGAATGTGATAAAAAGCTTTGTTATAATTTTTATAAATTATATAATTTGTTATATATTTGCTTTGTTATAATTTTTTTAAATAACTGTTTTTAATTTGCATTGGGATACACAGGAGAATCGTGACATATGGTTCTTGAGACCCTTTCCAGCTTCTCTGCTTAAAGCATTTGCTCTGAAGGCTATGTACCTTCTGCTGCTCCACTCATCTCTAATGGATAACTTGATGTCTGACCTAACAGCTGTAGTACATGATTATTTAAATGCTTATCGGAGTGGGTCTGGAGATCAGCTTGGGAGCACAAAGGTAGGTATGTCTTTGCTTGTTTCTCTGTTTAGTGATTAAGGCTCTGATGGATAAACTCTGGAGGATGTAGCTACAGCAGCTTCCTTTTCTGCAGCTGTACACTCTGCTTTATGCCACATAACCTTGTTTCCTGTGTGCAGCAGCAGAAGTGACGGTGTCTGTATCTACCTAGCTGCATTTCATGTTAGTCCATTAGCACAAATCTACCTCAAGTTAGTATTGTGGATGGTGAGCTGCAGCTGTTAAGGCACGGACACAGGCACGTGTGCCTTCTGTAATCTGAGACTGAGAACCTCTGGGCTCAATAGGGGCTGTGTACGTGCGATGGCATGAAGAGGGACAGGCAGTTGTGAAGTGTTGGTGCTTGGAGCTGTCAGAGTTACTTTGTTTTGGTAAGCGTATTTAGTCCCCAAATCTTGTTCTATTTTTCTCCTATTCTGTCATCTTTTCTGCTGAGCTGTTTTGCATATACTAGCTGTTTCTGAGAAATGTTGTCTCTTGTTGGCCAATGATTTTTATTTCTGTAAAAGCATCTCTGAGTTATCTTGTCTTCCTAGTTTATTCTCACCTGTTACCTAAAAAAAAAAAAAAAAAAAAAATCAAGTCAAGTAAAACTTTTCATCTTTGGTTCCATAGAGCCAGTAGTATTGCATGCCCAGATACCTTGGAATGGCTCTTCTTTGGTGCACACTTCTGCAATTGCTTGTTCATTTTTAAAGCGGGGAGGGAAATAAGATTTTTGGTTAAGGAGTTTGGCTTCCTGCACTAATGGAAAGAACAGATCCATGCAAACCAAACAAGCAGTGGTATTGGTGTGGTCTTTTTCTGTCTTCTCAATGAAGTAATCTTAGGAGGGCTTGCAATAACTATGTAAGATATTGCTGGTATTAAATTCAGGTGAAAAGTGAATGGTCAAACATCCTAATTCATCACAAAGACTGAACTAACATGATTAAATCATGTTACTGCCTCATTTTTGCAGTTGTAAATGTCTTGAAATATTTATTAGGAAAAGAGAATGCAGGTCGAGCTTCATGGAAGAAATATTGTCTTTTTCTTTGCCCTGGTTTAACAAAGCACTCAAGCACAGACTTGAATCCTTTGGGAATTTACTTAAGGGCTCAGAGCAGTAAATCCCATTATTGAGGATTTAGGAGGAGATTAGTTTAGATAACCACAAGAGGTCATAGTTGCTTCACAGATGGAAGAGAAGAGGTCATATCTGAAAACCTTTTCTTTTTAGAGGAGAACTGCCAAAAAAAAGGTTGTTCATAGTTCATGGAAAAAAATGAGCTTGACATCTGAATTTCCAATGTGAAATACATGCGAAAGTAGGCATGACACAAGGGAAAAGAACAGTCTCTTAAAGTGAAAAGAGTACAGATTCTGTTTTGCATTGGGTTATTTGTTTGTAGAATTTTTTTAAGTGGTACTCAGGTTGCTGAAGCCAATCCTTTTGTAAATCCATTTATTCCGTAAGGTTAGCTAAAGAATTAATCTGATTCTGAAGATTTCAAATGGCATTTTGAAGATCTATTTAATATCACACCTGATAATCATACTTCTTGCAGTTGCTTTAGAAATCTGGTAGTATGGATAGTAAAAGTAGCCATTTTCACCATCATTTCACTCTTAATCATTTTCTGTTGTTTCTGTATCTTGCGAGAAGATCACACAAATGAAAGTTGCTTCTACTTTATTTCAAATCTGCTTGCAATAAATATTTAAACTCCAGATGTGGAGTTTGGTTTAGTTAAATCTGGTCTGTTACTTCAGTTTCTTTGCTGAGTAAGTAAACAAAGTTAACTTTAAGGGAATCCTTTGCAAGTTGATGAGTTCAGCTAAATCTGTTTTAAGGAAAAAAAAAAAAAAAGTTTTGTTTGTGCAACTTCTAGGTCATCTGGCTAAGTCTGTATTAATTCCCTGAATCAAAAAGCCTTTATTCAGATCGGATTCTCAGAATGAAGTAATAGTCGAGATACTTACCCACCCCTACTTATTCTAGTGCTTTTTCATGGATATTTAGAATAAAGTTTATCCATCACTAAGGTCTGTTATGCCTTCTGTGCACTTTGTGGAACTACAATTGAAAGTTGCCTGGAAAATGCTTCCACTGGACTATTTTACTTTTTACAATGATGGTTACAATTTACACTTGTGCTCCACCTTGGACCCTTGTTGAACTGCAGTCTGGTACAATGAACTTGACTTCATCTTGGAGCCAGTCTCCAACAACAGCAACCCTGGAGTCCCTATGCTTGATGACTGTATTCTCCAGACATGATCTGGTGCAGTTCCAACACTACTTCAGCAGAAGTAATGGATCTCCTTGGATTCTGAAGTAAATACCCATGCCAGGGAAACATTTTGGCAACCTGAAATATGTTATCTACTATGCTCTCTCCATGCTGAAGAACTGGAAGAGAGGCCTCTGTTGCTGAAGCAGGACTGCAGCAAAGCCAAAGACAATAAATGCTCCAGGGCCATAAAGATATATTGCACTACTTCAGCTTCTAAATTGGAAGGTTGTCATGGTTTAACCCCAGACAGCAACTAAGTACCATGCAGCTGCTCACTCACTCCCACCCTTCCCTCCCCAGTGGGATGGGGAGGAGAATCAGAAAGAAAGGGAAAGTCATGGGTTGACATAAAGACAGTTTAATAGGACAGCAAAGGAAGTAATAATAATAATATTATATAGTAGTAATAATAATAAAATATAATGATAATAGAATATACAAAACGAACGATGCAAAATTTCTCATCGCCCAATGACCGATACAGCCCGTCCTGAGCAGTGATCACAGAGCAAAACTGAGAGTGATCTCAGAACGATCCCAAGCAGCGGTCTTGGAACAGCAATTTCCCCAGCAGCAATATCAGAATCCAAGTTCCCAAGAGCAAGGAAGGGAACGAACAGCTGAATGAACAAAAGCGCATGGCCCACCAGCCAACCCCCACTTTATATACTGGGCATGACGTCTGTGGTATGGAATACTTCCTTTGGCCAGTTTGGGTCAACTATACTGGCTATACGCCTCCCAAGTTTTTGCACCTGCACATTAGCAAAACCTGGGAAGCTGAAAAAAGTGCGTGATCTCTTGGCAACAACTGATAGCATCAGTGTATTATCAACATTCTTCACATACCAAATCCCATATTAAAATCAAAACTGAGTAGCTACTGGGAAGAAAATTAGCTCCATCCTAGCCGAAACCGGGACAGTATCCACCCCTTATTCTATATGTTTGGGGTTACAGCGTTTGTCTTTCCAAGTAACTGTTACGCGTGATGGAGCCCGGCTTTCCTGGAGATGGCTGACCACCTGCCTGCCAATGGGAAGTAGTGAATGAATTCCTTGTTTTGCTTTGCTTGTGTGCACGGCTTTTGCTTTACGTATTAAACTGTCTTCATATCAACTCACGAGTTTTCTTACTTTTACTCTTCTGATTCTTTCCCCCATCCCACCAGGGGGGAGTGAGCGAGTGGCTGTGTGGGGCTTAGTTGCTGGCTGGGTTTAAACCACAACAAAAGTGTACATAATTCCTGAGTGAACAGGAACCATCTGTGGTACATCAGGCCTTTACTTGAAAGTTGTGGGAGTGAAAGCCACTAGGCAAGAGAGTCTCCAAGTTACTATGGCCTCTTTGATTTACAGGCACTTGGAGAAGATGACCAAAGCTGGAACTGACTAACTTCCATCACTCTAGGTAAGGAAGCCTCTTCTGGGCCCTCCTCTGTTCTGTTTTAGTTCTTGGATTGTGCTCTCTGAACAAAACCACCAGTTCTTCAGCCTTTTGACAAAGGGAAAGTTAGTTATGTAGACATAGCTTCTGTTGTGCCTCTGGGCTACAATGGTGTTTGAGTACATTGTACCTGACTAGAGCAATGGAACAGAGCCATGCTCCCCTGGCCTGTTCCTCATTCCTCTGATCTTTTTGAGTGTGACATCATGTCACACAGAAGAATGCCTTTTTTTTTTTTTTTTCCCCTTCTCCCATTCCCCCAAACTTAAGACACTCCCATGTGTAAACTATACTCGCAAAACAAGTGCACAGATACAGACACAGTTGAAATCATGAGACTTCATTAAAAATTAAGTACTGAAGCTGGATGGAATACATAGCCACATTCCTTCTCATCTCCAGCTGTCACATGTTGAATCTCAGCTCCTGGATCAGGGTTTACAACATTGAACATCAGCTTGGACTAGCATGGTAGCATCCTCCTAATCTTTCCTGGGTCACTGCCACATCTAGAAGTTCATAATGCCAATGGCTTTTGTGTGTAATAACAGTATCAGGATATACTTGGTGAAAAAGATGCTTTGGCTTTCCAATCTGAGGTTGCCTGTGAATTGAATAATGCTGAGTAATCACCAATAATATTGAATAATGACTACTGGGGCAGTTACCTGTGCTCTCCTTCTCTTGTCAAATCAGGCGGTTCAGCCTCTGGGAGCAGATCTGGACCAGACCCTGTTTTTTCTCCTCTTGGAAATAGCAGCAAGGAAAAGTGAATATGCATAATCATGGAGTAAAAGCCAAGCCTGTTCGCTTGCCCTTATGGATCACTGCATCCACTGAGAGTTGAGGAAAGACAAGTGTGAATAAGGCTGATGAATGTAATTGTCACCACCCTTCCTTGGGCTCTGTATGCCCAGTCTCTGCAGTCAGTTTTCCACATGCATCTCTTGTTCCTCAGTGAGAAGCTTCTGCATGCTCTAACAGGCCCCATTAGTGGCAGAATACAAGAATCACTTTCTGGCTAAATGCACAGCTCCTACTAGGGTCAGATCATCCTTGTGGCCTTCAGCATATTCAGGAGTGTTTCACTTCAGACTTATGCATAATTGTATGTGCTTGTGTCTAACTTTGCCTTGTTTCTTGAACATGCATGACTACTGGGGGTTTTGTTTTGTTCCAGCTTATTTTGACAGAAGCTTGTACTTTACTTAAGACAAGTTTTCATAAATAATTTGATGGGAATAAAGTCCTAGGTTGTCAAAGGCCATGGATAAGCTGGTAGAAATGGAGATTAATGACAGTTTATTGCTCTCACAGCAATAAACTGGTAAGAGCAGAGCAAGCAGCAGTTATGTATTTTGTGCAAATAGTATGTTTGAGTCTTTGACTTGGATGTCGTAATTCTTATGAGCAATTGCAGCAGTCACTGGTGGTAGTCCTGGTTTCACCTGAGGTCTGAGCCATCGTTTCTTTCCCTTAATCTTTCAGATGTTTTGCTGGAAATGGCAAAGAAACAGAGTCCTTGTGGGCAGCCCTTCCAGCAAGACTTCCACCTTGTTTCTGGACAGCTAAACACATTCTTTTGTCATTTGATAGTTGTTTCAGCAGTAACAGAAGATGTACTGAGGAGCTGGCCCATGATCTGGTACACCAGGTAGGAGACATGCTGTCAACGTGGCTGGATGCAACTCCATGGATTAGAGCTTCCTTCAGGAAACGTCATGCATCCTAGCAGCAGTAAAGTATTGCACGTGGTCCACAGCAGCCAAAAATGATAATAAATGATAATGCAACACCCTTGTTGATGTAACACTGGGAGAAGAGAATGAAGAGGAAAATGGAGAAAAAAAGAAAAAAAACGGGGGTGGGGGGGAAGAAAGGCATCTCATTGATCCTGACAGTTTTGGAAATGTATGTTGACACTTCTGTGGTTTCTTATGTCATCACCTGCAAGTAGTAGTTGAGTCTTCTGAATAGTGGACGCTCCCTCCTAAGCAACTGACTTTTTACTCACAAACCAAATGCAAACCAGTAACCTCTGATCCCCAGCGCTTCATTATCAAAACCCTCAGTTTCCCCTCTTCAGCATCTTTCTCACTGATAATCTTCCTTACCGCTGAGGGGCATGGCTTCCTCTTACAAAAGCCATGGTAACTCTTTTCCAGTGCATCACATCGGTATAGGCGCTCATTCTGTTCCTAGCGTTTCTACCAGTATGCTCATCTGACTTGCCAGCATGTTGCTTCCTGTAGCTTTCTTGGGACCTTCTTTAAACATTTACCATCTTCCAACCCCTGGGTATCAAGGCAGGTTTTAAGCAAGATACTATAGTTACTAGTTCAGCTTTTTCATCTTCCACTGTTCAGGAATTTTGGGCAAAATCCACCTTGCTGTTTGTATTTCAAGTAGCGGTATGAAGTATTTATGGGACAATCTGAAATAGATTCTGGGTACATAATGAATGTTTTTTTTATGGGAATCTCCACATTTTTTTTCATGATGAATGTAGAAGAGAAAAAATGTTGTGTGTTTTACCATGCTGCTTTTGTATTCTGATCATCACTTGGCCCTGCAGCGCGGTTGAGATTTTGTGCCCCTCTCATGTTTAAAGAAATTTTTTTATTGGTTCCATTATGTTTTTGTTAAATATTACAAAAATTATTCTGGCCTGCCCTTTGTTTTTTCTGTAACTTCATCCTTACTATTTTCTTCACTTGGATGTGGCTTTGCTTTCCTGAAGGATGCTTACTTAGTCTCCATTCCCCTAAACTGTAGTCCTGCCAATTTCCTTTCACTCTTTCTGTGATCTTTTGCTGTTAGGTAATATTTACTCTATGCTGCTTGTATGTTGCCTTCAAGTTGTCTCCATGCTACCTGCTAGGATTGAATTTGCTTGGCTGCCTTGTACTACTTTTTATCAAGCTTCCTTATTTGTGTAATTCCTCTTTCTACAGCTGACCGCAACTGGATTTTTTTGTTGTTCCTATAAAGATGATGAGCATTGCCGTCCTTGTTAAGGAGCAGGTCCTTGAATGTAGTATTTTGAACAGCGTCCCATGCACTGCTCGGGACCACATCAAGGAGTGTATCTCCTTTCATGTACTTCCTAAGCAGCGGTTTCATTGATTTGTTAACTGTGTTTGCTTTTTCCCCATAAGGGTTTTTTTTACCCATAGGATAGCATACCATGGATTTAAATAAAAAGCTGGGAAAGCTGCCTTTGTAGCGGCTCCTACAAGCAAAGATGAACTGGTTATGCCTCTTTTGGGGGGTTACAACAACTTCATAGTGCAAAAGGTTTTTCAGGAGACATCTAAATCCTATATGTGAAGTATTACTTAAATCTTGAAGGTCTTTGTAATAAAGGAGTAAACAATAAATGCAAGCCTAGTATTTTTCCCTTTGGGTTGCCTTTAAAAGAAACAGTGTGGGGAGACTTTTTTCCCCTGAGGTATTGTGTAAGCAGGTAGTTGATACATTCCACAGATCTAATGAGAGATGATTGTTCTGTTCCATTGGCTAATTACAGTGGGAGCGCTTATCTGGTACTAACAAAAGTAGAGCATGTGTATGTATATGTATTGATTTGATTTCTTTTCTGTTTCTTTTCTTTTTTTCCTTATCAGCCCACTTGCATGGAGCTGCCGGAGGAGCTGCGTCACCTGGCAGACATCCAGAAGCTGCGAAGGGAGAAAGCAATAAAAGACTACAGAATGAATGAGGATGGTCTTTTGATCAGACCAGCCATGGAATTAAAAGAGAATGATCCACAGAAGGATGGAAACTACAGAGATGACAGGGATTGCCTTCCCACAAACAAAGCGGTGTCTCAAATTACATCCCTCTACAATCAGGACGTACTTTGTCAAGAAAAGCTTGAAAACCAAAATGAAGTGGTAAATCTGTGGAAGAACCTTAAACCGACCTCAAGCTGGCTGTATGAATCTAATTTCTGATACAGGTGACTTGATGAGGTTAGACTGGGTATTTGAAGACATCCAAATGAAAAAAAGGGGCTATTCCCCATGCAGAAGTGTCACACAAAAGCTCCTTTCTTTACAATGACAGGTAAACCCATTGTTGAACAGAAATAACAATGGTCTGTCTTTCAAAGGAAATTCTTTCTGTGTCTGACTGTTCTTCTCAAGGTCTGTTTTTGAGATCCATTTCTTTCAAGAGCTATTTTTGATTTTAAAACAGTGACTTTTGCTTTTCTTACATTGTTATCAGACCAATGTCTTAAATTGTATTGGTTCTTTTGTTACCTGTTGCAGGTATGTAAAACTCTCATCCAATCCAGATATGTAAACAGGGAGCTTATAAGATGCCTGTTCATTGAGATTAGAAAGTGTTTGCTTGGAAAAACTAGAAAACCTTCTGGCCAACCCATGTGGGCTTTGTTTATATACAGATAAGTCTCTTGGCATAGCTGTACAACAGTCTTTCATAGGAGAGTGGGAAAAAAATCACGCCCTAATGAACCACTATGCTGGCAAAACCAGCAAAGAGGTGTATTAATAAAAAGGACTTTTCTGCCAAGTCGGGAGTTATTTTAGGCTAACTGTGAAAAGAAGCTTCCTGCTGAAAGTTGCACGCCACTGTTGTTTGTCAGCACTGCTCTATCAAACTCGTGTAGATAAGGCTGTAACACTAATGTGGTGTGTGTAGACAAGTGTGTATAAAGGGGGGAAAAAAGCAGTTAAATTAGTTTAAAAGATGAATAGCATCCTTCTCCCCTCCCCCCAGCAAAATAACATATAAAGGCTAAACCAGTTTATTTCCAGTATACTTGCTTTGGCTGGTATTCATGAAAAGTAAAGCTCCTCCAACTGATAGTACTGTTCCACCACGTGACAAAATTAATGTAGGCCATGCCTGAGACTTGGAACATTTTTTAGGCATATCCCTGTATTTGACTTGCAAGCACAGGACTGTTGAAAATTCTTTGCTTTTGAAATTCTGAATTTATACCCATTTATGTATTGAAATACACTAAAAATACTGTGTGTTTTGCTATTCAAATGCTTCAGAAAGGGTGGGGAACACCTTATTCAAGAAAGGTTTTGTTCTCAGGGTTGTGGCGATGAGTGTGGGTGAACGCTGATGAACAACATGAAATAGGGAAGACTGGCAGAGGTACCGGTGACTGTCCCAGCCAGACTGCAGGCCAAGAACGACCTGGGCGTCAGGCTGCAAATGTGTTTGCGGTGCTGACGCCAGGTTGCAAGGGACACGACGTCGGCGTGCGAGTACGTACCGACGCCTGTTGGAGCTCTGTTTCTTTGGATGTAAGTTGGCGTGACTAGATGCTTATGATGTATCTGTGCATTTCTTCTAAATATTGTTAGGGGAAATGTGTGTTGGGTTTTGGGAGGGTTTGAGGTTTGTTGGTTGGTTTGTGGTCTGGTGTGGGGGTGTTTTTTTTCCTTTCCACAAAGAGTAGACCAGCAGTATTTAAATAGGTCTCTTCTTTGAAACTATAGACAGGACTTGTTCACTTCTGGGAGCGGCAGAAAAATTGGTAGAAAAAATTCCAAGGTTTGCCCTGTCAGTACATTTTCTACATTTTTTTAAACCCTTAACACTATTCTGTAATCAAACTGTATAGTTCCTTTGTCTCAGTTCACTTCAGAAAAATAAAACAGGTGTGAAACAAGTTTGTTGTACAACTTTTTATTTGGAAATTGAGTCTGTGTTTCATTTGGTCTGCTAGGAGATGCTGGCAGTGGACTGGGCCCCTCTCCAGCACTGGGGCTCATGTCATTCATTGGAGCAAGATTCTTCCAAGCAGTGATGCGTTACCACAAATCAGTGAGGTATGACGTGGAACGTGCAGGCTCTTCTGAGCCAAAGACAGCTCAAGAGCACTTACATTACATTTCCACAACTGAAATCATCTGGGTCCGTCCAGTCCCATTAGGGGAGAGAGAGAGACAGAAAATGGTGATTTATCAGACAATGGAAGGAGGGAGGGAAGAGGAGGTAGGATGGGATGTAGAAGAGTGGTCTAGAGTGTCTCTGTGCAGGATACAAACTAACTGCTAAAGGCAGCCTTCTCAGTAAGAGACTGAGCTGCATCCTCAGCCTCTTCTGAGACATAAATCTCTGGCTTTGAACTGCATTATAACAGAATAAGGATTTCCAGACAGGGACTTAACAGTGTAACTACATCCATGCCACTATATTGCTTTAAGTAGCAAAACCTTCCTGGGTAAACACGGCCATGGCTTTTCCCTGTTCTCTTTTGGGAATGGCATAAAGAAAAGAAATAGATTGGAATGGAGTCATCACTCATTGATGCACAAGATTGAAAATGACAACTTTCTTAAAGGAGGGGGAAAAAAAGTCTTTTTTTTTTTTTTTTTTTAAATGAGCCATAAGACCTTGTCATGCTGCTCAGTGCTACCACTCACCTTTTCTAAGCTTGGTAGCAACGTATTTCAAAATCATGTACACTTCTTAAACAATGTAATTGCTGGTTGTAGTTAAAGATGTAAGTACCGTAACTAGTTAAGGACAACTCTGTAGTGAAGTTTTACTGGGGCACTGGTGATGGTCTTATTTTTACTTCCTAGTAATCGTGGTACCTACTGTGTGCTAGGATGACACAGAGCTTAGTCATGAGGTACAAACTTCTATCTCTAGGCAGTAAGTGATCTGGATTAATCATTCATTTAATGATTTACTGTAAATGTACTACTTAATGGGTTTTCGGAAACAGCTGTGCTCAACAGCTAATGGCCCCACCGTGTTTACATTGCAAAGCGTCCTCACAATTAACTTTGAGGCCTATTTTGTCCCGAGCTCCTGTGATGCAATTCTTCATGCATGACAAAGGGACTGTGGTAAAATGCACGTAGCTCCACCAAGTACCCCCTCTTTGCCCGCGTTGCTGTTAACCGTGACGGTGCCCCGGTTCCAGCGCCGTCTGCACCTCGACACTCCCCTCAGTCGCGGGGGCGGCCGGGCCGGGCACCTGCTGCCTTCTGCGTGCTTTGAAGGGGAAGCCTCGCTGCGCTCCCGGCTGGGGGCGGGTCGGCAGCCCCCCGCCTGCCCCCGCGGGGGCTGAGAGGGGCCTGGCCGCCCCCCGGCCGGGGGGAGGCGGTTAGCTCGCTCACGGGGGCTGGGAGCGCGCCCCGCGGCCGTGCCCACCCCGCTCCCCCACTGCCCCGCCGCCCTCCCGGCGGCTCAAGGGCGAGAGCGCGTCACTTCCGGTACACATCCGCCTCCCCGCGCCGCGCCGGTATCGCGAGAGCCTACCCCTCCTCACGCGAGACTCGCTAGCTCACCCAGCCGCTTCGGCCGAGTCCCTTCGGCAATTTCCGTCACTGCCAGACTCTACCAATCGGCCGCAGGAGCGCATCGATAGGAGCGGGACCCCCGCGGGCTGCGTGTGGGGACGGCGTCCGTGGTGTGGGCACGGAAGCCGTGCGGCGGCTGCGGCGACACGAGCGAGGCGGCGGGGCCGAGGCGCGGGACCGGGGCGGCGGGGAGGTATGCGGGGCTCGATTGTTCAGGCCTGGCCATGGCGCCTCTCCTCCCCCCCGCCATGGCTCCCCGTGTCCCTGCTCCTCTCCTCTCAGTGAGCGAAAGTGGCCGCCGCCGCCGTCCCAGCGCCCGCAGCCGCCGCCTCCTCCTCAGCAGCAGCGCGGGCGCCATCTTGGCGAGGCAGGAGTCGAGAGCGCCCCGCGGCAGGAGACAGGCAGCGCCAGCCCCGGCAACGCAGGGCGAGAGGCCGGGTGGAGCAAGCGGGGGAGCGAGCCCAGGAGACACCCCCAGCCCCCCGCCGCCGCTGCCGCCGTGCCGAAGCCGGGCCTGCTACCCAGGTGAGCCACCGCGGCGACCGAGCAATGACACGCCGGGCCGGGGCTACGAGAGGTGGTAGCGGGGCCCCGCCTGGGCAGGCCGCGGCTTCAACCCCCCCCGCTAAGCGGCGGCCGCAGCAGCCGGGCCTCTTCTTAAAGGGACAGGCCCCTTCCCCGCCCTGCCCGCCGGATGCGCCCCGATATACCGGCGCAGCAGCCGCCCCTCCCCCACCCCTCCCCCGCCCGGAGCGGAGCGGCCGCCGGGCCCCTCGCCACACGCCGGGGGGGGGGGGGGGGGCACGGGGGGAGGCGCGCGCGGCGGCGGGCCCGGGCGGGGGTGGGGCGGGGGCGCCGCCGTGCACCTGCGGGCGCACGTGCGCGCGGGGGGCGGCGGCGCGTGCGCGGGGGGAGGAGGGGGGCGCGCAGCGAGGGCGGCGGCGCGGCCGAGCCGGGAGGGGCCGGGCTGGAGCCGCCGGCGGCGCCGCGTCACGGGGAGCGCAGCCGCCGGCGGGAGCGCGCCGCTTCCTGCGGTTCCGCCCGGCCGCGCAGCGCGGTGCCGGGACCCACCGTCCGCGGGGGAGCGGCGCCGCGTGGGTTTATCGGCACCGTCCGCCCCGCCGCGAGGCGGGTCCCGCCGGCTCCCCTCGGGGGGGCCGGGTGCGGAGATGTCAGGCTGGGGCCTTCGGCCTGTAACTCCCCCCGGCTGCCCAGGGAAGGGCGGTCTCTGGCGCCGGGGCGCTGCCGGCCCGCGCAGCCCCGTGTGCGTACCGGCCGCATGATGCAACGCTGCTGTTAAAAACTCGGAGACTTCTCCTCAGTGTGAGCTGCTTCCTGGTGGTGCCTGGCTTTGTGAAGGCCTGGGGTTGTCTGAAGCTCTGTCCGAATAGCGACCAGCATCTGCAGGAAGGTGTTGCGTGCCAAATTGGTGTCGTCGTTGATGAAAAGTGCCTACTAGGTGTACATAAATACATAGTTTAATGTTATATTTGCACTGGTGAATACACACACAAAAAAATACCTCTTTAAAGCTGTGGTATAAAGTCTAATCCTGTTTCACTGCAAACACATTGCCTAATACAATTTCTGTTGTGATTACTATTATTTAGCATTATACATTCTTGTTACCCTGTTGCTGATCTTGTGTGGTAGGTTTCCCTCTCAGAAGTGGTGTAGATGATGATAATAAATTCGTTTAGATTATTTTCTTTTTTTATATGAAGAAAATGTTGCAAGTCAGGTTCCTTTTTTATAGTGAAATGTCTTTATATGCATTACTAGAATTTTAGTTTTCACTCATATGAACAAATCTACAGTATGGATTTGTACAGCACATCTGATATGGCTATATGTGACCAACACTCCTTTTTTTAATTTACATGAATCAGAAATCATGTATTTGTGTTGTCATTCCTTTAATGTGTATGTATAAGAGTATGTCATGACATCCAGAGGTTGGTAAGATAGGGAAAAGTACAAGAAATAGGACTGTAGCTTGAACATTTTCCCAATGTTTAAGGATTTTCCCTGTAATTCTCTTCTAGTCCATCTCTGGCACGTATATTGTTAAAGTTGCTTAAAATACTGCCTTGCATTTCTAGACTGTTCAAATGAGCGAGTTTTGTTCCATTTGGGTCTAATGTAATAAGCTGTAAATTCTGTAATAAGCATGCTATTTGACAAGCTGAATTACATGCTAGGGATTGTTTTAGATGGCAAGAAGAAAATGGTCCTCTTAGAGCTTTCTTGGACATAGTTCCCTTTTTGTGGTCTGGGGTGGAGGGAGTAAAAACCAAACAAAACCGAAAACATCCACGCAGTTTGTATTTTCTGTACACAGAGAGAGGAGGAGCGAAGCAATGGCAATGTGTGAGGGTGACAGTGCTGTTATGTAGAGCAGAGAGTATGGATGCATCATCAGAGGTCTCCATAAATACTGTTAACTGCACTTTTGGGACAAGACTTACTCTAATTGAGCAGTTAAATAGTTAGGTTTGGTTTTCTGCTGCTCATTTTTCTGCTAGTTTAAACATGGAAGTAGAGCTGTGACATGCCAACTTTTGTGTTCGGTATGTTTTAAGGTATTCTGTCATTCACTTATGTATATGCTGCTGATAAATTTTTGGTAGAGCTGTATAGCTTTTTTTTTTTTTTTTTTAAATAAGAAATTAGGCCCTATCTGCGACTGTTATTTCGCCAATTAAGAAGTTCAGAGCCTGTGCACCACTGGCTCTTCTCTGTATTTAAAAGCAATTAAAAGGTGGAACAGAGATCAATGAAATGCTGTCTCATTCCTTGGAAAACAATATAAAACCTTACCACAAAAGCAAAACGGCAAAGTAAAGTACTATATATAGGACAGTATCTAGTTTTAACTAGATTTCATTACCCAGAAAAACTGAAATGGTGTGAACTCACACTTCCGTTGTATGTACATGTCTTTTATTCATTCAATTTGAGTTTAGTGGAGACTGAGGGCTTTAGGTTCTTATGAAATATCTTCCTATCTGCTCTTTTTAAAGCAATAATCTATCATGTATCAAAGTTATATTTAAGACTGCCATAAAAAAAGACTATATGGGCATTATGTTTTGGTTTAAGACCTGGCATATAGTGTACTCTGGAAAATGGTTGTCAGTGTAACTATACATTTACCAAAGCAAGCTAAAATGTGAGAGGGGAAAGAAGAGCGTGTAATTCACCTCCAAGCACAATACCTCTTCAAGTTTTTTATGCCACCACAATTGTCTGTATTAGAGATTATATGCTTACAAAGAAATCTGACAAAAATATACCTAACTGATATTACTGTTTTCCGTATAGATCTTGACTTAATCTTCTGTGTGGATATGTATGTTTGTGTCAGAGGTTATTCTGGAGATGTTACTACAGGAAATTCTTGCAGTATTCTGCTATTCTGATGAGAGTTGTATGTCTCAATTGTAAATTGCTTCAAGAAAGAAAAGTCTCTTAGGCATTTGTATCAGTTTAGAAAATCTCTCGTAATAAGTTGGTGTCAAAATGCAAAGCACAAAAAGACCATGTGTGGGGAAAAAACAGAAAACTGCTAAAATTGTGAGGGAACTAAGATAGCATAGAAGGTTGTATTCTTGCTCCCGGTTTTTAATCCTGCTTTGTGGACAAAACTTTCAATGCTGTAAATAGAGATATGAGGAATACATACTTGCCGTGTGTCAACTGGGATTTCAGGTTTTTGTCCACTTGAATATTCTGTCAGTGTGCTTACACCAGTTGGACAGAGAGGTAAGAAACTCTGCTTTTGTGGGCTGAAATATTTGAACAAATAAGAGTGTTCACCTGCCCACTGGTAACACTTCATATACATGCACTTAGTGTGTGGCAGGTGAGGCAGTTTAAATTAGTTTTACCTCCCTGATTTGCCTTGCATTTGTCATAGGTGAAGCAGGGGTGCTGTGGGTTAGCTGCTATGTTGTACCTTATACCTCCATGGCAGCTTGTGTTTGTGTATGTGCCCTCAGCTAGGAGTGTAGTTGTTACTATTATTTACTGTAATGTTTGATGTTAGTGTTAGGCCTAAAGAGAAGAAAAAGTAATCCTCTGAGCCTTACCTGAGGTGTAGAGATGCCAGCCACTGAAGGGAAGGAAAAAAAAAAAAAAAAGAAAAACAAGAGACTCCTGGAGGAAGAAGTACTATTTCAAACAGCCGTACAAAGCAAATCCTTTCTAGCTTGCAGCTAGGCACCAGTGCCGAAACTGCACACTTGCCTCTTATGGGGCTCCTGCTTTAAATTGATATTGGTAGCAAAAACTTGTTGGACTTCATTCAGAAATAGCTGGTGGATATTTGTTTAAACTGGGAGAATCTACTCTTAAAGCTGAGCTGCTTTGCGAGGGAGGTGTTTTTACTGTTTGGTTGGTGCAAGTCGGTGGCTATAAAACCTAGAAATCTTGTTATAAAACATAACTCTGCTCTCTGAGGATGTCCTTGGAGGATTCTTCTCCAATGCTGCGTGTTTACTTACTGACTAGATGTTACAATGGGCAGGCTTGAAAAAACAGTGAGTGAAAAAAACCCACACCTACGTTAACGTTGAACTAAGCAACATGATTTAAAAGAGGATAAGGAAGGCTTCTTCAGAACTGAACTTAGATCTCTAAAAAAATATATTTATGATTATGAAGGTTATTTGTGTGAAGTTGGTGTATATATAACTAAAGTCAGATCCTGCTGGTGGTATTTTATTTATGCTTTTAATAATTGAAAGGGCCACATGATACAATTAAGTGGTTTCGGTGTGAGCTTCTGATTAAGTAAGAATATTAGAGGATTCAAGGTGCCAGCGAGGCAGTGGAGCAGCTATTTATCTCCAAATGCTGATTTTCTAAACTGTTCTAACTAGGGGAAATGAAGGGAAAAAGCAAATAACTACTGAATTTGATTCTGAAACTTAACATAAAATTGTTGTATATCACTAAGACAGTTGTAGTGGCAGAAGGATTACTCTGCAGCATCCAGGCATTTTACCACCTGTAACGTGATTATTTACCTAAATGTTACCACCGGTAATGAAAACATTTTGAAAATCTGTATTTCTGCAATCTTCCTTAAACTGAGTAGGCAAAAGGATAGATTTGTGTCAAAAATGGTGAAGAGAAGTGGAATGAATGTCATCACCATGTAAATCCACTGAAGCAATGTTATGTTGATGTCCTGAACGCTGTTGCCTGCTGTAGTGGATCAGGTTGTTGTGTGCCTCTCACTTGTTCCCGTCTTCTCTCCCTTCAGTATTCAAGCAGTTTTTGCCGTTGGAAATCTTTGTTTCTTAATACCTAGAATGGGAACAAAAGAACAGAGAATAAAGAAGTATCCGTCAATTAGCTTCCTGTATTATTACTTTGATCAGCAGAGAAGCACTGTGTGTTAGCATATAAATAAATGAAAGGCTGAATTCAACGGCTGAGCTATTCTCTATTCAATATGCCCGTGTAACACTTATTAACTTTGTTTTGAGCATTGTTAATACATTTAAGAATATTGTTAAGCTTCTGTGTTTGTTTATTTGGTAGGCGGGATACAGACAAGTAACTGTTTTGAGGACAAGAGTAATTAACTTTGTATGTACAGGAGCCTCTTGGGACAGTTAAAATTAGGAAGACAAGCAAAAGCTTGTCTTTTTCTGTGGGTGAAATGTAGAGTACTTACACTATGTCAGCACAAGGAGGACTTCGTTAAATGTGGACATGTAAGGTTTCCTGATTTGGGAAGTAGTATTTAAGAACATAGGTATCTGAAAAAAGTACACTTGAGACAGGTACTTAGCATGTACGCATGCTAAGTGTACGTGCTTAGCCTAATGTACGCAACAAGGGGATTAATGTGTTAAAATATGGAATGAAACCTACTCTTTGCAGTTACTGCAGTTGTTGCAGACAGAGGGTATTATCACTTGCTTTCATATTTGCCTGGGAACTCTGTGCAGTAGCAATGAGCCACTCCTGAGAAAATATCTTCATTTTCTAATTCCTAAACACATCTGATAGCATCTTCTTTTCGTAGGGTCATTTATATCTTGAAATAGTCTTCTGCTGGGTTATCTCCTAAGCCGCATGAGCGTGGAGCCAGATGAGCACCCCTGCCTGTGCGGAGCAGAGGCACTGACCCAGTCTCGTGGATCTGCTTAGACCAGCACTTAGGCAAGCGCATCTGGGCAGCCAGAAAAGCATCCAGTTACTCATTCTAGATCAGGAGTATGATTGTGTTTGTTTTGCCTGTGGCCTGTTTGCGTCCTGCAATTAAAAACTTGACCTCAAATCTATATTAATTCTTTCCCTTTGCCGTTAAGCTTGTATAGTTTTGTGAGGGCAAGGCTCATTGGGGTGCGAAAGAGCACATTTGGTTTGTTAGCTTCCTCGGAGGTGGTGAATCCAAGTGAAGTCCCCTGTGCTTTGTGCCCCTTGGGGCACATTTCTTTCCCGCAGTTCCTCGAGGACAGGCAATGCTACCAAATGTTGGGTTTTTGGAAGGAGGTTTTCTGCAAAGAGGAGACAGGTGAAAGATGCCTTGTGGTTCTGAGCAAAATCATTAAAGAATGGTTGCACGTGACATTTTGGCTGGGAAAGTAAAATAATCCCATGTTCACATAACACATGCTGTTGTTGACGGATACATTTTGAAATGGAGTGATAAAAGGGATCACTGTACTTCTTGTGGTATGATACTAGGGATTGAATCTTGCTCCTATAATATGTATCATTTTTATTGGTGATCTGAAAGAAAACCCCTTTCACTTTCTTGGTGTCCTTTTCTTTCTCTTCCTGAATGATTTCTTCTGTCAGGGACACAAGTTTCATATTTCCTCTCATTTTCTAACCTCTTTACTTTCTTCATGGCCCTGTCTCTTGGAAGACAGTTTTTGACTTTAGGATTTTTTTTTTCAGGTTTTTACTCTTGTTCAACCACAGCCATTAGTCTCAAGGTGGCTGAAATAATTTAACATTATCTTTCTCACTATTATTATAACAATGATGGCATCTTTTGTAATCGAAGAAAAATAAAATTTCAGTTGACAAAGCTATTGTGGTAACAGTTGTTAGGACATCTTTTGTAGTTGAAGGAAAATAAAACTGCAGTTGACAGAGCAATAAAATGTTTTGATAGTTTTGTTTTTAAAGTCTGTATTTTGCAAATATTGCAGGGAGGATGTGTTTGGTTTTTTTAAGAATCTAAAATCCTGAGAACAAATAAAAAATGAACATCTGGCAGGCTATTTTTACTAGCTGATAAAAACATAAAGCTAGAGTATGTTCTAAATTTGTAAATGCAAAAAAGTATGTAATAAATTGTTAATTATGTGTTACTTTTTCTTTATTAAAGATAACAGTTTAATTTTAGAATGGAAGTTTTTTGGTCAAGTATATTTGTAGCTTGTTTGTCAACAGGGTAACAGCTATATTCTGGGTGCTGTAAGAGTAGCATTGCTTTAAAGTAAAGGAAAAGTCTTACAAGTATTCTGTAGACTGCAGCTGTGAACTGAATGGTAAAACCAACAGAAGAACAATATTTTCAGTAGTTCTTCCTTTTTGGAGTAAGTTTATATATATGATTCAACCTAAGAATATTAATTTAATTGCTTTCATTCAGCTTTCATGATACACAGCTGCCCTCTGTTCAGAGTTAAACATGTTATCTTTAATAGTGGTGAAAGTTTACTTTAGATTTTCAAGGACTGGCTTCATTGTACTTTGCATATCTATGTCACCACTTGGATTATTATACTAGGTCAGTGCAGTGCTCATTCCTATCAAATGGCGTCCACGGAGTAATAAAACAGCGAACTAAGAATCTAGTTTTTGGCTATGGTAATATTGTCATGGAAAGTTTAGTGTGAATTTCTGTGTGTTTGTTTGTTTAATATACCTATTAACTGCAACCTAAGCTTTTTGCCCAGAACTACCTTGGTTATGTGTTCTGTGAAATATTAGCATGTGGTGTAGTGTGCAGCAGGTTTGCGGGCTCACCTAGTTCATTCCTTTCAGACGTGGTGGTGGTGATGATAATGATGACTGTTGTTTCTTCTTAACAGCTGTGTGTTCAGAGGCACCTGTGCATGAGGAGAAGTTTGTTCTATGGCCTCAGAGCTGGGTGCCAGGGAGGATGGCAGCTGCTCAGAGCTGGCAAAACCCCTTTATCTGCAATATCTGGAGAAGGCTCTGCAACTGGATCAGTTTTTACGACAGACGTCTGCCATCTTTAACAGAAGTATATCCAGGTGCCAAAACCTTTTCTATTTTCCATTGGGAATACCAAGGAAAGACAAGCATTTTTGTTACATTGTTCCTAGGCAACACCGTATTAAGGGTTTAGTGGTGACTAGTTCATTATAAACTCTTCTCCTTTAAAGATTTTGCACTGTGCTTCTCTTAGCTCACACTGGTAATTCAGTGCGTTGCCAGCCCGCGTACAAATTAGCACGATGCTTTAAAGCTCTTTTTTCTAGCTGAGTGACCAAAACTTTCGTTGTCTGCAAAAAGTAGGATGAACAAGCACTAAGTTGATTTTCAGGGAGATGGCCTATAGCCATAAGTGAAATGCAAAGACTGTTGTCAGATGCAGAATTTATATGTAAGTAAGTTGTAGCAATGAGAAGTGAGTCATCAAGGTACGTTTCTGTCCCAAAACAATTTACATTTAATTTCATCAGTGTTTTGGAATTGCAGAGTTACAGAACTGATAACTGTCTGGGTAATAGAAAACAGGTATATTTACACGCGTGTAGTAAGATCCACACAAGGAGTAGAAAAAGTAGTGCTGAGGATGACAATATTGTGCTTTGGTTTGACTTGATATTAGTTTCTTGCTTAGTTCATGCTTCTCAAATTAGATACCTAGTTAAAGACTGAAGGTGCAGGTTGATAGCATAGCCGGGCTGGTCTGATGATTAACTACTGCTGAGGGGTTAACAGGAACTTATTAACAGCAGTATTTCTAATGTGTAAAATTACATCTGAAGCTGTCTCAATTCTCAAACCTTTAGACAGATGGCCACATGTAAGAAAGTTGCATGGGTATCTCCTCTTTTGAATATTTTCCTTTCATTGTTGCTATATTACATACCTTGCAGCGATGAAAGTGAAGATGGATTGGATGACAATCCTTTGCTGCCTCAGTCTGGGGATCCCCTGATGCAAGTTAAGGAAGAGCCTCCAAACTCTTTGCTTGGGGAGTCTTCTGGAGCAGGGAATTCCGGGATGCTGAACACACATTCCCTGAATGGAGTACTGCAGCCAGGTAGGCATGCACTAGGTTGAATCTCTGCTTTCCTTGGGATAAGCTGGGAAAAGCATTATTTCTTAAGAACTTTTTTTTTTTTTTTTTTTTGCTAAACAGAACCAAAGTCTGAAAAAGGGAGCTTGTATAACTTTTCCAAACTGAAGAAAAGCAGAAAGTGGCTGAAGGTAAGAATATTGGAAAGAAATGCAGCTATTATGAAATCTATGAGTAGAGTTCCAGTCAACACCCTGTAGACAGTAGTGAGTGATTCCATCTTGTCATCTGACATAGATTATGGTGTAGAAACATGTAAGCAAGCAGACAGCAGCAAGCAAGCAAGTTGAGCGCTGGTCAGAGCATTACCACAAATTATCGCAAATACAATTTCCAAATACAGTAAGTTTACAGTAAGTTTGTTCTCATCTCAGTAGTCCATTTAATTTTGCTTTACATGTACTACTGAGAGCTCAGAAAGCTAGACTAATATGTCTTAAGAGCTGCCCTAAATCATGTGATGCAATTTAATTGATGCAAAATCTCACACTGAAAAAACAGGCATAAGGTGATACGGAGACATGGTAATACTTTGTGTTGTTGAAAAGAGGGCTCCAAATAAATTCTTTAGTCTTGTTCTATATTGGCTTGTTGTTTGCTGCACTATTTTTTTTTTGAGGTAACTGGAGCTAGTATCCCTTGCTAAGAAGAAAGGAATGGGGTTTTGGGGGAAAAAAACACTTAACAAAGCATAAATACATTCTACACAGGCTTCTCATCTCGGAAATGGAAATAAAGAAGAGTATGTGAGGGTTGATAATGAATATTTTATTAGACTTTGGGTAGAAGAAAATAGAATTATAGTCTCTGTAGATTTGAGGCTTTCATTTTCATCGTGTAGCAAAATGGACAGTAGGCATTTCAATTTTGGTGAGCAGCAGCATTTTAGTTAAATTCCACAGTGAGTATACAGTCAGAAACTTGAAGTAATTTTAGTACACTGTCCAAATTAAAATGAGCTATTATGAAATATACTAAATGGGCATTTGGAACTCGGCTGAAAATTTGTTTCTAAGATGAACTCAGTACAAGGTCCAAATGAGGATGGAAGGAGAGAGGGGAATGGTTGCTTTATGCCATCTTTGCATTTTCATTGTACTGTAGCCTTCTCTAGTTAGCAAAAACACGTTGCCAAGAGGTCAGACAAGAGCCAAACCTGCTGCAACTGATGCAGGTGGAAGTGATAGAATAGCAGGACAAACTACAAATGGGGTAGAAAAGTTCCTGCAACCACACATCACAAAATGCCCCTATTGGTGTCCTGGATTTTCTCACTGCTGCTTTTCTGAGACCACAGACAGACAAAGTGGATTCTAAAATGACTTAACTATCACCAAACTAACAGAAAACTACCTCCTCCCAAATCAGAAAATGTGTATTGGATTCACTGCTACACAGTACTGTACCTCAGAGAACTATTTTCCATTTGAAGTGTTTCAGATGGAAGACACTTTGTAAATGCTAAGTATTGTTGTTGGGCCAGATGCGCAGCCCTTTATTAGGTGAAGAGTGCTTTGCATAAATAAACAATTCAATATAGGGACTTGTGATTGTTAAATTAGTTTCCATTTATTCTTGTTAGAGTATCCTTCTGAGTGATGACTCCAGTGACACAGATTCACCAAGTGATGAGGACGGAGAGGAGGAAGAAGAATTTTCTCTTTCAAGGGAGGAACTTCACAATATGCTGCGATTACACAAATATAAGAAACTGCATCAAAGTAAATATAGCAAAGACAAAGAGGTAAAAATCCAGAATTTTTACATTTCCTTGATTTTTATTCCTTCCTTTAACTATGTTATTTTAGCTGCTCTTACATTTTTATCAAAAACCATAATATTTTGTGGACAGGAAAATATCCTGTTGTTTGGTAGGCTAGAACAATCTAACATCCGTTTCAGACAAGGGTTACTTAATTAATTAATACAGACTGAAAAGCTGTTGATGCCTTATGCTGAGAATCTGTGAATAATTTATGTAGCTAGTACTGGCACATGTGTTGTATATAGCTTCCACAGCGCTCTGTCCCAGTCACTAGAGCAAATATAGGGTGCTAGAATGCAAGATTTGGATAACATATATCTGAAAACTGAGGTGCTGTGGGTTAAATTCTAATACAGGTAGTAGCTGCTGTTCAAGACTAAAATTGTATATTTAAACCTAAAGCAGTATACTTGCATCACCTTCTTGAAAGGGAGTTCCTAGTTTTCTTCCTTACTGTTTTCTGTCATTCTTTGGGATTTTACTTTACTTTCTTTTTTTTCTTTCTTACCTTTCTTTTTTATTTTGGATTTTCTTCTCGTATTCTCTTTTTTCCCTTCTTAAAACAGTCTGCCATATTTCTGCATTTTTTTTTAATATTAGGCCAAATTCTATGACTGCTTTGATTCTAATAATATATTTCTTCAAATTAAAGGGCTTTTGCAGAAATTATTTTCATTGCTGTTTTGAATTGCACCAGAAGGTAGTCTCAGATGAAGGAAATCATCCTATTCTGCTACCAGAGGATGTATCTGAAATTAAAATTTGTCATCTTGTTTCATGTTCTTTTGAAATTTCTCCAGAAGAGTGAAGAAATATTTTCCTACCTGGGTCTTTGCTTCTGTCCACTTCTTTCCTTTGCTTACTTGTTACGTTCTAAACCAAGATTGTGTTAGCTTCTTGAAATATTACATAACAACACAAATAGTCATACACCCAGTTTTTACACAGGTCATAACTTTTGTTAGATTTTACACAAATATTTATTTCCAGTCTAGTAAGAAATAATACCCAGTGGAAATAACCAGAGTATTGTTAGATCAGCAGTACACAGTTATGAGGGGGGAAGACACATCTGTCCAAAAAAGTTTGTTTATGCTGATGTTCTCACCTTTCAAAAATCTTTCATTAACTTAATAGTATGCTTAGGTTTTAAACAGTTAATTTCTGACCTGTACTGTCTTTAATTTGCCTGTTTATACATAACCTGTGTATAGTTCTTTAATATTTTAGTTGAATAAATGCTTGGAATATACTGACTTCTTTGATAATTTGGGAAAAAAATGCTGAGGCAGCTATATTTTTACTTGACAGTCTGAATGTTTAAGTTGTTTGTCCTTGTGGAAACCTTTTAAATGCCTTTTAACTATATCTGTCCTTTTACATGCTTTGGAATGATAAAGTAGAACACGTATGTAATTTGGGAATGCAAGCAAAACAAGTAGGAGGTCCGTGATTGGACCACTTCATGTAATGTGCTGTCTTGCTGGGCAGCACCTGTATGGAAAGGATAGAGCAGTGTGTTTTGAAAGTGTAAGCTTCACTGCCCACTCTTCCCATCTTACTTAACTGGGTGGGCTTGGCTCCCTGTGTAGAACTTGGAGGCCACCTCTGGGAGCAGTGGTTTCACTTTGAACACTGTATGATCCTTGATAACAATGCTAAATATGGAGAAGTGCGTGTTTTCTGATCTCTTATTTATGATCAAGATCTGAACTTGTTTACCTGCTGTCTCTGTTATCTGCTCTGTTTTCTATTAGTGTGCTCATTTACATCCACTTCAGTTGCAGCAATATCAGTACTACAGTGCAGGACTGCTGTCTACACATGATCCTTACTACGAGCAGCAGCGCCACCTGCTAGGGCCCAAGAAAAAGAAGTTCAAAGAAGAGAAAAAATTAAAAGGTAAAGTCACTAAGCTTGTGTTTTTAAATGGCTGCTGTGATTAAACTTCTTTCCTACATTATTTCCTTTGAATAAATATAAGTGTTCAAAATTTTTGGGTTTTGCATGGAAATATCCAGTTCTTCCAAAGAAAAAGTCTTCAGAAAATACTGTGCTTTATCTTCGGGCTTCTAGAAAGCTAGGGTGAAAAAAAGGAATGTGGATTGAGAGTTCACAGCTTTAGATTTTCTTTGTGGACCTCTGAATCTAGAATGAGTTATGCAGTAAGTACCTTACAGCTTTATTCATTGCTTCGGAATCCATAAATACCATTGTGTATCGTGGTCCATTTGCTCAGAGTTTTTTGAAAACACGATAGTTCCTTGAAAAATGTAAGAACTTATCCAGTACCTGATGCAGTTATTCCTGAATATGTAATTCTAGTGAACAAGAAATGATAGGGAGTGACAGTGTTTTCTGGAAATCAGAGGGAACTCAGAATTGATGTCCAACGTGAGTTAAAATAGAATTACTTCTCTGACCTCTCAGCTGGAGTTTCTCAGATGCATGTTTGCCAGGAAGTACAGTTTCCTTTCTTGATTGAGCTGGCAGCAGCTGTAAATCTGTAAGGAAGCAGGAAGAGAAGGCTATGAACTGTCAGCGTAAGGTGAATTCTCTCTAGTGCAAGTACTTAAGTTTGAGCTGTGTTTTAAGGGGGCTATTTTGGGCTTCCTTCCTTCCTTCCTTCCTATCTTTCTGCAAGTTCCTTTAACTGTGTATATTTTTCTCCGCTAATCTTGCAGCATCCATGATTTTGCATACTCACAAAGAGTATTTTTAATATCTGATACCAGTATCAGTTTCCTCTGAAAGCTGGTATCTGTAATACATAACATGCCAATCTCTTTCAACTGCTGAGAAGTTTGGTTTAAGACTTATCATACCAAATGCTAATGTTGTTACCTTTAAATGTCTTACCTTTACATGTCTTTAAGTAGAATTTTACCACAAAGTAAGAAACATTGCGCCAGGTCCCAGACATTTTAACTCCTAAGGCATGTTTCCTTGGGTGGAAAAATTGCATTTCACCACTCTTAAGCAGGAAGATCTTTCCATTATAAAGTGATGAGGAAGTATCTAATATGATAAATGGATGGTACCAGAATTGGCAAACATGGATAAGTTTGGCTTTTTTGTTGGTTCCACACATAAATTGACTAGGATAGTTTATTCAGGTAAGATACCTGACTAAATGTATCCCAAAAATAAAAAAAGAAATTGATTTTCATGATCATTGTTGCCATGCAGGCAAGTTGAAAAAAGTAAAGAAAAAGAGGAGACGGGAGGAAGAACTCTCTCCAGAGGAGTCACCACGACGCCACCATCACCAGACCAAAGTTTTTGCCAAGTTTTCTCATGATACACCACCACCTGGGTCCAAGAAAAAGCATTTGACTATTGAACAACTTAATGCGCGTCGGCGGAAAGTGTGGCTTAGCATTGTTAAAAAGGAGTTGCCAAAGGTGAGCTTGGCTAATGGCGCTAGATCAGTGATGATGGCAAGAAAGTGAAATAGGAAATTAACTTGGTGGGGAGTTGACACTGGGAAAAACAGAGTGAAGTAAGACCTTGGTTTTTTGGTGGTCATTAATGACCAAACTGATATTCTGTAATCCATAAGCAAAGTGTAGTTTGAATTTCTTATCACCAATGATACCTAAGTGGATCATGCAGTGCTTTGCCACTGCTTTCATTTTGCCATCCAACTCTTTTCTATGAATAGTATAATAAACTCTAGCAAGTAGTCCTGCTAATCTACAGGATAGCAACGTAGAGCAAACCAGTATCTAGGTTTTACATAAAGTTCAGGAAAGGAGTGTTTCAATCATTGTAGCATGTGTGGGTTTTGAAACTTATTTCAGAAACAGTCTAGGGAAAAGTTTTTGTATCATTTACAGGATGAGCTTCAGGCACATTTGAAATAGAAAGCTGGGTTCACTGTTGCTAGTTTTCTGAGATGTGATCAGAGTGGACCTTACAACCTGCTTTTTGGAGTTCACAATTAACAGACTCTGAATTCTTGGAAGCTGAAAACGAGTGATGGCTATAGCATCCTTTATGAACTTATAAGCCAGGCAGAGGATAGGTGCAATGTGATAGACCTTATTTTTTTCAAAGGACTGGTTTTGATCACGTAAAGAACATAGGATCTACATTAATTCTTAACATCTTTGTGAAACAATGGAAGTTGTTGTTGTTTACTTCAGTGACAACAGTGGAATAGGAGAACCCTGTTTTGCAATAGTAGTAATTAAAGAAACAATCCTCAGAAAGGTGGTTTTTTACATGCTTCCTTCAGGAGTTGGAATACATTTGTGTATGCCTTCAATAATTAAGGATGAAAAGCTGTTTCAATCAAAATAAAAAATACCTACAGTACCTGTACCCAATTATACAATAGTATGCATGGCTGAGGTTGGCACATGTATCTGCTGAAGACTGGATAGTGATCTTTTAAAATACTGCAAAGCCATTACCCTTTAACTAATTTTAAGATGGTATTCTTTTATAGGCATACAAACAAAAAGCCTCAGCCCGCAACCTTTTCCTAACCAACAGCAAAAAGGTACGTGTTGTTTAGCATTATACTGTTACTTGTACTGGATGTAATAAGCAAACTGTAACCTCCTTTACGTTTCTTCTGGTTCTTATAATTCTGACTGTACTAGCAGGGCAGTATAGGAGAAAGCACTGTATAGAAGTAATTTGTCATTTAGTATGAGGCTTTTCATTTTATAGATGTGTCATTTTGGCATATTTCATAAGCAACAGATGAAATGAGCAATACGAATTTCTTTCATGAGATCTTTTTGGCTTTCGTAAGATTTAGTTTGTATGTTTTTAATTTACTGATCTTTGATACAATAAATTTGTTGGCTTTTGAACTGCCCATCTATCCACTAGCTAGAATTTGCTGGTTTAAGCATTCTTGTTTAAATCAAAGGGGCTCTTGGAATATTAAATGTGTTAATTTACATAAGTATATATAGGAGCTGAGATTAAAATAGAACAATTTTTTGCTTAAGTGATTGCAAAAGGAATTTATCTCCTCATCAGAGTCTTCGCTGAGAAGCATCATTGTTTCTACCTAGAAGGCTTTACTTTAGGAACAGTTGGTAATGGCTTTCTGAGCATTTTTCAAGTGTTACGCTCAAGTGTCTGATTCATTTATATGGCTACTGAAAAGGTAATCAAGTATATGGCTGACAGTCATCAGAGACAAGATGATGTAGGAAATTTTCTATTCTGTATATACATTATCAAGAAAGGGAGCATTTTCTGTGTAAGGGATGCAGAAAAGACGACCTGCATGTCTTCAGGTTTTGTCTTCTCCATCTCAGGAGGTTTTTGGAAGTTCATGTTCTCTCATGCCATTTCGAAAGCATTACTGCTGAGTAAAGTATCACAGGTTTTCTCTTCTGAAGGATCAGACTTGGTTGTAATTAAATTTGATGTTGTTTATTGCTGGCTTTCTTTAAAATCTGCCCATTTTACCCCTGTTTCCAAAATGTTATTTCACTCTAGCTTGCCCATCAGTGCATGAGGGAGGTACGTCGAGCTGCTATCCAGGCTCAGAAAAACTGTAAGGAAACTCTGCCACGAGCGCGTCGTCTTACCAAGGAAATGCTTCTCTACTGGAAAAAGTATGAAAAGGTGGAAAAAGAACATCGCAAACGAGCTGAGAAAGAGGCTTTGGAGCAACGCAAGCTAGATGAGGAGATGAGAGAGGTACAACAAAACCACAGATTGCTGATAATTAATCTGTTGAGGAGACACAGAAGTGACTGAATAATTTGAGTTTCTAAATCTAGGCCATGAAATTCAGTTATTTGTTCTGTTTCAGTGGTATTCCACGTATTTCTACTGCTATCTTAAAATTCGTTACATAATTCTTCTAATGTTAGCTAGAGCTGATTAAAAAAAAAAAGCCTTCAAACTGTGTAAATTCTTTACAAGTAAATGAAAGGGGATTAGACAAGCAGCGCGTCTCACAGTCATACGTAACTCAGTGTTAGTAAGGGCCAGGCTTTTGTGATGGTTTGTACATCATTCTGGGTCCAGAAGGCAAGCCACCTTTTCCATTCACATTGAATTTTCGGTTTTGTTGGTTGGGTAAGTTTTTTTGGTTTTTTTTTTTTTCTCCCCCCGCCCCGTAAACTGGTATCATCATTTATATGTAGGGCACAGAATTTTTCTGTAATTGCTTTTTTGTTGGCCAAGTGACAGCTTCATGGACTTCCTTACGGAGTAATAGCAGTTGAATTTAAGAAAAAGCTTTCTTGCCAAAGCGCTCTGGTGGATTTATGGTTGTTACCTTACATGTGTGGTGATGAGCTAAGGTTGAATCTTTAGAATACCTTATGTTTAGTTTTATGCTCAAATTATGCTTTTATTTATTACGTTTCTCTCATTCTTGTAAATTCATAAGCATTTTGTGAAGTTTTCAGCTGATTTAGATTAATAGACAACTTCTAACTGTAGCATTTTTTAACCAGAACCTAAGAATGGACAGAGTTTCTATGTCTTGGTGAACCCCAAACCATGATAATATCTCAACTGTATTACCTAGTGATGCATTTCACGTATTCTGCCATCACTCTCTTTACTAGTAAATAACAGAATGTTGGAGTTAGGTTGTCATGAGAATTTTTTTTAACTGTTCAGTTCTTGTACTGTAGACTACTGAAATCCTGTTTATTTTTGTCAATCTTTTAATTTTTCAGTGTAAACAAAACTTTTAAAATTTCTTTTATTAGATTATGGTGGTGTTTGCTGTGATTCTAGCATTTTGATATCACAGTGATGTGCATAATATAATCTAGCTAGATTAGCTGTTGATAAATTATTAGATTAAACTTTTTTTCTTTAATTATGTTTTAAACATTAAACCTTTGTGCTGTTTTTTTTTCCCTTCATCTGTTTTTTGTAAATGTTCTTCTCTTAGGCTAAGAGGCAGCAGCGAAAACTTAACTTCCTGATCACACAAACTGAATTATATGCCCATTTTATGAGTCGTAAACGAGATATTGGACATGATGGAATACAGGAGGAAATCCTACGCAAACTGGAAGACAGCTCTACCCAAAGGCAGATTGATATTGGCGGAGGAGTAGTGGTCAACATCACCCAAGAAGATTATGGTAAGCGATTCAGCTACAATCCTTGCTGTGCGCTCTTGAAATTCACTGTACTCTGCACGTTATCATGCAAACTTACTATTTCAAGCACAAAATCTTTCTATGTAAGAGGCACTGCTATAATTACTGGAATTTACCTGTGTGTTAATTTGGGTAGTTATTGCTTGCAGAGCTCTAACATGGAGATGTTGTTTTCAGATAGTAACTATTACAAGGCCCAAGCCCTGAAGAATGCTGAGGATGCTTACCAGATTCATCAGGCCCGGGTATGTATTTTTTGGATCCATGAAGTAGAAGAGAAAGCAGAGTAATTGGTAAAGGCCACAGAACCAGCATCTTTCATAGCAGCCAAGTCAAGTAGTTTTATTTAATCCTGGGTGCCAGATTTGAATTTAATTCCATTGCCACGTATTGTGCTAAACAGGTAGAAAACCAGAATATAAAGATTTGGGCTATAGGAACAGGCGTTTTTTCTGCTAGTTTCTGGCAGACATTCTGTGTTTTAATGTGAAGTGTAAAGCCTTTAACTATACAGTTTCTTGATAAATTAATATGTTCATCATTTTATGCATGCTTTCCTCTTCCTGTTTAGACCAGATCATTTGATGAAGATGCAAAGGAGAGTCGGGCAGCTGCTTTACGAGCTGCTAACAAGTCCGGTACTGGCTTTGGGGAGAGCTACAGTTTAGCAAACCCATCTATCCGGGCAGGAGAAGATATTCCACAGCCTACTATTTTCAATGGAAAACTGAAGGGTTACCAACTGAAAGGCATGAATTGGCTGGCCAACCTATATGAGCAGGTATCTTAGTACATCTTGCAAATTTTTAAAACTTCTAGGATTATTTAGAATCATAGAATCGTTTTGGTTGGAAGAGACCTCCAAGATCATCGAGTCCAACCGTAAACCTACCGCTACCAAGTCCACCACTAAATCATATCCCTTAGCACCACATCTAAACGTCTTTTGAATTCCTCCAGGGATGGTGACTCCACCACTTCCCTGGGCAGCCTGTTCCAGTGCCTGATAACCCTTTTGGTGAAGAAATTTTTCCTAATATCCAGTCTAAACCTCCCCTGGTGCAACTTGAGGCCATTTCCTCTTGTCCTGTTGTCTGTTACTAGGGAGAAGAGACCGACCCCCATCTCTCTACAACCTCCTTTCAGGTAGTTGTAGAGAGCGATAAGGTCTCCCCAGAGCCTCCTTTTCTCCAGGCTAAACAACCCCAGTTCCTTCAGCCGCTCAATTTAAGTCATTAGAGTAAACTTGGTCAAAAAATTTAATGGTTTTAAAAATAGGCTGCGTATACTAACACTGTAATGTCTTTAGAAGAAAGAAAAATATTATGTAAGCCACCTATCAGTATTCTTGATTATTTAGGAAATAACAACTTTGGGGCAGTAAGTTCAAGATTCTTTATGTGGATGTTTATACAACTGTTTATCACTTAGATTATACGCTGAGGAAACTTTTGCTGCTCAGAGCTGCATACTGTTTCAGGCTTTGGTCAGCTGGTAAACTGCAGGCAGCCTTGTCCTTGTGTGCATACCCAGTTGGCAGTGTGATTGCAAAGTGCAGACAGGCTGAGGGAGAAAATCTGCCCAAGAAATGAATGCAAGTGCAGTTGAGATAAATTATCGCTTAGTAGAAGACGTAAGAGACAATAAGGTGTTTCAGAGTTGTTACGCTGGGGCTGCTCCCCCTAAATCCAGTGGTAACCGTTCTGCTAGTCCTGTATGGATTAAAAAGTAGTAAGGTGAAAGGTGTTCATTTATGGATCTTTTGCAGGGCATCAATGGAATCCTGGCAGATGAAATGGGTCTGGGTAAAACAGTACAAAGTATTGCTCTTCTTGCACATCTGGCTGAGGTAGGTGGATTATAGCTTATTCATGGTCAGTATGCTTGATAGAAGATGCGTACTTTTCACGTTTGAAATGAATTCCAGATTATAAAGCTTAAATGTCTTAAAAGGCATTTTACCTATGCCATTTCCCTTTGTTTTAAAGTTACGCCTTTGAAAAAGGGGGTGTGTGTATGTAGATACCTATGTGTGTGTGTAGGTATATATAAGTATGTATATAAATAAAAATGGAATTTTCATTTGTTCAGAGTAGTATCTTTTCACTTGCACTTAATGTGAAAGCCTGATAAGAGAACAAGTTGTAGACTTCACAGTTCACTGACTTTTACAAATCAGAGAGACTTGTAGAAATGAAGCCCAAATTCTGAGCTTCGTGGCAATCAGGGTGGATTTCCATATTTGTGGGTTTTTTTCAGAAGCATAGTTATTCTTCTGTGCCAGGGCAGACAAACAAAACAGAAAAAGCAACAGGAGCTTACTTCTTTATGCAGAAATAGATATCTTTATTTAAAAAAAAAGTCTTGAGTGGCATCCAGTCACTTGCCTTAAACAGGAGGTCTCAACCAAGTGATACTGAGAGCAGAACTAGCTGCAGTAGTGACCAAATGACAATTATGTGCATTTATGTTCCTTTTGATAGCCATTCACTGGCACTATCAGCCACAATAGTGGAAGAGTTTGCAGAGCCAGAGGCTCTTGAGCTCCTCTGTATGGAACAGATAACAGATAGGCTTGTCTCCTTGTTGCACTGCGACTTGAGATTTTTGGAAGCCTACGCAGGGCTTTTACTTTTTCTGGATCTCGCTTCTGCAGGCCAGCTTGTAACTACCAATACACTAATGGCCCAACTTTGTTATTCACCAGAGGGCATTCTAATGTGATGCGATGGAGCAAAGCTTGCCAGTGCCACCTGAAGTTCTTTCCCTTCCCAAAATGACAGGGGCTGTTAGTAATGTGAAGGTGGCAACTTTCAGAAACAAAGGACCAAGCCAGATTTAAACGGTGGTGGTTGTCCTGGTTTGCTGTTATGAAATAGAGTTAGATCTGCTCTATTTGATTCTCTATCACCCTGCTGTGCTGGGAGGAAGTTTTGTTATGTTGCATATAGTTCCCTCTGTTATGTAGTCACTGTCATTTAGTAGTTGTAAAGCTGTATCTATATCTAACTGTCTCTATGTCCCTTGCCTCCAATTAATTTCTGGGTGTCTCCTTTTTTTTTTTTTAATGTATTTATTCCAGAGAGAGAACATCTGGGGACCTTTTTTAATAATTTCACCTGCCTCTACTCTTAACAACTGGCACCAAGAGTTTGCCAGATTTGTACCTAAGTTCAAGGTAATAAGCATGTGCAAGAAAGTTCTTTCTATTTTCTCAAAAGCAAACTGTTCTGTTCCTCTGAGTTCTTTGCCACATCTGGATGCCTAATTACCTTGGAATTTGAAACTCTGTAATGGACTTGATTCTGATTTTTTTCCTGTCATCCTGGTTTTTTTGGAGCATTCAATTACCTAGTGTTTAAAAATGTTCTTACTTGAATCATATGATTTTCCTTTTGCAACAGCTTAAAGACATCTTCTCAGTGAGGAATTGAAGCAGGGCAGGGAGTGGATGTTCAGTTCTAATGTGTGGGCCTGGCAGCAGATACAAGAGTAGTATTTCAGTCTTATGTGCTGTCTTTAGGGTTAGAGCAGTGTTTTCAGGCATTCATATCAATTTGGGTAAGATAAAGATTCTGTGTGAACAAAACTGAACTCTAAACAGATTAGAGGGAGAGAGAATGCAGTTGTTATTACAGAAAAATAGAAGAACCGTAGACATACAACCAGTAATCAAGAAAAAGGAGAGAAGTGAGGCACAAATAGATAAGACCAAAAAGATTAGAAGAAAATAAATGGAGTTCTTCAGGTATATTGTGAATGTGAAAACATAGCACGGTAGAAAGCAAGGAACAATCAGTTACTGAAAACCAAACTGCTTACCTATTCCCCAGTGGAGAACATTGGAGTGTTGCAAAGGAGGATGTGAAAAGAATGTGTACTGCTGAAACAGTGCTGAAATTTTAGAATTAGAGATAGACAAAAGTGTTAGAAGCTTGCAGTTACATCTGCAAAGAAGAATACATTATAGTTTAAGTATTTGAGTTGTTAACATAGTAACCTTTGATATGAAGAGATCTTGATCATTTCTTTTTAAACATCTGACTTTCTTTTCTACAGAGAACATATAAGAACAGTAAAAGACACCTAGTTATAAGTAACCAGTATACCAGTAATATCCAGGCTAATTGCTTGAATGTCTTGGCTACTTAAAAAGGTGGAGGAAAAGACTTAGAAGTATTAGTATCAGTAATATTTGATTTCTTGATCTGGGCTAAGGCAGTATTAAAGGACTTGCCTTTTACCACATAGCTTGCGCTGCAGATCCCTGATGAGACCGTATGTTGGTTATGGTGGTGTATAGTTTCAGGTATCTATATGAGGAGAAGCTGTGCTAGAACGTAGTTCAATACCGGATGATTCAAGTGATTTATATTTTCGGGTAAATTGGGATTACTGAGACTTCAAAGAAATGGATGAAACAGAAATGCTTAAGTTAGTGAGGAGTTACATTAAAAAAGCCTAAAAATAATCCATTTATGTATTTGCATAGCCAAAAAGAATAGGGGCCCTGATTCAAAACCCCGGTGTAGAAAACATTAGAGCGGTTGGCCATTCTACCTACTTACTTTCTCTCATTTCCTTTAATCAGTTCATTGTATAGAATAGGTGAGCAACTGTTTATGCTTTCTCCTTCTCGTGAATGAAACACAGAAAAAGTTGAAAAAGTGCAGTCAGGATGCTTGTGAAAAGATAATTTTCCCCTTTTTTGATTTAAAAGAAAAAATCTGTTTCTGTCATTACATAGCTGTTCTTCGGGTTTATTGCATAACAATGTTTACTTCATCCATGGAACAGATCATGTTGTAAAAAGTTTTCTAAGCTTATGATTGGTCAAAGTTGTAAACATGTAACAATCTTTTTCGCGTCTAATCGTGCACAAGTTCTAATCATATAGAAGCGTGTAGTGAATTAATTTCTGCAGATCCATGGCAGAATACGTAAACTAAAAGGCAAATCACTTTTTGGTTAGTCTGATGGTGTTTTACTTGCATCCTTACTCCACAACAGTTGGAAAAATGTTCAACTTAAGGCACTTTGAAATTTGGAGCTTGTCAGTTGAAGGACGGAGAAGTTTAAGACCTTTCACAACCTCAGAAACCAGCATTCCTCACTTTGTCTTAGTTGAGTGTAGTCCTTTCATCAGACAGAAGATGGCAGTACAATATCATTAACCAGTAACTCTGGTTTCAGTGCACTGCAAAGATCTGTTCTGAGTAATGGGACCCATGAAATTCTGAGCTGTAAATGGATTAACAGATTTCTCTGCCAGCAGTGCTTACTTTTAAAAATTCTTATATTAAATATGTCCAGACCAGATGTTTTAACTTTATCTCGGATTTTTGGGAATAGTTCTGAAATACAAAACCAATGGGGAATGTTAAACAGGAGAACAAGCCCATTAGTCCTGTAGGGTTAACTGTAGCAGTTGAGGGCAGACCTCTTTCTGCCATAAGCAAAGTATCGTTTTTAGTTTTTAGAAAAACCTGACTAGCAGGTGTAACATGCTACTAGGCATTTTGAGATTCTCAGCACAGCTTGATCTAGGCTTTGTACTAGGCATAAGTTGCTTGATACCTTTGCCTAGAATACTCTAAGTATTTTTAAGTGCTTTCTGATTTTTCTCTGTGTTAAGAAAGATAATTTCCCTTTTCATTGTTTTGGAGAACGAGGTCTGTCTTTCTCATTTTGTAGAATACATAGTGTAAAATTCTAGAGGAGGTATGTCTTTATTTGAAAATAATGTCTTTCTACTTTTATACTGTTCCAGGTGCTACCTTATTGGGGAAATCCCCATGATAGAAAGGTGATCAGGAAGTTCTGGAGTCAGGTAATACCAGCATGCCTGTGTGCTTCGACAACCTTTGTTATTTGTGCAGAGTAAACTGCAAACTTGCTACACCCCACCAAGCTAAATGATGTGTGGATGCAGAGTTCTGTTTCTTCATCCATGTAGTAGCATTTTGATTAAGATAATGAGATAGAAGATTTCTCCTGTGCTGGAGAGCAATACAGTACAGGACAGTTCAGGGCAGTATGGAGTTCAGTTGAAGAAACTAGAGCTCTGTAAATAAAGCAGGAAGTTTCAGTGTCAAGGACTGTTTATTCTGTTTGAGTAACCTAACTCAGGATGCCCGAGTGTAGCATCTCTGCAGGCCTGTCAGATTGTTCCTGATTTAACAGCAGCGTTTTGTAGGGTTCAATGCCTGGGTCTTGTCTGGCACATTAAGAAGCATCTGAAATTGTTCAGGGACTAATGGGCTGAAGTCCAGATCCACCAGTTGAATAACCGTGCTGTAATTAATTTAAGAAGTTAGCTTGGGAAAAATGCAGTAATAATGAGAAAAGATTATGAAACAGAAGTCTGAAATTACAGTACACACAAGTGAACTTTTCACAATGTAATTACTTTATGTGGACATTTGTTTCTTATTTTGTGGTTATAGAAGACATTGTATACTCAGGATGCTCCTTTCCACGTGGTGATTACCAGTTATCAACTAGTAGTACAGGATGTGAAGTATTTCCAGCGAGTGAAGTGGCAATATATGGTGCTGGATGAAGCGCAAGCACTCAAGAGTAGCTCCAGGTAATAAATTAACTGGAAACAAAATCTTCCCTCTGTGTCAACCTCTTGAAGGAATATTAAGAAAACATCAAGATTACACAAATTGGGAGAAGTTAAAATGGACACACATAAGACCCTTTAAGTGTCTAACCTAGTTAAGCATCTGTATAACTCTGCGACACTGGACTGATGTACTAGTGTTTTGCATTTAGATTTTCCTTCTCCAAATATGTAAAATGTAATTGAAAAGTAATTGTGGAGCAGAAACTTGCGTGGAGTACAGGACAGTTAAACAAAACAGCGTGAAATGCTGTTCACCTTCTTTCCTGACTGCTCACAGAATTCTGCGTAGTGAACAGTCTGTAGTCTTTAGTGTGTATTGCTTATATTGGCTCCATTAAATGCATTATTTGGATTCCTTCTTCAGTGGCACTTCCAGACACGAATGAAGGTCAGAACCCTGTGAATACTGTTGGCTGCAATAAAGCCCAATCTTTGTCATAAGACTCTGTGCCAGAAAGTTTTCTGTTTGTTTTCAAGTAATAGATTTGTCCGTCTTTACTTCTGTAATTGCTTTCCCATAACCTTTGCCCAAGCTGCCACTGTACACAGTAAGTTGAAGACTGCTTTAGATGCAGAGTCATTGTGACCAAAGTCTGTCTCTTCAGTATTCTTTGGAAACTGCCCCTCTAAGAGGATTTTAATGTATAGCTCAGCACTGCTGCCACAGTGGCCCATATGCTTAGTGTTGTAAAGTCTGAAAAATACGTGGTGTTCTGATTCATAATAACTGGTTTTTGGGGGAAGTTAATTATTCTGATTATGAGATTTTATTAGTATCCAAGCATTTGTATTAAAAATGAGTAAAAAGATACTTGGAAAAATAAAATAAATTATGCACATTTCTTTGTAATTTGTAAAAGGCTACTTCTTCCTGTAATTGTCTTTTGGAAGACTGGGGAGTAGCTGTGATAGTTTTACCCAGTGACCTCCAAAAATCATTTGGGAAGGTCACTGGAAGCAACTGGTCTTAAAATACCTTATGTTTCATATCCTTCTACAAAAAACAGTTTTAATGATTTTTCTTAATTTTATTCATCAGTGTTCGTTGGAAGATCCTACTACAGTTCCAGTGTCGAAACAGATTGTTGTTGACTGGGACTCCAATCCAGAACACAATGGCTGAGGTATTCAGGAGCTCACAAGAGTGGACTCTTCTTTATAAAAAGAATATATACTAAATATATGTGAACAATTGAGAAACCTGTTGTGTTTGTGTTGTTGTGGGATCGTGCTTGTAGCAAACCACTGGCAAACAAACATGGAATCAGCTCTGGGAGGGGAAAATTTGGAAATGTGCCACACATTCAAATAAAAATAAAACTGACGATACCTGATGGTTAGTAATACCTAGATTACAGGATGAAATCTAATTCTTGTAGCTTTTCCTTCTGTTGGCTGAAATCATTGTGCTGTGTTTCTCACTGCTTTTTAATGGTGTTTTGTTAAGTTGATATATCTGGCATTTGTCTGCAGGGGGCGGGAAGAGGATGTGGCTGGGGTTTTGTTTAATTTTGCCATGTCTCGTGATCTAGTAAAGTGATTTTGTTCATAAAGAGCTGCAATGGTTTGGGATCCCCAACTATCTTGTCCACAGTACGGTGACTTTTGCTGATCTACTGTTTTCTCCTCTCCTTTTAGCTGTGGGCCCTGCTGCATTTTATCATGCCAACGCTGTTTGATTCCCATGAAGAGTTCAATGAGTGGTTTTCTAAGGACATAGAGAGCCATGCAGAGAACAAATCCGCCATTGATGAGAGTGAGTGCAGTGTGTAACTGCAGTAGTTTTTACATTTAAAATCTGTTGCCTTTTCCAACTACTAATGGATAAACTTTATATCTCATTTTTTGTATAAGAAATGTCATCTAAAGCAGAGGGTGCATAATGGGATTGCAATGTTATGGATTGTTGTCCGTAGTTTATATCAAGGTTTGTGTTTCTGACTGTAATGTAGCATGTGTAATGAATAGAAAAACATGTAGTGAAAATGTTGATTTGCTACTTGTCTCCAGTCCTCCTCCTTCCCAAACACAGGCTAACAAATATTTTAAATATCGGTGAGTTTCTACAGAGCACATAGGCTTGGAGATCTCCTGAGTGTGTTACAAACTCTAGACATAAAAATAATGACACAAAGCACTAAACACTTTTGACCCAGAAGAAAAGCATAAAAATTGTTTTTTTAAAAACAAAAATCTTCACAGTAACTTTCAGGGGATAATTATGTAGAAAAATCTAGCTAGGTAAAATAGCTGATTTGTAATTGGAGTAGAACACAGCACAGTTGGAACTTGTCACAAAATTAAGGCTTTAAGAGTTCTCAAATACCCAGAACTTTGTTCTTACAGGTTATCGTAAAGACTGCAGTTGTCTGTCAATGCAGTATGCACTGTTCTTGTGATGCTATAATTTTGGGGGGTGAGACTTAAAACTGTAATGATCTCTTTTCATGAATTAGCAATGTCTCATCTGAAACATTCTTCTTCACTAATAGTGAGTGATAAATTTAAGCCCATATTGTTCAGCCCAGAGGAATATAGAACACACCGAATGCTTTAGAGGTTCATTCTTTGAAGCAGATCTTTAGATTCATAAGTTAAACAGTGTAGCTCGGCGCTCATTTAAAAAAAGAAAAATCGACAGAGAAGTGCCAGCTCTGTGCTATAAGAACTCATATGGGGGGAAATGACTGAGCAATAAGGGACTTAATTTGTAGTAGAAGACCATATAGTTTTCTTCTTTGGTGAAGTATTTGTTCTTCTTCCCCATTCCCTATATTTCAGACCAGCTATCCCGCTTGCACATGATCCTGAAGCCTTTCATGTTGAGAAGAATCAAGAAAGATGTGGAAAATGAGCTGTCAGATAAGGTGAGAAAAAGTATTTATCTAGAATGAGTATTTCAACTTTATTGTCATAGCTCTGTTCTCTAATCTGTTTTTTGCAAGCTCATTTGTCAGTCTGCATACCTGACATTTGCCTGTAGACCTTTCATGGACCTTCGGTTTTTGACACCATGTCCCAGCAATCTCATTAGATGTGAATGTAACTGAAGAACCCCTAATTAATAAACTTTTCTTCTAGGGAAAACATTTTGTTAACAGTTACAAATAAAAAATCTTTAACCCTGATTAAGTTGACAGAAATATCACTAACTGAAATGAGAGATTGATACAACAATAATTGGGTGATAAACATCTCCAGTTGCCCTTGTGAAGGATTTGGCATGGATTTAGGATTCTTTTGGCTTGCTTGTAAAAAGCAAGAAATGCATAGTGGCAACAACATACTCTTCTCTCTTGTTAGTCTCTCTATTTCATTTGTGTGGTAGCAATACTGGATATGTCCCCAGGTTTTGGGACCACTGGCTAAGAGACATCTGCTTTGTTCTGATGCGCTTATTAATTTCAAAACTAGAACTTCCCACAGACACTGTTGTTACGTGATGCACCTGTTATCATGGGCTCCTGACATCTTTTAAGGCGGCTCTAAATGGGTAGCATTTTAACAGTAGGATAGTTGAATTGAGGTCAGATTTTAAGCTGATCTGCTGCAGGTGTGATGTTTTCAGAGCTTCTTAAGAATCTATCTGTTTACTTAGTTGTGCTCACATACTTTTAAAGGTCTGTCTCCTACATCATTACCTAAGCCTTCCAAAACACACCTATTGGTTAAGTCCTTCCCAGGTTGGATCCTGAAATACAGATATGAATGCAACTGCCTATATGTGTATTTTTTGAGAAAGTTACGTTTCCCTTAAGATATGTTTCTCTCCGCTTTGTGTGTACTGATGCGGTCATCCTCCATTTCAAAGACAGAAAAGGCTAAATCTTCATTACTATTTTGCAGATTGAAATTCTTATGTACTGCCAGCAGACAAGTCGACAGAAGCTGTTGTACCAAGCTCTGAAAAACAAAATCTCTATTGATGACCTCCTGCAGTCCTCAATGGGCACTACTCAGCAAGCACAGACCACCACTAGTAGTCTCATGAATCTAGTCATGCAATTCAGGAAGGTAAGGCAGTTTTAAATAATAATTTTAAAAAGTCTAATCATTTATTAGCACAGCACTAAAATATGGCTTCTAGAAAACACCATATAAAATTTTTTTTGCATAGGCAAGCAAATTTGCATGCAGTTCAGTTGTGTTTCTGATGCAGTGTAGCATGATGTTGAGGTAGAAGAGGTTTAGCCAAATGGTGCATGCATCTGCTAACTGGTTTCGTTCCAAATTGGTTGTTGAAGGAGATCATTCACTTGGGAAGAAGAGGCAATAGCTATTACATGAATAGGAAAAGATAGGATGCAGTATTTAAATTTGAGTAGATATACTAAAATAGCTGTGACATACTAATCAATATTAAAGTTTTAGTGATCCAATAGTTGTAGTTGATTTGGGGTGTAAATGCTGCATTGGCCTAAATTAATTTCTTGCAGTGTTTGACGTGCTCTCTTTCTTACAGGTGTGCAATCACCCAGAGCTGTTTGAGCGACAAGAAACTTGGTCTCCATTTCACATCTCCCTAAAGCCATACCAGATTTCAAAGTTCATCTACCGTCATGGACAGATCAGGGTCTTTAACCACTCACGGGACAGGCAAGCCTACTCCACTTCCTCTCCAGCTTAGCATATTTAGTATTATTACTTAGACTTATTTTGGCTTTGTAAGTGCTAATTAGCTCCCTTACCTGAGGTACTTAAATGACATTGGCCAAGCGATGCATTCCTAGTTTTCTTTCATTCATTCAGCTGTTAAGCATCTGATACCTGATGCTCTTTCTTGGTGGAATCCTGATCATCAAATATCCCTTTCGTTGAATAAGACAGTCAGGAAAAGGAATTTAGAGTTGTTGCTGATGATGTGTAATAGAATTAAGCTTTAAAAGAATTCTTAAAAAAACCTGAAAAAACCCTGGTTTCCCTTCAGTGACTTTTCGTGTTTAAGGAAGCTATCAGTATCTGTCTGTTGTGACATGGTATATTGTGAGCGTCTACTAGTGCCTTGACAGCTTTTAATGCTTACCTTGGATGAATAGAAGCTGCCCGAGTGCAGTTTGCTGTTTTCTCCAACTGTGTCAATTCTTGATTAATTTTGTTTGCATTCAGTTATGAGAAATGCTCAGGGCAGAGGTGAGAAAGCCATGTTTGAAGATGAGACCAACTGTTCTGCAGTGTAAAATGCAATTCCAGAACAATGGTGTGTCCCAGTGTCAAATGAACAGTAGTGCATGTGGGCTGATGATACTTTTCTCTTACTGCCATGCAATGCCAGATATCCAGAGTGCTGCCATACTTACAATGAAGAACTAAATGGCTACTCTGCATTTTCTGCTGATTATGTGATTGAGTATTGTATGTGTATTCTTAGTGATTTTGTTTGGTTTTGTTGCTTTCATTTTCAGGTGGTTACGGGTTTTACTTTCGCCATTTGCACCAGACCACATCCAGCAGTCTCTCTTCCATAGGAAGGGTAGGTTTACAGTCCTGGGAAGCAAGTTGGATTGCACACTAGCATGTGATGTTGTACTATGTCTTACTCAGGGGGAATGACTGAGAGGCCAGATCAATTAGTCCTCGGAGATAATCTGATTAGAACTTTTTAGAATTCTGTTAGCATTTGTACTTGTACATATATTTCATTTGCTCAATGAGGAAAGGATGGAAGCAGCTGGAAGAATAATCTGTGGAGAACCTGTTGTTTAGTCACTGCTTAATCCTACCACAGTCTCTTGTTCCATTCCTCCTGTCTTGTTTTAACTTACTTCGAGGGATTAATGCCACCTTTTTAGTCTAATGTGAATTTTTAACAGATTCAATTCAGACAAATCTTGGATTCATTTCAGTACATTCTGTATTGTATGTTAAACTACCAACTTTTCAAGTAAAAAGTAGATGAGGTGCAAGTGACCCAGGATCTAATCAATGAGCAAAAAACCCACATAAGCTGCTTATATTGACAAATACCATTTATTATTATAGATGATTGATTTTTTTTCACTAAAGAGAGCTAACTAGATTGCTTAGCTGCTGGGGTGGGAAAAATTTCGTGAGAAAAAAGCAAGAGAGATACTGGCTGCATTACTATGCTGAAATCTGTTAGCATGGACCTGTTCAGCTATGCAAAACCCTTTTCAATTAAGAAGAACCAGATGCAGCTACAGGAGTCTGCACTTGTCTGTAACTCTCTAACTTCGTGTGTCTTGCTCATTATTCTGGTCTCTGTTTTGGTATTCATAATAGGCTTTTTCTTGGGGACCCTTTTTGGTATACCATAAAAGGAAAATAATTTTGGGAATATAATTTTTGTATAAAAATTAAAAAATAAAAAGCTGAATGGTACTGGGTGCAGTGCACATGGGTGGGCCTGAAAGGCTTTTTTCATTAACAGTGGAACATACCTCTTCTGCTCCCCACCCTTCATTGCAGCGTATCCATCATCCTCACCATATCTGTTGCATCCTTATCCCCATACTCACATTCCCTTACCAATTCCTACATCTCCTTCCAACCCATTTGACTGACTGGCTGGGTGAGAGGGAGCATGTTTGGCAGGCGTCCTGAGGTATGCGTATTCTGGTCAGCTGCCTGGCAAATAGGTGATTGGATTCGCAAACGTGGATGCTGCCTATTGATTCTTAGTAAGAAATCGATGTCCTTACTGGCTCCATGGTTTTCTGGCCTACAGCATATTTTTGGTAAATGCCCTTCTCTTGCCCAGACTGGAAAATGAAGTGGAACTTGGAGTCAGGCAACAGCGATTCAGATTAAATTTTCAGTATTTCTGAAAGATCTAGGTTAAATTAGGATTTCCTGTTTATTCACCTAGATTTGTCATATGTCAGAGAATGTGTATCTTGAATTGATGAAGTAAGTTTACTGTTTTCAGCTATGAGTGTCTGAAATGTGTTGGCCTAACTTCAGTATTTCTGTGACCTAGGCATCAATGAAGAAAGCTGTTTTTCTTTCCTCCGGTTTATTGATGTCTCTCCAGCGGAAATGGCAAACCTCATGAATCAGGGACATTTAGCCAGGTGAGTAAAACTTTCTTTTTCTCTTTTAGTAATTCTAGGGAAAGTACAGGTGATATTAGAGGCATCTCTCTGTAAACCTATGTTTTCTATGCCTCCTAATATTATCATTTGTCTGTTGTTACCCAATATTATAGCAACTTCCATAGTGTTCCTTTGGGTATAGGGCACCATTATGCAAGGCAATTTTTATGCCTCCGTCAAAAGAAAACCTCTGTTACAAAGACTTGACATTGTAAATACGCAAGATGGTCAAAGGGCAACAGAAGAGTTTGCTTAGGATCACACTGTAGGTTGCTGGCGTTACGAAGTGCAAAATCCAGACTTTTTGATCCAGTTTATTGCAATGCTTACCAATTGCACGTAAGCGTATGTTTTAACACACTTGGAATAAGCTTGTGCTGTGGTAGTTGTTCTTCAGGTCCGAGCCATATTGTCTACTTTCCACATGTCCTGTTTTTAATATGGACTGGAATTCCAAGGCTTAGGCTTCGGATAATGGATTTTTAGCATCATGAACTGTATTATCTTGGCAAAGAAGGTGATCTGTTTAAGCTATAGTATACTCTGCAATGGACAGTACTCTGACTGAAGTTAGATTGTGACTGTGAGAAATTTGAGATTAAGAGCAAGTCTGTTAATAAATAAAGGTGTTTTGCTTAGGGCTTTGTAAGTGTAATATTCTTTCATTGTTGTGGTTATTTTGGGCTACTGTTTCTTGTCCGTGTTTCAATAACATAATACAAATTTCTCTTGATCTGTCTGAATGATCTTTATGATAAATTCTGCATTCATTATGCAGGTTGTTATGAATAATTTATATATGGAGCAATTTACAGAGAAGTCAGAGTGCAGTTTGAAGTAGTCGCGGCTAACTCAGGCTCGACCCTTTTAAACAAAGTGCTTCAAAGTGTATTCTGATTTAATCACTTAGATTCAGTTAAGCCACCTTAGAAAAAAATTAAAGTAAGAGTAGTATAATTGGAAGATGTCTAGCAAAAATTATTTCCTTTAGGTCAGGACGCTGTAAGCCTGAAATGCTGAAAAAACATTTGTGTCAAATAGAGTTATGTTGCAAATATACTCAAGCCTTTCTTTCCCAAAGCAGTGAATAAACGTATCCACTGTGTTTTGTTTCAGATGGTTAGCTCTTTTCCTGTCTCTGAAAGCATCCTACAGGCTCCATCACATGCGCTCCTGGATGGAGACAGAAGGGGAGAAACAGCAGGGGTCATGTTTTCTGAGGAACAGGGATTTCTTGCTTGATGTAAATTTCCCACTGTCTTTCCCTAACTTGCACAGCTGCACTTTGCTGCAGGTAAGCAAAGTGTCTGTGATGTGGAGACAGTAGCAAATCCTCATGAGAGAGAAATGATTAAAACCTTTCTATCCTTATAAAACAGAGGAAAACAAACTTGGAAATGGGATGACTTTATTATCTGCTTTATTATCTAAAGTTCAGAGTGCTGAACAGAAAAATAGTTTAACTCCTATCTTCCTCACATGTGGTGATACATTTCAAAACTTGCTATAAAATATAAATCAGTTGAATTAGAAGTCTTAAAAATATTACTGGAGCAACAGAACTACACTCATGATTTGTCAGGGATGGATTCTACATGTAAGCTTAAGAGTTTTGTAATGTTTTTCTACCTATAAGATGCTTGTTTTCTAACTGAAATTAACTCTTTTCTTCTCAAATTCAATACAGTGTTGCAGCAGCTGGGGAAAGCAGAGACTTCAGCCTAGCTTTGTTTCAGAGTTGGTGGGACAAGCATTGTCAATCTTGTCTTTCTAAAATTTCTGAAATTTGCTTCTGCTATTGTCTGGTAGACTCCAAATGTGTTCATCTTACTGTGTAATGCAAGGTCGTTTTCTCTAATTTTTTTGCCTGGGATGTATGTGAAGGTTTTGTCTTTGCATGACTAAATTGCTGTTGATTTCCTGAGTTAGGTTATAGCTCCATTGATTAATTTCACTGGGAAGTAAGTTCACAAAAGTGCTAGCATAGAGTCAGGAAAGCATCTAGGGCAGTTAGCAGATATGCAGTAACAAAATCTTTTCTGAAACAGTGAGATTGTGCCAAATTTCTTTAGGGAATATTGCTTCTGTTCATGAGTCTGGAAGGGGAAAGGAGATAGCCAGAATTCAATTGAATAGCGTGTAGAGGAAGTTGAAATTGAAGACGCATAAGCAGTAGGAAACCAACTTTGGACTTGGTGTCACGTTTTGCAGTGTTAACAGCAAAGCCAACAAAATGAGTCGTCCTAGTTATCAAACAAAGAGCAAGCCAACTGAGTGTGTATGCCAGTTAACTCTGGCTGTGCTGGTGTTTAAATATTCTGTGTTTCCATGTCTAGCTTGATAAAATGTCTATGCTACATAGATTTGCTTTCAGTTAGGTTTTTTGAGACTACATTCAGCTGTGTTTGTATACTGACGGTGTAACGCTTATCTCTGAAACTATACTGTAGCACTGTCCTCTGATTGGTATGGTTAAGGAAAACTTGTGTTGTGTCATAAATATTGCAGCCTAACAGTAAAGGAGTAGAAGATGGTATCAGAATTGTATGCACTTACAGAAGGTAGCATTCATTTTTACATGCGTAGAAAGACAATCTAGGTCTTTACCTAGCCTTTGGGTTAGTGTGTATAAATATTAAAATGAAAGTTGTTATATTTTCTTAACAGAAGGTGAGTTAACATTAGAGCTATTAAATGAGAGATGTGGAATATGCACATGTAGGTTTTAATATTAACAATGAAATGTAAAGCATTTGGATAGGCTGCAGAGCCACCCGTACTGCAACCTAGCAAGGCTTAAACATGTAATTTGGTTTCTCCAAATAATTTCTGTTCTTTGAGGAAGTCATTACTTGTGTCTCAGGGGGTCCCAGTGCTGTGACTGTGTGTAACTAGTGACTGGTGTAACTAGTACCTTTTACATAGAAAACAGCCAGCTGAGGAGCAAAGTTCATCTGTGTGTGCAATACAGTGCATTTGTGATAACCCCAGTAAATCTACAGGAAGTTGTCGTGGTTTAACCCCAAATTGTAACCCAATACCACGCAGCCGCTCGCTCACTCCCCCCCTCCCTGTTGGGGTGGGGAGGAGAATTGGAGAGAAAGGAAAACTCGCGGGTTGAGATAAAAACAGCTCACCAGGACAGCAAAGGAAAAATATGAAAATATATTAATAATGATAATAATGATAATATATACAAGGATAATAGAATATATAAAACAAACGATACACAATTTCTCACCACCCGACGACCGATACAGTCCGTCCCGAGCAGCAGGCAGGGAGCAGGGGTATCCCCCCCAGCTATCCCAGAACAGCAAGTTCCAGGGAAAGCAGGCGAGGGAACAAACAGCCAAACGAGCGAAAAACAAAAAGGTAAAAATAGGGAAACAAAAGCAACCCGAAGGGAAGCTTAAGGATTAAGGCAAGTTAAGGGTCTAAAAGCCTCAAAAGCCTAAAAGATCCAGAAAAAAAAAGATCATGTGGCCCCCCCGACCGACCCTCGCTTATATCGGGCATGACGTCTATGGTATGGAATACTCTCTTTGGCCAGTTTGGATCAACTATCCTGTCTCTACCCCTCCCAAGTTTTGCATCTGCACGTTAGCAGAACCTGGAAAACAGCAAAATGTCCTTGGTCGTTCAGCAGCAGCCAGCAACATCAGTGTGCTATCACTGTTCTTCTCACACTAAAGCCAAAGCACAGGAGCTGCTGGAAACAAAACTAGCTCCATCCTGGCCTAAACCAGGACAAAGTTTAGCCCTACATTTATGACAGTTTCTTTAGAACTGTTTTCTAACCTGGATGTTAGACAAATTACCACCTGAAGTCACTTTAAAATAAGTTATGTTTGCAGAATTTTGTTTGCACAGCTTGCATATAGAACATCAAAAAAAAAGGCGCAAAACCAAAGGGAGAGTTGATAAACAAACTGCCCTTTACATGCCTGTCTTTTAGCAGCATGCATCATCGTGAGTGAAAATGAACTCACTTTTTTTATCTTAGCCCAAATTTGAGAAACTTTTAATGTAGAATTCCCCGAGGTTTCCTCTAGGGCTTCATAAGATAGTAACATGTAGGGAGTGAGGAGGGGGAGAAACAGAGGAAAAAGGAAATGATATAAATCTGGAAAGACTTTTCTTAACTGCTCAGATCAGCATTTCCGATACAAGAGACAAAATAGAAAAATCAGTCTGTAGACAAAAAAAAACACATTTATTTTTAATGGATCTTTCCAAAATTGAGGTAGCATCTATCTAAAGATAATATGAGTTTCTTCATATAAACACAGAAATCCCTTGCAGTATGAGGTCTCTTCATTCCCTTACTCAGCACCTCCACAACATGTGTATTAATTTGTATACATTGATTTAATATAAAATCTGATCTGTTGTGATGAACCCTTCTCTCCTTTGCTTTCCTAATTTTCTTTCTATAAAAATATGAGGAATGTTAACTTAAGATGATGGTAGCAATCACCCGTATTTATGTGCAGCTCTGTTTGCAATATAGGAAAGCCTCTTTTAACACTTACTTTGATTGCATAGTTGCAGTAGATGTGTACATTCTTATTTTTTAACAGTCTTCCTCTTTGGTTCTTGGCTTTGTTGTATTAAGGTACATGATCCATTTCAGAGCTGTGGCTGTGTTCAGTTCTGTAACCTTACCTGGTCTTTTCCATGTATGTGGCTGATGGGAAGCTGGTTTCCGCTGTCCCTGTTATATCTGGTGTCTGCTCTGTTCATGAATAGTTGATGGCTGCGTATGTCAGGGAATTCAGAGATGGATGTTTCTTATGTGACCTGCTCATAATTTGTACACAGGAAGCATGGCACTGAAAACCAAATTAATGCCCGTGTACAAGACCTACTTCTAATACCATCTGTATACAAAAATAATATTTTTCTCTTACTGTGGATACTTTCTTGGAAGTTTTCCTTTACGTTTCTTCCTGGGTACTTCTAATTGGGCTAAAGCCATCTTTGATGGCTCTTCGACACTGTCTTCCAAAAGAGAATTAAATAACAAACTTGCGTAGGTTTGGAATTACAGTTTGTTAGCTTCCTCTCTATCCATTTCTTGTATTCTCACTTTCCAGGAAATAAAGTTACCAAACCCCTCTCATGACCAGGGCCACAATCAGTATGCCAGTGCTTGCTGTCGTAAGACTTACTGGAAAGCTTTTGTGACTGCACGCAGTGCTGATTCCTCTTCGTAAAATCAGCTGTACCCCCAATGTGTGGGCCAGGGGTGGGGAAGAGAGGGGCTTTGAGCTAAAGCAGTTGTTTCGAGTCTGTCTAGTAGCCCGCTGTTGCTGAGAGGGAAGTCACTCTTCCCCTCTGACTCTTGCTGTCCGTTCTTTACTCCCAGATGCTGAATCCTGCCTCCACTGATGTGGGCTTGCACTGTCACATTCCTGTATGAGCCAACTGCAGAAAACTTTGTATTTTCATGGCTGTTGAATTTGTTCTTTGATTGGATGTGTAGCTAAGCAGGCTTCTGGAGGGGTGTGACAGGTGATAAAACTAGCACAGGAAATGGCACAAATACGTCATGGGAAGGGACTCCCCCTTTTCAGCAGCAGTGCTGGTGCTTTGTTGCCACCGTTTCTGGTCCTCAGATGAGTAAGCCAGCGTTCACATCTGTTGTCCGCAGCCATGTACTCCCAGCCTTGCGTTTCGCACTCTGCTGTTTCAGCACACGGCCTGTTTTACCAGGTGGTGAAACAGATCGCAAAACTAACTTGGAGCGGAGGGGCAACGGTTTATTTTCATCTTGATCAGCATCTTAATGAGTACAGACAGCTAGGCCAACAAGAAGGGGCTCTGCAGGGACAGGAGTGAACATGTGAAGCAGTTGTTGCTTAATCCAGCGTTACTGATAAAGAATTGCCAGCTGAGTAAGAGCCTGTTTTGGGGATCACTTCACATTACCCTGTGTGGCCCAAGCTTTGACCTGCGCTTTTTAGCCCTGCTAAGTGTTAGTAAAAGGCTATTGTCAGCTCTTTCTGCTCTCACCTTTTATATAGAGGAGCAGATGTTCAGTCAGAGAGTAAGAACTTACTTTTTGCCAGCTCCAGACCATGAGTCACCCTGGTAGCAGCTGAAAGACCCACTTACATGCTAGGATTGATTGATTGTATTTCTCAGGTGGTTATAACATGTATGTACAGTAAGACTATTTTTCTCCCTTGTCAGCAGGTTCCAAATTATATGTGCTAGCCATCTGCATCTTCCCCGGTGCATCTACATCTGGAAGTAGAAAGGGCTGAGAATGCATGATCCATAACAGACTACTGCTGTGGATGTTTTCTAGCATTTTTTGACATACATAGGAATGCGTGTATCCAGTATATAGCATGATACACAATGTGTCTGCTTCTGTCATGTACCCTGATGTTTAGAACTTGAAACACTGGGATTTTAGAAAATTGGGAGGCTCTGTAAAGTAACAGTAGCATGCAGTTAATTTTGGTGCATTAGGAACTGGGGCAGAACAATCCCAAAGCTTTAGATACTGTTTACATTTTACTTAAGTGAACTGCTAGAATTGTCAGGAGGGCACATCCTGTGATCCTATGGCAGTGAGCGGTATACTTAATGTTTCTATAATTGTTGCTTGTTTCCTATAGTATGCAGAATAATGCTCTGTATACTATAGGAAACAATTATACATAACAATAACAATTGGTTGCTATGAATGTAGAAGAGTCAGAATAAAGACTAAGTAGCAAAAATGGCTTAGTCTATAAGCAGTTTATTTCATTGTTTGATGCAGATATTTACAATTAAAAAGGAAATATAATAACTCATGTAAGCAAATAAAATTTAGTTTTCTGTTATTTTTCTGTGTAGAGTTGAGCATCTTCAAAGAGCTCTCCTTTCTTTAAACTGCAGTGTCATCTCAGTGCCCCCACTTTTGAGTCAATATATTTTTCTGTATCAAAAGGACATTGATACACTTGTGGCAAATTTCAGGTTTTACACATGGGTGTGTTCATATACGTGAGTAACCATGCTAGCACCTTGAAAGTCATCAGGATAAAATTCAGAGCCACTTTGCACAGGAAAGGAAGAAAAAGTTGGAAAAGATGAAAGTCCAAACATACCAGTCCAGTCTCATTTAGAGTCTTAATTTTTTTTCTTTGCCAAATTTCATTTCATCCATGCTTCAGAATAGAAACATAGGATGGTTTGGGTTGGAAGGGACCTTAAAGGTCATCTAGTTCCAACCCCCCTGCCATGGGCAGGGACACCTTCCACTAAACCAGGTTGCTCAAAGCCCCATCCAACCTGGCCTGGAACACTTCCAGAGATGGGGCATACACAGCTTCTCTGGGCAACCTGTTCCACTGCCTTACCACCCTCATAGTGAAGAATTTCTTACTTATATCTAATCTAAATCTGCCCTCTTTCAGTTTAAAGCCATTACCCCTTGTCCTATCACTGCATGTCCTTGTCAAAAGTCCCTCTTCAGCTTTCTTGTAGGCCCCCTTTAGGTACTGGAAGGCTGCTAGAAGGTTTCCCCAGAGCCTTCTCTTCTCCAGGCTGAACAACTCTCTCAGCCTGTCTTCATAGGAGAGGTGCTCCATCCCTCTGATCATCTTTGTGGCCCTCCTCTGGACTCGCTCCAACAGGTCCATGTCCTTCTTGTGTTGAGGGCCCCAGAGCGGAATGCAGTACTCCAGGTGGGGTCTCGTGAGAGCAGAGTAGAGGGGGAGAATCACCTCCCTTGACCTGCTGGCCATGCTTCTTTTGATGCAGCCCAGGATAGGGTTGGCTTTCTGGGCTGCAAGTGCACATTGCCGGGTCATGTTGAGCTTCTCATCAGCCAACACCCCCAAGTCCTTCTCCTCGAGGCTGTTCTCAATCCATTCTCTGCCTGGCCTGTATTTGTGCTTGGGATTGCCCCGACCCAGGTGCAGGACCTTGCACTTGGCCTTGTTGAACTTCATGAGGTTTGCACGGGCCCACCTCTCAAGCCTGTCAAGGTCCCTCTGGACGCATCCCTTCCTTCCAGCATGTTGACTGCACCACACAGCTTGGTGTCACCTGCAAACTTGCTGAGGGTGCACTCCATCCCACTGTCCGTGTCACTGACAAAGATGTTAAACAACGCTGGTCCCAACACTGACCCCTGAGGAACACCATTCATCACCAGACTCCATTTGGACATCGAGCCATTGACCACGACTCTTTGAGTGCGACCATCCAGCCAATTCCTTATCCACCGAGTGGTCCATCCATCAAATCCATGTCTCTCCAATTTAGAGACAAGGATGTCATGTGGGACAGTGTCAAATGCTTTGCACAAGTCCAGGTAGATGACATCAGTTGCTCTTCCCTTATCCACCAACGCTGTAACCCGGTTGTAGAAGGCCACCAAAGAGATAAAGAAGTAGCTAGAAAACAGCTTGAGGGTCAGAACTACTAGAATATTCCCGTACTTCCTTCATTATAAAAGTGAAAGTCAAAAGGTTCAAAGAAGGAAAAACTTGTTTCTGGTTCCAACTGAGCATAAAGGCAAGTATTGTTATGAGCTATTCTGATTTCAACCATTTCAGGATTTGAATGTTCTGATAATTACACAAAGATCCTGTACATTGTCACTGCAGAAGACGTGCAGAGTTTTCTTATTCAAAGAGCAATATTTGGCGAATGTCCTTTGCCTGTCGTTCTCAGTGGTGGTTACAAGATTTAAGAGGAGGTTTTCTTTATAGACATTAGTAACTTATTAATTTTAATTTTGTTTTCAGAACCTTGTGTTCAGTAGCCACTGTAAAGCAGTTACTGGCTATTCAGATCATGTCATACATCGAAGGAAATCAGCTACCTCATGTGTACGGTGCTGCCAGGTGACTGAGCTGCCGTCCTTCCTGAGCATGGCCAGTCCACGGGTAAGTCCAAGTTAAGTTGTAAATTATGTATTTTCTATTGTGTTTTAAATCTTGTTAGAATTGTGTCTTAGGAACAGGATGATCTATTGGTTTCTTTTGGTTGGGTAAAACTGTTGTGAGGATATCCTTTTGCTGCTGTATTCAATAGTGGGTTTTTTCATAGGGGAAGTGACTGTAATGTGTACTGAAAGGAAAAGGAAAGTTGTAAGATGCACCCAACAGGAGTTATTCTGAGATACGTAGATTGCGCTTTCTCTCCTCATACCAAAAGCAGTAAAATTATAGAAGAGATTGTCAAGTAGATTGTTCCCCAATAATCTAAGGGGGACATGCAGGTATGATATGAAGAGAATGGGTTGATTGTTTGGTCAACTGTGATGACAAAAGGGGGCTGAGGAGCAATGCTTTTTTGAAAAGGATGTTCATTTTCTTTCATTGTGTCAGCTTACACTCCAAAAAGGAAACACCAAATTGCAATATATAAGGATTACTCGAATTGGCATTTTCCAAATCTTCTGGATATTAAGTGGTACTGCTTGGGATTGTCCAAAAACTATTAACTGAATTTTGAAATTACTTTAGCTGAAGTTTCCTGGGCTGACGCAAGAGATCTTCATAAGTCTATGGCTATTGTTTTCATTCCATGTTGTTGGATCTTGACAAAGCTGGACAAAATGTACTTATATTAGCAGGCTATCCAGATGCTATATTCTTTAGTTACTGTTGATGTTATTGCTATAGGCTTGATCAAATGGGGCTGCATGTGCAATTATACATTGGTATCTGGAGGAGGGAGGATGACACGTCAGACTCTGCTTGTCACCTACAAGCTGCTCCTTGAGCTGAATTCATCTGTGTCTGCAGCTCTAGGGGCCAGGAATCCAACTCAATTCTCAGTCACATATCACCTCCCAGTCACAATATATATTGCCTGGTTCAAGAACAAGCAGTTATTCTGAGAGTAAATTGTGAAAAACACTTCTCTTTCAGATTCCTTTGATTTGTTGCCCTTTGTACTTAAATTTGCATTGCAGATGAGTATGTTGAATACTTCCTATACATTAGAAAGGGAGGAGGGGGTCTCAGAAGGCTACATAGGATAGAAAGGGAAAGACGAGGAGAGATCATATCTGACATACATTCTAGTGAATACAAGTTGCTTGTTTTGGCTTGGCTGGTGTATAAAAATGATTAAGTGGAGGCATGGCTTTTTGTTTCTAGGAATACAAAGAATTAATTTTACGCTTGTTAGAAACTTTTGGCAGGAGTGTAGAAGACCTGAAACAGCAGAAAGAGCACATATGTTCTCAGAAACGATAGCCTTCTGTTGTTGTTTGACCTGTGATGAATTTTGGGAAGTTAATGGAGCGAATGATAGAAATAGGAGCGTATGTTTATGTAGCATCTAGGGGGAGTAGTGGGAGGAGGTGGGGGCTTTAGTGCTGTAGTTTTCTTTCTATGCAGGCAATTTTCCTGAGTACAGACAGGCCTCAATCACCAAAAAAAAAGTAAAAAAAGTAACTTGGAGGATGGATCTTGTATTCATTAAAAATCTGATTAATTCAGTTTAGAGGGATATTGTTTGTTTTAGTTTAGCAGTTCAGTAGATGTCAGTGTGTCAGACGTATTGTGGTGAGAAGTGGTTTTGGGCATCTCACAATGTCTGAAAGGTTAACTTTGCATGGAGATAAATGCAGGAAGCATTTTACAATTACCCTAACTAAACTAAGTTATTGAATTTAAGGTGGCAATACATTCATATATCCCTATCACTGTATTTTTTGATGTATTTCTGAACCATGACTGTTACATTCAGTCAGTTTGACAAGAGTGTGTTGACATAGGAGGGTTTAGTACTAAGGACTACCCTGCCTTTTGTTACCAGTAAAACCACAAAAACAAACCTGGAGAAAAAACTTTAAAAAACTGTGCCATGACAAAAAGGAGAGAGGAGAAGCATGAACAAGCTTGAATGGAAGAATTTTTTTATGTGTTTCAGAGATGTGTTGTTTTTTCTCGTAAGGTCATGTAAAAGATGCAAAGCTCTAACCTGGATGTGTGTGTATGCATGTAAAGAAGTGTGGAGCTGACAGTAAAGATAGCCTTATGTCCTCAGATGTCAGTCAGTGTTACACAGGTGTATTTCCTACATGGGAAGATTTGTTCTTGTTAATGTAGAAATTGCACTGAGTCACACACAGAGTTTGTCTCCTACTAGCTCTTCCTTTAGGTGAGGTATTACCGAAATGTAGCTTGTAGAATTTTATGATGTGACTTTTTCTTTTAAAAATCCTAGTGTATGAATGTCCATATTGATTTCAGTAGATAAGCCACGTTTCTGTGTCAGAAATTAGTCTGCTCTGTTTTGTGTGTAGTGGCTGGTGGTCCTAGGTGTCCTGGAAATAAATATGACAGGTTGGTTGTGCCTGAAAGAGTATTTGTTCTGGTCTGTCTGGTGTAGAAGTATGAACTGAAATGTGATGGTTAATAGTGTCCTTTAAAAGAAACAACCGAAGTCTCTACCATCGTTGTGCTGTACATCAGTGTTCAGGCAACAAGACTTGAATTGTGAGGGGTTTTGCCCTCTCCCACAAAAGACAGCCTTATACTGTGACTGTAGATGGCAGTACAAGATAGCATCAGCTCTAACAGTGTCGAGTAAGTAGTGGGAACGTATACAGTCTTACTTAACACTTCAATTTGCAGTGTTTCATGTGACTGTGTGCATAGACCTATAAGCCAATCTGGTTTAAAAATAGCTCTTGGCATCTTGCAAAACAACAGCTTTACCATTATTGCTAAGATTTTGTATGCTTTTTTGATTTTATTTTGATATGTACTGTAATTGCTGCTTATGAATCTGTTTAAACAATTGATTTGCCCTTGCAAAAATAAGTCTCTGTCTGTGAGACTAATTTCTTCCTATGAGAAGAGCTCCTGTAAAACAGGAATGGATCACAGGCTTCCACTGAGAAGATGTTGCTTGATACCTTTTACTTTGAGTTAACTGGTAAACATTCAGAGAGGAGCAGCCAGCACCTAAGGTGTCAGGCAGCCTGGCCTGAGGTACAGGTTGCTCCTTTCATCTTGCAGTTCTAAAGTACGATATTTAAAACTGATGATATTTAAAGTATTTTATTGCTTATCATTTAGTTAATCCATTAAAATATTTTCATTTGCATGATATAATGTTATATATGTTGTTCTCAATATGTAGCAGTTAATTATGTCACACCAGAGTAAGCTGGAACAAAAAATTCATCCTTCTTCAAATATATAAGAGCTTTTCAGTTGCAATACAAAGATTGTTCTTTCACTGCATTTAATGTTTAAATTGTCCCGTTATCAAACCAATTCCCACCCTTTCTCGATTCTCCAGAAACTCAGCTGCTTACTGTTCACCATCAAACCCTACAGACTCCTGTACTGTTTCTTCCTATGCAGCTCTGTCTCCTTTTTTAAAATGTGAAAACTTTCACAAGTTTGATTTCCTCTGTGTTCCTTTTCATTTGTTACATTGCTTTTCACAGTCCCCTAGGTAACGTGTTCATTTTGCAGTGTTAGGATTCATGACGATGTTTTTAACTTACATGAATCTACATGGATGATCTTTTTTAAATTGTACTTCTGAAATAAAAGCAACAAAGACTGCTAAAGTAGTGATTTATTTGCTTCGTATATTGGTGAAGAAACCAGCAAAGCATTGCAAATTTATAACTTTTCTCTGTTTTAAGCCCATGCTGTAAGGTTAATTGTCTAATATTAATTTATAGTTTCATTTTTAAGTGAGTTTACAGTATGTTTTTAAGTGTCTTGATAGTATCTGAAAGTTTCTACTAGCTTTCTTTTGTAAATTAGGTTATAAATAGCTTTTGTAAATGCTTATCCCAGAACGCTGGCCCAAAACAGACTTATATTGAGAAAAGATAGGAGGAAGAAGTTGGTGGTCTGCATTTTTATTGGAAAGATTCTTGTGCTAGATAGTGAATTGTTGTGTATTTATATTTGAGTGAAAGTGTTGTAATTGTAGTTGCTTTGGATCATGTGGTTTAAGTCTTGGTGAAGTATCTTAAGAAAAACCCATCAGAGTAGGCTGTCGTGGTATGTACCATGGCTCAGTTGCGCTTTTGGTTTTTGTTACTTCAGTATCTTGAAGTTGTCCCTTACCCTGGTAAGGGAGAGATAAGAGAAAGCTATAGATTGTACAAAGGACAGCCTTGTCTGCTGGAATGAACTCTTTACTCGAGGACCTTACAGCTGTTGGGCATACAGCTGTTTAGCTAACGTGGACCTTCCACTCTCTGTCCAGGTTTGGGTGGATGGGACGGAGTAGGGGGAGTTAAAATGATGGAGACGTTCCAGAATAGCTCACACGGCATGAAATCAGAGTTCCTGTGTTTGCAACACTGGTCTGTCCAGCTGGGTTGTATGTACTGAAGCAGGTAGTAGGCCAAGGGATTCATAGAACGGCCAGAAGAAAAAGATCACCCTGTGCTCACTTGCACTGTTTCTGTGACCCACTTCTGTTCAAATTGGATGTCAAGTCCAAGAAATGTGCTGTTCCAAAATGGAACTGTGTTTTTCTTGTTCATTTTTTTGCTTTCTAATTTATGTATCTTCCTAATTTTAAATTATCACATGGGTTTCTGTTAAGGATGACATGTAAATCTCATCTCTGCTAGATAAATACTTGATTGTGAAGGGCTAAAATAAAAAAAGAAATCTAGGCAAAAAGAGAGGTGCAGTAAGGATATTATTCTTTTACTCCCAGCTTTGCAATCAGTTGTGTAGCAATTGGCACAAGGCATTGTCCATCAAAAGGCACGTAGTCCATGCGTGGTCATTCAGAGGACTTTTTTTGTGGTGTGGGGAGATGTTGCATCTTTGCCTATTTTAAGCCAGTCTAAGATTGTTTTCCATTTGTACGTGTCAGTAATGATTTGACTTTTAAATTTGATCCTGTGGGAAGGTACCTGAACTGGGGATTTGGGGATGAGGGCAAATCTGAACAAGAATATTGATTATTATTTTACTTGTAGGTAACAGCTGTGCCACTGGAGTTCTACTGCAATGACCGAAGCGCAGAATACGAGCGCAGGGCACTAAAGGAAGGAGGAAGTCTTGAGGCAAAGCAGTGTGTACTCCATGGAGCCCCTGAGCTAGCAGCTGACTGGCTGAAACAATGCTCCCGGTTCTTCCCGGAGTGTCCAGGAGGGCTGTTAGGGATCAGGCCTCAGAATGGCTGGTCTTTTATCAGGATACCAGGTAAGTTTGGAGGTTGCCATGGAACAACCATTTATCTCATGGAGATGAGATAAATAAGGACAAATAAGGGCATCTGTTCTATAGTGGTAATTATGCTTGGTTATTGGCTTTTTGAGAGGGTGAGGGTGGTTGTGTGTTTGGTTTTCCTCCTGAGTGAAAGTTAAACCTGGTATCTTAAAATACGCTGTGATTTCACATCCTCTGGAGTAAAGCTGTCGATGGATACTGAACAAGTCTAATACAAACTTTTTTCTAATGCTTACAAACCTCTCTTAGCTTGTCAGCTCTCCAAATGACTGTTTTGAGGTTGGAGATAGGAAGATTGCAGGAAAAGTAACAGTCATACCTTGCCTTCTAGTGTGTTGGAAGACCTTCGTATTGACCTAAAAGATCTTTTGTTGATCTTCCTAGTGGAAGGATAAACATTATTTGTAGCAGTCTACCATGAGAAGGATGGTTTTGGTGACCAAGTTTGGAGGAAATTGGCCTGGAAAACAAGGCATGAGGGAGTTACTGAGTTTCAGTTGGAATAAAGAATACTTATTCATATTTTCTGGTAAAGTGGGAAAAAGGTACCAGTGTACTAGTTAAGCAAATGTGCTTCATTGTTTCCTAAAATTAAACTAAAGTAATCCAAGATTTGCTAGAATTTGATTGCCAATACTGCAGTGACTTTCCTGGGCCAGGCGCACTCTAGCTGTTGGAAGATGGTCTTGAGCAGTGACCAGAGCTCTGCAGAAAGTACTAGAGATCTGAGAGATAGCCAAGAGGAAAAACAGCTTACGCTGCCAGATGCTAAGTTATTCCCAGACCCTTTTGGGTCAAGGATGTTTGGCACGGGAAGTTAGTACAGTAAAAGGAAAATGGCCTTTTGCTTGCTGTAGTCCGGTTTAAGAAGGTACCTTGTAAGTACTTGGAGTCATTTGAAGCACATGCATTTTTGTACCTATGTAATGGAGAAACCATTTTTCATGAGCTTGCACTAGATTAATGTTCAATAACAGTTGATTATTTTATAGTTTCTTCAGGAATTCATTGAATTGTTTATCAATTATTTGGAAACAGAAAATGAATTGCTGTAGCAGAAACGAGGGAAATAGTGAAGGGATTAAGGTAGAAGGCATGGATAGAGAAATGAAGAAAAGTAGCTGATGTAGAATAGAGAGAGGGCTGCGTTCTCTTGAAAAGACTTTCATTTTAAGCTGATGACTTTGTCATCAGCAAAAATTTGTAGAGGAAAAAACATGGGATACAAGAAGCTTTACAGGAGTGAGTGAGTAGGTGCGAGGTTAGGCAAGTGGTTGTCAAAGCACAACAGACTTTGGTTGAGAAGGTGGTTGGGATGAGTGTGTTATGTAAAGCTGGCTTAATTTAGGAGGTGTTGGAGCTAAAAGTGGATTAAAAAAAGTAGTTTCGTACAGCTCTGTTTTAATTAGGTGGAAAGTAGCATTCAAACCTAAACTCATTCTAAGAGGAGGGGGCACGTACCACAAAAGGACAGCTGCGTTTATACGTGCAGGAGCAGGCACAGTGCGTTGCAGAACGTGACTGATGTGCCATTTACCAGGCTGAAGTCTAGCAAGTGTCAAATGGAATGGTAGGTGTGAAGGTCTGCAGTAAATAGGTGACAAGAAGAAAAGGGGATACCTCTCTCTCCTAACCCTGATCTATCCTCTCCCAGACTCGGCGTTCCCAGTACCCTGGCAGCAGGCTCAGCTGCGATCACTGTGGGAATCTCTTGAGGCTTTTCCTGTTCTTTGAAAGAAAAATGGTCCTGGATTAAATGGCAGGAAGTGTCTGAGTCCTTTTAGCATCGATAAAAAGCACCGGCCTCACTGGCTGTTTACTGTGAGAGCCAGCTAGCTCCTCACTGACCCCATTGTGCCGTGCAGACTGTCGGGAGGGGAACCAGGGGTGTCAACTGGAACCCAGACTTTATCTCTCTTTCCTCTGCTTTTTGCATATCCAGAGGCACTTATTCTCCAGAGTGGTGAGCCCAGCTACAGTCATCGGCCAGAGCTCCTGACTGGGGTTATTTTGAGTCATAATCATTTGTAACTATTCTTCCCAGGCCATAGGATCCCACTGTATCCCCTTGTAGATAATTTATGTCTGTATTCCTGCATGGCTTGAGGCAGGGATTTTTTTTTTCAGACTGAAAGCCACACAATATGATTTTACAGTTACTTTCTTTTTGGTCTGGTTCTCTTTTCTTGTTTATTTCATACAGTGCTGAAGAACCCAAAAATTGCATCCTAGGGAGACTTGTTTGATGAGCAGTCCAGGACCTCTATCTCCTGACTGGCTTAAAATGTTAAAAGTTCCTTTGATGCTATTAAAAAAAAAAAAAAAAAAAATCCAAAGACATTGTCATTGGAAGTTTTCACTGATCATTAAAAATGGAAAATGTAGAATTGCAAATTTTGGAAATCCCATTTAAAAAAGAAGCAGACGCCTTTTTCTTCCCCCAGTGTAAAAGGGAATGAGAAATAGAAGTGAGAGAAACTAGAAGTGAAAGACACTTTTTTTTTTGCCTATCTCTTTTGAATAGTTGTGGTGTTTTCTGAAGATGGCATGAATAAAGAAGTACATTTTCTGTTAGCACTTTCCAGAATTTGTCCTTTGAAGCGCTAGGTGGCAGGCTTTAAGCATGCAAAAATATTTGATCTTGGAAAACACAATGGTATCAAGATAGCATGCTTAAAGATGCCAGGTTAAAGTCAAATGGTTTTCTCTTCCAGAGATGACAAATCTTTTTTTGTTAGTTCTGTTTTGCTTTCCTAAAAAAATACTTCACCAGTGCAGTCTGCTCTGACGCTGAGATATTGGACAAATTATGAACTGTTAACAAGTTGCTAACTTTTCAGACTGTAAGACCATCTGCAAATAAGTTCTTTACTTGTAATTTGCATTTTATTGCTATTTAAAAATAGTAACTTACACAATGGAGACCTAAGGAGCCAGCAGCAAAGGACGCACATCATTTCCAGTTACCAAAACGTAATTCTACCTATTCATGCCTGTGTGAGAAAAACAGTAGCATTTTGCTTTTGGAAAGTTGCTAATATGTTAATCTGAGCCAGTCGAGACTGACTTTTGAACAGACCCTGTTTGTTCTCTCAGTTTCCTTCCAGTCAGATGGCTTTTGGTTCATAATCATATTAGTTTGTCATGTATATCTAGACTTTTCATGTTGTTTCATTCAATTTAATTCATTCTGAAATAGCAAGCTGACCAATTAGAATAAAAGCAGAATGTCATGGCTGTATGGATTTAAAGGGAAGAATAACATTTTGTATGAAGAGTAAACATTCCTACTGTGCAGAGTTTTTGACTTACGTAGATGTACTTTAAAACCAAATAACCGTAGGTCATTCCCATTTTTACTTAATTGCCTAAGTTTAACGTTTGGTTTTCCTTAGAAGAATGCATGAAACTATTAACTATTTGTATGTAATTGAGACTGAGTTCTGTTCTAGAGATGAGTGTGTCATTTTACATTATGTTGCACTTAGAATGAATGCCAGCCTGAGCTGTGGTCTTGAGTTTTGCTTATAGTATCTCCTTGGCTTGGCTCTCTAGTTGACGGATTCCCTAGGGTAGTTGCTAACTATTCAAGAGATGATGCTTCTGGCAAAGCAATAAGATCACCATCAAAAGGGAGAGCAAATTGGAGAAAAACAGTGACTATCTAGATAGGCAGATAAGCAAGAAAGAGCAGAGCTCTCTTGTCTTGGATTCTTAGCTAATGAATTGCAGGAGCATGGCACTGTAACTTACCAAAGGAGAGCGCGTTCACAGCATTGGCTTACAGTGCAAATATAATAGCTAATAATTTTAAGCAATATTGACAACTCACACTTTTTTGAATTTTAGAAAGCAGGACTGTAGGCTGCATCTTCTGATGTCCTAATGTAGATCCCACTAATTCCAGCATCAAGTTCATTATTTATATTTAAGCTAAAGGATATTTTTGAGAGAGATCTTGATTGACATACCAAAGCGATGCAGAATCCACCATGTTTCTCGATAAAAGTGTTGCTGACTAGTTTTTCCTGACTATTGGAAGGATAAGAGGGAAACGTGCCTTGTTTTTACAGTTTTAATAAGTCACTGGATACTGTGCCTTTCTCTGCTAGTATAAAGTTCTCTTCTGTTCTTAAAAACCTTTGTCCAAAAGAAGAACCTTGAATAGTGCCAATTACTCTTTGAAAAATTGAAATGGATCAAGTTTCTGAACTCCCTCACTGCAGGAAAAGTTTTGTAACACACTGAAATCTTGGAGATTTTTCCTGAACACTTCCTGGTTTTTACAACCTTTCTGAAAGGTGTACTAAACCTAGGCATGTTATTTCAAAATTATCTTTTGAATTAAGTATAGAAGAACAACTACATTCCTGCTTTTCTTAGCAAACTGCTGGTTGTACGTGCGAAAATCAAACTTAGCCCTCTATGCCACAACACTGCACTTGGGCACTCGTGGACTGCGTTGCCTGCTGTGCTCATAAGATCTTTTTAGGAGTGCTGTTGTGTGATCTGTGCTCCTCTGTTCCGCTAGTATGAACTTGGTTTTAGCTATATTAAAAAGCATGGTGCTCAGATCAATTAATGATTTTTTTGTATATACCTTCTTTTTCAATTGGAATATTGTGCAAGACAGTTAACTGCCTTGCAGAAAGCTGGATTTTCTTCAGCCCATCAGTTAATTCATTCTGTGCAACGAGAAGCATGCAGAAGTGTTACCTGCTAGACATTAGAGAATACTACCTGCTAGACATGTTGAAAATATTTGGATTCTGTACTAGCCTGCACCATCTGCAGTTGTCGACTTTCCGTTTTGGCTGTAAACCTAAATTCAGACATCCCAAAGAATAAAGAATCATCAGTGGCCTTTCCAACAGATAATTTTTTTGGAAGAAAATTTCTCTTCATCCTCTTTCAACAGTAATGTATTGTTTACTGAAGTTTATGTACAGAATGTACAAACAGGAAGATCTCCTTCCTGAAAAATACTTCATGAGCAGTGCTGAAATAGAGAGGACATGAAGTATAAAATCTGAAGTGACTTAAAAGATTGCCATCTGGAAACATTTCTTAAACAAACAAAAAAACCCACCAACCCAAAAAGTGGAGGGCAGGTGCCCTGGTTTAGGCTGGGACAGAGCTAGCTTTGTCTCCAGCAGCTACTGCGTTTTGGATTTAGTGTGTGAAGAATGGTGATAGTACACTGATCTTGTTGGTTGCTGCTAAAAGATCAAGGACTTTTTGCAGTTTCCCAGGTTTCGCTAATGTGCAGGTGCAAAAACTTGGGAGGGGTATAGCCAGAATACTTGATCCAAACTGGCCAAAGAGAGTATTCCGTACCATAGACATCATATCCAGTATAAGTGAGGGTCGGCCGGTGGTCCACTTCCCTTAAGCTTCCCTTCTGGTTGCTTTTTGTTCCCTGTTTTTCCCTTTTTTTCATTTGTTTGGGACTTTTCATTCCTGTGTTCGGCTGTTCATTCCCTCGCCTGCTTTCTCTGGAATTTGTCATTCTGGGATAGCTGCGGGGGAATATCCCTGCTCCCTGACTGCTGCTCGGGATGGGCTGTATCGGTTGTCAGGTGGTGAGAAATCATGCATTGTTTGTTTTATATGTTCTATTATCCTTATATATATTATTATTGTTGTTGTTATATTTTTATATTTTTCCTTTGCTATCCTAGTGAACTGCTTTTATCTCAACCCGCGAGTTTTCCTTTCTCTCTGAGGGGGGGAGTGAGTGAGCGGCTGCGTGGTATTCAGTTACCATCTGGGGTTAAACCACGACAGCAGGGAAGAAAAAGAAAAGTTAAGGCAGTGCTGTGAAGGGACTGTTATTTTACAGTGACTTAGGGAACTGTTCTTCACTTTCCATGTTGGTGAGGAGTTTGATCTTGAAACTAAATCTGTGGAGGATAAGTCTAAAGCTCAGCAGCAGGTAGCAGCAAATGTCCAAAGGACAGCATTTTAACATGTGAAGCGGAGAAAAGTTTCTTCAACTGTCAAGGCGTGTTGTGGTTGTTGATCTGGTCGGGATGAATCCTTAGGTGAGGGAAATGGCTGTCCAAAAAAGGATTGAGTCCGTACTTGTGAGGAGATCAATCTGTGATGAGATTTTGCCAGGCGGGTATATTCATATACTCCCATCCCAGCAAACAAAAGTTACTGTTTGCAGTGTGATTGTTAAGCGTCAGCCAGAAGGGATGATGCAGTTTCTTCCATCACAACTCGTTACCTTAGAGATTTTAATGCAGCGAAGTGCTAGGAAAACTTAGAAGTTAACTTGTTGCATGTAGCTATTTTGGCTTTATTAGTTACCTGCTTTTCTTCCATTTCTTTTTAGACAAAGAGAGTCTAATCACTGACAGTGGAAAACTTCATGCTCTTGATCTTCTGTTGACACGGCTGAAATCTCAAGGACACAGAGTTCTCATCTACTCCCAGATGACACGGATGATTGACTTACTGGAGGTAGGAGAGCTATAGCCTACAGAAGACAAATTCTGAAGATGCAGATTTAGCAACAATGTTTTGGAGAAAATACAGTAATTTAGATGCAGCAAACCTGATGTAAAATTATTATACTGAAGGATACCCAGTAAATACATTAACATGAGAATATAAGAGCTGCAATACAAAGTTAGACTTAAGGTCCAGCATGGTGTCATGCTTCCACTAGTGTACAACAGCAGATGGTATGGGGAAGATGTACAAGAATAGTGATACTTCGCAATTAGTTTCTCAGTGTTCAGCAGCTTGCAGCTCAAGGGCTTTCTGAGCCAGATGTGCCTTCTGTATATTCAGTAATCCTAAATGGATTCTTCTTCCGTGAAATTGTTCAGTTGCATCTCGAGTCTTTGTTTTTGTCATTTGCACTGCCCTGTGGCAAGGGGTTGCATGGCTTAATTATCCTCCTTTGCTGTTTTTGAACTGCTTCCTTCTATTTTCACCATGTGTCCTTTTATTGGAAGGAAGAGGGAGAACAGTGATCAATTTTACGTCGTTTATGTTGCTTGTAATTTCACTGACTTTTACTGTTTCCCTCTATCATCTTACTCCTGTGAAGAAGTTTGGTAGACATTAATAATAAGAGATTCTCTGGCATATATGATAGGAAAGAAATTAGGCATTAAGTCATTAGTTGTTATTTAAATACAGTCAGTCTGCCTCAGAAGAAAGAAATCAGTATTTGATTAGCAACCATGCCATCAAAGAGCTAGTCCGAAGAGACATTAGTAGGAGAGCTGTTAATTTGGTTTCCTGTTGGTAATACTTATAATGATTAGAAAGAGAAATACTTTTATTTCTGGGCTTCTGTTGAAGACAGCAAAGTTTGAGTTTTCGGCTGGATCTGAAAAAAGGACTGTCTTGTGTCACAATGTCTCTGTCCCTTATCAGTGAAGGATTAGTAGCAATAACTTTTATGACTATCTAATTCTGAGTAAGAAAATAGGAGACTTGATGTACATTAGTTTCAAAGAGGCAATCCTGATAAAGTTTCCTGACTGTGAATACATAGTAGGTGGGAAAATCTATGCATTTGGCAGTATAATTTCAGTACTGCTAAAACATCAAGATCCTGTGATCCTTCATCCATTAGTCTTAGGTGTACATGGGCTCCCTCAGCAGTGTTTGACATGGAATACCATCTTTTCCACAATAAAGTGAAGAGAAAAAGTGAAAAGCCTGAATCAATAGCTGCCTAAATCATGAGTCCTGTATGAGCAGGAGTGCATTTTAAGGTCAGCAGTTAATAGTTCAATAACAAATCACAAGCTGAATTTTGTTTTTGCTGCTGTGAGGAAAAACAGAATTGCATGGTTGCAATTCTGTATTTTGGCTCTTTGCCCAGCATTGCTTCCTATGCCTCTCTTTTGGCAAACATTGGACATGGTGCAGATTTGTTGACACCCCGCATTACACCGTGAAGCTCAAAGCTGAGTGTTTAGTGTGTCTGTCTTTTCTGTTAGCATTCCATTTTAAAGGCTTGGGAGCACACCATTTTGCTATTCCACCTCCTAAATGCTCAACTTTACTTGTCGGATTTTATTACCCAAACAAGCCACCTACCAAGTCCTCTGTTTTTCCTTTTCCCCACCCATGTAACAGAAGCTGGAGTTAAGCAAGCTAAAAATCAAGCAAGTACTCAGTTTGTAAGAAAATCTTTGCAAAAGTTGTGTAGCAGTACATATTTTTTTTTTTCCTGACCAGAGATACCAAAATACATCCCCTCTGCCTACTTGAATATGAAAGAACATAAGATGTCGTCTTTCTTTTAACAGTATTTTGACTGTGTCAGTGTAACGCTATGATATCATACTAACCTAATCTATGCAGGGCAGAGAGCACAAAACACATTGTTTACAAAGTTATAAAACCGTGTTTGTTTGATTTAGTTTCAGCTGAAGAACTGCTGCTTAATTCAGCCATTATAAAATGGCAGATATAAATACAAAGAGGAAAATTTATTGTCTTTCAACAGAAGAGGATAAAGTATAAGTTCAGTACTGTTATTTCATGCAGATGTGTATTTCATACTTTTTAAGATTGTGATGTTTGTTTTTTTCAATGTGATTGCTTTCTTCTGTATGGAAGAGTAATTGTCCGGTATTTCAGTGGGAATCACATTGCTTTCATGTGACGAGGAGTCAAATTATATTCTGCATGAAGTCAAATGTCTCAGTTATACTGTACCAAAAGTTTATTAGTTGTGTTAAAACATAAAGAGTACTTAATTTGGACTATGAAATAACATGAAGGGAAAATATTTTATAGTTTTTGAGAAAGTATCTGTCAAAGCCCAGAAGAGCACTGACTTTAACGGCACTGCATTCTTACTATACTCGAGTCATTGTGTGGTGTTTATTTCCTGTACAGGTACTCTGTTGCCAGGGCCACTTTCATTATTTTTCCTAGATTGATACTTTTGGTGGCTTGGTGACCTGTTACACTAAACAATTACAGTAGAAACCAGGTATACTACTACTTAAATAGTTTCCTTGCCATTGGAGAGTGTTCTTTTTTTTTTCTTTTTTTTTTTTTCTCCCCTAAAAGCATGCCATTTCTGTGAGTGATCAAAGCACTAAACTGCTGGCAAGTGTAGTATAAGTTGCAATGGTCTTTTTTCTTTTTTCTGAATTGAAATTGTAGTGTTAATATTTGGAAAAATACTGGATAAAAACAGTTCACAAAAAGGGGGGTTTCATACGAGCACTGTTACACTACTGTGAAGTATCCTTCTTGATCACAGGAAGGTGGATGGAGGCAGACCAGAACCTGTTAAGCAGAGTGTTGAACAGACGATTAGCTAAAAGCTAATGGACTAAGCTAGTTTGTGGGGCAGGGGGGAACAACCCATGAATGTCAGTATTACAGGTGTAGAATAGCTCATTCTTTTGTAATTTGTGCCTCAGTGGAAATGTCTCAGGTCTGGGGTAAGGATAAATGGAGTGAAAGTTGTTGTTTTCTATTTGTGCTGAAGTTAGTTTAGAAGACACTAATGTGGAGATGGTTAATAGTGAGATGAGGGGAGACTAAATCAAGATGTTGAAAGGTTGAATCATCATAAAAGCAGATAAAGACAGTAACAAAGAACAAGAAGGGAAAAGGCCTTTGTGCTAATAGAAAAAGAATTCATCAAATGTGGAGAAAAGGTCACGTAGTGCCTAATTGACAACTGTATCTCTCTGGTTTTAGTTGATGACAGAAACGGAATAAATCAACAGTAAATTAGGGCATGAGTGTCTGTGTGGTGAAGTAGCTGTTCTGTGCTTTAAACTTCTATTGTTGTACTCCAGAAATCATACTAGCCATGAACTCTGTTTTGTATAGGTAGCCCAAGTGTGACTTAGGCCATTTCCACATTGTTAATTTTATTTACCTATTTTTGTCTTTCATCTGCCATACATTGAAGCTTCTTTACAGTACAGCAGTTTTTTTCCCAGGTTCCTTGTAGTATGGCAGCTCTTTCACCTTTTCTGCAGTAGTGAAGCAGAACAAAAAGGGACAGGAGCCCTGAAGGACAGATGAAAAGGAGAACTGAGCATGGTACTGTCGAAAGGTTCATTCGAGTGCAAGCACTGCCTTGTCTTCTCACAGCACATCAGTTCTGTATCTGCTGAACACTGCAGCTTGGAGCAAGATGAATCCAATAGTTCTTGCTGCTAAAGCGCCGTTTCCTTTCTGTCTTCATTTGCAGTCACAGCATCTCAAAAAGACACATGCACCAGTAGGGTTAAATCTAATGAGTGTAACTAGTAGGAGTTGCATCTCGTCAGCCAAGGATCACATTGTTAAAGTATCAGAGGGATCTTTCCAAAGAAACTCTATGGATATCTGTATAGCCTGAAGAGCTTTCTAAGTAATTCAGATTTTATTGATAGTTGCACAGGTATCAGAAAATGCTGAGTACCTAAAAGCATGAAAAATGTGTCTGATTGGAAAAAGCCTTTGCCTACAGCATTCCTGGTTGATGCCATTTGATTTGTGTCCCAGGCAATGGTTTCAGTTCTGCTGCTTGGCATGAGGTGTGGGCTGACGCACCAATGTAATGTTCAAAGTGTTCTTGTACGCAGTGAGATTCACAGGCTCTTTACTAGTGAGATAAAGCCTGGACAGACGTTAGTGTACAGTACTGCATTTTTAAAACCACTAGTCAAATGGTTTAAAATCGTCAAGGAGCAGATACAGTCGGTTTGTTAGGAAAGGTTCACTTACACAGTGAAAGCTCAGGATTTAGGAAAAATTTAGACTTTGTGAAAACAAACTTCCTATTTTAGTGATTTTATTTACCTGTTTATTTACAGAAAAAGGCATGTACCATAACATTGTCTGCAGTGCAGCAAATGCATCCCCAACTCTGAACTGACATCATCATTTATCTCTTACATGAAATGCAAAAACTGACATATGATTGAGTAGCTTTAATTTCTGAATTTCTATTACTATAAAGTATTGCTTACATAAGATTGCTTATAGCATATTTGTTGGTGACATTTAGGGATTTTTTTTTTTTGTAAATAGCAATTCTGCTTTTATTGTTTTGTTTTGTTTTTTTCTGGAAGAATCAAGATTGAATGCTTTCAAGAGCAACTATATTTTTCTGGTGTGTGTTCTTTGCAGGAATACATGGTTTATAGGAAACATACCTACATGAGATTGGATGGTTCTTCAAAGATTTCTGAACGAAGGGACATGGTAGCAGATTTTCAGAACAGGTAATGTATTTTACAAGGTGTTTCTGTGCTAAATTGTGTGTACGTAGAGAGCTGGTATGAGATGTAATGGAAATAAATGAAATTTGCACTTAAATTATCTTTCCTGGTATCAAATGGGCGTCATTTATCTGAAACAGTTTCTAGGTGGTTTGCTGCCCAGGAGTCACTGGTGTTGATATTGAACCCAGCTGTATTTAGGAATTTGTCATCTGTGAAACAGTATTGGAAGCAATTTTAGTGTACCCACCTATTGTGCTGCTTGCCATTTGGAATGTGCTGTTGCTTAAAGAAGCTCAGTAGAAAGGCAGCGAATGTTCGTTGGTTATTATATGGTCTCACAATTGACACTGTGAAGATGAGATTGAAAATGTTGCATATGCTAGAGCTTTGAAAGTGACCCAGTTTTCTGCAAAACAAACCATTTAAGCATGTTATCTTAAGAAACCTTAAACTAATATACAAGTGATAAAATGGGGATTTTATTAGATAGTAAGATACGCTAGCCTTTTTCATTTAGTAAAACAAAGTGGATTCTTGCAGTTTTTACAAGCACATCAGGAAAGAAGAGTATGTAGTCATCTTATAATAAGTTAATATATTTTAGTATAACTTTGTCTCTACTAGAGTGCATTATTTATAATAATTGAATTTATTGTTATTAAGTTTCCCTTTAATCATGAGATATGGCTTGATGGGATGTCACTTTGGTATGGTAGTTCACAGTAAGGTTACCCTTCCTGGATGTTGATGTGAGCTTGTAAGAAGGTCAGTTTTCTTTTTCAGAGGAGTTATGTTCATAGGTTGCTGCTTTCACCCTGCAATAAACAACATTCTAGACTAGAGAATAGTCCTTGCATTAGCAGTCCCAAGGTATCATAGCTGAAGACAGGAGGGGAAGCTGTACACAGCCTTTCAGGCCGCTGGCTCATGAGGCTTAAAGACCTGAAGGACCGTGTTGCAATGATGAGTCTTACCGTGAACTCCACAGAGCAATAGAACTTGAAAAGAACATGTGCCAAATACCTGAAGTAAGTGAGAGGACCATGCAGTGCCTTTCTCCCTGCTTCCAGGTGTCAGAAACAGGTTCCTTGCAGGTTATGATGTCCTCCTGGAACCATGACTCTTCTTCCTGTAAGGTCCTTTAACCCAAAGAAGTGAAGATATTTGTTTTTATTAATGAACAGAATTTGGTTTTATTAATGAATAGAACAACTGAAGAAAAATAATCATTTTGGCAGGAAATCCCTTTGAGATACAGGTCAGCCAGTCTAAACAAGAATTCCTATTAAAATGTTAGTTGAGTTCCTCTTACACATGATTTACTTATGAGAAATATTTCCAGGAAAAAAAGCCTGACTGAGACTAAACTATCCTGCAGGATATCCTAGCAGGGTGCTGAAAATATATAGCTATGGAATGATAATTTGTTCCTGTAGTCTGTGGCACTGTCCACTTTCTTTCCTTCCCATATGGCATTTCCAGAAGCATTTCACAGCTGAATGTTCAGATGACTGTCTATACGCACGTTCCACTATTGTTACAAGAGTGAAAAGGTTTCCTGGCCAAGGATTACCTACATTGCGAACAGGCACCTGCTGACTCCTTTGGCTTTGTACCTGCAAGATAAAGTCTAGAGATTGACAGCTCAGCTTCAGTTCCTCCCAGCTGCCCATAGCTCAGGATGGATTTTTGTACTCTTAGATTTTGGACTGCCAGAAACCTTTCTAATTTTAGAGTTCTTGGTGCTTTTTTTGTGTGTGTTAATTCACAGTTTTCATAATTATTTCTGTTGTCTATTGATAATTTCTTTAGGGGGGGCAGAGGGAAATCTTACCTTGGACCAGAATAGGTTCTTTGAGAGTCTGGTTTTTATGATACAGCCTTGTCAGGTACTTGTGAATGTCCTGAAGTTTAAGTCCTGAGAAAATAGTTCTACTTGACCTTCAAGGATATGGATTTCAAACCCCTTGGTTTATTGCATTTGTTGAGTTGTACTAGCACATGCGTAATAGCCTGCAATACACCCACACTTCCTCCAGGAAGGGCAAGAAAGACCCTTTAGATTTGATGAGTGGACTTTCAAGGACAGGCTGCCTACACATAGTTAGTCAAGAAGGAGATGTCGCATGCTGCTCATTCAGCAAGAGTTTCTGGTGCTTTACGAATTTTGCGTGCACTCATGTACGGACAGTCTGGTACCAAAAGAACATGGCATTGCAGAGTGTCTTCTCTTAAGCAGACGGCCTTGCTCTGTCACTGTCGCAGTGTGTCAACCTCTTTGCAGTCCTTACTGGTATTGTCTGCTTTGTTTGCGTCAACCTGTTCACAGATCCATATGGTGTTAAACACTTCTAAATACTGCTGAACCCCCAGTGGCACTAGTGAGGTTCACAAACATAGCAGAAATCCTGATTTCGCCATTACCACTTGAGTTTTCATCAGTACTTGGTCATCCTACGTATAGAACTGTCTCCTTTGTCTTCTGTGTGTGCAGTGTTAGAACTGCCATTGAATCTCAACAACCATTGTCCATTTTGTCTTACTCCTCAGATTGTAGCTAGGCCTTAATGCACTGTTACAGGTACTTTTCTAGTGTGCCCCACCTTCCTCAGTTACATAAAGGATTATTAGGCTTAGAGGATTATTCCAAGTCCGGTGTTGGGATGCCTCATCTCTCTCTTAGCAGCCAACATATCTAAATCTGGTGCCAGCAAGTCTAACCCTTGGGGCTAGTATGACGGTATTAGGGTTTGTGGATCTCCCAAGGAGATGTTCAGAGATGGCTTTCCTGAAGTGTATTGTGGAATGAGGATCCTTACTCTACTAGGGCCTTCTGTCTGGAGGGCCACGTTCACCAAAGGCAACTGGTTTGTCATCAACTTTCATGCTGTCTGACGCATCCCAAGGAATGTAAATGTAATACAGTTAGTGCAAACTGAAAATGCTCCGAGGTGGGAAGGACAGCATGTGTGCAGGTAATAATGGAGCTCACTTACAGTCAGTGTGTTTCAAAGAACTTAGAGTGAAATGAATGACACTTGTTTTTGTGCGGTATCTGATCATTAGTACTGTCTCATAGTCATCCTTGAAACATTTTATGGTCAGTCACGACTGAATTGTTACATGACTATCTTGACATGAATCAATTTATCCTCATTTTACAGATAAGAAAAGTGGACAAAAGAGATTAGAACTTTTAATTTTAATCAGCAACACAATTAGGACTAGAGTGGAGAAGTCGTTAGACTGAAGGACTTTTGTTTGTGCCAGTGGATCCTTGTCCTTTTTTAATGTACCTCTGTATTTGCCAGCTTGCCTTTATATTAAGATTATTCCCCCCCACCCTGGAGTTGGTTGTTCTGTTCAAAGCACCAAATTTAGAACAAAACTTGCATCTACACAGTTTCAATGTTTATTTTTCTTTCTTTATCAATTGAGCATTGTTAAGGCAAGATTTTTTTAACATGATCAGTTCTGTGAAACAATAAATTGTTCTTTGTCCACATGAAATCTTAATTTCCAGTGTGGGCAAGATAAACAAATCCTGGTTTGTTTTGATAGAGATTAATAAGCTGCTATTGCAAACTGAATGTTTGCGTGTTCTGACAGTCCTTATTTGTAGATTAACTTCTCTCACTCATTCGTGTGGTTTTTTTCTTGATCATGAACAGCACAAAATGTTCTGAAGTGTCCAAGTAATAGAAATAACCCTGGTCACTTTATATGGGTCAAAAATTTACTTCTGTGGTTATTTTTTGTTTATTTGCACAAAATAAGGGTTTTCTAATCTTTCCTCTACAGAAATGATATTTTTGTGTTCCTGTTAAGCACAAGAGCTGGAGGCTTGGGCATTAACCTTACAGCTGCAGATACGGTAGGTGAAGTTTGGTAAAGTAATACAGAACAAAAAATTGGCTTGCTTATGTTTAGTTTTCAGTATAAATATTTCTTTGCTTTTCCTGCCTCCTATACCTCCAACCACCGTTTTTCCTCATATACCTCCAACTACTGCTCATCTCCTGCCTCCCGGCCTCACAATTTATGTAGGAAAATTGGTCTTTCTGTGTGAAAGTTGGCACTCTTTTAGCCATGCTCATCAGTATTTTTAGTACTGCCATTCACATCATGAAATTGCATAACTTTGTTTGCTTTGCTCATATTTACAATATAGTAGTATCTTGATGATAAAGTTGTAGAATATTGAACACTTGGTACACAGTTTTTGGTTGCAGATAGAAATACCTTCCTTCTCCCCCCATACTTTAGTACCAGAGTCTAGAAAGGAGTTGGATGACTGAAGGGGTCTACAGATGCAAATGACACTTTCATACAGTGAGTGCTGTTTCATGTATGACCGTTTGCTCTTAAGGTTCAGCTGCAAAGGAATCAGTAGCACAGGTATCGGTTACCCTTTTTTCTGTGCACAGAAGAATGAAGCAATGCCTCTAAAAGTACAAAGTCATTTGTAGTTGAACATCAGCTAGTCAGGAAGGGTAAAATGCTTCCCCCCTACTCACCCAAGGTATAAAGGCATATCGATTTAGGTGAATTGCAAGGATTTGCACTCTGGAGCAGCTGCCACTAATCACTAGGGAAGGAATTCTGACCTACATGAACCATTTATCTCTTCAATAACAGCTATTCTTGTGCTTCTAACCCAGTGCCTTGTGTGCATGCAGATTTGACCCCAAGACAGACTGTAATCCTTAGCCACACAAAACCAAAGATCTCTGAATCAAAAATATTACGTAGTTTGTTTTTTTTTTTAAATACCCCATCATATCTTCTGTCACTTAAAAGAAATCAGAAGAAAGCAAGTATCTGTAGGATTTTCAGGGTTGAAAAGTTCTCTCAATTGAAGTTGCTTCAACAGAGGAAATAAACAGATGGAAGCACAGGCATGCTCCTGCAGGCTCCTTGCACGAGCGTTTTTAGTTCTGTGTTTTTGTAAGTTTCTGAATACTTTGTTGTCTAAAATTTTTTTCAGTGTTTTTGTTTTGTATGCTTACTGTGCATAAAGTACTGTTGGAATGATAGGGCAGTATGAATGTAATGTGTCATTTCAGTTTTTTGTAGTAAAAGCACTAGAAGTGTTAGACTAGACTAGACTTTATCCAAGTTTGAAAGAAAAAAATTGGAGTATTACTTTCCATGCGAAACTCTAATTTGATGGGCTTTTTCTTCTTAAGGTAAGTAACACTAAAATGGGTTCATGATGTGGATTAATTACATGACGGTGATTTAATGTGGTAACGAACTTAGGAATTTTGTGCCTCCAAAGCAGATTTGTTGAAGAAGATATTAAAGACATTCTGTGGAAGTTGAAATACTCGCAGTGTCAATTAGCTTGAATTCATCTGAAATGCAATGGAAAAGACTTCATAGGACTGGGCAAAGCTAGGTTAATACAGCCTGCAGTGGGGCAGTAATTCTGTGGGATGTATAGTAGAGCTTTTATTTTTATCAGTATATTGGATTTTTGTTTGTTTAATCACCAGGTGCTCTAAACATACGGCTTTATTTAATCGTTTCTGTTCTGGTGTTGTTTTGCAGGTAATTTTCTACGACAGTGATTGGAACCCAACAGTAGACCAGCAAGCCATGGACCGGGCACACAGGCTGGGTCAAACAAAACAAGTCACTGTGTACCGGTTGATATGTAAAGGCACCATTGAGGAGCGCATCCTACAAAGGGCTAAGGAAAAGAGTGAGGTAGGAATAAATAAATCATCTGGAACAAGAAGTTACAGAAATGGTGTCAGAAAACATGCATCAAAATGAGTAAAGAAAGAGAAAAAGTATCTGCAGGGAGACAGAAGAGAAGCCAAAAGGGAATGTCTTCATTCAAATAAACAAATCTGTGTCCATTACAGCTGCATTATATGAACTAGGAAGAAGCTAATTATTTACACTATGACTTCACAAAAACTATTTCTTATGATGCAATGAAACTACTCAGGCTTCTTGAAGATTAGAGCTTCTGTCTTTGCTGTGTCAGGGCTACTGATTCCTCTCATATTATACTGTTATACCACAGCTGAATTTTTTTTTTTAAAAGAAATTTGGAAGGTAATCGAGTGAAAATTATTTGAGGTGTGAGGGTTGCCAGGAGAGCTGAGTGTCCTGCAACATCAAGCAGTAAGTGTATTAGAAACTGTAAATCTCATGACAGTTTATTGGCAAGAAAAAATTAAGCAGATTCACTGTCTTTGGTAGCAGTAGGTATACTATATACAACATTCAGATGTTTTGTGTACTTGGAGTTCCTTTTAGCTTTTGTCTTAATTAGATGCTGATCATGGTGCTGCAGCAACTGAAGCGTCTCCAGCTGAATGCATTTGCGTTTCCCTTGTTGAGACTTACTCATTTTCTCTAGGATACTGCACTAGAGTCACTTGATACGAACCTGAGAATAAAGTGTCATCTTTTTGCTGGTGGTCTAAATCATCAAAATTGGCTTATGCTAAAGCTTGTTCTCTTTTGCTAAGTTACAGCTCCTCTTTGTTGTTTGGGGTTTTTTTTTTTAGTATAGTTGCAGTAGTAGAGGTTGAGTGAATTGCTTAAACTGAGACCCTGACTCAATATGGAGATTTAGTTTTCAGTCAAGGAAACTAAAAATGTTGTATCCTTTAAGAATGTGATCGACGTCATCCTCTGTGCAGATTACTTGAAAAATTGGACTGGTAATTTATACCTGACAGGAGTACCGCTGTATTTTTTCTTTTTGTTCAGCAGTATATTAATACTATTATCATTTGTCGTTTATTACATGGTGCTTTAGAAGAAGTGCGACTTTGCACAATGTATGGCAATTTTCTGCTTTCTAGCTCGGTTGCTTCTCATATTTTATGGTCTTAATAATACTCTTAATAAATCTTCCCTGAAATTTTGCTACTAACTTTGTCATGATAGAGAAGTTGAATCAATTCTGACTTACACAGATGCGCTGACATCTTTTTTTTGGCTGGCTTTCAGTGAAGGGTAGTGAGAATGGTTCGTGGCTGCTTTGAGTAATTTTTCCTTTTTTTCTCTTGTTTTTTTTCTTCTAGATCCAACGAATGGTGATTTCAGGTGGCAATTTCAAACCTGACACCTTGAAGCCAAAAGAGGTGGTCAGCCTTCTGCTGGATGATGAGGAACTAGAAAAGAAATGTATGTGAACTTTGTGTTGCAGCATTTTCCCCATCTTCCACTTCATTAGCTTATGAAACCTGTGTTTTTATCTCTACAAACACATGTATTGCTGATAACTTCTGTTTCCTGGCTCTTTTTGTATTGCCAACTCTTGTTAGTACAAGCTGGTTTCATATCACTGCTGAGCTGAAAGATGAAGCTGTGCAAGAGAAACATGATGATGTGATAGTTTTTATTGGCACTCATTCAGGATCATTACATTGTTCCTGAATGACAAAGCTTTGACAAGAATTATGTAGGTCATGACAAGAAAAGTATTAGTAAAAATGCTGTATTTCATCATACTTTCGAAGCTATATTAGAGGTACATGCTTTTATGTTGCTTGAAAGAAGAATTTCACTGTAAGACTTTTTAGTAATTTGGATACAAATAGTTTTAATACAGTAGTGTTTTCAGTGTGGTTTAGTTTTAATACAGCTGACTTTTCTTCATAGTTCTGTTAAGACCTAGAATTTCTTGTAAGATTCACAAAAGGATATGAAATATCTTTCCAGTGGTGACAACTTCGTATTTCTTTTCCGACAGTGCGTCAGCGTCAAGAAGAGAAGCGACAGCAAGAAGAAACAAATCGTGTGAAGGAACGTAAACGTAAAAGGGAAAAATATGCTGAAAAGGTACTTTGACGCAAAGAGGTTGCCTGTGTCAGTGGTAGAGCCGGAAGAGCTTCAGGCTCACTATTATGTGGTGTGGAAACATTTATGCAAAGGCAATCTAATGAGTAAAGCCTTCTTCCCTTCACCATTGGACATCAATCTGTGGCACTTCCTTACACAGAAGAGGGATATTACAAAATACATAATGCATAGTTATCTGTATTTTAATATCATTAGCAACTTGAAAAATAAGGAAGTACTGCATACCCAAACAACACTGTAGATCACCAGTAGTCTACAGACAACAGTTTGAGGACTTATGCTTGAAAAAAACAAAATGATCAACTGATCATTCTATGGCATATAAAATGGTGACTTAATCAAGATTATGTTCTGCAAGGACAAAAAGGGAATGTAAGTGAAGCACCAAACACAGATAAAACCCATATAGCTTTGTGGCTTCTGTGAAACAACGGAAGATCAGTTTGTTTAAAAAAGATCATTAAAACTAGTTTATCAAAATTCTGAATTTTTGAGAGAGGGAGGCTTTACACTAATTAATTGGAATTTTGTGTAATGGTAAAGAATTTCAAGCTCACTCCAAAAGGTAATGGAAATCAAAGTAATTCTGTAAGACTAATTCTCCATCATTCCATCTATTTTAGGAAGAAAAAAACCTCCAAACCCTACTTAAATCTAAAGAAGGAACCTTTAAGAGATCTGTTACTGTGTCCTTCAGAAACTTGTTTTGGGAAATTCTGCACATGGCATTCCTTGAGTTACAATACTGCATTAGATGTTGAGATTTTGGGTTGCTTATTCCCTTTCTTCTGTTTTATCATCTTTTTCATTCCTGGTATTGTTTTATTTATTACAGAAGAAGAAGGAGGATGAATTGGATGGGAAGAGAAAGAAAGAGGGCATGAACCTTGTGATTCCATTTGTTCCCTCAGCTGATAACTCCAACCTGTCTGCTGATGGGGATGACTCCTTCATTAGTGTAGACTCTGCCATGCCCAGCCCTTTCAGTGAGGTAAGACTCACTGCTGCTTTAAACTGTATACTGTTTCAGTTATGGCCTTACATCTTGTAGGATTCTTGCTTTCTGTTATCTTAGCTAGTGTAGAACTTCGAGTATGTGGGGAAGTGAGATGTCTTAAAGGTGAACCATGGAAATGAAAATAATTTATTGGAAAACATAACAGCTGCTAATAAGCTGCCTTACAGCTCCTCGTGTTATTTGACATTCCGTTATTCCCTTCTTCATTTGCTCTCTGCCTCCCTTTCTTACAGCGAGTTCATGCCCTGACTCTTCTCCCTTTCAGCCCCTGAAATTTTTCCATTCCTGCCTGCAGTCCCACTTACTTTCTTCCTACTTTCTTCTCCCTTTTTTCCTGCCTTTGTCATGCTCATAACTGTGTGCCTTCTTCCAAACCAATACCTTCCATAGCATGAACAGTGTCTTTTTAGCTCCTGAACTAAACAGTATCCCTCAAATAGCTCCTTGACATTCAGTTTCTTTCTAAGTACTCCTCGCTAGTCTCATCTACATCTCCTTCTCTGCTTCCTTCCTTGCTTCTGATTCTGAATTAGTGTGGTTTTTTCCTCTGGAATTTAAATTGTAAATTCTCAGTGGCACACATCTTATTTTCCTTCATCTATTTGCAAAGAATTGCAAACTGGTTTTGGCAGCAAATATATTTTGTTCTGTACCATGTTGATTAAGATTCCTATGTTGTATTGTTCCCTTATTGACCAAGATTTTTATTAGCAGTAGTAGTAGGTTAAGAATCCTATTGTTTTCTCTCTTGCAGTTGAAGATGCACAGTTGAACAGCAGTTTTCTTAAATCTCTGCTGAGACCATTAGTCTCCTGCTTCTTAACTTAACATCTAGTTTCATGAATTGAAATTAAGTAGCTCCTGGAGGTCTTTACTGCTGCTCAGCATGTAAATAGAGGGTGTGGTGTGATTAGGCAGATCGTGCATCATGCTGCTAGTGTCACATAGAGAAAACGAGAGAGAACAGAACAAGTACCAATTAATTACTTGTGATTGTATGTCTTTTAAAGATCTTACTACGTTTGTACCCTTCCCTTTCCTAACCTGAGAAGCAAATGGCTTTGTTCTCTGTCATGTTTAGATATCCATTAGCAGTGAATTACATATGGGCTCTATCCCTCCCGATGAGAGCAGTAGTGATATGCTTGTGATTGTGGATGATCCAGCTTCTTCAGCACCTCAGTCAAGGGCAACAAACTCTCCTGCTTCCATTACTGGCTCAGTTTCAGATACCATGAATGGTCAGTACTTTTGCCTTGACTTACTACTAACATTTATTAAACATTGACTATTGACTTTGTATGGCTAGGTGATACATTTTCTGCATTTTAACCAGAGTATATGCATGGTTGGCAAGACCTGGGGAGAAAAATTGCCTTTTCATTGAGAAATTACTTCTGATTTGATAGGAAATCTGTTTATAGTCCATCATTCACCACACTTTCCTCTTTTCTGGCGTTAGTTACTCTTAAAAGCTTTGTCCTGTGTTCCTGTGTTATAGAGGCCTCGCCTTCCATTATGTGCATATTACCAAATTACAGATAACCACAGAACTATTAATCTCTAAGCTTTTCCTTGAGTTCGCTGTTGGGCTAATAATCAGTTGTCTATTTCCAATGGTTGATTAGAGCAGCTGTAATTTTAAATAATGGCAAATGTTTTTAACTACCATAGTTTTCTACACTGAAATAAGTAGAGCCATAGTTCTTGACGAATTTCTTTAGAGATAGCAAATGGAAGAAACTTCGTATCTATCTTCAAGTAAGAAAATGCTTCATCCTGAAACAGAACCTAGAATCCTCCACCTATTTGTGGATTGGATTCGTAATAATAATGACAAGTAGCTGGAGTTAATAAGATGTGGTTAATGAAGAGTGAAGTTTTGTATACGTAATTTCTTTTCATGGGATCACTGCTTGCTAACAGCGTCCATATTTATGTAAATGAAAAGTATCAGTTACTAGGAACAGTATTAATGTAAATGGTAAGTAGTTATGATGCTGTATTCATTTGTGAGTCACCTGAAATACTACAGTGGTTATTGTTTTAACATTCTTTTCTTGTTAAGGTGTTTCAATGCAAGATACGCCTCTCACTGGGAGAGGCCAGTCAGGTCGAAGCCGGGGTCGTCCTAAAGGTTCAGGCAGTGGATCAAAAGGCGGCACTGGGAAAGGCAGAAGCCGGAAATCAATAGCGGGAAGTGCAGCTGCAATGGCAGGTGCCAAAGCAGGGGCAGCGGCAGCCTCTGCAGCAGCTTACGCAGCGTACGGGTACAATGTCTCTAAAGGTATGTGGGGAAGGGGAGGCAGCAGACTACCCAGAGCAGAACCAACCACATGAGTTGGGGTGATTGCTGTTTACAGCCTGCCAAAAAATAGATTAAAAGTGTTGTATTGTTGGTATTGCTTGTCCATTATATTCTGAGATCCAGGCAATACACAGCATGACATGATAATGGTGTGAGAGGATAGCCAGTTTCACTGCGGATGACCTTGAGAGGGTAGTCCTGCAGAAGTTTCATCTGCCCTTTGAATTATCTCGTACCAAATATTTTTCCTCTTGTTTTTTATTTTGGTGTCCAGACAAATCAGACAGTGTTGTTTATCCCATGGGTATGACTGTGGCTTTCCTGCATTGCTGTCACATTGAAGTTACAGCATCAGGTTCCAAAATCTGCTAAACTGATGGTGATGGAGCTTCAGCTTTACACCAGCTGAAGGTGGCCCAGCATAAAACTGCAAAATGTTTTGTATCTTAAGGACATCCCTATTCATTAAACTCTCATGAATCGTGACTACAGAGTGGGTTTAGGACTGATTGTTCGTATATTGTTGAAGAGCCACAAGTGGAATAACATGCTAACATGGAATTTGACTCTCTTTTCCATTGCTAGGCATGTCTGCAAATAGCCCTCTACAAACAGCAATTATTCGGCCTTCTGGACTTGCAGATTTTGGACCTTCAAGCGCCTCTTCTCCCTTGAGCTCCCCTTTGAGCAAAGGAAACAGTGTTTGTGGGACCCCCAAAAGCTTAAACCTGACCAGCAGTCTCATATCAGAAACTCCAATTCGGAAGCAAAGCAAAGGTGCCCACACCTCAGGTGGTCGGTAGTGATTTTGAACCCCCAAAGCTTGTCTGAACTGTGTTGGCTTTCAGAGTAGACTACCCTGCCAGTTGAAGGCATGCAAACGAATGCCTTGTTGCTGTCCAGCACGTGTGTGAACAGAAAATCAAAGCACAATGGGAGTGGGTGGTTTATGTGAGCACTTTGATTATGTGTATTCCAAAAAACGATCTTTGCAGACACTGCGAGAAGGAGGGAAGGGAGTCTGGGGTAACTGGGAGAGTGTCAGCTTGTGTTTTTTCACGTATCTGACAAAGATTCCCAAGAAAGCATCCAGCTACTCCATGCAATATCCTGCAGCTGTGTGTGCTTGAAGTCACACCAATATACTTTCTCCCTTGTAGCCTGAGGTGGAACCCAGCGTTAGTTTTATCCTATGAAATCAGTATCTGAACCCCAGGAGTATCCTGTAGAGTCAGAGGACATTTCCGTACTGGCAGCTAGTCAGTGTACATGCGGGGGTAATTGGGGGCTAAGCTGAAGATGTTGTGTGATGAAAAAAAATCTTGGATTCTTCTAGTGTGGGCCTCTGGGTTCTTTAAAGGTTTGAAATGCAAAGGAAGGTGTCTCAGGTGGTTTCCAGGGAATGGACTCTTTTCAGCACCACCTGTCAGGAACGGGTTCAGAGCTGCAGAACTCAGAGCGCTGGCAGGCCTAGTGAGGGCAGCAGCACTGCCTCTGTTTCACGCAGTGGAAGAAACCACAAGCCAGTGGTTTGGTTTGCGTTTCAGAGTTCTCATCAGCACGGACGCTCGCTGTGTTCAGAATGATTTCTCTCACTTTTGAGGTGTGCAGAACTCCTAAAAGCTTAGAAATAAAATAAGGCTCTATTTGTACAAATCTCAAGAAGAGGGAAAGCCGAAGTGCTGAGGAAGTTTGCTGCTGCTCCTCTCACTGTGCCATAGCAGAGCATGGTTCTGCAGCTTGCAGCGCTGCGAGGGGAGCAAGGAAAAACAGTCCTGAGAGAGAGAGAGAACTGTGCCATTCCCCCTTCCAGCCAAATCCTGGGAAAAAAATTGTCTCATATCCCAGCCATCTATTGACTGTTCTTCCAGTGTGTTTTCTCTTCATCTTTGTGATCACCACACATACTAGGTTGGTTGAGTTCACTGCAGTGTGCAGGTACCAGTAGCCGTGCCCCGTCAGGCTGATAGAAGGCAGCGCTGCCAGTGCCCCTCTGTGTTCTCTTTCTCTGGTTGCTCCTTCCCTGTTCTCAATGCACAACCTCCCCCCGTAGCCCCTTGCTTTGCTGTAAGCGTTGTCTGCATTGCACTGAGATTTAGGTGTGGGGCAGTTCTTCTGTCTGACACGTTGAATTAAAAGGCTGTTCTGCCGGGGCACTTTCATCCCTTGAGAGAGAAGCAAGTTGAGTTGCAGATCTGGGCTGTGACAGCGGAAGATGACTTTTTTTATTATTATAATTTTTTTCCAACCCCAAATCCTTTGCCTGGCGTCCTACAGTGTGGAGCGAGTGCTTCCTGTTGGCTCTGCCTCTAATTTGCACACCTGAAAATAGCAGAACTGAGCTTAGTTAGATTGATTTTTAAACAGATTTGCAGGGGATAATTGAGGGGGAGGTGATGTTTAATTAACTCATGAAGACTTCCCCCTTCCCCTCCTATTCACATGTATATATGATATTTAGAGGGAATCAGACAAATGCCAAGCCTTTTTTTCTCTTTGAATGTGCTGTCTATTTTTATAACTGAACTTGTACATATGTATAAAGAGAGACACATCTTTCTTTTACTAACTGGAGAAGAAAATCTTAAATAAAATGGAGTGAGATAATTTTATGTAAATCAGTCTCTTTGTGTTTTTTATGCATATAGCTGTATGAATGAGAGGATTAGGGAAGAGACCATGGAGGGTGCGCATCTGGAAATGCATCTAGAGACATATGCTGCTCAATGTAACATTCTAGAGTGTCTGCAGTCTTCCGAGTATCACGTTTGTAAGCTTTTTTAGTTACAACTGTACCCTTATCACATGTCTGTATTCACTGATTATCTCATAATCTATTTTGGAGTAGGTATGCAGCAGATCACAACAGAAGCAAGTATATTATGCATCATTACATAGTACCTGAACTATGATGGTTGAATTCAACACAGTTGATCATTTGGGGACATCATTCTCTACAGTTTTTTCTTTCCTTTTTTTTTTTTCCTGTGGGAGTTTAAGTAACTTTTTGTGTGCAGTCTTGATTTTCAAACTGCTAGACAGTCGCATCAATTTGTATTCCAAAGTGGAGAGAAAAAAATAATTTGTAACTTGAAAAGATTGCAAGAATGTGATATGTACTATTGCATGCTATACTTTTGGAAGATTAGATTATTGATATTTTAAAAACTGATAATATAAAAATATATTTAAAGTCATTAATCTTCAAAAGAAGTAGCAAATGACATCACAAGTTGTGGCAAAAGTAGTGGTAGCCTATCTGCTTGCAAAACTTGTGTCAGGCTAAGAAATTCAGGAAGATCTAACGTAGCGGTAAAGTACGTGAACTGCTAGGTCATATCCAGTTCAATTTCTGTAAAAAGTTAAATTTAAACAGACGCATTCTTTGTGTTATGCATCATAGAAGAACTGAGGTTCTGTGATATTAATCAAGGAATTGGGAAGAATTCATGTGACGGCTGTTCTTGTCTAATTTCTTGATTTCGGGCAGGAAGTAGTGCTAGAAAGACAAAGACTGGGATTTTTTTTTAAGGAGGTGGAGGTAGTTTTGTGATCAACACTGTGGGCAACGCTTCTGTTACAGTGAGTAAAGTGGATGTGCACACATGAAGCTTTTGTTCTTTGAATTTTCAGTCGGAGGGTCTTTTCACTCCGGCTGTGTGTTGTGCACTTGACTTACGGATCAATAGCCGAGAAAGTCACTTTCCTTTGCAGGATCAAGGTATTTGCTAGTGGCAGAAACAGAATATTGAATGATCCGAGTTTCTGTTTTAAGCTGGAATGGTGAAATAGATGTCAGTATGTTTGGGGGGATGTTGGGAATGCTGTGTATACCTCATGCTATTTGATGATAGCCTTTTACTCACCAATTACTACAAAACTGTTAAATATACAGTTCACTGATTAATACTGCTGTTGAAGATGTTTAAAGGTGATAATTTTCTTAGGTCATCTAAGAAGTTAGGACTAAAAGGAGCTGTTGTGTCCCACCCTCACACACATTTTTGTAGTATAGCCTACAAGGGATGTCTTGTTCAGAAGAGTCCCCAGAACACATTCTTCCCACTGCCACGCATGGTCAACAAAGTCTTACCACGCAGTGACAAAATTAAATCTTAAAGACCAAAAACTGCAACTGCAATATTCCTTTGGAAGAAAGCAAGAGCGATGGAAACCATTACCTTCTCTCAAAAAATATTGCAGGGTAGTTGGAGACACGAGAAAGGGATTTCCTTTTGACCTCCAATGCTGAATTTAACCCTTAAGCATGTGGACAGGACAGACCAGCCAGGCCGCTGATAAAATGCAACATTATGAGCCCCAGTGCAGTTTGCCCTACATCTTCCCTCTGGATGTGGTTAATCGTCAGGACCCTAGAGGATGGCAAAACCAAGCAAAAAAGCTGTGAGAAAAAACAAGCTAAATGATGCATCAAAGAAGCAAAAGAAAAACTCCTTGCTCACCACAGACAGGTTGTGAAAGCCAACATGTAGGATTATTATGTTACAAAAATAGAGCGCTCCAGTATCCTCTCATCTCCTCTTCAAAATCACGTATATCCGACAGACAGGGACTTGCATCGCACTGCCCTCGGAAATTCTTGTTTAGCTGTACAGTCACTGTGCAGTCCCTGCCACACAAACTCTTCCCACTTCTTAAAAATGGCTTGGTTCCTTGGCTTCATGGTGTCTTCAGAATTCTTCTAACTTCTGGTTTTAATTATTTTGTGATCAATTGGAGTCCACTTAATCTAAATTGAGGGGAGATTAATTAGTCTGCAAGCCATTTTCTTTTTCTATCATGGGTCAAGTCTGTTGTCCTCCTCATTTAGTCAGCCACTAGATCTCCTCCTCCTATTCTGCAAAGAGATAAAAAGGTTACTGCAGGAGGGTTTTCACCTAGAACTGCTTCAGTTCTTAACTTCAGGATATTAATACTGCACTGGCCAAATGTAGTGTTATTTCCATGCCTTCTCCCCTTTCTGTGGCATGCTTCCCCACCACGGTGTATCTGCTCTTCGCTGTCTCGTGTTCTGTTCGTGGAAAGCCTTCTGTCTGCCTAGGGCTATATCTTGCTTTATTCCCATATTCCCAAAGTGTTTCCTTTAGCAGCATTTCCCAGTGGGGGAGGCACACGAAGCTCAGTGGGAAAAGCTCTGTGCAGAAGGAACAGGGATCTGCGCTGCTTTGATCGTAACTCAGAAACAGCCGAGTTGCAGCTGGGAGGAGGAAGAGCACAATTGATAAAATCACTTGGGGGCAGGATGTGGATCAATGTAATTTGGGAAATGCTGCCCTGTGACCACTGCACTGCCAGTCCTGATCTCCTACTCTCCGTGGAGCGAGCTGGCCTGCTTCTGCCCCTAGATACACTTACAGGCTCCTCAGCTTCTCACTTCTGCGTTCGTCTGTCTGTCTTGTTGACTATTCAGTCTGAAACACGCATTATAACCGAGGGAGCCTTATAGGCATGTCTTGTGCTCCCCTTCCTGCTCAAGAAGGGACGGTGATGCGCTCCCTGCTGTCCTTTGGAAATTTCTGCTCGAGTGGGCGGAAAAACAACTTATAGCTCCCTACCCAAAGGGATGCTGCTTGCATGTGAAGTATAACTGAGGCACATATACTAAAATAAAGGCAATCACATCTTATGCTCCTAGGTGCAAGCACTCACTGAATTGTGAAGGATTTTTTTTGATTTGCAGCCTGCACCAGGTGCATCGCAGTGAATGAGAGAGGGGAAGGGGCGATTCATCCTTTCTCTCAGGAGCATCGTTCTTAGGATGATACAGATGGCCCGGGTCTCAGATTCAACCAGCAGATCTGTATTGTAAACAAGTCTTCCTTGTAGCACTCGGATTAGCATTGGCTCCTCTGAAAAGCCTGCAACAAACACCTTGTGAAATGGAGAAAGGTATGATGAGATGAGTTGGGTTTCCTCCAGCTTCACCCTCCTCTTCCCTCAGGAAAGTGAAGTTACCCCAAAGCTAATGGGTCTTCCAGGCATTTTGTACCGAACTCTATTTACATAATGTTCTTCTAGGGGCATATGAGGGAATTTGTTTGCGTCCCAGGCATGAGGAAGTGTTTCAGTGCTCAGGTATGGAACGATGACTCCTCCTCGCCTTAGCTGATGAGCATCATCGATAGAATGAGGTAGGGGAGGAAAGCATTGAAACACCACTTTCGTGCCTTCTTGAATTTCCCCATGGACTCTCTTCCGTCTTCGACAGTATCGCTGGTTGTGTTAAGTCTGCCACACTAAACAGGAGCCAAGCGTGATGTGAGCTTCCAAGCATCCGGGATTACAGCACCCCTTGTAGTCTCTGTGACACCGGTTTGCAAGCACCTGGTTCCTTCCTCCCTGCTCCTTAGCCTTACCCAACTCTTCTCAAGACTCCAGGGCTTTTGGTTGGCAGAGAAACATTTCTGTTTGAAGGTGTTACATTTAAACGCATGACCGTCATAGCCTTGCAGCTCAGTGTTAGGAGAACTGTGAATGGAGAGAAAGCTAAGCATATGTGCAGTTTGTGGGCACTGTTACCCTGAATAAACCTTCAGCAGCTTTTTCAAAACCAAGAAAAACCGTTATTGTTGCTCAGAGATTAGAACCTATTTGGAAATTTACTACTGTCACACAAGACTGATGTGTAGGATCGGATTATTTGTTAAATTTATTCAGATTTTCTTATTCATAACAAGAAACTAGTGGCTTTCTTCTCAAGATGTATTTAACAAATGCTATCCTACTAGGAGAAGCAATTCCTGTTTATCTCACCTCTCATCTGTTCTTGTAGTTCCTCTGATGTATCCCTACATCTTAACTTCCCATCTGGGCCTTCCTCTAGGAAGGAATAAATCACAAGTGGGACCTCTCTCTCCATACCATGATAAGATGTCGTCTGTCTTTCACGTGTCTGTCTTTCAGGTTTCTTTTAAATTCTAGTGTTACAATTTCCCCTGATGTTATGGTAGAGTTCAAACATAGAAATTCTCATTTGTATTCAGGCTAGTGAGTGCATTTCAGAATTTTACAGCTACTGTGTGGACAAGCAGATTTATGATGCTTGCTCTGCAACGATGTTCCCAAATAACTCCCCTCCTAGGTGGGCCCTTTGCCGGAGAAAGAACATTCACGTTGATTGGGAACAACTATTCTCTAATTCACATCATTCTTTAATTCAAGTAACTTTTCTCCATAGACGAGCCTAAACTTGTATCAAAGTCTTTCTAAAACCCATCTAGCTTCCTCACAGAAGTGTCTTCGAAGCAGTCACCTTTGGGAGTCCTTATCCTCCCCGCAATCGGTCTTAAATGGCCGCACACCGAGTGCTTGTCTGGACTTCACTCGGCCTGTCGAAGGCTGCTGGGGTTTTTCTGAAGAATGGAAGAGTCAGCCGATTTCACACATAGTTGGCTGAATGTTGCTTTTTATTATTTTTTTAAACTACATGAAGCTTTTGGCATGTGGCGGCAATTAGGTACGTGCTGATGAGCGGAGCGTGCTGCTGCCCAGTAAATGCGATGGCACGCGGCCGGACACGCCCTTGAGTGACGCTTCATTGCCTGTGACAAAGCTCCAGGGTTTTCCTTTGCAAGCAGAGGAAACAGAAGGGATGTTCAGACTATATGAACTTTTAGAGAATCTTGAAAACTAACATCCAAAAACTCTTTTTTTTTTTTTTGGTCACTGCCTGCATCTGGCGGGTGCTGATGTGAGGGCTCTTCTGCGTCTTATTTCTTCCTGTTGCTCCTGCTCCTTCCATGGAGCTCACATGAACGCTTTTGTGGACAACTTCTGCATTCCTACAGACCTCTCTTTCCTTGACATTTAATCTAGATTCTTCTTTGATTTAATCTCATTTACAGCCATAGTACTATGGTGTTTCTTTGAAACGGATCTTGAAATAGCTCTGAAGATGCATAATGGTACGTTTCAATCTCTGGATTTCAAGTGCTCCTGAAACAGTAATTCAGCTTCGTGATGTCTGTTTGCCCAGGTGACAGCAGTCTTTACTCTTTGTCTGTCATGTTCAGAGTTTGGAAGAAGTTACTGTATCTAACTTGTAGTCATAATTTTACTGTGATATATATTTAGTCTGGTTAGTATGAAAAAATAACGGCTGCGTAGTTTTTTAGTAATTTGTCACTCAGCTCAATTCCGATTGACTAGTTGAAAACTTACTGACGTCGTGATGCTGAATCTGTAATGCACAAGTGGGTTTTTAAACACGGTGTTGGTTTGGGGCTGGAAGTCATGACGATTTCTTCTACAGGCTGCTGTAAGCCCAAGTGATTTATGTGTTTTTGAAGCACACCATCATGAGCTTTGCAGAAGGAAGCTTGCTTCCCCGCCTTTGATAACTTGCTACTAGCATGTGCAATCAGAGGTATATATTGTGTAATTAATGTAATTCGGTTACGCTGCGGTTTGCTGTCCTTAGCTATGTATCATTGTGTCTGTCTGGAATCAAATAACTAAATGTTAAGAGTGAGAGCTGGTTTGGTAGAATATTCGCAGACAGATTAGAGAAGCCCAGCTCTTCCTTGCAGCGATATAATTGATAGCAAATGAGAAAAGTAATGTGGTTTAAATTTTTAATTAAAAACAGATCTCATGTCTGAGATGTTACAGGAATAAACACATGTGAGAAGTTGGGAACTGCCAGCAGCTGTGAGCCTCAGCCGTTAGCTAAAAAAGCTTGAGGGACTGCAACAAATTTGAGTGATGTACATAAAACAAAAACACCCCAAGCTATATAAAAATGTTTCTTTGTTGAGCTTAATTTTTAATTGGCAAATAAATTTTATGCAAGCTTAGGTACGTGAAGGTTTAAGAATACTGAGAGCAATTTACTAAACTTGCAGCCGCACAGATCCTCATTAGGCAATGGCAAACATAAGGGTATCCATGAAAATTTCAGAGAACTCTCGCATTTGCATCAGGATCCACTGCTGATTACGTGAGCACACATTATCTTTTTTCCGACGTGGTATCTCTGAATACCTAACGTACAGTTCCGAGTGCTCTGAAAAACATCATCCCTCAGTGTTTCGCATTGTGCATTCAGAGTCACTTTACGCTTTTGAAATCACATTCTTGATGTCTCAGTTCCCCGTCTGTATAATGGAAATGATACCTCGTCACAAAGGTCTTGTGAAGAGGAGTTAAAGTTTGCAAAGGCGCGACAGTGATTTGCAAAGGCGTTGTAGTGATTTGCCAGAGAAAAGTCAACATGGGGAACAGTCCCCCTGCATTTGGGGCAAGGTGTGCATAAACAAGCATAGGACCATGCAGGAGAAAAAGGTATTGAAGTGCTGCTCATTTTTAGCATCCTCCCATCAGGTGAAATGAGGCAAGAATCCTCTGGGAAAAAACAGTGGATATTTACTCTGAATGAGGCTAGTCCCACAGTAACTTTTTATCCTCAGTCCTGAACTCATCTGCTCTCAAATTATAGGATGTATTTCCAGGAACAGATACAAGTGATATGTAGTTCAGAGACACAAATGCTGCCAGAATTGACTGGGCTGTGCAGCAACAAGAGGCACGGTTTCGTCTGGCTCCTGCCTAACAGGTCACGAGGTAATCGAGTCTCTGACAGCTGCTGTCGAAGGGAAGATGAAAAGCAGCCCCTATCGCGGCTGCGGGGAGCTGAGCATTCCTGCTCTTCTCCCTCTCTAAAAATGGGATTGTGTGTTTGTGGAGAAGAATGTCTTGGACAAAAACACTCTCTTACAAAGCAGACCAAAAGAGTGAATGTATGTATAATCTAAAATGAATTTGTGTATAATCTAAAAACCTGCTAGCGGTTTGAAATATACTTTCGGGTCAATTTTACTTAAAGAAATGAGTACTTCACTAGAAAACAAACATAAGTGAGAGATCTCAGCTCATGGTATCTATAGGAGCATCCTGAGTACAAAGCTGCTGACTGCAGTTGCCTGTAACAGTATCTCCCACCCCTGCGCACCTCCGGCCGATCGGCGGCATGTCAGCTGCAATCCTGGGAGGTCACTTGCAGCGCTGGCAGCTGTGGCGACACGTGAAAGCGCACCCACCAGCACTGGCCCGGTGCGAGATGCCCACGGGGTGAGCAGAGGTAACGTAAACACATCCACGGGCAGCCCCTGCCATTCCTCGCCGTCCCCGGGGACCAGGGCAGCGCCTGCTCCCTCCCTCCCTCAGCATCACGCGCCTCGTCGGTGCCGACTCGCAGTTTGGAAAGGCTGGTGTGCCGTCTAGACAAGGAGGGGATAAAAGGCTGCTTTTTTAGTTTGTTTTCTAAATGTTTTCAAATGTCACATATGCTTTGCGTAGACAGAGTTTAATATCAGCAAGCTGGCTGTGGTTGCCCCCGAGGCGGTTTGCTTGTAGATGAGGTTATAATTGCTGTAAGTGGGTTGGATGCAAGTCTGTGAAATGACTTCAATATTGTCTGTGCTGTCGGTGACACTCGGTCCATAGCTCCAGTTCAGGGCAAAGCAGATTGCTAAGGCCAGAAGCTAGTGAAACCCAGTGCTCGCGTTAGCCTGGACCGCTCCCTAGCCTCCCTTCACCTGCGAACGAGGGTACGCGGGCAGGTGCAGTGCTGTGCAAATGAGCGTGCCGTGTCGTGTATGCGCACGTGCTAACGAACCCCCCCAGGCTGCAGAAATCTGCAGCTATAGAAGTATGATCGACGGCTTCGTGCAGAGCGTGGGGTGGCGTGCCCGATGCGCTGGAGGCCGTCTGTGCCCGCTCTGCACGCGATCTTGCACAGCACAGTTGAGCTGCGTGTACCCGGCACGTGCCCAGTCAGCCGAGGCGCACACGCGTCATGCTTCTGAAGGACAGGCTTGCTAACCAGCAAGGCTGAATGAAACCTCTCCTCTCCAAAAGTCATCCTCTGACTTGCTTTCCCGTGGGTGAAGTGCTTGCAGATTTCCGAGTGCCGCAATAGCCAATATCTTCTTACAGATGAAGCAGCGCTCTGGGACTCGCTCGTACTTATGTGAGCCAGCAGGGCGTGAGCAGTTGGGATAAAAACTTCCCCTTTCCTTCGGTGATAGGAGTTTTAAGTGCCAGTAGCTATTAGGTGTCTCTTCAGTTGTCAGGCTCAGGCCAATCTGATCCCTGGTGGTTTTAACTGAAGCTTCGTGGAAATGAGTCCCGTTAAAACAGCGAGGTGAGGGAGGCAAAAAGTAGCGTAAACAGGAGGACATAAGAGAGCAGTCTTTGTTCTTGTGTCCCCAGAGCAGCCCGGCATGGTCTGGGAACAGTGTGGTGTCCCCAGCTAGGAAAACAGCACCTCTCTGTCTTTGAACTTCCCTGACCTTTTACGTTATTTCAGTCTCGTTCTCTGGAGTTCAAGGTACTGGCTGTGCTTCAGGAATTCGCAAGCATAAACACTCATCAGCGTGGCTGGCACTACGATGAGATGAAAAGGGAGCTGAGAAAGAATAAAGCACATCCAAAAGCCAAACAAAAAGTGTACAGGGTTTGTAAACAAAGCATGTAGAGCTTCCCCAGTGCTGCCCAGAATGCCCACTTCCTTCCGTCCTCCTTTCCCTCCCGGGCCCAAGGCTCTTTCAAAGCCACACGGGGCTTCTCTCATAACTTTAATACAGCATATAAATTAGGGAGGTTTTCACTTAAGCCAAGGCAACTAGCTAGTAGGAAATTCCAAAGTCCACTGAGCAGCTGCTGGTTTTGCTGCAAGTGTAGCTTTTCCATAGCCTGACTGTTAATCTATATTTTTATCCCTTCCTGTTCCTCCCGTGCGCGGGGAACCACGCCGTGCTGAGCTAGGCTGCGTGCCGGTGGCACATCGCTGCCCGCTCATGCGCTGGGACTGCACTTTTTTATGTTGTGTCTGTCCTTGAGTTCTAAAAAAAAAACTCTTCGGATTTGGTGCTACTGAAGCATGTGCCATGTTGTGAAAACTGGCAGTACCACAGCGAGAAGTCTGACTCGGGGAAAATCTCCCATCCAAATTCTGCTCATTTGTTTTCCCCGCTGCCTTTGGGATGAGGTTATCGCGCTGAATGCGATATAACCCGATTTAAAGTCTGGCCTAGATTGACTCCCAGGTTTTGGGACGTGTTGGCAGTGCTACCATTCTGGCACTGAACTACCTGGAACGCGTTATATGGAGAAGCGTCAAAGCGCACAGGTGACCACGTCTGTGTGTTTTGTGCTGGATATTTTATGCAAAGTCAATCTCTCACTTGTCCTGGTGCAGCTGTACACCCAGTAGACCCTCTTTCTTTCCCCTGCTTCACCATCCAATCTTTCCTGGTAGCAGGAGCAGAAGAACAGGCTGTTACCAAGCCAGATGTTGCTTCTGGACGCATCCACTCTGTGTGCAGTGTGCACGAAGTGCTGTCCAGCCCCTACTGCAGAGGGGAGCGCTTGCCAGAGCGCAGCCTTTGCAGACGCAGTAACAGCAGAGCACCGGCTGCTCTCTCGCTTGCACCTGCCGGTCAGCCCGCGTATCGCTGCAGAGGCTGTCCAGGAGCGGCGATAAGCATTCTTCGGGTTTTTTTATCTTTTGCTTTTCCTCTGCCTGTGAAACATCTGTAGGTAATTAAATCCACATTTCAGCCTGTCTCTTGCACGGCAAGCAGACACATATGGAACAACACGTGTGCTATGTACGACCAGCTGCAGCTCCTGTAACAGCTGCTAAACCCAGCATGTGCCGTTCCCTGGGACTTGCACGCCGCCCGCAAGCCTCTCCCCGCCGCACATGGCGCGGCCCCAGGGACCCTCTCGAGGCTGTGGGTGAGCACGCGGAGTGGCACCTCTCCCCTCCAGCTCCTCCTGGGACTGAGATCCCACGCTGGCTCCTCGATAGCCTTCAAAGTCTGTGCTGGCCCCACTTTCTGGCTGCTCAAACGTACATTCTCCTCAAGTAGACTCAACCAAGTCGTTGGCTGCTTTTGCACCTGGCTGAGGAATGCTGGTCTGTTCCCACCCCTCTCCTCGTCCTCTCCTACCGCCTCCCTCCCTCGCTAAGCTGCATCCCTGTATTGCCATCAACCACAAATACGAGTTTGGTCTCACAAATTTTCTGACCCGGCATCTCATCTAGAAAAGCACACCAAGCACAGGTAAGTTCACACTTTGGTGATGCTATATTTAAACTACATTTTTACTCAAGCTGGAATCACCTTGGTAGAGATTTACCTGTGTGAAGTCTCCTCGGTTCTCGACACTCCACCTTGAAACGGAGATGATTGATTGATACTGCAGCACCTAAGAACCAGAGACTTTCTCTTCTGGTTTTGTCTTCTCTGAATCCTTTTAACATTTCTGAGTTTCTCTATCTTTTCTCCTGCCCTATTAAGGACCATGTGCCCTCAGGAGCGCTTTATACATATGAAGGCCAGGGCTGGATTAACTGTTGTCATCATCGACTTTATTTAGCTGGCTGTGCCACTGCAAAGCAGCTGGGTAGGTCCTGTCCTAATGTACTCAAGGAACTGGTGACTCAGGCCCCTGTTCCAGGGCTGTGTGGGAACTGCTGGGTGGGAAAATGGAAAAGGTTGAAGAAGGGAGTGAGATCGTGTAAATTGCACTGGTTTTAGACTTGGAAAGTACATGATTGTGATAGCGCTTGTCAACATGTTTCTATTGCAACCGGTTTCTAATGTGAGGTGACCTGATAGGCACGAGCTGGTCATAGGGGAGTCAGAGAAGAGAAAACTGCACGTGCAAGAGGAAGCCACTAGACAGGGAAGCATCTCCAGAAATGTCTGGCAGCACTTTACAAATGAGGGCGGTTGTCTCGCCCTCGGACAAGGTGGGTGCTCTTTCCCAGGCCAGCCATCAGGCCAGTGGTGGAGCCGCCAGTAGCTGGAGCTGCGCCCACAACCAGCTGCTTCACCTGGGCTGGCAAGTCATGACACGGGAAGAGGAAGCCTGTAGTGAAACCTGTATGGGGTAGGACACTGTCCTCGTGTGTCACCAATGGCCTGGCCCTCCCAAGTGCCATACACATATGACACCTCCAAGCAGCAATTATCTTCCTCACGTTTGGTTCGTCAGAGGCAAGCCACCGTGGTCCCCCATCTTTGAGCAGCCGTACAAACATAAGCTGGGCACATAGCAAATGTCGCAGGGTGACATCTCTCCTCGCTCACATGGCCAAAGTTCAAATTTGGGATGTTAACCCCTTAAATTCATCAACTGACCAAAACGTGACCAGTTCCCAGACTCACAGGACACAAGAAAAGCCTCAGGAGAAAGAAGTTACGTGATACCTCAGTGTCTGTCTTAGTGACATGAAGATGCAGTGACAGGATGTCAGCAGCAAGCTGCCGCATTCACCGCTCCTGAAAAGGAAATGAGGTCCTTTTCTTGGAAGTCCACTGCAAAGAACTCATTGGGAAGAAAATGGTAGTTCAGTGAGGTGGTGTATCTGTCCTTAAAATACTTAGTTTTTTCAAGGGAAGAAGAAACAGCAGCTGAGGGAACATTCCTAGCGCTGATGGGTTGTTCACAAGCACTCACAACTTGTCTTTTACCCGCAACGTGAAAGATCACGGGGCCAACCCAGCCTAAACAGGATGAACAAAGCAAGGGGCTCTCCCTGGGAGAATGCAACATGGGTTCCTTACTGCACATCTGCTATTAATTCCTGTCAGTGGTGTCTTTGAATTTAAAAGGTGTGAAGATGTTTTTGTTTTATCTGGAGATATTTTGGTATCTGACCACAGTCTTGTACCAGTAAGGGAATGTTCCCCTGCAGATACATCGATTCCTTAACCCTTTGATTTTCCATCCAGGGGTACAGCCCCCACATGGAGATGCAGCTGCTCAGCTGAAGCAAGAGTCTCCATAGAGCAGGGAAAGTGTAGTTTTCTCTAGTCTGTTACTGCTGAAACATGCACCTGCCTCTAATTAGTGGTAAATTCAGTTGTTTCAATTAGTTTTCACTCCATCACTCAAGTCCTGAGGCAGGTAATAGAGGTAGGTACAGCGATCAGCTAGTGCCAAGGCAGCCGGTAACTAGAGGAACGAGAAGGGCAGCTGCACGTTTCCCCTGCACACAGCACGCTGCGTGCGGGGCAGAAGAGAACTAACCGCATCCCTTACTGCAGCCCGCAGGTCCAGCTGCGGTGGCAGTTTCTTGTCCTTCCACTATCGCTTCTTGGAAGCAGCGATGCCAACTTACACTTGGAGCAAAAATCCTTTGACCTGCCAGGGGAGAATTACATTTCTGTGCCTGCCCTGTACAGTCAGGAGGGCTGGCTCGTTATCTCTTGTCAGCACTGGCACTCCCCAGCTCTGGTTGATTCGGAAGAGAAAGTCACCAAATCCCCTTTTCTCAAAGAGAAAAAGTCAATGGGTGTCTCCCAGTAGATCCAGCACAGGCAACCTGCTCAGCAGTGAAGTGGGTTTAAAAAAAAAAAAAACACCAAAAACACAAAACAAAAAACATAGGAACTACAGCAGCATTACCAGCTAAGGTTTTGGTTTTTTTAAAAAACAAACATTAAAAAAGGATCAATTTGAACTTTAAGTCAGTAATGAAAAAGACCAACACCAAAGTACAGAAGACTAACTTTGTCAGTTTGTTTTATTACTGGGCACAGCACAGTATCACTTCATATACATACAAGCCACAGTAATACAAACAGTCCCTATCTTTTTTTAATAATAAAAAACCACATGGTATTTGGGAGGTGTCAAATGTCCCGGGGTCAGCTCTCAAGAGCTGTTTTGTTGCAGTAGCAGCGATTTTCTTACAAAATACTATGGGTTTTCATGCTGTTAATATGTGAAGCTGAGAAGTCCGAGCTTGCAGCAGTGCCCCTGCTTAACATGATCAAGGCGGGCTTTTCAGTAGCTCAAAGGCTTGCAAGTATGCCCAGTCATGGTCCTTTGCAGTCAAATAAAAATGTACCAGACACCCAGGCACGGAACCGGAACCCTCAAATGCTTCTACAGAAACCCACGTTACCCTGAAGCAGCAGAGGTTTATCCAGTACAGGGCCAGTTAAAATACTGCTGTATCCAGACAGCTTTCCTGCAGACAGCACAGACTTCCCACACAGGCAGGAGTGTTTCTTACGGAGTCAGTTTAGCAGCACAAGGTCAGTGAAGCTTGGAGAAAAGCTTCTGTCATTAAAGCAGGCTTAGCTCCTCAGAAAACCGATTTAAAACTAGAAGGCACAAATGCAAGGTTGAACGTGGGCTACATACCACAGTGGCACACGAGCAATTTAGACACCCCTAAGGGGAAATACAATAAATATGACATTTTAGAAAGTAAGTGCATTACTGTGATCCTCCACAACACAAGGAAAGAGGATCCACAAGAACTTACAGAGGCCTGTTCACTTAATATTGCACAGAAGACCTGAAATTTAGTGTCAGGTCATTATAATGGAGGTGGGACATGGCAGGGGAAAATAAAGGTCTTATTTGGCAGAACCTGCCTCAGTCTCCACCACCACACAAACAGCTTTTTGCCTATCTGAGGTAGAATTACATATATACTGCTTAAACCCAGTCAAGTCCTGCTCAACTAGTCTTTAAAGAAAAAAAGTGCACAGAATAGCGCTTCAGGTTTGACCCTGGGAAGCAAATCTTACGGAGCACAGTTCCAGCGAAGATCCCTGCTCCCCACCTGGAAAGCAGTGATGGCTATCATGGTGCTACAGGTAAGGAGTGTAACAGGTACTAATTGCAAGTCCTATAGCAAGCATGTTTTACTCCACTTCCTCCCTCCCCTACTACTTGCTAATTCTCCCTTTATTGACTCAGTCCAGTATATTTTATCAGAGTTAAGACTGTCCCCATTGCTTTCTCCCTTATGTCCCTTCTACAGGGACCCTGCAAAAAAATTTCTATTTCAGCCCTTAGACTTCTGAGGGACACCTGCAGTTTCTTCTAGAGACTCCTCTGTGTAGCACAGGCATGGAAGGATGGAAATAAGAGCCTCTTCAATTGAGAAGAGATGTTTATCCTCTGCTTGAGGACAAAAGTAGCGCATGAAGTCTGCCAGTCTCAGCAAGTACTCAATGTTATGACCAGCACAACCACTTGAGACAATGATTTGAGCTGCAATGTCTTCTTCAGATGCTGGGCCGAGGTAAGAAGGGTTCTGGGGTGTTGCAATGTAAACAAGAGCCAGGATGGGTTCCTCCGCATCTTTCTCCTGAGGGTGGAACTTCACCAACTTGGTGTCGTAGCCTCCCAGGACAGCTTCTCGCATGTTGAGATACTGGAGCGATGCAGCAATTTGTTCCCCACGGACTTCGTAGGCTACACCCCACGTGCATGCCTAAAAGTGAAACAGCAAGGTGGTTATGGGATGCTGTAACTGCAGCAGACAAGTCCACTAATGCTTCAAAGCAAACCTGCCCTGCTTTGGGGTCTCTGCACAACTGATAACAGAGCAGATGAGGATAACACCCTCCCCCCCCCCACACACACTCTCCCGGGAGGGCAGAAGAGCACTCGGCTGCCGACAGCCGTTTCCAGCTGCTGATGTGGGCACCACCACCCAAGCCAGCCCCCCGCGCCCCGGTACTCACCCCGCAGTCCTCCAGCAGCGTCACCACCCGGCCGGGCTGTGAGGGAGAGGCAAGGGGAGAGCCGTTAGAAGCCGAGCCCGCGCCAACGGCCGCCCAACGGCCCCCCACCGGCCGCCCCCGCCCTTACCATCCTCTCGCTGCCGCGGTGGAAGGTGTCGCCTTGCCAGAAGCGGCGGCTGTAGCCGCGGATGAAGCCCACCTTGCGCGACGTGAACTCGAAGCCCGGCCTCCACACCAGCGAGCCGTACCCGAAGATCCACACCGGCGGCGTCAGCTTCAGCTCCGCGCCCTCCGCCTCCCCCGGGGGCGAGGAGGAGGAGGAGAGGAGGGGGGACGACGGCGGCTCCGGCCGGCCCGCGCACTCCTTGGGGCGCTGCGGGTCGCGCTTCATGGCGGCGGCGTTGGCGCTGGGGCTGTTGCGGGGTGCGGCGGCAGGCGCTCGTGGGGCGGCACGCGCCGCCGCGGCGCTTTAAAGGCCGGCCGGGCCGCCCGCCCCGCCCCCGCCCGCCCCTCATTGGCGCGGGGCGGTGCGGCTCGCGCCGGGTGATGCAACGAGGGCGGGATGTTTCGCCGCGCCGCGCGTGGGGCAAAGCGGGGCGCGGGTTGCGTCAGGCGGGGCGGCGGCCGGCCGTTACCCTGAGCCCGCGCGTGGGGGCGGGGGCGGGGCTGCCCGGCGTGAGGAGACCTCGGCCCGGTCTGGTCCGGCCCGTTGGCGGGGCGAAGCGGCTGGGGCAGGGCGGGAGGCGGCCGCGTTGGGCGACGGGGCCTGGTGGGAGTGGAGGGATCGACGTGTTCTGTCAGCGCTCGGTCGGCGTCGACTGCGAGATTCCCGCCTGGTGATCCCGGCGGGTCACCCGCCGTCAGACCCCTGCGCACAGGGGTGACCGGCTGCTCATCCCCCGCGAGGCTGCCCGGCCAGCGCCACGGGCCTGGGGCGGATGGAGCAGACCACACCGTGCCAAAAAGGGAGAAACGGGTGGAATGAGTGGGCAAGCCCTCAGCAGCCTGCCCTGCACTCCCGGGTTTGGCTTCATGCAAGAACGTGAGCTGCTGCATTGGAAAACTAAGCGGTTAATATTAAACTGGGTGAAGCGACCGCTCCTGACGTCAACAGGGCTGAGGCGTAAGGCATATAGGTGAAACAGAGCAATAAAATCCACACAAATGCAAGGAAATGGTGCTGAATCCCGCCATTGAGTGCATTTTCCCTTCTACTAAATCCAGGCTGGAGTGTGGGCTTGTAGTGCGTAACATTTGTTATGTAGATGGGTCCCAGGGCTGTGTGTGTATGAGATGGAGAACCAGCTGTAAATTACCTTTAAGCAGGTTGTGAGGGCTAAAGAGCCTGGCTAAAGAGGTGGGCTCAAATTACAAAGTTGTTCATTTTTGTGGCAGGAGAGAGAAGTGGGGGAAAGAATGAGAAGCAAAACCATTGAGATATTTTTTATAGAAGTATTTCTCATTATTGTTCTTGTCCTCTGCATCTAATCACTCCAAACAGTCTATTTACAGTCTTTTCTTTAGTTTCCTGTTGGGTCTCGTCCAACCAGCACCCACTTTCCATTCCACTTAACAGGGCGTTGCAGCTACAACGCACACAGACCGTGGTGGGTGTACCTTGTGCTCCCTGTACCTTGGCACATTCACCATGGGTGATATCAACAGCCTGCATGGCTCTGACATCTGTCCTGCCGTGCCTTACACAGCATGCCCTTCTCTCCTGCCCAGCATGGCTGACTGTCTGACTTGTCACCTTGGATGACCCTTCGTAAGGTCAGCCTTAACAGAGCCCAAAGCTCCTTCATTTTCCTCTCCACTTGCGCTTTTCCCAGTCACCATCTCTGTCTTAACTTGGGCTCAGAGGTACAGGGTCGGCGCTGCATCCTCCCAGCCCTTCACACCGCGCACCCGTGCTGTTACAGGCTTGCACCCTCTTACTCCTTCCCCACCAGTCCCTTTCCATAGGCAGAATGTGAATCCATCCCCTGTTTGTACAGCTGCCGTACTCGGAGGCCTCAGCACAGACAAGAAAGTGCTCTAGAAAGTGTTCTTCTTAGCAGCTGTCTGTATCAAAGCTCTGCCTGGCAAAACAAGAAATAAATCTCTAGTCTCACATTTTCAGTATTGCGGATCCTGGCTCCTAAGATACAAGACTCCTGCCTTAGCCATACAGTTTGTCAATGCTAAAGTAACATGGCCTTTCAATCAAATGAAACCAGTTTCATCTGGGAATTGAACCAGTCCTCTCTGTCCCATTGTAGCAAGTGTGTATTTTTCGTATTTAGCTCTGGAAGTTTTTCCTGCTAAAATCAAGGAAATTTGAGCAAAACGCCAATATGTAGTTAATAAAAGCATTAAAACATTTGGCTGTAGCTGCACCATCCTTATCAAGCGAGGGCACAAACAGTCACAGACAAATCAGTGTCTAAAAGATAAGCTGAAGAAGCTTTTGCTAGGTTCTGGTCTTAGTGATACCAGTAAAAAAAATCTAGCCCCTTTCTTCAGCTTTCCCCAGGATGTGAATTTTATCCATCTGAGAAATGCGCTGGATTATGCATGTCTCACAAATGAAGCACTAGATAGCTTATCTGCTAGCACAAGCTAAGGAAAACTGGATAAAGAAAGAAAAAAACATGCTACTGGGAAGTGACTGCGCGCTTGCTGCAGGGGGAGAAAAATGGCTCCTTTCCGTTGCAGAGCTGTCTCAATTGCCTGTCTCACCTTGCCGAAGGACTCTGCTACATAGCTAGGCCAGGATTGCAACGGAGAGCCGATGCCTAAAGCAAAAGTCTTAAGGGACCAGCTTCAGATCCCGCACCAGTTAAACGCTACGAATCTCTGCTCCCTTCAGTGCTGTTACACCCAGATCAATTAGGTATGAGGTTAGAAACTCCTTTCAAAGTCAAGTCCCTGATTTTCTGCTGTAAAGACATTGGGATATTGCTCCATCATTAGGAGCACAGCCTGGGGGAAGACTGTTACTGAAGCTGTGGCATATATAGCAAGAGGTTAAGAATTCTTTTTTTGTTGTTTCAAGCTTTCATTAATCCATTTCTTGTTACTGACTGTACCTTCATTGCACTTTGGTTAAATAAATCAAAGGGCATGAGGATCAGCAGGGGTGAACGGCTGAGAGAAGAGGTGTCTTGCACATGGTGCAGATGCAGCTACGCAAGTAAAGCAGGTGGATACTAAGGAGAGGATTTAGTGTCTGTTAGTGTTGTTGGAGCTTATGTTCATAAGGCAAGGGGAACAGCCCGCCAGACTAAACCACAGGAATGCTCAAACAGGTGCAAGGGAGGATGTGGAGTGGCAATGGAGTTAACTGTTAAGGAACATGATGTAGATTCAGGAGTGCAACAAAAGGAGATGGAAAAAACATAGGACTTCAACAGTTTAAAAGTGACTAAGGGGAAAAGGAATGGAAGATAATGGTCATACTCTGTTAACTATAATTTTTAAAAATGCTTAACAGCAGTAAGATTTTTTTATTTTGGCCTGGAAACCTTTAGGAAGGAGAAAAAGGCAATCGTAGCTTTATTTGTTACATCCTGAAACTAGTTTTTCCAGGTTCCAGAAAAAGGAGGAGCTAGTTTCTCTTCAGCAGTATACGCTCTGCTTCCCCAGAGTGAGCATTCCCATGTTCGTGCCGGGTGACTAACAGTGCCAGAGCTGCCTGTTTTTCAGGGTAGTGGTGAATCACCCCGGAGCCAGAGGAACCAACCACAGGGCTGGCATGACACGTAGCAGTGGATTGGAACTGTCATTAGCTTCATCTTCTGTTTCAGGCTCTTACTTGCTTCAGTAAGCTGAGGGTACACACCGGGTTTTACCAAAAGTTGTTCTATTCAGAAAATACTGACTGGGGACAGGAGGATTGCCACTTCATTCCAGCTACCACCACATCTTCCTCCAACAGCTTGGCACTGCTTTCCTCTCTCTCTCTAGTGAGCAGAGAGGAGAATCTAAAAACTAAATCTGCCCCTTTTCCCTAAGGCTTCAGTAAAGATTACAGCCACTGCAATTGGAGGTGAGGTTCAAACAATGCCACAGACGTTTTAAAGCGATGTAAATCAGTACTATTCCCCTGATATTACAATGCCATATCCATGTGCATCACCAAGGGTCTTACTCACTTCTGTTTGTTGAATCCAGTTCTTACGGCATTTACAAATCTCCTCCGGATACAAACACTTACCATATAAATATGCAGTCATCCTTGTTTCAAACATGGAAATACAGAAGTGGCATTCTCAAAGCTTCCATATGGAAGCTTGGGGATCAGGAATGATGTAGGGAACAGCAGGCAGGGGTGTATTTGGATTTGTTTGCTACAGCCAAAGGGAATGCAACAACTTTTGTTGTTAAATGCTTTAACTCATGGGGTTAAATACAGTCCCGAGCAAAGAGAAGAAAAAATGGCAAAGGACATACCAGTACTTTAAAGAGAACAACCCTAAACTCTCGTGGATACAGTGCTGAAAAACAAAAGTCTGCGTATCTAGGACAACAAGGAAACTGTGCATACAAAGCACCATTCAGGTGGAAATCAAACAAGGCAGGGAAACCAGTCTCCACATTTAGGTGGCCTGCATGTCGGCACTAATAATAGGATTAATAGTTTGGGGGATTCTTCTGCAGGACAGAACTTAAGCTGCTGCTGCTGGCGGCTCACTCCATGTTCAGTCTGTTCACCCCTACGGCTGCTACAGCTCTGACTGTTGTCAGCTGCGCTGGTAGTTTTTGCAGTGTGCCCCATTCATATCCCAAAGACTACTGAATGCCCACACATGGGAATGGCAAACTTGACTGAACCGTGACAAACTTGATTTGTATTTGAATTAGTTACATGAAGGGGAAAAAAACCCAAATCCATAGATCCAAAGAGCATTTTAACATGCCATCAATCCCCAGTGGCCTGGTAGCTGACTGAGAAGTCCTACGAAGAAAACCCAGCATTATCGTTTTGGTTTTTGAGTTTTGTACACCGAAGTGATCTGCTGCACTGTGCTTTTTGCCGCCTTCCCCTCCTGTTCTTACTTCAAGCTGGTGGGCAGCTTTGATGCTGCTGGCAGGAGCTGGCCTTGGTTGCTCTGGTCACCCTGCCCCTCTGTCCCATTCCACGTTGCTGACTGATACTGAGGTCCCCCCAGCACTGGTCCATAGAGAAATTCTCCGTAAAGAATCAGAACTCAAATTTCAGACTGGATTTTATCTTGGTTAAAGGCAGACATAGTGAGCAGAGACTGAGGAGACGGTGTGGAGGGTTGTAGGAGGAGCTTAGGAAATTTTGTCTTTTCTTGTTCTAGGGTAGGAAAGAAACTCAAACACTTCCTACTAGCACAGCTTGAGGGATGAGCAAATTGGATACCGAACGTAAAAGCTGAGTACAGACCTGCTGGAAACCCCTTTTGCTTGAGTCCATAGCATCCCAAGCCTAGGAGCTCACCTGAGTGCCAGGCTGTGAGCCGTGAACTAGATTGGCTCATCCTTCTGTGCAGTGTAACTCCCTGCTCCTTGCTCTCCATGGCCTTACTGTGCTGCCCAGACACTGCGCTGATACCGAGAAGGGCATTTTGAGGAGTCATGTGGATGTCCACGTTGGCAGGTTTAAGGTGAGACACAGACGGAGGAGGCATGTGCTCATATGACTTGGGCTGGGAACCTCAGCCTTGACTGTAAATGTCAGCACCTTATCCGAGCTGATTTAGTGTTGTCATTTAGTTTCACTTCAGGAGGTGATTTAGTTTTGCTTCCAGTATAAAGAGAAGAAAAATGGGTTTATAGCTAAAATTTTAACAAAACGGATTTGAGGAAGAACCTGAAGGAACCGGTTGATACAAGCAGGTAGACTGAAGAGTCCAAAGACAGAAATGAGGAAGACGCTCAGAACTTTAAGTCAAAGGTAGAAAGCAATCTACGATTTGCATCCTAAGCAGGGAAGGAAAAGTGTTTAGGGAAGTAACCAGCTGACTTCAGAAAGGGTTTAAGAAATAATAGGGAGCTCATACAGGATGGAAAAAGGAATAACGCAACAGAGAAACCTCTGTTTTGGCACTTTGCTATGGAATGAAGCAAGAGCTGCAGAAGTTAGGGGTAATTTACACATTGCAAAGAGTTTAAAACTTGGTAAGAAGCTTTCTAGTCAAATAAAAAGAGGATCAAGAAAGAAGTGAGATAACAGGCAGCAATATGACTGTCAAGACTAAAGATAGCTTAGATGCAAACCAATAAAAGACAGGATGGTGATTGTTATGAGGCTTTTTAAAAAACTACCACATCTGAAGCAAAAGCACAGTTCTAAGAACTCCTGGTGCTTGTGTCAAGGGAGGTGAAAGAACAGACACAGACCAAGAGTTTATTAGCAAGAAATGTAAATATATCTAAGTGGGGCAGGTACCACATGACTGGAAAATAGCAAGCAGTGCCTGTATGTGAGACATGAAAAATAAAATGCAATGTAGCGAACTGAAGCCCTGTTAGCCTGACCTCAATAACACACAAGTCTTTCTATTATGCGCTTTGACAGAAAGAATAACTCAGGATGCAATTATGGTTGAAATACAAAATGGGCTTAGCAAAACACTTCACTGCAGACTAACTTCACAGCTGTCTTCGATAATTGACTTTTGCAGAGAAGAGAATGTGCAGTAGATACAGTTTATCTAGGCTTCAGAGAAGTGTTTAATAGAGTAATGCATGGCAAGTTATTAGGTGAGATGCAGACAGGAACTGTTAAAGGGGAGATGACTGCACTGGATAAGAGAGGCAAATTGGGGGGCATTAACTGGGTACTGTTATTTTGAGACACACCAGCATGGTTCCGGGCTGCATGAGGGGAACACCTGCCAAATCAACAAGAGTTAATGCTGTTGCACAATGCCCTGCTGAAGCCGCAACTGAAAGACTGTTTACAGTTCAAAAGAAAGATGAAAGCATGGCCAGAACAGGGAAGAGCTATTAGGCTGATTGAGGGGATGAAGAGCCCTCCCTCCCAGAGGATGCTGGACTTGCTTAGTCTGGACATACGTAAACAGGGAGCTAGGACTGGTTTACATCATGGGATTTATCCTGGTGACTGGGGGAAAGAGGAGGAGGAGGAGAAGGGACCTGTTATTCAAACTGAATTGGCACAGAAGCACATGAACATTAACTGGACACAAGTGGCGTAGCCTGGAGATTGAAAAGAATATCCTAACCTGCAGAGCAGCACCCCCCACTCCTCCAGATGAAGGACAAACAACAGAAAAATAACTCCTTTATGTAGATTTAACTGCAACAGAGATTGTGTGATGTCATTGTATCCATTACCTACAGTGCCTTTCCATCTGATGCTCTTACTTGAAGAGCAGAAAGTTTCCATTTCAGGAGCATCACAGGAAATAGCCGGAGTGTAGCCTCAGTCAGTTGGAGCCAAGCTCCAGAATTTCTGCAGATCTGTGGCTTCATCAGTTTGCAACAATAAAGTTTTGTCCTGACTTGCTTGAAGTTGTTCTTGCCCACATCATCACAGCATCTTCATACCAAGCATTGCTTCTCTGTGGCCTAGATGTTACGGATTCATTTTCTACTAAACCCAAGACACAGCTAGCAAGAAAATGACCACAAAGGCCCAAATGCACAAACTGAGTGTCCTGAAATATCTGATTGACATACTAACAGCAAAGCAAAAACTGCAGAACAAATGCAAACCCTGAAGCACCATCTTACCCCCGACTACTGAGGAACTCCAAACAAGGTGACATTACGGCATCATCTGGAATTTTGAAGGGAAGATGAAATTCACATTCTACTTGCCAGCAGAGAAATGAGCTACAACAAGGTCTGTCACCAAGCCTTAAGAAAGGACCAGAACTAGCCGGCACGCTTTCTGAAGACAGGAAGCAGCAGGTTCCCAAGTATAGTAACAGCACAAGAGGCTTCTCCTTGGGAACAAAGCCCATAAACCACACAGCTACAGAGACGCGGGAAGGGCTATAGCGAGACAGTAAGGGCGAAGTCTGGAATGAGACTAAGTAGCATAAAGAGGAACCAAATCCTCCCTCTACCAGCCAGTGGGTAGAGCCCAGCACGCACTACTGTAAGGAGAGCAGCCAGTCCCCCACCAGCCCTGCTCCTCCTTGCCGTGCCCAGAGGGAAGGATTTGCACCCGCAGCAGTCACTAATAGTCTTCATCTGAGAGAGAAAGGAAACCCACCTGCTACCCACTCATCCAAATCCTTATCAAGGCAAAAAGGAGGGTAGTAGCGGTGCTTCTGTTTAGACTCCTGATCGCTCCAGGGCAGGAAGATGTGTGTGTTGACCATCCAATCAAAGCAATAAACCAACCACTCGCCATGTAGGACTTACGGATCAGTGTAGAGAAAGAGAGATAAGTAGCTATCTCGATAAGAAGCTGCTCCTTCACTGGATCCTTTCTCCTTTACACTTTCTAATGTGTAAGTATGCCTCACTTATATTGCATTTCACTCTTTTGAACATTTGCGTGTTGCTGTAAGCAACTGAGCTAGCTAATGTGATGCTTAATGCTGAGGAAGACAAAATGTTTTATGCTGTTGTATCAGCAAATGAGATTTGCATGTTTCTAGAATTACTATCAGTTTGGTTGCTGTGACAAAAAACCCTAAGTGATCCTGAAGTTGTGGTTCATACCAAGCAGGTTGTTGTTAGTGACAAATACTGAAAGACTTTGCTTTAAACATGGCCACACTGGGCAGAATTTTGTGTTCTGATGTTAAGACTATGTCCCTGTCTGAAGGGAATTTGCAGTCCTGGGCAGAATTGCTATAATAAACAGCTGATAATATTTGTCTTTATCTTTTAGTACCTCTGGCACCTATATTGAGAACTCCTTGAGGTTTGAAAAATAGCTGTAGATGTGTTGTGTGTGAGCTAGCATGTTTGGTTTTGTAGTATTAATAGGACAGATTCTGGCTCAACAGTAACTCCACTCCTTTTGTGATTTCCTAAATCATGTCCACTTAGGTTCCGGGCCCTTAGTTCTCAGCTGTCTCAAAATAAAACCCTGCTTTCTTCTCCCTTTAGTTTGGTAATCTAGGTCTGCAGTTTCCCTTGCTCAGTCTTTTTGTGATTAGCCCAGCAGATCTGAAGATCTGTCCTTACTAATTACAGGTGCTCTTCCCAAAGACGAGGAGCAGAATGTGCCAATGATCACCACCTTCCTTAAAACACAATGCTATTTATTTAGAACAAAATGTTATGGAAAAATACACTTAATAAGCCAAGAAATGACTCGCACACCTGCTAAGCATTGCCTGTCTTCCTTGTGGTGCCCTGGCAAATGAGATAAGCGAGTTCTGCCAGCTCTTTAATTCAGAGAGAGCATCTGTGTGTCAGATCAGGCTGTCTCTCTGCCCCAAAAGATAAAGCCGAGTGCCAGGATAACAGGCACGGAGGACTTGCATGAATACACGCAGGTTCCACAGAGACACTCGTTCAGCCTGGAGCACAAATGCGTAAGTAACATGTGCTGCCCAGCAGTCTATCCAGACCATCCTTTCCATGCTGTGGGCCAGCGGTCAAGTGCCTGCCATCTTCTTGCGTGTGGGGACAGCAAGAACTTGCATGGCTGGACAGCTGAGAGTACTCAAAAGTAATCAGTAGTTGGACTTTCTGTAGGGCCAGTAATGGGCATTGTCCTCCTACGCTCAACCACAGGCAAGATCAAAACAGGAAAAGCATCTCCCTGGACAGAGCTGTTGTGCGTGTTAGCTGTGACCCATCCTGGGTGGTCCTGGTGCATTCCAAGCTTCATAGCCTTTGTGGCAGTTCACTGCAGCAGCATTTGAAAGCTCGGTGTTATCACTTCCATCATGGGGATATCACAACTCAAATACTTAAAAACTACTAAAGATGATGAAGATAAAATGATTTCAATATTAAACCTCTTTCAGCTCAGTTTAGGAGATGTGATGCAATCAAGCCCTCTGGAATGAGAGGTCAGAAAGGGCAGCTATAGTCCATGTGGGAACAGAATTTTCTAGTGAAATAAAATGGATTCTCTTAAAAAGAGAAGTCATGATTTTTGTGATGTTACCAGACTGGCGATGGCTCTGGTCGCAGCCTCTTTGAAGTCTGGGTTTGGCTTTAAAAAGAAAAACAGCCATACGTCTGTCTTACTGTGTTCTTTTTGGGGAGGGGAAGTTTCCTCTCTGCCTCGTATGCAAAACCTGGGCCATGTGGCAGAATGGTTGTGCTGCCCTGTATTAAGATGGAAACAGAAGGCTCATGAGGGCATATTGCATCAAGTACCAGGCTGTGGTGGTAACAGAAGGCAGGTAGGAGGAACACCAGTAGCCAGGCTTCAGGCACTTGACTGCCCGGCCAAGACTGCTGCTGTAGTGGCTGCAAAGAGAGAGGCTGATCAACAGGGTGAATCAGAGCATTAGCATAAATTGGGGTGAATTCCCTGTGGCCGCACTGTGTGTTTCAGGGAAGCTGACTCCAGGCACGTACGAAACCGGGAGCTGCTGGGCTGTTCCACCTCTACTGCTCGTGACTCATGGCACTGTCAGTGCAAAGAGCCTTGGACTGCGTGGCTGTACCAGCTGGGCTTACCATGATCGTTGGCATTTCTGCCCTAGCTTTGTGTCATCTGGATATGCCTGTACCTGGAGGCACTGACTTCACCTCCCTTCTTCAGGCAGAAACAAGAAGTCACTACCCAGAGGCGGTGTCCTTTGCTTTTGTTCCCTGGGCACAATAAGGCACGGGTGTGTTTTGCATGAAATGGTAGCTGTGTTGCCATGCTGTGTCCGAATGCCTAAGCAAGCAGGGCTCCTACAGCCCTGAACGGCCAGTCCGTTAACCAGTTACAGCTTCCCTGCTCCTAGTGCAAATGTGAGAAGGCCACTGGCAGTCTTTTGGTCGAGTGCACGGTAAGGAAGGGTAACTCGACAGCTTTTCTAGGTGCAGGGAAGATGTTCCCACTGCACCTCCTCGCCATGTAAGCCATGTGTGGGAAGTGTTGACAGTGCAGTTCTGTGGTCTGTGCTCCTAACTGGGAGGCAACAGGAAAGTGACTCATGTGACATTGCGTCCCCTTCTGCGCAGGGAACATGGTGACTCGGAGGGACAGGCGTTGGGCCACACAGTAGCTGTGAGATTGACAGCAAAATGATATAGGCTGGGGGTGACCAAGCTCTTGGCTGGTTAAGATCACTAGTGAAGGCATTTGAGCTCCACTTAGGAGTTCTGCAGCTATCAGTGACCTGTGGGCACCAGCAAAGAGTTCTGCTCCATCAAGAGCTGTCATACTTTGCCAGTGTTTTAATTCCTCTGGCTGAAAACAGCATCCAGTGTTGACAGAACAAGGTATTTACTGTTAGTCTGTTCTGATGTCTGCTTGGGTAACTCCACTGTGCGTGTAGCTGCAGTGGCATAATCTGAACTTTTTCCTGCACTCACTGACCATGTCCTGATGTTGCTCCTTTCTTGGCTGACTCTGACCTATCAATATTCCCTATGAGATTGTTTTTCTCCATTTGCTCTGGTTCTGCTATTGATCCTGACTTGGCACTAACCTTTTCCATCTCTGTCATGACATCTCTCCATTGCAGATTTTAATTCTTCTCACGTTGCTAACCTTGTCTTATCTCAGACCCTGCTACATGTTGAGCTTTTTGGAACTGACCTAAGAGCAGAAGCTAAACTTAGCCATGCGGAATCAGTGGCTTCATCTATTTATACCAAGGCCAGAGTTTTCCTTGTTGCTCTTCCCCCTCAGCAGCTCTTTGGTAGTTCAAGGTGCTGTGGTATCTTCCCAGTGCCAAATACCCTGCCTAGTTATGTCTGTCTGTGCATGGTGACAGTGACAGATCAGAATGTAAGTGCAGTTTATCTGCCTTGGCTGGAGTAAAGCGTAGTGTGGGTGCACGGATGCAGACACCTGGGCCTATTGGGCTCTCGAAAAACAATGGGACTTCTTTGAGGGGAGGTGGAGAAGAGGGAGAAGTGAAGTTGATGTGTCTTACATGCTTTTTATAAGTAATCTACTTAGATTAATCCAATCCGAATTCCACCTGCATCCGTGTACCTCATCTGTAGCACTCATCCCCCAGAGCCACCCAGCCAATCATAACAACACAAGGTGAAGTGCGATGTAGTTTGGATGAATCTGTATCCAGATTTTTACCAGGGCACCCTCCCTGTTTAATGGCCAGCATGAGACCGGGCAGTGAGCTGTAGAGTGCTGACTATGGGGAATCTTCTCCTGAGGCAGACTAAAGCTGCGGGCGCTCTGGTCGCACGGACACTGATGACTGGTGTGTCAATGGAATATCAAAGTCATAACCTGAGTGATTGGTACATGATGTAATGATTGGACTGGAATGCTGTACACAAGCAGAGGCATCGTCACCGCCTGTTTACTCACTCTGGTGTTACACATAGCCTGAGGTTACATCAGGCTAAGGAGAGCACAGCCAGATTTTTGTGAGGTGGGAACACTAGACTGATGCCAGGACAACAGCTGACAATGTCAGCACTTTTTGATAGGTATTTTCCTCCTCTCGTTTCAAGGAAAAGCCTTGAAACATTCCCTTGATGGTATCCTCGGTATAAGATTTCACAACTCTCAGCTAACACATGTATTTCAAACCCTCGAAGATGTGTGAACCCCACCTTGGTACAGATTGCACTGTTGAGGAAAGACTCTCTGTCCTGTTACCTGTGTGTATTGGATAGAAAACAGTTCCTTGAGTCCATCTTTCCTGTAAGAAGATAAATAAACTCTTACTCCAGAGCCCCCAGACAATTATAACAATGTGGTTGTACAGCTGCTTGCGTTCTAGCTTCTGATGAATATGTGAAATTGCTTTTGACAGTGCTGGGACATGCACAGCCCATTCTTAATTTTGTGGGGTACACATACATGTCATGCTGCAGTACAGTGAGGGCTTTCCAATATATTTTAGTCTTCTCTAGTAGAAGTCTCATTTTAGGAAATCTGTGCCAGCTAAGATAGGAAGGCTGTTGCCTTATAGCACTTTAAGAGGCTAACAATTCTTTAGGATAATCGTTTTCTCCTTTTTTTTAAATCGCCCTCTAATCTCACAGCCTCCAATCCTGTGGCACTTGGCTAGAACCTGCCAAGGCCCTGGCCTCTAGCAGCAGGTGGCTTGCAACATCTGCTGGAGCGCCTGGGCACTGTCTGCGGGAGAGAGGCTTAATGCAGAGGTGGATGCAGGGTGAGGGGACAGTAGTGTTCTGCTCTCTAGGATCTTGGTTGCTGGAGGCTTATTCCTAAAGTCTGTCACTGCAGGCTAATGCCAAAATCTTTAGCTTTATTCCTTATTTCACTGCTTCAAACAGGAATGGGCAGTCACAGTGCTGCCCACTCATGGACCGACCGTCTGCCTGTGTAACATTATGATCAGACCCCGTTATGTTTTAAAGCTTACACAAGAAAATAAGGATCTTGCCAAAGCAAGACTCGATCAAAATTATCAGAGGTTCCTGGGTGAAGACTGTTAAGAATGTGTTTAAATCACTTGATGCTGAACATAATCACGTGCTTAAGATTAAGCAGTTAGTGATTCCTTTAATTTGAGTCTGAGTCTATGCGTAACAGATGCCTTCAGAGTCAGAGGTATGAAGAATCCCTCCAAATCTGCTAGTGTCTTTTCTCTCCAGTCCTGGAGATGAGTGAGATGATCAAACTGTTGTCCAGGGATCATTTAATGCTGCATCTCTAGTTGAATCATTGGCCACCTATTCCTCTCCTATCCCCCACTTCATTACCTGAAGTGCTGAAATGGGACCCTATAATACGAAATCTCCTTGAACCGATGCTGTGGATGGCTGTTCTCTTCTAGATCCAGCTGGTGGGAACGTTCACCGCACTCAGTCTGTTCCAGCTTTTTCTCGCTGCCCCTCCAGACCTGCTGCCAGGGTTGTGTATGTACATTTTAGCCTAAATGAGCAGGGCAAGCAAACTGCTATTCATCAGATTAAGCTAACATCTGATGGCGCAGCAGTTTAGAGCGCACATCCACCTCCAAACATTCCTCTTTCCCCTTAGCTGCCTCATTAAACTGGCTTTCCAAGTTTGCGCTGCCATGTAGTGCAAAGCAGCACAGTAGAGTCCTGGGATTTCTTAGCCCTTGGATTTCCACGGGTGAGCAGACAGAGGGGAGGAGAGCCGACAGTTGTTGCATGTCAGGGGCTTGGCTATGAATGAGTAATGGTGGATGGATACATGGGTAGGCAAGTTAAGTGCAACAGCAGCAAGGATTTAGGTTTTGCTGCAAGGTGATGGAGTGGCCCAAAGCAGTGATGGATGTAGCTGAAGAGGGCTCCATTCATCTAATATAAAGCCTACATACTGCACTTCTTGCAGTCAAGCAGCGCAAATATGAGAGAGCAAATCTAAGCCAAGAAATGGGTCTTGTCTCTTCCTTCCTTCAAGCCGGGGTGACTTGGTGTATGTTGAACATAAATATAGTTCTGCCACATATCATCTTTCAAACATCAGCAGGTGTGAGGTCTTCTAGCTCTGTCACGATAATGAGGTCTGCACCAAAGAAGAGTCAAAACTGGACTCCATGGCATCCTCCATGAAACCTTTAGTCTGAGAAGTAACCCCTCTGTCAAACTTCAGCCACTTTCCCGTAACAGAATTTGCCTGTTTCCTTTGAGCTATTTTAGGCTATTCGTTAGATATATATGTGGTAGAGGAAGATTATGAGAGCAATTAAAAAGGAATTGCAAGACGCTGTGCTGGAGGTAATGGAAGAAAGGTGTCATGGTATGGTTGTGCAATAGCTTCATGTTTTCCATATTGCTCATGCTGGAATGCACTGTGAGGTGAGAGGGCTCAGTACCTGAGTGGAAGGGTCATTGTGGCATGTTACAGTATTGGTGATATATGTAGGAAAGGTTGCATCAGATGGCTGAGCATTAGCAGTAAAGAACATCTAAAGAGCCCTAAAGTGGGAGAAATCCATGTGGGAAAGCCAGCTGGTGGCTACACATGCCTCTTCCCAGAAGACATCAGATCAAAGTGGTTACAAGCTGAATCCCCCAGTTTTTCTGTGCTGTTTGCTGAGAACCTAGTGCACTGGATTTGAAAACAAATAATTTCATACTCTGTGACCAGGCTAGTCAAAAAGCAGCTATAAATGGGAAACTGAGAAACAATGGCAGGGCAGCAAACAGCATTGAGCTCTCAATACGACCCTTTAAACTGAAAAAGCTAAAAAAGGCTGGCATGGATTTCATTCAACAAAGGAGTTGGGGAACAACACAGTTTGAAAGCATGATTGGGTTTTGTTGATTTTTTTTTTTTTTTAATTGACATCTTTTTCCTGGTATGTTGCCTCTGTATGAGAGAAATTAAAGCAACTGCTTAGATACGGTTATTCATCAAATGTTGTACCTATGGATTCTCTAAGAGAACAGAGCAAGCAAATTGCTCCTCTTCCCATGCAAGGTTCTCGCTTATTAGGTTTTTTTCCTCTGCTGATCTTTCATTCTCCTCATTCATTTCTGAGGGCCCTAAGCAGAACCATTTGCCTCTCAGCAAGCTCTAATCTGCGTGTGGAGAGATGATGTGAAAGAAAGATGCTGATAGCCATGACACCTGAAATGATTTTATGCCTTCAGCAGACCACAAGTACCATGGAACCACAGCATTGACCTTGCTGTATTCATTGCCTCTAGCCTGAGCATACTTCTTGCCTGAGCAGGCTCAGACATTGCATCAGTGTCCTCTAGTAATGCGCAGAACTCCTCTTACACTGGCTAATTGAGTCTAACTATCCCTCTCAGAGGCAGATGAGTAAGTATTAGCCCCACTTTACACCTAGGAAGAGTGGGAGGGGAAAGTGGCTTGCCTAAGGTTAAGTGGCAACAGGTGTGAGCAATGTCAGAGTACCCTGTTTGCCTGCACCCAAGCCCTGCGCATGCAGAAACTGTAAAGTTCCTTACAGAACATGGGAGATGAGTGAAGTGTTGGGCTATCCATTCTGCCTTAGATATTATATTGCTTGCCAGGTGCTAGGTAATGTATTGAAAAAAGCATGAGGCGAGCAGGCTCAGAGGCAGAAGCTGCACTGCCAAGCAGAGTAGCAGTACTAGTGACATGGTGGCAACAGGCTTGCACTGGCCTGCTGAGCGCTGGCAGGAGGACAGTCTGAGTAGTCTGATGGCAAAAGGGATGCTGGCCTCGTTTCAACCGCTCAGTCTGGCTGCATCAGTGCCCTGGTTGGTATTTCCTTCCTTCTTCTCTAGAGAAAAGACAAGATAATTTGAAGCACAAAGCCAAGACTTTGCCCTCTGGAGGGATTCCAGGGTTGCAGATGGACTGGGCTCTTCACAGTGTTGCTGGAAAGCAATTACATTTGCAGTTCAGGGGAAGGGAAGAGGAGGAGGGAGAGTCATTGAACTGACAGCAGGGATAAGAAGGTAGCTCATTAGCACATCATCTTTTCTGCACCCTTCTGTGTGGGAGCAGATCTCCATATGATGACATTCAGAGTCTGGCAGGAATGTCATCCTGAGCTAGTAGGAATTTCTCTGCAAGAAAGTATGAGTGGGTAGGTTTAAAGAGATCAAAAGTGAGATCCTCTGTGGTCCAAAGAGCGTAAAGGTTCATGCTTCATGGTTGTTCTCAAACTTCACCATCAGCTGCTGACCTGGAATATGAAGAGGAAGCATGGAAGTAATGAGGTACTCATTAAAAACTAAAACAAAACAAAAAAACCCCTCTGCTGCATATCTCATCCTCTTTTCTTGCTCCAGCCTTGGAGTGCATGTCAAGAAGTACCTATTTATTGCACTGGGTCTATGGTAAATCATAGCCGGGAAAGCTGGTGTCTCCCTTTACTCTGTGAACATCCTCTATGGCAGATGAATTTTTAAGTGAACATTAGAAGTAGAGAGCTGATTATGTACCGAGCAGTGACTTGTGCTTGGAGAATTCCAGTAGGAGCCGTGCAAGAGACCTTGCTGTCTCCGTATGGCATTCATACTGATTTGGAGAGTGTGAGTGCTGTGGCAGTGACAATGGCCTATTGGAAACCCCACGGTACACCAGTAATAAAGATATAATACACTTAATTATGAGCTGAAGGGTGAATTCCTTACAGGCTTATTCGAAAGACTCAGGTGATTGTTTAACAGCACTAAGGTATACATTCTCTCATCCCCTGAGCAGTCCCCACAGCCCCAGAGGAAAATGTCAGCGGAAGCATAGCTTAACTGTTCCCTAAAGGAGGTAGTTGTGAATGGGAAATGCGTGTCTCTCACCTGCCAGGCAAGTGTAAATGGCTATGCACCGAAACAGTCCTCCATGGCACAGCTCAAGTCTATGGGGCCGGATGAGATCCACCCAAGGGTACTGAGGGAGCTGGCAGAAGTGCTCACCAAGCCACTTTCCATCATTTAACACCAGTCCTGGCTAACCAGGGAGGTCCCAGTTGACTGGAAGTTAGCAAATGTGACGCCCATCTACAAGAAGGGCTGGAAGAAGGATCTGGGGAACTACAGGCCTGTCAGCCTGACCTCGGTGCCAGGGAAGGTTATGGAGCAGGTCATTGAGTGCCATCACGCGGTATATACAGGACAACCAGGCGATCAGGCCCAGTCAGCATGGGTTTATGAAAGGCAGGTCCTGCTTGACTAACCTGATCTCCTTCTATGACAAGGTGACCCACTTAGTGGATGAAGGAAAGGCTGTGGATGTTGTCTACCTGAACTGTAGCAAAGCCTTTGACACTTTCTCACAGCATTCTCCTGGAGAAACTGGCTGCTCATGGCTTGGATGGGTGTACTCTGCACTGGGTAAAAATCTGGCTGGATGGCCGGGCCCAAAGAGTGGTGGTGAATGGAGTTAAATCCAGTTGGCAGCTGGTCACAAGTTGTGTTCCCCAGGGCTCAGTATTGGGGCCAATTCTGTTTAACATCTTTATCAATGATCTGGACGAGGGGATCGAGTGCACCCTCAGTAAGTTTGCAGATGACACCAAGTTGGGTGGGAGTGTTGATCTGCTGGAGGGTAGGAAGGTGCTACTGAGGGATCTGGACAGGCTGGATCAATGGGCTGAGGCCAATCATATGAGGTTCAACAAGGCCAAGTGCCGGGTCCTGCACTTGGGTCACAACAACCCCAGGCAACGCTACAGGCTTGGGGGGGAGTGGCTGGAAAGCTGCCCGGCGGAAAAGGACCTGGGGGTTTTGGTCGACAGCTGGCTGAATGAGCCAGCAGTGTGCCCAGGTGGCCAAGAAGGCCAACGGCATCCTGGCCTGTACCAGAAACAGTGTGGTCAGCAGGACTAGGGAAGTGATCGTCCTCCTGTACTTGGCACTGGTGAGGTCGTACCTCTAATACTGTAGTGAGGGGCCCAAAACTGAACACAAGACAGACATTGAGGTGCTGGAGCGTGTCCAAAGAAGGGCAACGAAGCTGGTGAAGGGTCTAGAGCACAAGTCCTATGAGGAGCAGCTGAGGGAACTGGGGTTGTTTAGCCTGGAGAAAAGGAGGCTGAGGGGAGACCTTATTGCTCTCTACAACTACCTGAAAGGAGGTTGTAGCGAGGTGGGTGTCAATCTCTTATCCCAAGTAACAGGCGATGGGACAAGAGGAAATGGCCTCAAGTTGTGCGAGGGGAGGTTTAGATTGGATATTAGGAAACATTTCTTCACCGAAAGGGTTGTCAGGCACTGGAACAGGCTGCCCAGGGAAGTGGTGGAGTCACCATCCCTGGAGGTCTTTAAAAGACGTGTAGATGTGGTGCTTAGGGACATGGTTTAGTGGTGGACTTGGCAGTGCTAGGTTAATGGTTGGACTTGATGATCTTGGAGGTCTCTTCCAACCTAAATGATTCTGATTCTTTGATTCTTTTTTTTGTGAAGTCTGTTACATGTGAAAATATCTGTGTGAGGATTTTGAGTCCTTTTGTTGAGACGGGGGAGGAAGGGGCAAAAAATGAGCCCACGCTGAAACCTTTTGAACCCAGTGGAGCACCAGGTAAAGAACAGCCCTTCTCATTTTCTTTTAATTCTTCTGTCTTCTCAGTATGAATGTGTTTCAGCTCAGAGTGGGGGAACTGGAGTGCATGCATGACCTACAGTGTCATGGTGTAGTAACACCTCTTTCTGGACAAGCAATGAGCTCTGGCAGTCTGGTTTTGCAGCCAAAAGGAGGCTCTTCAGTATTGCCTTCAGCTTGTGTCAGTATAGGAACTGTGCCTTTCACCCGGGGACATCCTGCAAGGTGATAGTGACAGCAAGGTGGAGGACAAAACTGGAGGGGTGTTTGTCTTTAATGGTAACGCAGCCTTCACCGACAGGGGATCTCAAAGCACTGTACAAACACCTGCTGTGACCTACAGTGGATAACAATACCTGCTGGAGAATGTGAGAGACAAAGAGGGTGAATTCTGCAGAGGGCGGCTGTAGCACCTGAACAGTAGGAGCTGGGGGAAGAGAGAGGGCATAGATGCCTCACCCTGAATTCCTGTGATCCTGATTTACACCCCCGTAACCCTGTTGAAGTCAGTGCAATTACACTAGTAGGAAAGCTGGCTGAAAAATAAAAAATGAGCTCCATGTCTCTTCACCAGTTGTTCTTTATACTACTAGCACAAGCTTTCTTTGCACTCCAGAATGCGCTCCATCCAGGTCATAGGAAATTGCATGCTGCAACTGTTCAGCAATGCTTTTTATATATAAAAAAAGGCAGAGAACAAGAGGAGAACGCAAAATGCATGCATGAGATACTGCACAGGTTAATGCAAAGGCATTTTGGACCTAGTCATCCAGCCCTAGAAAACTACAGCTGGGGCTCTTCAGCACCCTCAAGGCAGCCATGTGCCTGCACAAAGAGGTGTTCCCTTTCATTTGGCAACCTCAACCCTCTGGCATTAACTGCCACAGGATACAGCGGGGTGACTGACCTAACAGCCTTAAAATAAAGGTGGTGTTTATGGAAGTGAACAATTAAGTTAGAAAGATACAAAGGATGGCATCCACCCTTCTTCTGGGAAACAGCTGATCTCTGCAGGTCTGGGGTGAGGGCTTCTCCTGTGGTATCCTGTGTGGTTGCACAGTGGTGCCTTGAATGCCTCTGCCTCTCTGGAAAATGACTCAGAAAGGTTGGAGAGCTGCAGTTAGTTATCCTCAGGAAGGAGGTGGTAGGGCCTGGAGAAATGAAACAGGAGCTGGAGTGAAAGAAAAGCAGAGGTGGACAGTGAGGAATCCTGTTCAAAGTAAGTGTGCACAGTGCAGCTGCTTGCCAGGACATGCTGATGCCTCTTGCTGTAGGCCTACAAATACCCCTTAAACTACTCTAACTGCTCCTTCACGAGTATAATATCCAGCATGTGTGTAAGCCTGAGAAAAAGAATCAAAAGCCAACCAGCCATACCCCAAAACATCAATGCTGCAGAAGTGACTAACTGTGCCAGTCCCTGAAGGGACATGGTGACATCTTTAACCAAAGCTAGAGAAGCACGTGTCCTGCTCTCCCCACCTGCCTCTGGGCTGCCTTGGGAGTCAGGCTTTCGAGCCTGCAGTCCCACTGACACGTGTGCTGCCGCTCCTGCAAACCTTTGAAAGCCCCGCGCTCCCCAGCCCCTCTTCCTTTGTGCCCTAGTGGCAGTGATTAAATATTGATATGTTAATGAGCCTCTGAGAAGAAAAGCAGTGCTGCGGCGTGCAGGGCTGGACCTGGTCCCTGGGTCCCCGAGGGTTCCCAGCGGTACCAGGGACCCCACTGCTGCTGCTGAGCCAGGTGTACAGGTGCCCCCTAAAGCAAAGGGACAACTGAGAAAACCAAAAAGCTTTATGCCCCCTCAAGGTGCAGGCTGGAGGGTGGCTGCTCCACAGCCTTACAATTCAGCTTTTTTCAGTCAGTTTTGTGATAGCAGGCTGGGGAGAGATGCAACTTGCTGTCTCCCACACAAACCTCTCTGTTTGTTAGCCTGTCTGTTGTCACTGAAGAGCTCCTCCCGGTGCTCCAGCTGCAGCCCAGGGATCCTGCTCGTGGCTGGGGGAGCACACTGGAGGAGGGTCCTGGGGTGGGAGTCTGATACTGAAGGGAAACGATGCTGTTTGCTTTCTCCCAGCACCTGCTGCTCTGCAGTAATGCTTCTTGTGTGGAGCCGCAGTCTGAAGCTGAAACATGAGCACTGACTGGCAAGAGAGGTGCCCTTCCTGGCCCTGCACCCCGACACCAAATGAATGTGCATTACCTGGTGTGCCGCATCGTGTGCCACGTGGCATAAGTCACTGAAGGCCCGGGTATAAATTCCCCAATCCCTGTGGGTTTCTCAAAGGGTAGAGTTTGTTTCATCTCTTACAGCTTTGGCAGAGGGCGTTAGCTTTCAGACCCGTTGAAAATGCCCGAGTTGCCTCCCCTTGGCTGCAGGGGCCCGTTCTGATACCTTGTCTGTGGCGTGGGTTTCAGTACTGCGCACCCTCTTCCTATAACTCCAGCCTGGCAACTGTCCTTGCAGACAGCATTTTGCAATGCCTCAGTGCACTTCCCATGGCAATAGACACTTCTTATTTAACAGGGTCACTTGTGACCTTGCCATTGCGCTCCCAGAGCTGTGCAAAACCTTCTAACTCTCTTTAAAAAAAGCACTTTGGCCAGACGTCTTCAATCTGTGACCATGCAACGATGCACCTGTAGTCCTGACATTAAGCTATCCCTGCGGCCACCGAACTTGCTCGCAGTAACGGTACGTGCCTGTGGCCATGCAGCACAGGGCATTTTGCTCTCTGTTGGCCCCACTGCTCTATTTCCCATGAACTAGAGCGCACAGGGACAGAGCACTGTTGTGTTTTCAGTTACAAGAGACCCTACACCTCCACTTAGTCAAGGTGCCTCTTGTGACAGGCAGGCATACTCTGCACCTACCCTGCGCCGTCACAGCCCGAGAGCTGCAGCCGCAGGCTGTAACTACTCTGCAGACCTCTGCTGGCTAAACAGCGTGGGTCAGGGATGCCGTATTTCTGGCTCCTGAGGGACTGCGAGGCTGCCTGTGCACATGTGTGCGTGAGGCTTAAGGAACTGGTGCAAATACTTACTCCCCTTTCTGCTGCTCTCCTTGCCCTCTGGTATAGATGAACATACTTGGCTTTCCAAAGACAAAATGTGAGTGCAATAGCTGGTGCCTGGTGACGAGCTCCTTCAACACCAGAGCTCTCACCCACTCCCACGTGCTGCCTGATTTGTGTGGTATGATCTGTTCCTCTCCAGCCTGTTCCCAGCAGCGTGCCCCACAGTTACTCCTGGTGGGACAGTCTGTAATGAAGTTAATGTACAGAAAATGCCCTGCTGACATTGCCTGCTCAGATTTCTGACAACTGCTCAAATGGAATAGCCATAAAGCTTTGTACTGCAAATGGATCACTAATAGTGGTACAGTCTTATTTCCACGTGTTTTAGTAAGAAAACAGGTAGTTCAAAGCATGCATATGTCATGTTCGTTTAGGGTCAGCTAGGGAAATCAGCTTTCATTTTTTTGTTGTAGATCAGTTATTGCCACTTTGATATCTTCATTCTGCGGTTCAGGATGTCCAGGGTCTTTCCTGTGCTGCGTCTCAGAAGCACCTGAATATTATGAAAGTGGCAGCAAAGGACAGTTCCTTCCTCAAATAGTTTACAGTTTAAATAGGGCAGGCAAAAGGTGAAGGAAGAGGGGTGCTTTTTTTTTTGCCTGCAGTAGGTGAGATGTGAGGAAATAAAGTGCCAGCTCATGGTTTCCCTGGCATTCTGCTAAGCTTAAATGGGCACGTGCCTCCGGCGTATGTCTGCAAAGGCTATTTATTTTTCTTCATATTTGAAAGGTGGTGACCCGACACAGTAAGTAACTGGTAATATGTATTAGCTGGGTCAGGCCCTGAACTGGATACTGGATGCTAAAGAGGATTCGCTTAATCTAGCTGTGACAGGTCATTGCTGCTGTGACCGCAGGAGAGCAGGTAAAGGCACGGGCCAGAGCTACGTAAGAGCTCCTAGGAGGCTCCTGTGTGCTTTAGCGTGAACTGGTATTAAATGCAAGTTGTTCTCCTGTGCGTCCCTGCCCTCCAGCCCCTTAGAAATCAGAACTGCAGAGCGTTTGCTTTCTGCCAGCCTGTGGGCTGCTCCCTGTCTCTGAGAGATCTCCAGGACCCTGTTAGGACTTCAGATACACCATCAGGCGATCGGTGAGAAGACAGCAGTCCTCCAGGGGTTTGGGAAAGGGACCCCTTCTGGGGTCCATGTGGTCCTTGGGTGCTTAAACAAGGGTGTAGAGAGTAGTAGGAGGAAGGTGTTCTTCCCACCTGAGCCCAGGAGCTCACCTCAGCATTAGAGACGGTGACATTCAGGGAGAGAATGAAAGGGCTCAGCTGCCTCAAGTACTGAAACAGGACTGGGGACATCACTTGATTACAGGTACAGAGAGAAAATACCACACACTAAAAGGCTCTAAATAGAGCGGAGAAAGGCATAACGAGAAGTGGCTGGACGCTGAAAGCAAATTCAGCTAAGTGGAAGTTTCTACCAAGGGCGTGATGAGCCACTGGGACTAGCTACTGGGGACCACATGAATCCCCCGTACTTTGATGCCTTAATGTGCTTTCCCACAGCATTTGCTTTAGCCAGCTGAGTGCCGGGTTGCTGAGTAAATGGAAAGCCCTGTGACATATAGGGTGTCCGAAGAGATGAGCCCTGCGAGTCCCTCAGATCACCACCACCTGCATCCAGCTCACTCAGACACCTGGCGGGCACCTTGCTGCCTTGCGCTTGCTTGCAATAAAAACCTGGGAGTTACCAGCGTCTCATTCCTTTCTCTCCCACTTCATGGGATGTGTGAGACTCATTTCGTTAGCCTGGGACTGGGCGTCCAAGTGGGCAGGGAGAGGGAAGGTACTGGTGGGGAGAGAGGGCTGTGCTTCACAGGGCAGCCAGCAGCACCCCCCGCCACCAGGCCGGTGTCGATGGTGGTATTTTTGTGTGAGCCGAAAAAGGGGGGTGCTGGGAAGCTGGTTCAGGCTTGGGAAAAACAGTTGGCACGGTCATAATCGGGCAGGAAGCAGGAAACGGTGTCGTGAGGTAACAAACAGGAAGCGATGATGGCAGCACAACGCGGCCGGTTTGGGCTCAAACTCAAGGAAAGCACTCCGCCGCCGTGAGGGGAGGCAGCGGGAGCGGCTTCTGCCTCCGCGCGCTGCCGTTTGGTTTGCCCAGATGCTGTTTACGCTGGCCGGCTATTTAAACAATAAGACGAGACCGGTAAAGGCTTATTTGCACTTCCGCAGCTGTGAGGAGTCTGAAGGAGATGAATGAGTCCTCACAGCATCCTTCTGAGTCACGTTAGTGTTAACAACTCCATCTTGCGTGTCAGGAGAGGGGAACGGGCAGCTGTCGAAAGGGAGGCTTTCTCAAGGACACGTAGGGGTTAAGCGTCCACATCCCGCTCTCTGTATCTTAAAGGTAGTTTGTCAGGTTTCAGTTAATGGTGTTGGCCCTTCCAAGAGTCACCCTTTGCTCCCGGCTACTTCAGATACCTCTCCAGGGGAGAACGCTGAGGGGTCTACCCTTCTCCGTGAACCCTAGTTAAGCCACACGGTTGGCTTGAACTAGACGCTTCACGCTTGGATGGCTGCGGTGAGGTGAGATGAACCTGCGTCTGCTGAAGATGACTGAGAGCAGATTGTGGAGCGGCTGCCAGAACAGCGAGGAAATCCTTCCTCCCCACATATGAGAAATGCGTATCTGATGTAAGGGCTTCTTAACCGTGCTGTCCCCATGAAAAAGGAGCTTTTTGTAATTATAAGCACGTGGGCATTTCTGCCTGTTCCTAGGATGTAAGTGAACTCTGTCTCCAGAAACCTGGCCATGCATTGTGATTGCATCTAGAGTTTTGGAGAACTTCAAAAACCTCCTCCTAAGCAACTTATGACAAATGTAAATACCATTAATAGAGTGAAAAACAGTGTAATCTTCATGAAGGGAGGGGGTCTGGAGGAAGAAAAGAGCCTCTGTGCCATAAGGAGACGTGAGAGGAGGAGAAGCTATTGATGAAGAAGCTAACACCAGGACCTGGTGGGCTGAATTGAAAGAGGGGATTAGAGCAGGGCTATTTCTTTTGTAATTATCACACTTTTATCCTATGTGGGTTCCCCCCTCCCAAATACATTTTGTTCAGATTGTCTTGTGTTTCTTTGCTGACAGTCTTCCAGAGAACAAATGAGTTTATAGGCAGGAACAAAAATGCTTTGGCAATGCTTTGGCATTTTCTGCCAGAGCAGAAAATGTAAGGCAAATATTAAACAATGTTAATAGAAAAGGAATTTTAAATGCACAGTGATTCATATTTGCACCAGGAATTTTGACCCTGCTCACAAACCATCGTGGGAGCCGTGTGCCCAAGTACAGGGATTGTCAGAGCTCTTGCGTGGTGCCAGGAATGGTTGAATCCTGTTCTGGCTGGTGATGGCCTCTCCAGCTATAAACTGAACTCTCAGCAGATCTGTTTGGATGTTAAATATGAGTTGGTTTAATTTAATTTATAAAAACGAATGTGGTGCCTCTGTGACGTTTTAGGCAGTTAGTTAAAAATGTAATCAACAAAACCACCATGAAGCCAGCAACAACTCAACAAATAAGTCATAAAGCATAGATAAAATATGATATCACCAAACAGCCTCTCCTCAAACCGCATGTTTTCCTCATTTATCTGTGTATTTGCAAAACATTTGCAGAACAAGGTGCTGTTTTGCACCTTGGGACTCTTCCTGGGAATGACCTGGGCCTCATGCAGAGCACGGGTCCTGAGCAGAGCAGCAGGGTGGGTTGGTAGCAGGGGTAGATGGAGTCTGAGCACTGTCCCCATCTCGGTTGGCAAGATAAAAGACACGATGCTCACAGAGGAGATGAAGAAGGATTAACCCCTTCTGTGGTAGTTACATACACTACTACTAAGTGAGAGCCAAGTCCATCACTGTTCTACAGCATATAGAAGAGAGAAAGTCATCCTGGGATCATCTGTGTTATGCAGGTCACATAACATCCAAGGTTATGTTATCTTCAGACGTGAACCACCCTATTTGCCTTAGCTGTTAGGTCTTCCCTCTCACACTGACGTGTCAGTCAGAAGCCCTGAGTGACCCAGTCAGAGGGGAGGATAATGAGATGGAGACTTGGGGAGCAGGAGTTGTTTTCCAGCCCACTCCATGCCCTGCACCTGTGCACTTCACCTTGGCTTCTTCCAGCCCAGGGGTGCACTCCTGCAGCTTGGATTGCTGCACAGAGCCTGTCACCACCAAGTTCCTCAAGGACCTGCATGGCGGCTTGCTGGAAGGCAGTGAAGACCTCTGGGTGGCAGTGATTGCTGAGTGAGCCTTGTAAGCAGATCAACGTCATATCTCTTCCCCGTTGCATCTCCCAAGGGATGAACAGTGCATTGGAGGAGACGGCTGATCTATATGTGGAGAAGGGAGCACCTCTGGGAAGATCTGCCATCACAATTTAAAAAGGAAGGGACAAAGGTACGTGCTGGTCCCCAGAATCAAATGCTGTGCATGGAACAATTGCTCTAGCACCTGAAATTGCTGCTTTATGCACAGTCAGTTACCTGGTGAATCAGAGAGTCCCGTCCTAACCCTGCAGCATGATAGACCACGGAGATATGCCCCAAAGCTGCACGGAGGAAAGGAGCGAGGACGGCAGTGGCAATAAGACCAGCAGAGGGAGGAGACAGAGAAAGGCTAGTTTTATAGCGCTGAGTCACAGTGTTGCCCAGACAAGGTCTGAGAGCAGAGTAGGCAGGGTTAGAGCAGGCCAAGAGTGATGAGGGGGAAATCTCACTGCTTTGGGCGTCACCAGCCAGCAGGGTCACTACCTGCAGGATCTGGGAGCTGAGCTGGCAAAACTTAACCAGAGAGAGTGTGGAGAGGGGAAGATCTTGATGTCGACTCTCCAGAGGGGCTGTAAAATTGAACTTATGAAAATAGCGAAGCGTGGCAGAGAGCCACTGAGTTATGTCAATTCTCCACAACTGGAGTTTGGATTGTGAGCAAAATGTGTGGGGAGTGTCATATCTATTGCGCGAAATCAATATGTATTTATGGATCAGGTATGTGAGATAAGGGAATGACAGGCAAATGTAGATACGTAACTGTCACTTAAGCCACTGTAGTACAGGTCTGTTAGTGACCTGCTGTGCCTTTCTCATTTTAGCATGAACTAATGAAAAAAGACTGAGGAGCAATGAAAATACTTGAAATGCATTTTGACAAGAGGTGGTTTTGACTGTTGGACTGGATGGTTGCAATTGCACAATAACTTAATTTAGGCTTTCTCAGCAACTCTTTCAAGTCTGAGAGCTGTTGCTGGACAAGTATTGTGCATAATAAAATGCATTCGGCATTTTATCCCATTTTAGGCACGTCCTGTATCGAGCATCATTTCTACAAGCATGCCTCATCTACACTAACCTCACTGAACTCCATGCCCTGTGCTGTGTTTGCATCAGCGCAGTCCTGCTGCATGTTGTCTCAGCACCAGTGGGTGCTATAGTTACGGGTATATCCCGGCATCTGTTTCCCCTCATCAGCAAACTGGTTAAAGAGGTAAATGATGAAGGGCTGGAGCCGAACATGGAACAACTCAAGCAAAGTGCTGCACGGAGCAGCACCCCTCTCACTCAATCCAGCTCTGAAATTGTTTAGACTGAAGGGCTCTGTGTGGCTGTGAAATAGTTTCTATCAGGTGTTAATACAAGGAAACACCAAAGAGTTTCTTGGAGTCAGGAGTCCATTCCTAAAATTGTGGTTTTGTCGGATTGCTTTTAAGTGAGTTTGTGCAGTCTTTTAAAACTGAAAGCCAAGTTTAGGTGCAGTCCTCAAGCCAAATCTGTAATCTTGCCATAGTTGGTGCAAATTATGCTGAGAGAAATTAGTCGTATAGTTGGGTCTGAGAACGCTATAAGCTTGTTAAGAGAAAAAAGGCATTATTTGTCAGTACATTTACGGTCCTGGCATCATCTGTGGTCCTCAAGACGAATCTCTGAAATTCAGTTTGAGTCTTTACAGCCCAGAAGGATCTCAGAGCTCCTCCTAGTGAGTTCATACACTGTGGCTCTGAGATGCACTCGCTTGGGGGGGCAGGCTGGTGAGCAGTCAGCGCACAGCAGCCCTCGGTAAGGAAGTTTTTGGCCAAAGATGTGGGTTAAATCCAGGTCATATTATGTGTTCGGCTAATTTGCTTGTAGCTTCTTTGGCAAGGACCTGGGGATGTGCACACGTGCATAGATTCACATATGCTTTCCATCTCCTCCTGTGTGGAAGCAGGCACCACTCCTGTTTTTCCTGTGTAGGATCTGTGATCTATTCTGGTAGCTGCATAGTGCAGTACTCCCTCCAGTAAATATTCACAGATTTCCTTGTAAGCTGATGCTTCCCCCCCGCCCCCCTCTCCTGTGTGGATACACAAAGGCATGTGTTGTACCTGCTTTACCCTGTGGGATCTACATAATCAGGTCCATGGGTTTTAATGGGTTTCAACTCCCTTCTGTCTATAGATACGGTTTCCTGTCTCGTTTTGAGCAGGAAGAGCCGAGTCTTTTTCGGTCTTAGCATTCCTGCTTGCCTAGGCTTTGGGAAGAGTTCTCTGGCTATTTTCCTGTTTGATTTTTGTGTGTGTTTTGTTTTAAGCAGGACAGAGTGCATGTGTGTATGTAATCCATGTGCTCAATTAAGAGAGGCATCTGTTGGGTTTATTTCACATTGCCGAGGAAGGACTGCAAGCAGGGAGCATCTGCTCGGCTTTTTGTCAATGGCTTGTTTTTCATAATTTGCTCTTCGGGGTGAATGTTTGGGGAGGGGGAGGTGGCTTTTTATTTCTGAGTTTCATCTTAAATTTATTTTTATGGTAGCCAGGGAAATTGGCTGGGATTTGCAAGTTAGTTTTGCTAAGAAAAGAACTGAAGAGGGAGAAACAAAACCATCCAAAGTAAATAGTATTTCTTTAACCTTAATAATACACTCAGAAGGACCCTTATAAACCATTATTTGCAGTATTTTAATGACAAAGTAAAAATAATTTGTTACGGTGCTTTTTTAACACCGGTGGGGTGTTTTGTTTTGTTTTTTAAAAAACTAGTAAATTTTGGTTAGATTTTATTTCGGGGAAAGATAGGAAAGGCATCCAACACTAAGATGCTTTTTTGGCATTTTGTCAGCAACAACAACAAAAAAAGTCTGGTTTTAAAATAGAGCAGCAGTGGTTTCCTGTTCTTATAGTTTTTGCTTTTGTGCGTTCAGATGTTGGCTGTATTGCACCTAGCTGATCTAGTGAGAGATTTAATTGTCTGTAAATGTATATGTGCTTCAAAGGCTGCTGAACCTGCTGGGAGTGTTTTTTACAAGTGTGCTTTTTACACTTTTTTTTTGGTGGAAACATCCTCCAAAAGGGCTGTGGAGGATAACAACTTTGTGATGCCCTGGGAGGACATGGCTGCTGGTGTAGCGTAGGGAACTCAGGAGGAGAAAGCCTGAAACTCCCCCTAATCCCACAAGTGAAAGACAAATGTTACCCATCGCAATCAGACAAACAAGGATACAGTCTTGCAGGTGTAGATGTAGCTGCTGTGCAAGGGTAACCCGGGTAGGGCAAGACTTGGGTCTTACTGAAAGTATTTAAAGAAATGGGATTAAAAAAAATAGTAATCACATCTTGTTCTGTAAGTGAGCCCCAAGCCGGCACATTTATTAAGCCACAAGCCACTCTGAAATGGTATTAAATCTGTATCTTCCATGCCAGAAGTTGTCATGGAAGAGTGAAGCGTTAATAAAAATAACTTTCCTGACGGTTCAGTCCCACTCCATAGCAAGAGAATATATATTGATGTATAATTTAAATATTATATAATGTATCTAAATATAAATATGTGTAGCTTTTCTGTCAGATGAATGCCACTCAGCTGAACAACTTTGTTGACATCAGTTAACGGTTATAAAAGCAGCCGACAGCAGTTGGTGTGCAAAATGTAAATGTAGGGCTGAGTGCAGGGAGCAGGCAGACAAGCTTACTTCTGGGGCTTCAAGTAACCTTGGCTGTCACAGAATCATGGAACCTGAAGTGTGAAAGGACAAACCACAGTAAACATCGTAGTAGCAGGAAAGTATTTTCATTGCTTGAAAAAAAAAATAAAATTCAAACTTTGTCATCACATTAAAAACATTACATGAGAAGTAATAAACATATTTACACTTCTGTTTTGATTATAAATATACATTATATACAAAATAATGTTATAAAACGTAGAAAGTTCAGTGCTTCTGATTTTTTTTAAATTACTGAAATACTAGTCTTCAAAATAAACTACAAACAGACAAACTAAAACCCATATTATTGATTTCTGAAGGTCATCTTCAAAATGGTCCTACGTGGTGAGAGCGGAAGGTCAGTAGTGGACACTATGAAGGGGTCTTGTCTGCACAGTTCAAGGCAGTAGACGGGCTAGTCCAACAACAGGATTTACAAGGGCAGGAATATCGCTGTCCGAGAGATAGCGCGGCCCAGGTGTCTTCAGAGAGATCTTCTTTCCTCCCTTCCTCATTCTGCCCCACCCCACAGTCTCATCTCATCAGCGTCACAGCACTTTCCACTGGGGTGTCCGATATTATTGCTGTAAATATGTATATAAGAAAAGAGCTTCTGCACGCCTCTGGTTTCCAGGGGCAGGCTTCCCCTTTTCCCTGTAGCCGTGGGTGGGAATGAAAGAAACAGGACGAGCCTAGAACCTTCTAACTCTAATCTCCACCTTTCTTGGCAGAGGGTGTCTCAGTGGGTGCTTCGCTATTGGGCATTTGGAACCGGGACGAAGGACAGGAGTTGGAGTTTTGCAACCAGATGGAGAAATGGGGGGGTGGGGTGTCACACCGCTGCTTCTCCTTCAGAAAGTAACAGCTGCAATTTTGAGACTATTTGCAGTAGAAGGTGGCACCTAATTCAGAAACACGACATAAACCCCCAAATTTGTGTCAAAATAAGGCAGGGGGAGAGAATGAGGAAGGAGAAGAAAGAAGTAATGTCTATTCACAATGACTGGTAGTGCAAAGGGCATGAAAACAGCTGAGACAGCTCAGCACATAAAGGTTCTAGGAGCTGATTGATTTTAAACGCATTTGTAAGGCTTTAAATAGAACTGGGATCACGCCTCCTCCTTATCAATGGGGAAGAGGCAGTACACATTCCTTATCACAACTTCTCCTTCTCGAACGTTTAAATCCACGAAAATCCTGTCCCATATTGTGGCTTGGGTCAATCAGTTCTCCAAAGCATCACCAAATGAGATGACATGTAAATTCGGTATTCCTCTTTCCTTCCTCCTCTCGCCCCTTACACCGTCTCCAGTACACGCAGCAGGAGAGAGGAGACGCAAATAGATGTGTAGCAGGAAGTATCAACCACCCCTGCCCAATACTGTTCAGGTAACTGCAAAAAGAGCAGTCAAGTCTCTGTTTGGGCTTGTTAGATTCTCTTGACACGTTTTAGGCACTTTTAAACCCAGGAAAAAAATGGAGACCTCATTTGTACTGTATCCATTATCTGCAGAGCAATGTGTCTTTCTTCACACCTTCCATGGCAACATCTACTGGCACCTCCCATAACCAGAGTTCTGGAAAGCCAGGGGTCTGTCCATGAGGAACTGGCCTCGGTATCTTTTAAAAACAAATTAAAACAACATTTTTAACCCCTCTCTCTTCCCTCTGCCTCCCCTCTTCTATAGCCAATGAGATTTCTGGTATCAAACTTCAAACAAGGGCAGTAAGAACAAAAAGGTGTATTGCATCTTTCAGTAAATTCACAGTCTGTCCAGTTCACCCAGTTCCATCCTCCGCCTGAGAGCAGCAAGTTGCATGTAATTAAAAACAGTCCAATCCAGTTCTGAATTGTAAACAATGCAGCAGGAACGTCCATCTACTGGCATTACCAAATCTGAGGTGCAAATGGGCTGATCTTCAGTCTTATACCTGTGAGGATATAAAATAATACCAGGAATGAGAAGGAAGCGCAGCGTACAGAGTACTGTAGAACTCAAATTGTAATTCAAGTATGTCAAACCAAAGCAGCTTAAGCCAGACATGACTGCAGTTTAACTATCAGCATTCAATGTTTTTGGCTGGGTCCAGAGACAAAGAATCACCAGCACAAAAAGTCTTCTGTATGATGAGCCTCTCTACCTGGACTGAGGGGAAGAATGCTTACAAATCTGGGCGCTTAACATTAGGTCTCTGTAAAAGGCATATAGTATAGTTAAATAGCTTGTGTTCAGAAGCATTAAGCCAGAGTGATGTGGAGAGAGGTTTCAGGGGCTGTCATTCTGAAAACAAAGATACTGCTGGAGATGCCTGATGTAAATCTGGGAGTCTAGCTTTGGTCAGCAAGATCTTCAAAGGAAGATATAGCACTAGGGCAATTAATGGGAATGAAGCGTCTAGCTGTCATTTGTATCTTTGAAAATCTGCTTTCACTTAGTCTTAAACTTTTAATATTGTTGGTTGACTTGTGTTCCAGCTTGCCTTCAAGAGGAAATTTGATATCCACCCTGGCAGGGGAGACAGAATCCTGCAGATCTGACTTCACAGATCACTGCTCTATGGCACAGCAAGCTTCTCTTTCCTGGAGACTGAAACTGGTCCTAAGGATGGCTACGCTGAAGGCGGCAGGTATTGGTTAACGTCAAGTTGTCTTTAACTTCCATTGAGCCTTTCTCCAAAGGGTCGGTAGTTCTTCAGGAACTGCTTTTTAAAGTCTTTGAAGCTCAATGCTAGGCCCTTCCTTTTTTGTGTATCTGTCCTCTGACTTTTCAATATAACATCATAACCTGGATATGTTTATCAATAACAGCATTAACTTCTGTTAGAGAATATATAGCTGGAGCTTAAGCGCCAAGAGGCTGAAATTACCTTATTACAGACTTCCTAAATGGCTCTTACACCTATCCACTAACACATTCAACTACCTTCCATCTTCTGCTGGAAATCTATAGCTTTGCCTGTTTCTACAGAACACAGATTATCCATTGTAGTCATGGGAAGGAACGTGGCTTTATATCAATGGGCCTATGAACGATCATTATTTCCATTTTTGTTGACTACCTATTTAAGAGGAAACAATCCTACAATGTACTGAATTTTTATGGGCTGATACTCTGTGCTTTCATCTCCTGCTGACTTATCTAAGCTCAAAGTCTCTGGTTTAATAAAATCAGAGCTGCTAATGTCTTTATTTTCCTCACTGTAAGTTCTGTGTGGGTCACAGAACAGGAGAGGTGAATGCTGGGAAGCATCCGGCATCCCTGGAAATAGAGTAACCTTCTCAGATGCAATTCTAAAGGATAATTTACCCCTTTACTTTGTGAATTTATGCCTGTCCACCTGTGTACTTACTTACCTCTGTGGCTATGATGCACTCATTCCTTTCTTCTGTTATCACAAAGACGGACTGGTACATTGAATCCCTCGGAGAGCATATCGCTGATATCCTACATTCCGGCTTTTCACTAAGGCAGGGCAGAGAGAAAAGAACGTTAGTTGACTACGAACAACCCCGACTCTCAAAATCTATCATGAATATGGAGGGGTGGAATGAGATAGCTGTGGAGGTGTGGGAGGGAAGTGCAGAGGATGAAATTTCACATGTTCTATATGATGGCAGGACGTTATACTAGAAAAGTGGAAGTAAGGAATAGCTACTGTCCTCCTATTCTTCTGCCATGTCTAACCTAATAGTGCGCTCCTCAGATCCCTCAGTGAAACTGCCACAAGCAGATCCCAGACAAGACGTTCAGTACATGTTATCAGAAGACTGATAAACCAGGGAATACCTGTCCCTTTCTTTTTTTGAAAAAGAGTAGTTATTTTTACTCTATCATTCTTCTCAGTAAGCAGATCATTTTGCCTTCTTAATAAACAAAATACTTATTTTTAATCACTATATGCCTTAACTGTTGTTCCTCCAAGATCTACTGAGGAAGGAAAGACACTTCTTACTTTCACCACTGGACTAGCCACTCCCGTTCCCCTTCACAGCACCCACGCTAGCAGCACCCTGCACGACCACTCAATTTAATTGACTTAGCTAAGGATATCACTTGGCCATGACACACATACTCCAGTATGAAGATTCCTGGCTTTGCTCTGGTTTGTTTTGTATATTATCTGCTCGAAGTTTCTTTTCTCCCCATATTTTCTCATCTGCTTCTAGACGGGTATGAAGATGAGAGGCCTTAAGAAAGACTAGAAGGAAGACTGCATTCTCACCTGTGTAGTCGGAGGGGAGACTTTTCTCCTAAACACTTTTCACTTTTGTAATATTTATCTTCCTGTGTCCCTCTACTTGTCAGGTCTTTTACCAGATTGTAGTCCAGTTTATGATTCTTGGGTTTGTAGTTTGATTTCTCCAGCCCACAGTCCACTTCAAGGTCTTTATTTTTATTGGTGTTTTTGAGCTGGGAAGCTGGAATGAGATTGTCCTTCTGGAAGTCAGATAGGTTGTTCATTGTCTCCAAGTCCTGCTCTGGGTGCATCCTCATCTGCCTGATGACCATGGCTATCATGCAGAACAGTATGAGCAAAGCCACCAGCCCCACCCCCATGGATATAGCAATCCAGGGGACCGGTTTAGGAGGAAGCATAACGGGCACTGAATGAACTGGCAATTCGCAACGGCTGCCCATGAAGCCAGAAGGACAGTAGCAGACAAAGTTGGCACTAGAAAGTCCATTGTAGCACGTGCCTCCATTCTCACATGGCCCAGAAGCACATTCATCTCTGGTTTTGATGTCACAGTTCCTGCCACTGTAGCCTGGCAAGCACGTGCAGGTGTAATCGTTGATCAGGTCATGACAAGTTCCCCCATTGGAACATGGGTTTCTGGCACAATCATTGATGTTTATCTCACATTTCTGACCAGAGAAACCAGCCCGACAACGACACACGCGAATCTGACCAAGGTAAAAGCAATTACCATCTGAGGGAAAAAAAAAGTAAAATAAAAAAAAAATTAGTCTGCAATGCACTTCACTCGGAATCCTAAACCTCTCCCCAGTTAGCATTTTATACTATCTCAAGAAGAGGGAGGTTATTTTACAAAACGACTGCACATCTAAAAGTTCCTTCTAGTTTACCTAATTGTATCACCATGCCTCAAAAATATGCCCCTTCTAAATATGTAATAAAGTCAATTTAATTTACTTAATTCTGCCATCTTCCCCATCACATGATAAACTTTGTGCGTTGTTTAGTTGCATAGAAAATGCCAGTGAAAGCTCCCCCCAGCGAGAGACTAAAATTAGGGTAGATGCGGAATACAGTGGGGGAGAGGGACTAATGTATTAGAGGAAGAGTAGAGGTCAGATTGGATTTCTATCACTTCTGCACTGAAAAGCACAAACGAGTCAGAGACACGAGACATTTGATAAAAAGACTCACCATTTGCACACGGGTTGCTTGTGCACCTGTCTACTTTTTTTTCACAGTTTGACCCTGTGAAGCCGAAAGGGCAAATGCAAGTGTAGCTGGCCCCTTGTTCTTTTTCCAAGCATGTGCCACCGTTAAAGCAGGGAGAATCTATGCACGTCAAAGCGCTGTGCTCACAGTGACTGCCATAGTAGCCAGGGGGGCACAGGCAGTGATAACCGTTCTCCATATCCTGCAAAACACAACATTAAGCCACGCTTACTTGACGGCACCAAATGATATCTTGTTTTTGGTCGGCAGCGAGCAGCGTTCAGTCCCTTCTCATCCACACTCTGATGTGGCAAAAGTGACATTTGGAGAGTAAATAACTGCAGGCTGGACTGTGAAGGATAGAGCTGTGAATCGGCCGTACTCAGCGTGTAGGAGTAATCATGCAGCTACACTAGCAGAGCAGATGCAGTTGTAGGGAGCCTACAGGCAGCTTACTAACACCACTACTGTCTAATGGGATCCCCGAGGTCCTCCCACAGCAGAATGGCATGTGTTGACCTACACAGCTGCGATCAGGTCATTTATCCTCGGCACGAGAGCCCTTTTTTTCTTTACAAGAGTTTACATTGCTTTGCCATGGATAAGTCCCACCACTTAGATCACAACAAAACTGTTTCTTCTTTCCAAGTACTGTATGTCCAAGACCTTGGGAGAAGGGGACTAGGGTCTTGCACCATTAGCTTTAATCTAAACGTGCATCAGATTACATTTGATATTTATAATCGATCAGTCTTTATCAACAGGTAGCATCAATCATTGACTGGGTCCGAAAACACACTGAAACACTAGACTGCAGGAAACTAAAAATGCAGAACCTGTTTCACAGAAAGTGTTTCGGCTGATTGCCCTCAGGTTGTCTGACACTACACTCCCATAGCAGAAAGCAGAAGTTTTCTTTTATTTGCTATTAAAATACAGACTTGGTGCATTCTGTATGAACCTTGGTTTGAGAAGCTTATTTCTTACAGATCTGCTCCCTCACCAGCCTCGGATCTTGCCAAGCTCTCGTAATGGCTGCCACAGAAACCTAATGATCAGTTGACTAGTTCTAATCTAGATGATACATCTCCTCCTGTAACAGACTTCCTCCCCTGACACCTCTCGGGAAGGGTTCAGTATGATAGTTGTGAGCGTCAGTAATGAACCTGTGTACTATCGAATTCCCATTATGTTGTTACAGAACCATTTCTGAAAAGGTATACTGGGGCTTGCTTCACACAAAGACTTTACATTTAAAATGCCCTTACCGTGCAACTACCGCCGTTCCTGCAGGGATTGCTGTCACACTCGCTGATCTCATGTTCGCAGTCAACACCGGTAAAGCCAGGTTTGCATGAACACGTATAGCTGCCCTGGCCAGTGTTCATGCAAGTTGCTCCATTTTTGCATGGTCTGTGGTGAGTGCAGTAGTTCAGATCTGCAAAGATACCAGGAGTTAGAGAAAACGTCTTTGACAGCTGGGAAAAGACATTCATACAAAAACGCTTTAGTCAACAAAAAAGACAGAATTTTCAATTAAGTATTTCATTTTGCTATCAATAGGAATACTGCAGATAATTATCCAGGTTATTATCAGCAATAATCAGATGTTTCAGATTATCATTGATTTTAGATACTTCTCTACGTCCATCACTGTAATATGAGAGACCTGGCAAAAATTTAACTTTCTTAGTGCTTTGCTATACTCTCCCTTTTTTGTGTGCATAAACCCATTAGCTGCAATGGGATTTAGATGCCAAGTTGGAATACGTACTTCGTTAAGTGTGTGTTCTCTGAAAGACACGCCACGGCACTACAGACACTTTGTGCACAACACGTCACGTACTAAAACAGTGAGCCCCATCTTTAAAAGGTGTGCTCTGAGGCATGTTCTGGGGAGGCAGGGAGGAAATAAAGATGTTTTGGCTTGGAGATTTAAAGAAACACTGGAAATATTTTATTGTTTATTTACCATGCTCTGTTGTTATGAATGTTAGTAGTTTAAACTGTCTAAATGCTCTGCCAAGCTTGATGGTACTTTTTTTTTCCCCTTTAAATTTGAGACAGAGGTTAAGCACACAAGTTCATAAGACATAAGTAGAAAACCAGTATTATCTCTATAAATACCCTAGAGTAATTGGAATACAACTGGTTAATAGATAACTACAAGCAGAAAAAAACCTGCCACTTTACTTTTCCTGCTTAATTCAGACTTCGCCATCTTAATCCTATGACTGTCTTGAAAACATTTAGCTTGCTTTGAGCTCTTAATGATCTCAGTGCCAGCAGTGCATATATGGCCTTGAGGACATGACTGCTCAGCTGGCTACGGTTCAGTGATTCAATGGGTTGAATAGGTGGAAGTGGTCTGGTGTACCTTAAAATGGAACCTGTACTTTTCATTCTTGCTTACATGATTTTTCTCTCATGCTCCAGACTTATCACATGAGTTAACTTCCTTGTATGCAAAATAAGGAAGGCCCAAATGATGGTGTTTACTGCTGCTGGAAACTGTTTAGTAAATTGTTATAGTTGTACAGGGAATAAGTTAAACTTAGCTTGAGCAGGCAGAAAACTTGCCTGTTCAACACTCATCCAGGTTGTTGGGTTTTTTTCCAAGAGAAAAACTTTTTTTGCAGGAGAAAAACTGCAGCTACCAAAACGGTTTGCTTGTTTTCAAACGAAATTGCTACAAATACAAGAATTGGTATCTAAGACAGCAGTGGTACGAGCTGATGCCTATGAACATGTACCTTGCGGAAATTTAATTCTAGATCCAATGGGTCAGATTCCTTAGTCCAGTACTGAGGATTATCCAATCTAGAGCCATAAGCACAACCTTCAGAACTAACCTTGATCACAGAAGAGGCCACCCCATCCTTCATCACATATGCACTGCCATTGTGTTTTACAAGTCCCGTGGCGGCAGCCTATATGGGGAATGCATTCATCACAGTAGCGGCCTTGCCAACCAGGACGACAGCTAAAAGAAAAGTCAAATTAAAACATTAATGACATGGGAAAGAGTTTAAGCTTCTATTACAAGGTGACATTTTAACTGAAGTTCAGATTGCAATTGCCATCTACTCACATGCACTCTCCAGGCTTGTTGCAATATCCATTCTGTTCAGTACATCCAGACAGACAGATGGCTGTAAAGAGAACATAAAAAAGCAGAAATGTTTAGGTAAATACACATGGCACTACACAGAATACCCTTTTAAAAGGGCAAATGCCAGCTTTTAAAAAAATACTTTGAAAAACAGTTTTGCACTTTCAACGCTTTGTTTTAAAAATCCTCAGTACGGGGAGTTCTGGAGCAGGAGGAAGTGAACAAGGAGAGCCAACATTTGACAAATTGTCCTTTAGTTTTTCTGTTTATACAACAAACATGAACTCTTGCAACTCCTGCTAGAAAAGGAGCAAGAGGAGGCGGCTTTGGATTGTGCTAACGAAAGACTGAAAAAAACCCAGCGGGACCCTGAGCTCACAGTAGAGATTCCCACTACTACACCGCAACACCTGTCTCATCTCCTCTGGCAGCAGGAATGGTGGCTGCGTTTGTGCGGGCAAGCTGCTAGCGTTTTCACTTGGAATAGATATCGCTGATTCATATCAGCCAAGATCCCTTCTCGGCTAGCTCTGTCCTTGCTGCTAACGCTCGCAGAGGTGAAGCAGAGCCTTGGTAGTTGCAGCCAAAGGGGGCAAAGTCCTCAGCGTGCAACTTTCTGTCTCCAGGCAGGGAGCGGAAAGGTCAGCGTGAAAACATGGCCCCCAGCGCCTCCCGGGTAACCCTGCACAATGCTTTGTTACAGCCTTGTCGAAGCCACCCTGTTTTAAGGACTGACCGCAAAGACGGCTACAACCAGGGTCAGGCCAGCTGGCGGAACTGGACAAGGGGACGTGTTCTTGGGTCCCGGGTCCCTGCGTCAAATAAGCTCCCTGAAGCCCTGGGGGGCTGCGTTTCCTCGAAGGCCTCTCGGGCGTCATCCCTCTCCCGCGCTAACACCCAATTAGCGCCGACCAGGGCCTACGGAAGCCAAGGCGGGCGATGCTCCTTAACGCGCTGACGCCTCCGTGAGCTTTACAGGCCCGCCCGAAGCCCACGAAGGCCCCGGTTCTGCCCCCGGCCCCGGGGGCGCCCCCTGCCTCCGCCTCGCGCGGCCCCGCTGCCGGCGGCGCCCCGCCCCGCGCCCCCCCCCCGCGCGCCCAGCGGCGGCGCGCGCAGCTGCCGCCCGCCGGCGGGGCACTTACGCTCGGTGCAGTACTCGCCGGTCCAGCCGGGCAGGCAGGCCAGGCTGCCGTCCGCCTCGCAGACGTAGTGTCCGAAGCGGTCGTCGCGGCGCTTGCAGAGGCGGGAGCAGCTCTCGCCGTAGTAGTTCTCGCTGCAGACCACCCGGTAGGAGTAGCGCAGCTGGGTCAGCGGGCCGCTCTGCACGTCCTGCGACCAGTCCTCGCCCACCGACAGCGACCGCTGGATCGCCATCTGGCTGATGAGCCAGTCCTCCGAGGGCGGCCGGGAGCCTGCGGGAGAGCGGCCCCCGCGTCAGCGGCCGGCGGACAGCGCCCGCAGCGTCCCCCCCGCCGCGAAAACCACCCGCCCCGAGCGGCGAGGCACCCCCTGCCCCGCCGGAGAGGAGCGGAGTCCCCCCGCTCGCATATATATATATACACATATGTGTGTGTATATATACGTATGTAAGGGTATGACCCGCGCACAGAGGTGGCCACCGGGGTGTGGAGGGCGGGAGCGCTAACCCCAGCCGAGGGGGGCTCAGCGGAGGGGCCTTTGAAAGCGAGGGCTGCCGTGAAATATCCTTTTCCTCTCCGCTCAGAAAAACATCCCAAAGCCATTATTCCTTTCCAAAGGGCGGAATTCGAGCAAGGTGTAAAATACAGGAAAAGGCGGCCGGGGCTCGCTGGCAGCCTCCCGGCTTTCTCACCGCAGCCCGCCTCGCTTTCCCACGCCAAAAATAAACCGGAGGAAACGCAATTGTGTTGGAGATTAGGCCGGGGCAGAATCAAAGCGGCCCCTGATGGATATCGTTGGGGGACCGGCTCCTGATGGTGGGATAAAGCCGGCCCCGCAGTTATAGTATAAACAGCTGAGCCGGGGGCGGCCGTTAACCGTTTCGGGATGGGGGGGGGGGGGGGGGGGAGGACGGGGACCGCGAGGGGCGCTCCCGCGGCGCGGGCGCCCCCTGCCGGCGGCGCGCGGCCGTAGTCACCTTCCGGCAGGTAGTTGGCGGGCGCGTGCCAGGCCTGGATGATCAGCGAGAAGGTCCCCTGCGGGGGGGAGAAACCAGCGTCAGCCCGGCACCCCACGGCACCCCACGGCACCCCACCGCGCCCCGCCCCGCCGAGCCGCCCGGCGCCCGCCCGGGCCCCGCATCGGCACTCTCCCCGCGGCTACGCGCTTCCCTCTCTCCCTCCTACAGACCGCGGATCCACACACGCCCCCCCCCCCCCCCTTGGCTTTTATTTCTCTTAATAACACTTATTATCCCAAGTGCTTCTGGGCTGGATGCGCCTTTTCATCTCTTTTTTTTTTTTTTTTTCTTTTTTTTGCTTTAAAGGAAGTTCTGGAAATAAGTCTAAAGGCGAAAGTAGTTTGTTTACATTACAGATTAACAGCGCGCTGCGATTAGCCTTCCCTTGCCGCCCTCCCCACCATCGCCATCGGGTTTAAAGTGGAATCTCACCGGCCACGTGAAGTTAAAGGGCAACTTAATGGGGCTGTCAAATCTCTCCGTATCCTTGATGCTGAAGGAGTTTATTCCCAGAACGGGGGTGATGATGCTGCCGAAAGTGCAGGAGCCCGGGGAGACCACTGCCTGAAAATGCTTCAAACAAACGCGAAAGAAGGTCCTGCAGTGGGGGGAGCAGGGCTTCCCGCTGGCCAGAGACCCGTGGCTGTTCACGAATTCGTGCAGCTCCAGCTGGAAGACGCCAGAGCCGGACACCCTCTGCACAAAGGGGAGACACACAAAATAGCCAAATCAGACCTTACCCCGGCTTTGCCATGCAAACTTGCTTCCATCACCCACTTTACATTTCGCGAACCCTTTTTTTTTTTTTTCGGTGTGCGATTACCTGCTGCAAAATCATTAACAGAAACGTCAAGCCAAAGATGCGCAAGGCTGTCATCCTTGTGTTATTCAAGCTTCCAGTTCTTAGTGGGTTTAGTTTTCCTCCTGTATTCCTCAAATGGTCCAAGCAAGCGCTTCTCGGTCGAGGGAGAAAAGAGGCGTCACGGCGATTCTCCTGGAGCAACCTGCTCTTCCAAATATTCCCCGAGCACCAGCAGAAATCGGAAGGTAAAATCCAGGTGTCGATCCGTCCCCTTCTGGGAATTAATCCTGCAGCCAAGCGCCGACCCCTGATCGCTGTCGTCGCCTTTATAAACTCCAAAGCCGGGTGGGTTTGGTGAGAGACGCGGAGGGGAGTGCTTAGTGTGGAACCGCTCCTCCTTTCGCCGGTGCTAACAGCGCTCAGTAAATGGAAAACTTGCTTCCCTTCGAGCTGTTTATATAGTTGCCTCGCATCCTCACAAGCTCATTATGTAAACTGTCAGTCAGACTCACGGGCGATCCCTCCCCTTTTCCATCTTTCCTTTCTGGAAAAAAGAACCAAATGTTGCGGAGAGCCCTCATACCCAGAATTAATACCCTGCTGCCGCCGCCGCTGCCGCGCTGACCGCCGAGGAGCCGAGCTGATTACGGACAAGCCAAGCATCTGTTGAGATATTTACGGCGCTCGCACTGGGAGAGTTCCCTCGAAAATCAGACGCCTCTCCACAGCGCAGCTTTCCACAGCGGCCGAACAATAGAGGATGAAATGTTTAAAAAACACGCTTGTTAGTTTGTTTGTTTGTTTGTTTGCCCCCCCCCCCCCTCGATCTCTACGTGTGTCCCGTCCCCCGCTCCCTCCCTCGCCCCGGCCGCTCCCCGGGGCGGCGGGACGGGACGGGGCAGCGCGGCGCGGCGCCCGGCAGCCGCGGCCGGCGGGCAGGAGCAGGAGCAGGAGCGGCCCTGCCCGGCGTGGGCTGGCCCCAGGTAGAAAGTAAAAGTAAAACGGTGCTGGCCCGACGGGCGGGCACCTGGGACGGCCCCGCCGCCGCCTCCGGGGCGCAGCAGCGTGCTTTGGGGCGCCCCTGCGGCAGGCCCGCCGTTGCTCCTGACCCCGGCTGACGGCGATGCGCCGAAACCCACCGAGGAAGGGGGCAGCGGGGCGGGTGATGGCAGGGAGACGGGCACGGCGGGGATCTGCAGGCGCTCGGTCGCCCTTCCGAAATCGGTGGCAAACGAGCGCTGAAGCGAGGTGGCCGGGGCCGGCGGGCGGGCGGCGGGGAGGGAGCCCGGCTTTCCTGCTGCTGCCCCGGGCCCCCAAAACACGGGCAAGGGGGAGCCGGGCGCTCGCAGGCAGGCAAGCCAGGCGGGAGCGGGGGCCGCGGGCCGTGTCAAGCTGCCGGGCAGCGGGCGGTGGCGGGCTGCAGCCGGGCTGCGCTCTGGCGTGTGCCAGTAAAGCCCTTGGCCTGATTGCAGCGTGCGCTCATTGTTGGGTCGCGTGTCCCTCATTAAAGCCAAGCACAGAGAAGGCCTTTCATGTGGCTTTTTATTTCAGCTTGTTAAATGGATGGCGGCCGGGGGGGGGGGGGGGGGAGGGAGAGATAAACCCTCAGCTGTATGATAATGAGGTCTTGCCACCTTTATGCCAGCGCCCGGCTCGCAGGGCTGCGGACCTTTCCGGCGTGGATCACCTGGGGAGCAGCGCCGAGGCGCAGCGCGCTGCAAGTCGCCCTTCAGCCTCTGTGCTCTCCCAAAGGGTCTTTTCTTCCAGCGTTAATTCCCCAGCCCAGGCTCTTTTGGGGGGGATAAAGACGGAAAGCCGGGGATCTGGCTTGTTTGGAGGCGAGGCAGCACGGGGAGGGCGCACCCCGGCTACACTTCCCCGGCCGTCCCGCTTCCCCGTACGTTTCCCACAAAACGGCCGCTTTTCCTGGAAACCAGCCTTGGTCCAGGATGCGGGTAGGGCCCGTGTGCGGCCAAACGCCCGGGGTCGGGCCGGGAGGGCACGGCACGGCTTCCGCGGAGGAATAGCTGAGCTTTCCACGGGGAAAAGCCACGCACACAGCCGCCACCGGCCACCGCCGTGAACGGTGCGATCGCACCAACACGCGTGGGTGTGGGCAGGTTTAGGGAGGGGGCCAGGCCAGGAATCGGGGTCGCCGCCAAAAGGGGATTAAAACTTCTCGTGGTCCCCGCTGCGCCGGGGAAAGCCGGAGCCGGGGGGCACAAGCGCTGGCGATGTCGGGGGGCTGCACCCGCCGCCGGGCGCCCTTGGCTTGGCTCCGTCCAGAGTGGCGGGGCTGACGCCTGGGGGGTGCGTGTTCGCGCGTGTGCGTGTGCGCGGCCTCGGCGGGCACGGACGGGAGCCGTGTCCGTGATGGAGATAAACCGCGAGGCAGAGGCACAGGCGAGGAGCTCTTTTGTCTCGGCCTCGTAAACAAGTGGGAAGGAGGAATGTGTCGCCGCTGATGAACTCGGAATTTTGCAGCGATCCGCCCGGCCAGATCCCGGCTTTACCAGCAGCAGCGTCAACTGTCAAAATCAAATCTGATGCTAATAGCTTCGGTACTAAATAAAATGAGAGGCCAGATAACATCAGTGCTTGATAAATGGTAATGAGTGTCTAACCTAGGGGAACAGAAGGGCTGTGGGGCTCTTTAATTCAGTATTGAAAGGCTAGCTGGGTACTGCAGGCTCTAGCAGATGTTAGTATGTGTGTGTTTTGATTTTTGACTTGTATTGGACGTTTATTAGGCTAACCAGAGCCACCCCACGCATGGCCACTTGGTCCAGGCACCATCTGGCACAAGCAGGGCGGCGTGCAAGAATAGGGCCTCGCTCGGGTGCTGAGGATCCACAGGCAGCATCTACCATATGGACCCGGAGCTAATGTAGGTTAAAGCAAGACAAGCTGATCTCTGCTTTTCACAGCTCCGCCAAAGCTCTCTGCCCTCCTGGCGGCGTGCACCTTGGCGGCTGGGGAAGCGCTCCCACCTCCGCCTTCCCCGAAACCGGGCGAGAGGGGCGCAAGCCCCCCGAGCGCTCCCCGGCCCGCTCGGCCGCCCTTGGGTGGCCGCTATTTTTCGAGTCAAACTTTGCACCTAGTTTCGCTTGTTCCCGGCAGGAGCAGAAGTCGCTCCAGCTCCCCACGCGTCGCCCCCCCCCAAGCCCCAAATATTTTCAGAAGCTCGAGTGAGTGGTGCAAAACAGACCTAAAATCCTCCTCGAAACTCCAGGGCATTATTTTGATTGCAGCTATAAAAAGAGCCCGTAATAAAATAATAACCGGGGAATACAATAAACCACCTGCTGCATGTTGACACACACTCACACGGAGTTCAGGTAAAAAAGAAAAAAAAAAAAAAAAGTCGCATTAATAGCATCAAACAGCTGAGCCTGAAAGTCGTGCGAGAGCAGGTCAGAAGCGCAACTCCTGCAAAGCTCTTTCCTGCGCCCGTCGCGCCATCCCGGGCCGCTTCGGAGAGCGACAGCGCAGCGACCGCCCGCAAGAGCCTCGGCTCGTTCCGAGGGGCGCCTGTCCTCGGGGTGGGGGGAGCCGAGCCCGCGGAGCCCCTGGCTTTGCCGAGCGGCGGCAGCGGGTGCCCGCAGCCCCCGCGGGGCGCCGGGCAGCGGCCGGACGTGCCCGGTGGTCGCCGCCTCCCCATCCCTCCCGCTCCGCTCCCCGTCTCTCCAGCTCGCTTACTCGAGGTCAGGGCGCTCCCCCCCCCCCCATCTTTCGCGCCCCATTTGCTGCCGGTTTATCTCCGGGCTGGCCCGGCTCAGCATACGCGTGGCCAGGCCAAACGCATCTCGCTAACGAGACAACGTTAATTAATTCCGGGCGGGTGAAAGTTGCCAGCCTGCCCGGGCCTTCCCTCCCCCCGAGCCCCCGTGCCAGGCTGCCCTCCTCCACTCCCGGGGGGGCGTCCAGCGCCCCCCGCCCCGGGATGTGCCCGACCCCCCCCACGGCTCCTTTCTGCCACCCGTGTCCTGCTGCTCTCAGGCTGCAGACGTCGGGGATGGGAGGCTGCGAAGGGCTCAGTATGGCCCGCGCAAACCCAGCCGGGAGCACCTGCATCGCGCCTCCCGCCATCAGCCCCGCTTTTCTCTCTTTCTGATAGCTCCGTATTTTCGAACCTGCCCGCCCGACCCACGGGGGAAGCTCCCGCGGGGGTGGGTCTTTGCGTGAGGGGCTCCCGGTAATGTCGCAGCCACCGGGGGCTTTCCGGTAATGTCGCAGCCACCGGGGGCTTTCTGCGTGGCTTCTGCTGGGCTGCTTTCAAGGTCCTGCAGATACAGAGCACCTGTACCTGCAGCCGGGGCAGGACCCGCCTGGTGCTCCGGCCACGCCGTGGTGCCACCCGGGGTTTTTGGAAGGGGACACGCCCGAGCTGGAGGGCGCCCCTGCCTCCCCGGTGTCCCAGGCTGTCCCCTAAGGCAGCACGAAGCCACAGCCAGGCTGGCCTGGCTTCCCGGCCGGGCCAAGGCTGGGGGAGTCCCGCGTCTTCGCCTTCCCCCTAAACCTGGGGGAAGAGCCCCCCGCCGCGGCCCTTCCCTGTGCCGGGAGAGCGGTGCGGGTGCCCGGGCCCCCGCGGGGGCACCGCCGCTCACGCCAGTCGCTGCCCCCCGTCCCCCCCTTCTCCGCACTCATTTTGGAGCGGATCGGGGGGCCGCGGAGGCGCGGGGCGGCGCAGCAGCACCTTCGTGCCCTGCAGCCGCCTTTCCCGGGGAGCCGGCCCCCCTTCTCCCCCGGGGCCGCGGGGTGCGGGGCGCCGAGAAATCCCTCGCGAAGTGGCTGCTCGCACACCCAGAGCCCCACGGGCTGCTCCGCGCCTGGTCAAATTCGCCGGTCAGGACAGCACCCCCAGCGCCTGCACGAGTGGGCTATTTTATTATGCACCTTGCGCGCCTCTCTCGGTAGCGTTTCTGCTGTCTGGCTCTGCGGCTCGGGGCTGGCTCCGCTGGTCGCCCTGTTGATCCCTTACTTAGCAACTCGCCCATTTATTCAGTGCTCGCCAGCCACAGCCCCACTTCGTGAGCCGGATTCCCCGATGGCTTTTAAACTGCTTAGCTAGAAAGTTGCGCATCGATTCAGCGCTGACACACGCCGAGAGCCTCTAAGGAAAAAAAAAAAGAGAGAAGAAAAGAAAAAAAATCCCCCTTGCTTGTTTTGTTTCTGCCTAAATGTCCATAGCGTGGAGCATCCCTCCAGGGAGCGCCGCTCCGAGGGGTGTTAATGTGGTCGATTTGGGGTACAAATGTTTGGAAATGTTTCCCGATTTGCACAGAAGGAGGGGGGATTTGCAAACTGTTGCTGCCACATGGCTCCTCCAGCCTGCCCATTCTCATTGTAATGAGGCCGGCGCGTGCCTCATCTGCCGCGGGGGCGCTGCCACGGGCCGGCCGGCCACGCCGCGTGACAACTGGGGCGGCGCGGCGCGGCCACGCAGCGCCACGCACCCGCGCGGCGGCGGCGGCGGCACCCGGGGCGGCGGCGCACGGCGGGGTGAGGCCGGGGCCAGGCGGCGGGCCCGGGCCGGGCGCCGCGCTGCGATCCCCGCGGCCCGACCGGCCTTTGTCGCCCCGCGCCCGGCCCATAAAAATACGAACATTTCTCTTAAAGGCTGTAACGATCACTATTGAGTCTCTCGCTACAAATCGATGGCTTCTTTTCCATACAAATGCCTGCTTACGCCTTTATGTTCTCCATCTGTTTGTAGCTAACACCTGCCATTCAATAAATCGATTTGGCCATTTAATGTAACAGCTTCCCGGGACATTTTTTCATGCCAGATGCCACAGCAGCTCCAAACCTCTCCCCCAGCCCAGCGCCCCACCAGCACAGCCGCCCAGCCCGGGGCTTCGCCTCGGCAGAAACCCTCTGCCGGGGCACGGAGCAGAGCCGGGAAGTGAAGAAAACATTAAAAAGTGCGCTTTTTAAAAAAATTATTGGGGTTTTTTTTACACTAACCCCACCGATCTCACCACCTTCTTTAACGCTGCAGTTTCCGAACGCGTGGGGAGCGATGTCCCGGCTGACCCACAGCCCGCTGGCAGGTGTACGCGTGGCGCTGGGCTTCCTGCGGGTCACAAGCGTCGGAGCAGTTTGTGACATTTTTGGTTCCCTTTTATTTTACTCGCTGACAGATACTTTGCACGTTTTAAGGGATTTCGTGTTTTAAGGACACAAAGACACTCTGCCTGCATGGTTTATCACCCCACGGCATGGGGCAAGGCTGGCTTGGGCCTCCCTCAGAGGGACCTTGTGGGATGAGGGGCCCCATCCTTCTACTTGCTCCGCGGTGGGGGGGGCAGCCCTGCTTGAGGGGCCACTTTGCTGGGCATCGGGGCTGAGCCCCCCCGGGTCTCTGAGCTGCAGCAGCAAGAGCAAAGAGAGGCCGGTGCTCGCCCGTGGGCTGCTCTGCCCCACGCCGAGGCAAACCTGGGGTTTCCCTCTGGCTGCCCCACAACGTGCTGCGCCAGGCTGGGCTGAGGGAGAAAGGTGGAGCTCCCTAGATGTCGCCCCGCAGGTCTCAGGGGAGGGAAAACAGCGTCGCTGGGGATATGAGAACGTGGAGTGAGTAATACAGCATGGGGAAGTTACGGGCAGTTTCCTCATGGAGGAAGGGAGCAGCGCCGGGCTGGCCGAGTGCCTCCGGAGGAGGCGATTTTGGTACTGCTGGGATTTTTTTTGACTGCATTTGCTGTATAATTTATTGTGCTACGGGTGCCTAGAGCCTTTGAGAGGTGCCTTTGAAAGGCACCTTTATTGCTTTAAATCTGAATAAATACATAAAATGAAACGTGTAATACAAAAAATAGCTATAGATATGTACGTATTTCAGCTCTGTGGGTCTGTTTCTTTCTTCATTAATTCAGTGCAGGCCTTGGATACCATTTGCAAATGCACCTGGCTGTAAAAGTCTAATTTCCTTTGGAAGTCAGCAAGAAAGTCATGCAGTCATTTGGCACTTTCACCTCAGATAGCTGGATAAAATTGGGATTTCTCATAAAAAGCACCCTGGAAGCTATGGCTGGAACTGAGAGTAGGTACCTGGGAGATGACCAAATCTTTCTCTTTTTTTGAACCTCAGAGATGACAGGGTGAGATTGACAGGAGGAAGTTGGAGGGGATGGAGATGTCTCAGTTGGAGCAGAGGTTCCCACGTTTTTGTTCGTATACAAGTCATGTATAGGTCAGCGTTCATGGATGGGACACTGGCTGAAGCAGCATAACGAAACAAGTACAGGCTGGCTTCTTAAAGGGGAAAAATTCCCTCTGCAGGCTCCATAGTAAATGTCCCATGGGCCAGGCTTTGGGAACTCCTGCCTCAGAAGGTCTGTGTCTTCAAACAGATGGCCGGGCAGCCCTCGGCTACTTAGAATATGTTTGGGGCTATATTATATAGCACTGAGTAAAGAGATCTGTCACAGAAAAACAGTAAAAGGCAGTTTTAACCCTTCCCCCGGGGAGTGGCGTGGATCCACGCTCCGCCTGTGTGACCAGTCCCTCCTCTCCCGTCCCCCATACGGAGCCCACGGGATGTTTGGTAGGGGCCCAGCATTGTGGCGCTCGCTTCAGACAGTCGGAGGAAGAAGCCTCAGACCTCTGGCATGTGAGATTTGGCAGAGCAAATCCCGGAGTCGGAGGCGTACGGCCTCGGCGCAGCCACCGCGCAGGCTGTCCCAGCGGGGCAGGACCGAGAGCAGAGCGGAGCGGGGCGTTGGGAAGTGCTTCTGGAGCAGCCGGAGGTGCATGGCATCCAACCCTGCATCCATCAGAGGTTGATGACACGCTGTCACCCCGCTGGTATCTACCTCCTCCAGGCTGGTCCCTCCTAGCAGGGGATGTGCTGCCATCAGGCGTGGTGGTTGCACCCGGTTCTTGCCGAGCTCTTCTGCTTTCCTCACTCTCCTGGTAGCCCCGTGTTGGGCAGAAGCTGTTGAATGCCCGGGACTGAATTTCTGGAGAGATGTGGAGGCCAGTGCTGGCAGGAGAAGGTCTGTGGGGCTCAGTGGAGTTGCACCTGCTTGTGCACCAGGATAAGCTGCAGCAAGGCAGTTGTAACTTCTCAGGCACTGGTAAAAGTTAAAGGTATTTAAAATACAGCTGGCCACTTAAGTAAGAAAATCTGTTTTAAAGTCCCTTCACTGGAGGTAAAACTTGCTAATGACTGAAGAGAGAGAAAGACCATCCTGACTTTTTATCCGTAGCATTTATATTTATTTCTAGTAAAAAAGATTTTAACCAGGAGCAGCTGCTTCCACAGCCCATCAAAAGCAATCCTAGATTGTCCAGATGGAGTCACTCAAGACAGAGACATGAGCGAGGGCTGCCACCGGCTCCAGGATTTCTGGGTTTGTCCTATTTTAAGAAGATCTCACATCCTGCAAACACTGCTTATGGGAAATGATTGGATGCAGAAATCCTAGTGGGGGCCCATGAGGCAGCCTCATGCAGAGATGTGGCGATGTGGCATGCTGACATTTTGACATAACGTGGTGATGATTTTATGCTAGCATCAGCCCTCCAAGAGGAAAGTAAATATGTGACATATTGTTCAGGGAAACAAAACAAACCAGACAATGAGGTCCTGTGCCCAGTGACTGATGTAGCCTCTGCAGGCCCATGCAAAACCTCTTTTCCTTTGTGATCTGGGGATGCTGGGAGAATGAGTGCATCAGGGTATCCAATACCCATCCCTGGCCCATCCAGCCCTCCTCGCTTTTTGTCTTTGTGTGCGGCCATGCAGGGAGCAAACACAGAGCACCCGCTGCGTTTCTATTGTTTCTCCTGTCTAATGGCCCTACTTAGCCATGGAGGAGCGGGATGGATTTGCGCCTTGCGCACATTGTTCTTGGGGTTCAAAAGAATACTTAAACTAGAGCAGTAGTTAGTATGACAATGGAACAGAAATGAACATTCACTCCAGTGGCTGTGGATGGCACAGGGGCTTAGATAATGGGACAAGGGAGAAGAAAATTAATGAATCTGTCTGTCTGTCTGTTGACCCATCAGCATAAATATCTTGTCAGTCATATGTGACAGCGGATCTAGTTGGCTGGTAAGAGCTACGCTTGCCCGAGCTCCCGGCTGTATTCTTTAAATCAATAGTTTCATCAGGTAATTTAGCAGACTGAAGCAAGCTGGTACTTGACCACATAGTGAGCCCCAAGTGGATGAGCAATAAACGCTTCATCTGTGAGTGTTAAATGATGCAAAACAAGGGTACACTGAGGGCAGGGGTAGCAGCCCTTGGACAGACATGGAGATGCTCCTTCACAGCCTACACAGGAGCCTTTCTTGAGCTGAGCAACCGTGGGGACTCCCCGTCAGGCCCTTTAACGCTCTTACACAGGGCTGTGCTGCCACCCTTAGCCAGCAGGGAGGGATCAAGAAGTCTTCTGTCCCTGCGCCTTTTGCCAGCCGCTGCTTAACGGGGGCAACTACTAAAGTCTCCTCAGGTGACCACATCACCTGCGGGAGGGCAGACAGCAGCATCCATCCCATCCTGGAGGGGATGCAGCTGTCACGATGGAGGGATTAAACAGTTGGGTAAGGCTGACGTGCTGTTTTGTTCAAGAGCCTGGAGTGAGGCATGGGGCCATTCTCTGTGGTTCTTCCTCTACGTACATACACAAACCCAGGGTGGGAACCCCTTCTTCTCAGACCTTAGGGTGGGATTTGTCTCACCTTGCTTTAGCTGTGTGATAGGTATATAGGCTACATTAATTATCTACATTTCCTCTTAAGTCAACACTGAGAGACGGGACCATATCCCTCATCCTGGGAGGAGACTCTGTGCTAGACAGGGTGAATCACCATCTGCAGAAACCCTTCTCTCTCCATTGACTCCAGAGGAACCTGCATGACTAGATCAGGTGAGAGCCCTAATTTTTAGAAAGCTAAAGTGAGGTGGGATTAATCCCTTCCTCAGCGCCTGGGTAGAGCAGGGACGATGTGGTTTGCCCTGATGCACGGCAGCCTGTGGCAGAGCTGAGAGCAAAGAGTGGCGTCTCTGAGCATCTGCCACTGGCCAGTGCTTGGGATGTCTGGCTGCGATTAGGATCGGGGGTGTCCCAGATTCTGTCCCACAATCCTTATGACAAAACTTGCAGAACTAGCTAGAAGGTATAAAGAAATACAGCCTTGTAGATTGCTTGCATTTTGACGCTCTTTCCTTTGAAACCTTCCTTATGCTGCAGCAGGACACCTGAGTAAGAGGCATCGCTGCAACCCAGAAAGGGGGCAAGCTGGGGTAGCTGGATTAACCCAGGCATCTGTACCACAATCATGGTGCTGAATGGATTAATTGGTAAAATCAGGTTGTGCACTGAGGACTGGATTTTGAGCACCCTTTCAACTTTGGGGGAAGGAGAGTCTAATGCAAGATTCTGTTTTAGGCCCATTCCTAACAAAATGTGGAGCACTGCAGCAAAGGTAGAGGAAGGAATGTTTCAAATGACATATCCCACAACTAATGAACTCTTTGTAGGTTACGGAGCATTTCCATCTTATTGTTTATACATTCAGAATGCTCCAAAATAGATACTGTGATGAATCAATAGCTTTTAAAATATGTCTGGGTTTTATTAATTCATTAGGGGATCTCATAGTTAACCCTTGAGTAATCAGCTTAAAAGCAGAAGGCAGATTTACTGGCATACGGTTTTACATGGACATTTTGCTGGTCAAATGCCAAGATATATGACAATTTAGATGTCCATTGTGTTTATTATCTAGGATCTAGCAGAAGCTTTAGCCTTCAGTCTTGAAACGTACGCAGTGGCAGGTCAAGTCTTTGGAGAACATCACCAAACTGGGATGCTTTATCTCATGTGCTGGGAAACATTTTATTCTGTTCATGATGAATTGCTCAGTGAAGGCACTTTACACAATATATTGTACAACTGCTTGTTTTGGTGCCTGCTTGTTTTCCCGTTTAAGAGTTTTGGCCACATTTTCATGTTGTGTTTCATTTCATGCTTGCTGCAGCCCCCCTGCAGACAAGTGCTGCTTCTTGTCTCCTTTTAGAAACAATTCACAGCTGATTAATTTCTGCTAACTCTTCAAATTGATGAAAACAGTGAGCATTCATTTGCAAGAGCTGATTCCAGCTTTAAAGTATTCCTAGATGTAGCTTTTTTATTTGATATTTTTGGCAAGGCCTTTATGAGCCTTTTTGCTGGTCGTTTCCCATTCCTTCTCTCATCAGACATGGTAGCAGGAGTTGGAATGGGAGGGTAGTCTATGTCCTGTCGCCTTGAATTTTAACCACCACGGTATCTGCTGTTTCTCAGACCAAGTGTAGATAATAGGGCAGAAAAATCACCAGGGACAGCTTCCCATACGTTAGCTCTCCAGCAGTGACTGCCACCAGTGGAGCTCTAGCAGGGAAGCAACGACAGAAGATGCGGGAGATAAAAGTCTGGCAGGGAGATGACTGCTAGTGCAAATTCTGCTTTCTCCCTCCTGCCTGTTTTTCTTGCCTGGGGGGGACGCAGTTCACTGGTACACTTAGGGCGGGTAGCACAGGAGCCGTATAATCCCATAAAATGTCCTCTCTGATGGACCTGTTTCAAAGTGTCTCTTCATCCTCAAACAGTGGGGAAAGGGTTAAAGATAGGAAATATATCCACCTGCTAATGTGGTTCGCGTGAGGCTCTTAATGAAGGTGGCATCACTAAGCTCACCTGAGGGAAGGCAGCCCTGCCAGGAAGCTCTTCCTAAACCCAGGTGCAGGTGTTCCTCATGATGGAAGATACTGTGCTGACCTGAGCTCCGTTGTTAGCCAGCGCTATAGCAGGGTAAGAGTGGTGAGTTGGAGAGAGACAAGCTGTGCGACAGGAACGAAGCTTAGCCTTGGTCTGTTGCTGGTACAGTTTTGCTTGGAGTTTGCAGCTGAGGTCGGAGATTGTGGGATGTGCTGGGTGTTTTAAGGGGAGAATAAGCACCGGATAGGTAAGGTGATGTTGCCTGTAAAGATCTCAGCATAAAGAATGAAGGAAAGCTGAAAAAGGACATAAGAATAGAGGAAAAGGAGAAAAAGTATGGAGTTACTTTCTTTGTATGGTGCGGAGGACGTGGGGCAGAGGGCAGGGGACTGGGTCTAAAGAGGTGCCCAGGAAGCCTGCTTTAGCACCCAGACCTACGATATCCCAGGCACGGGGTATCTGCTCTTCTGAAGGCAACAGTTTGGGAAAAAACTAGCCACCAACTGCACGCCTCTGCTGTGCATTGGTTGGCACCAGTTCTTAGAACAGGTTCTTAGCTCTGACTCTTGTTTCTCTTCCTATTTACCAGATAGGCAAATTGGTGAAATCAAGCTTGATCTTAAAATTGCTATTCACGTAACTTCTAACTGTGCAGTCATTCAGAGGCAGGCAGCAAGGGTGACGAGAAGATTCTTAGAAATCACCGTACTCCGAGTGACTGCAGCCCGGATGAGGAAACGCCAACAAAAGCTGCTGTACAAGTACAATACTTAAAGAACAGGACCTTTCTTAGCGAAACATAGCAACGGTCACAGTATGGTTGAGGTTTGTGGTGTATCAGTACCAAAGTGGTTTCAGTTCACTCCTAAAATAACAGAGATTGATAAGTTTTGTTGCTTAGAAATCTGCTGAAGAGTCTAAGCCTTGTATTGCTGTGTACTCCAAAGCACTCCTAACAACAGATTCAGTGCTGCCGTATTTTTTTTGTAGTGCTTTGTGTAGAGCTTAGCTAGCCTGGAAATGTGCTGCCCATAATCCTATCAGGTACTGTTAAACCAATGAAAGCGGTCACCAAATTCTGTGTCCATGGGTCACAGTTCAGAGCAGGTTCCTGTGATGTCCCCAAACTCATTCTTCTTGAATTCAGTGCTGCTGGGAGATTTTGGAGACACAGCTTTACAGGCTGATACTTGCTTTTTTACTAATGGATCCACTACAGCACAAGCAGTATCAGTGCAAGCTATTCTGTGCTGCTCATCTGATGTTTCTTCATGTCAACATGGAGGGGTAGCCAGTAGCATGAGAAAGTTTGTACTACACCCATCAGAAAAGATGCTTGCAGGCTTTGCGTGTGGATCGATATCCATTGGCAGTGAGGCAGAAACCATCCCATTCATTGTATGCAAGATGGGTAGTATGTATAGATGGCAGTGACTTTTGGTCACTAACATGTTGGGTGGTGACCTGGAGAGAAGCCACAAGTCACAAGCAGTTCCCTGAGCCAGCAGGCCCTGCTGGTGATGTTGCCAGCGACGGGTGAGTTGCTGATTTCCAGCAGTGGTTAGGCTTGGAGGTTGCACTTCAGAAAGCCTGAGGGTTGGATGAAATGTGGAGCTCTCAGTTGCTAACAGATGAAAGTGAATTTACATTGCTTTGCCTTAAAGGTTAGTAAGTCACAGAAGCCATTGCTGTGTTGGAAGTCCTTGAAATTCAGAGTGCAAAGTTTGTATCTGTGCCTGGTAAAGTCACGTAGGGTTGGTCAGAAGGTACTTGACTCCCTTTCTGGAGTTGTTGTCTCTATCCTGTCCTAACATAGTGCCACAGTAATGGGAAGACTTCCCTTGGCTGAGCTCAGGGCAGTGTTCCCCATCAGGATTTGCACTGTTAGATCCTATTACTTTCCTCTTCTCCATCTAGGTGAGATCTTACTGTTTGGGGCACTGGACTGCCATTGCCTGCTACTGGGACATCCGCAGAGGTAGGGCATTTGGGCAATAGGGAATAGAGCAGCTCCAAGCAGGGTGTAAACCTAATTCAAACATGCAAATCAGGATCAATGTTTTGCATTGATCAGAGGGGTTTTTTTTGAGGTTTGGAAGAGTTTTCCCTAGGGACCCAGCTCTCCAGTGCCCGTGAGTTAGTGCTGAAAGCTAGTCTGGTGAAGGAAGCTATTTCTGTAGAGACGAGATAACGGCTGACCACTTGTGCCAGCTTTTTGTCAGGAAAGCAGCTCACAAATCAGAGAAAACTGAAGGATGAAAACTCTGGGAGCAATGACTGCTTTGCTGTGGCCACTTCCCTGTAAATCAGGTGTGTGGACATGTGGGAGCATGCGTGCTAGTGTTTAGATGAGATTTCTTGATTAGACCTATCGCTAACGTATGCTTTCTCTCTCCCCAAACCAGGGAGTTGCTTTAATAAGTTGTCAGAGGTTCATAGATATGTGACGATTTCTGCGGAGTTTGGTTGTGAGCTTGCTGGTAACACCTAACGCTGAGTATCTGTCTGTTCTTGATGATCTCTCACTCCAAACGCATAGAGAGACCTTCACCACATCAATGCTATGTACACATCCATGCTGAAAACTCGCTGCCCTTCCGGGACACTACTAGATTTAACTACATGGTTATAAAAGTCCTTCCCTTGCTCCGTGCACAGGCAGGGCTTGAATCCCAAGTGACATTTGATGGCCCCGTGTTATAGAATCATAGAATCGTTCTGGTTGGAAGAGACCTCGAAGATCATCGAGTCCAACCGCTAACCTATCACTACCAAGTCCACCACTAAATCATATCCCTTAGCGCCACATCTAAATGTCTTTTGAATACCTCCAGGGATGGTGACTCCACCACCTCCCTGGGCAGCCTGTTCCAATGCCCAAGAACCCTTTTGGTGAAGAAATTTTTACGAATATCCAATCTAAACCTCCCCTGGCGCAACCTTCCGTTATGAGGAAGGTGGTCACTTCTGCCCACCGAAACTGTGAAGATCTTGATAGACCAAGCTTTCTTGTGCTTGCTGTCATTTTCATGCCTGCCTTTGTGAACGGGCAGGTGGAATGTCAGAAGACTTTAGGACAGGAATTGGGGATGAAACTCAACTGCCTGCAATTTGGATCTGCAATATTGTCATCTCTGGAGCTCTGCACAGGGCTCTGGTCCCTCCAGCCGTAGGAAAGGGCCACAGAATGTTTGAGGACACAGAGCGGTGGCTCCATCCTCATCTACCAGTGGTTGGGTGAGGGACCTGTTAGAACACACACTCTACCAAATCCAAAGACAAGGCTTGAACAATGCAGTTACTGGCAATATATATGACCCTGGACTGATACGATGAGAAGAAGAGACTGTTTGGTTAGCTCAGTGGCATCTTTGCTAAGTAGACAGTAAATGAATGTTTAACTGGAATTATATCTTTATTGCTTCTGTCCAGCCAGACATTAAAAATGTAGGAAAGCACGGGAATAAACAAGAGCCGCCCATTTCTTTGGTGCATTGCCACCCACACATCTCTACACCCAGAGGCAGTCATAGGCTATTCGTCTTTACAGGAAGTTCCCTTTCACTCCCCACCTACAAGCCCTCTCGCTCAGCCCATTAACCTGCTTTATCTGAGTCCCACTTGTGGCATGATACAGCTATTTTAATAATAGCTGTAGGAGGCTGATATTACCTTGAGATTACGGACGTGTTCTTATCATCTGGTGATCCCAAGGAAGAGTTAAACTGGAGTGTGACTTAGAGGAACTGAAAGCGGGCTGTGTGCGCTCATTTATCGTAAATGAGAAGTTTGCTGAAAAAAGGTGGATCGTCTGTGAGTCAACACCTTTACCTGCTGTCCTGGTGTGTCATGCGCTGGCATTTGCCCGGCTGTGCAGGAAGGGCCGCATCCTTGTTCCCCGTATGATTAAGAGAGCTGCCAGCAGGCAGGGTAGTACTGAAATACGTACCTCACGTGGCTGCGGTCCTCGCCTGTGTGACTGTACGTGGCAGGGCCGCAGGAGCCGGGTGCGTGTCTCGCGGCTCCCCGCTCTCTGCAGCACTGCCATCCTGCTGGCCCTGCCCTCCCTGGGGGCTGCCGGGGTCCGGGTGCTCCCGTGTCTCGGGCTTTCCTGCTTCGCCTGAGATCAGGAGTGTTAGCCTGGAGCCGCTTTCCTGAAAATGCCCTAGGGAAACAGCCCAGTGCATAAGCAGGGTCGCACATCGTGTGTCCTGTAACATGGTCCTGTGGCCTGAGACCAAGCCGCGGTGCACGGCTTTCTCCAGCCTCCGGGAACAGATACGTGTCCCCCGGCCAGGAGGCTGAGTGCCGCTGCCTGATGCACCCTCAGCCCGTGCCCAGGCCAATGGTGGAGCTTTTGGGGGAGATGAGCTGTTGCACATCAGCTATACAAAGAGGGTTATGCTGACATTGCTTTGCTGGTAGCAGAGGAACAGTGATGTATGTACAGTGGATCAACGGATGCGTGGTAACCTTTTCTGCTTTTTAGCTCTACCTCCAAGGAGAAAATTCACGCTTTTCTTTTTGCAGTCGCAGAAACGCAGCTGGCTCGGCCAGGGCCCATCAGAATATGGTTTTGTTGACTCAAGATTATTCATTTAGCAGATTTCCGTTGGAGCTGCTCACAAATGTGGGAATTGCTGGGTTAATCTTCATAAAAGATAGAAAAATTGGCAGCAGAAGGAATTTTTGAAAAAGCAAATTAAAGTAAAGGAAAGAAGCGGGTGTGAAGTAAAGTATTTGCAGTGGATTGTTTTCCTTTCTGAGCTAGCAGAGAATGTAAGGGTATTTCCTGGGGAGAAGAATGTCACATTTAGAGGTGTCCTTCCTTTGCTAATAGAGAGGTGAAAATCCCTAACAGTTAAACATTTCCAGCTCAAACATGCCCATTACTGGCAGAAGAGGCTCCGTGATTAGTATTTGCTGGCCCTTTGGACCTTCAGTTTAGTTCCCACATACATTTAATTTGCCGCAAAGAACAAAGTTGCAGTACAAATGATGAAGGAAGTTTTTCCAAATCGTGTTATTGTTTTGCATGTGCCTGAGTAATTCCTGTGAAGAAGGAAACATGAACTAATATTACATATTTATCGCACAGCTCAGAGAATGCTGTGGCTGTTGCCAGAGGAGATTTCTGTTCATAAACCTGCCTATTGGATTTTTCCCATGAGAAAGGATTTTCTAGGTGGCAACTCGGTTCAGCGCCCTGCCCCGTCGAAGTCGCTTTGAGAGCAGCTGAGCTCTGGGGAGCAGAGCATGCCGCACTGCTCTTGGGGCATCCTGAGGATCTTCATGCTACAGCAGGAGCTTTAGGTCCAAAGGATAGAGCGAAACTTCTGGAGGGAAAGGGTCAACAACATATGAAATGAAACGAAACCAGATCAGTAGATCTCTGTCATCTCCCAAGTCTGAGCAACTAGGTCAGGGCATAGCCTTTTTGGCAGACCCTTTGAGTCTGGTAGACCCTTTGAGTCTGGTAGACCCTTTGAGTCTGGCAGACCCTTTGAGTCTGGTAGACCCTTTGGCAGACTCTTTGAGTCTGGTAGACCCCTGTCTATTTGCCATGTCTCTTCATCCCTTATAATGCAAGCAGAAACAATTTTTTTTTCTGTCATTATAACAACATTAATCTCAGAACTGGCTTCAGGACCTGGAGGAAGAGATGCAAGGAGGTTCTTCGGGCGTCTTGCAGATGTAGCTGTTATGCTTATTTGAAGAGGGCAGATGCGTATCTGAAGAGGGGTTTTAGAGCTTTTGGCTTTCACTGCTGCAGCCAGCTGTTCTTTCTGGTCAGCTTGGACAAGTCTATCTTCAGCTTAGTTTCAAGCCTAATTTGCAAAGAAAGGGCAAAATATCTACCGTTTTCCTTAACGGGAAGGTTCTGTATGTTCCTAGGTCCCTCACGTCTTGCAGGGGGTCTGGCTTTGTTAGTATCAGGAGTCTTGAGAGATGGCCTTACACAACCTGGAATGCCACTGCTTGAGAAATGTCTCCTACGTGAGGTCTCCAGTATTTCTGACTCCCTTCTGAGCGTGTGTGCCTGTGTGCATGCATGGGAGCAACACCCTCAAAACTTCCGAAGCTGAAGTTTGCGTTGAGCGTATGGAGGTCTCTTATTGAAAATCACCCTTGCAATTTAATGTGTTCAGCACAGTGCTGCACAATCTACAAAGCTTCTGTCCCGGTCTGGACGTCCCTCTGACTGAGGTGCTTTGGGAGCTGAGTTTATGATTGTGCCCATTACAGAAAGATCATCAGCCGAGTGGTCGGGGCCGGAGCTGAATGGCGATGGGTTTGAGCAATGTTGGTATTTGGAGGCAGGACCAATTCAGATTCCGGATTTCAAACACTGGGTGTGGAACGTGCAAGACAGTTTTTAATCAGCCTTCAGTCCATTGTATTTCTCTCATTAATCCTTCTGTGCAACTAACCTTTGCAGTAGGTGAACTTTTTCCTTTTTCCCTTGTCACACATCTAGGTCCCACTTCGTGCCCATTCTAATTATTAGTGAAATACAGCATCTTTACGATGCCCTGGTAGTCCAGAGACTCCAGTCCGGGGCAGGAAATTCCCATCATTAAGGGTTTGCTGAGCGCTCTCTCTCTCGAAAATGACATTTACTAATTACATCATTTTGATGTATATGATACCCAAACCAAACATGTTATAAATTAGCAAAAGCTCATTTGTTTCATGAAAAGTATTGTTCTTCTTTTATTCAATGACCTTTTTGTTCCTCTACATCCTGGACCAATCAAGTGCCGGTGCAGTCGCTGACTTCTGAGCACAGACAATAGCTTATTCCGTCTATTCTGTTCAGATGACTGTAGGAATAGGCAGTCACTTTGTCATGTGGAGACTGGAGGTTGTATAAAACCCTTTTTCCCACCATTTAGAGAGAGTCTGAATCCTGAGAGGAAAACCCTGTCATAATAATAATAATAATCCAGAAGCTAGAGCCCATTGAAGTTTTCTCAGCTTTATGATTTGGGTGGGGTTGGAGTGCAGCCCTCCCCGGCCGAGGCTCACTTGAATTTTGAGAGCTATAGCATGGATTGGCTTTCTGTGTTTCTAGCAACAGGTTGCGTTTTTTTTTCAATCAGCTTTATATGCAGTTTCCACAGCAAAACTCCAGCGCTCGCAAATGTAGCAGGTCCAGGGGCTGACTGGTGCAAGCCTGTTGCTTTCTCCTCCAAACCTTGCGGGACAGGGAGTGCCTTTCTCCTGCGCGCTCATCGAGTGGCCCAGCACGACGGTCCTGGGCTGGACTGGATGCCCTCTGAGCGGCTGTCATGCAAACACACAGCCATCGCCGGCCACCTTCTTAATGCTGCAGCGCCTGTTGCGCGTTACCGAGGCATGGCAGAGGGCTCTGCTCCAGATAAAGCATCCCGTGGGAAATTCCTCTGGGAAGGCTCCGGGCCAGGGATGGAAGGAGCAGGGTGATGGGGGAGCTGTCACCGTAGCAAGTCCTTAGGTGCCTTCTGCAGTGGCCTCAGCGACCGCCACCCCGGGCCTGGGGCAGGGGAGGTGTGCTGGGGAAATGCAGGTGGATGATGGCAGGGGCCACCGTTGTGCCAGGAGCTCTGCCTGGCGGTGTCTCGTACCATCCTCGCACCGGGGCACCTCGTCCACAAGATCCCCATGGCCAGCCAGAGAGGAGCAGTGGCCGGTGGGACCTCTTGGGCAAGGTCAGAGCTCGTGGCCACCCCGTACCCGCAGCCTGCGCAGCCCCAGTCCGCAGCAGCCCCTTGCCATGCCAAAAGGTCCTAGGGAGCAGGCAGGGGCAGAGCGAGGAGGGAGCAGAGGCGGGAGGAGGACTAAGACCTCTGTAAGTCCCAGGAACGGCAGCAGCTCTCCAGTGCCACCGGTATCGACAGGAGAAGGGTCGAGACACAAACTGAGAGGCGTTACACGTGTTTGGTGGGGCTAGGAGAGGCCTGAGAGACCTCATTAGCATCATTCATATATTTCTGAGTGGTCATTTAATACCGTTCTTCTTCCTACCAGCCCTTTGGGAAGCCAGCGTGTACCATTCACAACAAGTGTTTATCTTCCAGCTTTAAAGACAGACGTCAGAATATTTCCCTCCTTATTCATGCTCCATCTTTTCTCACAGCCCAGTTATTCATGACATCACCACCTTTTCCTCCTCAGCCCCAGACACAGTGTTTCTGTGGCTACAATTTCCTGGACAAGAGTTTCCAGTTTGCATTGTTGGGGGGGGAAACAGGAGGGAAAAAAAAAGGTTGTTTCGTGTGGAAACATTAAATGAGAAACGCAGCCGTGGAAAACTCAGATGCGCGCACACACGCACACACATGCACACACGCAGAGCAACAACAACCACCACCACCAAGGTTATTATAATTAATTTAAAATCTGTTTAGAAAAGGGTTCCTTTTATGTTGGACGGGCTCTTTAAGCGGCTCAAGAAGTATGAAAAACAGGAAATCAAACTGCCTCATTAGGAATTGACTCTGCTCAGTAATTAGAGGCTAGAAAACAAAACAAGGAAAAGCAGGTGGCGAGTGAGCTCCGAGCAGGCAGCTATTGTATCATTTCAATGTTCTGCCGGCTAACAACGTTATTTTTTCAGAAAAGTGTTACTTCCATGGAGAAATGATTATGAGAATCATCTGAAGTTTAATGGGAAAGTGCTGCTCGCTCAAACTCAATACGGAGGCTGCTAGCTTGCCTCAGCCTGGAGTTTAATTCATAATTAGGCGGTATTTCGCTGCGTTTAAAAAGACAACTCTGTTCTCCAGCATCGACTGCTCTCCCACGAAAATCATGTTAAACGTAATTACCGAGCGATACCATATATTGCTGATACAATCAGATGAGATAACCCTAGGCATTAATATCAATTATATTTTCTAACAATAACCTTTGCTGAGCAAATGCTGCCAATGATTTCCAGCAAATATCTGTTTATGTTTTAGTCATGCCGGAGTAAGGGTTTGCCTGCTGTAACCCCTTGCCCCTTCAGTTTTGCAGGAATGTGCTTTTTTGCAGAAAGCTCGCTTCCAAATGCCGCCCAGAATTATTTGCCAACACCGTAGCAATAGTCGTGCCGGAGGCGGGCGCCCGCTCTGCCCGTCGGTGATGGTCGCGGGACTTTCTGACTCTTTTCGCCGCACCCGGGGAAGGCACACATTGCAAAAGGCAAACGCTTGTGGGGAACAGGGATAGCTCTTTATTGATCCGTAAAATAAGTTTGTAAATAAATCAAATCTTGTCCCAAGAATTAAGCAGATGGATGCAAAAGATCTAAAAAACCAACACAAACACCATCAAACTTTTTTTTTTGTGGGGGGAATAACGACGACGGAAATGGGTTTCTTCGTATGGCTCTCCTGTGGGCAGAAAATAGAAGCTACTTTTGTCATACGCGTTTTTTTTTTCAGTGGGAATTTTAGTCCAGGTCTCTAAAAACAACAAATACTAACCGATGATAAAGCACGAGTATTTACCTACTGTTTACTGCTGACATCCTGTCAGGATATGGTGCGGCTGCGTGAGTGCGTTTCGGCTCAAGATGGGCCTGGTGACTTTGCAGGGTGAAGCCCTTGATCGGGAATATCAAGCGAACGGAGGCAGCAGAGCCGGGCGATTTACCTCCTTGCCGGCCAGGGCTCTGTGGTGGCGTGTCCCTGCGGGGAGATGGAGGCTGCGGCCGAGGCAGAGACAGGGGGCAACGCTTCCCTCGGTGTCTGCAACGAAGGCTTAGGTACGGTGCGAGGCAGGCCTGGCGGAGGCAAGCTGAAAGCCAGCTGCAATCCACGCAGGTTCGCTGGCGTAAACAGGGTGTCAGTCAGATTAAAAACCAGCTTTCCTGTGGCCGAGCCGAGCCACGCGGCCAGGGAAGAGCTGCAGTCGGCGCCAGGCTGGCTTACGCCGGGAGCGGCACCGTGGGGCTGCGGCCGACACAGAGGTTTGTGGCCGCTGGCACGTTTCTTATCCTGTAACAAAACTCAGGTGGACCAAGAGGGAAGCGTCTGCTGGGTGTTCAGGCTGATGCGGTGAGCAGCTGCCAGCCCACTCCCCACAGGGATGGCGTGAGCGTGGCCGTGCCCTGCCTGCACCCTGCCTGCACCCTGCCTGCGCCCGGGGTGGGGGGGCTCGGGGCAGCTTTGTGCTCCGGGACTGGTGCCCAAGGGCAGGATACGTGTCCCAGGTCTACAAAAGCCATCAAATAAAAAAAGTTCTATCGATTGTTATTAATAATGGCTCGTTAAATCACTTATTCCTTCAGGCAAAGGCTTCCAGCAGGTAGGAGGGGACGTGGCTGGGCCTCCACAGTTAAGAAGGCAGCTCCCTGTAGCTTGCTGCTTTGCTGCCAGCAGCGACTGCGTGGCCCTTTTCCGCACACGAGTTCTCCGTTTCGGGCTGCTCCCTGCCCTGGACAGGCTGCTCCGGCAGGGAGGGCTTCACAGCCAGCCCGGAGCTGCCCGGGGCTGCACGTCGCTCGCTGCCCATGCCCTGCCTTGGGAGGGAGCTCTGTGCCGGGCAGCTGTCGAAATCCAACCCTGGGCTGCTCTTCTGTCCTGAAGACAGTTTTCTTGTAAAAGGTGGTAGGGGCAAATCCTCTGGTTTGCATGCGTGGAGGCCCTGGGAGCGTAGCATTAGCACTGCATACAGCACAGACGTGCCGTATATTGCTTGATTTATCCGTTAGCGAGTTCCTTGCTCCTGGCTAGCAGACTGGCATGAGGGATTGATCCGCTGGCGTGGGCATGTCCTGTGTCTGGTGGAAGAGGAAAGGTGTGGGAGTGTCACTTTGCCAAAGGCGCGGGTGAGCATTAGGAACGTTCCCAGACACGCACGTGCGGTGTGCCCAGATGGGAGATGTGCCCCTTTCACCCGGCGGCTGGGGACTGCCTCGGGGGCTGGCTCCGGGCTGCCGGGAGCCACCCTGCTGAACAAAGGGACCTTGTGCTGGCAAGGAAGATCTGAAAGCACCACAGATTGCCAACCTTCCCTTGGCGGAATGGCCCCAGAAAATGTGGATTTGACTGTGCTTGTCTCTGCCATCGCCCTCTTGGGGGAGTTTCCTTCGGTTGCATTTCTTTCCTGTTGTGATACATGCATTTGCTGCTAGGCTAGAGGTTTCCTTACCAGCAAGTTGAACCCTGTTCCTAGATCTATTGACATTTACTATAAGTGCTTGAGCTGGGCAAATAATCCATAAATATATGTTGACATTTCTGAATCAATTCGCTTTGGCTAGTGCTACGCCTGTCTAGGGATCACTCTTTGTAAACATTGAATGGATTGACTTCTCCTGCCGTAAATATTCACGGAAAGTGTGTTTCAGCATCTCAGAGACCACATTTGAAACCGGCTCATAGATGCGTGAGGTTGGGAACTGCCTCTGTGTGTATTTATTAGGGAGCAGATATAATTTCATGGTTTAATTGCCTGATTGCCAGCAACCGCGTTACTTAAAACCAGGGTAGCTGTCACGCGGGAGGCCTTTGAACCCTACATTGCTATGCTTGATCTGCATGGCCAAACATTAGAAAATGCATAAATCAACATCACAAACGAACCTGTGGAAACCATTAATAACTTTAAACAACAACAACAAAAGCTCTGAATACATGAAATGTGAATAATTTGCTGGGATCTAGAAGTTCTTAGCAGGCACAGCTAATGATTTCCTGTGGTTTCACAGCGCGGTGGCCGAGAGAGGGATGTGGGGGGGGGACACGCCACGCCACGCCACCTCCCGTATTGTTTTAATCGGGCTCTTGTAGGTGGAATTCGTGAACTCATGAGAATGAAAGTTCCCCAGCCCTGGCGGGGATCCAGGCAGAGTTTGGGCAGACATTGTGCAAACTTCCCTGTGCATCTCCAGGGGCTGATTTACCGCAGGATGAATGGGGTCCCCGAGCCTCCCCGCTAGCGTGGCCCAGCATCGCCAGCATCTCCCAGTCGCAGGGCGGGCGAGCAGCCGGGCTGCCCATCATCATGGCTCTGCCTCCTTCCATCCCTCCCTTCTGCGAGAGGAGGAGGTATCGCTCCTTCTTGCAAACCAGCCTCTATCCTGATTTGCATGGGGCATGCTACTTCAGTCCTGGGAACCCCAAAGTTGGCGGATTAGGTTTTTTCGTTGTTTTTACACATGTCCCTTTGGGGCTGAGCTGAGCTGTTAAAAATAAGGCACTAGAAAGACAAATGGTTTCCGGGGGGGGGGGGGGGCGGGGGGAGAGGAGAAGGGAAGAGGCTTAGGACAGCTGTAAAATGCTGCAAGGTTAAATAAAACATTCGACTGCTTGTGTATTTCTTCCTCGTGTTCCTGAAACCACCAACGACCTGAAGAAGCTGGAGGAATCATTCTGCTTGCTGCGTGTGGTGTGGTTTTTTTTTTTTTAAACTTGTTACACAAAACATTGTTTTTTCAATTTCAGGAAGTCTCTTGATGCCCTTTGGTTGATTTTGTTTTGCTTGTTATCTGGACAACTAATATTTTTTCCTGTTAGGGAGAAAAAAAGATTTTCCCAAGCAGATTAAAGATGTTTTTTAAGCGTATGAATGGTGACATGGTTCACTTTCATTGCTTTGTTTATTTTTAATAATGAAAAACATCTTAATTTATCGTGGCAAGACGTCCATCCTGGAGTAAACCTTGAATTGAGTTTTCGCTTGTTGTTTCTGATTTGTTTGTGGCTTCTTATCTAAGGGAACGCTGCAAGTGTTTTCTCATGCTTTTCTGAAGCCGTGGCACGTGACAGAGTTTTCTTCACAGCACATCGATGTCCGCCGGACAACGACAGCCACATTTGCGAGAGGGGTTGACTTTATTTGGTGGTTGTGAAGCGATTTGTCTATTCTAAACGGGTTGCAATTAGCTTTAAGAAGTTAGGTCCATCCAGCCCCGATATTATGAGGATTGTTTGAGGTGACTTCAGTTCTTTTTGAAAAAGAATACGAAAGAAATTGGTTCTGTGACTGAGGTGCGGGCCTGCAAAAGGGTAGCTGAGGTACAGCTGACCAGGCTCGTTTTTGGGAATGAGGAGCCCGGGTACCATGTCCCCTTCTCCTTCGCAGCTGAGGTTGCTGTTCGGTGCTTTGCAATGGCAGCGGCGCTCTCGGTGCCTTCAGGCTGGCGGTCTGTTTTGCACCTACGTGGATGTGGGCAAGGCAAAGGGAAATCAGGCTGCTGGGCTTTAAAGGAGAAAGGCCAAAATTATGAAGGGGATAGGAGGGGGGGAAAAAAAGTCATAATTGTATATTGTGGGTATAAACCCCAGAAGCTGTGCTGTGCACCACCGGTGAGCGGGTGCCAGAGGAGCTGGCTGGCACGTGGGGCAGACCCATGGGGACGTCCCTCCCAGCCACGAGCCCGCCACCTCTCCCAGCCTCCGGGGCCGTGGCCAGGCTGGCCGCGAGGGCTGAGGGCAGCCCGGATCCTGCACGGGGGTCTGCCAGCCCCGGTAAGCCCAGGCAAGCACGACGGCCGCAGCTCAGCAAACGGCCACAGAGCTCCGCGCTGTCGGGCGGGTGGAGGTGCGCAGGCGGCCGGCTCCGAGCACAACAAACGTCCCCGTTTGTCTGCTTACCCACCGGTCCGGAGGAAACCACTGGGGCTGTCCTGCCCACCGACGGCACAGAGGAAGCACGGCCAAGATATTTTTCTTGGCGCCGGGACCTCCAGCGTTACAGGCTTGCACGTGCCGCCTGACCCCAGCGAGCTGCCTCCTCCGGCGGCCGCGGCTCGTTTCCTCCCGTTCCGAAGGGGAGGCCCTGCTGCTCCCGCATGCTGATGATGGCATTAGGATCGTATGCACGTGGGACGTTTTCAGCTGAATAACAGCATTATTCTTCCCAAATTGCACTGCTCCTGTCCCTGCTGGAGTCACCGGTTTTTACCTCCTTCACGCATTTTTAACAACTTGCGCAAATAACAACTCGAACACGTATGTAGGATCAAAAGCACAGAGAAGGTGAGAAAAACCTCGTTTTCTGGAGAGAAGCACATTCTCTCCCTCTCTGGTTTATCTGAGTTATTTGCCAAAGATCCTATAGATATTTACATCGTACTCACTGATGCAGTCATCTGCATTTTCTGAAGCTGGCCTACATGCATAAGGCAGGTTAATTCATACTATTTCAAATGTCCTGTAGGTAGAAGGCAAATTTGGGGAGCAGACGTAGATGCACTTCTTTGCAGAGCTGGCAAGAGAGGGGCTTCCAAAATGAGAGCTCGCCCCACTCCGCAAAATGCCTGAAAGCAGAATTCAGCTCTGCCTTTCCTGACTATCTAATAACAAAACCAGCCGTGCATCTTGAGCAGGTGCTTTCAAGGAAGAAAAACAAAATCTGTAAGTAGGATTATGGCACAATTTCAGCAGTAACTAAAAGGATCTGGGTCTGGTGGTGAGAACAGCTGCACCTAGAGACCTCTTGGACAAACAGCTGGACCAGACCCAAAGGAGGGCTGTAATTGCCGCATTATTACATTAGCCACCAAAACATGCAAGTTGTTGCGCACAATCTCTTTGCCAAATGATGGTGGTATGGCTACTACTATTTTTATAAGCTCTTACTGCAGCACTGATGGAAAAGTCCCGGTCAAGACTGGAAACCTAGGGTATTAATTTCTGCACAAATGCGGGGAAAAATGTTAACAGAAGGGGATTATGGAAAATGAAGAGGGGCAAATATCAAAATCACGCCGTGCCTGTCTGTGTGTGCAGACGCGTGCTGCCCTTGCACAAGGAGAAGACACCGCTCTGTCCAAAGGAGGACCCAGCTGGTGACCGTGCCAGGCCCCGAGGGCAGCACTGGGCTGCGGTGACCCTGACCAGCCTCACCTGGGGCCTCCCCGTGCCCAGGGGCTCTATTTAAGCTCAGCCCAGGGCCCTCAGCCTCTTAACCTCTCAGCCTCTTAACCTTCTTGTCTTAACCTCTCTGTCAAACGCATTCGGAAGCTCATTGCCCTGTTTTCTACTGCTGACTCATCCAGCCTTTCGTTTGTTTGACCCTGTGGCAAGTGTGGGAAAAAGCTGAGAAGGGAGCGATGGAGCCTGGGTGGATGGGGGAGATGGACGGGGAGGATGCAAAGGATGCGTCCCAGGCGACAGACACCTCACTGGGGTCTCACTGCTAACGCCAGCGGTTAATTAATGGGTTTGCTCTACAGCACTACTCACTCTCCGAAAAATGGACAACTTGTTTAATAACAGGAGAACAAAGGTTGGGGGACGTATGGCCAGCACTCCAGGCACATAAAAATCAGAAAGGAAACCAAAAAGTTTTTGATGAGGTTTAAATGTGAGCCTTGTAACAGTGCTGGGAAATGATGAAACATCCTAGGCATCCATCATTACCCTGATTTCAAGACAATAGCTCTGAGGGCCAGCTTGGTGCAGGGTTAGGTCAGCCTTTCCTGCCAACCCTGCAGCCACAGTGAGCTGTGAGCCCGAGGAGCCCCTTACCAGGGGCACAAGAGGAAGCACCAGGGTGATGCGGGGAGTCGTGTGGACGACAGCTGAGTTGGTCATGCACAGCCAAGGGCTTTGAAGGGCAGGTCCTGTTCCCGGCTCCTTCTCTGCTAGGTGTCTGTAGCTGGCTGGCTCAGAGGGATGGCTTTGCCCGGAGGACTGAGGCTGACGGACCACACTGTTGGCCCTGCCCACTGCGAACCCCGGAGACCTGCGGCAGAGTCTTGCTACGCGGCTCCCAGCACTGCTGTAGTTGCACTTGACCTGTCTCAAGTCCCTTGTCTGTTAAGCAAAGGTGATGATTACTCTTGCCCTTCTCACAGGACTGATGAGCTGTTGATGACTATAATCTCATTTGCTCAGTGCTGCAGCGTCACTCTGTGTGGACAGGGAGCTCTGGGGAGTTGCTCGCCGTGGCCAGTGTTCCCTCATCTCCTTGTTAAAAGAAAAGCCTACTTCTTGATTCCTCCAACTCCCTCAACACAAACATACGTGATATTCCACAGTGAGCCTTGGCTTTGCATTGCCACCTTCCCAAAGGGCGGCAGAAGGGTGCCTCGCCCAGAGCAAGGCTCAGCTTCCTCAGGAGGATTTCACGTTATTTGTTCTTATCGTACTCTGCTGCTTATGGTAAATGAGTGACTTTGTATAGGATGCAGTGACACTTCTAGCCTGACCTAGTGCTCAAAACACGTACCCTGCAGCCAGGAGGTACATTCACCTGGCTTGCTGGATGACCCGGTCAATCTCTTTTCCTCCCTATACCTCCCTGTGATTCTTATTCCCCATGCATGGTGCTTTGAGTGCTCTGGATGGAAACCTGCACAAGGAGGTGAGTAGCTGTCGCTGTTCCCCTTCTGCTCTGGTGTAGGTAGCCTTCAGCACAGCAATCCCTGTGTGTAGTGTGCATTCAGTGATGACCGTAGCACCATGCCCAGCTCAGGGAGCACGACGGACACATCCGAGATCAGCACTGTGTTCACTCGGTACAATGTAGGCAGAGCAAGAGAAGCTTTAGCCAAAATTTTCTCTTCCATGAAAACCACCCACAGGGCTTCACAGAGCTGTGTGTGCGAGCGTGTGTGTCTAGAGACACAGGACGCGTGTTCCCACTTTAGCCATTCAAGAGCAACAGTGTAAATGGGCTCCCCAGGGAGCCCTGGCTGCCTCGCTGCTGGAAGAGACACAGCTGCAAAGCATCATGCGGGAGGAGAAAGCGAACATGGGAGAAATGGAGGTTGTCTCAGATGCTTTTAAAAAGCTAGTACTGTTGAACTCGGAGCTACTGTTTTCAGCCTAGTCTCCCATTTGATTTTGTGGCAACATCACATGGCTGAGGTCCTTGATCACAGCTGTACAGCAATGTCATTTTTAAGGATGCAGGGCTCTGACTTACGATCCTGTGAGATCAAGTAGAAAGAAAATCTTGACCTTGAAAGGGGGAAAAGCCTCTAAACGCTTTGACCAGCTAACTGCAAAAATAGCCAAGAGAGCTAGGAAAAAACCTACCCAAATATATTCCAGCATGTATAAATAGGCTCTCTTTTCTCCAGTGTTCTTCACTACCAAAGGAAATGTCATGTTGAGTCAACCTGTGACCCAGAAGAAATGACATGTATTTGTTTATTTTACTTATGCTCCTGTTTACAGTATGTTGCACTTGGTGGACGTATTTTTGTGCATGCTGTTGCATTCCAGTGTCAAAATTATCAAAAATGCATTTTCGTATTTGCTGCCTAAACTCTGGCTGAGGAATTATGTTTCTGGGTATCAGTCACATAAATGAACAAGCTCTGCGTGTGTGTGTTGTGTGTGTGTGTGCACTTGCTAACTAAGAACTCATTGCTCTGCAAATTAAACCTAATTATGCATACAGAATAGTGATGAAAGCCTTTCTGCTTTTTATCAGCTACACAATTTTAAGAAGGAGGAGGAGATGGGTTTGCTACCCGGGCCAGTTCCAGGAAAGTGTTTTAGTGGATGCTACACTGACATCTTAACCCTTTGGTTTAAGGTCTATTATTTATAAGGCAACTGTAAGATACCGGTCCAAGGAATATTTGGGATGCTCCTTTTCGCCCTCTGAATGTGGTTTTGTGGCTCCGGACATGTCTTGCAAGCAGGGAGTTTGACCGCTTTGGTTGATGGTGGATTTTGTGGGCCGTGGAGAGTTGCGGCTGGCCGCTCCTGCAGCACGCTTGCTATGCAGCGTTCTTCCGGGCTCCTGTTTGGGTGACGTGTGCTTCCCAGATGGGGATGCCTTCTAACTGCTTGGGAATCATCGGTAGCTGTTTGTAATGCATTACTTTATTTGATAAGAAGCTATTTTCTCACTAGCCACCTGGATGCTTCCCATACAAACTGCACATGCGAGGGTCTATTCATGCTGGCCTACACAATGGACTTCCTTTCCATGAGCATTCTTGGAAATAAAGCTTTGCTCCCCAAATGTCTGTGAATAACAAGGTTTATGGATTCCACCTAAACAAAGCAATGGTTTCAGTAGGAAGAACCTTTGTTGATATTGTTGTGCGGCATATTCCCAGCTCCAGGTTATTTCAGCGGCCCACCAGCGGCTCCAGCTTTTTGTTTGAGTGTTAGCACATATGTACAGAAGGGTTGGCTTGGGAGAAGGTTGCAGGACGGAGACCAGAGCCCTGGATTGTTTTATTGCAGGAATCGGATTAACTCACATGAGCTCATTCTCTGCTCTTCATTGCATTGTGTTTGGCAGTTCCTGCAGCATGATTGCATCTAGGTTAAGTGGCATTGTTCAGGAGTCCGGCAGGGAACAATCCTGTATTGACTAGGCGCGGGGGAAGGACAAGATGATCTCATAGGTTTTCACCATTTTTGGTACCTGTGCTTCACTTGTATGTCCATTCTTTTAGCTTTCTTCTCTGCCCGAAGGTGATAATTCTCCATGTGCAACAGATGGGATTGCTCCACGAACCAGGGCAGTTCGGAGCCTGTGTGATCCACCAGGCTCGTGCATTAGGCAGAATGACTTGCCCTCCGTTAACATTGGCCGGGAGAGACGCTCATCCTGTCAGGCACCAGATTACAGGCCTGCTTTAAACACGTGAAGGACCTGACTTGCCCAGCCATCAATGCTTGTACTGGTCAGCATTAGCTCTCCTGCTTCCCGCCACCTCCATTGAGTGCTGCTCTCCCGAGGGGAGGTTATGGGAAAAGCCGCAGTGCACCAGTGCAGAAAAGCCTCTGACTGCCCCGAGTATCACGCAGGCCTTGGAGGATTGCATCAATCAGGCTCACCGAGATCTGTATAATGTCTGCGGAGCAGAGCTTGTGCCGTACGAGCTGCCCTAGGAGTGCGCTTGGAGCACCATCATTATGGACTTGGACTTCCCTGGAGAAAAAAGGACTGCCTAGACCAACAAAGGTGTTTGGACAACTAATGTCAAAGAAAGTCAATTTCTGATGCTATGAAACTCTGGGTCTTGTTTTCTTTGCCATTGACACCCAAGCACTCTCCTTTAAAAGCCTTCGTTGGTTAACAGTAAAATGCAGCTTTCACCGAACATGTTGGTTGTGTGTCATAGATCTGAGTACAGATCAGGTGAAAAAACTTGGTTAAAGACCAGGAAAAATGTGCCTTGAACAGGAAAAGCAGGGAAGCTTATTTTTGACTTGGAGGTGAAAGGAACTGAAAGATCTCAATTTTTTCTCTCCTCCTTGGAACTGCTTCTTAACCTCAATGGCGAGACTATTGTAGGAGCAAGAATGTAGGATGGAAGAGAGACCTTCGTATATCACTCTTCCAAAAGCAGTGTTGGGTTTCCCCCAAAGATCTGGAGGAGCTTCCCCACATGACTTGTTGCTGGTGCTGTCTCTTCTTGGTTGCCTTTTTTGCATTGAATGGGAGCATCCGTAGCTCTTGTAGGGTGGATGTTATGGAGGAGCTGACAGGCAATGGTCCTGGGACAAGTGGGATAAGTGCAGGTCTGGCAAAGGGTGTGGAGTCTGCGTGAGTGCCTGAGCTGTTTGTACGTATGCAAAGACTGCTCAAGCTGCAGGAGAGGAGAGCTACCCCCAGGTTTGGCAGTGGTGTGAGAGACTCTGATCATCTGCCTGGTACGGTGATCTGGGAGACTGTGATCTGCACCCACCACCCCGGCGGGACCTGCAGCACTTGGGCCTCTGCAGCTTTGAAGCACGTAAACTTATCACTGACTCTTTTGGTCACAACAGAGATGAAATAAGCAGGAGTGTTTCTGTTTGACTTAGTTGGAGGCAGCTGTTGAAGGTGGATAGGCTTTTCCAGTCCTTCTGAAATTGCTTTATAGGAAGAACTTTGTTTGCCACCAGGACCTCCTCCCTCCATCTCAATTTCTGTCTGTCAGTATCTCTTTCTGTGCAAATCACAGTTCGAAAGCAACCAGAGTGGCTTCATCCCTGTCACACAGATTTTATCTTATTATTATCATGTTTTATGCAGTACCTCCTACGCACCTGCGACACTCGGCATCTAGGTGACATGCGGTGCGTGCCGGGCGCTGGGAGGGGTGTGGGAGGGGTCCCTCTCCTGCCAGCTGCTGGACAGGAGTTTGCACAGGTCTCCCTGCAGCCGTGTTTTGTGAATCTGCACTTCTGTGGCCCGTGTGCAGGTCAGATAAACACGCTTGTGGGTCAGAAGCAGCAAAGGTCCCTCTGGGAGCTGCCTGGATGACGCAAAGCAAGGTGAACCTGGAAGGATGGTAAGTCTTGCTTACCATTACTGGTTTGGGCTGTTCTAAGAGGAGTTGGGTGACAAAACTCTGTCCCATGACAATTTTAGAAAGATTTTTACTTTCTGCTATGGCAGCGGCAAGCTCCAAGGATGTACCATCTTGCCTGTTGTAGGAAACTACAGATGCAACTTCTCATCCATTCACAGAGCTTCTCTAGCTTGTGTTCAGCTAAAGACATCAAAACGCTTCTAAAAGGAAGCCAGTGTCATTTCCATGCTTCAGTGAGGGAAACTGAGGCACCAAGCGATGAAGTGATGGATTCAAGGCCACCTGAAGACCAGTTGCAACTTGAGCATTAGGTGCACGTGCTCTTCCCAGCATGGTGCCCATAGCCTTGTGCGGCAAACCCCAGCACGCCTGCCCTGCTTGGAGAGCGGGGCAGGGAGCTGAGCTTGTCAGAGGCATTCCCGCAGAAAGGGAGAGGCAGGTTTCCTCGGGGCTGAGTACAAAAAATACCCTGGCAACGAGCAGTAGGTGCTGTTGCACAGGCATGTCAGAGAAAAGTCTGTTTGTGCCAAATACATTGGAGAAATTGTTTTGGAACAGTTCATTGGTGTGAAGATACAGCCTCAAAATAGTGTCAGGAGCAGAGGAACTGTAGTGATACACTGAGGATGTGCCAGCTGCCTGCATTAGAGAGGAGGGTGATAGATTAGGAAGGAACACGAGTGCATTTACTCCTCCACATTTTTCCCCAAGTCTCTTTAAAAAAATCCAGCAGGAGAGGATGCTGTTTCCCCGCCATGGGTGCTTTTCATGACCTTTCATGAAGGCAGGTTAGGGTTGTACTGCTACTGGGGGAGCACGACAGAAATGCTGTTCCCCGTGGGGCTCCCTTGTCTCTGGTGGGCACTGGAAGGTGGATGGAAGATACCAGATAAGAGATGGGACCTTTGGACTATATAGAACTTGAAGAAGCAGGTGAATCCTGGGGACTTGGGGAAATTTGTGACCCCTTTCCTGATTGCTCAGGTGGGACCAAGGCATGATGTGGATGTGGGTGAGGGGAAGGGCTGTACAGCTACCCGGTAGCCCAGCCTGGGGCACACCAGTGCCCTTCCTGTGATGGGGCGATGTGGCTGGAGGAAGGAGCGGGGTTTAGAGCCTCCTTGAACACTCCCCTCATGCACAAACACACAGTCCTCATTGCCAGCATGATGCTGCAGCTGCCATGAGAGATCCAGGCAAATCTGATAATAGGGGGGTGGGAAAAAAAAAAGCAACTCAGGAATGAAAAGAGCCCTCTGTCACGTGCGGGTTATTTTCAAAGGGTGGCATTGCTGTTTTCCCAGGCAACAGCAGGCTGCGAGGCGACTTGGGTGGGCAGGTGACCAGGGCGAAGCGGAGAGCTACCAGCTCCAGCTGAGATGAGGACGCTGTTTACAATAAACAGAAAGCTATAAAAGGAGGGAGGGACTGCGGAGAGGGAGCTGCGGAGATCTCCATGGAGACACTTAACCTGCTGCAATGGGTGCCCTCGGGGATTGGCACTGACCAGGTCCTTAGGAATAAAAGCGCCTGGCATGGGCATGGCCCGATCCTCGCTGCACGCGCCGCCCGCAGCGAGGTAGAGCTTTCCAGGCCTGCTATTCAGCACACAGGAAAAATGGCATTGAAACGACATTAAGGTTGGGACCCAAGCCATTAAAAGCCAAGAAATTCAAAAAAGTGCAGGCCAGCCGTTTGCTCTCAGCAAGGGGCCCAAAGCCCTGGGAGGAGGGGGAGAGGGCAGAGGAGAGGGAGGGCAGGGAGAGGATGCTGCCTTTGCCTGGGCTGCCAGTGCGGTGGCTTTCCTTGTCTTTGAGGGTGGCAGAAAGTATCCTTCACATTTGTACTTACTGTTATTATTCTGGAGCAATACTTGAGAGTGTGAGAGATGTGAGAATAGAGAAAGAGACTTTGCCGGAGGATAAAGGACTAGATGGCAGTTTTGTGATTCGCCCTGAGGAGGGGACAGCATCTGTTCCTCTGTCTGGGGATACGGGCAAGATCGCTGCCTGCTCCCTGCCTGCTCTGGGCCCCTGGGGAAGGGCTGGACTAATATCCGCAGCTGAGCTATGATGGCTTTGCTTTATGGCACTGAAGACGAAGTTCCTCCCTCCCTCCCTTTCCAGCTCCGGGGAAAGTGAGGATGTGTGCCCTGGTGTGCACTTCACCTGTTCATAGTTTGGGTTCATCCTCTGTCACTATCGCGCCTGAGCATCCCGTAGCCATTGTGCTCTGCGAAGGGGAGAGGGGTCTGAGGCTGTGGTTGCTCAAGGGCAAGACTCAGGCTGCTTACTTTAGGGTCTCAGAGCGTGTCTGCATAGTGAGAAGACCAGGCTCTTTACCCCAAGCTCACTCACAGCCAGTGCACTGCAGGTACACCCATCATCCTTGGGGTCAAATATTCACCCCTATTTTTCCTGAGGAAAGTGGGGGACACTACCAGCTACTCCTTTCCAAGCTGCAGTGCTCTCCCAGACAAAGCGCAGGATTCGTGGCATTAGAAGCAGACAAGGCACGGAGCGGCTGTACTCGGTAAGCCGCGGTGCTTGCCTGGCAGGCGCACATCTGAGCCGTGCTGCACTAGCATTTCGGACGGTCCTGCTTGAAGGAGGAAAGGACCGAGGGACACAAGGCTGCAGTTTCCATTTGAACTGGTGCAGGAGGGTGAAGGGAAATGACAGCGTGGAGCCGTCCCTTTTACCTTCTTTTCCTAGATCTGGAGTGTCAGCAATGCATACGATGAAGTGATGGTATGGGTTGTGCTTATGTGCCAAGTGCTGCGTCACACGAAGATGGAAATCACCGAATCCACCTAGCGTAAACAAAGGAAATGTGGAAATGATTTACCGTAAAATTAATAAAAATGCGATCCGTCTCAAAAGGGAAATGCACAGGCCGCACTTCAGGGTTTGGGAAGGGTCAACAAGACAGAAGGGGGAGTAGGCTGGAGAGGAAGGTTTCCTCTGCAGCCTTGAGCTGGACTCATCCAGTGCTGTCGCGCTCTGGGGTCTCTCTCTCCGGGAAGGGCGCAGCAAGCCGAGGAGGACAGCCCTGAGGAACGGTGGGTTTGCTTCACGTCCTGAAGGTGTCATTGGGCTCTGCCTCTGTAAGTGAAGTGGAGAAGGACATGCTGCTTCCCCATGAAGATATGTTGTTTAAGCATTTCAGTGACCTCTTGGTATCAGTAAAAGGGAGCCCCAGGAGCACTCATGGCCTTTCTCAGGGGACGCTGCTGGTGGAGAAACCACCTCTGTGGTATCAGTCCTTGCTTGCCTTCCTCCTGGGCACACGGCGCAGGGGAGCTGGTTTGGGAGCACACTCTTGTTGTGTGGGGATGTGAGAGCCAAGGGAGTGGCTGGCTGTCTCGTAAAACCGTCCGACCAGAACAGGAGTCATTTCCCTTTTCCCATATTCCCTGCAGGAAGTGGCGGGGTGTCAGCAGGTTGCGTGAGGTTAAACAGTCACATCTGAAGTGTTCCTCTGCCGTGGCGTGTCTAAACCTCTGTAGCCCCGTGTAACACCGGCTGTTGCCAACAGGGGTGTGAAGAAAAGCAAAATACACGGAGGAAAAAGAAGGAAAAATTGTAAGGGAGCTGCAGGGACAGACACTGCCTGAATCTCCTCTTTCATCTATTAATTTATTTCTCCTGAGTCAGGCAAAATTTCTCCAGATTTATTCCAGCAGAAGTCAAAAGGGGAGTGAAGCCATAAGAGAGACAATTACAGTAATTAATTATAATTTGTATACTTCACTGGTAGCTTGGCTAAATGATGTGTAAGTATAGACCGGACTATTTGCAAGATTGCAAAGAGGATGTGTTGAGGTGGGTGATGGAGGTTAACAGTTCCTCCTGCCATCTGACATGCAATGTATGGGACAGTTTCAGAAGGAGAAAGGTGTTGGTGTCATTTAAAACTGCTCTAGTGGAAATAGTAAAAACTAGTGTCCAAAGGAGTATTACTGGGTTGAGACTAAGCCACTTTGTCTCGAGATATTTTCTGTCTCTCATTTATAAAATTCTTGGTAGCAGGAGGTAATTGAAAGAGTGGACATTTATTTAAATGTGCATAAGACAGGTAAAGATCAGGGAGGAACGGAGAGTAATACTCAGATCAGCCATTTATGTCCCTTTTGTGCTTTTGACAGGAGACTCTGGCTCTTCATCATCCTTCTCTTTGCATTTCTCCCCCTCCCAGCGTCCAAATTCCACCCCTTCGAGCAGCCCTCAGCAGCCCTCCTGCCACACAGAAACTTGCAGGTCAAGATAAAAACCAAACACACATGAAAACGCCAAAACCCAGGTCCTTTTTTTGCTTTGGCAATGCCTGTGGCTTAGAAGACAATCAGATCCCACCCTTCAAGGCATCCTCTGCCCAGAAGAAAATTGCTTCCCCAAACCAGCCATCACACAGCAATAAAGTCCACGAAGTACTTCCCGAGGGAGTTTTCCTCTGAGTCCCAGGTCTGTCAGGCATGGGACACCAGCACTAGCGGAGAGATGGTCTGAACAGAAGTAGCAGTGGGAGCTGCCCTCAGGACTAGAATGGCTTTTGGAGGGCATTAGTCTTGACAGTCATGTTATGTAGCCCAGATGTCCCCTGATTTTCAAATGTTATCTTCAAAATCTCCAACACATCTTCATTCTCACCACCATGACAGTCCTCTAGGCTCTTCCCCTTTGGGCTCTTATGAAGAAAAGCTCCATGGGGGGACAGAGAGGGATGAAAGAATGGCCAAATTTGAATGGATAGACTATTTCATGAGCCTATCCAAAGCAAGAGCAGGAGATGAGTTCAGCAGGAGGTTCAGTGGAAAGGCATGACTCAGGACATGTAATCAGCAGTTACCTGAATTACTGATTTGCATTCCCCCACGAAGAATCACTTTTCTGAGCTCTGGCATTGCATATAACCTTTAAAAGTGACAAAGTTATGTAAACTAAATGATTAATACACCAAAGAATTTTTACATTATTTTCAACATGATGTTTCTTTTATGAAGCAATGCCAGCTACTAACGCAGGCACAACTTCTTCTGAAAATGCTGGATAAATGCCTGCTCTTACTGGTTTTCCACACAGCTGGAAAAAATTCCTTGAGTGGAAAAGTCCCTGGGCAGACAGCATATATCAAAAAAGATCCTCTGTGGATGCCATATGAGCATGCACCTCTTCAGAGCCTTTCCCAGAAGCAGGCTGGACCTGGAGAAGGTGCATTTATGAGGGACCTGGCTCTGCAGCGCTTGCCCAGAGGTCCTCAGCAAATGGTGGGGCAGAGCCGGGCTGGCCTTTGCTGAAAACAAGAGCTGCTTACAAGTGGCCAGGCATTGTGTTCACAGAGGATCTTCCACTGAAGGCACACCTTCTCTTGAAAGACATCTCCTTTGGTGCTTTGGAGGCAACCTGCCCCCTATCCATAAGGTCTCCCTGCAGCTGTGTGAGGTCATGCTGTGATCCCCTGGGATCATCCATGCTGGGACTTTGCTCTCCAGCAGGCTTGGCCCTGCGCACCGTCTTGCATCTGTGCAGGGAAGGTGGCATCACAGATGTGTGCTTGCTGCGTGCATCACGGGGAGGTGAGCTGGTCTTGGGGTCACCACGCCTGCTCCGAGCTGCGGGGCAGCTGGGGCCATGGGACGGATGTGCACTGCAGGACTGGGAGACAGCGGGATCTGCCATGACTCTGCCTTGGGCAACACGGGAGATGCAATGGGTCACGAGTCTGGCTCTGATTCATGTCCTGCCCTGGGAGATGCTGGCTGTGGGCTGCCCATGCTCAAGCTGTAGGGAACTGCTCCCACCAGGTAAAATGATTCATGCAGGTCCTCCCCCCCCTTTTTTAAAAAAAAAAGTCACCCTCTTCTTTATTTTCAGAGTCCCCACAGTACCAGAAATAGTTTTGTTGAAGCATTTTGGTAGCTCCCTGACCCAAAGAGGCGTGAAGCAAAATCTGCTTTACTAGTTCAAAATAAAACCATTGCTTCTGAGGCACAGGGGAATAGATGGGAGAGGCTATCTTTAGTAGTCTTAATGTATTGTAGTCTTGTAGTGGTTTTGTTCATTTAAATGTAATTTGGCATTAAATATAATTTCTGCACATAGTGTGGAAAAAATGGACGCTAGAATTCTTTTTCAGTACAGAGAACCTTAGATTAATTGACCAAAAATTATTGCTTGCACATAATCTTTTATTTCCAGACCATCATCTTTTCTAAAAATATACGCAGGGCCCTGTGACAAATTGTAATGGCTCCAGACTAGCTCTTGTAATGAAGCTGAGGCGGTCTGTTGAGCAAATCAACTATTTCATCAGCCTGTATTTATATTATAAGGAACTACACTGTAGTATGATAAATTCACCATCTGGTCACTTACCACTCTACACATCTGTATTGTATTATCGATTTAGACCATGATGGTGAGATTAATCCCTTTTTTATTTAGTGAATAGGTGTTTAGTCTAAGTCAGTTGTCTACGCTTCTTGGTAGACCATGGAGGCATCTTCAAATAGCAGTTTAGCCTCTCCCCCCTGCCCCGCAACACCATTTATCTTGGGATGGGATGAATTATCCTTTGGAAATACCTCTCTTTCTCCCTCCATTGACTTTAGAGAGTGCAAAGATGACTGGCCTGGATCAGATGACAAGACGGTAAATGGGCATGGGCTGTACTGACATCTCCTCTGGTTCTGTGTGCAGTGAATGTAAGTGTGTGAATACAAATACGTCTGTTAATATCTGCAGAGAAGGATGCTTTAAATGCACCCAGCCAGGCTCAGGCTGTCAAAACTGAGAGCCTACAGCTAGCAACCTAAAGGCTTTACTTAGATATTAAAATAAGAGCCTGGCTCTCAAACTCAGTGGAAAGGTTGTCCCTAATTTCTGGCTGGGGTTGCCCCCATTTCCAGCGGTGCCGTGCACTCACAGTTCAGCTGCTAATGGAGGGGGTTGCCTGAATAAGTATTATGGACTAAGGAGTCTGGATTTGGCCCCATTGTAGAGTCATTTCCTGGCAGTTTTCCTTTCGTTGTGTCTCTCAGAATGCCGAATCTCTCTTCAATTTTCTATATTTACTTTCCTTCCCTCCTTTTGTGGAGCGCATTGTACAAGGCCCTGGTTATGACAATGTCCTTTTGTTTCAGGAAATGCTCTGAACATCGTACCAGAGCAGTTGCTGTTCGGTGTGGTGAGGTCATTTCAAGAGAAAGGTTTTGGGACGCGTGCGAGGTTTGTTTTGCCTGGGGATGGGCGGCCAGGTCTGGGAACTCCAGTCAGGCAGGGCACACGGGGAAATGCTGGTGAAACTTGTGCAGTACTGAAGTCTACTCAGTAGGAGGAGCGAGCAGAGTCCCTCAAGAAGCAGATGGAGTCAATGTATTCCCTGGGAGCATGCAATACAGAAGACCAGATTACCTGGAAAGCACAGAGCACAGGCAGCTTGTGCTCTACGGGCAATCATGGTGCTGCCCACTAGGAAATAATTGTGTCAGTAAAATACAATGATTGAGATAAGTTTTCTTAACATATGTCTGAGTTTGATTCTTGCCTTCTGTCATCAACGGCCATTTAAACAACTGAATGACTTGGCAATATCCTTGTTCTTTAAAACCAGTAAAGGTAAGGGTGTGAACACCGAGTCCGTGAGTATGGCTGCCAGGGATCTTGTCTTCTGCGTTCAGAAAGGTTATTTTAAGGCAAAACTAATAGGGGAAATATGTGGCATGCAAGCCTGGCCATAACACTGAGGTTAGTGAGCACATGTGGCCCATTGTGAAATGTTCCTGTCCTCCATGGGGCATTTGTGGGAAAGCCACACCTGGCTGTGACCTCTGCTTCCCTCCGTGCATTCACTCTGCCCATGCCAGCTGCTCGGCTCCTAGCTCCGTCAGTAGCAGGCAGGTCTTCAGAGCTGTTTAAAAAAGCCATTAAATTACACGGGCCATTCAAAAGGCAGAATTCGCTATGGCGGCCACTCTTACCCAGCCTGCAGTTTCCGTGAAAGGGAAGTTCTGGTTTTATCAAACCGGTGCTTGTCCTTCAAAGCACCATGCAAGAGTGATCAGCCCCACAGGCTGAGTGGAGATCTTGAATAAAAACATGGTTTTCCCAACAATGAACAAGACAGACACATGGATAGATCAAACTGGAGGTATGTGAGCACGTACTAAGCCTTGACTAAATTGAATGGTGCATTGAATCATAGAATCATAGAATCATAGAATTGTTCTGGTTGGAAGAGACCTCCGAGATCATCGGGTCCAACCATTAACCTATCACTACCAAGTCCCCCACTAAATCATATCCCTTAGGGCCTCATCTAAACGCCTTTTGAATACCCCCAGAGATTGGGACTCCACCACCTCCCTGGGCAGCCTGTTCCAATGCCTGACAACCCTTTCGGTAAAGAAATTTTTACGAATGTCCAATCTAAACCTCCCCTGGCGCAACTTGAGGCCATTTCCTCTTGTTTTGTTGTCTGTTACTAGGGAGAAGAGACCAACCCCCATCTCTCTACAACCTCCTTTCAGGTAGTTGTAGAGAGCAATAAGGTCTCCCCTCAGCCTCCTTTTCTCCAGGCTAAACATCCCCAGTTCCCTCAGCCGCTCCTCATAGGACTTGTGTTCCAGACCCTTCACCAGCCTCGTTGCCCATCTCTGGACACGCTCCAGCACCTCAATGTCTTTCTTGTAGTGAGGGGCCCAAAACTGAACACAGTACTCGAGGTGCGGCCTCTTACTAGAGAGTAACACATTATCTCCTGCCACTGAGGCAGGCAGAAACTTCTTCCTCGTTTCAGCAGTCTAGAACATTACATCTGCAGTTGTGCATACTTTTCAAAATTTGGCCCATAGTCTTTATCTGAGCCCGTCTGCCTGAATTTGCAGTTCAAACAGGCAGAACCTGGATTCCCACCCAAGGGAGTGCATCCCACAAGCCACCCTGGGGGCTGTGGCCACGTAGGGTGGGACAGAGCAGCCAGTGATGCCTAACGCAGGGCTTTGACCGGCAGAACCTGTCACTTTCAAGTTATAGCTAAAATAAATATATTATGATGAAGCTAAACAACAACAAAGCCAGCTTCTGATGCAGCTAAAAACAAAAACAAGCCAACCCAATTCAGAGAAACCCAGAGGCTGAGGTACAGCCTTGTTTGTCTCTGGGTTTTCCATCTGGTTCAGAGAACTGAGCTGAAATGTTGCTTCTCTATGAGAAACTGTGCCTTCCTCTGCACCCCCAACAACAGCAAAGTGAACAATGCTTCGCATTTGTTGCCAAATCCCATTGTAGCGTGGTTTATTCTTGTCTCTGTGAATGCACTGGCCTTCTCCATACTTCCGCAGCGCAAGTTCCCTCTGCTAACAAAGGCACCAGCGCTGCTGCAGGCTGCCCACCAGCAGTTTAGCACCCTGACATCTCATTTCTTATGAGCAACGCTCAATGTGATGATAAGGCAATAAAAATGCAGCTGTCTGATGCAGGGAGCCCAGAGTCTCTCTCAACTGCAGCTTTTCCTGCACTGGCACACGTTGCTCCAGGAAGGCTGAGCACAGACGCTGCCTTGGTGCATCACCATCGAGAACCCCTTGGTGCGGACGCGGGTGACTGGTCAGTACTGCAGACTGGAAAAGGACCACGTCACTGTTCCCGTATCTCATTTCTTAGTGAATCCAGTTAAAACTTGAAATGTTTCCATCAAGAGCCATCTCAAAAAGTTTATGACTCTCCAAATAGGCCAAGGAAGTTTATAGCTTGCTCTGAGAAAAAAGTTGATGAGCACAGACAAAAATTCTGCATTTGTTGCAGACGGTTCGCAAACAACAAAATTGATTTTCATGCATCTGTGGGGTGAATGGAGATTCCCGCACAGCCTGATCAGTACCTCGGCTAACCCTTGGAGTGTTCCTTTAAAAAGCTCTCTGAAATTCCCAGAGCCACTGTCTGAAACCAGCACTTCAGTGTGTGACCTTTGTGAGTTACGGTAGCATTAGGCACTGGGCCACTCTGATGCAAGTTCTGCGAAACCTCAGACCATTTCTAAACTTCCATATTGATAGATTTCCTGGTTCCAGTGGTGCATAAAAGAAACAAACCCCAGAAAGCCCCACTCTGGATTTTCCCTTGCTCTCTTGTGAGTCTTAAATCTATCATGTTATTCGTTAGCAGCGCCCATGCTATCACACAGGTTCTGTCGGGTGTCCAAGAAGAGCTGCACACCTTTCACTTGCTGATGCACTCAAAGCCCAGGAGGCAATAGCTGAAGACAAACTTCACCATACTTCCTTTGCAGGGCTTCCATCGCAGTGACGTATTTCTTTTTTATCTCATTGTCCGCGCATGGCAGGAGTTGATCACGTTACATCTTGTCCCAATTCAGTTTCCTGAGATGCCTCTTCATCAGTTTTATATTGAAGAAGGACAGCTCTTATCCTTCCCCCCACCCTGTGCCTTTGCAGGCATACTGCATCTTTCTGCCTCCACAAAACATCTCTGACGCCCAGGAGCTCACTCAAAGGAAAACTCCTCCTGGCAAGGGATCCTTTGGGGATGTAATGTCTATGTAGAGTTTCCTCTCCTTCTCTGGCATGTAGTTGATAGCCACATCTCTGTGCCCTGATGACTCCGAGTAGCCAGATTAGCCCTTGTGAGCATGAGTAGCCAGCACAAATAGTGACCAGCCTGGTACCTAAACGGCCCAAAGTGTGAAAGGGCACAAATCCTGCAGTTCTGCTGTGTGCCTGCTCATATGGGGGCTCATATAATTCAACCACTGTCTTTTAGGCATTAATGCCACTTCTTTAGCCTTATCTCCTGTTTCCTTTGCACCTCCAGGTCCTTCTCCTCAACTTCAGGTCTCAGCTCTCCTGTGGTGCATCTTCTTCTGTGGTGCCCCTAGCAGAAAGGGTCCATAGAAGGTCCTCCATGGCCTATATGAAGTTAGGTGTGATGAATGAGGACCTTGCTTACTACGTCCTTACCTGCTTGTCACTAATGACTCCCAAGCCTAAGCAGGTGGATGAAGAAGCTAGAACAGCCCAGTCTGAAGCTCAGGGAGGGTTAATGCAGCTGCACGTGGCTGGCTAAAGAATATGGTAGCAGGAAGAGCCACAACAGTGACACACTTGTGCATGGGGGACAGATGGGGATGGAAGAGCTGGGAGAGGCCACGCTGGGGCTGAGGCCAATGTGCCTTTGCTACCATCTCATCTTCCCTACAAGGTCAGACCTTGCCACAGCTTTCAACACCACCGGTGTTTAATGACTTGAGTTCTCTACAAATGAGGAGGAGGGGAGTGGAAAAGCAAATAAGTCCTTTCTTCACCCTTTGTACCTCTCTTTGACCTCTTTCCTCACCTTTCTCCTGAGCCTCACCTTCCTCTGCAGGGATATCTCAGCACGGGCAGTGACGCTCCTCGCCCCGCTTGGGCTACACGTGGTGTGCGAGATGTGCCACAGCCACCACCGGCTTCCTCGGGGCCTCGTTGCAGCTCAGTGTCAGGTGGGAGTAAATATCCCCGGGGGAGCCACACGGGGTGGGCGGGTGGCAGAGGGAGGTGCTCGAATAGTGCAAAAGACAGATGTTGTTTGCACACGGTGGAGCCTCTGGAGGCCAAGCGTACTGCGAGCACCGAGGACGTCTTGTCCCGTCCTGTCTGCCAAGCTCCCCGTGGGACACAGCACCTCCTCCTCAGTTTGGGGACTCGCTTACACTTTCCCTACGTCACATCTGAGGCCTGCAGCTCTCCTGTTCCCTTCGTTCCTTCCCTGCTCTGCAGCATAACGTCATTGCTGAAGAGCTTTTCGCTTTGGCTATTTTGGGAGTAAATAGCAAAGTATTCGAGGTTTGCAGAAGTTTCTATGTTTTCTAACTCCTCCCTTCCAAAAAAAATACCCAACCTATGAAAACCTTCTCAGTGGATATGTTTTTGTTAAAAAATTGCCTTTGACCAGTGTCCAAAACAGTAACCCACAAAGAGAACAGTTCAGCATTAGAAGTGAGTGAGCACAGAGGGCTAGGATTAGTGCTGAACGCATGATTTGTGGTTATTACCCAAGCACACTTACATTGTCTCACAGTTTACCAGGCAAACCCAGATGTCTTTGCTTCTTAACTTCTCGCAGACAAAACCGGACGAAAAAGATTAAAAATCCTGGATGCCTCTTTTAAGCTGTGGAAAGCTTCCTTCCCAGGCTCGTGTCGCACTGAGTGCCAGCGCTCTGATCCCTCCCTGTCCGAGGGAGCAGCGGAGCACCAGCTCGCCGCCGGCCGGGAGGCGTGAGGGTCCTCCTGCCTTGCTTTGGACGTGTCTCGCCAGGTCTCAGCCATACGCCGGAGCAGGCCTATTTGGTGCACGAGTATTGCAACAGGATGGGCTTTTTCCGTATGAACCTAAGCTGCGGTAGGAACGGAGCTGGAGTTTCTCCCGGAGTTTTCCCAGCCTGCTGCTGAGCACTAATCGCTCCCAACAGATGTCGGTGCCTTGGAGGTACAGTCGTGGGCAACTACTTGCGCATTTCTTTGTAAGTATTTTCTCTCAAAGTGTCTGATGTTTGCTGCTTAAGTTGTTTGTTTGTGGTGCTCAGTTGCTTTCGTCCCATGGTGCTGTTTCTGTTCCCTAACTGGAGGAGCGAGCCAGCCTTTTCAGCAGGACTTTCCAGGTTTTCAAACCTAGAAATTGGTTTCCATGAAGGTTTACACCCACAGTTTCAGTGCTGGGAAGGCTCTCAATAGCAGGACTCAATCACAGGACTCTTTCCAAACTCTGCAGGGGCTCAATGCCAAATAAAACAAACCAAAACCAAACCCAAATCCCTTTTTTTTGCATCTCTTTCCAGTTAGGAAAGGTGAGATTTGCTATGACCTATGGACTTTGCGGTGTGATTCCCCTAGAGCAGGCAGGGAGTCTCTCCCCACCCCAGCTTCCCTGATTGCTGGTTCTTCCCCCCTGGCTCTGTCGTTCCCTTCTCCTCCCCGAAATGCCTGTGACATGAGGCTCCCCCTTTTCCTCTTGCTCCACCACCCAGCCAGCGCCTTCCCACCCCAAAAGGTCAGGCGCTCTGGAGGCAGGTGCCTTGTGCGCTTGGAGGGAGCGCGGCGGCGCGGGGCCGTGACGGACAGGAAGCCTTTTACTCTAATTAGTCTTTGCAGAAGTTTGGCATTTCTCCTCGGAGCGGTTTCCCCACTGATGAGGAGCACGTATCCAGCTCTTCCTTCTCACCTCGCACGTCCGAGCCTCCCGCCGTCTCCCGCTGGGCTACGGGGGTTCAGTCGTGGATCACGTTGCTCGGAGGAAGCAGGCAGGGGATATGTGAGGAGATAAACACTGTTTTCTGACACTGGGAGGGATTTCTTTCAACTCGGCCACGTTCGCGACCTGAACCTGGATCATTTTTGCTACCCGCTCCCCCTCGCCTCCTCCCGCCTGGCCCGGACTCGCCAGGCTTTTGTCTGGTTAATCAGTACAACTCCTTCCAGGGCTTCCTGGGGGCTCTTTGGCCGCTGGGTTATGAAGACCCATGAGTTCATTGTTTAAATTAAGTTCTTCTATATGGAAACACCACTGGTTTCCCATATGGTCTTGGCAAAGCCACCATCCGCTCCCCACCTAAATTAAATTTCACTAATTGAATTAGTTACCATTTTATCAGCTGCCGCTTTGCAGTAGTTTGCGAACCCCCAGGGGCTCAGGCCACGCGCAGTCAAGAGCTTCCCCACCTCACTCTCTCATTTATCATCGTGACAACGCGCAGCACTGGGAGAAGCAGGGGGGTGGAGAGTACCCTGCCCTTCCCAAGCATCCCAGCCATCTCCGAGCATCCTAATGATTGACCTCTGTGAGTGAAGCAGCCCTGTGCTGACCCCGGGCTGCTGAAAGGAAGCATTCTCCCCTTTGTAAAAATCCCCCTGCGACGGCGGCGCGGGCCGGGCTGAATGCAGGAGTGTCAGAAGGGAAGCCCCGCGCGCGGGCAGCGGCGCCCTGGGACGGCGCAGCTTCCATATGCCAGGGGACTAATAGCGACAGGCCTGGGCTCAGGGGACAACGCCGGCCCGCGGGCGAGAAGGGGAGAGGAGGGCACGTGGAAAGGGACAGCCTGAAATGGGTCTGCCAGCGTCTGGCAGCGGAGCGTGAAGCGTGTCACCTGCTCCAGCCCCCGCCTTCCCTCGGCAGGCACCGGCGGCTCGGCTATTGTTGTATCCCGGCGGGATGCTGGGGATGCGGCGCTGGAGCGAGTGGCGGGCGCCCAGCACTGCCACGGGTGCTTCTGGCTGCTGGACTGCGTCCGGCTGCTCAGGGCTGCGGCCGTCCGCAGGTGCTGGCGACCGCTTGGAGAGTGTTGGTTCTCGTGTTACAGCTTTTGGGGGGGCTCAGGAGGGGGGAGAGATGTACAGAAGCATCATCAGCCCATGCTTCCTCACGTGCTGTTGCTGCACCACCGTCTCCTCTCCGCAGGGGAGGAGAGGGATGCGCAGAAGCAGCGGACAGGCTGGGGATGTAACCTTCTGGATTCAAAGCATGAGGAAATGCTTTCTAGGGACACATCAGCACTGCCTAATGCTTAGTGGGGTGGGAATCCCTCTGTGATGGAAACCAGGGATGGTAAGGCCAGAAGGGCTGTGTGGGCTTAGCAGGCTGAGCTTATCAACCACATCAGTTTGTATTTAGACCCCTTGCTGAAGGTAGACACCTTCACCTAATTTAGATGCTGCCAGATCTGAGTTTGCTTTGCAGATGAGGCAGAGACCCGCTGGTAGTGATGGTCAAGTTAGGTATCTGCAGGATGCACCTGAGTAAAGAGGCACTGGCTCCTATAGCCAAACTCCACTGCTTCCAAGATAACCTGTCAAAGGGTGACCTGGTTTTCCTCTGTGGACCTGTGATGCAGAAAATGCGTAGATGCCCCTGGAGGGAGGGAAGCCAAACCTGAGAACGAAGCCGCTACTCCAGTGTTGAGCAGGGTCAGCACCCTTCTGCCCACAGCCACCCACCCACTTGCCTTTCTGGAGCATGTACTTGCAAACAAAACACAACAAAAAAATCTGTTAAAAAATGATCAAAGCTGAATGTGCATTTCACTGAAGTCTGGCTAACACCCAACGTATCATATGTCCTTGATAATATGCCGACTCGTTTCAGAAATCCCGCAAGGGTGTTTGAGTATCTGAGAAAGAACAGTCCCAGGAGTACGCGCCAGTCTTTCACGCTCAGCGAGGTGTTGGTGCTTCATTTTTATTACTAGTCACCGATTTATGTCCCCTGACCAATTTTAACAATTCCTCATAAATCATCGAAAAAATACATACAGAGGTCACAGTAACAAATGAGTCAGAAAGAGTTCGGAACAGATTTCTTGGGTAGGAAGTGGGATTTCTCTGAGCTGATTACCAGTTTCACCCTTCTGAATCATGCTGTAGTTTTTCACCTGGCTTTCTGCTGAGACATATCTATTGACTCCCATTTTTTCCTCCGCAAATAGACTTTAACAAAGATCAGGTATTGGTTTTCAAAGCAGACCATGACTGCATTAGTGAGGTTATGAGATGATGAACAGAAGCTGTGAAAATGTGTAAAAAGTCCAGCACTCATCAAAGCACTACAAAAGGGCTGAAACCTCAGCATGGCCCCAGAGGTTTGGATCTACCAAAGTGGTGGGCATGGCAATATGGAAGCGTCCCAGGTGGTGAGGGATTTGGAGCAGCAGCTGCGGCACCAGCAGGGAGAAGAGGGTGTTGGGCCAGCAGTGGGAGCAGGGACCTGGGGTGGAGGGAATGGGCACCTGGGGAGGCACATTTGGCTGTGAGGTGCTGAGCAGGGGTGGTTGGGACATGAGGCACTAAGGGGAGAAGGTGTGGGATGTGTACTCCGAGTGGTACTGGGGCGTTTAACCAGGCTGCCTTGCAAGACACTATTGTGAGCCAGGGATGGAGATGGCCTGTGGGTCCCTCACCTCCACCACCTTCTAGTGCATAATGTGCAACAGGTTTATACATGACTGAACTTACGCGCAATCTCTGGATGCCCCAGATGCATCGTTTTAGGCCTGTACTGCACCTCTGCTCTCTCCCTGTCCATGCAGAGCTGGTGTTGAGCAATCCCCCAAATGTTTACTTTGCTTTTGGAAGACAATGGAAATTTACTCCAGAGCTTTACCTCATCGCTGCTGGGACATTTGTGGGCAGCAGCATTTCCAGCACCATTCTGGTTCTTCCTCTGTCTGGCTCTTCCTGTACCGGAGGCAGCTGGCTTTGCAGCAGTGTTATTTTTTCCCCAATTTCATTTGAATCCATTGCCTCCAGAACTTCTGTGAAAACTTCATTCGCATCTTCTTCTGAATTTGCATGAGCCAAAACGTTAGTCATCCAAACCTCCTCTCCTCCACGCTTAACAAAAGCTCTCCTTTTCCATGGAGGAGCCCTGAGGAGCCAGGGGCTCTGCATGGGATCACATCCCCTCTCCATGTGGTGCTGGCTGCGGGGCACCTCCAGGAGGGAGGACAGACTTGCCAGCATCCATCCACTAGCTCCATCTAGTGAGAAGACTACCACGGCGTCTGTCAGCATGGGGACGTGGGGCTAGGCTCCCCAGCCTTCCCGGGGTCCCTGGCAGGATCACCCTGGCTTCTCTGGGTCCCCAGGTGGGTTGTGCTGGAGAATGCGAGGCTGGCTGAAAACCTGTGGGCAGAGTCACCGGGGCTGGGGCTGCAGCAGGAGGTGGGGAGGAGGCGTGGGAGCAGGACAAGGCATGTTGTGCTGGCCCCATGGGGTCCATGATTTCCCCCCTGAGTGAGAAGTGAGCTGGAGTATCTTCTGCTGGACTGGGGGCCAGAGTGCTCCTTCCAGACCTCTTCTCCCAGGATGATGCATTTACAGTGTGAATGCAGAGAGAATCTGGCCTTTACACTGGGCTTGGACCTGCTTTGAACTACCAATGTCTTCCTGCTTCTTGGCACTACGATTTTATGGCCATCAGCATCAACCACTGCCTGTCAGACATAGATGCCAGCACTAAGAAGTTCATCCTTCCCCTGGACTGGCTGTTGAGGACAGAGAGATGAGTGTGGTGAACCTAAGTCAGCATCATCTGCAAGAGAAAGATGGTGCTTTAGTGTGAGTCTCTAGGTCTACACAGGTTGAACAGTGTCCCAGTCCTTTTCATAGCGGGCACGACTGGTCACCACACACCACCACTGCACAGAGCTGCACTGTTTTCTGGGGGAAAGAGGTGCTTTTGTGCTATCCAGAGAAGACACAGTCTTTCCTTTTCCACTACTGGCACTCATGGTTCGCCTTTTGGCGAGCCATGTCCCACCCAACTCCCCCTCTTTCTCTAGGCCTATTAGGAGGAAGGCTCTGAAATGGATTTGTCTTTTCCTTTGGCTGCTGAGCCCTTTGGGTTCAACCATGTTGTTTTTCCAATCTCTAGCTGAAGTGCATGAGTGTTAAGATGATCTAATAGATCATAATAATTTTAAATTCTGCAATAGCATGACAAATCTGAGGTTAAAATTTGAGAGTGGGACTCCTAGCATATTCTTGACTGATGTTGGACTAGATTGGCGGAAGTAGGGATTTATCTGGGATTTCCTTTGTTTATTTTGTAACTCTTTCCTTTAGCCAGTGGATTCCTTCAGTGACTGAGATAAAACTTATCTGTATGGTGTTTATTCCTGCCACCTCACTGCCTGTTGAACTCATCACTTCCATGGTAATGGCATCTTGAAAGATGGTAAGCTGGGAAAGACATGGGAATAATTATAGACTAACTTCTGGGTATGATGACCTAATGTGACAATTTGGCAAAAAAAGGCCCATACTGTCCTTGTGGTGTGCAAAAGGGGAAATCAGGGTGCATCAGGAGGGCATGGAGAGGATGCACTTCTCTGAACTTCAGTGGTGGGAACTTGACAGACTTGAGAGGTGGGCCCATGCAAACCTCATGAAGTTCAACAAGGCCAAGGGCAAGGTCCTGCACATGGGTTGGGGCAATCCCAAGCACAAACACAGTCCGGACAGAGAATGGATTGAGAGCAGCCCTGACGAGAAGGACTTCGGGGGGTTGGTTGATGAGAAGCTCAACATGACCCGGCAATGTGCACTTGGAGCCCAGAAAGCCAACCGTATCCTGGGCTGCATCAAAAGGAGTGTGACCAGCCAGTAGAATAAGGTGATTCTGCCCCTCTACTCCGCTCTTGTGAGACCCCATCTGGAGTACTGCATCCAGCTCTGGGTTCCCCAACACAAGACGGACACAGACCTGTTGGAGTGAGTCCAGAGGAGGACCACAAAGATGATCAGAGGGCTGGAGCACCTCTCCTATGAAGACAGGCTGAGAGAGTTGGGGTTGTTCAGCCTGGAGAAGAGAAGGCTCTGGGGAGACCTTCTAGCAGCCTTCCAGTACGTAAAGGGGGCCTACAAGAAAGCTGGAGAGGGACTTTTGACAAGGGCATGGAGTGCTAGGACAAGGGGTGACGGCTTTAAACTGAAAGAGGGTAGATTTAGATTAGACATTGGGAAGAAATTCTGCACTATGAGGGCTGTGAGGCAGTGGAACAGGTTGGCCAGAGAAGTTGTGGATGCCCCATCCCTGGAAGTGTTCAAGGCCAGGCTGGATGGGGCTTTGAGCAACCTGATCTAGTGGAAGGTGTCCCTGCCCGTGGCAGGGGAGTTGGAACTAGATGACCTTTAAGGTCCCTTCCAACCCAAACCATTCTATGATTCTATGATATTTGGTCTGACTCTGCTAGCTGTGCTTGGAGAGGTTGAAGGAGGTCGAAAAATTACAGATGGGTCAGATAAGAGCTAGAAGAATAAAAAATCTGCAATATGAAAAACCTGCTTTTCAGTTTAGCCAATATTATACTCCTTGAAGTAGGTTAAGAAGTGATTTTATCTTTGCCTATAAAAATCGAGATCAAAGGGAAGTATCTGGTATCACTGATTTTTTTTTCATTTAGTCAACAAGACTAATACACTCTGCTGGCTGGAGGTTTAAGAATCTGAAGCGGAGGTTTAAGAATCTGAAGCTGGAATAAGGGTTACGTTTTTAAGAATAAGTACAACAATCCACTTCATTTGAGCAATCTGGGGAACTGCAGTGTTATTCATAGATTACATTCTTCTCTGTCATAGAAAAAGTAATTAATCTTTTTTTTTTTTTTTTTTAAGAGCAACATTGTAGTAATTCCTATCTCCCTTCCAAGCAAAAGTAGATGATTTATGTGTGTTTTTAAAATCATTCTGTGCTTGGTGCCTGCAACTACAGAGGATGAGACTGTGTGACTCAAGAGGTCTCTTGTGTTTCTCTATATTTTGTTTCATTCCCTCTCGAACAAAGGTATTAGGTTGAACCCCTCAGCAGTTTGCAGATTAAACAGTGAAGGATTTTTTTCTCCCTCAGGCCATTTCACGGTTTGGCAAAGAGGAAGAAGCCTTGTGCAAAGCTGACGCACAGCAGCTCCTCTCTCCCGTTCTCTCTGCTTGGAGCACATGCTCAGCACCATGTCATGAGGCAATGGAAAAGAATGGCAAAAAGTCAATTTTGTCTAACCAAATAAGGTCTTCCACCAGAAGGAGGAAAACTGTGGTCTTATGTCCTGTTACTGTGTCACTCGGGTGCTTCAACCTTGAAATTTCATTTTTCACTATCACCCACTGGTTTTCACCCTGCAATGTCTCTCCTGCCTGGCTGCCCGATAGAGATTTGAGGAAACGTGGCACATATCCGTACACTAAGAGAAGCATTACAAGAATGGGAAGATTCCAGGAATAGGAAATGTGGTATTACTCAATAAACATTAAATAACAAACACCCCCTCAAGCCATAGAAGAAAAAAAGCGTTCGTTGACCTTTTTGGTACAAAATAATTAAGAAAAGGGTGGATGATTTGAAGACGTTTGATGTCCCTCTCCAGTATGAATACTGGATTTATTTACTGGAATGTCTAAGGCTCAAGCTGGAATGAGGGGAAGCAAGAGAGGGGCTTTCCTCCGCACATACTATAAAGGAGAGAAGTCAAGTGTCTTTGCATTGTGCAACACATGATTTCTGTAACTTTAATCAAAATGGGGGGGCAGGGAGGTGGGGGGTAGGGAGATTGTGCTGATAGGATATTGCTTAGAGAAATTCCAGTTCCTGAAGCTCTTAACGAAAATATTTGCCGTGAGGAGGGGGAAGGGTTGGCAATGAAGGCCTTTTTTTCTCAAGAATTCCCATTTGGAACACATTACGCTCTTGCAACATGGGATGGATAAACATTGTATTAATGATTAGATGGAGACCAAGAGCTGAATTTGTTTGCATTTGATAAAGCAGTTGTTCTATTGACTGTATGTCTTTACTCTTGGGAAGAAGTAGCTGTTAAGAGAAAGCGCGTCTCTTTCTGTGAAAATGAACTGGACTGCGTGTGGAAAGGAGGAACAGGCATTTGAACTGTGCCTAAAATCACTGACATTTTACCTCTGTGCCAGTTTCACTTTCAGAAACCAGCTGTCAAGTTATCAGGCTGAGAGATGATCCTTTCAATCTGCTAGGTTTCCGGTGATACGCATGCCAAACATCACAGGATCATGAACTAGGATCCAATGTATCGGAAGCAAAAGGGAAAAAAAACCCCATACACATATATAAATAGGTAAATATAGAAGTGAAGTATTGCACCTGGGCTGATGCGAAGGTGCAGAAGAGCATCCAGATTTGCCCTACGTAGGGATTCCAGCATGATCTTACGTCTTTTTCCTAAATCTACCTTTTAATTTTTAATCGACAGTCCTCAAGTTTTCTGATGCTCTTTCCAGGTGCAAAATGTTGCTTGGAAGAAGCACATAAAAATCTGAGCTCGCAGCTGGCTGCCTGGACAGGCGGCCCCGCTCCCCTTTGTCCTGGCCGGCTGAGATGGGGAAGGCATCCTCCCAGAGAAACCGCTTCCCGTGTAACCCAGCTCCGCTCTGGAAAGGGCACAAACAAATGTGTTTCTCAAGATTTTGCGCATGGGGCTCTCCTACCGAAATTTTAAGGATTTTTTCTTCTATGACTGAAAACTATGATTCACCTTTTAGATAGGAAATAATTCATTGGCAGTTTTTGAGCTGGAATTTCTCTCGGACTAGTCTGTCATCAGGAAAAAGTCCAGCACTGGGAGGATAGCATTAGCAATTTTTAAACTCAACCCTCTGTTAATCTTGTAATTTATTTTCTTTTCCAAAATGAACCACATGTTTTTTGCTGGTTTTCCCATTGTACTGAAGATGTCCGGCTTCTATGGAAAATTTGCATTTTGTCTGGGTGCTAAAGTATCCTGGGTGCTAAAGATACCTGGGTGCCAGGTATCATTAAATAGTCACAAATTCAATTCTGAGCCCAGTAAAGAATCTAAAGCTCCTGAGGATGAAAAATGCTGCTTTTTGATAAAATTAAATACTTTATGAGTAGCAGTAACTTTCCTAGATGATGCTCTGGCAGTGCAGAGAAAGGTTTCATCTGCTGCTTCTTGGAGGGATTTTCTCCCTCCCTGAATCAAAAGGGGAGAGCGTTTTGAGCAGCCTAAAGGGCTGAAGAGGGCTCCATTTTGAGTGAGATGGGCTTTCCACCCTTCAGTGTAAGGGCAAGTCTTGTTCCTCCCTTATCCAGGAATGGGAATGACTCAATGTCAAGGAATGACAAGCGATGAAATTTGGGATGCAATAGGTCACAGGATAAAATCCATGCATGTGGGGGAGACTGCTGGATCAAGAACAAAACAAGATAGGGCAAAGAGAAACAGGGAGGAACATCTACAGATGCTCATCATTGCTGAGGAATCTCAGATGCGAGGCTAGAAGAGGAGGTTATACATATGGCATGGTTGGAAAGGATGCAAAGTGGAGAACAGAGAAGCTCTTCAAACTGGAAAGAGAAGGAGAGTAGCTGAGGGAGCTGTCAGGGTCACAGTGTCAGAGAAGCTGCCTTTGAGCTGCCTGAGCGACAGGGCTTTCCCAAGACATCATGCTTCCTAAAGGAGGCATTGCCTCGAGTGAGAGGAGAAGAAATTGGGCATATCTCAAACAGGCACATGGGAAGGACAATGGCCAGTAATTCATCCAGACCAGACGTATTTCCAGGAGAAACACAGGAGATGGAGGCAGATCACGTGGACAGGCGCCCCAGTCAATGTGGGAAAAGACTGGAAAACAGGAGGGTGGGAGAAGTTTGGCTTCCTCATAGGGACAAGCCAGATAACATGTCCAGTGCAGACTTGCTGGGGCATTGAAACAGAATCTAGGTAGGAGCAGTTTGCAGAGAACTGGATTCAGACCTGAGAAGGGTGCAGTGATGAAGACCGTATTTTAGGCATGATGTCTGGGTGTGCTCAGAGAACCTGGAGGTCCATGGTTTCAGACCACTGGGCCTGGCAGTGCCAGCAGAGTATGGGGGATGCTCTTCTGCACTGCAGCTGGGAAGGGGGTTATCACTTGATTCCTCTTAGCTGAATGTGAGTTACTGTTGTGACACCATTTATGGTCCATAGTATCAAAAGCAAAAGGAAGAACTTTCTGTAGAAGTTATTCCTCTCTTACTAACAGCTTGCCAACTGCTTTCTACAGGAGACTTCAATTGTTTAGCTGCAGTGACTGCTAAAAAAAAAGAATAACCCCAAAGGTTAGGAGCTGCTGCAAGATATTTGCAAGCTGTATGAAATGACAAGGGCTAAGTGGTGTCTTCTGGTGTACTCACTAAAGAAGAAGTAGGATGGTTTTTACACCTTGTTTTGAAAAGGTAGTCAGGTCAGCGTGCTGTATGGAAAAGCTAATGCAACGGTCAGATGCCGGGTAGAGCAGATTGTTGGAAAAGTTTTCTATGGCTTGATTCCTGCTGAAGTTTGCAGGTGCAGGAGAGTAACGTTACATGGAGGGTTGTGAACAGTCGCTAGTTAGCTCTTTACCTAATACTGTGCAGCTAAATTGAGCTTGGAAGAACAGTTGGGGCATTTTAAGCAACCCAGTGGCAGGCAAGGAAATGTAATCAGAACCCAGCAGCCCTTCTGTTTCCCTTCTCTGGACATTTGTTTATCGTTCATTAGACGTATTATACGATATCAGTATTTTATATGTCTGTAGATCAACTCATTGTAGAGGCATCTCAGAAATCCTCATTGCCAACTGCTGGCTGGAGATCACATGGATGTGAGAGTTGGAGGGGAAGTACAGTATGGAAGGAGAAAGCTGGAATCAGCCAATTTTGGAAGTCCTCTGTGGCAACAGGAGGGATAACCTCTTCCAGCATGTATCTGAGATGCAATGAACGGTGAATGCAGAGTTATAGGATCCCAGCTAAAAGATCCCCACAGCCCATTGCCAAGGAACCTTCTACATCCAAAGCAGGTCCCTCTTGATACTTTACTTCTCTAGGTTTTAGGCGGGTGCCAACTTCCTCATCAGCTATGGGTGTCCTGCACATCCCCGGGCCCCTGGCTGTGCTGCTGCTCTCCAGAGCTGCTTATGGGAGATAGGAAGCCTGTGCAGCTGCTGTGTTAGCAAACAAGGGAACTTCCCTGGGGGTCCCCACAGCATCTTATCGGAAAGTCATCGGTCCTCTCTCTGTGGTTCTTTCATTGATGCTCTTCAGGATCCTCTTTATACAAAACTGTTGGTTTTTTTGGGGGGAAGTAAGGACGGATTTGGAGAATGCTAGGCACTGAAGCTCCATTACCCTTTTGAACTTGGCTTACAACATTTTAGCTTTCTGGCTTTGGCCAAGAAGCTGGAGAAAATCACGGAGAAATCATTGAGTGCCTTTAGTGCAGCTGAAGTTTACACAGCGGCCAACACTCCACATTGTTTGTGGGAAGTATTTTCAATTAGGTGATGGGGCAAAGGAGAGATTTTTCTCTGACCTGGAAGCCAGTGTTTGTTGCTCATTTCACTATTGTATTCCCGTGCAGTTAACTCGCTCCACATCTTACATGTTCTTGCTTGTGATTTTTGCAATAAATGGGTGGGACAGATAGGCAAAGTGAGGACATTCAGGGATAAAGCAAGGTTATCTGCTGGAGCTGGTTATTGTGCTGGCTTAGGGGAACAATTCTTTTTATCCTATATCCTGGACATTGTGTTGCAAAGGGAACTGATGGGTTTAAATGGGCAGACCAAGAGACAGAGGAATTTTACTTGGGCAGTGAAAATCATAGAATCATAGAATCATTTAGGTTGGAAGAGACCTTCAAGATCATCGAGTCCAACCGTTAACCTAACACGGCCAAGTCCACCCACTAAACCATGTCCCTAAGTGCCACTTCTACACGTCTTTTAAATAGCTCCAGGGATGGTGCCTCAACCACTTCCCTGGGCAGCCTGTTCCAATACTTGATAACCCTTTCAGTGAAGAAATTTTTCCTGATATCCAATCTAAACCTCCCCTGGTGCAACTTGAGGCCGTTTCCTCTTGTCCTATTGCCTGTTACTTGGGATAAGAGATTGACACCCACCTCGCTACAACCTCCTTTCAGGTAGCTGTAGAGAGCGATAAGGTCACCCCTCAGCCTCCTTTTCTCCAGGCTAAACAACCCCAGTTCCCTCAGCCGCTCCTCATAGGACTTATGCTCTAGACCCTTCACCAGCCTCGTTGCCCTTCTTTGGACATGCTCCAGCACCTCAATGTCTTTCTTGAAGTGAGAGGCCCAAAATGGAACACAGTACTCGAGGTGCGGCCTCATCAGTGCCGAGTACAGGGGGACGATCACTTCCTTACTCCTGCTGGCCACACTATTTCTGATACAGGCCAGGATGCCGTTGGCCTTCTTGGCCACCTGGGCACACTGCTGGCTCATATTCAGCTGGCTGTCAACCAACACCCCCAGGTCCTTTTCCCCTGGGGCAGCTTTCCAGCCACTCCTCCCCAAGCCTGTAGTGTTGCCTGGGGTTGTTGTGACCCAAGTGCAGGACCCGGCACTTGGCCTTGTTGAACTTCATACGATTGGCCTTGGCCCATCGATCCAGCCTGTCCAGATCCCTCTGTAGCACCTTCCTACCCTCAAGCAGATCAACACTCCCACCCAACTTGGTGTCATCTGCAAACTTACTGAGGGTGCACTCGATCCCCTCGTCCAGATCATTGATAAAGATGTTAAACAGAACTGGCCCCAATACTGAGCCCTGGGGAACACCACTTGTGATGGGCCGCCAACTGTATTTAACTCCATTCACCACCACTCTTTGGGCCCGGCCATCCAGCCAGATTTTTACCCAGTGCAGAGTACGCCCATCCAAGCCATGAGCAGCCAGTTTCTCCAGGAGAATGCTGTGAGAAAGTGTCAAAGGCTTTGCTACAGTTCAGGTAGACAACATCCACAGCCTTTCCTTCATCCACTAAGTGGGTCACCTTGTCATAGAAGGAGATCAGGTTAGTCAAGCAGGACCTGCCTTTCATAAACCCATGCTGACTGGGCCTAATCGCCTGGTTGTCCTGTTGCTTGCATGCATGGAGGATGTTGCAGAACTAATGGGCTAGCCAGATCCAAAAGACAGGAACACCTTTCTATTTACAGTCTGACACTTAAAATTGATTCAAGACTTTCCGGTGTCCTTCTTCACTCTGCAAACAAGTTTATATGTAGGGCTGACATCTTTTGGGATTAAATATTTTAAGCCTGGTCTTCAGTGATTTGGAGACTGAGCTGGGAAAGTAAGGTTTCCCCTTGCCAGGGCGAAGTAATGCAGCTGAATAGATGGAGGCATGCATCTACTGGAGAGCTAAGGGAGTTGTGCTGTAATTTACTATTAGCACAAATACTATTGTGCTAATTAACTGCTACTAACTAACTGTCCAAACAGCTGCTGAGCCTGCTTTCCAGCCTTGCCTGGAGTTGCGTCCATCCTGATTTTGGCAGATAGGACAACCTCAATTAAAACAGCTTCATCACCTTCTTGCTGTTATGTTACAAACATGGTCATTATCAGGTACGTTGTCAGGACTGTGTTTTTTATCTTTTCTGAGAGGAAGCACATGCAATTTATTAAGGAACAACAGAGCTCCATGTAGAAAGGAGGCTGGAGAAGACACGCCCCAAAGCTTCCCTGTTACTGTTCTCTCTTCATGTCTTCAGAGTTCTCCAAGTAGAGAACAGGCACTTTTTTCCTAGAAATATTGGTGAAGATCCCAAGGAAAGAAACTAGGCACCTGGTGAGAAAATGACAATTCAACTCCCAAAAGGATGCTCCCCCCCCAAACAGTTCCCCAGGTTGTTTTCTGCATGTAATTTGCTTTTTTTTGAGACATTTAAAGACTACCAGATACAGACGACTGCTGCTGAGCGCGCTGGTTCGCAGCCTGGGAAAGCACTCTCCTAAGAGCCCCTGGGGGGAGGCTTCCCAGCAGAGCGCTGCCAGCTCTGCGCCCGCCGGAGTTGGGTCTCGGCGGGGTACCGCGCTTTCAAACGGCAGCGCTCCACCGCAGGCTGAGGACAGGCAGCGGGCGCCTGGCAGAGTAAATCGTCTTTCAGAGGCAGCCCGTGAGGAAAGCGCACAGTAGATAAAGGCTGTCCCTGGGAAGGCTGGTGTATATCAGAGGAGTCTGTGAAATGCTTTTCCCCACTGTTTCTTTAATGTGGATCCTGAGGCTGCCAGGATCCAGTGAAGCGTGGCCACTGTAGACTGTGGACTTTCAAACTTTATTGGACATCGGTAGATGATCCATCTACCCTTCATATTTTCCTTGAGAGCCTCATGGGTTTTAATGCAGTTGTTTTTGATGTTACTAGCAACAGAGCTGCTGTTTCCAGGGCTGGAGTGAACTTTTCAGCTGGCCTGATACTGGTTTTCCCCTGCCAAGCAAGTGGACAAGCTGATGGTCACAACAGATCAGGAGATGGGCTCTAATGTGTGAGTGGGACAGGCGGTGCCTGAATGGCTGGTGTCCCCCACAGCTTCCCCACACAACCATCTGCACCCGGGAAGCTGCTCCACCACAGCATTTTCAGCCTCCTTAGCACTAATCTTAAAGCTGAGGGGTATTTACAGTGGGTACTACACATCCACTTTACATTTGGTCTACAAGCTCAGTAAAATAGATTGGTATTGTTTACCTCCAGGTAAAATAGATAGGTATTAAACTCACATGCATCACTCAGAAATACTGTTATAACATTAGGGCAATGTTGTCTTCTCTTGTTGCGTGTGAAGGGATTACTTTGGCTGTAGATAAGAGTTGCTACCGTGCAATAACCTCAACCGTGTTTGCTTCTGGCTGACAAAAAGGATCCCCTTTTCTCTCCTCGGATGCTCTGATCAAATCAGTGTCTGAACCAGATTTTCTTTGCTTAGTGCTGTTGCAAGCCACTCATGAGCCCCAAACCCAAAAAGTTTAAATCCGGGGGGGCGAGGAGCACCTCTTGCAGCTCCAGCACGGTGGAGGGGAGCTGGCAGCTCTGCTGAGAAGCTTGTCCACGAGTGTCGCAGTTGTGGCAGCTTGTATAACCGCGTTCATGACCACAGATTAGGATCCAGGAAAGGAGTGGTGTATGAGTGTTAAAAGCTATGGTGCACTTCCCGGGGTTAGCCCTTTAGGGAATATTTTGCAAAAGTGCCGTTAGTGAGACTTTCCTAATTACTTTAGTCCTAATCTAACGGCCTGGGAGTTCATGGCTGTCGTCAGCACAGACAGATGTGCATCAGGGTCCCAGGATGGCAGTGACATCTTCATCGGGGAGCACTGGGCACAGAGGTGTGTGAATCATTGGCAGCAGGGGACAACCCCAGGCCTAATCTCTGTTGGGGACCTCAGAAATCTCTGAAACACGGGAGTTTACATGGGGTGAAGAGCAGTATTCCTTATGGCTATTTTCCCCAGTGAAAACCGCAGCAAAGTGTAATATATGTGGATGTGTGACAGGCTGGCGAGCGCGCTTATCTCCGGAGCCGCACATAGCAACTCTGCTGAGGTGGATATATTGCTGTCATTTCTCGTCGGCTGATACCAGTGCCTCGGCCATGGGAACACTTCTTTGTGGTGCCATTATCTTTGAGTCCCTGAAATCATTTGTGTGACTGAGCTGCTGCAGAGACCTTTTGTCATCCCGGCCGATTGCTAACAACAATAGTGTGTAAACCAATACCATTCCTGTAAATCAGCATTTAATTAGTTCAATGGAAGGAGTTCAGGAGACGTAGCCTAGAAACAAGATTTCACAGGAAGGCTTCTGCGGCTTCGTGTCCTGACCACCTCCGGCTCTGCAAGCGGCATGCCGAGCCCATTGGGAAGAGTGTGCTGGTCATTCGCCGAGTGCCAGCATCGCCCGGAGGGTCCCAGCAGAGGGGTCCAGCCCTGGCCTGCGCAGTACGGGAACCACTCAACTGCAAGCTGCTCGGTGGGAAGCTCCCCAGAAATGCACAGGTTTTTTCAAGTACACTTGAGGACCCCACCATGGGGTGCCAGAAGTCTCCTTGCCTTGTAGCTACAGGGCTTGCGGTGGCTGACACAACTATACTGATGTCTGTGCAGCGATGCCTGTCTTTGGCACCTTGGGGTTCAGGGTACATAGATACAGAAAGACGTGTTTTATTGCAGATGTTCGTACCAGCACCCCACGAAGCTCTGGGTGACTCCTGCACTCACTCCGCTCTTGGTTCCCATGCTGGCCTACTTTGTTTTTGCACTCGCATTGTCTCCATCCCGGGGCTGTGTAGGATGATGCCATGGCCCCACTTGTCTTTTCCTCACTTGAAATGAAGGTGGAGGGGAACTGCCTCCCACACAGGAGGTGGTTTTTAAACTCAGAGGGTTTCTGTTCTGGGGTGAATATGGAGATGGATACACCAAGTTTCACTCTCTCTCCTTCACACTGCTTCTGATCCCAAGAACAAGGGCAAGAGAGAAGTTGCTTGAACATGCAAAAGGCTATGGTATTTCTGTGGAGGACACATTGCAGCTCCTTTATGTGGTGCCTCCATTTATCACCACTTATTTCCAGACAGTCCAAATCCTATGTGCCAATACAACTTACCTTTCCCTGTGCTCCTCCCGTGCTCTAACACAAAGAAACAAGACGGAGTTCTCACTTCAAGAGTTATTTCCCAAAACTGCTGTATTTTCTTTTCGGAGGCTCTCAGCAGAAGCAGGGAACAGCCTTCTGTACGTGTCAGCATGAACTAGGACACTTCCTAGCTTGACCTGCTTCCAGCAGAGTAAACACAGATGCCTGAAATGTGAGTTAAAAATTGTGTTCTGCACATATAAATAATCTCTTAGCTATGGTAGTAAAATAACACAGCTGTGTCTCCTCTAGACTCTCGTGAGTAGATATACTGATTTAAGTGGCTGCTTCTCTGGTCTTCTGCTTTCCTGAAAGCTGTTTTTTCACGATGGAAGATCAACACAGTCATCACTTCTTGGGCTTGGGGGGTTACGGCGTGCTGCTCTGCAGCGCTCTCCCCGGGAGTCGTTGGCTGCTGCCCTGGGCTGTACCCTGGGGCGGCGTTGCCTTCCGGGCTGTGAGTACATCCACGTGGTCCTGTGCCAGCAGACGTGGTGGCCCCACTCGACTCGCTTTTTGCATGTGCTCTGACTGGTCCTGAGCTGGATGCAGCCACGTACGCAGTGTCCTGTGCCCAACCTCCTGCCAGTTCAGAGCAGGGTTGCTGCACTGCAGAGCCCTCTTGCTTCAGTCAGCAAAAGCTGCGATGGAGGCCCCGTACCCCGGCGCAGCGGGGCAGCAGTGCTGCCGCAGCACTGCCGAAATTCTGGCCCCCCTGCGATGGCAAAGGGTGGACTTCGGTCCTTGCTGTCAGGGATCCGGTGCAGGTTTAGCTCAGCTGCCTTCAGCTGGGTCGCTTCAGATATTCACGGCTGCGTTCAAGAGCAAAACAAGGTTCATAAAGCAGCTGGGTCTCAGGGAAAGGCCGTTTTTTGGCCGTGTCTCAGGGGCAGGTGTACTACAGGGCCTGGGGCAATGCTTACAGCACCGCCTTACATCGCTGCCCTAAAGATCCTCTGCTGTGGAGGAGGAAGGGGAAGGAGTTTCAGAGCTGGCGGGTATTCAGTGCCAATCCCCTCAGCTGAGCCAGGGCGCTGCTTCACTTGCCTCTTATCTTTATGTTAATCTCATTTTATAATTTTTATGGTTAGGAAAGGGAAAATAAAACCTCAGAGATACAGAACACTCTGAACACAATATCCAGGCAAAGACACCCTTTTCTGGCTGACGTAAATGCGGCTTCTGGTGTTAGTTATATCCAGGCTCTGATCTTCCTCCATGTCAGCTCCTCACGCTATCTGCAGTAAATATACATCTTGATTTACACCAGTACAAATAAGAAATACGGTCCAATGATCCTGGCACTCCGTTTGTAGGAAAATTTTGGCCTGATTCCCATTTCAATTTTTTCTGGAGACTCCTGGCTGTGGTGGAATTGCACTGAGTTCATGCTCATCTGCGAAGAGAAGGAGCTCTTTTCTTAGAGCTGCATCTGCCAAATCATAACGCACTAAATGGTCCCTGAGTTTCAGCATGACAGGGGAAATTCCCCCAAGTTTCCTTTACTACACGAGCAGAAGGCAGTCTCACAGATTTTTCACAGTTTTGGAGAAGACTATGAGCAAAGAATTTATTAGGGAGGAGAGAACTCATGAGATTTCAGAGGATTTTTTTATTACTTGCTCTTTCTAAAACTCCTGGGGTTTCCCTAGCAGTGCTGAGAGGTCAGGCCGTGATGCTCGCCCGGCTTCTCGTTTCTGTGGCTCCCTTACAGCTGGGTATGTCGAATCTGCAAGCTGCAGGTAATGCAGACCCCGTGGAGGGGCTGCTTCCCTCCCCGCCAGCTGCCTGCTCGGTGGGTGCCTCCCCGGCCCCTTGGCAGCCTCATTAGGTAGCTGAAAGGCAACGGGGGAGCCAGCGTTTTGGCGCCGGGGGCTTCTCCTTGATGAGACACACATCCTGTGGGCACCGCACAGACCGTGCAGAGGTGACGTGGTCGCAGGCGCGTGTCCTCTTCAGCATGGAGCTGGCAGCCGGAGCCCACTCGCAGCACACGTGTGGAAATTGTACGCAGGAATTCCCAGCCTGAGTGTAGCTGAAATACCCAGTGTGACAGAAGCCGCTTTGTCTTCTCTTGGAGTTGGGTGCCTTGCTTTAGGCAAGAAGATTTCAATAACAGAGCACCTGGTAGTGCTTTGCCACGGATAACGACCTATTTACAGGAGAAAGGAATCGTGCTCCCATCGTGTGCACTTTCAAACAGGAGAAATAATACTTTTTGCAGATCATCATAGCAATCTTGCCAAGCTGGGATAATCCTTTTTATAGCCAAAATTGTTGATAGTGACTATCCAACTATTGGAGTTGCCTTTCCTGTGCCCTCCACCTGTTTAGCTGACTCCTGCGCTGCAGGCAGTCTCTCTTCACCTCTGTTGGCATGAAGAGCAGTTGTCTCTACCGGCATTTTTCAGAGTCCTATCTCAGAAGTGGATGTCTTCATTTTCGCTCAGCCGTGAGCCTTTCATTTTGCTTTGCTGAGAAGTTGTGCTTTTCAGAGAGTAGGGGGTTGGCGTGTGCACTTGGCAGGAGGGAAGTTCCTTTCCTTCCTTCCCTTTTCCCCCTGTCTTCCTTGAGATGCATTTTTTTTTAGTCTCTCTTAAAAATGGCTTTTTGTTTACTCACAGCCTTTACTCACATCCCTTCTTCTTTCAGTTGCAACTCAGCTTTCTGCTTCGTAAGTCTTCAACACCGGGATTTCCTTAAATATCTGGGCAGAATTCTGAGGAACACAGGAAGGGGAGATTTGGTCCCCTTAACATACCATAAACAAAACACAGAGAAAAATCTTTTACCATCATGAGTGAACAGCAACAGCTACTTCAAACTGAAAACCCTAAAGAAATGTTTTCACTTAACGGTAGATCTTTAAGGCCAAGACGATGCTTTTCTGCCCTGGGTTCCGCCAGCGGCGGCTCCCTGAAGCCAGCTGAGCTGCTGTGCATTTCCCAGCCCCCCTTGGCTGGGAACGGGGACCGTGGCAGCGGCAGTAGGCAAAAACCTGCATGAGCTCAGCCCCTTCCGCGCCCGACCCGGGGGGAGAGAGACACGGGCTCCCGTTGCCAGGGCTTTGGGTCACAGCCTCTCACCAGCACGTCGACGCTGCGGAAAAAACGAAAGGGGGAAAAAGGAGTTTCCTAATGGTGAGTGAGCTGTATCTGAACTCTGCTGTTCTTGGTGGTGGACCTCACAGTGTTAAACAGGAGAGCGTGTACTTGAAGCCTGCGGGTTTGTTTTAGTTTGGCTCATTAATCTAACTGAAGCATTGCTGGCTTCAGCCACTGCGAGGATTAAGTGGGGCAGCAAAACAAACGGAAGCCTGAATATCTGCCCAGGTTATCGGCACCTCCCTTCCACCAGCAAACACCCTGGGACTGGCCAGTAAGGGGGACCCTAACCCCTACTCTATTGTCCGACTGCTTTATTACTGAAATTCCTCTTCAGGCTTTCATTGTTGGGAATATTGATCAGACGGACATGAAATACACAGAAATGAGAATAAATCATTACCTGTGCTGTCAGCCAGAATTGAGGACAGAAAGGGTGGTTTCTTAGTTCATCCTGACAGTTCACTTTTTTTCCTCTTACGTAGACACTTGACAGCGCATCATGACCTGAATAACACCACGCGTAAGATCTGTAGATAAAGCGCAGGTGCTGTAATTTGCTGAAGGATACTCCTGATTATTTTACCCCTGCATCTCTCGTCTCCTTATCAATGCTCACAAGCTTTCCTTCTTTCAAACTTATCCTTTTATTTATTGAGAGGTGATTTTTAGAGTGTTTGCTTCTTCTGGCTGGCTTAATTCAGCTAGATCACGTTGACTCTGTTCATGGCCCATCATCCTCTCTACAACTCCGAGCTAGAGCTCAGACCTTGGAAGGACAATGTGCTTTTATATCAGTGAACCTCTGCTTCTCTCAAGACCTGTAGAGATGTTGCAGAAGTAACTGTGTTAGTACCAGTAGGGTTACACCCATGTAAAATAGACACGAACAATGGGGACTCGGGCTGCGCAATGACCAGGAATAATATCTGCTGACCCTCAGGGTGCAGTTTCCCATTTAGGCTTAATCTGATCTGACCGTGGGCTGCTGGTGAAAGGGTGGTCCTGCTCTTCCTGCCTGCTCCTAGCCATACGTTCCTGGCACCTCCCTTGCACTGGAAGTTGCAATCCTGGAGGCTAGAGAAAGAACCGGCAGAATTTTTTTTCTTTTTTTGGTAAATCAGTTTTCTGCCGGATCAACAAGCCAATCTGAATCACCCTGCCACAGCAAGACCCCTATGTACGATGCAGGAGATCACCAGGTCAGCTGCCAAGCTAGAGTTAGACTGGATTAAGGATAACCAGAAAACAGATCATCTGTCTTCTATACCCATCCTTTACACTACAGCCTCTGGGGAACCACCCCTCTCTTCAATACATGGGTTTGTGTGAAACCATCAATGTAACAGCACAAAACAAGTCCTGCAGAGTAGCCAGCAGCAGAGCAAGGGACCAAGATCAGTCCTGGGTCTCAGCCCACACCTGCGCTGCCCACAGCAGGCGCCTCGTCTGCATTTCCCACGCTCTTCCTCCAGCTGCAGTTCCACCCGGAGCCCAGCACCAACCAGACAACGCTCTTGAGGGAACCTGGGACACTTCCACAAGCTACTTCTGCTTCGACTGTGGTGGAAAAAAAGAAATAGGTGCAATAGTTTTGATCCTCTCCCCTGCAGGTCCCTGGGAGAGGGGATGGTGTGGGGACGACAGTGGTCCCCTTGTTTGCTGGGCTGGCAGGCTCCTGCCTGTGATGGTGTGGTGTGGTGTGGTGTGGTGTGGTGTGGTGTGGTGTGGTGTGGTGTGGTGTGGTGTGGAAGGGAGTTTCCCCCTCGGCCCTGCTGCTGCCTCCCCTTCTGAGCATTGCGCTTGCACGGCAGCCCTACAGCATCAGCCATCCCCGCGGACGGCTGCCGCCCTGCTCTCGTTGAGGCCACGCGTCGTGCGCTGCGAAGGGCTAAAAGAGCTGCAAGAAAGCCACTGCAGGTGCAGAGGGGTTTGTGAAAGGGTAATGGCGCGGCAGGTGCACGTGCACCGGAGAACCAAAGGGATGGAAGGGGGCTCTGAGCAGAAGACAGAGTGGTTCAGACACAAATGCTGTAACTCCAGCAGCTGGCTGCTTTAGGGATTTAGACGGTGTGTTTTCTAAGGAGCCCTGGGGGGAAGCTCATTTGCAAAGACCGGCAGGCAACTGCGACCCTTTGAGGTGTATGCATGTTCTGCAAAGAAGAGACAGGCAGGCTCGGTAACACAGTTTGCAAGGGGCAAACCCCGACGCAACATCTCCTGGATGTTTTTCTCTGTTGTTGTTATGCACTCAATCATCCATTTATATTCTTAAAATTCAGCCTCCTGTGTTTCGTCTCTGCCACAGGTTTCTTCCCAGGTTAATTCCCCTCTGGCTTCCAGGAGAGCGGGATGTGACCCCTCCTGACATTTGTTTAGTGAGTTATGCTCGCCTTCCGGAGAACACAAACAAGCTGTTGGACTTCCTCCCCTCAGCTTTAGCTCTGGTCCAGCTCCTTGCTGCACTTACTCTGGCCTTACGCCGATACAACGGAGATTGACATCGGGCTTCTTGAGTTCTGCTTGCAAAAGTGCCTATGTGATTTAGAGTTTGTGCTCTGTTTTCATGAGGGACTTATGTCCAACCATATAAAGAGAAATGGAAGTGTGTAATCCCCTTGATTTCACTCGAAATGAAACATCTGACTGTCTTTGAGAATCTGGTCTTAATCATTTGAGAAAGTCACTTGGACACTAAAGTCTGTAAATAGTGATGTCATTTCTAAAAATAAGCCTTATACTCCAAAGGCGCCCGGACAATGCCAACATCGTCCCTCCTGTGTCACCCTACCCGGCAGGTAGGAATTTGAGGACTATGATGAGAAAAATGAAAATGATTTCCATCTCACAACAGCCAGACCTGAATGTAATTACTGACGAAACTGTAAACCCAGCTTCCCAATGATGTTTGGAAACCAAAATGAAGCATCCTCCTTGTTCATGGGAACAGAAATTGTATTCACATAACAAAGAAATTAGGTAAGAGGAAGTATATTGAGGAACTCAGGAAGTGAAAAGTCTTTCATTGCTGTATTCTTGCAAGGGCTGATACAAAGCAACATGATTAGTCAGTTCTTCAGTAGCTTCCTATTTCCATCACCAAACTGCTTTAATCTTTAAGGTACTGAACACTGTGTTTTTCTGAAGTTAATCTGGATGAACTTGATGCCTCGCAGTTTGTGTCCAGCTGAGTCGCTGTGCACAGGTGTAGTATGGAAGATCCGGTGGAGATTAGATTTCAGTGATATCTTTCACTCCCTCCCTTGCTCTCTTATCTTTTCATCTACCTCAGCCACAGCATCTCTTGGTAGAGCTTTTATTCCTTGCATTTTCCTTATTGTTTTTCAGCAATGCGGCACTTGACCATGGGATGAGGAGCCTGGTGGTGTGTTACGTTTGAGCATCCCAGCTTTAGGCCGGGCTGACAACATTAAGGCCAAAATACTGGACTGTTATTCCCGAGTAAATCAATTCCACTTCTAGGACCGCTTTGATGTGTGCAACAGGGCTTGGTCCAACATCACTTTCTTTTCTCTTGAAGGGAGATAATTTAATTCTTCATCCCTTCTCGAGCCCACAGGTCGTGGGAGGAAGGGCCCCTGTACCACGCCTGCCATCCGTGCCCCTGTGGAGGACGCTGCCCAGACACTTGCCATTAGGACTGAGCCCTGCAGAAGTAAACTCAATTTTACAACGCTTGCAGGTGTGCTGCTCTCCGAAAACGAAGCAGCCTCATGACCCAGGCTGCACGTGCCAACTCAGAGAGACACTTTGGGAGGCTTGGGATCCCTCTCCATGACGCTGAGCCCCGCTGGGCAGAGAAGACCAGCGCGTGGCAGCATCCTGCCAGCACACCTTGCTCTTGGCAGGCAGGAGACAGCGGGACGGTCAGGTCTTCATCAAGGAGAAGGGAATCAATCCTTCAGCCCCTGTGCACGGTGGGGTGAGGCTCCATCGCCTATGCACCCACAAAGCCGGGTTCAGAAGGACCAAAGTCACCCTGAGTTTCCTCGCCACCTGCTCCTGCACTGAGATTAGTTTACATGCAACTAATGAATGTTTATATGCCTCTGCTTCTACCTCACTGTAGATACAGGCTGAACATTTCCCTGCAAGCTGCCCTTCTTTATGCTGGCTGTAAACAACAAAATGCCACTGGTACGGCTGCCCTCGACAAGTCCTGTATGGAGCTCCATCCCCTGCCCACCTTCAGGAGCTTGCCACGGGTGGTGGGAAGGGGAGTTTGCCTGCGATAGGCAGCTGCAGCCAAAAAGTCCCTGGAGCAGAGCTGAAGAGCAGTCACTGGGGTTTCCAGATGTGCCCATTTCTTCCCTGGAAAGCAGGGATTCAGTGGCAACAGGACAACATAGGGCAATAAGGATTTTTTTTTTTTTTGGTCAAAACAACTGTCTATTTCTAAGGTGATTTTTAACGAAAAGTGTTTATCAACATTGCAGTCAGAAGGGTGGAGGATGTTCTGCTTTCTCTCAGGTTATTTTTCTTCCCTGGCACTTTAAAAAATGAGGATGGAGGGGGGGACAGGAGAACCAGAGCTGGAGGTAAGGAAGAACGTGAACAGAAATGTTTTCAAAGGGAAACTTTCTATTTAGCTTTCTTCACTGTATTTTGCAAAACAAACGCGTATTTCAAATGGAAACACAAATTCAAAAGGCCAGGCAACATCCTCGACAGAGACAAACTGGTTCCGTGCCAGGCTGCCTCCATAGGCAGGGACCCAGCCTGGCAGCGGCAGCGCGTCTCCTCCCCATCCCACCTCCCTCTGGGAAACAGCACATCCCAGCCCGCTCTGGGCTGAGGAGCAAAGGTAGCACAGGGACCCTTATGCTGGCCACCGTCTTCCTTAAAGCACCCCTGTATCTGGGCCATTAATTTCAGCCAAGCCGCTTCTCATTTATGCTGACCCGAGAGGGGAAGGATGTCCCAAATATATGGGACCCGATCCCCACCAGGTCAGGGCTAATCTCGGTTGTGTTCAAGGCAGGTGGGGATGTGGTCTGAGGTGTGTGTGAGGGGGAGGATGAGGGCAATAGGGCTAAAAGCTAAAAGGACACTGTCAAAATTATAGTGGTGTTTAAAACCAGGCAGGTACAACAGCTTCCTTTGCTTGCAGATTTGCAAACCAGGCACCATGCCATTGTACAAAACAGGGAGACAAGGAAAGTTTAAAAAATACCTTTCTGTGTGAGAAGAGCCAAGCCGACATGCGGGGTCCCCTGCTACCCGCAGTGACCTGTCCCCGCAGCCGGCAGCGGCCGGCCTGGGGAGGGTCAATGGGTGCTAATCACAGGGTATTGTGCAGCCACCTGGGACAGCGGTGGAGAAGCCAGCGGGCCCTCGCAGGCTGCTACGAGCACATTTCACGTCACCTATTTTACTGAGACCCACTTGACCGTTTAACACTTCCCCAGCGTCCAGTTTGAGACGGGTTTACAGAATGTTTCAGATGGCAGAAGTGGTTTGAAATGACGGGTTTCCTCACATTCGCCCTGTTTGGACTCTTTCTAGTCAGGAATCTTTCCTGGATAAATCTGAGGATAAAATTGATCGAGCTTAACCCAGGAGGGCAGTGGCTGGTGTTGCTCAGCCAGCAGCACTGATCTGCGCTGAGTCCTGGGGCTCCTGCCCCGTGTCAGGTGGTGGCACCGGCTGTGCAGCACCTTCTGACCACAGAGGGAAGATCCTTTAGAAGCAGAATATCTGCAACATGGGATCAAATCACTTGCCCCGAAAATCCGATACCCGCCCCCCCCCAGCAATGGCCAGTGATGCTTCAGGAAAACATCTCCATTTAATCTCTCCCCTTCCCACAAACCAAATAACTGGCTGGATGTGAAGGTGGTATGAGCGGCTCTCCTGGTCCCTGGGCTCGGTGGGGCTCTGCGGAGCGGTGGTGGGACAGGCAGGAGCATACCCAGCCAGTGCCACAATGCTGTGCCAGAGAGGGCACAGCAGGAGTCCTGTCTCCCAAAGGTAATCAATACCAGACCTATTCCTGAAGTGAGGCATTTTATTATCCTTACCTTCACCGGCTTAGCTACTGCGCAAATGTTACAACTTTCTCATAGTATTTTGGTACTTTCATTTCGGGTGCCAGCTGCAATCAGGAAGTATGGAGGTGGGTGGAAACATATAAACCCCGGCATCTTTAAAGTGAGAGCCTGAAAATAGGATACGTGTCAAGGCAGGTTAATTTCACAGCCTACTGGTGTTGGCAGCATCGCCCTTGCTATTCCCAGAGCCACGCACCTTCCCTCTGACCTCACCGACGATGCTCGGCTACTTGCAAGGAAGTAAACAAAAGGGACTCATGGGGACTTCGGTTCCATAGAAACAGCGGGGAAAATGTCCATGCGTGCCAAGTGGAAAAGGACTAAATCAGTGGGGAAGGAAATTTTATTGTCACAAGTTCAAAGGGGATGTTACAAACAAGAGAGTGGGGAAAAAAAAAAAAAAAAAAAGAAAAAAAAGGGAAAACTTCAGAAAGCAGTCCCTGAAGTCAGATCGCAAAATAGTACTAATGAAGCCTTGTCTTAGAGCAGTTGTCAAATATGATGTGGTATTTACATCAACAGTGACTCAGGCAGCATTTACTACTTCCCCTTTAACACAGCAGGACGCTGCTTGCCCTCAGAGATTTGTGGATCCCAACCCTGCAGATGGATGGATGGACGCAGCACTGGTGGATGGATGGGAAAACAATGCACCGGGCAAGGGGATGGGAGAGCACGCAGCCCCGTTAACCACGGGTCCGCGTCAGCTAGGGTTTGGTGCGAGGGAAACAAGTAAGCGGTGTTATAGCTGTGGTGGGGAGAACGCCCCGAGACACCGGGAGGGTCTGCAGCCGGGGAAATGCGCTCCCGGTTCCCAGCCTGCCAGCTCTTGCAGCGCAGGGGGCTCGCCGTGGTCTGATCCCGGGCTGATGCGGCGCCAGCAGTGCCTTGGGGCCGGGGTGGGATCGCTCTAAGCTATGCCATCTGGCCACAGTCCCCCGGGCCACCCCAACGGGGGCACGCTGGAGGGGAGCCGGCGCTGCCAGTGCCCCTTCCCACTCTGGCAGCAGAGGGAGGGATGGCATCGGGGCTGTCGGGCATGGCCGGGTGGGCTCCTCTGGGACACAGCAGGCCCGAGAGCCTGATCGTTTGATCGCATCCTGCCAGTGGCAGCATTCAAGGAACTCAGAAGCGAGCCCCTAATTTGTAAAGAGGAGAGAATATCCAAAGGTTCAAAAGGGGAAATATCTGAAGGCTGTGATGAATTTCACTGTAAGCCAAGTGCAAACACGGCTTCGGGTCTCTCAGAAGGAGATTTAGGGTTACAAATGCAGAGGGATGGTATAACCCAGCCACTGGACCATTCTTTTATTTGCCATTGCCTCCTCCAGTTGCGGAAGCCCTTCATCAACGTGGGAGCGGCAAGACTCTGCAATTCACAGGACAAAGTGGTCACTATATTTAAGTGCCGCTGGTGGCAATGGTTGCATGCATCTGGTTGCTACTTAACACTTCATGAAGGCTGAAAAAAGGTAGTTTTCATACCCCTCATTTTCCTGAGGTCTTGAAAGGCGAAACAGCAGAGCGCTGTGAACAGTAGGGCAACCCTTGGGTGGGCTGTGCCCTCTGCTTTGTGGAATAGTCTGGGTACCTCGCTCCTCCAAGGAGCCCTCAGCTCTTCACACCCCCGTGGAGTGGCGACACAGTTTGTTCAAGGGCTCGGCAGAGAAATAAAACACAAGGTCTCTGCCTCTCCTGTTGCCACGTAACTGTCAGTGCTCATCCAAGCTAGCCTAGAGCAGGCTTTTTAAGCAGTAATTAATTTAGATAAATCTGCCAGGCTATGTTGCTCCTGCTTGCCTCACTCTCGTGGCAGGCTACAGAATCTGAGAGCACCTCAATCCAGTCTCTGAAATAAAACCTACCGCTGATCATGTTTGAGTTGGCTTAAAGGACACGGTGCCCAGGTTCGTTGCAAGCCGCAGCAGGTCTGAGTCACAGCAGCAAACTCCATCTTCGCAGGATGAAACTCCACCGAAAGCATCTGTCCTGTAAAGCTGTAGGTTGGTCCCATACGCTGCTTGTGTATAGGCAAGTGCATGCAGACACTCACAGAGGGGGCACAGGAACAGCTTTAGCAGCTCCTTTTGACCATCAGGCTCAAAGACCCTTGATTTGGGGCTCCGTGCACTGAAAGTGGGAGGATATTTTCCAAACTCTTATTCATAGCAAATTCACTCTTCTTTCACCCTCAGTGTGGAGTACGTGACTGAGCTTGTTATCTTTGCCTCTCAGATGATTATTTGTTCACATTACTCATTGAAACTTTGTGGCATCCTAACACTCTCCATAAGGATCTCTAAGAATCTCTGCCACAGTGTCAAAAGCATAGGCATGTGCTCTGCAGTGCCAGACTCTTGGAAAGTTGTTTTAACAGGCTCCTGCTTTCAATTAGCGAGTAAACTCCTTGGGGCACGAGTCTGGCTTCCCGTTAGTCCTGGCAGGCACTCTGGTATTTTCTAAGCAAATCATCTTCATCCTCATCTTCCTACTCAGGTTGGCAAAAATCCAAAGGTAGCTCAAATTTCAGGCACCTCAATTTCCCCACCTGAAAGGGCTGCAAGCTGCTGTCTGGGGCTGGTCTTATAAAGACAGCAAGATCCTTGCACGCTACCTTCATGTCCGCTCCATGTCACTTAGCATTTGAAAGAGGGTTTTTTGGACTCCTATCTCTCAGCAGTGCAAACAAGACATGAGCAAGATGCAAATCACACCTGTATGAGCATCACCTGGCTAGGCTTCTCCCTAGCTTTGCCAGTTTACTGGGCTTGTGGTACAGCCAGGTCTCCCGGTGCTCGCTAGAGCTTTAGCCAATTCAGCACTTGCCTGCTGGGATTTTGACCCCTCCCATCCCCCATGTGTTTGTTTGAAGAGATAACTCCTTTTATATATATACTTGCTCTTTGGATGCGGGGGGAAACCTTTATTGTTGTCTCTGAGCTTCTGCAGCATAAAGTTCCAGGATTCCTCCATTCCCAGCTGCTGGATTCAGAAAGCTTTTCCTTTTCAAGCTTCCTGTTCACACAGGGTGGGGGTGGGAAGTGGGGGACGAGGGGGGAGGTTAGGCATTGAATAAAAGGAATTAACCATTTCCCTTCTCTGACCTTTGGGAATTTCCGTATGTGAAAGTGGCAGCTTGTGTGTCTAAGAATTATAAATGATGAGACCTTGCAAGTTACTGAATGGATGTGTGACCAAAGACTACAGGCTGCTCCCTGAGCCGGGCTGGGAGTGAGGAGGGCAAAGGGGAGAAATAAGAAGCAGGAAAGACTACAGATACTGAAAGGCCGCATGCTTTATAGGAACGAAAGCTGCTTATCGTGCTCCAGAGAGCTCATGCTATTGCAGCTTCCCTCCACCATGCCTTAGTTCATCTTCTGTTCTCAGTGCACAGCAAAAAGGAGGCCAGGAAGTAAGTTTCCATGAGAAGCTCTCATGACTCAGACCTCCCTCCTGTAGGGTTTCATCAGTTTCCCTAGAACAGGGTCACCATCCTGAAAGGAAAAGAGCCATCCTGACTGGTGTTAAACTGCATGTGTATTTAATAAACATAGCGTGTGTGTGCACAATCCTTTCTAGACCCTTCAAATGGACTTGACAGTGCTTGAAAGTGGAACTTGCATGGCTGTTTCTGAGAAACCAGTGTGTGTCCTCTAAGCCACCCTTGCCCCTGGTTCCTGGGTGCTGCACAGACTCTCGGTGCACCCCCCAGCAGGCTCCCAGCCACTCGGCCACTCCTGTGGCGCACCTATGCACACATGCAGATGCACGCACACGCAAGTGGGGCCATGGCAGTTGCGGAGCGAGAGGAGGCCCCCATTGCCACTGCAATTTGCGGGGAGCACCAAATACCCCTGGGGGGACTCCTTAGCAAGCTGAGACCCGCCGTGGGTGGATTAAAACCTAACACAGCCGTATCTGGATGCAGTAAAGAGTGTGTGTATGTGTGTGTGTACACGCACTGATAGAGAGGAGTACCAAAGTGGCATCCCACAGGGGCAGGCTGCAGTGCTGCTTACACGCTGACTTGGGCAAGTGACCCCAAACAGAGCTAAGCAAGTGCGTGTTGCCCCGTGCACACAAGCTGATGTCCTCTGCGGCCCAGATACCGGTAGCGAGAGCCTCAGGTCTGCGTGACCTAGGTTAGCAGAGAGCAGCCTGGCCTGTAGCTGCTGCCCTTCTCCCAGGCAGGCTGTCACCCAGCTGTGCTGTGGGCACCCCGGCCAGCCCCCCGGGGGTTACACATCTGCATGCACCTGGAGAAGCAACTTCATCCAGGGAGGTTTCTGCTCTCTCTTTTTCTGCTCTCTCCCCCTAACCCACAGGGAAATTTGTTCTTGAGCTTCACCTTCTGTCTTCTCCCTAAAGCCACCAAGGCTCATGGGCAGGTGAGGGGAGTTAGATGAGCCTGAAGGGTTTTCCAGGCAGAAAGGAGATGGCAAAGGCTGGCAGCTGCTGAGGAACTGCTGCGAGTAGCACAGATGGGGCTTCATGGCCTCATAAAACCTAGTCCTGGCCTCCCAGACATCCTGTCCGTTACTCACAGCTGATGAGCACGTGTTCCCACAAACACACACATGCAAATGGTGGGCCCTATTGCAGGACTTCGGGCAGAGTGAGCCCACAGCCCCCTTCCACTTTCAGGAAGCTATTTGAGATCACTGTGCCTTCCCTGAAAGCAAGGGTCTCGCTGGCTGAGTTTGTGAGCTACGTTATTTCACGTGCCTGAGAAGTGGCTCCAGGCTGATCAGGCACCTTCATGCTGACACCCAAAGCACACTCAGCACTCCCTTCTTCACCAGCCGTGGCAGAGAGGTTTCCTAAACACAGGAGGAAAAAAACCTGCTTGTACTCACTGCTGGCTGCGATTTGCAAGGCACAGAGGAAAAAATATGTTGCTCAGCAGGGCCCCTGCTGTATCCTGTATGGCATTTCTGTGGAACTAGCCAGGCCCATCTGTCTAAGCGTTTACAAATTGTAAACCTAACAGGGATGACCTGGGGAGTCCCAGACCCTGCTGCTCTGCCAGGATGACAGAACCAGACTGAGGACGCTTTACTCCCTGCCATGCTGCCAGAGGATGGAGATGGAGGGAAGCGGGTGGCCTCTTGCCTTGCAGGATACAGAAGCACCCAACCTGCATTTAGGGGGACCTTGGAGGGGTGATACGAGGCAGTTGGGGAAGGATCTCCTCCTCACCCCTCCTTTTCACCCTCTGCTGTGGGGTGATGGGGACAGCTAAGAGGGAAGCTTGTTTTCACTCTGTAGCTGAGCATCCCTTGTCCGCTGCTGCCCTCAGCACTTTCATCAGCCTGTAGATGCGACAGGGACCAGCCGGTGCATCAAAGGCTTGTTAAGTTACTGCTGTGCTGTGAAAGAGAGGGGAAAAAATCCTGTTGACTGTGACGAATTAGAGAAGTTCAGGGGTGGCACTCACCCTTTTATTGGAGAGCTGCTTGAGTCTGTGCACTGCTAAAGGGATTAGAGCAGCGTGTGGCATGTTTCTGGTTCTGACAGAAACTTGAACACGCTCTAGTAGAGCTATAAAGAGAATGGCCACGTCAATGGCGGGAGGGCTGGGGGGGGTTGTGAGTGATTAGCCACACTCGGAAGGCACCAGGGGGTTGTGAACTGTACTGTACGTGTGGTGTTAACTGTCGAGGTGCTGAATTCTCCAAAGTGTTGCTTTTGCAGCACCACAAGCAGCCTTTCTCTTCCCACGTGAGATTTTGGGCACACTGCGCTCTCATGGGGCCTCTGGCGGTGTTGCCTCCTGGAGAACAAGGCCCCCGGTGTGGGGCTTAGCCCCAACCTGCAACAATCTCCTCTAGGGATAGAGAGGACTTTGGGGGGTCTCCATTCCCATTCAGACCTTGCTCATTCAGCGGAATAAGAAGTGAAAGCATCAAATCTTGATATTGCACAAGTAAATTAATGTCAATGTGATAAAAAATGAAAAAAAAAGTCATGATTTAAGACACTCACCATGATTTAAGACACTCACCATGACTAAGGCTGTAGGGTTAGTTTCTGAGCTAGATATCCTAGAGGTTTCAAGAAAATGGCCATTTTGAACATGGCACACTGGAAGCCTGCTCTGAGAATGAGCTCAGAAACTAACCCTACAGCCTGATGCACAACCTGAATGACAATATTCCTAAGCAGGACATCTGGTCGGTAATAGGGACACAAATGACAAAGCTGAAGATATTAAGAGCAACCTGACACAACAGACTTGGAGAGGTGGGACAGGTATGTCTGCAAGGAGCATCGCAACTTGTCAAGCACTGTTTTCCCCAAACGTACGCCTAAAGTAGGGTTATGCTGGAGTTCTCCAGATGGAGCAGGCAGGACTCAGATCGGTCATTCATGCACTGAAATAGATTTACATCAGCTCTGCAGGTTATGAGAGCTCACAGTCAATTGGGTTCAGAAGTGTCTGCAGTTTATGTATATTAAAACTGGAGATGAAATTTAAGTGGAATAAAACACTGCGAAGCTCCAGGGAAACTACCAGCAAAAGGTTAACAGACAGGACATTGGGGCAATGATTTCAAATCAGACTGAATGACAGTTTTCAGCTGCTGGAAGTCCTAAAGCCACTTCAAGAAGTCAGCAAGAAGTCAGCATGTGTCACACTCCCTCCTGCATGTCAGCATCAGTGACAGCTTGGTAAGTCTAGGTGGTTTCCCGAGAAGCAAAGGTAAAGCAGAGATGACTAAAAATACAGGGGACTCTGAAAGTAAGGAAAGAAATCAAACAGCAAGCCCTAGGAGGAGTGCTCAGGAAAGAGAGGTAGAAAAATGCCTGTTCAAAGAAAAGAGTAAAGCAATACCAGTGTGAGAGGTGACAAGAGACCCTCACAGATAATGCCATTACAGAAATTTTAATTCTCTGCTGAGGAAGCTGATTGATAGTAATACGATTTTGCCACTGGCAAGGTGTGAACTGGAGACGGACAAAAGCAGGGTTTTTCACATTCCTGTGAAAATATTTGAGATTTCAAAAAATGCTATTATTCCTATTTGTGTCGGCACAAAGATGAGACCTTTGGAAAAACATAACGAGAAAGACCCCAGTTCCTTCTTTCCTTTCTCTTGCCTCAACACAAGAATGAGAACAGGCACGTATGTGGGACTGAGATCTGGGTTCATGTCCTTGCATGAGGTTATCTCTGGTGAATGCACTGGCCTCCCAACCGCTAGCCCATTTACCAATCTGAGAAAAGTCTAGATGCAACTGGAGAGACTGAAGGGTTTGAGAGGGTCAAAGCGTGCCCTGGGCTCCTCATCCCTCAGCTGCAGGGAGCAACTGGGAGCAGAGGTGGACGCAGCCCCGCTTGCCTGTCCCGCCGAAAGCAGACCGTGGCAGAGGGGAGCAGGTCAGCACAGGCCAGAGCACCTGGGCTGCATGGACCCAGGAACTTAAAAAGCACCTCCCAGTTAGGTAAAACAGACGTAGGTTTTATAGCTAGTTTTCATCAGAGACTTGAGAAATCTACCCCATAGAGTATCCAGGAACATAAACAGCTCTGCGAAGCTTTACTTTTAATGAATCATCATTTGCACACACAAAAAAGAAACGTTTGCATAATATTTTCAGCCAGTTGTGGTTCTAGCAGAAATGTTTACAGTGACTTACTAACAATGAACAGAGAGAGACACTAATAATACCATAAGGTCAGAAAAAGAGGTAGGGAGAGCACGCACAAGAGACACTAAGCGTACAAAGGCAAAAGGACTAGTACCTGTAAAACGGCTTACATTGTAAGTAAAGTGGGAGATGCAAGTAAAAAAATTAAACGCAGTAGGTGAAGGCCTGCTTAAAAGTTTGTGATGGTGGATTCACCAGGAAATCCATTGTACCTTCCAGTGCAGTTGGAGAAAAGCTCATGAACCCTGGGAGAGCACCGCTGTAGTCAGCATTACCGAGAAAGGCTGAATGCGACACGTGCCCAGCTGCCTCTCGGAGTTTTGCAGAGTTTGCTTCTTGTGGGGGGCAAAGGAGTGATTGGGGCAAAGTTAAAGGAAAAGCAGGATGAATTTTGACCTGGAAGATCAGACGTTGACCACGTTTTTAAAAATATTCATCAAAGAGAGCACAGGATGGAGGAAATCGCTCATTGTTGTTGCTCATAAGAAATCATTTGCTAGCCTTCCTCATGAATTTGGGAAGTTAAATAACTAGCATCACCCAAGACATTGGTTAGCCAAAAAGACAAGCTGAGAGAATCCCTACCCTGAGCTGTGCTGGAGAAGGAAAAGCAATGGCCTGGGTCTTGACAGTACAGAGCGCTGGTGAAGAGCCGCCCGGGCAGACATCTGGAGCCTGGTTTGGACCTCAGGCAACCTTTGAAGGAATCCAGTCTTCAGTGCATGCTTTTGGCAATGTGCCCAGAAGATATTTGAAAGTCTACAAACTACTCTCCACTGTTATATAAGTTAATTACTGCACAGAGTGCTTATCCTATACTTCCAGAGTCATGAGTTTCATGCTTGGCTGGTATAAAATGGCAGGGACAGTAGGTGACTCTTCTTTTCCTTCATGTCTAATTCTCCTTTCATTCAGCTGTTATTCATGTTGCTCAGGTGAGCTCAGAGTAGCTGATTTACACTAGCAGTTAGTAAGAAGATGATAACTAAGTTCTGAGATCCTGACTTTCATTGAGCACGATCTTCAGGTGGATTAACACACACAAGTTCACTGGCTTGCCAATAGCCCCAGGCTTTTGACTAGCAAGTGATCTGGCCAACACTGAGCTAGCAAACCACAGACAAAAATTTGCTTGTTTGGAACTCTCCCCCTGGGTGCTAGTTTCACCTTCCTAAGCAAAAAGGTGCAACATACTACTTTCCAGGATGTGCTGAGTTTGCTTGCTTTGGCACGTTACATTAAACCCCTCAAATCCCAAACTCATATTTGCAATACTGGTTGGGAAGGTTTGGGAAACGTACAGGGGATCATCAGCTGCAGCAGAATTGGGGCATCATTTGGTTTCTCCCTGGGCATGTGAAACGTTAGTGAACATCCCTCGCCCACTTATGGTCCTCCTTGGATGCTCACTTCTGTTGCCTTCCCCTGCTCCAGAGCCATCCTGCTTGGCTGTCGCCCCGTCAGGCTCCTCGGCTGTCCTAGCAAGGCACTGCCCGTGGCGGTGGGAACTTCGGCTACCTGGACTTCCCTGCTGCCAGCACCAGTGCCAGTGCAGGCTGCAGCAGGACTTCCCCCAGCGATGCCCCTTTGGACCTTGCTGGGGACCCAGAAACGTGACCTCCCTCTCAAGCCCGCTGCGTCCAGGCCAGCGCAGACCCCGGTGGCGTCAGCTTCCTCTCAGCAGTGTTGTGTCAGCCCTGCCAGGCCCCAGCTGGGTGAGCTAAACTGAATTTAGGCTCCGTTCCCATCCCCAGCTTCAAACCATGAGTCAGGATGCTCACACCATCCGCCTGTGGCCGACCAGTTGCAGCGGAGGGGTGAAGAGTGCCTTGTTCTGCCTTTGGTACGGAGTGCGCTCACTTCCTACATCTAAAACTGAGCCAGAGCTACATCTATTAAAGAGGCTAAATCGAAACGAAACCACCTCCTGACATTTTGCATGCGGTTAGTCTGACAGCACTGCGCTGCATGTACACGACACACAGCTACCAAGGAAAAGTACAGGAAGAGGTTACGTTTGAGAAGCTCTCTGGCCTGCAATAAAACAAGAGGCTCCAATTTAGCAAGCCGTAAAGGTTTCCCAGCTACATGCATATACTAGGCTGTGTGATGTCTCATCGTCGAGCGTTTGCAGCTGCTGACGCAGCATGGATTTGCCAAACAGATATTAAGGATGGGCTGGGTCAGCAAGCTGTGTGCATTTTGCACAGGATGGCAGGGATACTGCAAGCGGGAGCTGAGTCTAGCCAGTCAGATGTATTCTCCATGAGCAGTTTGGGATCCTTCCCCTGCAAGCTGTACTGAGCGTGGAGCTTTTAGCTGGGAATGTGCTCTTACTCCCCTACCACAGGGATTTTCCTCATCAAGCTGCCTTGAAGGCATCTAGTCAAGTAGTAGTCAACCTAGGGATGGCAGGGAGGGCTAGCAAAGGCCCTTGGGTGACTTGGTGTGCCGGAGATACCCCACTCCCACAGCACAGCAGTGCCCTCAGTCACATACAAGCTATTAGCTGCCTCCTGGCACCAGAGGAAGGGTCCTTTCTTGGAGCACTCCTTTGGTGGTGCAGACGCTGCCAGTCACTTGTCCCCCTGGCATGTGTCCCTGCCGTCCAGGCCAGAGGGGCTTCCAAAGGAGCAGCTGCTCTGAGCAAGGCTGGTTGACTCTTCCCTGCTAATTGAATGGTGGTATTGATTTTGGTGTCCCTCTTGAGTCTGCACTGGCATCTGCAGTTGGAAGTCCTGTAACCCTGTGGGTGCACCAGTCCTCCCTCTGCCAAGGGCAGCCTCCCGCCGTCCTCATGGGCAGCGCTGCCTGGGGACACAGCCTGGCGGGTCTGGCTGGACAACGGGCCAAGGCAGTGTCTCTGCCAGCAAGTCCTGCACAATTTAGGCAGGACTTAAAGTTCACCTCCCCAGAGACGCTCGGAAGGGAAAACAGCCATAGCAATACCTCCAGCGGTGGAAAGCAGGGCGAGCGGAAGACCTGGGAGGTGCAGTAGGAGGTCAGCCCAGCCCACGCCGCTCTGTGCACAGCACACGGATGGGACCGTGGTCTGTTTATCTGTAAACAGTGGCACTGTTCAGCACAAACATGCAATCAGCCTGAGCTTGGAAAGCTTCACGTCCTTCTTGGTAACAGCATGATAGAAAATAAGGCCTTGGCTTGTTGCCCTGAGTACATTGCTGAAGTGGGCTGGATGAGGAGCAGGGAAGAGCTGGAACAGAAAAGCTGAGCTTTGATTTTCAAGTCTGGTTACCCCAACAATGTGATCCAGGCAGCCTCAGCAAGAGAGACCCTGAAGCTGGACTTCTGGGGAAGATGCAGAGCCCTAGGAGAGCTCTGAAGAGCTGCCTAGCACCGTAGTCGCAGCTTGCTTTCTGGGAAAAGCTGCCTGTAACACCTCGGGCTGCACACAGGTACTCTCTGAGGCTGCTTTCTGTTGGCCATAGGTACTTACAAGGCATCTATTACTCTTGTGCCCAAGAATCCTCACAGGTCCCTCCCTTCTCATGAAGTCAGGCAGAAATGTCATCCCCATCTCACAGGCGGGGAGATGAGACATAGCAAGATCAAGTGATCGTGTAAAAGCCAAAGGCCCAACCTCTAGTGTCACAACTGCTTAAAAATGAGCACACGATGGGCTAGAGCTGTCTGGGTGAGTCCCAGGATGTATCTTCCCCTGAAGAAGAGCAGCCTCGTCCCTTCAAGTTCTGCATGTTGGAAACTTCTAATACTAGGCAGACTAAAGCCCAGGATATTAGTTAGGCGGTATTAATTCAGCCCTGTGTGTCCCCACGCTCTCTTTCACCACGTGAGCATATCTGCATTAAAGGACAACCTGCTTCACAGGGAACTGGTAGCAGCAGAACAGCACCCAGTTCCCTACTGCAGATGGAGAAGGAGCATTTCAGTTTACGGCTGGTGAGAAACTTTTTACTTGCAGTCATGCACACAGACAAAAGCACTGGACATCCATCTATATGAATGTGGTAAAACCTAGGCATGAGTGTAACTAAAAAACCCTGATCCGATAAAGCTTAAAATCCTGTCCCATGTGCTGAGTTAGTGTTTTCCCTGCAGAAATTTCTTTTAGCTAGCAAGCTTTAAGTTATGATTTGCATTCATTAGATTCACTGAACGTGTTGATAATTGGCCGTCTTAATACTCATGCACAGACAAGACCGTGGTGTTAAGATTTCATCTGAGGCATCAGCCACACAGCAAACAGCAAGGGACATAACACCGACTCCTCAGGCATGTGAAAGGCTGAGGACACCTCACAGTCCCAAGTTTGAATGTTGATATAGTGAGCCTGTTGCCGAGGCCTCCAGATCCCCAGCCCGCCCTGTACCTGGGGGACCATTCTGGGAAACAGACTGACCAAGGTGCATCCAAACCCGCGTTCTTGGTGGCAAAAGAGAGAATGATGCTGGTCACTTATTTAACAGGAAAATCCCCATTAAACCTCCCTTTCCCCTCCTCCTCGGGAACATCCACGAGTGACTGGTTCACATTTGCCACAGTATTTTCAAGAGGGGCCTGTGAGCTCCGTGGTTCCTCCCCGGCAGGAAGCCGGAGCAGCCCTGTGCTCTCCCTGCCAGGCCTTGAGGAGCGAGTGCAGGAAGGGGGTTTCTGGAGAAACCAGCCATACTCTTCCACTCCACACAGGCTGGTTTTTTTTTTTTTTTTCCCCACCCTTACTCCACCGGAGAAGTCCTCAGAAGAAGAGACGTGCATGCAATTTGACTCCTTACATTTACCTTGGGGAATCTTTCCAGACATTGTCCCCAACAGCATCTTATTTCTGAGACATTAAAAAGCCACCCTATTCAAATGCAAATCAAGTCCTTCCTGACAATAACTGTTGAGTAATTTTGACGTCAATACAAGCGCTCTAGCCGGACGTTCCAAGAATAGACCTGGTGTTTGGGAACGGAGCAAAAAGGAAGCGACCACAGATAATACACAGGAGCAACTCTTTAAAGGAGAGACTGTGAGGGGAAGATAGCACAGCCAGGGGTATCAGGTACCAAAGTGTCAGAGGTTTAGAGCAAGGGACAGACATGGAAAGCTAGGCTGGAGAAGGCTGAAGCACAGGCTCTCCTCAGACCTAGGGTGAGAAAGCTGGGGCTTCCATCTCAGGTGAGTCCATTTGCCCGGAGTCAACCCCAAGCTCTTTCCCTTAGACTGCCTTTTGACCAACGTTTATGCATTTGGAGCTTGCTTAGGTGCCTCTGCCCTGTGCTGTGTTATACAACGTGCCCTCTGGAAGTTTTCTTCTGCGTAGTGTGTGCTGTCATGCTCCTAAAGCTGGTTGCAGAGAGGACACTGAACTTGCGTGCCTTCAGAGGGAAAAGCTTTCAACCAGAACTTGATACCAAAAAGTACATTGAGCACAGAACTAGCTAGCCCACCCCAAGGAAGAGATGCATACAGCGTATATTGCTGATGGGTTGATAGAGCAAACTGCTGGCCCCCCAAGGCTCTCCAAGGCAAACAGCATGCTCTAGAGCTGAAGTAGACCCCTTAGGAAACATGATCCAGCAGAGATGCCATTGATGTGCCTGCGTGATCAGAGGAATACATGCAGGGCTTCCCGAGTGACGTGGCATTTGAGCACTATTTGGAATACAATGGCCTTTCTGCCTGTTTTGGAAATTTCTGACATTCTAAGTACAATCGTATTTGTAACGGTTACATCTGGCCTTTCTGATCCGCTTGCTCATCAGCCAGTAGAGAGCCCTCAGGTACAAATCTCCTCTCAGCTCTGCCCTATTCTGCTACTTTGGATTCGTCTTGTGCTAATTAATCACCCAGGGCTCTCAGAGAGCTTTATAGCATTAACCCGTTCACCTCTGAAAAACTTTCCTCTCCCATTCACAATGAGTTGCATATTTACCTGCCAGAGAGTAAGTGATCAGCGAAGCCTGGAACCACCACATTATGGTAGGCAGTTATTATTTTATCCACCTCCTTTTGCAAAGCTGATTTATCCAAATTCACAAGGCAAATCAGTGACAGAGATGGGGAACAGACATGGTGTTCAAACCTTGAGTTCTCCTGTAGCCATTGGTAAGCACTCCTCATGAAAATGCTTTCTCACCTTTTCATACAAACCCAAGCATAACCCTGACAGGCTGGAGTCCACCTTTAGTCATGTGTGGGACCAGATTTAGCTCCTGAGGGCCCTTCTGCCCATTTCTAGGAGACCATGGGTTTTCTCTTATTACAAGAAAGTGGTATGGTAAAATGCTAACTTGTTAAACAAAAGGCTGTCATCAGTCACTTTATGCCCAGTTAAGAAGAACAATGCATTAGTAGATGCTGCCTGCTGTTCTTTGTGGCCTGCTTCTCTTCCATGCCTTTGAGAACAACATCACATACCTATGTCCCAGGGGAGCTGTGCTGAGTACGCTCCCAAACACGTGCATTTTCTATCTGCTCTCCCCGTGCATTTTCTATCAATCAGCTGTGGACTTCCTAGAGGGAAGAGCAAGGATGTGGCCGTTGGGGCATGCAGCCCCAGTCTGTCACTGCCTTGGGTGGCACGTGCTACAGACCATGGCACGGGGTGACATAGCTCCACAACCTTCCCTACCAGACTTGGCCTCAGCTTCCCACCTGAATGCTGGTATTCCCATCTTGGCCGTGCACGGGGAAGGGAAAAACACCCTCTGAGTTTCCTACTTAATCCCTCCTTTCACCTTCAGACAGGTCTGGAAACATTTCAGTGCATCTATAGGCATGAGGGAAGCCTTGTTCTCCAGTAAATGTGGCTTTACCAGGAGGGAAAAAAGAGAGACCGTAAACAAAGAGAATTGCTGAAGTACAGCTGACACATGGACCCCAAAAGAAGTGCTGACCTCATGCTTCCTCATTAATATGATCTATACTGCTGCATACGGAGGAGGCTACTGTCAGGAAATGGCGCACCACGTAACCCCGCTGTGGATCCTCCTGCTGGCTGTGGGGCCCCTGGCAGCCAGCCCCTGGCCTTGCCTTCAGGCAGGGGACGCCGTGGGCTGTCCCAGGCAGGGGGCTGGCTCAGGGTGCCCTCGCAGCCCCCGCACGCATCTGGGTCTCTCTGGGGCACCTCCAGGTGAGGTCCTCCCCTGCACTAAGGTCTAGGCTTCAGCTGTATAAAGAGGGAAACCAGCTCCTGAAGCCCTCAGTTGGTTTTATGTAGACCCTGCAGGGTACAAAAACCATCCCCAGGCTCTCTTAGCCCAGGCTTAGCATCTTACAAAGCTCACTTCAAGTTTAGGGTGGAGAGCCGCCTCAGATGTCCTTCATACCCCCGGTTTCCTTCTCTGGGGCGGCTCCAGCTCTCCCTCACATGCCCCCCAGCCCCTGGTGAGGCCAGGCTGACCAGCGTCGCTGGTCAGCCATCCCCACTGCTCCCTTCCGCAGCAACCCTCCTTCACCCGCTCCCCACGACTAGAGATGTCGGTGGCGTGCGGCCATCCCCTCCCTGCGAGGGCCCATGCTCCCAGGGGGAGATGCGGGGCCGAGCCCGGTGAATGCGGGATCCTGCCTGCGGCGGGCGGCGGGCAGGCAGCAGGCAGCGGGCAGCAGGCAGGCAGCGGGCAGGCAGCGGGCAGGCAGCGGGCAGCAGGCAGCGGGCAGGCAGCGGGCAGCGGGCCGGGCCGGGCGCGCGGCGCAGGAAGCACCTGCTCCCGAAGTGACGGCTCTCTTATCTGACCCCGGTCACATCAGGTGGCTTCCTTGTTTGCCTTGGCGGCGGGCCCCTGCGGCCCCCTCCGGCTGCCACTGGCGAGCTCCTCTGCTCCTTTTTTTTTTTCTCCCAAGCATGTCCATTGATCTGAAGAGAAAACCGCCTGGAAACCTTCCCAGCACACAGCTCCGGCCCCTGCTTCCCCCGCCCGGGGCAATGGCGGGGAGCAGGGATGAGGGGTGTGAGGTGCACTCCCCTCCATCCCACAGTAAAGCTGCCCACGCACCGGCCACGTGCTTGGCCACCATCACGCAACGTGGGTCCCTCTCCCCGTGAAAGAGCTGATGCGTGAGGACCCCTGTGCAGTGATGGGGGACGGTGGGCGGCCGGTGGCCCCCGTTGCAGGCAATGGGAGCGCAGCCTTCCCCAGACCAAAGGCTGCCATGTGGGGCTGTGGCCACCCTGAGCCGGAGTGACAGGGCTTTAAAAAAATAAATCAACGCTTGCGGTTCCTTTTCCTTCCCCCCTCCATCCCTCCCGTGGTCTGGATGATTTACTGAGCAACGGCTGGTCCCAGCCGCAGGGCGGCCGTGCCGGGGGCCTCCCCCGGGCAGCACCGGGGGAGAGCCCACCTGGCCGCGCCGAGGTGCCGCGCGGCGTCCCGCGGTCATCCCGGGAGCCAGGAGCTTTCAGGAGCAATTCCCCGCATCTCCTTCCAGCTCTGCCTCAGGGGCAAATCGCGAGGCTGAGCGGGGCGCGGGCGCTCGTGCTGATCTGCATTTCAGCCGCAGAAGTTGGCCTGGCTCCAAGATGGTGCCGTTTCAGTTTGACATCCACCTCTTAAATAATCTTCAAAATAAATTTAACTGGTGGGTTAGATACTGGCACATTGAAATGTAGCGCTACTGCTGTATAAAGATAACAACAGACGCAGAGCACACACATTTTAAAACTGTACCCTGGGCTATAGTCCTCTGTAAGTTATAGATGTATGACAGAAATTGTTTGGCTTTGGATTTTACGAGACACACAAGGAACAGTCTTGCAACATATTTTCCTTTTCCTATTTTTTTTTTTTGCCTAATCCTTAGTCTTAGACTCTTTTGATAAGGAGAAATCATTTCTCCAGGGACAAAATTTGCAATGAAAAAACCCACAGAAGAAACTTTTCATACTTAACATACTATGCAAAGAGGAACAATAAGATAATAATGGGGCTGAATATTCATTATGCTAATCAAATGTTAATAAACTGTGGGATAGCGTGCAGCTCAGTTTGGCTCCCCATCTCCACCTTTCTTCCTTTCTTGCCTGCTTGCTTCTCTCGTCCTTTCTTCTTTTTTGCTTCTTCCCTTCTCCTTCTGCCATAGGAGCAGAGCTTGGGGAAGCCATCTTGACCAAGACGACAAACGTTCAGATTGAAAGCGTTATTTATTTTAAAAAGTCCTGCCAATAGTAAACACTGTCAAACAGATGTGCAACATCTGTGTAGTTCAGGCAGTTGGTGAATACTTCTACTCCGACCTCGGGGAAGGCTCAGGTCCAGAAATAGACAATAGCTGATAATCGGAGAAGCCCCAAGCAGATGTGTGCAACTATGCCATGTTCAAGACATGAATAATTAAAAGTGAAGACTACTTCACACAACTGTCACCTTCAAACGGAATAATAGTTATGTTTGGGCATCAGACATCCTCACAGTTATGTGGGCAGTGTTTTCATTTCACTGCATTAATTATGTAAGCAAACAAAAAAACAAACCACGGGGTAACATGCTCATGATCAATAAGAGCAAAGGCTTGGGTATAAGATCTGTAACCAGAGATGCACCAACATCGTGTGTCTCCAGTTTCAGATAATCACCTGGTGTCAAATCCTTTGTGCTGGGGGTGTGCCGCAGAGCAAGGGATAAGAGACTAAACCGGTGTGCAACGCTGAAATACAACCCGGCAGGTGACTCTCTCCCCCTCTCTCTCTCCAGCAAGACCCTGCCTTAGATACACCGCTGTGCCTGATGCAGCAGCAGGCTCCCTCTCTGCCTCCTGGGCGAGCAGCCAGGTGAGCAGTCGGCTGAGAAGCATTACTCTGAACCTGGTGGGTTGTGTCTGGGCACCTCTGGGACGCCTCCTTCGTCAGCAGCCTGATGGCCAGGGGTGCTGCGTGCCCCTGGGGGATCCTCACTTTGAAGCTGAGCAGCCCAAGTCCCCTTTGCTCTGCTGAGGTAGTATTTAGGCAGATGGCAGCATTGGTCTTGTTCTCTTTGGGCAAAGAAGAGATCGCTTAAGGAACAGGAGACACAGTCTTACGGGTCTTGGAGGTGCCCATACAGAGCTGCAGCTCATCAGCCCCCAGCGCTGGAGGCTCCAGGGTCTCTCACCAGCACGGTCATGGGAGGCTTGGTCTTTTTCTGCCAGCTGAGCTCTGGGTGGCTGGTGGCAGGGTAAGAATCGCCCTGACCTGGGCCTTCATCACATGGCACGTTGTGGGAGTCACTCAGCAACTGCCCTGTGGGAGATGAATATTAACCTCGCTAAGTACGGCTGGAAAGGCTGCAGGGCCACTGCAGCAGCGAGCCCCGCGGGGTCGCCCAGGGCAGGCCAGAGCGAAGGTTCTGGTTAGGGAGGTTAGGAAGAGATGCGCTGTGCTGGCGGCCCCGGTGAAGACGCATGCCTTCTGCTGGCCCAGAGAAGTGCCACAGCTCGCTCTGGGTGTTTGTACGACTGCTGGCACCAAGGGCCCATGTCCAGCCCTCTTGCTTCTGTCCCAGCAATCCAGAAGAGGCAGTAGGTGTGAAAGGCAGCTGCAAAACAAACCCTGAGGGCATCCCTGAAGGATCCCATCCCTGCTGGCTTGATCTGCAACTGCACTCAAAGAAGCTGTGCTCCCTCCAAGCCCCAAACCCTGAGCATCCCTCTCTGGGGAGAGACAGAAACCCCAGCTCCTACAGGCATGCTGCCTCTGTAGCCCTTTTTTGTCCTCTGCCATCACGCACGTGACCGCTCCTCAGTCTGCCTCTTGAGAAAGGGCAGCGGAACACAGACGCCCAGACTCATCGCAGCGCCGCTCCAGACTGCCGCAAAGACCTGTTGGCTGCGCCGCACGCACCGTGACTTCCCGAGCAGCGGCAGGGGGCTTTCAGCAGTCCAGCTGAAGCCAGCAAAGTTTTGCTTTCTCGATCCTGGTTGTTTGCGCTGTGCTGCGAGACCAGGAGCTCTCCTGGGAAAGGTCCCTTTGTACTTTGCTAGCAGTGCAGCACAGGGAAGCTGCCCTGCTGGGTGGGCAGCCAGCAGACTGTGAAATAGCCATGATTGTAAAGCTTGTAGCTCGGTTCAAGGTTGTGAGTAGGTGCCGATCAGGGGATGGGAAGGGGCTGCAGTCTCCTTTGTCCTGAGGGACTTGCATAAGGCCTGGCCTTTGCCACACTGACCTCAAATGAATATTTCTCATTACTCTCAGCCTAGGACACACAGCTAAGCTGATTCATCTGATCTTGCCCTAATTTGTCACCAGCATTAACTTTCTTGGCTATATTTGCTTTTCTCTCCTACTCTATAAAATCCACTTCACTGCCCGTTCTCCCCCTTTCCACCAGCTTCCGTCTGGTATCTGCTGGCTTTTTCATGTAGCTCATGCTGTTCCCTGTGAAGGGAAACAAAAAAAAAAAGAAAAAAAAAAGGAAAGAAAGAGAAAATAAGAGGACCTCACAGGAAGATGTTTCCAAAATCCAAGCAAACATCTCTTGTCATGCAGTTCCACTGCTCATGGAGTCATTCTGGGAAGAAATCAGCCCTATCAGCTCTACATATCTTCCAAATGTGTGGATGCGTGCCAGGCACGGCATCCTTAGGCATGTATGAAAGCTGCTGCCCTCAGGATGCCCCCCAGCTCTGAGAGACAGAGATGCTCCTGCCTCCCTTGATGCAGCTTCCAACCAGGATGAGTAATTTAAATGTCCAGGTGTTTGCTTGGGAACCAACGCCAGCCTTGCTGAGTGCCCGGCAATGCCGTCTGCGCTGCATTGCCTCCATTTTCGCCTCTCTCTGATGGGCTGCCTGTGGAGGGGAGAGCTGGGACGCCGGTGATGTATGTGTGATGGTGTTGGCCGGCTGCTCTGCAGTGGAACTGTTTATCCAAGCTGCTTGTCTAAATAGAGCAGATGATACCTGGATAGCAGGGTCTGAAGGAGGAGGGTGCTGGTGTGAAGCTGGGTGCGAGCCCGTGAGTGCTGCTGGGGAGGGCTTCGGTTTTCTTTCTTTGGCCAGGCGTCCGTGTTTGTTTTGGCAGAGCTGGGATGCTGGTGACACTGGGGGCAGAGTTCAGGACATCACCAGAAACTGAATTTCTGAATTCATTTGCGCTGGAATAACAAAGGCAATTCCCTCTCAGCATGCCACACTCCACCCACTCAGCTGCGCTTGCTGAGGCTGCAGGGCTCTGCTTCCTCCAACCCGTCCCTGGAGTCCCAACTCTCCCCGTCTCCCTGCTGGCTACAAGGAACATGGGGTGTTTCAAGGGGCTTTGCAGAGGGAAGTGCTGCCCCACCAATGCAGGCTGCTTTCTGCCAGACATTGCTGTTGGCAAACGTGAAGCTCAGCCTGGTTGCCCTGCCCCTCCTGCCAGCGGAAAGCTGCATTTTGGGGGCTGCTAAAGAGCCTGCTGGCTGTGACTCCAAGAGAAGGGCTCCAAGGGTGGGATTGAGTGTGATCCTCCTTCCCCACGGCCTTCCTGCTGTCAGGAAAAGGGAGCAGGAGGCACCAGGTTTCCTCGCTCACTGGGGCTGGAGACACCTGCCTTCCTTAGCCCTTTGCAGGACACAGGCGCAGAGGAGAAGCTCAGCATGTCCTGATGCTCTTACAACACCGATTAGGGGTTCCCCCAGGGAATATCTCCACAGCAGGAGGAAGGGGATGCAGCCGTGGCAGTTCCCTGCCCCAGCTAATGTCACGTCCCTGGGGACGCAGACAGCTGCACGCAGGCCAGGTCCACCTTGCCCATTGTAGAGGAGCGCAAAAGCAGGCTGGGGGGGAGGAAGCAGGACTCTGCACGCACTGACTGAGTCACGGTGCATTGCTGCTACGGGAGGGCTCTGGGTTGTAAGCAGGACAAGGCTCCATCCCTCCATGAAAGATGAAAGCAAGCAGGGCTGCTTCGGAGGAGATAGCTCATGGGGTCCCATCCGCATCAAGTGCAGCGCAGTATTTCCCTGCAGTACTTCCCCTCCACCAAAAATGCACATACTCCTCTCTGCCAAGCAGCTCCTGCCCTGCACGTTACACACCCAGCAGAACGTGACTTAGAAAAGCCCACTGGGTCCCCGAGTCCACGCGGTGCTGAACATGCTGTGACAGAGCCGAGATGCAAGTTCCCTGGCCAGCACACGGGGTGTCAGGTTCCCCCTCGAGGCACGTGGTCCTGGTTCTCCATTTCTCATCCTGTCAGTCTTCTCCAGAGGCTTGTTTGTTTTGCCCCTCACCAGAACGTGCTGCTGCATGTTTAGGCTGAGAAAGCAAAACAGCCAACTCAACAGCTGCTGGATTTGGGGAAGGGGAAGGGAGGGAAATACTTTCAGTTTTGACTTCTAACCACAAAATGCACACTGGATTCTTCCTGACAAAAGTGACAAGAAACAGAGCCATAGGTCTTTGCTGGAAGCAGAGGGAGAAAACAACAGAGAAGATACTCCCTGACGCTTGTGTGTCTCTGGTGTTTTCTGGTAATAGCAGTGAGGGAAGGCAATGGAGCAGGCAGGGTAGGTGCTGCTGCCCACCACTCAGCTGAGCAGAAGAGGCCTACAACTATGTCCACATGCTGAGTTGAGCAGTAGACTCTAAAATAGACTGAAGCATATTGCACTTAGGCCTCCTGCTTTTCATCCATCTTCTTGGCTGTTGCTCAAAGTGTCCATGGTGTGCCTTGGAAGATCTGAGCTTTTCGCTGCAAGATCAGGTTGGTGGAAAGCCAACAGGCGAGAGCTCAGCCTCAGGTCTGATGTTTCCAAACCCTACTACTGCTCAAGGAGCGCACTACCTTGGCAGCTCCAGTGCTACCCAGCTATGCCCAAATCTCCTGGCAGGAGAGGTGCCTGCCTAGCATGTAGCCTCGTGCTGTGGTCTTTGCCAGAAGAAGAAGGACCCACCCCACCACATTATTGATTTGGGACCCACTGACACCCACCATTCTGCTTACTGAGAGACTGACACACTTTTTACTCTTTCGTTACGCAGGAAAGTCACGTGCCATTTGAAGCCAGATGGACCACGTCATGCCTGAGTAGGGGTGGAGCAAACTGTAGTTCTGCAGGGCTGATGACGGTGTAGTTCTTCGAGAGGGGTTTGTGTCTATAGATGAAGCTTTGCATCTGACCCTCCCAGAGATGCCATCCTGTCTCCATGGCAGTCAAGGCTTATGGAAAGCACCAAGTCATTTACGCAGTGAGGGCGCTAAGATAAGCTCTGAGAGACACAGAGTCTATATGGACATGAATGCGCTCACGGACTTTCTTTCAAGAAAGGATCAATACTTTGTCAGCAGGAGAAAAGGCCTACTTCTCAGCAACATGTCCTTGACTGTCTCAGAGAAGGTAGCGCTGCTCAGTAGGAAATGCTCTTTTGGATCCATTTGCTCTATAAACAGAAACAAGGAAGGAAGAAAGGAAGGAAAGAGAGAAGAGAGGGACATGGTGCATGTGTCATTAACAAAGCTACCCCTTAGAGCATGTATTTCTTTTCCAACTTAAGGTGAGAGCTGCCTTGCAGACATGGCACCATGCTTATGTACAGCAGAACTCCACCAAGTCAGTGTAGTTTCAGCATGGTCGAGTAAGGCTCCCCATGGCTCATTCCCAGTCAATATTCAGAGGTTCTCCGTACTCGCTCATGGCTTACTGCTACAGCCCCCAGCAGCAGCACAGGGTGGCTTGCTGTCCCCACACCTAACAGAGGGGCCATGCCAAGGCTACACAATCCAAGGATGCAGAAGGTGCTTGTTGTACGTCTCTTTGGCCAGTGAGGAGAAAAGGGAGCCTGCCCAGGTCTCAGAGGTGCTCTGTGACTGCCCAGCAATAGGAGGAGTTATTCTGGGACAGGAGGAGGCAGAGGGACCGCAGTTTTGTCAGACCTTGGGAGTGCAAAATGGCGTGGATCCTTGTGCCCTCTGTTCCCCTCACGCAGCAGTGCAGCAATCAGGTGTAGCCAAGCCACACGTAGCCCTGTCCCACAGAGGAACATTTGCCATTGTCCCACTATTTTTTTTTCCGCCACTGTAAATTTTATTACCTCAAAGGTATGGAATTAGGAAATGAAAGATGTGGAAAAATTCCTCGGACCAAAGCACTCATTTCCATCATTTCCACCTTGCCCTGGATTTCCTTCTCGATTAGTTCCAGCAGTGTCCTTGGTTCAAGCCTTGGAGTCATTAAAGTCCTTTTGAAGCTCTAGTGCCCCACGCTAGTTCTCATTGCTCAGCAGAATGATACATCAGGAATAACAAAGTCCACTTTGATCAACTACTTCCATCCTTTACAGCTGCTTCTGCGGGAGTGATTAATCCCAGCCCTTCCTCCACTAATAATAAGTGCAGAGAATCAGCTACATCCTTTGTTGTTGTTATTTTCTCTTTTCATGTCCCTTTTTCGGGAGAGCTGTGGGAGGGACTCGGTGACTTTGGTCCCATTTCTGCCGGAGGGGTGGCCGCGGCCATGACGGTGGTGGAGGGCACGGGTGCCTGGTGGGCTTGGGTGGACCGACCTCTCCCCGAGTCAAGGCCATGGGTTTCCTGAGCACCGAGCTCCTCGTGCACCTGTTCTGGAAAGCTTCGCAGCACCACTCGTGCCTGAAATCCTACCTACGTGCAGGAGATGAGCGTTTCCTATTGGCAGGGAGCCTTTGGGAGATGCGGGGCCATTCAATAGGAAACATTAGGCACAGGGACTTTGCTGGGAATTAGGCCATTTTTGACTAAACGCCGCAGTCCCCTGGGCTGCTGATCTGGCACCTTGCTCCTCCATGAACTTCTCCTTACAAATAAAAATTATTCCAGGCCTTCGGTTTCTGTTTTAAGCTGACACCGAGCCGGAATTGCTCTTGATTTACACTAATCTAATTGAGAGAAAGAGGAAGCACACTGTTTATTTAATGACAAATGCCAGCTACAGAAGAGGAGGTTGAATTATCAGTGACCACCAACTTTTACAGATAAGATTTCAGCATCTAGACCCACAGTCCGCTACGTTTCGAGGACTGCAGAGATAAAAGCCTTGGACATGGGAAACACCCATGTAGAAGAGCATTTCACAGCAGAAGCAGGGCTGCAAATGCCCTGTATCACCTCCTGGTAATGGCTGACACAGGCTGGGCTATGCATTATGCATGCTGCATACATCGTGCCTTTAAATCTAATCTGTCTCTTTACTGAAACAGCTGGTACCTGAGGCACACCCTGGGCATATGCACCTCCAGTTATCTCTCCCCAAGACCACTTGTGTGATACTGGGATATCAAGCTCCATACAGATTGGCCCTGGTATGGTGAGGGAAGGACTGGGCACGGCTAGCAATGGGAAAGCGAAAGAAGAGGGAGATGTGGCTGGTAACACTGGATTCTGCCCAGGCACAGGGCTGGGAGCCACTGAATGCTGTTATGACATGAGAGGTGCACGGGGAGAGGAAAGTCCAAGTGCTGGAGGGAGCTGGTTTGTGTTTTCTGTGAGATCTAGTTTGGGGAAATGCTGACTTGGCTGGGGGTAGACTGCAGTACCAGGCTGTTGCTCCCCAAGCTTCTGGGCCTCTGGCTGTCAGCCTGGCTGCTCAACACCTTCAGTTCTGGGGTGGTACATTACATAGGAAGAAAGAGCTCTGTGGCCAAGCACCTTTGATAAACAGTGCTCTCAGCTGCTCCCCTAATTTCTTAACACTGCTCCCCTCCTGGGTGTTGCAGTGCTGGGTGGTATCATCTGTCTGATGCTGGGACCTTAGGTGTGATGTTTGGCACAAGCAAGACACTATTGCTGTAGTAAGAAGGAACACTGGTACCCAAATGTCTTGTCCAGCATGTTATGTGTGTAGCCCATATTTGCTAAATCAAAAAATCCTGGAGTCAGAGGCAGGCAGCGAGAGCACTGCACTAATGTTCCCCTACCTAAATCCACATAGGACTGTCTGTTCCTCCAAAGAGCTCCCTCAGGCGTTACATGCATTACTCCAGCAACACCTGGAGTCCTGGAGAGCCATGCTCAGCTCTGTCACATCAGTATAAAATCAGAACAACTCTCGCTGCACTCTGCTGCACCGCAGATCAACATCTGTTGCATAGTCCACTTCAGCAGATGATAGTCATTGGACTGCACAGGTACTAATAAGGGCAGAATTTATCCCAGAATGAATTTATGTGCTTTTTTAAATCTTTGGTGGGGATAAGTATGTAAATATGTGAATGAAATCTCAGTGAGTAATCTTTCTGCTTTGTTTTTTAAGGTATTTTGGTGCTTTTCAAAAATCCACAAATCCCAAGGTCTCAGGATCTTCTGCGGCTCTGCTGACAGAAGCAAGTTAAAGTCCCTGCTTTTCTGACAAGCACAATCCAGCACAGCCCCATGGACTTTGCTGATTTTGAGATGCCTGAAGATACGGCCCAACCACACAAGGAATTTTGCCTAACATATGGCTTGGATGTACACTGACAAACTAGACGGGATTTAATCAGGAGACCTAAGCTGAAGAAAATAATTTGCTGTTTCAGTTTGAATGCAGCAGATATGATTTGCTTTCTAATGCCATTAGGTCTCTGGAAAATGGCTTCAAATTCTGAGAAATCAGGAGAACTATGTATGAAATGCGGAGTTCTTCCCAATAAACTGATCTAGTCATAAACTGGTCTAGACATAAACAGATAAAAAGAAACTGGCCTGACAAAACAGGCTGAAACTTGCAACTGCTTTGGAAGAGCAGCCTAGGCATCCTTGGCAAGGTTCATGGCCCGGAGATCACACGTGCCTCTTGCAGGGCTGGAGGTGGCTGGGCAGAGTGGGTAAGGAAGAGGCCACCAGCAGCCCTGAGAAGCAGCTCGAGGAAGAAACCACCGTCATGGCACGGGTTAGAGCTTTCACATTCCAGTCACATCTGGATTTCACTTCTTGTTTGACTGGGAAGGCATGCTCCAGCAGTGAAATGACCAACCTTTCTCAGGGATTTCTATTTCAAAAAAATACTTACAGTGCACTTCTGACGTCACCAGGCAGTAAAGCCGTGCACGTATGATTCCCGTGTGCGTGCAGGGACACGTGCAACAACAAACATTGTGTTACATTCCTGCGCATTTCTACATCATTATATAGATCAGCCTTGTTAGGCTGGAAGATGGGGACAGAGTGACAAAGTATAGTCCAGATTTACCCCTGGTCATCTTTGAAGCCAAAGGGAAGAGCAGGATTTAGAACTGCTCATCTGATTTGGTCTAGTTTACAGAAAAAGGCTTGACTGATTTCAAATGGGGGTCCAGGCTGAGCTTCCTCCACGCTAGAGGACATTTGGATCGAGCTCCTGCCCCACTGCTGGCAGCACCCAGGAAAGCTAGTTTAAAGCAGTACCAGCTGGGTGGACACATCCTGAGACTCTTATCCATGCCCAGCAGCCGCCTATTTACAGCTGTAGCATATTCTCCTCAGTATTTCACCTGAATAAATTGCCCCTGGAGTTGGTACTTCACACTTTTATATCTGCCCTGTGCAGTGGGAGAGTGGAAGCATGCAGGCACATCTCAGAATTGCTGCAGGACTCCTCTAAGAAGTCACAGCAAGGGCAGGGACTGGGAGAATGAAGAATGGCCCACTGTAGGAGAAGATCAGGTTCAAGACCATCTAAGGGACCTGAAGGTGCACAAGTCCGTGGGACCTGATGAGCTGCATCCGCGAGTCCTGAGGGAAGGGGCGGATGAAGTTGCTAAGTCACTATCCATCATATTTGAGAAGTCGTGGCAGTCCAGTGAAGTTCCCACTGACTGGAAAAGGGGAAACATAATCTCCATTTCTAAAAAGGGGAAAAAGGAAGACCCAGGGACCTACAGGCCAGTCAGTCTCACCTCTGTGCCTGGCAAGATCATAGAGCAGATCCCCCTGGAAACTATGCAAAGGCACATGGAAAATCAGGAGGTGACTGGTGACAGCCAACATGGCTTCACTAAGGGCAAATCATGCCTGACAAATTTGGTGTCCTTCGATGATGGGGTTACAGCATTGGTGGATAAGGGAAGAGCAACTAACATCATCTACATGCAGTTCTGCAAAGCATTTGACATTGTCCCGCACGGCATCCTTGTCTCTAAATTGGAGAGACATAGATTTGATGGATGGACCACTCGGTGGATAAGGAATTGGCTGGATGGTCACACTCAAAAGAGTTGCGGTCAACAGCTCGATGTCCAAGTGGAGATCAGTGACGAGGGGTGTTCCTCAGGGGTTGGTGTTGGGACCAGTGCTGATTAACATCTTTGTTGGTGACATGGACAGTGGGATGGAGTGCACCCTCAGCAAGTTTGCAGACGACACCAAGCTGTGTGGTGCAGTCGACACGCTGGAGGGAAGGGATGCTGTCCAGAGGGACCTTGACAGGTGGTCCTGTGCAAACCTTATGAAGTTCAACAAGGCCAAGTGCAGGACGCACATGGGTTGGAGCAATCCCAAGCACAAATACAGGCTGGGCAGAGAATGGATTGAGAGCAGCCCTGAGGAGAAGGACTTGGCGGTATTGACTGATGAGAAGCTCAACATGACCCGGCAATGTGCGCTCGCAGCCCAGAAAGCCAACCGTATCCTGGGCTGCATCAAAAGAAGCGTGACCAGCAGGCTGAGGGAGGTGATTCTGCCCCTCTACTCCACTCTCGTGAGACCCCACCTGGAGTACTGCGTCCAGCTCTGGGTTCCCCAACACAAAAAGGACACGGACCTGTTGGAGTGAGTCCAGAGGAGGGCCACAAAGATGATCAGAGGACTGGAGCACCTCTCCTATGAAGACAGGCTGAGGGAGTTGGGCTTGTTCAGCCTGGAGAAGAGAAGGCTTTGGGGAGACCTTCTAGCAGCCTTCCAGTACCTAAAGGGGGCCTACAAGAAAGCTGGAGAGGGGCTTTTGACAAGGGCATGGAGTGATAGGACAAGGGGTAATGGCTTTAAACTGAAAGAGGGTAGATTTAGATTAGACATTGGGAAGAAATTCTGCACTATGAGGGCTGTGAGGCAGTGGAACAGGTTGGCCAGAGAAGTTGTGGATGCCCCATCCCTGGAAGCGTTCAAGGCCAGGCTGGATGGGGCTTTGAGCAACCTGGTCTAGTGGAAGGTGTCCTGGACCATGGCAGGGGGGTTGGAACTAGATGACCTTTAAGGTCCCTTCCAACCCAAACCATTCTTTGATTCTATGATTGTATGACATCAACAAAGTGTTATGTTGTCACTACTACTATTGCCATTTCTTTTAAAAACTGTGGCATCCTTCTGATTTTTTATTACCGAATGCAGCTCAAGTCAGAACTTGGTGGAACAACCCCCTCTCTGAAATCAGTACTGAGAATAGAAACAGCCTGACGTGTGTTTTTCTCTCATGTGTTAACTTCTTCTGCCATCCTGTGAATGAGCTTCTTGTTTTCTTCTCCTTGATCAGACAGTTCCACCTAAACCAGGACTGGACACAGAAGTAAATCTGGTAGGAGAATACACTTCCTGTTTATAAAAATACCCTTCCTGTGTGGAAGAGCCCTCTTCCTGCACACACTCATCTGCGTACAGCATCCCGGACCTGTTTCTATGCGGACACAGGCAGAGCCGCTGGGGGTGGGAGGTACAGCTGTTATCATGGAATCATAGAATGGTTTGGGTTAGAATATGGATATTTCGTCAGGCTGAAGTACCACATAAATTAATGTATTTGTTGTACCACCTCTGGAAATCAAACACAACCCCAAGCAACTCCAAACTGTGATCCAGGTGTCACCCTTCTGAAATGAAGGGCTTCATCTCTTTGGCTTACAGCTAAATCTGTCTGTGAATTTCCGGAACCGGTGTCTCATTGCCATGAACTTATTTAGCTAACTTATAGACAGTGTATCCGGCTCTTGTGATTTGACTGCGGCTCATGACTCACACATTCACCGCAGCTGAGGATTTGAGCTGTGTAAATGAATTGATAAATTAAAAAAAAAGAAAATCAAGTCTCAAAAGGCGGTGAGCTGGATGTTTCTATTCATATCCCTCACTATGGGTTTTCCTGTAACTTCTTCTGAAAGGACCTGGCCGAGATCTTCATCAGGGCTGGATGGATTAATCCGCTGTCCCCTCAGGTGGCCTCTCCTCTCATGCACATCAAGAGCTTAATGATGAAAGGACCAGATCCCTCCTTCTGCCGTGACTCCCAACAGCATCTCCAGACCCTGCGAGACTTCAAGGACCATCAGACGGACTTCTTCAATAACCAGCTTATGAAAGGCCCTAGCCACCATCCCACCTTTCCCCCATAGTTTCATCATCTCCCTTTCCCCCTTCAAAGACTTCCTCTGTTTTGCCTCTTTCCAAGACCTTTGATGTCCGTGCAGCACGGTGTCTGTAATAGCTTCTCATAGGCTCACATGTTCTGCTTTGCTTTCCCTCTTGGATGGGTCCTGCTTGCACTGTTCCGTGTTGGAAGTGAACATTTGCTGTCACCAATGTCAGCCAACATGTTCTGCCACCTCATCCCATGTCTAAGTATCACCTCTTGATGTCCACAGTGGATTTCGCATTACCAATTCCACACTTATCTACTGCTTTCTTCTCTGGGCATTTCCATCACAGGCCTGGTCAAGTGCAGGATTATTGTCACGTGTCATAAGAAACTCCAGTGTCCTTTTACAAAAGGATGTGTTCATGGAGAAGGGAGTGCTAACACTTGGCTTCCTTAAATCTATCTCTTCTGTAAGTCTCTGCTAACGTTCCAGTCAATGAAAACAAAGGATGGTTTTACAGACTACCCCAGAACATGCCCCACACATATGCACAAGCCACAAAATTTGTATTTCTGAGAGAGTCCCCTATAGCACCTGATCAAAAGAGTGCAATCATCTAAACCCAGAGGTATCATACGCAGGGTTTTTTTGTCTCTCAGCCTGGGAACTTGTGAGTGAGAGGGTCGGTGCACAATCTGAGTCCTTGCACTGTGGAGAGAAACCTGCTCAGTGTGCAGGAGGGATGCCCCAACCACTGGGCATCTTGCAAGGAGCTGCGACACCAGGCTGCGCAGGTGAGTATTGGGGTTGGAGAGGAGCCACATCAGAGACAAGCATGGCTGCTGGGGACTCTGGGAACTGGAAAGGATTACTGGAAGGCTGATGTGCTTTCTTCTGGAAACTCTGTTCCCTCCTCTGGTAGGCAATGCCACCTCTGTCCGTTGCTGTGCACACCATGAGGTCACCTTTCCAGCCTGAGTGACGACACAATGATTAATCTGTTATCTTTTCCCTCATCACAACAATGTTCTTTTCTGCAAATTCTTGTTGCCATAGAGAGAGCTGGTGACCTCACTGCACCAGCATTTATCACTTTTATGGCCACGCAGTGTTGGGAGGAGATTAGCTGGTTGGAAGGCAAGGTACTGGGTCGAGGAAAGTCCACCTGGCTGGGGCAGTGCCTCCTCTTTGGGTCTTCTCCTGCCCGTGTCACCTCCCGTGCCCCGCAGCCCTCACTGGTGGCCCCTGAACGCTGCTCCCCTGGGGATGAAGCCGTCTGTTGGCGCGTGTCCCCTGGCCGGGGGCTCCTGCTCTGCGGTGGCAGGGGCACGGGCACGGGCAGCCCCCCGGGTCGCACCTGCCTCGCGGGGCAGGTGTGCGGCAGCATGCCCTGCCTCCGCTGCCCGAGCCCCGCCGCGGCTGCCGGGACCCCGCGGTGCTCTTCCGCCCCGCTTGCCCAGATTTCCTTCGCGGGGAAAACAGGATACAAGCGGAGGGGGAGGGGAGCGGAGCATGCCTCCGGCTCATCCTGACATGGAGGTGACAAACACAAACATGCCCGTCCGCACGGGCAGCACCCCTGGGTCCCACACTGTACGTACACGCTCCTCCACTGAGCCAGGGGAGGAGTCTAGGACACGATGCTCCTAAATTTGGCACCTGCGTTATGGCTTGAGGCCGGCAGTACAAACATCCCCTTTCCTCTTCTCTTCCCACTCCCTGGTTTTGAATAATTGGCTCCCCAGTCTGAGTAGCTGACAATCAGCCTAAACCAGGACACAATTTGAAGGGAGCTCGCCATCAGTTTGCCAAGCATCATTACAGCCTTCACTGGGCTCTGCATCAGAGACGGGATCCAGACGTAGTCCAACTCGTTCCCACACCTAAAGAGATTGAGCAAGTTGGCTTGAGGGAGGCAGGGACTGGCCAGTTCTCACGTTAGACGACATCTGTCAAGTTCATGTCATGCCTGAGTCTGTTGACAATCCCTGGGGGAAAGAAAGAGAGCCCAAGCTTCCCTTGGTTATTTGTGCAAAGATCAGAAGAGTAAGAAAGCAGTTTGACTGTATTTTGGCTACTGAAGTCAGCAGATCTGACTCTGAATGCACGCGGGGACCAGATTGGGCAAGACCTACTTATGCAAAAGCACTTTGCAGAGGACAACTGCACTTTAACACCATTCCTGTAAAAAAGGAAGGGAAAAAAAATGGCCTGAACATTTGAAGGAAAAACACTTGTTTCCTGTAAGGAGGTTCAGCCAGTGGAGATTGTACCTCTGCCGCCTGCGTCTCACCACTGTACTTCAGCCTCAGGTATGACTGTCAATGGGAAAGGGCTGTGTCATCCTCCAAGAGGCAGCACAAGCATTTTCTGGTGACCAGCAGGCTGGTGACCTTTGTGCTCATCATCATGAAATCAGCTGATGTTATGCTGAGATTTCAAAGATGCACTCCCGTCCCAACCTTTGCTTTGGATTTGTGACCTTTGTTTCTGCTCGTGACACCTGAACCTCTCTGATCCTGCCTAGACTCCTGCTCAGTCCTTCCCGGAGGCCTGCCAAACCGCAGCTCAGCAAAGGAAAGCCACCAAGGTTGCCTGCTGTTTGTTCAAAATGCCCAGGGTAACTTCTCCGAACCACAATGGTTTGAAAATAAGCTGGAAATATTCTGGAAATAAGCTGGAAATATTCTCTGCAAGATGTCTGATACTTCTTATTCCTGGTCAGGTGGGAAATAGTAAAGTAGCTCCCCTTGAGATGATTGTGCTCCCGTACCTTTGGCTCAAAGAGCAAGCAGGACACTGAATGATGTGGGTAAACTTAAGCGAGCTTGAGATAAGAAAATCTAAGTTTGAGGTAAAGACATGCTTTATTTAGCTGGAGAAAGCAAGGCTTAGGCGTGAAAACACACCTGATAGCAGCGCTTTCGCTTTTGCAGCCAAAGCCTTAAGCTCTGGTTCATCTGTGATGCAAAGCAGCTGCAAAGGTGGTGCCAATGTTTTACATCTGCTTGTCCTCACCCGAGTAATGCAAAATAGTCGGGGCTTGAAAGGGAACCTGCCCTTCGTGTCCTGGCCAGCCCCATCCTTATGTGTACACCACACAGCGGCTCTTGAGCTCTGTCTGGTTGAGGAGTGGTCACTCCCAGCTCCTTTGCTGGGGACACATCACAGGGCTGGTCTGGCAATCAGCCCAACCTTGCATCTGAAACAAGGTGACCAATTTGCCATCACAGGCCAGGCAGCTTGTCCTTGTCCTGCAAGAGAGCGGTGGGACTTGCGGAGATCCTGCCAGCTCCTCCACACGAGCCAGTCCCAGGCTCCTGCTCTCCGAGACCTTGTGGCTCCCAGGCTGCAGCAGGACGGTGGTTTGGGGATACATCTTGCAGGGACAGTCACTCTGGCCACCATGACACAGGGCTTGGGGCCATAGGTGGCAATCTTCTAGACCTGGACAAGTCACTCATTCCTATTGTTTCTCAGTTGCCCTGCTGATAAAAGATGAACATTTGTTATCCACTCCTGTACGCCCCGCTGCCCCCAGCCAAGAGGATTCCTCTGAGGAGAGAGCAGAAAGAAAGAGCAATATACTGTGGAGGGACTGTACCGGCACTGTGGTGGGCTCAGTGGCGCCAGGTGGGAGAGGAAACAGGCTGGGAAGGAAGAATACCCCTAGGTTGTGGGAAGTGCTCCTTACATGGTAACAGAAACATTTCCTTAGCTCAGTGAACTGGGAAAGGAGCCCCAGTTTTGCAATGCCTTCTGAGACTCCTCCAATAAAAATATTGTGTTACAGAGGCATCACATGCCCTGCTGGCCCTGCTATCCCACACCCAAAGCATTTAGTCTCTCTGCTCTGTGAATAAACACGAGACAGCAGTGGGGAGAAGGGAAGTAGCGCCTCCCCTCCGCTTTATTTTGGGAGACACAGACCGAAAAGACCAGGAGACAAGCCCAGAGTTCCATCACAGGTTGGTGATGGAGCTGGGAAAGGCTCTCAGCAGTCCTGACGCCTGGTCTCCTCTGTCAGCCAGAGATGACTCCAGCAAAACAGGTCACCGAAAAGTGCTTTCAGCTTGTGTTCTGAGGAGTATCCTTTCTCCTGACTGTAGTAATGGGGCAGGAAAACTTCTCTCCCTAAATCCATCTTCTCTTCTGTTCGTAATTGTGGGGCAGCTGGTGAGTCCCTCTCCACTCGCAGAGACCTGGGCTGTAATTTGCTCCTGGAAAGAGCATGGAGGGCTGAGCTGGCCCTGGGCACAAACATCTGCAAGACTGCCCACATCTGGCGCCAGACCAGGGGGGAAGAGACAAGAATTTTTTCTTTAGAAAAGACATTTTAAAGCTTACCTCTAACTGTTACTTGGGGCCCCACATTGCTGAGGCATAGCCCTGCCAGGAGGACAGTCCAAAATAGGTCCCTTTTCATTTCAAGGAAAATTCCGGGAGAAATTCAGAAAAAGGGGCTGTTTCCTTGGATTGTCCTGAGACGTGCAGGTAGCTATTTGACAGTGTGGAGATAGGAAATGTTGTAGCGTAGGCAGCCAGCCTCTCCTGCCACAGCCATAAAAAGGAATACAAACATGTTGATCCTATAAGCAAAGCATTGATCCTTGCTTGCAATATGCTAATTATGAGCAATTAGGATAGATACTGCACAGAGACTGGGTTATGGTTGACAAAAAATGCTGGAAGGGCATCTCCTGCCTTTTTCTATGCAAAGGATTACATCAAAATTCCTGGCCATGTTGCCACACTGAGACTATCTCCCAGTTGCTTTTGGGAAGTGGGACCATCTGAAAAACCACGGACAGAAACATCTGGGAAGTAAGCTGGCCTGTCCAAAGTTTACATTTCAGTTCAGCCCAAACCATACAGATAAAATGAAAGCTGCCTCATGTTGTTAACCCCAGGGGCACTTGGAATCAGAGATTTGTGTCAGATCCAAATAAAATAAAAAAACAATCCCAAAATGCAGCCTAAAATGCAAATTAAACCAGAATAGAAACCATTTGTTTAAAAGAATAATCACATAAACAAAGGACAAAAAAAGGCAGAAAAATCACATATTTGCTTGAGGAACCATAAGAGGTTCCCCATCATTTCCTGTATCTAAACGATTGAGATGATGGTTTTTCCTCTCTGCAGAGCGAGGCAGAGGGGGCTCTGGGCTGGCCCGGCTCATACACGCCACCCTTGGCTCAGCTGTCACATCTCCTCCTGTTGCTGCGCCTTAACGACGCCTTTTCCAAGAGGTTGAATGAGCAAGACAGTATTCCCAAAATTTGAACCCTACGTCCCTGTTGTGGTTTAACCCCAAACTGTAACCCAATACCACGCAGCCGCTCGCTCACTCCCCCCCTCCCTGCTGGGGTGGGGAGGAGAATCGGAGAGAAAGGAAAACTCGCGGGTTGAGATAAAAACAGCTCACCAGGACAGCAAAGGAAAAATATAACAATATATTAATAATGATAATAGTGATAATATATATAAGGATAATAGAAGATATAAAACAAACGATACACAATTTCTCACCACCCGACCACCGATACAGCCCATCCCGAGCAGCAGGCAGGGAGCAGGGGTATCCCCCCAGCTATCCCAGAACAGCAAGTTCCAGAGAGAGCAGGCGAGGGAGCAAACAGCCAAATGAATGAAAAACAAAAAGGAAAAATAGGGAGACAAAAAGCAACCCGAAGGGAAGCTTAATGATTAAGGCAAGTTAAGGGTCTAAAAGCCTAGTGGCCCACTGACCAACCCTCACTTATATTGGGCATGACATCTATGGTATGGAATACTCTCTTTGGCCAGTTTGGATCAACTATCCTGTCTCTACCCCTCCCAAGTTTTTCATCTGCACGTTAGCAGAACCTGGGAAACAGCAAAATGTCCTTGGTGGTTCAGCAGCAACCAGCAACATCAGTGTGCTATCACTGTTCTTCTCACACTAAAGCCAAAACACAGGAGCTGCTGAAAACAAAACTAGCTCCATCCCGGCCTAAACCAGGACAGTCCCCCAGTGTGAGAACTGAGATAAGACTCAGAGAAGCTTTACCTAACCGAAATCCTCCCCAGGGCCTGTGTCAGTATAATACAGTATGGGCAGGGGGCTGCTTTGGCTTGCATGGCTGCCTATAGGTGAGGCTGCCTATAGGTATGGCTGCAACGAGGCTGCAGCTGCGAGGGCAATGGCTCTGCTTGGGTTAGTCATAAGAGCGTGGGTATCCAGAGCAAGCAAACTGCAACGTCATGGAGCTCGGTGTGGGCTGAAAAAGCTGGCTCAAAAGCTGGAAAAGCCTATGGGAGCTTAGCTCATGCTGAGCTCCGTATTGCTCCAGCTCGTCTGCTACCGCTGCCCAAGCCAGCCCACCACTGCTGCCGGCAGCGCTGCATCGCGCGGTGGCACCACTGGGGTTGCTCCAGCGTGCAGCCGGTCCTAGATACTCGTCTTGCCATGGGGTTATAGTACCAGGGGAGTTCATCCCACAGCCCTCCCTCTCCCAGCTCTTCATTGCCCCCACCACCGGCTTTGCAAGCGTTATCCTAGAGCCTGGGTTGTCTGAGGACGTATTCTGAAGGATCAATACTTTGAAAAGTGCACATCTACGCATGTGAAAATCCGGGACTTGTTCTCTGCCGCTAACTCCACCCAGATGAAACTCATTGGTGTCATTCCCGACTGATGTCAGGGTAAGTAAAAGCAGACTTGAGCCCTCAGTTTCTACGTGCTTAGAAGAACTTCTGTTTTCCTTCATGGAGGGAACGTTTGAATTAATTGTTACACTTGCATAGCATGATGCTGAAGTGCATTTTTTCCACTGTACAATTTCTAGATGAAAAAGCAAGGTTCGAGTGAAGTTACACAATATAAAAGCAAAGAGAAAACCTATGACAGGAGAGAGCTACAGAAAATACCCTCATAACACATTAGAAATCCCCAAATTTTGACGTTAAAAAGACATAAAAGAACTCCAAATGCATTATGATAAAGAAATGCACCCTTAGGACATGTATACATCCTTAATGCTGCCCCAGAATAATGCCTGAACAGGGAAGAGCATGAAAGAAGTGAACAAATAAAAATTTACTCAAGGACTTCTCCTGAAAAATGAGTTTCAGGTACGTATGAATCACAAACACTCCAATGCCATTATTCTAACTACAGCTATTCCCAGAGCCGGTGGAGGGCAGTGGGATGATCAAGGCGTTGGCAAACACGATCACCCTTCCTCGCGCTAGTAAGTGTGCTCCTGAGTGCATCCATCCACCGCCTGCGCAGCAGGTGCTGTGCCTCTGCCCTCCACGGGCCACAGCGCGGGGCTGGAGGAGGACGGGGAGACACGGTCCCTTGCGGCTGTGCCCCGTTCCTTGCTTTACACTCCCCGGCTCTCCTTCTCCCCAAGGAGCCAGAAGATGCTGCTGCACTTCCCCGCAGCCAGGGGCACGAGGGACCGAGGGAGGAAACACGGCCCTTCTGAGGCCCTGCAGTTAGTCTGGCTTGCATCAACCATCCTTATTTGCCTACGGTCCCACAGGCAGGCGTATGAAAAGGACCTGTCTGCTTTGGCTGCGTGCTTGAGATACATCCTGCACATTGCTTTCCCAGCTGGGCCCATCCCATCCCGGCCGGTGACTCAACTGTGAGAGAGATGGAAGTGTCGCAAAGCCCGTCGTCCTGAGTCATCGGCTATTATTGTCGTGCGCAGGTGGACAATACTGGCGAGAGGAATTTCTCCAGCATTGCCAGAAAAAGCAGCATCGCCATCTCCACATCACCACTGTAAAAATAGACCCTTCTCTTTGGGGATTGCTACTTCAGATTGATTTCTGGAAGCTTGCGGCCTCCTGACAGAGATGGGATGAGCATGTCTCCGTGTAAAGAAAGCTCAGGGACCATACGCTGGCACTAAACCTTGCGGAAAGGTATGTTTGGAGGTTCTGCCCGAGTTCTGGTTCACTTGCCCACCAACACCCACAAAGTGCGTACATCTGGATGCTGTATGGGATACGTGCACTGTCCATGGAGCAGATGTGGAATATCAGGTTATACATGGCTTCAGCAAAGTTGCCTTTGCCAAACTGAAAACTTCCTGATTTATCAGCTTTGATCTCTCTGGCAGAAGAGCATTTCAGCAGATAAAGTTTTGCAAGAGAGCGCTGACTACACTGGTTTCTGATGACATCCCATACGTTTTAATTTTGGGAGGGACTCTGTTCTGTGCTCTTCAAACAGCAGAGTCAGAAGTGCCCGGAGGGTTGTTTTTCAGGAGGGAGCGAACAGGGTCGGTTCCCCCCGCGGCTGCTGGGGACTTCCAGCCAAACCTACTCTTCTCAGGTGTTTTCATCCTCTTGCAGATACCGAGGGGAACCATCGTGCGGCTGCCGAGTTCACAGCAGTGCAAAAAGCGAAGAGGGGAAGCAGAGAGGAGCGGAGTCCTGCCCTGGGTCTGAGCGCCTCACGCCTGGCATCGGCCGGCTTCCCCGCGGGGAGCCAGGCTCTCGGGCGAGCCAGGCTGGCACGGAGGAGCACCACCATCCACCGGCTGCCCAAACTGGCCCCAGAAGTGCGCTCCCTAAGGAGGTGCCAGGGAATCCCAGGCTCCATTTCCCAGGGAAAGGTTTAAATCTGAAGGTGGTTTTGGCTGCGGGCTGCTCACGGCTTCCCCCCGTTTCCCGAGGAAATGAAGGCTGATGGCATCACTCAGCCGTGTTTGGTCCCGTAGTTCCTCGGCACCAGGACACCTGGTGCCTCTGGCTGCGCCCACAGCCCCGAGAAACACCCCCGGGCCTCACCACCCCGCGGGCACCGCTCCGCCACCGGGGCTCGGGCCGGGGCTGCGGCCCCGCGAAGCTGCCGGCAGCCGCGGCGCACCCGAGCCGCCTGCAGCGCCCCTGGGCCGGCGGGTTCGGTGCGGAGCAGCAGCCCGGGAGGCTCCCCCTGCCCCCGGCACCCGGCCGGGAGAAGATGCCGGGGCGGCGGGGCAGGGGCAGCGCGCCCGCCGCTCCCCGGGCTCCGCCGGCCCGGCCCGGCCCGGCCCGGCCCGCCGCCGGCCCTCGGTACCCACCTAGCGGCCGCCCGGCCGCCTCGGGGCCGCGCCGGAGCCTCCGGCCCGCCCGTCCCACGGCGGCCCCGGCGCGGGGCGAGGCGAGGGCGCCGCTGCGGCCCCCGGGGCTTGGGGGGCGCGGGAGAGGCCGCTGTCCGCACCTGGGCGCCTGCCCCCTTCTCTGCTCCCAGCCTGCGAGCATCAAGGTACCCGCACCCGTGGGACTGCAGGGGTCTTCTGGGTCAGCAGTGAATGGCGTCGCCACCGAGAAAAGAAAATTTCAGGAGACGTTTTCCAGCCTAAAATTATATGGGTGCCTGAAAGTGAGAAAGGCATCCAATAGTTTTTGTTGGTGGTATTTTCCTTTGTTTTCCCAAAAGGAGTCAGGAATTTTTGGTCGGAGATGAAGCACTTTTTGACAAACCCCAATGAAATTCCTGCCCATGTTGAAAAACCTTTGGAAATCTCAGATGTTGCTTCTGGGATATGGATATCATGATGGGTAAAGCCAGTCCAGACCTGGCCAGGTCAGGGTGGCCAGGGCAGAGCAAAGAAGACGAAGGTGGATTATAACTAGTGATGATGAAGACAAGGCTTTGGATCAGCTTCAGAAGGGGGGTGGCACGGTCTCAGCAGGGATGCCTGCAAGAGGGCTCCTGCCTGGGACCAACAACAGGAGCACAGTCTGGCAATGCACCAGCCACTGGACACATGATAAACCCCCTTGGAGAACCACAGGCAGATTCCTCTCCTGTGCCTGCAGGAGCCCAAGACAACAACCCCCTGGTTGGACCAAGAAGCATTAGCTCAGGCATGGTGCCCTGCAGCTTAGTTAGGCTGTCACTAGGTCTGAGTGGCCTTAAATCCATCGCAGGTCCTGCCCCACTCCTAGCTGCTGCCTTGGTGTGGGTGAGGAGACCTAAGGTCTCCACCACCAGCGCCCCAGGCTGGGGGCGAGGGCTGTATTTAGCTGGCAGAGGCCTCCCCCCGTCGCAGCAGGACCCGTGGCAGGACCCTGGCTTTCACTGCAGCGCGTGGTAACAGCGACATACCCACCGCTGACCCCAACTCTGGGACTACACAGGCATTTTCCCCCCCAGAAGCTCCTTGGATGCTATGGCGTCCTGCGAGCTTCCCAAGCAGGAACAAACTGCTGCTTCTCTCAGGTGTCTCTTGCTAACAGGAGACCAGTGGCTGTTTCCACCTGGTTTATGCCACCTGCTCTCCCAAATGGGCCAGCCCCTGACCTCTCCACACAGAGACGTTTCACCCATCCCCTTCTCCCCAGCCATTTTGTGGGCTGCGCAGGAGGGACTGGCAAAAGCCATGCTGCTGGAGCTACTGCTCTGTTTTCTGCAGGGGTGCATGAATCTTCCTGCACAAAGTTGGTTCCCAGGTCAGTCTCCACACTAACGTTCATTTACCACCTCTTGACTTTCATTAGTGGGGTTTTTTTTCAGCAAACCTTCAACCAAGGAGCAATAAAACCAGTTCTTCCTCCCTACCTCTTGTTCTGTGGTTGAAAGCAGACCAGAAATGCAACCAAGGATCAGCCTGGAGACTCCTAATGACAAGGAGAAAGTAGGTTTGTGCAGCTGTGCTGGAACTGGATTTGTCTGAAACTGTGACTGGGGCAGGGTTTACTTTGCATTTTGTTTGGAGCAAAGACCAGAGCTGAATCTTTTAATTCCTGACCTGTTAGGAATCTCAGGTTCAAAATGCCCCGTGCTTAGGCAATATAAACCAGCTACAGGTTCCTCAGTTCTGAAGGGTATTTTTCTAGTTGCAGGACCCCAGAGGGAATTCCTCTCTACTTTGTACTTCTGGATTTGATGAATCCAGTCCATATTTATCCCTAATTTGAAGGATGCATAAACTGGGTGTCTTGTTGGAAGCACATGGAGAGCTGCCTGCTGACCTGACCCTTGCTTGCATTTCACCCGGCAGCTGCAGCAAGACTGGTACATTAAACACTTTCAAGTCAAATTCTCCTGTAAAAGAAAGCATTGCATTGACTATGAGCAGTGGGGGAAGTGACCTCTTGGGTCAGTGTTTTTTGCAATGGTGATGAGAAACCAAGGAGGGATTCCATAAGGAGGGAGATGACCCCAGGACAATGCCTCTGGTATGGTGGGAACCTCTCTCAAATCTCCCAGGTTTGAGAACCTCACCTGAAATGGCAAGAGCAGGGACTTGGGGGATTGGTGTGTTTCCTTCTGCCATTGCTCTGCAATCTTACACAACCTTATTAAGCATCCTTCCCATTTCCCTCTCCGTAAAATAGGGACAGTAATACCATGTTTTGCAAGACCCCAGTGTCACTGAGCTAGATACAGCTTGCATTGTGCTTCGGGATTCGGCAGCAGCTCAGCCTTGCGTGGCTTAGAAGAGAGGGCAAATCAGTTGCTTCTCTTGGCTTGCAGTAACAGCAGCGCCAGGGCGTGAGTATCGCTTCATGAATCCCTCTGAGAACTTGGCCTGTGCAAACTGGCACTTGGAAACAGTCTCCAGCTTGTTCGGTCTCCACATTCACACGTCCCCCTCCAGTCTCTGACCTAGAATTCTGTTGTCTTTCCACACACAATAATATCATTCAACATATTAGGCCATGGGCATTTCAAGGTCAGTGCCATCAATATGTGGAAAGCACTAGAGGACAATAACAGGTTGATAAGTCACATGGCAAATTAGGAAAAGGCCCTCAAGGGTTGTGAAATGTATCAGATCCACTTATCACAACCCTTTCTGATAGTTTCTGCGAATCTCCGGTAGTAAACATCCTGCCTGCTCGCAGTGCCAAGGACGCTTCCACATTGTGCGATAGCAGGCGGCTGTCAATCCCAACCGCTTCTGACACAAACCTGAAGTTCTCCTTTCTTTCTCTTGACAGGAACAACCGGAGTCACTTGCCCTGCAGAGCTTAGCGGTCTCTCCTGCTTTCAGAGCTCATGAGACACAACTGAGGGCTTGGTGAAGAACCACTGCTGAATCCCCTTGGGTTGTGCAGAGACGTTTCCACTCTGCTTTGCTCCAGGGTCAGTAGCAGTGGCAGCAGTCAGAGACGCTTTGGGAATGGCAGGGCAGTCCAGTACATATGAGACTCCTGTAAGACAGTGATGTGTCTGGGGTGATCTGGGATCTAGGCTCCTCTATACCAGAAAACTGGATATTGCCAGGCACTGGAAGGCGATCGCCTACCCTGTTAAATAGAAGTGTCTCTTGCACAGTTTTGTCCTGAGCCGGCCAGCACACAGCTCCAGGCATGGTACAGGAATTAGCACAACCAGTATGAACGTGAGCGGTTCAATGCTAGCTGGCCTCGGTGTCAGAGAAAAGCCCCAGGTTCATTTAATTTACTAGTACAGATGTACCGTATGGCTTTCCCAGAGCTGAAATTCACTGTCTCCTGGAAGAAAGAAGCACAGACCTGTTCCCTGTCCTAAGCATCTGACACGTGGAAGGAAGGTGGCTCACCATTCAGTTTAGCAGGACACGGTCTCTGACACACCACCAAGGACTGCAGGCACAGCCAGCATGGAGCACACACACTCCTTTCTACCCGTCCTTGCGGTGGGATTTGCCTCCCCTGAGTAGAGCTGGGAGTCTGTCTCCCTGCAGAGGGGTGGAGAAGGACAGACACCTCCAGGAGATGGTTCCTCCCATCCTAAGACACCGACAACCAATAAAACCCCTGTGGCAGTGCCCGTCTCTGGCAGAGCCCGGGTGACCTGGCCCATGCTGGGTGCCTAATGTCAACCTGGCTGAAAGAAGCCGTTTTCTCACGGCTCGTGGGCTGGGGTGTGCCGACAGGGCAGTCTGCATCCTCCAGCCAGAGAACAATTCTCCCAAAATGATACAGACACAGTGGGCAAGTGAAACATGCCATGAGGAAGAAATGGCCCAGTTATCTTCATCCTGTTAGCTCTGTTCCTGCCACGCTGTGGCCAGTGTCACTCGGAGATAAAGAGCAAGTACCTTATTATCACCATCATGTCTGCCCTTGAGGGTTTATTCTTTCACCCCCTCCTGTCTTTGTTTCTTTCCCCCTTCCCTGATTTTTTTCTGTGTTGTCTCCCTACTTCCTACCATGCAATTCCCACTTCCCATATGGGTCTCATTCCTACCCTGTCCCCATCCTGTCTGCTAAAATAATCAGCAGTGAAACCCTGAATATGGCCGTTCACATTGTTTCCGTGGGACTCGGTGGCAAGTCTCCTAGTGCGATGAATGAAGGCAGGACGCGCTTCTCAGAGCCATTGTTTCAAGCTGTCTGCCGACTCAGGAAAGCACTGCCAGCTCCTTTTACGTTGAGTCCTTGACTGGTAGGTTTTCTCCTCCGTCTGCTATGAGTAAGAAAAGAATCAGGCCCTTGTACTTTAAACAGTGGCTGCTTAGTTTGTGGAATGCGTGCTTCATAACTAGCCCGTGGGTCAGAGTCAATCCATGGGAAGAACGTCGCATGAGAGCATCATGACGTGGTCCTTTGTGAGCAGCTGCAGACTGTGTATTCACTCCCTGATGTGGTAGTTAAGAGCGGGAATCTGGCTAGTGCAGCGATGAGTGTGGAATAAGATTGCCAAACCTGAGCTAAGGCTCTCCTCCTCTCAGGCAGCCCTGATGTCATGTTCGTCACATTGACATGGTTTTCAGTCAGCTGAAAGCACAGGAGACAGCTCACGCGTTTGGAGAGACCTGCATAGACATCTCCTGACTCAGAATAACAGCATGAAAACATGCTGCAGCACCTTCTAGCTAGTACACGTGGTACCTCCCAGTCTGTGCTGGTCACTGGGAACATTTTGGTCCCCAATCTAAGACTGCCCCCAAGGAAGTAGGAATGATGGTACATGAACCCAGAAGATATTAGTGGATTTGCAGGTTATAAAATAGTCTCTTCTTGGACATTTCAGATTGTTTTAATAGCTTCCAGGCTTCCAGCATACAGAAACCAACAGGACCTTGCCCAATATCTGAATAGCTGCACTGTACAGTTTACAAACATGATTCACCAAAAGAGCACTAAGTGGGGTCTGAATATTGACATAACAAAAATGAGTATACGTGAGACATCCCATCTGCTGAGGAAATTGTCAATTAACAGTTTGCTGGTAATTGAAAATTCAAGGCAGTCTCATCTATTTCAGTAAAAACATCTTCCCATACCAGGAGAACGGCTTCCCCTCCACGTCCTGCCACAGCATTGCAAGAAATTTATTCTGTCTGCTACTGCTCTTCCCCTTTTGACCCGAGTGATGGATCAACATTCTTCTGTGCAGTTTGTATACTCTCAAAGTGTGTACATAGAGGCCCTGATATAACAAAGCCTGAAGGGTCCCAACCTCCTATCCTAAACAAGAGTTTCCCTGAACACAGGAGAGGGTGACACAATTTCTTGTAAAGTGCCAGTCCTTTCTCAACCACAAATAGTCCCTCCAGAGCTCTACTACTTCCCCCCACGCAGAATCAGGCTGCGAGGACTCCTCTGTGGGCATACCGAGTGGGTTTCAGTCCTTCAGCCCAAGCGGGAGGCAACTCTCCTGTACAAAGACCTCTGTGAGGATCTCCCAGCTCTCATGACCACAGCGTGAAGTCCTGAGGCTTCCCCCTTTGGTAGAGTTCCAGGTTGTGTTGTCGCTGCTCTTTTGGGTTGTTTCCTGCTCAGTCACATATATTTCCAGCCTAAGATTGCAGATTCCTGGGAGAAGAGTCTTCAGCAGCCAAACCCTTCCAAGCCCCGTTCGTCCGAAGAAGGAGGATCTAAATTATTGTGTGATGCTGCTATTCATCACTGTCCCTGGCTAGTCCCATGAGGAGAACAGCTTCAGCTCAACAGTTTAAGAGCGCCCTTTCTCTCCAAACTGTATCATACGGGAGGTGGGGCATTTGCCTGAGAGATGCAGGTTCAGGAGAGAGAACCTGCTCCAGCCGGTCCTGCTGACGGAATCACGAAGCACCAGAGAGAGCAGGCAACAGGGGCCCTCGGCTGCAGTCCAGTGGTTAGTGCTCTTGGGTGGAAAGACGGATGGATGGTTTCAGACTCTGATACTTGAGCAGTTTCTGCTCCTTGTATGACAACTGCATATTTACAAATACATCAGAATGCATAGTGCCCACAGAACATCAGTGACATGGCTACGACATTGGCTGAGCGAGGCTTCAGCAGCACACAATTCAGCCGTGAGGGCCCAAGCCCTTTTGTAGACCCAAGCCTAGGCGACTCACCAGTTTGCCAAACTCTGGTTGCTCAGGTAAATAGGTCTTTAACCACTGCACTGCCCTGTTTCCTTGCCCCATAATCTTTCCTAGGCTGCTGACAGTTTCAAAAAATCAATTCTTTTGTTGAGGCAGAATTTACTGGTAATTACAGTTCTGATTTGCTTTCTCCAACAGCTGGAGAAAGAGGTACAAGCATGAAGCACGTATGTGGCATTGTGGGTGGGGAGGGAGGAATTCTTATGCAGTATTTGTACATTAGAAATATGGCTGCCAAAAAGCAAGTTCCCAAATGCCTGGGGCCCACATGTTGTGTAAAAGCAGAGTAGCATCTTGGCACGGAAAAGGAACATTGCATGAGGGAACCCAAAGTCTCCCCAGGTCACATTGTCCTCACAGGAGATGAAAGCCCATGAGCCGCAAAGTGGTACCCCATCAGCTGCCTTTGCCACAAGGCAATGTATTTTGCTTTGACTGCTTTGAAAGCAAACCCCTTAAAGGAAACATGTGCTGGGTATACAAATGCAGTGTTTCGTTTATTTAAGACACAAATGCAAAACCAAACAGGCTTTCACAGTTCTAAGTCACAGATGTCTTTAACGAAAAACAGCTATTGGAATGTTAATAACAGCTCCTTGTACCGTAAGCAATGAGTCCACTCAGTCATGCTTTTAGGAAACTAACAGTTTCGACAGATCAACCTATTAATCACTTGGCCTCCTAATGGTTCATTTCAGGGCAGCTCTTATGAATTTGTTAGTGTGCTGCGCTGACAGTTCGCCGAGTGGTATACACAGGCGTCCCATATTCTGCTCCTCCAAGGTCCTAAAATGACAGGCTCTCCTCTGAGATACTAATGAAGAATTCATTTGACCCAAACTACTTCCATTCATTCAGTCTTTAGTCACTTAGTTAACTCGGAAATGCTCCTGTGGCTACAAAACATTCATCAGTACTAGAAAGATGACAATTCATGACCCCACACTAACAACCCTGGAAACCCGAATGACTGACTGGCATAAAATATTGCCCCTCAGTGCAGTCAGTGAAAGACGCTGATTTGTACTGGCCGTGAGAGAAACTGCAAGGTAAAATCGTTGTTTTCTTTCACTGGAAAGCGTCAGGTAATTTGGGTAAGTATTCTTTAAAAGTGCTAGCCTGGAAAAATTGGGGGGGTTCTGTTGATTGGACCCCCACGTTTCCTCTGCAAGGTCTGCTGTCTGTGCTCTGCAGCTTCATTCCTGAGAGCCTTCGTGTCAAGCTGCTTGAAACTGATATGGGATGAAACAGACAGTAACACCTGGGGTTTTTTTCAATTTTCAGCCAGAAGCATGCACAGCGCTAAATTGCACCATGTAAACTCATTACTTCTATATATTTTTAGACATTCTTTCAGGCTTAATCATTACTGTTGCCATTAGAAAGCCAGGCAAGACTACCTACATCTGGATTTTCCTCTTCTTGAGCTTCAGCTTCAGGAATAAACATAGGTTTTATGATTGGGGCTGGCGCATGGCATGGAGTTTCAGCCAAGGGAAGCTTTAACTGTCCATGTCCTCATTCTCTGGTTCCTCTACTGCAGACCCCAGTGCTTAACACAGCACCGTAACTCCTTTCCAGCTCCCCAGGCTGTCAGCGGGTGGGTTAAGCTAGGACGTGACGTTTCCCGGTATGGAAGCAGGTACGTGTAATGGTGTGGGGATGGTAGCTTCTGGCACGGGAGCAGGGCAGGCAGCTGGAAGGCATGAGTCTGATTGTTAAACCTTTGAATCAGCAGTTGGTGGCTGTGCAGAATGGTGTCATTTATCCTCTCTGCTAAAGGCATGAGAAATGCCAGTAGCCAAGTGCTTTATGGGAGGATATAAGGCAGATGAAGCTGCCCATTCTTTGTTTTATATCCTTATCTTACCTGCTGTTTGTTATAGTTCCCTCCTCCCCTCAGAACATGAGTAACTAGCTGTACAATCAAGGTGACAGCCTGAAAGACATTTTCCCATTATTTCTAGTGAAAGACACAGAGACTCATTTTTTGGACCAAATTAATTTCCTCAATGCTGCAGAACTCGTGTCCTCCAGCTGAAATCTGAGTCGTGTCAGAGAGTCGCTGCTACAGCAGCTTACCCAGCGCTGGGCAGCCGGCTCACAAGGAAGGACATACTTTGCAACCGAAACAGCGTTGTCTACAAAGAGCAGTGCAAGGCCAAAACTCCAGGTGTGTGCCCCTAGCCCTCTGCACTGCCTCGTTCCAAGGGATGATCACATTTTTAATCAAGGCATTCCGTTATTTAATAAGAAACCTGTGGCTAACAAGTGCTGATCCATGTGACTGCATGGTGTACCCAGGTTTTGTCTTTCCCATCTCTACTCACACATGCAATTTGCTACCCCCACCAGGTAAGCAGGTATTTTTAATTCATCCCAACCAATCATATTCCAGTTATAGAGACAACATCTAAATTTACATCGCAATGCTGGACTGCTGGACAATACATGTTCCTTGGGGTCTCTGTCCTAATGGGACATAAGCACTTGTGCCTGCCAGTGTCACCAGGAACGCTCTGTGCTTACCCCAAAGAAAATGGAGTCCCATAATCTGCAAATATGCGTGTATGCGCGCACACGCACGCATGCATGCACACACACGTCTAGTAGGAAAACCATCAGATCTTTCCCAGTAAGATCAATTCACAGATAATAATTGATTCATAGAAAAGAAACAGGAAGGATAATACGAGAGAACTGCCGTAAAACGCAATGGTTTGCTACGTAACACTGCTGCTTGGCCTGCTGTCGTCAAAGGTGAAAGTTTAAGAATGAAGCATCCTTGCCTCCCTGGGCTGCATGAGAAAAGCTGGCGTCACAGGCTGCAGAAGTCAGTTGTTTTTGTGCAGAGTTCCTGTTTGTTACTCATTTCCCCTCCCTGTCCCAACACTCTGCCTCTTTAAAGCTCTTCCAAGATTCCTTATAGGAGAAGGTTTGCTGCCAGCGCAGAGCTTCCTGTTGTACTCTCAGAGAGCCTTATCTCTGCAATCTTCATGCAAACTGCAAGGGGATTTTTTGTTTGTTTGTTTTTTACAACCCAGGCCATTTCTAGGGACTAAGCAGTCTCTCTGTTGCTGACTGAGGTGGTACGCTTTCTCGGAAAATTCATTATGCAGATTTGTTTAGATTACAGGGTCCAAATTAATCTCTGCCTCGGAGATTTCTACAAAATGAACACTGTCAGGTTGCCTTATTTAGAAGTCCTTTAAAAAGTTTTCAAAATCCTCCAGAGAGATGCCTAGGGATCTGGCAAGGGCCTGTCTCTTCACCTCCCTTTGGTTCTTTTTGTCTTTTGATTTTTTAGCACAACTGTCATCTCTGGCCCTCTAAATCACTCTTGTGCTCAGGAAATTAGAGCCTCATTTTCTCGTAGCTCTTCTCAATGGCAAAAGCCTCACCGTATTTCTCAGCTTCACTGAAAGTCTGTCAACATTCAAAGTTAATGTAAAAAAAGGGCCTCATTTCCCAGATCCTCCTTAATATCCAATGTATCCTTACCTCTGCACTTTTGCATCTTTGCATAGAAGCTGTATGAAAGAGATGCTTTTAAAAATACGATTGTATCAATAAACCTTTCTTACTCTGGTTCTGGATAGAGATATTGCTGCTGTGCCTGCCCTGAGGTACAAGCAGCCTTGTGTTGCGAGGATATGCTGGTGCTTCTGCAGTGGCAGCCCAGCCAGCGGCCAGCGATGGGGTAAGAGCACTGGCTGTAGCTGCCAGTACACCTTTTAGCCGGGAGAAGTCACCCCGAGCAACACCGCAAGCTCCCTGGGTCAAGCTCCAGAAGCTAAATTTAGCGAGAAGTAGGTAGTATCTTTAAGGAGACCTAGGTTTGGGGCCTCCAAGATGTCCCACTGATTGCAATAGCTATTGAGCGTCAATATCTCGGAGCATCTGGATTGTAAATGGTAGTAAAGTGACCAGCAGCAGGGCTTGTTCTCAGGAAGGAGCCTCCCAGAGTAGGGTTCAGAACAGGGAGTCCTGAATCTTGGTTCTGCCCTGTGCCCATTTCTCTGAGGCCATCAGATATATTTCACACTTTAAGATGTGGGGTTGCACCTGGGTACATAGACAATTCTCATGCTGATGAATAATTAAGGACCTTCCCAGACACTCAGTCTGGATTAGGAAAAGATTCCTCTGCTATTTGGGGTTTTTGGGGGGTTGTTCTGTTGTTTGTTTGGTTGGTTTTTTAATTTATTTAAAATAAGAACAGCAGGTGAAGGCCTAGTATCCTGGGCCAGATCTTCACACAAGATGAGTCAAGCTGAGTTGGCTTTGCTGTCCACATGAATCACTCACTTGCTGTTGTGGTTATGTCTAGGAATGAGGTAGAGCTGCCCCAAAGGCTGCTCCCTGGGGAAAAGCTGCAGCGTCTCAGTGCTGCCAAGGAGAAGGTGCTTTCTTATTTCTGTTCTTCCAGTGAAACTGGCAGCGAATAAGCTGCAGTGCACAACCAGATAACATAGTTTATCACCTGAAATGCTGCAGTGAACTGCTAGGGCATGCTCATGGCTTTGGTATCAGCAGAGGTGGTGTTGTCTAGGCACGTCAATACAATGACCCCCAAAAGACAGACAGTTCAAGAGAGGTTGGAAAACCTGAAGAAGTGGCAGTCTGCTCTGTGTTTGCGTGAGAAAGTGTTAATTCCAGCTTGTGTCTCTATGTGGCTGGATCTGATAAAAATTGTTGTGCTGAGTGATAGCTTTCCTTTCCCTCTGTGAGGGGAGTGAAGGAGTCAGAGCTGCTCGTGACACACAGCATGGAAGAGGATATTAGCAGCATTTCCATGACCCAGAATATGACAGTGACAAATGCTGCACTGTGTGGCAACATGGGCTAGGGAAGGCGCCAGCTAATGCACAGGGTAGTAAACGCTCCCTGTCTGCAAATGAAGAATGGAGGGCTCTGTTAAAATCAGTGAGAGGAGAAGGAAATGACAACCTGCTGAAGGAAAACTCTTGAGATCCTAACTGAGGCTTTAGAGAAAAGAAGAATATTGAAGAGGTGGGAAAAGTCCTGCTGGTGCTTGGGAACGAACCAGCACAATGTTGTGTTACATCTCCTCAAGTGAATTCTCAAAGCAAGAGAGCAATACGTAGCTGAGAAGCCTGATCTGGCCTCCCAGCCCATGGCAGCCACAAGGGGCAATCATCATTACCAGGAATTCGCTTGTGAGGGCATGAGAGGAAGACATTAGCTTTGAACAGATCTGTCCAACTAAGGATGTTGGCCATTTTGCCTTGTAGAAGAAGACTTGTGGACTCCTAGACAGCACCGGCCTTACAACATGACTTCATGCACAGCGAGGATCCTGTTTCCTAATAGACTCATGAAACTGGCAGAAGCAAATTTTACCTTTCATTTCTGAACAGTTTTACTCTTCTTTTCTAATGAGGTTGTTTCAATTGTCCTCACAAGAGACCTGTCAAGCCAAATCTGGGCAGACTGTGACTATGGCAGTGTCAGATGGAGAAGGAGCAGGTGGCCATGCCCCTAAGCTCTTTTCTTCCCCCACTGTCATCCTTGGAGAGTGGTTAGCAATGCAGCAGCCTTGCTTTTGGCATGAGAAGTTAATTTCCTAGCAAATTATTGAAAACTCAAAATTATTCCCATTTCCCACACAGCAGCAAATAATAAACTATTAATATTATCCTGACTTGAAGACCTGTGTGGTTTGCCAAAGCAAGATAATTATTTGGCTACTTTGAGCAAACCCCATCAGGCAGCCTTTTGTGGCATTCGTTTACTGCTGGGCCCCCAAAGCCTCATTATATGATGTCCTGGGGAAGATCTAGAAAACTACTCTCTCTCCACTGTCAGCACAAGACTGTGTTATGTGGTGCCAAGCCATTACGCCCACAGTTCTTCAGAGCATGAACATGGTTCATCCCTATGGCTTCAGACGGTGTTGGAGATGTTGATGTTCCTTGGGGTGCTGCTATCCCTGGCTGCTCTGGGAGAGATCAGTTCAGCCACTTCATCTATCTACAGCATAGATGTCTACATTTCATCTAGTTGTCTAGACTCCCTTCTAACAACTGAAAAGATTCAGGCCTTCTAAGGTATGGTTCATCTCACCCTAAGGCAGAGTTGGAATGGCTCAAATGATTTGCTTTCTCTCCACTGACTGAAAAGATACTTTCTCTTAAATTTGGGGGGATAAGTTTGCTCTGTCTACCCAACTCTGACAAAGCACTCACCTGGGAGTCATAAAGTCTAACTTTTAATGTGAAGTCCTGGGGAAAGCTGAGAAGCCTGGGTTGGGCACCTCGACTCCCGGCACGGCACACAGCAAGAGCAACACGCTTCCCAAGGGAAAGCTGCAGCACCACAGCCTGAGCAGGGCCACCAAAGCAACGAAGCAGCTCGGCTGGTCACAATTCTCATCCTGCCACTGGCTGCCACCAGCCTTGCCTGGGTGGGAAAAGGAAGATGTACTGGGTGGGAGAGCAAGATAGCCCGATAGCCCAGCCACTTCTGCCTACTTCTGAATGCTTTCAAAAAGCTACCGCTATCACGCTGATGGTTTTGCTTGGTCATCTGTAACCAATCCTTCTTCAACCTCCAGCCACTGTTTGCCTGTTACCCTTGCAGGCTTCCCTTCCAAGCATGACCAACCCACCTGCTGTGGGCTGAGTGTGAGCCAGCCCTGCCAGCCCATGGAGGAATGAAAATTTATGCTGAGAAAGGGACAAAGAGTGGTTTAAATGTATGCTAAGTAAGGGTGTCTCCTAGATTGTCACAGGAGCACTTCACATCATATTCCCAGCTCACATTTTCTGTCTGCCCAGGTTGGTCATCCCTTCATCTGAGGCAGTTTTCAAAGCTGCCAGCTGTCCTGTGCTGTCAGCTTCACCAGCGTTACAAACTTGCCATGACTCCAGGCTCCTTTCACAAATAATAACCTAATGGCAAAAGTAGGAGAGCAACAGAGTTCTCCTTTTCCACTTCTGACCAGCATCAATAATTTGATAACAATCCTTAATTTGAATTTTTTTTTTCATTTCCAGGCCAGTTCAGAGCAGGGAGGGAGAAGTGGCAGATGGTATTTTAAACCCATCAGTGCTGGTATGAGGTGAAACTGAAAAGTTTCTAAGTAACTGAAAGGTCTAAGTCTCCTTCTTGAGTGTTCTTTAGGCACTCAAACCCCTAAAACTCAGTGGAAGTCAGAGGGAATGATGGTCTGTCGTGGTGTAACCCCATCTGGCAACTAAGCCCCACACAGCCGCTTGCTCACTCCCCCCTGGTGGGATGGAGGAGAGAATCAGAAGAGTAAAAGTGAGAAAACTTGTGGGTTGAGATAAAGACAGCTTAATAGGTAAAGCAAAAGCTGCACACGTAAGCAGAGCAAAACAAGGAACTCATTCACTGCTTCCCATCAGCAGGCAGGTGTTGAGCCATCTCCAGGAAAGCAGGGCTCCATCACGTGTAACAGTTACTTGGGAAGACAAACGCCATCACCCCGAATGTCTCCTCCTTCCTTCATCTTCCCCCAGCTTCATATGCTGAGCATGACGTCATATGGTGCGGAATATCCCTTTGGTCAGGTGGGGTCAGCTGTCCCAGCTGTGTCCCCTCCCAACTTCTTGTGCACCCCCAGCAGAAAAGGCCTTGACTCTGTGTCAGCACTGCTCAGCAGTAACAAAAACATCCTTGTGTTATCAACACTGTTTCCAGCACAAATCCAAACCACAGCCCCATACTAGCTACTGCGAAGAAAATTAACTCTATCCCAGTCAAAATCAGCACATGGTCTTAAATGTCTGAATCACCTAAGCTGGGGATAGCAGCTTATAAGTCCACTTTGATGCCTTGCAAAATTTCGCCCATTTATAAATGAGCTTTTTTCCTGGCTTTCCTCGGTGCCAATTGAGTGCAAGTGTTGGCAAGATCCACGCTAGTTTGTCTGGACTCCGAACCACTTTGCTGAATGCTTAATCAAGCTGCTCGCCTCCCTCTCCCAACAGAGACCATTTATACAGCAAGAGAATCAGCTGGTCGATGAAGCAGACAAGTGGAGCGGGGGAGAGGGGGCGAGCTCTTTGAATGGGATGAGAACAGAGCCACCGGCACCTCAAGAAAGTTTATCTGCCTCCAGTGCCAAGCACACACAGTGCTAATCTTTTGTTGCCATGAATATTCAAGCCCAGCTGCCAGCAACAGAGGGAGCAGCTGCAGTGGCAGAGCTGGCAGGTCCCCTCGTGGTGCCCTCGCTTGCCGACCCTGGCATCTGGGTCTGTCTGGGGGTGGGGAGGGGGAGATGCTGCTTGCATTGCAGACGACGAGCCATTCGGCAGCCCAGCCCCATGCTTCCTAAGCAGCAAGAAGTCAGGAACACACTCACCCTGGAGAGCCCAGGACTGTCCTCTCTTGCTGACATGGGTATGCCAGATGCTCCACATGTTTGGGGTCATTTGAAGTCCTGGAGGGAAGGGGTGAGTCTGGGACAAGAAAGAGCAACAGCTGGAGCAATCTAAGTTTGAAGAACCCCTGCTGCTGCTTGGAGAAGCCAAAGTGAGACAAAAGCCTGCAGGCCCCATGGAAAGCTAGATATACACAGCCCTAGGCAGATCGCAGCTCTCATGGCATATTTGGCGAAGGGACATATTGGGTAGCCGGGCATGGCGGGCTGGTGAAATGCCATTAGAGGAGTGCAGCACGGGTCACAGACAAGTTGGCAGGTGACTGTGCTACTGCAGTGCCATGGAAGAGTTGGAGGGCTTTCGTCACTCGAGGTGGCAGGCAGCAGTAGGAGGAAGCCATGAACTCTCCTCAGATGGCCAACTTGTCCTTCTCCAGAATTTAGGACAGCTTTTCAGGGATGGGGCACTGCACAAGCAGCTCTTTGTCTCTGCATACTCCATAGAGGCAGAGAAATGCCCTGGAACAGGTGTCAAAAGACACCAGGTCAGAGCAGACACCCATGCTGCCATGGCATCACTCTGCCCAGCACCAAAGTCATCAGAGGCAGCAATGACCCTGCCCTGGCATGGAAGATCACTGGTACCCACTACCCACACGGAAGATCACTTTGATACCCACTTTCCCCTGTAACGCACTGAAATACTCTAGGAAAAAAAATGGAAAAAAAAAAGATGACTGGGGAAGGCAAGACCAGGCTTCAAGGAGCACCCAAGGCTCAGATGTCTTGCCACGAAACCCAGGGTGGTCACTGTCATAGAGCTTTGGACAGGGAACAGGCTAGAGACTGCTACTGAACTTGTTGCTTTTGTGCATTGAAGAAGGTGGTTCCTGGAGCCCTTGCTATGGTCAGCTGTCAACTACTGACATTTAAAAACATTTACTCCCGTTCTTCTGAGTCTCAAAGTCTCTTAAGGAAAGCAGAGCCTCAGAGCAGCAATACGTTCATGTTGTAATGCCATAAGCACACCACCTCCTAACCAGGTGTGCAAAGTCCCTGCTCTCTGGCACATAGCTTCCCATCGAGCACAGGCGTACGGCCACAAGACTGACCAGTTCTCCAGGCTTTCTTGTTACAGGACTCAGAACTGTGGAGTAGTTGATATTGCTAGAAAAACTACCAGAAACAGAGATACACAGGTCTCCCAGGAGAAATAACAGCCTTTGAAGGCTAGAGGTGGATATTGTGCAGTTAGCTCTTGATCTCCAAGAAAGGGGGGATCAGGATTTTTGAGAAGATGATCAGACCTGGCTTTGCATCCCCCAGAACTGTTTCTGTGGGCAGCCCATAAGGAAAAATGACCCAGATGCCTGCCTTGAGACATACTTTTGGATGCCACACAGACCAGAGTAAACACTCTTAAGCAAGCAATTATTCAGCACCGGATAGAAAACTCATCTCTTGATCCTGCTGAACTTGCCAGTTCTCCGTCCTGTCTCTATCCTTTCAAACTCAGAAAGAAAGTCTATCCTAACTGTATTTGCAAATAGGACATCTCAGACAGAGGGGGAAAAGTAGGAATAAAGGCAGGAAAAATCACACCTATCAAAACATTTAATTTCTCTTTATGCTTTCTTTGCCTTTTTTTGTACCAATTTTGGGAACAAAAACTAATTTCAAACAATTAATGAAGTATTTTCAATTTAAGAAGGAGATGTATTGATCCAGATAAACACAAATGTAATAGTACCTGCTTGAGTAATCTAATTCGTGTCTAATTGTACCCAATTTTCCATCAAACTTCTCCCAGAGTAAGAGCCCAGCCACCCCCCGGTCCACTTGCCTGGCACACATCCCATTCAGTATTAGAATGGACGCAGAATATAGGTGCTTCCCATGGATTTATGGCTATCTTTGTCCCTATATTGATATTAAACGATAAACAGTTTGTGGATAAGAGCTTTATCCCCAGCAAATCCACCTCCTCCTGCTGCTGCTTTTTCACACTAAGAGGTCAAGGGTTTAGAAACTGATTTCAGACGCCCAAGCTGTTACTGCCAAAGTGCTGATATAGCAGAAGGAAGGGCCATGGTCACAAAAGGTATCTTTGTTTGCAAGAATTTAAAATCACTTCTCATATTCCACCAGTAGTGTACTTCCTTCCTCCAGGTTTCACCTTGGATTGAGCTACATCCTTCTGGCCTTAGTATCATGGCATATATTTTTCTCCTCAGTTTTTGTCTGTATTTGAGCACATTGGTTCCCATGAAATCCAGCAGCACCAATGTGTGCAACCTTGCTCTGGGAGTCTGAGTTACTTTAGCCAAAGTAGTCTTGATGATACCCCGTTGCTTTGAAATGCTGGTCTGCTCCCTCAAACACCGTGGCAGCCCCGAACCCACCAGGCGTGCACACAGCGATGCTGCTGTGCCACACAAGCACGTTATAGACCGGATAAGCATAAACCAAGGCTCTAGCAAAATGACTCAGGACACAGCTAAACCGTGAGAGACAAGATGAGGCAGATTGCCCTGGAGAAAGTGAAAAGGTGAGCAGAGCTTTCCCTGGGCTGTCCTTGTGGCACAGAGCTCTGGGACAGATTCAGCCTGCTCCAGATGTGGCCGGTGTCTGAGCGGGTCCTGCTTGGCTGCACGATGGGCAAATGCCAGAAACTGACATTTATAATGTACAAATTCATCTGATGGAGTTGGATGCCTGGTTTAAGATCAGATGAAATATTCAGGGCTAGACTACTTTGGGATAGGAGAGGGGCCTGGTGGCTCCAGCAAGATACATCCCAAAATGAGAAAGTCCCTACAAACACTGCCAAAACTCTTGCAAGACCCTGAGGAAAGAATTTGGGAGAGCTGAGTAACTCATCACAAAGCACTGCAAAGGGGAGAAGGGTTTTATTAAGGAGACAGAGGGGGGAAACTGACAAAGCCAAGAGAAAGGTGAGGGATCCTATGTATCAGGAGTTTAGGAAAAGATGGAGAAGGGAATATTTGGACTTTATTATTACCTGTGTACTATTGAAAACAGAGCTGAGATGCTACCAGGGTATACTCAGCACCAGGTGTAATGGGTTTTAACCCCATCTGAAGGAGGCTAAGGGACTTGGTGCAGCACAGCCATATCTAACTCCCTGATGCCCAACATCCAGAAGGGAGTCCACATCCACAGACTGGGCAGGCACTCTGAGTCTCCTCTCGAGACTGCTCCACTTGCAGACCTAAACGAGATCCCCTAGACTGGCCAGAGGGGAAGTGTGCCCTTCCCACTGAGGAAGGCAGCTCAGCGGAGACGGGGGTCCGGGCTCCCAAGGGGACATGGAGTCAGGATCCCTCTTGCACTCATCTTCTGGCTCAATGGGTATTGGGTTCTTTCCCACACAGCGAAACTTTTTTAACAGGAGCTATCAGAACTACTCCCCAGCATCCTGTGTCTCTTCTCCGGCAAATACACACCTGGGACTGGGTAAGGTGAGCTCTGAGCGAGGCAGGTACTAAGTTGTTCAGCACAATCAAAACAAAGCTTTTTCTGGGCATGCTGATTTTTTTAAGGGGGAAAAAAAAAGGTGGATTTCAGCTAAGTGGGAGAGGACAGTGAGAATTCCTGGGTTCACAACCTGAAGTCAGCTTCCCAAATTCTGCTGAACTCCCTGTTCAGACACCTAACTCTACTTAGGCCAAAAAAAATAATGAATACAGTGAAACATCTATATTTGCAATCTGGAAATAGTTTGTGTGTGTGCTGTGGCGGAAGGGAGGGTGTCGCGCAGCGACTTGTGGACTTACTCTGTTTGGCATATGTATTAAAATTTCCCTTCATTCCTCTGGTTTGACATAAGATGAATTACACAGAATGGAAGTGTCTCATTTTTCGGTGATGGGAAGTTCTCAGCTCTGCATCCCACCCTCCACTGGGGGACAGTTCAAGCAAGGACTGCCAGAGGGAGCATATATGCTTGAACCCATCAGTATGCTCTTGGCATACCTGCTCGTCCCAGAAGAGGTTTGCAGAGGGAGACTAGAAGTAAGTGGCAACCGCTGGAAGGAGACTAGCAAAAGAGGAGGGAGAACTGATGGGAGAATGAATATGTGACACACACCTTGGGTGCCAAAACATCTCGTTGCAGCCCTGACTTGAGGGCGATCAGTGAGAAGGGGACTGATTTGGATAGCTTTCCTCTGATGCGCTCAGAGGCAGGAACAAACAATGCCAGCAACGGTCCATTCTGCCCCCTATCTCCTGAAATTCAGCCCATGGTGCCCTTCACAGGGAAGGCTGCACCGCTCTCTGAAAGCCCCTTTCCCCAGGGAGGCTGGAAGCACTCCCTCAGCTTGCCGTTGTCTCCAACCCACTGGCCATTTAAGTTTGCTAAGCCTCCCACTGCTTCCTGCGTGTTTGATAACTTCCTCTGCCAGGCTAGCGTCTGGCCTCTTCGCCCTGTTTAAATACAGGCAAGATGTTTTTCTGGTAGTTGTTTTGTAACAAACAGTTTCTTAAGATTTTTCCTGTTCTTTTTTTTTTTTTTTCCTTCTTACCACAAATTGGGTTTTAATGACTATGTATTCAAGGGAAGAACTTGCCCAACGGCACTATTTGGTGCACCTCCTAAGCTCTGATCACCTAATCCATTCTTTGCTGGGAAGCAGGCCTGCCAAGAAATGCACCGAGTCTGTAGAGTTGTCTGCCGGAGTCTGCAGACAACTGGAGAAAAGTTTGGAGGGAAAGACCTGGCTTGTCCAAAGAGCATCTGTCTTGTTTTGCCAGGTGCCAGAAACAGCAACTGGACTCCGCACACTGTCTGGTGGGTGGCAATATTCCTTAAAGTTTCTACAGCACTTCCAATTTCCAATTCTGTAGAATTTCCTCAGAGTCTGCTGTATCACCCAGATGCTGCTGCAAATCACTCTGACGCTGCTTTAACATCTTTAGTCCTTTGCACTAGAGTGGTCCAGAAAGCAGAGGGTCTTGATGGCGAATTTAACTGAGGCTTGGCACAGAAAACACAAAGACCACCTTAATTCTAGATTTTCAAATGACACTAGGGACTTCACATAGTGTTAAAGGAGATGTATGCTAACACCTGAAATTCTTTCTGTTGCACCCCCCCATTTGCAGTCCTTCAGAAAATCTGTGCCCAGAACAACAAATATGGCCAAGTCCTTCTATAGCTGAACCTATTCAAACCAAAACCAGTGGCATTAATTTCTAACCAAGACCCATGCAAAGAGTCCAGTTCTCCCCCAAAAAAGGACAGACAGAATTCCTTGAGCCTTTCTAACATCACAGGAACAGCCTGGTGACCTCTGGGGCTTTTTTCCTCAAAGGAAGATGGGGCCACTGTCTTCTCAGATGCTGGGGAGGACAGACTTTACAATGTGCATAAATAAGAGGAATAGCTGGAGGATGATCCTTCTGCACTCTATGCGTCAGGCAGTACTGAATCCTACAATCACTAGCGGACAAGCCCTTCACTAGCATCAGTTGGCTGTTAGGTCAGTCTTTAGGAATGGGATATCATGAGCCAGCAACCATCCAACACACATGCCAAGACAGCTCAGGGCCGCCCATCCCACCTAGCACCCCTCCAGACCCAGGAAACTGCTGCTGCGTTCTCCGTGTTGACAAGCAAGGAGAGTTTGCAGTCTCAAGTTTTGCTCACAATCCAGAAAGCAGCTTGAAACTCCCGTGGGGGTGGTGTTTTTAAATGAGCACTCAGATCTTAGAGGTCTGTGCAACAGCAAGAGGAAGGTTGTGCAGCTGCCCTGGTGGAGGTTCAAGATAACTGTCTGCAGTGCACAGGAACTCCTTGAATCCTTGGCAAGTGATAAAGCTTCAGTTTAGGCATGAGAAAAGGATGAGGGTGCATCCCAGGGCTGGAAAGGGATATTTCAGATACTCTTATGTCAGCCCTGCCTATTGCTATCTGCCTTACAGGTGCTTAACTGCTGATGTAGTTCTTTTAAGCTCTGTGCTGCTCAGGTCTGTGTTTTTTAACCTGCCCTCGTTGCCTGTGCTCTCTGTTTGGCTTCAAGGTTTCCCCTTTCTCATGGCAAATCCATCAATAAGAAAAGCCTGGAGACATCTGTAGGACAAGGGCTTGAAAATGAACTCAGTCCCAGTTCACCAAAGTACTTCAAGTGCTTGTGTTGAAGTGGGGCCATAAATCGTAGTATAGTAAACTGCTTCTGGACAGATCCTTGTCCAGCATAACATTACACCACGCCATTTTAATATGAACACTGCCTGATAGCCATGCAGGTTTTGCCTGCTTCTATGGCATTTAGAGCTTCAAAGATTTAAAAATAAATAAATTAAAAAAAAAATTAAAAAAAAAGGGGAACCAAGTGATCATGGTGGGGAACCTAAACAAGTGATCATGTCTGAGCCTAAATAACTTAAAAAAAAAAAAAAAAAAATCCAAGTCTCCATTTTGTTGCTCTCTTAATAATGTAATTGTGGCCAGATGTATGTTGCCTATTTCTCCAAAGTAAACTCAATTTTAGAGAAAAACACCCTCATTTCGCAATTTACTGATGTAGTACATCAAGCTTATGCCAGAGAAGAGTTGGCTGACAGGCAAATTTTCCAGTTCATGCATCTTATGGGTCAATTATCTTTTATTTATGCTTCTACGCTTAGTTCAATACAAGAAACTTGTCTACTGGGTCACTGAAAAACTTCATACCATATCTGAAAAGTGATTTTCTGTGCACACAGAGCATACTGCCTTTCAAGTACTGCATCACACGTGTCTAGATGCAGCTCGGCATAATGGTACCAGACACAAAGCTGTGTCCCACCCAGGTCCTCCACCTGGGAACCTCAAAGGTCCCAGCAGTACCTAAGCAGGTAGTTAGTAGGAACCTGGCTCAGGAGGGGTGAATGAACTGCAAAAGGGGTAAAGGCATTTCCTGACATGACACGGCTGCAAAAACATGCACCTGAGCAGACCAAACCAGGGAGGGGATTGAAGCTGGACTAGTCTTGCGCTGCAGTGGAGCTATAATCCCAGCTGCCCTGTGGCAGGTGACAACTGAGGCAGAGCCTGGGGTATTTTGTGTGCCTGTCAGTCATGTGCCATCACCACAAGAGCAGATGGGGCAGGCACGGCACGCAGGGACCTGCCTGCGTGGCAAGTAAATACACAGAGCTCATTCAAGGCGCTTTCCCTGAATACACTCACTGGATCACCCTCAACCCAGTCCCGTGTGTGGACAGTCGGCAAATTTGGCCTCAGGCCCAGCCTTGAGGCTGCTCTTAAAATTCAGCGTCGATGCAGCGACAGTGTCAGCTTTAGCATTGCATCTCTCAGGAACCCGGCTTCCCCGCACACGCGCTGAGCGGGACTGCAGGCTCCGTGCTCTGCTCCCATATGCGGATACATCAGGCTAAACATTTTTCCAAGGTAACTGCTGTTTAGTCCTCAAGAGTGTTGCAATTGCAGGGCAGAAGGAACTCAACTCTTCCTGACAAAGCAAGCTGCATGGAAGCAACGTGTTAGCTCACCCCAAACTGTGAATCACTTCTGAAAAGGCAGACCTCTTCCTGGTATGTTTATACATATAGAGAATCTGCATAAACATACCACATGTCTAAGCACATGGACTCAGCCATATGCACCCATGAATACACACACGCTTCCTTCCATGTGCGTGCATGTGCGTATGTATCCCTCTGCCAGCACCAGATTTCTGGCAGGCAGCTCCTTCTGCCCTTGCCCCACAAACAGCAGGCACTAATTCTCCCATCTGCAGACTTCACCCTTTTCCTTGCCTTGCTTTCTTGCCTGCCAGCAAACATGCCCTCTCTTTACCTAGTCAGTCTTGCAGCCTCCCCACCACTTCCTAAACTGGTGCTTTTTAATCAAGCAAATTCTCTGTTGAAACCCGGTGCCATGAGGGGGAGAGCTGGAAGGACCAAACGCTGCAGCGACTGGGCGGCATGACGTGCCGAAGCCTGTTCACGTCCCACCTCTGACCGACACCCCAGCGGCACAGCTGGGCACACCTGAAAGCCCCAGAACCGCACACCCCGACATACCACTCGTGTCTGCTTTGGTTTACTGCATTGCATGCCAATGATACAAACACAACAGCGAGAGATCACAAACAGGGGTGTCAAATATGCTGGTTTCTATTTTTCTTTTGTTTTCTCAATTTGTCTCTTTGTAGGTTACTGTAATTCTGTGTAGCGTAGCGATGCTTTGGCTATAAGCCAAAGGCAGTAGTATTTTGAGGCAGCTGATTGCAAGGTTAAAAATTGGGTTAATACATTTTAAAAAACAGCTTTAATATTAGGTGGTCATCTGCTTTCCCTGTTAGATCAGTCTTTTTAACCTTTAGCTATGCTATTTAGCTGTATGGTATTCATGCAATTTCACGGCTATTTGCAGACCTGACTTTGTCCCAACACTTCTATCTTGTGTGTTTCAAGAGACAGCATCAAATCTAGCCTCAACCTCTGCAAAGATTAAACCTTCACAGAGGACTGAATTGAGTCTGATTAAAGTAGAAATGCAATTACACTTTTTTCCTGACTCTTCAGATAAGTTTTTTAAACCCATACAAGTGCCAAATTCAGTCTGGGGTGGAGGTGGTGTGGGTGTTTGTTCTGAATGATTGTTCACTTTTTACCACTTTCAAACAAGAACATCAAATTTGAGTCCAAGTCCTGTAACATTTGTTTTGACAGCACTGCTGAATTCAGAAAGCTTGAAAGACCATCCTGATGTCTGCCCAAACCACCTTTGTTTATCAGGTATGATTGCCATGCCTCTTTCTAGCACCTCCTCCCTAAGAAAAACAATCAGACAAAAATGAGAGGCAAAGGAGGGTAAAAGGAAAACAGAGAGCGTAGATGAGGATAACTCTGCAATTTTGACTAAAAGCATTCTTACAACAAAAACAGTCCCAAAGCTGGCCAGCACGTCTCTCCCACATGTTTTACCCCCCCTGCAAATCCTTCCTAGGTTGTGTCATTTTAAAAACCTGCAAGCTGGGACATCAAAGAGAGGCTAGGCACAAGAGGAAAGCAGGCACAGAGGCACTGCAAAGAATTAATACACAAAGACCTGTGGGATTAGTGGCTGGAGATTTAGGTCTGTGCACAGTCACAGAGGAGGCTGTGCAGACATGGCATGCAAAAAGATTTGCCTTGAATATCAAGAGTTTCCTGGTCAAGGGTTTTGTCAGCTCTGCCTTGCAGAACGGGAAGGCAAAGGCAGCACAAGCAGATCTACACTGAAACAACGGCTGAGTTACTGCCTCAACACCAGATCCCTTCCTCCCAGTCAGGGCTGTCACAAAGACGGGCTTGGTTTTGTTGGGGCAGTTAGTTCTGTTTTTGGAAGGATACACTTTGTCCTTGAGGTTTTTTTTTTTTTTTTTTTTTTGGACAACCAACATTTGGGGCGATGCCATAGATTCCATCAATGCGGGAGCCTGCTGCGCCTTTTCTTTCTAGACTGAGCCCCCAGCCTGCAAGACCAGCATGATGTCTCTTGATCCTTCCAAATGAAATTAGGAAAATGGACTGGCTGACTTGCATCTGCCCTACACTGCACGAAACGGCATTGCAGAGAGGGCGCATTTGCTAGGAAAAGTAATAAATGTAATTTCCTCCATGAATTAGCTGTGCCACACTGGCTCCAAAAGGGGTCGAAGGGAGAACAAGAAAAGAGCCACTGTCTGTTAAAAATACCAGCCCCTGACTTATCAAAGGAAGTGGGATATCGGGTCACACTTCAAAACTTAATGACAGCAGTTCAGGGGATTTGCTCAGACCCATTTCCTTAGCTCAATTTTTACGGGGCACTGGGTACCTTAGAGCGAGCAAGGAGCCTTCTGTCCCTTTGAGGAGAAGGTGACTGGAGGATAGACTGAGGGGATGGAGGGGAGGGCAAAGGAGGGCACTGGGTTGTAGCCCCGGCTCTGTCGGTGCCTAAAGTGACCTTGTGTAGAAGCAGGAAGAATTTCAGGTCGGCAGAATATAATTACTCTGGTTGGAAAGTCGCCAAGATTCTGGCATTAACATCCCTACCGCCTGTGAAAAATGCCACAGGGCCAGAACTATAGATTTCTCCATTGCTGGAAAAACAGCGCTGGAGAGGTAGAAGAGCCTGTAAGCTTTGTGAGCAGCTTGAATTGTTATAGTGTGGGTTGCAAAAGCAGTTATAGACTTTCCAAATCTCTCTTTTAATTTAAAAAACATGGCTAAATTAAAGGAAAACGGTGGATATTTCCCCCCTTTCCTCTCTTTTAGGAAAGGAAGAACAAATTCCCACAGAACTGTGGCAAATACATCCTGGCATCATAGCACACACAGATTATTTGTGTTTGCACCGGATTATTTTTTCCCCTCTCTTCCCCCACCCTCATGGCTTTTTGCAAATCAATCTCATTCAGGACAAAGTCTACAGCAGACAGAACAACACTCGATTCTAGCACTGTCCCAACACCAGATGAAGACTGAGGAGCTAACAGTGCCCCTAACAAAACGAAGGTGAAGCTCCTTTTTCTAAGCACCTCCTTCTACTCTGCTGCGGTTCAGGGGAAGCCAAACGGAGTGCCTTACACTTGGCCACAGTTTTAACAAGGTCCTCTGTAGCACAAGAGGCCACAATACTAATGCAGAGTATTGGGCCCTGCTGAGTTTCATTGCAAGCAGAAACATTTTGTACAACCAGGTGTGGAGGTTTCCTATACAGGTCCTCAAAATCCAGAGGGCAGATCTGGTGCTGGAGCAGAGGAGGGGACATGCTAGCACAACAGCTGTATTGGATTATATTCATAATTCTCAGAAACACACAGAAACACTTTCCAGCATGTGATCACTTGTGTTTCAGGATTAGTCTTGAAAAGGCAGAAGTGAATTCTTCCCTGTCCTGGCACTCTCCCCTTGACCCACAGGGGATCAATCAGCTTGTAAGCTGCAGAGGAAAATTTGCACCCAATAAATATTCTTTTCAGATACAGCATTTGGCAAGGGCTCATTAGGGGGAAAAATGGCACTGCTTTAGTAAAGGAATGGCATTAACTTTTCTTCTTGCAAAAGGCAGAGGATATCAGTTACACAGAAACAGGCATGAAGTTACGAGGACGGGGGGCCCATAAGCAATCCGGAGGGACTTTGAGAGCACCACATGGCATCCCCATGTATTGCATGTGTTGTCATGCCACGTGACAAAGTTGTGGCTGTGCAGTATGAAGCAAGATGGAATGGTCGCTGTCACCATCTCTCACAGCTTTCTTGTCACCTTTGATTTTTTTTTTTTGCTTCTTTAAAGCCCAGACTGAAAGCAGATCATGATGAAACACTTGTCTGTCATTTTCAAAGTTAGCTTCTGTCCTTCTCTATAAAAAGAATATATAACAAATGCTAGAGGGCCAAAACAGAAGCAAAAGAACCTCATTTTTTAAGTGTCAGGATTTCTTGGTCTCACGGTGTTAGGGGCCTGCTCTCTGAGTGGCAAGATTGCTTGAAGGCCTAGAGGCCTTCTTCCTCGGGAGCTTGCCTTTCATACCTGAGCTGCAACATCTACATGCGGGAACACCATGTTCTTTCATTGCATTCCTACAATTTTTGCTCTTGTAGTTATTCCTATTTTATGAAAGCTAAAAAGAGAGACACATAGTCTATATCTCTATGAAGGCTGCCTTTTTCCCAGGCAAAAATCAGAAAGCTATGCTCACAGTGATATTGCTCGTTTGTGCCCAAGAGTCAAATGAAAGTCAACTACTTCCGTGCAGATTTTTGGCAGAAGTGCATTTACTACTTTTTGTAACAAGGGAAACCAGGTGCAGAGTGCAAAAGAAACTCACATGACCACAAGTGAAGCACTTTCTTGTATACTTGCTATTTCTTGTATATGCATGAAGTTAGTTGTTCCCGGCATGCCCAATCCTCAGAGCAGAATCTCCCCTTCCTCTATTTTGACTCATTACAATTGCATTTCACATGTAGCATCAGCCCAGATTGAATCCCAGACTGTTGTGTGTGCCAGAGAGAACAGTTCTACTGAGCAGATTAAAAAAGGACAGTCATGAGATATCTCAGAATATGCAAGGCTATGCACTGCAGTAATACAGAAAAACACTCCAAGAAGAGGATGAGCATAAGCTCAAGTGAAAAGAGAAGCAGGGAAAACCGACCACAAACTTGTATTTGGGGCAGGGAAAGGAAGCTCAGCTGGTGTGGCATTCCAGTACAGGTGGACATTATTTTGATTACAACACACTTTAAACGATGAAACAAAGCTGTACCATGGAAGCACTGCCTTCCTCCGGGGCATTGTGCAGGTCCAACCCTGCTGAGGTTGTGTGATAGTAATTGTTTGATAATGCTCAAGCAACATATCTCCACCCTGAGCTCCCACGTCTGTAGCTTAGGGCAGTTAGATAACCACCTCAGCTGTTGCTTTTAGAAATAAAAATTTTCAAAGACTTAAGCACATCTTAATCATAGTGCAAACATGCCATACATCTAAGGGAGCAGCAGCATTAATCTATTAAACACTGAATAGGTGAGTTGCCCCCAGATTGCATTCCTCAATTCCTGGAAAAGAAGATGTGAAGCAAGAGCAGCAAGAAACCACCAATGACTTACTAGGTACTTACAGTGAGGTCACTGGATTGCAATATGATAGTCTCAGTGGAACATCAGGAAAAAGTATTTTCTTTTTTAGAATGGCAAGAGTCTAATTTTCTGGCCTCCCCATGCATGATCAGGGGTCTCACACTTCTGGATGACCTGGATTAGTGTAACTTTAATCTGTCACAGCGCTCATTCCATCACCAGCTCTGGCAGTGATCCAGGCAGAGGACAGAAAACTTCCAACACACTTTCTCTGGGAGCCTTCCTCTCCCTATCCTCTTCATATACATGGTGACAGAGCTTTTTCTGACTCAGATATAAGCCAGTCTTACATTCCCATTTCCTCTGAGAGCCTGAGATAGCCACACAGCCATCTGCCACAGGTATCATTCTTCCCATTTTATCACAGCATTATGTGACTCAAAGGCCACAGAGTAGGCAAGTATCAGAACCAGGAAGATGTACTAAATTTTTTTATACTTTCAAAAAATAAAAGCATTAAGCAAATAGCAACTTATCATGAGCTATTTTATTTCGTTCTGGTTTGCATCAGTTCTGAGAAAAAGGTGTTGACTGCATGAAGAGTCCTTCACTCTGTATCATACTAAGAAAAGAGAAGGGAAAAAAAATCATCAATACTGTTGAAAATAGACTCCCAACCTTTCCTTTGGTCAGCCCAGTAACTGAGAGCAGGAAACAGAGCGATGCTGAACAAATCTAGAATTGTGGCATTTCTCATGCCACAGCAGATTAAACTGTGATAGTTATGAAGGAATCCCCCTCCCCTTCCTGCAACCATCCATCATGTCCCCCTCGAGCGGGGAGCAACATCCCCATTGCAGGATCAGCTGGTAAAGAGGCACAGCAGCTCCTCTACCACCATCATGTATCAAAGTTAACTTCACAGGTGTTTTTTTTATATCTCCCATAGACTATCGAGAGATAAGATGCTTGTCACCACTGGATCCTCATTCCTACTTAGCAGAGCTGTTCAACCTGGCTCAAGAAGAGATTAAAAGTTGTTCTCTAAGAGTCTGAGCATTGATTTTTCTCATCTACTCAGATCCATCCCAGCCAACACCACTGCAAGGCAACAACTTTGGGGAGGGACAGAACAGCTGGGGATCCTAATCAGTTCAGCCATCTCCACTTAATCTGCTGCCTATACACTAGCTGCATCATCCCAATTCTGCAGCTTTTAGCACTTCTATAGAGCTTCTGAGCACTGAGGGGCTTCTGAAGTGTCCTGCCTCACCATGTCCTGTCCAGGGCTCAGGATGTACAGCAGAGGGGAATGCTTTGTGGGGGACCCAAAAACTTACACCATTCATGGTTGCAATGCTTCCTAGCTCTTATTAAAGAGAAAGATTAATCTCTACAAGTATCCAGTCCTCTCTCAGAATTACCCACCACAACACACAAAACACTCAGATTCACTCTAGAGCTGGGGCTGCTATGAAAGAGTCCCTTTAAAGATAAATTAAAAGTGTGCCATCTGTAAATAAAGCGACCTGCCTCTATGAAGCCAGGCATCTTCAGTAGGAAGAAAGAGCCTCAAGCCAAAGGCAATAAAATATCTCAGTAGGACTGTTGGAGTTTAAATTCCCTCTTTGAAGTACCACACAGTACTGTTGTTATGTGTGCTAATGAATAGCTCAGCATTCTCAGACTAGTTAAGCACTACAAGGAATTAGAGATGCCATGTGCCAGCCACTATTTTCTGTGAAGTCACTGGCAATGCTTTTGCTATAGTTTGACTCTCCAAAGCCTTAAAAGTGGCATTACTGAGGGCTTCCATAGAAGAAGGGAAGGAAGAAAGTGGAAGCAGGTGTACTGGATAAAGAACAAAAACCCCGCAACTTATTTCTGAAGAGTGCTGAACACCAATTTCAGCAGCAGCAAACACAAGTGTTCAGCAGCACTCTGGATAAGCACATGCAAATAAGGATCAGAGACATGCAGAAATGTGAGTTACCTGTTCTCTAATCCCTCTTACTCCTTTTGGTTCTGTTCATTTGCAAGAGACTAAGGCCAGAGAAAACATTTCAGTGTACTGCAATCAATAACAAATCAACTGCTTTTGAACATGAAACCCTGCACCTCTCTGCTGTCTAAAAAAAGACTGCACAAGACATCTTTTGCAGGAGGTGCACAGTCTTACCAGGTGGACCAAAGCCAGGAGTCAAAGCCAGGATAACAGCAGAGAGAAAATAACTGTGATAAGCTATTAACAGCAGCTCAGTGGCTTCTGAGCTTAGCCTCACTTTTGCCAACAGGAAAGGTTCTGGATACTGCCTCATTGACCACACTGCCTTAAGCAACGCAGCCTCATTCATTTAAGTGTCTGTTTCACCTGGTAAAGAGCAGCATTTTTGATCTTGCATGGTCTTGAAGTGACGTTACACTGCACGGCAGCCTTGAGAACACTTTCAAGGAAACTTAGGAAGAGGGATGCTCTTAAAAACATTAAAGCTCCTCTGCTTGTTTCTGTACTCTAGACGCACTTCTATTTGTCCCCTCAATAAACTCACTCTCCATTCCTTGACTGAAAAGGTTGATATAGAAGCTCCAGTATATCCTGTGAAGCATACTAACCAGTGCAACAGCTTTAATCTACATGTGGTCCCTGGAAATCCAGTGGCAGGAGCCATCCTATTCTACCTCCCTCAGGAGGAACCAAGCTCAGCAGCATTACCCTCTGCCAGCAGTCAAGTAACTCAGCTGTACCAGCTAACAAATATAACCATCTTTTAGAAAGATTAATGGGGTCGGGGGAGATGGACACAGTCCAAACTCCAGCTCCTCTCCTGGGAAGCCTCCCTTCTCACACACACACTCCCAACCCAGCTAAAGAAGTTCCCTTTGAGAGCCAGGGGCACCTCTCACCAGTCTCTGCTGGCCGACAAAGAGCTTTGCCATTTACCAGCAGCCTGTGCTGTTACCATCTCCCAAGTGGCCTGTGCAGACTCAAAGAAGCAGTCCTGCCACTGCGTCCCTCAATTTCCCATGGCAGAGGATCGTTAACCCTGCCACAATACTGCACCTTGAAGTCGGCTGATTACCGTGGAATCAGTTAACACCAGGCAGGTCTCTGGGTAACAGCAAAGAAATAAGTATTAACAGACAGTGCTCTTTGGGAGAAACGTAAAAGCAAAAACAACCCCCCCGCACACTTGTTTTTACTTACACTCTGATCAGTTCCAAGAAGTCTGGTTTTCACCCGGCACGCTGCTGTCAGGATACACACAGTCTCGCAGTTGACTCCCATTTGTCATGATTATTGTTTCCACCAAGAGAGATCCTGCCTTAGGAATACACATTATCTTTACATATCCAAACTCTCAGGAGCCTGAGGTATAGTAAACTAAACAGCTCATCATCAACAAGAGATGAAAGTCCTTCTCCCTTTTCCCACCTCTTCCCTCCCTATGCATTCCTTGTCAGGTCTATTGCCCACTGTTGTCATCCATAAGTCAGAAGAAATGAATGCCAGCTCAGATGCACATGGAATCTCTTCCTCAGGCTTTTCCCCTTCCCTGCAAGGTTTCTGGGCAAGACCCAACTTAACCAGGGGTCACCTGTTCAACAGAATAACTAAAAGCTCCCATCTCTTTTTAGAAACATCAGTGTCTCTAACATAGGAAATGGTTCAGCCATTCTCTTCCCAGAAAATAAACAGAACACATTAGTAAGTGTCTCAACACCTACAAGGATAGTCTGTAATGTTGTGGTGGTGCTAAATTAGGACAGCCCTAGATCGTCTCTGAAAAATACAAGGAACTTGTTTTTTTCCACAGTAACTACTGGAACTAGTTTTCACAAACAGTTGCAGAAGTCAAATTAGAGAAGATGGCTGTTATATGAATTAGCATTTGGACTCACATGTGTCTAAGGAGCCCCAGCATCAGATTAAGTTTTTCCTCTGGCCATAGCCTCCTCAATTTTTCTTTCACATGGTGTCCTGGTTTAGGCCAGGACGGAGCTAGTTTTGTTTTCAGCAGCTCCTGTGTTTTGGCTTTAGTGTGAGAAGAACGGTGATAGCACACTGATGTTGCTGGTTGCTGCTGAACGACCAAGGACATTTTGCTGTTTTCTAGGTTCTGCTAACGTGCAGATGAAAAACTTGGGAGGGTAGAGACAGGATAGTTGATCCAAACTGGCCAAAGAGAGTATTCCATACCATAGATGTCATGCCCAATATAAGTGAGGGTCAGTCGGTGGGCCACTAGGCTTTTAGGCTTTTGAGGCTTTTAGACCCTTAACTTGCCTTAATCATTAAGCTTCCCTTCAGGTTGCTCTTTGTTTCCCTATTTTTTCCTTTTTGTTTTTTGTTCGTTCAGCTGTTTGTTCCTTCGCCTGCTCTCTCTGGAACTTGCTGTTCTGGGATAGCTGGGGGGGATACCCCTGCTCCCTGCCTGCTGCTCAGGACGGGCTGTATCGGTCATCGGGTGGTGAGAAATTGTGTATCGTTTGGTTTATATATTCTATTATCCTTGTATATATTATCATTATTATCACTATTAATATATTTTCATATTTTTCCTTTGCTGTCCTGGTGAGCTGTTTTTATCTCAACCCGCGAGTTTTCCTTTCTCTCCGATTCTCCTCCCCACCCCAACAGGGAGGGGGGGAGTGAGCGAGCGGCTGCGTGGTATTGGGTTACAATTTGGGGTTAAACCACGACACATGGATTCTCTAGTATCTCAAACTTTGAGCATACACCATGGGTGTTGCCTATGAAGCCACAAATAAGAGCCACTCCCCATCACCTATTTTCAGGAAACTTATAGGAAGTCAGTATCTTTACAATGTATGTGTCAAATAAAATTGCACTTGGCAAATAGATTCAGAAATTGTAGAGGAAAAACACAGACAGGAAAAAAAAGGATAAAACAAATGTGCACGAGCTCAGATGCCCAAGCGTCGTTTCCTTAGAAACCAGGCTAAGAACAGGAAAATCCTGTAACAAACAGCAATATCTAGCAGAGTGTCAAGATTTAATAATAAAGCCTTGTGCTTTAGAGTATAAGCTCAAAAATATAAATCCTCCCTTTCCTCCAGATTATACAGCTGCAACACACTGACGAGTAGATAGTGATTGCCTTGTAAGGTTCAGACACTAAAATTACTATAGCAACAAGTGCACGGCTGCGCATGATACAGATGAGATTGTGATAAAAATCATCCTTCCAGAGAACTAGCAGGGGGATGCTGTATTATCAGCACCCAGGGTAGAAAGAAAGGATTCTCCGGGAAATCATCTGCATTTACTATTCCATGGAATCAAGTCCAAATTTCAAAAAACTCCATCTTTGATGAAGAAAGGGATTTCACAAAGTAAAGGGGTTTGATGGAAACTTGTCCACCATGTCTACCAGCCCACCTGGGGAATAAATGGAGAATGGCCCAGCATTAGCACATACTGCTACTTTTTGAGAAAGTTCTTCAACCTAAATCCTTTGCCAAAATTCACAGTGAATGGCACCAAGATTATTTTTGGGTGTTACATGACTTGTTTCATACAGGGACAGTTACTAATGGAAACAGTCTAAACACATATCGATTTCAAACAGTAGAAATCCATACTACAGGTTTTGTATAGCATAGGAAACCAGTGAGTTATGAGGTAGATCACTCCAGTGACACTGCTCTAGAGTATGTCAGAGAAGAGTTCCGCCTGCAAGGACTCCAGAATAGTTTAGATGTAGGCTTGTAAGTGGCAATGGTGCGGCTGCCTCAGCATGCAAAGCAGCAGAATTGGGTTGAAGAACTCCAAAATATACGGAAGTGGAAAGTCATTTTTTCAGACTAGACGTTGGACAGTGCAAAGGTGATGCTGGTCCAAGGGGGTCAAAGAGCTTCCTGCCTTGTGGTAGAGGTGGGGAAAATTGTCTCAGAAAAGAGAGAAGGGGAAGTATTTCTGACCACATTGGTTGGTTAGAGGTCTTGACTGCAAACGGATTGAACGTTCATTCCTAGCACTCTTGGCACAATCTCAGACTCTCTGGATAAAATCTTAATCTGTCAGGGGTGGAGAGTACATGTATCTTCAGAAATCTTAACAATGGCTGAAAGAAATGGGTTCCTCCATTACTACTACTTTAACTGAAGAGAAGGTGCCTGGTTGTCTGACAGTGCAATCTTTGAGCCAGTGGAAACACAGAAAAAACCCCCATGAAACCTGTTCATGAGCTGATTATTATGCAGATCAGCAATCGTTATCCTTTCTCTCATTACCTCAAATGCTTTCTGCCATCTGTTGGTAACAAACCTGCATCTGGCAGATTACCAGAGGAGCCCTAATCAATGGGTAATTGGGGTAGAGGATTGTGTGGACAATCCTGGCAATGAAAGCACAGAAAAACTTACAGCAGGAGAAGAAAGTTTGCCTGTCACAAGTGTGAGATCCTTACCCAGCATTTCTCTACCATTCTGACAGAATTCCTTCTTGTTGGAAGAGTGTGGAGGCAGGGAGACACAGATTTGTCACAGGCAATGGGATGAATTGTACCAGCCTCCGTAATGATACCTCAAGCAAAAGGTTAATTTCCAACAGATTATGCCAGCAAGTGCTGCCAGGAGAGGCACAGAGCAGAGCAAGCACAAACACGCATGAGTTTGCATTTCCACGGTTGCCTCTTAGAACCATCTGTTAATGAGACGTAGAGGATGCTACGGACTCTTTCAAGTAATGGGTCCTAATCTCGTCTCCTAGTACCTTCTGATAAGAAATGCTCAAAATATGTCCCCTGCAGGTTTTCCTTCTCCAGCCACGCATTCAGGGTCCTGCTCCATTCCACATAGTCCTTCCAAGTCTTGATTTTACAGCAGCTCAGATATAATATTTGCATTATTCCTCTGGCTTCTAAAAGAAACAAAGCTTTTTAAATCACACTTACTGGTGCCGAGCTCCGAACAGAGACATACTGACAGATTTCAGCTGAATTTCAGAATGAGGCAGAGTCTCAAAGTTACCAGATTCCTACAAGCTTTGAGGGAAACAGCAGTCGTGTGGAACAGAGAAACCCAGCCAGTGCCTCCACTACGGGAAAGCAAAGGGGAATTTGCTGCTCTGCATTCTCGTCATCAGCTGGCTGGTCAGTCAGCAAATGCTTTGGGCTACTCTGCACACATGGAGCTGTGAATGAGTACCTAGAGAGTAAGAGATGAAAGTTTAAGTGGTAACTGTAAAGACCTCTGTAAGAATCAGACTTTATTGATTCACCTTTCAAAGAATGACTCAGAATAAAAACAGTACTGTACTGTTTGAAAGATCCAATCCATGCTCTCTGCCCTTCTGCCACTCTATAGATATCAGAGTTTAACAATGACACAATAAATCAACAAGGCTAAGTAATCTCCCAAAACTAAATGGAAGGAGGTGAAAAAGGTAGTGGTTTTTTGGGGGTTTTGTTTGGTTTTTTTTTTAAAATGTGCCTTACAGGCCTCCGCTGTGTTATACCTGCTTGCACTGGCCCCAGCAGCTGGGAAGGTACATACATAACATCTACTGCCCAGACACCACCCTGGGAGTGTTGCATTCATTGGAGCATGGAAGGAACAAGGAATTCTCGTAGTAAGAAAGCAGCCCAAAGAAAAGAAGGAAGTAGAAAACCCTATAAATATCCAAATGCTGCCAATGCCCACGCATGCTGGGCTGGGATCCAAAGTAACTGTTTTGGGGTGATAAGAATCCTTATTAGGCACCTGAACATGGGAGAGGAGCACCAACAACCAAGCTAAGATGTTAATGAGACTGTGACAGAAAAACAAGATCCTCCAGTGATCTTATATCCAAGGCTGCTGTGACTAAAAAGTGAGAACATGAATCTTTACTATTCAAAGGGACTAAAAGCAGACAGAGGAATGCAACTGAAAGTTGGTTTTAGAAGCATGTTCCCAAGAGATACAGATCTTATTTCCTTCCTGCTATTAAAGGAAAGGGGTGACTTTGATACATATTGGATTACATTAGGACAGGGAGCAACACTCCCATTTATTCAAATCCAACAACTTTTTTTTTTTCCCCCAGCATTTCAGGGACATTTCTGCAATCTCCATGTAACAGCTGCAGCCTGCAACATGTTGGTTCAGTTGCATTTACATCCCCACAGACAGTAGGCATCTGGACACAATAACTTTTTGTAGGCTACCAACTTGGACTGCTACCAGAAAACAAGGGTTCTGTATAGTTTGTGACCCAAATTAGATAACTGAAAACTTTCAGAGAGGGAACACAAATAGAGCTAGTAGAGAGAGATTTGCCACATTGCTTTTTTGGGTTTTTTGTTTTGAAATGGGGATACTGTGTGACCCCATCTTGAAAGGGGGAAGAAGAATTCGGTCTCTTCAGTGCAAGATCGGATAGCTGTTTGTCAATGGAAGGAATACCTTCTCCAGCCATCTTGAGCCTCCCATAGTCATTAACGGTATTAGTCAGAAAGAAGGAAGCACAGTGAAAAGCCAAATCCTTTTCAGATGTCATTTGCAGCACCGGAAAAAGCAATGAAAAGATACAAAAAATCCAGACTCATTTCTTCAATATGACCATGCTACTGTGGGCAATCTCTTTAGATTTTAATCTCAAACTTTGTTAAAATAGCCATCCTATTGCTTCGCTGCTTAGTCAGCTCTGAACAGCTACACTGGGCAAGTGAGAGGTGGCATTAATTCAAAGACACAACACAGTTGTCCTGCTGACACCTTAGTAGTGACTCAGCTGTATGAGCATTTTAAGGATCCTGAGTATTTCAACATACAGACAGGGTAGTTTAGGAAATAAAAGCACCTAAAAGCCAGGTATGACACTCAGCAGCATCTAGGAGAGCTGTTTATACATCAGTAACCCTCCTGAATCCAAAGTATACTCTGTCCTACTGTCTAACTCTTCCTCGTTCCACCAATATAGGAGGTTTGTACATCATCCTCTGTGCCTGTTGCAAATGGTAAAAACCTGAGACACCCTTTCCCTCACAACCTTCTCTTGATGCTCCTGTCTGTGATTCAGAGAAAAGTAGTACACCCTTCAGGAAAGAGAGATTGGCCATAAGCAAGTATTTTCACAGCCTGTACTAATTCTGCTGTATCAGAATAAAGACTGCAAGCTACATTCATCACACTACCCTGGCACTGCTTTGGTCTGTTTCCCATGTTTCATCCTTCTGAAGCCTGGAAGCCAGTGGGCATCTTGTTACCCTCTCCACAATTCTCTTCCTTTCTTCATTATTTTTCAAGCTCAGTGGCAGGCAGTTTCACCCCTCGCCCCCTATTAACCTTTCCTATATTTAGTATTTATGTCAGAATCAAAGTTCTTTGCTAGAGCAGAGAGCAGAGAAAGTGAAAGAAGTGAGTGCGAGACAGAGGTGGCTGCTGAGCTGGTGCCTGTGCCAGTGACAAAAGAATGAATAAAAAAAAGGTACAACATGTCAGGCATCAAAAAGAAATGGCTCCACCATCACTGTTGATTCAGGGTCTCATAAGGAGGCAGTGAGCTCCAGAAGTGTTCCGACTTCTGAAGAACAGGATAAGAAGAGAGCACTTTGAACTTCTGCCCAAGGCCCTACCTACAGATTTTGGTTGACTTATGGAGAGCGTCCAGCAAGCTTGCTCTGACCTAGCATTATGCAGATGTACTGAAGGACTGACAGTAATAGCTATGTTGTGTGCAGAAATTCTTCGTACTTCCTCATTTCAACCTAAGTTCAGCCTGAACTTCCCAAGTTGTTGATTTCCTTCAGAGCATAATTCAGGGCAGGACAAGATGCCTGGCAGGCAAATAATCCACACCTTTACTTTTGGCTCAGATGCCACAGCATCAAGTGAGCAACTCCCTATAACTCAAAGCTGCTGAAACGCAGTACTGAATCACTCAATTCTATGAAGTTACCACTTTCCAAGTACCTCTCTGTAAGGATACAAGGGCCACTCAAGATTCTTCTGAAAACTTCATACTGCTTCTGTAACCACGCTGCAGAAAAAAACAGATTTCAGGGAGCAAACTCTGATTCTACACCAGCAGAGAAGCTATTGCCAGAGTCTAGACTTGCTGCCTGCTGAATACTACTATACATTGTTCCACTTCACAGTCTCCTAAAACTGGCTGCGTGTACAAATATTAGGTAGACCAAGGATCACAAGACATTTCTCAATCAACAGCCAACAACAAATTTATGAAGATACTACTTAGAAAACTCCACATTAACTGATTCGCACCCACGCAAGCTGATTTGCACTCACTCAAGGATGATCTGGGGAACTACAGGCCTGTGAGCCTGACCTCAGTGCCGGGGAAGGTTATGGAGCAGATCATCTCGAGTGCCATCATGCTGTATATACAGGACAACCAGGCGATCAGGCCCAATCAGCATGGGTTTATGCAAGGCAGGTCCTGCTTGACTAACCTGATCTCCTTCTATGACAAGGTGACCCACTTAGTGGATGAGGGAAAGGCTGTGGATGTGGTCTACCTGGACTTTAGCAAAGCCTTTGACACCGTTTCCCACAGCATTCTCCTGGAGAAACTGGCTGCTCATGGCTTGGATGGGCGTACTCTGCGCTGGGTAAAAATCTGGCTGGATGGCCGGGCCCAAAGAGTGGTGGTGAATGGAGTTAAATCCAGTTGGTGGCCCGTCACAAGTGGTGTTCCCCAGGGCTCAATATTGGGGCCAGTTCTGTTTAACATCTTTATCAATGATCTGGACGAGGGGATCGAGTGCACCCTCAGTAAGTTTGCAGATGACACCAAGTTAGGCGGGAGTGTTGATCTGCTTGAGGGTAGGAAGGCGCTACAGAGGGATCTGCACAGGCTGGATCGGTGGGCCAAGGCCAATCGTATGAGGTTCAACAAGGCCAAGTGCTGGGTCCTGCACTTGCATCACAACAACCCCAGGCAACACTACAGGCTTGGGGAGGAGTGGCTGGAAAGCTGCCCAGGGGAAAAGGGCCTGGGGGGGTTGGTCAACAGCCAGCTGAATGTGAGCCAGCAGTGTGCCCAGGTGGCCAAGAAGGCCAACGGCATCCTGGCTTGTATCAGAAATAGTGTGGCCAGCAGGAGTAGGGAAGTGATTAGCCCAGAAACTTCCCATCAATTCCAGCTAGAATCTAAGTATTTGCACTTGTAAACAGACAGTCTATATGCTAACAGTGACAGAGCAGTAGTGAATGGGAACTAGCCATTCCAAGAACTACATGCTAATACATGACTGAGTCGAACCACAGTCGAACATAGAGTCTGAGTCGAACCACAACATCTAATCTTGATGGAGTACAAGATGTTCCTACTCCCACTTGCCCCTTTATTGGAATTATGACCCCGCAACTCAGAGGCAAAAGCAAACACACTAACTTCTCTGCTCATGCAAGCTGGTGTCCAATATCGTATTACAAACCCAGCTTTACTGTTGCTTTTAACAAAACACACTAGATGTGAACTCAGGCAACTAAGGAGTTGGCTCACATTCACTTCTACCGTCTCTGCTGCTGGGACAGGGTGAAGAGGAAGCAAGCAAAAGTGGCCAGACCCAAGGCCACCAGATATTGCAACTCCAAGCCCAGGGATAGTCTCTCTACAGTTTACTAAATCAGCTAGGTCTGTAGGAACTTACACTGGAATGCAATTAAACAAAAGAGGACTGATACTCATTTGTTAGAGTAAATCCAGCTTTTGATATTCAAAACCTAAAAAACAGTGATCTGTGAACTGAAATTGCATTTTAGTTAGAGACAATTTTTTTAGCATCTTTGCCTCCAATAACTACCTTACAAGTCTGTCTCCACCCTTCCCCCTCAAAGGCACTGGGAACCTGCTTCAGTTCCTCACTGTTTTGTACCATTCTTTCTCCTGCTACAGAACACCTTTAGCTTCTCTGCAGCAAACCTCAGTATTTACATAGACAGCAATGACATCTAGTGGCTTGTTAAAAATTTGCCTTCCTAAATTTCCACCAGCTCAGTCATTTATTTTTAGAAAGTAGACAAAACACACAGCTCTCAGCGCTTCAGTTAGCTGCTTCCAACTACATAGACTAAAATTCTCTACAACTCTTCTGTATCACACACTCATTGTTGTCTTCCTCAACTCGCAGCATTTCCCCAGTCCCTTGCTTGAAGCCGAGGAGAGGTGAAGCAGTAGGCACAAGCTTGCTTTAGGCCTTACCTGCACAACTACATTTCTTCAGCGTAAATCTAGCTACAGATACTTGTTCTGGTTAAATAGGGCTGAGGCTCCCACTCACCCTTTTGGTTATGCTGTTCTCTAGCTGCATTAAACTAAATGGTAGAGGTTATTCACACAGACAAGGACAAGGCCCAAGGCCACACCATTTGTAACAGCTAGTATGCAGTTCATTCACAGCTAAAAAAACATACAAAGGACTGTGATTTCTAAAATGTAACTGCTGAAATTACAAGGAGAAGAGATAAAAATGCTATTCTGAAAGCAAAGAGGAAGAGATCTTGCAGATTAGATTTATGGGAAATAGTAAGCAGTTCACTTCCCTCCACCCCCCAAGAAAAACCTCTTACCTTTTTCACTGTGTGATATTGCAAAATTGCCAAGAAACACAGGTGAGTGGTTACTGAAACTTCTGAAGCATGTGACAACATAAGGAAAGTTCAGAAGATACCTTTATGTAGCTTCCTGTACTACTGGCACTAGTCATTTAATCACTGCCGGAGTCCTTGCAGGCATTAACACTCTCCACAGCCTTGACAGCGAATGATCTAAAAGATTTTTTGGTTAACAGTGGTGAGGAAGCATGAGATTTGTGGGATATGTATCTGGTGCACAAGCCTACAGCCCTCAGAGAACGTTGTATACTTGTCATTAAAAAAAAATTCCTAGTTCTAGTTTTGTCAACCAAGACATTAATACCCAAGACTGGAATCAGTAGGTTCTTGAGGTGCCTTCTCCTACCACCCCATCTCAGGCAAAGACTTGAGGGGTTTTATTTACTTACTATGCCTCAGTTCCCACAGACACACGCTTCTTCCAATACTGTGGACAAGCAGATCTCCCTGGAATGGTCTATAAGCAAATAATATCGCTAATCTTCAGAGCACAACAGAAACATTTAGCAATGTGACTGTTCTGTAGCACTAACAGGAAAAGAATGGAGGACTGTAATAATTCTAATATACTAGGAAAGCATCCTGTAAAAACCCAAAACTAAAAGAGATGGAGCAAGTATTAAGAACATCTCAAAGAAAATAAATAACTTGAAATTAGTCCCTGCATCAGAATGAGCTGCTACTCGTGGTTCTGCTAAAGGGCAGAAAAACAGCAACTTGCCTTTGACCAGAAACTGGTCTAGATGAGGGGCTACTGTTGCTTTATAACGACACATACAACCTTAAGTATCACACTGCTTACATGAAAAGATGATGATCCAGGAGTGGCCAGTTATAACAGGTTTAATACTGAACTTCAAAAGACATCACATTGTTTTCATCACAAATTCTTCTGGCAGACCCATCAACTTATCGAAAGCAAAAGGCTATCCAGAGCCAAAGAAAAGTACAGCACATGGGGTTTCGAACCACTGCTTAATGGAACCACTGAAACAGTGCTTTCTGATTAGCCAGCAACAAACACTACCAGGTGGTAATGAGACTGCCTATCCTATGGCTCCAACAATTAAAGTGAGGATTTCAAAACCTCAGGTCTTCCTACTGTCAGCTCTGGTTTTTATTACTCACATCATTTTACATAGATAAAATTCATTCATTCCAGGCTGCAGCTCCCAACAAAAGCATGGATGTTCTTCTGGAGCTCTGAGCGGTTATCAAAATTCTTAGGTCAACTCCTTGAGGAAACCAATTTATATTCCCTTTCAATGATGTGAAGACCCATTTCTACAACCCTATGAACCGAGTAAGTGACTAGTAGATTGAGAGAGGTACTCAAGACAAGCACATACATTAATGTGAAAGATCTGAAGAGGTTTTTCAGAACACGATATTTTCTATTGCCTTAATTACAGGAATCATCATTTTTCATTTATATCATTCCATTCTTCTGCCAATTACTACCTTTGTGATTTCAGCCCCAAACAGCAGAACTTCATTAAAATTCTAGTTTCTTCAAAAATAAAACAAGGAACCCTTGCTAAATCACCAAAGAAAATTTTTTGTTCCCTCACCCACAATATCTTGATCGCCACCTTCTGGGAAGAATTTTCCAAGTCAGAGCAATAGATAGAAGCATTGACCTGCAGCCATCTCCAGAAAGCATCAAATACTGCCAGGAAGGCAAAAGGCTGCCTGATCACAAGGTACTGGCTTCAAGTGGAAAAGCAAATTTCACACTAACAACACTTTTCTATAGTTTACCCTTGAGGGAACCTAAGACTAGATCTCTAGTCTAGTGCTCAAGTGCAGCTTGAAGAGGACCACAGCAGGACAATACAAATGGGCTGTGTTCCTGCTTGCAGAGTATCAGTTGAAACATTACTACTGCATGTATCAATTTTGGTTTGGGGTGAAGACAAAACCAAGACTCACTACACAAAGACAGTCATAGTAGAAACAGGATGGAGAGAGGGAGGAAGGGGTGAACAGGCTAGGAAGTATTACCAGAAACAAAGTGAAGAGTACCTAGAGAAAATTCAAATGTATGGGCTTGTCTATAAAGCTTGTGGGAAAGAGAATTATACACCTTGAATTGCAGGCAAATGACTTAAGTGTATTATGAGACAACTCCTGCTTGAGAATTACACACATTCTTATATTACATTGTGTAGAAACATGTATTTGTGTAGCATGATGTTTACAAAATATATATGCAAGAGCATTTGTCCTTTCATGTTCTTTTCATGTACGTGGTTATAGAATCTCAGCAACAAGGAAACAGAAGGCAATTCTAGCTTTGAAAGTGATGAATGAAGGCTACACTGCCTAGTGTTCTTCATTACCTTTCCCTTTAAGCTTGTCTTCACCAAAACAAATACCACACAACAGGGAAGACAAATCATAGGCTGTTCCTAATTCCTTCTGGACAACAAGGCACTCCATTAGCTTCACACTGAGAACCTCAGAAGAGCTGCAAGCAGCAAACATCTGCTAAAAAATATTACAGTAGGTCAGCTCTAACTATTGTTCAAGTTCTTAGACAGCCATAGCTATATCTCCTTATTTTCAAGCCTAGTTCACTGTAATCCTGATAACAAGACCCCACTACTCTTTCCTTAGAGTTCCACAGAAGCCACTGTGTTCCTGCTTCTGGAGGTTATATTCCCACCACAGAAGCTTCACAAGTTGTGAACAAAACCACTCTGGTGCATTGACAGTTGCAGATCTGGAAAACTACAGCCAGCTTTGCATCTCCTCTTCATACTTTTGGGGATCAATAAAAGGCTTATCAATGGACCGGATCATCAGCTCACCACAATACACACATTCAGCTGCCACAATGTCATCAATGTCAGCTTTGATCTGTTCCCGGCTCTGCTGCCCCTTCCCCAAGCTAATGGTATCTGCGTCCTTGGGACGATGGTGGCTCTTGGAAGGCTGACTGGTAGCTGCCAGCTTCTTCTGAAGATCTTCAAGTTTTGCCTGCTTATAGGCAGGAAGGTTTGGGAAAACTGCTTGGAGGAGACAGTCATAGTGAAACATGTGACCACACAGGAAAAGGTAAAAAGGGCGGTTTAGAAGTGGAAAGTCACAAGCAGCACATTTCTCCTGAGGCTCCACAGAGCCATACTTATTTCTCATTTCTTGGATGTCCTCTCGGATTCTTTTGGCACTCTGTGTGGCTTCCTCCATCTCCCTTTTCAGCTCTTCAATGTGCTTGTTGTAGTCCTCCAGGGAGTTACAGATTGCCTCCTTGAAATGGTCAATAGTGACAAAGTCTGGAAAGAATGGCAGGACGTCTTCAATCTTCAGCAGGGCACAGCTGGAGAGGCAGGCCATTGCCTTCTTGACATCCTTCTCTTCCTGAACAACATGGCGAGCAATCTTCAACCAGAGCTTCTTCCGGAGTTCCTCATCATCTTCAGGGAGATCTGCACAGGACTTGGCAAGATCAACATCCACCTAGAAGTTGGACAGACAAGGAAACTGAGTTAAGCTTCCCTCTTCGTTTATCCACCATTCAACTTCAAAGCCTGCTGTCCATTATAGGAGGCATTAATAGAAAACTTATATTGCTATCTCATTGCCTAGGGCTGCACTACTGACCTGCTCCTTGTTTACATGTCAAACACCTCTCCTCTCCACCAGTATTACTCCCTGAAGATTTGCTTGCTACCTGGCAGAGAACAACAAAGTCCAGCACTACAGTAAGGGCAAATCCATGTTACAGTATCTTTGCTGGCCACACATTTCAGCACAGACATAGCAATGCCAATAGAAAAATTTCCAACATCTCCCTGAAGGTCAGACTAAGCTGACAAAGGCATTCTTCTGTAGTAATTAGCACAGCTAGGAATAGGAAGTAATTAGAATCCTGAACAATAGCTATACAAGTCTTGCATATGCATATTTTACATTAGAGACTGAGCTTAAGACAGACAGTTCGCCCCCTTGTACTTTCCATGCCCCTTCCCTCAATTATGGCTTGTCAGAGTCAGCTGTCTACTTAAAACAATTGTGAAAGCACAAAGTATGTTAACAGAGACAGGTCCTTCTTCCTAGACTTAGCTGCACAGCTCCTACACTGATGTGTCTGTCCAGTTCCTCTCAATGCTTCGTTGTTCAAGTTATCTTGAACAAGCTACATTCCTATATATCATAGCATGCATGCAAAGATACACACATACCTGTAAGGCGAGATCCACAGCCTCCTCGTATAATTCCATCACTTTGTAAATATGGACACACGCGTGATGGTGCCCATGCTCCGCACACAGGCGCAATGCGTACTTCAGGTCATAGTGGATCCTGTTTGGGTTGGTTCCTGCTTGCTCCAGGTATGATAGCAGCGAGTCCGGCCGACACAAGGCGTAAAGAGACAACAGGTAGTTGTGAATGGCTTGCTGGGTTTCCTCCAACTGATAGACACAGAACTCCATATATCTAATGGCTTCATTGATCTGCTGGGTGCTGGCACTCTGGCTATAGTTAACAAGGGCTGGAATGAGGTTCCTGGCATCCAGTCTAGAGCCCATAGAAATCCAAGCATCAACTACCTTCTTGGGAATATGCTGGATGAGGACTGGAGAGAACTTGTAGAACAGCTTCTCGTCTCTGTGCCTGGACAGTACATTTAGAGCTTCATCGTACTCATCATGCTGGCAGTGGTGAGCTACTACGCGCTCGTAGTCCTGCATGATGACTGCAAAGTAGACCATGTGCTCTGTGTCCCCATGGCTTGCCAACAGCTCATAAATAGATGCCCGGTTATTAAATAGACAGTCTTTGTTTTTAGGACTGCTCAGGAAAGTGCGAAACTTCTCCCGTGTATCCAAATAGAGATTTCGCTGTGAGGGATCTCCTTCCAATATACCTAGCCAGTTCAGGTACAGCTCTGTTAACCACGTGGTCAGCAGAGTTGTCTGTGTCTTCTCAGAAGGCTTTAGGTTACTTAGCTTCTTAATTAGAAACTCCATCAGGGCCTCTTCTTGCTTAGCTTCAATGAACTTAAGGGCAATTTCCTCAAAGTAGTTCTGGGTCAGCGCATAACATTTGGCACTGTCTAGATACCTCTTGTTTTGGAAGCAGTGCTCTGCCTCTTTTGCCAGCACAATATCTAGGCACTCTGGACGGTCTTTACAATACTCTTTGGCTAAATCAAATTTGTTCATATTCATATACATCTTCCATACATCTCTAGATTCCCGCTGGACATGGTAGCGGAACACTACTTTCTCAGTGTGGATCCATATCTGCTGGACTGTGGGATCTTTGATCATGCGTGTCAGTAAGCCAAACTTCTCCAGGAACAGATCTTGAAAAACCACCTGCCCATTCAGAGTGCATACAGCCTTCACCCGATCAGGCAGCAGCAACAGGAAGTGGAACTGGGTAAGTACAATGGATATTGGCTTGTTCACAGTTATGTCAATATCAGAAGGATAAACCCAGACCCGTTCATCGCTCAAAATTGAATCAGGACGGCTATAATCCAATGTACCATATAAAACACCATTTCCCATCATCCAGGCAAAGGAGCGTGGGTTGGAGCGCAGTTTTGGGGTGTAAAAGGCTATCTCACTGAAACCAAAGCTGGCTGGAAACTCCCGGAAGCTAGGCAAATGGTCAGCATGCATAGCAAATATGGAGCTAAAGCCTTGCTGCTCCGTCCCTTCAGGCACTTTGCCAACAAACTGAAAGAGTCTCTTTCGAGTGGTGGCTATAATAAAAAATTTCCCTTCTATCCCTCGTTCAATCTCCAAGCAGCAGACTGGGGCAGGTCCTGATTCCTCCTCCAGAGTGTAGACCTGCCGGAAGTACTGGTCAGGATTAGTGCTGAAGAGGCTTCCCTCGCTGACAGAGATTTCAGCCTCATAGATCTGCCCCTGGGCTGTCCCCACCAGGATAGGCCCAGTGTTGGTCTCTGAACCAAGGAATTTGTTCCAGCCCACACTTTCAATCAAGTGGCCTTTCCAGCGGGAGAGTGCTCGCACTTTCTGAACGCTTCTGTTCAGGTAAAGGCATTCACTGGTGTTCAGAGCAATCAGGAGATGAGAGCCTGCCAACAGGAGGAGGAGAGAACAAATTAAGACTGTGCCTAAGCAAGCCAAATCCCTGAGGCTTCTGACCCGCACATTTGATAAGCTCCGATATCAACATACTTAATCCAAGACTTTCCCAGGCATTCATAGGAACAGGGGGGACTTCCATGCTGGATCAGAACGCTGGTCCATATGTTGCAAACTTAAATTACTAATCCCAGATGCTTCATCGAGAAGGTATTCTTCCTTTTCAACAAGTGTTCTAAGGACAAACAGTTCCCAGAGTTCTCTCCTATCCCTGGTAGCTGGTGACAGATAGGAGCATCTCTTTCCAAACTTTTGTTTTGTTTTTTAAAATCAGACAAGGCTACAGTGAGCTGCAGATGTTTTACAGTCCTTTTTAGAAATTCTTATCTAAACACATACAGCACAGGGTGACTGCAAAGATTTCCCTTTATTGGTTTTAGCAGCCTTGCTCAGAACAGCCTAATTGCATGTGTTCATTTCAGAGAGTTCAAAAGCAACAACATACACACAACAAGCCAAATGTTTTTCTAATAGCATGGGGGCAAATCAGTAGGCAGGGCCCCTGGGGAATGGAGTCCTGCCCACAGAACAACCACCTGTTCTCCTTTCTCAGAACAGAACTCCTTCACCAGTGCTTGTTAGGCACATTCAATTGCATCTGCTGCCAACCACTGTCTGTAAATATACATAGTGCGTTGCCTCACCTGTGTGGTCCAAAAACATCTTGTAGACTTTGGCTTCATCTTTGCGTCCCAGCTCTACCTGATTAGGTTCATCTGGCTTCCCAAGATCAATCCTGCAAAGAGAAACCATGAAAGCATGCTTCCAACAAAAGTTCATGTAGGCGTAATTGCTTACTGTTTTCCATATTGGGTTCACAGCTTCTTATCCAGTCTGTAATTGTAAGTTCTCTAGCAACTTAAGAAAAAAAAGGCAGTGGAAAAGAAGCAATAGCTTCATGTCTCTGGCAGCATTACCTGAGAAGGGTGTCTTTGCCAAGGCTCATACAGAGCTGGTTAGAGGAGACCACTAAGTTGTTAATTTTCTCTGGAGGAGCAAAATCAATCCTTTGCTTGTTAAATATTGGTGTTTCCTTCTCCAGCCGTGCATTCACATATCCTGGAGAAAGAACATGAACACTTAAAAACAAAACAGAAACCTACCACAACTACCCCACACTACATCAAAATCTAACTTAAAAGACTAGAAGGATCATCGCCTGCTCTGAGTTTTACTGAAAAGGGAGCGGGCTCCATGGAGCATGAACACAGAGAGCAGCACTCATGTAGATATGTATAACAGGAAAGAAAAGTAGTAATATGCTTTACTGTCTTGTCACAAGCATTAATTTGAAAGCACACAGAATTCCAGGGGAAGCCACAAAACTGTCACATAAACTGCATAAAAAGCTGAAAATGAGAGTAAAATCACAAAGTAATTTGTTTTCCTTGGTTGACAGTTTATTTGTTCAAGACAAGAAAGAATGGCTGGTATTGCATAAGACACAAAGGCGGCTCTGGTTTGACACTCCCATACAAGCTACCCAAGAGACCACTGTGGCGTTAATTGAAATATATTTCTCTTTTATTCCATGTTGGAATTGAATGAGCTACCATACTTGACATCCATCATTCACAAGCTAAAGCTATTTTTAAAGCCATGTTGGCTTTTTTTGTATCCACATAGCAGACTTCATCATAGAGAGAAGTCTGCTGGATTATTTGCTGCACGGAACACAGCTGGAGGTCACAATGATGCTTTTACCATAACCCCGTTTTACCAACCACAACACTATTCTAATTGCAACTTTCTAATTGTTGCTAAAAGGCATGCAAACTATTTATCAGAGCCAAAACAATAACCAAGACCTGGTTATTGCCGAATCAATGCTCCAATCTTGGCATAAATTGCTTCCTGAGCCAAAACCCATTCAGACTGGTTTACTGTTTCATGGCAGATCCCAAGATGGAGCCAGACTAACCTAATCCTCATATCCTTTCGAAAACCATGCCCGAATTCTTAAGAAATGCCCAATTAAATTAGAGTTAAGGGTTGAAGTTTGACAAGACATGGCCACCTTACGGGACACATGTTGTATTTTAAGCCCAACCAAGCAAACCTGAGAAATCAATGAACTGAAAACGGGAGTGTGTACAACCACAGCAAGTTAGCTCATATGACTAAGTAAGTAATCAGCTAGTCAGTTTAGTCCCAACCAGCTTGGGAAACGTGGCATCCATAGGAAGGCATGCTGAGGGATTACTTATGAAGGAGATCTAGGTAGGAAAGGCAGAAAATGGAGACATAAGGTCTGACGAGGGAAGTGACATACTTCTGCAGAAATATGTTAATAAATACATAAATCTTAGAAATCTATTGCTTTAAAAACCTCTTATGATCTTCAGTGCAGATAGGCAAAGCAGAAGATGCAGTTCAAACTCTAAGACTCGTTCCTTTGGCTACGACAACAGGAAAAGCCCAGCCGTAAGCAAGTGGTCAACAAACTGAAACTTTTAAGACGGGTAAACCTGTAACGCCATGTGGCAGCACAGAGAAGCAGCATGACGGATTTAGTTTTCATTGCAGACGGGTAGACCTCTGCACCCAAAAACATGGGACTTGCAGAGACCATGCCATTCTGTTCCTAAATGAGGACAGCACTCTTTATGGTCTTCCTATGAGGAAGCAAAAAACTACAAAAGAGCCAAGATATGCCAGTGAACTGCAAAATAAGAAGGCATAAAACATAAACCAAGTTATGATACTCATTAGCAAAATCCTGGAACATACATACGTCCACAAATAGGTCTTATCACAAAGTTTCATCCATATACGTCCCACAAGACAAGTTTTCCCAGTGACTGCATTTCCCATACACACAAACTCTTACATAACCCTCTGACAAAGAAGACAGCAGAGGATCTCAGTCTGACCGCACCACCTCAAGCTAGACAGCAAGACAGACTGATACATTGCTAGGTTAACCCATCTGCTTCGCTCCACATGCAAGTGAAGGATCTCTAAAGCAAGCAGATCCATGCAGCAGTTAGCCTGGACAGGAAGATTAAAAACGAAAAAAGCTATAGCAAGTTAAGGCCATTCATGGCCAAAGTAGCTAACTAGGAAGATGTAAACTTAAAGAAAAAAGAAACCTGGGATTGTATCTCAGAGGAAACAGACTGCTTCCATCCTAAAGAACATAGGCCTGACACTCTCTAAACTGGGACTACAGCATCACTTCAAAGCACGCTCAATACCTATAACCTCCCCCAAATTATCCTGAAAAACTCTAATTTCAGCCATGTTGGTGTTGAAAAGGCCAGTGTAGCAGTGGAAAGCAGCCTGCCAACACTACAAATACTTTAATTGCCTATTCTACCAATGCCTTCTCCTTGCCTCCGCCTCAACACTAGACCAGCTGCGGGATCTTTAAAGGATTCTTGTTTTAGAGGAAAGATGCACATGCAGGAACAGACAAAGCAACCACAATCTGAGTAGGCAGCCTTTTGCTCAGCATGTATGTTTTTTTCTTACACATTGATCCACATCTTAAACATTACCCACTTATGCAAATGTGCTTTCGTTCCAGTTCTTTCCAGTTAAGAAAAACAGATGTTCTTCATTTCAGATTAAGGAGCTGCAGTGACACAGCTTAAGTTTGCTGGTATGAACTGCGGTTCAAAACATGCAGACAAAACTCCCAAGCTGCAGATTCACATGATGTCACAGCTAACCAATAAATATAAATACATTTTTTTTATATATATATATATAAAAGCAGGATTACTCTGATGGGGAAAACCCACATACCAACGGATCGCCAAGTCACATTCATTCAAGCAATCTTGAATTTTTTTCAGATTGCCACCAGGCAAAACAAGGCTGACTGAGACAGCAAGGGAACCCAAACGCAGGAAGGAGAGAGAGCAACTAGCACCCACACACATGTAGGGGTTTTGAGTTGGGGTGAGGGTTTGTTTCTTTTTTTTAAATTCAGTCATAGTTCAAGCCAGTGGATTGGATTCCAGCATTCTAGACTCTCTAGGATTGTATCCATTACAATTATAACAACTGTAGGATCATCATCACTAACGTGATGATTTTAGCTAGCATCCATAACAGAAGGAGGATGCACTACTTTAGCTTACAGTTCTCTGTACAAAGGAAATGTCTATTTTATAACATGCATTCCTTTCAAACAGTTCCTTTCAGCTCCTTCATCCTGACCCTAATGTCCCTCTTCTGTTCAGGTGAGATTCTACTGCAGCATATCCCACCCTGATTGCTGGGCAAATCTGCATTTTTCCTTAAAGCTTTTAATCTGTTCAAAGATCTAAGCTCACCAACATCACTCAAGTCTAGTGGGTCAAAGTAGGTCTTTTCATGCTGGAACTGCAGCACTTTACATTTATACTGCAGCAGTACTTTAGGTTGGCAACAGAGTCACTGCTTGGTTACCTACAACTTTGAGAAACAGTACCTGCAGTTTAACGAGCACAGGGAACAACTAACTGAAACAGAGGAATGAGTTTTAACACATTCCAAAATTTCCAACCTAACCTTTAGGACTGCTTTCAGGAAGTTAACTATTTACTTGCATCTTTTTTTCAAAATCAATTTGCTTAAACTTCAGGTTGCCCACAACTTCTACCAGCCCAAGTTTTGTTCCAAATCACCAGTGCAGTCTGCTTTAAGAATAACTAAAATCCTGATTAGGCTGTGCCTTTGCAGTTAAGCAGTTTCCAAAGCTTCCTTTGCCAACACCAATTGTCAGCAAACAGGCAGATTTCTCAACTGTAAGACAGCTGTGGCTGAAGACAGTGTTGCAGCAGTCAAGAAGAAAAGCTGAGTCCTTGCAAATTTATTTTCAGTAACGTAGCTTGTCCCAACACTGTTTTGAACAACACCTATTCAGGACACTTATTCTTCATCTAACATTACACAATAAAACAACTACTTGTGTTAAAACAAACACAGGGAACATATCTACTTCAGTACCTAGACTCAGAGTAATTCTGTCTGTGTATTTATACTCAATAATATACATAATATAACATAATTCATCAATTCTTACCACATATATAAATTTCACAACCTGTTTTCCCCAAAGGTTAACAGTGGGCAACACTATATGAGAAAAAAAACTTTAAAGAACGTGTCCATGCGTTTCCAAACTTGTAACTGAAAAACGCCAGCTCTGCATAGCAGCTGGTACTACCACAACAATATGAGGTAGAATAGAATCCTCTCATAACCTACATTTCCTTGCCACACTCAACAAAATGTTGTGAGGTGGCATCTAATAAGGAACAGTTATTGAACCTGATAAACCTCGAATTTATCATGGAATATACCTGTCGTTTGTTTGCTTTCTCTCACATGAAAGAAACAACTGACTGGTCATCACACTGCTACTTTACATTGATTGTACACCTCCCTGAGTAGTGCGGTATACCAAAGCTTCACAGATCTTGACAGAAAAGTTTAATAGCAATATAGATTGCTTTCTTGGCAATCTTCTTCAGCAGTAACCTTGCCATCATGTAGTCAACCAAAGAGAAACACTCCAAACAATGAAACCTTTGAAAACTAACCCCATGCAGGTACAACTGTGCACGCAGCCAGAATACTGTGGCTGTAACAGTTAGGCTCCTTGGGGGGGGAGAGAGCAAGCTGATGAGATGATCTCAGACAACTACTACAGCTCTGAACTGAACAGTGCTGAGGTGTGGTTGTAATTTGTGACTATGAAGGCATGCCTTCACGTACACATTTCCACAACACACCAGGGCACAGGGGGGAACGGCCTTATGAAGCCCTCCCACAGATAACCAGCACCTCAGTTTTGCTAAGATGACCTGTGTCACCCCTGAGCTTCATCAGGAATCGAGTGTCCCCTGCGTCAAAACATTTCACGCAGCAAATGATGGACAAACAAACGGCAGCTGGACGTTATGCCACATACACAGCCATATGCGTTTTCCTGGAAGCATTCGCCACAGCCTGACATACCCTACTCCCCACCCCGCCCCCAACTAACGAACTGCCACCTTGCCTCCCCCCTCCCAGCAGGAAAACCCGCACTGGGGCTCCCCGCACACCGGAGACGCCGCCGAGGGGCTAACGATAGGAGCAGGCCTCCAGCCGGCCGGACACCGGGCCTAGTCCTCCACTGGGGGGGACACGACATGCCCAGGGCCTGGCTGTAACCACAACGCCGCGCTGCCCCCGGGGGCCGACCCGGGCAGAGGGGTGCGTGGGCGCCGCCGCGCACCTACCGGAGTGCGGAATGCCCACGCTGGCGCGGCTCTGCTGCACGGAGGCGGAGCGGTACAGGGAATCTTCGTACTCGTCCAGGATGGAGGCCATGGCCGCCAACGGGCACCGGCACCCCAGGCCCGCGCCGGCCGCTTCCGCTAACGCTCAGCTGACCCGCGTCACGTGGATGCCCGGCGGCGCACTGCGCCTGCGCCTCGGCCCCGCCCCCTCCCCCGGCGCTCGGGGCGGGAGCCTCCTTGAGGGAAGGGGTTCTCCCCCCGCCCCAAAATGGTGGCGGGAGGGCATTCTGTCTCGCCTTCGCCGTTGTTAGTTACACCTGTGGTCGCAGCCCGGACCTGCATGTCCCTAATAATGCCCTGCAGATGGCCAAAGGGCCTATACCCTTGCTTCCCGGCCGCGGGGTGCGCGCAGGCGCAGCAAGGCTTGCGGGCCCTGGGCAGCCGCGCGGTGCCCGCGGCTTCTACTCGCTGCCGTCCTGCTGCGTGCAGCCGTGTGCGTGATAAACCACCTGATGAGCGCATCAGCGTGCTTTACTGGGGTCGCTTCGTTGTCATCGTACTGCAAACGCAGTGTTTTCTAGTGATCCTACTGATTGCAGCCAGCAATTGGCTGTTTTTAAACACTCGGGTAAAAACTCCTGCGCTGTGACTCTTCTGTAGCACTGAGTGGTAAAATCTTGGCTTTATTGCTAAAATAATGATTGTGGCACAGCATATGGGGATCCAGCGTAAGGCTGTCCTTGAACTGTGCTAGGTTTGCTCTGCAAGTTCATCCCAGCTTTCTAGACTAAGTGTGTTGGACCCAGCTTCGTATCGCTAATTAGTAATTAAAACCCGGGGTTTTCTTTTGTTCTGATATGCCAAGAATTGTTATTTACAGCTTTACCCTCTAGCCTAGTCTAGCAGAATTTATAATAATGGCATTAACAAAAAGACTAATCTCTAATGCAACGCTTTTGGGTTTCATCATATATAAAATAAATACAGATGAACATGTATATACTATATGTACCATATACTATATGTATACTATATTCTGTATATCATATGTAATCTTCACAACACTTGCTGGAAGGAACAGAGAAATGTTGTCCCACAGGGTACAGGACAGTTTGCAACACAGAGGGATCCACTACCAGACAGAGGAGGTCTTCCCAACCTTAGCTTGCACCTCAGGTGGCAGTGAGGCACCACCAGTAGCAGTGGCATGTGGTTGGCTTTGCACAAAGTTACATCTCCTTTTCCCCTGCCCTTTTACTGGATACCTCACCCTCATAAACTAGGGCTCCGGTCTGCATCGCTCAGCCTCAGGCCTTCTCCCCAGCGCTGAGCCAGATAGGCAGGTCCCACGCTAGCTGGGTTCCTGGAGGCTCCCACAGCACGCCTCCGTGGGGTCACTGCTGCCTGTTTTGCTAAAAACATAACGTGGCTCTTCCTGACTCATCCTGCCCGCAGGCGCTGGCAGGAGCCAAGACCCAGCTCCAGCCTCTGCTGTTTACCCTCTTTATGTGGCAGCTCTGAGCCAAAACAACAAAACCCCATTCCTTTGCTCTCCAATCATCCTGATCGTCATAAACAGCAACTGTTCTCTTTCAGCTTCTCAAAAGGCACACACAAATTACATTAGGTTTAGGGTAATGAGGTAGGAAGGGACTGCTTGGACTATCAGATCCATTCTCTGGCTCTTGTAGATACCACATCATCTAGTCCTTTCTCTATTCCTATCAAGCTCTGTCTGAAAGCGTGGGTATTTTTTCCCCTGACGGCTCCAGCTCGTACCTGTTCCAAATGCTGATTACTCTCATGTTTTCAAGCTCCGATTTCCAGTCTAATGTAAGCTGTGGCTAATCTGAATCCTTTTGTTCTTGTTCAAATGCTGTCCTTTAGTGTGCAGGACATTTTGGAGCGTTAATTTCCTTTGCAAAAATCATCACCAATCATAGCCTTCATTCAGATGTACCAAATCCAGGATTTACCAAACCAAGAAGCTATTGCCTTTCTCCTCTTGAAAAGAAGAGGCAATTAGTTTACTGGAGCATCCAAGTAGTTCTTCTCTGCATCGGTGGCAGCTTCAGCTCATGTTTATGTAACAGGGTTGAGCATAGTTTGACCTCAGATAAGGTCTTTCCCTGTTGCCTTCAACAATGATGCTTATACTTTTTCTCTTTTTAGTCATATATTTAGCAGTAGAAGACTGAAGGGTTATTTCGTAAGGGGGAAATAAACTGTCTTGAAATATATATGGAAAATAGGCTAAATTGAAATTTGTGCACAAATTTCTCAGTGCCAAGCTCTATGGGGTGTTTCTATTCAAAGCCTAGATCAGGACATATCTTTATAATCTTTTTTTTATTGGTCAGGTCCAGAAATGAAAGAGATTTTCTTTCTCCTTCTGGCAGATATTATTGCCAGTTAGGGCTGATACCTCATGAGAAACCTGCATCTGATTTTAGTGTGGTTAAATTGGGAGCCAGATTCTCACCTTATTTGGAAACGAAACATCAGCCTAAAGCTAATCCAGGCCCACAAGCCTGCTCCGTCCATCTGCACTATCATCTGCTGCGATTATTTAATTTACAAACGTGTGCAATAATTATATCCCAGTGCTGCATTCACAGATTGGATATTCTGAAAAGAAGGGGAGAGCAAGGGTTGCAGGCGAAAGATTTATCAGCTCTTTGATTCACCAGGAATGTGTGGAGAATCAGATGATTACATTTTGTGTGTAGTAGTGGTGTAAGTCTATGAGAGGGACTTGTGGGAGAGAATTGACTGAGTGATTTTGGTGATACGTTTGGATTGGAAACCTAAATTCTTGTCTTGTTTTTGTATGGCTGTGGTCATGCTTGTGGTAATTTTGGCTTAAACAGTCAACATTTTCTCCAAGCTATGGACACAGCTATCAACATCTAGATGCTGTGTGACATGCTAATCTCTTCAGCTGCCTTGAGGAACAGATTCTAGATAATGGCATTGACAAACACATACTGTGTCCAAGGTCCGGATTCCCAGCAGATGAAGCCTGTCTATATCTGGGCTTCCACAACACTGTCTCTGTCATTCCTGGCTGCCCTGTCCGGCCCATACTTTGTGCCAGTATTAGTGCATGTATGATTGCAGAGCGAGCCAGTTCACTGCCCCGCAGCAGATGACTCTGTGATCCACGATCTAAACACGAGTGCTGGTGCAGAAGAGAGGGCAGGAAGACATGGCTGTGGGAAGAGGTAAGGGCAGAGCAAAGGCAGCTCAGATTTAAATGACTTGAACTGCCCCTGAGATAACCTAGTGACACAATTATAATTGGAATTAAACCCTGGACTTCCTCACAGATTTCCACTACAGACGTGGTACTGATCATCATTCCACCTCACTGTATATAGAATATTCTTTCACTGTGGTCAACATAAAAAATACACTGCATTCATAAAAGCCATAGGCAAATAGGTGTATTTCCCCAAATGCAACATCCTCCATAAGATACCAACAAAGATGCAATATACAGCCAGGCTCTCAGACGCCCCTGTACGTGCTTTGAGGAGAGTGCTGCAGATACCTATGTCCCCCACCCAATCAAGAGACCTTCTCCTAAGAGTGACACTTCCCCAGTGACACAGACAGTGTCTTTGAGTGACCACTTGAATTCTACGTACAAATTTACTTCAGTAAAAGAAAGTGCCGTGGCTGTGTACTCATGGGTGTCACAGTTACCCATGAGAACCTAAACTGGAACCTACATGGGAAGCAATACAACAATTATAATTTACACTGGAAGAGATCAAAGCTCGAAATGAGTTTGCCAGAGCCCACCTCCAAACCATTAACCAACCTCCCAAGCTCTCCAAACCCGTTGTCAGAAGCAGACTTCCTGCAGACCAGCGAACGCTGGGTGGAACCGTATTATGCCAGAGCAGCAATCGCACACCTGCATACCACAGCTCCTCTGACACCTTAAGAAGTTTTCCCACAAGTGAACTATGAAGGTCTGTGGATGCTACACGTGCACTCCAGAGCTTGCTGCCCTTCAGTAAGCACACCGAGTGCCCTCATGGAAACTCTACGAACGTGACCCGTCGGTCCTAGAATGAGCATACAAGCACCAGAAAGGACAGAAACATGCTTTTACAGTGAGAAAACCTTTCGCCCATCACCAGCACCCTGCGGCTAATCCCTCAGTTGTGATCCTCGAGGAAGATCTATAAATGATAAGCTTGAGAACTGAAACTGGTACCTTGGTGGAGAGAGTACTGGCTCTTACAGCATTTTATGGCTTCCCTAGTGATCCCTCTTCAACCCAGCCCCTCACTGCTCGGTGTTAACTGCCTGCCTTTCCTTGTTCCACATGGGGGATATGAACCTTGTCACCTTCCTCCTCCTAATTCCCTCACCCCTTCCAGTTAAGTGTTAACTCCTCTTTTCACGTAAAGTGTCTAATTGATTGACATAATTAAGTTAAGCTCAGAGCGTTGTCTCCCAACCTATGCTTAGTCTGAAGTTTGCTGTTTCTGTTTCAGATTTAAAGAAAGGGCTTTGAGTGCCTTAAACCTTGCTCACTTTTTCACATTTATCAGTTGATTTATTGAAAGATGTACTTTCTCCAGCAGATGGCAACATACTTCTAAATTATTTATAGAACCTCTGAGAGGTAGGACTTGTTCCTGTGCAAGTCAGATAAGAGATGAATTTGTCTTTGAGAAAGGGGCTGAGTACAATATAGGTTCTTATCTTTCCTGGGAACATTTAAGAAAATATTTTTGGAGCTAGTGGCATTGTCATTTCATTTAAATTTATTATTCTGTAATCTTGAAATGTAGTATAATATTGTTGTTGTAGCTCTTTGCCTCTGCATTTAACTAGAGTGGCAGTGAACAGATGAACCAGAACATCTCTGTGCATCCCCTATGGCATTATTTTTATTTCCAAGGAGCAATCAAGTAGTTCAGAGGCCAGAATAGTGGGAGCTGTATTCTCACGTTGTTTCTCTCCTTCTTTTTATCTTCCTAAAAGGCATTTCAGAATCACATCTCTCCAGTGCACACCAGAAATACCCATTAGCTGCTATGGAATCATAAAGTATTTTTATTGCTGTGGACTCAGAAACTCCAGAGCTCCTATCAATCAAGAGCTCCGTATGGGAAAGCAAATACTAGGATCTTTCTTCCTTTGATTTCAGCTGTAGTAATTTTTCTGTGAATAGCCGAAGCCTGATTTTCCACTGACTTGTGCATTGTGGCTATTTCTGCTTCTGCAAGGTTGATAGAAAATGATACGAAGAAGCATTTGACATCACTTCCTGCAGGTTGCAGTGACTAGACGAGGTAAACCACAAGGGAAAACCAGACTCAGGCTCTTGTCTTCACCCTTTTGTCTGTCACTTCTTTTAAGTGGTAATTAAGCTTGATTTTTCCCAGGGAGGATGCACACTCAGGTGCATGACAAAACGCGGGTGACTCAGCACTGGTTGTCTCACTGCTTGCGATTACGAAGGCGACTGGCCAGGCAGCGGCTGTACCTTGACTTCTTCGGCGTATCTTGGCATCACGGCACCCGGTGTGCTCTGGCACCTGCGCTCCAGTTTAGCCCCTCTCTCAGTCTAGATCCCCACCCACCTGCCCCGGTGCGTGGTGGCATTGTCGCCCGTTCTCGTCATCCCCCCGTTTCTCATTCTTTGGTAAGGATTCAGACCTGATCCGAGGGCGTCGTTTGCAAAGGGAGTGTATTGACATACGCAGCCCACTTGCACAAACGCAGGGACAGCTGAAGGCTGGGTTTGCTCCCTACCGTGTTAAGAGTGGCTGATAAATTTTTCTCTCCGCCTTGGTAAGAAGGGAGCCCTGCTATTTTTAAAACTGAGGTCTGCCAACTCCCACAGCATGCAATGTTTTTTTCTGAAGCAATGTGAGTAGTTGGGTAGGCTTTGCGGAAGCCTATGATAGTGGCTCCCACTCTGCGACTTTCAGGCAAATGGGTCCGTGGCCACACATGGTTGCAAAGTTACAAATGAGATCAGCCGGAGAGGCAGAATATGATGTCATCGGAGGTGCAGTGTTGCTCAGGAGGCAGTGAAAGTCAGGACCGCGAGCTGCAAAAAGTCCCAGCATCACAATTTCCCAATATTGTAACACTGCATTTCAGAGGGGAGATTATATGGAATAGTTTGAGCTGATCCATAGCTTTGCCCCCGCCGCAAGAGACAAGCTCTAGTTTCCTCCTCATCCAGATTGGCTTAGTTATTGTTTTTAACTTAGTCCATAGATGGACTTCTCCTGCTACAGCTCCAGTGAGAAAGGTGGCTATGATTAACAGAAACAGGCAGAAAAGGAATTGCCTTTCCTCTAAATAACTGTGCTTTTTTCATAATGGGACTTTGTACAGATGTATAAAGTTCGTTCAGTGGTGACACACACTGCCTAAATATATAAACTAAATTTCTGCTTTAAATCACTGTGTACTCTAATGGAGCTGCTTCTCTGTTCAATTTTAGAAGCTACAGATGACAGTGCAGCCCAGCTGGATAACGGCTGAATGCTAACAGTACCTGAAATCTGTATTTGGTCTGCCTGAAGAGAGTTTGATCTTCTGCACTTAATTCCCAGTGGATGGGAACTCACATCATGAGGAATACTGTCATAATTGGTACTAATTATAATTCCCGGGAGAGAGGCCAAACATAGCCTTGCAGACTGCGTATTTCCCACTCAGCCAGAGAGCTGCTCTTGGCAGAGGAGTGCATCAGGGAGGCAGCACGCCGTGGGGCTCTCCTGCTGTACCTGCTACGTGTGCCTGTCCCCGTGGCTGTCGGTTCGGCAGCTCATAGGAATGGGACAGGCTTTCACTGCAAAAAACAAAACTGTACAAAAATCTTGCAAAACCAAAATGTCTGACTCCTTGCTGCGTTGTGAAACTAAACCTGCATCTTCTGTTAGCTGTCAGGAGCGAGGCAAGACCTGAGAAACGAACCCGTGGGAGCTGCCCTGTTTGTTTGCTTAATCGCTTAGTTTAAATACAGATTAAAAATCACTTAAGCTCATCCACAAGTTAAGTGTGTGTCAACCAACGGCTGTCAGAAACTGCAAGGGAAAAAGAACAGTCACAGAAGGAAGAGATTTTAGGAGAGGAACGAGAGAAAAAGGATTCAGTCCTTGGAGTGGGGCAGCAATGTATCTTCTTAAGGGACATCCATTCCTAAGTAAACAGCATATAGGAAACGAGATGCCAGTTTCTCTTCATCTCTTTCCCCCTGCTACTGCTAACACTTGCTAACAGTGAAGAATTTGGTGAATAGTCCCTCATTTACATTCATTTCTTCCGAATAAATGGAAATGTCATAGTTCAGAGAATGTCAGCCTGTGCCTGCAACGCACTGAAAACCCTCTGCAAGATCCTCGCTTGCTGCGCTGCCTGTCCCGGCTGTGGTGTAGCGTGTCCTTGCCAGTCCGGTCGGAGGCACGGCCACACCTCACACATTACGGAGTATCGCCTGTCCCAGCGCTTTCTGGCTCTTCTGGAGCAGTTCAGCTGTCACCTGGCACTGAGCTGACACTGACAAGTGTGGCGCTGGGAAAAAACAACCTAATGCAAGCCAGTCACTTGAACTAGCAGCCACTCGCTGTAGCAAGACTATCTGGCACACGTTTTAGCAGCAGCCTAGTTTACAATACCATCCCCATTTTTTGCAGCTGTAGAAACGTAAGGTTGTGTTTTTACTAAACACAGAAGAGGTTGATTAAAGCAAACTGCTAGGGAAAACTGCAGAGAAGCAGCCTTCGTGCTGGTCCCAGGAAGCTTGTGGGCTGTCTCAAAAGAGTGGACATGCTTTGTCCAGCCAAGGCTCCTGAACCTGAGGGGTTGCAGTACTTGTGACCTGTCAGCCATGGGGAAAAGCATTTTAGACTGTGCCTGACTTAAAGATGTCTTCTCAAGTTTAGCATTAATATAGGTGAAACACCTGGGTAGCTTCTCAGTGTGCGTGCAAACCGCAGTGAGACACAAGCTCAGGAACTGCTAATCAACGGCTCCTTGCAGCACTGGTCTCCCTTGCTGAGAGCATGATGAAGGACATCATGTAACTAAATTGGTGGCATTCATCGACAGCCTGAGTTTAGCTCCTCCATTAGGAAACAGCTCCGCTTTCAAAGCTGATGTTGCAATCCTAGGTATTGCACGCATTAATACTTTCCCTCCAGTGTTTTCAGTCACTTGGTGGTGTTACACCGGGGTGCAATGGTTGCTGTGATAGCGTGGCCACAGCTCTCCTTTTAAGTGGTGTGCTCCCACTCAGAATTCTGTTTGTTTAGTCGTACTTCTTTAGACGGTGAGCTCCGCAGGGCAGGGATGGAGCCATCTTCTCAGCTGCCAAGGGCACAGTGCAGTGTGTGAGCTTCCGGAGGTGAGGATGAAAAAAGGCAGTAGACTGGGAACCCCTGCGCGTGGCCTTGCCGCTGGGAAAATACGCGTTGTGGCTTTTGCCAGCATGTAGCAACAGCTCGGCTGGGTCAGAGGAACTCGGTCATGGCAATCACATAGTTAACAAATGTGATGTATTTCTGACATTTGTTTTTTATTGTCCCTCACAATGTTGACCAGCACTGTTGATTTTATTGCTGTCGTGCCGGATACCGCAGATGCTCCAGGTGGGGCTGCTGGCCAGTGCAAACAGATGCATCAGCGCGGCTTCTTTTGAACAGAAAAGGGGGCGCGGCTTGCCCCTGCGTGTGCCCGAAATGGAGTGCGGTGGGGCACTCGGGCCCTGCCGAAATCCCCAGAGCAAGCGCTGCTCGGGGGCCACGGCGGCGGCCACGGCCGGGGGGGCGGAGGGGGGCACGCAGTCGCGGGGCTCTCGCCGGCGGGGCGGCGGCAGGAGGCGGCGGCCGGGCCGGGCCGGGCCGGGCCGCCCTCCCGGCGGGGCGGGCCGGGGCGGGACTAGGGAAATGGGGGCCGGTTTTGGGCGCAGGGCGGCAGGTGTAGCCATGAGGAGCGGTGCGAGGCGGGCCGGAGAGGGTGGCCCCGCACGGCAGCGCGCAGCCCCGACAGCAGCCCGCCCGGCCGGGCATGGCAGCGGCCCCGCCGCGCCGCTCCCCGCGCTGAGCCCCGCCGAGCCCCCGGTGCCGGAGCCGGAGCCGGTGCCATGCCCCCCCAGGAGCTCCTGGACTACTCGCCCGCCCTGCGGAGACACAGCCCCCCCCGGGGCAGCGGCCCGGAGCTGGGCATCAAGTGCGTGCTGGTGGGCGATGGCGCCGTGGGCAAGACCAGCCTGGTCGTCAGCTACACCACCAACGGGTACCCCGACGAGTACCAGCCCACCGCCCTCGACACCTTCTCCGGTAGGCGCCCGCCCGGGTCCGCGGTGCCTGGGCCGGCCGGGTGAGGGGGGCGGCGGGGGCGGTGTGCCGGGGGAGCCGGCCGGCGCGGCCTGCGGGCCGGGGCAGCCTCCCCGCTCGGCCCGGGGGCTTGCCGGGGGCGGGGGGAGCACAGCCCGGGGGGACGAAGCCCAGGAGTGTGCTCTGCAGCTCGGGCCGGGTCCCTCGGGCGCTCTGGGGAGTTTAGCAGGTGGGTGAAGGAGCGAGTGTCAGCAGGGCGTGCGTCAGGTTGGCTTGCATGTTCTGTGAAATTGAGCCCCGTCCTGGTTTTGTGGTGTTATCATGGATAAATGGAAGAGGACTTAATTTTTCGTTGTTGGTGGTGGGTTTTAGCTTCAGAAATATCACAGCATTGCGGTGTAGGCTTTCTAGCTTCAACTGGTATTCAGCAAAAACATCCTTTTCCCCACGTGGCCACTGAAGTTAGCATCGGACAGAGGCTGCCAAAAAGTTGAAGGGCTCTGTAAGTCTGGCTAGAATTGCCTTCCCTGTCAGCTGATGAGCTCTCATTAGTTTCCCCTTCTGTAAATGCCATCTTTGTTCTTGATCTTCACTACTCTTCTTTTGGGCTCCAGTTTCTAATATAAACCCCAGGAAAGTACAAAGCCCTTTGAAAGATTTCTGATCTTCATCTGATACGAAGAAACACGGCAGTACCTGACAGTATAGATCGGTAGATTAGAGATGGGCTCAAGTCTGACCAGGAATGAGACATCTAATGTGTCATAGTCTCGGAGGTTCTTAGAGGGAGCGTTTTGTTTGTCTGAATGTCCCCCCAGTTGTTCACTCTTACACTGGGAGTTGTGGACTTGCCTTGACCCTTTCCAAGCTCTTCCACTGCCCCTTGAAGGAAATGAACTGGGAACACACTGCTGTTCAGGGTCCAGCAGCCCTTTGGGAGCAGGTGTAAGGAGCCCTCGAGTCCTCCAAGGGAAAGATTACTGCTCTCTCTGCTCCCTTTACACACACGTGTACAGCTTGGGCTAAGCGAGGCTCGAAATTGCCATAGTTACCAGCCTCCACATTTTTGGAAAGGGCAAATCCATAGTAAAATGATCCAGAAAGTTGGAGGCAGTATGAGCTCAGAGACTCCCCGATTAGCAGCAAGTAATTTGAAGATAGCTGCACGTGGGTTTAGCCCCACTCTGAATGTCCAGGTACCGAGCCTGACTTCCAGAGGTGCATAGCATTTGCAACTGATAGAAATCAAAAACATTGAAAACGGGTCTTCCAAAGTTCACTTTCCGCTTATGGGGCGAAATGGGAGAATAGAGAAGTTTCCCTTCCTACCCCTACTCTTAACCTGGATAAACTTGAAGAACGTCCCTCCCTGGATTCACGAAGCCCAGTTCAAGATCCATTTCAGAAATTTCAGCCCAATTCTCTCTACTCTTGGGGGATACTTGCAGTTGAAACGGCCAGCAGAACTGAGCTTCACAGTTTACATCCTAATTCCGGTCAATGGGCTGTAATGCCGATAACAAGATGGGAGAAAGTCCTGCGTTATCAGGGGAACGGCTCAGGGCCTGTGACCCAGCCGCATCTGTCTGGGCGCTACCTCCTGCTGGGTGTCGCTGCCAGGTAGAGCAGCCTTGAGTGAAACGCGTACCCGGTGACCTTTCTCCACCAGGCTATCCTGTTCTGCCGGCCCCTTTGCCATTGTACCGAAATCCAGCCTCATCCTGAGGGTGTGGACCTTGTGAGGGTGGCGTTCGGAGGGCTGTCGCAGAGTTGCTGGCGTAGCTTAGGCTAGCAGCAGGCATGAAAAAACCTTGTGCAAGCACTGGAGCAGCAGGTAATATATGTGGTGCCTTTCTTCTGAAGACTGTAAAACTGTTTTCAGAGATGCTAATTTGTTCTCTCAACGTACTTGGGAGTCAGAAGAAACCAGATACTAGAAAGGCAAATGCCCGGTGCCTTGAAGATCAAGTCAGGATCTAGCAGGTTCTTTGATCAGGAACAGGTTTCTCTTCCTCCTCTGGGGCAAAGATATGGTAACAACCCAACCGTTTCCCAGTCACAAGGAAGCAATGACTTTCAGCTGCGCCACGAGGAGTGGCCCTGTGGTGGATGCACCCACCCCGTCGTTTTTCCTTCAGTCTCAAGTCTCCCACCAAACTTAGGTCATGGTTTGTCTGTGTCTCCCTCCTTCTCCCCAGACTGCTTTCAGGGAGAAGGAGTGCTCTCCTACCAGAGCTTGTGTTAAACTCTCCAAGTCAGTTGTTTCTATCGCTTTTCTCACCTGGCTAATTACTTCAAGAATCACAAAAAAATGATCCTGCTTCTGTTTGGGAGTTTGGGTGGGGTTTTTCTTGACAAAAAGGACAATAAAGCCTCCTCCTGGGCACAGCGAAGGCATTTAGCTAGCTCATGTCAAGTGCCAGCCATTGTCACCTTAGCTGGGATGCCTTCCTCTATTTACCAGGGCACAGCCCCATCCACGTTGTCAGGACTTTAAAGTGATCTCCAGCTCCCCCCAACCTCTTTCTCCTTTTCCTCGGTTCCTAGCCAGTCTCTGTGGTGTCTGTGCGCTTAAACATCTAACAGTTTCATTCCAGATTTCCATCAGAGGTCCTGCCAGCCCTCAGTCTGAGTCAGCTGATACCACATGAAGGCTTACTGTGATTAGGGAGTGAAATAGGAGCAGACTTTACATGTGTAACTCAGCAATTTTTCAGTGTGTGGATAGTCTCTAAAGGGGATTTCGCTCATCACTCTTTCCTTAATTGCTTCTTCCTTTCAAAGTTGGGTTTACGTCTTTGTTTTTCCTTAGTTAGAACACTCACAGAAACACTTTTTTTTTAAGGACAAATTTCTGGCCTGGATGGGAAAAATCTCCAATAGCTTGTTTAATGGAGGCTGATTTGAACTTCCATTCTGGGCTAAAAAGCTAGGCACAAGTTGCCGAAATTTTCAGTTTGTGTTTATCCTTACCTCCTTTCTTGGGGTGTGGAAGAAGAAGAAGAAGTTGTTCTCAGGTCACCATTTGGCTAAGGGCTCTTATCTAGAGAAGCAGTTGTCCAGTAATATGGAGTGATTCTTTCAAAATACTGGAGAAGAGCCCAAAACACCTGAGGGCTAACCAAATCAGAAAGTCTGTTTCAGGTCTCTTAATGTTCCCAGTGGAAGCTTCAGCTGTTTCAGTGAGGTTGGGGAGGTTGCTCAGCCAGGAGGACAGACTTGAGTGACTTCAGCGAGTCTGTTCAGTGGGATACAAAACAGAGTGCTCTGGGGGAAAACCTGTCTGAGTGTACCTGTGTGTGCTGGGCACCTCCCTTAGACTCATCCTTGCTCTCTGTCTGCTACAGTGCAGGTCCTGGTGGATGGAGCCCCGGTCCGGATCCAGCTGTGGGACACTGCTGGACAGGTAAGCTCTATCAAAGCAGCTGTCAGCTCTGATCCTGTGGGACGGGGACTGTTCGCAGGCTTTTGAGGAAGGCAGGGTTTAACTGGGAAGGAAGGAAATGCACTAGTCCAGCAAAAGCCATTTGCTGTGATGGCAGTCACAGACGGGTGAATGACAGAATCCCTCAGCTCTGAAACGTGGGCCTGAATCGCAGCATGGCCACAAGGTCAGCACGATGCCCTGCCTCTGAGGGTGTTGCTGTCCTCTTTAACGTGTGAAAAGGCCGCTGCAGCATCGTGCTGTTAGGAGATCAATCCAGTGAAGACTTTTTTTTTTTTTTTTCCCTCTCCCCTCCCCTCCATTTTCTACAGGAGGACTTTGACTGTTTGCGCTCGCTTTGTTACCCCGACACCGATGTCTTCCTTGTCTGCTTCAGCGTGGTAAACCCAAGCTCCTTCCAAAACATTACTGAGAAATGGATCCCTGAGATACGAACTCACAACCCCCGGGCGCCAGTGCTGCTGGTGGGGACGCAGGCAGACTTGCGGGACGACGTCAATGTCCTCATCAGCCTGGATCGCTACCACGTGAAGCCCGTGCCCCGGCCTCAGGCAGAAGGTCTAGCTGACAAAATCCGGGCGGAAGCCTACCTGGAATGCTCAGCACTGACCCAGAAGAACCTCAAAGAAGTTTTTGACATGGCCATCGTCAGCGGTGTTGAACACAAAGCACGGCAGGAAAAGAAGATGACCACCAAAGGCATCAAAACTCTCTCCAAGTGCCGCTGGAAGAAGTTCTTCTGCTTTGTCTGAAGCTGATTTGAGGGGGGAAAAAAAACCACCTGATGCCACTATTGGCTCTGCACCTTCTTGGAGGGACTGCTCCTATGGCCCCAGCGAGGCGGGCATGATAAGCTGCTGGGCTTGGAAACCTGGCTCTTGCTGGGTTACAGTATCAGATGCCTAGGAGACATGAACTGGATTTCCATTGTGCCAGGATGTGGAATGGTCCAGGCAGCTCCGAGTACCTGCTGGACATGTCTGTAATGTCCCAGACTAATGGGAGCCTTTAATACACTAAGACTCAGTACCCCAGAACAGGCAGGTTCCTTACATTGTTCAAAATGACCGGCTTTCTGTCTGAAGCTAACAGGCTGTCGGAGTCCTGACGCAGCATAATAAATGTGGGGGACTTTTGGAGTCTGCCTATGTTTTGGCTGATTTACAGGCTTGGCAGAGAGTAGGGCAGGGGCGGTCACAGGCGACTGCGATGCGGTCAGACATGGGCTGCCGAGTTTGTAAGGCAAGACTTGGGTTGTTCCCCCTCTGATTCTGCTTGCCAAAATAAGTAGAAGTCACTTGGCTGTGAAAAAGCAGTGCTCTTTCTTAAAGGCCCTGTATCGTCAGTACCCTTGAGAAGGTTTTTCCTAAGTAAAAGCCATTAGCAAGCTGAAGAGAAAATGCACTGGGAGCTACAGTAATTCTTTAAGCCAAACGTTCTCTGAAGAGGATTCTGCACTCCAGTGGGTGCCGGTGCTGTAGCCGTATCTTAAGAGGTAGTCATGAACTTGGGGACCTATTTTTGAAAGGCCTTTTGTGTGTGTGGCGTTTTGAGAGAAAGAACGGGTGAGGAACAGTGCTGAATGGCTCCGTCTGTCTAGCAGAGGCTGAACTGTGTCAGCGAAGGGTTTGTAACACTTCCAAGGGGTGAAATGTGGATGGAGAGCCATGTATGTAATGAAAGGAGAAGAGAGAAGGAAGAAAAGGAAGGGAATAAAAAGGAAAGAGAGACGGAAGGGAGGAAGAAAGGGAGATGGAGAAGGAAAGAAGAATGAACATTGTTAAATGAAAGTTGTGATTCTACTTAGTTGAGATGCTAATATTCAGGGAATCTTCTAAGGACCTGGAAAATTTGCTAGTGATCTCAATTTCAAAGTAATATTGTCCATACATTAAGTTCTGAATCAAAAGGAGGGGGTTGTAGGGAGAGAGAGTTCCTCTTGGTCAGTAAAATCCTCAGTTTCAGATCTATGTGGGAGAACAGAATTTACCTTGTACTGTTTTTTCTGAGGCTGCAGAACAGGAACAGAGGGCTCAGGGCTTCTTTCTGTTGTGCTTCCCTTTCTTAAAAGTCACTGCTTGATCTGCTGAAATCAAAAGCAAAGGAAATCCATGAAGTTCCTGCCAGAGGAAAACATTCACTATGTTTGCTCCGTTGCCCTCTCACCTGTTTCTCAGAGAATTAATTTCCCGGTGAGTCTACTCACATTTTATTACAGAACTTGCATCAATTTCTAAAACTTCTTTCACAGAGACATTTCGTTCTGTTTTATGTAGCAGAGAGCATGACAGGTCTGTCAAGCAATGCTTTCAATACTCAGGGCGTTCTCTGCATCTGGCCATGGCCCATCACTTCGGGCATGCTCTGGAGTAACATGACAGAAGGGGATATAGCTGTGGATTGTTTGCCCCGCACCAAAAGCGAGCATACCTGAGCTAGTGGGCCTGTAAAAAAACCAAATGCAAGTAATGCAGTATGGCTCTGGATCCAAACAAATGCTTGCAAACATCTCTCACAACCATCTCTCTTTGTGGCGCAGCTCATGTAGTCCCCAGGACGTGAGACAAGCCGCCTGGAGCCCTGGGTGGTAGCATAGTATGAAAGAGGTGGGCAGGTCTTCTTGCAAAGGGAAGCGGCCCGCAGCCTTGGAGCTGCTTGTAGGGTAAGGCTTAGAGACCTGAAAAGGATGGCCTGTCAAAGCGAGCTGAATGTTGAAAGGACTCCCCCAGCCGAAATGCCATCCAGGTCCAGTGAGGAGTCCTAAGAGATGGAGACTACAAAGGTGGTAGCTAGAAGTGACGCGTCCCACGCACCTCTATGCAGGGCACCACTTCTTGAACAAAGCTCTCGCTCAGCAATGCATCCCTGCGTGTGTTTCCTACCTGTACAGGCACCTTTGCTGTATCACTAGTTCAGTTTGTCTGTTGGGTCTTTACGCATTTCTTGAGCCTGTGAGACCAAGGGCTGTGGTGTGACCTGCTAAGGAGCACACCATACCCCTCCGGGGCAACTCCACAGGTGGAAAGAACACCAGCCTCCCCTCCTGCTGGGGAGAGCAAGGGTTGTCCTGCAGGAGCTTGGTATGAAACAGGGATTATTTCTTTCTGGAAAAGAAACTGTACTGAGAGCTGCTTTCTTCCTCTGTGATTGTGTCTAATATTTGTTCAAATAAATTTTTTTTAATGTCTGCAATTTGTGTTTAGAACTTTGTCAGTGCAAAGTAAGCTGGGCTTAAAGATGGAGGAGGAGTTATTCCATCTTACTGACAATAGCATAAGAGGGAAATTGCCCCACTTCTCCCTCCCTGTCCTAACCCCCACTAGCAGTGGTAAAAATTCCCTCGTAGCTGAAACCTTTCAAGATTCTTCTGTTGCCTCAGTTAATTTTCCTCTCTCTCAGCAGCTGCTCAGGGTAGAGGCTGCTGAGGGGGATGGAGTAGGAAACATCCAAGTCTTTCAGTGCCTCTCCCCAGAAGCCACCATGCAGGGACCAGTCAGGAGGCCCTCCCATCACTCTCTGAGACAAGCCCATGTCGGACTTGCATTTGGAGCCTTAATAACAGCACGCTGCTCTGTCATTAGGCTGGTGGGTAATTTAGCCACCAGCCTTATTTAACTTACCTTGGTAGTTAAACACTACTCAGGTGCTGAAAAATTTTGTCCGTGCGCACAGGACACAAAGGCTCTATCCAAGATAGCTCACAGGACTCAGCCTTTAGCCTTACAACATTCACGGGCAGGTCAGGGCTCCTATCTGCCCACGTCTGGGGCCCCAGAGGTGCTCCAAAGGCAGAGGGCTGGGAAGTGAGGCTGCCGGGGGGGTTCAGCAGAGAGGTAGGAAAGAAAATGGACAAAACCCACGGTGTAGCAGACGTAATGAGAAAATGTGATTCAGAAACAACAGAAGAGAAAATTACTGCCAATAAAACATGATTTGGGAACTTGTGGGGTTTGGGTTTTTTTTTTTGACAAAGTCTGAGACCACACTGTCCTCCTGCTGTCTGCTAGATATAAAGCGACCTGTGGGATTATTTGGAGCCACCTCCCGGCTTTGCAGCTTCCCAGTATTAAAGTTTACAGAAGAACCTGTGAATGGAAATAGCAGGAAAGTGTGAATTAACTTTACGGGGAGTGAGTCATCCCACTGAGCCATATCCTGTCATGTGCACAATAAGCACCCTAAAACTCCCTGAAACCAGTGAACAAAGCTGAGCTCCTGGGGGTGGGGGTGAATCTATCTCACTAAATGCAGTGTCCTACCAAAGTCACCCGAGGCCTCTTTAAAGCCTTGCTCTAGTCCTCTCCGTGGTGCAGTACTGGACCTGTGCTACTACCTGGCTCTGGCACAGTTTGGGCTTGTTTCTGCATTGCAGTGCTGCTTGACCAACCTGTATTTTCAGATGATGCCGAGAGCACAGGAGAGTTCCTGGGAGACTGTTGCTAACACAAACTACCCCACCAGGCTTGATGAAGCTAGCCAAGCCCATTACTAGGCCAGCACAATTCCACACGAGTGCCACTTACTTTAATGCCAGAAAGGATCCTCATGATTAGTTGATCTGACTTGCTCCATAGCGCAAAGCTCAGCATCAAATGCTAAAAAACCCAATGTGCCTGTAGGGTAGAAACTCTCTAGTACCTTCTTTCTTGCTCGGGTCTCTGACTTGGATCCTGGTCAGCAGACTCCTGCATCCAGCAGAGCAACTCATCGGGGCTCTCCCACCAGCATAAGCACCACTGCAAGCATTTCAGTATAGGTACGCACCACATCGTGTAATTCTGCATGAAGCCGGTGTGCTAGCTGCCACTCTCAGCTGTCAGCTCCAAAGGAGCTGAGCTTGGGTGTCAGCAATGGTAGGAACATGGTGTGGAAAGGACCCTTTTGTTTCCTTTCTCTGTAGGTAGCACACCCTAAATGGATTTAGCGGTGCCAAGAAGGTTCCCAGCTGGCAATGCTTTCCTGAGCTTCCACTGAACCCTGACTGGGAATTACTCCCCAAAATAATACTGAGTTTCGTCTGACTCAACACAGCCTCCTTCCAGCGCCAGAAGGGCAAGTCTGAAAGGTCCCTTCAGCAGATCTTTATGCCCTGTAGGTTACGTCCTATTTACTTTGAAGGGACAGGCTGAATTATTACCAGGTGAGGAGCTGACATGAGCCCAGCAGCAGGGACGCGGCTGTGCTTGAACCCTGTTGAAATGCAATTGCCAGGGAATGGCATCCTCCCCCATTTCCTGAGAAGGGTATGGCTGTTTTAACAACCTTATCACCTTCTTAACATCCCCCAATTTAATCCTCAGGTGCTAACTGGCTTTTTTTTTCTTCATATTGCTCCTAGCTTAATGCTATTTATCAATTAGGCAACAATTTCCAGCTTGGAAGGATGGTCTGGTTTGACTTTTCCCAGCTGTAGTGACAGCTAAGTAGCCTGCTTCAACTTTGCTCCTAGTGCCTTCCCGCCCCTGGTTTGGGCTAGATTGGTCCCCTCCTGTGGTCCTCTCCGCGGCCTTGCAAAGAGCGGCGTGGGAACACCGGAGGAGCGGGAGTGAGCAGAGGCACTGCTCAAACAGGCACTGGCACCGCGAGAAATGTTTGTCCTCTCGCAGCCTGTGCTTCAGTTGGACTGCTGCTCTTCCAACCCTGCCGGGCGTCCTCTGTGCCCGGGGGGCTCTCCTTGGCCCGCGTGGTCTGCTTAAAGATCTCGGGTCTCCTTTACATCGTTGCCTCTCTTGGAGCCGTGTTAAATCACTCTGTGGTGCGTCCGGGAGATAAAGCATGTATAGAAAGAAACCACTGAGATTTAACAATATGGCTCCAAGACTGTCCTCCCTGTACTGGTGGATGCTGGTCAAGACCCAGCTCCCAGTCTGCATCTGCTCCCAGAAGAGGAATCAAAGAGCTGGCCCAGCTGGCACCTGGGCCTCCTGGAAGCTGCTTACTCATGCCTCTGCGGAGTCCAGCCCTGGGCTCTCCGTTCCCACCGTATAAATACAGCATTGTACTTGCAAAGACCTATTGCACAAGAGAGCAGGGTATGTTTCAACGTATCCCTGAGACAGGTTCCCTCTGCTGCAGCCCCACGTGATCCCCGTTCCCAGGGTGACACCGTGCCCTTTCCAGCTCCCGGACTGCGCCGCTCGGCATCCAAACTTGCCGGACTTGTTCTGGAAGAGCAGGAGGAGATGTGGGTCCCATCCTCCCCCTCCATCCCCTCACCCCCAGCGCTGCCCCGGGGGCAGTGTTGTGAACTGAAATACTCTGGTTTCTGCTGCCATGGAGGAACATCAGGTGCGGGGAAATTTGGCTCGGGGACAAGTTTCACCACGAGTCACTGAGCCAGGCTTTTCTTTCCCATGAGATAATCTTGGGCAGGGCAGACAATCTCTTAAAATTAAAATACAATGAAAATACACGGGCTTCCCAGGGTTTAGGGTAAATCTCTCTTTCCTTGTTTTCTCAGAAAGCGAGCCAGGAGCTGCTGAAACCTTCCCCGGGCTTGCGGCGCAGAGGGCAGCGCTGCAGTGGCAGCCGCCGCTCGGCCTCGGAGCCAGGCCCGGCTTTCTGGCCAGGGGACGGTGGCTGCTGCCCCCCCCAGACCCCGGCTGGCAGCAGGAGCCCACCCGCGGGACCTGGCTCCGCTGGCGGTGAGGGTGGGAGAGCTCGACCTCCTGTGGGGGCACCTCCACAGCCCTGAAGAGGAGGATGGACGGGAGAGCGTGGGTTAGCAAGTGAAGCACGGACGGCAAAGCCCCTTTCCTGCGGCACCCCGGCGGCTGCGCTGCTGTCTTTGTGCTGGTGGCACAAAAATGACAGCGCTGGTCATTTCCAAGCAGCCACGTGCACTTGTGCTGGTGGTGCCATCACCGCTGTTAAACTCTGGAGGGGCTCAGGGCGCTCAAGTCATGGGCCTGCCCTTCCTCCACCTTCCCCTAAGTGTCTCGCCCTGCCACCGATCTTAACCCTCTGCTTCTCCAGATGAACACTGGGTTACATAGCTCGGTGACAACAAGGACACAGGGAGCAGCTGGGCTGTCCTAGCTGGGATCTCGCTGGTGGCGAGCGTAACCCCCCCAGCCCTGCAGACCGGGGTGCTCTCTCATCCAAAGGGGAAAGTCAGCATCACGTGCTGCAGCGGGGCCCGTCGTGGGAGGATTCGGTTCTCCCAGCACAGGCTGCATCCCTCTGGGGTAGATGGGAGAGAGGCTGGGAAAATGCTGCCCGAGCAGTGAAAATGGGTTTCGGGCGGTATTGCAGAGCCCTCGCTGCTCTCCTGCAGCGAGCCCTTTGCTGGGCCGCCTGCCTGGGGAGCAGCGTGTGCCTGGGGATGGCTGGTGCCCGCCGCTGCCGGAGCCGCTGGGACGGCTGGGACGGCTCTCCGCAGCGGTGCGGCAGGCCGGGAGGCAGGAGGAGCACCCAGCTACGGGCAGAGCTTCAGAAACTGCGCATTCATCTTCCCTGCCAGTAAGTCAGAGAGCGCCCGGGGCGGGCTGATGACGCACGGCACACCTGAGATCATTTTCATGGGAATAGACCCGTGAGAGACAGCGAGAGGAAGAGTCAGGGAAACTCTCCCAGCACTTCAGTCAGTGTCAGCATTCACGGGGCAGATTTCACAAGATAAACAAAAGCCTTTAATAACCACACTGGAGGGAGGCTTTGAAACCCTGTGAAACCCCTGCCAGGAAAGAAGAGCGGCAGGCTCCTCGCGGAGCGTCAGTGCAATGCCACCAGCCAGCCGGAGACTCGGCGGCCGCAGAGAAAGGCAGGCTTGCGAAAACCAAACCGTAAAGATCCAAGTGTGGGTACCCAAGCTGTACTCCCAGCTGTGGATAGTAATATGCATGGTGCTATATATAGCACAGATGAATATTCATTCCTCTAGCTAAGGGGTTTTAACAACATGGAGCAGATGAAAGATGTCAGCCACCCGGGAATATTATCTGGGCAGCAGTGTATAATCTGAAGGGAGGGTAGGAGAGGATATCTACTGTTGTGATATCTTCTATAGGATGATTGGGTTTACTTCTTGTAAGCCAAATAGATTTGTAGAATAACAAGAGTTATTAGTGTCTAGCAGGGAAGTCTTACATGTGCGAGACTCCGGCCAAAGGATGCTAAGCCTGAAATACGGGGACCCCGTGCTAACCAGTAGAATGCAACCATACCTTGGGAGGAACAGGACATCCTGCAGCACCTGGCTGGATGCCTTATGAGTACCAGTAACAGCAGTGTCCTACCTTTCCGTGCAGTGCATTTATTCACTATCTCCAAACATCTCTTTTCAGGTGGTAGACACTGCATTAGGAGCTGGGAGAGAGGGTAAGTCTAAATATAGTTTAGGTCACCAGAAACCTGGAAGTGCAAACCCAGGCTTTAACATCATTTCCCTCTGTGGTTCTGGGTGAATGACTTTCCCTTCTCCATTTGCAAAAGAGAGCTCCTTCCCCTCCACGGGGTGTGATACATGTTTATTAACTGGTATTCACAGGGTGCCATAGCAGGGGAAGGGTTATTGCGAGGAACATCACAGCGCTTCTCCTCATGGTCCTCAAAATGGGACAAAAGCCCTGAGATGTGTCCAGACACCAGTATCCGTTATTGTCTTCTGTGAGTTTCCAGAGAGATCTGGAAAAACAAACTCTGTGATCATAGCTTCAGCTCTGGGGTTCAGGCAATTAAGGGAGAAATTCAGTATTCATTTAGAGCAAATGTCTCCAACCTTCAGAGCTGTTGAAGGAAACAACATAAAACCTCATGGTCTGGAAAATTAGGAGATGATTAAAAGGAAGCCCTATACATATTGCTACTTAAATGGTACATATGCCACCTTGGTGATGCGGCAGACGAGAAGGAAGAATGAAACGTGGTGTCTTCATATAGCTGGTACTATCAAGTCCCCAGAGAAAAATAAAGACATGGACCCAAAATGCAGAATATGGGACATTCGTGTCTGTCTCCACTGCTTCCACCCAGTGCCTGTAGCACAAGCAGAACTATCTGAGCACAGCCACAGCCCAGGTGGATGAGAGGCCACCATGCAGGAGGTCTGGGAGCCCAGCGGTAGCAGGAACCATTCCCGAACAAGACTCAGAATTAGCTTTACTTATGGGTGGAGAAACAGCATCCCACCCTGAGTCTGTCATATTGTAGGATGGGGAGAGGAGGAAGAGGGGTTCTGACTACTGGGACATCTCTGCATAGTTTAGGTCAGAAGATCAGCGAGACGAGAGCAGCACACGTTTCCAAGAAGGCCAGCTGCCTGGGAAGCAGCCGACGGCCCGGGCAGGCATGCCCAAGCCTGTGCTGAGGTCTGTGCTCCTGGGCTGTCACGGTACCCAACGTGGCTGGATGAAGCCAGCTCACTGCCACCAAGCTCTGGTCACGCTTCCTAACTGAGGTGCAGACAGGTGCAAAAAGATGCACCCGAGGGGCTTGGAAGCCCTCCCGCTGCCACTTGCTGTCAGGCACAGGCTGGCCCATTTCCCCCTCCATCTTCCAGAGGTGAGAGCGGAGCGGGGCTGCTGAGCGCCCGGGGTGTTTGCCGAGAGGGAGCGGCGCACTCCAAAGTCCAGCCTTCCTCCTGCCTCGTCCAGACAAATCGTCAGCCAGTAAAGGGGCAGCTTTGCTTCTGCTAAATATCAGCGCTGACTTCACTGATGCTGCCCTTCCGTGTTTTATTGGCACCCGCTGGAAATGTCTGGCCACATCTGTGGTCTAAATAATTACAGCCTCCCAGCAAGAAAGGATGGGGGGCAGCACGAGCATTTAAATGTTACAAATGGGACTCTACAGCAAGCACCGGTTGCTCTTCCCTAAACTCCTTTCTATACGTCAAGGAGCGTAAAAGAGTAGGAAGAGACCGAGTCTTGCTCTCAACCCTCCATCCTAGAACATGGCTTTATTGGTAATTAAAAACTACATCTCAGCTTAATTTTCTTCCCACACTTGGCTGTACTCTATCTTACCCCCATCTCAAAGAGGTATGTCAGTCCTTTCATATCCTCACTGGAGTTCACAGAGGTTTGCCAGCATTAATCAGAGGCAATTACCTCTGCCTCTTTAGGCAGGGATATCAGACCTGAGCCTAGGTTGACTCACCGCAAGATCGCTTCCCCCTGCAAGGTTCTTCCAGACATCTCCTTTGCCTGGAGACCTCAGCTGCCTTTGGTCATTCCACGCCTGGGAAACTCTCCTGGCAAGGAGCAAGCCCCAACTGCTACCCAGCCCCGCGTACTCCACATCCCCGTTTTTTTCACCTCATCTGGTGGAACCAGTAAGAGGGTTACAGGCTGGTGCTGGCCAGGAATTATCTAACCAACATTTTCACATTTTGATAGATTAGGTTTTTCCAATGGATTTTTGGGTGGAACAGGCCTGATTTGGTGGCCACCTACTGCAATGCAGCCAGGGCTGCTGGACCACAGTCCTGTTCTCGGCAGTGGGTCTGGACGAATCCTGGAGCAACCCAGCTACAGTGACCACTCCTGACTCGGACATCTCCGGGATTCTCACCTTCCTGCTGGGAAGAAATGAGTCGCACCTCCAGTCCTTGCAGCTCTGATGCCCTAAGAGCCCTGGCTGGAAGGAGATCCCTTTCGCGATCCCTTGGCTCTGTGGGAAGGGAGGTCCCTCAGAGGTGAACAGACCATGCTGGTTCTTTCATTTAGGAGAGAAAGGACTCATGGTTTCCTAGAAGGAAAGTTTTCTGTCCTACAGAGATCCCAGGGTTCAGTGTGAGTCATGAGAAAAATCTGCTTCGGAATATTTGCCAGAAATATTCCAAAGTAGTAGAAATACATGCCCCAGAAAAGAAATGGAGTTTCAGCAAGCTGCAGCACTTGGAAAGAAAGTGAAATCTATTGATATTATGCACATATAAAGTAGATACTTTGTTACCAATAACATTATTATTACTTACTAACAAATGCTTTTGTTATTAAGCTCAGCCTGCCAACACAGACTCTCTGTGAGCGTTGGCTGAAGGCATCCTCCCCACTGAAGCCTGTGTCAACGTCGTAGCGATCCCGACTCTGCAAATAAACACTCAGGTGGCCCTGGCCCACCGACCTGCACCTGCCTTCAGTGCTCCAAGCAAGCGTTTGCAGGAGAGCAGAAGAAATCTGGTGGTTTAGAAGGGCACAAACCTCCAGCACAACCTCTCCAGCTGGTCAGCGAGCAGAGCATTTCACATCATACCTGCAATACTATGAAATGAGGTTGGAGAGGTACAAGTGATGGGTGCCCGCTGGGATAACTCCGTGAGGATGACTCCCCCTCTATTTCTTCCCTTCCCCTCCAAGGAGTCCACCAGCTCAGAGAGATTTCTGCTGTTGTGCAGTAATTTGGATGCGCTGTCTGTAGGTCTGGCTTTGGGGGGCTGCTGTGCAAACACACACAAGAAGGAAAACAACTGACTGAAAATAAACCACGTCTCAGTAAACAGATGAAAGTCACTACGGAATAATATAGTTTTGTGCAGAAGGGCTGGAGCCCCCAAAAACCCAGGGAGCTGGAAAAGGGCCTGCCTCTCACAGGGGCTGGGAAGCTCCTGGGGGGACTCACCCCACCAGTGGGGTGCTGCCCACAGAGTCCTGCCTCATCAGTGCTGACTGAGCAGGGTACGATTGCTTTACGCAAAGCATTTCCCTGTGAAATAAATACTGTTCTGGCTGTAAGGAAGCTGTCCGGTCATAATACGCATCGCTGACTGCAAAGTTGCACAAGAATCAGCTGGTCCTGAAGTCATGAGAACGGCTTGGTGAGCACCCTGAAATGGCAGGGGCTGGCCGGGCGGCAGCTCGTGTCCCACAAAGTTTTCCAGATCGGGCTGAACACAGACTTATTTTCAAAGGCCGCAAATCTCAACTCGGTGAGCAGAGAGGGGAAATGGACACGAAGTGAAAATGCAGATGTCTTCTGCCTGCTCCTTCCCCGCGCGCACAGATGTGCTCAACTGTTGGCAGCGAGGGCAAAACAAATGAGCTGTCACTTCCATCTTGGGCACTGCCGGTGACAGGGAAATCTTCTGATAATAGGGACAGGTTTCCAATGAAGAAAACAGCCCTTTTTATTGACCAGCACGTCCCTTTTTGCTAAAACCTCTTTTCGTTTCCTTAGCCAGTGTGTACATCCCCGGCTCCTGTTCTTAAAAGGTGGACAATAGCCTCCTTACTGGTAGGAATTACCGCTGTGTTATGAGGAGGACAGGGACACGAAAAGCAGGCTTGTCTGACAGGGCAAGCCTTTCCATCACAGCAAAACACTGCGGTGCATAACAGGCTGCAGCACTGTTTTGGTGCCCATTGTTCCTTTGCATAAAAGCCTTTGAACCAGAGTTAGTAATTATGGGAGCTGCGCTGTGCACAGCTCCTCAGCTGCTGATATGTTTATCAGTGGAGCATCAATCTGACTTGCTTCCAGGAGGTTTAGACGGCATAGGGTCATGCTTGCATCAGCTAATAAACTCCTCGGAGCAGGGATGATCTTTCTTTTGTATCTGTGAAGCAGACAGCATCAGTGGAGTCCCCATCCCCGATTTAAATATCTGCCTCAATTCAGCAATGACAACGTATAAGGCTCTAAAGCCTGGGAACTGGAGAGGCGTTGCAAAGGTGCAGGGGTGCTTCCTGACAGGTTCAGGAGGTTGAAAACAGAGGGGCTTTTAAACTAAAAGAACAAACAGATCTTGCTATGCTAAAATACATTTTGTCATGAAAACACAAAGGTTTGCTTTCCTCTCACCCTGTCTGACCTTTGGCTGAGTACTGCTGGCAAACAAGTGACTTAGACACAGTCACTGGCCACGGCAGGATCCTCTTTGACATCTACCCTTACCTGGGAGGAACAGGGATGCTTGGGCAGCAGGGCAGTCCCTCTGATTTGTCCTAGGGTGAATCAGCAAGTCTCAGGATTGCTGAACACCCTAAGGATTTCTGAAATCTCTCTTATTTTGTGAGACGTACTGCTAATCCTATGGAGCAAGAAGATCCAGTGCTCTAACCGTCAGATACGCGAATTATTGCCGTTTGGGACAAACTGCAAGGAGAGGCTGAGACATAGCCACTGGCTAGCCTCTGCACTAGATTCTCAGCTTACTCATGCTGGGGGTAGAAAAGGAACTTTTTAAGCAAAAGAACAATTTTTGATGCAAATTAAATGGGTACAAACTGGACAAAAGTCAAGACAGGTTGGAAAGTAGAAGACGGTTTCTTGGTCACAGAGCCTGGAGGTTCTGGAGAGGTTTTCAGCTGGAACAGTGTGAGGACAAACCCTTGAAGATCGAGCATGTCTTGTTTATGAAAACTACTAGATGACAAAGTTGTCTAAAATAGAAGGTAAGTAAGTGGACATGAGTCAGGAGGCCCTTTCCAGCCCCGTGTTCAAAAGCAGTTTCAAAGGACTGACGTAGCTTACAATTACAATCACGCTGGGGATGGCTCCCGAGCTTTGCCCAGCTCCGCAACACTCAGCTCTATGAGAAATTTGGACCATACTATATGCAACGTGTATTACTCCACTCTAATTGCAGCACAGACAAGCATAGACTTGGTTAGGAACCGAACACGGTTTGTCTCATTGCTTTCAGTGGCCAGTTTTAAGAAGCACTCGTGCATTGGCTCTCCCCTCGTAGCAGAGTCCTTAGTTGGGAGCCTGGCCTCCCGACCATCGCTTTTTTCCTGGGACAACTGGGCAGAGAGCTGATTTCCTTACTGCCTGGGCTGGGACAAGGACTCTGCCTCCATCAGCCACCCACACGTTTGGGCTCACAAAAATTGATCCGAGATGCCGGAGAGGGGAGCACAGCCCCTCAGCAGACAGCCCCAAACCCATGTCACAGAGGCAGCAGTCTGGTCACGAGGAGGTGGCTAGTCAAGCTCTGAATGTATCAAGAAGGAGTTGTTTTGTCCTCTGCTCCAAGGAGATGAAAGGCACCTTGGAGAAGACAGTTTGGTTCAGCTTTGCTGAAAAGCACCATTAAGCTGGGTGAGAAGGCAGCCAGGTCATTTTTACCTCCACACGGCTGCTGGAGATCTCCCACGGCCAGGAGCTGGAGTGTGGGTCTCATGTGGATACACTGGGGTGAACATTTCCTTATCTTGAATTTTGCTGTAGGACACTCAACTGAAGTTAGCTTTCTTGGAATCAGAGGCACTGTTTTTTGCAGCCAAGGCACATTTTCAGTCATTAGGGTTCCCATGGTGCTTTCTGCAAGGTTTGCAAGCGTCCCACCCAGACTGCTATTGGAGTGATTTGCACAGTGCCAAAAATCTCCTCACTGGTTCAAACTGGAAAAATTTATTACCACTTCCTTTCCTGACACCATTATGTCTGGTGCAGAAAGTTTGCAGGGTCCCGGGAACATACAGAGAGATATGGTGTTTCTGCGACTGGAGAAAGATGCTATCTGCCTGCCTGATGCTGCGATATTTGGATTGTGCCACGCGGTCTGGCGGTTCCAGATATCTTGCAATGCATATCAGAAGTCTCCGTGGGGGAAAAAGAAAAAGACAGGAAAGAAGGGAGTGCTGAGAGTCAAACAAAGGTAGAGTTTATGGGAAAGTGAAGGGGAGGGGGGCAAACAAGAGCAATAGGAAGTTTGGCTTTGAACAAGCCCGGTCATGCCTCGGGTACCGGTTCTACCCGCCCGACGCCTGACCACAGCCCAGTCTGCCCAGTGACTGCAGTGGGAACTGGGGCGCGGAGCAGCACCGAGCGAGCGGGGTTTGTTTGCTGGTGGTGTTCCTGCGGAGGGGAGGTGGCCGAGACACGTTGCGATGAGCGCATTAGTCAGCCGGCAGCCCTTGCCGAAGGCCCCTGCGCCGGCGCCAGACGTGGCTCTGGAGAAGCCCCTTTCTCTGGAGAGGAAACGCTTGTTCACGCGTGACGTCTCCATTGCAGGGCTTGGGAAGCAACTGGTTGTGGGATGGTGACAGAGGAGGACTTGGTGATCTCTGCAGCTGACCTCAGGTACATCTGGTTGCCAAAAGGGGACAGGACCAGGTATATTCATAAGTCATCACAGCTTAACATCCATTCCTCTCTTTACAGAAGAGAAATGACCCCCCCCATCCAGAACATCTGCCTTTCTCTTACCCTACAGACTATAAGGATCTGGCCAAGCTCTAAGCTTGGTGAGAAGAGGCAGCACTCAGCTGAAAAAGCAAACACCCGGGCACACGAGCCCTTCTCCATTTTGAAACAGAAGCGGCAGACTCCAAAGCCAATTACAAACTGAGATTAATTGTTCTGTATTTCATTAGTTATTTATCAATTAGGCCATCCCAGGAGCAAAAGTTACTAGGAGCTATGGAGTAGAGAGGGCATTAGTTGGGTGGAGTCAGGTAAGACAGTTACCTCCCGGGAACAGACAACCATCCTGTGCTCCCCACCATCCTCATTTCCCTGGTTACTTCTCAAGGTCTGGAGACAAGGACTGTGCATTTCTGCTTTGTTCCTGCTGAAGAGAGCAAGCAAAGGGAGGCTGGAGTACCCAGTCTTCAGGTCATCTGAGATTTGAGAGCACCCCAGCTACAAAAAGCTTCTGGAGTGCAGGGAGTGGAGCAGGGACATGGGGCTTGGCTCCCTCCAGCCTAGAAACCTGCCGAGCTCTTCAGAGCTACCAAAAAAAAAAAAGTGCTACCACCACTTTTTTTTCACTCAGAGGGAAATGATGACTGAGTGGACTTTTGTACCCACCTTACGTACAATGAAATGACTGCATGGAAGACATGGCAGACCACACAGCTCCAGGGATGCAGACCCTGCGAGCCGGGGCTCAGGGCTTCTCTCCCTGGCTCTGGGAACAGCTTTTCTCCCGACTGCCGATGGTCACACGCACAACCCTGCCAGGCAGTCCTCGGCCTGCTGTCGCAGGTGACGTATGCAAAATAAGTGGCCGCTTTTGCCCCAAATGCAGGTTCTGCTTGAGCCTGCGCTCCCGGCTGTCGCAGCCTGCTCCTCCTGCTGCCAAAATCCAGGCGCAAGGGAGAAGCGGCCGCAGTTTTACACATGGGTTTCACCACCACCGTTTCCTGGCTCTTTCCTCACGGCCTTCTTGGAATGGGCTGTCAGAAGAGTTTCCAGCCCACAGCCGGTTAATCTCGCACAATTAACATAAACCTGAACGCAGTGGGGAATAAACGAAAGCTGGGAAAGCCCCCTTTTCTCAGCAGCTGGATGAGGCAATTTACAGAACGCCTGGAGGCATGGGGAAGACGGAGCCTTTCATGAGGTTGCAGGTCCATGTGAAAGGGGGGATGAGGGCAGTTTGGGGCAGCGCTCCTGGCCCCCTCGGCCCCAGCGCCGTGGGCCAAGGCAGGACAGCCAGTGAGCCGCCGCCTGCCCCAGACACCAGCCCTGCTGCAAATGGTGCAGGGGAAGGCTCTCCCAGCCACGGGGAGGGCCGAGAGGCGAGATGGCAATGTTATTCCCGACCTGCTGATGAGGAGACACACCAAGCAGGGATGTGACTTGCAGAACAACAAGCAGAAGCTGGACGCAGTTTTCTAGAGCCTCAGTCCAGTGCTGTAGAGCTGGGCCATACGGGGCTAGGGGAGATGTCAGGGCTGACGGGTATGGTTTGACGTTTTTGGGTTAGCTACCCTCAGAGATGCTCTCCGGGGCACGCTCCTGTAGGTTTTCTCCTGCCAGTGCTGGTGCTCAGCTGATGCCCTGGGGAGTTGGTTCAAAGAGCTGCACTAGCAGCAAACAAATCCCTGAAAAGCAAGTAGCTTTTTGCCAGGATGTTTCAGGGGGAGCAGCGCTCACGTAATGAAAGCAGCCAGAGCACGGGCCTCCCCCTTCAGCAGGCGCTAGCTGTGCGTCGGCCTCAGTTGCAATGCTGAGCTGCTCGCTTGGGCTCAGTTTTCACCATCAGATCTGCAGGCTGCTGCTCACCCAGGAGTCCTGCCCTGTCTCGCAGCCTTGGCTGGAGTCTCCCACCAACACGGAGGAACAGCCTGGCTGAAAGCTCACCCAGCAGAAAATAGGGAATGTCCTTTCCAGCCTGGTCCCACCAAGCAGATGGGGCTGGTGCTTGGCGATATGAGGACCAGCGCCCACACGCGGGAGCCCAGCTCGCCTCCAGTGCATGGAGACAACCACGTTTGGCAGTCTGGGAGAAGCTGCAGTGGATTGTGAAACATCAGCTGTGAGGTACAGCACGCAAGACCTTAGATCAGTTCCTTGCATCCAGGGCCATGCGGAGGAAGAAGAGCCTAGTGGCGAAAAAATACTGACGAAAACAAATAGCTATTTTCTTGGTACTTGGGCTTCCTTCTGGACCTCACCCCGTTGCCCCAGGGCTGGCCAACAGTGGAAGTTTCCCCAGTACACAACACTTTTAGTATTCAAATGGCAGTGCCTGGTTACATTGACTATTTCCAAGCGGAGTCCTTCAGAGGCTTACTCATTTTCATGATGGCCAGGTATTTGCATGGGTTTTACAGCCTTGCTTACAACAGTAATGTGACGGGAATGCAACAGAAAAGGACGAAGGTAAAGTCTTGCTGGCTGAGAATATGCATACACAAGGTGATGGGAAGAATGACATCGGGCACACACGTTATGCCAGCTCTTCCCTTTTTATCTGTGGGCTTGTCCGCTGAGCAGAGTCTGTCTCTGATCGGTCCCTTAGCAGCTGAACCGGGACATAAGTGGAAGAAGGGTGGAAATTGCATGGCTGAGCAGTGGAGGGGTGATGGAAGGATCGGTTAGCAGAAGACATGGCAGGCAAGAGGCAATTCCTGGGTAAATCTGCTCTCCATTTAAAACAGATTAGCCAAGGTTTCGGGGTAAATGGGAAAAGACCTCCCCCTCTCCCAAAATACAGCATGAGGGGGAAAGGGAGATTTGTTGACGGGGTGTAATTCTACAGCATAAGCAGGGATAGTTTCTAAATATGAGAGAGAACCAGTTCAAACTGGTTTAACAGAAACTTTGTGCACCAAAAACCTCTAGCGAGGACATTAGAATAAGAGCGTTGCATCCTCAGCAGCAGCTCCCATCTGCTCAGCTGCAGAGCCACGTGGTCCATGCAATGACCCCACTGCTCCCCAAAACATCTGAGTCTGTCATTAAGCCTCCTCGAGTGGGTCACAACTGCCCCTTCATCCTCTAGTACAGATTTGCCGCTGCCTCCAAAGCAGAGAAAAAGGTTGTGTGGCGAGGCTTGGAAGGCGCGGCTACCAGCTTCCAAATTTGATGACACTCTACAAAAGGACTGTTTTGGCTTGCTTTGGTTTTAATGGAAGCTCTACTGCCTTGTGCTGGTTTTGGCTGCGATAGAGTTAATTTTCTTCACAGTAGCTACTATGGGGCTATGGTTTGGATTTGTGCTGGAAACAGTGTTGATAACACAGGGATGTTTTGTTACTGCTGAGCAGTGCTCACACAGAGTCAAGGCCTTTTCTGCTTCTCACACCACCCCACCAGCGAGTGGGCTGGGGGTGCACAAGGAGTTGGGAGGGGACACAGCTGGGACAGCTGACCCTACCTGACCAAAGGGATATTCCACACCATATGACATCACGCTCAGCATATAAAGCTGGGGGAAGAAGAAGGAAGGAGGAGACATTTGGGGTGATGGCATTTGTCTTCCCAAGTAACCGTTACACGTGATGGAGCCCGGCTTTCCTGGAGATGGCTGAACTCCTGCCTGCCCATGGGAAGCAGTGAATGAATTCCTTGTTTTACTCTGCTTGCGCGTGTGGCTTTTGCTTTACCTATTAAGCTGTCTTTATCTCAACCCATGAGTTTTTTCACTTTTACTCTTCTGATTCTCTCCTCCATCCCGCCAGGGGGGAGCGAGCGAGCGGCTGTGTGGGGCTTAGTTGCCAGCTGGGGTTAAACCATGACATGCCTGAAGTTCTCGATTAGAGGAAAAAAAATCTCTTATTTCTTTCAAAACATAGTGTGTGTGTTGTGGGGAGGAGTAGAAGTCAGTAAAAAAATCTGGAAAACTGATCCAAAGAGATCAAAAACAAGAGGGAGAAGCACCCACATAGATTTTTTTTAAAGTCTCACTTGCAAGTTTTTGCTGCTGGGCTCTTGACCCCGGGAGCTGGGGCTGGCTCTGTATAACCCATACAAAACCAAGGGAAAGCAGACCCAGTGCACAGAGGACCCACAAGAGGCTTGGGAGACCTGAGGTAAATTATCTGCTCTTCTGAAGGTTGTACCAGCTCTCCCCTGCCTTGCAGGCGGGTTAAGAGACTGGGGGAGTTCAGATAGATATGGTAATATGGACCATAACATTACCATAGACGGGGAGGAAGGGAACAGGACCTCACGTCTTATGGGGCTCAGAGGGGCTTAGGGCATCCCACATGTGCCCAACTCCAGCAGTGCCCAAAGGCCCTGCTGGTTTGACAGTATGGTGTCCATGGCAACACCGGGTGGGATGTAAAGATACTGCTGCCCCCTCTTGCGGACACCTCAAGGGAGCTGGCAAAGCACATTGGGCAACTGCTCCAGCTGAACAATAACCCCATAAGGAATAAAAAAATGCAGCAGTGCAGCCCGCAGCTGGCGGTGGAGGTGCAGGCAGGAGGCAGGCAGCAGAGCTCGGGTCCCCCGGGGGTGCAGCTGGGGAGGGAAGGGCGCCCACGATGCCTACGTGAGAGGGACACTATCGTTTAATTTAAAGAAGAGTTTCTGGCTGGGGGAGTCCCGGCAGCTCAAATTCCTGGGCCAATGCTTCACTTCAACCGGTCACAAATATTTTTTAACAATCCTGAAGCAGCCGGCATGTGGGGCAGGTGTGTCAGGGCAGAGAACAAAGGCACAGACACTTTGTCTGCACCTAGACTTGTGGAAAATTTCCCCTCTTTTTGCTGGAGCGCCTGGCTGGCTCCAGCAGAGCTCCTGGCCTCTGCAGCTCCCGTCAAATGCTCACTGTCATTTTGTATATGCTCTCATGTAGCCTGGCTCTGGGCAACTTAGCGAAGACGGTAATTAAATGTTGGGTCTGGCCTCCGCAAAATCTCCTAGAGCTGTTACAGGAACTGATGGTGAGTTTCAAAACTCCTGACACAGCTGGAGATGAGGACATCTCAGAGAGGCAACCATTGACTAAGGAGAACAGAAACTCTGTCACACCTCAGGTGGCACCTTGCCCAGGAAACAGCCGTTTTCCCGTGACACTGGTCAGCCAAGCTTCCTTGCAAAAAGGTTCCTCCATGCCCTTTTACACGCTGCAGAAGAGATCGGATCTGCTATAATTTCTATAGCTGACTTTCTCCGTGGCTATAAATAAGCTATGACAGTAACATGCACTTCTGTGCTTGATGACCAAAGGACAGTATTTCCAATTTCTCTCTCCATTTCTTCAAGAAGAAAAAAAAGAGTGTCTGGATAGTTTTCGTAGGCTATATTTCCCACACGGGCACTACTTTAGCACGCAACGTTAGCTTACTACATTCTGGCCTAGCCATGGCACTTCAAATCTGCACCTGCTCTGTCGAGGTGCTCGAAGCACGTTGCAGTAGGATCAAGTCTGGTCATTCCTAATGCTTGCAGTAAGCGGGGGGAAACGACATTCAAGATTTCTCTTGACATTATGCAGAGCTTGCAGACAACCCCATTCCTCCTTCCCCCAGCTTTAGAGCTCTCTTTTTAACCTAAATGAACTGTTTGACCTCAAAGCCAAAATAATGTCTTCCTTAAGCAATAGATTAGGCCGGAGAGCTGAAGTAACTTATCAGAAAGTATCACATCACCGTGGCTTTTGTGCAGGGGACAGTATTCTGGCCTGCCACTGTGGAGCCATCCCTTGTCGTGCCAAGGTGGCTGCTGTGCTTATTATTTGCAGAGCCACTGTGCCACGGGGAAGCCGGAGACACCCGATATTTAGCTGTGAGCTAATGCTCCCTGCCTCCAGCCCAGCAGCCACACAAAGCCTGAGAGGGCCCTCCAGCCCGCTGGGATGCACTCAGCCAGAAACTGGGGCAAGCTCTCCAGCCCGCTGGCATGCACTCAGCCAAAAGCTGGGGCAAGCCCTCCAGCCTGCTGGGATGCACTCAGCCAAAAGCTGGGGCAAGCCCTCCTTCCTGACGGTCAGAACAAGGTGGGTCAAAAGCTTTGCTGGTCAGGAAGGGATGAGAGGTTTGGTGTCTCCCTTCTGCAGAGGTGGAGGCCACCACCAGATCAGACCGGGCGCTTGTGACCAGGCAGCAGGTTTCCCTCGGTGGAGCAGCACAGTGGGCAGCGGCTCCCGGGGCTGGCAGGAGCCTGGCTCTGTAAACCATACCAGCAACCCCCCCAAAACACTGACCTCAGTGGGGAAGACATTGCCTGCACCCACTGCAAGGACCAGGGGCCAACCTCAGAGCTCCGGGGGCCTCCCATAGCACAGAGTGGCTGCGCAGGGGCAATGGGCTCAGGGGGGACACGCTGGGGAGCTCCGTGCCAGGAGGAGCAGCTCTGCCCCAAAATGACCAACACTTCACATAACTGCTTGTTTCTGGCCGCAGCTGGGGGAATAGCAAGGATTTGCTCACCGTCAGGCACAGCCAGGGAAACAAGGCAGCTCCGTTTTCACCAAAAAATGTTTCTTAACCAGCTGACAGTGAGGCGGTCTTCAATTCTGTTTTTTTGGGGGGAGGAGGATTTTCATTTTGCAGAAAGTTTCAAAATCTGGGCTCCTGTTCCAGTTTGAAAAAATAACCAATGTTAAAGCGCTGGGATTTCCTAGACAGGGGAAACCCTTGCTGCTGGCAGGGCGAGCCGCCCCTCCGCTGGGCAGCGCGGGGGTGCAAAGGCGGGTGGGGGGCCCCGGGGGTGCAGGGCCTCTCCCCAGCCACCCCAGGCGGGAGCTGCTGGCGCAGCCCGAGTGACCCCACACGGTAAAACCGGGGGAATGCAGACGCCCGGCGTGCGCGGTTACAGGTGTGGGCGTGCGGCACAGCCATCGCTGCCTGGGCCTGGCCCCGGTGCCAGATGCGTTTCTGAGCCTCCCCGGGTCGCGTTGTACCGAAACGGTGGCACAGCTCGTGGCTCCCGTTGCAGCAGAGGGTGCCCGCCGGGTGCCAAGCGGGAGCAGGGTCTGGCCCTTCGCCGGCCCCTTCGCCAGCCCCTCTCACTGCCTCTGGCTTTTGGGGCTGAAGGAGAAAGCACTGTGTGAGTTGCAAAGCAAAGGAGAGGGCTCTGGCTGGACCTGCAGGCTCCACCGCCGCCACGTCTAACACCAGGAGACACAAAGATGTGCTTTAAGTGAAAGAGACTGTAATACACGTAGCCGCCTCTCTATGAAGACAAGCAGCCTTGGTTTAAAACGGCACTCTCACACTGGCTTACCCCCACCGTGCCGGGACCGGTGACCCCGTCGGCCGAGCAGAGCACAGCTCAGCGGAGAGCTGCTCCTGGGGCAGCTCTTCAGGGGACATGGGGGATAACGTAGGTGGAAGTAGCTGGAAATGGCAGGACGGGAGAGCTGGTGTAGGTGAGGAGTGGGGGAAGAGAGAGCTGGTAGTGACAGAGCAAACCCCACACTCCAGACTGGAGCGCAGGGGGAAAAGCCTTCCCGGTGTGGAGCAGCGTTTGGAGGCCCAGCGCTGCCAGGTCAGTGACGCAGGGGCCCGTTCGCCTGGTTCCCATACATATCCATTGCCGATTAGCCAAATTTAATTTAGGTAACTTTACATTGCAGTGCCTGAGCGATCGGCAGCCTGGAGACACAGCTAGAGCAACTCCTGTTTGAAGAATAGTGTCTGCTTTTCGTTTCAGACCCAAACCAGTCTAACCAGCTGGAACCCAGTTTCAGGTTACACCCTGCCTTGCTCTCTGGGTGACTTAGTGGGTAATGATCTCACTCCCAGCACACCTCAGTCATCTCTCCAGGTATCCACACAGGCTGCATCCCCCCCTTCCCAGCCCTTCCCATGCCATGGGACCGCTGCTGCTGCAGCACCCGAGAGCTCTCCCCTGAGCTACCGCAGTCTGGGCAGATGAAAGGGTGCGAGATAGCAGGCATGGGAAGGGTGCCTGCCCCCTCCGCGGGTCATTGCTTCTCAGACACCACTCCCAAGTCAGATAAGACAAACAATTCCTTTTTATTGCAACTTGTATTATCAGAGTGAGCACACAAAAAAATAAATCAAGATGTTAGGTTTATTGCATAGGCCATGATGGGCTGTGGGAAAGACAAAGAGATGGAAGAAATGATACGAGACAGATCATGAAAAGCCATGGAGGAATCTGACCAGCCCCAGGGACACTAAGGCAGCTGCCCGTGACGGGGAGAAGCGTGCAGTCAGATTGCCAGCAGGCTATGGGCAGCAGTTTCTTCCCTTCCAGCCCAGACATCGGCCCAACGAGGCTGCTCTCCTGGAGCTGCACTTGAGAGGACCTGAGCCGTGCCCTGAGCCAGGCATGGCTTCACCAGAGCCTCCTAGAGCCACTCTGCCCTCAAAGGGTCCAAGCATTTAAACTAAAGTCTGTACATAGATTGATGCTTCTTACACACACGCACACACACACTTCCAAACACACATGCACCAATTTCCTCTCTCTTCACAGCAGGAGTTTTCCAAGAGCAGCAGGCACTGGGAGTTTGGGGATTGGTGCCAACCCCACAGCCAGCAAGGCATACCAGGCACTTCAGAAATAGCAGCTTCTGCCCCCAACAGAAGTCCTCAGCTTCCAGGGGTACAAGCCTGGATGACAGAGATGCAGCAGTACACAACTGGGGAGCACCCCACTGCAAATAGCCTACAGGGGAACACACGGGACCTCACTGAGGTGGGGACAGGCCAGCAGGAGTGAGGAAGCCCAGGGACATCAGCTGGCGGTACCCAGCCCACTCCTGTGCTCTGGGAGATGCCAAGGACTGAGGTCAGGCTGCGTGCTCGGAGGAGAACGCAATAAAATCAAAGTGGCAGCGAAGGTCCAACTGAGAGGGAGCTGGGTCCTTCCACCCTGCCCTCACCATCAACAGGAAAACTAGGGACATTTCCTTTCATTTCATGCGAGAATAAATAGATATTTTGTCAAGGTGTTTGGGGTCAGGTTGAACACTGGAAAAGCAACCAGGGCAACTCACAGAGAGAAAAGGGTGGACACGTACTGTACATAGGAGGCTGTAACATGGCAGCCAGGCAGAAAAAAAATCTAGGTGCGCTTTTCTGTTAAAAAGCAAAGCTTAGTGATTAAAGCAGGCATTTCTGTTTCCTTCCATCTCGAAAACAGGAACTACTGGAGAGTGTCACAGAGCCCTTGGAACAGGTCTGGACGGTTACGTGAATCACACAGCCCTCAAGAGGCTCACCATGACCAGAAGGACTGCTGGAAGGCAGGGCCACCTTGCAGAGGACTGGGAGAAAGGGAGGAAAATACGAGGCTAGGTGGAAGAAAGTGGCACTGCAAACAAAAAATTGCTGGCTCTGGTGAGCTTGCACCATTCACCAACGTGAATGCTACACAGATCCAGTCCCAGGGTCCTTCAGGAAGCTGAGCGGAGTTGTCCTCTGAGTCTGAGCAGGAAGAAAGATGTAATTCAGAGTTTCACTGGATTGTTTGAGGTTAGGAAGGGATAGACATCAGAGAGCATCAAAATGCTCCCAGATCCTCGCTTTCCAGAGCAGCCATTTAGCCAAGACAATCACAAACACTAGTACTGCCAAATCATGGCTAGATCTTGGCCTGATGCTACAAATATCTTCAAAGAGAAATAGTCCTTCAGGCACAGGCCTGTATCTAAAAACCGAACTCCAGAAGTTTTGGGGAGTGCCCCACTGCTGGGCTGGAGAGAGAGAGGCTGTAGGTCAGACTGGTTTGGTGGCACTGCTGTAAAACAGATGCTCAGTGTCCTCCGTGGTGGAGAGGGTTGAGTTGGTAGCAGTGGTCGGCTGACGGCGACGGTTGTTCTTCTTCCTGTTCTTCAGGAAGAAGTAGCCGATGATCGCCAGGACCACCATGATGCAGATCCCGAGGAGCACGGCAATCACTACCTCAAAGGCACCTGAGGGGGATACACGAACACGTTAGAAGGGCTGCTCCACAAGCTCTGATGCAGCAGGAGCAGTCAGGAAGAAGCAAGCACAAAAGCCGCTGCAGAAGCTGTGCTGGCAAAGAGAAGGGGTGGGCAATAGCTGGCCTGACAGCAGGGTGGTCACTGCACAACTCGGCAAAGAAGAAAGAAGGCAACCGCATGGCATAAGGGTATGGCCAGGGTATAGCCAGCCTCTCTCCCCAGTCACGGTTCCCATCGTTTCCCAGATGCACCACGCCCTCTAAAGGCTATTTGGTGACTTTGGCAGCCTTGGCCATTTGACACCCCTATGAATATCAAGCCCTCCTGCAATGCTGGCCTTGCTTCATGTGTCAACAGGGAGGCCACCAAGGGGTGGTCGCAGAAAGCACCTCCTGGTTGGGATAACGCTGTCAGAGTGAGCTATGGTGGACAGGCTGAGTTTGTGGGGAAAGAGCTCGTAGAAGTGCTGTGAGCACTTGGTCTTCTACAGCCAGCTAAACTCCTGCATCATCAGTGGAGACAGTCAAATGTGATGCATTTGAGAGCTGGTGTGAATGTGAAGATTAAATCAATCTGTCTCTAGGGTTGAAGAACAGAAGTGTATAATTTCAGGAGTTCTCTACTGAAGAAAGAGGCCTTACAGCTCTGTGGTGCAAGGACACCAACCTTAATGTGATATCTTTTAAGAACTTGTAATTCAACAGCTTTGGTGTTCTTTACAGTTGTAGAGAGGGTGTATAGGGTCATCAGATTTCCCCACAGTCTAGCACCCAACATTATTCACATACCCACTTGGGTCTTCTTTCTTGCAGAAGTTAGTGGTCCTTATGTGAACTTGACCCTTAGAAAGAATTTTACTTGCCATTTTTTGATGTTGAACAGTGCAAGCTGATTGAAGGAAAATCAGGAGCCTCTGATATGAGCTACTGAGTCACAGACAAACGAGAAATTGGACCACAGATGCACAGTGCACAGAAGCATCTCTTGCCACTGCTAGCATCCCACATTGCTCCCTCAGCTTCAAAAGGCGGGTGGGAGAGAAGGCTATTATTGGCAAGGAAAGACAAAATATTTTTCAGGACAGGGTAAAAGCAACAAGCAAGATCTGTAGGAAAAACTGTTACTCACTTAAGCTAGCACTTTGGGGCTCAAATGATTCCCATCTCCGGCCAATGGCATCTGCTTCTGAATTGGGAGCAGAGAGGGGGAAAAAAGTTTTACAAAGAAGGCTGGGAACATGGGTTAAGACAGGAGCATATTTCCAGTGCTCTGAAGTGACTGAACGCATACAGCATCCCTCTTGACAGCCATGGTACTGAGCTCTCAGGGCAGGCTGTGAGGCACAGTGTAGCTGAGGGTGGCACTTCAGAAAAGCAGCAAGTTTGCCTCCTAACAGATACAGTTTGGCAGAATTCCTCCTGCTTCAGCTGTTGAGCTCCACAGCAACATGTACAGAGCTCTATAGTGTAAACCTTTCCCTCTTGTTTGTTTAAACCTTCTGCCTAGTAAGTGTCATTGAGGATTTTCTTAATTTCTCCCCTCCCACTTGGGGAGAACTGGAAGCAAGCTAGAAAGTTAAATTCTCTTTAGAGAGGCCATACCATATCTCTGGTTAGTTTTGTCATCCTGCTCTCTTCCTTTTTCAACATCAGCACCCAAAATATTTTCCAACTCTGGGAAATGACATGCTGCATTACAGAAAGATGCTGTAGATACACACCGCTCCCTGTAAGTCATCGGTCACGTTGAAGAACGCTGTGAGGCATGGCCAGGGTTTGAGAGCAGAGCTGCTTTGACTGAAAGCTCCCAAGTCACTGCCTCTTTGGGACCACAGAATTTAATCTGGAGTGATTTTCATAGTTTGATCAGTAAAACTCCAGCCCTTACTATGTCTGCTTACTTGTGATGCCTGAACATGATTTCATGCACTCTTCCTCTTCTTCAAAGTTGTTGTTGTTGCCACCACAGCCCCCGTAGGTGAAGGGGTCACATTTCTCAGAGAAGGGGTTATAGTACCAGCGGGGGATGCTCTCGGTGCACTGTCCAGTATCAGGCAAGTCCACGCAGTGACCTGGCAAAGCAAGGGAGAGGTGCTCTAGTCCAAGCAGTATGTTCGCAGAGCAGCAACATCTTCTGCTCACAACAGAAGAGCACAAGCACCATGGCAGAGGAAATCCATGGCCAGAGCAGTGGCTCTTGGGCCCAGTTGCCAGCTGCTCAGATTGGCATTGCTAAGGTGAGCTGCCACCTGCCCATAAACCCAACTAGCAAGGAGGAAAAAGGAACATCAGAGTGTGCAGTCATGCTAGACCTTGGATTCAATCCCCTGCAGAAACAACCCATCCTCCTCGGGAGGCAGAAGGGAACACGAAGAGCCTGGACACACAGAAACCACAGGCTCAGGTCTCTTCTACAAGCAAACTGCCTTTAAGCTGACTTGGGATATACTCTTTTAGCTCAGTGACGGTGCCACTGTCTACACTAGTACAAACAAGGCAAAGGTATGGGACTGAGCACAGGCATATGGTTACTTGTATTATGCCATTGTTGTGTCCCCAACACTGCTTTGGTTTGCACTATTTCCAAAAAAAGTGCTGCAGGGCTTTGTACAGGCCAGGTACTGTGCCCAACAGGCAATATGCATGAGACCTGCTTGGGTGGAAAAAGTTTAGGCAGGAGAGTGAAAGCCTGCTGTAAACACCTGTCCTCAAGGTCAGAGAACAGGACCTCACTCATTTTTAGTACAGGGACTACCCAGATGCTACACTAGTTTTTGGAATTATACAGGGAAGCAGTTTTACCATGAAACAACAGACTGAAGGAAAAAATCAAAAGCTGGTAGATGTCATCTTGGGTGCTCTGGATGGTACGTACCTTGGTTATGTGTGACATTGATTTTCTGCAGTCTATTGAACTCACGAGCATCTGCAGGAGAAACATTTCATGTTAAAACTTCTCTCACTAGTTGAATACAAAAGAAATGCCTCCGTCCATGCAGACGTGGGCAGACAGGGCTTTCCTGCACATTCATTTGCTATCACAAGCCAGGGAAAGGGAGATGTAATTTGAGGTTCTTAAATATCTCAAAGCTATCAGAGGAACATGGGAAAAATAAAATGTAGTAACAAGAAACTATTCCCACTTTCCGTTCCACAAATACAGAGACAAAACTAAGGAAAACAAAGGCTGCTTTCTCAGGGTTTTTCTCCATCAAGAAGTATGGGGAAAATGCTATCACTCCAGGTTTTAAGAAGTGTGAAAGAGCACTGGTGTAGGATATAAGAGGGCAAGAGAGATGAATCGTATGCTTGCAACCTAAAAAGGCAACAAAACACCCACATATAGGAAAGAGATTATGGGAATTCTGTCAGAAGAGGAAGGGAGGAAGGGAAGAAGGGAGGGAGGGAGGGAGGAGGGATTACAGACTTGGGCAGCTCGCCACATGAGCGTAATGTGAGGATGTTAAGGGAACTGTGACACTGGACAGACTGGGAGAAATCATGGTTTCATTTCCCATCTCCCAACTCTAGGAGAGCAGTTAAGGTCATTCAGTGAGAAAAATATTGGAAGGGGAGGGGAGGATAGGCTTTGAAGTCTTACAGGCAGGTGCAGAGAAGAGAGTCAAAGAGTATTTAAGAGGCAGGAAACATCCCAGAAGGAAGATCAGCTCTTGCAGTCAGCAGAGATATGGGAGATGGCAGAACCTGCAAATATAATACTGTAGAAAGAGGTAATGCAGGGTCAGGAGATAAGAACAGAAGGCACCAAAAGGCATTGAGTCAACACCTGTAACTTACATTGCACTCATCCCTGAGCAGATACTAAGTTGTCTAAGCCAGAATTTGAAGTACTTACATTGTTCACAGTACATCTCGTCTGATCCATCAGCACAGTCGGGAGTTTCATCACACTCCAGATAGGCATCAATGCAGCAGCCATCCTTGCATCTGAAGAAGAGGGACTGACAGTTCCCGTTGCACACTGCATCAGAAAGAGTTCAGATAGCTCATTAGAATTCATTCTTTCTCCACGCCACACAGATGCTTTATGAAGGACTTAAAAGCTGCTGATAGGGCTGGCAGACAAGAAACAAGGCAGATATTGGTTAAGGTCTCTCTTCAGTGCCACCCTGGACTCAAAAAAAAAGAAAAAAAAAGTAATCATTTCTTGTTTATAAATGAAACATTGCTCTGGGAACAGCCATGCTTCCTCTCAAAAAAAAAGTACAGGGAAGGTGGAAGCAAGAATGAGCTAGTCGGGAAGAATATGGAGACGTTGCCCAAGCATGGGGGATTAAATTAGGAAAGCCAAACTGAAACCTGCACACCGGGCTGCGAGTGCCAATGGAGAAGAGTGGTTATACCCCTTTGCTCCAGAGGTGGCCCCAAGTGCTGAGTACTGTGCCCAGTTCTGAGCTCCCCAGTGCACAAAAGACATTGTGGACTCATTTTGGAGTCCTATTACTGTGCACACTAATAGGATGAACAGCAACAGACACAGGTTGCAACAAGGGAAAGTGATTTGATATAAGGGGAAAAAAGTTATAACGAGGGTCATCAAACACTGGCACAGGATGTCCAGAGAGACTGTAAAAACTCCTTCATCAGAGATACCCAAAACTGGACTGGATGCAGTCCTGAGCAACCTGATATGACTCAAAGCTGGCCCTACTTTGAGTAGTGGGTTGGACCAGATGACCTCCAGAGGTAATTTCCAACCTGAATTATCCTATGACATGAAAGTGAAAGGCTTAGTAGAGAAATTAGTCTCCAGTGCCTCACTTTTCACACTGACTGAGCACTAATCAAGAAGCCACAGGAATGGACCTGAGACACTAAGCCTGAGCTCACAGCAGGATTACACAGTGGTACAGGAGGCTCACCTGGCTGTTGTCGCCCACCAACAGAACCTGAAGAGACAAGGGGAAAAATAAAGTAAATTTACCACCACATAATTTTCTCAGCTCAAGATCAGCTTTATATTGCCTTCGCATCTCACCTAAGAAATGCATCTTTTCTGGAAGAAAGCCCTGTAGGGGTTAGGGAGGGAAAATACGGGTGTCCACCACCCAGAGACCCCAGATGAGTAGTACCCGCATGAGGCAGGCCTGGGGGAGCACAGAGGAACTTCCCATCGCTAGCTAGACCATTCTCAAATGGTCTTTCTTTTCCAAGGCTTTTGCCTCCTCCTTAAGCTCTGCACCGCAAAGGGCCTGGAAGAGGCTCAGCTCGTTTACCTGAGGCAACACGAAGTCACTCCCAGACTCAGCTAAGAGGGTGCCAAGGGAGAAGATTAATTTCATTTTGGGGGTGAAGCACTTCTGGGTCCCCCACAGCACAATGCTACCCTCTGAATTTAGGTTTCAGGTGTGGCACGAAGATTTGGTGAGGGTTTCTGCAGCCAGAGACACACCAGGGACACCGACCAGGGGAGCAGTGCTCCAGGAGCTGGGTCAGGTATGTCGGCAGTGTAAGACTAGGACTCCCCATCCATAATTAGCCCAGTCTCCTCAGCGCTCTGGGCTCTAACTAGCTGCCAGCCAAGAGGCTGCAGTACCTGCCCACAGTGTCATCCCAGTCCTATGAGAAAGAGTGGGCTGATTTTCAAAGCGGGCTCACCTCTAACATTCTTGCAGGCAAGATTACACTCCTCTTCCCGTAAGTAGTTATTCTTGTTGGGCTTGCAGCCGCCAAAAATGAACTCCTCACACTGCTGAAGGCTCGGGTTGTAAAACCAACGTGGAAAAGATCCCCGACACCAACCCACCTTCTTAGGAGTCAAACAATGCTCTATCGAGGAAGTTAACACAAAAGGCTCTGGTTAGCTTGCTTTGCCTTCACATATACAAAGGAGAAAATCTTCCAAAGGGAAGTTTTTCAACAGTGGGGACACTTGTCTGAAATATTTATAAAATCTTGAGCAGCATGGAGAAGGTGAGTAGTGAATCATGATATATATTTTCTTATATGAAAGGCAGGGTCACAAAATCAAATTAGAAGGTGTCACATCCATAAAACAAAAGGAGCCGCTTCTCCACACAGCACATAGTTAAGCCGTGAAACTCCTTGCTTCATGATGTGACTACTGTGCAAAGATTACATGAGGTCAAAAAGGGATTCATCCATGGCTATTAAACACAAAGACACCATCTTCACTGCAAGTTCCCTGGGGACTAGCCAAGCATAGCAGGGATTTACTGATAGCATGTTATGTTCTTGTACTCTTTCCAAAGTATCAACCTCTGGACACTGTTGGATGCAGTGTACTGGATTTTGGACAGACCATTAGAGTCACATGACATGGCTGTTCTTATATTTTTATAGTACCTGTGTTAGGAGGAGAAATTCCCTGCTTAGCTGCTAGTCAACCATTTGTCCAAGAACTCCTTCCTCCTAATGCACTTGTAAAGATGAACATTTTGATCAGTAAACACGGCCATTAAAGTAAAACATATAAATAAAGCCAGGGACACTTTGAATGTCAGTGCAGATGGCTCCACCTATCCTGTGGCTTAAGGGAATTAGGGCTTTCATGGCAAAACCATGGAGTCAACAAGATCTCCAGGTTCTCCTGCCTTACACCCTCAGCTGCACCCCGGGCTTCAGCCACTCTGGTGTCACCCAGCAGAGGGCAATGACATGCAGAGAGGTTGGGGTTATTGCAGGCCACCCCTTCTGCATGAGAATGCGAAAACCCTGAACTAGACTGCTATGACTGTGGAGACCTTCCACTACTGGTCAGGTGCAGGCTTCTACTGGGAAAAGTTGACATACAAGTCAAGTCTGGTCTCTTAGTTGTGCTCTTTTCCCATCGACCCCTCTGAGATGAGCACCAGTGATGCCACAGCAGCACCCAGGCTTGGGGACTCCAGCTAGACATCCGCGGGCTCAGGCTCACCTTCAGTCTGCTCAGAATTCAGCACCATGATGGTGACGTTGGTGAAGTCTTGCTGTTGTGCAGTGTCCGTGACAGTAAGCTGGAAGACGTAAGTCCCCACCTGTAGGTTGGAGATTTCTACCTGGTCTTCTTCGTGCTTCTGAGAATGCAAAAGAAAGGCTTATGCAGAAGAAAGTACATCGAATGAGGGAGGGAGTGAAGCCATGCAAGGCCCATGTTCCTGCACTAGGAAGAAAGGAGCTTGGCTGGAAACCCCCAAGCAGAAGTCTCAGAATGTCTCAGTGCTATACAGTCCCCCCAAATCCATGGGCTGGTACCCAGCTGGAATTGCTGAGAGAAAGAATATCACAAGCCTAATTAGATCTTTCATATTTTGGGACATTATGAAGACACAAAGGAAAATAAAAAGCTTTGGAGAGGACTGAAATACCTGCAGTTTTTATTTTACTTTTTTAAAAATAAAGCCCATTAAGAATCATTTACTTAGCACATAGGGAATACGCTAAGTATATTTAAGAACTATATACTCTTTTATTTTGAATATGACAAGTATATTTAGTTTTAGAGATGGAAACAAGTGCCTATTTCTTTGCCTGCTGAGAGGTTTCTAAAAGAGAGTGAATTATTTTGTCAGAATAGAAAGCTGTGATATTATTGACACAAACTTTTTCCCTGTATTTGTTAACAGCACTGGGCCTCCATTTCAATGCTATCTGCCTTTTTGGTTAGGTTTCAAGAGAACACAGTGTTGCCATATATCATCTTAATGTAGTTAACACAGCATAATACTAGAGGACCTTCCCCCCCCTGCCCCGTAAGTTGCTTTGGTTTGGCTAGGGGGAAGAGAAAAGGGAATGAGCATTTCCAGAATCCCACAGCCCCCTCAGCACCCTAGAGCTAGTCATTGCCAGTCTTCAAAATCAGCTGTAGGCCTGATGCACTCATTTGCTAATTCTTCCAAAAGGTGCCACAAGAGATCCATATGAACTCCAAGGCTTTCAAGAGCATTTTGCAGAAGTTTAACAGTAATCATTTGCTCTTCTAAAGCCACAGTTCTCTTTTAACATCTACAAGATAGGTAGTGTTCACACCCCAGAGATCTTGGAGCCAGTCAGGAGACATGACTTCTGCTCCAGCTCAGATAAAATAGGAGGAGGAACCTATGCTCTAAAGAGAGGCAAAGTCCAGGAAAAAACCCAGGAGAACAGAAGCAGAGTCTGAAACTGGATTACTCAGAGCCAGAGGAGGAGAAGCACCAAAGTGGAGCAGAGCAAAACTAACTGAACTACAGCAGCTTGGGAGCAGAGGCAGCTCTCGCACTGAAGCTGCTGCCCTCATGGGTGCTCCCACCCAGGCAGATCAGGTGTTGCTCAGGAAGGTTTGAGATGGCATCCTGGTGCAGGAAGCCCGAGATCTGATGAGGCCAAGAAATGCCACATCCCAGTAGTGTGCGAGAGGGTGGAGGCAACTACGAGGAGTGCTCCATAGCTTTTGGGGACAGGCTCGTGGGTGGACTGGCTTGAGGAGGGAAGGACAAGGTGACCTCTAAGTCAGTGACTGTGAGAGCCCAGCCTAGCGTAGACCACAAGTAACAGTGAGCAAGCTGCTTCTTTCCTGCAGCTCCCTACCTTCATCTCCACGGAGGGGTCGCCGAGGACCTGTTTCCATTCATAGCTGACTATCCCTCGGTCATCCGTGCTCTCTGTGCCTCTCAGCATCACTGGCTCCCCCGGCTGTACCCTCATGTCCCTGCCAGTGCGGGCTATTGGAGGATGGTCATCTGCAGAAGAAATGCAAAGCAAGGCTTGGGTAAGAGGCCGAAGGGTCCAGTCCTTGTCTCCATTACAGGAAGACAAGGGGAGGGGGATTCTTCCAGGCTAAATCAATACAGACTTCAGCCACTGAAAGGAAAACACTTTTATATAGCTGTACTTGCAGCTGAGCAAGCAACAGGCAATCAATACCGTTATTACTGGCCTCACTAATTTAGTAACTCCGCAACCCACTCCGGCAGTGCCTTTGAGCCAGTTGGCTCCCTGGCCACTTCTGCCCACAGGAACCACCATAAGAGGGTGTCCCTGTGGCTACAGCCATTGTGCTTCTGACCGTCGGACCACATCCTCGCAAAACAGCACAGAGCAATCTCCACCCTCCACTTAGGGAGATGACCTGATGTGGGTGTTGAAGAATGTGGAACTGACTCTCATCATTCCTACCACCATCTCTAAGCACTATGTTAGCATACTTAACCAGAGCTACACAACGCGGGATTTGGATTGAAAATATCCCTCCTCCACCTCATCTTCCACTCCACTCTCTGACATGCATGCCTTCAAAAAAGCACACACAAATGCCATTCACAAGATGACTATTTTTATGCCATTCCATGGATTAGCTTACTAGCAGCCTCCACAACCCATTAAATGCTTTTCCAGACTGTAAGAGATGAAAATTGATCCCTGCCCATGCCAGCAAGAACAGCCTATACAATGACACCATTGAGCCTGACTCATAACTCCTTTCAGCCTGAAGGTCTCTGACCGCAGGCTTCCTGCATAGCTCAGCCCATAAAACTCCACCTGGCAGCGCCTGTACCAAGTCCAAGACTCAATATTCAAGTTCAACTTGAGCCTTTTGTGAAGGCATCGATCGTCACTTATAAACTAGATATAAATCACTCTACCAGTACACTGTTAGCTCGCCTGTGACTGAAGAAGAGGATTAGTGCCCAAACCCCTTAGAAAACTACTCCGTCAGCTGATTACTTTCACTGTTGTAGATTTGCTCCTGATTTCCTGTTTGAGTGTTTCTGGATTCAGGTCCCAGCTGCCGACTCTTGCTAGAGCCTACCGAAGAGACCTTTAATATAAGGCATATATACAAACAAACCTGACATTCAAAACAAGCTACTTACAAGTTCTTTAATCACTAAATTCAGTAGGATAGAGGGCCTTGCAGCACGTATTCCAGATCAGTTACCACAAATCCACCCAGAATCTTCTATTTTCTAGTATCTTTTACCAAATGAAGACATATTCCTTCTATCCTGTTCTTACAAATGCTGCTGCCACCAGAAAGCCACACGTGAAATAAACCTTCCCTTGTTTACACGTTCAAGCATTGTGCTCAGCCTGTTCGGCTGCAGAATTGGGGAGGGTATGTGCGTGCCAGCCCTGTGAGGTTCCCCCCGCAGGCTGCACCCCAACTGTAGCCCTGCAGCTTGCCTCCCTCACGCCGGGCTGATGGGGCTGTGGTTTTACTGTATAAGAGGTCAGCCTCTTCTAGCTTGTGCAGCGGCAGGGCTTCTGGTTACGTGTATCGCACCGGTCTGTGTGCTCTCTGCGATCTGTCACTGGTTTTATCTTTTATTCCATCTTTTCATTTAAGTATTGGGTGGGAACAATACGAGATCAAGCTCATATCATTGAGCTTGATCCACCTACCAAAACAGGCAGAGGATACCCAGCTGGAGTGAAAGAGGCCAGGAAGACACCACCTGCATCACAAGCAGAGATGCCCACCCTGTGTCCCTTCAGCGCTGGGTGAGGCATACCTCCCTGCCGCTCCTTCCTCAGGGCTGCATCCCAGAGTGATGGGTCCTGTCTCAATCAGGCACAAGGACTGCTGAAAGACACCAAGCAGGGCCAGGAGAGCCTGGCACCTCTTGGTTTTGAGCAGGGCCAATAGAACAAATAAATGGAGTTTTGCCTTATTTTCAAGTGGTCTTGCCACGAGAACGAAAAGTCGTTGCTTTTGCCATAGGTGAACGCAATGACTGGAGCTGGCAACATCTTCCAAACCTTCCAGACAGGAAAAAACAGCCCCACAACCACCTTGTATGCAGCACTACAAGCTCTGAAAAGGGGGCACATTCCTGCCATTCCTTACAGGCAAACACCATGACCCCGCCAGGGAGAAGAGCATCCTGCTCCCCGCCACCCTCCTGCCAGGCTGAGCCCAGTAGGTGGGTACGATTGCACAAGGGAAAGACCAGTTCTTCAGCACCGCAGAGGCCGGTCATTAACTCACAACAACTACAAATCGCGTTTTTAACTTGTCATTTTTAAGCATGTATGCGTAAAAAAAAGAAATTGCAGGACACATTTCTCCACAGGTCAATTTAGTTACTTTGGGTTGTGGATTGCACGGTGAAGTAAAGGCTTAGTTCTGATCAATGCGTCAGCTACCTCTCCAGATCCCATCTCTGATCAGTGAAATTCCCCAACCCTGCTCACCTCTGGAAAAACAGTGAGAGGATTTGCTTATGTGAGGTGACTGCGAAGGAGGAACTCCCACTAAAAATGAAGGACTTCACTCTCCAGTCTCTCCCCTTTCTCCTTAGGACATCTGAAAGCTCAGTGACTTTGGAGTATTTCTGCTGCACTGACTACATGAAGCCTTCAGTGACAACATGGCTGTTCTCCACCTGAGCTTCATAATATACTTCAGAGTTTCAAAAAAACTGCTCGTAGAAGGGAGATTCTCCATTCGGTTTGTTTTGCTCTGAAAGTCTGTTTGAAAAATGAAAGTTACCTTTGTTATAATGCTCTTCTGACTATGGAAAGTTTCTGCTGTAAAACTCTGTAATTAACAGGGAGATTAAAGCTTTACGATGCTGCTCTGTGTCGTGCCCTTTACTGTGGAACACCAGCTCCTGGAGCCACATCATTAAGTGACAACTTCCACTTCCATTTATAAAATACATAGGAAAGGGAAGTATCTTTTCTTTATGATCCCAGAGAAAAGCTTGGTAGAGTAAATCCAAAATGCTTAAAACCAAATTTTTATGGCTCACAGTGTATTCATGCCTCAATCTCTGTATTTTGCTTTTTAAAAAATTTCATCTAATTTTAAGGCTTACGCAGTCAGTGGTTTGTCTGGCTTCACCTCTAACAATGAGTAAACTTGAACCAAAGTTGATGGGGGAACAGGAATCTAAAAGATATTAAATTCCTACAAGGGCTGCAAAAATAAGCATCTAGGTGGGGGGAGAGACCCCACTAGGGACCTCGCCGTATGAACATGCAGGCACCAGTGAAATCCCGCAGCAGAAAGCATTTGCAAAGCTCCCAGTTTGGGGATTTCTCTTTTGGAGCTCAAATACCAGCTCTTGCCCTCGAGACACAAATTCACAGAAAACCAGATTTCCTCCATTCCAGCGCTCACGCAGATGCCCCCTGAGTACGTGAGACTATAAAGCAATGCTTGAAAATAGCTCAGAATGATTTGAGGTTGCCACTAGAAAGAGCTGGAAAGCTTTCTCATGGTCGCTGAGGGGCTCTCACAGCCTGCTGTTGTCCGCAGCTTACAAATGAGATGAGTGCGGCTTGCGCTGGGGACACTGAGGCACAGCGAAGGGAAGGACCTCGCTGGGGACAAAAGCCACTGCTCAAAGCCACTGGGCAGGCCAGTAGCAGAGACAGGAGCAGAAATGAGGCCACCCAAATTCCAGCGTCCATGAGACACGCAACCTCAGAGATTTCAAGCGTCAGAAGCCAGCTGAGCCTGCCTGCTGCAAAAGCAGGTGGGCAGAGGCGGGCAGCAGTCTCACCCATTGACACTCGAAAACTCGCCATAGTAACAGGCAAAGGTAAGGAAGGAGAATGCTGCTGCCACAGTGTTAATTTGCCTGAGGCAGGGGAGAGGGAGAAGGGAACAAGGAAATGCAACATATTGACTGGAGAAAGAGAAATACAGGCTCTTTCTGTAGGGATTCATCCTGGCTGGGCAGCAAATACAGTCACGATAAAGCCCTATAGTTTTCCAACAACTTATGCAGAGCCAAGCAGCTCTCAGTATTACTTTCTAGAGGTATCCATAGTGGTTTGTAAGGGGTGCGCGCAGCAGGTCAACTTAACCTCTCTAAAAGAATACAGCATGACTGAAAGGATTATATTTTCAGATTAATGCAATCTGCTGCTGCCCCAGGCTCCTTCCATCCTTCCTCAGGGTGTGAGAAACCAGTCTGATTTGCTTTAGCGGGCAGAGGGAAAGAGTTTCCCACGGGTCTTCGTGCCATTTTAGTAAAGATCAGTTTGTTACCCCAGTCTCCTTAGATATCTCCAGAGCCACGATGTGAGGTAGCCACAATATGCAACACTTCAGTAAATTCTGCATGACAAACAGTAGTTTCACAGTGCGTGACAGCTGCTCATCACCTGCTCTGAGCAGGAAGCTGGACTGGCTGGTCTCTGAGGGTCCTGCCAGTATACATTAGCCTCTGAATCTGTGATGCGGGTCCTGAACATGCGATTCCCCCTCTCCTGGCCTGAGCTGGGCGCTGGAGGACGAGCAGCTGGCTCAGGGCTGAGCAGCATCAGCCAAGGACACATCAGTGACGGGACCTGTCTCAGCCCCGGACGGGATCCCAGCACCGCTCATTGTAGTTGCACTGTGCCTCCAGAGTGGAAACCAGCGCGGGACCAAACATTTGAAGATGGATGACCTTCAGACTTGGGGAGCTCTCCTTTTTGAATGCATTACCGAAGTTTTAACCTGCAAATCTCTCTCCATGGTGAAGCAGGAGCAGACCCATCCTGAACCCGCCGGGTTCCCCAGCGCTTCCCATCTCCCACTCACAAGCCCCAAATTCAACCGGAGGAGAGTGTCACCGAGCATTTCACAACCACCACAAAAGGTTCAGTTCAAGAAACGGACAAAGGTTCAGGGAGGTTATTTTCCAGTTTCACACCCAGAACTGGTTTGCCTAGACCAGAATAAGCTCGGGGTAGTTACTTAAACACTGGGCTCCATTATTACCAATAAAGTGCATGGTGAGCCTGCCCCTCCCGAATGAGCCAGGCAGAAAACTCGCACCAAAGTTCAGGCTGGGGAATCATTTAAGAGGATAGTGCCTTTTAACAATAACATCAGAGACTTTGAGCTGTACGTTAGCTGGAACAGGCGAGAGACAGAGCCAAGCTGTCGTCACCAGCTTATACAGGACTCAGAAGCTCTTGATCTCCAAAATACTGAAAATACACTCAGATGATCTGCAGGAGCTAGATTTCAGCTGTATTCATTGTTGCCTGTACCCACAGGTTTTTCTGAAGTCATAAAACAGTAAGAGTGGCTGCAGTGGGTAAGAGCAAGGGTGCCTCTGTCCCTGTGTTCAGTTTCCAAATCTCGCTGTGGATGCTCGAGCAAGAGCAAGAACATGTAAGCATACACAGTGCTTCCCCCGTAATACTCTCCCAGCTTTCAGCTACTTCCATCAGGCTCAGGTAACAATCCAAGATTACATTTGCCCACTCAACAGCCCCCAGCTGCACTCTCAAGTGTTATCTGGTCTCCTCCTGAACAGATATAAACCTCTTAATTCAACAGGTCTGCTCCCTCTAGTAGTAGTGTGGGTCTTGCAACGTATGGCTTTTTTGTTTAATGTCCCCCACTGGGATGACTAAATATATATTTCACTACTCACTAGAAAAAACACGCTTTTAATCCTCATTATTGCAGAGGACGTCTGAAGGTTGCCGCATGGGCATACCCTAAAGGCTCCTAGGACACCTGACAGCAGCAGATAAAGGAAAGGGATGGATGACAAAGCATATAAGATTCCTGCAGACCTTTAGAGCCCAGCCTCAGGGGGCTGACAATAACCTGGGCTCCAGAGCAGCCCGAGAGCTTCACATTTTAACAGCGATACAGCACAACAGAGGCAAGACTAGACAGTTTTGTCTCCAGTGCAAAACCTGGGCCAAGATTTCTTGCCTATAAACATTTGGGAGGAAAACCTGACATGCCGAAAACAGCTTCCTTAACACTTGGTTCACCTGGCCCCTTCAGGCATCCTCCAAAGGTCTGGTAGCAAAAATGTCGTAGAGCTTCCTTATGCTGCCAGGTGGACATGCTCAGTGCCCAGGGGCTCCTTCATTTGGCCTCCTGCACCTGCGCCTTCGCACCCTTCCCCAGTCCCCCTCGGTGGCAGCCAGGCACCCACCTTCCTGCCCAGACAGTCCCGGTCCTCCTGCATGGACCCAATTCCAGCATGGCGGCTGGCGGGGCTTAGGGTTTTGTTTTGGATTTGTTTGTCTGGATCTGAACCAAAATCGAGATCTGCATTCTTAAGTGTTCCATCAACTGCTGTGGAGAGGAGGGCCCAGCTCGTATGGTGTCATTTAGCCCTTGTTATTATTTGCTATTTTTCCAGTAAAATAACTCCTTTTCAGCTCTGGATTAATAAATAGTAATAGTCCTTAGTCTCCTTTCCTGCCAGCCCTTCGATGTCATTCAAGGTGATTTGGAAAGCTTTTGGTATCAGTCAAAAATTTGGTATCACATAAAAATTTAGGAGAGGAGGGAAACGCGTTTCCCATGGAAGCATAGCATTAACATTGCAGCCTGATCCAACCACGAAGTAGCGAGCTTCCCAGTGTCTGTCGCTACAGCTGGAGACCTGCCCAGCACCCTGCACCCTCCGAGAGTGCAAACACGGGGTGTAGAAGGGACCGAGCCCTTCCTACACCCGCAGCAGTATCGTGGCGCAAGCCCCACGTGAGCGAGGAGGGGCATGCCCGCCTCGGCAGGCAGAGTATCCCTAACAGCATTTCTGGCATGTTTTTCACTTCTCACTGATAAGCCCTCCTGGGTCTTCATGCTCCACCGCAGCCATCCCATCATCTGTGAAAGCAGCATTAGGGATGGGCTGCAAGGCAGCACCTGCATATCGGTGTCCGAGGTGCTCCAGCTAGGTGCCACGGAGTGGCAAACACAGCCCTGCTGGTGGCACAGAGAGCTCAGTGACCCAGGGACACTTTCTAGAGACCCGCACACATGCGATGCCAGGCCCTGTGACCAGCCCAGGGAGGAGGGGGCTGCAGTCTCCTTGTATGGGGCGCTGGTCCACAGAGGTGAAGAGACTGAATTGCTCAACACTACATTGTATTTTAATCTAATCTTGTGAAATCAGGATGTACTGGAGATGATGCAGTCCCTTTTCCTCCTACAACAAAGCAGGTAGGAGTTCAGACAGCTGCCAGCATGCCACATCCAGTCCTGGAGATGTGGGCTTCAGTTCCTCACTAACTGCAGCTCCCGTGGAAAGGATTTTGAGCCTGGAATGGAGACGCAGGACAACTACTGCAACAGTAAGATAGAGATTTACCAAAGGCCCTAAAATGGGGTGGGAAGCAACTAGCAGGGACAGACGACGGGAGAACCACTTCTGCCACATCGCTGCTCAAACCAGCGACACCCAAGGGCTGCTCCAGAGGAGCTGTGCCCTCCTCCGAAATCCCTGCACTGCTACTTAGGATGGACAGAAGTGGCCAGTGTGGGGTTTGGTGCCATTTCGCACCTCCAGCACCTACAAGGCTTGCAGGCTGGCACACCGCAGCAGAAGATCAAAGACCTATTCATCTCACACAGTCCAGCCTAAGATCATGCACCCGCCTGGCTGCTCCCCTTTGTCATCTTCACAGATCCTTTCTGTCCCCACCATAGGTGGGCTGGGAGGGGGCATGAAGAGGATTACCCGTGCAGCTATCCCCTAACAGCCCTGCCTATGCATCAACATATAATAAGCTGGTTATGGTTGCCAAAGACCCAGCCAGGCTAGAGGCCTTGTTAGGCTTCGTCCAAAACACCGAAGAGGGAGGTACAAGGAGGAATTGCCACGTTTTCCAGGTTTCTGAACACACTGCATTTCTTTGGAGACAGCAGAGCGCATGGCAAGCGGCCAGCTCCGGATTAGTTTGTTTTCCACCTGGTTTTCTGGGTCCAGGTGCAATCTTTCAAAGCAGGGAACCAGGGATTGGAGAAGAGAAACCCACCTCCAAAGGGGGAGTTTTCTAATCACACCCCCCCCCCCCCCCCCAAGCTGCTCCCTCTCCCTCGCAGCAAGGACCAGCCCCAACAAGCAGAGCGACACCGAGACACCTCACCATGCAGGCTGCTGCTCACAAGATTCAGGCTGTGGCAAAATGAAAGGTATGTAAGTGGATTGCATTCTGCCTCCAGCCCCTGAGCAATTAAAAGATTAATGCAGCCCTTTAAAATGCGGTGGTGGGTAGATTTTTAGAGGATTTCACTTTCCAACCTCAAAGGCTGGGGGGAGGGAGAAGAAAAACAATACCTTTTTCTCTACATTGTCAAGTATCAAAAACTCAGCCTGCATTTGGTAAACACTCGCTCCACACGCTTCAAATAGGTTAGAGAATGATTCCCTCTCCATTTACTAATAGGTAAACTGAGGCACAGATCTTAAATGAGTTCATCAAAGTTAGGGAAAACCTTTGCGGCAGAGGTGCATATAGAAGCCCCATCTTTAACACTGCTTTATCCCAACTATTTGGCAGCACAGCTGCACAAATGACAGCTGGAGGAGCTGGCACCAGTGGCCATTAGTGCTCTTCCAGCCCCAGTTTGCACAGATCCATTATGGGCACCTTACCACCAGATCCGTGATCCTTCATTGCCAGGTAGGAATCATACACGTCCTTCCTCAAGAAGTTGAGAAAGCCGATCTTCCTGGCAAACCTGCAGACGAAAGCCTGCTCGTAGAGGCAGTTGAGGAGAAAGCAGCCCTGGATGTGGTCTTCTGTGTTCGGGACCTGCTCCACGAGAGCCAGGTTACAAGTGGGGTCCTTACAGCAGGCTCTCACGCAGTCCCTGCTCCGATGGACCATGGGAGATGACAAGAAGGTGGCTCCATTCTGGACAGAGGCGTCCGTATCCAGCACCCAATCTGGCATCCCTGCTGTAAAGTCCTCCAGGCACGTTTCACCGAATGGTTTTTTCTCCTGGCCTTCACCAAAGTCCACCGCCAGCACCAAGCAGACCCAGAGCACAAACCATGGACCTGGACCCCCTCTGGCCATCTTGGTGCCCCAATCCTCACCGCCTTGAGACCTTAATCCTTTCCTAAAGGAAGGGAGAAGATAGGTGAAGCTAAGAGGGGTGGTGTCCAGGTACATGCCACCCTAGGGTGAGCAAGGACCCGGAGCACGGCCAAGGCTGCGCTCCGGGTCCCCGCTCGCCCTGGGGTGGCCAATGTGTCCCCCTACCCTGCAACTCATCCACAGGCATGCGCTCTCAGCCCCCCACCTGCGCGGTCTCAGGTGAAACCGATGCTGGGAGCGGGGTGTCCCCCTTGTCCCCCCCGCTCCTTCACCCCTCAGGTGTGCCTTCAGCTGCGTCCAGTGGAGACAAAGGCACGGAGAGTACAGGAAGTGAAAACCAACTCCCTGAGAGAGGAAAAAAAATCGAGTCACTCCCCTGCGTGCTGAATTGCGTAAGAGGAAGGGGAGGAGAGCCGGGCTGATACCATCTTCCACTCCTCTGGCGAAGGGAGCCCAAGCTCCCTCCCGTGGGAGCCCAGGGCGGTACTCTCGCTCGCACAGGTGCAAGGGCACCCACTCCGGATGAGCATCCCACCAGCCGGGTGCTTGCTGCATCCCCGTGCTTAGGGTGCTTGGAAGGAACTGAAAGCTGGAGAGCGTGCGGCCTGTGTCCTCCAGTGGTAGCCCTCGCGCCCCGGTGCGGCCAGCTTCGGGGCACGGAGCACCATTAGCCCAGGTCTTGCTAACCCAAATGAGTCAACCTTGCAGCCGCATCTACAGCACCCACTGCCATCGCTGCTGCAAGAGGTTTCGTGCTTAGTGCAGGCATCTCGAAATCATGAATTCCCTGCTCTTGGGACACAATATTCCTCTTGAGTGAAAGCACTTGGTAGCATGCTTGGAGGCTGCCCGCGTGGTGGGCAGTGAAAATTTTTGGTTATCGCTCCCCACTGATGAGCAACATTTCACTACTCTCCTTAATCTCACACAGATCAGTTGCGGTCTGTTTATAGTGCCCTTGCCTTGCAAGACGATGCTGTTTGGAGCCACGGGAACACAAAGGCTGCCTGATATAACTTCCACGTATTTTCTGCCTTCCTGCTTCTACTTGCAGATCCGTGATCAAATTCCTCTGTTCAACAGATACACCGGTGTCATCCACCCCCTCTGTCTGTAAACAGTCCTAAAGCCCCTGGGTAAACTGTTCTTATCCCTCTGTCGTAATCCTTAGGAGAGCAGGGAGTAATTTGCTTGGACATTATTTGTAATGAAATGCTGCATCACTTAAAACAACAGCAGCAAATGTGAGATGGTATTGAGTGGTATATCTTCAAAAAGAGATGGTGAGCAGCAGCTATGCCTTGAAGAGCAACTGGCTTTGCGGTTTTGGGGACCATTCTGGTGTTCAGCGTTTCAGTTCTTGCTGCTTCTTTCTGTAGCTCTGATCCAGCCTCATGTATCCTCACGGGATTTATTGAGAGTCCTTAGACATATGTTTCCCCCTCCTGGCTGTCACAGACAAACACTATGGGAACGTAATGTTGTGGGAATATTATTTTTCAATACCTCTCATGACTTTCTATGGCCTGATGCTGACATTTGTGTATAGTACTGACTTCTGTTTGGAAAAGGGAATTTCTTTGATCTGGCTGTGGTACGGTATTAAAAAAAGTGGAGGCAAAGCCTAAACCATGAAAATAGATGGTAGGGCAGTAGGAAACATGTACATCTGCAGAGCAGAGAGATATTTGTTTTCTTTATTTGCTGTACGAATCTTTGTCAGAAGCAGCATGGGTGTCTCCCACTCCACACTCAGACCCCATCTCCATACCAGGTCTTTAGGACCCGCCTGCAGACCGTGCCAGCGGTAAAGGGAGAGCTGGCCTCGCTGTCCTGCACGTCTTCTAAATAAACGCAGGAGAAATAAACACGACAACAAGGTTGTCGTCTTCTTTTATTCTGCCCTGCCTGAGGTACTCTGCTGGGGCGTCTCTCTTGTATTTAACGTGGAGAAGACTTTTTCCTGGATAAATATTTAAAGCCTTCACTCTGGACCCGTGGGATACTCAGCGCAGTTCCCCGACACAGGAGTGTGCTGCTCAGGGAGCAGCTGGCTCTGTCCCCTTCGCAAACCAGCGACCGAGCTTGGATCTCCGCGCCGGCAGAACTGCCCCTAAACAGTCTGGTTTGCTATTTTTGTCTTACTGGCAATAATCCAATCTACCTCAGCAGTAGTGTTGTGTAACAAAATCTCTGTCAAGGGTTTCCTGTGAACCTGAAGGACATGACGTCTCTTCTGCTTGCGCCAGGTAACGTAACTCATACAAACGTAGAGCTGGGAGGACTCCTGGATTGGCATCTCTGGCCTTTTTTTTTATTTTTAAAATGTTTGTGAAGGGGTGAGCCCCTTCACAAGCTGATCGATCCTAGCCTTAAGAGTAGGGGGTTTTAATAGCTCTTGCTCTCAGCAGAAGGCTGTGCTAATGTCCTGCTGCAAGGTTTTCTGCTGCTCACCCTAAATGTATTTATAGTTACTTTATATTCAGTTTTCTTGTGCAGTATTGTCTTTTCATTTCAAAAGCTTCTCTCCTTTTGTCTTCAGCTGTATTTCTTTTAGTGAAATCATATCTTAACTCAGTCTTCAGTTTGCTAGTGCAAGCAAGCCATGATCTCTCAATCACTTATTTTATGGTAGAGTCTCCATTTCCCAAGTATTTTATCTTCTCTCTCTCTCTGCTGGAAATATGTTGTTGAATACATCTTAGGATCATATTAGCACGTTCATAGGCTCACTGCAGAGCCATCTTATGAACAGTACATGTTTTATGGTTCTTGGTCTTGTTCTCTCTGCCATTTTTCAGCTGATCATTTTTCTGACAATTTCCTAAGTATGTGACCTTACTTTTTATATTTTCTGTATTCTTAAATTTGACTCATTTTTTTTGTGCTTGGCAGATGGGTCTGGCTTGTTTGTTTGACCTGTAAAGATCACATTTTTGGTCCTCCACCGTAGGAGTGATGCATCCCACCTCTGTGCCAGTAGCACAGTTTCTAAATATGCCTGGTTTCTTCTGGAGAGGTTCAGTAATTAAAATTTTAATTGAGATTAGTCCCAAGATCAAGGACTCCTACTAGGAACCTCTCTCTGTTGCAGCAGCTTTCCTTCCAACTCAGTAACCTACTCCTTGCCCTCCTAACTTAGAAATCCCCTCGCAGCCCTCCTCTTCTGCCAAACGAATAATTTCCCATGACTTCCAGTGAGCTGTGTGTTATTTGTATTAGTGCGAAGGGAAAGTAGGGTGTGTGATTTTATGACTTGGGAGTGTTTTTTAAAGGGTCCTGAAACAGTGAGTCATCATTAACGTTTGTCTGTCCTTGACAAGTGTCTGCTCTCAGTCCTGCAATAACTGTTCAGGAGATGACTCAGGGGGGGTAAAGCACACCGTAGGTTAATATTTGACTAAGATTTTAAGAGCTGTTAGACATGCATGGCTCGTAACACACTCGCTGCAGGAGCCTGTGTCACCTGCCTTCTTGTGATCGCTATGGAGATCCCTGCGCCCATCGGGAGGTGGATGCCCACCTTCCAGAAGGAAGTGACCCCAATAGGCAGAAAAATAAGGAAGACTTGGTGCAGGTCCCCTTTGCCCCGCTGCGCAGCCCAGCTCCGTGGCATCACTGCTTGCAGTGACTTCCTGACAGCAGCTTGTCCCACCGGCTGCTGCACATGAATCCATTCTGCTGCACTTTACCTGGGAACCGCTCTGTGTGTAATTAGCGCTTGGGAGGCAGGTTTGCTTGCTTGCTTGTTTTGTTGTATTTGCCTCAGGTTAAACCTCCTGGTGTGGTTTAGGGGCGAGACCCGGATGCAAGTGACGGTACAAAGATGTGGCAAAGGAAGGAGACGGGGAGGGACCTCATCAGGCCATGACTAACCACTGGTCCTGTGGAACGAAGCGAGGGAAAGGATGACAGGCTGCTGAGTCCTCCCAAGAGCCCTTCCCATTGCATCGGGGGCAGCTTTGGGGAAGGGAGTTACAATGAGGGTATATTGTTTCTTTGGGGAAGTTCTTGTGTACAGTCCTGCGTGGCACTGGCTTTTATTTTAATGTTGCTGGTCAAGGTAAACCCTTAAGGGCAGGAGCACTATGAAAGGAAGAAGGGACAATAATGTCGAGACTAGTTACACCAAGAAAGTATCTGCATTTTTGTCTTGTCTATACTAGGCTTTTACAGATAGATAGGTATGGCAATGAAGCTCTTGTGAAGCAAAGAACCTTCAATTTGCAGAATAATTTCAGCATTCCCCATTGAAGTCCCCATAGGCAACTTGAGCTGTTCTTTACAGCGCCTGTGAGTGGAACAGGATCAGCTGTGGGGTTCCCCACAGCCCCTCCTTCTCCATCACTTCCTTCAGTGACTGTTTCCCTGGGAACCTTCTGACTTTCAACACCTTCAGGCCAGCTGCCAGTGTCTCCCGTGAAAGGCTGCTCTCCCCTGTGTCTGTAGATGGCGATTTCCCTGCAGGTGTGAGCAGTACCGTCCCTGCAAGTGTAATTGCACCCTTTCAAGGGGATTGCGTCACAATAAACTTCTTGGTGCAAGAACTACACAGACAGCCTCTGCAAGCCTGAAATGTTGAAAGCAGGCTGGAAAACAAGGAAGATCCCCTTCATCTATTCAGCCAGTGCTTCTCTTGTCTCCAACTCTACCATTCAAGGACTTACTGAAACCTCTGTGCCACACAAAAACACCAATAACGCTTTCAGTGCGGCAGGCCTCTTTCTGTAGGGAAACAGCAAGGCAATACAAGAGGGAGGGCAACAAAACATGGACAGGTTTCAGAGATCCCCAAATAATCCATTTGGCATCTAATTCAAGTTGTCAGCTTCACCTAAGTATTCGATGGGGTGGAGGGGGGGGCTTCCTCCTCAGTGGAGGTGCTTACTTATCCCACTACCTACGGGATGTCCGAGCGTCGACATAGATAAGCAGAATTAATTGCCTAAATAAGGAGAGAGTCCAGGGTTTGCTACTCCTCTGATGTGCTAAAGCAGTAAGTACAAACATTTCTCATTTACCCTTCTCAGCTGCTGATGAGCCACGAGCCTTTACGCTTCACTTGACTGCCAGTAACAGAGGGAGGAGAGAGGGCAGGCAGGCTGGCTCGTCTGACCTCTTGTCTTTATTGCTGAGCCTGTCTCTTTTCTGAGGTGGTGCCAAATAGTGTGAATTTGGGTTGATCAGTCAAATACTAAGTGGAGAAATGTTTTCCTCTCTCGGCATTCTTCCTTCTTGCTGTCTTTTCACTGCCTTATGAAAGGTGAGACTATCGGGGCAGAGGAGTAAGACTGATGACCGATTGCCTGACTGAAGTTACACAGGCTCTTCTCCGCCTGCCGGCGAGAAGGTAGCAGTACTGCCCAGGTGAGAGGTGGGAACTGTGTGAGCTGGGAATGCCTGGCTGCTTCCTTAACTCTCCAGGAGCTGAAGGTGAGAGGACATGATGTGCTCTCCCTCTTCTTGCTAGAGTTCTGGGGCAACAGAGCAGCCTTTTTGGTTTCCGTGCTCCAGTGGAGACACTGGAGGATGAGGAAGTGGATGAGGGATGTCAGGATGCTGGGTGTACCGGGGCTGCTCACTCGGGGCTCTGGACTTTTCAAATCTCCAGCCCTGGCTACATTTTCTGATCTGCACAACTTATTTCTGTGCCTGCTCCTGCTCACAGGAGGATGCAGAACCTCTTTACCTTGTGGTGTCAACAAGGTATGGATACAGTCACCTCTGCTGTCTTCCCTGGTTTAATTTGTGTTAACTACCACGTTTGCAACCACAGGGAAAGTGATTATTTTCTAAAGCAGGTGGAGAGTGGCTTCTGGCTGTCTTGAATGGAAATGTTCCTCTCTAGGCTGGGACTCAAGGGAGAGAGGCCAACCTGGTTCTCTAGAAAGACGAGCTGAGGCCCTGCTGAATTATTGAGCATGTACCGCAGTCATCAACTCGGAGAGAAAGAGAAGCACCAGCTTAGGTCGCAGGTGTGGGATGGAGATTATTAGCTTCAAGAACAGAGGAGCGTAACTGGATCTGCCTCATGCACTTGCTTGCTCTGCTGCCTGGATCAGTGTCACAGCTGCTTGGCACTACAACGCAGATGCTCAGCTTGGTTTGGTGGCCTTCTCTGGGGCCCTAGATGGTCACAAAAACCCAACTCCACAGTATCAAATCCCTCCCTCCTTTCAGAAGCAAAACCTCGCTCCTGGGGCAGGCCTGGAGGAGCAGCAACCCCAGGTCATGCACATGGAAACTGAGGCAGAGTGTTTCAGTCTAACACTCAAACGTGCTGACCACTTTTAAACCCCCTTCATTCACCTGCATAAATGATACGCAGATTTGCAGAGGACACGATCACCAGCAACTGTGGCAGGAGGTCCATTGGAGCTTACGTGTGCTCAGGTCTTGTGAAAAAACAGGTTGGCTAATTAGATGACTTAGTTGCCCAAGTATGTGTTCACTTCTGAAATTTTGGTCCAGGTTGTATGTCCAAGGCTATGAGGAGAGATAATGATGTTGAAAATAAGATCTCATGTCCCAGCCATGTCTGAGATCCCCATGTTGTGCATGTCCCAACAAAATGGTGAATGTCCTTCTGTCCCTTTGGCTACCTGAATCTGCTGTGATGCGAGGAAAAGGACAGGATGTGGTGCAGCATTGTGAAAAGAGCCCTGTGGCCACTTCTTGTTTGGTGGCAGCTGGCACTTACCAGCACTGGCAGGTGGCTGCTGCACCGGTAGGAGATGCTGCCTTGTTCAAAAGAGACTATATCACTTATCCTGTGTGAGGCACCTGATCTTGTGCCTGCAGGAACTTCTACCACACCCTCACAAAGTGGTCTTGCGCACAGTCTTTCTGCTTCTTCCTCTTGCCTTAATCATAGATTAAAATAGTTTATTACTAGAGGAGGCCTACTTTATCTGTAAACATTTATTTCTATATTGCCACCTCCTCATTACAAAGAATTCATGACTAAGCTCATATACGCCAAAGCAGTTTGATGAACATCCTGTAATCCAGCTCATTTTGGTTTACAGCTTTCCTGAGAGGACCTCTGACATTCCCCTCTGAATGTCTTACTCTGCTGTAGGGTGACACTGAGCAGCATGAGGGCACCAGGGACTGCTTATTACTTTGTTGATAGAGTGTGGACGGTGGGGTGAGTCTGCCTGAGGACCTTCTCAGATGTGGCATCTCAGCACGTTGCTCATACTCAAGTGAGGTTACAAGTCCACAGCGGCTCAAGCTGTTTGAAGAGCCCTTAGGGCAGGTTATATTCCCCTTTCCCTCTTCCTCACACCTATCCTGTGACCTCCAGATCTTGTGCTTCATAAATTCAACTATGCTCGCAGAAGATGAAGAAGGCAAACTCCATCTTCCATGCAGAGTTGAACTGGCTCAACGAAGAGCACCAGAGACAGCACAGGGAATGGAGGAAGGGGGCAGCCCCTGCCAGCCCTTCAACTGCTGTAAATTTTTGGACTGACTCAGGCGTGCTAGGTAACTTCTCTTACAAGTCTGGTCCTTTTTCTGTGGTCTTAATGCCAGCCAGTCTGGAATTCCTCAGGACCAAGGAAAATATAGGTTGTTTCCCCCTGTTAAAAAATGTCAGTCCTTGGACAGCAAAATAGAGCACTTGTATTTGGAGACAGGAACTTGACACCTGGCAGTGCGTTTCCTTTGGTCGCGAGTTACCTTGTGAAAATCTGCTCGTGTTGGGCCAGCATCTTAACCTTTGAAAAATCAGTAGTGTTGTAAACACATTACAGGAGGTTCAATGGGTTTTGCAAGGTTTCTAACAGTTACAAATCTCTGACGAATCTGCACTCCCTGAGTATGCTTCTAGCCTCTCACAACATGGATTTTTCTGGGAAATTTTGGTCTAAATAAGACAGTTTTAGGAGTGAGATTAGATACAGCCAAGCAGTGAGGAAAAGTGGGTAAAGCTGCTTAAATTGAATAGCTGACAGCTGTCTGCTGAATAGAAATTTTAGGCTGTCTGAAAAGCAGAGGAGATGATGCCAGTTTCAGGTATACTTTAATACTTCATCTTTCTCTGATGTGGAAGCAAGTTTCAGGATCAGCATTTTCTGGAATTTTCCATCAGAAAAGGCTTTTATTTTTTGCTCAAATTCAGCATGAAAAGAAGGGCTAGAATGGCCCTGCCCATTTTTTTCTATCACCCTGTGTACAAGGTGTTTCTGGCTGGCTGTACCACCATCCCTCTGCGCACAGGAATGTGGCTTTGGCAGGGGGACTGGGTACGACTTCCAGAGGAGACCAGCCCCCCTGCAGACTGCCCCACGCTGCCCAGCAGCAGTTATCAGTGGGAGAAGGGTTGGTCGCATTTCCTTTGGTTTATCTAGCTCTTGGTCTCCAAACTGGAAGTACTTCAGCTGCCAGGAGCAGCAAAGACTTACTTGCTTTTTCCACATAAGTCATGAGACTGGGGTTGTTGGGTCTGCTTCATGATGGAGGCTCTCAGCTGGTTTGTCCGTTCGATAGGGCAGCTCCCTGGGCAGGTCGCTGGAGGGCTCTGAGAATGAATAAAGAAAGAGGTGTGATACAGTGCCTGGAGGGAACGCAGGTGTCCCAGTGCCCTGGCACCCCATAAACACAGCCAGCCTGATTTCTGTTCCTCTGAACAGCGCTGCTCATGCATATCCTTCTAAAATGGCATAGGGCAATAATGCTGCAGACCTTTAACTTGTCTTCCAGTAAGAAAGAGATTGTAAACCAAGCAATGATAATATATAGTATGATAGCGGTTTATGATGCTTCAGCAGGTGAACCTGTTTACCATAAATACTTTTCTGTGGGAAGGAAATAGTCCTATATCCCTAGACAGGCCTTCCCCTGCCGTGTCATCACATCAAATACTGCACCTTTTTTTTTTTCCTTTTTTTTATAATAAGAGCACAGAAATTTTGTTTTATCTCAGAAGCGCCTTGCTCAAATGATCTCAAATTCAGGCCACTGGGATTTCTACAGAATTTTTTGAGAAAGCTGGAATAAATTTACAGATTGTAGAACAATGTAAAATGGGATTGTTCAGTCCAAGTTTGGCTTGCAGTGTCACTGACCGAGTATTCCCACCCTTGTAAAATAGTGGATGTAGTCACCTGACTCCAGACCACTTCTCCGTATCTGTGCTGGGTCCAGTGCTTTAGCCAGAAAATGCCAAAGACACCATTTCAATGGGAGCTAAACCCTGTAGCTGTAGGCAAAGTAGTTTACAGAGGCTCGTGGAGCTTGAACACAGCAGGATTCAATGCATTATGTATGAATCAGCCCTCTGGAATTGCACATGCAGGTAAGTTATGCCTGTAGGAAACGCGTCATTTAAAACCTCCTTCTTCCCCACCTCTTGGAGCTGACTTGCGTTAAATATTAACAGGCTTGGTTCATCAATTCGCTGGTTCACTCGGCTTCTTTTAACAACAGATGTTATTACAACAACAACTCTGCCTACCTCCCTGCTCCTGTCAGCACAGCCGATGGTGAAACCCAAGAATCTGCTGCCGTAACTCTGCCTGCAGAGCCCGGCTGCTGCCCCAGCCGTGTGGCCTCCCTCACCTTCTCCCTGGGATCACCAACGCTGCCCGTCTGTGAGTAGCCTGTGCTCTGAGCTACTAGTTGCAGAGAGGTGTTGGTTAAAGGAGACGGAGAACAGGTGAGTTCCTGCGGTCAGAGGAGGGAAGCGGTGAGCATGGCCAGCGACTCCAGCACACTGCCCCGGGTGACTTTCCAGATGCCGGAGAAACCTGGTGAGGAATCATCACACAGGAAACTGGGCAAGTTAACCATAAAGTACAACCGCAAAGACCTACAGCGCTGGCTGGACCTGGAGGAATGGATCGATACCCAGCTGCAGGAGCTGTACCAATGCCGGGTGAGTAGCTGGGGCAAAGCAGCCCCTCACTCGTCTGGTGAATGGGGCTAGAGGCCCTGGGACTGAAGTTTGCTTGCTCTGCCTTACTGGAAAGAGCTTCTCATTTTCAGTCTTCATTAGGTATCTTGTTGCCACCTGCTACAGCACTCTCTCTGACTGGTGTGTCTGCAGCCAGAGAAGCTTGCACCAATACAATCCAACTAGCTTTAAGCTGCCTGGCCTTGCACCTGCTGAGGGCGGGGTGTAGCTATTGCTCAGCATGAGTAGTAAACCTGGAGAGATGTGCAAACCCAGGATGCCGCTTGTTGCTGAGCTCCGTGTGGTGAGTGGCTTTGCTGCGAGCAGTATCTAAGCTAGCTGGGTTAGAGTTATCAGCGCATCCTTGTTCCTTTTGGTCACAACAGTGTAGCTATAGCTGCTGTTTGAATGAGACACTCCAGATAATGCCGTATCTGTAGCTGCAGAGACTGGACACACTACTGGCAGCAGAGGAAGACAGAAGAAAAAAAATACATGCTCAAATGATGTGTATAGAGATCTTATGCCTTTGTCTTCACAAATTCCCAGAGTGGTCTTCCTTGCCTGAGATTCCTTTTGCACCAGGAAGAGTCACTCCTAAATTCTTCCTGCCTATCTGATAGCTGTCCCGCTAAGAAAGATCCAGGAGTGCCTAGGTCCAGTGCCTGAACGATACCAGTCTTTACTTGAGCTGTTGCAGGGTACATGACATTTTTTCTTCAGGGTGGTGTGACGTTTAAGTCAAGTTCCAGCACTGGCTGGGTACACTGAAATTTTAACCTGGTAGTATCGCTTCTATTCATATTTTGTGCTCAGATGGATGGCACTTACACTGGGACCTTTCAGAAGGGATAGTGCTTTTCCGTGTTTGAGATAATTCCTTTGGAGCGTGATACAGGTGAAAGGACTTGCCCACATTGTACATCATGGTCTTAAACCCATTTAAATATCTTGACAAAGGGTTTTGCTTTTATCTGTAGGGTAATGGCTGATGCAGTAAGAAAACATAGCTTTCTTGACTCACAACCCCGTACATCTTCAACAGAAGACATAGATGGGTTTAACAAATGGTGTAAAACAGCTTATTAGCTTATTCATGTCCTGGGTGCGGACAGACTAAACAAACTGTCAAGTCCCTTCTGCCCTGTTTTTGGTATTTGCACCCCAGCACAGTGTTAAGCACATTTTTGAGATACAAGGAAAAAAGAGCTGATGAGTCTTGATGATCTTAGAGTCTTCCACTCTGAGCATCAGCAGTCTCAAATTGCAATCAACAGTGGAAGTGGACATGTTGGAACAGCTCAGGAAAGGCAATTTTTGTGCTATATGCCATGATGGTACAGAGGAGCTTTTGCCTGCCCTGGGAGAGCTCCAGGCTGATTTTCTGGGCCCAACAGCCATAGAACGATGTCAGCTCCACAGCAGAAGAGCCAAACTTCAGGAACTCTCTCTGAGGCTGTCTTTATTATTGTTGTTGCTATTGTTGTTGTTTATTATTATCATCATCATTATTATCATTTCTGTGTGACTGTTTCCTATGTGATATTTGTGGGAATGTAGTGGGTTCTTATGCCATGTTGGGAGAGAAAAATAGTTAATTTCTGTTTTAATTTGTGCCATATGCAAAGAACATGCAGTAGAAAATGAATATGGAGAAAAAGGTCCTTCCTTCTATCACAAATGCATGGCTTCTCAGAAAATGAGTATATTATTGCTCCTGTTCTGTTAATTAATGTTTTTAGACTTCTCAAACAATTTTATAGCTTGATTAGTAAAAATGACAAAGGATAAAAGCTCATAATCTCTTCAAGACTTAATTCTGATTTTCCAGTTGTTTTCTTTAGTTTATAAAATGATAGTAATAAATTCTCAGCTGTATCTTAGGCCTCTTAATAATGCATTATGAAATATTATATAGTGTACATAGGAGCAGATGTTATCGCTAGACCTAGTCAGACAGGCAAAGTTTGATATCTCTGCAAGGTGCTAGAGTGGCGGTCCTGGTGAGTGAAGGCTGTTCAAAAGAACAGTGGCAGTGACAGTGTCACTTGCCAGCCGTGCCTGCACTGGCATTTAAGGGACTGTCCTTGGGGTGGTAGACCAGTTCAGAGAGCCCTTAGCCTGAGTGTTGAGATCTGCCAGAGATAAGCAAGGAGAATGGCTGCTGCTTTGAGTAACAGACCATCTTGCCCTTTGGGGAATTATTACCATTTTAAAGAGAAAGTTTGAGTTTGTTGGGGGTTTTTTGAGATCCATGAGAAGCACTTAGTACCACCAGTAACATGACCCAAGATGAGGCTCCCTGTGTGCTACTCTTACTTGCTCAAGTCTACAGATGTACACATGTAAAGGTGTCAGAAAAACACGTCAGGTTACTTTATCACTTCGGTTTTTCTGAGAATCAGGAGCTGTTTACTGTCATCAGAGTAGCTGTCCAAAAGGGGTTTTTTTCCCTACTACAAAATCCCAGCAGGCACAAGTGAGAAATCAATCTGTGCCCTTACGGGAACAGATTGCCAGTGGATTGCCTTTGCTAGCACCTCTCCAGCACAACAGGTTTCCCAGCTTCCTGGTGCATCTGGGCCAACCTAAGAGATTTGCTACCAGGAACTACATAACACGAAGCTGTGCCAGGTCAGAGACTGTTAATAGGGTACAACAGGGGGTTACATAGGATCTTTTCAAATAAATATATGTGCCACATTAAATCACTTGTAATTACCCAGGTGTCCAGCAGGTCCTCCTGATCTCCTCTGTGCATTGTGGCAAGACTATTTAGTTAGCCCTGCTAGTCTGGGCTTCCTTGGATCCATCAACTTCCATCACATTGTCTCTTTGTCAGCTTCTTCCTTTGCTCCACCTGCCCTTGGCAGTGCAATGTTCCTCAGTGTCTTCCAGAAACCCGCGTAACAGAGTCAGAATAAACAGCATTGCAGGTGCAAATGCCAGCAAGGTCAGTTCAAACATTGCCTCCTGATACAGATAATCTGAATGTTATGCTATTTACTGTCACGAGGCTTTTTGCAACAAAACTAAGACTCGGGACAATTTTGATTTTCGAGATAATTCCCTGCACATGGAAGCCAGAACACCACCCATACTAGGACGAGAAAGCCATAGGGAGTTCCTACCTGTCTCACCCTCCTGGCCTATTTAGCTTCTTAGCCAGAGACAAAGTCAGGCTGGACCAACACCTGTTGTCTAAAGTCACATGAAAACTATTAAGAAGAAATGCTGTGTGGGTCACAGTACAATATATTTAACTCTGTTTTATTACTTGTCGTCAAGCCAGCTGTGTAACAAAGCTGAACAAAACTTTTCTACTTCCTCTCTGGCTTGGTATCAGAGACTGCTCGGAAAAAGTTTGTGGGGGTTTTTTTCCCAAAAGTATTGCCGTTATTGTTTAATGTTTTACATACACATCCATAAATGCTATCCAGCAATTAGGCACTGCACTGTTTACTCAGTATCCTTATTCTGCTGATTAATATGTTAAAATATCACTACTGTCGTGTTCTCAAAGATTGATTTCGCAAATACACTGGCAGCCACAGCCAGTTTTCCTTACAGTCTTGTAAAGACATGTGGAGCTAAAATGTGTCTGTGACCGTGTTTACAAATGTTTCCAACTAACACCCACATGCGTTACAAGATTATTACTCCAATCACCAAAGCTTGGGGTCTCTCTTACATTAGAGACTATTATATCCCTGTCACGTCTGTTAGAGAAAGTTGACAAAATGTTAAGTTAGGCCTTTCAAAAGTGTAATTGTTTTTCTCTCTGTTACTGCAAAAAGCCTTAGTATAAATATCAACTATGTGAATGTATATAGCCTAAAATGTCCTTGTATTAACTGTGCCTCTCTAGCATTAAGCCTGCTGTATTTCTGTTTGGTGGACGCTTGTGTGCACTCTTCATAGATGTAGGTTGTCCCAGGTTGGCTTACATTGCATTGCGGTTGGCAACTGCAGTTGGATATTCTTGAAAGGGTCTTCTCATGATGGACCATGATCCCTGAGCAGCAGTATCAAGTGTTGAGGTGGGAAGAGATGAAGAATGCGTACGTCAGGATGTGTGGCTGTAGCAGACACCACAGAGGGGGTGGAATCCATGCCCTCTTTATAAGAACCTCCTTATTTTTAGATGATTTATATCTTAACCTCAACTTTGCAGCATGGTTTTATTGTAACTAGTTCATTTGCAGCTGCTCAGTTCTTCAAAGATGGCCTCTAGAGTTCTTGAAGTTTGAAGGTTTATTTATTAACTGTGTATTTTTTTTTTTTTCTTTTTAGCTAAGAGAGGAAACAGAGGCAGCAGCTCCTGAACCGCAAATTGATCTTGAAGATCTCCTGGAGGTCCCTAATGAAGAACAGAAATTAAAACTACAGGTCAGATAGAGGGACTTGGTGACTTGAAGTTAGGGACTTCCTTCATCAAGAGAAGCAGTGGTGTATGGGTTAGAGAATATGTGTATACAGGGTTGCATGCTGCTTCCCCGTGTCTTAGCCTGTCAAATGTAGTAAGATTATATACCCTTTTTGTAGGGAGCGGAGAATAGGTCAACTCAAAATACTAAAATGAATCCTCCTTGGCTTTTAGGAAATCCTCCATGAGTGCTCCAGCCCAACAGAGGTGAGTAAAGCACCATCAATATATACGTTATACTGCACTGTAAGAGTGTGTTCTTTGTTGCTGCTTGGCTGAATAGCCAAGATATTACTGTGCCTAACATGATGCTGAATATCTGCTTAATTCCCAATGGGAGGTGTTTGCCACTTTATTCTGCTGTGTTAGAAAAATACATGTAAATCTACATGGGTGAGCTGAACGCAGAGCAGTGGAGCAAATAAGAGATTATGCTCTACAGCCAAAGGAAGTTCATTCTGTGTTGGACATCCTGAGCTGACCAGGCTGAGCTGCTATTTGGTCCTCAGTGTAGAAAAGCCATAGACTGTGATACAGCTCACATAACCATCTTGCACACTGTTAACTAAACACATTCTTAGCTTAAACCACTCTAGTGTTACGAGTGACAAGAATGTAGGATGGCCCTGAGATTGAATTGGGCAGATAATTGTTGAGCAGTGGCCACATAAGTTAGTTTTACATGTGATTTGTGTTTTTTTTTTTTTTCCCCATGTGAACTTTACAAGTACTGGTTTTGAGTTAGAGAGTTAAAGAAATCCCACAAGCTGTCACAATGTCCAAAGGAGTGGAGCCCAATACTTTGCAGTGTAGTTCATGCATCGCACAGCAATTGCCTTCAGTGCACTGCAGACCTGTGCAAAATGGGGTCCCCCATCACTGCTTCAGTCACGTGCATTGCATGTGAACATTGTGCTTGGACAGCATTCCTCAGTCTCCACATCTTGTCGAGGCTATGTAGCTGTACAGTGATGAACATACAGAAAATGAGATGGATGCATTACTATCCCTGAAATTGAACTCGGCTGTAGCAATCATTACAGATAGTCTCCTAGCAGGGCTTCAGCAGGCAAGGCTGTCAATAGGGAAACGGTTTTCAGAGTGTCTGAATTTCAGATCTTGGGCAAGAACCCCACATTCCCAGGGAGATAACTGAAAAGAGTTTGCTCTACTGATTCATGACCCATGAAAGTAACTTGCAGACAGCATGGTACTTGCTAACTACAAACCAATACTGCTGCCCCATTGGCAAAAGTATGTACTTTCATCCTGGTGATCTTGAATCCAGTCCCCTTGAAAGATCACAACAGCTTATTTGCAGAAAGTGGACAGAGGAAACAAACTGGTTTCCTCTGAAGGGACTGACTGAAAATCCTAGGCATTTACTTCCAGAGCATGCTGTGGCAAGCAACCTCTGATCACGCAAGTGAGGAAGCTGGGCTTCCACACAGCACAAATGGTAACAAGCTGCAATACTTCCAGTGACCTTGCCTAATTACAAGGACATGTAGCTATGTCTTGAGGTGAAGAAAGGCTGCACACTCCTTTTTGGTGATGTTACTTGTCATGCAGAGAGTAAAGTTTGCACTAGTCACATTGACTTCTGCTTGGAATAACCAGCTGGTCCAGTTTATTTCATAGTCTTTGGCTGTGTCAGCAAAGTAGTCAGGGTTTATCTCCATTAACTGCTCATCTATCTGCTCTGCCTACGCTCAACCTCTGCTCTGGGTTATCATTAGTCCTGCGTGTGTTTTGCTCCATCTCTTCTCTGGCAGCCACTTCCTTGTAGAATTGGCACAGCTCCAAGATGATTTGCAATCCACAACATGGAGCTTTACAGGTTCAACAAGAGGGACAGCTTGCTTTGCCCTAGATTGGGAGGGCAGCAGAAGTGGGCAGGAGGTTCTGGTGGCAACAGGAAGCACTGGAACCTAATAGAGGACAACAGCATCCTGAGGTCATCTCAAGGTGGAAGAAGCAGGTATCTGGGATGAAGAGGAGCAGGCTGGCTGCTGGGGAGAAAGTAAACATGGCTGCTCCAGAGGGAGACAGGGGAAGGGAAGCAGAGGGGCTTTTAGACCCTTCTCATCCATCAAAAGGTCTCCTTTCCTAAGCTAAAAGATAGGTTTGCTCAATAGATGTCAAAATTCTGGTTTCTGCTCAACATGAAGGTGAATGTGGAAATAATGCAAGTGCCATAGTACCCTTTGGGCTGGTGAGCACTGGAATTAACATGACATCCTTCTTCAACCAATTCTCATTGTAGGACTTCATTACGGAATTGCTTAGTCGATTGAAAGGTCTCCGGAGGGTCACCAGTCTTCAGAAGAAATGACCTTGCCCATGTGGAACACCCAGCTTTGGTCACAAGGAAACATGCATCTTCCCCACAAAAACCAGGATCAGCAACATCGCTTCAGAATACGTTTAGGACTTACTGTTATTGAGAAACATCACCAAGTTTGTCAACTTTGTACCAGTGGTTTGAAGTCTCCACTCCTTCCAGATCTACGCACACAGCAGGGAGCTAGATTGTGTATTTTCCTGATTCTTAAAGGGCATGTTAACCTGGGGAACAGGACAAGATGTCCTTCCTTTAGTTTCTTCTAGGAATTTCCATGCTGGCTGAGGAGTGCTGAATACAACTCTCAGGAGCTCATCAAGACTTCTTTCTTTCTGTCCACTGCAACAAAAACAAGGCATTGGTTATCATTCATTCATCAACGTGGAAAATCAGTTACTGTTAAGCTGCACCCTGTTTCAGTCTGGCTGGGACCCAGCTGTGATCTCCTGCCTGTTACTGCTGTACCTGACTCTACAGCATTGCACACACTTTGTAAGTCTTATTAAGCCTCTGCTATTCATGAAGGTTGGACAGAAAATACACAGTAGGATGGAAGGAAAATGTTCGAGTGCACCTGGTCTACTTAAGGGGAAGTTAGTGAAACAGCTGCTAAGGCTAATGGAAGAAAGATTGATTTTCCTTTTTTGTGGAATTTAGGACTTAATGATTTGGAAGTGTGTTCTAAAGGCGTAAGGTCTGGGAATGATTTTTTTCGTCATTTAAAAAGATGTTGGAAAAATGCTCATTTTGTATATTAAAATAGAGAAAACCAGCCATGCACTGCTTGCTTTTGCTCTCTTTTTAGACATGAAAGAAAAACTGAAGTGAAAAAATACCTTCTCCCAATTTTGCTGCAGGGAGCATGTCAGAGCGAGTCTTTTGCAGACAGGTAGGTCTTACAAATGAGAAGTGAAGTAGGATGCACTGTCTTGCTGCACAAATTCTTCTGGCTACAACTAATGTGTGGCTGGAAAAATACAGACGAAACTACATCCAGCCTCTCAGCAAGTCAGTAACTTGACACATGTGGCTAGAAAATAAGACAGCAAATGGCGGCTGATTGCTTAGGCAGAGCAGACTCTCACATTATGTTCTGCCCCTGCACTCTCATTCCTGCCACTCAAACACAAGAGATGAGTTGCTGAGTCACATCCAGAGGGGTTCCCATGTACCAGTATGTTCAAGGCTAGCTTTTGAGTACATGTTTTGTCAGACAGGGACAGAAGGGGCTAACTCTGGAACAAAAGGGACATGCAGGTTAGCTAACCAAGACAAGCAAGAACTCTTGGGCTGGACCAGTAATGTCTTAAATACATTAGTCTTTTCATCTTTATCAGTAACAGGGTGATGATTATTACCTTTTGCTTCCCTCCTATTTTCCAGCAGAAGTGTCAGTGAACAAGCTGTGGGCTGTGTACATCTCTCAGAGAGGACAAAATCCAAGCTGCCGTAACAACTGATATAAGGGCTTGCTTCCCTTCATATGCTGTTCATGTATGCGACAGCCTCCTGAAGTTAGCAAGTCATGCAGCTCATACCTTGTCCTAAGGCTGCTTCAAGAGGCTCTAAGCCTCACCCACTAGGTTGGAGAAATGGTCTGTCTTTATCAATCAGGTCCATATATATCTATGGTAGCCATAAGGACATGCCATTTTGGGCTTATTAAAGGGCTAATGGGACATGCCTACCCTCCTGAAATTTCAACTTTGTAAAAGTAAAATAACAAGAACAAAATTAAATCCAGAGCTGCACTGGTTGTAGATCTGCCATTACTCATAGATTGACACCTGCTAAGACTCATGTATCACACCCCTTGAGAAAGGAGAGCAGCGCACTGACAAAGAGCTCTGAGCACTGTTGAAAACGCAGACTAGGTTCAAACAGAAGTTCAGGTGGAAGATCTAGGTGGACAGGCCATGAGCTGAGTGGCCTGAACTAGAGCTGTAATTAGCTGCAGCACAGTAGTGCATAGGAGTCCAGATTAATTACATATACCCTACCAAGAGGCTTTGTTTTATTCTGCTGAGCTGTGACAGCACAAAGACCTGAGATGCCTCTCCTCTGGCCCAAGAGAGAGATTTTCTCCACCCTGGGCATTGTTCTGTATTCCCTCCACATGGAGTGATGCAAAGAGAATTTTTGTCTATGCTTTAAGGCAGACATTGTTAGAACCCAGGAAAAACAGGTTCTTGAAAATCTTGACAGAAGCTCATTCTGCAAGTAGTAGAAAAAGAGTAAGCTGCAGTCCCTATGATGTGTGGTTGGTTCTGATACATAAGGACATCACTACCACATGAGAGCGCTTCAGATGAGCACAGTGTGATCATGGGGAACAAAGCAAGATGTGGACAGTGCTAGATGATTTCTCAGGTCACTGGTGCAAAAGAAAAAGCAAGATAAGGCAATATCAGAGCAACTTCTTTTTGTTTAGTTCTTAAAAGTACTAAATCATGCTTGCTTTTATTTACTTTTTGGCTGTTCTCAGCGTAGACCATAAGGACAGACTAAATTAATTAATTTATTTTTTTTTTTTTTTAAAAATAAACACAAACAGCTTGCAGTTAGCTTTGCTGTTTCTCAGCACCATCACTAGCATAAGGTTGTAATGTTTGGTATGCAGATAGTATACTACGTAAGAATGCTTCTTTAAAGGAACTTTGACCTCATTATACCAAGATAACTCAGAATGTACGAAAGTTCATGTGCTTTTCTAATTGAAGGTTTATGAAGGTGTATAAAATAACCTTTAATGCAGTTTTCCCTTAGCTATATGATCAACACTTACATTGCCTTTAAAAGTATTCTGGCTGCTACATGTGGACACATGACCATGTTACAGCACTTGAGACAACGTGCATGCTCGTGAACCACAGCAAATGCAAGTTTACACAGTTAAACTAAGCAGAGACCTCTCTTTGTAACCTAATCTGAGTTCAATCTTGTGTTATCATTATTTTGAATTCTTGTTGGGGTGGAGCCTACATTTGATAGTTCACATACAAAACATTTTGAGAAAGAAAATCTTCTTGTGCCCTCGTGGCGTGCTACAAAGACAGAAGGAAAGACGATGATTCTCTTTCTTGAAGATACCAAGCTCTCTTCAGTCCTTGAATGGTTATGGCTGAAGTTGCTGAGCAGTCAGGAGCTGATTGTTTACTAGTATCTTTACGCATTTACCAGCACCTTTTCAAAAACAAGGACAGGGAGTAAACAACACAGCTAAAAGTGCACTGCCCACTTAAAGGTCATGCAGCATTCCTCTTTCACAATGACAGATTCAGCTAGGTTTGCTTCCTGCAGATAGTTGACTTAGATACCCTTCTGCCCCTCTTCCGTGGAGGTCACTGAGGCAACAGCTACAGTGGGGATGGCTTTTCAGGGAAAGTGATCGGGCTGCCACTAAAATGGCCAATTACATTCAGAAAGCTCAGCAGCCACAAAAATGTCCATTAGCAGAGCAGGGAAAGCATCAGCATGTGTGTATGACTGAAGAGACTCTTCTATGCATGACTAAGTTCTATTTCAGGTATTGGGTTGGGTGCATTTCTGGCTTCCTTGGGATGACCCCACAGAAACCAATCTGAGAAACTAAATAAACCGTTTCTGGCTGTAACTTGCTCCTTTACTACTGCTGTGAATAGGGCAGAGCTTACAAGACACAGGCTGCCTAACTGCACAATGAGCTCAAAGTTTCATTGTGGCTGATGAAGCATTCAAAATGTTGCGAGTAGTGCACCAGCTCATACTAAGATACTTAAAAAAAAAAAAAAAGGCAGCTGTAAAGCGAGAATTGAAATGTCTACTAACTGCTTGGAAAGGACACAGGCTGAAGCCCAAAGGAGTGGACCAGTCTTAGAAGACAGATAAGAACAGGTATTTGCATCTTCTCCTGTACATGCAAAACACAAAGGACTTAACCTAAGACAGAATTGGGCTGTCTTACTATCAGACTAATTATCTGAGTCAAATAGCAACGAAGAAGTGTCATTCCTCCAATAACACAAAGCCAGAACAGCACTTTGTTTTCATTTTTAAGACTGCAAGCTCCTCAGGGCAGTAACTCTCTACTTAAATTTTGTGTAACACAGGGCTCATTGTCAGCTCTTGCATCAGAACAACTCAAGTAGTTTTCCTGTCTACCTGTCCCAAAGAGACAGGCACTGGTGAAGCAAGGACTGCCAGGAGAAAGAACATCCTCCATAAGGTTTTTCCACCCCTTCCTAACACAGGGTTTTGATGGCACTGCTGATACACTTGCAATTTTTAATGTGTTAACCTGCAGTATTACTATTCTACATTGTCTGATACAAGTTTCTGTTGAAGGGCCTGATCCAGTCCAGCGTGTTAGCACAAAACCATCCTCAGCAGTAGTTTAATGTATTTGCTGTGCTCTGACCAGGGGTGGCTGAGGTGCAGGCAAACACTGTTTCATCAACTCACCTACAGAGGCAGTGACCTTAAGCACAGGGGCAGGGCAGACAGCTGGGAGCGGCACTGTCAAACCAGACAGGCAAGATTCATTGGAAACTCTCCGTCAAAGGCATATCCTTGATTTTTTTTTTTTTGCCACTAGAATTTGTCAACCTTAGAGACCCGTCTTGGAAGTCACATTATAGTCCTGGGAAGAGCTGACTCTGATGGGATATTAGAGACAATTTAGGGCAAGTTTGGGTGGGTATTTGAAGCAATTCTGGGTGCTTTGGTCACCCAGCCGGGGACCAAATAACAAGCAGACCAAACCCTGCTTTCAGACTAATACATGACTCTTCCAGACTAACATGCTGCTCTTATAGACCACATGGAACCTTGGCAAAGCCACTGCAGATCACAACGCTGTGCAGCAGTAGCAGATTACCTTTACAAAGCATCCTTCATTTCAAGTACATGAGCAACTCTGCCCATCGGGGCAAAGTAGCCCCTGCACCTTTTCCAGCCACACCACAGAAACATTTTTGGTGACTTCGTGATCCTTCATTTCTTTCCTTAAGCCACTTGACACTAGGACTAAGATACCATTAGAAGAGGGCGACACTTTGTAAAAGGCTATCAGGCATTTCCAGGAGAGACGTTAACCACAGGCCTCCGTAAATAGTTTTTATTATGCTTTGGAAGTTCTCATCACACATGTGATCACGATGTAGACAGTTTTCTTAGCGCAAAGTGCTTTGCTGCCTGTTGAGCCAGCATGTAAGCTGTTAGCAAAAGCAGGAAGTTATGTATCAGTCAGTCCTGCCTTAAAAACACATCTTTACTGCTACCCACATTGCCTTACTGTCTGTATTTATAGACTTGTATCCACCTCCTCACATCAAGTTCTCATTTATGCCCAAGCATGCACAGCAAACCCAGCACTTCTGTGGTTGTATTTGTGAGGAAAACGTCACGTGCCCTCCAAGCCTCTCTCAGATTACAGCACATCCTTTAACTGTCCAAAACATCACCCGTTTTGGCTGCAAATCCACTTGGACTCTTCCCATCCGGCCAACTCCTCTCTTTTCCCATTCTCCGTCTCCTTCTCTGCCCATGAAGAGTGTGATCACTTCTACTTGCAAGGAAGATGATAGCGGGAGGTGTGGTGGTCCTTCAAGTCAAACTCATCATGGCCTTCCCTGAGAAGCAAACACAAAGTGCAGTCAGAAGTAAATATCCGGGCAGGGCACTCACCCTTAGCCACTGCACAAGATGTCTCCCAGCAGCCCTTAACTACAAACCATCCCAAGGGTTAGCTGTGAGGACCCAAGCTGGCAGCCACGTGGAGTGCCTACTTGAGATATTTGCTTGTAACAGAAACCTCCGAGGTGCTTTGTGGAAAGCTCTGCTCATCCTTGCCTGCTGGAATGGGAAATGACAATAGGTTCCTCTGTCTCTCTCCCTCTTTGAGACATTAATGTAACTGGTGGCTCATTTTCAGCACCACGTCTGTGATTCCCAGGCACATTAGCAACTCCTGTGACAACAGTCAAAATGACAGTCTGCTCCCCACAACTCTGAAAAATAACTGTTGTGGCTAAAATGCAGTGTACTGGCAGCTGTCTTAACCATGCTCAGCAGCAGGCAGTGTTGAGTAAGACACAGCTTGCACCTGCAGCATGCACCAGATACACTCACTCACCTGCCAGACTGCTGATTCTGCTTTTACAGATGTTTGCTGGCTGATACTTTTGTTTGGTTTGTTTTTAATCATCTAAAGTTGCCAGTCATATGTTTTCTTACCATTTTCATATGTTCTCCCCCACTCCATTTCCATCTCTCTACAAAAACATTTGCAGGAAATGAGAGAATAGACACAAAAGCATATCTTACTATCCCAACCAGACCCTTAGCATCCTGCTGCCTAAATACCATCCAGCACTGATCTGAGAACCCAGCCAACTACCCAATGCTTCTGGGGTATGAAAAAAAGAAGCCACACAAGCTGCGATGAATACTTTTGTATTCAAGGGAATTAACCCTCAAAATCTGAAACATGCAACTTTTTGGTCAAAAATCAAGCTACAGATGTTTAAGACGCAAGACTATAGCTACTGCCAGGCCTGACTGAGGAAAAAAAGTTCACCCATACATATTTCAACAAAGATTTTTTTATATGGTTTAAGATTGCAGAGTCTCAACCTAAGAAAAGCCTCAGGAATTTCTACTGTCTGATCTCCGCTCTTATGGGAATCCAGCCCAGATCATCCATCAATGTCATTAACAGGCCATAGGAGTCACTGAACAATGGTCTCACTTATCCCATCCCACGCAATGCAGCACATCAGCTGCTCCAGAGAACACTCAGACAATGTGCCCAAACAAGCACTGGAGCAGTACAGACAGAACATTTCTGCCCAGGATCAGTTTAGTCCCTGAAGCTTGGGATAACTACTGATCGCACAAAGTATTTCCATAACAACTAGCATTCAGCTGAGATCTGGGTTCCTCAAATCTTGCCTCCTACTGCCTGTTTTTTTGCCCAACAGGAAGGACAAACAAAAGTGGCCAAGCTTACCTGTGGCCCACCTCTCAGACCAAGAGGAATTGCAAGACTTACCGAAAACAGCGCTGGCAGTAGAGGTCCCCGTCACAGCCATGGCAGCGCAAAGTGGCATCTTCATTGCAGATACAGCACCAGGGTAACTCGTCCTCATCACTGTCATCTGCCCTGGCAAGAGCTGTGGTGATTGGAGTCTGGCTCTTAATTCACAAAGAAAACAGAGACACAGAATTCAAACCCCAGCAGAGAAAATACAGGACTTTCATTGTAATGCATGAAGGCCACAATGACATGTCCATTGTTCACTCTCTGTTGATCCTAAGTCTGTGAGATGAACTTGCCCAGAGCCCAAGGATAGGCTCCATATGTATATAGATTGTTAAATAAAAACCCAAGGTACTCCCTATCATTTGGTCATGAATCTATGTTGCTCACAAGGTAAACAGGTATTCACCTTCATTTAGTGTCTACAGCAATGTACACCAACATTGTCCATACGGTGTTAAGAGCACAAAGTCCAGATCTTCTGGCAGGCACCACAGCAATACCAACTGACTGACAATCCCTGCTGCAAAGGCAAGCGATCAAGCAATTTTGCTGAAAGCAGTTATGTGGGAAGGGAAAGCGGGGGGGGGGGGGCGCGCGTTTTCTCCCTGTCATAAAAAGAAAACTGAGGGACAAAGGAAGTGAGCCCCAACTATTGATTTGTACCTGAGGTCAGGACAAAAAGATCTTCTGAAATCATAATCTAAAATCTATCCATAAGGCCATCTATTGTGTCTTTCTGCTTTACAGAGAGCTCTTGTGAAATTGAACAGCCATACACACACTGGGACACAGTGCCTGGACACTGGCAAAGGCAGCTTCCTAACACAACAGCAATAAGATGGCACCATCTTTTACATCAGTGATCCCAGAAGCACAAGGTGGCATACCTATGAGATGGATGTTTTCAATAATGTTTACAATTAAATAATTTCTTCCACTGGGGACAGGCCTGTCAGGTGTCTGTGACTTGTAATTCTTGTAATATACATTAGAGAAGGTGTATGTATTTCCATAATAGGCTGGAATCCATTCCGAGCATAGGATATCTTGTTACTAATTCCTTCCTCTGACGTTATATGAGAACACAGTTGATTACTGTCTAGAGGTTCTATTCTACACATGCTGAAAGCACTGGCAAACCTCCCACTTACCCTGGTTCAGGCTGTACGGTACGAGATCGTGGCTTTCTTGGTCTAATTATATTGGTGAGTTAAAAATCCCTTTTCTAATATCCATCTTGCGAGGTCTACGCTAACTTCTCTGGGTTTAGAGGACACCATCCCATTCACCAGAAAACCAGCCTGAAAGGAAATGTATTCCAGGGAGTAACTTTTTTTAAAAGTACAAGGATGACTCACAGCTGTGCTCAGGGCTGGTCAGCCTTGCAGAAGCCATTCTGCTCTGGAGAAGCTGGTTGAGTTTTTTTTCCCTGTATCAAGCCTAGGATACAGCAAACTTTTGCTGCAGAACTGTACTCTCTTGGGACCCTAGAACATGTCATTTCAAGAGATCTTGACCAGCTCACTGACCTTTTGCTTCGCCTTCTTACGCAGGTTCTGTTGCAAGGGTCCTGGCTGGGTGGTCTGATCTGGAGGAATGTTGAATCCACTTGCTTCATCCAGGGCTGCTTCCTCTGTGAGCTGGTAACAACAGAAAGCAAGAAGCCTTTTGTTTCAAACACAGCTGGGAGCCTCGTTCTAGGCTCTAAACCTCCTGCCCGTCTCCTTGCTCTCATGCAGTAACAGGAAATGACAAGTCTGAATACATCTGGTGTTATCCAGACAGATGTGAGCTTGCTCTGTCTGCACTCTGAACACTGTGCACATTGTGAACAGCCAGTGTGGCAGCAGCGGCCTTCAGCTAACACACTCTGCTTTGCAGTGCAGCTATCAGCAGACCCTCAACATCACGCTAACCATGCGCGTGGTCTGTCATCAGGCAGAAACTTAAGCACAGAAAGCTCGTGTCTGCCTGCAGGACAATTCATAAACATTTTAGAGAGAAATCTAGGCATAAGCTGCGCTAAACAGCACACATCTCATCATCCATGTTCTAGCTGGGTAGAGGAAAAGATGAAACAAGAAGTAACGAAGTACCAGAAGAATGGGGTTGGAGAGGAGACACACACCCCAAGCACGAATGAGAATGTGACAGACTAGAAGTAGTGTTGTCAATTGCCGGTAGCTGAATGGCCCATGGGAGCTGGTATTGGAAAAGCACTAGGAGGGGAAGGAATGAAACTCTGCCCAGGAACAGAAACACATCCTTTGCATGCTCACCAGGTAACATACACACCGGGAATAATTGAGAGGAAGATAAACAAGGCTATGGCTGCCACTTCTGACCTGTTTTAGCACTCTGCAGATGGCTTCCTCCTCAGCCACTTCCTCATCGCTGTCAGGGAGTTTATAGGTTTCCAGCGTAACTGCAGGAGTAAGAGACAGGAGACTGAGACCCACACCTGCCTCATGCCTCGTGCCCACTTATGCACCAGAGACAACCCTTTGTGGTGGGAGCTGGTTTTGGCATTCTGGATCTGGCACAGACAGATCCTTTTCAGATGAGGACTCCTCAAAAAGGGAGTTACTGTTTGTTTTTAATGTTGGAAGAGGGAAGGAAAAAACCCCCATGAAAACCAGAGCTTTGCTTTTAAAAGCTTTGTTAACCTCACCAGAGCACACTAGAATTATCTCAAAGAAGGGTGCAAGAAAAAGCAGTCTGACTTTACAGCTCCGGCCTTTACCGACAACTAAGATCTTTCATACTGATTTCATGATGAACCAACTGGTACAACTTTACAGACAGAACCAAATCTCAGTCTGTTTCTTGCAGAACAGAGGAACGAAATGGATAAACGCCTCTCAGAAAAGAAATTACTCTGTCACAGGAACTTGATTCCTCTCTTGGCACTGTATTCTCATCTGCTACCCACCTTTCTCTGGGTCCTCGCCTCTGAGCACTGCCAGTCTCTTGGCAACTTGTAGGATCTTTTCCTGCCTAGTGTTCTCTTCCCACAGCTCAGCAGCCGCTTCTGCCAGAAGTTTATTCTTCTCTTCCTCTAGCTGTTTTGGGTCCAGATTTGCAGGGCAAACATAATCTTCACTTTCCCGATTGAGATCATTCAAACTTTGGCTACTAACAGCTGCAAAAAGACACACAAAACATGCTGGTGACTCAGTAGCAATGTTCCTCGGGCACAGACAACACCACTAAAGCAATGGTATGAGAGCAGCTTGCTGCTTGCCATTAATCTGGGTAATAATGGGAGAAGGCGTGCCACAGTAGGATCCGCACTGTACATGAAGAGAAGAAAGCGAGCTAATCTGTGTTTTACAGTGAGATTACGGAGAAAGCACTGCAGCTAGGTAGACAACGGTATCCCAGATTCTGATGTTTTGTTAACAGACCACAGGTGTGTCAGGAGCAGCAACAGCTTCTCCCCAGGGAAGGGTCACCTTAGAGAAACAGAGAGGAGCAACCCTGAGAAGAAGGAACCATTTCCAAGCAAAGACAATGAGACCCAGTATGGAGCCGGATGGCTGCTCTTGGTCAATTTGGGAGTCATAAGGGGGAGATAAGGACAAACCGGACACCCAGCTCACCTGTAAGCTAGATACGGAGGCACATATTCCCTTCTCACTATAGCACATACATTATTAGACAGAAACAGCTCTTTGGAAGCCAAAATAGATACCTTGAGGCTGGACTCTTGGTCTGTAATGCTCATCAATGGCAACTTCCTCAGACAGTTGAGTTAACAGGTCGTCTGTCTGCTGGACCAGACTTCTGGTATCAGGAGGTTGGTGTACCTAAGAAACAAGGCAGGCATGGGAAAAGGCAAATGAAAGGAAAGCGGCATACTCAATCAAAGGAAAAGTTTGGTAACCAAGATCACTCTAGGTGGGAGCAGCATAAAAAGATGCATCCCCTGATCTCAAGAGTCTCAGCTTACAGTTATCTGATGTAAGACTTTCAGGGCTTCATTCTCAGAGGTGCTGAATGTGCACAACTCTAAAAGCAGTCACCCAAACAAGGCAAAGTGGTGCTGAATGTATAGGAGTAGATGCTGCTGGGTCCCAACCCCAGCTCTGCCACTACCTCCAATGTAAATAAAGCAACATTCTCAACAGTGCCAGCCAGCAGCCCCACTAAGGCCCATGATAACAGCTGGGTGTGCAGCACTGCTGAAAAAGGAGCACGAGGAAACAATTTCTCAGGGACAAGATCATTCACATAGGCTTTGAAGGCATATATCCAACTCATTCCTCTGCTATCTCAGACTAACCACTCTGTGCTTCCATTTCTGGAATAATTAACAGGATTTTGCCCAGCTGGGATGCAGTAACAACTACAAGACACAGTTAGAAGGTAGGGATGATAAACCTCAAACACAGACAAACAGCTCTGAAAAAATATCAGACCACTTAGGTCTACAAATGGATTGAGAGGAAAAAACTTGGCATCTATTGTTAAAAATAAACACATGAACTACATCTGACAAAGGAACAAACTGCATTCAAATTGAAGCAGTGAACTGGTAAAGGCTGGCCATGTGCTTCTGGAGCAATGACACAAAGAGGAAAATGGAGATTTTTGAGGGGAGCCGCCTGGACACAAAAAAGCTGAAGACGGCAGAAAGGTTAACATGCTGGGACACCAGTTACTGTGTCAGCTCAGAATACATTGCTGGCCAAAGAGAGGGAGCTTACCGGTCTGGGAGCCTGGGAAGGAGGATCTCTCCCCTGCAGGACAGCCAACCTGTCCTCCATTTCCTGTGTGGATGGAACAGGTCCCCGGCAGTCCTCCTTCAGGGCAGCCAGCCTAGCTTCAATCTCAGCCTGAGTAGGGATGGACTCTGCAATTCAGAATAACCCAAGGGAGGAGGTTACTCTGTTACTGAAAACAAAAGAATTCAATTTTTTTTCTTAAAACTGTATTTCTTTCTGGAATCAGACTCTGAATACCTGAGCAAAAACCTCCCTCAGCCCCTGATGTGAATGAGGAGTCATACTGCAGTGACTAGAAGACTACCCTAATGCTAACTGCTATCCTTTTCTTCCGAGTCCTTGCCTCCTTCACAGTTTATCTCCTAGCCCTGAGGCGAGTATTAGGGTAATGTCATTTGGCAGTCAGCTGACTCAGGATACTAGGGACAGGTAGGGAAAAAAGTGTCACTTAGGCAGTACAGTCCATTGCTCCCACATCCCTTAATGTAATCCTAGGCATATCAGACTGAAACCCTCCCTCGCCACATAATCAGGTAACCACTCTGCAGTGTGTTCTTTCCTTTTTAGAAACTGCATATAATTTTTTAAATAGTTTATTCTCCCACAAGCACCACAAGGCTGTCCCAGAACCTGACAGCTGTGGACTGGGATGAGAGTCCCTTTTTCTCCTCTGTGAGACAAGGCTGGCCAGAACGTAATCCCACAGAGACTGGCACTGCTGTTGCCCAGGACAATGACCCACAGGAAACCTTCTGCAAAATAGTTTGGCCAAAGACCCTCATTTCATTCTGCTCCTCTTGGGCTTGACATAGGCTTTTACCCCAAACAATGGAAAATGAGAAAGTGATTTTACAGGTAAGATACTGCCCTAGAACTGAGAAGCAGTTTCAAGGGAAACCCCAAGAAGCAAAAAGAAACTGGAACATTAATCTAAAATCATTGTAGAATCTGGCCATCGTGGCAGCAGGACATGGATGCTATGTCCAATTTTAACCCTTCAGTTCCCTAAAAAGGCAGGCTCTGAAAGCCCAACACTTCCCTCTCGCTCCAGGTTCCATGTTTCCCAAGTAGCAGTGTTGCCACCCAAGTATATCTCTGGTATCCTCCAAAACTCACTTGGCTTCCTTTCCTCCCTGAGCCTCTCCAGTCTCTCTGCAATAGCTCTATCCTCTTTTGAGAGCCCCTGGTATCTGGATGCTGCTTGACCTGGAGGTTTTGCAGCTGCCTTCTGTTGTTCTTTCAGCTGATTTTGCTTAGCTTCAAAAGCTGCTACACGCCTGTGACAAGGATGGAAAAAAGACATGACAATTGAGAACAGGGGATTAAACCCTGAGATATGAAAATATCCTCTGCAAATCCAACAGGCTACTTGAAGAATGTCGGTGTAGAACAGAACAGAAACCACTCCCTCCTGTACCAGGCTCTCCTCTATCAGCACAATGAGGTACTACCAAGAGTAAGGAAAACCTTAGTGCACAGGAGCAGCACACCTAGCACCATTTCCAAGGAGACAGGGAATATCTCACCACCAGGTTCCTGTTTCCAAGCCAACCCTGATCAGCCACAGATAAATGCAGGCAGGTGGCTGTTCAGGAGTGTATTCAAAAGGGAGCACCCCCCCTACCCCCACCCCACTCCCCCAAACAGACAAATGAAAAACCCAAACAACAAAACAAAAGCCCCATCCTTAATCTAATTCTGAACAAGCAAATGTCCACATCACAAACCCCACTTTTGCTGGTCTCTATAGGGGAAGAGTAGTGAGGGTCTGAAAGGCTACCCTGTGGCAGAAACAACTGTCTGATCGGCAAGTGCAACTCACTTTTTGTAGTTTTCTGGCGGTGACCATTTTGCTGAACTGCTTTGAGATCTCTCTCTGGAAGACAAAACCAACGATATCTCTAAACTCAAGACATTGGCAGTGCTCCAATCATCTAGTCTCTCAACTCAAGTGGAATCAGTATATGTTTCTCAACCTCCTGGTACAGCCCCTTTCATAACCTCATTAATATGGAGAGCTATCAGCTTATGGAAGGGATTAAGATGATACAGCTGCCTGGGACAGCAGGGGACTTCATTTCTAGTCCTTTGGTCCTGTTGTTTTGCATCTGGACAAAATGTGATTTAATATGGTCACCAGTGATCCAAAGGAGGAGGAGCTGAAATACCCTTGCATCCCACAGTCTGCACCTCCCAGTTCAGGGAGCAGAGATAGAGAGTAGTTAGATAAGACTCCCAGTGTAATTAGCTTCTATGCAGCAGAACACTCTGAAAGGAGCTGTGGCATGCAACAAACACAGAATTATATAATGCACAAGCTAAACAAAATGTTACAAAAAATTATTATACAATCACCAGTATCATAAGGACATCTTGTAGCATACTTGAACACTGCACACCACAAACACATCTTGTGTAACTATGTCCTACTTTGCTGTATTCAAGTTGAGCTGCTAAACTACACACTTATGTAAGGTAGTTAGCATATTTTATTCATTCTTAGAAGTCACAGCTACAAATGCATCTGCGCTGCACTAAGGCCTGTATAGTAATGAATGAATGCAACATTGTTGGACCGTTTCCCAGTCCTAAAGTTTCAGTTCTGAAAGCTATTTGCATGAAGAACAATACATGCAGCTTACAGAGCTGCAGCCTACATGTATTGTCTACCTGCTATCCAGTCAGGGAGGATTTTTTTCTGCTGTAACTCTGTAATACTGATATTAAACAGATGAGAAAAAAAAAACCAAAAACCAAAAGAAACATGGAAAAAGGCTGCCCTGTTTTCTTAATGGCTCTGGAGTTGTAAAGGGAAATCAGAAAAATTCAAAACCAAAAGACTGAGTACTGTATTTTCACCATCAATAGCTCACACCATTTTTATGAGCCAGTGCTTCTGAAACAAAGACCTATGCTAATGAGAGGCTCTTCTCCTTTAGACACCTGCAGAGCCAGAAAATTCCCCACTCGCTGGTGAAAATTCCTTGCTATAGGAGAGAAGTGGGGAAGAGAGGCAAGAGAAATGCAAGAGAAGGAAGAGTTACTTGTTCACATGTATAACCCATACTGCTAACTGAATTACATTATTTTGTTTTCAACAGGCAATCTACAGTTTATGTTTGCAAAGACTTTTTTTTTCTTTTAAAAGCAAACCAACTTTATGCTACAAAATTCTAAGTCTTCAGGCTACACATAGCAGAGACCCCTCAACAATGAGGATTTCTGTCACTGTTTGCCCACAGAGGTAATAACACTTTGAACATCTTATTGTCAGGCCGTTGAACTACTACACACCTGAAAAGACTGCCAGTGCTTTCAAAGGGGTGTAGATTTCTGGGCAAAACCACAGCGGGGGTTAACCTGGTCTTGTCTAGCTAAGATATCTACAGGCATTCAGTGTTAAACCTGGTTCTTTCAGACTACTCTGCCACCATAGAGAACAGCCTCACAAATCCTGATTCCTGTCTTTGGACTGCACAGCTCACGTAACAGCAGTTCAGTAATGGCCTGGCTTGAAACTCCAGGGTACAGGCAGGATGTGTGCACAAGCGCAAGGCACAGCTCTCACGCACAAATCTGCAACACAACATCAGGATGCAAAATGAAGAAACAAAGCAGGACACTGTCTTCGTGTGAAGAAACACTCCCATCTTACCCAGTTAGTTTTCCATGACACTGCTTGCACACCTTCTGCTGACTGTTTCCACAGCGGGGAACAACAGCACTGAAGCTAAGGCAGCCTGAGCAGAACGACCGTCCGCAGTTCTTGCATCCACACTGCAGAGATACAAGAGAGGGGCAGGACAGGGCTTCATCACCTAGTCACCACACCCCCCCCCCCATCGCTCCAGCTGGCCGTATGCAGGAACAATGCCCATACCAAGGTGCGCTAAAAATAACGCTAGGGCTATGTTGATTTTTTAAGAGAACTGTACCATTAGCTACTGCTGAAGATATGGAGACTCTTGAGAGCCTTCGAGCACCAGCACATAACTGCTGCTAGAAGCAGAGACACCACTTCATCCCATCCTATAATAAAGTGTGTATATGGGGAGTTCTCTGAGACAATGACCAAATATTGGATTAGAGGCATGACATCTAATGACGATATTTTTTTCTTTTTTTGCAGTGACCACACATATTTGTGGCCCTCAGGGATATGATTTAGTGGTGGACTTGGTAGTGCTAGGTTAATGGTTGCACCCGATGATCTTGGAGGTCTTTTCAAACAAGAACAATTCTATGATTCTATGATTTAAAGACATAGGCACCACACGAGCTCAGTAAGCGAGCAAGAACAACAACGCTGCGGCGCTGGTCGGGAAGCGTGCCCCGGCGCCGAGCGAGGGAGGCTTCCCAGCTCCCGGCTTAGGCCCTCACACTGCGAGGGAGGTGCCCGCGGGACCGGCCGGGCTCCGCCTCCGGCCGCTCCCGACCCCCCTCAGCCGGACTTGCCTCTTTCTTGAAGACAGAGAACTTGGACGCACACCCATAGCACCGGCTACCCATGGCGCTACGGGAGGCGCGGCGGCCTCCCGGGCCCTGCCTGGCGCTCAGGCACCGCGCTGCGCCCCCGCTACGCCAAGCTCCACAGTTCTCCCCCCAGATCCTTTAACTGCCGCAGATCCAACGCGGCAGCGAGCCGGGGCTGTCAGCAACGGGCAGGCCGGGACACTCCCCTCCCGCCCCTCACACACCGAGCCAGTGCCGCACGGCACCACGCCCCGCCGCGGCGCACGGCCCGACGGGAGTTGTAGTCCTTAGGGCCGCCCTCCCCCCCTCCAGCCGCCTGGCGTTTCTCCCCGGACAAACTACACTGCCCAGGGCTCCGCGCCGACCCCGGCGCCGGGCCTGCCGGGAGCCACCTGTCTCTGCTCGGGACCTGAAAACATCCGGTTCTGCCGCGCGATGCATTGTGGTACCTGTAGTACCGCTTGCCGGAAGCAGGTTGGGGCGCGGGAAGACTCCATCTCCCGCCAGGCAGCGCGCCGGGAGCCCGGTGGCGGCGGCGGGGCTGAGGTGGTGGTCCGCTTTTGGACGATGGCGGCGACTTAGTTGACCCCGTACGCCCTGCGGTGGGTCGAGGAGGAGGGAGGGTCGGCAGCGCCTCTGCCCTGCGTCTCCCCTCGCCAGGAGGGCACAGAAGGCGGCCGGCCCGACGCCACGGGGTGGGCGCCGCCTCAGCCTCCCCGCCCCTCAGGGCCCCCCTTGCCCCGGCCTAACTCTCTTTCTCGGGTGGTCGCTGTTCCCGCAGTAACGAAAGGCGTTGCCGCTTTTGAGGTGGGAGAGGGAGGACCGGCAGGCTGAACGCTTCATTGATTTCTTGTTACGTAGTGAAGCAGTTGCTTGCAACGGTTTCAGTACGGCATCGCTGCCTCGTGTGCCGGTGTGCTGTACTCCCAGTACAACAGACGTAGTTAGTACGGTGTTGCGTTTTTGCCCATTGGCTGTCATTGGGTGTTAATAAGACAACAAGTGTATTCTCTTGCTGACAGGATTGTGCTCAAGTTACTCTGTTTTTTGTGTCTTGAACCAGTGGTGATACCCTGGTTCAGAAGAGCATGAAATCAGCTCACCTGTGAAACTCCAGTTATCCCTACCCAATACTTCGGTCAGTGTTTGTGTGCGTGCCTTCAGAAGTGAATGTCCCACAGTGTTTGTAAAAGGGAAAAGAAAAAAAGTTACTGAGTGTAGTTCTAGGTACCATTGGTTCCCATGAGTGATCTTGTTAATTGTGTGGGTTTGCAATTACATTTTGCATTCTTTCCAGTTTAATAGGTAAGTCCACACTGTAAAGACCTACACAATTAAATTAGGAAACTGACTGATCTGTTCAAGGAAGTAAGATTCATTAATATCTGAACAAAGCTAAATTTAAAGGAAAAACAAAATGGGATTTCCCCTTTCAAGCTTTTGAGTTTTTTTAGTGGTAAAGAACATTAGAAAGACAACTGCATGAAACTTGGAAGCTAAACTTTGCACCTGTCCAGCAACTGTATTGGAGACCACATGGAAATTCCAAGTACTGTAGGCATAAAGCATGGAATAAAGACAAATATAAAACAGAATTTACTCAAATAAAAGACTTCACTTCATGTTGCTTTTGCTATTGAGTTGATCAATGAGAAAAGAGAAAGAGGACATTTCAATCTGAATGTTATAGTGCAACCTACTGATTGACAGGTGTAATTTGGAGTGCTGCTCTTTAATACAAAATATGAGCAGCGACCCAAAGAACCTTCCTATCCAGAGAGCATCACCAACAGGGGTGCATGGGAGGGAGTTTAGAGATGCCTCGGCTGAATTTGCCAGATGGAACCGAGAGTCGTGACCAGGGCAGGAGAAGACCTCCCTCTCCCGTGGCTGGAGAAGAGGAAGGAGGCACGTTCACGTTCCCCTGCTGGTGTCCACCAGAGGGGGCCCGGCCCCCGCAGTTCTTCCAGCTCCGGCACCAGAAGGCCATTTGGCAGCTGAACAGCAGCAGCTTTTCTTTATTTCTTCTCTTGCCTGTAGATGTTTCCCATGATAAAGGGAACTCCGATTATTAAAATCCTATGTGACAACTTAGCCCATAAGGCTTTCAATTTCTGTTTGAAGTGTAGGAGAGATTAAATGATCTTTGGTTCATATGTCTTCTCCTTGCCAAACTCAGTTGTTGCACAGTAAGTTGTACGTTCTCTGTCCTACATAGTTATAGCTGCAAATGCTGTGTTCTTCTCTGACTTGCTGTGAAACTGTGCCCCAGTGTATTAGACTTGGCCTTGATAATCTTGGGGCTTGATTACTATAATGGAACGAATCTAGAAGTAAAACTTTCAGTCTGAAAAAGTTCAAATTAATTCAAAATGTGGCCGTCTGCCTACTAAGTCTCCCAGGCTGTAATGTTTCTCCTTGCAGTTCAGTGTGATAAAAAGAGCAGATCATCACCACAGTGAAACTGAAAACTGAGTTTCAGTAGTCTCTTGCTGTTTCAGTAAGCTCATTTTCTTCTTCTAGATGAGGAACCAGCTGTACTATCAGCATGCCAAAAGCTGCCCTTATTTTCTGTTACGCATTGGGGTTCTAGTCATGCAAGCAAGCGTCATCTTAACCACAGTTATTTACTTATGTAAGGGAAATGTGTTTTAAATTAAACACAAAAAAAAAGACCTACGAGTAGTACATTTTTTGTGTGTGTTTCTGTAGTGCTTTATTGCAGGCTGTTTTTCTCCTACAGCAGTAATTGACAGATCTCTGTTGTGGTTCTTACAGATTATAAAAGCGTACCACTGGAAGGCCCTGATTTGCCTCCCAGATAGGAACGTGGACAGTCCCAAAGCAGGTAAGACTGGAATACATGGACACAAACACTCTTGTCTCTTCCACTCGCACTGCCTTGTGGAGGTGGGTCTCTCTTAGCACAGATCTGGTTTTGTATGCAATTAAGGTAATACCTGTTTGTGTCATGAGTTATGAACATATATGGGAATACATATATATCTCCATCACTGCTAGATACCTCTATTTTTTTAAGGTTAAATCCTTACATGTTGGATTTCAAAGGTGTGTTAAGTGAATGCTGAACTTTCATTAGAACCTCTCAAAATCCTCCTATGGTGGTATTTGAATCCTAAACTTTTGGCTATACTGTCCATTGTGTCTACTGGCTGGTCACTCACAATTCATATATCTCAAAATATGAATGCTAATAGCAAGCTTATAAATTATTTTTATATATGGGCAATGCCTGTTATGGGAGGATTAGTGTCTGTTAGATGCAAGCCCTCTTACGCTGTGCAGCTGGGTACAGCTAAGATCTTAGCAGGGTTTGTGAATTCTACAGCTTCTCCATTTAAGATTCACAACTAACTGTGGGTGAAAATGAGCAGCAGTCATTATAAGAAGGATGCCATTCATCAGGCTGTTTTGTATCTTGCATCTTCCTGTTTGGTGGGCCACAGATTTATAGGTGAGTAATGTATAACTAAAGTGGAGACTGCTGGCAGGAAAACGGAGATTTTAGCAATAATTAGAGGAAAGCTGAAGATTTTGATATCTGCAGAGGGTCAGGAGGTGGTTTGGAGCATGTGTGGAAGCTCCAGCTAACGTGCATATCCCTTAAGGAAAGCAGTTAACAAGGACCCCTAACAGAACTCATGAAAAGTGGAACCTTTAGATCTCAGACTGAAAAGCCTTTCCTATGAAAGAGAGAACTTATGCATCACATTATATTTCAGCCTGTCTGTACATTCAGGAATGCATTTCTACATCATTACCGTTGAATTCATGTTTTCAAAACAAATGAGATTGGAGTCTTTAGCCAGGCTGTATGCCATTAGGGCTTAAAATTTGCCTGCAGGAAGGGTTTGCTTACAAATAAAGCGCCCCGATCAAGTCACATTGCCACGTCTCAGACTCCTACTTAAAACCATCTTTCTAGGGACAAGTTGCAAGACTAATATTCCTATATGGGGTACATTGCCGTTTGAACATGTTGTTCATGCTTCTTTACCAAATATGGGTGAACATCTAAAACATTGGACCTATGTAAGGCCCCACATCAGGCCATGGGAAGGGAATCTAAAGTAATTCTCAAGTTACAAAGCTGTTCAGCACTGTATATTTAAAATAGGGACCCATTCAACTTTGTATACAATAACAGTTGTCACGGGATTATTACTTTTGCACCTCCATGAAAGTCCTCAGACTCAGGGAGAAGAATTAGCTTTTGTACAGTCTGAAGTTGAGGTTAAAAATAGAAATGGAGTTTAATTTTCTCTCATGCTGCTGAAATTGTTTCATCCTCCAAAAAGGTGCCAATCTAAATAGTGAGCCAAATTAAATGAAGGAATACTTTTTATAGTCAGAAGACAGGAGCTTGTAAGAACTACAAATATTTGTTGCCTGCTGCGCATGCACTTTCCCACCATGATGCAAGCAAGCTCTAGACCCTGATGTCCACAACTTATCAATTATCATTTTTCTGAGGGTGAAAATTAACCAGTGCTTAAAAAGGAAAACATTACAGATCCTTAAAAAAAACCCAAATCAAAAGTCAGCATAATTCAAAATTTTCTTGGCTGCCTTCCTAGCACCAGGAAAGTAAATTGGCATTTTCTACATGCTCTTCTTCACAAAGGCATGATTGCAGCAAGGACTTTTATTATTTATTACATTTTGGCATCTTCCAGTTTGGCACTGGCATTTAGTTCCAAATACATCAAGTCAAGGCAAAGTGTTAGCTGTCTACAGTAGTGATTCTTCTCTTCAGATGTCTCCTCAGAGGTGGAAGATTTCTCTCTACAGACAAGGTACTTCACACCTAATATGTTCTCCAAAGTTAGTGGCTCCATTTACATTCAGTGGACTTTGCATTAGGTTTTCAGGCCTCATTTTTTAAAAAATATTTTGGTAATACCCCATGGACAATTTCAATACCTGACTCAGGGCACAGCAAAGTGGCAACAACAGGTGCTTCAGTCCATTCCCTCTCCCTCATTGCTTGTTCCTGCCACTCTTAATCATTTCTTTAGTCAAATCCGTTCCCTGACCTGGTTCATCTCACAGAGGAATAGTGCAATTCTTTGAGCTGAGATGCTGTACAAACATCCTCGTTTGCACCTCCAGTGTAAAGTGGTGATTTCCAGGCTAAGATAAGGTGCCTATGTGAACTGTATAAGTGAGCTTGGCTTCAAAGCGTAAATAAACATGTGTCTGAAATTGGTGGCATCTTGACTTTTACCTGTGGCTAGCTGGTCTCTTTCATTCTGTGTTTTCCAACTCCCATCTGTATAGTACTACCTATGAAATGTATAACTCATGACAAATCCGGGCAACTCCCAAACTATATCACTGTGAAATTCAACCAGCACGAAGTTCCCAGTGGAAGTAAAGTCTGCAACCTTCTCTGTCCCACAGTAAGGGCCAACTGCAGGTGATGTAGGTTGGCTTCCATCATGTATGAGCAAGTAGTCATAGATGCATCTGTCACTATCTTCCAGCTCAAAGGATAACATTTTGAGAGATATCTGCAGAAAATACAACAAAGGACTTTGCTTCCAGGTTCCATCCTTTTGTCTTACCCTTTGTATGTAGCAAGCACAAATAGTCTAAATTCCTTATGTGCAGGCACCGTTTTTTATTCTGTGTTTGCACCACATCCTGATCCCGTATTGTAAGGCAAATTAGTAGGCAAATTATTTGCTTAGTTTATCAGCATTTGGATTGGAAGGAGAAGCAAGGGACAAGATTGATCTTGTACACTTTAAATTCTTCTCTCTAGAGAAATATAAAAACAGCACCTGTGCAATATTTCAGTTTTCTAGTGGGAACTCTTACTGAGGGATTATTCTGAACAAAGCCTACTGGTACAAGCTAAATTCATAAGAGTTCACATGCACATGTAAAGGTTTTCCTTTGCTGAACAACTCAGATACCAAGATCCAGATCAAGTTTTTAAACTGAATTTTTGTGTTCAGATTTTGACTCTGAGAATGCCTTCTCAAAAAGTGACATTACAGCTGTTATTCTCCAAGGCAAAAAAAAGATTCCATCAGAGAACACTTATGAAACCCACAAATAAATTCATCTGTGCCTTACCTTGTGTCCTACTGGAGAACTGATGACCCAGAAGCATGCTCGGTTTTTGGGGTATTTATTGGGGTAGTTTGGAGAGGTGATGACTCCATTTGAGTCTGTGAAAGTAGCTCCACAATTCACTGAGGAGTAAAGGCGAAAAGCAGAGAGAGGCATATTAACAAGAGTATTTTGGCAGTAGAAGTGAGCTTGCTTATACTCTATTGTATTCTTTCTTCAAGCCAAGAAAAAACGTGCTACCGTGAAAATCTACTGCTGAAATATCTTATTTCTTTGCTTAGTATCTGTATCAGCAGCTGTACTGAAGGAACTAAAAACATGGCTGCTAAATAACCTTTGGAGGACAGGAAACAGCTGCATCTAAAGCTACACCTGTCTTTACAATTGAGTGTTACCATATTAGCATAGCATTCTAATGGTACTAACTGACTGCACTTTCAGAAAAGAATTAGCTCAAGTATTCAAGATTGCATTATCAAGCTAGGTCTAATGCTATCTAGAAATGGCTCCATCAAGACTAATGCAAAAAGAGTAAAAATGACACATTTCTAAGACTTCTTCAATTTATGCTTTAAAAAAGTTTGCGTTTTGAGTTTAAATAAGGCAATAACAAGTTATTTGGGCTACTGCCTTTAACTGAAAGCATGTTGCAGCACAACAGAATTTTATCCAGCATTCCACAACGCATTTGTATGTTCGTAAAACATACACCCCTCAAGTGACTATAGTAAGCACTGTGTTTCATGTAACATAACAAAAGCCTTTAATTCAGAAAGTGTAAGTTACCCAAGATTAGGACCTCCCCGTTGCATAAAATGCCACAAAACCTTGAATAACATATTGCCCAGATACTGGCTTTACATCTCATTGGTTGAGATTTCTTGTCGAGTTCTGCAGTCTTTGTGCTCTTTGGCTGCACTGCTGTTATTAGTTACAGCCGTTGCATTGTTTTTATTTAAAGAAATTGTTCTAAAGATGTGAAGAAGCCTAGCAGAGGCTCTCAGAAAAATGTGTGTGTTCTCGGGATTACTAACATGAGACCCACGCAACATCCCATTTTCTGTTTCCTGCTAACCTTCAGCCCCATCATGGCCGGGCCTTCTGCATTAGCAATTGCTATGGAATTGTAAAGAGTAACACAAAAAAAAACCTTCTCTGGAGTACATGTTCAAAATTTCCAGTTCTTCCATACAAATACTATTAATGCTGTTCTCCAAGGTCTGTAAAGGAGTGTTCATACCCCTGTTGTAGGAGGCTCTGAATCCTGTGGCTGTAATGCTCTCATCACTTGCAAACTCTACCAGCATTGTCGGTCCAGACGCCACTAAGGAGGGCAGTGGCCCCTTCCCGCAGTATTTGTCCAGCAAGACAGGGGAATTCTTGCTGTTTCCGTTGTAAATTCTTATATAGTCAGAAGAACAGCCTGAGGAGGGCTGGAGATCAAAAGCCTCAAACTGCAGGAAAATCTTGAGAAACAAGAAAACAGATACTGGGTTTAATGCTATGCACAGGGAAAGATTCAAACTATCTAATTGTTATGAAATGAACTAGGACTTTGTATTCATTTTACTATCCATGAATCGCTTCAATTTTACTTTCTGTATAAAAAGAGCATAGAATTTCACCTAGCTATCCTGCTACTGAGCCCAGTGATTGATGTTTGAATATTGCTTGTCTTTGAAAAGCCATCCAATCTTAACGGGATAAAAATCAAGTTAAATAATGCATCTGATTGATAGTCTTAAGTCTTATGAAAATTGTTGAGACTGTCTTTTCATTCCTGCGTAACAAAATAAATGTCTCGGTCCATGAAAATGACTCCCAGAGGGTAGTCATAATAATGAAATAATGCTGTATAGCCTTGACACTGTGGTTCAAACCTTTTTTCTCCCAATAAAAATTACCTTACTTCGACGGATGCGGATCAACCACAGGCAGTTGCTATTGTTCGGATACGGGGATGGGTAATTGACAGAGGAGAACGAGCCTTTGGATTTAGGCAACACAGAGCTACAGCGATCTGAAGGGAAGAACCAAACAGTGTTGAAGAGAATGAAAACTGCACAAAAATCTTCCAGAAATGCCTGAACAAGTCTCTCCAACCATTTGCGTCACTCAAGCTTGTAAAAGAGAAATGAATTATAATGCCTACACAGTTGTGTTGTTGTTCCTAGTGTAGAAGTTGTTCAAAACCTGCGAGTGAAATAAAGCTAGTTAAGGTACTTATCTGCTTCAGCTACTACTTTTTTTTTTTTTAAAGACAGTAGGGCTTCACTCACATAATTTAGTTTGCTAAAAAGGCCTGGATCTTTCATGAAATTCCTTAATCTCAATCACAGGAGTAGTTTCAATTACATCAGTACATGAATTCCCATCAGCAAATATGTGTGTATTCATAAGTGTATGCAAAAATCAAGCTTGAAAACTAGATTCTGTCAAAGCAAAAAAGGGTAGTCACTGGAGAAAAACAGTAACAGACAGCACTGAAGTCAAGCTACGGACCTAGTGACTGGTATACAAAGTCTGATCTCATCTGTCTTTAGTCTTTCCACATGTAGTCTTCATGTATTGCACTATGTGTAATTCCTCAAATTACAAAATATGAATATATGACATCTGAACTTAGGAATTTGACATTTTCTCTTGCTCCCTACTTGCCCTGAGACAACTGGACTTTTTGTCCTTTTTTTTAGCCCCTGAGTTTTTCTCCTTTTTTTTTAAATTTAGCCCTTTTCTTGCAAAACATACAGATCTAATTATGAAATTACGTAGTAATGGTATTGAAGTACGATTCATTCCCAGCCCCACTATCAAGAATAAATATCATTAAATACTTGGTTTCACTATCTTTGAGACCATGACAGACACTTAAATTGTAAACTTGTCGTATCTGAAGTTAAGAATTTGGGAGGAACCACTCTCAGCAATGATTTCTGTACCTAACTATCCAACTGAAGAAATGACGATTCCCACTAATTACTGGTGTTTATTTAACTAAGTTCTAACACAATTCAGAGCAGAATTTAGTACACTAATATTTAGACCATGTTAATGTTTCTTGCTGTTTTGGAAACTAATTGAATAACATCTCAGAAAAGTCAAATACCATATAAATCAATTAGCCTACATACTGGGAGTCGAGGCAAAAAACGTGCATTGCAGGAGCACGTCTGGTGTTTTACCTGTGTTTTGTGCATCTCAACTGAAGAGTTCCTGCTACAGAGGAACGCTAGGTATTTCTAGACCTTAACATACCACAGTGATGAGTTAAGAAACGGATGGGGCAAGGAAGTAGATAACTATACAAAAAGCCTGGGGAGTTCCCCTCTAAGAGATGTTCTCATCAGCCTAAATGGCACCCATACTTACAGCCCCGCAGTCATTTTCTAATGGAAAGAAATCACAAACCTGCTGGCACTATTGATGCACGTGACTCTAAGCTATAATCATGGTTGAGGATAGCTTAACATGCTTTGCAACCTTCAGAGCTTTCTTAAAATGAGAAGCTGAGTGAGGTAGCAACCAGGATTTCTCTGATGGGTTTTGCTTATGTCAAAGAGCAGGGACTAGGTGAGGGTAACTCAGAATGATGGCGAGTTATTGAAGGTAGATTGTCCTTTCCAAGAAGGCAGCAGCTTGGCACAGGGACGGGTCTGTTTCCACACGCATACCAGCCCTCTTGTAGGGCGAGGGAGAGATGTATTGAAAGGACTGTGGGCTGAGTTCCTTTGAGGCATATCTGACAGTCCCTACAGACATCAGCTGTATAAGGATTCATGTGCCTTCTATCTATATCTACAGCACTTACTGCACTTGTAGAGCTTGTTGATTTTAGCTACGTCCAAGTTACTCAGCCCTTCTCTCTGTCCAATGGGTATAGAGGGGTCAGGAACTGGTACAATAGTTGGTTTCCCTGGAGTGCTGGAGAAATCATACCTGTAGAAATGAGGAAATCACATTTCTAGATCACTTCTCTTAAACACTGAAGTTCTCTAACTGCATAATTATATTCATGTACCACATGCACAGAATTTCAATGCAAAAGGGCAAGAAGCTTCTCAGAGACCAGTTAGTCTTCCCTGAAGAGGACCAGCATGGCAGCCATTTTGTGTGCAGCAGCTGAAAGCAAGAAACAAGAAAAAGCTGCACGGTCTTGCGTGAGGAGAGCTTTCACCAATGTCCTGGCAAAATGAACTGAATCCCACCTTCATGGTTCCAGAGGCAGAGGAGCAGGAGTAGTCCTATCTCAGTTACTAACTGTTGATTTTCTATCTGCAGTTTCCTGCCTCCTGCTAGACAAGTTTTATCTCACCATTTTGTTCAGAAGTTGTTGCTTGCTAGTGGAAATAAAGAAGGTACATGATACAAGCTTGTACATTATGGACTAAAATGCAACCTTAGATAGCATTCCCAGATGAATATGAGGCAGCACAAAACATCTTAATGATTTAAAAAAATTCCATCTTGCTTCTCTCTGTACCTAAATATTGTGGTCTATGATCAGCTGTTACTACGTTAATGAAATCATTTAGAACTGGTTTAGATCAGTGACTCAGTAGAGTTAGACTTTGGACCATAGCCATGTCAAAGGCCTCTAGCAAGAGACAGGAGTACAGTGAAAGAAAACATTGTCCTAATTTTTTCTTCTATCCATATCAACTCTGTTTTCCAGGAATCCTGCTGACAAAGGACATATGCTCACCCTTAATTATGTCCATTCACTCAATTTTAAGTGAACAGCAAAAGTCATTCCCTGCACAAAGCAATTCCTTCTTCCTACATCTGAGCAGAAGATCTGAAAGCTGTTTGCTCCTTTGAAAAGGCATCTCAGAAAACAACTTACGCGCCATAGTGCATCACTGAAGAGTAGTCATAGGGAAGGCCCAGATTTTTGGAATTCACTTTTCCAAAGTTCCCTTGTTCCCCTGTAAGGTAGGAAAGTAACATTTCAGTCAGAACAATTGTTGCTGCTCTAATAGTACACTGCCTGCTGTCATAATCCTAAGAGTAATTTAGGATACAAATACTTGTTCTCATGAGATCTTTGATCTATCAAAACCACCAGAGCCTTTTTAAGCCCACGGGAACCCAATTTCACTCAGTCTAGTAGGTTTCAGAATATAAACTGAATCAAATAAGTCAAAGTTTCGATGTGATCAATGAATCCATTGATCATATGAGCAATGATCTTCAAATAAAGGTATTCATCTGCCCATCTTCATTAGGGTGTCTCCAAATACATTTCAGTGCATTATCTTGAACATTATAAGCATCCAACCTATGTCCCCAAAGCTGCATGCATACCTTGAGAGGGAAATCTGTCTGACCACCTAGATCAAAAATTAAGAGGTATGTGTGGGTGACCACCACCGTGTCTTTCCGAGTCCTTCCACCAAAGGGTTATAGGACCACAAAAGAAAGGGATACAGTTTGCCTGTTACTCACACCAACAGACATCTTATCAGCCATGTTCTGGCTTTGTCTCTGGTCAAACCCATCAGGAGTGACTACAATGAAGTGATATGACTCGCGTGATGCAAGGGCACTCAGTAAGATCAGCTAGAAACATTCTGTCTGAATATAGCTGCTGATATAGCCCCTATCATCGTAGCTGCTGAGCAGCTCACCACTTTTCATCTGTTTAGCCATAAAAAGCCCATATAAGGTAAGAAAGCACTACACTGATACAGGACTGGGGCCCAGAGACACAGACTGGAATTCATGTCACCTAGCTTTATTTCTCTAAGTTAGGCACTGAAGCTATTCGTCAAGGCTCCCAGGATAGTCAGAGGAGAGGGAGACAAAGAGAGACACAGTTGGAGGGAGTTTCATCTGAAGGCACCTATTTCTCTCCATTGACTGGAGAGCATGAATACAAAATGCACCCTGGGTCTCTTGTCCATGGGAAGACAGGCAAGCAAGCAATGTCAGAGCAGGGAGCTGAAGGCAGTCAGCCCGGCCTTGATGCTAATGCCCTAACCACTGAGCACTCCTTTCCAGTTCAACATCTGTACCTTCATTATTGTAACTAGTGGTTTGTAAACCACAAACCATCTGGACAAGAGTTGAGTGTTGGACGCTTGTCAGAAAAATCTCTGGAGGCTGCACAACTTGGCTGGCAGGCTTGCAATCAGAGCCAGTCTCTTCCAGTAACGTCCTGCAGCACCGGTCCCAATAAGGGCTAGGAAATGCAAAGAGAAGCTTCAAAATCCTGAATTATAGAAAGTTTGGGGATAAACATGACTTTGGAGCTTTTCATAGCTCAAAAACTCAGTTAAGGCTCAAACTGGTTCTCAACAGCATTGGCTTTCCTGACTCTGTTAGGTTTTTATCTCAGTTCCTCTTATCTGCTATACTGACTTCAGAAAGAATTATCAGCAAGTGAACAGCTTCTTTTGAGGTGACGAACAGAGAACACAGTTCAAATGCAATGAAACATTTAAGCATATGGCTACTGTTTGGCACATCAGTGCTTTGCTGAATTGGTTTGCTAAAAAAGAAAAAGTAACAGCAGCCTGGCTGGACAGAGACGCTGCCAGCAAACTAGTATCTGCCTCATCACATGCCAGAGAGATTTGGCTGTCTAGACCTGCACACGTGTGGGGACTTAACCCATCTTTTCCACTCAAAAAAAAAAAAATCTACTTCTGCCAGAATCTAAGTGTAATGACTCAGAAGAGCTGAAAAGGAAGCTTTGGCTGACGACGCTGAATACAGTTTTTTTTCCCCAGAAGTTTGGGAAAAACAATCTGAGTTTCAAGTAGCTAAGTGGACAGCAACCGATCAGGCTGCATTTTGTCAAAACAAAGAAGTAGGATGGCTTCCAAGGTGAATTGCTGGGTAAAAACAAAACCCAGCAAACATCCACAGTACTGCAGTCCTGGCAAGAATAAAAACAGCTTGTGTGGGAGAGCTGGGAAGCTGCAAAAGGTCTTGAGGTCTAGTTCTGCACCACTGAGGTCAGGGGGAGCTCTGCCATCAGCACTGTTAACAGCAGCATGTTTTTACAGGAGATATACACTAACAGTCCTCGTGAACATAGCTGTGTTTCTTCATTTCCCTGCGTATCTTTGCATTTTTTTCCCCTACAGTGCTTGTGCTGCACATACTCTGCATTCTAACGCCCTTGTCACGCCAAGCTTCTCAGCCTCCACTCCTGGTGAATGCTGTTAAAGCACTGAAGATATACTCCATCTCCTTTCGCATAGTCTTGTCGTCTTCACCTCTTCCCCCTCTTTTATCCTTTCATGATACTGTGCCTGAATCAGAGCTTGGTAACATCTGTATCCTTTAGGAATGATGAATCTGAACCTGTGGACTTCCCCCTGCAAAACTAGTGTAAGATTTTATGTATATGTCTAGTATCTTTGGCATAACTTCGTGTTTTCAACTCCTCTTTCCTAGCACATCCTTTGCTAGCATTTCAAACATGGCACACCCTTGTTGTACAATGGCAAACAACTCATAGCAAAGTTACACCTTAACACTAGAGCTGAAACCTCAATAAAAGAGCAGCACAAATGGAATTTACTTAGGCTATCATGGGAATAGCTGAAAAAACTTTGGAGAACAGTGCGTTAGGAATTTGCAATAAAAACAATCAAGTTCCATCTGGAGAAAAAGATGATAGAGATATTTTCAGCTGTGCATGACATTGAAGAGTGGAATATCTTATTTGTTAAAGAGACTTCTTAGTATTTTATATTCAATTGTCCAGCCTCATTTGCTATTATTTTCTATAATGAACCAAGTACACTATTATCTTTTTACAGTTGTGGGTTGTCCAGCTCTCTCATAGCTGTCAGACAAGTGATTCCTTGCATCCTTTCTTTCCCTACTTTCCTCCTATGTACCACTTTCTCGCTTTCCCTGGGACCTCCTACTATTCTCTCTCCCCTCCCCTCCCCAGAGCCTGGAGCTCTGTATATGCTCCCATGTTCTCGGCACACAGACCAAGGGCACATGCCGAGACTATTCATCCTGCATTCTTTTCCCTAAATAACATTCACTTGTTTCCCCCCCTACAGGTTTACCAGTCCTGATTGCTCCTCATTGCTCCTTCTCTTCATGGCAGTGTATATTATTCTCTCCTCAAGGAGGAAATAATTGCAGTCCTTCCTCTCACATCATGCCAGGTCCCAAAATTTCGCACATGCTAGTGGTTGTGTGTGCTTCCATTCTCTCTGCATTGAGTCCCTTGTTCGTCTACATTTTAGGCTACGTTTATTTCACTCGCTGCCAGGGCCAAGATGCCTACCTGCTGCCTTCCCTATTTCCATGGCTTTCCCCAAGATAAAGTTGCTGTGCAATTTCCCACCATGATCTCTGAATATCGTGTTTCACCCCATCTCAGCTAAAAGTCCTATAGTCTTGCCTCCTGGCCAAGTGTTTGCAACAACGTTTTGCGTTCCTGATGATCTTGGTATTTTGGATATAAGGTGAGTCTGGGCTCAAGATGATGATCAAACTAAGAACGTACAGCTACTTTTAGGCTGCATCTGCCTCGGAGGACCACACTAACGTAGGTGTAGCCACAGAAATTCCTCTAGTACAAACACTGAACGAGAAATTCTGTCATGCTGAACATGCTACTGCTGCTGCAATTCAGCCAGCATTAATCATGATTCTTATCTGCATTGCTATTCACAGAAGAAACATTCTCCTTTATCTGAAAGTATATGTTTTCTCTTAAGATTTAGTGGACATACCTGCCACAATGTGTTCCCACATAATCTTGACAAACCTGTCCCGATCACTCCGTGCCTGTTCATGGATGAAACCCAGTGCGTGGTTCATTTCATGCTGAATTGCTCCTTTATCCATGCAACCATTTTTCACCAGGCCCACTGCTTGACGTCCTCCAATTTTTCCAAAGTAAGACCAGCAGCTAAGAATCGGCAATCAATAACCAAAATGATCACATTCAGCAAATACAAAGAAATAGGTGCACTAGTTATACCACCAAGGGCCTCCAGATGTGCAGCCACAGAAAGGGACATGCAAATAGTCACTGGCATGAGATATTGAGGCTTCCAAAAGCTGCCAAACTGCATAAGGGGAGAAATAAAGCCTTTGTGATGAGTATGACAGATTTTGAAACAGTAAAATGGCTGTATCAAACTAAGATGAAGCAGTTTAAGTAGGTAAGCAAAGAACCTGAAACAATTGTACTTCTTTAAATTTTTACAACAATTAAGGAAAATATCTCATTTTGAATTATACCCCATTATCTTTAAGTCCACACACACATTTATTCCTGCAGCCTATTAACTGAGGTAACTACCAGCATATCTAAAGAAAAATGAAAAATTGCACCTGCTCTCTGAATCTGGACTCCTAGGATAAAAAAAAAGACAATTACTTAAATCCAGATCAAACCAGAAAAGAAGCTGAAAGACCTTTTGAATGCTTCCACTCCCAGGAGACAGGGAGCTTACCTCTGCCCACGTTCAACATACACGTAGTCTCTTTCTGTAGTGCGATTTACAAACTGCACACAGGTCAGCGTGGAGACCTCTTGCAGAGCATCAGCAATCCAAGACCTCTCTGTCACTGCTAGAAAGAGAAAGGGGCCAGGAGAAATCTTCCTTGGTTAATCAAAACCAAGGTGCATTGATAGGCTGCATTCCTTTAAAACTTCACAGCACTCGTTAGCTTTTTATCATACAAGTATAATTAAAAAAGGGCACAAAGCCTTCAGAGATCTTCAAGTTGATTGGACTTTTAAGGGGAGATGTATGAATTATAGCTGGCCCTCATGCATATTCTATGGGAGACAGCTTATGGAAAACAAAAGACTGGCAGTTTCTTCCATTAGACGGAACGGAAAAAATTAAACAGTTTCAGATACAAATAATTGGATTAAAGTATCCCAAATGAGCCATCTGACCGTAGCTAAGCACCAAAACCCCATTTTGTTTATCAGAGGTAACGAATGTCTGCCACGCACCCCTTGGAATCACTTGAGACAGCCTGGGTTCAGAGACTCTGAAGATCACAGTTTTTATATTCAGGTACTAAATAAAGATCGGAGTGTTTATCTACTTTTGAACATTTTGGCCTAATTTGGCTTCCTCAGTTATGAATCATCTACAACTAATTTGTATCTCAATCTCCTCATCTTTAAAGTTTGGAGAGAGGGAGGTAGATGGAATAACCCTCCCCTAACCACAAGAGTATACACTGCAGTTCTGGAAGCACGCGGGCAGAGGAGCAGCCTAGATAACGCAGAGACTCGCCTTTCCTCAGCTCAAATGGTAACACAGATTCCCTTTCCCCAGGAACAGGAATCAGGCACAGGCTGTATTTCACTTCCATGACATTTTCTCTCAAGGTAAAATCTTTTAAGAAGGGTCTGTATGGAAGCCTCAGACCAGAGAAGCCTCAGCAGGGGAGAGACGGAAGACCTGCACAGCGCATATAAAGTCTTCTGAACAAAATTTTCTAGATTAAGGCACCGGTCCTGCAGCTTTTTCCACAGGACAGAGCTATTGACTGACTAGAGGGAAATAATAAGGGAAAAAAAATATCTCCGAGGATTTTTCCTCCATTTTTGCCTCTACAGGATTTCTAGTGCAGGAACATTTCTATGAGAGATTTGAAAGAAAATTATAGTGTTCAAAAAAGTGCTCCTAGTGGTAATTTTGACAAAAATACATTTATAATGTGAACAAATTATATTTCTTCTTCTGTACTTGCTAAATATCAAAATGCATTGTTGCTAGCAGGAACGAGCTAATATTTGTAATTAAAAATTAATTAGCTGGTATTTATATAACAACTACTGCCCAAGAAACCACATATTTTAGTGTCTCTAACTGAAAAGTTTGGAGTCTTAGCCAAACTACCATAGGGCTAACTGATTAGCAAAAGAGACGTGTCAATAAATTCTCATTTGGACAGAGACTGCTTTTGGTGCATGCCACAGAAACATAAAATAACAGAGAGTATAGGGACCGGAAGATCAATGCTAACTTTACAGCATCCACTTGCATACACTCACAGAAATCAGAAGAGATGTTAATTGGAACCTTGACTAGTCCGTCTTGTGACTTGGGCCATAAACAACTCTCACAGTTAATTGCACTGCGCCGTCCCCTTCTCAAGAGGATGTCTCCTTCATACACAGCTATTTCACTACCTGGCAGATGAAGAAAATAAAGAACATACAAGGCACTGAGAAGGCAAACAGATGTGCAAAAGGGAGATGAGAAGTATACGCTAACCAAGCTTTTGTACCTTTGGAAATGTCTTTCACTGAAGTTAATTTCCCAATAATGTGAAAAAGGATTAGTAAATTAAGACTGAGTGAATCTAGCATTCACAATATCCTAAGACTGGTTAGGTCTGCCATGGCAGATTAATATTAATATAGATGTCATAGTGCAGCTGTAATCAAAGTCATGACTAAATATATTTTAGCTTAAGAAGCTTTAGGAGCCTTCAGAGTGGAGGGCTAAGTATTATAAGTCATTGTCCTCTTCATTAGAGCTTGTGGAATTAAAGAAAAATCATAACTGACCTCTGTAAAAATGGGATGAATCATACAAAAGAAATGACTATTTATTTAATGCATATTGAATGCATGTAAGCTATTAATTTCCAGGTCAACTGTTAATTTGACACAAGACATTGTGACATGCTCCTCAGTTCTGACTCCAAAATACTTGGAATACATTTCTCACAGACAAGAGCTATAGGTTATTATGCCAAAAATGTACAATAGTCTTGGGTACAGCAGACAGGGAAGTGCCTTATATCACACAGGAAAGAAATCAAAGTGAAAAGTATTCTGATTTGCTGAGGCTACATATGGAAAAGAACATTCCATGTAGCAATTGCTCAATAAGTTGCCTTAATTTCTTTATCATGACAGCATACAAATCACACTGAATGTGACTTTAAAACACATCTGAATTCTGTGAATTATTTTCCACTGATGCTGGAAAATGTTTTCAAAGAGAAAAATATACTGAATAATGAGAATGAGGTTTAGAGAAGCAGCCCCACGAAAACCTGCAGTTATTTATATATAATAATTACAATCAAACTCACCTAATTCATTGTTTCTTGTAGCTATCTGAAAAAAAAAAAAAAAAAAAGCATATCTTTTAATACATGCTTATCTCCATAGCAGAAAACTTGTATCATCATGTAGAATCACAGCAGTAAAAGCATGTAACTAATTTTAAGATAGTCAGAGCAACTCAGCAGCAGCAATGTAAATTCTCAACATCTGAGAGCAGGGACACACCTGGACAGGTTTACTTAGTGCAAAGCTATAGAGAAATGCTAAATGAGTTGGCAGAAGAAAGTACTTCATCTTCAAGTTTCCGAGATGATCTTCTCTGCTCTGCTGCTCAGTTCTCAAAGCTGTGGTTAGTTTACTTGGGGCAAGTTTTATGGGAAAGCTGCTGCTGTTATTAACAAGTGTAACAAAATTAGATAACAAGAAGTATTTTCACAAAACAAACAAGCTGCAGGACGTCTCAAGAGAATTTCCAGGCTCTCATTTCTTATTTATCTTCAGAAAACAGAGGAAGTGGAGCAATAGGAAAGAAAATCCAGCAACCTTAAAGTGACTCATCTTTAATTCTAAGAAGAACCCATGAGCTGCTGCAGGTCCCCTCACTGCTGGCCAAGGGACAGGATATCCGGTAGCAGTCTGTTTACAGCAATACCCAATGTCAAGGAACTCTTTGATCCATCCACACTGACTACCTGTCCTAGAAACTCCTGAGCTTGCTGCCAGGAGCCACCCTGCTCTGCAGAGCCCATCTGTCAGCCTGCCCCCTCTGCACAGCTCTCAGCCAGGCATTGCTGGCCAGGAGCACTGGAAATCTGTTGGAGACAGAGATGAATCTGATTGTTGGCTGAAATTTTTTTTCCAATACCATATCTTGCAATATAATCATCACTGGCAGTGACTGTGTGTCTTTCTGGAGTCTACAAATAAATAAAACCACCAGCTCCCAGAGTTTTGGCTTCCCACCTTCTGGGAAGCCCTCCTTCCTTTGATGTCCGTGAATAGAAACAAGCCTAGAAAGGCAGGCTGAATCCTAGAAAACCCACACTGTAAGAGTAAGCCACACAATGGGAATATTCATGTTGAAGCCATATGAACACCACCATGGGCAAGCAGATGTTGCTTTCTCCTCCCAGCTTCAGCCCCAGCACAAATACCTAGGTGCTATAGAAAATCCTAAGGATGTGCGGCATCAGATCTTCAAGAAACAAGCAAGAAAACCTTTGGAATTGCCTACAAAGGCAAAATTCAGAGGAATCTCTGTGGTTCACAGCAGATCAAGATGGCACAGGGAGCCTTTCCAGATAGATATATGGGCTGGTCCTTTGTTTTTAAGGAGTACTTTGCTAGGAAATTTTTGGCTGATATTATGTAAAGATTTGCTACTAATATTTTCATTTTACCCTACTAATAGTTTGTTCCTAAACTTTCTAAAATATTCCACATTTCTGTGACTTCCACAATTCATCTACAGTTATAATTTCCATGTAGTTTATACTGCAATAACGAGGTGCCAATGTAAAGGACCCCTTTTGCTTTGGCTGATAAGAGGATGAAGTTCAGAAGTCCTCATTAGTTTGTTACACTGGTAACCAGAGGTTCCCCTGTACAGTTCCGAGCAACCTCCGTGTCTATTTCAGATCAGGTTCAAAACAGAGACAGAGGGAGTCACAGGAGCACATTTCTGCTGCTACACATCACAAAAGGACGGGGGAGAGAGCAGAAGTTATTAGACAGTAAAAGCAAGAGACCAAGACCAGATCGCTGTGCAGGGCCTGGAGTTAGGTCACTCCAGGTGTGCAGCAAGGAGGGATGGAAGGGCCCTTTGAAGTTCTGCCATGCAGCTTTGCATATCCATTCTGTGGAAGTAACCCTTGAGTCAGGAGACTTATCCCATGGTTTAATTCATTTTTGTGACTGCCAGAAAGAATTGGGTATTTTTTAAGGCTAATTAATTGACCGAAGTCTCATATCACCTGATAACACATTATCAGAAGTTGTCTCGTAGATGCAAATTTCCTTTTTGATGCTGCTTGTCTACATTGTCTGCTTTGATATTCTAGCAGAATAATGTTCAGGTCTCGGTCTCATTATCTATCCAGATAATTTGATGACACAGCTGTAACTTGCATTCTTTCTCCTGTACGCCTTTTCTTACACTGTCTTTTGACATTTCTCATTCTTAGCCACAATGTCCTTGATCTGCCAGGTATTTTATCACTGCTGTTTGTTAGTAATTTTAATACGATGTTTATCACATTCTTAGTGATGCTTACTTAGTTTCACCTTCATTCCATGGCAGAGAACGAGCACTTCTTTCACCATGTAATCAAAGTCCCTCTTGGCATAATATTAAATGACAAAGGTAGAAAAAACAAACACCTGTTGGTGTTTATGTTTTTTCCTAGTTCTGTATCAGTAATAGGTACCATCAGAAGCAACAGGAATAGTAAGTCCAATGATCTTTCCATAGTGAGAAAGTACAGAGGGCACTTTCCCTGGCTAAAGCATTAGAGTGTATGAACCTCAAGGGAAAAAAAAAACTGAGGAGAGCGAAAGGCCATGGGATTGTCTAAGGATCCAGTGGAATATCACTCTAGTGCTCAGTTTCTCAGCTATTCGCACAAAAGGTTATGCAGACAATTGCTAGTGAACAAGCGGTTGGCTTAACTCAGCTGCGCGTTCACCTTAAGAAGCTTATTACTTTCCAGGAGGATTCACGGTTATCTCTACATGTTTAAACAGGCCACTTGTTCTTATGACATTAAGAGTCCTATTTTTTTAAGTCACAATAATAGAAAGTATTGCACTTACTACATGACAATTCTTTTTAAACCTGTTTTGTGTGACACTGCATTTGGATAGAAATCAGATTGTGCTGACCAGCATTTTAAAATAACTTTGTAGCCATTAAATGAAACTATTATACTACACTATAACAGGCTGAAAAGAGTTAAATAATAAAAACATGCACAAAACTTCATTTGTGTTTAAAATGATGTTATTTAACAGTTACCTGTTTACAGATACTGTCTCCTTCAGGATGCTAGGATTAGTGAAAGCATGCAATTCATGCCTCATTATTTACTGATTGGGAGAAGAAAATGAGCTTTCCTGCTTTTCAGTTGCCAGTCAGTTAATCAATTTAGAATAATTAAATCATTGCCCTTGATCAAGTGCAAAAAATGTTTTGGCTTTTGCAGAAAAGGTCAAAATCACAAAAACAAGATTTTGTAAATCTGGTCCCTGGTGCCTAGTCCTTATTTTGTCCCAGTTACCAGACAGCAAAAGCAAACCTTTCATAGAAAAGGTTACTATCGAGCATAGTATATGCTTGATACATGAACGCTTGAATGCTAGTTTCAATATAATTAGTCGATTTTAGTGTAGGTTAGAATATCTTATGCCATAGCATATATTGACATATTTCCACATCTTAAGTATGTTTTTATTTAAATGAAAGATTTATTCTTTAAAAGAAAAAATCTCCAGTGTAAATACTAACTGAGATATGTTGAAATTAGTTTGGAACCAACATGTGTTTGGACTCTGTTCCTCCTAAACCACTCCTGCAGCAGTGTGATCTCTGCTATTTTACCACCATTTATCTTTTACCTTTCCAGTGTCAGAATGATACCATAATGTCAGAAAGGAGAGGCACAAGTCCAAAGACTCTGCACTGGAGATAACCACAGGTGTCAGCGAGCCTTAACCCGAGATGATGGCTAGAGACAAGAATCAGTTAAAACTTTTACAGCTAACTTGGTTTTACCTGGTTTGCAGTAGCTGTAGGCTGAAGAGAACTTACTATAGTTTTTGAACTTGATGCATGGCAAAAGTTGGGTTCCTGGAGACAAGCTACAAAGGTTGGTTTCAGTATTTGAGTATCTGCATACCCAAGGGCTGAGCCAGATGGGACTGGCTGGCCTATAGCTCCCCTGGTTCTGATGAAACCTGACCTGAAACCAGTGTCCAACTGCAAACATCACCCTAATGCTTTGTTTTACTTACAAGTTGTTCAGGCACATAACAAGTCCTGATCTAATGCTGCGCTCTAGTGGCTTCCCATTTGTGCAAGTGGGACATGTTTCCAGAAACAGTCAGGAGCTCCCCATCACCGCTCACAGCCTGTTCACTCCTTTGATCCCTGTCCTCACAGTACAGACCAGTAACTGCTTCCTGCAGGAAATGCTTGCAAGCATGAAGAGTCTGTCCTGTAATCCGTGCTGAGAAGCAATGCATCAGTTTTAGCCCAACCCATCTCAAAACTTTGTTTTAGCATCTGCAACTTGTTATGTCACTACTCACCTTCTCCAGATACTTACAGATTACACATACAGATGCCACAGTAGATTTCTGAGGTGCTCTGATGGCCCACTGGGAAATGAGCCATCTACCTGCACCATTTTCCCTAAAGGATTTTTAAAACTTAAGATTTATTTTATTGATGAGTCCTCCTAAAAGCTTTCAGAAAGTTTATACTGCAGAACCCAAATACTCTTCTGGCTCTGCCCTAGCTGCACTTTAACTTCACAACATAGGTCATTGCCCCATTCCCTGGTTTGCCTTGAAAGAGGGCCAAAACCAGAGGGGAGCAGCAAGAAAAGGGCTGCTCCATAAGGGGGGCTCCCTAGGAGCTGTGACTACAGCACAGTCTCACAGTACCTCAGCACAGCCTGTTGAGAAGGTGTTGAATCACATCCAGAGCCCATCCAGGAGCTGAAGGCAGAAACAAGACTAAAGACAAGGATACAACATAGGTCCAAGATCCAGCAAGGAGACCAAGACCAGACTGAAGCTATGACCTCCTACAACACAGCCCCAGCAGGGAGCAATGGCTAAGGCCAGACCTTAAATGGAGCCCCTGGGCCAATGGGCAGAGGCCGTGGGTAGAGGCCCCAGGTGAGGTCAGTCTGTTGGTACCCTCCATCCCTGAAAGCTACATGTTGCACCAGCCTTTCTCACTCCCTATAGCCCAGTGTGGACTGTCCAGTGAACACAACTGCAGCTTAGATGATAACTATATCCACTGGATCACCTACTGGGTCATCACTGCCTTCTTCAGAGACCTCTAGGAGATTGTATTTCAGGCTCTATGAAAGCTATGTTGACTCAGCCCCAACATATGGTATTTATCCCTGAGTCTACTATTTCCATTTTTATTACATATTTCTTCCAACCCTGGGTATGGACGAAATACAATCACTCATCTTGGATCCTTTTTAAAGTTTGACTGCACTTTCCCATAGCTCTGGCACTGCGGTGATTTAAGCGGCACTTGCCAAGCTCACTCAGCAGCTGAGCAGTTTCATACGTGAGCTGCCTCCGAACTCCTGAGTGAGTGTCATCTGCTCCTAGCAAGTTATTACTGTTCATTGCACTGATTTGTGCTAAAACTCTTTCTTCCCAGCAACAATATTTTCTCTGAGACATTATTCCTGAACCTGAGATTTCCTCAGATCAACCCCTGTAAGGAATGATCTGATCAGGAACATCCCTGTCGTGCTCCGTAGCATGTGTCAACCTAAAGGATGCACAGCTTTTCTGCATTAACCTTATCTTCCCCTTTTATATCTTGCTTATCTACTGATTTCATCAACTTTGATAAATTTCCAATTTAAAAAAAAACATTATCTTTTCACCCATGTTATATGTTGCCACTTGTCAGAATTTACACTGCTCTTTATTTTCACCATTCAGATATGACTTTCACTCTTTATTTCTGCTGCTCCCTGTGTCCAAGCATGATTGTTGTCTTTTTACAATGTCTAGTATACATTTTATTTCTATCTCAAGATATTTTCTCGCCATTTCCAAGTTTTTATCATTTTAGTTGCTCGTTTTATCTAACTTCTTTGCTTTTAGGGAGTTACACTTTTTAAAGTGTCATGTTACAACCATGCATTTTTTGTGTCTTTCTGTGCAACCAGAACTTGGACTTTATGCAAACATGGAAACATATATACATGTTAACGGTTGGACTCGATGATCTTAAAGGTCTCTTCCAACCTAAACGATTCTATGGTTCTATGTACATATGCATTTCCACAGCAGCTTTCAGGGAAAGAAACCTGAAACCTTGCTAAGAAACAAAACTGGTTCCATACACAGGGGACTACTTTCAGATGAAATTTCTTAATAGATAAGCATCAGGCAATTGGGCAAGAACAAACATTTCTGTCATCAATCTGTCAGGACGAAGCTTCAGAAATAGAATAAGTTCAATTTCTCTGTGTGTTTGTAGGGACAGCGCATGTCTTGGGAATATACACTGCTAGGCTAAAAATGACATGAAAAATGTACAAGCAGGTTAATAATGTTCAGTATTTTCTTAGTATGTCTCACTCAAAGTACTTTGAAAATACATTGAAATACTGTACTGAAAAATGAGATTTTAGCTGCATTTCATGAATAAAGAAATCCAGGTGCTGACTCATGAAAAAGCGTATCCAGGATCTCAGTAGCAGAATGAGAACTAGAAGGCAGGAGTCCCGTGTCGTCCCTCCCTACGGGGATTGCCATGCTTTCCTGACAGGTAATCTTTGGCAAAGGAACAGAGCCTCCGGTCTTCAAGTGTTCCCTTGCAAGCGCTTACAAAGCAGTTGGGTTCTATTACCTCTGTTCTAGACAAGCAATTAAGGTCAGGTTTTCAAAGCTGATTGCTAAAGAGAAGCACCTTCAGCCACATTTAGGATTTGAAACAGGTGTGCTAGTTCTCAGAAGTGCTTAATATCCACGGCTTTCACAGAATTCAGGCATCCAGCTTTGAAAAAGTTGTATTGAAGGAGTTGTTTAGCTTTGCACAGGGGAAGCTTTGTTAGAGTCAGTGTTTCTGTGGCTGATCTCTTCATGCTTACTGATGAAGTACTTGGCCTTGAATCCCAAGGACTGCAGGTAGTTGTTGCTGTGGTACTGGATAGCATGTAGCTAACAGCAGGGATTTTCCCATGTGATGGGAGAGGGTTGTGCCACCATTTTAAGTGACTAAATAATTGTCGTTTTAGTACTGAAAATTCTCAGAGTCAGAATACAGTACGTGCAGTGATGTCTGTCAGCACAAAACAAACACAGTGGATGCTTGATGGTATAAGTGTGCAGCAGTAAAAGACTATAAGAACCCTTCAAGGCCACTTAGTCCGGCTTCTGCTGGTCCAGGTATTAATGTCATCGGTTAGTGCTTTTTTGACTTAAAATTTGTCCCCTTTCCCCCATCACATCTGTGCTCTTGTTAGAATATACTCTTCTTAAAGTAGATTTTGTGAATCATACGGGTACTAATAATGGTTTATTGAGGGTTCATGGGAGAAGCTGGAGTCCAAGGCAACATTGTTAATGACCCAAAATACCCTTTGATGTGAAGATCTGTGATGAAGATGGATTGTAACAGGAAGCTCAGCCTGGGGTTAGTGAGTAGCATATCATTACTACTAAAATAGCTGTATTCTGGTCACCACTGCTGACTTGCTAGAGCACTGATTTACCTGAGGAGATACAACTCTACAATCCTGTAGTTGTAAGGTGTTCTTTTCTGAAGTGAGAAAAACGTTGAGGGTACTGAGCTGTGAAGGACAGTGTTGGAAAGAGCAGTCTAGGTTGTCTAAAGCAAAATCTTTGGATTTTCAATTAGAATAAAAATCACCTTGTGAGGCCTTTTTTGTGGTCTCTAAGTATTCCTATCTTCCACGTCTCACAGAAAAATTAGGCAGCTTAAATGGAGCTGAAGTGCCCAGATCAGAGAAGAAAAGGCATAAATGGTCAAAAAGCAAGGTGATCTGTGCTTTGCAAGGCGGATGTGTATTTTCAGGTGCACTGGATGAATGGGGCAACATGGAGACAGAAGACAGTTTACTTGTCCTCTGGGAAAATGATAATGTTCTTTGCAAAAGCAAAGAAGAGAAATTTAGGAGCTAGTATAACCACATTCTCCTTCCTCAGTTTTGGGATGTGTATGTTTTCAACAGCTTAAGACCTGACATCACATACTAGGAGAGCTTTCCTCAAAATAAGTATTTGAGGCCCTAATTTTATATCTCATCTGAAATGTGGAGTTTCCAGCCCAAAAGTACTTCAGACACCAAGCTGTAAGTATCAGGTGGTTATAACTCACAGGAGAAAAGGCAATATATTCAGTAGTCAGCACAGTTTCTTCTATTTGCCTTGACTATCTGAAAAATGCTTTTACACAGGTATTTTCCAGGTTTATGTTTGCTTTTGAAACCTGATGGGCTTACCGCATATATAGGAGATATGCACATTATAACCTTAATCCTGGAGACTCTTGGGATTTAGACATGTAGCAGTTTGACTGAGTTTGGTTTATTGCATTGCTGGGATTTGATAATAGCAGCAATTCAAAGATTAGAGTTGCATTCTCTCAGAAATCTCCAAACTGTGGCTTTTCAACTGCATATGGTTGGTGAGCCATTGAAGAGCAGTTTCCATGCTGGGGCCATGTCATGCAAGCAGCCCTATAGCCTGTGCTGGTACAGAAAATAATCTCCAGAAGCATTCTGGAGTCATACTAGATTCAACCTGCACATCTACTGCTACTTGATTTCCTAATAGGTGGGTGGGATTCTTGGAGAGGCATTGCGCTCTCTAGGGTGTTACCCATGCCCAGAGTTCCTCTGCCTTGCCTTTCTGACATTTATGAACAGCAGCTCATTTCTAGGCTCTTTTTATCAGTGGAACAGATGAAGTAGGGGGGAAAAAAAATCATTGAAAAGGCAAATCTGAGAATCTACTGTGGTATCTTAGTGCTGGTTGATATTAAAGTCAGGCATTTTAGATCCCAACATTCTACGGGGTGGGGGCGGGGGGGGGAGGTGTGGAGCGAAGTATTTCAGTTGGTCACTGTCTTTCACCTGGAGACTGAAAAGGGGCTGAAACAGCTCCATAAGGGTACATGGCTGTCTCCATCAGCTGAAGAACTGGATACCTCGTGAACAGTAAAATTAGAACAGGGAAAGGAAGAAGAGAAAAAGAAGGTGACAGAATAGGAGTCTGTTGTATCTGAACCTGCGCTTCGGAAAGGCCGTCTGCCAGCCGTGGGATTGCCGTGGCATCTTTTGCAGTTCTGCTATGCAAAGTTAGTACTTTCCCTGGATGCAGTGGAGACCTTACACCTTAAGCATTTTGCTTTTTAAATAGTTCATATAGTTTTCAACAGTTACTAGAATCCATATAACTTGACCGTGCTTTTATCTCCAAGGCAATGCTAATATCCTATCTCCATGGTCGCTCTACAGCAGGTAAGCCTAGGTCAACGTTTTTCCTTCTGGAGCTATAATTACCAAGGCACAGCCCATTAGTGGAGAATAATATGAAGGGTATGAAGGAGATGAAAGTTCCCTTTCTTGGCAGTAATGGTCCTACCACATTTCACTAGGATTAGAAAAAGGACTAATTGTACATGCTAATCCCCATATGCATGCATAAAAGCATAAGTGCATGCATAAATGCAGAAGCACAGAGTTTTGTATATGCATACTGTCTCTTGCAGGCACATAAGCATACAAACATTAACAAATATTTGCTCTGCAAGGGATTTTTAAGAGGGTATAGGATCTGTAACAGGAATTTAAACAATCTGTTCGAAATACTTGTGTGTTTTTGTGGTGAGGATAAAGTAGGAATCTCCTTCCCCCACCTCCCCCTAATCCACTGCTGTGAGTTGGGTCTGAGATGGAACTGAATTCCCGTCAAAATGGTGGTTATGTATTATATCATCAGCTCTGAAGCATTGCTGTTATCCACTTTGTGTGCAACTTCAATTAAATGTTCATAAATACAAGAAGGCACATCCTTTGACTGATGTACTGCCAGGCATTTTTTTATATGTGTGCCCCTGTCATTCCTGTTCACGCAGCATCCCCAGTGCATGGTTTAATTTGTGGTGATTTATTCCCCCTTTCATGCAGGTTTTGCTCCAAGTCATATCTGGGAGCCTCTGTTCTTACTAAAGTGAGACCAGCACCTACAGAATGAAAGAGGGTCCTCTAGAGTTCATTTATCAACCAAAGACTGGAGCTGGCTCTAAACCTCATCTATACAGAGGGAGGCAGTCACCTATGGCAGCTAGCAATATCTGTGTTGACCATTGTGCTGATTTTGGCTGGGATAGAGTTAATTTTCTTCACAGTAGCTACTATGGGGCTATGGTTTGGATTTGTGCTGGAAACAGTGTTGATAATACAGGGATGTTTTGTTACTGCTGAGCAGTGCTCACACAGAGTCAAGGCCTTTTCTGCTCCTCACACCACCCCACCAGCGAGTGGGCTGGGGTGCACAAGAAATCGGGAGGGGACACAGCTGGGACAGCTGACCCCACCTGACCAAAGGGATATTCCACACCATATGACGTCATGCTCAGCATATAAAGTTGGGGGAAGAAGAAGGAAGGGGGGGACATTCGGAGTGATGGTGTTTGTCTTCCCAAGTAACCGCTATGCGTGATGGAGCCCAGCTTTCCTGGAGATGGCTGAACTCCTGCCTGCCCATGGGAAGCAGTGAATGAATTCCTTGTTTTGCTTTGCTTGTGTGCGCAGCTTTTGCTTTACCTATTAAACTGTCCTTATCTCAACCCACAAGGGTTTTGGGGGGTTTTTTTGATTCTCTCCCCCATCCCACTGGGGGAGGGAGGGTAAGCGAGCAGCTGTGTGGTGCTTAGTTGCCAGCTGGGGTTAAACCACGACAACCATAAACTGCAAAAGCTACATGTGGATTGCATATTACACCAAATACGGGAACGCATATCCCTGTTCCTTGTTTAGTACTAGTCATTCTGGGATTACAAATAGTTGGTTTGAAGTGTTCAGCACCCTCTGGGACTAGACACCATTCCAGGTGCTGACATCTGCCCTAGCCTGACACAACAGGCAGCTTGAACACAGACCTCTTTCTGTGGAAGCTGTCTGGGTTTTTTATAAATTTTTTGCCTAGTGATTGGACTTTCCCATCAATATTAATGTGTATTGTCAGCTGCTCTCAGTGGAAACTTGTTTTGAGCAAAAGCTGTTGAATGTAGGTAGTATTTAAAGCTACACAAAGTGTTCCTGTGTGAGAAGTGAAGCATCTCTGCCAGTTGCTGTATCAACACAGTGACACTGACATTTCTCTTTTCACTGTAGATTGCCAGGTAGTCAGTCTCTGCCTGTTTCACTAGGCAGTTCAACAGCACTGACACTGCTCCAGAGGGTGTGCTGAAACATTAATGTGGGTCTAATGCAGGGCAGTGGATGCTTTGTGGATCAGTGGCCAGGTTGGAAAGATGACCTGGGAGAGGCAGTAAGAGGGCACTGTCAGGACAGGGGCACATGGCTAAAGCTGCAGTGGACAAGCAGATCTGGAATTAGTTTACAGCCCCAAGTATACCTGTAGAGCTTAGAAGAGTTCACACAGCGCCCAGCTGATAAACAAGTCACTGCTGTTACTCTCTCCTCTCCAGGAGTACTAATTTTTACACAACTAATTTATTGATCAAAGAGTAATGGGATCGGTGCACTGGAACCTACCTGTCATTAGGAGAAATACTTATGCAGTCCTTTCCTGTTGTGCAGTCTAAAAACCAGATAAAAGTCCAGATGTCATACTGTGGGATGGCCCCACCAAGCCTAATGCCTTTTTCCTAATGACCTGAGGAAAGAATCCACTGAGAGCACTGCTAACACCAAATGAATCTCCTCTTTTGACAGCAGGTACTTTAGGACATCAGTCTACTTTTGCAACACAGTTTGCATAAAGCCATGTGACTGTGCTTAATCAAGATGCTCATTTGCAAATGTTGACAAGCATCTCAAATGTAGCAGTAGACACCTCTGCAGGTAGGTGTCTGTATTGGGATGAGATTCAACCCAGCAGAACTGGGCTGTAGGACAAAATCCTTGGAATCTCAGGGCACAGACCCTTGATGCAGAAGGAACTACAGAGCAGGTTACAGAAGCAGCAAAGCTCCACCAACGGTATGTGGAAGCCACAGCTCACATCTCAAGTCTATCTGCTGCAGTGCCTCATGATGTTATTTCCCCCTGGTTGCCACTACTAACAGCAAGTAGAGGGAATGATACTCCAGTTAATAATTTATAAATGTCCTGTTTAGCTGTTTAGTTGTGCACAGGCACCCCTACAGAGACAACGAGCAGAGAAGGGGCCTGAGACTCAGCATTTGAGGGGAGGAACCAGTGTAAGGGCACCGGAGAGAGCCCAAGGAATGTCAAGTGTATCATCCTTGACTTCTTAGGTGGGTATGTTAGGAAGGCACGTTGGTTGGGCAGTAGTGCCTGCTCAAGCTACACCATAGGCATGGTTCCAGAGTCCAAACGCCACACGTGAGAGCAGCCATGATGAACTCCTGGAGTGAATGTCAAGAACAGTATTTGTAGAGAAGGCCAAAAAATGAAGGAGAAAATCACCTCTCCACATATTTACCACTGCAGTATATGCCCAGGAGATAAACAGGGAGAAGGTCTTCTTTAGGAGGTCTCCAAAGGTTCCTGATAGACACGTGCAGGGTGTTATGAGTGATCGGAAATAGCGGATATGTCATGTCTTACCTACATTTAACCTACCACTGGCTGGATTTAAGGGCATTGTTCTCCTTTACTGTGTCTACTATGTGTTTTAATAACTGGAAAAGAGAGGATTTTTGCCTCCTCTCTTCCTCCTCTTCCCTGTCTCATGGGACAGATTACTCACCTTTTCCCATCTGCAACTGTGGGACAATTTAATTTAAAGGGATATACATATGTGCATGTGTGTGCAGTGGTGGCAATATGGGAGAAAGAAGAGTGTTTCACAGGAAGAACAGGGGAAGGGAAAATTCCACCTACTCCAAAAGCAGCTCAGAAACTCAGCAGGAGGTTAACCAGGCCAATATTTAATGAAGCCTTAACACTGTAAGGTACAATTTATGCTGGAATAAAAGTCCATCGCAGTTCAGTGCCACTAATATTCTTTCTGGACCACAGATCCTGTGCTTGGAGGCTCCTAGTTGACTTCTCAACCCTGTTGTTATCAATGTTGAGAAGAAACTTTACTGTAGGGAGGGGAGATCACAAAATGGATGATAAATTCATTAGAGGATTTTGGCCAGAAGCAGTGGTTAAAGGAAACAACATAACTTTGCAAGCATTATCATGTCAATGTCTCCTCCTGTAAAAGAATTTACTGCCTGTGTAGGTGGATAAAAAAGACTTAAAATGAAAAGGTCAAAAATACCCTGAAAAGAGATACACCCCCGTATGAATTCTATTGTTCATTATAGGGATGAAATATTATCTAGAGCCTTGTTCTGGCATCCTGAGAACAATTCACTGGTGATTCCAAATGTCAGCAGAATCTACTAGCAGAGCTTTGCTGTCTGTACAGTTCAGAGTCTTTGGCACGAGTTCAAAGTAAAAATGAATCTGAAAATTTCTGAAGTCTGGGAAGCCCATATGTGAATACGGTTAAGTATCCTGGCATTTTGGCAGAGACAGTTTTCTATTGCAAGACTTTGAAGCCTACATAAAAAAATAAATTGCCTTCGTGCTCTATAAATAAAGGCATATGAAATACAGCAGCTTTGTTTAAGTGAACTCAAAAGTTCAAACTTGCTTATTTTCACTTTTTTCCCCTCATTAAAATTATCAAAACCTGCTTTCATTGCCAAATACATGGCTTTTTATGAAATGCAGCCTCCAGTTGCTTTTAAGGCTGGATTTCTCAATTAATCTCATCTGAGTTTTAATTTTGGAAACATATAAGCATAGATGCTTTCAAACCTTGTTAGTTTATTTTTCTCAGTGATGCAAAGCTAACCATATACTATATGAATGAACTGACTACCTTTATTAAATTTCAAAATTAAACGAAAATTAGTATCTATCTTCTTCATTCTCAAAGAATGCAAATTCTAATAAAAAAGAGTGAAAATGTGAACTTCAGACAAAATAAAATTCTTGACCGGTTTGAGAATTAAACAGATGGGGTATCTGATATATTGCTATCAAACTGAAGCGAAAGACTAGCCCTATGGAAATTAGTGGGAATTTTGTATGACTTCAGTGAACGAAAGGATTTTATTCCCTGAATGCTCCTATAACAATTATCTTATGAGCAGGAGGTGCAAGTATTATAGTTATGCTTCTATAATGGCTGTTCTTACTTTATCATTTATGCCATCCTTCCAGGTGGTAGCATTTTCTACCTAGTGTGTACTGTGTTTGCAGGGATGTGCATGACATAAGATGCATGGCAGGCGGAAAGTCAGGCTCTAAGAACCCTTGGTTGCCAACAACATGCCTTTTCTTATACAACCCATTTTGTAAAAATCTGTCTAGAAGATGCCATCATCTGTTGGTGGAAGTGCTTTGGCCATTTAATATAAGCATCATGAAATACTGCCTGCCATAGAGTAATTGAAAATCATTCTTGGTGCTCGGAGAACAAGCAGACCATAGTCATAGTTCTGTGTCTCCTCATATCATCTTTGATATATTTATTTTCCTTTCATGTAACAGTTTGTGAAAGGGTCTGTCACAGGCATTAAACAGCTAGCCTCATTTAACAACGCTCTTTCAAAGAACTATAAAGAAACACAACAAAGAACCAAAAATAATGACACAATAAGCCAAGCTGATATTTGGCGTTCAGGATTTTACACAACTGAGCAAAAAACATTTGCAGTCAGAGAAGTGGGCAGACTGATTACAGTACAGCTCGAGAAGGTAATGGGTAAGTGTTGTATCCCTGTGCAGAGGGATCTTTAATAAAGAGATTTGAAATGGATTTTATATTAGAACTTTCCCAATAAGAGGGAAAAAAACCCCATACTAAAGCTGAAGTACCATTTGTAATCCAAAGCAGCAATATGTACCAAGTTATTTTCGTATATCTACTTGATAGCTAGATGATTTCAGCTTAGTAAGAGGGGTGATATATTTTCCTTTCTATTACTGCCATTTTTCAATATTGTATAAATCACATCTTTATAGTCTTGCTTAGAGCTCCCCTGTAAGAATAATACTTCTATATTTAACATGCCCAAGCCTGTTAGTAATGTAACAACACTGAATGAGGGCGGAAAGAGTAATTAAAAACATTATGAAAGCAAAGGTCAATCACAAGTAGTTTTCCAACTTATTTTTAACACTCATGGTAAGAAAGGAGAATGTAGAATTAGTCATAAATAGTAAAAATTAGTTACAAGAGACAGATGGCTGTCAATGGCTTTGTTATTTTGCTCTCCCATCAATATGGAAGCTCCCAGTGACCTGAAGCTGAGATGCAGAACAGGAGAATTAGGTCTATCGAGTTCTGAAGGCTTGCAGGCGGCATAGTCTGTGACACTGTTCTGCAAATACCTTTTAAACTTTCTTGGTACTTCACAGTGGAGCTACCGCACCGTCTCTTCATGCATGCATGAGGTGCGACTATAAGCAAAAAACTTGGAGAAACAATGAACTCTAACCCAAAAGTGACAGATCTCTCGAGCTGTGTGCAATATCCGTGAAGAGTATAGCTTTGAGAGTCAAAATAATTTATTCTTAACAGTGTTATCTGTAAGGTGGAGAGAAGTTTACTATTGTAATGAACGTTTCTCAGTGTCTGGTCTTTATATTCTGCCTTTTAGCTCAGATGTTGAAAACAGCTAGTTAAATCTGTGTTCCCTGTGCCAACTTGTCATTCTGTTGTCAGTAAGGCTTAAGACATGCAGATATACCAGGGACATTGTTTGGGCTGTATAGTCTCCATCCTCCCCTATTATTACCAAATGATGCAGCATCAGTGTTCAGTCATGAGTACGTTTTAATGCACATTACCCTGATCCTTATTATGAAGTATTTTATTAAACAGATCTGTTCTATAGCATAGATATTGAAAAGACATTGGTAGAAAAATATTTCCTTATTTTTAGATTTCAAACACTCTCAAATCTTGCTGTTGCTTGCATTAATTTGTGCAGCAGTATTGTTGTAAGTATCCATTTTTAATAGGTTACGGTCACCAAATCTGCTTTAAACATGAGGAGTGTAATAGATTATTTAGAAATGTCAAAATCTCTTCCTTTCCATCTACAAGACCCAGAAGTCATATGCATGAAGTTAGGCAATAATGTATCAAATCCAGCTATAACTAATTTCAGAAACTATTAATAAATCTCTTATTGTTACCATCTCCTAAACAGGCATGCAAGAATATGCTGGTCACTTGGCTACACTTGATTCTATTCCCCTTCTTGATACCTCTTGTCTTTCCTGATAACGAAGACTTCACTGGCACCTGATACCTCATTCAGATTCCAATGCATGGTGGTGTTTAGGCAACTGACTCCTGTAGGTATGTGCCTTCCCATGGTTTAGTCACCTTTACACCTTCAGAAATCTGAACTTCATTCTCAGAGAGAGTTTTACGAATTCTGTGCTGGAGTTGGAGTGTTCTCCAATATACAGCTACCCAATGCAGCAAGCACCTCCCTACCTTCCAGGGATGTTGTAAGGGTGACCTTAGGAAAGAGAGACTCAAATGCTGCTGTACTAACAGCTACAGAAGCCTATAAAATACACAAATTCAGCATAGTTATCTCAATACAGAAGTCTTTCACCAAGACAATGCACGAGGAAAGGTTACTGCTTACATTTTTGCAAAGTTGTGGCTAATTTGTTTGCTGGGTGTTCTTGGGATGCTTGATAAGGCCAGTGGCCAATTTATTTTCTCAAAGTAAGGGAGAATTTTTTGATCCGGAACAGAGAGATCTGGAGGAGTTGTAAATGCCACAGTCATTACTAATCAGCAGCTTCATTGTCTGGAAATAATTTCCTTTCTACCAGGACCCTTTAGCACATGAGCAAACTACTGCCACCACCTCATGACTACCTGTTACAATGAATTATTACTGTTTATTCTTTTCCTGTCTTATATCACATGGTACTTGCATTTCTTTTATGTTGCATTATGCTTTTTAACAGTAGGCAATGTGAAGGCTGTTCAAATGTCACGCAGGGCAAGGACGTGACATAGGCAACTAGGGCTGAAAAGAGCATGGAGGTAAACAGGGGTAGCAAGACAGGGCAATTCTGCTTTACGATGCCAGTCACCTGCACTCCAGTGGTCAGTACGGAGAGGTGAAATAGAACCTCGCAGCAGTCTGATTTGGTATCAGTTGTCTCTGTTTTAATGCTTCAGTCCACCTGAAAGCTTTACAATGATCATTAATGATCTCAATATGTTAAAATACCTCTAAGGGAAAGCTCTGTCATTGCAGAGGTGAGATTTGGAATCTCAGTTGTTGATCAGACTCATCTCCAAGCCAGTGTCTGGTCATCAGCATAGGCAAAAAGTGCTGAAATCTCATCTCCTAAAGCTAGCACACATGACAGGGAGATGCCATGATGTTATGCTGTACGTGAGGAGTGTGCTTTCTAATCTCCACAGCAAAAATTATGCTTGAAGATCACTCTCTCACACACACACTCACCCCTACACAAAGAATGATAACTTTTATGTAACTGTATTTCTTTTTCTTGTAAAAAGTTCTTTAGGAATGTACTGTGACCAAATCTGAAGGTCAAAATATTTTTTCACTGATTTCAACACCTTGAAGAGAATTGTAAGTGAATGATGCTTTAGTCATTTAAGACGTCTGAGATCTTTAGCCTTCACTGAAAATTCTGGGTAGGTAAATCTCCTAGTGTGGTCCGTTCTTCAGGAAGACTGGGAAGGGAATTTCTGCATTATAAAGACATCACTTTTAATTTACAAACAGTAGAGTTTAACTATGAAAACATCTACACTAGCCTTTTTGCTTCCATAAGGACACACTTTTGAGGTGAATCTCACCAGGGCAGCCTTGTGTTAACTGGATTAAATCCTTTTGGATGAAACTAAATGGGAAAAACTTATTCCAGGTGCACAGTTGTTACAATCATTAATGGGCATTCAGTCTAAAGTATTAGAGCTTGTTCAAAGCAATCACCCCCTGAAATATGTATAATAAGGACGTAGCATCCTCAGCACCAACTGTTCAACTGAACAAAGTCATACCCTGTGAGCTGCACTGCTACTGTGTATGTAGCCTCTGTTGTGTAATTTTTTGTCAGGGAATATTTTTGGTAGCTGCTGAAATAGTTTCAGGAATACAGGACTTTCTGTGCCTAGCATACAGTAAACAATTTATTATTTCCCATTCTTCCCCCCCAATTTGTCTATCATCCAGAATATTCTGATTTTTCAGCTGGAATGTTCTTTGAATGTTCTACAGACATTGCAAACATGACAACCTAATGTTAACTTGTTTAAAAGATTGCACAGATTTTATTCTAGGGGCTTAGGAACTTCCTGAGAAATCATGCTATGTTCATCTGAAATTTTGAATTTTAAATATAGAAAGCTGCATTATTTTGAACTTCACTAGAATGACTCATTTTACCTTGATGAGGGAAAAGATAGTTTACTCTTTAACCCTTTATAATTTAGGTAATATTCTTTTATTGGGAATCAAGCTATAGTTTACACATTAAACTCAACACAAACATGATACAAACTTCTTTCTACTCACCATCTGACTAGAACATAAATATGGCTTGCCCGTGACAAACTGTGGGATGATGCGCCAAGGTTAGAGGGACAGGGTGCTAGCAAGGGCCCTCAGCCTGTTGCTCTGAGACGTGCTGGCCACACTGGAGCACACTTGAAGTCTTACAGAGATGAGCCAGGGGCTCCTGAGGTAATAGAAGCCAACAGGGAAACACCAGTGGAAGACCTCAAAGTAATTAAGGGGTGTTCCTCTAAGAAAGTGGCATGACTGACAGCCCAGCTGAAGGGCCTCTACACTAATGCACACAGCATGGGCAACAAACAGGAGGAGCTGGAAGCCACCGTGCTGCTAGAAAGCTACGACCTAGTTGCCATTACTGAAACTTGGTGGGACGAATCCCATGACTGGAGTGTGACGATCGATGGCTACAGGCTGTTCAGAAGGGACAGGCGAGGAAGGAGGGGTGGAGGCGTTGCGCTCTACATCAAGAAATGGATAGAGTGTGAGGAGCTGTCTCTGAAGAATAGCCACGAGCAGGTTGAAAGCTTATGGGTAAGAATCAGAGACTGAGCCAACAAAGGGAACCTTGTGGCTGGGGTCTACCACAGGCTGCCCGATTAAGAGGAGCCTGTTGATGAAGCCTTCTTACTCCAGCTACATGAGGCATGGCGCTCGCAGGCTCTCGTCCTGCTGGGGGACTTCAACCACCCCGACATCTGCTGGAATAGCAGTGCAGCGAGCTGTAGGCAATCCAGGAGACTCCTGGAATACATGGAGGATAACTTCTTAAGCCAGGTAATAGACAGCCCCACCAGAGGGGATGTGATACTGGACCTGATGGTCACCAACACAAGTGAGCTAATCGGTGACGTCAGGATTGGAGGCAGCCTGGGCTGCAGTGATCATGCTCTGGTGGAGTTCACAGTCCTGAGGGATATGGATCAGGTGAAAAGTAAAGTCAAGACCCTGAATTTTAGGAAAGCAAACTTCCAGCTCTTCAAGGAGTTAGTCAATAGGCCCCCCTGGGAAACTGCCCTTGGGGACAAGGGAGCAGAACAGAGCTGGCAGATCTTTGAGGACACTTTCCATAGAGTGCAAGAGCTCTCAGTCCCCAGGTGCAAGAAATCAGGCAAGAAAGGCAAGAGACCAGCATGGATGAGTCAAGGCCTGCTGGTCAAACTGAAGGGCAAGAAGGAAATGCACAGGCAGTGGAAGCAGGGACAGACTTTTTTGCCTCAGTCTTTACTGGCAACCTCTCTTCCCACACCTCTCAAGTGGATGGACTGCAAGATGGGGACTGGGGGAGCAAAGTCCCTCCCACTGTAAGAGAAGATCAGGTTCGTGACCACCTGAGGAACCTGAACATGTATAAGTCTACAGGACCTGACGAGATGCATCCCAGAGTCCTAAGGGAATTGGCTGATGTAGTTTCCAAGCCACTCTCCATGATATTTGAAAAGTCATGGCGGTCAGGCGAAGTCCCTGGGGACTGGAAAAAGGGAAACATTGCACCCATTTTTAAACAGGGTAGAAAGGAGGACCCTGGGAACTACCGACCTGTCAGCCTCACCTCTGTGCCTGTTGTGACAGGATGAGGGGTAATGGTTTTAAACTAACAGAGGGTAGATTTAGACTAGACATAAGGAAGAAATTTTTTTATGATGAGGGTGGTGAGGCAGTGGAACAGGTTTCCCAGAGAGGTGGTAGAAGCCCCATCACTGGAAACATTCAAGGTCAGGTTGGACGGGGCTCTGAGCAACCTCATCTAGTTGCAGATGTCCCTGCTCATTGCAGGGGGGTTGGTAGATGACCTTTGAAGGTTCCTTCCAACCCAAACTATTCTATGATTCTATGATTTCTATTATGCAATTAAAAATCTAATACAATCTAATTCTACTAATACTATTGACAAGATTATTTGATATAAATTTTGTTATATAGTGTGCTGAAGAGAGGATTTATATTTTGGTTACGTTATTACAGTTAGTATTATATATATAATATATAGGGTAGTATCTCACATACACATAGTAGGTGTGCTTATATATGCACACTTATATCTATATGTGCATGTCGGTAGAAATTAGCGTGGTCTGTGAAACCTTCCCTGAGTTCACTGGCTTCCACTACTGGTCTTCTCAGAAGATTCACATGCTTGAAGTGAAGTATGTGTATATGTGCAGAAGAAATTGTAAATTCTGCTGTGAGAATCTGTGCCAGGAAAGTGTTGCAGGATACTTCCTCTGAGAAGTGATCCAGAAAACTATTTAAGGCACGACTGTGTTGTGAGAAGCAAAGGAAAGGGGTCTCTGTAGTTGTCAGCCCATGTGGGGTGAGGGAATTCCTTTGTTTGGAGTCTTTCAAGAGTTTCCTATTTAACTGAAAAATGAGAACTAATCTTAGGGTACCACTCTACCTCTACTCTCCAAGAAGGTTCTGCAGATTAGAAAAGACAGTTTGAAACAAAAAAAAATTAACTGCTTTTCCTCCACCATGCGCTGAGAGAAGGCATTTCCAGCCCTTAAGCTAGCACATTTTTCCTTTTGTGGTTTCTGACTAAATAAGGTCCACTGGACTGATGAATGATTTAGAAGATGTACATGGCTACCAAGTGCATATTCTTTAGAGAAGAAATTGCAGTTTCTCAATCAAGGGGTAAAAAAAGGGGACAAAAGCAATCCTTCCTCTTTTGGATTCAACCACTTGTCAAGTTGTAGTTACGTTCTCTACATAACTCTGTAACTCTCTACATAACGTTAACAACTCAATATTCACCTGTGGAATAATAATAAATCAGAGAAAATTGATCTCTCATCACTATCATTTACTTAATGTTGTTTTGTCTCCCAATTCCAGGAATCATGACTTCACCATTCTTTTTGTTTTGCTTTGTCTGGCTTCACTCATTGCATCAAACCATTTGCTAGCAGTTAGCAGCCTTCTATCCATGTGCGTGATTGTGCCCGGTGATAGTTTTAAAGCAATAGATGAGAAAGAAGACTTTACGTGCCAAAGACTATTTCCAGACCCTCTTTTATCTTCACCACCAAAGAGTACAGCCTCACGTGAAGCAGCAGCAGTGGTCACAGCTCCGTCATGCAGGCTTGAGACACGCTACATTGGCTGAGGATAATGTGAGAAAGCCCCAGTCTCTGCTCGTAACTCAGCAGTTGACTAGAAGCGGTTAGATGGCAAGCACAGAGCGAGGCCAGGGCCTGTAGAACATGCTCTGGTCTTGGCTAAACACCACTTTCTTGTTTGACTATGGCGGGGTCAATTCATCTCCCTTTGCTGCATTCCCATCAGGCATACAATGGAAATTTGAGGTGGCGAATATGCTACAATTTGTAACGCGCTTTACGTCAGGAAGCGTTTATACTACAGCGTGGCTGGCGGGGTTTCTCGGCGAAGGCTGCCCGGAGGAACATCACACTGTCGCTGGAACTTCTCGGCTGTGAATCTCTCGGGGCATTACTGAAAGCCCCACGCAAGCTCCCGCGGCCGCTTCCCCGGGCACGACGAGGCCTCGGCGCTTGGATTTATCGCGGAGAGACACAGACGGGCTGCCCGGCCCCGGCCCCGCCGGCAGCGCCCCCCCGCCAAGATGGCGGTCCCTGACCCCCGCGCTTCCTCTTCCGGCCGGGGTTGCCATGGCGCTGCCCCCCCTCGGCCCACCCTCCCCCCTCCCGCCGGTGTGTGTTTACATCGGGCAGGAGGAGCCGGAGCCCCAGCGCCGGGGGAGACGGGGACGCAGCCGACGGCGACGGCCGCCCGCCCTCAATCTCCGCCGGGCGGTGCTCCGGGAGACGCGGCATGAAGGTGATGCTGGCGGCTGTCACCGGGGCGAGGCGGGGGGTTCCCGCCGGCGGGGGTCGGCTGGGCCGCGGCAGCTCCCGGTAGCTGGGGGGAGTACGGCCCGGTGTAACGGGGCCGGGCCCGAGGCGATAACCAGCGGCGGGAGGTGGTGGCCGCTCGCTCTCTTAACGAAGTACAACTTCCAGAAGCTTCTAACTTCGTGGGGGATGTGGTGCCACTTCTTGGAAAGGTCTCCCGAGAAAGGTGTCCCCCCTTTTCTCCGTTAAAACCCGGATCGTTTCCTGCGGCGCTGCGCCGGGAAGAGCGCAGCGCGGGAGCCGGGGGACGCTGCCCGCGCCCGCTCCGGGCTTGTGTCGCTGCAGGGAAACCGGGCTGCTTCCCCCGGGCCGCTCCCCTCACGCACGCAGCCGTGCGGGCGGTTTCGCTCCCCCGGCAGCCGCGGGTTCCGTGTCGGTGTGCCAGCGGGAGCAGCTCCGGCGTTCACCTGTGCTGCTTCTCTCGCAGGCCCTTCCCAGAGCGTGGAGCAGATCGTCGCCTTTTCTCCCCGTGGAAACCCATTAGGACAGAAACGGGCTAAGCCGAGCCGGCGGAGAGAGGCAGGTGCCGAGGCTGGCTGGGCTATAAAAGTAGCAATACACTAGCTCTCGGTGGAGAGGTTGTCTCTTCAGTTCTGGAGCTCAGGAGTCAGCAGTGCTGTGGTATTGTTTTTTTCCCCCAATATGTTCTGTTGTGTCTGTTTAATTTGCAGGTGTATGACTTTTTAAAGGGTTCCCTCTCATTAATCGGTCTGAAACGCAAGCCACACCAGGCATTCCCTGTCTTCTGAATTTGTCTAGCGGTAAAAAAAAATGTATTGAAGAGCTAGATTGTAAGCTCTTTGAGGCAGAAACTATATGTAGCTATGGCCTGTACCTATCCCGATGGAGAAATTTGGCTCAGGCCTTCCTCCAAGCCTCTGCGTCAAGTAAGTGTGTGTTAGAAGTTGCCCAGCTTGTCTAGGTTTTGGGTTCTGGGCAGTGCGCGTGTGTTGGTCACTCAGGTTAACGATCGTCTCTGTGCGCAAGGGGCTCTCAACTATCAGTGTCCGCACAGCTAACAGGAAAGAAAAGGGGCAGTTTCCAAGTACATGAAATAAATACAAAAAGAAAGCTTCCTTCTATGCAGTGATATTTATTTGTTTTGCTTTTGTTCAAAACCTGATAGTAAAGAGGTTTTTTCTTTCTCTCTGAATGCTTGTTAGTTCAAATAGTGTGGGATAACAAAAAAAAAGTATATAACACAGTTATTGGTAAACAGTGCTATGGCCCTGGGTGAGTTGTTGGCTTATACTGCAAAACAAAAACCTCAGAGTGCTGGTTGAACAGTACATCCAGCTTGAGGCCAAAAATGAAAAGATTTCCTTCAGCTTCTGTTTTATTGCATGCAGAGTAAACAGCTGATTATTCTTGCTAAGCCCATTACTTCTGCTGGATTCCTCTTTTGCCCCACTAGAGTGGGGAAAGCTTGTGGCTGTTTTGGGTGGTCTCACTCAAAATACGGCGAGATGTGAGTGGCGTCGTTCTGATTGTAAGGAAAATGGGGGGAGAGTATTTTTAAATTTTTTTTTAACCAATCATTCATCAGGTATAAGCACTGTATAGAGCTTTTCAGTATAAAAGGGTTCACAGTTTTGTCTCTGGGTGGGTGATTTCTTTCAGTGTGTATTTCTTTCCATATGTACCACCTTTTGCTGTAGCAGTTGCCTCAGTTTCCTCTATGTAAGATCATTGCAGATGCATGATTTAGTCTTGGGCTGGGGGGGTATAATTACATTTTTAATTAACAAGTGGAATGCATCAAAGTGTGTGTGCAGTTTTTTACCCCTTAAAAGGGGGAGGAAAGGAGAAGCACGGGGGGGTGGTGGTGTCTGTGCAGTGTGGGAATTGCATCTGAATCCCTTTTATGTTCCTGCTGACAAATAGCTCAGTGTGACTTTAAAACAAATCAAAGTTTAAGTTGTTGATCATTGCAGGGAATACATCAGAACCAAGCTTCTTGAGAAGTCATCTTGCCTATTTCTCCCCTAATTGTTGCTGTGTCTTGGGAAATACATTTGAGTGTGTTTATTTTTAGCAGTATTGGTTTTGAGCCTTTCTCACTGATGCTGGTTAGCAGGTTGCTGACCAGGCAGGTCTGTCAAAGTAAAACAAGTTAATGCTAGTATGTATAAAGATGGTCTGCCTACTTACAGGAGGGAAGAAGCAGGTAAGTGGTGATATCAGGGGAGTTCTGCTGTGGAAGTGAGCCTTTCAGGATCCATCATGTGGATGGCAAGGAAATACACCTTTTCATGCTGCATTAGGAGCCTGGGCAACGGGTCTGTCGGGAGGGAGGGCAGTTTCATTCAGTAGGGAAGTGGAGAATTGTGGGGAGATGACCAAATCCCCACCTGTCCATCACACTGTCAGCCACCCATTACTGTCCCACAATACAGTATGTTTCCAGTATTCTTCTGTTGTGGCTAAGCACTGGATTTCTCAGGTCTTAGGCAGCACTGGAGAATGTGCTTGCGTCCTTGCTAACAGAACCTCTTCATGCCTTATCTTCAACTAGTGAATAAATTGGGGAATTAGGACAGTCCCTGATGGCTACCTGGTACGGTTGCTGCTGCAGTGACTGTGTCTAACACTGTTCTAACTTAAATCCAAATACAGAGGAATGAAAGGCATTTAGAGTGTCAGGTCGTATTGAAGTTGTTGTTTGGGAAAGCAAGCTCAAGATGTGATTTCTGTTAAGTAGCTGCTCCCCTTTTTTGTTGAATTGAAGTGATTCTCCAAAGTAGAATGAGAGCTCGTAGTGCTTTGGCATGCGCTCTCATTTAAGTTATGTATTTTGGGATAAGGGAGGTGTCATAAATGTGATATTTTCCTTTGGGAAACATAGCTATATTTAAGAGAATGCATGTGAATTTACTGCCTATAGTTGTTGTTTTTCTGACTGGCTGTGATACTTGATGTTGGCAGATGAATCCTAGAGATCAGATAAAGGCAAGGTATTTTGAAGATGAAGCATCAAAAGTTATGAAAAGCCTGAGTAAATATTTCTCTTGCTTGTATTTACAGACAGCTCTGTTCCTGAAGGATATCATGGATTGTCCTGTCAAAACTTGATGTATATATAACTTTTTTTTTTTACGTGTCTCTGATGCTGTTTAGCAGGGCTCTTGGCAGTTGAAATGAAAAGTACTTGGGAAAGGAACAGCTTATAAAAAGGAGAAGAGACAAAAGGTATCACTTTCTATGTAGTACATTGTAATCTTTTTTTTTTTTTGCCACAGAATCGCAGGACGGTAGGGGTTGGAAGGGACCTCTGGAGATCATCTAGTCCAACCCCCCTGCCAGAGCAGAGTCACCTAGAGCAGGCTGCACAGGACTGCGTCCAGGCGGGGTTTGAATATCTCCAGAGAAGGAGACTCCACAGCCTCCCTGGGCAGCCTGTTCCAGAGCTCTGTCACCCTCACAGTGAAGAAGTTTTTCCTCATGTTCAGGCGGAACTTCCTGTGTTCCAGTTTGTGTCCGTTGCCCCTTGTCCTGTCGCTGGGCACCACTGAAAGGAGTCTGGCCATGTAGTCCTAAATTTGTTATAGGAAGCAGGAGGAGAGTGTTATAGGAAGCAGGAGGAGAGTGAATGTAAGTGACAGAGTAAAAGGGAACATGAGCTACATATTCGGTAGATAATGCTGACTTAAATATTTGCCTATGATTGCTCACATCTGGTTTTCTTTATCGGTGAACTACCTTACAAACTTTCTGGTGGTTTTCCTTTCCCAGTGTCTCAGCTGAATTTCAGAGAGATGGGAAGAGGTTACGTGCCTTCAGAGTTCTGGGCAAGGCACATGCTTATATTGGTGAGGGCAGTAGTAGAGCTCTTAAGCAGTTTCTTCAAAAGAAATGTTATTGCTGGTTGAACTTAGTGGAAGTCACAAAAGTGACTTGTGCTTGTGTTAGCAAATCTTACAATCTTAACACTTCTGCAGAGCTGCCTAAGGTCTAGTGCAATTCTTGGGCTTCCTTTCAATCTAAAAAAATCATTTTGGAGGGAGAGCCGGTGCACTTTGCAGATCCTCAAAAGTAAAAGGCAGCCATTACCAAAAGCTATTGCTGCCAGAATGAATTTTTACTTTTAAGTTGTGTTGCTTGCGTTCGTAATGATCAAGTGTTTTCTCTGTCCGATGGCTGTTTAGTTGCTGAGTGAAGTAACTCTGGTTGGAATCTTGTATGCAGCAAGTTGTGATCTTACTTGCAGTTAGTTTGGAGGAAAATGAGGTCTCTGTGAAGCCTGAAATGGAAGGGGCATTATTGCTGGCAATGCTTCTGGCTGTCAAGTTTAAGGCATGCGGGCTAGGTGTGAAACTGGAAAGCTTGATAGATGTAGTTTGTTCTGTAGAGTAAGTAGATATTTTATCTGAAATGTTTCTCCTTTAAAACGCTACAACAATAAGTGCATAGAACAACAAGCAACACTGGTCTAAACCAGCTCTGATCTGAGTTCAGAATTCAGTTGTAAGGAAGGAAATACTTCACTACCTAGCCATCAACAAAATCAATTTAAAATTTGTGTGATAAATACATCATATTACAATCTCCTAGCTAATTCAGAAATGTTTGATGTTTTGCAGAATATGCATTTTGAAATTCCTAATGAAATAAGGAAACAGAAATAAGTTCTGGATTGAATAAAACATTTTTAAACCTCAATTTCTAGTGTTTAAAATGACTCTTGGTGCTTTCGGAACAACTTTTTAACTTCAAATGCATTTGCCAGCTTTATTATTTCTTTTGTCTAATTTAAAACCTGAAATTAAGATTTTGGCAAAACGACTTGTGTTTCAAACTGTTCCAGTGATGCCTCTTGTGACTCTCTTTGGGGGGGAGTGCTCGTATTTTTCAAGCTGGGTACATGCTTATGTACTTTGAATTCAAGTTTTATTGTAGAAATTACTATGTTCTAACTGTAAGAGTTCTTGAAAAAATTAGTTAAATTTCAACTCATTAAAGCTAAAAAAGTAGTTGTGCACTTTTAAGGAAATAAATGCATGGAAGTTAGGTAATTCAAGTAGGCCATATGAAACCACTGTTACAGAAGACTACTTAATGCGTCCTTCCGTGAGCGTGGTGAGTTGTTGTTTTTTGGTTTGTTGTGTTTTTTGTTTTTGTTTTTGTTTTTTTAAATTGTGACCCTACTGAGGATAATGGAAGGGTACTATTTTTTTAAGTCTCTAGCATGGTTAAGAAAATCTTAATGACCTCTGTCATATAGACATGTATTATTAAGCAAAGGACTTCTCATTTTTATTGTGGACAAATTTCTCATGCTGTCTGCAGCTTTCTAGAGTGGTACTTCCACATCTCGTTAGGAAAATGTAAAATATTGTTTCTTCAGAGTGCATTATCTCATTTCTTTAGTCTGAGTAAAACTGGCATTAATCATTAAATCCTCCTGTCAAGGACCAGGCTGGAGAAAATACATTTATGCTACATTTGCTAATTGTAGTTATGTAGAAAGTGCAATAAAACTGCAGGTCATTAAGTCTTACTATTGCTTGCTTTTGGTTCACCAGCTCAACTGTCTGAGTGGATTTTTTTCCCTGAAGTCTTTGTTGACAGACAGTGAAGGACTGCCAGGATGTAGGAAGGCTTCTTCCCACTGAAATTACCTAAATCAGTGAATGGTCAGTTATCAATATGAGTTAATTGATATTTTTGAGATATCATTATTGGTAATTATTTAATTGCTTTCAGATTGGTTTGCTGGGATGCAGGGTCATGCTTTGGTCCTGCATCATTCCATGTCGTACTCCTCCCTGTTTCAGAGTCTGTTACGTGTTCTGTAATGACTGTTTTTTCTGTGTATTAGCTTGCCCCTGACTTTAATGATTGCTAATATATGAGTTATGCTGTGCAATGACAGTTTGCCTTCATGTAACTTTTTTTGCAAACAAATGCAATTCAGCACAGTCAGTTTTTGAATATAAACAGTGTTCTGGACAAGACATACCCTTCCTTGTGGAGATAGTAGTATAAACTAGAATTGACAGCAGGTTATGCAGCCTCTTTCAGGGTAACTTTCAGCCTTTACACTGCTGCATGGTATCCTTTTGATAATTACACTGGGTTAACCTGCTTGGAGTGAGGAATGTTCCCTTTGGGCCAGGTCAGTACATGATCAAATGAAGCGTGGCTTGTTTGGTTTGTTTTTTGAAAAACATTCTTTCTATGCTGACATTGATTTAGTAGGTAAAATTCAGATGGAAAATAATGGTTGATCAAGACAACATTCAATACAAGAATTAGTTCAAAATCCAGAACTGTCTGAACTACCACTGAGCAGACTGTATTGGCTTTTTGCTGTATAAATGGTGTTATCTCCCCCGTATAAAGTGTGAAGTAAAAAGTGTAAACCAGACTGTTACTGGCTTGCTGAATAGAGAATAGATTGGTGGTGTCATTAGTGCTGTTGAAAAGTTATTTATGCCAAGTAAACCCTAATTAGGATTACTCATAGTACAAAGTTGTTTTATTGCTGTAGAAATAGGATTTGACTCTTCTGCTGAGAACAATAGAACTCAATCTTGATTTGGAATTTGCAACATTAAAACTTGTTGCCTCTCTCCTCCAGTCCTGTTGTCAAGACAAAATTAAGTGGTGTTAAAATCATAGCCTCCCTAATGTCTTTGTCCAAATGCAGAAAAGAGCAAGTAATCTAAGCAACTTTTCTCGTTCTTTCTTACAGCGTACTTTGAACAAAGTGCTATAATTTTACACTACTGTCATCCTCAGCATTTCTATTTCTGTACTTTCCTTTAGTGTTCTAGGGGATTTATAACTGCAACTCAAATTCCCCTTGGGCTGAAACCTGGCACAGAAGCTCTCATTATGAGTGAACCTTGTTTTGCAAAATTAAAAGCAAAGCATCCATCAAGAGGCTTTCTTAAACCTACAGCAAAGTGGAAAAAAATGTTTATGGTTGCAGATCGATTCCCCCCCCCCCCCCCCCCCCCCCCCCCGCAGGAAAAATCCAGCTGACGTTGGAAACCCCTAAGGTGTGAGTGTGCAATCAACAGTGATGGCAGATTCAGTGTAACATTCCTATTACGTTTAGAAAATTTTAAATGAAAGTCTTAGTTCCCCAATATGCTGAAAATTCATTGCTGAAGTAAAAGCTGCAGCAGATACCTGCCCAACAAAGGTACCGGGATAGTTTTAAACTTGTTTCCACTGTCTGGGCGTGGTTATCTGAGCAGTAGTGTGCAAGGAAATGGTTGTGTAGTTATGTGCTTCAGAGGAAGTTAAGTACCTGTAGACCCTCAGCTGCCTGGAAAAGGGAGTCGTCATATTGAACTACCTACCCAATGTCTGCTTGTTTAAATTTTTTTTTTTTCCCCCCAACCAAACCAACCCCTTGTTTTCTGTAGGAATTGAGGCTTTATGTAATTGTGTAGAAGCAGAAGGGACATTTTGAACCACAAGCCACTTGCAGATACGGAAGATGGAATAATTTAATTTGATTAAACATGAAATACCAAAGATAAATTCTGAGGAATTTCATAACAGTGATTGGATAGAGGAGAGATCCCAAATTAACACTGTCATTAATGGTGTCATTGTAGGAAAGCCTGATGAAGGTCAGCTTTGTTGTTATTGGATCTGACAAGCCCTTTGGCATCTGCACACATGCAGCCCAGTCATAATAAGTATCATCTCTCACCCATTTGGAGGAAGTGAACCTGGGATGAGAAGAGCTGGGGGTTTTGTGGGTTTAGGAAAGGACAAAGTATGCAAATGTGCAGGAAACTGTGTGGTTTTTAGTCTGGTGGGCATGCGATAAGCATTCTTTAAACATAATGGAAAAATAGTCAATGCTAAGATACTTTAAAAATGTCATTGTAGTTTCCCAAAGCACTTAACAAACTGTCCTGTACTTGGGGATTACTTCACTTGTTTCTTCCCACTGAGTCTTGTAATTTTTTAGGGGTGCATCTATCCTTTGTAGTTATCAGTTGAGATGTATTTGATGCTATATAGAGAAGGGGTTAGACCTGTGCTGGGAAAGCGTACGAGTGAAATCACAGATGTGGAGGGGTGAAGCCTGTGCTGCCGCTAATTTTCCTCTGCTAAATTGCTTTATTGGAATTGTGCCTCCATAGAATACCAGGCCTGAAAGTCAGTGTTAGGCAGGACAGAGGATGCATGATTTAGGCTGGCAGTTGAAGATTTGCATAGAATGAAGTAGGTCTGACCTTGTAGGCTCTTAAGGAGAGGCTTTACGAGGAATGAGGCAGTTTTGAAAAGTGAAAGAAGTGAGATTCTAGGCTCGATTCCAGAAGGGAAATAAATGTGAAGATGAATGTCAGAAAGGAAAAACTGGAGTAAAGTGTTCAGGAGCAAGAATGGAAATACAAAGATCTAGGTCATGAAATAAATGCCGTTTTCACTCGAAAATGCACAGGGAAAGTAGTAGCTAAAGCTGCAGATCTTAGTCTAAGTTCCAAAGGGTAGTCTCAGAACTGAGACACTAAACTGCTGCTGAAGTCATGACTGTGGGCTTTACATTCCTCCAGCTTCTGTTCTGCAAGGGGGAAACGATTACTAATAAAATTCAGTATGATGGAGAAGAGTATTCATGTTATGAGTTTTCTTTTGGTTTTGCTTAAGTGGGGGATTTTTTTTTTTTTTTTTTTGGAATACTGTGTTTCTAGGGGTTGAGTAGGAATGGCAAGAAGGAAGAGAATTGTAAGATACGCGCTTCTCCTTGGTTGGAAACAGCAGTAAAGTATCTTTCTGTTAGTAGTCATAAACTGAAGGAAACTTGAAGTTATTTGCCCCAAACTTGTTCAGTTTCAGTAATAATTTTTCACAGGATGGATTCTTTTTTTAATCTTTGATCCTCCCCCCCACCCTCCTTTGTCGCCCTTGTTGGCCTTTGTTTTGGGGTTTTATTTTTTGCTATTCTTTAGCCTAATCCTGTCTCAGTGAACAGTCAGTTGACAGACTGTACTTTGGTTTAAGATTGTATACTGTAATTAATGTAATGCTAAGTACAAAAGTAGAGTCTAAAAAGCCTAAAAGCAGTGGTGGTGGTGGTGGTGGTGCAGGGTAGGTGTTTTTTGATTGTTCCAAGATGGTCTGTGAGGACTCTTTAGAAAGCTTAGCCTTTTCCAGCATTGACTGACTTGTTGGGGCGTTTGCAGTGACAGTCTCCTGTGGCTGTTGACTTATGTGCAAAATGGGCCAATGATGGTTGCCTGGTGTTGGGATTGCTCCTGAGCTACGTGGGGTTTTTGAGTACTTATAGTCTGCTGAGACTGAGATAGTATAGGCTGGTTTTATGATTGACCATGCTGAAATGATTTGTTAATTCAAATGTGGTGATAAATGCAGCTCTTCGTTTCAGTGCTGTAAACATAACTCCGTACTTTGTGGAAAATACTGACCCTCACTGGGTAGGAACCTTCTTCCTTTCTGTCGTGCACGGATTTATCACAGCACTTGTAAAATATAGTCTTTAAATATACTGAAAATACGAGCATATTGCTGAAGTTCTGGTCAGAATTATTCTCAAAAGTGTTGTATCCCACGGAAAAGCATGAGGTGTAGTTCGAAATGCTTGTAGGTGATTTGTCACGCTTTAGTTCAGTACCGGCAGTCCTCTCTGTCCATAAATACATAGCCTTCTATGAAACGCAGTATAAGACAGCAAACGAACACTAATTTACTGGGTCACAGCAGCCCATAATATTTGAGTTAAACCGCACTGTAAGGTCAGTAGTCTCAATAGTGTGATCAGAACGTGGGATTATATGTTCCTCGGGCAGTTTCTGTGAGAATCCCTGTAGGTTTTTTCTCTTGATCTTTATCATTTGCAATGTTTATACAAAGCTTTTCAGCTTCCTTGTAGTTCATTGAAACTGTTGGGAGGGACAGAGTGAGCTACCTTGCATCTGGCACATCCATAACTTCAGTTTGGAAAGGTGGATATTGCCTCTGCTTGAGTTGACTTGTTTCTGGTCAGCTTAGATCTTGTTTTAAAATATGACGTATAAAAACTGCCACTAAATCTTAGTAGTGCTCATAGTCGGAAACTCATCGGTTGCTGAAAGGAATTGTACGATGTGCTTGCTTGTGAGAGCAGGGACTGTCTCTGGAGAGCCAAGAGGTTTTTCTTAGTTACACGTTCCTAGGCTCCGCGCCATAACCTAACTATTCCTGTAGTAATACCTGTTTAAATCTGTGCTTCTCCAATGGCTCTAGTGAGGAATGGAACCACATTCTCAATTAAAAAGGCTATACAAACCCTCAGTAATTGAAAGAATATTGTACAGTTAATAATCTGCTGATGTTTCTGAACTGTTGATACATCTTCCTGCATCCTAGATGCTACTAGAGGGAGCATCAAAGCAAAAGCAACGTCTGGTGTGCATTACTTCTGCCATGGCTGCAGCTCAAGAGGATTATTATAGAATTGCTGGACACTGCATGGCTGCTTATCTGCAAGCCGTTAACTTATGAAGTTGTGTGTATCCCATTCCCCTATTCGTCTGTCAAGGATCCTTAGGAATGAAAAAACAAATGTAACTGATGCCTCATTCTTGAAATAATAGTGTAAAAAAAGGAAAGTTGAGACCAACAACTTTAACTGTAGCTTAGTTATAAATATTCTTAGAAGACAATTTCCTGGAATTTTTGATTCCTGTAGATTACCGTGCTGCCAGAACTGCAGCTATCTTGAGTATTGATTACCAAACTTGCAGCAGACCTGGTGAATTGAACTCAGCAGATACAACTTAAAAAGCAATGGATGTGCTAATATAAGATACAAAGCTATTGTAAAGCGACTTTGCAGTCTTGTTAATAACACCTGTCAGTGTTTGAGCCTTAAGTATTACTTCTAGATATGGATATGAGAACCTAGGATCTCATCTACTGTTAACTGGTTTACATTTTAATTACTTAGTGAAATTCAGTACCAACACTGTGCACACTTACGCATTGGTCTCAATGATTAAACTGATATGCTGAAGTCTGATAAACACAGATGTTTACGAGACTACTTCTCCTAGAGGCTCCCTATATTATAGGTGATTATATATAGTAATAAGATATCAACGAGATAAGGACTTGGATTATTCTTCTATAGAAAACACTTCCAACTTCATTTTGGGAGCTAGAAAAATCTCAAGATTTCAAGGCTTTTTGCAAAACAATTCTTGGAAAAGTTAAGTTTGTGGTTACTTGACATGCCATGCTTCAGTCTAGACTGTGTTTTCAATTTTTAACATTAAATTTTGAAAAAAAAATTTTTGGGGAAGATTCTCAAAAAAATACAGGAAATGCATACCAAATACAGTTCAAAATATGCTGTGTTGTGATGAATTGTTTGTGAGTAGTGAAAAAAAAATCTTTGAAAGTTCTGGCCATTTCTGTTAAATATTAAGAATGTTCTATAAAAGTAGTAATCTTGTATTGTGTATTTTTCTTATGTGGGATTCCAGAAGCAAGTGTGAAAGTTTTGAATTGGAGGGAAGTAGGTGATGGCAAACAGCATCTCAGCCGTGGACTTCATAGTGGTCTGTAACGGGCTCTGTTTTCCTCACAGCTGGATTTGTTAATACTAGCTTAGGGCTAAGGTTGACCTTCAACTACGATAAACCTTTATTGTCAATGATAACCACCATACTGGAGAGTTCTGTTGCTAGTGGACACTGAGTAGTAGTTCATGCATAAGGGAAAAAACCCATAATGCCACCACTCGATAGCATTTTGCACGCGCTTTGTGTTATGTAGAGGACAACTATAACCCAAAGGAGCACCGCTATCATGGATTGTTGTTAGGAGAAGCCACTGAGCAGGCTTGTCTCATGGTAGCAAAGTGAGACTACTGACTATTTTGAAGAAGGAAAGATAATGTTTTTCTTACTGGCTTTTCCCTAGTCCCTGGAAGTCGGATTGTCTCTTTGGGCAGCGTATAGTTAGTAAGGACTTAAACTTTGCCTTGTGCAGAGGGTTCTGTTACTTTTTTTTTAATTAAAATAATTTTGGTGTTGCAAACTGGAAAGTACCAGCAAAGGATTTGAGACCACTTCTAGTTTAGGAGTTCTTATAGTTGTGGTTCAGAATGTTGGCAAGGCAAATACTGGTACCTCATGTCCTGCATGTCTACATCTTTTATGTGAAAATAAATGTTCTGACTTGGTATACTAATGTAGCCTTGTCTTCTCCTTTCTCTCTCTGTAGCATTAATGGGTAGGAAAGAAATGTACACAAATATATTGCCTGTGGTTGATATAGAAACTTATTCAAATACATACTCTATTCAGTTTGCTCCTATCCAGAATTGTTTACACATTCTTAAAATCTAGATCACATTATTTAGGTGAAGTGAGGAGATGGTTAGACCTCAGTATTGATAACTGACTCCTGGGTTTGATTTTTCATTGGACTATGTCAGGCAACTTACTACTTTCTCATCTGTACCCTGTGGTAAAAATATTTTTTTCTCCTTTCCATGATAGCTACTACAAGGCATGACTTAATGTTTGAACTGTTAATTGACCAGAGCTGGGCAGTCTTGATACTACGTGTTTTTAAATGAGGAGAAATAGGTAAATATCTTAGGTAAAGCTTGCATAGTCATGGATGGCAGAAATCAAGGTTGCAATGGTGGCGTGAACACAATGCACTAGTACGCTTCACCTGGCTGGTCTGATTTTCCCTGCTATCAGGCTCTTGAAAACAACATGGTGGTACTTGTTTTCATGTCCATTTTGTTGAAAAAATGGGGAATGGATGAAAATGTAAATTAGTTGTGCAAAGGAAGAAATTTAGAAAGGGTGTTAGTCTTTATAATGTGCAAAATGAGGAAACAGAGGAAGTATGCAGTGCTGTTGGGGGTAACCTTGCAGTCACAGGGTTTGGAAAGTATGAAAATAAATACTGCAGCTTTAATGCTATAAGCACTTTTTCTTCCTGAGGCCAAGAAAGGCTGTTGATGTACTAGTGTTTAAGCTGGCTTTGGTAACCTTCCAGCAGCATATGTTAATACACATTTTCAGATAGTTCAGACTACAAACCCATTCATGTTTTCGAAGTGCACAAAAGCTTCATTTCCTAATGACTGCTAAGTTTCTGATTTCATTCTTGACTGTACTAGCATTCCAAAAGAAGATGATTGGTTAGGGTTTTTTTTTACGGAGCTCTGTAGCTATGCTTAGTGTTTACTCTGCCATTACTTATTTAAAAAAAAAAAAAGTGGTGGTGGTGGGGAGCAGAGAGTGTTGTGTGTGTGTTTTTTTTTTTTCTTTGATAGTTTGAAACTGAAAAAGCAACTACACTTTCCTAGCTCCTCAAGTCATGAAAATACTGTGTGTGCAAAGTGAGTTCAGCAGCCTTAAATACAAGTGAATGCTCTCTAAGTCTACAAATCTGATGACTCTGCTCACATCCTTCCATAAGCAACGTTGCAGGCTCTTTCTAAGATCCTGAAGGCTGGAAAGTGGAAATGCAAAACTTTGGAGGGCAATCTGGTAGTTTTTCAGGAGTGGTTAGTTTAGCACGTTACACATGCAGGCACGTATAGGGGCACCTAGGGGCAAACTACATGGTCAGTGGACCTGGATGGGTTAGAAGATTGTAAACAAGTTTGCTGTGTCTTCCTTTGAAAAATGAGGTGTGGGACCATTAGTATAACCCATATTGATCTCCTTCTGTATTGAACAGGGCACAGACATTTCACAATCTAGTCTTGGTAAGACAAATGAAAGATTGGATTTTTTTTCCTGAAAGTTCCAAGTGATGGCGAATCTGCTGCCACCATTGGTAAATGGGGATTTGAATTTATTATTGCATTGTGTGTTTTAGAAATAGCAATTTAGAGATTGTGCTTCACCATTCAGCTCCTGGTTTTTAGTCTCCTCAGACCCTTGTAACTTTGCTTGCTAGCTTGTAGAGTCATGTGTCCCTCCCCTTTTTTGTCCTCCCTCTTTCCTGTAAATAATTCGACTGCAAACAAATCTCCCAGCAGCTTTCTTTCTCATCAGCTAAAGTGAGCTCCTGTGTCCTTACTGTCTGGCATAATATCTAATCCTGTAATTATTTCTGTGGTTCCTTTCTGCACTTTCTCCAATTTACCTCCTCTTGCTGTTCTGTTCTGCAGGGACCTAGCTTAGAAACACAGATGGTGGAAGATGAAACTGAGACAACAAGTGAAGAATTGCCTCCTCATCTGCGGGAAGAGCCTCCCGAAGGTACAGTTCTAGCAGTCAATATAAACTCTTTGCATTAAATTGGGGAAAGTGTTCTGGCCAAGAAAGTCTTATTTATTTGTCTGTCTGTCTATCTGACTTGAGAACCTACGTCTGCCTGTTTTCTGAGAGGGACAAAGCTTTGTCAATGCTGACAGCTGAGCCAACCTCCGAGCCAGAGGTCTAGCCAGCCCCTAAGACTGCTTTTGCATTCAAAGAAAGCTGCGCCTGCTGAGGTGCGGACATCGTTCTGCGTTCTCTTTAACAATATCTTTTCTGATTAAAATTGTCCTGCTTGATCATCCTATATGTAGGCTTAAGAATAAAATGCCTCCTCTGTTGTCTTGTTTGTGATGTTTTGAGCCTTCGTTAGGGAAGGCTTCCTAAGTAGTCATCTTTTGTCTCTCCTTACCTCTCTCTGCAGCACCCTGCTGTTGAAATTGTCCCCAGCAGAGACTTGTCAAAGTTAGGTATTCTAGTGATTTTGTTTATTTCAGCCATCTCTCTTGGAAGCCAGTTTAGCCATCTGAGGAGGAGGCAGTGAGATGCTGTCAGTCAGTACGAGGCTCAAAAATGCCAATTTTAATTAAAAACCTTGTTTGCAATGACATGCCCTGTCAGGGAACGGATTTTTCCCACTGTGTAAATGTTGCAGACGTTGTATATACGCAACAAAATAGGTGTTGCTTTCTTTTGAATAGAAGCTGCTAACATTGCTGCAAGTGATGGTACGTTTTGAGCTTTGTCTCCAGTTTAGTGACTTTTAAAACACAATCACTCATAATTATTGTGGACGACTTAACCCAGAGAGTGCTGAGATTCTTATTAGCAACTTACTGTTAAAATAGCGTGACGTGTCTCTGGGAAACATAAATGTGTTTTATATTTTTCCTTTAAGAGAATAAGATGCTGATGCAGCATTTATACTGACAGCCATTCTTAAAGGGAATATGAACCGAGTAGATGATATTAGGAATTTGCTGCTCTATCCCTTCTTGTTGAGCATTCTGCTATAGTTTTCTCATTAAGTTGTAATTTCTTGTTCTGCTGTTTCATATGATCTGTGTTGGCAATTACAGTATATAGAGGTAAGTGAAAGGCAGGTTTCTTTTTGCAACTCCTATAAAGCCAGAAGGAAATAAATGTGGAAGATGTTGTGATTACTACATATACACACAGAGATACAATCTTGATGCTTCTCCCCCTGCCCCCTTTCTTTGTAAGTAATGCCAAGTCAGCACGTAATGGCAGTGCATCGTGGAAGTAAGAATTCTGGTCACTAGCCTGAGCTGATGATTACATGAGCCTAGAGACCATCTCCTGGAATGTAAAACACAAGAGATTATCTTGTCTCATCAGTTTATCAGGAATAGTCTTGGATTTTGGACTACGGCTTTGAATTGTGTAATCAGAAAGGGTTTTTTTAATGTGACTAAGTATTTTTGCAAACCAAGTTTTTGTAATTGAAAGTGCTTCTGCCTGCAACCCTGCTGGTTTGAATGATGGTGAAAAATGTCAGTATTAATCACTTCTGCGACTTGTTGGGTGGTCCAGTACAAATATGTGCTCTGGATATGCCCACTTTGCTGGTGTGAGGAAAAAGAAGTGTAACAGTTGAGCTGATTTGGTTAAGCAGCGATACAGTAGATACTGTGAGTTCTTTTAAAGTCTGAGCTCAGCGTGTACCTTTTAAAATTACAATGATGTTAACAGTAGCAAAATAGGAGGGATGTTGAGAGTACAACTGAAACTAGAGACTGCTTGGGAGAAGAGGTGGAAAAATTGCTCCTGAAAGAGAGCCATCAGGATTATGCTGAAATTATAGCTGGCTCTGTGTGTTAGTGGAGCCAAGTAACAGGAGCCTTCCTTAGAAGCTGCTGTCTATCAACATAGACCGACCAGAATTACGATGAAGATCATGTAGTTGCAGGAGTGAATAAAATTACCCCATGAAAGAAATAGATTTCTGAAGTTCTTTCAATATTAAATGCCATTAAGCGCTATCTTCTTGTTGCTCTTCTACTGATTTCTGGTTTCTTCTGATAGCACTTCCTAGTTAAATCAAATGCTTTGCAATAAATAGATAAACCATGTTGTCACGACTGCTGCGCTCTTGTTTCCTGGGATCTATGAATTGGAGACTCTGTCTGCTTGCCTTCTGGTAATGAGCGCATAAGGGATGGAAAGCTCTCCAGAGTCCGTGTCCTTCTAGCACAATCCATACTATTTCACCAGATTGCATCACAGTGACTTCTTTTTCTAGCTTGCGCTGCATATTTACTCCCCTCCTGAAAGGAGGGGAGCTGGAAGCACTGCGCTATATAAATATTGCAGTAGAATAAAAGGTTACCCTTCAGGGATTGTCATGTTTCTGAACAGTGTTGCAGCATGGCCTTCTACAAATAAAGGAACAATTTTAGAAGTCCATCGTGTACATAAGTGTCTTGAGTAAGCGTACGTGTGGGTAACGAGCTGGGTAGTAGAGCAAGCGTCGCCTTCTGGTGCGGTGTGGCAGCCTGTCGGTATTGGAGACAAGACGAAGTTTTGTGGTTTAAAAAGGAGATTAACTAGGAAACCCCTGAAAGGTAACAGTCAGTATTTGTGTGTAACCTGAATCCATTTTTTCATCTTCTGTCAGAGTTAACTTTTTTGATATTAGAAGAAGTCAAGGGAGTAAATGAGTAAAAAACACCGCTGGCAGAAGATCCCGTAAGTGACATTAGCTATCAAAAAGGGCTTTTTATTTTATCACGAAGGCGCGTTATTGTCAATGGCGTTGATAAGCTGTGCCCCGCCTTGAACCGGAGCGGAGAAGGCGAGCTCTGCTCGGCGGGGCCGCGGCTGCAGCCGCCTGCGACGGCGTTTCGGCGCCTGCGCAGCGCAGCCGGCGGGCGGCGGCGGCGCGTCCGTGCGCGCCGCGGCCGCCGGGGGGCGCTGCAGGCCCGGCAATGCCGCGCCCCGCCCGCCGCTCCTGGCGAGGCGGCCGCGCTGCCGCTGCCTCAGCGGGCTCCGGCTGCGTGGGGCCCGGGGTTCAGGCGCCTTGTACGCGTCCCGGGGAACGGGAGAAGGTACTTAAACCTTTTAACTCCTTTCCCATGAGCTACTTTGTGATATTACAAGGGAAGCTTTCCGCGCTTTCTGCCTCAGGAAGGCTGTTTATCCCCGAATGGTATTTTACCTCTTGACTTCACGATCCGTCTGCCCAATTCACATTTTTATTTTTTATTCCCCCTTCATCTTTCCTTTCTCTTCGATCTTGTTAACATGCTCCCCCCCCCCCCCAGTTAAAAGGCAAGTGCGGGGGAGCAGTAGTAATTAGCAGCTGGAGTGCTGCTCAGGCTGCCGTGCTTAACGCTTCCCAGGGAAGGCTATGTGCATGGCAGAGTTACCGTCACCAAACAGTGAAGGGCAGCGATCTCTGGAGAGGAGCGAGTCAGTTTTAAACGGTATGGAAACACTTTCCTCTTTGCAAGGATTCAGCACTGCTGATCTGTGTTGCTACATGTTTGAGCACTGCGCTACTTTCAGGTAGATTCTACGTGATCTTGAATGTTTGCTGTTAAATGGCAGTCTGATCATAGTGAGAGGACTAGATTCAGTTACCCAAGTACAGCAAACACCTTGCTATATCCGTTGCTTCTTTATCCACCATTTCAGAGTTCTGTTGCTGATTATTTAATACTGTGCACAGTTAATTGTTATCATTGCCTTGCTTTTTTGTCCTTTTCCATTAAATTACCCAAGGAAGGCGATGGCAATGAAATCCGATGGTGACTAAATCTTCTGTAATGTGATCAGTTATGAAACAGCAGCATCTTCTTTGTTGGACGACTCAGATCTTGATCCCTTCTATTTGATGAATCAGTGACCCTGACCTTATTCCTGCTTCTCCATCCTGTTGCCAGTGGATTGAGGGAACTGATCCTTCCCTTTTATTCACCACTGATGAGGTCACACCTGGAGTACCGTGTCCAGTTCTGGGCTCCACAGTATGAGACAGACATGGACATACTAGAAAGAGCCCAGCAAAGGGCCACGAAGACGATTAAGGGACTGGAGCATCTCTCTTATGAGGAAAGGCTGAGAAACCTGGGACTATTCAGCCTGGAAAAGGGTTGGGGGGAACTTATCAATGTATACAAATACCTGAAGGGAGAGTGTAAAGAAGACAGAGCCAGGCTCTTTTCGGTGATGCCCGGTGACAGGACAGGGGGCAGTGAACACAAACTGAAACACAACTGAACATAAGGAAACACTTTTTCGCTGTGAGGGCAACCAAGCACTGGAATGGGTTGCCCAGAGAGGTTGTGGAGTCTCCCACCTTGGAGATACTAAAAAGCTGTCTGGACATGGTCCTGTGCAGCCTGTTGTAAGTGACCCTGCTTGAGCTAAGTGACTCTACCAGATGATCTCCAGAGGTCCCTCCCAACCGCAACCATTCTGTGATGCTCTATCTTATACGTACTATCTCTGTATATTTAAAGTCTCTTTCTGAAGTTCCTGCATATATCCCTTGTCTATTACACTAATGCTTATGGGAAAAGTAGCTTTACTCTGTCAAACTGCTAAATGTTACGTGTTTTGGGAATGCATCCTTGGTAGATACTGGGGTACGGCTGCAGTTTCTTTTGGCCCTACATTGCTAACTAGTACTGAGTATACTAAAGCTTAGTGCAAGGTGATACAGCCTGACTGAAAAGCTGTGTCATTAGTTAACAGCAGTAGCCCCTCTTGGGAGTTTATAAACCAGTTCTTTCTTCCATGATCTTAAAATTTTAATGCTTAATATTTAATCAGCCAACCTACTATGACCAATTTGGCAATGAGCACGAGTCTTGTGTCTGAACCGTCTGCTATCTCTTCCGCCGTTTTCAGACTTAGCAGAGATGTTCCTGACAGATTGGGCCTTGTGGAATAAAGCTTTATTAAAAGCAATGGGTCTTAGCAGCTCTGCAGTATATAACAAATCTTGGGAAATTTATTTTCCAAATAACTGTGGTGTTCCTAATTCAAATTGTTTTACACTTGCTGTGGGTAAAGAGCACACATGGATAGTTACTGTAAATCAGATGATTTGCACCAATTTAGAACACAGTATCTTGTGTGAGCCTTATAATCGGTCTCCATGGAGGCATATAGCCTTTTCTGCTGTTTTATATCTTCTACAAGATAAAAGTATATTGCATACTTCTGTGGGAAGCTTTAGGACTCCTTATCCACAGTTTGGGAATCTCTGATTCAGAGGATCTGGGAGTTTTGTGGATCACTCATTCAGGATTGTCTTTGGATACAAGTATTTTACCTAGATGTATTATCTGCACAGATCTAACTCAAAAAAAAAAAAGTACGGTTTGTGTTTCAATTGAGGTACTACTGTGCATTTGAAATTTCTGAAATTAATTAGACTTAACTTCATACTGGGGTAATGTTGGGGTATTCTCTTACGAGAACATGGCAATTTCTTGAAGCCAGCAGCTGCCAGAAGAACATGGTTGTTTAGGCATCTCATCTGAGATGCAAGACATTGAGTTCAAATCCATGATACAGGTGTCTAACTTTGAAAAGGTACATTTGTATAAACAGATCCGGTTTTGATGAATGTGTGGCACGTTTCCAATTAGTTTGCTTAAAGTATTCTTTACAGAGAACAGTCTCCATCAGAGACAAAGTTTTATTGTTGGGCCAAATGTTTGCTCCAGTAAGCACCATACCAAGATTTAAATGCTGCAAACTTGAGCTGCACAGTTGCAAGTAATGTTTAGTATGTTTGTCTCCAAACTGCCTATATCCAAGTAACTGCAAAGAACTCACATTGGAAAATGATGTAGTTAATAGCAACTTCGTTTCCTTTCAGTGTTAAGCTCTGTACTGAAAACTGTTGGTATTCTGGTATAAAGTAACTTTATTAAAGTTGCCTGTGGCACTTAGTGTCATCTGTTACATACATACCTATGTATGTGTGTATGTAGTCTACCAGACTAATATCTTCAAGAAGTTCTGTGAAGCTGCCAAACTATGCTATCTGCTAAGCCCTCTTCTGCTTTCCCAAGTCAAATCGTTCTCCAATGTGGTGCCTAGTGAGGTCCAACGGTCAGATCCTTCTACAGAGGAGCTCTTTAAATGATCTGCTTTTTTTGTCTAGTGGCCAGCTGGCAACGTTCTCAGCATGGATTCACCTCTGCAGTTCTGTGGTCTTATAAGTAAAGCAAAAGACTGGGAACTGGGACAGCTACAATCTATTCCTAGCTTTACTGTTGACTGTGGCACTAGTCAAGTAGTTTGGCCTTCCTCGAACCATAGTATTCTTTGTGTATGAAACAAATGACTGTTCTTATTTGTAAATGAGGATGGTGAAAAAGCAAATTGTAGCTTTTTAAGCTTTTAGAGGTAGAAGATACGTGAAAATTGAAACAGAAAATGTGATTAGAATGTATAAATAATACAAAACTTTACCTGATATATAACTTGTCAGTCTTTTTTTTTTTTTTTTTTGACTCCTCGAAGAGGTGATTGGACTTGTCAGATAACTTCAAATAGAAAGGCAGGTTTCTTAAAAAGCAGAGAAAGAAATTAGCGATGAGGCTGTCTGTTCTTTGGAGCTGGGACTTTATGTACCTGGCGTGTCCTGTCATCTGTAAAAACATTTCCTGAGCTACTTCTGTAAATGGCCTGAGGCTGAACAGCAACATTTCAGTATCATCTGTCTCTTTTTAAGGCACAGATTCTGTGCAGCCATACTCTTCTGTTGGTCAAAACAGTTCTTGTTTCTGCAAAAAGAAATGACCTGGAGTGTCAGCTCAGTCTTCTGTGCAAAGTCTACCTTAGTATTTCCGGTTGAGTTGTAAAACACTTTAACATCTAACTTCTAATACTGTGTTTCTGTTTAATTCATTATTGTTTTACTAAAAGCTGAGATTCTGCTTTGTTTAAATTCTCCAGTTGCTATATTGGCTTCCTCATGCTTTATTTAATTTTGTTCTCTGGGGGAAATCAGCAATCTGAAGTGGGAATAATACTCAACCATTGTCTGTGTGTACCCCTTTTTTCCTCTTTCACCTGCCCCAACCCTTCTGTATTACTGTTGCCGTATGCCTGCTACTGACAACGGGCATCTTCCATTCAGCAGCTATGTTACGTGGTCTCCTAGAAACAGCAAGAAAGCTATTTAAATTGTTTTTATTCCACTTCTCCCTCTGCCCTGTTCTTTCCTCTTCACTATTTTCATATGATATAATGAGATGTTACTTTGACAGCTCAGCATCCCTTTTCTCTAGCCTACTCCATGCCCTGCAAATCATTCTGTCACGAAGAGTTGTATGTGTGCACAGCATATGCTGTTAATGGCAGCATAAATAGCCTCCAAGTGCCTGGCGGAATCCAGAAGAAAGGTTCTCGTGACTTAAGTGTGGGAAACCTCTTATCAATGGATCTTGCTAATACAATAACGTTGTGAAGTGAGTCAATAACAGTCTGGTTTTCCCTGAGGGTGTTTGCACATAGAATGGGGCAACAATAGTTTTACCATTTGCCTTGGCATAGTAACTGTAAGTAACGCGCATCATCCAAATGTAAAGACATTTCAGGGTGAAGGGCCAGTGGAGAGCCTCTGTCAGAAGATACATCTTTATCAATTACTAGTGAATGTGTTTTATTCTAGCAATAGGGTTTTGAACTGCAGGAGTGACAGAAATCTGTTTCATGAGTGAAAGCGATGTATCTTACTACCTGGCTGAAGTGGCAGACATTTGTCACCGTTTGTGTACTAATTAGAGACGTATGAAATTAAGAATGCAGGAGTATATTCTTTTACAACGTATTTTTCGTTTAGAGGGGCAAAGATATTAACATAGAGATGCAGCCAATTTTTTTTCAAAAAATCTTTTGGACTTGTAGTTACCAGTCCTGTTCTAAAAGTGAAAAAGAAAGCGGTTCTTATTTGTTCCTAATGGACTAAAAAAAAGAGGCAAGCAAGTCTCACTTGCTTAGAGCTCCAGTCTGAAGTACTAAATAAGAACAAGCAATGCAGTAAATCTGGGTCAGAAGTGAAATTGAATCGGTATATCAGTGTGTTAACAATGATGATATCTTGAACTGCTAAACTATCAGAGTATTATAGCTGGCAATTAAATCATAAGGTTGGTGCATGAGGCTGTTAATTCTGCCTCAGAACTGAGTGAAATGCCCACTTAACATTTCATAAACATCTGTAGTCTCAACCTGGCTGCCTGTTTTGATTTCAGCTGTTTGTGAACAATTTGAGCCACTACTTTGATTACCACCAGTATGATTGCACGATTGCACCGATCTGGCCTCTCCTGGACGGATCATTTTGGATCACAAAAACAATCTTATTCTGAAGAGTAGGTTTCTCTTCAAAGCTGTTTATGAACTTAAAGATGAGCTGTAAAAGTGAGCGGTTTTGTGTCAGTTTTCTTGCCCCCGGGACAGTATTCTAGAAAAAGAAAATTTTCATCTACTTTGAAATTGAGTAGAACTCCAGAGTAATTTTTATAGAGAACAGTCTTGCACTAGTATGTGTACGTGGAATTCTCTCTCTTATTTTCTGATCACAGTGAAGAGAAATGCATGTTCCTTATTAATGAGGAAGATTCTCAAGCCATTGTAACACACTACTTTGGCATGTTGTGGGGGATCTGTCCTCTTTCTATCCAGCTGACACTTGCCTGGTCAGAAAGAGCTTAGCTAACGCTAAATTTTATGTTTATTCCTGTCTTCCTTGTTATGCCCTCTCTGTACCACTAGCATACTACTGTTCTCGGTTTTTGCCAGAAGTATGTAATATTCAGTAGGATATACCTGCTGCAAATTTTTTAGGTGGCTTTATATTTTTGGGTCTTGTATTGTGAAAAATTAATGTCTTTTTTCAGATCATAGCCAAAAGGAAATAACGTAAATATTCTTCATATAAAATACTAAATCCAGTTTGCAAGTAATGATAAAAATTTGGCCATATTTCTGTGAATTGGGATAACAATCTGGGATTGTTAAAAGAATGTCTTGGAATCTTCTTACAGTAGAAAGAACAGATTTATAGTCTTGAACTATAAAAAAAATTATTTTCTAGCACCTGAGACCTGATCTTTGGAGTAAGTGAGAGGTGTTCAAGAGGTTGGCCGGAGATGAACAGTTTACAATGTAGCTGAGCCATTCACCAAAATACCTGTTCATCCATTTAAGACTCTAAGAAACGAACTTGTAATGTTGTTGACTTCCACTGTTTTTACCTTTCTGGAACTTAAATTTTATTGTAAAGGTATAATAAAAATAATAAAGGTTCTGCCCTATGCAGAAGTTCAAAGTCCAAAGTCCAAGATGGTTGGTTGGTGTCCGTCCCGTCCCCCCGTCCCCCCCTCCCCCCCTCCCCTCCCCCCCGCCTGAGACTTCTCCAGAGATTTGTGTGCGGTGGCGGTGGTGTGTTCTGGATTTTATTTTTCTATTAGTTTGTTTTCCCCTAGAAAGTTCCTATATCTCTTGAATAGAAAATTGGAATAATTTTAGCTAATTATGTGATGTCATCCTCTTTGGTTAAGCCAGCCATTTGTATGTATTCAATACTGGAAAGTGTGATTGTATAACGTGCCCAGTACCTCTCACTCATCCCTCCAAAAGCCAAAGAACAAACCCCCGAGATTTAGTACAATGTTATTACAATATGTTAAGTTAGGGCTCACTCTGGGAAATGCAAATTGAGGCTGCAAGTTTGGTTTAGTGTTTTTATAGCTTGAGAATGTTATTGTTACCGTTATTGCAGTGTTTTGTTCCTAGCATCTTGAGGGCTGTTTTTTTGCTCAAAGTCCTTGATTTATTTAACCAGGGAAGTGAGTAGGTGCTTCCAGCCTATGGATCTTGTGCCTTTATGTTGAAAAAGGAAAATACACGTTTACCAAGCCTGAATATTGCCTAAAAATCTCCTTTACTTTATGTAAAGAAATCTGTTTCCTGTGAGATTTGCAGATGTTTAAAAGATTGTGATTAGCTGAACCCAGCTGTAATCGAAATACAGTTCGGTCACTGATTAACGTGTGCCCACACAGGTACTGAAAGAGATGTTCTGACATTCAGCCCTGGCTGCACGTTACCAGTTTTGCCCCGCTGCGCGGCTGCGTGTGGCTGGTTCCTAGCCCAAAAGCAGCAGAGCACCCACAGAGAGAGAGCACCTCTTTCTGGAGAAACTCGAGTTGATGCTCACGTCATTCCCGTGGACCGAAGGGTGGGTTGTGCAGCTGGGTAGAGCCTGTAGCGTGCAGGTGAGCTTGTATGGAACCTAGGGACAGGCTTCGGGTCCAGTACGTGCTGCGGGGCTCTCCTGGCTTCCTCGTCGTTTTAGCGAGGAAGAGCGGTGTAGCCGCAGGCATCATTAAAAACCTCTTTTGTGATAGCGTACAGGAGGTCGTCTTTTGATGTCCGTGTTTCTAGCAACTTCAGTGTAGCACAGTAATTAAGATAGTGAGGAAAGCAGAGGGATCTTGGCTTTCAAACTTACTCCTCCTGGCTCCGTTCCAAGTATCATTAATATGACATGAGACGTTTTGTTGGTATTTGATTAACTGGGAGGCTTGTTCTTGTTTTGTGTGACACATTGTAAGTTAACCACCCGGCATGCTGACATGTGCGATTAAAAACAAACACTTAAAACTAAATTGAGAAGCTGACTGCCAAGTGCACCGCAGGGAGGAGCCTGAGCAGCCTGCCCTGAGGGACTCAGCCGGGATAGGCCTCACCGACTTTTCGACTGATCTGGTCTCAGCAACTTTTGAGTTCAGTCCTGTATTCACGACTGTTTATTTTTAAACATTTTTCTTCAGCTGTCTTGTCCAGTTAAAGCCCTCCTGACAAAATTTGGGAATGGCAAATGGCAAATTAGGGTTGCATTGTTCCAGCAGAATGCTCTGTGGTAATCGCCACTGTTCTTCAGCGGTTATCGGCACCTCTGGGCAGCGTGGTGTTCCTGCCATCTGGAATGAAGATGCTCTCCAGCCATGGGGATTTTCCATTCTCCCGCTTCCTGGGAGCTGTGGGTGCTGCGGTGGTGGCGGAGGCTGCCCAGCGCCGGCCTGCCCAGGTCTGCCCGAAGCCTGCGGTGACAGATACGATGAGAGTAATGGAGCAGCCTGCCTTACTACATCACAAGCTTACATTTGCTGTTTCCATGAGTTTAAATTCCAGGGCATCAAGATTGTGTCTGGACCTCCTTATTTTATAATTAACGAATTTGAAAGAAATCCTTGAAGATTTAGAAAAGCTTCTTTTCCCTCTAGTTCCTTTCTCATTCTCCCCTTTATTGTAAGGTTTTTTAACTTTCCCTCTCTTGTTGGGGACCTTGGTGTGGAAACCATTCCACGTTTCCCAGTCAGCAGTAGGGTGTCTTCAAAGGAAGTAGTACCTATAAACCTAGTTCCCCGGTCTGGGTAACAGATATCCAAAGGAGAGAAAACTGTGGCATGCACAATAGCCATTGAAGTCTTGGCAACCCTTAGCTTTATTTTCAGACCTGAAGTGTGCTTCACAGCGTAACAAGAAACCTTCTGCTGATTCAGTGGGCACTTTCAATTCCACTTACAGCAAAATGTGCCCTCTGACCTGTTTCCAGACAGATGTGCAATGCTTGTAAAAACACACAGATCCTCTTGTCTGGAACTGCTGATCCGCATCGTGTGGTGTAGCCTGGCGTTGGGTGGCCTCGGAGGGCCGCTGTTAGCTCCTCCTGGAAGGGCGAGCCGTGGGGAGAGGTGCGGGAAGGTGGGCACTCCTCAGCCCCGTGATGGGACCAGCTGTGGTTGCCCCAGTGCCCAGCTCCTGTTCTCATTTTGTCAGCCCCACAGCTTTTCTTCCAGTTTGCCTGCTGATTCATTGCTGAAGCAGAGTAGTTCTTTGATCAATTACTGACTCTGTGAGAATCTGTTAGAAAGTATTTTGGGGAAGGGGTAAGCAGGCCTTCTATAAAGCTATCTTGTTCTTCTTAAACACCGGTATCTGCTTTCTTTTCCTTTGAGGCAGGTGCGGGGGGAGAATCTTTAAATCTACCTGCTAATTCCCAATTTGAGATTTTAGTCCTTTTGTTTGGAATGATGTTTTTTCCTGAGGAACAAATTTTATGCTTGCAGATCGTGGACTGACTAGAGTAGAGGGAAAACAGCAGCAGCAAGTGAACTGCTGGGAGGGGACACACACACACGTTTTCCTGCTGCTGTCATGAATTACAGAGAGACAGAGAAATCTGTAAAGACACTTAAAGTACGGAACAAATAAGAGTGCTTCCAAATAGTTGGAGTATCCATAACATATCAGCAGTTCTTTTAAATGATCTGTGAATTTATAGTAGCTTCTGGCTAAAAAGTGTTTTCAGAGTAAAAGAACAGAGTGTTTTTTCACCTGACTTCTCTTCTTGCTGCAGCACAAAAAAATTCAGGACTTCAGGTGGAGATAAGGAGGGTCCTCCGAGGACAGCTTGGGAAAAAATATTCTGACAGCCTCTCAGAAGGACCTAGTTGGAGTCCATTAGTAGTCATAGGTTTGATTTGAGATCACGAGAAAGCTTTTAGTTCAGAGAAGCCAACCATCCCCTGCCCTCAGTTTGTCCTGAACAAGATCTTGTTCTCAGATGGTCACTTCAGCTAAATTACATCTCTCTGCCACACTGGAAAACTGATCTGTGAGTAAAGAGTTGACAGGAAAACAATCTTCAACCCTACTTGGAGTACCTAGGGTGTATTTGGGCCATTACAACTGATAAATAGGAGGACAGTCTTTGAATTGCACAGCAACTTGTAACTGCAAATTCAGCTCTTGTTTTTAAAAATTGTGGTCAAATTTTTCCTTTCAGATGTTCAGCCCTTCAGATGTAGGAATCAATCTGTTGTCAGACAACTATGAGTTTCACACTCTTTAAAGAGGAGGTTTGAGGGGTGAGCCTCACCCCGTGTATTTTTCCATTTCCAGTGCTAAGTTTGGAATGGACAGTATTTGAACTTAAAGCTGTCTTAAAGCTGTCTTCGTTGTAACATGGCAAGATACCCGACTTTGCTAGAGAAAACAATGTCATGTTAAAAAGTAAAGCAGTAAATACGTGCAAAGCTGAGTGACTTTAGGAAAAGGAGGGAGGAAATACAGCAAGGGAAGAAAGAGATAGGTAAACTGACTCTGGTCAAGATTTTGACAAGAATGTAATAACCTTAAATGAGGTTTGTCCCCAGCAGACACTGAAGACATCCTGACCTTTTTTAACTCTGATTTATTCATCATGGGAATGGATTTTGTACCTCATCCATTCTGTGACTGATGGGCAGGAGTGATTTCTCTCTCAATACAGATGAGTACGTTGTGGTAGACTCCATTTGCCACACTGACAGGAGCAGAGTGCCATCAGCCACAGAGTTAGCTGAAAAAATGTTTTCCTTTTCAGTCTTGCACTCTAACATGCACATGATGTATGTGTTAACAGTAGGATGGGGGGAAGGCTACTGAATTGTATGAAACTCGAGTCATGAATTTCCTCCGTCTGAAATCTTCTCAAATCACAAGGAAAAGGAGTAACTGTGACTTTACTTGAAAGAATTCAAAGAGGCGGAAAAAACCCAAACCAAACCAAACCAGTGAAGAACATTCCCCCCACCAATCCCACTCATGCTCTTTTTCCCATAACACAATTTTACGGATCTCTTGCTTGCAGGTACATTCCTTCTATCTGTAACTTCTTCAACTGTCGTGATGCTTATATGCTGAATTTGTTTTGTACGACTGTCTTGTCACATGGATGTCCTTGAAAGTAGTAACGGCCAGTCCTTTAGAAGGGGCAGTTATATTTGGCTTTTGTTTCAAAATATTGCAGACAGATCAGTTTTCACAACTACTTTTTCCTCATGGGTGGCTTTGGGGTGAGAGTGGGAAATACAGGAAGGGAGGAATGAGGTAGTTGAACTGATGCTAAAGAATGTAACATTAATATTGTCAGCTTACTGTATTTCAGAATATGCAAACACAATGAAATCTTGTGTCAGTGAACGTCCGAGATTAAAAAAACCCCAAACAAATTAAAAAAACCCACAACAACGACGACAATAAAAAAACAAAAACCCGTAAAAAAACTAGAATTCTGATGGTGGGTCAGAGGAGGAGAGCATCTGTAGTGAAAAATTGTAACGAGAGGGTTTATAAACCCGAGGGTTTTTTCAAGCACAAATGAGCTACTGACTGGCTCTGGTCACTAAACAGCCACCATATTAGCAGGCTATTCCAGGGTCATGCATTATGAGTTGTGCTGTCTGTTGGAGCATATAGGCAGGTTTCATGTCAGGACACATGGTGATGGTGCTTCTATTCTGCAGTGCTTTGCTACTGACCAGAAATGTATTCAGAAAATAACCAGATTCTGTGTCAGATATCATAGTGACGGCAGGGCATCCATAAATGAAGGAGAAGGGCAAGAAAGACAAGCATGAGGATAGTGGCTTCAGTAGAGCAACGTAATTTTCCGTTCTAACCTTATCAGCTTACATGCCGAACTGTGATTCCAGCACACAAATGCTTTGAAAGCTCACACAAACCATTTCTGCCAATACAATCTTGGTGCTTAAGCATTTCTTTCTGCTAGTAAGTGAAGCCCACGTACAGGTGGGTAGCTGCTGTTAGATGCTATAGGGTTCTTTAGAGGATCCTTCTGAAATTCAGTATAATCAATTCCCAGTGAATGGAAAGAATCTCTAAAATGCGGTTTCTTCTGCTGGATTAACACTCTTGTGGGCTTTCCAGAGAACTAGTAGCTCGACTGAGGTAGACCCTGCATCTTTGTGTTGTTTTTCTCCAGCTTTATTTAGTAAAAGCTTGAAGTCCACTACTATGTCTCTTTCTAGATCTTGGTCTACTGGAGATTTTAATTGATATTAGCTATCGGTACACTGCAGGCCAAAGCAAACAAGAAATGGTATAGTCTGTGATACCTATTTGCTTTATGAGATTCAGGAGCCCAACCTGGATGTCATTCAAACAGATTCCATGGGGCAGAAAGCTTCAGGAGTTGAGTGGTTTTTAAGAGGTTTACGTAGCTGGGCAGTGAGTTATCGCTTCATTTGGAGTTCTGTTGCTGGCTCGTTTGGGACTTGCTTGATACCTCAGCTTCTTCATTCAGGAGTCTTTAAAATGGGCAGGTGTAAACCTGTTACACAAAACCTGTGGTATCTGCCAAAGTTTGCCGGCTTTTTCTGGAAGGTTGACAAAGTAGAGGCATGTTGATGGTGGTTTAAGAAGCTGAAATGAATAAATAATATGTTGATTTTTTTTTTCCTTTCTTCTTTTCCAAGGTGGCAAATGGTAACTTCACAGGACTCTGGCCTGGTTGGTTGCAGAGGAGACTTCAATGATCATAACTTAATATAAGTCAGCATGGGCAAACTGATCAAGTCCTCAGACAGCTCAAAACAAACTCTGTGTGTTGCCTTTCTCATGTCTAAGGATTTTTCTCTAATGACACATATTTTAAATGTAACTAGTAATCTCTTTGAAAAAGACCCATCTTATTGCTGTATTTATCTCACCAAATCAAAACTGGTTTTATGTTAATTTCACAGGACCCCCTAAGTCTCAAATGTGTCTTCTGAGACTGGCTGCTCCCTGTCAACATCTGCTGTGCTGTTATTAAAAATAGAAAACTTTGGCATACTAGGAAATGAATATGGGAATCACATCAAATATACTGGACTTCATATCAAAATTAATGGAGGTCCTGTGTGATTTTTTTTTTGTTGTAATCTGTATTTAATTATAAGAGAGCTTCCCTTTATTTGTATAAATATACCATTACAGAATATAAAAATTCTACCACTGAATTTTGCACTATTCCATGATAAACAATGTCTTGGTATTTGACAGCTGCATGATAAAAGCTTTGGTATTTGCAGGAGAAGAACGAGGATGCTTGGCATGGATGGTTTAATTTCTTCGCACCACTTGCTGCTACTGGAATGCTGACATTTTTTTTCCCCCCTTTATTTTTAGCCATTCTTTCTTTCTTTCACTTTCAAAAGGTAATCTACCACTGCCTCTTTGCTTTCATGGCTGTTTGCTGCTGACCTTTAACAAGCCCTGTGAATGTTGCACTAGATTGTAGGGTTTGTACACTTTTTTTGCATTAAGGAAGCTATAGAGCTGGTAAATGTTCCAATATCAGTGAAGCTTTTTTAATTGTGTAAAACCCCAAAAGAATGGTTGTAAAGGGACAGAAGGGATAGCCATTACAGAAACGTCCTTTCCTGAAGGGCTGTTGCCTTTTTAATAGTTTCCCTATAATATCAGTTCTACTTCTCATTTCCTTTTTTCCTCATAAAGTGATGGCTGATATGCTTCATGCACTAGAACAATAACTGTGGCACTCTGCATCATTTCCACCAGCTTTAGTCTCCAGACCAGAACTGTTGATCTGGTTTGCATTGATGCTCTCCCCCATCCCTTTGCCTTCTTTTTACTCCTGTCCATATGGAACTCATGATAAAGCTGAGATGTACTGTGAGACACTAAAGTAGCTCTCTCTCTTTTCTTAAAAATGTTTAATACATTTGGGTATTTAATTTCAAGCCTGACATTAAATTTAATAAGTTCAATAATTCTTTAAAAAAATGTCCTTAATTAAACAGTTTCACGCTACTATTCAAACGCAGCTTTCCAGTCTCTCTCGGAAATGTAGCAATGCTGCTGCTTAGCTTGTGCATTAAAACCGTAAAGGCCTGTGTGACAGTGTCCAACACGCTGTGATGTTCCCAAAGCTTAAGATTCACTTCAGTTTGGAGGGTGAAAATCTACTTGTAATCAAATGAGTGATTCTGATATTAACAAGATGCCAAGTGCTGTAGTATTTCCAGCTGATGGTGGATAATAAGTGCATTGTTAATGGAATGCTGACACCTCTTCCGTGCTTTTCCTTCTCAGAGTGCTTAAATAATCTCTTGAAGTCACCTTGGGAATTTTAATCCTTACTAAGCACAGCATCTTTTCTTTGGTTTGCCTCTTTCAGCTAACCCTATGGTATTTCTTTGGCACTGCTGCATCAGAGATCATGGCATCTACATGCCTGGAAGTGATAACCTGGTGTTGTTTCTCATTACAAGAGAAAAGAAAATCCTCTTTGTGGGGTTCTACCAAGAAAACCCTAAGCACTGGCATGGCACTGCCTAAGTGTACATGGGAGATCCAGCTCCCACAGACAAATAAAAAGATTTTTTTTTTTTTTTCTCTCTTAAAGTGAATGTGCTTAATCTGCTGTCTTCTGTAGCCTAAATGTTTTGTGGGTCACTTCTGTCACATTGGCTAAAAATTTAGCCGTGTAAAAACTGCTTGTCTATGTAGTATTAGTTTCCAACCTACCTACCACATTTAAGGAAATGCAAAATACATTTTATTGTGTAACACCTATATGTTTTACAGGATTGCTGAAGAACAACCTCAGTGAAATGAAGGCTTTCTTCTTGCAGCTAATCAGTCAGAATTTTTAACTGGGATATAATGGGCTGGATCACAGCTGCAGGGTTGGTTTTTTTTTTTTGGGGGGGGGGGGGGGGTGGGGGGTGTTTGCATCACTGGACAGACACCTTAATTTCCAGTTCAGCCATTCAGAGGTACCAAGCTACCTCTCTGGGTTTGAATGACCACCTCCTTATAGTACTGGGCCTGACGTTTTCAAACTGGTATATGCTGAAAAAGAATCATCTAGCTTAATTTTTAATCTACCAAAATAATCTGAGATTTTTTGTTGTTTTAAATGTCTCATTAGTTCCCATCAAGCTGTTAGGATTAAAAGAGGAGCATGTTTGGGTAGGTTATGATCGTATTTCTAACATGGGCAGCTTCTAACATGGGCAGCCTGCCCAGTCCTAGAGATAGCAATGTGATAGTTTATCATTTAAAAACCAACCAAAACCCCTTTAATTTGCTCTGTTATTTAGTAGCCAGTACGCAGTGCAAGTATGTCATAAATTTTGTATCTTACCTTGTATTATAAAATTTTCTAGTAGGCAAAACTAGTCTAAGAATGCATTAGTCAATAATGAACTCAAAAGGGTAGGTCGAGGTAAGGAAATGTGAACCTTTCTTCTAATGTATCTGGGCACGCTGTCTGCAGGAGATCCTTAACGTCCATTCATGAACTCACACTTGTAACCTAACGGGACAGTTTTTATATAATCCTTTCATTTTACCATAAATCATGACAAGGGGAAGGTGGCTGGAGAAGTTTTCCTGGGCATATGCTCTCTAGTACTGTACCCATCCAGCCTTTCTGATCCTCTTCAAGAACTCTTGGTATTTCTTCTTGGTTTTGGAAGACAATGTGGATTCTTATTCTTTGGTGGCAATAAGCAGGTTTAATCTCAAACTGGTCTCATTTCTCCTATGAAAGATGTGAAATTGTCCTGAGAGGATTTTACAACTGATGTTGGAAAGAGGAATTTCTACTTGAGCAATGTTGTTTTTTCTGGTGGAACCCAAGAGATGTGAATTCTATGGTCAAGCTTGTACATGTAATTAGAAAGGTAGTGAATTGGAAGCCTAAGATGCATGACTCTGGTATCTGACCTGAATTAGATCCCTTGGATTTGATCCATGTTTTATTGTTCTCTGCATGCTGTTTCAGTGTCTGCAACTTTTGATTTAGCAAATGTAACCTAGTGCATATTAAAAAAAAAAAAAAAAACCCACAACCAAACCACAAAACAAACAACTGTGTTGCTACTGACGTTATATTTTAATTGGACTATTGTATGGCTTAGAGGATGTGCCACAAGGGAACAGCCAATTACTCTGTGTATCTGTCTAAAAGCCTTTTCATTATAGAATACTGATTAAGATTGTATAGCTTCATATTGTTTCATGTTATTGATTTCCACCAACCCGAAGTCGATGGTCTCATTAATTGACAATTACCTTTTTTCCCCATGTTTCAGAAAATTGACATGAGCAACCCGAGGTGTTAAGTTCAATTTGAACTAGGTATCAGTGTGCCTGTTTAATCTTTAACAAGACCCATTAGGCGCTCTGTTTTAATTTTACACAGGCCATAAAGGCATCTCCACAGGGAGGCTGTGACCCTCTCAGTATAAGGAGAGCAAAGATAGTCTTCACAGAAATAATAGGGAATATCTGTAGTAGGGCTTTTAGCCCATCTGTGCTGACAGGAGGAAATCGATATTTTACCTATCACAGATGCTGCAGTGAAGTTTGGGGCTGTTGACATGTACCAGCTTACTTGAGTTGTGCCTTTAATTTGCTTCACTGTATGTGTCTTGCTGGAGTTGTTGGAGACAAGAAGTGAAATCTTTGTCTCGCATGTCAAGAGGTGAGAATGTTTGAAACCTAAAGCGCAGAACTAATTCTTTTGGAAGGAGGAACCTCATGTATAAAACGTGAAGCTGGGGGTTTTGTTTTGTTAGATAAAGATTGCCTTTGTTCAGGATGCTTAACTTGCAAAAAATACCTGCTCGTGTATCTTACGTAAAGCAATCAGCCTTTGATGAATGGTATGTTACATCTACCCTTCTAGCAGCTTCCTCTAGCTCTGCTAGCTGCCGCTAGCTAGTCCTCCAAATTCTGTGTTCCACTAGACATGACAATACTGTTCCTTAATTTCAGTCATTGTGGAAGTGGCAATACAGAGCTGGGGGACATCAGCATGCTGATAGTGCCACAGCTCCATCTCTTCATGAACTTTCCCGACAGTACTCTACCACAATGAGCAATGAGGTCCTTTTATATCTTCAGAAGAGATGCTTCAGGGCAAAGAAGCAATGAGCACAACAACCCTTTGTGTTTAATCAGAGAAGCAAAAATGGAGCTACTTGAGAGCAGCTCTACCTAGCCCAGCTAAGCTATGTCAGTAGGATTTTATTATAATCAGCGGCATCAAAGGTTTTCTCATTGTGCATACTGTTTGATCAAGCAAAGAGCAAAAATTAACAATGCTATGGTGCTTGATTTTAGTTGGTGTTTCTTGGTCTCATGCAGTGGCTCGGTGCTATGAATTTAATCGCATGCAAGGGTTATAAATTTGCAGATCCTCAAAAGAATCATTGTTTTCCACAGTCCCCGTCCTCTTGTGCATGTCTGTGTCCCACTGTACCCCACTTGCATGCGCTTGAGAAAAGCATAATGAATTGCATTTGTCTTGGAAAAGTTTGTCTTCTGGCTGTTGGCTGACACTGCTGTTTCCCTAACTGATGCACATTGGTAAGAGTAAGTGGGTCCCGCAACTACTCATCGGTGTGAGGTGGAAGGAGACTTGCATGCCGATATAAATGAACTCTTGTTTGCAGCATGCAGTGCCATATGCCTGTCATTGCTTTGAAACCTCCTACTTGTTCCTGGACAAATTCAGAAGGGAAAGAGTAACCTACACTTACTTCTGCAAGGCCAAAGGTCAGGTACTTGATTCCAAGTGTAGAAAGAGGTGAAAAATTTTGTATTATTCTTTTAAAAGATTTACCAGGAACTTCACTCGGTTTCTTAAAAATCATTAGTTAGAGACAGTCTCCCAGGGCCTACCCTGACCATTACTACTGTGTATTGTTTCGCAGAACTCATCTTTATGTCTTCTCGTTGTAGTTCTGTTTCACTGGGTCACCTCAGTGACTCAAAATTAGAAGATGATCTTGAGAGAGTTTCTTAGGAAGCTTGTGTTAATTTAGATTAAAGTAGTCTTCAGAATGTCTTGGGTACTTTCCAAGTAGAGACTATAATCCCTCTTTCCCAAAGGTTATTAATTCATTGATTATTAATTGTATCAATGTTATCCTTAAGAACTTGTGACTAGGACCCAAGGACTCCAAGTTTTAGAGCTGTTCCTCTTTATGTTCGTCATACTTTCTTTCCATTTTTTTCCTGATGTGGATTTTAATGAAAGATCATTATAATTTGACTTTGAAATAATATTTTGTTTTGCTACCGCTAAGTATATCACTAAATATCTACTGTTTTGTTTTATTCAGTCAATCTCTCTAAGAACAAAGGAGATTTATGGGTCAATTACAGACACTTCGATCTTTAATGAGTTGTGATAGAGGAGATGGTAGCAATCTTCAGTGAGCCAGAATTTGTTACCACAGTTTTCCAAAGAAACAGTTACAATGTTTATTATGCTGATGAGTTTAAATATTCATTTTAGCTTCTCTTCAGGTTAAATGGTGGATCCATTTGAAGTTGATTTCAAAACTTCTGCTGACTTGAAAAGCATCAGAATTTTATCCTTCATTTCCTCTTTCCCGTCTTACAAAAACATTACTTTCTCTTTAGCTGTCACATCAGGCCAAAGTATGTTTATGAAAGAGGTTACTGTACATGCATTACATACATGCAGCGATATACCTATGTTGATTTCCCACAGCCTCACTTTAATTTCTTGTCTCGACCTGTTTTAGGATTGAATCTCTCCTATGTTTCATTTCGGGATGAGATAATATTAAGGAAGAGGTGGTTGTTTTGGTGTTTTGTTTGGGAGTTTAGTGTTGTTTTTTCAGAGGAGAGGGATCTGTTTTTAACACCCCTTTTGCTTTATTTGGTTCTACTTTCTCAGTGGGTTTGGAAGGGTAAAAGGTACAATAAACTTTAAGCTTTTTGAGGTTCTCACTGAAAGGATTTGAAGCTTGGTAGGTTTGCTTTTTTTTTTCTTTAAGCCATTGACACAGTCTGAATTGATGTGAAGCCTCAGGCCTTCCACTGCTGAATTTGTCTAGAGCATGAAGAATCTCATTATTACAGAGTGCACTTGAAGCCTGAAGTATAGAGAGTGTGATGACTACATTGATGGTTAACTTCTGCACCCCGTGAGTCAGTGTCATCAGTGCATTTAATGTCTAGGTTTGTGCCAGCATTTGCATTCATGTGCTTGAGTGATGGCAGATGATAATGACTCATGCTTCATTTACTGGTGTCCTATCACTTTTTCTCTGGCTTCATGGACTTTTTGTTGAATCTCAAAGAGCAATTACTGGGAAAGAATGAAGTCTCTCTGCATGAATAAGGGTCAGAGAATTCAGAGAGACTCTGAATGTTGTTTTACCGAAGAAAACAGGATTTTTCTGTTTTTCTTTCTTTGGTTTTCCTGAAATACTGGTTTGTGTCATGTCTTCTGCTTTTATCAGGGTAGTTTAAGATCCCGCGTTGCAGGTTTAGCCACAGAAATTCATAAGGTAAGGTGGCTGTGCTCATTTGTCCACTTCTTGGTTGAAAAGTAAAGTAGATGTGGTTGCTGTAGTTTAAAAATTAAAATAAACAGAAGCTGTGATGTTTAAATACATTGCACCAAAAGTGGTTCCCCCATTTCCATCTATATCGGGAAAATAAAGTGTTGTACTAGTAAAGATCTAGAGAGGTTTTAAGCTCATTATTACTTAGATAAATAAAGCTTTAATAAATTCAATTTAATTTATGAATTATTTATTACTTAAATTCAGGACTTTTTAAAAAAATACTAGACAAAAGACTTCTGTCAGATGTCTGGCACTTACCATCCTCTCTTCCCTGTTGTCTTTCCTGGTAGAAACAATGCATAAAGATGTGGTTAGTGGCATAACGATGTGAATGTAAAGCAGCCAAACCAGTGCCTATTCTAAAGCTGCTTCTTGTTGCAACATCACATGGTCTGAAAGTCACAAAAAAGTTGACCACCTTGATGTATTTCTCAATGGGATGTAAGGTAAGAGGCATCCACAGCAGTTGAATACAGAAGATTGCAAAAAGGAAGTTTTAGGTCAGATTTGGAGATCAGAAAATATTTTCTGGCATGACTAGTCAAACATCTGTGAGAGGTCTGGGATTTTTGTTTTACTCAAGTCAGATGTGCAGTGCAAATTCTGTTGTGTGTATGAACAACTGAAATTGTTTTCCCATTTGTGGGACTTAGAACTGTAGACACAGTTACCTGCATGTGGAAGTAAAAAGATGTATTAGAAAATGTTGGATCAGTAGCAGATTTTGAAGGAAGCCTAGAGATGTTTGTGTTGCCTGCAGGTCCCTTTCTTCCTCCAGTTGAGAAGGAAACTGAGGCCAAAGCAACTTAGAAGGTCTAATGCATGCACTGTAAGGCAGCCTTGCATGTAGCCTCAAAAGGCTTGCAGAGTGATGGCCGCAGTTTATTAAAAATAAGGAAGCTGATATAAATACTAGTTCTCAAACAGTTCTTTTTCCCTGTAGAGATACTGACAAAGGAAAGCTTGGAAAACAGCTCCCTGCCACAGCAGCTGAGAACTCATGGTGTTACTTAGAGAACAAGGATGAAGCCGTATGAGATGGTTGGATCTTATTCTGACCATGAAACTGTTGATATTCCTCAACTGAAGAGATGAAATCTCTGTTCCGGATGTTGTGCCATATGCTATATACATTTGCAGTACTCCTAGGGGAATGGTGTGTGTTTATCACGGATTCAAAAACCCTGAATAAGTACATATGTGCATTAGCTGGCCTCTCCTGCTCAAGGCAGTTTGCCATTACAGACTGGTGCTTCTAAGGTGGTGCAATGTTTGAGGCATCAGTAGCCCCCTGACTGCTGGTAACCTGGTAGTAGCTCCTGCACCTTGTTGCATTTTAGGGGGCGGTGGTTTGAAATCTGTCCTTTTGAAAATACAATTTTGGATCAGAACTTAATTACAGCCTAGCAGGTAATGATACCAACTGGTGCTGGAAGACAGTAGCATACGCTTACATGAGCCTGGGAGATATACTCATGGTATTTCTTAAAGACCAGAGAAACAGATAGCTAAGGCGTAAGCTGGATATGCAGTCTTAACTCTGCAACAAAATCATTGTGGTTTTTTCAGTATCTAGGCTACTCATCTGCGCTGAGAAGTTAGGAGCTCTGCTCACCACCATTAGGGCTGTGTCCTGGCTGAATGCAGATAGATGTGCTGGGCTCTTTTTGAGGCAGTATTTCTAATTGTGTATGTTGCCTTTGGAACAAGATAGGCTTTTTTCTCCGACTTCGTTATTTTATCCTTTTAGCCATCCATCTTTCTTTCAATTGATTTGAAAAATTAAAAACAACTAGAAAGTTTTAATAAAAGACTGAATGTCAGATAAACTTGCTACCCGTTAACAAAATCACCAGAAGACAGTGCTTCCTATAGGGAGTTAGATGGGATGTAAAGAGAGCAGAGTTGGAGTTTCTTCCCTGAATTACCATTATGCTGTGTAATGAAGCAGAAGCTTACACAGCCATGAACTAATTTGTTACGGCTCCTCATGAGGTCTGCAGTCCAGCTGGAGAGAGGTAAAGACATGACAGTAGTTTGTTAGGAAAGGGAAGGAAGAAGCTTTCTTTAATAACTTATTTGAAATTTTGGATTTTCTAATGCCATCTTTGTTCAAAAGCCATTTGGATTAAATCAGTTGTGTCTGATCTATAAATTGCTAGTGCTTACTTCCTTTTTTTCCCCCTGTTTTTTTTAACATCATGAGTGCAAAAGAGAAGGTGACTAAATACCAACAAGTGATGCTGTTCACACACTGTATCAATCTGTTACCAGCTTTAACGGTAGGATGCTGTTTTGGGTCTGCTTAAATGAGAAATATGTTTATCACAAGGGTGCTGAGCTGTGCTTTCTTTTTGATTCCTTAATTTTTAATGTGTAATGATTCTGCTGAAAGCACTTCTCTTCCCATTTTTCTTAAGGCACTGCAATGTTCATTAATAGGAACAGCACTGTTGTAAGGTGCAATGTGTTGCTGCTGTATTAAATAATATATATTTGAAAACTGCGTTTAAAATTATGTTTTGAAGGTATATTTCCCGTGAGTGAAACAGAGGAACTGCTACTTCGTCCTTAATTCACCTCATTACATTACAGATCACAAGAAATACAAGGACAGAAACATTTGGAGAAAGTTGTTTTCTGCTTGTGTGTTTTTTTCACGTGACCTGTTGTTTTTAACGTAGGTTGTAGAGAAATTCCTAGTATTTTTTTTAATTAACAAATCTTAATTTATTTTGCAATGAGAAATCTGATGAAACACACTCAGAGAAGAATTTCATCCTGTAGCTCAGAAATCTCTTAAACTGTTTTCTGGAAACATAAGTAAGGGTTTCATCTTTGAAACTAAGAGCCTAGATGTGGAAAACAGGTCTTTTAAGGTCTTTACACAAGTTTGATGCACCAGGTGCTTGAAGTTAGGTTTCCTGCTTGATGGCTCACCATTCTGGTAGATGAGGTCTGTATATGTATCCCTTGAACAAATGCAGTATTTAGCTTTTTACACATGAGAAGAGTATCTTTATTTTATTGTTTGTCTTACTCTTTCTTTTAGAGTTTCTTCTTTAGGATTATGGAGTCCTCGACTGAGACTTCAACACCAAAACAAGCATATGTGCTAGCGTGAATCACAATTGCTACCAGCTTTGTTTGCAAGTGGTCCCAGAGTGCAGCTCTGTGTCTTACAATCTGGCTTTTCTGGCATGGGGCTCATCTGCTTTCCCTTGATATGGAACAGGGATTTTTTCTGAAGCCCTTCATCATTTGACACTTTTCCCTCCTCTGCATGAAGAGTAGCACACCCAAGAGCACAGAGCCAAAGTCTGTCATTTCTCCTTAGCTTCCCAAGGACTTTTTGGAGGAAAAAAAAATCCAATCCCTGTGTTGCAGCAAAGGGGATGATATCTGCTTGTCACTGCCAAGCATTCTAGCTTTTTGCTAGCTTTTTTAAAGTGCTGGTGGTACTTAGAAACAGCACTGGAATACTCCCAACTTTCAGGTAATTTTTACATACCTGCAGAGTGCCATGGAGTTCTTCTGGCTGTTTTAGACAACCAGTGTCCTCTTGCTGGAAATAAATATGCAGAACACCTGTATTTCCATTTTGATTTTGAGGTTGTCAGAATGAGCTTGGACAAACTGGCACTAGGGGATATTTAAGCAGGACAGGAAGACTCTGAATTGATAATCATGAGAAAAATGTAATAAACTTGTGAGATCTCTCACTATGGTGGGTATCCCTTCTTGAGTGTTATGAATTTGGTTGTTCTGAAAGATGGTGTTGAGGAGTAGTAGGAAAGAAATGTAATTTGTGAGTAAATCTCTTCTTTACAGAGGACTGCCTTTCTGCTTTACTGGTCCTGGATGAGTGTGTAGACCTTGTACAAGAACACTCTGTATGCACTTCTAACTACAAATACATATATTAAAAAATGCACATATATTAAAAAATGCACCACAGAGTGGTGGAAATAAAAGCTTTGTTAGACTGAAGAAAAAGTTATCTCATAAGCAAACAAATTATTCTGAATGTACACAAAAATAAAGGGTAATGACCATTGCACAGGCAAAAGGAAGTGATCTATTTCATTGCATAAAACTATAATATATGTGGCTGGCAAAAAGGAAGAAAGGGAAAAGATTTTCCTTCTCTCTCACAATAGCAGTCCAGAACAATGATTCTTTTGTATGATTAATTCTGCCAGGTTCCAAAAGTGAATCCACATGGTTCCAACTTGGTAGATATTGCCCCCACTTGTGTTGTTGGCTAAATGAAATTTCTTCCCTGAGAGCTTGCTTGATAGCTCCTCCAATCACTCCATATAACAAGAGGATTCATCTTGCAATGTCTGTTTGGTGTTAACAGACCGTTTGGATTTCAGAATAATAAAACAATATGCTATTGCAACAGGTCAAGCATTGCTAGACCATTAATATGTACCTTGGACATGTGAGAAGGCACCTCTTCTTAATTCAAAAGTAATACTTCACCATGGCTCAGATGCATTGGAGGATAACTGAGGCAGGGAATGTTTTAATGGTGGTGAAGATCATCTTGAGTTACTTTGTTTCATGTATAACATAGAGTTTAAATATGTAACTTTGATTTCCTCCCTTCCCATCAGCCTTCCCAATGGTGCTAATACAGCAACTCCCTTTAAAATCTAAGTAGGCAGCCGATAAACTGCCTATTTTAGGCAATGTGCTTAAACCTTAAGTAAAGGTTAGGGTCTGATGCGTTTAGGAACAACATCTTAAGGTGTTACCAGCTACAGCCATCTGTTTTGCTGTAAGCGACTGTTCCTGTAGTAGATGATAGTGGGAAGTGCATCCTTTGCTTAGTTGCTTCAGACCAGTCCACTTTGCTGTCTTAAACTGCTGAAAAAGGTGGGTTTGAGCTGGATTGTGAAGCAAGGTACAGCCACTCACACTGGCTTGGCTCTGTAATAGAGGTTATGACCTCTGAAATTGGTAACATTCCCACATCTATTTTCCTGGAGATTTTTTTTGAGGTATAGCATTGCTTTCATAAGTCACCTCATTTGTAGTATGGCTTTGGGTCATGGAGTGCACAGGTCAGTTTTAGTAGCCTAAAGACAGGAGGATGTTGACACTCCAGTATGTTCTTAAAATAATGCTCTCGAAGATGCATAGCTAAAGGAATGTGCTATATCAAAAACCTTGCTTTTATTCACTGTTTTGTTAACACATTTGAAACCTAGATTGAAACCTGCTTTCAGATGATGTTCTTTCTCTAGTGTTGCCTTATTTACGTAGATAAGCAGGCTCATGGGCTGCTTGGCCCCAGTAAGCTGACCCACGTGTGTGTATGTAGTGACTTCATCAGTGGACAAGGGAAGAGCTACAGATGTCATCTATTTGGACTTCTGTAAGGCCTTTGACACGGTTCCCCACAACATCCTTCTCTCTAAATTGGAGAGATATGGATTTGATGGGTGGACTGCTTGATGGATAAGGAATTGGTTGGATGGTCGCATCCAGAGGGTAGTGGTCAATGGCTCAATGTCCAGATGGAGATCAGTGACAAGTGGTGTCGCTCGGGGGTCCGTACTGGGACTAGTACTGTTTAATATCTTCATCACTGACATAGACAGTTGGAACAAGTGTACCCTCAACAAGTTTGCAGACAGCACCAAGTTGAGTGGTGCAGTTGACACGCCTGAGGGATGGGATGCCATCCAGAGGGACCTGGACAAGCTCAAGAAGTGGTCCCATGTGAACTTCATGAGGTTCAACACCAAGTGCAGGCTCCTGCACCAGAGTCAAGGCAACACCCAGTATCAATACAGGCTGGGAGATGAAGGGATTGAGAGTAGAAGGACTTGGTGGTGCTGGTGGATGAAAAGCTAGACGTGACCCGGCAATGTGTGCTCGCAGCCCAGAAGGCCAACTGTATCCCGGGGTGCATTAAAAGAAGCGTGGCCAGCAGGTCGAGGGAGGTGATTCTGCCCCTCTACTCCGCTCTCGTGAGACTGGAGTACTGCATCAAGCTCTGGAGACCTCAGCACAGGAAAGACATGGACCTGTTGGAGCGAGTCCAGAGGAGGGCCACAAAAATGATCTGAGGGCTGGAGCACCTCTCCTATGAAGACAGACTGAGAGAGTTGGGCTTGTTCAGCCTGGAGGAGAGAAGGCTCCAGGGAGACCTTCTAGCAGCCTTTCAGTACTTAAAGGGGGCTTATAAGAAAGATGGGGACAAACTTTTTAGCAGGGCCTGTTGTGGTAGGACAAGGGGTAATGGTTTTAAACTAAAAGAGGAGAGGTTCAGACTAGATATAAGGAAGAAGTTTTTCCCCAATGAGGGTGGTGAAGCACTGGAACAGGTTGTCCAGAGAGGTGGTAGATGTCTCATCCCTGGAAGCATTCAATGTCAGTTGGACAAGGCTCTGAGCAACCCGACCTAGTTGAAGATGTCCCTGTTCCTTGCAGTGGGGTTGGACTAGATGATCTTTAAAGGTCCCTTCCAACCCAAACTATTCTATGATTCCATGTGGGTTGTTCTAAAAAACACACAAAATGTTACTCTTTGCAGTTCTCAAAGCATTACAGTGTAGTAACAGAGCTGTACATTACACTGTAGTTTTGCACCCTTCTCCTCCATAAGGTTTCTTTCTTGAAAGCAAAAGATAACAAACTTGTAAGTAATAAGTTATATTTATTTATATAAATTATATAGTCAGATTCTCTTGCTTCATTTCTGCTTGTAGCTTGTCCTCAGCCTGCTGTCATGCTAGAGGTCTGCTACTCTGAATTACAACTTTATACTTTACTAAAAAGGTTGTATTAACTTTTTAACTTAAATAACATGAAAATAAGTACGGCCTGCCAACCCTGCATTTAAAACCAACCAGTTCAAACAAGAGACGCTTGTAATAAGGCAGTGTGAGCGCTCCAATCCTCGTCTTCCACTTTCTTCCTAATGTCTGTCACTTGGCAGTTTTTGTAATTTTAAAGTTTTCCTAAGTTGAATCTAACACTGTAAGACTTCGTTATATTGTATTTTGTTTGACTTTATATAGGCTGAAGTAGTGCCTCTTTTCACTGTACTCTATTGCTTTTCCTCAGAAGCCTATGGATAATACAATCTTGCCCTACTCTGCGAGCAGGGGCTTTGACTGTTTTTCTGTATTATGAACCAGGCAAGCTGAAATCTTCGCTCTGATAGAAGTACTTTATCCTGGCTCATGCTGATTCAATAGTGTAGGTACCGGATCTGTGCTCCTTGTTTTGCGGGCTGACATTCCAGTCTTTTCCTAGTCTCAGTCCCCACTCCAATTTTGAGAAATACTGAGTCACAACAGTATTTTTCTTCACACTTCTTGGTTATCTTTAATGCTGATGAGATAGGTACACTGTAGATCTTACCATGCACAAAGGCAGATCATGCTGAACTGTACACTATGGTCAGTGAAATGAATCATAGAATACCAGGTTGGAAGGGACCTCAAGCATCATCTGGTCCAACCTTTCTTGGTGGTCTAGACAAGATGGCCCAGCACCCTGTCCAGCAGAATCTTAAAAGTGTCCAATGTTGGGGAATCCACCACTTCCCTGGGGAGATGGCTATTATTCCAATGATTAATCTAGAACTGAACTTCTAGATGGAAAGCCTCCAAAGGGTTACCAGCTTTTGCTGTTGCTTTCACCACAGCACGAAGCATGGGTGTGTTTGGATCTTAGTTCCAGGGACTGTTTGTAATGCTAGTGAAACTGTATGAGTGTCTGCAGGATATACCATATCTTGGAGTTCAACAACCCTAGTCTCGACTCTTTTTCCTCTAGGCTGTGTTGTTAGATACCATAGGCAGTATATAATTTTAAAAAGTTACCTATTTTGTTTTCATTATTGAGCCAGTTAATATCTGAACTCTTTCATGCTAATATTGAAGATTTGGGGACTTCCTCAAATTCCTTATATACAGAAACAGTATGTCTGTGATGTTAAGCCATTCACTTGTAGGCAGCTATACAGCTGTGGGTGGAGAATTTAGGAGTTACATTATTTTTCTACTTCTTTTTACAAGTTACTCATGTCTGTGGAGAAGCATACTATTGACAACACAGTAACATATGTAAGAAAACTAGAACATATTCTGTCAGCACAGATAAAATAATTAAGATTAGTATAGTTTAAACGGAAGCTCAAAGTAACAAGTAGGATACTTAATATGAGAACAACTGAAAATAATCTTGGAATAGGAAAAGTTTGATCAGTAATGGAGGCTGGTTGTACTGTTCTTCATTTGGGTTACCATAAAGTCAAGTTCTGGGAGAATACCAGTGGAGGAAGGCAGTGGCTGTAGTCCGTGTTGGGAGGAGGGAATTCTTTCCGTTTCCGCTTCATTAATTTCCCTGCTCTCCACAGCATTTGATCTACGTGGGTACCTGAAACTCTCTTTGGGGAACTCTACCCTAGGCTGGAAGCTGCAGTAGAAAGCAGTGGTGGGACCCTTTCCCTCCCTCCTATATTCTCGAGGCAGGGAAACCCATTACATTGGTGTGATTCTCTCATGCATTTTCAGTACCAACAGACCCTGCCACCACCCCTTCCCTTGCTCCCCCCACCCCCAACCCAGCCACCAAAACAAACCAAAACAAAACCAACCCAAAACCTTAACAAGTAACTACTTCAATGTGACATTTAGTGAGGAAGGACTTGGCACCAGCTGGTGCTAGAGTGGATAGGCTGCATAGGGGCCAAGGTACAAGTCCAGCAGGCTGCAGAGCAGCACAGAAAAGATGCATATTCTGAGAGTGTACTAGTATTGATTCCTGATGTTTTGGGTGTTGTTCGGTTGTGTGTATATTCAGAGTAGCAATATGAATGTTAACTGTCTATGGTCAAGAAAAAAGTTGAAATGGTGCAACTCCAGTTTTGCATGGAGTGAAATACTGGCCTTAGTACAAGACTTCATGCTGCGTGGTGGCAATTCATTGTACATCTTCCAGTCAAACCTTCCTAAGTTCTGAGTCTTAAAATGTTCCAATGTCTCTTCGATAAAGACTGGTTGGACCAGTTGTCAGTTTGATGCATTTCCCATATTGCTTTGCTAGAAATTCTTTTATTTTGGGGGGGTGGACACAGCACTTCAGGAATTTTAGGATGGGGTCAAATTTGCCTTAAACAGCATTGCACCAGGGATGCAGTGGTATGATTCAGATGAGTTCTGCTCGCTGTATTTTAATTTTGGGAAAGGAATTCTTAAATCTGGTTATATAATAGTGAAGCATAGCCAACGTGGTTTCCTTGCCACCGCACCCCAAGACATTGTTTCTTTCTGTGACTGAGTATATGCTTTGTAAGGCAAACAAGTCCCCATGTTAAGGGAATACAAATCTCAGACAGATTTAATGTAAGTGGTAACCTTACAGAGTTATTTTGCAAGTCCAAGGCCGCTGTTTGATTCTGTAACTTTAATAAAAGAGGGTCAAAAGTGGAAAAGACCTAGAAGTCATATTGTCCATCCCTCAGTTGATGCTTGGGTCATGAAGCATTAGACCCTTGTGGCATTTGTTAATGCTGCAGCATGAGACTGTCCAGACTGATTTGTTCATCCACCTGTCATCATCTTAGCTTGGAAAATGGTGTCGGGTACGATCCTCATTCTTGTGCTTTGTGCTCGCAGTTTATTGTTGCTAGTTTCAGCTACCATTGCATCAGGCAAAGAAAATAGACCTTTTCCTCCCCCCTCAAATTCAATTACAGCTTTGGTTGTGGATATCAAATACATTCATGATACTTCATAGCATCAAAGAATGAAAATAGTCCAAAGATGTTTGTCATAGCCATAGGCTGCAATATTATACTGACTCATTTCTATGCGCAGTAAAATATTAGGGAGGGAGGAAAAGGGGGAGATGAAACAGCGTGCAGATGCTGTGCAAGGCTGTCTAATGTGTAGAAATAGATGAGTAGTTTCTGTGGGGCTAGGCCTTTTCTCCTAGGAAACCGTGAATTTACAGATTTGTTCAAAGTGATTTGATCTGTACCATTTCCTGTCATACAATGTGCTGCGTTCAGATATTGCAATGCGTCTGTTGTGACAGATATGGTAGATTTGGGGAGTCATATGAATAGAGAAGTGGGGAAACTTGAGCTATTCATAATTCTCTTTCAGGATGGCTACCAGAACACAGCCACTTAATTTTGGGGTTGGTGTTTATTCACTCAGTTTACATCTTAAGAAGAAAAAGAGTACTCTAGCACTCTGTACGTTAACCTTTGCTGAAAACTCGCATAGTATTGTTGCTGCTGCCTTCGGTTGTCTTTCTGTCTGGGTCTTTATTGCTTTTTTGTTGTATCATATCTGTAAATGTTTTCTGTGTTCCTTGAGACAGAAAGCATGGCTGTCTATTTTGGTCGGCTTTTAGAGGCTTTTTGAGTGCTTCTTCAGGAAGAAAAGGTGAAATAAAAATGTGCCTGCCAACTAGCAGAGAGATTGCTTCCTCTTTGTTGAGAGCTTCCCTGTTTGTTGATACCCTGTACAAACAGGAATGGATCTGGGGAGAACTATGTGCGGAATTCTTCCTTCGCCACACCTCCTTTGTCTTGTGTTTCTGCTGTATAGACCTTGTTAGAGTAAGCCATGACTGAATTAGCATTTCAGAGGTGGTGCGGTGTCTCAGATGTTTTTGGTTTTGTATTTTATGTGTAGGTTTTCTTTCCCTCCTACCTTTCTTCTATTAATTAGTGCTGTGTGGAAAATCTGATCTGCTTGCTGATTGTTGTCTTCGTTATTGAGTTGTAGCACTAAAGCAGTGTCATTATCCCATGAACCCACTTTTATGTCTTTAATAAATTCACTCTTACTACTTTACGCAGGGTGTTAAATTGATGGGAAAAGCTCAAGATGAAATAGCAGGTTTCCTCACTGTGTTGTGCTAATGTTCTGTCTCCTTTGAGCTGCTGGTCCTTGAGCCATAGGCGTAAGGGGCACAATCATTTAAAACGTGGCTTTTCAGTGAAAAAACGGGAGTGTGTTACAGTGGGTACCCCATCATTGCAGAGTGGAATGAATGTGTTCATTTGAATCATAAACCTTGATGAATATGCAGATGGATTTTTTTCCCTCCCTGAAACGAATGTGTGTTTATGTTTGTGTTGTATGTGTATGTGTTCCCAATTACCAGAAATAAAATGGGAGAGTTCCTTGCCCAAAGATAGGCTGGCTTTTCTCTTTTGCTTTAGTTTCCAGTTGTCAAACAATCTGATTATGCATTTGTGCATTGAATGACTTCTAGCGCTAGGAGAAAATAAAGGCAGGCCTTGGAAGACTTTCTTAAAATAGTCTAAAAAGTAGAAGCTGAAGTTGAAAGAAGTCTTGTATATTAATTCTCTTTTATTTTTTTTTTAACCTTACTTCTCAGTCTTAGCTCACAGTCTTAAACTGAATCACAGCTTGTCCAATACAGTGAGTCTGCAGAGTAAGTCAATGCTTGTTTCCAGTTCTTCAGACCACACATAGTAGAAATTCATTTCCTGAGTAGTTGGGCTCTAGGGCAAATCTTATGTGCATGCTCACAGTAGGAATGACCACTCAATCCAGAATGATAGAGCAGCAAAACTAGTGGAAAGTGGGTAAGGTTGTGCCATCAGAAGAGAGCGCTGTGTGCCTGTTCTGACAAGACAGGGATATGGGGAATGTATTAATTTTATCCATTTGCTGGACGTTAAACCTGCATAACCCTGAGTACATCGTACCTCACTGATATTGTATGATAGAGTTCAGACCCCCATCTTCATGTTTATTATGTGTTTCAGCATGGGCACAGGCAGAACAGTGGCAGCCAATTTGGCGTAACTGTGTTAAATTCTCTTAAAGCATTGCATTGTTTATCAGGGTTAGCAGACTGTTTTCTTTTGGAGCTATACTGTTCTGTTACCTCTCTCCTTCGTGAGACCATTTCCTCCTCAATGAAAGATGGCTATATTTTTCTGTTACAAGTAAGACTGATAACTTGCTATTACTCATATGGAGGATGAACTTCTGTAAGTGAGAGAAACTTGTAAAATCCTTTCCTCAGATAAAATTACTGTGATTCTTCCTTGTGTCAAGTAACTTCATCTCTTCAAGTACACACTGCCTAAGTAAGGGCATGCCCTTCAAAGCCCATCTTTCATCGCATTTTCAAACCAGAGTTAATTTCTGGCATGTCAGTCACCTCCATGGATTGTATCATTGTCACTACAGGATTATATTGGATTATTCATTTATTAATCTTTCTAAAGTAACATTTGGACATATATCCAGAATTAATATAGCTATAGAAATCTGTAGTAGATAATGAGTTGCATGTAGGCAGAGAAGCTGCCTTATTTTGGCTAAAGCTGTTTGGAACGGCAAGGTCTCTAGTGACATAAGCAAAGTGGAGACAGGAACAAGTCCGTTGACTGCTTCTTATGTAATTGTCTGATTTTCCTTCCTTTGGCATCTTCTCTGAACTTACCAGACTGCGTGGAGATCTTAAGACCGATACAAAGGAAGTGTTCACAGTATAAAGATGGACCTGGGTCAGTGACAAGGTACCCTGTAGATTGCCTTATCAGCCACAGCAGATTGGGAAGGAAGTTGCCTTGGTATTTGCATATCAATTGTTCGTTTTTAATAAACTCTCAATTTACCGACTCTTAAGGGTTGAGTTAAATTCATTCTTGTAATAAACTTCGCAGGGAGAATTCTGGAAACGCTCTGTGTCGTAAAGCTGATGCTTCAGATGGAAAGAAGCTGAGGTGTTAGCTTCTTCCTCTGTGCAGCAGAGCTAAGCAGGGTATGGCTGTCACAGCCCTTTGTGTCCCACCTCCTCTTTCTTCCTTCTTATTCTAAAGCACACAAACTGAAGGAGGACGAGTCTTTAGAAGAAGAAAGATATGGCCATTTCTGCGTGTGCTTTGCTAAAGCATCATTGCAAGTCTTCACTGAGTATTGATTCTTATGACTTTCGAGAAGGGAAATGCAGTTAATCCTACTTCATGGGTGAGAAGACTGAATAAAAAAGAAGTTTATTGAGTTGTCCAAAACTACACAGCAAGAGAGTGATGAAGGCAGGGAATCCCGAATACTCTACTCCCCTACTCTGACAACTTACTCTCACTGGCCACAGCAGCATTTATAACCTTAAAATTGTCACGCAGTCTGGTACATTCCAGAAGCATGCATTCTGCTTTTGCATGAAGTATGTCTTCACTCAGCTCCCTAGGTTAGACTAAATAAGCGTTGTAGCCCATTTTTTTAATGGCCTCGTTTATTTCCCAGTGCACTGTCATGCTAGCCGTGCGGTGCTGCCAGTACGTGGAGTCCTGCTCAGCGCTCGTGCTGCACGGCAGCACTCCACCTCCTGCTGAGAGCAGCCTTTATGTAGCAGTGAAAGTTTGAAGCAGAAGGCTTGGGATGGTGGGGTAAATCAGCACTTTGAAAGGAGCACCGGGCAGTTGTGGTGGGATTTGTATTCTCAGGTTTATCATGGTTGTTCTTAACTGCACTTTCCCACTGTTGTTCAGAATAAACAGGAGCTCTGATTTACTGTTGAAAATAGGTTTTGTTTTGGAGATTGTTCTTGTGGAATGGGCTCTTTAATGTTTTTTCTGTTCCTGCAAGGACACAGGAGTAGCTCTTCTGTGTAATGAAAGAGAACTCTTTATTAAGTGGCAAATTAATGCAAGGTATTTAAAGCTCTCAAGTGACTCTGTGGCTATGGTGAAAGTACTTTTTATCTTAGGACTTTACTGTGGGCGTTGTACTTTTCTTCTAAACTTTAGTAATGATCCTTGCAAGCTAAGCTGTTCTTCCCTTTTTTTGTGAGAAAGCTGAGCCTTGTATAGTTACAGGTACATCTTGAATGTAACTTGCTGTGTCTTCTCTTTACAGTCTTCATAGAAGACTTTGTCTGAAGATGGTAGTATCAACCAGCAGGACTGCTATATAGTACTTTCGGCTCAGCCTTTCCATTATAGATCTCCCTTGTGAGTGGCTTATCCTCTAGCTCAAATGTTTGAAGTGCTTTCAGGCTGAAACTAAATGTATGAGTTCTCTGCCTAGAAGCAATCCCCACCCTAATATTCCCTTAAAAGCAGGTTAGCTGCAGAGAGTGTAATGTAATCCTCTGTCTGCCTTCAGCACTTTCCAACTGAAAGTGTTTAAACACTTTCCAAACATTAAATTAATACTTGCAGTACTTCTGTCAAATCACTGGCTTGATGCTAAGGATAAGTAAATCAATTTTATACATATGAAAACAGAAGCAAAGAGCAGACTGGCATACAGAAGGTCATGATTGCAGAGCTAGTGTCACAGATTCCAGCCTGTTTTAAGAATGAGAGTCCTTAAAACAGCTGATGAGTTGTCGATTTTTTTGTGTTTCTTCCATCTGAGATCATCTTATTGTTGCCTGAGATCTGTGTGGTGGTGGTAAGTCTTGTTTTTTTTAATGTACTTGTATGGCTCTTGACTAACCGAGCCAACCTCTTGACTGGGGTTTCTAAAAGTAGTCTTAATAAAATAATAAATCATGTTAAGATTCTGTAACAAGTGACCTAATTATGTTGCACTGTAAGTAGGAAATATTGTGCTTTAGAGCTTCTCAGCATCTGCTTTCAAAAACTTCTTTAAATGGGTTGCATACAGGGGTGTATACTTCAATCGGGCAAAATAAAGATAAACATTACCTTGTGTTTATGCTAAGAAACATATCACATTGAGGATGGACTCTTTCGTTTAAACTTGACATAATTATGCCAGTTTCTGTGAGGGAAACAAAAGCCTTTGCTGTCAGTGCTCCTGTACTTGTAGGGTGCAGCAAGATTGTTGGAATATGTTTAGTAATAGTTTAACTAAAGAAGGAAACTTATGATCTGCATAAATTGGATGGGTAAGTTTTTTGCTTTAGTTTCTGCTCTTTCCCCCTTTCTCTGTACTCTTCTGTTTTAGTTCTGGCAGATACAAAAAATGGAAAAATATGATTTTGATTTGATCTTTGGATGTCATGTGAGTTGTCTCCATCTTCTCAGTGTGTATGCCCTCATGACGTGTCTTAGCCTCAGCGATTTCCTCAGGCTGTTGTTCTTATTCACTTGCCTCTGGACAGTATTTGGCTTCTTCCTTGTTTGAATGCTCTTCCAACAATGTCTTCCTGTAAGCAACTGGTCACTGTATATCTGTTTAGCTATTCCCTAGTCTAATGACCTAGTCAAAACCTAGCAACTGTGAAGTCAGTTGGTTGGCATGGATATTTGGAGAACTGTGGGAGGCTTGGGTATACAGAAGCCTTGGCAGATGCTTGAGGCAATCAGCTTGCTTGTCTAGCCTGAAATTTCTCATCTGTGAGAAGGAGACATATAACAGCATGAAACAAACCATTTTCCAAAGTGTTTAAATGGGTAAAAGAAGGAAATGGTGAATTTAAACTTCTGCAGAGTCTTTGACTTGGTCTCTTGTGTCTACCTGTTAAACAACTCTTTGCTATGCAGCAACACAAATAACTGAGTTTCTATGCTACCATCACTTTAAGACCAAATGGCAGCATTTATATATTTGTGTTTAATAATACAGAATTGAGTGCAGGTCTTTAGTTCCCTGCAGAGACAGCAGTTGAAACTTGTGAAGTCTACACAAATGAATCAAGAATTTGAAGATTGACTTACTTTGTGAATTCCAATAGGTCTCTGTTTGCTATTGCATGCTAATAGGAAGATGAAGGAGGAAAGCCATGAAGACACAGCATGCGTGAAAATAGCGATTCCATTAGCCTGAGATCCGGGGGCTTCTGATGCTTGAACATCACTCAGGACGCATCTGCTCTCAAGACCTGGTTACTTCAGGGCACAACTTTACGTATACTGACTAAGGGATCCAAGGGTAATTTTCCAGGTCTGTGTAGGGACAGGTGATTGCAGTGACTTGAACAATTGTATAATGGTCTCCTACATCTCATGCTTGTTGCTGTGACTTAAATAGGGAGATTACCAAAAGCTGAAGGAGATCTGAAGTAAAGAAGTTAAAGGAGACAGTATAATCGGAGATGGTACTACCGAAGACTGGGAAGAGTGCAGAGAGGGAGAAGGAGAACCAGTTGTCCAACAAACAACAATTTCAAGTTCAAAATGCACTGGGGAAAGTAGCCTGTAGGATTTTGACTTCATGTGCTGCATTTTAATTTTTCTTCCTCCATGAACAAGCAAATTAGGGACAGCTTTCAAAGGAAAGTATGCGATCTTTTCTTCTCCTCTAATCTGCAGCTCTGTTTCTCTAGTAGAATTATCTGCATTCATGTGGCAACCAGATCATTGTTGCTGCTAGCTGTAGAAGCTCACATTAAAAAAAAAAATCTATATACTGGATGCAGCATTCCTTTTCACACCTGTTTGCAGATGTGCTTACCCACAAGCAAAGGCAGTACACAGGTGACACCATACTCCATTGCTCTGGCTTGCCCATGAAGTACTGGAGAGCTTCAGGAGATACTTGGGTCCTGTGGAAAACACACTGCAACCAAACCTACTGCATCTGTTGCGTTGCAGTTTTTTAGTCAGTAGACTGAACACAAACAAGCCTTTTCTTTTCTATTCTTTTTCTTTTTTTTTTTTTTTTTTACTTCTATAAAGAGAAGTACTGTTCCTCAGAGTCAAAAATATGTGATTTTGATGCTTTTGCTGAACAGCCTTGTTGGGTCTCTCGAAGTCTCTGGCACATATTGGGGCAGATGTATGATTCAGTGATGAGCACACATAAATTTTAATTTGCATCCCTTTTAAAAATTCCCCGTGACATAGAACTTCCTGTGAGCTGAACTAGAGCAGATTAGCTTCCTGTGCCCAAGCTCTCTGCAGGGGCAAGGCTGCAGCCACCTGACAGGGATCTATTAAAAACTCTTTATATAGTTCTGTTTTATGAGATCATGTGCTTATGAGTACCTATAGCAACACTTCTTGCAGGTGTCTTGAAGAGTAAACGGTTGTAGCAATATCTAGCACAATAGGTGGCACTGGCTTTTGTACTGCATATAGGCTTACAGATCTGCTTTACTGCATTGTTAGAAATCAACAATAGAAGTTCATGGTTGTATTTATTTATTTTTTTTTTATAAACGGTAATTTGTTCTTTGCTTACATATTATTCTTGTTTCCCTTACTGATACCGATGATAAGAGCTTTAGCAAATATTCATGATTCTACTTCCGTCTTTGCACCCTACCGTGTAGTGCATCCTCTTTTGCTTATCCACAGTCTGTGCTCATGTGAACATTGGATTTATTTTTTTTTGGACTAGCTGGACTGAAAGACATCATGCTACCATTTTAAACAGATACTGTAGTGTTGGGAGAGCTGTGAGTAGGGGGAAGAAAAACACATTATAATCAGTCAGTTGATGATATTCATTCTGACTTTTATGCAGAGAATTGCTCATTAATTTTTCAAATTAGCCCCAGAAATAGGTAGCCACCAATTACGATACTGAGCATTGGTTCACCAGTCAGATTCAAGTTACTGCTCCTGGCAGCCACACTGCAAAAAGGAATAGTATCTTTGTAGTCAAATATGAAAGACCTTTCACCCAAGAGGTACTCCAAGCGCCTCCTGTAGGAGAAATATCAGATGTAATGATAAACTTTAGTTCTGAAAGTCACAGCTTGTCTGTAACTAGCAAATCACTGAACCCTGAGAAGACAGCCAGGTAACACTGACTTTTCGCAGCCGCTAGATGCTTCCTTGTGCCATGCTGTGTTCTGGGGACTTGTCATGACAGCATGGTCTCTGGCTGCCAAAATATAGGGGTATCGTCCCTGCCAAGGAAAGTCCGTGTGTTCTGAGCACCTGTGATGCAGATAAAAACTAACAAATTAATCAAGGATGGGAAAACAAAGGCTGCTTTTGTCTTAGTTTTGCCCACCTCCTCAAGCTGTGGCCATCTCTAATTTATGTGTGTTGCTAGATGGGTGCATGTCTCTCCGAATGCTACCAACGTATGCCTATCTTGATGTTTTGGTATTTGGCAAGGAAGAGATTTTAAGATAGAGCTTTATTGTCTTAAGTAAAAAATTAGTTTTCTGGTCTCTGTGCTGTCTTATTTCCCTTTAATCTGTACAATCAGTGGAAGGAAAGAGGAGGCTTTTCCTAAGGGAGACAAGAAGGTAAGAGCCTCATGTAAGTGTTCTGGACTGCCTTCTTGAAGACTCTTCATCTCCTTGTGTTGACTACATAGGGATGTTGTACAGCTGCAGATCCATGACCCACAGTTATGCATTATAAACAGTCCCCAGTATTTTTAACCAATGTTCATAGAAATGGTTTGATTTAGTAACCTCATGGAACGTTGGTTTCATAATGATACCACTTTTAAACTAAATGGTCTCATTAAGGGTTAACTTGTGAGGATCTTGATAACATCAGAAGTAGATTTGATACTGTCTTCCTTTGCTCAAAAGCCACACACTACACTGTTATAGACTGAAGTTCCGAAGAGCTTTTTTGCCATCTTCTTTTCTAGGGTGCATCTTTCCCCTGTTCTGTGAGTCTCTATTCCATGGGATCTCTTGATGTTCAGTTATATGTATACTCATATTCTAAACTCCTTCATGTTGTGTCTTATCTGAAAGTCAACCTTACCAACAGTGGTAGTACATTTCTATCAAAATTAAGTCACTGCTCTTGCAGAAGCAGTGATTAAATAACCCAATTTAGAATAAGAGCAATGGTTTTGAGGGGAACAAATCTTTTTTACCTTTTCCAAGATTCCAGCTGCATGCTAGTGTCCAGTGACAACCTGATCTTTGGTCATGCAATACTGTCTCTGTAATGAGCATCAATACAAAGCAAGAATGTGGTTATATTGTCACTTTGCAGGTAGGATATAAATAGAGTTTTAATGGACTCCATATCACTTGCAAGGCTCCTGCTGCTCACTGGTGTTGGTGATGCCTTGAAATGTTCATTAAAGTGACTTGAAGTGTTGTTTAAGCAGAGTGTCTCGCACAGTCAGCTAAGTTGGCTGCTGTTTTCAATTCACTGTATCAATCAGGACTTCAAGTCTCTACATTTTAATTTCTTTTGCGTCAGAATCAACTTTGTTGGCTCGTTTGTGCACCTCAGTTGCATAAATTGCCTCCTCAGCTGTCAAAAGTACGTAATGGACTGCTTTGTAAAGAGCCCATACTCTGGAAAGCTTTTTCAGATTCTGAACTTGTGAAAAACAGTTTTAGCTTTCTCTTCTGAAGTTTTAATATTACAACTTAGGCACCATCTAGTATTTTTAATAGCCGATGGTAAAGGTTCAGCCATAGAACCTGCTATCTGCTAAATGCTGAGATGCACTGTCAAACACTGAGTCTGTAGGTGAGTGTGACAGGATTTTAGGATTCTGACCAAGGACGCAGAAGTAGAGTACCGATGAGTCTCTAGAGCTCAAGTGATTTTTTTTTTTAATTTTTATTTTTAAACTTGAAAAGGTGAAAATCTAGGCTTTCACCTTCCAGATTAATTTTCTCTCTGCCTTAGTGAAGCAACAGGAAAGAGAATGTTGAAAGCAATGGTGCTGGCTTACCATAACTATGAACTTTCACTTCAGTAGTTCTAGTGCTTGATACAGACACTTTGTTTTAACTCATCTGTAATATTCCCATTGTAAAATCATAAATTTGATCAATGACTTAGTATTTTTACAATCTGAAACCTCTGAACAGCCTTCAGAACAAGCCTGGCTTCTTCTAGCTCTTGCGAAAAATGTGTATGGATGAGTTTTCTTGCTGTGTCTTCATCCCGCATCATAATGTGCACCTTCGGTACCTTGTTTGTATCAGGCAGGGCCGTATAACCTTCTATATAAAATGATGAGAGAGCCTCTTGAGGCTAGTTAAATTATTGGTCCTTGGAGTATCTCCTCTTGCAGTTAGAAATCTCTTAGCTCCATGTCTAAAAGGGCAGTAGAGCATGGTAGCAGTTTGGATCCTTGAGACTGTAAAGAGATTAGTCACAACTTTCTCTCAAGCTTCAGGATTGGCCCTTCTTGACAAACGCAATCCCTGGCATAGGTGCTAAAAATTAAAACATTGTATGTTTTGTTTGCATATGCTCCCTCTCCTTTTCTTCCGTGACTAGCGGCTTTATACAGCAATCAAAATCCTATTGTTTTCCTCTTCCTCGGTAATGATTGCGCCAAACACTGAGTATATTTTGTGATTTGAAGTTTCTGTTTTCTTATTGGGAAATATTCTGGCTCTGTCACTTTTGTGTCACAACCTTTTAAAGGTGAGCTGTCTGGATAACTCTTTGGGGACAGTGAGTTCTATCTCTGCTTTCCCTTAAGATGAGACTGCAATGAGCTTGGCAGTTGTTGGAATTTGAATTTCTAATGACTGTCAGAAGAAAAGGGTCTCTGCATTAATGACTATTCATGATAATTTTAAAATACCCATAAACTTTCAGTGGCTATATCCAAGCTTAAAGCGTAACAGTTGTGGATAGTGACACACTAAGAGTAGATGGTAATTTGAAATTTGTTTGTGAAAATTCCTGTGTCTGAGTATTAAAAAAAAAAAAAAAAAAAATCTTTAAATAGTTGAAATACGTGCTAGCGTGAGACCAGGTAGATCAGTGTTCTGTGGAAGCCAGTGGTGATACAGTCTTCGTTGTCTGGCATTTGATCCTGCAGAAGAGCTGCTGGAATAGCTCGTTGTATTTAACTGTCTTATTTCAGCTTGTTTGGGGCAGAAAATGGTCTAGTGATATGGAAAGAATCCTTTACCCAAACCCTGCAAGGTCTGTTGCATCTAAGAAAAGGGGCAACAGATTTCCCACTGAGCTGCAAGGTCAGTGCAGTTGGCCATGAGTTTACAGTGGCAGCAAGAATAGTGTGAGTCTGAAAAGTTCAGACCTATGGTATTTCTTTGCAGTTATCCTAAGACTGTATTCCTCTAGTAACAGCAGAAATGCAAAACCCAAACTACCCTATGAATTTAGGTTCAGTTTATGCATGCTTCTACCCCCACACTCAAATGTTCACTTTCTCGTAGCCATTTTCTTAGTAATGTGTTGGAAGTGCAGTGTCCAATATGAAATGCTTTTTTTTTTTTTTTTTTGCAACTGAAATGAGACTGGTGATTCTAGACGAGACCTTAATTGCTTTTGGTTCACAACATACTCTGTGTTGCTAGGTAGTACATAGCTCAGCACTACATCAGTTTGCTGAAATGAGTCTCAGGAGAGGAATAACAGGATTGGGGAGCTTGCAAATTAGGTGTGATGTACAATGTCAAAGAAGTGGTGGAGGAGTGGACTAGAATTGGCCTTCAACAGCTTTTTCTAGTCCAAGAATAAGAGAAACTGGCACAGGGGTAAATGGAACCCATGGGGTCAGAACTGCAGTAGCTGTCTGGACTGCAGGTCAGAGCTGAGGTATGCTATCAGAGCTCTGTCTGAAGGTTTTAACAGCATCTGCCTTCTCTCTGCTTGACTTGTAATGTATGAGCTTGCTTTCATGAGTGCTAAAATATGCTTGTATAAAAATATCCATCGTATACTATGTGTAAAGGCTTTCTATAGATTACTCAAGAGAAGAAGTGAGAAGGATATAGACTCTTCTTGCTGTGTGTGTTTGGAGATGGCAAGTCAGCTTTGTCAGCTCTGATGATTTCCTTGAAAGGGCATGCTCTAAAGACACAGTGAAGAGCAAAGCACTGAGAAGAGAAAGTTATAAAAAGGGCACATACCTGCTGACAGCCCCATTGTATTCCTAATAATCCATCTCGCAAGAAGAAAAACTTCTAGTGCGCAGCCTTGAATTTATTTTACATCTATCATGTTTTGCAGTCCTGGCACTGTCTCCAATTCAGATTTTTCGTACTCTTCATCTCTCAGGTAAATTAAATACTATTGAAACAGCTGTGTGTTGCCTCTGAGAGTATTGCGTCTGTGTGAAAGGCAGCAGTTTTCCATAGGACAGAAATTAAGATAGGCTCCTCTGGGGAGAAATATTTGTAAGTCTAAATGCCAGCCAGTTGAGTGCAGCACCCATTCTCATGTGTTTTTCGGTCTTTATCTCTACTGTTATTGCTGAAAAGATGTGTCCTGACACAAGGTAGGCAAGTGAGAATGAAATATCTGCTAAGGATAACGGACAGAAGGAGGTACTTCAGATCGTGCTAATTGAGAGTATTGCATGCATTTGATCCGTGGCTGTTGAAAATGGCATCTATTGGATCACTTTCATTCACTTAGTGCAATAATTTTACCGAAAGAAGGTAGGCAAGGCTTTTTGGCACTTAGTCCTTGTGAATGCAGTGCTGCTTTTTGCTCACAGTTTTATCATCTAGTTATTTAAATATTAATTTTATAAGTATTTTTCTACTAAAATCTCTGTAGAAAGAGTGGAGAGGTTTGTTTGTGTAGAACCGGTGCCACCTTCTCAACTGTCTCCTCTCCCTTTTCTCATTCTTTCCTTTTCCGATGGTACTCGAAGAAAATTATCATGCACTTAGCTATGCCAGCCAATGTTTTGATGTTCTAAGATGGGTATTATTTTGTCCCACTGATATTTGTTATAAATACTGCATATACATAGACTACATTAAAAGAATACGAAATGATGCACTCGTGTTCTAGAAAGTGCTTTAGTTAAGACAGTCTTTAGCCACTTCCTCTGTTCGTCCATATTATGATACTGCTTAGTAACATGTTCACATACTAGTGTAATTTCCCAGAGAACATCTGCCTTGCTTAGTGCACTTGCTTTTTCTCATTCTTTCTGGGACTATGTCTTAAGTACTGCATAATATGCAAATCTTACGGTAAGGTCAGAAATAATTTATTTTCATGGGTGGTTACGTAATATTACTGCGATACCAGAGTTTGATAAGTATGCGTATAGTTGCGTTGTAGCAGTAAAACGAAGTATTTTCATCCCGACGGAAACTGAAGCATAACAGGATCTTTGATTCGGTTGTGCTTTGGGTTCAGCGTTACAGCGCGTAGCTGGGTAGCTTTCTCGCGTTGGCAGAAAGGTGGGGCAGGAGCAGAGCTCTTCCTGCTCCTGCTTCTGCCGTGACCCAACCTCGTGCTGCAGCTGTGAAGAGCTCTACTCCAGGCAGCCGAGGCAGGTGGAGTTGGAGGCTGTGATCTTCTTTCCTGCTGAGATGTGCAAAATGGATTTTTTTTTTTTTTAAAAGCTTGTAAAAAAATAAAACCACGGTGTTTCGGATTTCTTAGAGTGGGAAAATTGAGGTTCACAAGCGTTATGTGGTTGGCACGTGTTTTGCCTCCTGCTCGCTGATAATCTTCAGAAGTTAATGAGTGGTGGTTGGCCTTTGATTGTATCTTGATGTAAAGTCACTCTTGTGTTGACAGCCCTTGATAATTAATTGGTAACAGACCAAACGTTTCTGTGTGAATCATTCTCACCTTCATTTTCTAATTCCACCTGCCACCCAAAGCCTTTTAGTTCTAGTAGGTCACAACACAAAACAACTGGATAACCAAATTGCAGAAGTTTTCAACATTTCCTCTGGTACCAAGTGTGGGAATTATTTTTTCCTCGTACAAGTGTGCTTCTGTTACAGAACAATACAGAGACTCTGCCCCAATGAGACCGCTATGGCTGTCTCTGAGCCTATAGAAAACAGAGGCACGACTGAGGTTGTAGGAGAATATATGCAAACATTTCTTCATAAAATGGATGTTCTGTGGCAGATCATATGGAGGTAATGATAAACCCCTTTTGCAAGGTTTCCTTTCCAGTTTGTATTCACCAGTGTAATGTGTAATGAGGTAGTTGCTGTGTAGTCCAGGGTTGTTCTTGGTTTTGTGCCTTTTCTACAAGGGGAGTTATTGCATTGATATTTTTGATGGCACATAATAAGTAGCAATTTTAATGTGGAAGTCTGAAATGCTTTGTTTAGTTATCCTCAGGTTAAATTAATTTTTCTTTGAAGTAATGGAAAAGCTTTGTCTTTCCATCTTGGATAAAATTGTTGGAAGGAGTTAAATTTTATATTCAGATGTGCTAGAGTGGCTTTTCTGCCAAATAAAATTGATATTCCATACTATACCTTCAAACAAAAGAAGATCATCCTTTTTTTCTATGTTTAACCCCTCTTGTGTCACTAGCTCCCAATGGAGTTTATTCAAACACTTGAGATTATTAAAAAAAAAAAAATCAAATGGGTACTCAAGTGATGCAGGCAGATAATTCTAACTTTAAAAATTCATGAGATGTTAAAAAAAAAGGGGGGGTGGGGGGGTGAGGGGGGCAAGCATAGAAGAAGCTTGGGCATCGAAGTGCTCCGTCCAAGAGTAAATGAGGGCTGCATAAACAGATGGGACCTGGACAATCCTCACTTCCCATTCAGCAGGAGACAGAAAATAACATGAAGTCAGCTGGGAGTTGTGGTGTTGTCTTTATGGTGTGATCCATAAGGCTGAGTCCTAAATGCATGGAGCCAATCTTGCATGCTTTTAACAAGAGAATTAGCGTATAAATCTGCAGCTGTTGTGTGCTGAAGCACAGGATGTGTGAGTTTACTTGCCAGGCTTCAGATTTCTAGCCGGGGTTTTGCTTGAACTGGGAAATCAAGGTCTTACGGAAAACCAGCCAGATTGGCAAGAATAGAGATGAAAAGTATTGAGTTGGAACGGTCCCATCCACGCTGCTGAATGCTACTGATAAGAGAGCTTCAGGTCAACTGATCCTGACCAGTATGTAACATTGTGAAATGCATTAGGAGCCCTTTTGCCCCAAGTAACCACAGTGTTTTAAAGGTGCCTTGTCTCCACCAGCACAAAGCTATGCTAGCAGAGGCCAGCTGTTTACAACACTGACTTCAGCAGTGCATGCAGCCTCTGGGTATCCTTTGTGAAATGTACCTTTGCCAGCTTAAAGCTAAGGTGGATCTTTGAGAAACTGTTTTTTCTTCTTTTCAATTTTCTTATGCTTCATTAGAGCTCAAAGCTTCTTATGCATAGCATGTATAATCCTCCCTAGAAGAAAGGCAGTGCCACCAAGGAACAGACTCGAGCTACAGTCACTTCTGTAGTTTCTGTTTTGATCCAGAAATATAACAAAATTAATGCTAGATAAGAATTTCCAAAGCGATGCCCAGACTCTTTGAGGGGGGCGGGATGTGGGGTGTGAATGAGTATGAAAGGGAGAGTGTGAAAGGCTCTTGATGGTAGGATAAGAAAAGCTCAGTCATAACCTAAACATTAAACAAATGAACAATGTTCATAATCAGATTAACTGAGTATCCGGGACACTGAATGCTGTTTAAATTGATGGGATAACATACTGTTTGTCTGATGTCTCTTGGGAAATATGTGGAGAGCAAGGTCTGAAACCAAAGTTTTTCACGTTCCTGAGAGTGACGTGTCCTCTGAACCATCCTTTCCCAGATCTAGTTACCAATTACCAGAGTCACCCAGCATTAGTCATCCATCTCGTTAGCAGTGCCACCTACAACAGGGCTTTATGAGAAAGTAAGCTGAATTTTAGTCCTGAATTACTGTTCTTTGTTCACTACCCAAGGTTTGCATAGCTCCTGTCCATATTGCATTTCTTCTGTAGGTAAACAGAGGACGTGTTTTAGAGCCATCCAGCCTGCAATTCAGCTAAAATGACCTCTTACTGCTCCAGGGAGGATTCTTTTGTATCGGTGCTGGAATAATTCCATAGATGTCCCTACTTCAGCTCTGGTTAGATTTTCCAGAATAATTTCATGCCAGATACAAGAGGTAGTGAAGACATGGCTGGTCATCTACTCTCTCCTGAGTCCTTGTGGTGTGCGAGATTGTCCCTACTGAATATTTATGATGGCTTATCTATTTTATTTCTGAATGTTTATCCAGAAGTAGGTGCTTGCACTCTTGCCTTGAAGAGCATGCCGTATTCTCATTCTTCTAACTCTGGAAGCTTTTTATAGTAGTAAGACTCAGTTCTCTCCAGAGTTATGTTCTTGTTAACATCTTGAATAGTATTTTACTGCCTCCTCAAAGACACTTTGAAGGTATTGGCAGGCTATTATCTTGGCATCTAATATCTTTTGCCTTCAAAACTGTAAATATTTTTGTCTTCATGCGTTTGTTCCTGTGTGGGTTTTATGTTATTCATGACTGCCTCTCTTCATTTTGCTTCCTTTTACCTGAAGTCTCACAACTTTGAGGAAAGGGTTGTTTAGACCACTGCATACTGAGCCAGCAGATGCATTAATGGAACAATTTAGGGAGCCTGTATGCCTGCAGCACTGATTCCTCCCTCTCGCCTCCCTTCAGTGGACTAACTAAATTGATTTCCACTTGGTGAGGTCTCAGGGGTATCATTTATACCTTGAGTAGATTGATGAAATTTAGACACATTTTGTCACTCTGTGGGGTTTTGGTGGTTGTTTTGGGGTTTTTTTTAAAAGTCTTCATGCTAACTAAGCGTTGCCATGCAAGTGGCTGGTACTGACCCCTTGTTCCTTTCCATTGTGCATACCATGCATGTTGTGGAGACAGTGGATTTGGTGCTAGAGCATGAGCAGAGTACAGAAATGTTCATGTCTCCAGTGGGGTGGTTGTGATTTGACCACCAGAGTGAGGTTTGGGGACTTGTTCTCAAAACCCCTCTCTGTCCTTAGGTTTTGGACCTGAAGTTACATCCAAGTATATTCCTCATCTCTGCTGTTCCACCTTTCAATTTAAAAAAATGAAGCAAACAAAAAAAACACCAACAAAAACCCCCCACCCTAGCTGCCTAATCCCCACAAGACATTGCGGAGTTTTCCTGTGCCTTAATAAATGTCAGTAAGTTGCAACAAACATGAAAAGTGCTGCATGTTATTAATTGTTACTTCACAGCATGCACTTTCCTTTTCCTGACAAAGGATTGGCTTTGGCCATTTAAACGGGTCAGGTTTCTCTGAAGCCTTTGAAAAGATACACCAGCTTAGTGCAACTTCTATCCTTGAAAGGTGTTTGCATGCTTTCCTTACGTGAGTACTGTTTTTTTGTAAAGGAACCCAGGCTTTCTTCTGAGTTGCTGATCTCAGCCAAAGACTTTGCCTGCCGTTCTTGTGGAAGGACGGAGATGTATTCTAGCTGCCTGCAGAAAGGAATGGTCCTGAGGGGTTCCCAGACAGCTGTACAAGCTGCATAGTTCAGTTCCCAGGGGAAGAGCGTACGACCCCTCTCAGGCAATGCTCCTGTAAAGCAGTGCTGGCTGAAGAGGAGAGATGAGGAATGATCCAGAAGTCTTCCTCAAAGGCGTGCTGCGCAGCATAATGACCCATGGCCTGTTAAAGCTAGACCATCCCTATTGTGTAAGTCATAAAAAGCTGGTTGGAAACACCATGTTTAAGTGAAAGCTGGGAAGAGAAGTGAATAGGAAATTAAATGTCATTTCTGTAGCTATTTCTTAACTTAATTCTCCAGTGCTTCCTGTAAAATTGTTCCAATTTCAGTCATTGTTGTGGATATTCAGTTCCCATTTGGACAACATAGGGAAATGGTTAGCTGCCATCTGCTAAGAGAAGTACCAGCCCTCCCTGCAGTGTTACACAGATGTGGCTGGAAGATCCTGCTGAACAGCCAGATACTGCATGTGTGAACTTGAAATAAAATTGGCGAGTGCCCTGGGAGTGTTGCTTTCCGGGAGTCATGCCCATCACCAAGCTGATTGCATCCATGTGTTTCAGTGCTGTACAGCCTTTAAAAGAAATCTGAAGGATTGCTTTTGAATATCTCTAATAGAGGAGAATGTGATTTGAAAGGCACTTCTAAAACTATCTAGGTAAAAATAAGTGAAATATGCTGGATAATGAAAAGCCTTTGAACTCCAGTGATGCATCTAGAGTGGTAATGTTCACTGCTTGTTTTTATCTTATTAAATGTATAGTAGCACTTAAATTGCTTTGCTTTAACACCTCCACATAGCACATGCTGTAAAAAAAGGAGAGTTGACTTCACAGTAACTGTTAGCAAGGGACTCTCAAGTCGCACAGCATTATCACTGTTATTGTATATTCTTATGAGTATACGGATAGGAGGGACCATTGGGTCATTGAGTGTGCTTCTCCATAACAGCAACAACTGTGTTAAGCTTAGAAGTATTCACAGAATATGAACTCCACATATTATGGGTGATAGTGTGCTTCTTAACAATGTAGTATGAATTGATAACCTGTAATAAAAGATCAGATGTTGCAACTATAACGTGCCATAAAGCAGAGCAGGAGAGTTTGAGGATATCGCTAGAGTCTTAGGCCTATGCATTTGCATAGTATTTATTAAATAAAAGTTGTAGATTAACCTAGGAATTAGACTGTGTACCTCATTATAGAGGATGGCAAAAACCAAAGCAAAAAAACCTCCTAACGTTCTGAGTGGGCTATGAGGCGGTGGCGCAGTACGGAGTTTCCTTTCACTCCAAATTTTTGTAAATGCCTTAACATCAAACATGAGCGGGTCACATCACTTTGGCTGTTGTCCATATAATTGCGCTAAGAACAGCAATACATCCTACCCAACTTTCTGCCCAACTATGACCGCTCCCTAGGGCTTTGAAAGAGAGGAAAGCGTGGACTGGGAGGAGGAAGATTTCTGATTTGAATCCGCCAAATGACTCATGAATGTCTGAATCTGGTATTTGTAGAAAATAAAAACAGTGGAAACAAACTGATCCTGTCCTATTTAAAGCCTTCTTCAGAGAGCCAGTCACTTACACTGTTTCTTCATCAGCTTTTCAGGATGTCTTTAAACACCACAAGTGTTTCTTGCTCCCTCTCTACCCCCTAAATATGGGAAAAACATTGTAGAGCTTCATTCTAGATTGTTCATTCATTTTGACTTCCAGTCTGAACTTGGATGCAACCATTTTAGAACTACTTGGTCTCCAGCTGAAACATTGTCCCTTGACTGAAATAGTTTGTAGTTCTTCTTCCTGTCTGCTTCTCCGTCTGCCTACCCTTTCCATATTTGAAAAGAATAATTGTAATTTCTTGTCATTTATCTCTTTTAAAGAGACTCTATTTCTCTAATCATTCTTGTAACCTTTCTTTGCAAATTTCCCAGTTTAAGCTCCTCTTCTTTGAATGTAGATGACCAGAGTGGTGGTACAGTATTTCAAATGAGGCTTTACAGGTGCCTGGGACAATATTCAGAAGTGATTGGCTGCAATACGTAAGGCATTGGAGAGCTGGGAAGTGAGAAGCCAGCAGTTCCCATGGAGTGCTTGCCCAGGGTCTCTCCCTGCAGGGAGGCCAGTCTGTAAGGGCCATTGCGACCGGTGTCTTGGAGCCTCGTCTGCCTTCTGCACCGTTACTCTACGCATGTGCTCAAACTCATGTCCTCCCGCTCCTCGGGAGGAAAAGTGGAGGCCAGAACAGTAAACAGAATTTTATCTTAGTCACCACACATTTACTTTCAAAAACAAGAGAGGAGATTTGGAAAAGTGGTTGGCAATGGTCCTTCCTCAGTCCCAGGTTTGAAAGGATCAGCAAGGTTAGACTGGAGTCCTCTGTCCTCTCTGCTCGCACCATTCCTGACCTCTGACAGCCAGCTCGTCTCTATCTCTCTCTGCAGCTGTTTGAGTAATCTTTCTTAACTGACTTGCTCATATCTTTTTGCTGCTTTTGTACTGCATATCTGTCCTGAAAAGAAGCTGGTGTCTTACCTTCTGATCTCCTTGCTTGAGCAATCGGTGTGTGGTCTCTGGCAAGGAGAGAACGAGAGACTGGAGTGGGAGGCTTGTGATGACAGCCTATCAAGTCCTCTCACACACTGGAGTAAATGTGGAGTAGTTTTTGCTTGGGCTCTGCATAGGTGCTACCAAGGTCAAAACACTGTTCGTTTGCAAATCTGTCCTGAAGTACACACGGATGCCTACTGAGTATCGAAATCATATGGAGATGAAATGGAAACAAATCTGCTTCATAGCTTCTCAAACTTAAGTGAGCAGATGTGTGTTTGTTTCTTCCTCATGCTGCTAAATCCCTTATGTCAGTGCTTGGGACAGAGTTACAGCCATTTGCTGCCTTTTGAAATTGGTCTTTGTTTTCTCCTTGCTTTTGAACCTTTTCTGTATTGCTGTTTTTCCCCTACTGGATGAGAAAGTGACAAGAAAAGATATTTTCTTTATCTTTGCCTTAGAAGTGTGACAGATAAGGGCTCTTGAGCCTGTGCACCAGCTGCACCATTGCTAAATTATGATACATTATTGCTTCTATTTCTTTGCTTTCTCATTCCGCCGCCGGAAGGATAGGGAGGTTAGGAGAAAACAAAGGGGCAGGCTGCTTTCGGAGGTGGGAAACCTGAGGAAGGAAGACCATCACAACCAGCAGTAAGAAAAAGGACACACTGCAAAGGAAAAGGAAAAGGTGCCTAGCAGAGGTTAGGCGTGGGGGTCTGGAGCAGCAGTTGCAGCAGTGGGAATGTAAACACTGAAGCCGTGCTGGAAGGAAGGTTAGGATGTGTTTGGAGCTTATCGCTGGAGGCACAGGCGAGCTTGCAAATCATGTTGAAGTGGTCACACAACAGAGACGACTGTAACCTTGGCACATACTGAAGTGTTTTCTTAAAGCGTTCAGATTTCAAATTGGTGTCCATTTACTGCACAGCAAACAATGTGTGTGTACAACAAATCCCTCCCAGGACAGAGAGCTAACATGTAAGCATTTTGTTCTTTTCCCTTTGGTGGGGTGGAGGCATTTGCCATGACTTCCATACATCTGTGGTGCGTGTGACCTGCTTGCCGGTGCCCCCATGTGCAGCGGGGGTTCCCAGCAGCGGGTACGGATGGAGGCTGGGCAGGCGTGCTGCCTTACGTCCGCTCCCCCGGCTCGAGTTCTCAGGCGTGATTGAAACAAATCGTTGGATGTCTTGCTAATACACAGGCTCTTTCCAGGCTGTGGAATTTAAATGAAACTAATGGTAAAGCCTAAGTGTGTCAGAGAACTAAATAACAAGTGATAGACTATATATAAAAAATATATATAGAACGTCTTTTTTTATATATATATATATATAAAAAAAGAAAAAAAGAGAAGGAGTTATCTTCATGTGCAGCTGGAGGAAGGGAAGTCTAAAAGAATACCTTGAAAGAACTAGGGGGGATGAAGGAGGGGCAGTCATCGTGTACTTTTTTTTTTTTTTCTGCTGGAAATTAGACTTAAGAATTTTGCTGTAACGTTTCTGAGCAAGAGCAGCAGTTGATTGATTGTTTTTCTAATTAGGCACAGTAACACGCACACTCTGTGTCTGAAAATTTTGCCCGAAATGAACTCAGTAGTAGAAAGACTTTTTTTTGTGCAGCTAACAAACCAAACAAAAACCCCAAACAAGAAAATGCCTTTACCCTCATTAATTTGTGGACGATTTAATTCTTAATTTAGCAATGTTACTTAAATTCCAATCTCATCTTCTGGTGTGGTGTATGAACACCTTTTAACTGTTGGGTCACTTCAGCGAGGATTTAGGAAAGCAGCCCTGCTAACTGGATGCTTCAGACAGCGTTTAAATCCAGTTAAAGTTGGGGTACCTTGGGCACGTGTTGGATGTAAGACATGACTTTGATTGCTTTACTGAATAATAGTTGAGCATGGGCTTTCCAAACTTGTATGTCTTTAGAGCACACATTACTCCTCAGAGAAGCAACAAAAGCTTCAAAACACTTAGTGTAGTTGAATAAGGTATTAAATTGTCTATTGGACTTTTGGGAAACCATTTTTACCCTTTTCAACACTGGAAGAAAAAATAAGACAACTTATTTTCATTTTGGAGGGATTTATAGTTTTAATAATGCAGCATTCCCCAATAATACTGCCATCCTATTTTGTTCCCTCTAAAGATGATTTGGAAATTAAAACATAAATCTCTATATTTTTAAAAATAAATCTGATAATGCTAAATTGAACATCAGTAGTTTTCACAGGAGCTGTGGTCTAGTCCATTAAAGAAGACATGAAGACTTTGAGTATTTTTTTCTTTCAGTATCCAGAACTCTCCATTCAAGAGATGAAGAAGTTAAAGCTTGTCAAGCTGTGGAATTCCCGTCTGAATTTTAAAAAGTAGGCTAAAAATTTGAGAACATTCTGCAGAAGATATTTAAAATGTAAATAATTATTTCAAGATTTTACATGAAAATTACGCTGCAGAACTGAAGCTCTGAGCTCTCGGCACAGCCGTAGCTCTCAGGCTGTCGGCTCGTATGTTCCTTGCCTCGCTGACCGTAATGAGTGGCTGATGAGAAGGGGCTGATCTCGCAGGACGCCAGGTGGGCTTCTGATTTGAACCTGTGTGGCCAGCCAGTCTGGAAGCTTGCGTGTGGTTTGCCAGGTGGCGTGTTAGTATCGGTAATGTGTTGCTTGTGATGAATTGGCTTCAAATTTAGACGATCCTAAAACATAGTCCTTCGTATGTGTATTTTGCGTGTATTGTGTGTAAATAGAGGAGCAAGGGATGTGTTGTTAATGGAGAGAGAACAGCTTTCAGTGACTCCTCAGGTGTATGAGAACCTCATGTCTGTTTACCCCAGAGTGTTTAACAATGGTACTGGAAAGTGTCTTCCAGAACTTGAGTATTTTATTAATTGGGAAAACACTAGAGCAGTTTGTTTTCTAATCTCTCCTTTTATGACATGCAGTTAAAATGGAAAGGTGTAATCCCTCTCCCTCCTCCTGACCCTGCGTTCTGACAGAAGGGTCCGTATATGTTTGTGATCTCCTGTGTCATCTGTATCTAAATTCAGCTGGCATGCTCTGTTGACTTGTTATAAATTTGTAATGCATCACAAGTTCATAAATGACAACAGCAACATAACGTGGGCTAGAGACCTAAATGCAAAGGGATTTCGCAATGTCAGCTTTATTTACATGTAAGTTTCTCTTCTATTTGTGGTAGTTTATATTGCATCTCTTCCCATTTTTTCGATTCTCATTGACAGGAAATGTAGCTTGTGACTTTTATCTGATTAAGTATTTTGATTATAAATGATGAAACAGTTAATTTCTAGTAAGTCTTACAGGGGGAAGTCATATTTCCAGTGTATTGGCCCTTGAAAGCAAAGGCCCCTTCCTTCATGGTTCCAGTTTTATTAGTCAGTTAAAAACAAGCTTTTACAATATACAATTCTCCTTTAGGAAAGTTATTATTCACCCAAATGTAGCTTGTGGAGGTAGACAGAAGGCTCTGAGATGGAGGATTAAAGATTACTTGGAGACCTTACTCAATGTATTCTAACTTTCTGAGATGTAAAGCTCTTTCAAGAATAGAAAATAAATGACTTTTCAGAGGTTGGATGGGAACTAATTCCATATGTTGCTCTGGGTGGTAAACATTGATTTCCTTTTCAATTCAAGAAGCTTAGAATGTGTGAAATCCTCTTTAAGGCGAAGAGCTCCCAGTGCATCAGTAGGGCCAGGTTTTGCTGCAGTTACTGCAGTTTACTGCAACACTTACACTGTTGTGAATTTAGCAAGAACTTTTTTAGCTTTTCTCAGTACATAAATTTGCAGAGACTAAACTGGGAAGCAAAAGGTCTTTCTTGTGATACATTTTTGGAGGATCTTCTGTGTGTGGCTATTTTCCAGTTTTATTCTTAATTTTAAAATCAATAGAAGCTTGTGGCCATAAGCCTCTCTTGTAAAAAGATTAATTGATGGTCAGTTATTGAGAGCGAATTACAGCAATACTGTATGGGGTTTCTAAGGGAGACAGATAGGTGTCCATCTAACATTTTTATTGCCATTCTGTTTTAGCAGATGTCTTTTCTTTCCTTGTCTGTCACCATATTGGAAAATATATGGGGTTAGCAATTCTAATGAACTAGATGCATTCCTGAGTTAAAAAAAAAAAAAGTGTGATAAGTTTTAGAATTCCAGGACAAATAAAATGCCTTTTTTCCTTCTTAACAGTGTGATCTAAAGTCTTAACTTTGACAGCAGTTGGTATCCCAAGTTCTGTGTTTAGTTCTGCTGTAGGCAGTCACCAAACATCTACTTTAGCAGACTTTACCAAGGAATTGTCTCAGTAAAGCACTATCATTAGCTAATATACTTCATCTTCTGCTGGAGAAGTGACCCCTTTTTCTCAATTTCTCTAGAGTCAGATAATATCAAAACAAGAGCTGTAGTAATGATGGATGCATATATAATATTTGTTTGACATCTCCTTGATGAAGGCTGTCAAAATGCTTTATTTCTATGGACATAGTCAAATGCCTGGATTCACTTGAGATATAGAGAAACCAAAGCCAAGCCTGCCCTCATCTTTCTCAAGGAACAACGAAGTTAATGTACAATGAACATAGTGCAATTGTGTATTGGGTCTGGCTGAGATGGAGTTAATCTTCCCATAGCAGCCCTCATAGTGCTGTGCTTTGTACTGGTAGCTAGAAAGGTGCTGATAACACACCAGTGTTTTGGCTGCCGCTGAGCAGTGCTCGCACAGCATCAAGGCTCTCTCCAACATTCCCCCCTCAGCCCGTAGGCTGGGGACGGGCAAGATCTTGGGAGGGGACAGAGCCAGGACAGCTGACCCAAACTGACCAAAGGGATATTCCATACCATATGATGTCTGCTCAGCGATAAAAGCTAAGAGAAGGGAGCGGGAGAGGGGGCATTCATTATTACAACATTTGTCTTCTGGAGCAACCGCTGCACATACTGAAGCCCCACTTCCCGGGAAGTGGTTGGACGTCGCCTACTGATGGAAAGTAGAGAATAAATCTTTTGTTTTCCTTTGCTTCCACGTGCAGCCTTTGCTTTTGCTTTATTAAACTGCCTTTATCTTGACCCATGAGGTTTTTTTCCATCTTATTTTCTCCCTCACCCTGTCCTGCTGAGGAGGGGAGTGATAGAGCAGCTTGGTGGGCACCTGGCGTCCAGCCAAGGTCAACTCACCACATAGGTTTTTTGTTTGCCTTAGACACATAAATATTAAAAATGTTTGGCCTAGTTTGGTGGACAGACATGCTATGCCCTTGTAGGAAAAATGATCTAATTAATTTTAATTTTACTCAGGCTACATCTTTATGGTTTCTTCTAGTCCTACACTGTAATGATATTTTTCTGTAAATTGCACAGAGAAGATACTGACTCCCTATTCAGTGAGGATAACTCTTGAGAAGAGATGCATTAGAAAACACATTCACTTTATAGGAGGCAGACATGTGGAGCTTGCTTCTCTATGGAGAGTATTATTTAAAACTGAAGTTCTTAAAGTATGGCTATTCCTACAAGGCAAAGGAAACGCTGGGTAGATTGTAGCTGAGCTCTTAATGATTGCTTCTCTTTCATTAGCAGTGGGTAGGAAGAGTAAGTAAAGGACTGCAAACATGTATTCATGATTCTCATTAGCAAAAATGGCACTGTGCAAATCAATTTCCATGGATCCTGCTAGGATGAGCTTTCTAATTAGTCCATCATTAGACAGCTAACTTCTCACCACTTCTCAGACATCAAATAGTCCATCACCCCAACACATCACCTGAGCTAACAAGGAGAATTTTAATGAAAGCAAGTCAAATTGGCTGCTACCACAGAAAGCACACAATGGGCTTTGTTATTAATCTTTCCCTACCCTCATTTCTATTCGGTATTTCAGTTTCTGTTCTTATAAACCTTTTGGTTTGCACCAATAATTTTTTTTAACCTCCTGTTACTAAAGAATAGAGCAGCTGCAACATGGGGCGGGGTAGGGGGGAAGCTCAGATAAAACCAAATAAGGTACAAGCTGAGATTGCTACTGGGTATTTCAGAGCTTTCCATCTTATGATGCTGAAGAGAAATGTCAGCTTGCTGCTTGTGGTTTTAAATGGAAGCAGTCCGTGAAAAGCATTTGGCTGATTGGCTCAGCAGTGTGGTTTAGATGAGCTTCCAGCATGGTCATCCTGCTTTACCCTGTGCAGATGCTCCATTCCAAATGGTGGGGTTCGGGCTTGAAAAACCTATCAGCAGGCACAAAAAGGGAAACTCCCTTAAGATTAAAAGTGACTTGACAAACACATACACAAAGGAATAAAAGAATGCTTGACAAAGATGAAAAATCCCTCCTCAAACTGAGTAGTCATTTTAGTATTTAAGTAGCTACATCAGTATTTATATTTTTTTTTTAATTGAGGGGAAAAATATTTAAAAGAATAAATTCTACATGGACATGTCCCTAATTTAAAATAGCTGCTCTCGCCTGAAGGAAAATCTGCTGCCCTACTGTTCAGGCACAAGGCTGCTCATACCAATTTTCTGTTTCTCTGTATTTTGCTTCCCTTTCTTCTTTATTACCAGGGACATTTACATGAAACAGCATTTTTGCTTTTAAGAGTTCATCTGTTCCTGCTGCTTATCCCCCCACCTGAAGTCATAATCCTCCGTTTGTGACGACATAATAATTTCCACTGCAACCAATTGTGATGCCACAAACAGAGGATTATGACTTTAGGTGGGAAATAAACAGCAGGAACAGATGAACACTTAAGAAACAAAGATCCTGTTTTCATGCAAATGTCTTTTGTCATCAAGAACAAGGTTAGAGAAATGCAGAAAATATACGATAAGAGCAAGCAAGCAGAATGGGTACTAAAGAGAAATTCTCAGCATTTTCCAGGAGGCATTCAGCTGCTCTTTCAAATTAACTTCCTACATAACTAGGAATTTTAAATGTTTCTAAAACGTAGGTAACTTTGTATTTGATTGAATTGCCAGCATAATGTGATCTGAATTATTGACGCCTTCTCACCAGCAGGGCTAGTGCGCTTTGCCATGGGGGTTCATGAGCGGATTAAAAAAAAAGGGGGGGGGGGGGATCATCAGAAATAGGACTAAGAGAGGTTTCTGATGTCAACACTCAGCTGGGCATTTTTTCTCCTCCTCCTTCAAAACCAAAAATTCTCTGATTTCAGAAGTATCACTAGCTGAATAAATATTCAGGTGATCCAAACAGTGGGAGCAGCAGCAGCAATTTGGTTTTTAATTTAGTTTGGATCAATTTCGTGGCGGCTGCAGTTATAATTAGAGGGCTGCAACGAATGGTGAAGCTCCCTCTGAATTTAGTCCAAACACAGCCTGTAAGATGCTGTCCAAAAGGACACACCTAACAAAGCAGGGCAAATATTTTTGCTGTGTTTAATGAATGGATAGAAAAAAAAAATGAATTGATGAAGAAGAAGAACATCTGAAATTATCTTTCCTCCTGGAATAAAACCAACTCCTAAGCATAACAATTTAAGAAAAATTATCAAAATTTTCACTGTGGACTTTTTGCTTTAAAATGGCAAGCGTTCTAGAAATAAATATTCAAAATACAGGCTCAAAAACATTTTCTGTGTCAAATGAAACAGTTTAGATTAATTCTATTTGTTTTCAGCTCAGTCACTGAATTTAACATGTGGACAGTCCTAGTGTCTATATTAAGGAGTTTAGTGAACTTAATGAGGCTCACGCCGTAAGAGTTTTAGAGATACTTTATTTGGTCCAAACCAACTCTGCCAACATGGTGCAAAACTGATGTGCTTGTAACACCACCACAGAGGTGATCAGAACCGCTCTCCTGCTCCATGAGTAGGAGTGCCGTTCTCCTCTCCCCAGTAAAAATTCCAGAAATAGGAGGGGGTGGGTGGGGAACGTTTGTGTATGTATTTATTTATTTTACTATAGTAAGGCTTACTGTGAATCGATTTCCCAGCTGGGACTTTTGACCACATGGACCATTTTAGGTTCTCATGTGCAAACTGGTATGTCCATCCAAAGCCTGGAAGATGGCCGTGACACACACGCCAAGAGTGCAGGCAGAATGGGACGGGGTCTCAGCACTCTGGTAACTCGTGTTAAAAGGTCGTCTCATGTCCTGAAACAGATTTAACACACTGAAGCAGCTAACACTAATATGATTTCTCATTCATTCTTTAATTTTTACTTTTCAAAGACGCAGAGGCCTTGGCTCAGATCCATCCAGCCTAGTTTTAGGCAGTTGACTGAAGCCCTGAATGAAAGGCCCAATTTTCCTAATCTTCCCACACAAACAAGACCTCCAGAGGATGATTCACCCCAAGTTCTGAATCACCCTCGTGAAGTGCCTCACGAACTGCAGAAGGAACAGTGATGTACGTTTATATGAGAGCGATGTCTATATGTACACAGCACTCAGCTCTCCAGTTCCCTTTCTGTTCCCAGGCAATCTCATTCCATCCCACAAAACTTCTTGCCCATTCAGCCGTACAACAGGTGATCCGTGATCTTCCAGTGCTAGCAGGAAACTTTCCAGCCTGACACTCGCAGCGCTATGTTCAGACAACCGTTCAATGTAGTCTTTGCCGAGAAGCAGGAAAAAAAAATTGCCCTGCTATTATAGTGTCAGATTTCCTAACCACTTTAAGGTCTAATTTCTGAGACTATTTCAAATTAATTTTAGACAAACTACACCTTTATCCTCTGTTCCTTATTGCACAAGTTAGATTGTTTTGTTTTTAAAGTAGTATTTTACTGACCTAATTGAAATTCGGAAAGAAAAGGATCCCAGAAAGAAAAGGGGGGGAAAAGGAAAGTAAAAACAAATGTGTAATTTTTAAAGCATGTCTTCTTGAAAATGTGTTTTTCTATATAGCTGTTCCTTTAAGCCAGCAACAGTGCTGGATGAAGCATAGAAATCAACTCTCTAAAAACTGGTCTTTAATAATTAAGTTACATAAATTGAACATAATTAAGTTATACCAGCTGGGCATGTGCTATGTGTATTTGAATGATGAGGTCCGCAGTAAAAAGCAATACAGAATAGATGTTAAGGTAATTTCCATACAATTTTCCACTTACATTAAATGTGCCAAGATATTCAGATTGTAAAAGGGTCTTAAGTAAGTGCAAGACGCTAGTTTATGTTTAAAATGCATTTAACATATCAAATTAAAAAGTGAAATACGAAAAATTAAAACATCTCTCCACTATTGTCAGTTTGATAAAATGGAAAGGAAGAGAGACAATGAAACTATTTCATTCTCAAATTTGCTTGCTGTTTTTGATGTGACCCCAAGCCATAATTCTCAAATCACCCTTCTACAGAGGAAAATTACCCATTCTTGATAGTCTTTAAAAGTTGATATTCTTTATAAGAGTATTTTTGCTGCTAGATCTTGCACAGAATTGTAGAGAGAAATTTGGAACCAGCAGGATAATTTATACTAGCTTACATACTTGAAAAGATATATACTGTTTACAAAATGTCTTATCCTTAAAAGCACTTGAGACAGATCTGCATTCCAATATAAATTGCAGAAAGAAAAAAAAAACCCACAGGGTTACAAGGAATCTTAAAACGTCATCTAGTCCACCTGTTGTCCACAGAAGAATCATGGGTTACGGTTTTCCTGAAAAAAAACCCAGCAACAGGTGAGAAAGACATCCAACGATCCAGGCTCCACGGTATCCCAACCTACTTCACTACTTGACAGAGTTCTTCCTGTTGGAAGTATTTTCCCAACTTGAATCTACCTTACTCGAGCAGTTTAGAGCTCTTTACCACTTCTTCTAGCCACTCTGTGTACAGAGTTCAGGTTCCTTTTCTTTCTTCAGCAGCCTTTTAAATGTTTGAAGATTATTCGTAAGATCCCCTCTCCCATCTTCTCTTCTTTAGATTAACCAGCCCAGATCTTTCAGTTCTCCTTCAAACACCAAGTTATCCAAGGCTGATCATCCTCATTGCTCTCCTCTGCGCTCTCTTCCACTGCTTCACCTCCTCCCTGGAGAATGCCCAGAACCAACCACCACACTCCAGTTCAGGTCTTGGGGATCCTTTCATGAATCGTTCATACACCCTCTGGCATCCTTTTTTGCAAGTCTAACACTTCGACTTAGGCGGATCACAGACTAAATGCTAACGTCAGATCTTTTTTCTACAACACTACTCACTAGCCAGTTATTCTCTACTCTGTTTTCATGCATTTTATGCACTTTATTATTCCAAAGTCTAGGAAACCGCACATTTCCTTACATAGTGTCATTCCACCTTCCTTCCAAACCACTCCTCTAACCTGTCAAGATTATACTCAGTTCTCACTGTGTCCTTCAACATATTTGCAATCCCTCCCAGTTTCATAGAATTTGCCAATTTAGTAATTACAATCCCGATGAGAGAATGAAGAGCACTAATGAAAGTGCTGAGTATTACTGGTCCAGAACTGGCCCTGCAGATTGCTATCTCCCCCCGTCTAGAGGGTGAATCGGTGCGTACAGCGAGCAGACTGCTTTTGAACTCTTCGTACTAGAGACTCGGCTCTTTTCCAGATATAAATACTACGACAGGAATCTTCTACTTTATTTCCCAAAGCAGATCTGTAACAGGCACTCAAACTGCTCCCAAAATAATACCCAGATACTATTAAACGTGTTATTGAAATTTATACTGGCAGAGACAAATGGAGCCAGCTCCTCACCAGAGGACCTCTGTCTCAAGCTTTGTCTGAGAATGTATGTTTATATATGAGCAGATATATCCTCACATACAAGGCAGTTAAAATGAACACGGTATTAACAAACGCAAGCGCTGAAAATTTTGACAGGCACCCAAAAATCCAGTGCTTTAGTCTTTCTATAACCTGCAAACCCAGGGATTATGAATACAATTTGTATTGGGTTTGCATGGCCAGGTTTTGGTAGTGGGGGGGCTACAGGGGTGGCTTCTGTGAGAAGCTGCTAGAAGCTTCCCCTGCGTCTGACAGAGTCAATGCCACACGGCTCCAAGACGGACCTGCCGCTGGCCAAGGCCGAGCCCATCAGCACCGGTGGTAGCACCTCTGGGATAACATAGATAAGAAGGGGAAAAAAACTGCACAACAGTAATTGCAGCTGGAGGGAGGAGTGAGAATATGTGAGAGAAACAGCTATGCAGACACCAAGGTCAGTGAAGAAGGAGGGAGAGGAGGTGCTCCAGGTGCTGGAGCAGAGATTCCCCTGCAGCCTGTGGTGAAGACCATGGTGAGGCAGGCTGTCCCCCTGCAGCCCGTGGAGGACCCCACACTGGAGCAGGTGGATGCCCAAAGGCGGCTGTGACCCCGTGGGAAGCCGACACTGGAGCAGGCTCCTGGCAGGACCTGGGGGACCCGTGGAGATGGAGGAGCCCACACTGGAGCAGGTTTGCTGGCAGGACTTGTGACCCCATGGGGGACCCACGCTGGAGCAGTCTATTGCTGAAGGACTGCATTCCGTGGAAAGGACCCACGCTGGAGCAGTTCGTGAAGAACTGCAGCCCGTGGGAAGGACTCACATTGGAGAAGTCCGTGGAGGACTGTCTCCCATGGGAGGGACCCCACGCTGGAGCAGGGGAAGAGTGTGAGGAGTCCTCCCCCTGCAGAGGAAGGAGCAGCAGAGGCAACGTGTGATGAACTGACCGCAACCCCCATTGCTGTCCACCTGCGCTGCTGGGCAGGAGGAGGTAGAGAAAATTGGGCGTGAAGTTGAGCCTGGGAAGAAGGGAGGGGTGAGGGGAAGGTGGTTTAAGATTTAGTTTTTATTTTCTCATTATCCTACTCTGATTTTGATTGGTAATAAATTAAACTGATTTCCCCAAGTCAAGTCTGTTTTGCCCATGACAGTAATTGCTGAGTGATCTCCCTGTCATTATCTCGACCCGTGAGCCTTTTGTTATATTTTCTCTCCCCTGTCCAGCTGAGGAGGGGAGAGTAATAGGGTGGCTTTGGTGGGTACTTGGCATCCAGCCTCGGTCAACCCACCACAACCTGTTACTTTTAGTATCTCATTTTGTGATTTTATTTGAATTCACATTGACCCAGTTGCTTTCAGATGCCTTTAATCTGCCCAGACGTTGTATGCCCAGCCAGGCCCATATGGCCCAGAGAATATCCACAAAACTAGAATTTGTTGCAAAAAGATCTCCTAAATAAAATGTGGTGTTGGTCAATGCAGTGTGGCTCCCCGTAAGCACATCCTCAGCTGGCCTTGGGACTCTAGCCTCCTATCACCTCCCAAGCTTCTCGAGGCCTTCTCTGGCCAGTAATGAGCTGGCATTGCCTGGCTTTTCTCTTTCCCCTGCACGCGTTCCTGTAAATTCTACCATAATTGAGGAAAACTATAGACCTATTCAATTATCCCTTAACTTAGCTCTTTTAGGTGCATTTTGACTGATGTAACCAATAGCTGGGGATACAGCCTTAGGCTCTAGGAGCTAGCTGTAGCAAAGTTTTAATATATTTTCAGTGAAATGGGTGTCCCGTAAATGCTGTCAGGCAAAGGTGGAGTTGAAGATACAGAAGCTAAAAGTGTAAGCTGACAAGCAGCCGAGGGTGGAAAGTAAAAGGGCAAGCAAGGGAATGGTGAAAGGTCTTTGTGGGCAGCGGCGAAGGTGTCAGAGCCTGAGGTTGTGTAGTGAAGACTAGAAACAAGAGGAATGGGTAGCTTGAAGCTATTGTTACCTGGATGTATTAGAAGAAGGGATAGCAGAGGAATCAGAGTGAGTTATGAGAAGGGAAAATAAGAATGGAAAAGGAAGGAGGAAGGTTTGAGTGACTGTATCTGAGTTTCTTAGGTTTCTTCCTAGTTAGAAAGAAGGAAAAAGGAATTCTTGAGGAGCCAGAGATAGCAAGCAGGTGGGGAAGCTTGCAAAAATCTTCATGAGAGATTTGAGTAAGAGGACAGTAATTTGCTCTGGGACAGGGAGATTATGTGTAGGCAGTATCACAAACCAACATGATGTTGGTGTCAATGTCAGATTTAAATATGAACAAGAAAAGTCCAATTTATTTTAATGAAACCGTTACCTTGACATAACCAGGAAGAAAAAGATCTTTCATCTTGCCACAAAGGAATTTAGCTGAGGTCAGCACTTTAATTTGTTTCTGAGGTTGAGCCTGCCCAGTTTATCTTGTGCTTGCATTCACTGTTTTACTTCAAGGAAGTTCCTATGCTTTAGTTCCCTGAAGCAAAAGCCTTGTCTGATTTTAGCAGTGAAAACAACTGTAAGTGTATTCATGTAATGGCTTGCTTTTTCCCCTGAAAGAAAAGATTTTCTAATTTAAAAATTTACTTGTAGCTTGTATTGTGTTTTGTGATGTAGCATCTGTAAAACATATGTGCATGTATATATTCCATCTATATATATGAAAAGCATCTAGATATGGTACATACAAGATTTTGAATGTCTTTGCTGTTCTCTGTTACCTCCCAGTATTAGCTACTCGTTAGTTTTGTGGGGTTTTTAATATTTATTCCTTTTTGTTCCTGTAGTGGAACCTACGCAAGAGATTAAGAAGAAATGTCAAACCCTTATACACTTTCTGCACTGTTATTGGAGTAGGTTTTCAGTTGTCTCATAATGCATACCATTCTGCATCTAAATGTGCTAACATGTAAAAAGAAACAAAAACCTAACACGTTCTTTAAATTAGCCTTTTTGGACATTTTTTGTGTACAAAACTCATTTAAAAATGAAAATGAACCTGCAAAAGCAATTGGATGGATGCATAGTTCAGATAGAGAGATTCCAAAACAGCAATCAAGGAAGATTATCCAGTATAGCAGACTAGAGAAGATTTATTTGTAGACCATATTAGGACTTTCAGAACTAATATTTCTTTAGAAAGATAAATGATGAAAGGTATGGGTATACAGTAATGCGATCCACTAGCAGCACATAACATACAATATTGATGACTGATTATCTTTTTGAAGAAACATTGCTATATATGGGCTCAAACATTTGGGTTGAATTTAAAGTTCAGGTCATATAGCTGTTTACTTATAAATAAATAGTCTAGATTAATGACTTGTTGGCCTGCTTGGGACAGAAAAAGATGTTGATATGGGCAAGTGGTTTGTAGTGTCATTTACTCACGTACAATTCTGAGAAACTTATTAGTTAACTGTAGTATAATTTATAAAGCAAATATAAAAACGTATTGGGTGACAGGATTTTGCTAAGACGTCATTAATGTTGGTCATGTAGCTAAGTATCTGTGCACTGCACTGAAGTCTGCCATGTTCTTTCTGTCTAGAAAACATCCATGCATCCAAAGAGCTGCTGTTTTCTAGAGGATTTGATAGCTGTTAAAAATAGATGTAATGGGGAGTAGGCAGCCCCTGGACAGTGAATTCGCTGTAATAATTATGGAATGCTTACCCTTCCCATGTTCAGGTCAGAGGCAGAGTCTTCGTAGGCACAGAACTACTTGGCTGCAATGAACCAAAACAATAAAGAAAAGGCCACATTAATGAAAAAGCAATGAGTGATGTTAGAAACCTAAGACACTCTGTTAGAAAAACACTAGTGATCTACGTGGCTGGTATCTGGTGTCCTGCCATGTAAAAAGAAATCACCTACACAGTTCTGTTCTCACCTAAATGCAGCCTTTGTTCTGCTTTACACTCTCTCCCCCTTCACGTGTGCTTCTCATCTTTCTTCCCTTAACGTGCCCTTTCCATTTCATTTTCCCAGTGGAATTGCACTACCTCCTATGCAGGCTCCTTTTCCTACTGCCGCGAACCTCGTATCCTCTCTTCTCTTTCTTCTTCAGTATATTGTATTTACTTGCCACTAAAATTTGCTTTTAAGAGCTATAGAATTCTTGCTTTCCTTCAATTTTATCTTCAGAGAGGAAGACTTTAGTTTTGGTTTATGGTGGTCAATCTTGTAAGGTGGATGCGTACCGTGGGACTTGCGTAGTTCTCCACTGAGCGTTTTCCTTAAGCAGAGCCAGTGGCCTTGTGAAGCACAAAGGTTAGATGGTCGCTGTCTCTTCTCCTTGCTTAAGTTGGAGATCATTGCAATAGACCTGCTAAAATATCCGAAGATACCTAGCTTTTTGTATCATGCTTTGTTTGGCAACTGTTCTTATAAGATGTTTGGATTTACTTTTTAAAATTTAAAAATATTTTTATTGTCCTTGTCATCTTCTGTTCACTTGAGTTTACTGCAGAGAGTAGTGGCAAAAGCCTCGACAACAAGCTAGCTTTTGGTAAACTTCAATGCCAGGAGCTCCTCCTGGGCTGCCATTGCTTGTATTACAAACCTTTTCTGAGTTTTGCTCCAGGTTTTACTTTCCTTTAAGATGGTGTTAAAATGTAGCCCTTCACAACCAGGGAAATTAAAGCACTTGAGCAGATGGTAAAGTAAGCATTTGTATTTTGGAGAGTCTGCCCTGGATTTTGTCATTTATTTAAGCCTGGTGAAGTATTGGAAGTATCTTCATCGTTTGCTGAAGTGTAGTTGGAGGAAGCAGTTACAGAAAGCCTTTTGTGCATTTTCAGTGGAATGGTTAGGAATCCTAGTCAGGGAACAGAGAAAATCTTTGGAATTAAGGTGATGAATCACAATGTTAAAGTTCAGCAGCAACAATTATGAGAATAATTTTTGAGGAACTCATTGACTGAAATATGTTTTTAATAGTCATACTTCATGTTACACACTTAAAAAATGGAAACCTTCAGAATTTTTTAAATGTAAGGGATACGTATAAAGAATATATAAGTTATCTTGATTTATGGACTGTAGTCGCCTCTTTAGAAGACAGAGGAGTAGAATATTCTTGTGTTACCTGTTCATCAGTCATGTAAATTTGCTGCACACTCTGGTTTCATCAGAGAAAAGTTCATTTATCCCTGGGGAATTGGAACAATGAGCTTGTGAATCGTCCTGCACTTGGGTAGCCCTCCTAATCTACTCTCTCCCAACAACCTGTCCTAGCAAAACCAAAAATTAATCCGCTTTGCACTTCAGGGTCCCCTCCGACCCCCCCATGTAACCTTGACTGAGTGAAGTCTTTTGTCTCTGGGGTTTAATAAACCAGGTGAGGTTAGGAAGAGGGCCCCACCGGATTTTCTGGCTCACCACGTTGAGGACCAGCTTGGCTTATGCACACTGCCTAGCCATAGCTGTGATTTGATTTTTCTCTTTTAGTCCCTTTACAGTTGAGTAGCATCATCTAAAAAAACAACAAAATCCTCACAACAACTTTGAAAACCTGCAGTAAAGAATAGGATCCATAGCTTTATTCAAAACTTGAGACAGAATAAAAAAGGCATGTTTATAGTTTTTTCTACTGACATTTTTCAGTCCATGCTAAAAAGAAATGAAGACACTTGCCAAGGGAACATCTTGGAGAAAACAGGAAAAAAAAAATAGTTTACTTAACTAAATTTTTGATTCATTTCTTAGTTTCTGTATCTACCCTACAGCCTGAAATCCCCCAGAGTATTATGTTTGCATAGAAGTGGTCATGGGTCATAGAACACCAGTTTTTTCAGTGTATTTTTGTATAGGATTAAGTCTTGGTCTCAAGAACTCCCAGAATTTCAACACCCCAAAAGTTCAGTGTATGAAAGCCAAAGAACAGCTACAATAATGTGATGATCCGTGAAACCATCGCTGCGTGTAACACTTAGCTCCTACAGTCTCGCTCACTTTGTCCAAACAGCTCAACAGTACAAGGAGAGGAATTTTGAAAACTGCAGCTCAGATATGAAACATCTGTTAACACCAAGCAATTCATTAACTTAGCAACAATTGTGGTTGGTTTCCCATAGCGAACGGGCGTTACATATACAGGCATTCTATGCATTGTCTCTGCAGTGCAAGAATTTTATTCTTGAAGTTAGGCATAATTTCATTTAATTTCAACATGTACATTTTGTCATTCAAATCCAGTTGCACAGAGTGGCTCCTTAATTAAAGGGAATTTAATTTTGAAAGTCCTAGCCCTACCTGAGAGACTCTGGACCCAGACCCACCCCAGGTCTTTTTTCCCAGGACCTCACCTGTCCAGAGTTCCAGTACGCAAACTCCAGGGCGCTGGCACAGCAGACAGGGCAGCACTGTAGCCTTTGCTTACTCTCCAAAAACGTGTGCTTGTCACCTTGCAAACACTGGCTATGATTGACACTTTAAGTAGGCAGTTTTCTTGTTTCTGAGGCTTCGGTGAAGGGACTGATGCTTGTACCCTTGTCCCAGCTACTCCTGCACCTGCCAGGAACGACTGGATTCCACTTTACCACGTGACTTACAAATGTTCCCAAACATACTGGCCTTCGTGAAAGGCAGGTTTCATTCCCACTTGTCTAAAAACTGGGATACTCTCATAAAGCTATAGAACATCTCTGGGCTGCAATGAATAGTGACAAAACAAGAGACTGCTGTACGGTTGTGGGGAGAGGAGGAGCGCGCAGTAATTGTTACTGAACAAGGCATCCAACTTGCTATGACAGGCAAAAATTTTAGTTAGCTCAGGTATGTTTTCCATTGTATTATGGATGCAAAGAAAGATGCGGATGTAGAGAGAACAGTCTAAATACATTATCGTATTTCATATCTGCTTGAAATACTTAGAAATTGTTCGTAATGGGTAGCGTGCTGGGGGAAATTGTACGGTTTAGCCAATATTCAAAGCAACAGGCGTATTCAAACTAAGTCAGTGCATCTCTCTCTCTAAATAAATTTTAAATATGAGGGTATTTTGCCCTGTAATAATCTGTTTCTAATGTGTAAGGGGTATCTTCTTGGTTGACTATTTCACACTCTCTTCTCTGCGGGTCCGTCTCTCCTAGAGTAAGACCATTTTCTGTCACTGGAAAAAGAGAGTAATAGGTTTATATTGACTGACTAACGGCCCATCTAGTGATTAAAGTTGCTGATTCTTCTGAAATTACTGGCTACTAGCAGGGGAAGCCAAAAGTAAGAGGAAGTGAAGGACTAAGCTAGGAGAAATACCTCTATTAACAGTAAAAAGGTAGACATAATATTCTCACTCTATTAATGGATTTTTTTAATCTTAATTTCTCTTTGTGAGAAAAGACAGGCAGTAGACATCCATGCCTGATGCTACTGCAAAAATATGTTTTAATTTATATTAATTTATTGATTATATTAATTTATATTCATGTAAGTAAGTTGAATGTGGTTATTCTGCTTTACTGACTTGGAACCATATACTGTGATATTAATTTCATCTGTCTGCTATGTTAGACAGCAGGCCAAGTGTGAGACAATCAAGAATGTACCACAAAATATTTTTATTAGACAACTTTAATTACAGGTGCATGTTGGGATGTAGCATGTTGTACAGTGTTGTTACTCAGAGTATTTGGGTGCGTGAGATGCTGCTTTAAGTCTGCAGAGAATAGTAGGGTGAGGGAAGGAGGGATGAATGTCTTTCCTCCAAGTTTCTCTGTCAAGATTTTTAGCTGTATATCAAGAGATTCTGGAATTATGCATAGATGTGTCCACAGTGAAGTCTTGTGTACCTTAATTTAATAAGATGGCTTTGTTGCAGCAGTGTTAATGCTAATCTTGTGACAAGAGTCTGCCTTCACAAGATTTCAGGTCTGTCTCCGCAAGCCTAGAGACCTATGAAAGAGACTAGAAAAAAACCCGTTGTGAGTCAGAGCAACGTGAGAAATGCTTATTCCTTCCAGCAGTAAAAGTAGGTGAAGTATTTAGGTGAAATAGCAAGGAATGCTTAATGGCAGGTGTTATGTTGGTGCATAGTCTCAATCTGAAAGTATTGGGGTGGAAAAATTAGGTGAGATTAAACACTTCACAATATTGCTTCCATTGGAGCTCTGTGGAGGTGGATAGATAGGTGGGACCACTATGAAGAAGTGTCAGATGAACTGAAGAGCTGCAAACCAGTGTCTGCTGCCGACAGTGGTGAGAGTAGTGATTACTGAACACGTGAGCTGAGCTCTCTAGTAGCTCTGCTGCTAAGGACTCAGGGCTTCTTACGGAGACGTGCTGTAGAAACTGCCATGGTTTTAGCAGAGCGAGCCTAAGGTGTCCTGGCTGTGCAACACTAGCTAGTTCATAAGCAGGACTTGGTGCACAGCCTAATCAATGTAGACAGCTTTGGAGCAGAGATGTCCCTTCCTTTTTGGATGTGTCTCCAAAGGCCACCAGTAGCCTGTGTAATTTGTGGAAGTGCTTACTTCTGTCAAGTGACTAATTACCATCATTTGACACCCAGGGTGTCACACCTAGAATGTCTGTCAGGCGTTGGAGAGAATATAAGCAGGCAGGTTGATCCACGTTCCCCCCTCCTCCCCCAAGGAACTTTAGGACAAGATTTTTTGAGGTAGAAAAAGGGTAAATACTAACAAATTGCTGAAAGGTATTACCTTTGAATGTAAGGTAATAAGTTAGACTCACTGGTGAAATGAAGAAAATCCTGGCTGAACCTAATGGCCATCAAAATTGACCTTAGGAAGAACTGGGCAGAAAGAAGTTTGCTGAGACTCAGGGCATTGTAATAAGATTTGAGACAGGGCTTTCTATTTTTTATGAATATAAATAGCATTCAAAATTACCACTAAATAGGCTTCAAAAACCAAACTTCGTGTTAGGAATGTTAGTGGCTGTTAGGAGAGGAACAGAGAATAAAACCGAAAACATCACTGTAACACTGAGTAAATCCATGGAGCATCCACATCTCCGGTTTTTTGTGTGGTTTGGGTTCCTTTGTCCCTCCTATCATCACTCCCTCCACCTCAGGAAAAAAAAAGATAGAAGGATTAGAAAAGATGCAGAGAAAGGTGGCAAATACAATTCCAGGTTTACAACCATTTCTGTATTGAGGAATGACTGTAGACTGAATCTCTGCACTGTGGAAAAGAAACCACATGGAGGAAGTCTGGGATACAGGCTTCTTAAATCATGAGTATCAAAACAGGGAATGGGTGTTCACTATTTCTCCTCGTACAAGAACTGGAGATCATTAACAAAGTTATTAGCTGGTGGGCTCAAAACAAATGAAAGGCAGTATTTCTTTTCACAGCATCTGTAAACTGGGATCTTAGTGCCATGGGTTGTTTTGATGCAAAAGTTTACATGGGTTTAAAAAGTGAGGAGAAGAATTCAAGGAAGAAAAATCCATCAGGACCTATTAAACACAAGGTTACCAGGTGTAGCTGAGTCAAATGCCTTAGCTGCAAATAGCTAGAAACTAGGAGAGCATACAGAGGAAGTACCATTCATTATAAACTTGCCTTGCTTTTCCCTTCGTTTGTGCCCAGGTGTTATTACTGAGAGAGAGAGATACGGGGCAAGGTAGGGTTTTGGTCTGATCCAGTTTTCAGTCATTCTCAATTAAAAAAAAAAAAAAAAAAAAAAAATCCAAGGTTCTTGCTTTAGAACATAATTGATGTTTCCTTTAGGCTAGCTAATTCCTGTATGCGCTTTTCAGAATCTGCCTGTAGAACATCTGATAATGATTGCTGTGGGGAGCAGTCATGCTGAATCATACCCGTTGTCCGTTTCAGCCAGTGTATTGTATCTCACTGTGCCTAGGCATTCCAGTATAAGTTTCCTTTTTTTTTTTAATATAGAATACTTTCATAGCTATGGTGTTCAGTGCAACTGTGATGGAATTATTAAAAGGATACTGTGAACTCTGAAATCATACAGGTGCTTAGAGACACTGGCGATATGGTAATTAGTACGTTGCTGACAGTGTTTAAATTCCTTTTCTTTACTGACACCTTTAATGTAAAATTGAAATCTAGAGCTACAAATGTTATGTAGTGTTACTTGATGCCTTATGTTTACTACAGAAGTTCAGATCTTCACCCCATGTTTGCTCTCTTTGTACTACTCAGGAGAAACAAAAGAAGTACTGCATATATTCAGTATACTCAAGCATGAGAACACCTCCAAGGGCATGTGTCAGCACATTTGTATTGTGGTCATAAAAGCAGCAGCAGTGTATTGTATACGTGGCAAGTAATGACATACAAAGCCTACTTTGAACTCCAGCTGCTTTGGATGTCCTACACTCAAACTAGCTAGCTTAAAGATGTACCCTCAGATGGCCTAAGCAGATCTGCGCTGCGTCGTGCAGACCCCTCTGTCTAGCATTTCCACCTGCCCTGACTGGTAGGTAGCCTGTTGGAGAGCACTGCCAGCCTGCTGATTTACATCATCCCCAGGTTGCTTCAAGTTACTGTGGGACACGCTTAGAATAAGCTGTACAATGGAATAAGCAGCTTATTTGTCAAGTCATACAAACATTTTATGGTCTCTTTTTATTCAGTGTAAAACATTTTACAGAATTGTAGGTAAGCAGATACTCAGCTAGAGGAGATCTTCTGCTTTCCTCTGCTGCCTCCAGTTACAGACATCTCCTTAACCTTGGTTAGGATGGGGTAAGCAATCTCGTGCTGTAGCTCTCCTCTACTCCCTAGTGTCTGGCTGCATGGAATAGAGTAAGCGCTTGTCACAGACTGTTTTGCACACATGGGCGCAAAAAGGCAGGTTAGTGGGAGGTACGCAGAACTGGTGACATACTGAGTTACCGAACAAATGTTGGTTGCTTCAAGGTTGTAGAAGGCAACGCATACAAATGTGAATTCATGATGTTGATATGAACGCTCTCCTCTTTAAAGAATCCTTGGGATGCCCTTAGCCATGTGGTTGGCATGTAACAACACATGGCCCTTTTTATCTTCTTGATTAGTACTACAGTTAAGTTGCAGAGTTGGACAATATTTTGCTTGAGTTTCAGACATGTCCTCCTTTCCTCACTTTTTCATTTAAATAGTTTCTATCTGTCTCGCTAAGGCCATTCCCGATAATGTCATTCTCCTTGCTTTTGTGGCTTTTCATCCCTTTGTAGAAGTTGCCACAATGAGACTTTTGTTCTGTCATTGGAGAATTTCTTATTGTCATAGTAACTAAATATGAATAATGCAGCTATTAGTATTTTCAGATACAGAAGGGTAACTGACACAATTGAAAGAAAACTGATGCTTCTCACCACAATTTGGGGGACAACATATTTGGTGAGACGGTATTCAACCAATCATCTGTCTGGAAGGGGAAAGGAGAGTTTGTTTTTTCAAAACTGAAATGGGTTGGCTGAGTCTTAGGCTGATCCATACCGGGTACTCTGCTAGGTGATGGTACCTAGAGTTTTTGCAGACAGAGGAGGAGACAGGAGATCAGTGGCATCTAGGACAACACTGAGTACTTACTGCTACTGGAGAGCAGATAGTGTTGCAAACAAGGACCAGTGGAGAGCAGCATGGATGGCCAAGCCAGCCCAAGCATATTGAGGTGGGTAGTTGGCAAGGACCGAGGGGCATTGGCACACTGGGCTATATTCGCCTTGGGTCAGTGTTACTCGCTTCTTAATTTGAGCTCAGATTTAGCTCTAAATTTGGCTAGATTTAAAAACAAAACCCAGAACTACTCGGCTGATTTTTCATTTTAATATGGCTGTCTTTGTTGCTCTTCTTTTCTGAAAGAGAACAAAACAGATGTGGTTAAAATTGAGTTGCTAGCTCACTTATTTGGGATTGTTCTTTTCACTGCAAGCTCAGGAAAAAAAAAAAAAGGTATGGTTGGAAACTGTTCTGAGCTGTCAGCTCAGATTGAGCATGGTCTGTGCAGCTCAGTGCAGCATGCAGTGTTTACTGCAGACAAAAGAGAGGGAAGTATTGTTAATTCTTGCTGCACCGTTTTCTATGAAACCTGAAGAGAATGCTGGGAGGATTTTGTTTCTGTTTTTGTAAAAGACATTTCATGTTTCCCAGGGTGATGTTCACAACAAGCCAGATGTCAGCAGAACCCAGACCAGAACTCAGCCCTACTTTCCCCAACACCTTGTAGTGCACTGGGAGCCTGGCAGGAAAGTCTCGGTCATCCATCCTTATCCCATCCTATTTTGCCACCGTTTCCCCTAAACAGTAACCCAGCAAAGTCCTGCCCCACGCTGGTCTCGGCTGCAGGCTTTTCAGTCAGCACCGGTAATAAGACTTTGAGATAAGCCATCTGCTTGCTGGCCCCCGGTGGTCTGTGGGCTTGGCACGGAGCTGCGGAGGCCAGTGACAGGTCTGCTGCAGGAGAGGCCTGGCAGTGACACAGCAGCTGCTCGCCGAGATACCGAGCGCTCTTGCAATTGAGCACCTACGTGCTGGGGGTTTTAAAATGTCACTGGCCAGAAGGAGCAAACAGCGCTCCCGTAAACAGCGTTTTCTGTCTCTCCGAAGCATTGGAGAGTAAAGGGAAGGGAACACTCTGTGCTAATGAAGGGAAGTCAGGGCGGGCAGGCAGAGAGGGCTGAATTTGGTAATGAATTCGTGATTTCATCATGCTTTTGAGCATCCAGGCAGGGAAGGGAAGGCATGTTTTGCCCAAGTTAATTCTGGCTGATTATAAATGGAGGAAGGCAGGGAAAAACCTGCCTCTTAAATGTTGTTTGTTCTGTGGTTTTGGCAGTCTTGTCCCCGTCATACAGATCAGCAATAGGTGAAGCCGTGTTTGCAATGAGATAGATAGCTCAAATTAACACCTTATTAGAGGTTTAAAAGTACTATGCATCTATATTAGACTCTATACTGTGATTTAGAGACCTGCTTACCCCTGAAGTTGCTTCCAGTTCTGCCTTTTGTTTCTCCTCTCGCCCCATCATTTGGCTAGAAATCCCTTCCTTATTGCAGGCTCCTTTCTGCTGTGACTCTGACATTGGAGTGCAAAAGCTTCATCATTATTATTACTATTATTATTCATTATTATTATTATTATTCATTATTATTAAAGCCCCAATCTAGTCCAGTTCTTACTGGTGAACAAACAGGCTAGTTTTTTCCTCTTTTTCCTGTTGTGCAGCGAACATCTTGTATGCACAGAGAGGGATAAATGTTTGGTTTCTTTTCTTTCCAAAAGTGTGTGGCATCTTAGCTCAAATCAGTCTCTTTCCGCCTGGCTAGATTAACAGCAGGATAGCTGCAATTTTTGTTTTATTAGGCAGGAAACTTCTTACTTATAAGGGTAGTCCCATGAATTCCGTCTCTGTGGGTCGGCTGGCCTCAAGGACATCCCGAATGGTGTAATGGCCTTGTTCTGGACCTAGGAAGAAATGGAAGTCTTTCTATTCACTTAATGGACAGAAGCTTAAATCCTAATACTCATAGGCTGATTTCATTTACTTTTCTAGTGACGAGGTGAAATTGTCAACAGTTGCAAAGAGAGGACTAGGTACCCACCTCTCCCTTCAAAAAAAGGAACCAGAAGTGTTGGTATTTTAATTACTTGGGAGGTACTTCTGATTCTGCAGTCCCAAATGCTGTGAAACACCCGTGTTCCAAAGGAGATGCAGCAGTGACTGCCGTATGCAGTGTGGGGGCAGTGTGGCGTGAGCAAGTGCCAGTCCATCGATTTAATTACAGCTAGGGTCTGATATCCCAAGCAGCAGCTTGCCTTTCTGCCTTCCCGGCTGGATGAGATGACACTGGTAGAAAGAGAGGAGAGGGACTCGGGAATAAGAACAGGTTAACAGGGCAAAGAGAAAAAATGAAGGACTATCAGTGGAAACTACATCAGATTAACAAACTTTAATTGCATTTAATTTTAATCCTTAACATTTATCTAAAAGGTGATTGAGAGAAAGTTTATTAGGATTCTGTGTCCCTATAGCCCTTCTTTGAAAGAACACTGAACAAGATGATTGCTTGCGTCTCTAATTAGAAGTTTTTCCCCTCTTGATCACCTAAAGTCAAATTCATTTACTCTGCTTGAAACAAGGATTTAATTTGATTTTTTTTTTTTTGCATCAAAAGATGTCTCTCAAACTTGATACAGAACCACAGCCTGCTAATCAAGACAGAACCCATTACCAGCCCAGTTTTATGAATATTCACATCAGAGGGCAGCACCAACCTCATTAGGAAGGGTGTTGCAATCATTATTAAACTGTTGGAGTCCATTATGATTCAGAGTGCTGTAATGATGACTGATACCCACTGAGGGCAGCTGAGAAGAATACCAGAGCATAATGACCTCACTGTTTTTTTCATAAGCCTATAGGGCTTTTAAAGGCTTTCAGTGTATGTAGTTTGTATTCTTTTCATCAAGTACGTGAAAGTGGTCTTAATATCCCTGATTCTCTTGCACAAGTGGTGTGAAGAGAAACACTAGAGCAATTAGGGAACCTGGAGGTTATGTTTGGGTGATGTGGTAAGTCAGTAATACTACTAATTCTTTCAGATCTTCGGTCTCCATTAATGAGTTGTTTCTTGTCAGTTAGACTAAAAGCTCAAAATTTATAAGCTGGATCAAGCCTCTTCTGTTCCTTCCTTGTAAAGTGAAAAGACGGTACTGTTGTTAAACCTGAGTTTGATCATTCGGGCAGCAGAACTGCTGTAGTTAATGGACCGTCAGCACTGTCAGCATAAGCCCTTTCTCCACTCTCCTTTTGCTTTCCGGCTCTGAGAATAAAATCCACTTGGGGTTAAATGTTACTACAATTTGCTACCCACATCTTGCTTTCTTCAGATCTCAGCTTTATTCAGACACAGTGAAAGGAGGTTAGTGTGAACTCTCCAACTCGCAATCCCAATCATCCCTTGGTTATATTTACATAAATCAATTTTGTGCAAATTAGCATAGTATTGGTGGATTTTTTTTGGCATTTACAATAACCTGGAGGATGTGTGTAGCTGTTAGAGGTTTCTGATCTCAGCCTTCATGTAATGATAAAGTAACTACACCTAACGAAAGAAATTTGTACGATTCTTGCAGTCTCCAGTAGCTGAGAGAGATGTCTACTGCTTTTTTGTGGCCTCAAGACAATTTATTATCTTCTTTTAATGATCCTCCTCTGTTCTCCTTCCATCCTAGAGATCATCTTTCAACCCAGAAAGAAGCTGCCTTTGCAGTCCTTTGGGTTCCCTCTTTGCTCAGCCCTGAAGTGTGCTGAAAAAGTTGTGGAGGCTGCATGTGCCACCTCTGTTTCTCCTGCAGGTTGGGACTGGAACCTGGCTGTCTCTTGTAGTGCCGCGGTCTCAGTGCATCTGTTTTAACGTGGTTTTAATTGACATTTCTTGCTACAATATTCTTTTTATAAACTTGCAAGAGACTGTTAATGCAACTGGTGAGGCTGACTGTAAATTATTCTGTGATAATGATGCTGTGAAAAGGAGGCCTTATGGGAAACTAATTGTAAATTTCAAGCAGGACAGCTATATGCGCCTGAAGAGCATCTCTTTCTTCATTCTTCTTCCAACTTGGCTTCCGCACTAACTTGTGTGAGATTTCTCTAACTTGAGAGCTCTCACTTCTTCAGCTACCGTCTTGTGAAATGTGAGTGAACGTGTCCTAGTTGGTTGAAGCACAGTTGTTATAGCTGTTCATAGCAAAAGTAAAATCAGTCTTTGTAGGATAGAAGAGGAAGGAGCTTCAACCAACTACAGTGTTAATTAAATCTAGTGAGGGGAGTGGAAATGTAAGAGGTCTTGTAATAAGCAGGGCAGAATCCGCCTTTGATTAATGATATTGCCAAGTGGATTAATTAGAAGATTAACTCAAATACGACCTAGAGGGGTCTGCGCAGAAGAATGTGTAGCATTTCAACAAGAGAAACTGCAGTAGGCATCTTAACAAAGATTGGGACACATCTCCTTTACAGTGATTTGGCAGAAATACCAAGCTGTGAAGCAGCCTGCCTCTGGCAGCAGAGAACATCTTCTAATTAGACTGTTTGCACAACACTTGTTGGCAGGAGAACATATCTTATTTAGGATCTTTGGGGATGCCCCTCAAGTAAACCTTTCCAAGATGAGTATTTAGACTAAGCCATTACGCTTTCGTCATGTCCTCATTCACCTCAGTTTCCAGATTTTATTGCTGGTAGCATCTACCGTTTATCCAGTAACGGTTGTGTTCAGCAAAGACGGTCTGTTCTGAGGTAAACGTGGACCTTGTGGGAGGCAGATTTGGGGCAAACTGTCACGGGATGACAAAATGATTTTCACCGCTTCCCGTGTGAAACTTCACGTTTTGCTGAATGATGCAAGGTCACCTTCTCAGGTTGATGTATTCGTTCATTATATATGGCAATAAGCAACAAGTGGAAAAACTGCAGTTCAAGCCTTCCATTTCTTTTAGAATTATAGTTTTAATTTACTTTTAAAACAGGTCTAGAAAGCTCATCAGAACTTGGTTTGAGAAACAACCATTCCTCTAAACAGGGAATTTCCCTTACACTGGATTACATTGCATGTGTCCTTTTAAACAGCTTTATTTCAGATAAGTCTGTCTTAATTGATCCCCTGAGAGCCTCCGAGAGGTTCCCTGCTGCACCAGCTCTTGCTCATTGATGCATTTTACTATTAATGAAGATATGTAAATACCAAGTTGTTTAAAAAAGGGCTTCACCTCCATTATTGCACACTAGGCCTGCCACTCCTGCAGGTATTTGCTGATGTTAGTTAACAACAATGCCTGTTCCTAATGATCTTCTTGCCCTGCAAAATAACTTGTGATGCATTGCATGGAACTGAATGAGAGGCAATATATCAGCTCTGGTAGCAATATCCAGTGCATCGAGGGAAAACAGAGGTTGCTGTTCCCTCAAGGCTTAAATTTTCAAGAGACGCTAAACATGCTAGCTTCCCACCTGCATTGACTTTTGATAGTATTTGAGTACTTGACTCTTATTTCCTTTAAAAATCTTCACGTAGGTGATTTGTGAAATCCTGAAATTGTTAGAGAAATTCTGTCCTTATACACCTCTGAGACTTGAATTACTGACTTTTTTTTGTCACTCTGAGTACAGCTACCATTTATAGCAACTCATTTTATTTGGCCATTGACAGACCCATATAAACCCCTAGCCAGAAGAGTGAGGAAAGGTAGAGGAAATGCACCCACCTTCTGAGAGACGATAATTGTACACAAGACAAATGATAGAAGAGTCTTTCAAAGCAGGTGGAACTAAAGCACTGAGACGGTAAGTATAAAGACTGAAACAGTTTTGTTAACATGCCTTCAGTATCCATCACAATTGATCCTTCTTGCAGCTTGTCCGGTTTTCTCTTTGTTAGGCATCAGAGGATGACTAATATGCTGCTATTCAGAAAAATGGGGCTTTTATTGGCAGTAGTCATCTTATGCAGCAGTAATGCTATTTTTAAATTATAACATGCATTTTGCACATAAAACTGTGCTGATTTCGCTGTACCTTTTTGATTATTTTCTACAGAAAGCACAGTAGCCTTATTCCTCCTCTGATAGTTGGTTTTAAGTAATTGTTGCTCAACTGATATCTAACCTGATGTTTTCAGGAGCACGAGACATCTGGTTTTCATATTGGTTTTAGTAGGATTTATTCTGTGCTTATGAGGAATGGGTCACTTTAGGTGTCCAAATGGATATAGTTTGGAGTTCAGCTTTTGGCGCCTAGCTTTGGCAGTTGTGGTTAAGATCTTCTGAAACTTGCAGCAAGAAGTTTGTCCCTACTTAAAGAGACGAATATTTAGCCAGGAATTCTCAAGGGGCTTGGTTATTTCCAAAAACTGCAGGGGCGATGGGAGTGCAACTCTGCGTGTCCCCTTCAACCGATCTCTAGGATTACATGACAGCTGGAATGTGGGACTATGTGTCCCTGAAGCACTCAGAAACAGTCCAGTGCGTTGCCCATCTCCTGTTTCCCCTATCAAACAAGTGAATCTTCTTTGGGATTTCACAGGAAAAAGGTGTTCAGAAAGTAGGCTCTAGAAATGGGCCATGTTTCCCTTTGTTTCTCTCTATGAAGTGACCACGCTGTTTTGGCTCATCTGTAAACCTGGTTGAGTAGAAGGAGGCTGGTTTGTGGTATCTCTTCAAGTGATTTGTCAATGGACAATTACTTTTGGACAGGTATTGGCTTTTCGGTGTTGCTTTAGATTGAAACAGTGGTTTTTACATGTGCAACTTCAATGTAACTGTTGGAAAATCTGTTTCTGACATTTCTTTTTGATAAACCCCTTAATACTCATTGTCTTGGGGGATAGGACACATTCCCCACATATAATTAGCCTGTCTCATTTCAGACTTAACAAGAAAACGAAATGAGTACTTTTCCATCATACTGAAGTCATCCTCTTGCTTCCAACCCACACTCCAATTTTGTATGTCAGGCTTCCTCTGTGAAGCTGAAGCTCCGTTCTTGAAGAATAGAAAGGAAGTGCGTAATGAATCAAGAATAGGTTCATTTTATAATGTCTTATGTTTAAATGCACAGCTGGGTATGTTGTTTTAGTACTTGTGCATGTTTGTGTTATGTGTAACAACCTCCGCTCTGTTGAGCAGTTTCTGAATCCTTTACCAGAGTGAAGATCTCTAAGGCATGGCACAGAGGAAACTTCAGCCAGCTGGAACTGAAGTCCTACCTGTGAAAAGGGGGAATGGCACACATTTTTGCCTGCCTGTTACATGGATCTTTACGTATGTTTATTTGACATACATATGTGGTGTCAGTTCCTTTAGGATCTACAGTTACTGAAGTGTTCTCAGTTTAATAACCTGCTTTCAGTCACTTAATTTAGCTTACATTGTCAGCCTCGGCATTAAATTCTTGGGCTGCCTCTCTGCCAAAGGTAAATATTTCTGAGAAATCTCAAGGGGACTTCTCTGAGTACAAGAGGGGTGAATAAAATGTCTGAAGACAGTGTGTAGGGTTTTTCAGAGCTATGTAGTATCAGTAGGATTGCACGAGTAAGAAGCTGAAATTTATCATGGAAGTACTTCCATGACAAGCAGTGATTTTGCATCCTCCAGTGAAGACTGGCTTGGTGCTTACAATATGACTCCTTGAAGACCTTTTACCTGATTTGTTGTATGACCTCTGCAAGAATAGGTGTCCAGCTCTGAAAAAACATGTAAGACATATACTTTTGATTTGTAGTCTTTATAGTTCAGTAGAAAAAAGGGCCCCCTGGACCTTGGTGTTATATATGGAGTTTTCTTTCTAGCACTTCTTTCTACGGTCTGAGCATGCAATGTGAAAAAAAAAGTGAGAATGCTGTTTTCCACATGTTTTTATGCTCAAAATCCAGGCAATAACAGCACTAGTCCTGCATGCACAGCCTTATTTCTTTTTGTTTATATGAGTGTGTTTGTGCATACTATAATCTAACTGCCTTGTTGCATAGTGCGCCTCAGACTCGTGTGCATTTTTGTACAAGCCTTAGATCCCTTGGATAGTACCTTTTACACTCCTTTAATCTTGTCTGTTTTCTGCTCGTCTCACTATTGTTACGGTTTAGAATCTTTATAGATTTTTTTTTGTCTGTGATTCTGATCTTGGCATCAAATTCATTATATGCAGAGAGGGTGACAGGTAGAGTAGTAATGAAGTGAATGTGATTCTTCAGAGGCACAAGTATTTGCCCAAGTGGTTACAGCTGTGTAGGGTTGGGGCTGCAGACCATAAGCACGAGTTGCACGCTTCTTTTTCAAATAATAACCTTGCCTGCATTAGGTAATTTCCAGAATTACAAGGGCTACAAAAAGGCACTTTTATTGGAAAAATAATGTTGCCAGAATACACACATTTGCTTCTAATCCTGGAAAGTGCCAACATATCTGGAATTTTAATAAAACACCATTTTTATATGTTTAAGACCTATTTTAGGGATGTTACAAGTTTTAAAATATAGCAGTTACAATTTCCCTTTGCTTCCAGGGCATGCACAGTTGGACTTAGAGTATTAAGGTGACCTGGTTTTATAGGCCATATGGAAAGCAGTACCAATAAAATACCTCAGAACTCTTTAAAATGGCCTAAAATAGAGCAGCATGGTGGATGGTATAAAAATTTTACTTCTATTCTGTTTGAGTTGACCAGTATAATTTGTTTGCCACCTATTTAAATCTTTTCATCATACCGCACTACCTTATATTTGTTTGGTTCAAAACCTTTAGAAATTCCTGGCTTGAATGCGAGCACTGGATAGTAAAGAGAGATTATGGGTGATGAATGGATTGAGAGCAGCCCTGCGGAGAAGGACTTGAGCATATTGGTAGATGAAAAATTAAATATGAGCCGGCAACATGCACTTGCAGCCCAGAAAGCCAATCATATCCTGGGCTGCATCAAAAGAAGCGTGGCCAGCAGATCGAGGGAGGTGATTCTGCCCCTCTACTCTGCTCTGGTGAGACCCCACCTGGAGTCCTGCGTCCAGGTCTGGAGCCCCCAACACAGGAAAGACATGGACGTGTTGGAGCAGGGGCCACGAAGCACCACAAAGGGCCAGAGGAGGGCCATGAAGATGATCAGTGGGTTGGAACACCTCTCCTGTGAAGAAAGGCTGAGAGTTGGGGTTGTTTGGCCTGGAGAAGAGAAGGGTCCGGGGAGACCTTATTGTGGCCATTCAATATACTAAAGGGGGTTTATAAGAAAAATGGAGAGAGACTTTTTACCAAGGTCTGTAATGACAGGGCAAGGGGTAACAGTTTTAAACTAAAAGAGGGTAGATGAGGGTGATGAGACACTGGAACAGGTTGCCCAGAGAAGTTATGGATGCCCTATCTTCAAGGTCAAGTTGCACTGGGCTTCGAGCACCCTGATCTAGTTGAAGTTGTCCCTGCCCATGGCAAGAGGGGTAGACCAGATGATCTTTAAGGTCCGTTCCAACCCAAACCATTCTGTGATTACACTCAGGGCTCCACTGTGCGTTTAGTTAAATGTCTTCTGCATTCACCGAAGGTGGAGGAGTGGCAGCTGGGCAGTTAGGGCTCCTATTCTTGGCAGCTCTGCTCTTCGAGAGGAAAATCTTTCAGAGGCATTGCATCCTGGTGAGATACCTACCTTTAGGGATTGTCTCATGGATTATTCATTTTAGTTACGCAGAAGTAATGCTTTAGTTGGGATAATGCAAGCAATGGTGAGACAGTGCCCTTTTGGAGTAGTGTGACATGACAGGAGAACAGCCAGCTGTTTGATAGGTGTTTCTAACTGACGTGTACTGCAATAGCTAAAACTTCTCAGTCCCTTCAGCAAAGGGTAAGCCCTGATGATCAGCTCATGTATTTTGTTTGTGAAGAAGGGAACATGTGAAAACAGTTCCAATTATGTTTAATATTGATGGTGAAGGAAAACCATGCCAGCACCAAACACAACCTAAAATTCAACCAATTTAAAAAATAAAGCTATCATTTCCTTATGTGGTTTTTCATTCCTGTCTTTAGCAGAGGATGTAGGGGAGGTGGAAGGTGGCAGGTTTTAGCTGACATGTTGGCATCATCTAATAGGCTCAGCTGCAGTGAGAGACAAGTTGAGCTGACCGGGAACGTCTGTATTGCTCTTTTGCATCAGTAAACATATGCAGATGTGCAGGTGGGAGGTTATGGCTCTTCTGTTAGCAAACCTCCAACAGTCGGGTTTGCATCTCCTAATTCAGGCAGTAAACTGATTTCCAATAGTAGTGGGACTGCAAATTAGAATATGAGCATGTGAAAGGGACACGTCACTAGGCTTTTACATAATTGAATAGCTCAACTTTACTTGTGGAGCACTTCTGCTGGGGCAGTCTGTCTAGTAGAGGTACACCAGTGGAAGTGTCCTGTGTAAGGTTAGAAAAGGATGTGTGAGACTGCTAAGGACACATATGGTTTTATTCTCTTTAACTCAAGTGTTGTGTGGATGGTTTAGTCAGCTGGAGAAGATGAATATAAAGGGGCCACTTACCTCAGTAAGACCCGTTATCTCAGGAACAGAGGGTTCATGTGAAAAACTGATACTTACTCTGTGTGTTATCATAGAATCAAGGAATGGTTTGGGTTGGAAGGGACCTTAAAGATCATCTAGTTCCAACCCCCCTGCCATGGACAGGGACACCTTCCACTAGACCAAGTTGCTCAAAGCCCCATCCAGCCTGGCCTTGAACACTGCCAGGGATGGGCCATCCGCAGCTTTGCTCGGCAACCTGTTCCACTGCCTCATGACCCTCATGGTGAATAATTTCTTCCTTATGTCTAATCCAAATCTACCCTCTTTCAGTTTAAAGCCATTACCCTGTGTCGTAGCACTCCATGCCCTTGTAAAAAGTCCCTCTCCAGCTTTCTTGTAGGCCCCCTTTAGGTACTGAAAGGCTGCTAGAAGGTCTCCCCGGAGCCTTCTCTTCTCCAGGCTGCGCAACCCCAACTCAGCCTGTCTTCATAGGAGAGGTGCTCCATCCCTCTGATCATCTTTGTGGCCCTCCTCTGGACTCACTCCAGCAGGTCCATGTCCTTCTTGTGTTGGGGGTCCCAGAGCTGGACGCAGTACTCCAGGTGGGGTCTCACCAGAGCAGAGTAGAGGGGCAGAATCACCTCCCTTGATCTGCTGGCCATGCTTCTTTTGATGCAGCCCAGGATACGGTTGGCTTTCTGGGCTGTGAGTGCACATTGCCGGGTCATGTTGAGCTCCTCCTCATCAACCAACCCCCCAAAGTCCTTCTCCTCAGGGCTGCTCTCAATATCCTGAAAAGAAAGAGATAGAAAGGCAACTTTTCCTGCAAACCTTGAAGTCCCAGCATTTTAGTCTAATATAATGGATTAGATTAGCAAACATGGCTGCTTGCACATTAACTAAAATAAGCATGTGTGAAGGGTGACAAATTGGATTAAAATGCAGAAATTTTTAAGTGTAACTGATAACCTTATTGGTACACAAGCCCTTGCACTTAATGCAGTTAACAGGGGAAGCCTAATTGTCATTCAGAGTGGGAGTTTGCATGGGGAGAGAAAGGCTGGTGGCTGGTTTGGGATTTTTTTAAAGGAATACACCAGAAGGATGCGTATCTACCAAGTGCCTACCTGTTTCTAGTGGATTTCATAGAAACCCAGTGTGGTACATCAAAGACGACTGGAGGGGTGGCTGGGAAAGATTGTCTGCCTGGTAATGCTGGCTTTTTATGACATTTAGCTATAGCAGAAAACAGATCACAGACCAGAGAGGAAACAGCCTAATGAGAGTATTCAGAGGTGTTGAATAAAGATAATAGTGTCTAGGTGGTGACATAAAAGACAACTTTGTGTCTAGAATGATAATGAGGATGCTTCCACCTTTTAGGCTTCTGACAGAGTTTGAGGTAAACAGGGGAAGAAACACAGAGGAACGGGAGGAGGAGTCAGTGGTGGCCAGAAGACAGGGCTGGAGAGATTGTAAAATGCTGGCAGAGAGAGCTACCAGCAAATGCTGGAAATGTACCCACTCTGTGCCTTGCCATACACTGTAAAAAATAAATAAATGGTAAAGCCATGGTTTTACCATCTGCGAACTGGCTGATAGTTAGCCCCAAATGAGTGCAGTCTAACTAAAGATCTTAAAGAAACAGGCTACAGAAAGCCTTTTATCAACACCCCGGCAGACCTTTCCCAGCACTGTTGCAGTGGATGTGTGAGCACCGTCGCAGGCACTGTGATGTTTGTAGCTGTCTGCAGGCACTCCTGCACTGGGTCCTGGTGCTTGCTGCCAGCAGCAGGGCAGGTTTTGTCCTCCGGTGAGATCCTGCCCATCTTATCTCTGCTGCCTTGAAGCTCCTGGATGACTTAGGTTACCATCTTGCAGTGCTTCACTTGCAGCCTTCCGTGTCTCTCCCTTGCAGCTGTCTTTTGAACATGCCTTTCTATATGGTGAGTTATGTGAAAGCTGTGGTTGATTCATAGCACACGATTGCTTGGAAGCTGGGGTAAATCCCCTCTTTTGGTTAGCAGAATAAAACCTGATAGCTTGACCTAGAAATTCAAAGAAAAGAGGCAGAAGGAAAAGGAGAGTTAATGGATTAGCTCCACAGAGTAGCTGAGATAAGGGCTCCGTGTTTCATTCTGCTGCTGTTTCAAAAAAGAGAGGGTTTTCTTTAAGCGTCTGCTTTAACCCATGTGGATGGATCTCTGCTGGTTGGTGACCCAGGAGAGCAAAGAACTTTCATCTGTACCAAAGGAGTGCACAGGTCCTTTTTCTTCCCTTACAAACACATTTAGAAACCACAGTTCTGTTTTATTTAGTCAGAATAATGAAATGCAGAAGGCGAGAGGTTAAGACGACGGAGGTAAACAACGGAGGGAAAATGTTTTCTGGGTAGCCTAACGGGAAACATACTTAGAAAAGATGTTGCACATGGCAGCGGCTACAAGGGGAGATGCCTCTGCACAACAGAGAGAACTGAGGCCAAATGAGCAGAAGGAGCAATTCAATGACCAAATCTTTTAGATATCTTTTTAAAATAAAATGTACACTTCTTACTTGGATTCTGAAAGTACTTGACGCTTCTGTGTATTTTGTGTGAGGCTTGTGGTTGGGTCAGTGGTGGTTTAATCTCCATATTACTCTGAAGGATTCTTTAAAAGAAAAAATAAAAAGATCAGTATTTGTTTACTGTCTTGCAGGTGGCAAAGGTCTGCAAATTTCCTCCAGACAAGCCTGTTTCCTATTAAGAAGATGCTGATCATTGACATTTAACATCTGTGCCCAATAGAGAGCACAGTTCTCTGAGGGAACTTAGATTTGGGAAGGAGGCAGGGACCTGAAATTGTTTGTGCTCCACTGAGACATTCATATTTACTGATGTCTGAGAGATGCTTAAAGGGGTTGCCTGATAAATTATTCTACTGTCTTGCTTGACTCTGCAGCTGAACATTAGAAAGATAGCATTTTGCCATTAAATGAAAAATACAGGGGCAAGAAGATGTCTGTCTCCCTGATCTGCCTGTGTGATGGCTTTGCTGGCACCATCCATCTTGCAAAGCAGTGCACTTGTTTGTGACCTAAGAGATAAACCCTGTGTCACAGAGTGTACCCTGCTCCTGTCCAGCTGTAAAATGATCATTAAAAGAGCTCTGACCTTTCAGTTTCATTCTTTATGTAGTGTCTGGTGTGATCTAAAAACAGTAAAGTAACAGCAGTGGAGTCGGTAGTTCACCAAATAATTTTCTTCCCTTCATTGAGTAACACCGCTCCCTCTCCAAGAACTCACAACACAGTTTGTAGTAGACTTTACATACAATTCTGTATTTCTTAAAAATTCAGCACTTTCTCTTTGCTCGTGTTTTGACACATTCAGATCCATGGGATACAGTTATTTTTAATTAATCTTTTTTTTCTTTTACTTCCAGAATTTTAAAAGTAATTTGATTCTTTTGTAACTTACAGACTTGGACATTTTTTTTTTTCTTTTGAGAACCTTTTTATTCTACCCGTATAATTTTAATCTTTTCAAGTCAAAGGGCAGTTCAGGTACCTGCTCTTTCTTTGCATTTAGACACTGTTTGAGGTGCAGATCTACCATTTATCAGAGAACTGAGATGTGACACCCCAGCTGCTTGGCCCTGCAAGTAATACTGATTACCCAGACACTCAGATGTTTGAACTGCCTTGCCTCCCTTAGCAAGCATTTCAGTGAGGGTCACCAGGATCATCGTCCGCTTATGGTTTCTCTTCTGAATCAGGGAGGGAGTCTGGCTGTCATCCCGGAGTGGGTGTCCTTACATTTGTCAATGACCAGTTAACAGAAAGTGTTTAAACTTCAATAATCTTCTATTTGCAGAAATGCATATTAGGTAGAGCACTACATTATCGTCCAGAACAACTGGTCTACACAGCTGAACAGGTTGCCTAGTAAGGGATAATCATAGGAGGAATCCAAACTGGAGAAGTGCCACCTGAAACACGGCGCAAACAAGTCATACATTCAAAAATGGAGGTTTTAGCCTGACACACGTACGGAGATGATCTTCAGTACTGTGGATGATTCTTTATCTGTACATTGGCAGATTTTCCAAATCATGCCATAGCTTAAGCTGGGACTTTGAGTTTTTCAGGTGCCACGACCTGTTGCCCTATAATTGTCAGGCAGAATATAAAAACTCAGAATATTGGAGTACAGACATGCAGAAACTAAACAATACGTTTATAATCTTATCCCATGTCATAATACCCAGTGTCTATATTGCACACTTTGAGATAGACTTACGGCTGAAGAATAAATTTTGCACTTCAGTTGTCTGATGATGCACGCTTCTTGATCCTGAAGTAAGACTGAAGGCTTGAGGCAAAAGATGTCAGTTGTGTAATAGTAATTAAAATATATATACACCTAAAAGAATTGCAGTTACACATTTGAGACCTTCACTTGTGGTCTGTGGACAGGACAGAGTCTTACCATGAAAAGAAATAAGATTCAGGAATGGGTGGGAATGAAAGGTATTTATAGCCTTTGCACCCAAATTCTGAGATTGCCATAATAATGAGATGATACAATTGCAAATCTTACATATATTAAAAAATATGAATGCGTATCATGTATGTTTTTGTTCTTAATGATCACACACTCAAGCTGGATTTTTATTTATACTCCAGATGAGATTCTCCTCTCATCACATAACTCTGGGAGCTTAAGCTTTATACATAATGCTAATATTGCAAGCCTTGTGATAAAATCCAAAATATTGGCCATGTTATGGGTAGAAGATTAAGTTGCTTCAGATTATAAATGTAATGAATTTGCAAGACCTGCGGTGGCTTTCAAGTAATCTTTTGTTGTTCTGTTTTTTTGAAGGAGGTGTATGAAAATGAACTGAGAGCAAACAGCATGTAGAATGGCACAGGAGGGAGTTTTTCATTACTGTTGTATTTATCATTTAGCACAACCCTGAGCTCTGTCAGACTTAAATGGCAAGCTCATTGTTAATTTCAAAGTTCAAAGTGTTCTTTAATCTTTCCCTTATTTTGCTCACTCATAAATAGCATTATAGTTTTCAGTGCCCAATTCCAAGGTTCTCGCCAGTATTACCAGGTTGTCCTTGATAGGTGGGAAAATCCATCTTGCTAAAGTAGCCGTGATTCAGGAGGTCAGAGCATTGTCTGTCTCTGGAAACAAGGCCTGTAAAATACTGCTTAACAAAGGGGTGTGTTGGCAACGTGGAGCCCTAACATATATCTGGTAAGTGCCCGGACGTCAGAGCTGAAGAAAGAAATGAAAATAAAGAAAATAAATACCCAGCACTACTAAACACTAGCCACTGCACTGAGGAGAAGAAAGAAATCCATAAAAGGAGCCACTTTTCCTTTTTATTAAGGAGTTTTCTTAACAAGGATTGTTTCTTACTTCTTGAAATGTGCTCATGGTGTTTTCACTTTCTAGCTAAATGGAAAGAGGAACATTCTGTGAGAGGCTCTTGCATTCATCCCTCCTTCCCCTACAGCTTTCGTGCTAATAAGCTGCCCAGATCCCAGAAGCAGTTTTCTGTGTGGCTGTGGCAGGTCTGTTAGTAGATTAAATGGTCAAGGTGGATTTATAAAGGGATTTAGTATGTTTGGAGCTTGTGAGAGATTTTGAGTTTAAAACCCACTAAGGTTGATTATTCCCAGAAGAGAGAAAGGTTTGGCAAAAATGAAGGAAATTTCCCTTTCTAAACCACCTGCCTTCATCCCGCAAAATCTAATATAGGTGAAAGAGAAAGGTAATAATGACCGTTTCAATCCTGAAAATGCAATCAGGTTGGCTAGCTTTGGTGATAATTTAGCAATTCTGTCTAGGAAGTGGGTCTAGAGCCCCAACTCCACGTAGACTTACGAACGTTTGGCTGGATTCTCGTCTAAATTGTATTCAGATTGGTAAACTAGAAATGAAAATTTCCGTTGCTAATATGCTGAGCTGGCCAGCTCCCTTTATTATATTATTTAATGGTGTGCTGCCCTATTGACCAAGTCCATGTCAAAGTTGAATGAATGCTCACAAAAGCTGTTACGTCACCCCCTTCTTAGAAGCCACTGGACTTTTGTGATGCCTGTCTGTCACAGACGTTCACAAGTGTATAATCTCTTTGTCATTGCACTAAAAAATTCTTGAAGTAGTTTCAGTGATTTTCTGCTTCATGTTGTCTGTATTAGACATGCATTTCCTATATGGGGACCATAGGACTGACACTCCGCTGTCCTTTTCACGGGATCAGTATAGGTTACTATTGTTGGAGCTATTTCGCAAATGCATTTTTTTGTGAACTTTGGTTTATTTTTTGTTAATACACAATATCAAAAGGCAAAGGTAGCTTCTCAGCAATAGACAATTCTCGTAACTTTTAAGGGCACAGGGAAAAAAAATGTTGAGTACAGTCATTGTGCAGCTCTGGCCGATGCCATACCTTCAGCAGTGGTGGTTCAATTCCCTGCTCCCCATCACCATGCCTCCTGAAGGCAGGAAAACCAAATAAACACATGTATTCTGGACTCGCCACCGTTGGGGCAGAATGTCAGCCTGAGAAGACAAGTGATCAAATAACTGATTTAATTCAATACTAGGAATGCTTATTGATTCCCATCGAAGGTTGTCTATTCTGCCTTTATATGAGCAGCCACAATCAGCAGCATAAAAGCTTGTTTAAAAAAGACAATGATGGAAAAGTGCAATTCCCCTGATGATGCATCCGTAGCAGGGTCACGTGTACTGGAAGGCACGGGGGGGCTGAAGAGGTCTTCTCAACCTGCTGAAAGATGCAACGGCATTAAGTTAGTCTGTTGTTATGTGTGATGTACCGCTCTATGCAAGCAGATGCAGGTAGAGTCACTGCTGAAAATGGTCACTCATAAAACGCTCATCATTTTTTCATGTGTCAAAATTATATTTGCGAATGGCCTTGATTTCCCTTGTCCGTGTGACCGGGCCCATGTTCCAAGGTCTCAGCTCATAGGGCCATTTAAGGCCACTTTCCTCCACGCCTTTGTGTTTTAGGAGTCCCAGGAAACGGAAGAGCTGTTCGAGCCACTTACCTTTCTGCCGTGTCAGCAGCTGTTCAGCTCCCTTGTACCCCGGCTCCCTCCCCGGTTCTGTGCTGCCCACGCGACGGGAACCAAGGGGGAAGGGGGCAAGCAACAGGTTCCAGCAGGAAACTGCAGAAGAAGGTGCGGTACGTTTGGTGGAGCAAAACAACACTTTCCACAAAAGAATTGCTAAATTAGGTGGTCTTTTTATTAAGTGGTTGACAGTTAAAGAGCCTGCGAGGCCACGCGGAGTTCTCAGGAATACCGTTTGGGCTCCGCAGAAGGTTGGACATGGGAAGGTTAGACTGGTTTCCTGCTTTTAGGCTGTCTTTATGTCGATACGGCCTATGTGGTTTTTTCCTAATCCTGAGATTCTACAGAAGATCGTTCATCTCATTTATGTATATAGCTGGCTTCTACTTTGATTAATTGTACTTTGAGGAGGGGGCTGAACCGTTACCCTCCGGAGGTCCCTTCCAACCTGAACGATTCTCTGGTTCTGTGGTTCCATGTTGCAGGCTGCCAGTTTGGCTCCAGCCTTGCCTCTCTTTGCAGTCAGCAGCTTTGCCCGCAGCGTTAACTTGCTTGTGCTGTCTGGGGGCACCACCTGGAGTCATTTGGAAACGCTGTCTTTATGAAGTAAGTCACGAGGTGTTTTGTTTCTTAGCATGAATTTAGTTTTCAGGACAGTGACCGTTTCCAGAATGATGTCAATTTGTCTTTCATGCAAAAGTTCTCATTCGCCTGAGACTTCATAAGCTTTATGGTGATTATTTCTGGGTTTGGAAGTTACAGCCATAACAGTTCTTCAGACCAACACTAGCTTTGCTTTTGCATAAATTTTGTGGTGCTGTTTGTTTGTTTGTTTGTTTGAAAGAAAATGTCTGAAATTCTCAGATTTCCATGTTGTGATGAAATATAATTGTTCTCAAAAGCACAGATTGTAACGTGGAAAAGAAGCCAATTCCTGAGAATGCTTTTGGTTGAAATTAAATTCATGCTACTGTGTGTAATCTTGTCTCAATTTACATAAGGTCGCTGTTCTGTCAGTAGATGCTGCAGTACCTTGTCACAAACTCAGGAGATGATCTAGTTTATATGAAATGGAACAGGTTTTATTTGTTGCTGTTGCTGGGTTTGGGGCTTTTGCATTTTTGTTTGTGGCTTGCTTTGTTTTAAGTAAGCACATCATACAGACGGCAAACTGGGTTTACTGTGTTTTCTTATTAAGGACAGCTATACTGCCGTCTGTTCTCGGCTTTTATGTTAAATACACTGACAACTGTGAAGCAGATTCCCTGTTTTCAGGAGGTGAAGCTCAGCTGTGGGCTGTACTAGAACCGTCCTGGTTAGGTCTACCATGTAGATATGTAATTATATGTATACAGTTGTGTGTGTGTGTAGCTGTAACCAGAATGGTTCTCGTACGAGGAAAGATTTACTGATGCAACTGCTTTCAGAACGAGCCCAAAGAATTTCTGTTTTCTGCGATAAAGCAATTCCTAAACTTCACCAAGTATTTTAGCTGTGATTTGACTCTGGTAAGATAATGTCTGCAGGCAGCTTTGCCTCTGACAGAAGTCTTTTCTGCCCCTAGCCATTCGTTCCCTCCCTCATCTCTTTTGTCAGTGTAAACATTTGTGCAGCTTTATGGTAAATCAGATTGGGGAGCTGACATGGGTTTTTTGGCCAGGGCAGCCCAAAGGTGATAAGAAGAGGCTGGGGGAGGGAAGGTAGGACTGCTTTCAGGAGCAATCGCCACTTATGGCAGCTTTACCCGTTAGCGATACCGCAGCTGGAGGCTCTGGGAATTTTCAGAAAGGAAGCATCAGTTGTTTCCTGAAATCGAGTTTTGCAAACCAGTATAGACTCCGTGTGGTGTGTGTTGGATAAGAAGACTTACCCAAATCCGAGGAACCAGTTTCCGCTTGATAATACCCTGGATGGATTAAGTGCATGTTTGACCTTTTAAATTGTCCTGTGCACGTTTGCCTTCAGTGTGTGTGTGCGCCTGCTTCAACACCAAGAGATTATAAACTTAGCTCGTTTCAGGCTCCTTAGTTCTGCTCCGAATCGTGTCATCCATGGGCATGACACAGCTGTGATTCAGTCGGTGGGTGAAGAATATCGAGCCGTTTGCTCAGGGAGAGTCTCCAGATTCACTAGTCAGCTGTCAGGTAACCAGTCTGGGAGGAACTGAGGAACCATGTCCTGGCAATTGCTTGTTACCAGAATAATGATTATGTTCAAGAGGATAAAATGTACATAAAATGACAGAGGGAGAACTCTTTCCGCTTTACTTGTAAAGATGTTGGGTTGCAGCTGGAAGTAAGTGATAAGGAGCATAGCAGAGCTGGAAATGAGCAGTGACCATCTTGCCTTCTTTCAAGTGTGTTGTGCCCTCTTGGGACGTCAGGGAGCTTTCTGGTTTGTAAAGGCCAGTAAATGGCTGATTAGTGAATAGAAAGGAGCTGTAAATCCTTCCAAAAACATACTTTGCATTTTTATTAAGTAAAAAGTCCCCTTGAATGATGTATGATCAAATGTTTTTGTATTTCCTATCAACTAAGCTAATCGATAGAACGACTCGCAGTACAGAAAAGCTTCTCTCCTGCATTTCATTGCTTCATCTTAGTCTGTATTAGCTAGAAAACAGATCCTTCTTATAGACTGGCAGTGACCTTCAGGGCCAATAAATGAGATAAGTTTTTAAGCAGAAATAAGTGTGTTATTTCATTGTCCTCTGCCCTTTTTCCACAGCAAATCTAGATGCCCTCTAATGCTGCCCACCATGGAGCATTTGCTTGTTCAGTGCTTTTGAACTGAGGAAAGCCTTAGAAAGCCAGATGAAGTTCATTCAGTGTGAGCTGTCAATACAGTCATGAACATGGTCACCAAAAATAGTGAGTATAGCAGAAATAGGTGGCAGCCATAGATGATCACCAGTGCCTTCACAACAGCTCTTCATGCTATAAGACTTAGTTTTAGGTGAGGAAATAAACTGGACTGGAATTTCAGTGCTACCAGGGGAACCTGAAGCAAAATCTGTGGAGAAGTGGCCCTGACTGACTCCGGGACTGTGCTGACCTGCCGTTATTCTTCTTCACTGTGAATGGTTTTGAAAACCTTCCCCATTTTACAGGGAAATAACGTAACCAGCTAGAGAGCAATCAGTCTGGATCCAGGCTTCTCTTATATGGTTGCTTTAACAAAATGTATATCTTCATTAATCAAATTACAATTGTAATTAATTTTATTGAATGACTTTAATTGGAATGAAGACAGTCTTGTGGAAAAAATACATGGAACTAATGAACCTGATTTTTTTTAAGCATCTGGAGTTGATGTAATCTTTAGTTTCAGTGCACAGAAGAAAAACAATTTGAGTTCAATTAATTTGCTGTTTTCTAGACTGTACCTTTAAAATTCTTAGCAGCTGCTAAAAGAGAAAAATACTTCATTGCCTTATCCTTCCTTTTGCTTTCTCTGCTTTAGCTGAATTTGGGAGGGTGAGGGTTGCTCCAGTGGCGAGTGATTAGCTTGTCCCTGTGCATTTTTTTATCATTACTTGCCTGTCATTTTCAGTCCTCTTCCCTAATTCTTTTCTATATAACATCTCATATGCATTGCTTCTGTCATCTGGGCATCCTCTGCCTCGCCTCTTCTTTGCTTACCAATTCCTTTGCTTTTCTTTCAAGTGTGCTTATTATTAGCCTGTGCTGACTGGAGTCATAAGTATGTGTGTTGCTTAGTTTTCCATGGCTTAGAGAGACTTGGCTAACACCTTGTTAAATAGTCTGTGACTATTCCTTGCAGACGAACTACGTGCTAACTTTTAGAAAGGGTCTCCATTCCCAGCTGGTACTATCATCATCACCAGACTGAAGGAATCTGCTTTGTAACATGTCAGCATAGCTCCTTACTTTGCTTTGTATTAACTGAGTAGTTTTATTTCCTTTCTGTGGATTTGCTGACTGACATGCTACAAAAAGTCTCTCCTGTCTCTGATTTTTTTTCTCCTCCTATCTGGATGTGTTGGGATACAGAAGAGATCCAGTGTGCGATAGGGTTATGTTAGTGCTTGGATGCTGTAATTACCTGCGTAAAACTGAGCTGCTCTTTAAACCGAATCACTGCACTCAAATGTTGTTTTTTGCTGTGCCAAAAAGCTGTGTATCTGGGCCTGCTTTTTTTGTTTGTTTGTTTCCTTTTTCAGTCCATGGCACAACAGGTAGGATAGCCTATTTGCTTTACTTTCTCAAGACACTAGTATGTGCAACCAGCTCCCTGAGACAAGATGCTAGGTCCTACATTGCTTTGAAGCAATCCTGATTTTCAGTTTCAGTTCAGTCTACACAACATTAACTTAAGTTTTAGTGTACTGAAGAGCAGCAGGGCTGTAAGTCTAATAATGAACACTGTTCTGTTCTGCCACCAACTGTGCTCTTCTCAAAGAAAGGAAAAGAGAATGGAGGCAAGGGAAGGGAAGCCGTAGACCTTTCCAGCAATAAAATGATACTGTTCATCTTGGTTTTAATACTCTGTTAAGGAAAGGATCTGATGATAGTGCTGGTTTTGGAGATTTTAATCTGGTAGTCCCTAGGACAGATGAATCTTCACTTGCATTTTTTGGCAGCATGTTTCAGATGTGACCCAGTGAGAAAAGAAGTAGCTGGGACTTTGGATTGCCTGTTGAGACTTCTGGGAAAAGCGTGATTTCAAATCCACGCTGGTTTGTTTGTGGTTTTTGTTCTCTCTGCATGAAAACAGAAGTTACTTCCAGTTGGTTTTCATCGATATAAAATCAGAGGAACTAACGTAAAACTTTGTTTCTTCCTCCCCACCCCCCCCTTTTTTTTGTACTTTGTTTTCATATGCTGCAGCCTTTTATTTCTCGCTCTTATAGTAACTAGCAGTACCTCCAAAATGCCACTTTTAGTGCACAATGCCTACAACTAGGATTGAAAGAAAGAAAACTGAGGATTTGCAAAATAAAGCCCAACACTAGTAACATCAGCAGATTGATGGTCTGCCCTGCTCCTCCCCTTCCTACTTCTTCTAACCCAACATTGTATCCTCCTTCAAAGCCCGTCTTTGATTAAGTCATCATCTGTAGTGTTAATAAAATCAGCTGTGGACAGTTAGTGCTACCTGGAAGGAGGGGTAGGTCTGTTGAGAGAAGTGCTGGCTGATGCCTGGTTCCTCTGTGTTTGGAAGTAGCCTCTGCAGAGTATCCTCTGGTGAAAGCCAACATGGTCTCTGGCAGATCCATAGATGTAAGTATCAGTGCATCTGCTTGTTATCCAGGTACAATGCAATAGGAAATGTGACTTGAAGGTAGAGGAGAAAGCTTTGTGTGAGGCTAGAGAGATGCTGCTGCCTGGTGTGCTGGTTGGTTCTCCTTGCCAGCTCATCACCACATTGCTATGAGGTTTGTCTGGTTTCAGTAATAAATACTGTGTCAATGATGATCATAGAATAGTTTGGGTTGGAAGGGATCTTTACAGGTCATTTAGTCCAACCCCATGATGATGCTCATCTGCTTCTTTAATGAGCAGACTAGAATAATCACTGGAAAGAGAATAAGAAAATGGAAAATGTTATTTGGATGGGAGAGATAAAAGGTAAAAGAGAGGACCACCATTTGAAGTCCCTCATGATTCAGTAGTAATACAGCATTAAGCAATGTATCTGTGTAGTCAGACAGGATCTTTGCTGGGTACTGGAGATTATTTAACAGTTCTACTTTGCTGTGTTGAGGTTGACTAGAACTTAAGAAAACTCCTTTACTGAAGAGAGTTGATCTAGCATTTCAATGTGGTTGGTACCATGTGATACTTTCTTTTCAGTCCCAGAAAATCCCCAGAAGATTATAAGCTATAAGGAGCTGTTTTATTTCACTGAACTTTCACTAGCCTGAGATTATAGGAACTCCTGCAGTAGGCTGCTGAGGCTGTGGAGAGTCTCATTTTCCTTAATACAGGTAAGGCATCTTCCCCTTCTCCTTCCTTCTGCTAAGATTTGAAAGAAAAGGATGAGCTACAGTGAGAGGTGTTGCATTCAGAAAGTTTATTCTTAAAACATGTTGTGCTATATTTGTTCAGCAGTTTGCAAAAAGCTTGGTTAAAGCTTGTGTGTGCGTTTTGCATACCTTCACTGCAGGGCAGGAGAGCTCTGGTAATACAACGATAGATAATGGGTCTTGAGTGTGGATATTAGCCCTGAAAATTTGTCCTGTCAAAGTGGTGTGGTTGGAGTTGTTTGAACTGGGGAAACTTAATACATGTGAGACTGAGAGTGGGAATGAGTCTGGCACTGGGCGCAACCCAAAAGTCTAAGACTCAAACCACAGGTTCTTGATAAGATCTATGAACTGTGTTTCTCTACTAATAATTTTTATAGACTGTCCGTGTAGCTGAGTGGAAAATGGGAGCACAAATGCCAGGTGTTAGTTCTGGAGGATTTTGTTACATGCGAGAAACAGGGTGGTTCAGGTGGCATCTCGTCTGTTTTTTTCTGCTGACTGAGAAGGAAGTAGTTTCAGAGATGGATCCACTCACTTGTTCTCTAAACATTTTAAAGTTTCTCTCAGGCTCTCGCTGTCAGCAAAATCCATCAGGGAGAGCTAATTGTTACACAGAATCAGAGTGACAATGCCTTGCAAGGGTTTGGTTAATAAAATAAAAAATAAATGTAATAGATCAGAATTACTTAAATACTATAGTGTTATCTTTATGCTAGATGTGCATAGATGTCCAGTTTTAAGAAGAAATAAACCAAGGAGGTAATTTTTTGGCATCCTCTAGACCTCTCCTTATTTGCTTGAGGTACTTGAGACTTGACCTGGGACGATGGAGTGAAACAGTTTGATCCCATGTCTGTTCCAATTTTGGTGTTTTTTGCTGACACAGCTAAGAGGAGGGTAGCTGTGAATTGTTGCTGAAGCTTCATAAATCGGAAGTCAAAGCCACACCGTGAAGAGACTGCGTTACAGTGGCCTGATACATATTGAGTAGGTGGTACTGCCGTACGTTACTGTCTCTTTTAGCATGCTGCCCGCGTTGTGTGCAAGAACCTGTAATCTCCTGCAGTCAATACCTTACCTTAAAGATCGTGAGGCGTAATGCGGCCTGAAAACGCGGCTAGCGAACAGAGTGCGGGGCTTCCAGTCAAGTGAACTAATCCCATTCCCAGCTCTGCTGCTGATTCTTTGTAAACTTTGGCACATCACTTAATTTTTGTGCCTCAGTTTCAATATCTTTAAATGCCACCAGTCCCTGAAAACAACTTTGGAATAAAAATGTTTACTGCTTTCTCATGAGGGAACCTCCTGGTCACAGCTGTATGAGACCCAGTTTATATAGGACTGCTGCACATCTGTATGAGAGCCCTTGCACTAGCAGAAACTAAATTTGACAACTGCTGAGTGCTCCTCTGAAGGTCATCCTGTCTTAAATACTCACCGGGTTCTGTTACATTTTATGTCTGTCAAGAAATCTGCTGACTCCTATTGCTCTGTAACCAGCATTTTGAAAACTGGAGGGTTTTTTTGGAAGTGCTCTGCTCCCTGTGCTACCTTGTGTCCCTCTCCGTGCACTTCAGGCTCCCGTCTCTCTTGCTCTCGGTCTCTGTGCTTCTGGTATTGCTGGCTGAATCTTGCACAGCCTTCTCTTCATCCCTTCTAACTCTTATTAAATGCAGTTTATCTCTCTGCTGTTAAGTAGTCTATTGATTCACTTTAGAGTTTATTAGATTATCACTGTCTGGGTTTTGAATTTTTTTAAGCAGTTTTTCAGACGTGTATGTGTGCACGTATGAAAATAAATCAATGAGCAGGGACAATGCACAATTATTTACATGGCTACAGCCGCCACTCTAATGTAATATTATCATTTAAATGCTTGCTGAGTATTCAGACAGTGAAGGTCTGTACTGCATGCTCTGCAGTGCTGGAGCCCTAGGGTAATGTTTTTCATAGCTGTTTATTCCTAAATACTCTTGATGGAAATACAAATGCCACCGAAGCTCCATATGTGGTTTCAAGTACTGGAAAAGGGGGAATGAAGGGGCCTGTATTGTTTCAAAAATGGCACTAAAACTTTAAAATGTGTCTGAAAAAGAAACTGAGACGCAATGGGTCTGTTTGAGAGAAGAGAGTGATAAAACCAAGTAGAAAATTGATCTGCAAAGCCTGCAAGTTTATTTGTAAAATTCCCCTCCAGCAGAAGCTTAGACACTCAAATGAAAATATGCTGCCAGAGCTGAGGTTAACCCTTAGCAGCTCGGAGTGGTTCTCATCACCTGTGCCTTCCTAGGGAGACCTTTACTGTTACCGTTGCAGGATTTCTCTGGCCAGGGAAGGCAAACAATTTATCTCAGCTGTGCCTTACAGTTGTGTCTGAAATGATTCATATTTGTTTAAATTTACAAGTGCACGGCACTGTTTTATATTGTGGTGGAGCTGTGTCATGCCCAACGGTGGTACATTTTTCATTGTGCTGGTGGGGATCAGACTTCCTCTGCTGCATCGGTTTCAGTTTCGCCAGCTGGTGGGAATAGGGACAGGAATTTGGGGATTACAGATGTTCATGCAGCCAAAAGGAAACAAGCCACGTTTAAAGGGACGTTGTTAAATGTTCTCCTAGGAGCCTGGCTTTTCTTTTCCTGAAGATATGAAGACCTCAAAAGACTTTTTAGTGTCATAGTTCATCACTCCTCCCCATTCTTGGTAATCTGTCCTCCATTAGGAAAGTGTTCTTGTAAAAATCTTTAGCTCGCCAAAATGACATAGTGGCACCAGAAGAGACTCCATCTTTTCACGTAAAACCTCCAGTTTGCTGCGGATGTGTTTGTACAGGCACGAGCCTCAATTTAGCAGGACTCCTAAACGCATACCGAAACCCTGCTAATGCTAATTGAACATTTGTTGAAGTGCTTTACACTTGGGGCCACAGGCTTTGTGTGGAGAAAAATATGTAAGTATACACACATGCATATATGCTCAAAGGAAGAGCTTTAGTATCTAGTGTTAAAACTGACCCAGAGCCGTTGATGTGGGCTCACAGCTTATTTGTAGGGCAGAGTCCCTTTCAAAAAGCTTTTTGTTTGTCGCCTTATTTTTTAACTGATTTTTCTTTCTTCGCTGAACTATTCCTTTTTCAGTCCCCATTTCGGTAGGGTTTTTTCTTTCTGTGGCACAGCCATTGGTGTGGTACAATCAGAGCTCCTCTGTTCCATTCTTCTGCTAAAGGCTTCCTCCAGCCTGGCTTTATTTTGCCCTCAAAGGCTGCTGAAAAGAAACTCTGTTGCTTTCCTGCTTATTTTAGACAAGCTCCCCTGTAAAGTTAGCATTAGTTCAGTTGGAGGAAAAAAACCCACCTAGTCCTATTCTATACCAGATTTTTCTCTACTGCCATATATACTGGTGTGTATTGTTTTATTTTAGTATGGTTCTGCAGCTAGCGCTCTCCTGTGTAGCCTCAGGTTTTCATTTCGTTGTCCCTTACCTGTGGTTTTGTTGATATAAAACCAAGGGCAAATTGTTGATGTTATCCAAAATAGATTGTGTTGCCAGAGGTATGCGGTTTAGTTTCGGGTGTTAAGAATTCCTATTCCATGCACCACGCGTCTCTCTGCTGCTCCCCTTTTCCACACCTGCTTTGCTGGAGCAGTTTCCATAGCAATAACCTCTTCAAGTTTTCCAGAAGTGTTACGAGAATGATTTTCTATCTCCTCCTCCTCCTCAACAATTCCGGAAAATGAAGCTTATTAGAGATACTTTTTTGTCCTCTGTGCCTTGATAGGAGCCTGGCAGGGGCACTCTGCAATCCCAGGTAAAGCAGTCTGCAGCGCACAACTGCTCCTCCGTGATGAGGAGCCCAGCTGGGCTGCCCACTGCTGCAATTTGCTTGACCTAATACAGGTTGTCTTCCCTTCTCTCTTGACTCGGGCAACAGTATTTTTATGCCATTCGGACTTCTAAGAAGAATGAGCAGGACAAATGGAAAAAAAAAAAAAACCACCCACAAAAAACAAAAAACACAACCCACCCAAACCAAAAAACAACCAACCAAAAAAACCCAACCCAGTATTCTGAAAATGAGGAAAAACAATTATATATCCCAAAGACTGAGAGCCAATAATTCAAGTTTCAATCACGTTTCTCTCTTCTGCCAGGCATGTGAGGTACTACACAACAGTTCCACTTGCAGCTCAGTAGCATATGGGGAAAAAACAAATCCCTGGAGAAGGAAAGCATTAAACAGCTGCCTGGAAACCCTCAGGAGCCTGACAAAGGGGGAGGGAGGTGGATGTTAACATGGGACAGACAGGGATTATCTTAAAACGTAATGCATCCAGGGGCAGATATGAGGTTGTGGTTTGAAAGTGAGATGTAGGTGATGGGATCTGTAGCAATGTGACAAATCCTTACTTTGTGACCTACTAGGCCGGAGCAGAATGACCTGATGAATGCAGGTAGCCGTGCTAATAATGTCCGAGGAGTGATCCTGAGATACAGCCTAGACCTACGCCACTAGAACTAGGCGTTAGAATACTACGATTTCTAAATTCATGAGCTATTATGCAAAAAAAAGTTATTATTGGGTAGAAATATGTTGAAAGCAGTTTATAGACAAAGCTGTGAAGTCTTCTAGGGTGACACATGCAAAAATAGCTCCCAAGCATGACGGAGCTAAGTTCATTTTAAACTAGATTTGCCTAAGAGGGACCTTGGAACAGCTGACTTTGTCTGAAGCGCTGTCTGAGACACGAGTCTGTATAGCTCATGCTTAACGTTCACACTTGGAATTGAAATAGCAGGACGTAACTTAGCTTTATTTTTGCATTCTCCTTCCAGATTTGTGACCAAAATTGTGAAGTTCGTAGGAGAAGCCTCTTTCTCTGAACACGGGAGATGAGCCCCATCCCAATGCTAAGATCCTTTATGATCTCCGTGTGCCCTTGGGGTCTTACTCCATATCTGAAGTCTGCCAGACCCCCTCACTGTGTAGGGTTTCTATTTCACCATTTGTTTCAGCCTCGAAAAGACCCTTTGAATGTTTGAAATAACCATGTTGTCATTCCTTAGCTAAAAAAGAGCTTTTCTTCCCTCTGTTTTTTTTCCCCTCTTCAACCTCAATTGTTCAGACTTTTTAATAATCATTTTTAATAATTCCCTTTTGACTTCACACACCTGCTGTGCTACCTGTGGTGCTCAGTGAGAAATGTGCTCTTTGCAGAGGTCGGAAAGATCAACTGAGAAATTCGTTTAAACAAGTAGGTGGAGGGTTATGTTTCACCTCCTAATTGAAGTACTGAACCTACAGGTGTTAGGGCTCCTACAGCAGCATGGCCAAAATGACAGCGCTAAGTTTATCGCTGGCTGATTCTCCAGTAGCCATGGACGCTGGCTTTGTAGAAGTGAGTTGTTGTTGAAGAAAACCGTGAATTGGGAAATTCCCTACCTCTGTGTAGTGCATCTCAGCTGTAACGTTGTACTACTGTTTTGCACACAGTTACATGCACAGACTAGTAGAGAGAAGGTTGGAGAACTTCACTAGTCTTTCATCCCTTTTGCAGTTTCTTTGCTTCCTTTACTTGGAAATCCCAGGTGTTGTGCTTTCACAGACTTAAAAAATATCATTTTGACAACCTCATCTTGCAAAAAGACAAAGTCTGAGTGTTTCTTCAGGAAAGTGTCATAGCCGCATACATACAAGATTTGAGTTTTAATTATTGCTACACCCTCTAGCTATAATAAAAGACCTGTCAGCGTATTCATGCTGTCCCTATTCATATTCAGAGGGTTGGAAAGTAGAGGTTTAGATTCATTCTGGATTGAGGTTAGGCAAGCAAGGTCTTTTCTTTGGCATAATGACTTTCAACTCAGTTTGGTGACTGATCAGTTCAGCTGTCTGAATTGTGTATGCGCAGAGAGAAGCAGGGTTGTGCTTTTGCATACATTCAATTTTCATATTTATAAATCAGAATCTGCTTCCATTTAAAAAATGAAGTGTCGTTGCCTTCAGCTTATAAAGAGCAGCTGCCACCACCATTAAAACTTTGAAATGTTCCCTTGAGAACTCTGAGGGTGCATCTGTCTGAGCCTCGTAGTGGTCTGAGCTTACAAGTGGGAGCAAAGTGTCCCTTATTACTCAAGAGTTTAGACAATAGATCAAAGTCTTGAGGTTTAAGGAGCTATCTTTCTTGGATGAGCCTGTCTGCATGGGTAGTTGGAGAGTTCTGACTGAAGAGGATAGTCTTGCCAAACTTAGGCAGAGTACTGCTGTTGAGTCTTTTAGAAGCAACACTGGGTCCTAAGCTAGCAAGACACTTCACTAGCATAAGAAAGACCCCTGGTAGCTTTTGGCAGCAAGCTTTTTCTCATAGTCACAGTGGCCTGACTACAAAGTAGAAGTGATTTTCTAGAGCTCTGCAGATCTTTGCCTCAGAGGTGGCCTGTAGAGTAAGGTTCTCCTGAATACTTCAAAGAGCACATCCACCTTATGATATGAAAACTTGCGAGGTAGCTGTGGGTGAGTTTGCTCCAAACTGGAAGCGATCAGGCTCCGGTAGCATAGTGTGGGTGAGACACAGGCTGATGAGCTCCGGCACGCTCCCTCAGTGGCATGGCTGTGCTCCTGTCCGGACTTATGCTGGTATTTCCATATAGCATTGCACTGCACAGGCTGGGATTTATGAAGGGAAGGAGGAAATGTGAGAGGTCATTGCCATGTTCGTTGGGTTTAGCTTCCTTAGCTTGCTCCTACACAGTTTGGCACCACGTGGTGGGCTGTGGTGGTGCCAGCAGGGTGAGGGGCGCGTGGGAGATGGCGAGGGCTAAGGTCTCTTCCCAGGGTCTGTGGTCTGTTGGAACTGTGCTGTCTCTGAAGCTGTCTGCCTATACCAGAACGCGGTTGCCTCCCCACAGCTGGCAAAGCTCTGCCATGGCCATGCTGCAGTGCAGAGGCTGCTTTCTGGGCATCTTTTCCCACCAGGTCTCAGCTTCTGGTAGCCGACTGTGCCCCTGCTGTGCACATCGCACAAGGAGGAAGCCTTAGCTCTGTTCACACAGATGACGTTTGCCATGGCTGCACTGTAACCACAACCACACACGTGGAACTAGCTTGGACACGTACATTTACCCTTAAATATTCAGCACATCAATAAGAGATGTATACTGTAATATTACTATGCTGCAGCTGAAGCCATGCCTCAGTTCCTGCAACTGTGAAGTGGTGTCTACACATCAGGGATCTTTAAAAAGTATTTTGTAACTACGTCTTCCACAGCTTTGCTACATCTTGCTGTTGCCTATACCTCTTGTCTTGCAGGTCCCAGTCAGAAACACCCTCTTGTGCTTCAGGTTTGAGTTAAGAATGAAATTAGTTCTAAAGACTTTTTCCTCTGGACTTTAGCTCTTCTGTCCCTTATTTTCTGTGTACAAAGTTGTCTATTTGTGTAGTTTCATGGTGTCTTTTGGCTTTCTGGGTTTCACGTCTCGTTAATGAACTCCCTTGGCGTCTCGGTAGGTTGTACAGCTCTGAGCTCATTATTGGCACCTTCCAAATGATGACTGTAAAACGCTGTGAAGAAAGTGGTAGTGGTTGGGTGGTTTTGATGATTTTTTTTTTTTTTTTTTACAAGCAAGGTCATCTAGATTGAGGAAAAGAACTAAGAAGGAAGACATTCTTTTGTTTCTTTCCTTCTTTATTTTTGAAGGTCTTCTCAGAGTAGTGTGTGACAAAGAAACATGGTGAGCGTGAATGCTTCCTCTGCACTGGGCAAGCAGAATTGTGGTCTTTCCTCAGGGAGCGTTACAGCTCTTCGTGTTGAGCCGTTTTAACTTAGAGATAGGGTTACTGTTGTGCAATTTGACTCCCAGTGCCAGAGAATTGATCAATGATACTTACTTGAGCCCACACTCTCATTTCATCTCTGAATCGTGACAGCTAAGGTGAGATGGTGTTGTAAGTGGGTGGATTTTGGCCTTTCATACCACAGTTAGTCTTGTGAGGCTGGTGGCTTCGTATACAGTAAACAGCTCGAATTAATACTATATATTTGACTGGATAAGTAGGATATAAAATAAGTGTAAGTTCAGACTGAGAGCTTGGGCTGTGACATCAGTTGATTTCACCTTGTGGACTGGTGAACGTAATCCGGAGCTCGGCAGCCGAGGTGAGGCGATGGTAGCGCTGTCTGCGTGTGAGCTCCAAGCTCCTTGTGCGGCAGTGTCCTCCTGGAGACCGAGGGAGGACGGAGCAGCCCACAGGGTGGGCACGGAGGTGTCCTGACTCAGGGGATCAGTGGAGTCACAGACTGGTAAGTGTCAAGCCTGCAGACCTTCCAAGTTCAAGTGTTTGAATGCACTTGAATTCTCTTCCCCCAGGGGAGAAGAAAAAGCTTTAATTTATGAAGTGTCACAACACATTACAGCACGTCACATCCCAACACGCCGCTGCATGGAGCTGACATTTGTTTGCTTTAATTCCTCAAAATAGCTTTTATTTAGAGCAAATGTTCCCTGTTAAGTCAAACAGTTCTCATTTTCCTGTGCTCTGTACTTGCCAGTTCCCATGGGGACAGTTGTTCCTGCAGTGCTTTGCCCTGTGTTGGTGAGCTGTCAGGCCTTATCAAGGGTTTTAATTATTTTTCTTATTAGTAATGGAGAACTTTTTTGTTGCCTCTCAACTCAAATACTCACTAGACAGGGTGCAGTGATGCTTATACTTTTTAATTTTAGTACTCTGACATACCAAGTGCTTTGCAGTCCTGCAGGGAATGGGAGTGGTTTTTGGCAGAGGAGCAGGCTGCAGGTGTTTGGTAGTCACCTTACTGGCTGAGGCGATGGAAGCCAACATGGGCCCCAAGCGCTGTTCCAGATGAACTTGCTGTAGGGGCCGGCTGTGGCAGAAGCCACCTACAGAAGGTCTGTCTGCAGACTCGTGCTGTGGAAGCTGCTTTGCTTGCCAGGCAGCAGCTGCCTCCCCAAGGGAGGATGCAGCCTTCCCGAGGTCAGCCAGCGCGCCGGGCTGAGCAACACTCTTGTCATGCAGGGCAGCGTCCTGCCAAGCTCCTCGGGATGAACGGGCAGTTCGCTCGCCTGAAGCCGTCCTTTGACGGGGCTCTGACAAGCTGAAGTTGGTCAGCAAATAGCTGAGCCTCGGGCCTAATTACGATCGATATCCTGTTGTGGTGGGGGCTATGCAGGCACAGAAGAGGCACCTTCACCTGTAGTGAAAACTAGAGAGATTGCAACTTGTGTATTCAGCAAGGAGTTTTCATCTGTTTTGCGTACGTGTTTTGTGGGAGGACGAGAGGTTGTTTTTCCTGAGAATAGCAAGTACTGCATGTCATATGAAAGGCTAAAACAAATGAGAAGGGAAATTCAGTCACGTATCCCCTAGTGTGCAGTACGTCTTTTGCCTCCTGTGTGAGCAACGTCTGTACAGGTACAATATTCCAAATCTCAGGGATTTGTCATTTAATGAATCCTAGAATGGCCAATTTAACACTTACCACATCTAACTTTACCTAGAGAGTCCGTGTGACTTTTGCTTTCCAAGTGATGACCAAAAGATGGGCAATACCTATTTTGGATGTGTTTATTTTCTTCAGGAAGGTGCGTATCTTATCTATTTGACAATTAGTTGCTGGACCATTTTCACAGGTGTATCTGGACTCTTGCTCTTTTTTTAACAACTTTATGGCAGTTGGGAAAGTTCTTGGAGCAGGAATGTTCTTTCATCTTTCTTCAGCTGGAATAAGCAGACAGGTCAGGTGAATGTCAATGGTATTGCTGTTTGTTTTCTTGAAATCTTTTTCTTTTTCACCCAGTCTCCTTCACTGTCCTTCATTTTGCTGTATCTCCTGAGAGGATACAGCAGCCAGAGCTGCCTGTGCTCAAAAGGATTTCTGCTGCTCACTTCTCCAAGTGGTTCAATGCATTAGCAAATCCCAGGTCTAAGTTGCAGCAAGCCCTGTGCCACACTACTTCTACTGGAAACTGCTGCTGTCAGAAAGTGTCACTACAAGCAAGGTGAGAAGGACACTGAACAAGCAGCAGAAAGCGCTAAAATTCTTGATCCTTCCTGCTGTATGTGCATTCCTGGAAACGTTTCTGCTGTTTCCTTTCTTGATCCTCTACTTGGAGCCGTACTCATCTCTAGCTAGGTACTGCAAAAACAAAATGGAAAAATTTCAATATGACCAGCAAGCTTGGAATGGGTAAGCGTAATATGTGAAAGAGTCTCCATGAAGAGCTTGTGTCTCTGGTGCCTCGTTAGATTACTGTCTCCTGGGCTTTGGGAATCACAAATAATTAGCCCTTCTGCAAACCACACGTCATGCAAACAAATCTGCCTTGACTTCTGAGTGTATTTGAATACTTTCCTTCAGATGGAGCAGTGGCTTGGGCTGTTGGGGAAAGTAAGAACTTAAAGTCTCAGAATAATGTCAGAACTGTTTTATTTTTCAGAAACATTTTCCCTTATGGCTGAAAAAGCCAAGTGAGTATGGGAGGCTGTTTTGGAAGAGAGTGAGCGGGGGAATGGTGTGAAGCAGGAGGGGATAAGTGAGCAAGCAAGTTGGTCTGTTGATAGGGAGTCTCAGCACAATCAGAAGCAGTGTTTATGTAACTTAATAGCATGTGCCTCTTGCTTTCCTTTTCCTTGCTTCAAACTATTTGTTTCTATTATGTTGTAAAGTCACCTGCATACACTTAATTGTAGTGGTTGTGATTTTTGTTTCCCATAGTGTTTCCAGATGTCTATGTAGGACTTGGCTTCTCCTGAAGTGAAGAACAAGGTTGCAGGGAGACTCTGAAATGTGATGGCCTGAGCTTTGAGCATTTGGAGCAGTCCTTTCTGTAGTGGAGGGATCAGCTAGAGCTACTGCCACTCTAAAGTTATCAAAGTGGTAATGCATACTCACTGTGGGTAGAAGGCCTCGTTGCATCAGGTGCCTTCCTCCCAAGCGTCAACACCACAATGGTAGACTGCCTTTAAGTAGAGGCTAAGGGATTGTTCATATATGAATACCTATAAAACTTAGGTATGGTATTTTTCCCCCCTTTATAACAGCACATTACTTCCCCACCGTCTGTCAGCATTTCTGTGGATCTTGTTCAACCAAATAGCATCCTCTTTCTCTGGGCAGAAACCCAACTTGCTTTTCTCCTTCCCCTGTCCTTCATTTCTAATCCTTGCTATTCTCCACATCCAATGGTAGATAAAAAATAACTTCAGTAGAAACCACAACCACCCAGTTTATTCCATGCTGCTTTGTGCTTTCTTTTCTACTCATTGTGGTGGAATTTTTTTTCCGGATTATTATTTACGAGTTAAAACTCAGAAAGCAGAAAGCTTTTCCAAGTGCAAAGAATGCCAGGGTTTTCCCTGCTTTGGGCATGGAAGCTTTAAAAAAAGTTTTGACAATTTTCATTCAGTACACAAAAAAACGCCCCTCAGTTTACGAAAAACAATTACTATTTTGTATTTGGGAGCCCACTGTGTTACCCATTGATTCTCCCAAACCCAAGAGCCATGGGACAAACGTCAAACAGTGTTGATTTTTCTGTCTGCAAGGATTATGTGTGAAACTGCTTTTGACTGTGTTATACCTTGTCTGAGATGCATTTCTCTCAAGGGAGCATGCGACACTTCTGTCCCATGCCTGCCTTGCATTCCTCATGTAATTTAAGGTGTTGGCTTTAACCTTTAAAGCTTGAAATAGGATGAATGGTGTGCAGTATAGCTCAAGTGCATCTGCTGATTTCCTATCCTGCCAACAGCCAACTGGTTTGAAGAAGAGTTTGACTTGAGGCCTTTGGTTCTGTGATACCTTTAATGTGTTGTCTTGCCAGTGTCTGAATGTGTCATCCTTTAAGACGGGTGATGGATTCCCCTGTGTGTTGGGTGTGGAAGACAAAGGAGCATTGGCTGAGGTGCAGCGCAGCGGGGAAAAGTCCCTTACTCTGCAGAGCTCTGTGGGAATGCGTGGCCTGTGGGTATAGGCATTATGTGTACATCTCCTGATGTTATACAAGCACGAGATAGGCAAAATCATGAAAGCTGTGAAAGAAATTGAGGATGAAGGGAAACAAGTATGGAATCTTTTCCTCTGACAGGTCAAATGAACAAGCCAGGGTCATGGTGAGGTATCTGGTGCTTTGTGCAGCTGCCTCTCCCTTTCCTATTTTCCCTGTCCCGGGAAAGGTTTGGAGCCAGACAGCAGGTTTCCTTGGCTGCTGTGCTCAAGCTCAGTTAGGCAGAGCCCATGGATTCGCTTCATTTTGTGTCCTCTGACCCGTTCCAGGACCTGCACTTCATTCTCACCTGCTCTTTACTGCCTATTGTAAGGGATAATGTGAACTTTCTGGGAAGCTTTCTCTTTAAATGACATTTATTTGTATTGTCTAGTGCCTTAATGCACTGCTCTGCCTTCAGCGAAAGAAAAAGGTACTTGAATGCAAAGGAAGGGGTAATAGCAGTGAAAGAAGAGGGTTGTTATGTATCGTAATGTTACCATTCTTTGGAGAGATGCTACTGTAGTTGGAGGAACTAATCTTTGCTTGCATAAGTAGACAGAAATACTGGCAATTTACAGCATCCGCTCATACCCAGATGTCAACTCACATTTCCAAGAGAATCATCAAGTCAGGAGATAAACAGCTGGTACAGGCGAAAGGAAAATAAGCTTGTAAGTGTTTAAAGGAAAAAAAAAAAGTGTTAATTTTTATGAAGTGTAGTGGTTGGCATCTAAACAAATAAAAGTTAACAGCCAAGCAGCAGGGAAGTGAAAGGGCTTCTTTTTTTTTTAACATCTGAGAATTGAAGTCTTGACTCCTCTCATAGCAGCTTCAGAGCACCCATGTATTTTTGTATGAAGGTCCTTCTAGTACAACTTCATGTGTGCTAGCGACAAAAGAGCTAGCGTTGATGGGTTTGGACTTTCCCGCAGCCCTGTCTTTATGTGCTTTAAACTGGCCCGAGCACACAGTATGGCTGCACGTGCCTCTTAATTCTAGATTTTAACTTGATGCATGTCTCGCGACCGGAGAGAGTCTCAATAGCTGCTTCAATGGCTTCAGGGGCACTGATGGCCAAGAGACAAGGTGGGCCTTGGAGACAAGGCCTGGGTGCCACATACAGGGTGCTCAGAATTGAAGTCCCTTTCTTCCTGAGAAGTCGGCATTTGCCTAAACTTGTAAGTATCACTAGATAATTATTAAATTATATGTAAAAACAAAGTGTTTCTAGGCCAAAAAGCATAGAATTGTAGCTGCAGGAAAAGTCAGTCCTGGGATTATTGCTGAAAGAGCATCTAATAGAGAATGCTGACTTGCAGCATCCTTTGCAGGGAATGGGAAACAGCAGGTCTGCTGCTGGCCTGCGGACGTCTTTCTGTGCAGCCAGGAGATAGGTTTGCATCCTAGTTGGGCTGATAACAAAGCAGAGTAAAAAGTCTTTAAAAACACCCTAAAAAATGAACGATAAATTCTCTACTCATTGAAGGAAAATAAAGTGCAGAGTATTTACTATCTTCTTTCCTCCCTCCTGTTCATTCTCACTCCAGTCTTCTAATGCTCACAGGGCCTAGCAGGGTTTTATGTGGAAATCGTTGGGATTATCTCCCAATTTTTTCTCAGATAATTCACTTGAGAGGTTATACAGAACTGAATGGTTTGGAGTCTGGGAATCACTAAGCCAGGGGCTTTAAGATGCTCACAGGCTCCTATCCGGACAGAACAGTTCGATATTTATTGGATGTGCTACTAATTGGCTGAAAAAAATCCATCTTTCCTACTTTTTTTTTATTTTTTCTCAAGGTTGTTTTCTGAGGTCTGGCAAGGGCAGGAGGATAAGCGAGTGTCCCAGCTTTCCGAGATCTCAACCTGGCAGAGTGTACTGAAAATGGCTACGGTGACTTGCGATTTATACTACGTGTTTCCATGTGGTGCTTCCCAAGGGAGCAGGGGCTTGCTGGCAGTCTGCGTACTGTCCTGGGATGGGAATCCTGCAGTCTAGCCCAGCCCACGCAGCACCTCCAAGTCGGCTGCCTGTCAGAGTATGTGACAGCGCATGCAGAAAGCCAGGCAGCACAGCTTGGAGAGTAGACCTGGAGACGTATTTATGTACGTGTGTTATTCGGAGAAGGTCTGTTGGTTAGCAGGGACAAAAGGTGCAAGTACAGGTTCCCTGCCATAGTCGCCCTCAACAGCCGTGCTTACAGCAGCAGGCCCCTGCAGCAGTTCTGTCCTCCGTCTCTTCCAGTAACAGAACCTGCAGCTACCAGCCCTTCCCTACGCTAGCGTTTGAAACAAATAAATTGTAATGAGATGAGCTGTCTTAGCTGTTACAGTATTTACAGGATAAATAGTTTCCACTTCACAGCCATCAATACCTCCGCCCTTTAAATCCATTAACTTCCTGACTGCTATACGCTGCCTTAGTAATGGGCTGACACTGATTTAAGGCTAGAAAAACCCTGTTTAGAGCTCTACATTAGGGAGAGTGAATGTAAATTGTGACCACACCATTTGGCCTGGGACTAAAAATGCCTGCAGAAGTGACACGTTTCAAACCATGCGTTGGGTTACAACAGCGATGGTGCAGAATGTTCTTCTAGTCGTAGTTGGTGGATTAGCAGGAAATTAGCAGTGATGGCTTTCCTGAGAGTCTGTAATCTTAAAACTAGGGAAACATGGCTGGTATGGACTGCTCTGTAGCCTCATCTAAAACGTAGCTCTGCCCTGGACCATTGTGCTTGCAGATGTTGGTGACATTGACTCTCTGCGTCAGTGGAAGTCTTCCAGAAAGATAAATACTTGATTTGAGCCGTGTTGAGTTCCTCTCTTGGACCTGTCACAGTAGCATCAAATGGTTACTATTTTTAATCTTTTGCAGCTGATTGTTTTAGAAGAATTGAAGCAGACTTCACTTATTTATTGATGGCTGGAAACAAATACCCTGCAGCTTGCCTCTTGCATTCCTAGTGTGACCGAGAGAGGAGAGGTGTAGAATCAGAATAGAAGATCTATCACATTCAGCTTGCAAGGCTGTTATTCGAGCTGTCTCAGAAATATTAAGTTTTTTGCTGTTGTGTTAAAGCATTGGCAGTTAGATTTTCTTAAAGATGACACAAGTGGAGAGGTTTTATTTGAATCCCACCCACATGATCTTCAGGGATTTATATACAACGGAATATAAAGCTCCATCTCATTTTTGCATATCACAGATTGGCCTTCTTATCTTGTGATGCAGGGAGTTTATGTATTTCAGAGCCAGGGAGGGAGGAGAGGGGAAGGAAAAAAGGAAAGGTGCATCCTTTTTATCTTCCCCTGGTATATTTTGTGCATGTTGGTTAAAGCTTCTACAGCCAGGCACAGCTGGACACTGAGCGATGTAGGCTATGCAAGGACAGTTCAGCTGCATACAGGCTGGTGACGGGATGCCATTTCAAACTCTCGCTGGCTTCTCCACAGTGAGAGATTCTGCGTTGTGCTCTGTCCGTGGGAAGCGATTTTGCAGGTGGAAGCACATGACCCTGAGCAGCTAATACAAGAGTGGCTATGCTGGCTTCATCCCACATGCAATCAGCACTGAACCAATCTTCTCCAAAGGCACAAACCTTGTAATTTTGCTGCTGATGTCTTTATCATGAACCTTTCCTCTCCTGCTTAGATTGTTTCAGTCAAGGACATAGGACAGGCAGTGAGAATATGATTTCTGACACTGTATCCTGCCGTGCACAGTGAGAACCAGTCCGAGGGTCTTTTTTTCTACTTATTTCCTTCCCATTATTGTAGTACTGATAGGTTTGCCAGTCTCCATCAGAAATAAGTCTCCTAATTCCATTTGAGGGAGTACCGTGTAGAGAAAATGTACGGCAAAACTTGTGAGACGCAGCCTGTCGCTTCCAGGAGGTGAGAAATAAAAGGGCAGGTTGCTCTGCAGTCTGCCACCAAGTTCACTTGTGTGTGCTTTTGGAGTGAACGAGGGTGGGAGGTTTCCTACGGGCTATTCGTGCATAAAGCAGCCAAGCGACGTTGAGCATCTGTTTCATTATTAAACCATTATGATTAGCTAATTTCTCAAAGCCCAGTCAGTGGAAGAAGGGAAGCATCGTGCTTTTCGCTGTGTGTATACCTGCAGGTTACTTCATTTTCTTTTTGGATACGATTAGTCTATTTGATGGTCGTTAGCTGAAAAACAGTAAAGTCATTAAAGGGCCATAGGTGCTCTCTGGAGCCACTTGCTGTATGTTGATAGAGGAAAATGGCAGTGTAATATAAAATGTAATCTGATCAGCGCGTCTAATTACAGACAAGAGTAAGCTGCTAAAGAATGGTTCTGTAAGAATATTATAATTGTGTTCATACAGCATTTACAACTTGAAAGCTGTGAGCAAATATCGACTAATCCTCCCAACAGCCCCTGAGGGTGGGAAGGTAAATCTATTACTGTTTATTAAGAACTTGTTTCAATTAACTTTAACCACTGTTAAAATAACTATAAATTGCTGAAAAAATTAACAGCGCTTGCCTTGCAACAATTTTGAACATCTTGGATGTCCCAGTACTGAGCAGCATTTCTGGTATCTCAGATAGAAGGACATCATTTGACTGGAATTAATGTTTGGAAGCATCAGAAAAATGCCTATTACTTTTTATTTCCATTAATCTTTATGTCTTTTAAATACTAAATATTCTTGTTTGGTAAATATTTAACAAGCTCTCTGGGGCTTTGCAGAATGTATTGTTTTCAATAAAATTACACAGCACCGTATTATTATTATTATTACTATTTTATAATTTGAGGAAATATTTTTCTGTGCAGCATAAAACTGTAGATGTTGGTAGTAATGTCTCTTTTTAGAGCATAGAACCACTGTGATTTTTGCTCCTTTAAATTGGTAACATTCTCTCCCAGCCCCAGGCTAGGGAACAGGGGTGGAAATGATACATAAAATCATTAGGCATAGCCTGCGCACTTGCAAGGCAAAATGGACAAATGTGTTTTGGCTGCTTCTGGTTTTGGGGTTCTAGATAATAGTGCTCGGCATTGATCATCTGGCTGATTGCCCCTACAAATTTCCACTGATGTCAGGTTGTGCTATGGCTCAAACCTTCTAGTAGAGAGGGCATTTCCTATGAAAGGCTGCTCTTGGAAATACAGTAGTTTTAGACTTTTTCCTCATCTTAGAGGCTGAAGAAATTCATGTTTGGTTTATAATGTGTGTCTCAATGGCAGGTCAAAGATGGGGAGTCATTCCATACCTTGGCTTTGGTTTTTGTTGGCTTCTTTGGCAATAGTTGAAGCTTATTCCAGATTGATACCTAATGTATAGGCTAAAAATTGAATATTCTATGCTTGGAGGAGAAAGGGAACATTTTTATTAGTTGCATGAGAACTTGGCTTAGCTTAAGCCTGTTCAGGCTTCTGAGGATTTATGCCCTGGGCAAGCGCGCGCTCTCCACCCCCCCCCCCCCCCCCCCCCCCCCCCCCCCCCCCCCCCCACCCCCCCCCCCCCCCCCCCCCCCCCCCCCCCCCCCCCCAAAAAAAATCCATAGTTTGGATTTTTTTATTATTTATTTATATTATCATGCATATTTATCTTTTTGGAACTCTCTTCATGCAGAAGCATGCAGCAAAGCTGTAGAGTATGTACTGTATTCTGCAGCTTTCTCAGTGATGTTTTCTGTGTCATTTTGTTATATAAAACTCCTGGATTTGACTCAATGCATAAATAGTTGTCAGGTGCTTGCAATAGATGGCTGAGTGTCTTGTGCCCCTTTTTTGTTCGTGTATGCTGAATGAAAAGCTGCTGTTGTCACTTGTTTGGCAGGCTCTCAGTGCCCATATGCAGCTTGCATTAATGCTAATGGGAGCGCTGCATACACCCAAGAGAAAGAGCCAGTTTCCTCCTTAATGTACACTATCAGATAGTGAATACCTTGTCATAGTACCCAAGGTGGCCTTTCGCTGCCCAGAAATTCAGTCTACCGTGCCATTATTGCTTAAACTGCATCTAGAAGCTAATCGGATTCCTCCCCCATTCTGACAGGTGAAATATGGGGTAGTGTATGAAAGACAAAGCTTGAACGAGCAGTAACAATCGCATAGGCGAATGATGCGTGAAGAAGATCACTAGATCTTTCTTCTAGTGGCAGTGGAAATCACTGGGTTCGGGTAGGTGCTGGGAAAGCATCAGCCTGGTGCGGCCGAAGGTTTTGGGCAGCCTTCCTTGTTGTTTGTTCCTCTTCAAATGTAGCTCCTCACCCTTCTGCTCTTGTCTGTAGCTGATGTGCTGGGTACCTGGTACCTGCAGCAAACGGTCTGTCCAGGGAGGCTTAATGAGAGAACATCAAAGGGGAAGGGTGAGCAAGCAGCTGATTCTTCAGCAGCGCTGGGCTCTCCTGAACTCCTCTTGCGTTCCCTCTTCTTGATCTTTTCTGCTTTTAAAATAATCTCTTACTGTATGTGATAGTTAAGAATTGCCTTTTCTTCTTCCATGTCTCACAATAAAATGCCAAAGAGTTGGGACTAGGTAGACATTCTGCCAGCAGCTGCTTGGAAGCAGAGTCAGCGCTTCTCGCCTGAGCAGTTCTCTTCCAATTGTGTTTCCCCTACCAGCTTCCCTCTGAAACGTCCCCTCCCTCCTCGATACAATACGGTGTTCTGAAGTTTGGTCATTTTTGTACTTCACCTGGATTTCCTTTTTATGACAATTGCAGCCCTTAAGAGCAAATTAAAGTGATTGGGCTTTTTGGTGGCTTTTATTTTTTATTACTTTGTCTTTGGAGGCATTGATTGAGACTCCCAGCTGAGACTCTAGGCATGCTTTGTGTGCCTGCTCCTACTCTTTTCTTGCCCTGATGTGTGCTTGTTGCTCTTGAATGCCTGAGCAGCACTAGAGTTGCTTTTTCCTTAGCCGGAGTTGATTACAGCGATTTTGAGACAGGAGAGTTTTTATTACCCCTCAGCCAGCCTGAGCGTAGTTCTCCCAGTGGAGCTGCTGACCTGCTTTGTATGGACTGGCTGGCAGAGGCAGCAACTGTGGGTCTTCATCCGTTGTCGTGCACCTTTTACAGATTAACCTCTGCTCTCTTCCTATGACATTATTTTCTAAGCATGTTGACAAGCTGCTTTGATAATAGGGAGTGGGTGTGTGTTAACTGGGAAAATGCTTTGGCTCACCTTCATTTACTGTATGAGCAAATTAGGCAGCTGCCTCCCTGTTGTTGTAAGTGGAATCTGGGTGAATAAAGCCGATGGTTAACTATAGGTGGCAGCAGCTTTCTAATGCTGTTATTATGTGTGCATGTTGTTCAGTTTCTCCAAAGTGGAGGTGATGCTTCATTCAGACCTCAGCTCCTGTTCTTCTTTGTTTAGCTGAAGCTTTTTTAGCTTAAGCTTTCGTAGAAAAAAACCTAGCTAGCTCAACAAGTCATTACTACTATGAGAATTTTCCACCTGCAGAACGGGATGTACTCTAATTGTCACTCTCCTTGATATTTATTAATTTGTAACTTATACCTATTTCCAGAACTACAGTGTTTAGGAAGATTTCTGGCTTGGCCCGATTTCTGGCTCCCTTCTCTGCTGTGCTCTCACAGGTTTTCTTGAACTCGGTAGAGATGTATAGCTTCCTACACCAGCAACACTAGTGTTGCGTTCTCTGTAATCATCCCTTGAACTGCCTTACTATGACAGAGCAGCAGCCTCCAAGCTGCAATCTACAGGCCCTTGGGGACCCATGTGCTACTTCAGGGGGCGGAGGGGGTCTGTTAAAAGCAACTAAGAAAAATCAATTATCTGTGGGCTTAGGCTTGCTTATAAGGTTCTACATTGGAAAATGCCTTCAGGGGTCTGTAAATTGCAAAAGGCTGAAAAACACTGAGTAATATACTGTAAAGAAAAACAAATCTGTGCACTAGGAATCACCGTTAAATCTGTCAGTATTAATGCTACAAATAGGAACATTTTGGACAGCGAAGCATAAGCACTTCTCTTAACTGTGCTGTAATACATTGGTTTGTGAGAATTGTGGCAAATGTGGTGATAGATGTTCTGCTGAAACAGAAGAAACATGCGTCTCTCTTAAATCCCTTGAATTGAAAACCAAATTAGCTTCCAGTTTTATTTGCTAGATCAGAACTTTGCACTTGTCCTCACACCTGATTTTTCTCATGCTTGCTGTAGGCTGCCTCTCAGTGTGGTGGGCAGGATTCCCCGAGCAATGTAGCACTGATGGTGAAACAGGGACTGCAGCAGGACATTTCAAAAGTCTCGTACCTGAAGCTCTCAGAAGGCATTTTGAGAAAACTAAATACTTAAGAAATGACAGTTTGTCAAAAGAGAATGATTTGCAGTATGGAAACTTTCATGGGAAGAATATCCTGTTTCCAGGAAGGAATTTCAAGTAAAACTTGAAGCTCCATTCCATGTTCAGTACTGTCACTTGAGATGTAAGACATCAGACTTCAGCTTCCTCCTTTCCCTGAATTAAGACCAGGGCTTGAACTTCATTTTTTTCCCCATACTAGGTGAGAGTCCTGGCTGATGAATTGGCAGCTCTTAGATGGGCGCTTTCTTGCTCGGTCTCTCTTGGAACAAAGTCTGAAAAGCCTCTTGGCTTCATTGAGAAGAGGGAATGGGAGAATGTATGAAATCCTGGAGTGGCATGGGATGAATAAACCATTGCCACTCACCTGTAGACATGACATGTGTTGCCATCTGGACGTCTGACTTGTGTAGGCTTTCCTTCAGTCTTCCGGCAGGTGAGCATATGCTTGTTCTGCGCAGTGCATAGGCGAATTTCCCCATAAGGACCTTGGTGTTAAATGCAGCTGCACAGCTTTTAAGATGCAGGATAACTGGTTAAAGTTTAGCTGTCATCTCTGCGTAGTACCAGTTAGGGTACCGAGAAGTTAAGTCAAAGCATTCTTGTACAGCTGAGAGAGTAATGCTTGTTGCTCCTTTCACCCCCAGTGTTACACATCCTAACTTCATCCAGCAGTCAATTAAAAAAGAAGAGTATTTGGTTTGCCAGGAGTTCAGTGTGTTCGTGCAAAAGCCCTTGAGCATTAGTCTGTGAAGCAAACCATCGGGTGGTAGACGTGTCTCTCGTGCCCTTACGCATGTACAGACTTTGCAGCTTTCCACTGACCGGGAAAAAGCAGCAGCATGTCTGACCCGTGATACTTCCAGTTGCTGCTGTTGCCTAATGAAATGCCTCAGAGCTAGAGGGATAATGTTTTGGTTTGTAGTCCAGGCTCAGAAAGTGGTGGTTGTGAGTAAGACTGAGTTCATAAGCTAATACTTCCTGTCTACTGGTAGAAATTACAGAGCCCCAACACTGCTCATTTTTTTTAGCAGTCGTCATTCCCTCTTTTTGTTTGTTTGCTGTATACTTTTGAGTGGAGACTGTAGTGGGACAGCAGATGAATGTAACCATTAAATTTTGCTGGAAATGATGAAATGAAAGTGCATATTATTCATACCTGATGCATCATTCTCCGCCTCTACCTTCCGGCCCATCACATTCCAGCTATTTCAGAGATTTAGATGCATTTATGTCAGATCTCCCATCCCAGAATACAATCTACATCCAATTATCAACCCTTAGGGATACTTAGATGTAACTTATATCTTTTCTGTCAATAAAATTATAATCATGGAATGCACAAATGTCCTACTTTGGTTTCTAAAAGCATCACGGAAAAGAATGAGATGAAATGAAAGGGCTGTTACACTGCATCTTACATGTGCTTATATGCAGAAGATTGCCAAAATCTTGAGCTGAGGTATGTGTCTCTTCTTTCTGTCTGTTGCTGACAAATACTCAGCCCTGAAAAAGCAGGTGCCTGCATAAGATCTGACAAAATTAGATGCAAAGATGAATTAGGCTTTTCCTCCATTTGTTCATGTGCCATGTCCAGGAGAATCACGAGGGCCTGAGTGCCTTGTAGAGCTCCGGTCAGGACTGTCACATACAGATTTTAAGGCCTGTCTGCACAGAAATACTCGGTTAAGTGAAACCAAGTTAATGAAAGAGTTGAATTTCAGATATTAGACCTCACGAAACCCCTTCAACACTTTCCTCGAGAAATAAATTGCTCTGAGTTCTCATTAGCTTGCTCAGACCCCTTTTACTTCTGACTGAAAACATCTGTACAGGGGTTCCTTAGTTAATGCACCTTAAACTTATACCTGTACTTAATTTGGCTTAACTTGCTTAGTTTCCCTTAATTGCTGATATACCCTAAGTGAAACAAGCCATATTTAATTAGCTCAGCAGAGTCTGGAGAGCAGTAGTCACTCTTTATCAGATAAAAGTCCTGTTCTGCCTTTCAGGCAGGCATGGTTTTACCTGTGCTCATGAAACAATCATCTCTGATTGTAAAGAAAGAATTTCATCTCCTTAAGAAAACTGCACAGCACTTGAAATTAAAGGAGTAAGGGGAAAGGAGAATGTATTCTGTGTGCAGCTTATTCTGTAATAGTCTGCTCCATATGGTTTTGCACCTTCATTTAAACTTTCTGGTGTTGACTACTGTCAGAAGAGAAGGCTAGATGATCTCTCGCTGATGCAGGAACATGGGAATTTCCATGCTCTGAGCTAAGCCCTGGGCAGGGCCACAACAGGGCTAACAGCATCTCTTTCAGCCAGTGCATAAACAGAACTTCATTTTCTAATACTTCTAACCCAAACACTTCAACAGCCAAAAATACTCATTCAAAATACTGGTATCTTGCAATTTCTATTTTATTTGTCAGTTTTTAAGCTGGAGTCTTACCTGTGTGCCAAGGAAATGGGAAGAGGAGGACATCCTAAACTGCAGGAGTATCTGAAGGCACAATGACTTGGTTAAGGATTTGGTGATCACTACCAGTAAAAGGAAAACACATGGGCTGAGTTAAAAAAAAAAAAGGGGGGGGGGGGGCAACCAAACACAAAGTTCTATTTCCCTGGAAAGTGATGAAGGTTTGGACACCCCCCCTCTCCGGGAGGAAAGCTTTCTTGTCCATGTATCAACTTAACAGCTCATACCTTGCCACAGCTGAAAGGAGGTGATTAACAGTTGCTCTACTGTGTAATATCCAGGAGAAATATTTACCTAGATTCAGAAACATACTGGGCTATCGGTGGGTTTGTGCAGTAGGTTGTACATAGGCTGAATGGAATAGATGGGATTTTAGGAGGGATCAGGAGCATAAATCTGGTGGTTAATATTTTAGGAGCATAGAGTTTAATGGGCAGTCAGATTTTCAATTCAGTTCTCCCATGGATTATATTCACCAGAAATTATGCTGAGAGATACCATGGTGAGCATCTGTAAAACTCGGACTTCTATTTGATACAATCAACAAAGTTGCAAGGATTTAACAGTACTGAATTTCATCCCTGTCTGTTACACCTTAAAGGGTTTGTTATCAGTAAACCAGGTACAGGTTAGGATGGGACAAAGGAAGTTTTAAAATGAGGAGACTTCCATCTTTTTTTTCCAAATTGCCCTGTTGCTGTACACCATTGCCATAGTGAGGTGGAGGACCTATCACTGTCAAAAACTGTGTGTGTATCCTTCCAATTATCACTATACACTCTTTCAAGCTACTGCTATTACTAAAATCACCAGCATTTCTGTAAGATGAAGAACAGTTGTGTGTTTACTTAAAACTTCCTTGCAAAAATTGTTTTCCCTGGTCTCTGTACGCATGCACCTGCATGCATGTCTGCACACTGGTATACTATATAAAATAACTGGCTGCTTTGGAAGGGTACTGTTTTTTACCCCTTTTCCTTTCTATGACTCTAATTTACAGTGTCCTATGGGCTGTTTGTGCTTGAGTAGATGACTGCAATATAATTTCAGGAAGAAAACAAATGAGACTTGGAAGCAGCAAAACAGGTCCGGTTGCAGGAGGATGGGTAACAAAGGAAATGTGCTGAAAAAATGCCTCCTGCTTTCCGCCTTTGGAGGGCTATATAATTTATAGCTGTTCTCTGCAAAGTGTCTGAGGCAGTGCCAGGTGGTGAGGAGTTAAATTAACCCCTGTGGTGTGTAGTTATCGGCAGAGGCCAGACCTGTGGATCGATACCTCGGTGCAGTGAGTCACCGTATCAACTGGGGAAAGTGAATCTGTAAGCTCCTTATTTCTCCATTCTTTTAATCGCAGGGCTGTGTCTGGCAGTGATGAAGATGGAGCAGACGCAAATGTCTGATGCTTGAAGCTCTTTGATTTCTGAGTTGATGGGGTGAAGCCAATGAAAAGCTGAGAGACTCGGAGCTGATGGTGTATTGCCTTTTTCCAAGTCTCCTCAGTCTCCATTCTCCTTTTTCTTCCCTCCTTCCTCACAGATCTGGTTACACTTAGTCTGTGTTTTGCTTGACCGACACAGATAATTTCTAGCATCACTAGTTAAGCCTATTTTTTACTATTATTAATAATAAAGGCTGTTTTAGTCTCGCTTAAATGGATTAGCCTTGCTCCTGCCTGCTTTTTTGATTGTTTTTGCTGCTGGGGGCTCACTCTTCCGATGAGAGTTCTTGCAGATAGAGTTATTGCCAAGCTGGTCCATCACTGAGGCATACCTAATATGGATCAGACCAGAGGCCGGTGTAATTGGGTTTTCAGAGAGCTACCGCACCAGAAGAACGTGTCTCACTCACAAGAATGAGAGTTTTTGTTGGAGCTATGGAAGGTACTGCACAGCTGCCGAGTCAGCCGCCTCCGTTCACATGCCCTCAAAGCTTGTGGGCGCACCCATTTTCTGCATGCAACCCCCTGAATTCGTGCCTGTTGACAGCTGAGTCTTCATGCTTCCCTGATGCCTGTGTGTGTATTCCAAATCTATTACCACCCCCTCCACCTCCCTCTTAAAAAAAAAAAAAAAAAAAAAATCAGTTTTTTTTTCTAAGCTCAGAGTTATCCATTAATTGCCCATGTAGAGTGCACTGGTAAATCAAGTAACACGTTGTTCTTTCCGAGCTGCACCCACTCTCTAGGACTGGAAGACTGTCAGTTGTAGCCATCGCATAACAAAAATAAACGGGATCAAACAACTGCAACGAGTTTCTTATAAAGCCAAGTGTAACATGCCCATAAAAACCACTCCCCTTCCTTCCTCTCACAATCAGTGAAATTTTTGCCTTTTGAACGATGACAGGGGTCACTGGCCTTAAAACTAGTTGTCCCTCAGTCAAGACTTGAAGCAGTTACAAGATAAGCTAGCCTTTTAGTTGGACAATAGCAGCTGTGGATGGGCACCTTGGATGATGGGTTTCCTGATTAATGAAGGCTGAATTTACAGTGGCTCCACAGCTTAAGAGCTGAGCTTCTGGCTGCTGTTCTAAATCTTCTCCTGTCCCTCAGCTTATGTTGTAACTTCTAACCTCTCTTTCTAGTTCAGTTCCTGTCCTTTGTTCTGCATCCAGTTGCAGACATTGATCCTAACCACTGGGCATGACTGTTCGTGTCCTGGTCTCTTAAAAAAATCATCTGAGCCAGACTGAGCTTTCGGGGTTTCCTACTGCTTCATTCTCAACCCATTGTCATCCTCTCCCAGCTGTGGAGAGTAAATACATATGGGCAGATTTCTGCATTGCTGTTCCTAGCACAGCCAGGGACATTCCTGCATAACAATGGGAGGTGTTACTTATCTTTGTGTACTGACTGTGTTGTCCAAACCGTTGTCCCCATCTGTCTTCTCCCCAGTTTTCTTGCACGTGGTCAATTCTTTATCCCTCAGCTCTCTTCCCCTTTATTCATATATGAAGGCACATTTTTAATGCTTACTTTAATTCAGGTCAAATTAAAAATGACTCTTATGCTGAAATAAGAATGTCTAGAGAGGATTTTCACCCCTTATTGGGCAAATCATTAGAAAGGCCTTCACTAGACAAGTACATGTTGGTTTTAGATATTTTGATTGGAAAATGTCTGTGTGAGCTTGAACACAAATAACCATTTTAATTCTTACAACTTTTACTTCAGTGCAAGTTTGTTTGTGGTCCCAAGACACTGGGCGAGGCTCATGTGAAAGACTCTCGGGGTGAGTTTTTGGGTCTTTGAGCTCTGATGACAACACCGTGCTTCATCTCAGCCATAACAGAAAAGTAACTGTGATCATAAGAATTGTGTCAGCCGCAGGCGAAGGGCTAATGTTGCAGCAGAACTGCATTAAAGACGCTTTCTTTGGCTCACTGGCACTTGAGGAGGGATTGTAAACAAGCCACTGCGAGGAAGCCAGTGCGCAAACAGGTAGACAGTAGCTGATATTGTCTGGATCCTGCAGATGGGAAGTTAGTGGCTTTGCTGCTGTACTTCTGACTTGGCATTCGTTATGCTTTGTGCATCAGCACAAAGATCCTCGCAGAGGAGGAGCAACTGAGATTGAAAAGGTATTGATATGAAATAACAGGGAGCAGAATCAGGTGCAGAAAAGGGGCAGGAAGGATCAGTGTTCCCTTTCTTCATCCCAGCATGATTTGTGTGGAGAACTGTCAGGAGAGTTGTGAATGAGTTTTCCACAGACTGACTCCACTGCCTAGGTGAGGTCACTGGGCTTTTGAAATATTTGAGGTAGTGGTTTTATACGAGTGACTACCTCAACACAAACAGGAATAAAGCAATCTTGTATAGTCTTGGGCATACAGTGGCCACTTTGTTCAGCCTTCACTGCTCACAGTGAAATGACTCGGCTTGTTAAATTGGAGGCTTTGCCTCCCTCCGTGGTCATCTACCCCCATGTGAAGTCTGCCTGAGTCTGCATTGCAGATACTCTGTGCTTCTCCTCTTCCAGAACTGAATTTATATTTTCAGTTCTTAGAGTGAAAGTATTGAAGCTGTAGTGAGACTTTTCTGATTCCGGGTATTTGTTTTCTTGGTTTAACCCTGACCCTGCCAGCACGTGATCCAATACAAGTGACTGAGGGGAAACTCCCTGCACCCCAGTTGATGCAGAAGGAGCCAGCAGCTGGGAAGCTTGCTGAAACCGGATGCCTTGTGGTACCAGTGCCACGGTTACAGTTGTATGCTGAAGGGAGTTTTAACTGGGGTGGATTTTTTCCCTTCTGAAAGAAGGTGACTAGCCAGGGACAGATTACACACAGATTTAGTTCTTGTGTTCTCAAATGTTTCTCGGTAATTGTTGTTTGGCTTTTTCTTTATAGAAGTTTAATATGAAGTAACTGAGTTTGGGTAAAGGCTGAATTATGTATTTCTTTGCAGTCCTGATTTTCATTATTGACCAGAGAATTTAAAGAGACATTGCCCATGTCTGTGAGGATCCCTCAGAAGTACATCTTGAGTAAATTGGCCACGGTGTGTGTGTATATATATATATATTTTTTTTTTTAATGCTGGATTTAGGATCATCTTTTCTTTGCGCATTGTATATAAGCCTAAGTGCTGGAGGGTTGGAAACGGACAAGATTGAATGGGTCAATTGTATGAATTGGCAAACACAAGATTTTCTCCTTCACACACTATGCTTCTCTGTTAAATGTTCTGCTGTAACAAAGAAAGATGAAATGTGTGGTCTGTATGGTGTATGAAAGCTTTCTCAGAGGCTAAGGACTTCAAATAAGTAAAAAGCAGAAGTTTCAAGTACAGACCTTACTTGTGAAGCAGAATGACGCTACACACGCATCTAACGCAAGCCTGCAAAAGCAAGGAAATGAAAAGCCGGGTCCTTGTTAGGTGGTTAAATAGTAGCTTTCCAATAGTGGATCGGAGCCCTTTGCCATCACCGTACTCCTGGTGGATTATACTGGCACCGGGATACAGTCACTGAATCCAACTGCTTCAAAACAGGTTTGGGGTTTTTTTCTTTCTTTGTAACAGGAACAAAAAGGGGGAAACCCCATCTTTTGCCAACTCTTTCATGCAAAGAACTGCCTGAAAGTTTCAAACGTTGCTGTCATTTTCCCCTCTTTCTTATCTCTCCCTTCCTGCTTCATATTTGATTTGCAGAGAGACAGGGTCAGTCAGACCCATCGCTTCCCCCCAAGAAATATTGGTATCTTTCTGCAGTGCAGAGGTGAGCTGCTTGAGCAAGGGGAACGCTGTGGCCCCAGGTCTGCACACCCATTTCTGTCTTGTCAGCGAGCTCCAAGAGGAGGGCATTGGTCACACTTCTGCCAGAAATACATGCTTTTTCCCTTGTGGACCTTGCCCTGAATCACCAAAACAGCTCCGCATTGCCCTAGACCTGCCTCAGAAGGACACCACCACACTTTGGAGCAAGGCCACAGTCTTGCTGGCTATATGGGAGCCGAGTTTCCCACTGCTGAAGTATAGCTGCCTCTCAAGGAACATAGTGTTGTCATAAAACAACTGCTATTCGACAAAACTACTTGTGCTAATGGTGAAAGGTTGCATTTCAGCATAGTATTAGTATTTCTTCCCAAACATGAAATGTAAGTGCAGCCTATATATCTCCTGGGTACTGATGAGAGAATAACTCACATGGACTAACTTTCTGCACTGAAGAACGCTGGCAATGGGCTGTGAAATAAAGGCGGTTTTGGGGTTGTGCAGCTCAAAGTAATGTATTTCATAGTAGGACGCAGTGTCTCTGGGAGTTGTACAGCATTGCGTGAACCAGAGGTATTTCATGGACACGTTGTGGGCAGCATCATACCTTCCACATCATGCACCGTTCTCGTGCTTTGAGTATTTGATAATTTGAGATGACTTATCTGCAGTTGGCGTTGTTTTGTTGGCAGCCTACATCAGGCATCTTGTCAGAGAGCAGATGTTCTTCTCTCCCCTCCCCATCCTGTCCCAACCCACTTGCATGTCAACCGCAGTGTACTGTTGTCTTACCAGTCATCTTGGAGAAGGGGTGGTTTGAATTATTTCACCAGGAGTGTTGTGCCTGCTACAGTTTTCAGTGAGAAAAATGTTCATAATTCCCTCATAGATCGAAAAAGCTGCCGCCTTCTTTGTGATGTCCAGTAGCAGCAAGACACTTCAGGTTATATTTTCTTACCCTTCCACCTCAGAGACTGGCTGTCTAATTTGCTGAGGTGTGTAAAAAGACAAGGTGATCACCATGTGCCTGCATCGTTCTCCTCTGACTGTGTTTCCATTCCTTGTGGTCTTCTAAGGATTGAATTTGCACACAGCTCAGCGTGCACGTTATTTCCTGCTTCCCGCAGATGTGAGCCCAGCAGAATAATACGTAGGACCCAGGTGTCTGGATACCCCGGTAACAGGACCTAGATGGGCAGGTTGTATGCTGGATGTCCCAAAATCTCACATTTTCACATAGCTGATCCAGTAATTTGTGAAATGCCCATGACTCCTGAGTCTGTGAGATGTGAGCTTTATGGGGTGATAGTGTTCACCAGAGAATAGCTTACAAAAGGATGAGAGCTTTCTCTGAGAGAAAACATGGGAAAAGGAGCATGTGCAGTATATTATCACGCTCAGTAGGAACACAGATTTTCTGGAAATTTGAGCTAAGTAGAGCTAGAAATCAGTTGTGTTAAGTCATCCAAACAGGGCTATGCCACCTGGTTGGGGATCTTATGACAAGCTGAGCCACGTGGTTTTTTTTAACTCATCACAAGAATCAGGACTTACACTTTAATAAATAACTTGCTAATGGCTTCATTTTGATTAAAGGTGTTTCTTTTGCCATCTTTGAGGTCAGCAGGGGCTAGGAAGAAAAAGGCACAAAATGGATGGACTTGGAGCAGTAGATTGAGTCAAACATAACATAGGTAGGTAGCGTGCCACATTTAGATCAGGGTATGCTTAAGTCGTAGACTGCGGCAGTCCCTCTATTGCCAGTTCTAGGCTTCTCTTGAACATACGGCCAGATAATCAGTTAATGCCGGCAGAGAGCTTAAAGCCTGACTTGAGGGCTGAGCACTGTGATGAGGCTGGTATGCATCATGCTGTCTGCTGGTATGAAGACATTATGGTGTAGAGTACAGTGATCCCAATTACTCCTCCTCCCTTGTTGCCCTACTTCTGAAATGAAAGGCTGCTGCTCTAACCCACAGTTCACTCTGATTCTTCTCCATGTGGATTTCGGGGCATTCACGTATAATTGTAACGTAAGGTTTTATCTCATGCCAGGACCTGCATTATCTTGCTCTCATGAGCATCACCGTTGAAAACCACCAGTTGGACCATGATCTACGCAAAAGCTCAGCAGGCAGTGGCACTCCTGCCACTCTGTTCAGGCAAGCCCAGGCAGCACACAGGCGGGAATGTCATCCGCCATCAACATCTTCATTCTTGTTTCTTGTGATGCTGTTGATAGGGGGGCTACACAGCAACAATGAATATCTCAGGAAAAACAGAAGTTTTTAGACAAGCTGTCAGCAGAATGATAGAGGTTTGACTCACCTGGTGCTCAAATGGCTTGTCCCACTTCCCTAGCACCTCAAGAATTTCCTTGCTTTGTAATATGAGATAGCTGGGCTTGAAGTTAATCCCAGGGTTTGGGGCTTTGAGGGCTTTTGGTTCCCCTGGCAAACTTGTGAGGAAAGATTCTTCAGAAATATTGCCCATTGGCTGTCACTCGGTAGAAACTGTAACAGTTGGTGATGGTAATAGCATTGGTTTGAAACTAGCAGGGAAACGTATGTCTAGCTTATGGACATCTAAAATCTATGGAGTGATGGAGCTGAGGAACATGAGATGTTCAACTAGCTTTTGAGTTGAGGGCTCCGAGTTCAGGTTTTACAGCATCAAGCTGTCTTGGAATTTGGCTGCAGTAAGCAGTTAGTGCTTCAATAGAGAAATTTCCAGCTAATCTCTTTTCCTGCATTTGCCGGGCAGACTGCACTGAGTCAGCTCAGCCTGGTCCCCACTGTGCAGCGGCTGCAGCCAGTCTCACTCCATCACTTTTAATGAAACTGAGTCTCTGTGGTTTTCACTAATTTACTCATACGCAAGAGAAATGAGGAAGTATTTTCCTGTCTCTCTCCGATAATGAGATATGAAAGAGCTTCATGGCCAGTAAGCACCCTGGAGGGACCTGAGTTTGTCAAAACGTGCAAGGCGTCTTCATCAAAGTAACAAAATGATTTTCTTTCCCCTTACTCTATGAAGTGAAAATTCACATGACAACAGCCAGAAACGTGCCCAGTTTTGCTTAGACAATGGAATTGACTTTGAAAAAACGAACGTGTGGCAAAACTGATAACATCTTTTGCATCAGTATTTTTCAAAGGTGTATCATGCCATAAGAAATGGTTGCCTGAGGCAGACTTTAATGGGGGGCTTTCGCTGTAGTCTGGCTTGGTGTCTGCACTGTGAACCCCCACTTGCACAATAGAGTGTGTTGCTCTCAGGGCACAGCATGGGCAATAAACATGTTTCCTTCAAGGCATGTGTTGAATTTTGTTTACCAAGAATTCCCATTTCTGTTTGCTGCCAGCCTCAAATGTACTTTGTATACATCAGAAGGACAGAGATAAGAGTTTACAGAAGATTAAACAGGTGCAAACACATTAAGAGAGACAGTAAGGGATGCAAATTGTTAAACAACAATATTAAAGTCCACTTTAGATGTCTTCAGGGCTTTGCAGTACCCAAGCTTAATAAAATTAACCAACTATTGCAGCTTAGCTCTTGTGCTTAGCATTGTGATCAGAAGCAATCAATAGGAAATCCAGCCTTATATGGTATGGTTTTGGGGTACAAATTGTAGGTTCCGCTCTGAAGTGGAGAACAACTTCCCAGGAATGTTGTCAGCCATGCAATTTCAACAAGGTAGCTTGTCGTAGTGCTCCTTAATGCACTCCTGTACTTCAAACCTTTTTAAAATGCAGTCCCTTTGAAAGGAAGAGTAAATAATTTGAACTGTTACTCCAGTTTCATATGTAAAAACAGAAGTGCTTGTAGGAAATATAGACCTTGAAAAGTGAGCTGAACACTTGTTAATCCAAGGATTAATTAGCTGGCCAAGAGAGAATTATCGCCCTATAAACCTCCCATTGAAATCTGAAGGGGTACAAATATTTTTTTTGCTGTTTCATTTGAACATATGGTTATTCAGTGGTGACAAATATTCACTGAATCTACTATTTAAACAATATTGCATATTAATTGAATATTGTGTCTGTAGCGTGCAATTTGAGTGTTACTCGGTAGTCCCCTCTCTAGTACTCACTACTTGACTTGATTTCAGCATTTCCTGGGCTCTTAAGCATTTGTTGTGTATTGATTCCCATGGAGTTCTCAACTTTTCTCCCCCCCGGGGAGCCTGCGCATGTTTGACTGTGGGGAAAAGGGGAATATCTTGGTGCTGAGGTCTTTTTGTTCTGGATGTATGCTAGATACTGGGTGTGACACTGTTTCAGATTTGTCTGATTTTTGTGATTTTTATTGCTTGTATCAGGTGGAACCTGGAGGCTCCAAGACATTCAGGAGCCTGTTGTGGTGCGTGCTTTGCGCACTCATGACAAGACACAGTTTCTGGTCCAAAGAGCTTGTCTGTTTCTAAGATGAAACACATCAATTGAACGCAACAAGGAAGCAGAGGAAAAATTAAGATAATCATGACAGAAACGCCTCAATATGTGGATTGTCTTCCTGCATCTTTTCCCAGTTCAAAATCTACTTTTTATATGACTAAACTATTAATAACATTCAACCCTGTTAGCAAAGAGGAGACTGTCTCCAATGCCGCCTTCTGTACGTGCAACGATTAGCGTCACAGCAATTAGTGTCCTGCAGTCTGTGGCTTGTCCCTCTAGAATGGAGTGTACAGCATGAGCTCTTCTGAGGAGAGCTGAGTAACGTCAGGTAACATGAAGGAAGCTCCATTGCTCCTGCAGTTTATTAGTTTTCATCTTAATCTAACTTCATCCTAAAAAGCAGGTCTGAGGAAGCAGCTGCTTTGAGGCCGTTCGGGCTCTTGTGTGCTGAGTTGTGGGTGCCAGCACACTCCCTGGCCCGTGGCCTTTGCGAGGGATGGCTGAACAGCAGGAGGATCTACTGAAACAACCCCCCCACCAGTGCAGAAGGATCCCTGCTGTTGCTGAAGGCAACTCTAAGGAAAGATGGGCTGGCACATATCTATGACCACCTTCTGGAAGGAGCCAAGTGTGGTGGAGGCATTTGGCCTGCGTTGGCAGCCGGACTCTCCCTGGACACCTGTGCCCTATCAGTACACATTGGACTGAACAGACTCACAGCTGGCAACCTTTAAGAAGTGGTTTCTGAGGTTGTATTTTGCTCCCAGCGGATTCTGAGCAATAGACCCGTCATGTGCGATACCTGTTGCAAAGCCGTGTCAGCGTGAGTTTGAATTTCAGGCGTTCCGGTGTTCTACACATCTCTAATTCATCTCTCCCTGTAAGGAAAAGTTTGCACACTTCCTGTGCCGAGTGAAGTTCTGTGTTAATAAGAGCATGAAATACATCTCACCTATAGAGACAGAAATTCCTCCAGGTAAATATTCCCGTCATAAGAATGCGTTACATGGAGCAGAAGCTCCAAACAGTTTCCACTGCTGTGGGTCCTTTACCAGCAGAAAGAATGATTCTAAAAATCTATTTAAAATTAACAAAAAGAATCATTAAGCAGAGTAAGATTTTTAAAAATGCACTTTCAAGCTGGGAAACCACCTCATTTAGTATAATGAGTGAGCAGATCCTTGGGCCCTGAAGAAGCAAATTGAAACAAAATGGCTCCAGCACTGACTTGCATAATGATGGACTGAGCACGTGTCCTGGCATGTAATGATCCCATCTTTCCACGGGGCTTCAGAAAACAACGTTTATTGTGACAGAAGGCTCTGGCCGGACACTGTTTCCAGCAGGAAAAAGAAAAAGGCTGCTAACAGTATGAATATGGAGTGGAAGAAGAGGAGGAGAAAAGTTAGCGAAGTTTAAGGTCACAGCATTGGAGAGAGAATAGAGATAATGCTCACAGAAGTAGAGTGGGAGGCAGAAAAAGGGGAAGGGTTCAAGGGACAGCACATTTGGGAGGAAGGATGAGTTGGGGCAGTTGAGAGATGCTTCCAAAGAGTGACAGTTAACTGGGTTAAAAATGAGCAATCCCTAGTGCGATAACCAACCCTCACATGATCCCTTGCCAGTCCTAAAAGCTTCTTTCCATCTCCTCTTTCTAAAGCAACACAAGGGTGTTTTGAGAGAGAAGGAACTGACCTGCCAAAAACGTAGTGGTGCAGCACCGACAGCAGCAGTGCACCCAGCAGGCGCACGTACTTGTACCAGCCCCTCGCTCTTCTGCCTTTCCTGCGTAGTGAAGGGTTTCTTAAGTGGGAGGAAGAGTAGGCCAGTGTCATCCTTGGCCTTTCTGCTGAAATGTCAGCTACAGATAAGAGTGTTGAATGACCACGTGAGTAATGAGATGTGGATTCCATCTCCTGAGAACTGGACTGGATCTCTCAACTGCTATTTCAAATTTTCTGTGCTATTTCATAGAAGTCGCTGGGCAGCTGTGAAACATAAATGGAGCAGTGGATCTCAGCTGACGGACGCTAGGATTTTCCACTGCCACCCCCAAAGTCCTTGGAGGTCTTTGTAAGTTCTAACTGCTGCTTAGTCTGGTCTGACTAATTATGTTTAGTGGGTCACTGTGCTGAATATTGCCCTGCAGCAAAATCACTTGTCCACTTTGCAGGTACAGTCTGGAGAGTGGAAGATCTTTAATGACCCACTTTGTGAGGGAGGCAGTGGGATTGCGTGCTCCAGAACATCAGTCAACTGGGCCCAAATAAAGTATTGTTCACAGCGTAGGTAATTTGAAGCTAGATTATTACCTTTAGAATAACATCAGGAAAAGTGCAACTGTCCTCATCTGTGCTAGCTAAGAATTCAGGAAAAGCACGGGACTGATGTAGCAACTGCATGCATACTCATCAAAACTTGGCGGTCCCAGTGGATCGAGGCTGTGCACTGTCTGTTCTGCATGCAGCCTGCCTGCTGCCTGATCCGTCATCCGTTCCCTTTCATCTATCATTGTGCATGGGAAGCAGGGAGCCTCTTTGCTTCTCTCTGTGGCTTCTGTCATTTTTTTATTATTGCACACTGTCAAAATGTTGTCTCTCCCCACACTCCCTTTTGCCTGTCTCCTTTTGGAATTTGTGCTGAAAGATGAAAGCAGAACCATCTTTCTTGGCTACTAAAAAGGCAGAAGGTTCATTCTGACGTGTGCGTGGCCTGTGGAGACACAGAGATCACACTGGGGATGAAGAAGAGAGTATTAGGGTGGAGAGAAGCCATCTGTTTCTCTGGCTAGAGCATAGCCTACCTTCTCGTGGGCTCTGGGAGGTTTACATGCTGAAAGAGTTCCTATCATCTTGTTTACCTAAACCTCTACTCTGCCACTCGAATGCGTCTGTGATCCAGTCCAGCACAACACACCAGGCAACGCATCAACCTCATCTGTAGATAAGGACACACGGATCTGTGTTTCATACTCCTGCAAATCTCCGCTGACCGCAAGACTGTCCTGCCCCCTAGCTAAAGCCTTTCCTGGGAAGGCAGGCACACACGAGTGTCTGTCCCTGCATTTGCACTGCATGCGACATTTAGAGACAGCTCTTTCTTTCCAGAGTTTTGTTCTGAGGCAGAGACTCCTTCAAAATCACTCAAAGAGGAGGAGGGCTGTGGGAGCAGGCTGATGTTGGCATTTGGGTGAGGGCCCCTGGAAGAACCGACAGGCTCTTTAGCTGTCTGAGGGTAATGCTAGGAACTGCAAGGGAAACTGTGGTCTCTTGAAATACAGGTCTTTCCGGCAACTTTGCAAATTAACAAGATTTTGAGTGGGGAGTTTCTTCACCTCTGATCCAAAATGAAATTTGTGTCCCCTCATGAGTGTCACCATCCCTGCTGCCCTGAGCAAGAGCTGTGTTGATGAAGAACTTCTTAAGAAACAAAATCCTCTAACGTGACCTTTGAAATCTGGCCATGCTCCCTCGCTCTTCTTCTTCTTCTTTTTTTTTTTTTTCTTTTTCTTTACTCTCTGCTTGTTTATATTTTCAGTAATTGTTAGAAAACTTGTGTCCCTCCATGCTTAAATACCTTAAGGCTGGGCTGTGATGGAAAAGACTGAAAACCATTAGGGCCACATCGATGTTGCAAAGCACCTGAATGTAGTACATACAGTTTTAGCTTTTCAGCACTCTTCTACCACCAAGAGCTTTGGTACTGGAGAGGGATATGTAACCGTGGCTTCAGATTTAAGGATATTGCCAGAACGCCAGTGTTACTATTCGGGATGCCTCATGCCTCTCCATCCGAACCACCATCCTAAATCTGGTTGGATCCTGAGGTCCTCTCAGACATTCAAGTCTCATTTCAAAGAAGCTGAGCTGTCCAGACCTGGCGCTCTGGATGGATTTCAGCACGTGTGGTTCTGACAGCATCTCTCTGCAGTTTCAGCTGGATTCTCTCATCTTTGCTTCCTTTCTTAAATGTTTGTGTAATGGTGTTATGTCTGTTCCCTCACACATCAGAGACCACTGGAATTTAGGGTTTATAAATTGCCTTATTTTGGGGGGGGTACTGACTGTATTCAGTGCTGTTCAGATTTTGTCATTTGAGTGTCTTCAGAAGGCTATTACATTTGCATTTGGGTTTTTTGTAGTAAGTTCTTAGTTACTCCAGTACTGTTAGCATAAGTCACAGAAAGTATTGATGTCCCACAGGTTTGCTGCAGCCTTAGGAAGAGAAAAACCACCCTGTTTTGTACCATCCCCTCATACATGTCCCAGCAGTTCAGCTGCAGTGCAAGCTGTTGGCGGCCCACAGTGTGATCCCAGGTCAGCCCCAACACTGACCTCCTGCAAACAGGATTGCTGGCAGCCGGCGTAGCAGGGCAGGATTAGAAGAGGAGGTGTGGATTATGTGAGTACAATCTCACATAATGGGTAAGAGTGAGGAAATGGAGTCTGCCTGAGCTTGGACGAAGGACTGAGCAGTTCCAAACCAGGAGTTTTTCCTGCTTCCTTAGCAGGTATGGGACTTCAGTTATTCTGTAGTCACAGTCCTGGCTCCCATTTAAAGACGGTGAGCTATTCTGTCTAATATCTTTGCTATTTGGGAAATCGAAGGTTTATCACTGTCCTTGAAAATAAGAATTAATGCAGTTGCTTCTATAGTGCCAATTAAATCCTCCGTTTAATTCTGGGAGCCAGCTGGAGATGTTTGTGACTGAGACTTTAGATGTAGTCATCTTAATGCATCTATCTTAGTTTCTGTTTTCCCTCTCGCTGGTGCCTTATATCCCAGGACAGCTGCTTCTGAGGACATTAGCATTTTCTAATCCCCCACATTCACGGCTGCCTTCTTCAACCCCTCTCTTTGATCTCAGACTGAAAATTCCATTTAGTTGTCTAAATATCATGAAGCCTAGGGTGGTCTCATCCTTACATATGGAAGTGAACAGTTAAGAGTACGTTTAAAACTGCCCAACTGAATAGAAGGTTAATGCTGGTTGTTAGAGGGTTACTGTTCCTTCTAGCAAATCATATTTTATGTGCAGGGTAACAGTTAGGGATGAGAGTTGTTTGTTAGTCTAAGATTTCTAGATGTTGTCTGATGCTTCTCGTAAGCTTGCTGTTCCACACAAGGCTTCTGATGTGATTGCTGTCCTGGGATCTGCCCTTGACCTGCATTGGTAGTCTTGTCAAGCTTTTAGGAAAGTCTTTGGCCAGTGATGGGGTGAGGAGAACTACTAGTGCTTGGGTTTCTTCATTTAATGCAGATTCTGTTTTTTCCTGCTGCTGGAGCATCTTTCCTGCTTCTTGCCACAGCTGCAGGCCAGGCACAATGAGCGAAGGCTAGTATCCAGGCAGCAGTGTCAGATTCAAATCAAGGGCTCTGATTCATAGAATCATAGAATCGTTCTGGTTGGAAGAGACCTCCAAGATCATTGAGTCCAACCATTAACCTAGCGCTACCAAGTCCACCACTAAATCATATCCCTTAGCGCCACATCTAAACGTCTTTTGAATACCTCCAGGGATGGTGACTCCACCACCTCCCTCGGCAGCCTGTTCCAATGCCCGACAACCCTTTCGGTGAAGAAATTTTTACGAATATCCAATCTAAACCTCCCCTGGCGCAACTTGAGGCCATTTCCTCTTGTCCTGAATGATCATGATCAAGCTCGTCTGTGTCCACCAAACTGGAATAGCTTCTTATATGTGTATTCTTATCCAACATGAGGTCATTTGATTGATTTCACTTTCCAGTGAAAGGATTAGTGGATTTGTACTACCTTACTTTGCTTTTCCCACTGATAACCACCACCCCAAAGCAGAACTCGGTAGTTTCTGAATAGCTGCACAAACCACAGTACCTTGTGAGTCTGTAATACCGTATGTGTACGAATCTTGAAACTGCAATGACCAAACGATAATTTAGCAAATGAGGGTGATTTTTTTTTTCCTTTCTTTCTAAGTTAATCTCTATTTAAAACTTAGTGAGCTTTTTCTGACTGTAGCTTTGAAAAGCTTTGCAGACTTAGCCGACTGTTACTGTATTCAGAAATATCATTACGATGACAGCTAATTCCTTGAGCAACACGATTTTCATCTGGCTGCTTGCTCTTCTTGCAGAACTCCAAGGTGATCCGTGGCCGTGAGTGCAGATGCCCGCCTGATCAGTCACGCTTTCCAAAGAACCCATCCAGGACTGGATGGACGAACTGAATGCCCTTTATTTAGCACTTTGCGTAGCAATAGAAAAAATGAATAAAAGGAAAGCTGGTCTCTGCATGTTCTCTGGCAGTCAGCTAAGCCAGAGTAGCCTGCGCTGTCAACACACATCACGGAGCAGGGAGAAGTTAGCTCTCTCTAATCACTTTACTAGTGTTCAGGCTTCCACTTTTCACTTAGACTTGACTCATTGGAGTACTTGTCAGCTGGCCTAGCTGGCTTGTCGTGTTATCCGTGTGTCTCTTCGACCATTCTGTCTCCTTTGCATGAATGACAGCTCTTTAATTAGGATATTATAGGAGGATGGACCTGGCAGCAGGTCTCTGTTATCACCACCCATTCTTGAGACGAACAGCTACATTGCCATATTTCCCAAGAGCTCGTGTAACAGGAGCTAACTTTACCAATGAGAATTTTTTTTTTGATGAAGAAAACTATTTTTCCTTTTTTCTTTTATTCCACCCCCCCCCCCCCCCCCCCCCGGGAGATGTCGTATTAAAATATTCAGCTGTCTGTCTCATTTCTTAACATGCAATTTGTCAGGAAGTGCGTTTACATTAAATTCTTGATAATTAGCATACTTGGACTTTGATAGACATTATTCTTTTTTGCGACAATATTTTTTTTCTTAGCTCATTATCTGCACGCAACATCAGTCAGCTAAATTCCTGTCTATCAGACATCTCTATCTTGGCTCATTTTTAACCAGTTTGAGGTCCATAAGTATTGAAATGAATTACTGTACTGGATCTCAGGTTTACATGGGTCACAGGTGAAATGAGTTGGGAACTCTGCCTAGAACATGCTAATTGCTTTCTCCTTCTATGCTACCTGTTTTGAAATTACTTTTCCCTGTTTTCTATGCTACAAAGGGGAGCAGGAGTTCAGGCCAGGTCAGCAGTGGGGTGGTATCTAGAGAGCCCTAATCCTTTAAAACAAGGTATTTAGTATTCAGTCCCCCCTTCAGAAGGGACTGGCAGGACTTAAGGCAGCTTCTCTATGTACGTTATGCTTAGTTCTAGCTAGGCTTATTGAGCTCGTCACCATCACAGGCAGTGGATTCAACTAATTTTTTATTATTCATCACAATGTGTTCTTTGACTAAATTGAGTTTTCCATTGCTATTGCAGCTGCTTTCTCAAAAGAGCTGGTTATAAATGCATAGCTCTTTTTCTGAACATACTGCTTAAGAAGCACATGGACATGGCTGTATTAACATAAAAATCTCTTCTTGCTTAGTTACTCATCCACTGGCCTTTTCTCCCGTGGGTGGCTGTTGTAAAAGAGCTCTTGGAAGTGCAAACACTGCTGCAAGTTCTCAAGTACTTCTGTCCAGCAGCTTGTCGAGATGTCAGAGGAGAAGACAGCTGCGGCAGAAATCCAAGCCCTTACCCCAGATGACATCCATGGCAACGTCCAGTAAGTTTTGCCCCAGAGTAATGCTAAAGTGAATGACATATTAAAAATGAGGTAGGGAAAGTAGCAAAGAGGTAGCTAGTCCCACTAAGCCATGGGCTAGAGAGAGTTTTCTGCCACAAGCAGGGTGTAAATCGATCACAGCTGGCTGCAGTGGGCCATCCAGTCATATTAACTTCAAAGGGGTTCTCAGCAGCTATGGGTTCTCTCAGGCATACTAATACTGTTCAGAAGCAGAGAGAGGAGGAAGGGACACTCAAAGGGGCAGACTGGGTTGCCCACTTGACAGTTAGTGAATGGAGATGAAGGAAAAGTAGGAATTGTCATGGTTCTGCATAAATACATTCCTCCGTGAAGGAGCATGGAGTCTCTGGGGGGCTCTTACAGCAAGGCAGGAAACATGAAGAGCAAATGACATGAAAAGCTCTTTTAAAATCCCTTTTCTAATCAGTCCTCACAGTGCACATGTGCTGTGGTCCCAGTGCGTGGTGTCAGACACTGTGTAGCTCCCACCTTGAAACCAGGGCAGACAGGGAAATGGCATACGGAAAGTGAGCCAGGCTCTGCGTGGCCTGCTTTACATCCCTTCGGTCTGGAGTGCAGATGGAAGCATGAGCCAGCTCTTTGGACTTTCCTGGCCCCGAGCAGCATGGCTGTTGATGGGCCTCAGGTCCCCTATTTGCAACTGATTTGAATCTTGTGCACTTCAAAGATACTGCCTGCAAAAGATAATCCCTAGCTATGCATCAGCCCATGGCTTCTGGCAGTCTGACTTTAAAAGAGGCAGAGCAAACTTTGAAAATAATACCAGCGAATTTTGCTTCCTATCCCTCTTTCCCATACCCAAACCTTGCTCGTACCACTGCCTAGTTAGTGTGGACAGAAAGAAAGCATATGGAAATCAACTAGATGTTAATGTAAGCTAAAAACCAAAGAGTCACACCACAACCTGACCAAAATTCCAGGACTCCCCCTCCTTTGGGAGCCCTTATTCTGCTGTGTGGGTTACTTGGACAACAGGGCAAGAAGGTGATCGTAGGTTAACAGGGTTTGAGTGTTTGCTGTTGAATTATTCTCTTCAAGTACAAATATTGGTGCAGGACAATGGCTGAGGCCGTCAGACTTCTGGTTCAGGTAGGTGGGTCATTTAAAAGCCATATGGCTGAAAGGTTAGCCAAGGATAAGAGCAAGCTGCTTTCACCACTGAGGTGGCTGCAAGCCACCGCACGCAGGAGTAAGGTTGCAGGCAACTTGTAAGTGTGCTGCTGAGGGAGCTGGCTCACAGTTTCTAGCTAATCAAAGTCAATGCTATTCCCTTCTCTCCTTCAGAAGGGGACCCTGTCCTCGTTTCTAAGCTGCTGCAAGCCGAGTGGCTGCTTTTAATAGAGTGTGCACAGAAGATGGTTGTAGGCAATTGAATTAGGGTTGCGTTATTAGTCCATCTGTGCAATATGCTCTGTTTATTGACAATCTGGTTAGAGTGGCTGGAGCTTGTTAAAGGTAAAGTGTTTCCTACTGTTGAATTTTGGGAGTTGTCCACCTGTTAAGAGGAAGCAGCACTGGAGGAAGGGCTCTCTCTAAACTGAAAAGGGGCTAGGTGTGAATTGTCTGGAAGCTTCTTTGCTGTTTGTTCTGGCTTTCTGGAAGGGGGAAGGGCTGCATGGGAGAGGATTGTCAGATAGCAGGATTTTGCTCTGCAGTTCGTTGTGACATGCACGCTCCCTCTCCATCCGCTTGCGGCAAGGGGCAGCTGTTGACGTGTGGGATTGTATGCAGGGCTCCAGAGAGAGCTCTCTTTTGCTCACATTTCTAAACGTTGCCCGGTAGGATCTGATCTGCAGCACCCATAAGCCAAAGTCAGTCTCTTCATGTCATTGGATCCGCGAGGTATCTTTGAATGAAATGTGTGTGCATCAGAGGGAAGAAGTGTGTGCTGCGCTGATGGTTCAGGGAGGTGTGACATGACTTTTGCAGCAGGTTTTATGCGCGTGTGTCAAGCTCTTGCCTGTAAAAGTAGCCTCGCTGTGGTATTTGAGGTGGAAAGCTTATCTTTTAATGATGATCACTGAGAGAGTAGCAAACAAATACAGCAATTGCTTATGCAACAAGTACGTTGCGTTTTGAAGATAGCAGGTGCATACTGTTGCCTGGGGAATAGAAAAAGGTCAGAATCATAACTCTTTACCAAAACCATGATGCTCATTCGGGCTTATGGTTTCCCTGGAATCCCTTATTTCAGAGCTGGGCTGTCAGTGCACTCCCATTCTGCTCACCAGCATCAGATGTTTATTCTTGTATACCAGAGCTACCCATAGTGGCCCATTTACTGTCTTGTAAATAATCTTGATGGGTATTGTTCAGTATTAGGTCCCAATAAGTGAGCTCAACTGTTGCACATTACGAGACAACAGAAAATGTCTTTGGTATCTGTATCTGTTTATAGGTTCATAGTGATGACTAAAGAGGTGTGGGAGTGACTTAGGAGAACAGACATTGAAAAGCTAAATAGGTGTAACTTGACTACAAAGCAATTTATAAGACATGCTATAACTGTATTTAGAGCTTGAAAGTAACAGGAAGAGGGATAATTGTTTAGGGTGATCTAATGGGGATTCAATTTAAGAAAAGGATCAAGTATCAGAATTCTTTGTGATAGGGATATATAAAATCTTCACTGAATAAAAAGAGCCTCTATCACTTTCTTTTTGTACAAAACAGAAAGTAGTCTTAATGTGTGGAACAACACTGCATAACACAAGAGGTTGTGTTTAACACTTATAAGATGTATATTGTTCTTGAAATTGAGTTGCGAAGCAACTTCAATTTCTAGAAGTCCAAGCTCCAAAGGACATCTCTTGAGCACCTCAAGGGTTCTTATTGTGGCTAATTATTTTCAAAAGAATTGGAAGGAGGTAAACAGCAAACTCTTACTGAAACTCAGTACACAGCTTGGAAAAGTCAGGATTTTAAGCAGTATCGTTTGTACTAGCATGAAGGTTGGCGTGAGCCTGGGAATGCTTATCTTCAGTTACCTGTCAGTGGCCTGAAGCACACAGTATGAAAAGAGGAGAACAGTAAGGGTGCATAAAAATTTGCTATTCTCAAGATCATATGCATTACCATAGCGTGCCAGTCCTGTGCAGGAGCATCTCTCTTCATTGAGCTGTGAGACTGCAGAACTCAGTCCATATGAAAATGAGCAACACAGTTTAGAGAATCTGCATTTCTAGAGATCAAACCTTGAAAAGCCAAGGATCACATAAAATGTCTGCATCATGTATTCATTCTCTTCATCTGGAAGAAGGAAAAGTTTAATAACTGAAAACTAGACCAGGGAATCCAATCCATCCAGTTACTACAGAGAGAGAAGACTGTGGAATATCAATGCACTTTGAAATCGGTATCCTGGTAGACCCTGGTGTATTTGTGATGATTTGCAAGTAACCTGACAGTGCATGAAATAATTGTCTTTGTAGATACGAAACAACATTGACATCAACTTTGAAATTTAAATGAAAGAAACACAGCAGAGTTCTTTTAGATGCATAACCTTGGTGCGTTGACTTGTTTTTTCTTTATAATAGGTTAATTACTTGAACAGGTATTAGTTAAAGAGGTTTCTGTTTTATTATAAAGCAGAAACAACCATGTAAGGATCCGTGTTCTTGAACAGTTACAGTATATTGCTTCCCACCCTGTATATAAATATGACCTAAAACAAAGTGCTTTAATTGTCTGGGAGTAAATAATTGTTATTCAGGAAATGCTTTGTTTGGCCTGTCCTGTTGCCACTGTGAAATGCAAATCACAAAGCAAATAGCAATATAGTCTCATTTGTTTGTGTGCTGTGTGCGGTACACACAGCAAACACACAAGCAGCAGCTTTGATAGCCCATTAGAAAGCTCCATTGGTGTCCAGTGTCTTTAATGCAATTTCTTAGCAACAAATGGTTGTATTTGAGCAGAAGCTTTCATTGAATAGTTTTGTCCTTTTCAGCATCTCGGGTTTGCCATTGTGTGGCATCTGCAGATGAGTAGGGAGTTATTCAATATTAATAGGTTTATTTTATCAGGTAAAGTGTTTATTAAAGAGAGTTCCCTAGTATGTGATAAAATCTTTATTCGAAGCTATGAAGTAATGATAGAATTTGATGATCCTTCTAATGCATTTGTACAAAACCATTTTACATTTCCAACAAAGACCATTGCTACCCTAATTACAAACTGTTACACTCTAAATAGTAGAATTTAATCTTGTCGAGTCTCAACATCAGCATTTGCTTTATCAGTCTTGTCAGGTGGCATGGGGGGGGGGGTATTCAATTTCATGCCATTTCAAGCAATTTCACTGGCAAAGCACATAGATTCACAATGTGTTTAAATGGAAAATGGAAATTCTCAGTAAAAACTTGTTAAAATCTCATTTGAGTTAGTGTATAGTCCACTGTGGCACATGAGTCTGTGTATAATCCTAGCCCTTTCTGTAGCAGCGTCCTTCAACAGTCTCTCCAGATTGCTTTGTGGAAGAACACTGGGTTTAGTTTTACATTCAGCACCTGAGTTCCCGATTCAATAATGGGAGTAAATTCATGGTGTAAAAAAATACACAGAATTGAGAACGTCAAGGAAACTCGGCTGCCAGGTCAGCTCTAGCTGTTACCCAGAGCTAATGAGCAATGCTCTGTGTTGTAGGTAGTTTAAAATCTGTTACTTTCCAGAAATCCAACACAACAGTGCCACAGTCAGTGTCATTTTTGGTGGAGGGGGAGGACCGGTTGCCTTGCTTTCTGTGGCTTTGCCTGGGTCAGGATGTGCGCAGAATCCAAGTGCTGTCTAGGGAAAACATTTTCAAGTCCTGACAGCAGTGTATGTGTGAGCACATGTGCAATGAAATAAATTGGCTCTTCTGCTATAAAATGTGGTAGGTTCCCACCGGAGGAATGTGCTCTGGTAGGAGAGAGCGATACAGAGACACTTTTCTCGCACAATCCCAAATTTCCAGGTAATCTGCATGCTCTCCTTTTGTTCTTAAAACTGCTTGACCACAGCTGTGGCAACACGCTGCACTGCTGGTATGTCCGATGATGCAGATGTGCGGAGCGCATGGGAGCCGTGGAGGAATGTTTGCTTATCAGGATTTCTTACTTTCCCTCCCTTCCTTCTTTTTCTTTCCCCACCTGCAGCGCAAGGGAATAAATTGGTAATAAGTGAGAAAATACTGCCTGGGTTTATTGTTTAATTCCCTCAGTGCTTGATTTCTGGAGAACATAGGTTTAGTTTAAAGCAGTCCCTAAGCAACAATCTGGCTATAATTCATGCTTCCCATTCTTACCAAGATGCAGGAAGCCCTAGGTCTTCACAGAGATGAGTGTTTCTGAGATTGAGAATGTATCCGCATGCTCTTAAGTGTACTTGGAATGTTTTGTCATTCTGGACAGTATTCACCTCTTGGTAATGGGAACCTGACTTCCAGAAGAATCACATTTGGCCTGAAGTCAGTCTTTTTTGCCAGTTTTTTTCAAAAGTTATTAACATGAGGGCAATCCAGCTCCCACTGAGAATGTAGCTGTTTCTCTTTAGTGCCTCCATGGCAAATAAAATATTTTGAAAATCTGGGTTCGGTCTGTGCTTGATGAGCAGGCAGAACATACTTCTGAGATCGCTGTTCAGACATCTCATTCCATGTCTTACTGCAGAAATCACTGAAATCAGGAGAGGCAGGAATGCAGCTGGTAATTTGTGCTAGCCAGTCTTTTTAGCCCTCTGGACTTGATGAAAGCACCATCTCAATTTGGTAATGCTAACAGCTAAGCCTGATTTCATTACTGCTTGCACAGACTTTTGTGTAAAAGAGATCAGAAAAAAGCTGGAATCGTAACTAAGAACCAGAAAAGGAAGTCAGAGCAGGAAATGGGCATGTCATGTCCCATAATTTGCTGGTGCATCTTAGTCCTCCATTGTTGTAAACTTCAAATTCTATTTCTGTTTATCCATCCTTTTCTCTGAGGCTGCGAACTCAGAATAGCTTTGCTTGTGATATCCCCATCTGTCCCAGCTGTGTGCTGTTTCTGAGCGGATGATGCCATTTGCAGCGTGTTGCCATACTGTGTGACTTTTGCAATGGGCAAATATCCACCAAAGGCTGTGTGGGCAACACCAAAATTTATTACCCCAGTGACCTCGCTCAGCTCTCCAGAGGTTGAAGGTTAGTGCACTAATTTATGATATCAATCTACCTTCTGCTGTGGTACTGTTTCAAAATACCTTCTGCATTTCAGGGAAGGTCTTGAGTTCAGTACATTTAAATCACTTTTATATGATTTTATTCAATAAGGTAAATTTGTTGCCAATGTAAAATGTCTTCAAGTATTTCGGGAAGAAGGGTTTGTTTGAGCTGGTGTTCATCATGGGAAGATTAATGGGGCCACTCATCCCATTAATTTGTTATTGACCCTTGACTTCCTATAATGGGTCAGGCATCCCTGCTTTTAGCTTCAGGACAAGTTTACCCAGTGAACAAATTCTCATCTTGTATAATATCTTTCTTCAGAAAAGTTCCATTCATCTTTAGCATCTGGTTTTAATAGGGTCTCTGCTTTATATCCAGCCCTACATCTGTGTAACATGAGCTATGGAGGCAGGTTACACAACTTGGGCAGGGTCCCACGGCACATCCTGGTGTCTCCCCGTACTGTAATAGAACTGTAAAGACATCTGTGCTTCTGGAGTCATAGATAATATCATTTTCAAGCTGCATCTGTCTTGGGTCACAGCTTTTCTAGTTCATCTGTACATCTAGAGACATATAAAAAAATGTTTTGCAGAGTACTTCAAAACAGCCCAGCCTGCCTCCATGAAAGACAAACCTAAGGAGAGTCAGCATTTCTCTGAAAGTCCTTGTGTCGTGGAAGCGCCAAAACTCAAGCCCAGTGGGTAGCATGCACGAGGTGCAACTTATTTCAGCCAACGGTGAAAATGGGTTACGCCGTGTTTGGTGCAGTTCAAGCTGCTGTGCTGGCATTGGCGTCTCATTAAGCTGCAGTGACAGAATCGGGAACATAAGCCCTTGAATGTGTGGTTCTGGCAACAGTCTCGCTGTCAAAGGGAGGTGTTTCTGTTCGGGTGTTACCATAATAACAGAATTGCTTGGTTTTCGGTAATGCATTTCTTCACCTTTCTAGTTTCTCTGTCCTCCTGTGACAAACAGAGCCTGCCTGTTTTCCCTTACAAGAGAAGCTTTTCAGGACCTCTTCCGACAGCTAAGAGTGCTGGGTGCTGCAACAGTGCCATGTCAATCAGAGTGGCTTTTTGTCAGGTGTCCGCTGTCGCCACGGGCAATTTTTCAGTCTGTCTGGCCTCCTGGTTGTCAGTGTGGCAGGCAGAGCTCTGGTGAGAGGGACAGTGCAGCTATGCTGCTTCATGTCTGGTTATAACATTCCCAACCCGGAGTACGGTGTCTCATTGTCTCTGCCACATTGGAGAGAGTATCAAAATTTGGAGGGGAGGAAGAAGTGAGTGAGGAAATAAATAGATTTTTTTTTTTTTTTTTCTTCTTAAAGCTTTATGACAATCTGTCTTTAATCTCCAGACAAACCGTGCCCTTCCTTGACGATTTGTGCATCTTCAGGAACTGGTGGGCGTGAGGTGGAGAGCCTGGTTCCGGGGGGGGATCTGAGCTGTCCCCTCCCCCTCCCTGAAGGCAGTAGGTTTCCTACACCATCCTGCCCGAGGCTGAGGTGCAGTCCCACAAAAGCGAGTGCTGTACGACAGCCAAGGTACAACATACCACCTCACAGCCCACTTCCCTGGTTTTGCAAATAAAGCAAAGGGTGCCTTCATTCACATTTCCCCGTATATTTGTAACCCCTTTACCAGACGTTTTGTGTGTACCATCTGTGCACCCTACCAGCGTACTGTGTCCCCCGATGCTCTCTCGTCTGCACGCCCCGAGGCGGGCAGCACCGTGCTTGTGTTCAGCAGCTCATGCTGTCTTCTGTGCTCGGTGGTTTGTCGAATTGCTGCTGTCCCGTCACGCAATGTGCCTTCTGTCTTGACTCTCTTCTTGTCAGAGCGGAACATTATCTGCAATGTGGGAAATATTGCCACCCTCATCTGGCTGTTGGGGCTGGTCTCTTGCCGTGCTGTTTACAATTCTAAAGGCCCAGAATTTCTTATAAGCTCTTTTTTCTAATAAATTAATCTCTAAGTTCATGTTTTCTAGTGGGCCTTTTTTTAAGGAATGTTATTTATATACAAACATACAAAAAACGTGAGAAAGATGTACCTTGCTGAAAGCATACTGACTGGAACTTAGAAGGCTTTTTTAAGCCTCTCTTTTAGTCTCTGTAGGCTTTTTATCTCTTGCACTACAGAGAACAATTTCCTCTGATGCCCTCTGCTTTGAGGAAGTTCTGTAATTTAACTTCTGGTTTCCGTCGTCCTCCTGTGTCTTTTATCTCATGTCTCATAATTTTCAAGAATTTCGTTAGCCGCTTTAAGGACATTGCTTTAGCTACTATCTACCACACTCTGTAAAGCCTTTTAAAAATCTTTTAAAGCCTAATATTTCTTGTGCTGGCTCTTAGAAGGGCTATACTTGGCACTTGAACCAAAAATACTAGTCTTGCTAAAGTTTACATCTTCCCTACAGCTCTTTGAATGAAAAGTATTTGCAGGGTTTCCAGGTTCCACCCAGGTCTCTTTTCTGAGCACCTTCACAGCTCCTTCACTCGTACCCGCGGGTCTGGACCCCCCTCTCTTGCCTGCGCTCTCCAGGGAGCTCTTGCTGCGCACCCATGCCCTGGTCTCTTTGGAGTCTTTGAGCAAAAAGGAGAAGATGCTCCCAGCTGGGGGCTTGTTCTTCACATTGTCTGGGTTTCTTCTGCCTCTTAGCTGGAATTGCGACCTCCAAAGCAAGTGCAGTTACAGGACCAAATTTTCCAGGTGTCTTTGTTCTAAATTTAGGATCTTGTGTTCCTGTGTAACTTCTTGGAACAGCTCGTCTTCTCCAGAAGCTATGCCTTCGCTAATACTGCTTAGCTGCAGATTAATAATGATCTTCTAGCCACCATGCTTCTTATTAAATATTTATATTGTGGTAGCACATAAAGGCTGTAATTGGGGTCTAATTGTGCTGATTTATTCAGACCAGTTCTGAGACCTTTGCTACCACTGACTCTGCAGCTAGCAGCCCTCCTACGTGTCCTTGTCCTTCACTGTCATTTTCCTTGGTCAGGTCAGCACATGAAGCCGATCCCTGATTCCCTGGTGTGGAAACTGAACGGCCAAAAACCGCAGTGCGCTGACAGCTCTCTGCGCTTGTTCTCTCTTCATCCTTTCTTTGATTTATTCGGGGATTTTTCAAAAAGAATGGACAGGGCAGCCTGTCTTCTGAATTCCCCTGCAAATTTTTGCCCTCGTCAGTGTATCTTTTATATGTCTGTTGATTATAAAGATCGTGAGGCAGCCCAGGTGAGCAACCGCCGCCTTCCCTCACACACATAATGCAAATTGCTTCTCAGCTCAAACTACATAGCTCAGCTGCTGCCGATGCCTTATACATGTTGAAGAATCTTAGTATCTTTCCCATTTCTTAAAAATTAATCTCCTTTAATCCTGGCAGCACTGTAAGGTTCAAAGATGTTTTACATTATATACAGGTAGGATTATGGCTTATTCGTTAGTAGAAGGGAAAGATTGATTCCACACACACAGCCCCACCCCCCCACCCCCCCCTTGCATCCCTGGTAGTTTTTTCTTTGCTGAAATCCTAGTTGATGCTTTTTTTCTCTGCTCAGCCTGACTCTGCAGAAGGTGAAGATACAGCCCTCAATATGAAAAGTAAATGCCACAAGTCTTGGTGAAAGCAGCAAGCTAGCATCACTCTTTCTGTGACAGATATGTAGTATTCTGAATTAAGTTGTGCAAGGTGATCTTCCCTATGCCCTCCACTCTCCTGTTAGCCACTGTGTTATCATCTTCAGTTTTCATGGTTTTAATAGTTGCTCTGGTGGAACGAAGAGGATTTTGGATCCACAGCAAGACACAAGCTTGTCAATAAATATCCCCTTCCCGCTTTAGGATTTCCTTAAACTCTTAGGTCGTTGTCAACACAAATCTGTCATATCTTAGGCAGCAAATCACTCTAAGGCAAAGCAGAAGAAATTCTCAGCTTGAAGTACCCCCAAACCCTTCTTACAGCGATAGGGACACTGCAAGATGTGTTTCGCCTCGTCTCCCTGGGTGATAGAAAATGGAGCTTTGTTGACAAGCCATAGACCAGTTGTTTATTTTAAGAAAGCGGGACAGAATACATTGGTTTGTTACAGAGCAAAGTCATCTAGCAGAAGTAATGAAGGCAATTCTGAAATAACACAGTTGTTTTTAACTTTACCAATTTTTTTTTCTTTCTTTTTTGTCTTCATCATAGCTGGAAGTCTCTATTAGGACTGTGCTGAAGGTTGGAATCTTTTGTTCATGTCCTCATGTCTTGTAAGCACTAGACAGCACAAAAGACAAGTGAGCTTTGAAGTAACAGGTCCTCATAGGTCCAGTGATTCCTCTTGCACAAGCACATAATCTATTGTACAACTCTATTTCGTATATCAAAGAAGCCTTTAGGGCTCAAAATCATTTGGCTCCCAGTCACAGCTCAGTTAAGTCCTGTTTGTAGAATATGGTTACTAAGGTCTGAGATTGCACCCAGAGTTTTAAGAATTGAGGGGGTTCTGTCTAGATTCCAAAGTGGATGTAAACTACTGGTGTAAGGAGAACACGAGCAGAATCTGGATGCTTCAAAATTTGGCAAAGGCACAAATGGGAAGCCTGGTGCAACACTGAAGATCTCTAGAATTTATACAATGTATGGTAAATGGGGAATTATGAACACAAGAAAAGAGTAAGCAGTACAAAAATAAACCTTTCAGCAGTTTAGTCTGGAAAGACTTCTGGCACGATTCAGTGACTGATGATTAATAAACAAGGAAGATCCAAAGAAAGGAAATTTAAAAAAAAAAAAAATGCATCAGCAAACAAACAATAAATAAATTCAATAAATTAGGAAAACTGTATGGCCATGCAGAAGAGCATGATGACAGACTCAGATGCCTGGGATGAGGATTCTCCATCTAGAATGAGGATTTATAAAATCTCTGATGTAACCAGAAACCAAGTTTGAAAATAGGGTATACTAAGATTAGGACATGGTCACAGAGGTCTCAGCTATTCTGAGTCACACTTTGTGCAGCATCTGGAGTTCACAAAAACAGTCTGTGTAACACAAAAGCATCTGCAGAATGAGGTGGAGGTTGTGTCTGGGCTGAGCAGGGGGACTTGTGGCTTGTGTGCTGGATGCCTCCGAATAGCTCTGCCTAGTGCTGTGAGTGATCCAAATGTTGTAAAATTTAGTTCCTGGTGTCCTGTTTTTAGCCTGCCTGTGCTAGGATGCCCCACAAAGCCCCTATTGACACCGATGCCAGCCCAACATTGAAGTTTACAAGAAGGAGCAGAAGGGACAGAGGCCCGTTACCTAAGCTGTAGCCACAATATGAAAGATGGGGATTTCAGACTCCTAAAGGAAACTGGAGGAACATTCTTTTCCTTTCTGAAGAATTCCCATCAGTCAGGTATGAGGTAAGCTTCTGTTCTGGCCATTATCAGGTTCGTGCCCTCAGTACCTTACTCCTAGAGACTTTCATGCCAGCTTTGTAAAGTTAAACAGTTCTGCTTTGTTAGTGTTCTGCTTTGTAACTGGGAACAAGGGCATTGTTCGTCAAACGAACCGGTCTAAAACGCAGAGTGCTTTTCTGCCAATGAGTTTTATCCTTGTTGTGCAGGAATCAAAGACTGAGATGATCATTCTGTCCTCCATGTGTCTCTGGTGAGACTGCCAAGAACGAGGCACCCAATTAGCATCCACAGTATTTAGATTTTTTGTGGAGAGTCTTGCCTAACTAGGAACTGGTCTGAATAAAGCCAATTCCAGCTAAAGCTGTGAAGTTTTACATCTTCCTCCTGTTTTCCTGAGCCATCCAGTTTCCCTTTGCACATCATTTCAGATAAAGAACCTGTGAAGTTAGAAATGTACAGCGAGCCAGAGGGACTGACGCAGCAAGGGTCTGCAGGGGTGAGACAGCCGAGCCACTTCAAAAAGGGGGAACAGAAAGTGTTGCTTCCCACTCTCCCCCAGTCTTTTCTAGGCTGCCACCTTCTTTCCCCTGTGTACAGTATCTGCCGTCTGTGTGAGTGTAATTTAGTGCTAATTAAGAAGTGAGTGGGAGCCATAAGCTCATTTCATTTAGAACCTGGAAATAGCCTCCTGGGAGCCCGGAGAGGGTACCGGCTGCTTTCTCGCCACAAAAGCTTCTCCACCCCACTGCTGTAATTCTAACCACCAAGCTCCAGATCTCAAAATTCAATGCCAGCTCAGATTACGGAGCATTAAGCGACTGAATTAAATCCTCAGCATTCACTCGGCGTCAGCCTGACTGAGTAAAGGATTTCACGGGCTGGGGTGCTCTACAAGGCCATAATTTATAACATTATGCAGAAGCTGCTCCTCCGAGTTTTATTTTGGCTTGCCGCAATTTCTTTTTATTAAGGCCCCAATAGTATTTGTTGTTTTTCTGTTTGCTTTGATGTGGGAGTTTTAGATTAAATCTAAATAAATAAATGAGGTTTAAAATTAAATTAGGTTTCATTTGCATGAGTTGGGGAGTGAAGTGCATCTTTCTTTCACCATATAAAACCTACAGACCCATTACCCATCACAGAGCCCTCAGTTGCTCCTGAAGAAAAATGACATTTCCCTCTGCGTAGAAAATACTTAAAAGTCCCTAGAATAGATTTATAGGAATATTTTAACCTTTTCTTTGATCCTTGAAATGTCATTGTTCTGTAGGCTACATTGCAAAACGTGACCTTTTATAGGAACCATGGGATGGATTTGATCTTTGGAAGACGTTTTAGAGATAATGCACTACAGGGTGCAAAGAACGTTCACTCCTGAAAAGGAGCTGAAAATGGTTTTGTCTGCGGATATTTGTGTTTGTGGTATACCTGGAGGACAAAATGATTGTTTATGGTAAGGCTTGTGCTCCAGGGACAACAATGAAGAAAATAATAAGAGAACATGGCATCTTCTTTTGTTTTAACGCACAACAGTTTTATTTTCATTACATTTAAAGAAAAATTTAAGTGGCAGAAATTGTTCACATGGGAGAGGCTTGCAAATGAACATGTTTGAAATGTAACAGTTTTTTATAAGGACTAGCTCTTGCTTTTCAGAGTGCGCCTCGACTTCTTGACTGGCAAAACACAAAGCTGAGCAGTTCAGGAAGGAAAAGAGCTGACCCTTTGCTTCAGATTTGTGTTTGCTCAGGCAGTCCCCTTTCATGGTTCTGCAGCCTGTCTCCCTCGAGTCCTTTCTCTAGCTGTCTTACACCCAGCGTTCTCCATGCCACCCCAGTATGAATTCCCTGGCAAGAGATCTTGGCGTGGAGACACCTGACCTGTTTTGGTGTTTTCACGATGACCGCAAAAAGCTTGTGAGCCAAGGCAGATGCAAGTCCGTGGGTTCACTCGTGTCAGCGCTGTCTCTTTGCTTTGCCGGTAACTGTTCCAAACCGGATCTTTCTGTAAGATGCCGCAGCTCTTATCACCAAACATGTAAAGTTGTACCTAATTCTGTAGCTCTTGCGTGTGCAGAATTTTCACCAAAACCTATTGTTGTTGGCAAAATGTATTAGATTTTCCCCAGAATACAAGAGATGTTGTTTCTGTCCCAGTAGAGCTTGCGGTCCAAGCAGAGGGCAAACCTATTCAGTGAGAATGCAGTAAGGAACAGGGGGTGAGAGAACAAAGATCATAGGTTGGCATCCTAATCATTGTTTATCCAAGTTTAGGGTGAAGTGGTGGGCAAAAGCACCAAACGAATTCTGAGCCACATCAATATTCAAAGAGTTCCTGGCCCCTTCGGGCTTCTGGCTGCTGAACTGCCTGCCCCACTGGTGAGACTGTGCTGGATCCCAGTCACTCTGGAGCTTGGGATGCGGATAGAAAATCAAGAATTTACAAATACCCTAAGAAGTCAGAGTGCAGAAGACTGAGCGGTAAGAAAGAGATACTGGCCTAGAGGAGATGAGGTTCTAGATGGCAACGACTCTACCTTGCAGAGACTGAGAACCGTGACGTGGCACAGACAGTCCTAGGGCCTTCCAGGGAAGCCACGGAGACCTGAACAGCATAGCCTTCACAGACGCTAGGCCTGAAAGGATTTTATACGTACCTAATGTGCCAGAAAAAAAATTAGTGTCTGGGTCATTGGCCTTTTTCAGTGTGACATGACCATCAGGAAGTGATGGCTGGTGACATTTTGAATGTAGGAAGTGAAATGAGCGAAATAAGGATATCTCGATGGCAAATTGCAGCAGGAAATGATGCACATGTTGTACCTTAAGTAAATAGTAGGTAAGACCCAGTCTTCTCGCTTTGCTCAAATAATTGAGCTGTTACTCTGATGCTTTACACAGATAACTCTTTATGGGTTTGCCCCTCCATTGGACAATCAGGGCTTAAACGAGTTCTGTGGGACAGACCCCCCATTTCTTAAATTGTCTTTTGTCTTGTCTGTGTATCATGTTTTGTCTCTGTCTGCTGCCGGAGACGAGCTGAAAATCAGAAGTGTGATAAGATGTTATGTGAACTTTTCTCTGAATCTGTGATAGTAGTGGTGAAACACTTAAGAGTAACATAGTCAACCCCAAGCTGCTTTGAACAGCTGAGAAAAACTTCCAGATGAGCATGGGATCACTTGTATTGCAGGACAAAGGTGATCATGTATAAACCCTCTGTTGTCAAGTGAGTCATAAGCAATATTAATGTGATGTGTAGCATCTAGTTGCATCTTGCACCCTTTTAGAGGTCATAAGATAATCAGAAAATTATTACAGGATGTGTATGTTTTATGCTATGTGACTTGTACAATGCTGTGAAATCAAAAAGAGGATTTTGTTGTCTAGGGAAGCAACCAAATCTGTGATAATCCAAGCATGTAGTAAGTCATAAGAAATCACTGCATCTAAAAACTGTCTGACAACCAAAGGTGAACTTGTCCCCAGATGAATTTAGAGTTGTCTCCTTTGCCTTCCTCCTGTGCGTCACTTAACTCTGGCTGCAGGATAGTGTATTTACCTGTATTAAAGAGTAGGTGAGGGATAGGGAAGGCAGTATCAGATGTCTTTGGTATCATCAGGTGTCCTTGCCCTGAGAGAAAACCAATCTTTTGTTGTTTGGTGTTTAGTAAGACTGTACTTTTAAGTCATGATTTGAATACATGGGACACCACATTGTGTTGTGAATTCAAGCCCTCTGCCCCGATGCCTAGGAAGCATCTCCAACTTAGTTCTCCGAAATAATAATAGTGAAGTGTTACTGGACTTCTCATCTAGACCTTAACGTGAGAGGAAGCATTGAACAGAATTCAGAACAGAAACTCATAATTCAAGTAGATATTAATTCACTTTGTTAGTTTCCTCATTTCCCCAAAAGACTGAGAGTCACCACACAAACCAGACACTCCCAAGATTCCAGGAGGCAATGAAAGTCTACAGCAGAGCTCCTTCAGAAATACTGCACCTGTTTTTCTTCTCAGTTGTATAATCCAAATAATTGCCTCTGTTCTGCAATACAGTAAAATTGATTTATCCTCTCCTTAAATCTCTTTTAGTTGGCACTCTCAAGGTGATCTGCGATACTAGGCATGCCATTCCACAGGCCGTGGTGAATCTGCCTGGGGTGGTGGTCAGACTTGCCTTTGGGGTGAGACATTTTTGAGGCTTTTAAGTGTTAATGTGCGTTCCCCCCCACTGCTAGAGGAGGTTTGGGGTGATTCTTCCCCAATATATCTCTCTAGCCTCTAGCAATCTGCGTTTTAGGCATTTCCTGAGCCAAAAATCCATCTGAACCATCATGTTTGATAGCCACTGATAGACCTGTCCTCCATGAATTTATCTAATCACATTTGGAGCCATTTATACTTTTGACCTCCACAGAAATTCATGGTTTTAATTCCACAATTCAAGTGTGTGTTGTCTGAAAAATCGTTTCTTTCATTTGTTTTAAACCTGCTACTTGATCATTTTACTGGCTGCCTCCTAGTTTGTGTGGTATAAAAAATAATGAATAATCATCCCCTATTCAAATTCTGTATGCCATTCATGGTTTTAAAGCTTTTTATCACATTCATCCTCAGTCATATCTTTTCCAAGCTGCAGAGATCTAAAATTTATTTCTTTCTGATCTGGAAGCTGCTTTATACCACTCAACCAACAGCACTGCAACATTATTGTCATTTTCTCTAGTTCTATTATGTCCTTTTCAGGCGGAAAAAGCATAACTGTGCATAGTATTCTAGATGTACACTCTCCATTGATTTATACAGTAGCATATTTAGGACTTCTTAATTCCTCCTTGAGCATAGTTCCTTCATGATAGCTACATCCCTGGTTTAATTTCACAGCAGAACAATACAGAGGGATGTAATTGGAAAGTTTGGTCTAACCCAATCCAGTGGAGTCAGAAGAAGCCGTGTTCCCCAGAACTGCAGATCTATAGCTCAGATCATGATTTATCATTTTCTTTGCTATGGTCTCCATCCATCACCCTTCATTTCACATTCTAATGCTCTCATTTCTTCAGTGTCATGAATTGCTTATCTAGAAAACTTACTAATGGAAGATGTCAGAAATGTACGTGGATTCTGCTTCTCTGTTACTTAGAGAAATTAACTCCTGGATGCCTTGCATTTCCGAGCTGTTTGTTTTCACTTAGGGTGCTGTGCTTTCAAAGAGTTATTGCTTAATAATACCAAGTTGCTCTAAGATAGAAGGCCAAGTGCCTAGGATTTGCTTTATCATATGAATTTAGTGCAACTCCCATCTCCTCAGTAAAGACCACTTTCCTCCCTTTTTAAGAGGTACTGAGCAGGGAGTATGAGAAAAATTGTATTCCTGAGTTGTTTTGTGGCATGAGCCACATTGCGTGTGCACACATTCTAATCCAAGAGAGATTTTGTCATTCCCATTGGCATTTGGAGGGTTTCAGAGCACTCGAGCTTTGCCAGCCCTACTACCCACAAAAGGTAATGTTTGAGTTGAATGTTCAAGGAACATGAGTTTTGAATTGCATATTGAATTGCTAAGTTCAGAATGTTACTTGTTTTCATATTGGAAATTGCATCCACATCCAGAACCTTTTCTTTCATCTGCCACTTCCTCCCCCGCCCCAAACTCCATGTGCTACTGAACTGTTTGATAATCATTTGTGCCACTGTTCTCAACTTGGGAAAACATGATCTTGGGGAATGTCTTCTCAAGAAGATGTTGTAGAAGCTGTAGATGCTGTAGAAGCACCACAGGAGAGATGTGCGTGGGAGGAGGTGGCTGTGCAGCTCAAGGTATGCACAGTTGCAGCTGTCTCGGAGGACTCCAGCTAACAGAAAGGTGAACTCAGAAAACAGAAAGAAAGCTTCCCAGAAGAGCAAAGGCCAGGTGCTGTACCCTGGAAGTGTTCAAGGCCAGGTTGGATGGGGCTTTGAGCAACCTGGTCTAGTGGAAGGTGTCCCTGCCCATGTCATAGAATCATAGAATTGTTCTGGTTGGAAGAGACCTCCGAGATCATCGGGTCCAACCATTAACCTGTCACTACCAAGTCCCCCACTAAATCATATCCCTTAGGGCCTCATCTAAACGCCTTTTGAATACCTCCAGAGATGGGACTCCACCACCTCCCTGGGCAGCCTGTTCCAATGCCTGTCAGGGGGGTTGGAACTAGATGATCTTAAGGTCCCTTCCAACCCCAACCATTCTGTGATTATTATGATTGAGTCTTGTCCTGGAGCTCTTGCAGAAAGTTGTGGCCCGGTTTTGCTACTCCTGGAATCCACAAGTTCCTTTTTCTCTTTTCTGTGCTACTTACCTTCCTCCCACAGCCCTTTTCATGGCGGCTCCATTTCTCCATCCCTGTTCCCAAACCAGCCCCCTCTCTTCACTGCATATCCCTTCTGCTGCCAGTGACTCTGGAGATGCACAGTCACAAGCCAAATGACCCATCCGTCTGCAGAGATACAGTTTGAAACCCACCACACTGGCACAGTATTTGCATGTAGAACAAGAACAGGCTGTGGAGAGCGTTCACAACTGCTTTAAAGTAGATCGAGATTTTTGCAGCCAGCCTCCTGACAACTTGTGCTTGGAGGAAAAAGGAGGAAAACCAGATGTATCAAATTATGGGATGAAAGTTCTTTTCATAGGTCTACTCGAGATTTGCTGCCACCCAGTGCAAAGACATGGTGCCTGGCCAGGGATCACAACAGTGGGTCTGCAGGATGGTTTTGGTCCCCGGTGGTGTAATGTCACTTGCAGTGCTGAAAGAAAACCTGGCTGGCTGTGTAAAGAGACACCTGAACTTTTTGCCACCTTGAATACTGTGCTTATGCTATCCTTTCTCTTCCCCTCTGAGCCCTCATCTGTGCTGAGGTTCTTAGAGCAACACTTTTCCAGGTGTTTGGGAAAGTGTTTTGACCCAAGGACCTGTGCGTGCTGTTGTATAGTGTAGCTCTGTGATGCATGTGTTAGAATATCTCCACCTTCCTCACCTCACAAAGCCCAAATGCGTAACTCTTTGCACTTACTTTCTTCCTCTTCCCCTCCCCATGCTGACAGCAATGTACAAGTGATGCATTAGTGATGCATCTGAGCTCTTGAGTCGTGGCTGTCTGAAATTTCAGCCTTTATGAGAGACAACAGACCGTGGGCCACAATTTTTTATTGTGCCCTAAGGTTGTTGTGAGTGAATCATCAAAATGGTATGATTCCGTTGTAGCCATAACGTTGTTTTTCCTCTGGTGCCACGCGTGGAAATGCAGAATTGATATGCTCCGACTTCTGGTCGCAGGTGCTACCTGATCCCTTTAATGCACGAACTGTAATGCTTCTTATTTCTAGTGGATCTAATCCCTAGTACATGACTCTTCTTCTCAGGCTAGGCTTAATTCGGGGACAAATGGAAATGTAAGGACTTTGCTCATCAGTCTGGGTCTGTCTGTTATTCAGGTGCTCCTCTCCCCCAAGCCCTCGTGCTTTTTTAGATCTTTCTTATCAGAGCCCATCTGGAGTCTAATGCGGAAGTGTTCGGAAGTCTGTATTGACATGTCAAACAACCATCTCTGTCACAGATACCAACCAAATGTGTTCAGACAGCCCATGCCGCAGGATTTTTGCTTGTCTTGTTTCAAAATGACTGTCGCCTGTGCTTCGCCAGCGTGGGCCCCAGGACCGTAACTGCATAAACAAACTGCGTGAGGGAAGAAGATGCCTGACACAGGTGCTGATTAAGATGAAGGACTAGGTAGTTCTAAAAACTTGATTTCTTGGTGTAGCTCAGGTTAGGTTTGTCAGATTGTCAATCTGTATAGCATGATTCACTCCTGAGATGTTAATTCCGTGTCTGGCTCACCGGCTAACAGTGTACTCGCCTCAGTTCTTACCATGATGACAAACTATCTTCCCTTCCTGTTCCTACTTATAAAATGTGTCGTACTTGTCAAATTGTGGAATTAATCCCTCCATTTCAAACCAGCCGTAGCTGCAAAAATCCTGAGGAAACGTCTATGGGAAATTTTTTTCCCCTTCTGGATTTTCTTTATGTGGTTTCTTTTTTGTTTCTTCCCTGCTCCCTTCTTCCTTGTAACTTCTGAGAGCAAGACAATACCTCTGTGGACATGTTTCAAACCAGTGGACAAATTTCGTCTCAGGGCTTCTCCTGTGCTTTTGCACACAGAGTTCTGCATTCTTGCCTTCACACCTGGGCTTACACGGTAATTGTATGAGCCTTCTGCTCTGCATCTCCAGCCATGAATCAGCTTTAGTACTGTTCATTATTTCTGTGACTGTCAGCAAACTAGATGGAAGTCACCTCTTTAGATCTTCTCTTTCTCTCCCTCAGTATTGGACATGACAAATAAATGAAGATCTCTGCTCCAGAAAGTTTACAGAAGGCCAGAGGAAAAGAGATGCTGTGCAAGGTGACGCTTTCCATGGTTTTGCTGGCTAGAGGGCTCGTTGTTTGCCTCTCTTTAGGTGGTGGTGTATTGGGCAGGATTTGCTCACAGTACCCGTGGGAGCAGGTCTTCATGGGGAGCTGTCATGGAGTGGGGGCAGGTGAAATGAAGCAGGAGGTAAAAGGAGAGAAAATCTTCAGAGTAAACACTGGAAAAGCTGAGAATAGTAATGGCATTAGCAAGTCTTCAGCACATGGGTTTGTTCAGCTAGCTCTTGCTTACAAGGTCTCCTCGCTTCCCTGAAGTCAGACGGCTAGAGAGCAAGGGTAGAGGGCCATGCAGCCCGTGACGGCCATGTAACTGATGGGAGAGGTAGAATTGTTTGCCTGCTGCCCGCTGATTTCCAAATGTCATTAAAGAACTTTCATTTTTCTTTTAAATTTCATGTTTCTTGCCCTTTCCGCTACTCCTTTACACAGAAATAACCAGACAAAATCCCATTTTTTACCGAAGTCTGTACAAAATCCTCTATGAGTTGCTTCATGTTGTAGTGCATTTTTCATAGTGCTTCCACTCCTTAATGCCCAATTTTTGTGTTTGGTCTTACATCATTCCTTTCAAAGACATCCTGAGGACGAAATCTAATGGTTGGCTTCTTCCAAAAGATTGCTCTAAGCTTGGCAGGACCTCAGCTCATAGAGTAGAATAGTACATCAGTGTAACACAATGTCTGGGCAGTACTTACAGGGCAAGCAATTAAACTACAACAACAGTGACCCCTGAAATGCAATGTCCTGGCGTACAGTAAATTTTTTCACGTTAAAGGTTTGTATTGCTTCCTCAGGAACTGGTTTGGGAGTTTTTTCACATCACATTCTGCATGTAATTGGTGCATGCTGCAAATTTATTCCTCCAACAGGTCAAAACCAGTATATTTCATTGCTAAGCTGAGCGGGGCTTTTATTTTCTCAAATTGTATTTCTATCAAATATTCATTTGTCTGTTTCATGGTCCACAGAGGATTTGGACCGTTTGGTGCTTGCAGCAGTCGATTTACCCAATGGGTTTGCTCTTCCTCCAGCTTCTCCTTTAGCGACAGTTGTTGCCAGCGGAGGAGTGGTTTGAGTGTGGCATTAGTGTTTCATTCATCTAGCCATGGCTTTTCTGCCCCCCTGGGATGAAAATGCATTAGGAACCATCTCAGCAGATGGCTTGGAAGCTCTTAGTATTGCAGCAGTCTGGGGTCTAGCAGCAGTTCCTTTATTTGCTGTGTTCTCAAAGAGTTGTAGGCTTCTGGCGTGAGCAGTTTATATTGAACTTGAGCTGGATAGGCTGTGTCTTACCATGGATCAAGAGTACAGGACTGTATACAGTCGAAGAGAAAGTATCCTCTAAGAGAACATTAAGGATGCAAGGGGAAGTGTGCAAAAATAAGAAATGCGTATCATCAGTTTTCGCAGAGAAATCCTATCTCTGCCTTTTGCTGCATTTGCATTACAATATTATATTTAATAATACTATGATAATAGTTCTCAAATAATACACTGTAATGGAATATGATAATTTGTATGCAAGTTTAGAAACATTTGTAGGATTTTAATTTTCTTGCCCTAGGTTTCCCTGCTTTCATTATCACAGTGTGTCTGAATTAGACCTCTTACAGACGTTTTCAGTAAATCATTGTGCTGGTTTTGGCTGGGATAGAGTTAATTTTCTTCACAGCAGCTACTATGGGGCTGTGGTTTGGATTTGTGCTGGAAACAGTGTTGATAACACAGGGATGTTTTTGTTACTGCTGAGCAGTGCTGACACAGAGCAAGGCCTTTTCTGCTCCTCACACCACCCCACCAGCGAGTGGGCTGGGGGTGCACAAGAAATCGGGAGGGGACACAGCTGGGACAGCTGACCCCAACTGACCAAGGGATATTCCACACCATATAACATCATGCTCAGCGTATAAAGCTGGGGGAAAAAGAAGGAAGGGGGACATTCAGAGTGGTGGCATTTGTCTTCCCAAGTAACTGCTACGCGTGATGGAGCCCTGCTTTCCTGGAGATGGCTGAACACCTGCCTGCCCATGGCAAGTAGTGAATGAATTCCTTGTTTTGCTCTGCTTGCGCATGGCTTTGCTTTACCTGTTAAACTGTCTTTATCTCAACCCACGATTTTTTTCACTTTTACCCTTCCGATTCTCTCCCCCACCACACCGGGAGGGGAGTGAGCGCGGGCTGTGTGGTGCTTAGTTGCCAGCTGGGGTTAAACCACGACAATCATTTACACCAATAATTTTGCAAGTAACCTTATTAGATATGTTCTTTCCTGGAGCTGAGGCAGCTGATGATGAACCTGATTTGACCATTTGTATATATGCCAAATGCAGGACTCCTTAGCTGTAATTTAGGGACTAAGGTAAATAAATAGGGATCTAAATTATCTGCAGTCTTGCATTAACCCTATGTATGATTCAACTTTCCCTCTTCCCCCAGGGAAATAAAGTTGATCTGTGGTCTGTTGAGGTCAGTCTGCTTATATTAAAATTTAAATGATGTTCTTTAACTGCAGTTACTTCTCATACATAGTTGAGCTTGGCAACATTTTTTATAATCTAAGTGTGTTTGGGAAGAGGGTGGTGGGAGGTAATTACTTAACCATTTGCTGATTTAAACCCACATTTTCTAGTAATGTCCAGTGAGGAAGCAGCAGGGGAAGGGAGGGAGAGAGCAAAAGACATTATCATCATATCCTACCTAAGACTCTAGCTTAAGCACTCATGGAGAAAATAGGAGAAACAGATGCAAGTCCATCCTTTTAGGTCAGAAGGCTTTCCATCCCTTAAGAAAGCTCCTTTCCCAACAAGCTCGAGAGCGTTTTGAGGCCGATGCCCTCAGTCATGCTTCTTGCAGTCTTGTGAAGGTACTGATGGAAATCCTGAGCCTGGTGTGAGAATGCTGAGCTGGCAGGGAGAGTGCTGTAATTCCGCTTCTCGCTCCGCTGCATGGTTAATTATTTTTGCATAGAAGAAAACACTAAAAAGTCCATCCCAAAATACAGAATAGCCTAAGTATATAGTACTCCACAAGCAATTTGGAGATAAAAATTTGAATCTTTAGGGCCATTAAGCCTAGTTTTCTTCTATCCTTGGTGAATGCTCTTGCCTCTGAGTTATTACATAAAAACTAAATGCACCACCAGTTTTGTGAATCCAACCATTTTCATACCCCCCCCCCCCCCCCCCCAGCACTATAAAAGACATGTTTTTTCTGGGTAAACTAGAATGTTTCCTGTTGCACAAAGCAATGGTTTCCGGTTGCCTGTTTTCTGTGCTGAAGAATTTTAAATTGAACTTGATTTGAAGCAGATCTTTCAATTTAATATTTTTTCATAAAATGTCCATTTCAACACATTTGAGGTGGTGGTGGTGGTGATATTATTATTACTAATTTGATTGAATAGCTTGGGATCAGTTCTGTTGCATGTCCTAGCCCAGTGCTTTTCAGTCTGTGATGCCAGAACAGTTGGGAGGCTCTGGGTTACTTCGAATGGGTCTGCAAAGTTGGTTAAGACAACTGTACTAAATCTGCAAATGTCTGAGAGATCAGGATCTCTGTTAGAAACCATTTGGGGACTACAGATTGAATTCATGGAAACCACAGCTCAAGTCTGATCCAGCAAAACAGATAGACACCTGCTTAATTTTAAGGAATATGCAGTGTCCCAGGGACTTTTACAAGTCTCATGGTTTTATGAAGCATTTTCAGGACTGAGGTAGAGCACTCGGTGCAGGACAAAATCAACTCCTTAATGAGCTTACCAGAAAACCCCACAGGCATACTCAGCATGTGCTTTTTAAACATGTATAATTGGGTCAAATGAAAACTAATTCCCATTGGAGTCAGGCCATGCCCAAGGAACCCTTCCGGGATTATTCTTTGAAATCCTTCAGGCAGAAATATTTCCATGCCAATTTCGACTTCAAAACCTTTTGACTGTGGAGCTGTTCAAGAATAGGCCAACAAGAATTCTTCTTCTATGAGAATTTTTCCTGTTCTCCATGTCCCTCCCCTACCATCCTTCTCCCTCGCTTTCCTCGCTGCCTCTCAGCATACTAGAAAAGGTCAGAAGCAATTTGATCAAATGTCCCAAGAAACGAGTGTCTTTGAAGAGAGTGCAGGCCTGTGGAATTTGAATATGAGAGGTTAATTTTGAGGAATTGTTAGGTCCTGGAAACAGAGCTTTATAATGAAAAATCACCTTTGAACCTTACATCTAGCTATTTTAGGTTAAAGAAAAATAAGTCTTTTCATTGGGGACAAAAAAAGGCTTCCTGCTGCAGGTATCTTCTCCCCCCTTTGCTGCCTGGGTAATATATTTGGGCTGGTTTTCCATCCCTTGATACATATTCTACAGACACCATGAAATCTAGGGAAGAAAAATTACTTAACAGTCCCAGAGGGCTGTCAGAATGCAAAAAGTTATAAATTAAACACAGACTTAGCCTAAATTGGTGTGTCTGAATTCGTGAATGAATTGACACATGGCTGTGCTTGTTCTCTGAAGCAAGAGCTGCTGATCTCTACGGCTGCTGACCTTACCCTCCCTCACCAAACTGCCTGGTCTTTTCTGTAATGGATCTGCCTAATAGATGCTGTATCGCTGTTGAAGTGTATGTCGTTCTTATCTGCTGGTAAGACTTGCAAAGCTGTTTGTCTGTTAACTTTTCGATATAATCTGAGACTTCACCGGTTCCCTCTCACGTGTTAGCGTACGCTTTCTCCTTGGTAGCCCCATTGGATTTGTCTACGTTGGAGCCTGAGCATCTACACTTTTGCTCTAGCTCGTTTAAAAACGTGCAGGAAATCAAACTGCAAAGCAACTAGTTAGCTTTGTAAGTGGGGGGAAGCTTACCACATCCCAGTGCTGTACCTTGGATCTGGAAGTGAGCCATTCTGACTTGGCTTACGCATTTCGCTGTCAGGTGTTGGCCTTTTCAGTAGCAGCAGCGTTCCTCCTCTTAACTGGAGATGCAAGCTGAGAAACCCTCCAGCACTTAGAGGTGGGCTTTAGCTCCAAGTGTTGGTGCATTTCATTTTGATCTTGGCTCTCTGATTTCCAAAAGTTCCACTTTACTTTGAGATCTTTCAGTTGTTTAAGAGCTGACACACGATGTGATACTTCTCATAGAAAATTAGGGAGCACTTGCCAGAGGACGATGTTAGCCCTCTCTGGTATGAGTCCTTTAATGTGTAGTCTCTGCTAAATGGATTCTCTGATCTCCTCTGGGATATTTTTCATTCTTGACAGTGAAAACAGACTTAATCTGTTGGGAACAAAGGGAATTATTTCTTGCTTTTTGGAAGGGAGGTCTCTCTTCGGTTTAGGACTGCTGTGCAGAACAGCTAGATTTCATCTCTGGCCGAACTCCTGTCCTCACACTCCTGTAGGGATACCTGCAGGCAAGGAGGGTTTAACTTCCAGCCGTTGACAGGAGAGGAGCTAATGTCATAGGCCTCCTCTAGCTGTAGCTTCTATATTTTCCCTTCTTCACATAATACATAGTTGTCTCTTTGTCTGTGCTGGACTGTGGCAGCAGGGGACTGATAATGTCCAGCAAACGGTACAAAAATGCCGATACCTTTTTTATTTTAAATGGAGTAGTTTAGGCTTTCTGGCCTGCCTGTCTTTCCCCCCCCCCCCCCCCCCCCCCCCCCCCAGGCAGGAGATTGTTTTAGTGCTTCTGTAAGGAAAAATAAGTGCTCGAGATGGCAGCTGCAGGGGATGGATCGGTCACCATGCTCCAAGCAACCCCAACCCCTTGGAGCTGAACTCTGCCATAGGGGCAGGCTCCTGGTCATGCAGAGCCCATTAAAAGGGAGAGAGGCCGCCTGAGTTTGCATAGCCAAGGGCAGGGTTTGGCTGCTGGGGAGTGCGAATCTTGGGACTTTCCCATCAGGCAGCAGCCCCGATGTTTGGGGGATTCGTAGACGAGGTAGACTGCAGTTCAGCCTAATGCACGCAGGTGCTTTGGGAGGGCCCAGAGCTTTAGAGGTTTGCTGCACTTAAACAAATTAACATAGTCATGGTAGCAAATGACTGTGATTTTTCCTAAAGATGAACAAACTGTGGGTCTAATGGGGACCTGCTATTTCTCAGAAATTTCGCAATACTGCTTCCCTAAATGAGGCCAGGGAGGATTTTTCTTGCTCAAATTGGCCTCAGTTCAGGCGCTGCTGAAAAGGTCAGCCCTCCAATCCTCTTTTTAGATTTTTTTTTTCTTGTCACAGTGAAGTCGTCCTATCCCAGACAACTAGTTACACCTAAAAATGATACTTTTCCTGCTTGTTATCCAGCACAGCTAAACTGGAAGTCATCCCTGGGAACTGTATGCATCTGATGTAGCGTTTGTGGAGTTCATCAGCACAAACCAGAATTGACGACCTCTTTAGGGAGCAAAAAAAAAGAAAAAAGGAAATCAATTGGTCCTAGTGTCAGAGCTGATCAAACGTACAAAGAAGGAAAGCATTGCCAGGCAGTGTCTGGGGCTGGATAATTCGCATCAAAATACTCCCTTTGTCGCAATAAAATACTGACTGTGATACAAAAATAATTTTCCCCCAGTTCAGAGGATATTGAGTACCAAGATTTTTACATCCTCTTAGAAACTTGAAAACAGCCCTTTTGTCCCTGTCAGTGCTGGTTGTTGGGTTTTTTTTTTTTCCACTGGACAAACATTGATTTTTCTTGGCTGCCAAACTCTGCATTTCTAATGGAGCTTGAAATTAACATGATTTTTTGTGGTGGTTGTTGTTTAGCTCCTTGTTTGTGCACCAACAACCTAAATGATGGTGGCACAGCTTGAGGAACAAGGTTTCTTCAAGTTTTAGTGGAATGCAGCAGGGAAAGCACAATGTATCTTTTTCTCCAGGTTCTACCCAAGTAATGACCGCCACATGGTACCAAGGGGTGGTTTTCTGTATCTGTGACACTGATGGAAAGGCTTGGGAAAGCTTGCATTTGTTTAAGATATTTGGGATCCAGAGGGCGTTCTTTATCACACTGCTGGGATGATGATTTCGGTGTGCTGCACGTACAACCTTGAGGTAGCAGCCGCTGCAGTATCCTGTAATTGTGCTCCAGAGGTGGAGACCCTATTCCTGTGTTTTGGAGAAACCGTTTGTGAGGTCTGCAAATTAATCAGAGATATCTCGATTCAGAGAAAGTAGCAATTAAGCTGAGAGAAGAACAGTGTTCCTTAAACCTCTTACGTTCCCTGTCCCTCCTGACCTTATAAATTGGGGTGCTGAACTGGGGTGCTACCCTTCTACAAAGCCTTAGTCGGTACAATAATCCACTCTTGTCTGGCTAACTTCAGCAGTTTCAACTGGCTATAAATTACAGCATGTACCTTGTACAGTAATTTGAAAATCTAAACGTCTGAGTATTCTTTTGAGACTTTGCAGCTATCCTTTGGTCCCAGTGCCAGTTCCCCTTAATCCTCAAATACAGTTGGAAGAATCCTTGTAGTCAGAGATAATGGTCTTACATACAGCTGAATTTCCTTGCTGTAAGTATGAATAGATAATAATAGCAACAGCTTTCTCCTTTCCTTTAATGTTCACACAACAGGTTAAAAAAAAAAGGGGGGAATTTTAAAGCCCTGTAATTAGAAATAACTAAAGATAAGATACTCCTGAGTCCTTGTACTTAGGACCTTTTGGTAATGCAGGTGATTTGAGAGAGCTTTTCACCTCTCCACAACAAGAAAGGCTGTGATTAAATCCCAACTCTGCTCTCAGCAATTTGGATCCATATGGGCCTAGTCTCATTTTCTCAACCATCTGCCAAGAATAAGATGTGATCTTTGGCAAGAGTTCGTGCTCCCATGTATTGAGAGCAGGAGATATACACCACAGACCATTCTGTATCAAGCCTGACTGGCAAAGTGTCCTGAATATTAGGTCAGCAATTTTCCATCAAATTGCTATCAGTTATTCTTGACACAGAATGAAGGTCATTAATTAAGTAGAAAGGATTTGGGCAGTTCAGGGTCAAGACTTGAGCAGCTCTTATTCAGTGAGTAAGAGCCTGCTATCAACATCCTTGTTAGCCATTGCAGCTGGAAATTCTTTTAGAAGTAATGTGTTAATGTACTGTTCTACTTAGGAGAATGACTGAGTGGGAATGTGACACTGTACGTTTTGTATTTATTTTCACTCACTGACTTAGAAACTAAAATCTGTTCACTTTCCAACTCCAGCAATGATTTTTCTTTCTGCCAGAGGCACAGACTTCACCTGGGATCTGGAAAAATCAATCTATGGCATCTTTATCACCAGTGATGATGTATGGAGCAGACATAGGCAGAACTCAAGGCACGTGTTCTAGAAGTGCAGAGCATCCTCGTTGGTGCTGCACTCTAGTCTCTAATCTCGTTCTCTCTTGGCTCTGTGAGACCAAGAGGTGAAAATTCATGCACATTGGTCAAGTAAGTGGTTTAAAAGGTGAGGAGGGGCAGGGAGCAGAGATGATGGATAAGGTCACCACTTCGCGGTGCTTCCTTTTCTTGCTCATTCCCTTCAGTTCTGTCTGTGTGAAGCCCCCAGGGGCGAGGTTGTCCACCAGGACAGCATCTCTGTCATGTGGGAGAAAGCCAAGAGATTTGTACTTTAGGACAGAGAGTTTGGAGGGAAGTCAGCAGTCTTCCATCAGTGAGATAAAGGTGTTAATGAACCAGCACCTTTGTTCTGTCAGGTTTATTGCAAGCCAGGATTATAAACTTTTTTCAAGGTCTTTTGCATCTCTTGGCTGTGATGCTGTGGGGCTTTGACTCAGCAGCATTCAGTGACGTTCCCTGCCCTGTGTTTTACTCCTATTCGTTTCTGCTCTTAAGATTGAAGTGTCGTATTAGATTAAGAGCTATACAGATGTCAAAAGTGTGAAAGGCTTCCCTTTCACTTTAGCAGGAATGGGGACCGAGGTACTGTGTTGCTGAGGGCATCTGATGGAGTCTTGTTAATAAGATCTGATTTCACGAGGTTTGCATCCTATTAAGGCAAGTAGGGCAGGCCTGCGAGCATGATAGAAAAGTGCAAACACAATAGAAAGGCTCTTCTGAATATTAATAGGCCATGAAACAATACAAGGTGAAATGGTGATGGGGGGGGGGTAAGCAACTGCTGTCTGGTGTAGCACAAAGGCCTCCCTTTCACCTTGCTTCCCCCGCCATCTGCCTGCGGCCTGTCACTCTCAAACCCTGATAGATTTGGGGATGGGGCTCAGGAATCTGATTGCTTCCCGGAATCAGTTTCAGCTCCACAGCTCGTGGCCTCTGTGTAGGTCCGAGTGCAACTGAAGTATCTGATCCCTATGCACCCGTCGTCAATCTTCCCTAGCAGCCCTGCCTAGGTGCAAGCCAAGATCAGCTCTCCAACTATCCGAAGAGTTGTTTTTAAATGTAGCTTGTCTTATCCTTAATAATCCCCTTCACGGGTGAGATATCATCCATGTCGATGATCTATATGCATCTTTAACCTCTGTATAAAACATCAGCTGGTAAAGCTCCTGTATTTCCCTGCAGTTCTGGGACTGGCTCACGGCCACGGCTCCAACTCCCTCCTCATGGATCGCTTCCTCTGCTGTAGCTCGGGAAATTGCTGGTCGTGTTTTGCACGCTCTGTCCTGTGATGCACCAGCTTGGTGCTTCCCTGCAGTGCTTTCACAGAGGAATCAGTTCATACCTGCCTGTTGTCATCCGTTGTAGTTTGCTCTTCTTACCTACCTAGCAAAGAATTGCCCTCCTTTGTATATCTTTAGCTTTTAAAACGTATGCAAACATGAATCATCCCAGCATCACCAACAGACCCGCCCTTAGCCCCATTTTATGGACTGAGAAACAGAAGCAAAGGAAATAACGCCAACAGACAGGTTGGCCAAGTTGGGGTTACATCTTCCGCTTCTATAGTGAGCGGCCCCTCTGCACCCCCCTGCCCAGCCGCCACCGCCGAGGCAGGCGCTCCCGTTTCTTCATGCAGCACACGCAAGTTGCCAGACCTCTGGGCAACAGGAATTCATGGCATGTACTGGCCTTCCAATTTGTTCACGTTTCATTTCTTACAATGCTGATCTCTCTACAGAAGTGTTTCAAGATCCCCAAGGCGTTGATTCTTTCTTTACACACATTTCTTTATCAATTGAATTATTTAGTAAAGAGTGTTCATATTTTATTGATATAATTTGAGGTGTAATCTTACTCCTTTTCCCTTAGCACTTGTTTAAAGAAAACAACATTTCTTTCTGTGTTGCTTTGGTTTGTTTTCCTTTCATTCATCCCTGAACCTCTAAGCGTTTTATTGCTTTTTATGTGGGAGGAAACTGAGTCGTGGAGGTTAAGTGATTTGCTGCCATTCATAGAAGGCAACAACAGTCAATGAGAAACAACTCTAGGTATCATGCCTGCTAGTACGGTGCTGGCCGCACTAAAATGGTATCAGGCAACATGTGGGCCAGTAGTGCTGTCCTTCCATTTGTTAGAAAACTGCCCGTGGTGGAGCTTTTTTTACATAGGCCCTACCTAAAGTGATATTTTCAATTTCTCAGTCATGGTTTTGTGTCTTGAATTCATTTTCTTGATTCGCTGCTTTCTTCCGTCATCTTTCCTGTTACTTACAGCTGCGTTCTGCCTCAGTATCCCATCTGTTGCTTGGGGCTAGCCGCATCTGCCCATTTCACAGCGAAGGGCTTAAAGGGCTCTGATCTCACGAGAGCTGTAGAAGCAGGTAAACCAGGTAGCCCTCTTCAGGAATATGGCTTTCTATTAATAGTCTGCAGAAAAGCTTACTAGGAAAATGGGGCCCAGGCAGGTTTGACCGAAGCACCTAAAGCTTGTTAAAGAAGTGAGTAATGGTAACTTAATTAAACTGCCCTCCTCTGTTTTTCTGCTCTTTGGTAGAGGAGTGAGAAGCCAAGTCCCGCTGCTGTCTGTCGTCTCTGGCCCCTGGTTGGTGAGAGAGATGTTTTATGCTTGGCCTCTTCAGGGAAAGGCTGCTTGTTTGCATTGTATTTGTGGCATAATTACTAATGGTACAGATCATTTTTATTAGCCAAGCTGTCTGCATTAAAATGATAGATTTTTTTGTATTATTAAGAACATCCAAGGGAGTCTCTGCAGTAGCACGAGAAAGATGATAATTTTTCGTTTAGCTTAAGAGCAGATGGTTACAGAAACATTCTATGTAAATAAATTAAGGAGAAGCCACCCTCGCTAATAGTTAAGTAAACAGGTTTGGAAACAGCCGGCTCAGGACCAGGCTTTTCTGTTCTCTTCCTTTCTCGCAAGAGCTTCGTTCTGCTCTTCGGCTTACAGCCCCATATGGATAGGGTGTTAATTAAAGCAATTTGCTTTGGCCCAAAGTCATCTGAAACAACTTGAGTCCTGCTAAAGCAAGACTCTCACTCACGGGCAGCTTCCGTGAGCACTAGAGAATACTTACCTAACCTAAGCATCTGGGCTGTAATCAATGTTATTGATAGGCATTTCCAAATGTCTTTCGTCATGGTAGCAAGGCAGTGAGCGATCTGAGAAAGGTATTACTAACGTCGTATTTTATCGCTGCATTCGGCAGTCTCCGAGTGCTGTAGACACAGTGCCATGCTGCCCTCGAGAATTTCAAGCAACAAAACAAGAAATTAGAAGTGGAGAAATGAGAGGTAATTAGAGGAGGAAAGTCAGATTCTTTAACGTAAGGGCTGCAAATGCCTCGGCTGTGGTAGCTGGAGAAGAAAGTAGTGCTTCTCTTCCCAGCATCCAAAAGCAAATGAGATGTCGGAAAGAGGAGATGGTGAAAAGCGTAGTCCTCGATGGGTTCACAGAACAAAGAGCTGCAAGAGCCTCGAGGACAGAGAAAGTTACTCTGTGAGCTACTTTGAGTGGTCCTCTCCTGCGCACCTGAGTTAGAACAGGAAGGTAGGCTGGTGCACAGAAAACACGGTTGCGGTGGACGGTCCCCTCTGCTCTGCTAGCAACCAGACTGATGCCAAAACATCACCGGGCGATCGGCTTCTCCCTGAGGTCTCCAGTCGCGCAGCCAGGATTCAGCCCGCTTGAAAGAGGATTCGGAGTCTCAGGCAGCAGCAGAACACGATTTGTGCCCAGTATCGGGAGATCGCATGCAGATAAAGCGGTGATTTTCTTAGTTGGTGGAGGCTGGAGCTTACAGAGCCACTCCTCTTGCTAGTCTGGAACAGATACTTGCCTGGGATGACTTGAGCGGTTTCTAGATTCCCACGTAGACTTTCTGTTGGTGTGGATGTATGAAAAGGCATGATGCAAAGCAGTTAGCATATTACTATTACTGATAGCAATGCTTCAGTGTCATACAGCAAAACGGATGACCGCTGACTGAAATGATAGAAATGTAACAATTTTTAATAATACCAAAAAAAAACTCTATGCCTAAGGACGGATAACAAGAATGTCTAGTGTAAGCTGAGAGCTTATTAGAGTGGTTGGGGCAAGAAAGGGTTAGAGTATGTTAGTTAATCAAAGAAATTACTCTACCCTGTCATATACTGAAAACCGAATGCAATCTTAGGTTGTACAAGGCAAGCTGTCCCTTTAGGGAGAAGGTAGTATACATGGCTTTGTCAATTCTCTGCACAGTACCAAACACTCGTGCAAAAAAACCTGACATGAGACGGGCATACAGGTAGAGAGAAAGGCTTCTGGGATGGTGGGGGCAATGGAGAATCCATGGTATACATGAGGACTAGGATGTGTGGCTTGTTTAATCCAGCAAAACAGAGGCTGAGAGGAGATACCAATGCTCTCTGTAAATACATCAGAGGAGTAAACACCAGGGAGGGAGAAGAGCAATTTAAACTAAAAGACAACACTGGCACAAAAGGAAATGGGTATAAATGGCCCATGAATAAATTTAGGCTGCAAATTAAGTAAGATTAAGGCTGCAAAAGACCAGTAAGATTTTAGATATCCAAGTAAGAGTACTAGGGCAAATAACCTAACTGTTTCTAAGGTGGGATTTGGTTACTTATATGAGAATTAAATAATGTGCTTAGCTGTGGTAAGCTGTGGCACCTCCACTACCTCACCTGACAGTGGAGGACTGAATAGGATTATTCTGTGGTTTTATATTCCTATATGGGGGATCAGCCTGAAAAGCAGCCTCCGTATTTGATATCTCCAGAATCAGAGACATCATATGTGTAGCCTATGTGCTTCACAATGATTTCTGCTACTTAATTCTACATAATTAAAAAGAGTTCCTAAGTAAATGGCCAGCCCCTCAAAATTATGAACTTAAAATAAAACTTGTATTTACCTAATCAACTATGATAGGGTCGTAATTTATGAGAGCAGGCTGTTTTCCCAAGGCCTAGGACTGCTTAAAAGTTTGGAAATGCTCAGATGCAGGTGTTAACAGCTCTGACATCAAGACTAAAATTGTCATGTGTGCACAGTGAAAATTTCTCAGCCAACCTTAACTGCTGCTGAGGTTTCACCACCCAAAGCCAGTGACAAGCCTGTTCTCAAGCAACATATATCTTTACTGCATCAGTGACTCTGGAAATTGAGAAGTGATCTGTGTGTGGTCTACCTTTCTCTTGTTTGATAGACTGATTTTTTTTTTTTTTTTTCTCCCTTACTGTAGCATTTAAACCAAAGTCTGTGTGTCTCAAAGCAGCAAGCTACTTTAAAAGAAGTAGTTTGCAGCAAAGAAAATTCTGTTGTTCCCTAGAAGTAACCACACCATGCACTCCATTGACCAGAATAAAATATGGTTTTGCTATATGCCGTACACCTCAGCGGATGACAGAAGTATGGATTGAGGTGATGTTTATGCCAACAAAAGATCTTTGCCTACACAACATTCATATCTACAGATTTAAGGTTTTAACAGCTGCAGACAGGTAATGCCTTACATTTCTTCTCTAAACGTCCTTGTTAACAAGTCCTTATCCAAGTGTTGTAGGCTTGGAATGAAGGCAGGAGGTTGTAAGGAGGTGGAGTGGAGTAAAACTTCGAAGCCTTTCAAAGCTTCCTATTCCTTGGCTTTCTAGCACGTAGGGCAGTTGGGGGTTAAGTGACTGAGCTGTGAATTTGCAGCCTTTTGCTGGCTGGATTTGCAAAACTGAAGGATTTTTGCTTTGATTAACAGGATAATTAGAGCTGTGTTGTAAGCATAAGCTTCACTGAGCTTTGCAAGTACTCATTTCTTACCTTGACCTCGGAGACTCACCATGATCCTTAATGCTGTGCAGAGCACCCGGGTGTCTACTTAAAGACCTCCTGTGCACTTAGCCAGTGCCTCTTTCCTGCCCTGTGTTAAGCTCCCCTTTGGCAATGGTGCAATTGCATAGCTCCTGGGTGGCTTTTTTTCCAGGTTGCTGTCAGTCAGCTTAAAAAATTCTCGCTGAGGTCATTAATGCAGTGAAGTCGTGTGAGCCGTGAGGGCCAGGGTCAGGAAGCCGTGAGCCTCCACGGCACCAGGGGACAGAGGAGAGGACACTGGCAGCATTACAATGGGGCTGCTTGGATGCAGCTCCCCCATGCTGACCCGATGCCAGTCCCGTATCTTTGTCCTCCCGTTCCCTCTGCTTCTCCTTTCACAGTGGAAATCAGTCCCACCAAGCGAGTCTAACTTGCAATGAAGTCTTCATAGTTAAGCTGCTGACTCCAGAGAAAAACTGAAATCCTCATCAATCATTTTGCCTATACAATGTCTCTCAGTAGGCAAATTTTCTACTGGCAGCATCTGCTGCCACTCTTGAATTTTGCAAAGGGCCCATTTGGTAGCTCCAGCCTATACACTAAACTTGAGAGAATTCGAAGTTTCGCATCGGGCATCTGTGCCGTTCTGAGTTTCCAAGCTAAATGAATTACTTCATAAGTAGCAAACCGATCAACCGTGATCTTTGGAGCAGGAAGGGCGAGGGGCAGGAGGTATGGACTCTGCTAGCTAAGCAGGCTCAGACAATGAACTGGGGGAATGTCCCAGAAAATTAAACAGGTGGCACAACACAGCTTGTTTAGCCTAAATCAACGTTAAAAATCAATCAACATTAATCAACGCTGATTCTGCTTTGCAGGTCCTGCATTGTAATTAAACATGAACCTAAGATGCTGAACCTGAAAGTTTGCAACCCGTGTTGAGATGTTAAAGTAGTGGGCACCTTTTGAAGTTTGTCAGGATATGTGACATTTCATCCAGGTGGTTACTGCAGTTCTGGACCGCTCAGAGAGAACTGAGTATCTTGAAAACTTACGATGTTTTCTGAGATCAGGTTCAGTCTTTCTAGCCAAATTTTAGTATTTCCAGACCTAACCACTGCTTTTTCCATTTCCCGCTGTTTATGGATGGAAAGTTTGGTGTTCCAGAATCTACCATCTCAATGGAAGTTAATTCCCAGATGAGCTGCATTTTCCGTGGAGACCCTCGAGAGGTTGTGGGGCAGAGGAGGCAGGTGAGGTAGAAGCGAGTGGACTCCAGCGCTGCCTGTGTCTGTACAGCGGTTCGGTTGCTTTCCTGCAATCAAGACCAGCTGGACTGAATACCTAGAAGTGCTCTTCCATACACGCCAGCTCTGTCTCGGTGCACTGGCTCTGGGAAGCTCTGGTATGCAGAATCCAACCGTCATCAGGGCTTGCCATAAAGGATAAATTTGCAAGCAGACCATTTTTGGCTCTTGCTGTAGCCGCCTCTGAAAAGAGCCCTTCTTTCTGTCTTTCCTCCACCTCGCTTTCAGAGACATGACCAATGTTTTCCACAAATGGAGAAGTTTACAGTTCCCCACACTTCGCAGTCCCTGCCAGAAATTTTGTTTAGTTGCCACAGCAACAGCTTAACGAATTTTTAAAGCCCCTGCTGCTGGCCGTGCCTCTGCCCTGTTTGTTCTTCCTGTGCATTTTCCCAGCACCGCGCGAGGCTGCAGAGGCAGTGACTGAGAGCTCTAATAACCCCAGTAATGGATCCAAGTATGGCTGTTAGTGCTTCTGTTGAGAATAGATGAATAGTAAATCTGTGCATAAGGATGAAAGAGTGTGTTTTTAAAGCTGCCTGAGCAGCTTCTGGGAGTGGTGACCATGTCGCTCTTGCCAAGCCCTAGTGTAGGATGGCAGCTGAGGACTCAGCAGCCACTCAGCTCCCCTCTGGACCACGCAGGCCCACAGGCTCCCCGTGAGTTGTTACGTGGTCACTAGCTGGTGGCCATTGACTTACAGGCATGGCCTCACACCCACAAGCATTTGTTTGTGCTTGTTGCAGTTGCACTTGAGGTGCCTCTGTGGGGCAGCTGGGTGCTGGGGTGTCTGCTGACAGAGCCGCTCTGTTGATGGCAGCCACACACACAAAAATTAGCGCTCCAATTTTATTAGAAAGTGTCACCATGTTCTCGTGGTTGTGGGGTTGTGGCTGGGAATGGACTGGGCAGGACAGAAAAAGCACTAGCAAACTTTTGCAGGAAATGTTCCACTTTGAGTGCTGTTCCATCAGTGCAGGATGATCCTTGCATCCTCTTCACACGGCCCAGAAAATCTGTTACTTCCTCTAACTATACTGGGTCTTCCTTCACCATCTACTGATAGCACAGAGTCATCCATCCTCACCTGCCTCTCACCCATGGTGACACACATTCGTGGTCTTCTGTCATCCAGCAGTTGATCAGACGGGGAACGGTCCCCTCTTTTGTTCCCAATGGTTCCTTCCTTGTCTGCCTTTTCCTACCTGACGCATGGAGCAGTAGGAGAATAAATGTCTTTTGGACAGTATATGGCAGATTTTGAGGAGGGGGTCCTGAATGTCAGCTGTCCCAGTGCTGGCTCCTCAGATGTCAGAAGGGAGCTGGAGGGGAAGGCATCTGAGCAGGAGAGGTTGGCTGCAAGAAGGCTTTCAGGCAAGCAGTGCCCTGTTCCTTCCCCTGTTCCCTGCATATCTGTGGCGGCAGGAGGAGACAATCACGCTCCAAGATTCAGGCAGTGAGCTCATTGCACGCAAAGCCATTTGTAGGCAACCAACTCCTAACGTTGTGCATAACCAACCAGGAATCCTTAAACACTTGTTCTAGCCACTCTTCCCCTTCCCATGTCAGTGTCCATTTGTCCCAGAGCCTGACAGTGGCACAACTGCACTGCCTGGGTTTATTTTTCTGGTGCTCTCAGAGTGTCTCTGTATGGATTGGGACAGACTGGCTGCCAAAGACCGTGGTGGTAATTCCCCAAAGTCAGACTTCCATGCTTTATGGAGTAGGGGTTGGTGAACCTCTTGAGAAAAGTACGTCCTGTAAGATACCTAAGTGGCCCTTGTGAGCCCATGAGCACGAGGCTGAGGGTCTCCCATTAGCATTCAGAAGACAAGAAAGAGCTGTGAAAGGGAAGCAGCATTAGCTTTTCTGAACTGAAACGACTATTTTCTGATGAGTTGTTGGAGGGCTGCTTTACAATTCAGCCTGCGAGGAGTAGGCTGGGAAAGGCTGACAATACGCCTGTTATTGGATGTAGATGTCCCTTGAAACCTGAGATTCATTTCTACACACTGCACGCTGGGTCTCTATAGCCTCTCTTTCTGAAGTGAGGTCTCATTTTCCTGCCCCACAGGGGTTTGCAGTATTAGCCTGCTCTTGTTAGCTGCTGGAAATCTGAAATACTAGGGTAGGAATTAGAGTTTGGAAGAGGTGTCTGAAAGCAGTTTCCAGAGAGTGAGCCCATTTACGTATAGATCTGCCCACCTGATCCAGGTCCCAAGAAAGTTTTAAAAGTACTCTGCAAAATAAGATGTTCTTTGTCATCTCCCCGACATCAGGGGAGGCTGAGAAGTGAGTTAAAGGAGGGCTCGTCTCCTCCTGGCTCAGCTGATACCTCCAGGAAAGAGGAGTGATTCTCTCCCCCTCACCTGGCCCTCACCTAGCTGTGTCACAGGAGAGTTCATTCTCTGCTATGCTCATTATCTGAATTTCTAATAGCAGTAAAAGACTCTGAACTTGGTCGACAGAGAAGTTAACAACCAGTTTGCTGGAGTCCTAACGGTTGATGCACTTAGCCTGTGTTATTACATGCAGGCAAGGACCAGTTTCTGGGAGATAATTGGGGTCATAAACAATAGCTGTGTATGAGAGACTGTGCCTTAGAGAGGGACGAAACATATTCATCTGCAAGAAACTTACTGCTTTTGGATGGCATCCAGGTGCTGCATCCGCCAGCTAGAGTTCACGCCAGCCAAGTTGTTGCTGTAGGGGAAGAAGGCCTTAGTGCTCAGCAGACAGCAGCCTATCTTGTGCGCAGGATGGCCCTAGCTGGGAAAGATCTTGGAATCGGCCACGTGAGGCTTGGATAAAACTTCTTAAGCAGAGATCGGGAAGGTGCGGATCTGTAGGCCATGCGTCTCATTAGTCCATTTCAGCAACAAGGCTCAGCATTAGGTAGGGCATGGGTTCTGGCAGCCTGGGCTGGGGTTGGTGGTGTCAGCGGATTTTCCAAGTTGAGAGGCGTCTGAGGGTTGAAGTGGCCCCCTTAGGTGTTCTGGCTGAATGGTGAACAGGACTGCTAATGTCCTGCTGCCGGAGCTTTTGCTTGAACAGACGTGTGGTTGTGCACGCAGGCATGGAATGTTTGTGCAAGGGTCTCCCTAGGCCATTTGGGCTCTGCCTGTAGCGTTGTTGGAGAATTAAGATTCTCTGCCTGGTATTCCTTAATAGAGTGGTTGTTTCTAGGAGAAAAGTCCAGAAAAGCACCATTAGAGCTAGGAGGGTATTTAAATAGAAAGGATTTTTGTTTGTACTTTCTAAAATAAAACCCAGTTTCTGACTACTGAGCCCATTAGAATCCCTGCTGGGGACACAATGTACACAGGGGTTCTCCAGACCATGACAAGATGTTTTCTTTCAGTGTAGGGCCTGTTGGGACGGGAAGATAACTTGATGGGATTTCTGATGTGGCATCAGCCTCTGATTAGATTCCTGTCACCTCCAGTCCTTCCCTGGGTGCCTCTGATTGGAAACAAAGGGAGGAAAATAAGGGCAAATGAGTTTCTGTAATGATTGCATTAGCCAAGCTAGAGTGTGGCAAGTTGGGATCTGGAGTTTCTGAAGGTTTTATCCTGTCGAGAATGAAGGTAGCATGTGTGTGCATGTGGCCACAAGCTGAGCTGGGCACTCTGATGTGAAAGCTGGGAAGGTACCAGACACACAGATCCCACAGCTCTGTATCATGGTACTTGAGAGCATCCTTGGATACTCCCTCATTTTTAAAGGAATCGTCGTTCTGCCCTGTTGCTTCCCATGTGTGCAGAACTGCAGAAGAAGATTTAAGGGGAATCTGTGGAGGAGGGTAATGTTGTCCTCCATTTCCTGATAGCAAAAGCATGACAGCATTGGTCAGGCTTGGGCTACGTTACAGATGAAGTCAGTAAATGTTGCCTTAACGTGAGACCCGAAAGGCCTGCTGTAGGTGTGCAGCTGAATTTTTTCCACTGAGCCCTTTGCTCTGGCAGCAAAGTCCGGCTTTGCTTGGCTTTGATTCAAAACAGGCAGGTACCAGAGACGGGCAATGATCCCAGAGGGGCTTAGGTTCTCCAGGCTTTCAGCCTTCCCCAGCGCATCACTATCCCAGTCAGGCATATGGGAGGATTTTTCAGCAGTTGGTAAAGTGAAGGAGAGCAGAAGTATTAGCAATATTTCTGACACTAGTCTCACACGAAATCCCTGCTGGGAGCGGGGAAGTTAAGGAAGGTCCTGCTGAAACTGGAGGGAGGTTGTTTGACGTCACAGAGATGCACTGTAGGCTGGGAAACTCCTCAGGAAAACGAGAAACAGCGGGGAGGGAATCGGGCTCTCTGCCTGCATACATTACGATTCTGGTACTTTATGGTCAACCGGTCTTCTCCAGGCAGTGACAGGAGATACCTCAAGCGAGAGTCAAGACTGACTCGGGAGAAGCCAAGAGGTGACAGAGGCTCCTCCCTTTCAGATAAAGCGGAGCCTGTTTATGACTGCGGGTAGTGGGGGAGGCAAGCTTAGACAGACCACCCAAGAGAGGCTGGGGAGCGTAGGGCTGAGCTGGTGGCTGTGCCGGGGAGGTGGGACGGGAGTCCCTCTTATTCCAGATACTCCTCCAACTATATGAAGCACTAATCTCAAAGGGCAGCCTAGATACCCCAGCATCTCTCAGAGCCAGACTAGACCCTGGCTCCATGGGCAGTCCCACTGGGTTTCAAAGAAGAAATGCAGTTTACCTGCAGCACCAGGCAGAGCCCTTCAGTAACCACCGGGAAGCTGAGTGCGCGTGGGATCCCTGCTGTGCCGTATTGAAATCTGCCCTGGAAAGAGCAAGAACATGAATATGGAAGGAAGCAAAGGGACATGTCACACGCGTGGCTTCACAGTCTTAAGCAGCAGCGCTTGTCTGTGCAGCACGAGGAGAGGTTTGGCGCCCGTGGCAGTGTTAGTGCTGCCTCTAATTTATGCGTTCAGGGCTGAGATTTCCAGGTGGCAAGCTCACTGGGAACACAACGGGTAGGACCGGCTGGCTCACTTTGAAGCGACAGAGGCGAGGGGACATGTGAGAGGTTTGGGCGTCGAGCTGGGGGTGTCATTTTTGCACTGGAATAGATCTAATTGTCTGAGGCATGGATGGGGTCCTGTCCTTGCCCTGTTCGGCTGGCTGTGGGGGAGGGATGCTCTGCTGTTCATCTGTTTGCTCCCAGAGGCAGCGTACCTGCCCACTCAGACTGCAGCGCTCTCCCCTTGACAGCTGAGATGGGGAACAAGTTTTTGAGACTATGCCATCGAACACCTACCACCAGCAGAATAAAAAAGGCCCTATCCTGCCCATGCTGGCACCTGAAGCGTGAGCAGGCAAAGCATATTTGTGCCTCCCAGTAAATCCCCAGCTCAGCTGCTTCTGTAGCACACAGCTTTTAGCTTAACTGCCTCGTTATCCTTTGGATGGACAGACAAGACTCCTGGAGAGCCTCTGGGATGAAAGGGTCAGTTCTCTGAGTCAAAAATCTTCACTCAGACCTTAGGTCAGTTAAAATTTGTGGCTTTGCTTTTTGAGCCGCCATCCATTTTTTTCTTCAGTTCCTCCATGTGCCTTGGAGAGGGGTGGGGAGCACATAATCAGAATAAATGGGGAATTTCTGGATTTCTCACTGGTGCCAGCCATCCTGCTGGAAAGCACCAGCATCCATTGCTCAGCTGCTCCAGGAGTGGGAAGAGGAAATGCCTGAACCTGGGTCCTCCCCTATTAGCAAGGCAGGATATGTTCCCAACTTTACTGGGGGTATTTTGGACAAATTCTCAGACATCTCAGCTATAAAATGCTTGAGTGATAATCATGTGCTTCCAAAAAGTAGAGAGATTAAGCCTTTAGTAATAAGGTGGCAGAGTACACAAAATACTCGCGGCAGTTGATGAACGAGCAGAGCAGACTTTAATGTCTGATCTTGGCAGCTTGGAGCACCTTCCTGCTGGTTAGACGTGACTGTCTTTCATTCCCATGCCCCTTTCCAAACTGCTGCTGGGACCAAACTTTGGGCACTTATTGATAATTGTGAGTTAGCAATATTGTCGTGGGAAGGACTTCTAGCCTCACTGGACAGAGGAGGCTTAGCTGAGTCTGCCTTTGTTTAAAATCCACTGGGTAGCACTAGAGCGTGGAAGAAAAGTCATTTCTTACATAAGCTTGGATTATGTTATTTACTCTTCATTGTTTGTAACGGCCTCATAGAACCGTGGAAAATGACCTTTATTTCTCTATGGATTTTGTCCTTTTTCATTTTACAAATATTGATTATTTTTTTTTCTCCTGTGTCTTTATCAGAGCTGAATTAACAAGGCTGTTTAACAAGAGCCTCTGATTCATTTGGGGTCTTTTTGTGCCAGGTACTATCACAAGCAGCTGAAAGCAGCTCAGTGAAGAATGTGCAACCACTGTTACAGAATTGACAGAGTAGGTGATGTGCCCTGACAAGAGCTGAGCTAGCATGGGTCAGAGAGCAGGCTTAAAAAGATGGTCTCTTCAGCCTAGGCACAAACGCTAGGAAGGGTTGTTTGTAAGGAATAAAATTTTATGTCTGAAAGCTCTCCTCCTCAGACCATTAAAGCTTGAGGCCGCTGAAAAACATTGAGTCCACTGGATTATTCCAGTTCTACCCACAGATCCCCAAGTGAGATCAAGAGCCCATATTTGCAGCAAGAGGTGATTCTTGTCCTTGCGATCCAAAATCTCAGTGTTGAGGTGATGAGACTCCAGTAGGAAAAGGAGCCATTGGTGTAGCTTTATACGCTCTTTCTTGCCAGGCTTTTAAGCAAGCCTCTTGACTGATTCAAGAGCTTGTAGGTGAAGCAGAGAGTGGCAATTGAAGGCAGACAGGGACATAAAGTTCAAACAAACTAAGTGTGATGCCCACTTCTGATGCTTTTAACACAATGGAGAGGGAAGGTATAGCCCAGCTGATAGCTGTCCCTTGCTGTCCATACTTGCCATAATGCACCATTGCGGTTTCTCACGCAGGACACAGAGGGTGGGGAGGAAGCAGCTGCCACGCGCAGTTCTCTGGGGCAAGCTGAAATCTCATGCCTTTCGGGATCATCTCTCCACACTGTCAGTAGCCTTGAGGCATCCTATAGGGTTTTTAGTGACCTGTCTGGCCAGTAGCAAAAGCCTGAGCTGCTGCATATATTCCACATTGAGAAAAAGAGATGTAGCGATGGAGATAGAAATGGTATGTCCAGATTTCTTTCTTCCAAAGTAGGCAGTGCTACTTGTACCTTTGCTCTAGGCTCTCCTGTGGGCTCATCTTTCTTACAACCTATACACTGTGGTGGGAGGTGACATCTGTTTCAAATGAAGCAAGGGTGTCCTTAAGCCAGCTATTGTACAAGCCTATAAAAAGGGTGAGTCCTCATACTTAAGCACTTATGATCTGTATCAGAGGATGGCAACCTTTTGAGGACTTGGTCCCAGTGTGCATTTTTTTTCTCTCTGAGATTAGAGATTAAGTATGCCAGTGGGAGCTGGGAGATTGTCTCTAAGAAGCACCATGAGGCCAATCAATTAGTGGTCATTAGTTTTTGCTCTGCAAAGGGTGGACTCCTGCCTTCCCCACCTTGCTGGGCTCAGCAGAGCTGGGACTAGCTCCTGCCTGCCAGCCTGCTCTGCTGCAGGCCATGCGGGACCCCCAGCGTGCTGCCTGGGCAGTCACACCACCCATGGCTGAAACAGGCCAGTAAGGTGGAGAGGAAGCAGGGGAGATGTGGCTGCTACCCAGCAGGTCAGCAATAGAGCTGGGTCTCCAGGCTCCTACCTGATCCACATCCTTTCTAGTAGACGATGCTGTCTGTCCTGCAACTCACTTGCGTTTTTCTAGAGCAGATGGAGCATTACCTCTTGGCTGTGGGCCATCCTGGTCTTCAGCATCATTAGAGACCATGTCTATGCCACCAGAGTAGCTGAAGTCTTGTAAACCTCGTGGGGAAATAAGGAGTTAAGAATCAAAAGAGTCCCAGGGAATCCTGGTTGAAGGGGGACTCTGGCTGTTCCTTGCAGGCCATTACACCTACATAAAAGAGATTTTCTGGATCAAGAAAAGAGTCAAAAACAGGGCAAAGCAAAGGAACTTCTAATTGTTTTCAAGAATAAGAAAGACCCATCTCAGGGTAGATCTTGGCTCTGGTATTTGAAAGCACTTGGGAAGTGAGAGGACAAGTTTATATTCCTCCTCAAATTAATATCTCTTACAAAGTGAAACAGTTCAACAGAAGGAGAGAAAATGGCATTCAGCTGCTGCTTGGGCCTTTTAGCGGGTGTGTGTGAGGCTGGGAAGTGTCCTTGGGCTGACTCAAGGTTGGTCCAATGCTTTAACCACTGGTTATTAGCTGCTCTGAGGCTGATCTCCCTGAATTCTCTTTTCAATGGGAGTTTCAACAATACCACTGTCTTTACAAACAATTTCTGTTTTGGTGACACAATGCTTCCCAACAAAAAAAGAGTCAGAAAACTCCCAATCAACTCTAAGCCTCACACTTCCAGAGTCAGAGCTTCGGCTGCTTCTCCCCAAAGGCTCGGCCGAGGAAAACAAGCCACTCCATATCACTGTTCGTTTACCCTCCTGAACCCTGTCTCTCAGTGCTTCGAGGTAGATGCTTCAGCAGTTAAACTGCTCCTGGGGCATGTGCAAGGGACAATTAAAGCTCATTGTGCCAGTGAAGAGCCCTGGGGTGAGCTGGGCTGTGGAGACAGCTGCCCCCGTTTTGCTGTGTGCAGCAGCTTCCCGAACAATCCTGTTGCAGAGAGAGGCGAGTATGTGTTGCTGATGGCAGAGTTAAAGTTTAAAACTCAAGGGCTGAACTCAATGTGGCATTTCTAGGCTTTTGCTGGTGGCAACCGTCTTGGTGTGTAGCGTTCAGCGCCTGGGCAGAGCAGGGCTGGGGAGAGCCCAGCTGCTGAGCCTGCGAAGCCATTTCCAACCAGCTGCAGCATGGGACTGATGGCAGGAGTGAAGCACGAGTGTTTAAAGAACAAACGCTTTGTAGTGCTCCCTTTAACACTTTGCCTGTGACACTGCAGGATCTAGATCTTTGATCCTAAAATAACAGAAAGGACATGAACGGCAGTTCCTTCGTCTCAGACATAAATGCTCGCTACAGCTGCGCCCCGCAAGGGTCGGCTAAGCCTTCTCCAGCTGCAGGCAGGAGGCTTGGAAGAAGGCGGTGTTGGCCATTCCCTGGAGAAGGGCCCTGCTAGGTGGTGTACAGCGAGATTTCATTCGTGCCCAGCAGTCAGAGCGGTCTCTGCCCGCTTCAGCTGCTTGTGCTAGAAGAGGAGTGTATCGCTCAAATGGAAAGTCTCAGCTCCAGGATAAACTTGTGTAGCTCCACGACAGCAGGCTGGTGTGCGTGGGGAGGGACAAGCTTTTCTCTTGCCTTTGTGACTTGTCTGGAAACTGGAAACCTCTCCAGAGATAAATTGGAAGTTGTCATTGGCGTCTCTACTGAGAATGTCAACAGGAATCTGTCAGCACCAGTCATGACGATACAAACACAATTTCCCCGCTTAAAGCACCGCACCAACTGTACCTAATTAACCTTCATGACAGCACAGCAATACAAGGAAATAGGGATCATTAACTTCAGCTTCGCTTTACAGAAGGGGAAGAGAAGCAGCAGTGCCAGCCCCATGCGTTTCAAATAGAGGTAGGCTTGGAAAAATCAGAAGGTTAAAAATACCAATAATCCATTTGGGGTTCTCAGAGCCTTAAGAGTGCACTTGAATCAAACTTTCAGGTTTTTCTCCAAGAAACATCAGGACTGGAAACTTCTCTCCCATACACGCTTTTTTGTGACTCAACAACCAAGGCTTTTAGAAAATCACACATTCTTAATCACAGTGGTGCAGAGGCAATAAAGGTCAGAACGATTTGCTCAGTGTTGTTTAAAAATCAGCTGGGCAAAGCTGAGACTAGACTGTGCGAGTAGCTGACCCTCCGCCCCTTGCTTGTTCCTCCAGACCAAACATTTTTCTAGGTGGGGGAACCTGCCTAAATCCACCAGTGGTCACTTAATAGCTGCCAGAGGCGTAATTCAGGCTTGAACTAGTGACCTCATCCCTTCCTCTCATGTCTGCTGAGGGACAGACTGATGACATGGACTGTTTACATTTCGGTTTCTGAGCCAGCCCAGCTCCTTCGCCTGGGGCCCAGCAGGGATTGGAAGTGTCCCTGAAGATGCAAAACCATATGTGCTGCTCCTTGACACGGCTTTCCTGGCTTGGGTCTGGTTTTATAAGTTAGTAGGAAAGAGCAACTTGTGCGAGTCCTTTTTAAAGTAAAGAGTTCTCCTTGCCTGTCGTATCACGTGCTGGCAAGGGCCAAGGGGAAGAATAACACCTCTGCCATTTGTAGTGGCCACCAGCGCAAGTTATTGTTTTGTCTCACCAAATAAATGCAATGCAAAGCCCTGAGGAGTCCCCGTGGCAGCTTTGAAAGTTGTATCTGTTATTACCGACAAACTGATCTCACTTCTGCCCTGCATCATAGATGCTGTCAGGATCAGAGGAGAAAACCTGCGTTCGTCTGGAGCCCCAGCAGGCAGGACCCCTGCTCTGGAGAGAAGCCGGTGGGGGCTGCAGAGGGCTGTGGCCGAGGAGGAGAGCCTGTTGTGTGGGGTGCCGACCCCAGCCCAGAGAGCCGGCGTTCGTACAGGAGTGTGTTTTATTCATCTCTTTTTCTCCTCCTTTTTCTGTTCTAAGCTGACATGGGATGAAGTGAAGCTGAAGGGACCCTTGAAAAGGCCAGGTCATTGATGGAAAGGAAAAAGGGCTTGGCAGATGGTGAAGAGCTTTCATGAGCAGCATGGGCTGCAGCAGGCTCCAGGGAACAGAATTGTTCCCCTGCTCGGGCTGTGTGTCTGTCTCTCTGATTATTTTGTGTATTTCATCTCTGCTGTCTGTCTCACCCTTAATCTGGGCTCCTCTGTGCCAACAAAATGCTTAGCTCGCTCCATTGTCTGAGAGACTAATTTGCACTGTAAATCTGATGCTTATCTTACATGACAGCTTACTGTGGGGTTTATTGCAGTCCTGAAGACAAACTAACCGGGGATGGCTAGAAAGCTTTCGACACATCATCTGGAGTATAGAACGAATACGACCTATTTCAGCTTGCTGCCAGGTTAGGACATGGCCCCTTGTGGTTGGGGTCACAAGGGATTTCTCTTTCTCTTTTCAGATCTATTCAAACCTGAGTTTGTTTGGGGTTTTTTTTATGTTGGAGCTGTTGGGCTGCTTCTGGAACAGCCTCCCACCCTCCTAGGGCCAGGTCCTCCATACCTCCTCCCTGCTACCTGTGGAGTTTTAAGGACCGGGAGAGTGGCTGCAGACCAGGTGCAGGCAGCGTGCGAGCACTGGTGCTCCAGCGGGCTGCAGCTTTGTTGTCTCTGCCCAGCTTAATCAGAAAGAACCTTTGTCCTTGTCTTTCTTCATTAGTATTTCCTGACACTTTCTCCAATATGTTTTAGCTCTTTGCTGGCAGAGTAACATCCCCCCTCAATCTCGTCTGCAGTTGCCTCCTTCCTTCTGGTCCCTGGGCTATCCACCTGCAGGCATCCACGTATCACCTAAGAGATTTTCACACTAGTGTTGTTCAGATAGCTGGGCAGCTCTAGCAGCCCCAGGTCAATCGAAACGTGGGCAGAGACTTAAATCTTGCTACAGAGGTGTTCCAGGTAGCTTCAGACTGCATTGCAGTCCTCTGATGGGACACAAAGGATCCTGCTCCCCTGGACGGGGGAGTCGGAACAGAAGACCTGCCATCCTCTGAGGATGGTGTTCGTTTGGAGGACGAGTCTGATTTTTGCTGAGTAGAGTCCAGCTTTAAAGTCTCGTGGATTTCTGGATCCCTCTGCTCTTCCTGCCCTCGGTCTGAAGGCAAAACACACAAATGGCTGTACGGGATAAGCTGTGTGCAGCAGCTGGGGGGCTGGCAACTGAACTGGAAATGGAGCCAAGGGGTCTCAGTAGTGTTGAGGGAAAGGGAAAAAAAACCAACCAAACAACTAGAGAAATAATTGAGGAATAGGCAAGCAATACATTGTATACCAGGTAGAACTATAGCGGCTTAGGCTACACCAGAAACTCTCTACTGGCCCCTCTCAAACTCCATTTTGCTGCCCAGATTATCAGAGGGGTGTGTAACCTAAGGCTTACTCCAAGTCATCAGAGCTGGTGAATACCGGACTCCTCGCAGGCACTGTCCTGAGACCTGCCCAAGGGAGAGCTCTGTACAGCCTGGGTCAAGCTCAGGCAAAAACCTACAACTCCGAGAAGACACCAAAATCTGCAGAATTTTAGAAGAATCCAGGACAAAAATACCTAGGAAAGGATCATCACACCGCCTAATTCAATCTAGGTTAGGCTACTGTACGCAGCCTCCTCTGAAGAAGCCCCCTTCTCTTCCCTGGGTACAAATGGGGCCAGAGGAATTGAATCACCTTACTTAAACTCCTGTGTTGAGTGCCTAAAAGTTAGCAACTTGAATCTGAAGCCATCTCAGTTTGTTTCCGAAGAGGCCTGCAAAATCCCCCTTTCCCACAGATAATATGGTGCAATCTGGGAGTCCCTGGTGTGAGTAGCTGGCCTCCCGTCCGCCCCAGTGCTTGTCGTACAGGCAGCCGCTCTGATCCGTTTGGCAAGGTCAGGTTGTCCCTTCAGCCGTGTGCATCCAGCATCCCGGGGCAGCTGGTGCTTCCGAGGGTAAAATCCATGCCCTGCTGCTGCTGAGTGTTTTCTGTCAGACTTCTGATGGGTTTGTTTAAAAAAAAGAAAAAAAGAAAAGAAAAAAGCTTGTTTTCGAGCAGCACTTAGGGACTGTACAGTCTTGCATGACACACGGACAACAGGAAGATGGTCTCTGCTCCGAAGGATTCACAAGATAGCTTGGCAGAAGTACACTGAATAGCAGATGTGGTGAAGGCACAGCATGAGACAAGTTAGTAGCAGTAAGAGGAAGATGTTTGCTTAGACTGACTAGGTTTGACATCTCCATCAACCAGGGCGTGCGAAGGCCCTGCAACTTGATGAGCGGTTGGGCCGGCCTCCCGGCACTCCCAAGGTCTTTGCTTGCTGGCAGAGGGAATCCACTGCCGACATCAGTGTTGGCTCTAATCTGCCTGGAAATGAAAGTGGGTGGAGACATCAAAGGGGGGGTTCCAGGTAGAGTTTTCTGCTGCCTGCAATGTTATTAACAATCGAGGAAAGAAGCTGCTGCCTGGCTGGATAAAGAAGGGGGCTTTCTTCTCGGGGAGCGGGGAGCTTTAGAGAAGGGGGCTGGGGGGAGCTGAGAGTGTTGGAGAGTGCCGTGGAAGGGCTGGGATCTCAAAAGAGAAAGTGCATTCAGCCAGCAGCTCTTGGGTACCTGCCGTTAGCTGTATTAAGCTTGTCCACCTGCTTAGCCTAGCGGTGAGTCCATTTGTGCAGCCCAGTCCGGGCGGGTGGCTGAACTGGGATGCCGCGGCCAGAGTGTCTCCGTCTTTGATCCCAGGGACAGATGCCAGGCCTGTCCCCGCACCCGTGCTGGGGGGACGGGTGCGCACAGGGCTGTGCAGTGCAGACTGGCTCCTTTCTTGGGGTGCTGGTGGAGCCGCTGCAGTGCTCTGCTCTGCGGCAGTGGCTGGTGCTGACACGGCCCTTGTCCTGGGCTCTCTGCAGGCACATGACTGCACCATGTTTTTATGCAGGCTTTCAGAAAGCCAATTCCATCCCTGTCATTTCCCTTCTTTTCAGGAAATGGGGTACGCATTTAGCGGGGGGCTAAAGCCCTCCTGCTGCATCAGCGCTGTGCAACCTCTCTTCTGAGTAGGTAATGGGTTAGAAGGGCTGCTGCTGCTCCAGGGATTCTGTATTCCCAGCTGGCGCTTGCTTTTTTTCCTGCCAGGATTGCTTTATTGTATTTTTGCAATTATTAGTAACTCATCTCGTGTATGGAACTGGCAGTGAATCAGAAGTCAGAGTATCCAAAATATCTCGCCCCACGAAAAGAGCAGCTCCTCCTTTGCTGCCTGGGCGCAGCATTGTTAGCTGATGCAAAGGGAGAGGATTGTGTGGGGGCCGGCAGGAGAGCTGTCAGGTTTGAATCCCGTGAGTAGCAGTTCAGAGTCAGCCCTTTCCAAAGAAGTGGCGAGCTGTGAACGTTACGTCTGCGGTGTTGTGGGCAGGTGCGATGGCAGCTTGGGTGGGTATATCATGCTGGCCTCGATCCAGTTGGCACAGGTAAAGCGGCAGTGACATAGTGTAGCAACTTAAGCACTGTCTTAACACTATTAATACATAGCTGAGATCTCCGGAGGGCTTGTACAACCCGAGGTGACGTTTGTGTCACTGTATCTTTCCTGCAGTTTGCTATCTGTGCTAGCTCAATTACAGTTCTCACAGATAGGTCTGTGCTGCGCCTCAGTCCCTCATCTGACATTAGCGCAGACCTGCCTCCAAACAGATGCTTCTGAGGACCTGCAGGCCACGCAAACGTCAGCTGTTGCTGTCTGCAGTTCGTGCCTCCCATGCTGGCATTAGTCTTTGTGATTTACTGGCGTTAGCCAACACGCAGAGGAGGGGAATTACATCTCTTGTTAGTGGGATTTGCTTTGCATTGCAGCACCGAGGCTTGAGAGTTTGGGGCTGTAACTGAGCCGCCTTCTTCCCTTCTCTGTCGTGTCAGCAATTCTGCTCCCACTCTCTGCCCTCCCAAAGTCCCTTCCTGCCGTGCTGCAGGCCTGGGATTGCCCTGGTTCCTCCTTCAGGCACCAGGAGGTCTGGGGCTGCGAGGCACTGCGCATACAGGAGCGCGTGCCGTGGTGGACAGCCCTCCTGGGCTGGAAGAGGCGCCCAGGGAGAACGTCTTCGGCATGGGCACTTCTGACTTTCCCTTTCTCTCTCTCCCCACAGATGCCAGCAAGGACCATCCACAGCAGCAGGCAGGGGTGATCTGGAGAGTGACGGGAGGCTTGTTCAGCATCACCCGGGGAGCCGTGGGGGCCACGCTGGGAGGAGTTGCCTGGGTGGGCAGCAAGAGTCTGGAGCTCACCAAAACAGCTGTGACCAGCGTCCCTGCTGCTGGCGTCGGACTGGTGAAGGGCAGCGTCTCAGCAGTGACCGGCGGCGTGGGAGCCGTGGGCAGTGTGGTTGCCAGCAAAGTCCCTTTCACCGCAAAGAAGAAGGACAAGGCTGACTAATCTACGTCACAGCTCCCTTCCAAAAGATCAGCCTGCCCATACTCTCCCCCTACACAGCACCTCTTTGAGTTGGAACCAGACGCTTCAGGGAGGGTCAAGCACCCGAGCAGACTCTGGCCGCAGCCTGCTCAGCACCGCCTGCCTGGCTCAGAGCTCACAGAGCCGCTCTCAATGCCTTTCACTCCCATCACCTACTGGGAACCATCTCTACTCTGAGGGCTTTAAAGGCTCAGTTGTCTCTGTCTTGTAGTTTCCTTCCTCCCTTCTTGCTCTTATAAGCACAGAGGGGTGGGAGAGGGTGTCAGGCTCCATCTGCCTGGAGGTGGGGGGAGTAACAGGGGAGGGGGAGGAACTATGCCTGGCTTGAAGTGTGGGTTGTGTAGTCAAATTCAACTTCAGCTGGGAAGACAGCCTCTGAAACACCCCTTCCCTTGGCTCTGGGAGGTGTGTTTGGGGGGTCTGCCTGGGGGAGAACCATAGAAGAAAGTCCCATTAACACAAAGTAGAGATACTGTGAAGAGGGGGAAGCCTCCCTCATGCCCTGCACCTCTTACCTTTTCTTTGCAGGGCCCATCCCACAAGCTGCTCCCAATCACTTACTCCCTGGCTGAATTGCACCCTTCAGAGAAGGAACCTTCAAGCTCAGCAGAGCAGCTCCAGGGATGATGCCACAAAAGAGTATCATATGTCCCGGGCCATCGACTTCTGCACAAATTTTCTTGGTGAAAGGCAGGAGAAAGCAAGCTGCTGGATGTTCCTATTTGGGGAAGGAGCTGATAGTGGCATCTACCAGGCCTCTGTGAGACTGCAAGCACGGGTAGGGATGCTCCACAGAGACACAAACCAGGCCCTTGGGTTTCACCCTTGAAGTCCTGGCAGTATCCCCATCTGCAACAGGGGCGTTTTGATTCTAGGCCACACTCACTCCACAGATGTCATTAGTAACCATGAGCAAGTGTGTTCCCAAATGCCACCCAAGTTCTGCTGCAGAGTGGGAGGGGAGGCTCTCCCTGTGACCCCGGGAGCGGTAGCCTGGCTGTGAGCGGTCTGTGCCATGTTAGAGAATGCTTCCCCGAGGGGCTGAGCGTGCTCCAGCAGCAGCCAGCCTGCGCAGGGCACCAGCAACTCCCCCTCCACATGCTGCTCTTGGGGCTCCAGCCTGGCTCCTCTAAAGGACCGTGTTGCACTAAATAGCCCACCCACACTCGTAGTGCTGCAGAAACCCAGACGCCTGCATTCATCTGGGAGTCACAGCCATCCTCAGCATGGCCCGTGATGCTCAGGGGGCCATGTGGCATCCTGCACGCACACACACGTGCACGCACATACACACACTCACTCACTCCAAGGTCCCCTGTAATTCTCGGGATTAGGAAAACCACAGGCTCCACCATTAACTCTGCCGCTCCCGGCTTTGGCAGGTGATTAGCCTAGGTCGCTAGGTGTTGGATGCATAGGCAAGTGAAGCAGTGCTTGTGCTGTGTTTTATAGATATGCATCTGCGTTAGCGTGTGTGTATGTATCAGTCCACAGGCATGTCTTCAGCCAGGTAAACAAAACTGTGCCACTGCTGCGGAGGAGTTTACATAGTCATCTTCAGCACTTCCAGCATATAGTTTTTCTATAGGGTCCTGGTCAAAATAAAAATCATGTTTTAGAGGATGTTTTCCCTGCTGTTGCCCAAGAGCGTAGTTTATTGAAACCAAAGGAATGTGAAAAATCCCCTTTCTCCCATCTATGCGGTTTGTTTTCTTTCTGCCCTGTCTTTTGGACACTGAAGCTTCCTTGATCTCCATTTCCCGTTGGAGGTCGTTGCGCTTCCTGGCTGCTCTCTTGTGCTTAGGACTCAGACATCAGGGAATATTTAAGTACAGCCCCCCCGCCACTATTTTTGCTGAACGTTCTTGGGCTTGTGAAGCAGTTTTGATTCTGACCTTTATTAAATCCACATTTTGGGCCTGACTTAAGTCGCTGTGTCCCTGTACTCATCATGCTGGTGTTAGTCTCTCTCCATACCCTTCGCTGGGTAGTCCCTGCTGTTTGCAGTGGTAAGAAGTTGCTGATCTCCACAGTATGTTACTCTTGATAGCATGAGAGTGGTTTAACCTACTTCTTTGTTTCTGAAGAGGAAACAGCATTTGGTATGTGTGTGCATTTCCTCACTTTGTCTCTTTTGTTCTGGTGAAGGCCAAGTTGACCCAGACGTGTTGGTTTTGTCTCTGAAGGCAGCAGCTTCACAGAAAGATCAGGCCTTGATGTGTGCCTGCGCTTTGCTGGGATGCTCGTGGCAGCTGGCAAGGCCAGGAGAAGTCTTGTCTGTTCTTCCTTTGTCTCAAACACCCTGCAAAGCAGGAGGGCAGTTTGCACTGCGTGGATCTCTGCTCACCGCTCTCCCTGAGCACATCTCATTTCTTCTTCCAGATCACAGACTGCTCCTGAAGTCAGCTCTAACCCCAAAGCTAAAAGCTGCTTGTGCATAACTAGCTGTGCTGTCACCAACCCTCTTAGAAAGGTCCAGTTTCTTACCAATTGGGAGAGAAGAGAGTCTTCTTCCTGACTGCCTCTCCCAGGCCTTAGGCAGGAGAAGGGGCTGTACTTCACCAGGCGCCCCTGGGCAGGCGATGGGAAGCTCATCATGCTTTTGGCTAACCAGTATCCCAACACAGGCTCTTGCTGGAGGAGGCAATACATCCTTCCCAGGCTGTTGTCTGCAGGCACCATGTGTGCAGAATAGGCGTGGAAAATGGGATGAAGATGACTTAAGGAAGGCCATAGGGGTCCTGAGGGTTTCCCATCTTTTTATTTCTGCTCTTCTGTGGGTCCTTGCAGTAAATGGAGTAAAGCTCTCCATCTGTCTGGAACTGCCATTTCCTTGTGGGGTGGCCTGGAGAAGGGGAGAAGAGCTGTGAGGGGAACTCACAGTCTAAATCACTGTTCTTACAGCCCAGCTAATGAAGAACTCATGGACCATAAATAGCAAAAGAGAGCAAATTAGGAGGCAAGGGTACAAGATTAAATCTACTCCAAAACCAGGGCCTCACATCGCTTAATGGGCATTCGGGAATATGTAACTATGCAGGACTCAAGGGCCTCTGGAAAGTATGTCTCTGTTAGCGTGCTAGGCCTGCTCGGTTCATCCAGGTGGCCAGCCCCAGGCTGCTTTTCTGGGCACTCTCGGTGCCACAGCAGAAGGAAAACAGGGTCGGTGTTCCCAGTCTAAGAGCAAAAGGCGCTTCCTGACAGCTTTAGTGGCAGGACAGTAGGACCTGGATCAGATGGGGAAGCTGTTGGCTCCTGACGGATGCCCTGTCTTTCCTTCTCCCCTGCTACAGAGACTCCGGCCAGTTCAGAGTCCACCTGGGCCACGGGTGCAGCCCTTCTCCCACTGCCCCTTTGTGGTAAGAGGGGCAAAACCTACATAGTGCATAAATCCCATTGCTTCTAGATGGGGGGTTGGTACAAAATAGGGGGGGCAGCACTGAGGTGGAGGGAGAGATTGAAGGGAGTTAGTACAAGGAAGATCACCAGTTTTCAGGTGACAGAGAGAAAATGAGGGACTGGTGACAGGAGGAGGACGTGAGGGGAAAGGAGGAGTAGGGGAGCAAGAAAAGGGGGAGTGTGGAAGGAATTTGTTTCTTAGGACAGGCTCTGAATCAGAGGATGAACATGATGGAGTCTGTCCGAGGGAAGAGCATGGAAAGGGAGGTGGACGAATGTGGGTTTTGGTGTGTGGTGGTGGTCCATGCCTGGCTGGTGCCCTGCTTGCATAGTAGTGATGATGGCTAGCGGTTTTCATTTAGCTAGATCGATGTGCCCAGTGGATGGCCCAAGCACCAGATCAGCTCCCTCCTTACCAGCCCCCGCTTCCCAGATCTCCCCCAAGCTTTGTCATGATCTCCCCATGGTGGGGCTGGGTCTCCCCATGGTGGAGGTGGGATGTGGCCCTACAGGGAGCCCTGTGCCCCGCTATGGCTGGACATTCCCCGTGCTCAAGGAATGTTGCCCAGTTGAGAGGAGAGCCAACAGGCACATCCTCTCCTCCCTTTCCCTTTGCTCATCTCATTATCCTTCACTTTCTTTTTTTACCCCTCCCTTAGCTTTCTGTCTTGCCCCTGGATAGAGCTCTCCAAAGCTGTCACCAAGACCTTCGCTAAACATCCACACTCACATTGGCTGGGAGGGCAGAGAGGGCGACTCTGCCCCCGCAGCTCCCCTGGCTGGGAGAGAAGTGCATGTCTTCCACCCCTCTCTGTCCCCTTGTGTTTTGCGTGTGGAAAATCTTAACCCACTTCTTTTCCTCTGGGTTACCTGTTTGGCTCTTGTCCCTGTGGGTGGGTCATTTCTGTGTCTCCATTGCAAAGTCATCCTTGTAAAAACAACAGCGCGAGTGGGAACGTGGAGATGGCTAGAGAGAGCGGCAGAGCTGCTGGGACAGACGCCAGGGCCCCATTCTGCTTCTCTAGGAGCTGAGGAGCCCTTTGGCAACCCAAAACCGTCACTGCGGCCACGCGGTCCCGTGCACGGTGCTGGGCTCTGGAGGACACTTTTGTTCTTTATCATTTCATTGTCTGTAATTGGTTTCCTACTGAATTTGTTTGCTTGGTTTGTTTTGCAGTGTGTTTCTGGGAATATTCTGCATCTCTGTATTTTAATTACAGTAAAATTTGAGGATAAAAACCTTGGTTACGCTGGCTCTTGATTCCAGTGGGGGGAAACGAGGAGAGGAAGCACAGTTGAAGGAAGATGTTAGAGATTCCTTGGGAAATCAGATCTCTCCCCTAAGGGCTCTACATGAGGCACCGAGCAGGGCTGAACCTCCGTCCCTGCTTAAACTAGGACATGGCTTTCAACCACGATTCAAAAGCTGTTTTGCTGCAGGCAGGTTTCCTGATTGGAATGGTAAGAACAGTTTAGATAAGACTTCTAAACTCAGTTTCTTGTGTCGGTTTAAAGACCAGTGCACGAGAGGACTGTCGGGCCGGGGACAGCTGGCCTAGCCCCGAAAGTGGGATCTCGGCAGCCAGACGGGAGATTTTGCCTCCACGGGCGCTGTTCCTTCATGCAGGTTTGCATAGACACTTTTCCCAGCTGAGGAAGCGAGGAAAAGCCTCATTCCCCCCGCAGCAGCCTGCCCTTTCCGCAGGAGTGGGCGGCTTGACATCCCTCCCCAGAGCTGGGGGGGAGCCCCGCGGGGCAGCCAGACCCCACATTTGTTCGCCGGCTGGCAGGCAGCACGGGCGCTGGGGAGGGCCCCGCCGGCCACCCCGGCCACCTCACCCGCTGCACGGGCACTGACCCAGGGCAGAGCCGCCCGATGCGCCCTGTGACGCCCAGCCCTCGTGCAGGGAGGATTGCGGCCCAACGGCCGGGCTGTGCGGGATCGGGCCCCACACAGGGTGTCTCTTTTACTGGGTCGAGGCCAGGAGCCAACAGCTCAGCATTTGTTAAGTGCTGACAAAAAGATTTATTTAGTAACTAATAACGGGGCAATCAAGCCATTTATTTGGTTGAAGTTTTGCTGCCAGCTGCTCAGTAAGAGCAGCGAGCGGCGCGCTGATGGGGCTGGCTGCGGCCACCTCTGCCGCCTGCCCCGCTCCTCCGTCCTCGCCCGCAGGCACAGCCGGGGCAGCTGGCTTGGGAAGCACTGAGCCGGAGGCAGGAGCAGGTTTGGCGGTGGAGGGGACAGGGTGAAGACACTCGTTGCTCCTGCCCCTGAGCGAAGGCGCCTGGGGTGGGGGCTCTCCCCGGAGCTGCCTCCGTGCCCGCTGTGGGGAGGCAGATGGAGGAAGGGTCCATCCCACAGCACGTGCACGCTGTCGCCCCATTCCTCCTCACAGGGCTGGAGCCAGCCACGTCGCCTTGCAGGCAGCACAGCTGAATTACGGGTGCTCCAGCTGCGAGCCCTGAGGAGAGGCCGTCAGATACATCACCCCTGCTCACCTTTTGCCCAGCCCAGCTGGAGCAGGTTTGCCATGTTAAGCCAGGTTGCAAAACGCCCCTCACAAGCTGATGTGTAGCAGCAGCACCTGCCCCTCCAGAGGTCTTTAAAGGGGGAAAAGGATGCTAGAAAATCACCTATTGTTACAGCTTTCCCCAGCCTCACCCAAGCAGTGGGTGTGCAGGCAGCATGTCCCAGCTCCCTGTGTGTGACCGCAGCTCCCTGTCTCGCCCTCTCCCAAGTGAGAGCTCGGGCTGGGAGCTGGCAGGCAGCAGACCTTGGAAGAGACCTTCAGAGAGGAGACCTGCCCAGGTACACGGGCTGTGGGTGGCTCAAACACACCTGTGCCAGGAGCGGGTCCAGCACTGGGAGTGTGTAGCCGTGGGTGGATGTGACCAACTGTGGTCACTTCTCTCTGTGGGTCGCTGTCCTGCCTGGCTCCCAGAGCAACAGAGGTGGGAAACTGCTGGGGCGTTGCTGTCCTCTGTCCCCTGGGGACTGGCCCCAGTGACTTCCCATCTGCAGCTGCCTGTGGTCTGCAGGACGTGCCTCGAGGGCCGAGCTGCTTGGAGGACTCTGTCTCAGCTGGGTTGGAGGAGCTGGTCGGCTGTTCCAGCAGGCAGAGATCAAATACACCAACCAGCAAGGTCTCGTGTCAGGCTCTCGGCGCTCTGCTGCGGTGCGGTATCGCTCCCGCCCTGCGTGTCCGGCTTCCCCGTCCAGCTGCTTGCTGCCCTGCTCAGCCCACAGGCCCTGCGTGGCAGGGGCTCGCCCGGGGCCCGCACGGTGCGGGAGGGCCCTGCCTCCACGGGCAGCTCGTGAAGAACAACTCATGTGTTGCCAGGAACATCATCTTGTTTGCTCGTTTTCATTCTGGCGCTTTTATGGCCTGAACTCGAGCACTTTTCTCTGGTCCTCCAGGGCAGGGCACGCCAACGCTGGCATCAAGAGCGTCAGACGTGGCAGGGGGGCAATGAGGGGCAGCCTGATGGGGCCGGGCTCACCGTGATGGTGCCACAAGCGCTCTGGGGCCGGGAACTTCAGCAAGTCCCGTGCCCCCAAGCGAGCCAACAAGCTCTCAGGTCTGTAAATAACCACAGGTTCTCACTTTTGGCTTAACTACCTGCATTTCAACACGGTTCAGATGCAAACATGCACATGCCCAAGGAGGTGACTGCAGTTCCCTGCCGCCCTGGGGGGCCGTGGTGCGGCTCCCCCCACCCGCTCCCGGCCTCGCAGGAGCCGGGCAGACCAGGAGACGCTGCTCTTGGCCTCCTGGTGCGTCCACCCCAGTCTAGTCACTGAGGTCTTCCAGTTGAAGTTCACCCCCAGGTCAGTTTTATTGCACTTTTATTTACAGAAAACACAGAAATAAAGCATTAAATGTGTTGGGCTTTTACCAAAACACCCAATCACTTTTTTTTTTTTCCCTTTTTTTTTTCTTTTGTGGGTTTTTGGCACAAAGAAATATCACAGGTGTTACCAAACAGCCACGTACGAGCAGCTGACCAACTTCCCAGCCCAATAACGGGACTTAAACAAACAGACATGTCACACTGAGATTGAAAACGAGGAGGTTGTTCCATGTTCAGCTTCCAGTCTAACCTGCTCATCAGGGGCAAGGGGAGTTACTCTGGAGGGGACAACACCATTCATAAATTATATTTATATTTACCTCTTACATTGTAAAAGTAAACAGTGCAAAGTACAGTACCCCAGGTACCCTTCGGTTTGGAAAGCTTGAAGGTTGCTTTATACATTTTGTCTGTTTTGTAAACATTGTTACCCATCCACAGTTCTAGCTCTTGCTTGGAGACCCGACTCCTCTGGCATCCGAAACGTGTTGAGGGGCAGCAGTCGCTTCCCCTGGACTCAGCTGTTGAGATTCCCGCTCAAGGTTTAGTGCAAATTTTGGAGAGAGAAAGGGGGTGGGGGGAACAAAATGAAAGAAAACAAAATAAGGCAACGGTTAGTCCGTATCAAAACCGGCCCTCCCCCCTCCCCGGGGCTGCCTTAGGAGAAGGGCAGGAAGTCTCTCTCCTCCACCAGGCTGATGGAGAGGTTCTTCAGCTCCTCCTCGGAGCCGGCGGTTTTGTAGCCGAGCTGCGCCAGCACCTGCTGGCAGGCGTGCTGGGTGAACGCCACGATCTCGTAGGACAGCCGGAACCGCCACTTCTCCGCCGTCGCCGCCGAGTTGCGCACCGTCCCGTACTTGTGTTTGGAGGAGGACCTGTCTCCTCGGGTGTTGTTCTGTATCCAGCGCTCGACGTTGCTGTCCATGGGGATGCCCAGGAAATCGTAGATCTCCTCGGTCTTTTTCATGGGGTTCCTGGCCAGGTCTTCGTACCGCACCAGCATGTACTTGCCCTTGAGCCACGGCGGCCGGTTGAGGCCGGTGGACACGGAGTTCCAGAAGTCCTCGCACACCGTGGTGAGCTGGGTCACGTCCAGGTTGTACGGCTTCCTGCCGGTGCCATCCCAGATCCTCCACAGCCGGTAGGTGTCTCGGAAAGTCTCGCTCCGGGACGCCAGGATCCCCCGGGGGTCCCTCACCAGCTGGATGACCTTCAAGTTCAGCCGGGGGTCCTCCACCAGGGCCCGGAGGTCGCTGACCTCAGGCACCCGCACGGTTTTGATGGCCACGTGCCCGTGCTCTCTGCAGGACTCGGTGGCCAGCGTCAGGTTCAAGGTACCACACTTCTTCACGCAGTCTCCCTCCTCCAGGTGGAGATCGACAGCTCCCAGGGACTCGCAGACGGGCGGTGAGCACAGGGCCTTGCTGGCTCCCCTGCGGAAGAGGCGGTCGGTGGTGTGATTGATGGGCTGGGGTTTGATGTAGTTCTCCAAGAAGTAGAGGTCGCAGTCGTACAGGCTCCTCAGCAGGTCTCGGCTCGCCCCCAGCATGACCCGCCTGTCCGTCGTACTCTTGCTCTGGGTCAGTTTTGGGATCAGGGTGTACTGGACATGGTAGAGGGGCTCAAATAAATAGAAGACATCAAAGTGCTGGTTAAACAGCTGTCCAACAAACGAGGAGCCGCTGCGGGTGGTGGCGAGGATGAGGACATGCGTCTTCCTGGAGAGGTTATACGCGAAAGTGGGGCTCTCGTCGCACAGCCTGTCGGCCGCATCTGTGTCCTGGCTCAGGCTGCAGTTCACGGGGTTGGGGATGGGGCAGCTGTGGAAGGACTTGGCAGTGAAGGTCCGGATTGCTGTGTACTGGATCGCAATGGATGCCAAGGCTAGTAGGAGGACAGCCTTCCAGGAACATTGCATGGCTGGTCACCTTCATGGAGCTTCTTCACAGGTTGTCTTGGTGTCTGCAACCCAACAGAGAAGACACGGGTTGAGCAAGGACTGCCAAGGAGGACCCAAGTGTTCTACTGCTGGGGGGGTACCAGCAAACACTCTCCCAATGCATGTACATCAGCCCTAACCATGTGGACCCCAGTCGTGCACTGCAGAGCCCCATTTCAGAGGCGAGGAAGACCAGGCAGAGGCTGGCAAGCCTGGAGAGACAGTTCTAGCCAGGACTTCAGCCCGAGGGACTGCTTCCTTCCAGGCTGGGGGTGTACACAAATCCTGTGCCCCACAGCTCACCCCATGCCCTGTGGCCCAGGCAGGGGGATGTTAGAGCCTGGTGGCCACGATGTCTATGTGCCTCCGTCCAGCTGCTGCAAACCCTCCTCCTCGGCTGCCTTGTGAGTCACTTGTCACCCCATCGGCCAGTGCCTTCGGCACCCGGTGCAGGAGCCGTGGCAGGGAAAGGGCAGGGGATGGTGCCAAGCACTGCCTGGAGAGGCTTGTCTCCTTTCTGTCCAGCTGGCAGGACAAGGCATGGCCCATCCAGGCCAACAACCTCCTGCTTGGGAGAGAGGCGATGGCTCTCATGGAGCTGCAAACCTCTTTGCTTAGAGGTCCACCAGCCAGGCCAGCCCAGTCTGTCAGCCTCTGGGGATGAGCAGCAGCCAGAGCCGTGTCCCAGCTGCCAGCCCAATGTGCCCCCAGCACTGAGCTGGTGGTGCTGGCCAGATCCTGCTCAGCTCTGGGATTCAGGCCCTCCTCCTATTCTGAGCACCAAGGCGGGGGGAAGCAATACTACAAAGGAGGAAGCAGCAGAAACTGCATCCCCTCCATCCTCTATTGGCACCAGTGCAGCAGCAGGAGCTCCGGGCACCAGAGATGGGTGCAGGGAAGAGCGGGGCTGTAGTTGCACAGGCCAGCTTTAGTGGTGCTAACTCCTGCTTGCTGCTGCCCGCATGTGGGCAAGGGCAGGGGAAGCGGAGCGGGATGCTTGGGTGGGGTGTTCACGGGTGGCTAGGTGAGGAGCACCCCGGCCGTGCCTGGGGAGCTGCGGCGTTGCTGGGAGGGGATGTAACCGTGGTGGTGCTTCAGCATCTCCCCCTGTTCACTAACCAAATAACACTCACAGACTGACCTGCTGCTCTCCAAAGCACAGGACTCCATGTAGCAATGTGCTATTGCTCCTCAAGGTCAGCAGGGCTGGGGGGGAAGGAGATAGTAGACTCATCCCAGAAACCCCAAACAAGCCAAAACCCCTGTGCGGGGGAGACCCTCCAGTATTAGCAATAGCTTTGAAGCTCCCCTGCACCTGCTTTCCCTTACCCATCTTCCTTCCGTGTCCCCGTCCCCCCCCCACCCTGGTGTGGTACATTCACCTGCGCATGTGCCTCTGCAGCCACCTGCCCACCCTCCTCAGGCAAAACCAAGAGGACAGACCCAAACATCTCTGCTCCCCGTCGAGCAGAGCCCTTCCCACAGCATCATCGCCACCATTGCCTCCTCTTCCCAGCTCCTCTCGCGCTCCCTGCGTGTCCCCCGGGAGAGCACCGAGCCGGCCCCAAGCTGGTGGCGAGCTCCTAGTCCCCCGCTCGCCCCGACACTCCAGCCACTGCGGGTGGGACCGTCAGAGCTGCTGCCATCACTGCTCGGCCGAGGTCTCCAAGGGAGGTCGATGGGCCAGCAACGGATTTCAGCACACAGGGCCTGTTCAAGCCCAGAGCACGCTGAAATCCCTGATGGGCTTGGGATGGTGCAACGCTCCTACTGCACAATCCCCGCAGAGTCCGTGGCAGCTGGCACGGCGTGTTGTTCTCATCTCCTCAACATGCCCCGCTCCCCAGAGAGATCCAGCGAGTGATGCCAGGACCTGGGAGGGCTGCTCAGGCCTGCAGGTGAGTTGAAAACCTCCTTCCTTTCTCTTTTTTTTAATTATTATTTTTATTATTTACCAGTTGCCCCAGCCGCTGAGTGCAGGCAGGAAGCTGCAGGAGCTACCAGCTCCAGAGACCTCTCGCTGGGAGCAGGGGGTTAGAGCAGGACCCCAGTATGGGGGCTCTGCACAGCTACTGCAGGCGACCCCCTGCCAGCCATCGCCGTGTCTGTGCACTAAGAGCCGTGCTTTAGACCTGTAACGATGCTTTGTATGAGGGATGCTTTCCCCTGGGCAATAAGGGATGCTTTCCCCTGGGCTGCCGCCTGCCAGGGATGTGGCATGTGCCAGGAGACCAAAGTCACAGATGCTTGGCTATTGCTGCTCCTGGTTTGGGATACTCTGGATAAAGTGTTTTTCCAGGCCTGCTAAGTCAGGGCAGGACAGGAGGGTCCCTGCTGGCATCTCCTGGCCCAAGCAGCTGCCGTATGCTGCCTAGGTGGAAGCTTTCCTGCTCTCTAGTGATGGCCAGCCACACTGCATCCTTCACACACAACCTCAGCTTCTACTCCTTGCTGCACTGCTGATGGATGCTGGAGCAGATGTGACACAGATTGTCCCACGATGTGGCAAAAACCCGCTGCCGGCTCCCCTGCAAAAGGCAACCAGAGCCCAGGTGCCTCCTTGGTCCCAGTTCCTGCCGGACCGCTGGCTGCGAGCATTTCAGGTTCTCCACCCCCCGGACCCACTCCCCTTCACAATGCACCAAGCTGCGGAGGGGAAAAAACAGGGCACTGATTCACCTCCTTGGCAGAGCAGGTGCAAAACTACAGCCCAGCTTCAGCCTTGGCTGCCCCTCGTCACCCTTCGTGTGTGCCCTGCCCGCCTGCCGAGCCGCAGCCAGGGAGGGGCAGGTTTTGGGAGAAGGCTTCCCTCCCTGATGTCTCATCCGTGGCCTTTAAAGCCAGCCAGAGCCTCCCCTCAGCCCCCGTCCGGCTCTCCCACCTCTTCCCGTCGCTGCCTGTCCCCGAGGGGCTGCGGTTCCCGCTCAGCCCAGCCCCGGGCTCGAGAGGCAGCGGCGACTGCAGTCGGGTGCTCTCGGGGCGCTCCTGGGGCAGCGCAAGCGCGTGGCACCCAGGAGCTGCCAGCACGGCTGAGGATCGCTTCCACTCACGCTCCCCCCTGCTCGTCTGTCGGACACAGGCAGGCCGGCGTGAAACACCTGCCGAGGAGGAGCCGCGCGTGGGTCCGCACGGCTCGGAGCGGGCTGGCTGAGCGGCGGCTGCAGCCAACACGCTGCAGGAGGATGTCTCCCACGCACACGCGCAGCAGGATAGCCGCTTGCTCTCCCATCCGTGCCCCAGGGGACCTTCTTCTTAAATTGGCCTGTTCCCCTTCAGGCACCGGTGCCGGGGCCAGCAGTCCAGACCAGCAGCTGGCACAAGGGCTGTGCCCGTGTGGGGCTGCATGCGAGAGTCCTGCGTGAGGCACAGACTCTTTTGGCTACTCAGCCCTAGACCGTGGGATGCTGTGACCATGGGAGTCATCTGAAATGCTGGCCTCGCAGATGTTTCCATGCTATAAAGTGTTCCTAGCCGAAATCTCCCTCTGCTCTGTCTCCAGCTCAGCTCCACCAAAGATGATGAGCAAATGCAGCCTGAGGGCGGGAGCTGAGTCCGGTAGGACCCTCCAGGCAGCTGGGGCTACGAGATGGAGAGCTGGGGTGGGGGTAAGTCACTCGTACCTTCCAGACCCCGGCGCTGCTGGCACTGCAAGGGACCTGCAAGAAGGCTCATGGGCTCTTTTTTGCGCTGTGCTGGGGTCACCACGGCCCCTTCCCTGACCTTAACCCCCCTCTGGTCCCGGCATGCCAGACTGCGCTCCACTGCCTCACCCGCATCTCTGTCCAGCTGCCTGCAGTCGCATCAGGACCAGGCTGTCCATGAGGGATGCACGGCAGCCGGCAGCCGGCTCCGAGCACTGCAGGAGGCCAGCCGGTGCCTGGCACAGGGACAGGAGCATCGTCTGTGGGAAGAGGAAAGTGCCGAGCCGTTCGTCTCCCCTGCCCAGCTTCCCGCAGCCTTGAGCCCAGAGGGAGGGAGAGGACAGGCACAGGCAGTGCAGCTCCCCTACCCCACGCACTGGCAAAACGGCAGCGGGTGCATCATCACCTGCCTTCCTCCTCCTCCTCCGCTGACTCCCAGCACCGCTCCAGGGAGGACAAGCAGGCGAGAAGCCAGCAAGACAGCCCAGGAGCGCCAGGGAGATCGGAGGCGATGAATTAAGCTGAATGGCATCTGTGAGTCACCGGCACGGGGAGCAGCGAGCGCAGCCGGCCAGCCGCAGCGCAGCGGACGCCCGGGAGGAGATGCTGAGCGGTGGACTCCTACTTCGGGGACGGTCTTCCCAGGTTTGATGGGAATGACCTGCTTTTAGAGCCACGCAGCAGGACCGCGGCGCCGGCGGCTGAGCTCAGGCGCTGCCAGGCAGGCTGGACTCGGCGGGGCTGCTGCAGGGATCGGTGCAACTTGCACGTCTTCTTCCCTCCAAAAGCTGCCAGGTGCTGCACAGGGCAGTGCCCTGGCCTTGCCAAAGCTTGTTCTCATGGGGGGCTCCCACAGCATCTCAAGGAGCGCTGCTGCCCTGCCTCCTGCCCCAAGCCTTCCTTGCAGGTTCCCTTGCTGCTCCCTGGATGTGGCCGTGTTTGGGCAACTTGGGGGTGATGGCAGCTTTAGGCAGGAGACCTGGCAGTAACTGATACTGTCATTGCCGTGTTTCCAAGGCGCTCTCACAGGGCAGCCAAAAAACCCTGCTCTTTTCGGCTGCCTTCCAGGCTGTCCCCCTCTCCCAACAGCTCCCCAGAAGTTGTGCCCTCGGCCCGGCTGGGGACATCCCAAGCTCCCTCACCACTGCCAGGAAAATCCCTCTGCACTTCCCCGTGGCAAGGAGGGAGTGGAAGAAGGTGCGATGATGGTCTGTGCAACACGGGTGCCTGGTCTGGCCCCAGCACAAGCCCCGGCGCCAGGGCAATGCGATGGAGGAGCACCTGTGCCTCGCAAGCCCTCCCCAGGCCCTGCCCGGTCCCGGTCCGGCTACCAGCACCCTCTACCCCCAAAACGGATTCCCGCCAGCAAGGCTGTTTCCATGGAAACGGCAGAGTGACTCAGGACTTTGGGACCAGCTGGAAAACACAACTGTGAGCAGCGAACGCCCGGGAGGCGCCGGGGTCTCGGTGCGAGGAAGAAGGGCGGATGAGCGTAGGCACCGGGCAGGACTGCCTGCCTGCCCGCGCGTTTGGGCACGCTCGCGCCGGTGCAGAGGGGCACACCTCGCGCGAGGCGAAGCCCACGCCAGGAGCTGTAAGCCAAAAAAGCTCTCTCCTGACACAAGTGCAACTGCAGCACTTGGAAGGCACCGCTGCAGCATGCTCCCCGGGGGGACACATCCCAAAACGTGCCTCATGGCAGACAACCCCTCAGGACCCCAGGAGGGAGACCCATGCGTGCACAGTCACCCACGGGGCTCGCAGCACCAACTTCATCGGCTGCTCAGCCCTGCACCCCTGTCCTCTGCCCAGCAAGCAACACCCCTGGGTGCCCTGCCCCGGGCAGAGCGGCTTGTTGGAGGGCTGGTCAGGGAGCGGGGAGCTGCAGCCAGCGCCCTGCGGTGCCTCCCTGCCCAGCCAGCCTGGCTCCTGCGGCCCCGCTCCCCCCCACCTCGCCGCCCCGGCACGGAAATTAAGTCGCAGGGTTGCAAAACAACTCTCGGCCAGGGACCCACTGGCACGGGCCCTGCCGCTTCCTGGCGTCCTCCCACTGAGCAAAGAGTTTATCTCATAAAACGACACGTTGTGGCCACTGAGGCAGGGAAGGTGGGCTCCTGACGGGGTTTAACGACGGGCATCCCACTCGGTCGCGGTGGCTTAGTCATGCTGGTGGCTCTGCGAATCCAGGCAGGCGCTGAGCACGCCTGTGGCCCAGCCACCCTGGGCACGGGCAAGCTGCCCCTCGCCACTCCCCAGGGGAAAGGGGGATCGCTGAGAAAAGCGGTGCCGAGCAGCCCCCCTTCCCCCTCGCCACGGGCGCTACCTGATTTTGGGTACCGCAACAGCCGTGTGAGCAGGGCTGGTCTCTGTCCCCAAGCCTCCCCCCCAGCAAGGCCCACCAACATGAGGTCCTGACAGGGTGGGAGTGAGCCTTCAGCCTCGCCTCCTCTTCAGCCATACAGCACTAGAGCTTCCCTATGGTCACAGCTTTGAACGCCAGTGAGGGACTCACGCCCGCCACCTTCCTCGGGTGAGCACCGCGCCGTACGCCAACTGGAGGTGCTTCGTGCCCGTAAAGACCCAGACTTGCTCTGCTCTCGCATCCATTACCTCCCAGGGCACTTTTCTAACGATAAGGCACAGGACCCCAGTGCTCAAAGCCACTCCTGGCATGCCCCCTGCTCCCCTATCTCTCCCATCCCCTCTGCATTTCAGAGGGATTGAAACATGCTTTGCCACCAGAAGATTACTGCCCACTTTGACCAGCACTTAAATCATCACAGAGCTTTCAACGGGGATCTCGATTTTTCCCTACTGGCACTCAGCATACACGTTTTGAGTTAATTAATCACTATCAAGTAATGCCAACCCCAGCCAGTCCCAGAGTTTTCTTATCGCAAGATCCACCTGTGCCTGTTTATCCCTCATCTGCTGAACTGCATCTGTCTCTTCCAGAGGATGCGAATGCCTGAGTAAACCCTGCACAATTTTTTTGTGCTCTCCACCTTCCCCTGAGCCACCCACCAGCCTGTTTGTGCAAGCTCGCTCCCTCCCGGAGCGCTCCCCTGGCAGGAGCTGGAAGGCTCTTTTTGGATGAACGCGCTCATTCACCACCTCGAAACGCTCTCTTTGCAACGTACCCAACCTACGGCCGCCTCAGGAGTCCGAACCTCGAACCGCACAGCTTTCCCGTCGGACCGCTCCATGCCATGGCGTGCTTCGACCCCGCTCTGCGAGCTCTCCTCGCCAGCCTGCGTCCTCGCGGCAGGTTTATCAGACCGCTTTCAGCTCCGACAGCAAATGCTGGGGCATTCGCTCCGCCGGCTGGCGCGGCTCACACGGCCGGGCAGGGCATCTGGCCTCCCCTGTGCCACCGGGGACTTACTCACTTCTTCCAGGCGGCAGCTCCTCACCCAACAACAGCCCAAGTTTTGCCGCAGCTCGTTCCCCCCGCCGGGTCTCGGGGGCCAGGGCTGCCGCCCCCCCCCCCCCCCCCCCCCCGCGCTGAGGCAGCCCCGGGCCGCGGCTGGCCGGGCGCTCGCAGCCCGGGACGGGGTCCCGCCGCAGCCGCCGCCGGGGACCAGCGGGGGAAAGTCCCTCCCGCCGCTGCGGGTGATGCCTCGCCGCCCTGGAAAGTTGGTGGCGCGGAAAGGGTTACGGGAGAGCCCCGGCCCGCCGCCGCCCCCGGGCACCCCCGGGCACCCCCCACCCCCCAGCGCCCCTTACCTGGCGGAGCGCCGCGGCGGGCTCCCCCCCCGCATCCCCGGCGGGCCCCGCCGCGGCTCCTGGGGCGGGGGACGCCGAGCCCGGCCCGGCCCGGCCCGGGGGCGGCTGTGGCGGAGCTCAGCGGGCCGCGCCGCGGGGGCTCATCCCTGCCGGCGGCCGCGCGCAGCCTGCCCTGCCCTGCCCGCCCTGCCCGCGCGGGCAGCCGCCGCGCGGGGCCGCCCCTCCACGCCCCTCCGCGCCGCGCCGCGCCGCGCCGGCGGCGAGGGGAGGGCGGGCGGGCGGGGAGGGGGCTGCCCCGCTCTCCCCTCCCTCCCTCCTCCGGGCCGCCCGGCAGCGCGCACGGGCACACGCAGCGCAGAGGCACCGGCAGAGCCGCCGCTCCGCGCCGCCCCGCGCTGCCGCTGCCCCCGCCCCGCGCTGCCCGCGCCGCCCCGCGCTGCCCGCCTCGCCCCAGCCCGGCCGATGCGCTCCCCGGCTTCGCCGAGCAGGAAACCCTCCGTTTCCTTTTTTTCCTCCCCGAGGCGGCCCGGCCGGAGCGGGCAGAGCCCCTCCTGCGGCGGGGGAGGCCCCGGTGGGGCTCCCCGGGAGACGCGTGTGTCGTCGTCCCCCCCCCCGCTGGGTGTTGGCAGGGGGCACGGGGATCCCTGGGGACCGGGTCAGGCCACCCCGCAGACGGGGGCTGGATGCGGGGCGCCGGGTGCCTCCCGCCCTCCCCAGGCCCCCGTGCTGGGGCGCACGCAGCCCCCCCGGGGCCAGCCGGGTTTGGTAGCGATGGCGGTGTGCAGGTATTCGCTCATTTGCCGGTGGCCTTTGCTCATCAGAACAAATCCTGTCATGGGGACTAGTTCTCCAGCGCCAGGAATCCTCCCTGCGCTGCCACGGCCAGGGCTCACCGCCACGGCCAGGGACCAAAACCGCGCTCGGCGGTGCGGGGATACTGACAGCGGAGGCGGGAAGGTGCCATCCTGACCGCCTGGGAAGGTGCGGTGGGGCAGAGCAAAGGAAACACGGGAGAGTGCCAGGGCTGTTGAGGCGGCTGCGGTCCGATGGCCACGTCCCTCCCGGTTTCTGCTTCTGTTGGACCCCTCGAAACGGTCGGACATTTACTTTCGGCAACTTTGAATGTTTCCCTTTTGTCAGGCGCTTGCCAACTAAGCTGCGTTTTTAGCACTTTAACTGCACCTCCGCTGAAATGGCAGCTGCCAACCAGAGCCAGTTTATGATTCTGGAGATGCTACGATGGATATTCATTTTTTATATCCCCGTTTTATTTTGTGCATGTTTGGTGCTGCCTGGGCATTATAAGGAATCACAGCAGTTTTCTTCTTAGGTTCCTGTGAGCAACACCCAGCTCCTGACAACCCCCTGAGCTCTGCAGGGAGCTGCCTCCCCAGCTCAGGGATTTCCAGATCTTCACCTCCGACTCTAGGATTCACAAAGTGTAACTGCAGGGTCACGATACCAGCGTGTCAATCAGCAGCTCGGAACAACTTTGCTCGACAGCGAGCGGGCTACGAGAAACAGTGGAGCCCAGGTCCCTGCGCTGCAATTGTGTCGAGAGAGAAAAATAAATCCCTGGGAACGCTGGTATCGCCTCCGCTCTCCAAGGCCTGCCAGGCTGCAACAGCGAGTTCAGGGCTATGAGGTTGCCTTTAAATCTCAGGAAGCACAACAGCAGAGTCGCCACTTTTGATGTTTAGCATTTTGGACTTGCATTTGCTGTTTTAGGAGTACCCAGATCTTGTGTGTCCAAAAATACCAGTATTTCTGAAGTCTTTTACAATATCCTGACAGCCCTAGCCCCCTTAATCTAATTTTAGAAAACTTTGTAGGGATTTTATATTTATAAACATTTAGTGCTTAAATATTATTTCCCTCACCATAGCAACAGCTCCCCATCGTAGCATTCGGTATACGGTGCTATTGCATTGGTGTATCCCTGTTTTGAGTGAGAAAGCCCTGAAGCCACTCTCTCTCGTGCTCGTTTTCCTATGCCTTGTGAAGGACAAGGACCGAGACTCCTGCCTGTCCTGACGCTCTTCCCGGAGCTGGGGAAGAGCCATACCACTGGCTGCTGCTGGAAACACACCGGTGGCCCTGGGGTTTCCGTGACCAGTGCTCCTCGGGTGATGCGCCCGCTCAGGTCATCCCCTTCCATGGGCATGAGCTGCTGATTCGTCTGCCGTGGCGTAGCTCACCTTGTACCTGCGGACCCGTAGTACCTCCGCAATAGCCCTGAGTGCCACCCCCACGGGGCACGCAGGCCGTGGGCAGCTCTGGGTGCCCGTGATACGTTCCCGATGTGTGCTCCCACGTGCTCGGCACCTCCAGCAAGCGATGGGGAGGAGCTGGGAGCGGGCATCCAGCTGGCCTGCGGCCACAGCTGTGCTCCGCTCCCACTGGGGGCCAAGGCGCTGGAAGTGCAGGAATGGCAGGATTTCAAGGAGTTTGGCCCAGCGGGACATAAACCGGGCCAGGGACCGGTGCCAGGAGGAAATCAAAGGGCTCGCGGTAAGAATACGAGAGCAGACGGGCACCTGCATGCTTCCCAGTCTTTCCAAAGAGAAAGGATTTGCTCCTCTCCTAGACACCAGCCCAGAAACAATCTGCGCACTGAGACACCTCCAAAGTCCACCTGCAAAAATCCAGGGTGCCCCACAACTTGGAGCAATCCCGGAGCTACTTGGACACGTACCTCCTGGTGCTGGGGATTGTCCCCCCGCCTGAGGGACTGGCACGGGTGCCCGGAGAACTTCCAAACACCAGCGATACACATTGAGTGTCTGCGCAACACCTGGGCTTAAAATGGTGATGTTGAACCCGGGGCAGTCAAGGTAACGTGGCCGCAGAGGCCATCTCGCACGAAGGAACGAAATTTGAGAGAATGATGCGTAAAATGAGGAATAAAAGCGGGGTTGAAGGACAACCAGATGCTTCTCATAATTTCAGCCGGGCATGATCACATTTTCTGATGCTCCCTAATCTAGAGAGATGCTGTTGGTTTGAAAGTTTCCACGTTATAGCTCTGTATCTCTGACTGGTGAGTATTAAAATATTAATTAGGCTCCGTGGTGCGTGTTTGTGGTCAGTTTGCCTTTCAGAGGGAGGGACTGCTGTGGCTGTACCTCACGCTCATCAAGAAAATTTGCCTCTGTTTAAAAGGCATTGGTTTTTTCCCTCCATGGCTCTAGGCAGGAGAGCAGAGAGGCTGCTGGTGACTTGGAGAGTCAAAAAAGCTCACCTTTTAAAATTTTCATCTGAGCCCAAATGCAGTTTGAAAGCATCCAATTTCCATGCTCCCCAGCAACAGATTTCTGTGAAGGCTTTGTATTTTGTCCTCTTGAGTTATGGTTCAAAAAATCTACGTTAACAACATAATCTGCTTGGGAATATATGTAATAAAATACCAATGTGGCTGTTAAGGTGATGTGAAGGTTACTGTTCTAATCGCTCAAAATGCAGTCGGGAGCAAAGTTACGATTCTCACAGTAATCTGGCCACGTTATATCCCCCGTACATCTTGCGAAACGCCGTTAACATAAAGAGCAATGTATTAAGGCACATAAATTTAAAGGCAGACTAATAGAAAATACTATTTGTGCGCTTAAGCACGGCATTTTGGGAGCCTGTGTCAGACTGTACTGTAACGTTTGTAAACCCACCTGCATGCTACGGTGTTTCTGCCGGGGGAGAGGAGGCTCTCCCCGGGCTGCAGTGCCGGCGTGCCGCTCCGGCAGGCTCCCGGCGGCGATGGACGTCCCCTCCCCGCCAGGCCGAGACGTTCCGCGCTGCAAGGAAGTGCCGCTCAGGGCCGAGATGATAAAAACTTTGCGGCTGCCCCACGGGCCAGGTACGCGCAGAGGATCGCGAGGTATGTCCCAGAGAAAGAGCCGCTGTTTGGCCGGCGGGCGGCTGCTCGGCAGCAGCTTGGCCAGGGTAGGGGCATCGCGGCAGGGCGGGAGGGCTGTGCCGAAGCGGGGGCGGCCGCCGCCTCTCCCCTGCCCCGTGGCTCCCTTTAGCAGGGTTGTGGGGTGCAAGCCTCCCCGCGGGGAGTTTCTAAAGTCTGCCGGAGCTGGCTGGTGCACGGAGCCGGCGGGGTTACCAAAAGCATTCCCAAGCCCCGTAGGAGTGCCAGCCGAGATTTCTCACAGAGTGATTTTTTCATACCTTGATCTTAAGAGACAGAGTCTGGAATATTTTGGGGACACTTGGCTTTCAGAAAATGTCCTTTCTCATTGGCCTTCACGTAGAAGCTTTAAGAAGAGACTTTAGACTAAAGCGGTGATAAACGGCCCACGTTATAATCCCTTCTCTTGAGGAGTTTACAAACTCTGTGTGTTCAGGACTGGTAATGTAGCCAAGGATGTGTTTGTTTACCCCAGCCTTTCACTGCCCCTTCCTTTTCGGTTTTGCCTCCAAAGAGCCATGACGAGTCGATATAGCACATAACGTAAAGGAAAAGAATAAGAGCAGAAGTCACCATCTCAATATCATGTTGTTACTTCGATATACGTACACCATTGTGGCTACAGATCAGTTTTAAATCATTAGGGCGAGAAGGGATGTTCTCCTCCTCTACACAAAAATAAACACGATCAACTATCCATTTGTAAAATCCCAGATTTTAAGGGCCAAAGAGTCGTTGCGAGTGTTCAGCCTTGCCCCTGTGGGCGACAGGCTACTGCCTTGTACCCAGTAATTCCTGCGTCAGAGCTGTCGGCGGGACACAGGCACACCTTCGTCTCGGGAGAGACCCCGTCACCGCTGGGGGTGAGTTGTTCCAGTGCTCAGTGTGCCTGACGGTGAAACGTGCCCCTTATTTCTCGTCTGGAGGTGTGGAGTTTTGGCTTCCAGCCACCGGCTTGCATTTTGCCTTTGCCTATTAGATGAAAGAGCTATCTACTAGCTGAACTGTTTCTCCTGTGTAGGTATTAATAGATCATGATCAAGGCACCTCTTAACCTTCTCTCTGAGAAGTTAAATAGACTAAACTTCTTTATCTCTCACGACGAAGTGGGGATTTCTGGGCTTTTCATCATTCTTGCTGGTGTCTCCAGCCTGGCCGGTCTCTGTTTGGAAACACGGACCCCACAAGTCAGAGAGCATCCCGGGACTGACCACGGGAGATCATACCTTGGCTCGGCACACCTTCGAGCAATTCACCCACCATGATCCCCACACCCTTGTCCCCAGCCTGGGCCGATGGCCCTCTTAGCATCCTGTCTTACTCCCGAGATACCCCCCAGGAAAAGGTCGAACCTTACGAGCTCCTGGGGTCTGCTTTACTCCTAGCACAGAAAACAACGTAAATGGGACGCAGTGAGGTTCTCCCCAAGCCTCGCTGCTCGGTGCCCAGCCACGGTCATCGCTCCCAGGCTTGTTCCACCTCCCTTGAGGGGAGGTCAACAGGAAAATCACCTGCTGATGGAGGCCCAAAGCCGTATTGGACTTTCACGTATCTTTGTATTTTTGTTTTCTTCGCTAAAAGTTTATGTCAAGCTTCACGGTATTAAACATGCCCCATAAATCACACTGTAGCCAAGTCAACAGTTTTATGTGGCCTTTATCTTTTGTAGTCCCATTTTCTTGGGAGTTCAAAATACAGTAGTAACTTTAACACTGATTCGGGTATTTTTAATAAAAATCATATCGTGAATTTACAGATGAGTTGGGTGGCTATTTACTAAGAGACTCCGTGTTTCTGGTGAAGGTGTCAGTGAAACCCAGAGATCAGAAGTCTGGTTAAAGAGCGGTTTGTCTTTGGGGCAACCTCCCGCCCAGAGCAGTCCCACGCCGCTGCCTCCCCGCCGGTCCCAGCCAGGAGAACCCTCAGGGAACTGTTTCTCGGGGCTGCTCGGTGGCATCAGGTACAGGGGTTGCTTTGATCCCATAACAAATGACAGGGCCGTCAGAGCCCTGTGCCACCTCCGTGCCGCGCGAGGGTAAGGTGCTCTGCATATACCCGCATGTCTTAAAACCTTCTGTAAGTGGCTGAAGAGTGAGGGATTATTTAATCATGGTGTGAGATAGCAAGACCTTATAGAAAGGGAAGGTGACTTTATTATACAAAATCTCTAAGCAAGTTGTTTTTACCCATTCATGCTCTCCTATGTACGAACACTAAGATGTGCATCCCCGAGGGATCTTCAGGATCTCTGTGACCCAGAGGACAGGGGATGCTGGTCACTGGGTCCTCCCTGTGTCTCCTGCGTTCCTCTTGCTGGGGAATGATGAACTAGTTTTTGGACGGATCTTGTCTGTCTGTTCAAAGTTGTCTTTTACTATTATGTTCCTGCTGGGTTAACAGAAAATAATAGCACTCTGATGTCTTCTGCTAACGTAGCATCTGTGCTGGGACTTACCAGACCTGGGCCTGGTGGTGCTCAGCTTGACTAACTGGAAATGCATCCTTGGTTATGAACACAGCCCTTCTTTTAGCCCTTGTTCTGCTGTCCCCCCAGTGCGTACAGGCATGAGCTTGCGTTTGTCCATCAGTCGTACCAGTCTTAATATTTGCATTAGAAGCCTCTGCAAGGGCTCAGAAGGGGAACAGCCTGCCACCTGCGAGGCCTGGATGCCAGGTGTCCCGCGTGGAGGGGGAAATGAGAACCCCTCCTTGCTAACTGCCCAAGGCTGGGATCCCGGGCACAGAGGAGCAGGCTCTGCTGGACCTTGGAGCAGGTCTGTCCCAGTATTGCTACTCTGTGGTTTTGGGTCAGATTAATTTCCCATTTTGGAAAAAAAAGGATGCAAGGTGTTAAAGTTTGTGGGGTGCTGGTGGTTCTTACTGTTCCTTGCAATGGTTTGGGTTTTTTTTCCTTTAAAAGTTGCTCTGAGGTTGGTATGGCCATGGCCACCGCATCTGATAGGGATCCCTTCAGAGTGGAGGGACCTGGGGAGGAACCGGCCAGTCCCCGGGGAAGATGGGGAGGCTGCTGGATCCTGTTTGCAGTGCTTGAGACTAGAGAAAAGTCTGGCCAGAGGGCTGTAGCCCTGTCCTGAGATAGTTGTGCCTCTACCCTGACTCGGGGGATTGCACAGGGCAAGGGGCACGGCTGCCAAAGGGGTGTGAGGGAGCGGGGTGCTCGCGTGGGAAGGGGTTGCCTGCCTGGCCACGGAGTGGCAGGAGGCAGTGGGACCCGCTGTGCCCCCAGCCCTGACCCAAAGAGGCAAGGGCTGTGGCAGAGGGCCCAGGGCGGCAGTGCTCCGTGCATCCTGGAGCCGTGCCTCTGCCGGAGAGCCAGGCGTGACCCACAGCACCAGCACGCACAGCACCCAGAGCCGTGCCTCTGCCGGAGAGCCGGGCGTGACCCACACCACCGGCACGCACAGCACCCGCTGTGCCTCCCCAGCCCTTTTGATGTGGGTGTTACGCTTCTGTGGAGCCTCGAATTAGCCCTCATTAAGTCCCCAGGGAAGCAGGAGGCGTCAGTGAAGTCTCTCATTTCATCTTATGTTGCCCAAAGTTCACAAAGCCTTCCTAGGAGCCCACAGGCGCCCGGATGCACGTGAGTTAGTGCCATACACAGTGCGAGCCCAGAAAGCCCCCTGAGTGTCTGCCAGCCTCTCTAAGGACAGACGGGTCCCCTGTCCATCCCCAAGGACACCCTGGCTCCTCCAGCTGCTGCTCGCAGGGTGCAGAAAGCTGTGCCCTGAAGCCCCCCACAGCGAGCCCTGTTGGGTACCAGCCCTGTGCCCCCTCCCCAAACCACCGCGACAGCTGTGAGATGGAGAAAGGGCTGCCCCACTGGTGGGCACGCACCCCTCCTTGCCAGCGCTCAGAGCCACCTCAGGAGGGAAGAGGGTGAGCCCGACCCCCACCGAGTCTGTGCTGGCAAAGGTGCTGGAGCTGCTGCTTCACCCTGCCCCGACCCAACCCCCCCCCACTGCACGTGTGGTTGGCAAAAGCCTCCTGGCACCATGGTCAGGAGAGAAGAGGTTGTTTGCCATCTGACAGGTTACACAGCCAGGTCACCACGGAAGTAATTTTTCCTTTTACGCACCTTTTGGGTGCCGTGGGCCGGGAGAGGCGGGAGGCTTTGCCTCCAGCCCACTGCCGTCCCTTGCAGGGCACAGCCCAGCCTGGGGCGGCTGGCCCCGTGCGGCTGCAGGTGCCGGCTGCTGTCGCCGGATGTCTTGGGGCCAGCTTCCCCGGGCAGGCGTCCTTCCTTCCTCTGTCTTGCATGTTTACTGGTGGCTGCAGGAGCTTAATGTGTGTTTACTGGCGGCTGCGGGAGCTTAATGTGAAGGGCCAGGCAGAGCCGGAGTCCTGCCACTTGCTCCCTCCCCAGCCGGGCTGGGTCCTGCTCAGCTCTGTCCCAAGGACGGGGAGAGCAGGGAGCACGGGGAGCGTCCAGCAGCTGCTTTGAGAAGGGCTGGGGGGGTGGTGGTGGCCACCCTGAGCAGAGCTGCAGCATCGCCCCGAGGGGCTGGGGCTGGGCTTGCGTGAGAAAGTCGGGTCTGGGGAGCCCAAAAAGATGCAAAGCTGTGCTGGGGTGATGGGGCAGGGCGAGAAGGGGGTAAGAGGGTAAGTGCAGAGGCCTCTCTTTTTGGGAGCTCCAGAGGCGCATGCCAAGTCCCTCATCCTCCTGCAGCTCCCGGCTGCAGGCAGTGTTACAAACCAGCCTTTTCATGGGGGCCTGGGAGGTCGGGGCTGCCAGCGGCCGGGTGCGGGGCAGGCCAGCCCCTGCCGCCAGCCAGGAGCGTGGGGCACCCGCCGCCCTCAATGCTGCCTGTGTCCCTGCCTCCACCGCTGCCGACAATGAGCCTTTTCAGGGAGCCGGGACCAGCACAGCCGTGGCGGCCCTGCCTGCGAGCACAGGCAGAGGGGATAAGCGGGCTGCAGGCAGCATGCTCAGGGTCCCTGGGAGTCAGGGTCCCCTCCTACAAACCCAGGGGCATCTCCCACCCTGGCCCTGTTGCCCCAGTGCTGCAGCTCCCCGTGCTCCTGGGCATGCATGTTTCTAGGTATCTGTAGCCTTCCCCCACAAACAAGGCTGCAGAGGAGGGTGGAGGGTCGGGGCTTTGGCCGAGATGCCCATAGGGAGTCCAAGATGGTCCTGTGGGGACAAAAGGGCCGTGTGAGAGCTGGAGGTGGGCACCAGACAGCCAAAGAGCCCACAGCACCGTGGCACGGGGTGGGGGCATGCCAGCTGGGGTACACTGCGGGGTTTGCTGCAGGCTGTCTGCGCTGGGTACCTGTGGCTGCTGCTGTTGGTATCTAAGCATTGAAATCCTGGATTAGCTCTGTGATTCAGATACAACGGGTGCCTTCCAAGGTCACGCTGCTCCCTGAGTCCTCCTACCCACCTCATGTTCCCCCTGCCCCTGCTCAGGGCTTGCCTGCACTCCTGGCTGCAGCTTTTCAGCCTCCAGCACTGGCTGCTCTGGCAGTTCTCCTGGAGGGGGGACAGGAGACCAGCTCTTGTCCCCACGAGGCACCTCTTCTGCTGAACCTGCACATCAGTGCTGCTTCTCCTCCAGGCGTAAGGCTGGAGCTCATCCCCAAGCTGCTGACCCAGCACAGGGACAGGAGCAGGCAAGGACGCTGGCTGATGTCCCCAGAGGAGAGCGAGAAGATGCCTTGGAGCCTCTCAGGCCAGAAGCAGTGAGCAGGCAGGGTCTCCAGGCCAGGACCCTTGCGCTCCACACGGATGCTGCCTGGCTCCTCTATGAGACAGCCATGGGGAAGGTTCATGGGCTGCAAAAGTGAAAGCCAGTATAGATGTGTGTTTGTGCACTGTTCTCACAGCACCCAGCAGCACGTCTCGGGACTGTCTCAGGGCCTGATCCTTCCCTGAGGAATGTGGTTAGATGTCATGCAGTGGAGCCGGAGAGAAGACAGGATCACGGATGGAGGAGGGGGCATCAGCTGAGGGGCCAGAGAGAGGCCAGCTGGGGGATTGGGGGCCTCGCTGGCTCCCCAGACGGGCTTGAACTCTGCATCAGGACACTGTGGGGACTTGATACCGGGAGTCTTATAGCTTGAACCCTTTTGTAGCCCCACGTGTTTCAGGCCCTGACTCTATCCTTGTTCTTCCTCAGTGGCTTCTCCTGCTGTCCCAGGCAGCTGTCAAGCTCCTTGCTTGCACCTTCTGGTTTGATTTTGGTGAGCCACTTGCTTTTTTCCACTTGGTCTTTTGTCACGCCTGTTTTAGAGCTGTATTGATTTCTCTCTTTGCGTGACTTCCACAAAAGCTGCTCTTTGCTCCCACCCAGGGATGCTGCTTTTTGCCATCCCTTCGCTTCCCTTTGAAAATGCTCACCCCGCTAACCCCTGCAAGCAAGAAGACACCTCAAACCCCCGAGCACGGGTAGATGAAAGCCTGGATGTAGTCTCCAGTGTAAACTACAGCAGTTCTGGGCCTGCTGTAGTTTAAACAGCCTCCTCTGAGCTGCCTGTGCCTCATCTACAATCCACCCCCTTTCTGCTAGAGCCGGTCCAGAACTGGCAGCAATTTCGTGGGAGCCGAGAGGGGATATTTCAGGTTTGATGAAACTGCGCTTTCCCAAGGAGTGCACTGGACGCCATCCCATTTCACTATGGCTTTCACCTGCCCACATGCTACTCCGGGCCCTGGAGACCCCTCCTGTGACCTTCTGGGGATGGAATCAGAGACCACCATGATGCCTGCAGAGTCAAGGTTTCTGCCTGCAGAGTCAAGGTTTCTGCTGACCGCCTGTAGCCTTCTGGGGAGGCAGAGGGGAGCCAGGCAGGGATTTCAGGCACTCACGGGGACGGACTGTAGCCACCACCTTTGCCAGACGAAGAGGTGGAACTGAGAAGCTGCCCCACTCTGCAAAGGATCATAGCTGTGGCTCCTAAGTGAAGACACAAAACCAGGCATTTGGCTGGACCTGGCTGGAGATGCCAGTGCTGCGGAAGAGCATGTGGATTGCCTGGTGCCTGCTGGAAACACGTCCCTTCTTCCTTCTCCCCTGAAGCTGAAGCCTCCTGAAGCCCTGGGGGCGGCAGGCGAGAAGGCTCATTGCTTTCCCCCCAAGCTGGGGCAGCCTGAGCCATCTGACGGTGAGGTTGCATCCGACATGCAGAGGCACCATCTGCTCCGGCACAATGTCGCCTCTCCCTGCTGCCCCCTCTGCTCACCCCTCTCCCTCCTGCGCTGTCTGCTCCAGCCGCGCTCTGAGCAGAGCCGACAAGCCAGGCACATTAAAAACTTAATGCAAAACTAATTTGTCAGCCACAAACAAGTGGCAAAGGCTTTAGTGCATCTTCTGCGCGTTTTATTCGGCTCCCCCAGCGGAGGATGCGCCGCCCCTCTCTGCCGAACGAGCTCTGACTCATCGGCACCGTGGTCGGAGCATGGCGCTGGTGGGGCGTGAGAGGCTCCCCCAGGGCGGCGGTAAGGGGGAAGGTTGGGGGGGGTCTGCAGTGGAGGTAGCCCCTGCGCACACCCCATGAGCGGGCTAAGGCATGGAAGAGGGAGGCTGGCACAAGTGGCTGCTTCTGGCTGTGAGAGGAGACCTTCAAAGACGATGTCACCAACCCGAGGCCAGGCAGAGTTTAGCCTGGGAAATGTCTGGGGCCACCCTCAAAGTCTGTGTGTGGGGCAGGGGGTTAGGGCCACAGGAAAACTCAGGCTGGAAGAGGGACCTCAGGAGCTCTCAAGTCCAACCTCCTGCTCAAAGCAGGGTCAGCTATGGGGTCAGAATGGGTTGCTCAGGGCTTTATCCAGTCGAGTCTTGCAAAACTCCAAGGATGGAGGATGCCACGACATCTCTGGGCTTTTTTATCTTCTCAAATAGTTCCACCAGGCCCGGTTCTCAGGACTGTGAACTGTGTGGGGAAAGTGGGCCTCTTACTGCCAGGGGAAGGGCAGGGTCAGGCATGGGAAGGGACAACTCCCAGTTGGCATGGTGGCCATGCCTCATGTCTTGCTCTGCAGCAGGGGTGGAAGGATGGTGGGTCCCTACAGCTGCAGGTTAAAACTGAGAGCAGGATTTGAGGTTGGGCATGTCCTTGGCATGGCTGAGGCAATGGATGGGCAATATGCGCCTCTAGAGAGCCCCACCGGTGTCCTGGGGCACCACATCCAGCCTAGGGTGGGTTGCCAGAGAGAGTCTGGGGCAGTTTGTAGAAAAACAGAACAGGCTGGAAAGCTTGTGTGTGAAGAGAGACTGAAAGAGCCTCATGTCTGGCTTGGCTAGATGGAGACAGGGTAGCAGGGTGCAAATACCCAGGGGAGGAGGGAAAAGAGGGATGAAGCTAGAGAGAAAGGGGTGAAAGTGGGTGGGAAGCTGCCTGGTAATCCCAGGTCCGAGGCTGCAGAATGGTCCCTGGGAAGGAAGTGGAAAGCTTTCACATCAGCCTGGACAAAATTCCTGGGGGAATCAAGTGCCAGCAAGCTGCTGGGGAGCTGCGTGCCGCAGGGGGTGCACGTGGCATGGCCTCCCCTGGGCTGCTGCAGGCAGAGCAGCAGTGAGGACCGGATGACATCTCTAGAGGACTCCACTCTTCACCTGATGCTGGTGACTCACCGGCACCTCGGAGCTAAGTGGCAGCCAGGACGTGCTGCCTGAGAGGTCTGTCCCCAGGAGGGAGCTGCTCCGAGGGGACGTGGGCGAGCCGGTCCCTCGGGATGCTCGGAGAGGACGTGGGTGAGCCGGTCCCTCGGGATGTGCCGCAAGGGCGGGCGGCAGAGCTCCACTCCCGGCTCTGCTCAGCCCTGGCATGCAGATGAGAGCCTTCTGCACTGACGGACGGTGTCAAGTCACCCCGAAAAGCATCATCTGAGAGCCAAGACTGTTCATCCTTTCCTGCTCTTCCAAAACAGCAGGACCCACAAACCAGAGCCTGCAGGGCCTGACCGCCACTTAGCCCTCTGGTCATCAGGTGCTTCTTCAAAAATATTGCTTTAGGGTCATTTAAAGTTCTAGATCAGCACTGACACCTGAATATTTGCTTATATCTACACAGGCCACATGTAGATGCACATTTAATATTAGCATGCACATAGAAATGCAGCAACTCAATATAAACTAAATACCGGTGCATTATACTAAGTGCATATTAATCCAAGGTGCTTTGTATTTCTGCATAGCTATATACTGAGTGTGTGGTGAGGTATTTAAATTTGTAGCACCTGTTACTACTGACTCATGTGAAACCGTATATTTATCAGAATCATTTTTTTGACATATATAATATACCATTAGAAGCCTTCCAAAATCTTGTTTCCCCTTGTTAACATGTCTGTGATACCGGGTCAGCGTGCGCCAAATGCTTGGCATGTCCTGTGCCTGCACTGAACACCCAAAGAGAAAACCATTTTATTTTTGGCACAATGTCAAATTGGGCCCACTTGATACCTGCCATCTAAAGAGCAAGGATGGATGTCACTGCGACGGGTGAAGCTCTGAAATAGCAATGCCACCTCTTCCCCCACGGGCACATCCCTGCCACGGCGCTGGCACGGGAAGTGTTACCGTGGAAATCTCGGAGGTGGAAGTATCGGGGTTTCCCTGCTGTCACTGTTATGCTGGATCAATCAGAGCAAATGCTGTTGTAATTATTTCTTTTCTGTACTCGTGTGGCAGAACAGCACGTGTTTGCCCACTTCTCCCCCCAGAACACGTGTCCATCGACACAGGGGGCAGCGGGGGCTAGAGCTGCTCCGGGGGACCAGGTGGCCAGGGACGGAGGGATTGGGGAGTGGGGCTGCGGGCACGGGGGCTCGGGAGGGCAGCTCCAGCGCTGACCTCGCTGCAGGAGGTCCGTACAGCAAAGCCGTGCCCTGCCCGGCTGCCGGGTAGGGTTTGCAGGGGAGCAGCACTGGGAGTGCAGGCAGTGCCGAGCCCTGGTGTCCCAGGGGCTGCAGGGCGGCTGCGGGCGAAAGCCCCTTGCATCAAGGGGTGGAAACAGTCAAAGAGCAGGAGAGAAACATAAGAGAAGCAGCATCTGGGAAAAATCCCAGAGTAAGGAATAGGCTTCAGCCTCAGAAACTTTATGGTCTCAGGCAAAACCATAAGTGCTGCGCAAAAACTGGCCCCATCCTCTCTCACATGCCTGTGCCCCCATGCTGGGCTGCGGGGCACTCCCAGCCTCCCCGCTGCCCTTGGGCAAAGATGGGGCACCACACTCCCTCCTGGCAGTTTATAACCCGTACTGCAGCCCTGGGGGTGCCGGCCAGGACATGGCAACGAGGATGGATTTAGCTGCCTGTGGTCCAGCGCAGTGGTATTCAGACTGTCCTGTCTGCCACAGCTTCTGTCCCCAGGGATCCCAGGCGGTGCCCGCGATGCAGGGCAGCTCCGTGGACCTTGTCGGTCTTAGGGGAGTTTGAATCAGCAAAGCTCCAGCCCCACAGCACAGTCACGCAGAGCCAAGGTGCGAGCACATCTGGGATTCAGCAGAGTAACTGCTTTGTCCCAGCTGCCTTCCTCGACCACTGTCTGGAGAAGTGAAGGATAATGTGCTCAGGCAGTCGGTGATGGATGGCAGGGCGAGTCCCGAGACGAGGAGATGGATGGTACCGCTTGCGGGAGGAGCGGAAGGGAGACTGAAGGGCAGGGGCAGCCCACGGTTGCTGGAGCCGTGCAGAACCGCTGACGCAGGGGTTACGGACCCTCGGCATTGCAGCAAGGTCCCAGGAGGCTGGAGGTACGGGGGAGAGGCATGGCCGCGGGGTGGGGAGGTGGTGGAGAAGCAGGGTTGCTTGGGTTAAGTTGCCTTTGCATCTTCTACCTCGTCCTTATCCTGAGAGGGCAGGATGGGGTGGGAGAGGAAGGAATACCACCGTCCTGTGTCCACTGCTGCCCCAGGGAAATAGGCTGCCGTGATCCCCACCTCTGGGTGAGTCATTGCCACATTTGTCATGACCAGGTTAGCCGAGGCATCGGGGTCGCGGGAGGGAGCAGCTGTCGTCCGCCTCTGGAGAGAGCTGAGCTGGCATCCCCCAGTGCTGGCTCCCCCGGCCTCCTCCTCGCTGAACCCTGGGGGGCGAAGCACCATCGCCAGCGGAGGCAGGAGGAGATCCCAGAGGAGAGCGAGACAAATCATCTCTCTGCGTAGACCGTGTGGAGTCAGCACCTCCAAAGTCCCTGCAGGGACGATGGCACCTGGGTACAGCACTGATGAGGAGCAGTAGAAATATCTGAGGGGCTGCTTAGTGCCCACTCCCAGCATCTTCTCTCTGGAGGTGTGGGAGACATGGGGGTCAGGGTCTGTCCCACAGCGCTGAGCTGCTCCGTCATTCCCATCTCCAGCTGCAGTGAGCAACCTCCTGCGACGGAGGGGCCTCCTTCCCAGGGTACAGAAACACCATCGGCTTGGAAAGAGGGAGGAGAAAAGTGCAGTGGGAAGAGGTGGGGGCCCGAACCACCTTCTCAGGCAAGCAGCAATTAAAGCCTGTCTCAGGAGGGCAGGGAGAGGTGGTGTTTGCTCCCATGTAGCACACCTTTACTTGCGCCTAGGGGTGAGTGGGGCTTTGCTTTTATTTTGATAGGCAAACAAGTGCAAAGGAGCAGCCTCTCTCCAAAGCGTCAGGCAGCTCCTGAGTCTGCCTCCCGCTCGCGAGCTCTCCCTTTTCCACGGGGTTACAAAGTGGGCAACGCTTGTTGGGTGCAGAGGGACAGCGAGTCCATTACTGTCCACAGGGCACCTCCTGTTTCTGTCATTTCTAACCAGTGCCGTGAGAGGAGTGAGTGGGAGAGTCTCAGTGAGAGGAGTGAGTGGGAGAGTCTCAGTTTTGCGGTAATCCCTGTTTCCCAACAGCAGAGGCAAATGCAGGCTGTATCTGAAAAAATGGCAGGGAAAAAACCCCAATGTGTCCTTCTAGCTAAGGGCTGTGCTACATCTCAACACGGCTCTCTTCTCAGTCATGGGGGATCTCTGGAAGGACAGGGGCCACCCAAAATGTGCCCAAATCTGCCCGAAAGCAAACTGCTATCCTCCTCTCTCTTATTCAATGAGGAGAGAGGAAAGCCACGTGCTGGGACCTGGAGTTTCGGGCATCATCCTCCGCTAGAGAGTCACGGCTGAGGTTTTGGTCCAGCAGAGTGGGGAGAGGCAGCCCCTGGGAGCCACTGCAGCCAGCATGCTCTCGGGTTAAACACAAATCCACCCAAGAGGGAAAGTGGGTCGGGGCAGTCTCCGCTCAGCTCACTAACAGGTTAATTTGATTCCTCATTTAGTCAGAGCAGAAGGAAATTGTGGGCTCCGACTCCCACCCTTCCCTTTGATCTGTTGTGATTGCTGCAGGCGCTTGCTTCTTTCTGCAAGGACTGGATTCAGAGCCCCCAAAAAGCTGCTGGTTGTTTGCAAGGCGACAAGCCAGAGCAGGGCAAGATGCAGTTTGGGGAAGGGCCTGGGAGAGCCCCTTCTCCTGGCAGGGCAGCAGTGGGAGAGGAGTGCCATTTTGTAAGCCATCAGGGCATCCTTCCCCACCTGGCTCCCCTTCAGCTTGTCCCTCCCTCCCAAAAGGCTCATCAAGGCCAAAGCACCAGCTTGTTTTGCACATTGACCCTGCTAACCTTGCCTCTGGGCTGCAGCAGGAGCAGCAGCAGCTGCTCTCTAGGGCTCACCATCAAGGGCAACTGGCCATTGCCGCCTGCCCTGCAAAGTGCTGCGGTGCATCCAGGTCTCCCTCTCCCCCAGGAAGCAGAGGCACCATGAAGGTCAGCACTAAAATAACCTGTTCCCATCTCCGCTTCCAGCGGCGAGCATCCGGGCAGGGGCTGGGGAAGGGGAAAGGAAAGCCATCCCTCCCTGGGCTGATGGACGGGTGTCTCTCCTGCTTGCCTAGAGTGCGGGAGAGGCTGGGCAAAGAGCAGCATAGTGCTGGCAGGTGGCACGGCTGCCTTTGCAGCCGGGGAGCTGTGCGGTTGTCCCATGTGCCCCAGCCGCCCTCAGCCTGGCTGGTCCCAACGCAGGCACCGTGGCCTGGCCGCAGCTTTTGGCGCCGCAGGATGCGGCTGCACGGGAGCTGTGGGGTTCACCCGCTCGAGCACTGGGCAGCGTGGGTCCATCTGTCCATCCGTCTTGCCGCTGCCGGGGCCTTGCTGCACATGCTTTGGGCAGGTGGGGTGCAGCCATCCGAGCGTTGTTGGTTTATTTTGCAGGCGACGATGATCATTTTCTGCCTGCTGCACGCTCTTTAATTAACAGCTCAGAGGATGTGGGGCGAGAGGCGTAATGAGCGCTCTGTTTGCATATCAAAAGGCAGCATCATTAATATCCCTGCACTCACAAGAGCTCTCGGAAGGCAGGCAGGTCGCAGGCAGGGATGCCGGCAGCGGCTGAAAGCCCCGTTCGGTGTGCGAGTGCAAGGGGCCGCTGTGCTGGCGGGCACGTGGGCTGCGTAGGTGTGCAGCTGGGTGGTGGGCAGGGAGCGGGCAGCCACAGCCTCCCATCCCGGGGCGGCAAGCAGAAGGGTAACCAAGGGGGCTGGGTAACAAGGCCAGTTTCTAGGCAAAGGGCGAGCACACCGAAGATTTTTGGCTGAGTCGCCCAAATCCAGCAACATCCCAGGCTGCTCTGCAGCAGCTCCTTTTCTTGACTCTCCTGCCAGGCTAGAGGAGTTGTCCCCAGGCGACCCCTCGCTGGCCGGTGCCGGTGGCCCTGGAAGGCTGTGCTGAAGTGGCTGATTGTTCAGATAAAGCTTATCCCGTTATCCAGGCTGTTTGTCGCCGTACGGCATTTGCACAGAGAAGTCCCTGTAGATCTCAATTTGGCTGTGCTCAGCCAGCAGGATTAAATGTTCCTTTGCTTCTGTCTCCTGCGTGGAGGAAATCAGCTACCCGAGTGACAGTTTACTCCTACACATGCACTCCTCTTTCTTTCCTTAACTCTCTTCTAATTAAATATAAAAATTTCCCCGGGGGATGGGGGAGATGGCATGCCAGGGCATCCTTGGCTGTCCCTACAAGTCCAGCCGTGGCGTGCTCCCCTGGCAGCCCAGCCTTGCCAGGCTCCTTTTTGTCAGCAAGAGGCTTGTTTGGGGCAAGGGGTGGGACTGGTCCAGCAGGCACTTGGTTTCCCCAGAGCAAAGCCGGGGGAAGTCTCTGTGGGCTTTGCAAAGTCCTGGGATGAGCAATGTGATGCCCAGGATTTCTTCTGCTCTGCTCCCACTTTCTCTCAGCTCCTCCTGCTTCTGCACAGGCTGCGTTTGTGTGGGTCACTTCACCCAGGTGCCCTCAAGGAGACAAGGCCTTGCAGCCTCTGGAGGAAGGGGCTCAAAGAATTTCTAGAGCCTGGTTTTCTTCCTCCACATCCAGGTAGACGGGGCGCGCCAGACACTGAGAGATACTGTAAGGAGCAGGTTTTGTGGGGGGCAGGAGCGCTGGTTCGGTGGCAGAGCACGTTACCAAAGGTACTTCTGCCCCCCAAGTTCATTATCCGTGGTACAAGTCAACAGAATAAACTGATTTCTGTGTTCTGCCTCACAAATCTTGTGCAAAGGCAACCAAGCAAATGTACGTTTAAGTCAAGCACGTTGCAGGGCACATTTACTACCAGATTCCTCTAAGCCAGTTAGAGGTGGAACAACACAATGATAAAATTAAGGGCACAATTAAGATTAAATTGATAGGTCTGAATGTTCAAGTGCCAAGTGAACACAGCAGGTAATCACATCAAACACTGAGGCTGATATTAGAAAGGATGACATGGTGTTCATCTTCCTTGTGCTGCGAGAGTCGAAGGAACAGCTGAATCACTTTCAGGAGGGGCTCCAGCCAGTGTTGGGCAGGGATGGAGCCAGGGAAGGAGCTGTGGGACACGCAGGTCCCTAAGATCAAGCACCCACTGCTAAGGGAAACTCCTGATACCAGTCCTCCGCCTCCTTGAAGCTGAGGCTACCCAGGGTGGGGTGGCATGGAGGTGCCACCAGAGCATTTGCCTCTTGGGTTTGGCTGTTGAAAGGACGCACACAGCAGAGCAAAATTAAGGTTAAATGAGTATGAGTTTGAAGAGCTGCTGATCAGGGCCACCAAACGCTTCCTTGGATTGACAGGTCTTTACAAGTTGTTGTGTATTGACACCAAGCACTTGAATTTTAGCATTTTCATCCTCTCCAAGTGAGCCAGATACACTCCCTGACGTGCTGCCTTCCTCGTTTGGCTGGGATCAGAGCAAAAAGCCCACGTAAACAAACTTTCCCGTCATCCCCAAAGGTCTCACTTGCTTCTCTAGATGGTTTGTTGGGGTTCTTTTGTTTTGTTTTGTTTTTTTTCCAGCAATGCTGCTCTGTCTATAGCTCTTTTCCTTGCGAAGGAAAAGAGCTGCTGCCCATAAACCACCACAGGAAGGATGTATAGCTCGCACGGGGCTCGTGGTAGTTTGCGATTCGCAGCATGCATTGCTTTGGTGAGCAGATGTCTGGGAGGAGGAGGAGGCCAGGAGCTTCCTCCACTTGCATAGCAAGGTCTTGGTACACCTCCTGTTTTGGAGATCGCTTTCCTGAGGAGCATTTGGCAACTTGTTTGTGCAGCAGGAGGAAGGATTAACCATATCATCACTGACATGCCTGACCGAAACCCAGGGACTCTCGAAATTCAAACTCAAAAGGAGGAGCTGTTACAGTGTGTGTCCCACACAGGTCCTGGGCGCTCCTTAGTCCTGTCCCTCATCCCTGCCTGTCATTTACCTCCGCTGCTTCGGTGCCCCATTCCCTTTCCCACGGGGGTCAGGGGCATCCAGCTGTGCCCATCGGCACCGTTGGTACACGCGTGCGCGGCATTAGGTAGGAGAAGAGGTTCCTTCCCCAGACGGAGGGGATGCAGCGGTCGGGTGGCCAGCACAGCACCAGTGTTTGGGGATAAATCCTACCATCCTTGTTTTTTTGCCAGAACGGTTTAATTGAGTTTCCTCAGGGAGAAGCATTTCCATCTAATTCAGCTCTTAATTAACCCCATGCACCCCAAAGAGGCTCTGCAACCACTTGTAAATTAAATATGAAAAGCATTATTTATCTAGGAATAGCAGCCTAATGGCTGCAGCTCTGACATTTATAGTTGCTAATGATGATGGATCTGGGAGAGAGAAGTTGAGAAGGGAGTGGAGGGGAAGAGTTTCTTCTCTCTTAAAAGATACAGAGACAGATGTGTAATGGCCATATTCCTGGGGCAAAAGTGGACTCTTTCTTCCTTCGATTAAAAATGAATGTGAAAGGAGCACAGGGAGGCTGGAGGAATATATGCCCAGTGTACTAACCTGCATCCTATACTGTGTTTGGCAAGGTGAGCCATGGGGCTGGTGTCTCCAGGCTTCTGGGAAAGGGGACAGTCGAATCTGCTTGCTGCAATGGGAAATAATTTTGTGGCTGCTAGGAGCCAAAGAGAAATGCCTTTTGACCTTTCCCAAGGAGAGGAGGAAGGGGGAAGGTGCCAAGGGCTGATGCACTCACCTCTTGCCCCTGCAAGCCCGTCTCCGAGCGTGGGCTTCAGCCCCAGCAGCGTGACTGCAGGGTTCGCTTGCTTAACGCAGGCTCTGTTTGTCGTCATCAAACAAACCAAGTCCACGAGCAGAGCAACCTCTCGGGGGGGCTCGGAGGGAGAGAAAAACCAGGAGAGTGGCAGGTCGGGGCTGGGATGTGCGGGGGGCTGGCTGGGGAGCAGCCGGCACAGCCGAGGGGCCGGGGTGCCAGGGCTGCGTGTGAGCCGGCTGGGGCTGGAGCTGGAGCAGCCCCGGGAGCCTCCGGCTCGGCGTTTCATGAAAGCTTTCCGCTTCCTATTTTGTCTCCACTCAAAGGTTTTGTCCTGTTTTGCGAAGCTGCCAGCCTTTTCAGCGGGCGCGAGGGCTGAAGCCAGCTGCCTGCCTTCTCACGCAGGGAGGTTTCCTCCCGGCGCAGATGGAGGATATTCCCGGTGCGGTGTTCCCCCGGGGCTCGGCATGGCTGGCGCTGACGGGTACGCAGCCGTCACTTGGACTGGGATGGGGGTGGGATAGTGCAGATGGGGTGATGTGGGCCAGGTTTGGGGCAGTTCCCCTGCTATGGGATGCTCTGTGCTGAGAAGCCTTAAGACTGTCAAAAGTTTGCAGGGGCAGAGTGCCAAGGAGGAGAGTTTCTGCTCCTGAGGGCTTTCCTTGTGCGCCCCTCCTGCTCCAGAGGGGCAGGTCTCCAAGCCTTGTTTGTCCCCATCAGACATTCACCGTCCCGTTCAGCAGAGCAATATTAACTCTTGGTAGCAAGGTCCAGACAGGTAGGAGAAGTCTCACTGCCTCTGGGTTGATGCAGCGTCTCCCCCGGCAGCGGCTGGGGCAGGGCGAGGAGCAAGGCTGGTAGAGCAGGAATGGGGTGACCCGGCCCCCCGGGGCTCTGGTGGATATGGGGTAGCCAGAGCCCCAAGTACAAGGGTTCACATCCCTGTTGCAAAATGTCACCGGTAGTAGTGATGCTCTGGGTTTCATTGATATCCGTGCATGCATCTAATCTAGTGTTGAATCTCATTGAGTTTCTGGCCTCAAACAGCTATTTCCTGGGGAAAAAACACCATCGTTTAATCTCACATTGGGTGAAGTGGCATTTTCCTGCCTCATCCCTGCATTTCACTGACCAGCCTCCTGCTCTCCTGCTACGCAACAGGGAAAACCAGGTTTTCTCATCTTCTCTCTGCCGCTTGTTATTTTCTACGTCTGCCTCAGGCCTCTCCTCCGCACTCTCCCTGCGGCCTCGTGCCCACCCCTGCGCTACTCCCCGCGCGTTGCCCCACGCGTCTGGGCTGCATCGAGGCTTCGCCGGCCGCTGCTGCGCCTCAAATGGGGAGCGTGGACCCCGGGGCAGCCCCAGCCTCCTCTGGGGGTGGTACAGAAACTCTCCCAGGTTTACAAAACCTGCAAGTTTTATACTCCAAAGTGCACTTCCTTGCATTTACCAGCATCAATACAATTTGTCACTGCAGTACCCATCCATACGGTACCTTTGGGACTCTGCAAAGCTCCTTGCTATCTCCCGTCCTCATGAATCACCTGAATAAGTTTGTGCTTGCTCCTATCTCTTGCCTCCGCTCCTCCATCCTGACCATTAATAACGCCCTTGCGCAGCAGGAGGCCTAGCACACATCCCGACTTTGCCGCTGCTAATCTTTTGCGGTTATAAGCCCCAACTATTTATCCTCTCTGCTTCGAGACTCCTTGCCAGTTTCCCACGCAGGAAAAGACGGTGCCTTTTGCCCCCCGGCTAATTAGCTTTTTTAGCAGCCGTCTGGACAATCTTTTGTCAGAGGAGCTCTAAATAAATAGCCACTTCATTGTTCTGCATCCGCTGCTGGTCTGATACGTTCAGGGAAATCTGGGAGATTAGTGAGACACGATTTTCCTCCGAGACATGCACACTGGGCTGTATTATGAGATGTTCTGTTTTTAATTATCATTCCAATCAATTTGGTGCACACAGATGTGCAATTTACTGATCTGTAATTCCCGAAATTACCCCTAGAGGCTTCATTTTTATTGTCAGTGTAACATTTGCTACCAACTATCTGTTGTTTGTTTTTTGGGGGGGAAGGTTTTCTTCTTGTTGTTTTTTGTTTTTACACCTTTAGCCATCGGCTCTCCAGAAATCCATTTTGGCTCATTTTTTTCTTTCTTGTTACCTGCTGTAATTTCTTGTTGACAGGTGAGGTTTTGATTTCCCCATTCAGGAGTACCCCTGCGTGCTGCAACCGAGCTGCAGGAACCCGGAGTCTGTTCTGGGCTCTGGCAGTGATTTACTCTACGGTCAAACCCTTTCTGCTATAACCCCGTCTGGGTTTCCCCGCTGTAGCAGGCAGACACCGATCCCACTGCAGCTCCAGGTGTATGGCTTAATTAATTAGCACTTGTAGAGCAGTCAGGAGGTGCCAGGGAAGAAGAACATGTCCTAAGTGCCCTCTTTACGGAGATAGGTAATCACTGCTTTTGGGGAGCTGCCAGCGTGGGGTGGAGGCGGCTCGCGGGGCTCGCACAGCCAGACCCTCTGCGGGGAGGGAGGTGGTCAGCTGCGTCTCCTCCAGGAGACACAATTTCCTCTCGGGAAATGGGAGAGCAAAGCCAAGAAACACAGCGGGATGGGGAAGTTCACATCTGGCTGGAGAGCCTGCTCTGCCACCTGGGGCACGTCCCCAGCGGGGACGGGTGCCAGCCTGGCAGACCCCTCTCCTGGCCATCCCTGGACTTAGCCGTGCCCCTGCCACCCGGGAAAGGCCTCTCGCATCCCAGCTCTGCATCCGTGTCCCCAGGGCATCCCGACCCCAAGCCGCTCTCCCCATACCCCGCCACGGCACAGCTCGCTGGCCGCATGCTCAGCGCTGGCATCCTCCAGGGCACGCTTTATCGCGCGCCCCTGGGATGCCCCGGGTCCCGTGGGGTGCTGCAGCCCTCCTCTGCTTTACTCTGGGGGTGCTTAATTATTAATAACAAATCCTTCCAGCCTCGCTCTGACGTAGGGAGCCTCAGATGAGCTTGTAGCCCCTTAGGTCCCCCATATGGGGCCAAGGCAAGGGATGTGGGGGAGCTTTAAATCCAGTCCTTGTGGTGATGGGGGACCTGGGCTGCTGGGGGCAGGGGGCTGCCGGAGAGGGAGATTTAACAAGCACAGCAACCTGGCCCTGGCAGCGCATGCTAGGCTGGAGATAATCTCCATTTAATTCTCTTCCTGATAATCCAGTCTCGGATGTGGTCCCATGCTCCCTGACCCCTTAATCCTATTGCCACGGAGCCTGTTTAATGGGGAAGCTGTTGTGGGCTCCTGTGAAGCGGCTTGGGGCATCCCCCTGGCCCCTGCTCTTTGTCTGCCCCTCTTGCCTCCCCTATTCCTGATCAGCATGGATCTGGCACTAAAATTCCCCCTTTCTCCCTGTATGGCCCTTTCCCAGCTCTCCTTCCTCCCCTCTGAGCGAGACCCTCAGCTGCCCAGAAACGGGGAGCAGGCAGGGAAGGGGGATCCGGCTCCCAGACACGCTTACCGGGCAGCTGTGAGGTGATCTATCTGGCAACACAAGCTAGACGCCGGTTTTGCGAGCCTTGCTCTGCTTCGGAAAGGGGCGGCGGTGACAGGCACGGCAGGGAGGGGGAGAGCAGAGCTGCCCTCCCTCGCGCCCCGGCTTTCGAGTAGGAGGCTGGTGCGTGGGGAAGCACCCGGACAGCAACGGTAAGGAAAGCGCTGGGAGGAAATTGGTATTATAAAACTTAAAGTGAGATCTGATGGAAGGGGAGTTGGTTTTATGGTACAAAATCTCTTGGCGGCTCGATTTGCCATGCTTAGCCTCTCCGACTCTCAGATACACTGAGCTGTGTCCCCAGGTGATTCCCAGGGTCAGTACACGGAGGAGAGGGGATGCTGGTCACCGAGCCCTTGCCGTGTGTCCAGGGTTCCTCTGGATGAGTGAATAAAGCCAGTTTTCAGACAGATCTTTTCTTTTAGGAGTGGTTTTTGCTTTTACCTTCCTGTAAGGCAAACAAAGCAATTGCGCTGTGCTATGCTGCAACCCCACTGCCGTCCCCCTTGCTAGCGAGCAGGTTGCCCGTCCTGGGGCCAGAGCAGAGCACGGCTACCTCGGCTCGGTCCTCCTCACCTTGGTTAACTGGAAACAGCCATCCCTCCAGCCCTTCCTCGCTGTTCCTGCTGGTGCTTACACACTTGTGTTTGCATTTGTATTTCCAGGGGAGCAGGGTTGGAAACGCTGACCCTGAGGGTGCAGATACGCAGCCACACTGCTGAGGGTTACTTGAGTGGTTTCCCTGGGTGGTCGGTGAGTGCTCTGTAGCTCGAAACCCGTCCCCAAGGAAGGTTATCCCTTTGCAAGGGATCAGCGTTAGCTCGGCTGGGGGGTGCTGGCCGCATCTCCTGGGGACTTGCCAGGGCTTGCTGGGTCTCCGCCAGCCCGTGGGGGACTCTAACCCTCCTTTGTGGCTGTAAAAGCTATTCGTTCGTGAACAAGTTGTTCCTGGGAGGCATGCAGTCAAGTGGTGCGGTCCTCTGGGGACGTGAGCCGTGCCCGACTGACAGCCTGCACTCCCTTGCTTGCTTCCCACCGTCTTCCTCCAACAGGCCGGTGGAGCTTGGATGCTGCCGTGCCCTGCAGGTTCCCAGCAGGAGCCTTTACCCCCTGCTGAATTTGGGAGTGAGAGTGCAGATGTTCAGCTCCTTGGAGTCAGACAACAGGGAAACAACCTGTTCCTGTTCCTCTTCATGCTTCCCTGGGCTGACACTAAAGGCAGATTCAATCATTTTGGGCCTGGGTAGGAAGCAGAAAGGTGAAGTGTCCCGAATTGCCTGGGAACAGCCATGTCTTTTCTGCATTGCCCATCACCCTGCGTCCCATCCTCAGTGGGAGCGAGGCCGTAGAGGAGACGGGACCACAGGGTGGTGGGTTCAGTGCAGGCTCCGAGCGGCTCCCGAGACGCTCTTTCCTGTTGGCTTTTCCTGCAGTGCCTCCCCTCGGCTCTCCAGCAGGACCCGCAGAGCTGGAACCCTATGGAGGTGGTGGGTGGCTCTGCTAAAACCATCTTTTGAACCTGAAGTTTTGCAGGGAGACACGTCGCCTCTCACTCTTTTGCTCTCACATGCATATTCAGACAGAGAAAGTGCTGTTCCCCTAAGGTGAAATGCTAGGATATTAATTTTCTGAAGTTCTCGATAAGCTATTGAAGATTAATTTTAGGGAAAGCCGGGGGATATGATGGATTGGAGCCCAAGCCTGCTTAAATATGCAATATTAAAAATTGATCGTTGTCTCTCCTTGTCATACACCCTGCCCCGGTGTCTGGGGCAATCCCACAGTCTGACGAAAAGCCAGGAAAATACTCAATAAGCCCCACGCCCAGCTGAGTGCAGATTTTAATAACTTGTGTTGCCGTTATTGTTTTTAAAATCACTTTTATGAGTTTCTGTTTTGTTTAATGCCCGGCTCTGTTGTATGGATTGGCAGCTGGGAGCTTGGGAATCCTCCTCTACCTGCCATGTGGGACATCACCGCCCAGCACAATCTGCTTCCCTGTCCTCCCTGCCGTGGGGATGATGCTCTGGGCGACCAAGGAGCCGCGGCGAGGGCAGCCTGGGGTGGAACGGGGAGGCTTGGCCAGGGAGGCTGGCAGGTGCAGCGGGCTGGTTCAGCCTAGAAGACATGCAGGCACTGAGCAGCATCGTTCCTGTTTCAGAGGCTTGCCCAGACCTTGACTGCAGCAGGCAGCACTTGGTACATGGAGGAGAAGTTGCAGCTCTTGGTTTTATCTTGCTCGGTAGGGGCCCTGGGGCAAATAATCCTTTTGCATCAACATGGCATTGTAAGCATTGACTCTGATGTTTCTCACCCAGAGAAGCAACAAAATCTTGCCAAAATGTTGGAGTTTGTCAAAGCAGCAATGAATTCTTACAGGGTTTTTTGAGATTGCAGAGGAACCCTAACTTTGCAGCCAGTGTAAGGCCCAAGATGACTCTATCGGGGCACTCAGCAGCAATGAGAAAGCTCTCTGGGATGCCTCTTCGTCCCTGTCTGGCTGAGGGGAGTCCAGGCAAAGCCCACCTGATCCACTCTGATCAGAAAGCTGCTGACGTTTTTTTCCTCCCAGTTAATGACTGCAGGAGCAGGGATTTGATGGCATTTGCACTTCATAGAGAGCTTTGAGGGGAGAAAGCAGGTCCCGCAGAGGGTGCAGAGAGAACAAGAGGCATGGTGTAATCTAGCATCAGGCTTTTCTAGCCAAGCTCCATTTTCTATGCAGCCGAGTAGATAAGCAGTGTAGCAATACAGAGATACTGCAGTGACTGATGGGACATAACGATCCCAGTTTGACCACTGGCCACTCTTTTGCCATCCATCGGGGGTGACCGAGTTGCAGCTGGACTGCAGGACCCTCAGGGGTGGTAACGTGACCCCTTTTGCTGTGCATCCCCTGAGACGGGGTTAGCACAAGGAGCCACAGTTGAATACAGAAGAGTAGCACACTTGAGCAAAGAGCTATTATTTGCCAAAGGTCCAATCTTCCCTGATTTGCACTTGGGCTGTAGTAGCACTTGTCCTAATGATTCATCTGTGCTCTTCATCGCAGCAGGCTGACAGTGAGGGATGAGCGTGTTTCTGCAACTCCCAGGGGTGTGCAGGCTGCGCTCGGAGCGCTGTGCCCCTCGTTAGCAGCCGTTGCGAAGGGATGTGTCCAAACCAGCTGCCTGGCCAGGCCGAAATCGATGCCACCTGGCCTCCATGGCTGCACTCAGCGGTGGCCACCTCCTCCGTGTCCAGAGGACCAGGAATGGGGAGGCCCAGTAGAAAGCCACGATGGGGGGAAGAGCGTGCCAGCAGCAAGCCCCAGCTTGAATGGGCAATCAAAAAATGATGGCAGGGAGCGATACGCTGGCCTGTGTGCCAGGGAACAGGGACATGTTCCTGGCTACCGGCACTGCTGGGATGCGATGGTGCAGGTGGCTCACACGGTCACCACCATTGGTTTTGCTGCACTTGGAGCTTAGGGTACCAGGGTGGTGGCCACAGCTGCGGTGGTCATCACCCACAGTGATGCCCGCTGCTGGTTTTGCTAGGTCCAAGATGTGTGACCCGGGGGAGCAGGAGGGATCTGAGTACTTCTCAAAACCCTTTGAGAGGGACTTAGAGCTGCCCCAAATATGCAAGGACCACTTCCAGCTCTCAATGAGGTCTTCTCAGAGAATTTTGTAGACCTGTTGTCGTGCCTGTGCACCACACACGTGGGTCAGCCACCTTTATAGGACCGGTTAGACCCATACAAAACTGAATTTGGACCCAAAATGTGCCAGCTGGCTTGAAGCAAGTACTGAAGAACGGTGCTGGGCACGGATGTTACATGGGCAGTGGTTCCAGGTCACTTTGCGTGGTACCAGTTCAGGACACAGCATTTTTATGATTACATTTAGTGACATAACTGCAATGCTCTGCAGTGTGACCTCCTCAATACCTGGCAAGTTGGGCGGGTGTGCTAATGATGTGCCCTTGCGCAGATAAAACCGCCTCCGAGCACCTTACAGAAATATCAACTCTGTCCTTGCGTTAGCAGCCATGGGACTGAGTGCAATGCTGTTTTCCACCATTGGCAAAGCCAGGGAAAGGAAGAAAGACAACAGGAAGGGGTGAGGAGTGGGGTTGGTTTTTTTCTCCACCAAATGCAGTTTTATTTCTGCATTAAAAATTTATGGAGCCCTTCATTTAATATTTATAAAGTGAGTGTCTTGGTGATAAATTACTAAGGAACACGACAGGGCAGCCTTGCTGCTCGTGTAGGAGTGCCCGATGGGGACTGGGAGCTCCCCCTCCATCCAGTCTGCCTGCGCCCTTCATCCAGCATCCCTAGGTGTAGCTGGGTTTGTGGGACTGATAGGGCTGCAGGGCTGGGAAGGGAGGTTCCCTCCTTCCCCCAGACAACATTCAGGGTGCCTGGACTGAGCTGGTGTCTGAGTTAGACATCTCCAAATAGGGGAGTGAACTGGGAGCCCATGGAGCAAGACCTGGAAGGGCTGCACGCTGTATGGCACCGACAAACTCGATACCAAGAAGGGGATGCAGCTGAGCCTGTGGCTCCCAGGTGCTGGCTCTCGCCTTGGTGCAGTGGTGCTGGACTGAAAGCAGCTTCTGGCTGGCCTGTACACAAATTAAATGCCCGTAATGATCCTGCTCCTCTCAGCTGGCTGCACCAGTCAGTGGAGGCTCTCACTAGTCAGCTAAGCTGCCTCCTGGGCTTTGGCATCTCTGCAGCTGGAAGCCAACCTTGGGCTCCATGCATGGGGTCCCGCTGCTGAGAGCCAGAGCTCAGCAGCATGAGGCTGTGGCATGGCTGACTACAGCATCCTGCATGGAAACACTGCTAGGGACCGGCATCTGTAAGCTCCGGTATGGCCCCTGCTTTCCCTCCTCCACCTGCAGTCATCAGAGAGGGGCTGACCTCTCACTGCCCACTGCGAGCCATGAAGAGCTGTGGAAGACCCCGGACCTGGATGGCAAAGGGTTTCCAGGCATCCTGCAGCACCTGTCAGGGACAAGGAAAATAGGGGTCCAGGTGAGACCAGAGAGCAACCATGAAGAGCTCTGGCTGGAGAGAGGCTGGGCTGCCATGGGCTAAGACAACGAGCATCTCAAGGTGACCCGAGTATCCTTTGAAAACTGGGCTGGGTCAATGCAATCAATCCTCCTAATCATTTCCTCTCCATCAAAGCACGGAGCAAAACCCCTGATCTCGCAAGCATCCTGTGGGCCTCGTGCCAGAGTGTTCCAGGGACCAGCCGGGAGCCCAGGGACACCCATTCAGGAGTGGGGAGCCCTTCCTGGTGGATGGGGAGCTCTGGGACCCCTCCAGCTCCTTGCTGGCATGCCAGGACCTGCACCCCAGGGGAAAGGAGCACAGGGTAGTGTGGGGCAGCTGCCCCCAGCGTCGGGGAAAGCACATCCCTTCCATGCTGCTTCCCCAATCCCCAAGATGGGTTTCCTGGCCCTGGGCAGTGGAGCTGGCGGGGGAAGGGATTGGCCATGACATGTTACTCAAGCTCTGTCCTGGACCTTGCACACGGCAGCGGCACATCCCTAAATTTTCCTGCTGTGGCTGCAGGTGTAACGCTCCCAGCCAGCGCGATGGTGAAAGCACCAGTGTAGGCAAAATATCGGGAACTACCTGTGTTTCAGCTACAGAGCTGAGGGTTGCTCTGGATGGGGTTAAAAGACACTTCCCCGGGGCATTTCAGGATCATTTGCTCCCTCGCTCAAGCTCCCTAACTAGGCCCAAGGAGGCAGCGAGGGAGCGGACGAGGTGGCCGAAAGCAATTTCAGCCCTTCGAAAGAAATAACTGGCATGTAACAGTGACAGGAAATTGTGCAATTAGTACAACAGGGCAATGTCAACAAGCTCTTAATGCCAGTTGTTATGGCAACACCAGGGAAAGAGATGTTGGTGCTGGAAAAATCGAGAGGCTGGGAAATAACAACAGCAGCAGCGGCAGCCGGGACGGCTCTGGCTTTGCTTGCGGGGGTCCAGTGCAGGCGGCATCCCGGCACCCCGCCTCAAGGCCAGCCCCAGCCCGTGCTGGGGAGGGGATGGGTAGAGGTAGGGGACCTGGGCCAGCAAGGGAGAAACAGGAGCCCTCAGCAGGGACCGGGAAATGCTTTCTCACCTGCATCCCCGTGAAGCTCTTCCCTGTGGCGCTGCCCTGCAGGAGGGGCCGCTGGGGCAGCCTGTGTCATCCCTGGACAGGAGGGTAGAGCATCAAATGGCTGAGAGCTGGCAGCCCTGGCTTGGCTTGTCATGCTAATAAAATAGCATTGAGTGAATTGCATGACAGAGAATATTGAGTGTTTTTCTGCTAGCAAAATTACAGAGCTTTGGGTCCGGCAGCGCGTTCGCTAATCCTGGGCAAACATATGGCCAGGCATGTTGACAAGGTGTGTCTCGTGTGGCTCTGTGGGCAGCTGGCTCCTTTGCATCTGCGCCAGGCATGGCCAAGCCTTTGTAGGACCCATGTGCCCCCACTTCATCCTGCCACCTCGCCTGCTGTGCCCACAGTGGGGCTGGCGCGGGGGAGAGGAGGGAGGCGGAGGGCTGCTCGGGAAGCAGCTCAGCCCTCGCTCCCTGCCCAAGCTGTGCCACAGCCATGCCTGCGCCAGCCTCTGCACCTGGACCCCCTGGCTTGGCTTTCCAGCCTGAGCCCGGACTTGCCTGGTGATGGCTGGACTGAGGCTGTCCCTGCTTGGTGTCACTGGCCAGGCTCTGAGCCCCTGGCTCACCTGTGGTGGGGCACGCTCGGCCGTCTGGAGGGGCTGTGATTTGTGGGGTGCATGTGGAAGGGGTCTGTGGTACCGCAGGAGAGAGCTGTTAATGCCGGAGCTTAGGGCATATGCAAGCCTCTGCGATGCTCACCAGTAGAAAGGTGGGGGATTTCTCAACATGCACAAAATGTGCCTCTTGTACCCTGTCCCAAATATGTCAAAATGGAAAGGATTTGATTTCAGCTTACTGGGGTGTACAGCAGCTCCCTCCCTCCCTGTGCTCCTGCCTGCCAGGGCCAGTCCCTGCAGCAAGGGTCCCACAAGAGCCATCCAGACTCCTCTATGGTTGTGCCCTCTGGTTTACCCCAGCATAAGCCAGCGTATTCTCCTTTCTCAGTATCACTATAGCTCCCTCGGTACCAAATTTGGTGCCTACAAAGCTAAGCAAAGCATGCATGTTACTCCCAGCTCCCTTTTGTCTAAAGTTAGATCTTTTCTGGGCAGAAAAGGTCTAACTCTGCAGTAGGAGCAGGAGAGACCCTGTGATGCTTTCAGAGAGAGCCAGGGCTCCCAGAGTCACAGGCAGCATCGTCCTTTGCAGCTCAGCTTGGTCCTTGCGGGGCTCCTGGGTCTGCTCTAAGGCTTCAGAAGCCTGAGGGGCAACTAAGACCTTGACGCAGCAGAAGGATGCCGATCCAGGGGAAGCTGCTGCAGCATACCCATGAAAGCTAAAAGCATATGGCTTCAAAGAGAGACACATCCTGAGCCCTTTGGAAAGAGCTGAGCGATGGGAGGATCAAAGCACTAGAGAGAATTGTGTTTTGTTTAAAACTGAGGTCTTACGGCAGCTTTTGAGTGAATCTTAAGAAAACGTAATGGGATCTCTTAGAAAACAGCAATACAAGCCTTGCAGCTGGTACAATGAAGAAGAGTGAAGACCTCTGTGTGGTATTTGTGAAATGTTATTGCCCTTGTAACAATAGTTGAGTTAGTCCATCAAGTAATTGAGGATGTTGGCGACTGAGTTTTTGAATGCAAGGGGGTGCTTTTCTGCCAGCTGAGAGCTCTGTGTTGTGCTTCCATCTGGTCAGACGGTAACACCTTTCCCCATTCCACAAAGCATCTTGCCATGGGAATGCTCTTATTGATTTTGCTGGAGCCATTTGCAGAGCAAATGCTGTATCGTGTCTGTAAGGAGGCACAGCTGAGTCCGCGGTGAGGAGGAAGCTTCCGTAAAGCTAACGAGCTTCTAATGAACATGGCTGATTACCTGATGCACTTGCCTGTAAATGTAGTAACAGCATGTGTGCGATGGTAGATGACTACAGCATCACGTTGGAAAACCTCTAGCATTAATCCTTCCCAAAGATGGCAGAACCATCAGGTCTCTGCGCTTCTGGGCCTGGCGGGGTGCGACGTGGTCCATCGGTCCACCGTGTGAGTTGGAGCCGGGTGATGGAGCAGGACGGCGCGGTGCAGGTGGGTGGGGAAGGAGCTGTGCTGCCTCCGTGCCTCTCTGCAGCTGCCATGCGCGTTTCAGAAAGGAGAGACTATTCCAGGGAGGTAACGGGGAGCTTTGATGAGCTGATTTCCCATCCCAGCCCACCTGCTAGGAAACATCTGGAGAGCTGCTGCCTGACTCCCCCTCCTGCCCGCCTGGCTGGTTCCTTGCTGGGGACCACAGTAAGCATCCCACATTGCCTGGGGCCGTTTGGTCCCTCACTGGTCTCCTGCCTGGGATCAGAAGCGAGGCAGGAGTGATCCCATGTCTCACTCTGACCCCCAGCTCCATCTCATCTTTGCCTTCTTCCTTCTCTTCATCTGTTTGTGCCTTGATCCCGAGTTATCTGCTGGGGTTATTTAGGACTAAGAGAGGGAGGCTTGCTTCCCCTCCTGGTGAGCGTGGCCGCTCTCCAGCCCATGCTGAGCGGCAGTGGACAGGAGACACTGCAGCCACTCCAGGAGAGGAGATCCAGCCTGTTAACCCATTTATCTCATCCTCGATCCTAGTGAGGCACTGAGGAGAGCAAGTCTCTGATGCCATAAGCAGTCCTGGGACGCCTATCCCAACCTGTGGGAAAACGGTCCCATCATCTTCCTCCTGAAGACACCAGGGATGTGCTGCTTCCTTATATCTGTACCAACTCTCTATTCTGCACGAATAGACAGTGTAAAGAAAGTGGCAGGTTTGGAGCATAGCTTGTCTGACTTCCTGAGATGTCTACCTTGGGGTGAGCTCATGCTTCTCTGGTGGGAATAAGGTGAGATGAGTGGGCTGGAGAACATGTGTGACAGAAATATGGGCAGGAAGATGGCACATAGCAACACAGGAGGCAGGAGTTCTCCAGCAGCAATCCCAAGTTCACCTAGTCCCTGGCATGCTTGGGCTCACTGCAGAAAGGAAAGGAGAAAAAACATTTACCAAGGTAGTTAATAAGAATTAGCTCCAGAAATTCCTGCGCTCCCGTTGCCTGCACTCCTTCTCTCAAAGAGAGCAACTTGGTCAGCGCCAGGTGTGCTGCCGGGACACCCGGATGATGAAAGTGAGTGTGGCACAAGGCTCTGCTCAAATATCTAATGCCTCTCTGTCCTTGAACCTAAGGCCAGGGGAGGTCAGAAGCATGGGAAACCTGGCAGGTTGGAGAGGACTTGCTTCTCTGGCAGAAAAATCTCAGCAAGAGCTTTTGAATATGAACAGTTAATGTTTAGGCAGAGGAGGAACGTGCAGAGAGCACCAGAAATAGGATATAGGACAGGGCCCGTTGCCCTGGGGTTTTTGCAGGGTGATTTTGCACCCTTGTGTGAAGTTGTCCAGAGGCTGCAGTAAATCTGTGGATTGGGGGAATGATGTCCCTGAGTCTTCTCAAGGGCCAGGAAACACAAGGTGAAAATATATGGTGAAAACAGTGCAGGCAGTAGGACTTCTGTTTATGAGTGGTGCAAAGGAGTGGCAAGAAAGTCATCTGATTTACCCATCATAGCATATTTCAGCATGCCTGCTCTTGCGCCTCTGAGGCGTGCACCTCGCCTCTGTCTCCTTGCTCCAGTGGTCAAGGTTTCTGATGTCCTGGCTTTCCCTCTTGCTCCCAGCTCAGTTATCCAAGTCTTTTGATGAGCCAGGGCTGACCTCACCTCCTTCCTCCTTTCTTTGGGTTGTTACCTGGATGATACCTGCAGGCAGCAGAGAGAAGGCATGCCTTCTCCCAGCCCTGTTCCTGAGCCGTGTAAGTTTAGCTCCCTTGGCTTTCCCTCACAGCCTTCTTGCTCCTTGGCCGCGCTGAATATATACCATTTCTGTGCTGCCTCCTTTGATTTCTACAGGGGAAGCCTTTGCCAGCAGTGAATGTGTCTGATTTTTCTCACTCCGCCGCAGCAGCTTTGGAGCCATCGAGATCCCTGGAGACGCAGCGAGTCTTCAAACAGTCAGAGGAGCTGAGACCCAGTCTCCTGAGACATCTGAGCACAGCACAGCATCAGCTTTTTGATGCAATGCTATCAAGACATTTCTCTGTATTTCTTTTTTTGCAAATCAATAGAATGGAGCCGGTTTCCCTCCTGCTGTTGTCGGGGGCTGTTGGAGCAGGAGGCGTTTTCATTTCAGCTCTTGAGTCAAAGAATAAGGGAGGAGGAGAAGGTGGGGGAGAGGAAGCAGGAAAGAAATACCAGAGAGGACGATAGGGGAGAGCACCTGCTGATGGCTTTTCCATAGGGCTGCCCCTCTCTGGGCTGTGGGGGGAGGCAATCAAAGGGCACTTGCCCGGCAAAGGGGACAGTGCTGGGGTGCAAAGGCCGAGTGGCTGGAGGCGAGTAATAGCAAGCAGAAAGTGAATAGAGGGGGTAGAGGGGCTGCAGGGGGCTGGGACACGCCGGGGAGCCCAGCAGGGGCCTTTGCACCAGCAGACAGCAGGACTGGGCAGGACGGGGCCGGAGGAGCCAGATGGCTTTGCTGAGCCCCTGACCCTTCGGCCAATAAGTTGGTGTGGCACGAGCTGATGTCCTCCTTCCACTGTGCAGGTGAGGTGGTGGCTTTCCCCCCTCCCAGCTCTGTGGGGGCACCTTGCTGCACCTGTAATGCCGTGCAAAGCCACCCACAGGGTTTCCCGCCAGGCTGCAGGCTCCCGACCCGGGGTCCCACGCTCTGCCCTGCCGCCCCAGCCCACCCTCCAGGGACCCCAGCTCAGGAGCCACCTCTGCCAGCGCTTCCCAGGTCCCAGTCCCCACTCCTGCCCTGGAGCGCTCTCCATCAGGGACTGCCACGGGGATCGAACTGTTCAGGTAACCTGGAGCATCCTTGTATCTGGATGAACACCCACATTGGCCCCAGATAGTGCCTGCCAAGCAGCTGGGCCTGCAGCAGGATCTGGCCCTATGCTGCCTTGGGTTACAAGGCCAAGGTATTATTCCTAATCCCCATCGAGCTCCTTCTTTGGCCTGTGATCACTAGTATAAAAAATATCCTTGGCACACAGCGCCCTCCGCAGAAGTAATCCTCCCCTCCCGCTTGGCTCGGCTCCGAGCTGCTGCCCCGCCGGCTGTCTCAGAGTCTTCTGCAGGAGTCTGCTTTGTCCCAGTTCTGCTTTGGCTTGATTTAATCTCTGCCCCATTAAAAGCACCTTGAAATCAGACCCCTGCTGAAGCCCTCCAGGCATCCTTTGTGTCCATGCGGGCACTCCCTATTTGCTCCCCTGGCATGTCCCTCTGCACCGGTGGGACACAGGATCTTCAGCCAGGCTGCTGCTGACCTTGTGGGGCATCTCAGCAGGGACCTCACCTTCCCTTGGAGCTGCCTGCAGGTACGGTGCCACTGATAATGGGCCCTCAAAAGTCTCACTGTACATGCGGGGAGCGTGTCAATTGTTCCTACCCATATTTCCCATACTCTTCCCTGTTCCCGTATGCATGCTGTCCTCCAGGCTCCCTTTGTTCTGCCTGCAGCATGTTCATTTTAAATTCATCTGTGATTTCCTCTTGCAGCTTGGGGCACCCAGACCCTCCTGCTCTGTCCCCACATGAGAGGGAAGGGAGCGATGAAGGATGCTGGCAGAGCACCGTGCTTCCCCTCCTGCCTCTCTGCACTTGATCCCAGCATCTCAGGAGCAGATCTCTTCCCTCATCATCCCTGCAGAGCATGTAAGAGGCTTTTAAGCCCCCCTCACACATGCACGCACTCAACTCTCCACTAATCCGTGGTGCCATTTAATAGCAGACCCAGTGAGGTCTGGGCAAAACTTGTGAGTCATTAATTCAGCTGGAAGGATGAGCTAATGAGAGGAACCTTGTGAGCTTCCCTCCCCACTCCTGGTTGCTCGGTGCATATTAATCTTCCCCATGTGCCGGCAGCATCCCCAGCAGCTGAGCACACTGCTGCATGTTTGCTTTATGGGCCATCGTTCCCTGTGCCCAAGACCTCTGCTTGACCTGCTATAGTTCTTCCCAGTGAATTTGTTCCAAACCAGATGATTTAGTGGCACGTGGAGACCTGGAGATGGCAGGGGGAGGCCGTGCACATTAATGAGCTCCCTGTTAGTACTCGCGTGCTGCTGCCTGGGCAGGGGCACAGCTAAGTCCCCAATTCCTCTTTGCATGGTGGGACTGAGCGTGGCCCCTCCTTCTGCAGATGACGAGGGGCTCTGGGGTATGGATTTGTCCAGCTGGGCTGGATGACGGCAATTCAGCTGCTGTGGGGCAATGCTAGCATCGCTGAAGTGTAATTAATTCTGCACACGACCCGGGGGATAGAGGGGAGTTTGAATACAGAGGCTGTAAAACTCTCCCGGGTGAGTGCATCCATCTCGGTTTGAGCTTTGCGAGCTTTCCCAGTTGTATACCTCCTAAAAATATTCCCATGGAGCCACAAATTCCTGTGCAGTAACTGTAAGGTTGCTGACGAGAGGCTCACTTTTCTTAGTTACACTTAGAAATAGCCCACAGCACACCCGGGATCCATTGACCCCTGGCTGTAAAGCACCGACCTGCAGCTTGTAGAGGAGGGAAACGAGAGGGCAGCGCCGTGATTTCCACCCAGATAAAGCCGTGCACGCCGAAGGTGCCAGGGCAGGCTATTCGTTTAAAAACTGCTGCCTGCCGTTATAACCCTGGCACCATCAGGCCAAGGGCTGTCTGGTCCCTGGGATGCCGGGAGCATCCCAAGGGGGAGCGGGCAGCTGTCCCGTCCCCGTCGGGCTCCAGCGCGGGGCGAGGCTCGGCACGTGGCGGGCTCCACGTGCACGTTGTCTACGGCACGGTTTTCAGTTTCTCTTCTCAGCTTAAATGTCTGATTTCTCTGTAGAGGAAAATTTCAGAGGGCTTGGTCAGTAGGCCAGCGGCTGTCACCGCTGGAAGGACAACCGCCGGGCCGCAGCCCGGGCCGGGGGACAGAAGCGAGTGCGGTTTGATGCCGTCAAGCAACAACCCAGTTTTAGGTTTGAGCGTGGGAGGATTCTGCTTCTTCCTCGAGCTCAGATGGCTGCTGGTGCCTGAGCCCTAGGAGCAGGATGTATTTAAATATTACTGCTAATTGGGAGTATTTTAGGTCTGTATTTCTCCTAAAAATTAACTCTCTTGATTTGAAACTCTAAGTCAAGGCATAAAATTACCGTAGGTTAATAAACCCCATGTAAATGTAAGTACTCACAAAATGCACGTTTGTTGCTCAAAAGTTAATGCTAAGACAACAACTCAGGAGGCACCCAAAACCTGGAATGAAATATAAAACCAGAATTTGGCAACAGCAATGGGCTCTGTAAGTGCAGCGAAAAGACTGTCTTCAGCTCAGGGATGAGCGTGGTCACATTTGAGAAGCTGCAAACCCCCAAAAGCAGAAAGGCTCATTTTCACCCTTGTCCTAGCAGTGACATCTGCAAGGTTGAAATCTATACTGCTAAGAATCCTTAAGGACCCCAGAGCCAGAAACCAAGCTGAATTCATTACCTCTAATGCTGCTTTTAATAAATTGTATGCCTTTTAAATACAAACGTATTTTGAGAGACCTTTTTTGTCCTGTATCTAGGACAGGTAAGGCAGGCTTATAAAACCAAGTGTAGATTCTGAGTTTGCACATGTTTCAGTTAATGACCATAAAGCTTATTCAACTGATGAATTAAAAAAAAAAAAAAAATCAGCTAGTGAATAAATGCAATATTAAGCCTTGCAACACAAAGTGGAAAAAAAAATCCGAATAAATGTTAATTACATAATATCTCTAATAAGCTGGTTTAACTACAATGGAAGCTGGCGAAAACCAAGTACTGGGTTTTGCTGACAAGCGCCAGTCAGCTTGCTTTAGGAAAACAGCAAAGTAGCTCAAATGTGAAACAAGATTAGAGCGGATTATTTAAAGGCTTCCTGTTTACAAATTTAGATCAACTTGAATTGAAATCCGTTCATCCTTCCTGCCTGCAAGAGGTCTGCTCAGGAAGACAACGACAGCAGCAGATCAGGAATCGTGGCAGATGTGATTCCCCCTTATTCCCTCTTCACCTCTCTCCATAGAGGGCTGTTTCACATAGTTTATATTAAAAAAAAAAAAAAAAGCAGACTATGAGATGAGTGGACCATCTATCAGTACTTCTGTGGAGGACAGCTTATTTAGCAGGGCATTTCCATTTAACAGAGGAAGCCGTAGGGGCTGGATCATGCCACGGAGCCACGCCGCTGGTGATACCCTCACACCGAGGATGCTGCCGGTGCAGCGTGAGTGAAGGTGATCCTCACTTTTGCAGGGAGGGAAGCAGCATGCTGGGCGCCTGCCCCCGTCCCCGTGCACCCCAAAGCCGCAGGGGAGCAGCGAGAGCCTTGCACCCCCTGCACACCTGGCCGGGAAAGGGCCCCCTCCTCGTCCCGCCTCGCAGCGCTGCTGCAGATGGGGCGGGTGTGACAGACAAATCCCTGGCGCCTCGGCCGTGCCAGATGCCTGGCACATCAGTGTTGCTAAGCGAGGAGAAGTTTTAACGCGTTGATTAATGCCCTGACTCTGGGTGAGTAATTAGAATTAATGTGGGATATCAAATCAGGAAATCAGGCATTATTAGGAGGAATTAGTGATTTATTTTCATTTTACGCCTGGCTCACCCCAATCCCCCAACACAGACGGGGGATTTGGCAAGAGACGAAGCTCCTTACCTACAGCATGAGGAGGGAGAAAGGGGAGAGCACAGCTCCTGCGTGGTTAATCGCAAAGTCTCATTGCAGCCTGCAGTTGCTGTGAGCGTGGTGCAGAGCAGCAGCGAGGGACCATGGCCAGGACTGCTCCTCGAGGTCCCAGCCGGCTGCGGCTGGAGGGACGGCGTGAGCCCAGCAGCCACTTGAGCAGGGAAGTGCCATCCTGGCACAAACCCTGGTTTGCTGGAAGTGCCATCCTGGCACAAACCCTGGCACCTCCCTGCTCTGGTTTGCTTTTGCTCTTATAGACCGTGGATGGGAAGAACGTACCAGAGGCAAATCCATGCCCCTACAACAGGCAACACGGCAGCAGGGCAAGGCAGGGGTGAACCTCACTGGTGCTAATGCTGGGGGTCTTGCTCCTCGGAGGGGTCCCGCTCTGGCACAGCAATGGGGACCGAGCGGTTTCAAGCCGCGCCAGGCTGCCAAGCCTCTGCCCAAGCAGCCTGCCACATCGCAGCTGGTTGCTCCGAAGCTGCTGTCAGTCAGCGCGCGGTTGTCAAGCCGGCACGCATGGCTGACAAATGGCTTGCGGCAGACAGCTTCCCAAGCCGCCGGGGGATGAGGGTAGGCTGGAAATCCCGAGCCTGCAGCCTGCCTTTACCGGTGCAATGGGGACAGGGGAGTGAAGCAGTGTAATTTGGGACACCCGGCGCCGGAGTGGCTTGAGAGCAGTTGCTCTGGAAGGGGAGAAGTGGGCCAAAGGATGGAGGGTAGAGGAGCCCGTTGGACCCCGAAGCCAGCCTGCCTCAGCCCCCAGGACAGCGGCCGATGGGGATGCAATGGCAGCATCCCTGCTGGGAGGGCAGTTACTGCGCGGGGGGGGGCCGGGAGGCAGGGACGGGGTGCGAGCCCTCCCAGCCACAACCGGTTCTTCAATCACACAAATAAGAAGATGGTGTTTCTCCACGGCTCGTTGACTGTGCTTGAGAATGAATTTTAATTACACTGCCCAGGCTCAATAAATCACAGGGGCAATTAAAATCCCTGTTTGCACGGACTAATTGCTCTGGAGCATGGATTGTGGTAATATGTTAAGCTGCTTAGCTGTGGTACAAGGCGGAGATGTAAAGGAGCAGGGTGGATTTGAGAGGGAGCAGGGAAGAGGGATGTGGGAGAGGGGGATGGAGCGCCCCCATCTTCCCCAGTCCACGTCCCACATTCTTGGTTGACTGTGCAATTAGATGGCTAGTTAGAAAAAAGCCCCAGGAAATCTCTACGGGAGACAGGGCCTTCAATGCATTTGGCTCACGTGTGCTGGCTATGCAAACCTGGTGCCCTGGGCCACCTTCTGCCCGCACCTCTCCATACATGCCTTGCAGCTCCAGCAAGCACGTGCTAGAGCTCATCCCTTCTCCCAAGGGTCTGGTTCAAGTCGGCCCAGACGCTGGCTGGCCGGCAGAGGTGTGCGCTCCGTCCCGCCGGCCGCGCTGCTCTCCCCCTGCGCCAGCGGCACTGCTCCACCAGCCCTGGCACGGAGAGGAGAGCACGAGGCAGGGGAAGAGCCAGACGGGGGTAATGGCTGCTGAGACCCAACTGCTGTGTAGGTGGGGAGTGAGGGATGGGGGCAGCGGTAGCTGCGCCCCCGGGAAGGACAGCAAGAGCATCACCTCCTTGGGAGAGAGGACCCTCCTGAGCAACCCTCCTGTGCAGGACCCCAAGCCCATGGGCTTGCTGCCGGCCAAGCCCAGGAGGCCACAGAGGAATTCACAGGGTTGTATGGGAGTGTGAATGTCTGAAGGTAACAGCTCCTGCAGGTCTCGGTGGATGCCGTTTGGTGGTGTGCCCCATGTGTGCTTACAGCAGAGGAAGCTCTGACTTGCTGCAGCCCTGCAGGGTGCCTCCCTCCAAGGAGCTTCAGGAGGTCTTGGCCTGGTAAGGAGGTAAAATGGCCTTTGCTTTGCTGTGATGGGGAGGTGGGAGGGACATGGGGAGCAGGGAAACACATGGGTTCCCAGATTGCCCAGGGGGCTTGTGTCATGGCTGGGACATACTGACACAGCCTCCTGGGAGCAGGACGTGGCCGGGAGCAGGACATGCTCCCTCGGCGGAGCAGCAATGACACCGTCTCAGGTGGCTTCAGCATCTCCAAATGGGGCTCTCTTTCCAGTTTGCATGACCTTAGGGTTTAACTGCAGTTAAAAACCTCATTTAACTGGGACCTAACTAGGCTACTCCTGTTGCGGAAGCCAAGGCAATGTTTCATTATAGGTTTGACACGTGGTCCCTCTGCCTGTGCCCCACGGGCGGGAGGTGAGGTGGGTGTACTGCCTGCCTTCTCACCCTGCCCTGGCAAATCTCTCCAGGAAACGTGCACATTAGCACCGCTGCTACACCCAGCCAGGGCACAGGAGCATCTTCCACGGGTCTCTCTCCTCCTAGATGCCTTCTGCTGCAGAGCCACTGCTGCAACAGGTTGAGCCCCAGATGGAGAAGCCAGCACATGGCTGATGATTAAAATCTCCAAGATGGTGCAGACAGATGGAAACTTCTGCCAATTCCTAACTGCTGGGGAAAAAACGGTGAAAGGAGGAAAAGTCTGCCTCTCCCAAGGTGGGGGTTACGGGCCGAACACCTCAATACGGTAACAGAACTGCTATGGATGATCATCCCTGTTGCACTTTTGCATCTCAGTGCTGGTTTGAGGGAGGGGAGAAGCCCCAGGGGGCTGGTAGCAGCAGCCAGCTCAGCCTTTCTTCCCGTGTAAGAGCGGGGAGCCAGCCAGAGAGGACGTGGGTGCAAGGCTGAGGGGAGCTGAGCGCTGCGCTGGAGCCTGGGCAGGGGGCACAGCCGAGGGCCAGGGAGGGCTTTCCCACGGCTGCACACTCACCACCCCAGCACCGCCCCCAGCACCCCGAGCACAGCCCGCCCTGCTTGCCCTCGCGCAGCATCCAGCCTGCCCTGGCAGAGCCGGCGCTCGGGGGATGCCCGAGCAGATCCAGAGTCCGTGGCGGCCGGGGCTGCCTGGCATGGGAGGGGATGGAGGTGAGCAAGCAGGGAGAATCCACGACTATTCAAGTCCTCCACGTCTTTACAGGGACACATAGCGGAGCGCAAGCTGCCAGGCCAGGGGAATTGCACTGAGCACTGTCACCTCGGGCCACCGAAGGCTGCAACAGTCACAGAGCTAATGAAGTACAGTGATGGGAGCAGCGGAGGAACCAGGAATACTTGGCATGGCACGGCAGGAGGTAATGAGCCAGCTGCTGTCCTCCTCCCCAGGGGGCTGAGCAGGGACAAACAGCAGCAGCAGCACCCCACTAGCCTTTCATCGTCCAAGCTCTGTATTTGCGGGGAGAGTTTAAATGCTAACGAGCCCCGAGCTGGCGGTGGAGTAGGAGACCCAGCACTGCTGGTGCCCAGGCCAGTGCTGGAAGAGCCCCGGTGGGAAGAAGAGGGGGGTAGCCTCAGGTGGCAGTGCCCCAAAGAGCTCCCCTCCGTGTTCAGACCAATTTGCAAATTCATCTTCTCAGGCAGGAATTTTAAGTGGAACTTTTTCACTCTTTCTTTTTTTTCCCAAGATGAAAACGTCATCGGTATAGTTCATAGTACCCCCTATAGCATCTCAGCCATATTATATTGCCTTTGATATATCTCACGTGCAGTGTGCATCCCGGTAGCAGCAGGAGGAAGCTTCAAGAGCAGTGTTCAATATGCACAAAGGCTGTCTCTCAAGAAGTTTATCTTCACCAAAAAAGGTAGGCAACCTTTCTATTTCTAATTACTTTGAGTCTATAAACATGTAAAAAAGCCTTCTCTCTCTCTCTCCTTTCTGCTCATTCTCCAGAGAAGAGAGGAAAGCAAATAAGCATAATAAGAGATGCAGAGACCGGGTGGCACAGTCGGGCTGTGTAGTACAAAAAACGGGTGCTGTTCTGGAGTCCCTGGGCATTGCAGATGCAGCCTGACTGGCACGGCTCAGCCTCTACCTTGTACCTGGGGGTTTCATCCCAGTCGAAGAGGCAGTAGATCTCCTGCTCTTGCATAAGGCGAAAGCAAGGCTCAGTCAATGAGATGCCCAGAGAAACCAGTCCCTGCCCCGGCACGCAGGCCTGTGCAGGCACACAAGGAGGAAGAGCTGGGTTTGGCAGGGTCTGAAGACAGCGAAGTGCTGCTTCCCAAGCAGGAGGGCTTGGGAGGTTTCAGTCCCCATTAAGGTTCATTGACCATGCAGCTGACACTCTCCGAGGACGCATAAGAGCCTGCAGAGCTGACTGCTAAAATGCAGCCTGCTGTGAAGCATCACATGGATTTACATGTAGATTTTCATTGGAATTGAGATGTATTTGTTTAATTAGCACCACTGTAACACAGACTTGGATGGAAAAGCTTTACCTGGGGAGTCAGGTTAACACGGAGCTGGGCTCCAGGCACCCCAGGAGAACAGGCTGCAGCTGAAGAGCCCGCTACGCTGGGACAGCATGATCACTCCTGCACAAGCAGCCAGGAAAGGCTTTCCGATGTGGTACCTAGCAAGGCAATCCGCTCTCGGCTTTGACAGAAGATGCTTTAGCCTGAGGAAGGGAAGCTAGGGGCTGTTGCAGCAGTCTGCAATCCCAGCCCAAGTACGACAGAAAACAGAGGGTTTTAACCAAAAGCAGCATATGTCACTCATTCAAGTTAAATGAGGCTGAAAAAAAAAAACCAACCCACAAACCCAAAGAGAAAGAAACAACATGCCTTAAGAATAGTCGGCTCTCCCAGCTGGCGTCTGGGACGTTTCATCTCTGCCTGAAGACACCCCAACCAAACCAGGAGCAGGAGCGACGGGGTGAGCGCCCTAGCATTGATGTACCAGCCAGCACTGCCAGCCCAAACACCGGGACACCCTCCGAAGAGAAACCAGGAGCTGCCGCAGCTCCATCTGAAGGGGCAGGGCTGTCCAGCTGGGGTTGCAACACGCTCCCAGCCGCTCTGCGGTGGCACTGACAGCCCCGTTATGCAGTCGCACTTGTCAGCCATACCAACAGCAAGCAGACACTGAAGATTGTGCCTGTGCCATGAAAAAACACAGATGTCTGCATGCAAATGTTTACCATGTCAGGTGTTTCCAGCCTTGCAGAAGGAAACGGGGCGTCTGCTCTGACCTGCTGGCAGAGCAGTGGGATTCCTGGGGCCTGGGCTTGGTGAGGGACGCTGATGGCAAGGAACTGGTGAGGGGCACTGACGGCAAGGAGCGCAGCCGAGGCTGGAGCGAGGGAGGGAGGCAGTCCCGAGCGAGGGGAAAGCCCAGCATGGGAGGATGTGAAAGCACCAGCGGGACAGGGCGGAGGGGAAGGGACAGCAGTGCTGGTCCTGGCTGGCAGGTGCCTGCTGGCTCTGGGACGGGCACTGCATCCTCCTCCAGCCGTTTGCAGGGAGCAGCAGGGGGGCAGTGACTTTCCCTGGCTGCCCAGGTGGGAGGACTTGGGTTTCTGCAGGTGCTTGGTTTCGGTGCTGACTCCTGTAGAGGGTAGGAGCAGGGCAGATGGGTCGTCTTGCCCTGAGGGTTTTAAGTAATGAAGCAAGATACGGCCTGTGAGCTCCGTGATGGATAGAGAGTGGCATTAAATGGGACTCGGTGCCTGTCTTTATCTTGTCTCTAGCCATCACGGAAAGGGTGAGCTAAACGCTGAGCACTGAGGCCTTGGGAGCGGCTCCCTTCTGCTGGCCTGGGGGCAGGTAACGCCAGCAGCAGAGCGCAGGACGGGCTGGGGGCATTGCAGACCCCGCAGCCCTCTTTGCTCCATGGTGCTCTGGAAGCTTCCTCCTGAAATGAAGTGCATTTGGAGGTCTTGTTGCCCAGGCTTACTAAAACCTGAATCGTGAGTCTTCTTATGTGCTCCCAGAAGCCATTGAAAATTCAAAAGAATTTGGGGAATTTGCACAGAGCAAATCAAACCTAGATCTGAGGTATTCTACCTTATTACATGGGGCTAAAAGAGGTGTCCCCTGCCACTGATGTCCCTGTGACCCCCTCCCCCCAGTGCTGGCAGCCCTGATGCTGCAGGGATGGGCTTGGCTCACCCTGTCTGGGTCTGCACCTCCTCCCAGGGCAGCACTCTGGGGGGAGCCCAGCATGGCAGAGGGTGGACACAGCAACCCCCAGTGTAATCCTCAATGCCAGCCCTAGCGCTAGGCTCTGCAGAGCTTGTCTCAGGGGCTGCCATCCTGCCTGGCACTTCAGCTGCCGTGCTGGCTGCCTGTCGCCGTGCCCTTCTGCTCCTCCTCATCCAGGGGCTGGGATGGATTTGCCCGCTGTCAGACACCAGTGCCCTTCCTCCCCGCGTCTCCTGGGACCTGTAGGGCACACCTCAGCCAGCCCAAAGCAGGGGGCTGCTGAAACAAAGCCCTAAGGAAGGGGTTAGCAAATGCCACGTGGGGACAGGTGAGGGGCCAGCACAAGCGTGGAGGTCCTCGGCTGCATCCCAACGCCTTGCCTGCTTCCCCCAGCCCCGGGATGGAGCCCTGTGCTGTCTCCCTCCCACCCCGGCACGGCACGGGAGAAGGCACCGCAGCGGGCTGGCCACAGGCAGGAGGCTGCAGGCAGGCTTTGGCACCGGCAGCGGCAGGCACACAGACAAGGCTGGGCTCCACCGCGGCAGATTGATAGGTGTCTGGCAGAAAACGTCCTGCTGATAGCCCGAGAACAAAACGCAAACAGGGAGAAATGACAGCTGTTCCTGTAGCTTTTCCATCATCTCTGCCGATAGCAGCCGCGGCGCCTGCAGCTCCGCGATTGATGCATCTCCGGGGACTCCGGGAGCACGGATGCCACAATCAGGAAGGATAAAAGAATTGCTGCTGGAACCCAGAGGAGACTTCGGATCCTTATCAGGAACAAAAAGGACATCAATCTGGTGCCAGCACAGACCTGTCAGACACAACCGCACACTCAGCAGCCGGCCCAGCAAGGCTGGCAAGGCACGTCCATCGCCGCCGGGCCCTCCTCCCAACCCGGGGTAGCTACCGCGCGGCACCGGGCAGCAGCCTTCCCGGACAGTGGCACTGAGACCCAGTCAGTGCTTGGCCAAGAGGTCACCAAGAAAATCCTTGGCAGGGAAGATGTGGAAAACAGAGCAGAAGACGAGACTCTTTGGAGTCCCAGCTGGCTCTGGCGCAGTTGGTGCTGCAGCCTGACACAGCTCGACAGCCCAGCTGGATACCCTGCCTTTCCGCACCACGTGAGCCCCAGCCTGAGCCGCGATGCCTCGTGGTTGGTCCCCTGCTATCCGGCCCACTGCAATCCCGGTACCCAAAATGTATGGGAGTACTTTATAACAGCACTGGCAGAGGTAAGCATCGACCCCTCGGAGACGGACAAAGCTGGCATTTCCTTTTTAGGTCTAGCTTCTGGGCATGGTAGTGGTAGGGATGAGACACATAGTACAACGGTTGGTTGGAAACCACCCAGGTGCTTGTGTAAACTGGGCTTCTGGGGCTTCCAGCCAAACCCTGCTGCGGGAAGCCCAGCTGCTGCACCTCTGACCTGCGCGAGGGGCCTGGTACTCATGTGTCGTAGCAAACACATGCAGCATCCTTTCGGCTGCCACCGCTCAGCAGGTGGCTGGGAGCTCCCCGCCTGGGGACACGGCGGGCTGCCGTCCAAAAGGACCCAGCTGCTGCCTCTCCCAATGTGACCTGTCACCCAGGAACCCTGCAGCCAGCGCTGCCTCCAGCCTCTTCTGAGGTAGAGCAAACCAGCCGCTCAATATCCACACCACTCCAAACACGCAGAGGTTAAAAACAGCCTCGCAGCATGGTCTGTCCCCTGGGTACAGCCAGGTCCCGGGCTGGCACAGGTGTCTGTGTCGTGGGTGGCCAGGACAGCTGGGCTGGTGGGAGCTGGTGCTCACCACGAGGACAGAGGCTGCTGGTGCTCTCTCTGAGGCTGCTTTCTCCAGCGTCTGTGCCTCCTGCAGAGATCTCCCATCCCCAGAGCCAGGCATGGAGCTTCTCCGCTCTCCGGCAGGCCAGGCCAGGGCTGAGGGGAGCATGGCTGCTTGTAGGACCACGCTCAGCCCCATCACCCACTGTTCTCCATGCCAGGGGAGATGCATGCCACCAGGCCCACCATCCCCATAAAGCCAAGGAGAGTTGATGGGCATCGCCATTCAAAGAGCTATTGCCTAATGGTCCTGTGACAGTTTTCGGTGAAAATACAGCTGCTTCTTAAGGTCTGTTCCCTGCCTGGCGGGGGGAGTAGGACAGCACACCAGCAGCTCCCCAGCTCTCAGCTGCTCCCCAGCCTGCAGGCTGGCTCGGGGACCATGAAACGCCGTGGCGCAGGAGCATCCTGGGATGTGCAGGTACTGCAAACCTCTTGTTTAAAGTTACCTGGTCATGGTGATCAGTAGCAAAATCGTTAGACTTGGGTAGCAATGAGGAGCTCTGACTTTTAGCAACAGAGGTGTTTTGTTTGGCTCGGTGCACACGCGTATGTACGCGCAGCCCTCACGCGTGCACAGCCAAAGGGGAAACTGCGCTGATCGAGTTAAGCGTGGCAAGACCTTGCTAAGGTGCGCAGCAAATACTAATGCCGTGTAAAGAGCTCTAACTAGTTTAGAAGCGAAGCCCGGTAACAGTTTTCAACATCTTGAGGAAATTGCATTGTGGCTGTTTAAATCTCTGCTGCTGCTGCTGCTGCCCTCTGGAGAAGGCTGATGATGTTTCTCCCTCTCTTGGAACAATGTTTGTCTCTGTGACTCTATTTTGCGTGACTACTTCAGCTGATGCAGGGCTACTGGAGAGCTGAGCTCCAGGTGAGGAAGGGTTTTTGGGATGGGCTTGGTGTGCCTCAGCCCACGTGGGGCCACGCAGGGCAAGCCCTGGTGGGGAAGGAAGGTAGTAGGAGATATTTGGAAAAATATGAGGATTTGGGGACACGGCCTTGAGGCTTGCAGCAAGCTGGAGAGCTGTAAAGGGTGGATCTGGCCAGAGAGGAGGTCTCACGTGTGTACCCCCAGTGCTGTGCCTTTCTCGGGACTTGCTGTTGCTATTGCAAACCCAGGTCCCGATGGCAGGAGATGCTTGGCTTGCTTTTCTCCCTCTCCCACCTCACTTTGCTTTTAAATAAGCTTCTATCCCTCACTGCTCAGAGGAACGCTTTGAAAACCTGACCCCAGTGCACCCTAAAAGCTCAGAAAGCAGCACGTAAATAAAAAGAGTGCTTTCTCTTCCGACTTAAAAAAATCACATTTAAGAAAAAACCCGGCAATCTCCTAACCCTTTTTGCCCTGATTCAGGAGAAATTTTTTTTCCTCTCTTCTTTTAAGGCTGGTGCCTCTGGGAGATTTGGGGTTGTGGTGCCAGTGCAGAAGAAGCCAGCGTGGTCTCTGTGCCCCTTCCTGAGGCTGCTCGGTTGCTCCCGGTGGCTGGCTGGTGCTGTCACCCACCAGCCAGCATTCGGCGGCTGGGAGGGACCATAGCACTGCTCTCACTGACATCCTTTCCTGATGGAGAGCTTCACCATGAGCGTGGGACACAGCCACAGAAGTCATGCTTGTGCCAAGAGCCTTGCCACCCTTCTCTGGCCAGGGTGACTTTGCTCCTTAGAGCCATTAGCCGGGGGCTAACGCACTTGCCTCAAGCTCTCCAGTGGCCAGCTGGTCCCCATCCTAGTCCCGGGTGCCTATCCTGGGCATGCAGGTGTCTCTGGCAGAGCGGGCATCCAGCCCTCAGGGCATCCAGGATCCAGGCAAGGCTGAATGAAGGTGCCCTCCACGTCTGCTCCCTACTTCTGCTCGTCAGCTGTAAATGCTGGCAGGAGATCTCCAGCTGGAAGTGGGCTGCGAGCCACCGGCAGGTAATTGCTAAAGCAAGCAGGGTTGCTTTAATTGAGATGACGGCAGCCAGCAATGTACTCTCCATTAGTCTTGGCTCTGCAGCAGCCAGTGGGGAAGCAGAAAACCCCGGGGGACAGAGGATGGGGTCCGTTTTGCTACAGTGACGCTCCAGGCAAGGGCCTGCAAGGGGCCAGGAGGGAAACCTGCCTTTCCCCCCGGTGCTGTGAGCACTCTTTAGCTGCACCTCTGCCGTTCACTGTGGCTCCACGGCATGCTGGCGTGGGCTGTGCCGTGTCCAGCACTGGAGCTGGCTTTGCTGACGTGTGCTGGGGGATCCCTGCCCCGTGGACCATCCTGCCAAAGAGATGCAAGAGCCTGACGCAGCCGCAAGGTGGGAGGCAGGCAGCCATCTGTGACAGGCATGTGCATGCCCAGCAGGGAGGAGGAAGGGAGCTGCAGCCCCCCCTTTTCGCCCCCTCTCCTCCCACCCGTGCTAGAATCGTGCCTGGAGGTACCGCGGGCCCTGGGGGGGTTTGCAGCACCCTGTCCCCAAACGACTCATCGCCACAAAGGGAAGATGTTGCTTGGGCAACACATGAGAGTGGGAGAAGAGGGGGGCAATGCAGGCCAGGGGTGAGGGGTGTTAGCGGAGCTGAGCAGGGAGCCTAGGGCTGCCAAGGCAGAAATTTGACCACCCAGGGCTGCCAAGGCAGAAATTTGCCTCCCCAGGGCAGGGGGTGGCTGCAGACCTGGCTAGCTGAAGGTGCAGCAGGACAGAGGAGCGCAGCTCAGCTAGATGTGGTCCAGGTCCTGCTTTCTGTCACTTCACAGCCTCCTCCTTGTGACCCCAGATCCTGCCTGAGGCCACCCAGCCAAGCTGCTAGAGCAGGGATGATGCCACTCACTTCGCCGCCTCATGCCACCACTGGTAAGCTTGGACTTGCCAGCTCAGACCCCCAAGCCTACCAGGGCAGGATTCAAAGTGTAGTCCAAGGCTGCTCAGCTGCTGGGGAGGAACCAGGAGCTGCAGCCACAGCAGCTGCTGGCTGCAAAATAAATTGGAAAGAAGCAGGTTAGTTGCTGTGGCTTGTCTGTAGCGGCAATGAGATGAGCAGGGCTGTCGCAGGGTGCCCAGAGGGTGGGCAGCAGCCAGCGACCGCCTGTGCCACCCTCCCTGCCAGGTGTCATGGGCTAGGGTGCCCTGGAGATGGGTGATCATGGAGCAAGCATGTCCCGCCTACCTGCACCACTGCCCAGGGAAGGCTGGCACTGAGACGAGGGACCCTCTGCGGGGACCAGAAAACAGCCCCGGCTACCCAATGCCGTGTGCCGCAGAGATCAAAGCCACCCTAATCGCAGATGTTCCTTTGAGCTCAGCCATGATGCTGCCCGCTGATCTGTAGGGGAATTGTTCAGTCAAGGGCTTTAGGATAAATGGTGCAGAAAACCACCCGGTGTCATCACCGTGGGGCTTGAGGGCCAGGGGCGAGGGCAGAGCCCCTCTGCTGTGTAAGCAAGGGGTTTGCAGGCAGTGGCGTGGCCCAGACATGCTCTTCTGGTGGGCTGCCTCTTCCACACCCCGCACGTATGGGCACAAGGAGGGACACCAACCACCTGCGGGAGTACAGGCACCTCCTCTGGCCCTGACCGCGGGGGGCTCAGGGACCCCAAAGGCAGAACCCCACTGCATCCCGCAGTGGGGCAGCCGGCAGGGAGAAGGGAGGAGTCGGATGCGGCTGTTATGGCAACAGAAGCTCTCAAGATGAAGGGAAGGGAAAAGGCACTCTTTAAAGCATGTTTCCATGGCAACAAGCATCTTCAAAGGCCTCTACAAAAAAATGAAATTAAAAAAAAAAAAAAGAGGAGGTTTCCGTAGAGGTGGGGACTTCTGCGAGCTGAGCTGCCGCAGGTGCTTTGGGAGTTAACCAAAGAGCCCGGGCCCTCCTGGGAGGGGATGGGGGCAGCCCTGCAAGGCAGAAAGAGTGGAGGGAGCAGAGTTTTGCAGCTCAGAGGCTGTGTCATCCCTCCTTCCTCTCCCACATATTATTTTTATGCTAGCTGGGCCTTTTGCTCCATAAAACAGCCAAGTCCAGCAAAGAGGGCAGGGAACAAATAGCCTGGTGGAAGCCAAGGGGCAAAGAAATGCCTGTGCTCTTGTTCTGGCTCTTCTGGCCTTGCTTTCCCTACCAAAGGGAGGACAACCCCACAACCTCCCCGCTGCGAGGGCTTGTTGGCTCCGCGCCTCCCAGGGACAGGAGGCTGTAGGTGATGAGCTCTGGGTCAACACCGCAGCTGGGAGTGTGCAGCGTGACCGCCCGCTGGGGACGGGGATGTGGCAGCACGGCCAGGGCTGATGTGACAGCAAAGGACCAGCTGCCCGCGGGAGCAGCAGTGACAGCCAGCTCTGCCTGGGGGTGGGGTGGGGTGGGGTGGGACGGAGCCAGTGTGGTCGGGCACCAGCTCCATCCTGCACAATGCTGAACCTGCTTTGGGCCACGTGTGCTCTGATGCTACAGGGTCTCTGCAAGGAGGGTTGAAAACACTTTTCCTTCTTCTTAGCACATGCCCCTCGACTAGAGGAGCATCCGATGTTCCTGGGGGGGCATGAGCTGCTGACGAAAGCTGTAGTAAGCACCAGCCCCAGCTGTGCCATGTGCTGGGGGTGTAGGCTAGCCGGACTGGGCATCACAGCAAATGCTCTCAGGAGGGGGCTTCAGCCTGCTTTGCCTTCTGCCCTCTCCCCAAAGGCAGGTTTGCCCCAGCTGCCTCCGCTGTGCAATCGCAAGCCTTGGGCTCGCTTTCCTCGTTCCCCAGGGGTGCTGCCTGCTCTGCAGCAGGAGCCGGCAGGGATGGGACCCCTCGCACACTGCCACGAGCAGAAACGGGTGTCACGTGGGGCTGGCTTGAGAGTCGTGAAGCTCGTTAGTGGGTGCTGAGCTGCAGCCCCTTTCTCTGCTCTTACATGGTATACAGCCATAACCACTGCCCTCACAACCTTATTGCCAGGGACGCCAGGCACCACTAGGGTTGTCCCACCCTAAAAATGAATCCTCCTGGCTCGCTCAGCAATAGTGAGCACTGACTTTTCTTTTCTTTACTTTGGGATGGGGGGCAAGGGGGTGGTGGGTAGCAGAAGTGCCCTGATGCTGAACAGGTCTTGGTTGGAGGAGCTTTTTGAGACTGCGGAAAACCACGGGGGCTCCAAATCTGTAACAGTTGTTCAATAAAACAGATTAAAAGACTCATTCCAGATGGTCTATCCATCCTGGATATCTTCAGTGTGGGTTGCACTCAGTTTTAGCTGATATAATTTCATCTGTGGGCATTCTTCACTTCAAACAAAAGAGCTCGCAATTAAAAGGAGGGACAATACTAGTTGCCAGAGCCCTGGTCCTGCAACTGTCACTGGTTTTCTATCAGAGTACTCCCGGAGAGGTGATCGACCACCCTGAGAGGTGATTGACCACCCTACAGTGCCTGGCTCCACATCGGCAGGGGACCGCCCTGCTCCGCCAGCCCCAGCCCAGCCCCTTCTCCGCGGAGATGTGGACTTCTGTGCCTTATTTTAAGGCTGCTGCTCAGCTTGATGACTAGCAAACTCAACGTTCAAATGATCCTGCCACAGGGTAACGCTCCTAATCCTGCCGATAGCCCCTTGGGATACTGGAGAACAAGCACTTTCCCAAACGCACAGGCTCTGCAATCACATGCCTCCACTCACTGATGCCTGATGCAATAACCCTGCGTAGGCTCCGGTCTCCTGTTTTACCGATGGATTTTGAGATGTAACCTTACCTGGAGAATCCTTTGAGTGGTTTCTTTGTCTAATTGCCTGCAACAACACAGTATTGTTGGCAAGTGGTGCGGGAGAGTTTGGCCTCACACAGCATAACTGGCTAGAGGTAAATTGAAAAGGACAAGTAATAAAGCAGAAGTGCATTAAAGGGCCTCCTTCAAGTGTATGAGTGAGGGAAAGATTCTGCACGACCAAAAAGGTGCAGGTTAAAGGACTGTGTGAGCTGGCTGGATACAGCAGGGCTGCACGGCAGAGCATTTCCCTAGATCGGAGGCGGCAGCACGGGAGTGACCCAGAGCACGGCACTGACCGCCCGGGAGTCCCATGTGCTGCTGCAAGGGCAGGAGGCACCGCAGCCACGCTCCAGCTACTGCTAACTCCCGGCAACAGCTCCAGGTAGTAACACCAGGGTAAGCCAGAGGCTTCAATTACATTTACCAGGCAATGAGAGTCACAGCAGCCGCGTTCACACAAAACAAGCACTGGGGACCCACGTGCTAGGGAACAAGGAGTTCAATTTAGGGTGTGTAACAAGGGGCACAGCTGGTGATGCCGGGGGGATCGGGGTGATGCCATTCCCGGTGCGCTGGGAAGCATGGGCAGGGGATGAGCCGGGGACAAGCTGCACACTGACAGGCCTCGCTCCTCTCCCTCCAGCCCCCAGCCACCTGCAGCGGGACCAGTTAATGCGGGACACGTTATCATGGGACTGGCTGTGGCTGTGAGATGATTCCCCTCCGGCCTTTTGTACTTGCTTTTCTCCAGCCTGTCTGCCCCAGCTGGCAACCCTGGGGGCTCAGGGCAGAAGTTATGTGAGTGCTGGTGTTCAGTGAGCTGTTGGGAAGTGTCTTTATACCCTGTGAGGAATAAGTGGAAGCAAGGAAGGGATGCCTTCTGAGGAGGGGGAGTTTTTCTTACCACAAAGGACATGTATATGGTTTAGGAAAAAAAAAAAAAAAAAAAAGAACTGTTGATTCTGACTATATGGACCTTGTGCTAACCCACGCAGAACGGGGCAGTGGGGATGCGACGCCCCAAGATGCGCCTCTGCCATCAGAATACAGGCTGCTCAGAGGAGTGCTGCAGCTCCTGGGTTACGTTACAGCAGCCAACAGCTCCTCTGTGAGGCGTAAACTGGCCCTTCTCTGCCTTAATCCGTGGGATAATTTGCAGGGTGCAACTTGCTCCGTGCGTTGGAGCACTGCCAGCAGCCCCCTCACTGCTCGTATTCCGCGTTGTTGATAATCACAGAAAGATAAAAGACATATTGCTTTGGTTGCGCCGCAGCAGGAGCGGTGAGCCACCTTCCCGGCCCCGTGCCCGACCTGAGGCTGCTTCTCAGCCTCACACACACACACTTCTTCTCCTCGGCTGTCCCAGGCTCACGGCTGGATGTCCAGAAGCAGCTCCCGGCTGCGGGCAGCCTTCGCCTGCTTTCCTTCTGCTCCGAGCGGTTTGGGAGGTCGGGGCTCCTCGCCCCATTTCCTCCTGCTCGTTTGCCGGTGCTGTGCTCCCGTGGGTCCTGCAGTCCCCTTGTTAATATTCCAGGTGTGAGAGCATTCAGCATCGCACCAACAGGGGCCAGAGGTTAAAAAGTACAAATATAATTAGGGTGATAATGCTCCTGCGCAGCCAGCTGGAATGGCAGGGGAGGAGGTGGCTGGAGAGGGCTTTGCTGTCAGCCTCCACTCTGCCCTGGCTTCCTCTGACCAGATATTTTTCTTCTCTGCTTGGGGTAATGCATCCTCGGTACCAAGATCCCAGACCACAGGGAGGCTGAGGGTTTCAACTTATTAGTTTTGGGAGACACGGCTCACAAGCGCGTTTGTTCCCCTGTGCTCCATGCCAGCTCCCGTCCCCCCCTCCATCGCTCGCAGGTCCTTCAGGTGCAACAGAGCTGGGTGCTGGCTTTAAAGTACCCACTCTTGTGTTTGCAATGCGGTCTTCACACTAACCATATTCATTTAATAATAGCCAAGGCCCCGTGTATTCCCTGGCAAGCTTGACCTAAATTCGACAGCAAGGTTTATTGTGCGGCTTGCACTGCAGCGGATGGGAGAGTCTGCAGCAGCTGGGGGAAAAAAACAAACCTTGAAACGAGGAAGCTCGGATTGAATTAAATCTGAATCAAATCACAGCCATCTCCTCTGCATTTCTTTAATTGGGAGTTCAAATTCAGTTTATTGTTCCCAGCTCCATCATAATGTGCTGCAGGATTTGCGATCTCAAACGGCTGTGATTGTTGCGCAGGGAAATTTTGACTGCTGTGGTTGCTAGAAATTGGGCAAGGGCTGTGGTGTAGTTTGCATGATGGTTTATTAGGTTCAGAGTTAGCCTTGAGCGGAAGGTTCCCACCTCTGCGAGGCATTACTGGCTTCTTCTTTCATCACTTGTGGAAGGTATTCACTGGGCTGATTTATTTTGTGTTATTACAGTGACACTTGGGCATAAAGGGCGTAAAGAGGTGGCGTGAAAAAACTCCGTTCTTGGGGAACAAGAAAATAGCCAGGGCTTGACAAGGACAAGTTAAACATCTCACGCATGTGCCTTTAACCACCGTAACCCCAGGAGGGTTAGAGCAACGATATGCTTAATCCTGGCTGTTTGGCCAACTCTTAACTTTGTTAGTCAGCTCCCTGGAGGAGGAACAAAGCTGCTCACGTATGTACAGCTCTAAGCCATTGGCTATGCTCCAGAAAACGGTCCTCTCTGCTCCTGGAGAAGGATCCTCACCAAAGCTTTGCTTGTGCTCATTCAGGCACATCCCCTGAAGGGATTAATGCTCAGCAGACGCCACCTGAAACATGCAGAGAAAGGGAAATGCCACTTTTCCCTGGAGAGTGACAATGGGTACGCTGTTGGCTGCAGGTGTGGGCAGAAGCCAATGCTGGGAGCCTTCTGGTACTGCCTTATGCTCCTGGGCAAGCCCAGGCTCTGGCCTCACACCAGCCAGACATTGAAGAGCTGAGCCCACCTCAGGCTGCTGGGACACCCCCCCTTTGGCATGCGTGGGGGGGACCTGCACCTCCAGCTGCCCCAAGGACAGCTCCAAACATCCTCCCCTCTTCCTGGGCATTGCTCAGGGTGCTTTGGGAGAGGTTTGGGGTTTTTTTTATTTTGTTCACATCGCTGGAGAGGAGGAGGAAAATGCAGCTCTTCTGCTCTTCTCCAAGCCCAGACGAGTTAGCTTCCCTGCCTCCCGTTATCCCCCCAAGGGGCAGGGGATAATGCCCTGCTCCTCAGAGGGACCAGAGCGGGTCCTACAGAGGCTTTGGACCCTTCGTCTTCAACAGGAGGGAGGCAAGACAGCACTGGGGACCCTTTGCAGCCCACTGGTGCAGTCCAGATGTTCCCTGGGCCTTGCCAGGCTGTAGGAAATGGCTCTTCTGACAGGGAAAATCAGATGCTGCTCCATACGTAACCTGCATTTTGGCTGGAGAGGCAGAAAGGGCAGGACAGCCTGGCACGATGCTGTGAGGGGGGGAAGCGGGTGCTGGATGAAGGGGTCCCGCTATGGTGGCAACCCTGTCCCAGGGGAGCCGGCTGCTCCTGCGCTTGCAGGGCACAGCGGGGAGGGAGGGTGCTGACGGGGCATCCCGCAGAGATGCCCTGGGTGGCCCTCCTCAAAAACACATCAGAGCAAACCGAGCACCTAAGGGAGCCAGGTGGGGGGCTTCGGAGTCCCGTTTGGGACGAACACTCTGCCCACTTGGCCACCAAGGCAGGGGGACACCCCTGTCACACCAGATCCGTCTCTCGCCTGAAAAGCCAACTTCAGCCCAACCACGGAGAACGAAGCCAGAGCAAAGTGAAAGCAGAGTCACCCTTTGGTTTCTCCACCTGACCTAGCCTTAAAAACTCAATTTGAAGGCGGCATTAGGGAAGTAAGATATCGTTTATCAGGAGTGACAGATCCAATCTATAAATTAACACGCTCAGCCTGGGAGTCAGGAGGCAGAGATATCCATCAATTCCTCCCTGGCAGGCTGACACAGGCACACAAATTCGGCCAGTTCCCCAGAGCACCATCCCATCTCCAGCAGGTCTGAGGACCCAGAAGTGCTTTGGGGGCAGAGCCAGTGACAGGTAAATTACATGGGAGAGCCCTGGAGAAGAACCGAGCTCCTGCCTCCACCCCACCCTGTCCTCTGTGACATAGGGACAAGAGGGCCCCCAGCAAAATGGGGTTCACGTCTCAGTCCAAAGGCATAGTATATTTTCAAACACACCATCAAGGCATTCAGTATAGGATGAGTTGCAAAACAGCTGCAGTCTGATACGGAAAAGCTGGCTATTTTAAGATACATATACATAGTTCACCTCTACCCTCCAAAAAGAAAGGATAAACCATGGAAATAATATTTGCTTTTTACGTAGGACCTACACAAACATAACTTTACATATATACAAACTACTGTGTCTGTGCTCAGTAAATCTGGGGTCTTAGTGCTGCTCACCTCCTAGCCCTGGGAGGTGCTGGGTGACTTTCGGTGATGCCTGGCATGACTCTGCTGTAAAGGACAAGCAAATGAGGACATTTTCAGCCCTGCCACAAGGCGCTTGTCTGTTTCTACATGAAACCAGAAAGGCTGGGCCAAATGGTGGAAATGAGTTCGATCAGGACCCCCAGCACAGCCTCGCTCCCACCCCAGGTAGCTGGGTCTCTGCATCAGCCGCTCCCCGCGGGGTGGAATGGCTGGCGGGGCGGCCAAGGGGACTGCTCCCTCCGAGGGACATGGAAATGGAATGATCAGGGGGCTCAGAAGGTGCAGCCAGGAAGCCTGTTAAAGGCCTCATAAATAAGAGCCCATGTAGACAACAGGTACTGCAGGGCTTTATAGGCCTATAAAACACCCTGAGCTGCCACTGAGGCTGGAAGGGATGGGTAGGGAATCTAATTTCACAGGATTTAAAGCAGGTGAGAGAGATATAAATGTGTGTTTTTAATAGTAATTAATGCTGCCATTCAGAAGCACTTAAGCACTGGGTTCGGAGAGTTTCCAAGGGCTTGCCTCATAAATCACAGCCTGCTACCTGCCCGCCCTGCTCCTGGGGAGCTGGGCTGCTGCTCCCTTGCCTGACCTGGCCACGGCAGCAGGGCCATTTCCAGCCCCAAGCAGACAGCTCAGCATCGCTGCGGCCAGGCTGCTCCCGAGCCATGGCAAGCGGAGCCATCCCCAGCCATCCCTCTGAACTGGGGGCCACCCTGAGATGGGCACAGGGATGCCTTCCCCCAAGGTTATCCCCTTTTCTGCAGAGCCAGAGGGACTAAGCAGCAGCTTCCTCACGCCTAGCTCACTGCTTACTTTGCTGCACGCTGCCTTCTTGAGTCATTTCTGCTGTGCAGGTGGTCAGGTCCCAGCCAGCTCCCTCCGGCTGGTGTGGGAGGGGAGCAGAGGCTGCTGCAGCCCACAGGGATGAGGTGGGGAGTGAGGGGCGCACGGGAAATGCGCAGGAACCGGGCAGTGTATATAATCCATGCTGTTTAGTGTGATGCTGTGATTTCTAAGCTGATGCCAGGACCCTTGGGGTCTGATTTCATACCGTTTCTGGATGGTGACAGAGGCCAAGTGCTTAGCAGAGAAGCCCAGAGTAGGCAGCTGGAGATGCACCCCGTGCCTTAGCATCCCCACGCGCCCCAGAAAGCAGTTGCCGAGCTCACGGCCTTTGCTGCGTGGTGTGCACCCACTCCGGCCTCCCACGGCTGCAAGCGGGCAGGCGAAGCAGGACAGCAAGGCCAGGGCTCCCCTCCACCCCAGCCCCAGTCCTGCCCCAGCCCTGTCCACCTCCACCCCAGTCTCCCCCAGTCCAGCCCCAGGCTTGTCCCAGTCGTGCCTGGGAAGGCTCCAACCGTGTGCCCGCCCTGCCCTCTAGTGTCGCTTCTGCCACAACCACGCTTTGTAACGCGGCTCATTGCCCCAGCACCTCTGGCGCAGATGTGCAGTCGGGTCTACGGTGTGACTGCTTCAGGCAGAGCTTGACTTTCACGCCAGGGGAGCAGGGCAGGGGAAGGATCCAGGCTCAGAGATTTGCCAGATGGTGATGCTGTCATTTGGGGGTGGAAGGAACTTGCTGCTGCCTTCCCCTCCGGTCTCTGCCCGTGGTCAAAGCGGGTCCCCAGTCAAGGCAGGAGTCCTGAGGAAACCAGGAAAGAATAAGAACAAGACAGCCAGGAGAAGCCCTCATTAACTATTTCTTCTGCACTATTCTTCCACTTACGTGCAGTCAGATTATCCCGGTTGGGGAGTAAGCATGCCCCAGATGCAGAGGCAGTCTGAGATGGGGCTGAGTTTATTAGCTGATGGGGAACCTGAACTGCTTCCAGAAACAGCTCGGGCCTGCAAACCCCAGGGATGCTTTGGCATGGCACAGAGCCCACGCAAAGGTCCTGTTGGACCCCACTGCCTCCATAAAGAGCTGAGTCAGCGTGAGTGCTCCAGGGCCCTGGCACCAGACGTGCAGAGGCTGAAGGGCCCAGGCAGTGCTGGGTTTGATCCAGTTACAGAGCTGGTTTGGATCCAGCTGGGAGTTACCCCCTTCTGGGCTGAGCTCCAGCAAACTCTGCACGAGTCCCCCATGTCCTGGGGTCCAGGAAGGTGTCTGAGCTGGGTGCAGCTGGATCCAAGCACTCTCCAGCGGGTGCCACCGAGCTGCTGGAGGACAGCGCACGGGGCAGGCATCGAAGCATCTTTGCAGCAGCTGTCCGGGCCAACAAGGCTGGCACAGAACCACGGCTAATAAATCCACCTGGACCAAATCTGTTCCCATTTTGCAGTGACACCAGGCCGCCTCTGCACTGGACTCCGCAGGTGCTCCATGTTTTTCCACGATGCAACTGCAGAGACATCTATTATCCTGCACAACGGAGAGCTATGGCAGCACTACCCTGCCACAGCCATTTCTCCTACAAACCGGGGAGAGTCTGGAAAGACGCTGTATCATAATGGGAACCGCTGGTGCTAGAAACGGGTGTTGTTTGGGGACAATACTAAGAGATTTCTCTATTCTCTCACCTGATTCATGTTTACTATCTAACGGAGGGAGACCTGATCCGGCTGTTCTGACCTGATAAATTGGGCTTGGATTTTGCATTGGCCTCTTTCTCCTGTATTAATTATCAGCAAATATGAAATAACGGTGTGACAGCTGAGACCTGTTGTTACCAGGCAATAGCTGCAGTTCAAACTTGAAACCTTGAAGGCTGAAGGTAATTTCGCTGAGATACACAGCAAACCAGAGGAACCACCAGCAGGTCCAGTAAAGTAACAGTCCTGTCACAGATGAGGCCTCCTGGGTTGTTGGTCCCTGCTTGGATGCCGTTGTGGGGTCACACTGACTGTATATAGGCTGAACATACACATACACACATGCATATGTACAGATATACATATACTTACATATATGTTTGTATATATGTGTGTGTGCATACATATATAAAGATGGATTGATGTCTTGACTCATAAGCCCCATACTTTATATCTGCATCCAGGGATGCTTGTATTAACTGGAAATCAGATCCCCATACACACAAGGAACAATAAATCCTTAAATAGACTGGAATGACCTCACTGCTGAGCTGGTTTCTTCCCATGTCCCATTCCAGGTAGTGGAATGAGCCCTATTTCTAACCCCAACGGGGTCTTCCTGAAGACCCAGAGACACTCAAAACTGGCAATGTTTTCTGCTGCTTCATTTGCTATTCTACCCGACTTACAAAGGGCCTATTCCCACACTAACACGCTGGTCGGTACATCCAGGTCTCCCGCGTGGCCAGGAAATGCAATTTATGCTGTCTCACCACTGGGTTTGACCTACACCCCAAAGCCTATTGCTTTTGATCAGCCAGGCTGCTGGTTATCAGCTGATTTGCTTGCTTTCAAGTAGGTCACATCATTTAAGGGGGAAGGGCAGAGCTCTCCTCTCAGAGAGGCACCGCCTGTCATATTTTAAAAGGTTTTCTGTTCACATAGGGAAGGACTAAATAAGATGCAGGAGTGCATGTGTGTGTGCGTACAGGCAGGCATGCCAGCCGCCGGCAGCAGCACAGGCACCTCGCGGGACGTGGGAACAAGGACACTGCCGAGGCAGCCAGATTTCCCACATGAAGAACCTGTCAGAGCTGCTTATTTTCCAGCCTCAGACCTCCACCAGCGATAACTGTTTATTTTGAAAGCACTCAGGGAACATGAAGCAGCACACTCCTACCTAAGCCAGAAATAATCCTGTGCTGGCTCTTCATGATATGTGCTATTGTGTTAATATACAACCAGGCAGCAGGACAGGGAAATATCTAGGTCTCATCCGCGTAGGAAGTGAATCACTGCTGCTATAGCATAATAAACATGTTCCGTAAGAAAGTTAAATGTATTTATCTTCTCAAAAAACTAGGTTAAAAGGTAATTTAATCTGCCTGTAAGCACTTGCTTGTAAAAAAATCAGCGAAGCTGTAACAAGATCCAGAGGTTGAAATCTTGAACCAGGCAACTCCAAGCATGAAAAAGAGTGTACATTATTTAGTGGGAAAAAATCAGCTGTCGGAATAATATTGCTAGTGTCCTACTGAATTCAGTATCCCTGGAAGTATTTTTAATTGAGATTGATTTTTTTTTTTCCCTAAAAGATCAGCTTTAATTCAAGCAGGAATTATTTCAGGGAAGCCCACGGCTGGTGCTGTGCAGGAGATCAGGATACATTGTCATAACGGCTCCAATTAGCATTATAACCTGTTCATTATCATCTTTACTCTGAAATTTCTAAATCACCTACAACTTTAAATCATCTTCCCCCCAAAGCAGAACATCCCTGTGAGGCAGGTAGGCAGGCGTGGCTATGGCAGAGTAACTCTGCCAGTCAGTTTTTACACCTAGCAAGACTTTATTCGAAGCACTTGTCAAAACCATTGCCATGCAGTAGACAAGCTCTGCCTAGGGAGATTGACCAGCACGACTATCATAGAACTACCTGATTATTTGAGAATAAATCACTTTTATTTTGGAATACAACTGTCAACACCAGAGAGTTATATTGGCAGAGCTGAGAGAGCTATTCTGGTCAATTCTCCCATGCAGACGTGCCATACATGTGTGATAAGCCTGGAGAATAATCCCCCAGGAGAAGCAATGAACATTTTATTGATTGGGATATTTCAAACTTGTGTAGGACAAAGCAATCTTCTATGTGCTGAATGAACAGACAAGATGGGATTGAGGGTTGGGTTTTTTCCACCTCTAATTTCTGTGTTTAGTTTAGAGAAGACATTTTGAACATTTATGGGAGAAGCGCTGGGCCGGGCACTGGAAGGAGGTGGATGGGAAGGGACGCAGGACAGGAAGCCTGCAATGAGTGAGTGCTAGCTGCACCTCTAGCAGCAGCAGGATCAAAGCATGGCTGAGCTAGAGGGGACACCACTCAGTAATTTCCAATTGCTACAAGGGCGATTAACACCGCTGGCCTTGCCTTCAAAATCCCCTTAATTGTGCTCTCTGCGGATTGCTGGGCTCCAGGACATTGCAGCTCAGACATTTTGCAGCAGTCTCCGCTGAAGTAAGGAGTGGGGGATCATCTAACCAATGTTTGACACCGAGCTCACTGCTGCCACCCCTGCCACATGGAACACGGTATTAATTTATTTTGTCCTGTCCAGCAGTTTGAATTCACAACATGCTAGAGAGTTTGGTATTGAAAAGGCTCCTTTGTTATAAGGCACTGTTAAGAGAAGGTGGGACATTTTGGCATGTGAGTGTGGGCAGATGGGTCTTTTATACATGGAATGATGATTTGGGACTGTGGGATAACCGCTTTAGCAGGAGAGAGTGTGTGTGCAGCTTGCACCGATACCCAGACTACCTGGAAAGCGGTTAGTTCCCGTGTTGCTTGCAATGTAGCAGGGCGGTGCGGAGTTAAGCACAGGCTGCACATCAGTACTGGAGCAGTTAATGGCAGTGGCGGCGACATTTTCCTGATTAGATTTCAAAGTGAACACTGCAGGAAGAGAAATAAGGCAGCCCACACTTCCCTGTACTGTCCATACGAGCTGTTTGCAGATGTCTGCTTCATCCAGGTCATATCACAAAAGTGTGAACTTTATTCAGTAACCAAGGCTAAGCAGCAGAGCGCAGACCTGTACTTCTGGCAGGCTGTGGGCAAAATCCGCGTTAGAAAATGGTTGAACGTGCAAGACCCGGATCCCATCTGCTCCAGCCAGCACATAAAGGACACTGGTACGAGCTAGCGGAGCGGGTGTCGGTCCTGACACAGGGGCTGCTACCGGCTACCGCCTTCACGCCCCGGCCCTGCCGCCCACTCACTGCCCAGCGCCGCCGGACAAACGCGGTGCCGGTCACCCCGTCCGGCAGCTATTAACTACCATGAACTCCTGCTACGCGGCAGCACTTCCCCGGTGGCCCCCGCCCAAGCCCTTCACTTCTGGCTGCACGGGGGTGCATGAGGAATCGTGCTCGGTTGATTGTTCCTCGCTACATTGCCCCGGTTGTTAACTGCCCTCGCTGCCGCCGCCAGCGGTCCCCGGCAGCGGCACCCGGCAGCGGTCCCCCGCCTGCCGCGGCCTGGCCCGGGGCGGGGCGGCGGGGCCGGGCCCTCCCCCGACATGGCGGCGCGGCCGGGCGGCCGGGGAGGCGCCGCGCGGCGCCCGCGGGGCGTGAATAAAGGGCGGCGGGCGGGGCCGCGGCGCTCCGGGAAGCGCGAGGCCGGCGGCGGCGGCGGCGGGTGAGCGGGGCCGGCGGCGGGAGGGGGCGGCCGGGGCGGGGCGGGCGGGGGCTGACGGCCGTCGGCTGACGGCCCGCGCCCGCCATGAGCAGGGCGCAGCTGACGCGGACGGGGATCCTGCGGATGGCGCTGGGCGGCGGTGCTGCCGACCCGCTGCTGCCGGCGGAGGGCAGCGGGGGCCGGCGGGCGCCCTTCCTGCTGCGGGCCCTGCGCATCGCCGTGGTGGTCTGCCTCTACTGGTTCACCTCCATCGCCATGGTCTTCCTCAACAAGTACCTGCTGGACAGCCCCTCGCTGCGCCTCGACGCCCCCCTCTTCGTCACCTTCTTCCAGTGCGCCCTGACGGCCGCTCTCTGCCTGGGCCTCAGCCTGGGGGCGGCCTGCGGGCCTCCCTGCTCCGGCCTGCCCGCCCTCCGCCTCGACCCCAAGGTGTCGCGCAGCGTCCTGCCCCTCTCCGCCGTCTTCATTGGCATGGTCACCTCCAACAACCTCTGCCTCAAGCACGTTGGCGTGGCCTTCTACAACGTGGGGCGCTCCCTCACCACCGTCTTCAACGTGCTGCTCTCCTACGTGCTCCTCAAGCAGACCACCTCCCTCTACGCCCTCCTGGCCTGCGGAGTCATCATAGGTGAGGGGGAGCGGGAAGGGGCTGCACCCGCCCTGCGGCCGGCCCCATAAACTCAGAGAGACAGAGGTCTCTCTTGGGAAGCCACCCCCACGTGCCTGGTGGCTCCCTGGTGAGATGGGGTAACTCGGGGCTTGTGCCTTGCTCTGCCTTGGGCAACCCGCTTTGCGTGTCTGGAGCATGTAGATAACTTGTTAAGAAAGGAAATTACTCTTACTTGACCGTGGCTCCCTTTTTCCTTTGAGCACTAAAACCTGTCTACTCTCTAATGAAGTTTAACTTGCCTTACCTTTTTTTGTTCCCCCCACAAAGGCTGTAAAACAGCAGGTGGCTTTCTCCATCTTCTCAAGTGTTTGTTGATTATTAACTTTAGTAACAATAACAGTATTTAAGTCAGCACCATTGGGACCATACAATGGAGCCAGCCAATTGAGACAGGCTGAATGCATGTGATGAAGGGTTAGCTGATCAAGCCAAGCATAAAACACCACCAGAAAGTCTGTGTGTGTGGTTAGGAGGTAGGGCAGGGCATTGACTGCGTTAACAGGCATTGCTTACAAGTCTTCCATTCCAAAGGCATTGATAATGCCAAAAGCTACCTTCTGCTGGAGGGCCATTTAGATGCCAAGGGTGGTGAAATGTTGACTTCAGTCTGGTTCTAGGTGGACATGTGTTCACTTTGGTGCTTAGACAAGTAGATAGGCTTAGATGAAAAGGAGACAAGAGAATCTCCTCTCCATAGAAGAGGTGAACAGGAACAGAACTGCTGTTTTTTCCACCCAAGTGATGCAAACAGTTGCCTTCAGCTAGTCTTGTATTCAGATATTGCCCAGGATGATGGTGTCTGCCAGCCTTACGGGGTTTCTCTGAGACTCTCTCCCCCTGGCACAGCATAGCTGAGCATCTGCTGTGGCCTGACGTAAAGCCCTACCTGTCTGTGCATTGAACTCATTTGTATTTGGGCTTAGTTTAAAGCACATTAGCCACTTTGCAGGCAACTTCCCAGACGGCCTCCAACATGAAGCAGCTAATGGAGAGGCAGTGCAGTGCTCCTTCAGTAGCTCATCTTCCCTTTTATATTTTGCTTATGAGCTGGATGGGGAGAGGTTTCCCTCTCTGCCCTGGAGACACAAAGCCTGTAGCTCCTGTTCTAGATGTGGTTAAAGAGTGCATTACCCATCAAAGAAGTTTAACATGTTGAAGATACTACACTCAGTTTCTGCCTTGTGATCTTTTTTTTTTTGATCAAGCTTCTTAAAATTACATCCATGTGTTTACTATCTTTCCGTCTTCTTTTCCGACCTATCTTTCCCTCTGTTAACAGTGCAGCAAAGCCTGTGAGGCTTTTTTTTTTTTTTTTTTAGACCTTGAGGAATGTTTCTTGCTACCTGTATGTCAGTTTGCTGCCTTTTCAATTAAAAAAAAAATCATATTGTCTCCTTCTGAAAATGACCTATGCACAAAGAGTAGCTTTAACTTTAGCTCATGGCTCTTTGGAATAATAGTTTCTAAAGTGATGCTGCCTGCTCAGTGTGGGAATCAGTCCTCTGAGATTGAATGAGAGCACAGTAAATTACCTGCACTCCCAAAATGAATCTTCCCAGGACACTAGTCATGACACTTTGTGGGTTCACTTAATAGAAAGGGGAAGCCCTTAAGCCTGTCTCTGCTTGTGGTTGTGGTTGTTTGGTATAAGGTAGCTGATGAATTGCTGACTGTATGTTTTGAGTCCTTCAGTAGTTGTTCAGATGATGTCTGATTTGTTTGGTTGCAGGTGGCTTCTGGCTGGGTGTTGACCAGGAAGGAGCAGAAGGCACTCTGTCATGGACAGGTATATTCTTTGGGATCTTGGCGAGCCTGTGTGTCTCACTCAATGCCATCTACACCAAGAAGGTGCTGCCTGTGGTGGATGGTAGCATATGGCGCCTGACCTTCTACAACAACGTCAATGCTTGTGTCCTGTTCCTTCCCTTCATGATGCTGCTGGGCGAGTTCCGCACCCTCTACCACTTCGACAAGCTGGGGAGCCCCAGTTTTTGGGGCATGATGACCCTGGGGGGAGTGTTTGGCTTTGCCATTGGGTATGTGACTGGACTTCAGATTAAGTTCACTAGCCCACTCACCCACAACGTGTCTGGGACAGCCAAGGCCTGCGCCCAAACAGTGCTGGCTGTTATCTACTTTGAGGAGACAAAGAGCTTCTTGTGGTGGACGAGTAACTTGATGGTTCTGGGGGGCTCCTTTGCCTACACGTGGGTGAAAGGGCTGGAGATGAGAAAGGTGCAAGAGGATCCTAACATCAAAAGCGGTGAAAGAAATGAGACTGGTGTATAGGACCCCAGCTCCTACACCTCTGTTTCTGTGCCTGGGGGGTTCAGTGCTCCTTTCCTCCTGGGGAGAAGAGCAGCAAGGAGCAGGAAAATTCACCTGCGAAGTGTATGGGGAACTGTGTCAGGAACCAGAGCCAAAGACCTGACTGGATCATGTTTTATCCATGGGATCTCACCCTGTGTCGGAGCTGGGAAGAGCATGTGTTGTAGAGCGCAATCAGTTTTTTGTGATCATTTTTTAAATGGTTGTTGCTATTGAGCTAATCTGGGCAATTTGCATCTCTTGGGGGGGGGGGGGGGGGTGGGCTTATAGCAGACAAATACCGGGATGGGAGCTTTGTGTAGTTAGGGAGCTAGAATTAACTGAATGAATGCAGGCTGAAGTTACAAAATCTTGAACGTCCGTGTGAGAAAGGCAGGTAGCCAGGCTATTGGCGATAGGCTGCAGTAAACTGTTCTGCTGTAAAAGGACTGGCAACAGCTGTTCTTCCTGTTGCCCCATTCAATGCAAAGGATGGGAGATCCCCTCCCTTCTGGTTCTGTACAAGCCTAAACAGCAGCAGTGCCTCCAAATCTCCTGTCCAAAGAGTCAGTATCACATCCTGCTGAGGCCTCTGCTCTGTTTCTCTCCACCTGGTTTCTTAGTTCAGGAAATCATGCCAAGAATCAGGGATGAAACTTCTCATTCCCTCTGCGCTGTGTCCTGTGAGGGAGGGCATGCTTTCTCAAGTGGCCTTTCTCGGGGAGGAGCGAGCTTGGCCTCTGCCTCTCTCGGCGACAGGCAGGAGGGGAAAAGTTACTCTGAAGCACTTGCTTCTGAAGGGTGGAGATCCCAATTCATGGGGTTCGCAACACTTGTCCTCTTCACGCTCTGTGTAGGGGGTAGGTTTGTGTTTGAAAATGGGGTTGTTACTAATTAGGGTTGTTTCAGGGGACTTACTCCATATACCTACTTTGGATCTCCTCTGGTGTTTGCAGTTTGTCTCTTGGATTGTTCCTTTTAAACACACACACACCCCCCCACACCCACCCCACCCCCCCCCCCATGGCCAGCTCAGTGAATCCTTCACTCCCCCAAAATCCTAGTTTTGCTCAACTGCATCAATCCCTTCACTTGAAACTTGCTGCTGAACAGTTAGTTCTGCAGAAATCTCTGCTCCCTGTCTGGTCCCATGCAAGTGCCACCTGAGGTTACTCGCTGCTGCGATTTCTGATCCCAGGGGTTGGCAGCAATGTCCTATAGTCAGCTGTGATGCTGCACCAGCTTTCTGAACCCCTGGCGCCTTTTCATTTAAGGGGTTGTTTGAACAAGGATGCTGGGCGATTGGTGTGACCGCTTTGTACCCTGCCCCGTGGATCCTGCATGATGTACCATGCCCCCGTGCGTGATGTCTGGCCGCTCCTACAGAAGGACGCTCCATTTCTGCCCAGAATATGTTCCTATCTAATCTGGGGGGGGATGGGACACGACTCCTGCTCTAGGTTTCATGACCGCAGGTACCTTCTCATTCCATTTTGGTGCAGGGTGCCATTGGGGATCCTTGAATTTTTTTTTTTTTTTTTTTTTTTTTTTAATGGGAACTGACATTTTTTTAATGTTGCATGTACTGACTTTGTAACGGCCAAACCTGCTGAATAAAGTCGGGGGTCGCTCTCTGGGTCTGATGAAGGGTGGGAGCGACGCTTGCGGCGTGTATCGCTGGGGCGGGGGGGGGGAGGGACCGACACCCCCTACTCCCAGCTCAGCTCCGAGCGCGGCCGCTGGGGGGCAGCAGAGCGCCTTTAGAGCCCCCGCCTCCCGCGCGCCACCCGGTCCCGCCCCACCCCCGCCGCGATGATTGGCTGCCGCCGGCGGCAGCCAATCATCGCGGCGGGGGTGGGGCGGGACCGGGTGGCGCGCGGGGGCCGTGGCGGCAGTTGGCGGCAGCGATGGCGGCGGCCGCCCCGGGCCCGGCTCCGGCCCCGGGCCTTTGCCGCTCGGTGCATTGGTTCCGCCGCGGGCTGCGTCTCCACGACAACCCGGCGCTGCAGGAAGCGCTCCGGGACGCCGCGTCCCTTCGTTGTATCTATATCCTGGACCCCTGGTTCGCCGCCTCCTCCGCCGTGGGCATCAACCGCTGGCGGTGAGTGGGGCTGAGGAGGCGCCGGGCCCTCAGGCCGTGGGTGGGCCCGAGTGGAGCCGGGACGGCTTCGGGACGCGCCGGGTGTGGGCAGGAGCGGCGGGCCCGGCGGTGCGGCGGCTGGGCCGTGTTGGTCAGGCCGCCGCAGCAGCGGGAGCGGCACACGCTGCCTTGTCCGACCCGGTCCACGTATTGCTGCCCCTGGTCTTCTCCGTGCAGGAGAGAGGTTGCCTTCCCCCGTTGGCCGCGCCGCGGTTTTCACGGCGGTATTGCCTGACTGTGTGGGAGGGTGCCTTCAACTTTATGTAATGTCATTAGACTTTCTCCTTACAAGCTGGGCGAATGTGTGAGAGCAGCAGCCGGTGGACGGTTCGCTTTAGGAAACGCTTTTTCGTGAATTCGGAGACAAGCGCAAAGAACCTTCAGAGCTGCGTGACCGCACCACGCCTTCCCTCTGCCCTTCGGCTGCCGAGTGCGCGTAGGCATGTGCGCACGCCTGCCTTCCTCCCATCCCCCAAGTTTTTACGCAAATACACTTTGGCTGCTGCTAGTAAGGTAGAGATGAAGCTGTTTGGGCTTTTCCCCTTTCTACAAATGGTAAAAATGTATAAAGTGAGTCATGTCTGTGCAGAGAGCAAGACCTTGTGTACCGGTAGCCAGTAATATTACATAATGCTGTTCTGTCAGGTTTCAGCTGCCTAAACATTTGGAAACCCAGTCCAGGTAGGGATTTCCCTCTGCAAGATTCCCCTGCATACAAGCAAAGTAGATCTCCCCCTGCCTTCACACTACCCCATCAGGGGCAGTGGACAGAACAGCCACCTGGCCAAAAATCGTTTAAGTGCTCTTTGAAATGTCATGTGACTGTGCATTAGAGAAACTAGCTGTAACTGATTGCCTCTGCTGTGCATCTTAGCTTTGTCTTAGAGGAATGGGATAGTGTGGGTGATTTCTAAGCGTTTCTAGAACCCGCATCAGAGGATAGCTTAAACATTGTAAATGTACAGAAATGACCACAATGTAGATGTTCAAATTACAGAAAATTGTGGATTCTGTTACAGCTTAATACCCTAGGAGCCTGAAGTGATCTTTCCATAGATGAGGCTTTCTACAGGCAGCAGCAGAAAGAAATGCCTTTCACATGCTGCTGTTGTTGCTAACTGTCCTCATTTGGAAGAACCAAAAGTGCCCCCAAAAGATTAATTCCTGATCCATTTAATCCTTGTTTGTTTCCACCAACATTGTGGAGGGAGGGTGGTGGTAGTTTTATTTATGTTGTAGTCATGGAATATGTGAGCAGGTGAGATTTTTAAACATAATGTTTTCTTGGAGGTGTATACCTACTGCAGATGTCAGAAATTAGCATCACTGGCTGTTAGGCAAAAATGTATTAGCAAGTTACTTATATTTACTGGAGTTCCATTGGTTCCCATTGGGAACCTTGGCTTTGTTTTGCTATTTTTTTATGCGATTACTTGTATTCAGAATTCTGTGCTCCAAGAGCAAATGTTTGTGTTTTACGTAGCTCCCAGAAATGTATCATGTTGAAAATCCCTTATTATTTAACCACACAGCATGTATGAGCCATATAGGACTAACCCTTGTTTAATTTTTAGAACACCATAGAAAGCTGATATTCCTATTTAATAGATGGAAAGTGGGCTGGGGGTAGGGGAGTGGTTTGTTTAGATTACCCAGACCTGGTTCTGGGTCTTCTGTACTGTGATGCTGGGCTTTTCTTTCCGTGAACCCCAAGTCCCTTTCTCCCTGAGGAGGTGCAGAGGGAGCTTGTTCTGTCTCAAAGCTTGCCGTTCACGTTATGGGCAGTGCAGTTGAGGAGAGAGGAAGTACCTGCTTTGCAGGGCAATTGTAGCTTAGGTTTCCTATTAGCTGTGTGTGGTCTTAAAGGATCTGATCCAGATACTCATGTCTTGCAGGTCACGCTGCAGGGTGGGCATGTAGGAATGAGGGAGAGGTAGAGGTTGGCAGGCTCACTTACAAAGGGTTGTGAGTTTGCCAGCAGTGCCACGTGCTGTTGGAGAGATTAAAGTTTTAAAGCTGGTACCTTTTGCAGAGTTAGACAAAACAAAGTGAAGTTACAATGTAGACAGGGTGACATGTGGCTGTGAAAGCAAAGATGATACACTGGATGTCTTATAGCATAGTGGGGATCAGTAAGACACACCATTAAATGCAAAAAGCACTTAAATGCTTTTTTACAGTTTTGGGGTGGGAGGGAATAGATGAATGTCTTGGCATACTCTCATCTTTGCGTCTTCATGGTGGAAAATAAATTGCAATTCTGTTTGCAGTTATTCTAAGTACAGATAATTCTTTCCTTGGGAGATCTTGGTGCTCAGTCTCATGCTACTGATGAGCTAGGAATGTACGTTTCTCTGCTGTGACATTGACAATTTTTAGACAGAACTGTTAAAACTTGCACGGTTCTTGTAGTAATTAATTAAGTGTATGGACATCTTTCTACTTCACATGCAAAATCCCTCCTGCCCCAGAACCCATGAAAGAATATACTGTAGGGAATTACATGGCTTATGCTTTTCTCCATGTCATAATGTGGAGAGAGCAGCTGGCGGGGGGTGCTGCCAGCTCTGAGAGGGAACATGGGAAGAGGGTTGCAGGAAGAAGAAAATCCTGGAAACCTCTTGCGTCTGGACAAGCAGAACATGCATATGAATGGCTGGGAGCTGGCTGGTGCTGCAAACTCATAGCAGTTGGTAGACAGACCGGTGGGGTGAATACGAATTCTTGTTTTCTGTTTCTTGTCCTAACTTTCAGTTTGATTTGCTGATGCAGGTTTGCTGGAGTTCCGTGCAAATTCTCCTTGTTTGTCTTTTGACTGACTGACACTAACTGCTGTTGTTTCTTCTCTGCAGATTTCTGCTCCAATCTCTAGAAGATCTGGACAACAGTTTAAGGAAACTCAACTCTCGCTTGTTTGTCGTGCGAGGGCAACCAACAGATGTCTTCCCAAGACTCTTTAAAGTAAGAGAATAAAGTAATTTTCTGGAGCATAGTGAAGAAAAACTGATGTCCCAGTGCTATCGTTGTTTTCACTCACTAATGATTTGCTAGTTGTTGGAGATCCCCTTGGCTTCTCTTTAATTCTTCCCTATAACAAACTCTTCTCTTTAACAATAACTAACTGCTCTCCATCATGGCCGGCTTGGAAGCCAGATACACTCTTGAACTCAGACTTGCAAAGAAATTTAGTAGTAGAATGTAACCTAGTACCAGAGTGCTTGAGCTTCTCTTTTTGGATGGTGGTCTTTGCCTTTGTTTCTGTAAGTCAGATCTCACAGGGTTGCGCTGTAACACACTGACTCCTCTGTGTTGAGAGCTTCTTCCCTACTGGCCGTTTTCTTCCTGCAGCTTTTACTCGGGAAGACTACTATGTCCATACGCCTTTACAGACAGCTGAAAAAGCATATTGATCTGTACGTGAATTGCAAATAGGGCGTTGTGTTAAAATTTCAAAATTTAGAAGCTTTTATGTTAGCTGACCTTCCTTTTCTTCTTCTGTTCAAGGCTGTAGTTCAGTCAGCTCAGCAGCAGAATACAGCTTGGGTGCAACCTTCCTGCTGATGTACCATTTAGGACGGTGGAATATGCAGTGACCTCAGTGGTCGATGATGGATTAGTGGGATATGTTTCTAAAGTGATATGTCAGTGCTGCAGATTGTGAGAGAGACAGGGCTGGGAAGAGCGTCTCCTTGAATATCAAGGTTCCCCAAGCAGTATCGTTCTTCTCTGTCCTGCTTTAAGATTGTATTTCCTGTTGTCTTTGAAGCTTTTTGACTGTATCTTTGCTAGAGTGACAAAGCTAAAGGAAAAAAAAACATGGTTCACAGTAGTCTTATGAGTTGGGTTTGTCATATGGACTGTACCTTACATACGGTTGACAGAACTAGTATCCCCAAAGCCTGCTATAGACCAGCTGCTGAGAAGGAGAGGTAAACTTGAATCTATACCCTCCTGCTGTGTGTTTTCTGGAGGAGGGCAGTACTGGGGAGGGGAATCGGACTCTGCAGGCCAGAAGAGGCACTGATACTTATTTTGGCTTCTGCATCTTAACACATGATACAAACTATGTGCTGCTTTTAGCCTTTTCAGAGTCTGGGTTTTTTTTAACTTTTGATCTGCAAATAAGTTCTGGCTAGTAGTAGTCCATGCCCTCCTTATTTTAATTCCAGGTAGTCGCAGGGTAATTAAAACTTTGTTGGAGAAAAATGCTCGCTTTGGTCAAAAACCAAAAAGTAGTTGGCGGAGTTTGAGGTTTGAGAGATGGTTGTGGAATCAGCCAGACCTGCTTTTTGCTGCGGTCTGTTTTGCCTGGGCAGGTGAGTTGATGATTATCTTAGATGTGCTGTAACAGAGCTGAAAAGAAGTTGGGGGGAGGGGTTATGCTACTATATGGTAAATGTATGGCTTTCATGGGAATTTGGGCCTCTCCAGAGCTGCTGCACTGAATGGTGAATTAGCAGCAGCTCATGCCTCGCTGTCAGCTGTTGTGGAGAGGAGAGTTATGTCACATGTGGTAATGCAACACTTAGACCTAATATAATTTCTGCTCTGGCTGCCAGTAGCTGAGCTCTGTTGTTGATAACAGTTGCTGCAAAGGCACTGTTATGCATGGATATCGTGAGGAGAAGTGTACTTGTTAGCTCTGTGTTAACCTTTGCAGAGGTTTTTTGTCTCACTTCCTCTGAGCAGACATCTGTAATTTTACGTCTTCTATCAAAGTGTGTCGTTTCTTCACTGAAGTTTGTTCACAATCCCTTTGGTTTGTTTTTTTTTTCCCCCTATAGTTTTTCTTTGCTATAGGCTAGATACTAAGAGACAAGTCAGTCATGACTTTTCTTTTGTATATCTGCAGCAATTTATTGTCATACAGTTTACTGTTTTGTGGTTGGTTGTGCTCTGCTTCCTGTGTGCTGCTGTAGCACATGGAGTGGTGGGCTTCTCAAAACTGCAGGAAATGCCTGAAGTTTTGTATTCTTACTTAAAATCTCTGTTAGCCTTCAATGTTGGGGTTTGGGGTTGATTGGGGGTTTTTTCCATTCCTTTCTTTCAAGGCAGTAATGTATGTTTCTTCAAGACCAAAGCCATCTTTTCCAAGCCTTCCAGCTGATACTGTCTTCCTTATAAAAGAAAGAAAAGTTTAAAATGAAGCTGTTAAATCACATAGGAGCAGGGCAGGACCTGAAACATGTCTGTTTGACCCCTGCTCTGAGTTACGGATCCTGTCATGGTCTTATTTTGAAAAAGGAGTGGAGGACCTCTCTGAGATGTAGATTCAGTGGTACATAACTGTTTCAGTTCTCAGTCCTTCCTAATATTAATTTTAGGATCGAATCTGAAAGTTTAGAAAAGACGGGGGCTTGTATAGTTGTTTTTTGCTTCTAAATTCCCTTCCCCGTCTTTGGCATTATTTTTTAATGGTCTTTAGTGAACTAAAGACATCTGTTCTTTGTGCTTTGTTTCTGGTTCCAATGTGGAAAAGACTGTCCTATATATACAGAGGTGACTTAGACTGTCTCACTGGCAGAACGTGGTTCACATCTCAGTTGTGTGAGGGTTTTTTTTTTTTTAAGTGTCTTTATAGATTTCTGACTCTGTTTGACTAAAGTGTTTGCTAAACAAATCTGTGGGCTGCTGCTCTGCTTGATGGATGTCTCGGGAGGGTCGCTGTGGAAACCATTAAACCTCTTCTCATAGGATTCATTTTCTGAGGAAAACTAGGCCATAGTCTTTGAGAGCAAACTGTGCTCTGGAAAAGCCTGGAAGAGGCTGAATGCTATTTCATAAGGCCTATTCCATGTCATCTGTGAGGGATCTATTAAAGGTGTGAAGATACAGAATAGGTGCATGGCTTGACTAGGGTAAAATAACTCCCCCAAGGCAGGACTTCAATTTAAATCTGAACTGCAGTATCATACTCTACTGTGCTGACCAGAAAGGTTCACTCAGTTGCCATCCTTGTCCTGCATTTCCCACTACCCTGGTTTTTGCTGTTTGGGTTGGACATTGGTCCTCTATTATGTGATGGCTTTAAAGAGACATTGGAAAAAAATAGTATATTGGTTTTACTTAATGATAGTCTCCACATAAAAGTATGGGGTTTTGAGCAGAACTTGTATTGAAAGAGTTTTCTGAAATGCTTTCTCTGCAGGTGCTGGCAAAGGATGGTAGAGTTACTTTTGGACAGCATGTGCAACAAAACAAGGTGTTGTTAGGCTTGAGGATGGAGCTGTAACCTAAGAACATTAATAGAGAAGAACTCAAACCTCCTCTTACGTGTTTTAAACTTGACATTTGGGAATTTGCATAGCAGATACAGTGTTTGCTAGAGCTGATAAAATTGTTGATTCTTTGGTTATCTTGTTCCTCACAGGCACCCTCTCTAAGTTTCCAGGACTTAACACTGGCCAGGAATTCTGACATCCTCATTTGTAATTGTGCTGGTTAGAAAGAGTCTTTCCTTTGACAGCTGTGCGTATTGTGTTTCTTGCAGGAATGGGGAGTCACTCGTCTCACCTTCGAATACGACTCGGAGCCGTTTGGTAAGGAGAGAGATGCAGCTATTGTCAAGCTGGCCAAGGAGGCTGGCGTGGAGGTGGTGATAGAGAACTCCCACACCCTCTATGACCTGGACAGGTACGGGGAAAGCAAGGGCAGAGGTGCTGCGTGGGCTAGGCTGGGATTGTCGCGTCTGGGAAGACTTCAATCTCCTCCATTACGTTGCTCGCTATACGTTGATCGCTGTCATCCTGTGTGAGCCTAGAAGGTGTCAACAGGATTACTCTGCACTCTCGCACTTTTGATTAGAGCATGTCAAAGTGCTGACAGTGACATGAATGTACAGAAAGGTGTTGCCTCAAGCTTATTAAACTCTGTACTTGACGGTCATTTAAGTTGCTCAGCTGTGTCCTATTGATTGCTCTCCTTGAGCATGTCCTCACTGCGTTGGCTGCTTTTTTTGCTTCATCGTAATAAAGATAGTTGAGCTGTTGTCTCAAACAGGTTACGAAGGCAGGGCTTTTAACTGATGGATGTGCCAGGACAGCTGGAAGAAGTAGAACAAGGTAGATTGGGGCAAACTTACCTTATTCTAAAACCTGAATGCCTTGTTTTTGTTATGTGTTTGCTATGGGGGAGCCTTGCCTTTATGTTGAGTTTTATGTATTTACTTATATATATGATCTCCTTAAACAGTGGAGACAGTCTTTCAGCTAAGACTCTAAGGTATGCTTGACTTCAGCCATGTTTCAGTACTGTTCTTACAGGTTGCTTGCTGCTTTTTTTTTTGTCTTTTGTTTTTTTTTTTTTTTTATGACTTGTGCCAGCAATGCTGAGTGTAGACTTCCTCCTATAAATCTTTAGCCTCCATAATTTCCTATGGGAAGGAGCTTTGCAGTTTAGCACATGCTGTGTGGAAATGTTTGTCTTTGGAGTGAGGGGGATTCTTCTTGAACCTGTCTCACGAGCAGATACTACTTTCTAATTTTTGCATTAAAAGAGACCATGAATGCTTATTACATCCTCACCCCTTCAATGTCAATGCCCCTCATATCCTTCCTCATGTCATCTCTGTCTTTTCCAAGGTGGAGAGTCCTAGCTTACTTAAGTTTTCAGGTGGAATCTGTTCCATACCTCCTCTAAGTTTTGTTGCCTTTCTTTATACTTCTGGGTATTTCCAGAGATGGAGAGCAGTGGGGAAAACTGTAGCTAGTGTTCAAAATGTAGGAGCAACACGGATTTGTATAGTGCTATAATGTTTCCTGTCTTCTCCTAACAGTCACTAGCATTCTTTTGCTTTTTCTGGCTGCTGCTAAACACTGAACTGATGTCTCGGGGCTTCCTTCCAGAATGGTCATAGCTATTTGAGAGGCTACTACTGTATAAGTAAGTTTAAGATTGCATAGCCATGCATATGGAGAAACAACATGACCAACACTGCATTTCATCTGAAATTTTTGTCAGCTGGTCATGTGGTGTATAGGGAAATTTTTAAGTTGCCTTTCATTTTTAGCTATCCCAGGTAGCTTCTTGCGTCAGTAAACTTTATCATCCTGCTCTTTTTTATCCCTTCCCGGATAATTTATGAATAATGTTGAGCAGCACAAGTCCTAGCTCAAATCTGCGTAGGATTTCTCCTCCTGTTGGAAAAATGGATTCCTACTCTATCCTGTATCTCAAAGAATTTTCTGTCTGCAGGGATCTTTTCCTTTTATCCCAATTTTTCTTGGTTTCTTTAAAAATTTTCAGTGAGGGATCTTGTCAGATGGCTGCTGAAAATCCAGGTAGAGTATATCAACTGAATCTCCCTTGCCCCAGGCTCAAATGGCACTAATAGATTTTGAGGCACAACTTCCCTTTACCAAGGCCAAATTAACCCTCCAGCATATTGCATATACCCATTAGTAGATTCCGTTAGTATTTTCTACCCATCTGCCTAATGCACATATCAGACTTTCTATTCTTTTGTCCCTCTGATGCCCTTGAAATGCTTTTTAAATCTGGAACCATATTTGCTTTTTTTTTCCCCTCATAGTATTCAGACAGTTTTAAGGCAAGTGTTACATGCAGCAGCTACTAGTTTGAATATTTCTTGATGTCCTTTACAGCTCCTGGGTGAATGCTTGCTGGTGCTGGCAAGCTGTTGCTGTTCAAACATACCTTTGTTTTGTGGCATTTCTTACTGACCTCCCAGTCTGTGACATCTCCTGATACATTTCCTTAAAGAGATTCAGAGTGGCAACCTCCCCAAATACTTCCATAGTGAATACACGTGCAAAAATAAATGCATGTTTTTTTGCTGTGGTGTTAGTCTCTGCTTTTTTTATGACTTGATCACATCTTGGCCCTATAAATATCCTGGAGTGTGTGTAAAGGGATTTTTTTTTAAATTTATTTATTTTTTTAAAAAAGGTTTCTCAAACTTTCATTTGGATTGGGAGGTGGAAGGAGGCTGCTTTTGTGGCTTTTAATTTAACCTACCAGTTTGTTTTTTTCTGTCTTTGTTTTGCCTTCATTTTTCTGAAGCACTTTGCTTTCTATTATCTTTGATGATGCTATTCTTTAATTGTTTTGACTTTTATGATTTTTCTGAAGTCTTTTTTGATGGTTTGTGTGCATTTGTTAATTTTTTTTTTTCCCCCAACATCATCTTCAAATCATCTCTGTTGCCTGTCAGTGTTTTACATCTCAGCTTGTTCTTTTTGCTTAGCACGCTTCCTTATTTTTATGCAGTTCTCTTCTTGAAATAAAAGCCATTATGGTATTGTTGTTCCTGGAAGGATGTTAAATTGATAGATGACAAAGTCACAGTTAGAGCAGGCAAGTGATAGCTAACGTTTTCAGCTATACGTTAGCGCTGCCTAAGACCAAATAATGAATTGCCTTTTCTTGCGGGTTCTTGATTAATTGTGCCATGGAGCAGTCATTTATGGCAACTAGCAAATTGGTTTTTGGCAGGTGGCAGGGTGTGACAGCTACCCAGTCTGTGTGGAGGCAGTTGAAGTCTCCAGTTACTCTGACATTTCCTGGTTCTTGGCATCTCTGAGATTTCTCAGCAGGTGGTAATACAGTTCTAATATTTTATTTCTCCTGGAAGCCTCTCTCAGAGTGTATCGCCTTCCAGTTGTGTTACCCAGTCTTTTAATTCATGGTACGTGTTGTCCCTCTGCTCAGCCTACTGTTTTTCCTGCATAATTAGTAACCTGGTGGTAGTGTCCTACTTCTCATCTTTCTTTAATCAAGTTTCCAACAAGATTGTCAGGCCTGGTTTTAAACAATTTAGACTAATCTTTCACTTCTCCATAAATGATTCCAGCAGTCCTTCTCTTGTCCCCTGCAGTGCATTCCCAGTACCACCACCACCAGCTCCTTTTAAACACTTACAAAGAGCCTGTTCAGTTAACCTGAGAATTTGACCAGTTTTACCCAGTAGGAGATGACAATATGCTCCTTGTTGGCACTGCCAGCATAGCTGTGTGATTATCAGAGCATATTTCCCCTCCTCTCCCCCAAAACAAGGAGAGGGCAACAGAAAATCAGCATCAGTGCTGGAAGATACTGCTAAGAAAATCTAGGAATTCCCAGTCAAGATTAGCGATGTTCAGATTGTAGAAGTCAGACAGAAAAGATAATCTCTTGGGTATCAGATTAGCCTGCTCAAAGCCTTTACTTGACAATTATTCTGTCTGACAACTTCCAGCTGACAGGTTGTTTTGTCCCTTCTCTGGATCTGCCCGTTTTCTCCTCCTTAGGATCTAAATCCTCTGTAGTCTGTTTGCTGACAGTCAGCATGGTGGTTTCCGTAATCCCAGGCAGGCCTGGGTTATTCAGGGGGAATGGTTTAGGTCAGAAGAGAACACTGTGAGCTTGTATGTTTGTAGCATGCATCAGGAGCAGCTTTTCCTCAAATATTCTAGCCTAAGGCTGAAATGATAGTTAAATGTGTTTTAATAGGAGTGCGTACTAACTTAAAGGAACCAAGCACTGGGGAAGCGTGCATACCTTGGTGGTTCTGCAGTTCATAATTACACTATGCCAAAAAAAGTGGTTTATTTCCATCTAAGAAGGTTAAGTAAAACTTCTGCCTGCCAGATCTTGTTATCCTTGTCTGTCTTGCATGGTGCTCTGGTGTCAGGTGTTTCCCCCCTCTGCTGATACTTAGCCTGTTGTCAAGTCACTTCTTCATCTTTCATCTGCTCACGTGTGTGATTCTGCGGAAGTTGAATTGTTCGTCCTTTGTCCAGCGTCTGTTGTGTGGAATATCTGTTGGTTATCTCTCTGTCTCCTCTTTGAATCTGTAGAAATACCCCTTGTTTTATGTACGCATAGGCCTACCCGAGCTCTCTGGAGCGAGGATTCAGATCAGAGCAATTGCATAAGCTGGTGAGGCTAACTAAATAGTCTGTGTGAATTGGTAGTGGGGTGCGCGGTTGAGCAGCCTGCTTGCCGAGTGCTGGCAGCCAGCTCTTCCTCACACAAGGAAGCAGGGAGGAGCACATTCAGTCCCTTGCCAGAACCGGGCCCTGTTGTTTGCAAGCGAGCTGAGGTGTCAGGTTTTTGAGGCGAGCAGCTTTCCCTAGCCGGGTAGCCATCCCGCTGGGGCACTGCCATGGAGATGTGAGTCAGAAGCTGACACCTGTGAGGGCGGTGCATTCAGAGTCTGCAGACACTCTACTGTCACAGGTGACTGAGTGTGGGATACATTATAATCCTAGCAGTGGCAGAACTATGGTCAGGTTTTGGTTGCCTGCTTTTTTGAGGTAAAGTGTGACTGTGTGACTGACAGTCAAAAAGACCCTCATAACTTCTGGCATCAAGGTAGTACTGTCAGATAGTGCTGGGCAGTATATTGCCAGTCTGGTAGCACAGCCATTTTTATGTGTGCTCACTAATACCAGAAAGGTTTGGTGTTGTATGATGAATACCGTGATTCTGCTCTTCTGTGTTCCACTTCAAGACAACTAGAAGAATAACTGCCACGTGTAGTCTGTGAGTTGCTCTGGGGGAGGCGGATGAAATGGGAGTATTAAATCTTGGGGAGAAACCTCCCTTTTTCTGTCATCGAGGAAAGTCCTGTGAGATTGTACTGCCTGGGTTAGAAGGAGGACAGTAGGAGGAAGGAAAGGACTCCTGCTTGGAGGGCTTCCTGTACAAATCTTTGTATAGAACGCTGAACAGCACTACAATACCCAGTATGTATTGTATAGTATCCAATATTGTACAATACCCAGCATTTGATACTACTTTTCATGGCAGTATTGCGAAAGGTTCAAATTTTGTTGCATAATGCCAGTGGCAGGTGCTGTGAAATGTGCAACTTGTCCTAGTCCTGTCTCTTAAAGATTTGTGTCCCAGATCCAATAACTGTCTGTTTAGGAATTTAGGAGCTGTACTAGGTAACTTCACTCGTATTCACGTTCTTGAGGATGTCAAATACAGACACAGGCATCCACCTGCAAGGCACAGCGATTTGCTCCAAGTAGCTGTCTGTTCACAAAAGTTTTAGCTGTGGATCTGGGACGTGGTATAATAGTGGGGATCTCAGACCGAGCTGCAGCCTCAGCAGATCTGTAGAAGACGACTGAAAAAAGAGGCAGTGTTAAAGAAGTGGCTTCCCTACCCCCATCCCAAGCACCTCAGGGCAAACACGGTGCAGCTTTGTCATGTTTTCTCTTCCAAGCTCTGAAGTCCTCTGGAAACAAGTGAGCCTCTCCAGAGTGCTGTAACTGGAAGCGCCTCATTTCTCTACTGGGGCAATTCTGATTTTCTGGGGATCTCTGGTCGGTCTTGTTTGGGGGCCCCAGTGCTCAGAGCAAGCCACAGAGAAGACTGTGGTGGGTAGTATTCGTGAGAGTTTGTGATCTCTTGCCATCTCTGGGGCAGTACATGGAGACAGCCGGCCAAAAAGCGCGTCCATGAAAGCAGAGGAGATGCTGTCTGTTGTGAAGGTACAGGACAGAATGCGTTGCCTGTAAGGCTCCCCTCAATACACTTGCTTGGAGGGGTGATACAGAGTGCTGTGCCCACACTGTCATCGTGTTTATAGCCTCGCACTACAAACGTACTGTGTTTTGCACTCTGTGCACATCCTGATTGCCCTCCCTCCCCTGTCCTGTTCATTAGTGTCTTTTTCTCCCAATGTTTACAACTTGTAAGCAGAAAAATGGGAGAAAACTGCAGGAGGCTTCATTTTTAATCTTTGCAACTGTGCTGCCTGTTTTAAAGGCTGCCCTTCCCTCGGCTGGCAGCGTGTAGGCGGCCTGGGCTCCTGGTCGGCGCCTGGCCTAGATGGAGGCGGCTGCAGCGGGATGTGGGGCCGGCTTCCCACGTTGCCGCCGCTCAGCAGCACGGGGAAGCTGGGTCACTGCGGAGCACACGTGAGGAAGGGCTCAGGGCTGGGGAAGGCCCTGGGCCGGCATGTCGCTCCTCCTCGCTACACGTGCGGCTTCTGGGGGAAGTGAAGGCACATGGCGTCGCCGAAATGCTGGGCTTTAAGCCCAGCCCCTTGCATAAGCTGTTGACTGTAATAGGTGGGGAAGGCTGCTCTGTTGCAGCTCCCGTGTGAGCTGTGGGGTTGGCTGCTTCAACTTTATGTAATGCTGGCAATCCCTGTGCTGTCTGCTTTGCTGTTAACTCCTTCCTCTTCTCTCCAGGAGAGGGGGTTAAAAATGGCATCATTCACCCTGGGGAAGCTTACCTTGCCCAGGGGGCTTCTCAAAGCTCTCTGTCCCAGGAAAAATAAGACTGCATGGCCCTAGCAAGCAGTGGATGCTTAGTGAAGTAGAGGAATGGGGAACTGGCTTTTTCCATAGCATGATCTGACACAGATGAATAGCATGAGACAGGTCTGCTCGTGACCTTATGGCGTGGGGGAGGATGGTGATTTCTCTAATCATGAGGAGAGAGGAATGACGCAAACGGGGATTTGTCTCATCTGAGATAGGTGGAGGAGGGGTCACTAAGGGGCTGGGATATTTTGTGTCAGACGAGGAGGAAGTAAGGTCAGAATCAGGTTAGGATATCACAAGGTGTCAGGGGAACAGATGCAGGTCTGGGATTTGCCATCTTGGGGAGACAGAAAGGCAGCAATCAGATTGAGATTTCATACAGGGGTCTGATGAGTAGTTCTGGGAGAGAGATGTGATGCTAAGCCTGATTCAGCTGGAGCTGTTTTGCCTTTTTCCCATGGAGATGAATTAGTATGTGGGGTTTTGTTTTCTGGTGTGTTTTGGGGTTTTGTTTGTTTGTTTTTAATATCCCTTTGAGGGATGCATCAAGTGGAAGGTAGGTCTATAAGGATTTCTGTATCCACAGTGAAGGGCTATCCTGAGCAGAGATAGTGGGATGTAGTTTAGGTGCCATTTCCTTGTGTCTTCCGTGGTAGCAAGGCTGTGTAGTTTCACCTTGCTTATTTTGTCTCCAGAATAATTGAGCTGAATGGCCACAAGCCACCTCTCACCTACAAGCGCTTCCAGGCCATCGTTAGCCGTATGGAACTCCCAAAGAAGCCGGTGAGCACTGTAACAAGCCAGCAGATGGAGATGTGTAAAGTGGACATCCAGGAGAACCACGACGATGTGTATGGGGTCCCATCCCTGGAAGAGCTGGGTATGTGTCGAGAGTGAAGGCAAGGGTTAGCTGCCAGCTGAAATGGGATCTAGTGAAACTGTTTCTGATGGCTGGCATGTGCCCAAGACAACTCCAGTATTCTCATCTGACCTGGGCTGCCTCTTGCCATAGGAGCAGCCTAATGTTTTCAGTAAGTGCTGGACCTTGTGAAAACAGACTGCTGTCCCTTGCACTACTGTCGATGCACAGCGTCCCCTTTAGCATTGCTCTGAAACGCTCTGCATCTGTCCTTATGTTCTCTGCTATACTGAGCATGTAACCACTGTATCAGTGTCTCATGTCCTCGACAGCTGCTTTCCTCCTACTGCCATCTCTGACACGTTGTGTAACAGGACTGAAGAGGTAAAGTAACTGAGTACCAGGCTTAGATCATTTCATTCAGTTATTGCCAAGCAGCACCAATTTGGGAGCTTAGCAAGAGAAAAGATACTACAGAAACTACTTTCAGTCATCCTGCTATGCCTTATGGTTCTATATTTTTCTTCGAGAAGGAGGATGAATAGAGAGCTGAAGCATGAGGAATGCAAGGCCTACGTCAGGGAAGTGAATCTAAATGCAAAGGAAGAAAGGATTAATGCAGAATACTGTCTGCGTGTGTGTGACTGCAGGCTCCATACCAGCTTCATAGGAGTATCACCTTGTACATTATAGCACAGCTTCAACAGTCATGTAAAAGCGGGGGGCTTTTCAACAGGAGTATCCTAAGGGTTGCAGTCCTGGGTAGATCTGCTTCCTTTATTGTCTGTCCTAATGTGAGACTGCCTGCAACCTTACACTGCTCTGCTTGCTGCCAGGGGAGGCTCCTCTCTCAGCACAGAGCAGTGCAGGGAAACTGCATTATTGCTTCCCCTTTTCCATCGGTTCTTCAGCACTCACTAATCCAGTGCCTTCCCCAGCACCAGCTTTCAGCAGAATAGCAGCCTCACCAGGAGCAGCCAGGCTATCTAGTGAGCTGCTGGTATCCATGGCAAGGTATCCTGTAAGGCAGAGCTGTGGAGCAGATGTTCCTTTGCCAGCTGCTCTGGCCTTTGGAGCAGAGCCCTGTGGGTAGTGCTGACACACCGAGAGTGCTGCCGTGTGAGCAATGGGGAAAGTTCCCAGAAGGCTGCCTGAAACATTGCAGGGAGAGGCCCTTGTAGTGCAGTGTCATGAGCAGGCTCTCCCCATGTTCCACATGATTTGCCTGTAGAAGGACTAGAGCAGCCAGTAAGCCATGTTAGGCAACTGCAGTATGTAGTGTCTTGCTGTTATTAATGCTTAATCCCATCTGTACCCTTTGTGGCTTCAAGTCCTACAAAGTTCTTTCTCGTAGGCTTTCCTACGGATGGTCTTGCCCCTGCAGTTTGGCAAGGAGGGGAGACGGAAGCCTTGGCACGGCTGGATAAACACTTGGAAAGAAAGGTAACACCTGTTATTTAAGTGGTGATTCCTGCAGGCTGTGCCTCCAAAAAAAATATGTTGAGCGTTGGCCATTGCTCTCTTTCCCTGCTTTTCCTAGCAATGGTCACAGCATTCACCTCTGGAAGGAGTGTTTGGTATTGTTGGAGTACTCCTGTGATCTTGGGTTGTGTGTGGAGCAGGCAGCTGTGGGCTTCTTCAGACCCAAAGAAGTAGAGCTGTATATTAATTATGCTGCTGTTTGAAGCACATAGGATTCTTTTCCTTGTTTATACGTCTCAGTTTCCTTTAGAGGAGTACAAACGTGGAAATTCCTGTAAGTTCTTCAGTCCCTGCTGCACACCATCTCATTTTGTCTTTAGCTGAGGTATTAGTGCAAGTACATGCTTATAAAAGAATGTCTTCCCCTTGTACATCAGCCTGTTAATATGTTGTCTCACCGGCTGGCATTCCTTGAGCCCCTTGCTGAAATACTCAAATTTTTTTTTGTGGGGCATGTATTCTTGGTTATAGTGCACAAGGCAAACGATTTCGAAGTAATGAAAGATGACCAAGCTGCAGAGGCATGACTCTGTTTTAACCAGTTTGTATCTTTTTAATGCTAAGTGGCTTGGTGGCAGTTGTAGAAATCAAAGCATAAATTCTTGTGCTGAAGGGGGAATAAACTGTCAACATAATGCTCCACAAAAAGGTCTGAATTCCCCAATTTCCTTGTTTAGTGTGTGAAATGAGATATATGTGCCTGGACATAAACAATTTCGTTAGCTTGTGTCCCTAGGCGCTCTCAGGGTTACTAGCTCCTGCATGCAAAGCAAATTTAGTCCTTTTCTTAGCCAAAATGGCTAACTGGTTTAAATCCTGGAGCAAAGGTTTTGCATTTCTTGAATGGGGTGTGGGGATTGGGATTGCCCACTTGAGCTCTCTCCCAGCAGTGGTTGGAGGCAAATAGAAGAGACTCTGCTGTCAGACTTGAGTGGCCTCACCACCTGCACAGAGGCCTGCCCTTAGCAGTGTCCCACAAATTTGGGTTTTTTTGGCTCATTTCTCCTGAATATATCTAGGCATGGGTTGCAAATTACGAAAGACCGAGGATGAACGCCAATTCATTGCTGGCCAGCCCTACAGGACTCAGTCCCTACCTGCGTTTTGGCTGCTTGTCCTGCCGTTTGTTTTACTATCGTCTCTGGGAGCTGTATAAGAAGGTAAGACAAAAGGTTCATCTGGAGAGCAGGCTGGTTTTGAGCATCGGTAGCACGGTGCTGGTTCCCGGACAGTGTGCCAGAACAGCTGCAAAAGTCACTGTTGCTTCCCTTGTGTTTGACTGTTGGGCTAAGCTTGTTGCTACTACCGAAGAGGCTCTTGGGTGAGGAAAAGTGATTCTCCTGTATGTAGTCGAGCAAACCTTAAATCTGCTGGAGTCTTGTTCTTCAGTCTGGATTTCTGTGTCATGAGCCATGTAGAGCTTTTTACTGTTAGTTTTGCATCGTTTGAGTCACTTACCAGTGTACTGAGTGAGCTAAAAGTAGTGCTCTGACTTTACCACTTGGAGTTTCTGGTAAAGGATGATCTGGAGTTGAGCTCCTTTATGGAATTGTCAGTAACTGACTTGGGAATTGTGTATAAATGCATGGGTGGCTTACAGCTCAGCTTAATGAAGCCAGTCCTCCCCTGCTTGTGAATACCCTTGTTCCCTCCTCCACAGGTGAAGCGGAACAGCACGCCCCCCCTCTCTCTCTACGGACAGCTTCTGTGGCGGGAGTTTTTCTACACAGCAGCCACAAACAACCCGAAGTTTGATCGCATGGAGGGGAACCCCATCTGCATCCAAATCCCCTGGGACAGGAACCCTGAAGCCTTGGCAAAGTGGGCAGAGGGCAAGACAGGCTTCCCTTGGATCGATGCAATCATGACCCAACTGAGACAGGAAGGGTGGATCCACCATCTGGCCAGGCATGCAGTGGCCTGCTTCCTGACCAGGGGCGACCTCTGGATCAGCTGGGAGTCAGGAGTCAGGGTGAGTCTGGCATTTCCAGAGGCTTGCAGGAGGCCATAAGGAAAACAAAGTCTCCCTGACACTCGCTGCAAGGATGGGCACACAGGTATGGCTTTTGCTTCGCATGTGAAAGTTGAGTGGAAGAGAGGATTTGCTAGCAGGCTCTTAGCCTGCCAACAGCCTGACTTCTTTCTGCCTTCTACCGTGAGGCTCTGACAGTATCAAGAGTCTCCAGTAACCATAATTAATGTTAGTGGGACCCACTGGTAAATATGGACTGGGGTTTTGGGGCCTTTTTTATGTTTTTGTAGAAGTTCTCTCAGTCCATCTGTTTTCTTTGCAAGTTCAATGTCACTTCATAACTGGACCTTTTTCCTCATTGTACAATCCATCACCGTGCCGGTCAGGGAATGCTCCATGACTGTGAAATCTGAGTCTAGAGTCTCTCAAGGAAAGAGGTAAAAGACCTTCCTCTTGGGCCATCTGAAGGGACAGACAGCTTGAACCTATCCGGTGTACATACTGCCCTACGCAAAAAGTGGAGGCAGGGGCATCTTGTCACAAAGCAGAGCATAGCTGAAAGTGCATCATAGGGTCAGGTGCTAAAAGCGCAGCGTCTGTGCATGGATGTGAGCGAGTTACTGCCAAAACCTGTCTGCCTCTCGGTGGCAGTGTGCTCTGGGACCTTCAGAGGGCTTCTTCCTTCTTGCTTTGGTGCTTGTTCTTCTGTGCAGCATCTGCCTGCTTCCCACGATTGGCGCTTTGCGCTTGTTACACCTCCCAGGTTAGGATCAATACCCAAGGCTTGCTGCAACGCTAGGTAGTGATTTAGTCTGTAGCTGCATGAGAGATAAGACAGCACTTTATCAGTGTGAGCAGACAGTGCCTCCCTATGTGAAAGCGTCAGGAAGTGAGATATACTGACTAGCCAACTGGCCTCAGCCAGCAGATCGCCTCTTTGCTGCTGCTCTGGTTCCTAGGAGCTGTTCTCACAGCTCAGTGCCTGCCATTTGAAATAGCATCTTTGGTCCTCCTGCCACAAAGTCCTGCCTGGGGAAGCTTTCACTGCCTTTTCCTCCAATTGCTGCAGGTATTTGATGAACTGTTGCTGGATGCAGATTTCAGCGTAAATGCAGGCAGCTGGATGTGGCTTTCGTGCAGCGCTTTCTTCCAGCAGTTCTTCCACTGTTACTGCCCTGTGGGCTTTGGACGTCGCACAGACCCCAGTGGTGACTACGTTAAGTAAGTGATGTGACTGGAGCTTCTTGGTTGCTTGATCTGTGAGCCTAAGTCGTTCAGTGGCTGACAGGTGCGTGGTGCTTTCTGTGCATTGTGAATGCTGCATTGCTGCACTTTAAATGATGCTTGTGCATCTTTTTTACTTGTGTTGCAGGAGATACCTGCCCAAACTAAAGGGTTTCCCCTCACGATATATCTATGAACCATGGAATGCCCCAGAGTCTGTGCAGAAGGCAGCCAAGTGCATCATTGGGGTGGACTACCCCAAACCCATGGTGAACCATGCAGAGACCAGCCGACTGAACATTGAACGCATGAAGCAGATCTACCAGCAGCTGTCGCGCTATAGGGGGCTCTGTAAGTACCAACAATTGCAAAAGATTGTGTCTTTAATAGGAGATAAAATGCTAGGAGGAGAAGTCATGATTTTAAATAGATAGCACTTGTGTCTCTGGCCAGTCCTTGCAAGAGGAAGCAGTCCCTGCCAAATCTGCTCAATTGGTTTCCAGGGAGAGCTCTGCTGAGCTCTTGGACAGCTAACAGTGGAGTTTGATTAGTTTTGAGAGCTGGTGACAGCACGGCACCATCCATGCGCCACCAATGGTCCACTCTTCACTTTGGAAAAAAACCTAGGCAGAGCATCCTAAATAAATACGCTGCTGGGCCACGGTGTCTGTCTGTGGCCAGCACCGGGTGAGCGCAGCTCTGAACTCATCCTGCTTTGGGATATGGGTGTGCTGGTCGGTGATCCCTAAGGTGTTCCCATGTGAAAGGCTTCTCCCACCCCAGGTGTGTTTTGTTTTCTTAACTATGATCCTCTTGCCTTTCTCTAGGTTTACTGGCATCAGTCCCTTCGTGTGTGGAAGATCTCAGTGGCCCGGTCACAGACTCAGCTTCAGGGCAGGGCTGCAGCACCAGTACAGGTGAGCTGGAGCTGTTTGTGTGCTTCTGAGACAGTTTCATGTCGACTTAAAGGCTACAGGCAGGAGAGAGAGATCCTTTTTTAATAAGAAGAGGGTGTGTAGCTGGAAAAACATAGATCATGTTCACCTTCCTTTAGGCTTTCTTCAGAAATCCCCAGTGAGCCTTCATTTCTAAAAGGGCTGAAGAATAGGGGTTCATTAAAGTGAATCTTTTATTGCCTGTATGGGATCATATGCAGCCACTTAAGGGAGAATTGCAGATCACTGTAGGGCTAATTAGGTATAATTAAGCTGTCCTCTGTCAAAGGAGGATACTTTTGTGTTTGTTCTGGAGGACTTAATTATTCTGCTTTTAACAAAGTTTTTTCAAAAGTTTTCAAGGAGGCTGTGGCAACATGTCTCTGTGCTTGTGCACTGCATATTCTTCTTTCTCCCAGCTCTGTGGCGGGTTAGGCTAGGGTGTACTTGTGAGGAGGTCTAACGGCAGGGGAACTGTTGCAATGACTCTTCTTCCTCTACAGCAATGAGGCTGTCGCAGGCAGACCAAGCTTCTCCAAAGCGCAAACACGAGGGAGCAGAAGAGCTGTGCCCTGAAGAACTGTACAAACGAGCCAAAGTGACAGGTCTCCCCGCTCCAGAGATCCCTGGCAAGAGTTTATGATTGTGAGTAGTCCCTAGTGTGATCTGGCTTAAACTACCTTGTTCTGGCAGCTAGCAAGGCTCAATGTTACTTGCTCCCTGTATTTTAATGAACAAAATGGACTTGCTTGTGGAGGGAGGTGGCTCCTAACTGTAATTCCATGGCCCTGTAATTTGGCAGTAGTCTGCCCTCTGGTTGTTTTGCTTTTGCTTGACAAGCTGTTAAGTCAGTTGTCCAGCAGAGAGCAGTACCCTGTTGCTAGAACACTCATAGAGCACAGTTGTTGGTGGGTTTGCTGTAGCAAGGCTGCTTCTCCTTCCACAGAGTGGGTTTGCAGCCAGGTTTGCCCCTGTGGTGAGGGTACGGGCTAGAGGAGAGGAGCAAGCAGGTCTAGTCATCTGCCTGAAATGCTCCAGATCCCAGGAGGGAAGGAGCTGGTTGCGTGTTCTGCCAGCTTTTCAGTATGAGAGGGGAGGGTAAGGCAAATTCTCTCTTTTGCTTTTTCCAACAGCCAGCGACAAACACCTTGCAAGTGAAGAGTGAGAATGCTGAAGAGGTGACCAGAGGAGTAGGGACTGCTGCCACAGAGGGACTGGAACTTGTGATTCACAACAGAAAATCTGGGGTCTCATTTAAATGTGTAATTCCGATAGCTGCCACAAAAGGGCACTGCCATTACTTGTACTTGGGAATATTTGGCTTTCTGGTCTCCAAAGAGCCAAATATGTCTCTTCTCAGCCACACTCAAAATCTGCCCACATTTAAGGAGGCAAGAACTTTCTGTCAACTTGTTCGCTCCCAGGTGTATCTTTCTTTTCTGGCAGTGACTCAGTGCATGTGACTTGATGCATTGATGTAGGGAGCAGCATCTGCACATCTCAGAAACAGTGAACGTCCCTTCTCATCACTAGTACTAGGCAGTAAGGTGCGCTGATTAATTCAAATTATGGTAGGAGTTGAGAATGAAGCTGCTACAATGTCAAAAATAGAGTACCCATCCTACAAGAGAACAGGAAAAACTCAGTATTTCTTTCATTAGGCTAGACTGATGGGCATACAAATGCTTTCTGAGTAAATCAAGGTGGTACTCATGTAGGATGGAAACAAAATGTAGCACAAGAACAGAGAGAGACAAACTGTACACTTCAAAGGCACTTAAAACTTTCCCTGCAGAAGAACCTCACTGCTGCAAGGTGAGCCATAGTGCTGTTGCCTGGAACGAGCAGCTCCAGAGCAGTTTGACATCTGGGGGGAAGGGACTCTGAGAGAAGGAGGAATTCTTCAGAGAATAAGATCATGCCTTGATATGAGTAAAGCAATCTCCCAGAAGCTTACTGGCCCAAATAATAAGGGAGCTACACCTGGGCCCTGCACTCTGCAGCATTTCCTTCCCTGAGTGAGAGCTCTCTCAAATGGAGTGACTGGTGTCTGGTGTGTAGCCTGTGGAGTGCCTCATACTGATAGGGGATGTGTTACACACCAGCTCTTTGAGGTGAGTCTTCCTTGGGCTCAGTCCGTTGTCCATTCTGCGTGGATGTTTGCTCTTTCCTGTATTGGCACCTGTGTTTCGAGTTTCTACACAGTGTACTCCTGTACCTCATACCCTGCACACTGCTCCTTCTTGCCATTTGCATTCACGCTGGTGCTTTGTAGTCTAGCAGGACGATTGTGTAGCTTTCCTGGCTCTTAACCATACACTCCTTGGCCTGGTCCTGTTACATGTCATTTCAACACGGTGCTGGCAGAGCGCCTCTGCTTGCCTTCCCACCTAAGAGGGCAAGGGAGGGTAGTACTGCAGAAGAGCCTCTCTTTTGGCCGTTTTCAAGAAGGATTAGATCGAGTAGCTAATCCCGTGCAATGGGCTGCTGTTGGCACTGTTTTCGTTTGCTGTCCAAAACCTTTCATCCCCGCCTGGCACAGATCGTGTGGGGCTCTGTGTGAGCTTATGCAACTAACAGCTTGGGCAGCACAGGAGTTGTCTCCCACTCTGAGTGGGACAGTCAGTTTCAGTTTTGGAGCCCATGTTTGAACCCAGAGCAGCAGGGCTGCGAATAGAAACTGGCTCAAATGTAGCTGGGAAACCTGAAGTGGTCTAATTGGGTCTTTAATTCATTGAATAGCTGAATAACTTTTCCTTCCCACTCATCTCCCTGGGGCATTGACCCTAGATTCCTTTTCCCAAAGGAATCCATTGGGCACACTGACCAAGTAAATGAGTCACTTTTCCTGCCCTTACTTTCTTCTAGACTATTCATAGAGTCTGCCCGGTGGATAACCCAGTAATCAACAGGTTTTGTCTCCTTCAGTCTGACCCAGACCTTACTCCCACTGTCTTGAGGGTAGAAAGGTATAAAGAAAAAGAGACCCTTCCCCCTGTATTCTGCTACAGAGAGAAGAAAGGGGAAAGACATGCACTTTGTACACTTAGGTTACAGAAATTGTGACTTCTGTCATTTGGAGAGTTTCATGCTTAGGCAATGGTCTGTAAATACGAGGTGTTTTTTTTTTATAAATGTCTTTAACCCTCTCTTTGCTGTCATCGAAATTATTTCATTTTTTAAGTGGTATTTTTGGGGCTGGATCCATAGAGGTAAGGAGCCAAAGGGAGGGGAGGCAAAATCTCCTAAGTGATCTCTTAGAAGGCTTTGTGGGTGAGGAGGAAATCACATTTGCAAGATTTCTGTTAGTGCCTGTGATGCGGATGGTGGCACCTGGAGGAGCTGCAGTTTGGGTAGCAGAACTGGGAAGGACACACAGAAACACAAGGCCAGCCAAAGACAAGGGAAAAACTTCCTGCAAGAAACCCGTTAAGTAGGCTGGGATTCATCCACTCCAATATCTTTTCCCAGTTGAAACGATAAAGGTGGGTGTAACTGTGACAAATACGCAGAGTAGGGGATGATAGTTCACTGTTTTCTGTAATGTTTAGGATTGGGCATGTTCAATTAAACTACAAGACAGATTGAACAAGGCTTGCACCTTCCTTAGTTTTTTGTGGTAAGCTCTTCCTTAGTTTTGGGTGCTAACAGTTTGAGTTCAAAAAGGCTTGACCAGTTCATGGGGAAAGAAAAAGCTGTCAGTAACCATTAGTGAAGTTACCACCATTGTTTCAGGAGGGAGCAGAGGATTGCTGGAGGCTGAGATAAAGGAAGCATCATGAAATGGATGCCAGTTTGGGGATTTCCATTTCCTGGGATAGCGACTGTTTTCTGTCTCAGGGCTAGGTGGCAATATCTGACGTGATATAGGCACCCCCAAAGCGGGCACAGTGTGAGCTCTTTGCCTGGGAAGAGGGAGCCGTTGGCTTGTGGTGCTGTGAGAGTAGTGTGGCTTTCAGGTTGTTCCCCAGAGTGAGCTTGGAGGCTCCTTTCAACTGAGAGAGTGGGCACTGGGGCAGAGAAATGCTACAAAGCTGCGTTCACGTTGTTCAACATGGGTCTCTTGTCAGTGATTGAGCCTTTTCTCTTGCAGTTCTTCAGCTAAGTCATGAACTGATACTACATACACCGTGACTTAGCACTCTAGTAACGAGCTAGGATGCAGTTGGAGTATAGTTCTGTTGGTGCGTTGTACCATCCTCCTTGGTGCTCCTATGTAGACAGTTACTGGAACTTTTTTTTTTGTCTTTAGAGAATTACATGAGGTACATTACTTTCTTAGTAACCAGCAAGACTTTAGGAAGTGGAAGCAGCCATGCAGTTTCTCATCCAGGTTCGGCAATGGGGCTGATCCAGAACAGCAGTGCCGGAGCCAGAGCCTCAGTTGGGTATGTTCAAATAGCACCAGTCCGAACACCAGCTAAGCGATTATTACAAACAATCCAACAAAGCCAAGACACATTTTAAAATATTTTGCATATGTAAGCATTTAAAATTTGGAGTCTAATTTGTTTGGCAAGTTTGAGATGCAAAAGGCAGTTTTTGAAGATGCAAATTGGGGTATTTCAAAGAGGTGCTGGAGATAAAAGGGCATGTCTGGTCTACAAGGAGGGCAACGTGCGCAGTGCGTTGGTTAACTGAGCGAGGGTGCGGTCAAGGTTCATGTTATTGCTGAGTTGTTCTCTTGTCACCGGCAAGGACCCCGTGGGCTTGAGGAAGCAACACTTCAACGCCTGAAGTGGCTTGTACGTGACAAAAACCTTTTGAAAATAGCAGCCTGTGCCTTAGAAGATGAAGAGCGAGGATGACAGCAAAGTCAGTCCAGCTTCCTCTACCCAGAGCGTAATAATGTAAATTAAACCTGGAGAGGTTGGGTGTGAGGCTCCTTCTCTGTGCTGGCCAGAACATCTGTTCTCCCTGTCACAGGAATGACGGTGACGTGGCTAAGGATGGAAACTGGCTAACCGTGGGTTTCTAGCAGAGGGTGATTGCCTGCTCCTTGTGCTGGTGGTTGGGAAATTCCCTTCCCCTGTGTCTCTTCTGTGCACAAAGAAGGAGCTGAAGTGGCTTCAGGAGGGGCTGCCTGAAAGGTTTAAAAGCAGAAAACACACCTGGATGTGAAGAGATGGGAGCCAGAGCCGTGGCCATTGGGACAGAGGGGAAACTGGAGTAGTGAGAGGGATGGCTGGTGGAAAGAGAGCAGAGTGCTGGTCTGGTATCACAGCTGCATCTAGGGGGAGATCAGGTGGTTCAGCTGGGGAGGAGAAGCAGGAGAATCTCTCTCACCACATAACCTTTCCTCAGGTTTGACTTAAGGCTGAGAACAGTTGCTCTGAAGTGAACCTGGTGGTCAGTTGGGCAATTTGAAAGAAACAAAGATGACAGCAGATGTGTTGTGAGCGGAGACACTGGCTAGGACAGAAGTGTAGTCGCCATTTTGCAGGAGATGTACATGCACTCTCCCAGAGGCCGTGGGCTCTACCGTGCGTATAAGGAGAGAGAGATGACCAGCGGTAGCACAGCCAGAAAGGCCGAAGTGGATCTCCTGCCAGGCTGGCCTGAGCCAGGGCTGGGATGAAAGGCCTGACGACCAGACTGGGGGGAGCTCTGGGTGCTTGGCATCCCAGCAGAAGGTGAGGTGTGCTGGTGGTGATCTGGCTGCAGGAGGAGGAGGCAGCCTCACCTTCTGCCCCAGGTCAGAGGCCAAACGACAGCCATGCTGCAGAGGAATCCTGTTTTGGTCGCTGGGGTTTATGCTTTGAGGTGGAGCTGTGTCAAAGCTCCCCCAGACCCTGAATGAATGCTGGTGAGTTTCTTGCATCCTGCACGGAAGACAGTTCAGTCTGTGCATCCAAACTGCGAAGGGGATACCTGGCCCCCCTCGGGAGGCTGCCCCGGGGGTACCTGTGCATGGTGACTCTGGGTGTGTGCTTGTTTCCACACTGGCCCAGGAGTGACATCTCTTTTGAGTTTGTCTGGCAGGAGACCAAGACTCCCGAGAGAGAGCAGGGCTGTGTGCCTTGGAGAGCTCTGCTTGCTCTTCTCTGGAGGAGCAGCTGACGTCCTGGGTCTTGGCCAAGAACTAATACCATTGCCTCAATGACAGCTCCGTGCTTTGAGAAACACTGATGGGACCTGCTGGATCTTTAAAGTTTGAACTGCTAAAACGGTGCCACCCACCCCATCCAGGACTGTCACAGACAGTAATCGGGAGCACGGTGGGCATGCAGGGAATACTCCTGTTCAGGTACAGAAGTGGCCTTGGACCTGAAAATACTGATGTTGTCCACTTCTGTGCACAGCACAACCTGCACGGTTTTCTGAGATAGCCGGCAAAGCATGGGGAGGAGAGGCAAGGGAGAGAAACCGGCTGCTTGAGCTGGTGGGGAAAGATAGCAGCGAAGAGCATTCATAGAATCATAGAGTGGTTTGGGTTGGAAGGGACCTTAAATACCATCTAGTTCCAACCCCCCTGCCATGGTCCAGGACACCTTCCACTAGACCAGGTTGCTCAAAGCCCCATCCAGCCTGGCCTTGAACACTTCCAGGGATGGGGCATCCACAGCTTCTCTGGGCAACCTGTTCCACTGCCTCACGACCTTCATAGTGCAGAATTTCTTCCTTGCATCTAATCAAAATCTACCCTCTTTCAGTTTAAAGCCATTACCCCTTGTCCTATCACCGCATGCTCTTGTAAAAAGTCCCTCTCCAGCTTTCTTGTAGGCCCCCTTTAGGTACTGGAAGGCTGCTAGAAGGTCTCCCCAGAGCCTTCTCTTCTCCAGGCTGAACAACTCTCTCAGCCTGTCTTCATAGGAGAGGTGCTCCATCCCTCTGATCATCTTTGTGGCCCTCCTCTGGACTCGCTCCAACAGGTCCATGTCCTTCTTGTGTTGAGGGCCCCAGAGCGGAATGCAGTACTCCAGGTGGGGTCTCGTGAGAGCAGAGTAGAGGGGGAGAATCACCTCCCTTGACCTGCTGGCCATGCTTCTTTTGATGCAGGCCAGGATATGGTCGGCTTTCTGGGCTGCAAGTGCACATTGCTGGGTCATGTTGAACTTCTCATCAGCCAACACCCCCAAGTCCTTCTCCTCGAGGCTGTTCTCAATCCATTCTCTGCCTGGCCTGTATTTGTGCTTGGGATTGCCCCGACCCAGGTGCAGGACCTTGCACTTGGCCTTGTTGAACTTCATGAGGTTTGCACAGGCCCCCCTCTCAAGCCTGTCAAGGTCCCTCTGGACGCATCCCTTCCTTCCAGCATGTTGACTGCACCACACAGCTTGGTGTCACCTGCAAACTTGCTGAGGGTGCACTCCATCCCACTGTCTGTGTCACTGACAAAGATGTTAAACAACGCTGGTCCCAACACTGACCCCTGAGGAACACCATTCATCACCAGACTCCATTTGGACATCGAGCCATTGACCACAACTCTTTGAGTGCGACCATCCAGCCAATTCCTTACCCACTGAGTGGCCCATCTGTTAAATCCATGTGTCTCCAATTTAGAGACAAGGATGTTATGTGGAACAGTGTCAAATGCTTTGCACAAGTCCAGGTAGATGACATCAGTTACTCTTCCCTTGTCCACCAACACTGTAACCCCATCGCAGAAGGCCACCAAATTTCTCAGGCATGATTTGCCCTTAGTGAAGCCATGTTGGCTGTCACTAATCACCTCCTGATTTTCCATGTGCCTTTGCATAGTTTCCAGGAGGATCTGCTCCATGATCTTGCCGGGCACAGAGGTGAGACTGGCTGGCCTGCAGTTCCCCGGGTCTTCTTTTTTTCCCTTTTTAAAAATAGGGGTTATGTTTCCCCCTTTCCAGTCAGTGGAAACTTCACCAGACTTCCATGACTTCTCAAATATGATGGACAGTGGCTTAGCAACTTCATCCACCAGTTCCCTCAGGACCCGTGAATACAGCTCATCAGGTCCCATGGACTTGTGCACCTTCAGGTTCCTTAGATGGTCTTGAACCTGATCTTCTCCTACAGTGGGCTCCTTCATTCTCCCAGGCCCTGCCCTTGCCTTCTGTGACTTGGGCGGTGTGGCTAGAGCACTTGCCGGTGAAGACTGAGGCAAAAAAGTCATTGAGTACCTCACCTTCTCCATGTCCCAGGTAACCAGGTCTCCTGTTTCCTTCTGGAGAGGGCCCATGTTTTCCCTAGTCTTCCTCTTATCACTGACATACCTATGGAAGCTTTTCTTGTTGCCCTTGATGTCCCTGGCCAGATTTAATTCTATCAGGGCTTTAGCTTTCCTAACCTGCTCCCTGGCTGCTTGGACAATTTCTCTCTATTCCTCCCAGGCTACCTGTCCTTGCTTCCACCCTCTGTAGGCTTCCTTTTTGTGTTTGAGTTTGTCCAGGAGGTCCTTGTTCATCCATGCAGCCTCCTGGTGTTTTTCCCTGACTTCCTCTTTGTCGGGACGCATCGCTCCTGAGCTTGGAGGACGTGATCCTTTAATATTAACCAGCTTTCTTGGGCCCCTCTTCCCTCCAGGCCTTTATCCCATGGTAATCTACCAAGCAGATCCCTGAAGAGGCCAAAGTCTGCTCTCCTGAAGCCCAGGGTAGAGAGCTTGCTGTGCGCCCTTGAGCTTCACATTCCCCACCAGCCCCTCCTTGTTGGTGAGAACAAGGTCCAGCATATCACCTCTCCTTGTTGGCTGCTCTATCAGTTGGAGAAGGAAGTTATCAACAACGCATTCCAGGAACCTCCTGGATTGCTTATGCCCGGCTGTGCTGTCCCTCCAACAGATATCGGGGTGGTTGAAGTCCCCTGTGAGGGCCAGGGCTTGTCAGATAAGATGCTCCCTGGGACACACCTGGATGCAAGAGTGGGTCTGCCTGTTCTGGGGAGAGACCTGCAACCACGAGATGCATTTTTTTTCCCCCCTTGTGCCTGTGGAACGTGTGTATAAGCTGCTTTTTTAATTGCCCTTGCTGTGCTTGCAGCCCCGGCAAGCTTCACCAGGGCCAGGGTTTGTGCTGGGGCTGCCAGACCTGTTGCCATCCGGGCGCTGCGAACCTGCGGTGGGTGGGAAAGCGCAGCCTGGTTTTAGCTGCTGCTCCTGCTGCCTCCCAGCACGTCCCCGCTGCGGAGGAGACCCCTGGAAGTGGCCCTGTGTGTCCAGCCCCCCGCCCTGGGCTGCTGCCTGCCTGCTCTGCCGGCCCCGCTCCTGGGGTTGCTCCCCCGGCCCTGGGCGGCTGAGCCCCGGGCAGGAGACCCCGGCCGCCCCCCGCACCGGGGGTTCTGGGGCTGCTGCCGCCACCTGCAGGCACATCTGCCTGGGGGGCCGCTGCCTCCAGCTGCGGGCACAGCTGGGGCGGGGGGCGGTCCAGCTGCGGGCACATCTGCCCCGCCGGGGCCGGCGTTTCCCAGGGCGCGGCTGGGGACGGGGTGTGGGGTGTCGCCTCCAGCTGCGGCCGCATCTGTCCTGGAGCTGCCGCCGGGGGCAGCGGGAAGGAGCCCCCGGGCTGCGCCCCCCGCTCCCCCCCCCGGCGGCAGGTATGTCCCTCCCCGCCGGCACCGCCAGCATCCCCCTCCCTCCATCCCTCCTTCCCTGCCTCCCTCCCTCCCGCCCGCCCTCCGCCTGCATGGAGAGAGCCACAGAATGGCGGAGCGAGAGAAAGGAGCCGCATCCCCGCCCGCCTCCTCCCCCTTCCTGGGGCTGCACCTCGCCTCGCCCCCCAATTTCAGGTACCGGCCGCCCCCCCCCCCCCGGGACCCCCGCGAGGCTGCCCCTGCCCCCCGCCCCGGGCAGCGCTCCCCATCTGCTGCAGCCCCCCCGCCCCGCCCCGCCGGGCCCCCGTCTCGTCCAGCGCTTCTGCGTCCTCCCCGCACACCCCTTGGGCCCCCCACCCCACACATCCCTTCAGGCCCCCACCCCAGGCACCGCTGAACCCCCACCCCACACATCACTCCAGCCCCCCCATCACTGCTTCAGCCCGCCCACCCCATATGTTGCTTCAGCCCCCCCCAGGCCCACGTTGGCCCTCACCCCATATACTATTTCAGCTCCCACCAGCCCCCTGCTTGGCCCCATGTCCCTCTCCAAACCCCCCAGCCTCCTTACCTGTCTTGTCTCCTCTTCAAACACCTCTTCCTCACGAAAAAAAAGCTTCATGTCTTTCCCCACCCCTAGGAAAGCCTTTTTCTAGCCCTTTCCTAGAAATCCCAGGTGCTGTCTCTTCCTTCCCGCCCCTGTGAAACAGGAACCCCAAGTGAGACGGTGGGAGAGTGCCAGAATTGATCCTCTCGGCAATACCGAGTGCTCCCATCGATTTGGGATGCAGGGGGCTGTCTCTACTCCGAAACGCAGCAAGGCTGCTCGCGGGGACTTCCGATGGCACGAGCCAGGCCAGAGATGGCTGGAGGTGCCAACCGGCGGGGACCAGGGGCTTCGGAGCCTCCAGTGCCTCCCGAGGGCAGCTTTGGGACGGGGATGCGGCTGCGCAGATAAGGGAGCTCTGCCACTGCCCACGGGTGCCGTGCCCGGTGTTGCTTGCTTGCTTGCCTTCTGGGGGAGGCTCGATGCTTCTGGTGGCCGTGCCATCGTCAGCCATTGCTCTCTGCTTGCCTCTGGCACCCAGGGGTGCTGAGGGGGAGCTGGCTGAGAAGGGGGAATCAGTACTGGCTGCTTTGCGTGGTGAGATTTTGGGGAGGGAGAGGAGGGGCTGGTCCACACCTGGGGCCACGGCTGAGCTCGTGCCTACCTCTGGCAGGCCCCAGCCCCTGAGGCATGGGGGCCAGCGGGTCCCTGCGAGGAAGCAGGCAGGTGCAGTCAAGCTACGGTGGTGTTCAGGCAATTTACCCCTGAAGGGCTCCTCTCCTCCCGGAGCCCCTTTGCCAGGTGGCTCCGGGGCTTCGGCAGCCGCCTCCTATTGCAGCACTGCCTGCGAGAGCTGCTGGGAGCTGTTGCAACATGGCTGGGTAAACCCTGCAAATCGAGTGACTAAATGCTGCCTCTGGAAATGTCCACCATGGAGAAAGGGCTTGGCTGGAGGCTGGGGCTGGAGGCTGAGGCACCGAGCAGCTCCAGGCCCACGAGAGGGTTAGGCTCGCCACCCGGCACTGTCCTGGATGCAGCAGCTGTCCCCTGGGCACTCTCCTGCTCCCTAGCAAACAGCTACGGCCCGGGAGGGAGAACGAGGTGCTGCTTCTTGCTGTTCCTCAGACCTTCGGAAAGGGAGCCCAGCACGCTGGCAGCCTGCTCCCGGGAGGAACTGGTGTCTGTGGGGGAGGCTGTGCGGCTGGGTGGAGAGCTGGGGAGTCAGGGCAGGAGCGCGACATCTTCCTCGGGTGCCGAGCTCAGCGTGTGAGATACGAAGTGGAAGGAGATGCCGGTGATGTGTCTGAGCCTGGGGCAGCGTCTGGCAGACCAGAGGCGATGCTGTGGCAGGGAGCGGCGTGCGAGGAGGGAGCCCCGCTTGTGAAACGTTTGCGAGCTGGGTTACGTGGCACAGTTCGGGTTGTGTCTGTCCCAGGTCTGCATCCCCACCGCGGGAGCTCAGCAAGGGGCCATCCCCTGCGGCCAAGCTGGAGCCGGCAACAATGAGCATGGTTTAGGGTGAGGGATCAGCCCACGGCTGGCAGCGAGGTCCCAGGGGAGCCCTGCCCTCAGCCCCAGCTCGCTGCTTGCAGGACGAGGTATTTCAGCTTTTCTGCCTTCTGGTACGTGCGCCTGCTCTTCCAGCTCCCTGAGCGGCAATGTGCTGGCCCAGGCGTTAGGTGATCAAGTGGCTTGAATCGAGAGAGGACTTGGTCCTGGCCAGCAAGCAGCCCGATGGGCTGGGGTCTGAAGCTCTGAAGAGGCCATGAATGGGCATCTGGCAGGTCCTTATTGCCAGTGATGGTTTGGTGTTGTCTGAGAAGAGACGGAAGGAGAAGTATGGTGAGGTGAGCCCTCCTTTAGCCAGGAGGACCTCCAGAGGTGGCTGCTCACCATGACAAGAACGACAGCATTTTAGGAGACAGCAATAAAAAAGTTCTTCTCACCCAGCTTCTCCATTGTCCTTAAGCCTCCCAAAGCCTCGCGGCGGGGGCTGTGCCCCGCTGGGGCTCCTTGGCATCTTTCCCTGGGACACCGTGTCGCAGCTCCTCACCCTGCCACGAAGCTTTGTCAGTGCTTTGGGCCAGGCTTTCCTGTGAGGGACTCTCTGGGGCCTCTCCGGGGCTGGGGGTCCCTCTGCCCAGTATAAGAGGGGCAGGGAGGGCTGGCACAACCAGGGTGCAGCTGGGTGCAAGGCCCCGCAGCACTCGCCGTGCTGCCTGCCCCGCTGCCCTGAGGAGTGCGGCTCTGATGAAGCTGAAACCTGAGGGGTCAGCGACCCATCTCTTCTATCTCCTTCTGGTTTCCCTAATAAGAGCAAAGAGCCTCCACCTTGCTTCTGGGGCAGGAAGGCTCCTAGGGAAGGAAACCCCTAGGGAGTTATTTGCATGGGTGAGGAGAGGGGGGACACACTACCCTGCTCCTCGGGAAGCCCTGTGGGAAATCACAGCCTTTTTCCGTGCTGTTGCCGGGGCCTCGGGAGGGGATGACATCTCTGGGGGAAGGAGACCTCTCCATCTCTTTGTGAGGTTGAAGGAAGCACCTTCAGGCTGAGGCAAAAATCAATCCCAGCTCTACGAGTTGTTTTATGCATCTGCCATCCTCATCTGGAGCCGTCAGAGGAGTCTGTTTGGAGGCGATGAGCTGGGCATCGGGACAGGGCTACCTGTCTTCTTGTGAGAGGAGACGAAAGGGCTGTCTTCTTCTGATGGAGAGAGAGACATCTCGGTTCAAATAAAAGAGCCTCTGTGGCCCTTGCAATGGAAGTTCCCGGGTGTCCTGAGTTTATCAGTTCTCATGCATTCAGCAGGGCTGCCAGCCTCCGGGTGCCTCTTGGCACGTCCTTCAGGAGACCACCCATATAACCTCTGCAGACGCAGGGCTCGCCCACCCTCATGGCTGGGGGGCAACCTCCCACGTACCTGCAACGCCGTGGTGCCCGCCTGCAGCAACACACAGGTGGCACCCGTGCCTCTGCTGCTGCCGCTGAGGAGGGAACGTGGCCAAAATACCCGTGTAGGTCCTGCTCAGACTTTTACTGCCAATGATGGAGCTGAGGGGAGTCAGAGCTGTTTCATTTTGCTGGTATTTTTAGTCTCTTTGAGAAGCAGGAGAGAAAGGCAGGGGTGTTTCCAGCACAGGGAGTGGCGGGGGGGGGGGGGGGGGGGGGATAACAGAGAGCCTTCCTTGTATCTCCTAGGAAGTCCTGGAGCATCCATGTGAGAGGAGAAAAGGGTAGGAGTAATAGGGAGACTGAGATTTCTTTATTCATCGCATTAAGCGAGGACGTTTCAAGCAGATGAGATGCCTCCAGGCAGAGCTGATAGGGAAGATGGAGCCCTGGATACCATTATCGGGTAGCTGAGAGACAATAAACACGGTGTTACAAGCGACATTGGCCAGTGGCATGGCACTGGTGGGGCGAGAGCCAGCGGCAGGTTAGCTCAGCGGAGTGGTCCAGGCCACCCGGTGAGCTGGACTCCTGAGAACATCACCCACTTTAACCCGGCCAGGGCAAAGCCGGGTCCCAAGGATCCGGCAGTGCCGGTCAGGCTGGTGGGAGACGCACCCATCACTCACAGCCCTGGGCTGGGGGCCAAGGAGAGGCCCCAGGGTGGGTGCTGGCCTCAGGGCAGGAGGGCAGTGCTGCAGAGCAGGGTGCGTGCAGCTGGTGGGGAGGGGGATGCCCTGTGCCCATCTTGAAATTGGGGTGGGCACCTCTTTCCCAGAGCTGCTTTGGGGCGAGGGGTGAACAGCTCCGTGGAGGCTCAGGGTCTGCAGCACGCCAGCGAGTGGCTCCGAGAGGCCTGGGCGTGATGGAGGATTATCTGAGGCCACTACGCCAAGAGTTTGTCCTCAGTACCTGGCAGCCCCTCCTGGGAAAGGCCCCTGTTTCCTTCGGCAGCAGAAGAGAGGTGGGAGCCGGCAGAGCAGCTCACCAGGTATTTCTCTGGCCCTTAACAGGGGTTAGAGGTTGGGGAAGCTCAGGGACCGCACTGCCTGTGGCAGGAACGTGGCCGGAGGTTAGGCGGGGGCAGACGGGGAAGAGGCAGCGCTCCCGGCACTGCTCTGCGCTGGCTGGGCTTGCCCCTTGGCGACGGTGCTCCTCTCGCTTCCCGCTGCTCGGGGAACGCGGCCGGCCGCAATACCGGTCTTGCTGTGCTGGAAACGCTCCGGCCTTTGCGTCGGTGAGCCGGCCCCGCTCTACCTGGCGAGAAGCCGGACAAACGCTCCCGTCTCCCGCGGGGAGGGATCCCGTCACTGCGGTGGGGCAGAGAGGGGCAGAGCCCCTCGTCCCCGGCTCGGCCAGCGATGCTGCAAGGGCAGGAGGCGGAGGAGGCCGGGTGGCACGGGCGTCCGTGCCAAGGTAAGCAGATCCGCCGTGCCCGCCCGCTGTGGGTGCTGGGGAGCAGGCCCTGGAGCAGGCCCAGGAGCCGGGCTGGCTGGCAGGCAGGCGGAGGCAGTCAGCATCCCCGGCAGAGTGCAGGGACTTGGCACTGGCTCAGCTGGGGAGGTTATTTTTTTTTTTTTTTTTTTTTTCCCCTGCCCAGGACAGCTGATTCCATCTATTTTTAATGAGCTTCCCCAGGTTGCGCAGTGAGGAGACAGAGCAGCGCCGGCAGCCACAGACTGCGCTGGGGCAGGCAGAGGGGCAGTGGGTGCCCGGGGCTCGGCCATCACCTCCCTCACTCCTTCTCGCCCCGGGCCCGGGGGTCTTCTTTGGGGTGGGAGCGTGTCCCCCAGGGAAGGGGGGTCCTCCTCAATGCAGCTGCCTTTGAAAATGGAGTCGAGCACCGAGGAGGAGAGCTGGCTGGAAGATCAATGGGAGAAATGGTAGGGGACCGGTGGGGCCTCGGGGGGGGGGCTGTCCTGCGGGCATGCAGGGGGACAAGGGGCAGCCCCTCGGTGCATCACCCTTCTCCGCGAGCGATGGCCACAGTACAGGAGGAAACTTGGCACCCAGTCGAGCCCAAAGTTTTCCCGACTGCGCAGGGAGCTGCGTGGCAGCCGGGTGCCGGAGTGGCAAAGGCGCCTGGCCACATCCTGCCAGATCCCGGCATCTGCAGGCAGGGCTGGTGCCGGACGCCTGCGCATCGTCTTCCCGTCCCTGAGAGCGCGGGCAGGGCTGCCTGTCCCCATCCCAGAGTGGGGGGCACTGCCACCCACCCCAGCTACTCCTGCAGAGCTGGGGAGCCCCCGACAGCCCCTCGCCAATGTTGTGCCTCTTGCTGGGACCCCGCAGCGCCCGCTGCGCTCCCGCGCTGTGGCGGGTGGAGGCCCCGAGCATTAGCGGCTGATGGTGTCCCACCCTGGCGACCAGCGTAACCGGAGAAGAAATCAATTTGCGCTTTGAAGGCTCATCATGAGCCTTCTGCTCTGCGTTTCCTCCCTCCCTCCCGTGGGCAGCAGCAGGAGATGGGGGGAGGGGGTCCAGACACCCCACCCTGTGCTGAAGGTTGCGTCCGTGCCCTCCCCAATGCATCTTGCGGGGGCTGCCCCCGTGGGCACAGCTGTTCCCGGCCACCTTCGTGCCAGGGAGCCCACCTCTGGCAGGGTCCTCGGAAACACGGAGTGAAGATGCCGCTTCCCCCATGGGCTTCTCCTGCTCCTTCCCTCCCACCGGGTGTTGCCCCTCCATGGCACTGGCTTGGTGCCACTGCAGGGGGGGAGCCCCAAGGTGTGCGAGTGATGCTTAAAGCGAGAGCGTGAGCTCTGCAGGTCACAAAATACCCTTCTCCTTCCTTCCCCACTGGTGGGGACCAAGCCGGAGAGGGGTGCCAGGCTCGACATGGCACTTCCACCCGAGCGTCTCCTAGCCCAGGGAGCTGGGAGCAAATGGAAACAGCAGCACGCAAAGCGGTGCCTGTGGCCACTGCAGACAAAACCTGGGGAGCTGAGTTGGTTGGCAGAGGAGTTTCGAGCTGGGCTCTTTTATTTACCCCCGTGGTAATGAATAAGCGAGAGGAGCATTGCGGTACCGCCACGGAGAAATGTTTTAATGCACGGAAGCCAGGAGCGCCTTGCCGTCCCCCCAGGGACGCAAGCAAGCACATGAGGAGCCCGCTCATCAGCACGTTTCCAGCCGCTAAAAGGTTATGTCTGTAAACTTTTTGAAGGGGTGTAATGAGTCTGTGGGGCTGACAGCCATAAGGGACCCTTGAGGCCTCGCAGACGGGCTCAACAGCACCAATGGATGCCCGCAGTCACCCCAGGGAGTGATTTTGGCGCAGAGGGAAATCACTGCCCTCTCTTACTGCAGGTACCCGGGCTAGGACATCCCTCGCAGCCACAGTTCAGGGGCTGTTCGTGCCATGGCCAAGGGGTTTGTGGTGCTTGCAAGGTCTGTGGGTCTTGATGTGGTCACCCGCCCTAGCGGGTCCATCCTCCAGCTGTGCCCTGCCAGGCCCCCCCAGCCCTTCCCCTCCCTGTAATCCTGGCCTTTGCCCTGCTGGGTGTCTGTGCCCAGCTGGGACAACCCCGGAGCCTCCCTGGGATGGTGGGAGCTGAACCTCCTGGGAAGGGGCTGGTTGTGCCATCTGTCCTCTCCTCTCCCAACCTGCATGTCCCTGCTGCCTGCGGTTTGGGGCTGGTTTGAGGCACACTCCTCCTGTCTCCCTGCAGCTGTGGACCATGCCAAGCCCAGCTGTTCAGTGGGGACAGACCCATCCCATCCAGAAGGAGCCCCTTTCCCAGGCTTTCTCCCACTCAAGACCAGGAGAGCCTCTCCCGGGGCGGGCAGTGCCACTCTCTGCCCGCAGGCAGCACACCGCCCTGCGCCCTCCTGCCCGCTGCCTGCGCAGTGGGTGACTGCGCCGTCTCCGCTCCCTCCAGGCTTACCCACGACATCAGCCTTGAGGAGTTTGAGGATGAAGACCTCTCCGAGATCACCGACGAGTGTGGAATCAGCCTGCACTGCAAGGAGAGCCTGGCCACCCGGGTAAGCACGATGGGGACGGGACAGGGACAGGGACAGGGATAGGGACAGGGATGGGGATGGGCAGAGTGTGCCGGTGGGGCTGGCAGGATCATCAGCTTCCATGCAGGACCACCAGGTCCCCAGGCCAGCGATGCTTCCTCAACGTGCCCATTGCCACGACCCCAGCCCCCTCTCCTCACCACGGCACAGCATAGACCCTTTCTGAGCCAGCCAAACCCAGGGGACAAAAAAGCATCTCAGAGCCAGTGCCTTTTGGTCCCTACTGTGCTGGAGGAGTTTGAGTTTGTTCCTCAGGGATGAGCCTAAGGGTTTGGGTGTGACTTGCCCTCCATTTGAGAGGGATGGCCAGTGAGCCTCTGGCACCTGATGGGCATCCTTGGGTGAGGACACATGCGAGGTGGCACCAAAGGTCCGGCACGAGCTGCGCCTCCTGCCCCCACGTGCATCCCTGGACCTGGAGGTGCGGCTGGGCTGGCGTGGTGAGACGCCTCCTTTGCTCACCCGAGGCGTTACTTCGGGCTTGCTAGCTGCCTTTAGCGAGAGCCGTCTTCAGGCGTTTCGGAGGCAGGAGACCTGGAGGCTGGAGGCTGGTGAAATAGGGATGGAGGAGGCGGCTCTGACCCCAGCAGGCAGCAAGTGAAACAAAAATGGGAGCTGTGAAGCCTGTGCAGATGCTGCAGGTGGGTCTCCCATCAACCCTGAGCACCCTGGGGTATGCTGTGGAGACTTCAACGGGCTTCATACCACTATTTGAACTGCCTGGGAAGGCCATGAGGGCAGAAATGTGGAGATAAATATTGGATTTGGAAATATGCAGGGATTCTGCATTTTGCCAGTGTGTTTCATGCTAAAGGGATGCAAATGCTGGAGGAGCAACCAAATGGTTTGAGAATTATTTTGTCCCTCAGAAGAAATATTTCCTCTGCAAAGCTGATAGAGACACAGCGAGGAGGAGAAAGGCAGAGGAATTTGTCACAGATTTAAAATTGCAAAGTGAGTTTGTGGTGTTGGGAATCCCTTGTTGCAGGCAGGATGGTACAGACAGACCTCATGCTGGGAGGTGAAGGTGTCCTGCTGTGCTCCCTGGTCTAATTCGGGACATTCCCAGCAGAAATGTGGCTGCTCCCAGAGATGGAGCTGCCGCTCCACGTCTCTGCTCCAGCCGCAGCCTCCTCCCACTCCAGGACGTTTATGGCCAGGGAAGGATGAGTAGCGCCCGGGCTCATGGGCTGTGTATGCCAAAGGAAGGAGAGAGAACGCTGGAGGCAAAAGCAACGGCAAACCCAGTGCTGGGTGTCCATGAGGGCACAGCCGCAGTGAGGGCAGGGCATCGGGAAGATCCTCCTGCCTGTAATAGGCGAGGCAGGCAGGGGCTGTGGGTGCGTTGCTGGATACTTCCCATTAGCTGTCCCAGTTCTCCGCTGCTGGTAGCACCACTGGGCTCTTGGGACAGGATTATTTTTTCTTTATGGAGTGCCAGCCCTTAGCTGAGGTTTGGCTGGGAGGGTAAGGGGTTGGGGGGGGGAACTTGCAGCTCAACTGCTGTAGCTCTTCCTTGAGGGTGAGGAAAAATAGACTGGTTTGCCCATTTAAAACAAAATCATTCTGTCGCATAGTTTACTGAGGGGTTTCTGCATCCCTACACCACGATGCAGAGACGTGACCCTTGGCAGAGGGTTTGCTCGGGCCGCAGCAACGAGCCTCACGCTTTCCCCAGGGACGGCTCGTAGCTGCTTTGCACCAATGCCCACGTGCACTGAGAGTCTGCTGGGGTGAAAGGGGGATGCGAGGCTGCCCCTGGGGAAGCAATAAGCTATTCATAAACACAGCAAAGGAAGAAGCCTACCACGCTCAGAAAAAATGACTACTAAAAATATGACCAAATGGTTTATATGGGACACGGAGGATTGCCTGAGGAGCAGAACCGAAAGTGGCAACAGCAACAGCGGCGAGAGGGGCTTTTCAATCCCAGACATCGAAGGCGAGAGCCAGGGACCTTTCCAACCCGATTGCCATCCAGAGCGATCTCGGGGCGACGGGGTTGCAGGATCTGCCTGACGGAAGCAGCCAGGCCCAGAGGGAGCGTCTTGGCCGGGTCTGCGTGCGGCGCAGGGGCCAGCAAATCAGGAATGACCCGCGGCCGGCACCAGTGAGCTAATGGCATCACGTGGGGACGGCTGGCTTGGCAAGTCAGCCTGACACCGGGGTCAGGGCTGGGGGGCCCCATGCTGATGCCCTGCCTGTGGCGCGCTCCCGGTGCCGGTGCCGCAGAGCACCCGTGGTACGTAGGATGGAGGGTTGGCCCCAGTCGCCTCCGCAGCACCAGACGACTGGCAAAAGCCCGGCAATGGAGCGAGGGATGCGGGGTGAGAGTGAGCTGCTGGTTTGCTGGATCGCACCGGAGCAGAGAGCGACAGGCAAGAGGGAAACACAGGCTCTGGGGAGCATGGTGAGCCATGGGGCTGGGGGCATCCAGCCACTCCGAGCTTCCCGACCTGGCGGCAAGTCTCCGGAGAGATGGGCAGGCGCAGCAACTGCCCCAGCGGAGCGCAGGAAAGCACCGGGAAGGAGCGAGGGGACAAACCCTGCCGGAGGGCTGGGAAGGCGGCTGCTGGACGGGGATGGCCGGTGACCTCGGCGAGGCAGGGGCTCTGGGCAGAGCCACTCGGCGGCAAAGCCCCGTGGCAGGAACAGGCGGCCAGTGTGGAGATCGACACCCAAACAGGGGTGGGATTTAGGGTTTTTTCAGTCCTGGAAAAAACAAAGATGACTTCATCATGGGCTATTTTAGCAGCTTGCCAGAAATAGTGGCTTAGACACACAGAAACTGCGAGGAGGCGTAGACTGATGTTTGTGCAAAAGGGAGCTCTATCCACCGACAAGGACTGCACCTGATGGACAGGAGACCACATACTAAGAATGAGGAGTATTCCCAAACGCGGCTGAAAAAACCCTTAATTTCAACAAGAAGTCCCGGGCGAATGAAAACTGGGAGCGAAGCGAGGGGTGGGCTGAGGAGAGGGCTCAGCGGAGGAGCAGAGCTGCCTGCAGGGCTGTTGAACAGCAGGGCAGGAGGCCGGCTGGGGAGGAGCGGGGGCCGCCGGGGCGAGGGACGCCACCCCCGCCTCGCAAATGGCAGCGGTCGGGCACATTGAGAGGGACGGTTGCAACAGAAACACCAGGCCTTTGCTTTGGGCTTGGCCTTGGTTTGGTGGCTTGGAAATCCGGGGTGATGATCCCTGGTTTCAGCAAGACAGATCCCGGCAAACAGCCTGGCTACGGTTAATAAAGGCTCGGTGCCTCATCTGTATTCCAGGAGCTGTGGAAAATGGTTAATGCAGGAATGAAAAAAAGAAAGGATAAAATAAGAAATACCCTTCTTGGAAATACCTGGAAGCACAAGAGTGAGTGCCTAAAGGAAAAGAGCCGATATAGGGCTATGCTGAGCCTTTGTGGCCTGAACCAGCCATGAAGATACAGCTATGTGGAGAAAAAAAAAAACCACAAACCACTTTGTTTTTCCAGTATGATAAGACTGCTGGAAATGCCAGGCTTCCTCTTGATGTTCACCGTCACTGATCCAGTGTGCCGCTGGCAGCAGCCGCCCCCAGAAGGCCAGCGGGACCCACCGCAAAAGGGGAAGCAGCTGCCGTGAGCCGGCCAACCTGCTGGTCTGGGGACCGGCGGGGAGCCGGCTGCGCGGCACACAGGGAGCGAAGGATACAGCAGTGAGGTGGCTGCTTACTCCAGGCAACTTCTCAAAGGCTGTCCCCTGAAGCTGCCTCTGTGATCCATCGCCAGCGGCAGCTGCGCCAGGCTGGGGGCAGAGAGGCTTCTCCTGGTGCTTTGAAGCCAGGAGCAAAGCAGTTACCGCCGGGTGGTAGGGAGAGGGGCCACAGCTGTCCCCTCTGCTTGGCAAGTCCCCATTGCTTCCCCATGCTGGTAAAATGCTTTTCCCAGCTGAAGGTTTTGTCACTCCTCCTCCGACAGGGAGGCTGCAGGGGTGGGGGAGCTGGGAAGAGCCTTTTGCCTGCTCAACCATAGTGGGTAGGGACCAGGGTCACTCAAGCAACATCTTGTGTATCACCCCACTCCCCTTGCAAAAGCCTTTCATTCCCAGGGAAACGAGCAACATCCATCCCTTCCCGGGGTTGGCAGCAGCCCCCATGCAGGTGGTTCCCCTGGCTAGACCGGTGGGGTCTCGCAATTGCAGCAGGGCTCAAGCTGCTCCGGCCCCCCTGGGGCCCACGGACCACAGCACGTGGACCGTCAGAGACTGGTTACTGGACACTGGGACTTCTTGCCATTGGGACAGCACCATGTGCGTGGGAGGTATCAGCAGCAGGAGCACACCAGCGTCGCCGGGGACAGATCTGTAATGGAGATGCAAGCCTCTCTGTGACTGCATCAGGGTCCCGGTGTGCATCTTGTGTACATCCCATTGCAGGATGTGAGCACTGGTACTGCTCTCCCACACGCCCACAGGCTGAAGAGACTTTGGGAAGTCACCTCACTATCATCACATCTGTGCTGAGGCATGAGCATACTCAGGCTGGCCTCAGGTTACATGATTTTGTTCCTAGAGGGCTCCCGAGGCAGCCTGTTCTGGTGGAGCAGTGTCCTTCCAGTTAGAAAGGCTTCCCAACGTCTAGTCCCTGCCCTCGCTTTGCAGATCCCTGCAGGTCCCACTCCGATGGTAAGGTGATCGGTTGCTGTGTGGTTTCAAAATCACTTTGTTGTGCTACAGTCCATTAATAAGTACCTGCAGTGGCTGTAGTTTCCTCCTAGCTATTGAACCTGGAATGGTGCGTCCCTCCTAGGGCGCGCTTTTCTTCAAAACAGGTACTGTTTTGCTTTTCTGCATCCTTCTGGGACTTTTTCCCTCCTCTGTGAGTTTTCTGAGTGATTGCTACAGCTATGAGATTACTGAGGCAGCATCATTAGCAGTCTAAGTTGAACGTCACCAGCTGACTCGAATACACCTACCTTGGCTAGGTGTAATCTATTTAGTTGGCAATTCTCCCCAGTTCTTTTCGTTTGCCTCTTTTTTCCTTGTTAAAATCCATGTGATTTGCCACACACAACTGGTGGGATCTGCCATGGAAACATGGAACTTCTTGTATGAAGGCTAACGTTAAAAACAAGGGAGTTAAATGTTTAAAGCCTCAAGAGGATGGGTTTTGGTGGCAGTGCTCCTCCAGATGCTCACCCGGTGCCTGCCAGGACTGCAGCAGGGACACCGGGGTGAAATGGCCCCCGTGAGAGGGCTCGTACTGTGCCTGCAGCAGGCAGAGGCCTGCCTGTGCTGGCTTTAGCCCGACAGTTTAGGAGCCGGTAGGAGCGAGAGCTCTTGGAGGGGCTGCCAGAGCTGCTGGGGCTGTTTCTTCTCCCATGGCTGAAGGGGCATCCTCCGTGCAGCCGGAGACATGGATAGCATCAGCTGCAAAAAAAGGCCCTTCTCCACCTCTGCCCGCTGACGAGCTTTCCAGTCACTGCAAACAGCTGATAACACGGGGAATTCAACTCGCTAATGCCAAGTTGCAGCCCTTATTGCTGGCTGCAGCAACCTGTGCATGCGCAAGCTCCGGCTACTGCAAGGAAGGAGGCTTGGGAAGGAAACCGCTGACCTTTAAACATCTGCGGCCGCGGGGGGACATCGGTGCCTCTTCGCCCAGCAACGCAGCCATGAGAGCGTCTGCTCCTCGCAGCCCTCGCGAGCCGTGGTGGCCACCTTGCTCCAAGGGTGCAAAGGGAAAGAGTGGGGCTGCTCCCGGCCGGAGCGCAGCCACTGCCAGCGGGTGGCTGGAAAGCTGATGCCAGGCTGCCGGCTTGGCGGGCATCCCTTCTGCACGGCTCCACATCCTGACATGTGCAAATGCAGGGTGTATGAGAAGAGGCTTGTTCAAGGTGAGGAGGCCAAGGGGGATGCAACTGCTGTCCCCGGCTGCGTAGTGGGCGCCACAGGGAAGAAGGAGCCCGGCTCCTCTCAGAGGTGTGCGATGAAAATTTCAACCCCATAGAAAGAAAAAGTAGCAGTAGTGCAGCACTGGCACCAGTGCCCAATGCGGCGGTGGGTTCTCCATCCGTGAGGATATTCAGGTGTTATGGGTGACCTGCTCTGGGCAGGGGTTGGACCAAACCTCCAACCAAAATCACTGTGTGGTTGTATGAGTCCCAGTTGCCAGGACAGGAACCAAGAAAGCGCACGGTCTGCCTTGGGAGGAAGAGTCACAGAACAGCTCAGGTTGGAAGGGACCTTGAAAGATCGTCTGGTTCAACCTCTTGCGGTAAAGGGAGCCTAGATGAGATTATCTAGCACCCTGTCCAGTTGTGTCTTGAAAACCTGCAGCGATGGGGACTCTACCACGTCCCCGGGGAGGTTGTTTCAGTGAATGATTGTTCTCACTGTAAAAAAATGTCCCTGTTATGTCGAGATGAAGCCTGGGTGTGCACGTTTGTGCACTTTGTGGTGAAAGTGACGGTTCCGTGCAGGCACCGGTCGGGAATGAGGTGATGGGGTGTCCCATCGCCGGGGGGCAGCGAGCAAGGACGGATGCTGCCCCACGCTTGCCTGGGGAGGTGGGGAGGGGGCGCGGGGCTTCCCGGCCTCGGGAATAACATCCCTGCCCCTTTAAAAGGAAGAGGCCTCCGGGTGCCGATGCAGCTGCACCGGCGCCGGCCCCCCCTTCCCCGGCCCCGGCGGGAGGCGCGGCGCGGCGGCTGCTGGCCCGCCCGCCCGCCCTCCCGGTGGCCTGATCGCGGCCGCTAATCCCGGCAGGGCCATGTGAGCCGGCAGGGCGGCGGGGCCCGGGCGGCGGGCGGCGGGGAGGCCAGCCGGCTGCAGGCCGAGATGCTCCAGCTCGACCTCATCGACGCGGCGGGGGACGCGCCGGCCGAGGACCAGACGGCGCCCGAGCCGCTGCAGAAAGACCCCCCGGCCGGGACCACGGATGTCTACAGGCCGAAGAGACCCACAACTCTCAACCTCTTCCCGCAGGTGCCTCGCAGCCAGGTGAGGCCGGGCCGGGGGGGCTCGGGGCGAGCGGGCCGGGGGGGTCCGGGGAGGAGGACGGATGCTCCCGCCGCCGGGAGCTTTTGTCTCGGAGGGATGAAGGGAGGGAGGGATGGATGGATGGATGGATGGCGGAGCTCGGCCGGAGGGATGGCGGGGCTCGGTTCCACTGCCCCTCCCCGCGATGCCCGGCGGGGCGGCCGACCCACGGGGGTCCCTAACCCGCCGCCGCCCCCATCCCCGGGCCGGGCGCGGCGCAGGCTCGATCGCTACTGCAGAGCCGGAGGGAGCGGTCCGCGGGCCCGGGAGACACCGGGCGGGGACACGGGGACGTGCTCACTCCCTGCCGGGCCGCCCCCTCGCACCGCCGAGCCCCTGCAGGCTGTGCCCCCCGCACAGCCCCTGCCCGGGCACCACGCTCGGTGGGAGTGGATGGGGGGGCTTAAGGGCCGGGTGGGTCCTTCTTCCATCCCTGCTGCCGAGGTGGGGACGGAATAGGCCAGGACGGGGCATCAGTGTGGCAGGGCTGAGCTGTGCCCCCAGCAGAGCCCGTGGGGCCTGGCAGAGAGCCGTGGGGCAGGGGCAAGGTGGGAGTGGGGAAGAGACCCCGTGGGGATGAAGCACAAACGAGGCATGGTGGATCGAACGCATGAATGAGCCATCGCAGGACAGGGCACCATGCCATTGGGCTGGTGAGCCCAGGGCCGGCACCACTGGCCAACAGCTGGCTGGGTTCCAGCTGCCCCAGGCTGGATGGTGAGACCGGGTGCCCCGTGCCCAGCGGTGGGGACTCAGCGGCTGCCACTCCTGAGCAGTGTGACCGGCAAAAAAAGCATTAATGTCAGCGCCCTGTGCAAAATTTGAGAGACAGAATGGCGATGCCCAAAATGGTGGCCAGGAGGATGAGGGGGTTCTGTTGTCTCACTTGTGCTCACATTTTGCACAAGGTTTCGGATGATTTTCCCTGAGACTGCCCACCCCACGCAGCCCTGGGGTTGCTGTCATCCCCAGGGCGAGCGGCGTTTCGGTGCCCCGCACACTGACCCTCTGAGCCGCGGCCGGAATCCCTTTGCCCCATCTCTCCTGCAAACTTCACGAACCCATGCAAGGTGCGCGGCGCGCAGGGCTATTTTTGCCACCCTCCCGCGTTCAGCCATGCCTTCTGCCAAGTAGGAGGATTTTCGTCGTGGTGACGTTCAGCCGAGGAGCGTGAAGCGAGAGGCAGGTGTCCCTGTGGGTGACAGATGGGGAGTAGTCGGAGCTGGGTGTCACCAGCCCAGCACCAGCAGCTGATGCCAGCTTTCTGCCTGAGGCCACGGGGAGGAGGAGGAGGAGGAGGAGGAGGAAGGCACAGAGCCAGGATGGGCGCCTGCGGGGCAGCTGGCACTGGGGACAAAGGCAACAGGGCTGGGGAGGCGGGGGGAGCCCCACTGAGCATAATGGACAAGAGGACAGTGGCAGCCTTGTCCCACCCTGCACGGGGACCCTGAGGAGCAAGTGGCACGTGGCAGCCACATCCAGCTGGGGAGATGGGGGACAGCAGGGTCCCCCTTCCTGGGCAGCTGGTCCCAACCAGTGGCCAGGGGTGTCAGCAGGCCTGCGGAGAGGGATTGGGGGGGGAGGGGGGTGGTGCTGATGGTCCCCTCGCCTGTGGGACCACAGGCATGGCCTGAGCTGAGGACATGGGGAACGGGAGGTGGGGGCTTTGCTGCAGCTGGCAGCGGGAGCCCAGAGCCAGCAGGGCTGGGGGCGCAGGGCTGGGGGCGCAGGGCTGGGGCATGGCTGGCCAGGGAGGGCAGCGCTGTCGGTGGCATCTGGTGAGAGGCAGGAGAAGGGCCGGAGGCAGGGTGGCTGTAAGGTGCTTGGGGTGCCTGTTCTGGGCACCTACCTCTAGCCAACGGCAGTTTTTCCTGCTCACATGGGGTGCACTGAGGAGAGGACAGGGTGCAGGGCATCCCTTGGGGATCAGCCTGAGATCTGCCTCCAGCTGTGCCAGACCCTCCTGGACCCTCTTGGCCTGCCCGGCTCCCTCCTCGTGCAGGTGGTCAGAAGAGGGACTGTGGCCGTGCATCCTCTCCTGAATGCCCAGCCAGGGCACCGGGCTGCCCTCCCATGCCTCCAGCCTCCTCGTGCCGGGCAGGGTGCGCACAGGCAGGGCAGCGTGCCACCCTCTGCTCCAGCTTCTTGCAGGGCCAGGAGCTGGCTCGGTGATGTCTCAGTTGCTGCTGGGTTCTCTGTGATCATCATCACGTCATCTGGGCAGGTGGCCCAGAGACCGTGAATGTCTCCAACTTCCCAGAGGGGAAGAAATAGCTGCTGGGACTGGCTAGGTTCATCCTCTAAGACCTTGTGAGCACCTCTCCACCCTGGCTGGGCATTACGGACCCCAGAGCGCCCTGGCTCTGCGGGATGGGTGGGCTCAGTGGGCTCTGCCTGCTGCATTGTTGCCTCCTGTCCTGGTCTGGCCGGCAAGGCTGGCTCATGTGCTGGCCCCCTGGCACTTTGCACGCAGTGGCTGTCGCTGCGGCAGCTCGCCTGGCCCACGTCCCGGCCCATCGTGTCCCTGGGAAAGGCAAGCAGGGACGCGCCGTTATTTGCCTTGGCACCAGAGGGGCTCGCGGAGGCTGCGCTGGGAGGTTGCTGAAGCCCTGTGGTGGGGGTCTCTCCCCTCCCCGCGCAGAAGCAGGGATCTGGCAGCCGCGGTTCAGCAGTGTGCAACATGGTGGAGTTTCAGGGCAAAGGCTTGCTTCATGTTGGTGGAGAAGCAAAGTAAGTACAGGGCAGCTCCTGCACTGCTGGTAATAGCCGCAGGCTGGTGATAAGGCCGTGAGAAAATCCAGGGAGTCCCAGAGGGGCTTAGTACTTGAGCAAAAACTAACGGTGTGGAAAATGCCGCTGCTGCAGCTGGGGGAGAAGCAGCCGGTGCCCCACAGGAGGGGCTGGGGGTGGGCACTCAGGGAGAACTCGGGGGTGGAGGAGAGGATGGTGGCCAGGGCTGCAGCAGGCGGGATGTCACGCCTGCTGAGGCAGGCAGAGAGGACTTGTCCCCCGTCTGCAGGAGGGTCCTCGTTAGAGGGGACCGGGTGGCCTTCGGTCCCTGGGTCTCACAGTGCGGCTGAGCACGTTCCCCTGTGTGCACACACGTGTGCACACGCATGGCCGGCCATCCGGGGCTAGGCAGGCAGGGCTCCCGCAGAAACTCACCCGAGCACGGGCAGCACGAGCAGCCCGATCCTGCCTCGCCTCTCCAGCTGATCAGGATTGACGTCTGCTGGTGGACTCTCTCTCTCTCTCTCTCTGCGTGTGTGTGTGCACGTATAGATATGTATCAATACATATATATGTGTGTGTGTGTATATGTATACCCCTATACACACCCAATATGGATGACACCAGTAGCAGGTGTTAGTCTATCCAGTAGCTGGCTCCCAGCTGGGCAGCAGCACAACCCCTGGCCCTTGGGACGTCCCCCATTTAATAATGTTGAGCAGTTTGAAGGTGGGCAGGGCCAGAGGGGTGGGAGCAAAGCATGCCCGCCCAGCCCAGGCAGGCTCAAGTCTTGAATCTTTGGCTTGGGACCATCCAGCCGTGGGCTCCTGCATCTGAGTTTCCCTGGGGCGGACGAGCGCAGCTATCCAGGCCAGGCCGTCTGCCTCCCGGCTGGCTCCTTGCCCGCCCTGCTTTGGCCACCATGACAGCTCTCGCAGCAGCGGCATGGCAAGATGTGGGGCTGGCAGGGGGTCCCCCTGAGCACTGTGTGGCCCGGCGTGCCCAGGCGAGGGGGGAGCTGAGCGGGGCGCTGCGGACCCATGGAGGGATGGGTGCTGCTGCCGCCGCTGTGCCACGCGCTGTTTACTGTTTGGGCTACAAGGAGGCTTTGTTCTTCTCCTCAGGACACTCTGAATAACAACTCTCTGGGGAAAAAGCACAGTTGGCAGGAGCGGGTGTCCCGGTCGTCGTCCCCTCTGAAAACGGGTGAGTTCTCGGGCTGTTGGCCAGGGGCAGCTCCTTGCACCCTTTCATGGCGCTCAGGAGCAAATCCCCTGCTCAGAGCCTCGGGCAAGTAGTGCCAGAGCAGGAGGCGGGGGAAAATGTCCCAGATGGATAAAAGGCATGTCCAGCTTGGGTCTGGTAGCATCCCCAGCCACCTTCCCCAGCTGGGAGCATCCCCCTCTGCAGGGTTGTCAACGCTGCTCTCCTCCCCCTCCAGGTGAGCAGACCCCTCCCCATGACCACGTTTGCCTGAGTGATGAGGTCAATCACCAAAACAGCACAACCTCCACCAAAGACCGGGGCACGTCCACGGAGAGCCCATGCCGGCGCACCGCGGCCACTCAGATGGCACCCGCCTGTGTCGCCTCATCCCGGCCACCCGAGAAGCACCAGGCCACCAGCCGACCCCCACCACATGGTGCCAGCGTGGTGGTGGTGACGACGAGGGGCCCCGAAGCCCACCGGGACCGCATCCACTACCAGACAGACGTGAGGCTGGAGGCTACAGAGGAGATCTACCTGACACCTGTGCAGAAGAACTCAGACCCTCTGGAGACCGACAAGCCGTTCCTGTCTCAGTCCAGCGAGAACCGCATGTCCATCAGCTCCGACATCGACACCTCTGGCTATTCGGCCCTGGCAGGGAAAACCAACCCCTCCATCAGCGAGGAGGACGAGGTGCTGGACTACATGTCCTCCCCTGACAAGACAAACCTGCCCAGGGCCTCTTGTGGTGGTGGGAGTGGTGGCTCCCGGCTGGGGCACAACCTTCAGAGAGCGTCGGTGAGTTCGGACACCAGTGCCCTCTCCTATGACTCGGTCAAGTACACACTGGTGGTGGACGAGAACGTGCAGCTGGAGCTGGTCAGCCTCAAGCAGTGCTACTCGGGCTACAGTGACGAGAGCGACTCAGCCACAGTCTACGACAACTGCGTCTCCTCGCCCTATGAGTCAGCCATCGGCGAGGAGTACGAGGAGGATGCACTGAAGCGCGACTCGGTCTGCCTATCTGAGGACTCCACCCCCGAGGCAGACATCCACTTCTCCAAGAAGTTCCTCAACGTCTTCATGAGCGGCCGGGCGCGCTCCTCCAGTGAGTGCTGGGCACTGGGGCTGGTGGCATGCCCCGGCAGGCAGGGCTTCCCGCAGCATGGCCAGTCCCACGGTGCTGGTGACACTGGCTGTCACAGCTGCGCGGGTTGGTCCAGGGAGGTCGCGGTCCCAGTGGGGACCATTGGGCACCAGTGCAGCAGCTCTAGCCATGCCTTCCTCTCCTGTGGCACCGCGCGGCTTCATCTCGGCCGAGCCATCCCCCAGGAGCCTCAGCAGCCTGCCTGGCCCATGTCCTTCCCTCAGCTGTGGTGCTGACCCCTCAACGCTGAGACGTCCCCCTCTGCCTTCGTCCCCAGGTGCCGAGTCCTTCGGGTTGTTCTCCTGTGTGATCAACGGGGAGGAGCAGGAGCAGACCCACCGCGCTGTCTTTAGGTGAGCTTGCGGGTGCGAGTGGTGCCTCGAGCCTCTCGCAGGGGAAAGCTGGTGCTGCCCTCCCACCACGGCAGGGCCAGCCCAAACCGTAGTGTTTCCAACCTTTGGGAAGCCCTGGGGACCAAACCACTGCCCATAGCTCATCCCCTGCCCAGGGGCAACATCTGCCTAGGCTGCTACAGGGGCGAGACCTCTGAGGGCAGCCGGGAGCTCTCTGGGGAGCAGCATGGGTGATGCAATAGGGGTACCCCTGCCGTAGGTGCCTGGATGCTACCGCCTTTTGAGCCTAAACATGCTGAGATGCTTTATTCGGCATCTCGGGTCCCCATGGCTAATCACACCTGCCAGGGCGCTGCCTGCCTGGGTGGGTGGCGGGTTTTGCGTTGCCCCCCGCAGCAGTGTGCTGGTGAGAAGGCCACCAGCGCTGCTGGCCGGCTAGGTGCTAGTGCCTCGCTGCCCAGGTTTGTGCCTCGCCACGCGGATGAGCTGGAGCTGGAGGTGGATGATCCTTTGCTGGTGGAGGTGCAGGCAGAAGATTATTGGTACGAAGCATACAACATGCGGACGGGCGACCGGGGCATTTTTCCTGCCTACTACGCTATCGAAGTCACCAAGGACCCAGACCACGTAACAGGTACCAAGCCTCTGCGCGCAGCCTGCTGATGTCCCCCATGTTGTGTCCACCTCCTCTCTGCTGAGCAGAGCCTGGTGCTGAGCTGGGGGATGGAGGGAGGACCAAGCTGGGCACCTGGCAGGGAGCAATGGGCAGCTTCTGGTGCAATGCTGGGAGCTGGTGCTGCAGGAAGCCTTCCCTGGGCAGGGAAACATGCAGGGGTGGGAATATGGAGCGGGCCAGTGGATCTCAGCCACATTCCCGGTAATCGGAGATGATCCCCACTGTGTGCTCTCTCTTCCAGCTCTGGCCAAGAGCAGCGACTGGGTGGACCAGTTTCGGGTGAAGTTCCTCGGCTCGGTGCAGGTTCCCTATCACAAGGGCAACGACGTGCTGTGCGCAGCCATGCAGAAGGTAGTGTCCCACCCCATCCCTGGGAGCAGGAATGCCTGCTCCTCCTGGCAGCAGGGCAGAGCTTCAGTGGGGAAGGGAAGAGAAGGGAAAGGGTGAGTCATCATCACTGCTCACAAGTGCCAGGGCTTTGTCTCTCTGTCTTCCCTCTCCCCAGATTGCCACCACACGCCGCCTCACTGTGCACTTTAACCCACCCTCCAGCTGCGTCCTGGAGATCAGCGTGCGTGGGGTCAAGATTGCTGTGAAAGCCGATGACTCCAAGGAGCACAGCAAGGTAGTGACCCGCTCCCCGCTCATCTCGTCCCTTCCCCGGCTGCTTGCTCGTGCCCCCTGTGCTACAGATCATGTTTGCATATGAAAATGGAGGATCTCCACCTATCTAAGGGTGTGAGAAACACCATCAGTGGGGTTGTAGGCACCCATGCCTCACAGGATCCCAGCTTTGGGCCATACCACCAGCTGATGCCCTCGCAGCTGCCAAGCACATCACTGTGCTGGGATGCTGCAAGCTGAGCTGCACTGGTAATCTGCCAGCTGCTCCTAAACCTTTCTGCTACTATTTTGAGTGGTGTCCTCCAGATCTGCCCTGTAATCTCTTTAGCTGGCTATGGCAGGCTGCTGATTAGCGATCTGCATAAGTAGCCTAGCAAAGCACGGTGAGATGCTGGGCAGAGGCAAGCGAGGGCTTTGCAGCAAGCCTTTGGGAAACCTCCCCTGCAGCTGTGGGGTAGGAGTAGTTCCTGGCTGTGGATGCTGTGGCAGGGAGCTGGGCTGGGGTTTCTACAAGTCTTACCTGTATCTAGAGGATGCTATATCAACTCCCAGGGGCCAGAGACGGGCTGCCCCGCAGGGTGGTGGGGAGGAAAGCTTTGACAGTTCCTCTCTTTGTCCCCTAGGTAAACAAGTGTAGCCATTTTTTCCAGCTGAAGAACATTTCCTTTTGCGGGTACCATCCAAAGAACAACAAGTGAGTAGTGGGGAGATGGGGGGGCAGCTCTCAACACCAGCAGCTTTGCTGCCTTCCTGCTCCCTGAGGGCAGCACGGCTGGGGAGGGAGGGAGGAAGGGAAGGAGAGGCTTCCCAGCACCCCAGTCCCAAGCGCTCCCCTTCCCCCGTGACCCCAGCGCTGCAGCTTCATGCAAAAGCAGCCTTTGGATGGGAATTACATTCCAGCTCTGGGCATGGGCTGTGGCAGCTGGTGGCCACTGGGGTTTGAGGGGGGTGCAGGTCCCAAACCCCTGTGCTCAGGGGTGGGTACACCTTGGGGAGTCCTGGGGTACCTGTGTCTGCTTCTGTGCTGGTCCAGTCACACCCACTGTCTTTGCCCTCAGATATTTTGGGCTCATCACCAAGCACCCTGCTGACCACAGATTTGCCTGTCATGTCTTTGTCTCAGAGGAGTCCACGAAGCCACTGGCAGAATCCGTAGGGTGAGTCCTGGCTGGGCAGGGAGGGCTTGCTCCCAAAATGCAGGAGGAACAAGGCAGCCAGGCTGAATCTTGCCATCTCCCCATACATGTGGGGCTTGGACCTGGCCCCAGGCTGGCACCTCTTCCCTCAAGTGAGAGGCTTGGGGCAAGAGCCAGGGCTGCCAGGGCTATGGGCAGCATATTCCTGACAGCACTGGAACAAATCCCAGTGCAAGGATTTGCAGGCAGATGGCTGAAAGTCATGCGCTGTGCAGGGGATTGCAGTAAGGATGGAGACCCTGCAGCTCTGATGGCAGCTCTGGGTGCTAACGCAAGAGGGGCCAGGGGCTGGGGGCAGGAGGGTCAAACTGCCAGCAGGGCAGGGAGCGAGGGCGAGAAGGGAAGCAGGGCTCTGTAAATGCCCCACGGGGAGAACGCTGCTTAGCTTTGCCTGGTGCTGTGTTGCAGGAGAGCTTTTCAGCAATTCTACAAGGAGTATGTGGAGTACACATGCCCCACGGAGGACATCTACCTGGAGTAGGGGCTGGCACAGGCACCTCCTGCACAGCCAGGGCTGCAGTCTCGCCCCTTCCCCGTGTCGTGCATGGACAAGAGCTGCTTTGAGCCTGGAGGAGGAGCGGGCCCGGGGCAGGGCTCCCCAGGGCACGGAGTGCTGCCTCTTATTGTGACTCCCCTTCCTCGGGCTGGGGGGGACGGGAGGGGGGAGGGCTGGACAAATTGTGTTTATTGTACAAAATACTTAGTTTATTCTATTGGAGAAGCACTCGCTGGGTGCCCTGCCTGTGAGCAGTGGAGGGGTGGGCAGCAGCATGCTCGGGCTCTTTCCTGCTGCAGGCTGGGGTGACGGCATCTCCTCCTTGTGACCATGGCCCAGCTTCCCGTCACATCCCTCTGGGGTGACTTTTAATGCAGTGGCAGAGTCGGACTCTCACAGTCTGAAGACACAGCAGCTACAGCAAACAAGACCCACATGCTGGCTCCTGCCTGGGAGCTGGGCTTGCCCCGAGTGGGCATCGCCTCCCTGCCAGGCCCTGGGGACAAGGCTGCTGGGCAGGGATGACAGAGGGACCCCCCAGTATCTCCTGTGCCAGAGCCAGCACCAGGATGAGCTGAGACAGCTCACCCCTGCAGCTGCTCCCGTCCCTCCCCTCTTGCAACCGTGCCCTGGGGAGAGAGACAAATCCCCCCATACCTCCCTGCAGTAACTACACCTTCGGGAGGGGAGCCTTTCTCTGCCCCTTTCCCCCTCTCCCCCCAGCTGCAGGTGGCTGAGGCAGTGGCAGGGCTGGGCCACCCCAGGGCGGTGGGGCGCAGCCCCGGCACAGAGCTGGGTACCTGCCAGAAGCGGGGCAGGGAAGGGCTAAAGCCTGCAGGGAGCTGTGCAAAGCACCAGGACGGTAGAAGAGCTCTCCCGGTCCCTGCAGCCAGCAATCTCTGTGCTTCAGCTGGATCTGCTGTGATGGCAACAACTATTAAATATGATGGTTCATGGAACGGGGCTGCTGTGCTGTTTGTGTCCCACGGCACTGGGTTTGGGCCCTGGCTCGTTCCTTCCCTTGGGACCCCAACAGGAGCTTCTCAGGTTTGGTCCGAGAGCCCCGGTTGCAATCCCTAGAGGCCAGAGATCATCACATGATGATCAGAAGGGACCTCTGGAGGTCATTTGCTCCAGTCCCCACCCAAAGCAGGGCTTACCCTTACCCCCCCCCCCGCCCAATTCCTACACCCCACACCTACGCTGTCCTGCAACAGTGGAGGGCAGGTGAGGGGGGGGTCCCCAACACCAGGCTGTGGTGGGCACACTGGCTCACAGGCGGGCATCGTAGTAGTACTCCAGCAAGTCAAGCTCGTCGCGCTTGCTTTTTCCAGCTCTGTGCAGCCCCACCGGCCGCTCCCGGGTCTCCTGGGTCCTGAAGTGAGGCTGCTTGGGTTTGATGCCGTAATCTGCAGGTAGACCAGAGAGGCTGGGCTCAGCCCTGGGCTGCTCATGAGGCTGGGGACAACCACCTGCCTGGAGGGGTGAGTGTATGGAAAGGGGGTTCGGAGGGGCGAGGAGAGCGCTGTACCGTCCACCAGGCCAAAGTGCTGTTGTGGAAGCTCCAGGGGAGCAGAGAAGTCCTCAGGGATCACGTAGCTGACCCTGCGGAGGAAAATCGGGCAGGAGTGAGCCGAGACCCTCTGGTGCCCAGCCATGCTGGCACAAGAGCTACCACACCCTGCTCGTCTTCACCCAGCCCAGCCGGCTCCCAGAGGCTTGGTGCCACGAGTGCCAGCCCAGGCCCGGGGCCAGGAGCCCCTGGGGTACCTCTGCAGGTACCAGGGCAGGGAGGAGGAGGACGAGGAGGATGAGGGGGGAAGCGCTATCACCTCTGGTGCAGGGGCCGCGGGAGGGCAGCCCCCAGCAGCAGGGCGAGCAGCAGGAGCCAGCACCGCATGGCGCGTCCTGACACCGGCTCCGCAGCGAGGTCACAGAGGAGCCGCCTCGGTGGCCCTGGGACACCGGCTGCGTGGGGCAGGAGGCAGGCCCCCACCCAGGCGCTGCTGCCTACCCCTCCCAGTACCTGAGCTTCTGGTCCTGGGCTGCCCAGGCCTGCCAGCTGCTCACAGCCCTCCCTGCGCTGGTTCACGTCCCTCCTGTGCAGTCACATCTCCAGGGCTGTTTCCCTGTCCCTCACCACCACCCTTTGCCTCCCTCTCATTCCCTCCAAAAGCAAACCCCTTCATCTCAGTACCTCCCTGTCCCCAGGAGTGACCCCCCCAACACTTTCCAGACTTTGCAGTCTTCAGCATCTTCCTCTGCTAAAAGCCCAAATGCAGGGAGCACAGTCCCTCACTCACGGCTTTTCCACAGGGCGTTGCTGCCAGCCGGGTGGCAACACAGACCCCACACACTGCCAAAGCCCTGTGGTCCCCAACGGCCATGGCCCATTAGGGGTGTGCGTGGGGCTACATCCCCTCTTTCAGGTGCTGAGGCAAGAAGGCCGCGAGCCCTGCAGCCCCAGAGACCCTCAAGGATGGTTCAGGGAGGAATGTTCCTGTCACCCACTTGAGGCCAACGCACCTGGCAGTTTCCAGCTCCCAGGCTCTGCCCAGGGCCACCAGCTGGCTACCCCTTTGTCCTGGCCAAGGGAGCCTCCACAGCAGCCCACTGAGCACACCGATGCCTCAAGTGTCCCCCGGTTAGCAGAGCAGATAGAAAAAGATGGCCATGGCTGTCCAGGCCTCTCCTGGGCCCTTTAAGTGTGGTACAGCAGTATTTACTGAATTAATCTCTTCATTTCTCCTCTTCTCTGCCCTTGGCCAAGGCCCCGAGCGCCGGCTGGCAGCCATTCTGCAAACCCTTTTAGCACACACTAGGTGCTAGGGAAGCAGCCTGAAAACTGCAGCTCTCCCTGCCCCCAGGGGAACCCCAGGAAACCGGGGATGGAACCAGGCACCGTGAGTTACAGAGGCTACAGTCATCAGCTGAGCAACCTGACGTAGGCCAGAGCAAAAGGCTTCTAAGGGGCCGCGTATCCCAGGGCAGACGACTGCAAAAGCTGCTCTTTCTGATGGAGACCTGCTGGTAACCAGCTACAAGGGGAGCCCACGCAAACAGGGGAAGAGAGGTCCTTCAGCTCGGTTCTTTCTGTTCAGTCAGTTTATTTGACAGACAAGCCCGCTCCAAGCAGATCGGCCAGGCATGGCCAACACAAGCAGGCCGCAGGTCAATCTCGGCGCCACGAGGTGGGAGACAATGCTCTCCAAAAAACACTACGCTGCCCGGCTTTATTATAGTGCAGCCGTACAAAAGGAGAAAAATCAAATGCTTAAAAAAACCAGAGGTTGTCCCATCACCAGCACTGCAGCCACAGAAAGGTCCAGAGAAAGACGTGACCAGGGTCTCTCCGCACACGTAGCATCCATCATTCACAGTTCGATCTGTTAAAAAAAATTACATACACCCCCCTCCTCACTCTGCAGAATGGGAGCTTCTCATTGAGGGTTTAACTGAAAAATAGACATTATCAACATCCCCCCCCAGCCTGCTTGCCCTCCTTAGAAAATGTCCAGCCATGATCTTAGCAGAGAATAATCATCTTCTTCTCATCAACCCCAGTTATAGAAATAGATTTTCTGCCAAGCAGGCAAGTAATCCATCAGCGGCCCTGAAACAAGAGAACAGAGGGATCACGCACATAGAAAGGCAAGAATTTGAAGCTGTAGGTATGCGGGGTACATCCCCCCTTCTCGTTATGATACCGAACAATCCCAAATCTCCGGTTATACAAGTCACATGAGCCCAAGAATAGAACAGTTACTTTTGCCAAGATAGGAGACAACTTTGGGACACGGTGGCAGAGATTAGAGCAGGACCAAGCTGGGTGTGAGACGTGGTCAGCACGGCCATGGTATGGGACACCACTCCCTCAGAGCTGACACATCCAAGCTCCAGTGGGAAGGGGGTTCTACAATGTGCAAGGGGAAAATCCGCGTGCAGCGAGTCAGGAGGACACTGCTGTGGCACAGCAAAGAGGGAAGACAACTCAGCAATAAGGAGCAGGTGCAGACACAGAAGCCACTGCTGTAGAGTGAAAATGCTTATGTAGCACACGGCTTAATGCAGGCTCCAAAGCCTCTCCAAAATCACTAGCTGGAGGAAGCGGCTCCTGAGCTAGCCAGCTTTGTGACCTCCCCAAAGAAAGGACAATCCCACGATGCCAGGCTGATCTAATGCCACATCATTGCCATGAATCACTCCACAAAAGGCTTCACATCAGCAGGGAAGAGGGGGAGGCGGAATTCTGGCCCATAACAAAGAGATCCTCTGGTGAAGGACTAGGATAAGACAGACCTGGTTCATCCCTTTGGTTTACAATTGGCTCCTGGCTGGGTCAATACCTCTAGGCACCTGTTTACCCCTCATGTCTGCATGGCAGACTGGGGATCAAGGAAAGCGTTCAAAAACAGGGGCTGCAAAGCAGGGCTCCGGTGCACCAGCTGAGGTGCAGAAGGAGCCCAGGAGAACAGGCCAAGGTGGCAGAGACCGAGCTCTGCAGCCTGGGGGGGCACAGGGAGGTTTGCCACTGTGGTCAAGCACAGGTCCCCAATAGCCAGGAAGCAATTCATCCTTTCCTGTTCCAGTTTAAAACAACACAAGCATCAACACAGGGTGCACCGGTGCTAACCACTCTAGGAACTTCCCAATTCCTTCCTCAGGTTGGAAACCAATTGACAAATGTTCTGCTCAACTCTCCTGATTTTTCTCCACCCAACAGAAACGGGGATATAGCAGCGGGGCCCACTTACGTGTGACAAAGCCAACTCCGGGCACGTAATCAGCCAGCAAGCGCAGGAGGAGGAGGATCCTGCCCCTAGGAAGGGAGAGAGTATGAACGAGTCCAGCAGGACACCTCCTGCCCCAGCTGTTGAATGCATGAACAGCAATGGCAGCTGTTACACAAGGGCTCAAGATTAACCTGGTCACAGGCACCCAGACCTCTTCACATCTACTCACCCAGTCCCCTGACGCTATTTCTGTTAAAAGGGAAATTTTCAGCAAAAGCCCAGCAGGGGCCTCTTACTCTGAATATCGGTCATAGAAAGGAGATCGCAGTAGGTAGTACAGCAGTAGGATGGTTCGTCGCCTCAGCTCCGCTCGCTCTCGCCTGTTTAGGTCTTTCAGATCACTCAGCAAGCTCAGACTGGAAGGAGAAGGGCAGAGAGCTAACTCACGGCAACAGCAGCCAGCAGGGAAAAGAAAGTGGGTTTCTAAATGCCCTCTGTTCTCAGCTCCATGCAGAGCAGGCTGCACCAGCTCAGAACAGAGAGCACTGTAAGTGTTGCAGAAGATACCTAAACGTGTCAATCTCCCAGCTAAAGACCAGCCCCTGTGCATACTTCTCTCAGTAGGGCCTGCCCAGGATTGGGGAACAGGGGAAAGTGCGATGCTCAGCCACCACCACCCTCAAGCACCCGCAAAGACTCTTCCTCAGACTGACCTCGATATGTCCAGGACGGCTGAGAGGAGCCAGGGTTTCCACGATCTCTGGCCCCACACTCCTAAACTCAATACTAGGAACACACAGTCAAGGAACAGAAAGAATAAGAGATGCCTAACAAGAGGCACGCAGACAAGCAATCCCTTGGGTACCAGCACAGCTCTGACAAGCCCAGGAGAACACACTCTAAGGCAGTACTGGGGGGGCCCAGGGAAGGGGCTGGAGGACTTGTGCCCACAACTCCAGCGGCTGAGGCTCAAGGCGTAAGAGAAGGGAGGAGTCCCGAGGCCGCTGCCTAAGCAGAGCAGCGGCAGGGAGAGAGGAGCCCGGCGTGGCACGGCCCTGCACCAGGGCCGAGCCCGCAGCACCCTCTGCCGGCACCCGGGGTACAGCGAGCGCCCTCAGCCAGGGCAGGATACGGTGGAGCAGAGGGCGGGTGATGTAGATGGATTCTGCGATGGTTTCTTGGAGACCCAGAGGGGTGGGAGGCTGGTTCATCTCCTCCGCTCTTCGGCTCTGCGACTCCTCCCTCTGCTGGGGGGACCCCCAGTGCCGGGACTGCAGGGATGGGGCTGAAACAAGCAGATCAGGCCACTAACACAAACAAAACCTTCCTATCCTGCTGCCCTGCACCATCACCCCACTGCTTTCTGCACCGTGAAGGTGTCAAAGGCGAAAGCTTGAAGCAACTGCTGCAGCTGACCAGCACCCTCGGAGCTTGCCTCCAGAGGGGACAGAGCAGGGAGAGATACTCGTAAGCTCCACGCTCCTCAAAGCATAACCACGCTGAAGGGTTGTCTCCGTTGCACAGCTCACTTGGGAAAATACAATTTAAGTGCTAGCCTTGCAGAACATGCCTGAAGCCCCATTGCTTTGACAGCCCCTCCACCCACAGGGCCCAGTGACTAGCAGGATAAGCCCCAGTACAAGATTCTGCTCTTTATTGCCCACACCGAGGTTATACATAAAGGGCACAGAGCAGAAACAGCTCAGGCAAGGACAGAAAATGGGCTCAGCTACTTACTGCTCTGGAGAGAGCGCACAACACGGCTGGAACGCCTGCCAACATAGGTCTGATCCTTCCCTGAGGAGTTGTCTTCCATGTCTGCAGGAGAAAACAGCCACAGGGGTCAGGCTCCGAAGGAACACACCTCACTCCAGAGCTGGCAGGACCCTTCCCTACATTGCCATCAAGAAGACCAGACTGAAAGTCTGATCTAGCGCAAACCCGACCATCCTGAAGGGGCTAACACTAGGCAGAGCTGTCAGAGGGTGAAAAGGTAAATCTGCCTGACATTGCCCAGGCCTAGGCTCTCTTTCCTCACCATCAGATCGGGGGACACAGCTCGACTCATAGTTCAGCCAGTGGTTCCAGGCTTAGACTCCTCCACCTCCTCCTTCCCCACTGCAGGACAACCCTGCCACTAAGCTAACCCGTGCTCTGCACAGGGTAGAAAGTGCAACACAGCTCGGCTTTGCGTACTGAAGCCTTACCGTTCCCTGTGCCGCCCAAGCTGCTGCTGCGATGAGTAATTCCTAGCGGGACAAGACATGTGGCCCAGCAAGGCACCAAGCAAAGATGACAGCACCGTGGGCTCACCTTGGGGGTGGAGAGGCTGCTGCTGCTGCTCCCTGTTCAGCGGCACGATGGGAGGAGACGTCTGGATGCCGGCTTTGTACCACAGCAGGAGCAGGAGACGAAGGATGGCTCTATGGGCAGACACATGGAAGCCTTCAATACCAGGCTACGGAGCTGGGTTCCTGTTGCGCTGGAAAGGCAGCTTCCACAGAAGAGGGAAACACTCAAGTCTGCTCAGGGCAACTAGCAAGGCAAGAGGGGTAAGTGCCCCCTTCTGTGGCACAGTATCCAGCACACCATGGGGCTCCTAATTCCCCCAGCCTCAGGACCGGCAGCTCAGTCCTGCTTGGGCTTTTTCTTGGGGTACTGCCGAGCCCCCTCCAGATCCCCCTTCCGAGCACACGCTGCCCCTTCCCCTCTGCCCGCAGCACTTACTTAGCCAGCTGGATGAGGACAATGATGGTCCACCGGCCCATCTCCCCCCACACCCTTGCTGTCCCCATCTCTGCAAAGACCTCCACGCATTCTAGCACGCTCAGCCAGGTCAGCAGCTTCTCCTGGGGCAGCGACTGCAAACACAGAGGGAAGGAGGGGGACAGGATGCAGGTTCTGCTTGCGAGTTAAACTGGGCAGAAGCACAGCCCAAACCCACACAGCGAGCAGGCTTGCAACAGAAGAGGACTGTCTGGAAAAAAAAACACCCTCCTCCTCATTCCCCGAAGGGTCTAACAAGTACTGCGAGTCAGCCTGGGGCCCTTGCAAGAGAGACATAGAAGCAAGGTGTTTATGTTTGTTTTGCTTAATAGCATATGCAAAGGAAGAGTCTGAGGGATGGAATCAGAGCTTCAGTGCTCCAGAGCCACTGCTCTGGAAACAGCAATGGTTATTCAGCAACACCTTTGCCTATCTCAAGTTCTGAGCTTCTCAAAAACCAGTGGAGCTCCTGATGCAAGTCAGGGCCTGATTTCTGTGGTCCGGGGAGTGCTCTGGCCACTGCTCCAAGCCAGGAGCTAGGGGGCAGGGCTGCTGTTTACTTGCATTCAGAGGTTGCTTGTGGCCTCTACATACCTGATAGCAAAGAGGAGCCACAGCACAGACCTGTTAGTTTCTACAGACACTCCCTGAAAGCTTCTGCAAGGAAGAAAGCCTGTGTCCCAAATCCTCCTCCCACACACTCCAGCCTTACCACGGGCAGGCTCCGCTGCAGCTCCTTTCGGAGGATCCAGTCGTTTAATAGCACTAGGAGGTTGGAGGCAGAGTACACTAGAAGAGACCAAGAACGCCGCAGTTACGGGATGCACGGAAAGCAAACCAAACAGGGACTGCTGCCTCTTCCCCCGGGAGGGGATGAGGGAAGAAGGGCAGCAAGACATGCGGATTCCTCCCATAAGCTGCCGGAGGATGCAGCCAGGCATCAAGAAAACCAGGGCTCCGGGGAATGGCCCCGCACGCACCCGCGCGAAGGCACGCCACCAGCCCCGCAGCCGGCGGGTGCCGGGCTGCCCCGGCCGCGGCGCCCCACGCCCCCCCGGCCCCCCGCCGCCCACCTACCCAGCTCCGACAGCGCGTGGGAGTCCGAGAAGCGACCTGCGAAGGGAGAAGAGCGGCTACCAGCCAGCGTCGAGCGCGGGGGGACGCCCCCGCTCCCCGCTGGGCCCCAGCCCCCCGCACCCCCGGGACAGGTGCCGGAGCGGGGCCCGGCCCAGGCCCCGGCGGGAGGGACGAGGGCCCAGCCGCCCCCCTCCCGCACCTGGCAGCAGGTAGGAGAGGCCCCGCACGGTGCCCTCCAGCTGGGCCGTGGCGGCCGGGTGCCGCCTCACGTACTCCTGGTAGCGCTGGCACAGCAGGCGCAGCCGCGCCACCGGGCCGCCGCCACCGCGGGCAAGGACCGGGGCCGCCGCCGCCGCCGCCGCCGCCGCCATGGCTCCCGCGGCCGCGCGCTTCCGGGGGCCGCCACCGCGCCTGCGCACACCCGCCCAGCCCAGCCCAGCCCAGCCGAGCGCCGAGCGGCCGATGGGTGGTGGGGCGGGGGTTTAAAGGAGCGGGAGCGGCGGTGGCTGAACAGGTACGGGGCTGGCGGGGGGCTGGGGTTACCGGCCTTTGTGGGGCCTGAGAGGGGGGCCTGCGTGGGGCCGGGAGGACCTGTATGGGGCTGGAGTCTCGGTCTGAGAGGGGCCGGGGGTGTCGGTGTCCCGAGGGGGGACGCGGTTGCCGCAGGGTGAGGAGCCGGGGTACGGGTCAGTTTTGGGGGGAGCAGGAGGGAGGCGTTCCTCGGGCGCTGCAGCGGGGCGGGGGTCGGCCCACGCGTGGCTCTGGCGCTCCGTGGGCCTGGGAGCCGGGCAGCGCCGTGCCCGGGGCGGCTGCGGCCGCTGGCGGCGGTGTGGCGAGTGCTGGCCGCCCCCCGGGGAGCTGGCGTGGGGTTGCTCGGGGGAGCCGCTGGGGCTGATGGCGGCACCGGTAAAAAGTTCCCGGTGGCGTTGGGGAGCGAGCGTGGGTTTCTGGAGTGGCGTCTGCCCCACCTTCACCCGGCGGGGACCGACGTGCAGGAGCTCCTGTCCCAGCCGGGAGGGCCTGTGCCCCCCTTGGGGGGGCGGCGGGGTGCTCTGATGGACACGCAGGGACCGTGTTTGGCTCCCTCATGGCGGGCACCGGGGAGCCATCTCTTTGCACCTGACGAGGGCTTTATTTTGGGACGCGTAAGGTGCGACCGTGCGGGCAGGGGCAGCCCCCGCTCTTTTCAAAGGCTGAATCGTGCGTGCCGGGGTGCGGGGCAGGAGGAGGTGCTGCCCCCAGGGGCTGCGAGCTGCGGGGGGGCCCTGGGGCCGGGGCCTGCCAACCTCGCGTTCCTCTCGCGTCCTGCGTGGCAGCGTCTCCCCCCCGCCGGGGGTCGGGGCGGTTAGAGGAGGCCTCGGAGGGGAGGGAAGGAGGGAGCGCTGAGGGGAGCAGAGGTGCAGGAGGGACGTGGTCAGGGCCGCGCTGTCAGCGCTTCCCGGCTCTTTCCCGGCGCCGGTACAGACTTGCACAGCCACAGCCACGCTCTAGTCTTTGCTGCACTCAAGCACTAACCCCCATTTCACAGGCGGGAGGCAGAGGCGCGGGACCCGTCCGGCTGCAGCCTGTTGCAGAAGAGGGCTCGATCCTGCGCTTGGTCCCGCAGACCCTCCCCGCCGCGCCGAGCGGTGCTGGGCTGCGCAGGCTGTGCTCCAGCTCTGCCTCCCGCTCAGCCGGGGAGCGTCACCCTGCGCGGAGGCTGCCTGGCCGTCCCCTCCCCGCTGCACGCTGCTCCCCTGAGCTGGGCCTGGCCCTCGGCGCACCTTGCGGTGCAAAGATCGGCGGCGGCGCACGTGGATACGGCTGCGCGCCTCCCTGCTGAACCTTTGAGGGTGCGCAGCGTGGGTGAGGAGGGTGTTTTGTGGCCTCTCGCAGGTCTCCCAAGTGCAAACAGCGCTCTGCCAAGCTGCCCCTCCTTCCTCCTGTCCAGTTACCTCCACACAATGGATGCAGTGTGTGCCTGCAGCTTCCCCTGCAAGAATTACAGTTGCATGGGCAGGCACTTTATCCTTTCTGATCTCTCCTCTTCTCCCCCCTTCCTCTGAGGGTTTGTTTTCCAGCAGGCTGAGTTCGAAAAGGGCATGAGATACTGCTGGCAAACAGTCTGGCGCCAAACAAACCTCTTTAGTCAGAATCACATGGATTAGACCCAACTTTCCATTCACATGCAGTGCTACCTGTGAGCTCTTCTGAATTTCACGGTGGCTGAGCTGCTAGTGTAAGTACCAAGGCGGGTGAGATGGCACCTGAAGCTTGTGACAGAGGTCTGGAGAACAGCTTGCTGGGGGTAGGTGTGTGCTGCTGGTGACTCTAGGGGCATATCCAGTGCAGACTGCCGGAGCTGCTCTCCTTCAAGGAGAAGCTCTGGCTCTGCCAGACAGCAACCTGAGAGCCGGCTGCCTAGGAGACTGCCAAAGACACCTTGTCTTCAGCCAGAGGTGAAGCTTGATGCACAAAGTCCTTGGGCTACTCCGAACAGCATAGCTAGATAGTGCAGTTCTGTCCCTGAGCGAGAAGCTTTTTGGCAGACGCTTCCTCTTCATCCCTTGCCCCTGGCCTCCCTCCCACCTGCTGTCTGTCCCGTCCCCCTTTCTGTTCATCTCCCTCCTGCAGTGAGCGAGTTTGGAGGGCAGTTTGAGTAGCATCACGCTGCCTTTTTATGGTAAATATGCTGCAAGGGAGTGCTGTAGGAGGGGTGGCTTCTCAGAGCAGCAGCGAGCCCATGAGATTGGGCAAGACTTAAATTGCCTTGGCTTATGGTGCCCACAGCGCTGGGGGGGGTGTGTAGGAGGTGAAAGGCTGGGTTGAGGGGCTAGTTTCTCTCTCAGCTGTACCCAGAAAGATCTCTGAGCAGCTCCTTTCTTAGCACTTCCTGTCAGTCTGGGTGCTGAGGGCTTGTGCTTACTGGAAATCCACTGCCTGGAACTGAGGCCAAATAGTTCCTGTGCTCTGATGATGAGGGGTGCAGGCTCAGCACTAATAGCAGGAAAAGAAGCAAACCAAAAAAAGCGAACACTCTGCCAGCCCATCAGCGGGTACAGTGCTGAAGTCCAACTGACTTGGCTGCCAGCGTCTCGCTCTTTGCTCAGATCTGCGAGACCACGCCATTTCTGGGGAGCCTGACCCCAGGCGGAACACTGCCGTCGGTCTGAGGCAGCTCATCCTAAGTAAACCTTGCTCAAAACATACCTTGTGGGGTGCTGGGGTAGGTGAGGACATGTCCTTACAGCGCTTGCCAGTGTCAGAGCTGGGGAGCGGGATGTGGGAGGATAGACACCGTATAGCAAAGTGTGGTTGTGTCTTGGAGGTTGCTACTGTCCTGGTGTAGGCTGGGATGGAGCTGGTTTTGTCTTCAGCAGCTACTGTGTTTTGGATTTAGCGTGTGAAGAATGGTGATAATACACTGATGATGTTGGTTGCTGCTGAATGATCAAAGACATTTTGCAGTTTCCCAGGTTTTGCTAATGTCCAGGTGCAAAAACCTGGGAGGGGTATAGCCAGAATAGTTGATCCAAACTGGCCAAAGAGAGTATTCCATACCATAGACATCATGCCCGGTATAAGTGAGGGTTGGCCGGTGGGCCACTGCCCTTAAGCTTCCCTTCTGGTTGCTTTTTGTTCCCTGTTTTCCCCTTTTTTCGTTCGTTTGGGCCTTTTCATTTGTTCATTCGGCTGTTTGTTCCCTCGCCTGCTCTCTCTGGAACTTGCTGTTCTGGGATAGCTGGGGGGGATACCCCTGCTCCCTGACTGCTGCTCGGGACGGGCTCTATTGGTCACCGGGTAGTGAGAAATTGTGCATTGTTTGTTTTATATATTCTATTATCCTTATATATATTATTATTATTATCATTATTAATATATTTTTATATTTTTCCTTTGCTGCCCTGGTGAACTGCTTTTATCTCAACCCACAAGTTTTCCTTTCTCTCCAATTCTTCTCGCCACCCCACTGGGGAGGGGGGGAGTGAGTGAGCGGCTGCGTGGTATTCGATTAAAGCACGACAGCTAGTCACAGGGGAAGTGGATATTCTCCCCAACCATGTTTTCCCACTGTCCTTCCTCCCCCGGGAGGGAAGGAGCTTGGCAGTGTGAGGTCTGGGATGCGGATCTTTCCGGCTGTGGTTGGAAGGGAGCAGTCCTGGTGTGGGATGAGATGGCCTTTCTGGCCCTGTCTCCTTGGGGCATCCCTTCCTGCCCACGCTGTGGTGTGGCTGTCTACTTTCTTTGCTTCTGGATGAGCTCAGCCAATCCTTTGGGATAGCTGGGGATAAATTGTGACTTGCTCCAAATAACCTGTAGACGGAGGCATGTCCAGGGAGTATTTTAGTCCCTGACACATGAGCCCTGCCTAGAATGGAAGGCCTGATTCACTCACGGTATCTCACTGGAGGCCAACACCTTTCAGGAGAGCTCCAAATCTCAGTCCAAATGAGGAGACAAGCACCCCAAGCTCCGAGCGTGGCATTGCTGGTGGTGGTAGCTCGCACCTCTGATCTCCGACAGCCCTCCTGGGACCTGGAAAGGCAGCGGCTGGCAGGAGATGGTGGTGGTGTAGTCCTTGAGTTCCTGAAGTGTTGCTGACAGGTCTATTGCTTGAAGCGGTAGTCTGAGGGGAAGGGAAACCCAGGTCAAACAGGCTTAAAGGGCCTTTTAATGAGTGTTTTGACTTGAAGGCATTTTGTTGCTGTTCTCTGTCACGGTGCCCCTGCCCTTCCCAGCTTAGCTGAGACTTGGCATCTCAGGAGGGAGACTCTTTTTGGCTTCCCAGGAGGAACAACACGTCTGGCAATGTGTGCAGAGCCCTGCTGTGAGATAGTGACTGCCTCCTGCCTCCAGATGCCTTTTCCAGAAAGCCATTTAGAGCCCCAGGCTGTTACTTGGGTAACTCCCTTCCCCGATTCAGTAGCAGCATGCAGTCTCTCCTGTAATATCCCAAATCTGCATGTGCTAAAGGCTGAAAGGGAGAGGCAATATCTTTTAATAACCATGTGACACGGTTGGAAAAAAACTCCTGGACATACAGTTCTCCGGTGGCCTGGGTTAATGGAAACACTCCGAGGGAGAGATGCAGCTGGGTCCTGAAGGAGAGCATGCTGCAACCGCTTTTGGGTGAGCGGGGCAACTGTTTGTGGTTTCTGATCTGCCTTTCTGCCAGCCTCACCCAAGCTCCCTGACCCCACCTGGAGAAGGCGGCAGGCATGGAGATGGGTCCCACCACGCTGCAGGTCTTGCAGGCCCCGTGCGCGGTGCTGCGTAAGTAACTGCTGGTGGCTGGGCTGTAGGCGCTGGACGTGGGCTCCACCCTGGAGAGCAGGTTCTTGCCACGTGTGCACGGCAAGTTTGCTTTCCCGGTGATGCTGGTGGCCGTGCTGTGGCGGATCCCACTGGGCAGTGCTGCCGTGTGTGGCAGGCACGTGCCTGGCTCTCCCCACTCAGGATTAGCTCTGCTGGAGGTGCCTTTGGTTTTCCAGCTCTTTGCTATTGAGACTACTTGGTCTTCTGCTTCCTGTTCCAGGTGGGTGTCAGGGACTTGGCTCTTACCTGCTGAACTGCTCCCTGTAAAGGCAGGGCTCTGGTAGCACCAGAGGGAGGGTTGTGACTGCAAAGGTGATGTGTGCCAGGTGGATTTGGCACCCTGGTTCATATCCTGTTCGCCCTGCTCCAGAAGTATCCATCTTCGAGGTTCCACTCCAGTCTGAGGTGGGAGCTGACAGATCAGGACGAGCAGAGCGGGGATGATGGAGGGGATAGATGTCTGTTTACTGATGCGTGCTGTAGTGTTCCCTCCTGTCCCTCCCTCTCTCACTGGCTGCTGCCTTGTAGCCAGATACCGTGGGAAACTTGCAAAGCAGAATTAGTGTCGGGCTTCGATGCTGGAGGAGGGTTTTGCTGAGCAGTTGTGGTGCTGTACTTCTTTGCTGGAGTTGGGGGGTTTCGCTGTTCAGGTGAACAGCTGTTGTAAAGTATTTCTTATCTCCAGCCCTTGTTGGGATTGATGTTGCCTCCCTTGTTTCATATTGCACTGTGTCAGGCTGACCTGGGGTTTGCTGTGGCTAGGGGGGTGCTATGGGTGCTGTGGCGGGGCTGGTGCCCAGCACACTGCACGCTTACTTCTCTGTTTGGGGTTTTAAAACAGGTGGGACAGACCAGAAAGATGGTTTTGGTAGGTTTTACCTGCTTTGAAGGTCCTGTTCCTCCTGCATCTCGGAGCAATGATGTGTGGATAGAGGGGCTTTAAATCAAAACTCACAATTCCTCTCCAATTCCTTTGCCCCAACTTATTTGTGTGGCTCTCTGCTTCTGGTTTGGGCTTGCTCCCAATAAGGAGGTGATAATCCCTGTAGCCTCCTGGGAGAAGGGCTCATCCATTCCAGCCTGTGGTTGTGGGGTATGGGTGCATAACTCCATGGGAGCTGGAGGAAAGGGGTGCGCTGGCAAGATCCCAGCAGAGGAGGAAGAGGATTTCCTCTTCCTCTGAGGAGTGACATGTGCAGTCTGCTCTGCTCCGTGCAGCACAAGTTGTGTGGTGGTTTTTGCCTGCCTTCTCTCTCCTGTTGTGTATCTATCTGGATGGACTCTCTTGACTCCCCTCCTGGGACTGCCCAGGGTATGTCGCAGGGGCTCAGGTTACTGGACATGATAGTTAATCCCTGCGTTGCCTCACAAGCTGAACACTTGCTGCTGCTATCGTGTTTGGGAGGGGGCCAGGGAACTTGCATCCCTCCCCCAGCTCTTCGTCCTGCTGAAGAGTCGGTGCGAGGACTCGTGTGTGTTGTGATGGAGCATGGTGGCTGTGGCTTTGCCAGCACTTCTGGGGACACGTGTACAGTCCTCCTTGCGTTGGTGGGGAATGTGCTACAGCACAGTGCAGTGATCTGCGACTAGGAACATGTGGCACACAGATATTTTCCCATGGGCTGTCTGCGTAGCCTTGGGTGACGCTGAGCTGTTCTTTGTAACAGGCTGGAGGAGGGGGCCAGGACCAAGGTGTTGGGTGGTGCTGATCTATGACACTCTTGGCTCTGCGGGGGCCTGTCCCTAGGGCTCTCTTATGCAGTAGCTCTTCATGTGACTGTTTCTTTTGGGTTTCAGGTGACAGCAAGCTCCAAACCCCTTAAGTACAGCTGAGATGTGTTATCTGCCCTTCAAGCTGAGAATCCCTGGTTAAAGGGTAGTCCTCACAGCCACCACCAGTCCCTGCCAGCTTCTCCAGCTGTTCCCAGGTACCCCTGCAACATTGGCAGCCTCCAAAGGTTAGTTATCTTGCTTGTTAAGTAGAGGGTTTACATGTGCTTGCTCCCTTCCTGTCTTAGTGCTTCCATACCCAAATTGCTAAACTGGGGATAATTGCATGGCAGAAGGTCTTGGCTCGGTGGGTTTCCTCTCTACTGGGCATGTGGGTATTTGGGACCTGTGGGGAGGTTCTGGAGACAACACTGGCACTTGTAAGCCCCTGTGGCCTGGTTCTCTGGAGGGAAAGACCAGATTCCCCGCATGAATCCTTGGAACAAAGTGTGGTCCCGTCTCCATGGCTGTTTCAGTTGAACCTCCCTTGAACGTGTGTGTCTGGATCCTTCTTCCCAAACACCACTATGGTCTATTGCTTGTTTCTAGTGTAGTGGGCAGTAGGTGACTGGGACCTGGGCTGAGGAGCTGGAACAAGCTCCCTGGGCTGGGGGAAATGGGAAGACTCCCTTCTGAAGGCTGGGAGCTTCTGCTGGCGTTGTTCTGCCCTAGCAGCTTCTTTCCCTCTGTCCCTTACACCAAGAGTTTCTGTGGGGCCACTGTTCTCAGTGGCTGCCTCTCTCCTCTACCCCTCATTAGTGCAGGGCTTGGCACGCCAGCAGGAGGGAGCCTCAGTGTGTCTGCGCCTTGATCGGATTTGTCAAGGCTCCTTCCCTTTTCTTCCTGTTCATTGAGGGCTGAAACAAAGCAAACAGAAGGGAGGAATTCCAAAGAATAGGAGCGAGGGAAGAGAGGGATGCTGGAGTGACAGGCTGCCCCTGCACACATGCACCCCCCTGCCTGGGTCTGGTGAGGCAGAGCTGGAGACAGAGCATTTTGGGAGGCGAGGCCCTTCCCTGGCACTCCTGTTCCCAGCTATGCCCCCAGCTGCCTTGCTCCCGGTGCCGTGGGGCCGTGGCGTGCTGCAGCCCGGAGCGCTCCTGTCCCCAGCGCCCAGGTAGCTTCCCTGGTGAGGCTGTCCCCGCTGCGTGCTGAAGCGCCAGCAGCGAGGGACGGAGGCGCAGGCTTGCTGCCTCCTCTCAGCACAGGCATGTGGGCCTGAACACAGCTTGAGGGAAACGGGCCATTATTTGAACTGCTTTGTTTGTCGTGGGCTGCGGTAAAAGGTTTCCCTCTTTACCTGTGCCAGGAACGTTTCCCCTGCCAGGCAGCCCCGAACGAGCCCGGCGCAGAGCTGAACGTCCTGCCTGGGTGCCAGGGCAGCGAGGCACCGGCCCCTCCCCAGCCTGGAGCCAGATAAGCGCTTGAACAAGGCCCTTCTGTGCAGACAGGTCTGGGAAGTGGAGACACAGCCTGGCTCTTGCACGGTTTCCCAGGAGGCAGGGGACTCGGGAGGGGAGCTGTGGCCGGCCAGATGAGGCTGCCACAGGTAAAGCTTCGTCCTGTCTGATGGAGCTCCTCACTCCCTCCTCTGTCATCCCCCTGCCATGGCACAGGTTCCTCTTCGTCCTGCCCTCAGCCCTGCTATGGATTGGATCAGGGGAGGCAACAGGATGCTCAGCAGCCCCGGTGTAAAGCACTCGAGGTGAAATACATCCCTGCCAATGACACCTCTTGCATTTAAGCCACAAGGAACAGCCTTTAAGCCACAGCCTCTGTTTCCTTTCCTTTTTCCTCCTTGTCCTCCCCCTTCTGGCAATCTCTGCACTCTGTGGTTTAATTAGAGAGCGGAGTAAAGTGCTTAGACTCCAAAATGTGCAGATTAGGGGGTTACTAATCCTCTTCCTCAACGGGTGCTCACATCCTGCCCAGTCTGTTATCGAGCTTCTGTCCTAAGAGTGGAAACTCAGCCAAACTCAAGACCTCTACCTCTCCTCTTGCTTGCTGCACAGAGGAAGAAGGAAGGGGGGGTGGGGAAGGAGAGCCATCGGGGAGGAGGGGAGGGAGCTGTGGGCTTCCGAAATTCTCAAGGTGGGTTTGTAGTCAGCATTGGGCTGTCTTTGCTTCTTTTGTCCTGGCTGGTTTTGGTGCTCCAGGAGAAATAAAGAAAGGGTTTGGTGGTTTGGGGTTTTTTTGAGTGCTGTCTTCCTGTTCTGACAAAAAAAAAACCCTTTTCTGTCAGAGGAAGCAACTGCTTCCCTATATGTGTGTGCACATGTGCGTTCTCAGCTTGGATTGGGTGATTCAGTTCAAGTCTTGTGCCTTCCCTGTGCGCACACACCTCTCCCCGTGTTCCCAACTGCCTGTCCTGCGCTCTGGTTCCCAGCGTACGCCCAAGTGAGCTGTGCTGCAGCGCTGCTGAGAGCACAGGGCTCCCCGCTGAGAGCGGTAGGCTGGTGCCTGGCAGTGCTGCGCGAGGCCGGTCGTATCCTCGTCTGTGGAGGCTGAGATCCCTTTATAGGACATATGCTGTCAGTGTGAAGGGGAAGGCGGAGTATTTGCTATTCCAGATGGAGGCACCAGCAGGGAAGAGGGAGTAGGGAGGACGGGTGTGGTGGGAAGGATAAGACTCTTCCTGGAGGTAGGAGGGGAACTTTACCCTGATGGTCACAGGATGGGCTGAGCTCTTACACCTCTGTCCCACTCCTGGGGCAGGCTGGGCGCTGCACAGAGGTTGCTGTGGATGCAGAAGATACGAGCTTTTGTCCTGAGCCACTCAGCTGCTGCTTGGTTGAGTTGAGGTATGCTGTTTCTTCCCTGCCTTTGTCCTTTGGTGCGCGAGTTCAGGGTTTAGCTCAGCAGTGTGAGAAGCCCTAGGGATGGGAACACAAGGAGCAGCAGGAGGGGAGGAGTGCTGGGAATGGTCAGTAAGGAGTTTGGGTGTTGGGAGCATTCTCCTTTCCACCACCTGGCTTTGGGAACCACCGCCCCTCTGGGATCCACTTCTCTTTTTTTGCCCCCATCAGTCACTACCTCATTTCCAGTTTGCAGAATGCCCCATAAGCGTTTTTGCAGGTATGTTTGCAGTCTCTTAGCCCAGCCAGCAGCTCTTCTTCCACAGTGTTGTCAGAGCCTATTTGCAATGTGTAAGCCTCTCTGTAGCTCAGGTGTTGCTTCAGGTCTTACAAAATACCCAAGGCACCCTGAGTGGACAGCACTATTGTTGCTTGGGTTTTTTAGAGTCTGTCCTGAGCCATCCTGGTTTGCTATTTATAGTGCAGTTGTTCCATTCCTCTGTGGATGAACTCTGCTTTCAGCCTTGCTTGGCACTGAGGGCACCAGTGCCAGGAATAGCTCTGGGCAGGAGGACATGGGAGTGGCTGCTTGAGCACAGCTCCCAGTTTGGGCCAGTCCCTGGTGGAACAGGCACTAAGGCTGCATCTGTGAGCTCTGGCTCTTGGTGAGTGTCAGCCTCCTGCGGCACAGCTGCTTTTCACGCAAGGGAAGTGAAGGGATTGCCTTTCCTTGTCAGGTGCCCCGTGTGCGTGCCTGGCTCCCCCGTGCTGCTGAGGCTGCTGGAGCAGAGTTCGGCACTGCAAGAGATGGCGTCTGGAAGAGCTGCTCCAGTGCCACATACCAGTGGGACTAGTGAGGGACCTTGGTGTGATGTGCTTGCACTGTGGAGGGCAGTTTGCACGGGAAGCCCTGCTCCTAGCGTGTCCTTCAAGCAGTGGCTGTGACCTCTTGGTTGTGTGTCCTGAACCGCTGCCCACTAGGGCGGGTGGATGCCTTTTTGGTGAGGCACCTGCTGTTCCTCGCACAGGGCCCTGCTCTCCGTCCCCCAGGTGAGTGCTTGCTGGCCTCAAGGGAGCTCGAGCTGCGGCCTGAGAGGAGCCTGCAGCACAGAAAACACCAGCACCCTCCTTAGCACTGCTGCTTGGGCAGAGCTGCTCCGACGCTTTGGCTCGTGATGCTCGCAGCTTGTCTGGAGAGCAGAGCTGAACAAATAATTAATTGCTTGATTTAGTGCCCAAAATGAAAACTTGGAGGAAAAAAACCCAACGCAACTGAGTTTGAGAGACCCTTTATCTTTTCTTTTAAACATAATGCAGCTCAATTTCAAACAAAACAATGCAAAATGAGACTTTTTGCTTGGAAAACAAAGCATTTTGTTCTTGTCCAAAACTTGTCGTGAAGTAGCAAATAGCTCTGAGCTGTCTGGAAACTGCAGTTTTCAATCAATAACTACTCAGCCGAAAACACTTACCCAGCTCTGCCGGTGACAATGCACGGCAGGCACCTGGGGGCCTGGCTCACAGCCATGCCCCTGGCACCTTCCCAGAGGTGGTGGGGAGTATGGTGTCGTGCTTCTTGTGGACTTTTCCAGGCAGAGTGCTGGTCCGGTGTTGCTGGAGTCCCTTTGCCTCCTTTTTTTTCTGTAATTAACCTAATTAATTTTGCATGAGATGATTGGTGCAGACTCCACAAGCTTGTTAGGTCTGGTCAGATGTGCTGGGATATGGTCTCTTGTGTCCCACCGGGAAGCAGCTCCTGGTGCAGGTTGTTCAAGAGCATTTCTGGGGAGCAGGGAGATTGGAGGTGGGGGGGTGGAGGAAATCTCCTGTCAGTCCCTACCCGTGGGCACCGTTAGCTGGAAACTTAAGACATTGCTAGTTCACAGGGTGAAATTCCCACCCCTTTGCTGTATGGGGCATGATGCCTGCTGCGTGCTCCAGCTGCGCTGACGGCAGAGCTGGAGCTGGCGGAGGGCTTGCTGCAGACTGGCTTGGATAGAAGCACGAGCTCCTGGCTGCTGACCCTGCTGTTGCCTCTCAGCGCTGACCCCAGGAACTGCCGTCTGCTGCAAGCCCGCGGCAGTGGAAGCATCAGGAAATGGCAGGGGTGAACAGGTATTGATGCCCGGAGCACATCCGGAGACCGGGACACAGTGAACCTAATGGATTCAGAGCTGGCCATTAGCTGCAGCACAGACGTCAGCAAAAATGAAGATATTAGAAACCTAGCCCTGGCAGAGGGAAGGGAGCTGGACATCAACCCAAATGCTGCTCCTCTTCCATTTCAAGAGGCAGGTGGGGTCCTCATGCCCCTTGTACTGCTCCTGCACAGTGCCCAGGCTTGGTCCCTCCTGTGCCTAGCTGTGCTGGCCAGGGGGGCGTGTGGCAGAGATTTGATCCAGGACTCCGTAGCCTCTGTGCTAGTGTCAGAGCAGCTGTCCTGAGTCAGGCTTATGCTCCATCAGGCCCAGAAAAAGGCCAGTCAGTGGCAATACTTCACCTGCCGAGTATCCTCCTGGCATCAAACAAGTTGTAGTCCAGGGAGGTAAAGCTGGAAGCAGTGTGTTGAACAGGTATCTCCTCTGTGAGCTTGTGGGGGTCTCAGCAGCACGTGGCAGGGTTTCATGGGGGGAAGGAGGCACTGGGGCCACCTCCAGGCGCCAGGTTGGAGCGGGGCTGGTGTACCCCAGCAGGCTATGCAGAAGCAAGGGCTCGGTGGGAAAACCACGACTGGCATGGACATGCGGGGTGCTCCCTCGCCCCGAGCCTGGCACTCTGGGCACAGAGCTGGCTGAGCGCTGGGGGAAGGTGGTCTGCTCCCGAGCCACACTGGGGGGTCGGACAGCCCTTAGGTGAGGGGCTTCCTGCTGGCAGGGAGTGACTGGGTGCCCCCCGAGAGGTGATCCTTACCTCTAGCCCTGGGTGAGACCCAGCTGGCGGTGTTGGCATGTCTGGGTGGGTGTCCTGGGCAGCGTGTTCGTTGTGCTGCAGCTCTGCTCGCACACAAGCTTTCAGGGTCTACCCTGCTGGTCCCCTGCTGCAGTGAGGGGCAAATACATCATGCGCAGAGGAGTGCAAGCCAGCACTTTGCCTTCTGCTGCCCTGGTGTCCCCACAGATGCGGTTAAAGGCTGTTGCCATCTGGATCCTTCCAGCTGCTTCTTGGGCCTAAGAGGAGCGAGAGCACTTAGGGACCGCATTGCTAGCTGGGTGTCCCCCTCGTGCCTTGCTCGAGGGTTGTGGCAAAATGCAGCTGCCCGACTTATAAGCGTTGCAGGATGCCTGGTAGACTTAAGCCTCCTACGCGACACTTGCACGCTCTGCTGTGGCACCGGACTCCCCACGCCTGCCCTGCACAGCTGAATCCAGGGCCCGGTCGCGGGCAGGGAGACTGGCCGCAGTGCTGTTCCGCACAGCGGACTGTGTCTAGCAGGGCCTCGTGATCGGAGTCCCCGCCAAGAGGAGTTGCTCCCTGATGCATTCCTGGGGTTTCAGACACAGAGAGGTAATCGGCGAGGCGTGTTCCTGTGTCAGACCCAGCCTGAACTTGCTTGTTTCCTCTGGAAAGAAGGAAACGGTCTGGTGACGAAAGTCCCTGCTTCAGAGCCAAGCTCAGAGCTTCAACTAACACCCTTCAGTGACTGTTAGCTCCTCTTGCCCAAGTGCTATGCTTCTGTCAGAGAAGAGAACGTGGCTTTTCAGTGTGACCTCTGCGGAATAAAAAGCTGAGCTCTTAGAGCAGCAGAATTACGTGTGGTGATAATCTTACGGGCCTGAGGAGAACTTGATGCATGAGAACGAGCCATAACTGAGGCACAACTGACTGCTGTCCCAGGAAGATCTTCACCTTTCTGGGTTCTTCTCTGCAGCTTGGTGGTGTTGGGGGCAGTGGGGAGATGGGGGGACACTTTCTTCTTTTACAGCTCACGTTCTGGTATCCGACTGCATGGCTGCTGCTTGATCTCATCTCTAGAATATGGTGGCTGTTTTGCCACAGGTTTCCAGGGAAATACAAAGGTGAAATTCTCACTTAAGTATCATAAGACTGGGGAGGGAGGGATGGCATGGTAATCCGGAGCATGGGGTTTTAATCCTGCTCTCCTGGCCAAATTCCATTCCGCCTCTGTAAATTCCTGCAGCTGCCCCGCTCTGCACTGCCTGTGTGGTATCGCTGGCTGGCACAGCCCCCCTCAAGTGGCAGCTTTTCAGCGATGGGGAGGGGGGCAGGGAGGTGACCCTGAATCGCAGGGCGCTTTGTCAGATGGGTGCTGTGGTACGTGCTTTAAAGGTGACCTGCTGAACAAGGAACGCGCCTGTCCCCTCCCATCAGTTTTGTGAGAGCAAAAGAGACCGTCCCCAGTTGCCTCTCTCCAAAGCACGGTGCCTCTCCTCAGTTGCCACTCTTGCTGCACAGCTCTCGCCGTGGCTGTTGGGCTCTTTCTCACCGCCTGCGAGCCCGGGAAGCTGCCGTGTTGTGCTCCTGCTGAGGCAGTCTAAGCAGGTCAGCCAAACTGTTACTGCTCTCCCAGCTCCAAAAAGGAGACCTGGGAGAAGGATTTGCGGTTTCTGTCGCCTACAGCTAGGTAAGACAACAGGCAGCGCAGCTCTGTGAAATCACTCCTCTCCTGGCTGGGGACAGCCAGGCCACCTCTTCCCTTGTAACGCCTGGGGGGACGTGGAAGGGGGGCAGCAAGCCTGGGGCTGTCCCTGCCTGTGCCACTCACGGCTGCTGTCCTGTGACTTGCAGGCGGTCTTGCTGTGCCCCAGCATCCTCTCTGCGGGTGCACATTAGCTCTAGGAGAGACAATGGGCTAAGACGCCCACCCTGAGATGGGCCTTGAGCTGCGGTGCTGTGGGAAAACAGGGCTGCTCCCTGCTGTGCTTGCAGGGCTGGAGGAAACATGCTGATGCGATGGGAAAGCTCCCACTGCCAGCTTTCCCTAAACATTAACTGCTCACCTGATAGTCACTGAGCTAGGGAGAGCGAAGGCCAGTTGGGCCGAGCCACGCTCCTACAAAGAGGGGAACTTGGAGGAGTGGGGTGCCAGCATGGGGGCAGCTCTGGGGGGAGCCTGGGGCAAGCAAGGTGGGCGCACCATCCTGGGAGCGAAGGCTGCTTGTGCATGGAGGGGTGGCCGGCGGGCAGCCAGCCTTGGGCTCCTGCCCACGCCTCAGAGGTTGGTGTGAGCACGCACCCGCTGTTTGTGCAGCTGCCCAGCTCTGCTGGTTTGTCACTCCCTGTCCCCCGGCTTTTGCCCTGCCATCACTGCGGGCGGGGGTGTCCAGGCACGAGGCGAGACCGGGGTCCTGCCTGCCCCTTCCCCAGTGTCTGCCATCAGCGTCTCCCAGCGAGACAGGGGACCTGGGTGCCTCTTTCTGTCCTGTTTGCCACGTCCCCGATCCCTGCGGAAGCAGGAGCCGCCCTGCTCCCAGGCAGAGCGTGGGGGAGGGAGGGAGGATAACCTGCTGCGAACAGCACTTCTGCCCCGCACCCTTGCGCTGGGGTCGGGAACGGGCAGTATTGGGAAACCTCTCATCTTACTGCTGGCTGCGCTTGTCTGGCGTGAGCAAGGAGACTGAGGAGGGAGGGCAGAGAGGCCGAGCGCCGTGGCTGCAGGGACGGGTAGAGCTGGGACATTTGTGTGCCCTCCCACAGCCGCCGGTACCCACTGTGCCCCTTGCTGGGGCGCTGCTTCCAGCCTTGCCCTCCGCTTGCTGTGCGTTTAACGTTTCACAGGGGAGGAGAGGCTGTGCATCTGCCTTCCTGCTTGCCATCTCCTCCCCACCGCCATAAACATCCTAAAGCGCCTCCGCCTCGCCTGTGCTCCCCCAGGAGCCTACCTGCTCCTGCCCCGGCTGGTGAGGGCCTGGCACTGGGCCCTCGCTTGCGGGAGCGAGCAAGATAGGGAGTCCGGGAAAAGCATGCGGAGAGGCAGCGGTGGTCAGCCGGAGCAGGAGGCGGTTTTCTCCCCCGGAGCAGTGCTGTTGGCAGGAGGCCGCAGGAGGTCTGGGCTTCTCCCAGGAGCGTGGGTAAGCCCTGCACAGCCGCTGCCTCCGATGCCTCAGCTGGAGCACTTGTTATGTGATGGCTACCACGGGGCAGGGACAGGACAGTCCCGGGGGCTGAGCTCCATGTGCTCCTGGGCCGGGGGGGAGCAAACGGAGGGCTCCTGCTCTGGGGGGCCGCTAGCTCAGAAAGGCAGGGGGGCAGCCCGGGGGTTTCCTCTGCCTGCCGGGGCTGGGCTGGGCAGAAAGGCGCTGTTGAGGAGCGACTGCCTGTTGTAACCGGGGCTCTGCAAGGGCAAGCCAGAGCTGCCTGAGCGGAGGTAAATGCGTCTCCCGGGGCAGCGATTTCTGCGCTGCCTGGGTGGAGACCCAGCCTGCCCCTGCCCTGGGGCTCGGGGGCTGCTTTGCAGGCGCTGCTCTGTCTTTGGGAGGCAGGCTGGGGCTTGCTGCCGCAGCTGCCCTTGGGTTACGGGGTGGGGGGCAATTTACTTTTCATCTGAATTGCTATGCAGGCAGTTTGCATCCTAATCCCTCCGCCTGCTGCCGGTGGCAGCCTCCTCCCACCGCACCCTGCCTTCTCCGGGCATCCTACAGCAGGCTCCTTCCAAGGCCACGGCAGGCAGGAGGGTAGGGGGCTCCTCCTTCCCCTCCGGCCCCGGGCAGGAGCCTGCTGCCTTTCCCCTGCCCTGGGGCCAGGCGCGGGGGGAGCTGCAGGTAGAGTCCATCTCCGCATAGTTAGCATTCCCAGCCCCGGCCTCCCGCTCCTCCTGCCGCCATCCCTCTTGCTCCTGGTGCGCCAGGCAGGTCTGGGGGACGCTGCGCTCTTTGGGGAGTCCTGCGCTCCTGGGCTGGTGAGGCTGGGAAATTGGGGGGCAGCTCTTCCCTTTTCACACCTACAGTGGCGTTTGCACCCTGTCCGGCTGAGGGGCTCTCGCTCAGACCGCAGGTGATGGTGCCTCTCTCCGGGTAGCAAGGGCTGCACCCCACTCTTGCCATACTGGCATCCTGGGCTGGCCGTGCAGCCCCTCTCTGCCAGCCAAGGGGAGACGGAGTGGGCTCTGCTGCCTTCCAAAGCCCCCCGGGTATCTCTCTCCTGCACCTGCCCTGGGAAGGGAGGCAGCAGGTGCTGGGTAGGGGGTAAATAATCCCGATGCTTCCCTTATCTTAGTAAAGGAGGGATATTTGAGGCCTGGGAGCGGGAAGGGGGCTGGAGGGAGGGCAGATTCCTCCCGACTTACTTTGGGCAACTCCGTGCCCCTGGTGCTGGGGGCTCTTGAGTAGAAAGCGAATTTAATCTCTTGTTTTGTTTGTTCTTTCTTCCTCCGAAAGGGGGGCCGGCGCGGGGCGTGCGGGGGGAGCTTGGGTTTGAGAGCGGGGAGGAGGGGGGGAAGTGTCAGATCTGAAAGGGAGGAGTAAAGGGAGGACGGGGAACGGCAGACCCGGGAGGGAGCAGCAGCAGTGGGCTGCCAGCCGGCTGGGGAGGCGCCGGGGAGGAGGAGGAGGAGGAGGAGGAGGGGAAGGGCAGGTAAGGAAATTGCCTCCCGGGGGGCAGGTGAGGGGCCAGGTGAGGAGGGGGAGAAGGGACGGTGGGAGGGGTGGGGGTGCCACGAGGGGGTGAATGGAGCCCTTGGGTGCCTCTGGGAGGGTCTTTGCCAACTGGCCTGCTGCTGGTCCTATTCCTGTCCCCCAAAATTGCTGTTCTGGTAGCATGCTCACAGGCAGGCTGGGGAGGGAGTGCCGTTCCCTGCAGGGAGGCCCCTCCAGAGGGGCCATGGGGGCGAGCGGGAGCAGGAGGGGTGCTGCTATGTGCCCCCGCTTTCTCTCTCCTTCGTTCGTGCTAAAGTCCCTTTCTGTCCCTCGGCTTCCCAGACTGCTCGGTGCCAGTTGCCCTCCCTCCTTTTGCCTCGCCCCTGCCTCCTGTGCTGCGAGCTCAACGCAAAGTTTGGGGGATGCCCAGGCCAGGCAGGAGGGGTGGGGATCGGCTTGTCGGAAGGGAGACAGGCTGGCAGCAGCGTGCGGAGACCCTGCCAGGCCCAGCACAGCTCATGGCTGGGGCAGAGAGAAGGGGCCCCTGGGCCTGGTGTGCTCCATGTGTCAGCTCCCTCTTCCCCGCCGTGCCCGCGCTTGGCCTGCTCTATGGAGCGGAAAAGCAGGGTGGCCGTGCTCCCTCGGGCTGGCCTTGCCCCAGCCCTTGCAGAGCCTGAGCCTGTTGCTGCGTATCCCTTGCTCCTGGCAAGCTTGCCGTCTGCCCTGGGCAGGCAATTCCTGCGCTGGCCCCAGGGGCTGCTCAGGGTGGTGTCCTCCCAGGCTGCCTGATTCAGCCCCCAAGCCCGGGCGGCCCCCATGGGCATCTGCACATCAATGAATGGTCTCGGGCGGGGTGTGCGCAAGGGGGAGCAGACCCTAATCCGGCCCATTCATCCCTACGGCGGCTTTTGTTGAGCCTCCAGATGTTGCCCTCGCTCAGTGTGGAGCTGCGGCGGGCAGGCAGGGGCGCGGAGTGAGGCTGGCCTGCGGGGAGAGGTTGGTGTTCCCTTGCTTGGTGGGCTCTTTGTCTGCCCTGGGCGCCTGGCTCTTTGGGATCTCGGGGCAGGGCTCCCTGGAGACGGGCTTTCTGTCCCCGTGTTGGGCGTGGGCGCCGGAGCAAGGCGGGGAGCGTGGTGTGCGCCCGGTGGGAGAGCGTCTCGCCGCCGCCGAGGAATGCGAGCAGCACAGCACGCGTGGCTGGAGCCGCCGCGGCGGGGCGAGGGGGTCCCCCGGCCTGCCCCGTTGAGCCAGCAGTGCCGGGAAGGGAGTTTCACCAAAGCGTTTGGGATTTTTCCACCAAATTCGTCGGGGCAGGTAGCTGTGAGCGGAGGGGGAGGCGTCTGGCCCGCGGCAGAGCTGGGTTCGGGGCTCCCCCCGAGCCCACTGGCAGGAGGGCTGGGAAGGAGCCGGCGTGCCCGGCTGGGCTCCTCGCCTGGCTCCGTGTGGGCTGCGCTCCCACCCAGCCCGCCGCGTCCTTGAGGCCCGTGTCTCAAGAGCAGTCCCGGCCCCCTCGGCCTCCAGAGGCGGTGGGGGAGGGATCTGCGCTCCCTCTCAAGGGCAAGCTCCATTAACCACCCCGTGACCGGCCACCTCTCCAGCCCGGCCTCTCTCCTCCCCTGGGAGCCCTTCCTGCTCTCCCCTTGCCTGTGGGATGGCAAGGAGCAAGGAACACAGCTGGAGTGAAAAGGCTTGGAGGACTCCTTCCCTCCTCCCATGTTTGAGGGCCCCCCTGAGAGCCGTGCAGCCCTAGCAGAGTGGCGGGGTGGGCCACGGTGGGGTCCAGATGCCGCAGCACGGGCGGGAGGGTGCCGGCTGGGAGAGGCTGTCGCTGGAGAAGCGAAGGGCGTCTGTCTCGCCGCTGCACTCGCCCAGGTGGTGTCCTGGAGGGAGCAGGAGACGGGGGACATCCTGCTGGGGGAGGTGGAGGCACCTGGGTGCAGGCTGCAGGGCTGCTGGTGACACCGCTCTCTCTGCTCCCCTTCCCTTGCAGGCTCTAGGATGCCGAGGCCGGCCGGGCTCGGGCTGCCCACCTGATCCTCGCCGCCCCTGTCCCACCGGCACACCATGTTGCGCTCCTGGCGTGTGAAGCTGAAGCTGCTGCTTGCCACGGTGACCCTGGCCGTCCTCCTCTCCTGGCTCTACCTCTTCGTGGGCAGCCTTGAATGTGAGTGCGTCCTCCTCCGCGGATCAAGGGATGGTCTGCCACAGAGGGAGGGCAGGCCGAGGCCTTGAGGTGGTTGCTCTGTGGCCATGCAAGTCACTGCAGGTGTATCTGAGCTCTGCATTTCCCAGTGCATCCCTGGGGATCAGAGGAGCAGAGCTGTGACATTGGCTGGGCACACGTGGGGTGTGCCGGGACCTCTCAGTTGGGGCTCTGCCCCACCATCCACACCCGGTCCCTCCTGGCCAAGCTCTGCCTTGCTGTGCCCATCACATGCCCCATGTCTCCTCCACAGACGGCCGCTTCCTCCTGCTGCCGCCCTGCCTGGGCGAGCAGCCGAGCCGGGACGTGGAGCGGGAGGCGCTGGCCTCGCGGGTGCGCAGGGTGGAGGAGGAGAACCAGCAGCTCCGCCTGCAGCTCGGCCAGGCGCAGGCGGAGGGCAGCGACGGCAGCCCGCAGTGGGGGGCCTCTGCCGAGGACGGGGACCCCCCCGGGGGCGAGAGGAGCAACCGCACGGCCTGCCCCAAGCAGCGGACAGTGCACAAGTGTGAGGTGGGTGATGGCACCGGCGTGGTGGCACGGTGGATAGGGGATGTCAGATGGGAGGCTGGGACCCTGGCTGAACATGGGTGTACGTGCAGCATGCCTGGCACTGCTCACCCCGTGCTCTGGCCATGCTGGGGCCTCATCCTGGCTCTCCATGGTGCTCAGTGGGCCACAGCCAGCGGGTGAGCGTGTCGTGCTTCTCCAGAGAGGCAGGCCAGACAGGAGGAGTGGCAGCCAGACTCCTGGTCCCCCCTTCTGAGCTGGGGGACTCCCACCTCTCTCTGGGGTCCTTCCTCATGAGAAGGGCTGGGTTATGGAGCCTCTCCCTATAGCAGGGCTGCAGGGAGGAGCTGACAGGCCCCTGCGAGTGGGGATGTCCAGTCTCAAAAAGGCACCGTTTATCTCTGGGCAGCTCCTGCACGTTGCGATTGTGTGCGCCGGGCACAACGCAAGCCGGGATGTGGTCACCCTGGTGAAATCCATCCTCTTCCACAGGTAATGGGGAGGTGCTGTGCCAGAGGCCCGTTGGTTTGGGATTCCCGGGGGGAGGCAGTGCTGCGGGAGAGGGGGTCTAGGGCCTCTCTCTACCCCCTGTGCCATTGCTTAGAGGGCCAGAGGGGGATTTGTTTCCCCAGATGGCTGATTTTTCTCCATCTGCCTCCTCAGCTGATGTCTGTCCCCTGGCAGGGGTGGGAGAGATAGGGACCATGTCCTCTTCCTCCCGCTGTGGTGCTGAGTGCTGCTGCACTTGCCTTTGGCAGGAAAAACCCCCTCCATTTTCACTTCATCACGGACTCGGTGGCCCACCAGATCCTCCAGACGCTCTTCCAGTCCTGGATGGTGCCCTCCGTCCATGTCAGCTTCTACAACGCCGATGACTTGAAGGCAGGCACTTGCCCCCCCTTTGCCCTGTCCCAACCCAGTGCTCGTAGGGCTGAGGGGGAGCAGCAGAGAGGGGCAAGCAGGAGGGCATTTATTATCTCTTTTCCTGGTGGTCCCTTGCTCATCTGCTCCTCTTTCTGGACTTGTTGCTGGTCCAGCTGAGAAGGGGGGCACTGGGCTAGTGCTGGAGCGGTGGGGAGGCCCCTTGGGGTAGCACAGCCTCTGCAGCGGAGCTGGGTCCCCCACCGAGCACCGAAATGCTGGGGTTCAGGTGGGGGTTGTTCTGGTGGCCAGAGGAAGAGCCAGGACAGGGTGAGAGCGAAGGAGAAGGAGATACAGCCAGCGAGCGCCTGGGGAGAGAGGTGCGTGGCTGCCGGTGGTGCAGCTGGAGGAGACGCTCCAGGCTCGGCTGGCTCCACAGCTCTGTCGGGGGCTGGCGCTGGGCTCGGGCAGCAGCTGTGCCCTCCACTGGCTTCCTCTGCACGGGGTGCTGGGCACACACAGCCGGCCTGCCCGGGCAGGGGAAGGGCATGGCCGTGCCCAGCCCTGAGGCCGTGTCGCCTTGCAGCCGGAGGTGTCGTGGATCCCCAACAAGCACTACTCCGGCATCTACGGGCTGATGAAGCTGACGCTTACCAAGGCACTGCCCTCCAACCTCTCCAAGGTCATCGTCTTGGACACCGACATCACCTTCGCCACTGACATTGCTGAGCTCTGGGCAGTCTTCGGGAAGTTTTCTGGTGAGGACGGGGTGCCCCTGGAACCCGCTTGGGCCCTCTGAAGCTACAGCAAGACGGGCTGCATCCATGTCCCTCTGTTTCCTCAGACAAGCAGGTGATCGGGCTAGTGGAGAACCAAAGTGACTGGTATTTGGGCAACCTCTGGAAAAACCACAAACCGTGGCCAGCCCTGGGACGTGGCTTCAACACGGGTGAGTATGGGGTGTGGGGGTGGGCGCTGCAGCCTGATGGCGCATCCAGCTGAGGCGGCACTTGGCACGGGGAGGCTGGGGAAGGCTGAGGTGAGGCAGGAGAGTCTGGTGGGCATGAGGGGGCTGCTACAGCATCCTGGGGTTGTGTGGATGGGCGCAGAGTAGTGGCATGGCCCAGGGGCCAAAGGCGTGCAGGCTGCTGTGCTCCAGCTCTGTAATGGCTGGGTGCTCCCTCGGTGACCCAGTGCCCTCCTCCCCTGCACCCAGGGGTGATCCTGCTCCTTCTGGATCGCCTGCGTCGCCTGGGCTGGGAGCAGATGTGGCGGCTGACGGCGGAGCGGGAGCTCATGAGCATGCTCTCCACCTCGCTGGCCGATCAGGTAACGGTCCCTCCTCCGGGGTGGTCGGCCCTGCTGCATTTCCGTAGCACTGCTGGCACAGGGGGGCCACGCTGTCTTCCTCATCCACCTGTGCACTCACCTTTCTCTGTCCTAGGACATCTTTAACGCGGTGATCAAGCAGGACCCGGCCCTGGTGTACCGGCTCCCCTGCTTCTGGAACGTGCAGCTCTCTGATCACACCCGCTCGGAGCAGTGCTACACCGAGGTCTCGGATCTCAAGGTGTGTGGGTTTGCTGCCTTTGAGACTGGGGAGGGCCTGAAGGACAGCGCATGTGCTGGAGGTCGAGGGGAGTCAGCATGGGGTCCGGGGGCTTGGGGAGTGCTGGGTGCTGCTGACTTCCCCTCCATGGGGTGACACACCACTGCCCTCAGGTGATCCACTGGAACTCGCCCAAGAAGCTGCGGGTGAAGAACAAGCACGTGGAGTTCTTCCGCAACCTCTACCTGACCTTCCTGGAGTACGACGGGAACCTGCTGCGCAGGGAGCTCTTCGGCTGTGCCAGTCTCCCCAGCCCACCCAGCGACCAGGTGAGGGCGATTGCGACTCTGCCCCGGACCCCAGGGCGTGGGGCAGGCAGAGACCCCACGCAGCCACCCCAGCTCACCTTGGGGCTCCTGCTCTCCCTCACCTTCATGGCGTTGCAGCTGCAGCGGGCACTGGAGGAGCTGGACGAGGACGATCCCTGCTACGATTTCCGCCGGCAGCACCTCACGCAGCACCGCATCCACCTGTTCTTCCTGCAGTATGAGTTCCTGGCCCTTCCCGACCCCACCGATGTCACCCTCGTGGCCCAGCTCTCCATGGACAGGTACTTGCTGGTGGGGCTGGTGGGAGGTCGGATCCCGCCTCCACTCCTCTGGGGTGGCTCCACAGCTTGGGAGCTACCAGGGATCTCGAAACACAGGTTCCTCACCCTCACACCAGCGCTTTGCAGTGAGGAGCAACACCCCAAGCTGGGAGCAGCAATTCCTCCCGCTCCCCCCTCAGCTGGGCTCAGCTGGCACGCGGCTCACTGGCAGGCACCTGGTTCTGGGCTTGGCCGAGCTGCCACGGGGCAGGTCTCCTGCTCACGCAGTGCCTTCTACTTCACAGGTTACAGATGTTGGAGGCCATCTGCAAACACTGGGCGGGCCCCATCAGCCTGGCGCTGTACATGTCGGACGCAGAGGCTCAGCAGTTCCTGCGTTACGCCCAGGCCTCCGAGGTGCTGAGCGCCCGCCGCAACGTCGCCTACCACATCGTCTACAAGGAGGGGCAGTTCTACCCCATCAACCTCCTGCGCAACGTGGCCTTGGCCAACACGCAGACGCCGTATGTCTTTCTGACGGACATTGACTTCCTGCCTATGTATGGCCTCTACGATTACCTCAGGTAAGGCTTTCTCCAGCCGGCTCTTGCTTAGCCTGACGGGCTCCCCAGGCACCAGGGTTTGCAGGAAACGCCCTGGGCAGCGGTTCTCAACATGCAGAAACTGTTTCCTTTGTGTTCAACCTTGGGATCCTGCCCTTGCTTCTGTCAGACACCAGCAGATGAGGAAGCAGCCATGGCTGTGAGGGCTGCCCCGTTCCTCCTGCCCCTGCGTGGCACCACTACAAAGTGTTTAAACCCATTAATACTCTTCTGGGCAGGCTGGAGGGGCTGAGGAAGGAGGCTGTGGCCACGGCTCACAGCCAGGGAGACCTCACACCCTTCCTACCACCGTAGGAACTCCATCCAGCAGCTGGAGCTGCCCCAGAGGAAGGCAGCTCTCATCGTGCCGGCGTTCGAGACCCTGCACTACCGCTTGACCTTCCCCAAATCCAAAGCAGAGCTGCTCTCCATGCTGGACATGGGCTCCCTCTACACCTTCAGGTAGGGACTGGAGCTGCCCCACCATCCAACGGGGTTGTCACACCCAGCAGAAGCCAGTTTTGTACCCTCGTGCCTTGGGGCTGTGGAGCAGCCAGCTCAGAGGACCCCCTGCATCCTCTGCCTGTCTCAGGGAGCTGCCAGTTTTGCCTGGTCTCTCATTTCCATCTCTCCCCGCAGGTACCACGTGTGGCCAAAAGGCCATGCCCCGACTGACTATGCCAAGTGGCGGACGGCCACCGTGCCGTACCGCGTGGCGTGGCAGCCGTACTTCGAGCCTTACGTTGTAGTGAGGCGAGACTGCCCCAAGTATGACCAGAGGTTCGTGGGCTTCGGCTGGAACAAGGTGTCCCACATCATGGAGCTGGATGCGCAGGTGGGTGAGGGGCTGCTCCTGGCACCATGGAGGTGCTGGGTGTTGAGGGGTCTTGGCTGGGCAGCGACATGTTGGTACCACTGAGCTGATGCTGACAGTAAAAGGGCTGCTGCTCTGCCCCCAGGAGTATGAGCTGCTGGTCCTGCCCAACGCCTTCATGATCCACATGCCCCATGCCCCCAGCTTCGACATCTCCAAGTTCCGCCTGAGCGCAGGGTACCGGGGCTGCCTCCAGACGCTGCGGGAGGAGTTCCACCAGGACCTGTCGCGGCGGTACGGGGCTGCCGCGCTCAAATACCTCACCGCCGAGAGGAGCCTGTGACGCCGGGGACAGTGGGTGCGGGGTGCTAGCAGCACGCTGGAGAGGGGAGGGCGCAGGGCCTCCCTCCTGCCCCAGCCCCCGCCGCAGCCTGGCCCCGAGGGAACCGAGCCGGCAGCACAGCCTCTCCAGCCCAGCAAAGGGATGCCCGTAGGTAAAATGGAAGATGCCAGCTGCGAGAACAGGCAGTGCCTGCAGGTCAAGCTGCTGCGGTGTGGCCAAGGGTTTCTTCGGAGCAGCCTTCCTGTGTAACCGCCCCATGCCAGGGGCCAGGGGGACGGGTCTCCTCTGTCCCCTGTTCTAGCCGATGCGGATTCTCAGCCTTCGTTAGCTCACCTCAGCCTGGGGCCTGGCTCCTCGAGAAGCCTGGGAGCTGCACCTTACCCTGCTCTGCCTCTGCTCTGTGCTCCCAGGTGCCAGTGCTCCGCACACCCCTCCGGGGCGTTGGTGAGTGGGAGACGAGGATGTAGAGCATCCTTTTGCCTCCTGTGTGGAGCAGGCTCAGAGAAAGCCTCCCAGCACCCTGGGAGGTGGGGCCAGGGAGTACCAGGAGTTGTGGAGACCCGGTTTGAGCCCGGACCGAGGCTGGCTGGTTAACAGCACACAATATTGTTACTCCTCATCCATATGGATGCAAAGCCTCTGGTGGGCTTGGCCCAGTACTGGTGTTGCGGGAGTCACCCTGAGCAGGACGGGCTGTCTGCTGTCCCCAGCAGCGAGCTCCCAGAACGGGCCGGTGGCCGCCTGGAAGCAGCCGTGCCGGTGACAGGCCCCGTCCCAGGGCTGGCAGTGCCCCGCGGGGCCGGGCTGCAAACCACGCCTGGCAGCCATCGCGATGGGCAAAACAGCAGCTTCACGGGCCGGCACGTGCTTGGAGGAATTCCTGGCAGGGGACCACCCTGCTCCTCCCCAGGTCTTGGCGGCGCAGACGCTGCCATCGACAGTCAGGGACGTGGTTGACACTGGACGAGACCATAGCTGAGCACTGTGGCGGGATCCCCGTGCCGGGAGCAGCTTGGCCAGGCACTGTTACACCGCTATCACACACTGGAGCACAGAGGATGCATTGCTTTCCTCACGCTATTTAAATTATTTAATACTTTTCTCATAAGAATTAAATGATTAGGGTGTCTTGGGTTTTTTTTTTTTTTAATCCTTTCTTCCTCACGGATGATTTTGCTGGTGGGCCTGGAGGCTCTCCAGGCCAGTTGCTGCTCCAGTCTCCACTGTTCTCTCCTTAGCGTTACTCTGGGCTGCAAGAGCCAGCCCTGTGCAGGTGTGAGGATGTCCGTCCATGGTGGGAGCGGCTAGGAGGAGCCACACAAAGCGCGGGGTATGGAAAGGGCACAAGCGCCTCTTGCTTATTCTCTCTTTTTAATTTAATTTTTAAATTAAAGCTTTTTTATTCTTTTTCACATCCTTGTTAGAACTGCCTGGTTATTAATTTTTTTCTGCTGCAAGCCTGCACGTGTCCCCTGGAGGGAAGGCAGCAGGAGGAGAGCAATGCAGGGGAAGCCTGAGTCTTGGCTGGGGAAAATCATCGCTAGGCTTGCTCTGCCCGGCACGTTTGAAGCCTTTTCCCTTTCTGGCTGGCACAGTGGGAGGGTTGGGGAGCAGGGAGCAACAGCAGGCAAAAGAAATGCCCGTGTCCCCAAGCAGCAGGCTCGCCGGTGGGATCAAGTCTGCCGGTTCCTGGTGCCGCAGCGGGGCTGGCAGCCTGGGTGGCAGCGCAGCCTGCCTGCACAGCCAGCGCCCTTTCAGTGCAGCCTGGGGCTTCGCAGCTTAGGCGCGTAGTCAGTTTAATCGCGCCCAAGTAGAGGAGATGCCTTTTCTGGCGCTGCGGTGGCTTGTCCCCAAGGCCAACACATCGAGCTGGCTGCTGCGCCGTGACCCGCAGGACCTTTCCCTCGCCCCCTGAGGGCAGGCGCCCAGCTCAGGCCGCGACACGGGCAGCAGGACCGACTGGCCCCCTCCCGCAGAATGGCCTTGGCTTTACAAGACTGTCAGGAATAAAAACTGGCTCTTGGGCCATACGAGCCGCCAGCCTTGCATCTGCAGGGGGAGAGCACAGGGGTGGCATGCCAGGAGCAAGTTGTTGAGGCTTTATTTGGGAAAGGGCTGGAAAGACGTTGCTAAGCACAGTGAAGCCAGGCACAGCTCCACCCAACCAGTCCCTAAGCAGACAGCTTTTGTTTAATACAGCCAAAGCTCGCTGGTGCCGCTCTGCTTCTGCACGAAGCGAGAACACAGCTTTAGATCAGATCTAGACAGTAGTTGAGCTTGCTCTCTGCTAGAGACACGGTGGTGGAGCAGTGCCAGGACGGAGCAGGCCTCTTTGGGCACTTCTTTGATGGTTAGATGGCTCCAGAAATGCTGGCTCTGCAGGTTTTTTGGAAGGTGTACTGCTATGCCTATAGCAGGAGGACTGTGTGCCGTCATTTTCAGATAATCCTTCCCAGCTTTAGCCAGTCCTTGGCCCAAAACATGCCTGTGAGGGTTTAGGTGCCTGGAGTAAACCCAGCTCGGTTTTGGTCTCCATGTGCCCTCTGCCGGGCGGCATCAGCTGGAGGCAAGCACCGAGTCAGCGCCCGCGGAGATTTTCTTAACCGAGCACAGCCCCTTTTAGAGCTAAAATTCATTTCTACTAACGCAGCACCCTTCTCCCTGCCAAGAAAGCAAGCCTCGATCCCGGAGCGCGCCGCAGCCATCACGCAGAGCCGCGCTCAGAAACCCCTCCCGGGGCAGGGCACTTTCTGTGGGCACCGCGCCTCCCCCTGTGCCTGCGGGACCCGCTGTCCCCGCCTGGTACATACAGCTAAGGAGACAAGAGATTTTATTGTGTTTTATTTAGTAAAATGTTAAAATAAATAAATACAAATTGATCAGATGCTCTGTACCCCCTCCCCCCCCAACTTTAATTTGCTAAAATCTAAACACATTTGTACCAAAACTGAAACCACAAGGGACTTGAAGGCAGCAAAGAGACTGCAGATCACTATGAGCATCAGGCTAAAAAAAATAGAGATATTTAAAAAACCCAAACCAGCTCATAAGTTGGTGTTCTCATGATGTGATTCTGTGACAACAGAGCGGTACCGGTCAGAAAGGGCATTTTACACCAGGGCCTGCAAGGACGGGATATTGGCAGGGAGAGGGGCAGCACAGGCAGCACCGGCTCGCGGAGGGCAGAGCCGTGGCTTCACCGTGCGGAAACCCAGCCGGGAGAGAAGCTGCCACCATCCCCTGGCAGCGCCGGGCCCGCGGCCGCGGGGGGCCGTGCCGCCAGAACTGGGAAAGCACCCGGAGAAAGTCGGGCAGGCTGGGGAGGGACCGGGGCTCGGACACGGTGCCCTTGAGCATCAGCTCCTGGTCCGACCCCAAGCCAGGGCTCCCGCTTTACAGCTTGGTCTCGGGTAAAACGCTGGGGGTGTGGGGGGACGGGACGAAGCACAGCACATAGGCGGGGTGGTGGCATCAACAAGTCTACTGAGATGGTGCCGGCACGATCGCAGGAACGTGAAGCCGCGATCGAGGCCCGAGTGTTTTCTCTGCCTTCGCAACCCGCCTGCCCTCAGCTGCGCACAACACGGTGGCTGTTTGCAGATTAGAGCCAGTCGGCCCCCAAAAGACAAAACACCGCACGGGAGGCCACCCCACTGCTGCACCAGACCTCCCAGGCAAGCAGCAGCTCACCACCACTTCTCTGCACCACGGGCTCCACTGCTGTTGACACAGCAAAGTTGTTTTCCTTTCTCGCAGAAGCCTGAACAGGTTGGCGCTACCCATCTCCCCCCCCCCCCCCGTTACCTTGCTTAATCTTTGCTTAATGGAGTTTGCAACCTGTGCTTTGCTTCTGTGGGACTACGAGAGGCGGCCAAGACGCCTCTGCCAGTGTAAGAGTGCTTGGGGGGGCCCTGCAGCTGTAACTGGAGTGAAGCAGCTCGTGGGACACGGCTGCCCGTTGGCTCTGGTTGCGTGGGGCTGCCGCGAAGCTGCCCGAGCCTCGGGGGTTTATGCAGTAGCAAAACCCCTCCTGAAGGAGGGTCTTGGTACCTGTCCCATACGGCATCGAGAATGACTCAGAGACAACGTACCTTCTGGAAGGGAGAGCTGACGGGTAAGACACTACTCCTGGCTCTAGAGTCAATCACTGTGTTGATGCCAGTGATAATTAAAGAAACATAAGAGACTATGATTAGAAATTACACATTAGCCCAGAACAAGCAGAAACACGCAGCGTCCTGCCGCACCCAGCACGGAGCGCGACTGTACCTCTTCTTTCAACAGTGCCTGCTCCCAGTGCCTGCAGCCCACGAAAAAAGGCTCTTGCAGTGTCAGAACTGCCGGTACCTGCTTTACGGAGGGGAACATGAGGCACAGGGGGATTCTTCCTTTCTCTTTTAAATAAGTGCCCTCCTGCTCCCCTCAATTTTGGCGTGCCGTGCCTGAGAGGCCAAGATCTGGATAACGAGCAAGGGGAGCCCCTGCCCTTGTTTGCACACGCAGAGCGTCTTCCCGGGGCTGCTGCAGTATCGACCCTCAGCGCTGGGGATCCAAAATCAAGGGTGGCCCCAGACCACAGCCCCGGGAGCTGGCCTCTGCCCGTGCCGCACCTGCGCAAGCCACTGCCTCCCTTCCCCGCCTGAGCTGCACCCCTGAGGCTGTTCTGGTTGCTCACTAAGAAGAGGGCTTTCTCAAAGCTCAGAGGCAACAATAGTTCATTTCTTTTCCAACAACATAGATAAAAGGCGGCAGGCGACAAAAGGGCAGGAATTGGTCGAGGTCTGTATTTGCCAGTGTAAATTTAGGAAAAAGAAAAGATGCAAATTCCCCAGGTGGTGAAAACTCTGCTGAGTGCCAGCAGACCGATATTGCTCACTCCTCACTGCTGCTGCCTTTCCGTGCCACCTCTCCACCCAGGACAGACAGAGCCAAGCTTACAAGGCTTTTGAATTGCTCAGGCTCTCCCAATAGTAAACATGCCCTTAAGTACTTCTTCCTTCCTCAGTGGGGACTGGGCTGAGTTTCTCCGTCTGAAGCATTTGACACCTGCTTGGCTACTACAGAGTGAAGAAGACCAGACACAGAGAGCTTACTACGCTGCTAACACACCAGAGCCGGGTCAGCCGTTCCCCCAGGGGGGTGCCCCATGGCTGCTTAATGTAGCCTTGACGCAGGCCCCCGGCACAGCTCTCTGGGCTCAGCTCCTGAAGGGTTACGTTATACTGACCACATGCCCCGGTCTCGCTGCTCTGGTCAACTGCCTTTTTACACATATCCCTAAATAAACCAGATCCTAAGAAAACAGGGAGGCATTGCTGCACAGCGAGGTTTTGGCATAGAACTGCCAGACGTGATGGCCCAGAGAGCAGGAACCTTGCACAGATACTCCAAGAGATGGCCGAGAAGTACCTGACTCACAGGTCCTGCCCGGCATCATCTCCTCCGCTCACTCGGGACCCAGGACCTCTGGAAGGTGACACTGGTTTCAACTAGGCTGATCGTGACACTCGAACTAGGAAGGTGCAACCACACTGGCGAGCTGAACCTTTGGCTAGTCCCGGGAATATTTGTAGCCAGGGAAATTTTTAATTAATGCAGTCCAGATCAGAGCAGGCTCTGGCTGCCCCAAGGTCTGCTCGATCTGCCTTGTCCAACATTGTAGCACAGAAGTCAAACAAGGCTCTGGTCAGGATGGGATGACTCGTCAGCAGAAGCAGACCTAGGGATGACTTGGTGCCCACTTCCTTCCCCATCTGCAGCCGAGCAGCTCTTTTCTCCCACCACACTTGGTCCTTGTGTAACACAGATCAACCCAAGTCAGAAATCGAGGTAGGATAAAGAGCCTTTTTGTTCTAGTCTTTCCACTGAACTTTCAAACCCTGTAACTGCAGGGATACCTGTCTCCTCATAACGGAGCCCTGTTTCACTCCTGGGTTTTTCCTACCCTCACTTTCCCTCCTCCTCCTCTCTTTCCACTTCTTCTTTCTGCTCTGCTTTACCTCACGTAATCTTCCTTTCTTTTGCTCCCCCTGCTTCCCTTCTTCCTTCCCCCTGTCTCCAGCCCTGTACCCCTTCTCAAAAGAGGCTTCTGTCCTTTCCTTTGTCCCTGCAGCACCCACCTCTGGCCAGGGGAGATGAGAAGCCCTGGCCCGACTGTTCTCACGCGACAGACTCCAGTGCAGCTCAGCGATTTTCACAGCACCAATGCTCTTGGCGAGCCTGTTTTCCATTCACTACTCGGGTATTTTAGTAATACTGACAGGGGATACAGACAGATCCTCACACAGGTAAGGTCTTGGTTTTCTGAAACAAGCCCACATCTTAAATTAACCTCTAAGAGAGGTGTTTGTCTTTTCATGGGTCTATAATTACCAAGCTTACCAGTGCATGGTATAAATAATTTTCTTTATTGGCAAGTTTCAACTATGTGCTCAGCCTATACAAGACACAATGATGCAGAAAGTTCTTGTCCCAGATAAAAGATAAACACGGGGGAAATGGGAGCTAAAGGTAAAGGATAGAGTCATATTTTTCAAGTATTACATTCCATTCTGTAGGTGTTACAAACAGGACTGAGGCTTAAAGAAGGATCTGAGTAAGACGGCAATAACCTGGAGACAAGATGTCTGCAGCTCTTGTGTTTTCCTAATCCCACCTGATTTTTAGGGCATTCCCTGGTCCAGGTCTGACCACTGAAAACAAACATCCAACAGTGCGTCACTGCGAGGCTCGCTCGCGGGCCCTCAGAGACCAGTACCTAGCTGGCTGTTGGAAGGGTTCTTCGGAGACCTTTTGCCTTCTGAATGCCAGAAACTACAGAATCCACATAGTGCTTGGGAACGGCCTTTGCTGAGGTAGTTTGTTGGCCAGGCAAGCCTAAGCGCCAAATGAAATAGCTGCACGACAAAACATCTTCCTCTTTCTCCTGGTTCCTGACTCTTCCGAAGCGTTTCTACATACTCGTCAGAGAACTCTCTGCAGTAACCCAGCAAGGCTGAACTTGCCCTGGATCTTCAGAATCCCAAGGGAGGACAAATGGAGGTGAAGAAGGGTCAAAACAGTTCTGAAAAGACACAACAAATTCTGCCCACGGGGGCGTGGTCCACAAGGAAGCGTAATATCGGTATTTCAGTGGTTATCTGAGCAGCTCACTGAGAAAGGCCCTCAGGAAAGGAGTGAATTTTGGTTTGACATCTGAATATGGTATTTTAAAAACATGTTTCATTAAAAAACATGTATTCATCATTAGTGCTTCAGAAGCAAAGAGGGCAGGGTGCAACCCAGCTGGGGAAAAAAAAGAAAGAGAAACGTGCGCTGCAAATTCACAAATATTTTCCACTGTATCCACATGGGAAGGAAATGTCAGAGTCTACTCCCTGTATTGTGGGCTGCCACAGCTTGGTGGGGCTAAGAGGGAGATTTCACTCTGGGTCCTCCTGAATGCTGATCATGCTGCTTTTCAGGGCTGTCTCTGCAACAGTACAGGGAAGAAGATGATTTGAAGCCAAGGAGGTCAGATTTAGGGTTCACATTTCTAGACAGCTGGAATACAGGGTTGCTTTCTTAAGTTTGTTCAGCTAGGAAGGATAAAATACAGTATCGTTTTTTTCTACCAACAACAAAACCAACAGATCTGCCCATAAAATTATCACCTCTTTAATTTCTAGGTTAGCAGCTTTTAATTCATATCCGCACCGACAGAAACTTGCTTGCAACCGAGTCCTTGTTTTGCTCATGCAAACCTTTAGTTCATCCTACCAATATGGTAACTCCTGGCTAATGTTGTCCTCGAAGAATCATCCATGCTACTCACCCCACCTGCCAGTCATCCCTAGAAGTATTGTCTTTACCACGTTTTGTACAGCACTAAACCCACTGCTGGCTCTAAACGAAGATAATGAGAATACTAATGAGAATACTAATTCTTCTAGCCAGGTCACACGTGCGCTTTCCCACTCTGACCACAACACACCTTTCCAGCTGTTTAAAGAACAGATTGCAAGGAGAAGGGAAAAAACTGCTTCTGCAAAGCTTACTCTATTTCTGAGCAAAGAAGCAGGGTGACTTCTTAAAGCCCTTAGCTCTGGGCTGAGAGCCAGGACCGTTTCTGATATGAGCTTCCTCTGTGGTTTCATCTCCTCCTTTATAACAGAGATTTAAAAGCCACTTATTTTCCACCAATGACAAGCAATGACATAAGAATTAGTTAGTAACTTGACGGTGGTTTGGAAATACAAAACGCCGGTCATTATGACAGCTTCCCAAAGAGTTTTAAGAGTAAAAAGAAGTTTTAACACAGTCTATCTCAGATACTACAGGAGAGAAAAACCCAATCCAAACCCAGAAGACAAGCTTGAGCTTTAAGCTGTCAAAGAGCTTAAATTTCTCCCTTGATTGGAACCTCTTAGAGCAGCTCAAAAAACCCCCATTTTCCTCTGTATTTAGCAAATGCCAATTCCCCTTCCACTCTATTGTTGCTAATTGGGCAGAGATAACCCCAATTTACTTGTGTCTGTGTAGCAGCATCATTGCCAGTGTCAGTGCAGCCCTGGGAATGCTCCTTGCCTATTGACTGATACTGCTGCAGAGCCAGGAGGGAAAACATCCAAACAGGATCAGCAAGAGAGAGAGAAAACTACCTAGCAGCATCAAAAAGTCTAAGTTAAGATCATTTCTCTGCCAGGTAATGATTAACTAAAGGCGCCCTTTTACAGTCTGGAACACAAATGCTGTAACAAAAGGGACATAAAAGTCTATACTTATCTACTCAGATTCTGGAGATGAGGAGATGCCTCAGAAAAGCAGTAATAGTTGCTTTAACATCTGGCTGGTTAACTGTGCTCAAATTTAAATATGGCTACCAGTGATTTTCACTCCCATCCCTTCCTGAATTGGCAAAGAAAACAGAAGGATGATCAAGCCTTCAGGCGTAGCTTGCTACCCCCAAATAGTGCAGTGCTTCCAAGAGAGCTCAGAAGGTAACACCAGAAATAAGAACATGAGAACCATGAAGACTCAGTGCACCTATCCCTAGAGACAGTCTCTTACCAGGAACGTACTTGATACTTTAGAAGAAGATGTGAGAATTACCCAAGTGGCCAAGTAGAGACCAACCTGGCCAAAAAGGCAGTTTCTCCCGAGTATCTGGCCGTTAGCTGCTGGCTCATATTCTAAAGAAAGAAGGCTCATATTCAGCTTGTTTTTTTCTCTTCATCCCTTGAAATACATGGGTTGCTGGCCCAGTGCTGCCCTATGGTAATGACCCCCACTGGTAATTAGGTTGATGCAAAGACATTTTTAGTTTGATCAGTTTTGACATCATCTGCGCAGCTGTCTCCCTGCCACTTCTGCTAACTTATCCTTCCAGCTCTGCTAGTTCCCAAACAGAACTCGAACATCAAAAGACAGAGTCGAGGTTATCACAGGTTCAGCTGGGAAGTGCACATAAGAGTCACTTTCCCAACTACAGACAAATGTGAGAACTCGGGATTATCAGTTCTGAGCTCAGAGCTGAAAATAGTGCACACTCCTATAGAAGGAATAAAAGCCCTTAAAGGGCAGAAGAGTGACCTAAAGGAGAGGGAAGAAAACAGCTCCAAGAATCCCACAGAAGTATACTCGGTTGTGGCAGCAAAGAGGCTCTCTCAGGCTATGTAGTGTCTGGAGTATTCAATTCTTGCTCAGAAATGCATCCTTCAAATCCAAAGCCTTTCTCTCTTCCACTAGAAACAGCTGAGCAGGTCTGCCTTGCCACCCAACGCATGCTCTCAAGGGCACCGCGCCAGGGACTCTGCCTCACTTTGTGTGTGTAGTGGCTCAACTCTGCTCCCACTGGAAGTAGAAGGAGTTTTCCCAGTACTTCCAGTGGAAACAGGGTTTGCCCAAATGTTTATTTGCAGTAGTGGAACTAGGCAGCTCTGGGACACAACCCTAAGTGACCAGAATCAGCACTCTAAACTGAGACAGACCCCACAATAACAGGAAGCACACGGCAAGCTTTGCTATCTAGAGTGAAAAGATTATACGTAAGAGATGAACTTCTTAAATAAGAGGATATAACGGAAGGCGATTTCAGTCCAACCAACTCACTGTCTTTCATTCTCAGGCTCTAATCAGTCCATATCACAAAACTAAAAAAGCCTAAAACAAGCACGCTGCCAATTGCTTTGCTCTGGGTTACAAACACATGAAAGAATGGGGGAGATATGGTAACAGCAGAGACAAGCCTGGCAGATCCTCCAGGTGGGGTGAGATCCAGCACTGTAGGATTTGATTCTCTTTAGAGTTTAGCCAGTAGCATGTATGGTATAATCTATGGAAACTGTCCCATTGGATTTTAAAACACAAACACAGCAGAATGTCATCATAAATAAGCAAAGTCTGTGTTAAAAAATTCTAAGTACACAGCATTTTCTCCAGTTCTGACACCTTTTTAATAGAAATCACTTGTTTAGGAAACAAATAGCACTTTTGTAATTTTTTTTTACAATGTTTCTTACCTTGATCTTATTTTAAGTAACACTAGGAAGACCTCAATATCTTTTATTTTCCTTTTTAATTTAAAAAAGTTGTTTTTTTTCCCCCAGATACAAAGATTTTGCCCTTGCATAAAAAAACAGTGCCCAAAACGATGACACAAGGACTCACAAAGACTCACTGTATCTCACTGACACTATTACTTCTAATCTATACCATGCAAGGTCCCATCTACCTCTTTAATTAGACTGTCAGCCTGAAAAACAGCTTTTCTATTCCTTATTTAGTTCTTGTTACCAAAAGAAGAGAAAGGAAGTGAAAGAAAAGGACATTTCTCTGTTCAGTTCACACATCTGGGTCATGTGCTACTTTGTTCAGGATAACTTTGTTGTTTATAAATATAGAAAAGGGTTGGAATCTCATTTTCAAGTAATCGATGCACACTTTCTCTTGGGACACCTCCGTCCAATGCTCCAAGCTGACCCTGGATTCTGGCCCTCTATTTTCCCATTCCCAACATAGGCTTTCTGGATGAGTGTGAGGACCCAAACCAATTCTGCAAAGCATGTCTGTTGTTTAATGTGAAGAAAGAGGATTAACCCAAAGCTGTTGGGACAGTAGATCCTCAGCCTGTACATGTGCTGGTTACTCAGTGAAAAGTCCATCTCCTTTCCTTTTGTACATCTCCTGTCTAAACAATAGTAAATACTGCTTATTTGATAGACTTGTCCCTTCTGGGCACTGGGATTTGATAATTTATATTTCTGTTTTTTGGTTTAATAGTACTGAGAGTTTAGAAACAGGAAAAGCCCACAGGCTCTTTGGACTTGTTTTTGTTTTCCCCTAGCTAAACAAACTGTTCTGCAAATAAGGATTTGAAACCTGCTCTCCTCCCTCATCCCTGCTCCTCACCCCAAACAAAAATAAAACAAACCTATAGTGGCTGTGGAGGCTGCTGCAGGCACACACTGGTGTAAAATATAGAGAGAGTAAATATATTATTTCACTTGGCATGGTGCTGGCAAAGAACCCCCAGCTGGCACTATTCATGTAACATGATCCAAACTTTGCATGTACACACAGAATAAGAAGGATCAATTGGCAAACTCCGGTGCCGCCTGGCACAAGCATCTTCACGCTCTCTCTGGAACCAAAGAACTAAAGAATTCTGCACTTTCCAGAAGAAATCCGGTTTCGCTTTTCTAGAGTTTCGTTATTTTGCTCTTCCTCCTCGCCGCCACCTCCCTTGGCTCCTTCTTAACTTCACTGTGTTATTTAGTCTCATCGCCCTTGTTACAGTTCACCATGCAGCTCTGGGAAGGGGAGGGGGCTAAGGTGGAGGTGGCAGCATTAGTATTGTTAGTGGAGTCCATGCCATTGGAGATGGCTACTGAATTGACCTCAGAGTTTATGGGTTTTGAAAGGTCGATGCCTTGGATGAGGCGGATCAGCTGTTTTACCTTCTCCAAGGAGCTGTGCATCTCCTTCTGTTTTGCAAGGATGGTATTCTTCATTTCCATGCATTTCTGCAGCAAAATAGAAAAGCAGTAATAAGTTCAAGCTTAGGAATGAAAGAAGGTAAGAGAAGGAATATGATGTTCATAGATCTAAATGTAAGTACACAGAAAAGACTGCAGCTACAATTTTACTTTCCCAGCCTAGAAGAAAAAGAGTCTCAGGGCTGTGTTCACAGGAGAACTCATATTGCAGGCTAAGGAATTGAACTGCCAATACATAGCTGTCACCTGGTATGGCTCCCTTTCATCCCAAGGTGTTTTGCAAATCCACACAGACAGCTCCATCTTTTTGTGTTCCTTTTGAAGGGAAACTTCCAAGTATATGTTCTTATTATTTTTCTATTAGTATTGCATTGCTGAAATGTCTTTAGCTCAGATCTGCAAACTCAGGCATCCTACTGCAGCTGACTGCTGACAGTGTGTGTGCATGCCACTAATGGGATACAGCCTTTGCTTTCACATACATTTTAGCAGGAACATCACTTCCTCTTCTCAATAAATAAAGGGGCACTTGAAAAGAAAAACAAGCCCTTCACTTGAAAATCTTATTTTGTGGCCACTTCTTTCTCTTAGAAGAACTAGTAACCTAACTAGCTCATCAGTTAAGAGTCGGGGTAAGGTAACTTTAAAAAAAGCCCACAAATGATGTTTCAGGGGTGAAAAACTGCTTATAGTGATATGTGAAACTCTCAAAAAGGAGGAGATGGTAGCTATGCCTGTAACATTCAGGTTCCTACATGAAGATGGCAACCTTCCTACATTTTTTAAACCTTTTATCCATGCTGATCTCCAGACACTGTTGTTTTCAGCTTTACTGTTTTCACACGCAGCCCATGGCATCATAAAAACACCACAAAATTCAGATCTAATGTGTCTTTTTTGGACAGTTCCAATGAAAGTATAAACAATGACTTGCTCATAGAAAAGAAACCGTTCTCCTTACCTACTGTCAATCCCTCACGTTAAGGGCTTGCATCTGCCTGGGTACATCACTGAGAAACAGTGTTAGCGCTCTAGTGCCGCTCAGGTTATGCCCAGCTACCGCTAACCACAAGATGACAGCCTCCAGAACCACTAACCAGCACCTCTCACCACTTGTTTGCTCACAATTGTTTTCTTTGTATCATCAGCATTTAGGGGTCTTTCAACATGGGACGCTTACTTTTGTTCTAATAGGTAAAAGACAGGCAGACTGGAAAGTGCCTCTATTTGAAAAGAAAAGTCTGTCCCGTCCTTATATATCCAGCCTTACAGACGCTGCCACATAAGAGATTTCAGTATTTTTCACTCTGTGATACTGACTAGGGCTGTTCTAAGTGAGGGGCTCAAACTTTACACAGGCAACCCAAGAGCCTGATTTGCATATTAAGGTGAGAAGAGAGAGCAAATTAGTATGTATGCTCCAATTACTGTGATAACCTACGGTGGAAACTACAGCTTCTGGTTTGAAGTATGACATCGTCCAATTAATATTATGCAGAGGCATGCACAGTGTCCAGCTGCTGACTGCCAAGGCAACATGTCAAGAGACCCAGAGTCAGTCATGAGTAAACAGTCACTTTTGTATTAGGAAAGTCTGGAAAGCGCACCAAGACTGTAACTTACTACACACAGAGGCCCAACCATTCTTATTTAAGTGAGCCACTGGAGAATTTGACTTAATCTACTGCCCGCAGACAATAATGCTCTGGGTTATGTTTGTCACCTGCTGATATTATAGGTCACTGTATGTCTACAATATATGGTCAGCATGGATCATGTATAAGTGACTCAATGTAAGTATATGTTGCCTGTATTTCATTCCTGCTCCCCAAAGTCCTAAAAAGCAAAGGAAAGCACCCACTCAATTCTCAGTAAATGCACTGGAAGACAAGTCTACTACATGGACTTGCTCTACAGTTTTCTCTCTGCATTCTGGCATCAGAACGCAGGTGCAGAGTTATTTGGGAGGGCAATACTCACCGTTATAGAATTGCTGAGCTGTTTGACCTTCTGCTCTAGTTGTTCTCTTTCCTGTTTTAAATCTGAACTCCATTTAAGTAGTTTCTGTTTTTCCTCTTCTTTTGCTGCAAACAGAATATTAATCAGAATATTCAAAATGTTCTTGTTACAACAGTGGATAGAGGCTCTAAACTGCTTCATGTAAAGAGGGCAATTGAGTTTAAAGTCAATTCAACAACTTGTGCACTAAATCACACCCAAAATTTCACCTACGTACACAAGCATCACAGAAGGCTTAAAAAATATTTAGACTGCTATTTTCACTTCACTAGTGATTAAGGTTCTTCCCCTTTAATTTCCTTTCGTAAAGGAAGTACCATTCTATCCCATTCCTGACATAACATTTTCCATTATTAAAAGTGAAACAAAAGTGTTGTTCTCCATTTTCCTACCTGCTTTATATGCAATATACGAATGAACAATTGCTAAAGTTCCTGGCCATGGGATTGCTTCTTCCTTCTTTAGCATCTGAAAGAAAAGTGTTTAGAGATTTAGCTGGTACACGATCTACCTCTAAGAAAGCAAAAAGGAGAGAGGGAAAGAGGGAAAGACCGAGGATTTTCTTTTATGGCTGTCATTAGTCTCAGCCCTGTTAACATGAAGCTTCACAGACCTGTTCTGAGATTTAACAGAGGGAATTATTCACAACTGTATTGTGGCTCCCACAAAGCAGGCCTGTTTCCTACAAATGTCCGCATTTTCTCAAATTCCCTCCATAGCCACAAATAAACTCTACTAATAAAACTGAACAATGTAAAAGAGGAATGAAAGGATACTATAGCTGAACTCAAAGTTTCCAGGAGACATCTAGAGGGCAGATTTAGACTAGATATTAGGAAGAAATTCTTCACCATGAGAGTGATGAGGCACTGGAACAGGTTGGCCAGAGAAGTTGTGGATGCCCCATCCCTGGAAGTGTTCAAGGCCAGGTTGGATGGGGCTTTGAGCAACCTGGTCTAGCGGAAGGTGTCCCTGCCCATGGCAGGGGGGTTGGAACCAGATGATCTTTAAGGTCCCTTCCAACCCAAACCATTCTATGACTCTATGATTCTGTGATTTCATGGTTCAACTAAGATTGCTGATCTTAGTTGTTCTGGGAGAAAACTTCATGGCACAGAGCAGACTCCATACCATACATTCAAACATCACGCTTCCTGGCTAGTAAAACATGGAACCGTCCTATCTCATCTTCTTATCAGAATCATCTTAATAGAGTTGTCAAACCTTCTTTGTAAGAGTAAGCATCATTTATGTCTTTCAGATCCTTCCTACATATTCCTTCCTAACAAACTTTATTTTGAGAGGAATGACATGTATTGTGTCTTTTTAATAAGTGAACCAGAGGGGTGTCTCAGAAGATAGAGGACTCGGTCACTTTACAGTGAAATAACTCAGATTTTTTTCCCCCTAATTTTGTGGGAAACTATCACAGAAGTATGAAGAGTAGGGATAAGGTGAGAGTAGGCAAGAGTGGGAGCAGAGAAGTGGTAACACCCTCTCCTCACTTGCAGTTATTGACCAAGTCATTTGAGTTTTGCATTTTCATTCTTCTGAACAGCATATTCTGAACAGGCTGTTTTCTTACGGTACCATCTGGCTAACCGAAGGTCACGTGGGCGACCAAGCAATATGCTAAATCAGACAGAACGCTAACAGCTTCAGACTGCTGATTATCAGCAATCTTTTGCAACTTCTGGAGTTCCATGTAAGGGTTAGGAATACAATAGTTTACTTCTTTGTCTTGTAATCTCAATGCAATTATAAACAAAATATTAACATATCATCTGTTCACTTCAATTGTGTACTTTCAGAAAGGGATCTGGAAGGAAGAAGAACCAAACTGTTTGCCTATCCTCGTTATACTGATGCCGGATGATATTATTAGAGAGATCACTGAAGACAACCTCTCTGGTATTTGATTTATATGAGTAAACAGGGGCTTATATTTGCTCTATCTATTGAGGTAGGCTTGTTCAAATGTTTTATTTATTTGTCCAGAAGAATATACCAATAACTTTTGAAGAAACAATAAGCTTAAGATGAACAGGAAAATTTCTATCGGTCATAGAGAACCTTTCCCAAAAGTTTGTGTGCTTTGGCCCAGAAAAAGAGTAGAAACAAAGGTAACAAATAAGGACCCCAAATCTGGGAACAAGACTTAACAGTTTTGTATTTGCATGCATCCCAACGGAGGTAATTTGATCAAATTCACACAAGCCTTATTATAGATGAAATAGATTTGTTCAGTGTCAGACTGTCTTAATATAAGTAAGCCAAGTGATCTGGTTATTTTCTTTAACGCGGAAAAATCTTTATAGTGCATTGCGTATAACTCTCCCTGTCTGTCAAACAATACCTGGTCTTGACATTTGGGACAGATCCACATGCCCTTGGGAATGGTTTTCAGAGGCGGGTCCAGACAGTCCAGGTGATAAACACGTGAACATGTGTCACACATCAGCAACTGCCCGCTTTTTCTGCAAACACTGCAAAAATCCTCATGGATATCGCCCTATAAAATTGAGGGGAAGGGATGTGGGTGAGAGAAAGAGAGAGAGAGAGAAGGCAAAAAGTGAACTTTGACCTTTGACATCTACATTCTAGTTGAATGCAAAGTTTACAGTATAAACTATCTCTTAAGGGGATTCCAAATGGTCAAACCCTTTTTAGGACGTGAAACAGGAAAACCAGGCAGGATGTCAAAAACACTGACATCTGTCCTCCCAAACACTCCCTCTGTCCTCCCAAGGCAAAATGTTACAGCAAACACTTATTACCATAGCTTCTCTTAACAACTGCTACCCCATAGCCTGTCTTCTTTCAGATACCCCCTTTACCCTGATTTGTTTTGCCTGAAGTGATGAGCTACCCACTTTCTTAACCCTTCTCATTTCTGGATGTAAGCACAACTCCACTTCGGGAATGCTGATGAGGCTGACTCTTGCCAGTAATAGCATGTAAGAAACCCCAATTGAATGACTTGAAAAAACATTGTCAAATACTTAGGTCACCTTTAAAAATGAAACTGGAAGGAAAAGGTGTTGTGCTTGTAAATGAAAAACAACAGAATCAACTATGTTCTGAGACAATTCTTTTTACTTCACTTAGGTTACCTCAAATTGCACTAAAAAAGCTGTGACAAAATTTTCTTCAAAATTTTTCTCTACAGAGAGTGGTTTATGTTTCATCACTAACATAGGCTGAGAGCCAGGATGAGGGAATACCAAGAGAGATTTTCTAATTAAGGGGTTTTTTTAAAGAAAGAATTGAAAACATTACTGGCAGTGTCTCTTAAAAAACCCTAGGCTTAGTTACTATTGCATCACCATCAGAGAGAATTTTTTTCTACAGCCATTAACTTCCCAGAAAGGTAGGTCTGATTTTTGTCACTTTTTCTTCTCTCTCTCTCCTCCTGTTACTCCCATCTCATGCTTCGGGGGGTGGTGGTGTTTCTGTTTGGTTTTCTTTGGGTTTTGGATATTTGAACAAAGAGGCATGAAAGAAAGATGGCTCAGCATCCACAGAGGAGGAGAGGGGCATGGCAGGCCTCTCCTCTCACCGCCTGTGGGCTCTCCTGGCAACTTGACATATTCAAGGCCCCACCTGGAGTCTGAAATACGCATTTCTCACCGACTTCAGTCAAAGTTTCACACGCACCAGATCTGCAAGATCACGATCTTAAGATGCGTGCGTTGAGTCAAACTGCGTGTATACACTCCCTCTGTATGAAATATCAGTGTGCAATGTTTCATTTTGACCCGTGCAGTCTTTTCATGTGCGTGAATAAGTTCCATCAATTTGGAGGGATAGCAGACTTGGCCGTGCACTTACACATTAAGTTGCCAGGCAAGAAAAATGACACTAATCTCTACTATGGATAAAATATTAAACATATTAGAAAAATGACACACAAGCAATCTGCTCAGCTTTCTGCTCCTCGTCTCTGTTGCTGATGAGGCCTTTCTTCGAAAGGAAGGCTATTCTTCTCTTAAGTCCCAAGGTTAGCACTGATGTCATGTTTTGTAAAGGATCGATCTTTAGTGAATTTTCAGTGCCATGTTTTGGTTCCGTAACTCCCGGGGATCACTGAGAGCTGGGTTATGGTATTATTTCATTCTTTAACACCAAAGAGTTCCTCAGTGTTAAATGAAGAATTAAATGAGTGACATTTCATGCCTCTTGTGAAGTGATATGTGTAACCAGGCTAGGAAGAACTTCTTTTCCTCTATCATGCATTCTGTGAGTACAAGGAAAAGAAGGCAAGCAGAAGATGTCATGTAAGCTAAAACAAAATCCTCTGCAACCAATGGAAAAAAAAAAAGAGGAAAACTCTCCCATTTTAGAAGAAAATTCTGATTCTAAAGTTCTAAGATTCTGGTTGCCACAGACTACACAATGGCACTTGGTAACTGGCTCAGGTGCAAAGTTATTGGTGTGCTGAAAACCAAACCTATTTCGTCTAATACTCTGCAGAAAGAGACCTACACAAGAGACACATGCAGTTGCTTCTTAAGGGTGAGACATTTAGAAATTTAGACCCAGAACCTTCTAAATTCAACTGAACGCTGCAAAACCTGAAGTGACACAGCTGGTCAGCGTGCAGTGCGGCTGAACGCGTTGAGATGACAACACACATGCACAAAACCCAGAGTCCTGGTTTTGGTAATGCAAAATTCAGGGCATTTCCTCAGAATTAATAACCAGCCTTACCAAAATCCCAGACACTGTTTGATTCCAAAGAAATGCCCCATGTATTATGGGCAGTTAATATATATATGCATAAAGGGGGGCTTGGATTTGATGTTGTGACATGCACCCCACTAATCTCAGCTTCTGGACCAGCTCTCTGAAGGCTACGGGCAGCCAACTTAGGCTAGAGCAGAGCTCACTGAGGCTGCTCTAACACATGCTACAGGCTGAAGAAAATAAAGAATAATTTCAGAATAGAGACCATCAAAGGTGATTGAATGTTACTTTTTGCTCTACTTCCTCTGCACCAAGAGACCAGGAAAATAAATGAAAGGTTTTTGGACAGCTAACAGTTTTCTTTATTTTTATAAAGTGTCTCTAGCAGCAGGGCCTGGCTTTAGGCAATAGAACTGAATAATACAGTATCAAATCAGAAGTATATGTAGTTTGTGTGTTTGAATATGTAATATCTATACTTTTATGTACATTTCACTGGAACAACATGGGAAAACTAAATATTCTTCAACAGGAATTGTTCATGACCATATAAATAAAGATGATCATAATGTATGATATAAGTGAATTAAGTTATCAGAAGCAATAATAATTCTGGCATTTCCTAACTTTTATGGGCTTGACTTTGCAATCTGAACATTCTCTAATGCTCCTCTCAATTGAAACATTGTTTTGATATAAAAAGTTTACTAATAAAAAGGCATTTTGTGACCACAGACTTGAACCATCACTAGAATAGAGATTTTTTCACTATTTTGCTGGGTAATTGACCATCAAATGCCACTACTGCGTGAGGGAGAATCACACATAACCAAGTGGTTCACAGCCAATTGCCAAATAGAAAAAAGAAGAAAAAGGGCGGGGGGGGGGGGGGGGGGGGGGGGGGGGGCGGAAGGAGAAGTTTTGCTCAATTCTGCCTAGTGCATTACTTCCTTCCTTTTCCCAGGTTGTATTCCTGCTTTCTACCCCTCCATCCTTATCACTAATCCCATCTCAAGTTCCTTCATCCTCCCTTCAAACTTTACCACTGTCATTCAGAGAATGACAATTCAGGAGACAGGCAAGAAGGTCATTCTGGGCCATGGTGCCCAGTGCCAAGTGCTTGGCCTGACTTGCAATTTTCATAGGTTGGCTAAAGACAAAGATTACTCAAGTGCTAAATATCAGATTTCCATTCTAAAGCCTATAGGAATTAGACCTTCTCAGCAAATTTATGCAACAATACTTTAAAGATGGGCAAAACTGCAGTCATCTTCTCTCTCTGTCTGAGGAACTGCTCAATTGTTCTGAGACTTCTGAAATAGCCTTTTACTTAGGCATGCACTTGTGTTTTCATTTTTAAGTCCCCAAAAGCTGGAGGCTGTAAGTACAGACAACATTTTCTGTCCTATCTAGAATAAAGAGACCTTTCTACATGCACATCATCTGCTAACAGTGTAGACCCTCTTCAACATGACATGGACTGGCCTCACTGCCAAACAAAGTGATCCTGCCTTCTCTATATGCCCAGACACTCATTTCTGCCCCATGCATGAGGCTGGCACAAGAACGTTTGTGTCTGTAAAATTAACCAGATTAGGGCACGACCTTGGCTAAGACTAACAATTTTTAGCTATACCAGTCCCCTTATGCAGATCCCAATGTGGCCTCAGGTATATCTGTGCTGGAACAACATAGGAGGCATTTAAGGGATGAGAAAAGACGGCTGGTGACAGGCACAACAGTTCTCAGTGGTAGCACCCGTAATAAACTGTGGCATGAGCATTTTGGGGTATACTGTATTCTACATCTAATTAAGCTGCAAGCCCCTTAAATACAAAAGACCTAATTTTCCTCTTTGTCTTCATCTCCAGCACGACTCGTACTGTTGGTGTTTAAACACATAGCACTTTTCCAGCATTATATAGCACTTTTCCAGCCAAGGATGCTAAAGGTTTTTACAAGTATTGCTAAGCTCTCAAAACTCACATGGGAAAAGGAAGCACCATGCCAAATATATAAATGGGGGAAACCGAATCACAAAAAAGGGATATGACTGCACAAGCTTATACAGCAATTTTATGAGAACATATTAACAGAAGACTACCTTCCAGCTCATGATGGCAATGGGAAACCATTCCTCTCTTTATGATTAGCAATTAAGAATTATAACATGTAATGACAGAAGAACGGATCGCATATTTACTTCCTTTCCAATATTTTGCTGTCTCTGGAGGTTCAAATTTTGTTTAATAGTCTATTTTTAATTAAAAAAATATTTTTATAAGCACTTTGAAATATATTTTCTTTTACATGTATTTTATTTTATATGGAATTCGATACTAAATATTTCTGAAACATCTACCAAATTAGCCCAATTGATAGCATATATACACTGAATGGGATTTTAGGATAAAATTCTTTCAAAAAAATAAACCCACAAAAATGTCAGTGCTGTTGCATATGTATAAACTAAACAACTTGTCTGGAAACATGTTAAAGGAGATTTCTATATGATTCTAGAGGGGGAAAAGTGCTACTGTGCTATATTATAATATGCTCAGGTGAGAGAGAATGTTAATTACCTGCTGTGTAATCTTCCATTGTCTCCTTTGAAATACTTCTATTTTCATTAATTAATGAATATTAAAGCAATCCAGAACCTAGGCCTAAATACTATCCAAATTCAGAAAACTCAGGGCATTCAGAACTAGATTTGAATGCTACAGAAATCTACTATTCTTGATTTAGCTTGCTGCCACCAGGCACTGCAGAAAACAGGGCAACAACTCATTATACTGTTTTGAGAGCTCTTACACTCTGGGAAAAGACTCGGCAGTATACACACACAAGTCAGAGATGGAAAAGACCCCCATCACATTATCCAGTCTTTCTCTTGGGGCCAATGTAAAAAATGTGCTCTCCAGCATGTTTGCTAGTTGTTTGTACTGCTTACTTTTAAAAGTCCCCAGAGATGGAGCTGCCCCACCTTCTCCCTGAGGGGCTGTTCCACAGTCCCATTCATTTGACTGTCAGGAAAGTGTTTTTACAGTCAAGTGCTATTCTGCTCTCAAAAATGACTATATAAAAGAGAAACTTTTAATTTCACATACATATTCCCTGGGTATCAGAATTGCATCTATTTATTTCAGTGACTCAGACATAGTTGTACTATTTCTATTCCTGTTACCTCTGCAGAACAAATACAGTTCAGAGGCAAGAAGTTGACTTCTGTTCCCTATTGCATGTGGCCAGCAGAGTTAGTCTCTCAGTCTGTGAACTTACAGTGGTGCAACTGCATAGATGAAAATAAAGCTGCCCAACTCTTCCTTAAAGCCCATTTCACATGATTGGCCCTCAATTATATTTGATAATATGTGTAAAAAAAAAGGGGGGTGGGGGGTGGAAGAGACTGCTCTGACTCAGATTGCAGAAGGAGTCTGCAGCGCTGTATGAAGAAATAACCAAGTACCTTTTTATTTTTAAACTGTGCCCAGTAAGTACTAGTCATTAAAATGGAAGCACTTTACTGGAAGTACACTACAACTCCTGAGAATTTTTGTGCAATGAATTGTTTCACCCATACTGAACAGTCACAGTACACTTTCAGACAAACCATAGTGTACAGTCTCTTCATTATGTCATTTTGGACCTACATAGCAACTCAGTCCAATTCTTCCCACACTATTTATCTTCTAAAGTTTATGCATGACCTTTATTTTTTTCATCATGTTTTTGCAAGAAACAGAAACAATGAAATAACTGGATAGAGAAGTTCTCAGCAACTTTAAAAAGGTTGTGCTTTGAGTAGCAAATCTTATCTTTGAATTAACTTAAAATAAGGACATTAGTTTCCTGATAAATTATAACAATATGACCAGATTTCACTCAAGACAGATTTTGCGATCAGACCACAGGGGTGATGTATTTAGCCATGTCAGTACACGAGAACTGCCAAACCAGCGTTGCAAATGCTGCCCCTGGCTGTTCTGTGTGACCCAAGTGGTTTCCCACCTTCTCTCATTACAGAAACACAACTTTTTGTTATTAGGGTCTGTAAGTAATACTTTTCATTCTCCCCTTCCCCCTTTTTCATGGATGACAGATTCAATTCAGTCAGACAAGATCTCAGACACTGCACAAAGGAAATGAGCTCATCTAGCATGCCTGGTGCCTCCCAATGTTTCAATCCACTGAAGGAGTTATAAATAAAATCTCTAAAGGATAAGAACATAGGTGCAGGAGGAAAAAGGAACGGTGTTAAAAGAATGCTGGACTGTTTCACTGCACTGAATCAGGACAAACGATGAGTGAGACTAAAGAAACAAAACCTGCAATGGTTTTCCTTGTGGCTGTTTCTGCGTATCTTTCTAAAAGTAACCCCCTCCCCAAGAGTTACTTACGTCTGTGGAGCTGGGGCTAGGCAGGGACACAGGCTGAACAGCTGCGGGAAAAGTAAATGTGGTCTCTGTCTTTTCATTTTCAGGGGAGTCAGGATAACTGGACAGAGGGGATGTCGGGGTCAAAGCCCCAAACCCCAGCACCGTGTTGTATTTAGGTGGACGACCTACATATTAACAACAGGGAACACAAAAAAAAAAAAAGAAAAAAAAAAGAAAAAAAAAAGAAAGGAAAAATGATCTTACATACCTTTGGCCAGTGGTCCTCATTGGCTAGCGTGAAAAAGGAAATGATGTAGCACAGAGAGGAAGTTAATATAAAAGTTACAAGTGGAAGGACAGAAGCAAAGATTTAAACATTTTTTAGAAATCTTTTAAGTAGAATTTTGCAAGGAAAGAACATTTAAAAGATGTATTTCAGAAGGAAATAGAAATAAGCTTTGCAGAGGGTCAAAGAATCACTCCCACAAAAGCAGCATGGGGACACTTGCCACTCCTAGAAATGCAGCTATTCAGTTTTTAGGGAAAACATGTTGGCATCAAAGCTAGAAAGAAGCTACAATAACTACTATTAAATCCTTTCTACCGTTATCCCACACCTCCCTATCTTTCTAGTGCAAGCATAAATCTACACAAAGGTTAAGTCCTTTATCAGAGGCCAACACTCACCAACCCCTCCTTTTCTTCCCTTTTTTAAACCCACTCACCCACAGATCAGCACTTTCTACCCTACTGGTACATCTTTTAAATTAGGCTACCTCAAGAAAAGGTCCTGCTGTCTGACCCATAACACCAGCACAACCACTGGTCTTCCAGTGTAACCCTCCCCAAATTCTGTATTCTTTCTTAGACCTTCTCAGTCGAGTATGTTTGATTATGCACAACTCCTATATGCTCCTTTAGACTAACATAAGTGCAAAATGTGTTCATAACAATTTTCATAAAATTACGTATGCAAAGCAAGACAGCAAAAAAACAGTATGTAACCATCGTTTCTGCCTCCCTTCTCCAGGGTAATTTATGGATATGTAAACATAAAGGAGTTAGGATCTAGGAATAATTTCCCAGATCTTATGTTTACAGATTGTCAGTCTATACCTATTAACATGCTAAACCTTGCATTTAAGGTCTGGATACGTTCCAGAATTAAGCATGTCCTTGGAAACGGATTTCTGATAGTGATGTCCATGGCTGAAATTTCTCACATGCTCAGCACCATCTAGAATTAAACTAAAGCTCTCAAGGGCACATGCTTGCATAAGCTTTTCACCTAATATATTGCTATACTAAATCACAAAACAAATTTATACATCCAAATCTTTTGTCAATTGAAAATGTGTGCTACTAATTTGGTGCTGATGCAAGGTACAGGCTCACAACAGGGCATGAAAAAAAAAGAAAGTACAATAGTAGTCAGTGTGCAAAAACAGGCTAAGAGAGTATCAAGTACAAAAGAATGCAATTGTTTTCATTGATATAGTAATTGTTCACAATGAGTTATAAAATAGAATTAAGAAATCATTACTAGAAGAAGGAACATTTACTTATCCACAGAGTAAATGCAAAACTCTCTATAAAACCTACACCATACAATTTTAAAAAATACATTTAGTGTTATTAGAGGATGGCAGTAGAGACTGATGTCTTTTATTTAGAAACAGCATAGCTGCAGAAGTGTCAGCTTTGCCACATTGCCTGCTGGACTGAAGAGGTATATCAAGGAGAGCACATGTCAAATGAACATTTGAACTTGCAGCCAAAAACCAAAGACAATGGAACTGGTCAGTGCTGGGTAGGACCGTGGGTTTTTTAATCTGTTTGATTACTCTTTTTTAGATGGCAAGCTCGGGAGTAGAGAAGGTATTACGAGTCTTTAAGGACTGAAGAAAATCATCAAAAATCAGGGGAAGATTGTCATCTATGTGTGGTTGATGCCATGCACAAAAAATGGTATCATGTTCTCTCCTATGCTGTTCTGACTCATCTGTTTCACCAGAATCTAAGTCTTAAAATTTCACCTGTTCTAGAGAAGGATTTCTACTGAATAATACCACGTACCAATATGAAAGATCATCTCTCATTTTAGGACAAGTGGCACTCTGGTTGCAGAAAAGGGCTCAGTATGAGCACGATAGTCTTTCTTGCTCAAGATAAATTCTTTTGAAGGACCCATCTCTACTCCCAGTGGGGAACAAGGTTTTTGTCACATTAAGTTTCCTCTCCTATTCAGGGCACAGACACTTTTTCCATAACCACCTTCTTCTTGACAGTAACAATACAATTTAGTTATTAACAAGAGGATCTTGACAGCAGCTTTATACCACTAAATGATGTTCAAACACCTCACCTTTCACTTTGCTCTATCTATTGTATTTTTTTTTTGACAATGAAACTGAAATGAAACATTGAGCTGCCTAATAAAACCTGCTACGCTAGTCCCTAGAAGTCATGACCTTTGTCTACCATGGAAATTTACTGGACAAATGAAGTACTGTAGAGTCCTTCTCTGTTTTGCTCTTCAAATCAACAAGGTGACTGCAAATGCAAGATGGAGGAAGAAGCATATAGCAGGGAGACAGGTCTAAGCATATCTCACCTCTTTTACGTGTGCCGGGATGCATTGTGCTGTTCAGGTACGTGACTGCACTCTTCTTGCGCTGTAGGGAAGAATATAACAATTTTTGTTGGCTAACATTTTTGGTAACAACTATATGCAATAGCTGAGGAACAGCTATTAGCACAGTAGTACTAAGTGAGATTACTGGCTGTTCTGTTTTCTGAAGCATAGCTTCAGAAAGGCTAGCTTTTTTACACTACTGACATCTGGACTGCTTCACGCTGATATGCAAGCTGACCTAATGGTTAAGACTAACATACACTGCCAGTTAACGTCAACTTTACATAGGAGGAGGCAGAAAAAGATGTACGTATTAGAAGAACATCCGAATGTATTTACTATTTAAAAATCTGAGGGCCATATCATTGCAACGGCCTTTTGAATTATAAATGCTAGCTTGCCTGCCTAGCTAGAACTGAGATAGCTTAGTAGGTAGCAACATGTCAGAAAGACACACAAGGTCAGAATGAAAATACCAGCTTCCCCCAGCAAAAAAATAATACCTCAGGCTCAAAAACAGCTCCACTGTACACTGGATTTGCTGTTGTTCTTCTTTTCCTCTCTTGTCGCTTACTTTGGATTTCTTGTAAAACAAAGCATTCAGGTTAGAAAACAACGGGCCTCAGAAATTACATAAAGTCCTCAGAATTCAGTTTGCATGTGAGGAGAGCTGTGAAGATTTCTACAGGACACTAATTATGCTGAATACAGGCAACTTTGTTATACTTCTAATTTCTGAAGGTTTGAAAACTAAGAGCTAACAAGGAATACAAATAGAATGCTCAACTAACTAACGAAATGACTGCCATCTTCTCACCCAGTACTCCATGATTAAGACTTTTTAAACTCATGGTCAGTGTAATTGGGATCTAAACCAAAAAGCCTCTGGTAACCTTGTTGATACTGAAAAATACATACAGTACAGAAATATGCAAGCCATTGAAATGTTAGGCTGTATTTCACTGTATAGGATTAAGGAGTTTAAATTATAAAACCAATTATAATCTATTAACTCATTCACTACAGATTACAGTCCCATGAAATCATTAAAGAAATGAAAAACACAGATGTGGGTTACAGTAAAATTATCCATAGTGTAACTTTGCAGATACAGAGGTTGTCCAGAAAGCAATGGGATTGTCACACATTTCTTTCCTACCATCAAAGCATACACTTTCTTCCCAATCACTGATCTCCACTGCATAAGCAACTGCTTTGTTTCAGTGTAATAAGGGGAATAAAAAAGTATGCACAACAGAGTAAGTTAAATCCAGAGTACAGACATCCCAAATGCACTCTTCTGCAAGAAAATACTGCACTTAAACCAGAAATATTTTGGACCTGTACTTCCAATTCAGAATGGCCATGAAACAGAGAGCTCAAGAACCAACTTAAGACATTTTTCCTACCTTCCAGATGGTCATGAGTAACTAGTCCCAGAGACACCATGAAGGCAAGTTTCTGTGAGAGGGAAGAAAGAAAAAAAGAGAGATCATGACAATTCCAACTGTTAGGATGAGCTACTCCACTGAGGCCCTTTAAAGTCAGTTGACAAGTAACTAAGCAACAAAAATGTTATTAGTAATACTTCGCTTCTGTAAATCACTTTTCATTCATATATGTCAAACTGCTTTACAGAGGATAGACAATAGTGCCATTTTCTAGATGGGAACCTAGGCTGAGTTACAGGGAAATGGCAGTCACTCATGATCACAGAGTTGGCAGAGCTGGGAACAAGAAAGCAGTTTCTTTACTTCCAGTCCAGCACTGAACCAACTATGTGATTGGCTCTTAGTAAATACCAACACAGTTCAATTGCCAGCAAAAGATTGCTAGTTGCAGATCATTCTCCATAGATTGCAAACTACAAGGAGCAACTCTGGTTTACATTTGCAGTTCGATAAGGGCTATGGCTTTCTTAAAGGATTCTAACTTTAATGTAGGAAGTGCACAGACATGTAAAAATCAGAATTTGTACTGACAACAGTTAACGCTCACACAGTAGTCAGTGTGAATCTATCTACAAAAACAAATGTAGTAGAGCATTTAGCTGTAATCTGTTCCAAAGCTCTGCATGGCAGAAAGGCTTTAAGAAATAGCTATTCTGGCCATTCTTTTCCCCCAAAACCAACTGGACCTAAAGTGGAGTAAAACCCGGGCAGAATGTGAACATACACGACTCACTCCATCCTGCTCACCAGAGCAGAAATATGTCATAAAGCAAAATAAAGATATTTCTCCAGCATTAAAAGTAACTCCAGAAGTCTAAAACCTCTGTAATCTAAGCCTCCTGGCTGAAGGAAGTATCAGAGGGAAATTATGATCTTTTAACTTACAAAAGACTCAGAAGTCAAATGCATTCCAGGACTGAAAAATGCAATGCATTTTATTTCTTTAGATTTCTTAGTCTGTAGCCTTATCAACTACTGCTGTCCAACAGGAATGTATGGAATGTTAAAGTTAAGGAGTCTTGAGGGAACAGAGGGGGAAAAACGTTTTCTAAAGGACAGAGTATTTCCTTTTTTTCTTAAAAGAAAGCTCTGAATATGTTCTGATACCTGTGGATTTTCTTCTCGTTTTGGCTTCGGTGCAGCAGGTGGAGTAACTGTACGACTTTCTGTTTGCTTCTCTTCTGCTTCCACATGTGGTTTAATAGTCTGAAAAGAAACAGTGTTTCTCTCATTCAGTGATAAGAATGACTTTTTTTTACTTTGACTAATAAAGCAAAACAAATACTTTCGCAGATACAGGAGAAAAACAGTTTAAAGCTGGCAGTGGAGTAACAAAGACTTAATTGAGGAGTCTGACATGAGAGGAATGTTAAATAAAGTGTTTTCCTTTAACAAAGGATGAAACAGCCTTACCACCATTCCATTATCCCACGCAGCCACGCGAGCAATAAAAATCATCTTAAGGGTTAACTCCATTACAGAAATCACTATACAGTATAAACTAACAGACAATTTAAGAAAAAGCAACCCATGGAAGACTTCCAGGTAGAAATCATTCTGTACGGCACATGCATTTTGTACTTCTCACTCCTCAGTCTTCATGAAGAATTATGAACGGCTCAAAAACTGTCTCTCTGAATCCTAAGATCTCAGACGCTTCTGAAGCTTTTTTCTTTTCTGAAGTCATAATCTTCTGCAGTGGTATCACAAACCCTACATGACAATCCTCAGCCTATGGCATAGCTGTTGAGGCTACAAACTGAATGAAATAATCTACAGAGAGACAAACTTTCTCCCTTTACGATATGGAGAAAATATACAGAAAAAAACATGTATTATTAAACCACCACCACCATTCTTCTGTGTGTTTTTCAACAGTTGAATTGCCAGTAATTATTTGAAGAGCAAACGAATCAAAAGGAATAGGCATCAAAAGTATAGTATTGTAGAAGTACAACTTCAAATCATACGAAAAGGGCACGCATGCTGAATAACTTGTGGAACAGCCTTGAGGTACGCAAGAACGCACTCATGAGAATTCATAAGCAGAACTGAGCATGAGCATATCTTTCATGCACATGATTTTCACAGTCTCCATAGGTGACTTCAAAAGCAGAAGGTAACTTCAAGGCACACTAGTCTATGAAAGAGTTGTAAGTAAAATATATACTACTATTATTTATATACATTACATAAATACGATGTTCTAGATAATGTATTATATAGTATACAATATTATACTATTACTAACATAATATAGGAAAGAGTTAAAAGTAAATTAGAAGATTGCTTTACTTGAACTGAATGGCTAGGACTCTCAGTTGCAATCCACGCTGACTAAAGCCATGTTTTATTTTATAAAAGTCTTTTCTGAAGAGAGATTTTAAAACTAAACAGCTAGAATTCTCTGTTTCTGAGGGTCTCCTTTCCACCCAATCAATCCAATTGAGTCACGAGGAACTATCAGTCTTCAGAAGCTGAGTGAGACTATTGTCTCCAATCACAAGACTGCAAGATCAAGGAAGAAATGGCTACATTTATTGTATTAAATACCCCTATGATTTTGTGTAATTTTTGCCTTTCACGTAGCCACCCTTTGAAAAACAGAAACACAGAAAATATTTTTCCAGTGTTTCTTAAAGGCTTGATAGGAACATAGATGTCAGTTCGTACTCGGTCTAGTACAGCCCTGCAATGTAGCTTACTTATAAACTACTGAAGTTAAGACAGTAGGGGGAGCATAAAAACACTGAAGCATGAGAAAAGATTCCAATGGGTCGTATTAAAGAACAGGGTAATTTCTGCCCCAAGAGTTGCAAGTCGTTCCATAATTTGTACTGTTGTTGGAACATGAATATCTCCAGCACCCACTGAAAATTTCTCCATGGTTGTCATCCTCTCCAAACCGGCACAGTAAAGCAATAAAGCCAGTACGTTGCATTAGCAGACACTTTCTTATCTGTACCTGTTTTTCAATGTTTGGTTTGCTGATCTGTACAGTCTGAGGTCCAGCGAGCCTGGTACCTGGTGCTGCTATCACGATGCTGGTGAGCTGTGCCATAGGGAAAGTTTTGGCTATGGTTGCTGTCTGCCCGTTAACTACACGAACTGGATGTATGGAGTTCTGAGAGTTGGGTAAAGAGGTGGGTGTGAACTTTGTTGTCAACATCACAGGCCTCTGAATAAGCTGAGGAGCTGCAAGCATTGGAGGAGGTGCTGGGGCAATAGGAATGTTATTTTGGGCAACTGGTTTAGGTCGAACCTACAAAAAAAAAAGAAAAAAGAAAAAAAAAGAGATTCGTATATCAGTAGTTCAGATGAACTTTTTTACTAAGTCTTTCAATTCAGCCTGTATAATCTGCAAAAGGTTGCTTGATTTTTTCTATAATGTAATTTTTAGCACAGTGTCCTAAGTATGCTATGAGAAAGAAAAGTGACATTTTCAAACCTACTTGCATAAAACCCATCCATAACATTTGCATATGCAGTCACTGCCCCTGAAATGGTATTTGGATGCACAGACACTTATATTGCATATTTATTGCCAAGTGCCTTATCTGTATCTAGATCAACCTATTGGTTTTGCAAGCCAAAAAATTCATGTAGTATTTACAGGCACAGCTGAGGCTCTCACGTTAAAAGTGTGTCTCAGGGCTTTATACTGAGCCTCCGAGAAATCATCAACAGTTGATTGTGTCCTGAAAGAAATAATTAAAATTTTCAGCAAATTCATGTTACCTTTGTCAACTCTATATATTATTTAGACACCTGCATAACCAATCTTGCTAAGCAAAAAAATTGTCAAGATTATACATTAACCCCTCATTGAAAGTGCTAAAGGCTACAGGTAAACGCAGTCATTACTCTCTTCTTTCACAAGAAAGAAAAGAGCCACAAGAATCTTCCAATCCTCCACCACCAATACTTGCTTATTTCTTGCCCATTGTTAAGTTTGTACATATCGCATCATTACAGAGCACAGAAGTAGAATACATTACTCTGAAAATAAAGTCTTTTCCTCATTTAATTTCTATTGTCCTATCCACCTTTAATACTCCACAATGCATTTTATCATGGAAAAATGGGTCACATTCCAACAGATCTCACCATCCCCAAATCTTAATCAGATACCAGCCTATACTTCCCTTTTTTCTCTTGTAAAAGATTTAGATTTTTATCCACAGCACCACGTACTTCTTACAAATGAAATAGTTCCTCCAAGAAGTTTTTTTTAAATGAAGAAGCAATCTGTGTCTTTCCCAAACCATGAAAAAAAAAGTAAAACACAAGTTTTACTGCTCAGCTGCAAACAGAGGTCACTCTCTGTTGCAATACAAAAATACTTGGGAACAATCTAGAGACATCTCATTTCAAAAAGCAAACAACAACTAGAGCAATTTAAGGCCTTGGGTGATGCTTTGATTTTGCTGACACCTGTTTCGTGGGTTCATTTAATCTGATGCAAATAGGATCATATATGATCATCATATGTGAATTTCATAATCACAGACTCATGCAGGTTGGAAGGCAGCTCAGGAGGTCTCCAATTCGACCTCCTGCTCAGAGCAGGGTCAACACTAAATGCAGACCAGGTTGCGCAGGGCTTTGTCCAGATAGGTCTTGTAACACTCCAAGGATGGAGCTTCCACAGCGTCTCTGGGAAGCCTCTTCCACTCCTAATTGTTCTCAAAGAGAGAATTGTTTCCTTATACGCAGTCTAAACCTTCCCTGTTCCAATTTATGCTCATTGCCTATGATTCTCATGCCAAGCACCTATGTCTCCATCTTCTTGTTAATTTCCTTGTTGATATTGGAAATAAGGCTGCTGTTAGGGTGCCTCCAAAACATCTTCTCCAAACTGATCCCTCAGCCTCCCCTTGCAGGTCATATCTTCCTGCTCCCCAGCTATCTTAGTGGCCTTCCTCCCCTGGATTCGTTCACATTTATCAACTTCTTTCTGGTACCAGCAGGTCCAAAACTGCATGCCATATATCAGATCCAGTTTTAAGATTGCTGAGGAAAGGCGAATAATCTCTTCCCTTAAGCTACTGGCTGTGGTCCTGTTGGTACAGCCCAATATGCCACTGTCGTGGTTTAACCCCAAATTGTAACCCAATACCACGCAGCCGCTCGCTCACTCCCCCCCTCCCCGCTGGGTTGGGGAGGAGAATTGGAGAGAAAGGAAAACTCGTGGGTTGAGATAAAAACAGCTCACCAGGACAGCAAAGTAAAAAATATGAAAATATATTAATAATGATAATAATGATAATAATGATAATATATACAAGGATAATAGAATATATGAAACAAATGATACACAATTTCTCACCACCCGACGACCAATGCAGCCCGTCCCGAGCAGCAGGCAGGGAGCAGGGGTATCCCCCCCCCCCAGCTATCCCAGAACAGCAAGTTCCAGGGAAAGCAGGCGAGGGAACAAACAGCCAAACGAGCGAAAAACAAAAAGGTAAAAATAGGGAAACAAAAAGCAACCCGAAGGGAAGCTTAAGGAAAATGAGCCAGAGGTGCCCGCGGGACCGAACCGCTCACTGAGCGAGAGGAACGAAGTTGTGAAACACCGAAGTAACCGCTGGGCTATAGCCGGCCCACAGCTTCTTTGCTGCCAGGGCACACCGCTAGTTTAGCTACTGTCAACCGAGACCTTTTAAGCAGTGCCACTCCACAGCCACCCAGTCCCCACTCTGTACTTATGCAAGGGGTTAGGCCATTCCAGGTGCAAGACTTTGCCTTTTTCCATGCTGGAGCTCAAGAGATTCCTGCTGGCCCATTCCTCTATCCTGTCTAGGGCCCTCTGAATGTCAGCACCGCCCCCGAGTATTGACTGCACCCTCAAATTTGGCATCATTCACAAACCTGTTGAGGATGAACTGTCTCCTCCACCAGGTCACTAATAAAGACTGACAAAAATGATGTTCATAGAAAGTATCTCCTGTCCATGCTATAATTAAGTTCCTTCTTCTATTGCTTGTTCTCTGTACACTTACCTGTGGAAGAAAATTTGGACGAGGAGTAAGTCTGGGAGGAGGGATGAACTGCGGCACTTTTATGGGCTGAGGCGTAGCCTGCACCTGCTGTAAGAACATAAGAGAGTTCAGTAAGAGGAAAATAGCTTTGAAGTCGTTCACTAGAACCAACATCCTGAATGTATTTTCAGACCTGATGTCCCCAGTTTTCCACTCTGTAAATAATTTTTCACAGTAACAGGTTCCTCATTAGAAATGTATCAAAGACAGAGCTAATCTTACTTTCCAGTTCCTACACACCTTGCTTCATAAATTGAAGGTATCTTTCTTTTTAGTTCAACTGTACTAACTACTGTGCTCTGCAATCTAAAACCATTTCGCTTGAAGATAGTGAAAATTCCTATTTGTTTTAATAGCTAAAAATTGGCTTTACAACAGACAGAAAATACTAACAGACTTTGATGTCCAGCTATATGAACCATTGTCCTTTCGTACTGAATGGCAAACAGAAGAATGAAAGAGCATCTCACGCAAATAGAAAAGATCTGGAAGTTACAACTTTTTTAGCAATATTAATGATGCTATGAGGGGCTCTAAATATACAACTTGAAATTTTCACAAGTAGGTCATTCATTTGAAACAATTAAGATCTGATTTTAAGGCATCCTAAGTACCTCCCTGTTTAACTGAAATCAGTTGGATGGAGCTGCCAAATGATTAACCTCTTAATAGCACTACTAGCTACCCTAAGTTGAGTACTTGGTGAGATTCTCTGAAATGAATGTCCATGTTAGTTTCCACCCTTCTGTACTCCTGTCCACCCACATAAGATTGCAATGTACTTTGAAAAGGTCTTGTACTGATTAATTAATGCTTGGAAAAATATTCTGAGATTTTTGATGAAATTTGCTCCAGAAACATAAATCATGGACTATTATTAAAACATAATCACCTCCCCAAACCTAAGTTATTCAGCAAAGAAATGAAGCACAGACACAAAGGACAGATGAGAGTGGTGCAAGGGATGACATGGGAAAAGAGAACAGTAGAAAAAACTCCACTCAAATAGTCTTTTCTATTCTGATTGCAAACATATGCCTCATTAGGAAGCAAAATTACTTCCATTTGCATTATTAAGCTGTATTTTTAAATAAAGATAAATTGGATTTATGTTTAGTGAAGCCTTAACCTTTACTCCAGAAGTAAAATTTCCCTGTCATGATGCTACATAATGCCTGGTTTCCAGACCAAGAAGCTTATATAACCCAATTCTAAAATGTTACTTCTCTTATTTCTAGGTGGCTAACTATTCTGGAAAAGACTGTGCGATGTAATCAAATCACTTTCCAAAATATATGCTTAAAGAAACAGGTTCTGATATGTGTATGAAAAAGTGGTGAGTGAAGACATGGTAGCGGGCAGAGTTAAGTGATGTGTCTAACACCAGAGACTTTATCACGCAAAGGGAACGAGAGAGATTGACTCGAAAAAATCTAAGATGAAAACCCAAACTGATCCACTGAAGAAAGTCTGACATCTCCTTTACCAAAGAAAAGAGGAGGAATTCTGCAGAACATAGCCACATAGATTAGGTAGGGGCAAAACAATCGCTACTTCCCCATGATTAACAATTACTAACAGGGGAAACTTTACACAGAGGTGATGATAGCACTGATTTAATTCTATAAAGCAAAACAGTAATAACAACCCATGTAGATAGTAAATGCTTTTCTCTTAGACTATCATTTTAACAATGTCAACTAGTGAAGACTCAGGACGTGTCCCTACTGTTCTTTCTGTGCAAAAACCTGACTATTTTTTTCCAATAGTCCTCTTGTAAACTAAACCCACACATATCTGCAGGGCAAACACATGAAACGCTTACCAAAGTTACTGTGTTTTTTGCCACTATTTGGACTGCCTCAGCTCCTGGCCCAGTGACCTTATTTGTTGTCTGGAGGTTGACTGGTGCATTCTGCGCATCAGTGCTGAGGACTGCTTTCTGATTGTTGTTGATAGCAGTAACCATGGCAATGGTAGGTCTCTGACCCACAACAGAGGCAGGCATGGTCGCAGTTGCTGCTTTCAAGACGAGAGGTAGTGTCTTAGTGGTGATCATAGAAGCTGTAGTTACAGTTTTCTAAGGGAAACAGAAAATACACTGTAAGAGACAGAGACACTTCGTATCAGACAGGACGTGGGTTGGTTAGTCAGAAACAATAGACAGTAAGAGAAAGAAAAGGCAGCACTGAGTCTATCTACCTACTGTTCACACAAGCACATTATCTTACACCTCTAAAACTGGATAGCTAGAAATTTGGGGCACCTGTTGGGTCTATTTTAACCATCTGCAGCATTACAGATTGATTCAAAACAAAGTCCCAAGAAAATGACAATCAAGTGTAGTAGTGGCATATGCATTTTTGGATCTTTTAGTTTCATATTACTTCCAAACATGTACTGTCAGTATCAAACCTCTAAGGTGGAGGTTTATGAAACATACCAGCAAACTAGCTTCTCACCAATTAAAACTCCAATTTTCAAATGAAAACTTTATTTACAGAGATCCTCAAGATCAGAGGAAGAGGGAAAAAATATTCCTAAATTGGTTTCTTTAAGAACAATTCTGATTTTGGGTAACCCAAATTTCAGTTTTAGCCATACATACAGTTATTTAGCCTTTAATTTTCTTTCCTAAGAATATCAGTAGGGCTATCCTGAAGTTGTAAGAGCTGGCTGTTAGTCTGTACAGCTGCAGGCTGCAGGCAATTAAGTTTAACTTTTGTGGAATGGGGTGGTTTTGGAACATGTATGTGACACCATGATTGCTCTTGGTCTGTTTTAAAGAGAGCGGTTTTGAATCACTTAATGCCAGCAGTTACCTGAAATGCCTGAACACACTATGCCCACAAATTCCAAAGTAACTATAATTCCATAGTTTTGTTTTAAAATGTACTGTCTTCTAAGATGTTAAGGGAAATGGACAATTACGAATCTCATTCAAAAAGCAACAAGGCAAGAGAGTCTCCATACAAAACCAGAACACAATGTGCACAGAAAACTCATGACAAGTGACACTCAACAGAATGGCAAGTGAGCTTATTTCTTTTCTCTTTGGTGTAAAAAATCCATTGTACCAATGCCACTGCATCTCAAAACAGTTATTGGCATGATCAAATGCTCTTAGTATGAAATTACCACCATTCCCTCCTGATGTCAGCGCTAGGCTCTACAACAGGAAAAAAATGGAGAACCAGGGATCAGGCAGTCTTTTTCGTGTTCTGAACATGCCTGATTTAGACCGCTTGATTTTAATCACACAAGACCTTTCTCTTCTTTCTAATAAAATAATATAATTCCAGTTGGATTCTTCAGTATTTTCACCAATATTATTTCCTTAAACAAAAATGCAGTTTACTTTCACACCTCTAATTTCATAATGCTTAAACTATATCCCCTAACTGTTACACACAAGTGTGAAAAAAGTTCAAACACTGTATAATGCCAAATGAAAGGATAATTCATGCTTCAATTTTATGCATTTATAGAAAAACCAGGCATAATTAACTTTTCCTTGTCGCAACATGAACAATTCTCTTAACTTTTTATCTGAGATTCAAGAGTTTCTTATCGACCTCTGCTGCACCTTCTCCAAAGCAAGAGGCTCCATTCCCCTAATGCAGTAACATTATTCAAGCTTTTCCAATGAGATGTAACATGGTACCATTTTCACAAGCATTACGTTCATCCATAAACACTTTAAAGAAAAGTGTAATCAATCATGTAATACAAGACTGTGACTCTTCCAAGGGGTTCTAGTAAGTCTGTAAGTACTAAGAGTATAGTTTCAGTCAGCAGATCACAGAACTTCAATATCCCTGTTACTTTGCTGAGCATTAATTACCTTGGTTATTCTAAAAAGTTTTCAATGCACGAATTCATACTGAAGTGGCATTCATATAAGTCTGCATCGTTTCACGTAACAACATTGCAATAATATGACCTTTTAGCAGGCTTGCTGCTTTATGAAAATTTTAAAAGCCCTTCTTACTAGACTATATTAAGTGTATTAGAATGTCACTACTAAGACAGCATATATACCTTGATTCCTAAATTGAATTACTCTGAAAATAACCATTGAAAGCATTTTCTTTACTGATACAGCCTTGAAAGATGTATTATTTACAAAAGTAGGCACCAAAAAACTTTCTAGAGACACAAAATATTTCACTTCTCTTTGCTGAAAGAGATTGAGGGGCAACAGGACAGAGGCACAACCTTAGATGCAAAATGTGTACAGAGGCAAGTGAGGTTACTTCAGAATTATACCAACATAAATAAAAATAGAAAAGTGCTAAGGATAAAAGCTGGCTTATTCATTCAAATGAGAGAATGACCTGCCTTTCAGTTTATACTTACTTTCCAAGTACAACTGTATCAATGATAGTCAGAAAGGCGTAGCAGTTTTTTGACTGTTTCACTAGAGGGCTCTTTAACTTTGAACAAAACCTCAATTTTTACAACCCAGGAGATGACCTGGAAGTTAATGCATGAATGCAAAGTGTGGAATATGGAGAAACGCATGAAACTGCTTTCGCAGTCATGTTTCCTGACGGAAAAACGGAGACCAGTGATACAGCAAATAGTGATCCATTGTTTGCCTATAAGTGTTTTAGGACACAGTAATATTTACTTCTTTGTTCTGTTTTAGCTTTGATATAGATGTTGCTGCTCAAAAATGCTTTTTCCTTAGTTAAGTTTGCTTCATTTCTTCAATATTCTTTTATCAAAAATACAATTACCTAAGTGTCTCAAACACATTTTTAGACAGCATCCAAAACAACCTGTTGAGTTAATGAGAAAACTAACAGCCCTACCATTTCTCCCCTGTCTATTTCCAGGAAAAGGGAAGACAAGAACCACAATCGGTCAAAGCTATGGTTGTGATTCACTGCAATGTGCATAAAGTAAACTTCATGGGTGAACTCTGCCATCTGCCTATCCAGGTAAACACGAGCTGCTGAGATTGCATCAATGGAACACCTCACATACACTTCTTTTTACAAAGTACCTTCCTGCATTTTCTTGCTGTTTTATTAGCATACTTTGGGGATTCTAGATATTTGAAGAAGAGAGACTTTGAATCAGCTTGGAATTCCCCTCTCAGTAATAGCAGACCACTTTCTCCAGTGAGTTCTGGGAGTATGTCTCTAATTCTATACTGTACTGAAATTCAGTGTACCTTCCCAATAAAGACACTACTTTCTAAAATTCAAACTTTGTAATTACCATTGTATACTTTTAGACTAATCCTTGAAGACTCAGGTAAGTATTATTTGATACGAGTTACGTTTGTTTAAAAAGAAGCAAGCAGAAAGAAGAGGGAACTGTTTTCTTACATTTTGTTCACAGATACAGTGAGCACTGTTAGTTTTTTAAAAATAAACGGTCATACACCTAATATGGTGTGTGTAAAGTCTTTTCTGCTTCTTGAGACCTATTGTGTATTGACAGACAATCATTCATGCACCTATGGAAAAGACAGGTTCATTTGCTAAACTTTCATTTATTTTTAAGAAAGGTGATACTGCCACCTTTCTCTTCTGTGAGGTTATGATCTGACTTTTAAACACTATATATTTTTTTGACTCACATAGGAGGTTATTGCTGAAAAACCCACAAGACCCACATGTGCCTATGCATAGAAGGAGAAATTCATATTGGTACACTAATGGGCGTAAGCGAAAGTTTGTAATTTGCTCTCTGCACCTTTCTTTGTTTTTTTGTTTGTTTGTTTGGGTTTTTTTTGTGTTTTGTTCCCCCCCCCCGTGAACTTCACCTTCAGCAAGGAAAAGAATTCTTGTAGAGATTTTTACCTGTGATCCAATCACGTTTGGAGAGGGTGCAGTAGACTGCTGCTGCTGTTGATGGTGATGTTGCTGTAGCTGTTGTAGTGGTTGCGGCTGTGGTGTCTGTAGTTTGTTTTCTGACTGTGCCAATGGCTGTATTTGAAACTTACTGTCTGGCTGTTCCTGCTTCACTATCAAATTCTTTCGAAGCTGTTCCACCACTCTTTTCTATCAGGTAAACAAAAACATAAACAGAAATGATGACAGTTATTTAGCTGCACATATCACAGAAGATAATAACACCTAAAGCTACATTTATTTAATGTAAATAAAGAACTGCTCAGAAGCCTAGTGGGATTTCTCTTTTTGGAATTTTAAATACTGGTATTATCTAATGGACAGAGTGTCAAAATAGGCCACAGATGAGTGCTGCTGCGCAGCAGGGAGACCTTGCTGTCCTTGCAGAAACCCACCCATCCAAATTCAGCCTATGCACAAACCACTGCAAGACCTCATTAACCTATATTCACCTGAGACTTGTTAGCATTCGGATTCCAAAGCTTCTGTCTCCAAACATGCACCATTCCTACACAGTGATGAAAAAGGACTTCAGGCTGAAGCCTCAAGGCTGGCTTCAGGGCAATGGGGATGCCATTTTGTACCAGGCATCGAAACTGAGTGGACAGACAGCCAGTTTGAGTGCAAAGTGGGGAATAGGAAGGGCACGGATGTGTGGTTAAATATGTCACCTGTTAAATATTGTCACCTGAAAGAAAATCAGAGAGGGCTACCTACGCGGGAAGGAAGCTGCACAGATCTATTTCTCCCAGCTTAAAGGCTTCCTATTACATTGTAGCTTCCAAGAAAGTTTGAAATTACTTAAAAAAGAAGTTTCTTCTGCCAGTGGCCATCGTGTATCTTTAGACAGCAGCTCAACAGATTTAAGAGCAGACCAAGTGACCTGCAGGATAAGATACTATGTTGCCACATGGGTAATAAGCGCTCACAATTTCTGTTCATGTTATACTTCAGTGTGGACAAGGGTGAAAACACCGCAAGACTTTTTTTACGTTTTGCAGGCATGATAGAAAACGGGCATTTTTTCCTAAACTCCAAACACCCCCGAATTAGGACAGCTTTAAAAAGATTTAGATACACACTTAAGCTCCCTTGATCAAGAGCATATGTGCACTCCAAAACAGTTATATGACAAGGTTGGCTTTGGAGGAGGACAATAAGGTCCACAGGCATGGTAAGGGCTCAACTGAGAAAGCTCTAGTGGAAACAGAAATGGTCAGGAAACCTCTACCAGAGCCCGCCGCTGACAGAGTGGGCTGCTTGAAGCAGTTCCACTTACACAGAAAGGAAGAGAAAAAAACATTCTGACAATATCAAATGTTTTGATTTTTGTTTTGAAGCACTAGTATTAAGACACAGTACAAACCAGAGATGGAATGAAAAAGAAAAATCCAGCTATTTACAACCAACTGGAACAATTTTTTCCCTCATATTTCTTTCACAGAGGATTATGAAATTCTGAGCTAACAAAATATCTGTTCTTTGCATCGTTCTCATTGATATACTTTAGACTTTTGATTCTGAGTATCTTTCCTACGGTGAGTTAAAACTGCACAGTGCCTCACACACTGAATGTGCACCTCTAGCCCAGAAGAAGGTAACAAAAGGCGCAGGGTCCTAAATTGGCAGATCTGAGAACTAGAACTTTAAAAAGCCAAATGAAACACACAATGAATGGAAAACCACCCCTGTTTCATAAGGTTGAAAAATGCGTGAGCTCGCATGACTGACCTTTTTGCAAAAGACTGAATTCAGCGACTCAGAGGTGTACAGAAGGAGGACTGCCTGGCTTCGACAAACCCCCAGCCCTGACTGGGGACGCAGGCTCAGCTCCGAAGACGGGAGAAACACAGGCCCATCCTCACTGAAAATTCCGGGAGCTTGTAATGGACGGCAGCGTGAAGGAACTATTTTACACTGCATCCAGGAAAGTGCTAAAAGCTGTCAAAGCCTAAAAGCTGTAAATTGTTTGTTCCCTTCTAGAACAAGGAGAAAATAATAGCGGTGTAGAAGGCATTTTTCTAATTCAGATATTTTACATAGTTTTAAATGGCCTGTGTCTATCAGCTCATTCGTACACGTAATAACTGAACAATCATTTAAAATCACTTTCTGAAAAGATCAACCATGTTAACATGCAAATCAAAGTGCCGTGTCAGCAAGCAGACACCAGAGCTGAAAAAACATTTCCAGAGAGTAACCCGAGAGGGGGGAGAGGAGAACAGAGCAAAGTAGGAGAGGAAATAATGAAACATGCCTATGGAATACCTGCCAAAAAATGGACTGCACATACACTGCACAGGAGGCTAAAGCATTACTGTACCCGGCATGAACAGGAAGGGAGTTTTTGTCTTCCACAGCTGCCTGTATGAAATTCAGTGATAATGGTGCTCTTCTACTGATTCCCTAACTGGAGGAAATCAGCAGCAATGGCCCAAGAATTCACTTCCATCTTGTTCTTTACAATGGGAGGGAACATTAGTGAGAGGATTTTAAAAAAATAAAAAAAAAAGAGAGAGAGAGGAGAGGGAGAGGCAGGCTGGAGGGCTCCTCTGCCATACTGCTACGGCAGGGCGAGAGCCAGCGAGGACGGGAGCCGGGGAGCAGGAGCGAGGTGAGTCACATCGCATTCACACGCCGCCTGTTCCACCCCCGGGCCCGAACCACGGCGTGCAGAGCTGGGGAAAAACAGGACCGGAGCACAACTTTTATTAGTGCCTTGCGCAAAAACTGAGGCTCAGCATATTTGGCACAAGATGGATAACGTGAGTGGAAAAACGCCGTTGCTCTGGAAGTCTACGCTAGCCTGTTAGAGGCTGCTGAGAGCTGCCTGGCAGCAGCATATCCTGCCATCCATATCCATTATGCAGATATTAAATTGGAAGAAACATCTAATGCTTTTAAGATTCAGAGAGTAAAACTGAAGTTTGCGGTGCATGCCAATTGCTTACGCAGTTTATTAAGCTGCTTCTACCAACTGTCAGTAAAAATACCACACTGAAACTACAGAAATCATTCTACTATCTGCAAGACTGTTGGGATTATCTGTTTGTTAGTACTTATCAAGAGGGACTCTGAACAACATATTCCAAAATTACTTAGCTTAATTAGCAAAACCAGACGAGACTCTCAGGGTTGCACCTACACAGGAACTAAGAGCAGATCTATGCCCACTTTCAGCACTACTCTCTGCTGCGTCCTCCTCTGCACGGTCTCAACCCACGCTGTCGCTCTGACACCGTACGGCTCCCCCACGGCGTCCTGCTGGAACCGCTGCTCTGCAGCCGCACAAGACCCCGGCACGTGTCTGTCTGCAGCAATGTTAGCAGAGCCTTGTTTTGTAGGGGATTAAACAGGAGGGCAGTATGAAAGAAACTCCTGTCTACTGTCAGACTTGATACTTCATTAAAACTGTATTTTAAAATTGTTCTTGAGTTATTTGACTGTTCTTAATCAATTTTGAAGGCAGTTTGTGCTGCAGAAAGTACAATCTGTATAACTGAAATTTGCAAGGCTGGTATAAAGTCCTAGCTACGTGCCTAAGAGATTGAGTGCCAGTAAGACTGAGGTTATCTAAAAGTACCACAGAACTCTTAAGAACTATTCCTAATTCTTTAAATGTAATCATTGCCATTTTTCCTTCCCACTCTTATTTAAGAATATTTAATTTAATTAAATTATTACTGACAAATTCAAAATTTTAAATTGAGATTAATTCAATCATAAACACATCATCATAAACACAATATAATAGTTTTCTGCAGGTCAGAAAGCTCTAATGCTCCCCATATTCCTAAAATAAGTTTCTTCTCCTGCAACACTACAAATGTGTGAAAAGCATTTGTCTTTCAAGTTTACTGAATTTTCCTCAAAGCCAAATACCAATCTTCTCCTTACATCCAGAACGTGAAAGAAATTAATAATCACATTCTTTTTTCCAAACTATATTCTACCCAAAAAGTAACTGCTAGCCCTCTGCAATGGTTACTATCAGGCTGCTTCAAAATCCATTTGTCGAAGTGCCCCGTAAGCACACTACATCATCTCATCGCTCTTGCTGTCTTGACATCTTTATCACTAATCTCATCAAGAACCGTTCACACCACTGAGTTCACAGAGCCCTAGACATCTTATATGACCCCTTCTTAAAGATAATAATTGTAATCAATATTGTGACATTTATCGATACCCCTTTCTCATTCATGCCACAGGCCAGATCCTAACACAGCATTAGAAGATTATTTTGGTTTGATTAAGCAGAAAATCTGCCTCTACGTCTTGTTGGCCATGTATCTGTGCCAAAAGATGTCTTCTCTGTGCTCATAAAAAACCTATCGTGAATATGTTGCTATAAGATAAGGAAAGTCCTTGGAGCAAACTTAAAGCTTAGTAAGGTTTAAGTATAACATTATTAGCTGAGCATTATTTCCATTTTAATCAATCAATCAATCAATAACAAAGTAGTTCTCTGACTACAGCAATTTTTTAAATATTCGATCCCTTGTTATATTTGGTGGCACATTTTCTTCTTCATCCAGGAAACACATTCAGAGAAGCATACAGATCTAAAGGAGGGTCTGTCTTTAAACTTCAAAAATCTACACAAATTACAATATAAAAATCTTCTAAAAATGAGAGAAAAGTAAAGTACTAAACAGCCTTGCAATGCATACCTTTCATATCACAAAAACAAAGCTGATGTGGTTTGAATTGCTCAACTGCCTGCTAGCGACCTGCTTTCCTGGTCCACCAATTCCCGGAAGTCAGCTATTAGGGATCCTCTGTTACCTGTTCCCTCCCATGGCCAAGAAATGTTCTCTGGCATATAAAAGCTGCCAACTGCTGCGAATGAAATGGTAAGAGGAAGTACTGATTTCAAATAAGCTCCAACTTGGGAGTGGGGAGGATGGAGGGAATTTCACTGCTCTGCAATCTTCCTTTCCAGCCTCCCTCCCCTCTCCTTGGCAGCCCCACCCCCTGCCGCTACCCAAAGACAAGCGAAATACCTCTGCTTTTTGAAAAAACAGAAAGATACCAAAACTTACGTGGCAGAAAGAAGCTAAAAGATTTTGGAGGCCTGGCACGGTTAGTCTTTAACCTGCAAAGAGGGTGCGTTTTGGGAGTGGAATTTGGGAGTGGAAAAATTACAAGCAAGGAGAATAATTGTACACTCATCTACTGCTTTAAGATAGTATCTAAAATTTAAAATAGTGAAATCCAATTATAGAAATTGATGATGCAGAATCTACACCAGTGAGAAAAAAAGCCCTGTTGTACAAAACAACTTGAATTTAATTCCATTGAAAGACTGGTCAAAGGACTATAGAAATATTTTCTGCTATTTCTGTGGTTATCCTGTATTGTTATGGAATTTTGCACTTCTGGCTGTGCTTCACTCATACCCAGATCTTTTTATCAAGAAAAAAATCTAAGTCAACTAAATTAGAAAGAAATTTATTCCAAGAAAAAAGCGTGGTACAATTTCCTACTTCTTAAAGGTGATCAAACTGTCACCTGTATCTTTCAGTCAGAAAGGACTCTCTCGGGGCAGTGGTGCTTGTGTGCTGAATGAGAGCGTAGCAGTGGGACTGGGAGACCACATCCACCTCATACTTGAACGCCTTACTGGGCATGATTACTGAAATGTGCACTATTTCTTTTTACAGTTTAAAAACCTAATTTTTTTTTAAGCTTTTGTTAAATACACAGATATCTTAACCATATCCAGTCAATGGCTGCATTGCCAACGTTCCAGTAACTGTCCCAAAGAGCACGTGCTGCATTCAGCCCACAGAAAACATGGCTAAAAGCTGCACAATGATACAAGGACGACTTCTGCATGTCTAAAAGGGGATGCGGAGCATGTTAGGGGAACTGAATGCCCCTCCTCCCTCTGCCATGATGGTCCTAGGGGATAAACGGAGCCGCACACTTCTGATACCGGTGAGCACTGGAGATGGACCAAGACAGTACAGTTAATTTTGGTACACTCTAAACTCATGAGCTTGCTTTGCAGTCTTAATATCTTTAATACAATTAGTGAATACGGGATAGGGTACCCTGTGTAAAATGGAATTTAAGTAAATCTTCATTCTGTAAAAATCTACTTGGACATTTTGTCAGATAAATATTGTTATATAGCATTGGCATGATGCGAAAAGTATTTTTGTCATTAAAAATGCTGGTAAACTTATTACAGTTCATTCTATTTTAGACTACTTAAAATAATTACTACAGGTGTGATTCTCAAACAAATACACAGCTGACACAAGAACATACGTACTTCGAAAAAGAATGTGGGATTTCTCCTTTATGATAGAGAAACACTACTTGAAGTTGCTAGAAATCATTCAAAAGTGAATTATGTAAGTTCTGAACATAATGTTCATTCCTTCATTCTTAACAGGGGAGAATGCTTATCATTCTTTTATTTTATTTAAAAATATAGCTAGAATTATAAATGAAAATGACCAAAAATAGCTGCTGTGCCATTCTGCTTTATGTGACTTCTTGATTGCTTTATTTTCAGTACCGTGTCTTTTACCATTTGCAGCACCACAAGACCAATTAATTTTTGGAAGGGAATGTTGTACTGTGAAATGCCTTATGCATCACTGTCTTCTCGTTTAAGAATTTTTACTCTTGCACAAAGTAGGGAACAGAGACTGAACTAGTAGGAGCAGCACACATACAATGTTTTCCTGCAGCTTATGTATTAAATAAATGTAATATCTACCCTCTTACCCCAGTACTTATGTTAACGGAAAGAAACTGGCAAGAACAGCTACAATAATTAAACAATGAAGCAATTAATGAATGGAGAATTAAGTGTATGACAACAGGCAAAACAGAACAGGAAAAACAGTTAAGTGCAGTACTTTGAATGTAATTAAGGACGAATGGAATGAAAGGAATGAAATTAATTTTTTTAAAATTTGACAAGGTTTGTTTTGGGTTAGGTTTTTCTGCTTCCGAGAAACACTTCCGAGTACAAATACTAACTGGTAAGATGATGTGGGGATCACCTCAACATGAAAAGGCTGAAGAAATGAAAAAATTAAACTGCTGACTACCATGGAAAAGGTGCTCATTTTAATTTTATCTTGCCTATCTCGTATTGTTCTACCCTCATTTGCCTGTTTCAGGGAAAAAAAATCTCCTTAGGAAAAAAAAGCTACCTAGATTGTGCAGCAATGAAACAAGGGTTCTTTTGTACTTCAATGTAAAGTATGTTCCTGTGATCTCTGACTGAACCTAGTTTTCCAGAAGTGTATAATGTGATCTTGTAAAATCTGTCATGGGCTGAAGCTTGGGATATAAAATCTCAGCACAAAAAATAGTGTGGATTATTATTCCTATGCAGGAGAACACACAGGAACAACCACCCACATGGGAAAGCCATTCGCATCTATACACAGTAGCCAGTTGTCTAAGCAAAACACCTCTCCCAAGGAAGTCCTGCTGCTTCTCTTCTCCTACCTCTGATTTACCTCACAATGTGACTTTAAACTGAATTTGTTTGAATTAAGCAAGCACAGTAGAACAATTTAAATTAGTAAACTTATTTAATGTTTTACAAACTTTCAACCTAAATAAAAGTCTACTTTCTAATCTGGTAACTCCTCATATTTTTGAATAATCCAAGTGGAAAGGATAGTCATCAAGTAATTTTACAGCGTACTACTGCACAGTAACACAGTCCCTTGAATAAAAATGAATCAGCTTCAGCAGGATTCTTGTGCGTCCTACAGCTATTCCCACGACTGAATCACAGCTCCTCTCCTCCTCATGAAAGGAAACACACACACTTCACTCTCATGCGCTTCACGCATGATCGGAAGTATCAAGCAAGATGACTATTTTTATTTCACCACAGAATGCAAACTTGTTCTTTTCTGAACAGAAAGGTCTGGATGCTCAAGCTATGTTGTACCACCACCTGTTGATTCCTCTGATGTTGTTAACAGCACCTAATATTTCATTTCCACAGTCGCTTCACAAACATCACAAACTAACAGCAGCAGACAGGATTTCTCCCTCTCTGTGTCATCAACCCAATACTGTTTAGCGCCAATTCAATTAAAACCCATCACTAACATCACATAGCCATTCATTGCTGATCTCTACTTCATAGGCAGAATGAGTTATCAGAGCAAAAGTCATAGTTTAACCTCATTCAAATGAGAGATTTTCTCTCCTTCCTAGTCACTTGAACAGTGTATCAAATATATATTCTTTCTGTCCAGCTAAATATACCTGCTGTACTATTCTCTTTAGTTAACCAAGCACGATCAAAAGAAAGAAAAATGCCTGCTTCACAGAGAAGACATCAAATTAAATCACTGTACAAGACCCAAATTGCTGTTCTTCAATTGTATCAAGGTTTGTGGATCAATCAACAGTGACTCTCTGAAAAATAAAGCAATGGTTCTTCCTTAGCCTTCCGATTTAAATGGCATGGGGAGGGGGGGACTTTGCCCCTGTGTTTATTTATCTCAGCACAAAAAGCGCCTCACTAAGTAAGGTTAAAGCTACTCAACAACTGAAGATTTGGTGAACTTCCACCCCTCTTAAAAACACCCAAGAACTGGCATTTTGCCAAAAGAATGGAAAACTACCTTTTTCACGAGGGATGCAGAGCTACTGGAGACGGTTCAAAGGAAAACCACAGACATAATCAAGGACCCAACAAACAACGCTGTGTAATGTGAGGCTTACTGGGGCTCAGCATATCCAATTTATTGAGAGGTGACTTCTCGCTGAGTATAGATATTTATACACAGAAAAGAAATCTGATGATGGGAAGGTTTTTAGTTTCTCTGAGAAATGTAAAATGATGATTCTGTGGCTGCAAGTTGAAGGTAGACAAATTCAACCTTGAAATAAGATGCAGAGATGGTTAAATGCTGGAACAGCCTAATATGAGAGGTAATGGCCTATCATGATTTGAAGTCTTTAGGACATGGTTATACAGCTTTCTAATGGAAATGCTTAATCTAAGTTTTGGAGGAGACTTTATAGTACACGTGAGGGGGAGAGGGATCTGGGACCCTTACCAGGGACAGTGCAAGTGCCAGCACTGTTCCCAGCATGCTTCTCCAGCACTGGAACTCTGCATGAAGACAGCCTTACTCTTCAGAATATGAACATGTCCAGTGGCACAACCAACCAGATATACTCTAGGTTGTTTTTTCACCTTCCTCTGAAACACAAGATATTGGCCACAGCTAGAGAAAAGAAGCTGAGAAAAGCAAGCTTATCTTCTTCCTTTAATGCCTTTTATTGTATGCCTTCTTTACATATTTAGATTCTTTTTGATTTTAGACTCGGAACAGGAAAAAGTTTCCCCAGGTTAGACTTGCTGGGATGTTAATTTTTTCCCTTCCACTGCAATGCAGAATGTGGACTGCCTGCTAGGATTAGCTGGGCAAACTTCCCCTAATCAACCTGCTGACATTGCAAGGGCCTTCAGAATAACTGGCAGCCCAATCCACCACCTGTTTTCTGGAACACAAAGAGGTTGAAGACAAAAATTTAGTACCCTGATAACCAAACTGTCCTAGTCTCCCTGTAGTCAGAAGATGTCACACAAGAGTACCGGGTTAGAATATAATGGCCTCTAACATGCAGGAAGTTAAACTGGTTAATCTCCTTGTCCTTTTTGGATTTGACACGTGGTGTCTTCCCTCTACTTCCTAGATGCAGTTTCACAACCAAAGTTTATCAGTATTCTTCCAAAAAAAAAAAAAAAAAAATCTGCGTGCTAGATGAAAGACAAAACAACATTTTATGAACACGATAGTTTTCAACAGATGTACATAGTACCCAACTTAATTAACAGGATCAGGCATTAGTATCTAATCTCAAAGTATGTATGTAATCTCAAATTTCAGTTAGTTCCTGGAATGTAAACCCCAGTAGCTGTTCTTGCTCCTGACACAACTCTTCTCTATGAAAGCTTAATCCTTTGCTGTCAAAATGCCTTAGGAAGGTGTCATCACTTCATCCAGCAAGGTAACAGTAACGTGATGCGCAGACACGAAGAAGCCATGCATGGAACACAAAGATCTTTCTGGCTTTGATAGACACCTCACAGGAAAATGCATTTGAGACCTGTTATATCAATATGGACAATATCCAGCATGAAAAAAAGTACTAACAGAGACCACATAAGGGAATGTAAACATTCCTATCCATAAGTTCATACTACTTCTTCACAGTGTGCTTGCTTGTTTGACAGTTATACTGTCATAATTTTAGACTGTTAAACCTCTGCTCTAGGGTTTATAAAAGATCAGAGCACTTGTCACTCTCAGTGCAGGTAGAGTGAGATAGAGTGGTTGAGCAGTTCATTTTTCTTTCTAATTACACTCCATTAACCTTCCACATGAGAGCTCCCCTGTGCTTTCATACCAGCAGCACCAACTGGCTGTGTTTGATAAGGCTCAGCAGAGTCTGCAAGACCAGCACGTGTAAGTAAAGGAACACTTCAGCACTGCAGACATAGCAGAAGCTGGGCTGAAACTCCGTTACTCAGAAGCAGTCATATTCAGCTAAATTACACACAGATGGACACCAGCCTCACCCTACCCACTCCCTCACAACTCTACTCCTTGAACTTCATAGACACATGATCTAGCATTTGAAAGCCAAATGTGGAACTAGGGAATTATTCGCCATAGGGAACTGAATAGTTACCATGCTTTCACCTCACTGCAGAGACCTGCCAAGAGAAATGCATTTAGAGCATTAAAGCATGCAGGGCAATAGAAAAGAAGTTGTTGTTACGTTATAATTAGATCATGTTAGTGTATGCAACTAGAGTACAGAGAAGGAAAATTACTTTTGAAATTTAAATCTTTTTTAAATACACTTTCAGTATCTGGGGTTGTTTGTTGTATGTTCTGAAGACCACACTGTTAACGAACAGCATTATATTTATCTATAAACTTCTCAATGGTGACCACATAAATGATAGGCTTTTCTAAAAAGAGAGACTTCTTCGATTAATAATGTATTCTATGAGAGTTTTAAACTCAGTGCCAGGAAAGCTATTTTCCATGTGCATGAAGGTAGATTAGCATTTGTGTATACTGAGTAACAGTGTCGGCACATGCTTACACAGATAAAAAGGAAACAAATTTGGAAGGAGGGATTGTAAACAATCTGGAACAGAATCCAAATTATTTAAAAAATAAATGAAACACTACAAAATCTGCACTTTGAAATGACATTTTATACTATCCATTGGAATTTTTAACTGTTTCAAATGACTTCACAACATAAAGTTGTATACAGAACTGGCCTATATAAATGAGTGATGGTGACATTGTTTTTGCTATTACCTCCATTATCCTTTCCCATCCCTCTCCTGTTGTTTAATGTATTGTGATATTCGCATCTGCATGCATCTCCATAAATAAATATAACTTGCTTCTCTTCAGTAAATTTCCCAACCTTCAGCTAATATTTTGAAATGATCTGCTGTTTTCTAAGTCTTGGTAACTTTGAAGTGTCTGAAACAAAATCTGTTTGTGCTACAAGCCGAGCAATGAATCCAGCAGCGTCCTTGTTCAGAATGGTACAGGAATTTTATTTCAGAGTTCTGGTGAATGGTGTCAAAGGTCCCCTCCAGTACAAAGGAAACAAAGGTGGCCCTTCTCTTTAGAAGGTAAACACTGCTACTGAACCCACCTAAGGTACCCTGGAGAGACTTGGTTTTCAGAGTGATCATTAAAGACCCTTCACATAAGACCCACTTTCTACATCTAAGTAATTTTCTAATAGATTTTGGACCTCCTTTCCCAAGTTTTCTTAAATTTAATCTAAAGATGCCAATTCAGTCTTTAATGCAATTTAACTTGTGCCACCTAAGCCTATAAGGTATGACATAAATTCAGAATTCATGGATGTGACTGAACACAGCGATTCCAAAACTGTCAAGCTGCTGCGGTTGCCTCAGGAAAGCTGAATAGTCAGGGGACAGTTAGTTCCTCCCTCTAAGACAGGCTTGCTCAAAGTGCAAACACAAGTACCTCTGTAACAATAATTTCTTGGATGAACAACGAACGCTGTTGTTGGGATGCATTTGATATCAACTAAGATGCAAGACGAATTTTGTCAGATATAATTTCTCTACTAAAGATGATGTTCACTCTCAAACGTAATAAATTTGAAACAAACATGATTAGGACATTGAATAAAATTATCTAAAGCGTCCATATCTCGTTTTGTAAAAATGTATCTACAGTGCTTCAGTGCTGTAATGCAATGAAATCTTGTTTGAGCTGGGATTAAAATTTGTCAGGACAGTCAGTATAGCACTGGGAAGGAAGGCAGAACCACATTTTTGTGCTACTCTTAGCTCTTACTTCTGTAAAAAAGAATTTTGAATTTATGTACACATGAATTGTACTTAATGCCTCTGTGACTTGCTCTCTCATCTTTTTTTGAGTACGTACTAGAATCATGACGGAACGCTCCAAAATTCCTGGCTGTAAGCATTGAGTGTTGAAGCTGCTTTCAGAATAAAGCATTGCAGAGGTGCTTCCACTTCCTTGAGCAGTCAGCCATCACTGCTAACACCATTTGGAATACTGTTTTCTGACAAGTGGGCCAAGCTCACGTCTGAAGAATGCAGCATCCCAGTTGATGGGACCTTTATTTAACTAATCACCTGAGAAATGTGCCTCTTCAGAACTTTTCGGTAACGTTTGTTCTTTTCCCAACACCTCTTAGAAAATGTTTCAGAAGGAAATATTTTGCTGTACACTGGCTCATCATTCTCTTTTTACAGAAGACTTGTCAAAAATAATGCAAGCACTTTCCTTTTTTATTATGTCAATAAAGAAGATCTCTTGAGGGTTTTGCGGGGCCATGAGGTGGGTGAACAGATCTTTTAACCTAGCACATACAGAAATATGCAGTCTGGTGAAGCACTCCTGGAACAGAATTGCTGAGGCTTTTTATACTGTTGTTGTAGTAATCCTTGAAGACTGAGGGACTGTTGATATCACAAATACAAATGTGAGAACCCCATTTTAAATGGTGGGAAAAGAGTCCTAGTGCAACTGGCTAAAACTCTCTGTATTTTGTTTTTTTGGGGGGAGTATTTTTGTTAATAGCATTTTGTTAAAACTTTTAAAGACAGACTGCAAATGCTACAGATGTAAAATGAACTCTGAAGAAGCCTTTGATGAATTTCTATAATTCTCCAAGGAGGTCTTTGTCAAAGAGAGGCAAGAAACAGAAAATAAGCTCTCTTGTAATTCCTCTTTATGCAATACTAAACATATATAATAAGTGTGTTTTTAAGGGAGACCAAGATTCTTCTTTGCCTCTGCAGGCCCATATTTGATTTAAAAGGCAAATTAACTTTTTTTTTTTAAAGGATTAAACAAAAACTACTGTATATTTCAATCACATAATGAAGTAAAAGTTCTTTTTTCAAGCCATATGCTTGACTTGCTACTTACTGCAGAGAACATGCAATATATTGCCAGATGAACACATTTCATGCTACAAACCGGTCTGACCAGCTAAACCTGCACTCGGAGGTATTAGACAGTCTTAGTGAAACTCAGAAGTATTATTTCATTGGCCCTCACTCAGCATTTCTCATGTGACAATTCAGCTGTGAATATGTTTGGAAGCATTAGCTCAGAATGCACGGACTTCTAAAAACAGCATCAGCAGGTCTCTCTCGGGTATCTCTAAAGACACCTATCACACCTGTCTCTAAGAGCTGTAAATCACAAAACAGTAGTTTTCCTCCCCATGGTTTCGCACCGATGGATTTTTTTTAATTTTTTTATTTTTTTTTTAAAAAAAAGAAACACATGTTGTGCTGTTGAGAAAGGCTGAAAGATTACAGAAACCTAGCAACTGAAACACAGGCTGTTACAGCAAGCCGTCTTGCTTTGTGTCCTCAGGTCTGGTAACTCTACTCATACTGGGATTATTAACCTAGAGAACTACCTTAAAGCTGCACTGCACTGTCTTTGCAACCAGAGTCTAATTAAAGTTTTATATACATAATGCATACCCTTTTAAATTCCAGTTCATAAAAATAAGCCCTCACATAACCCTCTTTCTCAGATAACCTCCACAAAATGGGAAGCAGAAGTGGAGCTTCAACATTATGGAGCAGGTTCTGTGGGCTCTGAGGTAGGGGGGCCATTAGAGGAAAGAAGCAGCTGAGATAACATTTTCCCTCATATTACCTCTGAACAAACCAAACCAACGCTGAAATGCAGGGGTGCTTTGGGGAAAAAAGCTTCAGGGTTTCTTTCTGTTTTCTAACAAATACAACAGGGCACATACTCAAGAAAACCGGGCATATTTATTTGTTTGTTTTGATCAAACTATCCTCTATTGTATTTCATCTGGAGTTGGGGCAGGATGTAAGCAGAGGAAAGAGGCTTTTAAAAGATCTACACTACACACCCACACACTTATATCAGTAAATACATGCAAGGGCATGTAAGTAACTAGTGATCTAACTTTACTTTAAAAAAAGAAACACCATGTCCAAAGGCTGAGAAAATATTAACCAATTGTAATAAAAATGTCAATGTGTGATAGGTGTTGCAGAAATAAATAAATAAAAAAGTAAAGATTTTAATGTGCAAACAGAAATACGTGACTTCACACTGTATAGGCAGTATACATTACGAGCAGAGTAGGATTTTCATGGTAATTGTTTGGAGGATCATATAAATATGTTCATATCAAAACCACACTTAATCGAAAACACGTTTGTCAGTTTGCATAGGAAGACAGTCAAGCTGTCATTGATTGCAAGGGAGCTCAGAAGAAAACAAAAAACAAGCTCCAAAAAAAAAAAAATCAGGAAACACAGAAAGGAGTAAGAAGAAACAGGTTCACACAAGCAAAGGGCACTCACAGACAATGTAAAGCTGAACCGAAAAGCAGTGAAGTCCGAGAAGCAAAAATTAGTCCTTTCTCACTGGCAGGCAAGGCTTGCAGGAGAAAGCCTTGTATTTGACTTGGAAAAAAGGGCACACTTCTGGTCACGCAAGCCCCTCTTCAAGTCCTTTCTCGCTGACACATCAGGTCTATATGCCCAGAGGGATGTCCGAGATGACACAAGTACTGCAGGGTGTACTTCGAGATTTTTTTCAAGGTATTAGAAATAACTATCTCGTTGAAGAAAGAAAGTCCGTACTTCATATACACATGCGCAAAAACTGACCAGTAAACCATGCTCGATTTAACCCCACAGACCCACATTCTTAACTATTTTTCCTCTTTTGTTTCCCCACTGGTAGGTTGCACAATTAGCTTGTACGCTCTGCAGGCCAAAAACCTAGTCTGCAAAAATCTTTTGAAATATTTAATACATACTAGTACTATGTAAATAGTAATAATAATTCAGTGGCCTTTTCCTGCTCTGCATTTCGAATGTATTTATTATGAGCTAGACAAATAAAGCAGGATTGTAGCATTCTGCCTCCACATTCCTCGTCTTCCTCTTCCAGTTTACCAGAGCAATGACGAAAGAGGAGTTTTTGCTCTAAGCCTTTTAACGCTTTCAGCACAGATTCTCACACTGCGTAGCTCTCCGAACTGGACGATCCATCTCGTGCACAGGGGCAGAAACTGATTTCCTTAATCAATTTAAAGAAGATGAGAAGCCTGCCCAGTGACCCACATTGCTGGAGAAACCGCACCAGCAGCGGAGGCTATAGAGGCAGCTGCTTTTAGGCCAGCAACAGCATGCTCAGCATGAACAGACTGTACTAAGATTTTTCTCCCACACACAAAACCAAACTGTTCCTGTGCCCCCTTTGTGCTGACGGAGCCTGTCTCTCGGTTGATGAGCAAGTTGCTATTTAGAAAATAATTTCACAACCTATTTTGGAAATCCACAATCACGTACAATTGGCTGCGTTGGTTAGTATTCAGCGGCGATTTCAAAGGTTCTTTGTCCTGGGGAGGAGATACGACCATTCACCAGCATGTCGGCAGAACTGCTGAGTACACAGCTGGAGCGTACGTGGGGGAAGGGAAACGGTGTATGATTTTGCAATTGTATCTGTTAAATCCATACAGTTTTGAAGAATGATCACTTGGCATTCTACTATTTTGCGAGTGAAAACTTTTAACACATTTGCCAGAATTATTTGGCTGTTTTTTCTTGTAAGAGGATAGAGGATCAGTGCAGAGAAACGTTAAGCCACATGTACGTGCTACATAATTGGTTCTTTCAGCCACTTGCAGGGCAAATGATTTGCAGGAACATGCTCGGCACCTCCTCACTAGTTAGCAGCCCAATCCAAGACAAATACATCAAGAAAAGATAGAGAGGAAAAAGCTGTGGACAAGATTAACCACACAAGCTTGGCTTTTTCATGATGCTCACATTTTTTTCTATTACCCAGCTGCCAGATATTCAAGAGAAAACAGGGTGTACTATAACAACTGTTACAACAGGCCACAAGAGCATAAAACCAATAAGAAACCTTTCTGTTCGGCTCTTCACAGGGCTCTCACTTGTACTAGAAAAACATCACTTTGGTGCCCTGTTTGCATTCCATTTCCAACAACAAGGAGGAGGATGGAGGTCTCCGGTTTCTATGACAACCCAGATGGGCCACAATACAAGATACTTACAAATGTTCAACTGCGGGGATGCCAGATCAAATTAAACTAGAGTTTACACTACTTCATAGAAACTAAAATGAAAGAAAAAGCCCAAACAAAACATGAATGTCAAAGGAAGGATGACATTTCCTCAGCACATTCCAAAAGATTTCTGAAAGTAGGTGATAAAGAAAGGAGGGATTTTTCTCTACAGAAATAAATAATAATGTCAACACAAACAAACCAAAACCCTCATTACATGAGTAAATGTTTTCATTAAAACTAGACTACTGGAAAATTACCATCAGACATTAAAAGTAAAAAACAGATCCCCAAAATAACATGATTTTATTAATTTACTTAACTCATTATGAACTGGCAAATTTGTCATCCCACTGTTTTGTACGGCTTGTTTAACACCATGAGTTATATTTTGCGATATGGTTTGTTTTTCTGTTGTTTACCCCTGATCTGGTCTTCTATGACATTTTGCAAAAGACACTCAGCTGTAGAAAATAGTCTGTATCCTACCTGAAGAAGTGAAATGAGTAATAGTGAGATATTTTAGTAACGCTAACAAAACTGCAAAAATATTTCATGTGTGTTCTTAGTAACTTAACTGGTCAGTTGTTAAAAAGGTGGGGTGAGCTTATTTCTCAAAGGCATTGACCCAATCTGCTGGGAAGGCAGGTGACTGCAACAGGTAAGCCAGTTTAGGCAACACGAGTAAAACGTCTGCTGAAGAAACACCTGTAAAAGCTTTTTGTAAACTTTTCAGATGTGACATACATAGACGCGGTTCCCAAAACAAATCAAGTTAAAGAATTTCTTAATAAATCTGTATTTTAAGGCACATTATTTTGAAAATGTGTGGGTTTTAAATAATCTTTTTAGTCACTATCCTATTTCAAGTTACTCTCCTTTCTTGCTTTCAACTTAATCACCAGGTAGTTAATAGCCTTCATTAAATATGTGACAGTAAGATAGATAACTGTGGACTTTTAGAGGCTTATGTTCTTTGGGGAGAGGAGAGGCAGAAGAGGAAAGGCTTAACAGCTGTGCCTAGTCAAAATAATCCAAAATTAGAGGGACTGTAACATTTAAAATTGGAACAGAGAGCCTTAAAATCTGGGTCTGTGCAGATATCTTTAAACACTTTATTAAAAACTGCAGACACTCACTCTTCATAAATCATTCCCCTTTGCAGCACTGCTAACCAGTACTATTTACACAAGGACTCGTCAGCCTGGCTTGGAAGTGCCACCTCATCACCCAGGAGCACCCGGCGCTGCCGGCTGGGAACAGCCACCCCTCACACCCATCGGCTGTGCCTCCTGCTGGTGCCTGAGCCTTTCCTCCTATTTAATGTGCGAACTAGGACCTGGGGAATGTGCCCGGGATAGGCGGACAGTGGCACTGAGACACCCAGGTTAGCACCTGCCTGTCACCCGCTCCCCAGCACTCCTCTTCCTTCCTCTTTCATCCCAAGCCCTCCCGTTCAAAGCCGTCTCCCCTGCAAACATCACAGCCCGACGCTGCGAGGGCTCTCGCCGTTGCTGACAGGAGCACGGCTGGCACGTGGCGTGGCAGGCCGAGGCTGAACAAAAGCAGCCTGCTCTGCCACGTTCCCTTGCCCGGCACCACGGCGAGCAGAGCTGGGGACACACGCTGCGGTGATGGTATCAGCGTCTCAGGCAGAGCGCTCCAGGGATTTGCAAGGAGCTCCTGCAGAATGACCAGAGTGCCTCAGTACTGAAGGGTGAAGAGCTGAGGGCTGAAATTACACATCTGTAATAAAAATTAACATACCTGACGACTCTGCTCAGCTAGTGGGAATTAACTGGAAGTGACGAATTAGGATGGAGAAGTGTGACTAAGAACACAGCTGGGCATGATTAGCTTTAAACTTGGACTACACTGCTTAAACTTCAGCTGTACAGCTGGGGATGTGCAGTCACATCATACAACTGCTACCTGTGTTTCGCATATAAAGCAGAAGACAAGGAACGGCGTAATGAAAAAAGAGAACCTGCAAAGTGCTAATGCTTACTAGAATTGTAACAGTTTAATGGGAAGAACAGAATGAACTGGAAATAACAGCAGGAAGGAGCTGTAAGTTGCAAGGGATGGTAGTGTGGCAATGAAGAAGCTGCTTGATGTCATACAGTTAAAGTTACTCTAATCATAATTTGGTGTAAGTACCAAGAGACTGGGACAAATAACCAGGCCAGTGGATTCCTCTCACAGACCCTACTGCCAATCACATATCCCAGACATCTTAAAGCATGAACTTCCACTCTGCAGTGATACGGCATGGAAGAAAGTTGTACTTGCAAATTGCACAGCACCTGCTAGTCCACCAGGTTGTTCAACCATCAATTTTATGCAACCACAACAGCATAACTGGTTACTGACCCCTATAAGGAATTCTTTCTTAACAAAAAAAAAAAAAAAAGAAAAAAAAAGAAAAAAAGAAAAAAAAAGAAAAAAATATTGACAAACACCAAAGTTTTGAAGAAATTCAGCAACAAAAATCTTGATTAACAAGGAGTTATAGCTGCCTGGTGCTCTTGCCGACTATCAAACTCAGTGAAACCCAAGTATCTGAAACTAAGAAAGTGTTCAGGGTACACATCCATCCATATTAATTTTGTCCTCTTGGGATCCTCATGCTCTGGATGTCATCAACACTAAATGCATGGTACATTCTTTTTTTTTTTTTTTTTTAAGAAGTAGCAGGGAATGTATTTGCAGTCTTCCAGTACCTTAACTGACCACAGCACAGATATTTTCAGAAAAGCCATCTACACTGCATACCTAGGATGGTATTCAAGTCTTCTAATACTGTAATTAAAAAAATAAATCATCCTTTGCCTCCATGTATAGTCAACCGAAACAGACGGATGGTTGAATAAGTAATGCTCGGCATGTGCCCTGTCTTCACAAATTCCGGACAGTTTAGACTACTTTTCACACAGCTGAAATTAGAAACCCTGAGCTGATTCCCTAGAGAGAACATCTCTTCCTCAGCTCCACAGACCCCTCTTTTACTGCCCATTACTTGTATGCATATACTACCGTTTGATATTATAACTTAATCTGTCCATCATTAAAAACAGCAGCCACACTCATCCTCCACTTTGTTGCTGACAGCAGCAATTACTTACAGATGCATATCCTGATGCTAACACAGGCAATACAATGCAGCACCTCTGCCCTTGCTGACATTCACTTCGCTTTGCAAATACCACCCACCTCTTCCTCTCCGACTGACATTTTTCAATTAAAACTCTGAGTGACTGTTCTCAGCTTGAAATGTGCTTTTTCCATTTTGCAACTATAAAAGGCTTGTGTTCCTGATTGGGCATCATTTCTTTGAATCAAAGATATTACCACTTCCTACAAACTTTGCCACAGTGAAATGATTCACAGCAGATCTCCCTGGGTCTTGCATCTTGCTTGTTTGGTTATGAACACAATGGAGAGACAAAGGGGTTATCTCATAAAGCATCTAGGAAATCCCCTTAAAACAGCTCTGCCGTATGATCCAGCTAAATATTTTTAACTTCGACTACAGACTCGCTCCAGCATCAAAGGAGTCCTAACACTGAGTTTTGCTGAATTTATCTTTCTGCAAGAGCCCAAGATACTATTGGGAAACCTGTGTTAAAATTTCTAACAGTGTTCATATTTTCAATGTATGTATCGTAACATATTGAGTTTTTGGCCAGAAGCGACACAGCTGGGGGGGGGAGTGTGTGTGTGCGTGTGTGTGGAAAGAGTAGATAAACTCTCCTGGACTATTAAAGCCCATGAGACTAGAGAACTACCAAGGATGACTAGACATACAGCTTTTCCATCGTCTTGGCTTTATGACTATACTGAAATACAAAAAATCACCTGCACAAGAAACTAAAGCAGCATGTTTTTTAGCAGCTGGTAAATGATAATTTTAGAACTGAACCAGTATTAACAGTCTTGAAGATGCACAAACAATGAAGTAAATAAGAAGACCTCTACTAAATTCACATCCAATAAAAACACGTGAAATGCAGCAAAGTTTGCTGAACAGAATAGGATGAAGCACCTGAAAAGCAGATAACTTACCCCCTTCTAACAGGCTTTTTACAAACAGATTAAAACCAAAATATCTTAACATTTATAAACCCCAAAATATTTAAAAGTAAGCTTTTACATGCCCAAACACTGAAGTGATTGCATCTGTAAAACGCATCCTTCTTTTGGACTTGACATTTTTCAGAGGTATCAAATTGATGTTCATGTTTTCAGTTACGTGAAGTCTTAACAATATTGATACCAAATTGATATTCTTGTTTTCAGTTATGCAAAGTCTTGACAACATTGAACAAACGAGTATTGTTGTAAGACAGCTAAATACTTTTGCTGCTGTATTTTGTTCAAAACCCAATCACAGTACCAAACACCTTCGCCTACTGTTTTCTGCTTTTATACTTTTTTTCCAAATCTACTCAATTATACTACGTATATGCACACAGGAAAAACATATGTTCTCAAAAACTTTCCTCCACAAATGTTTCCGTATTAATTTTCAATTAATTAGGGTCAGAATGGTCTTTGAAAGTAAGAAAGCTGAACGCTACCAATCTGTCAGAGTAAAACAAGCACTAAAGATAAGCTCATGCTGTTCAAAGTACTGGCTGTTCCATGCATCTGGAAGAATCTGCACTCATCAAGTGTGTTTGCACAATCAGATTAAAAACTACTTTAACAGAACATGGAAGTTGTTTTAGTAGCAGGAATTCTGACATCCTCAAGGGCTGGTCTTCCAAGAAATGACCCCACTTAATGCACATAAATAGGTATTTCACATTACCCCCTCCCCTAAAAAAAAGAAAAAAACAAAAGCTTGCATAAAGTTTTGCATTCTTTAAACGGAGCTGAAACTGCTACAAAACAAGACACCCCAAAACAAAACTTCACTAATTTATCTGTCTTACACAGAATTAAAAATAATGGACAGTGCAAAAAACCACACCCAAAATAAATTAGTAGTATCTCTTCCATTTCACTTTTCTAGTGGCCAAACCACCAAAATGGCTAACAAAATAATTTAGTTGTTAATTCAGTTATTATACAACTTTTTTCCTTGCTAGATACTGAGAAAATTCCTGTTTCAACAGAGAACGGCGACATTCTACCTTCACTTTCTAAAATCGTTACAAATGAGAGAGGTCAGAAGCTTAGCAATTACCCAAATCATTACAAAACACGAAGACTGCTGTAAGCGTTTACGCACAGCAGAAGTACGCAGGGTGCGTACCGCCACGCTGTTCTCAATGCCGTGTTACAAACTGCGGAGGACGCAGAAATCCCCCGTTTCCTCACAGAGGAAGGGCGGTTCAGGGCCCGAGGGTTCGGGGCGGCCGTGCGGCGCCGGAGCCGGTGCCCGGGGCGCTGCCTCAGCCCGGCGGCCGTGCGGCGCTGGAGCCGCCGCGCCGGGAGGGAACGGCCGCCATCTAGCGGGGCTGGCGGCGGGCGGCGGGCGGCCTGCGCCGCGGCTGCAGGGACCGCTCCGCGTTCTCTGCCTGCGTCCCGATTAGGCACCAGCGGAGATGAAAATTTGCAGCAATATGAAAAAATAACACACCACCGTTAAACTTAAATTCCCAAGAGATTTTTCAGATCTCAAAACCCGCCTAAATCTGTTTGGAGTGAAGCTGAAGCATTACAGTTACGCCGTAACGCTTTCATTCACATCAATCTCCTAACGAAGTTGTTCCCAGACCTAACTCCACAGTTAGCACTAAAACTCTCCCGCGTGACATTATTTACTCCTAACGTGCATTACGGTACTTGCATAGAAGGCTCTAGCTGAAGACCGACAAGACTTGAGAGACTTCCGTCGCCGACCCCGCTCCAGCTGCTGCGTGCTGCTCCAGCAGCTCAAGGCAGCTGGAAAGCCAGCGGGAGCAGCCCCCTCCACCAAGGCAGGGGTCCCTCCCCAGCTGTGGCACAGCTGGCACGCGGGCTCAGGCACTACTCGCTGCCAGGCACAACCAAACCAGAACTTTACACCCCCTCTCAGACTTAACCGCCCTCGTGGCCGGTGGAGCTACAGCCAAGCAGACGTCCAGCAAAAGGCTTTCAGGCTCCTCTAACTTAGAGCAAAGACTCGCCTAGTTTCATCTGTCCTAAAATGAGAAGAACATAACCACAACACACACACATATATAAGGAATGTGAGTAAGCTAATATGACAAGAAATCTGGTTCTGCATTTCTGGGAGTTATGGCAGAGTATGATTTAAACGTGCTCTGCATGACATACAAAGTTCGAGATGCCTGAAAACAAATTCTATTTTCCACATGCCCACAACAGCAAACTGCCTAGCCACATCCATGTACACAAAAAGGTTTTCACGTTCCAAGGCCAGCAGATACCTCTACTGCTGGCCTGACAGCCAGGCCTCTAACAAGCACTCTTCAGAGACGTGTACCAGCATCAGTTGTCCGACAGGCATTCCAGACCTCTCAAGCATCGCAGACTTCAATGTTTCAGAGCTTGAGTCAATCAATCTCCTCGACATGCATCTCTACTAAGGAGAAGTTGAGAAAAAGGGTGTTCTACAAAATATTTGGCCTTAAGGAAGGTGCGGTGAACTGTAAGGCAAGGAACACTCACTGCTATTCATGGTTTTTTGTTCACTTCTAACATTTTATTATTGAACCTGGCCACAAACCATTCAACCTGTAAGGGTGACAAATTATTTCTCTTGCCTTATAAATGAATTAACATAAATTGAACAAGGGTATTTCTGCAATATCAGACATGAAACACCGTCCTAATACAAAAGAAAAAAGACTCACCCAGTCCAGCCTTTAAGACGACGTGTCAAATCCATACATTCGGCTATCCTGCGTAAACCCACAGCTCTAATCAGGTGCCTCTCCTCAAGATATGAAGAGATTCCAGGAAATCCAATGCACATTTCAAATGCTACTTTAAAAATAGCTGTGTTTTTGGCAAAAACACCAAGAAATTGCTTTTGTTACTTCTCCCACTATCCCATTAACTCAGTCAAGAGAGAGCCGTGCTGAGAGCTAACGAAAGGTCCTTGTTTCAAACCTTCTTACAATCCACTTGCATGGGGACCGAAAGTAGCATATTTATCATGGTAGCCAATAGCAAAATCTGGGCTTTTTTTTCTAGTTTTCTTTCATAAATAACTGTCTGATTTAATTCACATGAATATTTTCTTCAGAAAATGATCATTGACAAAAATACCATAACTGAAATTACAAGGCATACAACAGAAGACAGGTGTTGGAAATTTCAGACGCTTCTCATGTATTTTGATTATGTCCCACACACCGTATGTCGCAGCGTGTGGAGGCTGAGACACGCCGCCCTCCGCTGTCCCGGCAGCTCTCTGGGAGCAGACGCCCAAGGGGCTGATGGGTCAGCAGAAACTCCAGCGTTGTAGAGAACAAGAACTGATTCTTCTTAACTTCATAGTTCTGAGATTTATCTGCTGCTCCCAAACTTCATAAAATACTAGTTAAATGTATCCACACACTTTGAAAAAACTCCTCCTTTTCTCTCTCCTGACATTTTTGCACTGTTTTCGGGGGGGGGGGAAACCCACTGTCAGTACAATTGTTTAATATACTAAGACTTTAATCTTAACTAGGTCTTCTGGCTGTTTACAGTAATAAGCAAAAATAAGCCTTTAACAGTTGGAAGAACTGAGCTAAACTGATGTTGGTGAATGCAAAAAGATTACCAACATTAAACTTTTTTTCCTTCAATTTGGGTCTGAACACTTTAAGAGGAATATGCTACAAAAAAATCCAGATAAAATCAGAATCATGTGAAAAGGAAGTTTAAATAAGGAAAGTGCAAGGATGAACTTTGCTAAAAATAACATCATAGTAATTAAAAAAGTGTATGAGAACATGTGGAATCAAACAGAAATGTAACAATTTTTCTGTCCCATCTCCGGTCAAGAACATCTCTCTGCTTAAAACAGAAGCACTTTTTTAAGAAAGCGCGGAAACAGAAAGTACAGAGGTTTTAAAAATGAGAATGCCAGATGTTGAACATAACACTCTGCTAAATTGTTTTCCTGGATACTGCTGGAAATCACTGATTGAAGAACCTTACTCCAGCAATCCTGTTTCAGGAAGCTACCGTTTTTGTTCCAGCGCATTACTGACTTTCTGAGGTGTTATTAATAATTAACCTTTTCTTTTAAAATTATTCATTAATATTAACTTTGTCTAAAATCTTCCTGGAAGCTAATACTTTTATAGGAAATAAAACAGTAAAAACACAGTAACCACAACAGTTAAATAAAAGAAAACATTTAATTTGAGAAAGGAAGTTACTTCTTGTAAATTCACTTTCCACAATTCATACTCGGTAATACAGTAATAATGCTGTACAAAAGACGTTTTCAGCCTTCATTTCTTACACCTATAAGAAACTGAAAAGCAATGGCAATTTACCAACCCATCCTTCTTTGCTTTTGATTCCTCTAAACTAATAAGAAGGTAAAGCAAGATAAGAAAGTAAAGCAACGTAGGTGAAACCATCGTATATAAGCCTCAGAAGCCTGGCAGGCTAGCAAAGTCTGCTTGACACCACTTGCACGTGAAATGTGAGGAATAACCATTAGTACTGAATTGGATCCAAACGAGTTGTCTTACAAGAAAAGCCACTTCTCTAGCTCCCGGAGAGACTGAGTTCCAAGTTATTTCATTCTTACTTTTTTAACCTTTTTTCCTCCTGGCTAGTGCAGCACAGCTCCACATTGTGGAACCGAATGCATCATCCTGGCTACGTACACGCAGACTCAGATGACCTCGCTGGGCCGCCTCCGTACCTTACGCAGTGCTTAGGGAGAGTTAACATAAAAGAAAGATTTACAACACCTAGAGTCTCATTAGTCCAATTCTGCCTAAAGGAAATCCTGAAGAGAAAGAATGCCTGAAATCCCATCTCTTCTACACACTTAGGCATCTACCCACATCACTCCGGCAGTGCTTGGCTGCACACGTCCTTGTGGTTGGAGTACTTGCCCAAAAAGTGACAGATGACATTCATTTCGCCTTTCAGCTCAAGATAATACAAAAGTACATCTCTTTTCCCCAAGAGCTTTCTAAGCGCCTAGCAGTATGTGAAGTTGGGCCAGGGACACTTCTTATCTGCCCTTCTTAGCCACAATGTAGAAAAGAACGCAAGATTCCCAGGGATGGAGTGAGAAGGGATGAGGGAGAATAAAGAGGGATTTCCCCTGAGAGAGAATGCTGGTCCCCGCACCAGCATCTGTTTATTTTAATTTTGTGTTTGAAACCAGCAGATACCATACATATGAAGTATTCCCATATAGTCCGCCTTATCGGGACCCCCCTCTCTTCCACTCCACTGCACACGAACTATAAAATTCCATCTTCTACAATCATTCAGTCACTGCCACGTCTCCTCCCCTGGAGCAAACAAAGCTCTGCAAGCCATCCCAGGGGCATACTGCTACCCAGATTCCACCGACAATCACACGCAAGGGCTTCTGCCGCGTTTCAGTTTAGTGGGAGGACTCTGTCTTGACCCTCTACCTGGAAAAGGTACGTGTTACCTACAGGTTCTATCTGCTCCATTAGAAGAAGCAATTAAGTCAATATTATTCCTAGGTCTTGTTTGGATTCATTTATTAACTTCTGTATCAAATATTTCTGGCATGTTTATTTTACTTTCCTCTTGAAACACTATATACAAAGTAATGAAAAAAAATGCGTACAGAGTGTACTGAGGCGAACTGGGTTCTCCTCTAACATCACAACTCAGAAATTCTGGTCTGCAAAACCCACTCTCTACAAACTACAAGCAGAAGATGACTGTGTTGCAATATGCGCAGCATTAAATTGTTTAAAGCTGTTCAAGTAAGTCTCTCAGCCTTTTTCCTTAAAAACATCTTCTACCCTCAGTTGCCTCAGAAAAACAAAAATGAGGTTCTTATTTGGGTGTAACTATACCCTAATTCTACAAATATTTTTCCCCGTTTCCAAAGGAGAAGAAAAAATGCTACCAAAGATGACAGCTTCCAGCAAATACGCACTGTCAGATGAGTCCAACAGGCTTTCTCATTTGCATTTTGCCTGTAACAGAGTCACTGAGCACTCTCACGTAACACACGCCGCTAGCTGCTGTTCCCCCCCTCCAAAAAACTTACTTCCAAATGCAGAAACCCAAAGTATAAGCAGTAGCTTTAAGGAGAAGCTACTGATAAAATTATGAGGCCTGTCTGTACAGGGTGGCTGACTGGCAGGTCACAACGATTCCCTCTGCCATTCAAGCTGAGGAGCAGCAGCTGCTGTCCCTTTTCAATCTGTACATTTCTTCTGAAATGTCTATCACGTTCATTAGTATTTTTTAAACCTCTTCTAAAAGTAGCTTGTCAAGATCATTTTCACGTTAAAGGGAACTCCAGTATCGGGTCCATACAGCCCAGCATACAGAATCCATTTAAATCAGCTACAAAACTCCCAAACGCTTATGTGGACAAGGAAAAATCCAAATGCTGCCTTTTGTTAATTCGTAATACATTTATTGCATGTTTTGGATTCTGAAACACACTGTAATACCACACAAAACCGTAACCTCAAGGATTCAACTGTGTGGTCAACTCGGCCAATGCTGTCACCAACTTGCACAGCTTTACCTGGGTTTAACTGCTGCCAGCTGAGGCTAGAAAGAGTTAAAAACTGTATCACTAGTTTCAGTTGCAGCAGAAATTACTACAGTTCCCCAAATACTGTAATGAATGTTTGTGTACCTATGTAGATGCTCTGTGTAACTTCGGGTAGACAATATGAAAGCAATAGGAACAGTAACTGAATCCATCCCAGCAGGATAACGTAACACTTTCCTTTTCTTCATCTCTAATAACCTGCGGGCGTCCAAGCCCGCTTCTTACAGAGATGACAAATTACAGTAACATAGCTTAGTGCAGGGCACTGGCAAAAGTTACAAGACTTGTTGCGACAACTGCAAAACTAACATATATCTGTATGTTATACACGTGCATCTGTAGCGAAAGTACATCTTCAGTGTGACAGGATCCCAGTTAAAGCTACGAAAGAATAGGGAGCCTAAGCAATAATGCAAAACTAGACTTTTAGAAATGTAAAGAGGCCAATATTACTTATTTGAAAGTCAGCTCCTAGAGGGAAATAATGATGTTTTGAAAGTCTAAGCCTATCAGTGGGTATCGAGACATTTTCTGAAGTTGACCTATCAACACGATATTTTTTTTTAAATACCTGTTTTCGAAGTTCTTCACATGGTTATGTCTTTGATGATTAAAAACTAACATATTTCCTTCGTGTGCACACTAGGAGATACACATATTGTCTGAGGGCCTGCAATTTCTTATTTTAAATAGTAGGCTTTTGCTTTAACTTCTTGAATATACAGAGAAAAGCTACTTCTCATGTTTTTTAAAGCCTTCTAAAGCATTTCTGGGGTGTCAGCATTCTCATTTGCCACTAGAAGCTCTTTCTGATGAGCTCAGGACTTCAGCTTCAAATCAAGTTACATCAAAATGACATCAGCTGAATATTAATCAGGGTAGCATGCACAAACAGGTGTGACAACACCATGCTGTGACTAAAATGTGAAATTATAATTCATCTCAAGCCCCCAAAAGAGTCTTCATTTAAGTCCATCCATTAAAAAAGACACAAAAACCTATCAAACATATTCAAATGACAGAATTTTTCACTAAAAAAGTCATGCACTGTAGAATCATCCTCTTGAAAAACCGAACAGCAAAATGTAAACTATTGGGTTAGTGTAATTCAAATATGGAGAGTTACACATTCACTTCTGGATGCTGATGGCAAGGCTGTGGTTATATGCTACTATTATACACTACTACACTACCGATAAATTCAGCCTTTCTGGAGGCTACTCATTTCTTCAGCCCTGCTGGTTCAGCTGTGGCTGGAATAAAACACACATGTGGTGCAGGGAAGGAAAGGAGGTAATCTAACAACCAACAGAATAGTAACAAGAAACTGCTACCTACGACGTTGCAGCAAAAGCACGATGCTGTTGACCTTTGCTTCTAACATACCTCTCTCTCCAGGTATTCAGATAAAGAAGCGAACATCCACTAGTGACATTATAAACAAAACAGATCATATGGATACAAAGAGAAAGACTCAGACAACGCTGTCGCCCTCTGTGACTCCTAGACACAAAGATCTATAGGTACCCCTACATTATCAGGTGAGTTAAATCAATTAAAATCTAAGGGTACATTTTATCCATTAGGGCACACAGGGAAGTTAGTGAGCTTTGATTTTGATTTTTCCTTTGAACAGGAAAATGTTCATTTAAACAGCTGGGTTTTAATCTTTTCTGAATTTGTACTTCTTTTTAAATTTTTAGAAAAAAAAAGCTGGTTCTCACTAGCAATGAATCTATAAAACAATGTAACAAAAACAGTCTCTAAAATTTTTACCTATTTTTGCTAACCAGAAAGTAGCTCAGATCAATATAACTTTTAAAGTAAAAATAAAGCTAAACATACATTCATTCAGATCATATAGATTACTATGTTCAAAAATGATTATTTCAAGTTACTAGATTTTATTCTTTCAATCTCTTCCTATAACTTGTGTCAAGAAGAGTATCAATATTGTACCAGAACACTATATGTTTTAAAGAAGATCACTACAAATATACTGAATGTGTTGTGTATCTGAAGGGAATGGAAGTTTATCAAGGCATGATTTGCATTTAAAACAGATGTATTAAACAGAGAAGGGCCATCTGATAAGACAAAATTGAAGTGCTTTTAGTGAACATATCCTTCAAGATTTTAGAATTAGTAGATCTTGCTCTTTTTCAGCTGCTTTTTACTTATAGATTAAGATAGAAGACTGTTTCTCCATCACTGCTTTTCAGCTCTTTATGAAGTAATTCTAAAACTAAATTAACTGAATACTCATAAATGAGTAAATATGCTCTTTACCTGCAGAAGGGACTACTACTGTCATAATTCAATTTAACACATACACACTAATTCCAGCAGTGTATCAAGTGATTTCCATGGGGTGGTTCATTTGAGTTCTTTCAGGTCAGAAACAACCTTGTATTGTTTAATATTATCTTTATTAAAATTAGATTTATTCAAATTGAAACAGGGCATGACATTGATTTACAATAATTTTAAGTAGGTACATTTTAAAATAAAAGGAGGAATTTAAATGAACAATCTTTTTTTCTTCTTTTTTAAACTATCAACTGCTAACTACTCATCATTGAACATTACACATTTACCTATAGGATGAAACATGCAAATACCTAATAAAGCACAGTAATACTGCTGGCAATATTCAGGCCTTTATATAATGTTTACAAGCATAATTAATCTTCACAATAACCTTGTAATGTTGGTAGGGAGTAGAGTATTCATTATTATTTAACTTCACATATGGGAAAACTGAAACAGAGAGATTAATTTAAAAACAAAATGCAAGTGTAGGTCCCCCAAATGTAAAGTCAAGGCCTAAGCAAAAAAAAAGACTAATTTTAAAGGCACTAAAATCAATAAAAGCAGATGGGGCTCTGAGCTTGTGAAAACAAGTTTTCTCCAGGAGTATAACATTAGACATTTGACAGTCTGGGCTAACATTTTTATTATATTTTATTTTTAAAATTTTGTTACATTATTTTCCATAATTAATGAAACGGGTGTCCAGTTCTGTAGCAAGATTACCCAGGTCCTGTTACAGCTTCTAGCCCATAATCTTACCTCCCTTTTTATAATAATTAATTTCAACTGAGAATGCATGTTAGTTCTTCAGATATACAAACACAGAGAGGCCTTTATGTAATACTACAAAGAATCATACACTGAGTCACTGCCACGTTCGTCAGAATTCGGGCAACCAAGTGCCAGCCTGGGCCCACTTTTGCTTTGGTTTTAACAGGAAGCAGGACAAAGGTGGCTCCAAACTTACATGGCAAGGACACCTTCCTGCATGGACTTCTATCGTACAGAAGTAGAAAGACTACCATTGCCTCCTTCGGCTATTCTGATTATTCACCACAGGAAAATGGACTGTGTGTACTATGCCACATCAGTTCAAGGTAAATAACCTTAATTTGGCTTCACTTCCCTTGAGGGCATGGCATTTTTTTCCAATATAGTTCTTAACCAGTAAACAAACTTTCTCTCAGCTGATATGTCACACATACATTTTGATTTTTCGGAACAAAACCTGATATTGCTTTTGGTCAGAACTTTCACTGCGACTTTTGCTTATTCCATCCCCCGCAAAGCAAAAGTTTGTGAAAATAATTACAAAAGAAACACTTCTCTGTGGGTGCTGACTGGGGAGCAGCGAAAAGAAATGTATTCCAACATGCAGCTGACACGTGTGAGCACACGCAAATGAAAAATATGTGTACTTGCCCAGAGCTGGTCTGGTCTTTGTTCCCAGGCTGGAACAGATTCCTGTCAGGGACACAAAATCCAAGGAGAAAAGACGGTGCAGTAGCAGAAAGACGACACAAGGTGGTGGTCACTGAAGCACGGAGGAAAGGAAAGGGAGCGGAAAGCCTGACTGGGGAAGGCCATGAAATGGGGATGTTGGCTCCAACCGTGGTATCTGACTGTCGGGCAGGGGATGCTTTAATGGAAAGCACTCCCTTTGAATCTAAGCCAAAAACTTAAAAGCATCGCCACAGCTGCCTGCATTGTGTTACTTTAGGTTTCAAAAGGGGAGGAAAAAAATCCAGAACTACCCCCCGGCTCAGTTCACAAGCTCCACCAGTTTCTCCGATGATGCTTGGAAGCTCCTACAGACACACAACATAGCTAACTGGACACACACACACAAACGTGTACGAATACTGCCCAGAGAGGATCCCTTTGGGAAAGGGCAGCTGTTGTACACCTAGAATTCCAAACACTAACCGCTAACTTAAAATTTCAGAAAAGTGACGTGGGTCAAAAGGCTTTACAAATAAAAGCAGGGAAGCTAAAACCCCGATACTTACCAGAAAACCTTTTAGCAAGTGAAAAAACCCCATAGAAACCATAAAACAAGCAAAGAAAAATCCCATACAGAATAGGAAGCAAAAAAGCGAGAAATAAACCAATTTCATCAATGGTGTGATTGAAGAGGTTATTAGAGGCAAACATGTATCCTTCAAAAGAGGGAAATTCACCCCTAGCAAACCAATAGCAGGAAGTATCAATTATGACAGGTGAAATGAAAGATGGAAATAAGGAGACACGAGAGGAAATGTGAACAGCAAATAACAGAGCTGTAACAGCGATACCAAGGCATTCTTGAAATGCATCAAAGCAGGAAGCCACCAGCCTGCCGGGCTGCTGAAGAATCAACGGACAGCTAAGGTCAAAAATTTGCAGAGAAAACAAAATTATGTCTTTGTATCAGGTCTTCTTCACAGAAGATGAATATATGCCTATAACTTTACTTTTCATATATCTTGATATGGTAACTGAGATGCCAAAGAGAGGACGTTGGAATCAAGATGATAAAATTACAGGAGAAATAGTCACTGAGAATATATATAAAATATCTTGGAAGCATGAAGGAATTTATATGAAGGACTTCAGCAACTGACAGAAACAGGCATTTTATAAACACCAGCATATTAAAATATAAACACTATAAATATCTTAAAGATGCAAAAAGAAATCCTAGAAATTACAGCTGAACCAGCTTTAAAGGGCCATGTAAGGTACTTTGAAGGCTTACCACAGACAATCTGGTCAGCAATGACATAGCAAAATCAATCGATAAATATATTTGAAATTAAAAACCTAGAATGTTTCTTTTGGAATCTCAGTTTTATACAATGTGAAAAATTATTTTTAAAAAAGCAAAGCAAAGAAGACATAGTACACAAATGATACAGCACTATATAAATTAGCAGTGGGCCTAGGATCCCGAATATGTATTTTCCCTAATTTTGTTCTCAGAAAGAACCAAAATATAATTAATTCAATAATAGACAACACAAATAAATAAAAGGCTTCGAAAGATTTTCATGTGAGGAAAAAAAAAATTAGGCTTATAATTGATTCAGAGGAAGTGAGTGAATAAATGCTGCAGAAAAAAAAAAGTCCTCTTAGTCCTTTTAAAAATTGAAGAGCAAAGGAATATTAAAAAAATTGGAAGTAAACAATTGCAATTGGAAATAAACGAATTTTGTTTAATAACTTTTAGAACTCACAGCCACAAGGTAGCATGGTGAAGATCTTACATTCACATTTATTTAGATAATGATGTAATTATGTAAAGACAAGACTCCTCCTACCCCTTTATTTCCCCTTTTCTCCTCCAAAACACAGAAAATCTAATTTTTCTCAAGGTTTAAGGTACCAAATCAATTGCAATCTCATAGCACATTTTGATAAAGAAGGAAAGTTAACTACATTATCTCAATATGTAAAAATATTTTACCTATCTCCTTGTCAGGAATACTCCAAATAGCAGATCAGGTCAAGATGCGATGCAATACTGTACACTGCTTAGTTGTGCATCAGCCTAGTTAGTGTAATCTTACCATAACACAATTCCTAATGTAAAAATTTAAGATTTTTTAAAGATTTCTGAAGCTTGCCAGAGTTACAGAGTAAAGGAGCTGGGGGTACTGGGGAAGGTGAGAGGCTGGAGGGAACTGACCTTTACATGAAATCAAATCAATTGGTAAAACTCCTGCATCTGAGTAGCAAAACAAGTCACTTAGGCTCTATGCCCTTGCGTGTTACGTAGACATCTAGCCCGAAATCACCTCCAAGTGGAATGAATGCCTGCCCTTATAATTCCCCCATGTGACTTATGAATGGAATTGCCCTAATATTTAAACAGCTAATTTTAAGATAATACCACTGCACGTGTTCAAAATGTCAATTAAAAAAGAAGGAAAAAAAGCAAAACGTGAAACAGACCGGTAACTGTTACAGACTTATTTTCATACACAGCCAAGATTTGTGCAACGATAATGTCAAGTGAGATCGAGCATTTCAGACGGCATTCAGGAAATGTAAACAAGCCCTATTAACCTTAACATGTCTGATTCATGCAAAACTTCAGTAACAAACTGTTAAACAGAGTTTCCTGATATGGAAGTACTACATCATTCAAAACTATTTAAAATACTGAAAATTTGGTTTGGTCCATTTATTTAATTTCTTTAGAATGTGAAAAATATGCATTTCTTTAAAAAATAAAATGCTTAGCATATATATATACAAACAATCATCACTGGTATCTGATGTGTTACAGCCAAGCACAGTAATCTAGCTACCAGCCTGCCCGATTATAAATAGGCTGCCAATCCGGGCAGCGGCAGCAGCAGCAGCAGCTGTCTCTCATCATTCTGCTTTCTCCCTCCATTTCTATTAGATTTCTAACATAATATAGTGATTTCTGCATATTTTCTCCACGCTCTGTAATAGGTGTGACAGGCACACGCACAAATACATTTGTTTTTAAGATTATTCACAATGAACACAATTCTATACTAACCTGTTACTGTTTACCTGATTTATATATGTGTGCAGACTAACTGGCCTGCACACTTGCATTGTCTGTTATAAATTAAATGTTTAGTATTATAATTCAGCTGTGTTTGGAAAAACAACTAAACTGCCTGTCCTACTAATAATATATGCACCTGAATGCTGAAGCCTGCAGCAACAACCACAAGACACGGTCCGGTCTGTGCCTCGATCACGCAACCAACACAAATTATCCAACTCATTGAGGTACTTACTCAAATACCAACAAAATGAAAAGCACACTCGGAAGTCTGTCGGCTCATTTTTAAACTACATACAAACTAAAATTCAAAATTATAATTAAACCCAACTTATTTCTGATGTTATGCACAGAAACGTCATAAAAATACTTTATCATAATTAATATTCCAGAATGATTATATAAAGGATGACCCTCAGAGTACAATTCTTATTACAAAAATTACAATAAGTCATCTCTGGTTTTGTATTTGCAACATGTTAAGTCTTGACACTGCTGCCACTTGAACATTTTCTGTCCTTAAAATATTTTTTCTTGACCATAGGAAAATTACTTTTTCAGGTAAGTATTAGTTTTATCTCATCCTGTTGGCAAAACTGTATGTTCAGATACCACTGTATCAGACTATATCCTTACAAGTAGTAGCAGTATTTTTAAGACAAAGTACACAAGTGAAAATGTTCTTGAAGGGTTGTTAATGGTTGTAACACTCCAAGTAATTAAGAATGCATTCACAATTCTTCTACATGCTCCTTGGCCGAAAACTTCCAAGTCCAGTTAGTTTAGTGGCTACTTCCAGCAAAGGCGCATCATTTCATTTCAATACACACATATTTTATTACACAGCTTGTATTTGAGAATTTTCAGTGGGATCAATTAAAGTCTACCTTTCCTACTGCATACTTCCTCTAAAATACTGAAATCAACACCTAAAATGCACCTACTGGTGCTTAAAGTAAAGTTCAAGAAAGCTGGGAGCAGATGCTCTCAGCAAAAGACATCAAGCTATAGAACACTGACACTGATCGGTGTTAATCTTATGTCTTCCTTCTTTTAGAGCAACACAAGACAGATCTGTTTGCTTCAGATTTTTTCAGACAGGATCCTATACCTAGAGCCACAATAGTGTTGTACCGATTAAAAAGAACGACCAACCAAACAAACCAAAACACCAAAACCCAAGACCCAACTACCCGCACTCTTAACACAGAGCCAGCAAGATCATGCTGAGCTAGAATTTTCAGTAGATGCCTAAATTTTACCATGACTACAGTATCAACAGAGGTGACACAGACATGTAAAAGAATAAAATGCAGAGCTTTTCACTTGTTCTTCAAGTTTTGTCAGTATTAGCATGTACAGATTCCTGTTCCTGCCCAGGCACTTACTGATACCACACATCATACAGAAATTCATTAGTAATCTTTGCAAGTTCTGAAGTTATACCTGTTTAAACCCGTTGTATAGCACTGATACACAAACAACATACTAGTTGCTTTCCAGACAGCTTGGGCTCCAGATATCATCTTATAAGTCTGGCTACAACCCTTTTAGAAGTTACTCTTCCCCACCCCTACTTCTATGTTCTACTCCTCTGCAGAGGAAAACTTGAGGCCACTTTGCCCCAGGTTTGGTCACTATCAGCTTGTAAAACATTTGAAGTATTTGATTAGCTGAGGTGCAGAACACTTTGCTGCTGCTGGTAATGTCTTAAATTATTCCAGACATTTTGGTATCTGTCTAGGCACTTAAAGGGAGCTGGTAATATGAGCAGCGTACAGTTTATAGATACGGCAACAGAAGTTACAGAAAGAGGAATAATAAACAGGAAAGATTATGTTTTAAAAATAAAATCCAACTCAGCTCGATAAAAGCAGCAAAGGAGTCTGCTTTTAAGTGGGACTTAAATGTGGCCAAGCTAAGCACTTCTACAGGCGAGTCCTGGGAGGTCACAGGATGCATAGATGGTAACATGGAAAATGACATGGAAGCAACTGCTCAAGAAGTGACAGATGGATGTGTGGGAACATTAAAGAAGTGGAGCGGGTGGGGGAGAGACAGGAAACTCAACGAGGGAACATAAGCAAGGAAGGGCAGAATTATATAGAACTTTGAAAGTACTGAAAGGAGCTCAAATCTGATGCAAATATGGGTGGTGAACAGTAGGGGGAATACAAAAATAAGAGTGACAATTAAATCAGCAAGCAGGAAGGATTATTTTAACAGCTACATGTTAGGAAGTGAAAGAAGTCTCTATTCCTTCTGTCATAATAGACATGTCTAGAAGAGAGCTGAAGATAGTGCAGCGGTTAAGACATGGCATGAAATGAGGCTTGCCCATAGGGACCAAAAAAAAAAAAAAAAAAAAAAGGCATGTCTTAAGATGCTAAGAAAGCATGCACCAGATTTATAGCTGACCTAGATGAATACAACCAATGGAATGAACATACTAAAAAAAAAAAAAACCAAACAACCCTAAAAATTGCACACCTGAGGAATACAGATATTGAAGACTGTATTGTCAGTACCAGAAAAAGACAGAAAACAAAGAATCTGGGACAGAAAGAGGACAAGAGATGAAACTTTGGCCCCACTGAAATAAATAGCAAAGTGTACACCAACTTCATGGTATCTGGGTTTTACAAAAGGAGGTAATTTTTGGCCATTTTTCAGCTGATGACATGATATGTGAGAAACATCATATGAATGACTGCCTAATACTGGAAAATGGATCTGGAGAAGCAGAATAAAACATAGTTTCTGAATGCATTCCTATTAGTAAGATCTCATGATATAACTGGGAGAGATTTGAGAGTTTATGAAAGGAGATAAATTTTTTTTCTGCTTTCCCCCAGCTGAGTACCAAACCTCAGACAATTTTCACTAGTCACATCCTAATTTAAAGTTTTAACTAACGTATTTAACCAATGTTTAGAAACAAACAGGACTGCATTTGTATCAGCCCAATAAAAGACTGGAATATGAACATCGAAAAATTTTGCAAAAGGTCTGCTCTATATTCTATTCCAAAGAATTCCAGAGACTGGCTACAGTTTTACACTCCATTACACCTGCTGCAATCTTTAAAAAATAATTTGAAAGTTAAATAAAGACCAATTTTCCACAATGGCCCAAATGACTACAAAGTCTGTTTTCCATTTGCAGAAAGTGAGTTGGCAATTCAAAGTCTACACCTTCACGAAAGTCAGCAAGTCCTAATTTTGGAGATTTATTCCATGGCTCCTCTCAAATATTAAATGGACGAAGGCAGGCTGACTAGAAATAACATATATTTGAGAGAGAACAAAGACCTACAAAAAGCAACATTAACAACTCGTTCCACAGTTACACCCGCCCCCGCCCCCCCCCATTAAAAGCAGTTTTGTTTGGACAGCAATTCCTGTGTTTGCAACACATATGTTAGAATCAATAAAGTTGATCAGAAACATAAATTATCTTTACATAACTAGGATGTAATACAAAAGTTGGCAAAAAATATAGCAAATAATGTTATTTCATAAATTGCCTGGTTTAACTACTCTTAGGGCTGTTGTTAATGGTGTGTTTCAAGGATTTTTCTTTTACTTTCTCTCTTCCTTATGGACTAAATCCCTGAGCTATAGTTACCAATGACACAAGGACAGTACAGAGAGCGTAATACAACGGTGCTTGTGGGAACTAATTCCCCCCTCCACCCATACTGTGACACATGTATAATGTACTTAGCTCTCCCACCATGTACACCAATAGGTAAACAGGTCGCACTTTTAAACAAAAAAACTTTGAGTATCATCTTCTGTGCCATTTTTATTTTGACGTGCATGAGTGGTCTGGAGTGCACTGAAATTTCCTGAATGAATAGTGTAAATTGATGCACAAGTTAGCCATTCAATGCACTGCACCTATTGACCTATTATTTTTCTGAATTTAGTTTAGGAAAAATAAATCAGTCAATAGAACAGAAGATAACTCTGTTCTTCAACCACACCTGTTCACAATCTGACATCTTGCTGTAAATAATAACTTATTAGCGTGAGTTTGAGATATGATACAGGACTGAACTGGCATAGTCTAAGAGTTTCTCTAAAAGCAAAGGAAAACCATCATTAAATGGAAACAGACAAACCAAAAATAAAGAACCACTGGAGGATATAGAAATCTGTATTTTTTTCTGAAGGAGCTCAAAACTTTCTAAATAAGATAAAGAAAATATGTCAGAGTGAAGATTACCAGGAGTAGATCTGACTCTATTTTCTTCCCTTCCACACTTCATTTCATAGCAAAATGAAGCATGAAAGTATGTTCCAGATTCACATGTGAAATTACTGAACACTAAGACCTTGTCCTAAATAGGTGTTTATATTTGTAGGCTCATCTACACAGACGGTTCTCCCACCTACACACATCTAGATGGTGTCCAGACACTATGGCATTATACCAAACCAACAGTATTATAACAGAATTTGCCCTTGCTTATGTATGAGCAACTAAAGTAGGTTATAATACTATTTTGTCCCTATTGCTTATGAGGCAATTTAATACTTCAAAGCACCACACAAACATTAACAAATTGATCTGGAGAGTCTTTTATAAGTTATTCTACAGAAGTAAATTCTACAAAGTAGAAATTCTACATTCTACAACTCTACACGTTGGAACAATTTTCGTGCTTTCATTTCATGCACTGGGGAATAAAATCTTCATTTACGTGACTTCCAGCATAATTACTTCTGAATGAATTAGTTGAAGTGAGTAAGAAAACAGCAGAACAAGGCAAATGATGTCCATAACACAATACGTTGCTCTTCCCCATTTGCAGCCTTCTTCACAAGGCTGTGAATGAGTCCTCTCTGTGTGGGGGGCTGTCAAGGTATCCAAGTTTCAGCTGAATACATCTACAGACAAACACTGCCACGTAATTCTCCAGTTTTGATGTAGCATTACACACACACAATGAGAACTGCCAAAAGATTCATTTTTAAAGAAAATGACCCACTTTCAAAAATCAGCATTTTTTTGTTCCAGGTGAAATATGAATATTTATACCTAAAAGTGATGATGCCAGAAGCAAACATTCCAAACAAGATTACTGATGTGAGCATTTCACTTCGGCATCCTGAAGGGCAACCCTCTAATAATTTTCCTAGCCCTCAGAACTATAAACTGTAGATAGGGTGGCTATGTCTGAGGAAAACAATGAAAAATTAATCTCTTTCAGAACCGTAAAATGTGCATTTAATGATTTATATCAGGACATTTAATAATTGAATTTGCAATAAATCAAGGGAACTGGGCAAGTTTGGGTTTGTGGTTAACAGCTTTAAACCTGTTTCTATCTTTGCCATACATTAACAAAACTTTCTCACTGGGCACTATGGTTCAGGCCAGCATAAACTTACCGTGATGACACTTACTGAAATCCAGTTCAAACCTGAGATCAGTTGCTCAAGGACAAATTGATTTTGACAACTCTTAACAGAGCATACTTGAAGAAAATAGGCTGAGAAACATTACATCCTACCCAAATCTGCACAAAAACCCCCTTACATCAAGACACTCTTTCTATCTAGATTATGCCTTCTTACAACTCAACAGAAAGTAAAACTGTTTGCTAGTCTTTGATCAGCCGTCTTTGAACTGATCATCCTGCTGCAAGGACCTTCAACTAAGCTCAAAAACCCCCAGTTGAATACTAAGGCACGTTTGTTTGCAACGTATGTATTGTTAAGATGTTGCATCTTACAACGTTTAAATTTACAATTAGCTTAGAGTTGTTTTTAACTGCTTTTGTGGGGAGAAGAGCAGGGGTCCTGCAGAAGCTCTCTTTCTTCCCTTCCTTAAATACGCTATTTAAGCAATGCCACTCCACAGCGCTTGCACAAACATTACTACCTAATGAAAAAGCTTTTATTGCCTTGTGCATGTTTTCCCTTGGAAGACCAGAATGTATCTGAAAGTTTTTCCACATACAGGAAGGATTTAAAAACCACAATCCTAAAAAAGAAATCTTTTGAAAAATTAGAAGACACACTAGGGTAATGTTTATACATAGCCACAGTCTATACGGACAGCAGGGTGCTTCCACGTTCATGCCCATGTGTGTAGCATCAGACAGCTTATATTTAATAGTAACATAGCTCTTTGCATAATCTAGGTAGTTTGTAAATAGAAATGAATGTATCTTCAGTTACTTAGTTACTTGATGACATACTCTGAGCCACGTTTAATTGATCAGGGATCTGGCACAGAGAAGCAAAAGGCTTTTCTAAGTACATCCAGTGAATGACAGGAAAGTAGGAATCAGAATTCAGAGCAGTTCCTAACTTCCAGACTATGATTTTTTTACCTACTTACTGAACAGAACATGCTGCAGAAGTGTCCGTGAAGAGAGAATATGGTGAAATAGAAAGGGGAAAATACAGACAGTAAACATCTTTTTTCCCCTCTTTTGATAAACTTTACAATGAAGATGACCAAAACTGCAGTCCCCCTTTCCCCCCTTGCTTTCACGAGTACCCTGTCAGTTCCTTCCTCCTCTCAAGCAACTGAAAATCATCCTGTGAGCAGCTGGGATGCTTTAGGGTGAACAACAGGAATCAGTGTATCGTAAGCATAATTAAATTTTAAACCAGCCTTTTGGGGACTCTAGTTAAACAGAAAGCCCCCTATTTCCCTTTGTATTTCTATCATTTCAACAGCACTAGAAATCAAACTTTCAAACGTGAGTAACTCTGCTCTGAAGGTTGTCCACATTACAGAACATCCATGAGCCCTCTCTACACAGCCATAACCGCACTGATATGCCCTCTTTCACAGCATCTGGGGGAATACCTCCTGGCTCTTTTTACTGAAACTCTTTTGACTGCTTCTCAGTCAACTGTGCAAAATCTGGAAGCATCTGCAGATGGGATAAGGCAGCATGTAAGTTATAGGAAAACACTGGAGATCTTACGTTATTTAGTGTGCATCCTTAACTACAGACTGGCATCTGCCAGCTTACAGTTACGCGGAATTCACATTTGAATTCACACCTCCAGTGAGCAACCTAGTCAAGAATTAAATCATGTCACATAAGATGTACGTGCAAGGACTGTAATAGGACCCAGAATAAACTTTTAAGTTCAAGGGCCAACCCACATCTAAGTGACAAGCCCTGTTACAGCAGGACAGTCCCTATGGCCAAAGGCACACAAGGGAACCGATACAATCAGCAGACACGGCTGCCCAGCGTGAATGATCAGGTAGTCCCACTATCAACCCAGCAGAGACAAAAGGGAAGGTTTTTGGTGGGAGTTTGAAGCAAGGCTAAAACTCACACCTCAAGCTGGACAGAAGGAGGGCTTTAATTTCTACACCATCACACCCCTGAAGGCGAGATAAGCACCTTGCATATTATCACTGCAGTTTGCTAGAATGACTGGCATCCAGATTCAAGCTATGTGTGAGCAGGGACACGGTATTGCTATATCCCAGTTACTGTCTTCTCATAGGTAGCAAACTACCTACAATTTGCTGATTTCAGGCCCTAGCACAGGTTGCTTAAGTGTTGTATGCATTAAGTGGTGTGTGTTTCCCAGTTTTAGAACTCGCCTACTCTTGCAGCTACATGATGGAAAGAAACTACAAAAAGCCATTAGAAAACTATCACAATGCAATGACTGCAATGTTGTTCAGATATGGCTGATTAAAAGGATAAGTGTAAAAAGATACTGTCCATGCTTAATACAGACTCCTAGCTGCAGTAGCAAAGGTGAGCTTCAAATCATGCCAAATTCAGTGAAAGTTTGGTGTGTGCATTTGTATAGAAGTTTGTATAGAAATAGGAGTGTGAAAAATCCTGAGAATGAGCTGGGTGAGTTCTGCAATAGAAATACACACTAAAGGAGGTATTTTACTTCTCCTTCATTAAACTTCACAGGCAGCTTTCCTATTGTGAAGTTTTACTGATTTCCCAGAGTTTGCATCTTGTCTTGTTTTAGGATTGCATGCATCTGTGTTTTAAGAGCACAAATCAGTCCTTTAACAGTGACTTGTATGAGGTTATGTAGTTACTCAAGAGTTTTCAAACGCTTGAAATACTGAAGAACATTTCTAGGTTATTGATACTTATCATCTATTATCGTCTGCTCCTGAAGTAACACCTTAAAAACTGACTAGTTGTTACCATACAATGGTAAGCTGTTTCTGTGGTTATCTGTTGTAAGTCAAATCCCCAATTTTTGCAAGCTTTAGCCAGCATTCAGCATGAGAGAGTATGAAGCCACATGGTACGCCATCATCTTTCTCAGTGTTTCTTGGAGGCTTTCTCTCTCCCTGCATATGCCTGCACGGGAATGTATGTTCTTCAGTCAATTCACACACATCACTGAACAGCAAGAGCACATATCTAGGCCCACAGCAGGGGGGTTAATTAACTGTACAAGGGACAGAGCTAGCTCTAGAGCTATCTTTTATGTGTATACAGACAATAAAGAGAGCTGACACTCAAGGGAAAATGCAGTAAGTTTTGCACTCCTCACTTCCTTATAAAAAGACACTAATTTAAAAAAAATATACAAGTTTAGCAGCAGCTCTAGACTAGACTTGACTAAGAAAGATCTCATCTCAAACACTGACACTGGAACACTCAGTTTAAGACTCTTTTCAGACTGGAATAAGACCTTGCAGATGGACAAATGAAAACATTTATCTCCTTGTTGTAGCGCCTGCTCAGATCTACTGCAGTTAATAATGGCTGGATGCACAAGAGAAAAGCACTGGTTGCTTACTTTCACATTAAGAGTTAGCAGACAACACAGTAACAAAAACTGTTTGCATACAGCACCACTCCTCTTGGTGTTAGTGCCGGCAGAGCTGCAGTAGTGTTAATGCCCTGGAAGAGTTTCAGAAAAACAACAGTGTTTTCAAATCATCTTCCTAAAATGCTGCAATGGAGGGAGTTTTCCAGCCCAGGAAAATAAATTGTCAAATATATGAGTGAACATATTAAGACTGATGGCACATGCATTGAGTTCAGACAGGGATACTAAGTAATACAAATGGGAAAACAACTGTTACACTTCTATTCAAATAATGCAAGTGCAGGCCATCAATCCCTTTTGGGAGACTGGTATCACTCTGTATTCATGAAGTACATATGTGCTTAGAGCGGGAGGCTGGACTAGACAACCTCTGGAGCTCCCTTTGTACCTAAAGTTTTCCACTTACCACACCCTATCAAAACACCAATTATGGTATCAGCCCTGAATGCACTTTACAGAAATAAAACTTGCATTACACACTCTTGAGTGTGCCCCAAGCCTGAACTTCTCCATCTTTTTCACTTTCCTGTGTCATAACAACCTTATTTCTTATCATTGAGGCATAACTCGCTTCTGAGAAGCATCCTGTAGGAGTCTGTCTGTGTCTCTGGAGTTGAACTATGTGGTCTACTAACAGTGCACTTGGGGGAGCGGTGGGGAAGGGACAGAACAAACGTAAGCCAGGGTCAAAGGATGTTTCCTAATTCTTCCATGTAAAGGAGCCTACCTCTGCCTACTGTCAGTAAGTGAGTTTCTCAGTCTTTAGCTTGTGAGGATCTAGGTTGACGGCAGGAGGAGATACTTTTCTTTTTTCATTGTATTGGTTGTAGTAGCTTGGTGGGGGAGGAGGGAGGTTTTTGTTTGGTTTTAAGCTCCATTATGCCAGTCTTTGTCATTTACAATTCCTTTCTGGCTGACCTGGCTGCTGGTTTGTCCAGAAACAACCTGACTGCATCAGCACACCAGTGAAAAATTATTGAACAGCACGTTAAAGTTTCACAGATGTGTCTCCTCTCAGACATCCTTACCTGTCATCCTACTACCATATAAAGTAATTATGGTGGGGGATTTGCAGGGGCCAGAGGAGCAGGAAAATCAGGGGCTGCCCTGCTTGGAAAAAAGTGGAAAACCTCTTACAAGTGCCTACCCCAAACTGTAATTTTTTCTTTTCTTTTTTTTTTTTTTTTTTTTTAAATCCACACCTGTGACCAACTAAATCAGAATGTCTGTATTCTTATGCTTTAGCATTCTTTGAGTTTCTTTAGCATTTTTAAATGATCAAGTGACAAATGTCTTGGTCAAGAATAACTGCTATGTACTGATCCAAAATATAAAGGTGCCCTACAGCATTAGACTGAAGTTACCCTCTAGAATTCTTGATTCTGAAACTGATTTTGTGTAAATCATACCGCTAGCTTTCTGTTACAGACTCAGCTACACTTTGAAACACGAGTGCAGAAAAGTTGTGTTCCTTAGTAGCTCGATCCCTACATACATTTGAAGTCTAAAAAAAAACCAAACAAAAATCCCAAACAAACAATTTTACTATTTTTTTATTTATGTTGAATCAACTCTGCAGAACTTAGAAGGAAAAACACAACCTTGTTTCTATTCCAATTCATGCATTAAAAAAACCCAACCCAACACTTTTTAACCAAGCTCCAAGTACAGGATAAATTCTCACTGTAGCTATGCCTGGCTAAGATCACTGAAAACAAAAGCAGCTGTGGAAAATTCACATTCTTTTCAGTAGAATTTAGAAGTTTCCTCTTGTTTCATAATTGGGCAGCAGGAGTGAGGATACCCACAGTGGACTATCATTTGGGTCTGATTTTCTGTTGTCCATGAAGAGTTTTATTCAAAGCCAGAGATTAAGACACCTTGTTGCTTTCTGCTTGGCACCAGTGTACATGTTCTATATTGAAACACTCAGGACTTGCAACAGAAGTTCTCAGGCAGAATTCAAAAGTTCTGTTTCCAACCAATTCAGTTTGAAATTTGCTAAACAAAAATCATAATGTCTTAGAATTCAGGTTGCTCTCTGCTGTCAAACAGCTTCCAAAAAAACCTTCTCAGCTGTTCTTTCTACGTACAACTCAAGTTACACAAATTCAGTTCTTCAAAGAACATGCAAGAACAATTTTAGATTTCTTTTTGTGCTTCATCTTCATACTTCTTGTGTTAGGTTGTACTGAAAATAGTATCAATGGTGACAAACAAAATGCACAGCTTTAACAGAAATTTTCATGTGCAACTGTAACAGCCTCCCTCCTCTATACTTAAACTCCAGCCATTCAGGTCTACTGTCACACGTGTTATGTCTGCTTCATGCGTAGGGCTACTGTGTGGATTAGCTACTCCAGTGGGAGAAGCAAGATAGACACACTCTGCCTTCCTTTCTGCTATTCAGGAGCTGCAGGTACATTTACCGTAACCGCACCCCCGAAAAAGGAGACTACCAAGCCACAGATTGGGTTCAAAGCTGTGGTTACACAGCTGTTCAGTCCAGGATAAATTCAGGCAGCTGTCAAATGAAAGTTGTTTCACCCTTCCCTTTGTTTCAGCCCTTCCTTTCCGCCACTTCCCTTATGCCAAAAGCAGTGTTCATTCAACTGCACGCAAGCCAGTGAGCAAACTGGATCATGCTCAAAAAACAGTACATCTCAGAGTTAGTGTTCAGCCAGACAACTGTTTGACTCCATTTACTGTACGGCAACACGAGCACTAATTTTGGCACAAGAGAGGGGCAGAAGTAAGCAGTCAGACCAGGCAGGAAGGCAGGTCACTATTCTCACACTAGCAGTCTAATTCGAAGCTTAATCAAAGTGGCCATACAATCACAACCTACAAAACCACAAGGTATGGGATCCTGACTCAGTTTTGCCTCTGAAACATAGTGAATTTGGTGCCTTGGAAGCACAGCACTGGAACCACTGGTTCCAGAGGAAGACAAAGTAAAGAAGTGCAACCTGACTCTCCTCACTTCAGCACAGTGCTTCAGTAACTCTAGATAATAACACTTTGTAGTGTCATTATCAGCCCGACCACAGGATGTTCTTAAATAGATATTTCTTCAGCAACCTGCTTACAGTCTTTCAAAGACCATTAGGAAAAGACAAAGAAAATAGCAGTTTTTTAAAAGCAGGCTTGGGGGGTATTTTTAGTACAAGATGAACATTTATTAAAAAAAGCAGGTACTTCGCTAGTCTGAGTTACCAAAGACCTGTTGCAAAAATAAAAGTACAAAAGCTTCTCAAAGAAATGGTTATCTTTTATAATGGGCAACATAGAGATTAACTCTTTCTATAAATTATATGCCACACATCAATTGATTAAATGATTTACTGAAATGCACTCAGCCCTACAAAATGTAAGACTTCAAAACAACCCATATTTTTAAGACAGGCAACGTAACAGAATGCACTGGGGGGAAAAAAAGATTACTTTTAAAGATACTTTCTTATTATTTTGTTTCCTATAGAACTTAATTTGAATCCTTACCAAAGCAGTTTAAATACAAACATTAAATTACCTAAAGCTTTATAACAGGCAATTTTTATTTCTTGTGACACTACATTTGCAGCTTCCCCAGCACATTGAAAGCGCAGGCCTGCTTTGGGGACATTACGCAGATGCAAACCACCGCAGCGTATGTCAGCACAAACAGGATATGCACAAGGTGCACCATCCTTTCAGGTGATGCATCCCACTCCTCTCTCTGCAGTTTCTCCTCTCTGCTGACCTCCAGAAACAACAAGTGGGCTGCAAAGAGGGCTTCATCTCCAGGGAACAGGAATAGTCCGAGTAGGGATAAGGTGTAGGGAAACACATGGCACAGTTGGACAGCTTCCCTTAAAGGCAGGTATGAAAGCAGCAACGGACACTGGGAAACACTGAGCAAATCGAGATTAAATGGGCAAACAGGACTGCAACTGTTCCAAAGAGTTCAAAGTGCCTTTGGGTGCAACTGCTCTTACAATCTGAATCCATGCACCAGAGGCAAACTTTTCTGTTGACATCAATAAACATCTTGCGTCATGACTTCTTCAATACCAGAGAGTAAGCTACAGTCAGAAATACAAACGCTGCCTCTTCCCCCTCCCCCAGCAAGGCAGACAAAAGACCATCTGAGAATGGGCCAAGCTCCTACCACATCTTCAAACAGAAGTACACATACCCCACATGAAAAACCGCTGATGAGAAAAAAATACCCCAGTAATGCAACAACCACCCTAGTGCAAGCTTTCTCCTCAGAACCAGCTGCTAACAGGGCTTCCCCCAGGGTCTCTGCAGTCCTGCCTTCCTCTTACTTTTGGTTCAGAGAGACACTCCTGTCCCCGTTCTGGTCCAAGTTAATTGCATTCATCTTTCAGCCTGACATGGCAGTAATGATCCCAGGTCTTAGTGGAGAGTTTTATCAAGTGAGTCCAAGATTACTACAGCACCCAGTATTTCCACATGGCCTTAGAATTTGATGCTGTTATTAGACACTGTTAGAGGAAAATTTAACTTTACAGAAATTTATACAACTAATTTTCAAAATATTAAGTGAGGAGGGAGGGGGCAAGGGCTCTGTTTTCACAGATTTATTGGCTATCCCAGCCAGTCCAAGAGAGCACAGACACTCTATCCTGTGGGTTGTAGGAACAACTGTAATAAAAAAAAAAAAACAACAAGAAAATAGCACCCACCCCCCTGCATGCCTCAGACTGGGGTCAAATTTAAGTCCACAACCCATTTCTGCCCTCATACAGAAGTTTATGAGAGATTATGTGATTAGTAAAACATTGTCTTTTCAAGGAAGAGACTTCAACTCAGGAGGTCTTATAATATTTAATATGGTTTGAGACATGTAACTAAACACAGAGAAACCCTGGGTACCATAAGTGGTAAAATGAACATTTTGTCTCAGCATTTTCTAGCCTTAATCAGCATATTGCATGAGCAGATCATTAATATTTTAAAGGCAAATAAAGGATGTAATGAAATTTTGGAGACATCTGACCCACTAAAATATTTTTGAAAGCTAAGGCTCAAAATGACTGTATGTGTGTCAGTTAAGTGGGTCTCCTGCTAACTCAGGAGGGGTCAGAAGGGAAGCTAACTATCTGCTAAATGCCATAATTCACATACTGTTTAAAAAACACTTTCCTGAATAGAGAAATTATATATACTTTAAAAGCTAGCAAAACAGCCACCCTTCAAAGATATAAATAAGTGAACTATGAAGGTGAAAGAGAAGGAGATTTTATCACCTGCAAGGCTTCAAATGATTAGCAATTTTTATTTACGCAAGTTTTGAATAATTTGAGACCCACAAAGATTATTCTAAGTAGTAGTATATCATGTTTAGTTCTACAGAGCTAAATCCAAACAACGTAAAAACCATTATGAAGTGATGGAATAAAGAGTGTTTACATCACTTAATACAGTGGAAAGAGATAAGCACGATAAAGAAAGAGGAAAAGGCAAAACCTGTTTATTTACCCTTTGCCTTCTAAAAGTACTACACAGAGTACTTAATATGCACTGTACACCAGCGCCAGTGCTTTGAGATCATGCCTGATTATCATAGAGAATGTACAAGCCTAATAAATACTAACTCTTGTTTTGAAGGAACTTAGTTTAAAAGTAGCCTTTATATTCAAAACTAAAAAACAGAATAAAAGCAATGAAATATTTCAAGTTCTAAACTCTCTTTTTGAACATGAGGACAGTAACTGCCTCTTACTATTCAAATATAAACCCCAGCATATTATACATGGAGTTAAACCTAGTACTGCCATATTGCAGTCCACGGTGATGTTACCACATAAAAATAAGCGGGTACACTGTATTAGTGTCCCACATAATGCCACACCCGTGCTGCTGCAGGGCCGTCCTACTTAACACTTTGATTATTGCCTGTGTTCTTGTCACAAAAATTAAGGTTTAGGGATATAGAACCTGACACTTTTTTATATTACCATAACGCACCTTCGTACTGCAAAGGATAAAAGCAATGCATTTGGCATTTACTACAAAAACAAACAAACACACAACAAAAATATCAGCTATGTTTTTATCTGGTTTATCCACGAAAAATGCATTGTAGAGCATCAGCAACGTAAACCCAGCTAGCATAGCTGTTCCTAAAAATGTTTGGCTATTTATTTTCCTCTCTTTTAAGTGCTTTAGTTTTACAACTGATGTTACATGTAGCAATTTTTGGTGACCTCAGAAAAAATACCCTGCTTGCAGACCTGTCCAGCTCGCAGGCTAGCTTGCCCAACAAACCATTTTGCTTGCCTGCAGTTGGTGCATCTATTTGACTTCTTGCAGTGCCCAGAGACGTTTTCATTCTAAGTGTCGATTTCTATAGGTTCTTGAAGAGTTTTCTCTTTATAGTTGTCCATGTAAGTGGGATTTGAAGGCCTTCGGATTACTAAACTAAGAAAAATAATAGAGGCAAAGCTAAAAATTAAAATAGCTTCCTATTTTAAGTTAACTGGACTCTAGCCATAGGATTCCTTGGATTTTAAAATCTGAATTGACACTCCCCGAGGGCCTGAACCAATGCTCCTATTAAGAGGAGATGCACATAGCTCTAAACTCCAGGGTGTAGAGAATATTCAAGTATCCAAAGTAGTCTACAAATTCATAATAGCTCCTAAAGACACAACTTCATACCATAACTAAAAGTCCTCTCAAAAAGATCTTTCCATCAACAGATCGAAATTGAATTTGTAGTATCTGCATTTCTCATCTAACTGTATTGTATTTTGCTTAAAAATTAAGACCTTTGCAGAAATTTCATTCTTGACTGTTGAAACTCTGTCAGACAAAAGCTATGCAACTACTTGAATGCATTTAAAAGTAATTTGGGAGAAATTATCAAGTCTCTCGCCAGTTCTCCATAAAGAAAACTGTTATAAACTCCAAATCTATTTTGTGATAGTCATGTCTAAGTGAATATTTAAAGGAAATTAACATACACTAAGTTACATTTAAAGACAAAATCTTTCAAATCATTTCTGCCTGTATCTATAAATATAAATTAGTCTCATTTGCTTTTGAAAAAGAAGCCTAGTATCTGATTAAAATGAATCTTCTCCACTTAAGCACTGTATTGTGCACCAAAATCCTTTACACAGTAACTTCTGAAGTTCCTAAAGCTATGTTAAAAGCAGACCTACAATGAAATTTTGTACCAAATGACAGTACCTTGATAGGTAACCAAACAATAGGGTAGAAGTTCAAAAGAAGGGAGTAATATTCAGTTCTCTAAACAATATTAGAATTATTTGACACTTACATGATACTCAGTTCCCCCACAGAGGGCCATTTTCTCCATAAGATATTAAAGCACCAGCCCTGGTCTGGCAGCAGAAGAAATTCTAACGTTTAGAGCAAGATTTTGCTGCTTTTCATCCATCTGAAGTGGACAATTTCAACGCACTAAAGCATCCCAATAACTCATTTCTCAAGAGTCTCACTGTATGGAAGAAACACCTATCAAACCAGCTTTCAAGTGCAATATTCCTGCATATTACAGAAGACCAGATGGTGAGAAAGTAATTCTTACATGGCAGGTAGAACTGAATCTTGGACAGCCAGTAAGCCGTTCTCATTTGAAAAAGAATCCCACAACTTAGAAACTGAAAATCTTCTTCTGTTTCCAAGTTTCAAACAGAAAACATAGTACCTTTAGGCCACACAATTTTAATTGCCCAGCAGAGAAATGTTAAGAGCTTAGTGTTCTGGGCTGCTGTAAAACTGTTTCCCCCATATGACTTACTCAGAGAATGGGATATTTCTGTTTCTTGAGATACATGACAAAATTTAGAATGACTTGGAGAATCTGAGAACGCAGTTTTGTCCAAGCTGATCGCTAAAGCATTTGTTACCAGCCCAAAGGTGTGTGCAGAGCTTTTGACACTAGAAAGCTGCTGACAATCAGGCACTTCCACACTGCTCTGGGCTGGCCGCAACTCTAAAGGACAAAGCGCTGCTCTGAAAAGTTGCCATACTGGAACAAAAATGAAGCAATTTATAAAGACACTGCATGGATGTGGAGCAAGACTCCACAGGCTTGAACACTGCCAAGTATTCAAATTTTCAGAAGTCTAAAATAAAAGGATAGCCACTCGCTGTTCTGCAGGACATTAAGCAGCTCTAAAGCATATATCTCAAAAATTCACATCACATGTTAGAGTTGCCATGTAATCTTTCTCCATTTATTTTTAAAGGAAAAATAAGGTAAACAAGTTCTGCCTTCTATAAACAGTACAAACGCCATCACTGAGGTTTTACTTATTGGGTAAGGAAAAAGCTGGCTCGTTTCTCCTTGCTACATAGGGCAGCCTGGGTCCAACTCTTTTACACACTAGTGTCCATTTACTATGACACACTGCCAACATTTTACTGAGGAAATCTTGAGAAAGAAGAAGGAAACAAAAAGAAAAAAAGGAAAAAAAAGGATCACAATTACTTAACTGTTTCTAACTCACCTCACCTAACCTTGAAGTGAGTTTAGAGGACAAAGAAATGCTCATCACAAGTCAAGGGCTTTCTCTCTGCTAGCTTTCAAAAGTCTACTGTAAGACGACACTTAGAATTTCCCACTATTAAAAAAAGAAAGAATAGAACAAGAATTCTTTTCCATAGAATACATCAGATAAATGTTGTAAGGAAAACAGGTAATGAACTCACAGAAGTTACTGAAGCCTAATCTTCCTACAAGTTTTCTGTAGTCAGTGGAGTGAGGGGTAGGCCCTCACATAGGCAACACAGAAGGGTAAGAATTAGGTTCCCTTGTCCGAATTGCCTCCTGGAAAGTACTCACTCTCTCCACCTCTCTATTGATTCCCACTGTAATTCAAACTTCATACCAGCAAAATTTCCATCAGAATTCTGCACTCACCACTGCCCAGATCTACCTGTTACGTTACAATACGAGGGGAAAGTTAAGAAAGACACCTTGCACATCAATGTCAGTTTTGACAGAATGAAGAAGGAAATAAGAAAAGCTCAGAGAATAATGGACCTAATTAAAACAAAAAAAACCAAACACACCGAGAAAACCTACATGCTATCTGGCCTCCACCACCTATCTTCCCTAACAATGAAGCTCCCCCTCAGATGTCTCTCCTAACTAGTTATTGCAATTATACACTTTTTGGAGTTTCTAAAAGTCAGAACAAGTATTTTAAAAGTTAACCCAGAAATGAGTACAATACTGAAAGAAACTGACTATATATAATGCCTACAAATAGTAGAATTCACATTGACTTGACCCACATTTAAAGAAAATACTCTTAATTATTTCTATGGACAGAAAATGTATACCAGGTTATAATTTCAGTGAACACCAATGTTTCCTGAGGATGAAGACTGCATTCTCTCCCTACAACAGTGTCAATATAGAAAAGAAAGCACAAAGATTTAGTGAAACCCCATCAAGGGCATTCTTACCCTTTTAACCTTAACGTTTGTTCCCTCTTTAACCTCTTTAAGGCCCAAGCCTACCAGTCTCCACAATAAAATAACAAAAATCCTCATAGTGACTAGAGCAACAAGGACAGATAACACTTATTCAAACAGAAAAGTCAAACCCTAAAATAAATGTTTACAAAAATTGTACATGCATTTGTAAAATAATCTTTACTAATAAAATTTTTTTAGTCCATAGCTGTACTACATTCAGTAAACTCATAGTGCAAAAAAGCACAATCTTGGGAAGTGTCTTATTTTCAAATCAAGTAACAGGCAGCAGAGAACAAACAGCAAAGACAAGTTTTTGCCTCTATTCTAAGTATTAGACACACTGTCTTTCTCTCTTCTCCCTTCCAAAATTCAACAGTTTTCAGAAGAGCTGAGGACCAAACAACTCCAATAGGAACTAAAGATCCATAAGGCTCTGAAAAGCAGATCCCTGGATTTGATTCCCCTTCTACCACTGATACACTTGGAATAAATCAAAATACTGTTTCTGTGGCTATGAGGTTGTTTCACTGAGTCATGCAGAACAGAGTAGAATGGGCTATTTTAATCTGTTTTCACTTATAAAAATTCATCAGTAGATTTAATCCCTTTTCCCAGCCTCCAACTAAGATGTCTTTAAGGGTGCTATACAAAACATCATAAATCCCAGTCATCACAATCTCATGTTTCACCTGTCTTTCCTCCAAGTATAAAAGGGAGAAGGAAATAGTAGGCCTTGAAATAACTACTGATGTGTGAGGTTATCCAGCAAGTCAAAACAGGCAGGAGCACCTAATAACCAACTCTCGCCATCAGTAGGGGATTTTCACGGAAATACTATAGTTTAACTGTCCATTTTTTATCTACAATGTTGATTTTCAAGTAGAGCAGGCTATTTTGGAGTTATGCCCTGGATTATATGAAGATGAAAGATGTATCCAACTAGGCTCAATTAAAGAAGTTCTCCAGCTGCATCCAAATCTGGCTTAAATACAGCATGAACTCAAAAATTAAATGTTGAGCCAGAAAAATCAGTGCTAAAGGAAGGGTAGCAGGAGGAAGGTGTGGAGGGTTTTTCTTCTTTTTAATGATATCATGAAATGGTCACCTGCATTTCCTAAATTAAGTTACTCCTGTGCTAATATATATTAGATACGCAAAAATTAAGTTCACAAACCAACAGTGAGAAGTCCAGGTGGAGTTACATCAAGAGAAGAATAGGAAATCCAAGGTTAGATGCCAGTATGGGTTTAATCATGATTTAAGCATTACAAAAGGTCTGAGAAAGCTTAGCAATATTTCAGTTATATGCACATGATTAGAACATCAGTTTTGCAAAAAAGAGTTCAGCGCAAAAGAGGCAGCAGGGAGAGATGCATGCACTCTGCCTATCTACAATCATCTGTACAACATTCAAAATTTGTTTCAGCCAGTATATCTTGAGAATATGGAAGATGATAACTTAATGAGAAGTCATTATATTCACATTTTCACACAATATTTGGATGCAAATTAAATAAATACCAAAGATTAAAATAGTAAGCTCATGCAGATTTCTCAAACAAACATTCACCTTATAAACAGGTGTTGTTCACACTGATCAAAGGGTTTGAAAGGGTCTGACAATTCACAGAGGCCGTTAACTTTCTCCTCCTTACATCCAGATAGACCAGTATCTTTTTGACAGGAAAAATGAGTGACTACTTCAAACCATCTAAGAAAGGAATCTACAAATAGTCAATTATAGGAGAAGGCAGAGCTAAGTGTATCACTACAGGGTTTCATCATTAAAAACGAACTCTGGGAAGGTGCAAAACTGTTTTTCATATATTTTAAGGCTGCTTTATAAACAGTTGGCATAAATGAATGCTTACAGTTACATGGAAATTAGCATATCTTTATCATTTATGCCATTTACTTAAAAAAAGATAAGTGTTTAGTAATACGTACAGTTCCGGATAAACAACTGGAACTGAAATAAAGCATCACCTGCCGCAAGATATTAGTTACTACACATTCATATGGTATATTTGCACACTTCCTCCATCGCTGACAGAATAACTGGCATTTTAATATGTGCTTGATGGATCTTGGGGAAAAGAGGGATTAGAAACTCCAGACAAAACTGGCAGGAGTGAGAAAGGAGTGACTTCGTTATTTATTTCCAGTTTTTGAGCCCTGAAGTTCTCATGGTATTCATTAGGTGAATCTACAACATACATGCATATCTTGCCTACTTTCTTACGCAAAAGCGTTTCAAAGTGCACTTTCCTACCTGTTAACTGTACCCAGCTTCCCTCCTGCTCTCTAGCTTTCTTGCGCCTATTTTCCTCTTACCAAAACAAAGCCTTTCATCTTTACAGAATATGATGGAACATGTTTCGGGTACAATTTTCTGATAATGTGTTCAAAAAGCCTCCATAAAAATTCACCTTTACTATGGATGACAAGCGTTCAAGAAGAACAGTCTCACAGGATGAATTTATGCACATTATCAATCTTTTCATTACTCAGTTATGGTACCTGTAATAAATATAGCAACGTTAATGCTTAAACCTATTCCTGACAGTTTTTGAAGACTTAAATAACAAGTTTCCTTTGTCAGTCTAAACCACATGTTTACATTTATTCAACTATACAAAACCATGGTTAAATTACAGTACCATTCTTAAAATCCCCCCCAAATCCCCTTTCCCATTACTTGCTATTTAGTGGCAAGGTTAAAAGGAGTCTCACCCTGAACATACAGGATTTAGAATAATCTCAACTACCTCAATTTGCTGTAAACTTTAAATGCAAGCAAAAGTCATTAGATTTGTCTATTCATAATAATAGATAAGCTCAGTTTTACAGTGTACATTTTTTCTGATATTCTACAGTTTCAACTATTCTTCAAAGTATATTAAACTTTTTCCCCCATGAAGAATAAAAACATAAGTATCCCTATGCTAACAACTATTTTTGAGTACTTTTTCGTACAAGTGTATACAGTTCTTCAGAAATCAAAGTAACAAAGGGATCCAATTTATGCTTTCCATGTCAAGAGCAAATGCATTAGAATACAAGTCAAGTTTTCACAAGACTTTTCTTGAAGATTCAGTGAATTTCACTGCAACTACAGTAAGAGACATTTTCGTTTTATTTTCAAATATAGGAGAAAGAGCCATGCGATTTCTTTAGTATATGCTTCTCACCATCACCTTTTACCGTAAGGTTAAAGACTATTACTGTAAACTCTCTTCCACATTTAGGATAGAATGTTGCTCCAACTTTTCCAAGAAATTGTGGTAAGGACAGTTGTAGAAATTCCTCTGTAGTTGACATGACATTGCTAAAAAGCATTTGTTTGCTGCCCATTTCTTTCTTTACATTTCTTTAGTCAAATAAACATGACCTCTTCCTTGTCACTGGAAAAAAGTACTGTTACGATACATGCCCAATGATGATATCAACAAGATCATATTATATTTTTTAATTAAATATGGAGGGAAAGAAGCAGAAAAAAGGTGTTACTTCAAGATTACATCCCTCCTGCTCCTTTATGTTAGCCCTGCTCTACCTCAGTCTTTCACTAGTGTCACTGGTAACAATCTCCACCCCACCTCCCCAAAGTAAGAAAAAGTACACACTAGTAAACTTCCTCATGGAAAAATTCAAGAATATGTTCTTTATGGTTTTTATTGTAAGGAGTATATTTAACCTGGACAAAAGCTGAGTAGTGATAGGTAATTGTGAGTAAAAGTCTACAAAACAGAATGCCAAAGGAAGACACTGTCATAAAATACAAAGTGAAGGAAAGAGTGCTAAGACTATTACTTTCTTACAAAGAGGTGAAAACATAATAAAAACCAGTGCTTCACAGCAACAGAATTAATTCATACTTACAGCCCGAGCTTAGATTTGGCAATTGAAACTCTTTTGCAAAAAGTTACTCTTGACTTCTCTTTATTGAAGAGAGGGGTGAGGAAAGAAAGAGGAAACCAGTTTTAAAACCCAATGCATTCAGGATTTCCAAACTGCAGCACTCACATTTATAACTGAGGAACAGGACTGTTAAACTGAATTCACCTTACTGCCCCCAGATTAGAAAAACAAGGTAAGCACAGTTTAGAACTCCGTTGTAACAACACAGAGACTAGCAGAAGAAATAGTCACCTGAAGGATTCATGTTTACTGCCCTTTAAATGTGAATTACCTTCAAATAAGTTTTTTCTCTTTTTGAAGTTTTTCTTCCATATGATAACGCAATCAGCATACATTGCTCCATCATCTCTCAGATGAAACAAATCGAAGCATTTATTTTCACCTCTTTCACATTTTCAAAACACATATGAATATGACATACCTTATGCTGTAACAGTTTAACCCTGCATCAGCTAACAAATTTAAGTTTAAGCCTACACACTGCACAGCCTACTTGCTTTCTCTTTGTACTTTGCCAGATCTCTTCAATTTCACAAACTTCTGAACAGAGCTGTCATCATTAATTCTCAGCAAGAAACCTAAGCCACCATGAATCACTGCAGCGACTGGCAGCAAGTATCGGCGCTACTCTCACAATGCTTCAGAAAGGGAGAGAAGTTCTAAAGCAACTAAAAGCTTTTAGCTAACCTACCCCTGACTTGGTTGTTGCACAAGTCTTCATGCAACTTCATTAAATAAGAGAGCAAAGGAAAAGGGTACATTAGGCTGACATAATATTTCAGAAGCCAGAAATATTTCAGTATTCTGCCTCTCTAACACCAGGATCTCAGCTCCACACCACCGTCTCCAAGTAGGGACATCACACAGGCTGGAACTTCAGTTTTTCACACTTCATTAAAAGCTTATCAAACAGGGACAATTAATGCCTCCCATAACTGTCCACAGTGGAGTTAGGCCCTCAGAGTTTATTCATCGGATATCAGACGTCAAGACTACTTACTTGGCTCTACACAAGAGTACAGATAACACATGTTGCACTCCTCAAGAAATGCACTGCTTAACGTAAAGCATTTATTTACTACGCAAAACTGCATGTTTCTCCATGCTGCGTGAAAATTGTTGGATAATATTCTCCCCATAAAACAATAACAATTATTTTTCCTAGAGAGAAATGAAAGTGAGAACAGAAAAAAGGGCTTTGTTGTAGTCTCTAAAATGCTGCTCAACTCTGTATTGCTAAGCCACGCCTGTCTATACAATAGATTCCTACAAATAAGGGGGAGCGAGGCTCTTCTCCACATTGGGAAGTTGTGGGTTTTTCCCTAGAACTCACATTTGCCATGACCATTGCATTTTAGCAGCCATACTACTTTAACAACACTATCACCTGGGACACTGGCAGCACTGTGATCCAGTGGTAGACATAACAAAATATTTAAACTTCAACAATCAGAGAAGTTCACTGTTCTACTGATAATCAAACCCATGAAAATACAAAGAAAGAAACTGGACTGTGCCTTCATATTGACTGTATTCGCTGTGTGGTGGAAGCAAAGTCAGAAACTTATTTTTCAAAGTCTTTTGGAAACTTAGCCCACGTTCATCCCATGAACAAGTGCACTTTAGTACTTTGAGCTGTAATTTTCAGCAGAAAAGCTGCATTTCTGGTGATGGGTAATTTAAAGTACATGTTAGCATAGACCACTCTGTAACATAACTTTAAAAAGTAATGAATCCAATTTTAAAAGTTACAGTAAGATATACTTACTTCTTTCTTACCTTCCACTCGCTATCTCACTGCCTGCCCCTGCTCATCATGTGAACTGATAGTCAATATGACTTGCTTCGTGGCATCAAGGCAAGCTAATTTTGAAATTACCATGGGCCTCCAGAGCTTACCAGAGAATTCTGAAGCTGCTTGCTGTGAGACATAGCCACATGCAGAGGCTCATGCTGGTTTTAGAGAATAAATCATCCTCAAGAGAGGCATGCCATCACATCAGCAAAACCTCAGTTTTTGTTGAATTAGTATTCTCATTAAAAAATCATTTTCTTTATTATCCTTACATGTTCCTTCCTAGACTCACTGTTCCACTACTAAAACATACTATAATTTTTTAGTAAACAAAATTTCTAGATAAGTGTTAATCACTGTCTGCCCATTTCCTTAGGAAAGGTAATTCTCAAAACAGAACACATGCAGATAACAACAGATGAATGCAGGTATCTATACGTGACGCTGATTCATAACTATATTCTTACCTATGCACACATTCTAAAACGTTTCCACTCTTCAAAAGCATTATCTATTGACCTAATTTGGTTCCGTTATTGACACAATAGCAATACAATTAAGGGACTGCTTAAGTCAGTTTAGTTTTGGAGGGGGGGGGGTCGTGTATGAGGCTTTTTTGTGTGTGTTGCCATTTTGGGTTTGGTTTTTTTTTTTTTTTGAAAAAACGTAAGTGAGAACAAGTTTTGTAGATCTCTCAATGTTACTTATTTTTCTTCTAGTTACCCACCAGATGTGTCTTCAAGTTCCACAATCTTTCTATTAAGCATTCAGTTGTAATTATGACTGATACTTTAGACCTGTCAAAGAGAATTCCTACCAAATGGCAAACGTAAGACAATTGTGGTGTAATTCTTCATAGTAAAACCACACAACTAATTTCCAAATTGTCTATTAGGTACCCAAAACTGACGTGAATTTTGTTGGTCTAGATACGCAGAAAAATTCCTGCATACTCATCCAGATGCACAGTGCGGACCAACTAAGACAAAATCTAAAGACTTGCCTAAACCAGAATGGTCTGGTTTAGAGTAAGTTTCAAAAAAATAATAAAGGATGTGACAAAGTTCATTCATTTTCCCAGCTCCCTTAATATAAACATTACTTTCAACACAAGACAAATTGCTATAGCTTCACTGATTACACTAGTTGCTTGTTTGATAGACTTGCAATAACTCATCCTATCTTTTGTTGAGAAATCAAATAAAATCCAAAATGTCTGGTTGCCCACACTTACTTTTGCACTTAAAAATTTAGCAGCTCTCTTGGAAGCTGGGAAAAAAGACACGTTTAGAACAGGGTGTTAAAAATACATCTCTGTTTCCCTACCTGTTTCTCACTCAGAGCTGTGATTTTGGCTTGAAGTTCATGAAGCTGTTTCTTCAAATCAGCGTTCTGATTAGAAAGAAAAATATCTGTGAGAAAGATATTCCATTTGTTAACATAGAGTAGTAGCAAGAAGGTGGTTTGTTTTTTTGTTTTCTTTTGTTTTGTTTTTTTGCATAGTGTACTACAAATACAGCACCTCTGGATGTACAGCCAATAAAATTCAAGAGGCTCAACAAAGCCTTAATTAAGTCACTGAGTGCAACAATAACCAGAGGACCTTTCTAGCACTCAGAGAGACAACCCAGTTTGGAATGAAGATTTCATTAAAACATCCATTAGTGCTTATCACATTATAAAGCACATTTGTACATTTCATCAAGCTTACAAATTAAACGAGAAATGTTTGTTAATATGTAATACAATAGTATCATATTGTATACAATAATATGCTATGGTATGTTACCTAAAGCATTCTGACCTATGCTACTTATGCAAAGACATCATACATTTGACTGTGTAGAGCATCAGCAAACATGTCTATTAAATCTTAATTGACACACGTGTCAAATGAAGGCAAACATATCTAAGTCTTCATTTCCATGTATGTTTATGCCTTAGAATGTATTTAAGAGAATTACTTTTGCCTTACCACATCATTTGTACCAGCATTTTGCTTACAATAGCACTTTCTTAAGTTTAAGATTTGAAAGCCATAAGCATCACTATAAAGATGCAGTCAGAAAACAATTTTTTACCAGTACTATTTCTTTCCTACTAAAAATAAAATAAAAAAATATGTCCTCAGTTTAAAGCCTGTGAAGCTCTGCAGCAACGTGACAGGGAAGCAAGCTTCCCTACATTTTCTCTTTTTCCACTTTTTTTGTTCTCATTTATGTTGTAAAATCTTTACACTAGATTACACAGGTTTGCTGTGCTACACAGAAATGTTAAAACATAGATTAATATTGTTACAGGAACTTCATGCTCAGGACAACTTCCCTATTATTATATTCCTCCACACAATTTTGAAATGCATTACAATCTCGGCTTGTAGATAGTCTTCTCCAATATAAACATAATTCTAGCAAAACCAGATATTGACCAGTCATCCTCCCTTCTTCTAGATTCCACTTAATAATCTGGGATAAAAATGCATTCAGAGCATTGGAAGCTTTACTCTTCCTGACTCCAGGAACTTTGCATGGCTGCTTGCAGCACAACCTGGCTTTCAGCAGATATGAACTGAAAGCGAACTGCTCTGCAGGCTAATTGTTAGCAGACTCACCCAGCAAGTAAGAGTAGCAAACCTTACCCAAATCCCATCAGAATAAGGAAGTTCTAGAAAGCAGATTTTCCAATACCACCTTACTCCCTGCTCATCCCTCCTCACTAGGGGTCTAACTTCTTGACTGTTACAAAAAGCTGTCTTCCCACTCCACTGAGCTCAGAAAAACACATGCTCAGAAAATTACAGGGCATTTAGTATTGTATGGGGATGGACGCACATAATAGCAAGCCTCGAGCAAGCTGCCTTTATTCCTCTACTCAACACTTCAGACTGGTTAGAGAACTCCACGGAACTCCCCATTCAGCACAGTGGAGTGCTTAATTGCTGTACAAGATAAGCCAGTCTCCTTACACAGTCACTGGGGAAAGGGACAACTTCTGCTGTCTATGCAAGGAGTCTAGCTATCCAACTTCAGTAGCTCTGAAACATCCCAAGGCCAAGTGCCCACTCTTTGGACACTACAGTGCTGAAGCTGTATACCCAAGACAGGCAATCTGAACGCAGCCTTAAGCTACATTCTTTATTTGGACAAGTTTCTTGGACAGAATATCCTATCTCTTCTTGTACAACTGTGAATCTTCTGATACTCAAAAAGAAAAAAAGGTGAATTCTAGTAATGGCAGATTTTATAAAGAGCAGCTTCCAATAGAATCAGAAACTTACTGCATGTTTGAACTGCACTGTATCCTGCAAGAGTCGCTTGATTTAAACCATTAAGAATATGAGGCAAAAGGCTCCATAAAGGCAAAAGTTTGGGGTTGCTTTAAACTATCCAACTGTCATTGTTTAAAGACTTGTTCATAATAGTTTTCTTCTAAACATTGTCTTAGCAAGGAAGAACATGATCAAGAAATATCTAAAGTTCTCAAGCTTCATGCACTGTTATTTCCTGTATTTTTAAGGGTAAATAATGCAATATAAAAATAAATAGTTACCTGTGGATCTTGCTTCATTTGGGCAACCAATTTCTAGAAAGAAAAAAGATGCAACAATACAATGAAGATTTTCATTACAGATCTTGTTGAACAGTTTAAAATTCAACATTTTTGAAGAACCTTTGTAAAAGCAAAATATTCCGTTTACAGCTTTTCAACAGCAAGGCCTGGAATCCAGTATTATATAATTTCCAAACCCATTCTTATTAATATACTAAAACTACTGCACTAAGCCACCACTTTTGCTCCTTCTCCTAAGAGCTCTTGAACAAGTGACGCCTTTTAAGGACAATTTGAGCCAGCTGGGTAAGATAATCTAATAGCTGTGTCTCCACTAGAACTGCCGCCTTCTTTGCTTGCAGTCAACAAGAAACACAAATCACAGATAACCGCTGCGGGCACAAAGCTGTTTGTATAGTCAAAAGCAGAACGTTTCAAGTACTAAGGGTCTGCCTGTGTGCAGGCTTGGCTGGTACCACATGGAAGACCCACGTCAGAAGTATCTTTGCCACTTTTCTTCCCTCAGAGAGAGATTGAGATCATTGTAGAAGAGATGCCCTCCACATCCAAGGGAAAGCAGACAGATGGTTACCATTCACTATTCTTCCTCCTTCACTTCCTTGGGGCAGCTGCAGGAGAATGCTGTCTATTGCTAAGCAAGGAAAAAGTTACCAGGCTGTCACCAAAGAAAACCAGAGCCCAGAAGGAAGAGGCAATGTAAACCAAAAATTCCAATTTCTTTTTGGTTACAGCCACATTTATTCATTACATTGCCATGTCCCTTACACACACGCAAAGAACAATGCAAAGTCTGTACTTCTTCCCCATTTGCTCATCAGAATAAGGAAAACAAGTGAGAACAGAAGGACAAAGCAAGCAAGAAAATGTTTCATTCCACCTGCATTGATACCGCTCAGAGAATTCAGACTTTGTCAACTAATTCTCTTTAGAAGTTTGTTTCATTTCACATCCTAAAAATGGTTTTAATCAAAAAAAGCATAACACAAAGATAATTCTGTGTCAGACCACAGGTTTACCTGCTGCATTTTCTTTCTAGTACCAGCCAACAGCAGAGGCATGAGCATGATGTCTATGCCGGACAAGCATAGAGCGTTATCTCCCATCTTTCGGAAATTTATCTCTCTGATATTTTCAAAGATTATGTCTTGGGTTTAATAGCTAGTAACACACTTTTCTTCCATTGATCTGCCTTCATTACTTTTTGAACTCAGGAAAACGCTCAGATTCTGTGACAATAAGTTCCGAAGTTAAACTACAGGACTCTTACGTAAAGGACCTCCTTTTTCTTTGAATCTGTCTCCTAATAATGCAAGTATGAGGGGCAAATAAGATTACGGAAAACCAGTCTTGACTCGTGTCAAGAGGCGTTGGAAGTTGGACGTGATGATCCTTATGAGTCCCTTCCAACTCGAGATATTCTACGATTCTATACCTGTTTCTCTATTCATCTTCTTCTACATTTTTTTCTACACCACATATTCCCCCATCAGTCATCACTTCTTCAGATTGAAAGTCTTCTCACGCACGAGTCATTCCATTGTTTTGTTCACTAATTAGCACTCTTCCCTGTACTTCTCTAGTTTGTCTCTATCATCTGGCGACAAAGTTTAAAACTGCATGCAACATTCAAGTACTCTGTACTACAAGAGCTCCTTCCTCAGTGCTAATAGCTAATTCACAGCCTGCTATTGCAGATGTAAAACCAGGACTGTTTTTCTAAAGTGCATGACTTGGCATTTATCTACACTGAATATTATTGTTTTGTCATGTCGCCATTCAGCATCACAGGAGCTAAGGTGCTATGTTACCCTTTCGCTTACATGCGTAGCTTATTTTCCCTTGGTGCTTTCTGCCACTTCAGAGTTTGACAAACAACAAATCTGTTAGGTTTTATACAAAGTGCTTGTAAGGACTCAGTCATAAGACAATACAGTCAGTGACTGTAAACTGTTGATAAAGTATTGCTAAATTAATGGATCACACAATACTGTGTCATCCAATCATAAGAAAAAAAAGTTTTTTCACTGACCCCAAATGCAAGCTAAATTTAAGGTATTTTAAAACCTACTGATCTTTTTGCTATGAAATGAGAGAAGGAAAAGGATGTTTTAGGTTCTTTCCACACATCAGCTCGAGGAGTCATACATGAAGCCCAACCCTTCTGTGAGAATAGCTAAATATAACTCCTTTAACACCCTCTTGTGATCAAAAACCATGAAGAGCAGACTGTTTCAAAATAACCTTAATTAAGTCAACACAGTAGCAGAATGAACTACTTAGATTTGATGCATCTCTTCTCAGGACAAGCAATATAGCTTTGACATGGAAGATACTTGAATATTCAAGCTGTACTCTTGCATAGCAAGTGACCTGGTCAGACTTCACTTATGGAGGATTCTTCGATCATCGAAATGAAACAAAAAAGTAGCTTTTTCTAAACAACTAAACACCTCCTTTGGGTCCTTACTGGTAGTTTTAGGATACTCTTTGCCAAGCGGCAGCATCAAAGCTTCAGAGTTCTGGAGGGTGAACTGGAATAGGCCGGAAACAAGGAACAAACAAAAATACAGTCACACTGAGCATCGCTTTCTACAGCTCTGTAAGCAGTCACAAGTGACACATTGAGTCAGGAAGTTGGGAGGCTTTGCTCACAGTGTGGAGCTGAACTTTGTACGCTTATCACAGACACCTGTCCACCACTTACAAGGGGACAACAAACTAGGACTGTATGAGTGTGGCAAGCTTTTTAAAGAGTCCTCAGAAAAAGAAATATTAGATAAGTAAAATATGACAAGTGAGACAATTCTCCACAAATGCTGAGCACTGCCAAAAGAAGGGATATATTGTATCTCTAAGTTACAAAATTCAAAGATATACAATACAGTTCAGGTATTTCATTTGAAAATTTCTTTTTTTTGTGCCAAACCAGTTTCCCTTTCTATCAGTGGCCATTGATGAGCACAGCAGTGACCACTCGCACATAGTTCAAGAAGGTTTACTGAAGCACCCAACAGGTTGCTGCAAGTGTATTTGCCATTGTAAACATTTGGACTTATTCTTAGCTTTAATTATGGGAATATACAGTATCGTGAAAAAAAAAGACAAACTTTCTGATATAATGGCTTGTCTAGTTTCACCACTAAACCCAAATTTAATTAAAGTTGATTTCAGTGCAGAGCTCACTTTTAATGAGGATTGGGAAAGGTAAGGCAAACAGGGTCAAAAAACCCTTGAAGTTGTTAAAAAAAAAAGTGGACATTTTGGACATTTTCCAGTCTTCATCCCTGTTCATCATCATCATTATGAACAGATGCTAAAGATTATTTAATATTTGCAGTCTTAAAATTTTTGGTTAGCTTATGCATAAATAGGAACAAGACACACACACGAGATACATGCTGTTACACAAACACAAGTACGACCAGCATTCTGAATCACCACACAGCCGACAATACTTGAAAAGAATACTTACTGGCCCTTACACATTTTAATGCCTGCAGCAAAATGCCATGGGTAATTTCTGAATTTCCTTACCCCCATAACAAAACTTCAATGAAGTTTGAATACAAGGGCCTTGGAGCTTCTGAGGAGAGCAAAATATTTCTCTGTAGTTCTGGAAATTCATCTTTAGCCTTTTCAAGTTTTTCTCACTAGCTGAAAATTGTATTTTGTTTAAAGCAGGACATAGCTTCATTCTACTAATCCACCCATTCAAGTTCTTGCACTATGCTCATCATTGCAGCAACTACTGAACAAGTTATCTAGAACACTTGTTTAGACAAGTCATCAGGTATTTTGGAACGTCTTCCAAATTTTATATGATGGGTTATACGATGGATACGCCTATCAGTGTATTTCTTCTATCCATTGTGTAACAGTTGTGAGTTTCAGATATCCAACAGAAATACTTAGAGAACTGTCTTTAGAAAAGGTCTCATTGATAAATTTAACATTCAAGTTTGACAGCTACTCTGTGTTTATGGCTGTAACAATTTTGTTCCAAGGATTAATATGCATATGTCCTCTTACATTTGCTGAATTAGGTTCTATTATTATTAATAATAATAATAAATTTTTCATTTTTATTGTAATGGAATGGCAAACTGCAACTCTACTGCCATATAGTATCGGACAGGCTACCAATAAAAGGACCCAACGCGTAAAAATTTCTGAGCCCCAGCACTACAATGTTTTGGGTTAGCAAAAACTATACAATTACAAGTTTAGAAGGCACTAAAGTAGAAGACACTCCAGAAGAGAAGCACCAGATGAGACTATGCAGCACTACGCCCATTTCGCTTAAAGCTCGTCCACCATACTCTTCCATTGCCAACCGAATACTGAAGTTGGCTTCAGAACATCAGAAAAAACCTTCCAGACAGAAGTTGCTGAACAGAGTTTTCAGAATGTTTTTATCACTGCTACAAATATAAAAAAAAAAAATCCCCACCCACAGCCTGATATGTAGATTTTTCACATTTGCTAAAAAACAAACAGGTGGTGGGGTCAAAATGCAGAGTATAAAATTCTACAGTAGTTTCAAGCTTATAAAACAATTACTACCATAGTTGTAGTGCTATTACTTAATGCTATCACTAGTAGTAATACTATCAGCAATACTAATGCTGTTATTACTTAAAAGTATACAGCAAGAAAGAATACAAATTACCTGGTGAACCTGAATTTCCACTTTCAGAGCCTCCTGTAGAGTCTGCAGCTCCATTCTCTACCTTCTCCACTTTCTCTAGAAGTGTCTTTGCTGATTCCAGTGCCTTTAGTTTCTAGTTTCTTCTTTAACACCAGTGCTATAGAAAAATAAAGGTTTGTTTTGGTTAGTGAAGGAGAGAAGCAGATTTGAAAAAAGGAGATTATAACAGAGCAGGAATTCAGTAGTGAACTATATTCAACTGCAGCTTTCTAGCCTAAACACAAACAATGTTTCAAACACAAGAAATCTACAGGCTGTACAAAATGCCTGCCTTGGAGTCGTTTAGCCAAATTTGTTACTTCCACATATCCCAAAGTTGACATACTTGTCCCTTATCTTAGTTTGCAGGCAGCTATTTCCTACCAATATCCTATTGCAGTTGCATATTAAATTAGAAAATTTAACTACTGAGAATGTTTTAAAAATCTGTGTAGATGAGAAAATATTCTGGAGACTAAAATTCTGCAACCCAAACAGCAATAAATTGTTAAGCAGAATGTATTGCATTAACATACTCCTATGATACTATAGAGCTCTTCTTAGACTGGATGGTCTGCATGCAATTGACAGAACAACATTAATATATTAATAACCACTGCCTAAAGTTTGTGCTGAGTTAGTTATTTCAGTTGAAACCTATTTGAAGGAACACAAGATTGACATAAAGCAGCACAAGACTTATTCAAAACCATTAGTTTTAAAATATTTACTTCTACTGGAATTCTGCTTGTAGGACATGAGTACGAGTTCACTATCTTCACTTTGTACTACAAACAAATTAATCCCCCAACCTCTGACACAGAAAAGCATTATCAGCCATACTTCTAAAAGCCTTGAAAGTTGGACACAAGATTTTTTTTTTTCCAGAAATACGTTAAAAGTATCAGCTTCTGAAACAGGATTACGATTCCTGTCTCTATCACATGTGCTCAAATCACAATGGAACCTGTGCAAAAACTGGATGAAACACATCTATAAATACATACACATAAAAGCCACCGGAAAACATTATATAGCTATCTTTCTAGTCACTTTTCCATCCAGACCACCACACATTAAAGAATTTCTGGAGTGTTAAAATAGTTCCTATTTTTCTGTTTTTTTGAAAATTGCTCACTATTATTGCACAGTATTGTAGCCAACTCAGAGGCCTTCATAATAGGACTTCATTGTTTTCAAAAGGATATTGACAGTTTAGATCAGGACAAATAGGCTGCAAAACCAGAATAATTCCTTAAGTTAGAGAATTTTATTTTAACGTCGTCTCACTAGAGTAAACTAAAATGCTGGACAAGTTTGTGAACTCCTGAAAATAGAAAGGTGTGGGGTGTTTGGTTTTGGAGTTTTGGGGGGGGGCGGATTTTTTTTATTTAAATTAATAAAAAGCATTACATTTAAACTCATTCTTTGTCAGTGCTGTCTCCTGTTAGCTTAAAGTTACTTATTTAAATAACATAGGCCTGATCAGACTTTCTAGTCAACACATGAAATGACCTTCTGCAAGGGCCTCTCCCACATGTGACACAGATGAGCAAAAACAGCTGCCTCTGCAGGCACTACTCTCTATAAAATTGTAATTTGTATCAAGGGATACATGGAAATTACATATAGTTCCCTGTTCTATTACCAAAACAGTAATGAGAAAACAGAATCTCGGATGAGTACTTCCACTCACTGACAAGAACAACTATAGCCTGCATTAAGTCCCTACCATTGCAGTTTCAAAGAAACCAGGCTTCAGAAAACCACGTGGGAGACGGCTAATGAAAACTGGAACCCACTGCAGAGGCGAAAAGTCTTTCATAAGCCTTGGAAATTTGATTTTGGGGGTAAAGATACAGGCAGATATGCCATAGTTTCTTTCTTAATGTGTCTTCATGAGGCACATCATGATGAATAGCTAGTATCGCTCTATAACTACATATTAACTTTAAAGTTAAGTGCAAAACAGCAAAAGAGAGTTATCTCAACTGAGAATGTAAACAATATCCATAATTTTAATACATGTGACTGTAAAGCCCAGTACTAGTTCATGGGAAAAATGACACAGTACTTGTGTAAAAAAAAACCACATATAAAGATCGAGCAACTACTATTAATGCACAACTTAATTTGACAGATAGAAATTGTGCTATTGATGTTTCATAAAACTAATCCAACCTAATTTCATAGATGCCTTAAATAGCTAGAAAGATTTTTCAAAATTAATTTTTAAGATGTTTAAGAAAAAAGCAATAGTGCTTTGCAGAAGCAAGTGGCTGCTCAGCCTAGCCATATTTACAGGGGTGTAGACATGAAAAAGTGTAATTTACTGTCTATGGAGGAACATAAATTGTGACAAGTAAGTAAAAAAACCAGAACAATTCTAGTAACATACCAATCGTTCAGTTCCATTCCAAAGTATTTGTTACAATTTCAGATTCTTCTTTCATTGTAATTTTAAAAGTTAGCAGATTTTAAGATTCCTTAAAATTCATTCCTTCAACATATATAAATTTGAAATATGTGCCATACTATAACATAATGAAGAATTAATTTCAATTCATAAGACTGAAGCTTCCAAGAAAAGGCAAGAGAGATTAACAAACTTTTGACCTTTTTTTTTTTTCAGTAGGTTTTCTAACTCTTGACTCCTTCTTCCTACTTCCCCTCCTCCAGCATTCCCATTATAGCCTCAGAGCAACTCACTTTGCAGTATCATTTACTTCCAGTTACCTTCTGCTGGCAAAGTTACACTGAAGCACATTTTAAAACATAGGAAACAACCTCCTCTTCAAAAACTAAGTGTCTGGTATGTAACGAAAGAGAAACTAACACTGCTTCATCAGCAAAGGCCACACAGTAAAGAATGATCTTTTGCAATCACCTCTGCCAGCTGCCGCATTTGTCAGCTAGCAGCACCAGTGGTGTCCTTAGTAAAAAAAGAACCAGGATAAGCAATTATGAGAACTTCGTTAAATTACAAGTAAGATACCATATATTTGGCATGGCATCGCAGCTGAGGCATGCATCACCACCACTTTAAAGACAAGGAAACAGGCAAAGGACAGTGAAGAATTTATTATGAGGTTCTGAAGTGTTCTAAGCATCTAAATCATTAGTGGGGGGGACAACACATTAAATAAGATGTTCATTTAAAAATTTGGTCAAGTTGCTGATTGCTGAATATGAAATATATACAGTTGTTATTCAGTGGTGCCCCTCTAGAAGTGAAAAACTCTAGAACATGTACTTGTAGCTTCCCTTCCCAAGCAGGAGTAACTATCTAAAGTTATCCCTGTCCAAAATTCCCCTGAAGCACTTTAAACACTTATTTAATGTTAGTTAAAAAAAAAGAGGGAGGGGGGGTGATCATTCCTTACATCCAACAAATCCTAGGCTGTATTTTTCTGTTTTACATAGAGTAATGTCTAGAAATATCTATGAGGGCAGCTGGTTAAATATTGCTAGTATTTCCTTCGAAAGCAGGTACAGAACTACATAAGTAAGTGATCACACACATTTTGAGAGTGCAAAAATCTTCAATATTTTTGAACTTTTATTCTTTTAGACTGAACTTCAAGGGATTTAAAAACTTAAGTCCAGAGGCATTATAAACTACCTAGAATACCACATCCAAAGATGTATAAAACCATCCCTGGATTAATCATAAAGCATACGGCATTTTCGACTTTACTCTTACGACAGCAGAATTATTTTAATTAAAAAGCTTGTAGATGATTGAAATTGCATGGATGGGTTGGTCTGCAAACATCCTTCATCCCATTAGTTTTCAAAGGAAAACATGCAAATACCTTGTTCAATGCTAGAATCAGTGATTTGCAAGAGGAAAGCAGAGGACTGTGGAGTACATGCATCTCTTGTACATCCAGACATACTTCCAAGCCTCAGCCAGAAAGAGCACCGAGAGCAAGACGTAAATTTGCCATTCCTTGGATTGATTTCAACTATTGGAGGCAGCAGTCCTCCATTCAATTTCTTGCTGGCACGTATTTGTTATAAATAATCCCTTATTTCTTATGTGGTTGCTTCAAGACTTAAAATTTCATACTCAGATAAGTACCCCAATGCACTGCAGTTAAGGTAGTAGATGTTTATACTATATAAATATTCAGAGACTGAATGAAACCTTAAACTCTCTAATCACTTAAGTGCATTAGCACTTCTCTATTATTATCTCAATTAAATACAATCCACACCAGAACCTCTAAAATATCACAAAGCTATTTAAACTACAGCTATTTTGGAAACTACACTAGAAACACAGCTCAGAAGGTGTGTGTATATAATATACAAAAATAAAGGTAGGACCCATACAAAAGTGATGAATGTCTTCTGTGTGTATGGAAGGACTCTGAATAACTTAGAATTTTAGACAGAAGTCTTTCTGCACCAAAAATCTCTTCAAATAAATTCGTTTTTCACAATACATGGAAAAAATTTAACATTATTATTATCTTTGAGTAGATGAATTTAAATGTCCACTGCACTTACAGACCCTTGGGCCCAAATCTCAGCCCTACAGTGATTTTATTTATAGGACTGGGGCTTCCATCAGTAACATTTACTTTTAAGATTTAATTTCTGAATATAAGAAGAGATAATATTTCAGTAAACATCAAACTTTTCCAGGAATGGATGTCAGCTCTTTGTATCGTCTATTCTTAGGTAAACCATCTTAGCCCTGGGAAAAAGTACTTACCGGTTTTGAGAAAGTTATTCCCTTCAGCTCTCTACCCCCTCCTACAAAAGAAAAAACAAACAAACAAACAAAGATAATTACAAACAGCTTATCTACAGTTTGAAACAGAAAAAAAAATTCAAAGATTTGGAAAGTTGGGCGGGGGGGGAGTTGTCTGGGGTTTGAGGAGCGGGTTTTTTTTGTTTTTTTTTTGGTTTTGGGGAATTTGGTTTGGGGCTTTTTTTTTTAAACGCAGAAGCTAACTATAAAATACCACTTGGAAAGAAAATCTGTTTGACGTGGCAGGGAAAACAAGAAGACCTACAACTCTAATCTGCATTAAAATATAGACTATTACTGTCACTAGGGGAAGAAGAGATTACAGGTACAAGCTTTTCTAGCTCTGTGCAAGGCCTGTGTCCCCCTCCCTTGGGCAAAATACCTCCTCTCCATCACATTTATTAACATCTAAATCACAAGTCCTGTCAGTCGCCACAGCTAGATATGACAAGGTTACCCGCCCCAGACGTTTGCCCACCACCTCTGCTGGAGGTTATACCAACACAACAAAGATGGTAGAGCAGGTGGTGTGTCAGCACAGTCACTAGAGCTCAAATCCCAGAGTACTAATGTAAACTGAAATCAATGGCAGTTTAAGCTAATATGCTAGGTCATGAACCGTGGAGGCCGAGAAGATACACTGCCCATTACACTGCCTTTGTCATGGGAAGAACAACATTTAGCAGTGGAGCAAGGTAGTACCTCTTAAATCATCCTCATCTGAATCATAAAAAATTTGTGAGTCAGAGTCCTAAAAAGATAGCTAAAATACAAATCATAACTCATTTGCTCCATTACTTTGCCTGATGCTAAAAAAAGCCTCCAAAATACTCCAATTTTCTAGTAAAATACTAGAATATTAGCCTATTTTAAGCTTCAACTCCACAGCTAACAAGATCTTTGCAGATATGTTTCTATCCACACACAAGTCATGGCAGAGCTGAAGTTTAAGCCCCAGCCTTATAAATAGATACAGCAGTAGAAAGCCACATAATCATCTCTCGCACAGTGGAGAGCAGCACAAGTGGAGGAGTTTACACTTACTAACCAGCAGAACCAGGGTGCTGATGAACACCAAGAACAGAAAAGAAAACAGGAAGCCTACTGCTGGTAGTGACTGTAAGTATTGTCACTCTCCTAGTGTCAAATTTCATTGTGCATTTCAAAATATTACAGAAGATAAGTTGTTAAATTTTAGAGCAATTTCAGGTTCGTTTAAATAACATCCAACTGCTACATGGTAGGTTACGAACTGGGGAGTATGGACTTTTTTGAGGCTATATTCAAATTAAGTGCATTTGCTCTGGATGCTACAGAATTTGAAATACCCTCATCGTTGAGGTGTGATTCTAAAACTCTAGTTGTTTAATTCTTCGATATTAAAACCTTAGTTTTCACCTCCACATCCCACTATCAATCAGTTATTTCATTGGTCCAAAAAATCTATAGAGGAAGCTCTTTCATCATGCAGGCACTAACTGTCCCTCTTCAACAAGCAACTACAACTATATCTCCATGCTATTAATAAAAAATAAAAAAACTCACTGCTGTAGATGACTGACTCTGGAAAGCTAAACAAAACGGTCGGTACTACACATCTGCAAATGCAGTCTTAGAATAAAGAGCATGATTTTTATTTTAAAAAGAAAAGTATCTATTTACTTGTAGCAAAAGTACACACATAAACTGAAGAGAAAACTGTCACTTAAAAATAACAGCATGATTAACTGTTCCTTCCTTCCTTTTTTCCCCCTACGTAGAGACTCGCCTCCATAGCAGGACCCTAGTGTCACCAAGACTGAACTGTGCAGAAAAAGCCGCACAGTTACAAACCTCCAGATTGCACTTAACCACTCTGAAGGGCTGCAACGCCAGGCTGAGAACCCAGGGGCTCCCAAGGACAAAGTTAGGAACACCAGGAGTTTAATCGTGACTATCCGAGTGATTTGCTGTGTTGCCTTGGAGAAGTCACTTAGAGAGGACCCAGACAAGGAATAGAAATACATTTGCATCCTCTTCTGTACATAATTTGCTACAGGCCTCTCTTAAGTGTTTAGAACAGGTTAATGTTTGAAAGTCAAGCCTTTGGAAAAAAGAAAACACTTTAATTCTGCCCTCATGCAACTATAGTATTTTTACTGGCATCTCTGCCTCATTTAGCAGAGAGGACAACCTTAAAGCATGAAGTATCAGTTGAATAATTTCTTTTCATTCTGAGTTTTCAGTTTGCATGCTTTTTTTAATTCAACATCTAACCTCTACAACAAATAAAGAATTGGTTTCCTCATAAGCAGCACACAAACGAGAGCCACAGAAGAACTTGTGCCTGACACAGGCAAGTTTTCTTCGGTTGGTAATTGAGACAGAGAAATGAAGAACAAACATTCAAGATTGGTAACTCCAAGCATCTTAAACAGCCTTACATTTTCCCTTGCTCTTAACATTTTTATAGTAGAGAACAGCTTATGACCAACTAAATCTGTAGCTTTGGTTCTTGACAATTCTCTGCATTTGTGGCTACTGGGAACCAACCTGGAATAGTATTAATGAAAAAAGTACCAGACAAAATCCTCTCTATAGATGAAATGAGATTATTTCTTGTTCACAGCAAGAGTACATACACAAACTCACACTGCCTCTCTCACTGTCAAAAAAACATTAGAAAGTTAAGATTAGACAGCTCACAATCACTCATATCAATACTGAAGCCTGAAGAGTTCAGCATTTTGCAGGTTTTCTTAACAAAAACTTCAGCAAGTAGAAACGTATCACGATATCTCAACTATTCATTTTACTGAGATTGCCTTTTAAAGGCTCTAGAAACACATGCTGTAAGCTGTCCAAGGTATGAGTCTGCATGGCTAACTCTCAGATTATTACAGTACATTCTGCAGTATTTGGGGGTTTTTAAAGCCCCAGCTCTGGAAGTCATATTTCTCTATCCACCTCTGCTTTCTATTGAGAACACTGCCTTCTTCCCAAAACATACACAGAAAAGCTTGAGCAATGCTTACCTATGTTTACTACAAGCCAAAAACAAAAAGCAATTAAAATTAGCATTAACCAAATAAAACATCGAAGCTTTAGAAATGTTTTTCTTAGTGAGATTGACTGTTGAGAATCTGATGTCAGTGTTACTAACAGGAAAGGTAGTTTGATATATACATACACTTAAAGAAGTAGTACCCTCACACACACACAAAAATAAAGGCTCTTAACCTTTTCAATAATTCTATACAACATACATAAGGAAAAATACACCACCATTACCAAAACAATCATATTCCACAGATCAACTTTAAATTTTTTGTTGAAGTTTGTAAATAAGGAGAAAAGTTACTCATTTCATGGGACTGTTATGAAAACAAAGACCTCAAACACAAAACTCCTATGTTTAAGGCTTGGTAGCCCCTGAGGACAGAAGAACTACACATGGTGGTTAAACATTTTAGCATATAGCACCTGAAGGTTTAAGACTATTTAAATGCTAAGTATCTGGTATCTGTATACTAAGATGTTTGGTTATATCAATCAGATACTTATTATTACCTTTAAGTTATACAATAAAGTTTATGCTACTGTAACCAGAGACTTATTTGGAAAATGGGAGAAATGAAAAGTCATGTTTAGCCATTTTTGTTAGAATTTTTCCTAACTCTAGAAGCTAGCACATTTTTACTGTTAGACCATGTAACTTCAATCAGGAACTTTATATGTACATATCACATTACAATATTTAATTATGTAATTTTTACTTTTTGCCAATAGGACCTCGGTCTTGTTCAGCGCACAGGATGGATTCAGATGAAAAAGGACTAATTGTTGTGCACAGGCAATTGGGAGCCTGACATTCTTTCACATTTTAGAGCATTGCTTGACAATATTAAGCGTAAAGCATTAATTTTTTTTTTTTTATTGGTGCAAAATACGCTGCACACAGAAGAGATTAACAGTTTCCCCTGGATCTCTGTCTTTAGATGTGAACTCAAAGCAACAGCTCTCCTTCCTATATTTGAAAGGCATCCTGTATACAGAGAGCATTCTATCAGTATCTTCTAGGAAAACAAGTCGTAACAGTTACTTTACTGTGATTTTCAAGTCAGAAATGAAACAACCCATATTCCTTAACAGGACAGGATTTCTGCAGTCTCAAGAAAAAGACAGATCAAACACAGCCCAGACAGGGGGTACAAGCTATTTCAGATTACATTATTATGAGGCTCATGTTTCAATGGCGATGTTAGCAGCACCAGAGCTGCCGCTTCCGTGATTAAAAACAAGCCTCCTGTGTGCCAGTGCAGGGAATCTGGTCTTGCCATTGTAGTGCAGCTGGGAGAACTCCCAGTGACACGTGCCAGGCAGGTGGTAAAGGCACCAACAGGATTGCCCAAGATAACTGAGACTGCGCTGAAGTGTACTAGCCATGCCTTCCAGTTTGTCCATCTGCACAACGCCTTTGTAACTTCTCTCTCTTTCTCCTCCCTATCCTCACCCAACACTGGCAGATAACTCCCTCTGAAACGGTCAAAGAGTTTGGATTTTCTATTGATGCATTCAGACAACCTACAGGATTCAAACTACAAGCTTCAATTCTGCCTCCAAATTCCTCCTGCTGCGATGATCAGCCATGAAACAGATGCAATTTGGAGTTTAAGACATCAGAAGCTGATTTCATTCGGGGATAGATCACTTCACCTTCTCTAAAACAGTTTAGAAAACCATCAACTAAGTTTAAAGGGAAGCGTGTGACGCCATCATTCGTCTTTGCAGAAGCAGTACTATATTTAACATGTAGAAAATGAGCTAAAAGACTCATACAGCTGAAAAGACCATCCCCATTGTAAAGACAAAACCATTTCACAACTTGATTTTAAAGTATCAACCAAAACTTGCCATGGCAGTCAAACACATGTAAGCAGATGAAGATTAGCTCTGCCTGTCCTATGACTACAGCTCTGATAGGCATTAGTAACTCTTCCTGAACACAGTCTTTCCTGGCATCCAGGGGGTGGGTCAGGGGGGGGGGGGGGGGGGGGGGGGGGGGGGGGGGGGGGGGATGATATCACGCTCTCTAGCAAAATGAAAAACCACATTTGGCCTAGCGGAAAGTTAGCACAAGTACGTTTTAAAATCTCAGGATTGCCTCTCTCACCTTAGCAGATTTAAAGCATGTGGCTTCGCACTTTTTACCCACGCACAAGCCCCTCTTCTTTGAGCAGTCTTAGTATATTTCTTGAATCAGAGAAGGACATCCTAAAGCCACTTACACTTGAAAAGGGAAAAAGTTTGCATACTTTAACTCACCAAGGATTAACCATTTAAGCCATCCTTAAAATAAAACTCATCCTCCCACTTCTCACACACATATACCTTCTCTCCTTCTAAAGGAAAAAAAGAGTAAGGTGCTGCCATTTAAAAAACAAAACAAAACCAAACCAACCCACAACAAATTCAACTCCTGCTTTTCTATTTCCTTGCATATGATAAATAAGGCATTCAGGGAAACACTTTTTTTTTTTTTTTTAATAAAAACTAAACTAGAAAGTTACAGAAAGTCTGCCTCTCTAACCTCTGACCATTAATAAGCCTGGCAGAAGTTCTTCCTGACTTGATACCAAGGGCTCAATGTATTCCCCATCTAACCCCTTCTAACATTCATAAAATTATCACCAGTACAATTTTGCTTTTTGTAGCCAGAAACCAGCTTATGGGGATGTTTTACAGCACTGTTGCATTCAAAAGTTACGGTACTGCAGACAGACAAAGGTGAACAAGACCACTAAGCCCCACTTTGCTCAGTAAGTTACCATTCACCAGTTTTAGATAAACACAAAACCACCTTCTATGTAGCGTGGCTAAATTCCTGCTCATGTAAAAAGCTGGATGACCTGAACTTCTATTTTAGTGAATTACTTTGTTATTTAGAAGGACTGTTCATCTATACATACACTAAGAAGAAACCCCAGTCCTAATTAAGTCTTAAGTTTATGCTTTACTAACAGTGCAACAGCAAAGTTTCATATTTGAAGCAGGGAGCCAGGGAATTTTTTGCAAAAATTAAAATATTTACATGATTTAAAGATATAAATCAGTGGAAGGCAGAGTTTGGTATTTGTTTCTAAAAATTTTTGCTGAATTCTGCCACATTCCATAAAGTTGCTGGAAATCTGGGGGTTTTTAGAAAACAAAGTTTATCAATTAAACTTCAAAAAATGTCAGTTAATCTGTTAAATCTTAGAACTGGATTTTTTTAAAAAAAAAACATTATTTGCAACTTATTTACAAAGTATACATACAGCTGGGAGGGAAAAAAAGATGGAAGGTCAATAAAAAAAAACAGAAGGAGTTGTCCCCTCCCAGCCCACTGTTTTGTCTCAAAATTTGTAAGAGGTTATTTGGATGTTGGTGTTTTGGGGTTTTTTTAATAACATGCCTAGAAAAATCAGTTAATTAACCTCTACTGTTCTTAAGGTGTGTTGTAAATTTCTTACTCCAGTCATTGAGAAGTTTCTGCCTTCCTTTCCTACTTCAGAGACAGAGGACTATTTGGGGAAAAGGAAACAGAGGAAAAGGAGTTGCGAGGAGGAGGGAAGACTACTTTCTAGAAAGAACACACACAGAAAGCTTAGTAATTGATTCAACAACTGAAGATGCAAGGAACAAGAAAAAAAGAAAACTCTACTCAGGTACTGATTAAAGTATTTTTCCCCCTCAAATTCCATTAAGAACGGAGGAATCTCCGATTTGTTGTTTTTTCTTTTAAACATGAGCAGAAATTTGATACTGAGTGCCAAACTATTTTTCCCCTTCTAGCAATCCACATTATCTTGGGAAGAACTGGCTTGCGGAACATGCGTTAGTGAGGCAGAAGCACCTTAAGAGTTTTGGGAAGAGGTCCAGAGTACAAAAGGAGATGACCTGGGTAGCGCTGCAAGACTGCAGACATGAAATGCAAAATTAGAGGCATCTCTGACTTATCACTGGAAGTGCTACCGCACTTCTGATGGGAGAACTTCAGGTATGTGCACATCCCCTGCTTGTACAAACTACTCTTTGAATTTTATCTATCTACCAGACACGTTCAGAGTACAAAAACAATCAGAAAAGCAGCCAACGCCTCAACCACAAAACAGTGACATTCAAGGACAACTACGGCCTTCCATTTCCACAGCAGAAAGAAGTGCTATTAACTCAATCTGCCAGCAGGGGGAAATGCCAAACAAGTGAAAAAAAGTTAAGAGCAAAACACTAAAGATGAGGAATAAAATTAAACAAAACAAGCCAATTCCCCCTCCTCCCCCCCGTATCCTCAGCAGTTAAGAAAGGGAAAGATTCTGCTCCTGGAGAGGGGAGGCAGGATAAAGGAAGTATGTATGACTCAAAGTAACCAAGTATTTTAGCAATCGAGTATTTTGCTCCTTCTTCCAGGCTTTAGAGAGGAAATAGTGAAAGTGACAATCCAAAATATAACATTTAAGAACAGTACCAGCAAGCAAAAACAAGCTTTCAGTTTCAGTGTTAGCACAGAGTGACTGCAAACCAATTAAAGTTTTCTTAAATCTAGCATTTCAATGAAGAGCAAAGTTTTGTGATTACACAACTGAGAGAAGTGAGGTGAAAGAATATGAATTATTAAAGGACTATCCAACATGAATTTATGAACTAATTTATTTAAAGTGAATATATATTCTAGAAAATTATTCTGCATTACAGAAGACTTCCTATTACATTTGTACAGAATCCCAAGAGTCCAGACTTTTTTTGCTGAAGAGATTTCAGAACAGCAGGGGTCCCATTAGACACCCTGTTTTTCCTTCTACCTTATAAATATTATCTGTACACCATTTCCATGGTTACAAAGTATAGTGAAAACTACTTAAAGGGTGTATCAGTTAAGGGAATAAATCCATGTTAAACATATTTCAATGAAGGGCAACTTGCATGCAGACAGGGAACAGATACAATTACACAATGCATTTCAAAATTAAGAAATAGAAAACCAAAATGTGAAAATTTGTTGAATAAAGAAATTTAACATGCATTTACAATGAAAAAAAGACAAGCCCTGCAATCACAAGCACTTTGTTGCGCAGGGAAAGATTAGACTAACAGTACATCAAGAGGTTTAAGTAGAGCCCAGTTCTGCTCAGAGTTTATAGTTCTACCTTCAGTTTCTCACTTTCATTTAATTTATCCTGCAGCTGGAACACTCCCACAGGCAGCTAATCTATCTCACCAAGGCTCTCTCCTTTATGTTCCTTCCAGCTGTGAAGTCCTACCACCAGCAGTCCCCACTCTTTCTGGGGGAGTGGGAGGTAAGGGGGTGTCAGACTCTGCAGAAAGTTGAAGTGATTCACAGATAGGTCTGGGGAGCACCGAACACATGATTAAGCGCCAAGAACACTGGGCTGGCAGCAGAAGGGAGACCTCCTTCCTTCCTTCCTTCAGCAGCCATTGAGTTCCAGTGTGCTCCAGTGGGTAAGAGACTGAGCACTTTGCTGCTTTTCTTTTTAACTAAAGCAAAGATCAAGGAAGGAGTCATCTTTCACTTTCCCCACCTGGTCAGAAGTTTGGCTTGTGAGTTATGTTTTCAGTGATCCAATCACGTAGACATATTCTTTTCATTTTGAGACTGGAAGACCTACAGGACAACTGGGAAAAAAAGAGGCATCCGCGTTTGCCAGGCATCTGAATTCTGTATGTTCTGCTTGTTACTCAGGCAGAATAGAAATCACTATTATTTTCTGCTTATCATTATGGTATAGGGGATAACAGTTCTTTACTTGTTTACTGTATTGTCCAGGAAAAGATCGTATAAAAGGAGAAAAATAATCATTTAAGAGTACTTTGAACACTAAAATTAAACCAACCTGTGCTGGTTTTGCTATGGGTCAACTTTCACGTCAATATACTGGAACACGTACTGGTCCACACTTCCTGTCTGGCACAGTTCTTAGAATAAACTGCCCTATTCAATTTAATTCTTTTAGCACATGCATTAAAAATAAGCCATTTCATGTATATAAAGTACAGCAGCATAAACTTGAAAATTAGCTGCTAATGTACATTCTTGTGTTCTGTATTTTATGATACTGAAAAATACTTAAAAGAATACAGGAGCTCATTTTATCTTTTGTAGGACTTTTGTTTTAACAGGAAGCATGAGGGCTCAAAATAAGAAACTATATAAATTCTTGCCTTTACAGCACTCCAGATCACTGGCTCTAATATGTCACAGGCTTCTGAATAATCGTCAGAAGACAACATGAAAATGATTTGTTAGTGAACAGATGTTCACATGACAAAAGCATCAAAGAACAATCGTTTATTTCTTAATCTGTCTTCAGATTTTAAGAACAAGATGAAAAAGGTAATGCTTCTCACCTGCTAGAAGTGATTTTTTTCTAGAAAAAATACTGGCAATTTAATTTCACACAGCTCTATGTAAAAGAGTCTCAGACTTCTGTTGATTCTGTTGGGTGCTCTGAACCCTGTAAAAGGCGGCTGGGACCCTCTGTTGCTACCAGAAAGGTATCACATTTTCCTCTCCTCTTGAATAAATACAACACCTGTTCCAAGTACAGCCTGCAAAAATTTACTAAAAACCATTCTCATTCTACATTTGAATTTGTTTTGCTTTTTAATCAAAGTTATTTTATTTCACCAGCTATTATTTCGTTATACTATGTTGTCATTTTGGTATTCTTGATCTCCTGAGCAGAGACTCCACAAAAAAAAAAAAAAAAAAAAAGACCAGCTTAAAACCCTCTAACAATAAGTACAGTATGCTCTGTGTATAGACTAAATAAATGAAATAAACAGGGTTTTCCTGAGTTTCTAGTTTTGTGTACTGATAAGTTATGATAGAGCACTTAAAGGCATCAACATGCTTTACAAGTCATCTAAATAAAAAGGCAGTAAACAGAATTAGGTAAAACATGCTTGTTTCAAACTCTGAACTAAACAGAACATTGAAAGCTCCTTTCTCTTCCCCTCCATCCCAAAATAAAAGCGTGAGTGAGAAGGGATTTCATTACATTCTTAGAACTGTTATAAGCAAAGTCAAATCCAGCCACTCGCATTTAGCATGCAGGCTGTACACACTCCCAAGTACGTCACACTGAGAAAACACGCTTGCTGAGCTATCTGCCTTCCCAAGGCCTCCAACGCAACTGTCGCTAGGCCTAAATCAGGTAGGCTCTGTGTGCAGTGCTGCTGCAGATGAGCAGTCGTCCACCCCTTCTCCCCATTTCCCTTCGGATTTAAACTAGCAGATCATTCCAGCATCAGCTTTTTTCTTTACTTCCTCTAGCTGTAGCGTCTGTATTTAAAAAGACGAGGGAATCACAATTTGCTGTGCAAGATTTGGCCCTAATTTTTTTTCTTCTTTACTACACCAGCTACCCTGCAGCTTCTGCGCCATCGTCGGCCGTTGTTTTTTGTTCCTTGAATGCAACAGGACTTAGCCTGCCAGGCTGCATCACTGTTTTCGCAGCATTCCTCTAAGGGAAAAAAAAAAAAAAAAAAATCCCCTCTTTTGCTTGCTTCCTGCCAGGCTCTGTGAACATTCAGATTTCGCCACTCTCTCAACAGACAGACAAGTCCAATACTGCTTCAATATTCACACATTTCTCTCTCTTTCAACACCAATTCCTTACTCCCCTGTTTATTTTCATACAAAGCTATTAAATAAAAGTGCAATTAAGTGGTGGCCCAAGTACCTCAAGTGTTCTCTTATAGAGAACTTGATTTCTCTGCCAGGTTAATCCCGTTCTGACAACTACTTTAAGCCTTTTCCTTTATCTAATTCAGCATTTTTCTGCTCTTAGGATTCCTAATCTGCCTTGTAGCTTTGCAACATCCAGGTTCAGGACAAAAAAAAGTTTTGTCTCTATATAGCATGAACTTTCTCATCCAGGCAAGATGAACAACATTGAGATAAACCCCACATTTTCTAACAGCTTTACCCTGAATGACATTTTGGGTAAAGTACTTGATGCAACACAGTCTCATGAGACTGATACAAAACTACTAGGGAAACACAACAGCATGAACTAAGGTATAGATGAAGTCTCAAAATTCATCTTTACTAGGCCAAACAAGGGCTAACATTGTGGAAGTCAAACATATATCAGAATACTGCATTAAAAAACAAACAAACAAAAAACACAACCACCAAAACCCACCAAATTTAAAGAACACTAAGACATAGAGATAAGTGCAGAAATATACACTTTAACTGAATACTGGAGGCAAAAAAAAGTTTCATTGTACTTTTCTTAAAAAAAAAAGAAATACACACACACAAAAAATCAAAACCAACCCCCCCCAAAATCACCACAGTTTATTCCTTCCAGGGAACAGTCCACCCACAGCAATTCAAAAATAAAAGATTTCCCAGACAAACCAGAGTACATGCTATGTTTTGTGTTGGGTTGGTTTGTTTTTTTTTAAATAATGATTTAAACAGTGATTTAACTAGCTCATTGCAATGGAAACCCTGACAACACTTGATACATAAAACATTTATGACAGAGTCCTAAAGAACTCACTATTAGACAACAACCAACACAAAAAAGATGGACAAGTGAGACCAAGTTTATATATGCACCTTGGAAAGACCTGTTTTCTCTTCCCCATTACAGATTTGTTTTTCGATTTCGAAATTTGAGCAGCTGTTTCCCTCCTCTCTATTCTGCACAATATACCTGAACTAAATTACAAGGTTTATTTCAGTCCCTTGTCTTCCAAGAAAGACCTGCCCTAGAAGAAGGAAAAGCAAGAGGACATCACTCTCCACACCTTTTTCAGCCCCCCCTGCTGCAAGAAAACATATTTTATATACTAGAGATATTTAAAGTACCCAAAACAAACATGAGCATTTTTAAGAATTCTAAAACAAGAGGCATATAATGTCTCGGAAGTCACTCCTAGTGAATAATAGTCCCTATTGTCATTTTAACCTGTGCTAAATGGCATATGATTTTCAAATCATCTATTGGAGAAACATTAAGAATTTCAATTATTTCAGCCCTTTCTATTTTCTTTAGTTGCATTAACAAGCACATAGTATCTGGCACAGGTTCTGTGGGGAAGTGACTTGTATATCATTCTTTCATACACACTACAGGCTCCAGTCCTGAAAGAAGGCAGAATGCTAAGAAGCACTTTTTTTTCTTTTCAGTGAACAGACCAAAGGACCCCAGGATCAGCAGTAGCATGTGTTGCCAATTTCAGAACTAGTTCATTTGAACAGCCTCTGTCAAGTCACTTTAAGTGTTTCATCTTCCAAATACAAACACACAATAATGATACCTGATCTATAACAATGCAAGTATTCCTTTCTTGGCTTTGTATGTTTTTAGAAGCATCTGAATAAAGTTCACTAATACACAAAACAATGGTTTGTCCAGGTAGAGACAGAGAATCGAAGCAAGCTTCAGCTGCTTAGGTTACATGTGCTACAAAACCAAAACACGTTATTCAGACTTCTCATCCATGAACATCTAAAACTGCCGGTCTTACTTTTTCAAAATCTGCATAAAAGTTGTTATGCAAGCAGTCAAGTTAACAGTAATTTTTATGAATTAAACTTTTGCAGTTCTTAAGTTCCTGCTGCAGTCACACAGTACACTAGAGACTGTTCAAATTCCACAACAGATTAATACTAGCCTACCAAAAAATATTATTTTTTCCATAACTTGCGAAGCATCACAAGTATGCACCCACACAAGAGCACAAGCTGCTAAAAGCTTCTGAATATAATAGTATAAAATTATAATTCAAATTACCAAATGCACAAATAGCAAGGAAGTTGAAAGGGGGTTGATTCTCCCAACAATCATCTAAACCACCTAGACATCTGAAAATTTGTACAATCCGTACACACTGAGCAAAGCTGAAGCAAAGAATGCAATTCCTACAGCGGGTAAATTGTTACAGTCTGGATGTCACATCTGCATGTTCATACATGAAGCATTAGTCTTCTTGTCCTCCAGGCTAGAAGTCTTCTGGACAGAAGTCTGTTGCAGCTCTTCTTCCCTACCCCTCAGATAGGATAAGAAAGAACACATGTACTACTCTGTCAGTCTAATTATTTAATCCCCAATCAATACTTAGAGCAGAAAGGTAAATTCACATGTAAAAGCATAACAATCAAAAGAAGCATTACTTTCTAGCAATATTTCTTCTCTGAAAAGCATCTGTTCCCAGTTTCCTAAAAATTCAACTAGTTAATACAAACTCCCCCAAAAATCAAACTGAGATGTTCTAGTTAAACAAGGATTAAACCCATGAGAGTTAACACCTGCCCTGTGCCTGACAGTCAAACTGCCTTAAAAACTGATCATAATACCCTCATTGAGATCAATGCTGGGCGAGTGAGAAGTTTTGACTTTCAAACCAGAGTTTCAAATAAACACTATGAAAATCCTACTAAGATGACAAAAAGAGATAAGCAGTGGATTCTTGATATTTACTCAAAAATAAACTTACAGCTGGTCATAACAAAAACATGACAGACTTGGTTATAAAGGCAAGGTAGGGACTTCCACAAACTGGAAGAGGCAAGAACTGAAGAAAGAGGCAGGGAATGCCACTACCTACCGGAGGCGATATAATCATGGTACTAAGCTTATAAAGCACTGGCTGTTTAAGCTATCATTTTAAAAAAAAAAAAAAAGCCACCTCAAAAACAACACTAACATCTCTGAGGAACACACTCTTCTAAGCATTCATATAGAAGATTGCAATCTTAATGAAATGAAGCTTTTGGACATCCAACTTCAAAGCAAAAGAAAAGGGACACTGGAAATATACATCTTGCACAGCAAAAGGTTCATACACCACATTGCATCAAAACCAAAAGGAAGGTGAAGCCATTTGTACACCTCACACCACCTTAGAGCAAAATCCATGAGAGGACCTTCCCCTTCTTAAGAATATATTAAAAGACTGAAAATAAGAACACACTAAATAGTCAAAAAGCAGGGAAGTTACCATAACAAGGATCAGGGTTGAGCCTGCGAACATACTTTTAACTGATCTGGCAAAAAGGGAGGCTGCAGACATTATGATGCTTTCCATTATTCCAGATAGTTAAAATTAAAGCAAGCTTCAAAGAGTTATAGCGGATCTGATAACACCGAATGATTGATTTTCATTTGTCATTTTATTGTCCTGTGTCGACAAGTGTAAAGTAACATACTCAGAGGAAAAAATAACCCTAGCTATAAATACACAACGATGAGTCTAAACTAGGCATTACTACTTACGAAAAAGATTTTGAGATTATTGCAAGCAAACAGTTCAACTCCCAGCAGCAAGGAGTCAGAGAAAAATCTCAGAAGGTATTAGAAACAGAACAGAGAACAAACAGGGAACATTCTGCTGTGATGCACGCTGCACGTAATTCTGGCTGCTCCATCTCAAAAAGAGAAGAGCTAGAAATGGTACGGAGAGGAATGAGAACTAGGGAGCATGTTTAAAACAAATGAAACTATTATTCTCGCATCAACCCATCACGCACACAGCAAATGCAGTTAAACTGCATGGAACTTGCTGCTGTGGAACACTATGGAAGCCACGGCTATAAATGAGTTCAAAAAGGCAGCAAATTCACCTATAAATAGTTTGATGTTGCTATTCACAGTGCAATAGCCCAAATGTGGCTTCCATCTCAGGCAGCAGCTAAACAAGAGTCTGTCAGAAATTTACTGTTAATATTTCAGCAGCTGACAGAATTCACCCATTTCCTACGCCATTCAGTCAGCTGCTGCTGCTGGCCACTGATAAAGGCAAGATGCTGGATTAGATGGACATTTGGTCCAGCACAGTATGTTAGTTCTTACATTTAATCACATTGAGCAGCCATACCGGTATATGTCTCGGGTTGTTTTGGAGGTTGGTTCTTCTGGTAAACAAACCAGGCTATGATTCAAGCATGTAAGGTTAAAAGCAGAAATTGAAACTTCTGAAGCAGAAATCAAACTGGTTTATGCTTATTGTGTATAATGCAACACTGAAATAAAGACATGATCAAATACTCGAGGGTGTGCGTTTTTTTTGTTTTTACATAACCCATCAGACTGCTGAAAAATTCTCCTATTAAGCCCCTCACTAATCAGGATGTCAACCCAAGGAGATTCAGGCAGTTAGTCTCTCCTAACTGAGAAAGACCCAGAAAGTTGGAAAGCAGCACTAAACATAAGCCATGGATGTTTGCTGGAAAAACTGCCAAGACTCATTTAAGATTGGCAACAATTTGGCTTCCTCCCAGCTGACCAGAGGAAAGATCTCCTGAACCAATGGATTCAAAGGGAACATGTAGATGAATGTCTGACTCCTCTCCAAGAAAACTGAACTTGCCAAAGTCATCAGGTCCTGTCTGACCCTGGAGCAGTACTGGATGCTCTCCTTTTTAATAAGGAAGTCTAGCTGAAGAAGTACTACTGTGCAGAAAATGCATAACCTCAAGCTGAGGCCCAGGACAAACATCGAACAGAATTCTGCTAGGAAGTACTGCTAATCCTGCTAGAAAGCACTGCCTAAACAATTTGGTGAATGTCTGCTTTCTCATCACTGTCAGATTCCTTCTCTTCTGACAGATGAGCTTTTGGAGATAGCCAAGCTGAAAGCCATGTAGGATAAACAAGCAGGTCTCAATCTGTGAGAAACACAGAAGTTTCATTTTCTAGAGCCCCAATTACAACGGGTCTGGAAAACAAGTGTCCGGTATACACCACCTTTCAGTATTGCTGTAGGCAGTAAGATGAAGATGGATGTACCCAATAAGCTTATCATAAGCAAGTATCAGGGATAAAAATGCATAAAAAAAGAGCAAAAGCTTTGTGATCAGTTTCCTGAAGATGCAGACATTGTCTCAATAAAATTATGGCTCAGCTACACTGACAAGAAAGCTGACCACGATCCCGTTTACATGAGGAATCTCTTAAGTCACAAAAAGCCAACAAAATAAGAATTCCAGGCTGCGCTACATTTTATTTTCATTTCACATAGTGAGTAGTATCATTTTGTTATTTAAATATCCTTCTGCTTACAGAATCACACAGGTTGGTTTGGGGTTCTTTCGTTTTGTTTGGGGGGGAGGGTGTTATCTAGGCCAGTAATAGCATTGAAATTGGTCCTGCTGAAAGAAAACAGCAACGTAATGCCCTTGTCATCCTAAAGATCATTTGTGCAAACTACACCAGCAACAAATAGCACTACAAACTAACAATTCAAAGAAATTGGCACTCTTATTTGTAGTTGGGAGCTTCAGATTTACTAGATGTTTTCTCACTCCATGCTGTCATAGCCTGAATGTTTCAGGTTGAATTTGCTGGTATCCCCGAGAGAACTGCAGGAAGATTTAATCACAGCGTATGTGTGTGTACCAAGTTTATTCATGCTTCAGTGCTTCTGCTGATCATCCATGGGGCAACATTTGTCTTCTCCATCCCACCAGTAAAGCCCCTCACAGATGCATAATTTGTCTTCCAGATACATAACTTGGAAAGTTTTCTTCTGAAGTGCCCCATCTCTCACTGAGAGCAAATTCTAGTACCCAGCAAGGTATAAAAGAGCTCCAAGCAATACCAAGAAACCTCTCAAATCTCATTCACGTTTTTTGCTCACAACAAAAAACAAATGTTTATCCTCTTGCTCTCCTAAGTTCAAGGGGAGTTTCTGCTCTCCTCCATATATGCTGATACTTCTTCAACTATTACAAAGGAAAACTGAGTTGATTCCGATATATTCCAAAATACAGGCAATGATTTTGATGCATCATCTTCTCTTCTCACACAATAGGCTGCATGGAGACAGAAGAAGAACTGGACAACTGTATGGATGTCTCCAGATTTACACCCATTTGCCTGCAACTCCAAGCCATTGGTCTTAGTGATTATGCAGGCTGATCTTTCCGGTGTAATACAGTTCTCACATTGGTTTCTTCACATTTCCATGACACTTGCATGCAAAGCATAACTGCTTCCTTTGGCAACATGGAGAACAAGAATTGAAAGTCTTCTCTCTGAAAAACGCAGTGCCAGCCAACACTACCTCTTTGGATCTCAGGCCTTTAACGCCAAGGCAATATACCTGAGAATTATTTTAGAAACATCATTTCATTAAGCAGTGGTGATGTAAGTGGGACTAACTGCACATGAACAGGAGAAGCATGCCAATCACTAAATTGTTAACACAAGAAGATACTCCAGGAAGTTTCATTACACCCATGTATAAATCAAGAGATCACCAAAACCAGAATTCTACTTTACAGAAGTCACATCATAGAGTATGAGAAACGGTAGTTACTGAAGTTGCCTTGTATTTGGCCTTGAAGTTGTCCCACAGTTACGGAGTTGAGATGTCACAACGTAAAAACACTTCAGTAAAGAGATTGTACTAAACCAGCTTACTGCCAAAAGTCAACCCCAGGCTTACGCAGAACCAGAGTCTCAAAACATAAAAAACTCTAATGAAACATTAAAGGGGCATATGCCAAAGTTCCTGAGCTCCACAAATATTCTAAGACACCAGCAGACACCACAAACAGTGCCATTAAGGGTTGTAACTGGAGATATTCCAGAACAAGAGACATGCATTTAAAAGATCGTGATTCAATGTCCCACCAGAGCCCAAGAGCCTAATGCCATTGGTAGTCAGAATCAATCACGTGGAGTTTTAAGTAAAACTCACACCTTTAAGTGAGCAGCGAGGCATATAACAAAGAGGGAGCCATACCTTTCATGTTTGCATTGGAATATAGCGTCCTTATTAAGGAGCACTAAAAGAGTTAGGGGAAGCAACGCTGGACCAAACCAAACTGGGACAGATGCAGAAGTTTGGGTATTGCTGACACTGCTGATTTTCCACTCGAAAAAGGGGTTTGTCCAAATTAACAGAACAAGATATCTGTCCCTGAACAGTACTCACGTGGGAGGACTGGAGAATTCTGCTCACATAAGCTGCACACAGAATAGTTTTAACAAGTGGTTAAGACTTCAGCACTGACGACACTAGTTACTCAGAGTTACTTTTGCTGTGCATTGAACCATCCCACGCAACCAGCTACGTTAAGTCCTTTGTACCAGACTCGGAAAGTACAACACAGAAACAGTGATATTATGCAGTAAAGTTACTGGAACCTCATTCACACACTGGTCATAGACAAAGTACATTCTGGAGATATTTCAATTTGGTAAATGTAAGCACTAACCTTAACTCTGACCCTCTGAATACATTTAGGATGAGTGCCCATGTAACAGTATCTGTAAAAACATAGTCATGCCTACAAGGCAATATGCAATTTCTTGTATTAATTATAGTATAATGCAAGGGAGCTAGAAAGGTGGACAAAAAAAATTTCAACAGCAACCATCACCACCACCATTTTTCTTCTCTATTTTTTCAAGTTCTGCAGAACTTAACTCAGGACTGTTTCTTGGCACCAGTGATTACCTATGCAACTCACCTTTCACTGGATTTCAAATTCACATTTATTAATCATTATCTCCCCTACGCATCAAAAAGTCTCCCATCCCCATTCAAACTTCTACTTTTCCTTCAACCCAAGATAATCTAAAAAAAAATACATTCAAAACTTCAAAAACAAAGTACCCTATTTATTTTGTACAACCAGTTTTACAAGAATCTCACCTCCTTTGGGACAAGTACTACTTATTTGTACACCACCCATACTTAATCAGTAAATAATTTTTAAGCTCCTTTCTGTTTACAACGTAGCAACATTCAAGACTGGAAGGAAGCAGGCAGTTCACTGGATTAAACACACCAGTGAGGGCCTTCGTTCCTATCTTAAGGTCTTCAATAAATTTACTGCAATGCAGAATAAATCAATTTCTCCCTGCCTCAGTTTCTAATCCAAAACATGGGAATAATACTACTTACCAGACTGACCTGTTATCTTTCAAGTGGAGCAGATTCTCAAATAATAACAGGCACACCTATACTCAAGTGAATAAACTATGCTGATTCACAACAGCAGATTGCCTGGGCCAAATTCCATGCAGTATTAACAAGTCAACAGGAAGCACTCCAAAATTATTACACTGATGTGCTCTGATCTTCCTTCCCCTACATTCCAGTCAGCTGGCACTCTTGCTGCTCCCTGTAAATATACAGGCATAGGTATCAACCTCAAATTCTGTCTTCCCTTCCCCTTTTAATATTCTCCCTCCTTACCCCTTAAAAGCCTTTTTTTTTTTTTCTTCTTCTCCTCAAAAGCACACAAATGGGAACTGTAGCATCTGGAGAATGGTATTTGTAGTCACACTCAGTGTGGGAGTACTGATGGTAGTCACTAATCTGAAAGGAAGAATTCAAGTAACCATACACTTAATAGAAGTTCCTTTCTTCTCAAAACCATGATCATTCGATATAAGTTAAAAGATTTACACGCTATATCACATAAACATAACACTGAATCACTGTGCCAATCTAACATGGAATCACATAAGCATACAACTAGTGTTTAATGGAAAAAAAGCTGAGTGCAAGACTGCTGTACAATGAAAGTAGACTTCAGCTACATGAAAAACAAAGTGTCCAAACCATTTTTACTCACACTGATTGCCATGGATTTTTAACTGATTGTTTACTTAAAATAGGAAGACTAAACTGAAGACTTGTCCATTTGTAGTGGCTACTATAAGCAACTGAAAGGCAATATCATTTTCAACTTTCACAACGCTGACAGAGAGTGAAAGGGTATCATGGAGCATGGTATGATTACGCTTTCCAAACAAAAGGATTGGCAGTTTGAAGGAGGATGGTGGTGGCACTCAATTTTCCCCACTCTCTCTCAGATTATTTTTATTCCCAAGGAGCCAGGACCTATCCCCAGGGTGCTTCACTCAGAGAAGGCAGTAACGCGCTGCTGAGGTACACTCCTCTTTCACATCCCCTCACACCAACATCACCACATCCTTCACCTGCTTTCCCGGGACCTACTGATTCCACACACACAACAGCCCCACTCCAACATTGTCCTAGGCGATGGAGACAGCCACCACGTGGCAAGAAGGCTTACCATAACAGCACAGACTAAGTTGAGACAAAATGGTGCGGGGCACTAAACTAGAATTGCATATGCCACAATAGTATCAAGACCAACACTCGCAATAATATGTTTACAATCACAGCACTACCGTGGTATCAGTGTAGTGCCTATCATTACGGTAACTTCTTTGTAAAGTTACTATTTAAACAAATTCTGTTATCTAAAAATTAATGTCTAGATTTTTTAATGGTCCTATTGCTGTGCTAGAAAAGATGTTTAAACACATCTCTCCACACACAGAGAAATTCTCATGCACTCCTCTCATTACATCATCCTTACATATTCCTCTCTTGCTGTTTCAAGGATGGCTTTTTTTTTCCTTTTAAAATGCCTTTGAGAAAAATCCCAGCTCCTCTCAATTTAGACTGTGGTTATTACACAGTAGATGGGAAAAAAGCCATATGAGGACCAGAAACATACATGAAAGTTTACTGCCTGATTTTAAGTCCCTTCTAATACAACTTCTGATCCCCAAGAAGCCCATATGAGTCTTACTGCCTACTGGACTACCGAAGATCACAGCATGGAAAGCAATGTAGAGAAAACAAAATCTAATCATAACTCAATGGAGGTTTCATAGCTGAAGGCTCAAAATGTATCCTGCGTATGTGGGAAAACGGCAAAAATTATGGAAAAAAATATGCAGATAGTATTTACCACCTTTCCCATATTACACAAGAGTTTCTGAAGGAGCTGCAGGGGTTTCTGATATACCTGAGAGAAAAATATAAGCATGTCTCATATATAGTACTTTCTACATACAACAAACAGGGATTTAACAGATACCTGTCCCCTTCCTTAGTTTAAGTTTTAAAAAGCCTTAGAGTAAGTCAGCTTGTATACATGATGATGAAATCATCCATTATATTAACAATATAATTGGCACAAGGAAAAATCAGCATTTTTGTACAAAAACAATCATGGGCAGAGAAGGGTAGATTAGGTTAGAAAAGGGAAACCAGAAAGTAGGTTTTGAGAATCGTACATGTTTATCTTACATCAGGAAGAAGCAAACCTAAGATCAGTATTTTCGATCCTGCAATTTTGTAGCAGTGACAATGTCAGTGCAAAACAACAACTTGAGGTACTAGTATTCTCACACAGTCACAGACCTGTGATGAACTAGTCAACTCTACAGCTGAGAAGATACTGTTACTACAGCAAGGAACTAGCCTGGAGCATGCATTTAACAGGCCAACAACATCAGGTTTTGACTGACTGCTAAAACTGCAGCTCATCATCACAGGAAAAACCATTTGATTAAATTAAACACTGCACAATCTATTAGAGTTCTGCATCAACAGCCAGGCATCCAAATATAATTCCTGCAAGAAGTAAGGTGGGAGAAGACACTGCAAGTTTTAAGAGAAGAAGAAGTTGCCATACAGGATGAGAATTACGTGAAAGGGGGAGATTTTCACATTTACTTTAGAGCATGAAATTCAAAGGCAAAGTAGAACTGGTGGAATATACCAAAATGCAGGTGGGAAATGGAAACTAAGTCTCTGATTCTGAAACAAGTTTCACGGTGACAAATCCATGATTTCAGCAGGATTCTCTGAGAATGCAAAAGAAGGGGCATAGTATGGTGGGATTCCTCCTTGGAGAAGAATTGCAGTTGATTCAAGGACAGGTACCTGGTGTTCAGAAACAGTGCAAACCCTGCTAGTGCTTCCCAATTTATTCCTGACCAGAATGTACTCTCTGAAAGGGTAATAAGGGAAGCTCAGGTAGCCACATCCTTTCCGTTTGGGGTCACTGACAAGAGCATCCTTAATACAGCAAATTCATACTACACACAACAATAGATTTACATGAAAGATGCTTATCAGGGACAATTACTGCAAGCTAAGCAGCAGTGAAACAGTAAGGTATCTGGAGCTCCAGATAGATGCAAATTAGTAAAAAGCTTCATTATTAGTAATATAGGCCACTGTAGTCATTTTATAAAAGTTATGAAAAAGGTTTATTAGTTGGGGGGGGGGGGGCGCCTGTTTTTTTGTTGAAATTTTGTTTTTTAATCCATCACAAGTCAGGTTATTCACATTTCAGACTGAACATCTCAATTGGGACAGTTCTGTCACGCTGGCAAGAAGGAAGAGACAGACAAAAAGTATTCCTTGGATACTCAAGGACTAATTTCTGGCTTTCATGTAAAATTTTGTCATGTTAGCAAATTAAGCAAAAGCCCTGAATAAATACATTCCAAGTTCTTACAAAGCGTTACAGGAGCTCAATATTATCCACTTTTTAAAGGAACAGCAAAGACACTATTGAGACGAAGTACCTGGTGCAAGATCCCCCAAAGGCCAGCAGCAGCATCTTAAACAGACGCCAGATTCTTCAAACTTTGTCAAGTGCTTCAGTCCTGCAAAATCCCCTTAAAACTACCTTTTTGGAGGGAAAAGAATGAAATCTTGGTACTCTCAATTCAACTGGGAAGCTTCCCATCGACTTGAGCAGGGCCAGGATTTCCTCCCAGATGAGGACACATTTGCTCTTACGAGATAAGAAGTACTTACAGAAGAGTTTTCTTTATAACTATGCATCAAACCCTTTTGTATATCCCTATTACCCACGTTCCTTATCTAGAATACCCTGATACAGCAGCTTACAAAGGGCACTGTCGCAGCCTCTCTACAGAGGGTAAAACGTCCTTGAAGGACGAGATACATCATCGTTCCACTAGGTATAGATTATCTTGGTTTCTTCTCCTGCCTGTTGTGTAGGCCCAATCAGCCAATGAAAGGGAATTTCATCCTTGCACAGCAACAATGACAGCCTTTCTAATCATGTCAATATACTAATAGTAACTATTTCAGCTAACCATGTGTCCTGTCAGCAATTTGCTCCACGTGGGCTGCAAAGGGGCTGGGAACACTTAAAGCAAACTGTATTACTAACTGTTTACAAACTCTATTACAGTTACAGCATACGTAAGGTTTATAGATGAATCTCTGTATAGATTCACCTTTTTGTATCAGTTTTAAACAAGTGTCAGCAATGTACCATGTGTCCAATGCATCACTGCTGACAAAACACATTCCCTGCCTCAAAGAAGCTATTACCACCTAAATATCTGTCACATTTATAATCGTACAGGTGAAGGAGAGAGCAACTTTTTGTTGGTTTTTTTTTTTTTTGCACAACTATAAAGCAAATATGAACTCTAAATTTATATTGAATGGAATTTCTGAACACTTACTAAAAGAAGAATTTTGCCACACAGACCTAGATATAAGCTAATTATGGTGAATTCAACGAAGCTACTTTCCAACATTAGAAGTCTGGAGGTCTTGATCCTACTACTGATATAGGTTCTGATTTTAAGCATTCAGATATTCTCTCCGGCTTCTGCGGGACTTGAAGTAAAACACATGCGACTTTTTGCAAGACTGGAGCTCTTTTTCTCCAAAAAACATCAAAAAGGTTTATTTCATATTGTTTGACACTTGAATATAAACCTTTTTTTATTATTATCTCACACAAACTGAAGAACAAAGAAATTGATTGGGATCAGTTAAAGTTCAGTGTTTACTCACTTAAAAATTAAGACAACCAAAATATGGTACATGAGACCACAGCGAATACTAAACTTGTTACTGGCCTAACAACGGAAATCAAATTAATGTCCATGTTAACTTTAGCAAATCCCACTGAACATTATTAGTTAACGTCTTACGTGAAAATACACAATTCTTATGGATATAAAAAAATAAGCGTTCTGAAAGTTGCTATTCCTCTACCCCTACTCCAGAAACACTTCACCTTCTTTGATGCGAGTTCAAGCGTAGTGGTCAGGGCTCAAACACACCGGACAAAAACCGCCAGATGCGCTCTGCTTCTGGTCGCACCTGCCAATACCTGAGTTTGAGACCCTGCGTCTCCCTGGTAACCAGCGATGACGTCACTAACCCCCAGAGCAGGAACACACACCAGCTCCCCTGCTCTGCTGCATAAGGTGGCTACATCATCGCTCAACCTCAAGAAACAGAGCAGAGAAGTGAGATCTCGGCAGGTAAAGAGCTGTTCAAATCCCCTTTCGCTTTGACAGAAACCCACAGCGGCGGTTGGGCGGCAGTTTGAAAGGAGAACATGGCAGCCACGTTGCCAGTAATGGAAGCCTCCTTCTGTTGAATGTTTCCATCCACAACGTTGCCTTTAAAGATTAAAAGTTTCCAGAATATCAAACAGGATACTTGCAAGATGAAGCAAGGTATTAGTGCAATTTAATAATATATTCTTTATACAAAAACACACAGGCAGTTGGTAGACTTCTTTCATCAACTGCTTTTCCCTAAACATACTACCCAACTATAAACTGTCTTCGACTTGTAAATAAAAATACGTGCTGCTGCACAGTAATAGTGGCGCTGGTTTAAGCTGACCAACTAAGAACTGCATAAGGTATTGACGACTCAGTTTCTAGAACACTATAGCATCTTTCACTTGTTACCCCGAATTTCCAACTTCTGCTCATGAAAACTACAGGTCCCAAGATGCATTAGTATAGGGCATTGCAAGGAGGCTATGCCGATAAAAACACAGCACTGCACACTGGGGCCTGTAGTTTCCACGAGTCACAGTCTCACTGAAGATGAGACCAGATGTAGGCCATATTGCACACTTCCACAGGCCAGCAAACAACATACACGTACCATACAGGGAGACCGCTGCTAGTAATCATCTGGTAAGCTGGATCAATATCCAGTTCTCATACATCAAAGTTAAGAGGACAAAGATTTCAGTAAAAATACACATCAGTTAACTAATAATTCCCAAAGAATAATCAGCAGTTTAGCTACTTTCAAATATGCAGAATGGGCCATAGCTTTTTAACATCTTTATACTAAAATGCAGTAAATTTTTTTTCCCCCAAGACTCCTACATTTACTAACATTAAAGAGTGCTCTTCTGAATATCCATAGGAAAAGTATGTTTGGTGAGGGGCACATTCTCCCTGTCCAGAATTTAGTAATCTGGAAACAAATTACTCTCTTCCTCCATTTCTACAACATACTGAAGCAGGAGCTTGCCCCTCTTCCAAAAAGGAAGCAGAGCTTAGCTGAAAATTAAATAGCTGTATCTCAGCGTAGGCCTCAGAGAAGAATATGCTGTACTTCAGTTCAGTAAAGGGAAGGGCAGCTCCCCCTACCAGTCTGTTCTAAGAAGGTTTTAAAATCGAGGAAGGAAACAACCAGGGATCAAAATTAATAAGTCCTTCTTTCTTTTCCCTTCCTTTTCCCCTGAGCTCTGGATTATTATTATTAAAAAACAATAATATGCATATATAATTCCATCTAAGTACTTATATGCTTCACTAGTCTTTGTAGAACAAGACAGTCTTTGCAGCATTTCCAGCCTAGCAGGCAGCACCCACAAAAACACGCAAAAGAAAAAGGACCAAGACTCTGACCCAAGAGAAAAAGACAGCGTCCCGTTGCAACAGAAAGACAAACAGTGACGCTTCAGTCACCCGAAAGACATCCTGATGCACTTCCCTATAGAGGCAAGAGGCCTCAGGAGCATCTAAAGGTTTTGTCAATACAGCAATACTGTCCATAGGCCAAAGACAGCTGTTGCCATAGTTACTATCAGCCAGCTTATCAGAAAATAATTATTGCGATTACTCAGAAGTTTTGTTAAAACAATTTAAAGCTTCAATAGGATACCACTTGATCTCTTCAATTAACTGTTTGCAACTACGCTGCCTTTGGGATCCACATAGTTAACGACGCTTGGATCTGCAGGGTTGGAGGGGAACAAGGGAAGGAATCAATGTTCCTTCTCCCTTTCAAGTACTGACAGCTTGTATTTCACAGGCAGAAACAACGAAACCGAACCGATCGTAAGCTCAGCTGCTCTGCTAGAGTTCTCCTCTCGCAGGCCTGGAGACCAAGTCCAAGCGTAGGCCATCTTACAGTCACAGGCTCAAATCTGCCCTCGTTTGTTTTAACCATTCACATATCTGTACTCCCATTCAAGAAACACACCGGCTACATTTTCAAAACATATTTCTAATTACACATGCAACGGTCGAGTCCCTCACTTGAGGCGCGCAACACAGTTTCTGTAGCAAGTGAACTTGCTAACATTCCCTTTTGTCCTACAAGCGCAGTACTGTCAGGTGGAAGGGCAGAATCCGGAAAACACACATTTTAAGAAATCAGACATTCAAGAAAAAACATAGAAGCTGTGTGAACATGGCCTACGACAGAGCTCACATTAAGCAGAGCCTCACTCCTTATGTACTATCTATAAATGCATTCCCACCAGTAACAACAAACATTAGTCAGGGCTGAGGGGGTAGTGGTATGGGGGGGGGAGGGGGGGGGCAGTGTCTGGTGTGGGTTTTTAAAAGCATGCTTAAGCATACAATCTCTAATCAAAGAGTCAGTGTTTGCAATGACAGCAAACAAGAAATCTCAGGTAAGAGGGAATGAATAATAGGTGAAACCATCTAGGCAAAGAGCTTTTAAGGCACAGGGTACTTGATAATTCCAACAGAGATACTAAAATGACGTAAACAGTAAAACAGAAAATAAATGCTACAGAGAAGCCTATCCCAAGTAGCGCATTCTTTCCCTAAAAGCCTGGGATGATCAAAGTATTAAAACAAAAGATTCCGTGGTAAAGTTTGGGCTTTGTTAGGGCAGTAGGTATGGCAATCCTCTCAGACTGAAGGAAGGGACCTTTCAGAACTTCCTACAGCTTTAAAAATTATTTTAAGGACAGGTGATTCTAATTGTAAAGTCTGATTGTCACGTGAGTGCACCCTTCCTCAGCACTAAGTACATTTTTAAAAACTCTTTTGATTTTTGTGCATTTTATAGCCATTCTATATCCATACTCGGCACTTTGCTTTTGTGAGGGTTTAGAACCATAGAATCATCTATGTTAGAAGAGACCTTTAAGATCATCAAGTCCAACTGTTAACCTAGCACTGCCAAGTCCACCACCAAACCATGTCCCTAAGCACCACATCTACACGTCTTTTAAAGACCTCCAGGGATGGTGACTCCACCACTTCCCTGGGCAGCCTGTTCCAATGCCCAATAACCCTTTCGGTGAAGAAATGTTTCCTGATATCCAATCTAAACCTCCTCCAGCGCAATGTGAGGCCATTTTCTCTTGTCCTACCACTTGTTACTTGGGAGAAGAGATTGACACCCACCTCACTACAACCTCCTTTCAGGGAGTTGTAGAGAGCAATAAGGTCTCCCCGAGCCTCCTTTTCTCCAGACTAAACAACCCCAGTTCCCTCAGCCGCTCCTCACAGGACTTGTGCTCTAGACCCTTCACCAGCTTCGTTGCCCTTCTCTGGACACGCTCCAGCACCTCAATGTCTTTCTTGTAGCAAGGCGCCCAAAACGGAACGCAGTCTTAGAGGTGCGGCCTCACCAGTGCCAGGTACAGGGGGACGATCACTTCCCTAGTCCTGCTGGCCACACTACTTCTGATACAAGCCAGGATGCCGTTGGCCTTCTTGGCCACCTATTTTGACATAACAAAAGCAGAGTTAAACAAACTTAAAATCATACTTTACCAATTTTAATCCAGTGAGGAACTTGGTAAGGTGCAGGAACCATAAATTATTTAAGACTTATAAAAGAAACACAGGGGCTTTTTTTTTAAATGAGATTGTATTTGCAGTAAGAAAAAAAAAAAAGGAAAATAAGAAAATACGAAGTTCCTCCTCCCTCAAATGTAAATAAACTTCTTTTTTACCTGCATAATGCATATCTCTACCACCAGCACAAGCCAGACACTGGCTTTGTGCTGTACTGAACATGAAATATTAATGTAAGATACCTATAAAAACTATCCTTCAGTTCACCCTCTATTTACAGGGTACAGAAGTAAATATCTTGCCCCTTGCATTCGGCAGACATCTCGAAACCCTTCTGCGCACTGCCCCACCTTTCCAGTATATGGTTTGTTCCTAAATAACCTTTGTGCAGTTAAAATACATCAGAAACAGGATGTGAGCTGCTTTCTGGCACAGAGTAATTGAACAAGGGCAATTCACGAATGTACAGGAGCCAGGCCTTTTGTGGAGTCTTACACTTCTAGTCTACAGCTACGCATGTGACCGCACAGTTGTGAGCATAAAGGGTGAAGGGGACAGTAAAGAAATACCATTAGAAGCTTAATAATAGGTTTTTAGCGCTGCCCCTTCTACACAAGGAGTCTCTCCTGAAGGCTGGTCTGCTTTACAGCTCACATGACTGTGCAATGGCCCTCCGAAAAGCAAAGCCCTATCACACTATTAAGCTCTTTCTGGAAGATTTTAAACGAGCAAAACCAACAACAACAAACACAAAACAATAGTAAAAGGTTAAGTCACCAACATGTGTTTCTCACATGATGTTCATCTTGAGTTTCTGGTACCCGCGCAAAATGCCCGTAACACATGAAATAAGATAGTCCACCAACATTCTTACAAACTGCTATTGAAATGGAAGAGAAATCTCTGTTATAAACAAATTCCAGTAGTATCAATTCATTTGACCGAATAAAGTTCTTCAGGGCTCTGAGAATAAGTATAAAGGAACTGAACAGCTACAATGAGTTCATATGCAATTATGACCGTTACAAACAAACTGCATGAACAACCCAAGTGATAGCTGGGCTCACTATTAAAGCTTTCCAACTGCACACAGAATTTCACAACTTTCTAAGGCACCATTAAAACATGTTTTATTTTCCTAAAAGAAAACAAACAAACAAACAAAAACACCACAAAAACACATGAAAATTATCTCCTTGTACACATCCAGTCCAAGGATTTTTATTTTTTTTTTAAAATTATAATTTCTACAGTGATGTTTAACAGACACACACAAAACCTCACCTTTAAAAAAAAGAAGTAAAGTTGGAGTAAGAGCTATTTTGGCCCAATGCTTGAAACACAGCTGAAGCTGAATGGCCTAGGGTGAAGAGAGATCTTTACAAAACCTAAACTGAAAGCAGATATCTTACTGTTGAAGCTGGAAAACACAACAGCATTTTTCCCTGAGCAGCATAAGTTTCAGTTTCCTACTTTTGCTTTAAGTTCTTTGAAGGAAAGTTTTTTATTTTCATTCCTTAAAGGAAGAAAACCACTTTCAAATGCCTTCTTCCGCCTCACAACAAATCCAGTTCAGGATGCACATAGAGAAGAGCAAAGATCAAAGCTTTCAAGTAGAAATCTTATGATGACTAATGGTAAAGTAATTATCAATAACAAAATATTCCTTAACGTGACATTTTGAATTATACATCATGTTAGCTTTGTTAGTTAACTGAAAAATCACTGAAACCCATAATGGGATCCGCTCCAAGTTTCTTGTCACTCAGGTCAGTAAAGATAAAAACTGGGGGTATGACATAGTTGACATCCAGCTGGTGGTAAGCACTCGGTGAGCAAGCACCTACCTTCTGCTGGACAACCGGTCTCTTAAGACCTTGAAGTGATACTCTATGCATGCTACTAAGCAACATGAAATCAATGGATAAAGAGGTTGCTTCATACTCCCTCTGCATCAGCTCAAACTTCTAGCTGATGTAACTATCATAAAATAATCCAATTTCTCTACCACAGTAATGTTGAAAGGTTTAAAAACATGCGAGAAAGCACTTCATCTATTTTTTCTAAATACAGTTTTAAAGTTTCATTTACTGAGCTACAGAATTCCTTTCTAGAAAATAATAATAAAAAATGCCCCTAAAGAAACAGTTTCATTCAGCTATCGTGAAACATGCCCAGATATAAATAAAATTCCCAAAGCCTGTGATCTTTCTACTACAGTGTGGTAATTAACTTCTCCAACTAATATGGGTAGTTATGCGCATTTTTTTGTTTCTTTCTTTCTTTCAAGATCCTGTTCTTACTAGTAATTTAATGTCACTATTTAAATATAAACTATAAAGTTATATTATACACAGTCACTAACAAGCTTAATATAAAAGTTTTAGCATTACATGTTAACTGGGTAGAAGTCATGAATTTTAGATTTCTAGGGTTGGTTGGTTGTTTTTGGTTTTGTTTTGTTTTTTCCCAAGGCTTTGAAAAGCATGTTATTTTCTTCACAAATTAAGCCCCAAAATAAGCTGCTCTGCATCAAAGTTAAACATTCCCCCGCTACATAGCGTATCCAGGCTCACCAGCTAGCTCCGGGCAAGCACAGGAAAGCCAGAGGAAGCTGACTTACAAAACTGAAACTAAGCAGGTGTCTTCATTGTTAGAAGTGAGCACAATGAAGGGGGAAAAAAAAAAGTAAACAGCCAAAATCGTTTTTATTTCTGATACCTGAAAATCTACAGTTAAGTAAAAAATACATATCTATCTATCTATCTCTACGGGTGTACAGGAGTATCTGTCCTTTAACCTGATAACAAGCGACAGCATATCTAGTTAAGAAAACTTCACTGGCCCAAATGAGCCTACCCCTTACTAGAGCCCTGCCATTATTGAGCGCACATCCCCACCTGATTTTTCCACACTCAGACCTACCGTACATCACAGTACACAACTTTCTCGCGACACGCAAGTTATTACCCCCAGTGGGACCTTTTTACATGCAGTCTCCACAGCGAACAAAAGTTCATTGTCAAGCTCAGCGCTTGGGCCCAAACAAACATGCAGGGGGTAGGAGGGGGAGAAAGAGGGGAAGTGCGCCTATCCACAATTATAAGATTTGCAGGCAATCACCGTTACTTACAATTAAAAAGTGGGAACAGGTGTAGCAGATATCAACTTTGATAGCTGAACAAAGATATTACAGCACGTGACTGAAATGTGATGACATTTGTTCACCAATCGAAAACAAAAGCCACTCTCCAATGGCACTCTTTCCTCCACCCCAAGAATTAGGAACTTGGAAATCTCTCCATATTGAAACACATCTGTTCATAGCCTCATTTTTTGACACTTGAGAAGAAGTTGAATGAAGAGCTCCATGCATTAATCCAATACGAATTCACCTAAAAACCTCGGCATACAATCCCGCCAGCACCCAACAAACTGCAGAGGTGGTTGGGGGAAAAGCTCTACAGACAGCGAAGCTCGGAATAATAGAAAAGAAAAAACAAAACACACCACCACACAAAAAAAAAAAGAAAAAAATCTGCAGAAAGGCAAGTGAAGAAAGGAGCATGCACAAGAGGACTATACCAAATGGCAGAGTCCCACATAGAGCCCCACTCCACCTACACAGACGCAGGAGGGAGGGAAAAAATAAAAATAAAGAAGTAGCCGTCCCCAATGCCGGCAGCCGTGCCGGAGCCGGAGTGGGAAACCCCGGCGGCGCCCCGGCCCCGAGCTCCGTACCTGTGTGGGAAGGGCAGCCCCAGGGCGAGGGGGCAGGCCCGGCTCCAGAATAACAAGTTGCAGAAGAAACGGAATTTTCCCGGCGCTGCCCGGGCCACAAAGACGAATGAAAGGAAGGAAAAAAAAAAAAAAAAAAAAAAAAAAAAGAATACCCGCAGCAGCGGCTTTACTACGAATTATCCATCACCGAAAGCGGCATCATTTCCCAGATAATAATAAAACTTCCCCGACAGCATCGCGGCGAAGGACCCGACCGAGAGAAAAGGGCCTGGAAATAATCATCCTGAAGGAAACCGGAGGGGAGGGGATAAGCCTCCCTCCCCCACCCCATCCCCAGTGCAATGTGTCATCTCCTTCCCCTGCTCCTCCCCCAACCCCAATGTGTCACCTCCTCCTTTTACCCCAAGTGTCACCCTCCTCCACCTCTCCCGCTCCCGCTCGCAAACTTCTGCCGGCGCCCGCCGGGGAGGCCGGGGGCCGCGGCGGCGCCCCGGGACGCTCCGCTCTTCCCCCCACCCCCCCGAGGGAGGGGCCGGGGGCCGCGGCGAAGTTGCTGCTCCTCATCGCCAAGTTGGCCGGAGAGTGCGGGGCGAGCCGCCGCCATCCTCGGCGCCCCCAGCCCCGGCGGCGGGGGGCGCGGGGGGTAGGGGGGGACGGCGCCCGGGGGGCGGGGGGGGCAGGGAGGAGGAGGAGGAGGAGGAGGAGGCGAATCCGAAAGGTGGGATACTACACCCTGCTGGCGGCGGCGGTGCTGCTGCGGGCCGGCCGGGGTCCCCCTGGCAGGACCTCTCTGTGAGGGGGAGGACTCTTCTTCATAGGGGAGGGTGCCGGCGCCGCCGCTCCTCCGGGCCTCCCTGTCCCCCTCTTCTGGGCGCCTCTCTCTCTCTCCTCTCACTTTCTTTAAGCTAAGCGGGGAGTGGAAGATGGTAGGTTGCTCCCTTCTCCTCCTCTTCGCTCGCTCTCGCCTCTGTGGGGTCCTTTTCCTTCCCCTCTCCGCGGGGGGCTCCTCCTGCGGGGGAGGAGGGGGCGGGCGGGGAGGGAGGCACGAAGCCGGAGAGGCGCAGGAGGAGAGAAACTGTGACACAAAACAAGCCGAGAAGCTGAACTCTTCTTCAATCCCATTCACCCGGCCCGGCCGCAGCACCGCTCGCCGGGATCCCTCCGCCGCCGGCCTCCCTGCCTGCCTGCCTGCGGCGCGCTCCCGACACGCCGCCGCCGCGCGCCGCCCGCCCCGGCCCGGCCCGGCCCGCCGCCGGAGACCCGCGGGGGAAGGGGGGGGAGTCCGGACCGACGGACCCAGCCCCCCCCTCCACCTCGCGACGGCGGCGGAGCGCCGCCGGCCGGGCCCGGGCCGGGGAGGGGGGGAGCCGAGAGGGCGGGAGGGCGGGCTCGGCGGCTCCTCCTGAGGGGGACTACTTGACGTGTCGGTGCGGCGAATTTATTTCCCTTTGCCTAAGGAACGGGCTGTGCTGCGGCCCCCATTGCCTAGGGAAAAAGCCCGGATGTAAAGTGAGTGAAACTAAAGTAGAGTGAAGTAGGGCACCAAACTCTGCCGGAGCGGCGCCGCCGGCCGCGGCGGCGGGGGGCACCGGGCGGCCGCACCGCCCCGCCACCGCCGGCCCGCCGCGACCGGACGGGGGGGCGCGTGGACGAGGGAGGGACTGGGGGGGGGGCTCGGACGGCGCGTGCCCCCCCATACACACACACCACACAACCTCTTCCCCCCCACCCCCCCCGCCGCCTCCCCCCCCCGCCCGGCCGGCCGGCGCGCGGGGCTCGGCGGGGGCGGCGCGCGGCCGGGCGGGCGCGGGGCCGCGCGCAGGAAGCTGGGGCGGGCGGGAGGCGCCGCGCGGGGCCCCGCCGCGAGGGGCTCCGCACAGGAAGTTGATGCAACAGGGCCGCGGGGGGGGGGGGGGGGGGGCGCGCGCAGGAAGCTGCCGCTGCGGCGGGGGGGGGGCGGGAGGAAGCGCGGCATCCTCATCCCCATGCAAGGGGCTTCGCTGATGCACCACGGCGGGGTGCGGGCCGGGCCCGCGGCAGCCGCGGGCGCCCAGGAACAGCCGCCCTCCCCTCTCCTCCCCTCCCCGGCGCATCGCCGGCCCTGCCATGTTATTCGCAGAAATAGCGCAGCCGCTCGCCGTGCGGCCGGGGAGGGTTTTCCCTCCTCTCCGCCGCCGCCGCTTTCCGCCTTGCCGTTCGTGCAACGGGGTTTGCTTATTTATTAACTTACTACTCCAGTGCCGGGTGATGCTGCCATTTGCTTTCGTGCGAGCAGCGGGGAACGGCAGCGCATCAGCTTTCCCTGCCTTTTTTCTTTTTTCTTTTTTTTTTTTTTTCCCCTTCCTCTTTTAATTCCCCTCCCAAAAGAAAAAAAAAAAATCGTGGCGAGTCAGAAAGTTTTATAGGCAGGTTCAAAGCAGCGAAGTTATATATCATGAATTATAGCGTTTCTGCGGTGCCCGTTGACATGAAAGGCAAATAAACGTGAATTTTGCTTGGGGGGCTGTTAGGTTCAAAATACCAGAGAAGGGAAGGCTCCTCACCGCATTTTCTGGGTCCGCGTGAGAAGGCAGCTCGGGGACCGTCGTCCCCCCCAGTTTCCAGCCACAGCACAATGGGCTGCTGGGGGCTGCCCAAAACCCAAGCAGCCAACCCATGCAGGATCAGTCCTTATCTGCAATAAACTAGCTTAAGTTACAGGCATGGCATTCACCACCGTGCGTCTCCGGCTTCTGAAAGTCTCCAGAGCCTCAGAAATACTTAAAACCTTGCCTTTATATCAGAGCCACCATCGCTGAAGCAGTGGGACATGTCCTGGACGCTGCGGGATTTGCATGAGCTCTCACAAAAAGCTGGGGTTTGATGCAATGCAAAACCGATTTTTTTTTTTTTTTTTTAGTAGCATCTCACATCACTTTATTTCTTCAAAATGTTCACAAGTTGGGAAGAAAAGTAAGTGTTCGCATTATCTCTGCAGATGCTTCAGGAAACCACGATGAACTCATTATTATGTTGTGAAACTAAATCCATAAAGCAGTCATGATGAGTAACTCAGGGACTCGTCGTAATTGGGCAGTAATGCACAGTTTTATCATCTGGAGGATTCTGGTGTGCTCAACGTGAGCGGGGATTTACAGCAAGGTTCCCTCTCAACTGTCAAAAAATTGGGCTACCAAGCCCGATTGTTTATTTAATTACCATTAATTTTCCACTTCTTTTCCATCAGTTGGTTGCCAAGTTCTATGTGATTTAGTTGTGAACTTTACAACATTTGGTGCCTTTCTTAAAGCTGTAGCTCCTGGACTCATACAATTACGCAAGAAACTCGGGTTTATTTTTTTTAATTGCGTTTCTAGCCTGTGGGTTTGTAGATAGGAGCTTGAAGACATAAACCTTAAAGGCACAAAAAGGAAAAGGTACGGAGCAAAGAGAGTCATCCAAAAATGCCATTTTTTTTTTTTAATGTCACATTGTTTGGCTTTTTGAGGCAATCTCTCCTACCCCCCCTTTTTTTGTCTCTTTTTTTTCTTTTTTTTTTTTTTCTTTTTTTTTTTGCAAGCTGAGTGTGATTCTGAACAGCGGAGTTGATGGAGTACTAAAAAAACAAAACCACAGAAAATATCAGGGTGCTCATCAAATAGTTACCAATAGGTGCACAGTTCACAGATTAACAGGTAAGCTCACGTGCACGGGACTACCAAAAATCTTAACAGCCATCGCAGGAGGTTTTCTGATGTGTCCAACTGTGATAAGAGGTGTTATGGTTAATATAATATCACACAATCTTTAATAAATGTATATTTGCTTTTTGTACTTCTTTCTACTGTATTTCTACAGCTGCTGCATATACCGAGTAATACCGGGATCAGGTCAATCACTGTCAGATCTGCACATTAATTTACTGAGATTTCTCTTGGGGCTGGGGAACCGTCCAGCCCCCTCCCTCCTCTCGCCCTCCAGTCTCGAGTCCATAACCAATTTTTAAACCCCTCTGAAAATCCCAGCCCCAATATACTCAGATTTTTTCCCCCCTTCATGTAAACTTTTACTACCGGCAGTTCAAGTCGTGGAGGCCGAGCGTTACAACCCAGACAACAGCCTGGATTTTAATTTTACCTTCAGTTGGGGCTTGAAGCAAGAAGAGGAGTCAGCTTACTCTGAAAACAATCAGTCCGGAGTTGCTTTTGTCCTTCAGAGTTTTTAATAGAGGCACCAGAAAAATAAATACCAAGTAAAGCCTGTTTATTTCATGGTTTTTATCTTACTGGTTAATAAGCAAGTTAGAAGAAAGCTAGAATGAGTGATTAAGCGTTATTAGAGATTCGGCATGTTTATTCTGCTGAGGAGTCAATACGCGCAGTTTGACTAAAGTTTGTTTTAGAGATGAACTTTGGACAAAGTTCAAAGAAAAAAATAATCATTAGCTGTTACCGTAGATGTGCAAAGAAATTTTACATGGTTTTCTTAGAACTCAGAGCGTGATGGGTATCTCGCGATACCGGTTATCTTCAGTGCACGCTACCCGCGGTGATCTTCGGGTCACAGCAGGTAGAGTGGCTCAGACCATTTTAACCCTGAACTGAGCAGTTTAATCCACAGGTTGTGATTATCGCAGACGTGCTAGAAGTTTTTCCTTTAAAAACAGCGCACATACACCACTCCTTTGTTCAGACTGGTGACGATGAAGAGTGGTGGTCCCTGCCTCCGTGCTACTTATCTTCGCTTCCACCTCAGCAAAAAGGGCCTCCGTAGGTGTATGTATGCGTAGCATTCACCTTCTAGTAGCATTAAAAGTGGTTTCATGTACGAAATTGGAAGCAATGATACCATCAGATGCACAGCTAAATGCTTGGATGAACTGGGGTTTTTTTGGCTTCGTACAGAGATACCTAGCACGCTTTCCATGCAATGAAAGGAAATCTTGCTGGAAGCCTCAGAAAAAAATCCCTCCTTTCCTTTCTGAGTCTTTGTGCACAAAGTTGTCCTCCGCATCTCTGCTTCCAAATGTGGTGTTCGTGCTGCTCATCAAACGTCGTAGTTTGGTTTGTCCAGATTTTCCACTTTCTGCTTGATCACATCACCCTGGATACTCACCCAGCCCCCTTCTCCAAGTTGTTTCCTAAGGGCACTGACAAGGCAAATCCGAAGCCTTTCCAAAGTTAGTGGAAAACTCGCAAAAATCAGCAGGCTTTCGATGAGAATTTGCAAGCAGCTGCTCAATGATGATGTTTCTCATTGAATGTTGTATTTCACCCGTTTGGGTGAATTTCAGAGAAAGCAGCACAGTCCATGTAAAGTATTAATGCAGGGGCATCTCAAGAGTAATCACTTGTCATTACTGACGATATTGCCATAAGTGTTCAAAACAACAAGTTACATCGTAACGTGCTAGCTTTGCTATATCCAGCCCAGCTTATAGTGCTGTTTGCTGGGAATACTGAGAGCAAAATCCGAGAAGACACTAGTTAACATGCAGAAGCAGCCTTGTAGCAACTCGTGTTAAAAGGAATTAGCAGCAAGTGCAAAAGCTCCTAAGCTACAGGCCACAGATTAAGTTGACAGCGGAGTAGTCACATAGCACTTTCTCTTCCCCTGGTTTTCAGCAAGAAAACTACCTTAAAAAATAATCTACGAGTTAGTTACTTGCCTATTGCTGTTTTTCAGTGCTTTTGGCAGGGATGCTAGATGGCTGCAAATAAGAGGGGAGATAGCCTGTGCAGCCGTGCTTAAAAGAGAAAGCCACAAGACCATTTCAGGCAAGACCTACCCCAGCCTAAGAAAACAGTCGGGAACCTGCCTGTTTTTCTCATCGGTGTTTGAACACGGGGTTATCTCTCCAGCAGGATCCAGGCAAAGAGGTCCTTCTACGAGCAAATACCTTCCTCTTTCCCAGGGTCAGGGAAGGATAGGGCATCACTCACTTCCAGACGATAAGGAAAATTAAGCAGACAGTTTAGACCACCAGTTGGGGCCAGAGCCTGAAAACATGACGCACGAGAGACACTCGCCATTAAGGAAATCAGCCTAAGTACAAACCGTGTACTTAACATAACAACCTCCCAATTCGGCCACGGATTATGCCTTACATAGGAGCTATTGCTTACAGCGGCCAATGAAGCAGACCCCTGCTTACCCTGGCCCATCCGAAAGGACTTGCTCACTCAGCAGCTGTCGGTCGGTCCAGCCGGGAGCGGTGCGGCCGCAAATCTCGCTCCTCTGATGCTCTGCCGGCACAGCTCGGGGCTGGGAGGAGGGGTTGACTGGGTGGGCTAAAAGCGGCCGTAGGAGTGAATTGCCTGGGATCTATATTCCAGGAAAGGTCGTTCAGCCTTTGGGCTGCCCTGTTCCTTCTGCAAAATCCACGTTCTCCAGGCTGCCGCCAGCAGCAGAGCCAGGGAAGGCCTGTCAGCGCAGCACGGCCTCGTGTCTGTGGTGGGATTTCACTGGGGATGCGAGCTGTTCCGAGGTTAGCCTTGAAGGGATGCCTCCGTCTTGCTTTCTCTTCCCCTGATCTCTTGCTGTTTTGCTTACCAGAGATACTGCTTATTGCGTACAGAAAGTGCTCAGAGGGGGTAGCCTGGCACCAGAGAGCAGGGGGGACTTGTGAGGACCCACCATCATCTCGTACCTGCCAGCAGCTCCCAGAGCTTCTTCCTTGGCTCCCCTCTCAGCGTTTCGGTCATGTCAAGGTTTCGGTATGTAAAGTCAGGAAGGTTGGCGGCTCCTTATCTAATCTGACCTCCAGCAAAATGCTGGCTATTTCAACCAGTAATTCTGTATCAGATCTGCAATTTGGGGAGGCCAGAGTGTATCTTACCCTTCACAAGCCATTGCTCTCTGCTTCTGGGGGTGCATCTGCTTTCAGAGACCCTGGTGGTCTGGCCGCTTCCAGATTGAAGGAAGATCTGAGCAGCGATACTGTCTCTGGGAATGGAGAGGAATGGGTTTCCGTGCCCTTTTTTTATCTTTTCTCTTTAAGTAGATGCGAGCAGTCATAAAGGGGACATTGCTCATGGCTCTCAGTGGCTGGCCAGGCTGACTAAGCACGCTTACGGATCCCGTACACTGTTTAGAATCACAATGAGCTAGAAATTGTGTGCCAAGATGCAAACGGTCCAGGGAACAGTTACTCATTTTTAAGCCAGCAGTATGAAGTATCCTAGGAGCAATTGCAGCTCCATATCAGGTAAAAGAAGCTCTTTTTGGCTCATCGCCCTTTTGTTAAACAATGTAATGCCCCTAATTCAGGCTGATTTGTTGTAAAATTGGTCACCCCGCTAAATTTTTCAGCTGGAGGTTGTTGGACCACTAGTGATTAGGGTTATCTAGTCTCTATCAAAATACCCTTTTCCAGATGCCTTCAGCAGAATTGTCGCTCTTATTTTTGAGGAGCTTGGAGGGGAGAAGGTTTAGTAGAACTGGAAAGCTGTGGATGGAAATTAAACTGCTGAAAAAGTTTTCAAGGACCCACTGAAAGGAAATAACAAGTTTTGTAACGGAGCGTTTCAGTGTGTCGCTAACCCGATAAGCAAATAGAAGTGCAGAGGGATAAACCAAAGGCAGAAGCCATAGACGGTAACAGCAACTGCCAGGTTTTAACACAGGCATATAGACAACTCAGCAGGTAGACCTCCCACGTGCACGGAAATCAGACATTGCAGCAAACAGCATCCACAGGTGAATGTCCATTCCTGTAAATGGTACAACACCGGTAGACAGGACGTCACGTCTTTTTAGTTCTTTTAGGAGTTCATGGTCATTTTGGCACCTCGCAGGAGAGACACGATAAAGCAGAGCCTGCCCCGAGGAACATGCAATATAAAAGGTCACTAAAGGGGAGACAGGAGGAACCAAGATGCCTTGGGAAAACTAGGTGATGATGATGATGATAATTTCAGGATGTTAAGTACCTCAAATATAAATACTGATTGTGGTTTTCAAAAATATTTGCATAAATTTGGCCCCTAAATCCTTCCATAATACGAGCTACGTAAAGAGCTTGGGGTTTGAATGGATGGAGCACCTAAAAGCAACTCAGTTCTCTTGAAGCGTTTAACTAGACATATATTTGAGCTGCCAGTTTGGGACTACCACCTGAACGGTATCTTCTCCTATGGAATAACGTAGCAAGAAGCATATCAGTGGTTGAGAGCAGCACAGAAGAAGTAAGCTTTGGGAAGTATTAAACTATGGGAATCCTCTGTATTTATCATGTGTTGTCCTGTTGTCTTCTGGGAGAGCAAGAGGGCTGTGCTGAAAAGTAGCCCAGCATAGGCATGGGGACAGGGGAGGGAAGAGGAGCCGTGAGACAACTGTTACGAAGGAGGGATGGGGAAGGGGAATCCGGGAGCGAGCTCTGCCTGGCTTTGCATCTGAGAATAAGAGAGTTAACACTGACTCAGTGGACAGAGAGGTCAGTGCCAGTGCGGGGGTTCAGAGTGGGTTTTCACGGCAATAAATAGTGTTAGTCAACTCTAGATTATCTGGGATTAAGTAAAAGTGTATCGTGGGTGCAGATACCCCCGAGGTGACCGATGCTGAACCAGCGTGGGCTCGTGGGAGCGCTGCTCTGCTCACGCAGCACGGTGCCACACGGCATTGCAGCTTCTGAGGAGTTGTGGCCCCCTGCCCTTCACAGCCCCCGGGGTCACCAAACCTTCCCAACGGCGTGACACCCTCTTCTCCGAGCTTCCTGGGCAGGTTTGGCTATCTCTGGGTTTCTGCTTTGTCTGCGTTATCTTGTCTTGCCGCTTTCTCGGGTAATCCAGAGTTGAATGCGGCTGCGTTTTGAACGGAGCGGGAAGGGACAAAGTAAAGATCACAAAAGAGTCAATAAACCTGCCGGACATGGAAGGCGTCTGCACAGCGAGACGATGCCCTTTTACTTAGTCATGTCTTACAATACAGCTACCGCATCATAAATTCAGAGACACATGTATGTAGAGAGAGGTCTACACAGATATTTTATTTATAATTGATTTTAATATCTTCCACTCAAGTCTTCTGTTGTTTGAGTGATAGGCAAGTTGCAAAATATATCACTCAAGAGTTAGGGAATTCAGCAATTAAGCCTGTTTGTGCATTCTTCGTGTTCAAAATTGATTAATAACAGTAAGATACACCAACATTATGCTTTTCAGCTAAAAGACAGTTAGATAATGTCAATATATTCACAAATCTCATTGGCATCGCTTCCCTACATGAATAGTACACGTAAGCATAAACATATTTCTCTCACTAGGAGGGACAGAATGAAAAGGCTGTTTCTTTCAAAACTCTATTAGGCAATCAAGTGGAAACATGACATAATTTGATTAGTTTCTCTCACAGTGGACTTGGAAACACCATCGTGAATTTGAATAAAAGCCTATGATAGTTTGAAAACATTGCAAAGTTCCTGTTCACCTTAGTCTCCCTGGTAAAATCGTGGGGCTCCTGAAAGCATCGACTCAGTGCTTGCCATCAGCTAGATAGTTAAATAAGGAGTTGGAAGTTATCTGAAGCTATAAAATTCGATGGAAACTTGTATTTTGCCTATTTACAAAGCCGTTGCGTGCCCACACTGTCAGAGCAAGCTGAAGGACATCATTGTTTCAAAAAAGATACGCTAGAATTAGAAAGGCAACAAAAGGGACAGAGAATAACTTTCACCTTGAGAGCAAAAAAACAAATGTGGGGACTAGGACTTTTCAGCTGAAATAAGAGAAAACTGAGAGGGAACATAAGAGGCCTGCTGGGTGGAGAGCGGCATGGAGAAGGAGAATAGGGAGCGATTATTCACCGTTCCTCAAGATGCAAAAGTAAGTGGCACTGAGTGAAACGATTAGACAATATTTAAAACAAACAAAAAGCAATACTTTTTTGCTCCATGCATAATTACATTTGGAACTCATTGCAGCAAGATTCATGCAGCCTGAAAGTATAAATGTGTTCAGAAGGGCGTGAAACAAATCTACTGAAGGATGCCACCTCTGATTCCGCCCTTTTACCACTGATTGCCAGAGGCTTCCAGGAGGAAGATCCTTCTAGATACACCCCATTTCTTACAGTCCTCCTTAAGTACCTGAGTCGGGACATTATCAGAGAAAGGCTGGGGTAGATGACGCATCTTTGGTCTCCTTCAGTATTGTCACTTTTATGAGTTCAGGAATAAAGGAAGTAGTAATATTTTGGTGGAGGAGAAAAATAATCAGTACAAGAGGCTTCTTCTCTATTCATGTGTGCCGATGGTATATAGACTTTGCTATTTACTTGAATGGAGTGAAACTTCTTGTACTGCGGGTTGGGTTTTTTTTTCCTCTGAGAATGAAACAGGCCTTACATTGTCATTCATATCACATTTATTGGAATGGGAGGCAGTTTATCTTTTAATAAAAAACAGATTGTTCAAACGGGAATCACGTAAGAGGGCTGTTTGAAGGCCGTGAAGGAACTGTGCTACACGTCCCTACAAACCCAAACAGCACCCTGACTCTCCACCGCTTGACATACTGTTTGCAGGCAGCTGGCGCTAGGCGGGAGCCGGCCGGGGGACTGCCCGGTGGTGCCCGAGGCGCCCGGTGTGGCTCTGCTGGGCCCCTGCGGTGGGTTTGCAGCCGCCCACCGGCACACACCCATCCCAGCCAGCCTCCTCCCTGGGGAGATGGAGACCAGGGTCAACCCACCCAGCAGCTTCCACTAGGGCCACTGGTACATAGAGGAGGAGGAAGAGGAAGAGGAGAGGGACGAGTTCAGCAAGCATTGCAGTCTTGAGGTTTTATTTCCAGGCATGAGGACATCTGTTTGTAAACCGCTTGGCAAATGTGTTTGAAGTACTACTGTTTCTGTTGAGGCGCACCAGAGAAAAGGGATGGCCACTGGGAGCTGCAGGGGCTGGTTCGCTTCCACCTCAGATGTTACTGGCAGGGACTGAAAAGTCCTCGATCCAAAAACCCCTCGCTCCAAACCCTTCTCCCTGCACCATGTGAACTTAGAGGAGCAGCTGATCCCTTGTTCCTGAGGGGACATCTGAGGTCGAGGAGGTGGAATGTCCTGTGCAACAGCCCTTCAGAGAGGAAGCAATGCATGTTATAACAACAATGAAGCTATATTTACAAATATCTGTATGAAATTTGCTGCTTCCAGTTTGGACCTAAAGAAAGCTTTGTGTGCCTAAAAGCTTGTTCATGTTTTCCAGCGATACCGGTTGATCTCCTAATATATTACCTTCAAGACTTGCCCTTCTTTATTCTTAGACTGACCATGGCAACTACAGCACTGCTAAATATAATATTCAGACTTGGCAAAATATATTTTTAACAACCCCCTAGTTTCACGTGAACCATGTCTTTCCTCACTTGCATGGGATGCTTGCTGCTTTCTAGGGCTTCAGTACGAGCAAAACTGAACTTACAGGGCAGGGTAATTATATCAATGGATATTTCTGGGGAATTCATTCAAAAGTTTAAAATTCTTTAGGGAATCCCTCCTGGCAGATGAGAAGGCTGTATGAGGAATATTAACCTTGACGGATAAAATGAGAGATCTCAAACTCTGCCTGCCCTCATGGAGAAGAAATGCCTCCTCTGCAGATTTGAGAGAAATTTAAGGAAAATGTCGCAATACGTAAAGGTGCTAAAACACCGTTTCCAGCCCACCACGCCCCTCAGCGATTCTACTTTCACCCAGACCTGAAAGAAATTAATTTTCCCCAGAAACAAATGTTTCTCTGCTATTTGTAAAGAGCTAAGGGATAGGAAGTTACACCCCTTCTACTGTAGAGTCCTTAGAGGGGATCGAATAGCTTGTGTTTATTTATCTTTACTAGCATAACCGGCTGTCAGCGGATTATCTCCTTCTGGCATCGAGATGGCTCCTTTTCACCATCAGGCAGCTGCAGAAGCAGCAGAGATTTTTTTTTGCTGATTTTTGGCTTCCTAGTTCATTGTGTCTCTCCCTTCGGTTGCTGGTGTGAACTGCTTGGTGGGGAATCTGCCTCTGAGGCCAGTCTGTCCTGCTTCTCTGCTACGCATCTGAAAAGTTTAGAGGCTCCTTCTTTGTTTCAATATTGAGGATAAAATGGTGTGATTAGAGAGATAAACAATAGTGTCATTTTGCGTCCTCTGGTTCAAGATACAGCTGCCCCCTAGATGTGCTTTGAAATGATACAGGCACAGGAGCTTGTGCTGGGAAGCAGGGGGATTCTCCACCGCAAGGTAGGATTGTCCCAGATGTACAACGTTTGTCATGGTACAGCAGCACCAACGCCTGATTCAGATAAGAACCATGGGTTTTGGGCACTGTGCAAACGGTTAAGGAAAAGACTGACTATTTCCACCTCCGTAAACATAAAATACAGCATTGGCATTAACAAACGCCAGCCCTTATCTCAGTCTGAAACTGCATGCAGCGAGAAAATGTGCCCTTTGCCATTACCTGTCTTACTGCTACTGCCACCCCTAACCCCGGGCTTAACATCTGCAGAGAGGATATACCTGTGCCAGAACAGGGTGTGCAGCGTGAGGATTATTCAGATATGGTCCTTATCTTCACCTGGAAGAAGAAACTGAATACAGTAATAAGGAGTCCTCTACAACTGCTGCCTGTTTCTTTCCACATGCCACAGCTTAGTGCATGCAAGAAGCTCCTATCTGTTGACTTCAGCTGGGGGCATCTCAGAATGTGTCACTTTGAGGAAGACTCCAAGTGGTGTGGGGTGAGGAAGGTCCCTGTGACACCTTCGTCCGTGGGGGCCTGGGGTATCTCAACAGTGTGTGGGCTGGGCGGGGTGGTGCCTGGGGGGTACACCTGCATCTGGAGGGGTCCAGGGTGCTGCCATGCAGTGGGGCCCAGAAGAGAGTAATCTGGAGGCTGAGATTCCTCAGCATTTTAAGGTGAGGAGTGGTCACCTCAATTACAAGGGGACTGAGATGCTTTCTTTGGGACCGCCTGAGGTTCCTGAGTCCCAGGGGTAGGGATGATGCCTCAAGAAAGAGACCCCAGGCTGCCACAATTCAGAAGTGTCCATTAAGCCTCCATTTGGGGTGATGGCGGACATCTCAGTTTGGTTGACAGGACACCTCAGATTGTGCATTGATTCTGTGAGGGGCACACAGGGGACACTTGACATTCGGGGAAGTCTCCACACTTCAGTCCATTGGCCTCAGTATGCCAATATTGAGGGTCAGGATACAACCATCTGGATGGGGAGTTAGCTCAAGGCACACCAGTTTTTGGAGCACAGGACTGTATAATATAGAGGTGACCAGAGAACCTCAGTTTGTGGAGGACAGGTTGCCCAAGGGCACCTCCATGGTGCTGCCAGGATACCTGGGTATGCTGGTGTCAGAAGAGCAGAGCTTGGAGATCTCTGAGTGTCTGGATTTGGGAGGTACCAGGCCACTCAGCTGGAAGGCATGCGTGGTGCTGACCACCATGTCCACTGTGTTACTGGCTTCTTAATTTGGGAGGATCCATTGTGCCTTGATCCCCTGTGAAACCCCTGGTCCAAACAGTACTTCTGCCAGCCTTTATGCCGTTGATGGGAGGAGCGTAGGAAATATCCAAGTCCAAGTTTATACGGGCTTCCCATGTCTACATCCAGGCCTAGCGGTGGGGCTTGGCCGAGGGGTGGGAAACAAAGGGCTGAGCAGCACTCTTGGGCATGGCAAGCACCTCCGTGCTCAAAGCCAAGAGGGTGGTTGCTGTGCGTTAGTCCCCGTGCTGCAGAGCAAGGTGGAGGCTTGCGTTGCAAGCTAGGGTGAGGCTCAGAAAGTGTCCTGGTGAGGGACTGTCATTCCCACCCGGCTCCTGATCTTCCAGCCTTACCATTCGTCACGGTTCAAAAGCATGGCAGAGCACCCCAGGGTGGGGGAAGGCCTGCCAGCAATAATGGAGTAAAAAGAGAAAAAGGAACCTGCACTTTTTTCTAATTCAGATCAAATATTTGGATCAGAACAGAAGGTCAAAAGAGATTAGGGATATTTGAATATGAAGCAGAGGGGACCAGAGACCATGAGGTCAAGTGTTGAAAGCGAATAGAGAATAGACGTGTGATGGGCCTGTGCATGGTGGACGGGGACATTCCTTTCTACTGGTGTTCAAAGAGGAACTGTAATGTTTTAGATATTTCCCTTTCATGAGAAGGAATGAAATACTGCAGGTACCCTGGGAAGTTGCATGAGATCATCAGGAGAGTACCCAGTCTCAGTGATATGCGCGGGGCACATGCTTTGGCAGGGGTAGATAGGATGGCTTCTAGAGGTGGGCACCTGGAGAGAGAGAGAGGGAGAGAGATGAAGAGGAGGCATGGGCAACAGAAGGACCCCCAGAGGGCATCAGAATAGTGCGGGTGAGGAAAACAATCCGAAACTGAGTAAGTTGTTTGAGAACAGTAGAGAGAAAGTGAAATTGGGCTGAAAAACGTGAAAGGGAAAGATAAAAGAAAAACAACAGAACCAGGGAGAAAGTGAGAACAAAGAGAGAAAGCCAGACTGTGAAATCCACCTGAAAAGATAAGTGAGTTCCTCGCTCCCTATCTCTCACTGCAGTGAATATTTGGAGGATTTGACTTGCTGCCTGAGGCAAATTATGTTAAGTAATGGGGAGGATAATGGGGTTTACACATGGAGGGGTCTTCTTGCCTCCCTACTGCTGTTTCAGTAACAAGTGTGTGGCTTTACATTATGTCCTTTGTATAGGGAAGGGCTCTACAGTACGTCAAGGATTTTATAGTGAAGTAAGGGCGGTAAGGGCTGGGACCAGGGAAGGTGACTGAGTGTGCTTGAAAGTGTTTCAATGCTTAAGAAAGTATGTGTTCATATGTTGTTGTGATATTTTTTATAAGTATTCGGTTCAGAGCTGTTTTAGGGAGGAATTCTGAAATACTCTGAGGCTCTTCTCCTTTCCTCCTGTATTTCTGTCTTCCCCCAAGACTCAAACAATCTTCACCTTTTTTTGCTATGTTTTAGGATTACTGTTGTCTTCTGTTTTCTAGCTCCTTTTTTCCCCTCACATACCCTCCCTGATCCATTCTAGGGTTTGAATTTCTTTTTTCTTTCAGTCCGTCTTTTCCCTCTTTCTTTCCCTTCAGTCCCAAGTGCTTTCCTCATTGCAAGTGTAATTCTACCTTTAATTACTCCCTTTCATGAAATCTCCCTTCTCTCTTGCCTCCTAATGCACATTCTCTCTCATATCCTCCTTCTTCCCCTTGCTCTTGCGTACGCTTTCCCTAGCTTCCCATCTTTTTTCCTCCATCCTTCCTTGACATTTTCTTTCTTCTCCTTCTTCCTGCCTGTGTCCCAGTGAGTGTCCCTCCCTGCCTTTCTCTCCCTCCATCCTCTCCCTTGCTCGCTTGCAACTGCCCTGGCCCCCAGCTTTCCCTTGCTGCCAATACCCCTCTCCAGCCCAAATGTCTCCATCTCTCCTCCTTGTGGGAAGACAGGCTTGGGATAGCCTGTGAGAGGGACAAGCCTGAAAAGAAGCACTTTTACAATGTGAACTTGAGAAGAACAAGCCATGAGGAAAGCTGAAGTGGAAGCAAAGTGCGTAGGAAGAAAGTAAAGGAAGGGAAATGAGACCAGAGAGGCAAAACCAGAGAGAAGAACTAAGAGTCATGAAAACGCTTGGACACGGTAGGGGGAGAGAGACAAAAAAAAACCAACCCAGCTGGAAAACGCACAGTAGAAAAGATAAGGGTGTTCCTAGTTATCTGGCGCTGTGGCAATGAGTCAGAATCACTGAGTTTCCGATCTCCTATTCAAATGTAAACAAATATTTCTTCATCTGTATTGCAGTGGTGCTCAAAGGATGCCAATCAACCCCAGCACGGCAGGGTTATTCGCACACAAGAGACCTTGCAACCCCAGCAGCACTTTTGCTGTAACACAAAGGCAAAGAGCAGGGACGAAGGTACAGCACACCTGCAAAGCTGTCAGGTGGGTGTCAGGCAGGGGGTTTAACCGGTTGGGTGTTTTTTTTCGTTTTTTTCCACCAAACACTGAAATACATGAAGATGCTTGCCCACAGATGAGCCAGGATCGCCGCTCTGGCAGGACGGCGTGGCCCTCACCAGCTCTGGTACTCCTCTTTGGCCTGAAGAGATGTCCAGCAGCTAGATGTTCTGCTCCCCTGTCCTTTGCTTCCCGTAACCGAACCCTACATGCTCCCAATAACTCTTACCTCGCACATTCAGGGAAGTCTGACCTCTGTTTAGATACATGAACTAGAGAGAAGTGCTAGACTGACCCTCATTAAAAATTATCGTATTCTCAGACAGTGAAGTCTGTAAGATCTACCCATTTTGCTCTTCCCTTTGGACCCATAACGACATGAAATAATATTAGAATAAAGAGTGATTACCTTTCTAGGTATGTCTTGCCTATATCTGGCCATATGTCATGTGAGAGTGCCTCACCCTTTACTTTATATTTGTCAGGAGAAGCTAAGTAAGTTGTATTAACTGCTATTTGCCCTGGTCCTGTGGTATGCAGCCAGTGTGAAATTCAAAGACATTTAGAATGCTGTCACACCGGTCCTACTGATGGATTTTGCACCTCCCTTTATTTAGTACAAAGCAAATCGTACCCCAGGTGCTTAATTTTCTTCTAAAAAAATTAAGACGTTAAACATATTTGCTTTTCAGCTTGCGAACACTCCATCCCTCTGATGCAGTGGTTCTGACTTCCTGAGGACTTGCCTGTCTAGAAATGTTTGTGCAGAGCTGCTCACTGTACAAATACACCTTTAGGATCCACTCTTAGCAAGTACTCCCCGTTTAAATCCACGTAAGTTGGTCATGAAGCAGAAGGGTCACTGAACATACTTCGGTCCTTAGAATTGCAATCACTTTCTGAAGAGCAGAAAGTTTCCTCAGGCAGCAAAAATATGTTCGCAGTCCCTCAGCAAGACAGCACAGATTGAGGCTGTTGGCACTTAATAGATGTAATTGTCAGGAATCCCAAGTCACCCATCCAAACCAGCTCTTCTGAAGGCGATGCACTGCGCCCCGTCTCTCTCAAATCCACCACAAGCCTTGACCACCTCTTGTTGGCTGTTTCTGGCATGAACTAGTGAAACCCTTACAGAGTTTTTAGTACTGGGAGGGATCACACCTTTTGTAACACCGTATTTCAAACATGTAGCAGAATCCAAGAAAACAAGCTGCAAGAAAAAGTGATCTACCTTCAGATCTTCTCTTTTTCAGGGGCTTGCCGGTGGTGTGCTAGCCAAATCACTGGATTTCTCTGCCTACTCTTCCTTATGCAAACAAGGGGAAGTGATACTTAGTCATTATTACAACATCTAGGGATGCAAATTACTGTGTCAATGATTACTGTTTGTTCTCAAAATACATTCCGTTTCCCTTTATCCCATTTACAACACTGGATTAGTCACTTCCAATGTTACAGAATCATAACCATATCATTCCTTCGGATGAAGTACTAGTTTCCCTAGAAAGAAAAGCGACTCTAGAGGTGGGCCACTATTGTAACACAAGGTTATGCGGGATCAAGTTGCTTAGATACTGGAGTGATGGAGGCTGTCAAGTACAGAGGTGACCAATAAACAGCACTAAAGGTGCATAATATCTTGAGGATATAGCAAACGCTTGTCTAATGTAACATCTGATGCTAATTGAGGATTTGTAACTCATCTGTAAGAACAGCTGTACTTTCTTGCAATGATACTGAGTGCATCAGGAATTTCATAGTAGTGCAGAACAGTACATAAATTAAAATCATTAGACTGATGGATACACAACTATTAGCACACATCAGTGTGCTTCCTTGAATGTGGATTTACAAGTAGGAAATATCTTCAGAATCTACCTACATCTTCATGTTTTTGCAAAGGAGTTTTCACTGCAACCTGTGTATTAGTGCCAACTTCTCCCTCACTGAATTTGGGATTGTAAAAAAGTCTCTGATCTCTGACGGTAATTTGTCCTAGCGAGGGAGGAAAATGTTTTATTGAAGCTTGCTGGAATTGTGAATAAGCTTTAATCACTGAGATACTGAGACAATTACTCGGGCTATGGCTACACACAAAATTGCAGCGATTGAACTGAAGATTGGAAACTGATAAAGCAGTTCAGCCTGTATAAAAATACTTTTCTCGGCTTAGGTCAGTGTGGGCTTTATACACCCTTCTTCGCAGGTAAGGAGGAAGTAACAGTTTGTCGTACATCTTGATTCTTAGAAGGTTTGACACCATTCCACATGGCATTCTCCTAAGCAAACAAAAAAATATAGTTTAGATTAAATCCTCATAAAGTAGACATGTGGCTGGTGAAAAAAATAGCTTTAAAACCCAGTTATCAATTGTTCTCTGTCAGACTTAGAGGAATTTTCAAACAGGGTCCTTCCAACATCTGTGTGGAATCCATTTTATGGCAGTATTTTCATTAACAACCTGTGACGAGGGAATAAAGAGTACTCATAAAATCTGCAGACATCATCTAGCTGGGAGAGGATGCAAACAGTTTGGCGGATGGACTGAGAATTCAAAATGATCTTGCTAAATTGGAGAAAATCAACGACTCAGTAAAGAAAAGTGCAAAGTGCTACACTTAAGAGGAGGAAATCAAAAGCACAAAGAGAAAATGGGAATAAGTGGCCAGGCGGCAGTACTGCAGAAAGGCAGCTCGGGGGTGTGAGCCGTGAACTGAATAGGAGTCAACAGTATGATGCTGTTCCAAAAAAAAAGGCAGGAGCTAATGCGGGGTGTTGGGTGCACGACGCAGCAGGTGACCAGTTTGCTCTTCCTGGCACGGGAAAGGCCAGACACAAACGAAAGTTTTCACAGCCGAGCAGCAAACCTGAGAAGAGGCTTTGAAAGCACGTCCTGTGAAGAAAGTTTAAGAAGGTTTATTTAAGAATCACAGAATCACAGAATGGTAGGGGTTGGAAGGGACCTCTGGAGATCATCTAGTCCACCCCCACTACTAAGCAGGTTCACCTACAGCAGTTGCATAGGACCACGTCCAGGCGGGTTTTGAATATCTCAAGAAGGGCAAGACTAGAGAAATGATGTGTAACTGTTGTCTTGTAAAGATGAAATGTTCTCACTGACCATTGGGAGCGGGACAAGAGACATTTCTGCTTCAAACAGAGACCCCAGGAAGGTATGAAACCCCGGCCATCTAGGCATAAGGGAATGAAGTCGGGGAGCTATCGAGGTGGCCGTGCACAGTGTCCTTCAACACTTGTGACCAGCTTCCTCCAGGGATGCTGTAGTTATGCCCAGGCCTACCAGTGGGCAGCGAAATGTAGGGATGCAGATGGAAACAAGCTCAAGGCATCTGCACAGGGTGGCCACAGCTGAACTGTGTCACCTTAGAAATGAAGACAAGATGACTTATTTTGCTGTAAACCCCGAAGATGCCAACATTCAGTTTGACAGTGAAAGCAGCACAACTTCCTCCTACCTACAAGTTGCAGAGAAACCCTATGGCAACTGGTGGAAAAAAGGCCATGAATTATGTCCCTGGCTTCTCCTGTTGAGCTGTTTCTGAACACCTTGGTGACCCAGGAGGCTTCCAGGAGGCAATATATAGTGCCTAAGCCCTCGTCAGTGCAGGCAGTCTCTGCTTGTCAGCTGTGTCTTGCCTACATCCCTGTGGACATTTTGCCGTTCAGTAGCTGCTAGTCTCCGTTGTGATTAACTGGGAAAAAATTGACAATATTTTCCTCCGCATTTTCAATTCTCCCTAGAGCTGGCTGCAGTTTCTTTGAATCCTGGAGCTTTGAATTCCATTGAGGAAACAAAACAACCAAACCACAGAACAATCCTGGAACCCACTGAGTTTTTCACCCTGTTTCTCAACCAGAAGAAGGAAAGCATAGCCAATGGCGAGTGGCAAATATGGGTTTGCTAACCTCCACCGGCCAATTTAGTGACTAACGTCTCCTTTTTTTTGGATTAAATGGGATTAGCAGATGTATATTGGTCTTGAAAATCAATCAAGAAACCTAGGGTTCTAGTAAAAGTTGGGAAGTTGGGAAGCTCTATGGAGATCCATCATTACTTAGGAAGCTGCATCCTCTGCAGTAGACCCATAGCTGGAAGGATGCAACAAAACTGGACTATCCTGTTGCTGTGGAGTGGGGAGGGGGGAGAACAAATAGCACCATGGAGGAGCGCGTGGCTCAGCGGGCAGAGAGCTGGATGGGCATGTGGCAGGAGCTGGGAATAATTGGACTTGCTGCATGACACTGGGGAAACTGCTTCACCTGTCCCTCTGCCACAACATCTCCAACTATAAATGAGATAATGAGCCTGGCTTTCCTTATAAATAACTTAAACTAACTTTCCTTATGAATGACTTTCCTTAAAAATAACTTTCCTTATAAATAGCTTACATGGCAAATACTACATAGGACATAACAGGCTCTGTGGCATTTTTTGTAATAAACACATTTCAGAACCCAAATAGCTCAGTAAAACAGTTGCAGATGCTATTTTCTTAAGGGAAACATGTGCTTTCAAAATGTGTGTTAGTATAAAAAACCAATTCATTGGGCTGATTTAAATGTATTAGCTAGCATCTAACCTGCAGTAATTTAATTGCAAAAATTTAATTGCAAAATTAAAACAATTAGCAAGGCAGCCCTCAATGTTCATGATACTACATCTATTTTACGCAGAAATTGATAGTATCTCAAGCACCCTATAAAATAAACAAAATAATCACTAACTGAAGACAGGGGTTTTTTGCAAACCTTTTGGGTCAGAGTTAAAGTAAGTAACTTTATGCATTAGTCACAGAGTGGCTGCTAACTCGGGCTGGAAGCCAGTCCATGCCAGCACTCACTGGATTAAAACCAGCTGCTACAGCCCAGCGTAACAGAGATCCCCCAAGTGACAGTGACTAACGGTGCAAAGAGGTGTCCTAGGATCCCAATTCGTGTGCACACGGGGCAAGATCCACATCGTCCGACAGTTAAGCAGATAAACAAGCTGAGACCGCAGGCTGAGCTGGTTCACCCAGGAAATTGCCTCGCTTAAAAGACCCCGTGCACTCTCCTTCCTTGAAGTGGTCTTGCAAGTGTCTTCTCATGCGGGGAAGCTTCTCCTCTACTTGCAGGTTGAAGTTTATACGCTGGCCAATGCTTGTTGGTGGCCCCAACATGCTGCCACTTGTTGGAGAAGATAAAAAGCATTGGTCCATTTTATTTTCTGCCCATGTCCGGACAACGGTGATTAGTTGGGGAACGTTTGAATTGGCGTTGGTGACTTGGTGCCTCTTTGCAGGATGGATGCTTTGGTTTCTTCCTGACTTTGGCTGGGGCTTCAGAAGCCGAGTTCACGCTGGGGCCGGTGGCCTGGGGCTTTGTTCCCATCATCTTCCAGGAACCGCTCTTCACTTCTGAGAATTATCGAGTGCCAAGATTGCCGGCTGAGCTGGTTTCTGGTGGAGCAGGCAGAGTGGACGAACTTGACCTGGTTAGCAGGAACACACTGATCTTGTAGAGTATTTCTGACAAAGTATCCAGTGGTTTCCTTTCAGTTAGGGTCAAAAAAACGACACTTCCACAAGGTAAAAATGTCTCATTTAAATTATCTTAAGAAGGCAACCATGAAGTTCAGTTCTCCAGCCTTGTCAAAACAAAGGTCTTCAACCAGGCTGCTGCTGGGCCTCCTGGCACCACCCTACCAATGGACTATTTCTGTGTACAGGCAGTTGTTCGTGGAACTCAGCTTAGCCCTTTCACAACACCCTCTTAGCACTTTCCAAGAGCCATTTAGCACTTAGCACAGTAAGCAGTATGTGGCCAAGGAGATGGGAATATATGAGGGATATATTAGGGCCTACTGCTGTTTGAGGGAATTTGTTTATTAAAGCAGATGATAATATCAGAAACAGTAATAAGTACTGTGGTAGACAGAAAAAAGTCCTTCTAGGGCTAAATATCTCCAGATTCAGGTTCTGACATCCTTTTTAACCAAACTGAAATCCTCAGTCGATAGAAGCTCAGTGGATCTACATCTTTATTCAGTATATAATTTGTATGAATTTAGTTGCCATCTCCTGAAGAACTACCGATTGTCCAGATATTTCCCCCTTTAAGTGAGCACATGCTAAGTGTGAGAGAGAAAGTGCCCGTGGAATATCTGTTAAAAGAGATAAGATGTTTGGTGAACTGTTCCAGGACAAGCTGCTCCTGAGCAGCTTCCTGGTTCTTTCTTTCACATCGTCAGCTCACGTGTCCATGATTTGGACTTCAGACGGTGCATTGGGAAGTTTTCCATGTCTGATACTCCGCTTGCTGCACTTAGCCGCCGTCTCGGCAGTGCCTTGTGGCTGGGAAAACTCTGCCCGTGCCCTCCGTGGAGCAGACAGCTCAGCCCTGATGTGCCTTTTATAATCGTTTATATTTCTGTGCTTTCAGTCCACAGACCATTTTCTGCATAGTTTCCTACCAAATGCAATACACAAACTGAGCGTACTCTGCTTTGCTGGCACATTTTGAACCCTTTTTCTTGCAGATCTTTCATAAGTTAGCATCCCTTTACAGATTTTCCACTGATTTTCACTCCTGTTTCTGTGGATGTTCCTTCCTCTGTGTGACCCGGAGACAGCTTGGCAGCCCAAGGCAGCCTAAGGAGCCACTTCTATGCAGAAACCGCAGGTCCTAGAGTGTGCTGAGCCAACATCAAAGATAAAACATTAAAGGTACTGACACAGCAATGGCACTGGCGATCAGCTCTTGCACGTGTGAAGAATTTGTAAGGATGTCCTCATGCACTTCCTTTTATCCATCTGATTAAGATGATCTGCTACTGTTTACGTCACTTTGCCAAATGTATGTATATTTGCCAGTTCGGACCACTGTCACCAAGAACATTAATGTCTGTGAAAGTTTCCATGTTCTTATAATTATCCACTACCTGCTACAAGTTTGAGCACTTCTTGAATATAGAGTTTTCCCTTTAGCCAAACACTACGAACCCTTTATAAATCCTAGTTTTTACAAGGGTGGGGAGGTAACCTGGGTTAACTGCGCACTTGTCATTTGTCTCCTAGCTTTATTTGGATTTTGTTTTAAATACTAGGTGGTTTTGCAAAAGGTAGATGTTTGATGCAATTCAGAACATGAGTCAGAAGGCTGCAAAACTGGAAAGAATTAATTCCTTGCTTATCCCATCCTTCTGCACTGCAACCCCAGGCTCCTGCAAGGAACAGATGACATGACACCAGCAACATACTGGCGCGCAGTGAGCAGGAGCACTTCTCACTGCACGGCCACCTTGCTGCCAGTGCGGTGAAGACAGACCGGAGCCAGCTGCCAGCTAGCGACTCCTACCAGTATAGCCGTGGCTACTGGGGGTTCAGTGCCCAGGTCTTTCCCCAGCCTCTCAGCGAATTTGTAGTTGGCATGAAGAGTCACACTGCTCACAACATACCAGTTAGTAACCAAGCTGTCAGCGAAAACCAGCTCTACCATATGAACCTCTGTTACATCTGAGTGAGAGAGTCCGCTTTATTCGGTAGGAAACAGCCAGATTGGACAGCTAATCTACGTCCTCAGTTATCTCGTCCTTCAGGATCTTCCTCCGTACTTACATCTTGGACCCGTCTTGGCATTTGGACGAGGCCGATGCTCACATATCAGTGCAGTGATACAAAGATGTGCAGCATGTCCTACGCAAAGACCTCTTGCTATCAGAGGCAGCTTTAGGATTGCCTCTGTCCTACATCCCCCAAGGAAAATTTTCCTCGTGGATGGCTCAGGAAAACCAGTACATTTTGACCTGGAGATGAAGAGTGGGTCTCTAAGCCCGAGCAAGTACTTGAGGTCTTCTCTACCATTACTTTGCTTTGAGATGCAGGGAGCGAGGTCCCGGGGGGAAGCATCTCTCTGCCGAAATGCCCCGCTTGGCACGAGGGCTGTGGCAGGTTCAGCCCCGGCTCTCAGCCCCGAGGTGCGGCTTCGGGCAGGTCAGGGCAAACCGCTCTTCCCCGCCTTCCGCAGGCGCCGCGTCTTCACGGGGCCGATCCTTTCCTCTCGGAAAAACAAAAATGGTAACCGATCCCCGTCTTTATTCTGGGAGCGAACGCTGAGGGCGGCGGGGCCGCGGCTCATGGCGGCGGCCGCGGGTCCGCCCTCCTCCGCCGTGGCCGCGGCGGCGGCGCCCCCTGGCGGCCGCGCCGGGTGCGGGCGGCCCCGCGCTGCCGGTGCTGCCCGGGCCCGCCCGGCGCCGCCTCCCCCTCGAGTTTGTCAGCACCTCCTCGGTGCTGAGTACCGCAGAGACAAGTGGGGTGGTTTTTCCTGAGTAAAATGACGTTAAATACCAGCAGGTTTTGCTGGAAATTGCGCAAACTTTCCCGAAAATCACCAATATGGTTTGGGGAAGTGAAATAAATTGGAGGAGGGAATATTTAGCTTTCCTTTACATCCAGGGAAGTGGGTCCTTCGTGCAGGTTTATCTGCCGAAACAGCCTCGGCAGCGGCGAGGTGGCTTGGCCCAGCGCCCACGGCGCGGACACGGACACGGCAGAGCCGCCCGCCCGCCGCCAGGGGGCAGCGCCGCCGCGGACTGGGCCGGGCCGCTCTGCGCGATGCGCGCGCGGCGCCTCGTCAGCGTCAGCGCGTGCGGGGCGGGGGCGGTGCGTCGCCCCGTGGATGGCGGCCCGGGGGCTGAGGGAGCCGGCGCGGGGAGGCTGCCGGCTCCGCGGCCGGCTCCGGAGGGGCGGGCGGCTCCCCGGTGGGAGCGCAGACCCTCGGCGGGCGGCTCGCCAGAGGCGGCCCCCGGCAGGCGAGGCGGGAGGGGAAGGGGTGCGGGCGGTGGTGCCGGCCCGGGGGCCCTCAGGCCCGGGCGAAGCGGCCTCTTGGCAGGGGCCAGGCTGCTGGGCCGTGAGCTGCGCCGCGATCCGCCCGGCGGCGTGCGCTGTCCCCGCTCGCCCTCTGTAAATGCTTCCACCCACCGTAACGGCAGCCCTTGGCAGGTGAGGTGGGAGGGGCCTGGGTTTGCCCCGTCCCGGATTTGCACCCCTGGGGCGGGGAGAAGAGGTCCCTGGTGCAGAGGTGGGCGAGTGCGGCAAGCCAAGGTGGGTCCTGCCTTCTCCCACCCGTACGCGCAGCCCTGTGAGCTGAGCCTGGCCCCGTTTCCTCTCCAGTGGTTACCAGCATAAGGAGAGCGGCACCATCTGTCTTCTGCTTTTCTTTCTCCAAAACCTACATGCTTCACAAATTGCCATCAGTCCCATATAAGTAGCACTCCATGCAGTGCAATTTGCTATTTGTTTTCTCCTTCCACTGCTCCATTGCTGTTTTCTCCACTACGAAGAGCAGCAAAGAATGAGTGGAGTTGGGGGTCCAAGAGAGAATATCTGATAGCTTCAAAAGGGAGGAGGGAGAGAGCGAAAATAAAACTTCTCAGCTATCTTCACGATTTTTCAGGTTAAAAGGTTAATAGCTGTAGGATATGCAAGGCTCTGGCACACATGCTTTACCAGCACGGGAAGTGGCAGGTTTCAGGACTGGAGCAGCCATCAGTAGGTTCCAGCACAGCAAGTTCTGTGTTCCTTTGATTAAGAGATTGGGTGTAAGGGGCCAGACAGCCAGTCAATTTTTGGGAAAAAATCCAGAAACAAAAAGGAATTGAAGCAATCCATTCCTTTTGAAGATAAAGGTGAGGTGGCACAAACGTCTTCCAAAATGCAGAGCATCTCTGTATCGCCCGCGTTACGTTCACAGGTCAAATACAGTGTGAAGGCAATGTGAAAATCTAACTGCCAAGGCATCTGAGCTGTGTCAGAAAGACTTGCTGCTCTCTGCTTTCTTGGAGCTAAAGGAAAATTCAGTAAGTTGCTGAGTTGAATGTTTCATCCTCCTCCCTCACAAGCTTCTGGAGGTGACAGATGTTTCCTCAGGGCCTGTTATTTTAGACACCTCCATGATTTATATATCTCTGCAAGCCTGGTGGGTGGAACTGGATGTCACAGACAAGCTGAAAATAACTCATATACTCAGACTGATATCTACTGGCCCATGTAGAAAAACTCCGAGATCAAATTGAATCACATTATATGTGCCTGGCAGATGCATTGAGATGTACAGATGGAGCAATGGTGGGTTAAAGTGAAGTTGAAATGTTCTGTGGCGAGCACTGGCAAGGACTCTGCAATAACATTGTGCACAGCAGAACCACCGTGACTTAGCCCTCACAATTGTTTTGCTAAGATCTGCAGTAGCATACAGAGGAAAAATTCATATTTAGAACAATATGTAGTTGCCTGTGTGATCATGACGTGGAACTGGACAGAACGCCTTTGGCCTCTACAGTGAGAGGTTCAGGAAGATACCTGGACGGATGGCCTTGCAGAGCTGTGCCTGAAGTGTGGCCAAGGGGCTTCAAACCTGCTCACTAGAAGCAATACTCGGTGGGAGAATACTGCTGTGGGACCTTGGAGTCTCAAGCTGTTAAAGCCTTGTCAGGTATTTTGGGACAGTCTGGTAGAAGAGCAGACAAATAAATACGCTACATCCACACGTGCCCAGCACTTCAAAAATATAAATCGAGGGACACTGTGGCACATAGGCAGGTACCGGGCTGAAAGCACAGTGTCAGGGCTAAGATGTAAGGGAATATTCTTAGGTGAACTTCTCAAAAGCCGAGGTCTCTGCTTCTCGCCATGTGTAGAGCCCAGGGAGTTTCACCCAGCCATTCGTTAAGGATCCCAGTTTTCCCCGAGTGCAGCCTGGCCTCCTTTGGGTACGGCTCAGAACCAGCATTCTCTGAGAGATGATAATATTTTCCAAGGCTGGGCCATTTGTCCATGCCAGCCTCTAAGGATATGGAGAAGCTGCGCAGAAAGAGCCTGGGCACACTCAGCCACACCCTGTAAGCCAGCGGTAGGACGTTCACAGCCTGCCAAGGTAAACTGCGTGAGCGGTACGCCTCGATTCACAGCCAGATCTCTAGAGCAAAAGCAACGCGTGAAGAGTGGCAGAACTTTAACTCCTTGTGAGGAGCTGAAGACAGAAGTTGCTGCAGAGGACCCAAAATCCTGAAGGATATTCCCACCTCCAGGAAGCACGTACCTCACCACGTTTCCTGTCAGAGTTTCTGCTGTATTACAGCCTTGGCCCGTGTCATCTCTGCATTTAAAACCTCCTCCCTCCCCCCCCAAATCACCCTTAGGTATTTGTTTCCACTTACCTGAGTGCTACCGAAACACTGGGTTTAACCTCACTGCTGTCTCTAGTCCCCTTTGAGCACCAATATGTGATGACTCAGATCTCCCGAGGCCTAACCCAGTGCCTTCATCCGGGAATCATTTGACGTGCCTCTTTAATTTGTTGGAGATTATTTGGATTCAGCGTGTGCTCCTTTCCCTTTCTTCAAGGCTGCATGACTTCTACTCTTTCTTTGAATCTTCTTTCTCCCACCAAGTGTTGCACAAAATGATAATTTTGGATGTACGGTGGAGAGGACAGGGGACATTAGTCCTGCTCTCAGAGGTCCCTTTAGAAAAAACATTCTTAAAAGACCAAAGGGTTTTCATTTTTAAGCTGATGAACAAATAATTTGTCCAGAGTCAAAATATTTGTGCTGATAAGTTGCTGTGCCCTAAGGGAATTCATTTGCCTATCTTACATTACTCAACTTTCCTCCCAGGTATCTCAGTCCAGCGATATCCCACCTTGCATCCTGGTCCGAGACTCACAGCCTCACTCTTGCAGGAGCAAAATGCTGCATCTTTGGATTGGGTGGAATTCTAAGTGGCACAGCAGGGGTAGAACCCAAGGCTTTCTGCTGATTCACTGTTACCCACCGCATTTTGGACTTGTCTGTCCAAAACTTCGGGTAACGGCAGTGGGGTAAGTGGTATAAAATTGCCGTTCTGCCTGGGAGGATGTTAGATCCGTTTGCTCTCACTATGTCCTGATGTGTGTGGCCATACAGGAGTATGGCAGCAACTGCTCTGATCTTCAGCCTATTGTTGTAGTGGAAAAAATAACATAGAAATATCATGTAATTGTTTTTTTTTTTAAAAAAAAAAAAAAGGCCTCCCAATTCTCCTGTCACTAGTTGCAGTCCAGGAAACTTTGTGTTTATTAAGCACTGTGTAAATTTGCAGCTCTCTATAAATGTAAAATCAATAGCAATGATAACAGCAGCAAAGTGCTTAGTCCAGCTCTGGTAATAACCCAAGACTGCTAATTTCTTGATAAGGTCACTTGCTTTACACGGGCACCTCCTCTCCATATGAAAACACAGGGTGCAGAACAGAAGATACTTGTGTTCCCTGACAAGAAAGGAAACACCAAAAACATGTAATTTCCAGCAGGTGACAATGGCAGGCAATGACCTGAAGGACTCTTAAAATCTATTGTGGGGGCATTAGCCCCTCCATTGAGGGCTGCAACCACACACTTCCTCTTCTAGGAAATTAAAATCTTAACAAACATCTCCTTGTTAATGGTATCCTTTTTTTCATCTCCTCTCACAACTACACGAGAAAGGGGAATCCCTAGTAACCTGACGGAGTGAGGAAAATTGTATTTCTGGAGGACGAACAGAGTGAGGAGCCGACGGCTTGTGTGGCTCACCCCCCTGAGCTCTGGCCTCCATCAGCGATGCCACCACTCAGCTGCTTTTAGTAGGGCACAGCCTGGGCAGTTTCTGTGGTTCGCAGCAGGGGTCACCGAGTGTGCCTTGGGACCACTTCCACCTCTGCCTGGGCAGTTTCTGTGGTTCGCAGCAGGGGTCACCGAGTGTGCCTTGGGACCACTTCCACCTCTGCCTGGGCGCCCTGCAGCTCTACTTCCCCCTCTACCTTCCACTACGGCAGTTCCCTTAAGGGTGGAACTGCTGCAGGCAGCTGTGGTTGGCTCCCTGCAGTCTGCTCCTCTTCACCAGGTCCCCTTTAATCCTAGTTTAGGGTTCCCAGACGGTTTACTGCCATCCGTCCGGCATCCGTCATGACGTCCCCGGGGAGTTCACTAATAGATGTGAGACCCCAGAAGTAATCCCTTCCCTCCTCCCTGCCCACCTGTCAGTGAGCCTGGCCTCATCTTGCTTAGCGGTAGGTCCACTGGCACCTTTGGGCTTTTTCTTTGCCATGCTTCTGCGGTAAATCAAGTCCATCTGCACATCAGTTCCCTTCTGTTTTCTTCTTCCCCAACCTCTGCTTGCTAACCTATCCCTAGGTCCAGTGACCTTCAGCGCAGGAAAAATCCTGCTTAAGCGCCTATCCCAAAGGCAGCACTCCCACTGTTAAATAATAATCACACAGTAATAATCACCAGAGGGCTGGCAGGGACTTCAGGAAGTCTCTGAAGCCATCCCCCCCTCTCCGAGGTGGAGTCACCCAGCAGCAGCGCCTGACGTGTCTGTGAAATGCTTCTAGCGATCGGGATGCCGCAGCCTCCCCAGCAGCCCCCTGCGGCCCAGGAGACCTTCCTGGGAAGAAAGCGCTTTCTAGAGCGCAGCCCAAATCTTTCCTCCTGCAAATCAGGCCGATTTTTACTTGTCCTTCTCCTGGTGGATCTGGAGAAGAACCGATCACAGTCTGCCTTATTGCAAGCTTTTATATAATAGCAAGACAGCTTTTAGAGTAACCGAAAAAGAGGCGTTTGCTCACTTGCAAAGTCAGGAAATTCCCTGCCAATGGACATTCTTTGTCGGGGATCCTTTGCCAGCATAGGCTGAGCGCTAAGCCCCACAATCTGCATTTTCCTTTTGAATGACTCCCACAAAATAAACCAAATATCACATCCAAGGAGATTTATTACATCCCGTCCAAGGGCGAAGCATTCCTCAGCTACATTCCACTTCTGTCTTTTGTGCTTAGGAAAGGGGAAAAAAAATCTCTGTGATGCCTCTGGATCCCACCCCTTGAGGGCTTCTGTCGTTAATAAAGCCGAGCAGCTGGAGCCAGATTTGTCAGACTAGTCCTGAATGGCTGGCTCATTCCTGCTGCAAGAGCAGCACCATCAGAGCAGCCCTAGGATTCCTGCCTCTGCTAGAAGATTAATAACTTGTGGCACCACATTTCCTCAGTAAAAACACCTTTTGTTGTTCCCAGTGACACCCTATCCCCGTGGCAGCAGCTGCCAGAGTAGATCTTCTCACTTCCTAGCCACTCTGGCTTCTCCTGCCTCTGCATGATGCAAGAGTTTGCAATGCTTTTTGGGAGCTCAGACGTGCTCTCGGGGACTCTCTGCTTGAAGCGATTGCTCTCTCCAGGCTTTGCAGCGAAGCTTTTATCCAGATGTGGAAAGTAGGATGTGTACAGAGGGAGGGCAAGGGGCTGAAACCTCTGTTGTGTTATCTGAGCTTAATTAAGCTTCTCCCTAGGCAGTCGCTAATTGATTGACCCCAGGACTGCAAAAGGGAGCAAATTTACCAGAGCTCATTAAAACAGCAGAGTTTGGAATTTGAATTTTTTTTATTTCAGAGATTAATACCTTTGATGTCTTGCTGACTGATACCAGTGAAACAAACACTACTCAGCAAATGCTGGTAGGTGGATTTGGCTCTTTAAATCCAAATGAGAGAAACGGTGAGTCCTCACATGCCTGTTCATCATCATCATCATGTCCCTTGCCAGCATTTATAGGTATCACTTAGCTGGAGCTCTGATACTACTTTCTGCCCCAGCCTGGGCTGTGCTAACCAGCCTGTATTCTCTTCCAGTGGGTATCAAATCCATTTCAGTTTCACAAGCTTCAAAAGCATTTCACAAAAAACCCTCCCCAAACCAAAAATCAGTTCACCCACCATAAAATGCAGCCACTGCAGACGGGGGTGAGGCCAGCTCTGCGACAGCACAGGGCAACACCCCAACACAACTGCGTAGAACGTGGTGAAGGGGAAAAGGTGCTGTGTCCAAGGGGAGCTGCAGGAGGAATGAAAGGAAGAGGACCATCCCCTACCAAATACCTGGGACATTGACTTTACCAAAAACGCTGAGATCATTTCCAGTCTGATCGTGTTCAGCTCTGTCTTATACAATTGAACCCCCACGCAGAGCCACATACAGCACAGAGCTGGGGTTCAGGCTCACACTGAGTGACAGATGCTTTCTTCTCAAATACCTGCAGCTCAGGGCACTCTTTACAGGTGTCCTCTGCAAGTACTACTCTTGGCTTTTTGTTGGTGAGATTTGACACAATAAAAGCTCAGCCTGTCAGGACTGAGACATAGTCAGTGTGCAGAACAGCGTGGAAGCAATATGCGTGCCTGAAGATGAAGGAGACCATCACAAGGACAAGGTGGCTGGAAGAGCAGCCACTGGCCAGGTGACAGAAGGCTGTTAAAAGGCCAGCTTTCACAACCAGCCCAGCCAAAGGTCCTTGTATCGCTTGGAGCCAGTTTACTGTGGCTCCAGTCAGCCTTAAAACCATTTCAGCTGGGCTTTAAAGCTATTTAGAGCATGGAGGGAAAGCTCTAGTGTGTAGCAAACTGACAAGGTTGTGTGAGCACCCTGGGTGTGAGGCGTTGCTGCAGATTTGAAGCTTCTCTTGTCAGCCTGTGAGTTGCTTCCCTTTTTTTCCTTGCTAGAACAGACTGGTGTCCTATTGCCTCCTACTGTCTATCCTTGAAGAAGATGCTCATCTCTCCTCTTCTGAAGAGGTTTCTGTGCATTCTGTGAAGTTTTGCAGGGATTTGATGGACCTGTCAGCTGAGCAGCAACATGGACAGGTGACACCTATCCTACGTGGTTTTCACTGGGAACACATCTCTGAAGTCATCTCTGCCTATTGCTGTCTTAGGCCTGTTCACCTTTAGGCCCTTCAGAGCACTTCAGAGTTGCTTTTCCGTCTCTTCTGTTTAGAAAATGTTTATCATCAGTGAGCCTTTACAAGAAAGTCCCAATTTTCACGCCATGTTTGAAGGACACTGGTTTGTTGGGTCTCTGGGTTTAGGTAGTGGTTGCAAGAATAAGTCCCTAGGTGTAGCTATGAGGAAGAGGGACTGCCACTGTCTCTGCGGTGAAATGACATTTGTCAGCAAGGAGAACTGACCCTCCAGAAGAAGATGCTGCTGAGGAAAGAGAGGAAGCCAAGTGTCTGCTCTGTGGAGCACATGGACTTCCCCGTCCTGAGGAGGACACTTGTGACCCTCACAGCTCTCCCCACTACTGCTTGTTCTGTCTGCTTCTTTCTCTTCTTTTCCTCTCTCCTCAACCACACCCACTATTTAACCATTTAGATATAAAAATAAAAAATAAAAAAACCACCCAACCCACTAGACAGAGGGTTTGCTAAAGAAGGGTAATTTTAAAAGCAAGTCTTTGAGGTCAGCATGTAATTGTAGCATTGGGACTATGTGATCCAAGATAAAAATAATCCACTGGGTATCTGGTCAAGGAGGAGAGGATGGCAGCCTGCAGTGAAGGAAGAGTGACTTACATGGGATTGATCAGGCGGCAAAAGACCAGGCAAAACTACTTGCTGGCACCAGGACTAATATTTGTGTAGGATACTGTGAGATTTTCTGTCTGTGATGGGATTGTATGAGCTGCTGGTTTGGGTCACGGCCTCCCTTGGTTGGTAGCCCTGCCCTGACTCTGCCAGGGGCCGGCACTGGGTGCTTCCTGGGAATTTAATGGTCTTCAGCAGAAATACAGATATGATGTGAAGTATATTTATATATTAACCTGCTCATGAGGAACATTTCTAGTTTGGTCTGGAGTTTAGGGTGCTGAGGTTTTTTACCAGTTCTCCATTTTCAATCCCCTGCTTCAGGTACTTTATGAAAACCTGTCTTCTTCAAAGGGTTCATGGGGCTGCAAGCCATGCCCTTCCCTTGCGTGCTATAACAGAGGATGTTCTCATCCCTATAAATGTCGGATCCTTTCCTCACAGTTACTTCTCAGTTATAACTGACAGCAATAAGTTATGTGGGCCAATCTTATAATATATTTTACCAGTATTTCCTCTAGTGCATTTTAAATGAAGAAGTGAGCCTTGTAAATGCCCAAATATCTCTGCTGTCTGCTAGCCCTGAGAGTACAATGCAGGGGTAGGAGGACCACACTACAGTGCTGGTTTTGTTTATCATTCTGGCAAGGGACAGTGGCAGCCTCCATCACTTGGAAATAATGATGCTAATTCTTGTACTGGGGCAAAGCACCAACTGTCCACAGAGGACTCTGATTTTCCTGGCTCTAGAGGTGGCATGGGTAGGACATCAAGCAGCTTTCCATCTCTGTCATTCCTAAGACTGAGTTGCTTTCACATTTGCTCCCAGATGAAAGCACCTGGGAGTAACAGTAACAAATCAGTTTTACTGTGAAAGAAGTTAAGTGTAAGAGGAGGGAGCACACCTGAACATTGATGCCAATGGTTGGGGGTATAGAGCTGTACCTGAATAGATGCCACTTGTGTTTCCATTCCAAGATGCCCAGCCATCAATTCTCCAAGCTTTCACCACAGTTCAGTATTTCCCCATCTCAAACCACTGTCTGTGCATGAAAGGGATTTATTTTTAATCAAAGGCCAGCGCTGGTTGCAGGGGTCTTTACTTTGTGACCTTCAATTCTTTCTAGGAGGAGACAGTGGGTTACAGTACCTTCTTGCTGTGGCTGTCTCTGGGTCAGCCCTTCCCAGAACAGATGCCACTGATTCAGGAGGGCTTGCTGCCTCCCCTTTATTTAAGTGCTGGTTACACAGCTCCACCAGGATCCATTGCAGTCGTAAACCACGCTCAAGGGATGAGCAATTTAGGGTTTGGAGTCATTGTGGACCAGCCCTGGAGACCTCATGCAATTGTTTTTTTTTCGTCTCTCTTACACCCACAGTTTTTCTAGATTAGAGTTACTGCAGAACCCAGAGAGTTTCTGACTTGAATTTGCGTTGGGAAAGACACACAAAAGAAAGGAATTTGTGTTGTAAATTAGATTTCTCAGATTTCAGTGATTTGTCATGGAAATGTGGCACAATCTATGCAGTCATAAAAACATTTCACATGTTCAAACTCTTTTCATGCTATTAAGTTGCCTGATATGGCAGGGTACAGTGACTGTAGGAGGTAAGGTTAATTTCAAATCATCTGTGGCAGAAAAATTATATGGCACCCCAGCTGGGGAAGCATTAAACCTACAAAATGAGGATTAACCTAGAAACCATTCCCTAAACATAGTGATCTATGTGAGAAGACTGGAGTCTTGGCTGAAGTTGTTTTCTTCCCCTTCCAATGTGTCCAACAGGGTATATGCTGCCTCTTGGTGCAGCTCAGGTCAGCGGGAGAGCATCCAAGTACCTCTCTGCATGCGTTGTGCTCCCCCACGATCCAAAATGAAAGCCATAATTCAGAGCTCAGTCAATGGGGGTGGTCTAAAAATAACAGGATTGAAACCAGTAAATGGTGGTTTCTTAGGTTTGCCCTCCTGTGTTGTAGCCAGGAGGGTGCATTTTCAGCCGGTTCCCTGCAACCATCAGAAGTCACAGAATCATAGAATGGTTTGGTTTGGAAGGGACCTTAAAGATCATCTAGTTCCAACCCCCCTGCCATGGGCAGGGACACCTTCCACTAGACCAGGTCGCTCAAAGCCCCATCCAGCCTGGCCTTGAACACTGCCAGGGATGGGGCATCCACAACTTCTCTGGGCAACCTGTTCCAGTGCCTCACCACCCTCATGGTGCAGAATTTCTTCCTAATATCTAATCTAAATCTACCCTCTTTCAGTTTAAAGCCATTACCTGTTGTCCTGTCACTGCATGTCCTTGTAAAAAGTCCCTCTCCAGCCTTCTTGTAGGCCCCCTTTAGGTACTGGAAGGCTGCTAGAAGGTCTTCCTGGAGCCTTCTCTTCTCCAGGCTGAACAACCCCAACTCTCTCAGCCTGTCTTCATAGGAGAGGTGCTCCATCCCTCTGATCATCTTTGTGGCCCTCCTCTGGACTCACTCCAACAGGTCCATGTCCTTCTTGTGTTGAGGGCCCCAGAGCGGAACACAGTACTCCAGGTGGGGTCTTGTGAGAGCAGAGTAGAGGGGGAGAATCACCTCCCTTGACCTGCTGGTCATGCTTCTTTTGATGCAGGCCAGGATATGGTTGGCTTTCTGGGCTGCAAGCACATGTTGTTGGGTCATGTTGAGCTTCTCATCAACCAACACCCCCAAGTGCTTCTCCTCAGGGCTGCTCTCAATCCATTCTCCGCCCAGCCTGTATTTGTGCTTGGGATTGTCCTGACCCAGGTGCAGGACCTTGCACTTGGCCTTGTTGAACTTCATGGGGTTCACACAGGCCCCCCTCTCAAGCCTGTCAAGGTCCCTCTGGACAGCATCCCTTCCCTCCAGCATGTCGACTGCACCACACAGCTTGGTGTCATCAGCAAACTTGCTGAGGGTGCACTCCATCCCACTGTCCGTGTCACTGACAAAGATGTTAAACAGCATTGGTCCCAACACCGACCCCTGAGGAATGCTACTCATCACCAGTCTCCACTTGGACATCGAGCCATTGACCACAACTCTTTGAGTGCAACCATCCAGCCAATTCCTTATCCACTGAGTGGTCCATCTGTCAAATCCATGTCTCTCCAATTTAGAGACAAGGATGTTATGTGGAACAGTGTCAAATGCTTTGCACAAGTCCAGGTAGATGACATCAGTTGCTCTTCCCTTGTCCACCAACACTGGAACCCCATCGTAGAAGGCCACCAAATTTGTCAGGCATGATTTGCCCTTAGTGAAGCCATGTTGGCTGTCACTAATCACCTCCTGATTTTCCATGTGCCTTAGCATAGTTTCCAGGAGGATCTGCTCCATGATCTTGCCGGGCACAGAGGTGAGACTGGCTGGCCTGTAGTTCCCCGTGTCTTCCTTTTTTCCCTTTTTAAAAAGGGAAAGTCACCTAAGAAAAGAGAAGGGGAGGTGAGAAGCTTCCACATTCTGAGGACTCCAGGTGCTCAGGCTTTAAGAAAACCACTAAATGTCCTGAGATGCGTGGAGAAAGAAAGCTCTGGCAATGCTGTTAGCCCTGTTTGCCACACAAACGAGAACCTCTCATTTCTCTTGTACATCAGTGGACGTTAGAGATGCACAGGCGCAGTGCCGCAGGCGGTGAGTTCTTGAGCACTTCAAAGAGCCTTTTCTGTAGTGCTGCTGCCTTTGGGCATGTTTCATGCTTCACGTTTTGGGCTGCTGCCATACTCAAGCTCTCGATGAATCAAGAGCTGTACAGGACACGGCAGCACCAAAGGGACCATGCTCAGCATGCCAAGGAGACAGGTACTCTGGTCAGAGGAGCCAGGGACTCTACTGCCCTGCCTTGCTTTGCCTAACCTATCTATCTACCCCCTAGGCAGCTGGAGAAACCACATCTCTCTGCATCTCTGTTTCCTTGCTGGGCATCTATCTAGCAAGCATGAGGGGTTTGCCCAGTGGGGCTTCTGGAAGGCAGCTGATAATTTTTATCTCTTTATTTCGGAGCTCGATCAGTGCATGAAGAGGGTTGCGTTGCACGCTTGGCTGCAGCTGTATGAGACTTGTTGACCCAGGAAGGCCCTCTCTTCCTTTTTGCAGGCTGAAAAAGCCACACTAGGGCTTTTCAGTCTGGAAATGCCGGTCAAGCAGGGAGCTCTGCAAACCCCACTTAACCAGGGCTTCCCCCACAGCGGTTCTTGCTCAGCGAGAGGGCGGCTGGCTGGCTCAGGTGAGCTCTCCTGAGGCTGGGAGAGCAGCACAGCCAGCGCCGGGCTGCTCCCAAATGCAGCTGCGTGCCCAAGCGGCGTGGGCAGTGCCAGCTTCACCCTGCCTTCCTGCGGCCAGCCCCAGCCCCACGCGCCGCTTGGGCAGGGAGAGCCGGGCAGGGGAGTTCGCTGCCGAGAGTGACATGTCTGCGTGCGCCTGGCAGCATCTGTTGCCATGGCGATGTGTATTTGAGCCTGAGCCAAGCTGCATCTTCCCTGAAGTTGTGAATTGAGCTTAGCTTTATTTATTTAAAACCAACCATAACGAGTGATAGAAAGAAAAGAGACACGTTACAAATCCCCTTGCGCAGGCCATAGCCAAATGAGTCAGAGGCACTGCAGGCTTTAATCAGCCCACCTGACGTCAAACCTCTCCATCAGAGGAAAGTGCCGCCTGGAAATGTCAACATGCCCAAATGGAAAGGCCAGAAGGTAAATCTTTTCCTGTGCTCACTCACCGAGTAGGAAAGAACAATTAAAATTCAGCCAGTTCCCTAGACACATCCTAATAGCAGTCTGATTGAACGCTTTTCTCCTCCCGGTCCTCTCCCATCCCTGCCATTAGCTGCCCAGGGACAAGGTCTCTAGGTTTAAAGGATCTTTCCAATACAGCATTAAACCCCAGATCCTGCAAGAACAAGGTGTTACCACCAGCAACGAAAATGGGCTCTGCAGGAAAACTCTCTATCGCTGCAAGGAGCTCTCCCACAAACACTGAGCTAACTGTGCCATGATAGCGGTTCCCAGTTTCACACGTGTGAATGCCCAGGGATAAGAAGAGCAACTTAGCTTGGACCTATGTCACTTGCCAACAGAAAGTTGCGATGAGGAAGAAAGCAGCGGGAATGACACCGTGTTTGCCAGAGAAGGTGTCAGCCACCTGTGGGCAGGTCAATGCCAACCCCGAGAGATGCACCACAGCAACGGGAAATGGTCGTGTGCTGTAACAGAGGAGTATTCTACTGGGAAGAAAAACCCTCCTGCATCCTTCTTGCATCCTGTCTAACAGAGCTCAAACTTTGGGCCCTCGTCATATAGGCAAGGTGAGAAGGAACCCCCAGCTTTGGATGCAAGAAGCCCGTTCTTTAGCATATATCGTAATTAGGTGTGCAAAGGGGAGAGGGGTCAGCCAAGGACACCTACAGCTTTATCTGCCCCTTTGAGGAACGTCAAGCTAGGAAGCCTAGGGAAACCATCCCTTCCCAGCCCACTGGTGTTTGCCAAGGGTGACAAAGGGACACATGCAGACGTCAGGGGACACGCGCACACAGGGAAGGAGGAAGGAAGAAAGAATGTAAGATGCAAACCGCACCACTTAAAGCCAGGGCGGCTTTCTGGTTCTTCCAAAGTGCTCCCCACACCCAGCGCTGTACAGCAGCCAACTTGGTGGGCTTCTGATCTTCCCAAATCACTTAACACTTCTCCCGCTTTTATTTTTGTCCTAAATGTAAGCATTTTGCTTTGGTGGCTCATCCTGGCAACGTGCCCCAGACATTACACTGGGGTTGCTTTTGCTCTAGGAGATAAGTCTGTAATGAAGGTTTCCTCTGCCGTGTCTCTTTTTCCCCCGTAGTGAAAGTCTGTAATTACCAGTGAGGGGCGAGGCAGACAGCACTGAAACAATGTCATTTGAACAGGGGTGAGACATGCCTGAATTGCTGGGTTGTGCTTTTCTCCTCGGCAGGACTGCTTGTGGATCCGGACCTTGCTTTTAACCCTTGGCAGGGCAGGGAATGCTGTCGTGTGTTGTGTGTGTCCCCCCCCCAGCCCAGCCTGTGTGCACTGTATCTGCTTGGCTCCAATTGGGGCAGATCCTGTTGGATGTATGTTGCGGTTTAACCCCAGCCAGCAACTAAGCCCCACACAGCCGCTCGCTCATTCCCCCCTGGTGGGATGGGGGAGAGAATCGGAAGGGTAAAAGTGAGAAAACTCGTGGGCTGAGATAAAGACAGTTTAATAAGTAAAGCAAAAGCCACACGTGCAAGCAGAGTAAAACAAGGAATTCATTCACTGCTTCCCATGGGCAGGCAGGAGTTCAGCCATCTCCAGGAAAGCAGGGCTCCATCACGTGTAACGGTTACTTGGGAAGACAAATGCCATCACCCTGAACGTCTCCTCCTTCCTTCTCCTTCCCCCAGCTTTATATGCTGAGCGTGATGTCATATGGTATGGAATATCCCTTTGGTCAGGTGGGGTGAGCTGTCCCAGCTGTGTCCCCTCCCAACTCCTTGTGCACCCCCAGCCCACTCGCTGGTGGGGTGGGGTGAGAAGCAGAAAAGGCCTTGACTCTGTGTCAGCACTGCTCAGCAGTAACAAAAACATCCCTGCGTTATCAACACTGTTTCCAGCACAAATCCAAAACATAGCCCCATACCAGCTACTATGAAGAAAATTATCCCAGCCAAAACCAGCACAACGGAGCCAAGATGTGAGTGTCCAACTTCTCCGCCATGCTCGAGGGGCTAAGTGGCACAAGTCAGCAGGGATTTCCCCCTAGTCATCATGTGGGTAACTGGGGTTTTGGAGTTGACTCTGTATGGCACGTGCAGTGTGTCAAAGCAGAGCTGTTGCAGTCTCCTTGCCCTGACTCGGCTAGTCCTGTTGCAGCGGCTCTTCAGCTCCCTCCTGCACCAAAGCCATCTGCTTCCCGCTCCTTGATGCAAGGTATCTTCTTGGGGTAAAATCCAATCAAACGGGGTGTGCAGCTATATCCCTCATCTTTCCTGGGAAAAAGTTTGAGATGTAGGAAGTGGTTAAGAGAAATGAGGCAATACAGCCCCCTCAGAATGACTCTTTGTGTTGTCTGCAGCCCCATGAAGGCTGCCTGGATCCCTTTTGCAAGCTGGCCTTGCAACCAAGCAGGCTAGAAGCCTGTTAGCATAAATAAAAATTAGTGCATGGGAAGCTGAGGTAGCCACCCTCCTCTGCTGTTCTGTAGCTTCCCATTCACCTGAATTTCCTGAAGGGGAGTTACTTGCAGTGTCTTCAAATGCTAACAAACTGCTGGAAGGAGATGCACTCATACTGGAGTTACTCTGCATTCAGTTAGTCACCCTCAAAATTGTCTGGTTCTCCTGGGATATTGCCAGCAAAAAAAAAAAAAAAAAAGGCAGACTCTCTGCTCTTTCCAAGGTATAGAGCAGGGAGGGCAGATTGTGTGTGACAAGGCAAAGAAACGTTCTTCGCCCACCGTGAAGAAGTGAAGGAGGTACAAGGTGATTTTTTCCCCCCTTTATCAGTTACTTTCAACGTGGTGAGTTTTCAGTTCTCATCTTTTGCTATAGTACCCATTTACTATTTTGGGGCTTTACTTTCCAACATACCTAATCCTGCCACAGGCGGCTCAGCCGCATTCCCAGGAGGCTGAAGGGGTTCCATAGAGGGACATTGCTAGGGTCTGGTGTCTTGTATTCAAGGCTTTCCTTTCCCTAGGTCTTGCATTCCCCGCTTCCCTGCCTGTCACTCACTCCTTGTTTGCAAGGCTGATTTAAATCTATCTGAGGGCCCTAAGTTCACCCCATAAAGAATAATAATTGCAGCACTGAGCTCTGTGGCTTCCCTTTCATTCCCCACATAGCATTAGGGTGCTCACTGAAACCACAGCATTCATGGATCCTTGCCATATGCAAACATGCAATTAATATGCTCTTCACTTTCCCCTCTACTTCCCAAGCAAGAGGGGAAAAAAATCACAAGTCCTGGTGTACATTCCCTCAGCATATGCACACGTGTGTGTCTGCACCTCACTTGAGTGCTCCAGCGTGGTTCGCACCTATCTGGACTTGGTGGTTACCGATGAAACGCATCTGCCTGCAGGCAGACGTTTAATTTGATGCAGCACCAGTTCTGTGTAGCTGCACGCAAAGCAACACATGGAACACAACTCGTTCCCTCTTTCAGCTGTGGCAGCAGATTTACGAATGCTGGTTTCACAGGTTTCCCTCTCCTTTCTCTGGTTTTAGCAGGGAGCTGAGATAGGTCTGCTCTCCTTGCTGCCTCCCCTCCCTGTCCCACTGCTGCTCACTGGCGGTGGGAGCAGGTGTGCTGGGTACCTGGCTGGGAGACAGCACCCAGGAGGAAACAGAAAACAGCTGAAGCTGGCTGGAGGCAGAAGTGTGTGTGAGAGTTTAAACCAGCCGCTGGAAGAAAATCAAAAGGGAGCCGGATTTCCTGGATGAGGTGGGGCTGTGGAACAGAGGGCAGAGAAAGGCTCCAGCATCTGCAAGTCCTTCCTCGAAAGTTACCTTTTGCTAGAGGACGTATTGCTGAATCCCTCCCCTTCTATCTTGACTTTTTCATGGGTTCCCACAAAACCTAAATGAAGAAATCGCAGCCCGAGTGTTGGATATGTAACTACGTGTGCCATCGCACGTGGCCTGACTCCTAAGGCACTGTCTGGGGACTGCAGTGCCTCTTCTTTGGACTAGGTTGAAAGTCCCATTTCCATCCTCACCTTGTTCTCAGTGGGGCTCGAAGGGCAGAGGGGACCTACAATGCAGCAGTCACTCCCTCTGTCTGTGTTGCACAAAACAGCGAGCAAAACCACCCCTGAGCAACATACCAAGAGGTAATCATAGAATCATAGAATAGTTTGGGTTGGAAGGGACCTTTAAAGGTCATCTAGTCCAATCCCTCTGGAATGAGCAGGGACATCTGCAACTAGATCAGGTTGCCCAGAGCCCCATCCAGCCTGACCTTGAATGTTTCCAGGGATGGGGCATCTACCACCTCTCTGGGCAACCTGTGCCAGTGCTTCACCACCCTCATTGTGAAAAATTTCTTCCTTATGTCTAGTCTGTATCTCCCCTCTTTTAGTTTAAAACCATTACCCCTTGTCCTATCATAGCAGGCCCTGCTAACAAGTTTTTCCCCATCTTTCTTATAGGCCCGCTTTAAGTATTGAAAGGCCGCAATAAGGTCTCCCTGGAGCCTTCTCTTCTCCGGGCTGAACAACCCCAACTCTCTCAGCCTGTCCTTATAGGATCCATAGAAAAGCTGGAGAGAAATAAAAGCAGGACTGCTGTAAAGAGCTACTGAAGGGCCAAAGTATGGAGCCTGCACGGCTCCAGAAAACCTTCGTGGCTAGGAAGATGGCTTGTGGCAGAAACCAGCTATTCCATCCATATGAACACCAAAGCTGGAAAAATAAACAGGACAATGGTATATTTCACCAGACTTGAAGTAAAAGCTCTGCTGTGGTGGCAATCCTAAAGACCCAGCCTGACCCCCAAAGCAAGCAGCTCTAACAGCGTGGATATTCCCATACCAGCTCTCCAGGCTGCAAATAAGGGCAAACCCCCAGCAGACGACCCCTCCTGTAACAACGGAGCCTGCATGCAGCAAACCAAAAATCACTGACATATGCAATTCGCCCCACATTCCTCAAGAAACACTCATCCTCGATGAGTTTGTGAAACCTCCTGGCTTGGTCTGCGGCGGGGGTGGGGGACACACACACCAAAAGCTTCAGCTTTGCAGGCTGCAAAATGGCCTGGATTTCTGTGCGCGTGTTCAAGCCCAGAGGCTGCCTCCCGTGTCTTGCATGTCTTGCTCACAACGGTGCAGGGTGAAGGCAAAGCAGATGCAAAGCGGTACGAAGAGGGACTCGCGGTTCTCTCTCCATGGGTATAAAGGCAGGCAGCGGCAGCAAGACCAGGCAGGATGGAGCACAGGAGAGCAGATCCCTTTCTTATGAGAACTGGGTTGATGATTCACTTCTCAGCACTGATAAAACGAGCTTGGTCATACATGTGCATCTGCAGTATCAAATGTCGTGAGGCCAGGAAGGCTTATCTGCTGTCAGCTTGAGACTTGTTCAATCTAAACATACTTGGTTGCTGTTTCAGTCTGCTGCTGTGATCAGATTGCAAATAAATCTCAATATAAAATCAGAGAAAAGAGGGCTGAAAAGGAATTGGAGCGATCATGTGATTCAGCCCCTGCCCCAAGGTTGCCTCCTGATCTGCCATATCTATGTCCCAAGAGATGGCTGCAGAACGTGGTTTTAAAGATGCTCCGTTGACGGGGGCATTGCCACCTCCCAGGCACTCGTCTGTTACTGCTTGTCCCCTCCAGTGTGGCCATGGAGAGCGATTGTTGCCTTCCTATTTCCTGCAGCGCTTTGAGTGCCTAAAGACTGTTGGTGTAAGACTCATCTCTTTAGACCACAGAAGCCCAATTCCCTCAGTCCTTTTTTAGGGTTCACTTTTTCTCCAGTCATTCCCACTGCCCTCCTCTGGACCCAGCCCAGTTAGTCCCCATCTTGCTCGAGGGGTGGCACCTCAGATCAGCATGGTATTTTGGCTAACGCCATGTTCTGCACTGGTCCTCTGCAGAGCAGAAGGGGAACTTCACATCGTAAAGGTTTTGTAGGAGGATTCCTACATCTATACCCCAGCGTGGCATTTGCCTTTTTCGCAGCCGTGTGATGCTGTTAACACCGTTCCAGTGTTGCAAGCGCTGTCGTTGCCAGGCCTCTGCTGCAGCAGTGCTGCTCAGCCTGGCCCTTCCCCCTCGCTGCGGGCACCCCCTGCCAGCTGCACCAGCATGTCCGAGTCTTTCTGAACTGCGATCATCTCCCCTCACCCCATCAACACTTTCCTTGTCCCCAGGGCTCTTCTGGAGCACAAAAACTGCTCGCCTGCAGAAATACCTCTCCTTTTTGGCTCCAAAGGGTCAGCAGCGACACTCACCGAACGCAGAGGTAACATTTGCATTGCCTTTAATGGACTGCACTTGTGTCTGACATGGGGAAATGTACATTTCAAAGCTCTACACAAGTGCTAGGGATGGGGGTCCCTATCGGAGCTCTCCAAGATGGTGCAACACCAAAAAGGGAGGTTCGTTATACGCCTTCCTTGCCTGCAGAGATGCAGCAGCGATAGACAGGGGAGCTGCGTCCGGGCAGTTATGCCCAGTACTAAAAGTATTAAATAGAAGCAGGGTCTCGGAGCAGGCAATTTCATTTTTTTCCAAGATATTTTAATCTTCTAAATGGACTTCACAATCCCTATCTCAATGTGCCAAAGCATTTTTCCTTCAGAGTGCAGACAAACAAGCAAGGTTTACTTTGCTTGACCTTTTCTGATGACACTGCCACCCATGCTGTGCAAACAGTCGCTGGAGCTGACACCATCTCAGCTTCCTCGGCCTGGCGCTGACGATAAATACAGCGTGTGTCCTGAGAAGAGGCTTCCTTGTGTCAGCTTGGGCGAGGCACTGAACCGGAAACTCTTGGTTTCACCGGTGAGCCTTCGCAGTTAGGGAAGCGATACCGTGTTTGGTTAGCGGCGGGAGGTGAAGCTGCCCCTGGTGTGGCTCTGCCCGTGCTCCGTGGCCCTGGGCTGTCACCCCATCGCTATCGCAGGGCTCGGTCCTTCTACCCCTCGCAGCCGAGAACCTTGCTGACTGGGATGTTAAAGGAAAGACGTCTTTCCCCTTGCTTGGAGATAGAGGTTTGCTTCTTGCTGAAGGGTCTGGACATATTTCTTCTCCCCGTCTTACAGTGGCAAAGGTTTCTGTGTTCCCCACTTTAAACCCACTGGCACCTGCATTGACAAAGAGGTTTCTTTACCATTAAGGAAGGAGGAACAGTGTTATTTTCTCAGCACAACGCCATCCTGGCTGAATTTATGTCTCTGCCCTTTTACCCAAAGGCTCTTTACAGTTGACTGAAACGTAAGGTAAAAGTAAATGTAACTGAACAAGCCCATTGCGTGTGCAAGTATAAAGCCTTTTGTGTGCTGGAGGTAGCACGCGGCTGCTTGTGCACCGGGTAGCCAAGGAGCACCTTGGGTTGTGCTGTTAGTCCTGAGACCCGCGGGGAGCGTGGAGCAAGAGCCTGGATGGATGGAAACCCAGCGTCTGGTTCAAGCACAGGCTCCAGCCGGCCTCAGATCAGCACTTCTCCACCAGGACCCTCGCTGATGGCAGCTTTCAGCCAGGCTTCTTCCAGGAGAGATGCACCACTGTCTTTGGGTTTTTTCTCCGTATGCCTGTGACCAAGAAAGCCCCTGCTGGGGGCTGGGACTCCCGTCCGTTCTCTGTGGAGCCATGAAAGCAGGGACAGATGAATAAAACATCAGCGCTTCTTCAACAGGATTATTATAAGTGGTTTTCCTGAGTGTTGGTTGAAGTAAGGATCAGAGAGGACAGGGATCCATAATCCTATTTATCTGAAGCCATATAATCTTCCTGAAGCTCTTTAATGGTACCCAACTCTTTAATTACAGAGCAGCCACATGGGCTGCTGCAGCCAGGCCTATCTGCAAGCCCGTTGTGGAGAGCAGGGGCAAGGAGATCTCCCCACCGGCTTGCGGCTCCCCTTCGGGCACTGGCCCCTCGGAAGACCCATCTTTTCCGGCTCTGCTCCCCGAGGGGTGCAGAGGGGCCACCAGAGACTGCCACCGCCTCTCTGCCGGCAGGGACGTCTGCTGAAGGGAGGGTTGGTTCAGTTCATCAAACCGATATCGCTCTGCCGGGGATCAGCATCACCCCCGGGCCCCCCGCCGCAGCCCCGGGAGGAGCGCGGCAGCCCCGGGCAGCCGCCGGGCTCGTCCTCCCCGGCGGTGCGGGGGGACGCGGAGGCCCCGGCGGTGCTGGGGGCTGCCCGGCAGGCGGGTGCGCTGCCCGCCGCCGCCGCCGCGCTGCCTTAAGGGGGTGTCGGCGAGGGAAGTCCCGCCCCGCCGGCTCCCGGTGCGCGGCGGGGGCGGGCCGCGGCCGGCGGCGGCGCCGCCTGCCCGGCCCCTCGGCAGCGGGGCACTGACAGCTGCCCCGAGCGGGCACCCGGCGCGGCGCTCCCGTCCCCGGCGCTCCCGTCCCCGGCAGGCGGCTCGCTCCCCGCCGCGGCCCCGCCGCCCCATGGACCGCCGCCGCCGGGGGGCGGGCGGGAGCGTGCCGCCGCAGTGAGCCCGGCCGGCGGAGCGCGGGGGGCGGCCGAGCCCCCGCGCCGCGGGCACCATGGACAGTATCCTGGAGCCCTTCCCCGCCGAGCGGCTCTTCCCCGCCGCCGGCACCGGCTTCCTCGACCTCGGCGACTTCAGCGAGGCGGATTTCCTCAGCAATGTGGTAAGGGACCGCCGGCAGCCCCCCCCCCCTCGGCGGGGCGGCCCCGGGCGGGCGGCCGCAGCCCCGGCAGCGGGGACGGGACGCGCCGGCGGGCTCGCCGCGGCCCCGGGGCTGCGTGGGCCGGGGTCCTGCCCCTGAGCGCGGGGTGCCCCGGGGGTGCGGGTACCCGGGTGCCGCTCGCCGCACACGGGCAGCGCCTCCCGGGACCGGCCCCGCCGCCCGCAGGCGTCCTGCCGCGGGCACCCCGAGGAGACCCCGCTGGGGAATCACAGGTTTTTTCTTACAGTGCGCTTTTTTTTGAGACTGATGGCTGGGGGAGAAGCGTGCGGTCCCAGGCGGGGCGGGCACAACCTGCCCTGGCTCAGCTCAGGCAGCACCGGAGGCACGGCCGGCTGCCATCGGGAGACCTTTGGGCTCAGCGCCTCCGCTCTCGCTTGCTTGTAACTTTTCCTCGGAGTGGCATTTGGGAGATGAAGCATCTCCCGCTTGGCGTTAAGGCTGGGCTGATTTACTTTGGACAGAAGGGTGAGGAGGAAGAGTGACTTGGGAGGAAAATGTGTTGCCAGTCCCAAGAAACCAAAGGGTCATTGTTCGCCTCTAGGGAAACTGCCCAGCCTCTCGGAGGAGTCATGCGAGTCCCCGGTCCAGCAGCTCTCCCCGAGCACCGCGCACAGGCTCTTTGCTGTCCTGCCCGAGCTTTCTGTGGGAGTTTGTGCTGCGAATCCTGCAGCCCCTCTGCCAGGGAGGACCCAGCCCTGAGGCAGAAGGGGGAAGGGTCCCACCTCAGAGGTGGTTTGGGGTGAGGGTGAGGGCATCAACTGAAGCTGGGCAGCAGGGCGCTGCCTGCGCCCGAGGCTCCACCGGCCTCTGAGCAGCTGCAGCCATGGGACAGTATGCCTGCCCCAGGCAGAGAGATTTTAGCCACGGCTTGTTACTCCCCTGTCACAGTACTGGCACCTCTCACGTTCCCGGTGTAGCACTGTGAGCGCCTCTGAGGACTACCCTTGCAACAGGAGCAGGGGACATGCCAGCACCATGACACAGAAGCAGGGGACAGGGAGAGGAGGGCTATAGCCATTAAACACCTGATGAATCCACTTCTGCTTTGCTACACAGAAGATATCCAAAGCCTTTTATGCTGCCTCCCTCGTGGAGGAGACAGTAGAGATGCAGAATTTGCATAAATGTTAAGTGCACCACAGTTGGTGTGTGGAGACACACCAGCTCTGGGAAAGAGATTATGCGGGCAGTCCCATCTCCCACAAATCTCACCGGCTCCTAATTTCCAAGATACTGCTGTGCCTCAAGGACTGACTCCGGTCGGGCTCTACGGGAGGCAGCAGAGCCCTGCTGTGCTCACACAGACCTTCCAATGGCACGTCACCCCGAGACTGAACGCTCGCTCGCACTGCGAAGCCTTGCCTGCTCGTATCTGAGAAACCTGTTGTTAGGAGTCTTGTGTTTTCCCTAATTCCATATACGTCCAGTGTGGATGAAGCTGTGCTGATACCAAGCGCTTTATGCCAGGACCGTTTATTCCCTTACCGAAGTGAAAATAGTACGTATTGGCACCAGCCCTTTTACCTAGGTGCAACATGGGCTGCAGCCAGAAGTCAGGGAACCCCTGACCAGTATAGGTGGTACCTCTGTATAGCTTAAATCCAACATCTGCCTGCAAGCAGACCCTGTGAAAAAGAAGCTTTTGTGTAAGAGTGCCATCTGGTGCCACCTGCCAGGACAGTGTGTTTAAAGTGTGCAGTGGCCACGTGCAGGCTGGCTCCGTCCTGCATCATTTAAATGGCCTTTCTGCTTGGAAAGCTGCTGCTCAAAGTAGCCTACCCTTGCCTTCACATTAACTAGGTTGCGGTGACTCAGGCATCGTTGTGCACAGCTTACGAGTTGAAAAAGAAATGCTTTTGTGGATTTTTTCGCAACTGCCAGCACCACAAACTTCTGCTGGAGTGCGAGACTCAGGCTGATGATACCTTCTTTTCCTGCAGATGATAAATATAAGAGATTCCGTAGCCACTTCTCACCTACCAAATCTGTTGGCGATACAAGAGCCAGAACATAATACATCACCCTCTTTGTTCTCACTCTGCATGACAACATGGGGGGAAGGAATACACTTACATTTTCTTACTAAATCCAGCAAATCTCCTGGGATCTTGAGATGTGTTGAGAAGTTCTTTTTACATAGAACTGTGCAAAGCATCACCGTGCACAATAGCTCGCAAAGTTGCCAGTGCCTTTGCTTCAAAGATGGGCAAACTTTTCCAGATATTGTTTAGCAAGCATTTGTCTTAGAGCAGGCTGGGAATTTGGGCCATAAAATGCCAGTATGAAACTTTTTCTGAGGATGATTTCTTCTGTTCAAAAAGGAAGCGGAAAGAAAAGATGGATGAACCTTTCTGCAGAGGCTGTGCTCCTTTGGGGCAAGAATTACGTGTCTCTAAACTACTCTCCTTTCCTAATGAGTCATCTTGGTCTTTAAAAAATGTTTCCCTGTATTGTTCATCTAAAATTGTGACAAAGAAGTCATGAAGGCACGTCTGTGGATGCATCCTCAAAAAGGTCTGTGTGCTTGAAACAGAAAAAAAAATACTAACTTCAATAAGTGTGGGGGTGCCATTGGGGAGGACCTAGACATGTGGGAGGAACGATTCAGCGAGGCCAAATACCGTCTCCTGCCCCTGCAACGGATGGACTGACCCACCAGGGGCTCATGGAGCAGTGCTGTGCCCCGGTAGCAAAGGCAGCTGGCAGCCAGCTACAGGAGGGCGGCGGTAGATAGGCAGAGGGATGTGATTATCCCCCTTTTCTTGACAACCATGAAACTGTGTTTGAAATACAGTGTCCAGTTTTGGACTGCCTGGTACCAGAAAGCTGTTGATAATTCTGAGTGTGTGGAGGGGACGGTCACCAAGATAGCTGGGGGCTGGAGCACTTCTCCTGCGAGGAGAGGCTGAGGGAGCTGGGCTTGTTGAGCTGGAGGAGAGGCGGCTCCAGGGGGACCCAGCAGCAGCCTGCCTGCACTGGTGGGGAAGCTGCTGAGAAGATGGAGCCAGGCTCTTTCCATAAGTGCATGGCAGGAGGATGAGTGATCATAAATTGGAATGGGGAAGGTTTAGACTGCGTATAAGGAAACTATTTCTCACTGTGAGGACAATTAAGAGTGGATGAGGCTGCCCGGAGACAGTGTGGAAGCTCCTTCCTTGGAGGTTTCAAAGACCTATCTGGACAAAGCCCTGAGCAGCCTGGACTGCATTTAGTGTTGGCCCTGCTCTGAGCAGGGGTCGGGTTAGAGACCTCCTGAGCTCCCGCCCAACCTGCACGGCTCTGTGATTATATGATGGATTTGGGGTTTGTTTTTTTTTAAATCTTAAGGAGAGCGGTGTCTGCTTGGTACTTAGAGGGGAAATCTCCAAGGGACACAAAATGCTTCTTTTTACTTCACTGAGGTTCTGCTACCCAGACTTACATACGATGACTACTAATAACATTATCAGTTTCCTTTTGCTCAGGAGGCCACCTACTGCTCTTGAGCTTACTTAGGCAACTTTGCTCATCTTTTTCTGCCAGAAGGACCCTCCATAAATGAGGCTAATCCTTCATGCAGTGTCTGCTTATCAATTTCACCTGTCTGTCTCCTGCCCGGTCCAGCATTTCTGGTCGTTCCTGCGAGCACCCATCTATTCACTTACAGTCTATTACAGCTGCACACAGAGAGCTCTTATTTTCTCCCTCAGCTCTTATCAGTGCTGTGAAACTCTTCAAAAGCCTTATCTTTTGAGTCAGATTCACCACTGTGCTTCACTGGGTTTGTGACACTCTGGTGTCAGAATGAAGCCAGAATAAACCAGCAAAACACAAGGTATGTGTTTCTTTTTAACCCAGTACCTCAGTGGGTTTGTTTCTTCCCTATGTTTCTATATTTTATAGTATTAAAAAATACCTTCAAAGGTGACTTTGGATGTTCATGTAAACACAGCTCCATTTTCACTCTATGCTTTTCAAAGCATATTCTGTATCTCCTTCAAAGGGAGACATCAAGGCAAAAAAAATAGCCTACATGCTAGTCAAGGTCTCCACCGTTAGAAGTTGCAAAATGGCAATTCAGGCTATCTCAGCAGTGTTAACCCAGCTCCTCTGGGGGATGCACGGTAGCGCGCTCTTTCACTGTGTGATCCTGTATGCCTGGACAGCGTGACAAGCAGCATCTTCTGGAGCCTACTGGGAGCCGGCAGAATGGGAGAAGAACTGCTTGTCCCTGTGGGTTGCTCCTTGAGTGCAAACTAAGTTTTGCACGTCCCGTGTGCTCTTCCCTTTAATATTGTCCCAGCCCGCAGAAAGGAGGAGAGTAGGAGGACTGCATGTAGGGAACAGGCTGAGCGCGGTGCTGGTGCAACTCGTAAGGGGAGCTTTCCCTGAAGACAAAGAGAGGCTATTCACCATGGGTGACCGTCGCTCTTGCAAGAAGCCTGTACACACTTCTGTTCCTCTTATGCCTACTACAGGGACGTAAATAGCACTTCAGTGGTGCTTAGGTCTTGGACCGGCCTTTGGTCAGAGTGAGCTTCATGCTGTGTAAGCTTTCTTCCACCATCTCTGCACACAGTGAGGTCGAAGAGCGCAGGCAGATTTGGTCATCCACTTCTCATCCCTTCCAGCTGCTGGAGAGGAGAGCTCTGCTGTAATGGGAGGCTGGGTCTCTGGGACTGACGATAGTCCCTTGTGGGGACACACGCAGAAAGCATTTTGGCCCTCTATTCCCACGCCTGGTAAACTTTGGTCAGTTACACATCCCTGGTTAGTCAGCCAAGCACTGGGCAAGGCAAGACTTTTTTCTTTAAATTTTGCTTGGAACTTGCCAGTCAGAGATTCCTGTGGGATCTGGAGCACAGATACAGAGAGACCCAGTGGGGCCATCAGACCTGGCCTGATGAAAATGAATCCTAAAATAATAGTTCCTAGATTTTCCTATTTCATTACTCTCTTTGGACCCATCTTGTGGTTCCTCCACTTCATGTCCTTGCTGCTCCTTATTGTCTCATAGCGGGACTTACACCTGCAGAAGTGCTAGCAGCAGGATGAAACCAGAGCTGAACACAGCCGTTCATGGGTCTCTGAGCCTACAGCATCATCACCAGGAAACATATTTCCATTTTGGTAATGAAGAAGGGGAGAGACTTCAACTTCCTTTGGAAGACTCTAAGTCAGTACTTTCTCCACGGAGACTAGGGATTATTCGTGTGTCCCTCCTAGCTGCCAAGAAACTGATAAACATTCGGGATACTCTTCCTAAATAAAAATGTTCATCTGTTGGACAACTGCCTGCATGTGCTGGGGATCCACTGGCCTAAACACTCATTTCAGCCGAAGTAGGACAACCCTTTAAGTGCACTGGTAGGCCAGAGCTAGGGGAGAGGTTGCAACTCAGAGCAGGAGTGCAGGAAGACATGTGTCCAAAACAGAGTTAAACAGTGGAGACAGAGCCATCATCTTGGTGGGGAGCAGCAGGAAGGACTTTGGTGAAGTGCTTGCAGAGTAAACAAAAGGAGGGTTTGGCAGGGGGTGGAAGCACATCTGCGCATACGGTCCGCTCCCACTGAGGGAGGGTGTCATCAGCACCAGCTGGGAGATGCTAGAGTCGTGTACAGCTCGGGCCATGTCTGCCAGGTGGTCCCCATCCCCTCTGGCATAAGGCAGTCAATCAATGCCTCCACCGCTTTCAGAGACAAGGAAACCTAGGGGTCTCATCTGTACTGACCAGGCTGTAGAAAGCCTCTGAGACTGTTCCACTGGACCTCCTCCTGGTAGCAGTACGAGTGCCTAAGCATGGTGTCTGGTAGCTTCTGAATCCCATGACAAGTGTTGGGTTCATCGATGCAAAGTGCCTTCTGGTGCCCAGGCGCCCATCTGGTGCTGCACTGGTCCCATCCCATGCTGCACTGGTCTCATCTGGCACTGCGTGGTCCCATCCGGCACCGTGCTGGTCCTATCTGGCGCTGCACTGGTCTCGCTGAAGCCTGGAACGGAGCTGTCTCTGGTAGAGAGGGGAATGTGGAAAGAAGAGCGTTTTCTGAAGCAGCCCCTTAAAGGTAAATTTTAGAAGTAGGGATTTCATAGCCACAGATGCAGCCCCGCTACTCAAAATGTGGCCAGGCTGACACCTCTGCGATGTACTCCTGCTTTTCCTCTGAGAACAGTCTACTCCTGGGCTCGCTCCTTTTTTTTCTCAGCACTCCCCTGCAGGTTTTCAGACTATAGCATTTAATTAGCATTTAGTATATTACTTATTTACTACTTTAAAAATTCTCAGTGTTAAAGGAAGTGAATGAAAACACTTCACTCTCTGGAGTTGCCTCTGTGACGGCCACGTGGCAGGTCCTCTTCTCATAGCCACAGGTAGGATTGTGCTTGATATGAAGATTTGATGGGAAGGGATGAGTCAACCCTCTGTAGACTTGTGTGTCCTTGTCCTGTTGTGGACAGTCCACTGCAGGAACCAAACGGGATGCAAAAGCCAGTTGGTGACTCTCCTTCCTGCAGAGTTACAGGGGAACAGGTAGGGCACCAGGGATGAAGTGGACCATTACAGCTCAACTAAGGAATAGCCAAGAGCTGTCTCTTGGCCTGATTCGGCTGGGAGATTTCCCAGGGAAGTTCCAGGTCTGTGCTGCAAGGTCAGGTGCAGTCACTGATGCTTCACAAGCAACCTTGTGGCCAGCATTTTTCTTCTTCAGGAGAGGTGTCTGTTGAAAGAGCCAAGTGTGTTAGTCCTCGCTTCCAGGCCAATCTCAGTCCTGGGATTACTACATCCCACCGACGCCAGCTTTCTGCTGGGGACTGTATTTATCCTCCTTTACACACCTGAACTGCTGGGACTTCATGTCCCCACATGGGAGATGAGAAGTGAGAGCAAGGGTGGAACCAGAGCCGTGTTTCTTGACTGACCCCCATGCTGACACTGTGGCTCTCCCGCTGCAGCAGGTGACTTCTGTATGTGCCACTTTAATGTAGTTTGGTATCCTCTGGCTGAAATCATGGATTGTGTTTTCAGCCTGGCAGTAGGACAGGATGGGTGCTTGCATGGAGCCCTTTTCTTACTGTTTCCTGTCTTTGGAGCTCAACTTGTGAGTTGTTACGTGTTTTCTTGGGTTGGTACCTGCATGTTTTGCATCGTCCCTCAGAGCAGAAATAGCTGAAAAGCTGTGAGGAGCCGAGGGCATGGCCAGAGCAGCAGGGGACTGCAGGTAGCGTGCTGAAAGGCAGGCTGTGTCTTTCAACCCAGTTGCTCCCCACATGTCTGCCATGCAGTGTTTACATCTGTCTAACTTATTCCCAGCTGCTCAAGAAAACTTTTTTTTTTTTTTTTTGCTTCTGCTTTCCTGTAGGGTCACATCATTTAAGGTTTTCCTTTCCTGTAGTCTCCTGAGCCGACCTGAACACCTCAGCCTTCCCCTCTCACCCATCCCTTTCTGACTTCTTTACCCGCCTTCTCTTCTCTTTCTTTGCATCTCTCCTCTATTTTCTTAAACCTCTCCAGGGCTGTCTGCCTTTGAAATCATGTGGAGCTGCTCTGCTCTGGTCGGTGTCCAAGTGATAGATGCTTGACACTGATCTTGACACGTTGTTCAGCCAGAACAAGGTCTCATGAAGGTTGGAACTGCAGATATCCACACACTCTTTCACTCACTTCTTCCTCTTCCTATTTCATCTTCTCATTTTCTAAGATCGCAGACATTCCTCGTACAGGATGGAAGCAATGTGCATGGCTATTCTCGCTGAAACTAGTATGTAATTTAAACCAGTGCTGGGGTAATTAGTACCATCTTTAGGGCTCAAAGGTGATGCCTTACGTGAGGTCATTCATTATGATCACTGTCCAGCCTGTTCCAGAGGAAACTCACCCCTGACTACCTCAGCAAAGTTGCTTTTGGCTTCTTTACACTGTGACTTTGTCTTCATTAGAAAAAATGTTCGTTTAGGTCAGTCTGGCTGACCCGATTAGCAAAGTCTGCTCAAGATGCAGTTAACATTTTTCCTAGAATAGATGCAACGTAATGTGTTCAGCTCAGCGATCTGTGTCAGGAGTTCCCCCGCAACAGGAATGTCAGGGCTCCCTTGGGAGGAACCTGGCAGCCAAGGCTGGAGGAGAAATACAGCTTGGGCCCGACACCAAGCACGTTACACAGGAGGGAGCTGGATACAACATTGGTTTTGGACACTCATGTTGGATTGTCAGCATCCCTCCTGCAGGTGAGCTTCCTTAGACCGATGCCCAAAGCACTCCCCCCATGCTGAGCTCCCCACCACAGTGTCACGGGGGCACTGGCTTCTCCTCCCGATGCCATGGCATCTCCAGGTGGGAGCACTGCAGCTCAAGAATAAGACGTCTCTGCTGGCCGAGGCACAGGGGGTCTACCTTGCGAACCTGCTCCTGGCTCCGCTGGATTTGCAGCCCTCCCTCTCCTGGGAGGAGAGCTTTTCCCTCCGGAAGGGGTAGCTGAGGCAGAGGGAGACCAGGATGAAGAAGAAGAGCCAGGTCCAGAGCCTTGATAGTTAATTGTTGCATGTCAGAGAAGCTTGATGTTAAATGAGTCCCATAAATTCATGACAGTTGAAGGAAGGAGCTGGGCAGGTGCTTTTGGCTGAGCTCACTGCTGCCCTGGGGGAAGGACTGCAAGCCAGGCAGCTCAGGGAGGAGGAAACCAGCTCTGACATTTGTAAAGGCTGTTGATGGAAGGTTTCTTTCAAAGCCTTTTCAGTCTCTCGATCTGAGAGCTCTTTGCCCAGGGAGTGCTGGAAATCTGGCTCTTCTTTCCAAGCAAATGTGGCAGACTGTGAGAGTTGATGAGGTGCTGTTGAGCCACAAATATTGAATTGCCAATTGAATGATGTTGGGTTTGTTTTTATTGTGTTTTTTCTCTCCTTATGGACAGTGGTGCAGTGAGGTTGTCGGGAATGGGAGAACTGTATTTTAGTCCCAGCTCTGCCAGTTACTTAGCGTGTGATCCTCATGGTGTCATTGGCAGCGATGCAGCTTTTGATCGCAATAAAATAGTGCACATCCTTATTCTTACTGACATGGGGAAGTGCCATCAATGGGTGAAGCAGATTAATGAAAAGTTAGACTAGGGTAGGGTTTTGCTAGTAGATATCTGCCAGGAAAGGTCCATGGCTGCTATTACCTTGCTTCCCAGGTTAAAGTCTCTTTGAATGACTTTGCAGCTATACATGATATTTGCAATATTTTCAGTTTGGCAGGTCCATCATGCACCTATGTCCCGGCTATCCTTCACCTCTCTCCTGTTCCTTACCCCTGGGGATTGCATGTGTCTGATTCTGACCTCAGATACTTCAAGCTAATCCAGAGTAATCTTTCTGTGTCAGTCTGAATGACTGCATCGGTCAGCATCAGGATTTAAATTAAAGTACTTGGCCCATGCTGTTGCTGGCCTGACCTCTTTGGGCCTTACTGAAAACCAAACAATTTGTGCTTTATAAATCCAGTGAATGGGCTGTACTCATACCTCATCCTCCACTGCACGACCAGATCCTGGCTTAGTTGCAAAACCTAACTTCTCCCTGGGTTTAGCACAACTTGCTGAGAGCACCCCGTTACATTTGTGCCCGAAACTGCTGCGTGGTCAGGGCTGTGCCGAGCTCCCAACCCCCCAACTATGTCTCATCTGGTTTGTATCTGAGAAGGAGGTAACAAGCTGAAAGTAGCAGAGTGCCATAGCTTTATCAGTCCCCTAGCAGGGCATTCAAGACCATGTCAGTCCCTCCTGCTGCTCAGCACGTGGTTTTGCGCTTTCCCTTTCTCTTTGGAGGTGCCTTTTCCCCGCAGTAAGTCTGCCTGACCTGTTGTAAAGTTAGGATTGCCATCGGCCACTGGGAAGAGCGATGCAAAGGTTGCTTTCCCGCTCTCCGATGCTTCTCTTGCTCTTCAGGATTTCTCAAGTATAGTCGGCAGCAGTCCAGCAGCTGGATTAGCATTAAATAATGAGCAAATGTCCTGCAGCCCTTTTTCAGACCCGGCAAAGCACACACCTTTCATTCTTTTCTTACATGTCTTCGAGCCCTGTTTTTATCACACTGGGAGACAGCCGAGTACCAGATGCTGCTCTGGTCGATGCTGGGGACAGAACAGAGGGTGCTGCCCTCCTTTCTTTGTTGCTAATTAGTACCAGGGTGGTAGCTAGAGGCTGCTAGCTGCGAGAGCAAAACTGTTTTCTCCCTCCCCTTGTAGCAGCCACGGCAAGCAGTCAGTGGCAGCTGTAAGCAGCTGGGGTGAGCTGCAGCAGAGCAGGAGCAATGCTCATTTCTTAATTTTCCTGCACGTTTCAGGCTCCAGGGGAGCAGCCCTGGAAACCTCCTCCTTTGTAGCCAGGGGCTGAAGTCCCAGGTGAGATAAAGGCACACATTACTATGTCAACCCCAGCAGCAATGCAGTGTGGTGAGGTCACCCAGCAGCCTCAGTATCTACAAGTAAGTGCCAGAGACCTGTGTCCAGACCAGTGCCCCATCCCCTCGTCTCAGATGCCTTTCTGATATTCGATGAAATTGGATTATGTAGAGTTGCCAGAGGATTTATTTATTTATTCTGGGAAAGGGAAGAGGGAAGGAGGCCAGGAGGGATGGAGAATAGGGAAAGAAAGAAGGAAGAAAAAGCAAAGACAAGACAGAGGTAGCTATGCAGTTAGCATTCCTGAGCCATCTGGACCTGTTGGCATGGCCCCAGCTGGACGGGCTCACAGGTTTATCCACAGCATGATGTAATCTCCATCGTCCACCGTTTGATTTTTCTCCTTGTGCTGGATGGCCTCGTATCTGGTGCATGTCTGGAGCGGGCATTTTGATTTCCTGTTGCTATTTGTGGACTTTTCCTGGCCGATCCTCAAGAGCAGCTCGGGCGGTTTGCATTCCTCAAGCTGAAGAAGCAATGCCACCCCGCCGGAGCGGAGCGGATGCCAGCCGTGGCCAGCCTGCCGGCCGGGGAGGGGCAGCCCCGCACGGGGCACCAGCTGTGGTTTGCACCATGCCGCGGCTGGAGAGAGGATGACACCTCTGCCTCGTGCTTGGACCGCTGCAGCTGAGCTCGGGAGTCGGCTCAGCCTTCAACATCAGCACAGGGAGGGCTGGTGGGACCCCCCTTCCCAGCCGTTTGTGGGCTCCCCTGCCCTGCCGGGTCTTGCAGCAGAACGGGAGGAAGGAGAATTTTATTTGGCCCCAGACCTATTCCTCCCTTTGGCAGATGCGAGTAAAAAGCAACCGATGATCTCAGTCCCTCTCCCTTGCTAACGCCAGCACCAGGGAGCACCAGGGCTCTCGGCTGCCCTGTGAAGCAGGTGGGCTTCCCAACATGTGGGAAGGGGAGCTGGGGAGGACATGGTCCGATGCTGCCAAGCACCCACCCTTACTAGGGGAAGGCCTGTGATCTCCTTCCCTCCATCACTCAGTGCCATTTCCAGGAGGCAGTGCAGTCTAATGGGAAGGATTCGGACTCGCATTCCCTCCATGGTCGGTGGGAGATGGCCGTGCCTCACCAAGACCAGCCATCTCTTTCTTCTTGAGTCCTTCCCAGCACATGAGATGAAGAGGGTTTGCATGTCTGCCTCCAGAAAAGCACACAGTTTGAATGTTTTTAAGTTACCGGAGCCACACAGGAGCAAAGTGGTCTTCTTCACCACATAAATTCAATGTGTGGAGGGGGAAAGAGTAGAGCCATAGGTCCCCTCCTGCCTTCAGAAACAGAGCAACTCCCACCCTCCCGCATGGCTGGAAAGGTCTGAGATACCCAGAGGATGAAGAAGGGATTTCTCTACAGCGTACCACCGCTGCAAGCAAACCTCAAACCCAGCGATACGAGGGGCCTGCTTCAGAGTACGCCATTCTCCGCTCTGACTCAAGAGATGTGGGTAGCTGTGTGATGAGCCATTAGGCAACAGTTTGACATGAGCACACGGTACTCCCTCCCTCACGATGCCTCATCCTGCCCACGTGCCTCGCTTAGCTTTGTTTCCTCCCGGGGCTTGGGAACGGGGAAGTTGAGCGCAGTGACCTCCAGGGAGCAAAATTTTCTTCAGCGGAGAATCCTACCGCCTGGTTCAGAAGTTGTCCTAGTTGCACCCCGAGGGAGCAGAGCTCTGCTTTCATAATACCTCGGGGATGGCCTGCCCACCAGGAATGGACTCACTGGAACCACAGAGCTGAGCTTTTCCACCCGGCTCAGCTCTGCTGAGCGAGAGAGTAGCTGAGGAAAACGATGGCCTCTTTATAAACCAACTGGCAAAACTCTTGCATCTCTCCTGGGAGCGGGCCAGGGATTCTGAGTCACTGCTTAAGTGGGTTGCGGCCAAGGTAGTCTTACCCAAGACATTAAGTGAGAGAGGAGAGATCCACCCAGGAGTGCCAGCAGAAAGAGAAATAGTCATGACCATAATTAATAATAATATAATGATGAAAAGATTCAGAAACGCACTGCCCACTCCAAAAATAAAGTTTGAGGACAATTCAAATGCTGTAAAGAAAAGAGAAGAAAGGAAAGAGTCGAGAAAGACCGCCAAAGCCTGCATGTCAGCTGCAATGCAAGGAGTCCCATCCAGCTGGCCTGGGTTCAAAGAGCTCCTATTGTCCAACAGCATTTCCAAGACACCATTCAAAACTTTCAGAAAATGAACCCAAGATGCAGGGTGAGATTTATCGCACAATAAAGGCAAGCCAGATGTGTGCACCCTTTCGGAGAGAGGAGACAGGAGGAAACCAATGGAGGAGCGAAGCAGGGGAGAATCAGGCGGCAGAGGTGTGAGGGAAGAGGGTGTCATGAGAAGGTCTGGTGCTGTGAGCATCCAGGCAGGAACAGGGGCTGGGTGCGTCTGTGCTGGGACACACAACAGGCACTTGTGAAGGGTTTCATGTATACGGAGAACTCCATACTTAGGAAAATTCACTTGGCGTTGGGATTAAGGGACAGAAGGGGAAGATCTCACTGATGCTTTTTCTCTTTTGTTGCACATAAAACCATGATGGATACTAAGAGGTTATTGTCGCTTCTGGTCCTGGATTATATACCTGCATAATAAGGCCCTGTCTGAAAGGATGCCCAGAAGCCAAACCACTGTAGATTTTATCTTGATTTTTTAGGGCTTGCACAGCCTTCATTAGTGCTTTGCAGCACTGGCCACCATGGCAGGGCTGTAACTTCTTTTGCCACAGGAATCACTCACTTCCACCTGTGATTTGATTATGTTAAAATCTAGCAATTAATTATACAGAAAGATAATTTAATCTTTGAATCTGCTGCTAACGTGGAGTTACATGACTACAACCTGCCATCATTAAATAAGTTCTCAAGTTCTCCCTGCCTGCAATGAAGCCAGTGTTGTTTCTGCTGTCTGCAGAACAACCTGGCAGGGTGGCCATGCCATACCACGCTCCACAGATTAAAAGGTGACTTGTTTTGTTTCTCAGGAAGACCTCTGGTAGTCAGGACTTGTTCATCTAAGAGCAAAAAGCCTGACAAAACACTTTGGAGGCTTAAACTAAAGAATCCCTCTTTGCAATGACTCATATGTTTGGTGACTGTAGTTAGCTTCTACAATGTTTTTGGGTTTTTTTTAGAAAGGGGTGGATTTATATGAAGCCTTTAAACTGAGATGAGATGTTTCTTTCTGTGAAGCTCAGTTGCAGATGCTGAGTTTGAAGAAGGAGGCATGAATATAGCTCCTACACTCAGCTATGTAAGGAACCATGATTACCAGACTGGTTCCTCCAGGCCTTAAAACCCATGAAGCCATCCATCGTCTCCTTGTGCCGCTCCACGGGTGTCCAGAGAATGGATTCCCAAATACACCGGGTTCTGCAGACACCCCTCCAATGCTAGGGTGCAGATGCCAGCTTGATCTCAGACACAGGAGCTTTCAGGGCAGGTTTTCAGGACATAATAGGTTTCCTGTCTTCAAAGGAACATGGGATCTTTTCTTCCCAGAAGCTTCTGCCTTTATTTGAGCACATGATCCCAGGCATCTTCAGGTTTCTACTTCTTTTCACCAGCTACAGGGTACTCGGCTGCTGGGCCTTGTCATGAAGTCCAGATTGGAGAGGGGATAGCTAGGGAGCCAGGTGCTGGGAAAGGGTTTGCACAGGCTGCCTTTCTCCTTCAGCCTTGATTTTCATGCCATGGTTGAAGTGACTGCATTATCTCTGACGAGTCAGATCTCCATCCTAGTCTTTGGAAACACGGGGCTTTGACCCCTTGTTCACCAACATCACACCTTCGTTCTCCCCAGGATGGTGTTAATCCAGGCTGCCCCAGCAGTGACGAATGGTCTGAGAGGTGTTACTGCCCTTCCCAGGCTAGGAAGGATTTCCCCATTCTCCAGAGACTCTGGTTTCTGCAGCTCCACCGCTGAGGTGAAAATGATACCCTCAGCATTGGAGCTGAAGTTTAATTTCCTATCTGCTGCTCAGGGCACAGATTTTCCACTGGGATATTGGCAGCAGGTCAGAAATCTGCATTCCAAGCTGAATTGCTTTGAAAACAATCCTGGTGCGGGACCCCATTCAGTCTGCTCGTTGCAAAACCCAGCTCTTGCCCAGCCTAGCCACTGAAGAGAGTCCCAGCTCTTGCTTTCTCAGGATTTAGGGTGAAAATCCCTCACATCCTAGAGTCACAAATCAGCTGGTCCAGACTTAGTTGTTCTGTAATTGCCCTTTACAAAGGCCCAGGGAATGAAAGCCACCAGTAATGTTTGGTATTAGCTGCATGCCTCAGCTTTTGGACTTGAACAGAGTAGAGCTATCTATCCTCTTCCAAGGCCTGCTTTTCTTTATGGGTCTCCAGGGACCTGCCAGGGGACAAAATGTGAATTATCTCCGATTTTGCTCTCTGAGCACTAAAGAGAAACAGTTTCAATGAGACAAATGAAGCTGATTGTAAAGATAATACAGACCTTTCCTCCTTCTCCGGTTATCTCCCAAAGCAGATTTCCTTTATCTCCCAGGGCGCCTTTCTCATTGCTTAGATTGCCTTTCTTGTAAGACGCAGAAAAAAGGCCCATAATGTCACAGGGGTGACAAGCTGTGTAAGAGCAGAGATCTGCTGACTCCGGTGACTCCAACTCTGTATTGGGCAGGGCCAGAAGCTTCCAAGAAAGATGGAAGAAATGGTGGAGTGGCGTTTATTCCAGTTTATTTCGGTTATTGAATAAACTTCCCCATCCCATCGACCGGTGACTGGCTTGAGCAGTTGCACCTCTCCAATTTATTTTTAATTGTATTGAAGGTTCATGCTGTATTTCATGTCTTTTGGGGATGCTGTGACCTCGGCTTCACTGCAGCATGACAGTATAGTTCACAGAGAGTCATGCAGAGTAAAGCAGTATTTTCTTTAGTTTGCCCTGCCTTCTGCCTTTTGTGGGGCTGTGTGTCCCTCTCCATCAAGCACTTTTTTTTCCCTAAACTGTCCAGGCAGACGCGCCACACGGATTTAAATCCATGTAGGCTTTTTCAGGGTAGATTTACCTCTGGATTTGCAGGGCTGGGCCAGAGCTGCACCCCTAGGTTGTGCAGGGGTGCCGCACGCCAACAGGCATGTCTATGCAAACCCAATTGCATTCTGGCTGCTGTGCCTCTGTGGGGACCGAGAAGGGATGGATGAGTTTGGGCTCTGCAAAGGGTGCGCCTGGGTGGAGGTGGATCGGGGTAACAGAGCAGATAGGGCCTTCCCAAAGATGATGGATTGTATTTTCACACGTAACGGGATAAAGTTCACCTTAACCTTCTCCCCGTGACGCTACAGCAGCTGAAAGACTCCTGGTCCCCTGTCACGGTGTGGAGTTAGGGCGTCTTTGGGAGCCCGCTGCAGACTCAGCTGAGGCTGCCAAGTTAACTCCAAGAGGTAAAGCACCAGGTCAGACAAGAGGGAAGAGAGACCTGGGGGAAGTTATGACGATACAGCTTCTTTCTCTCAGAGCTACTGCTCGTGTGAAGTCTCTGCCTGGAGACTGTGCTGACCTCGGCTTGGGAAGGGGCAAAGAAGAGGAAGAGACCCCTGCCAGTTTGCCCAGGGGTACCTGCATTCCCACAGAGAACACCTCCCACGCATCTCCGTTCAAACGCGGCCCAGCTGCCACCACGACGGATCAGAAATAAAGGCGGCTTTGTTTTGTAGCAAGCAGGTGTCTTCAGTTCTCCAAGCTCAAGAAAGGCCTTGAAGGACAAACTTTTTATTTACCTTTCCCGGACTCCTAGAAATAACACCCAAATCTTCTGCCAAATGAGGGTTAAGAGCAGCTGATCTAAATGTTTCATCCTGAGAAGGTTGTGTCCACTTGTGCATATGGTTTACGTCCTGCTCTAATCTTTTTTATCAGAGTCAGCTGCAAAGGAGTTGTAAGCCAAAGGAAATTTGGGACGTCCATTGCATATGTAGGATACATGCAGCGAAAGCTCGCTGGAAAGCAGAGGCATTCCTCTTTATCCTCCAGGGCGCGGCTGCTGGGAGGAGAGGTGCTCCTGTCTCTGCAGACTCAGCAAGTCTCGTACAAGAGGCAAACTGTGTACTGCAGCTGCTTTCCACCCTGGGCCACTGGAGCCTGGTTTGCCCGAGTGGAGTCTGACATGTTCCCCTTCCTCCCTAGCACATACATACCTGCTCTGCACCCTGGCATCCGCCAGGCACACTGATGGCCACACCACTGTGGCCACACCGTGATGCCACTTGTCTTTTGATTCACCTCGCCCTGGGCGCTGCCCTGCTCCACAGTCATTCCCCTCGCAGGGCGCTTCCAGTCCCTCCCACATCACCACTGCCCACGCCAGCTGCTACTCCCATTTATGCTGAGCACACTAAACCCAGGTGCGGGTACACCAGCGCCTATGAATCCTCTGCCACTGCAGCAGCAGGTGCCTCCGGTGCCTCCTTCAGGGCCGCTGAGAAACCCAGTCACAGGCTGGCAGATTTCAGCTTTCCACATACCTTTTCCTCTCTCTCTTTTTATTTTTTTCCCCTTTCAAGGGCAAAAACATTTAAGTTAAAGACTTGACTCGCCCACTCCCCCCACGCCTGGGTGCCTCCCAAGATTCCTCCCCAATGAGCAGCAGGCTCGCAAACTCTGAGCTGGGTATTACACGGCTACAATCACAGCCACAAAATTTTGATGTGGTCTGTATTGTGTGTGTTTTTAAGAACATCACTCATTCTGTCAGCTGACTTTTTTTTTCCCCCTGCTGGGGTTGTGGGGGAGGAGGGGGGAAAAAAAACACAAAACCTTTACGCCTGCCACGGAAGTTACTGCAAACCGTGGGAGCGGTATGTACCCAAAGGGGTAAGTCTCCCGGAGAGGCTGGAACGATGTCCTCTGAGGCACTCATTAAGACATCCCGGGATGAGAAAGAACCATGCAGGGGCAAAGGCGAAGTCTCCTCGAAGGACAGAGCCCGCCGCGGGGGGGGAGCGGCTGCGCCCCCTCCCGCCGCGGTCTCTGCCCCTCGACCTCAGGGTCCCCTCCGGCCTCAGCGTCCAGCCGAGCCGTGCGGCAGCCCGGCACCGCGGGGGAGCCGGGGCAGGGCCGCAGCGGGCACCCGGCGGGGCAGCGCCGTGAGGCGCGGCGGGCCGCGGACCGCTCCGTCCTAACCCTGCACTCCTCCCGCCCGCCTCGCGCGGCTCCGCTGGCAGCCGCCTCCCATTGGCCGCCGCTCGGCTGTGCCGGCCAATGGGCGGCCGCCGCTGCCGGCCGTTGGAAGCGTGCCGCGGCGACCGTTAACCACCGGCGGCGGGGGAGGGGCGGGTGGCTCCCCGCACCAGCCGGATGCTGCTCGGCTCCGGGGGTAGCGGGGACGCGCTGGGTGTCCCGCTGCCCCGGGAGCTTCGGGCCGTTCCGCCTGACGAGGTGGTGGGGGTGAAGCGGCTGCGGGCACCCGGGGACCAGGCGGGGACTTCGGTGGCCCGGATCACTGCTGCTCCCTCGCTTCAGGGTAGCGCCTTGCCTTGGCACTGCTCCCTCAATCGCCTTCCCCTGATTGTGTCTTGAGCCTCTGTCGTCCCTCCTAGGTCTTGTGGCGCCTAGTGCTGGAAATTGTAAATCCAGGTCCTTGGCACGGATGTGTGGTGGAAGGAGGTTTCCACAGCGAGCCGTGCCTGAGCCTTGCTGGGACTTCGCAAGGCACCATGGCCGTGGCTGTGGCTGCTGCCCCTGAGGAGTAACGGCTTGTAGCACCTTTGGTCTGAAGGGCTGCAGTCCCTGCGGGGAGGGAGCTGGTGGCACAGCTGGCCTGTCAGGAAGCAGGTCACCTGCCTTGCTTTCAGTGACCCTAAACCCCGCTCTTTCTGTTATTCTGCATTATTCTACAGACAGCAATAAATTCTGGGCCTGGCTCCAGACCAGGTTCAGTCAAAACCTCCGCCACTTGGAGGCTGGGTGTCAGGAAAGCGTTTGGTTCGCTGTACAGTCCAAGGTCATGATGCTGAAAATAATCATGGGTGACTTGGGCATTGCCAGCAGTCTCTGAGAAAGACTAAGGGGCGCTGCTGGTCGGGATGCTGTCCTGCTGGATGGAATTGCAGATGGTTTGGCCTGAAGTGCTTCAGCTGTGCCATGCAGCGAAGCAGGAACAGCAAGAGGGTAGCAGGTCAGTGGCAAGCTATCCAGGCAGACCAGGCATGGAGTTAGCAGGGAGCTGCAGTACGTGAGGGGAGAGACCAAGAGCAATACCAGTCAGGACGGAGGGGCATCAGAGGGGTTTGAGAAAGCCAAGAGGTGGTTGGATGCTCACTTGTGCCCCTTGGGGTGCAGATGCACTGACTATGCTGTGAGGAGAAGTGTGCGCAGCATCTGTCCATCCTGCCTGGATCTTGTTAACACTGTCAAGACCTTCACTTGCATAAGGTCTAAAATTCACTGCGTTTTAAAGAGAGCAGAAGGACTGTCTGGAGTGTATGGGCTCTTCTTTCCTGGAATGTAAAGGAAACCTCGGCTGTGAAGCTGGAGTGCAGGGGGCTTCATTCCTTAGTGAAAGCAGAGAAGGGAAATGCAGATGTCACAGCTGGGACAGGAGATTTATCTTGGCAAGCAAAGAGGAAAAATACTTTCAAAAAGAAAAGAGAAAACTCAGAAGAATCCCCTCCCCATCTGCACTGCCTGCCAGCACGAGCAGAACCTCCAACCTGCAAAGGCCCTTCGTCTCCTGGGCCTGGGCTGCCGCCCAGCTGGATTAGCCCCTCACTGCTTTCTCTCTGGAGCGAGACCATTGTGGTGGGAGCAGGGAGGCTGTGAGAACCAGGCTGATCCTGAAGGGAGATTGTCTCCAAACAACTCAGCTGGAGGTGGGAAGGGGAAAGTCACAGTCAAAGGATGAAAGCGTGAAAGGGAAAGGGAGGGACAGATGCAGCCAGGGTGACCACAGAGGAGAAGTGGATCCAGGGAGAGGAGACTGTCCCCTCCTCAGCCTTGCATGGTGCCACTAGGCTACAAGAGTGGCACCTTAAGGCATCCCATGCACAACCAGGCAGGGGAAAAGGCTTAGTGCCTCAGTCTCTGCTTGGGGCCCCCAGAGGTCTAACACCAGCTCTGGGTGGGGGGAAACAAAGAGCTTGCATTTGGATGTCTGGATGACTTACATTAGCTCCCAAGATAACTGTTGTACAACAGGAAAGGGTGTTTGAACGAGAAGTGCACGCACGCACATACAATGTGCTATTTAGACAACCCTAAGCATGAGGTCAGGATGAAAACATGTGGTGGAAATATGTTTGGAAGAGTCAGTGCCTATGTCGGTCACCAGGAGTGGGAGGGAGCAGGAGCCAGCAGCTGAGAGATTCACACTCTCTCCCCGCGGCTGAGGTGGCCTCAGCCCGAGCAGATTCTCCTGTGGCACCAGAGCAGCTTAAGGCTCTCTGTTGGGCCTGGAGATGAGGTGGTCATTGCCTCCCCTGTACCTGTGCACGCTGGCTCATCCCCTTCAGGTGCTGTCTCCCTGTCCTCCCAGAACTGCGGTGGGGGGGACGGGCAGCCAGAAATCAGGCTTGGATCAGGAAATCCAGCACATCCTCGCCATTGCGTTTCTGTCCCTTGGCTGCCCCCTCCCTGACCGCTCACTGGTAATACAGCTTTGGAAACACATCTCGTGCTATTTCTTGGCTTTGGAGCATAGTTAGAAGGAGAAGGAAGGAGGGTGTGAAAGGGAGGGGGAGATAGCAGGAGCAAATAATGCAAAATGAGACTGTGCTGTGAGCTTCGTATCCCATCTGGAAGCTGTTTTCTCCCAGTACACTTCACACCCGATCCCTCTGGGCCAGGATGGTAAGGATCACGTTTCCCAGTTGACTGGTCCCCCTTGCTCAAGCCAGGCCCATCTGCATGAAAGCTACTTGAGATATCTTAAAGGAGAATCTCAGCAGAGTTGCGGAGTCCTTCATTATCACAGTCAGAAATTCTTGGTCAATTCCCTGAGGAGTGGGAGCTGGCTGATCTCAGCCTGGCTGGAAGGTGCTCTTGAGGAGAGAGTCTAGGCCTTGAAGAAGCTGTGAGAGGATGAACCTGCTCTGCTTCTGCATCTCTGTCCATCCCACTTTCATTCACGTCTGAGTCCTGTGGACTTTTTCTTGGACCTTCCGCTGACACAGGCCTCTGGTCTGCTCAGATCTTCGTTGCCACTGTGTCAGCAAAAGTCTCTCCAAAGCCCAGCACAGTCATTTCATTTAGTGGCAGCACATGCAGACCTTCAGCTGTGCTAACCCCAGTCTGGGTGGGAAGGGAGGGCTGGTGGCCGCCCAGCACCTCCATTTAGTCAGGTGATAAACCTGCTTCTGTTTATCGCTCAGAAGCTCGGAGCACTGACCCTGCCATGCTCTGCCATGATCCACACGGCCCTGAGACACCACACCCTGGGACCTGCAGTTCCCCGGAGCCTGCTTTCTTACATGCATTAAGGAAGAGTACGGCTGAAGCCTTCTCTGAGTTTTGCCAGATAGGTGCAGCTCCTGCAACAAGGCTGGATGGGACAGGGTTTGCATATTCTGGGTTAGCAGGCTCGATCTAACAGAGCCAACCCAAGGGACACAGCAGTCTTCCTGGGACGTGGTGGCTTAGCTTCCTGCTTGTCCTGTAGTCTCTGTTGTGGATATAGCCAGCTACAAAGCCATGTCATTATCTTTGTTTGCTTTGCCCTTCCTTCTTCTGCTTTCCTCTGCCTCTTGCTGCCTTTGAGTAAAATAGCAATCTCCAGCTCTGTGACAGCTCTGGGTGCTCTCCCTCTTTGAAGGTGTCTGATCCTTGGTGCCCTCTTTGGTAATAGAATCATAGAATCATAGAATAGTTTGGGTTGGAAGGGACCTTTAAAGGTCACCTAGTCCAACCCCCCTGCAATGAGCAGGGACATCTGCAACTAGATCAGGTTGCTCAGAGCCCCATCCAGCCTGAGCTTGAATGTTTCCAGGGATGGGGCATCTACCACCTCTCTGGGCAACCTGTGCCAGTGCTTCACCACCCTCATTGTGAAAAATTTCTTCCTTATGTGTAGTCTGTATCTCCCCTCCTTTAGTTTATTGGAATAACCATAGTTATTCCAATCTCATAGGTTAGCTTTCCATCGTCTGTGTCTGGAGATGTCGGACTGGTATATGTATGATTAGCGAGAGCTGAAAGGGGGCTGCTTTGATGAGAAGGCTTTGCCAGTATTTAGTTGTGCTGGAGGATAAGACCCAGGAGCCCAGAGAGGGGTACGTGCCCCAACATTTCTGGATTCCCACGGAGGGTGTGAGTTTCATTCTCTGCTTATCTCCCATGTTTTTCCCATACTGTGCAGTAGGTCTCTGTCTCTTGGGAGAGAATGGACTCTTGGCAACCTGAACTCCTGCATCTCTGGGAGAACAGCATTGCCTTCATCCTTGCTTCCAAGCAGGGAGACCCTGCAGCAAGCCTGCTGTGTGGTGTCTAAGAGAACCAGAAATCTTCAATTATTCCTGGCAATGCTGGTGCCCGTGTTAAGGCTCTGATACTCAGGCCCTTGCACTCATTACTCATCTCTCACCCCTTAGCCACTGCTGGGGAGATTTTTTTGGTTTCAGAATAAAACCAGAGGCACATCTCTGCCTCTTCCCTCCGGGTAGGTTTGTCCTACAATGGGAAGACTGTTGACTGACCAAGAGATCCTTGTTCTGTGCGTGGGTGGGATGCCTCTAAAAGATAATGTGCAACTACTGCATAAGTGCATCTTCTTGACTCTCTTCACTCCCACTTCTGCCTTTGTTAATGCACAGTTGTGAAAGAAATTTGAAGCACGTGGCAGAGTCGCAGACAGTTCTCCCTGCAGCTGTCCATCCAGCTCTGCTTCTCTTCCAGGGTTACATGGTCGTTCTAGTTTTGATGGTTACGACAGTATATATGATTTGGGTGCCTTGTGTTGGATCTGCTGTGCTGTCGTGGTGAATTGGCAGCCAGAACTCTTAATCCCTTCACTTCTCTGCGGTTACGTTGTCACCCTTACCGTAAGGCTATCGTGTTCATATCCTGTGTTTGCTTGTGTTGTTTAGAGAAAGCAAGACAAAGAACAGCTGTTACATGAGCAGGCACTCTCTGGGGTTAATGCTCAGGACTCCAAACTCTTTACCCCTCCATCCTGTAGGATTGGACAAAACGTGGTTTTCCAGTGCTTTTCAGATAAATATCTAACCCAGTTCCATCTGCTGACTCAGCTCCTTCTGAAGAACGGTTATGCTCAGCACAGATGGGAGGTGTTTTCTGTCTTGATTAAAGTGCAGAAATGCTTCTAAGCAAGTTGGAAATGGCTGGGTAGATTTTACCAAGCTACCCCGCCAACTCGGCTTCCAGTACGGGAAGAAGTGGAGAAAAGTTCAGCCCAGCCATCCCAGGGAGGGCCTCAACGCTGGGATATAGCATGAGTGTGCCTCCTCCGCCTTACCTGCACATGCAGTGTCTGCCCTCCCAGGGGAGCCTCGGATGGTCGTGCGTCAGGCCGTCACTCCAGGCAGTGGGAGGACAGGACAAGTGGGAAGGAAGTGAAGGGAGAGAAACCTTGTGTCAGGCAGAATGCAGGTGGCAGACACTCCCCCCCACTTCCAGCATGCTCTGTGGGCATCTGATTTTTTAAATTGAGTGGGTGAGGGATGATGTTGGAGGGTGAAGGGCACTGGCTTGTTGGCGATTGCTGCAGCTCACTGTCTCCCTCCCCCACTTGGTGGGAAGTGTGGGTCTGTTCAGCTGGAGCCTGCTTCACTCCCCAGCCTCACCCCAACCCTCTTGACAGCCAGCGTAATGTTGACAGAGTGATATTGTGCTCAGGTAAAACAAATATACCTTCCTGTAGGAGCAGGAACCTGCAGGCTCCAGCATCCGGGGTTCTCTGGCCAACTCCTCCCTCAGTCCTAGCGCTGGGGAAAGAAAGGACTGCACACACCCCATGCTCCTCTAGGAGCTGGGCTCTTTCCTGAGCTCAGCTCTCACACTGGAATTCATTGGCATTCATGTCTCCGCTCTAGGACCTGCGTGCTCACTCCCACTCTCCCTCATCCATACCCTGTTGCTCTTGGTATTTCAATATGCTGCTTTCAATGCCTTTCTGCCCACCCAGATGCTTTTCCAGGCGGCGGGGGGGGGCGCGGGGGGGCAGTCTGACTCTGCTGAGCTCTCTCCAGTTCATTTAAGTTACACAGTTCCGTCTGTGTAATATAGTCACTTGAATGTATCTGTCTTTTCTTTCCTCTCCCTGAGCCAGAAGCCTCAATCTGCCAACAAATGGGATAATTTTTCAGCTGGTGTTTGGCAACCATCATTTTTCTCCCTGCCCAACCAATGCTTTGTTGTAGCAAATGGAAAAGTTAGTGATTTGACTTCTGAATAGGAGGATATGCCTCAAAGGAAACAGGTTCCCTGTAGCATCAGGAGCCCAGCTCTGCAGCAGCACTGGCCAGATTTACTGACTGTTACTGGAATGATTAGTGGAATGATTGTTTGTTGTTAACAGCCCATCTGTAGTGTTTAAACTTCATCGGGGAGCAGAATTTCACAGGCATTATCTGGCTGGAGGACAGCCTCATATGGTCCACAGAGGGGCTGTGAAATCCCAGAGGAAATTAAATACAACAGGGGGCCTTCCTGTTATGTTGATCCAACTGATCTTTTTTCTCTGATAGAAATCAGCAGCTGGGTTGATGTTCTTTGGGGCATCAGAGTGCCTATTGCTGCTGGCAGAGAACATGAGAAAGTGTCTGTCACCAAGGACAGGTGCCAAAGACCATGATTTTCTGCCACACTTGCATTTTGTCATCACAGGGATTTCTTGCCTTGTGCTCTATTTGACTCGTGGTCACAGTGAGATGATGCTAGGAAGCTGAAGAGAGGAGAATATATGAGTTTCATGAGTGTTTGTGGTATAGATGAACAGGCGGAGAAGATGCACAGCACCACAGTCCTTTCTATCTTAATTCAAGGTGTTTTTATCAAACTGATGCAGGCAAAGGATAGGAGCTGCTTTTTCCCATCCAAAAAGGGCTGTTGCTGAGGTTTGGCTCTCAGAGCAGGAGAAGGCTCTCAAATCCCTCTTGGAGTTGACAGTAACACTCTCTCTCCTTTTGTCTTTCCTCAGCATTTCTCAGAGAACCTGGATCACTTCTCCGACAACATGGAGGATTTCTCCAACGACCTCTTCAGCAGTTTCTTCGATGACCCAGTACTGGCTGAGAAGAACCCGCTGCTGGACATGGACCTGGATCCACCCACTCCAGGCATCCAGGCAGAGCACAGCTACTCCCTTAGTGGAGACTCTGCTCCCCAGAGTCCCCTCGTGCCTGTCAAGACTGAAGATAATGCTAACGGTGAGCATGAGACGTGCACACTGCACAGCTTCGGGCACATCTGTTAGGAGAGACTCTGGCCGGCTTCCGTATATAAGGACAAGCTGGCTATTCCTTGGGCTTGCACATGGCTAATCCAGGGAAGAATTTGACCTGCCGTTGTCAAATACAGCCCACGTTTTTTCCTTCAGGTTGTGCTCTGACAGTCACATTGCTCCTTTGCCGGGCTGTTATTTACGAGGATGATAATTGGTTGTGGTTCAGCGTGCTGCCAGCTTTTGGCAAGCAATAGGCAATGTCTCTTTAGGACGCTGCAAACCTGGGTGTGGATGCCCTAGATCCAGGTCTGTTTTGGCATCAGGCAGCAGGGTTTTGGCTTGAATATAGGAAGCTTGAGTCTCTGGCTGCAACCAGTGCTGGTACATGTGGAAACCTAAGTGGCTTCTTTACCAGCAGATCTTTTAGCAGGAGACAGAGAGGAACAGTCATTTCAAAACCTATTTTTAAAACAATTCATTTCAGGATAATTTATGATGGCTGGATATTTTTAGAGCCATCCTTGCAGAGTCTCCTGTAATTTGTGGGACTGTGTGGGTGTCCCAACAGCTGATGGACACCAGGCTGCCTGAAAAAGCAGTGGCACAGGCTCAGTATACACAGAAGAAAGCCATTGCTTTGAGCAAGAGTGAGACCTGGGACAGAGGCTTCCCTCTCATGGCCAGGAATGATCCCAGCTCTCTGGTACAAATGCCAAGGCAGGAGGAGAGGAGCTGGCCCCCGCTGCCTCTTTGGTCCCTGCAAAGGGCGCAGCCATCAGTGCCACGTTTCTTAGGGGCCACTCAGAGAGGTGCTGAGAGAGAGGCTCATGGCAGGCCAAGCAAGCTCTGCCTTAGTATCAAAAAAGCTTTCCATTTACATTTCTTTTTCCTTAGCTTTAACCCCAGCACAGTCTTGGAGGGCACTCAGCCCAAACAGGCAACCAGGCGACTAACAAAAAACAAACCAGCATGAGTGCATAGACACATCTTTATTTTGCCCCTGAACAGGAGGAGATGAGCCTTGGGAATGAGAGAAGCAAAAGGATGAGTTTGTAGAAAGCAGTGAAATGAAGTCTGCCTGCATGAAGCTACCTCAGGGACTCCTCTCTGAGACACTTGTCACCACTTCTGCTCCTCTCCTCTGTGTTTGGACATGCCCCTGCTTCAGCTGCAGTGTCTTCAAGGCAAGACCATGACTCTCCTGAATGGAGTATGACACTGATCCTTGAGCAGAGGCCAGCACAGGGTGTACAGTGCATAACCCAGGAGAGCTTGAGATGAGCCTGACACTTGCTCTCTGAGAGTGCAGATCAGCTCTATACAGGGAGTAAGGCCTAGTATTAATGTGGCAGGTATAGGGGTATCTATGCACCCAGTCCTGCAGTGGGATAATTCAGCCTGTCTTTCCAGGGCTATCTTGGCTCGTAATTGGATGTGAGTCATATTCTAGTGTAGCCCTGAGTCAGATCCAGTATTTGTAACACTGTGCAGTCCTTTTGGCACAGCTCCATCCAGTCTCAGTCCTCTTAGACATTCACTTCAAATTAATTACCCAGGAATAGCTTTTCTTTAACATTAAGCAAGCTCTGCTTGGTCTGCAGAGCTCCTCAGGAATGCCCAGGCTCTGTCTAGGCTAGGAGCTGGCTGAGGCTTGCTATTTATCAGCTTTCTCCCAGCTTTTCTGCAGATCTCCAAAACATTTCCAAATCTTGCCCCTTCCCACATGGTTCCCACTAACATGGGTCAGCTAGGGCAAGCTGCTGGGTGCATTGTGACCCTGCTTATCAGTGGAGTCTGCTTTCCAGATGGTTTGCGCATATGGACTGGCTGCTTCGGTTCTCAGTACCAGCCCTGAGTTCTGCAGGGCATGATTTGATGCCAGGAGCAGGGAGAGCCAGGGTTGTGCAGAACAGCAGGGGCTAGTGCCCACCCTCCTGTACAGGTCCTGCTTCCTTACTGCTCTTTGCCTCACCTCCTCAACCCAGAGCAGCTATGGATATCGCCCAGCCATACTTCTTCCCATTATGTACAGAGTATCTAGAGCAGAGGATGAGCTTCCTGGCATCCCTCACCCAGCAACATACAGTGAAATCTGCAGTGGTTACAGACTGGCCATATCTCTGAAACATCCTCTCAGGCAGCAGAACATAGATGTGTCCACACAAAATGCCTTCTCCTCAGTCCCTCATTGACGCTCTGATGGTTTATGTGTTTCTGATTCTGTAACCCAATCGCTCCCCAGATAAATCTCCGAGGGTGGGAAAGAGAGCAGGGTCAGAATGTAGACAGGAAATGGGAGGGCAGCGCATACTTATTTGGGTGTCTGCTCCTTGGACTGTCTGGACTGACAGAACTGGGGGCTGCTCTCTCACTGAGTCAAGTCTGAATGAGGAGAGCCTTTGGTGGTCTACTCTCCCTTGTCTGGTAACTTGCTTCAGCAGCAGCCCTCCCAGACAGAGGATACCCCACCCCTCTGAGAAAAAATGAAATACAGAGCTTTGCAACAGAAAGAGAGAGTGAGGAAGATGAGGCTTAGATTAAGTCAGACAACTGTCTGTCAGGACTGACATAGGTTTAGTTGAACTTGCCTAGAGTAGTGGAATAGGCTGGAAGACCTCTCAAGGTCCCTCATCTCTGTGACAGGCTGTGATCAGGCGGAAGAATTCAGTCCAAGTTTTCTGGCCGCAAACACTTGCGGCTGTGTAACACCTTGCCTCTTTCCATTAGAAAGGGCTTGTCTGCATACCAGGGGTAAGTGGGATTTCACTACCAGCTGCGAGTTTGGTGTCCTTAGAAGGACAGAGAAAACACAATTCCGTCTGTGTCTGCTCAGCAGCCTCTCTGTGCACCCCTGCCTGAGACACTGCCTGATGATGTTGGCCCTGCTGCATTGTGGGAAGCTCTAGGAAGCGATCCAGCAGCACTGAGAGCAGCGCACAGCTCATATGCACATGGAGCAGCCACAGGAACTCATGTCTGTGCTTGAAGATGTCCAGTCGCACAGGGAGCTGGAAGGAATGAGCCTCTGCTAGAGAGACCTATCTAGGTGGCAAAATAGGGGGTGCTAGACCAAAGGCAGGAAGACAACATATTCCACTGGCAAGGGCAACACTGTGTTAACTGGTATAATTCTTGCCCAGTCTTTAACACCACTGTGTCCACATAAAAGCCAGAGGTGGGATTCTGCCCTGTCCTCTCCTGAGGGCAACAGAGCCTGAGTTGGGCAAAGGTGGTGTTAAGCTGCCTTTAAGTTTAGTTCAGATGGCAGCTCCCACATGAACAGCTGCTTGCTTGTACTCTTCTTTGTGCAGGCTTTTCTGGAGCTGAGAAGGACCTTTCTTCCCCTCTCCTCTTTCCAGGACATCTTCTAGACTGTGACCTGCACTGCAGAGCTGGTTTGGGCAGCAGATAGCTAGGCAACACCCCTGGGTCTGCGAGTTCTGTATGCAGAGAACAGTGCAGAGGCCTCGGGGAGTGAGCCCGACTGTGGCCTCATGTTGAGCCAACTGGGGCACTATCTGGTGACATACTTAGCAATAGGCTGTCCTGTGTCAAGACAAATGCGTTTCTCGTTGTCAGATAAAAAGGGGAAGGGATGAGGATTAGGGAGGAGGATGCAGGCTCCAGGCCAGCTAGGAGTAGCTTTTTGGCAGGCTGAAGTGTTTGAAGAGCAATGAGGGGACCAAAACTTCAGAGCAGAGGCCAGGCAGCTCTCCTGCCTAGCATTTTTTTATCCCCATCTGAGCTGCAGCTTATCCACCACTGCCTGAATGCCAGCTTCCGGGATCTCTGCTTCCAGCGACAAGCCAGGCTAATGCCACAGACGTGCACGGGACAGAGCAGGCAGGGGGCGAGGGGAGCATGCCCACACAACTCCGTTCACTTCTCTTCAGACACTTCCTTTCCCTCACTGCTGCTTCGGTCCCCACCAGCAATGGCAGCAGGGCACGGCTGTAGGCAGCAGTCCCCCTGAGCAGCGCAGGGTGGAGGAGGGAGGCCTCAGAGGTGAGACTGAGGGGAGCAGCTGTGGAAGCAGCCTCACAAGCAGGTGCCACGTTGGACTTCCTTCCACAGAAATGGACCTTCCTCCTCTCCTGCCATGCAACAAAGCTCTGGTACTTGGCACAACATTGGTGGGAGGCCAAAGCAGCATGTACAGCCACCTGTCAGCCTTTCACTGTCATTGTGTTTGCCCTCTCGCCAGCTCTCTAGCACAGAGATGGTGCTATTCTTGGTAACCAACCTGGAAGCTCTGTGATGCTGGCCATGCTGTCTAAGGAGCAACAGCCCAGCATCTTCCTCTCATTGAGCTCTAAATATAAATAAGCTCCAGAGGAGAAGACCAAGACATCACTGGGGAAAGAAACCCTGCAGCTGTCCTCCAGCGCTCGGGCTGCACAGTCAGAGCAGAGCAGAGACACAATCCCTCTAGCTCTGTCCTGTCTGCTCCCCGCACACCGGGGGTCTTTCCCTTTTGTACTCTGTGTTGTGGGCCTGCACATGCTTGTGTGGTGACAGTGCTAAACTTGGAAAGGCAGCCTCCCCAGACGGGGAAAGCTGTCTGCATGGATTTCTTTTTTTTCTTGTCCTGTTCTTGCTGGAGTTTGACTCTCACATTGTGCATGTTTCAGAGCTGGAGAATGGAGTGTGGTCGCTGGGGCCCAAGCTCTGCTCCATCATGGTGAAACAGGAACAGAACCTGACTCTAGACCTGCCTGAGTCCCAGCTAGCTGCCAGCTCCATACCAGTGCTGAACCTCAACCCTCTGCAGAGACTGCCAGTCCCCGAGGAGGTGAGCCCATCTAAGATCCATCGGGAACCTGGTAGCACAGGGGCACCCCTGGTGATGCGGACCCAGCCATGTGACTGCAGGGTCCTGCTAGGTGATTTAGCTGCTGGACAGACAGAGGAAGGTGATACAAAGCCCAAATATTGCATTCTTTGTCATTCCCCTCTTGAAATGGCAGACAGAGCAGCAGCACACCTGGTGCTAGCTAGAACTATGTTCTTGATTCCTGCAGTGAAGCTACAAGACAGGTTATCCTTCCAGAGAAAACAATGGAAAGAAGGTTTTATCCAGCACAGGAGGCTTTACAATCTTGGTTAAATACAAGTGTGTTTCCTTGGCGTAAAACCCAAAGGCTTTTAAGCTTGCGGGTGCTGGAGGCCTGTCCACTCCAATCTTGCCTTATTTTCATTTTTCGGAGAACAGTGTCAATTAATGTGATGCCAGTGACACCACTATTCCTGAGTATAGACCCCTGCTCTGCCACTGTCTTTTTCATGGCCTTGGGCCTATCATATGGCCTCTCACTTTTCTCAGCTGCTCACTGGAAATGGAAGCCCCACTCCAGATCTTGCTTGCTTTTTCCTATGAAGCAGCAGGAATTATTATTTCTAAGAAACGAGGGGCCATGTCTTTTTGTCATATCTAAGTTCTGAAGAAGTCTGTTTGTCTGAAGGAGCCTCACTTATGGCACTGGTACATGGGTGTAAGCTGGGGGCTCAGTTTGGCTGGCCTTGAGTCCAGCCGTGTTGGATGGGCAGGTCTGGCCAGTCTCACACAGACCTTGGCTATCTTGTAGCAGCTCAGTAGATAACAGTAGAGCATCTCTGGGGTTCACTTCCTTTTTTCACTCATGCTGAGCATCTTCCCATTTAAACAACCATCCAAAACAAATCGATACTTCCAGCCAAAACTGTGCACAAACTTCCTCCATTATTTACACAGCTTGAACTTGCTGTGCCCTCGAAGCTCTGCTGTGTGTGCTCAGCAGCGGTACCATGGTGCTCTCTCAGCTGTGTTTACAGTCTGGAGGAGTTTGCAATGTGTCTGTTTAGTGTAAAAACTCCCCCAGCCTATGGTGGGCTGGGGGCTGGCGAGCCAGGGAGCTGAGAGGCAGCATAGCCCAGATGGGAATAAATCTACTCTTTATTTAACTCTCAGTCCCCTCCGAATGGAAACAGCTGCCCAGCGGCCCTGGTGAAACTCATGTGAGCAGGACAGGGGGTTTGTTCTGGTTCTGTTTCTGTACAACCCCTATTCTCCCATTTCTAATGAAGGCAGATCAAAGAGGGACTTCCCATGGTAATGCAGAGGTTGGTTTAAGTTGCACTGTCTGGGTCTAGCAAGGGAAGAATTGCCAAGGATAAAAGTCATCTCCCTTTTGGAGGTACTCAGTGCACTGCTTGGCAGAGTATCCGTCTGCCACTGCCTCTTCCTCTGCAAACATGTGTTTGCACTCTGTGTGCCCAGTGACACAGACTTCAGGGGGCTTATGTTTGGACTCCTGGTTTCTGTTATGTGTGGTGAGAGGCTGCTTTGGGGCAGAGCTGTGAGATGGGGCAGTACAGAGAGCAGGGGAGCAGTGGCTATGAGCAGAACTGGTGGGAGCCCTCTGGGCAGGGGGAGGTGGCAGCACCCAAGAGCTCTTTCTACTTCTTTTCCACAGACTCCCATAGAAATGACTCCAGCACCTGTGATCAAAGCTGAACCCAAAGAGGTGAACCAGTTTCTAAATGTACCTGCAGGTAAGAAGATGATAGAATTTGCTGGTCAGCTTACATCCCTCTATATTACTCAGATAGAGATCATTACTAGACAGGAAGGAAAGACAACACCTGAGAACAGAGCCACACATACAAGGTAGCACTGGGGCACAGACCAATAGAGGAGTGAGCGCTGCACTGTTCCAGCTCAGATCAGTGTCTGGACCAGCAGCCACGCACAGAATTGTTCAGACAGGGACTCCTAGGCAAAACAGGCTAACTTCAGAGTTGGAAATATGCAAGAGTGCCTTTAAAATCCTCAGAGGGACTGTAGTGTTATCCAAAAACAACCATCTGAAAGTCAGGAAATTCAGGATCCAGTTTAATTTGAAGGAAACCCAAGCATCCGAAAATCTGCGGATGCACAAATGAAAGCACTATAGGAACTCGCACTGCCCCAGAGAGACATTCCATAGGCATATTCCCACCTCCATTAAGGCCCCCAGGGCTCTCCAGTACAAAGTGGGGACAGTTTTCAAGTGCTTGGCAACCAACCGAGTGACCGGAGCCCCTTTGGATCAAGTGTGCTGGCAAGTGTGTGAGCCCTGTGGTGCTTTTGGAAGAGCTCTTCTCTTACAGAGCTTCCTGTATTTGTGAACAGGCTATAGAGCAAAACATCACGGGCTTTGTACTCCATCTCGGTTGACACCAGAGTACCTTACTGCTTTGTAAATACCTTCGGGATCTTAGCAAAGCCCCTGCCAGCTCTCTGACTCCTGCAGTTCCTAGTTTAGCACATTTGAGGTCAGCCTCATCTCTGTCTTGGGCAGTGCTCAGTCCAGCCTTGTTCTCAGACCCACCCAGTCTTGCGAGACTCATCACCCTCTCCTTTCAGTCCTGTGTTATGGCAGTGCCTTTTCCTGTTGCTGCTCAGGGCCCTATGCTTGTACCAACAAGCTGACATGAGAGCCATTGACTTGATCTCCTTATTTCTCAGTAGATGACCTGGTGCAGATGCCTCCAACTCCACCCAGCAGCCATGGCAGTGACAGCGACGGATCTCAGAGCCCCCGGTCCCTGCCTCCCTCCAGCCCAGCACGACCTGCTGCTCGCTCTTCTACTGCCATCTCCTCCTCACCTCTTCTCACAGCACCACACGTAAGGAAGCAGCAGGATGTCACTGGGACACAGGGCTCCTTGGTGCTCAGAGGGGTTTGGAGGCTTTCTGAGGCTGATGTGGGGGATCCTGCCCTTGTTAAGGTCTCCAAGCTGAAATGCTCTGGCAAGGCAATGTGATGTCCTAGCACAGGGGTGTGGGGACAGGATGGTGCTCACAGGAGTCAGGAGAGGCGCAATGACTCTTGCACAATGCCTACTGGCAGCTACCTTGTTTTAGCAAGTGCCGTCTTTCACCCCGTACTTTGGGAATTGGCCTACGCACTGGAGGACTTTCTGAGGAGGTTAATGGAAGAGAAAGGAATAACTGAGAATTCCTGTAACCAAAAAGAGCACTGCCCTGCACCTACTGTACTGAGCCCCTAGCTGCTCTGCAGGGCTTTAAGGAGGATCACTGGGATAGAACTCCTTGCTGATGCTGATGGCTGCTCTCTTTGTATTTCAGAAGTTACAAGGGACCTCTGGCCCACTGCTCTTGACTGAAGAGGAGAAACGCACCTTGATTGCCGAGGGCTACCCCATTCCTACGAAGCTGCCCCTCACCAAAGCAGAGGAGAAAGCACTGAAGAGGGTCAGGAGGAAAATCAAGAACAAGGTGACTGTTTGCAAAAAAATGTAACCATGCAGTTCCCATGATTCCAGAGCATCCTCAGCTGACCAGTGCTATAGTTACCCTCGCCTCGCAGCTGCAGTGCAGCTCAGAAAAGGTGGGATCCTGCCTTTGGTGCACTGGCATGAGCCTCCCAACCCACAGAAATGGTGCCATGGGACATCTGCATGAACGCTGTGCGTGCAGCTGTATCTGAGGAGTGTGGCTTCCAGCCCAGCTCCTGGGAGTGCACGGCCTGAGATGAGGCCCACAAGCTAAGGCATCATGGATCAGACAAACGGGCCTGGTCAGGCCTTGCTGTGGGGGCAGGGAAACAAGAGCCATTGCATGGTGCAGGACGGGTATGCACAGAGCTCATTAGCCAGGCAGAGCCTGTGAGACTAGACTGTGATTAGAAAGCATCCTGTGGGAGACATTATGAGACCCTGAATTAGTCACCCAGTGACTCAGAAGTGGTCTGGGGCAGAATCTGCCCAGATGGCCACAGCACGTACCCATGTGAGTCAGAGTTCAAAGCAACCCTAAAGATGCTCTTGGCAGCGAGGGGGTCAGGCATACTGCAACGAATGTTTGTGGCCTACAGGTCAAGGAAGGCTGCATACCTACAGCATCCATCCCTCCCCGTTTTGGCCTGGAGACCAGTAGGAATGGCAGACTGGAAGGTGACTTCCCAATTTACCTTTAGGGTGCTGTGTGTGCCGGGAACAGACAAGATGAGGGAGCCACAAAGAAATGTGTAGAGGCTTATGATACTGACTCCTCTCTAATGGCTGCCCCCCTCACAGATCTCTGCTCAGGAGAGTCGCAGGAAGAAGAAAGAATATGTGGAGTGTCTAGAGAAAAAGTAAGTTTATTCTTCTCAGTCTTACCTTTGAAAAAGGAGCCCTGTCCATGCACAGCCCCCCTTTCTAGTGCTTTTGTCTCTGAATTGCTCAAAGAGTACGATTCCTTGCAAGGCTGGCTGCACAGAAGTTTGGTTTGGGATGCTGCCCCTACTCCCCTCCCTCCTAGAAATCCTCTTGCAGGATAAAGATTGCTCTAGAAACCTTGTGTTTCCAACTGCTTAGCTTGGCTGGTCCCCTGCAGAACACAGGCCATTTTGGCTGCCAAAGGTGGGATTTGGGGTAAGAGTCATGTTTCCCCACTAGAAGTTGCTTCTATTTTGTCTGTCCCATAAGCAGCAGGCCCTCTCAGGGCACTGACCATAGCTTTTCCCCCTCTCTTCCCATGAGAGTGGACACACAAGCATTTGATAGCAAGAAAAACCTGGCGCTACAGTTATTCCCCACACTCCCTCCCCTTCCACCATTCCCTGCATGAGCTTTGTTTTTCTCCTTGCAACCATGAGGTCCTGCATGTATGGCAGGCATAAACCTAAGGTGACATCACATGACATTGACAGGGTAGAAAATAACTCTTGAGGGCCTGATCCTGTGATCCTCTCTGTACTAGCAGCCCCTGATGGGCATCCCAGGCAAAGAAGAATGCCGGGATCCAGGTGCAAATTTGTATTTCTGTTTAAATACCATCTTCTTCCCTATTATTAACACCACCTGAGATCAGCGAAATGGAAAAAACCACCCCCCCGAACCCAACTTTAATTAACTCTTCTCCCTGATGCTATTTGTTTATCTTCTCTAAGTGCGCAGAAATGCTGAATAAAAACAGATGACTCAAGGCACCTTCAAGTTCTCATGGCCTTCCATAAGCATCACCTCAGCATGCATGTGTGTGTCCAGGCATCAGAGCACATCACCTCCAGCTAGTGTCCCACATTGACACCCAGATCCTTCAAGCCGGGGCTGGGGAGTTGGCTGGCCTTGCTCAAGTGGCAGGTCCAAGGATTTCTCTGCTGGGGCCTCTTCCCCAGATGTGGCTGTGGTGCCTGTACGTACTCAGCGGTTTGTTACGCTAGTGCATTGCTGTGACAGATGGCTTTCAAACAATGCCAGGTTTAAATGTGAACCAAAAGCAGCATTCAATGAATTTTTTTAATGCAACAAGTCTTTGGTCAACTTGGCTTTCTGTAAGAGCGGGTTTGTCAAAACCTCTATTTGGGCCCTTCACCATTCAGTTTGACACGTTTGCTGCAAGCCCAGTTTTTACACGGAACGCCTGGTTCGGAGGCTGTGCTGGAAACCTCCAGCAGGATCAGGCTGTGTCCCTGGCCTGCCTTTCTCCCGGCCTGGAGACATTCCCCCTCCCTCGTCCCAAGTGCAGCCTAACCACTTTCCTTTCCGAGGCAGGGGGAGGGAGCCTGCAGGTTCTCTGCTGCCCTCAAGTGCCTGCAGTCGGAGGTGGCCCAGCATTTGCACAGAACTGCCTGGTTTTCGTATGCAAGGCGCACAGCCAGGGCAGGTTCTCAGTCTGAGTGGGAGGGGTATGAATTTGTCCCCCTGTTCCTTTTCGGTGCTCCTTAGCGGGGGTTGGAAGTGATGGAAATGCCTGCATAACTTCGGGCCCGTCCTGACTTGACCTGCCTGTAACTGAGTGCTACTGGCTTTCCCAGCCCTCCGGAAAGCCTGAACTGGGAACTGTCACACATAACTGTCCACCTCCAATCTCATTCCTGGTCCATGGAGGCTGGCTGCAACCAGACAGGCCAGGAACATCTGGCTCCAGGACCATATCTGCAGGTGATGGATGAGACCACTGAGCCTCTACACCCCGAGAGAGGCAAGGACTGCATTTTCTTTATCTGTCTGGCCTTTGTAACTAACTGGCTGTGGGTTTTATTCCTGCAGGGTTGAGACATACACAACAGAAAACAATGAACTCTGGAAAAAAGTGGAGACCTTAGAAAACGCAAACAGGTAAGAGGGGCTAGACCTGACCCTCTGTGGGTGGGGTGGGGTGGGCAGGAAGGGACGCCAGGGGAGTGCTGGGGGAGGGGGGCGAGAAGAGAAAGGCAGGGTCCCCCAGCTCCTGGCGGGACGGGCGCTTCTCGGCAAGGCGCTGGTTTTCAGCCCGTGGCAGCAGTGAGGCAGCTGGGTTTGGTTAGCGAGCCTGGAATGTTTGTGTTGGGACGGCCAGGCCACGCTGCAGCAAGGGGAGGGAGGGAAGGCGTGTTTCTCACATCTCTTCCTCCTTGTCCCTGCAGCCCTTTGGGCTCATGCTGCCCTCCCTATTGCCCTCCAGGCCTCTGGCTGTCACCAGGGCAGCTGCATCGAGGGAGGCCCCTCACACCAGCCTCTCAAACCCACTGTTTCTGCTCTTGGGCTCTTTGGAGGAATACAAGGCCCTGGGCACAGTGTGGTTGTTTCACGTTTCTCTTGAGAAAGAGCTGAACAGACTTGGTGAATACAGGGAAAGCCCATTCCTCTAATAAAGGTAGAGATCCCAGCTCCCACCACATCCAGGGCAACTCCCTGTGCATGTGGTACCTCAGTCTTTGCCCTGCCTCTTCCCCTTGCAAAGCAAGCCTGAAGGATCTCCCTTGCCCAAGAATCTGGTGAGCGCTTGTGCTCCTAATAGGCAGAGCTTGCCGACTGATCACCAGAGGAATTTGCTTCCTTGGAAGTAAATAATGAAGACTCCCACACCTGCAGTGGGGATGTGCAGCAGGAGCTGGAGGAGGGCCCAGGTCTGCTCCCTCTTACTAGCTGCAATAGGTGTAAGCAAGGGCAGGGTCAGCTGCAGGGCTCGTGAGGGAGAAACTCATTTCTATCACCCCCAGCTCAAATTGAAGGAGAGAACTGCAGCCAGAGAGCCAGTCCCCCCAGCCAGCCCTCTGCTGCCACTACAGCTCATGGAGTACTCCTCGAGGCTCTGCCGCACTCTTTCCTCCCATCCATGACACAAGTGCTGTGGCCTCGGCTTCCAGGCCAGCCACTGGTGTCGGGACCAGGGACTGTCAGGCACCATCTGGCTGAGGTGTGCAAGTGGCTGGAGCCTCCCATCTGCTGGCGACACAGCTGCCCAGCTGCTCTCATCCACGGGGCACAGCCTGCCGCCTGGCCTCGCTGGGAGTGCAGGCAGCCCCTGCTGCTGAAAAAGCATGAGACCCACCCTGCAAAATCAGGAGATTGGCCTAAAAGCCAGGAGATTTTTTTTTTTCAAAATACACATTGTGTTCTTTCTAATTGGGTTTGGTTCTTGAGCACTGCCAGTGAGATGCTCTTCTCTCCACATGTTCAAGGAGCAGAAGAGGATTTGGAAAGAGATAAAGCTGGGATTCTCCTGCAATCTCCTGGCTCCAGGACTTGGCATTTTATAAAAGCCTAAACATATTTGTGTAAAACAGTCAGTGCTCCCAGGGGGAAACACTCAGTAGTCTGCATTTCAGTAATTTGCAGCCCTTGGGAACTGTGTGTTCTGTAGTCTCCCTCATCACAGATTTCTTCAACAGCCCAGTGAAGGGTTCGGTGGCTCTTAGTAACACACCTACCACTGTTCTGTGTTTATGTGTGCCGATGCCCGTGTGCAGTTAAATGGGGCAGAGAGACCTTAGCACGTGTTCCAGCCAGCGCAGCCAGAGAATGAATTAATTGCTGAACTCAAGATTTGGCTTTGCCCACATCCCTCTGCAGAGTTTGCCAAGATTGAAGAAGCTGGAGGGGATCAAAACTGTTTTTTGTTTCTCTCTCCACCATATGGTTTGGGGCACAGGTCGAGCTGCAGAGCATGTGTCTCTGAGTGAAGTAGGAGCAGGCAGGCCTGTGCTCAGTGTCTGACCTGACTACAAAGTTGAGCTCCCATCCCAGAGCTTGGTTTTCATGGTAGCCCGCCTCTCCATTGCATTGGAAGGTGACTGGCTGGGCTTTGAGGCACCCAGGACTCCTAAATGAGTGGGACATTCATAATGGTGGGTAATTGCAGTGAAGGTTGTGGTGGATCTGCCAGTGAGGAGACTGAGGGAAGGTGCTGCAGGGGGTTACCACAGTGTAATGGCATCTTGGGGCTGTACCTCCCACAGTTCCTGCACACTTTATATCTCAAGCTCATACTTTTTTGTTTGGTGCTTCCCAAGCCTGTTTGATCAGAGAACTTGGGCAAGATACAGCAAGGAGGAGATACTGTTTTCACAAGAAGGGAAAATCAGGGTAAAATACAAAAGGGGTAGTGGTATTCTTGCATCACTTACTGTCTGTTACCTCCTTATCAAGTTTTGATTTGGGTTGTTTCCTGTCCTAGGACTCTACTCCAGCAGTTACAGAAGCTGCAGGCTCTGGTAGCTGGGAAAGTCTCCAGACCTTACAAAATGGCTTCCACGCAGACTGGGACCTGCCTAATGGTATGAGCTTCATAATCTTCCTTATTGGCCGTGCTTCCCCAGACAGCTTTGTGTCTCTGCCCTCTTGCCCGCTGCCCAACTGTGTTGCCAGTTACATCTGCTCTCTCCTTTTGTGTTAGAGACACCAGAACTGGGCCCTGTGTCGTACATACATCGGTAGTGTCAGTTGTTCATGCAACGGCATTAGAATAATTCCTGCATTTTCACTGTCTTGTTCTTTGTGCAAAACAGCACTTTGCCTTTCATTAGCTATTGGACATTCAGCAAAAATCTTCAATGAGCTTCCATTGTAATAGGTAGTTTTGTTTTGCTGGGTTGGTAATGCTTAATGCTTAACTCAGCAGGGCAGACAACAGTTCAAGAATTCCTCCCAGTGGGCATTACCTTGTGTTTATCAGCAAGAAATGGCATCTGTTCTTGCTATAGGCAAGCACATCAGGCATTGTTAAATCCAGCTGGAATTCTCTTCGTTTGCCCTTCTGACTAACCAAAGTGATTCGGGGTTGTCTGCTGGTTTTAGTAATCCCTGTTTGCCTCTCATTTCTCATAGTGGAGGATCATGGTTAAGCAATATTGGCCTCACTGCGGAGCTTTGGGACATGCCAGTGTGTGGCCATAAACAGAGTCAATTGCTTATTCTTCGTCTCATTTTTTGTCAAGGGGAAAGTTTCTGATCCATGATAAAAATATAACCTTCAACCCTACGATGTCTTTGCAGGATTGTCGCAGTAGCTGCTTGAGACAAATTTGTCAAAAAGTTAGTTATCTATATCTAGTTATATCACTTTTATACTGTTAACAGTTGTGAAATACAAACAGATGGTGAGGTGCTTGCCCCACTTTCTTAGCACCCTCAGTGTCCTGAGGGGTTGTTTTTTGCTCTTGATTCAATCAGTTTCTCTGGTTCCAGAACCCCTGCTCTGTAATTTCCAGCACTTTCTCCTTTCACAATTTGCTTATACTTTTGCTACTCTTTGCTGCCCCCATGTCAGACTGGATTTTAATAACTGACTGTCTTTTCTGTTGGCTGCTCTGTGGCTTCATTCCCAAGTTCTTTCCACGTTTTCGGGTGTGACCCAGCTAGGCCCAGTGACTCATTGCTCCTTAATGCAGCAGCTCATGAGAGCACCCCTGGCTCCAGCAATTCTTCATTGCTACTACCTGGAATGAGCAAGCCCAGGAGAGGTGCCTTCCAGACATCCCCTGTGCTATAGGCTGATAAAATACCTAATTTAGCTTCCCAACAATGTCTTATCTCTCATTGCTGCTCCCTTCATTCCACGGCATACCAGCCCACATATGAACTCTCTCAGGCTTCCTAGCTTTGAAGCATTTCAAAAATTTGTAATTTGCTTTTCTATCTTTGGCCAGTTCCTCTCATAGGCCTCCAAGTTCCTATTTTCCATTTTCAAATACAGCACTCCTTATCACAACAGATATGTAGAGTCATAATGCCTCGCAGCATGGGAGTGGAGCAGAGTACCCTTCTTTTTTAGCCCTATGTCGTTCCCGCTGGATATTTGTCCAGCCAGTTCCCGAAGGCCTCCAGTGATGAGCAGTCCTCAGCCTCCTCAGGCAAACCGTTCCAGTGCTTTGTTATCTTTCCCAGATAAAGCTTTCTTGCTATCTCATCTCAATCTTCCTTGCAACAGCTTAAGCCTATTACAACTTCTTCTGCCCACTGTAAGCAAGATCAGTTTACCCTCCCTTTGTGCAGCTGCATTTTACATATTTGAAAACTATTGTTTTCGAGCAACTCCCTTCAGTCTGCTCTGCTAAATCACCATGATTTCTTCAGTCTTCCCTTGTAGGCTGAGTTACTGAATCATTGCTTGTTCCCAGAGCTCTATTCCAGACTTTCTCCGATTGCCCTGCATCTTTTTGGAAGTACGGGGCCCAAAGCTGGACACAGTGTTCCACCTGAAGGCCGGTACGGAGCCAGCCAGCCAGAAAGCTTGTTCATACTGCCCGGGCTGAGATTTGCCCTTTGCAAAGTGACACCAACTTGTGCCCACCTTGTGCTCCATTTTAACTCCCAGATCCTCTTCTGTAGAACAGCTGCCTGGCTGTGTAGTTGCTGAGGTGTTTCCTCTGTTGATCAGTCCTGCCACCTCACAGGTCTCAGCAGGTCTCAGCATTTTTCTGTATTGATCTGCCCGCTGTTCTCTTAGACCACTTCTCCCTGTGGTCAAGATCATTCTGAATCTGAATCCTGACCAAAAGCCAGTCTGCTTGTAGTCTCTCCCATCTGCAGATTTGATACAGTCCATCATCCAAGTCAAGCTTAAAAATGTTGAATCTTGCCAGAGCCATAATGTATCTCTCTGCTACTCCATCTGCTACTTCCTCCCAGTTTGACAGTGAACCATTTGATAACTACACTCTCAGGATGTCTTTTTTTCATTAATTTTGCCTCCACCTTTCCAACTGGTTTTGCAGTAGTTTCCTCTAGCTTAATTTCCCTCACTTTTTAAGAGGTCAAAATGGTGAGATGGCCAAAAGCTGTGAGATGAATGGTACTCAGAGTCAAACCAAGAGTTATTGTTATGAAGTGTTAGAGAGTTTGAACTGGAACCGAATCAGAGCATCAATCAGAGTTAACCTGAAACAAAACAGAGTGAAAACAATGTTGGTTTGCAAAGCGCCAGTTGAAAGCCATGTTAAAGCAAGTTGTTAAGTGTACTGCTCTTTCCCAGCCCATAAAGCCTGTTTTGTTTTAGAAGAGAAGAACAGGCTTCACAGGGCTGGCTCCCCTCTCTGGAAGTTGTGTGTTTGGCTGTGATAATTCCAAGCAACATCTATTCAGAATTTTTGTTTTTCCCCTGTTTTTGTGGAATAAGGGTTTTAAATGCCTTGTGTGCCTGATATGATGTGCTTAGACAGCATCTATGCTGTCCACATTTAATTTCCTTACTTTAAAACCAGCCATGAATAGTCTGGACAATTAAAATCCCTCTTCACATAGCGCAGTATCCCCATGCTATTATTTGATCTTCCACATCTCCTGGAATCACTTGTGGTCAAAATTACCTTGATGTACCAGCTTCTGTGTGTTACTTAGGCATGGCTATTCCAAAATAGGTGGCTATTCTGAAAAGCAGGCAAGCAATTGCTGGCTGTGCCCACAGGTGCCCTCACAGGTCAAACTTAGCTAGTTTATACATAGGTAGTAGAAATCATCAACAGATGCATTGCCTCTTTGACGTGCTCAGTCTGAGCACTGAGCTGGCAGCAGCTAGTTATATACCACCCATGGCATATGGGCATTCAGGTAATAAGGACTTGGCTCTGTATCATTTCCCATGTGTCCCCTCTTGCTCTGTGCTGGTAGTTCCCTAAACTCTGTAGAATCCTTTATGGTCAGCACTGGTATCTCACTCTGAAGCTTTACTATTAGTGCGGAATTTACAGACAGGTGCAGACCTACCAGAGGGGGATTTCCAGGGAGCTTTCGTCTGCCTCTCTCCTTTTATCACTGCCCAGTAGCTCTGACTGGTCTGCCTGACAGCAGAAGGCACGGACACATGGTCCTGCATACGTGCATGTCAAGCATTAATTTAACCCTTTCCTTGGACTCTCTGTCCTTGCTATCAGGTATTAGTTCTGCTGTCATTTCTGTCCTCGCATGGACAGTAGCTTCACTTTGCTGTGTGCTGTGGTACCTCACAGATTTCTCACAATGAGCTTGTTTTCTTACAACGCACTACAGCTCCTACTGAGCCAATGGTCAGGTTCCCTTTGATCAAGGCAAAGTTCTTCCCTTCTGTTGAGTCTCCCTCTTTCTCAGCTTGTTCTCCAGCTATACCTTCCACCATCTCTCATCAACTGGATGGGCAAGTTCTCACCATTGAGCAAGAAGTACTTCAAATAAAGCAACACAAGGAAGCTTCTGACTTCCCTTCTTAGATTTGCAGCAGAGATTAGCAGAGCAAGCCCTTTGCCTCCTGTGGGACTGCAGCAACCCAGTTGTCAGTCTGGCCTCATGTTCTCACACGGCCTCATGTTTGTGTGCTGCGGGGGGGGTGTTTCCTCATGGCTAGCAGCACTAACTCTGTGGTGATCTCCTCTCTAGGTGCTGGCGCTCTGCTTTGTTCTGATCCTGGGATCCCTGATGCCCTGTCTCCCTGAGTTCTCTTCAGCATCACAGACAGTGAAAGCAACACCAGCACCAGACATTTACACAACTAGTAAGAGTGAGTCTAACGTGGTTTCTCCCTTTCATCCTGTCAAACCATTTCCAGCTCTTCTCCTGACACTCCTGGTGCAGGGGTAGCGTCCTCCCCTCAGTGCCTACCCCATATGCTGGGGCTATGGCAAGGGGAGATTCCTGGCCTGTCAGTGGTACAAACTCTGATAACAGCACCTTGTTTGGGCCTGTTTTCGTTCTCTGCTAACCAGTGTCCCAAAACATGACAAGTGTCAAAGGAAGGAACATGAGGAAAAAGTCCCAGGGCAGATTGATTGTCTTCTGGAGAGGCTGCATGTCCAGGGGGGCATTTGCCTCCTGAAGCTGGGGGGAGTGGGGTATCCTGCAGATCAGGCCTCCTGCACAGTTAGTTACACATGCACAAGCCCGTTAGCTGGGTGAGCATGTGCTGAAACCACCACCATGACCCACAACCGTTGCGAGAGACCTTGTCCTCATTGTTAACCAATGCTCTCCTTTTTTCCAGTTCAGTCACGGAGCCTCCTTTTCTATGATGAGGGTGCTGGCTCCTTAGAAGAGAGCTATAGCTCCTTCCTAACCATGGACCATCCTGAGGGGTGGGAAGCCGAAAAAGGGCAGTCTGAGGAGGGAAGGCCTCATCTGGCCAGGACACATGAGACTGCCAAATATCTGAGCAAATCCCAGCTGGAGGGTCCTGACCAGAACCGAACTGACCCAACTCTCACCCACCTCAAAGAGCAATTCCATGAGAGGTAAGCAGGTGGGGGCCACTCTCCGAGTGCCAAAACATAGCATAGGGTCTGGGTGTGAGCAGCAGGCAAGCTGCAAGCTAAGGACAGCTGAGCTGCCTGGGACAGGCAATTAGCTACGGAGCAGTGGCTGGAGGAAGCCAATGCTAGCAGGGAGCGTAAGACCAAGTTTATTTTCTAGAGCAAAAATTTGGGACTGCATAAAGCAGTGTCCCACTGGCATAGAGCCGAAGAGGACCGGGTGATTCAGGTGGTCCCAGGCTTGCTGGTCATTCAGTGCCCCGAGGAAGGGCTCCATCCGGGTCAGAGCAAACCAGCTGGGCACACAGAGAGGTGAATTTGCATAGGAGGCTGCAACGAACCTTGACTGATGCCATGTCTTTTCTTTTCCTCAGGGAGACAAGCTCCAGTGAGACAGCTGAATACTTGTAGCAGCTGCTGGACCTCAAGGCCTCATCTGTCTGATTGCAGGATTCCCTCCTCACCGAGCAACTGAGGGGACTTGGCGGGAGAGGACGCTGCATTCAGACACTCCTAAACTGGCCTTGGGTTCAGCTCCTCCCCTTCCCCATGCCCCCCGTTGGTACTGATCTCTCTGAGGGGAGTCACAGGACTGCCAGAACCAGCAATAAATGTCTGGCGAAGCCCTGAGACACCCTCTTCTCCTGGCCTTACCTCCTGCTTAAATGAGCACTACCCTATGGGTGTGGGCTCACGTTGGACTGGAGGGAGATCAGGGGAAGCCCCCAAACTATTCAGCTCACTCCCCAAAGCCTCCAGACCAAGGGGGCTGTCCCCAGGCATGTACCCCTTGGCTACATCAGATGCACCTGAAGGAGAGAGAGAGAGTGCTGGATTTACTGTCCTGCCTGGGGGGCTTAGGAGTGGGTGATGCTGGTGCTGGAGAGATGGCTCTGGAGAGTTTGAGCTCATTCCTTCCCCTCCATCTGTTAGTATACTTCTGCTTCCGTTGAGAGAAAACCTAGTTCTTCCTTGCTCTAGTTTTCTCTTGATGGACATGCCTATATAACTTCCATGCCAACTATCTGCAAAGATCTGCACACAAACGGAGTGGGGGAGACAGATCCCAGACAGATAAGCCACCCTAAAAATTAGCCAGCAGCTTCTGGGCAGCCAGAGCTCTGAAACAGAGAACAATTTTCCCGCACAACCCACTTCTCCCCACTCTCGGCACCCTTGCTTTGTCAGGAGTGGTATTTCTCTTTCTGTTCCCCGCTTGGGCCCTACAGTGCAGTGCTAACCAGGTCAGTGGCCTTCTCACTTTCCATTCTGCAGGCCTCCTCCTTTGAGAGTGGGTGAGAGAAACCTGCTCCCATAACCTGATCCCCACCCCAGCTCTCCATCCCCAATTCTGCTTCATGTCAAATGGGGTCTTTCTAGGAGCCACCAAGGAGAGCTCTGCAGCCCATTGGAGGGCTGTCGGATAGCCATCGTTCCCCTCACATCCTCCATGTGCACAGCAGTGTTGTGAAAGCCACTGAGGACATACTGGCATCTCTGGTGACAGGTACGTCTGTCAGGAAGGAGGTGGCATGTTGGAATTGGCCAGGGTCACCAAAGACTGTTTTAGACCTCTTCCTTCTAAGTGCTAGCACCAAAGGTAGCAAACTCTTGCCATACCACCCTTCAGGCCAGACTTGCCAAGTTTGGTGCTGAAATGACCTCATCTCAAGCCTATGCCATCCTCTTTAGCACCCAGACACCCATTTCTGACCCTTCTTCCTCCCTGGCAAAAGCCCTGCTGAAAGTCTCAGGTGTCTCCTCGCTGCCTTCCCTCAGCTGCCATTTGATGGAAGGACAATGTGGGACATGAGTGTGGGAGATCTGGAACGTGGCAGGTTGCCCTGTGTTTGTACATGGGAGTCCCTGTGCACTCTGCCAGGTCTCACAGCAGGGTCCTCTTTAGCTTGTTTCTTTTCAAGCACCCTGGACTCACTCTGCACTGCCCCAGCCTCTCCTCTCCCCCCAGGCTGGGAGTGGAGAGGGCTGCCTGGAGAGGAAGGATGGGATGGCTCTTGCTCAAGGACTGGGAGAAGTGAGGGAAGGGCCCTCACATCCCTCTTTTCTCCCTTTTGAAAACTGGGTTTGCCCCCTGAAGCCATTTAGGACAAATTTGGACACAGCTAGCGGCAACCATACATGCGTGGCCAGTGGGGTGAGGAAGAGGAAGGCCTTCAGCATAGCTCTGCTCTTCTCGAGGTTCACACAGGACCCGCTGGTCAGCAGATACCACTGCATTCCCCGTCCTCCGCCTCCACCCCAGCACGAAGAACCACTGCCGGGTCCAAGCACGCCCTCCTCCACCCCAACACTTCCACCGAGTATGTCCCCGTGCCTCCCACTCCCACCGTTGTACAGAGACCAAGAGCAGAACTCGTTTGTACATAGTGAACCTTATTTTGTATTATTGCCGATCCCTTAAGATATTGTATTTTGGAGACTCTCAGATCCTATTTTCAGTATTGTATTTTATTAAGAATTAGTGCGGGCTTGGCATCTATGAACTTCTTCCTTGTTAGCAGCTCACTTTCCCCTTATACTCCAGCAGCTGCCTCTTCCCTCCTGTTTGTTTTTTGTTTGGTTTTTTTTTGTTTGGTTTTTTTCACGCCACCTTTTCCCCTCCTCCTATCACTCGCTCTGCGTTTGCTTAGTGAAGCAAAATAAAAATAAAATAAAAAGATGCAGCATCAGCCCTGGGTTGACGGGTCCTTTCATTGAGGCACGGTTGTCACGCCAGCCCACAGGCACAGTTTCTCACCTCCTGCTCCCTGGCCGTCCCGTTCCCTGGCCGCGTGCAGAATTGGTTCAGTGCCGGGACCTCATGCTTGGTGTCAGGGGCTAGAAGCAAACTTGCATGTTTTATTTCCAGCAGCACTGAGATTTCTTCTGCAGTTCTGAACACGTCAGAACTGTTCTGCCTCAGTTTCTTCTCCCCCTCAGAAATACCACTAACATCATCCTCTCAGAAGGAGGAAGACCCTGGAAGAAAGTTTATGAGGTGCAATGAGCTCCTCTGATGAAAGGGCTGTGCAGGGTCTGTACAACAAAGACATTACTAGTAGCACCGTGGCTCTGGTCCCATCCCATCTGAAAAAATACTTAAATCCTTCAGTTAACTGCGAAAGCAGAGCAGCTGTGCTCAGATCGATAACGACTGGGGACCGGGCTGGCTGTCAGCTTGTACCTCTGACAGTCCGACAGGTCTGCAAAAACTAATAGGATTTGTCCTAATTTTGTGTGAAACACAAGGCAACAGGGGTCTAGAAAACGAATCTTCATTTTCTAGAAAGCTCCAAGTGGGTTCGTTAGAATTTGGCCATTGAAACAACTCCTTCTTGCAATCAGGCCCTCCGGAGCTGGAAGGCAGCCCAAGCAGGAGCCCCTGGCAGAGGTGCCAAAAGGTGGCTCCACCTCCTGCCTCTGGCTGGGCTGGTGCGGCCGGGCTCTGTCTTTGCCACAGGAGGAGGATTTGAGGCTCGGGGCTTGCAAAGATCTCTTTGTGCGGATTGCGATTTCTTTGTGAGAGGAGTACAGCACTGAGCTGTTGCCGCCCTGTTGTGACAGGGCTGGCCGTTGGACGAGCTCTCTTTTCTTGGCTGGGTCTGTACTGCCAAGGGGGTTTGAGGTGGGATCCATGGCGGGTTAGCCTGGTGCGGGTTTTACAGACCCCTGCAGAGCTGCCTTCCCCTACGCACACCCACGGATGCAAGGAAATGCCTGACCTTGCCCTGCAGTTTGTGTCTGGGCCAGAACTAGTTTTAAGTCGAGGGTCTGATGTTTTCCCTGCGGCACCTTGTCCAAAAGCAGCCTCCTACCCCTGCGTCACTGTGATGCACCTTCCCCCACCACGTGACCAGGCTTCTCCCCTCACCCACCAGATTTCATCCGAGGGAAGGGCTCCTGCCTTGCTCGCCCCTGTGAAACATCACCCAGCTCTTCGGGCATTGCCTTCCGGGGCGCATGCCTGCGCCCTTCATGCATGCCCCGAAACATCAAGGGAAACTGGTGCAAGAGGGGAGCTCTTAAAAGGACGAGTTCTCAGGCTTTGGCTCCTTTAACACTGATGCAGCTGGAGCGACCAGAACCCCCGTCCGTCAGGAGCAAATTTCCCTTCATGTTGACAAATCCTCCTGATTCTGCAGTCTACCGGATAACTCTGAGCTGCTCAAAATAGGCACATTAGGATCTTTTGATCCCCGCTATGCCTCCCGAAATGCAGCCAGCCAATCACACCTACCAATTTGGCTACAGCAACTAATTAGAGCAGAACAGGAGAATTAGCAAAGCGAGAGGGCACCTTCTTTACAAGTCACCTTCAGCCTCACTCAGTTACGCTGGGTCTGCTCCAAATGCCCCCAGCCAAGCTGCGCCACGCCAAGCCGGGCTTTTGCCCATTTAGGGTCACATTTCTAACAAGCCTCTGCACTGTCGATACGTACAAGCCCTGAACAAAAGAACGCTAACGGAACACAGGCTTCATTTTTCAGAGACAAATTATTCCCAACTGTTCTCTGTTACCAGGCCAACTTGAAAAAAAAGAGAGAAAAGAATTGGCTTTTGCGGCTCGCCACTGCCGAGCGGGCCACTGGCAGCGCGTGGCAGCAGCCCGATTGGGTACGTTGAGTTTGTTACAGAAGGACATGTGCTATCAGGGCTCTTAGGAGAACATCACCACTCTCCGAGCCTGGCGTGCTCCCCCTTGCTGCCACCGTTTGGGACTGTGCTAGCAGTTCTCACACGGATCCATCATGGGATCGGCAGGCTTCGGTCCTGCTGCCTGGCAAGGAGCCTGGGCTTTTGGTCACCTTCTAGGGAGAAAGAGGCAGTTGCACCTCCTGACACCCCCGAGGTGCTGAGCGCTTGTTAATAGTGATGGCACCTGGCTGGACACTGACCTAGCCTGCCTCAGCCTCCGCAAATCCATGTTGATTTTCTAACCTGGTGGCTGAAACGGCGCTTACAGGTGAGCAGGGTGGAGGTTCCTCTTCTTGTGCCCAGGGGAGGAGACTGTACCCTCACAGAGCTTTACTCGCTAGAAATGCTGCTTCCTAGAAAGCCCGTGCCCTGCCTATGCCTGCAAAAGTGAGGACAGGATCTATACGGCAACACCAAGCTGCCCTTGCACCGCCCCGTGTGCCCATGCAGAAGGAAATCCCTACCCAGGGCACAGGAGAGGCCCTCTCCTGCCCGTGCCCCCAGGTAAGTGGGTGAGGCCCAGGTAAGCAGGTGACCTGGCTCAGCTGAAGGGTGCCTTGGGTGCCAGGAGGACAGGACTGACCCAAACCCACCGCCCAGCCACGCTGTCCCCAGCCAGCGTCTGCCTGCTCTTCCCAGGTCCTCAGGGAGCTCTGATGGCATCCTCCTGCAGAGACAGGTGGGCAGAGAGAGATGCAGAAGCCTGAGCAATCCTTTACCTCTCCTCATGCAGGCATATCCCATGATGTCTCCTCCAGACACACAAAATCTGGACGCGCTGCCTGTGTGACAGCTGTACAGTTTGGCACACAGGTAAAAAGGGGTAAAATCCTCTGCTGGCTGCTCCTGCCCCCGGAGAGGCTTTCTGAAGCGCAGGATCAGCCCGCATGGGAAGGCGGGAGGCACTCACTGTCCTGCCCCTCTCTGCCTCGACCAGAGGTGCTGCAACCCTGGGGGCTCTGCTGTGCCTGGCTCTTGAGAGGTTTCCTGCAGTAAGGGCCTCTGCTTCGCTCCCTGAAGCTCCTTTCCTAAGGCACCAACACAGCCATCAGCAAGAAACACCTCCCAGGTGGCTCTCCCCTCCTTCCCACGCCCAGACCCCATCCTCCCCCAGCCTCCAACTCACATCCACCCCAGCGTGGCCATCCCCCTCCTCACATGGTGGCCACTGACTCCTTCAACCACGAGGGACAAGACAGATGTTTGCCAAAATCTCCTGGGAGCACAAGTGGACCCGCATCCTGAATTCCCAGGATGTACCCATCTGGGCAGCCCAGCTCTGCCCTGCCCTGGCAGCCCGGCCAGCGCGGGTGAAGGTGGCTCTCATAGCATGTGGCCAACGGGGGCACCCCCAGGCCAGTGTGAGCCCCAGGGCAGGCAGAGAGGCATCGCACAGTGGGTGGTGAGAAGCAGCGAGGTGCCACGGGTCCCTCTGCACCAGCCTTTGCTTCTCCCCCTCTCTCTTCCCACAGCCTGCTCCAAGCCTCCGCGGTGCCCGTGGGTGGCAGGAGGACACGGAGTAGGGCCGTGCATCGGTGTGGGGTGTGCTGGCAAGCTCCCGGGCAGGTCTCCGTCCCAGCAAGCGAGGGTGAAGCCGATTCCCCGGGCCAGCTCTGCCTGTCAGGGAGGGCTCGCCCAGCATCACTCCGGCTTTCAAGGGGAACAAAACCCCTGTGGGGGCTGGAGGGGCTGAGTCACACGGCGAGGAGGGTGCGGGGCTCCCTGCAAGTCACGACTGTGCAGAGGAGTAGGTTTGGGGGCTGCCGTGCCCCTGGGAGGCACAAATCCCCCAGCCGGTGCAGGATGCGGGGGAGATGTCATTGTGACATTTACAGCCAGACAAAGGTTTGGTAACTTGAACTGGAGGTGGCGGTGGGCTGTGGTTCCCAGGGAAAGGCACAGCCCTTCCCCAGCCCCTGCTGCTGTCCAGGTTGGGGTCAGGAGTGGCGTGGGAATATGCCCTGCCACGGCACCCTGCAGCAGAGGTGCCGCGGGGCCGCGTGGAGGTGACGGGGAGCGCTGGCAAGAGGGATGAGCTGCTCCTGACGACTCCCAAGGTGATAAAACAGAGCAGGCTGAGGACACGTTCCAGCTCCCATCGTGCCAGCCCCTCATGGGAAGACACTGGGATTAGGGGTGACAGCAATGTGTTCTTGATGTAATACATGACTGTAGGACCTTGCCATGGGCAACTGATGCAGGGGATGGCTCTTACAGACCCGAAGCTCAAATTTCCTGGTGCCCAGCAGGTAAGCCTCGACATGTGAATCTGGGGCAGAACAAACCCAAAACAAGCAGCCAGACACATATGGGAGCTTTGTGGGGATCTCTCGCCCCAGCTGGCATCCGCAGCACTGGGGCAGGCAAGGCTGAGGCAGGCCAGAGCTGGGACCGGGGTCACAAAGTCCAGTCCCAGCCCAGGACAGACAGATGATGCAACTCTCCTGACAAATGTGGGCAGAGGACAGACGGGCCTTTCTACCTCTGGATGCCAGGATTGGAAAAAAAATGCCTTGAATTAGTAAAAAGCAGGGATAATGTGGCCTCCTAATTGGCAAGGAGCTGAATGAGCCTGCTGAGAGGAGGGAAGCCGCGCTACAGCCATACCTCTCCTTGGGTCCCACTGCCCAAAGCTGGGGACCCCGTCCCCAGACAGATCTCATCCGTGTTGGATGGTTGGCCAGAGCAGCAGGTACTTTGCTCTGCTGGGGCTGCTGTCATGCAGTTTTCCAGGCTGCCTCACTTTACCTGACTGCGTGTCTGGTTAAGATGAGCGGCTGAGACCCAGCTCCCTGAGCAGCCCTTGCAGGCAGGCAGATGCCAGCCGGGCTGCGAGCAGCGAGGGGCAGCTGAGTTGTCACCCTCCTCTGCCTCCCTGGCTTCTGAAGGGTTAAGTGCCAGTTTCCGAGTGTCTCTAAGGTGACACCAGGCTGCCTCGCTCAGTGCAGCTCTCCGCAGCCCCCCTCCCCACGCACACACTCACGCTGTCTTTCTGCTTTGTCTTTTGAGGGCTGCTGCAGGATCGGTGCACAGGCACCTTCCTCGCTGCCTACCTCTGCCTGCCTCTCCCGCTCGGCTGCTGCTGCCAGGGACGCCGAGGGACGTGCCTGGCCCTGGGGGGACCTCACAGAAGGCACCCTGGACTCTCCTTCGCCTGCTGGGAGCATCACCATCCCTGGACGTGCTCTCTCCTAAGACCCCTTCTCCAGCGAGCGCCGTGTTTCCCGCTCCCTCCCCACTGCCCTCGCAGTGCTGGCACCTCCGAGGAGCAGCACCGACGTCTCCAGGTTTCTGTCAGCTATTCCTCTGCTTCGCCGTGGCAAGGCAGCGGAGACAGAGGGAGGCTGAGCTGCGGCACCTGAGCTGCCCAAACCGCTATCAAGAGGCTGATAAATACCACTGCAAAAAGTTGGACGCTGCTTTTTCTCTGTGCTTGTGCTCCCCGGGGAGTTAAGCCTTGCTGGGATCATCCCACGGCCCTGGGGAGGTGAAGTGGAGCAGCACTGTGGGACCCTGCGGGGCCGGACCGAGCTGCCCGAGAGGTTGTAGGGGCAGAGCAGGACTCCCCGCCTGGAGAGACACCTCACCCCAGCATGGCTGAAGGTCCCGGGAGCTGGAGAGACTTCACCCCGGCCAGGGGCGACGGTGAGGTGGCCAGGGGGGCTGCAGCAAACCTCCTGGGAGCGGCGGATGCAGAGAGCGCCAGGCGAGCGCAACGTTTGGGCCTCCACGGCGCGGATCCGGCTTGGGAGGAGATGAGAGGGGCGGTAGCGGAGGTGGAGGAGCAGTTCCTGCACTTGGCCATCAGAAAGCAGGTCTCCTACAGGTAGGAGCTCCCGGGTCCCCGAGCGCCGGGGCTGGGCTGGGGCTGAGGAGTGCCCTGTCCCAGGGGCATGTCCCTTCCATGGGTCAGGGCTGGCTCTTGCCAGTGGCCACCAGTGCCTTCCCACCAGAAACGATCTGAGCAGAGGGACAAAGAGACTGGTTAGCCCCTTCCCTCCCTACCCATGCAACAGCCCCGTCCCCAGTGGCCATCCCCTTGTCACCCTTGCAGGCCCCCTTATTTTTCCTTCTACACAGCTCCCTTTTCCCGTCCCAAGGCTGTGATGCCCCCCAGGCCCCTCTCCAGGTGGCCCATGCCCAACAGCCTCCCATGAGCTCTGGCTCCATGCCTTGGGCTGGACGTTTCCCCCCTTCTCTGCAGTGCCCGCTTATTGCTGTTCAGTGCACCGGATACAAGGGACTTCTGATAACATCGATTCTCCTCTTCCTCCTCTGCCCCAAGGCAAATGTCCCCTTGCTTTACTCCCAGGTCCAGAAACCTTGATCCCACCTTAGGAGACTGAGCAGTGATGCAAAGGTGAAGGGGCTGAGGTTGGGGCTTAAGCTGGAAATGTGCCCTTTGGGGGCACCTTGCAGCAAGAGGAGTATCTGTCCTGGCTCTTGGTGTGACTCTTCTGCAGGGACTGCTCTTCTTATGACTCACCCTGCTAGAGCCAAGCAAAACTGGTGGAGGTAAAGGGGTTTTCATAGCTCCCATGGAGCTTTTATGGAGTTTTTATGACTTTTCCAGCCATACTGTCCAAAATCCTGCTTGGGTCAGCACTTCCAGGAGCTCAGCTCTATTCTTTCTCTCACAGCAAATAAAGTCTGGTGTCTCACCCTCCCCTTTCTTTCACCGTTTAAGTCCTTCTACCATTTAGTACCCCCAAACTTTGCAGAATGGCTCTCAGGTGTAAGTGAGGAGAAATCCTTCGACCTTGCACCTGCCTGGAGTGGGCATTTGCAGGACTGACCTGGGCTGCTGCAAGGGTCTGGGAGCGAGTGGCAGGGAGAAGGCAGGAGCCACCTCCTTACCTTTTTCCTGAGCTGGCTTGGCCCAGGGACATCTCTGTGTCCTCCTGGGCTCAGTGTCGCTGTGTCATGCTGTGCTCAGCAAGCACCAAGTAGTTTACAAGCAGGTGGAAAACCGGCATGGAGTATCTTGGTGCCATGCCTGTTGCCATGGCGGACAGAGGCTGGACTGGGACTTGGGGACCCCAGGGTGCAGAACTCTGCTAGGGGGCAGATTTCGGGCAGGAGCTATCGGTCACCCCCTGGCTACACTCCCATGCATACAGCAGCCCTTCTCCCCCCTTGCAAGGGCTGCGGTGCAAACTGTGAGCAAATTGCTCTATAATACTGCAGTAATGGGAACTAATGGGAAATCGTATTAGTGCCTGCAGAGCAGGAGGGGCCCCGGAGCTGACTCATCTCAGAGCACTTGTTATTCCTGCAGTGGGTGGCGAGCAGGAGCCCGGGTGGCAGAGTCCTCCCCGAGGCAGCCCTGTGTCCCTGAGTCTCGCCGTGAGCTGGGGCAACGCACAACCCTCCTGGCCCTCATTTGGTACCTGGGGCTGCTCTCCCAGGCGCCGGGCAGAGCTGGGAGGGTCTCTGCCCTGACACCACCGAGGATGAGGGATTACCATGCCAAGCGGAGGGGGCAGAGCAGGATTTTCTCCTCTTAGCTGTCTTCCTCCAGATGTGCACGGCCGTTTTGCAAACAGATTAGCCAGCTGCAATTATCCAGCCTCCCCAAGGGAGGAAGGGACCATATTGCAACCTAATTTGATCAGCCTGAATTTGCTCCAGAATTGTCTAAGGTTGCTGGGGATTGTTTACATCTTGCTCATCCTACCTTGGCCGCCCCAGGCAGGCGGCTCCGCTGACATGCTCCAGCTCATGCCGCCCTTCCGCAGAGCGCCTCTGTCCTCCTCAACCCTCACAAGGACTCTCTTTGCAAGAGGCTTTGTTCCATCAACGTGGGCTTTGCAGAAGAGAGGAGTCTGGCGGGGTCGGAGGGGATGCTGCAGCTACCTGCAGGCCAGTGGCGAGGGAGGAGGCGATGTTTGGGATGCGCCACTTCCTTCACCCTCTGTTTCAGGCAGCCGAGCAAAGGGAAGGGGAAACGGGAGAGGAATTGTCTGGGGGTGGAAATCTGCTTGTGCTGTCCTGCGACGCCCATGCAGGGTCGGGTCTGGCTGCTCCCTGGGGATGGGTTCGCCAGGCGAAGGTCGTGTGGTGACAGAGCCATTGCCCAGAGCTGGGCTAACCTTTCATCAGGTGCCCCTCCTGCAGCACGAGAAGCCTTGGGGGGGCTGACAGAAATCCCCTTGCCGTGCTGCCTGGCTCTGGAGGCACTTACCGAACCCCGCTACGGAGTTTGGAGGACCTCCTCCATGGGCTGTGGGCATCACAGCTATCCTCAATGTCAAGCAAAGGTTGGAGGCCCCAGTCCTCCTGCTGCCAACCTGCCTGTTCCTGCTGGGACCCATTAGTCATCACAAGGGGCAGGCGGCATGAGCTGCTATATAAAGGTTTTGAAATGAGGAGAAATGATATTAAGCCCATGGAAATAAAGTTCCTTCCATAAATAGCTGCTGCGGTGTATGGAGGCGCCTTGGGCGGGTGGAAGAGAGCTCAGCGCTCAGGTTATATTTAGGGCTTTGAGTAGCAGTTTCGTGCCAAGCTTATTAATGATGCTGGCTTGTGCACCAGATTTGCACATTCTGGGACAATTTTCCCAGTAGGGAGGTGCCTCTGCAAGGCCAGAAGGGCCCCGTGCTCTCTGTCACCGCAGCAAACCCTGAGCAAGTGCCAGGGCTTTGTGCCTCGCTCCCTGGAGAGTCACTTCGGCCAAGGGGAGTGCGAAGGCAGCTCTTGCTAAGCTCAGGTGTCTCTACCAAGGTTTTGCGGTGGGGCAGGAGCATCTCTAGCTCCTCAAGTGGGGCAGACCCAGTGGCAATAAGGCAAGTTAGAGGCTGGAGGAACTTTGTTCTAGGAAAAACCCTGTGACCTGGAGCCAGGGAGGCCTGGGACAGGCGCTGGCTGGCTGCAGCAGCACCCTGCAGCCTCTCCTGTGCAGTTCCGGGCTCTCTTTCATCTTTGACACTTTCTCAGTTGTTTTCGGGGTGACTCTTGCAGCAATGGCCTTTGTCACTGCCACCGCTCCCAGCGACCCAGCCCGCAGGGATGTTTACCCAGAACGGAAACCACAAGCACACAAAAGCTTGCTGCACGGGCTCCCCGCAGGTTACGTCTGTGGGGTGAGGGACGTGCCGGGTGTCAGACCGGTACCCTTTTGCTCTCGGCCACCTTCGGAGGCAGCACCCAGCATGGCCCATGCACCATAGGGCTCCTCACAGACATCTTGCTGCAGCGGGAAGAAGGGTCCCTGTGGCCCTCTGTGCCCCCCAGCCTGGCGGTAGCCCCCTCGGAGGAAATCGGGGTGTCCCCTTGCCAGCTCCCGTCCCTGCTAGCGAGGTGCGGGTCACCTCGGCTGCTCAGTGTGGTCCCCAGCTGGCAGATAGGACGCGGCTGATGCATCTCACAGGCTGTTCTGTGCCAGGGAGCTAAATATAACCCAGAGAGCAGAGCAGAGGGGGCTGCTTTGTAATGTAAATAGCAAGGGAGCTTGGTCACAGGCGCAGGCGAAGGCAGGGCAGAGGGGAGGGCTGGCAGGGCCTGCTGGGGAGAGGGAGGTGGGAGCCCTGCGGGGCCAAGGGGAGCTGGTTGCGGCTCTCTGCCGACTTCTCTTCCTTCTGCCTTCACATCTGCCTGGGCTCTGGGTTTTTGTGAAATCCTGGGGCAGAGGGTGAGCAGCCCCTCCATCCCAGCTGGGCAGGGCAGGGGCTGGGAAGGAAGGAAAGGAGAGTCTCCACCAGCTACGGGGAGAGAGGGGCAGAGAGGGGCCTCCTTCCTCTGAGTCCTGCCTGCTAGCCTTTTAATCGTGTTAGCCCGGCTGTGCAGAGCAGAATAATCAAATTCCCATTCATTCCCAGCAAGCCAAGCCCGCTCCGCTCTGACAGAGACATCTGTCTCTGCATCCCTCTGTGCAGCCGGGGGAAAGGAGATGACTGGCACCCACTGGCACGGCCGGAGGGAAGCTTCCAGCGCTGGAAGGTCCTAATGAGCGGGTGGCTCCTCACAGACCTTGGTAGGGGGTGACAAGCGTGTGTCTCACCATCTCCTGCCCTGACCCTGTCTGGAGTCAGAGACAAGCTCTGATCGCTGGGCATAGCGCTTGTGAGAGCTCCCAGGTGCCGTGGCAGTCTCACCGCTGGTGGTTGGCCCCACCGTCCGGCACAGGCTCTGGCAGACACAGGGATGGGATGGTTTTGGAGTCAGCATCACGCAGTGCTCAGTGCGCAGTGCTGGTGTGGATTCGCTCCATGGCTCTCATCCTGGATGCTCCTAGGTGCAAGGCAATGGTAAACCGGGGATTGGGCTGTGTGTAACAAGAGATGGAAACATCCCAAGAGGCAGTTTTGGAGAAACTGGGAGGCTGTGGGTACAGGCTGGCTGTGCAGGGACGTGCCTGCAGCAGTGCCAGGCCAGGGCAGTGTAACGCAGCCCTGATACCTCATCTCCAGACACGCTCCCTGGTTCAAGCTGATCCAAGACCGTGCTGCTGCCAGAGGGGATGCTCTTGTCCTCCCTCCCACTGACAGTTTTCCACCCGTTCCTTGCATAGGCTGTAGCTGTCAGGCGGGCCAGGCCAGCTCGCCCGGGCAGCCGAAGAGGCCGAGCTAGCCTTCCCCAGCTGCCCCCACAGCCGCAGCCCCACCGAGGCAGGCTGGGAGGCAGGCGGCCAGGGTGCGCCGTGGGGGTGTGGGGGGAGCGTGGGGTGGGACTCCCCCGGGAGCGGGCCAGCAAGGAAGTTGTGTTGGGGCAATGGGAAACTGCACCTGCACACTCCTGGGTGGGGAGAGCTGGGATCCCTGAACCGAAATTTCCATCCCCTCCCTTATCTGATCCCAGCTTACAATGAATCCCACAGGCAGGTACCCTGCCAGGTGTGGGCTAAGCAGGCAGCTTAACACTTTCCTTACCAGGGGACTGCACGCACTAGCGCAGAGACAGGGGTGCTGGATCACAAAACTACCCAGCACAGTGATCCCCATCCCTCTCCGGTGCTGCCTGCAGAGAAGCCAGTGCCAGCAGGGTCTGTCCCCTCTGGTCTCCTGATGAAGAACAACCAGAACTGGACTTTCTATGGGATCCCTCGTAGTGTTGCACCAAGCCCAAGACAGGACTGTAGAAGGACACGCAGACACAGCACAGAGAGGAGGGTGAAGGCCCCGGGGCAGGGCGTGTTACTTCTCCCACAGCCTCACCAAGCCCCAGTACTCCGGGATAAGAGGTCAGGACATCAACGCCACGGGGCAGAGCACGAAACGTGAAAGGGAAATGTCTGCAGGCAGGGAGCAAATCTCACCAACCCATCGTGACATGCAAAGCAGTGGGGATGATAAACCCTTTCGGTGATAACAAAACCTCTCCCCACCCTGATCCCTGAGCTGGAGTTGGCCATCTGGGACCTGCCTTTTCCTCCCTCTGCACGGTTGCTAGTGCAGTGGGTTGTGTTCGGTTTCAGAGCTCGCCTGGCGAGATCAAGGTCTGGTGATGTTTTTTTTTTTTCCTTTTGATGATGGAGTCTAAAGCAAGACCATGTGCCCCTTTAGAAATGCCATCCGTGCAGGCTGCAGGGACCGGCTCTGCTCACTTGCTTTCCTCTGCCCCCTCCAGAAGCCACCCACAGCCCCCCCCACTGATCTGAAGGTCTGCTGGAGCCAGAGCAGACCGAGCAATGCCTGGTTGTGAAGCGCTGGGTTTTCTGGAGCTGGGGACAGGCTGAGCCTGCAGGCTCCTGCTGTGCCCTGCAGACCCAGACCGGGGGACAGGTGACAAATGTCAGGCTGTCTCTCCACTCTTTGGAGGCTGGCCCAGAGCCTCCCAGATGCTTGTGCTTCTGACAGTGCCCGTATCTGGTTTACTCAGGTGTTTTTTTGATGAACCCCAGTGCAGGGTGAGCACATGCTTGTGGCTGGGGGGTGTTTGGAGACCTGGGGGGACACACACATACAGCTGGGGGATTGTGAGCGCTGTGGCACCGTGCGGGGTGAGGATGCGCATGGCATAGGGTGGGCAGCAGGAGGACAACCCCACCGCCACAGCCCGGTTTGCATGGTGGTGCTGGGGCAGCTTTGGGAGAGGGGGCTGTCTCAAGCCTGGGGGTTTTTGAAGAGCCACCCGGCAAGGGAGGTGCAGCTCCTCGCGCACAGCCCGGCATGCCAGGGCGTGCTCCTGCTTGCCGAGGGTGCGTGCGAGGCTTCTCCGGAGAGGGCCCGGCAGAGGAGGTGGCCCCGTGCTGTGGGCTGCCGGGGGAAGAGTGCCGTGCAGCCGGCTGCGATGACAGCCGCCCTCACACTTCCAGGAAGTGCAGAGAGAGGAACGAGGTGGAGGGTGCAAACAAAGCCGGGGCCCCGGGCGGGCGGCCGGGTGGCGGAGCACTGCCAGGGACCAGCCCTCGGGATGACTCCGGAAAGCGGCCGCCGAGGGAGGAAGAGCGAGAGTGAACCCGGGGCCGGCTAAGCGCATCAGCTTGTGCTGCGGCAGATGTGGCGGCACCGCTCCTGGGACGTTCCCCAGAGCCCTCCGGGGGATGTAGATACAAGGTACCCGCCGAGCCGGGCTCTGCCACCTTCCTCTTGCTCTCGGGGGGCTGAGGCGCCGTGGCTGGCGCTGACGGCCCGCGCTTCGGGGGGTGGGGGAAAGGCTTCCTATGGGGAAAGGCTGGTGCCTTGCCGGCAATCCCCTCTTCTCCTGGTGCTGGGGCTGGGCTTGCGCAGCACAGTCTCTGCAGTGGGGGATGTCGGAAGGCACACGTGCGTTCTCGACGCCGAGCCCATGAGTGCACGGGGTCAGCGGGGCTTTGCCTGGGCTGTCAGGTTCCTCCTGCAGGGGTGGGAGCTGGAAAGAATGTCCCCGTCCCCATCCCCATCCCCACCGGCTCTCCCGGGAAAGGCTGGTGCTCAAGGTGGCCAGCAGAACCTGCCCCGAGGGGGTTACGGGTCAGCATGAGTGGCCACACCGGGCCGGCAGCTGGGACCCTGCCTGGGCAGCCCCTGCAGCCCGGGCTTTTGGCCTGGCTCGGCACCCTTGGGGAAGCGGGGGAAAGTGGCCATCGCAGCCAGCTCATTTTCCATGCAAAAGAGGGCTGCTCATCGCTCCCGCCAGGCGGGGAGAGCGCTTCCTCGCCGAAGGCAGCCTCAGCCCTGCCAGCCATGCGGAGCAGGCCAGCCCCTGCCCTCCGAGCCTGCCAGCCGCCCAGCCGGGCGTCCCCTGGGACGTAGGGAGAAGCGCGGCAGGCGGCGAGGCCGGGCTGGCTAAAACGCGGGCGGGGAGCCGCAGTGTCCGACTCGGCGGCAAGGCCGGCGGTGGCTCCCGGTCCCCGGAGAGGGCAGTGGCGGCGGCGGGGCTGTTGACTCCGTCGCCCCGTCCGGCGGCGAACAATGGGAGGCGGAGGAGGAGGAGGAGGAGGCGGGGGGAGGCTCCGCTTCTGCCGCCGAGCCTCTTCCCGAGCGCGGGGCGGCGGCGGGGCTGACACTCGACTTCCTGAGCCGGCAGCGCCGGGCGCCGGGCCACGGGCCGGGCCCGCTGCCGCCGCCGCGGGGCGCCCTCAGCCCCGCTCCCCGCGCGGCCCGGGCGGCGGCAGGGGGCGCTGCCGGCGCGGCGCGGCGCCGCCTCAGGGGCCGCCGGTGCGCGGCCGCACTTCCTGCCCGCCCGCCGGCCGCGGCGGGGCGGGAGCCCCGGCCGGCCGCGCCGCCCCCCGCCCGCCCCCAGTCCCCTCCCCTGGCGCGGGGCGGCGGTAGCGGCGGCGCCGAGCCCCGAGCCCGGCCATGGAGGCGGCGCGGCCCCCGCCGCCCGGCGGCTCGCCCTCCGCCTCCTCCTCCTCCTCTGCCGCCACCGCCGCCTCCTCCGGGGCGTCGGGCGGCGCCGAGCCCGACTGGGGGCCGCCGCCGCCGCCTCCGCTGGGCCGCCGGCACAGCAACAAGCGCTTCACCGGCCTCAAGCTCTTCGGGCGCAGGTGAGCACCGGGCGGGGCGGGCGGCCGGCAGCGGGCCGGCGGGCGCCGCCGGGCGGGGGGGTGCCGGAGGAGGCCAGTCCCCCGGGGCAAGGGCTGGCCACGGGTGGCTGGAGCATCCTGAAGGGAGGCTGTGGAGCCGCTGCCTCGCCTCCGCCCGCGGGGAGCCTCCCGCCGCCGGGCAGCCGTCCGCAGCCGCCGCATCCCGAACCCGCCGCACCAGGCCCGGTCGAGGTGGTTGACCCCGGTTATAAAGTCGGCAACCGCCGAGGGATGCGGGATGCCGTGTGGGGATGGAGGGGAATGAGTTTGTGTTTTCCTCCTTTCGAGCTCTTGACACGAGCAGTGGGAAGTTGGGAAGCATCGCCTTCGCTGCGCCCGCTCTCCTCCCCGGAGAAGTCAGAGCCTCATCTCTGGAGGATTCGTTTCCACTCGCTCAGAACCGCCTGTCTCCATCCCCGCACACCCGTCCCGTGCTTCGGCTGCGAGGCCGGCAGTCCTGCAGTGCTGGGGCGATGGCTGTGCTGGTCCTGTGCTGCCTGCTGGGATCCCAGTGTCGCTCGCTTCCTCCCCAGAGTCAGCCGGGCTCCTCGCGCCTCCCGTAGCCTTGCTGTCAGCCTCATGGGATTTGGGGGATTCTCGGCCCGCGTGAGCAAAGGGGTGCCCCTGCCATCCGGAGGTGTGTAAAAACATTGAATAACTGGGGTCTGAAGGGACCTCTGGAGGTCGCCTGGTCCACCCTGCCGCCTCGAAGCAGGGCCAGATTTGATCAGGCTGCTGGTGTTGAGTTTTGAGTGTCACCAGGGTGGAGACCGCGCAGCCTCCTTGGACTCCTGCTCCCATGCGTCAGCTCTTGGGGAATTTTTTCCCCTGATTGTCTATTCAGTTTCTGTTGTTGCAACCTGTGCCCGTTGTCTCTCATGTTGTCGCTGTGCACCTCTGGGCAGCATCTGGCTCAATTGTCTCTGTACCTTCCCATCAGGTAGCTGAAGATGGTAATAATGTTCCCCTTTAATCTTCTCTTCTGCAGGGCAAACCACCCCTGTTATTTCAGCCTCTCCTTGTATCTGATAACTCCTTCCCCCAACCGCCTTGGTTGCCTTGCACTGAACTTGCTACAGCTCGTCAGCATCTTTGGCGCATGGGGGGGCCCAAAGCAGGATGCAGTGCTCCCGGGTGGTGTCACAGGTACTGGACGGAGGGAAAACACCCCAATTTCAACCTCAACAGCCAAGCGGGAGCTGGGAGTGGAGGGCTTACAAGGTGACTCCACGACAGAGCGGTGCTCTCCTCTGCTCTGGTTTCAGAGCTGGCGGCAGTGGCTGCCTGGAGCTCCTGGCAGTCTCTGGCCTGTCCCCAATACTGCATGGCATCTCTCCTCTGGCTCCCAGGGATTCGGGCAAAGTATATCAAAGCCTATACCGAGGGGAAGTTCTTTGTGCGTGAACAACCTTCTGCAGCGTGGACACGTGGGGGAGAAGCAAAGCGGGACGGGCAGGAGGTGCAGAGCTGGAGGGGGCCAGCACACCCGCTGGGACGGCTGGAAATGCCTGTCGGGTTGTTTGGTGCGGGGATGCTTCTCTCGCTCTTCTTCCTCTGATGGAGGGACCCGGTTCCCTCCGGCTCAGGGTGACGAATGCAGCACCCAGAGCTGCAGGGGACTGAGGAGAGATTCCCACAGGCCTCCGAGAAGGAAGGGGCTCCCACACACGCCCGTGGGAGGTGGGCTTGATGGGAAGCCGTGCAGGATAATTGGCTGCATGCCACCAAATTCATGCCCACCTGAGCGTTGAAGCAGAGAGTGGCGTGAAGTTTCATCTCCTCCGAGGGAATTGCGGGGGAAGGCTTTGCTGCACTTTCTTTTGGTGAGAAGTACAGCCAGCCCCTACCCCGCAAACGCTTTCCAACAGCATCAGTGAGGAAATTTGCACCCCCTTGGATTCTGGGCTTTAGCCAGAGCATATGTGGCTGGGAAGCGGGTCTAGAGGAAACTTAGGCAACAGGCAGGAGCTTGCTCACTAGCAGTGGTGAGTCTCTGGAGAGCCCCAGCTTCAAGGAGGGAAGTCTCCCGAGGTGGACACGTACTGCTGGGCTCTGCCTGCAGCCACGCCGGGTGGCACGGCTGCGCCTAGGCGAGGGACAGGTCCACAAAATGGCAAGAGAGCCTGTCTTGTCCCCAGGGCAGGTGAACCCCAAGGGGATTTGAAGAAAAAGAGGGGCGAGCCCCCAAGCTCTGGCATCCAGCGGTACGTTAGTCCTCTGTGTTTTGCAAGCGGGCTTATTTCTGTACCTTGTAATTGCCTTACAGGAGGGTGGAGTAATTGGCTCCAGAGCTGACGGAGACAAGTGCACAATACGTGCATCCGGGCCATGGATGGGTAATTCTTTTAATTGGGCTGATAAAGAGATTGGGGCTGATCAGATAATAGGTGGTTAGGATTAAATTTCCTTCCTAGGTGCCCCGTTTCTTGTGCTGTGTGTGAACAACACGGTTCACCCTTTCCAGGGGAGACTTGGAGAGGGAGTGTGAGTGCTGGGGACGAATCCCCTTTCTTGCTCTCCCCCGTGCTGGAGAGGTAGGATGCTGAAATGGGTCTTCCCTGTGGTCTTTAGGGTCTTTAACACATCCCCCTTCAGAGGAGGTATGTGTGATGGCCGGGTCTGCTGTAGCAGCATATGCAGGGAGCGTAGCTGCCATCGGGACAGCCGGTGGACGATTGCCCCGCAGAGAGCGTGGGACTGAGTTTTCAGCTGTGGTCCTTTGGCAGGCCCAGTGCTGGAGCCTGCACGCGAGCCTGGGGGCACCTGCCGTTGCCCCAGGGAAGGTCTGTGGGTGGCATGGCGTGTGGGTAAACGGCACTCGAGAAACTGAGCCGAGCACCCGCCTACGTCTTTCTGGGACGTCGCTTGTCACTGTCTTTATTGCAGCTTGACGTTCACACCCATGTGAAAGCTGGGGGAGATGTGTCACTGGGACGGCAGCCCAGCCTTCCCCATCCCCACTGGGGGGGGGGGGGGGGCTACCACCGTGTCCCTTGGCTGGCGAGCAGGTCCAGCCAGGGTGCAGGGCTGTGGGTCCACTTTGGGTGCAGTAGAGGAGGGGCTGTGCGGTGGGGTAAGCCCCAGGCGCCCTGGGGGAAGACCAGACAGTGGTGAGAAGCCTGAAGTTTGTGATCTGCATGCTCGCAGGCTGAGAGCAGCGCTTACCTCAGGACAGGCTTTTTCACAACGCACCTTGCTGCCAGCTAGCTGTTGAGCAATCCTCCTCCTCCTCCGCCGTGCATGCAGATTTTGCATGCCTCTAGCTCTGAAACCTTCCACCCTCTGCTCCCCATCCAGCTCACAGGTGATGGGTGGCATTAGCTGGGCCTGGGCCAGCGACACCCGTGGGAGTCCCCAGCTGTCCCCTGCAGCGACACCTGGCCTTGTTTGCAGGGCAAGTGGGATGTGCCGGGAGAGCTGTTCCCACTGCCGTGTTCGCTCTGTGCTCTCTGCTCCGGGTCTGACCTCCCATGGGGCGGCTCGGGGACTTTTGATCTCGCCGGAGGGAAAAAAAAGAAAGCACTGGGCACGCTGAGCAGCCGTGCCTGTTGGCAGCCAACGCGGCGTCCTGGCAGAGTGAGGCTGAGGTGTAGGCCAGCTCATGGTGGGGCTGTTGGAATGGGGCAGGGAAGGATCAGAGCGTGGGGGTCCAGCTGCTCCTGGAGGCTGGGGTCCTCCCTGGCGTGGTCCCTGCCTGCCACCTGCCTCATCTCTCCAGCCGCTGGCAGCTCCACTGCCCTCCTGAGATCAGAGCAGGGGCTGCCACAGCGCCGTGCTCCTGCGCGGGAGAAGGTGGCAGGACCTCTAACCTGCTTAGGAGTCGGAGCATCCCTTCCAGGAAACCCTGTAATCTCCTCAAGGGGCTGAGAGGAGGGAGGGCAAGGGACCTCTTCCCTCCTTTGAACACAAGCGATGGGAAGAGAGAAGGGGTAGAGGGGCACTGGTACCAGTGGAGGGGGCGCGGGTCTTTGCAAGGAGACAGTGCTGAGAGGGGAGTGGCAGAGCCACAGGTGGTGCAAGGGGGGAGAGTTTGGGGGCTGTTTGATTGCGTGGGTCCCCTTGGGGACTGAGAGCAGATGCTCATAGGGCGAGGCCAGCCCTCTGCGATGGGGAAGATGCTCTCGTGGCAGGCAACCTGAACTCCGGCAGGCAGTGGGGGATGCAGTGTAGGATTTCCTTCGCTCATCGTGGTGCCGTGCTTGGGGAGCAAACAGTCTCCCCAGAGACTTGGCAAAGCCTCTAACTATAACTTCCAGCTCTGCTCTCGGTGGAGCTCTCATTTCTTTTTCCCAGGTGACTCTGTGAGCTGAAGCTCCTGAGTTAGCTCTCAGACACGCATTTGCTTCCTTGCTGGCTCTTGTAAACGGGTGCTGACTTTGAGATGCTGAGTTCAGGAGCAGAGCAAGGGCTGCAGGCTGAGGCTTAGGCTTCCTAACCCTTGGGCCCAAAACCCATCCTTTTTCAAAGAGGCGGGGAATGGCAGGAGGTGAATGGTTTCTGCTGGAGACTTTTGGAGGTAGGGATTCTGGTGCAGGACTGACTTGGGGACACGGGCAAGGCATGGAAATAGGGGAAACCTGTCCTGCTGGTTCTTGAGCTGGCACCAGGCTCCGAGGGAATAAGTGGCTCTGTCTTTGCGATCCCAAGTCCAGGCGGGAGCTTTTCCTGGGCCAGCTCTCCAGTATTACAAAAGAAATACCCTGTGTTTCTGTTGCGACTTGCAGGCCCGGCAGCAGCTGCAGTCTCTGTTTGGGAGCTGGGAGGCTTTCTTCTCCTCCCCGTCAGGACATAAGGTGGAGGGTGAAGCTCTGCCAAGGCAAGCGATGAGGCTGCGCTGGCCAGGCCAGGCCAGGCGGGATGGAGTCCTCCGGTCCGCGCCAGACGCATGTGTTAGACCCAGCATTGTTCTTCTGCCTGCGGTTTAGGGGTTGATGCCTGGGGATGTTAACTTTGTAGTTAACCGTGAGCTCTGTCCCCAGGGGAAACTCTTCCTCATCGCACCAGGGACTAACTGAAAGGACCTCTTCCCAGTCCCTGCCATCCCAGACAGTAGGAGTTAATATGGGCCTCCTGCCTCAGCCCTGCCTGCAGGCGGGTTGTGCTGTCTGGGTTAGGCTGCCAATTCCAGTTTCTACCTGTGGCCGTTGCTCCTGTGCCTGGGAACAGTCTGCCCGAGCTTTGCCCATCTCACGGCTGTCAGCCTTTCCCAGTGGTTCAGGGCCTGGGGAAATGAGCTCAGCATCCCCTGTCTCGGAGGAGCCCTGCCCAGCCGGTGGGAGCTGGGGTCAGGTCTCTGGGGGATGCTGCACAAGATGTGGGTGCAGGGCGGTAGGTACGTGGCACTGGTGTGGGAAACTCGTCTCTGGGGACTACATCTGGTCTGGGCAGAGGTAGTCCCACCTTTGGCTGCCGCCCCGTCCCCCACGTGCCCCGAGTCAGGGGGAGATGCCTTCAGCGTGCCTTGCGGGCTGCTGCCGGCGGGCATGGCTGAGCTGCTGCTCCCCTGGCATTACCTCAGGGTGCCGGCTCGTGGCGGGCTCCAGCCGCACTGCAGCCCTGTCCCAGCCTCACAGGGGGGCTCCCAGCCAGAGGCGTGTGAAAATCCCACCCAGCACCGGCAGGGAAGAGCTCGGCGTTCACCCCTTCGCCGGCTCCGATCACCCCGTCTCCCTTGCCCTGCTCGCCCGCTGCAGCTCGGCTCTTGGCGGGGTGGGAGCAGTCGCGGCTCCGAGACACGCTGTGGCTTTGCAGAAAGTCACGTGGCCCCGCTGGCTGGCTGTCCCAGGAAGTCAGGGGAGCTAACGAAGAGGCTCATTGCAGAGGGTTTTCCCCTCGTTTTTGTACAGCCTGGCTCCCACAGGAAACGTGGGTGCCGGAACAGCCTGTCCCTCGCTTACCGTTGGCAGCGCAGGTGCAGATCCGGAGCCGGAGAGCGGGGGGGACTCCTTCCTGCCTGCTCCCCCCTGGCTGGGGAGGTCCCATCTCCTCTTCAGGGCAGGGCTTGCTGGTAGGATGAGGATGGAAAGTCATGGGGCAGAAGTACCTAAGACAGCTCGGAGCCTCTTCCCAAGCTCCTGACCTCCGGGCACGGCCCATAGCCAGCCCAGAGAGGGAGCGGGGGGCCGTGCAGCCGGCCACGTGCCAGCCCCTCTGTGTGAAAGTTCCCTCTCAATCAGATTATCTGTATCTCGTCCTGCCTTGCCGCCCCGGCCGGGAGCTGCTCGGATCCAGCGCTAAGCCTCTTACTGCCCAAGCCTGAGGTCACCACACAAGGGGACGTAGCGTGGGGCACTCTGGAGGCAGGCGCCCGGCAGCTGCCACTGCTGAAATGTGGCGGGGGGGATGTTTTCTGCAGGGATTTTGCGGCCGTCGGAGGCTGGCAGATGGCAGGATTAAGAGGCGGCAGGGCTTCTGTCCTGTGAGAGCTGCCGGGGTGCACGGTCAGAGGTACCTCAGTCCCCAGCCCGGCTCCCAGCTGGGCTGCGGGTTGGCCTGGGGCCAGGAGATGCTCTGGCAGAGGCTGCTGGCGAGGACCCTTCGCCTGGGCTCGAACAACGGCGTCACTTGCCCACAAGTTTTCTTGTCATTTGAATGGTGGAGGAAGCAGATGTGGTGGGGGGCAGGTGTCAGAGGGGTCCCAAGAAAAGTGCTCCCCCTCTGTGCTGGGTCACTACGAGCTTTGCTCCCCAGCCCCTGGCTGGCAGTGGGTCGGGGCTCCCAGGACTCGGTGCCCGCATGCAGGGGCCGGAGGGTTGGGAGCAGGCGAGCTGCCCTGCCCTGCCCAAACAATGCTCCTCCGTGCAAGGCTTGGCGAGTGCCTTCATGATTTATTTGAAATTCAAATCCATGCCCAGGCCCAGCGGTCAAGGCAAAGGCTGCCAGGATCCAGGCTGGTGCAGGGGAGGAGGGAGGGAAGCAGGGCTCCCTCTCTGTGCCAACCTGGCCCCAGTCCCTGAGCCGTGCGCCCTGTGGAGGTACAGGGCCTGGGCACCCTTAGCCAGCTCTTGCAGCCTGCTGGGTCGGGCTGGAGGTGACTCTGGACTGGGCTGGGTTAGCATCCCAGCAGCTGGAATGTGGTGCTTGATGTTCGCTGACCGTCTCCGGAGGGAGAAATGGCATTGCTGACCCCAGGTCCATGGGCATGTTGCCTGCATTGACCTCCACAGTTGACAGCAAGGGCAGTAGCATGGGTGCTGTCGGGGCCCCTGGGGTCTGAGAATGCCGAGGCCGTGGGGAGAGCATGCAGGGTGGAGGGATTGCAGCAGGGCAGCACAGCCATGGTAGGGGGAGTGCAGTGTCGTGTGCCGGGCGACCAGGCGTGTTTGTGGGGAGGGCTTGCTGACCACTCTCTTTGTGTCCCTAGACTCCACCTGCCCCACAAAGGTGTCTTCCCTTGTCTCCAGGGCAGCCAGCCCGGCCGATGGGGATCCAGGAGGATAAAGCACCGGCCAGCGGTGTATAAGTACGTGGTATTTTTATTGGCTTGCACAGGCTCTGCAGTCCCAGCAGCTGCCGCGACGTTTCTGCTCAAGAGCTCTCCTCCCTCCCACCCACGTCTCACCCCACGTCACCCTCTTGTGTCTGCACTAACCAAGGCCACCGAAAGCCAGGCTGCCTGCCTGCTGCCTGTGTCACTAACCTTGTTCTAGAGGGCAGCTCACTGCCAGACTTTCATCAGCTAACATGGCAGCCCCCGTTTTGCTGGTGTTTGGGGTGAAGGTCAGTTGAGGTCTTCCTCCTCCATGTCCTAGCCATCATGGGCATGAGGTCCATAGCACCTAGACCCTGTGCATGCTGAGCGCTTTGAAGACCTAAGATGACAACACTGAGAGGGTGGTTTAGCCAAATGGCCGAAGCAGCCTGAAGTTCAGTAGGGCTGGGGCTGCCAGGCATGGTGGGAAACCACGACCTGGGAGGCAGTCACGATTGGTGGGACGTAGTTGCTGTGTGGGAGCAAATACCTGGGTTAGCCGTGGTGTTGGGGGCTCACGAGTGCTTCCGAGGAGATGTGGAGGTAGGGACAAGTCCCAGGCCCTGTTCCCAGGCTCCCCACGCCATGGTCTTTGTGGAGCAGCACATCAGCTTGGTCAGGATTTGGCTGCGCTTGTGCGAGTGCTGTGCAGAAGCGCCGCGGTGGAAGACTCCCCCTGACGACTGCTGCTTCCTGAATTCTGCTAAACGGTTTCTCTGGGTATCACCCCGTCTGCACGGCATCCTGGGCCTTTCCGAGTTTCCCGCTCGGTCTCCAGCTTGCCCGACCTTGTAGACACAAAAGTCTCGTGTCCCATTGCTGCTTGGGAGCCCCGTGGTCGGAGGTGTTAGGGGCAAGAGGCAGCATAGCCAGTTAGTGCTCTGCAGAGGGGAGGTGGATGGGTTTTGGAGAGGCCCAAAGTGCCGTGGGTTGAACACCAGAGGGCACGGTCGCTCTTTGGAGCTCTGCTGTGCAGCTCTGGCCCTTTCCCCGAGGCTTGCTTCAGCTGGGTGTTGTGGCATGTCCCCTCTGCAGGGTCGATGGCCTTGTCTCCTTGCTCCTGGTTTTGCTTTCCTCTCGTTTGCAAGGGAGGCCTTTGCAAAGCGTTCATGGGGAGCTTTTGTTGTGCTGCCGTGGGTGAAGTGGCCAGTGAGCTTGCTGGCTTAAACTTGTCAGCCGCTGCTGTGGGCTGGCTGATGCTCAGAGGCAAACCTCCAGCCAAGGCAGCTGTGAGCCAGCTTGCCGCTGCACGGCCTTGCGTGTCCTGGTAGCACTTGGAGCCACGCAACGGCACCCGCCCAACCTCTGCACCTGCAGCCTGGGTTGCTCCCCCAGCTCCGGTCGTCTCAGAGCACCCAGTGTCACCCCATGGGAGTGGGAGCAGAGAAACTCGGGGAGCAGAGCGAGGTAGCCCCGTGCTGCCGGTCTGCGGTGAAGTGTTAGCCCATGCCGGGAAGGGGGAGAGAGAGGTCTGTTCTCTGCACGGGCGGTGCCTCTTCCCCTGGGATCTCCTCTCTGAAGGACAGTGCGAGGAAAGAGCCTGTCGGTGCGGCTGCAGAGGCTGGCAGACGTGGGGATGTTAGGATGAGAGAAGAAAAGTAAGCACGTAAGAGCAGATATGCTGAGGGCATTCAGAACAAAAAGGAGAGAGGGGGGAAAAAAAATCAACTTCTCCTCCTGCCCTCCCATTTGTAGCAGAGGGACAAGCTGACATTTAGCAAAACTGAGAAGTGATAGATTTAACATCGCTAAGAGGAGTTACTTTAATTTTGACATGAGGAGGGGGAGAAAAAGATATCTCGCTGCCACAATGTGAAAAAGTGAAACCAAAGATTAGACTTGATATCAGTAACAGGGTCACAGTTAAACCAACAAATGCCTTTTGGGTGTCAAGTTGGCATGTGCTTTGCTTAGTCACGGGGTCACGATGAAGGCTTGGGACGCAGAAATAGGAGGTGTCTTTCCTGTCTCAGCCTCAGACTTTGCGGAGGGGGGAGATCACTGGGGACTGGGTGTCTCGGGGATGCTGAGCAGTCCCCCCCTTGCAGACACCTGCAGGGGCTGCCACTTGTGGTGTGGTTTCAAGTGCGTGGGACCAGGGTCTCCTTGCTTGGAAAGCCTTGCTCAGGGCTGCGTGGGGCTGGGGAGCCTCTCAGCGCGGAGCAGTGGTTTCTGCTTGAACACGGCAAACCGAAACCTGTGAGAGCGGCACAAGGAGCTGAAGGTCTCCCTCGCCACCCATCCGCCTGTGTGCATGTTTGTGGGGTGAGGGCTTAGTAAGTCACGGAGGGGAGGAGGAGAACAGCAGCAGGAAGGTTTGCCTGGTTGGCTTGAGGAGAGGGCTCTTGGGCTTTCCACTCCAGCTGCCTCTAGGGAAAGGGACTTGGAGAACCAGTGACCTGGTCTCTTGCTGGCCTGCTTGACTTGGAAGGGATTTGGGGGCCAGAATCTGCCCTGAGCATCCCTTCAGGCTGTTTGTGTTTGCAAGTCCGGGTCCTGCTGGTGCAGGAGGGAGGTGGGACTGTGGCGGGGGTGAGGAGCAGCAGATGGTGTCAAAAGGGGTCTCTGCTGTGCCTGACATGTGAGGGACAGGGAGGGCAGGGTGGGCACGGAGCAGTTCGAGAGAAGCTGCCGTGGCTGGAGGAGGGGCTGGGGAGGAACCGCACATGTCTCTTACTGGGCTTCTTTGCTCTGGACAAGTGGCTAGTTACAGCAAGATTTTAATTTCCTCTTTGACAAATACACCAGGAAAACATCCTGCCAATCCCAATGAGTGGGTCTTAACAGCGATGGACTGGGGACTGTTCCTGGGGGCACTTCTGCATCCTCTCCTCCTCAGCCATCCTTCTGCCGTGGTCGCAGCCGGCACCACGGCCACCTTGGGGCTGTGAGGATGCTGGGACCTGCTATGCTGCTGGCCCTTTCCTGGCACTGGGAAGGGAAGTCCGAAGGATGTGTACCCTGTGTAGGGAAAGGGGCAGAGCCCTCTATCCTTCAGCAGCTGACGGGTTTGAGGGGAGAGAGGGCTGAGCAGGAGCAAACATCTCCTCCTGCCTATCCTGGGCATCTCCAGCTCCCTTCCCCTGCTGGCACTGTGAGGAAAGGGCCAAACACAGCCCCTGCAGCAGCTTTGGTGGTGGAAGGGTTTGCTCACGCGTCCTCGCCCACCCCTGGCTCCCACCGCTTCGCAAAGGCCACTCGCTCCTGTTGTGACAGAGACAGCAGTGGTGGTGGTAGCTCACCCTTTGGGCCTCATTCCCCTCTGGTTAATGGCTTCCTGTGAACTGCTTTCAAGATACCCATCGGGGAAGGCAGCTGGCCGCCTTCGCTGCGCTGGCAGCAGCCTCCCCTGATCTTCTGTTATGATTGTTTTACTGTAGTCTCCCTCCAGGCCCCGAGGACGCTGGGCACGGTCCAAACGTGCGCACGCACGCTCCTACACACAGAGGAGAAGAGCTCCCCATCTAATTTTAGCCGTGACATGTAGGCAAGGGGAAGGGGCAGGCAGGAGGAGGCAGGGTGTGAAAGGACAAGGTCCCAGCTGCGGCCGCCCGCACTGACTCACTACGGCCACGCGCGTGGCTATCGACTCCCATCACCGGGTAAATGACCAAAATAACAATAGCCGGTGACTCAGGCCTTGTGGGCATCATGGAGTGAGCCAGCCTTTGGCGTGACCCCCCCTCCACCCCCCGCAAAGGCCAAAGGGGAGATGGGTTTCACGGCCCCAAAAAGGAGCTGGGTTGCATTTGGCCAGGAGCAGGTCCCTGGGGGCGGCTGGGGGACCTGGGGTAGTAGCGAAGCGTGACAGGGAAGTCCCCAGCCTGGCTGCAAGCGGTCCCATGGGGAGTTTGCAGCAACAAGGGAAGGTAAAAAGCTCCCCAGACATCTGTGGAGCCCGCCCAGACCAGACACTGTCCGTAACTCCGGAGCAAGTTACCTCCTGTGCACGAGCACAGGCTCTCCACGGCAGGCAGCTCGGCTCTCATCAGCCACGCAAACCCCTTTATTGAGGTCCCAAGGAGGCGGGAGAGAATCGCTGCCTCGGTGGGTTCCTCCCCTTATCCTCCTCTTGCCGCTCCGAGGGAAGCGGTGGCATCCCCTGGCTGCAGCTGGGTGCTCCGAGGGCAGCTGGGCGCTGGGGGGGGACCGCTCTCTTTCTGGGCCCCCTCTGGTGCATGCGTCTCCAGCCAGGGGCGAGCCAGCCTTGGGGCTGCTCAGAGAGGAAGTGCAGTTGGTTATTTTAACGAGCGCTGTCAGAGTTCGCAGCGCGGGGAGGAGGCGGAGGGAGAAGCCGAGCACTCGCTCTCCAAACTAGGACTTGGTCGGGGAGGGCTGGCCCGCTGCTGCTGCGCAGCCGCCGCCACCCGCTCGGCACCTGCAGGGACCCCCGCGCCGCTCCGGATCAGGTCACGGGGGCTTTTCCCCACACTCTCCCTTTCTCTCCTCCTCCTCCTCCTCTTCCTCCTCGTCCCCCACGTTTGGCTGCTTTTGTTTGTGCTGGGTGGGGGATGGGAGGGGACTGGGGGACCCAGCTCTTAGTTTGTGGGTATGGTCTCAGCAGGTACTGGGTCCCATCCTGCTGGGGAAAGGCAGGGGGCAGCAGAGCCCAGGGTCATCCCCGAGACCCTCAACCTTGCTCCTGCTGAGCCGTGTTTGCTCCCGGCAGCTGGAGTGAGCCCGTGGGGCTACAAGCGGTCCCCGGGGCTGAGGCAGGGGCTCTGCGAAACGCAGCCGCTGTGGCACTCGGTGACACCTGGCTGTTGTTTCCCCTTTGGAAGGAGGACAGGGGTTTTCCCTGCCAGAGGTGCGCATCCAGCCGCCCAGTCTGCTGCCTGTTACGGCACTGGCTGCGTCCTGCCACCTGTGTGGCACGGGGATGGCAGGGGGAAATCTGCATGTGGCAGAGGACAGCGGCGTGGGGAGCCAGCCTGCGCCTCGGCGGGACCTCTGGACCCCAGCCACTTTGCCCTGGGGTAGTTTAGGGGAGCAGGACAGACTTGTGGGCTCCTGGCATCTCCCCTGGTGGCAGTGAGGCACCGTGCTTCTGCCAGGAGCGGAGGGATGCCCTTCCAGATCCCTGCCGAGGGCTAGAGGGAGGCTTGCAGCTCCCATCTCTCTGTTATCAGTGCCTGTAGCTGAGCACCTGAGCCTCTCTTGGCTTTGCTTTGGGCAGTGCAAAGGTTTTTGCATACCTTTGGGAGGTCCAAAGACTTCCTAGCCCTGGGAATCGCTGCCTGTGCTCTGCATCTGCCATGCTGCAGCTTTATCTTTACGCTGGGTTCACCGCCTCCTCCCTGGGGCTGCTCCCCTGGGCAGACCCTGCGTGTTGCCCTGCCCAGGATGTCATCCCCACGCCAGAATGTCATCCCCACGCCAGGATGTCGTCCTTGCGTGCTGGGAGAAAACTCTGGGGCTGCTCAGGGAGTTTGGATCAGACAGCTGGGCTGTGGGACCAGCCTCCCTTTAAATAGCACGTCCCTCCTGTACTGGAGGCACGGAGCTGTGCACGCCAAAGGAGGGGACCCGCCCTGGGGAGGACGGTGGGAATCCACTAAAGAAACCACGGGCTGAGCGCCCAAACCACCGGGGTGCCCTGCCGAGCCCCCCACTGCTTTGCTTTGTGCATGTCACTCTGCAAAGGGAGCTCAGAGAGAGAGAAGAAACTCTCAAAGTCCTTCCTAGCCTGTGTTGCTGGTCCTGCTGAAGTGACCAAAATAGAAACTGCACGGCCGGCCTCTCCCCCGACCCCTGCTCTGCCTCGGTGGTGGCTCACCCTCTGCGTTTCATCCCAGGTTAATTCACTGCCTGAGGCCATCAGTCTTGCTGTTTGGATCCCCAGCCAAATGCAGCAACAGATTGTTTAAATCAGGGCTGTCGGGTTTCTTGATAACCAGGAGGCAGATTATTTACTGTAGTGGCAAATAAACTTCATAATGTTATGATGGTGGAAAGTTGTCAAGGGATATGAATGCCCAGAGTCAGCCCAGGGGCCTCCAAGGAGACAGCTTTGGTTTAAATTAAGACAAAACACTGTCTTCCATGGATTTTGGGAAGGAAATCACATCATTGTTGTAATGGGAACATTACTCTGAGCCTTAGGGCTGGCAAACTCTTGACTTTATGAAGCGCAAGTGGAGGGTCTGAGCTAGTCTGGCAGATGTGCCTTAAAGCACGTCTCAGGTTCACCCTGAGAAGGCGGTGAAGAGGAGGTGACTCCAGGGTGTAGTGCTGAGCTTGGGGAGAGGCGGGATTGAGCTGGCACCAGAAGGATGTGGGGTTATACTAGGAACTGTAAAAAAGCCTCAGGCCCTTCTGCTCACTGCCCCTGCTCTTCCCAGTAAGCTGAACTTGAGAGCATTTTCTTGTGAAGAGCCAGGCAGGAGGGTTGGATGGCTGATCCCTTTTGCCTTGCCTTGACAGAGGCTCGGCCAGGCGGTGGGGACTGCGCTCAGGTTGCTGCATGGCCCTGGGCAGTTCCTTCCACCTGGCTTTGCCCCTTGGAGAAGCTTCCCATGACAAGCAGCAAAGCCGTGGTGTTCCGTTTCTTTGCCTTGCCTATAACCTCCTGCAAGCTGCTGCTGGTCCCCGTCCCCGCATCCATCCGCCTGCCTTGCTCGTTCAAAGAAGGCAGCTTAGAGGCTGCATCTCCCCTGTGTGGCATCCCCAGCTCCCGATGGAGTGTGAATAACCAGAAAGTGGTGTGGGGTTAAAGTTAGTGGCCGTGTCTCATCCCTGGTGTGGACTGCGTGGTGATCCGCCTGGGGCACCTGCAGTCAGAAGTGATGCTGAACTGGTGATGCTGAGCTGTCGCTGCCCACGGGGGTGTGCCGTGAAATTCCTGTCCCCTGAAATAAAGTCAGTAGGCGAGTTTTGCTTCTGGCCATCTTGTGCAGGGATCCCATTACCCTTTCGTGTCTGGGGTGTGTCAGGGTATTTGCATCGGGTCCACAGCGCTGGCACTGCTGCGACGCCGTGAAGCAGAAGTGTGTATGTGTGGGAGCAGGAGAATGCAAGTTGTGCTCTTGCTCAGCCGTGTGCAAGATGGGTACAAAGAGGCCAAACTGACGTTGCTGCCCGTCCCGTGTGAAGCAGTGCAGTCCTGGGGCCTCCAAGTTGGTCAACCAAAGGTGCCCAGTAGCACTGACAGGCTTCTCAGCAAGTTAGCGAAGCCCTTAGGTGTTGCCAGGGTGTCTTGCTCTTGCTGTCCATGCCCAGTAGCCCTGGCAGGGGCCTCTACGCAGCTCCCCGCAGAGAGGGGTGCTGGGGCTGCACGTGCAGAGACCTCAGGGCTGGGAGGATGTCCTCTGCAGCTGCATGCATGTGACCGCCAGCCAGTTTCTAAGTCCTTGTCTTGCTGGGGGGGCCGCATCTCCTTGCTCATGCTGGACCCAGCGTGGAGGAGCTCCTGACTCTGTCTTATTCGCGTGATGTAGGAGAGATTACAGCTGGAATGGAAATTTTGGGTAGAAGCAAACTGCACAGAGTTTGGGAACTTGCTGATCGCTGCTCACCTCACTGCAACCAAAGCCCCGAGGGCTGCACCACGTCTTGACCAGCGTGCTCCCTTCCCCATGTGGCATGGGGTACCTTCCTCAGCAGACCTCATCTGTGCAGGTTGCTCTTTGTGGCGCATCAAAGAGGGCTGGCCAGGGAGCCTGAGGGAGAGGAGAGGTTGGTGACTGATGCCTGGGAGCAGGAAAGGAGAGCAGGGACAGGATCTCAGCAGGGGTGGTGTGGGGATGGCAGCGTACATGGGAAGATTGAGTATCAGAGCGCTGAAAGGAGTGGGGGCGGGGAGCTTGTGATGGAAACCGAGGCTGAAGGCAAGTGGTAGTATGTCAGCGGGACGGGGATGAGCAGCAGCTCCCTGGATGGACTCCCAGGCTCTGTCCTTCAGTCCCTCTGGTGTCTTGGCAGGGAAGAGATAGAGAGGCAGAAGCCCAGGAGATCTTGGTGTCACGCAGGGGTGGCTATTAATATCACTTACGCTTTCCCTGTGGTTGAGCTGTACAAGTCAAGCGTCCCTGCCAGGGGAAGACAGCTTGTAAACTGAAACGGGCTCCTGCTTGCATGCCACCAGCTCCGGTGCTGCAGCAGCTCCCCAGCACCCACAGCAAGCCGGGATGCAGGGACACAGCCAGCCGCCGTCGGGACGGGCGCTCGTCACGGAGCAGGGTGAAACTCTCTGACTCCTTTTCCTTGCTGTAGCCCCGTGGTTGGAAAAAATGTTTTCCAGTCAACTAACTGGAGGTTTGCTGAAAGGTTGGGAGGAGCTGATGGTGTTTTTCAAGTCCAGACTTCTCTAGGGCTCAAGGCTTGTGCGTTGTGCTGCCAGAGGTGTCCTGCAGAAGGGTCCTCTTGCCACCCTTCATGCCAGGAAAGGGGTGCCAGGTTTGGCACTATATGAAGGTAACCTGGGTTCTCTGTTGCTTCTGGGTGCTGGCAGGAATAGATCAGGCTGCTGGAGGGACAGAGGAAATAATAACGTAGAGGAAGGGCCAAGCAGGCATATGGCACCGCATCCCTTTACATATCTAAGGGCGCAGAGGGCCTGTTCAGTCTGGTACGTGGGGGTGTGCTTGAGGCTGGTGAAGCAAAGCAGAATAATGGAGCTGAATATCAAGAAGCTCCTCCTGATGTGGGCAGAGCCTATGCCTTGAGGGACACTGAGTGTTTAGCCCTAGGAGTCAGCCTATCTGATTTTGGAGCTACCACCGCTGCAGGAGGGATGGCTGCAGGTTGTCCGGAGAGCAGGGTCTCCGTGTCAGCCGATCCACAAGCTCTGTGTCCACAGAAGTTACAAGATGCAAGTTTTTCATCTTTGATCCCTGCTTGACTTCCTGAGGGCATTTAGGTCTGCCACCGAGGTTAGCTCTGCCTTAGACGCTGAGTGCCCAGGGAGCTTCCTGCAGCAGCCCCCTCCTCCCCCAGCTCTCGAGGGCAGCACTGCTGCCTGCCCACGCGCCGGGACATGTTCCTGCTTCAGCAGCATCTCTGCCCATCAATGCCAGGCAGGGAGCATAGGAGGCTGAGGAGCTCAAGGGGTCTGGTTAGGAACAAAAACCTCCCAAGAGCTTTGACTGCAGATCATGAGCAGACCAGAGCTGCTGACTCCTTCCTCATTCACGGAAGGAGATTGAAATGATAGTGCAAAGCTGCTTGTAAGTAGAGTTGATATCCTAGTGCGTGCAGCAGTACTTCCTTTCCCTCCCACCCTGCAAATGCCAGGCTGCCTCCATCCAGCCTCCTTATCTAACCGAGCCGAGCGATGCAGTCTGCAGAGCAGTAACAGGCACTGGCTATTCTCCGTCTTGTCTCGGCAACAAACAGTGGAGATCCCAGAAATGTGTTGGTGTTAGGCCAGAGGCTTCCAGGGCTTAGCTCCTCTCGGGCTTCTCTCCGCCCAGTGTGTGGTTCCCCGGCTGCTCTGCACACAGCTCTGCTGGTGCACATCAATCCTGGGCCCCCCCGGCAGTTTGTCCATCTGCTCCACCAGCAGCAGCTTTCAACACCTGCGATACGCTATTTGGAGCTCAGAGTGGAAGTAAGTTGTGAGAGATGGAGATATCTTCACCATCCTATCTGAGCTGCCAAGTGGTGCTGTTCTGGCCTGTCAGATGGTTGCCCAGTAATAACCTTCACCACTGGTGGCCAGAGCGTGAGTCCACGTGCCACTTGCAGACAGCCCTGACGATAAAAAGGACCATAATCAGCTAGTACCCAAACATAAATGTCAAGCCAAGGTTGTTCTAGCAGATTTCCTCACGAGACTGTGGTGCAAAAAGGAAGGAAGCTGTGTTGAGAGATCTTCCTGCCCATAGCAGCAGCTCAGCAAGCAGTAGAGCAACTTCACGCTGGTGGAATATCTGGGGCAGGAGGGAGCATCCATTCAGCCCGTTTGGGACGTAGTTGGACAGTACGTCTCCCCCAGCAGCTAAAGCTGGCCAAGAAGGGTCTGCTGCAGCGTGCCACACCCAGGCAGTGTTCTCTCTTGTGTTTTTTAATGTTTTATTTGTTCAGACAACTTTTAACACCTATTGGTGATGATGCAGTTACTGTGCATCATAATTTACTGTGCATCATCCTGCAGACGATGGGGAGAAGCTACAGGAATGGAGCACTGCAGGGTGGGGGACGGGCTGGAAGCAGGGTGATCAGCAAAACGTGCTTTTGCACTCTGCAAAGCTGCACGGGCCTCGGTGGTGTGATAGTTAACCTGCTGGTGACCAGGGTTGTTGGGTGTACCTGCATTGCTCACTGTGGTGGGACCTGAGAAATCCCTTCGAGCAGATGGCACTTTGTATTTGCTTTCAGTTCAACTAGGCTTGAGCTGCCCTGATGCTGCTCTCTGAACTGCAGATTCCTCTGGAGGGCATCGCTGTCCTTCCTTCCCTCCTTGTGCTACATTACTGAGCACAGACATGGCGATAAGACTGTAGAAACTAAAGAGCTGGCTTCCTTGCGTACCAGGCTGGAGGAGACCAAACCAAGCCTGACCTTCTCCAAAAATACAAACTCAGCTTTGTACTCCTCCAGAAGAAATAGAGGTACAGCCCAATGGGTTGCTCGTGGTACAAGCACTAAGCAAAAGGTCCAGTTTGCAGTTCAGAAAATAACACGCATGTCCCATCATATATGCATATCCCAAACAAAAAGGGAAGCTTCTGACAAGTTTGCCTGTTTGCGTGGACCTCGGGGCCGTGGAGGTTTGGGCCAGGGTGTTCTCCTGAAGGTCCTCTGCTATTGCTGACCCGCAAACAAGTGCATAAAAGAGCATGAGAAGGGAAGAAGGTAGAAGCGAGTGCAGCAGGTGCCAGCCTTAGTGCAGTGGTGAATGGTGTGCCCATACCCTTGTGATGGGTAGAGGAGCTGCCTTGTACAACATGGAAATTGTTGAGAGCAACGGTGGTGGCTTGTGTGTGCCTGCAGGCTGCCGTGATCCAGAGCCCCCTGCCTTGGGAGCAATTGAAGAGCCAGAACTTTGCTTCTACCACACTGTGGGTCTTCGTGGTTTTTTTGAGTTGCCCTCGAAAAAAATCCTCTTGATTTAGCAGCTGAAGAGAGGCGGCGGCTGGAGGGTGGGAAGCAAAGCACTAGCTCTGGAGGAAAGGAGTGCTTGGAGCTAGCCAGATCCAGCCCTTTCCACTCCCCTTTCCACTCCAGCCTTTGCATGCCGAGCCACCAGCGCTGAAACCGCTGCAGCACCTTCTACCTGTGGCTTGGGGCTTTCTACGGACCGGTGCAATGTCCGGGCAGCTTGTCAAGCTTTGAGGGCTGGGCAGGGAAAGCTTGAGAGCCCCAGTAAAGCTCTTGCCACCAGGAGAGGGAAGTTTTGAGCAGGATGGATGGGCTGATTTTGCGAGCTCTCCTCCACACTACTCCAGCTCTCCCAGCCTCCAGTTCTCCTAGCCAGTTTCTTCTGAATCTCCCTGCCCTGCTTTTACTTACCTGGTCGGTTTTCTTCTTTAGGATTTGCAAGGGCTTAGTTTCAATTTGCTGCAAAATTGGCAGGGCTGGTGCTTAGCCAGAGCAGTTCCCATGGGGAAACCAGGTGGACCAGCACCAGGAGAGTGGTGGGGGTAGTCGCCAGGGCTGATCGGCACCTCGGGGTGCAGGGGATCTGCTGATCCCGCAGCGGTGAGCAGGGGATGCAGAATGTCCTGGCCAGGCAGTGACACCTGCCCTGCCGTCGCAGCACCCTGGGCTGAGCCGTGAAACTCAAGGAGCAGGGGAGCTGTGGGGAGCGGGAGCCTCAGCGGTGTGCCTACCCAGCAAGCGGGTCCCAGCCCTGCCGCATGCCGCAGGTGGCATCGCCATGTCCCCCCTCCCTGCTCCTGCCCTCTGTCCCCTGCCGTCACCCCGTCCCCCTGCCCTGACCCCCGCAGCCTGGCCACGGGACTCACAGGGGAGCCTATTTAATTCCTGGTCTCTGTGTTAACAGCCACCGTCCGGGTGCGATGGAAACCTTTTTTAGGCGGCACTTTGGGAGGAAGGGGCTGCGGCGCGCCAGCACGGTGGCCGTGCCCGCGAGCAAGGCCAGGCGGCGCTCCCAGGCGGGGCTGCCCTCCGCCTCGCTGGCCCAGCGCCGTCGCGGCTCGGGCGCCCCGCTGCCAGCCCTCTCCTGCCTGGGCCTGCCCCAGCGCCCCAGCCCCCGGCGCCGCTCCAGCACCACGCCGCCCTGCCTCAGCCCCAGGTTCGCTGTGCAGACGAAGCGCGGGGGCCGGGCGCGAGCCATCGACGCCCACCTGGTGGGTCCCTCCATCCTCCTGGCCAGCGTCATCCCCACTGGAGAGGAGGGAGACAGGGCGCCCCGCATGGACAGCTCCGGATCCGAGTCTACGGAGGATGGCGGTGGCAGCATGGCAGCGGGAGCTGAGCGGGGCCGGCGCGAGTGGTGGGCTGAGGAGAGGTGGCTGGCCATGCTCCCCCGGCTGCGGCCGCTCCAGGCTGGGCTGCTGTCACGGGGCCCCCGCTGCCTGCGCCGCACCTCCTCCCACCGCCTGCCCACCGAGTTCATGTACAGCCGGGCCGCCTACGGCTTGCCGGGCCGCTACCGCCGCCTGAGCCAGCGCCGCCACTCCAGCGATGCCCCCCGGCCCGGGCTGCTCCCCTCCAGCCACCTGCGGCTGCTGGCCCAGCACTGTGTGGGGGCGGCCGGAGCCGGGCACCCGTCTGCTGCCCTCCCTGAGTGCTTGGGACCGGAGCCCACCTGCCACACCGCCCCAGATGGCTGGAGCCCCCGGCTGCTGTATGTATGGCGGCGGTGTGCAAGCGGGTGATGCCTCGGGGAGGGGAGGCTGGGTGCAGACCCAGGCTTGGCAGGGAAGGAGGGAAGGGGCTCAGCACCATTGTCCCTGGCTGCCATCGGTGTCTTGCAGTGCTGCTCATGTCCCTTGAGCATCTCCTACTCAGGCCAGCGCTGCCTCTGATGCTCTCAGTGCAGCCCCCAAGGCTTGCAGGCGTCTCCTGCTGCCAGCCCGAGGCTGGAGGGAGGTGGCAGGCCTGGTTGTGGGCTGGAGATGCACACTTTCTCCAGCTGGCCAGCTCTGCTGCTCCTTTCCTCCACCCTAGCACATCTGAGAGAAGCTCACTAGCCTCAAACAAACAGCTGCTTTTTTTTCTGGCCGGTTGTGCTGGTCCCCGAAAACGCCCCAGGCTCTGAGGTGCCTTGGTATGGGGGAGCTGCAGGGAGCCTCTGCAGGGCAAGGACTCTGGGCTGTCCCTGCAAAGGCAGCCCCACCACCACAGCTCGGTGGAGCATCCCAGGCTGTTTTGCAATGGACCTGTCATCCCCGAGGGCTTTGACTCAGCAGGCCCAGGCTGTGCCTTTTGCCGGGTGCAGGGTGTCTTTAGCTGAGCCGTCAGCAATGCGGCCAGCACCTCTTCATCCCACTGGGCTGCCTCACAGGAGCGGGTACTCCTCGGCCGGCGGTGCTGGAGATTCGCCTCATTTCCAGCCGCTTGGTCCTGAGGATGCTTTTCTGCTCCAGCCTCACCATCCATCCTAGAAGCAGGTTGTGCTTTGCACGTATTCCTCCTCCCCTGATCTAATAGCCAGCCTTCCTGTGTCTTCCAGGAAAGCTATTGCCAAGTCCAGCCTCCAGCACATGGTAGCCCAGCCAAACCCTGCGCAGGCCCTGAGGAGCGACTCGGAGAGGCAGATACGCAGCACTGTGGACTGGAGCGTAAGTTGTAGCGCTTTTTGCTGGGCTTTGCACGGAATGGGCTCCCAGCCAAGAAGCAGCAGGCTCTTCCCAGACTGAGGCTTCCCAGGTGACTTCGGCTTTGACACATTTATGGCCTCTGCTGTTGCCACCAGCTGGTGCCAGCATCTGTGCTGCTGGCAGCGCCCCTTGATGCTGCAAGGAGAGGCTGTGCAGGCACAGGTGGTTCCTGGGAGGATGGCATAGCTACTCCACTGCCAGCTCTTCTGCTCCTGGCAGCCGAGGTCTTCTGGTGGCTGGGGCCAAGCAACAGGAGCAAGCCCCTGCTCCTTCGCAGGCAAAGCCCGGCAGGTTTTAAGCTGCACCCTGAGGTTGTAGAACAGAAGCTGTTTCAGGAGAGTCCTCTGCATTGAATTTGTCCTGATGCCTCCTCTCAGGGGCTGATGGAAGCAGCTCCCCCGTGCAGGGCACTGCAACTGGACTGTAGGTCTTGGAGTTGGTTTCCTGGGCCCTCTCGTTTCCAACAGGTGGGCCACGGCAGCAGCTTTGTGAGGTTTCCTCTGTCCAGATTTTGCCCCTCGTTGTTCTGTGCATCTTATCTCCTGGTCTACACCTAGCTCCAGCCTCCCACCCCGCAGCGTTGTCCAGTATCTTGTCCCTCGCACAGAGCGTTTTAGGGGCTTGGATGCCCGTCTGGGGGTGCTCTCGGAGAAACGTGTTGTCTTGTGCCTTTCAGGAGACTGCGGTCTATGGGGAGCACATCTGGTTTGAGACCAATGTCTCTGGGGACTTCTGCTACGTTGGAGAGCAGAACTGTATGGCAAAGCTGCTGGTGAGTCACCTGGGGTCACCCGCCTCCCTAGCAAGGGCCGCAGACGCGGGCTGTGCTGCCACCCGGCGGGGAGACCGCGAAGGCCCCGCTGCTGCTGCTGGGGGACACGCGGGGTCTGGGGGCTGCCAATGTGGGGAGCGTGTCCCTCCTGCCTCTGCCTGCTGGAGGGCTGCGTCCCCAATTTCTGCCAGTGCTGGTGCTCAATTTGCAATGGGAACCTGACGCGGGGTTGCTGCTCGCCCGGAGGTGATGTGATGATATTCCAGGGAGAGGCTGTTGGGATCCCATACCCTTAGAGGGACAATCTGAATCCAAGACCTTTGAATAGAGGAGAAAAGCGAGCGCTGGAGACCCCGACCTGCTGCCTCCTGACCCTGCAGGCAGCACTGATCTTATGGGGTTGTTGCAGTCCTCCCTCCCAGCTTGCAGGCTCGGTCCTGCCTGTGGTGCAGGACACAGAGCGCTGCTGCCATCCTGCGCCTGCCCATGGGGCTTGCCACGGGAGCCCTGCAGGTGCCTCCCAGACCAGCTTCCATGGTGCTCTCAGGCGGTGTTAGATCAGGCCAAGGACTGTGGGATAGGACAGCGGGAGAGCATCTCCCTGCTCTGTCCCAGACTTGAGAGCACCTGCTCTAGGCATGTGCTTAGATCCTTTCAGTTGCAAGGAGTCTAGGTTGTGTCTAACTTTCTCATAGGATTTGTTCTGCATCCTGAAATATGCGAAGGAGGTGTGATGGGAGGCTGAGCTTGCCGGCCTCTGAATGCTGCTATTCATACGCATGTTTTTTCTCCCCTTTTCTCATCCTCCAGCAAAAACCTCTCTCCAGGCGTAAGTGTGCAGCCTGCAAGATCGTAGTGCATACACCCTGCATCGAACAGCTGGAGAAAGTGAGTAGAGCCTGTGAAGCACTCTCTGTGGCTCGCAAAGCTGTAACAGCCTTTTCCTGGGCAGCCCTTCCCCTTGGGTAGTGAAACACAAGAAAATTGGGGAACTGCAATGTGTCATTGCAAAGAGGGGTCTTCTGAGGAGACAATACCAAAAGGAGCATCTAGTGACACGATTGGGACCCCAGGCCCCATTTTGTTCAGTCACAGAGATATGTGAGGGGTTTCGCGGCAAGCACTGAACATCTCCAGAGGCTCTGGGCCTGTTGTAGTAAAATAAACTCCAGTAAGTTTCCTCCAGGTATGATGGTTTTACTGATTCCTCTCTTGTGTGTTCAATCTGCAGATAAATTTCCGCTGCAAACCTTCCTTCAGGGAGTCAGGATCCCGGAACGTACGGGAGGTGAGAGATGTGCCTTGGACGCTGCCCACATCTGCGCCCCCCCTTTCCAGTTTGGTGGCAAAGATGTCAGATGCTGCCGGCACGTTGCCCATCAGAGTGCAGGCATCGTGCTGCCTGCTGGCTCCAAGGGGGTGGCGCAGTAAAAAGGATGTTTCTTTGCAAGGCAGCAGCGCAGACTGGGTGTGAGGAGTGAGGAGCTCACAGGCAGCAAATGCAGAGCATCTGCTGGTTTGCATGTTCTAAAGCTCCTACTTCTGCTTGAGGGGTACCTGCGAACAGTGTTTTCTAGGGGAGTTTTTTCCCCCTTGTGCTGGTCCCCAAGCACATAGAGGAGGCTGTGGCAAACAGCAGGTCCCCAAGTCTCCCACAATTTGGAAGGAAGCAGTGTGGGCTCACTTCTGGCTTCGTCACTCAGCCCTGACCTGGGTGCCACAAGTACTCCAGGTAGCAGTGGAAGATGTCCACAGTGGTGCTGTCGGACCCCTTTAGCCCCTGTTTTAATGTACTGGGTGTAAGCAGTGGCCTGGGACCTGTCTGCTGAGCTGTGCTGGTGGAAGCACCCGTCAGCCTTCATGCTTCGCTCTCCAGCCTGTGGAGCCAGTGTAGCCCATGCAGTGCTCTGGGGTGGGTGTGGATGGCTCGGTCATGGGCCGTTTTGGTAACACAGCTGCTGCCCCCATACCGTGTTTGTGCTGGCACAGCAGACGCAGTAGGGGAAAGGTGCTCAAACACAGGGCTGTCTGCTCAGAAATGCCAGTGTGACCTGGTAAGGTGAAGCTTTCAGCATCACTTTAAACCTTCCTTTCTTCCTTTGCTTCTCCTGCCGTGCCTCCTTCCCATATCACTCTTAGCTCAGCTCCCTTATTTGTCTTTCACTTACTTTTTGGGCTCTGCTGACAACTCTCTGCCTCCACTCACTTTTCTGTCTCTATTTTCCTCCTCTCCAACCTCTACAAATTTTCTCTCCCTCCCCTTTCCTGGTTTTCCTCCTTTTTCTCACAAACCCTGCTTCTCCATCCTGTCTTTCCTCCAAGGGCTGTTCCCTCCTATTTCCCTAGAAAGGTGCGCTTCTGGCCTTTGTGCTGCTAGGGATCCTCTTCAGGGTCAGCCCTTTCCCTAGATGTGCCTGCTGGGACCCAGAGATGAGCTCAGGGCATAGCACCCCCCCCCCCCCACTCCCACTGGATTAATGTCCACTAAAGCCAACAGGACTTTTCATCCTCTCCCATGCGCTGCGCTCAGAACAGGCAACACTGGAGCTGACCCGCATCTCCTGCCAGTTTCTGCCTCTATCATCATCATGATCCCAAAAGCTGTCAAGAACACGGTGTTGAGCCCTACTGTGCTGGGCTGTAGACTCACACTGCCTCTTCTGTATTTGCTGCCCTCCCTGCAATGCCATTGCCAATCCAGGGCTGGAAAAGAAGGGTGGAATATAGGAAATGTGGCACTTCATTACAAAACTTCTGACCCCCTCACAATCGCTCCTGCAAGTCCCAGCCCTCACCCACCATGAGCCTGCAGGCAGGAAGAAGGTGCCTGTGAGCAGCCTTGCTCCCCTCCCCGCGGGCAGGGGCTGAGGCAGGCTGGCAGGACTTGTCCTGGGGTGAAGAGCTGGATGAAGTGGGTGTGGGGGGCTTTGGGGCTGCTGCTCTTCTCGGAATATGGAGCTAGGCGGTTCGCTGCTTAGCTGCGAGCACTTCCATCTTCTTGCTGTGGGCACAAACCGTGCCTCCCTGGGCATTTTCACACCTTCCAGCAGCACATTTGTTACCTGGTGTGGGGGCATCTAGGCAGAGACGTTAAGGGACAGAGATGTGATTTATGGCCAAAGTAGCGCTCTGCGCTACTGCTTGCCCACTCTGTTGGGTTTGCTTTGTGTGATTCTTAGTCTTCAGCTTCCCTCCCCTCCTCCCTGTTTTTTCTGATTTTAATTCCCTCTTCTCTGAGCACCTTAATTTGGCCTCTTGCCCCCTGATTCTTTGGCTTTGCCTTCTCCCAGAGGGTTGGGGCTGGTGCGTGTGAGCAGTGGGCTAGCTGCAAGAGCAGAGGTCCTGGCTGGCCTGGGTCCATTCCTCCTGCCTGTTCCTACGTTCCCTCACACGCTGGGCCTTTCATTCCTTTTTTTTTTTTTTCCATTTTTTCTTTTCCCTTTAGCCCATCGTTGTCCGGCATCACTGGGTACACCGGAGGCGGCAGGAAGGGAAATGCCGGCAGTGTGGCAAGGTGAGAGGGCATCTTGGTTTTTCTCAGCCTGAAGAAGAGCTAAGGAAAAGCTAAGACAAGAACAGGGCTGGGGACCAGGGACATCCCACCATTCCTGTTTGGCAGCAGCAGCCTACAGCAAAGCCAAGACGCATGCCCTGTTTTGCACAGTGAAGCACTACATAAGTGCTTCCCACAGAGAGTTGTTCTCCCCCTGGGCCCGATCAATCCTGGAGGGAACTGTCTTCCTGGCGTGCTTTCCTTGAGCAGCAGGGACACCCCTGCAGAGCGCAGTGGCCTCCCTGGTGCCATAGTGGTGGTTGGGGCTATCTGACAGGGATCCGGAGGGCTCCAGCTACAGGCACGCTCTCTTTCTTAACGTCTCTCTTAGTGATGGGAAAGTTTTGTTGGATGGTAGAAAGCTATGAGGGAATTCCCTAAGCTTCCTATCCTTCCCTCAACAGGGTTTCCAGCAGAAGTTTGCCTTCCACAGTAAAGAGATTGTAGCCATCAGCTGTTCCTGGTGCAAGCAAGCGGTGAGCAAAGCCCCCATTGAACACCTTACCAGCCCGTTCTGCACCTAATGACCTCTGCTTTCTGCTGGGACTCCCCAAGCTGCTTCTCCGCAGCCTGCCCTTAACAGCTCCTCCTACTGGGAGAGGCTGTACTGGGGTAGCTGCGAGCTCCTGTGAGAAACTTTCTCCTCATTGCTTTCCCATTACAAAATTCCTGCGTGATTTTCTCCGCACTCCCTGCACTGGCATGGGGGAGCTGGGAGGAGGAGAAGTTGGCTTTCCCCAGCAAACTGAGGAGCTGAGTTTTCTCTCTGTCTTCTCCTTCTCCCAGTATCACAGCAAAGTGTCATGTTTCATGCTGCAACACATCGAAGAGCCCTGCTCGCTGGGGGCTCACGCTGCTGTCATCGTTCCTCCCACCTGGATTCTGCGGGTCCGGCGGCCCCAGGTAAGTCATCTCAGCTCTTGTGGCTCTTTCACAACTCCTTCTTGCCCAGCAGCTCTTCACGGAGTTTTGGGGTTTGTTTCTTTTCTCTCTAGAATCCACTGAAATCTAGTAAGAAGAAGAAGAGGACATCGTTCAAGAGGAAATCCAGCAAAAAGGGGGCCGAGGTAAGAGATGAGGGGATGGGGAATGCCCTTGTCTTGGAAGGGTGGAGGGACTGGGCAGTGAGGAGCAGAACTGGGAAATGAGGGGGCTTTGCTTATGTCTGCGCTGAGGTTAAGGAGGGTGAGGTGGAGGGAGGGTGCGCGCTGGCAGGGCAAATCCCAGCTGTAAGGCTTACGGGATGGCTGGGACGTTCTCTTCCTCCCGCTCCTGACCTGTGTGATGTTAGGGCTCAGCTGGAGTTGGGAGTTTGCGTTTCCCTGGGTTTGTTGAAGGACCTGTGATGTCTCTTGCAGGAAGGGAGGTGGAAACCCTTTGTCATCAAGCCCATGCCAGCTCCTCTCATGAAGCCCTTGCTGGTGTTTGTGAACCCCAAGAGTGGTGGAAATCAGGTATGGCCTTGTCCTACCTCTCCCTGAGAAGGCAGCTCTGTGAGGGTATTGCCATTTGGGTGCTGAGGTCTCATCATAGTTTTGGTGATGTCTCAGATGCCGAAGAGTGTCCTGGTTTCAGCTGGGTTGGAGCTAATTTTCTTCCCAGTAGGTACTGTGCTTTGGATTTAGTAAGAGATTTGGTATGTGAAGAATGTTGCTAATACACTGATATTATTAGTTGTTGCTAAGAGATCAAGGACTTTTTCCAGCTTCCCAGGTTTTGCTAATGTGCAGGTGCAAAAAGCTGGGAGGGGTATAGCCAGTATAGTTGACCCACACTGGCCAAAGAGAGTATTCCATACCATAGACGTCATGCCCAGTGTATAAGTGGGGGTTGGCCAGTTGGCCGGGCACCTTTCGTTTGTTCATGCTTTCATTCATTCGTTCGTTCGTTCATTCGGCTGTTCGTTCCATCACTCTCTCTGGAACTTGTGGTTCAGAGATCACTGCTGGGGAAATTGCTGTTCCAAGATCACTGCTCGGGATCGTTCCAAGATCACTCTCGGTTTTGCTCCATGATTGCTGCTCGGGATGGGCTGTATTGGTCATGGGGTTGTCGGGTGATGAGAAATTGTGCAGCGTTCATTTTGTATATTCTATTACCATTATATTTTATTATTATTATTGTCATTATTAATATATAATAATATTATCTTTTTCTTTGCTGTCCTGGTGAACTGTTTTTATCTCAACCCACGAGTTTTTCTTTCTTTCTGATTCTCCTCCCCACCCCGCTGGAGAGCGGGGGGAGTGAGCAAGCAGCCACATGGTACTGGGTTACCAGCTGGGGTTAAACCGCGACAAAGAGGCAAGGCAACCCCCGCAATGCCAGCTTGCTGCCCAGCAATTCCCACCTAGGCCAGACTTTGCCTGAGTCACCCCAGAACGACAACGTCTTGGCCTGTCCCCGGGACCAGATGCCTCCTTCTGCCATCCACTGGGAACTCCCTGTTACCTGAAGTCTTTCTTCTCCCCATAGGGAGCCAAGATCATCCAATCCTTCATGTGGTATCTCAACCCACGGCAAGTTTTTGACCTCAGCCAGGGTGGACCCAAGGAGGCGTGAGTACTGATAGGGACAGCACCTGTCTCTCCCCCATCCCTGCCCCAGAGATTCCTCCCCAGAGCTCTTCCCACGGCTGGCAGAGGCCTGATGCTCCATAGATCCCTTGTGCAAAGAGACCTCCAACGATTTCATGCTTTGAGAGGCCTCTCTAGGATACCGTGTGGTCAGTCAGTGTTTCCTGACGGAGGCTGGTCTAATCTTAAGGCTAGTGGCAAAGAGACCAGCTGTGGGGTGAGGTTCCCAGACCTAGTTCACTATGTTCAGTTAATGTCAGGTGAGTCTTGTCTGCTTGCTGCATTTCAGTTTATCTATGTGTATGCAGACTGTGGACACCCCACTCTTCCTCCACAAAAGGTGGTGAAGCCAAAGTTACTGTGGCTTTGCCCACTGCTGTGAACTGCTGTGGCGATGGGGAGGGAGACACGCACGTGGCTTTGTGAATGCCACAGGCTCTGTGAGGGCAGAGACCCCTGCAGCCACCGCGTAACACCTTCGGTGCCTCTTCCCTCCCCTCCTTACCCTCCCTGTTCCCTGCAGGCTGGAGCTGTACCGCAAGGTCCACAACCTCCGGATCCTGGCGTGCGGGGGAGACGGCACGGTGAGTCCCCCAGCCCCTTCGTGCCTGTGGTGTGGTGCCTTTCGCCCCAGGCCTTTCCAGTGCTGGCAGCAGCCCTCCTCGCTGTAATCCAGAATGGGGCAAAATGTGTGCGCTGTGTCGGTGGTCCAGCTAGTGGCACTGGGTGCTGTGGGTCCCCTCATGCACAGCTCCAGGGAGTGCTAGTCTGTGGCATGTCTGGATTGGTAGCCCTTTTGTGGGCCAGTGTCCTCACTGGGGTTACTGGTATCTCCCGCAGCACCCGTTTGGAGCATTAAAGACTGTGAATAGCCTCAGTGGTGACTAAGGGGACCCCATCTCTGCCCCTCTGCCATCGCTAGTGCTCCGAGTCACCTCCACCTGCCTGCGGGTCCCTGAAATAACCAACTGTTTCTTTACACTCTCTTACTCGGGCAGGTGGGCTGGATACTCTCCATTCTGGACCAGTTACGCCTCAACCCACCTCCTCCTGTGGCCATCCTACCTTTGGGGACAGGGAATGACTTGGCCAGGACGCTGAACTGGGGTGGCGTAAGTGAGGGGCACAAGAGCCTGCTGCTGACAGAGGGGGGCTGAGTGCTTCGACTCCAGTTCCAGACACATGGGTGGGGATTTGCATGGGCTGGGTGTGTTGACTTTCCCTAAATGCAGACCAACAAATAAGTCCCATTTGGCTGTTACTGTTCTTCTGACATTTGAATTATTCTGCGTTAGATTATAATCTGTTAGGACATTAACAGAAGCAATCGTTATTTCAAACTTTGGGAAATATTTAGAAGGAAGATGTATTGTTTTAAATTTAAAGTCCCACTTTGTTGTGCATTCAAGTAGAACCGATCTTTTCCACGTCTTTTGCTCTGGGATGTCTTCCCAAAGCCCACTGTCTCTGGGGTATCTCTGCGGGAGGCAGGTAGGAGACTCACCAAGTCCTGCTCTTCACCAGGGTTACACGGATGAGCCTCTGTCCAAGATCCTGTCACACGTGGAAGATGGGAACATTGTGCAGCTCGATCGCTGGAACCTCCGTGTGGAGCCAAACACTGAGGCGAACCCTGAGGAAAAGGATGAGGCGGCCACTGACAAGGTGGGACACCTCCTCTCCGCATTCATTCCCTGTGCTGGGGGTCTGCATTCTCCTTCTCCCAGTAGCTCAGGCAGTCCCAGCACCTGGGCTGGTGTTTCCCTCTCCCTGCTCCAATTCCACTCCTCTACTCTTGGCTCTGACCCACAGCACTCATGGCGAGGTGTGTAGAGATCAGAACTAAATGTCCACCAGAGGTTTTTAACCACAGCTTGCAACAGGTATAAGCCCAGTCCCCTCTGAGACTGTTTCTTTAGCAGAAACGTGGGTGATTGCAGGGACCTTGGAGAGCAGAGTGTGTCCCCTTGGGCCACGTGCCTTACCCCTAGAAGCCAGGGGCCAATCCATCATCTCAGGCTGGTGACCTCTGTATTTTCCCGGGGGGAAGGCAAGCAGGCTCCCTCAGCCTCGTGAGCACCGTACATGGCTCTGCTATAGCCTGACCTCGTCTTTGCCGTGGCCACATGCTGGCAGCCTCATCCTTATTCCTCCTTTCTGTTTCAGCTCCCCTTGGATGTCTTTAATAACTATTTCAGCCTTGGCTTTGATGCGCGGGTGACGCTGGAGTTCCACGAATCCCGAGGTACAGGGGAGTGGTAGGATTAGGGCAGGGTCTGTGGTGAGGGGGTGCCCCAGAGGTGGGCCTGTAAAATGTTCCTCGGGAAAGTGAACAAGAGGATTGCCCCAGGGACAGGGCTGGAGGTGAAACCTGAGGAGCAAGTGGAGGCTGCAGAGGGGGAAGAGGGGTGCTTGCACGAGAAGAGAGCTGGGAGCTGCCTCCTGGCCGAGGCTGGCTGGAGAGCCGTGTCTGGGGAGAGCTGGCAAGTGAAGTATTTCCATGTGCAGGCCAATGACCTGGGCTTTTTTCTCCTTTCCCTAGAGGCCAACCCAGAGAAGTTCAACAGCCGGTTTCGGAATAAAATGTTCTATGCTGGGGTGAGTGTGTGGAGGATATCTGGGCATGCCTTCATAGCAGCCTTAGCGTCAGCTGGAGCATAGGCGTGGCCCCGGCTTTTGTCCGCACCCTCAACTCACTCAGATGAGTTACACGGGCCTTCACGTGCACCCAAGCCGAGCCCCCCTCCAGAGCTGGAGAGGTGCTGGAGAAAGGCTGCAGCCCTGGAAGTCGCAGCTCCTCTTTGGCTGCAAGCGCTGCTGGCGGTACAGCTTGCTCTCTGGCCTGTGGTACAGTTGCTGTCTTGATATCCTGCCACTATTGTTCTTGTTCTCCGGCTCACGGATAGTCACCCAGGCGGGACCTCCCCGGAGCTGTGGGGAGGCAGGCTGTCCCCCCTGCAGAGGAATGGGAAGCCTTTCCATAGAGTCCCCACACTACTTTGGTCCTTTATTTTGTACCTTGGGCCAGTTACAGCTCCTTGGCTAATTATGGCACCCTCCTGTATTTCACCTCTAGAGCTTTGTGTCTCAGTGTCATCTTTGTTCATCCATCCCCCTGTCCTCAATATACCTCCCTACCTAGGTGGCTGGGTGATTGATATTTGAGCAGTACTAAAGGCCGAGTGCTGCTCTGTACCATCTCAAATCTGTCCTGTTTGTGTCTCCCCTCCTCTCTGTACAGTTAAACCCAAAGGGGACTGGTGTAACAGAGGCCATACCGTCTCTCCTGGTATCTCTAGATGGGGTCACATCAGCTCTGTTTTATGGTACTTCATTACAGCTTGAGGCTGAATTTGTCTCTTGTGACTCGAGTCTCTCACTGCAGGAGACCCACCTTGCCAGCTCTTTCCTAAAGCTGAGATTGGGCTGGTAAGGGAATACTGTGGGGTGTTACTGAAGCTGTGAGGTGCCCCAAGGTTTTTGGTAGGCAAAATGGCCAGAGGAATGGATCAGGTTGTTTTGGGAGCGGGAGAGAAGAGGGCTTCTGCCAGTGGACAAGGAAGGGATTTGCTCTTCTCAGCAGCTGAGGTCTGAAGGTGGGTGGCGGGCTCCTTGGCTGCTCATTTCGGTGAACATCTGGGTGTTAACACTGTCTCTTGCCTTGGCAGACGGCTTTCTCCGACTTCCTCACTGGGAGCTCCAAAGACTTAGCGAAGCACGTCAAGTTGGTTGTGAGTGTGCAGGGGTGCTCTGGGCCAGGGAAGGGGGTGAGCTGTGGAGGGGCGAGGAGCGGTCCCTTGGCACACTGAGTGTCTCAGGGTTGGGGAGAGGATGTGTTCCTGAGAGCATCAGCTTCCCCTGGCTTGGAGGACAGTCACTGTAGGGAGCAGAGGTGGAAGGCCATTTCCTCCCAAGTGGGTAGGGTGGGCCAGCCCCCCCCTTACAGCAGCCTGAATGCCCCTGTGTTGTCTCCAGTGCGATGGGACAGACCTGACCTCCAAGATCCAGGACCTGAAGCCCCAGTGCCTGGTCTTCCTGAACATCCCCAGGTAAGCAGCCCCAGGACCTACCCTCATGTGCTGGGCTCCTCACCCCCATGCCACAGATCCCTGCCTGGGTTTGGGGTGCCTGTCCATGCATCGCTCGCCATCCCTTCACAGGTACTGTGCGGGCACCATGCCCTGGGGCAACCCTGGGGAGCACCATGACTTTGAGCCGCAGCGCCATGATGATGGCTGCATTGAAGTTATCGGCTTCACCATGACATCCCTGGTGAGTTGGTGCTGTTGCCGGTTGTAGCTAGCAACCAGGGGAGTGACCAGTCCCATTGACCGGGTGTCAGCCAGCCCCCCAGCTCCACACCTTCTCTCCTGAGCAGTTGTGGTGCTGGCCTGTGTGACAGTGTCTGCTCCCTGAGATTTAGGCGAGGTGCTGTCATGCCCTGGTCTCTGTGGATCCCTTCCCACTGAGATCAGGCCTGAGAGCCTCAGAACTTTGTTCACTTGCAACATCTGGCTGCTCCCCCCATCCACCCCTCAGTCCATACTCTGCTCTTACTCTGGACCCTTTCACAGGCTGCCTTGCAGGTCGGTGGCCACGGGGAGCGGCTGTGCCAGTGCCGGCAGGTGGTTCTCACCACGTCCAAGGCCATCCCCATGCAGGTAGATGGAGAGCCCTGCAAGCTGGCGGCTTCCTGCATCCACATCTCCCTGCGTAACCAAGCCAACATGGTGCAGAAGACCAAGCGGCGCAACTCCATGCCTCTGCTCAATGAGTAGGTTCCTCAGATCAATCTGCCACCTCCTCTCCAAAGCAGAAGGGATGGAGGGGGAAGGGATGGGACTGATCCATCAGTCCCAGAGGCATTTCGATCCTCTGTCAAGGAGGGCCTGGGAAGGGATCACATCACAGAAGTATGGCCAGACCGTGATGCTGGAGAAGCTGCTGGTGCCAAGCTCCCCACCCCAGTCTGTGCACAATACTGTGCTCTTGCCTGTTTTGGAGGGGTGAGTGGAATAAGGAGAAAGCACACTGTCACTTTCTGATCCCTTCCCTTTTCCTTCCTCTCTGCATGCAGCCAGCAGCCAGTGCCCGAGCGGCTGCGGATCCGGGTGAGCCGAATCAGCATGCGCGACTACGAGGCACTGCACTACGACAAGGAAAAGCTCAAGGAAGCCTGTGAGTGACAAGCTGAGTGACCAGGGGGTGGGAGCCACAGTCCCCAAGGCTGGCAGTGCCCTCAGCTAAGCTGTGTGAGGTGTTGAGGACGGGGCACGGGCTGCTCGCTGAGTTGTGTCTGTGCCCTGTTGTGCAGCTGTGCCACTGGGGATCATCGTGGTTCCAGGAGACAGCGACCTGGAGTTGTGCCGAACCCAAATCGAGAAGCTGCAGGAGGTGAGGCTTTGCGTGGGAAGTGGTCACGGCTGGATGCCGAGCATGGAGGGGCTCAGGGAAGGGATTTCTAAGTCTCCTTGACCTGCACGCACCAACACACAGAATCCTGCTTCTGGTAGCAGGTCACAGTTTGCCTTCCCAACGTGGTGGAGGCAGGATCCCAAGCTGGATGGCCTGTTGCTCCCTGCTGTCTGGCAGCTTCTTTCTCAGCCTTGCTCTTCTGACCTTGTCCGGGCCCAGAGTGTCGAGGGCCCAGAAAAATTATGAGGCAGTGGGAAAAGTTAGCACACATCCTATGGGGGCCTATCACCCCTTGGGTGTTTGGGGAGGCCTTTCCTCTATCCTTTTGTTTGCTGTGCTGTGTTCCTTCAGCCCTCTGCGGGCTCTGTGTTTCCTGGCACAGCTCTGTCCCCCCACCCCTCCCCGGTGCCTGGATTAGGGTTGCTCCCCCCTTCAACTCTTTTCATTTGCAAGGACTAACTTTTGTGCTCCTGCCAATGTGCTAGTGCGTGTCCACGACCTGGACACAGGCTGTGTAACCCTTGCTGCTGTTGAGCAATGCCTTCTGAGGCCACAGCATGCCTCCTGATGCCACACTGCTCAGTCTGAGTTTCTCCCAGAAGATTGGAGGGACCTTGCTCAGTCCCCAGTTAGCTGGCTCTTGTGCCTGAGGGAATCCCATCCAGCGTATGTGCAGTGTCCTGCAGGGCTGAGTTGCAGAGCTGCTTACCCAGGCTGGCACGCTGGCATCTGCTCCTTGCTCTGCCTGCTCTTCATGCCTATCCGCTGCCCACCTTGTGCCCAAGCACTGGTGCCAACACACAGACGGGCACATGGCTAGCAGCTCCTGGGCTCAGAGGGGGTAACGCTCTCCTACAGTGTCAACCTGGTAGACTGACACCTCTGCAACCTCCTGCACCTCTAAAGCTGTGCATTGAGGCTGGTGTTCCTTGGTCACCTCGTGGTCTACCTCTTCCCTGTCCTTGGGCAAACACTGTGCTCTGGCCCCAGAGCAGGGCAGGGACCAGGGACCTTGGCCAGGCAGTGTGTAAAGCCAGGTATGGCAGCACATTAAGCAAACCCCAATGGGACAAGAGAGGGGCTGGGGGGCCACCCAGACAAAGGCTGTAATGGCACACCTTGCCTTTCTGCAGGATTTCCCTCCACAGCCCTCTGCTTTAGAGCGCCTGCTCTTTCAGGTGTGTATGGCCTTGCTCTGTCCCCCGGGTCCATCTGTCATGTCCCCTGTGCCAGTCTCATGGGCTCGTCTTGTGGCACCTCTCTCTCCAGTGAGCTGGTGCGTGGCAGCTCCAGTCTGTCCCGTGCTGCTCCCCATTGCTGTGTGCTGTGCCTGTGTTCAAGTTCCGCTTTCCATCCAAGCGCCTGTGATCCTGCATGTCTGCAGGGACCTCCCAAAGCAGGAAGGGTGCTCTGGGGAGAGATGGGGAGGACAAGAGACATGACTTTATCCTCTTTTTTATGCAGGAGGGAGATGGAGCCAAACCGAAGACACTGTCATCCCAGAAGCTGTCACCCAAGTGGTGCTTCCTGGACTGTGAGTATCATCTTCCCCTGGGAGTGCTGACTGTGTCTGAATTTGGGGGAGTGAGGGGACAGACCCTTAGTGAAAAGCCACTGAGAGCCACATGGGACTTGGGACTCGTGGATGTTGGGGTCTTTGCAGCCAAGTGCAGCAGTTTTTTTTCCACAAGTGGAGCATCTGCTGGTCTCCTGCTCCCAGAGCTGAAGGCAGCTTGGCAGCTTGTGTCCCGTCACTGTGGGACTGCTGGAGTTGCTCTCCTGTGTCATGCAGGCAGGGGGCCCCCCTGCTCCAGCACGCTGGGAGTGAGGCTCCCCGTGAGCATCCCAGTGGTATGGGAGCAGGCTCCCTGCTGGGCTCCAGCTGCTGCTTCTCCCCCGCCTGAAAGTAGCTTTCTTCTCTCCCTTTGCCTTCACTGACCAAGAGGCAGCCCTGAGCTTCAGTCTGCTCGGACTAATGCTGGAACACTCAAAAGCCTCCAGAAAGGCCACGGCATCAGCTAGGCGTGTTCTTGCCTTCCCTGTGGCTCCCTGCCAGGAGTCACCGAGGAGGAGATAGCAAGCAAAGGCATGTTGCACAGGGGCATGGTGGTCTGTCAGCCCAAGGGGCTGCCTCTCGGGTAAAGAGAACAGAAGGGTCCCAAAGGGAAGGGTCCGGGGGTGCTGTTTGCTTTGCTGTGCCCTCCGTGCAGGCCACAAAGTGGCTGGTTAGTTCACTAATACTCAGTGGCAGAAAGTGGCCATCTCCCTCGTCCCACGCCACGAATCACTCTGTCTCACTCTGTCCCTGTCTTACAGCAACCACGGCTGATCGATTCTACAGGATAGACCGCGCACAGGTGAGTGCGGCCTCATGCTCTGCCATCGTCCCCCTCAGCATCTGCTGGGAAGGTGCTTAGGTGTCCTGCATTCACGTGGACCAAGAGGCAGGCTCAGCCTCGGGAACGCACTGGTCTTGCACCGCTGCCCTGCTCTGTGGCATCAGCCAAGGGGTGGCATGATGGGCCTAGCCCAGGACCAGCCCCAGCACCTCCCAAATTCCTGTGGAAAAGGGAGGAAGCATGGGTGGGAGCACAGAGACTTGGGTTGAGAAGCTGCCTGCAGGACCCTGCAGCGGAGAGGGTAAGGAATAGCAATGTAGCAAGGCTGACCAGCGCACCTACTGACTGGGGTTGTCTTATCCAGCGTTAAGTACTTTCCCTAATGATCTGGAGAGGGGGACATGGAGATGAGATATAGAGGTCAGCTGCTAAGTTGGGAGGAAATGGGAAGCCTGAAAAGGATATAGAGATGCAGAGGCTTCTCAGGCATAGGTCCCAGGACTCTTTGAGCCACCAACGCTCTGCTGAGCGAGTGAATGGGCTGCAAGGCATGGGATGTGAGGGGATGGGAGATGGAGCTATTCAGAAGTAGATCTTGCTTCTGAGGAGGCTGACTTGTGCCTTTCAGGAGCACCTCAACTATGTAACAGAGATCTCTCAGGACGAGCTCTATGTGCTGGACCCAGAGCTGGTGATCACCCAGACTGTGGGCACCTCTCCTGCTATGCCTGACCTTGTTGACTCATCTGCCGCACCCACTGGGCACCATTTTGCATTCCCCTCCTCTTCTTCCTCTCCACCCTCCTCTCCTGCCCCCAGGTGAGTCTGGAATGGGGGTACTGGACCTCAGGAAGGATGGGCAGTGATGGGACAGCCAGAGTTGGCTTCACAGCATTGATCCCTGGGCCAGATTACAGGGGAACTCCCTGGAAGCGAGTGGGAGTTCACTGCCAAGTTAGACCGAGGGGTGAGATGCCGTCCCATCCTCCCTGCTCCCCAGCCAGTGCTGCTGGACGTGGTGGGGCATCACCAGGCGGCTCAGCTGTGGAGTCAAGCAGTAGAAATGGGAGTAGGGATGGGGAAGAACCCACACTGGGGAAGAAGCAGATGGCGTGAGCCAAAGAGCAGCAAAGTCCCTTGGCCTGCCTCTGCTCCTGCCTGCTGGAGGAGTGCCATGGGCAGGCTTCTCCACAGCCATCCCTCTACCCACAGCGTGCCCTTTTGGGCGATCTGCTGCCAGGACTGGCAGGGCTAGTTATGTTTTTTCTTCTTCCCTTCCAGCGCTGAGCCTGGGCACTGCCTCTCACACAAAGGTGAGTCCTGTCCCACCGCCTGTCGCACCCCCTCTAAGGTCATGCTGGTTTGGGTCCCCGCCACGGTTTTTTTTGGCCTGTCCTTTTCCTGGCGTGCAGGAAGGAGCCCTGCTGCCCGTGTGCTAGGCGGGAGCGCAGAGCCCCACAGGCGGGTGAGCCCAGAGGTGGGCAGGAGAGGCCTGACAGTGATTTGTGGAGTGGCCCAGCCAGGCGCCTTCCCGACTCCGCCGTGCGGGAAATGGTGTGGCCGTGGGGTTAATCCCCCACCTGTGGAGCTGAGTGCTGTGGGCTGGGGTGGGGGGCTGTCTCTGCCAGGCAATGGTGGAAGCTCAGGAGGTGGGAGCACAAGGTCAGGGGCCTCGCTGAGCTGAGCAAATGGAAAGAGTTTCCTGGAGCTTGAGCGGAGCCCAGTGCCTGGAAGTGTGAGTGAGTCATGAGTGAGAGGCGTCTCGGCTGCTGGCTGACGCCCAGATCTGCTCCCCGCTTCCACCACATGGGCAGAGACTGCTCCCCCTGCACATGCACCTCCCTGGGGCTGAGGTCTGGCTGCGCCCCCAGCTACGTGGGGTGTCCCTCCTTCCCCTGGCTTGTCCCTTATGTGCCTGAAGGTAGGGGAGCCATGCAAAACCAGTCTGACCAAGGAGTTAGCACCTGGAGGAGCTCCAGCTGACTGCTGAGCCTCCAGTGCCCAATCGTTGGCTCCAGGGTTAGATAAATGGCATTACAGCTTGGCTTTTCTGACCCCAACCCATCTCCCTTCTTTGCAGATGACCTTCTGATAGAAGCTGCCAAGAGCGGCAACTTCTGCAAGGTAGGCTCTCCCGCTGCCTGCTGCGCTGTGCAGCCAGGGCTGGCTCTGGGTGCTTGCCCCGCAGCCTTCTCGGCTCGTGTGCCCCTCAGGAAGGGCAGGAAGGGCTGGTGTGCCCCTCAGGAAGGGCGGGAAGCCCTGCCAGCCGCACTCCGTGATTGCCCTGGAGCAGCTCCTGTCGAGGGCCTTCCTCTAGGAGTGGTGGCTGGAAACCAAGCAGGCTCCTGGCAAGAAGCCCTGTTCCTCGCTTGGGGGACATGGAAGGAAGGGACTTGGTGGCGTGGCTGAGCTGGACAAAGCTCCCCGCCAGGCCCCAAATATCCACACAACCTGCCGGGCACCCTGGGGACACGATGCTGGGGCTTGGGGCTTGGGGCTTGGAGCTGGGAAACGCAACTCATCCCCAGCAATCTGGCAATCCTGTAGTTCCAAGAGCTGCACCGGGCTGGAAGAGACCTGATGGTGCGAGACTCCTTGGGCCAGACTGTCCTTCACCATGCTGTCAAATCAGGGAGCAAGGACATCGTCAAATACATCATCGAGAACGGTGAGCTGGGGCCAGGGTGCCACCCTTAGCAAAGGAGCCCAGCAGCCAAAAAAGCCCGACCCTCTGCTCAGAGAGGGTGTTCCCAGGCTTAGATCCCTTCCCTTCGGGTTTGCTACATCCTCCTTCTGGCGTACGGACTTTCCCTGGCGTCTGTTTGCCAGTGTTGGGGTGTCCCCTTGGCTGTTACACGGCATGGTCCCATCCTTGTGGGGACCAGCATGTCTCTGGGAAACGTTTCTCAGTGTCCTGCTTCTGCCTTCAGGGCAGCTGACCTGTTGTTTTTGGCAGCTCCCACTGAAATACAGGCTGCTTTATTTTTATTTAGATTTCTCTCTGGAATGAGTCCACAACAACTCTTCTTCCCTGGTATCAGCTGGGCTCAGATGCCATTGCTGGCCTGAGTGCTTTGGAGCCAGGACTTTTGCAGGCAGCATGGAAACAAATAGCATCCCCTATGGAAAGATGCAGAGTGCAACTGGGGAGTAGGTGGGTCCATCTCTGCCCCACAGCCAGGTCTCACTCGCCCTGCACTGTCTTTCTCTCCACAGCCCCTTCAGAAATCCTCGATGCCACGGAGGAGGAGAAGTAAGTTGCTGACTGACTTGCGTTACCTATTGGCCAGACACTATGTGAGGTGACCAGTTGTCTGGGCACTTATCAGCCGCCGTCACGCTAATTACCAGCCATGGTTGTCAGTCCTCTCTGGGCTGACCGTCCCTGAGCAGCACCCCCTCCTCTGCCAGGGCTGCCTGGACAAGCATGCAACTCACCGCAAGCTCCTGCTGCAGCCGAATTGCTGTCCCTTGCTGCCACCTGCACGCGCTGCTTGTCCCCGTTCGGGGGGGATGTCTCACATCTCCCGCTTTCTCCTCCCCAGCGGTGAAACCAGCTTGCACCAGGCTGCAGCCTTACGCCAGCGCACTATCTGCCACTACATCGTGGAGGCCGGGGCTTCGCTCATGAAGACGGACCTGCAGGTGATTGCGGGAGGGCTTGCAGTGGGGCTTTCTAGGGGGCCAGGGGGCTGGCAGGAGCGGGGCAGGAGGAGAGCAGAGCAAGGGTGCTTTGGCTGGGGTCTTTGCAAGCCAGAGAGGAGCTGACATGAAGCACCCATGCTTGCCCAGCAGAGCCCAGCTGCAGAGGGGTTAAATCCCTCTCCTCCCTGCACTTCTCTCCCTGTTGTTTTATTAAATTAGAAGCGAGGGGCTGGAATGTCTCATCCCCGTCTCCCCCTTCCCACCCTCCGGGGTCAGAGCGAGGACAGTCTCCCTGCGAGCTCCCCTCCCAGCTGCAGGGCTCCCCCCGCTCTTCCCCCAGGCAGCTGTGATGGGGGCACTGGGAGCTCCTCTCCATGAGTGAAGCCGGCCCAAGGGGAGTGGGAGCAGGCAGGGGCGGCCCTTTCCTTCATATGCCAAGTTAATTGAGACGTGCCTTGGTGCCGGGGAGTTATGCCAGCCCCAGCAGAGGAGTCACGGGAAGGGGGCTTGAGGCTGTGTTTTGGTACAGGAGGTTCCCGGGGCTGGCATGGGGCAGAGGGGATGTGGTCGCATCTGTCTGGTGGAGGCTTGTAGTGATGGGCTGTAGTGGAGATTTAGAACAAGCCAAGAAGGTGCAATCTGTGGGACTGGGACACAAGGTAGGAGGCCGGCTGGGGGGTGCAAACTTGCTGGGGCCAGTGGAGCTTGGAGGCCGCTTCAGACAATGTGCAGCCACCTTGCCAGCTGCCAGGGAGATGCTGTACAGACAATCTCTGGCTCCCCATCGCTCCTCCATGGTCCTGGCCAAGGCTTGGGCCTCGCACAGCGCCAGGAGTGGGGCTGGCCTGGCTGGAGACTCGGCCAGCAGCCCCGGGATGAGACGGTGATGCCCAGGTGAGGGGGTGACTGGGGAGAGGCAGGGAGAGAGGGCAGCTCTGGGGGCACAACCTCTTTCTGCCCCCAGCCCCCTCATCTGCCTGAAGCGGGGGAGCAGCCCCCAACCTGCCAGCGCAAAAGGGAGCCCTGCTCAGGCATGACAGCTGCCGCGGGGAACGGGGCTTGCATGTGCCTGTGCAAACGCATGTTCGGGTTTGTAGCTGTCTGGGGACCCCTCTGCGCCGCTGCAATGACCTCGCCTGGCTCCGGGTCACAGCCTGCCTGCACAGACACGAACCCACCTTGTTAGAAACCCCAGTGTCAGACCTGTAGCACGGGTTCGGAGCGGGCTGATCCTGCACCCTGCAGCGGTGAGGGAGGCCGAGCCTTATCGGTTGGCGTGCCTCAGCCCGGCCGGGCAGAGGGGCCCTGGCAGCTCCGGTTTCAGGCTGCGGGCAGGCAGCCTTGCAGTGGGGCTTCTGCAGGGGGACGGGAGAGAAACTCAATTCCTTCTCTGGATCCCCCCCTCCCCCTTTGTTAAATGAGTGCTTGCACTCGGGGGCTGTGGGGAGGAGGCCCCCAAGGAGAGCCAGCACTGAAGCACAGAGTGGTCTCCATCCCCCTGCCTGCGTGCGTGCTGGGGGATGTGTGCGGGACCGTGGGGCATGCCCAGGCTTGGGGTGTGCATGTGAAAGAGGGGGTTTCTTGGTGCATCGCACCTCTCCGCAGCCATGCACGGGTGGGCTTTTGTCCACAGCCGCATTCAGGCCCGGCCGAGGCTCTGCATGTCTGACCATTGTTCCTGCTGGAGAAATACGGCTGTGGGTCGCCCTGGAGGCCCCGGCACGCTGCCACAGCCGCCCGTGCCCCGCTGCGCACCAGGGGACGAGCCAGGCAGGCCAGGCATCCCTTCCGGGGCTGGTTTTCAATGGCAGCGGCAGAGCGCCAGGTTTCCGCGGCCTTTCTCAGTGGCACGGCAGAGCCTGGGCGCTTGGCGAGGAGCGAGGAGCAGGGGGAGGGAAGGGGGAGAGGAGACGGAGCTGGGAGCTGTTAACAGATTTGCTTTTTATGGAGTGCGGGAGTTCATTAGTGGACACAGACCAGATGGCTGCAATAAGCTGGTGAAATGTGATCCTCCTCCGGGAGCGGGAGCGCTAGCCAGGCTGCGAGAGGGAAGGGGGGGTTGGTATTCCCGGGCATTCCCCAGACATACCTCATTCCTCACCCTCTCCTGCCTGCCCTCCCAGTGCCGGGGAAGAGCAGGTCATGGGGACCAACCTTTGTCTCCTCCTGGCTGGTGACAGTCAGGGACAGTCTCTGTCCTGGCCCATGCACAGGGCTGATGGCCCTTCAGGGGACAGCTTCCAGCGCTGCAGCAAAGTCAGGGTCCTCAGGAGCACACTTTTGCTCCGTGGCAAATACATGAGCATTCGGCTACCACCCGCCTCAGGGCTTGGCTGTGGGCTCTGCTGGACCCAGCTGCAGCCACCTTTTTGGTGGGCAAATGAGGGCACCTTTGGGTGCTGAGGCAGCGTTTAGGCAGTGCTTAGCACTCTGACATCTTTTGCCTCCCCTATGCAGGGAGACACCCCCAAGCACCGGGCTGAGAAAGCCAACGACCCCGACTTAGCTGCCTACCTCGAGAACCGACAGCACTACCAGATGATCCAGCGGGAGGACCAGGAGACAGCTGTGTAGTGCTCGGCGTGCCTTAGCCCAAGCCAGCTCGGGCAGGACGAGAAGAGGACAATGGCAGAGCTGTGAGTCTGGCCCAGCCCTCCCTACATGTCAACCTGGTCCCCGGAGGAGATGGAGACAGCAGAGCTCTGCCCCAGGCTGGGCTGGGACTCTGTTTTATGAGGACAGTGGGTATTTGGGACTTGAAGCCTGGCTCTTTGTGTGTGTCCCCCTTCACCCCTCATCTACCATGTTCCCTGCCCTGGATGGGCTCCATCCTGCAGCCCTGTTGGGGCAGGCCAGGCTGAAGCCCCGGGTCACCCCTGTGCACGGGAGTGATGCCAGTGCCCCCTCTGCAGGCTCCTACCGATGATCCTTGTGGGATATCATTGCTGGCCCCCTCTCCCTGCCGGCAGCGCCCCTCCTTTAGATGCTTGGCTAGGTTCATGTCCTGTTCCTCCTCTCCTGTCTGGCACAGCCGCAGGAGGCACAGGCTGTGCAGGCAGCCAGCAGAGGCCGTGAGCCTCAGACTTGGCCCCGAGGGAAGCACCATGACTTACTGCCCCTGCCTCCTCCTCCCGCCTGTTGGTTTGGGGCTGCCCCGGGCCTCTCTGTTGTCCTACTGGGGCCTTCTGTGGCAGCAGAGAAGTCCCTGGCGCACCCAGCCTTTCCTCAGAGCATCTGGGGCTGGTGCAGCTGGAAGCAGGGCAGCTGCTGCCCTCCCGGCTGCCTTTAGTGCTCAGCCAGTCGGCAGTCTGGCCCAGGGCAGGGGTAGCATGGAGGAAGGCTACCGAGCCCTCCCACCGTCCTTCCCTCCGCAGGGCTGGGTGGGGCAGCCTGCACACCCGGGGTCTGCTGGGCATCTCTTCGTGAGCCTGCTACAGCACATAGCCGTGGTGGAGAGCTGCGCTTGGCCTGGGCAGTGGCTGCGGTGGAGCCCATTATATTTCCCAAATGCTGACTTGGATCCAGCTGCCCTCCCTGCTTCAGCTCCCCCTCCGATGCTAGACGTTGCACAGGGCTGGAGGGGCAGTGCTGGGGTCAGTGCTGCTCTCAGGGATTCCCCCATGCCCCCCAGCCTGTCAACATGCATCCTCTGAGTCCAACTCCTGCCATCCCCCAAACCGGGCACAGGGCTTTGCAGGGAAAACTTGGGAGCTCGCCCAGCCCAGACACAAGCTCCCTGGGCAGGTCACCAGCTCATCCTCTCCAGTTTTAGCAGAAAGAGGGATTTGGATGCATAGGAAACATCAGGGCTCCCAGCCCTGAGTCACACCTGCAAGGGGATGGCATTTCACCTACCACCTGCCGTAGGGCATGAGACACCACGGCCCATCTCCCCTGCGGATGCTGTGGGTGCTGAGCATCCACAGAGGCATCGAGCGAGCCCTTCAGCACGGCTTTTGCAGCACTGACAGTCTCTGGGACCAGGAGGTGCCAGCAGAGGAGGAGAGCTGATGGCTCTGGGCCTTGCAGACCTGCTCGGCCCCTGCGGGTGGGTGGTGGCTGCGAAGCAGGTTGCTGCTCGCAGCTTGGGCCCCAGGAGAGGATGCTGCTGCCGCGTGGGGTCTGTGCGGTCCCACCTGCACTCACACCCAGCTGCGCCCGCTGCGTAGTGCTGGGTGGCACCATTCGAATCTCTCCTAATACCAATACCAAAAAAAGGGTATGAGGATACCGCAGAGAACCAGAATACCCTTCAGGCTTTTTGGCCAGGGGGCAGAATTCCCTTAGAGGAGGGGGGATGCTGTGGGGAGCAGAGGCACAGGGCAGTGCACACTGCCAGGGGCCAGTGGGAGTATTGGCCATTAATAACAAGTGTCCTGACACATTCACAGCTGGGATGCTCCAGCAGCGCCCAGAGTTCCCATCAGCACTGCTCGCTGGCCTCTGACAGACAAGGCACTGTCATCTTCTCAAAGGTGCAAACTGCTGCCCCCCAGCCGGGATGCCCAGCCCGGCCCACAGGCGTTTACAGCCCCAGCTTCCCCCTTTCTCCCCAGTTTTGTATCTTCCCTTATAGTTTTTGTACAGGTAGTTGAGAGAGACACTGTCCCCCTCCCCGCCTGGCCCCTCTGTGCGCGCGTGAGCTGAGTTGCTGTGCAATTCCAAGCCTGGCTTGTATTTCAGCGAAGGCAGAGAGGGGGTGTTGGTCGCCCTGCCCACGGAGGGCAGGGGTTCTGTGCAATACCTGGGTCTGTGTTTCCTAAACGCTGTTGTAGGACTGTATTTTTGTAACTCTGTGAGGGTGCTGGCTCCAGCAGGCCGAGGGCCTGGCGTGAGCCTGTGTTCCCATCGCTTTTCGACTAGGACTGTTTGGATGTTGTTGTTTCTTGCAACTGAAATAAAGAGATGGATGTTTTAGTTCCTGTCTCCAGCTGCATCCGTGAGAATGCGGTGGGCGCTGCACGAGTGACACCCCTCAAGGTTGTACCCCGAGGCTTCTGCCCCCATCCTAACTGGGGGTACTCTGGGGAGTTCCCTGCTGGGCCAGGTCCTTGCCCGCTTCCCTGCACAGCATCCCTCTGGGACAGGTCCTTGCCCGCTTCCCTGCACAGCATCCCTCTGGGACAGTTGCTGGATACAGTGACTTTGTCCTGAGGGACCTTCTCCCCCACTCCGTGGCATACATCGGTATTTGGTGTAACGTGGAATGGGGAGAAAGCGCGCCGCCATCCCCGGTGATCCAGAAGGGCTCGGAAGTGTGAGTCAGGAGCTGGCAGCCTGCTGTTCCTGCCCTGCTCCCGTTCCTCTCTGGGGCGGGAGGCAGCAGCTCTGGCGTCAGGCCTGCCCTGCCCTTTGCAGCTGCACGGCTGTCGATGGGTACTACAGCAGCATCCAGCCTCCAGATTTCAAAACATTTCTGTTGGCCCTTTTTGTGGTGAGCTGTCCCCAACCATGCTGCTCTGCGGGGGATGAGCCTGCTCAGGCGCTTTTCCCATTCATTTCCAGCTCCAGAGGGGAGCGTTGGGGTCCTGCTTCCAGTGCTGAGCACTGGGGCAGCAACGTTGAGGGCTGGGATTATCTCTGGTGGGAGGACTGCTCTCCGATTACAAAAGCGGTGGATTAGGGACGCTTCTGCTTCCAGCCTTGGATGCGTAAGGATGACTGCGGCCAACGCCATCTCTCCTGCAGAGTTTCCTTTGCAAAAGGGAGGTAATCGCTCCGGCCGATGGCACGCTGGTGGGGGAGCTGGGGATGGACACGGTGGGTGATGGCGAGCTATACTCATACCTTAAACTCGGATTCCTGAGGGCAGCTTGGCAGCCTGCCTGTCCCTCCTGCTGTCCCCTCCCCGCCTGGAGAAGCAGCCTCCTTCCCCGGCTGCGTTGTCCCTTCCACCCCTGCGCCTCCCTTTCATCGCCCTCAGCCTTTCAGCTCCTGCCCAGAGCCAACAGTGGGGGTCTGTAGCGGGTGTAAGGCACACCAAATTGTCCCGGCCTCGCTGGGCCGCTGCCCAGGGACCAGGCGGACGTGCGACTGGGAGGAGGGGGCCCGCTCCGCTTCAGTGCCCAGACCCCGGCGCGTTGGCGCTTGGCCCATGTCTCGGCAGTGAGGACCGTCAGTAACCATGGCAATGAGAGTTTTCCAGCCGCCCCGGTGTCAAATTTATGGTAGGGAGAGAAGCAGTCCCAAATGCGATCGCTGTGACGAGGGACGTTAGGAAAGGGGCAGTCTACCTTCAGGGGAGAGCCCTGCCCTTCTCTCCGAAGGGCCTTAGCATCCCCCATTTCTCCCTTGCAGCCGGGTGCTGGAGGTCCGGAGGTCTGTCCAGCCTCCCATGAGATGGAAACACACCTGGGGGTGTATGCACGGGGGGACACGCGTGCAGGCTGGGGAAGGCCGTGCAAGCCCAGCCCCAGCTAAACAGAGCTGGGGTGACAGCAGTTGGCCATGTTAATGATTACCTGCCACACGCCCACCTCTGCAAGCCTGAACTGGGAAAACTCCCCCCGTGCGCAGCTGCGTCCCCGCGCTGGCACTGCCGCGCCGCGCAGTAACAGTGCCCCAAGGATCAGGCTTCGACTGGAGAGGGAGAATGCGGAGCTGACATGCCATGAATTATCTTGTGACATTTTTAGAGGTAAAAAGCTCGAGTTAAGCGATTGTAGGGAAACGCACCTGGGTTGGTCACGCTCCCTCTCTTTCCTCCTTCCCTTGGTATGAGGCCCCTTTCTGCAAACACAGCCTTCTGCTGCTTGTTTGAGCTGGGGAAGGAGCCATTCCCCCCCACGTCCCTCAGAAAGGGCCCGAAGGGACCAAGCACAGCCACCGCTGAGCGTGATGTGCACCAACGCATCTCTGCTCTCCCATGCGGCCAGCACCTGTCTCCTGGTCCCCAGCCCGAGGACGCAACGGGAGGGGAATGGGAACGGCTGGAAACAGAGGAAGAAGTGAAAGTTCGCACAGAGCTTCACTGTACATTGGGCTGCTCTGCCCTGGGGACCCCAGCGGGGTCTCTGGCTCCCGGCCACAGATGGCTGAAGAAAAGCAGCAGTGCTTGCCCCACACCCAGCTCTTTCACAGCTCCGCCAGGCCCTGGTTTGCTCATCACAGCCCCATAACTCAGACTTGCAAACCTGATGCCACTGAACCCCAGCCAAAAGCAGCACACCTAGGCCCTTCCTCTTCTTTTTGACCATGAAGTTTGTCTCCGGACCTTTCTTCAGCTTTGGTTTAAAGGCCCAGCGATAGGGGACTGGGGCTTTGCTACCAGGCCAGCTGTCAGGACCCATTTTTGCACCCTGTGCTCAAAGGTGCAGCCCAGCATGTCCAGACCCCTCGCCACCCAGAGCAGCACCCGTTGCTGTGTGTGCAGCGGGCAGGGGCGATAACGCGCTCCCACGGTTGCCAGCCCTCCTCTAAATCTCTGCAGATGTTCAGGAAACTGCCGGCAGGGTGCGAGTTAAATGCGGGAATCTCTCAGAAAGTGATTCCTGGTTGTGAAGCAGCTCATAAAAAACAGCCCCCTCCCTTCCCCCCACCTCACCTGTGGCAGCCCTGCTCTCGGCAGCCTTCTTCCAGGGTAAGGGGTGGAAAAATGGCTCCGTTCCCCACCACAGCCCCATTCTTCTGGCATGACACTCGCCTTTCTGGCTGGTAACTCCAGAAGAGAGTTGGCTTGGCCCCTGCTTCTCCTCATCTCCTGAGAAAAGGGGGTGGATGGGGGGAAGGGAGCAGTCACGTCTGCAAGGTCCTTTCATCCCCAACCAGCAGTCTGATCTCATACCGCTGCTTGGTCCAAGGAGAAGGGCTGCAGCATGGCTGAGCTGGGGACAGGCAGGTCACGAGGGACAGGGCTGGGGAGGCACCTGGGCCAGCATGGAAGTGATGTGCTGCTTCAGGTGCTGAGCAGGTACCCCCTTCCCTGGTACCCTCCCACGAGGGGCAGAGCAAGCGGAGAAGGGTGAAAAGGGCAGAGACCATGAAAGGTCGGTCCATCAATGCCAGGGGCCTGGATGGGGAAGGAGGCAACCATGGAGCTGGTGGAGACACAGGGTGGTCCCCTTCACTCCATCTAGACCCAGAGGTGCCCCAAGGGCCATCTTCCAGTGGGTCTCAGAGCGGCGGGCCCCAGGGGAGCCCTGCCCCTGCCTGGCTGTTCAGCTCGCACCCCTTCAGCCACTCGGCGATGTTGGGGTGCATGGTCAGCTGAACCCTCATGGCTTCGTTGGTACCACAACGCAGACCCCAGAGGAAGGTGAGACAAGGTGCGGGGTGCCCAGGGCCGGGGGGACACGGGGACGTGCCCCGCTGGGGCCTGACCCTTCAGGCCCCGCTCCCCGTGCCGGGGAGCCCAGCGCACTCACCGGCTGAGCCGGGCCCGCCGCCGGCCCGGCGCTGCCCCCTCCCCGCCGGCCGGGGGGGCCAGCCTGCCCCCCGGGGCCTCCTCTCCGCCGGCCGGCCGGCCTGCCTTTGTGCCTGGCCGGGGGGGCAGAGGAGGAGCTTGCGAAAAGTTTTGGGCTAAAAAACCCACCTTTTTGCTGCCAGCCGAGCCCGACGTCAGGGGCCGCTGTGCGCTGCGCGGGGGCTCCGCACGCGGCCGCCACACAAAGGCAGCAGCTCCGCTCCGCGCACCGCTCCGCACCGCTCCGCACCGCAGGTGAGTGTGGCCCCCCCCGGTACTCGGGGTCGGACCCCCACCCCAAGCCCCCGCGGACAGCGGCGCCGCCCGCCCGACGCCACGGGGATGGGCGCCTCCGGCCAGGCGAGCGGCCGCCTCCCCCTCGCCTCCCCGGGGAGGCGGCAGTAATCCAGGCTGAGGGCTCCCTGGCGGGGGAAGGGGCTTTGCCGGGGTGGGGGACGTGGCCCTGGCTGGGGAGGAGCTGCGGGAAGGGCGATTGGGGCAGGGGTCCCGGGGCGGCAGTCCACGGGTGCGGGCTCGCCTGCGAGGAGCCAGGGAAGTGCCTGGAGATGCAGGAGGAGGGAGTTTTTGAGGGAGGCAGGACTCCTGGAGAGCAGGCAGGGGTTGAGGCAGTGGCCCGGGATCTTAGCGCCCCCCCACACACACATTGGGGGGCACCCCACACCGGCTCGGGGAGGGCTGAGGTGGGGGGAGATGCTCCGGCCGGAGCCCGGGGAGCTGACCCGGAGCGGGGCCCGGCCACCGCCAGCCTCTCCGAGCGGCGATGGGGTAAGACCGGCCGGAGGGGAAGGGGCTGTACTGGGGTCACGGCGCAGCGTCTGCCCTGGGGAGGGGGCAGAGGGTAGAAGCGTGGAAGGGCGCTGCCTGCTCCCCTCTCTGCCCCACAGTGCGCAGGCAGAACGCAGAGCAAACCCTTTCCCTCTGTAGCACCTTCTCCTTGCTGCGAGGGGAAGGTGAGGCTGCCTGCTGGAAAGCCCCACGGCCCCCGCGGCTCTGCTCCCTTCCAGGACCTCCAGCAGAGCCTCCTGGTCGTGCTAACGCCTTGGCTCACGGGAAAAGCTCGGTCTCCCCTCTCCTGGCAGCAGGGAAGCTCCTGCTGGCGGGGTCCTGGGTGCCCCGAGCCATGGGCTCCCCGAGCGCTGGGCTGCCTGCCCGGAGACTGGGGAGCCGCTCAGCCCGCGGAGAGAGGGCAGCAGTCCTGCACCCACCTCTGCCAGAGCCAGCTGCAATTTGAGCCGAGCCGAGAGGTCCCACTGCTGGAAGAGGGGCTGCGAGGGGGCTGACAGCCCAGCAGCCGCCCCAATCCCAGGAGTGCATCGGGGTGGCAGCGAGGGGACAGGAGCTGGGGAGGATGGTGTGGCCTGTGCTAGGAGAAGCACTTGCCAGTGGCACTGCCTGGCCATGAGCGATGACCAGAGAGGGGTCCAGGCTCTCCCATTGCAGTGGTGGGTATTTGGGCTCTGCTTCAGCATCACCAGGTGATTTTTTTTTTTAATAGAGCTGGTGCTAGATTATTTAAACCCAGAGCAGCTAGAGGAGGGGGGGGAAGGGGAAACGGGGACTGCCATGGTGGGGCCAGACTCCAGGCTGCTTGACTCATGAAGCTTATTCCTGGGAGAGACCAACACTGTGTGAGAGCCAGCCGGGATCTGAGCAGGAGAGGAGCCAGGGCCCCGCAGGGATGCGGGAGGAGCTGGGTTGTGTGAACATGCCTGAAGGCGCTGGCAGCTGGACCAGGAACAGCTCTTGTTTGACTGCCAAAGAAGGGATCAGGCCGTTTGGAAAACCAGTTGGAAAACTGCACTCCCTTTCCTTTACAAATGCTTTAGGATGAGCCATGGCTGAGGGTCCCTGCGGACTTGGGGACGTGATGTGCCGGGCAAAGCCTGGGAGCAGATCCAGGAGTCCCTGGGGCTGTAGCTGGGCTGCCTCTCGGACCCTGCCCTCCCACATCCCTGTGTACACGTGTACACACGGTACCCGTGCCGTGGGGCGCTGGGGCTGTCTGCCCTGGGCGCTCAGAGCCTGCGTCCGCTGGTCCTGAGCTGGAAGGTGCTGGGCTGGGAGGTGGGTGCAGGAGCACAGGGAAACACTCTGCAGCAAAGGATGGAAGAAGTTTACAGAGCACATGAAATCAGGGGGATGCTGTAAATAGTGTGGGTGTCAGAGGTGCTGCCCCATCCGAGCTGCTGCAGAAAGCAGGACAGGGCTGCCCATAACTCAGCTCAGCCCCGGCCTTGCCATCTGTAACCAGCCCATCTGGGCTGAGCTCTTGCCCGCTTCGAAGGCAGCTGGGTGGGAACAGGGCTGAGCTGTGCCGTGCTCGGCAGGATGGCTCCCAGCCGGGCTGGGCGAGGGGGAAGGCAGCTCTCACCCCCTCGGCTACGCCTTCAGCCAGCCGGGCTGTGTAATTCCCTGTGACAGTTCAATGCACAGCGAAGCCGGCAGCTTCGCAGTGGCGGACGCATGAAAGGTGAGTGCGCTGGAGCCTGAATAATGCGGGGAGCTGCTCTCTCCGGCACGCTGCCCGGGGAGCCTGGGGGCAGGGAGCAAATGCTGACCCTGGGCTCTTGCCTGCACTGACGTCCCCGGGGGCACACGGTGTGTCCTGACCTCTACAGCCCGGTCCCGCCAAGCCCAGAATGGAGCCAGGGCAGGTGCGATGACAGTATTTGCTGTCTGGCTGCTGCCACACAGATATGAGTGTCATCCTAAAAGGCTTTGGGGAGGTAGAGAAGGGGCCACCAGACTTGAGACACCGGCTCTGGACATCTGGATTCCTGCTGGGAGTAGGAGCTGGGACCCCAGTGCTGGCAGCAGTGGCCCATGGAGGCTTGTGGTGGCAGCTGGAGGGGAGCCATCACCTGGCCCAAGGCCACCGGGGGGGGGGGGGGTGGGGGGGGGGGGGGGGGGCAGGGCCCCAGGAGCTGCACCCTTGTGTGCATGCACCCTCGTCCCCGACCTGCTCCCAGGTGCGTGCACATACATGCACACTCCCCCCCCTGCGTGCATGGGTGCTGTGCTGGTGGCCACAGCACCAGCAGTGAGCGCAGCTCTCCTGCTCCATCTCCCCAACGAGCTCCCACGCTGTGGGGACTTTTTTTTGGTGTTTAATCCCCTGGTTTAGATCTCAGACCCCTCATGGCAGCAGGTTTGTTTTTGCTGGGCTTTTTTCTTCCCCTCCCCGGATTCCTCTGGAGCTGGAGAAAGGTACCATGGCAGCTTGCACTCCCCCAGCCCTGGGGCTCTTTGGTGAGGGGTGGCAGCCTGCTGGGTGCTGGATAAAGGAGCCACACAGAAATAGAGGTGAGTGGGGGCTGGGGACTGGCACCGGGGAGTAGGACCCCTGCTGCCAGCATGCAGGCGGGGGCTGCTTTGCTTTCTGGGGGCAGGAGCAGCACAGGCCCCAGGGCAGCCTGGTGCTGGGTGCACCCAACCAAAGGGCCTTCCCCAGCTGCTATGTGGGGTGCGGGGGTCCCCGTGGAGAGCCTTTCAGCCACACGCAGAGCAAGGGGGAACTGCAGGGATGGGAACAAGCTCCCAGCCCAACAACTCCCTGGCCAGAGGTGGTTGCTGAGATGCACAATTAGCCTTCCTGTTGCAATTAATACACATGGTCTAACGAGTGGCAATGAGCGGGGCACGCGGGGGTGTACACACACCCCCACACATGCACACACGCAGGTGCATGTGTGCAATGGAGGCAGCTGCTGTCTCGCTCCCAGGCAGGCTGCCCACAGCCCACCGTGCCCCCTCCTCGCTGCTGCATCGCGCCCCGACCCCTCACCGGCCTCACCCTCTCCCTTCTCCCCAGGCAGGATGCAGGTCCGGGGCCTCCTCCTCCTCCTGGTGCTGATCCTGCTGGCGGCCACCGCTGAGGCTGGCAAGAGCAAGAAAGGTGAGAGTGGGGCCGGAGGGCAGCCCGGGGTGCGCTCCCGTGTCCCTGCAGCGAGCACCCACTCCCCCTTCCCTTGCAGAGAAGGCGAAGAAGGACGGCTCCGAGTGCGAGGACTGGCGCTGGGGACCCTGTGTCCCCAACAGCAAGGACTGCGGCTTGGGCTACCGTGAGGGGACTTGCAAAGACGAGAGTAAGAAGCTCAAGTGCAAGATCCCCTGCAACTGGAAGAAGAAGTTTGGAGGTGGGTGCATGGCAGCGGGGTGGCTGGGGACCACCCTGGGCTGGGTGGCTGGGGCTGGTGGCCGCACCAGGTCCTGCCTGGCTCTGACGCCTGTCCCCTCTCTTCCAGCTGACTGCAAGTACAAATTTGAGAGCTGGGGGGGGTGTAGCGCTCAGACAGGTGTGAAGACTCGCTCCGGCATCCTGAAGAAAGCCCTGTACAATGCCCAGTGCGAGGAGATCGTCTATGTGACCAAGCCTTGCTCTTCCAAGATCAAGTCGAAGTCCAAAGGTCGGTCCTCACTGTTCCTGTCCCCAGAAGGGTCCTGCTGGGACCCTGGGCAGGGGCTCTCCAGGGGGAGCTTGGCCCCTTGGGGTTGGGCTTTGCTGGTGGTGTGGGGGATCACGTAGCATGTTCTTCCCTCTGCATCAGCACATGCAACAGCCCCGAAATCCAGCTGCTGGTTGGGTGGGGTGCAGGTGCCACTAGGAAAAACCCTGGTGTGTGTCCCCCAAGTCACTGCCAGCTTTGGTGGGATGGGGATTTCCCCCTCTCCTCTGGGACTGCTGCAAAACATGGCTTTGCATGGTGGGGGGAGGCTGCCTGCGGGGATGCGGCCCCTGCGCTGTGCCAAGCCGGCCATGCTGGCTGTATTTCTGCCACAGCAGCACCTGGGGGGTCAAGGTGCTGCTGGTGGACATGCTAACTATCTCCTGTGCTTCTTGGATGCAGCAAAGAAGGGCAAGGGGAAGGACTAGAGCAGGAAGCCAGCATCCTCGTCGGCCCCTCGACACGGCACCCGCGAGGCTGGAAGCCCAGCTGCAGCCAGCTCACACTCCAGTCTTCCTCCTCCTCTCCTTTTTCCTTTCCACGACCTCCTCTTTCACTGAGATGCCTTGTTTTAATTGCTAGTGTTGTAGAGAGCAAACCCACTCGCCCTGCAGGAGGGGCTGCTGCCCTCCCTGCTGCCAGCGTGTCCCGCTCACCTGCTCTCAGCTGGTGTGAGGGTTCGCTGGGATGTACCTGGAGAGCTGGGATGGGAACACACATTCTTCCACCCTCTGGCACAAATGAGTTGCCTGTGGTGCACCCTTTGGCAAGCCCAGGAGCCTCCCCGCTCCTCTGCCAGGGACCGGTGCTGGAGGGAAGGGCTGGCTGTTGAATGCTCAAGTAGCCCCGTCACTCACATACCCCGTACTCACGTGAGGACTGCTCTCAGCTCGGGGGGCTTCCTCCAGCATCCCTTCAGCCAGGGCAGGACTTTCCTGCAGCAGCCGGGGAAGACAAAGCCAGCGTCCCCAGGAGCCACCGCACGCCCTCTCCTCCATCACTTCTAACTGTGTGTGTCGGTGCTGGGGCTGCAGCCCCTCGGCCTTCGACGCACCAACACTGGTGCTGGGTGGGAGCTCTCACTTCTTTTGGAAAATGGGTTTGTTTTCTTTTCCAATAAAAATCTTTTTAAAAAAAAAAAGAAGTCTGAACCCACCTGTCATCCCCACGAGGTGCTGCTGTGCTGGAAGCCCCAGCAAACCCCAGCTTTGCCGACCCCACCGGGACCAGCAGCGAAGTCACCATGTGGCTGGCGGCGGTGGCCTGGGTGCCATGCACACACGGTCCTGGAGAAGGCGCGTGGGTCAGACCTTCTCGGCAGCGCTTCGGGCTGCCCCCCTTGCTCTCAGAAGGAGGGATGGGGCTGCCACCCATGTGCTGCAGGAAATGTCACCAGTGGGTGACACTGGGAAGCAGGGGAGGAGCGATGGGGTGACGACTCATTCACTCCTCACGCCATTGCAGTTGGTTTCTGGTCCGAGGTCTTTATTTGTCTCGGGGTGGGTTGGGCCGTGGTTGTAACAGTTTAAAAAAAAAAAAACCCAAAACAGAAGCCTGCCAGGCATTTTGGGCACCGCTATGTGAATTAATTATCCTAAAGACAGTGGAGGGGGGTCCCCACCTGGGCTGGGGCAGCCTTTCTCCAGGTTGCACAGCATCGCCCCAGTGTGGGGATGGGAAGGACATACAGACGCAGAGTTTGCCAGTGCCAGCGTGGCCCCATCCCGTCCCTCGGCTGCGCCCAGCCGTGCCCGCCGAGGCTTGCAGAGACCTGGCTTTGGGAGAAGCTGAGGAGCAGCCCTGGGGTGGTCTGGGCTGCGCACACAGGTGGGCTGGGAGGGGGCTGGAGACGCTGGCCGAAGCCCGCATGCTGAGGGCTCCGCCACAACACCGACGAGGGGGTTACATCCATTTACAAAGCTCAGCAGCCGGCTCCTTCAACCTCCCTGGGGTGTCCCCCTGCACCCGGGGCAGGAGCAGGGCTGGGGGCCACCACCATCCTCTCCCATGCCCAGAGCCATCCATCAGGTCTCCCACACCCACCACGGGGTGAGCGGGGACCTGCTCAAGGCCCAGATGAGACACAGGGCACCTCGGCCACATTGCAAACCTTCTTCCCACCACCCTCCGAGACCCCCCAGCTCCCCCATCCCTCCCAAGGACGGTTATTTTCCCTGTCGCTGCTGCCCACTTCTCAGAGGCCACGTTTCCCTGCAGCCATGGAGAGAAGTCCTGCACCACACCACTGCTTTTCTCTGCAGTTTTAGTTTCCATCATTGTAGGAGGCGACTGGGTTTTTCCCACTCCTCACCCAGGAGTGAGATGCTTGGTTTGTCTGTCTGTCCAGCCAATTGCTGGCTGAGGACAGAAAGGGCACGAAGGGGAGAGCGGAGCCAAAGCCCAGGGAAAAATTCCCCCCCAGGTCTCTGGGTGAGGATATACGACAGCGTCTCTCAAGGGAAAGGAAGGAACTTGCCGTATCTGCTAGGGCGCAATCTTGACTGGCTCGGGAGGGGGCCAGGCTGGGCCAGCAGGATGTCCCGTGAGCATGCCCGAGCCAGCCTCGTCCAAAATGGCTGGCAAATGTTTGGCCTCAGTTTCTTTTCATTTCTTGGGTGATAAATGGTTTAAAAGCCTATTGAAAGCATCCAGCATTAGGCTGTCTGCATGCAGACACGCTCTGATGCCCTGGAGATGGTCAGCCAGGGGGAGAAGAGGCATCCAGTCTTACCACAAACACTGATGCCATTCGGCCAGCCTCTCAAGAGCAGGGAGCTGGGGAGGGCTCCTGGTGACCACATCTCCTCTTGCCTCCAGCTTTCCCACTGGCTCCCCAAGCTAGTCTCCAGGCCAGAGTGACTGGAAGGAGCTGCAGCTGAGAGGTGTCTTGGACCTTTGTCAGCGTTGGATGAAGGGCATCATCTGCAATCACTGCACAGTCTGCACTGTCGTGAGTGGGGAGCAGAGGACACCCCCCCACACCCCTCACCCCCCCAGCAAAGGAGGCAAAGGGAAGGGCTGAAGTGGTCCCTGAGTGCTAGTTTATCTGGCTGTGCCAATGTTCCTGTACTGGCACATGAGAAGGTGCTTGAAGGTTTTCTTGAAAGTGGCATTGCAAAGGGCGTAGCAGGCTGGGTTGATGGTGCTGTTGACGTAGCAGAGCCAGTAGCCGATGGACCACACTGTTTCGGGTACGCAGGTCTCACAGAAGGTGTTAATGAGGACCATCACATTGTATGGCGTCCATGTGAGTATGAAGGCTAGCAGGATAGCAAATATGGTCCGTGTGACTTTCTTCTCCCGGGCTGCCATCTGGCGCTTCTTCCGCACTTGGCTCCTGGCGATGCTGGCAAACTTCCTGGCAACGTTGGCTGGGCGGCTGTTGGCCAGGGAGTTGTGGTCAGAGGCTCCTGCCTTAGCTGGGACAATCTCGATGGCGGTGACACATTCGGTCCCAGTCTGCTTGGTGACGATTTTAATCTTGGACCACTTGGAAGACGGGTTTACCCGGGGGTGGGACGGGCTCTGTCCTTGCCCTGCTGGCAAGACTTCTGCTGTGGGCTTGTCTTTTGTGGTTTGGGTCATGCTGACCGTGCTGGACTCGTTGGAGGTCTCCTTCTCCTCCTGATGGCCAGTGGCCTCTGTCTGTGCTGAGGGCTGGTCATCCACTTTCCCATTCCTCACCTCCTGCTTCACCTCTACGGCCCTCTTGGGGGAGTTGTTGTTGTTCTGTTTGATCGGGGGGCCCTTGAAGAAGCTGAGGGACTTGCCTTTCCTCTCTTTCCTGCTTTCAGGCTTGTGCCTCCTCACCCTGCTCCTGCTGGCCAGGGAGATGTGGATGTACAGCACTGTCATGATGACCACAGGCAGGTAGAAAGCAGCGATGGCCGTGCCGAAGGTCACTGCCGGGTTGGAGAGGAACTGGATGTAGCATTCCCTCTCGGGGACTGTCCTCTTGCCCACAATGAACTGCCAGAACAAGATAGCAGGGGCCCAGAGAATGAAGGACAATATCCATGCGGCTGCAATCATTAGCCCCGCCATCTTGGTGGTCCTCCTGGCCGGGTACGTCAGGGGCTTGGTGACACAGAAGTACCGGTCAAAGCTGATGATGAGCAAGTTCATGACAGAGGCATTGCTCACCACATAGTCCAGGGCCAGCCACAGGTCGCACACCACAGCCCCCAGCGGCCAGTAGCCTTTGATGATGTAGACTGTGTAGAGGTTCATGGAGAAGACCCCGATGATGAGGTCCGCACAGGCCAGGCTGAAGAGGAAGTAGTTGTTGACAGTCTGGAGCTGGCGGTTCACCTTGATGGACAGCATCACCAGGATGTTCCCCACCACGGTGACGAGGCTGAGCGAGCCGGTGACCGTGGCGATGAAAACCAGCTCCACTGTTTTGTAGTTGGTGGGAGGCTGGATGGCCACCTCCGAGCGGTTGCCCAGGGTGAAGTTGTCGTAGGTCAGGTTGGCCATCTTCGCCTGCCAGGGCTGAGCAGAGAGGTTGTGCATGGGGTCTGCAAGGGCAGCGGGGACAGAAAGGGAGAATATCATACCCGCCGGCCCGTGCTGGCAGCATTTGCTGCCTCCTCAGTTTCCCAAGCCAGCACTGCTCTCGGATAGTGCTTGAACCTCTCCCTCTGCCATTGCAGCCTTCCCCCAGGAGCTCGTTGAAGGCACTTTTTGTGTCCCCATTTAGCAACGGAGGAGACCCACGGGGCTGGGGGGAGAGGAGCAGGGACAGGGCTGTGGGGGTGCAATGGTCCCTCTCTGCAGGGCCAGGGACCATCTCGCAGGAGGAGCACAGCCCCGGCGTGGCCCGAGGAGACATGCCGAGAGGCTGAGGGGCTGCGGGAGGAAGGGGGCCGCGGAGCCGAGTGGTGATGCACAGCGCTTGCTGCAAGGACAGCATGGCACGGAGCCAGCGCCCTGCCCCAGGGACGAGAACAGGTTTATGGTGTGCCCCAGGCATGTCCCGCTGGCCTCCCCGAAGCACCTCCCACCCCCGCAACAGGGGGATAACCAGAGGCAGGGCACCCCACAAAGCCCCTGCCGCGGCCCACACAGCTCACCTGCGTCTCTGGCAGCAAACAGCTCCTTCGGGAAGATGAAATCTGGGACAGGGAAAACAGCAAGTTACGCTACATCTTCAGCCCCAAGGAGTTCATGCGAGTCCCACAATGTCTTACTGGGGGGCACCAGTCTTTCCAACAGAGGTGGCCTTGACAAAGGGGTGACACTGCTCAGAAGTGGATGCAGAAAACCCAAACAAGGCTGAAACCAGGTAACTTGTCTTGGCCGGGTTCACAGCCCAGCCCTGCCAGGCACATGAGAGGGAAGAAGCCGCACGAGTGCCACCAGCCAGCAATGCTGGGAAATGCTGGCCCCTTCCTCCAGTCCCACATCGCGCTGCAGCTGCAGCTGCACTGGCCGTGGAGACGTACAGGGCGAACCCAGCCATCCCAGCCTGCCACATGGAATTATTTATGAAAGGCAGCAAAAATTATGGATAGAAAGGCTGCCTTCATCCAAACCAAGATGCCTGTGTTTAAACTCCCAAGGTAAGAGGAGAATGGACCCGAAAAAAAAAATCAATGGACCAAAATTGATGTGTTGGGATGAAGAGGAATTTCCTGGAAGGGGAAGGAGAAGCAAAGGCGCCGGGGGAGGTGGGCTGGACAGAGGAGCTTCCGATCAGACCTGCCTCTCCTACGTCACCCGGGCCCCCAAAACTAGCTGGCCCTTCACCAGCCTCATCCTGGGTGCTGAGGGAGCCCCGACCCCACCAGCCCAATGAGAGCAGCCTCCCCAGGACCTCCACCTGGGCTGGGGCTCCTGCTGGGCTGCCCACCCAGCCCACGGGCGCAGCTGCCGGGAGCCCAGTGGGAGCCGGTGCGGCGGGTGGGTGCCCACGCCGGCGCGCGCAGGGGGAGCGCTTGGCGCAGCCTGTCTCTGCAAGCTGCCGTGGGTAACAGCACGGGCTCCAAACGCCTGGGACTCCTGAAGCTGGTTTTGCCAAATGTATAAACACGCCATTAACGCGCTCCTCTCCAAAACGGGGCTGGGCAGGCTTTGGGATCGGTTCGTATTTTTGAAGCCTTTTAAAAGAAATACCCTTGCCTTTTGTTTGTGGTGAGAGTAGGAGATTTCTACCACCAGCAAACAGCCACGGTTTTAATACAACCACTTTTTGAAGAGATGCAGGTGTGAGAAAATGGAAGCATGGCTGCTCAGATCCTAAAGCCGGGGTACCACTAAGGCAGCTTCTGCATTAGCAAGGCTACAGCTGCGATAGCAGCCGGGGTTGTCTTGTACACGCAGGGGAAAGCAAGTGGGTGAGGGACAGAGAAATACCTCTGTACTATTATCCCCTGAGACATAGCCTACGAAGACAAAGTGCTTTGAAAAGAAAGCAACACCCTTTGGTAGATACTACATGCTAAATACTGACGTGGCGAGGAAGCCCGGTGGCGCTGCCCAGCTTTGCACCGAGCTCCAAGCGCAAAAGGGATGCATCAAGGAAGAGGAAAAGCGGTTTCTGCTGCCATCCTTCCTGGGCAGCCAGCCAGGGACGCGAGAAGAGGTGATAAGTGTATAAAACGGCTTAGAAATATACAATTGTGTCAGTTTGGGGGTTGGTTTCAGTACAATTGAAATGAGTTTTAAATTCTTCGCTTTGGTGAGATGGGGAGATTTAGCTGTCATTCTTGTAATAGCTAATCAAACCGATCAGACAAGCTAGCAATCAACCAGACATCTACCCCAGCTCTTCCAGGAAGAATGTGAAAATCTTGAAAAGAAACCTTTCTTTCATCTCTGTTAAAACAAGGGTTTCAGTTTTTCGCTTTAGTTTATGAACCAGCATTCCCTTCTAAGTGCATTTAATTAGTAATCAGCCTTGACTGAGGCTTGTATTCTCAGTTACCTGAAGTAAGAAAAGCCCACCTCGTCCCACTCCACAAAACAGTTTGTACGGGTCACAAGAAATGACGGAGGAAAAGACTGGCGCGGCCCCACTCGCGTGTCTTTGGATGCCACCCAGAGGTCATGCTGGAAACTGGTGTGCTGAGGCAGAGGCAGCCGCGGCCTCAGCGTGAAGGACTTAAACAAACGGGTGTTTTGAAAATGAGCCTTCGCTGAAGGGCAAAACCAAATCAATCTACCATTTGAGGGTGGGAGGGAGAATGAAAACGATTAAAGGTGTGAAGATATGCACAGCACAGACATACAACAACATGTACAAGCTGGAAGATGTGTACACCACTCACCCTCGCCTCAAACACCTTGGCTGTTTTCTGCCATGCCCCGGCCTATCGAGCATGCCTTCTTTTCCCATCTTCTGCTCTCTCCATCCTGCTCTCTCTCTCTATTCTGCCCGGGACACCCCATTTGAGCTCACCAGGACAGCCCAGCGCTGCCTTTGCCTCCTCGAGCAGGACAAGAGGCTCAGAGCTGGGAGCAGGCCAAGGATGCTATGAATTCACCAGGTCTCAGAGCAGCTGACCAAGCCACGCGTCGTGCCTGCACAGGCACTGGGGATAGATCCTGCCGTCTGCCTTTGGGCCGCTTTGCCAGCCCCCCTCGGGGTAAGCTTGCCTTGCTCTGTCCTGGGGGACTCCCCTTTAGCAGCAGCAGCAGCAGCAGCTCCAGCCTGTTGAGGCTGGTTTCCCCTGCTGCCCAGGGGGATGGAGGGCACTGCGCAGGGAGGGCGCGGGTGGGGGCACAGCCCTCGGGCAGCCCCAGCTCTGCCTGCACCCCCAGGATGTGCCCGAGGACAGAGGCAGCATGCAGGACAGCTGTGGTGCCATGATGGGCTCACGGCCATGACTCCAGCTCCACTCTCACGCCAGCCGCATCACTGCCCCCAATGCTGTGAAGCCCCCAGACAACAAGGGACCTCTCCAGACCCTGGGGCCTCCCCACAAAATGCCTCCCCCATCCCCCTCAGAGCCCATGTCTCTCCTTCTGCACCTCCAGGAGCACATTTCTCCTTTCCCTCCCCTCACCCCCCCCCCATCCCACATCACCCTCCCTGTCTCCATCCCCCTCTGCCCCCTGCCTCCATGCCGGCACCACAGCCAGGGAGGAGACGCAGCCTTGGCAAAGCCCAGAGGCCACTTCAGAAGGGCTCCTGGGGCTGATGGCCCTACCTGCGGCAGCAGTTGGCTTTTCTCCCTGCACACGCCGTGCCTTGTCTGCGGCGCTCAGCGGGTGCTCTGCCAGACCTGCTCTCACCAGCCAGCTACAGCAAACTCCATCACTGGCCTCCTCCCTCCCTAGGACTTCTGGCAGTGATTTATGGCTGGTTTTCTCCTTTCCATCGAAGCCATTAGGAGGCTCCAGCTTCTCACTGACAGCATCTTTTGGTCTAAGGGTTTCTGTGGCCCCTGCAGCACTCAGCAAGTGTGTCCTCAAGGCAGGGAAAAGCCTTTCCCTTCCCACTCAGCATCTTGCACATTATGGATGAAGACATGAGGCACAGGCAGCCACAGATCCAAGCAGAGAAGGTTGTAATTTGGGTGGGGTCCACCTTTTTTGGGCACTGCTTGGCACAGCAGGGTCCCCATCGCTGCCTGAGATCATGGGTGCCACCACTGATGGGTGAGGAGACAGCTCCAGAGCAAAGCCAGTCCTGCCCACCCCTTCTCGGTCACAGGGTGGCATCTGAGGGCATGGGGGGGGAAGCTGCTATTTCCTTGCCGCACACCTCGTGTGCAACTCCAGCAAGCCTTCCCAACCTGTCAGCCCCTGCAAAGTGCCTTGCAGCCCATCGCCAGGTAGGAAAGGAGAAAGCCCTGTCATGGACTGCTGATGGTCATCCCGTACCCAAAAAGTCTGCACTGCACAGAGGCAGGTGCTGCGTCGGGTGCAGTTAGTGACCAAGCACTCAACCCGTGTGGGATGGAGGGTCTCGCTCCCTCCTGCCCTCCCCGTCGCTCCCCGCATGGCAAGAGCTGGCCGCCCTCCCCATGGGCGCAGTGAAGGCAGTGGGAAAGGCTGGTGTTTATGCACACCCATATGATGGTGGCACCTCAAGCTGTGGGATGAGCTCCTGGAGCAAGCAGCCCTACGGCCCCAGTGTCCCCTGCCTCTGCTCCCTGTACTGCACAGCCTCCCTGTGCCCCTCCACTGCCAGCTGCCCCCCTCCCTGCTCCATCACTGCCTCCATCCCAGCCCCAGCCCCGTCTTCAGGGCCGGGGGAGCGGGGGCAGAGTCACGGCTGGTCCACGTGTGGCTTGAAGCGAGGTCTCTGGGAACGAGCAGGGCTGCGCACGCACCCAGCACGGCTCGGCAAGCATGGCCAAGCCTCACGCTCACACGCCTGCTGGGGAAGAAGACGTTTGTAGGGGAAGGACAGGAATTAGATAGGAAACCATTACTTTCCCAGAGGCTTCCAAGTGTGAGCTGCTCCCAGAGGAGACAGGCTTTTGCTCTGCACGGGTGCAATCAGCCTTTTGGAGGAACAGCAAAGCTGAAGAGACCCCAAGCCCAGGGGCCTCCTGCCCCGGCATGGATGGGGTGGCTGCCAGCTCCCGGCTGGGTGCACCGTGCTGGGCTCCAGGCACTGGCTGACTCCAGGAGGGAGGGAAGCTGGCCCCCTCCACCGCAGGGACATCCCAGGGGACGGCACACATCACCCTCTGCTCTGGCTGGGCACAGAGGGCTTGGGCCAGAGCACATCAGCCCCAGTGTCACCATGGGAAGGAGCCCGGCCAGCCCTCCCAGCCCTGCTGCCAGCCCCCTGCTTGTCTTGGCCTTCCTAAAAGTGCCAAGAGGGTGAAAATCTTAATGGGATTAGTTCCATCATGTCCAACTGCTGATGTGACGCAGGGCTGGGCAGTTAGTGCAGCCACAACCGGCCTCGGGAGAGGAGGCAGGGACAGGGAGAAAAAAGAGGGGAGGGATAGAAGATGCTGAACAGATACTTGTGTTTACGGCTTGTGTGTGTCTGTGACACAAAGGGAAGGGGTGACACTCCGCAGAGGGGTGACAGTTTGTGGTGCTAATTGCGTTATCTAAGAGCCATTAATTAGTTCCTGAGTCATGGCACCAGTTTACATCTACTGAGGGATTGTTCTGGTTGACAGATTCACACCCCTCAAAGAGTGTGAGAATAGAGCTCCTAGATACCAGGAACAGGCACCTTAGAAATACAATATATGGGGAGAGAATCCAGGAGGGCCTGTGCCTGGCAGGGATACTAGCCTGGGTTTGCACCATCAGAGAGGGCTCTGCCGGGCTGGTGTCAGGCTGCTCCTATGCCTCCGCGTCGGGAGTGACAAAGGCAATAAACCAACCGGGAAAACAGAAAGGAGACGAGGGGCCAGTGGGATTCGCTGCGTTAAGATGGCAGGGCTCCCTCTGCCCTCCCGGCTCCAGCTGGCGGCTGCGCTCGCACCCCTCTGGCATGGCGAGGGTCGGTGGGCCCCTGAAGTCCTTATCCTGCTCCAGAGGAGATCTGAGCCATCGCACCAGAGGAATTGCTCCTTGCCAGTAATATACGGGGTTGATCTGGGCATTTTATTTTTCCTTTGAATAGTTTATTCTTCTTTTTCCTCTGCTATTCAACTGCTTTTGATAAGCCAAAGCAAATTCCTCTGTCCCCACAAGCTGGGAGTCTCTGACGGCTTTTCCTGGAGCCACCAGAGAAGCAGTGAGCTCAGCGGCGCAGGAGCTGCCAGCTTTTGGGGGAGGCAGGGAGGCTGGAGAATCCCCCCCTGTGCTCGGCACATGTTCGTGCATCAGCTCTTGAAAAATTCCTGTGTCTGGGGCCAGAAGGGAGCATTGCAGTCACTTAACCTGACCACCCACACCGAGCAAGCCAGGAGCCATCCTGCCTTCACTGCTGCTTGTAACTAGGTGGTTGTTGCTGGATTTCGAAGCGAAACCGAGGCACCCCATCCAAGGTGGTGTGCACTCAGCCGTGAGAAGCGCTTACAGGCCAGAGCTGTGGCTTACCAGCCACCCACCTAAGTAGCACCCAGCCCAGCACGCTCATCAGCATCCCACAGCTGGCACAGCTGCACCCTCCCACCCGAGCCACCCCCCCCAGGTGCTTGCCTGTATCCCTAATGTGCCCCATATCATACACGGCTCGTAAGGACCCACACACCATCTACCCCAGCATTACCAGGCAAGAAGCAAATTGGCAAGAAAGTAGGTTTAAGTGGTTAAAAGTCACTCCTATATATAACCTTCCAGCACGCTGGCCACTCTGACAATTAATTAACCATCTGTCACACAGTTATTAGGCCCAATAAATAACCTGGTGGAATACTAATAGCGAGCACACCCAGCAAACGCCATGCAAGCCGAAGCCCAGCCTTACCCCACGGCTCCCAGGCACCAGCGGCTCCCCAGCAGCTCCCACGCCTGTGCCGGCTCCAGCGGGTAACATCACGGGGGGGAGAAGGCTCACCACAGGGGCATCCTGCAGTGGGGCCAGGGGTGCCGTTGTCCCCTGCCTCCTGTGCCCTCTGCCTTGCCCCCCCCCAGGGCTGTAGCTCTGGGCTGGCAGCAGAGCTCAGCCCACGCTGGTGAGCAGGGAAGGTGCTCAGCTTTCAGCTGAGCCTGGGCTAGAGCCACACTTCTTCCCTCCCATCTACTGCATTAATGCTCTCTGCCTCAGAGAGATGCTCACGGTCTTTTATATCCCTGGGCTGAAGCTTTAACAGGACCCAGCTGTTTCAAGGCAGCAACAGAAATAGCCCCACAGCAGCTACAGGTCCCGTGGCTGGGAAGGGCTTTGGGCTCAGCCAGCAGAGAGGGGAAGGAGGGTGACAGTGGATTACAGCAACAAGTGGCTGCCTGGATTAGCTGGGCTCTCCCTAGGGAGAGGTTAGCGGCCCACTGGGACCAGACGTCTACTGGAGAGACGGCGCTGGAGGAGGGACTGGGGAGACGAGGGCAAGGAGTTGCAAGACCCCAGATCTAGTTGCTTAGAAGAGCAGCCATCTCTGCCCCAGGGACGAGGACAGGTCTTGCCTGGGGACAGCAAGGGGGGGAGCGGTTGCAGGGAAGCCCTCTCACCCTGTCACTGCCCCGCACAGCCGCCCATGCCGGCCACCCACCCGGGGTGCCAGCCCACCCCAGCTCCCCCCAGGAGCCAGGGCTGGCACTGGGCAAGGGGGGGGCTGATCCCCATGCAGAGAGCTGCAGCACCCTGCGCCTGCCCTCCTTGCCCCCTGGGGTCCCCACGGGCTGTGGGGTGGCAACACAGCTCAGGCAAAGCACCAAGTGCAAGATGCGGGGGGAGGCTGCTTCTGTGAGATTGCACCTCATCCGGGAGGTAAGGGGCTCACCAGGACGGAGGTGCGACAGCCTGCTGGGTGCTGGGCTCTTGTGGAGGGCTCCAGCCAGGACATGCCCTTCAGTGAGACCAGCCGGGAAAGAGCCTCTCTCCTTCCGCACCTACTACCAGGGAGGACTTGGCAGCCCTGGGCAATCCTTCCCTTCCCAATGGTACTAAAGGATTTTGATCAGATGCCTTTCTCCTGAACTCCGCACAGAGGAAAAAGGCTCCAGGAGCACTGCGTGGCTACGGGTGGCAGTGGAGGAGCCCAGGGCAGGCAGGGGGACGGACGGACTCTGTGCAGCAGGGATGCTCTGCCCCAGGCAGAGCAGAGCTGTTAGGAGGGCAAGGAGGGCTGTGTTTCTCTGGAAGCAACTCGTCCTAGAGCCGAGGGTCACAGAGGGGAAAGCACAAAGGTGCTCATCTGAAATTTTAAAAAGCAGGCAATGGGAACCAGAGCCCCTTGCCCCACGGAGCAGGGCAAGGCTCTGCAGGGCTTTGAAAGGACAAATAAGCCGGCTAAGTAATGAGTAAGAGGAAAGAGAGCTGATGCCCTGAGCCAAGGGCAGAAAATTGGGCAAGAGCAAGAGCCCTGCCCGTGGATGTGAATGTGACAGGGGAGAGCCCTAGTCCTGGGGACAGACAGCAGAGGGGAATCTTTGGGGTGCTAATGAAAAAGGAAACTGAAAACATTAGACCCCTACTTGGCTATGAGACATGCCAAAGGGTTTGGTGTTGGAGGTGACACCTGAGCAAGGGGACAGAGTGAAGGACAGGAGTGAAAGCAGAAGGTGGGCAGGGGAGCCCAGGGCACGGGCAGGCAGCACGGGAAGCGTGGGGGCCAGGGGAGGAGAGCAGGTAGGAACCTCTCGTCCCTGGTGACAACAGAGGAGGGGAGGGATGGAGAGGAAGGAGGTGGGAATAGCTTCAGGCTGCCTGGGTGGGATTACACATCTCCCCCACAGAAGAGCCCCAAGAAACTCTTCTGAGAGGGAGAAACCTCACATAGAGACACTGCCTGCAAATCTCTCCCTGTTGCCTTCCCTGGAGGCTTCCACCGGCAGAGTAGGAGCCGTGCTGGGGCCAGAAACCTTCGTGGGCCGCAGCTCTCCCACTTGGGCAGCCCAGCTCCGCCTAGGAGTCACCTCTCTCACCCCAGGATGGTGGTCCCTAGCCTGTTGTGGCCCTACACTAACGCCGCAGGCAGCGCCCCGCAGTGCTGGGCAGGGGCTTTAACCACCTCATTGCCTGCAGCTGCACATGGTGGCAGAAAGTTTCACGAGTCGGGCATCACTTAACGGGCCGTGGTGGGTGATCCGAGCTCTGCAAACAGCCTAGAAACAACCGTGCTAGACTGCTCCTAAGTGCTGCCGAAAGGCAGACCCAAGCTCAGGCAACTCACGCCTGTTGTCAGGCAAGGGCTGATGCCAGTAAGGTTTCATTGCTCTCCACTCCTCTCTGCACAGACGCGTGCACATTTTTGGCTTTAACTGGGACTGCACATGATGTAACTGCCGGCAGAGCAGGGATCCGAACTACCCCAAAGGCGCTAGAGACGGCGAGATGCAGGGTACGCTCCTTCCCATCTCAGTCATGCAAAGATCCCACAAGGATGCCTGTCCCTCCACAGCAGAGCCAGCCCGCCGTGCCGCCCGTGGGGGGGGCCCGGCTAACATCAACATCGGGTGGGTCTGTGAGCAAGGGGTCACCAAAGCAAGGCGCCATGCATGCCTCTAGAGAGCTGCCCCGTGACCTGGAGAGGATGCCAGGGCCCGGGACATCGTGTTTGCAGTGATGTTTTCAGACCTCAGTGTTGCACAACTGGAGATTTGAGTTTCCCACAGACAATCAAATTCTGCTTAAAGAGCCTAAAGATGTTAACCCATTAACTGGCCGACACAAACCACCCCCACCGTGAGCCTTAAACCTGTGGACAACACTTCACCTAGCACCCCTCTCCTCCAGACGCTTCCAGCTGAGGCAGCTGGTGCCAGCCCCGACTGCCCCGTGCCAAGCTGCAAGGTGCTATAAACACATTAGATTCCATAGCAGTTGTGGAAGCAGAGGGGCTGCTTGTCCGGCTGGCTTTCTCGGCTAGGGGAGCGCAGCCAGCCTCAATAGCTCGGTACCACGTTAATAGCTCTGGCGAGCCCGCTGCGTCCAAGGAGCTCCATGGTTTACACTGAGTCCTGCCTTTAAAGGACAAACTTCCCAGCTGCTGCTCTTCCTGTGCCAGCTGACCTAGGATGAAACTCCTCTGTGAGGCTCTTGAAGACAAGCAAACAGCCCCTGTGGTTCCCCACAGCCCTGTGCAGCCCTCTCTGAGTCATGGAAACAGCGCCCAGGGTGGGTGCAGGTCCTCTGCACCAGCACGTCTCAGCCTGCCTAACGCTGGGGCGGGGGGGGACAGGAAGGGAGCAGGGGGACATTGGCATCTCAGTGCACCAAGTGGGGCACGGGATGCACAGGGGCAATGGGAACACAGGGTCACGGTGAGAAAGGAGGGTCAGTGTCGCTCCCACGGCTCCGATTTCCAGGACCTTCAGCAATGGTTTCGGGGCTTGTCAGAGGGAGGAGGCTCTGTGCCTGCAGCCAGCGCATTTGGGGACTTGGACAGGCTGGTGAAGTTAATTTTCTCAGCAAACCTGCATCTTACAAGGTATTAACCGAGCCTTTGTTGGAGCTCCTCCTCTGTGCAGTGCAGCCTCCGGACTGAAAGCATCTCTGGAGGGTCTCAGGAGCAGTGCTGGGGTGAAGGCGTGAGCAGCCGTGCCCGGCACACGAGTGGTCAGGCAGGGGAGCACCTCCAGCAGAGCCTTACTTGCCAACGATCGCTGTGCTGGGGGGCTCAGAGTCTGAGGCCGGGTCAAATGATGGCGTCCTGGCCCAGCAAGACCCACTCATCCGTCCGCAGGGAAGGCGGGGTGGGTGCCAACACACACACAGGCTGGGGACGCCCGGGTGTCTGCCAGGAGGGACAGGGGCTGGTTGTGTGTCTGCTGCTAAAACCCTGCTGGTCAACATCAAGGCGGGGACCTGTGGGTGAGACACCCTGCCCCGTGCTCCTGCACCAGCAGGCAGCTGCCGCACTGCGCCCTCATCAACCAGACACCGGCGTAGCGGGCAAGCCTGCCCGGGGAGCACTCGCCCCAGGTTAATTTGTCCAGGAAATGCCTAACTCCTCCCTGAAATTTCAGCAAATTAATTTGTCTGAATATAGCGCAAGGGCCAACCTCGGTATGTTCAAGGGTCTGGATGCAGTGAGCCTTTCCCGTGCCTAGAGGGTTAAAGGGATGTTATGGTGGGCAGTGCTCTCCCAGGGAAGGTCAAGGCCGGCACACTCCTCCACTCGGCTATGAGTTAGATAACAGCCACCCGTTAACATCCTCACCGCTCGGCCTGCCGGGCCCTGGGCAGAAGAGCACATGAGTCTTCCTAGAAACCGGTGGCTGTTTTCTAACTGGTTGCCCGAATCCCTCAGAAGAGGGACGGCTTTGGCGTGGCTCCAAACGCCGGCTTGAAGAGGCTTCATCACAGCCCAGGTGCTGAGCCCCCCCCAGCAGCACCTGGCATGCTCATGGTGGGTGCTGGTGCTAACGTGGGCTAAGGAGCAGTCAGCAGGAGATGCTGGGAGAGGGATGAGGAAAGGAGAGGCAGTAGATGGGACCGATCTGGTCCAAACTTCCACTTCTTGGCTGTGCCAGGTCCTGCACCCTCGCATCTCCCTAAAACACGTCCTTTAAATACACAGTTTTAGAGCCAGCCCAGAACGGATGCTGAAATGCAAAGCAAACCTCCTGCCTTGGCTTACTGGAGAGCAACAAGGGCATAGCCCCATGTCAGACCAAGCAGACTGGCTCAAGGACACCCCCCGCTTCTCCAGAAGATGCCTATCAAAGCCCCGATGTAGCGTGCAAGGAGAAGGGGTCAGCTTGCACACATGAAACTCTTGCTGCATGTACATGCGTGCGGGAAGAGGAGCTGCGTTTGTGCGGAAAGCAGCAGCCCCTTGCAAACAGCCTCCGTTTCCCTCTCCTCTCGCTGTTGCTCTCCCCGCTGTTTTTGCAGAGCTGCGTCCGCCACCTCAGCTGGGCACTCACCAACCCTCTTCTCCTCTGTGGGTGCTGGCCGGGGCTCGGCAGGGCAGGCAGAGAAGGGCTCCACAGCAAAGGCATGCTAGGGACTGCTCTGCATCAGCTGCTCATCCTGGACTCACTATTTTTATTTCCTGTTTTTGCCTTTTTTTTTTTTCTCCTAGGGAGATGTTTGTCATTTTAATTTAAAACAAAACAAAACAAAACAAAACCAAAAAACAAAAACCACAACAAAAACCCAACCATGACAAAACCTGATATCAATAGGATCCTTGTGGGGACAGTTTCAAGAGAAAAACCATGCTCCTTCTGCAAACTCAGAGTAATTGGATCACAGCATTAATTAATCATTTCAGTTCATTTCTCTTCTATGAAAGAAAACAGACTGACCCGCCGAGATGGATATGCCCCTTGTGTGAATAAACCAACCGCTTTTACCGGTAGCCCTCCTCCTTCTCCCGCCAGCTTCCCGCTGCCCACTCACCGGGTCACTCCCGGGGCCGCTGCCGCTCCGTCCGGCAGACCCGGGAACTTGCTGCCGGCTCTGAGCAAGGGCGCGCTGGCTGAGCTCCCGCAGGAACCGGGGGCTGGCCCTGCACAGGGCCACCACCCCCTCCCATCCCCACCCTGGGGCTCTGCCTGCTGGCCACCAGCCCACCTGAGGGGTGAACCGGGGATGGGTCGCTATTTCTGAGGATCCCTGTACGGGTGAAGTCACGCCCTTGGATGCCCTGCTCTTTGTCGGGGTGCCTCACGGGGGTCTAGTCCAGGCTGGAGAGCAGTAGCGGGTGCTCAGATCAAAGAAGTCAAGGCGTCAGGGAGCAGGAGGTGATGCCCAGCAGTAGTGACAGCAAAAAGCATCTTGCTGTCACCTGTAATTTCAATGGGAGCATTGTCACTGGTGATGTTTCACCGAAAGCCTGGGCTCTAGGACCCTGGCATCTGAGTAATTTGATAGACAGTGCCAGCACCCACAAGCCACCCCACTGGGTGGGTACCAGCAGGATGGGCAGGGGGGCTCATCCTGCAAGTAGTGGCAGGAGAAGCCCAGCTGCCCTCAGAGGTCACTCAAGGCACCTGTGACAAAGCAGGGAGCCTCCAAACGCCCAAGCAGAGCCCACCAGCTTTGCCAGCTGCCAGCAGGGCACAGAGGAACACTAGCTGTTCCTCAGGTGGGGTGGTATCTCCCTAGCCTTGGTCTTTGCAAAGACTAGCTAGAAAATGTGGCCACAGCACAGTCAGAGGGGTTTAAAGCAGGAGAGAAGAGAACCCAGCATTGCTTTGATTAAAAAAAAAAAAAAAAAAAAGACAAGAACTGTTCCCTGATTTGAAGCCAATGTCATTATTTTGGGAGAAAAGAAGGGTGGGGCTGCCTGACTTTTGGCCACGATGGGCCGTGGACAGCACGGGGCAGCTCTGCCATTACCAGTGGGGAGGGCGCAGCAGGGCCAGCAAGGGCTAATGGGCAGATGGGATCCCCACCTTGGGAGGGAGGGGGCAAGATCTGTCCCCCTTGCAATGCCCAGCCCAGCAAAGGGCTCTGTGGGAGGTGGGGGGATGTCTACCTAGTCATGTCCTGGGAGGTGGCCACAAGGGCCAGAGGGGTTTTGTCCAGCATGGGGACAAAGTATCCAAAAGACAGAGGGTCTTGTCCCTGCTGCTCTTGCTGGAATATAAAGGGAAGCAAAGAAAACATGCAGGTAGTTTCCTGCCCAGAAAACAAATCTCTTTCCAAGAGGAGGTACCAGGGGAGCAAACAGCCCGTGTCCCAGGTTCCCCGCTGTGGGGGTGCCTGCCCCTGGGGGTGCAGGCTGCTCATATGCCCGTGGCAGGGTGCCGACAGGGCCAGTTCCTAGGCGACCAGAGGGACCCGAGGTGCCTTGGACCACGGATCCCGGGGAGTGGTGTTGGCTTGGATGGGAGCAGGGAAGGGGGGTGCCAGACCTCGTCCCGGTGCCCCGGCAGGGCTGCAGCCCTGCACGACTCCACATTCCCGGGGTGGTGAACCAATGCAGGGGTCTCGACCCGCGGGGCACCCTCGGGGTTCCTGGAGGGACGCAGGAGTGCGGGAAAGTTGGCAGAGACACACCCCTCCATTCCTGGGGCGACCGGGTGCTACATACCCCGGGGGTGCGCACCCCCCCTCCCCATGCACCTTCAAGCCATGCTGCCCCCCCCCCCCCCCGCAGGGACTCTCCGGGGGGGCCCGCGGGGATGCCCTGCCCCCCCCGCCCCGTGCACACGGAGCCCCCGAGCAGCGACTCACCGGGCAGCCCCCAGGGCGCGCCGCCGCCCGCCGCCGAGCCGTTCTCAGCGGCCATGGTGCAGCGCCGAGCACGCCGCCGCGCCGTCGGGGGCTCGGGCACGCATGGCCCCGGCCGGCTCCCGGCTCCCGGCGGCGCCGCGCGCGGCGGAGGGGCGGGGAGGGGCGGGGGGAGGGGAGGGCCCGGCTCTGCCGGCTCGGCCCGGTCCTCCCCCCCTCCCCCCGCCCCCCTCCCTCCCCCGCTCCCAGATGTGCCGCCCCCAGATGTGCGCCCTCCTCCCCGCCGCAGAGACGCACCGGGGCGGGGGGGGGGGGGGGCACCACGACGTCAGGGAGCCGCGGCCAATCCCCTCGCCGCTGTTCTCCCCCCTCCCCACCCCCAGATGTGGCTCCCCGCCCCCCTCGGGCAGCTGTTGGGGGGGCGATGCCGGGCAGCTGCGGGCCTCCCCGTCGGGCCGGCGGGAGCGCTCCCCTGCAGCACCGCGGACAGCGCCGCCGCCCGCCCCCCGTCGCCGCGTCCCGCCGCCGCCGCCGCGTCCCGCCCGGGCGCAGCCGGAGCGCGGCGGGCGGGCGCGGCCGGGAGCCCCTGCTGCCCCCCCGCACCCCCCGGCCCCGCCCGGAGACCGGCGGGGGGTAGGCCCCGCTCCGCTGCAGCCGGCAGCGCCGGGGCCTCAACGCGGGAGAGAGAGCGGGGCGCCGGGAGAGGCGGAGCGGGGTCCGGCACAGCTCGGGCAAAGGGAGTCCTCGTTGCGCTCCCCGGCCCCCGAAGTACGGTTAAATTCCGGTCCTGGTGCGCACATCTGCAAATCGAAAGGCACGATGAACTCTCTGCCGGGTTGTCACTAACACTCAGTGTTGGGTTTTCCCCCAGGAACAAAAACATCAACAGGCAGTTTCACAACGGGTTGACTGCCCCACAGGTTCTGCTTTCTCCGTTCGTTGTAGTTATGAGAAAGTGTCAAGCAAGAAGAAACAAGTGGAAAAAAAAAAAAATCTGTCTTCCCTCTACACCTTTCCCCTTCTCTCTGCTTATACCTAGACCAACTCTCTCACCCACCCTCTGCCTCTCACTTGTACCGTCTCACAGATACACATGGGTATCATTTCCCCATCTGCTCGGCTCTCACACATACATACATAAATACGCATAAACAAATAAACGCCCCACTTTCTCCCTCGTTTGAGCGATTACAGTCTGAGACAAGTTCCCACCATCCACTCCTTCACCTCCTCGCCCTCCTCTCTTACATCTCTTGCTCTGGGAGGTAGCACTTAACTGAAGGCCGGTGTTTGATGTCAATGTCTCATCTAAAATGTTAGCCAGATGTGCCCAGTTCACAGATTGGACCCCTCTCTTCCCCAGATCCTGCAATCTGGTATCTTCTCCCTGGAGATGAAGACATTTCTGAATCCCAGCAGAGAGAACATTGTAAGATAATTCGGACAATTTTCTCTGATGACACATCTCCAGCTCCAAGAGCTTCGCTCTGCACCCTGGAACAGTTAAAGCCTCTCAGCACTTGCATCCGCAGCTCGGCTGCTGCCTTTGCACACCGAGAGGCCCCTGCCACAGCAGCGAGGCAGATGCACCGTCTTTATTTTGGTCACCCTAGGCCAGACCCTGGCATTTCTTTAGCGAGTGTTCAGTCAACTGGTATTCATTTTCTTTCCTGTCTTCTTTGAGGAGCAAGAAGACAAAGCTTTGCCAGCGTAAGCTGGTGCAGAGCCACGTGATTGCGCTGAGCGCAGCAAGGCTTCGCTGACTTTTGCCGGCTTAGAATCTGCCCACACCATTTTTGCAGCCACCGACCAAAATCTGTCAAAGACTCCAGCCAGTTAATTGGAGTCTCTTGCCTCGCCCCAGAGCCTTGACCTCAAAGAAGTACCACCCTCTCCTCCTCCTTCTCTCCCCCTAAAAAAATTAATGTGAAAAAACCTTTGCCACGCTCTGGGTGAACTTGTCAGGCTGAGGAAGTATCTGCTTCAAAGACAATTGGATTGCGCTGGAGTTGGGTTATTTGATTGTACTCTTGTTTCAAACTACAACTCCCCATGGATAGACAAAAGACTGTAATGAACAGCGAGAAGGCTTCTTCCAAAGCTGATCAGTCATGGAGATAAAAATGTGTAACCAAATCGAACACAAAACTTTTCAACTTCTAACTCTTAGCCTAGCTTTATTCACTCTCATTAATCAGAAGAAGTAGAGTTTCTGAAAGCCAGACTCCCCATACGTACTCCAATTAAAGACAGCACTTGCTTCTCTTGCCTTGACGTATTCGCACGTTCCCTGCTCATGGGCTGCCAGCGAGTTGCACCAGCCCCTCTTGCTGTCACCAAAGTGACATCACCTTCCTTCGAAAGCCATGTAGGCACTGGCCATGAAAAACAGCAACTCGACTCCAGAATCTGACCCCAGCTCCAACCCTTCCCCTGGCCAGATACATTGTGCCAGGCTGTGGGGTGGGACAGGAGGGACTTGCAGTTGCCCCACGTCAGAAGCCAGAGGCTGACCTGCCTTCACATTCAGCGGCCCAAGCAAAGGAAGGGCCTTCCTTATTCTCTTTTGGGATTAGGACCTGTGACAGCCTGAGTCTCCTGCCATCCTGCTTGACTGGCACAGCTTGGTCTGGCAGGTACGTGGGGAGTAAAAGCCAGCACAAGTGACCTTGTAGGGATCTGGGATACTCCTGGAGCTGGCCATGTTTCATCTAACTGCACCTCTCCCTGTTTTTCATCACTGAATTTCCATCCTCTATTTTTGGATGGCTTCTTTGGGGTTTTTTGTGGTTTGTGTTTTTTCTTTTCTTTTCTTTTTAGCCATGCCCATGAGCTTTGCTGTGCCCGATGTCTAATCAGCGATTTCTCCTCTTCCATTATCGGTTGGCAATGCTCCATCAGGCTCCTCCAGCGCAAAAATTGCCCTCACACCAAAACAACACAACACCTAGAAACAGGCAAAGCCGCTCCTCTCCCCCCCGCTCCTGAGGTGGGAGATGCAGGGGCCAGTGGCAAGCGGCCACCATGATGCCCCGTATTGGCTTGTTACAGCTCCCATCCCCGACGGCCCTGAGGCAGAGGAGCGGTTACGCCACTGAGCGGGCGCTCAGGACATGGGTGCGTTTGAAGGGCAGGGAAGGCGGTTACGGGTCATTTACTCTGGCTTCCCTCACAGGCCTGGGAACATCCACCCACTCCCCTGGGAGATTCCCAGTAACTCACAGGTAGAGCATGGAGTGGGCAGCAGCCCCGGCAGCAGCCAGCACCAGCTCCCGATACACAACTTAATGCCAGCCCGTGGCTGCTGGGGGACGGGGGGGATGCGCCCCTGGTCCTGCAGCCCCACGCTCATGGCTAGGGTTCTGCAGGTGAAGAAGCCGTTATCACCCGTCCCTGCAGCACACGGGGCTGCTGAGCACGTGCCTGTTCAGACACACACCTCTGGCACCGGGTGCTGCCGGGGACAGACCGCTCGCCACCAGCTCTGTCCAGGCTTCCCCCTCCCTCCGCGCACCCTCCCCCAGCCTGGCAGCTCCCACTGGTCTCCAGCGAAAATGCCCCGGCCCCAGCTTGTCCTCCCATCCCACTCATAGATACCCTCATGCATATGCTCGCATGTTCCCTCTCCTTTCTTTCTGTCCCTCTCCAAGGCACTCAGGTTTTCTTTCTGCCTCTCACACGCCCTTTCACCCTCCGCTTCCCTCCCTCCGGCACCAGATCCCTTTGCCCTCAGGCGGATCCAGATTGCCTCTCCCAGCACAGCGCAGGCAGCCAGCCCCCCTCCCTCCGACAGACGTACTCCCACAAACCCGCTGAACCCATCCACACGGCTTTAATATTCATAAAAGTCAACCCTAGTCTAAAGAAAATGTGGTTGATGATGAAAGTATTTACATTGCAAATCACTTTTAATAACCCTCCGGTAGTCAGCCTGGTGATAAATGCTAATCCGTCTATCAGCCCAACAACAAAATAAACCCAACTCAGAAGGGGAGAGGCAGAGAAAGAAAAAACAGCCAGTGACAGTGAGAAAGGCTCAGCCCTCCTGAGCATCACCTCGCCAAGGGAGATGGGCGTGAAGGCTTCGCTCAGCAGTCAGTGAGAGCATTAAAGCATCGACACAGGGAGCGGGAGCAGCCGCTCTGCCTGCTCTTGGCCGAGCAAGGAGACACCCCGGGGAACCCCGGAGGGATCGCTGGGGCGGAGGGCGAGCCCCCAGGCACGCAGCCCCTGCGCTCGCTGCCGCAGAGCTGGCGTTGCCTGGCAGGAGGCGGCTGTCTAAATGCCAAGGCAGTAACTCAGTCTCCCTGCCCACACCCAGGGTTGCAGACAACAGGGTGATGCCACCCACGGGTGAGCTCTTGCCCTCCATGGGCTGGTGGGTGAGACACAGCCCATGGGGGACGTGGGTCGTGCCCCCGGGCCAGCGTCATCCCCGTGGGAGACAGGAGAGGGGACGGCACCTTGCGGTCACCTGCCTCTCTCCTAATAGTTTGCCTAAGGGCACAGGATGGCACATTTGTGAAGGGGTTTAGGACAGTTTAAAGGCTCTGAAATAAACATCACTCCCAGGCCGCGTTTGCTTGGAGCCTCCCACGGCTGCTCTCCCAGTTGAGGAGACGCAGGGTGGTGTGAGCACAAGTCCTCCTCTTCCCCATCAAACACCATCCCCAGGGAAACAGCCTTCCCCCCTCATCCCAGCTGTCCCCAGGGCAGCAGCAGGCACGTATCGCCCCGTGAGCGCCCCGGACGTGAGCTCTGTGGGAGGGCAGTCACCCATGGATGCAGGGTGAGCCAGGACCCAAAACATGCTGGGACAAAACTGCGCTGCAGGGAGCAAGTGATGCTGCAGGGGAGTAGGGCAGGAGGACTTGCATGGCCTGAGGAAGAGCAGGGCTGCCGCAGCCTTCCCGAGAGAGGAGGCGACCGAAGGCACCCGGCCGTGCTCCACTCCCTCGGCCAGGCCCCCAGGAGTCATCCGCGGCCACATCTTCTCATGCTTCACAGCATGCCTGTACCAGAGACGGAGGAACAAAAATACTGACGCTGAAGCCGCATTAGACACATCACTTAGTGCTCAGCTGTTTCCCAGCCTCCCGGGCTGCGGGGAGAGACAGGGTAATGAAAGACTCTTTCATTATTTGGAAAATGTCATTTTAGGCCCCAGTGAAGGATGCCAGAGCCACAGCCCCAGGGAGCGGGTGACTATGTTTAGCCATGCAGCAGGTGTGGCCCCGGCGGCCAGGGTGACGGTGGCACCAGTGACCCCCACTCACCCTGGGGGTACGGCCGGGAAAGTGGGGTTCGGCTGCCCTGGCCCATGCAGGGAAACCAGGCGAGCGTGAAGAAGATTTTTGTGACTAATGTAGAAAGTCGTCCTCCGACATCTGGCTAGTGCACACCAGTGCAATTCACACCAGCCCGCGAGCATCCTTGAAATGCCAGGGGACCACCAGACACCCGTGCTCGCGGCTTGACCGTGCGTATCAGTGCCTTAACTCATGTGAGGGGGCATGGCAGGCGGAACGTTTGACTTTGTCTCGCCTGATGTTAGCCCTCGGAAAGTTGGTTGTCGGGCATTGCCAATTGCTCAAGCCCATCAAAAGCAGGAGGGCAGCCGCAGCCTGTGCCCGCTGCGGCTTTCAGGGAGGCGCAGGGAGCAGGCACCTGTGGAGAGAATTAAACACAACAGCCTGCCGCCCAGCCTGGTGTGCTGCAACCCCTCCAGTCAATAATCATCTGCTTTTTGTGTTTTAAAAGATTGCTGCTGCTGCTATTTTAAGGTTGCGCTCAATTTTGTCACATTTGCCATATAAGCACGACTTCAAATATTTCAATATAATTGTTTTGTTGCAGTCCCCATTCTTGCAATTCTTATTTGCTTTCTGGGTAATGGAAGGGGGAAAGTGGTTCTGAATCACTTCTTTTATACCTATTATCCAAAAAAAAAGGAAAAAAAAGAAACAGTGGAAATGTAGGCTTGAGCTGTTCCCCTGCCATTTCCCACACTGCCGCAGAAGACGGCACATCTCCCCCGTGATCGCTGTGCCCGTGGGCCAGGTCTGGCCTGCGGAGCCATCCCGTGCTTGGTGAAACATCGGGCCTGCCTGTGGCTGCCTGCTGCTGGCAGCCGGCCGCTGCGCTCCCCGGGCCCTCTCCAGGCACCGTCCCACCCGGCTTCCTGCCTGACCATCAGGGAAAAAGCAAACAGGGGCTCAAGCCCCTTTAACAGATGAGTCTAATTCGTTAATTTTCTAATTCGCTACATCACTAATTCATGAATTCACTAACCGATGAATTCGCTAACCCGCGTGCTTATGCTCACAGCAGTTCCGTCGGCGGCGGTGGGGGCTCAGCCTTCCTCCCGCCACGGTGCGGGGTGCCAGCGTTCCACCGGGCAGCACGAGAGCCCGGCTGCTGCTGCCTCCCCTCCGGGGGCTTTTGGGGTACCTGACATGCTGACACCTTCCAGCTCGGGAGGTCAGTCTATACCATTCCCATAGGCTGGTGGGTTCTGCAGAAGGCGCCAGCGACTGTTGCAGAGCTGCAGGAGACAGCGGCTGGAGGAGACACTGGTCCACTAGCCCCCAGGCTACGGAGGTCAGCGCCTCTAAACCTGGCAAACCTTCACGGAGCCAAACCCACCCTTGCTATGGGCAGCCGCTCGCTGGAGGAGGAACTCATCCCAAGCGAGGAGACAAGCCCCAGCCCCACACAGGCACCGAACCCCCAGCACAGCCGCCTCGTGGCTTGCCAGCTCCCTGTGCTGGGGGCACGGAGGCAAACCCAAGCCCTTCCAGGGGCTGCCTGCAGCCCCCCGGGCTTCTCCTCCCCCCAGGGCAGGGAGCCGGCAGCCCTGCCTGCAGCTCAGTCGCTCTGCCATCAGATTTAATTCACTGAGCAGCTTGGTGGAGCCTGCCTTCTAATACACACGCAGCCTAATAAATATTTGCTTTAATGCACCTGCTCTTTTAAATCTCTATTAAAAAGGTGCATTTCCCCTGGTTTGAGGTAATTGCCGGTGCTGCTGGGGGACAAAGAGCTCTATGTGTGTGTGCCTCATCTCAGGCAGCCCAGCTCAGCCCCCCGTTTGGACAGGATTTGTGCTCCCCACATGCATATTTACCCCACGTAGAGCACCCGTTAATGTTAATGCTACCTACAGTCCCCTTCACGGGGAAGGAAACCAAGAGGAACACAGCGAGTGTGCAAAAACCACAGCAGGTAAAAAAACAGTCAGCAACTGCTGTGCTAATAAGGGATTTAACACAGCCAGAATGAAGCAGGTCCTTTCTTTCCCCAGAAAGATGCTGCTCCTGCCCTGCACCTCCCTGCACCCGGCAGGGATCCAGCCCCTCCGCGGGGCTGCTGCAGGGCAGGGACCCGGCTCCAGTCGCTTGCCTTCATCCCGCAGGCGGTGAGCATGACGGCGGGGAGTCCCCCATCATTCACACCTCCCGCACGTGTGGCTGCCCCTCTCCTCATCCCCACTCCCCAGCCTCTTCCCGCTGAAGTTTACCCCAGGATGAAGCCCTCGTGTCAGGGTCCAGCGCGGGCTGGCAATAGGTACCGAGCTGCCACGCGCTGCGGGGATGAAGGCAGCCCGCTGCCGTCGGGGTCTCCCATTCACCCCCAGGTCTGTACCCCCCACCCAGCCCTAGCACTCGCTGAGGAGACTCCACTGCTCCAAGCCAAGGCAAAAACCTGGCTGAAGTCTTTCGTTATGGTAAGAGGCCATTTCTCAAGGCAGAGCCAGGAACAGAGGAGACTCAAGGCTGCAGGATGCAAGAGCTCTGTTCTCTGCCGGCCAGGCTAATAACCCTGTATTAAATTACAGGCCTGGGTTCAGTTGTGGTTGTTGTGTTGGTTTGTTTTTTTTTTTTATAAGCTGTCTGTTTAGATTTATCAGCGTAATTCCTGATACTGCCTTGTCGGGCATCATTACGATAATCTCACTACTGTGTCTGCCGGGGAATTGGGAGGCGAGCAGGGGGTTGCTGCAGAGCGGGAGGGCAGCAGGGCCAGGGCCGCCTGCAAGCGCTGCTCACCCCGGAGCTGAGGACCCCGGGGAAGGGGGAGGCATGAGGGCACAAGCCCCTGCAAGGGGACTCAAAAGCCAAAAAGTCACTGAAAGAGCCAGCGCAGTCAGGGGAGACAGGGAGGGAGGAGGGAACCGGCATCCAGCCAGGCTGGTCTCCATCCCCCCAACAATTTCACTAGGAGGAAGAGAAACCTCGAGAGAAGGGGAGAGGGCACACAGAAAAATCTGGAGGATCCGGGGAAGTTGGAAATGAGCAACCTCTGTTTTGGCATTGATCCTCACCTCCCCTTAATTCCCAGTAATTGCATCATTTATTTGAATAAGGCTTCTCAGAGCAGAGAGCACAGGAGGAGGAGGAGGGCAGGAGGCTGCCAGCCCAGCTCCATCCATCCGTCCACGCTGCAGCCCCTCTCTCCTCCACGGGCGCTCCCTTGCACATGCACACGTGTGTGCACACACACATGCACACGCAGCCTTCTTCCTCCTCCTCCTCCTCCCCGCAGCCAGGCCATCTCATGCTCTGCCCTGGTGCTGGCCCCACGCCAGCCCCCAGCTGGCAATTCGGCTGGCGAGCAGCAAAGTGCTTCTGCTCAGGAACCCAGCGCCAAGACCCTCACCCGTGGCAGGGGGGATGCCCCCATGCAGCGCTGCAGCTCACCTTCCTGGCAGCCGGAGCAGGGTCCAGCTGAGGAGCCGCCTAGGGTGGGGATGATGGAGGCTTGGGATTTTTGGGGCATGGCGTGGAGCAAAGGTGCCCACCGGAGCCCCTTAACCCCCGTGGAGCATCCCCCTCCCCGCCAGGCAGGGGCTGGGGGAGCCATGGGTGGGAGGCAGGTAATCACATCAGCAAAATAAATAAAAATCCCAGCCCAGGCTGAGGTTTTTACTAATGAAAATGAGCCTGTGATGGGACTTAATTTCCAGCCCCTGGGTGATTAGGCTGGAGGACGGAGCCGCAGCAAGGGACTCAGCCGGGCGGCCGGGCACAGCCGGAGCCCAGCCAGGCGCAGCCGGGGACAGTGAGGGACCACGAGCCCCTTCCATGAGTAGGGGGTGGGCACACGGCCTTGCAACCTGGAGTGTGAGGAGAGGAGCTGCCAACACCTCCAGAGAGCAAGTGCTTCCAGCTGCCTCGCTGGAGACGGGGTGTTAACAGCCACCGTCGCTCGGGTGGGATCTGGCTGAGGTCACCGCAGGGGGGGTGTCTTCAGACCCCAGCTCACAGCTCACAGCACCCCTCTCCCCACGCTCTGGTTGTACCTTTGCCAGCTGCTGCTCCGTGCAGGTACTTGGCCGAGCCACCCTTACTCAGCTCCTCCAGTCCCTTCGTGCACCTGCCCCCGTGGTCGCTGGTGCCCGCGCTGCTCTGCCCCCGGCTCCCGCGGTGTGCCGGCATCCCCCAGGCGCTGCTGTGGGGCGGGATGGCAGGCACGCCCCTAATACAGCGAAAAAACAATTAGGTTCCCCTCTTGCTACTGTAAAGTGGGGAAAATCTATTTTCATAGATTTTCAGAGCTACCTGAGTGAGAGCAACACATTTTGAGGGCAAATTTTCTGTGGAGGGACACTGCGCTCCCATGAGCTGAATTAATTCATACCTAGTTGAGTACCTGACCCTAAATAGGTTTTATCGCTGAAATTAAAAAATACATCATCTCATTGATAGTATTTCAAAAGAGGAAAGTAAGCATCTGTGGTCTTATTTGTTTGAAAGGTAAAACTATTTTATGAAAATTTACTTATTCCACCTGTTCGGGGCCTGAGACCCTGCCTGAAAACCCAGCAGCAGCCCCAGCACAGGGGACAAGACCTCTCCCGCCTCGGCCGTGGGGCAGGAGCACATCACCCTTGTGGGCGATGGTGCGGGAGCACCCTTGCAGCACACAGAGCCTGTCCGGAGAGCACAGAGCAAAGCAAAGCAGCGCTTAACAAAATCCCCCCAAAGAGCTAAAGACACCAGCAGGGAGGAGCAACCCCTTGGGACTGCCAAAGGCCAGCACCAAACTGGCGAGGCTGCCAGCCAGGGACAGGGAAGCTGGCGAGACAGATCCTGTGCTCCTGCAGGGGCTCAAAGGGCTTTTCCAGCTGTTCCCTAAAGGGCAGGACCTGTTGCATCTGCATTCATCCCTACAGTAGTAGCTGTCAACCCCTCGGGGGGACCCAACCAGCACCAGCCCACAGCCTCTATACAAAAGCCCCCCCAGGTCCCTCCTCACCCCCTGGGTGCTGGACCAGCCTCCTTGTGCCAGGCTCCAGAGCACAGTCCTTCCATCCATCACCTCCTGAATGAATTGAGGCAGACATGCCACTGGCCCAGCCAAAGCATTACCGCCAGCCTTGAGCTGGGATGCTTCAAATAGCTGCGCACTGTGTTACAAATTGTGCTTTGATGAGGTCCATTAGGCCATCTGGATGGCCTTAAACAGCCTTGATGAAGATGGAGCAGGAGCTGCTCAAGGCAGGAGGAATCTTGCTGGTTTCAGGGCCGTTTGCTGTCCCTTTAAGCTAATATTTGTGCAGGCTGGCGGGCAGAGGGCCCCATGATGGGCATTGGGGCCAGCAGCATCAGGGTGGGTCCACGCAGAGCAGGTCTGCCCGAGAGCAATGCTTCGGAGGGCCGACACGTCCCCTCCCCATGGTGCGGGCAGGACGCGGGCGCTCGCAGCCTGGCTCAGCTCTCTGCCAGCAGAGCCCGTGAACCACCCTGGCACATCCCTGTGGACGCATCTGAGCCCTGGTGAGCATCATCTCCAGACCGTCTCGCTCCCATCAGCCCCATTAACTGTGCGGGAGGCAGCGCTCCTGGGAAGGAAAGCCCGTGCTCACTGATAAGCATGAAATTCATAACACTCCGGGGCGGGGGGGGAGAGCAGGAGGAGGTTGCTAGGGAAAATCACCTGGTGGGGGGTAAGGGCCAAGGGGCAGGGAAGGCAGCAGGGGACAGGAGCCCGGAGAAGCCCAGGGGGGAGGAGATGCCCCATCCTGCTGAGCCCACAGTGAGGGACTGCAGGGGAGCAAGCTCAAGCCAAGGCAGCACGGAGGCAGGGAGCAGCACGCGGGACCTGGACGGGAATTTCTCTGACTGGTGGTTTACTGGCTGCTGGTGTCCCCAAGCCAGCTCTTTTGTGGCAGCTCAGAGTCCCGGTAGGGTTTTAGCCAAGCTATTCCCCAAGTTTGATTTCCAAAGTAACTTCTAGGCAAGGAGCTCAGCCCCTCTGCAGGATGGGACCCACCAGCACCACCGGTCCCCCTGGGACCTCAGCCACCCTGACCTTCGCCTGGCCGCCTGCGGCACTTAGCCCCGTCTCACTGCTGCGACCTACATTCTGCCTCCCCAAACATACGGCATTGCACTGAGCTGCATTAAACCCACAGAGTGCTGTATAGGGCTAATTTCTGATCAGGCTGTCAGGAAGTATTATGTCAAATACCTTACAGGAGCCTAAGCATATTATGCCGACACAGCTACCTTTGTCAACCAAATCTGAGGTCTCATCAAAAAAATAATGCCGGGTTTAGCCATCCTCAGCGCCTCCAGAGCAAACTCATCTCCGGGGCTTCTCCTGGGTCACTGCACCCCCAGCGCCGCCGATCACTCAGACGGGGGCTGCAGCTCCGTGGGGAGCAGCCCGAGCCTCCCCACCAAGAGCCGGTGTCACTGCAGAGGAGCTCACGTGACTTTGAAATAAAGGATCCCCGGAGCAAGATCCTTACTCCCATCCTGTGAGTGGCCATGGAAGATGGAGCAGGGTGGGAAAGGCTGGGTGCAGGGCAGCGCCTTGCGCTGGGTTACTGCTGCCTTTGCATGCTCAGCCCTTCTCCTCCTCCTCCTCCTTGCAGACTGCGCTTCATGGCCCAGGCGCTCCCTGTGCATTGCAAAACCACCTTGTCCTTCCCAGCGCCACTTGTCATTGCCAGTCACACTGGGTCCCGGAGCCCAAAAGCCGCTGTTTCGTGGCTGTGCTCGGCCCCTCCTGAGCAATGGAACAGGACCAGCCTCAATTCCTCCCTAAATAATTGTTTTAATTAGCGTTTGCTTTGATGTAGGTGATTAGCAGGGGGCTGCTGGCAAGGCTTCCTTGGGAACTTCTGCAGCGGGCAGACAGATAAGTGCAGCCCTCCGTATTGCCATAGCACTTAAACACTTTAACATCAGCCTCCCCAGTCGCTGCCAGTCAGCCTTCACCAGCCCCTTTCAGCCTTTTCTAATTCTGCCTGTAGCCAAAGCGGGATGGAGCTTGCAGCACCTGCCCAGGCACGGAGCACGGGCAGGGGACCCCACGGGTAGATGCCCACCTCGGTGGGGGTACGGCCCTGCCTGGCAGCAGTGAGCAAATGCAGGAGTAGTGACCCCCGGGGAAAGGGCAGAGCCACGGCTGCATCGCTCTGGGCAGGTTTGACAAGGACCCCAGGGAAGGAGCGAAGCCGGGTTTGGATACCAGCCAGCCAAGCGTGACAGAGCCCAGCAAAGGGCTCTGGCTTTCAGCAGTGCCTGGTCAGCAGCCAGAAACCACCACCCTAATAACGGGAACTTGCTCATCCCCCCTCGAAAGCCTGCCGCGAAAACAAATAATCTGTGAATTAAAGTTTCCCTGCGATGGGGTGGCAGTGTCCCGCGTTGCACCGAAGGAGGGACTGGAGCCCATCTGCCATCAGAGCCAGCCCCTGATCCTATCAGGATATTACTGTATTATTGAACTGGGGATTGAGAGACGGGCTTTAATAGCTACGATGGTATCAGGGGTTCAGCATTAAACTCCAGGAAGGGCTACGGCTTCGTGTGCTTTCCCTGCTCTGAGGCAGCAAATGCATTCCACAAAATTCTTGAGGATAAAAATATTTTCATCTCGGCACCAAATTAATCCAGGTTCATACACAAAAGCTGTCAGTGCGGGGCATAAGCCCATGTTTGCCGAGCAGCAGCCTTTCAAACAGCCCTGGAGGGCACCCTTGCCCTTGGGCACCTGTACCTTGGTTCACAGACACAGGTTCATGGGAGAGTCTGAGCAGCACAGGGGGTCTCTCCACCTGGAAATCACTCCAGCAGCTGCCAGCCCAGAGCAGCCCCCAAGCCCACAGCTGCATGGATGCATGGGAAGGGGGCAGCCCCGCACCCCAGCTCAGCTCCCCTGTGCTCCAGGCAGGGGCAGTTCTGGGAGGGCAGGGGCAGGACAGCAGCTGCCATCCTGCAGCAGGTCTCCAACTCCAGGCAACCTGACCTGGCCTCAAAGAAAAAGAACACACCAACGTAAGGTAGGGCTCAGCACGGACACTTCACGTGTGTTGGTAAGGGATGCTGGAGCTCATTTAACACACAGCAATGAGCACTGGAGAGCACAAGCCCCATGGCCACGCTTGTGCCAGGCCCCATCGCACATTAGGAACTGTCAGCCGAACCCCTATCTCTCCCTTTACCCTCTTCTCCATTTCCCCCATTTACTCACAACAGAGCATCTCCAGAGTCCCACCATAACCTGTCCTGGTCTCCTGTTTTCTCCCAGATGTTCGAGACTTCCCTCTCCCCAGCAGCTGCAAGGAGCAGCGCAGACACAAGGATGGCATTTGCCGTGTGTGCCAAGCAATGCTCCAAGTGACAGGCACCTAACCTGGAGCTCTGCTGGTCTGCCATTTGCGTGGCACAGAGAAAGGGTTTGGGGAAAGACGTAGCAGTGGTGTACCCATGGCACCCACATGGGTGGGAATATTGGCCTGGACATGTAGTAAGCCTAAGAAATAGAAAAGACCAAGTCTAAATTACCATGACATCTCATGGTTTTGTACAGCTTGCGCAGTGTCTGCTATTTACCCCAGCCTCTGTAAAGCTGGAGTTAGGAACTCAGAGGGTAAAGCTGGAGGGCCAAGGAGCCTCGGGTGTTTCCTGAGCTTGGAAAGAGCAGGGACTCCAAAGTCCAACTCCACCAGCCAAGCTGGAGCAGGGCTGGATGCAAGGATGGAAAGAGAAACCTCAGTGGCTGCCAAAAACCATGTGCCAGCCCGTAGCTCACCGTCCTGCCAGCCACAGCTGCAGCTCTCCACACAAGCAGTGGTCCAGTTTCAGCAACAGGTCCTCCTGGAGAGCTCGGTGTCTGGCTGCCTCTTCCAGCAGCGGCATTTGTTCCCTGCTGGACTCGCATTTCCCATTGCTCACTCCTCCCTTCTCCCACTGAGTTGTCTGAGTCCTGCCCGTGCAGCGCTTGAGCCCCCCAGTCCCTCCCACATAGCAGCACCGAGCTGGCCCAAATTGGCGGGCAAGACCCTGGCACGGAGGGTGGATGCTTGGAGGCTGAGCAACAGCATGTTGATTTTTGGATGGGAGGCAGAGGGGAAGCCTCACGGTGCCCTCTTCGGGATGCCAGCTCCTGGCTGGGAGGGAGCTGATGCCCGGGGCTGGCGTTCCAGGGAGGACCAGCTTGATCCTCACCAGCTCCTACCGGTGCTGCACGCCAGCAACAACTGCTTGAAAGGCAAAACAAACAGGAGCTGAGGGAGCTAACCAAGAACAGATGAGAGGCACTTCTGTTCGAGACGCTGTGGGGAAACAAATCCCCGTGCTCACCAGAGTGCACCGAGCACGCTGTAACGAGCCTCCCGCCTATTACCGCGGCGGGAGCCACGCAGCAGCAGCAGGGCAGGGAAGAGAGAGGCCTCTGCTCCCGGGGGCGAGGAGAAAGGGGCACCGACATTAATTGGCTGGCAGAGGGTGGCAGCTGGCAATGAAAGTCTGCCATCCCCCCCCGACCCCTCTTGTGCCGAGGGCCCCCTCCATGCAGAGGCAGCAGCGGCATGACATTGACGTGCTGCACACTGAGATCCCAATTAGAGGTGGATGGCTCACATGCCGCACGCTTTAATTAATTTGCCTTTTCCTGTTGGAGAACAGCTTCTCTGACAGATTGGGACTGAGCAGAGAGGGCAGCTGCTCCCTGGCCAACAGCCCGAGCGGTGGGCAGAGGGGCCGGCTATGGGGCTCTGCTTTGGCACCAGTGATGCCAGGGGAGAGATGCTCCCCGTGCACCCAGCTGGGAACTGGTCCATAGCCTCTCCATCCCGCCCAGCACAGCTCCTGGCCGTCATGTACAGCTGGGGTCCCAGCACCTCCCAGCTATAGGGTCACTCCACAGACACCCCACACCTGCCACATGTGGGTATGGCGTCGGATTTCCAGGGGGAGTCAAGTGGAAATGCTGGAGATGGAGCCACAGGCCAGCAAAAGTCAGCAGGCAGAAAATACAGCACTTGTAGGGACAACTGGATCTCACGGCTTTGCTGTACCACCTGCCAGGGCTTTGGCAACCCCCCGTGGGATCCCAGGAGTCCCGTCTGGGCACTGCTCACCCGCTGGTTTGGTCCCAGGCCAGAGCATTCACCGGCTGCAGCAGTGCCCGTGCAGGTGAGCGCTGTGAAGGATGCATACAAAAGCCCCTTCCAGCACAGCAGCTCCAACCATTACCTTCTCCCGCTGCCCGAGGCTTCTGGCACCTTCTCTTTTCCCAGCTAACCTAAATAATCTTGTGTCTTCAGCTGTTCCCCTCCTCTTCCAGCTCATTAGGGCTTTTAGAGAACACTGGCTCCTACCGAACCCAACCAACCCATCATTAACCTCTTTCCACGCCAAGAATTGGCTGTTACTTTTGACTCCAATTCCCACCTCAAACAGTTTCCATCTCCAGGAGGACTCTACCCCTCACCCTTGAGGTGACTAAGTTTCTTTAATAGCCTCTTGTGTGGGACTTTTGATAAAGGCTTTTGAAAGCTAAATAAAATTCTCTGCATTTCTCCTTTCCTCAGGATTTTGTTAGCACATTTAAAGGCTCCTGACAGGCTAAGGCTGAGAAAAACTTTTGGTTTTTAAGATTATTTCCTGCTCCTAAGCAGCAAAGCTCTCATTTTGCCTCCTAAATTGGGCCAGCAAGCATGCATGCGTGCCTCCGGCTTGGTTTCCTCAGGCAGCTCTCATTGAATTTCCACCTCGCTCCTGGCAGGGCGTTTGCCTCAGCGCTGCGTTATCACACTGCAGTGAGCAGGTAAGCTGCGAGGTTTGGGGAAGGGGCCCCGTGCTGCTGCTGCTGTGCTTGCCCCAGACATGGGCAATCCCACCACCTCCTGTTCTGCGCAGGGCTCCGTGCCTCCGGTCATCGTGCGGATTCAGGGGTGTTGCTCGAGGTACAGGCCAGGTCAGCTCAGCCCTGCCCAAACCAACCAAGGAAGACTGCTGGGCCAGAACAGGGTAGTCCAAGGCAGAGGGAGAGTTTTGTTCCACAAGAAGCATGGAAGGCGTAAGAAATAAATTGCATTGGCGGGGGGGGAAGTGAGCCCATGGCGTAAGTGTGCTCACTTTTCCCTCCTGTAGCGCCTCTTCCCACCCACCCACCCACCTCCCTCCATCAGGTCTCAGGCAGGGACAGAAACTGAGCTTGGCAGATTCTAGGTCTGAAACTCAAAAGCAGCATTGCGCTCTTTACGTACAAGCCCAGCACCACTGAGAGCACCTGCTTAGTTGTGTGGCCACAGCTGGTCATCTACAAAGCACGTCCAAGGCAGCATCTGAAGATTAAGCCCACCCACACCCACCCTGCTCGCTGGTCCTGCTTAAAGCCTGTATGAACACAGGAGTCAGGCTGCAGCTGTTACCAGCCTTTGGCCCAGAGCTACAAAGCAGGTTAGGAGAAACATCAAAGCTGCCTGCTCTGATCAGGCCTCCATCCTTACCTCATCTGGAAGTTTCCCCTACAAGCCTTGAATGAAAAGCTGCTTTGGAGCTTCAGAGATGTGCCGAGTCGATGTCAAAGACAGCAGCTGTGGTTTGCTCCTGCTCCCGCTGGAGCTCACTGCCTGCTCTGCCATCGTCTCAATGGGGGCAGGTTTGGACTAAGGGGAAGTCCTCAGCAGAGCAGGCTTCAGGACTCTGCACAGCAGCCAGGCCAGAGTGCCCAGCAATCATGCATGCCAGGTCTTTGAGAATCTGCCAACACTAGAGTGAGACATCCCAGAAGACCTTTCTCCAACTGCGATGGAAATTTTTTCCGTAGGTAGTTTGGCTCTGGCTATGGAAATGGACATCTGTAAATGCTCTGCAACACATCTACCAAGAATGGGCCTCGAGACTCTTCCAGGAATCGTGCAGGGAGAGGGAAGAGGAGATGCCAGGCTGAGCTGAAGCAGAAGCAGTTTTTTTCCAGGCTCTGTTTTTCTTTGTTTTCAAGCAGAGCAGTAAACAGCTCTGCCTAGACCTGCACCGCCCTGTCTGCCCAAGTCTTCAGCTGAGACATAACTCCTCCGGCTCCCAAGTGCCAGCACATCCTCAGGCCACCCCACACTGAGGCAATACAGGGGTGCATGAAACCTTCCTCACCACACAAGGGAATCCCGTTTTTCAGGCTGCTCTCCTGTCAGATCAGGGATGTGGTTGGCTCAGGGCAGGTTTTAGAGCCTCATTAACACTCTGCAATGAGGCCTGGCAGCAGCTGATTTGATTTAAGGTTCATTTCCAGGCTGTGATTTAAGAGAAGATTTGCTTAATGTTCTCTAACAGACTCTTCTGACTGGGAGCTTGAGTGCTGCCTAATGACAGCCTTATTTATTGTAATGTCTTTGCAGGGCAGAGTCTAGAGGAGCGGGGCAGGAGCGCAGCAGCTGCCGGCAGGTGCTCAGACAGCAGGGGAAGCATCCCTCACCGCAGAGAGGTAACATTGGGGCATGCATTCCTTTATCCAGAACAGCCAGATACTGCACCCCTTTTCTGCTTTGAGAGGTCGGCAAGACAGACCACTCTCTGCTTGCCTAAGATAGACAGTGCTGCATCTCTACATACCTTTTAAGTGGAATGGGAGAAACACTCCCCTTTCTCCCTACTGCAGTACTTGAATGATGGGAAATGCAGAAGTGCCTGCTCATCTCCAGATTGGTTAAAAGGCAATTTGCAATCAAGACTCCCAAATGCTCCTCCTTGTTTCCCAGTTTTGGGGTTCCCACTCAAAGGCTGCTTTCCTCCTGGGAAGGGGGTAGTCATCATCTGACATTTTAAGCTACCTTGAGCTTCTGAGCTGGATGTACCTATCCCAAGGTCAAACACAGAGACAACCATCACACAAATGAAGACAGTAGGTCAAGCAAGGGTTTGTCATATTTTAATGACATTGATCTTTGGTGTTTCCCTCGTTAGCACTCACGCTCTCCCCGTCCTTCCTCCACAAGCCTGCTAGGGATGGAGAGTTACAAACGAAAAGGAAAATCACATTTGAGACTAAAAACAAAACATCAGAGCCTTGATTTCTCCACTAGAAACTACATGTACAAGGTCAAGATTTCACATGCAACACCTTACATCACAGACCCATACCTCACACCCTGGCCTGGAGCTGAAAGACATTTCCTGCCCCCTGCCAAGGAGGTGCAGCTCAGTCCTGGCACCATGAAACCACTGGGATGGCTCATTCACGTTAATATTGGCACAGCTTAGAACATCCTTGTGTGAACTGCATCCTGACTGGAGAGCGGTAGCCCCTATCCCTCTACCCATCTATACAGTAGCTCTGCTTAGGTTCCTGCCAAGTACTAAACTAACTCTCTGAAAAGGAAAGATCCCCACCTGTGAGCAGATCCTGAGCCATGCAGGTTTTGGCAAAGCCCAGCTCTTCCCAGAAAAGACCACAGCGCAGGCAGGATGGGTCCCAGAACACCACACTCTGAGGGGGGAGCAGTGCTCTGCCACGGAGCAGGACTGTGGCCTGGAAGACTCCTCCACTCCAGCAACAGAGCTGGAGCATCACGCCCAGGTTTGCCTGTAGGACTGCCTGTCCCCAGAAGGATGCTGCAGGCCCCCTTCCCTTTCTTCACTCTACTGATTAGCCTCTGGGCATAAAAGGCCAGGAAAGAGGGAAGGAAAGCAGCTTTACAAAGGGTGACACTGACCGAATTGCAGGGCTAGGGCTGAGCTCAGGGGATCCCACGGGGCTTCAAAATCTGTATGATGTGCAGCCAGTATGGTTCATATTCCTGTTAACTCTTCAGCAGCGGGAATGTTGGAAGTTAAGTACGCTTTCTTCCCCGTGGCTTCCCTTGCAGTTCTTATCCCTTCCCACTCACCCAGGACAGAGAAGCCCCCTGAACCACCAGCATCCTGTCAGAGCCACACGTCCCTACTCTTCCAGCTCCTGGCCAGCTGTGAGGTACAGGTCTCTGCTGAGCAGTACAAGGGTAGCACCAACACACAACTCAATCTCTACCTGTTCCGCGACTCCCCACTGGTGCTGTCATTACTATAGAAGTTGGTACTGTCAGGAAGATGGTTATTATTAGTTAGGTCACTGTATTCAATTGGTCCCTCAGTGTCCATGGAGGACTGGGCCTGCTCTGGCAGGTCCAGATCACCAGAACTTTGTCCTTCACTCCCGCTAGGGGCTGTCCGCGGGCTCAAGCCGTGCTCTGACAGCTGCATAGACTCTGAAAGGATCCGTCCCTCCAGCTCAGCTGCCAGCTGCTGTGAGGTGGACTGCTGTGCTGATGTGCCCTCAACTCCGGTGGACTCTGCACCAGTCTGAGAGCTGCGGTGGATCCGGTGGCTCACAATGATGTTGTTGCCAAAGCCGCCCATGGACGCCATGGTGGTGCTCTGCTCCCGCTGGACCACGGCAGTCATGCCACCTTCTGCCATCAGCCTTTGGATCCTACTCAGGGCATCCTCCCCACTGGCCCCATATTCTGGACCTTCACCTGCAAGAGAAAGCAGAAGCAACTTTGGTGCACAGGCAAACTACAACACACAGAGAACGCTTGCTGGGTTGATGCATCACGCAGTGCGCATGTGCTGGGATAGAAGATGGGGTTTGTTCTAGAGAGAGCCCAACATCTTACTTCCATAACTTTTGGTGAAGTGCCAAACAAAGGCACTGAACTCTGTCAGGAAAATCCCCTCACAGACTTGCATGTCCAAGCCTTGGAGAAGCAGCTCTTATCTAGCCATACAGGTGCAGGAAAAAAGAGGAGCCAAAGAGGCAGTGTGTTTTCTCACAGCTGCAGAGACAATCCAGCCAGTCCCACAGGGGCAGGAAGAAAAACCTCAGTTTGCACTGCGATAAACCAAACATTTCACCACGGTGTTAGAGAGTCCTGTGGCCCTTCCTACTTCACCTGTTCGAGAACACCTCAGGCAGATGACATGATGGCAATCTCCCCAGTATCAGGGAGGATGCAGGCAGCTGGCCAAGAGCAGACAGCAGCTACAGAACATGATCTGTGCTTCCACATCACCTATGATCAAGGAAGGATCAAGTGTGTAGGCTCCTGTTCCCCTTGACTGATATCTTTTGAGGAATGGAAAAAACATCTCTTAAGATCTAGAGTCTTTGTCTATCTCCGAGACTTCCCTTCGTAGTCAGGCTGTACTGAGCTCTGAGGGAACCATCGCCAGATGCTTTGGTTGCTGAAGATTACTTTTGAAAAACAAAATCTCACAGAAAAATAGTCCACGTAGGAGATTAAATCCCCATGGCAGGGAAGTCCAGCCCAGTTCTGTTTCCCAGCATCCTCCTTTTGCTACAAACCCTACCCAGACCATTTGGGGAAAACAATCTGTAATCATAAACTTCTAGAATCATCCCACAGTGGGATCCTGATGATTCTTATTAAAGAGATAAATCTCACTCCCAGCTCCATGAAGCTATTGCAGTGCTGATTAGAGGAGAGAAGAAAGCCATGAGCTCTCCTGGCACCAAGGAAATGAACACAAACGTCAACAAGGCTAGATGTAGGCAGGAGTTAAAACACAATAAAAAACAAAATGCCACTGACTAGGAAGACAAAACCACTTGGGGCTGTGGGGTGGGGATCATGTATCCAACATAGGAGCTGGGGTATTCAGCACCGTCTACACCATGTCACTGCAGAAGTTATTTTTTAAAAAAGCAAGATAATTAAAGCTGTTAACATGTTATGCAGTCAGTCAATGATAGCTTATTCCCTTTCCTCAGGGGCTCAGTGGTACTTGCATCAAACACCACCAGCTTCCTCCACCACAGGGTACGGCTAATTTCATCTTCAAGCATGTCTGCTGACATACTGCCCTGCTGTAGAAATACTATGGACGTTAAGGGCAAATTTAATTCTCACAAGTAGAATAAGTCCCTTTCTGCTAGGAATGGAGTAAGTCTGCTATATCCACTATACCTACAGCAACTACATAACTCCTTGGTTACAGCACCAGTGAGACCACAGAGACACCAGTAACCACATGAGAATGTGGAGCAGAGACTAGAGGAGTGAGCAGGAATACCCTCTGGGCAGAGCGTGACCCACGACTCTAGCAGAGAAATCCTGTTCAAGATGCAGCTGATGTGTGAACTAGGACGTGGTTGATGCATGAGCTAGGAATCTGGCTGACCAGCACAAAGACTGAGAACAGACAGAGGCAGCTATTAGACTGGTAACTTCAGTGTGAAAAACACACATGCCAGGGGATATTGAAGCATTAATCACAAGCAGAAGTAAGTGGAAGGTTTGAGAAGCATGGTTTTGGATTCAGTCATCGCTTCCTTCTGAGGGCATAGTTGTAAGCACTTCGTTACCAACCATCTGGCCAGGCCAGAGAGGAAGCTTGAGAAAGCCAGATGTGCAACCTGACTTAGAGACATGTCGGCCAGCCCTGTCTACAAGTCCTGAAACAGCAGGTACTGTGCTCTTGACAGATCACTTACTCTAAACTAGCCCAATACAGGAGTATTCGAACAGCAAATCAGCAAGGATCCTCAGCCAACGCTCCTCAGCATTACAAACATGAGCTTCAGCAGAGGAGTCCAAGCAGGCAGCGCACACCACAGCACCCCCTGCTCTTCCCTGCCCCTTAATTACCATGTGCCATGGCTGAATTTCCAGTTGAGGCAGCTGCTTGCTCAGAAAACAGGCAAGGGCTGATGCCACAGCAGAAATCAGCAAGTCATGAGCCTTCAGATTATGAGCACAGAGATACAGCAGCATTGGAAATTCCAGAAAGACAGCCCATCAAGGGCCAGAAGTGAGCCTCACCATTCAAGCAGCCAACAAGCACCTCTGCTTTGGGGGCTGTCCTCTCCTCTCCCCACTCAGGTTTCGACAATGACTTTGGCTGACTGGTTCAGAGCAAAGCTTCCTGCACGATTTGCCTCGAGCTGAGCTACAGCACAGATTCACATACAGCCCATTTCTACTGCCTGGTAACTCCCACACATGTTCTTTCACCAGGCTGCCAATGCAACTACATTAGTACTCAGTGCAAGTGAAATAAGCTAACTTCCATTTGGTGGAGGTTCAGAGTGTGCACACAGGCGCTTAGCCAAAACAACAGCAATGCCATAAACCCCACACCTCAGATTGCTAGAAGTTTCAACTTGCAGCAGTGGCCAAACCCCATTCCCTGCACCACCAGCTGGACAAAACCAGGACAGAGAGAAACTCCATACTCGTGACACTTTTTTTCAGACTCCAGAGGGTTTAGGCATATCCAGAGCATGAACCTGAGCTTGAGGAGGAGTAGGCCAAGTGACAGTACATCTAATTCTCCATACAGATAAGGCAATTACTCTTCTCACATTTTATGCTCAAAACCACATTCTGATCTCCCAGGCTCTGTAAAATCCTTTCTCTTAAGCTCTCATTCTTCTAAGCCTATCTTCTAGGGTCAGAAAAACAGAAAAACCTCACAGAGCACTACAGACAAAATCTAGAAAACTGAGCTAACCAGCTCCAGCTACAGTGTGTGAAGTACCAGTGTAAGCATAACACCTGCCAATTCATCCTCCACCTAGGCTGTCCCTGTATCAGAATCCACCACAGAGCAGGAGGCAATCTTGAGACACAGTCTCCACCTTTTTCTGGACAGGGACACAAGTTCTGTGCCTGACAGGACAGAAAAACATCACCCATGGTTCCCTTCTGCAACACAAGTAAGTATTAGTGTTGTATACACAGTGCTGTATTCTACAAACCTTTTCTACTCTAACTGGTGACCTTTCCAGAGGTCCAAAACCCCACCTATCCCAAACACAGACACAAAACATTACCCTTGAGAGTAATTATCCCAAAGACCAGAGCATTTCTGTCAATCTAGCTGACTGGCTCCAACATTTAACAAAATACTCCCTAGCTAATGCATCTGTCTTTACAAGTCCTCTGCCATGCTACTCCAGCAAGACAAAAGTTTGACACAGAAGACTACAAAGGCGAAACATGTGGCAAACTTTCAATGGAGCTGGGCATAAGGCAGGAGCATTTCCACTCTTAAATGAAGTGGTCTCTGGAGCACTTACGGGGACTACAACTTGTTTATCCTGGGCATGGACGGCACACACCTGATAAAGAGCAAAGCCCACAGAAGCAAGGATGAGATCAGGCTCCTCTGTGGCTGTGTGATATACTGACACGGCTTTTGAATTTTTTTCCTATTTTCAGCTTTCCTTTTTCTAAAACCAGCAGTAGTTAGTAGCCATGCTTGCAAACAAAGCTTCAAAATTACAACTAAGAGTAAGCACTGCAAAGTCTTTGGAGAACATGGAATAATAGCTCTGAGGTGTGAGCTGACCCACTAATTCAGATGCTCAAAGATAAAAATATCAGCATTTTTAAATGAATTCACTCCTTGCCTAAGAATAGGAAGTGAAGGGTCACAGCACAGCATAACCAGCTATGAATAATCACATCTCCCTTAGTGCCAGAAGAAATACTACCAGTTACTTTTCTCCCCAACCAAGCTCAGAAGCATGTTCACACTTCCTTTCTGAGGTAGCTAATCCAAACAGCTCCACAGAACTCAGAAAAGACACAACTGCTTTGACTTGTAACAAATTTCTTAGCAATATTTCTCCTTGGTGATTTGTATAAGTGAAAATTATTTTTGTAAATGAGAGTTTTAAAGTAGCCCCCATAATTTAATCCCAAGAGAGCCAGGTACTTGGAGTAGCTCACACTGTAAAGGCTTGCGCAGTACATGCTCCTAGAACCTGATTCTATTTTTTTAGGTAGTGCTTTTCAGAGGGCTTTAAAGAGAACCCAAAATTTGCAGTTCTATAGGATATGTGACGCACATTTTACAGATGGACGGGCAGATGAAAGGCTAAGGGATCTACCCACGTTTCTACTTGGAGAATGAGAGGCAGATCTGGAAGCTGATCCCTGGTGTCCTAGTTCCCACTTTCGCACTAATTGCACAAAAGTCACATCACATCTGACAACAGCATTGCAAGAACGTGTTGAGCTAATGTAAAACAACCTGTTTCTTTTTAGCATTCATGAGGCTGGGCTGGGGACAGGGTACTCCTGCCCATGCAGCCCCCCGACACACATTCCTAATGTCTCAGATTAAATAAGTTACATCACACGCAGGCACACTGACTCTGCTTATAAGTGCTCCTTAGGCATCCTCAGGCTGCTTTGCTTGTATCGGGAAAGTTTCACTTGCATGTGCTGTCTTTTCATTACTAACAGTTTGAACAGACTGAATCCCACAAACCCAAGCCTTCATTTTACAACCCTCTCAAGGGAAAACCCTCTCAAAAGTATCTGCTGCAACCTCTGAAAGCAGTTGGACAGGATGAAAATTTGTACTGGCTGGTGAGACACACTTCAACCAAATAGGTTAAAAACTGTACAGGGCATGACAGTAGTCAGTATGTTGCTCCCTCTAAGACAGGCAAAGTAGCAACCCATTGTGACAGCAGGTCTTCCAATGGTTACAATTTCCGTAGTTCATAACATGTGCCTACTTGCACAATGAGCATTGAGCTAGCTATCTGAATTTTAAGACCCAAAGACAATGCAGATGATAGGAATTGAGATGACAATTGCCTTTCAGTTATTTCTATCAAGGTTTTTTTTGAGTGTGGGTTATTTTTTTCTTTTTAAAAAAAGCATTACCTGAAAGATGTATTGATATACTGTCGATAGCCAAGGGACAGCATGGGCGCACAATCACACAAGCGTCCTGCAGCTCTGCACAGGTCCCTCTTCCTCAGCCTGCAGCACCTTTTGCACAGCTACAGTCCCTGACAGTTACTGCCACTTGTGCCCTACGCCACAGATCCATCAACCTGAACAAGTGGCAGCCACAGCCTGACCTAGTCTGGACTGGGAATTACAATTTCTAAAGGTTAAAGCTTTGGGCCATTAAATCTCATTAGGGATTTTTGTTCGTTTTTAAGTGACATTTAATTTGCTAGTTGAATACAGATCCTTCCCCTATCATGCCTGTCCATTTGAAAGGGAAAGTGTAGTATAACTCCCAACAGACTGTTTCTAATTAAGAGTGCCTCAAAATTACAACTCCATCACCATTTCCACTTTGTCTGTCAGCTTAAAAGAAAGTAGGAGACAGCTGAAATACTGTTTTAGGCATTTCTTGGTACCTCTCCTACTTTCCTCTCAACTCGAACTTCCTTTGGTTTATGTGTGGCTTGGGAGCAGAGTTCACAAGGCAGCTATCAACTGCTGCGAAACAAAAAGATACAGACATTAGAGGGATTCACTTCTAATAAAGTCATCATATACTCATTCCTCCAAAGGAGGCAGAAAGATAATCAGAACAGCAAAGTCCCCGCAGAGCTTTGCATGAGAAAAGGAAACTATTTATACCCGCACAGAGCTTAATTAGATTTCTGATGCAATTCTGCATACTTTTTTTCTTTTTGTACAGTAAGCACATATCTGCAAGAAATGCCCTGAGACAGACTTCCCCACAACAGCGGAGCTGACAGGACACAGGACAGAAACCCACTCTTGGGGGGAGCACTAGCCTTTCTTTTTCTTTCCTTTTTTTTTTTTTTTTTTTTTGAAACAGTCAAGGGTTTTTTTTTTTTGGTTTTGTTTCATTTTTTTTCTCTCATGACGAGGGGATAACTAAACCCCTTTCCTTTACATTACTCAGAATCACATCTGATTTATCCATTCTGCTGCTGATAATAATGCTAAGCCTTTACGTAGTGATTTACATCTTCAAAGCCCCATACAAAACACTAATTAATCTTCACAGCCCCTGGTGTACTGTACTATGGGAAGATTTATTCCCATTTGGTAGATGATTAATAATTTGCCCTAGGTCACACACCAAGTTAGCGGTAGCACATTTTTTTCCCTTTTTTTTTTTCCACCTTCATGTCCCTGACATCTAGGTCCTGCTATTAGGAAACACTGTTTCAACAGGCAAAGACTTATGGTAGATACAGTGGGCAAATTAACCATCAGAAAAGCAGCACAGCATTTACTCTAGCCTGCCTGAACGTACTGGATGAGCATCACAAGAGTTTATGATGCTGGAAAAACATTAACCTTAATGCCACACGCAGCACAATGGGGCTCAAGTATAACGTGAAGCATGAAGACTCTTGGATGAACTGGACCACTGATGCCGCAAAGTCCGTGGCTGACTGGCTGAGGTGTTGGTAACAGCAGCTGAAAATTTGTCTTTCTGCATCATGATAGGTCCTTGTACTATTCCTCTGTCATGGATTACAGTTGGTTTTTTTGGATCCTACAAACTCCTGATAGTTAATCTCTTGACAGCTCCCTCTTCTGAGCTGCCCTTGAGCCTTTGCACAGGAATTTCCACTGAGAATGCAAGTGCCATAAGAACTGATCAACTACAGGTTAAGACCACTTGGCTCGTCTCCAGCGCATACATCCATATTGGAATAACTCCTCTGTTCTAAAGATCCTTATATAGTAGACAGGAGTGTTGACAGCCCATTTTGCAGGTTAGGCCACTTGCAAGGGGACATTCGATAAGTCAGTGTCCGAGCCAGAAATCACACTCATCTTCTTCCAAGAAAGAAAGGGAGACAAAGAGAAGTCTCTGTCCTAGGCTTGTTATCTACACTCCTTTTCTTCAAAAGCTACACGTTTTGCTCCTTTGTACCCTGCCCAAGGCACTGGTAAAGGACAACCCTTCCCCATCTCATTAATGGTCTAGTTAAAAACCATGATCTAGATCGGAAAATTGGAAGGTTAATTAGAAAGAACAGGATAATGAAAGCTTCAGAGGATTGCAGAACAGCAGCAGAGAGAAGCAGCACTGGAGAATGCCACTGGTTTAACAGAGCAGAGAAAGACTCCCAAGCCTGCAGCATCACCCATCATGGCCTTGATGCAAGAAGGTCCCACACTGTACCCTGTTCTTAGTCTGCATACCACATTCAGCGCAAGAACCAGTCACCACAAGTTCAGCATTTATCCAGACATCCTGCGTTCCAGCCTTATTCACATGCCCTCGACTGTACTAACCTTCCAGAAAGGTTAATCCCAGCTCCGCTGAGATAAGCAGATGGGACACCCCACAGGTCAGGAATTTGCCACTTAACTTTGAACAGAAGAGCCGAGATCAGAGAAACACAAAGCCTTATCACACATGCTGGATGCTGCACAACAGAAACTGTGGCAGAGTCACATGCCAAAAAGCATCTTTCAGAGTGACAGAGCACAAGTAAGCATACAGGCACAAACAGGCATGTCATGGGCTGCTTCCCAAAGCCAAGTCGGTTCATCATGGACCAACACCTTCAAAACTGTCTCCTTGATTTTCTCTGTCTTTCCTATATATACTGCCCAACTCCTTCCTAGTCAAGCCTTCAGAGCTGGATTTAAGCACAATGCTACAGTATAGAGACAAGAAGCCTAGACAAAAATCACCATGCTTTCAAAAGATCAGTGATTTTATCATCATATAGGAATTGCACATCAGCTGCTTCCAGCTCTTTACACGTTGGTAAGTTTTCCTGGACTGGAAAACACTAGAGACATTTTTGAATAGCTGAACTGCACACTCACCACAGCCTCCATCAATCAGACTAAATAGAACACTCATACCTGCTTTGTGAGAAGTGATTTACGGTATTTTATTTTGTATCCAGATGCTGAGCTTGTGAAGCCTGCGCAGGTTTCAGATGCAGAGGTTAAAGGACCAAGCTAAGCTCTAACACAGAAGCAGAAAGGATAATTCTTAGCAGTTTGCAGCCTTACTGATGGCTAGAGTTCAGGAGATTTGTGAGGAGTGATGCCAGTACAGCTGATTCTACAAAGACACAATGATCTCAAGAATAATTCATTTTGCCCTCTAAAAGCATGTGAAAAAGAACTTCTCTATTCATATGGACAGACAGCCACTCCTGATCATCTTGGCCCAGCTACAGGCAAATTAGGCCAGAGAAATCTTTGCTGAAGAGATAAGAGGAGTGTCCAAATGCATTGATAGGACGTGGAATCTATGTGGAAACTCCTCACTTGCCAGGTAAGCTCTGTCAGATAAATCATTGATTGAGCTCCTACCTTCCCCAGTCCCTGAAGAGGCGGATTCCTGCTCCTGTACCTCCCTCTCTGTCTGAGTCTCGGCATTCTGCAGCTGAGGCGCCAAGGTCTGGGTACCCTGCGAAGTCACAGAGGTGGGGGGGTTTCGGGGTTGCAGGCCTATGGCATTCATCAGGCCCATGTCCCTGTCTGTCCTCCATGTGGCTCTGCTGGTTCTGAAAAGAGAGAAAAACAAGTAAGACCAGGAGCATTGGAGGCAATGTGCCCCAGCAAGATTGAAGCATCCACCTGAGCCTCTTCTTGCCTCCACTCCAACCAGGCACCTGCTAGCCACTGGGCAGATGGGGCTGGAGGGAATTGCGACCTGCGCTTATTTACACACACATAGACACCCCTCTCCAGCCTCAGCTGGCTGATCTCTTGAGTTTTAAGCCAAAAGAGTCTTATAGTCCACTCACCCTTCCACAGAAGCAGCGTGTCTGACAGGCACAGACAGATATCCCTGCAGCATCACTAAGCCTGCAGAACAACTCTGTCTTGGGGTGACTGAGTTGAGTAGGCAACACAGTGTGCAGCGCAGGACCATAAACACACACACAACCTCCCTCTGCACATTGGCAGGGTGGTTTTGACTCCCAAGGATGTAGCCTGTATCCTTTCCCTCCTCTGGACCTCCTAGTTTGTCGGCATCACACATGAATGCACTCCAGCAGGCATTTCTGCCCGTTCCAGTCGGACAAGAGAAATTCTCTGTTCTCAAGAGCAAACAACAGGAACCGCCTCAAGGCTCATTAGCTTCTTCTCAGAATTGAACAGTTGAAGTGTACGATGCTACAAGAGCTGAATCTTGACAATGCTTGGATGCTCTTTCCAAAACTGACCTCTGGCTGTAAGTGCTGGGAATGATAAAGAGATTCTAGGAAAGATTGCCTCATTCACAACCTTTTTTCATAAGGTTTTGAAACCTGTCACACTTTTCTTGCTCGCTCTTTGAGCTAGTTCATTCTTGAGCAGTATTTCTGCCTTCACACTGCTCCTAAGCCCATCATGCAAGACTGATACGTGCTGTCAAAAAACGTGAGTAGTGGCAATATCCACTCACATGGCAGAGTAAAGAATCTCTACTGCCTATTTTTCACCCTCAATCAGTCCAAGGCTGTAGGACAGCACAGACATTACCCTGTACACCAGCTCATAACTTCCTTGGGATCCTGGAGCTCACAATTCAGAAACAAGACTGCCATCCTCTTGCTGAGAACAGCTGGCTTAAGGAGAAGTACTCTTCACTGGGACAAGAAGCAAGGGACTGCAGCATCACCCTCGTGTTTAGAATAACTAATGTGTGCATCACCGGACAGACTGGTTGAAGCAGCCAACAGGGCTGTCTAGGGATTTAGCTTTATTTTTAGAGTTTATTGCTGAGAAATAACTGTCCCAATACCAGAAACAAAAGGGATGAAAATCAGTCACCAGCACCACCCAATGGATTTGCACTCATCTCTCTGAAACTCCCCGTTCTTCAGTTATCCTCCAAAGGCCATTTACTTTGCATGGTGTTTTTGATGCATCAAGTCCCGCACGTTCCTCCTGCAGCTTGCTCATGGATGTTACTGAGGCCAGGGATGACACGTGTACTTCACTATCACTAGCAGCACTTTTGGGTACTGAATGTCACTTACTGGAAGCAGGCCAGGTGGCCCAACTAGGCAGTGTCAGAGGTGGAAAAAAATGCGTAATTAAAGCTGCCAGTGCTAAGGGAACAAAGAGGAAGAAATGTCAGATGTAACAAAAGCAGCAGAAAGGGTCAGGTCTCTCTAACCCACACACAGGAGACTCACCCAGGCCGCTCAGTGCTCCTGCTGCTGGAATGCACAGCGAAGACGTTCTCATTCAGCTGGTCCCAGTGGTACTCAACTCCAGAGTTCAAGGCCCTTGAAACACCAAAGAAGGAAAAAAATATTAGCATGATAGGACACTATTCCAGCCAGCACACATTACGTCCTCACAACACGAAGGACAGTGTTGATTCCTGCCCTACAGGAACTGCAGATCTAGTTCAGTTCACATTTTCGTTAAAAGGGCTCATCACCATAAACAGCCTTGCAAACACGGAGCGCTGTATTACCCATATTGCTCTGGAATATTCCATTCATTTCAATTCAGTATTAGCGCTGAGGCACAGCAACAGGAGCAGAGAGATTTTCAGGAAATGAAGACACACAACTGTGTGTATAAAATCAGGTTACCCTAATTCCAAGTGACTTAACAAAAAATTGGAATGGGAAGGCCAATTCTCTCTGTGGTGCCTGCCAGCATTTCCTGCACTAGGTAACGCTAAGTAAAACACTGCTCTTGTTCGGCGTTTAGTTTCTTTGCAAATGGTTCTCATTCTACCTATAAATAAATCTTCATACAACCCTCTCACTGACAGTCACTGTGGAACAAGGGCAGATGTAGAGGATATTTTAATAAGTTTCCACAAAAGAGTTTGTACTGGATGAACTACATGTGTGTCCGAAAAGTCCAAAGCTTGAATTTTACAGCTAATGCTACTAAGTTTAACAGAACAGCCAATGCTCTGGCAACCTTTCACAGTGCATTTCCCAAAAAGATACACAAAGCCAGGGCTGGCTAATCACTTCACAGGAACAGGCAAGGTTAACAATGTAATGCTAATCATCACATCAAGACTACGGGCAATCACAGAAACTGAACCACCATAACCGTAATGCTGTAAATGCGTCTCCCATTACTTCTAAGGCCCAACAGTTCTTAGACTGGAAGAGGATAAGAGCGAATCCAGCTCACTCTGTGCCATACAGAAACGTCAGGGGACAGGCACACACCGTGCGGTCCAAGGCAGTATGGAGATCTCCCACCTAATGCTGTGTCCTACCTCCAAAAGCACTACGGGCTGCATTGCCATGGAAGAGACCTTCTGTACAGCAGTTTGCCATGCCATGCTGAGACACCAGCTCCCTGTGAGCTGGCCTGGGGGTTTCAAAACAGTGCTGTGTACCACCACATGGCTGCTGGACTGTGTATTTGACCCTGATGGTGCTAAGTGGAGACTTAACAGTGCTGTGCAGTGGTCACCACAAGGTGAGTAAAAAAACCAAAAAATACCCCCAATCGCCCCCTCCAACAACAAACCAAAAGGTCCTGTGCAGACAGAAAGGAACTGCATCTGAAGAGCTGGACTCGCATCACACTGCAGGCAGTCTCAGAGCATGAACTAAGGGTAGTCCCACAATCTGAAGGAAGGATTCAGGGCAAGCAGTTGGTCGCTGGTTATGGCTCAGGCACAAACACAGTGTTTTACATATGTAAAAGATGTTGTCCCTGTAATGAGATGCCTCAGCAGAACTGGTAAGAACCCCAGTTTAGAGGATGCTGCAGGTCAGACGTGCTGCAATGGGAGAGCTGAGAGTGCTGGAGGCCTGGGGCTAGGCTGCTGGGGCGACAGGGACCAAGGGTGAAACACGGAGAAAATTAGGTCATCAAAACCATGCACAGAGTCTACAGGACATAATCAGTCATCACTTTTTTTCTCTCTCTCTCTCTCTCTCTTTTTTTTTGGTGCTAAGGTAGCCCTGCACTGCATTATACCCCATGAAAGCAGCTGCCAGGGAGATGATGATTTACAAAGGCTTCAGAGTTTATTGACAGATGGTAACCTGTCACTAAAACTGTGCCAGTCCCTCTGGCTGCTCCATCCCCTGTCTAATATACTGAGACTTAGCCATCACACTTTGCTATCTGCAAAGTAGCACACTCCCTAGGCAAGCGAGACTTTCTGATCTGGTAGGCAAAATTTGCAGAAAACGTCTAGTTTGCTTGGTATCTGCAGCTATTTATCCAATAGAACTAAACTAGCCTATGCTGTTTTCCCCCTCCTTCCACACTTCTTCATGCTTTCCAAAGTACAGGTGTGGTCCCGCAGCCACCTACATGACTAGTATTCCTTGCCAAGGTGCTCCAGGTGCCCTACTTGTTTTTGCCAGCTCCCAGCTCTAGAAACCAGAAGACTGCAAAGCTTTCCCTAGGCCAAAATGTGAGTTGGCAATACTGTGTTTCCTCTCTTCCCCCATACACTGTGTTCTTGTACTGCACAGAAAGCTTAGGTCTTGTGCACACACACACATACACACGTCTTTGAGTCTGATTCATCTCACTTCTACAAAAACATGATGGTACCACACTGACATGCAGTACACCAAGTTAAAAACTCCTGTCCCTACTCCTACCCATTCTGCAGAGGCTCACTACTGTATACTCAGGTTGCTGAACAGGAAAAGTCTGTTCTAACTCCATGCTGTCAATTTGCACCTTTCCCTGGATGGTGAAATCAATAGTCATTCCATTTAATACATGATTTTGCACATTGGGTTTAAATACTGCCATTTATCAACTAAGTTTCACTGCCACGGTTGTATTAGCTACTTATTTACTGCCAGAGAATCAAGGACTTTGCTCTCCATTCCCAGAAGTGGGACCTGTAGCAGCTGGTTCCACTGCTCCTGTTGCTGACTCTGGGAACACTGATGAACAGGTTTAAGTCAAGGTCACTAGACTTGGCCATGATGGGAGTTCAACATCCTCAGCACCACTTTAACCTGGCTTTTTAGTCTGGACTGCACATGTCTCCCTGCAGGGCCAGAAAAGTGGCTCAGAATAAACAGCTGGTACTCCCTACTGCAGCAGCGAGCCTTCCCACAGCTACCCTTCAGCAGATTCTTTCTCCACCAGGGCCAGATAATCAACTTACCCTCTCCCAACTCCACCTTTTGCAAAAGACTTGAAGCAATAAAACCCTCAGCACGATCTTATGGCAGCCTTCTAATACCTAAAGGTACCTACAAGAAAGCTGGAGAGGGACTTTCTACAAGGGCATGTAGTGATAGGACAAAGGGTAATGGCTTTAAACTGACAGATGGTAGATTGAGATGAGATATAAGGAAGAAATTCTTCACCATGAGGGTGGTGAGGCACTGGAACAGGTTGCCCAGCGAAGTTGTGGATGCCTGGAAGTGTTCAAGGGCCAGGCTGAATGGGGTTTTGAGCAACCTGGTCTAGTGGAAGGTGTCCCTGCCCATGGCAGGGGGTTGGAACTAAATGATCTTTAAGGTCCCTTCCAACCCAAACCATTCTATGATTCTATGATCTCTGTTCTCTTTTGCATGCATCTGCATTTCTCTGATCTGCATCTCATCTGCCTCTCCACAGCCCGAAGACCAATATCCAGCTTGCTCCCGATTAGGTCTTTCAGCCTTTGGATGATTGTTTGAGGCTACAGAACAGACGTTTCAGACTGCATCAAGGTACAGTGGAGAAAACAAATGTCCGAACTTAACAAAGGGAAGTGGCTGGGCACTGTCTTTTATACAAAGATTATAACTTCCCTTCTTAATAAGCAAAGATTTCATCAAAGAAATGCTGCTATTGTATGGGTTGTGCCAGTTTTAAGACCATGACTGCATTAGAAACTTGATCACATAATCGCACCTTAAACCAACTTAAGTACACAACAAGATGTGTGTGACAACCACAATTACCTTGGTTTAAATCAGATTTTCAATTAAGCTTAAAGATTTGCACTGGTTTAAGCACACCTATTTACAACAGTGCAATCTCCCTTTTCAGGAAGCCTAAAGGTTTTTTAACTCCCGTTGCAAAATATTGCTTGAATTTTGTAAATTAGCAAGCCTTTCACAGCACGTTTCCCAGGAGACTTGCAAATCAAGGCCTGACTATTCATTTCACAGAAGTAGAGCTTACACTGGAGAAATGAATATTTTTCAGGTAATGTAAGCATTTAACTTTTGCTCCATCAAACTCTAGACATGGAAATGCTGGAAGCACTTCACATTTTCCAAGGCATAAGGTAGAAGTTTTGCATAGTGTGGAGCATGTTGCCACTTGGATGCATCCAATGCAGCAAAGAGGACATTTGTTGCCCAGGGCTTCAGGGTGAAAAATTGCAATTCTCCACACTGCGTCAGTCATGGACAGTGAAGTCCACTTAGTCAAGTTCTTATTTTCTTCCTTTTTATGGCTGTCACCAAGCTCTCTAAGCCCTCCCCAGAAATTTCCATTAGCTTTGTTAAATGCAGAGCTGCTCACAGCCTGGCTTTCCCAGCAGGGATCTGTTCCGAGGTGGACTTTTCCTTCACGCCTGTGTCCAGCTCACGTTATTAATGAGCTTGGAGAGGATGAAGGGCACAGATTTGCATGCTTTGCTGAAAGTCAAATAAGGATTCAGAATGGAGCCTGTTAAGTACCAAGAGCCAGCAACTTAGGCAGCACAGCCTCTCCCTCTGCATGGAGGTATTACCTACACAGCTCAGGTACGTCCCCCTGAAGAAACTAGGGCCAAGCTCTAGGAATTAATGACAAAATCATTCAGACGTGACAAGAAAGCTGAAATATGATTTACTGCATTAGCTTAACCAGTATTTGAAAAGTAAACTGACAAAGCACAGGTCAGCACAAACCGACGTAGACATCTGGGTAACTCCCCAGCTGGCATATCCAAAAGTGGGAGTTGAAGAGGAGGAGGGATTAGGACAAAAGTTCCCCAACTCTACCATAACAATACAGCTCAGCAGCAAGATGGCAAGACAAAAAAATAATTTGCAAGTCGGGTATGCATGTCCAGGAAGGCATAAATAACACTTACTGTCTTTTCACTTAAACCATCCCCAATACTGAAGAAGGTAGCAGCAATGGGCAAATGCACTGCTCTCCTTCTTCAAAATTCTGCCACATGGAAAGGCCCAACAGAAACACATTTGTCTGCTACAGCACTGAATTAAATTTTGATTAAGACGTTGCTGCCTACAATCCCATCTAAGAATATCAGCACAACCCCATTACTAGCATGAAGATTGTGACAAGCCCAACATGGAGAAGACTAGCTGCAAAGTGATACCATGCAGCACGCAGCTAGGTGAATATCTGATTTTCATGCTGCCAAGGTTCACTTTCTCCACAAAAGAAATTACTCTCTAAAGCTGATTTCTCAAATGTACTGTCCACTCAAGATCACTAAGAGAATGCAGATAAAACCCAGGTTAGTTTACAAAGGATTTGAATTCCCCAAGACATGCTTTCCTCCCCTTATGTAAACTTGTCATTCTTAAACAATTCAAACTGTATCAAGGAAATATAGTGAGCTACATAGAGCAAGGTGACACTATGCTAAAGAACAGGAATCCATTGTCTTGGTTTGGGGAGGAAGAAGCAGCCTACAGTATCTCACACAATGCAATGCTCGGCCGGATTCCAGATGCATCCTTGTCAGCAGCTCATTATCTCTTCTGCCGGCATGTGATGATCAGCACAGCAAGCCCATCCCCGGCTCCCATGATTAGCTAGGCAATGGTATTGTCAGTACAAGGCAAAGTTTGGCACTCCCAGCAGCTGCCTGGATAGGAAAACAATCATTTCTAATGCCCCACTTCATAAATATTTAGCTTTCTGTGCAGGCAATGAACCACGTGTGGAGACAAATCCAAGTGAAAACTGGCTGCAGTGCAAACTGTATGGAACCAACAAATGGCATTCCTGGAGTAGCAGGGCAGTAATTCCCTTTGACCAAGGACGACGTGGCAGCTTCACTGGCACCAGCCTATTTCAGAGCACACCCTTGGAGTACAGCCCATGTATGACTAGCCAGGGGAAGAGTACGAGACAAAGCATAGGAATTCCTAATAAGATAAGTTGTACAGAACACAAGATCTGCAGTTTACCATTAACAACCACACAGACATTTAAGTGATGTATGAAATTATCCTATTCATCACATTCAGAGGAACAATGGAAAGACCACCCCTTCTCTGCAACTAGCAGCAGGTGCATTTTTACTCCCTATACTGATACAGCCTGCTAATTTTCCAGAATCCTGCAAGCTTCGCCCGCCTGGAAACCACCAACCATGCAGAAACACATCCTGACACCTACTTGAATTGCCAAAGGTGCTGCAGAAGCAGGACAGCAAGCAGCTTGGTGCAGCTGGTAGCCGCGTGCCTGCTTCAGGGAGGATGCCAACTCAACTCAGAACACTATGCAAGCTGACTGGCCCCGTTTATTTGATTGTGAAGTCCTGCCAGCTAGGTTAAATAGTGGGATCTTTGGAGAGGCTCTATTAAAATTCAGACCATTTAAATGAGGTCAGCCTTACAAATTTGGAGGCACCAATAGCTAATAACACTTTTCTGTCTCAACAGTGTGAATACGCCCAAGTTTGTTCTGCACACCACTGGGCAACTAAGGCTGGATACAGTCCAGGCTCTTGCAGCCAGTGGAGAAGATTTAGATAGAAGGTACACCTCTAGCAGTCATCTTCTCTTGGTAAAAATGTGACATTGCAGCTAAGGAAGAGAGTCATTAGTCATCTAAGCTGTGAAAGGGGGAAGAGGGGTGGGAGAGGGGGGGGAAGAGGGGGGGGAAGAGGGATTAACACAGTAGGAAGAATACAAACACGATGGTTTCTTCTGACCCACAGGGTGACTACAGCTAAAACCCAAGTGAATTCCAGGAGTCAGCATTTGTAACCTATCTGTCTAGCAGTTTGCAAGTAGCAGATGAGCAGACTCATGACATGGAGGACACACCAACAGAAAGCTTAAGAGAAATTTGTCTTGCATTCCAAGGGAGAAAGTCTTAAATTAAGAATCAGTCTTCCAACACATTCAACAGGAGTGATAAATGTAAATTAAGCACCAAGACAATGACAGAGCAGAAGGAGAGAGTTTTGTATGAAAGTCTGGATGTTCGATTATGGGATCCAAGCACAAATACTGAGGTTGAGAGCACTGCCCTTAAGGGACGTGAAGCTACACAGCAAAACCTGTGTTGAGAGTAAGGACAAGAAAAGTCCCTCACAGACAGCCTTTATGCCAATACCAATTCTCCTACCAAAATGCCACAACAGTTTTTTAAAGCAGCTGTTTCCAGAGCTTTTTTACATCACTCTCAGCATGACATAGGAAATTGTAACTTGCGCCTGAGAGAACAAGGGGAACCTTCTTGGTCCGGAATGCGACTCCTGCACAACTGATGATGTAACTAGACATCAGCTACTTTGATATTTAGAAGAGATACATCCCAATTTGGAGGGGGCATACTGAGGACATCATTAAATGCAAAATATTTGAATTAATGCGCTACTGTAAGTAGATGGACAAAACACACATGCAAAGGAAGATGCAGAGTTAAGAATTTGCTCCTGCAACACTGGTAAGATTTTTGTTTATCATACAGTGCATTACACAGTAGTTTTAGCACTACTAAAAAAAAAAAAAAAAAAAAAAGGCATGTTTATGTGAATAAGAACATACCAGCCAGGCCAAATAGCCTGGAATAAACAAGGCAGAAATAGATCAAATAAGAATTTCCTGAATTTTCACTGATTTTCTTCTCAGTCAAAATCTTGCCAGTATTCCATGGTATCCTTCACTTATCTGGCTCCAATTATGCCAAGCAGCATGTAGGGATCCTCTGGAAGGTAAACAACAGATTCCAGAATGCAGAGCTTGATGTTCCTTAAATAAGAACAATTTAGCTTGGTATTACCTTAAACCAAGCTCTAAAGAGGGATGACTTGCTTAAAGTCCTCTAAAAACCTAAAGGCTCATTAATTGCTTAAAGTGATTACAGGCAGACTATACTACAAATAAGCTTTGAACCCTTAGAATATCTTAAGCTGTTTATGATCTATCAGCTCTTCCAGTAGCTTAGAGAATTTAGGATGTTAGGAGTCTTCGGGGGAGCACAAATTGCTTAAGCCTTCTAAGGCCTTAAACATCTTAAACTGCTACGAGTCTCGAGAGCCAAAGTCACTCTTTAGTCTTCTTTGAACTTTCACTAGCATTTTAGCAGAAACTAACATTTATGTTGATTCAAAAGCGACTTGGAAGTAGGCTTGTTTTGTAGATCTTATGCCAACAAACTAAACCAGGAAAATGCATTTAGAATGAGAGAAATCAACTTCAAAATAAACGTTTAAAATTAGCAAGCATAACAAATGCTTTTTTTAAATAGAATATTGTAATGTGCACACACAAAACCGCCAAGGTCCAGAACCAACATCTTGGTTTGATCTAATCTCAGTGAGATCCACAAGGCAAGCCAAGTTTTATATTTTTAATCTTCAGCAGCTTTGAAATTAGCCAACTAAAAATTTTCTGGTTAGCACACAGGGGAAATCTGCTCAAAAAAAAAATCTAACCAACCAACTAAAAAACTCCACAAAAAAAGGAAAAAAAAAGGGTCAAAAAATCCACATCCACAATTATTACTCCAATTACTTAGTTTGTAGACATTGAGTTGAGACCTTTTACAGAAGCAGATAGCTTGAGGATTTAAAAAAGGGAAAGAAAATGAAGAAAAGTTGGCTGTTTTATTTGCTAGCTGGATTCACTACAGTCCTGCTGGAAAACACACGCATAAGGGACAACAAATAAAACTCCACAAATAAACTGGATCAAAGACCGGAAAATTAAAGATGATCTTATTGGAAAGCCAAGAGAGTAAACAACTGAACAAGGAAGGTCTCGTACAGATCTGCAGAGAAAAGAAAGGTTGTAAGAAAGCAGGATGGGCTGGTGCTGCCAAACAGGGAAAAGACGTTCTAAAAATAAACATGAGGAAAATGGTACTAGAATGAAAAAAGGTCTATTCATCAGTGAGGCTAAGGACAAAAATCAATGATGACTCAAAGTGGCTGAGATACTGAATTTTCTCTCTGAAGTCTCCACTTAAAAAATATCCAAGGGTACTTACGCAATTAGGGAGTAAGAAAAGAAGCCAGACATAGCAGCTAGTTGCACTCATTAAGAAAATTAAAAAAACTTTAAAAATTAAGTTAACTTTTTGAGCCATTCACACCTGATTTTTAACATGTTACAAAAAACTGAGGAAGTGACAAAAGGCCAAAAAAGCAAACTTAGCGGCATTCTTCAAAAAGAAAGGCATACTTAAATTGACACTCTCTCCCAAGCATAACTTTTATCCTTAAAGACAGTAATATAACAAAGACAAAAAAGAAGATATATGAAAACAATGAAAGAGTGAGCCACATGCAGTAGGCAGTAAGTCAAATAATTGCTTGCATGAAATTTAATTGCTTTTGTAGATAGAATTAGAAAAAAAGTAAAGGAAGAAAAGGCAGCAGGTGTGATCTGAATAGATATAAGTGAAGCATTTGGTAAATGTTCTTAGAGTACATGGCCATGCTCTTAGAAAGATTGCTACCCGATCTGAGAACCAGTAAGGACCTGCAGAAGCCCAGAGACATAGGACACAAACCGGTAAGTAGCAGATTAAGTTTCTTTAACAGTGAGCTCTGTACCAAGCTCCCTTTCTCTTGGTGGAAAATAAATGTCACTAACTAGTCAGTGCTTCAGCGTAGCTTGAAGAATTGGGTGAGGGAAATGCACTTGCTAATAACTGAAGGCTTAAAGTTCTCAAAATTTATCTCTAGGATTCACAGACATATTAAGTGGAATTTTATGAGGGCATCTTCCACCTAATGCCATCATTCATCCTGGATATCAAATTCACATACAGAAACAGAAATAGAAATGGAATAAAAACCAATATCAGAATGGAGATACTGTTTCAAGCCTCCGTATTACCACCCCACTTCTCTTGCATCTGCAATGACTGAGCTGCTTGGCACTCAGGACACCTAGGCTTCCCTGCACAATTTGGAAATAATTCATTTCCGTTTTTTCTTAAATGCATGAATAACAAAAACCAAATATAAACTTTCAGGATGCATCTTTAGTGCAAAATTTGCCATCTTCTCCCCTTTTCAGTCCTTTTATCAATCAAAATAATCTTTTACCCTCATTTAGAAAATTCAATGTATCTTGTGGTTAATAGGCAGCAAAAGTGCAGGACACGCATTTGCTTACTTGGCCATAGTCAAAGGCCACCGTGCAGATGCTGCCTTTCAAGAGGCCATTTGCAGGGAGGACTCAGCCACAACCAGTATCTCTAGCCACCCCAGTTAACAGTTGTGAGAACATTCCCTGTGCAGGGTTGCTTACATCCCTCGGTTACACGTAAAGGAAGACAGCTCCTCCTTCCGTCTCTTTGTTTACTCCATCCCCCAGAAACTATTCTTAAAAGGCAAACAATACACCAGGGCTTATGCTGCTGGGGGGGCATCGTTGCTAGAGGCTGAAGAGCCTGACGAATGGAGCCAGCCAACAGAGAGACATGACGCACCAGGCAGCTGGATAGATTACCATCTCTTTACCAGCGCTGATAACTAGATGCAGACACATTGACCCCATTACTAGATGAAGGATATGCAATTCTCAGAGGAAAAAAATCTGGATTGGCATGGACAGACAATTGCAATAATCCTCTGCAAAGCATAGGAACTTATCGTGAAAAGAATTTTCCCAGAATAATTTCACATTAGAGGCAGATCTTACCACAAAGAATTAAAATATGCACACTGCATAGCACTGAATCAATTTGAGACTCTCCACACCTACTTCCCCAACAAGAGAATTCCAAGGGATGCTGCCTCTGAACCAGATGCATCTTCAGGGGATATTTTAATTCCATTACCAGAGGCTCCGTCTGCTGAAGAAATCCTTCCTCTCTTGTGGATGTCTGCATTACATAGCTCGCCCTAGACAAGGTGCTTTGAGTGCTTGGTTTTGAAACAGTTTTCTCAGAACATTGAGGTTTTTGGATCAGTATTTTCAAAAGCACGTGAGCACTGAGCCGTTCCAGAACCTGTTCCTGAGCATGGACAGGGGGACACTCAAGACGAAACGACAAACAACTGATATTTGGACCCTCTGCCTTTCTCCCATGGCAGTCCCCCACAAGAGAAGCCAGTGAAGGGCAATAAGCAGCATGCAGTCTGCTCCTCCTCACTTTCAGTCTCACCTGTTCATATTCTACGAGACAATGTTTGAGAAGCCCCACCAGGGGTGTTTCTGAATGGAAAAGCTCTTGTTAGGATGTGTCAGGATAGGAAAGGCCGTAAGCACTAAAAAACAAATTCCTTTTTAATTCAGCAGAGGTGTTTCTACTGTACAAGACACTGTGTATTCTGTTCCATGTTGCAAAAACCAAAGATTCAGGAACTGAATCAAACCTTGAACTACACAGAGCTAAGAAAGACGTACAATACTTTACTGAGCATTAGCACTTGTCACAGTTACAAAGGATGTCAGGCAGCATGTGGTTGGGGAGAAACAGCTTTGGGAGGCTAAAAAGCACTAGCAGCCATGCAGAAAAGTCAGTATGCAGTGGATAGCAGAGTGGTGGGGGGAATTCACACTGCTCTGTATCACCTCCTGCAAAAGACCTTCAGGCCACAGTGAGTAGTATACAATAGTCCACTTTGTTTGCTGAGTATACCACCTCAAGTGGTGTGCCTGAAGGGATTCCCATTTTCATGCAGCATGGCATGAAATGAATTTAGTGCCTTGATTCAGCTCAGTGGTGCCCACCCTCTGTGGCAGCCTGAGAGCCTTTCAATACCATACTTCTGGACTGAACAGAAACTTATCTTACATCCAAAAAGCACAGACTACCATGTGGTAATGTGAAGCGATGTGCAAGCAGACAGCAGACTTGTGATCGAATATGTATGCACGTCTATCAGTTGGCAACCATCTACACACAGAACCATGACAAGACTGGACTACAGGACCCTCAAAAAAAGAATGGGCTGTCACAACCTCATACAGACTGCAACCTGTTTCCAGTCCACATCTGAGGGCTAAAACTCTCTTAGCAGGACTCGCCTGTGAACCACAGACCTGAGTATCCTCAATTCAGTCTGTCATCACTGCAGTTGGTTAAAAAGCAACAAGACACGCATGAAGCATCCCCCAAAGGCACACTATGATCTACATTTGTTACTCTACGCATCTTCAGGACATGCAGATGCATTTCTTCATACCAGCTTCCTGCACTTTGTGCTCTCTCCCCAACGGTCACTTCCATGAACCTTCTCCCAGTGAGTCCTCCTCTTACATGGTGGTCGATGATTTTTCAAACAAAAATGAAAGATCGGACTCGTGAAAAGTAAATTGCTTGTCCTGTTAGTCACTTGCAGAGGAAGCTGTTTCTGAAAGCTGGGTTCCTTTCCTACTGCTTTCACACAGATCAGCCCTCAAAAGGACAGTAATTCAGCCGGAAAAGTAGAAAAAGTTTTAAACAGATCATAGAGACCTGCTCAAAGACGGACAGTTTATTTGCAAGCAAGTGAAACCAGCAGCTAAACCAGCCAAAGAAGAGAACATGTAAAGGACAGGCAGACATGCTCCACCACCTTTGCTATTCATCATCCTTACTTGGAATAGTATTTATCAACTGACAATTGGGATCTCTGGGTTTTCAATACAAGTCTGTATCTAATACTGCAGGTTCAAACTAATGTATTAGTAAACAACTTAAGTTGGTCAGCCTTTGAGTGTTTGGGAAAGGAGGAACTCTCCTGAAGTTACATTAAAAATTTCTTCCAATTTAATCACACAGAAAGCGGAGCAAACAAATCGATGCTTTTCAACAGCACAGTTTAGTGACCTGGGTGTAACCCTGAAATTTAAGGAAATAGGTATACAATGTCCTTTCTTTCCTTTACTCACCAGAATGCAACCCTGCTAGGCATTATATCTTTGGCTAATAAAAACATTTATTCTATCCTCATAGCTACTGTACTGGCTCATGAATTCCAGTCTCTTACAGGCTTCTTTTGGGACCATTAGGTGCATTTCCAAGTCTGGATGAATACTGCTGTCACCACCTCACCTCCCTACAGCACAACAGCTCTGAGAGCCACCTTGTCAACACCTGTTTAGACATGGACCTTGGGTTTGAAATACTGACAACTGCCTCACGGCTCAGCAGTCCAGTCCCACCCCCAGTCACAAGTATTCAAGTCATACATTTGTCTCTGCAAGCTAGCCAAGCTGCATCTCCAAACAGCTAAGCCTTTTGCATCCACCCAACCAACATAGAGGCTATTGCAGAAATCAGCTGGTTAGCCACCTTTCTCTAGATCACAGCCACAACCCAGTCATAGTCAATTTATGCCTCTTTGATCTCTAATAAAAAGTATATAAATTTAAATAGCTCTCCTTTCCTGGAGATTTATGGAAGGCTATATAATCCCCTCCTTTTTAGCCCTGCTCGAGACCCCAAGCTGCAGGTTTTCTTAGGTGAAAATGCTCCACTGACTCCACTAGCAGCTCAACTACTGTACCGGTTCAAAGGCAGTTCTGAATATGGATACGCAAATTTTAAACTGCTCCAGCTTATGTATCTAGTTTATTCTACAGTGATACTAACATTTTGCTATCTCTGCTGTTAAGCATCTTGTGTCTCATCCTAGAACTAAATTTGTTGTTTTTATAGCCTCATATATTGATGGCTTAATCATCTATGATCAACTAAAACCTCGGGTCTTTCTCCTCCTCTGTCATTTTAACTACTGAGCTCAGTGTTATTAGTCACTAAGTGCACTTTGTACTATTAAGTTCTCATTTTTATAGCTCCAGTCACTTTCAAGGCAATCCAATTCTTGTGCAATACTCTGATCTTTCTCTGCAATGACAAGGCTAATGCACATCCTCTGCAAATTTATTCAGCACACCCTTACAAAGCATTAATGTAAATAGTATTAATAACCAGACTCAGAACAGGTTCTTAAAGAAGTCCATCAATGACCTCTTTTGTGACAGAGTCTAGCTCTCAATCATGTTGTATTCTTTCCTTTAGCCAGGCCTTCACCCGCTCTTTACCAGATCTTGTTCTAATCCTAATTATTTACAAACTAACTGGATTTATTGTAATTCCAACATGGGAACTGCCTTACTAAAACACAGAGGTATTAGAGCTGGAGCAAGTCCTTAGTTGACCCTTTAATTAAAAATAAATATGTAAACTTCTCAAGGACAGGTATCCAACCTGCTATACTCCACCTCAGTCAAATCACAATGCATTCAATCTCGCTTTCCACGGTTTTAATTTTCCTTTCCTTCAAAACATACCCCATAAATCTGTGTACCGAGTTCACATTATGGATTGCCAATATCACCTGACCTTCCCCATTTCCATCTGCAAGAAAAACTACCACCAGTGCTACTGGAATGGCAATACAGCTCAAAACATTTGATTTTAATCACTGTTTCTTTAGAACTCTGGAAGGACTACTTGCATAGCCTCTCATTATGAGCCCATGGAGCTTCAAGTTATGCTTTTTTTTTTTTGGTCAGCTTGTACTTCCAGTCTACTCATTTCATTTACCCTAAGCACATGCTTTTCAAAGCCTATATTTGAGGCACAGCTGCTATTCCAACCTGTTTATGTGATCCCTGCAGTACTTGGTTTCAAATGCCTCCATTGTACATGGGAATAAAGACCCAGGGAATTATAACCATCTCAGTTGTTTGCTACTGACCACAATTTTCTTTGCCAAATTATTACAGTGGGGGTGTTTTCAGCAGTACAGTGTTTTCTTGATCCCTGCTGTTTCCTAGACTATCCCCCATATAGTACTTTATCAATTCCCAAATCCTTTATTTAGTATTTATCTTCTTCCGTATTACTGTGTATGGAAACTACACAAATATTTCTCATCTTCCTCACTTCTCAAGTCAAAGTCAACAGATATGCTAACCTCAAACCAAGTCTATTAAGCCAAGAACTACTGAGGTGGCATCTACATGTCAGGATTTTTCCTTTCTCTGAGGATCCTCCAAGTAGATCTGGGCAGACATCACAGCTGCAAGCCACTTCTGCTCTGATAGAGCCTCATTCATTCGTGTGTTCTGATGTTAGAGCCTCAATGCAAATTATTCAGCTTGGTGAATATCTACACCTTCATGCAGAGGTTTTTAAGCCACTCTGGCTGTTGTTGGTCTATAAAATGGTGCAGTTGAGAACAGAACATATCAGGTGTCCTGCTCCAAAAAGAACCCATCAGTCCATGTGAGGTCTGCAATAATCACCAGAAGCACCAGTCACTCCAATCCACCAGCAGGAAACCTGTTGAAGCATTTCTGTCAAACCCCCAATAAATCTCCCATCTCTACAGCCACCTTGTTTCATGGTCGTACATAAAAAGTTTATTTTTGTTGGAATTGTGCATAACTGTTGCTGGGACCCAAGTAAGGAGATAGAAGAGTGCCCTAGCAACATGGTGAGCTAAGAAGGTTTCACAGAGATGCTGCAGAAGGACTGACAGTGCTTCCATAACATACCATGAAAGTGTTCCTGTTGTGTCTTTAATTAGTGAGGTGCTAAGAAGAGCTATGCCACTTAGCTTGGGGCTACTGCAAGCACCAGAATGGACACCTAATGTGGGGTGTGGCAAGCCAGGACAGCCAGACCAAGCTCGACTCTGCAGCATTCAATCAAAGCATCCACCCTCAGGGAGATTTCATTTCCCTGGGCTCTTGTCCAAGTTCATCTCATGAGCCACAATCAGTAGACTAGATCTTATCACTTCTCTATACTGAAAATAACTTAGAATAACTCTCTAGAGTTTGAGAAGACGAGAGCCATTATTTCTGAATAATGCTTCTGCTTAGAAAGTACAGCAACTATTCTTGAAGAAAGCCACTTATCCTGGAAGAGAGTGATTATAGCTTATTCCATAATAATATCTTGTAGAACTTCATGTATAAATAAGGCCTTGATGAAAGATTATGTTCAAGAGAACAAGAGGGCTGTTTGAAGAGCACTGGCATTCTGTACTACTGAAAAGGGTCCAATCTGAATTCCAACCACAGATTTCACCAGAAGGCTGTACTGAATTAGTCACTATTACAATTGTATATATTTATTCTGATTTAAGATAGTGGTTCTACACTGACCATATGACTCTCCTCAAGCACCACATGCCTGATCTCATGCACAACAGATGGAGTCCACATGCATGTGGTAAGATCACCAGCAGTGCTGCAAGTTTCTAGCTGCCAGCTTTTAAGTTACAAGGAACTTCAACATGTGAAGCATAACCCAAAAGGATACCAAGGTAGTTTAGTACCAGGAAATAACTGAAGCAGAGAAATCCCTGAAGCGTTCCTGCAGCATAAAAGAAACACTGCTCCAAAAGAAGCACTTGCACAACACAATGGAGAAAAGGGTCTCAACAAACTATGGTGCAGAGACTCTCCAAGAACACTGAAAGCAATACATGTTTCACTGCTCAGACGCTCAGTCATCATCTGTGTCACACCACATCTAAATTAGCTTGTGTTTAATTGTAAGTTTATAAAGGGACAGTTAACACCCTTCATGGCACCGTATAAATAAGAGAGAGCTAAAGTCTACACGTCACACCATTGGGTTCCAAGTGAGGACCAAAACAATTCACTGGCTTGCTCATAATCATGACAAAAATCTTTGCAGTTCATAGAATGTCACGCTTGAATACTGTAACAAGTATTTGATAAGTCTAGGTCAGCAGCTTTCAAGCTGGTCGGTGGACTCCAAGGGGTCCATGAAAGCTGAGGAAAGCAAGCATATCACTAAGCTCAAATTTGCTGTTCTCACTGGAAACTTTTAGAAGTCCATAAATCCAGAGAGACTGAAAGACACTGCACCAGCCATACGTGAAACAAAGGATCCAGAAGCCTAGAAAGACGTGGGAAATAAAATGAGGTAATGAGATTCACTTCAAACAGCCTCAGAAGTTTATAATCACCAAAACAAACATTGTCTGCAAGAGACTCGGGTAAACACTGAGGCAGTCCAAAAGGAGTATTAGCAGTTGGATTTTTTGGGTCCCTCAAGCACAATGCCCCAGGCAGCGAAAAGCCATCTTATCCCCAATGCCCTAGGAACAGAACAGCCAAAGCAGTTATAACTCCATGTAAAGCAATCACTTACTCTGGTCGGCAAATCACCAAGTCCCCTTTGTTGGTGCCATATGCCAATCCCAGGCCTGGCTCAGGCAGCCAGCGAGCAGAGTTTATGCTGACATGTCTTCTCTGGTCGGCAGGCATTGGGTACAGAACGTTGAAAACTCTCTGAAACAATAACAGGAGATTACTTGACAGGACAATACAAGGCAAGAGAGCCAAGGAGGCTCAAACACATGTTCAGTCTCCCTGCAGCAGCGCAGGTGGCCAAGGAGGCATGTCACTTTACAGGATGTTGCAAGAAACCGCTAATCCAGCAGCAAGAGTAAGCAGCTGCTAGAAATGCACATACGTGCGCCCCTAAGCGTTTAATAGACTGACTGGCACACAGCTGTGGAGCAGAAGAAATTCTGCCCCGAGGAGAATCTGCATGTCACCCAGGGGGCTGCACAGTCCTTCTATTCAAACTAATTAAACAAAATGATGGAGACAAGTGGTATAGTCATTACAAAGCAGGACAACTGGGACTCTTCTGGCCTTCACCTCTCATCTTAATTCACTAGGGAGGAACAGGAAACTGGCAAGTACACAGGCTTTCAGCATCAGAAGTTTATTGTTTCTATTAAGCAAACCAAACTTTATGCAAAAATAATATAAAATTCTTTCCTTGTTTAAACATTTAAACAGCCTCCTGAAAACGTTTCAGAGTTTGACCAACCCCCACACCAACAGTGCACAAAGGAATATCAAAATCCAGAGATTATGAAAATAATGCAAGTAACAAATCCTTCAGTTCAGGTCCCCTTCCAACACCATCCATTTTACCTGCAGTAAGGTAAGAAGCTGAAGAGCTGCTAAGACTGCAGGTAGTTCGCACAGCTGCCAGCCAGTGCTTCCCAAGTGCTGCATTAATGCAGGTGAACAAAAACCCTGTGCACACGAAGGACCAATAGCACGCTCTGCTTTCTGGTCTGCACTAGCTTGGTTTCTGAAGCGTACGAGCTTGAAAAGCAAGACCGATGAAGTGGAACAGATTATACCTACGCAGATGATCTCCTTCTACTCCAAGAAGCTAATGTCTTTTGTATAGCACAACGCTTTCCTGCACCCTGCCATCCAGCAACCAGAACTGGCTGTATTGACAACACTCCATTTATCCAGAAAATATGACACATGTAGATCATAAAAACAAAGGCATGGGAAGTGGAAAGAGGGGTAATGAGTCAGTTGAGCTACGAGGAATAGACAGGGACAAGCTGCTTCAGCGGACTGAGCCATGAGAGCACATTCCAATGCGGCTTCAGAAGGGTAGGACTGAAGACTGCATTTACAAGTCCAAATCATTAACAGAATTTCTGCAGAAATTTATGTAGGATTTAAACCTGCAATCACTGCAGGTAACACAGACTTCGAATCTAGATTTTCAATGGGATAAGTCCCAGGTGAAAGATATGTTTTTATTAGATTTTCTGGTGGGCAACCATCTATCCATTACAAAACCTTTCTTCCAGACTCCCCTGAAAAGGGGATGGTGCTGGACCAGGAAGCAGGGAAGGGAACAACAGGATAAAGGTAGATGGGAACGTAGAGCAACTACTACTGCACTGCTGAGGTGGCCTGGAGTAATAATTACAATTCATTAGGGTGGGACTCATCAGCTAGCTTAACAAACTGGGGCTGTTTTTCTCTGTAGCTCTACTGCTAACCCCACATCTTGTCTGTTTGACAATTTAACTTGAGAAGTCTGAGGCAAAGACCACTTAACTGTCTGCCCTCCAGTAGCTAGTCCCCAGAACCTTCATCTTTACCATTGTAACGCAAACAAAGTAAGTCAGAGCAGAACAAAACAATATAGCTACACTATTTCCTGTCATCAGTAACACATTTAACATCTCCGAGGAGGCCACATTAGAGGAAAAAACGTCCTTAAGGATTTCTCTGTATGACAGAAGCTGGTCACTCTTCACCCTGTCTATCACTCAGCAGTTAGTGTATTTAGAGAAGCTGGTGTTTGGATGGAATGAACAGGCCCTTAGGGGTTTATCTGGCTCTTACCCATCTCTGTCATGTCTGCCCCATTCCCTCCCCACCTTGCTTGGTCAGGGCGGGGGGGCAGGGAAGAGGGCAGGGAGAGAAAAAGAAGAGGGGAGGGGGAATCAGAAGTACGATGGTAACACCTGTTACCATGGAGATTATGGTGCACTCTGAGATGGGAAGACTGGATTTTGAGGAGGAGGAGAGGAAAGGGAGGGGTCCGCCAGAGCTGGGAGCATAAATTCATAAAGTAAGCATTCCAAATCTCTCAAGAACTGCAAGGGTTTTCTATCATATCCTTCTTTGGCAAGTCAGACACAGTTTCTCCTCCCCTTAGAATGGCTTTGCAAGGTATCACAGCTAGAGAAGCTCCCTTCCTGGGCTAGCAGTAAGCTCTCCTCCACCGGCAGGTCAGTTTGCACAGCCGTTGTCCCACAGGCTCTGCAACCAGCCATGTCAAGGGGGGAGACGTGCTAGCTACAGCTCAGCGTCCAGGTGCTTTGCAGTAAATAGCACCCCAAGGAAAGTGCTGCCAAGGACATGGGTCTGGTTCTGACAACCTGCAAAAATGTTGGCTGAGGGCAGAATCTCAAAGACAAGATGGCTTAAAAATTCTGCGTAAGAATAATTGCTTCATCACTCCATTCACTTCTAAACAGCTTGTCAATGCCAAAGAGCTCCCCTCCCCTGCTGCTTCCCACTCCCACGCTAATGGGACAACTCCATGCAGTGTTAAGGGTGATGACATCCATGCGTGTGGTAATTAGTACACAAAAAGAGAAAGCAGCTGTACTGGCATAATCACCACTCGCAGCAGTAACCAGGACCCAGCTAATCAATCTGATGCAGTCATACAGACTGGCTGTTGCAATTGCATCCATTAGCAAGACCCCCTACTCTATCCACTGAGTGAAAAAAAATTAAAGTTCCTTCAACATTGTCAGGTGTCTCTCTTCAAAGAAGGTCAGAAGCCTGCCAGGAAGCATTATTCTCCATAGATCACAGCTAATTCCTTTCGGATTTTTTTTTGTTTCCATTGCTAAATCTTATAAAATGTTACTGAGAGATTTCAACCAAAGTAGCCAGTCTGAAAACATATCACAGAGTGGCCACACCTCTTTGTCAGTGGGATTGTCCATGCTTTGTAGTTCTGAACTTCTAGGAATAATATTCAAGTTACTACAGGAATCCTACACTAACACGATTCTCCAGCTTCCAGGTCAAGAGATTAGTGCCAACCCTCAAAGACTCTTAAAAGTAGCAATACAAATGCATAAAGTTGATAATTCACCAGTTCCCTTTCATTAGGGCTGGTCCACAGACTCGTTGCAGGCCATGTGTAACAGCCACGTTGATGGCCAAGGGTTCAGGAACCAGTTTAGAACCACTGTTGTAAAAGTCCACTAATCTTTAAGGTGCCTGCCACACTCTTTCACAGCCTCCAGAGAGTTTATTTTTAATAGGGTGGCATTTTCATTTAGTACAGATATCATACTGCATCACACTTTATCAGTCCATAATCACTGCCAGGAGTCACAGCAAGCTTCCAGGCTCTTCACCATAACCAATGTCAAACTTGCTCTTTAGCATCACTACACTACTAATTCAATAATACATAGCCACACCATTAGATGTGGCGATTCAGCATTTTATGAAGTTGGTAGTTGCATTGGTTTCCAGATGCTGTTCTGAAACAGTTTTGAATGGTATGTTTCTCTAACTATAAACACTGAAGTCTGAGGAGTGGGAGCTTCAGAACATCCCTATGGAAGCTTAAGCCCAAACAGGCAATGTAAGTATAGCAAGCTGTTCTCTTCTTGGCAACAACATAAACATATAAATGTCATTTCAGTAGGCAAGAAAGGTCCTACCCATTTTCTTTAGGGCCGCATGACCCAGCCTGGATTACACAGAACAGTTGCTTGATCTGTGCTTATGTTTGCAGAAAACTCTGTCTCTGGTCATCTACCCACACTTCACAGGAGATTCCAGAAGTCTTCTGTCATTTCAGGGACTCCATCTCTCCTCTTCAGGGGATGTCAGCAAGGGAAAAAGTCTTCCTCTAGAACTACCAAAACTGTCTAGGTAGCTAAGCTTCCACACAAAAGATGACTCTCATACAAAGGGAAAGCAATACTCACTAAAGAAACAGCTGGTTGCTTCCATTCTACATCCCTGTAATCATGAAGTGTGGGGAAGGATTTGGTTGAGTAATTTATGTCTGCACTTCACTATTTTCAGAGACAACACTAGAAGCAACTACTTATCTCTTTGGTGTGCCTTTTCCATCCTCTCTGAATGAGAGTGGGCATGTCTATCATCTACGGAACTCCCTAAAGCTCATTTCATCACTTCACAGCCGCTTCTTCAACACTGAATTCAGCAGGGGAGAAGATGGCTCAGAGAAAGCAGGGCTGTAAGGCATGAGGAAAAGAAAAAAATAGGCCCTCAAAGTGTTCAGCAAACATGCTGCATGTGGAGTGCAAAGGCCATCTCAAGTCCACTGCTGCTGCTCCCCCTCCAACTTGTCAGTGCTGGCACATCAGTACTGTAGCACCTGTCACAACCACCGCTTAGGTATTAAACTAAATATTTACTTATGGCAGAGAGCCAGGAGAGGCTGCATGACAATCAACAGCCTCAAGGAATCTTTCCCGATGATCTCTTCCTCGCTGTCAAACTGCTGTACTTATGTGGGAAGAAGGGGGCCCAGGGCACAACAGATAAGCACAGAGCTAGACAGTTAATTTGTACCTGCCCTGGAGGGGTAAGAAAACTTTTTGCTAAAAGCCTCTGCTCTGCAAAGCCCTAGTTATTGACCTAGTGCTTCCCCCTTCCCCTCCGTCCCAGGGAAATTGCTGCTATTTAATAACGCTCTTCAAATTCCACCTTCCCCCTCCATCTCTGGGGTGTGCCAACATTAAAAAGCTGGACAGGGCAATTGCCAGGATCCTGTCAGTCATCAGAGTAGCAGCAGGCTACCCCAAGCCTGTGCTACTGCTGCCAGTTGGCAACAGTGCTGCACTGCTTACCTGGTCCAAGCAGCACTGTGCCTGGCCAAAGCGGAGGCACCACGTCATCTGCACAGCTGCCTCTTTGCTCAAGGCCTTCCCACCTCTAAGGAGAGCAATGGAAGGCAGAGGAGTGCTGAACGCTACTTGTTTGGCAGAGTGGGACCTTTCTTCTCCTCTCTGGCACTCAAGAAATTAAAAACATGTTTGGAAGCTGGAGGCGAAGATAGAGTTGGCACAAGCGGGTAGGGAAACTCAGCAGGAACTCTTGCTTTTTATCTTTTTAAATTCAATAGAGACATTCCTGCTCTCGACTAGATGCATCGCCTTTCAAGATGCCAATAAATTTCAAGCCATTACCTTTGCTTAGCCCAAGCAGTAAACTGGGCTGTTAGATCAGCCTTGATAAAGAGTGCATGGGGAGGGGGTGCAGCTGTTCTCTTGTTTACATGGGGAAATCTTGTCATCCATGAAGCTCCATCCTGACAGGTAAAGGGAGAGGAAAGGCTGGAGCAAACCAGGTGGGTTTATCAGGGACCAGCCTAAAATTTAATTATTAATTTTTCAACTGAATCGATGCTGTCACCAGAGGCTGACCGACTGTGAAAACACACAGGAAGAGAAACATCTAACGTGCTAAACTCAATAGAAACCTCTTATTGGGAGGACTGGTAAAATCCACAGCTTCATGGCCACTCTGACCTGGGTTGCAGAGAAAAGTGCTTCAGAAAAGAGTATTGGCCTCTGCTGGATGGGTATAGATGTACTGGCAGCCAAGATTTGTATCTTGTGCTGGCACAGATCTAAAGTTCATGGTGGTAAACAAAGTGTTCTTCATATGGATACAGGTTATACCACCACAGTAATTGTGGAGGCTGCACAACTTTGCCTATGTAATTGCAGCTATACTAGAGCTTCTGGCCAGTGCAGGTACCTCATTTTGTAATACATTTTAACAAACTAAGCTACGTGAACTATGTAATGCAGATGCAGCCCTAAAATCACAGCCAATCCACAATATTAAGTTCACTGAAAGCACACCTCAAAGCAAAGCCTACATACAGTATGAAACTACTCACAGAGCATTCAAAAAATGCAGAAAACTACAAAGTGCACCTGTATTTGCAGAGCAGCAGATGAGGTGCAGCGACAGGATGAAGGCATAAGCAGAGCAAAACCAACAACAGCCCAACTAAGGCTGCACACATTTTGCATTTCTCCATCTGCCCTTCATCTTCTGCTCTACAATCTGACCTTGAACAAGAACAGGAAGTTTCAGAAGTTTCACTTCATCTTTTTTGATTGCAAGCACCTTACTGAGACTGAACAGTCCCTAAATAAATTCATTATCTGTTTTTGCCTTGCTCATCCCAATAGGGTGTTGCCACTGAAAGATCTCACCTTGTATTTTTTTTTAATGTCAATGTGTTAACTAGTTCACCTCCGATACCAGGAAATCAGATAAGTTGCTATGAAACATCTACCACTCTACTGAAAGCACTATATGTCCTTTGCTTAGCTGCCAGGAAGCCACCTGCATCACTGACTTCTATAATGCTGTCAATTAGTTTAAATAAGTCTGTGGCTTTTTAAGGTCCAGAAGCATAATAAGACATCCTAACCTGATCTCCTTAATAAAAAACACTATACCTTTTTTGCTTAGATTACTTTCCTTACTCTGCCTTCTGTTCATGAATTTCACAAAAGCTGCTGAAATTCAAGCTTATGCCTTGCACTGCCACAAAGCCCAGAGCCCTCTGCAGCAGAATTCAAGTCTAGCTTGTCTAAAGCAGAGGGCCTTGAATGCAAAGCAAAACAAACACTCCTTGGTATAATTGACCAATGGCTTGATATATTTATCTGTAAGACAATGTACACCAGTATTTTGAAACAAGGCAAGTCTCCCCTTTGTTTGGAAGGGGTCTTCTTTCTGTATCAATACACAGATGCAAAGAAAAAGGCATGCATTTCCCACGATCGGGCGGGGGGGGGGGGAATTTGCTTTTTTGCTCCCAGTGTCATCTTATTAGGCAGGTTGGTCTATGCTGGTCTCAACCCCTCCCCCATAGCTGATGCCTGCCAACAACACACACGTCTTTCCATTAGATCTTCTCTGTTAAAATGGAAGAAGCAAAAAATAATGCACTTATCTTTTTGGATTTGTCAGTCTTATCCTCAAATGGATTTTATCATCTAATGCTCTGCACAAATAAAATTTCTTTCAACTCCATTTATCTTCCCCAGATGCAATAGGATCATATATGAAATTCTTCTTCAGTCTTTACCAATACCACAAACCTCTTTCTGCCTTTTTCTACACCTGTTGTCAGTGCAGAAAATCCTAGCTTTGCTTTCTGAGCCACAGTGAAACAAATGAGAACTAACCCCTAATTTTCAGCAACAACTGAAACCTTAACTGAGGATAGTTGATTTAACTCCTAAAACGGGACACCACCGGAAGTTTCTGTTGGATGGATGGAGAAACTTCATGCAAAGGTAAAACATTGTTGGTTCTTCCTGGCCATACCTGATCACATAATTTACTACTGATCTTTCAAATCAGGAGAAGTCTCATTACAGCACACCTAACTCTTCCTTTCTTTAGGCTAGCTCTTGGCATTGTCAGCTGGTACTTTACCTCACAAGCCTGCCATACAACTACTACATGAGAAAGAGCTTTAAAAATAACTAGTGGGAAGCTTCAAAACATTAACAAGAACTAGGCCTTATGAAAAAACGGATCATCTCAGGTAACAAAGCTCTCACTCAGGAAAATAACACACTTGCAGTGAAGTGGCTCATTAATTTGCTACTCGTCTCCCAAAGGCTGCAAAACCAGGGTAATACCTCCAAAGAGCCCTTTAGGGGACTGGTCCAAGCCCAGATCTCAAACCTAGGGCTGAGTAAGCAAGAAATTGCTAAACAAAACAACTGTCCTTTCAATCATGCGCGCGTGTGGTTGGAATAGATGAAAGGAGAGAAACAGGAATGCCAAAGGGGGGTATTAGCGTGACAGAAGATAGATACGTATATATTCAGTGCAGATGCACAAGCGAACTGAACTGTGCAAATAGGACTGTGCCCCCAGCTATTGCCATCTCTTGCAAAAATCACTGACAGCTCTCAGTGCTGGAACAATCTAATAAAAACATGGTCACTTCTATGGCAAAAGGAATGACAAGCTGCTTCATTTCTGCCCTTAACTCAGACTGCAAACCAAAAGCAGCACCTGTGAATTCCCCATTAAATGTCATGCTGAGACTGTAACAGCAAAATCTACAATATGTTAAAGATCTAATGACAAGAGCAAAGGATTCGCGCACAGCTGCCATTCCACCCCACTCTCCGTCTGCTGAGCCTCAACAGAACAGCATACAAGATCAAGTGTCAACAATATGTTGATGACAGAGCTACATGCACCCTCATCTAGGTGAAAAGAGGCTGTCATCCAGCTGCCTACACGTCTGGAAGGAATAAATACTAGAGGGAAGAGTTGGCTTAAATTTAATTCAAGAAAGATGGGAGGAAGAAGTACTGAAAAAAAAATTTCATGAAATTGCAAACCTCTTCTCAGCCCATGGCTCCCTTCCCCCTACCTGACTTGGGCAAGATGACTGCACATAAATAATCTCAGACGTGGAACCGTCTTTGCCGTATTTTTTTCTATCTAATTAAAACTATGTACCCAACTGCACCAAAGCTAACAGTAGCTACTGTGGGGTAAACAGGCTCAAGGTCTTACCTGAACTGCTACAGCTGAGCTCTCCTAGTACTGCACCCCATATTAAACAACAGGTCTTGGCTCTCAGCGTCACATCCCATGAAGTAAAAACATCCTGAATAGATGTCATTTGCCTCTTCTTCAACACCAGTTTGCTAAAACTGACACTGCTCCCATGTTTAACCATTGCATGAGATATTAACACAATATTTTATGAAGGGATCCTAATGAGTTTTAAGTTTTTACAGTTTCTTGTAAATTCTGTCTCAGCAGCCTTCATGCAGACATGGGTGAATCGGTCAAGGCAGCAATTTAACTAACTCTTACAACATACCATTCCTGCATCTACACTCAAATGTGCACATCTATGCAAATCTTCATGCCATCTGCAACACCAAGGTGACGTTGCATTTTCCAATGATGTTGAATACAGCTCTTTCTTGCAGCACCCTACATAAGCAGTGCTTACCAACACGGGTTTTGGATATGCTCTGTTTTTCTAAAGATACCTGCCAGAATCTGCCAATACACAGAGTATATAAAACTATTTGGCCTCAACCAGACTATTATGCTCTACTTTGTATTAAAAGGAGGGATTTCCCCATATCAGTCAGAAAAGGGTTCTGTCCCCATGCCCTCTTCCTAGTATCAACAAGTACACGCAGTCTGTGACTCTGCTTGGACTTCTGCTAGTCTAAGAAACATCTACCTGGTTCAACTTCTGCCAACAGTGAAAAATTTCTTTGGGTAGCAATTGAATGTATTACTTGCAGTTCTACTCAAAGTTGTCAGAAGCTGAAGATGTAAAAATCTCTCTCAAAAGGAGACACGAGGGACCACACCAATAAGCATGCTTTTTCAATAACACAGCAAGAGGTTGGTACTCTCCTTGCAAACTACTCTTAATTTCAGAAGTACGTTTGTTCATATGAAGTTTTCCACTGGAGGTAACATGTTGCAGTAAACCATATATTCTCCTAATCAATTTTCTTTTCACATTATGAAGGGTTCTGACAAAACTGTAACTTGCACCCCAGTGAAGCAAATGTGCACAGCCATTTGCTTTCAGGCTTAAAGCCCCTTCACTTACAGCTGCAGGAGCATTCACAGCTCATCCAGTGAGACAATGAGGTGTGGCAGTGACCTTTGCAGACCACACTGGACACATTCTACTGACATTTGCATGAAGCTCAGAAGACAACAGCACTCAATAAAATTGCGCATCTTCTCAGGTATTCTGTGCATTGTCCTTGTTAAGAGTTAACACCCTGAAAAAAAGCTTGGCTCTGTGCTAAAACTCCGTGTGCCTTTCTGCTTCAGGCCCTTCTTCCTGCAGTATTTGGAATTCTTCATCTGTTTACAATGGAAGCAAGCGTACACGTATTCTGTTCCATCCAGGCTACTGACCAACCGCTTCCTTGGGATGTTTCCCAAATACTAGTAGTCCTGTCAAGAGTTAATTCCGGATCTCCACAGCCTGAATTTCCTTCCAGAGTCAAAGCACAATGCAGTATCTGAGATGAGGCTTGGTTAAGTCACCTTATCCCCACAAATTGCATGATTCCCTCTTCAGCTTCATGTCAATCAAATTTTTCTATCACCTACTTCACTTTTTGTGTCCTCGGCTTAAAAGCTCCTTTTCAAGTTTTATTTTAATTTGGACTACAGTAATCATGTTTTTCTGATATTTCAGAGTTAGCTTCCTCTGGGTAAAATGAAAAACATTAAATATTGCAAGGGCATCAGAATTTGTGAATGCCAGAAATAAAACTACCTTCTGGCCTTCCTTCTCACTAATATCCATTGCTAACAGATCCAGGGCAATACGATCCTTACTCTTCTGCATTTCTAAGGAACTTCAGCTCTGACCAAGTTTCTAATTTCACTTTCTTCTAAGTTCTAAACTTCCATATACTCTTGGAATCATATGGAATTCAGAGATCACCCTAGACTCAAGCAGCTTGAAAACAGATCTTTATTTAGAGACCAGCTCCATCTACGATTTCAAAATAGGCTGCAAAACCTATTCTTTCTCCATATTTGGAGTCCTTTCTCCAAACTTCCCATCTCTGAAACTCAAATATTTCCAGACAATTGCCAGTACCACTGCTACCTGTACCACACCCCAAGCTCGAGATCTGCTAAAAGCAATTCCTTCCCTGTACTCTCCAGCTACAGATAGATTTCAGAGATGTTAGCTAGGTTTGCAAAAAAACCCAAACTGCGAACACAAACAACAAAAAATGATGCTTATGCATACCACTCTTGTTAAAAGTCAGCGCTACTAGAGAGCTTTTAAGCCTCAGTCTGAAAAACAAACTTGTTCTTTAGCAAAGACAGGTTTCCATCTGAAATGCTAAGCAGATCAATCTTAAGGGAGTGAACAGAAAGACCATAACCTCTAGCTGATGACTATCATATTTGATGACAATTCACTACTTTTACTCCATTTCTGAGCACAATTCATAACTGTCAAATCACGTCAGCCCTGACCCGTAGATATACGCAATCTCTCTGAAATATTAGGAGCAAGATGTGTATAGACAATGTGCACTTGTATAACCAAGATGCTCCTTACCACAATCCAGAATTGCTGTAGTTCTTGGAGAGAACATTTCCCTCCAACTCTGAAAATTACAGCAGCAGCCAGTGGATTTCTAGATGCAATTAAATGTATTAGAGTTTCATGTAACAAAACTAATTAATTGCATCTTCAAAATCTCTATTTAAACAGCAAGATGGAGGAAATTCTCTGAGGAATAGAAACCTGCATTCCACTGACTGGTAGTCAAGGATGTGGAGGAAGGGTCTTTCCATTTTAACTGGAAGCAGAAACAATCACTGTATTTCACTCCTCAGCAGGTTGCCACACTTTTGCAGTGACTTACAGGCCACATTGCCAGTCCCTGCTCTCCTAGTTCATTGATTGCAAATCAAAAGGTGTCAGGGAAGGAAGGAACAATCATGAGATAACTTATAAGAATTTTCATAGAATGTGATGTAGCATTTCTCTTGAATTTCTCTCTTGGGAGTTTTGCAAGTAATGTAAAATTAAAATATCCACAAAGCATTGCTTCAGAATATGGCTATGACTTATTTTTAATTAAGAAATTGAGTAACAATTGCTTTCTATTACAAGCTGTTGGCACAGAGGCAACAAGGATGCTTTTTGATTCTCTCTATTCTTCAACCTCTAATTTAATGTGCACATTACAGTTCCACCAGTGCCTTTTTTCCTAAACCTTTTTCTACTGCATGCTGGCCAAATTGCAAACAGGTTTTTACTCAACTGAGTATGAATACAGCAGCCACTGTAAAGACAGTGTACTATGAATATTATAAAGTTTCCTACTTTAAGCTCTATTTCTATTTTGCATGTCCTGAAAAGTATTATGAACTTATGGAGCAGTCTTACTGCAAAACTCAAGACAGAAGAAATACCAGCAGTTGATCTACTAATTCTTACAATTAGATGAAGGAATGATGTTTACAAGATTAACAGCTTTATGTTTTCCAAGCTTGGTCCTACAGACTGCATAAAGATGACCAACACCACACCAGAATGTTGAAACAATACTCAACATCATCCCACAGGAAGGCTCTTTAACTAAATTAATTCAAAGTGGCCTAGTTGTGACCCTGTCACATCGGCAGGAAGCTGAAAGTCCAAAGCAGTCAGAAATGAAACATTTTTAACATCTTTAAACATGATGTGGGAAAGGGGAAAACCAGTAAACTAGTTAGCAAATCCTGCTAGACTGGACAGATTTGAAAATGTGGGGGGAAGGTTTTTGGAAGCTAAAAATAAATGTGCAAGAAAGATGAAAAAAGCAACCTTTAGAATACATGCAATCCATCTGGAGAAAAATAATCCAGAACTACAGCAGATGAGAAAGACAGGAGTGCAGTGATGTGGAGCAAGTCTGAAAAGCAAGAGTGGGAAAAACTGTACAAAATTTTCAATGCACCTTAACAGCAAAAAGAAAAAAAACGATAGTTTTTGACTGCATAAGTAAAGCCCTGTAGTCCAAAAAAAGCAGAAAAAAAAATACCCTCTGTGGGCTTCTGGTAAGACTATGCTTATCATATTACGTACATTTAAACATATCCCAGAATGAGGGAAAAAAAAAGAAGGGTATTTTGGAGAGAATTCAGAAGAGGAAAAAACCCAAAAGCTGGAAGATTGAATTACAAGAAAAGATTAAGGGAATACAAAGCATTACTTCACTAAATGGTGACTAAGAGCAAGGGTACAAGCATTTGAAGAGTATAACACACCATAGGGAAAGAAGATATGTTTGAAATGGAGATGAAGAAATATAAATGGAAGATTTAGACAGCTTACTGATTTAGCTGGCTACAAAAAAAATGTCTCCAAAAGGAAGGGCTAGAAGCCATAGCAACTGGAGTTCAGAGCAAATGTGAAGAATGGATGAGAGGAAAGGATCCCACCATAGCTCTTTACAGGAAGAGACATGATTTTAGCTAATAGGTCTTCTCCATCTTAACTTATTATGATATGGTAAAAAGACTGCGCGAAGGGATACTCCCGTATCTGGCAGTAAAAGCCATGTATTTCACTAGGATCTTAACTGAAGAAAGAAACAGTACCAGGGCAAAGCAGACTTTTAAAAGGATCTTACAGGACAGTGAATCCATGTAATTAGTGACCTTATCATGACAGCTTTCATCAACCATACCTGTTAACCCAATTGTGCTTTTTTCATAAATACTTTTTAATTTCTGTCTCTTACCTTAAGAGGCTCGTACCAGAATGGTAGCTCAGAACCAAGGCTGAAAAAGTGCTGACTGGTGCACCAAAGAACATCCTTATCATTGATCCTCCCTTGCATTATAACATGGAGCAGATGATGATGATAAATGAGAGTTTTGTATCAGCTGATAAAGTAGCTTATGTAATGACACAGTCGAGATGACCCTCTCTGAATCATGAGCAGTCTGGAGAGCAACTACGGGGTCTGAAGTTGAATCAAGCAATTTCTCCCAGAGACAAGTCTCTCCCCAGTGCCGGGCCACTAGACAAATGGCTCGGTGCAACCCTTGTACACTGGGGAAACTCTGCCAAAAGTAATAATAATCAGAGGGGTCTTTTAAAAAAAGAAAAATTAAAAAAAAAAAAAAAAGGAGGGAAAAAAAAGATATAGACAGAAGAAAAAAAAGCTGCTCATGGAATGAATTCCACTATGATCAAGTTATCCCCCAAAGTGAAAAGGTTTAAATAGCTATTTTTCATCTCCTGCAACAGAAGTCATCTGAATACATAGCCTAAAACTTGAATCCAGCCCATATTTTAGCTTTAGAAATTACCTAGCTCTGCCTCCTCAACTCTCTTTGTGCATTATCAACTGGACACAGCTCTTCCCATCCTAAGCTATCACTGAATAGCTGTTGTGCTCTGCTAATGAACAAAGCAAGACATGCACATTCTCTTAACTCTATTTGCCAGTTTGCAAAAAGATGAAGGTTTTCCCTCAGGCACTAAATGAGTCAGAGTGGATCATAGTTCAGTTGTCCCACAAAGCAGAAGTACAGAAGGATAACTTCATTGCCAAAATAGGCCTACATATACACAGAAAGCTCATTAATAAATAGCCAACAAAAGCCTGTTTGGCAAAAGTAGGGTGAGCCTCACCTTCAGTCTGTGAGTACGATGTGAAGCTTGGCTCCTACCTTTACTGAAACACTGGTGGTCCCTCTCCTAGAGGTTAGCTGCTTTTAGGAATGTTAGGAAATGATCCTGAAACCTCAGCTGAAAAACTCCCTCAGCAAAGCCAGCTGTAGTACCACAAGCAAGATACACATTACCTTAAGAAGTACAAAAGACCTCCTAGGTACTATGAGTGATATTTAGACTTCGGATACCATACACATGGAATATATTCGTCATTATATTTGAAACCAGAGTTAAGTTTCACAATTCTGTTATATTTATGTTCTCCTGCCATGTTTGCATACCTCTGTAATAAATTCCTTCATGTGCTTATTATTCAAGTAGGCCTGGAGCATGCTATCTTTGCTATCATAAACCAGCAACTAACTACAAGGCTAGAGCCAAAGCGACACAAAATCACTGATGAAAACACACAGAAATAGAACACACGTACTAACCCTCATAGAGGTTTCTCCACCATGGGGCTGTTGCAGCCTGAAGACTTGAGCAACCATGTGTTCTGTGGATGGGTGCAACAGGATACGTCGGGAAGCCAGTCCCACCATTACATATCTGCCCATTGGAGACAGGCTCACAGAAATGGCATTAGGGCCTATAAAGAGAACAGTGGTTATTTCTCTTAAAGGTTGACATCCCTCCCCATGCCTCACCCTCACGGTTTCTTCATTCCCTTCCAGCATTCCCAAAATATATGGCACACTAAGCTCATCCTTATAAGGGGTAGAGAAGAATAAGCAGACTTGCACAAGTACGTTTCCTTGCAGCAAGTGTCCTGCCACTAAGACAATGAAGTTCTTTAATGAAAAAAACCAAAAACACAAAACCAAAAAACCCAAACCAAAAAAACCCCAACTATCCTGTAGCAGCTTCCCCCTATTAGCACCTTACATGTCCAGACCATACCACAAGCTTCTCCCCAGCAGCACTGTATTTGTGGTTGGTTGGAAGGCCAATAAAATACTTCCTGTTACTACAATCGCCGATGTTCAGACTATTGCATTTCTCACTGAAGGCTGAGTTCTGAGGTAACTTCTCACACCCCCACCCACCCTGACTTCTTGCTGCATGCTTACCAAATCGCTTTGTGTAAAGCATCTCGCCCAAGTTGTGGGGTGCCAGAGAATACACAGCCAGTATTCCTTCATCAGGGAAGCCTCTTTGACTGCTGGGAATGAAGGCTGCCAGCAGCTGCCCATCAGCAGAGATATCACAGCTAGCATCATTGTAAATCTTGCAGTTTTGAACAAGCACGTTCACAGAGGCTGCAAAGAAGAAAGGAAGGAACAGTGATTAAAGCACTTGGGGTCAACAGAGAATAAAGTAAGATTTAAACCTAACGTTGGAGACTGGACAGTACACACAAAAGGCACTCAAGACATTTAGCTTCCTCCGAAAGTTTATGAACTGTTAATACCCTGATTAATGTAAAACTTGCTCCAAAACGGAGATAAGACACTGCAGTGAGCCCAGGAAATGAAATCTACTCACCTCCTGGAGCCTTCAGCCAAGAAATAGTGGCAATTGCACTTTATCAAACCCCTCCTTTGTTGAGCATAACACCATCCTTTGCAAAGGATAGCACAGTTTAAACAAGTCTCAAATCGTGACTGACAAACTCCAGCAGTGGTATCATTAGAAACAGTACACCTTAATTCATTTCCCCTTTTCTTGTGGAGCCCCTAGTTCCAGCTCCCCTTATCTCCAATAAACAGGAGATGAGAGAAAAATTCCTCCCTGCAGATACAGATGTTCACTTCTGACAGATGATTTTTTACACCAATCTTGGAGAAAGCAAGTGAGAAAAGGTCGAGACTTCTCCAGCCAGTCCTCTATTTAGTCACTCCAGTATTTGAGAGACTCATGCAGTCAGTGAAGTAACCGTTCAGCAGACAGGGTAGTGAGCAGCAATTCACAAAACATAAGTTTTACTTTAATCTCTGCTGGTGAGTGGCTGGGTGACCTCGTACAAATCTTTTCCCCTCCGTGCCTTGCATATGCAGACAACAAGCTCTTTGGGCTACTGAAGCTTACTATGCACTTGTGCCCTTCCTAGTACAATAAGGTCCCAAGGCCTTTTAGCATCGTCATCACCAACAGTCCAATAGCAGCTTGATAAGACAAGGCTGGACTTATGTTCGCTCCCTCAGCCTAACTAAATGCGCTCCAGTTTTTCACTAAAACCGCTGCAATTATTCCAGCAGGTTTGGAGCTGAAACTGCATACGCTGTTTTGGGGATGGGGAAATTTCAGATTCTAGTATTTTCAAACACAAGAGGATAGAAATATAAAAAAACAGAAATAAAGCCCACGTTTGCAATATAGAAACTTTGCATGCTAGAAGACTGAACACCCCATCTCACATGCTTGAAGCTATAGCATCATGTAGAGCACTATGTCAACTTATACAGTCCAGAAATTCTCTTCTAAACTGTCAGACCATGCCCAGCCTACAAGTGGCTTTGATTTGTTCAGCTAAAATTGCAGATGAGTTTATGAAGGCACTTCTTGGGCTATATTCCTTATTAGTTTAACAAAAGAACAGTGCCAAGAATGCTTTGTGCATACTTCTGAAAGTCTGAACTTCCAAATCAAATTAAGGCTGTAACTCAATGCTTTAACAAACTAGTGCTGCTGCCAGAAGAAACAATCCCTGCCCTTTGTTTCCAACACTTCTGTGGAAAGCAAGCTACATCAGGGAACTGATATGGCTGAGAAATTACTGACTGTTGTCTAGGTCACTTTTTAGCCACAACAGTTTCCCAACCTAGTACACCACATGGCCACATAGACACTTGCAGCAGCAGAAAAAGAAGTCATGACAGGGAAGCAGACAGAACTGCTCCTTCTTCCAGTATTGCTGATTTAAAGCGCTTGCTGAACCTCATCTTTAGTTCTTCTGGTCTCAAAAGATATTTTTCCTGGGAACTGCTTTCCTACATGGTTGAGTATCAACTTCTACTGTTCCATTTAAGAAGCTCGGATGAGAAAGAAGATGAGGATAAAAAGTGGACTATGTAATTACATTCTGTACCAAACCACCTACACCTGTACTCTAAATTTATTCAACCATTTTTTTCAGTCTCGAAGCTGCTAAAAACAGTAATTTTCAGCCTAGTATAAACATAAAGGTGCTGAACAGAAAAAGGTAAATAATGGCAGTCACTGTCAGTGCTGTAATAACAGAATCTAAAATACATATGCCCCTTCAAAGAACAGACAGTCCAAAGGATGACAAAATTCCTGAGTGCTCAGTCTGAAGCTAGTTGAACAGAAAGACAACAGAACAAAGATTAAAGACTATACTATCTAATTTCAAAAAAGGTAGAATTAAAATTTGCCCTTTTGTTTTTTTTTTTAAATCTAGGCTTCACTCAAGTACTCATTATGTTATCACAGGAGAAGATGGGCATCAACACAAGAACTACAGTATATGCTGTGAACTAGTTAAAGGATACATGACAACAGGCTGCACTATTGTAATCCCTGTCAAATTGGGAGGATTCCTGCAGAGTTCTTCAGTGACTCATTTCAAAACCAGTCCTATTTATTAGCTTTATCAATGGGCTAGGCACACGGTGGAGCTGGTTGATGAATTCTGTTGATAAAGTTGGGTAACTTCATTAACAGAGCATGATCAGACCACAAACAGTGAACTGAAGTACACAGAGACATAACAGAAGTGAAATGAAAGAATTCTAGAGTGTGTAAACGTTTATAAATTTCTGCTTTACCTAGGAGCTTCTTAGTTGGAGAACAACAGAGAATCAACTTTGGCAATCATAGCGAAGACAGAACCACCCACCCAGCATAACAGTGAAAGAGATGGCAATCCACAACTGCACTAGAGAGCACACTTACAACAGAAATATCAGTGCTAATATACAACCTTGTGCTGAGACCACATGCAGGATACTGGGCACAGTTTTGGTTAGCCATGTTCAAGAAAGATTAAACCCTAAATGGTAACAAGTCCAGCAAAGAGCTACGAAGATGACTGGGGAAGATGAAACATGTATTTTACGTTGTTTGGGTGGGGTTTTCTTTTTGTTTGTTTGTTTAAAAAAAAAAATTCCAAGGAAATGAGATTGTATTTACAAAAAATACCAGAAAGTGGTATTGCCCAAAAAACATCAGTTCTCTTCACAAATAATGCTGACAGGTGAGTAAGTGGGTAAAAGCAGCCATTAAGTTTGGAAATTATAAGATTTCTACCAGAATAGCAAGATTCTAGAATAGTCTTTCAACAGAAGTGAAAGGAGCAAAGAATTTAACCAATTTTAAGACAGCATAAGAGGAACTACAGAATGTGCTTGCCTAAGACAGCAGGGAGCTAGACTCAGTGGCTAAGGGGGTTCTTTCTCACCAGTTCCGTTGTACTCTATCAGCAGTGATCTAAAAAATTGGGGGGGGGGGGGGGGGGGAATAGGAACTTATTGGACAGGTGAATATTGGGACTCTCCCAGCCAAACCTGAGTTAACTACTCTATTCCACCCTGGTGAGACCCCACCCAGAGTACTGCGTCCAGCTCTGGAGCCCCCAACACAAGGAGGACATGGACCTGCTGGAGCAAGTCCAGAGGAGGGCCACAAAAATGATCAGAGGGCTGCAGCACCTCTCCTATGAAGACAGGCTGAGAGAGTTGGGCTTGTTCAGCCTGGAGAAGAGAAGGCTCCGGGGAGACCTTATTGCAGCCTTTCAGTACTTAAAGGGGGCTTATAAGAAAGATGGGGAAAAGCTTTTTAGCAGGGCCAGTTGTGACAGAACAAGGGGTAATGGTTTTAAACTAAAAGAGGGGAGATTTACACTAAATATAAGGAAGTTTTTCACAATGAGGGTGGTGAAGCACTGGAACAGGTTGCCCAGAGAGGCGGTAGATGCCCCATCCCTGGAAACATCCAAGGTCAGGCTGGATGGGGCTCTGGGCAACCTGATCTAGTTGAGGATGTCCCTGCTTATTGCAGGGGGGTTGGACTAGATGACCTTTAAAGGTCCCTTCCCACCCAAACTATTCTATGATTCTAAGAAGGCCAGCAACAGAGCAAAACTAACTACACGTTACACAGGGAGAGCATTTGCCAGAGATACAACTATGAAACATCTCTCCCTGCCCCGCAAAAAATTGTTATTATTAGAAGATAAAATACAGTCCAGTCCCTTTCTTTGGGGTCTAAGAACTGTTCTCTCTTATTCCTGTTCTGCTAGATACCTAAGTTTTTGTCCTGCATCTCTGGGCTCAGGATGCAGTTTCCATGAGGTAGCCACGGTTTTGCTACGGTGTTAACTACTGTCATTTGATGCTCAGTATTGGAAGTAGTGAGATTGTATACTTGGTTCATCAGACCAAAGGTATGGGTGTCATTTAGTCCAGGGACCCTTCTGTACTGATGAACTCCTGGTGCTTTTCAAAGAGGTGCAAGTTTTAGAGGGGACAGATACTGATTTCTCTGGATACAGACAATGTTTCTTCTGGTAACTATTGAAAATCATAGTCTAGAGCATCCACGCCTCTTCTCAGCTTTCAAAGTTCGGGATTTTTTTTTAATCTAATGCAACCTTGGACACTCAGAAGAAAAGAATCCCACATCTTTATTTTTGTAAGGTAAGAAATGCTTGTATTTCTGTTGTACCATTTACAGATTCAGGGACATTGCCGTGTCTTGTACATATCTTGGCAGTTCCATGGCTATTTTTTTCCTCTCCAGGTCTCTAATTCTCTTCCTCATCTAGCATTTACTATATGTCTTTTTAAAACAATGCTGGGCTTGAATCACCAGTTACCAAGAGTCTATTTTATAGCACATGTTCACTCATTTTCTACCTAGTTATTCTCTGCCCTGCCCCCCCCCCCCAGTCGCTCCCTTCAGAACAGCACAGAGGTTTTTGGTGAGCAGTCCACAATGATGGCCAACATGACTGCGTGTCTTGTTCTTTTTAAAGTTTGTTGCATATGGTGAATGCCTGTTAGCAAAACAGATTGTGAGCTTGCCTGCCAGAAGTGAACTATCTTTCCCCCTTGATGTGTGCCTGGAACATAAAACATCACAGATGCAAGTTGCGCTGAACAAGAAAGAATGCCCTTTATTTCAGTCTTTCAAGATCGGTTCACGCTGGCATTATGGTTCTTTGCTCTTCCCTCATTTACAAAGGATGAGGGACTCAGGTAGCACTTACACCTAGAACCAAGGGAGCCTACTGTGCTAGCAGAAAAAGTCTAAATGTGAGAGGTTGAGATCTCAGCAAGGTTTCATTTTAAATAATAGCATTTAGGAGATTCCCAAGACATGGGGAGGATGAAGATATCCATGCATTTGACAAAGCCACAGGCTATTTGATTTCTTTGAGCCTGAGGCCTGATCTATGAAAATGAAGCCAATACAGAAGATTTTAGGGGAAAAAAATTGCTTTTTTTGGAAAACCATTTACAACAAGGCTGCCCTTTCATCTCTTGTTTTCTTTTGCTGTTAATGCAGCCACCGAGCTGACAGAACAGATCAAAAGAAACATCAGAGAACAAATTAATCAAGCTGTTGTGCCAACATGGAGCGCTTACACCTAAAGCATAATTATGCTTGAAGCTGGGGAAGGCCTGGAATGCCGGCAGCAACAGCACTGTTTGCCAAAGGAAAATAGTGCTGGGCACACCATCCGCTCCTAGCCATCCTTAAGGATGGCACTTTCTTAACAGCTGCTCCTATTTATACATTGTTCAGCATGCGCTTTTTTTTTTTTTTCCCCTTTTCTTGTTTTAAATTCTTCTGTGTCCCACTGTGGATCAGTAAGTATTGATCAAATCATCTTCCTCAAGTCCCAGCCAGTGTTATAACAGGACAAATTCCTGAGGTGTGACTAAATTTGGAAGAACTAGACCAGTTCAGCACAATTGTTAGAAAATGAAATAATGAGCAGTGAGTAGCATGAGAGAAACTATCTTCAAAAGATACAAACAAGAGACAAAACCTTCAAATATTTTACCTGTGGAAAGGCTATATTCTACACTGTTCACCGATGCAATACTTACCTGTTAGCTGCAGGAAATTTTAAGGATATGCAACACTTACTAGAAGAATATTAAATAAAAGCCAGAGATAGCATCACCTCTGCTGCCAAATAAATTCCCCAGCCCAATGCCAATGACTGACAATTACAGTTTAAGACCGGGTCATGTTCATTTCAGAGTTATTAAAAGCAAAACTACCAAAAGGAGAGAAGAAACCTGAAGCCATCTTTTTCCATTTTGCAATTAATAGAGAAAGACAGAGCAGAGACTAAAATCCCACAAGTCCCTGCAAAGCCATTTCCCCAAGACCGTTGGAGTCCTCTTTCGTGCGCTTGCTGGATTGAGTGTTAGCAAGGTCACTGCCGTGGAGCCAAGTCCTGAGCGAGCATGGAGAGCAGCCCAGGGCTCCAAAGGGTGCTGGGATCACAGGACTGCACTAATCACGCTGCTGTCACTTGCTCAGACGTGTCCGCTTCAGTGAAAAACATCCTACTTCCAAACTATCTTCTCTTTGTTTAATTGTAACAGGAAGAAGAGCTGCTCAGAGATGGAGGTCGGCCACACAGTCATTTCTCTGATGGAGAGTGGAGCTGGCAGGCAGTCCCAAGCTTCAGCTGCATCATTTCATCTGCCTGAACTCCTAAACCACTTGTGGCTCGAGTCAGACCCAGGAAGTGCAACAGCCCCCTCTGTGTAAGCGGACTCTCTCACATGACCACCAATTTATAGGAAATGATGGGAAAAAAAAGGCGCTATTGAGTTCACGTGCTTTACCAGAAAAATAGTTTCTTTCCAAGATCATGAAGAGTCAGAAAAAAAGCCTCCAACCCACTATTCCACTGTTACACGTTTAGCTTCACAATATCTCTACAAATTTGTGCACCCTGGCAAACTTGCAGGTTGCTTTTGTTCTGTGCCTAGGCAAGCTTGGCAAATACCTGTTTCAGGATGAGCACAGCTGCTACATCTTCATGCATCCCTGAGAGACCTTGGCAGAGGGAGATATGGCTAACAATCTGGAAATGCCAGAGTTGAACTCAGCACGTAAAAAGGAAGAAGCAGAATAAAACTGAATATTTCCAAATGGTAATAGATCAAGACGGACAAGCCAAGTACTATGAAGCACAAAGTGGGGAGTCAGAAGGGCTGGGGATGGGCTTGTAGCAGGAACCCCACCTGCAAGGAGGGCACAATGACAACAGAAACCCTATCCCAATTTCCAGCTAATTGGAAGCTATTTCAGAATGAAAGTATCCTGGTAGGGGAGAGGGAGAAGATTGAGATGTCGATGTCTTGAGAAGCAGATGGTTCTTATTTTCCATGGGATTCCATAAATTATAAACAAACATCTTATGCATTTTTCTTCTTCCTTTTTTTTTTTTTTTAAATATATCAGCAGCCCTCTCCTCAGCAGCCAGATGAGGCCAAAAAAAAAAAGCTATTAGCAGCTGTAGCACTCTTCAAATACCTTACAAGCTTGCAGAGAAGTCCCAAAGAATTTAAGGCAGCAGCAAGGTGCTTCTCTCTCTGACTTCCTCTTTATTCTGTTCCATAGACTGGCTGGACCACAGAAAGTATTGCCATCACGTGGCAAAACTTCACCTTGAGCACTAATCCTCAGCCTACAACCTTATATTAGTACTATAAAGCTTGGCACTTAACAAGACACATCAAAGCACTGGCACATGAGTTCAACATACTACTCTACTTTCAAGATGACACTGCGCGCTCCTTCCCAAGAGACAAAATATAAAGCATCTTCCCCCTTTATAATGTCGAGAGCTACTGTCTAGAAGCAGGGCTTTTATTTCCCACCACGCTATAAACATCACTCCACAATATTCTATACAATGTGAAGGAAGGAGATGAGACAGAAACACCAGATAGTTTATCTCTAGGAACAACACAGTAAGAAAGCTTTTTGTAATGGGATGGGCTACTGGTGGCTTCTGCCCAGCTCCTCCGATTTCCCAGGGACTGGGATGTAAAAGGCACCATACAGGTTGTCCAGAGAAGTTGTGGATGCCTCATCATTGGAAGTGTTCAAGGTCAGACTGGATGGGGCTTTGAGCAACCTGATCTATTGAGAGACGTCCCTGCCCATGGCAGGGGGGTGGACTAGATGATCCTTAAAGGTCCCTTCCAACCCAAACCTTTCTGTGATTCTATGATTTTAGTTCCCCCCATCTCTGCTGCTATGGTGTCACTACATACGCTCCTTTTGTGGGTTCTTTAAGCAACAGGACAGTACCCCACAAAGACCTCTCTTGTCAGATATATAATTTCTAGAATTGCAGAACAGACAGGGCTGGGACCGGGAGAAACTTTTTAATTCATTTCAGTGCATTACCTATGAAAGCAGAAGCCTTTCTGAAAACAGAATCACTGTTCTCCCTAAAAAGAAGTCAGTCCCTTAAAGCAGAACCCAATCTGTTTTTGCCGAGAAGTCAAGCAATGAATTTCACATAGGCACAGAGATGGCTTAAGCTAAAAATCACTGTACAAAGAAACATTCATGAATATCTACCTCCTATCTTCATCCCAGGCTGTCACAAATATTTCTGCAGCTGTACAGCAAGCTATATCAGGATACCATTCTGGGTTAAAAATAGCCTTTCTAGTCAAGTTAGTTCTAGCCCTGAAAAAGTCATTCCTTGATCAGCTGACCACAAACATGAAATATTCTTGTGCCTGCATAAGGAAGTCTCTTCCAGTGCGAGAGCTAGCTTATGTCATAGAACACATGTAAAACTACGGGCTAATTTTCACAAAGGGAAAGAGAGAATAAATAAATCAGCAATATTGCTCATATTCTTGACCCAGAAGCAGCTTTCACCTGAGATATGAGACAAATCACTGCTTTTGCAAATGGCTAGAAGCTACATCTACTTTCCCTGGCTTGCAACACTGTGGTAAGCAACAGACCAGGGTTGCTTCCCAAAATGTATTGCAGCACTTCAACCCACACTAATGTCAGTAAGTTGGAGAATTCAGACCCAATTTATTAGCAGGTTCTAATGTAAAGGTATATAGAAAATACGCCTCTAGAAACTTGTTGGTAAAAGAATAAGGAGACTGGATACAGAATTCTTCTAAGAGGATTGTATATTCCTATGAGAATGCTCACAAAAAAGCCCCATTTATAAATGGATTTGCTGATGGCAAGAATACACAAGCTAGACAGAGCAGGAACAGCTCTGCATGCTTTTAGTCAACTTTCTCAAAAGACTAAGCATTTTAACAGTTCCCAATGCAACAAGACAATCAAGTAATTCAAGGCCTGTAACATACAGCTACCTTTGGAAGATCCTAGAGCTTATGGTAGCTCTGGTTGGTATAGACTTAAAGTACTGGTGTCCTTTCCAGCTTACCATTGCTGATTTCAGGCAGATCAAATTTAGTGAAGTCCCACCACTGGAGCCGGTAGGTGGTGTTGGCAATGTTGCTGGCCACAGCTGACTGCCCATCTCCAATCACGGCACCTAGAGAAAAGGGTGAAATAATTAGCAATTTAACCTCCAAAAGATTATCCAGAAAAGAGCAGGGAGACAAAACCATAGAAAACCTTTCAAAATTTAATACACAAAACTCTAGATTCTTAAAGAAATCTTATTTACAGAAATGGCAACACCTCCTAAATAAGCCACAGCACAGGAAATTAATAGGAAAGCACCGCCCTGCAACACATTTCTGAAAGAAAAGAAAGTTGATGAGAGATAAGACTTGCCCAGACGCACAAGGCAGAAATCCTAATCAATTCATTTTGTTCAAATGCATTCTACTTATTGGTACTGGTGAAGTTGTATTTTCACAGACCCAAAATTTTCTAGTACAGCTATGAAGGCAGACCAGAATACATACTAAGGAAAAGTGTTGCCCTGGCAAATCACATACATTTGTGGACATAATCCCTGCTACTACTGTAAACTCCACTCAGAAGATACAGGTTGCCTACAATATTTGCCACACAGTAATGATTGTAACAAAACATTAGCAAGGAGGACCTACAAGCTGGCCCTTTGCTACTCTGGGTGGCCCAACCTACAGCAGGCAGGGGCTGCCCTGACTCCAGGCAAATGGCATGACCCTTGCTAACCACCCAAGGATTCGGGCAACAGCCCAAAGCAGAAGGCTAAGCAGAATACTTCAGAAACTAGCACAAAGAACATAATTTTCCAGGCAGAAAAGAACTGCCACTGGTAACTCAAGTCAGCGTACATTTAAGAAAGCTCAGAGGCATTAAACGCAGTCCCTAGGGAGACAAGTGGAGAGAAGAAACAGTTCTCCCATAATAGTACTAGAGTCAAAAATCTCGTGCTATTTGCAGTCTCTAAGGCCTTCATATACATGCAGCCCTTGTACTACGCACACATGCTGGCACCCAGAGAAACTCAAGGTAACAGAATTTGATAAGGGAGAGCAAAGCACGGTCATACTCAAGCACAAATGAGGCAAAGCACAGCCTCCAGTCTACACAGTCTGGATTTCAGCATCTCCACACTGTCTCCGGTGGGAAGGACACAGAAAAAAGTCAGTGGCTTCACTCTCCCAGAAGGGCTGGCTCAGGACTCTGCTGCCACAGCAGCAATAGTGGAAGAGACATCACTTTGACAACTCTGTGTCCAGTACACAGCAGGCCAGCTGCCTGCACAGAGAGCTAAAAGCTTGCTAACCATTAGTAAATGAAAGTGGTGGGGAAGAAGATGAGGAGACTAAGGTGGCTGGATTTTTACTTTTCTTATCAAATACCAGCAGAACAGTCAGGCTTGAAGAAAAAAAAAAAACAAAACAGCCTGAAAAACCCTGTTAGTGTTGTGTGTGTGCTATGTTTTCTCTGCAAAGTAAAGAACAAGGAGGGGCAGGGCAAAATAGGGAATCAAATTCTAGGCCGGTGCCGATAAATAGAGACACCAAGAAGGCTACTGCTAGTCCTCTTTTCCTCGATAAGCTGTCTCAAGTCCTGATTTTTGGTTCTGGAGAAAGCTCAGAAATATGCCAAGAGCAAGACTTCTGAGCAGCCAGCTTTACACTGTGTACTCAGCTGTGCCAGGCCTCCAGCAATCGACAAACCTCCACTGTGCGTCTGCTCAGTCTCTGTATCTGCCTCTGTCAGATGCGCACATATCACTTGAAGAGCAGAATTAAGAACATTTCCATTGCTCTTACATATGCCCAAGGCCTTGTTCTCCATATCCGCCAAAACAAAGGGCTCCTCTGAACAAAAGATATGCACTGGAGAAAGCAGATTCAATGCATTAATGAAATTACATTTTGCAACCAGAAGTGGAAGAAGGACAATTAAATTTTATGCTGCTTCATCTTTAAAAGTCTCCTCATTGCAAGCCCGGGTTTGGTACACAAGGGCAGCTCTTGTGCTGTCTTGCCTCCAGCCACCAGGTGGAGAACAGAAAACTAGTTTCCGTATAAATTTCAAGCAGTGGGACTTGCTGCAGGGAAACAGTAACTAACATCACCAACTAGGTAGCAACTGTCTTACAGGACTGAGTCAGACAAGGAAAAACTCTGCAAAGACAGGCAGCAGAAGTACTACTCAGGGCACATAATTCCAGAATATTGATCTTATTACAGATGAACATTACAAAGTCATCACCTGTTTTGCAATGAAAGCAACCTCTGTAGGCATAGCAAGTAATATACAAACTAGAGAATAACATACCCTAGGACTGTAATTGTGCGTTCCCTTTGCATCACAGAAGCCTAGCAACATCACTAACTGCTCCATAAACAGCAAGTTCATCCGGCTTATACAACTGTTGCACCTACTGCTACAGGTAGCATAAAAAAAGCTGTCGGTAAATGTTTTTGAATTTTTTTCTGTAAAGATTCTGGTCTTCACATCTCTTTCCCCACAACCTTCAGGTTAGTTATGGTGTTCATTTAAACCTTGCATCCCCTTCACCTCCAAAGGCAGTCACGTCCTACACAGAAAAGCTAACAATGGAAAAAAGCAGTACCTCCCCATCTACAGCACAGCCCTGCACAAATTTCAGAGCCAGCAAAAGCTATCCACTAATGCTAGTGCTTCAGGTAACAAATACCTGTATCAAAAAGATTAGGACCCAGGGAACAAGGTTCATAGAGTGAAAGGTGCATGTTCAGAAGGACTTGGTCCATTTCAAAAAGGTTCCAAAAGCAGTGTGCCTAACACTAATGGCAAATCCATGATCTACATGTCTTTATTAAATAATTATCTCTACTTATACTAATTATGTAATTGAGAAGTGTAATTATTAAATTATATCTAGCTACATATAACAAAAGTGGAATAACATTTGTATCACAAGTCCTGCCAGAAGCCTCCCACATGCACGCATGCACTGTCCTACAGTAAAGACAATTAAAAGCATGCAAACATTTAAGACATTCAATTTAGGGAGGAAAATAGCCCCTCCCTCAGTACACATCTATGCTACCCTAACCTTTGTTGTTCGCTTTTTCCATTGGTTGATAGGGAAGATTTGAGAACATGAGTGGAAAACTTAAGAAAGTTAAAATCTTCACTACAGAGCTTTTGTTCACCGTGCAGTGTGAGAACTCATTCTCAGCTGGCTTTGCCCAGTCAGGGTTTCAGCCTGGGTGAGAGCAGAAGAAGGTGCTGTTGCCTTTTAAGTTCCAGTGTAACCTGGAGGCAAACAACACACTTCAGCTTCTTAAGTGTGGGCAGCAGCAGATCAGCTCTTACAAGCAGCAGTTCTCACCAAGCACTTGACAGTCTGTCTTGATTCGTGGGTCTTCCACTGTTTGATGGGATCACAAGTGACTTCAGTGGGTACCCGAGGGTCTCAGGCTTGTCATCCCCATGAACAGAACGACCTTTTACTGCAGAGATGATGTAAATTTCAAAATGCTGAAATCCAAAGCGAAGGCCAATTGAAATGCAGTGAACGTAGGTTTGATTGGCAGCTTTCCTGCGTCTGTCTATCACTGCGTAATAAACACTGGGTGATGGCAGAAATGAAGATAAATGCTTTCAGCAGCCCCCCCCTCCTCCCCCCACCGCCCCAATCTCCATCCACCCCCACTCAGCACATGACAAGAGAGTTTAAAGAGTGGGGGGAAAAGTCTTAACAAAGACTTAAAAAAAAATCCTCAGATCTTTTCTTATAGGCCACCTACACGTGACAGATACTGATCCGTCAGTCTCAATCCCCTCAGAGGGTCCAACTCATCTTGGCATGTGAAGAAATGAACCTTTGCCAGTCAGCTATTGCTCATTTATGTATCAAGCCATGCAAGCCAACGTCTGAGTTTAGACTGAAAGGGAAAAAAGCGGTGCAAAACCACTTTCCATGGTACTCCAGCACTCCTTCAGTGAAGAGCAGGATACATCCAGACTACTACTGTCAGACTCTCAGAGGAAGAGCTAATACTCTAGAGCTACACAGGCTTTGGGGTACAAGTGTCAAGAACACGGAACATCTACATATTATGGGAATTTCTTTCCCATGTATTTAACAGAAACCAGAGCTCAATTTTTTTTTCTAGACTAGATCCTTTACTCTTAAGTTCTTAATGTCTGGCAGGTCCCCTCATAGTAAGAGAAAAATTTATTAAGATGCTTACAGATAAGCTTGAAGAAGCTGCAGAAGGCCCTGAGCTAATTTGCGTCTCGGTTTGAGACAGTGATTAGGCCCTGGTATAAAATTCCCCCTTGATTAGTACTTGCATCTTTAAGCATGAGTACCTTTGAAAAGGAATTACCTCTTTATGAGTCCATTTGTAACTGTAGCTAATGATACTGAGGTTATCCTACACTTGCAGAAAGGATCTATCACAGCTGACAAATTTTACATTTACTAGTTCTAAATTTACTATAATCCAGGCTTCCGGAAGCCCAAAACACAGGACAAACCAAGGATAAAGCGCTCTGCTGCAAGAACGCACCAGATTCTCTCAACCAGTTCTGAAGCAATTTGAACTCAGCTGAAATGTGATTACTGATCTCTGAAGCCTAGTGGAGATATAACAGCTTCTTGCACATCTCCGACCCTGAAGTATTCTATGGGGCAGCCTGGTTTTGGGGACTACCTTTGATCACAGTAAATATATTAAATCCTGAATATGAATTTGACAAGTCACAGCAAATCTCTGTTCCAGGCTACCACGAAGACACTGCCTTTGAAGTGGCCGAGCTAACGATGTAAAACTGGGCTAATGCTTTAGAAACAGTATGCATAGCAACCTTGCCTTTTCAAGGATTTATTTTGCTTGTTTTTCAATGTACCGGCAAGCTGTAGATAGGAAGTGGGCAAAATGATTTTCATGAATGGATGCACAAAATGTTACTAAGGGTAGTTCAGCATATGCTAAGCACTGAAGGGATCTTAGATTCAATGTTAACTGAGAAAGCCTCAAAGAGGTCTATGCTCTCTGAAGGCTGAACCCTTCAAAAGGCTATTATTTTTCCTTTACCCTAGATGTACAAAATAAGAAGAAATTGCATTTCCTATTCATGCTCATTCCTACTGCAAAATTTCCTTTTAAAAGGGGCAATGCTTAGCATGCCGAGTTCCACAGTCCTATCAGCTATGGGAATTTGAGCAGGCCTCAGCTGCAGGTAGTGAAGATGACCGTCCTAATAGGAGCTCAATCAAGTGCCCAAGGGCTTCACTCACATTGTGAACAATGCAAGCATCATATAGGAAAGGGAATTTTCCAGCCACAAGTTTCAGACTTCAAAAGGAAATCAGTTTATTTGCAAGAAACACAAACAATAAATGAACAGATGCCCTGCCCAAAGCCTCCATCCTCAGTACAATCATGATGGCTTCTTGACATCTTACCTTCCTGATGTTAGAGATCTTCCTTTGTCTGATCATATAACAATTAATACAGAAATGCATCTGGGAAGTGTTTGTCTTTGATGGTAGGGTCCAGTTTTCCCTCAGGGAAACTAGAAGTAGTTAAGGTCCTTTTTAAAATGCATTCCTTTCTTATCTGAATTGTTTGTGCTTCACCAAGCAAGGTGATAATTTTTCTCCTTAAGAGAGAATTCCTGCTTCTTTGTTGTTGTTCACCCCATAGAGATGCCCCTGCTCATGCCACCCTGCTACACGTGGAAGTTGGAAAAATCAGATATGAAACAGCATGGTGAGTTTCCAGAACCAGCAAGAGCTGAGCCAGCAATATTCACATAGAACCTCTCAGATGAGGAAAATCCTGTACTCTCCTCAGTGACAAATAAGATATCTTATCATGGCCTTTGCATATACACACCGGAGCAAGCAAATGTCACTGTTTAGGAAGTCCTCATCCTACTCAGGGTGACCAATAAGGAACAAGCAGTTTCATTTCCTTGCAGTAGCTACCTCAGCCCTCTCAGCTACTGTTAGTGACAGATCATGGTCTAAGTCTACATCTTGCCAAGAACTTTCTGCAACCATCCAACATCAGATATGCACCGTTGAACAGAAAAAAACCTAACCAAATAAATTGGAAGGAATTCCTTCTTTCTACCTCCTAAATCACTACCAATCATCACCTCAAGTACAGTCTTGCCACAATGAAAGTCTGACAGGATTTAAAACAATTTTTGCACATTATTTTTTATCTGTAAGAATCATTCTCTCTCATGCCATTAAAAAAAAAAGGGGGGGGGGTTAAAGAGAAATACCATCTGAACCGTGGGCATACCAGCATGTCTTACTCACACCTCACCTTAGTGATGAGTGGAGAGCAACATAACTGCTCGACAACTGCTGGAAAGGAGAAGGGATGAATGAGACAAGTGAGAGCCTGACTTTGGCAATTGAACACAAAGCAATAGTTGTATTTGTTACTGATATGTAATTATTTAGCTTATGCTTTAGAAGATACTTGGTTTGCATAGTTTAAAAGTTCATTCTTGCAGGGTAGTAAGTACAATTCAACAGAGAACTGAAGCCTCAAATCCTGCTCGCAAAAGAAACAGAGCTGCAAGTCTTAGTGGTGCTCTTACATTTGTACAACTCAAATGAAGCTGGTAAGTGCAACTTTCTTCTTTATAACAAAACCCTTTACGAACAAGGACTGTTTAGGCTCAGCTGTTTGTCTTCTCATTTGTCATTTATGATGCTTTTAGTTGCAGTGGATGGGAAGTTCTGTGGGAAGGCTCCACTATATCGACTGCTTTACACTATGTAGTGGCACGCATGCATACACATTTTAAACAGCAAAACACCATTGTTTAGGGACCACCGTGAGACTCCTGATACTGGGTAAGGTACTGGAATGGTGTGTAAAGAGATGGAGGTGCTCCATGAAGCACGCAGGTGGAAATAAATGGTATCAGGCCAGACAGTCAAGAGAAATCTTCCTGCAAATAGAGATGCTGTACCATTAAAAGAGCTTGACAGGAAAAGGTTATGGAAACAGAAACATCTGTTACCGTTGGCTGAAACAACTCACAAGTTGTTTGAGAAGTGGGTGGGCAAACAAGCTTCCTCTTTTCTCATTTGGGCCCCTTGCTGGGAGGGGAGTCAAGGCTGGAGTCTTCCAATGAGCTTAACTGCTGGAGCTGTTAAAGGAAGTTTCTGCAGACACCGTTGCTTGTTTTGAGACCATTTCTTTATTTCCATGTGACAGCAGCATGTGTTAAAAGCATGCCTCATACTACCATATGATTCAAGCAGTAAAACATGTTTCCTACAGTATAGCCTTTTAGGGAAAATATTCAAGCACTAAAAATACATTCCAATCTGCATTTTATTTAACTAGTGTTTTGTTTCGACCTTTTCTGCATATTTTCAGCCTTTTAGATGATTTTGTCTGTATGTATAAAGAAGCCCTAACAAAAAAACAATGAGTAAAGGGTTGGAAAAAGGGGTTTACACTTTCTTCCTAATTTCTGTTATTCCATACACCGTAATATCCTCTGATAATTACAGAATCATCTGTAAGAGCCATCAGCTATTGCCCTGGCATTGGAGTCAGAAACCTATTTATTGGAAAATACTGGGGAGATAAAGGCAACTTTACCTTGTCAGTGTGAGGAGAAACAATAATCTGGGTTACAGTCATTTCTCCATCTGGAGGTCCGTATCAATCTACTAAAAAAATCAGTAACATAATACATTTGAAATCAGCTCCCAAGCAACTGACATTGCAAGAGAAAAGTGTTTTTCAGAATTAAACTGGGGGGGAAGTGAACGAGGCCAGGACACACTGCTAGATGAAAAGGTAGAACAGAGCTGAACTTTGCAGTCTCTAAAGAAACATGTATTCTCTTCCTTCACCTCTGTTTGAACCTACACACAAGGGCACATTCTCAGCCCTCCTCCCTTCTAAGCTTCCAGCAACAGTAGGTGACTCTCCAAATCAAAATGCCACACCTCTCCTGCCAGAGTTTGTTTCACAAAATCCCTGTGAAGGTGAACTAGAAAGGTCTCAACAGCTAATCTGTGCTGTGTGTCGCTCGGGTTCCTCCCTCTGCCAACTCTGCCCCTGGCAATGCCTCCGCTCTCTCCCGTCACGAAGTCCCTTGCATCATTTCCAAGCCCTTCATTAAATGCTGTTGGAAGTCTGCTTTTTAACCTTCACATCTGTGTTTATTCTCTGCACAAAAACAGAGCAAAATCTGTGCCTGGCAGGCATTTCCTTTTGTAAAACTCTTTCTTTCCCTTTCTGACTTTTCAGAGCATGAAATGTGCCTGCTAATCCTAATTGCTTCAGATGGAGAGTCTTGCAGAGACCAGACAAAGGGGGCAGCCTTCCACCAAGGAGCTGTAAGCAGGCACCAGACTCTAAGCTCTTGAGTCTCCAGAGCTCCCATCTCACTTTGTCGCATGTCTGAAGAGCACAAGGGCAAACTTCCCCAAGTAGCTATACCGGGAAGAGGGGCTTGCCTTCCCAGACTTCCCCTCTCCTGCTTAAATGGCCCTCCCAGCACAAGAGCCCATCTGAGCTCACTGTGTGACATGACTCAGGCTGGGCAGAGTCCTCAAATATTTCTGCTGTATGTCAAAGCAAAAAAGCTAAACATCTGACTTTTAAGGGTCATTTGCCTGTCTGCATCCTGGCGCCAGCTCTCTTACCAAAGAAAAAGTTTGCAAGGTCCCACTGGCACGTCCACAGCCAGCCTTTCCATTAGCAATGCCTCAGCCAGTAACACAGGTACTGAGAAACTGAATCATTATGGTATTAAGACACTTTTGCCTCCAAGAATCATTAAAGTAGTGAACTTTCTGGTCTAGCAGAGTTTGTCTGGATTCAGAGGAATATTTACACTGCAGCAACAAAAAACTCCTTCACAGGGTTGCTGTCGTTGCCTAACCAGAACGTCCTTAGCACACAAGGCTAATGCTCGTGCCCTCCACAGTTGTCACACCACCCACACTGTCTGCTAGGTCTACTGCTGTTCACTCGCCACTAATGTAGTATCAGACTAATCCAGCCTTGCCAGAACTGCTGTATATAGTTTTAGATAATTCAGAGCTCCTGCAATTTCTTGAGATTTTCTTGTAGGGACTGTTTGCCAAGACACTTGCCAACTTTAGCCCATATTCCACACAGGTTATACTTTATCATCAACTCCATAGCTCATAAATTAGTGTGGCCACAGTTTCAGCTCACACCAAATAATTCCTCTCCCGAGCAGAGGCTCAAATAGCATTCTAACAGCACTCCCATCTAACCAATATAGCTACGCCAACAGATAGATGCAGAATAGATGCAAAAATAATGAGTGAAACTGCTTTTACACAGAAGAGCCTTTTTCATTGTGAGTGTACATTTTAACTACATGAAATCCTATTAATCCAAACAAATCAGCAAGCCAAATGCCTGCTACCGCCTCTGCAGCTCTTACTGCAAGAATGTGTGCTTAGCACAACTTTAAATGTGCATGTCTTATGCCAAAACACTCATCTGCAGTGGAAAAAAACCTCAGCAGTATCTTCGTAGAGCACACGCATGCCTTACCAACCACCACATTGCAATAATACAAACTTTCACTAATCCGAGAAGCAGTACGTTGTCTAGAAGGGTTTGAAGTCCTGAGATTTAACTGTGTATCAGTACAACACCAAGCTTCCACACTGGAGCCACTTTTCATTGTGGAAATAGCAGCACACAGTATTAATAAAAGCTCCAAGCACAGAAACACATTCAAAGCCTTGTACTTGCCAGTGAATGGAAGACTTGCAAAAATTCTTACTATCCTTAAACACATTTCAGGACTGCTATATTACCGCACAAGCCCTGTGCATCCGAACTTGCAATGAAAATGCTGTGTCAGCTTAGTGACACGGACTGAGCTACCGCCACAATACAGAGCACTAAGTTAAACATGCTCAATGGTTGATTACATTTCACAGTCATAATATCCTGTGAGCAGGATAGGTCTGTTGAGGAAATACTTGTCTGTTCTGAATCTGTACTTGTCTAGGGAGGTTAAGATGAAGTCGCATGCTCTCAGAGAAAGATGTACCTCCATTAATAAGAATCCAGGTCCTGACAACTTAAATAAACTCCATATAATAAACTAACAAAGTGTCTTAGGGCAAATGAAGAGCATTTAGGAAATGTATTTTAAGGGTGTGCTGTACTCATTAAGAGCCTCTTCTCAGACCAGTGGGTCCTGCACAGTCGCTGTGTCTGCGAAGAAAACAGGCACTAACCTCGCGTAGGGAATACAAAGCTGGAAAGACATCGCTAAAGGGAACAATTTATGAGGTATCGCCAATCTGATGAGCAGTAGAGAAGGCAGGACAGGAACTGGGAAGTAAGCAGGTGGGCTCGTTGTTTTCTGGGTGAAACGGTGAACAGGGCGACAACCAAAAAAAGCAGAAAACAAGCAAGCTAGGAAAACACAAAATCTAACAATAGTTTAACTAATGGGAAGGCAGTTTAAATTTAAAGCATGGTGAGATGGAAAGGAGGAAGCCCAGGCTGGAAGAACACAATGGGGAGACCACATTGTTCCAACTGGAAAAGAACAAAGTAAAAGAAACCTACAGCAAATAAAGTACTTGGCTCTCGCAATGTTTTGAATACTTTCTGATGGAGGAAGTTTTGAGGGCGGTTTGGCATGATCTAGATAACAGCAATGGAAACAAGACTCATTCCTTATCGCCACTAGCTTTAATGCACAAAGCAGGTTCCAGCACCTCAGCATATCTGCAGGGATCTCCACATAGAGCCAATGTGGAGATTCAGGCTCAAAGGGTGACCCAGATCCCAGAGTATGCAGAGCAGGACTGACAAAGCACACTGGTCCACACCCTGATGGACCACTGTGTGACAACGTGAAAGTAATGGTGAGACATTCAGAACGGTGATGCAGTGTCAGAGCTGCCAGAGGACAGCAGGACTCCACCAAGGAGTTCAGACAAGCTCGTAACCTTGTGGTGACTTCTATAATTCAGTGCCACAGCTGCGTTCAATCCAGACAGGTTCAATCCACTGCAATTACAAAAGCAACTACAACATGAAGAGAACTAACGCTTTATCCCGTTATTTTAAGGTGTATTAAAAGTCAAACTCAAAGCCACACACAGAAAAACTAAGACCTAAGCTCAAGGCAGCAGAAGTGCATCCTAGCTACTCAGCATGCAGGCCCTGCACCGCACAACAGATGGATACTTCAGAAGGGCTTTATTTTAGGGCAGACTTGACCTTAATCCATATTGAATTAGCTCATAATACTTCCAGAGGATACTAAGCAGACCTGTCCAAGAAGCTGCTGTGCAATACAACCACCACAGCTACTCCACACAGCACTTATAAGCAAGAGTGGAGGGAAATTCAGATGATGAAAACAGGGCAATCACAATTTACTGGTTTGCAGTAAGATTTTAGATTATACACAATCGAGATTTGGAGCCGGCTATGCTTTAATGGAGGTAGGGGTCACAAACTAAAAAGATACTGTGGTGAGAGGCTCCAAGATCTCATCCTCACAGCAGCAGAGCCAGCGGTCCAGCTCCTACAAGATCAAAGAATCAGCAGTGGTACAGCCTAGAAAATGATGAGCACTCCAGGTACGCCTCTCAGTCCTAGGACTCAGTGTAAAATTACAGCCCCAAAGGACAATTTTATTAGGCCTTGCAAGTAAGAGGACAGCAGAACTTAGGCAGTAGCTCACTAAAATCACAGGAGTGGGGAGACCGACATCCAGTTACAGCTAGTTTCTTTGCAAACAGAGAAGTTACGACAGGGCTTTGCCTTCAGCTTTCACTGTTTCCTGTGTCAACAGACATGCACGTACCTAGCAAACAAGGGGTCTTCTGTGGAACCTCAGCGGCCAAGCTGGGCCAGGAAAAGACAGAAACACACTCCCCTCACATCCCTTCTGTGCCTTCCGCATAGAGAACCCAATCAAGTCCTTAGCGACACGTTTTCTTGCCTCACCTTTCAAAATCTTTGCAAATCTGTTCATTCCATGTGGCCTATAAGCTCTTTCTCTAAACTTTCTGTTACTGACTCCCTCCCCACCACAACTTAATGTGTTCCACTGTTTACCATCAGCCCTTCTCTCTCATTCCATCTTGCTATGATTTCCAGTCTATAAGCACTGTTAGATATTTGCCTGCCCTCAGCCCTCTTTTTCCTGTCTTCTTTGCCTTCCACTCTGTCAAAGTAGTTTTGGATTTCCTTCATGCTTTTCAGTGTCCTTATAATGGGAGTAGGGGGGTGTGTATGTGTGTGTATGTGCGTGTTGGGTGTTTGCCTCCTTGCCCTAGTCATGCTCCCCACCAGATTTTGAGCCTGACTTACCCCGATACCAGTTCCCTTTCCACCACCTATTGTGAGACAACTCTAATAAAAACTGTCACCAGACCAACTCCCTCCACTACACAACTTTTCTCTTCTACTACGGCACCTCAGGGAAGACAGAGAGATCTGACTGAGTTGGTCTGTCATGAACCAGAAGACAGATCCTCAAACAACTTGTGTGTGCAGCACACCAGGAGACGTCACATGGATGGGTGCATGCATGCCCACACCATGAATGCTAATATGAACAATTGTTTGAAAGAAGACAAAGTGTTTCTCCAGCTTAACTGAAACCCACGCCTGCAATCCCAGCTGCCTCGTCACCACCTTTGACTCATTCCTCAAACCCTCCCCTCCTCCAGCCTCCATTTCTCTCTGTGCAGAATCTCAGCTGCTTCTAAGAAAATTACAAAGTGACAATACTTCCTCCTTCCTTTCAACCCTCCCTTCCCCTCCTGCAATTCCTTCCATCACATACAGCAGCATCTTCCCAACCCTTCTAAGCACTCTACCTGCCTCTATGAATTTATCCCCATCTCCCTATCTCATGCCAATTTCCACCCCTTGCCATTCAACAGTACACATTTGTATGCTCTTCTCTTTCCTCTCACAATACAAATACGCATTAACTTCCTCCCTCTCTAAACTCCTCAGAGACTCTGGATCACAGTTTGGATGTCTAGGGTCAGAAGGGGAAATGCATTCACCCCCATGTTCTTCTCATCTCTAGCTCTTAAACTGCACCATGTGAACTCCTGGCAGTCACTTTTCTTTTTCTGACAAGTGCAGTTTGGATCCTCTCCAGCCTACCTTCCATCTCTCAAATACTACTAAAGCTGCTCTACTTCTAGTGACCCCCTTCCTGGTCAAAGCTCAGGACTAAGTAATCTGTCATCACTATCTCTTACTCAGCAAAGGTGGTAACATTTTTGATTCTTGGATTACTCCTCCCTTGCCTTCTCCGAATGACTTCCACCGCTACCACTCTCACCACCCCCAAAGATGCTGAAGGAGCCAAATGAGCAATTATGAACATCACCACAACTTCTTCCACACTGATCTCTGCGCTTGCTGCCAGCTCTGAAGTTATCTAATGGGTCATAAGCCACACCTACATACTCCTTCCCACCGATTGCTGCAAAAACAGGTGGGCTGAAGCAGCTTGATACAGCTGAAATTGTACATAGTTTCAGGCAGCGCTTGAAGCAAGGGAAAGAGATGTGAACCTGGTTCCCAGATCAGCAAGAGCTGGACTCAGAAGCCAGGCTACCAGGGAATTCAGCAGGACTTGAGAGCCCAGAGCAATTACCTTCATAGAGGTTGGCTCACAGCTCCGGCTGATTTTGAACTCTCAGAAACATGGTAACTCCTGCGTGCCAGGGCTGCTGGATTACAGCCCACACCAAGCTCAGCAGGAGACTGCCAACCTCCTGCTCAAGAAAGCAAAATACAGCTTCCTTTAGTAGCATTGACTTGCAGCTCCTGCTTAGTTCAAAACCAACTCTCTGAGCTCCTGCAGACACTGGAGACCATTCCCTCTTCTGCCCCACTCCAGAGGTGGTGGTATACTAATCTTAAAAAAACAGGGGGTGGGGAGGGGGAGACATATTTGAAGTACACCTCCACCCTTGATTCCTGTTTATATTTATTAGTGTACAAAATCTCTTGCTGTCTGTATTTACTTTTGATTGAGTTCTGAGGCAACGAGTTAAAAAGCTAATATGAATTTATATAGTGCTCTCATCCTGACTACGGCCTGTGTTTGCTATTACACAAATACTGTTTGGATCCTCTGCTTGGTTTTCTTTAAGAACTTCTCTGTCTCATGCAGGACACTTACCACCTTCCACAAGTTTAACACCCCAAAACCACAGAAAAATGCAGTTTTTATGTTTTGGGAAAAGTCCACAGCCTAAATTTATTTCCCTAGGCTCTGCCCTTGCCAAGGGCATGTTCTGGAACAACTCCAGCCTCCACACGGAGAGGGCGATTTCTCAGCGTGGCTCATGTTAAGGTAAATCACACGGGTAAGGTAACCCCATCTGGGATGAACAAACCCGCCAGTCAGAAGTCACTCTGAAGAGGCAGGCCATTATACTTTACAATACTTCCCCACACATCTTCCCCTGGAATCAAGGAAAGCCAGCAGGCCAGCAGCATAGAACCAGCAGAGCAAGCTGAGGTAATGATACTACGTGGAGGAAAAACTATCACTGCAGAATCCAATAGCTAGCAACCACCTTTGATTTCTATACATTAACTAATAATAGATTGATACATTAATGATCAATTATTAAAAAAACCCTCCAGGGTAGCAAGCAGAAGGATCCAATGGCACAAACCTATCTACCTGGGAAAGGGAGCTGGAGATCAGTACACAGCATCCTTATCAGATCCCTTATACAACTATGTTGCCATAGCAAGAGCTTCCTCCATCTTTATGCCAGAGTGGCTATGAAAATGTCTGTGAAGATATTCTATACTGGGTGTAGCAAATCCGGCTCAGGGTTTGCTTTGTGGTGGTTGGGTTTTTTCCCCCCATGTAAAACATGTAAGCAAGAATCATGACTATTCTCTTCAAAGATGACAGCCAAACGTGGCAGGCCACTGAGAATTCCTACCCCTCCGCACGGCAGATCACACGGGTCCCTCCCTCCCCTCTGTGCTCTGAAGCGTGGGTAATTTTTTTATTATTTTTCCCCCCTTTAAAAAGAAGGCAGCAAGCTGTGGGAAAATACTTTTATGGATAAGTGAGCTTTACCACCCACAAAGAGACAGGTCCCCAAGGGGCCCTCACCACCCACAAAAAGATGAGCACTTCTGCAAAGTCTTACCCCTTCTGATATAATGGTATCTAGAAATTCATCGCTGTAACAATGCACACAAAAGGAATCAGCCTGCACCCTTCACTTTCAAGAACATCATCATCTCTCTCCAATGCCCTTCTGAATGTGAAAGCCAGCTTTAGCTTCCCAGCCACCAATACAAAGAAAGGCTTATTGGGACCGTCTGCATCAGCAAATATAATATACAAGCTTTCTCAGATTCAGTGCTCGCTTCCATCATGCGGCACTGGAACAGACTGTAGCTTGTGACTTGGTAGTGACAGGTTAATGGTTGGACCCGATGATCTTGGAGGTCTCTTCCAACCAGAACAATTCTATGATTCTATGATGCAAATGGCTAGCGGGACCTCTCCTGCACTGGGACCACTGAAGACATCCCATCAAGACTACGTACACATACCAGGAACTGTGGGACCAGTACTATGCTCATAAACTTCCCCTTGAGCCCAGGCAATAATTTTGCTAGTTTAAATACTCCATGTACTGGAAAAAACCCACCTGTTTCGGCAATTAGCTACCATAAGGTAAGTGGTGAACTTTATGCAGCAGGACTTCAAGAAATAAAAACCCCCTAACACCACCACTCAAACATCTGCCATTTGTTTCCAGTCTCAATTGGTCTGACATCAGCTTCTGCATCTTTCTGTGCCTTTTGTCTATTTAATTACAGGGTGCTCTATCAGAAATCTTTCCCCCACATAGACATATCTAGACCAATCAAGTAACAACAACTACCTACTACTTCTTTGATTAGCTAAGCACATTAAGCTTACGTCAATCTATAGCTGAAGTTTTCCTCAGCTGATTCTTCCTTCAGCTACTTTGAGCCCTTCTGAAGTGCAGACACAAGAGTTGCACAGGGATTTGCACACCATCTGGAATGGTGTTAATACGACCATATAAAAAGATAACAGCAGTTTCATACTCCCTGATATTGCCTGCCTATATAAGGTCTTAGAGCTATGTCATCATGACAGGAATTCACATTCCCTTGGTTCACGTGCAATTCCCCAAAGACATTTTCAGAGTCATTACTCTGCCCAAAACAAGCCGTCACAAACTGCAAATGGGATACACATTACTTGTCCCACGGCATCTAATCTCACTCTGGGCTGTAATTGTATTCAGTTACCCACAACATACCATTGCTTCGATCACCACTGGGAATGAAGTGACTGCCAGAAAGATCTGCCCTCCAAATAAACAGTTTGAGATTGCCACTGTCACACTCCGTATTTTACTATCTACAGACAGAAGTGGATTGACCCCAGACCCTAAACACCTGGTTCTTTGAAAGGCCAACAGCAATAGACTGGTAACACTGGACTCTAGGCTTTTAAGAGTGCTTAACAGCTGGCTTGTTTGAAATACTTCTTGCCTCTGGCCTAGAGTCATTCCATAAAACTGCTTCCTTTAACTGTCCAAAATCTTTCCTATTGTTTCAGCCTAATTCAAGGCTTTGAGTACCACTCTGTTCCCATTTGAACATCTTCCATAAATGCATATGGAAGCCCATGTACCAGGGCTGGTAACAATAACCCTGCAATTGCACCATCATCTCTTCTAGGAAACATAAAGGTAAAAGTGTAATTAGCAATTCAAGGCTCTGTATTTGGAACCTCTTAACCCTTTAACAGGGCTTTCTCATGTGGATGACAGACATACACGTTTCTCTAACAAACTTCTCTCATGGGGCAGCATAACCAAGGACAACGTACTGCAAACACCTCCACAACTCCTGAAATGCAGCCAGTCACAGACAGTGTCTGGTGCGCTTGAGTAAATGCAGATCTTTGCAACTACTGCTAATCTCAGTGCAGCCACATTTCCAGATACCAGCCAAAAATCCCCTGACACCTCAGACCTCATCAAGCATATCCTGTAAAACAAAGTGGTCTGCACTCATTCTGACCAGAAAAGTTGTGCTCGTTCTAATCTCACTTGCAAATAAAGTTGTAAATTATCCTCATAATGTACAGCCACTATTCCACACCAACTCTTTCTATGGACACTTATGCTACGTAAGTAGGCAATTAAGGGGTTTTTCAGCTTTCAGTTCATCTTACCAAAAGGAACTGAAAATGAGAGACTCTTGGCACAAAATAAGTATCCTCATGGAAAGCTAGTAACAAAGCATTCTCCAGTAACATCTGTTCTCTCAGACAAATCTTGAAAGAGCCAGAAGTCCTCTGCAGTAACAGCCATCACAAGGTTTTACAATAGGCTTAGCAGACAATGCCAATACATGCAACCAGAAGCAGCTGTACCTACTGCTAAAATAGTGTGTTTAACACAGCTTCAGCTAAAACAAACTCCATTCTCACCTACACTGCGCCCAAGCATCATGTCACTGCTCCTGTGCCCTCACACAATTCAGAGAATCACTGAAGGTTAAGGGTGGAAGGGACCTCTGGAGATGCTCTAGTCCACCTCCCTGCTCAGAGCAGGCTGAATTACAGCAGGCTACTGGGGATTATCTCCAGTCAAACTTGGATATCTCCAAAGATGGAGACTCCACAACCTCCCTGGGCAACCTGTTCCAGCATTTGACCACTCTCACAATTAAATAAAAGTTTTCTTAAGTTCAAATGGAATTTCTATTTGTGTCTATTTCTTTGTCCTTGTACTGGGCACCACTGAGAAGAGCCTGGCTCTCGTCTTCATTCCCTCAGTTATTTATACACATAGACAGGACCCACCACTCAAGCCCTCTCTTATCCAGGTTGAACAGTTCCAGCTCTCTCAGCCTCTCCTCTCAAGTCAGAGTCTCCAATCCCTTACTCATCTTTGTGCCCTTTGCTGCACTCATTCCAGTACGTCCATGCCTTTCTTGCACTGGGGGCCCAGAATTGGATGCAGCACTCCAAATGTAGCCTTACCAGGGCTGAAGACAAGGATCACCTCCCTCAACCTGCTGGCAGTGCTCTTCCTAATTTAACCCAATATACTGTTGGCCTTCTTTTCTGCAAGGGCACATTTGCTGCCTCATGTTCAACTTGTTTCCCACCAGGACCCCCAGGTCCTTTTCTGCAAAGTTGCTTTCTAGCCAGTGGGTCCACAGCCCATCCTGATGTATGCGGTCATTCCTCCCCAGGTACAGGACTTGGCATTTCTCTTCACTAAACTTCATGAAATTTGTTGGCCCATTTCCCAGCCCATGAAAGTCCCTCTGAATAGCAGCACATCTTTCTGGTTCATCACCCACTCCTCCCAGTTTTGCTGAGGGTGCACTCTGACCCGTCATCCAGGTGATGAATGAAGATATTAAACAGTATGTATTGGCCCCAAGCAGATCCCTGAACAGGCCAAAGTCTGCTTTCCTGAAGAGCTTTTCCAACAATGCTGTCCTGTAGATACTTCCTTATTTATCTGCATATGCTCGAAGTGGGCCCCTTTTACCTGTTTTGAGGCATGAAACCAAGACAGCAAGGCATGATGAAAGATTCAGAAAACATCCAGTTACAAGACATAAGGCTAATTCACTTACTAATAGAACTTGATTACAGTACCCGTGCACTCGCTTACCTAACATGTTAGCTTGTGAGGCACAAGAAACAGTATTTTAAATGCATCCAGGAGCTGCAAAACAGTTGCAAAAAGCTCTGCTGCATCAACAAAACTGCTGCATTATCTTCCTACGTATAGGAAATCAAGATGTTTTGTTTCTCGTAATACCAAAACCTTACCTGCTGAGTCCTGTAGCCATGTTTTGAGTATGAAATGTGGAAAAGACACAGCACCAAGTAGCAACAAGGAGTGCACCTACAATGAGTCTCCTCGTATCACATCTAGCACAGCTTCCGATCAAGTACCAGAGCTTCTTGCCTACTCCGTTAAACACAGGTTGTTGACAGGTCCACAGTCTGATGCATCAATGCACAGCACACAGCAAGAAGGGACACGGAGTAGGAAGAGGAAGAAATTAATAAACAGGTCATAGCTCTGTGCTACATCAAAAGCACAAATGTTGAGAAGCATAACGTAGGAAGTCACGTGAGTCTTTATTGAGTATCTGAGACTGATGTGGTCTGAGAAAGGGCTCCTGCAGCAGGCACACTCATTCACACTATAAAACCAAGTTCCATACTCCTGGCTAGCAGAATTACATTTGCAACAGTGCTGCACACCAAGTGACAGTGGCAATACCAGCTTCAAATTGCACAGGCAGAAATGAGAAAAAAAAACAATCTCTATCACACAAGGCTCATTTATCTTGAGCAGCGAGTTAAGCATGCACTGTCTGACTGGTCTCAAAATATCTATTAATACTTGCAGTCCAGAGTAAGTTTAAAAAAAAAAAAAAATACCTCAAGAAAAACCTAGAACAAAAAGCTACAGAAACAGAGAAAGTGTATAGCCCCTCCTAAGAAAACTTGATTACCTGCTGCAGACAGCGGTATGGGTTTGTGTACTGGGAGGGGAGGAGGAGGAGAGCAACTCCACCTTTTCAGTGGATAAATGCAGAAAATAAAGCAAGCAGGTGAGCAGCATTGACCAACAGTAAAGCTATATGCTACCTTGGCACTGCCACTCCGTCAACAGCATTTACTTCTGGAAGCAAAACACACATGAAAGAGCACCCTCCATACAAACCAAACAGCTGTTGCTTTTCCTCCTCTCAAAGTTCCTGCTGTCTTGGTTTCTTGTATCACCTTTGCTGCTTTGATTTCATCCCTTCTGCTCAGGCTCCTCTTCTAGATATCATCCTTTCTGCACTCAGCCATCAGGACAGGATGCAACCTGCCTGATTTTAGGCACCTAAGGTATTCACAGCAGAAAGGTAGTCTTCCAAAGCTCCCTATATAATCAGTGATAAATAGACTGGCAGCTCCACAGTAAGTTCAGCTCACTTCAGCTGATGAATCAGAGCAGAAGTTTCTCTTTCTCTGCTAACTGTACAGGAAGCTTAGCCTCCCAAGTCAGATGTCCCCAAAATTACAGCGTAAATACCCCCCATAGTGCACATAGCTGTGGATTCTTATTTTCAGTTGACTCACATCCCTCTCAATTAACACATTGCCAGACTTAGCAGGTTGAGATGAACTATGGCTTGAGCTGCAAAAGCATAAAGGAAAGACAAGAACAAAAAGGATTGAGCAAAAACAGGCTTTAAAGTGCTAACTGTACTATTTTGACTCTTCAGTTCACCTTTATTGTGCAATATTTAAGAGATTTCTGGACAACCTCCAGCTCTCAGGTGTGAAGAGGCAGCTCTATCCATATAAAGACAGTGATACACAAAATATTATTACAAATTTGTTTTAGAAATTAAACTGGTTTTGGAGTCACTCAAGCCTTGAGAGTACCCTAGTCTCTGGAATCAAACAGGGGATAACATCTTACAAGGGTTCTGATGCAAGTTCATGCCCTCTGCCCTTCAATCTCTAGTGCTTTGCACTCTTCATGTCCCAACCAAAGAATTCAAACTGGATCTGTTTGGAGCTGACAAGAGAGACGTGTTTGTGCCCACAGAGCACCTTTGCTGTTAAATGGAAGAAGCAAGCGAAGAGAGGCATAGAGCAAGCAGAGCATCATATGTAGGCAGCCAGATTAACGTCCTTCCATTCCAGCACATGAAGTACCCTGACACTTTCTAGCTATCTATGGTTTTTGCCCGCGACACTATACAGCGGGAGCAGACATCAAAATGAGGATGAGTAACCACACAGATTCTCACTGTAGAATTTGGTATTTTGGATGGGAGAGAAAGGCTAACTGGAAACAACACACACAACCTTTTCCATCACATAAACGCATATGTTAACGGCTTTCTCTCAACACTACCTACCATCCACTTTCAGGAAACATCTAGCTAGACAGGCGAAGTAAACCCCCTTTAGCTCTGAGCAGCATTTATCTGCATCAAAATCAATGTCACCAGCTTGGGAACTTTTGTGAGGTCTTTGCACAGGTCTAGTATTTCAGAAGAGATGGCCTGTAGGTCATTCAAATGCTAATAACATCAACTACCTTTCAGCCTTCATTGTGCCAAGGTACAATGCTACAGGATGACACAGATTACAGCACAAGACAAGTGGCAGCTGGACTGCCAATTAAAGCACAGAGCCGGAAAAAACAAACTCACTGGTATCTTGCAATATAGTGAAAAATGACTGACGTACTATAAAGATGCAACTGCTGGGGAGAACGTAGCTTATGTGGATCAGCTACATGACCCCTCTGTAGCCACAAGAAGTTACATACTACCAGCTGGTTTCTAGGTTTGTTTTTTTTAAGCATTAACAAACTGATTTCTACCTTCTGGGAGAGGGATTTCATTTGAAGAATGTTTGCTAAGAAGTTCACCTTCTGACCACAGTCATGATATGGTATAACTCTGTAGCCACGGCTATAGAATCTGTTTAGTAGAAGTCAACAATGGATCTAATACTAAGATGAAGTTAACTCACAGTATATGACTTTATTGTGCCTTCATCGAATCCATCTATGACACAAAACTATCAGGCGATTTTGTTTGTGAGATACTTCACTATGATCGAGCAGCAATGTTAAAAACTTCCATAGCCAAAAGCTGCTCTTGGAGAGCAGCAGTGGGAGAGAGGCAAAGGCAGATGAGAGCTGAGGTCCAGCAGCTAAGCTTCATGAAAGCTCATGGGCTGCAAGTGTGTTATTAGAACACATGAAGTAAGTTTATAAATGAAGACTTAAATATGAGGATGTCACACAATTAAAGTCTTCTCCACAATTCTAAAATCCTACTGTCTTCAGAAGCTTACATACCACGTTGAGGAAATCAACAACTCCAATGATACCTCTCACCAGTTCCATGAAGGCACACTTTCTGCTCCCTACTGTAATCAGTTCGTGCATTTGTAGTTCAGCACTACAGCCTCTTTTCTTCCTTATATTTCTGCATGAAAGACTGCACTTTCACAGAAATTATAAAAAACAGTTCTCAAGTTTCTGATGAAGGTGACCGATATCTATAGCCCTCCAGTCACAGAAGAACTTGAGGCATATTTTAAGCCTCTGACATCATTTAGTGTCCACTGAGGTATATCACAGAGAGACCACAGAGAATGAGGTTACTTAAAGGTTTACATCTTTCCATATACAATACAGCACAGAGGAACGAGTCTAGGAGGTTACTGGAGCGTGTGGAAGACAACTTCCTGACACAGCTGGTGAGTGAGCCAACTAGGGAAGGCGCCCCGCTGGACCTGTTTTTCACGAACAGAGAACGACTTGTGGGTGATGTGATGGTTGGAGGCCGTCTTGGGCATAGCAATCATGAAATGATAGAGTTCTTGATTCTCAGAGAAGTAAGGAGGGGGATTAGCAGAACTGCCACCTTGGACTTCCAGAGGGCAGACTTTGGCCTGTTTAGGAGACTGGTTGACAGAGTCCCTTGGAAGGCAGCCCTGAAGGGCAAAGGAGTCCAGGAAGGCTGGACATTCTTCAAGAAGGAACTCTTAAAGGCACAGGCCATCCCCATGTGCCAAAAGATGAACCAGCAGGGAAGACGACTGGTCTGGCTGAACAGAGAGGAAACTAAGAGGAACTCAGGAAAAGGAGTTTATAACCTTTGGAAAATGGAGCAGGCCACTCAGGAGGACTACAAGGATGTTGTGAGGTTATGCAGGGAGAAAATTAGAAGGGCCAAAGCCCAACTAGAACTTAATCTGGCTATTGCCGTAAAAGAAAATAAAAGAATGTTTCTATAAATACATTAGCAACAAAAGTAGGGCGAAGGAGAATCTCCCTCCTTTATTGGATGGGGGGGGGGAACATAGTGACAAAGGCTGAGGAAAAGGCTGAGGTACTTAATGCCTTCTTTGCCTCAGTCTTTAATAGTAAGACCAGTTGATCTCCGGGTACCCAGCCCCCTGAGCTCTAAGACAGGGACAAGGAGCAGAATGAAGCCCCCATTATCCAAGGGGAAAAGGTCAGTGACCTGCTACACCACTTAGACACACACAAGTCTATAGGGCCAGATAGGATCCACCCAAGGGTACTGAGGGAGCTGGTGGAAGTGCTCACCAAGCCATTCTCCATCATTTCTCAGCAGTCCTGGCTAACCGGGGAGGTCCCAGTTGACTGGAAGTTAGCAAATGTGACACCCATCTACAAGAAGGGCCGGAAGGAGGATCCAGGGAACTACAGGCCTGTCAGTCTGACCTCAGTGCCCGGGAAAGTTATGGAGCAGATCATCTTGAGTGCCATCACACAGTACATACAGGACAACCATGTGATCAGGCCCAGTCAGCATGGGTTTATGAAAGGCAGGTCCTGCTTGACTAACCTGATCTCCTTCTATGACAAGGTGACCTGCTTAGTGTAGGAGGGAAAGGCTGTGGATGTTGTCTACCTAGACTTTAGTAAAGCCTTTGACACCATTTCCCACAGCATTCTCCTGGAGAAACTGGCTGCTCATGGCTTGGATGGTCGTACTCCTTGCTGGGTAAAAAACTGACTGGATGGCCGGGCTCAGAGAGTTGTGGTGAACGGAGTTAAATCCAGTTGGTGGTCGGTCACAAGTGGTGTTCCCCAGGGCTCAGTATTGGGGCCAGTTCTCATCTTTACCAGTGATCTGGATGAGGGGATCAAGTGCACCCTCAGTAAGTTTGCAGAAAACACCAAATTAGGCAGGAGTGTTGATCTCCTTGAGAGTAGAAAGGTTCTACAGAGGGATCTGATGGGCTGAGGTCAACTGTATGAGGTTCAACAAGGCCAAGTGCCGGGTCCTCCACTTGGGTCACAACAACCCCACACAACACTACAGGCTTGGGGGGGAGTGGCTGGAAAGCTGCCCAGCAGAAAAGGGCCTGGGGGGGGTGGTCAACAGCCAGCTGAATATGAGCCAGCAGTGTGTCCAGGTGGCCAAGAAGGCCAACAGCATCCTGACTCATATCAGAAATAGTGTGGCCAGCAGGACTAGGGAAGTGATCATCCCCCTGTACTCCGAACTGGTGAGGCTGCACCTCGAATACTGTGTTCAGTTTTGGGCCCCTCACTACAAGACAGACATTGAGGTGCTGGCACATGTCCAAAGAAGGGCAACAAAGTTGGTGAAGGGTCTAGAGCACAAGTCCTATGAGGAGCAGCTGAGGGAACTGGGGTTGTTTAGCCTGGAGAAAAGGAGGCTCCAGGGAGACCTTATACCTCTCTACAACTCCCTGAAAGGAGGTTGGAGCCAGGTGGGTGTCGGTCTCTTCTCCCAAGTAACAAGTGATAGGACAAGAGGAGACCTCCTCAAGTTGCGCCAGGGGAGGTTTAGATTGGATATTAGGAAAAATTTCTTCACCGAAAGGGTTGTCAAGCATTGGAACAGGCTGCCCAGGGAAATCATGGAGTCACCATCCCTGGAGGTCTTTAAAAGATGTGTAGATGTGGTGTTTAGGGACATGGTTTCGTGGGGGACTTGGCAGTACTAAGTTAACAGTTGGACTTGATGATCTTGAATGTCTTTTCCAACCTAAACGATTCTATGATTCTATATTAAGCAGTACCCAACAGACTTATGTTGACATAAGACAACTGCATAGAAAGCCACACGGCTATGTTCATTGATTGTATTACCCTACAGATCTGCCTATTGTGAAAAGGAGGATTAGATCAGAACACTAATCCAAATTTATGCAGTTGTCTTAGAGGAAAAGCAGCAAGCTAAGAGCAAAAAGCCAATGACTGACAGCTGAAGGTATGGACTCAAAACAACACTCAGTCTCAGGCAACTATAAAGAAAGCACTGCCAGAGAAAGTGAAGCACGTACCTGCTAGCGGTGGGAAAAACGAGGCTACATTAGAGACAACTGGGATGAGTTTTTCCATCAACTCTTACTGGCCTTCTGGAGCTCTCAAGTCATCTATCTCAGTCCTACTCTGTACAGTTGTGCACCACTGCAAGCACATTTGAAGGATGAGGGCATCTCAGAACAGAATTCACAGCTCACTGACACTGTACGTGACAGAACAGGATTAGGTCAAGGAGACTGGAGCCATGGGAGGCAATCACACCTGTGATGCCAGAGGAACTGGAGAATCTGCCTGCAATACTGTTTCCAAGGCAACCAGAACAGCCTCTTATCATGATTATTTTCATCATTAGAGCAGAAGTGAAAGGTTACTGGGCTAATTCTAGTTGCAGCAGTAACCAATACTCTATCCAATTGTCTGTATCACAGGCTCATCAACATCCACTTTAACTGGCCTTAGGTTAGAACCATTCACTTGTATTTGAACATTAGCCCTTAACACAGCTAGGGTGATCAACAGTTGGGAACATGCACCAGGAGGGACCTTAGCTAGTGGGTCTGGTTTGAAAATTTGACCACTGAGAAGTCATCGCCCTAATTCTTACTAGGAGAACTATCACGTGGGCTATGGGCTATGGAAAAATCTGTAATATCAAGCTCATTCTTGGAATACACGTAAGTGTTCAGTCTCTGGTCTGAATCTATTACCCTGAAATGGCAATGAAATAACTCAAAAACTGTAAATGTAGAGTGTTGTATCACTCAGTCCTTAAGCCATGCTGAGTCTGGATCTCCCCATGAGATGGAGGACTCAGAGCAACTGTGTTGGATCGCATTTAAACAGATGAAGTCTGGTGGCAAAGCCAGAACAAACACAATCTGTGTTCATGCAAGGAGAAATATTTTGTTTGTTGAGATGCACATAGCTGAATAGATGTCTATTAAAAGAAAATGAGGCGAGACAGAAGCATTTCACAAAGCTAGGTAACTCTATCATAAACCAGTAAACTTTCATCTGCAGGTCTCCTGCTGAGTAACAGGAATGTCAACAAACTAGCATCTGTGTAAATTTTTCAAGCCTCCTAACAAAGTTCCTTGGCAAACACTGTTTTTCTTCTTCCTCTGAGCTTCCACTGAACTGAAACTAAAGCCTTCTTTGTTCCACTATACCATTAGCATGTCTCTGTCCATCCTGAAGTAGTCAATTACTATAAAGCCTAAAGGAAAAGTTCACGTAAGCAAACAAGAGGTCATAAGCACTTCAGTGGCAATGAAGTGGGGTTTTTTTTTAAATGTATTTACTGATTTTGTTAAAAAGACATTAAAATGTACATCTATCTACTACCAGATGCCAAAAAATATCCATGACTTGGCCCTCAAATTACTTAGCAGCGTCCTGCTCACAATGTGACTTAGGACAAAGAGAAATTTATTAAAAAAACCCCACAACAAACCAAAACCAACAAACCAACCAAACAAAAAAACCCCACAAACCCCAAGCAGTGGGCAGAAATATTCAGCTTAAAGAAAATAAAAAGGGAGTAGGATGTGGTAAACACAATACTGAGCTATGTGTTCCTTGGATCCAGAGCCAGGCATGTTAACACCGCCGAACTTTGCAGCAGTACTAACTCCCATTACAAAAGATGTAACCTCATCCCACAGAATAGCTCTTTGGTATCTCCTGGGAAGCACAGGGTGGAGGCACAGAAAGAAAAGAAAGAGGGAAAAAAAAAGAAAGAGGGGGGGGGGGGGAAAGAAAGAGGGGGAAAAAAAAAAGAAAGGGGGGGGGGGGGAAAGAAAGAGGGGAAAAAAAAATAGAAAGAGGGAGAAAAAAAAATAGAAAGACCACACTCTGTTGGCCTGCAAACAGCAGAGAACCCAAGAGACTACAAGACCGAAATGGCCCCACGATGCGGTATTACACTTGTATTGTCACATGCAATTGGCCAGTCCTATCGAGCGAGAAGCCAAAATGTATTTATCGCTTTCATCATCGCTTTAGCAACCAACCACTTCAACTAGCTTTCACTGTATGGACATTTCCTTGGAGACCACAACCCCACACTTACAGCAGTTCACCAAGGAGAGGAGAGCCCAGAGGGTAGCTTACAGCCCACACTACCACGAGCTTTAGAAGAGCTGCCAAATGAACTCTCAGGTTTTTTTGATGAGTCTTGAAATAAAAGGGGAATGTGGAAGACTGAAAAATATGCTAGTGTTATACCAGTATTTTAAAAGGTTGAAATAGGATGAGACATGTCAGTCTTGTCAGCCTGACATTGATTCCAGACAAAATAATGAAAAAGCTGATATAAGACTCAGTTAATAAAGGATTAAAGGAGGACAGTGTAATTACTGCCAATCAACATAGACTTTACAGGAAAATATAACTTGTCAAACTACCAACACTTTTTGGTGTGATTACAAGTTCGAACACTAAAGGTAGCAATGTTGATGCAATATATTTTCACATGGTGTTTTACTTGGTGCCAGAAAGCACAGTGATGCAGCGTATTGTATCAGCTAACTGATAGGTCTAAACTGCACCAGTAGATAAGGAGTCAGGCAGGAAGGTGCTACTGGGACTCGTTGGTGTTCCAGTGCTACATGCAAATTAGGCTGCTGGCATGGAGATAGCTCTGTCTGTCATGTTGACTAGTATTGCTTTGTTCTCCCCCTGAACTCCCACCTACTCTACCCATCTGTTGCCACCTTTCCTATACTTTGCCTGGAAGTGCCTTGGCGCAGGGATAGCCACCAGTCCCTGACTACTACAAAGGAATCTGTAATCCTGACCTAAGACCTGCCTGGCATGTCTGAGTCATTCTGCCAAACTACAGTGTTGCTGTACTAGCCAATCTGCTTAGATAACCTGTAATTTTTAGTGGTTCGTTAAACCAGGTCACTCTAAGAATTTATTCACAAGGCAGTCTTCCCTAGCATGGAGCCACGGTCTATAACAGTTGCATGAGAACAGTACTTAAACAACGGAAAGCTGTTCACATAAAGCAGACAGTTGAAAGTAAACACGGACAGAACCTGACAGCAAGAGCTTTGACATTAAGAAATTTAGTCAGCACACCACAAAGTAATTCACATATCCATAAGATCTCTGTCTGCTGCTTTTATTTCCTCTCCGCATACAGCAGTAAGTGGGGCAGGGGACAGGAGCAGAAGTGTAATTGGGTGTATTTTCCCTAACAACAGCTCTTACTCATACTTGACCACAGAAGTCCATTGTCAGTTTTTAAGAAAGTTGTCACGTTAGGAATACGGGGGTTTTTTGGCATCTTTTCTCAAACGCTGTAGAGGTTACATAAGAAATACATTTGGCATTTATGCATTTAAACATAATTCAGAAATGACAGTCTAGATACACGGTAGGATGAAGTAATTTAAGGCAGTCAAGCTTAGATTAGACTGTGTTAATAGGAAGATAGATGATTGACTTTTTGCCTCAGCCAAGCCTGGCAACCTCACCCATAACTACCAGGCCAGGGTTAAAGTACTTTTGAAAGCGAGTAGAGGTTTTTCCACTATGACAGTGAATAAAGAACTACCATAAGCTATGGCAGAGACTAACTAAAAAGGAAAGCATACTATCAGCACCGCAACTTTCAATGGCTCTAAAATATAATATTGACAATGACAATGCTGCTGACCAACATAACGAACACAAATTCTCTGACTATTCCACAATTACAACCCCATTTTCTAGTTCTCATCTTTCATGCCTCCACCTAATATTTACAACTTCAACTCTCCTGGTTTCTGTAACACATTAACATGTTTTTGAGCACAAATGCAAAAAACATTTTGAAAGCTGAAAGCGTAGGTACAGACTAAAATAAACAGAATATTAAAACAACGTATCACAAGCAGCTGCTGCATTAGGATAATTAATTTTATATTTCAGTCAATAAAAGCCTTTACTGTGGAGTCCCAGCCATTCCAGTGTGAGGTTCCACAACACTGTAGGAGCCAACAAACCTTGCCTTAAGTAGGCTTATACAGAAAAGATTGATCTTGCTCATTGAGAGTCCCATGATTACAACTTCTGCCTGCCTTTGTTAATCTCGGTGTACACACAACAAACAGCAAGCCCATCTATTTTGGGGCTCAAATTCCCTAAAATGTGCAAGGAGAAAAAGCCAGGCTGTTTCCCAGCCACTAAGGAACAGGCAAACTGTGAGGAGGGCTGGAAGAGGGTTGAAGGCAGGTGTCTCCAGCAAAGCAGGGCCACACAAGAGTTCTGCAGTGTTGCCTGGCAGCAAGTAATTATCTGCCAGTGTGCTGTTTCCACGTGCCAGCAGCCAAAGCCCACACAGGCAGCAAGCACGGGTAAGTATGTGCATCAGCTAAAGCTACAGGCTAGCTCCACTCTTTCCTGAGGAAACAAAGCAGAGGTGCTTTGGAGGCTAGCCTTTGGTTGAGCTCTTATTATTACTGCAACAGCAAGGTCTATGAACCATGCACTCAAACCAAAATGTCCAGGGAGACAAAAGTCCGGGAGATGCCAGAAATCTGTTATCAAAGACAAGACCACTGTAATACTAAATCAGCCACACAAAACCAATAATAGTTTCACCCCAAAATGGTGGGAAAACTCCAATGAAGACTCTTAAAAACATGTTAGATAAAGTCTGTCCAAAATGGTTTAGGCATAGTTCATTGTGCCTTAGGATAAGGAAAAGGGTCACGCAGCCTCTTGACAAACCTTTCAGCACCCCCTTTCAGTGGTGGTCCTGTGATTACCTACAGGAAGGAAGAGAACTACATCCCAACCTACCTGTCCATACATCATCCCTCATTCTCCCCCAAGCTCCAAGATGACTCCCCTGCACTGGGGTTAATTACAGAGCAACTCAGACCCAGCCAAAAAAGACTCACCCTCAAGATATGTGTCATCTATAACCATCTCATTCATGAACTGCCAGAGTACCGTACTCCTCCTCTTCCCCCCACCTCCCTTCCCACCTCCGCTTGCCCTTTAAGGCTCCCAAATGCCTGTGTGCTGTATGTGGTGGCAGCCAAGTTTTTTAATATGCACTTATTAAGATCCTAATTGAATCCCGCATTGCCTTGTGTGCGTCTTGCCAGCCGGAACACGAACAAGGCACCCTATAATTCAATTAGAAGGACCTGCAGCAAGCTGATCATTAGTCTGTCAGGTTGTTAAGACAAAGACATCTAGGAATAGGGGAGGAAGTTAAACAAAGGGAGAATTGTTAACAGCACCCCTCCTCAATTCATGCAGAGACTCCCATACACATACTTGAAGTGTGGGATCTGCAATGCCCAAGCACTTGAATGACAGCTCACTGCATCCCTCCAACAGTCCTTTCTCTTGTCCCAGGTGACTTAAATAGAATCTCAAAAGTTGGAATTACACTTTTCCTCTGCTCAGATTCACGAGAAAAATACCATTAATATACATGACTACTGCAAACAAGGAAACCTCATTACCTGCCAAAACCCTGTTGACAGAGGAATGGGTGGCCAAGCCAGGCTGTCCCCGTTCATGGAAAATCCCAGCATAAGGCAAGTACTCTGGCAGCAAGAAGCGTCTGCGAAACAAAGAGAGTAAACTTACATGGAGAAAGACATCCCAGTACGCTACAGCCCTGGACAGCAACTGCAATTACTTTAAGGAAACTTGACTATATTCCAACAGACTATAGCAGAGGGAAGGCTGGACTCCTCTGATTAGACCACCACTTCACTGCTTCAAACAAAAGGCAAGTTACAGATTAGATCCTCCTCTGATCAATGTGGCTGTGAAGATCAGCATTAAGTAAATCCTTTACCTCCCACAATACCTTTCTAATCTCAAATCAGCACATCGTGTTGAGAATCTCCAATCAGATTCTTTTCTCTTTCTGTTCTGCCTTCACACCATAGCCCCAGTCTGCAGGTAAGAAGAACTAAGACCATGCTATCCTTCAAATGTCACAGGACGAGCTGATCACAGTAACATGCCATCTCAGGGGTCCCAGAAATTGCAAACCAAGAAAACAGCAGCTCTGTGCAAGGAAGGGAATCCAGCTGAAAGCACCAGAGAGCTGTCCTGCAACTGGTACCTCCAGGTTTTCCACACCCTTTTACTCTTACATGTACAAGCCTTACCTCGGGACAAAGCGTCCCAGCGATGGTGCAGACATGCGGGCATTCCGGGGAGCTCGGTGCCTGGATCGGTCTCCATTGTCCCTTCAGCAAAAGCAAAAAAAAAATTGTACATTAAAAATACTATGTAATAAAGTATTCTCCAAGAAAAAACCCAACAACATCACCTAGTCATCCTGAGTATGCCACTGAGATTTAATAGTTCTCTTGCATGTCACATGCTTCTAATGTTCCAAATTAATACAACTTACTGTACCAAAGACTCCTAACAGTTTTACATATAGGTAGCCTAATGTCCACTTTCTTCCTTGTTTGACAATGTCTCAAAAGTAACAATAAAACCACAGAGAGTCAATGAACCAGTGTCAGCACCTGAGCAAATGAACGAGCAACCCTAGAATTTGGACTGGGAGAGCAAAAGCAAGCACACTACAGTCCTGATGAGAACTTTCCGTTAGTCAGAGATCTGTTAGGTTTCACTTTTTCATTCCCAGAAATGCAGGCAAAAGAGCATAATCTGCAGACTATTCTTTTGTGCTCCCTCTCTCAAGGTCCAGTTTAAGTGCCACCACAGTTTAAGATAATCTCATCTTTCACAAGCTTTTCCAGTGAAGTTAGAAATGTTAGGTGGTATCAGACAAAACTGTACCTCCTCAAAAACCTCTCATTCTGTTTCACAACGAATGTCTAGGCCCTGGGGCACGAGGGGAAAGAGTCTAGCATCTATTGTCCTACAGCAGACACAGGAAAGTCTTCTTCCCCACAAGGGCAGTGCAACACTGAACAGGTTACCCAGAGAGGCAGTGGAGCTGCCATCCTTGGAAGTCTCAAGACAGAAGCTAGACAAAGCCATGGCTGACCCAGTCTGATTTTTGCAGTAACAACCCTACAACAAGCAGGAGGCCAAACTGGAGGACCTCCAGAGTCCCTAGCAAACAAAATTCCTGATTTTGTATTCATAGGTCACAAGAGAACCTGTAATTATACAGCACTAAAACGGCAAGGAAAATAATCAGATTCCATCAGTGACTCTGGAGTTCTGAAACAGACCTCCACAGTGCTTTATTCTCAATTCAGAAGTTTACTCTCTGCATGACCTTGCACAAGTAGCAAGTCTGTTCTCCCTGGATTCCAGATCCCCATCTGTAATTGCAGCCCTATTTGTCTCCTTCCCAGGCAGTTATGGGGAGAATATTACTTGCAGAGCCTTGGAATCACTAGGAAACTAAATATTCCTTATGCAACACACTAGCAGCACATTCCTAACCCACTCCAGCAAGCTGTGCATTTTATAATTTTTTTTTTTGTTTTGCTTTTTTAAAGTCAGTGAGCAAGAAACGTGGGCTGAGAAGAAAGTCCATTACGTGGCTGTTTCCCACACACTTGAGGAACCAGGAACACAAGAGCAGAGGTTGTTCTGCAAAGCTCGTTAGCATTTCAAGCTATTTTACCAAAACCGTATCTAAATCAAAGCTCAAAGCTGCCATTTCTTCTCCCGCTGCAGACGCAGCATTTGCAGTTCACAGCCAAAGCCACACCTCGCCCTGAGGTTTCTGTGTAACCAGCAGGGTTCCCGAAATCAGCTGCTACTGTTCTTTTATCAGAGGCCTCCAGCCTATTAAGATGCGGATCAATAACAGAAGGAATCCTGCGCAACTCGAGTGCTGACATATCAACTTTTCCTGCTAAAGAGAAAAGGCCAAAGGGAAAAAGAAGTGTCATATTCCAGATCTTGCCACACACAGTAAGAGCTAGTGAAAGTCAGACAAGAAACACACTTTTTAAGTCCATGTACCAGTTTTTGAAACGATGCTGATACGCAGCCCTGGGAGAAAAGCAGCAAAATTGTTTTCGGGGTTTGCATTTGCTTTGGACATTTACTAGAATTAGATGATGTTTTTTGAAAGGAATCAGCATCAGCAAGAGGAACAACAGCAGGACTACACCCTGCAGAACTCTCCAGTTGAAGAGAATCTCTGCAGCAGGTTTCAAAAGGAATGAGGAATTAGCTTCAGCAAACAAAAGAAAATAAAGGTGCAAAGTCTCCTAAAGTCCAAATCAAGAGACCTACAGCAACTAATTGTTCAAGTTTTTTAAAATGCCACTACCCAATGCTCTTAGCATTCACAAAAACCTTTTAGGACACAAATTTTCTAATCAACGAGACTTTCTGATGCGAGAACTCCATTCTGTACTGTCCCATTCACTGTGCATACTACCCTCTCCCAATACAAAAAGCCTAAAAGGGAAATATAGATTAGACTTTTCTTCAGTTTTCACCATGGCAGACACAGCCTCTACTGATTCAGGAGACAGCAATGTAGTTTTAACATCCCCTTAAAAAAAAAAAAAAAACCCACCACACCCCAACTGCCACTGCCCTATAACTCAAACAGCCGAACTGGGAATGAGAAACAGTGACTATCCTTTAAGAATGCTAGAATTCCTATTTACTGTAATGGAAGTGTAAGATACACTCCCCTGTGCCAAAGAGGAATATTACTAAACAATACTCTGAATCACTGATTTACAGAGTCATTTATATCTAAACTCCCATGCTCAACTCCATGCGAGAGTGTTTTTAAGCGTCTAGTGCTGAAAAGCTAGAACAGCTGATATTACCCTGGTGCCAGCTGAAGATTATTTCTGCACCTTCTAAAAAGGAAAATAAAAAAAACCCCTACAGATCAGTGAAGATGGGTGGCACTTTGCGTTATTTCTGTACCACATACAGCCTGCTGACAGAGGGAGGAGAGCAGATGTTAGCACGACTGCAGTGCCAGCGTGAAGCACTCCGGCAAGAAATGAAAAGTTTCCAAAGTTCTCTGAAGTACTGGTGAAGATCTAATGCTCTACTTTCTATTTAGTGTCAACTACCTACAGACTCATTAGCTAATGATTTGCAGTGGATAGTTTAATTAACATAACCCGCAAAAGCAGATCCCTCAGAGTGCGTGTGTCTACGTAAAAAAAAGCCTCTTCTGTTAAACAACTCAATAACCTTGCAGTAAATGAAAAAAAAACAAACGTGCCACAGCAAATGCTGTAACAGGGCTAAAAAGGTTTCCTGCAATGCCCTTTGTTTTAAGTGCACCAACAAATATGAACAGCACAGGGAAACTTCTGCAGTGAAAAAATAATAATGAAGGAACTAAGCAATCCATTGAGCAAGATGCAGGGAAAGAATCAGAAGTAATCAGCATGTAAGGTGACAAGGGAGACTTAATACTATAATTATTAACAGACTAATTTGTCTCAGGAGGAAAAATGCAAGAACCAAGAAATGGTCAAAACAACTTTAAGGGTCTGGCTCAAAATTCAGGTTATTCATAATTTGTTCAAATACCAGCGTGGGACAAATCAAAACAGCGATATGGAGAATAAGAGTTGGTTGGGGAAAAATAGCATTAACACTAACACAGAATGGAGCAGGAAAAGAAAGCAATTCCCAAACATTCAGGAGATTTATGGACTTTTAATAGGGCATAAGAAGGATGAAAGTTTAGGATAAACTGGATAAGACAGTCAAATGTCCTTGGATTTTTCTGCTGTTGTTTTGTTTGCTTGTTGAGAGAAAAGTTGACCTATGTAAATATAATGGAGTGGCAACACTGGCTCTGAAAATGGAGATGGAGATGCAAAACTTTGCATCCTGAAGTTTGGAGAGAAAGGCATTCTTTTTCATCTGGTGACTTGGCTACTGCATTAATAACTGAGTGGATACAGAAGATAGTCAAGACTGTCAGAAAAGGAAAAAAGCTATGTTCCGCTTTTCTATCTTGGCAAGAATTCTCTTTAATATTTAGAGATTGTTGTATTAGGAAGTGAAATTAAACACACAGCATGGGATTTCTAACGCAATCTGTTGGTCTAACTGTTCCCATTGTAGTCAATATTAAAACTCCCACTGACTACACTGCCAATAAAATTAGGTCAACAATGACCATTTTGAAAAGCCATTTAATTATCAGAGCCAACACCAGTAAGCCACGCAAGTTCATAAGAATCAAATTATATCAGACCAAGCCCATTGTTCCGTATTTTCAGCATTTTATAGTGTTTCATGTAATCCAATTTAAAATGCTAAATCAATTTCTATTACAGAGGTTAGACACCTACATACATAGAAATTGTAAATTGGTTAAGTTTAATATCTTTCATGAACGATCTGGACGAGGGGATCGAGCGCACCCTCAGTAAGTTTGCAGAAAACAACAAGCTGGGAGGGAATGTTGATCTCCTTGAGGTTAGAAAGGCTCTACAGAGGGACCTGGACAGGCTGGATCAATGGGCTGAGGCCAACTGTATGAGGTTCAACAAGGCCAAGTGCCGGGTCCTCCACTTGGGTCACAACAACCCCACACAACACTACAGGCTTGGGGAGGAGTGGCTGGAAAGCTGCCCGGCGGAAAAGGACCTGGGGGTGTTGGTTGACGGCCGGCTGAATATGAGCCAGCAGTGTGTCCAGGTGGCCAAGAAGGCCAACAGCATCCTGACTCATATCAGAAATAGTGTGGCCAGCAGGACTAGGAAAGGGATCATCGCCCTGTACTCCGAACTGGTGAGGCTGCACCTCGAATACTGTGTTCAGTTTTGGGCCCCTCACTACAAGACAGACATTGAGGTGCTGGCACATGTCCAAAGAAGGGCAACAAAGTTGGTGAAGGGTCTAGAGCACAAGTCCTATGAAGAGCGGCTGAGGGAACTGGGGTTGTTTAGCCTGGAGAAAAGGAGGCTCCAGGGAGACCTTATTGCTCTCTACAACTCCCTGAAAGGAGGTTGTAGCAAGGTGGGTGGTGTTCCCTTTTCCCAAGTAACAAGTGATAGGATAAGAGAAAATGGCCTCAAATTGCACCAAGGGAGGTTTAGATTGGATATTAGGAAAAAGTTCTCCACCAAAAGGGTTGTCAAGCATTGGAGTCACCATCCCTGGAGGTATTTAAAAGACGTGTAGACGTGGTGCTTAGGGACGTGGTTTAGCGGTGGACTTGGCAGTGCTAGGTTAACAGTTGGGCTTGATGATCTTGAAGGTCTTTTCCAACTTAAACAATTCTATGATTCTAAGTGGCATCTACTAATATCCTTAAGGGTTGGCACTGGATTCAGTTGCACTATCCTGCTGTAACAGAAAAACACAGCAACATTTTCTCGGTACTTCAAACATTAAGTATCTCCACTTACTTGCTATCAATTTTTTAAGACTGAAGGGAGTTCCTTCAGAGGAGATAGCACAGAGGGGAGGAGTAGCACAAAGATCATACAAGGAGCTCAGAGGAGGTTACCAGAAAATGCAACTTATTTGGCTTTAGAGGTTGGTCAAATCTGACCCCAGGTCCTCTAAAGAGGGTACCTGGAAGATGTCATATTAAACTGGCCATACTAAAGAAGAAACAGATCCTGAAATCTTGCAATTCACTTCATAGGATTCACTGCTGATTTAGATGAAAACAGATGACATCTATCCTGAGAAGGGTGGACTCACAAGAGGTGCATAGGACTACGAAGTGTGTACTATGTTTCACAAAGGGCATAGAAGTAGGAAAAAAGGTGGTGAGGGGAACATTACATTTGCTGGTGATTCTAAGAATGTTGTTGATCACCTTCCAGCATCATCCTAATGAGTAAGGGACATACAGTGTTGGGAACACTATGATAGAAAATTAACTACTAGCTTTACAACTGAGAGGAGCAGCAAATACCAGAAGATGTTAAAACTTCAGTTTTTCCTCTGTCTGAGCATCTCCTACAAATGAAGCTAGGGAAAATTGGAAGCGTTTCTAGGAAACAAGCATCTCAAAATAGAGAGGTAAACACAAAATAAATAAAACCTTGACATTCTGAGTATTTCAGTGAGATACAGGTATCCTAGAAGACAAAAGGAAAAGCCACACTGCACGTTAGTTGTAACCCTGCAGAGAGACATAGTAGCTGGAATAACATCTCCTGGACCAGTAGGACTACAGGTTCCATCCAGTATATGCTACTTTACTCACAGTCCTTAAGTCTTGGAGAAGTTGTAAACTCAACCCAGGAAAAGGGGACCACCCTACTTATGGCTCTGAGGACAAGGGTATCTCACCTAAAAATGGGATTACATTTAAAAGAAAAGATTCAAGACAATTGACTTATCTCTGAGCAGAGACTTTTTTCCACAAGTAGATACAAATAAGCAAGTCAGGAGCACTGGTCCCATCAAAAAGGGTCCAAGTATTAGCATCCACAGACATTAAAATGATGAAAATACTGATTTAAAAAAATATACATAATCTAGTAAAAATGAAAGGTATAGATATAAATTTATCTACCCATCTTTGAAGGATATGACCATTACTGAAGGAGAAGTACTTAAGGCAGAACAGAAGGAGACAATAAGAACCAAGAAGATTTAAACAAAAAGCAGCATCTGCTACATGAAAAGCCTTTCCTGGCACTAAATGTATTAGGACCGTGGAGCAAACTCCCAAGCATAACACTGGAAGCCAAACAAAACCAAAGAATAAAAATACTAGAGAAACTGCAAAGAGCAATGCTGCCCAGCTGGAGAGATAGGAACTAGAAGAATAGATTTTTAACATAGCTACTTAACACAGTAATTGATAAAGAAGTTAGGTAAGTCACCCAAGACATGGTGCCTTTCCATCTTCCTATGTTCTTTTGAAGGCTAAAACGCCAGCATTTCACTAGCAGCTTTTTCAAAGGAACACCAGGGAAAACTTGTATCTATTTATCAGCTAAAACTTCCTATAAAACAGTAGACTGCTGAGTTACTAATGGCTCTCCTGACCAGAGGGAAACAACCCCCCCCAGCCTTGATTACCTCTGAGAGGGCTGTTCAGGGGAAAATGTATTTACAAGACTAAAAATGGCACTTCAGAAGATCAAGTGTTTCAGAGAACCATCACATAAGAGAGAATTTATCACCTGGTCAAGAGAAACAGCAGCACTTGCCTGCTAAATGCCGAGGATTAATTGCTTCAGAGAAAGACTGATTTGGAAACACAATGAAGCACTCACTCTTACCTAGGTGCAGCATTCAGTTCTATTTTAATCACCTGACTGCGTGGTGGGCTCACAAATTGATGACACCTTTTAGAATAAGGCTGATATACTCCATAGCTACAGTGTATCATTAGAAAACAGAAACATCAGAGGCTAGAGGAAGGTAGAGAATCCCCACTTCCCAGCCTAGACCTGACATATGACTATTAAGGAAACCACTGTATTCAGTGTTTTATTAAAAAAACAGGGCACCCAGTACTACAACTACCCTTCCTTTGAGCCTCCTTAATTAGCCACTTTCAAACATTCATCCAAACATGAGCATGACTAGGGAAGACATCACTATGGCTAATTCTAATCCCTTGGAAACCTCACAACCAGTGCTCATCGAATACAGTTCGTAGAGCAAACATACAATCGGCTGCCTAATCTGTTAGACCTACAGGCTTGCAGAATGCTAACCACCGCCTACTCTGCGTGGCCAGCAACAAACTAATAACAGCTTGCTTCCTAGTCACTCTCATTAACACCAGACATCAACTACTAGGTGACCTAGTTTGACTTAAGAGTTTCACAGACACAAAATAAAAGCAAAAGGAAAACAATGAACACAGTTCATAAGTAGCAGAAAAACTTGGATGAAGGGTACCATCTTGACATCAAAACTGTTTCTACAAGTCCAGGCAACCAACAGTATGGAATATGATGTGAGCTTTTCTGGCAACTGTCATCTTTCAAAAGGCACTCATTCTTTCACCGCCCTGCTATGAAGACACTTGCCTTGCTGGAATGTGACTTAATGGTAAAACAACATTATGCTGGAGAGGTTAGCAATATCCCGCAGTACTGCTGCAAGGAAATAATCATTGCCTGTCACTGCATCCAGGCAGTATTATTAGGCATTAAGACCAAGATAAGGGGAATATAAAAGACTGTCATAAAAGATAAAGATAAAAAGAATAGGGAAAATGAAGCTGCAGGCTACTATGAGTAGATCACAAGCCCAGCTAAGACTCTCACTAATCCTTGAAAAATGAGGTTCAAAGAGTAGATTCAATATCATTCCCATTCATCCAGGACTTGTTAGCACTCTTAGCCTGCAACTGTGTTTAAGATGATGAATATAATTAACATAAATTTCTATGTATCTGGAAGCAACATCCCAGTGCTAACTGCTCCAGAAACCTATAGCAGAGAGGAAAAAAACAACACAGAAAGTGACCACTAAGCTCCACAAAATTCAGGTCTGCCTTGAAAGCTGGTTTTGAGAAGGTCCATCTTCATCAAAAACAGTAAGGCAGAGCCATATGTGGCTGGCAAATGTGACGCCCATCTACAAGAAGGGCCGGAAGGAGGATTCAGGGAACTACAGGCCTGTCAGCCTGACCTCGGTGCCCGGGAAGGTTATGGAGCAGATCATCTTGAGTGCCATCACGCGGCACACACGGGACAACCAGCTGATCGGGCCCAGTCAGCACGGGTTTATGAAAGGCAGGTCCTGTCTGACCAACCTGATCTCCTTCTAAGACATGGTGACCCGCTTAGTGGATGAGGGAAAGGCTGTGGACGTTGTGTACCTGGACTTTAGTAAAGCCTTTGACACTGTCTCCCACAGCATCCTCATGGAGAAACTGGCTACCTATGGCTTGGATGGGCGTACTCTGCGCTGGGTAGGAAACTGGCTGGATGGCCGGGCCCAAAGAGTTGTGGTGAATGGAGTTCAATCCGGTTGGCGGCTGGTCACAAGTGGTGTTCCCCAGGGCTCAGTACCGGGGCCAGTTCTGTTCAATATCTTTATCAATGATCTGGACGAGGGGATCGAGTGCACCCTCAGTAAGTTTGCAGATGACACCAAATTGGGAGGGAGTGTTGATCTGCTGGAGGACAGGCAGGTGCTACAGCGGGACCTGGACAGGCTGGATCGATGGGCTGAGGCCAATGGTATCAGATTCAACAAGGCCAAGTGCCAGGTCCTGCACTTGGGTCACAACAACCCCAGGCAATGCTACAGGCTTGGGGGGGAGTGGCTGGAAAGCTGCCCAGCAGAAAAGGACCTGGGGGTGTTGGTTGACGGCCGGCTGAATATGAGCCAGCAGTGTGCCCAGGTGGCCAAGAAGGCCAACGGCATCCTGGCTTGTATCAGAAATAGTGTGGCCAGCAGGAGTAGGGAGGTGATTGTCCCCCTGTACTCGGCCCTGGTGAGGCCGCATCTCGAGTACTGTGTTCAGTTTTGGGCCCCTCACTACAAGAAAGACATTGAGGTGCTGGAGCGTGTCCAAAGAAGGGCAACGAGTCTGGAACACAAGTCCTATGAGGAGCAGCTGAGGGAACTGGGGATGTTTAGTCTGGAGAAAAGGAGGCTGAGGGGAGACCTTATTGCTCTCTACAACTACCTGAAAGGAGGTTGTAGAGAGATGGGGGTCGGACTCTTCTCCCTAGTAAGAGACGACAGGACAAGAGGAAATAGCCTCAAGTTGCGCCAGGGGAGGTTTAGATTGGACATTCGTAAAAATTTCTTCACCGAAAGGGTTGTCAGGCACTGGAACAGGCTGCCCAGGGAGGTGGTGGAGTCACCATCTCTGGGGGTATTCAAAAGACGTATAGATGAGGCCCTAAGGGATATGATTTAGTGGGGGACTTGGTAGTGATAGGTTAATGGTTGGACCCGATGATCTCGGAGGTCTCTTCCAACCAGAACAATTCTATGATTCTATATGAGCCAAGAAACAGAGGCAGAGGAAACGGCATCAAAACCACAAATAAAAGGGCCCTGGGAAGAAAACAACAAAGGCAGGTACATACAACAAATAGCAATCCTGCTTTCAATATCTTTACCTGAACTCAAATAACAAATTACTAACAAGAATATTATTTGTAGCTGCTCAAGAGAGATAACAAACTGTCCCATCTAAGACTTCTAGAAAGAAATTGCTGCTTTTTCTGCAGTACACTGGTGTGTCATGGATCCTAAAAATCCATTGCCATCGGCATTTAAGTGACGTGAAAAGCTCATATTGATTCTCACATCTCCTACCATGTCTTTTGTTAACCTCAAATGTAAACATCAGGATGATAAGGAGAAAAATAATAATAAAAAAACCCAGCCTAATTGCTTTTAGTAACCTTGCAGTTCAGATATGCTACTCTTCTACCACTACACCAAAAGGGTACCATTGATCAAGTCATCTTGCTTACCCACCTTCACTATGACCTATCAGAACTTAACACTTGGCATCCCATCCATCCTGAGGTGTCAGCTTAAGCTATAGTCAACTACAGAGTAAACCTCTTTCCTTACCTCTGGGATTCCCTACACTCCACAATGACAGAACTTGTCTCGCTGTTCGGAGCTGTAGATCAAAGTACTGTAGCGTACAGTACTTTCAAGCCTCACAAAAAACTTTAGCCATTCCAACCTCTCCTTTCTCCTGCCAAGAAAACCTGGCTCCTATTTGAAGGAGTTTCTTTTGCAGAAGTTGAAGGTTGTCACGGGAAGGAAAAAACCACTCTGAAATACACGAATGCACAGTGAACAGCTGGGAAGGGGAGCAATGAAGACCAAGACTGGCTGTACAAAGAGTCCAAGTTCTACCCATGTGCTCTTAGTAGTTGGTGTGCTAAGGGAAAACAGCAGGTGCATTGTGAATTGATTGCATTTCTGCAGATTAGTGCTCCCATTGCTCTGTGTCTCTAGCAAACAATGATACGGAGTCAGACTGAAAAGGTAGAGACTGGATTTAAACACAAGCATGGAATTCCTTGACAAGGGTAGGGAGGAAGTTATTTTAGTAAGTGGTAATTCTCCAACCTCTCTCTCCCCTCACCCAAACTTTCCAAAATCTTTCTGTCTCAGCCATTAAGCAAACCACATGCTTATTCTCACCATGACACAACTCCCTCCCTGAAACCCACTTCCACCATTCCACTTCAGAAGCAACAGGGAGAACAGAATCCAAACCCACTACCCAAGTGCACACTATTGAGTAATCACGCTGCCACAGCTGTTGCCTCCCCTTCTCTATCTTACTGCATAATGTTAGTTCAGACACAATTGCTTCCAACCAGTTCCTAATTAATATTTTCAGGTACCAATACACAAGTCAAGGTTCTTAAAGAAGCTAATAAGAAAAGATGCTTTAAATGAAGACATTCCAAAAGAAGGGTGATTGCCTGGATATCTCACATGAATGTCTAATAAATCAGCCGTGCACTTTTCTCCTTAACACATAAAAAAGTTAAACTAAAATGCCATCTTGAAGTGGAGCACCGACTATGACACAAAACTGACTCCCAAACCACACTTCATCTATGGAAGAGGCCAAAAAGAATGTACCATACTATTCTCCGAAATAAAAGAAAATCATATTCAAGAAACCAGAAGTGAGACTTACAGCTTTAATGCAGTGGCAGTCAGCTGGCAGGTTGCGATCTTAGAACCTTTTAAGGCAAGAGGCTATTGGAGGAACTTAGATTTGGCACTTCTTGTCATGACAGTGTCAATAAAGCAACCAAAAATGGCGGAAGACAGGCATAGTGGATACTTGTGTATCTTATGCAGTTATGAAGAGACTCCTGCAAGATGCCCATCTGAGAAACCATAAGTCTTGGTCCAGAACATGCCTTAAACAAAAGGATTTTAAGTTGACAAATAAAGCCAAATAATGTTTCCCTGAATCTTGTAAGCTTTCCATAAGTGATTCATCATCTCTGCAAAGCAAGAGCCTGCTTCCACAAAACCAGAATGCCCATTATGGTTTCGGTAAAACAGTGCCTACAGTGCTCATATTCTCTGTCTGGGTGCTCAGTCGTGTCTCAAAAGAAATTAAAAAGATAAAGCACCAAAACAAGATTTCAGGTCTGTGAGGTAAAGCCCTTCTTGTTGTAGAGATACAATAAAGACCTTCCTAGTCTGTGACAATGGCACAACTGATTGGATCCACCCCAGCACAGACGCTCCTGGGAGGAAGAAAAAAGGAGAGCACAGAAAGGGGAAAAGCTGCAGACATTAAGAATGTAATCTTGAAGCTCCTTCGTATCTATATTCTACCAGGCAGCCCACTCTCAAAAGCAGACAGAGGAGTCAGTCACAGTCACACCTGTAGCCTTGGCTTGAAAGCCTTTATAGAACTGTAGTGAAGGATTTGAGTAAGGCTTTCAGACAGCGAGGTGGTGCACTGTCCTATATATCTGCTTTTCAGTCTGACAGATGAAACGAACCTGTATTTGTGTGTTTGTTCCCATGCTTACTGAAGACAAAAAGGGACATAGATGGCCAGAATTCATCTGCAGAAACATCTTCACATTCTGATTATGGCGACAGATTTAGCACAAGCTCATTGTTTTCCTGTGTAATTCTATCCGAGAAGTCCTAGAAGCATGACCCACAGTCTCCAGCATCAGAGCTGTTCTAGAGTAAAGGAAGTCTCTAGAAGAGACCCAAACTTGTTGAAGAAGTCAAAAGAAAAGACAGTTTAGCTCTATAAATCTAAATTTACTATGTGATCCAAACATAAGACACTCAAAAAAACCCCTTGAAATTAGAAAGTTGAACATCTATGACTTGTCTATAAAGAATCTGTTTCTACCAGTTATGCTGGAAGACTAAAGTGATGACATTCTCCATTCAGAGATTCTTATCTCAGAATACAAGAAGCCTTTTCATTTTAGCTTAGGATTCTGCTAAAGCTAATGTTAAAACCCACTCATATCAATTTATCTGTTAATAACCTAATATTACAATCTGTATATATATTACAAATGGTATTAAATGCTTTCATGCAGATATGACTAAGTTTACAGTTGTCAGTTGTATTCAATAAGCAGTAAGATGACAACAGTGACAGGTTAAACACAGGCAGTGCATGTAGAGAGATAACATCTTATTAGACCAAATAACAGAGGTATAGCTTGTGTCTCCCTCCTCCTCCCCTGTCCATAAAAGTTACTGTAATAGAAGGATATTACTAATACCTATAAAAACCACTCTACTTCACATTCTTAGACCAACACTACTGCTGTTGCTATCACAAACTAAATGTATTTATGAATGAATTCAAATGAGATTCTGGAGAAATTGCATGGAGAAAATGACACCATTAGACTGGCACACAGGAGGAGAGGCTTTAGCTTAGATTTAGAGGCCATATGTACACAAACAGTGCAGAGGCCAAGTTTTTCATGCCCCTTACTAAATCATTAGGTAAGCAAAGCTGAAAAGATACAACAATGAATCTTAGAGGAGAAAAAAACCTCAGAACTCCACAAAAGATGAGAGCTGAGAAAGGCTTGTCTCCCAGGCACTCTGCACAAGCACAGGGCTCACTCTTTGCCCAGAGCTCTATGTATAGTAAAACCAACTGGTGTTTAATGCCCCTTATGTCTTTCTCCTGATCGCTAGGAAAATGAAAGAAGAAAGATTATTTACCAATTACGTTAACCAGTTTAGAAAGATAAAGCATCAAGGCAATTTGCTATGGCTTTTACATCAAAAAAATTCCACTGGATTCCAGGAGAAAAGTATGAGCTGCAGACAGCTAGACACGGTAGCAACTCCCTGTCCTACATCAGATCTGCAGAAGCAGGGAAGCCAGAGCAACTAGATCAGGGTAAGAAAGAAATACATGAAGAAATAGATGACTCTGCTGAGGTGAGCGAGCGAAGGAGGAGGGATGCAGGAACCAGAAGGAGAAGCAAGAACTCTGTATAAGAGATTTCATTGCGAAGTGTCAGCAGAAGAAATCAAATGAGTCACGAGACAAGTTCCAGCTCTAAGGGCGCCCGCTCAGCAGCTCCCTCTAATCAGCCATGAGAAATAATGAAGCAGAGGAGGAGTAAGACAGCATGTCTTGAATGCACAGACCAGAATTCAACATGAAGTATTCAACCAACAAATTCAGCCACTGCACAGCAAGGAATAAACACTTCTTTTTGCTCAGTATGAAATGAAAGACAACCTTAGCATGGCTGATTGAATTGCTTCCCTGAGTGGGTGCTCTTACTGTGTGAATATTATCTACAGGGGAACACACTTCTCTGAAGGCATTTGCCTGGCTCTGTGAATAAAGAACTTACTACTTTTCTTTTCCCAGCAGAACAAGCCACCCCAGACAAATGAAATTGAATAATGGAAATTTTAAGGTCTATGCTTGCGATGCACCCGTCTCACAAAATGGGCCCAGCAGCCACCGTATTTCTGCTCTTCCAGACCATGAAGCTGCTTGGGAATAGCTACTAGGAAGTGCCTCTTCTGCATTATCTCCCCTCATTTACATCTTACACAAACAAGGCCACAATGACAGGGGAAGACATTCGCTCACCCTGTACTTCTGAATATTTAATTGCTGGAGCATGAAATGACAGCTTCACAGAACAACATTCTAAGGAAAAAAAAGTCTATCACCATTTAAAAAGTCAGAAAGGGATTAATATCTTGCTTTTCTGGGAATAGCTAGTGTTACCAGTGTCCTTCATAAAGGGACTTCACCTTGACACAAAGGACAAGGAGCTTTAACAACATGCCATCTCAAGTATGTGCCACTGCAGCAAGTGAACGTGAAAGTTGACAGCATCCTCTGCTGGCAGCAGCAACATAAAAGCCCAGATTTTTTGAGGAGTTCACAGCTCCCATCAAACACACCTCCCTACTACACTACCACCGTAGACTACTTCTATGACCATGCTCAGAATCATCCTATGTTTTAAGCACAATATACACAAAGGGGGGGGGGGGGGGGGGGGGGGGGGAATTCAGTGAAATACTTCAAGTACCCAGGGAAAATCCCCTATTTAAAAGGAAATGACTGAAGACAGACTAGAAAAGTCACATTCTCTTTTCTGCTAAAATAGATTTTAATCTAAATTCCTGAGTTTTTGGTCTCCATGCCATCTAAACAATCCATTACTATACTTCCATTTATTGGGAAGGGTTTGCAATAGATTTGTTTGCTGGGATTACACTGGGTATCACTGGAAGTCCAAAAGCAGATGCTGGAGAGCAGACTTTAAAAGTTTGTGTGGAGAACCACTCAGAAGGAAATACAGTGGCTTACAGGAGTGCTCTTCTAAGGTTTGGATGCAGAGTCATTCCTCACTTTGACACAAGAGGCCATTTGCTCTCCTTAAAAGAAACTAAGCCTTAACTTCATACAGATTCAGAGTCACCAAGTCTTCCAAAAAACCAATCCCACGAACTTCAGCTAATTTGACAAAGTTGTACAGATAGAGCAAGTAAAAGTGACAGAACACGTTTGGCTGTCTCCTACAGCCTTAGACCAAAGTCCTGCAAAGCCTCTTACTGGTTCCTGTTCTGTCTCAAGATCTGAAGGCTCTAAAACTCTTGGCTCCCCATCTGTTCCATGGGAGAAAAAGATTCTCCTCTTCTTTATTTAACCAGTTGTTTAAATCTGACTGAGCCTGATGTGTTGAAGGTATCCTAAAGCATCCTTAATTTTTGTAACAGAAATGACAAGACCTATTTGTAGCAATCACTGCTCTATTGATTGAATGACTTGACTTAACCCATTCCTACAGGAAGCCTGAGCTGTCTGACTAGTAAACAGTAGGAAGCCACAAAGCAGTCTTGTGCTGACAACAGACTCAAGCAAGAGGGCAAGGCAGCATGCACACTTACTCAAAATCTTCAAATTCCAGATCGTTTCCCTCTACAGATGGGCTCGAGTTCTCTGAAGTGGAAGAAGAGGAAGAGGAAGAGCGGAGACGGTTTTGTTGGTATCGCATAGACCGTTGTCGAATACTGTCCCTCCGTGAAAGATACTGGATCATCCTCTGAGCATAATATGCAGCAGGAGACAACCTGAGCAAGAGAGAGAGATCCAGACACTTGTTACACAAGTATAGAATGACAGCCAGTCCTATTTTTCCTTTTGAGCTCCAAGTTCCAGGACAGTAACAGTGTTTCACAAAATTGGCGGTTGCATTTTATCCGCGAGTAAGACAGAGTAAATAAAGCAAGCAAGTAGAATTAATTTTCCCCTTATACACTACACTCCCACGTGATTCCCTTGTTGTGCAAACAGAAGCACTACACAGTACCTACAGACAAAAAGCTCATCCACAGCACAGAGAAGTTTGCTTCTTAGGACTCTTTGGAGCCCATTGTTTCATTTATTACCAGTTTATACAACTAACCCCAGTAAGCATCCCTGATAAGAATCAAGCCCACTCCCAATGTGAACTCTGCTCGCAATGCCAAACAGCAGCAGTATTCAAATAAACATTGAAGGAAGGTGCTGTTGTTTTGAAGGTACTTAACAGGAGCATCATAAAGTATCAAGCAGGAGGAAAAAAAAAAAAAAAGGGGTTTAACAGCTTTATTTAACTACTACGCAATCCAAATGGTAGGAATTTCATATAGTGGCAATTTCATCAGATCCACTAGAGGTATGTTAAGAGGAGCATTAAAAGCCTTGCATCCCACCTGAAAGGAAAACCTTCCTCTGCAATTAACTCTTAATTCTCTCTCATGCATAACTTGGCCTTTGTTTGCACCAGCTATCACACACAGTATTAACCCCTTCCTTGATGCTAGACAGGTAAAAACACATTCACTTTTCCTACCCTGCATATATTCACAGCTCCTAGCACATGCTTTCCTTGACACAGCTACTCAGTATTAGAGTCCAGACACCTCAGATGCTTGAATAATAATTTCTTTAGCCTTATTTGGATTAGACTTGAACTCTAATTTGGGGGGGGGGGGGGGGGGGATGACAACAACCCCTCCCAAGTGATTAGACATTAAGATGTCTATTCCTCTAACTTCTAGCTCCCTCTCACCCCACTCTTCCATATATGTGTTTGATTTTTGTTCTTTTTTATTCAGTTCAAGTTACCAGACTGGTACTTCCCAGAGTCATGAAAATACAATCTCATTTCCTGCAAAAGCACCATGGGCAAGAGACCAATAATGGAGAGAGCAGCCCTAATTTTTATTCTACAAATGAAAGTGTGAATAGCTTTAAACATCGAAAAATAAAATAAAAAACCTCAAATGAACAGTGAATTCCAGGGAACAGTCTAGAGATGAAAATACACTCATCTGCAATCACAAAGAGAGGTGGCCTGTCTACCTTATAGGAATGCTACCCATCTTCAGAACAGAATTTCAAGCTAAATTTGTTTTACAGTGGACCTCACCGTCAGCCATGAAGACTCTTAAGGGTACGTTTAACTTTATAGTGACCAATACCACACAGTTTCACACTACAACCAGCAACAAAAATGCAACTCCATAATCATCTCTGATAATATGATTGTTGAAAGACTTTTTTAATTTTTTCTCCCTTCCAGAGCTGTGCTGATTCTATGGGAATGTACTGGGAGTAAGATTTTGCTTATATATGGGTAAGTTTCACATCCACAACAGCATGAACAGCAAACAATCAGACCAGGTCTGATAAAGTGCTCTGCTACTATCCCTAAAGTAATATTTCAATGGAAAACTATATTTAATAGTATTTCTAGAGACTGCTCCCTAGAGCAGCACGAAAGAAATGTACTAATTCTTCAAGGGACAGATCGTATTAATGTTGTTTTGGCTGCAGACACCCACGAAGGACGTTCAATCTCCCATTCCGCCATACATTCAGGGCATATAAGCAAAAGAGAAGGTGGCAAGAAAGAAGGAATTAGAAAGCATGTAGACACAAAGAGAGAGCATCTTCCGCAAGGTAAGCTCCCTGTACCCTACTACGCTGCCATCTTGATAAAGAGGCAAGTTTAGCAGACAGGCTACAGGCTCAGGGGTCTAAAAACTTAGTCAACAAGCAGCAAAAGGGTAAGGGGAATCACACACACTGTTTTTAATTCCTCCCGGATCTTTTATGCATTGTTTGATGAGTTAAAGCTGTTCATGCTTATATAACGTAGAAGGCTCCACTGTACAAACACAGCACTTCTCTCTACTCCCCTGAAGACTTAATAAGCCAAGTATAAAAAAGCAAGGCATTACAGCAGTGTACTCATAAGTGAGGAGCTGTTCTCCTCTTTGGCCTTTTCCATAACCCAAAGCCTCTGTGTATGCCTAAAAATAAGTCTATGGCATAATATGTGCACACAGAGAAAGAAAGAAACATGGAAACAAGGCAACACTGGAAAACGTGAACAGCGGTCTCAGCAGTCCAGCAGTGTAATCACCGAAACTTTTTTCTTAGCTAACATCACACCAAGAGGGAGTTTTACAGAAGGGTATGAAGAATGAGTTTTGCAGACAGTTAGCCTTCCCAAATTACGCAACACATCACAAGAAAAAATACAATGATGCTTGTTAGAAGAACAAGAAAGAGTGCGCAATAAAGACTGGCCATAATGGATGACGAGATGCCAGATTCAGCTTCCTGACAGCACATGGTATGTAGACTGGATAGAGTGTGAAAAAGATTTCCAAAGAGAAGACAAGAAGCTGAAGTCTGATACACAGAGAGAAAGGTGTGAGGGATAAAATACAAAAGCGCAGGGGAGAAACACATTCAAAGCAATAGACTAAGGAATTAATCTTTGCAGATGAGCGCATGCAGGGGGAAAAAAAAAAATTATCAGGCTGTACCTGTCTTTGGAACACAGTTATGACACAAATCAGAACCAGAGCTGAGAGCCAGCATAAGAGATTTAGCTGTCCTGGAGAAAGGATAAGGCTGCAAAGCAGCATAAGAAACACCAGTTAACATTAAACATATCTCTTCAGTTCATTCAGCTATTGAACACAACTGTAAATCAGCCCCTGACCAAAGTTAGTCTACCACCTGGCTAAACACACACCAGTCACAGCAGGCTGCCTAGGCCGTTTATTTCTCGCCTGTGTTTCTAATAAAGCAGTGGCAAAACACAGATAGAGGTTATCCAGTAATTCTTAAATCAAGTTTGTGTCCACAGGACAGTAGGCTGTATTTGACAACAGCACAGGAGCTAGATTAACCTAGTCTCTGAGGTGACTGGACTCCATTTACTGCAGCAGATGGTTCAGAGGAGGAGAGGCTATGCTGCCACACATGACCGCCACAGAACAAGGCGCCGAATAGAAGAAATGCTGCAATGCAAAAACCAGAACCAAACAGCTTCTGTCTCATCCAACAACCATGTCATCGAGAGGCAGTGCATTCTCTAGGCACCTAGTGCTGCTGGCTGGCCAATGAGAAATTGAACTGAGGGAAGGAAATGTTTTGCTAGCATTAGTAAAGTTCAAGTATCTTACTCTAAATGGCATCATGAGTACTAAAGAGCGAGCTATTACATAGTACAGTGTTCTCAGCTACAGCCAGATATCTAAACCAGTCGGCCGTATTTATGGACAACATGAAAATTTTTACGCAAAGGCTGCTTCTCTTTACCCTCCCCCATTTTACTATCTTCCAAGGAAGTAAATTTTTTTTTAAAAAATCACAAGAACATCAACTGCAGAATGTCTAGATCCAATTCCCAAGACAGCCACAAGAATTGGCATATCCAAGAACACTATACTGCTGTGCAGACCCCCAAGCTTCCTAACGTTTCAGAAGTACTGACACCACTCATCAACCCTGCCTTGATGGTGATGGCCAGGCTAGTCACTGACATTATTACAGCTCACACGTCTAAACGTCTCTCAGCCAGCAGATGTGTTTTAAAGGGGTTATCTGATTGGTGTCATTAATTTCCTTGGTGATATCTACAGTGGCATACATACGACCAATCCTTGAGCTGAAGGCAGCGCTGGTAGCGGACACCCACTTTTGGTTGCTTCCGTTCCACTTAAGCCTTCAGCTCACAGGCAACATTCGGCCTGAGGGTCTCTTTCCCAGTAACTTTCTAACAGCTTAGATTTTTTTTTTCTAGATACGTATCTATCAAACACCCTTGTGATGCCTTATATATGCAGTCTGGGAACATCTTTTGAGTATTTTTATTTAAAGCAAAAAAAAATTAATATAGGTGGTCTTTGATGAGAGCTTTATTTGATTCCTCTGCAGATTGCTTTCTGAGCTCAGTACATATGGAAACTGTAGAGAATGACAGAACAGCCAAGCTGACCTTACAGAAGTTCAGCAAGGCCACTGAGAAAGACTGCTGCAGTCTACATCAGAATATTCATTTTAAATCTGAGGGAACTTCAAAAAATGTTCTCTGTGCCTCACTCCTGACCTAGGTTATTCAAATATAGCACCATTATAGACAGTAGATGCAGAAACAAAACTAGCACACATGTGCGCTCTTAAAAATAAATTCTTCAGATCATGGAGGTTTTTTTTTTTAAAAAAAAAAGACTCCATTGGAGACAGCTTGGTCTTAAGGAGGTATATGTATTTGTAATATATGTTTGAACACACATACACACACAGACATATATAGATGTATGTTTATTTCACCTTTGTTTCACTTTTCTACTTTGTTATTTAAGAACATCTAAAAGTCATAACTTTGTTACAAACTTATGATGCTACAAAAAACCTCAAAAAGCAGTAACACTCCTTTTAATCACATCCCCAATTTCTAACAAGGGACAGTTAAAAAGATCTTACTAGCCTAGCACACCAGTAAGGTTTATGGAAGAAGACTCTGATCCTACCCCCCTCAAACTACCTGCTCGTGCCGATTACACATCTATGAATCTCATCCTCTGAAAAGGACAGTGACACTTACTGGAACAAATTAACCCTCTTACAAGAAGTTTCAACACTGGACTTTTCTTCCAAAGCTCCTTATAAACTCAAGCTACTATAGCTTCTACCACAATCTAAAAACACTTGAACTGTCACATGAAGAGCATCATATCAGTTCAAAAGTGGCTCCATGTAGAAAAATATTTTTGACAATGCTCCTTATGCTAGGAAATGTCTCAGGCAGTGATCCCTTCTCATACATTTTATTGAGCTTCATCATAGCAGAGATCTGACAGAAGGAAAAAAAGAATTCAGTAACCTAGGTAGGCCCTCCTCCTTTTCTTTTTCAAAGGCAGCTCCCAGAGAGCCAGAATCAGTTCTTACAATCTCTGCTCAACAAATCTGTCTGCTTTGGATTACGCATTCCAGAAATAAGGAATGTTGCACTTCCAGCCATTTAGCAGCTCTTGGCATTCACAAGTTGACCTGAATGTAGTAACACCTTTTAATTAACATTTGTAAAATATAATTTTCATCTTTCCAGGTAAATCAATCCCTTTACCTGTCATTTAATCAACTGCCATTTAGAAAACTTTTACATTTATCAGCATCATTCTGACATGCAGTTGCCAAGATCTTCTGCAGTTACCTAGGTTGGTTTCCCATGACCTTACATATAGGTAGCACACTCCACCTTAACTTTCACCTCAAACAGTTTTATTTACATCATTCCTGAGCCTTTGAGTTATCTTTACAAAGCAACTTTCTTCGCAATAAATGCAAAAAAAAAAGCCTAATATAAAATTTCACCTCTACAAGGCTTTATCTACAAAGATATTTAACAAGGAGCTATTTACCAGCATAATTATACCATGTGGCCAGTTTGCAACATAGCCTTTAATTTCAGAACTTGTACTTAAAGCATCATCTGTATAACAATGCAGATTTTGTTGTTAATGATGTAAAAAAAGAACAAGATTTAAAAACAAAACAAACCAACCCAAAACCACCCCAAAACCCAAAAAACCCCCAAACAACAAACCTCCTTCAGCAACTTAGATATTTAATTTTGATACACTAGTACTCCTGTACTCTCCTTTATGATAAATCCTAGTAGCCTTCAAACCATGCAGCTATGGTAGAGATTCCCTAAGAGGCTAAATCAGATATATTTTACACTTACTGAATTTTCCTCATTCATAGCTTTGTTAAACCCATCTAAAGAATGCTTATTTGTCACGATTTATTCTTTGAAAGCTTCCAAAGCTGCTTGCTGTTCACGATTCTATCATTTCTTCTGACAGAGTCTGTGGGTCACATTATCCCATCTGTTGCTTTCTTAATACACTAAGTAGAATCTGCAAAGATCACTCCTTTCCATTTTTGATAACTCTGCCATGTTTGCTTTTTCTAGTCCTCTGAAACACTCCCACCTCTTCTGGAGATTAAGCAGCACTACAGGTGTTTCTATATCTAATGTCAATGATTCATGACTCTTCAGAAATAATTGTCAGTATTTTGTTCTTAGTTAAGTATACTTAACATCCTGGTTATGCTCTCTCACATGGATACATTTATGGAGACATCCCATTCTTCCAAAGCACGTTGTCTGCTCACACAGGCTCATAACTGCCTTTACTGCATTCTCTCTTACTCCTGAATAGAATATTTGTTTTTTCTTCATTTTTCTTCAAAAGAGATTTCAAATTTAATGATATCATCTCATTTGCTGTTGGACCTGCTTGCCACGATGTTCTCCATCCCAAATGATTTCAGGAATCCTTATTGTGCTTACGTCAACAACAATTTCTTCCTCTTTTTCTCATTCTCTCCCAGACTTAACAGCATCTTCTCATTTGGTTTGCACCCTGCCCCCACGGCAAGTCATTGAGGAGGAGATGGGCCCAATGTTAGAACCATTCCCAAAGGATTCAGTGAGTTATACCGAAGTTATGCTTTTGTCTATGAAACTTAAATGCCTTTAGATTGCATTTAGCTCTTACCTGGCTGGATCTGGGTAGATCGGATGTTCCCGGGACCCTGCTCCATCGTAGCGAGATAATGAAATGAGGGAAGACTCCAGCAACCTCCTAAGAAAGGAAAAACAAATGACAAAGTCAAAGACTATTCAGGAACATCCCCCCTATTTATGCCCTGCTTTCTGAAACCTCTTAAGACTATTTCTATCATATGTTGCAGAATTCTCTGCACAGACTGAACCACTCACTGATGGCATAAGTGTTTTCGCCACATAGCTATTCAAAGTGTAATATTCTCACTACACAGGAGAAAGAACACCTCGAGTAAGAAAGAAGAGTGGTCCCAAACCCACTTCCGAGTTACAAGAGAAATATGCAGATGATACTTCTCCTTTGGAGACAAGCCATCCCAATTTGTCATGTCTGTAAACACTAACGCTGCATTGGCCATCTGTCAAATTCTTACCTACTCAAAGGTGGCTACACAGGGAACAGCCAAAGAGCACAGGACAAAGAACGCAGCTCGGCATGTGGACTCTAAGGGCACCGCTGGTGTTTATTCACAGTAAGATATTCGGTCTTAGTCTCAAGGCTCAGAAAGAGAGGTTTTCAGCTACAAAAAAAATGTTCTTTTCCTCTGTATCTTAATCAGCCACAGGGAGAGATACCAAATATTCAATCAAGAAGTAAATGTATGCAAATGCAGCCAGACAGCTTGAATATGCGAGAAGCGAGTCTGAGTCATGAAGGCAGCAGAATCAAAAGTATATAGCAGGAACATGTCCTCCACCCTGGCTTCTACATGCACCTCTATCTAGCTTCTTGTCATAAAGCAGAGGATGGCATTGTTTCAAGACTGACTCATTCAAGCCTGTTGCAGCCATTAGATTAACACAAGAGAGATGATTTGGGGCGGGTGCGGAGAGTGGAAAAATCAACTGCCGAAGTTTGTAAGGCTGCTGAGTTCCCTTTCAAGTCTTTTTGCCTTGGAACTCCTGCTAAATTTTGCTTTCCAGTCTTTGTAACTTAAGTGAAAACTGTTGTGCTTTGAAAGTCAAAGAGGTCCAACACCACATCTGTTCTATTCACCCACACGCACAATTGGCGAGAAAGATTTGAACCTATCAGTCTTAGCCCCACACTCCTAATTCGCAGTTAGCATTTGCAAGGCAGGACAGCAAGCACCAACACAGGAAGCAGGAAGAAGGACCAGATATAATCCACGCCCAACTTCCCATTTCTAGCCAGATAAAGACAGTAGAAACGCAAACAAGACATGTTTTTTCCAGCAGCAGCCCTCCCTTCAGAATCTCAAGACAACTTTTCACTGCCTTCCAGCAATTAAAAAAAAAAATTACTTCAATTTTACATTATAAATCTAGAATACAGAAAACAGCAAGAGATCGCTCCAGTTACTTGGAAAGGCATGTCTCACCTCAAGAGACTCAGTACTTGCTGCAAAGCACTGGGACTCTACAGAAGGCAAGAAATCCTGTCCTCTCTGGCACAAAGTTGCTTGGCAACCATTTGTCTTATTCAAGAACAGTTAGTTATTAAATCTCTTTAAAACTTTGAGATGAATTAATTCCCCAGGTTATTGAGTCGAAAGCTCTATCCTTCAACACTGCTAGATATTAGGAATCCCTTGGCTCCCCAGAAAGTTATCATACTTCAGTCCTGCCTTACCAAACGCTCTCTCCTGCTCCAAATATGTAAGTCAATATATGGAAAAGCAGCTAATCCAGAACAAATGGTGCAACAGCTTTATGAGGTACACCTGAAGTCCTATACCTATGAGGTATACCTACCACCTGCCTCATATAGTAACTGCTTTTATTCTTTCTGGGAGGAAAGGTAGACAGATTAAAATTAGCAGAAGGAATATTCTACCTATTCAGTCATCTGGCGCCTTCTAAACCACTGGCTCAGAGTTCAGAGACTGGGGTTAATGCCACTGCAATGCCAACATGCTTTTTAGAAATCTGCTCTTCAGAGCTACTTATGCAGAGCACTCCAAAACCAGCAGTTTGCAGGCAGCCTGGATGTGCCGAGGCTGCCACCCCACTGGAACGTCCTGCCTAATCACTGGACTTAATTGGGGAGAAAGAGCTCCCACAGCATGCGGACCCTGGCAGGGCCACAACCCTAGAAACAGCAGCTGCCTTCTTACAGATGCGAGCAACCTACACACAATGCAAGTGGCTTGTTTGATGCCATTTCCCTGCAATGCCTACAGCGTCCTGATAATGTGCACACACAAATAATCATCAAACTCATCATCCCTGTTAAAAGCCTTGGAGCTTATACACTACACATGCCACTCTCTTTCTCAGTCTTTCACGGTCTATCCACTAAACGACACAGCAAAATCAGAGCCACAAGGGAAGATGCTCTTGGCCCATACATACTGCATGGCCCAGAAGGCTCTGTTAGAAAGGAGTCTCCAGGTATTCTCCAGCCATATTTCCCTTCTCACCTTTGGAAAGGCTGGCAATTGCCTGAGAAAAGCACTGACTTAGAGGGATCACCTTCAGAAAGCAGCCAGCAGCTGCACTGAAAGCAAGCAAAATGTATACCAAGTAGAGGGCACCAGAAGGGTGTGGAAGCAGGAGGATGGCACACATTGTAGTAACTCATATAGGTCTGCCAAGAGTCCCTCTGCTTGGCTTGGGAACAGCACTTCAGGGAATCTACAGTTCTCACCTCTACACCCCATCTGATCCTTGAAATAAATACTTGAACAGCCTTGCTCTACCAGGTACTTGGCACCTCAGATGAGAACTGATGTGTGTTACTTTAGTAAAACACAAACCAAGAGTTGCCTGAGCCACAGAATGGCCAGGTATCCGGGTAAACAGACTGCCTATAGGTCTCACAGCCCCGTGATTTTACTTCAACAGCCTGCAACTCCCCCTCACAAAGCAACAAGAGCTGCTGCTGCTTTAGGAGCACCTCCTTCACCTGAAGGGCTCTCTAGGAAGACCAGTAGTTACGAGGTAGTGGGGAGTGGGATGACAAACGCACGCCGTTAAGCACACTCCCCGGGACCCTCTCCGAGGCCGCGTCGTCCAAGTTGAAGGGTCTCAGCTAAGGCGGCCTTTCCAGCAGAGCCTTCCAAGCTTGCCGACACCAAACTCAGCTCCTGCACTATCTCACGCTGAGGCACTCATACTAGGGCCACATTCAGATCAGGTGGACAAAGATAATTCAGTTAACAGTAACTGCTAAAAGCTATAGCTGATTTTAAGCCTGATTGGTAGTTCTTAATTGTCCTGCAAGTGTGCCCTCTCAGATCACAGAGCAATGAACAGGTGGATATAAATATAAATCTAGTAGGGAAAAAAACCAAAACAAGGCCACATGCAATCTCATGAGATCCAGATGGACCACCTCTGTGCTTAATGCTCCAGAGAATAACAATATCTGTGCTGAAACCAGAGTACTAAACACAAATAAAACTAACTCATTCTAGACTGAGCCCTTGAGGCCCAAGTTACAGACCCGAATGCGTTTGGTACTGACAAATGGGTTCAGTAATAGATACACTGCTATAATCATCAATAAAGCCTCCCATCTGTGACACTGGTAGTGTAACCTACTGTCCCCGAGGAAGGTGCAGATAAATGTTTTTGAAGTAAATCACGGTGCACTCTATCATCTTAGGTGCCACATTCATAAGCTTTTGCCATCCAAAGTCCCAGAAGAGACACAGACTATTTGTTTTCAGTAAGCCCAAAGAGTAAGGTAGCCCAATATCCTACCAAGGCAAATGCTGAGGTTGGGAGCAATTCTGTTAAGGAGGTTAAACATAATCTATGGATGAATAGAAGCAGTTCTGTTGCAGGGAAGTACTAGCCACTAAACATCTAAGTTTCCAACAGAGAAGCACGTAAAGAGAGAACAGAAATGCATATTGCTTGCATGTCCTTTTGAAACATTTCAGTAGATCACGCTTGACTCCTGAATCCTTTCTGAAGCTTACAGCATCCTCTTCCTCTCCCACACCCCCCATTTTTGCTACCCAGATATATAACAGGCTAACACTAGGCTCTGTTGAAGCAATTGCTCCACTATCTCTGTCTAGACAATATGAAATTGTCACAAATGACATCTAAAGTACAATTAGCTGAGAAACTGCAATTTCCACTCTCCTCCCCCGCTCACCAGGAAAAAAAAAAAAAAAAAAAATCACACATTATCATCCTCCAGGTTGTCAGTCAATGCCGCAATGAAGAAGATTAACTCTGCTCACCCTGAGAGATGCTTCTGGCCCAGCTTGCTAAAATAGGAGGAGGGGGATTGTAGTTTTTGTTGGTTTATTTAATAAAACTACTACAAGAAGATATAAATTGCCTCTGTTCAGCAGCATTGAGATTTCAGCAGACTCCTTTTTCTGTCAGACATCAGTAGCTATGTAACTGCCGCTCTACGCTCACTCTGCTACCTCGGGTCTGCAAACAGCAGCAATCGCTAGCGAGGGGTGAAAGGAAGCAAGGTCCAACTTACAGGACACCTTCAGACAAGGGAGAGAGAAAGAGAGTGCACGGACGCAAGACACTACAAGCAGAAAAGGGAAGTTTCTCAGGAATGAAGCAGCTGAATGCCACAAGCTGCAGCTCAAGGGGGAAAAAGTCATGAAGCAACCTCCTCACAGCACATCAGCTGCTGGACTATACCCACACTCTCCCCATGGGGGCGAGGATTACCACCAAAGCCTCTTGGGACAGAGTGATTCATCTCACCAGGCTTTGAGAAGATCCTTAAATGCAGCAAATTCAACTTCTCAGTGACAGTTTCTAAGGATGTGCAATTCCTACACCGCATCTTAGATTTGCTGTCACAGCACATGCATTACCGAGTAGCACCACTCCAAATGACACTGAGGGAAGGGCTTTCCTCCCCATCCAAAAGGGAGGCGCTAAAAACCAGCACCGGGGCTTAGTTTCCTTAAAATCAAAAGGGTGTTTGTTCAGTCAGCTGCCATCCTCCCAAGCTGCTGCTGCACACTGACAACCAGAGCAAACCAGTAAAGTGAAGTAAGCACTCCTGCCTCTCCCACAGTCCCAGCCTTCAACTATGAAGAGGGCCTAAGACAGAGCAATTCATCATTATCCTTTGAAGCAGTAGTATATTGACAACTCTGGCAGCTTCTGTGAGTTTCCTCCTCAGTTTTATATCTTCCCTGGAAAGGCTTTTATATTCCCTACTGCCCATTTGGAGGTGAAATCACTGCACTACTTCATATTACATCCCTTTTCAAGCCCTTCGAATTACAGCCAGCGTCTGTTCTCCTGCATGCTCATGCCTATGGATGTGCTCCTGTGGTTCCTCATAGGAATATAAAGAATAGCAACAGTTTAAAACTAGATTCCCTTCAGTCATCTTCCTCTCACAGCAGGGCAATGTTTAACCTAAAGATAACAAGAAAGCTGAAGCATGAAGACAGCTAAATGTTCTCCAGCTGCCCAATAACACTGATACCCTCCCTCAAATCCTAAGCTCAATTATTAACTGTTAACAAGCCCAATTAATTCTTGGAGATCAATTACAGTCTCAATAGAACACTAGAAAACTATTCTAAACAAAAATCTCAACCAACTCAATCCACTGGCTTTGGGTTTTTTCCCTTCCCCTTTCTCAGAAGAATAGGGAAAAATTATTTCAGACATCTCTATATTGTGTTGCCTACTTCGAAAGAGCAAATTGAAGTCACATAAGCAGAAACCATCAAGCGTTTTGTTCCATAGCTTCATTTTCCATAAAAGTTTTGTAGTTCTTGTCAAACAGAAAAACACTATTGCTATCACCAGTTGCATATTCAAGCTTAAAATAAAAAAGCAATCAGTATGCAGTTCTAAAGATTGCTTGAAAAGATGATTTCTAAAATTAAGTCCTTAACATAATCTACTCCGATACCTCTAAGCTAACATTTCTAGACTGTTTCAGCTTTCACATAGTTATGGTTAGACATATTCAGCCTGGCATCAAAATTGAATTAAGACAGGTCAGAAGCAGATGATTAGAACAGAAGAAACAGTCAAACAAAACGGTCAAACTTTTCTTAGGACAACTGTAACCATCTACATGAGACAGATATCCTGAGAATGTCAGTCCTGATGACAACCTCAACACTCACTTTTGCAGTTCTCTGAGTTAGCTCCTCCATCCTCTTGTTCATATTTTTGCCATACAACTCATCCTCAATGAGGAACAAGAGTTTGTGGTTGCCTTCTTATGAGTATCCAAGCCCTGTTACACATTCTTTTCATCACCTTTTTTTTTTCCTTTTCTATTTTAAAGTTACTCCACATAACGAATGCCCTTTGCAGTAAAGTTTACTTTCTTTAGGGAAAGCAGTGACAGCAAAGATGCAATACGTGATCACAGATACATTCCAAACATGGCCTTTGTAGAACGCTTTGGCCTGTTTGTGAGAAGGCGTTTGTGCTGACTCTGAAGGGCAGACAGGGACAGAGAAGACATCCTTCCCAGCTGGAGGTGTGGAGTTGTCAGAGAAGCAGGTTTGATATAGGACATAAGTCATCACAAAAAAACATTTTTCCCCCTTCACTGATTCTGGGCAAGAATCCTGTAGAAAACAAACTGTAAGGATTTCTCAGTCAGAAAACAGACAGCACATCAGATCCTCAGCCAGGCTGGAAAGGAGTACATTTGGGAAGGACTGCAGGGAAAAGGAACACAATTACATGAAACAAAGAACTGTAGGTAAGAGTTCGAACAGCAGAAACAAGCACTGGGATTTGAGTTCTCCTAATCACAAGGCAGGGAGCAGAGTTTCAAGAAGAACATGGTTAACTCTTTAAAGTTTACCTGCTTCAGTTTAATTAGAAAGTAACACCACATAATAAATTGTGTTATTACTGCACCTCTGCTCTTGGACTAGGAACTTCAACCTCCATTTACCACCTGATGCTGCAGGAGCTACACAGCACCTTTGGAGCTCATCATAGGGTAGGTCAGTGGCTCTGAGGAAGATGACGGATTTTTTTTTAAGTGGACCCAAGGTCACACTGTTAATCTATTACTTCACTGCTGACAAAGGCCATGCATCAGAACAAAAGATGAGCGAGCATTATGCGGAGGTCCTCATCATACAGCACCCGGGGAATGATTAATGCATTATTTCAACAGGCAAGAGGAAGCACACATCCATGACAGACATTAAAAGGGTCAAGAGCAGCTATGACAGCATTGATTAGTTTGGCAATAACTTCAACATGAAAAGAACGATGAAAGATCTCGCACTTTCATTTTGCAGGGCAAAACTTGGGGGTGGGGAGGGGAGAAAAAAATTAAATCAGCTCAAGCTACTCCATGTGCTATTTTGCTCTACAGTAGCAGTTTTATACCAGTGCTCAGAATGGGGCAGGCACCTCAGCCAAGCTGAAAACAGACATCGCATTCCTCCACCTAGACCCTTAACAACATGCAATTATCAGAAATTCAGCTAGAGGGAATTGGTTCCTAGTCATCACAGTTATGGAAACAGGCTTGAAAGCATGGCCAGAACATAGCCAACACACTGAACTCCCTCAGCCTGCAGACAGCTTTACTCTTCTGAAGGCTCTTCTACCTACCTTCATATGTATAATGTCTGCTTCAAAGTCTCCTTGTTCTGGGAGTTCCCAACACCACAGATTGTGTGGACAGCAGAAATCTCTGCTTACCCACGCACGCAGATCTGCGTCAGCTTCTGGGATAATTACACAGGGCTCCTGCTTCTCCATAGGGAATTGAAGAGGAGGTGTCTTTCCTGAGGGGGCAGAAGCCGTACCGTTATCTCCATAGGCTTCTAAGGCTATGAAAACAGAGGTCCCACCACACATCAATCACTTCCTTTAAAATGCTCTTGTTCACACTGGAGTAATGAAGAGAGTCAGGTCAACAGATGACTGGCAGGGCAGTTCAGCCACTTACCCCAGCTCTCCCACTTCAGGAAGATAGAGGAAGGATTTGATACTAATGCATTTCAAGGAGAAAAATGAGTCAGTTTCCTGGCAGATAATGAACCCTGTTTATTCACAGCCTTCAGTTCCAGCAGGTGCTTTCTCAAGAAGAGCAAGGGAGGGGGTCAGTTACATCATCACACAAACAGCCATTTGGCGCAATCAGTTAAATATGTATGTGGAAAACGTTTAAAATGCATGTTAGCTATTCAACAGACCAGAATGGCTCAACTGGAGAAATCTCGAGTCATCACTATCTTGGTTACAGTTGTATTACTGAGTCAGATCACAGGTCCCTCTCTCTCCTCTTGCTCCAGGCCCAGAGAGTAGATGCACGCTGGTCTACTGCAAGTTTTCCAGCCCAGATTCTGTTACAAGAAGCAAATAATTGGACGAGGGCACTTTGTCCCCAAGCACACCATGCTGTGTGCATTTACAAAGAGCGTGAAGAACAACTGCACGCACGCAATATATGTAACTGACTGCATATCTAATGATTAAGGGCTTGTATTAGCATAAAAAAGAGGCACACTACACTGCCAACATATCCAGCTCCTCCCCACGCTCAAGAAAGCTACACAGAACTTTTACTTGAGCAAGCAGGCCTGAAACAGAAGGTCTGAGGGCCTGCCCATAACTTGTTCCTTGGCAAAAGGAAAACAAAATCAAAACAAAACTTAGAGATTGTTTTAATATTACTTATCTGAAGCCAGACAACAAGCTCTACGAATCACAGCTAGATAGTTTAAGCATGTCAAAGACCACCATTAATCATAAGTTGAGCATCATCCCCTAGACAGAATACTACAAGTACACGAACCCAATGCACGTAAGTAAAAAATGGGAACGGGGCAACTGTTCCAGGTCAAGTGAGCTTGTCTGGACATGCTGCCCACCCTGCAGCCATTGGATCAGGAGGCCGCAGGGAAGCCATGTGCAGACAGCACAGGAGACAGACAACCTAACAAAGGACAGCTTTCAAGAGAAGGAAGCTATTCACACTTCTTCCCTGTCTGTAGGAAAGCTGAGAACTGGTATGTTTTATGGTATCCTCAAATAGCTATTTGTTTGAAGTCAGCTATCTTTCAACTTCTAAGCAATCTGTGTTTATCTAATCTCTTTGTTGTGTGGTCATCTCATACAGGCCTTCCTCAAAAGGAAAAAAACCAAACCCAAACGCACTCCAAAACCCAAAACAACCCACTCAACTCTAGATCTCATTACCCCTCAGGAGAAGCAAAAAAGTAAGCCAGTTTGGAAGCATGTACCTCTTCCACCCTCATTAAGAAACATCACTGGAATCCAATTTCAACAAGTTCCCTTGCTGCCATGCTGGAGCAGGTAAACACAAAGCAAAGTCCCAGAACAATCCCACAGACAAACACGTGTAGGGAAACAGGTCTCCGTTTCCTGGAGACTGCAGAGAAACACAGTTTACCTGTTTCTTTTATAGGTGAACTCCTCATTGCTAGGCCTGGACTACCACAAAAAGAGGTGGGAGAAGGGGAGTGGTTTGACTGGGGAAACATCACGAAGGTATTTTAAAAAGCAGAGTTATTTCTATACCTGCTTAATTTGCAAGCCAAGCTGCTGCAAAAGGAACATGGGGAAAAGAATCTCTTTTGTGTGCTACAGTCACTGCTGTATATTTAAATTGAGGCCAAGAAAAAGAAAAGCCTTTCTGCAAGTTTGGCGAAGACTGCACATGCTCAGCTTTCCAAAGTACTGGGGAAGCTCAGCAGCAGGGAGTGACCTCTATTAGTCACTGCAAGAGGGAAAGCACAAGGCATCATTTTTCCCCCACCAACTCTCAGTAATGAAGTAAAAAGGCTCTAGCAGCCTTGCATTATTCTTAAATCAGGAAACCAGCAAAGGCAGAGGGAGGAACCTTTGTGCAAGAAAACAGGCACCTCTTTCACTTGCTCTTCTACATAACAACTACCAGCACATTCAGGAGCTCAAACTTCTACCACGTCAGTAAAAGAGTCAGTAAAACAAAGTTTTTCCTCCCCACACGGAGCCAGCAGGCTTGGTCTGGAAAAAAACACAAAGCTGGAAGGGTGGCAGCAATAACCTCAGAGCTCACATAGACATCAACTGGCCGTTTAGATATCATGGCAGCTTCTCCTACAGTTCAGGCTGTGGTTACATTCTCATGGTAAAACTAATTGGTATTTTCCATTTTTAGAAAAGGCCAAACAAACAATATTTGCCAAGTTTGTCCATAACCTGGACATCTCGCCCACCAACACAGCTAATTATCATGTCTAAATGTTCACGTCACCTTCAGATTATCACTTCACTTTATGTTTGGCACTGACGAATTAGGTCTTCATTCACTCCTGTGTGTCCAGGCTAACATTTCCAGAAATCATTCCCCCACCCCAGTTTTGGCCTTGTCCCCTCAAGCCCCTCTTCCCAACCACAAACCTGAACCTCTCGTCTCTGCTTGCAAACCCCTTCATAACTTCTATTTACCCCACTGCTCCTCACTAACTACTGAGATATTACTTAACTATCACCATCATTTTCAAGAATTGTAACAAGCATCTTTGGAATTATTTCTTACCAAGCCTGAAAACAGCACAGCATAAACTTTTCCAAAACTATCACATTACACAGAGACTACAAGGTTTGCCCAAAAATCCTTCTTTCCACAGCACAGGTAAGGTCGACACACCGTAAGTTTAAACAAAATGCTGAGCCCAAACTACAAATGCAAGGACACCAGGCTAGCAAGGTTTCCCCAAGTAACGGGCCTGAACATAAGGGGTGGGGAGAAACTATATTGGGTAGGTCCATTTAGATTTGGCACAGGCCACATTCCCACTGATGTACAGTCTGAGCAGCCAGCACCGTACTGCTGCCTCTCTTCTCCACAGCTCAGAGGTGTGCCCTCCTCCTCCCCAAGTCCCCCTTTTTCAGTGAACTCAACACGTCGCTGCCGCAATAGATATTAAATACTTGAATAAGCAAGCCACAACCGCTGTAAGCAATTAGGAAAAAAATAGTAACAACGTGGGTTTTGTGAAGTAAGGAACAAAACAAGACAGAATACACTAGGTATGTGTTCTGTCTCCACCACAAGACACATTTTGCAGCTTTAGGTAAGGCAATTCACTCCTGCTTTAGTTCCTTCCCCCTAAAAAAAGTAAAGGGAGTAGCACTACCCTCTTCTCTATTTTGATGGTAAATTTCAGTAACAGAACTGTCTCCTAGTAGGCAACTCTGTACCCACAGCAGGGGGCAAGGAAATGTTCTGGTTGTTTTGTTTTTAAGGCTAGGATATGACTGTCACACACCTTTCCACTCAGTGCTTTACACAGTGAGAAAGCTACCAGAAGCCAATATATGCAGAGATCTGAACAGCCCAGTCATTTAAATCAAAAACCAGAGCAGCACATCAGAAGCTCAGGCTCCAGTAAGAACAAGCCGTAAAAGTGACTATACTCTTCCATTTTACATACAGCACTCACCATTGCTGGGCAGGAATGGGAGTGTTCCTACCCTGTCAATCTACTTTAACCACAGACTGGTCCCAGTTTGACCACAAGTCAACACCATATCTACAATTTAGAACCGGAAGAGGCATCCCCTCAAGGCCATGAGTAAGCCATGCCTATTTGCATCAGAAAAAAAAACCAAACATATTCAAGGTCTTCTTATGGAAAAGCCTAAAAATTTAGGTAATAGTTTAAGGCACAATTGAACAAGAAAATAAACACAGCCCCGTGGAAAAGGTGACCTCCCAGACTCTAGTCAACATCTGCCAAGCATTCCTCCAGAAAATAAGCCCCACATTATGGAATTCTTCTGAGGAAGGATGAGCAATCATTTAAATGCAAACAAAACCTTTGAGAAGGCAGACTACGAAGAAAGGTCTGCTCCAGCCTTGGTAGGCAATGAGCAAGAAGTCCAGATGAATCTGAAAAGTTGACCTTTTACAGCTCTAACCTAGGGGCATTTGCATGTCAGAAAGACAAAATACCTGCTTCACCTCGAGATCCACATCTGTCCCTTTCAAACCCTTACAAAAGCCAAGAGGATAAGCTGCACCCTTGCTTGCATTCTGTACCAGAGCCATTTCCCCTCAGGATCTCCATTCATGCCTTCCCTGAAACACTGAAGAACTTGCAAATGTATGGTAACTAAGGAGATAAGCTGCAATTTAGGACTGGGGGAGGAAGGTCCTCAAGCTACCTTGTTTTCTTTAGACAAGAACTCAGAAACTTTCTGGTTCCACAAGGAGACGGGAAAAGCAAGGAGCAGAAGCAACATTACCCCCTTGTGGCAGCAAAGCAATATGGAAATGAAATAAATTCTGAGAAATTCAACGGGGAACAGACTAGGCGTCTCTTTTCATACCTGTTGTATGTATAGAGTGTTATGTGCTGCCAGAAAGGCCATCAAGCCTGAAGAGACATATGATATGAGCTGGAGTCACTGTACTGCCCAGGCAGACAAGAACGGTACCACCGCTTCCACTCTGCTGTACCCAGTGTTACTTCAGGCCTTTACATGCAGACCTCTGTGCCCTGCTCTTGTCAGGCGTTCGGCTAACAGGTGAAACGACAGGTAGATCATTACACCTTTCTAAGGGAAGGGCAACACAACCAAACTCACTTACAATGTGTAGCACTGATGACTGGATCACATTCATAATCCTACAGCTTTCTCATCTCACTTAGACAGAAATCCTAGATTGCTAAGTGCCACACAATCTTAGCTCAGGAAAGAAGACTGGGTTCACGTCATGTAGTAAGAATGCAATCCTCAGACAAAAGCTGGCAAAATGAAAGACACAAATTTCACCCTGGACCCTGTTACATGGTTCCAGGGAAGCGGGTCTGCACGTGTCACTTGTGCACACTGCATCCAACAGACTAAAACACATCAAAAAGCAATGCAACTCAGCCATGCAACTTCGGCAGGTCAATTATTTGCACAGCGCTGCGGACTCTGCACTTTTATACACTCACAAACAAAATCAAGGAGTTTATACAAGTGTCCCCAGACAATACAAACTCCTCCACCTCACAAACACGCCTTCCTACCTGTGTGCACGGCAAAGCCATCACCCAAGACAGTTCAAAAGACTTCTCAGATAAATTCAATAGTCTATCTTGTCTGCCAAACTAAATAGGTGAGGCAAGGTGAAAACATTATGCATTCATAAGACATAAGCACAGAAGTTACTCATACCACAGCCTACAGAATTTGACCTCTGGAATGAGTGCAATGGAGTGGTTAGAGAAGTTTAACATAATTGCCAGACAAAGCTTCATAATGGAAGAATAAGGATAACAAGCATTTCCTCATGAAACACAGGTTTCATGCAAACCTGCCTGGCAATAGGACAGGGCTCATCTTTCATTTGCAGAAACTCATTCAAATATCTAGTCAAAACAGACAGGTAAACAATATCAGAATTGCCCTCTTAGTATATCACGAGCAGCTAAATCTTGAATGCGTAGAGAACAAGCTTCCCTTTGTGTATTTTTCTTTTCCGCCTTTCTAAGGATTGTTTTACAGGATAAGGTTTGAAACATGTCAACGGAGACACAGATGGCACTACCTGCTCCTTGCATCCATTCTAGGAAGACTGTGGCCTGAGGTGTCATGCCAGAACCCAGAAACAACATCAGATTTAAAACCAGAGGATTTTCTTTTTTGTGAAATAACACATTAGTTCTGTAGATACCACTTGTGTCATATGAAAATAGCCAAAGAGGTGGCATTTGAAGATCTGGATCAGTTTTATTAGACAGCATTGCACTGTACCTGTCATTAACTGATGAGCTGAAATATATTTCAGTGGAGACCACTGCTAGGATTCTATATATCATTTTCTTGAGAAGGTGGCACTAGCTTCTCTCAAACAAGCAGCTGACTAGAAGAATCCTCCTTCATTCTCTGTTCATCTTTTCATTATCAACCTGAATTGGCCCACACAGCACCAATGGCTTAAAATACTTACAGGATCTTCTCCCTCACTACAATTACAGTATAAACACAATGCTTCCTCAACCCATTTTTTAATTAACAGGAAGTTATAGAAAAATTAAACTAGCTATCATCTGTTGCTCAATTATCTTTCCTTCATCCAGACCTTGCCAATAGCTTCTATCACCAATTTTATGCAGCACATTTCACACGACAACTTCAGGGATTTCTGAGGCTCTTTTCACTTTGATGTTATAAGTGAGGCAAAGATAGACTTCCCCCCCACAGGGGAAAAAAACTACATCTGAATTAATGACATGAGCCTGGAGAACCTCAGAAAAGCTGAAGCTCAGTCTCACTAACTTCTGCTTCAGGTAGACCATAAACCTTCCCCAATTTCATATCTCACTGACATAGCTTCAAGAAGCACACAGCTCAACACCTGTGCTGCTTTCAGGCCAAGTTGAATGTGACAAGACTGCTGTACTGCTGAGGCTTGCAGTGGCACACTCCTCCTAATAGAGGTGCCAGAGCTGTTAGTCAAGAATAGCTTCATTACATGCTTATTAATGCCTTCGTGATTAGCCCAAGATAATTAGCTCAGCACCATAAGAAAGAGCAGAATTCTCTCCCTACCCAGCTGACATAGCTGCATCAACAGAATTCAAAGAACAGCCTTCATTAAACTACCTATTAACTTAATTGACCCTCTGTGTCTTCCCAGCAAGCTACTTCTCAGCCAGGCAAGACAGGTCAAGGAATGGATCCTGCCCACGGACAGGGAATGAGAAAATACACACAGAGTTTCCAGATGCAATTTTTATGTTAAGTTTTTCAGCTAGCCTTGGAATACAGAGCTCAGTTGCCCAATGAGGACATCTAATGGAGAGAGAAAGAATCAAATATAAAACGGGTTACAAGCAAATACACGGATGTCCCCCAACGCTAAGAACTAACCTGAGGTCCACAGGCACAAAATTACATCGACTGAAAATGTGTATGCAGTTATCACTCCCCAGGCTTGAAGGCTTACCTTCCCTCCTCTATTTCCCCAGCACTTTCAGCATTATGCAGCTTACATCTCAAGAACCTTAGTCACCATCTTTGCACGCTTCTGCAGCTGCAAAGGTTAATAGACATTTTGGACTCTGCTGTGCAGGAGTGGTTCCAGCACTTCCCACTGTGGGAGCACACCCTAGGTCTGGGAGACAAGAAGGCTGAACCTGAGAATGCTCATTCTATGCAAAAATTAGGTAAGAGGGTGCTTGCTGACTTGTTACCGCTCTATAAAGAAGAAATATAACAAGTAATTCGAGAAGGGCAAAAAAATTACACCTGCAGGATATAGCTATCCCATATGCAGGGTTCCTTTTAAGGGGAAAGATTTCATAGAGCTCCCCACAAGTCAACCCCACGTGTTTAACAGGAAAGGAGATGAAGTTTTACTTCAAGCAAATTGCCATGAGCATTTAATAACAGACTGCTTACTGCTTCCAGCTTCCTTACCTTACTACTCTACAGTTACCTTAACTTCAGTTAGAAGGGAAGCAAAAGCCCCTGCCGTACCCGTTCTTGAGAAAGGCCTCATAACAGAAGCAGGAGACTGAGAAAACAAGAGGCCCTACGAGCTTCTCGGCAATCTTATAGAAACTCCTCTGGAATTAAGCTCACGCATCAAACTACACACTCCAAATTAATGTCTCAGCAAAAAGCACCTGTTTGCACAGGTGACCAGGTAGGCAACTAACCCTGCACAGATGCTACAGCCACTAAGCAGGCAGCAGCAACCACCATGGGTGACAGGCAAAGTGACCCAGAGATTTAGTCACAGGACTCCAGCTGTTAGGCAGCAACCCATCCAGCTCCTGCATGCCAGGGTGGACTGAGTTATATGCCTCAGGGCATTTTTAAAATCACGTAACTCCCACAGAAAAGGATCACATCTACAGATCACACCACACCTGATTGTCCAATACGTGCCAAGTGCCTGATCAATAGAAAGGTTATTTGTCCCCATTATTTCTGACACTACAGTGACTCGGCCCAGAGAACGAGCTACACAGTGGAGATGATATGAACATGTACAGCTATTTCAAAAGCAAGATAATGCAAGACTTACTCAAGTGACATTTTAAAGCTAAATTTGTCAGCTCCTTTTCACCTCTCTACCCTTTAATAGGGGACTAGAGGATATCTGATTTGAATTAACGGCAGGTAAGTCCAGGCCCAAGAAAGAAGTAGTTACCATGTAATCAGCTTGAGACTCTCATTATGGCAGGCTATAAAAAAAAACTGGGGCAAGGATTTAGAAGCAGAGGAATAATTTCATGACCACCACCACTTATTTGCTATGCAACTACAGCAACAAGAAAAACAGCCAGTGTTCCAGCCTGAGTATAATCAGCTTATCTGCAGGAAGAAGGAAGGAATTCCCTTTCCTCAGGCACTTCTGTCTACAAAGCCTCCTCAGTCAGTTACATCTGCAACCAACCTGGAAACTTTGCTTTCCCAAAGCATCCATTTCTGAGAAACAGCAGGACTGGACCGTTCCTCTGACAAGCGCACAAACCACTTGACAGAGAGAGAGGATGTCAAACTGAAACCCAGTAAGGAAACCCTATCCAAAGCACCAATGTATCTGAATCATCCATGCAAGCCAGTGGAGACACTTTCACACAAAGCACAGGTCCTTCCTGGTGCAAGTTCGATTTGGCTCGTTCTGTTTCCTGTAACACATCTGAAGTATTAAAAAAAAAAAAACCTTCCAAAAAAGAATCACTTTTTTTAAAAAAGAATATAGCAGAGCCTAAAATTTTCAGTGATCAGCATGCCCCCAACCAGCTCACCCTAGAATTGGGTCAATGGGAGCCACTTTCAAAATTTACCTGTTTATCAAAGGCAAGCAAACTGCATGGGTTTGACAGAACGCTCGCAACTAAGGTATATGCCCAAACCACTGACACGGAGCTTTGACTTTTTTTGCCCTGTATGGCAACATCAAGGAAATGATTGTTAGCCCTTCCAACTTAACCACAACCTCAACAAGACACAGCACTCTAGAAAGCAATTCTCACTACTCGTGCCCAATGTTCCATGCCTACCCTGGGCAGGTTCTCCATGTGCAGCATGTGCATGGCACGGGGCACAAAGGACAGCATAGCACATCCTGTGTTCCCACCCTTTTGACGTGTCTGGGAGACACCAGGAGCACAGTTCACCCCAGAGATCTGCTGCCAGAGCCTGTCCTTTTGCCTGTCTGTTCTACCATCCTCCTCTCCCATTGACAGGTCTGGTGTTTGTCCTTACGACCTTCAGACAACCTCAGAACCTATCTGCAGCACAACAGTGGCAGCTAGAATAGACATCAATGCAACGTCTCTATTTTTATCTACATAAATAGCACATGAGAAAAGGTTTTTAACTCTGAAAATATTGAAAAACTCAGATTAGATGGGAAAAGTTTAAGAAAAAATAGAGGAGGAAGGCCAAGCATATATCTTACCTCCTGAGTGAATCCTCCTCTGAGCTTTCCTCAGGCATTTCCTGGTTTAAGGCCTCCTGTGATACATTCCCAGGTCTGCTTGAAGCCGACTGGCTGTAAACTCTTTCCCAGTGCCCCGTCTCCTGGTTAAAGACCACTCCCACGGTCCTCTCCTCCTGCGGGGTGGAAGAGCTGCCCAGCTGCAGCCTGCTAGAGGCAGGAGCTCTGCCCTCGGTTCTCTCTGCAGGCTGCACCTGGCTGGTATTTGGAGGCACACCCTCAAACGTGCTTTGGACCTGCCCTGGTGTGTAGCTAGGCGTGCTTCTTTCCCAGCGCAGCGTGTCATTGTTAAAGGTCAGCAGGTTATGACAAGCGCGACAGCGGTTCAGGTGACCCCGGGACAAACTGGAATTGTTTTCACTGCTGTGTGGAGTCTGCTGATGGGAGGGACCCGGCCGATCAGGCTCAATGTTGTTGTTGAGCATTTCTTGAGCCTGTTGCGACTGGCTGGGCTCCCCACCAATCCCCTGATCTAACTCCTGAAGCCGGTCATATTCCAGGAAGAATCGCCTCAAATCACACTGGAGCTCATTACGGATGCTGGCCGGATTGCTCGGGCCAGCGCTACTACCACTGTCCGCCTCAGCCCCAGGGGCCAGAAAGCCCCTCCCTTCTGTTGCAGAGGTATAGACCGATGCCTGGGAACCTCCCTCCTGCTGCCTCAGCACCGACAGCAAGCTCACGGAGGAGGCACTGGTCCTAGGGGGAGGCATGGCTTCCAGCTCTGACCGAGAGCTCATGTTCAGCACTGTCCTGGACCAGTCAGACCCACCTAAGCCCGAAGCCATCTCTCTCGCAGACTGTTGGTACCGGGACTGGTGGCCTGCCAAGGGCCCGCTGAGGGACCGCCGCGTGGGGCCCAGGCTAAGGTTGCGCAGGGTGTTGCCAGCAGTGCTGCTCTGAACTGTGCTGAAAGCAGAGGGCCTGTTAAGTATCCCCTGCTCCTCCTGCGCTACGGATGCCTGCTCTGGGGGTTGATAAGGCTCTGTCTGCACAGAGGAGAAGGAAGTGCCAGTGGCCCCAGAAGACGTGGAGGGTGCGTTTTCCTGGTGTGGGAAGAGAGAAGAAGGAAGTCTTGCACTAGAGCATCGGCTGCAAAGGCACAACATCCCCAGGTGCTGGCAGCACTCTGCTGTGGGGTAGCTGACACGCTCCCGGAGCCTGTTATAGACAGATGCCCTTGTGTTCTCACTGGCTGGAGGCGGAGGTGGTGGTGGTGGAGGCGGTGGAGGGGATGGGGTAGCAGAGTCTTGAACACTGTTTTGCTCTCCCACCTGTATGCCAGAGGAGCGGGAGGACAACATATGCAGGAAGTTGTGGAGGAGGGGTGTGCGCCTCACGGGCTGAGACGGAAGGATAGCGCGCTGGCGATAATGCGGCATCTCTGTGCTGTCCACGGAGATTTCCACTTCCTCATCGCTCTGCAGAAGGAAGCAATCAAAGTTCGGTCACCTCACAGCAAAATCCTATACCTCCAAATAAACAGCAGAAAGCCAGCTACCATCTCAGACAGATGAAAGGATGGGACTTGACTTGCAGGAAACCAGCTGACTCACTATTTCAAAGTTCATTTTATGGATCCAGACAACCTCCTCCTACAGCCCAGTGAGCTTTGACAATACACTGTTCACACCAACAGAAGCATCAGCATCTGAGGGTCAGCAGCCATGGGGAGCATTGTTAATACCTCGTGTAGCTTCAAATCCAGCAGAATATCACAACACAACTGAAAGAGCAGGGCCATTAGGACATCTGTCCCACCACTAATGAGACAGTGTGGGCAAAATAAACACACTTGGGAGAGCTCTTTAATAGCCCTGCACATAACACAAGAACATTCATATGACCAATTAAGGCGAGACAGAACTCGGCTTAGAAGGACTTCAGGCTTTCAGAAAAGCACAAGACTGCTTAGGAACAGACTACGTTTAATGTATGTAGAGCATTTTGTAATTAGTCAGTCAATACAGGTACTGACATTCCCCTTACCTGCTGGTTAGAAGGGTTAACAATTGCTGTGAGTAAGTAGTGTCCCAAGGGATCAAACCGTACCAGCCTAAAACAAAAGCAAAGCCAGAGTATCAATCATCGGTTCACATTCCACACTGACACAGGAAGCTGGACACAGCAGGGAAGAAGATCCCACGTGAAATATTTGCAATGAGAACATTACATTACCATCATCTTCTTCTGAAGGACATCAAAAAGTTTACATGTTAAGAAGAAGAAACATACTTATCTAGCTGAAGACTGCAGCTATTTCATAGTCCACAGCAACACTATATAGAAGTTAAAAGCTGGAAGCAAGTACTGCTGTATCAATTGAAATAGCCAGGAAATTTTAAGGAATATGAACATACATATTACAAATTGGAATTTGGTACAAAGGGAGAGATTAACTTCCCCTGAATGTTACATCATTGTATTATTTTAAATTGCTCAGAAGAAGGCAGCAAGTTTCCAGCAACACAGTTTCCTCTATAACTGCACCAAAGTAATAGCTCAGCACTCTCTTCCAGCAACTTCTGGGTTCTCTCATCCTTATGGCTGACAAGTTTAATTACTAAGCTTACAAATGAACATAAAGTAGACCCTGGGCATTTATTGGGCACACGTCAGATTACAAATATGAACCACCAAGCTGATCTATTATTTCCAATTGCTTTTTCTCCTGTGCACAGAACTGTTTTTCTACCAGCTGGGTCAAGGAGCTGCAAGCAATGCTTCCCTCCGCTGCCTCAGAGCAGAGGGTGCAGCATCCCAGACGAACCCCCCACATTCCCTAAATCTGACCATTTTTCACGTACAAGTGTTCTCTTCCCCAAGAAGCAAGAACTCACCTGACCCGCTCCATTTCACTGGCTGTTTTCACCACTGCAAAAGGCTCCCGACGACTCCAGTCCCAGAAATGTATCTCATTGGCAGTTGCAATCAGCAAGAGCTGAGCCGTAGGATGAAAAGCGAGCGACGCAATGGCATTGTTGCTATCTGTGAACCAGCTCTCACTTCCACCCTGAGTGAGGAATCAAGAATCACAAGTAGTTTATCACATATTTTGAGATCATTAGGTTTCCATGTATGTGCCATCTCTCCAAGACTCTGCCTAGAGCATGGAAGTGACATGCTTTCTTGGCAACAACAACGGCTGATCTCATACGTCATGTGTCATGTCTAGAACATAACACTCCCTGCAACAATGACCATAGATGTATTTTTGTAGGTGTGTCTAAAGCAGCCTGTAAAAATGTTGCATTTCAAAGCGACCAGGTAAATATACATATTTTGTCTCTGTGCCAATCACCAGACTAGGTAGAACTGGCAGAGCAACAGCTTCTCTAATGAAGAGTTCAGATGTGCTCAGTGGAACGAAAAATTTCTTTCACATAAGCTAAACAGGCACCTTGCACAAAGTTCTCCAGCATTATCTGTACCACTCTTAGCAAATAAACAAGCAAGGCTAAGGAGCATGACCCACCTGGCAGGACTGAACGAAGAATCTGTCACCTCCTCTCTAGACAGAAGAGGATGGCTATGATCTGTTCTATGCTTTTAGAGACAGGTTCCAGCAAAGCTTCCAAACAGCTCTCTTAGCATGCAACATTTGGGAAACAAACTCGGACAAAAAAGGTCACCACCCACCAAATACCAAAGGCACGTATGTTTCAGGAAAGACTTACATGTAAATCCCAAATTCTAACCTCCCCGTCTAGGCATCCTGATGCAATGAGGCCCGGGATGGTGGGATGGAAAGTGACACACCAGGGAGTGCGGCGATGTCCAACCAGGGAATGAACACACTTGCCCGTTTTCACCTCTGTGATGTAGATGTTGTGGTTCACATGTGTGGAAGCCATTAGGGTCCTGGGAATGCAGAAGGTAGGACAAACTTTAGCACGAGAAGAGCACGGCAAAACCAGACTGTGGTCAGCTTCATCTCAACAGGGTCTGTTCACACCTAACCCAGCAGCTCTCCCACACAGAGCCCCATGCTCAAAGGGTAAGACGCTACTGTTTCACCAATGGCCACAAAGCTTCTTGTGGCCAGATTTCAGGGTCCATGCAAACATGAGCTCATCTGATCTGCAAGCACAAAATCGACCTTGAAAGTCAGACTGAACATGCAGCTCAGAAGGAACTCCTGAGAGACAGTTTAGGGCAAATAAATATTCCCAGTTCTCCACACCATGTCAACCACTGTCAAACCAAGTGACACTAAGAGAGATCCCACCTCCATTTCCGTTTCCAATACAGACATCATTCTGCTCTGTTCTTTTGTCCTAGATATCCCAGTGGGTGTGCCACATCACTTGTTGGGCTAAAACACCCTTTACTCCCTCAAGTTTCTTATGAAATCCCATGGTGGCCGCACAGATCCTTTTTCCTTAGGATAATGCATCGCTTGGGTACCTCAGAAATTAAATACCAACTATGCTTGAAGCTGTGAGATTAGGAAGGTGCGCACGTTCCATCCATGCACGACAGGAACCAGAAGTTTCACTCGGCTATTCAGCACTCAACGGGCACAAGCCTCCATCACTTTTGTAAGTGTAAGGAGACTGCTGAAACAGGGAACGAACTAGGAGTTAATTACCTGTCTGGACTAAACGCCAGCAAGAAGGTGGAGCGTGGACTGTCTGGTAACTCAACTTTCTGAAAAAGCCAACAAAGCAGGAAGTGTTGCAAGTGTCATATGATCATACTTTAACTGTAAGCCACACAGACAACAAGGGGAACCCGCTGCAGGAACATATCTAGTATCACATCACTGCAGGAACTGAACAGAGCCAGAGAGCACATCAAATGTGCAATCATGAAACAATTTATTTCAAATCCCTGCCTCCCTTCCCCCACTCCAAGATCAAGCTATGCACCTCTATCCCACAACCTTACCTTGCCCTCCCATTTCATCCATCGAGTTTTATCCTCCACCAACTCCTGCAAGAGCCGCTGAGCACCCAAGGCTTGGGTACCCCGTTCCCTACCCCACAGGATGCGGACAGCATTCTTCTCCGGTACAACCTTCATGGCTCTCAGCAGCCAACGTGACACCAACTACTGGGAGGAGGAACCAGCAGGTTCCAGATGACAACCACCAGCAAGCTACAAATAGGCTATCCACATTTCAGTTGTTTATCTTCATGGAAACCTAGAAAGAGAAAGGAATGATAAGGAAGACAGCTTTTATCTTGATCACCTGCACGTAGTAAGAGCTTTAAATCCCAAAAGACTAGATTTAAGAGGAAAAAAACCCCAAACTATCCTCTCCTGCAGCCTTTGCTACCTTCTTCCATTATCAAGGCTCAATTCTGACATTTCTGCAGCCAAAGATTACTTTGAAAGGTTTTTGAAAGCACCCAGCCCTTTCCTTGTACACATGCCCTAGGCATACTACACCTAAAGAGAATAAAAAATTAGCCATGAAACTCTTGCCCTTCCCTCCGTCTCTTGCTGTATGTAATAAAGAAAAAAAGATTTATGAAGAGACAGTCTTTACACCTTGAAGATTTAGGTCCTCTCTGGGAAGGCTGGCTGATAGCTAGAGAAATAGTGTTAAAAAATTGACAATATGACAGAGGAGTCTCTGGGGAATTATTCAAATTTCAGTAATAGTAATTATCATCACTGCAAAGGTCAGACAATTGATAGACGTCAAGTCCAAATTACTTCCAACTCCATCACAATAGCTTACAATGTATGAAAACAACCACGTATCAGACCAAAACCTTATACTGCAGTGGCATCTTGGCCAACTCCATCAAGATGATTCATTTCGCCTGTCTGCACATCATCTTTCCATCTACATTGCTCTTAGAACAACAGTTCACCCAAGTAACGCACAGTGGCAAAGATTAATGCTTTTAGTACACTTTGAGCTGCTAAGGAAAGCATTAATACCCTTTTTCTAGAAAAAAGTTAATTCTTTGAAAGAACTAAATATAGCAATCAAGTTACACAGCTTTTGAATGGTCTCATACATTGGAATTTGCCATCAAAAGCTCTGCAGAAACAAGAAGTTTCTTAGAACGCATAAACCAAGAAACACTGCTGGCAAGGCTATTACCTTTTGATCCCAGCAGAGCACGCATACTACTGTCATCTCTTTAGAATGTAAAGATCTAAAGATAAATCCTCCTTGGTTCATGTTATACTGAGCAAAATCATCAATACTCAAAAGAGAAGGAAATGGCAACTTAAAAAAGAAAAAAATACACACAGAGGAAAAAAGGTTCATGTACACAAGAAGAGACGAATTGTTACATGACAGAACTCAGAATGGTCATTAGCAAACCTTCCTTTCCTCCCACTCTCCCTAAAAAAAACTCCTGAGCAGATGATTTAAGACAGCTGCTGCTTACAGGGAGGAGCTGTCTGAAGAGATAAGCCAGGAAAATGAGTTCTAATAAATCAGACCAGTTTTCATTTGTAAAAGTACAATAAAGGGTACTGAAGTGATGAACAAGTAAAGGCATCCATCTTCCTAGAAAAGAAATTCACCACAAAGAAATTCAAGCTAGCTGGAAATTCCCTGATGCTTAATGTGAACAGCATGGGGGGGATCATCTATTTCAGAGAAACTAAACTCCGCAGTGTAAAATAAGCCTTCTTTTGAGAATCTGTGAAAGACAGCCAAACATTAGGTAGGAATTATTCTACAAAATAAAAGCCTTACTGAAAAGCAACACAAAAACTAAAAATCTCATGCTGCAAGCAGATTCTTAAAAGCAACTGTATGGATTAAAAAAGCCCAGACCCAAAAATGCTAGAACAAGGATAACTGGAGTAGATACAGCCCAAAGCACAGTATAATACAGGAATCACTAAACCAAAAATCTTTTTTCACTAAATGTTAATAAATCCTTATCTGGATTCTGCAAACGGCACCAGTTGCCTATATTCAGAAATGACTGGATTCAGACAGTAAGCAGCGTGGAGGGGAAGGACAGAACAGTAGAGGCAATAAAAAGCCTATTTTACAGGAAGAAACTGTAAGTCTAGTTTCGTCTAGTAAAATTAAGAAAACAGTAGCTGAATATTCTATATGAGTGCATTCAAAGAGTAAGGACTACAGCAACCCACGAATAAACATATAAATTGGACACAAATGGAAGACCAGACTTGCAGCTGGAATAAGCTGGAAGTTTGAAGAGATCTCAAACACTATACTTTGGAATAGCCTTTCGATATCTGTAAAGGACAACCAACCTAAATAACTTAAGAGATACTGATAATTTACAAGCAGGATAATCCAATTACTCATGAGAAAGAACAAGCTCTGACAACTTGGGAACATTTCAGTCCTATCAGAAGGACTAATGTTCCCTGGAGCACAATAGCAACAAGGAAATCAAGAGATTTAACAAACATCTTGATGTTTATTTATGCCACAGGCAAGTTTACATATTGTAAAATAAAGAAACAACACCTACAACCACAGTTAGCGAACATCTTCTATTCACCTTATTGAAAGACCAAGTCATCTTCAGTATGTAAAATCAAGTACGCACCTTAAGACAACTTATCTAAATCTTTGCAGATGTGTACTAATTTCTTGAACTAATCTGGATATAACAAACACTTCATATGTGAGCCTCCTGCACGTGTTTGAACTTGATGTTTTTCCCTCAGGTTTTCAGCTTCTTCTGACTCACATCTTTATCTCATTTGAAAAGAAAACAAAAGAAACTCAGGGCTCGAATGCCTACACAGTACCCGCTCAACATTTTTAAAAGCTGGGATTTCTTCAGAAAACACTGAATACATCCTTCTTGAGTGGGGCTGGCACTCCAGTATTACTCTGGATCGCTTTAAGGGCCAAGCTTTATTCATGCCTCATAAGGGGAAAGTTTACTCCTTTATCTGAATTAGCCTGAATACAGTAACTGCTCTCCACAAGCGGGTGACACATTCAGCAACACTTCATACCGCCAAAGAAAATTAGAGCCTTCAAATGGAGAAATAAATGCAGTGTAGATATGGGCATTACTTTCGCTCACTTTAGCAGGAAGCCTTTAACCTTATTATTGGATCATATGTTCAGTTTTGGTTTGGATTTGGGGTTTGGGGGGGGTTGTTTGTTTGTTTTGTTTTTTAAAAGGACAGTTCCTTCTCTAAACTAGTAAAGATACCCACCAACTCCAAACATTTTGCTCAGATATAAGAAGCTGAATAACCACAGCATGATATTAAATACTATTAGCAGATAAACCATGGAAGTATCAACCATATTTATAGCTACTCAGTAGTCATCTGACTAACAAAATTTAAATGAAATGCAGTGGGTTTGAAAAAACTTCTTGGGCCTCAGCATAAAGAGAACGTGCAGCTCACTGGATCAAACCTGTCCAGGCAAGTGGTGGGCTGATTCAGTAGTGGCTCCTATTACAAATACCCATGCTATCACAACTGATAAACAGCTGACCACCAAAACAAGGAACTGCTCTGGGATTGGTATTTTTCTGTTTTATCCTTGTTGTTGGGGGTTTGTTTTGTTTTGTTTTTTTTTAATCAGGATGACCAAAAGTGGAGTCCAACAACTGGAAGATTAGCTGATGCCCTGGATGTGGTCCAGGGCACTACAGAAATTCTGAAAGTGGAGAGTCAGAAATTTTTCTACAATTGGCAGCTTTGTTTCCTTAACTGTTTTCTCCCTTCAGGGCATTTCAGGACAGCATGCTGGGCTGTTTACAATTTTGGAAAGAGCCAACACAGCCCAACCCCAAGCCTTCTTACTTGCTCTACGCCAGCTGTCCTTGAAGAAGCCTTAAGAATTCCCAGCCTCAGAGAGATCAAGCTTACTTGTAATTGTCACTTTTACAGCTGCTGAACCTCTAGAAAATCAAAGTGAAGCAGTGAATTGGTAATACTTCATAGTGGTACAGGACCCCATGAAAACACTGACGAAAAGGTGGAGAGAGAAGAGGAATAAAAAGAAGCACATTCAAATTGCCATATAGAAAGGATGTCAAGATATTTTATGCGTTATGCAGTGGCTTTGCTTTCCAATTAGAAACTTTAGCACTTCACAGAGATGATGGTCTCATTTCCTAACACGCCCCATTCCCGCCCCCCCATCATCTTTGGCATTATTAATTTTGTGGAGATTCCAGTACCACCATACTGGGAGCACAGCTGGCTTTGATAGAAAGAAGAGTATCAGAGTACTACCTCACATTACTCAATTCTCCATTGAGGAAAAAAGTTATTTCATGTGGCCTTCAGCTCTCAGACTACAAATCTATTACCACTCCTAAGGACTTCTTGGTTGCGTGCTGCGCCCAACACTAAAAGCCTTTCCTGATGTGTGCGTACAGAAACAGTGTAAACAACTCTACAAGTGTTTAAAAAGAAAAGAAAAAAAAAAAGCTGCAATCAGTACACGCTATTTATAATGGGAGTTCTAACCAAAAGATACAAATGTCCAAATAGTTTCAGACAATTTTGCTGCCCAAAGAGGTCTCAAGTGACAGATGAAGAAAGAGGCAACATTAAGTGAAATATAAAAGCTGTCTCTGGCTTTGCAATCTGGGATCCACAGACAGAATGCACGTAGAAGCTTCCTTAGAAAAGACCAGAAAGCAGAAAAGCATGTGCTGGCAGTTTCTGTCTCGAAGTCCCTTTGTCAAGTTTTAAGATTTTCAGAATGCATTGACTGTAAAACAGATATGATCCACAAAGGTTATGGGCCAGTGCAAGCTCTATGCTTTGTTAAAAGAACACAATTGAGGGGGGGGGACGGGGACACGACCCCCAACAAAACAAAACCAAAAAATGTTGTGAACAAGTAGGCATGTCACTGACCTGCAAAAACACAAGCAAACTTGTCTCTAGGAAAGAAGAGAATCAGATTATCAGCACTCTGAACTATGCCAGCTCTGGCCATGGCCCTACCTATATATAAGCCAGTAACTTCTGTTTTCAAAATGTCTGTTCTTAAGTGAAGCGTCCAGCACTAACAATAAAGCATGCCATTTCATTTACCCAAATTAAACAGCAGTATCTCAGGCTTTGAATATCAGCAAGATATTAAAGAGGTCAAGAGTATTTTTTAATTGTATTTAATAAATATTAGTAATAACTTAGCATTCCCACTATTGTACATGTGGGTGGGTTCTCCAAGAAGGATCAGAAGATCATCAGACAGGCGTGAAAACAGTGTATGCAGCGGTACCGCCCAAACGCTTTATCTTCACTGCCAGTGACCCTCATGTAGGCTGTACTCACAAGAGATGCTATTTCCTCAAAGTATTTTCTACAACAAATCAGTTTCCGTAGTATTTTACACAGTTTAATTTTGAGGCAAATTGCTTTATCAAGACCCCTATGTCTTTCAGAAGCTCAAAAGAGCAAAGAAGAAAACATTGTGCATACTGAAGACAGACGGAGATCATCTTGCCAGCATGACTACAGACTACACAGCCCCTCCTTCTTTTACAGGAGCTTTGTTGATAAAGCAATAAAACCTGGTTCCAAGACCCACAGAAAGATCTCCAAGAACGAACCAGATGCCTACAACATCACTCGGAATATATGTGAGCAATCACACAGCTCCAAGGACCTTCTAGTTCCCTTCCTTGTTTACACTCCAAGTTTTTCCCCCCATCTGCAATATGGAGATTATGATGCCCACATCTTCCTAAATTGCACGAAACAATACTATGTGAGAAGCCCCAGAAACACTATCCTGGATAGAAGACCTGAATTCTACTAGCAATTTTATTAAAAATAATATTTTTATTCAATTCATACCAAGTATCATGCCATTCCCACTAACCCTTTTCATGACTCCGCTTGAAAGACTGAGCAAAACAAAAAAAAGTTCACGCAAAACCAAACCAAAAAGGCTGATTTGCCCTCTTTGCACTGCATCAACTCAGCTAAACAAACAACAACTCAAAGAGTCCTAGTTTGGTAAGTAATCGAACGATGTAGCACTGGAATTTGAACAATGCTATAACAACAACAAAATCAGTAAAAAAAGGGTGACATGACTCATATCCAGAATAGTTCCACATATTAAAACTTAAGACAAGTGTTGGAGGAACGGGACTATGTTCAGTATTAAGCAAAAGGGCCACATGAGTTTCTGACAATGTAACCGATCAGCTACATATTTAAATTTTCCTCAAACAATATGATTTGTCTTTCCTTAACTCCATTTGTGGTAATTCCATGAGCTTTACGACCGTTCTCAGAGGTTCTAGCTCTTCTTGGGTTAAAAACAAACAAACAAACAAAAACCCAGAAAACATTTTGCATAGAGACAACTTCAAGTTTTCTTGCAGTAATATCTAAATGAACAGAAAATCAGAAATAAAGTTACATTGCACTGGAATCTTTAAACAAGGGTAACCCACAAACAAAAGTAGTCCACAGAGGTATAACAATTATCTTAAGCATGATTAATCAAAACACTGAAAAGAGCAAAACTAGAATGCATTTTTTTGCTCTGTTTCTACTCCTGTGTCCTTGATTATGCTTTTAAAAAAACAGAAGCAGCTTAATTTAAGACACTAGAGTCATGTAGATTCCTGACATTAGAGCACAGAGCCACTCTTCAACTAAGTGTCCCTAAATATGAAGAAAAAAAAAACCAAACCACTAAAAAAGCCTTAGGAGGAGAGAAAGTAAGTTTATGATGCAACCATGCAACAGAGTCCAAAACTAATACCATGAAGGCACTTTCATTATATGGCCCTGTTTTGAGTCTTCAACATTTTTAAGATATTCACCAAAGTATCATTCTGTAAGCTGAAGTCTTCCCTTGATTAAGGCCAGAAAGATTTGGAAAGTAATTCCAAAGCACTTCTTCTGCAGATGCACTAGATACACTGCTCTAAGTTGTATCCACAGCTCTAAGCACTTCCACATAAATCAGAACAGGATTCCTAAAGAAAAATAACTTGTATCAGTGCTTCATGATTAAAAAAATTCAGTGCCATGTTTTAAATGGAAACTACAAACAGCTCAGGAAATTCAATTACATTACAAAGATGTCAATAGTACATTGTCATTTCAAGATCCAATATGACTGCAACAAGGACTTGATTGCCATTAGAATCTTAATTTGTCTTCCTGGTCTTGATTAAATGAGCTATAATACTCTTAAGAGAACTTTTCAGTCAAAAGTAGTACATTAAATTGCTAGTTATTTACAGCAAAATGAGGACGAAGTGGAAGAGAAACTTGCAGATATCAACTCCTAAAGGTCAGAAAATGAATGGTAAATATAAGAAGGGAAGTAATAAAAATAAAAGTGATCAACTGTGCCTGGAGTCTGACAGTTTCATTTACCAATGAGAATATGAAGCACTTTCATGACTATTATTACCATTTCCACATAAACTTAATGAATTCTTGAGAAGAGAGATATTAGTTCCAATCCAGAAGATAGAAAGAGAATAAATATAATTTCACAAAGCTGTAAGATAAATCAAAGAGCAGAACTGAGATCCAGAAGATTAAGAGTTGGTTTCCCTCAACTCCATACTTGGAGACCATGGCATCTTTTGCTAGGTACTGTACACAGCAGGAAATGAGGCACAGAGAGAAAAGAGAGAACTAGACCAATACATATGGAGAGAAACGGAGCGATACAGAATTCAGATTAATCCCTTAAGAGAATTATTCTCATTTAGATAGGAAAGTAAAGGAATTTTCAATTCAAAATCCCAGTATTTACATTTAAAGTCGTATCAAGGTTCTTCAAGCTCAAGAGTCACAGCCAAGTGCCCCCTAGTGACATCATACACGCAAGAGAAATTTGGGACCACCAACATTACAGAGTACCAGAAGCAGCAGGGGGTTTCCACAAGATGAAGACAAAGTATTTTGTGCATTCAAGGCCACACTTAAGGCATGTGCACCTTATCCAAGTAATAAAGAAAATGCAACTGGAAGCGAGAATGTATTTTAAAAAACGCAGTTCATATAATTTCCTGCTCACATGGAAATAATCAAATAAGGTAACAAGCCAAAAAGCAGAGATGATCTACACAGAAGCTGAAGTCTTCATGCACAGACATATCAGAACTAAAGAAGAGGTGGGAGACAAAGAAGATTTTGACTTTGAACAAAGAAACACAGCCAATTCTTGACACCCTTTCCCTTCTTGGCCTTGGACTGAGACTGTGGGAGAAACATAAAGGGAGGGAGGAAGGTGTCTGAAACACAGGTCAGAGACTCCTCTCCGCAATTCTATGCTGCTCAAGGGGGAGAATTAGTGCTACATACCAGGAAGAGGGCAGCAGGAACCGCTCTGCAGGACAGCCCAAAGACCTCACTGAGAACATTCGAAGCGGAGCTGCGCGAGCAGATTAAGATGATTCTCTCCACGCTCAGGCCTGGCACCTCATCATCCTGTGTGCCTTCAACAGTTTACAAAAACTGTAGACAACAAACAGTTACTAGACAACAATCCTAGTCAGAGTTCTTAACAACCAACATTAAATCCCAAGAAGTAGATAAGTAGGTTTCTTCTTGTTTTAAGCAACCCAATCAATGAGTCTTTCATTAAGCGACTACTATATCATTTAACAACTTTCTATTAAAATATTTCTAATATTAATCCTCTTCCACTGCACATTACCTCGTTATTTGCTTTTGAAATCCACAATTCTTTTGTCCTCACCTCTTTAATATTTTGTTTCTATCACCACCCCTCGCTAGGTTAGTACAGGGCTACTAACACACAACACACGAGGTAACTATTAACATGCACTATGCCCCTTATCAGGTCTCCAATAATTACAAACTCAATGTTGGGGGGGTGGGAAGTACCTTAACGCTATCTGTATTAATAGTACTAATAAGTATTAACATCAACAATAACTTTGTAAGAGCCTTGAATTCAGTTAGCTTGCTAACCATGGCATAAAAGATATTAAAGTTACTTTCCAGAAGCTTCATAAAAAATTATGACACAAAAAAAAGAAGTATTCAAATCCCTAACTTCTGGCAAAGGGATACCAGCAGACAGTATCATTGCTTGCCTTCTTTATAACTGGTTGTTACAGCTGCGTAAAAGTTAAGTGCTGCACAGAAAATGGAAGAGTAGGAAACAACCAAACAAGAATCCAGAGGGTCAGCTATGACTCAGAAAAGGGCAAAAGAAAGAAAACTAAGAAGAAGCTGTCAGCAAAGTAAACATTCTGCATAAACTCCCCAGCAACTAAATCTGAAAAGGCAAGTCCAGATATTTGGATCCAAATATATTCTTCATTCCAAGTATCAGAAAAAATATAGATGCTAATGGACTGCTGTACTCATTAACATCCACACTGCCACAAATCAACAGATGAGTACAAGATAGTTATTTGTTACCGTTGAAACACAAATGGACCAATTCTAAAAAAAAAAATAAAAAAAAAAAATCTATCTACAGTAACACCAATTGTGGACAACAGAACTAATAAGCAAGCTACACTGAAGAGTTATGAATGTTAGAAATGGCATTACAGCAGCCTTTCAGAATACAAACAAGGATTTTAAATTTAGCAGAGAATTTCAGGTACTGTTCCCTACGTCACCCGTAAGGCATTCAAATCTGCCTGGATTTAACCCCATACCACATTCTGAAAACTGACCCAACAACAAAATTAAACAGTCCGGTAATGGATTGGCAGTAAGCGTACATTACCAGCAGGTCATTCTTAGGTCCCATTTTAACATTCCCATTAGCAATTTGAAAGAGGATGGGAGTAGCAAAGAAGCCAGATGACATTTGCAGAGGACACCAAACTGGGTGGAGCAGTAAACAAGGACAAATATAGAAAAACACATTGAGTTTTTATATAAAGATCTAAGAACATTTCATACGGAGAAGAAAATGGAGCAGCACTGAGCACTCTTCCTGAACGTATTTATACGGACTCTACATTCATACAGCTGGGCTTCCTGAGGACTGGCCTGCACCTAGATAATAACTATTCTCGAATCAGTCCCTTACAACAGAACACTACAAAAAGTGCGTATTGGGAAAAATTACGCATAACCTAAAACATCTCTTAAAGATTAAATGCTGTTTTAGTGCAGGAATTGTGTTGCAAAAATTGCTTTCCAAAGACAGTGGAAAGCATGGTACTGACACTATCAGAAATAATCTCAAAAACATCAACAAACACTACAGAAATTTACGTGTCATCTGGAGGAATGTTGTAGACGAAAACAGAACCGTTTCTACAGCTAGTGAATTAACGGGGTACGCTCCCTCACAAGAAAAGGGGCAGTCAAGTGTCATCGTAGTAGAGGCACCCACGAACGCATTTTATGCAAAATACTACTTACACAAGCAAGTGTTCTGCAACACACGATGAAAAACAGAAGGAGAAATAGAGAAGACAACACTTACTTCACATTTTATTTGGCTAAGGCCGGAAAACAACAACAAATATTTATTATTTCCAAACAGCAGCCCCGAAACGCAGCCTGACCTTACGCGGGCCGCGGGTGCGCGGAGGCCGCGGCCCGTTCTGTGGGAGCAGCCGGCGGGAAGGGGGCGATGGAGAGGGCGGCTCAAGGCACCCAAGCTCGACGTAAACCCCCAGTTTTCAGGAGCGCTCAGGCGGGCAGGCGCCGGGCAGGCGGGCGACCGCGGGGCAGGGGCAGCTCCCCGGGACTCGGGAGCCGCTTTCCTCGGAGGCCTCCCCTCCCTCCTGGCCCCCGCCACCCGCCCGGCCCCTCCGGCCGGGCCAGCGGAAGGCAAGCGCCGCCGGTTTCACCCTCCGCCGGCTGCGGCCGGCCAGGGGCTGCGAGGCCCGCGGGGAGAGGGGACCGCCGTCGCCGCGCCCCGCTCCCCCCCGCCGCAGGCCGCGGTCCCGGAGCTCCTAAACAAAGGCCCCAGCAGCGAGCCCCGGCCCCCTCCCCGGCCCCGCTCCGCCCGCCCCGGCCCGGTGGCCCCGCACGGGCAGGCGCCCGCCACCTTCCGGGGCGCCGCCGCGGCGACGGCCGCGCCCGCCCGCCCAGGGAGCGGCGGCGGCAGCGCGGCCCTGGCCTGGAGCCGGGCCGAGCGCGTAGGCCCGGAGCCTACCTGGTGCAGAAGGGCCGGGGTCGGGCGGGCGGAGCGGGGCCGGGGCCGGGGCCAGGGCCGGGCCCGGAAGGAGCGGCCCCCAGTGCTCGGTGGTCGTCGTCGTCGCCGCCGCCGCCGCTCCGAGCTCCGGCCAGGCGAGCCAGCCGAGCGCCGAGCCAAACCCGAAGAGCGGCGCCGAGAGCGGTACCAAGGCCCGAGCAGCCGAAGCTAGAACGCCGCCAGGCCGCGCCAGCCGAGCGAAGAGCTCTTCCACCGCGGCGCGGTGCGGCGCTGCGCGCGGCCGCCCGGGGGCGACGGAGGGCAGGCGAGACGAGTCGAGCCCGGAGGGTCGGGGAGGGTGGCGAGGGGCGGGTGCCGCTGCCGGGCCGGGCCGGCCTGGTCGCCGCTCCGCGCCGGCGGGTGCCCGGGGCTCCCCGCCGGACAGGACGGCTGTGGGTGGAGGCCGGGGTGGGCAGCCAGCGGGGCCGACAGCCGCGCTGTGCCAGGCACCCGGTCAAGGGAAAAATTACGGTGTGCCGGCCGGGCCCCGGGCTGCCCCCGCGAAACCCTTCGGGGCTGCGCCGGCACCTCGCACCGCGGGTGTTCGCCCGCTACCCCGAGACGGGGCCGGCAGCGCCCCTCTCCGTCTTTCGCGTGGACTATTTTTCTTAAACCTCACCCTACAGCACGTTCTCCACGTCTCGTGTCTTTTCTTCCCCCCCCCCCGACACAGAGTGGAAAAAATGTAATTAAAAACAGACAAGAAAAGAGAGAGGGTATCAGAGTGAAACAGAGAGAGAAAAAGATAAGGGTATCAGATGAGACGTAACTGAAAAGATTCTTTTCCTGAAATGGGACAGTGTTAATATTTATTGTTATCTATTAATCCCCAGCTTGGCGGACGGTGAGGACACCGCGCGCGCACACGCAGCCCCCTTGGGAGAGGGGCACCCTGACACGAGAAGCCCGAGAGGCAGCAGTGCGAGGTGCTGCGTCTGGCTGCCTCGTCCGTATCGGAGAAGTGAGAGCCTCAGGAGGGACTTGGATGTTGGAAGGAAAATCTAAGCAAGCCAGGGCACTTTGCACCAGTAAATCGGCAAGGAAAAAAAAAGAGTGAAAAGGCCCAGACAGGTGAAGTTTGGAGCTTGAGGTTTGCTGTAACACGCAGGACTGGAGGGAGCAAAGGCAGCCTGCAGCACAGCTAGAGAGTCTTCGAGGAGGTCTTTGAAAGGAAAACTGAAAAGGGCTGGTGATGGGATTTAGTCAAGTAGTGAAACTGCAACACCTTGGACAGTCAGTCACTGTCATCCTCCAACAGATGGCTCAGATTTATCAGACATTATTAGTATTTTAGGGTCAGGGTAGACTTTCCTTTTCAAAGCTCTGACAACGCACAAACTTGTAAGTACTCCAGAACGCAGCTGGCAAGATGAGGTTAAAGTACAGAGGAGCCGGAAAGCAGGTAAGAAACATGAATCTCAGTTGTCAAATTTAAGTATCATCTAAACCCGAGGGAAAAGAGGAAAGTCTAGATGGATTGTTTTGAAGGAAGTTGCTTAGAAGTACATGGGGAAAACTTCTCCAGATGAAGATGTTCCATTTCCTGAGTGAACTGAAGGGTACTGACTCAAGGAAGAACAGCAATTTTGAGTGGAACCGTTTTGTCTGGTGTGGCCTGATGCAGTTTTTGCCCAAACTGATAAGCAGTGAGATCAGTTTTGAAATTAAACTCTACCAAAGGTGACAGTGGCTGAAGAAAGACAAAACCCAGCAGCAAACGTGTTCCGGGAAAAGCCTCCACTTTGAGTTCACTCTGGTCTCAGCACATGCTGAGAAGAGCTATTCATAGCATCAGTTGAGAAACGCCAGCTCGTTATTACGTGACAGTGTTTGTACCTACACGTGTCCAAGTCTCATTTGACCTTAGCATCACCCACGCAGCTCAGTCAGTGTCTGCTACTGTTTAGGTCTAAAGATCAGTATTTTCAGCACAGACTGTCAGATATGATTGTGAGCCATCAAGCACCATATACGGCAGCAACTCTTACCTTAAAAATGCTTTTTTTTTTTAGAAAACCATGCTTGTCTGCTTCTTGCTAGGTAAAAGCAGCAGGGATTTTGCCACAGTGAGCAATAGTAGTTCTTACGTGATATTTCATGGGAAGATATGTAAAGAAAATAGAATTACATCTCAGATTGTTGTACATAATATTTTATAGTTCTCATCAAGGCTTCAGAAAACATGCTGCTTATACATCATAAAGCAGGCTTGGTTTTCTATAAGATAGTAAATGCTTACTGTCATTGCAAACCTGACAGAACTATACCTAATCCTGCATCTCCATCCTACCCTTAGGAACGTGTTCCATGTTTTCTTACTCTTCAAACGTGGGGCATGATCCGGGCTCATTTCCTCTAAAAGAACAGACAGACCTGCTGTGCCAGATGGTTGTACTGCTACTTCAACTAGCTACATTTGCACAGCATTCTGCATTCCCTGCCACTTTTGTTTCATTCACTGCCCAGTAAACAATAAAATCTAAGAAACAAAATTTTCTCAGACTGCTGTCAAGAGATCCTTGGAAACACTTGCATCTTTTGGAAAGAGAACATTGCCAGGAAAATTCCCAGTCTTGTGCCAGCAACAACTGCGTGCATTAGTAGTCTTTTTCCACTGAATAGGTAGATTGCCAGCAGTGGTACAGCAGCCTTCCCGTACCTCAGATCTCATCTAAATGGAGAACTTTTGCAATGAGTTCAATTTTTGTGACCCAGCCAGTCCTTGGCATTTTTTTTACAGCAGCCAACAAGATGAGTAGTTAATGACAATTTCTGTTCTCGCAGACATACTGGCTGAGAACTAGACTTACATTCACCAGCCCATTTCCTGATATTTGTTAAGTAGCTGGCAGAGTCAACCACAGCTTAACATCTTCACCAGTCTGTTTGGGAAAGAAGAAATGTTCAATCCTTCTTGACCTTCTAGGTATGTGCAGGCACTAGTGTGTATCCAGCAAAAAGCCAGACTCCTCCCAGAACACAGCTGTCAGCTTTCGGAGGAATCGCTGGGTTTTGGGAGATGTGCAAAACGGCCAAATGGTATTTAGCAAAAATTTATATCTGCAAACAAAAAGATAAACGTTTGCTTTGCTGCTCATGAATTCAGGGTAGACATGAGCCCACAAGGAAGTTTAATTTATATGAAATACTATTTAAAAATCAGTCGTAAGTGTTTTGGGTTACAAAGTGACATAGAATTGTTGCTTTGTAAAACAGTGTGAGGCTTACAGATTTTTCATAATTATCAATTTCCTGAGTTTCTCCACTGATCTCACATTAGTTGTTGTTCTCTAAATCAGATGAAAGGGGAGTCTATAAGCATCACAATAGTAAACATTTAGCAACTAAACTGCATCTCTGGAGAGATCGAGAGAAGTTCAGAATACCACCTGAAATGAAGAGAGTAAAATTTCTCCTTGTCTCATGTCTGCTTAGTCTTTACAAACTTAAAGAAGAGGAAGGGGCATGTTTTCCTCTGTTCCTTCCCAGATGAACTGTTAGAAGCCTTCCCTCTGTCACAACATTAGCTAAAATGAGTAAGTAAAAGCTCCTGACGAATGCGACAGGCTTCCGAGTCCATCGATTCCATTTGCTCGTACTCTTCTTCTGGTTGTTCCATGTGTCCTGCGGCTGGGGAAGACCACACGTCCAGCCCATGTTCCAGGGAGATGTTATGGAGCACACAGCAGGCCAGAATGATGTGGCTGGATTTCTCTGGAGAATACTGCAGGGTGCCTTTGGACCCATCCAGGCAGCGGAAACGCGACCGAATGGTTCTGAACGTCCGCTCAATGACATTGTGAGTGGCAGAATGCGCCATGTTGTAACGATATTCTGCAGGTGTCTCAGGGATATGCAGAGGGGTCATCAACCACGTTCGGAGTAAGAAGGAGCTGTCACCTGTTAGCAGTAAAAAGGAGGAGGACAGGTTATGTACCTACAGTTAACCACAGATTTCAGCTCCTGACCCTTGGTTTTCTGTACTGCAGATACAGAATAACCTATTTCTCTGGCTAAAACAGAAGGCATGAGAAAACACGAAAGAGCAACAATAACTCAGGTTTACAAATGTGACAAACAACAAAATAAAGACATTCTGTTTTACACAGGGAAATCCTGGAAGAACACAGAAGAGTTTTAAAGAGAATTCATTTACGACATAATACAGTGAAAGACAGCTGGACTAGGACCATACATAGAATTAGAAATTGCATCATTCAGCTTAGAAAGGTGTAGGATACTGAAAACAAGGTCTTAACAGAATGAATGAAAACTAATACATACAATAATCAGACTGTATAAAAAACAGATTGGAAGTTACTGTTCTAGACTCGTAAGAGAAGGATCGTCCAAACTGAATTGCAAATCTCAAGGAATTTGCAGGAAAGCAATCAGAATTAAACATATCACTTGTGCCCAGAGGCTCTAGACTCAAAGTCGAGCCAACATATAACAGACTTTCCACAGAAAACAAGGATGAAAAATGGACTTACCAAGTAGCCAGCCATCTTTATGTAGCTCAGTTTCAAATTGGCTTGTAAGGGCTGCCTGCTGTAACACCGTGCAGTCGGGCAGGCTGCCTGGCCAGTGCGTTTCTGCACTCAGGAGGAACCCTCTGGCATCACACACCATCAAGCAGTTCAGAGAATGGAGACCCTTTCGGTTCACATAGGACAGGTCCTCAGCATTTGGCGCCTTGATTGCCACGTGGGTGCAGTCAACGACCCCCAGCACTCCCGGCATGCCTGCCAGCCCATAAAAGTCATCCTTCAGGCTCTGTACGGTAGCTTCATCCTCAGGAAAGTGAATAAACTGTGAGGCTCTTTCCACCAATGCCTCGGTTACATTGGCCACGCAGCGGCTCATGGAGGCTTGACTAATGCCGATAGCATCCCCCATGCGAGTCTGGAAGGAGCCGGAGGTATAGAAACCCAATGCAGCAAGTATCTGCGTCTCTGGGCTGATGGCCCTGGACCGCTGTGTAGGGCGAGACAGACTGGCTCCCAGGAGATCCACCAGGTAGTAAATGAACTGTCGGGGAAAGCCGTACGTGGATACTAGATACTCATCTGTGACATCCTCCAGCTTGAAGCGATCCAAAGTCCTGTGTCCACGGCCATAGAGCAAGAGGTCGCAGTCAAGAACCGCAATAGGTACAGCCATGGCTAACAGCCAGGGGGGTGCTCTGGGGCTCCTCCGTTACAGAGCTTTCCACAGAGCCTTCACCTGCATAAACCAAACGGGAAGGAGACTCAGGATGGTTTTTACCAGCCAGCCTTTCAGACTCCGTTACCATGCAGGTTATGCAACAAATCTTCTTATTTCTTTGTACCTGCTTTTAAAAGCAGGGGGGTGGAAGCAGGAGGGCTGACTGCGGAGCTGACAACTCTCCAGCCCTTGCTGGCGGGAAGGGGCCTGGCGCTGACAGGACTTTACTTCCCGCGACGGGGAGGGGGCTGGCGCACCCCAGCAGCCCGCTTGCCGGGCTTGGGAGCCGCCCCAGTCACCGCCGACCCGGCACGTTCAGACCCGCGATGCCAGGGGCACGAAGCGCCGGTAGCCGTGTGTGTCCCCCCCCGCCCCGCTGCCGTCGGGCGGGTGAAACAGGCCCGCCGGCCCCTGCCCTCTCCGGACACCCCTGCGCGCTGAGGGGCAGCGGAGCGGCCCCGCCGCCAGCGCCCGGCTCCCCGCCCCCGCCGGGCGCCAACCCGGCCCTTACCGGCCTGCGGGCGCTTCCAGGCGGTCCCCCGCCCCCCAGGCGGTCCCCCGCGCCCGCCGTTACCGCCACCCCGCCGAGGCCCCCAGGTTCGCCACGGCAGATTCGCCACGGCAAGGGGCTCCCGGCGGGAGCGGCGGCGGGCGCTGCCCCTCTTATCTCGGCCCCGGCTACCTCCGCTGCCGGCCCGCCGGCCCGGGGCGGCGCGGGTGGGCGGGGAGCGACGGCGGCGGCTCCGTGTGGAAAGTGCCGCCGCAGACACGCAGGCACCTCCCTCCCTCCCTCCCACCGCCCGCCCGCAGCGGATGAAAACAAACAGCGGCGGCGATGGCGGCGGCGCGGCGCAGGCCGCGGCTCTGAGGGCAGCGGCAGCCCGACCCCCGCCGCCGGCCCCGCACCCCCACAGGCGCTGACACCCGCGGTGAGGCGCCGCGGAGCCGGCCGGCAGCGAGCCCCCCGCCGGCCCGGGACCAAGGAGGAGGCGGAGGAGGGGCGCTGGCCGGAGCCCCAGGGCGGCCGCGGGGCCCCTGGGGCTTGGAGGCGCCGGTAGCGGGCCCGGAGCCGCGGGGACCCCCCGTGCCCGGGCGCGGCGCTGAGGAGACGCCGGGACACGGCGGGGGAGCGGGGCGGCGGGCCCCCCTCGGGCAGTCGGGCCTCCGCGCGGGATGAGCCGCCGCGCCGCCAGCACTGCCGCCCCCGCGCAGGTACCGGGGCCGGGCCGGGCTGGGGGTCCCGGGGCCGGGGAGGGCCGCGCGGGGGGTGGGAGCTCCGGGAGCCTGCGGGCGGCCCTTCGAGGGGAAGGGGATCGGGACGTGGGTCTGAAGCCTTTGGCTGCGGCTTCGTGTCTCCGTTTTACTTTCGCTTCGCTGCTCGCTAAGTCGGGGTTCGCTGCGGCCGTGTCGGTGCCCCGCAGCCGCCTGTCAGCGCGGCGGCTGGGCTTCGTTTTCCTGACGGCTGGCGACTGTCGGTGGAGACCGGGAAGGATGTGGCCCGCTGAAATCTCTCCAAGTGGTGTCTTTTAAAATCAAAATGCCTCATAGCCGGTTAGAAATAGGTAGAACTTCAGACCCCGCAGTTCATTGTGTAGTTTCCCTCCAACATTTGAGTTTGCTGTCTGTTAGGAAAGATCAGGGGTTTACAAATCATCACCTCTTTCTTTCCTGTTAGAGCTGTGGCTGTCAGGCCACTGCCAGAGTCATTCCCATCCATTCGGTAGGAGCAGAGACACCTTCCCTGTCAGTGAAACGATAGAAAAGGGACACTTTGGACTAAGCCTACAAACTGCCTACGTACGAAGCTGAAAAGTGGTGTGACGTTGTAAGGGGGAAAAACACAGTAAATTACTGCCTTAGCTGAAAATTAGTTGGCTATGCAAATGAAATCTAGAGCATCTCCAAATTATTGCAGGAGTGGCCTGACCTGGTGGAACCCTCCTTCTTGTGGCAAGAAATAAGTCATTCAGATGAGCAAGGCTATATTTAAATGTCCAGAAGGATCATACAGGAATCACCTTATTTTGCTGAAATGGTATTGTATAATCTCAACTTTTTTGAACATGTACTCACACAAAAGTTGAGACCTGGTGATTACATTGGTGGTTGTAGTACAGGGTACGTAGAAGCAGATTCTGGTTTAGTCTGTATACTTTGGCCTGACAAACAAAATGAGAGGATGGACCTTTGAACTGACACCATTTTTAGACCTTAGGGAAGTACAGAATGTAACTGCCGGTCAACAGGAATTACTTAATTTTGTTTTTAAGGCAGTGGAGCTGGCAGTGCTGGCTTTAGTAAGGTATTTCCTAATCTGGAAAGTCATTTATCAGTTATAAAGTAAATCTATTTCCTGATCAGCAGGAAAAATTGCCTCTTTGTCAGTCAAAACTTAACCTTATAGTGAACTACTGAGCCTTTGATTTCATCAGAATATTTATGTTATCTGAAACAGTTTTTCTGCTAGAATCTGCTCTAGTCTTTTCTTTAAAAAATCCATAAACTTTAAAGAATGAGAGTGGCACACCTTAAAATTTAGAACTGTTCCCTCCCTCTCCCCAGGCTTCTGACTAACTTACTAAGAAGGCGAAATGGAGATTAATTTTAAGAAATTGTAGGATACTGGAGTTTGACTTGTAGGCCCAGCGTTGAAACAGAGTGTTGTCTTTATGGACATCTCTTTATAGTTGCTTATTAATGTGCTCAAAATACCTGCTTGCAGTAAAGCTTCTTGGTCATTGAAGGGGATGTTCTAGGAAAGCTTTCTTGGCAATCAAGCCTACTTATCAAAGGCACTCTATTAAAAGCCTCAAAATCTTCCATGTGCTTCTTGTTTACCTGCATGATTCAACGAGGCTTTTCTGGAGCTTCACGTAGGACATCCTCAGAGATTGGATTTGAGTCCTGTATTAACAAAGAAGTTCTGAAAGAGTGGTAGGGACAAGGAGCACTGTCTGGGGGGCACAGTCAGGTAACGGGGAATGTACAGCTGGGATGAGAGCTGGCCACAGCCCTCTCTGTAGAGCGACAGCCCTTCTTGTTTCTTCCCTGTGCTCTGGGATAGGAACCGTGAGTAACTATTTTGCATCGGTAAATATCTGTTTGAAAGGAAAGCACGATGACTTTAAGTTGTAGCAGCCATGGCTCAGAGTGAAATCTCAGAGGGGGGAGGTGATGAAAGCAGCCTGTATATACTTTCTCCAGCAGCAATAATAATGCCTGGTATGTGTCAGGTGCTTCTGCTCCTTTCCCATTAGTGAGCGCCAAACAGGCTCCCGCTCCCATAGCGTGGGAAAATAGACGCTGAATGCCCACGTATGAAACACGTACTGTAGTGCAAGTACGCACAGGTGTTACTGTGCACCTGTCGTGTGCCCGAGTCGCAGCGGGGCTGCTGCGTCGGGCTGGAGCATGGCATGCTGGTAGCTGTAGTTTCCCTGGGCCGTAGCAAGGCATAAAGGGGAGGGCTCTTGCAGTTCGTTGCATCATGCAAATAGGGTGCCATCAGCGTATGCTGATGTGTCCTTCTCCTTGGAGAAGAAGAGTATAAATACCTGTAGGGTGTATAAGGCACAGTGCTTAGATGTTAAACTGTTGGATGAGCCTAGTATTCTTCTCTGCCTCATAACCTTGTGAGAAAGAATAAGGCTTTAGTCAAAGAGCCACATGTGGCAGTTCTCCTTTGAAGCTATGTCTCTGAGGTTTCTGTTTAGAGGAAAGTGGAGACAAAGGCATATAAATAAAGGTAATAGTATGAAAATGGATGTGGCAGGAAGAGGGAGACAAAGCAAAAAGCCACGTGGCCAAGATGCTCGTTTTTACCTGTGAACAGTCTATGTGTAAGGCTAAAGCAGTGAGGTATCAGTTTATTTAAGGGATTACTTGGTTGAGAGGGAATCAGTCATCTGTGGGTTTCTAACCTAGACCAAAGGTTATTTCCTTCTAGTTGTTATTCAGTGTAAAATTAGATGGCGTCTTCCTTGAGCTAAGCGTATGGCCGGATACTAGCACTTAACAAGGAGCCTCGCTGGCGTTGCAACCTACAAGACCTAAGAAGTCGATTGAGTTTGGTGGAACTAAGTTTAAAGAATTTCCTTCCTGTTCAGGTCAGTCGGTGGCAGCTAACCTGAGGGTACCGAGGCATTTTTGTAGATGAAATGTTTGTTGTAGTTTTGGGCCTGTCTTGACTCTTACCAAGAATGATTGTAAAGGTGAACACTGCCCTAAGGCTTAGCAGATCTCAAGTAATCACCAGAGGCTCCCCTGCAAAAATGAGGAGATGCTGGTTGTCAGATGACAGCACTTAGACACGTCAGGAGCTGAGTTCCAAGGTCCGAGTTTCCCACTGAAATTACAGATCCCCGACAGGAAACCTTGCCCGATGCTTTCTGCTCTGCTCTAGGCTGTGGCGAATCACCTGTTGCTGGCATTTGGAGCTTGAGAGGTAGGACTATCAATCTCCACGTGTTTCTTGAATGTTGTAGATAGTTTAAGATCTTGCAGGAAGAATCCCAATTCTGCTGAAGCAGGGCAGAACCGTGACGCTCTCATTCTTTGAACCCTGAATCTAAGACATGGCTCTGGTGGCTGTTTCTCTCCTCTCTAGAGATATTTGGGTGTATAGCATTAGAACTAATTCCTATACTGCACAGAGAACCATGTTGATGATCTGATTTGTTTCCTTTTCTAACAGACCAGTGAGCCTAACACCTTCTGTTAGTTCCCGAATGTCTTGCAATAGTTGATACCAGAATTCTTTTCCAGCCCCATAAGGCAAATTTAGGTGCCTTATTTGACAGTTCTCCTACAACATAAGGATATATACTTGCACCTTTCTCTGGGGGTCGCATAGAAATGCCCTCTCACTTCTTTTCACATTAAAAGCTAATTTGATTTCTCTTGGTATTTAAATGTCAGCATTCTCTTGGCTGAGAAAAAGATGTATTTTTTAAATGCAGCATTTGATTGCCTATATCAGCCAGGTTTTGTTGTAGATCTCGGGTCCCTTCAACCCTTACAGTGCTTTACTTAGTTAAGTCAAAAGAACAGTAACAGGTCATTCTCGCCTATTTTTTTGTAGTAGGAAGTGTCTACACTAAAAGCTTATTTTTTTTAAGTTAGAGTGCTGCATCAAATAAACATCTAGCGCTTTAAGTGCTGACTTCCTCTTGCATTTCCCCCCCCCACCCCCCACCGCTGTAGAAAAGATCTGTAATCTTTGTCTAGTAGAGGTAAAGGCAGGGAAAGTATAATACTTTTGAGGAGGAGGTTAAAATATCCAAAGGATAATTTGATAATGCATCTGATGTTGAATCGCTTATGTTGTTATTTCTCAGATTAAATTATAATTTATAATGAGAACAGTACAGCACTAGGAGATACAGTATGAATGTAGCCTAGGAACTTTGAACCATATTAGATGTCCAGATTTCTTTTTATTGAGTCATTCAGAAAGCGACATTCTTCTGCAATTTATAGAGCATTTTATAGAGTACTCTTACCTAGCAGCCCCTCTTGGACGATGCTCCTAAAGCATTACTTAAAATAGGCATTTACTGCTATTAAGTGAGATATTTTAAATAGAAGTTCTGGATGTGCGTAGTCATTACGATTATATGATATTTTCTGCATGAACTTGGCTATTAGCCCCTTTGTCCTGCTAAGCTTTAATTTGTATAAATAGCATGCCTAGCCCCTCTCAATATGACAGTCTTGCTCCAAGTTCAGACTTTGCTTAAAGACTCAACGCCGAGCAGAGTAACCTCATGCACGGCAGTTACTTGTGCTCACTGACCTTAGACCGCCAACGTTTCTGCGATGAGCAGCATGCTCTGTAAATACGTGATGTTTGACAAGCTGCTTCGGGGTGATTAGCTGTCTCAAAACAAAAACAGCAACAGGAATTAAGAGTGAATTAATACTTTGAAGGCTTATGAGCAAAAAGTACCATTAATGCTGTCTCTGTGTGATTATTAACTTACACATAAAGAAACTGAGAGACAGAAAAATTCTCATTTATTCCAGGCCATGTGATGCGATGGTGGTAAAATCTGATTAGTGCCTTGGCCTGGCTCGCTTCAGGCGCTGTGCAAGTTCATTGTATCGCTAGAAACAATCATATTTTGAAAAACAAGGCAGTGTGGTTGTGGGAGCTGAGTATTTGTTGTCAGAGCTTTCCAGAGAAGAAAAAAACCAGAGAATTTTGGTCTATCCCCTGTCAAAATTGTATCTTTTCAGTTAGTTGTAGGTAAATTTGTAGCTGTACAGGTTTACTGCAAGTACTATTTGTTGGAAGTAAAGAAGCAGCGTAGCCCGTTCCAGCGATGGTTTATTATATAGATTTCAGTATCTGCTGAAATACCACTGGAATACTGTTTTTAGAATTTCAGACCCAAGAAAACAATTTGGCTTGGTTTTGACCAGTGCTGGTAACTGAAGATATATTATTTCTGAAGCAGAGACTGCCATGTCTGATAGACAGCTTGGTATAGAATCCAGTCAGTGTGGTGTTGGGGTGTTTTGGGTTGGTTGGTTGGTTTGTTTTTGTAACTAAACTAGCAAAATTGGAGAACTTGTACCCAGTTTTAATTGTCAGCCCCCTTTGTTGTTTCTTTTCTAGTATCTTTTGCACTGACCAGCTAAACTATTCATGTGTGTTTATGCCTCACACCCACCTCCAAAGTTCTTAGCAGGTTAGGATTTTGACAGGCAGAGGCCTTTGGTGCTTATCATTTCTCTTGAGGTAGCCTCTAATCTTGAAATCTTGAAATCCGAACAGAAAGCTGAAGGAAGACTTCATTCCCACGCCTGTTGCTGTATTTCAGATTGCCATATGCAATGGACACTGATCTCAGTTCCCAGGACAGGAAGGACCTGGACAAGTTCATCAAATTTTTTGCTTTAAAGGTAAATTTTTCTCCTGTGGGCCTCTTCTTTCTTGTTTAAGAAAAGCCATACTTGCTGTGGCTAGAGTAACAGGATTGGGGTTTGGGTTGCTTTACGTTTTTGCTAAAGACCAAAGCAAGAAAAGCTGATGGTAAATTTAGGAGATTCCTGAGAATAACTAGAAAAACCTCTTTTCTCCTTTTTTCTACCTTCAAATCCTCTTCCTTCCCCCAGAAGTGTCCTGCTGTAGAATCAGTTAGAGGCACTTCACACCTCTGTCAGCTTTGGGCTCCTATCAACACATCTAACCATCCAGCTGTTAGGTAGTATCTTCTGTTGGACTCCACTCTTTCTTTTCAGCCTATCTAAATTTTTATATTGCATCCAAAAGCAATAATACCAGAACGTTCTTTTGAATTATGTTGATACGTAATTGTAAAATTTGGCCTCACTTGGTACATAGATGCAAGTAGATACTGTGACTGGCTATATTATAAATGTACATATCCACTTGACTTTCATTTATGTGTCCAGGTTCAGGATATAGTTGTAAATTTTGTTTCAGTATTACCAAAAACTGTGCAACTCCTGATCACAAAATTGACTTAGTCGCTTCATGTTATTACAGAGAAAAGTCAGCTTAAAGTGATTTTCTGTCTGAAATACATTTACCTGTTATATGTAATAATTTAAGTTGATTAGACCTGAAGATTAGCGTAGCAAACTCTACTTCCCTACATCCTGCTCAGCGTTTTCATTTTTTTTTTACTTGGAATTTGTCTAGCTCAGGTTCTGAACTGAGGGCTCTGCTGAGCTCAAAACATAAGTGTGTATCTTTTCCTTTCTATTCCAGACGGTACAAGTAATTGTCCAGGCCCGACTTGGAGAGAAAATCTGTACCCGATCATCATCCTCCCCAACAGGCTCTGACTGGGTAAGGCGCTGTACGTGCGCACATGTGTGTTGAGAACACAATGTAGTTGTCATAGTCTTGTGCAGACTATAATAACTATTCATAGAATAAGTACTATATTCAGTTATGTTCATTGGTGGTGTGGGGTTTGTTGTTGTTGTTGACATGCAACACGTCACTCTGGGCTCTTAAGGGCTGGTTAGAGGAGAGATAAATGATACCTCTCAGCAGTTCCTCCCAGCTAAGGCAGATTTCCAAGATCTGCTGGGGGTGGGGTGATGAGTTATTTTCTGTCAGAAGATAGCAACTCTGCAATTTGGGATTTTGTAGTAAAGGGCTTTGTTAAAATGGAAGAGACTCAAGATACTCTCTGCGTGAACAAAGGACTCGAGCGAGGGAAAAGGAACATGATTTTTATGGCAGGATCAAGGAAAACATTTGAATTAGCAGCCAAGGAGATGTTTGCAAATATGAAAAGCCTAAACCCATCTGGGAATTTTCTGTTTCATAAATATTTCAGTGACACTGACCTAGTATGTTATATATGGGTCTATGAGTCTGTCTGCTGTGTACCATTAGGCAGTTTTTCAAAGAAATAAATAAAAATTGAAACATCTCTTTCATTCCACAGTTCAATTTGGCAATCAAAGATATACCAGAGGTTACTCATGAAGCAAAGAAAGCCCTGGCAGGACAACTACCCGCTGTTGGACGGTCTATGTGCGTGGAGATTTCTCTCAAAACCTCAGAGGTAAGAATTGAGTCAAAATAGATGCCTTTTTTTTTTACTTGAATCTTAAGTCACCTACCAGAGCTCCTGCCCTTTAGTCCAAGGCAATGTGACAATGTGTTCATTTATGAAGTTAGGTAGTATGCTAATGAAATGTATTGTTTAACAGAAGCGATTCACTGCAAATGTCTGAGGCCAAACACACAAATGATAGAGCAGCAAAATTGAGTTTCTTAGACCATGAAGAGCTTAGCCATTCTGAGGAAGGTATTCCCTCAGGTGATCTAATTGTGCAGTGAGACTTCCAGTGCACCTTTTTCTGTTGTTGCTTTACAAGAAAGTGGGAGCCAGGAGAAACATTTTCATTGAGAGGTGTGGCTGTTGCTGATCATTAATGAGACGTGAAAAGGCTTGTGTTCTGAAATGAGCCTTTGTTTGCCATCCTTTCTCTGATCCAGGGGGACTCCATGGAGCTGGAAATTTGGTGTCTAGAAATGAATGAAAAGTAAGTGTATTCTTCACACTTTCTTTGTGTGTGTGTGTGTGTTAGCTGATGAAATGGGGAAGCGTGCTCAATCCATGGTGATGAATGAGCACATACTGGCTGTGTGGCCTGGGACACTTCAGAGGGAAGTCCTCTCTTTCTCTAGTGCAGCAGTCAAACTGTTTAATATTGGTGTCAAGAAAATAAACTAGTAATTTTATTCCTCCTTCGTTCTTCCATTACAACTAGTATGCTTCCTCAGATACAAGAATTCATATATTCAGTAGTGACAAATGTTTTTAATACTGAAAAGATGTTTCTAGTAGAAAGCTGCATGGCCTTTTTCAGCAATTACTTCTACAACAGGTAACTAGATTGAAGTAGGACTCTTAGTTGGTTGGTCAATAACAGGTAGCCACACCAGGGCATTATTTTATCATTTTGGCAATAAAACTGACGTTAAACAATTGGCCCAGACTAATTTTGATTAAAAAAAAATTAAAAACAAACAAACAAAACCAAACAACTTAGTTGGGAATGAAAGACTAATTTTTTCCTTTGTGTTCTATAGGTGTGACAAAGAAATCAAAGTTTCATACACTGTGTACAACAGGCTGTCTCTACTGCTGAAGTCTTTGCTTGCTATAACCAGGGTAACTCCAGCCTACAGACTCTCAAGGAAACAAGGCCATGAATATGTAATATTGTACAGGTAAAGCAGAATATGAAATTCCTCATTTGAAATACAAACAGCAGACTCTAGACTTGCGCAGCTGCAAATGTGGTAAAAAGGGATGAGTGATAACAAATTCAAATTATTTGGATTTAACTACTACTGATCAGTGACAGAAGAGAACTTTGGGCTATATATCACCTTATAGCCTCCATCTGAGCCATTGAAAGAAAAACTAAGCACAGGCTGTGAAGTATTGTTGTTTGCCTTCCATGTTGAGAAGAGTACAGAAATTCTACATGGAAGCACTGGTTAACTTGCCTATTAGCATCCAGTTGTTCAGTGTCTGGCCTGTACTTGATAAATGCCTCTCTGCTTTGCACATAACTGCAATGCATACTTTTGCAGTATAGATTCAGACTCTCTGCTGCTATTCCATTTTAAAGATGCATCCTCAGCTCCACTTCCCGTAGTTCTTGCAGTTTACTCATCCAAATGCTGAGTTCAACTCTGTTTAGCCTGTGAGATCTGACTGGCTTGTGGTTCATGGTTATCATCTTCCAGTCTTTGGTTTTGGCTTTGAGAAAAGTCTTTGAGATGTTTGCATAGCTAATTTAGATGATTCTAAATCTCAGGTTTGTTACCATTTGCACAGCTGAGAACCTAAAAAGAAATCCCAGCCATTTTGTCATTTTTGCCTCCATTGCTGGTTTGGCCTATACTTAAGAGCAAGTCTCTTTACAGCACGGTTAATCTTTTACGTTGTGTGATGAGTATCAGCGTTTAGACTCAGACCTGTCCGTGAAGTTTATATCAGTTCACATTTTTGCTCTTAACTGTATAGACTTGCCACAGAGACTTAAAGAGAAATTTCTGATTAGACAACAGTTTTCTCTTCCTTTTTCTTGTTATGTGACATGTCTTCCTCTGAAGTAGCTGGAAGGTTTTTTTGAGATGGGCATTCCAGCCATTTCTTTTGGGTTTTTTGTGTGGTTTTTTGTTTTTGTGGGGTTTTTGTTTGGTTGGTTTTGGGTTTGTTTTGTTTTTTCTAAAGAGGAAAAGTAGTTCCAGCCTTTCAACTCAAAAAAATTAAATAAGCAATAAGGATATGTATGGCGTTATGTCCCTAATGGACCTAATACCTTTTCTTTTTCCTTTTCCTGCAGGATATATTTTGGTGAAGTGCAACTGAGTGGCTTGGGAGAAGGTATGAATAGGCAACACACACAAACTAGAGCAGAACTGTTTTCCATACTGGCTAGCCATTTATTACTATTCCTAAGTGCCGTAAGGAAAATTAAGTCTGAGGGTCACATATGCTGTTTATCTAGATCTAGCAGTGAATGGCCGTGTCATAAGGTGACAGGTATAATGGTGGTATAATCTAGAGCGATTTCCATTTTTACTCTAGTGATCCAGAACTGAAATGAGAATATAGAGGTATGTTGATAAGGGGCAGGACCAGTAAAGGAGATTGTGATCTACTCAGGAACAAGAACAACTTCAGAGCAATATTTGACATCAAGATAGGAAGCAACATCAGAAGTCTTGTAGATGAAGCCTACTAGCAAGGCAACCTAGTGCTGCTGTTTTGTTATGGGTTCTATATGTGTGTTTGGAGTTCAGAGTGCAAGGGATAATGGAAACACTATAGAAATAAGACAATGTAACCTCAGAATAGAAAAGTATGGAACATAAATAATCAGTGAAACTGATAATCATTCCTTAACTTTATAGGTTTCCAGACAGTCCGTGTTGGGACAGTGGGTACCCCAGTGGGCACCATCACTTTGTCTTGTGCCTACAGAATCAACCTTGCTTTCATGTCAACCAGGTGAGAAAATATGATCGTGCCAGAAACTGTTTTACAATAATGTACTATTGAACCCCTCATACTATGAGCCCCTAAATCTTTCCCATCTGCTTATCCTTTCCTGCTGACATTCTCCTTCGTGAAGAATACTCTCATGCTTAAGTCTTGCAGCAAGGGGAGTACTTGGGTAGCCCTGAGCCAGACTCTAGAGCTCCAAATTGTTGATGCGTGCTTGGAGTTGCAGGGCTGAATTGTAAAGATGCTGTGGTCCCATTAACAGACACAAGGGTTTTCTGTGAGGGCACCATGAATTGGGATGAGAGTAGAGAGAAAAAGCAGCCTTACCAATAACGCCATTGCTTGTTGCCTTGCAGGCAGTTTGAGAGGACCCCTCCTATCATGGGGATTATCATTGATCACTTTGTGGACCGTCCCTATCCCAGCTCTTCGCCCATGCATGCCTGCAATTACAGGTGAGGAAATAACTGAGCTGAAGTCATGGGCCATGGGGAAGGCATCATTATGCCCAAATACAGAGCCTTTTCCACTACCTGCTGACTGCATGGGAAGGGAGACTGGAGGATTAGGGTCAATCATATTGGCATGGTTGAGCATATGAAGAAGGGCAACTTTTTTCTCCTCACATCTAGAAGACAGTGCAGCAAGCCCCAGTATTTTCCCAAATTCCTCAGAGAAGCACTTGCACACAAAGGATATTTAACCTTGGCTGCCTTTGGGAATTTGAAAGGGTAACAGTTAATCCTGCTGTAGAACTACATGTCCAGAGGCATGCATCTCCAGATATTTCCATTGGGGAAAGATCAGAGTTGAATTTCTCTTTGTAGATGAGAGGTTTGTCTTCTCCAAAATGCACGTGAGGGCACCCAGACTGGGACCAGTGGTATTGTTTGACAATGGTTCTGTAAATACCAAAGTCAGTAGCATTAGTACAACAAAACCTTTAGTTAAAAAAACATAGAGGGAAGTGTTTCTGTTTGGGGCTAGAAGAGGAGCATCTGGGGAAAATCAAAGTTTCCATACCCTGTTTCCTCAGTTCTGCCAAGTAGATGACAGCCCTTCATAATTCTCCTTTCTACTCCACCCAAATACTCTCAGCCTCCCTGCAGTGTTTGTCCCAGCGTGTTTTACTATTTGTTTGTTTTAAGGAATATTTCCAGTTAGGAACCTTTTCTTTTCTTGCTGCTTTAGAGCTGGTGAGGACAATGGTGCAGTATATCCCTCAGTAGAAGATTCCCAAGAAGTGTGCACCACATCTTTTTCCACCTCTCCTCCATCTCAGGTAAGAGAAAACAGGCTCTTTTTCCTCCTAGACAGAACAATCACTGTTAGGGTAATGTGCACACTCCTACATCAACTACTGCGCAAACAAGCAGCCTCCCGCTGCTAATTAAAATTTAATGTGTGGGTTACTTATATTCTTGCACTCTGAGTAAAACCTAGTTAGATACTAATTTCAACAAAATGCTAGGGGACTAGAAAGACTGAATTACTGAGAAAGATTAAAAGAACCTACTCCTGTAGCTGGGCTGAGATGTGCTTGAAGAGGATAGCAGTGTACTTATACATTTATATACCGGTACTGCAAGAAGAGGAATTCAAGAGATTGCCAGGCAGCATAAGTAGAGGTAACAGACTGACATTGAGAAAGAAATGCTGAAATATCAGGAAAATGCTTATGGCACAGTCGTATTTTCTGCATTGCAGAATGGAAAAGCAGGAAAGAGACAAAAGACATGTTTGTTGGACCATCTAAAACTAGTTGGGGCAGCAGGAATAAGTATCAGCAAACAAATTGGGTCATAGTATCGAACTAGGGACTTAATACACTGCACTTCCACCTACCCATGCAAATTTCATTTAAGTTTCAATTTTAAAAGAAATAGATAATGGTTTCCTTCTGAATTTCAAAACCCAGAAACTCCAATTCCTCCTCCTTTTACTGTCCTTATGTATCTGACTCCACAATTCAGTATTTTGAAGACTTGGCCAGATTTGCTGTTTTCCTATAGCTTTAAATATTCAGGAATGTCCTGCCTTGTTGTCCAAGCAGATGGCTCTACTGAACTTTAAAGACAATCTAAAGACTCTAAATCTCTTTTGCTGTGGATGTGAAACATAAAATGAAGTATAATTGGAATGCTGTTCCAAACTGAAAGAAATTGTTGTGGGTCTTTCTACTGCTTCAGAGGAATTAGTATGACTGGTTTAGCAGAAGGTATTCTACTGTATGAATGAGCTAGAAATGAGCTTTTCTTAGGAAGCATTTTTGTGCCAAGTGGATTTTGGGTGACAGGGCATCAGGCAATGTTGAACTAATCAGCCAGCACTCACGGTAAGTCTGATGGAATAAAGCTTTTCTTATTCTGCAATACACAGTTCAGGAGATGAGTTTGTGGCTGAGTTGTGTCCTGCCTTTTCACAAAATGGGTTAAAAGCAAAAGGGTTCATAAGGAAATTTCTGCTGGCTTGCTCGTGCCAGTGTTACTTAACAGTAATAGTGTATGTAAATACATTGAAGTTGACGTTTCCCCAGGGGACATGAAGCTTTGCTGTCACTGAGGGGAAAAGCTTTATGAAACCAGATGAACCTTGAGGATTCACATTAAGTATGAACCTACATTCTTGCTTTTCCTGTGGCTCATAGTTGCCATATGCTGTGTGCTTATTTATAAAGCAACTGCCAGTCTTTGTTACCACAGTTAAAATTGTAAGGCTGTCTTGGCAGAGTGGCCTCTAAAGTAAATTAGAGGGGGAAAAAAAAAGCTAATTTCTTTCTCCAGCTTTCTTATGCAACTTAATGTGTAGGAAAATACTGGGAACTGTGTGGTTCTGTAGGCAAATTGTCCAAATCTCTGCCTGCCTTCCCAGTAGAAATGAGGTCTAACCCGCATGATACAAGGGAATGGGTGTTACCTTCTCCCTGTGAGCTTGCATAGCATGTCTCTGTGTGTTGTGGAGTAACCCAAAATTCAGCAGAAAGCCTGGCCATGGGTAAAACACCCAGAAATGAAGCTTTCATAAAACTGAGAACTGTTGGTAGGAAAATGACTGGGAGAAGGTATGGGACTGAAGCAGGTTTGGATTGCCCTTTTTGCATTAGTGCCCTCTGTGAGACAGTGTTTACTTCTGGAGAATCCCTCCTCGAGAAGGAGTTCTCTCTTCATATCCATGTGTTTGAATTGCACCTTAGTCTGGGTCCCCTTTATTCTAAGAGTGCAGCACAGACCTGCCAAGATACAATCCCTCAGAATGCTGGAAGATTAGGAGCATGTATGGATGGAGAGTATTGAAATACGTGTAATTTGTATATTCTGAAAAAAAATTACTCTTGTCTTTGTCTGGCACCTACTCAGCCTTCTCCTTGCTAATTGGCTGGTACCAATTCTATTAGCTGTGGAACAGAGTCTCTGGCAGTTACTTTCTGTCGGTGTTCACTGGGGTCTAAAATACTACCTACGTTGAGTGGTCCACTGAGATTGGAAAACAGTCAATTCTTTACAAAATGAATGTGCTTCTGGCAATGCTCAGACTCTATGTATAGGTGTGGCTGCTGCAGCCAAAACCTCTTCACTAGCATTCAGTTCATCCAACTCTTTATAGTTCTTCTCTGAAGCCTTTCTCTCTCTCTTTCTCTCTCCCCCTCTCTCACTCTCTCTCTCTTTTCCTTGTTTCCTCTGTGTGTCTGTGTCTGTGCACAGTGTGTTTTTACTGTCGCAAAGGCACATTTTCAGACCCCTCCTCCTGTGGTGACGGACACCTTGAAGGTCCCAGTGATGGGACTGGCCTTTTCACATCAAGTGAGTTGTCAATAGCATATACTGTACGTGGCCAGATAGTACTGGCATGACAGAACAAGTACAGGAAGGTACAAATTTGACAATACGGAATGTTTGTTGTGAATGGGAAAGGCTGGTGAACCCAAAATGGGCCAGGCACGTTATTGAGACTGGCTGCTTAAATGCCTTTGCAGATAAAGGTCTCCCAAAGACAGGACAAGCACCCCTGAATAGACAACAGCTGTTGCAAGGATTAATTGTTAGTGAAAGACACAAGTAGTAAGGCACAGCACGGAGTGTTTTCTCTTAACAGCCAGCGTCCCTAGAACCTGTGCGGTCATTAATTAGAACTTTTCCTGAGTTAAAACAGAGGAGGAATTTGAAGGAGGAGGAAAAAAAAACCCCAAACCAAACAAACAAAAAAGCCCCACAAAACCAAACCAAAAATCTCACTTCATCTGTCTTGCTGGTTACAAGTAACACCTTATGAAGACCTGAATTACTGTTCTTTGTTTACATCTCGCAGGTTTGTCTAAAGTCATGTTCCTCATGTTTGTGCAAGTCTCTCACAACAGAGGACAGATAAATATTTAAAAAAATAGGAACACTTAGCTACCACAAAATTGCCAGAGGATTTTTAAAGGCTGGTGGAGAATGAAGCAGTTTGAGTTTAAAAGTTTTATAGTTCTAATGCTAACAATGACTGTAAGACAGGTCTTGGAAAAAATGATTGAAGAGTGGAGAAGCATGGCTGTAGATACTGAAGATTTGTTAAACAGAGGTAATACCAGTGGTAACCACCTAGAATTCCTTAAGGGATTTCTACAGGCCGATGAGTGTAAAGTATTCTTCAGAGCACCACGAGTTCTTCAAAAAGAGTCAAGTTGGCTGAATACCTCTAGGAGCAAAACGTGACAATATTATACCTGTTCTTCTCTAAGAAGAGATCGCTCCATTCAGCTTAACTAGCCTCATGTGAGTGAAAGTGCTGTTCATCATTCAGACCCCTGTAAATGATGTCAGCGCTGGTGCTGCTGGAGTATCACACACACAGCTCTAAAAGAAGTGTTCCTCTTGAGGTCAAGCAAGCTAAAACAGGAAAGTCTTATTTAATCCGACCAGCTAGATTTCTGCTTAGGGTGTGTAGGGAACTTCTCCTGGGTTTCACTGCTTCCAGCACTTCGTTCCTAAAGCAATCTCATGAGGGTTAGCTTCCCACTTGTCTTTACCTAGCATGTTTATGGGACTCTTTGTTCTTTGGCTGAAGCTATTTGAACAGGCCTTGAAGATCAGCTGTTTTAATTTGCAGTGGGAATGGGTTGAAACAGTTGATAATGCAGTTGCTTTGGGGGAAAAAAACCATTAAATATTAACTCTTTAGTAAGTTGATGATGGCATTCATGCTTTCTCCAGTATGTGAAACAGACCTGTAGAGCAGAGCTTCCCTGTGACTGGATGTCAGTCATACCTTGCACAGCCTCCTCCTATGTGTGTAGGAAACCGGTCTTGTTTTCTTGTCAAGGCCCAGTCTTAGTCCCCTGCAATAAGAACTTTTTAGAGTAATGACCTTCATGATTGATTCCAACAAAAATCTAGCATCCCTCTGCCAGCCTGAAATGCTGTGCTGTGCCTCTGACTTTTCCTGTTCCTTCTTCAGTGACTGATGATTATTCAGACTGTGGGGCATTCCCCTTCCCCTTCCTCTCTCCTCTCCCTTTGCCCTTCTTGTTTTTTCTCTTCTTTCTTAGCTTTCCAGCTCTCGTCTTTCCTATCAGCCTGCTGCCCTGGGAGTTGGATCAGCTGACATGGGGTATCCTGTACTCTTTGCTGGTGGCTTGAACGCTGCACACCCTCACCAGGTACTTGTAGAGGGTAGAAGAACAAGTGTGGCTGGTATTGCAACCGTTACGGGTCACTTGTACGTATGAGAGAGGCCTTGAAACTAGTGCATGCATTGGTATCCTGTCTGTCAGGAACAAAAAGAATGTCGGGTAAATACAGAGAAAGCACAGCTTGCACAGGAGCTGGGAACTGGCTCCTCAGCATCCCTGACTTTACTGGGTTAGGGGTCACGTGGAGAAACTATGCCAAGAGAGCAGGCAGCGGACCTGTTTGCCTGCACCAGCATGTCTCGGGTTCCAAACTGCGGCTGTCCAAGCACAGCACTGTAGCTTAGACATAGGATACACTGACGGTCCATATTGGCATATTTGCATCCGTTCATCAGACAAATAAGAAAAGTTGACAGAAGTCTTTTTCTGCCTGTGATGTTGCTGCTACACTAGAGTTTTGCTGACACAGTGATGTTAGCAAGAGGATATGATTCCCTCCCCTCCCCTTGAAGCAGAGGACCCATGGCTAGAGAGCTCTGCAGTGTAAAACAGGCCTGAAGTGGAGAGGAGTGGAGAAGGAAGAGAATTTAAAAAAAAAAAGTTTGTATTGTGGTGATCACCTTCTGCCTGACACCTCCCTCAGCCTCATGGGGGCTAGAGCCCAGTCCTATGCCAAAAACTCCACAACTTAGTCCCAGTATGACAGAATCTGCTCTGTATTGCACTGTGGTGTTGGCCTGATTTTGAGATCTCTAACTTGACCGTTCCTCTCCATCTCAGTTGATTGGTCCAGGCAAAGAGGGGGGAGTTCCCCCCATTCCTAGCCAGCCAGCACATGGCACTCAAGCTGACCAAGAGAGGATGTGCACCCCACTGGATGGAGTCCACTACTCAGCAGCTACTCCTTCTAGTAGGTAGGTTGGTTTTTAGATGATCCACCACTTGTGCTAGCCCATTTATAATCCTGTTAAGATAAAACTTTTTGTTTTCCCCTTTTTGTCTATTGTTGTAGCATAACTACTGTCTTTCCATTCCCGAAACCAACTAGCAGCTTTCTCTGATTGGGGCTTTTTCAGCCTTTCTCCAAACAATGATCTTGCCCATCTACTTACACCTGCTAGTCACTGTAACATCCTTGCAACTACTGTTATGTCAACTTTAACTTTATTATCAATTTTATCTTTAATCTCTCTACTGTTATGGCTGATTGTAAAACAACAAGATGAAGTAAGTTCACAAGTGAGTCTTAAATTCTCCAGAGATTTAATGTGAATTGTTACCAAAACCAGTTGTAGTTACCACAAATCTGTTCACTATTTTATTAAGAAACTTTAGGCACAAAATTACTTAAAAGGAAACAATGCAATCCCAAACTGTCCTAAATCACCTCCCTCTCAGCTACTTAAATCCTTCTTTTTTTTGGTCACCATATTTATTTCTTGGGAAGTCTCTCTTGGAGTCACATAGTTCTGAGTCAGATATCTTAAGCAGAGATTTTGCTCTGAGGAAACCAAAAATCGTAGTTGCACTAGCACTTTCCTGGGTATGCTATCTAAGTAGTCCTCTTGCCAGAAGACTTGACCATTTTTCTTTTTGTTTTAAAGTTCTGAATACCTGTGGTAGGAAAAAAAAAAAAGGGGGTCATAGAAATAACTAATAGCCATGCAGTGAATTAATCATACTGGCAGTGGCTGTTGTGATGTATTAGACTGCTGCCTTTGTAACCTGAGTGACAGATATAATTCTGGTTCTTGCCCTCACCTCCTGACAGATCTGTGACTACTGTATTACTGAAAAAATAATAGTGATGAACAGGAATTGCTGTGAACATGCACATTCTGAAGTTAAAAGTCCATCTCCAAAAAGAAAAAGCCTATTTCAGTTGGAAGCAACTTCTCATTCACCTAAATAGTTTTTGTCCAGCTTTAAATAAAAATCTGATTCCACAAGTGTCCCACTCCCCTTTCGTGCTCATGACTGAGGAGGAAGGTGTGGTACAAGGACAGAGATTTCTGTTGTCCTTCTTCCAATACTAGGAGTAAGCCCAGAAAAATGAAGGAGTCTTGTAAAGCACATGATTTGTCTATATTGTTTGTGCTGTGAGGCACTAATTAGCCTGTTTTCCTCCCCCAGCGAGGACACAGAAACAGTATCAAACAGCAGCGAAGGGAAGTGTGGCTCCCCACATGACCTTTTGGAGACCATCTTTATCCGGAAGGTGGGAGCTTTTGTCAACAAACCCATTAACCAGGTAACTAGCAGTAGATCTTCTCAGAGGGCACCATAATACCCTGCTTCTCCCATCTGTTCCTACACAGAGGAGCAAAAAGCACCCCAATGCCAGGGTCAACCTTGGAGACTGAGAGTGCGTATTCCTGCCTGCTGCATTTCCCTACAAGGTCTTGTCATAGGCTTGTTTTTCATAAAATCCTTTTGGGATGTGACAGCCATTGAATTTGCCCCACTTTGCCAACAGCCTATTTGGGTATGGAAGACTTGGGTCTCACAATGATCTGCCACTACCACAGGTTCATAAACTGAGGAAGCTGGTAGCAAGCCTCCCTTCCTTGAAGGGGTATGCAGTAGGCCAGTTCATCACTAGTACGCAAGCATTTAAGCTCACCTAGGGCAGCTTAGAGATCTGCCTGGTTCCTAGGGCTGCTCTTCTAGGCCTTTGGATGGATGAAAGAGAATTGTTTGAATTTGTAGCAGTTTTTTAATCCTTGCCTATATTATACAAGATGTATATAAGCAATCCCACCTCAGGGTATGTATCTGCATTAGGACAGCTGAGTACAATCTCTATTTTATGCCTTTTAAATGAAGTTGTCAGCCTCCTGCCTAACTGCTGATGTGATCTTGGGCAAATTTTAGCAGGCCTGACAAAGACTTTCAATAACCTTTTCTGTGCTGGGTAAGCAGAGCATCTTAGTGAATTTCTGTTTCCTGAATCTCCTCAGGTGACCATGGCCAACTTAGACATTCCTTTTGCCATGTTTGCTCCCAAGAATGTTGAGCTGGAAGATAACGACCCCATGGTAAGCCTCTTCCAGAGGTATAATATGTGCCTTCTCAGCATCCCTTATGCAACATCCATGCTATTCCCTACCTTGAATACACTTTGTTTTTTGAGCAAAGAACTAGTTATTCAGATTTGTTCGGTTTCAGGAAATCTCCCATGTTGAGTTTTGGGCTCTCTAGACACCCAAATAACAGTATGTGTTTGCTGCCCCTGCTGTAGCATGTGTTTATTGTCCAACCTCCTAACTGCCCGTGCACTGTCAACATACACAGACAGACGTGATCATAAGATCAGTACTCACCGTCTTTGATTTCTTGGGCAGGTCAATCCTCCTGACTCCCCAGAAACTGAATCTCCTCTACAAGGCAGCTTACACTCGGAGGGCTCCAGTGGCAGCAGCACAGGGAACACCCACGATGACTTTGTTATGATTGACTTTGTAAGTGCCCTCATCGGTGCTCTCACATAACACCTGCATCTTAGATGGGCTTCAGGTGCTGGTACAGTGGCAAATGATGTAAGAGTAGTTTTCGGTGGGGGTGGAAAAGACCCATGATTCACAGTTCCAAACTAGAGCTTGACAGTCCCAAAACTGCAAAGACACTGATACTTGGAACCAACAGCTACTAATTAAGTACTCTTTCAGTTCCCTGCCAACACCTGGGCTTAGCGTCCTCTCTCTAATGGCTAAAGGAGACAGATTCCAAGGGAATACTCTCTTCCAAGTGCTCAGGCAAGCACAGATCTTGGCTGTTCTTCAGTTACTTAATCTGCATTAGTGCAGCAAGTTGTAATGCCAAGATGTTTACTGATAGCAGGTAATGACTTTACCTGAGATTACGGCAAAAGGGAAGACAGTGTCTCTGAATGGGAATTAACAGCAGGATCTTTGATTCTAGAAACCAGCATTTTCAAAAGATGACATTCTTCCAATGGACCTGGGGACATTTTACCGTGAATTTCAGAACCCCCCTCAACTCAGCAGCCTCTCCATTGACATTGGAGCACAGTCCATGGCAGAGGATTTGGTATGGAACCCTAACATTTCTGTTTGTGGGAATCGTATGTTCTTTATAATGCATTCCCTATTCCTAGTTTGAAAAAAGTCATGTCTTCATAGAATCATAGAATAGTTTGGGTTGGAAGGGACCTTTAAAGGTCATCTAGTCCAACCCCCCTGCAATGAGCAGGGACATCTGCAACTAGATCAGGTTGCCCAGAGCCCCATCCAGCCTGACCTTGAATGTTTCCAGCGATGGGGCATCTACCACCTCTCTGGGCAACCTGTGCCAGTGTTTCACCACCCTCATTGTAAAAAACTTCTTCCTTATATCTACTCTAAATCTATCTTCTTTTAGTTTAAAACCATTACCCCTTGTCCTATTGCAACAGGCCCTGCTAAAAAGTTTGCCCCATCTTTCTTATAAGCCCCCTTTAAGTACTGAAAGGCCACAGTAAGGTCTCCCCGGAGCCTTCTCTTCTCCAGGCTGAACAACCCCAACTCTCTCAGCCTGTCTTCATAGGAGAGGTGCTACACCGCTCTGATCATTTTTGTGGCTTCCTCTGGACCTGCTCCAACTGGTCTTCTGTACTTCTCAGAAGACAGACCCTGCCCAAAGGGGGGTCCTCACTAATATGTTCCAGACAAATGGAAATTTGTTTGTGGCACACCTGAGCCTCTGAAACTGGTGTGTTTATCTTCAAGCTGAAAGCTGCTGCCGCGTGCTTGCTGTGGCTGTCACTGAAACCCCCAAAACTAATCCCACCTCTGGTGTGTCAAACTTAGTGGCAAACTAGGCCTGGTCTTGCAGCCTGAGCAGAGGTAAAATCCCGGTATGGCTGGTGAAAGTCATGTCTGGGTGAGTGCTGTATTGGGCTTGCAGGCATTGTAACATAGTGTGGGGAAAAATGAATACCAAAGGCGAAGAGCTGCAAGCGGCTCGATGAAGGCAGCGACACGAGCTGGTTATTGTGCTGCAGCTGGTGGTGGGAATTGCACAAGGCGAGGCCCCAGTGCACCTACTGTTCCTGCAGAACAAACACACTCTGGGCAGAGTGCCCTTCTCAGGGTCACTCGCTGGATGCTGCCAGCGGACTCCTGGTTTTGTGCACGTGGGAAGGGGAGCCCAGAGCAGCGGAGAGGGGTTGCATGACTCAGAAACAGAAGTTTTGCCTGAGTGTGTGTTTAAAGCTTCCTTTTATCTGCTGTGAATGATCCCTGATCTGCACCCTTCTTTACCCTTCCAGGACTCGTTACCAGAGAAGCTGGCAGTCCACGAGAAAAACGTCAAAGAGTTTGATGCCTTTGTAGAAACCTTGCAGTGAAGCTGTTTTCTGGTTTTGCTGCAGCAGTTCTTCCTCCTCAAGGCATCCTGGAGAATGACGTCAACAAATATCTCTATTGCCCCTGCTCTGCCTTTTGTCTCACTTTGACTAGTTCCTTCCATCAAGTGGGCTTTCTTTGATTGCTCCCTTCAGCAGCAGGTACAGCTCATCTGCTGATTTTCCTCGACTACACCACCACATAGTTCTGGACCGCTTTTCCGCTCACAGTCAGTTTTGAATTTAAAACTTCAGTAGGGACACAGGAAGTCAAACTCCAATGTATGAAACTTATTTTCTCTTCAGTCTCTGTTCTGTGTGGAGGGGCTTTGTGAAAAGTTGCCATACGCTTCCTCCAAAGGTCCTATGGTGTAAGTAAGTTCCCTAGGTATAGCTTCTCGCTAACAGACTTCTTCCTACAGTCTCCGATCCTGTTAGAGCATAGAAAGCTTTGGCTCGTTTCCAAGGTCTGTGAGTTCAGCAGATTCAACAGTTTTAAGTCCAGGACATCCATTCCGCAGAACAGGGCATTTCATCCTGACTTCAGTGTGAGTGCCTGGAGCCCAGGGAGAGACATCAGCTTTGGGACCTGTGTAATACAAGTTACCTTTGTTTTCCTGCTTCTAAGGAACTGGGTCTCTCCACAGTCGTTTTGTGTGAGGCCTTCTGTTATGCTTGCCGATAAGCAGGAGTGAAACTACAGAAGCGCTTTCCACATTTCCTTCCTGAGCGTACCGACACTCGGCCATGCCGGGTTCACCACTGTTGACTGTTGGCAGGCCTGCGCGTAGCAGCTGTGATGATGCTGAATTCATAGTCTCTGCTTTTGAAATGTAACTGTAAATACTAGGAATCTTATTTCTTTAGGGTTATGTAACTAGGAGTCTTAGTCCAAGATTCTTTCCTCTAACCCTTGCAAACCTTCCTGCTTTATGGTTAATAGATGATCTTAAGAATCAAGAAATATTTATTGCTTTTAAAGAAACTTATATTTAAAAGATGTTCTGTTTTCATGTAGTAGTGCGGGTCATTCTGCCCTGGATCACTGCAGACAGCGAGTGTGCCATGGAACCCTGGCCAGTGAGACTGGTCTCTCTTTGCAGGAAAATATCCAAGATATTTATTTTCTAAGACAGACTTGATTATTCTAATATAATACTCTGTTTTGGGGACTGTGTGTCCATTACAACCAGTCAGGGCCCATTGATACAATGAAATGCACACATCCGTGTAGTGGAGTGGCAGGGACTTGGTGGAAAGCTGTATTCTGATAGGCATGGATGAATTTGCAGTGTTCTTCAGCCATTCAGAAGGCAGCTTCTTTAAAGAAGCACATTTTTTGGGAGCTTATGGTACTTTTTAATCAGCTGGCTTTTGATTAGCTGAAATTTTATTTTTGTAATGAGCTGGCTATTGACAGTGTGACTGGCTGGCAGCGCTCTGTGGTTGATTTGGCCGTTGCGTGTCTTTTGCCTGATGTAAGGACGGGAGGAGAAGCAGCAACACTAAAGAGAAACTTAGATAAGGTAGGTCTTGTTGTGGTTCTCTCTCCTCCTCCCATGTGTAACTAGAGTGAGCAACTGCAAGACCCCTTACTGTCCTAAAACACTTTTTTTTTTTTTTTTCTTCTTTCTTTCTTTCTTTCTTTCTCCAGAAGTGGGGTTGTGTTGCCTCAGTACTGAGGAACCATCTTAATTTCCTTAGAGTGGCCGAGTAACCAGCCTTCTAGTTAATGATGTGATGGGGCAGCTTCTTCAACTTGGCTGCATTCTTAATTGAAAGAGATTGGTAGCAGATGACAAGGGGACCCCACCTCCTCTCTAGAACACTATTTCTGTACCCCTGCTAGAGCAAGGAACCAAGCTGAGAACAGAGCTTCTTGTAAGGTCAGAGCAACGCAATGCTTTGAACTGTACCAGGTTTTTTTGTTAAAAGTGATGTGTTCGGTGGGAGACCATGTGAGTTCTAAAACTAGGTAAAAGAGCTTTATTGAAGGAAAGCTACCTACCTGAGCCTTTTTAGCTTACTGAACCAATTCAACTTTTCAGCAATCTCATGCAGAGATGGCTTAGTCCTTGCAAAATAAGATGCACAAACATTTAAGAAAGCTTCCAAGATAAACAGCTCACAAGAGGGCTTAAGTTACACGGGGTTTGACAAATAAATACTTGATCCCCACCGCTAAATCCACCTTGTTTTACAGGTGGAAAGGGTTGCAGAAGGGTGCAGGAACACAAGGAATTAATGGCTCAGCTGGCTCTCGCCTCTGCTCAGGAAGTTGGTTTCTGCCACCTTGTAGGAAGTAGCTCACAGACAGGTGGTTGCTGTCACCTTCCTCTTAACATACAGGCTGTGCTTGGGAAAGTGATACGATCCGGGCTGCAAAGCAGCAGAGATGGGGTGAAGTGCTGGTTCACACTGTATTCATGGAGAAGACTAGAGTAGGTTGAACTTCATCTAGCCAGTGCTACTGCTGTCCTCGTCTCCCACTGACAAGCTGTGGAGTTGGCAGAAAGCGTGCCATTCCTGCTCATCCTGTCCAGGAGGTCCCCTGAGCCAAGTGCTCATTTGTTGATGCAGTTCCCAACACGGCTACAGCTCCCACATCTCATAAGGCAGAACGTCAGTGTGGCACGTTTTTTTCTACTTCAAAAGGCTGGAAATTTGCCTATATAAGCTGCTAGTGTTGAGCTGGATGGCCATAGCAATAAAGAGATTCTCTAGGGCTGAGTTATGTGCCTCTTTTCTGGACATTCCTCAGCTTCAACACATAGTTGCTACATCTAGGCTCGGAGTTCCCTGACAACTGCACAAATGCTCTGCTTCAGGAAAGATCTAGCTGCTGCTGTGGCCTGCCACAGATTGTGTTATGGAAGCTGTTTATTTTAGCAGCTGTCTGCTCGATTCTATATTAAGGACAGTATGTATGTAGCTGCTGATTTACAGATACTTTGGGTGAAGGGGAAGGCTCCTAAGTTGTATTGTTTTGGAAATAGTCTCCAATGTACTTCAAGTATTCAAAGAATTTCCAATAAAACTTTTACGTAAGCAACGCTCTGTTTTGTGCTTTTCTCTGCGTGTACTGACAGGTCTGGGACAGTCCCAGCCTCTCAGTCTGTCTTCCCCAAGAGACAGGATGGTCCGAGAGCTGCCTGTCACTGAGCGCAGGATGGAGCAGGTTGCTGCCTCCAGCAGAGGAGGGTAAAATGCGCTGGTGCGTTACATTTGGAGTAGCCAGCGGGATGCTGGTGAGACCAACCTTACTGGAAGAAGGATAGTGAGGAAAAGGCAGAACGGGTGCCTGGCTGGTCCCAAATGCAGGCATGGGGAACAGTCACACACTGTTTGGCCCTGGTGACCTCCCCAGCGCGTTGGGAAGCAGAATTGTCTGGATGTCCCAGATCATTAACTTGTCTCCAAAAGAAAGCGGTGGGAAAAGGAAAAAAAAAAACCACACCAGCAGAATTTGCATTGTACTTGGTTGCTACTACATGCTTAAAAGGAGCGTGGGAATGTTTTGATCTGAGTGATAGAAGAGTTAGAAGAGACTAGTAAGATGTGGAAAGAATTAGCGTGAGTATCCCAGCAGCAAGAAATGCTGGTGAAAGAGCATGCTGCTTGCGGCATGTAATTCATGCCTGTCTGATAACCAAACAGCTGTATTCTAGTTTTGCTTAAAGTTAACCCTATAAAACACATGATGCCATGTAAGGCGCTAACACCTTCCCTTCAAAGGAAAGCCAAGATGGTAAAAATCTGTGTGTAAATACAACTGCTGATTTAAGCTGCAGCATAAAGGGTGTCTGGTTATTATAAAGAAGAGACAGCGGATGACAGGGCAGGAAGGGGGGGGGGGAAACAAAAAAAGAAAAATGACTGCATATATTAGAAGCTTCTATGAAGGGAAATATTCCAGCTTGGGGAACAAGGATAACTATTAAAAGCAATCTTTTCTTAATCTTATCTTTAGGAAGCAACACAGTAAACTGAGTATCCCATTGCAACCTTATAGATACTGATCTCTCTACGTGACATGTGTGTATGTGTGTGTATTTATGAGTATCATTTCATGCACTTAAAGAAGACACGGCACAATGTGGGGAGACATGAATTGCGAGCACCTCACATAAACCATCCTGTGGGATCTGGGCCTTCAGTATCTACCCTCTTCACCATGTCACCAGTGACAAGGGATTGGAAAAACCATCAGCAAATAAGTGAAAAAGTAAAAAGTCATAGAAGGATGATTAATCACCAAGGTCACAACCAATCGAATCCCATGCAATTGCGAGCCTACTGTACATATTTAAAAAAAAAAGAATGTTCTCAGAGTAATGTCCTTAAGGCCACAGGGCAGCTACACGTGAAAACACATCCAGTTGCAATGCTGTTTACCCTGTGTTAAGTACTGTCCATGTGGTTGCATGTAGCGTACGTCCTGCCAACTACAGCACCCTGTCAGGGACGGACCCACCTGCTCCCGAGCTCCTCCGAGGCCAGAGCAGGTGCTGCCACAGCACAGCCTCAGCAGCGACGGGTCGCTGTGACCAGGCCCAGAGGTGGGACCAACTGCTGCACTCACAGGAGGCTGGAGATGATAGTGCAGAACAGTCAGCATGTTAACCACACTGGCCCCGGAACAGCGGGCCAACACAGTCCCAGGGGTGGAAAATCATAGACTAGAGCCAAAAGCACCATCCACATGAAAAAGCCCCAGAGAAATAAGAAGTAAACCCCTCAACTCTAGAACTGAAGTACTGTCCAGTCAGTTACAGCAGGTAAATAAATTAGTAAATCAGACTACAAGGACCACATGCAAAGTATTACCTGTGAACAGATGCCAAAAATACCTCTGCTTTCTGGTACATGGCTGACAGCTGGTCACGAGTCACGCTGAATAATGTCAACATGCGGAAGGAGAATTGGCAACACTGGGAAGCCCTTAATTGGACCGCTTATCAGTAATATAAACTGAAAAGCAGCATGCTGTTGTAGAAATGCAAGTGTTAACATCAGCATCGACACATCATCCAGACGACAAGGCGAGTAGCCAGGGCTCAGGCTACTGCCGGATGGTGGTGCTTCTAGCTCCAGTGCTCTCTGTTCTACTCCTATTCTTGCACACAGGATTTGGTTCACTTGTTGCTACGCTTGTATTATTCATTGCAGTAATCACTTTGTATATAAGAGCCTTTCTACTAGCCAGAAAGCTTACTGATGTAACCAGCAAATTTCAGTGTCTTTAGGAAAAGGTAGTTCACTTTATGTGGCTCAAGGGGCGGAGTGTAGTGGTCCTAACCAGAAGATTGTTGTACATGGAGAAGAGTTAGCGATCCACGTTAAATTGAGATAAGGTGCAGGCCTGTGCTGCACATGTCACCTGTCTGCAGGATGAATTTAGCCAGCTAATCCTAACTGGGGAGTGGGCCGGTGGCTCCCACGTGGCACCCGGTGATACCACAACCTGTGCAGCCGCCCAGGCACACCTCTGGGAAAGGGCGATCCTAGGCAGATGAGTAATCTGCTCATCACGACAGGGAGATGGTAACATGGAAGCCCAGCCCTGCTCAGTAAAGAGCCAAACTTGCAATACTTCATTCTTTTTCTAATTCTGTTTCCAGCCCGAGGCTCCTGCAAACTAGTACTTCTTCCCAGAGTAACTCACATAGGAGGTATTTCATACTCACTTTCCTCCTTCTCTGCATGGTTGTGGTTGGCAGCATAGCCAGCCTTACTTCTGTTTCTTGTAAATGTGCGACAGCTGCTGCCACTTGACAGACACACCTGGATCTGGGATTACATTTTGATTTTTATTGAAATACAAAAAGTGCAAACTGTGAAATATAAGATTGGTGCAGATTAGAAGGAAATAAACAATATGTGAACTGTGAAAACCCCAGCCCTGCACTTGATGAACATCAACAAAAAAGAAGGCAGGGAACACCAGCAACAAAAGCAAAGCCAAAAATTTTGCACAGGAGCCCCCGTGCAGAAAAGAGGAAACAGGGACCAAACTGGTCCTCAGCTCTCTCTCAAATTAGCAAACATTGCCACAAGACATCCAGATGGCCCCAGCCCCCCCTGCACCACCCAAAAGCTCTGGTGTCAGTACATAGCCTGGGCCAGAGAGCAGGGAGTGATCAGGGGCCATTAAGACAGCAAGAGGCTTAGCAGAGGGGAATGGTCGAGGTGCTAAAAAGCAGAGGGTCAAAGTGGAACAAGCCCCGCAGGGAGAAATGGCCAATAGCTAACCTGAAAGGCGAGCCAGGGAAGAGACCCCTGGGTAGCTCTACAGCAAGGAGAAAACCGACAAAGACCAGCACCCTAATCAGATACTGGCCCTCACCTGGGAAGAGAAACCCAGCCCAGCCAGCGCCCTGCTTCTGTGAGGAGGCTGACCAGATGAGGAGGGAATTTCACCCCCCGGGCTTGGCAGATGCAGGCTCTGGTGGCCACTCACCCAGCAGAAGGCTGCAGGCAGGCCCAGGCCAGTTCCTTGCCCAAGTCACAGGAGGGATATTTTAATACAAGGCATTCAGGAGAGACTGCAGAAGCAAAAGCAGCCCTGGTTACTGTGCCTGCTCCAGGGCCCCCGGCAGCTCCGGCATGAGGAGCAGCAGAGGTAAGGGGATATTTACACTGGGTCCCTTCCAGAATTTGCAAGAACTTTCCCACCATGAGCAGTAGCAGCTTCCTGAACACCCTCCAAATCTGCTCCCTGCAGGCACTGAACTGGAGCAGGCTTTTATCCCTGCCTGCAGGGGATGTGCCAGGCTCCATTTTGCTAAAAAAGGAAAGATTATTTGAAGAATTCACTAAAAAAAAAAAAGCACCCATCAAACAAACTCCAGCCAGAACACGGACACTTGCAGCAATCCCTGCTCTCCCCTGGGAGCGGAGCTAAGCTTCCCCAGCACTGCTTCTCTCGCTCCTGGGCAGGGAACGGTACTTGCTGCTCTGCAGGGCTGGAATGTGCCACCCTCCCCAGGGAGCCGGGGCTGCGCGTAGGGCCAAGGCCTCATGCCCCGGCACACAGGCACTTCCCGTTCCAAGTTGCCGGCCTTGGGCTTGTTTGTCCCAGGAGAAGTTAGCTGGGCTTGCCTTTCCCCTAGGGGGATATAAGTGAGGCCACCGTCAGCTGCACATATAGTCAGAGCACCAAGTCTCCCCCCATACTGGAGCCTACACAGAGCGGGGTGCCTGCAGGGAAAGGGGGGCTGCACTGGGCTCCCTCAGCCTCCGCGCTCCTCCTAGGCTGTCCAGAAAGCCTTGCCTCTTAAAACCAACACTGGGGCAAGTACACCTCTCTCCACGCTGTCCATCCCAGGAGATTACTCCTCCACAGCACATCAGCCCCGCTAACTTACTCTGGCAGAGATCACAGGTGAATTAGGAGCTTAGTATCTCTACCTCCAAAACATTTATTTGGTTACTGCTGTGAATTGTTCAGGCTGAAACAATTCATATCCTGGCCAAACAGGGAAGACTCCTACTCTTGGAAGAGGGAACCTAAGCAGCCTTGTAGCCTCCACAGGGCAAAGTCCCCCAGTATCTAAAAGGGATCAGACCCAGCCCTCTCCTAGAACATCTCTTGCTCCAGCCTTAGTAATGCTCAGTTTCTTGCTCGCTGTTCCCACCCACTTGTTGGTGTGCCTCCTCTGAGCCAGCTGGCTGGACCTGCGCTGCTCCGCAGAGCTGCCTACGTTCGCACCTATCCCCATTCCAGAGCTTAGCAGAAAGAGCAATTTCCGTAATTCCGGCAGCAGATGTCACTTATTTTGATTACAACTGGGGCACGGACCTTTGGTCAGTGTTTAAAGGCAGGCTAAAATATTATGAAAAAGTAAATTCTATTTAGCATCCAGTAGCTTTTTAAAAATTAGTTCTGCTTGGTCCAAAAGATTTGTCCCTGTGGCCAGATGCAGCAGGGAGGACTGGCCCAGGCACAGAGGGCACAAGATACAAAGATACAACACACCAGTGAAATAAGGCTAAAAGCTGCCTACTAACACCCTGCCGGGCCCAGGCTAAGGAGAGGGATCTCTTTTAGCTCAGGTAACGGGAATGCTGCAACCCAAAACCAACAGTGATGCCCTAACAGTACTGCAGCTGCTTTGGGAAGGTGCCAGGCCCACGCTGCTCTGAGCCTGCCTTGCAGACAACCCGATCTCTCTGGCCATGCCCAAGGCATACAGGATGCATCTGACCAGGCTTCCATGGAAGGATGGAAGGAAGGTATGAACCGAGGAGATGGGGCAAAGGCCCTTGGCATGGAATAGCTGTTCCCTCATAGCTTTGGCACAAGTGCTCAGCACCTGGGCAGAAATTCGTGATCCAGGCCTGGTGCGCTCCAGGGTGAGGGTCAGCCCCAGTCCCTAGACCTTCCCTCAAGGCCATGTTCTCTGTTACACTGTGCTGGGGAAAGTTCTGCTGAAAAAGATGACTAGCCAAGGCGGTCTGTGCCAGTCAGCACAGATACACATGCCTGACGGAGGAGAAGAGGCCTTGTGCTGCTGCCACAGGGAAAGACAGAGATCCCCATAGTGTTCAGCAGTTCAGTGCCACCAGGGCACTTGCTCCCTGCCACTCAGGCTCACCAGCTGTCAAAGGGCCCCAGCCAGCCCCCCCCCACAGCCACGTCTGGCATGAGCCTTCTCAGCCGGGCTGGAAATGCTGCTGGAGGGACAAACATGCCTGAGCTGGGTAATTATGGGAGGCACTTCGCCCACTACACCCCAGCAAACACTGAATAGTATCTGGAGTGGGTGACCCCAGAGGAGTTTGGGCTGAATTCAGCTTCCTTGTATTGGAGTCTGACAGGTAATGCAGCCCACGTGCCGTGAGCCTGTCCTTCACTTGCCTGCCAAAATCATGGGGTCTAGAGAGGTGTTTGCAAGTGCAGGACATGCTGCTACCTGAAGCACAAGGGCTGCCTGGCTCCCTTCCCTGCTTCAGGTGCCTCTAGGGAAAGGCAGGATGCACGTTCAGTGCTGACAGATGGCACTTGCAGCAGGAACATCTTTGCCACAAAACCCAGGAAGCCTGCTCTAGCCCAGACAGCCCAGCTGAGGCAAGGGGGGTGAGCTGGGGCTATTGGGAGCTTAAACAAAAAAGATCTTTGCTGAGGAAGGGACCAGGAGGGCAGAAAAACTGCATGTGAGGGAAGGAGGAAAGGAAGGCAGGGCATCTGATAGGGCGGCAGACTGGTGATGAGCCCTGGAGGAGCTGCACAGACTGGCAGGTGGGTTAGGACTCCACTCAGCAGCTGGGAGACCAGCTCCTCTCCCCATCTGGAGCAGCAGGTCTCCTGCTCGCTTACTTACACACTTTCTCCATCATCTCCACAGCCCTCACTCTGCTCATCACCCAGAGGATCAATGGTCCCTTTGCACTGGAGACAGCTTGGTCACAGCTCCAAGACAAGGTGGGAAAGAAGGTGGGAAGGCGGGCACAGTGTGCTGGTGTGGGCCGGCCTGGATTCAGGCCTCCACATCCTCAAAGAGCTCCTTCTGGTGGTCCAGCAGGAACTTGGTAAAGGTATTGATGGGGTTGATGGCTTTTAGGGTGATGGCTACATCTTTGGCCCACAGCAGATTTGGGCCAAACACAACTGCCAGGTTGGTGTTTGTCATCTTGTTTCTGTCACTGTGAGCAGAGACCTATGTGGGAAGGAAAGAGACCATTGTGAATCCTACAGAACACCACAGCAGCTGCCCTCTACCCTCCCCAAAGCCAGAGCTGACAGACTCTCAAGGGCAAACGGGAGGGGAAAAGCTGAAGGCCCAATGCCAGAAGACAGCTGGGGGAAACACACATGACATCCAGCATTCAGGAGGTGAGGAACAATATCTTACCGTTTGCCACTATGGCTTAACCACCAGGCCATATCATAAAAATAGGACCAAGAGCACTGTCAGCCAATATCTCTACAGTCCATATCACCACTCAAAACAAAATGATCTTCCCTCTTGCTAGAACAGCCTTGCAGTGGCTTCCCTGGCAGCAGAAAGTTCTGTAGAGCGGATCTGAGACCCCTCTTCTAGTCTAATCTTCTACTGAAATATCTTGCAGTTGTACCTCCACCCTGGGGAGCTTTCAGCCTCCCTGGTACAGACCACACAGGCTTAATGCCTGCCTGCACCTCTCAGCATTATGAGAAGCAACTGCTTAGGCTACTTCATCATGATCATTCTCGATCTCTGTATAAAAGAACATAAGGTAAAGAAATACAATTTCCTAGCTTGAGACTCATTTCCTCTCAAAGGAAAAGAGGGAGCAGGCAGTCAAAAAGCTGATGCAAGGCACTGGCAACTGAGCTAGAATACCACTGCCCGCCTTTGGAGCGGCTCACCTGCACCAGAAAGGCTGTCAGTAAATGGAGCACTTGGTAGTTTTCTTCTGGCAGAGTCTGGAGCGTTTTGCGAACAACATCCACACGATTCACCTCCTCCACATCTAAAAATCAAGAGACACAGGACAAGCAGGTCCATGAGGAATACTCAGCACCCACCCTGATGAAAGCCCTGTTTGCAGTCACAGGGCATCCCATGCAGGACTGCCCCCTCCTGAAGATATCTTTGCCCTTGGCCAGTGCAACATTCAGGGAGTAGCACACTCTTGTTACAACTCACTCTGGAAGCTGACAACATGGCTGTAGAGGCCGAAAGTCAGGAGGGGCTCAGGTAGCTCCCTCAAGAAGGTCTTGAGAATCACAGCAGGGAGGTGGACATCTTCATACTGCTGGAAATCTACAGGCACACCTGAGAAAGCAGAGCAGAGACTCAGTGCTCACTGGCCAAAGCAGGACCTCCTCAAAGAATGGGACATGGGGGTCAGAGCCCAGAACTAGGGAAGCAGTATTTTAAAGAACACAGAGAGGGTACTGAAGCACCACATCTTCTAGCAGAGTGGAAAAATGTGTCCCGAAAGCATATGCAAAGCAGTGATGAATCCAGCACTACATCTTTAGAAGTCATCAAATGAAACAGATGACCAAGTTTCTTCCTGGTCATCCTCAGTCCCTCAGTATAACTAGACAAAGATGGCATATCCCACCCCAAGAAACGGCGAAATTTTCAGGAAGGAAGAGGGCAGCGAGGTGAACGTGAGTGGGACGGAATATGCTTTCCACACAGCAGAACTATCAGATGCTTCTCCCTTGCAACTCAGGTCATATCCTGGTGGGGCCTCACACCTAGATGCCTATCAGAGAAGGAGTGGAGCCATGATGGACTAGTTCCAACACAGGTCCAGTTGGACAGTAGTACTTAGGGAATGAAAGGGGCTGTGCTGAGTTTGGGCACTTACCCATGTTGTATTTTTGCTGGACCTCCCTGACAACCTGTGTATTTGCTGATCTCCGGAAAATCCCCTCTGTAGCAAGAGCTGTGAAATGAGAGCAGATGAAGAAAGATCAGCCATGTGAGAGTCTCTAAAAATGCTGGTCTTAACAGTCATAAATCCACGCTGTTCAGACAGATGTCAACAAGTCCCTTTTTTAGAATACGGCAATTCTTTCTGCTTCCACTACCAGGCAAAGGATACAAAGAGCATTTTGCTACTTTTATACAAGTGGGAGTATGGACAACTGGAAGAAAGAGGTCTCCTAAGCCTTGCACAATCTCTCTTGAAGGCTAACTCACCTAGTTCAGGCCTTTACACCTTATTCTAGACTGCTATTCTTCTGTATCTTACCACACCCTGGATGGGAACTTGAATGGAGGAGAGGCCACAGACATGGAATTAAGAGGGGCTTCCTCTGACCACTTACCATGCTCCTGCAAATGAGCAATGGTGTCTCTGACCACCAGAGGAACAGGAGACTGATCAGGGCTCTTCTCCCTGAGACTGTGGGAAGAGACAAAAGGTTACAAATGACTGGTCCTCCCTGCCCTGCATGCAGCCCCTGAGTCTTGAAGTTGCCCACACAAGCTCTACCACATAGGATCTTGCTATCCCAGTCCCTGGTTCAGCCATTATTCCAGCCTTCTCTCCTCTTCACCCATCATGTTACATTATTCACTGGAGCAAGTATGAGCTCATTACTACATCACAGGAATATTTCTCCATCTTCTGTAAAAATCATGGCATGTAGATGCCAGGGCAAAGGGGTTCCCAGAAGGCAAAGCTGCTAGTTATGAATCAGGTGAAAAGGGTTAAGCTTCCTTTTTCCTTCCCCGTAAGAGCAAGGGCAGAAAGAAGCTGACACACGAGAGAAATACATACTGGATAAGTTTACCCACCCCACTCCTGTAACGGAAGATATATCAACCCAATGGCTGTCAGGGAAGACCTAGTGACGCCAAGGTGTTTGCTGCCACCCTCACATTCGACTGTCTATACCACTTGATAGCATGGAGCTGTTCACCCCTGTCAGGCCACTAACAAGCTTGGGCACACAGCACCACAGGGGTTACATTTGGAAATGTTGCATTGAAGCAACACAGGGAATGTGTTCCGAGATTGCTTCAGAGGATCTGTCTGGCCACAAAGTATTGGCTCCTCCTCATTCCCTGGGGAGGCAAAATCACACTCAAAGTTAAAAATACCTGCAACACTTAGCCAGTATCACTAGCCCTTGCCAGTGTCTGTGTTTGCCTGTGTCACCGTGCAGGAATGTGGGGTGGGAATCAGTACAAGGGTGAACAGAAGTGCTTTTAAAATAGAATTTATGATATGGAAAAAACTAAGAAAGAGATCTGCAGCACCACTCAATCAAAACAGCATAGCCCTGAAGACACCTCAATCAGCCTCCCACAGACTTTCTTTGCTTAAAGGAAGTTTCTAGTGGCATAAAGCTGTTCTCCATGGCCCTTATTTTGCTTCTCCTTTAGTGACCCTTAGCTACAGAAACAACCTCATCCTAATTTAGATACTATCTAGCCAAGGAATCAAGAGGGTGGAACTGAACTGAGTCAGTCAGGATCTGGACATGAGTGCAGAGTTCCTCAGAAGAATGACTAAAGCTTTGTAGGAAGTCTGAACTGCAAGTAATTTTACAGCCATTTTTTGCTGTTGTTCAGTTATAAATACAGTGACCTCATATCAAGCAAGTCAGGGCAAAAGCAACACAATCCAGAGATACTCACTGCTGGAGCGAGACTCCAAACTGCTGGTTTGGCAGCGGTGGGCGTGGGGGTGTTGGCTTCTGGGGCACTTGTGAAGGCTTCTGCAGGGATCTCAGATATTCATCATATCTGTGACAAAACACAGACTAGTAAAAAGCCATTCCATCTCCCAGAAAGAGTGTGAACCCAGCACTGCACATGACCCACTGCACACCCACTGGTAACAGCTCCAGCCTAGCACAGTTGTTTCCACCTATGCAAAAACAGGACAGGCAGCTCTGGAGCACAGAAGCAACAAAACCAAACAGCTGTTTGCCAGAAAAAAGCAGGGAGAAAGGAATATCTATCTGGAATTGGGAGCTGGAATAGTTGAGGATGACAGACAGCGTAGGCAGGAGGCCAGGACAGCACTGCTTGTGATAAGACAGTTGCATGTGTGTGCGAGGGACAGGGTATCAATCTGGTAGGATCAAAATTGTGGCAACTTTGGGAAGCCCCAAAGACAAGCTGAACTGTGCAGAGCAAGCAAAGCAGGTGCCCAGATGCAGCAGATGCGCACCGAAAGCTCCAGGTCAGTGTTAAGGTCAGCAGCTTGCAGAAAGCCCCTAAGGAGTGAATGGGAGAGGCAATTTAACTCAAGGACAGAACTGGGCACTGGGGCCGAGGACACACAGAAAGGATAATGGAGAGAAACGATAGTCTGTATGGCAATTTGTCACCACTCCCTCCAAAACCACTGCCTGAGTGGAACAATCCCTTCCTCCCCTTGCCATTCCTCCAGAAAAGTCCCCTCTCACAGAGCCCTAAGCAAATGGGAGAAAGGCAGCATTCTCACTTCAGCACTTGGCTTGGGATGCCCAACTGTTCCAGCTTCACATACTCCTCCAGCTCACTAAGGAGGTTCACATAAAAAATCTTTCGTCCAAACTTAAAGCTGAAAAACAAGAAACAAGGAGGTATGTGAGGAATCTGGAAATCCAGTATCAGAAGAACGGACTTCTTAAAGGCAAGGAGAGCAGGGGTCTGCAAGAGACGTCAATGGGGCAAAGGGGCAGGTACGGCTGAGCAGCAGAGATGTTGTCCACACAGCTGTCCGACTCCATATACTTTACCAGGAGATGTTGAGGCTTTCCAAGTCATGTTAGAAGCACTAGCAGCAACAGGCTTCCTAAAACACTGGATTTCTCCTTCCTAAGCTCAGTAAGATGCTGAAGAAACTTTTGTTTTCAATTATTTTACAGAGTTAGGATGTCAGCATCAACACAATGAATTAAATATACTTTGGACTGATGCTCTCACTCCCTTTTTCATTATTAGCAGAGGCTGCAACACTTTACCTCTACTTGGCTGGACAGAAAGGGAGCAGCATGAGCTGCAAACTCCATAAGTTCCCAAAGCAGTACTTCTTGTGACTGAATATTTCTGAGCTCAGACACAGGAGGATATAGCACAGGGCGAGAGACTCCAGGGTAGGCTCAACAGCCTGGGCTCATCTTGCACCCCACTGAGAATACCCCATTATTCCCCTGCAGTGTGAGGACGTGGGTGAGCCGTCTCCTACAGTGCTTCCTACCTGATCAGAGGCTTGAAGAGAATCAGCAGGGTCTTGATGAACATGGTTGGGTGCACAATATACAAGGCTTTGATGTTTTTCTTGTACCTGCCAAGAGAAGCTAAGTAAGGATGAGCTGCACTTTAAGCAGAGAAATCAACCTTCCCACAAGATTAAGGCACCCTGGGTGCTCCATTCCTTTTGCACTGAGCCTCACCACTCCCCAGCACCCACGGCCTCTGCTCTCCCATGCTTTGTAGCTGTGTCAGGCCACTCAGCAGCGTAAGGGCACGCTCTACCATATTCCAAGATTCACGAATAAGCAGTGAGCAGCCTCACCAGGAAGCAACAATTATACCATGGTGCTGACACACTTGCACTGGGTCCTGGTTCTGCTGCTCACCTGTTGGCCTAAAGGATGTAACTACAGAAGGAGCTGTTTATCCCATGATTCAGCCTGCATTAAACAACAACCCACCTCCATAAGCAGCAGAAATAAGTGATAGTAAATTACGATCACCAAGCTACATGGGGGACCTGGGGGAGATCTTCTATGTTAGGCTACAGAATGTTACATCCTTGTTTGCTGCAGCCTTACTCACTTGCGATCAAATTCCCTGTAGGCATCCCGCAGCCAGCTCAGGGATGGCTTGTTTTCACTGGTCAGGCCATGGTGCAGGTACACCAGTGTGTAATCACTCTCCACATACTGGTCCAGTGTGAATTTCAGGTACCTGAGAAGAGACAACTGCTGAACTCACTTCATGCTCTGCCACAGAGAGGCTCTTCCTCCCTTTGGGCCTCATTTTTGTTTGCCATAACAGAGGATTTGCAACCCCAGCAATGGAGGTAAGCACTTTGGGAGGACACGTCCAGCTAAAGAAGCTACTGCAGATAAATCTAGCCCCAGGAATCCAGCACCTGGGAATTATGTCAGGCTTAAGAAGTTAACAGCAGCCTCCTAAGACACTACTCACCCCAGCAGTTTCACATGATCAAGTTGATGACTTGGGGGCATCCGACAGGCACTGAACAAAATTACTTTCCTTCCATATTTGTCATCACCTGCAGATGAAATGCCAGAGATTACAGGGAGTTTAAGGACTACATCGTAGTCTTGGCAGCAAGGGGTAAACAGAGAATGGGAAACTGCCATAACAAGGCAGACGTCTGGATTGCCACAGCTGCCAGCAAAGCTAAACCTGATTTTCAGCAGAGTTGCCACGGGCCTAGTATGGAAGCAGAAACCTGAACATCAAGGGCCTGGCAAGTCAACAATGTGAATGGAGATCAGAGTCCATGCTCCAGCCCTGAAAGAAGAGGAAGGATTGGAAGCCAGGATGCCTCAGGGGAACCTAGGGATGGAGGCCTCAAGTACAGAGCAGAGTGCTCAGAGCATTCATCCTGCAACACTGCCCCTGGGCACTGCTCCTGATGCACGTGTGCCCAGGGAGGCACAGGGAAAACTGCCCCTCACAGGCACAATAATCACTCCTTCCGTCCTGCACACAGTCCCAGACTAACTGCTTGTGGTGGTCTGGTGCATTTGTTTCTTGCTTCACCTGAAGCGTAGTCCTGCACAGAACAAAGCCATTTCATATCCTGGAAACCTAGAAATTCCTAGAAACAGGGCAGTCCCAGCCACATCTCAGAGATGAGAAGCAAGCATCATCATAAGCCTTTTCTACAGATGGATCAAGTAGGGCTGCTGGATTCTCCAGGGGGATTGCAGAACTGCTTCCTAGATTTTCCATCCACAGAGATATTTTTCCAACTTGAGCTGTAGGAGCTGCAAAGTCCAGCACAACAAAGCATTCTATGTAAAAACATAGCAGAAAACAGTCCCCATCACACTGGAGCCAAATAACCCATAAAGCACTCTCATCTCGGCGAGGACACTCCCAGACGCCACTTGAAGCTTCAGAGACAACAGCCAAGTTTTCCGCAAAGCAAGTCTTCATACGTCAGTGGACTTCTGCCAGCAGAGATCTCAGCCCCGTGAACAAAGCCCAAGCAGATGGGCATGGACTAGCTTAGCAGACATGCCAGGGGAATTGAGAGATTCAGATAAGTAAGAACCAGGTCACAAATCTTTTGGACACACGAAGTTTGAGGGAAAGTCTGGTTCTCTCCCAGACACAACACCCAATCCACTTCCATAAGGATGACTTGCTTTTTAGCACCAGTGGAGATGAAATGGTTCCTTTAGTGTGAAGGGTTAAAGTCTTCCCATCTTTCTTACTACTCACCCTGCTCCAAGAGCTATGTTTTCTTGTCAAGCAGAAGGAGCATGGAGCAGCGGAAGGGGCTACTGAGATTATACTCAACAACACCCTCCTTCCTCCCGTACGGCACAACCATCCCATATAGACCACAGCACAGAAAAGTAGCAAGGATTGCTACTTATGTGGGACAGCCCTGCAATACATCATTCCTCTTGAAAGATACCCTTTTCCCCACACTGATTTACAATATTCAGAGCATGCAGCAATTTTCTCACCTTTGCATAGGCTCTAGCCCTCAACTACCGCTTGGTTACACTTGCCATGCGGCAACTGAGATTTCAAACTGAACCCTGGAACAGCAAACCTGAGGTTTCTGGCAACACTGCCTGTTAGTAACAGATGACCACTTGGTGCTGCAAATGGCAGCCAGAGAACTCTCATACACCAGCCATGACATTCAGATGCCACTAACCCTCTTTTACCCCCATCCTGGCCAGAAGAACAGATTCTCTTGCTACTTGTTTGCTTATATTTTTCCCTCGCAAGTCCCATTTTCAAGTCACTCACCAGACAACACAAGAGACAGAATTTACTGACGCACACAAGCCAGAACCTCTACGAAAGCTAGGGACACTGAAGCAGCACTAGGTACAGACCAGGAAAGGGGTGGCATAGGCCATCACATTGACATACACATGCGGAGGTAAGGGGCAATTAGGGAGGACGCATGACCCAGAATGCAGGACTAGGAGAGAGTGATGCAAGGCTCATCTGGAACAACCAGATACAGGCACAGCCAGGCCACAAGACCAACATCACATTGCATATCCCACGGTAGCCCACTCTCTGCCTAGCCCAGAGTTTCTTGGTAGCTTGCTATGAGCTTTAGGGCGGGGTCTAATGCACATGAGCTGTCTATAAAACAAAGGTGCAGGCTACAAAATCCTGAGCAGGGAATATGGCATATTGTGACTCTTCTCAGTGGTCTTGAGCCACTCGTATGTCTCCATCTGGAAAACAAAGGGTCCTGCCTGCACAGAGCAGCAAGAAGGTGGTAACATCTGAGAATCTGTTGAGTTTTGTAGTGATGAAAGAGAATGGTCTTTGCAGATCACAGCTCTGTGCTAAAGTCAGAATAGGTGCTATCTTCAGTTAACTGAGAGGCTGCATTTCACACCAGAGTGGATGGTCTGAGGGCCAGAAGCAGATTGCAAGCTTGATCAAGGCAGGCATCAGTTGCGAAGAACTGCAGTACAGCACCATGCGATGTTGTGGGTGGCAACACACTCCGCTCAGGCTCCTGGGCACTGATTTCCAGACCCAACAAGTCACAAGTCAGGAACCACATAGCTTAAACACCTTCCCCTGGAATGACATGAAAGCCTATGGCAGGGCCTATGTAAAGTCTAGAATCTCATTCCTTATATAGCCTTGGTGAAAAGGTCTGGGATCACTGGTAAAGAAAAAACGGACAATCCATGATTCTGCCAAAGGGCAGATGGCATGTTTCCCCTGGATAATTTCCAGGGCCAAGTACACCAAAAGATAATGTATAGTCCCCTGGATGACTGAAAAAGGAGTGGACCATTTTGCCTTCCAAATCAGAATGAATTTATACGTAAGACCTACACAGGAACCAGCATGCCCATTACTGAGTTCTGGGTTTCACCCCAGTTTCATCACACTGAGCTCAGCCTGTCAACACAGACACTTTCAAAACAACCAACTGCCAATCTTGTTTCCACCTGACATATATCAGATCAGTCTGGTTCCTACAGACATGACAAAATTCAAAATTCAGCATCAAAGCTGAACAATCAGTTGTTCCAATTTATAAACAAGAACCTAAAGCCCATTCCATGCATTCTTGGCTGTCGGGGGGGAAAGTGCCTAGAGGTGGCCTCTCTGCCTCCACCCAAAGAGATCCTTATCACATTTGATCTTTCCCAGATGCTCCATCCCTTGTACTGTTTGCTTTCCAGTTTGCAATATTAATCTTATGTATCTAGGTTTTCACCCCTTGTTTGCAATTGCAAATAGCTAAGGTTTCCATTGAACACAACTATAGACCATGAAGTAATCACTCAGTTTCTCAGGCTGTCTCCTACCTCCCCCAGATGAGGAATGCTCAATAGCTAACAACAAACCAAGAAAGAAGCAATTACATGCCATCAGTACTCACAGAGCACCCCAACAACGTGCATACCTTTGTGAGTAAGTTCATACATAAAAAATATTTTCAGTCTACACTGGAATTAAACTACCTCCCTATAGGATGCAATTCAGATATATATTTTTTTTTTAACAAAGAGCAAGACAGTAATCAATATGCAAAGCCTCTCCAGTCAAGACAGCTGCTCATCTAAAGAGATATTAACTTGTAGCACTGATGGACATGCTAATTCTCCTGAACATTGTTATGGCGCTATTAAGGCCCAAACTCAGTTTTTCATCTCACCTGAAGAGCAGCGTTTCCAGTGCACTTCTGAGACAAGGGGCAAGGAACATCACTGCTGTGGTTCCAAGCCATCAGTGCAAGACCATACTTCTACAAGGGCTGAAGTTTAAATACTGAGGCTAATGTTTCAGGTTGAAACCTGCAGCAATACAAACGTATCAGAGCAGAAATTCGTATCAAGGTAGCAGTACTGTTCTGAGACAGGACTCTCTATTAAATGAATCTGTACAGCCAACATGGAAAATACATGCTTAACTTGCAAATCCTGCTATGTCTTTCTAGGTATTTCTCCTGAAATGTATCTGTTAGCCTTTATGCCATGATTGGAGGCTGTCATACTACTCACTGGCAGCATAACTACAGTCCAGGGACCCTGCTCATTCCTGCCTTCATCAGGTACCCTCGGCTGAGGGCCCACCTCAATGAAAGATTCAAATGGGAATATCCTGGTACTTTGATACTGAGAGAATGCAGGTTGATAAAACTTGCCATTAAAAGCTAGTGTTACTGGTAAAACAGCAAAGTTAACAGAGTTCAGGGTCAAGGAGAGGACACCACTACATAATTCTGGAACATTACTACACAAGTTGCAAAAAGCTTCGGATGTTTATCAGAGCCACTGTCAGTAAAAAACTTCTCTAATGTAATTTCAGGTTCCTGCCAAACTTATGACACAGCTGGGAGTACAGCAGATTTTAGTTGCCTGTTGAATTCCAAAGGGGATTTAGCCCCTCAGCAAAAGAAGGTAAGGAGCTCAAAGTAGTATTTTAATACATGACATCTTCCACCTAGATATTCCCAATATCCAAACACTGCCAGAATCATAAAGCCCTACCAAGTGACTACAGCTCTAACTGATACAAAATATACTAGAGGGTCAGATTAAAGAATGCAAAATGGGAGGATGCCTGAGAGCATAGCAAATGGGGGAGAAGAGCCCACGTAATGAGGCAGTGAGGATCAGCATTTCCATGGACTGTGTGAAAGGTCTTGGCCTGCTGTTCAGAAACAGCAGAAGGAATTTCACACCAAAAGAAGTTTTCATCTACATTGAGAAGCGTGAAAGCACCCACAGCCAAATTCCTAAGGCTTGGGACTGAAGTCCGGAGAGTATTAATAAATGCTCATCAAGCACAGAGCAGTCTAGCACAGCTTCAGGCTAGAATGAGGAACAAGTTACCAAAACACATCATCTCTGCAGCCAAACGGAGAAGAAATAGATAACAGTTGCTTTCAAGCTGGAGAATCCAGTTTAAGCGCCAGCTGCTTAGCACGTGAGCGCAGCAGCAGATCATACGAAGGAACAGGAAGCAATCCTAGGATGAGCTTCCAAAGCACACATCACAATGAGGTAAATCTGAGTTCAAACTGAACTGGTCCAAGCAGGTCACCACCATGACAGAAGAGGAACAGGATTTACACTGAGACCTAAGAGCCCCAAAGTGCCCAAAGTAAAGCCCACACACCAGATTGGTTCAGATGATTCTGCTGTGCCCGAGGCAGAGGTGCAGCCCTCAGATGACAATTTCGTGCAGCCTTTGGACTCCTGAAAAGTTGCCAGTGCAGCCTAAGGCCAAGCAAAGTTTGGGCTCCCCTGAGACAGTCCAGCTACAGGCCACGGTCATGCTAAAGGAGTATCATGATCTACAGTACCAAATGTTAGTGCCACAAAAAATCTACCTACCTGTTTGGGCCCCATCAAGTGCACCCTGGTCTGGAGGAACAGAAACAAAGTTATAGCAAGCCAAGCTTCGCACCCTTTCCCAGAAAGTAATCTTGAGTATAAAAACCTCAGAGTCTAGCCAGATTGCCGCTGGGATGCATTTACTTGCTGTCTTGCAGAAGTCAAGCTCCTTCTATTTCATCTTTCCCCCATGCTCCTCTCCAAAGCAACCTTATCTAACAATTAGAGGCAGTAACAGCAACCCATGATTCCTGAATCTCTTTCTTGAATTTGCAACTAATTCTGTATAACCATAGCCAAATTCCTGGCCCTTGCTGTTACACTTCCCCTACCACCAAAATGGCAACTGCCATACTGCCACTTTTAAAAGGGTTAAACGCAACTAATTCTGAATGTCAAGGTCCTTTGAACAACTTCAGAAGTGTATAAAGAACGGCAACATACCGTATGAATAACACATCCAACAGACTGGTTTGCAAGAAGCTAAATTTCACTAATAAGCTGAAAATGGGGACAATTTAGATCTTCAACGCACCCATAGCTTTAAAAAAAAATAGTAGCTTCTGAATAAAAAAAAATAAACTGCCAATGAGAAAAAAGAAAAAAGGTTTCTCTGGGCAGAGGGGGGTCTATGAAGGCATTTATTGCCATGCCCAGTCCCTTTCCATCACTCCCACAGCTGTATACTCAACAGACTGACAGCCAGAGCAGAGCAGGGCTCTAGAAAGAAACTCTCCATTCCCTTGGTCTCCCTTAGAAACTTAGAATCCCTTAGAAACTCTCTATTCCCTTGATCTCGCATGCCAAAACATGGTCCACAAGCTGGGCTTGCTTTGGATGGGCTCAATTCTACAGAAGCAACTTATCATTCTGTATCATACAAATACTCTCTTAAAAAAAAAAAAAAAAAGTCAAAGCCAGAAACTACATCCAAAAGCAGGAGAAATGCAGGCACCCTGTATTAATGGAGCCAATAGTAATGTACCATACTGAAAGGGAAAAGGACCCCTGTTATCAGAGGCCTTTACTGAGCCCATTAGTCACCAAAGACACGCTGCAACATATTTTAAACAGAAGTTTTGTCTGCAACTTTTACCTTTGCCTGCTTAGTGAAACGACAGCTACTGGTGCTCCGCAATTGATTTTGCCTCCCATGTCAATCACTGACAGCAACAGCAGATCATCAGCACTAGTTACAACTTTGGCACCTGCAGCCAAGAGCCAGTCACGATGCTTTTCAGATAGGTTTGGTACCAGATTCACCACTGAAAAAAGATTCACTGTTGAAACTGCAGTTTCAATCTAGTAATACGCAAGAAGGTACACCTCCAGCTCTCCACCTTGCTTTCCCACTTCAATCGCAGGTCTTACGCACAGTAGCATCAAGCCTTCTCTGCGTAGGCAGCCCTGCAGACTGCCAATTAATGGTGTGAGGCAGCAGATTTCCCACAAAAACTAGCAGAAACACACTCGAAGCTTCAGCATAGCTTAGAAGTCACTGGGCAGGGACTACATAGCTGAAGTAATAAATAGTGATGGCCACTCTCCTGACAACTGCTACACCAACTTCTAGCCTCCACAGCAGTGGAAAATTCATACGCCAATCACATGTTAAGCCCCAGTTTTCTTATCTCAAAAGGAAGAAAGCCAGTTATTGTGTAAAATGGGAATGCTGATGCACCTCATAGCTATAGGTTTGCATATTGACCACAAAGGCAAGACCACTATTTCGGACGGGGCAGAAGAACAAGGAAGGAACCCACTGCCAGACAGCTGTCAAGAGCCCTGCTCTTCCCACACAGCCCCAGGTTTCCAGTAGGCGCTGCCATCTCCAGAGACCTCCTTCAGACTGTAATTAACTATTTGCCATATTCTTGCAATTCAGCCTCTGCTGAAATTCAAGGCCAAGATTATGCCTCAAACCGAAAGGAGATGGAAGCAGCACCTTTGCCATATAAGAATTAGCAGGAGGATATAGAAACTCTTAAACGCAACAGGAATCTGGGACAGTTCCTCAACAGCCTTCAACTGGAAGCCTGCGTTTCCTCCGAACGCTATGTGATGTGAGCAAGGAAAAAACCCACGCTTTGCAGAAGTGGTTTGTGCAGTGAAATTGAGCCGTCTCTGCTCCAACTTCTAGCCACATGTAAAGACAAATTTCTCTGCTATAATGCTCACAAAAAGAGGAACTCGGGGTCAAGAAGAGCACAACCACAGAGAGACCTCTCCAGAGCCTGTGTAAAACACTCCAGAAACACACACCTTAAGGCAGGTCTGACAGGATAGGCAGAGTACCATCTCTTTCCTTCACAAAAGCATTGAATCCCAGAACCAAAAGATGGTTTCCCAAAACTAAAATATTCTGATTCATAACAATGCCATGGTACTTCCTCAGAACTGTGGCCTGGATGCCTTTTGCTGCCATCTTCCTGTGACACACCACCGCACGGGACAGCAATGACATGCCTCCTCCTTCCCCATGGACAGCCTCTTCCAGGAAGATCCCAGGCCCCAGAACAGACAGGAGCACAGGGCACAAAGGAGAGTCTCCATGAAACTGCTGCACTACTTTTAAGTGAAAAACAGAACAAAAACACCCTTATTTTTTCTAGCAAATTCTGCAAAATGTTTTTCAATATTATTTTCCCTCTTTAGGCCAGATAGCCAGGATATTCAAATCCAGCATGCCTCCAACTGAATCAGAAATTAAGGTCAGCTGGAAAATTAGTGCACTAACTTTTTGTCATCAAAACTGGGCTTTTAATAAGTTATTAACACCATGCACCCATCCCACAAGAAGCAATTACTTTTCTGACCACACAAGATAATCCTGGGATCATGGAGTTCAGTCTGAGGATGGGAACCAGCCTTCTACTTCTGTCCCAAAATAGCATCATCATCCCAGAATATATTTCAGGGAAGGCAGAACAGAGTTAGCCACACGCTTTCTGCTCTGAAGTGCAGAACAGGGAAGGACACGGAACAGAAAGCTCATAAATCAGCAAAACGGATAAAACTACCCTTGATCTGCTGCCATTTGCTAATATTTACAAGAGAACCAGGGTGGAACTATTTTGTTTCAGGCTCAGTGTGGCGAGCATTCATTGCACCTGAAGGTGCTGACAAGCACAACTTGTCAGTAGAGCCAGATCCAAACAGTTTCATATTAATCCTCCAGTGAGATTTTGATTCTCCAGACTCCTTCTAATAGGATTTTTCCAGATTTTCCCAGATTGTTTGCCTCCAACAACAGCCCAGAGAACATTACCCTGTCTGATTCTCCGAACAGTTAACATTATTAATTATTGACCAAGAAAACTGAACAAACAGCTTTACCCCAGAGCCCAGATTACAACTCAGGCCCCTTTGATCAACTTCATAAATCCTGTTTCCAGGAGAGGAGACACCAGCGAGTCTCAAAACTATGGGGCAGCAAATCTATTATCTGGAGCTGTGCTACTAGCTCTTCCAATGCCAAGAAAAGCATTGCACCACGTTCTGTGTGTGGGACCGTCACAGGCTTTCAGATAAACCAGCTACTGGTGAAAATTGGCCAGGAGCGGCCAACAACAGAAGCTTCTCTGAGCTGCTTCTGCACTATACAGAGACGGGACAGGGACAGAGAGCTCACTAGAAACACAAATTTAAACCACGACGGGGAAGAGATCTCTTTCAGAATGCAGGCACACCTCCCAGTCAGCCATCATACCACCCCGAAATCCTTTCAGGAAGTTACATAATTATTCATTCGCTCTCCTAGACAACGTGTCAAATGGCTGCATTTCAACAGCCACTGAGACACACCTCCACTGGAGTGATACTCCATCCAGAGTCTGGGGGAAAAAAAAAAAATCATGTTACCTCGAACAGAAATCCCGCAGAAAGACTGGTGCTTACGTCAGGAAGCAGCAAACAAAGTATATCCTTGGTTTGGGCTGACATTCCAGTCTTATCAATGTCTCTGATCTAAACTCTCTGCTAAGCACTTTGTCTGAAGCTTTGTCTGAAGTGAACAACAGTATCATTTAACTCACCAGCTCCCAGAGTCCAGAAACACCAGTTACCTCTGCCATTCACGTTCCAAATATTCTAGCTATTATCACTGAAATGGTGGAGTCCCCACATCTGTCCCTTCCCAGTTTCAGCAGCAGGGAGACCAGGGTGCAGACCTCTATGAACCCCAGTCCTGAAACTCCAGCCCCATGGAAAAGAAGATTAGTATCACATTTGCAAATGAAAGCACTTGTGGCAAATGTACAAGACATAATGGCCCAAATGCTAAATACCAGGCTTGTCAACCTGAGCAGACAGAGGCACACAGGAGACAAAGGACAACAAAGGTTTGAGTTTGCCATTATCATTTTGTTCTCCAAAAGATGTAACACGAGAGGTTCGGAGAAAGCAAGCTCATTTTAGAAGACAGCCCAGAAAAGAATGATGTCAGGACAACTCTTACCAAGGTAAGTGCCTAAGAATCCTCCCTCTCTGGTCAAACCCTGCTGCAGAACAACCCTAAGTCAGCAGGACTCCAGCTTGTGCCTCTGCTTCGCTGCAAATTCACATGTGGGGCAGGGACCAAGATACAGAGAAATGGCAATAGGAGGAGTAGGAGGTGGCGATAGATAATCAAGGAGGAAGTGTGAATTAAGTCACAACAGGTTGAAGAGGCACTTTTTTTTTTTTTAAACAAGGAATGCAAGACAAACTTGGATTACCCTTCCCTCAGACTTACCACAGCAACCTAAAAAATACCCCCAAAACTCTTTCTTATGGAGGTCCCAGCAGTAAATCGCCACGGGTTAGCGTAATTAAAATAATATGGATAAGACAACCACACAGAGAAAATCTGAATGCCCGTGACCCTGAATGATCAGGTCTTTCCTTACAGGGGGACATGGGCCTATTCCTCCTATTTCAGATTTCTGTAAATGCTGTTTCTGGACAGGATGGCAAGCTCTGGCCATTCATATATGAGAGCTGCCAGACGTACTGTTGATTACTCAGTCAGCTCAGGACGTTGCAGCTGTACTGCATAACTAGGTAATTTCTGTGGCATTATCATGCAAAAACCACATCTTGTGCTCAGGATATAGTCAAAGGCCACATCTAAAACAATTCAGGTCCCACTAATAATATAATCAAGACAGTAAGAGCCAAGAAGGAATGCAAGTTTAACTGAGGTCAATGGAAAAGTACACATATTACAAACATTCGAGAAATTTGGTGCTCCTTCTCTTTCTGATGCCAGCTGTCATTGCCACTTGGGCCTGACATATAGCAGATGCCCCCACAATCCCATTAGAAAGACCCTTCTTCAGTCCAGCTGCAAAGACATCAAAGGAGAAAACAGAAAGACCACTACCTGCTACTTCCACAATGTGATGCCTGGCAATATCGTAGTAGGGATCATCCCACTGCAGGTGAGTGATGGGCTCAGGGGAGCCTTTGGAGTCCTCTGCACAAAACACAAGGAACAAGCCATTAGAAGAAGTGATCTGGAGCACCTTGTGTGAGGGGTACAATAGAGATAGAGGGATGAGAAAAAATGGGTCTTCAACACGGGAGGGACTAATGTATGCACTTGTCCACCTCAGAAACCCACCTTTGAAATTCTGAGTGGGCAAGAGCAGCAATGACTTCAGAAGAGACCTGTCAATCCTATGAGGTCTAAATGTGTCCCTCAGACTGTACACCCTCTCAAAAATGACTGTTCAGATGTGTCACAAACATTCACAAAGACCAAAACCCAAGTGCCAAGGGCATTATAATGGCTTTTTAGAGCAGAAGGATCTTAACATCATCCCCTGATGGATGGCCATCCTATATGCCCTTGAGCTAATCTCCCTGACCTCTTTGGGCAGCAGTCCATAGCACAGGATTTGAGAGCAACAAACTCAGATCTCCAGCCCCACCTCCCACATGGAAGTTCAAGACCCTTCCACTCAGGAAGGCCAAACTATCCTGCAAGAGACCATAATAGAGGACACTCAAGGACTTACAGCATGTCTGTACTGTAAGCACCAAAGTGCAGCCAGACACAGGACTGAAAAAAGTATATTTACATCAGCTGGCTCTGAGCTTTTTAGCGCTGTTCAATGGCAGGGCTAATTCACTTGGGTGTGGTGCAAGATTAATGTGTCTATAAAGCTTTCAAATGGAGCTGAGGCTCTCTGTAGATGTAGATATGACCACAATGCTGCAGGACAAACAACTCCTTTTTGGCCAAAACCCAGACCCCAAACAAGCAGGATGCTTACCTGATTTGGGAAAAGCAGGGTCTTCATCTGCTGGCCAGCTCTTGTGATCTATGGAGGCCAGTGTGAGCTGGCTGAAGGACTGGTTGGTATCGTCCAAGTTCCGGTCATCCTGAAGGTCCGAGAGTGGGTCTGTAGCCATGGTCCCCAAATACCGCGGTTTATTTTGCAGTGTCTAGAACAAGAACTGCAGAGATTGCTAGGTGAGATGCAGAAATCACAAGTTTACCTCCCCATAGAGGCTCTTCCTCTTCTCACTGATTTTCCCCAAATCCTCCCTTATCTTTACTTATCCAGAGATCATACTTCCCCTCCCCCCTAACACAGGCGGGAACTCCTCCTCCTCCAAGCCAGGAGCAGACATATGTCAGATTCTTTCATGCCAACTGCTATCAAAAGGCCATCAGGAGGCTGTACCAACCCTCTCTTCGAGTCTCTGCTTGACCACAGCTCTGTCCAGAGTAGTTTCTCTCCTGAAACAGAAGCAGCAGCAAGACGCTGAGGAAGGCGACAGGCTACACCAGCCCCTGCCTGATACACTCACTGTACCAGCTCCGAGCTCCCCCTCCCTCCGAAGGGCTGGCACAAAGCCCAGCTGTTTCCACAGTTGGCCTAGTGCTGGAAGCTTTCCCAGGAATCACCCCCCCTTCTCCCCATAAGGGAGGGCCAGAGCTCTCAACAGCCCTGAAGTGGGTGCTTCAGTGTGCTGGGATCTGAACACAGAAGTGAACAGCTTCTTAAAACAGGATTTCGTCGGCTGAGCTAGTAAGACAGGGAGAACAATACACATACAACCCTAATCTCTTTTCAGCATCACCCAGCAAATCCTTTCTCCTACATGACAACAAGCAGCAAGGAATCATCTCTTTAATTTAAAGCCATATTGCGAGGGTGGGTATTTTTCACCAAGCATGCCATAATACTGAGGAGACCAAGGAATTAAGAGGGTCCAAGAAACAGACAGCTCAGTGTGTTTGCTTCTGCTTGCAAATATTTCTCACTCTCACCTGGAGCAGAAGATATGCCAAACCCAGGAAAGAGCTAGCACAGTGTACAGCACCTCCCAAGGGTACCAATTCCTAGGGATGATCCCCTAGGAAACAGCTGTTATCCTCTAATGCCAGTGTCCTGGAAATAAGGAAGGAAACACTAGAAAGGACAAGTACGTAGATCTGGATTGCTCACACAGACCACATGGACAGTAACTGAGCAGCCAACAGGCAGCAAGCCAAGAGGAACTGTAGCAAAACAAAATGACACCTTGCATCAGCAAGACTCTCTGTAACGCTGTTTCTCAGACAGACTTGTGCTTGTTTTGCATTACGAGGAGAGCAAAGGGTTCAAAAACGATTTGAGGAGGCACAATGCCTTTGCGTGGAAAGATTATATTCATAATAAAGCTATTTCCTCTAGCAGAACAGAGAGAGCAACAATGTTTTGCATCTTCCAACCCTAGAGCTTGAATGTGTATATTTATCCAGAGAAGATGATGAAACAGTTATTTGGACTTCCACACAGAGAACAAAAACTGTGAGAGACTGAGCATCAGAAGGTGTCACATCCATGCTCGGAGCAGCACTCGTGACCAAGCTTGGGGATGCATTTTGAGAGTACAGGAAATTGGACATTCAGTGTTTGTCCTCTCCCTCTGGATCACTCCATGCTTACTACTTCATGTGCTCCCTTATCTGTTACCAGTTTACAACCAGTTTTCACCTCTGTGGGGCTCCCAAAGGGCTGGGAGCTGTTGCTAAGCAAATGAAATTAGATTCCCGAAATATGAAAGAGCAAGACATGTAAGGGCAGCAGATCACCAAGACAGCACGGCAAATGCACAGGTCTGACCACTGCAGCCAAGCAGAGACTCAGGCAAAATTGTTCCCTGCCCTGCGGCGAGGGCTGCGAGAGCTGTCTAACCTCCTCTGATCTCAAAGGGACAAGGTGCAAGAAATCAGGTTCCCTTGCACCGTGAGGTCCTGCTGGAACCACACAGCAGCAGAGCCAAGGGACAAGGACTCCCCACCCCTAGCAGCTGATCTGATTTCTATGGTAACACCAAGCACCAACTCTTATGACTCAGTGTGCTTAAAGCATTCCCCACTGCAGCTCAGCAACCCCACAACCCAGCACCCCACGCTGAGGAAGCATCCATGGCCCCCCAGGGCAGCCCCTCAGCATTTCAAACTCCCAGGGACTTCCCAGCCCTGGTGGGGACAGATGACCTATGTTCAACTGCCACCATCCACTGAGATGCCTTTCATGTGAGATTCTTGGGGATGCCCAGTAGCAACAGTGTCCCCAAAGCGAGGTCCTGAAGCGCTTAGGGACCAAATCTAAATCTTCCCACAGAGCAGTACTGCCATAGGGCCAGCAAGACACCAAATGTCCTCACTTGTCCCTACACGGATCACGACTTGGCTTCACAGTCAGCTTGATCAGTGCTTAATCAGAGGCAGAAATGCTGGTTATTAGACAGCACTGGGGGATTTCCCCTTAGGCATAAAATTAATCCTAGTGTGGCACCATGTGGAAGAAGGAAGCTGTTAGTAGGATCCTTACAGTTCCACACTGGAAAAAGAGCCTGGTGGACAGTGCTCTTGCCAAAACCTCCCTTACCCCTTGGAAAGGCAGACCAGACTCCCCAGATACCTCCACGTGCTCTTCACAGCCAGACAGGCAGCTCCATTCCTTGGCTCTAAGTTAGTGCTCCATGGCAGAAATGTTAATGGAAGGAGGATCCAGAGCAGACGACCTCTTAGATTTCAGGTCCTTCTTGTGAAGCAGACCGTAGCTTGCAGAGAGCCCCAGAAGTTTTTTTGCAGAATTCTCCCCAGCCCTTTCCCAACAGTGCAAAAGACAAAAGCACAGGGTGTCACATCAGGTAACCCTAGAACAGTTTAGAGAAATATAATCCTCTAAATGCTTGGGAACTAGCAGGCACTGAGAAAGAGAGACCTGGAGTTGGGATGCAAGCAACTACCTGGGGATCTTAGTATAAGGGTATACATTTTACTTCCTGACAGTGCAGCTGGCATGAGATTTTTTCCCTGTGTGCTCAAAAATTACCCATAAGCAGGACATGTCATTAAACAGAAAGTCCATCCTGTATCAGTGTAAGGGTGAAATCGTTCTCAAAAACCAGCATCTCACCAGACATAACACCATTTAAGAACCCCACTTGTTTTAGATAAATGTCATGACAAGATGCAAGTGATATACCCTGTATAGCCAACCATAAGGTAAGAAAAATCACACACCTAGCTTTAAAAAGTAAAAAGCCTAGTCAAACATTTAAAAACTAAAGAATCACACTTGACATCAGAAGCATTTACTTACTGCCAGGCTCTAAAAAGCCAACTGTTTCCATTTTTCCAAGCATCTAAGTACATTTTCTGCACCTACACTGGCTGACCTGAACACTTGCTGTCTAATAAAACTTTACTTTCTTGATAAGAGAGATGTCCTGTAGAACAGCACGTTCTGCTGAAGGAGAGAAACCTCAGCCCTTTAAAATACAATTTGCACACAAATTCTGAGCTGGAAACTCTTTATAGAAGATCCCACCAGAATTTACCCAGAGAAGACAGTTCACTTGTATCTATGAACTTTTGGTAGCTGCTGTTCATGCAGCCTGTTTTTTTCTGCAAGTCCAGTTTCACTGCTTTTCCATCACTTATTTCTAAGCTGCACCTACTCGGCAGTTTCCTCTTCCTGTTTTTCTTCCAGATGTACTATTAATTCAGAAGTAAATCTACACATCAAAATATGTCCGTGCATGCATCACCACGCCCTGGACCTGTACTTACACACAATAAAGAATTACAAAAGCCAAGTGGCCTCTCTTCCCTGTGTGATTAACAAGCAATGCTCAGACCCAAAGGAATCCCAGTTCTGGGCTGGTTGTATTATTCTTCTGACTCTGCTGCCATCTGCACCTCCTCTCAGTTTCATTTCGCTTGCACAAATGTCTGTTTTTCTGTACACATCAATCAAGTCCCTGCACTTTGCTGTAGTCTTAATATCAAGCACACTGCAAAAAAAGGAAGCAGTTACTCGTCAGGAGACCTTCAAAGTACTCACTCACATGAATGAGCTCCAGGACTGAGACTCACTGGGAAAGTTCAGCCCAAGTCTTCCCTCACATCAAGACTGATGATACCACTGAGGGCATCACTACCCCGGTACTACCCTGAAAGAATTGAAGGGTTAAGAGCCAGACCAGCTTTGTCTGGCGCACCGTAGCCAACTAGCTCAGGACAGACACACTATTGCTCAGGGAAACTCTTTGGTCCTTCATTATTGTAACAGCTTTTTAATTCAGCAGCCTCCCTTCCCCAGTCAGCTCAAGCCCTTTGCTGAAGGCCACCTCCGTGCCCGCTGGGAATCCATCCCAGCTAGTAATCAGCCTCCTCTTAGTGGTTCTCTGCAGGGTCTGAGAGCAAAAGCGCAGAGCTCAGCTTCCTCTCTCGGACCTGTAGCACAAAGTACAGAGGCTGCTATCAGTGCTGTGCAGTATCCACCCAACACATGCCGAGCATGTGAGGAAACGGGGGCACCACAACCCTACAGTGGCTGCACCTCTCCTCCTCCTCCTCTCCACCATGCGTCCGATTGTCTCCCGTTCCCTTTAAACTGAGCTCCTGTGACAACCCAGAGCCAACTTCAAGATCCAAATAAGAGACTCAAACAGTTGCAATTTACACTGTTAAAAGAAACCCCCAAGTTCCCACAGTACGTGCCAACTGCATAACGGCGGGACATTTAACAGCCCCTGCTGCTAGGCACCAAAAGGGGAGGCCAGCTGCCCCCCACCCCTACCGCAGCACTCTCACACCGTATTCCGCGGCCACCGGCCAGCGCCCGCCGTTGGCGACGGGACAGGCCAGCAGCACGGGCTAGAGCCCGGCCCGGCCCCGCGCCCCAGCTCCGGCCCTCGGCTACATCGCCAACACCAAAGAAGTCACTAAAACTCCGCGGCCTCCGAGCCCTTGTTCTCCCCGCCCAGGTGTCGGGACACCAACGCCCGCGGTGCCCGCGGCGCTTTACCGGACGGGCTCTTCCCGCCGCCTCCCGCGGGGCGCTCAGCGAGGACCCGGGCTCGGCGCTTCCCGCAGAAATAACTCCCGCCGGGAGCAAGCCCGGCGCCGGGCTCGGCAACACCCGGCCAGGGGGGTCGGGCCTCCAGGCCCAGCCCCGGACCGCCCGCTCAGCCTCAGCCCCGCCGCCGGGCCTCTTCCCCGCCCCACCCCGGCAGCGCCAGGACAGGCCGCGATGCCCCCGCGGCCCGCCCCGGGCCCCGCTGCCGCACGAAGGGCCCGGCTGCACTCCCCAGGCACCACGCCCCGCCCGCCGCCGGTACCTGCCGGTACCTGCCGCCGCCGCCGCCGCCGTCCGGCCCGCCCGTCTGTCAACCCTCCCGCCGGCATCCGCCGCCCGCCGGAAGCGCGGCCCGTCGCCGGGGGAACACCGCCCCGCCCCGCCCGCCGCCGGACGCCGTCCGGGCGCGCCCGCCGCCCCCTCGCAGCGTTCCGCCGGCATGGAGTGCCCCGGCCCCGGCTTGTGCCCCGCGGGCGGCGGCGGGCCGGGTGCCGAGGAGCCGCCCGGCGCCGCCTGCCCGGCGCTGCGGAGCCTGCCGCCCGGGCTGGCGCTGGGGCCGTCGCTGTCCCGGGCGCGGGGCACGGGCGTGTGGTGCGTGGGTCGGGCCCTGCCGGCCGGGGCGCTCCTGGGGCCGCCCGGCGGGGCTCGGGAGGAGGCGGCGGGGCCGGGCTGGAGGAGGTGAGTACCGGGGGCAGCGGGACGGACGGGCGGGCGGGCGGCCGTGCCCGCGGCCGACGCTGTGGCCGTGCCTTGCAGCCTGGTGCAGCGGAGCCCGAAGGAGGCGGAGGCCAACGTGGCGCTGGGCTGGGCGGGCGGCCGGCTGCAGCTGCGGGCGCGGCGGCCCATCGCGGCGGGCGCGGAGCTGCTCTACTGGCCCGAGGAGGCCCGCGGGGCCGCGGCGGAGGAGCGGCGGCCGGACGGAGGCGAGGGGATAGCGGCGCCGCGGGAGGCCGGGCCGAGGGGGCGGCTGGCGGCCGCCGCGGAGGCGGAGGCGGCGGTGGCGGTGCAGGGGGACGGGGCCTCTCCCGGCGGGACGGCGGCGGAGCCCCTCGCAGGTAGGTGCCGTGCCGGGGACGCGCGGCCCAGCCGGGGTGAAACGAGCGGCCTGGCCTTCCCGGGTGCTGGCGACCCGTCACCCTCAGCTCTCGGGACTGTGCTGTCCTCTGGCATCTGTGCGCTGGCGTGTTCGCCCCGCGGCCCCTCCGAGAGCGCTGTCCCGACCTTGCGTCACTTTTCAGAGCTACCAGCCAAGAAGGGAGCATGCCGCCCTGTTTTATGCCGGTCGCGATGATATCTCTCAGAAATACTGCCTGTGAAATAGTAGAAATGCTGCGCAGGTACTATCTGTGGTGAGAGAACTGAGATTCCCCCCCTATTTTCCCCAGTTTAAAAGAAAAAAAAGGTCATAAAAGTAATAGTTTTCATGCCAGAGCCCCAGGATTACTAGATAGCAGAGTATCTGTCTCTGAGGTTCATGTTCCTCTCATCCAGCAGCAATCATGTCATATAACGACAGCTGGTGTTAATTCACCTGCCATGCTTCTTTGTTTGTGCAGGGGATCCTGATGTCTCCGAGGTGGTAGCTGATGAAACCGCAGTCCTTGATGTCCCTACTGAGGTTAGCAGGCCGGCCACCAAACATTTCCTCAGGCTGCAAGAACAGGAAAGCACAACATCTGAACATGAGCCATGGCAAGCCAAGGTGCTGAGGACTGAGAATCAGCACCTCAAGACCATCTCAACCATTAAGGCCAATGGCAGGTGCGAGGAAGAATTGGATGAGGGTGTGGATCCTGGATCTGTAGCAGAAAAAGTGGAGATGGGGCATAAAGAGGCATGTCCAGGAGACCTGGATCTGTTGTCGCCCTCAAGCAGGGTTCAACTCAGTGCTCGCTTGGTTGGCAAGCCATGCAAGGTGCATGTTCTGTCCAGCCAGCTCCAGAAGTGCCTGCAGGACTGTGGTGGCAGGACAGCTGGGCAGGAATCCCAGCAGCCCAGCCCTTCTGGAGGAGAGAGTGTAGAGACTTGCGAGAAAGAGAGCAAAGCTTCCAAAGACTCCAAACTGGCATCCCCAGAGCATGGAGGAAAGGGCCCACTGGAGAAACCTGAGGGGCAGGAGGAGTATGTGCAGCTGGTGGAGGGTCATTCTGGCAGCCCAGGCCCCCCACCAAAAGCTTTCTCCCAGAAGGAGATGGTCAAACGCAGGTACCGCTGTGGGGAGTGTGGCAAAGCCTTCCTGCAGCTCTGCCACCTCAAGAAGCACCGCTTTGTCCATGCTGGCCACAAGCCCTTCCTGTGCACAGAGTGTGGCAAGACCTATAGTTCAGAGGAGAGCTTCAAGGCCCACGTGTTGGCCCACCGGGGTGTGCGGCCTTTCCAGTGCACCCAGTGCGACAAGGCTTACCGCACCAAACGAGACTTGCAGGAGCACCAGGTCCTGCACACTGGCCAGCGCCCCTTCTCCTGCGAGCAGTGTGGCAAGGCCTTTGCACGCCGGCCCTCTCTCCGCATTCACAGGAAGATCCACCTGGCCGCTGGGACTGGCACAGCTGGTCCCAAGGGATGCCAGTGTGCCATATGTGGTCGCCACCTGGCCAACCCCGGCTCCTTGCGCAACCACATGCGCCTGCACACGGGGGAGCGCCCTTACGCCTGTCCCTACTGCGGCAAGGACTTCCGACAGCAGAGCAACCTGCGCGAGCACCTCCGGCTGCACACGGGCGAGAAGCCCTACAAGTGCCACTTTTGCGGCGATGCCTTCCCCAAGCTGCCAGAGCTTCGGCGCCATCTCATCTCCCACACGGGTGAGGCCCACCTGTGCACTGTGTGCGGCAAGGCGCTGCGGGACCCCCACACGCTGCGTGCCCACGAGCGCTTGCACACAGGCGAGCGCCCCTTCCGCTGTGAGCAGTGTGGCAAGTCCTACACCCTGGCCACGAAGCTGCGGCGCCACCAGAAATCCCACCTGGCTGACAAGCCCTACAAATGCGAGCTCTGTGGCATGGGCTACACCGTTCCCCAGAGCCTTGCGCGCCATGTGCTCACCCACAAGGCGGAAAAGGACCCTGAGGAACTCACCACTGCGGTGGCCTCGCTTGCTGTGGACCTACCCCAGACAGCAAGGAAAAAGCCTCAGAGGAAGGGCCACCAGGAGGAGGTTGTGGCAGAGCCCACCTTGCTCACGGTGGAGGTGCCAGGGTCAGCAAATGAGGCTGAGCTGCTGATCACAGCCAGCGGTCACTGCATTGCTACTTACCAGTCTCAAGGCAGCCCCCCAGATCCTGGGGCACTCGGGAGGCCCGCTGGGCGTTTGCCATCGGCAAAGGACATCATTGAAATCACCATCTCCGAGCACGAGGACAAATGCATTATAGTGCAGGATGAGGGCTCACCGAGTGATGTGGTCATCATCCAGGAGGGGGTGGGCTTCGGAGCAGTGGCAGAAGTGGTGGAGGTCGAGACTGGGACCTGACTATCCCAGCCTGTCCTGGCTGATCTTCTTCTGTACTTATTAAAATGGGGTAAAAAACCAACAAAAACCCTAGCTCTCTTGTCTCTCTGTGGGAACAAGGCCCTGGGGCTCAGCCCCAGGCAGAATTAGCAGTCTTGGAGGTAACTGCCTGTGTAGACCTGGGTCTTTTCGGTAGCTGCCCCTTGGAGCTGTGAGCCTACACATGCCACATGCTGGGCCTGGTGCAGGGAAGGCATTGGCTGTTGACGGGAATAACTTTCTAGAGAAGACACCCACAGCTTTAACGAGCAGTGCTGCTGCTCTCCCTCTGTTACGCTGTCGGTGGGTGACACTGCACTGTGAGGAAGGCAGGAAAAGTCTCAAAGTAGCAGCTTTGAACAGCACCTTCCTTTCACGTTTTTCTTTCTCTAATTAATTGTTGCTATTCAAGCACTTTCCTGGGCTTTTACTCTTGGAGCTCAGCAGCGCTTCTGATCATTTGAAGGTGATGTTGATGCCAGACATATTGCTGGGATGCAGCTTCCCGAGTGTCTACAAGGTGTCCCTGTTGTGGGTTTTTTTGAAGCACATTTTTCACAATTAGCAGAAGCAAAGTCCTGCCGTGGAGCTAGGGCTGAGTGTCCTTTCTCCACTGTCACCTGTTTTACTTGCTGTCGGGTTCCTGGCCTTACGGTGACTGGATGGTCTCTCTGAGGACGTGAAAGGATAGCTTCGTGTCTCACTGTGCGAATAGCACTGTGCAGTGCAATTTTCACTGTCCCCAGCTGAGAGGCTCCTCACCTCTCCAGGTAAAGGTTCAACAGTTCATCTCGGTATGCCTAGAAGATTTTGCCTTTCCCCTTCATGTTCGAGTTGGGTTCCCTTTTTCTCACTTTCCTGCTTGCTTTCTTCCACGTCTTTCCCGCTTTTGCACCAAAAAGCTAAAAGACAGCACCACCACAGCTACACCCCAGTATTCCCACTGCTCATTTGCCAACTGAGGCATGCTGAAAGAAATTGTTCCCTTTTCAGGAAGGAAGTGCACAGTTCCCAATGCCACGTGAACTTGGCCTTGTAGAGACCGACAATACCAGCCCTAACAGAGGTCTTTCAGACTTGCCCACCCTGCTCTCCTTTTTCACATGTTACGCAAACACTGCTTTCGTTTGCCACGTCCTCAGTTTTAGCTATTCTTGCTCTTGTCTTGTATCTCTCTAACAAACATCTGCATTTCCCCAAAACAGTTTCGTTCAGGGGCTTAAATTCTCTGGGTTTTTTATGCCCACAGCACAAGAGGAGGGTATAGTGTCACCGGGGAATCATCGGTAGCACAGTTTTCCCTTTCGGGGTGCTATGAACACAGTAATGTGACAATCTGAAAAGCCACTCTTTGCGGTTTCTACATTCCATTTTTTCTGTAAAGTTTTATGACCTGTTTGCAAACAAGGTGCTAGAGTCAGATGTGAAGTGAGGATGGAAGGTGAATTCAGCCGATGATAAACCTTTGGGCATCCTGATTTTCAGCTATTTTCTTTGAAGTCAGGGGGCAGATGACCTCAGTCTTTGCCCTGAGCACTAGAGACAGAGCAGTGGGAGCAGAGGTGTGCGGGGGGGGGCTTGTATTTGAACCCACGGTGCTTCCTACCGCTCTCCCTTTGGTGCCTACCCTAACAACTCTTGCAGTTTTCAAATATTGACACAGCTGCAAAGTGTTCTCGCTGGAGCTGGGCTCGTGCGCTGTGTTTGAAGCATGTGCCCTCTGTCACAGCACAACCGGGAGAGAAGGGGGAGCAACTGGGGGAAGGGAAGGGGAGAATCCAGGCCCCTATTGCTTAATCTGCTGAACTGTAGCTACCTTCCTTATTCTGAGATAGCAGGAGAGAAAAAGTAGGAGCAGTTACGAATTAGGAGGTCCTCACAGAAACGTTATTCACCTAACAGTTGATCTGAGTAGGTAGGGGCAGGTCTGTGCTGCGCTGCACGTATCACTTGGCTGCAGGATAAACTTAGGCAGCTAATCCTGACTGAGGAGCCCGTAGGTGGCTCCCACTGGGCACCTGGTGATGATGCCGCCACAGTGTCTTCGTCTTTATCTTAGAAGCAGCACGTTCTTGTGTGAACAACCTTTTGCTTGACAGCAAAATGATGAATAAAGTGGTTTACTCCTAAGAAAATCCTATAAAAGCCCTGAAGACCACGATGCTGGTGAATCTCAACATGGATGGGATCTGTGCAGCATACCATGGCCTGACTAGGTATCTGTCCAATGCTGTACAACTTGGTGTTTGCAGCATCTGAAGGAGTGTAGGATTATCTAAGGCTATACCCTTTCTTGTGTTATGTCCAATAAATAGTATTTTAATTAATACATTGTGGGCTCTGAGTGTCTTTCTTACTGGGCTCCATAACAAACACTTGCAGCAGTGCATTACATTTGGTGTAGCTGGCAGGATCCTGGTGAGAAACGCCTTACTGGGAGAAGGATAGCGAGGAAAAGGATGGGTGCTTGCCTGGTCCCATACGCTGGCATGGGGAACAATCACAGAGTATGCTGCATTATAATGCTGATAATCATTATGCTTTGGGGCAGCAGACACGTGGATCACCCGGCTGGCTGGAGATCTTGCGCGCCTGTGACCCTTACACCTTCAGGCAGCAAGCACACAGGTCTCCAGGCTGGTGGGCTCCACTGTGCTGGCAGGGCTTCACCAGGGCTTCGGGGTGCTGCTGCAACACTCTGGGGTGACAAGTGCACAGGTCTGTCGGATGGTTGGGGTCCTTCGTGCTGGCAGGGCCTCACCAGGCATCAGACATGCACATAAACTTAAGTGTTGCACTTAAACCTCACACCATGGCCAGGGTTCAACCCTCGGCCAACTTGTAAACTGGCTTAACCTGACCAAGGTGTTTGAATGAAAAGGCAGCAGCAGGCTGCAAGGGAAGGGGACAATTCCTGGGGTGCATTAAGAAGAGTGTGGCCAGCAGGTCAAGGGAGGTTCTCCTCCCCCTCTGCTCTGCCCTAGTGAGGCCCCATCTGGAGGACTGCGTCCAGTTCTGGGCTCCCCAGTTCAAGAAAGACGAGGAACTACTGGAGAGAGTCCAGTGGAGGGATACAAAGATGATGAGGGGACTGGAGCATCTCTCCTCTGGGGAAAGGCTGAGGGAGCTGGGGCTGTTCAGCCTGAGGAAGAGAAGACTGAGAGGGGACCTCATCAATGCTTATCAATATCTCAAGGGCAGGTGTCAAGAGGATGGGGCCAGACTCTTCTCAGTGGTGCCCAGTGACAGGACAAGAGGCAATGGGCACAAACTGGAACACAGGAAGTTCCGCCTGAATATGAGGAAAAACTTCTTCACTGTGAGGGTGACAGAGCCCTGGCACAGGCTGCCCAGGGAGGCTGTGGAGTCTCCTTCTCTGGAGGTACTCAAAACCTGCCTGGAGGCAGTCCTGTGCAGCCTGTTCTAGCTGGCAGGGGGGTTGGACTAGATGATCTCCAGAGGTCCCTTCCAACCCCTACCATTCTGTGATTCTGTGATTCTCTGATTCTCTGGGTCCTGAAGTCCTCCCTGCTTGGCAGCTCCCCCATCCTCAGGGACAGGGGAACACCTGTGTGAGGGCATGGGGGAGTCATCCTTTGTAACTGTACCCAAAGCATTACAATTAGTGATCAAACTGTATGACTCACTTCAGGAAAATATTCAGAAATACCCCAACTATTGAACCAGCAAACTGTATCCGTCATAGAGCAGACAAAGGCCCAAGAAAATAGGCCAAGGCCAAACCCTCTATACTCTGCTCCCTGGAAGTTGGAAAAATAGTTACATAGGAAACAATAAACAATTGCCAAAGGCTTTCTTCACTTAAAAAGAAGAGTCAACTCATAGAGGGAAAGAGATCAAGACTCCCAGCTGTGCTGAAAGCCATAACTCTGGGAGGGTAAAGGTACGAATCTTAACTCTCCTACCCTAAGAAAGAAAACAGCATCCATCACTCCTGGGGTGGGTGAAGGCAGAAAGAAAATGAAATGCTAAAAAGTTGATTACAGGAACGGTGAACAGATGGAAGAATTAAATGTTCGAGGGGTGGAAGTCAAAGCCCCTGGAGAGCTGATAGCTGATGGACACTGTTGTGCTGCAGAGGCTAACCACAAGAATGGGAGAAACAGGAGCCCTAGAAGCACATTACAGAACGAGAAAACACAGTAATGTGAAGAGCCAGCATCTTTAATTACTAACATTGTTGAAAGATAGCAGAAGGAGCTGGAAAATGTCCCAGGATGTAGTGAAAATCTCCAATTATAAAGCAAAACCAATGTAAATAAATAGCTGAAACTTAAGTGATGGATGTAACCTTGAGTAACCTTGAGCTAAAAGGTTTCAGCAGTTACGGTTAACAACCTAATGGCCCTGGTAGGTGTGTTTGTCCGCTTTCACAGAGGGAAAGAAGAACGGCAACTGGAAAAGAAGCAGCCAGACATAGTGACAGAATGGTTGGTTTCAGTAAGGTTTTTTTAAACAAGTGCTTAAGCAACAGAATTAATGTAGGAACCAGAACAGAAGTAACGTTAAAGGAAGATGGCATAGGTAAGTATTAGAGGATATTCATACCCGTCTGATAACCAAGCTTCACTGTTGCATTCTCGTGTTGCTTGAAGTTAACCCTATGTAATGCATGATGCCATGAAAGATGCTAACACCTTTCCTTTAGAGGAAAGACAAGAAGATGGTAAAAATCTACGCATGAATATAACAATGTTGACTTAAGCTGCAGCGTAAAGGCTGCCTGGTTATTATAAAGAAGAGACAGAGAGAGATGCAGAAATGAAAAAAAAAAAAGTGACTGAGAATATTGGAAGCTCTTATGAAGTGAAATACTCTGGTGATCCACGTAACAAGTTGAGATGAGAAGGTGCAGGCCAGTGCTGCACATACCACTTGGCTGCAGGATAAACTTAGCTGGCTAAACCTAACTGGGGAGCCCACAGGTTGCTTCCGCTTGGCACCTGGTGATGATGCCACCACTGTGTCCTTGTCTTTATCTTAGAGTGAAGCAGCATATTCTTACGTGAATATCCTTTTGATTGACAGCAGAAATGACAGAGTTCTTCTGAGAAAACCCTATAAAAACCCTGAGGACTACAACGCTGGTGAACCTTAGCATGGACACTATCTGTGCAGCGTGGCGTGGGCTGATGCTGCACTACTTGGTGTTCCCAGCACCTGAAGGGACGTAAGATTACCTGATGCCATCCCCTTTTGCCTTCTCATGTTATCCCCAACAAATGGTATTTTAATCAATACTTTTTACAGAGTCTGGGTGCTTTTCTTATTGGGATCCACAATGAACACTTGCAGGGGTGCATTACACCTCCATAAAACACAGCAGCATCTGTTTCTCTCAGCACTGCAACTGGGGGGTGGGTGGCAGTCTTCCTGCAGGGATATTTCTTCCCTGCATTCCCATCTATATGGGCTTGCGGAATTATGCCTGGTGAAAGCAGCCCTAAGGTCACTTGTCCCACCTGCAATGTGAGACCAAAACCAAATTATCATAGAGAGAGTAAAGAAACTGTTGTTGCTGCTGTCCTCTTCTCCCCCATCAGCTGAGCAAGGCCCCCTGGTTGTCAGCTGAGCTCACAGAAACGGGGGGCTGTTTGAGCCTCCTTCCCCTGCGAGGAGTGGTGGTGGCTGCTGCGTGGGACGGCAAGGCAGCAGCTCTGATTTCACCACTCTTCCAAAACCTGTTTGTGCCTGACGCCTCCTTCCTGCCCCTGCCTGCGCGCTCCTCCTAAGTGCTGCTTCCCCCTGCTAAGTAACACGGGGTGTTTCTAGGGTTGTACCTAATCCTGAGCACACACGCTCCTCCACCCAGGTCATCTCCACCTGGGGCATCCCAGCCATTCCTAAAGGTGTCTCTCCAAAATCCGGGGAGGGGGGGGGGGGGGGTGAGAACAGGGGATACTCTTAGATGAGGGAGGGAACTTCTGCAACTGCTCTTTGTACCAGTGGCCACAGAGTCATTCCTCAGCCACCCTAATGCTAATATTTGCACTCCTTCCATGGAGATAAACATTACAGATGTATCTGCGGCACGGAGGCACAGCGCAAAACATGCTCCCTGCTGGCAGAAAGCACTTTCGTGCCATGTGGCAGTTCCTGAGACTACCCCCACCCTGCCCTGCGTTCTGCTGGTTTCTCACTGCGCCGGTTTTCTGCTTGCTGTAGGAATCATTAGAGCGTAGCCCAGTTCTTGAGTTATTAGCTGATGTCATGACATCCAGACTATTCCTGCCTCCCTGTTGCTGGAAGCTCTTGTTTTCCTGGCTGGTTTTGGGCGTGCTAGCTCCTAGCTCGTCAGAGCTTCTGTTTTCTTTTGGATGTACTTTTGTGTGTTCCACTGGGGTAGGAATAAAAGGGGGAGCCAAAACTTCATGCTGCTTCATCCTCCTCCACTCCGCTGGGAATTGTAATGCAGTGGGAAGTATGCACTGCCAATGGCACTGCTGACCTAACCGGGAGGAAAAATTTAAATTCCACATGGGCTGTCACAGGCACCCCTTCTGCTCCTTGGCATGGGCGAGGGAGAAGGGGGAGACTGAAACTGTGTTCTGGTGCCAAAATAGCTGGGGCTGAGCTTGCTGATAACTGCAGGGAGACAAGACAACTGGACTCTAGGGAGACAGAGGCGGGGGGGGGAGCTTGCAGCTAAAAAGAGAAGGAGAGGGAGTGACTAAGGAGCTCTCAAAGTCTTGCTGCGTGCGAGGCTACTAGAGTACAGCCTCTGAGAAGCGTCAGCAGCGGGGACCTGAGCCAGCATGGTGGGGAGGCAGCGATGGTGCCAAGAGCTGCAGGGGAACGGAATGGCACTGAGGGAAAAGGAGTGAGCTGCTCTGGCTGGGGTGGCTGTGAGCTGGCAGAGACCTCTCCATGCCAGCTCGAGTTCTCCCTGTGCCCTGGGACAAGCTTGTCCCCTCACTCCTCATGCCATCTTCCCTGTTATGAAATGGGATGCTAATTTTAGTCCTATGGGGATCCAGAGACATTTTGCTTGGCTTCCACCAATTAAGTAAGAAAATGAAGATGCCCGGAAGGGATGGAGAGATGCCAAGAGAGGAGGGATAAGAGGAGCCTCAGTCCCACTGTCCCTGACACACCACGACCTCTGAAGTCCTGTTTCTTCATTCTGGTTCAATATTAACCCAGCAGGGCTGTGACTCCGCTTATTCTGCTCCCTTTGCATTTCCCCTGCAGCCAGGGCTGCACAGCATGGCGCACAACAAAACCAGCATACTGAGGGGCCTGCTCTTTTCCAGCCTTCTGCACCTCACCCTGAGCCATGCCGGAGGTAAGACTCAGTGGCACGGGGAGAAGGGCAGCAGCAGTGGGTGACAGAAGGAAGAAAGATGGGGTTCGTTCTTTCCAAGGGTAAAGCTGGTGGCAGGTTTTCTTGGTAAGGCAGGAGGAGCTTCTGAAAGCCAGAAGATGGGAGTGAAAGGGTGCTGAGAGTGGAGTGAGCATGGGGCTTTCCTGCACAGGAGGGTGCAGCGGCATCCAGCAGCTGGCAGGGAAGGCTGGTGACAACAGCTCAGTGGATTTTGTGGGTCACCTGGGAGATGGTGGGGAAGGGGAATGTGGCTCAGTCCAGGACCTTGTGTAGCACAACTACGGGCCTCTTTGGGCTACTGTTCCTCGGTTGACCTGAGTGGCTGCAATTCTCCATTGCCTCTCCAGCTTTCCCTTACCTAAACTTTAGGTCATACACAGCATGCAGCCTTTCAGCTCGCTGCTCCTTTTCTCTTATCAGAGCCTCTAATTCATCTATCTTTTCTTAATATGAGGTTAGGTCCTCTCTGACCCACTGCTGTGTGGGAGAAAGACCTGTCTACGGGTCTCAAATCAGGGTCTCTGAACATGAAGATGGAACCAAGCTGTGCCTTTTGCAGTGGTCTGAGGTTGGCAAGACAGAAGTACAGTGCCTGGCAGGGAGCAGTAGCAGGCTCCAAGCAAACAAGCCTCTACCTAACTGCAAATGAGCAGAGCAGCTTTGCTGAGGATAGCAGAGGGTTCCTGTCACTTCTGTTGCCTAAGTGGTGCCGGCCCTGACGGATGAATTATAGAGAGCCTGCTCTGATCATCAGGTGTGGAACTGACAGGTCCTGACAGGGCTTCTCCTCTCTGCATGGTGCACTGGGGGAGGCTGGGCTGTGGGACCATCACGTCAGCTGTGTGTGATGTTTGGAAACTGCAAGGGGAGACAAAGGGGCCCTCCCACTGTGAGCACTCCTTTGACTGGCAGTGTTCTGATCCGGTAGTTTTCCTGGAAAAGGGCCAGGCACTGTCACTGCTCAAGCGCCCACGACGAGCCAACAAGGGATTTCTGGAAGAGATGCTTAAGGGAAACCTGGAGCGAGAGTGCCTGGAGGAGACGTGCAGTCACGAGGAGGCTTTTGAAGCCCTTGAATCCACCGTTCAGACGGTATGTACAGGGGACACGGGTGGTCCCAAGAAACATTCCCTCAGCCAACCCCTGTAGTGAGAGACCAGCAGGTCGCACACACAGCCAGGGGCTGGGCTCGTAAGACTCGATTCTGTGATGCAAGGATGAGGCTGATGCCTGTGTGCCCCAGGGAGAGCTCAGGCTTCCTTAGGGAGTTTCCCTCCTGGAGCCACTCCAGGGAATGCAGCTCAAAGCCCAGGTTCTTTTCCTTCCCTCTCTATTTTAAGCATGAAGTGAAAAGGAGAGAGTCTTCCCACAACCATCAGTCCTGAATGGCATCTTCCACCAGTTCAGCATGGTGCCACACACATTTGAACTGCCGCAGCCCCAGACACACACAGAAGAGCTGGCTTAGCAACCCAACACTGAGTGCAGGTGCCTCAAGCTTCTTTGAGCTGAAGCTTTGGCACAGTCTGTCCCTTTTCCTGGCTTCCAGACTCACTCACTCTGCTAAATTTGTTCTGCCTCTCTTTGGGATTTGCTTCTAGGCCCAAGGCCAGTATCCATCCTGAATTCCACACCCGAAAATACAACAGTAAACAGATGAACAGTTAGGAGTCTAAGCCAGCAAGATACCACCTCTGCGGAGTATTTCTAAAGCCATCACTCTCGGGCTGCACAGCAGAGATGTAGATCCTAATCGCTGAGCAATACCTACATGTGATCTGTGGCCTTAGAAGTTCTAGGTTCAACTCCTTGGACTTCTGCATTGTAGCCCAGGCTCTGCTTCCTCTGTAGGCGCATGAAGGTTGTACGCATCTTTGGTCTTTTTAGAAACAACAGTACTCTCTTGATTCCTGAGTCTGATGGCTGGGAATGTGGCTTTATATCAGATCTTTTTCTTTGTTGGACTCCACAGTAATTGATATCAACAAAGCCAGGTTGGTTTGCTCCATTTGTTGTGATGGGGCACTCTCCTACTGGTTTGAATCGCAGCAGCTAAGCAATGTCTGATGTTCTGTACTCTTAAATATGTAATTCTGATTTTTTTTTTTTTTTTTCCTTACAGGAGGTATTTTGGTCAAAATATCAAGGTAAGTTGCTTCAAGTCCTGCAGGTGTTCTGCTATCCCTTAGGATGCACTGTCCCACCATGGAGAGATGGCTCCCTCCCCTCTTACAAGAGCTCACTTTCCAGGACAAGTCACTTGTGTTTTGTCCCTAGATGATAAACTGGTTCAAACTATGATGCTTATTGGGATTCCTTTCATATAATGTGTTTCTTTCTTCTTACTTTGCTAGTATGTCAGGGCCTGGGAAAGTCCAGGACAGCTCTGGATGATTGTCTAGAAGGTAAGAAATTCATGTTGACCTCAGTCTCCCAGATACAGTGAGTGCCAGGAACTTGCTTCCTGCAGAGTTTGTAAGGAAAAAAAAAAATCTAAAGTTCATGAAGCCATCTCAGTAGAAAGAAAAATAGCAGGAGGGGAGTTTGAAAATCCTTTCTTCCTCTATTTCCCCACTAACCGTTTCATAAACAGCCCAACTCCCCCACTGAAACAGCACGGAGTAGATATCCTTCTCCTTGTGACACAGTCGGGTGTCCCCAACCCAGCTTCTCAGAAGGGCTCTGACCTGCACCCGCAGCCAAAGCAAAGCACAGAGCCTCTGGGCGAGCTCCCTCTGACGAGGCAGACAGAGCTTAAGCCGTGTGCTCTTCCCACCCCATGAAGAGAATGCCTGTGCTTGTGCAGGCTCATACATGCAGCAAAAGTTAAAGGGATTTGTGGGATGGTACCTCTGACCTTGAAAAACGCAACGTCCATTTCTAGTGGCCCTGGCTTACGCCGTGTTGGGATTTTGACAGGTCACTGCTCTGTTGGTCTGGGCCAGAACTATCAGGGGACAATTAGCTACACCAAATCAGGGATTGAATGTCAAGTGTGGACAAGCAAATATCCACATATACCTAAGTAAGTTCATCTCCCGCACACCCCTAAAGGGTTCTCCAGGGTGTCCTTCCTTCCTAGCCTAACCAGCTTTTTCTCATAGATTTAATGCCACCATTTATTCAAACCTCATTGAGAACTACTGCAGGAACCCAGACAACAACTCAGAAGGCCCATGGTGCTACACTCGGGACCCAACGGTGGAACGGGAGGAGTGTCCCATCCCAGTGTGTGGTATGCCTCAGCACGACACCCCAGCAAGCCCTTCACTGGCAGGGAACACTGCACTGAGACTGATACTAAATGTGTCAAAGAAGGGGAGAGGGTTAAGAGGGAGGGATCTTACACGAACAGAGGTCAGTTGGAGTAGAGGAGCTGTGTCTTAAAGGGTAAAGGGGCCAAGGAGGAAAAGTCATCGAGTTGCCCATACATCTACCTTGGCTAAATTCCTCTCGTGTGCTGTTTTCTCTAGGCTACACTAATCTAGACCTAAATTAAATCCGGTGTCAGCAGTCCCCTGGAATCTAATACAGTTTTGCCAGTCAGGAGCACCCTAAAATCCTGGCTCAGCTGCCTCTAATTTGTGACAACGAGTCATACTGGCTTTCTTTTTTTGTCTGAATTCCCACCTTTAGGACAAAACCACTACAGCTTGTGCTTGACTGCCTGCCTTAATGTTCACTCATACAGAGGGGTGCAGTTTAATACCTACAATGTCCAGAAAAGAGAAGACATCCTTCTCTCATCATTGCACTTGACAGGATGGAGAACCATCCCCCTACACTTACACCTTCCCACTTCTTCTCCACAATACATAGCTGTCTCCCCTGGGGCTTGGCCTCCGTCTCAGAAGAACTGGTAGAAAGCAGAGAGCCTTCTCACAGCAGAAGTTTCTCTTCCAAAAGCGGAGACTAGAGGCAACAACTCTTACAAGAGAAAGTCAGAGAGGTCAGCAACCATTTTGACCAAGGGATGTTCTGAAGTTTTAAAAATCATTGCCATTGCCCTGGGCTGCAGTATGGCAAACTGGAAAGAGATCCTGCTCTGCTTTGGGGGGATCAGGCGTCTGTACTATCTCTGTTCACTAGTTAGTTTCTAACCTACAGTAGCTTACTGTTACCCTTAACAGGTGCATGGGTATGGCAGGCCTAGAAAAGCCTTGGTTTTGTGCACAGTTCCTTTGCAATCACATTGACATGAGTCAATCTCACACAGAAGCAGCCTCACCGATTAAGGTGAATGCTACTTGCTCAGCGGCTGTCGTGCCCCAGGGTGAGCAGTCAAACAGAGGGTCTCTCTTCACATGGGGATTCCTCCAGTGCACAAGGACAAGGCAGCTTGAGGCCAAGCAACTGCCGCAGAACAGATTATCTGGTGCCCACTCACTCAGGAAATGCAGCTTAAAGCTTGCAGCCTTTAGGACACTGGCAAGAAAAAGTGTGGAAAGTCTGGCAGGAAAATTGTTCTCTTAGCATTCGATAGAGAAACATTGGCAAAAGTTAAATTTGCTATTTTAGTAGCATGTCACAGTAAAAGGCTCCCCCAAATACAGTCTAGTTACGCATTTGAGAAAAAGGCATTGGAGGCTCTAACACAGCAGCATTATGATGCCTGAGACGCCTACCCATCCCTTGAGTTGGTTCTCAAAGATACCCCAGAAAGGAACACAATACTGTCCCTCACATCTTAGTGGCAAAGAGAAGTGTGATGAGTAGTGCCAGCTTCACCTTACCTCCTGTTGAAAGAACCACCTCTGATGCTGCAATATTGTAGAGGGCCACCACATGCATGGGACCACGGTGGGAGCTCCCAAACGTGATGGGATGCCCCATGGAACTCTGGGCTTTAGTAAAGGGGCTCTGGTGCTATTTGCTAACAGTGCTTCTGAGTGCAAAGCTATTGCTTAAATCACAGGTCTCTGTCTTTCCAGGTCAAGAAAGGACAACAGTTGAATTTACTCCACGGGCCGCACCACCAGCACCGGTGGAGCCCTGTGAACAAGAGAAAGGCATGCTTTACACTGGGACCCTCTCGGTCACTGTGTCTGGAGCTAAGTGCCTGCCATGGAACTCTGAGAAAGCCAAAGAGGTGCTCCACGGAAAACACATCGACCCAGACGTGAAGCTGCTGGAGAATTACTGTCGGAATCCTGATGGAGACGATGAGGGTGTCTGGTGTGTCACAGATGAACCACCCAACTTCGAATATTGTGATCTGCACTACTGCGGTGAGAAGCCTGCATTGGTTTGGGTAGGCACACTTGTGCGGCAGTGGCAAACAAAAGCAGTATGTGCAACTAGGGTGAAGTGCTTGGCCTGGGAGGCATAGACAAGGAAGTATGTGCACCATCTATGTGTGTGGAAGTCCTGTTTGTCCAAATATCACATGTACTAACCTGCCGTACATGTATAGAGCTGTTATGTCTCTCAGGTGTTCTCCCTGAAAACTCACAATCATTGACAAGGAGCATTAAAAACAGAAGTCATTTAAAAACATCATTCCTTCATCAGACCCACTGTGTGCGGAAAGGAACACCTACATTACTGATAACTATGGAAACTGCAGTTAGGCCTTTTACCATGTTTGTCTTTCTGTCTCTCTCAGACAGCTCGCTAGAGGATGAGAACGAACACTCGGAGGGAATATCAGGACGTACTACCCTTCCTCAAGAGTTCAAAACCTTCTTTGATGGCAAAACTTTTGGTTCAGGCGAAGCAGGTGAGCAAAAACTCTAGATCATAGAACAGAATCATAGAATGGTTTGGGTTGGAAGGGACCTTAAAGATCATCTAGTTCCAACCCCCCAGCCATGGGCAGGGACACCTACTAGACCAGGTTGCTCAAAGCCCCATCTAGCCTGGCCTTGAACACTGCCAGGGATGGGGCATCCACAGTGTCTCTGGACAACCTGTTCCAGTGGCTCACCACCCTCATGGTGAAGAATTCCTTCCTTATAATCCAAATCTACCCTCTTTCAGTTTGAACCCATTACCCCTTGTCCTGTCACTGCATGCCCTTGTTAAAAGTCCCTCTCCAGCTTTCTTGTAGGCCCTCTTTAGGTACTGGAAGGCTGCTAGAAGGTCTCCCCAGAGCCTTCTCTTCTCCAGGCTGTACAACCCCAACTCTCTCAGCCTGTCTTCATAGGCGAGGTGCTCCAGCCCTCTGATTATCTTCGTGGCCCTCCTCTGGACTCGCTCCAACAGGTCCATGTCCTTCTTGTGTTGGGGGCCCCAGAGCAGAATGCAGTACTCCAGGTAGGGTCTTGTGAGAGCAGAGTAGAGGGGGAGAATCACCTCCCTCAACCTGCTGGTCACGCTTCTTTTGATGCAGGCCAGGATATGGTTGGCTTTCTGGGCTGCAAGTGCATGTTGCTGGGTCATGTTGAGCTTCTCATCAACCAACACCCCCAAGTCCTTCTCCTCAGGGCTGCTCTCAATCCATTCTCCACCCAGCCTGTATTTATGCTTGGGATTGTCCTGACCCAGGTGCAGGACCTTGCACTTGGCCTTGTTGACCTTCATGAGGTTCGCAAAGGCCCACCTCTCAAGCCTGTCAAGGTCCCTCTGGATGGCATCTTGTCCCTCCAGCGTGTTGACCGCACCACACAGGTTGGTGTCATCAGCGAACTTGCTGAGGGTGCACTCCATCCCACTGTCCGTGTCGCTGACAAAGACTTTAAACAGCGCTGGTCCCAACACCGACCCCTGAGGAACGCCACATCCCAGTTTGTGGATACAGCATCGCAGTTTGTAGAAAGGCTGCAGCTTCTTCCCACGGGGCACTCACTGTTACTAAGAAACACCAGCTTGCCAAATGATGCCAAAAGCAGGGGGAGATACTTAAATTCCTTGAATGGCCCTCAAAAGTCGATCTCCAGTTATGATTATGGAGCTAGTAAGCACTTCCTTCCTAGGCTCTTCCAGCTTAGCATGCTGACTGCAGACAACATTTCTCCACTGTGAATCAGGTAGAGCAACAAAGCCAGATTGCCTATTTTTTCAGACTGCGGCACTCGTCCTTTATTTGAGAAGAAAAAGGTAACGGACAAAAGTGAGAAGGAGCTGCTGGAGTCCTACATAGGAGGCAGAGTTGTGCACGGGGACGATGCAGAAGTTGGCAGTTCCCCCTGGTAAGCGTTATCTTTGCATAGTCCTTCATGAGGAATTGTGTCCCCCTTCTCTTCAGTTCAAGCAGGGGGGAGTAAAAGGGCTCTCCCATCTCAGGCAGCATGCAGGCATTATGGCTTATAATCAAAGCTCCTCCAAGTGGTTGACAGGGCAGTACGAAAATAGCTGGAGAGAAACTCTCCTCTTGAGCCAAGTACACAACCATCTGGGAAAGCAAGAGTGTTGGTGTGTTTCATCTTCGTCTCGTCCTCTTCCCAGCTTTGCTGGAGCAGAGAGGATGAGAAACCTCTCTGGGTAAAGGAAATAGGGTAAATGGCCTACTACCTAGAATATACATGCCCAGGGAAGACTTCTGCTGGAGAGCCACCTATGCAGTTGTCTTTGTCAGTATAGTGCAACGCTCTTCCCTGCTCACTGCAAATTCTTCTCCTTCTGCATGACGCCAAGACACATTCAGCCAGCCGCACCTTTAGTCTTGCTAAGTCTTCCTCCCTCCTTGTCTCTCAGGCAGGTGATGCTCTACAAAAAGAGTCCTCAAGAGCTGCTGTGTGGTGCCAGCCTCATCAGTGATAGCTGGGTCTTGACTGCTGCTCATTGTCTTTATTATCCACCCTGGGACAAGAACTTAACCACAAATGACATCTTGGTGCGGATTGGCAAGCACATAAGGGCAAAGTAAGAGCCTGCATGAAGTAAGAGTGAAGTAGCCTTCCTCCTGGAGTAATGAGATACAATGAGGTTGGGCTATCATTCAGCATCCAAGGAAACATACATAGCCAATGTCACATGCCTCTCAATAATGGGACATAATGGAGCTGTCATTTGTTGCTCTTGCTGATCCTAAGGGTTAAAGCGGAGGGTAGAACCATGGAAAGTCTAAAGGGGCACTCCATTGCAAAGAGAAAGAGTATTGTCTCAGAGGGTACAAAGCACCTGAGAGTATAGTGAACCCCAGAAGACTCTCAGTTGCTACTGTACAGTGAGTTCTTTCCTTCATGACTATTTCAGATATGAAAGGAATAAAGAGAAAATTGCTCTGTTGGATGAAATCATCATCCATCCTAAGTACAACTGGAAAGACAACATGGACCGAGACATTGCACTCATACACTTGAAGAGACCCGTCACCTTCAGTGACTACATCCATCCTGTCTGCTTGCCTACCAAAGAGGTCGTGCAGAGGTGAGGAGACTGTCCCACAGTCCTAAAAATACAGGCTACAAAAGCCTCCTCTGGGCCTTCAAAAAAGTCGAAAAAAGATGCCTTATTTAGATTATTTGCAGCAAGAGAGCCAGGCAGGAGAAAGCTGTTACAAGAAACTTGATTATACTCATGCTTCCTTCCACAGGCTGATGCTGGCAGGTTACAAAGGGCGGGTAACTGGTTGGGGAAACTTGAAAGAAACATGGGCCACTAGCCCAAGCAACCTACCCACAGTTCTGCAACAGCTCAACGTGCCAATTGTAGACCAAGATACCTGCAAGGCATCCACCAAAGTAAAAGTCACTGACAACATGTTCTGTGCAGGTAAGTAGCACCAGAGACACAAGGCCAACGTGCCACAGAAGACAAGGGCTCTGACCTCATGAGCAAGGTTACTTTCTGATAAATTTGCAAATGCCATCCATGAAGATTAACTTTCCCACGATAAGAACTTTTTCAGCTCTCGGAAAACATGAAAGCTGGCGAACATAAAGCTACGAGTAAGGTTTGTAACACCATGCTCTGTCAGGCTAACTAGCCTAATGGCACCGTTCTGCGAGGTACCAGCAACAGCTGTGTGAGAACTGAGCACATATAAAAGTATCTTTTCACCAGTATATGGAACAGTTCAGCAACTTCCTAAATTAAAGGCTGCAAACCAGTTATCCTACCCACTAGCCGAACAAGCCCTTCTTCACTAGCTTGTCTCAACCTTTTGGAGCCTATTCATACCTACGCCCACAGTTTCTGTGGCAACAGGCTCCACACATTAGTTACGGCATGTGTGAAAAATTTAATTCCTCCTGTTCTGTTAAATTTCCTGTCTAATAAATTTGAAGAGGTACACATCTGTACTCATAACTTAAGAAAAAATGTTTTTGCCATGTCCTATGCTATTTTATGGACCCCTTACAGCTCATTTCTCTTCCAAGCTGAAAAGCATTTAATCTTTCCTAATATAGAAGGCATTCTGTACTTCTGATAATATTTGTTGTACCTTCCTAAATCTCTTCTAGCACTATACCCTTTTTGAGAGCGAGCAGAAGTGAACACAGTAATCAACATACAGACGACTATCGATTTAATGTACTGGTTTAATACTTTCTGCTGCATTCTTCATTCCTGGAGCCTTTATCAGTTTCTACAAGCAAATCTCCCAACAATTTTTGGCTGAGTTTGTGCTGTTTGCATCTAGTAACACATACAATTGCTTGAGTTAGAATAGAAGCCAATTTCGTAAGAAAGTACACTGACAATACAGTGTTCTTATGGTTTCTTCTTCTAGACAATGTTCTTGAAAACTAGCTGGGATGCAGACATACAGCAGAAAAGGGGATACTGAAGTGATGGGAAAATGCAAAGATACTGTCTAGTTCATCAGGAATTAAAGTGAAATCCCTTTCCTCTTCAGAGCGAGACTGTAGGCAGGCAGTCAGTTGGGGGAGAGAGCGAGCAGAGCCTGCAGAATGACAGGAAGGTAAAAGTGAGGAGGGCAAGTTGTCTCTATAGTAAATAGAATGAAAGAGTAGGGTACATGGAATGCGACAGCAGAGAAAGGCACAGTAGTTCACACTACAGCTGTGAACACAGTGGCAGCTGACACAGCAATTCTGATGAAAGCAAACAGGAAGAGAGCACAGAGGGTGGCAGAGTATGGTGGAATCAGTAATGTTGCAAAGACAGAAGCAGAGTGAGTTGTTTTATATATGATATCAAACTTGGAAATCTGCTTTCTTTTTAAGTCCTACAGTTGGCAGAAGCAGTGAGCAATCTCCTGGCTCTCAGAAAATTTATGCAGCCATACTTCAAGGAAAAGATGGCAACACCAGCCACTCCCCCTACAGTCAAATGTCTGATTTTCTTCTTGCCTGCAGGTTACAGTCCTGAAGACTCAAAGAGAGGAGATGCTTGTGAAGGGGACAGCGGAGGACCTTTTGTAATGAAGGTACGTTCAACAAGTTCAACCTCATAAAACATATGGAGATAGGTTTGTGTTACACTGAACTTTTACGATGGTCTAAAAAAAACAGCAGTAGAGAGGGACATTGTGGAGTGGCTGAAGCAAACCCATCTTGTGCCTGATGCGAGCAACTGAGATGAATCCTGCAGTCATCCAGCTCCATTTCTGTACTTAGCGCTCAGCACATACAGATATCAGCTGCAAAATGCACAAGTGAAGGCCAATTCTCACTTACAGGTTTAAGAGTAGAGACAAAATTACTCCAACAAGCTATGTTATCTAGTAGATGCCAGTCTAAATTCCAAAGCAGAATCCATCACTAAACAGGCTGTGGTGCATACAAGGCTTAAACCTGAAAGTCTCTTGCTCCTTGTGCCAATCCTGTTTTTCTTTGCTTTAGAACCCAGATGACAACCGTTGGTATCAAGTAGGAATAGTTTCATGGGGAGAAGGCTGCGATCGAGACGGCAAATATGGATTTTATACCCATGTATTCCGCCTGAAAAAGTGGATGCGAAAAGCCATCGAAAAACAAAGGCGATAGAGGAAGCATCTACCTTGCTTGCTCTCAGTTTTGCTACAATGCTGCACTTCTTAAAAACATAAGCATAGAAGATCCTGAAGAAAAAGTTATATCCTTACAACTCGACAAAGGAAAGTGTTCTCCCTTGAAAATAAAAGTTCTCAAACCCATTTTCTTCCTTTTGTTCATGTTCAGTTTAGTTGCACATGAATCTAAGCCATCACAGTAGCTAGGAGTAACAACAGAATGGCAGTAGTGGTACTGCTAATTACCCATTGTGCTTCAAACAAATTCTCCTCCCTTCTATCAGCTATAATTATCAACAGATTTTAGACCTCAGGTGATGGCCTTAAGTGAGTCACAGTAAGCACGATGGTGCCCTCAGGCACTGTCCATTACCTCCCTTCAAGTCAACTCATTTTCTGTTCTAGAAATTGAGCCAAGGTAATCCCGCTGGAAATAATCACCCTACAGTAACTGTGGCATTATACAAAACACCAATACCAATGTCAAAAGTAAAGCAACTAAAACCTGTTTTCATAAGACAGACGTTCTCAGCTACAATAGCAGACAACAAATAGCAGCACCACTGTTAGCAAGGTTAGCATCTTCAGAAGTTACAGATGCCAGCTACATGCAATTCATCCTACAGAGGAATACAGGCTTGAATACATAAGGTAGCACTTCCATTACTGTATGGCATTAACTTTCTACATGGCAGGTGGTGCTGGGTCCTCAAAGTGTTATTTTCCACCTGCATAGCAAGACTCAGAAGGAAGCCTCCAATGGAAGCATCCTGCACTACAACCCGTTTGGTTGTCTTATAAAGCCTGTTTAGGGATCACCCCCAAAAGCAGCTTCAATTCTTTCATGAACTCCTTTTCATCAGCAATTTGTGGACCACTGAGGACCCAGCAGTACAGGAGTAAACACGTATTCTTGACTAGCCAATCTTAAAGTGTAATCATGAGATTTGGAAACTGTCTTTGCCCCCTATGACACCATATTCCTAAACATCTCATTCACAGTGCCATCAAGTCACAGAAAGAGGCAACAGTAAAATTTTGTGCTTCATACAGAGTATGAAGAAGCAAAGTGACTGTGTTGAAAAAGTGACAGCAGAGATAACTTTGTTTATATCCAACTAATTTCAGATAGTTATTGATCAGTTACTGTTTGGCCACCTCCTTGAAGATGGCTCATCTGGGAACCAACTTGAAGACAGCTCAATTTGATTGCCCAAAGCAAGCATAAGAACAACCTCTCAAAGATATCTGAAGAAAGAAACCTCAAGAGCTCAAGTTCCACAACTGTTCAAAGTCATTGATAACCACAGGCAAACACTGAAAATGTTTAGGCCTTCTAATGTTTAAATTTTTAGCCTCACCCTTTCACTGCTAGCTAGTATCTGTGAGAAATTGTGTATCTAAGAGAGGAACCAGGACCATACAGCTTCTGGAGTATGTCACTGTTAATGGTGACTTGTTACAAACAATACAGAGGAATCATTTTTAAAATTCAGTTTAATGTTATTTAAATATTGTCTGGGCTAAAGATTAGGCTTTATTAATTTATGTGCACAAGTTTTAGTTCAGAACTCCCAGGATATTGAGTCCAACCAAACACTACAGAGACACAGGGCAAAAACTCATTCATAGTAAGCAACTATATCTTCTGCTACTCAGTTATTCCTGTACTTCACTTCCCATTCAGCTTCAAATTTAAAATAGTTGTATGCAGGTTTGCAGGCATTACTGTTTTAACATCCTGAGCTAATTAACAAATAGCTCTTTGGAACATCTGCTGGACATGGTAAAGGAACATATGGATTAATTTAAATGTAAGTTTCAGAAAGCAGCTGGTAATTGAGAGGTAGTGGCAGTAACTCTAGTGCTAGCCAACACAGACTATTCACAAACAACCCCAGTTTAAGTGCGCAAAACCTCAGCACTTGCCAATAAGGGCCAAACCTCCACTTGTCATACAGCTCTGTTCCACAAGAAAGTGTATGCCCACTTCAGGTTAGGAGAGGAGACTGCGACTACTAAATCAAGGTGGTGGAGCAATGAATGGCATCATGTCAATTAACAAAGGATGGAGAACGCTCGCAAGTCACCTGCTATCACAGTGTACAAACTCACCATAAGCACCAAGCAGTATTATGTCAACTGCAACCCCAGCCTAGGGGTCCTGTAAATGGAAGATTTCAGCCATTTGCAGCAGCTCCGGCACAGATCTATTGTACAGGTACTAATTTAAAGCCACAGTTTTACTGTAATCAGGCAAGATAGTTTCAGTAACGGCCCTAATGCAGAAACTGCTGGTCCACAGAGCACACAACAAAAGCAGCAGTTACGTGGAACAGATTAACATCTAGAGCAGAAGTGTGCTATTTTAAGCCTGCTTGTCCAACTCTTCAATGAACTCTGTTCTAGCTATGGAACAGATGTGCAATTTACACTTCACAACCAGCACTCACATGGAAGTGCAGTAATAAGGTGAAAACACATCACCTCCCTAGAGATGAAAGGGCTAGAAAGGCTACACAGTGTATGTCTTAATCTTCATACTTGTAGCTTCTGAAAAAGGCTAATCAGAAGACACTCCTACAAAAAAAACCAGTGGCTACAGCTTTCGCAGACTAGCACTACCAGGTGTCGGAGTTATACTAGTAGAGTTTGCTGACATGAGATGTTTAAGAGCAAAAAGAATGTGGTGGTGAGGTCTACCTGCACTTGAAAACTGGAGGAGGAAGACTGCTTAACCAAATGAGTTCAGGATAAATGAGTCCACTGACTGTACATCACTGCTAATCTATTCCATATCAACAGTAACAGGCTCCCTCAAAGAAAGCATTTGTACACAGATGGGACTATGCTTAATCTGGGTAGAGGCATCACAAGGACTAGATAATTTAAAATAAGCATTTCAGCAAACTAAATATTCTCAACTTACTCTCAAGTTACAGAAACATATTCCAAAACAAAAAAAAGCAACTATATGAAAAATGCACTACTGCTCATAGAAGAGTGCAAAGTCTCAGGATTGCACCCACAGATAGTATATATTCACTCATCTTCCTTATAATATATCCAAACCCCAAAGTTCATGTCAAGAATAGCTTAGTTCAGTTTCTAGATGCCCAGTCACTGACATTCAGAAATAGAGAGTGACTTCTCTAACCAGCAGTCACTGCTGTTCCTATAGAGGCTGGTATAGTTAATGCAAACTTTATTTACAAAAGACACTTAAATTAGTTACTTCATGCCATGTGTCCATACAGAATCAACAGTTCAAGGATTACATGGAGAAGAATTCACAAAATTAAAAGTGAAATCACTAAAGTTCTTCTAAGAGTTAAGAACTAGGAAAAGATCTTAAAGACAATTTTACAAATAAAAAAAACAAGTTATGAGAAACTAGTCTGAGCAAGAGGATGGTTGTTTACAGGTCTGTACACTAAAACTAATACACAGACAGCCTTCTATTGTCAAAGAGATGCTCACTGAGAAGCAGAGTATGTACAAATACTTGTGCCACAATGACTCAACCCCCCAAAATCCACTGTATTATACATAAACCAGTTTGTATACATTAGGCCTAAATGAGGCCATTTAACTATGAAGACTTCTAGTTTAGTAAACTAAAGCTGAAGACAGCCCAAGCAACAGCGATGCTGTCTCTCTCGCATCTCTATTTGCGACTGCTTTTTATTCTCTCCAATCTTTTTTTCAAATCATCAATATTAGCTGCTGCAGAAGAGGGTGAAGCCAAGGTAGTTCCAATGCCAGAGGAATGAGTCTGATTGGAGTCCAGGTCCAGATGTTGGTACTGCTCCCGTGACTCACGGAGCTGGGAAAGCTTACTGTGAAGCATATCTGTAGAGGATGCAACTGTAGGGACTGCTGGTTTAGAAAGCAGAGACGTCAGAGGTGGTCTGTCTTCCTGCTACAGCGGAAGAAAGTACAGTGTTAAGAGAGATAGTGGCAAAAACCATATAAGAAGTACAAACCATAATCAATGGCTTTTCGTCTTCACAAGAAGCACTAAAACCAGAGGAAAGGGAAGGAGCACTACAACACAGGTGATCTGGAGCGATAAAGTCAGTTGCCAAAGTCAGAACCATGCAAAGCTAACTACAATACTCAATTCCTACAGCATTTAAGTAGTTCAGGTTTAGCTTGATGTCAGTAGGGACACAAAGGAACTACAGTCTTTAAAGATCAAAAATTCACAGCAGACCAGTGTTGTACTGAGATGGTCTGCTGCAGTCTTGAACAGCCTGCATTCTAACACCCCAAGAGGAAAGTCCATGCCTATGTACAGCATCAACAGCCAAGGAGTTTTCTGGAGGAATGAGAAGAGGAAGCTTGGATTGATTGCCAAGATCCACCCTGCCAAAGACTTACAATGTCAATTCACTGTTCTTTTACCAATGAGACTTCCATCTGCATTAATTACCTTGTTACTATCATCTAGGAAACACTTCCCCTCCTCAGAACTGTGAGCTGATGTACAAGTTTGTGTTAAAGGTTAAAACAGGGAGGTGCCTGGATGACTATTCCTAGAGTGAACACCACTTCTCATGTGGCCGAGTGCAAACTTCAGTAATCGGCACTAGATTACTAACACATAGATCACCGGACTATTAGAAAATTTGGCCCACAGACTAGGTTTCCAATACTAAGCTCATTCAGCACTTCTGTGCCTCAGTATCCATACACCCAAAATATATAAAACTTCATTCAAAGTCTTCATTCAGCTCTTACGGTTGTTTCAGAGCAGAAAGATCTAGAGTTTCCACATCATTCAACTCGGAGGTCAATACATGTTAACCTTTAGAGAACAGTAGTTAAGTTATTTGAACCTTTCTTAGACTCAACTATGTGGCAAGGGAAGATACCACACTACAGGGCTGTAGAAACAACCTACACGTACACCAGAGCTGCAAACAAAGTGGACTGAAACATAAGCCTACTTGGGCCAAGTAATGAGTTTAAAGCCATTTATACTAGGCATGGTGACATGCAGTGAATAGCTCGGACACGCAGTCTAATTAAAGATCATCAACTCTGATTGGAATCTGCCTTTGGCACAGTAAAACCATTTATTTGAATTCTTAAAAAAAGTGCAAATGAAGTGCCTCCCCCGGGGATTTACAAGTGTTGTCAAGTACAATACCTTTGCGTTGTCAAGGCCACAACGCTGCCTGAGGATTTTTAATCTTTCCAAGTAAACTGAAGGCCCCACTTCCTCCCCATTTGTGTTTCCTATAGATGAAGATACAGTGTGGGTAGAAGCAGGAACACACGTTCCTTCCATCTGAGGAGAAATTCCTGGAGGATGAGGGGAAGGGGGGAGGAAAAAAGGTAAAAGAAAAAAAAAGATTAAAAACATAAAAAATTTTTAAGCCTCTTGGTCAGTTCCTTGAAATAAGATGCAATGGATGAAGAATCAACCAACGTATAAACTACCACGCTATTTGCATTTGCTAGTACAGGCATATCAGCCCTTTCATTTCCTTGCAAGAGTGACAACTGAAAACCAAGAAAAGAAATTGAGACACTTCAGCAGCAGCAGCAGAGCAGCTCCAGAAGTAGTGCTGAGGCTGACAACTGAGGAAGACAGTGGCAGGGGGAGAAGATGCTGATGTGGATCAGCAGTAACCATGATGTCCAACAAAGAGAACTCAGCAAATTGTCAGAACACATTTAGGAGGTTCTGAAAGAAACTTACATGTCTTCCTAAAGTAATTTACAATACAGGGATAGGAAAAGGAACAGTAGTAGGAGAAAAGGTTAAAGTCTCACAGGACACTGAAATGTGAAAGAAATGAAAGTAAAAGACAGGTTTGCCAGACTGTGTATCTGTTTTTACTGTCACCTAATCATACGTCACATTCTGTCCCTAATATTGCATTAAATACTCATTTGTGCTTACCTGCAATGAAAAGACTCACTAACAAGTGTTTTACAGTAATGTATCAAATTAAAAAGCTGATTTATTGGAAATGGGTCAAAGACTGCTACAGAAACAGTTCAAGTTATTTAAAATAAATACATAAATAAATTACACAGTAAACAATACTCTATCAAAAAACCTCCTGTATCATTTTAGTAACCAAAAGGTAAAAGAAGAGCCTGACAGTTGCTGCTGTTATAAACCAGCTTGTATACTCTGCAGAAACAATTCTTGATACCAGACACATGAAGCATAAGCTAATGTTCAACCTACACTACAGGATACAAATTAGAATCACTTGTTTACCAAGCCTTTCAGATGTTTTGTACATTTAGTGTGACGATGGTTATAACATCTTTTTTGTAAACAAAGAATGCATAGTCCCTGCAAATTGTGCCTCATGAAGCAACACAAGTGCCAAGAAAATGTATGACTCGCTTTGGAAATCCATAAACACCTGCAAATATTAATTTGCATAATACCAGGGGGCATGTAACTTCTCTCCTTATATCTCTGCTTCTCATAAATCAATCAGTTTTGCAATAACGTGTACCTGTAGAAGCAGCAATGCGTCCTTTCCCCTCCCGTTCTGTTTCTATCAGTCGGAGGCCTCTTTCCACATAGCTCTGGAAGAACTGAGAGGAATTTTTCAGGAAGGGCTCAATGTCTGCATCAGAATATTTCTTTTTGTATTCATACAGCTCTGCCAGACCCTGGGAGGGAAGAGTTCCTGTGCATTACTACAACTGCTGCATACACCATTCTAATGTATCATGCCCTCTTCCTTGCAGGAAGGGAGCACTTACCTCCTTAGTGTTCTCCTTGGAGCCAATCTTCTTAAATATTTCTGCCAAAATATCATTAACTTTGGCCTTCGAAGCCTTTTCCTCCTAAATAAATAAATAAAAGGAAACTTATAAAATAAAGTGAATACAAATGAAGGGAAGTTAGACAAACCGACAGTGCCCTCAGACCTGCTAGCTGGATACAGAGCTTCCAAGATGAAGAAAACCTTGAAGCAATTACGGTTTTACGTAGCCACTGTTTACACAGAACGAGAGTAAGGACATCATCAAGCTGTAGGACTCCTTCTGAGAAGCCAGTGTTTAAAACCTATTTTGGGTATAGTTCACTTTTAGTAGACCAAATGCAGTATCAGGCAGAATAAAACCTATGCTGCACACTTGAATGTCCTGGAGAGCACTTCATCCTGGGGTATGCCCAGAATATTCAGGTAACAACAGAAACACACTGCAAGTTCCCAAAACAGCCACAAGTAAAAGTGAAACTAGAAGAGTATTTCCAACACTAGTGGCGTGTTGGAAAGACAGTTACTAATTGATATTCCACAATCACAAAATTAAGCTTGTTTCTTAAATAAATTGCCTTACATTCCCTCTCCCGACCAACATGTTTACATTACTTACTATGCGAGACGCCCCTTTTTCTGTATCCTTATCAGCTTTGCTTCCAGTCTGGTCCATGGAGTGTTTCATTACTCTACACAGGTGAGCCTCCAACTCAGACTCATTTTTGTTGTCTATCATTGTTAAATGATCTAAGATCTAAAAGGAGAAAAAAGGGAATAAAAAAAATAAGGAAAAGCTTTAGAGACTGCATGAACATCCAATTTAAAAGTACATGACTAGTAACTGCTCTGACCTTGGGCCCTTTCAGCTTGCACAGGGTGTGAAGCAGAGTCTTCAGTGTCCTTATAGGAAACTCACTCTTACATTGCTTCAGCTTCTCTTTGGGAAAGACCTTCATGAAAATGTGGATATCCAGTAGAATCCGATCCAGATTGATGCTATTAATGGTTTCCGGAAGAAGACGTACCATTCTCCACAGACACTGGAAACAAGAGGCTGACTTAAAGCAAGACAACTCAAGGAAGAAGCATTTAATTACATAAGGAGAGATTGTACAAAACTATCATTGAGCCATTTCACTCTGCCACCACATACAGACACACACCGTGTTTGCCTGCTCAAGCTATACTTACACTGGTACATACTTTCTCCTTGTAACTAGCTGTACTGTATCCAGATCCTTCTTTAGAGCTGATGCATAAAGTAGTGCTGACTTCTCTACCAATAACAGGAGATGGAATGCTTTGCATGAAGTTTCAACAGATAATACGTATATGCTATGTACACCCCCACACAGCACGAGTTCTTTAGGTTTAACCTCACTAAGAACGCCTAAGTTGTCTCCAAATCATGCCAGTTACAAAAGAGTATTATAAAACAAGATTACACCCACGCTTCAAATGCAGACATTTGCATGTTCACTCTGCCTATCCTTAGAGACGACAAAATACAAGCCAGCGCCAGCCTGGGACTGCTTGAATCCATAGTACAGTGCTCCGCCTAAGCAAATAAGCCCAGCAGGTGACTGCGCGCCTCTGTACGGAGTTTGTATTAGTACACACAAGCTTCTGTAAACTATTAGCAGGTGTTAAGCACCCTCCTGGCATACATGAAACCACTATATGTAACGTCTAATTATAAGAATATCATTAAAGAGTTGCAAGAAATATTTCAAGTTATGGTCATCATTTTTTTTTTTAAAAATATCTCTCTTCTTTCAGCTCAGTTAATTCAGATAAACCAAGTAAGTTCAAAACCTCTACTACAGGCTCACCTTCATGACAAGTTCCGAAAACTTAGGAGAGCTGGCTGTTGCTAGCAGACTGTCTTGGAGCAAAACAAGCAGAGCACTAGAAGGAATAAATTTATAATAGTTACACAGGAAAAGTGCTACACACAAAAAAAGATGCCAACTCCCCACAGAATACCACACCAGAGACTGGGGTTAGTCCAGCAGTTTACATCATGTTGTGTAACAGCTTTTTCTTTCTTTCTAGTACACTACAAGAGTTTAAGAGGCAGTCTGCTGAATTAAAAAGCATATAGAATCACACTAAGCTGGTTTGTTTAGCCTGCCTCCAGCTGTGCAGATTGTGCAGTCAAATTCTGATCGCCACTGACGATCAGTGACAATTCTTCATCAGCCAGCTGAATGATTCTACAGACATCACTCTTTGCTTACATTCAACTAACAAACTAACTCAGCCATTCAAGGAACACACAAGAACGGGTGATGAGAAGCAGTAACTGTGCAATTTTCATTATATACCTCAAGATGTTCGTCTGGTCAGACTTTTCCAGAACTTTCACTACCAAGAGGTTGACTGATCGGATGACCTGCTCACCCTCCTCAAGGTCTTCAACCCGAGAATCCAGCATTAATGTAATAAGACCATGCATTAGGTCCTTCAGCACACCAGTGGAGGCCTCTCGAGCCAGACTCTCTATCTGAAATAGCTACAAATTGAAAACAGTATTAGAAGTTTTCCCCGCACGCAATGTTTTAATATAGGAATTTGTCTAGACTACACTGTCAAACCATTTGACATTCCCCCCCGCCAAATGAAACTAGGAATAAAGTTATTTCTACTGAGTGATTTCTGAAAATACTCAGGCCACCAACTAAGCACTCAAAAGGTAAGGAATATTAAAACAGAGCTTAATAAAAGTTTTAGAATGGCTGTATTCTGTAGAAGCAAACAGATCTTCTTCACCTCCCCAATTTCTCATTCCCCGCTCCCTCTCAAATGGTGTGTTGGTGAGTAGACAATTAGCAACAAACCTTCGTAAATAAGACTCAATAATAAGCTAACCTAGGTACAGGTCAGCTCTGGACAGACATTCCGTTATCCTGTAACTTCTGCACAGAAATTATTTGTTCTTCACCTTAACCTTCAGGTCAAAGCCTTACCGAGATCATGCTCCCAATAATACAGCTGTAAAGTTTGACAATCTCATCTTTGTCTAGCTTCTCATCTGCCATGTGCGTATTGTAGATTAGCCGAAGCTGCATAAATGTAGCGATCAGGAATTGGTCAATGTGGCCAGACATAGCTTCTGCTTTATCTTCCTGTCTGAAAACCTCATCAATCTAAGATTTAAAAACAAAACACCCAAGTAAAGTCAACATAATGCAAACAGTGAAAAATAACTATAATTTAAAGACTTTTCTCTAAGAAAGGTCTTGCCCTGACCAATCCATTTGCCAAGGCACTTGTATTCTAAGCTTTCACCTGAATCAGTAGCCACAGACTTCTATTGCTAATCCAAATACAACCAATTATTCATCTTTTAGAGAGCTGCAATCCTATCCTGCACACAGATGAAAACATGAAATGCTGCAATTATGGATTCTGGAATTAATAGCTTTATGAAATCTTCTGGATAAAATACTTCTAAGTAGTTAAAGCCACCCTAGAAACATGCAAAAGCTATGAGGCAAGACAATTCTTTTGCTGAGGATCTGTAAAACAGTCTACATTTAAAAGTTAAGTCTCGCTGGCTTAACTGGCTTTTTCAAACTTGGAGCAGAGATCTTGACAAAAACAGAGAGAGACACGCTTTTTTTTTTTCTTAGTACTTCTGTGTTAAGAGTCTATTCTACATCATCTAAGTGGAATTTCTATTGCTAAAGCGAGTCAGATGGCCCCTGTGCACTTAGTTTTGTCATCAGGGAGATTCTGAGCAGAGTCCATGTCACCTGACATGATTGCTCCACCACAGTGCAACTCATCACTCTCGCAGACAAATAGTTTAGTACAGAGTGACTAGCTGCTACCTTAATTCTCTTACCTGTGCCAGAGCCTGGATGCTTGTATTTATATCACCACTGGCTACTTGGGAAATGACAAAGTTGATAGTAGAAGCTGTGTTACTGTGCATGTCATCAAAGTGGGGGGACACAGCACGGATTCTAAACAGTTCAAGAAAACAGGATTCATTACTCTTTGGAGAGATAGCTCTAACGTACACTGCTGTATTTCAATGACAGTTTAGAGACAAGAGAAAAGGATTTCATTCTTCATAGGGGATACTCAAAGAAGGAATCATTCCTTTTAACATGTCTATTGCACTACTTGTAAAGACACTGATGACATATTTAAAAACTCAAGATCCTTTTACTATAAAAACACATAAGCAGAAATCAGGTTTTTCATTAGAAATAACTGCTCTCCAGATTCCAGAACAGTACAACAAACTGTCGCTTTGACATCTCTCTTCAAATTAGCTGACACTACCTTCTTGTGTAAACAAGTCTGAATGTAGAAACTAGCATGGTCAAATTCAGCTTCTCAAAACAGTTTTTAAGTAGCCCTATTGATTTCACTCAGGAGTTAAAACTAGACTCACTTGGGCTCAGGAATCAAGACTGGCTCAAAGATGTCATCTAGTTTGTGCTGTACAAGTGCTGGCATCTCGCATCTGACAGTACCGTTGTCATTTTCAATTTCATCAAGATCCAGCTGAAATTCCCGTGGAACTGTATGCGTTGTCTCAGAGTGACTGCCCATGTTGCGATTTGGCTATAGAAACCAGGAGAGAGGTGTTTATTATATACACAGGAGGCAGAGTACTAGCACTAGCATCCACTGGTAGCCCTAAAGCTCTCATAATAGAATAGCACAGATTCTGAAGTTCTGATTTTATTCAAGCCCCGTAATAACCCCTTTTGCCTTTCCCCTAGCCATTAGTAAAACAAGTTTTTGTAGGCCAGAACAGCAGCTGCTAGTTACTTGCCTTCCTAGTTTCTCTTATAACCCACCACGGGACCCCCTGCATCTGTGACAGGTAGGCACTGGTTCATTTTGAGAGATACCTAGCACAGTTTAAAGTAGCATTAATGGAATATAGTGTTAGAGTGGCTTTTTTTTTTTTTTAAATGATGACTAGGATGCATATGTACATAGCAACCTTGCAAGCTCATCAGAACCTGGGACTCCCAACACCCCACATGACTTGTGCTGCGTATTAGATTTTTCAAGGAAATGTTTAACACATTCTCAACAAGGACTTTTATTCCAAGATAATGAGCAGGTGGCAAGGAATACTGTTTCTGAGATTTTTTTTTTTCTGGTACTGTTGCCTCAGGCTCTACAATTCACACATGCTCATCCAGTTCTGTGCTGTACGTCTGCCCTAACAAGTTAAGAATGGGGTTCAATCAACACGAAGTTTAGTGTAACACATAGGAAGTTCTCCCAATATTTCTAAGAGCTGCCTAATGTGGAAGTGCCATGTCTGCCTGCAGTTTGATCTATAGTCACCTTGGCAGGAACCCATATTTTTGGTTTCTTTCTTTTCTTAAAGTCAGAGACCTGTAAATAACCTAGAACCGGCCATGGTAACCCGTCACCCTCAGGGAAGGATGACTAGGATAGAAATTGAAAGATACAAGAGCCTTGCTACCAAGGAGTTAGTGGGCAGTACTTACATCCTATAAGTGCGATACATAATTCTGTCCATGGAGAAGCAGTGAAAAAAGGCACAAGACCATTTAGAAAGATTTCAAGACAGACAAGACAAAAGATTCAGACACTTTGTTTTATATTCTTTGGCCAATTTTCACAACATGCAAAGATGATGACACAAGAACTAAATAACATCGCCAGACATGATACTAGCACATACACTATGCAGGCTACAGACCATAATGTATCATTACATACTTGAGTTTGGAGGACATGTCCTCAGCTGGTCCCTTCCGCAGCATGCTAGCATTAGTGCTGATGTTTTGAGTACGCTGAGGTTTCTCCTCTGCCTGTCTCACTGGAGCAGCAGACGGTCTCTTGGCTGACCGTTTTATTCTTTCCTCCAGCATGCTCATGTCTTTCTCAGAAAGCTATAACACACAACGCTTTCACTCAATTTGAGTTGTACGGATTTTAGAAATCTTGGTCACCTACAGGAGGTATACCACTTATTACTGTGCACTGAAGTTCTCTAATACCAAGGATAGGAACTGTCAATACTACCATCTTGCAGCAATCTAATAGAGCCACTCTGGACTGCCAGATGCTACTTCAGGAGCTAATTAACCCATATTGACAAGCTGCAATACTGAATACAGCTATTTCTAGCCCACATAATTTCCAAGAAACAAGTCATCTTGAATTCAAACTATGGCACTATCACATGTTTCTAATTGTTGCTTGTGTTGCTGCAAACAAATAAAAAACCCCACTCAACTTTCTACATCCCCTATTAGGAGCCCCAGCAATGCTTTAACACTATGGATCCTGCCACAGAAACCAGGGTCCTTCTAACAAGGTGACCCGTTCAATGTACCCATATAATTCAACCTGAACACAAGGTAAGCCAACTGAACACTCCAACTCATGCAAGGAAAAAATCATATTTACCTGCTTACCTACAGGACTGAAGGTTACCAATAACTACATTTGAACAAAAGTAGCCATGACAATTTTGTGGTAAGTACTCTCCAGCATCCCTATGATTTGGAAACCTTCCTGAAAAGCCATATATTTGGGACTAGATGAACCATACTGAAGCTCAGAAAGCCATGGTTAGAAGGGGCTGAATGGTTCAGGTGCTACAGTTCTCTTAACCTCGGAAAATCCAAAAGCAAATGGACCATGCAACACTGAGGAGGCGGCAGACTGCACTATGAACCATAGTTAAAATAAAATGGGAACCTAAAATGTTAATGAAAATGCAACATTAATTCTCATGGAGATGGTTACCAGAAAAATAAGAGTCATGTTAAATTTCACCATTTCGGGAAGTTGGGGGGAAGAAAAAAAAAAAGGCAGCCTTGCTTCCCTGCTCATTGTACTCCATAAAATATCCCTCCAATAGCTTGTATGTACTATGGCATATAACACAACACAAAAAATTGGTACAGGCATTAACATATCTATCATATTCCAATCAGTTTATGTGCTGCTAGAAACATTACCAAGACCACAAACTCGGAGAACATACCAGGAAAAAATGGTCTAACAGCTCTTGATTCAGGTTAGAATTCAGTATACTTAATTTGTTATGCACAGTAATTGTAGACAACACAGTGAACTAGTTTCCAGTCTCCAGCAGCAGAAAGCTGAGTTTTGCCACCTTTCACTTTTACTGCATTTTAGATGACATGATGAAATATGATTTCCAGAGAACAAACCAGCAGCAATACAAAGCAACACAGTACTGACACAGACCTTAAGCACTGGAATGCAATAAGTTAAAGCAAACAAACCAAACTTACCAGACTTCAACTGCAAAGCAGTTGGTGGAGATGGGCATAAAAGAAAGCTGAGAGTACTTGATGGAGCTCCAACAACTAGCCTTTTTTTGGCCAAATAAGTTATCCAAATATCTAAGTCACAAATATTACCTATACAGTTGACTGTAAAGCAAGTTATTCTTTATAAACAATTTAATTCCCATGAAAGTCAGTGTTTTGCTTGTTTCTTCAAATTTAGTTTTTCATTCATGAACACCCAGGTTATATATCCCACAATCAGGAATTAACCAACTAACTTTTGGAGGATCTATAGTACAGCAAGTTATTTTTAACATTACAAAATGCTCTTGACACCAATAGGAAGATGTACCATGACCAATCACAAGCAAAACAGTGCTAACCCCCCCTACACAAGTGTAAGGATTTGAAAAAAAAGTTGTTTTTTTTTAAAAAAAAAAAAAAAAATCTTATTTCCAGTTACACTCACATTTCCAATCAGCTTGAACACTTGGTCGCCATGAACATTATAGACAGTCACAATGGTGTTCAGTGCCGCATTGCGCACAGTGTTGTCCCTATCACCATATGAGTTGCCATTTCTTTTAAGGCTTTCCCTGGAGTTGGCTGGCATACATTCATGCCATATGATTCAACCAGACATCCAAGTTCTTCCAGGCATTCTAAAGGAAGAAAATGACACGTGCACATCCAAGTTTAAAGCTGCTGGGAAGAGAGCCCTCTCAATTTGTGTTGCTTGCACAACTTCAACATTCACTGTAGAGAAGTATCAATCACAATGCTGATGATAGATATACTTCCAGATGATTTATGGGATGAGTAGTAAACTAAAGGTTCAGACTACTTCGCACAGATAGCATCTAAAAGCTGTCAGTCATCCCTATACCCTTCAAATATTTTCCATTACCATATGAGCAATGTTACAGTTAACTTCACATGTAGGTAGTTTAGACAGTTGCGAGCTTGCAATACTATATTATGTATACAATTTAACTTTCTGGTTGTATCAGGATGAGATATTCTCAAGGTGACTAGGGAGTTGTTTGAACTACAAACACCATACCACAAATAATAATAAAGCTGAGATAGATTTACAGTGTAGAGACATTTCTTTCCAAAGTCTTGATCAGATTAACTGATTCCCTTAGTCACCTGGACAATAGTATTGTCACCGTTCTCTCCAGTAATGTTTCACTAAGACAACAAGCCTACTCAAGGGAGACTCAATCTTAACGGTGATAGCAATTTAATAGATTGCTCATCTTTGGAAGGTACAAAGACACCAAAAATAAATAGCAAGATTATACTACTTCAAAATCTGATCCTTTGAACACTTACAAGCATTTGCATAAAATGCTATACATAAGCAAATCTCACATTCCACCAAGTGTTATATGCTGGGTTTTTCAAGATAAAAACCAAAGCAATTTCAAGTACTTTGCAATTGCCCAGTTCATCATGCCGTTTCCCACCTGCACGCTGTTTTGAGTTTTGGATTTTGTCCCCTCCATGATGAAAGTGACATCTTGCTGGCTGGATAAATGAGACACATCCTGTTGAGAATGGCACGTACATCCTTGCGGATGACATCTTTCGGTTCTCCTACCTAGTGGAAAAGTTAAAAAAAAAAAAAAAAAAAGGAGGGGAAGAAATACAGAATATTTTAAATAGTCTTATGATACTGTCAATTAGTCTAAATAACGTCAGGAAAACCAGAATTATTCTCAATGCAAAAACCCCTTTTGGTAAATGGCTTTTAAAGGTAAATATGCAATACATAATCATATTTAGGTTGGAAAAATCCCTTAAGATCATCAAGTCCAACCATTAACCTAACATTACCAAGTCCACCACTAAACCATGTCCCTAAGCACCACATCTACGCGCCTTTTAAAGACCTCCAAGGATGGTGACTCCACCACTTCCCTGGGCAGCCTGTTCCAATGCCCGACAACCCTTTCGGTGAAGAAAGTTTCCTAATATCCAATCTAAACCTCCCCTGGCGCAGCAATTTGAGGCCATTTTCTCTTGTCCTATCACCTGTTATTTGGGAGAAGAGATCGACATACACCTTGCTACAACCTCCTTTCAGGCAGTTGTAGAGGGCAATAAGGTCTCCCCTCAGCCTCCTTTTCTCCAGGCTAAGCAACCCCAGTTCCCTCAGCTGCTCCTCACAGGACTTGTGCTCTAGACCCTTCACCAGCTTCACTGCCCTTCTCTGGACACACTCCAGCATCTCAACGTCTTTCTTGTAGTGAGGGGCCCAAAATGGAACACAGTATTCGAGGTGCGGCCTCAACAGGGCCGAGTACAGGGGGACGATCCCTTCCCTAGTCCTGCTGGCCACACTATTTCTGATATGAGTCAGGATGCTGTTGGCCTTCTTGGCCACCTGGGCACACTGCTGGCTCATATTCAGCCGGCTGTCGACCAACACCCCCAGGTCCTTTTCCGCCGGGCAGCTTCCAGCCACTCCTCCCCAAGCCTGGAGCGTTGCCTGGGGTTGTTGTGACCCAAGTGCAGGACCCGGCACTTGGCCTTGTTGAACCTCAGACAGTTGGCCTCGAGCCCATTGATCCAGCCTGTCCAGGTCCCTCTGTAGAGCCTTTCTAACCTCAAGGAGATCAACACTCCCTCCCAACTTGGAGTTGTCTGCAAACTTACTGAGGGTGCGCTCGATCCCCTCGTCCAGATCGTTGATAAAGATAATAAACAAAACTGGCTGCAATACTGAGCCCTGGGGAACACCACTTGTGACTGGCTGCCAACTGATTTAACTCCATTCACAATGTATTTGGAATATTCTGCTATATTCCTAATGAAAAATAAGGTTAATTTCTGTACAACGAACTGTACCTTTAGGATAAGACGGGATGAAAGAGGATGCTTCATTTTCAGTAAGGTGATACTCTTCTTGACTCAGCAAATTGAAAGTAATTTAAGGTACTCAAGTGTTTTCATCAAAACACTTGTGTTGGTATCAAGAACCGCAGGGTAAGCCATGTTTAAGATCAGATCCAGGCAGCTGATGACTCCATTCTTTTTCACTCTCCAAGTGCTTGAAGTGAAGAAAGGAAGAAATGAAAAGGAAAAAAAAAAAAAAAGAGGTTGTGTGAAGTGAAACACGCTGCTCAAGAAAAGAACAGAGAATAAGGAAAAGCTATGCCTGATAAGATGGTCTACATTTATTGGTTGATTGTAAGTACTCATTGTAAGTACTCATTTTTAATTCTTCTATAGCTTTGAAATTCTAAGAGAAGTCTCCAGTGAGGAAATTTTCCCTTCTCCCAAGAAACAATATTAATATCAACTTCACTCATTGCCTCTGAAAATGTATTTCATGTATGTTAAAGTTTCAGCTTCATAGAACAATGACCTCTGGCTTCTCAGAGAATTCCTATTTGATTTCAATTCAAGCAGTATCTTTCATAGCAGAGAATAGTCTATACAATGTCATCTGCTACCACAGATCCAAACTCACCTCAATCATAACAGCCGTGCTTTGTTGTGGTGCTGAAAGTCTGCATGAAACATCTCATCCTGTAGCCATTTGGCCACACAACTGGACATCTGAGTTTTTAGTTGCTCAATATATTCATCACGGGGAGTAGTGAAATTCCACTTTAACACCTGTAAAAGGCAGCATTTGGAACTCAAAGCAAGCAATACCTTTTCCTTCCCGAAAGGATCTGCAAATTACATCCCTTTTAATTCTGCTTTAGAATCTATTTTCAAAGTCATCTCATTATCAACAGTAATGGGAAAAATTCAGTGGTGTTTGCTCACTTTGGCTTACATTAAAACTTTCTCTATGTGGAGTGGTTATCTTTAGGCCATTATCTTAATTATTACCACTTAATTAAAGTGCTGTTTTTAAGCTATAGATAGATCTATTTGCTAGCAAGTTACAAATAACACACACAGAATAGAATAAGTAATAGAATAAATAATGGTCAAAATAAGTATATTAAAGCATTTACAATGTATCCTAGAACACTGAAATTAGTCGACTGTTTTCAGGTAAAAACTTGATGACACTTCACAACTGGAGGGATCTCTTGGAAATTGTAAAAAGTCTTTTGGTTTTTATTAGAGTGTACAAATGCACAGAATTTGGAAATCAGAAGAGAAACACCACAGTAAACCAGAGACAGGCCTGTGAAAGTCAGCTGAAGAAGAACTAGATAATCATCCAGGGGATGGACAAAAACTAGCACTTTCATGCCATAGCATGTTTAATTTTAAATTAAAACCCAAAGAATGTGCTAAAATTACACTCCTTCAAAACTTGTGAATACATTCAGATTTCCTCACCTTTAGACCTTTCTCATCTTTCATCCTCTGTTCTTTCCCATTTGGGACTATGATAAAAATAGGACCGATTTATCATCATCTTCCTTCAAATTAGGCTTGCTTAGCACTTTCTTCCCCTGTACACCCTGAAAAAAAGCAAGGTATTAACAGCAACACAAGACCTAATATGCCTCAGTCCAAGCAATTGCAAGCATTAGATCCAGCCAACCTCATGCTGCCTATGTGTACAAGAGCCAGAGAGAAGCTGGAAGAATAATGTTGATTAGAATTTTAAAAGTATGTGCTCTGCTGCTGTGGAAGCAATACGACGACAGTGCGCGCAGTAGTACCCTGTGAAATATGACACATCACTCAACCAGTGCGCTAGTCACCCACACACATCCCTAAAACCCAACGTGGTACCTGTTTGATAGATTTGCTCTTTGTCAGACTGGTATTGCCTTTGCTGAGGCTTGTATTAGCTTTGGACAGGCTGGTATTGCCCTTGGACATACTGCTATTAACATCTGACTGCTGTAAATAAGCCACAGAAAAGGCTTTGTTGTTAGACAGCTATTTACTCTTACGAGTTACCAATCCAAACCTTTTAATGCATTCACAGCAAAGGCATTAACTCTAGCATCAGAGTTTTGACAGACGACTACATTGACTTGGGCAAATCTACGACATCTTTCAAGGTTTGTTCTGTTCGTTCCCGTCATAAATCTGAACTTACATCAGATGTTCTTGTTAAAGCACTACTTTACAGAATGAAGGCAATGGGACTGTAGAACAGGTCGTGGTTTTTTTTTTTTAAAGTTATATACATAGGACAAACTTTAAAGTTAGTAGCAAAAAATTTACTGTAACACAAACCAGAAAAACCTAACCACAAATTCAAATGTAATCAGTTGAGATTATTATTATGCATTTAAGCATTTTCCTTCCCTTTTTGCACTTGTGATTGAGAACATTTTACCCTTCATACTGTAAAGGAGAGATGAATTTCTTCAGATACGTGGGTTCAAAATTACCGTTCAAAGTATAACATTGGAACTGCAATGATAAGAATGAATTCTCAACAGCACGAAATCCAGGAGGCCAAACAGATTTAGAACATGAAATGAGCTGCTCAAAAGACTGCATTTTTGACAACACAAACTTTAAGAACTAAATAGGCAATGACAAAAGTAGTGGTTAAGTAGACAAATGTTCCCGTATTATTATTTCAGAATTCAGACAAGCATAAAGATTCTCAATAAAAGCAGTCCTTAGCAAGGGCTATACTCTTCTATCTATAATACATTAAATGAACTACAGCTATTAAATTAATTGAATTGATTTTATACAAACTGGAATCAACATACCTTAGCTTTAGAGGAGGCTCCTCCTGCTTTGGCTTTTTTGGGATCAGGCTTGGATTCCATGGTATTGGACCCCGAATCTTCAGCAAGTGCTAGAGAAACAATAGACCATTTCAAATTACCAACAAGCCCATTTTAGGTCAGCACAGTTTTCCATTCTTAGGACAGAAGAAAAACTCTTCACGGATACAATATGCTTACTACACAGAGGTCTGAGGATTTTAGACCCGTAAAAGCAGTTCCTTAAATTCCATGTTAGCATACGAAGTTTTCATAATTAAGATCATAATATGTTAGCAAATTTGTCACTATCAAAACAATTTAAAAATGCACACACACACACACATACTGTGCAGGCTAATGACTAGAACTGTAGTTGCACCCAGTTTGAGCAGACAAGCTAGCCCCAGCAGAGAGATAAAGCAGGACTGCTTCTTCAAATCACTTGTCCCCTAATCTGTTACCCTCTCTTTTGTGTCAGCACAAGCATTCTGGTAGCCCTACAGTGAACTACACTGGGGAAACAGTCCAGATAATTAATGTAACAACATTTTAAAAAAGTTTTATATTAAAATCAGATTAGTATTACCAAAAACCCACCTCTAGTCCATGGGTTTTAGCTTCAATACCAAGTAGAGATTTTCAAAGAGAAGCTAACAGATGGTTGTGTGGAAAGGAAAAAAACCCCTCCTACATTGGAAGTTGACTCAACTGCAAGTAAGACCAGAACTGCAGACAGAACTCACTAGATCACACAGCTATTTGTAATCTTAGCTATGCTGAATTCCTCTCCTGCTGGTAAGTATCTTTCTTCCTCTGCCATGCCAAAAAGCTTCTCCGAAAACCTGAAAGCTTGAGTCCATAACAGAGATGGCATAGGACTATTCGCTTGTTTCCACACATACACACACACACATGGAATGTGAGTAAACACAAACTTAATCAAATGGTTCTCTGCAAGGATACTCTTTGAGAATTGCAAAGCATTAAATCTATACGCATTCATTTAGTTTAGAAACTGAGAAGCACTAAGATTTTATTAACTTATTTTGTTCATATGTTCACTTACTTTCTAGTGTGTACCCACAAAAAAAACCCCACCAACAAAACCACAACAATAAAACTAAGGCAGATTTACAAGTTAATACAGCAAATACTGCACAGGCACCATAATCTTTGCATCTATGAAGCAGTGTTTTTACTATCAGTCCAGACCACAGAGGTAGCCTAAAAGTGTAATTCTGAAAGTTATCTTCAAAATAGCTTGCTTCTCAATCTAGACATAATTTATTCTACAACAGCATACTGCAGTTAGTATCATCCATATACAACTAAAAGCTCTTCCCTGCAGATAAATCAACCTACCATCTTGATCAAACTTAATACTACAGATTTAATCTAATCCACTAATTCCCACACTCAGATCCTGGAAATAAAACCCTTTCCTAGAGAATCGATTTTACAGAACCGATGCTCTTAAGAAACATAAATGAACACTAAAGTGCTATTTTACCAATACGTCTTCTCAAGGGAAAAGAAAACCACCCTCTTCTCAGCCATTTCCCAGAACTTGAGAGGTTACCTGAGGCAGGTTGGAATTTGGCTGGAGCTGTTCCCCCTACCACTCTGGAAGACGCTTTAGCAGGAGGAGCTGGTTTGGCTGGCATGTTGGCTTTGGCTTTCTCAAGCATGGCCAGTACCTGGTCTTTGGAAGTTGGCTAGAGAACAGAGGCGGGGGGGAAGTGATAAGTTTGGAAAGATTAGTGATACCCGATTACTAATACATGCCACAGACAAGAAAAGTGACAGTAGTTTGAAACAAGCTGTGCTCTGTTTAGCATCTTCCAGGACACTTATCTTAAAAGATCAATGTTTTCAAGTATTTCTGTTCTGAGATAAAACATCTTTCCATTCAGTTTCTTCTGCAAGATCTATAGGAAACATGTGAACCAGCAATTTGTCCTAGGTGAGCAGTCCTATGACATTAATGGAGTGCCCTAGCAGTGATTCAGCACTCAAGGATCCATAAGATAGACCAAATTGCTAGAAGTCATCTTAAAGCATGTGTTCAAAGGCATACAGTTGGACAGTAACTGGTATGGAAACTATCTGCAGGTAGATTTTTTCAGAAGAAAAGCAGTGAATAAATATCAAGCTCCTGAAGTGATAAATCTGTGGTGGCAGCAGTCCTTCTGAAGTAGAGAAAGCTGTAACTTGCAGCCTCCTGATGCTATTTTCAGTCCCCCTGAAAATATTCAATGCAGACTAGCTTACATGACTCAAGACAGTATGTCATGAGACTGTGAGTGTGACTTGTTAATATCCACTCATTCAAGGTCACATTATCTAATCTTAGTGACAGCAATACCTTCAGCTTGCTGGTGGCTTTTGCCATCTTCTCAAAGCCAAGATGCATCATAAAGAATGGCAGGCATCCTGCGCCTTTTTACGCACATCCCCGTTTCGATCTTCAAGGCAGGAGTACAGGTGAGGCACACACAAGAGCAGGTCAGAAGGAACAGAACGGAGGGTAGGCAACTTCTCAGCCAACCAACCAAGAAGCTGAAAGTTTTAAGAAAAAAAAATTTTTGAAGCAGCACTCACAGTGCTCTGTCAGGCCACTAGAGCCTGAATAGTAGTCCTTCACATACCCCTATGCAAGTAGGAAAACCCCCCACCCCAAATAAGAATATTTATTCAGACAAATATTCTTAGCCAACATCAACTTTAATGTCAGCAATAAAAAAAACCCCAAAAAACAACTGAGTACAGTATGTTAATATGCAGCTATCTTAAAGCTTGGAGCCTGGTCTGCTAAGACTGCATGGGCTGTTTCTTCTTTTGAAAGTAACATCAGAATTTCATCTGCACTTTATCAACCTCAAATATATTAATGCCTCCAGTTCACTTCTGGGCTTCATTACCATGTGGTTAATTTGAGGGAAAACACACTAGCTCTTAAAACGCTGATCAAAACAGACAAAAGTTTAATTTTGGAGGCACTGAAATCTGGATGACAGCTATCATGCAGGAAGAAAGCTCAGTACTAGCCTTTTGACATTTAACAATTTTATGTCAGTATGAACACAGAGCTACTTGTTTACTCATGTAATGGTAGCATTGTGTCATTTCCGTCTGCGTAGAGAAACATAGTCCATAGCAGTAAGGTTATTCTGATTAGTTATGCATAGGGAGAAGTTTACTTAACGAAGCCTACCTCTTGTCTTAGGAAAGGATTTTCTTTTTTGAGCTCCTCAGACAGGTCTTCCCCTTTCCAACCACTCTTTCATGCCAGTTTGTTCAGCCCAGGCATTCACAGTTGCTAGTGCAGCAGCACGAACATTATTCTGTAGCAAGAACAAGATTAAGAAGAATAACCCTAAAGAGGGGTCAGAAGACTACAACAGAAGAGGCAACAGATTCACTCTTCCCATGAAGCAAAAAGCTTCTACATCACAGGCTTTGAAATGTCTATTTTTATTCACTGCTTGAGAAGTCTAAGATTCAGAAGAATTTAGTTTTAGTGATGATATCAGCTGCAGAATCACCAAATCAGACACTATACTTATCTACCATCATTTTTTTTAAATAAGTTTAATAAGAAGAACAAAGGGGTATTTTAAAAGCACTTGTACCATTCATTGATGAGAATTTTGAGAGTCTCCTAACTCTCAAACAAGCTAAAGAATAAGGTTAGCGATTTACATAATGCTTAAAATAGACTTAGCACATTCATAATCAAGGCAAGTGGGTTATGGAGCCTGTTATTAGGGCACTCTTATTTAGGACACACATGAGCAGAGTCAAGCTAGGAACAGGGGAGCCCTACCAATTTCCATCTTTAGTGTTTTTTCCAAGCAAAATTTAGAACAGCACCCTTTTTTGAAGTGGCTATATGAAGTTAGGAGAAGTCGGTGGAATATTTAACAATGATGGTTCTTCAGAACGTTGTCAGTATAGACAACTCCATACATAAGACTCTCTCCTGTAGGCTAATTTCTGAGGCAAGCTGATAATGTAACAGACTCATTTAGATTTAGTATGTTACCTTTGCATTTAGAATTGATTCATCCAAGCATGTACCTAAACAAGAAGCGAGCATCCTAGCAGATAACTTGTCCCATCTTTAATCTCACTGAGAAAAGAAAGAAGTCATGTGCTACAGGTAAATAGATGCTCATCAGCCTCTCTGAAGAGGCCTTGGGATCCCATCACCCAAACTTAATTTGTCCTCATTCATGCTACAGGCTGTTGGTTTTCCTCAACTATTCAGTGGGTCCAGTCGACATTTTGAAATAGGGCCCCAAAAGGATCCGCCTCATGTTCAAAAACTCTAGCAATTGGATAAACTGCATAAATCTTGTAGTACATCAGGAAAGGTCACTACTGTACCATGTTTGAATGAGCATACAATCCTGTCAGTGTTATAGTGCTTGCAAGTAATGCTGGTATTATGCTTTTTAGCAATAGTACAGATTAATCACAGCTGGTCTTATCCTTAAACCATGCACTTGCAACTGAAGGGAGCTTGCTGTTTCGTCAAGGTAACTGGTGAATAAAAGAAGAATCCGACTTAAACATGTAAAATCTCCGTTCTTTAAGATTCTTAATGAGAAAAAAAATTTGCACTAACAGTTTTTATTTAGCCCTAGGACCAGTCCTCGTCCTTCCATTGACTGGGATTTGTAGAGCCAGTTTCTGCTCTTTTCCTACTCGCATTCAGAGTAGAGACATCCGAAGTATGCCACCTCTGATAATTGCCTGTGACTTCTGGCACAAGACATTGGCATCTTCCCAAGCCTCCTTCCTCCATTGCTTCAAATAGCTCTTTCCCATGGTCCTAGCTTTGATTTTGACACAGCATCTTGACAAGCTTGACACTGACATCATACAAGCTTGGTGTCGGTTGTGAGTGTCCTGTTTCTACCTACAGTTCAAAGGTCTCTTACACAGCGATACAAAGACAACAATGCACACTGGAATCCACAGATATGCTAAAAGAACAAAAGTTCTACAAGCAACTTTAGACGCTAATCAGGTTTGCTTGGTAAAGTAGTGTATTTTCAGCATTAGAAGTATGCATACAGTCACCACATTTCATTTAAAAACTGAATTATGGCACTGACTGGGTCTATTTACAAGCAGGAGAATACATCTCAGGGAGATATATATATATATATTTTCAGGCACATATTCACATTTGGATAATAAGTTGTCATTTAGGCAAGAACCTTTCAAAAAAAATTTGTAAGCTTCCAAAGTAGTTTTAACTATCATCCACCTCTCAAAAGCAAGGCCAAACAGCAATAGTTATTCTCAGGAATAGCTCAGATGGCGAGCAGCAAAAAGGAAAGATCTTGATGGTGTCCTACCTTACTGTCTCCTAGGACGGTAATGACAGGAATGCCAGATTTTTCACATGCTGTTTGATATTGGGGCCCATTGCTGTTGCTAGCTGCTGAAGAATACTCAGTGTTTGTTGCACCTGCACATAAACAAAAAGGCTTTGAATAGAATACTGTTACAACCACGTGCACAAAACTCCAAATCACATGGGAAAAGTAATACTGCTGTACACTTAGGCTTTTACTTTAGAATGCCTGCTCAATGGTATCTATTCCAGACTTCAAATTCGTCACAGATCAGTAAAAGTTCCTTCTATATTCCGAGTAAATTAAAGTTCAACTAAAACATTTTCAAACAAGGGACACTTCACTTTTGTGACAAGCAGAGTCATTTGAGAATTGCTCAAAACTTTTTTTTTTAAATTTACTTATATTACATTCAGAGTAGAGGCAGACTTTCCCTTTTTTGAAGGCTTTTTTTAAACACAAAGCAAAACCAAAGGCAAATATTTATAAAAACCAGGCAAACATATGATCTAGAAATACACAGGTCACTGTTTTCCAACTTGATTTCATGACATTGTAACAGAATGAGTAATAAGCAAGGTTCAGATATCATAAATAGTTTGTCTTGCATTCTAAGCTGGAAATAGCTGAAACAGGATTTTGAATAACATACCAAGATTTTATTGGAGTCATTGAGACGACTCTTCAAAGCAGCTGGAAGTTCTCCTATGTTTGGCTGTATGAACTTAGCATCATTAATTATGCTTGTCACTTCATCTAGACCTTCCTTCCTGATCTTCCAGTTTTTGTCCCCAATCTTAGACACTAGTTCAGCCGTGATCTTATCCCTGCAAGAGAAAAAAGGTAAAAAGCCCATTTTCCTTCGTTATGTGTCTTTGGATATTTGAGTGCTTTAACACCACATATTCCTGCTTAGAAAGCATTTATAAACACAGAGTTTTGAATTGCAATGGAAGTATGTCTTCAGGTTGCAGAATCCAAACCTACCCAATATCTGTTCTTGGCAAGAGATCCACAACGTCATTCCCAACATCCTCCTGTTCCTCTTCCTCACCATCATCCCCACCTCCCCCACTGTGCCTGGAAATGCCACGAGTCGGGGCTGGTGCGTCTGCCCTTGCATCTGCAAGCAACACAAAAATCAGAAAACAGCTATTTCAGAGCTTTTCATTTGACGTTAAAAAAAACAACACACTTGCACGATACGAATGCACTGTCTCAGGGCAATACACTTCTAAACCACTACGCTATTCAAGAAAACCAGAAACTTTGAAGTTTATCATGAAAAAGTGACTAGTGACATAGCTAGACATAATGAGTTTGCAGCTGCTTTGGTGAGCTGTCTTCAAAAAATCTGGTTCACTTACAAAACCACAGGTTAGACCACCATATTACTACAGATTCCAGCTACTGACATTTCCAAGTAGTTTTAACAATACTTGGTAGTAAGAGAGCTACACTTCATACCTTTTCAAATTCTGCATCTATCTGGGAGAGAAGGGCTGGCTTCTCATCCTCAAAAAACATTCGCAAAGGAGGTCCCACATAAAGATACATGACTCCCAGCAAGGTAATGGCAGATGTCCTCACAGCCTGCCAGAAAGAGGACAAAAACCACTGAGTCTTCAAATTAAGGATCAATAATAATTCAGGATTAAAATTCTAAATTTACTTACTGGATTAGTTGCAGCAAGAGCTGTCTTCACATTACTGATGAAAGCTTTGACATTCAGTCTGTGGGCAAAAGATATCCCCCATAAGTAAAATGCAACACAGGAAGCACCAACAAGAAACAAAACCATCACAATATGCTACAGAAAAAAAACATGCTGAGAACAGATTCATACAGCTAACTTACAAGTAGAAGATATTTGGACTTATGAAATAATATCACAGGTACAGTGTATATGGTAGCCATTTAAATAACTACTGAAATATCAGTTTGGGGAATAACCTACTATGCAAATCAATACAGTAAACATAAGATAATTTATATCAAAGACTGCTATTATTACAGCTAGAAAGTTTCTTGAACTACATCACCCACATGAGTGCTAAGACTGAATCCTGAGGGATGAGTCTAAAAAAAATTTTAAGCACCCGATACATGGCTACATAATAAAAGTGAGCTTTTTTTTTTTGTTAGTTTGTCTCAGGATCTGCTAGAAAAAGGCACAAATTTCAAATAATTTTACAAGAGAAAGAAAAGAAGGTTGAAATTACTGAATCTTCCATACCACCACTGAATTCAATAGAAGAGAAAACAGGCAATCACGGAAGCTTCCTTTGCGCAACCTCAAACACTGCTGTTCTAGTATCATATCTACACATAGATTCCCTGCTGGAAATACCTACTTTTGAGGGAATTTACTGAAGAAGAGAGTTTACTTTCCAGACTTAATCAATGTTACTATCCATTTAATAGCTGCGAAACGACTGGGACAGGCATAGTAACTGTCCAAGTAGTCAAATAAGTTAACATTTTAAGTCTTTCTTGCTTAGAAAATTTGTTCTCATGAGTAAACTGTATTACATATGGTTGATCACATTCAGTTAAGAGACTGGTGACTAATATTTAAGGAATGTATCCTGGTTCTGATAGAGAATCCATTTCTTACCCTTACAGCGCCAGCTGCAATAATGGCTATTTTGTTGACTAAAACTTCATCCTGTTATCAGCCTCAAAATCTCTCCCAAAGACAGCAATAAGCATGCTGGTATGTCCTCTTCTGTAGGCTGTCAGGTTTTTGTTTTTTTAAACTATAAAATACAGTGATCCACCTGGGTGCAGGTGTATCCAAGCACAACAGGAGTAACAGAGATGCAATACCACAGCTCCTTGCCCAACCCGCTCCTATAGCATATAAACTTTAAGTAGAATGCTCTTCAGAGAAGGCTGAGTGAATAAAGCATCTAGTAGTAGTAATAGTATCCTATACTATCAGTAACGTCAGATACTTTCATTTAGACATTTAGAGCTAGAAGAGCAACTGACAGAGCTAGCATCAGAGTTTAAGGAACAAAAGCTCAGATGCACTTGCAGCCACCCTCTTCAGACCAATTTGACAAAGAACAACAGATTCTTAGTCCTAGATTAGAAACATTTTCATTCAAGTTTCTCTTAGCAATTTACTTAAAAGACTACCCAGAAAAGCCAACTCTTTAATTGCATTTGAAAGCCAGTTCAAAGTTTCTGACTGGTTTTTAGGATTCTTTTGAGAGAAAGCCATAGCCACAACCTGGAACAGAAGACAGTTAAGTGTAAATTTTCACTGGCAAACCAGGTGACAAAGCACTGTAATAAAGGAGTGAAGACATCTGCAACAAACACAGGCATTGCAAGTAAACAGAAACAGCTGGGGTAACGTACAAGGAAAAATTTGTTGCGTCATTGTAGCAGAATACAATTGCAACTGAAGTGAACCAGAAGCTCCCTGAAATACTTAAAGGCAGCCAGAAATACCTTATTATGGATGTGTACCCGTTTTGGCAATATTTCAAAGTACTGATTTACTACTCGTTATTTCCTCTTTTGGAGGAACTTGTATTTAGCTTCTGCCTTAGGAGGTATCTTCAGAGCAAACAAATCCTGATCTAGTTGAGGATGTCCCTGCTTATTGCAGGGGGGATGACCTTTAAAAGGTCCCTTCCAACCCATAACTATTCTATGGTTCTATGAAATCACTTTCAGGGAACAGAGAAAAACTAGAGATTTAGGATTTACTCCTCACACTGAAAGAACACTCTACATAATATTTCTCATTTATCACTGGAAGAATACCTCTGCCACTCACTCACCTGCTCAGCAGTCCATGGCAACTGACATGCCTCTGCTATTGCTGTCATGGCTTCTTTTGCACTTACTCCCACATTTCACATCACCAACCTTGTCTACAAGACCATCTAGTACAACTTGCGCTGAAGTTTTGGAGAAGTTTCCTTTCTGTGCAATCAATGCAACTATATGCAGTTTCATCTGCATCACCTAGAACGTCCGTAACAGCAAGGAAGTTACTCACGTCTTCATGTATTTTAGACCAAGTTTTTTATTCTATATATTTTTATATATAAAAAAAATAAATACATGTATTTGTGGGTAAGCATAAATGTCTACATAAAATATGTATTTGTGTGTATACACACACACAAATATATATACATTTGTATATATAAAAATGTGTGTTCACACAAACACAACATTTGTGTACACAAATGCATATTTTATATGCACACACCTGTATATATATATATATAAAATTTGTGTGATTTACACAAGTTGTGTGTATACACACGAATACATATTTTTATATCTATAGGTATATATACACAATCAATAATACCAGGCAGCCATTATCTACTTTTAGAACTTATATGTACACACATACGTGTATCCACACACATGTACACACATACACATACATCTAGATATCTTCAAACATTGTCTCTAAGTCTCAACCATCAGCAGAAATAAAATCTAATTTCAGAGTTTATATTCTCATTGACTACAGACACAACTGCGGTCATGGTGCTACAGCTTTTCAGTTGGAAACACAGCTTACATTAAGTAACAAAAATGGACTGTTAGTTACTGAAAGATAATGTATTACCTGAAAATTTGTTTCCTTCCAACCAGGTTTCTTGGCCAGCATTCTTACTAGAGCTTGGCAAGGCATTTCACTTCTCTCCATAAGCTCAACAGCCTAAAGGATAAACATGAAGTTAGCCAGTGGGTCACAAGTAATACAAAACCCAAACACAAACAGAAGTTACCTCAACTGTCCTGTAAATATTTTCTTAATACTGAACTAAGTTTGCAGAAATTCTCAGCATAAGAATTTACCTGAAGAGCCTTACTATGAGACCCACATTTACAAGGAGTTCATTTTACAGGTGCTGAGCCAACACTTAAGCTACAGCATTCACATTGCTACACTCTATGTTCTTTAACAAGCGTGTTAAATTCCCAGGGCTCTAAGGACTTCACAAGAAAAACCCCACCCAAGCTTTTTTTTTTTTTTAAGACAAAGTATACTGTTCACCTTTTGCACTGGAATGCTGACTACACAGCAGAGATTAAGCCTGAATGTCATCTAAATGACTGGTTTTAGTTGTTGTTAGGCTTATCATAGAATCATAGAATAGTTTGGGTTTGGAAGGGACCTTTTAAAGATCATCTAGTCCAACCCCCCCATTCCACTGAAACGGTAACATCTTTACACTTGAGTAAAGCTGGCTTCTGCAGCAGCATTTCAGTGCAGCCAGTCACCGTTTCATAATTTAAATTAGTCACCTTTTCCACTAAAATATTAAAACTCAGTCACAACTGTAATGGTGTAGCGGTATGAACTTTTTGTACATCTACAGTTGATGCCTTTTTAAATGTGAACTCTCAAAGGTCTTATGACAGATACCATGGGAAGAAAGCCAAGCTTCACATTTGAGTGACATATGATGCTTTTTTGTTTGTGGACTACATGAAGCACTCACCACCAGCTGTGAAGACTGCTGGTATTCTGTAAGGCTTCAAACATCAACTATTTGTCAATTGAAATTTTAGTATTCTAATCAGTTGCTACCTAACGTGCAATCAGCAGGGACTTACTTGGAACTGGTTTTGCTCATCATTGCAAAACTTTTTGTTTAACCTAGTTATCTTTGAGACTAAGCTTTAGAATTACTGTGTTTTAAAAATACCTCTATGCATCCTCAATCCACAAATATTTTTGACAAAAGCATAACTACCTACATTAAACTAAAGACTTACTCCACTATTATTATGGAGTAAGAGCCAATTTAAACCATATAAGCCACTTATCTTTTGCAAGTATTGTTTAAATCCATCTGAAGTGCTGACATATCACTACTACTGGCATGTCTTTTAAAAGAGTTACCAGGCCTAAAAAGCTGAAGAAATTATTGTTTTCTTTCCCTTTCCCTACCTGCCTCTCTTCTTATCAACTGCTACAAACTTACCTTCTGAAATTCTTCCATGCAGGCAAGCCTCTCTTTCCAATTACCACTGTCCAACTGCTGGATGCAAGAAGCTGGAAGGACAGCAGCAGCTTTCTCTTCACATACTTCTATCTGCAGACAGATCAGAACAAGGTTAACATCCCACTGTATCCCTTGAGGTGGGGGGCAGCAGCCTTAAGGACAGATATATACTGGATGATCCTTGCAACTGTGGTGCATTTACAAAATATGAAAAGTTTCCTGTTGTAGGTTGAAAGATTGTGTATGGATTACAGTTTACAGGCTTTGTGAATTTTGAAAGCTGCTAAATTGTACTGCAACAGAAAAGTAATCCCTGAAAGTATGATAAAATTGTGCAGACAGTCAAAAATAATCTTGAGTAGCCACTACCTACTACAGAATCAAGCAGAGGTAACCTAAAATTTGCAAGATAATTTTGTATAAAGTTTGAATAAACGTTTACAGTAATGAATCAGTGGTTGATAAGGGTGGATGGGAGAAGACGTATCTTCTGCATCCATTTTAGCAAAATGAAGAATTAAAGTTATTTACTATATGAAAAATGATAAAAACTTCCCTTGTTTCACTGATGTCTGCATCACCTTCAGGAAGCATATACTCACTTTCCACTGTATAACTAGCAATATAAACTGGATACATAATGGAAAGTATTCATTCTAAGTGACACTCTAAAGATAACTGACAGTCCAAAAAAACTTGCAGATACATCTAGCAAAGCTTTAATACCTTTTTGTTACTGTTTGACCCATGGATAGGTTAGTTTACCTGGTTCCCTACCAAGTAGATAGATAGATGCTCAGTTAACATGCAGAATTCAATCATTTTCTTGAAGCGTAACTTAATATGACAGCACGGAATAACTTGCATTAGTTCATTCAATTATTACTGTATTCTACTTCAGAGTTCAATGTAAACTCCAGAATACTATATTCTCAGGCTTTTAATGCCAGACACCTTCAGCAAATCATGCATCCTAAGTTACATATGAAGTAGTCACATCGTTACTTTTTTCCATCTGTTCTTAGTTCAGGGACAACACAATATACCCTATTATATTACCATGATTATTGTTTACTGTCTTATATGGCCTGGTACCAACAACAGCCTGAAGAACAAGCGTGTATTTACCAGAATACATCAAACATCCATTTTACCAGTTATGAATTCTATTTATTTAAATTATTGCTTTCCCTTGTCCTAACAAAAAAAACCCCCAAATTCAGCGAGAAATTCCGTAGTAGCCAAAGAACTGATTAACCAAAGCTACTTCTATAGAGGACTTCATATTTCAGAGAATAGCAGAATACTCACTGAGAGCTCCGACTCAAATATTTCTTTGGTCTCAGGACCCTTCTTGCCTTTAGCCCCAGCACCTCCCATACCTGCAGCTGCAGCTGGTTGCCTTTCTTGGGTGGGCCCCCAGCCTAGAAAGGAAATGGACAAGTTAGCCAAGATCAAACAGGTCTCTAGTTCATCAGATACCAAAAGAACTGCTGTTTTTCCACACTTCTACATTCTAGTGTCAAAAAATACATATCTCTTAGTACCATAACAGCTGCAGGCAAAGAAACAGTTTTCTGCTAGAGCTTATTTAATTCATATGTTGCTTTCAGACTACCAGGTTTTATAAGACATGTACAGTAACAGGGACACATAAGACAATGAAGATGAAAAGGGAAAGAATGTCTGTATTTGCGAAGGTTCAGGAAATAATGAATTCATCCATGTATTTTCCTATGGATACTGATTAGATATTAATTTGCAACTGTGTCTCTTTTCCAGGCTACGAGAGTATCAATAGATTTTAAAAAAATATGATCCATTCTACTATTCACTTACCAGGTTTCCCACCTGGAGAAATAAGTAGGGTATTACAAAGACCATCTATAGTGCTACTTAAGTCAATTTTTAAAATCCAAATAATCATTTCCAAGTAATACAAGCTAATGATTGTTCAGATTATTTATGGTAACAAACTAAAAACATCACTGAAGAGAATACTCAACACTTAAGTACTAACCTTACTAGTTATAAGAAGAGACATTGACTTCAGCCAAATATTACTGTATCACCACAGAGCACATTAAACGTTACAACATCTGAGGCTCCTCTGAACGCCTCCAGTGGTCTATCATTATTTCAATATCAAAATCTGGTATTAAGATGTAAGTGACAAGACAGTTTGTATCACTAAACACTGAGATTTCATCAAATACATTCTCGGAAAAGTCCCAGATTCTTTTTGTTGTTGGGCTTCACCTACTCCTACAGAAGAACAGTGATTCCTCAGTGGAAGGAGATGTTCAACAGGCCACATTTGATCTTCAATAAGTAACTATTTGATGCAATTGCAGACAACTGTGATTGTCAGACAATCTCTTGGCAATCTCTCTTACCTCACAGCAGGTGCTTGTTTCGGTGGTCCTGGTTTGGCTGCTGCATCTTTTGTTTCTTTATCTCCACCAGTCCCTGAAAGAGCGGGGGTCTTTCCAGTGGCAGGCTTGCCTTCTTTTTTCTCAGCAGCTCCTCCTGTCTTTTTACCATAAACGAGGTTTCTACCTTCTCAGCACACTCTTTAATCTGACAAGCAGTTGGGGGGGCAGAAGAGAGGGAAAAAAGGGAAAAAAAGCTGTTTAGCTACCACAATTGGATGTACAGTGTCCCTTCAACAGCAGTGGCTCAAAGTTGACTACTCTGGAAAAAACATGAAGAGTTTAAGTTGTTGCTTCACAAAATTCTGTTATCCTGTGTTCCTTACAGTAGTATGTTAACCAGTCAACGGTATCAGCCATCACTGTATTGCCAGAATAATTTTCCTAGTTCAATATGAAGTGCATTCTATACACATAGAAAGCATTGACACCCCCCCCTGGTATTTATAGATGCTCTAAGACTAATTCTTAGCACCTTAATTATAAATCATCATTCAGTCAACCAACTGGTCAGATTATGCAAAAGCATGAAAACTTGTGCTGAAAAGAAAGTCTTTCATACCAAATCCTGTCTAATAATATAGAATTACACCACGTGGTTGTGACCTAAAGCCCTAAACTTTGTTTCAGACAGAGAAAGTGTTCAAAACCAAAGAAACAAAACCCTACATACAACCACCACCAACAAAAAAACCCAAACCCCACAACCCACCTCATAGATAATACAGCCTTGAAGCCAAATAGATACTTACATAAGAATGAAAAGGTGCAATGTTAACATACTAATGCATTTTAGGTAGTGGAAGTCAAAGAAAAGATGCTCGATAATCTAGCAAGAAATAAAGAGACTTTCAGATTCCCTGCAACATCAGTAGCTTTTAAGTAAAAATACATTTCAAAATCTGTGCTGAAAGTCATTAGCTAAAGCATCCTCTTTAGTTTTCTCTAGCCTAACATGCATCTTAAATGGATAAATGGAGGTGTTTGGTTTTTTTCGGGTCCCTCCCCCCGCCCCCCATTTATAATAACAAACTCACCCGATCAAGTTTTAGTTTGTCTACATCTGCTAGAAAAGGATTCACAGCTTTCTCTCCAGCCCTTTCAAGGCAGTGCCTAATGCTTCAAATCCAGCATCTCTTACTTCAGGAGCGGAATCATTGATATGCTGCAGAGAAAAACAACTTGTATCATATGATTTGCAGCTCATATCTAAACGATCTTCTGTATAAATCCCTCTCATTTTTGAAAATCTACATCTACTACAGAATAATCCTTAATATTCTACTGCAGAAAGAAAGAGATTATTTTTCACTTCTGTTTTCCTATGCACTGATCAAGTCTGCTGTTTCTCAGATATAGCCCGTTTCCCATCTTTGGATCTTTTACACAACAAAAAGAGAGTAAATTTTCATGCTTTAATAGATACTGCAACATGGTGAAAGTTCACAAGGAGTTGAAGTTCTGCAACCTTGTTTAAATCTCTATTTTTTAAGTCGGGGATGTTGCCCACAATCAGGAAAGAGCTATTCTGCAGTGAGAAAAAAGGATACATCGTTATCGTTACAATGATAAATGCTCTAGTGTAACTGCAGTGTATGAATCAATGATGGTTCTTTATTCATGGTAAATGATATGTAGCATTCCAATAAAAGCTTGCTAGAGATGTCTGCCAGAAGCAAGTGGCACAGTGCTCAGAAGTTAATAGCTGCAAATCACTGTCTTAATCTATTATCAACTTGTGAGTCTTCAGTTTTAGAGAAGCTAGAATAAAGAGACTAAACTGTTCCCATCAGTGAGAGTCACCTTCAAGTTTGACATCAGTCCAAAACTGACTCTGATGGCTGCATAGGACACAAGAACTCTTTAGTCCTTGCACTACCAGAAGGGTCTTTCTCCCAAAACAATCCAATGCTTCACAACAACAGTGCTTGAGTCAATGCCAGACAACTACCAGCTCCTCCTGCTTTACCTTGAGAAGTGCAGCACAGAAAGGTTTTAACAGGCTTTTTGGCAGAGTAGAAGGTGTGCAGTGACGGAAGCTTCTTGCAATGAAAAGGGATGTTTGTTGCTTAATTGTTGGGTTTTTGTTGTCCATCACTGCCAACACATCTTCACTTATGTTCTGCAATGTGGTCTACAGTGTTGGATACAGAAGTCATTAGTTTAAGTAAGAGAAAAGCAAATCAAAATTAGAGACCAATTCTCAGACAATGGGAAAAACTGTCACTCTTACTTACTGTAAGAAAGATTGCATCAATGGCCTCCTGCAGTGCCTGCACTACCTGAGGCTTCTTCTCTTTAAATTTCTCCAAGATTGTTGGAACAACCTATGGAGAAGGGAAAAAGAAATAAACAAAAAAGTCAATCCACTCTTCACTAATATAACTGGAAAGCCTGATAGTCTGCTCCCTGTTTTTTTGCAGAGAAGCAAATAATGCAAACATCACTGCTGCCCCTCTTGGGGTACGCAACAGCAGTGTGAACTAGTTTATTCTAGCTGATCTCCAATATTAAATTCATTCCAGTCAATCCATTAACAATATAGATTTTTGTGCAATTTCATAGCAAAGCTAAACAAAAGGCAGATATACAAGCTCACATAATTACAGATGAATACTCTGGCTCTACCAGTCTGGAATACAGAGCAATAGAATGGAAATAAAACAATTTCACAGCACAGAGTGCTGTGCTCTTGTACTATAAGAATCCAAGAAGGTATATAACCCATCCTTTCTTTCCCAGTTTCCTGACAGCACTCAGCATGGCCCATTAAGAAGCCCTCATTGACCCACAGCTGACAAGACCATGGTTCTAAAGCAACCCGAATCCTTCCTGGAGCAGTATTTTTCAGATCTATTGCCTTGAAAAAGCACACCTGACACTAAACTATGCCATACAGGAATTTCACAGCAACATATACCCAATCTAGCTGCTCAGTCAGTCACTGCTGAAAAATAAAATAAATAAATAAATAAAGGAGGGCAGGGGAAATCAGCAGACATTCTCATGTGCCAGTAATAACAGCAGCTCCATTTAAGTACGGTCTCTGTAACAGTAAGAACTTCTGTCAGTGAGCCAGAAACATGCAGAGCTTTTAACTGTGGAAAGCAAGCTATTTTCAAGATTTTTATAAACATAACGCAGTTCATAGTTTGGAAGCGGTCTGATGCCTTACAGAAGTTACAAGCTCTTGCACGATACAAAACAGATTTTCCACAGATAATGCTATCTACTCAGAAGCTGACTACGAGATCTCAACCCCTTGCGACACACAGTGACCTAGGCTCAGCTGGTATCCTTTGCTGGGCTGCAACTTGCAAATTCCCTGTTCACAGAGACTTTAGCACTAAAAAAAACTTCAATTAATACAGAATGGCACCACAAAGACCCTCATACGTGCTACTGCAGGTGCTAGACATCCCTAAACCCTACAGAGAAAAAGTCATAGGAAGGAGATATTTAAATCATTAAGTCTCTGTTTTAGAAAATGCTGACCGCTAGAATGAATATTTAACATTGAAGTTACAAGCTGTATCCTATGTGGGAGAGAGAGGGAAAGAAGAAAAGTCAGTCCAGGACTCCAAAGGCAGTCAGAGGTGAAGTTGGGCGGCATGCAGTCAATTACAGTGAGTAGTATGGTTCTATGTTTGATTTCATCACTCTTGTTTAACAAAGCCTGCAGACTGTAACATTACAGTCCTATATTTAACTAACAGAGTTTTAAAACAATCCCACAATTCTAGCAACAGTTCTGTTTTGTTACACTTTGAATGCCTGCTCTCAGGAGAAGTCTACATCTTCCTCACTAGTAAATAAATCCAGCAAACAAATCAAGTGAACTGGTAAAACGAGTGCTGAGATTATGCAATTCATAGCTGCCATTACAGTGCTGAAAAAGTCACCTTCTCAACACCATTTGCTTGGCAACCATGGAGCTATACCCTTATTTCAGAAGCTTGGCTTTTTCAATACTAACTCTGTAGCTATGAGGGTTAACCTTTAAAACACAAATCAAGTGTAAACAGATTTAAGAATGCTTCTTACAACTACAGGCAGCTTTCAGAATGAAAGAGACTTTGCCCAAACTGTTGTTCAGAGTTCAGGAGACTTGAATGTTTCTGAAGCAGTGAGATTCAGTAACTTCCCAATTCATCACAAAATATAACACTACTGGCAGCCAGATACCTCCGTTCTCTCTGTCTCTAAGCTCTACCCGCATCCCTCTTGCTTATCACAAGAAAAATTTGATTGAGCATCTTAAAGAACACAGCAACAGAGACTTGAGAAACAAGTGAGATAACTGCGACTAATTAAAAGCTCCCTTTCTTTCCAGAGACTGGTTAAGCTTCCCCATATTCCCTGATACTAGCTGTTGGTAAGAGAAGGGTAGCAAAGGAGAACAGGGAAAAGCATTAAACTAGATCACCAGAACATTTTGGTACCAAAAATCCCAGTAGCTTGGCTATTTAAAGCAGACCAAGAAAACCCACAAAACCCAGACAACAAACAAACAAAAAATCCACCATCAACCCTCCCCCCCAACATTCAAAAAAATCCAACCAACCTAAAACATACATCACGCAGCTGCTAAATAGAATTCAGGTTCAGAAGCTTTTTTCCACTGTGGCCTACAAACACATTTCTGTGGGTGTATCTCCAAGATGAGGTAATGTAAATAAAGTTCATTTCATGGCAAAGTAATTCAGAGTTGTCTTAGTACAGAAGATTTATCACAATAGTAAGCTTCACGTTGCTGAATGTGAATAAACAAGATCCTTTTAACCTTAAGCTGCAAGAGGTCTTGGCAGATATTTCATTGCTTGCTCCATTAAGGGGTAGGTAAGCATTTGTAATTGTACAAAGAATACCTTTGATAAATACCAAGGTTTGACAGGGAAAAAACCCCAAAGACAAGGTATTTCCTGGTGTCCAGCATCAATAAAAACAGAAAAAAGTACATACTCTTACTTACATGCCCTGCATACTGTCCAAATTTCTTTCGGAGGCCAGCAGCTAGTCCAGCAAGGCATTTGGCAGCCAAAGCAACTAACATAACATTTGTATCCTTTCCAACAACCTGAAGAGAAAAAACAAAAAAACAATGTCAAAGACTGAAAATCCAAATTTCAGAGACCTAGAAGAGTTTCTTAGAATGGTCAGTGGACCACAGACTGTGTTATTTCCACCACTGTTCCAGCTAATAATTTTCTACTCATGAGTTTTATCTCAACTGTAACCTTTAAAGTATAATACAAAAAATTACAGAAAATATTAAACCATATGTGCACTCGAGGTTTTATTTATTACCTTTTTGAGAACTTTCACCAAGTCTGCATAGTCTCCCGATTCCAATTTGGGATTTTTCACCAGCAGTTCAACAGCTTCTAGAGCTTCTTTCCTTTCTTGCCACTTTTTTGCTTCCTGCAGAGCAAATAGTTTACATTCATTTATAAATGCAAACAGTTCTAGAGACGCATACTTGCCACAAACGACAGATTTTAAAACTTAATTCTATTCTGAGAAAGCCAAAGTCCCTACAGTTCAAAATCAATAATTGCAATGAAATATGAAATACAGTCCTTTTCTGGGACATATCTGAGCTTCTTAAAATTACAGCTTTCTTGCTGGTAAATCAAGTTTTGAGACTTATTTATGATAGTCTATATTTTACTTACACTAGTCTGTTATTATCCATGTAGCAGTAAAGCATACATTGCAGAATGCCAGTAAGTCTTAAGACTCATTATCTCCACATGTCATAGAATTAACCAGTAGTATTTAAGTTTATGCTTACTATTTTCTCATAGAAGTCTTTGGGAAGCTTGGAAAGAATTTCTACAGCTTCAAGCAGCTCATATGCATCTACTTGTGGTACTGCCTCTTCCTCATCATCACCTCCTGCAACCAGAAGATGGAAAAATATAAGCAGAGTGACAAATGAAATTTTGACTACAGCACCACCTAAGGCTCATTGTTAAAAAAAAAAAAATTACTATCAGCAGTCGTGATTTTGCTATTCCAAAAGACAGATACTCTTTCATACAAAGCTGCTGCCCCAGCCATGTTTTCCTGCTGTGTACTGCACCCCACATGTTTTGCACCAGTATGAGTAAAAGCACCTTTACAATTGAATGCATTCCTTCACAAATACTATACCAGTGATGTAGTTTCCAATGGAATTCAGAGATTAAATAGTTTACCTCCATCTGCATCTCCTCCAACTGCCTGCTGCTGCTCAAATTTTGCTTTCAGCTCCTGTTGTGAACGCAGGAACCTGGTCTGCTTAGGAGCAGCTGATGACACTTTGACCCACTCTTCTTCCAGTTCTTTTAGCTGCCAGAAGTGGAAAAGAATATTTTTATCAGAGACATTTCATACATACCCCCAAGACAAGCAACGGTCATGTAAAGCAATGGAGTTTTCCCGTTTCAAAGCCACGATAGCACTACCTTTCAAGTTCTTTTTTCTGCCACCAAAGAAGTGACTTCCCCTTCACATTCACTGTTCAGAAGCTTTTGACCACATATATCCACAGAACAGAATACCATCAACAAAAATATCAATGCAAAGCATTTACATAAGAACAAGCTGTAAAACAGTCAGAATGATGTGCCCCCTTTAGTAGAAGCTTTAAAATAAAAATGGCTGAGCATAAAAGGAAGATCTTTTTGTTACAGCCATGCTATTATTACACACTAAAACTAAGACCAAACATACATGTTGAGCTACGTTTGATGAGACAGTTTGGCTTTTTCTAAACCATGCCTTTTTCCAGCAAGTTACTGCTTTCTACCTGAACACAATTAACTCAAGTGGGTAGGAGGGAAGGATGCATGAATAATTTATAAAGTTTTAAAATAACGGAATGTTCCATCTCCAATAGCAGTTATCTATCATAATGTAGTGCCGCTTCCTGAAGTGGAACAGTCACATCCTGAGCACCACCAGAACAAGTCTGAAGGGCTGCATAGAAGAAAAAACTTCAGGAAAAAAAGAAAACCGAGAAGGAAAATGGTCAACTTGAAGATTTTCAGTGGAGGGGTCTTTTATGAGGTTAACCATTTGCCCATGGGTTAGGTCTCCAAGAAATACCATTCTAGTTCTCAAATCCCGTCTTCAGTTTCAATGCTGCTTCTCCCCCACAACTTCACACATATTCAGAGCAACAAAACATTTTCACAATTTCTTTACAAATAACAAAGAGGGATTAACGTTTTAGGTAAAGTTACAGGAAGCTAAAAAATAATGTTGCTGTTACTGAAAAATTCCAGCTTTGACTTCAAGAATGCCCAACACCACAGGATCAGGGAGGATGAGCATGGAAGTGCTTTCTCAAATGTTTGGATACAGAACTACTTTGCTTACCTGAACAGAATTTATGTTCTGCAACGGAGGTCTCAGAGCATCCCTTATCCAACGGTAGATCTCCACAGCAAGGAGTTTGGCTTCATCTCGAACAGCCTTTTCCCGAGACTCAAAAGTTTTGGCAATACTTTAATGATTGGCTTCAGTGAGATTATTTTTGAACCAAATTCACTGAAAGTTAAAAACATGGAATAGTATCAGTGTCCAGGTAGGAACCAGAGAGTGATTCACAAAAAATTGAATTTTTTTAAACAATCTATCCAATGCTTCTAGTGCACATTTAGAGATTGTGTCATTTACTCAAATCATTATTATAGCTATTATTTTGTGAAGCTACTAAGCTAATGTAAAATTTAAAGAATATTTGCCCTATCATAATTACCCTCCACGCCCATCTTGGAATTACAAAATCAGGCCTCTGAAATTACTTCAAAGCACTTAATCCAATCTGCTGCTTAAATCTGTTCTCTTGCCGGGAGGGGGAAAAGAAAAAAAAAAGGTGTCCTTAGACCAAAATTTGTATGACCTACTTTTTTTTTTTTTAAAAACCAGACTAGAATCTCCTTTGTCTATCCTTGGAGGCAAACTGCAGCAAAAGCATTAGTCACTTTCCCACTTGTTGGATCAGATAATTATAGTGAGCCTAGGTCATCTTCACAGAAAATACACGTGTTGAAATACGTGCTGCTGAAAGAACACATAAAACAAGTTTCCCCAGCCAATCACCCTTCCCTGTCAGCAGATTCTACATCTTGTTGAACTTAATACACTAAACTTGCTTTTTCAATCACTGCTGAATGAGAACACAAGAACTTTCTTTTCACACTCATAGTAAAGTTAACTGCTACAGTTCTTAAAGCATCATATCTAGATCACCTCAGAAGCCATACATTTTTTTGATTCAAAAGCATTTCTTTTGCTTGAGAATTCTGAATTAGCCTTTCCAATCGCATTTTTCTTCTACTTCCCTCTAATCAAGGACCACATGAAAAAGCTAGTAAAAATGGCTGCTCAGGAACTAAAACTTACATGTCTCACTTCCTAAAAACTCTAGTGCTAAACATACTATTGCCAAGCCCACTTTGAGAAATACTAAGTATTAAAACCTGCAAAAGAGGCTCCAGTCTTAGAAACAACGCAACTTAAATGCAGAATATGAACAAATGAGTTGCCCGAGATTTTTATTTTTCTACCATGACTCAAAAAAAAAAGAGCACATTAGGAAAAGTGCCTATGCAAATTCTTTTATCCTTATCTAATTCATATAGCATTATCTAATTTATACAACAACGCAAGAAAGAACAGAAACCTTAGCACAAGATAAAACACACTAGAAGCTAAACTAGTTATGCACTCAAGCTGCCCACCTAGGTATAACATAGACAAATTTTGTTATCAATGCAGAAAGCCTGTCAAAGCACAAGACAAATTTAGGTAGCAACACAGCTCAGAAGCAGGTGGCAAAGGTTAAATCAATAGGGCTCCATGAAAAAATTTGATTTTGCCATCTCAAAGATAATAAAATACTGCATATAAAAAAAAGGCAGATGTGGCACATTTTATAGACATGGTTAATTGAAAGATATTGAGGAAGGTTATGCAGGTTTCTAATTACACTGTATTGTTAAAAGGACGTCTGATTAGATAAGGGAATTTAAAATAGCTAAGATATATTCTTAGATGTGGGACAGTAGTTTCACTTGGTAGAAGCACAGGTAATGTGCTAAGCCCAATGCTTTATTTTGACTTCTATTACAGAAGCCTGAAACAATTAGTTTAACAAGGACCATCTACACAAATGCTTCACTAAGTTCTCTAAAAAATACCTAGCATAAGACACTATCTATATATACAGTTGTCACATGAACTACTTTTCTCAGAAAAAAGCATTCTGTCCATTAATACCAAAATTATGTTTCCTTAAAAAAAAAATATCTAATGGACAGTGAATTATCTATACACCAAGTGTAAGAATTTGGTAAAACCCCAGTATTTTTTCACTCAACTCACAAAGGCAGCAAACACACTTGAAGTGGACAAAAAAAAGATGTTCCAAATCTAATCTTGAAACCAACTACCCATCTTAATTAAACTGGATTTGATTTTTAGGGAGCATTATCAGCTTTTCTTTTTAATAAAGAAATTATTATATGGACAATGGAAACTTACTGTTCAACGAGCTTTTTTCTTTTTGCTTTTCTTCCAAAAAACACACACAGAGTGTACCCAATTAAAGACGCTCACATCAGTGAGGAAAACAGTGGTTTGTTTTTTTTTTAAAAAAGTTTTTTTTTTTTAAAAAGACTACATTTTAGTTTTCCCATCAGTGCGTTTATTTCAGCTATTCAGAAGAGAAGCTCCACAGTTTGGAACAAGACACACTATTCTGCCTTTCTTTCAGAGGTCCATTGTGAAAATGGAAGTTTGGTAAACAGTTGCCATGAACGAAAGAGTGATCCAGATGAGGCTCGTACAACAAAGACATCCCTCACATCTAACAAATCCCATGATCTGACAAGAACAGTTGAGAGCAAAATACCAGTTCAGTAGATACATCCTATTCGACAATAACAAGGACTTGCTAAAAAGACTTAAGCAACAAATTAGACTCTACACGCTGCTGGGAACCAACTAAAAACCCAAACCACAAACTAAAACCTAAAAGCTTCCCTTAGTGCTTTCCTCAGTGTCTCTATACATTGCTACTATGATTTTCGGGGTTTTGTTGTCCAGACCCTTTAGTAATTCTTCTTGTACTGCCTCCCCTTTCTCAATTTCTATATACATTAGACATATATCTAGGACCCAGCTCTTTTGCTCTGGCTTTGGCTGATTGAACACTTTATTTACAACTCCAGACGCTACTTCTCCTGTTGTCCTGAAAGAAGAGAGAGTGTTACTTTTGGAACATTAAGTGAATTAGGTGTTCTACACCGTTATCCACAGACAAAAGCACACACAACACCCAAAACATGGATTAAAACTCAGCAGTCCTCATGTAACAAGGACTAAATTCTAAGTTAACTTTGAAGGTAACAACCTTTTTTAAGAGGTGACTTCAACCTCTAGTTCAATCAAATGAAACTACTGCAGACTAAGTGCTAGTTAACTTGTTCCCAATACTGGGCTACACCAGACAGTGAATAGTAGATATCTTCTCAAAGTGTATTCTTAATATACATTAGTTAAGGTCCACAAATAAATGCCATTTCCTGGAATTCCATACATTACAGTTAACTAACGTACACCACTGGTGCATAACCCCAGCACACAACTTCTTATCTATTTCAAAGCTTCCAATCAACTACATAATTTACACTCCTTTTAAATCAAGTGGTTTGGAAGGTTGTTAGGTTTTTAAACAAAGCCTTGGGTTTCTTTTTTTTTTTTTTTAAAAAAAGACTTTTATTCATTTCATCAGGTCACAAAGTCAGTGGACCAAAGCACTGATCTGGCCCATAGGTGTTTTCATTTCACCCTCAGGAGGTACAGGCTATTTCATGGGCTAGACAACAGCGAAATACTAACAAACCATCCTGTGAAGAAATTGGCAGGTATGAAGATTCATAATGGATAAGTTGGATGCAACACTGCATAAACATAACTACATTTTATTTCATGAATGAGTTACACTAATATATCTCCCTGGAAAAAAAAAAAAGACTCCCTGTATGTACAGGCTGTTTCAGTCAAACAAGACCACGGATTCCAGTTCACAGCACCTATACTACCAAATTACTGATTCACTTTCTTTACCATTTCAGAAATCTTTACTACTGCCTTTAATAGTTTCTTTGAAGATTGTAACATCCGACAGTTAACATTTACATGGAGGCCATCTACAAGGAAAGCCTACCATGCAGCAAATTCTCTAGATCAGAAAGCAAGTTCTGCTCTCAACAGTAAAGATCAGAATTGTTAGTGGCCACTGTACAATTTATCTGCAGCCTTTCTCAGAGAGGCACATTAAACCATCGTAGCAGCCTACTAATAGCAAGAAAAGGATACTTACTTCCCAGCTACATGAGCATTTTCAACATAAGCAAGTGCTGCTTCCAGTCCTTTCAACTGAGCCACTGCATTGGAGTCTGTCACAAATTTTTTTATCAATCCAAGATACTTGGACCATTCGGGACTCTTCTCATCATCTATCTTCTGGAAGAGCTTAAGGGCTTCTTCATAACCATTTAATCTGGCTTTCCACAGCTGGAAGCCAGAATGAGACATTTAAAGATTGTACTAGCACAGCATTAACTCACCCATTTCACAAAAATTCTTCAATCATAGTTTAAAGTGTGCTCATTAAGTTGGCATCTGCAAGATTTCTCTTCAATGTCCTATATGAATAACATGCAACAGGACAAAATACTCGTTCTTCTCCTGCCAAGAATGATCTGGATAGAGAGATGCCAGTCTTCTCCACTGCTCTTCATAAGCACTAACAATCACTGAGAGTAGGTGGGAGCCCAACAATAGTTTCAGCTACAGATGAGTAATTTTCTCCACATGAATGAGTGCACTGATCTTTCACGCACAAGCTTACGCCATACAGATTATCATGCTACTAAATTCTGCTTAATAAATGTTATTCAGCCTCTGTGTTGGATAGACTGATGCAGTTTCAGACCTGTTACATGCACGCTGTGTGCAGCTGTTGAGATTACCTAACTATGGTGTACTTAGACATAGGAGTACCACAGAATCACCACAGCAGAGATATACAGCAAGCCAAACCCAAAGACAAGATTTCCTACCTTGTGTTCACATTTCTGGTCAACGGGCAGTTTCATCCACTCACTGTCGTCCCCCATAGTAATTCAGGTTCTCTCTATAATTACAGTATTCCTGTGGAGATAGAGACAATTAGAACATCGAAAAATACACGTGAGGTGCTACCCGCAACATACTACTAAAAAAAAAACAAAACAAAGACAGTTCTGTAGCAAATCTATTGCTACTGTACAAACCCACTCTCCCAAGCTTCTAATTATATTTAGATATGCACTACTAAGACTAGACCGCTATTCTGTTAGCCCTAGAAGGCTACCAGAAGACATTAAAGATTAGAGAGCACTGCAATTTGTAGTATCTCAGACACTAGAAGTCTCAATCTGTGAAAGTTTCATTAAGCTGAGAAGGCATGCAGAATATAACCTCATCTAAGCTTGAGGAAGAATGTACTATGATTAAGGCACTAAACTGAAATGAGTACCAATCAAACACTAGAAACTGACTCTTACTGACACGTGCTTTCAGCAACAGGTGCCATGAATCAGTGTCGAAAAATAATCCGGTGCTAGTGTAAGGACAGCCATTTAACAACTTTACAAACAGCACAATTGAAACGAACAGTACTGCAAGAGGAACAAACCCCATTTTTGCAAGCTGGCCACTTTATGCCCTAATTCTAATGTAGCCAGCATCAGCAACTGTCAACAAGAGATCAATTTCTTACCATATGTAGGGCTCAAATCCTTACTCCTTCAAGTTCCTAAGTGTTTTCCTCCTTCCCCCCCTCCCCTTCCTTTTTATTAAAATAGGAATACTGACCATTAGGGTACGAGAGATGAGATATCGGCTCAGTGCCCATCTCAGACATACTATACAACTAACCTGACTGCTCAGAGAATAATGAGAGAATACGCCTGACACAGAGATCAGCAAAATGAAAATAGCAGCAGCAGTAATGAGAGGGCTTACAACATTATTTATACAAACAAACAAAATCAATCCAGAGAAGGATTAACACATTCCAGCATACTATTTCGAATGCATAGGCAAAGACGACCAAAACTCTAAAAACTGGCCAACATATACAACAATTTATCACTACAGGCATATAAATACACCATACTAGCAGAATATTCCTAATGCAAGTTCAGCCTATGCCAGCAAAGCTGCATACTTTAACCTACAAAGTATTTCACCTAATGCACACAGGTTCTCTGCAGAAAATTACCCCTAGAATTAGGAGTGCAATTTCACTGGTGTAAGTTAATATAAGCAAGTTCTCCAATGCCTTCTGTCAGATACACAACACTAACATACAGCTAACTTGACAGCAAAATTAGGCTAGCAACAGTCTACAATAAAAACAATCTTTTTTTTCTTCCTTCCTGATTAGTTAGAAAGATACTTTAAAAAGAACAACTCAAACCCCCAGTAAATTTTAAAAAAAAACAAAAACTAAAAAAAACCCCAAACCCAAACAAACCCAAACCCTCACCAGCTACCAACACCCCCCCCCCCCCCCCCCCCCAACTACAGTAAACTTACCCTTAAATATTTATAAACTGTTAATGTTAATAACTGGTCTCCCTACAATTGCATAAACCTACTGACTTGCCCAATGGCAATAGAATGAAAGTCAATGTCAGGACAGAAGTTGACTACACATACAAACAAATGTATTCAAGCATTATTATGGTTTGGTCCTTCTCATTTCACAAACAGTGATGTGGACACTTTTTCTTGACATCAGCACAGCGCTACCGCGAGCTTTGCTTTTTCAGCAAAAAGGCAAAAAAAAAAAAATCATTAAGAGGGCCAAAGATGAGGACTTAATTAACCCCTAGAACTATAAATCATTGAGAATGAAGGAATCACTGCTCATTAATGTAAGAAACAAAGTACACAGAAGTGAGGCTACCTAAAGCCCATTCTACTGAACTGTTAATTCCGTTACACTACCTTTTAAAATGTACAACTTATTGAAAAAAAGCTCTGGGTTAAAGACTGGTCACACCATTCCTCCATGTCAGAAATTGACAAGAAAACGTACTCCGACTTAAAAGTTACAATGAAAATAAAACTCAAGCTTTGAAATGCCATACCAAAACCAAACAATCCTAAGAGGTCAACAAGGAAAGTGAGTTACTGCATCTTTTTGCATCAAAGCCCCACCAGCCTTTTGCAACAGATCCGCTTTCATCTGTTTAAACTCTTCTGAAACTCTACTGCTTTGTTTTTCTCTGCCCAAAGATCTCATTTGTTCTCTTATCCCTTCCTTTAGCATACTGAGAGACTTCATAATTACAAATCAACAGCCTCCTAATTCAAATTCAACACATTTTACCTATTAAAAAAACAAAAGCAAACACACCCCCCAAACAAAAAAAAAAAGCGCAGCAAGCCACCTCACACACAAAAGCAAGACACGGTAAACACGGAGGTGGGGGTAAAACTGTATCTACCTCTATGACTGTGATGATTTCTCTCGAAAAGCAAAAAATGAGACTGCATTCACATTAAAAACTTTTCAAATAGCTCACCTAGCTTAGGATGCAAGAATGCCCTAACGTGAATGGTGAACACAGTTACAGCAGCAGACGTCCTTCTGTCATTCAAGTTAGTTCTGCAGCCAAGTGACATCAGGAAAGATGCATCTTTGCCAGTATAAGCTGTGCTTGCATTAGAAATACCTTCATCTTAATGTACCAGTATAGAAATAATGGGGTACTTCCCCAGTGTGGATGCAGATGACATGAATAGATACAGCGCTCTTTTCCAAACTCACACATGCCTTTGCCAAGAATAAGCAGAGTGAACTTAATAGGAAATCAGGTAGTTCTGAATCTTGCTCGGAAACTTGGAGGTAATTCAAGTCATTACCTGTCTATATCATTTTGTTAAGGAAAGCATAAGGAATCAATACAAGGACAATAGTTATTCACAAAGAAAACAGAAAAAGAAATAAAGCACTAACACATCTGCCAGCAGTAGAAACACCAGAATAGTTTTGGCACCTGTACTAAGACAAACTCCCATGTACACTTCTTTCTTTTAGAAAACTGTCAGCAGCACGAACTTCCTACTGCAACAATAAAAAGAAACATTTATTTCTCTCCAGAAATCTGCTCCGCCAAGGAAAATTGTAGTGTAGGACAGTGACTACCTTACTACAATTCTAAAATCAGCTCAAACCCTAAAGTCAGGAGCAACTCTATTAAAAAGGCTTGTCCATTGCAAGGCTGATACTGATTTACAAGTATTTTTACCCTTACAGATATACAACAGTTCATGGCTACAAAGTGTGACCTCTTGCTTGTACACCCTAGTGATGCATTCCAGAATCTAGAAGAAAAGGATCTAGGATTTCCCTTCCCGACATCATGATGTACTCAACTTGGGGGGAACATATGTGATGGGACAGACGCGGAGAGAGGAGATGGGACAACCATAAAACAGTGTGTATTTTCTCACCCATTTTTTTCAACCTGGTCAAGTCAATTCCCCTACTATTTTTAGTCACTAACATGTACAATGGTTACTTCAATTATAAAATGGGTTAAGTTGCCTTCTGTGCTAAATTTGGCATCTAAAAATAGTGATAAAATTATACTCCCCCCCCCAATAACTTACAAATCCCTTTAGAACAGACAGTTTATCAGAAAGTATTCCATGGTCACGGAGGGAGAGCTCCTTCTTAAATATCCCTTCTTTCTAGCTTCATCACTGCTCACGCCTGTCGTAATGCCAAGATCTTGTACTGTCTACATCTTGCATTTACTAGAATAAAAGACTGCTGTTTCTCCCTTCAATTAAGTCACTGGGTTCTGTATGTTCATAGAATATCCCACATTTGACAAAAAGCTTTTTTTTTTTTTTCCCAAAAAAAAAAAAAGCTTCTTTGCAAAGACATGTAAACCTCCAGCCATTACTTCTCAACATCCAAATAGCAAATAGCCTCATTATACAATAACGCAGCTAAATTATGTTATTACTAGTGCATTTGCAGCAATGAAGTGTTGACCTACATAGCTTTCTTGTTACCACAACTCAGAACAAACAGATTTAAGTCTTTCAGTAACAATATTCATTTTGGTAGAATCCAGAAAACAAGACCTCCAACGTGACTGAACCACCAAAATAAGTTTTGTGAGAGGGGTTTGTTATTAACATGGTCAATACAACATTTCCAAAAAGCACGTCAGCTGAGGAATCTGCAATAGAGATGAATAACAAATCCTCCCTGACAGTTCTTGACAGGACAAGTTCTTATATGACGGAGCAGTGAGAAAATGAAGACCATTAAGGAAAGAATAGGATGTCTTTCAAAGGGAGACCATGCAAAGCAGCAAGAAATACTTACAAGGCAGCACAAATGCAAGCATTTCAAAATTAAAAGTGAGAACTCCCAACCGAACATAAATAATTAGGAAACAAAATTACCAACACATTAAGATATTATGGGAAAGTATCAATACACAAAAATTTGTATTAACCACACACTGAACAGTTCCTACTCAGCTTCTACATAAATGCTTTCACTGCTACAATTTTTGAGGACTGAATGGCATCAACCTTACAGCTTCATAGTGTGGGGTACTGCTAAAGAAAATCCTTTAATCGTAAACATCCTGAAATGTGTTTTATTGTGAAGCATACATTTATCATCTATCACTATATTTTATTGCGAATTTTCAGCTTCCAGACCATTTCTACCTAAAATGTGCAATGGCAAACTAGGAAGCCATTTTATGCTAAACAATAACAGATGTTTATTAATAGATTGTCCACTTCTCCCTTACTCAGTTCCACCTATTGAACATCACCATTGTGCAAGAACAGTATCAAGCATATTGATATTTTGAAAGCTTCTCAAAAACTTTACTCAGAAGAGTAAGTTCTGAGAAAGCAAGACAGGCCCTTTTAAAGGCAAAAATCTGTTTGAAATGTTCCTATACAGTAGAGCACATACTTGGAGAGCATATAGCTGTATGTCACATTTCAGATGAAACTACACTTCTCAGCAGACTGTTCTCTGTCAGTGCAGCCCACAGGTTTCCTAGCAGAAAGAATTTTTATTTGTTTAATGGCAGTTTGGGGTCATATTTGCTCTTTGGCTCTGAAAAGATGAAGCTTCACTTTCTTAGAAGTTTAGCCCAGCACGTTTTTGGTATTTGCCAGCTAAGCCTTCTCATTAGATGCAACATAAAGTAGCTCAGAAAAAGGTTGAAAAATTCAAGTAATCATAGAATAGTTAAATTTTTATTTTAAACAACACCTGTACACACTAAGTATTTTGAAGAGCACACAAATGCAAGAACTATAGCCTAATCAGCCAGTGAAATAATGCAATTGCTTTAGTAAATTCCACATAGTCAAAAGGAAAATTGAAGTCCAGCTAACAATCCTGAACTACAGATACCTGCAGAAGCAGCAAGAGTCAGAAGAACTTTCAGTCAGACTGTAAATGTGCTTTCCAGCTTCAGTCCACCTATCTTTTGATGACAGACAAAAGAAGAGGTTAAAAAAAACCCACAGAAGATTATTTGCTGCTTAGGCAATAAAAATTTCCTAGGATTTTAAAAGTTAGCATTTTCAATTAAAAGGTGAATTAAAAGATGTGAAATACACAGACTCTTGACGAAAGGAAAGCAAGACCTCAGAATAATTAAAAAAAAGGAGAAATGCACGCTAAAAAGGAATTGTTTTACGGTTTGTGGAGTAGATGGCAGCTGAGAGAAGCTACTGCTTCAGCAGCAATGAAATGGCATTCAAGAGTAAACAGCATTAAATTCTCTCCTGCCTGCTCTAACTCATATGTCCTAACTCAGCTCAGCGATATCTTAATAGCACAAATGGCAGGTTATTGGTAAGGGAGATAGATACTTAATTTCTCTGGAAAAATATGTTTCAATACATGGTCTCTGAAAATAACTTGTGCATGGAAAAGAACGGCCTCAAAGTGACAGACCATGCTAAATAAACTGACCTTCTGCTACAGCTAAGAGCAAAAGCGGTTTCTTACTGCATGGCTAAGCCTGGAGTGAAGCCAGTCTTACAGAGCAGACAGGGGCAAGAGGGAAAAGGGCAACCCGCAGGCAAGTTTGTACGTGCTGAGATAATTCTAAGGGTGGCCGGCTGGAGTGAAAGATGTCAGTGGGGCCATGCTTATTAGCTGCGAAGTCCCCCATCCCTCAAGGTGTTTACAAAGCTCAGGCATGGAAAGGCTCATGTGATGTTCTTTAAAAGGACGGCCTGAACTGCTGATGAAGGAAGCTCCCGCGGAGACATCTCACCCCAGGAATGACTACTAGCTCCTTCCTTCTCCAAGGGAAGCACCCTCCAACACGGCGGCAACGGCCCTCACTTCCCCCGCACCCCCTGACTAGCGACACCCCGCCATCCCCAGCACCTTCCAGAAGAGCCCCCCTCCACTTCTGCCCGCAGCCCCAGATGTCGTCGTCCTCCTCCTCCTCCCCCCGCCGCTGCGGGCCCCACCTCCCCCGCACACCGCAGCCCGGAGAGGTTTCCCGTTCCGCGGCGGCACTGGGTAACTGTCACAGGCCGCAACCGGGGCTCAGGGCAGCGGCGGAGCAGGCCGCCCGCCCGGCATTGTTTCTGCCCGCCGCCCCCGCCCGAGGGCCGGGCCGGACCGGACCGGGCCCTGCCAGCGCCACCGCCGCGCACCGCCCGCGCGGCTCCGCCAGGCCTCGGCGGACACTCACCCTGACAGCTCCGGCCGGCTCCGCGGCGACAGCGGGCGGGGAGCCGCGGGGCGGGCTGGGCCGGGCCGGGCCGGGTAAAGCCCCTCCCCGCCGGCGGGCGGGCTCGGGGCGCCGCGGCCGCACCTGGGCGGGGAGCCGGCCCGCGCCGGGGCCAGACAAAGGCGGGCAGGGCAGGGCAGCGCCGGGCTCCCGGGCCCGCCGCGCTGCCCGCACGGCAGCCCGGGCACGTCGCACCCCCCATCCCGCCCCCGCGGGGCCGCGGACACGCGTCGCCCCGCGCCGCCGGTGCGCAGGCGGCAGCGGGCGCTCCCCGGCCCTCCCGGCGGGTGCGGTGCCTGCCCTGCGGCTGGGCAGGGGCCACCGGACCGCGGTGGCCGGTGACCAGCTTGGCCCACCAGGCCTGCTCTCTAACGAGTCACACTCCTGAACACCCATACCCATCAGAACATTATTCTTGTAACAGAGGTAGCTGCGGTCATGTTCGAGCATGGAGCAGATGTTACCATCCCAGGCCACCATCATCCAGCAATCCCTAATTGAAGAAGGGAGCAGTTCTGAAACCCAACAGGAGGAACAAGGCCTGCTGTGAAGAACAAGAAACACAGTACCTTCCAAGGGAGGTATGAATGAATAGCCTGGCACCATACCATCATGGCATTTCATGTTCTGCTGCGAGATGTGTAATGACAGCGCTCCGGTGGAGCTGATTCATCAGCAATCTCTCTAGCCCATCGCCTGACATTTGGAGATGCCTTTTCTACAGTGACAATAGCAGTTGAAGAAGCTGGTATGGTGGAAATGGGTGTCAATAGCTTCCTCCTGAGAAGAGCATCAAGCCATATAATGCAAGGCTGTGTTTCTTCAGACATCTTTTTAGCTAGCTGAAGAAAGAAGCCTCTTCTAGGCAGTGCAGCACCAGCCACGCTCCCCACTGAATAATCATCCAAGCTACTTTCTCTGCCATCTGAACCCCCACCACAACAGGGGGATACGAACGTGCACAACAGCTTCTGCTTTTCAATGTTTGACATTCACAGCAACTGAGCTGTCATAGAGACAACCCCAAACAACGCTCAACTGCTCAGGTCAAAAGACTCTTTATTCAAACAAGCCACAGCAACATTGCTCACTGCAAGGCAAGATTTAATTTAAACACAAGGGTACAAGGCTTTCCCATGTCACACTTCAGAACTCCACCCCTATAAGATGAACTACTGGAACAGTTTACAACAAAGCATCAGCAACAACACCATATTAGTCTTAGACTATGTTGTCTTGAAACGAACCATCCTGTTACAGATGCAAACAGCCTTAACGCCATCCTACTCTGGCAGAGACTTCACAAGCCATTTACATTAAATAGTTTACAAACAAACAAATTAGAAATACAAGTTTATACATTTCTTTTAAAAAATCAGAAAAGGACATCTGCCTGGTACCATGGAACAGAGGAGAGAGAGGAAGGGGAAAAAGAGGGAACCAGATGATCACTGACCATGATTTTGAAAACCCTAATTAGAAGGTTTACTAGTATTTACATATCTCTCAAAGGTCCTTCAAGTCATACGCCCTACACAACAATATCTTCCAAATTAGATATTTCAGATTGAGAGACAGTTATCTCTACTTCACAAATTATTCAGAGCAGTTTCTAATTGTATGTACTGTTCAAGATGTTCATAAGTGATCTATAAAAAGGGGCGAACAGAGGTGTTACAGTTTGTGGATGACACAATTAATCAGGGTAGCAAGGAAAAAGAAGGATTGACTGAAAAAGCTTACAACATGCCAAGTGAATTTCAGCTGTAAATTTATCACCTAACACACATAGTGACCATAGAATACCTCGAGTTGGAAGGGACCCATAAGGATCATCAAGTCAACTCCTAAAGTTACACAAGCCTTGTTTAGGTCCGTGTCCCCTCTCTGCCTAGTGCACAGGTGTGCTGCAATAGTGAATTAAGACAAACACACCTCTGTTGCTTTGGGCTCTGACTCACATCCGCCAAAGCAAAGGACTTCCATGGACGAGGTTGTTGGCAGCTGCCAAAGGATGCTGTCCACATTGCACGCGGGGCACAAGGCAGCACGGGCTCACACCACCGTCCCATTCCCCTTGTGATGTATAAGAGAGAAACAACTTTTAACATTACATCGGAAGTCGAGTCTTCTGAGCCGACTATGACATGGGAACAAGATCTGACTGTTCTTATCGACATCAGTGTGATTATCAGCTCCACTATGGCAGGCCAACCGTGGCAGGCCAGGTTTTCAGAAGCACAGGCCCAGATTACATAACTGGCCCTTATCAGGGAAAGGACAAGAGCCAGCGTGGAAGTTAAGTCCCACCAAATACAAGTCAGATGTGTATGAGAATCAGGAATCATGTTCCATTACCTTGCATTCACTTTTTTATATTAGAATATGAAACAAGAAGTCTCACATCAGTACAGATTTGAAGCAGTCTAACAAACTCCAATTTCACAGAATCATAGAATGGTTTGGGTTGGAAGGGACCTTAAAGATCATCTGATTCCAACCCCCCTGCCATGGGGGGACACACCTTCTGCTAGACCAGGTTGCTCAAAGCCCCATCCAGCCTGGCCTTGAACACCCCCAGGGATGGGGCATCCACAGCTTCTCTGGGCAACCTGTTCCAGTGCCTCACCACCCTGAAATCCACCTCCCATGCTTCTGAAATCCAAGTTTCATCTATTTTTGTGTGTCACATAAATAATTTTTTCCATAGCAGGTCCCCTAGCTAATGTTCCCAACTTTGTATTCTTGAGAATTACTTTCAATATGTCTACAACAATTTGTTCAGAACCAGTTCATTGTACTTGAAGGCCATTTTTGTTGATACTGTTTTGATATATCAACTCTCTCAATGTTGTTTATAAAGTTTAACCCTATTGCAACTCTTGAAGGCGAGGAGGGGAGGGGAGGGAAGGGGAGGAGTAAAAAAAAAAAAAAAAAGAAAAAAAAAAAAAAAAGAAGGTGTATCTATAAGTTTTAAATGTGGGAAAGCTACCAAAACAGCAAAATTTAAAGAAAGGCCAGGCCTGTCTGGGGCAAGAAAGTCAAACCAAATCCTAATTTTTGCACAACTGACTGATCTGATATTGGATGCCAAAGAGGCAAAACTATAAGGGCAACTCGCACCCAATCATTCTTCTTTCTGACTTGACCCTATCACAAAGTTTTAATAATAGTTTTTTGAGTAGCCTTTTAGAATACTTCAATATTTGAGCCTCTCAGCATTTGGAAATACATATCTTTATGATTTCAAACTCATAGATGTGTTCGTTGAAAGTCTATAGCAATGTTTCCTCCGATACACAAATAATAAATAAGGAGGGTCTCCCACAGCTGGTAGCCCAACATCCTGACAACTACTCATCCCTTACTCATCCCTTTCTCATCTGCAGACAGCAACTTTAACAGCAGTTTAGCAGTAGTACTGGAAGATATAATATTAAACACAAAATAATAAATCAGCAAAAAAGGAAAACTGCAGCATAATTAGCTGATACACACCAACACAAATCAGTTAGAAAATTGTAGCTGATGAGTTTGTGATTTTTTTAATTTTATTTTTACAACAGAGTCCAGGTCAGCTTAAGCTGCACAGAAGTTTCATTCCTCAGCCTCTACTACACAACACTTTGGGTCTCTCACTGACAGAGGTCCAAATTCAGGAGGAAAACCCCCTACACACCAACCCAAAAGCTACTATCTTAAGAAGAATCACAAGACTCTGACCCAGAAACAGAATCAAATGAAATAGAAAGGGGTGGGGAGGGAACAGGGGACCCATATTCCTGTCCAGACCCTTATAGTCACATATGCTAGAGAAGATTCAATAGGTAGCACCCTCCTGGTGAGGGACCCTGGACATCCAAGACTAACAGCCGTGCTCAACAACAGAGCTGTAGAAATGGAGATGAACTCATGCCTTTCACTTTAAGACTGGAATCATCTCAGGGAACGTTCTTCCCAGGTCATTTTAGAGGGGAAACCAATCCTGCACGCAGCCTCCTGAAACGCACGCTGGGGGCACAGAAGATGCCAGGTCCGTATTTCCGTCGAGGGGCTTTAGGAAGGGGCCGAGCCCGGCTCCCTCATCGGCCCCCGGACCCACGCTGCCGGCCACCTCCCAGGCAAGGAAGGCCCCAGCAGCTCCCAACCGCGCCTGGGCCCACAGTGATCACACGAAGGAGGCGACCGCGGCGGATCAGCCCGAGCCGCGGCACCCTACAGGCCCTGACACTCCCCGCTCCGCAAGCGGCCTAGGCGAGCGGCGCCCCTTAAGTCCCTACAGCACGGCGCGGGTACAGGCCGTGGCCTCCCACCGTTAGCGGTCGCGGCCCTCGCCTCCCCGCAGCCACAGGAGCGGCTCCAGGCGAAGCCCGCGGGTCCGGGTCGTTCCCGTGGAGGGATGTCAGCGCCGCTCAGGACCGCGCCTCCGCCCAGTCCCTAGGCGAGGCGGAGGAGCCTTAGGCCCAGCGGCGGAGAAAGGCCTACCCCACCCTCCTGCGGGCCCGGGGAGCCGCAGCGGGTGGAGGAAGGGGCCGAGCCCCCACTGGGGAAGGGACAACGACAGCGACTCTCACCTGGGCCCCAGCGGGTTGGGCGCAGCGAGTGTCCAGCCGCTCCTCGGCGGGGTTTGAAATCACTAACACCGCCCGCACCTCCCAGTGTCCTCAGTGCCCATTGGCCGGCGCCGGCCCCACCCACGCCCTCACCCGCTCACTTTATTGGCCCGTTTGAATCCGGCAGCAGCGACGCGTGCTCCGCGCTCTCCTGAGGCAGCCGCCGCCGGGCACTACCGGCGCCGCGGGAAGAGCACACCGCGCCGGGAGCGGCCTCTGGCGGCACCGCCCCGGCCCCAGCGGCCTGGCGCATCTCAGCTCGATAACCACCGAGGCGCGCCGGGGAAGGAGGCCGCTGCGCCTGCCCGCAGCCGGCGTGGTCCCGGTGAGGGGCTGGGGTGCGGTGGGGTGGCTGCGAGGCCCGCAGTGCCCGGCCCCGGCGGCGGGAGGCGCTGGTGGCGGTCTGAGGCAGCCGTGCTAGGCTGCAGAGCCCGTTACCTTTCACAAAGGGCTCAAGTAGCCCTGAGCTCAAGTTCATCTCAGTTGCGTTAGGACAAGGGCAGCAAAGGAGCAAGAAAGGGAAATGGTTCCTGGCTGGAATGTCCCGTTACAGTGGAATGGGCTGCTGCTTCTTCAACATCTTTAATATGATTAGTGAGTTTACAAGCAGTAACTGTGTGTTGTTGGAGTAGCGTGTTTTCCCTCCTTTGTTTCTTCACTTCAGCCGAAACAAGCGAAGGAAAAATTCTTGGGGGTAATCAGAATAGAAGACATGGGACAGGAGAGTGCCATTAACACAACTGCAATTAATCTTACAATGCCATCTCTCTCCACCATGCTGCGTCAGCATCATCAATTTTTAAAAAAAGTGAGGTGATTATATTTTTGCATGACCTCAGTGAAGTCACTTCTGCACCGTGCTTCAACTGTGAAGTGAGCAGGAATAAAGCTAAAATGTTTTAAACGTTTTTGGTACTAGTTTTATCAGAAAGGGACAGAATGGGGTACCAATTAGCACCAGTACTGCATTGTCAGTTATTACCGAATGTTTCATTCATTACTCAGCCTTTTGCACCATTTAAACTGTTATAAAAAAATGCAACAGAATCTTAACAAAACCCCTTATAGCTCTTCTTCAGAGCTTTATTTTCCACTGAGCAGAGGCTTAAGACCACTACAATCCTAGTTCTTTTCAAAATGAGGAACATCCTCTTCTGCTGTTGCCATGTTAAAATGGTAACAAAAAGGGAAAAAAGCATGGTGGGGGCAGGGCGAGAGGTGTTATGTGTGTGCAGGAATTTGCAAATGTGTGTGAGTGTGGATATTTGGCCCTTGATTCAAAGCCATAGTGGCAGAAGTGTCTGTTACAGTCAGATTATCAAAAGAACCCAGATCCATTCCTACCTTCTTGCTCCTCTCAAACGAACCAAAGTTGAGGTTCTGTGCAAACAGGTCTGGGAGCTCGCCTTCAAAGGAGAGTCCAAATAATATGCATGATTCACAACCAAAAGCCAGGCAGAGTGGTTAAGAAAAGCTAAATTTATATTAAATTATCATCAACCCCTAAAATACTGAACACAGTGGTTAAATAACTCCAGAAAGTCCAACGTCTCCAGTGAGTAACGTTAAAACCATTACACAGGAACACACGGAAATCACTGACGTTAGCTCGGGACAGACAGGAGAGAGGTTTGCTTTTTACATAGTAAATCAGTGCTCAAGAGATCATCCTCCAGTGGCCTTTCTACATTCTTAACATCCTAAGTGCAACGAGGGTCTTCTCTTCCCCAGAACAGGGAACCATGATGCACCCCCTAGGCAGCATCTCACTGGGGCTGTCTCTAGGAAAAAGAAACTAATTTCTGCCCACCTCACTGGCAGAGGAGAGGCTGTGGGACATTTTGTTGCTCCTTTTCGCCATAGTCATTTGAGGAAGGGGGCAGAGAGCGGTTATGAATGGTTGGTTGTTAGGCTGGAGTGTGCAGGGTCCCTCCTAAGAAGCAGCAGAGAGTATTTATCAAGGTGGAGATCACAAGCACCATGAGTTGTTGAAAAGACTGACTGGGTTTTCCTTTCCCTTCTGCACTTGTGACTCGGACAGTGATTATTTTGACAGGCTGACTGAACCTCAAGTCACAGGTCTGGGCAGATGTTTCCCTTCACCCCTGTCTCACCTCAGGATTTTGGTGAACACTTACATAAGCTATTGGGCAACCCTCCCCCCAACCCTCAAAGAAACCCTGCTCTCTTAGAAGTCAGAGCCTTCCTCCCCCATCCACCTACTCACTCCCAGCTCTGATGCCCCTGCCCCTACACGTGGTTTCTGTTCAAATCTATTCTTCTGGCTATGCTTGAGCCCTCTGGTGTTGTCCCTGCATGAGGCAGCTTAGACAGGCAAGGTCCATGTCAGTGATATGCACTCCTTTCTCAGTTCCCAGTTGGGTCCACGCCTCAATCCAAAAGTGTCTCTGCCCAACAAAAACAATGCTTCCCAGGCTGGAGTCAATCAAATAAATAATTAAATAAAAATCTAATTTTAAAAAAAATCCCTCTGGGAGTAGGAAAGAGTCCCACATTAACACAGGGAAATTTCCAAGCCTTAGCTCCAGTTCATTTTCCACAAGAATATACGCCAGTCAGCCCAATGGTGCAGTTACAGACAGAGTTTCAAGCCACCTGGCCAGGTCAAAGCTGCAACCTCCCCCTTTCTGCAAAGCTACCTCTGCTGTAAAAAGTACAGCCAACCCACTGGCAACGGCCATGTTTTTCAGGGGTAGCAGGACTGTTAGTATATGAACAAAGTTAGAGCAGAGTAGGTTGGATTTTCCTTTTTTTTTTTTTTGTTTACCAGCTGGAAAAATATCACACGGGAGATGCGCCCATCCCACACCTCTAAGCCATACCCCTAGTGTATGTTTTGCTCTCTTTACATCACGGGTGGGAATGTATTTGACCTCTTCCCAGGAGATAAAGAGGTTACAGAGTTTACTGTGAGAAATTCTTCACTGGAAAGTTTTGCTTCCAAGTAGCTGGCTTAACACGTAATATTTTACCATGATAGTATCCATATGACTTGAGGAGTTAATATAAATCTCATTTCTGAAGAAGCATCAAGAGATACTTTCTCTCTCTCTTTTCCCTCTGAACAAAGAGATGGCAAGAGAAGTCAAGAGAATATGAAAAGGTAGCAATAGTCCTTGGGAGCATGCAAGCCCCAGCTCCAGATGCTGCTGGGGTGTAACTGCAAGGGTAGGATTACACCCCCTAGAGGGTAAAGGCCTTGGAGGCCAGGGAGCAACTGAAGCTCATGCAGCTGATGGGAAAAATGACTTTGCAAGGAGAGCTATTTAGTAGTAACAGAAGAGCTTAAAGTGCAATTCTATCTGATAAACAACTATTTAAAAATGGCCCTTACAGCTCCCTGATTATTGTTCTCCTATTCTAGGTCAAATGGGCTCAGCCTAGTAATAAAGCAGTTCCTAACTGCGCATTCCCCTGGGAAAGACTCTACCTAGGAATTCTCTTCTTTTCCCTCATTATGGTAATCGAAGGTCTTAAAGGCCAAGAGAATTGGGACCTTGCAGAATTGGGACTGGTGAGGACTTAGCAAATTTTCTTTTTCTTTTTTTTTTACATAGCAGTTATGCAAAGACAAGAGTAGAATTTAGATCTTGCTGAGATCCATTTCCTCCCATTAGCTCTGTAGAGCTAAGAACACCACCAATTTCTTCTTTCCTCAAGTACAGCACTCTGACTCCAGTACCCACAGGGAGCAGTTCTGAAAGGGCCATTCGCTGACTCTTGTTTTTCCAGAGTAGAAACATGTTTTAACAGGAAAGGGGGGAACAGGAGCAGTGTCCACTGCCAGCAACAGACACAGTGCTCCAATCTGAGCATTCCTTAAAGTTTTTACTAGCAGATGGGAAAGTAAGCAGTGATGCTCTCATGAAGTGAGTCATGGCAACTGTGGTTACCCTCTTTATGCCCTTAAAAGGTGACCTGATGCTGTGTCATACTTGAGCCCCACAGTATACCCCATCTATTCCAAGACCTCTCTCAAGTCATAGACCCCTCAACACAAAGCCTCGAAGAGCACTGCTAGTGCTGGAATGACATGGGGAACTTCTGTGACCAGGAGCTAGCAATGAGCCAGTCCTGCTCTCTTCATGGGCATCAACTGTGAGCTGGACGGCACAGGACTTGCAGGTTGCCAGAGAACACAGAATCTGAACCAGATTCAGGCCAGAGGAGTCACTGCAAAAGTTAACATGTCAGCTTCCGGGAAAAGGGAACATATAAATAAACCACAGACAGTGAAAATGAGCCAAAAGGGTCTCTGGGTTCCAACCCACCCATCTTCCCTCTCCAACCACAACAGCACAGCTGCCCAGGCTCCTTGCTGAAAGGCAGTCACAGTCTCTGGGCCCCTCGCAAGAGAGGCTGGTCTCTGGGCCCTTCCTTGCCTGGCAGGCAGAGTCCTGTCATTTTTGTGCAGAGCAGAGGCTAGGGAGGGTACGAGCATTTCCAAAGTCACGTGTACTTTAGACCTCGCTCTCCGTGGAGGGCTTGCGTTGGTGTTTCCAGCCTGTGTCTGGGAGTGAGCCACGCCGTTCAGGAGTGGCTGCTGCTGTGTTAACACTGCTGCATTCAGACTGTTCTTCCTGTAGCAGCTGCTCAGTTTCGGTGTCATCCAGTGAACCAGAACTAGCCTGGATAGAGACCGTGTCTGTCTTCATGCAGACGTGGTCCCGGAGGATCCCTCCTCGGGAGCTCCGAATCTGCTTAAGGTCATCCCACTCGGAATCATCACTGGATAAAAGGCATATCCCCTCCACAATCTTGATCTTCTCCTTGGTGTAGCTGTGGTCAGGACCAGTCTAGGGAGCAGATAGATGAATGAAAAAAACCAATACATCTATAGAAAAATATGGCAAAGAGCAAAGCAGAATTGGAATGTAGACAGTGAAGCAGACAAAAGGCTGGACCTCCATGTAAACAGCCACTGGCTTTGACTGTCACAATGGCAGAACCTATTCTAAGTTTCCCTTCAGTTCTTCACCACCCCCAGACGAATCCGCCCTGCAAGAGCTCTCATTCCAAACTCCAGGAGCCTTCATGTCATGGAAGGGAAATGAAGATGAGCTGGCTCTTCTAATTCAACTACATATATTCCCTGACAGCAGAGAATAAGAACAACACTGAGCCTAAAAAGGAAGAAAAACCAAAACAAAACAAAATGGGAAGCAGGAACAGCCAGAAGACTTCATGGTAAAAGTAGGCACAGAATCGATTCTAGGTCTGCAATATCTTTTTATCTGAGTCATTCTAGATTCACCTCTCAGGAAAGCACAGCTGGAATACCACTGTTGAGTCCAGGTCTCACAGTGATACAGGGGAAGGAGATTATAGGGAAACCACGGAAACGATCAGAGGCTAAAGGGACCATACTGAGATTAAAGTAGTGAAATCTGTCTAACTTGGCTCACTGACAAATAAGGAGCATTAGAACATCTGATCTATCCCTGAGGAGAAAGGGGGGGGGGGGGGGGAAATATACATCTGGGTGTATCTAGGAGCAGCAGAATTAAGAGAAAAGTGGAAAGGATTTAGCTTCCCAGATAAATAATCCTGGTTTATCCTTAGTAGATAAGGCTACAGTGGCAGGAAAGTTTGGGAAATCTATTGGGTAGTACCTTTGAAAAACAAAGCCTAGGAAACTCTCCTCTGCATAAGTCTTGCTGTGATCCCTGCTAGCGGAACTACGTGATCTAACAGATTATCATAAATAGTCCTACAGAAATTATCTTTTCCAAATCTCACATACTAAGTATGAGTAGCCAAAGCCAATACCAAAGGATCTGCCACAGAAAATTACCTATACTTTCTTGACAGACAGTAGAGCTGCTTTAAGGACATAAAAGCAGGGGAAAAAACAAGAAAGAGCAATTAGTATGGGACAGTGCTTGAGCCACACAACAGAGCTTGAGTGAGGGAGGCAGGATCAAACACATACATAGAGTAGTGATACCTGACGTGAGGATGTGGACGGAAATCAGAAGAGGGAAGATGAGAAGCTATCTGAGTGATAAGAAAGCTTCTGAGGAGAAAACAGAGGAGAAACTAAGTGCTGCAAGATATCATATTAAACCCTCTCCATCCTGTGGCACACAGGGCAGACCTCTGCAGGGCCTTTGAAATGCTCCATTAATAAGGGCTGCAGTTCTCTCCCTATCCCACCCCTTCCAGGCAGCGCACAGCCAGGAGCCACATTCTTGTTACCAAACCCCTTCTGGCTGCCTGGTTCCCCTGGTGACTGTCCAAAGCAACCCTGGTGCAACAGCCACTAATCAGGACTGTGTCCAGGGAAGACAATTCCCTTTCACTGCTGTACTTCAAGGGCCAGCACCCAATGCAAATGAAATACAAGACACCATGGGAGCAGGGAAGAAGCAGAGAGCTAAAGACGTGTCTAATTCACTGCAGCTCACTGGGGAAGAACTACTGCTGGTTGATCTCCATAGGAGTCTGAGCAATTCATTGAAGCTGTTCTCCTATGTCCTAGAAGTAAATGCTGACAAGTTGCAACATTTTCACATACTAAGGCCTGTAATACTCAACAGCAGCTTGAGCTGGGCACCCATGTCCTTAGTAGCGGCTCTTACCTCTTTCTTATAGCACAACTGGTTGTACATGGTCGGTTTGGGAATCGTTTCAATCTTCACCTCCTGGGTAGATGTCCGATATGAGGGATTACTGTAGGTTAGGTTCCCCAAGCCAGGGTCCGTGAACTTGGACTTATTATGCCTAGAGGGAGAGAGCTGTCAGAAAAGACACAGGGCCCTACTGCCAGGATCCAAAGTTCCTGAGAGCTCAGCGAGTGCAAAGCTCCAGCAATCTTCACTGTCCCTCAAAGAGGGAGAATGCTGGCTTCACCTGGCTCTTCAGCTACCAGTACATTCACTAGCTACCAGTACAGCAAGGCACTGCCATGTAACCACAAAAGCTATACCGGCAGTAACTGATGAAGCTATCCAGCAGAAAGCACATGAGCTCACACATGTACTGAGATATGAATTATCTCACATCCCTGTCTGTAACTCAAACTCTCTGCAGAAAATTTAGCCCATAAGGCTTCAATGTTGCATGCCCAACACTTCAAAGGCACAGGACTCAAACCTTGCAAATAAAATCATCAAACACTGCTTCTAATGGAGAACAAAGGGATGGTAAATGACAATAAAGAAAGGTGAAGTGCTTTCAGGAGGTTTCTTCTCCTACAACCCTAGATTTTACTATTGGCCAGGAGAGGGTGGAGAAGATCACTTACCTATATATAATTAAAGCAGCAATAAGCAGCAAAATAAACAAGATGCTGAGAAGACCTCCAATAATGTAGCTGACATGCAGTCCTTCTCCTGAAAGTGAACAGCAAGGGTAATTTATGTGCTCTCCTTAACTTCCACTGGACAATACTGACCTTGGTGTAACGCCTAATACAGAGGTTTTACACCATACAGAAGTACGTAAAGTAAAACGTCAGCACACCAAGGTTTAGCAAAGGGTTTTGTTTCGCTTCATATGAAACCAAACATATGATAACCCTTCCTCCCACCCAGGCCCCAGCAAACCAAGGAGCATCAACATCTTTGTAATGAGGTTGGATAAGGATGAGTTAGACTCCTTTGCTGACAGGTTACTCCTGCCGTGGGAAACAATTATGCTAGTCAACCATCCTCAACTAAACACAAAGGGGACGGTGAAGAAGAGTATCATTAATGGGAAGAACCCAATGGATGAGGTATGGGATGAAAGAAAACAGAACTATTCTTCAAACCAAAGCGTCATTTGGAAAAGTCCCCATATAGGCTAATGAATGTGTATGACTGACGTTCATCCTTAGACACGCTTTGCTCTGCTCAGAGGGCATTTGAGTAATTCAAGTCTGAGTTTCAGAAATTTGAGTTTCAAACACTGTGGACTAGAATGCCCTGGGCATGTCTGGAGGAACGACCTTGGTGGAGGAGAGTTAAAGAAAAGGAACTCACCCATGGTTGCCAACACGGCCTCGTTGGCATGGGTACACAAGCCTCGCCTAGCGTCTTTGTCAGAGCAGCTGAATGACAGAAGGACAGTTAGTTACTGGAAGTAGTATCAACAGTATCAAAGGTATCAAAAGACAGGATGGGACAGGCTAGCACTGACATCCCTTCCATTTCCAGTTCAACAACAGGAGCCTTCCTTTCTCTTCTTCAGTATCCTTCTGTATCCAGAGGAGAGAGGACCATATACATATATAGGACTGTGTGTGTATGTATCAATTATAGATCTGCAATATATCTATCTATCAGAACACAAATTTCAGCATCAGTGCTGAAGCAAAAATCAGAACATCCTAGAGTCTAGCACAAAGATCTTTCTGTTCAATACATCATACTCAACAAATTGGAAGTTTTGCCTTGGAAATAACCCAGCCGTATATTATAGAACACACTTTTTTTGCTGGGCAGTAGGAATAGCAGGCTGTAGGGAATTAGCAGAAAAAAGTCTCTTAACCACCTGCATTGTAACTTAAATGTTAGAGCTGCAAAGGTTCTGTTCTGTCCCAAACAAGCTATCCCTTTGTGGCCAGGGCAGAACCACTTCCTCAGATGTCTGGGCCAGGTCTGAGATGTCTCAGTGAATTAAAGCAACGAAATCCCCTCTCCTCCTCTCAGAAATAAGTTCTCAAAATCAGGAATTCAAAAATCAATCAAATGAATGACATGGTCTTAGGAGGATTTTAACACTTCAGCACAGTCAGCTGTGTTGCACATATTTCAACAGAACAGACAGATCTCTGCACCTCTTTCTTGCCAGCTCAACAGTGTTCTGCATTCTTTTTCAAAATGGTTTTCCCCATTATGAACATGAAGTCTGGGGCTGGAATAGCCTCTTTTTGCTAGGGAGAGGTACACTTGGATGATGGCAACCAGAGGGGGCTTGCATGTTGCACCTTGTACAAGCTGTGACTTTCACGCCCCAATTCCAAGAGAACAAGAGCACTTACTTTCCTTCTGCTGCTTCCAGAGATGTGAGAGGTTTGGTTGTTGAGGTACCTACTCTGCCAGGTGGTGTTCGACTTCTCTCACTTACACTGGTGGGTTCAGGACCAGGGGGCACCACACCAGGAACTAGAACAACAGAGAAAAATGAACAGGACCCCAACTTTGTGGGACAGATGAACAAGACTGGTAAGCTATAGAGAGCTTCTGAAATGGCCTATATGAGCAGCTTTCCCATCTGAAACCCAGTCTGTCAGCAGAAAGGACAGAAGAAGGCTCTATAGCTCACAACCTCCTTACTTCCAGTATACGACTCTGCGTAAGTTTTTATACACTGGACAGCTTCAGATGCTCTGGTTGCCACTGCGTAAGTAGTGCCACTGGCTCACTTATGGAAGCTACTACCCAAGTGATACTCAGTAAACTCACTAGTAGAACAGGGCCGTCCATCTGGTTCATCTGGACATGCGCAGACAAAGTCAGAAGCCCTGGCAAAGCAGAGGTGAGTGCAGCCTCCGTTGTTCACTCCACAAGCATTAGTACCTGGAAGGAACAAGCAATTTTCTAAATATGTTTCAGCTGACCAGGTAGGAGCTCAGAGCAACCACCTTTTTTCCTGCTCAGCCAGAGGTACTTCCTAGAAATCCAGCAAGTTACTATGCTCTGGCACGTGCCCTTCATCTGACTGCTAAGAAAGTGATGACAATAGCCAGACACTGGTAGTATTAGGGCAGTCTTGAAAGGAAGGCACTGGAAATGGATGCCCCATCCCTGGAAGTGTTCAAGGCCAGGTTAGATGGGACTTTGAGCAACCTGGTCTAGTGGAAGGTGTCCCTGCCCATGGCAGGGGGGTTGGAACTAGAAGATCTTTAAGGTCCCTTCCAACCCAAATCATTCTATGATTCTATGAAAACATTAGGAGCCCAGTCAACACAGCTGCACAGATTAAAAACCAAAAAGCTCACATTCCTCTGTTTTAACACAATGTCAGATGAACAACACAGAAAGTGACATTTGCTAATCAAAGATGTAACAGAACGCCATTAAGACGTACTTGACTGAAATGTCATAGGCAGACAAGGAATGTGCCCAGGGAATATGCATTAACAGTCTGAGTATAAGAAAGAATGCCAGCCTTGCTTGACGTCTACAGTAGCACAATGGTTCCAGAGTGCTTTTTGTCTACAATTAACACTTGCCTGAATCAAGGTCCTCCTATTTACCTGTCTGTCTCTGAGGGGAAACCACAATGATATCCATCAGTCCCTCAACATTGGCCAGGACTGTCTCTTTGTTCCGCCCAGAGTATTTGTCCACTCTCTGGATAGATTTGGTTTGCCAGTCAGTCCAGTATATCCACCTGTCCTGCTGCTCAGGCAGCCAGCAAAGAAAAAAACAGCCATTAGCATGTTTAGCCATGTAGATACAGGATACCCATAAAAAACACATCCCAGTGGCAGAAAGGCCTTTTCAACCCCTTCCTCTCTTATCATAAAGAAGATGACTGTCTACACCCCACAGGGGTTCAGACAAACTTCTTTTGTTAGCTCCACAGAAGAGTTAAGTACTATCCCCTCAGCCATCTTGGTTTTCCAAGACTATTAACATTTCCCTGTCCCCAAGCTCCACTGTCCAAACTCATCAACCCACCAGGGAGAACGGTGGCAGCAGGAAAATCTTCTCACCTGTGTCAGAGCAAAGGGATGTAACACCTGGCTGACCAACACTTGCCGTAGCTTCCCATTGAGATCACAACTCTCTATGCGATCAAGATGCGCATCCACCCAGTAAATCCTGCAGGAACAGGGAAAGAGGTGAGCTTCCATCCATACAATCCCTCTTTACTTTCTAGTTATTCACTAGCCAAGATAGATCAGACAAAAAAAACCAACCACAAACCCGCAACACTACTCCAATAAACCAAGCTAAGAAGGCTAAAAAAATTCATTACATCCCTTAACCCTATGCAAGTATAAGAAAATCTTTCACTGACCTCCTGGTGTCATAATCCAAAGTCAATCCATTGGGCCATCCTAGGTCAGTGTTAATCAGGATTTTACGTTCAGAGCCATCCAAGTTTGCTCGTTCAATTTTAGCAATGTGACCCCAATCTGTCCAGAAGAGGTACCTGAAGAGATAAAAGGCAAGCGTAAGAAGAAAAGAACATTTCATTTAGCCTAATGAAAAGTTTTCGTTATGAATTAAACTGCCAGATTCTTCAGGTTCAAAAAAGATCATGTGGTCTGTAGCTTGCTTCTCCCAGCTATCTGCCCAATCTTCAAATTCACTGTCTGCCTGATTACATCTGTCACTCAGAGTCAGCCCCTTGCTGGTACCTACAGATTCACACGGCACATCTCCTCTTCCTCCCACAGCCTCCTCTTCCAATCTGCCTCTGCACAGCCCTTCTCCCTGCCCCACCAATACCCCATACCTACCCCTTCTTGGGAAAGACAGCAATGGCTCGGGGCTCATCCAGGCTGTTATTGATCAGCACTTTCCTGGAGCTTCCATCCAGTCTAGCTACTTCTATGGTATTGCGTCCCGTGTCTGTCCAGTAGAGATTCCTGGCAACCCAGTCCACTGCCAGGCCATCTGTAGTCTTCAGACCCTGACCAATAACAGTTTCCATGTTGCTGCCATTCAGATCAGACCGCCTGGATGGAAATCAATGACAAATGGCAGTGAGGAACAGGTAGCTCCCAGAAAGCCTTCACACCTCCATGTGTGATCCCCATCAACCACAGGGCCACTTCATACTGCTACCTCCCTAATACATTTTTCCTCATAGTCTCCAGCAGGTTAAATACACCTTCAGCATTTAGTTCAGCAATACGCATGATGCTGCGTACCAGAAGACCAGGTGTAAGTAGTGGTGTATTGCCAGCATCTCAGTCTCCCCAACTTACTGGCACACTCCACAGCTCACTGTGGCACAACCAGCACAAGTAGCTGGGTGACCTGGGTACTGGCCAAGCAGATGACTGGCACCCACCTGATGACATCAAGAAATACATCTGTGTAGTAAATCTTGCCATCCACACTATCATAGTCCAGAGAAATGACGTTATTCAGCTCAGGGACAGGTATGTGCACATCTGTGTGGTCACTGGTGTCCAGCGAGATACGACGGATGGAAGCACGGCTAGAGAAAAGTAGGTAGGTCTCTGGAGAAGAGTCACACGTCTGCTCATCTCTCTTCAGCTGAATGCCAGTGGGGCAGGCACAGGAGAAGCCAGTGGGGTGAGGCAAGCAAAGGTGGGAGCAGCCACCATTACGAACTCTACATTTATTGAAGCCTTTAGAAAAAAGGAAAGTATAGTGTAAGGATCAGTGTGGTCCCACAGACCAAAGCTTTATTTTAAAGGCTACATACATGCACAACTTGCTAGCAGCTGAGTTCATCCTTACCATCCCAGCCTTGCTGGGAATCTACAGCCCTTCATACAGATACTGCCTCCCTCCCCTCCAGGATTCATGGTGGGTATGGGCATGGTTGGGGCAAGGAGAACAGGAAGGCACAGAAGGAGGGAGGCATTAGGAGCAAAATCTTGACCTGCATTCCTTGCTAATCATAGTTTTCCCATGGAAAAAGGAACAGCCAAATGCTGATAGATTCACAGAACTGCAGTTTAGCTTTATTATTGCTGCAAATGGTAATGCTGACAGAAAGATCTAACCCTGTGGGGAAGCAGCATGACAATGCACCAGAGGCCAGGCTGACAAAGAAGCTTCTGTTTCAACTTAACTGCACACAGTGGCAAGTAAACAAAGGCATCAGAGAAGCCTGCTGAAAGTGCCTGACATATTAAGGTCATCTCTTTTTTTTAAAAAAAAGTTTAAAAAAACCCCAGCATACGTTTATTAGGAGGGGATAAGCCCAGAAGACAGGTGCAGGGAGTGGGAAGAAGACAATGAGGATACAACAGCTAGAGTTTGGTTAGCTTTAAGTTATATTGTAAAGTTATACTGTCAAGAGTGATGTTCTGCTGTTAGTAGCCACCGGAGAAGCAGCACAGAGTTTTCTGTAGAAGTACATGTTGGGGAAATTCCACCAAAACAAAGCCACAGCACAAAGCAACAACTCCCACTGAAGAGCAAGGAGGCAAGACAGCATCATATAGGATCCCCAAAGAGTAACATAAGGAGTCTGACTCTGGCACAGAACAGTTGGAGAGCATGATACATTAAGAGCAACTAAAGAAGCAGAGATTTTCTAGAGCAAAGTGGCAGACAGGAAGATGAAGCCCGCAATGGTTGGAAAAAAAAAGGACTAGAACTTGAAATAAGGTTTCAGCAACTAGCTTAAGAGGAATTAGTGTCTTTTGGAGTTAAAAAAGGGAAACTGTCCAACGCCAGTAGACTCTGATGAAGCCTAACAGGGCCTGACTCATTTCGTCCTCCTAAGAAAGTGGCTCTGATGTGTGTGAGAATGAGGTTGTTAGTGCAATCCAGTGAAGGAAACAGGATGAAGGGGTCAAAAAGCATGCAGTAATAAACAAACACCAGACCTAAGGAGCTGGGTAAACAGGGAGAAGTTCAAAAATAAACAAGAGGGAAGAAGAAAAGAAAAGCTGATTTTTGAGAAGTTACTCTATCACTCATGCTTTACACCAAAGGACTCTTTTCAATGACAGCTCTGAAGGGCTCCCCTGGTCACCACAGACACCTGCTAATTTGGGAGCGGCCTAGCAACTCACCCAGGGGCCGTGCCCTATCAACAGCTTGAATGTCCATGAGGCCAGGCAGGTTTGCCCTCACCAAGATGACATTGGCACCAGTGTCCTTGTCAGCCCTGTGAATGCTGCGAGTTTGCCAGTCAGTCCAGTAGATGTAAGAGTCCAGCAAAGTGAGGCCATAGGGATGTTGCACTGGAGACAGCAGGGTGCGGCGGTTAGCACCATTGAGATCTGCAGCCTCAATACGCTGAAGAAAGAAGTAAACATCAGCCCCACACTCAAAACATTGATTGTCTTGCTAGCAATTACTATGTCAAGTGGGAAACAGAGCCGAAGCAAGTCATGTTATTGAAGTCCATCCTCCCCATAGCCCGTACTCTCAGAAAAGCTTATGTTCCCCTTGCTCTTTCAATAGCTTGCTCAAGAGCTTCAAAACAGCCTCCATGCTACCAAAGACCCAATGACAAACATTGCTGAAGAACAGAATCTAACCTCAGTGTGTGCATCAGCCCAGAGCAGCTGAGCCCCAGCCTTATCCACTGCCAGTCCGTTAGGCCAGCCCAGGTTGTTGCTGATCAACACCGCACGTCCAGAGCCATCCATCCCAGAGCGTTCCAGCTTGGCATTCTCACCCCAGTCCGTCCAGTACATATACCTGCGGAAAAGCCAGCAAGTATTATGGAAACAGAGGTTAGAAGTCCTGTTCTAACCCCTAGATAGCCTCTTGACAACACTAACCCCATCTCATGGTATAAAGCTATTGCCCGAGGGCTGTCCAGGTTCTGCCAGACCAAGACTTTCCTCATGGAGCCATCGAGGTTGCCCACTTCAATCCGGTTTGTTCCTGTATCTGTCCAATATATCTTCCTGCCAATAGCATCCACAGCCAGTCCATCTGTAGTCAACAGACCTGAGAAAACAGAAAGGTGTATTGGTCACTGCTCATCCTCCCAGCTTAGTCAGGACCTTCTGGTATTCCCCTTGTGCACCTCATCAGGCAGTTGCTTTAGGCTTTGCCTGCCCTTCCACCAAAAATTTAAAGATTATTCTACCAGGGTATCAGAGAATCTCCCTTTTCGTGCTGCATGGAGGCAAGAGCCTCCCAGGCTAAAATCTCTCTTACCTGTAGTGATGATGTCCTCAAATTGTGAGCCATCAAGGGCAGCCCGGCTGATTTTCCGCAGTGTGCTGTCTGACCAGTAAACCTTTCCTGGGTGGAAGAAGAAAGAGAAACTTAAAAAAAGCCCACAACAAAACCAAACCAAACTCCAACAACCAAACAGCAAAATCCTTAAAAAAACAGATCCAGGTCTCTGACTACCAGCTACACCATTCAAAACAGATCTAACTGCATAAGAATAACAGCAGCACAAGACTATTAAGCTGGAGTGATAAAACAGTACAAATTATCTTGTTCCAATCCTCCCTAAAATATGTAGGAGCACTAGCACTCTGATCTTTATATAAGGCCAGAGAACACGTAACACATTATCAGCTAGTAGTATAGAGTCCCACATCCGATTTCTCAAAATGTCCCAGAGGACAGCAATCAGGTCATCTACCTTACTGTACAACAGTGGGTTTACATCCAGCACAGCGTCAGATGTTTAGTATACAGGAACAGCCAGAGTCTCAGCTCTACTGCTGTAAAAGGCTTCAGCAGGAGGAAAGCTTTCTTAAATCCAAAATGCACAGGAACCTCAGTCAATATAGCAGGCAGCTTTTTTCACATGGTTGGGATTCTCTGTTTTCTTATAAGGACATTCATTTCCTGATTGGAAAGGAATATTTGCAGCACATACTAGAAAAAAACCTACCCAAATTCACAACCTACAGCAAGATCTGCACCTGGGTCTTAGTCAGACATTTAGATATGAAGTCACTTGTTGCCTTTCAAACAGACAGTTGGATACACTAAGAAGTTCAGACCTTCACGAGGATCCACTCCAATTGCAATGGTGTTCTTCATGGTGACATTGACTGAGACAACAACATCTGCAAAGTAGGGAATATCCAGAGAGACCATCCGGATGTCAGTCCTTCTGGCAAAGATCAGAAAGCTGGTCATTCCTGCAGAAAGTTGAAAATGGACAGATATCAGCAAGGAACAAGTTCAGTCAACTGTAGGCATCATTTATTGAACATTCTGGAGGTGACATCTACTTCAGTGGAAAAGGGGAAGTCTCAGGCAGATCTTGACTTATGGGGAGTCTGGATACAAAAGGTTTACTGAGCATTATTGAATGCTTCTTTACATCCAAGTTGAAAAGGAGTGCACTCATAGAAGAGTTACTTCTGCTAATATGCGTAGGAAATGGGAACTAGGAGTCAGTTTTTTCCTGCTAAGGAGAAAAAGTGGATGTACTGTGGCCTGAAGCCAAATGTCTTCTACAATCCTCAAAAAGAGGGTCCATGGGAGGAGTGTGTACAGACCTATTAAAGAATACAGCACCTTGTAGTTAAAGAATCCATCTCAAGATTAGCACTAAAGCATGGGGAAACATGACATCTGGTTTAGTTGCCCAACATAATTTCAAGAAAAATTTCTTCTGCATCAATCCATTTATCAGTAAGTTTCTTCATAGTAATTCTCACTCAAATTGAAGGTGCAGGCATCAAATGGGTTTTTCAAGGGATAAAGCAGATAAGCATATAAAAGTGAATTTTGTTCTCTAACAAGGCAGGACCAAACTGTGGCTCTGATACAAAACTGCAATGAGGATCCTACAGAGAGGACTCACCAGGGGAGCAGGTCTTGCCATCAGATTGCAGGTTGATCCCAGTAGGGCAGGTACAGCTGTAACCTTTTGGAAGAGGTGCCAAAAGGCACAGGTGACTGCAGCCTCCATTGCTAACTTCACACGCTGTATGTACTATAGGAAAGAGGATGAGAAATCCATAAGCCAGCAGCACAGGCACAAAAAAGGGGTGCAACAGCTATAGAAGTGCATTCTAGAATACCCTTAAATACCAAGCTGAGAGTTATTCTCATGCTCTCATATTCCACCCAGAGACTTAAGGCATCGAGGGCTGACAGAGAGGTCAGCTCCTTGCAGGAGAGCTGTGCCACATACCAGAGCCTGAGCAAGCTCTCAGCTCAGTGCAGCTTGGGGCGAGCTCTGTACCTGGTGGCCTGTGCCGGTGGAAAACATGAATATCCATAAGATTCTCCAGATTGTCCTGCAGCGTTTCCCGAGCCTGCCCAGTCCTTCTATCTGCGCTCTGGATGCTTTTGGCCTGCCAGTCTGTCCAGTAGATTCTCTCGCCATAAAGAGTAAGTCCAAAGGGGTGAGGCAGATTGCTCCCAATCAGCACCTGGTCAGATTACCCCCAGCCCCCCCAAAAAACATTACTAAGAAGTCACTAAGGGGAAGAGGCTTCCCTTGCCCCCTCTCAACATCATAATGTACAGTCACAGCAAAAGGAGAGTGATGGGGCAACATTAGCCCTCAAAAGGAGGTTCCCTCACACAGTTTGCAACTGAAAGGGAGCTCTTCTCTCCCAGAGAAAGCAGCTCAGCATGTTTTGATTTGGAGATTTCACTTTCAACTGGAAAGAGAGGCAGGGGCCATCAGCACTCTGTGCTCTAGGACTTACACCTCAGGCTCCCAGACTCCCTCCTCAAAGATGGCTTCCTTACCTTCCTGCTGCTTCCATCCAGACTGGCATACTCGATGGTCTTCATGCCTGCGTCTGCCCAGTACAAGCGCTGTGACTCATAGTCAATGGCCAAGCCATTAGGCCATGTCAGGTTGGAGGAAATGATCACCAAGCGGTTTGAAGCATCCATACCAGCACGCTCAATTTTTGGGCTGGCTCCCCAGTCAGTCCAGTACATGAACCTGAACACAAGCCCAGACAGAAGTGAACACCCACACTCCTTCACTGCCACTACAGCCAGGCAGTGTTACAGAGAAGCAAGAGAACCTGGTGCCTTCAGGCCCTAGCAGGAAGGAGCATTAGACTAATATTGCACTCATGTCCATCCTTGGGTTCCTGTAATGTACCTAAGGTCATACTCAAATTTATATACCTTCTACTTCCCCTGTGCTGGCCTAATTACAACCCAGAGGAAACAGTTCAAGATAATAGTTCAAGGTCTAAAAATTAACCAATTATTTACCAGTCTCCACCATTGGCCCTTTATACTCTGGCTGCATTAGTCTTCCAGTAATCCACTCAAGGAAAGAATAGCACACTTTTATTCAAGACCTTCAATGCTTCTAAAGCAATGGCTGGTAAGCTTTTTCCTGTCCACCCTATCCCCAGCTCCACAAGGTCTTACAATTCAGAAGCAAAATCCGTTATTGAAACCATATGTTTCTGTTATTCTACTCAGGTTTGCTTTCCATGGCACAGTTGATCCCTCAATACTCTGACACAGTGCTTTGAAGCCAAGAAGCCACTAATGCTACAGCTTGCTTGAGATCAGCAGTAATTTACCTGAGGAGATCCTTCTGACTGAACTCTGGTTGATAAGCAGAGAGCTTCAATATAAATTCAACATAGATGTGAAATAAAGAAATAGAAAAGACCTAGATGGCCTCATTCTCAACATTTTTTTGTACCACATCTTTAGTTATTATGTCCCCAGGATAAAAAAATGAAAACACCAGCCAGCTCCTGCAAGCTCTACAGCACCACAGGCAATTATCCCTGCTTATCTTGTTCCACTAGCATCCAAAATCAGGTCTCTAATTTCAGTCTTTGCCAGGATGTAGAACAATGGCACCAGAGAGAAAGACAATTGCACAAAACCAAAGAATCTGAACATCTTTAGACATGCAACAATTGCCATATCTTCCAAGAAAAAAGAATCTCTCACCCTCCAACAGGGTCCACCACGATATCTCTAGGTCTGTCTAGGTTCTCCCAGATTAGAACAGTTCTCATGGTCCCATCTGTGTTGGAGACCTCTATTCGATCTGTTCCTACAAAAGTCAAGAGAGAGAATGAGAGAGAGATCAAAGACCTCTGGAATCTCAAGAGCTACGGCAAAAAAACATCCATACAACAATGCATTCTTCCCCTCTGTCCATCTCTGTTCATAGCTGGAAGATAGGTAAGAAATGTGGCTCAAAGTGTCACCTTCTATTAGATCTCCCAAGTCACCTCTGTGGCTGTCACTGCTGCTGAGTCCCGTATGAATGCAAACCAGCTCTTTCCTAAGCCCCCACGGTATCTCCGTAGGCATGAGAGAACAGCTAGAAAAGAATCATCTTCCTTATATCTCTCTGAACTATGACTCTCCAGCAGGGAACATCCTCCAAATACTACCTGCTGCACCCCAAGGTACACTGTTGGGGGCTATGTAAACACACACAATCACAAGCTCTGTAGCAAGACAACAGTGGTGCTTGACTTCTACTATAAACCTTTCTACAGAATTAGTACTGGGGATACTGCAAAGAGAATTAAACTAAGGATTCCACCTCAACTCCCACTTTGTTAGAAGCACACGAGATGAAACTCCATTTTTTGCTGGACAGAAACAGGCAAATTTGGAACGAGATAGATAGAACTACCCAGCTGTTTTTCAGTTTTCATGACTAATAAGGAAGACAGAAGCCTAGGTAAAGCAGAGGATCCCAGTACCTGCATCAGTCCAGTATAGCTTGTTGGTGACCCAGTCAATTGCCAGCCCAGCTGGACTTTCCAGGCTAGTGTCCACCACAACCTAAATAAAAACAAAAAGAAAAAATTCTTTGTGAGATTAGACCTTAGGGAGAAAGCACTTGCCCAAAGAACTACTCATTCACAAACAATGTTAACTTTCAAAAGACAAAAGCCCAAGCAGAGCAATGTCATACGAGAGAGAGCATTAAAGACTTAGAAGTTCAAATAAGTCTTCCATTTGGAGAAACATCTATTTTTCATGTCTGTTCAAACTGCAGCTCCAAATTTTGAACTCTGTTCCCCTCATTTATGGCAACATTAGCCTAAGGGCGTGTGCAAAAAGCATACCCAAGGAACATGGCTCTTGTTCCAAACGTAGTACATAACAGAGGATTTAATACTTCTTCCTTTCAGATTTTAGGGCTACAACAAAGGAATTGACCACAGCTTACAAATCAACATGCTTCGCGTCCCAATTCAAGGTTTTCCATACAAGCAGGAACACACACCAAACTTGTGTATGAAGTGTTCAGTGATCTCAGGGCTCTTCTGAGCCAGAACTAGACAAACTAATGAACAACAAATCCAGCATGAACTGCAGCTCCTTAGAAGGCCAGTGTATCCCAGTAGCTTCAAATCTGATGCTCGAGGAGTCCCCTGGCTAGATGACCTCCACACGTAGTTAACACTGTACCTCCTGGCTTGATCCATCCCATTTTGCTCGGCTGATTGAATCAGTGCTAACATCTGTCCAGTAGACATAGTCATCCTTTGAGTCCCAGTCTAGAGCCACTGCGCTGCGAACATCAGCAAGGGGAATGACATCATCTGATAGGTCATCTGTGTCAAAGCTGATCCGACGGATGTCCATCCTTCGGGCAAAAAGCAGGAACTTGTCAAGACCTGATCAAAGGTCGAAAGGTCTTCTTTTAATTTCTCTAAGTTCAACAACACAGTGATAGACACAGACAATTCCCTGCTATATTCAACCTTAACCACTTATATAATCTCTCACTGACAAGTCACAGCCCAGGATTTTATTGGTAGCAAAATATCACCAAGGAGGGAAGTTGGGGAGGGGGTGGGCAGGGGGAAACACAGTAGTAGGGAGCTGTCTGCTGGGGGTAACCTATGCTGAGGGAACAAAGTCAACCATATTCTTCAAAGAATGGCACAGATCTCCCTCCAAATCCAATAGCTATGCCACCTCTTGAGAATCTAGGAGACAGTTGGCCCAATTCTTCCACATGGTTGCAAACCAAGAGAAACTGTGGCAATCAAGAGGACTGAATTTTTTGTTCATCACTGACACAGCTCCTGTGGGAGCTTTAGGGAAACAATCAGCTGTGACAGGTAGCATGGTACCAATAGCAGCCCTGAAATAAGGACCCAAGGATGGAGCTTCTCTGTATCCCCACCCATCAAGCCTAGTGAGGGCAATGGGAATGCAGAACAGGGGAATGCATCAAAAAGGTGAAGCATCCTCTGGTGGGGCCCTTAATACTACTAACGCAGTCTATCCAGCTGCATCTCCTTGGAAGCAGCTGCTGCTGCTTACTCCCATTGCCAACCCTCTGCCACCCGCTGAACATCTGAGCATGCAGGCTGTGGTCCCACCTCACTTACTCTGGGCGCAGGCATGGCTGCTGGTCTTGCGGAAACCCGTGGGGCAGGCGCAGGTGTAATCCTTGCTGCTCGGCAGGCAGAGGTGAGTACAGCCCCCATTGTTGGCCCCACAACGGTTTCTCCCTGCTCAAGTAGCCAAAGACAAAAACAACCACACATAAAGCAAAGAGTAAAGAAAAGAGGAAAAACACCAGTCAAGGTGTCAAGACCCACACGGGGAAGATAACTTGTCTGCCCAGAAGTTAATTGAGAATAAGGAAATGTATAAACTAAAGCACTAACTCCATTTGTAGGGCTCACTTTTAAAATAAAGCATTTCACTCAAACCACTTCTAGAGCAGATGATGGCAATTGAAGAGGAATAAGGGAGGTGTTAGTAATTACTACTGCCCACTTCTGATTTTTTCCCCTTCTCAAAACAGCTCTTGCATAAACAAGCCACAAGTATTTCTTACTGAAAAGCCTCCACTCCCATGTGTCAGCAGGGGGAGCTGTGGTAACACCTAACACCAGGTTACCGGGGCTGAGGGACCTCAACTGAACTGCCGGATGGAGCAAGTTCTGCAGCAGCTCTGGACGGAGGTGGTGTATGTATCGATATGCCGGGTTCAGGCTTGCCATCTCCCTGCTTTACAGGGTGGATGGCTGCAGGTTTTCTAGTGGCTCAAATGGGTCTCTACTCTCTCTGCAGTTACCTGCTGGCTGGCGCTGAGGATGCAGTGTGTGGATGTCCATAGGGAAGTGGAGTTTGTTGCGGATGATCTCCTGGTTCTTGCCTGTAAATTTGTTGGCACTGTTGATGCTCTTCGTGTGCCAGTCTGTCCAGTACAAACTGTCCTCAAACACGGTGATAGCAAATGGGTGTGGGAGGCCTGTAACAGACACCCAATACAGGGATATAATCAGGTCCAACAGGGCTCAGGCTAGCAGGGAGACAAGGGAAAGCTCTTTCCACTGCCCCTTACGCTTTGCCACAGTCAACTCTCTCAAATCCACCTTAAACTAATATAACAGACAATTCCTGTCTCCTGTCCACCAAAGACTGGGTAGCAAATCCCATCCCTTAGTGGTGGCAGAGTTCATCCCACAGTGAAAGAACAGGAGACAAGCACAGAAGCAGGAGCCAGTGGCTCTGAAACTTAGGTAGCACTGTGCTACTCTGTCTTTACTGCAGAGAGCACTCCCTGTACGTAGCCCTGTTACTTACCTTGGCTAATAACAGCTTTCCTATTCCGCCCATCGAGGTCAGCCCTCTCAATGACATGATGTTTGGCATCCACCCAGTACATTCGATGTCCTGCATAGTCAATAGTCAGTCCATTGGGCCAGAAGAGGTGTGTATCCGCAATGATGCGCCGATTAGAGCCATCCATGTTGGAATACTCAATGCGTGGAGTGTTGCCCCAGTCAGTCCAGTAGATAGTGCTGGAGGAGGCAGGGAGAGACAGGATGAAAACTCATGTTCCACATACTGCACCCAGCATCACTCCCTATCAGGGCAAAACAATATCAGTTCTGTGACCTCGAGCATGAGACTGGGTCACAGCCATGGGAGAAGTGACAGCCAACAAGGTAACACCCAGCACTTTCAGGCTGGTGAAACCTGAAGGGCTCAGAATAGGATTAAGGCTCTGAAGGCCCCCAGCATCGCCAGGTTCCCCAAACTGGCAGTACCAAACAAAGGCTTGAGCCCAGAGGCAGCCTTTGTGATCAACGATGGGGTTTTCAATGTTCATCTGGAAGCACTTGCATGGAGGGCTCACTGGGGTCTTAAGTTTTCACTCACCCCTCCATAGGATGTAGGGCAATTGCTCGGGGCTTCTCCAGGTTCTGCCACAAAAGCACTTTCCTGTGAGTACCATCCAAGTTTGCTACTTCAATTCGAGATGTCCCAGAGTCTGTCCAGTATAATTTGTCATGGATCCAGTCAATAGCAAGTCCACCTATCTCCAGGGGAGAATTAAGCACAGAATAAAACCAGGAGCAGGATCTGCTCAGAAAAATAGTTCCCTTTCTCTCTCAGCCTCAGAAGAGGCCCAATTCAGTCCTCCTGTCTCTTGCCCTGTCAGCCAATATGAACTCCAAGGGGACACTGATATCTCACCCATTCCATCCAACCCATCCTCTTGCTCAGGGAGATGCACTCCATTTTGAATGCTGGGTACCCACTTTTCTCCACTCACCCACCCCTATTCTCACACCACAGTCAGTCCCCAAGCTTTTTCCTTTTTTGTAGTGACGCACCTGGGCTCTCCAGCCCTGTGGAAACCACCTCTTCCACATTGCTACCATTCAGATTGGCCCTCATGATGCGATCGAGAGTAACATCAGACCAGAACACCAGCTCCTTGCTGTGGTGGAAGTCAAGGGCAATGGCATTTTCCAGGTTGTTCAGGAGCAGTGTATACTCTGAGCGATGAGGCAACACTTGTCGGATATCAATTCGATTGGCAAAGAGAAGCACTGGCTCTGGCCCTGAGAATATATGGGAAGACAGCATTAGAGTACTTTGACAGGGTCCTGCCTACCACTCCCTCTGCACCAAGTCCCAGAACACAGTTTTGCAGTACTGGCAGCAAGAAATCAACTCCCAAGTGCAAAACACTTCAGAGAACTGTTTTCTCATCCTCAATACACAGTCCTAACTCAAAGATGAGCAGTTTTAAACCTTTTGGCAAACATTCACTCAGCAAGAAGTGATTGTTCCAGGTCCCACCTAAGCCCGCCTCACCTCAGCCTCTGAAACCATACCACTAGGCAGCAACTTGGCAGCTTATCTATAGTTTCCTTTTCCTATATCCATCTCCTAGCCATACAAACACACATGCTCTACCACATCTTCTACCACAGACTAGACAGTTAAAATCTGCCTCAGCCAGATATAAACTCAACAGGTGCTTGCACTGCAGAGAAAAAAAATAAAAAAAGAAAAAGAAAAACAATATCAACATCCTTTATGGATGGATTCTTTAAATGGAATTTCTAATTCCTCAGCTCCTACATTAGAGGAGATGAGGAACAAAGTTAAACAAGTGTATAGATGCCCTTAAAAACCAGCAGATGCCCATACAGCAGCCACTCACAGCATTCAGGACTGGTGACCAGCATCAAGGGTCAAACCACAAGGAGGTGTGATACAACCTCACTGACTTGGAAAGGTTAAGACACTTCCTGAACAGAGACAGAAGGTTGTTTTTGTCACACAAAATTTTCACAGGCATTCACCAACAAACTGGGCATATGTAATACAAATTCCGGTACTTCCTTTTCCTCACATGTTGGCTTGGTGAACAGCATGATGCTGCCAATGAAGCATTAGAGACAAAATTATGAGAACTGGACCAACACACACACACACCAGAATAAGGTTGAACTCCTCTTTACCTAGAGCTTTGCAGCTACGCTTGTCAGGTCGCAGCTCGTAGCCTTGCTCACACCAGCACTGGAAGCCTCCTTCACTGTTGGTACAGCCTTGGCTACAGTAACCTTCCTCAGCACATTCATTCACGTCTGCATGTTACAGACAAAGGGAGAAAGTTACCATTAGATCATCAACAAGCCAGGCAATCCCATCAATACCTTGCTTCTGCTTTCATGCTTTGATTTGCACCCTATCATAGCCATCAACTTAAAGCACATCAAAGCAGCAGGGAGGAGGCTACTGCTCCAAAAACCCACCTTGGCATGATCGGCCATCTTCCAGGAGCCTGTAACCTGTGTGGCAGGTGCACTGCACCATCCCTCGTACCATCTGGCACTTCTGAGCACAGCCACCATTGTTGACATTGCAGTTCTCCTCCCCTGTTCGTGGACCTGTGAAAGAACACGTGAAGATAACTGAGCTGAAACCACAAGGCAGCTGCTTCTGTCCTCAGCTGTTAGGCAGCAGTCGCCCCTTCAGAACAGGCTGAGCAAGAGGGGGAGGACACAGGCTGTGCTGGAAGCTGCCTCTTCACAGTCAGAACTCTCCCCTGCAGGCCACAACTACAAGGGATAATGAACCTCAGAGTAATATGCTTTTAGGATTCACTATCTCTGCAGACAAACTTTGATACCCGAGATCATAATCTTCTCCCCATTAATTCCTTGTCTGCAGTATGTAATTGGCAAAACCACCAAGGCCTTTTTCCTCGGTCTTCAACTCTCTCCCATTATCACAGCCCAGGCTTTCCTCCTTATGCACATCCTTCAGCACCATCAGATAGACTCCCACGCATCACAGTGCCTCCATTTATGTTTAAGACTGAACACGGAGGACTTACGGCAGTTTTGATGCGGGCTCTCATCACTGCCGTCTCCACAATCATTTGCTCCATTGCACAGCTTCCTCTGGCCAATACAACGTCCGTTCCCACACAGGAACTGGTCTGGGGCACACTGAGGGGTCCCTGCAATAGAAGAAGGGGAAAGTAAGCACACCACAGCTTACTGATGGAACAACAGTCACGGTGAAGAAAAGGATACAGAACATTTTCTAAGATTTGTTACAAACTTTACATATGAGCACAAATCCATGACTTCCTCTTTCCTTGAATTCAGCTCATCTTGCACTCCTTACTGCTCCACATATCTTTATGCTGGTCTGGAGGCCTGCGAACTCTCCTCTAGACTGAGTCCAATGTTGCTTTATTGGGAAGTTCAGCTATTTAGTTTCTCTCAGAATGACTGGAAGGTCCTGGCTTAGTTCCCTTTGGTTCCAGATTCCACAACCCTACTCAGGATGTGCAAGAGAGGAGTTCAGTTCCTCACTTTAATCATCTGATATGTCACACCAGCATGGCTATGGATCTTAAACCTGTCTAGGAATGAGCATCTTGTCCAGCCCTAACTGTGCTGTGACAGACTTGGAATGAGATTTACATGCATCCTTGAAATCTGAGCTCAGGCAACAGGATTTCACACATGAGCTACACGCTTCAACTTCTGCTGTTGGCAGGGAGACGCTACAGAATTCTTGTAAGTAAAGTAATACTGTTTGTAGGGACTTTGCCAATCTGATTATTTCTTCAGCAATAACTGCACTGTCCTGTTGTCTCTTATTTCTTGTACCTCTTAAGCTGACTTGGTTAGTGGTTTCCAAATCATCACCCTCTGATAACCCTAGGAAGACAACAGGACAATACAATTATCAGCAAAGAAACAATTAGATTGGCAGACTGCCTGTAAGCAGCACGGAAAAGTGTAGTTGTGAGATTAACAACAGGTACAAATAAGAACTAACAGACACACCAACTGGGAACATAAAACCAAATCACACGCAGGTTCACTTTTCAGAGCACAGGAATGCTTTATATGAAGGATTCTGAAACTTGGACTGCATTTGTCATATCGAACATAAAGATCGTTACATCAGCTGATCTCCTAGTATTCTAGGAATCTTCTCTCTACGGCCAATAAAAATATAATTGTGCTCTAAATCCAAGAGGTGACACAGGATTTTAACTCTTGCTACAGACATTGAGACAGCACACTATTTCGCTTAGATGAGCCAGTACACATTCTGCTTGGAAGCCCTGAGCTAATTTTTACCTGCTGACTATCACCATAGACCTAATGCAGAACTGCACAACTAACCCTACAGTAACAATAGCTGTACTCAACTACCTTGGGTTTGGTTTGAGGTGGAGAGGTCGAATTTCAGAGGCTCTGGAAGTCTGACTTGGGTTCTGGGTGGCAACTGTTCCTTCAATACCTCTAAATGCCTTTGTTATCAGGATGAGGAAACAAGGTTACTGGCTTGTCTTTAAGTACAATTGTTTTTTCCAGGATCACCACCATCTCCTGCACACTGGTGCTCATGACAGCTGACCAATCTAGAGCAGCTGTTCTCAAATGGTTACAAAGTGTGCCTCTCCAGGTCCTCTGAGCTCAGCTGTCCTTGTAGAACACCCACTCTCTCCTCCTCAACAGGCCCAAACAAGGGGTACGGTTTCAGAAATCCTTTTTGTCACCCCTAAACCCACTGCTTAAAATACACTGCTCCAGAAGGGTCAGTATGCACAGCTGGGCTCTACTCACTGGGATGAATTCATGGACCAGTACACACTATTCCTCAATAAGGTGTACAGACGTCCTGAAGGATTTAAGGAAAATAGAAGATTCTAGACATTCCTTGAATCCTACCATAACACTAGGGTCTGTTGAAACCCTCCTCTTCTCCATAACCACTATAATATAAAAGAATGGCTATATGTGAAATGATTACTAGAAAGAGAGACTCCTGAGCAAATATCTAAGAGGGAAGCTGACACTCTTAACCTCTAAAACAATGGCTTTACCCTTCACTTTCACAAAAAGCCCTTTTTGATTCCACTGCCTGCTAGAATTGCTTGGCAATGTCACAAGGCAACATGAAAGCTATCCAGAACTATCTAGAAGGCATGAGTTAGACATAGTCCACTTGACAAAGGTAGCAACTTTGCATGCTATTAATATTTCCAAGTCTAAATGGAATCATCTCAGAGCTCTGTGGTAATTCATAGTGTAGGGACAGCATAGGAAGATACAGGGATCTGATATTTGACCAGAAAACACCATCACTTAAGTTAGTTTCAGCACACAGACCTGCACCTGTTTGCAAGCATATAAGACAGCCTATAGATCCCATTCTTTGGGAAGGATGGAAACTCTAGGCTGAACTCAGTGAAGCAATCCAAAAGAGACTTCACTACCTATTACCTCCAGGAGGGAAACATTAGCTATAAGCAGCAATGCAGCCGGTCAAACCTGTGTTCTCACAGTTCTCCTCATCACTGTTGTCAGAACAGTCATCTTCCCCATCACAGCGCCAGGACAGACGGACACAGCGCCCTGATTTACAGCGGAACTGGTCAGCTGTGCACATAGATGTAGCTAAGGGACCAAAAAAAGAACACTAGATGAGCAAGAAGGATCAGAAGAGACCCAACTCAAAAGCTAACAGTCCCAAACACTCTTTTGCATCCACAGAAACTGAACACTTCCACCAGTTCCCAGCACTCACTGCAGTTCCTCTCATCTGACTGGTCATCACAGTCGAAGTCTCCATCACACCTCCAGCCAGCGTTAATGCACAAGCCACTGTTGCACATGAACTCTCCAGAGCGACAAGGCTGGTGAGATGCTGCAGAGATGGTAAAGAATATAAAGAGCAAACTCAGACCCATGTAACATCCCCAAAGCCCCTCAGCACCAGCCTTACACTCCACTATTGTGGAACTTGGTCCCGAAAAGATTCCTCCTGGAAACTGCTTTAATTCCTGTACAAAGAAGTGGGCTGACTACACAGTTCCCATCACTATTCTCACCTTCCCAAGTTAAAAAAAATAATGAAAGAGATAGCTTATGTGTGAACAATTAGATTGCTGTCTACATTGCAACCCCTCTCCAGCCAATGCAAAATCCATTTAGGTTTGCAACTCAGATGCTTGGACCAGTATATCACCCTGCACTAACTTACAGCAGTCAGATTCATCAGACCAGTCCCCACAGTCATCGTCGCCATCACAGTGGTAGATGTCCAAGATGCAGCGTCCATATGCACACTGGAACTCCTCCAAGCTGCAGGTGGCAGCTGGAACATCTGATGCTAACAAGGGAATCAAAGAAAAAATACCTGAGGTGACAGGGCACAATCCAGTCTAGATGCAACATTCTCAGTCTAATAACAGACTAGAAAGTATTCAATGGAAAGGTGTTGGAAATTACTAGCCATGACTTGTATTACTGAGAGGAACTTCAATGCTGTTTGTGCTTCGCTGAGGGGCAGGTTAAACCTATGTATAAAGACATCTGTGCAGACAATCCACTAAAAATAATTAAAAAAACCCCATAATTATTAGTCTATAAACACTAACTTTTCAGGAGTCATTAAGTTCTAAAGAAGGAAACAGCTATGAGGAAGGAACAGTTGATGGGAAAGCCACAAAAAGGATCCAAGAGTGTCCCCTTCTGTTTTATGCTTGAGACACTATGTCTTAGTGCCCTCCAGAAAGTGTTTAAATTGTTTATGAAACCTGAAAAAGGTAGATACAAAAACAGATGGAAAAAATAAAGATACCCTTTGGGGTAGCTCTATATTAAGGATTGAGGCATGTCAGAATGCAAGGTTAAAGTATGGAATGATCCTTTAAAATTTTAACAAAAACAAGCACTTGAAGACCAAGGAAGCAAGCAAGCAGCAAGGTGCCCAGGTCTGCACCTGACCTTTGAGGATTTCCCCCCTCCCTTTCCTCTCAAGCTGTTTCCAAAACAACCCATGCCTTATCAGTAAGGAGCACTGCCAAACAGATGACCCTGGGCAAAGCCCAACAAACTTATAGTCAAGGATTTGCCCACTGTTCTCTGTTCAACAGTACACTATGTGGGAAGGGATGAAAAATATTTTGAGTCCCACATCACAGAATCTGACACTTCTTCTCATACTGTCAAGAGAATGAACTGCATGTTTCAGGCATATGAGTCTTCCAACTGAGGAGCTCTGAAAAGAAATCCATTAAATGAAAGGGAAAAGAAAGACTGACAGTCTGGGAAGTGAACTACACCTGCCTCTCCAACCTTAAGTAGTGGGCACAGCCTGCAGGCATGCAGTAAGAGCTTTAGTTCAGTGAGTATGCAGTGGCTGGATACTAAAATGTGTGTTAATGTGTGCTTCACCAAAGGAGCCTGAAAGGAGTGTTTGGGTCTCCTTGAGGAGAAAATGAAGTCAGTGACTTCATTCTCATGTAGTGTGACTAAATTCTTATGTAGTGTGATTCAATCATAACACACACACCCCAAAAGAAACACACACACACAAAAGACAAAAACACACACAAAAAAGAACAGTGTAGTCCCACCTTGTTGTAGATGAATGACAAGCAGGATTGGCGATAAGGAAAAGATGATAACCACATAAAGGAAGATAAGAAAAAGGGAGGTAGCCAAACTGAGCTTCTTCGTGAGTTACTTAAAATGCCTTATAGACACAACTGCCAGCCAGGACTGGAGAAGCACTCCAGCTCAGAGAAGCAGGGGCACCAGTTCTGGGTGCCCCTTCATTCCCATAGGAGGCAAGGTTGAAACATCTCCCCTTTCTTCCTGAGGGCATATTCATGGCCTGCAGGAAAGCAACAGGCAAGGGAGAGAGAAAGGGAGAGGGGGAAAGGAGAGGGAGAGAGGCTGGCTTCCTCTTAGGGCCCTTTCCTGGCTAGAAATGTTTGCAGCCCCTGGCTCCCTGCCAACTCTCATTATCTGGAGAGATAAAAGACAAACTCCCCCATGCATCCACTCCCCCTGCCCTTCAGGAGCTGGCGGCCCTGATCCCCCTCCCAGAGCCTTTTGAAGTTTCCTGCTATCTAGAACAAATTCTGCAAAATGCCTTTGAGAGCAGGGTGGGGGAAGGGACCACTGCAACTTCCACAGACACCAACAGCACTCACAGACATGGGAGAGAGATGGTGGGACATAACAGACTCCCGTCCCACTTGCTACAAGCCTGTGAAGGTGGAGGAGAAAACAACTGTTGTGGGCTCTCACGGCCCCCCTTCCCCATCAGTCACATGAACTTCCAGCTAACTTGTCCTGTCAGCCCTTTTCGGACAACGTCCTGCACAAAGCATCTGAGTGAAGAGAGGCTGGTCAGGCAGGCAGCCCCTGCAGTGTGCCAGCTGGGGACGTGCAGTCCCCGAGGATGCTGTCAGTGGGCAGACCTCCCCCTGAAATTTCAGGCAGGAATCAGACAATAGGAAAAAGAAGGGAATAGTTTTCTCCTCTTCCCCCCTGCCCTCCAACTCCTACAGTTTTATATAGAGCTGTATTCAGTAAAGCATAAGCCTCCTGCTCTGACTCAAGGTCACACAGCCATGGGAAGGAACAGAGAAGCAGCCAGGCACAGACTAAGTATGCCTGTGAGGTAACACAAGAGATGCACCGTTCTCTTGTGCCCTCTGGGGTAGGCAACAGAAGGCAGCATAGCTGCCAGTACAGGCAGGACTAACTTGTTTTTGATCTCTGCTGCAGAAAACATGCCAAACCCCAAGACAGGAGCAGGTCCAAAGGGCTATTTCCTGTGGTTACAAAGCAAGGAGAGCACTTACGGCAATTCTCTTCATCCGAGCCATCCTTGCAGTCTGTGTCACCATCACAGAACCAGTGCTCAGCTATGCAGCTACCATCACTGCAACGAAACTCCTTCTCTGAGCACTTTCTCATATCTGCAGAGACAGCAACGCAAACAAAGCTTTGGCTTTTCTCACAGTACCCAGGAAACAACCGCACCATGCTCCTGAAGCTCCTAGGGCACTCTCAAACAAGATTGCTCATTAAACCACGTGTACCCATGTCATGCAGTGGCTGAGCAAAACCATCATTGTTCATTTAACTGACACAGAGTGCTGGATCCAAAAGGAATCCATGGGACTTCACAATGGCATGTAATTGAATAACAGGTCTCAAGTGATTTTTTGCCTGGCCGGTAAGCCACACAGCCTGAGATCCCAAGCAGCCAGCCCTGAGAACGGAATATCCCACAAGCACAGCCCAGACAAGCCAGCTGCAAGCCCTCACCATGCTCAGAGGATCCTAGAACTGCACAGGTTGGAGTCTGTGCAACCCCTTTTAAAGCACTGGCAGGGCAGTATTTATAAGGCCACATTACTTACCACACTGCTCATCGCTGTTGTCGCCACAGTCATTGTCACCATCACAGTGCCACAGGCTGCGGATGCAGTATCCATTCTGACATGAGAACTCATCTTCCTCACACTCCCGTGGAGCTGCAGAGACATGATGGAGATAAGGTGAAAGCAAGGCAATAAGATTGACCTTGCAGAACACCAAATCTGTGACATGTTACAAATCGAGCAATTTCATCCTCCAAGGACACCATGATGTTGGAGAGCTGATTTCCCTTCCTCTAACAATATCAGGAGGGCCACTGTGAGATTTCGTGAGTGTCCCTCTTCCACTCCATCCACAAGTTGATAGTACAGCAGGCTCTAAAACTTGAGAACATGGGTTGGAGAAAGTACCTGGAACAGAGAGATGGAGCCACCCACCCTGTGCTGGTGTTTTAGAACAGCCTTAAGCCAGGCTCAAGAGATTCCTGCTCAGAAAAAAGGCAATCCAGGCCTCTTTTTAAAGGAATTAATAGGCCCTATCATTATCTAACAAATAATTGCTAGTAGAATTGTATCTCCACCTTCTTTTCACAACAATGCCAAAGCTATCTTCAAAGAAAAGGAAATGTTCATTGAAAAGGGACAGAGAAAATTTAAACTTCCTCTTCTGAACACCTCAGTATTTGCAGCCTCATTCCACCCTATTTGCCAGTCTTCTAAGGAAGCTTGTCTGCAGACCAGTAAGGAAAGGAAAGAGACTGCAAAATTAGCACCCGAGGACCTCAATCCAACAGAAACCCTCCTATAGTTATGTGCTAGTCTGAACAACCCCCTAGGAGTCTCTTATTCACAGAATCTTGCCTTCCTCCTTTCATTAGTCTCCAAATCTTTTGATCACACCCTTCTCTACTGCCGTCTTACGTATGAGGGCATTCCAACTTTTTCTGAAAAACAGAAGACCAAATGGACCCAGACCTATATACCTTTTCTTTCATTAAAATCTTTCAATAGACTGGAAAACTGAGCTTAGTCCTGCAATCCAGAGAATCACACAGGATGTCAAACCCCTGAACCTTGCTTCCTAGCCCTTTGCCCAAATGGGCAGGCAAAGTTCAGGGACATACTGATCAAAAAGTGAATTCATTTCCTGAGATGTGGTTCCTCCATCAGAGCCACTCTAGAGCACCATGCACAGAACTTTTGTAGAATTCAAGGGCTGTAGAGTGACGCTTATTAAGCGGCTGCAACCATCTCAACCAGACAGCAAAACAGTTCTGCTCCTAACTGCAGCCTGATGCCAGCCCTAGCAACCAGTGCAGTTTCAGAGAAGCTGAAGCTCCAGTGCTACATAACACATTGGTTCTCTGGCATGTGGTGCCAAGTATGGACCTGACGATTTGCTGTGGAGAAGGAAAGCTGTATCCCTGAACACGTTTTGCTAATGGAAGGCAACCACAAGTAACCCTCGTCCTCAACACAAAGGGGAAAGGAGGGGCCTGAACTCCAAAGACTCAGGCAAAATTCCCTCCATTTTAATAATCTGTAGAAGCACAACGGCAGTGCTCACAGCTAGCAGCCTGCCATGGCAGCTCTTTGAAGATGGCGCCTCACATGGCAGCAGACAGACAGCTTTCAGGGTAACCTGTCTCTGTGTGGGCAGCATCCCTACAGCACCTCCCTCTCCTCAGGGAGCTCTGTTTGAACGGAGAGGATGCTGGGGACAGCCCGGCACAGCAGAAAAGTCAGACAGTGGAACCTGAGGCCACAGGAAGTCAGCCAGACAGGCAGTTCAGTAGGATTTGGCAGGGGTTAGGTGTTTCCACGAACAGGGGAGGACATGAAGAGCTCAGCTCAGGGAAGTGCTTCATGGGACATTAACTAGAAATGCTGCAGGGCATAAACGGTTCTCCAGCTGGATGGAGAAGCATCCCCTCCCCCAGGACAGGCCTCTGAACAGCAAGCCAGGTGCCAAGGCGGCAGGGCTTACGGACATCAGGTACACACCTCTGCCAGAGACAGGATATAGCTTATTACAAGCCAAAGGTCTGATTCAGTGGATAAACTCTTACATTCCTGTAATAAAAAGGGTCAACTTTCCCCAGCCATGGTAGGCAGGCACTGCACCCACCCTCTCCCCTCAGAGAGATGACTTACGGCAGTCCTGTTCATCAGAATCATCCTCACAGTCATTGTCTCCATCGCAGACCCACGACCGGCGGATACACTTCCCATTGTCACAGTGGAAGTCCAAGGGGGAGCAAGTGGGCAGCACTGAAACAGCAAAGAAACACCTCATGGAGCTGCAGCCAGCTTCCTTCCTGAAAATGAAGTTCCTTCCCTCCCTGAGGGAGGAGGGCTACACCTCTTAGAAACAAAAGACATAAAATTTCAAGTCATGAGGAAGAGCTGTCCCTCAGATGGGGGGCCAGGGTAGGTCTGTTGCTTGGCAGTCTCTCCTCCCCAGAGCAGCACTGACCTTTCCACAATAAAGTAGCCACCACAATTCCCCCACTGAGTTTCTTTTTTCTCTTTCATCCCTGAGCCTGCTGTCCTCCCATAACTGCACTTGTTTTATAACAAGCAAAATTACATTATCAACATCTTTCCTGCATGCTTCCCAGTGAAGTCCATCCTGTTTCTATTACACAGCGAGTTCTTTAGCGTGAGAACTATCAGAAGCAATGTTTTTGGGGACAGGATTTTGCAAGGTACATGCTACAGTGTGCTACAGCACGGGGACTCTGCCTGCATTTTTGTCTAACAAATCTGCAAGGAGAAGCTTAGAGGCAGGAATCCACTGCTGGGGATAATTTGCTGTGCCTCAGGTGTGGGCAATAGAGTCCAAACCCTGCTAGAGATCTCCAGAAGGGATGTAGGAGGGGAGCAGACACAGGATGCTTGCCTGCACAGGAGTCTGCTGGCAATAGAGTGGAACCACAAATCCACAGTGTTCGAAGAGGCCTGAAGCCACAAAGCTGGAATTCAAGGGGGAGCATCAGCCCTGTCCTTCCCCCCACAGATGAGAGGAACACTCAACCCTAAGAGGTTCATGCTTTTAAGTGCTGCCAGCTGTGGTAGGGAAGGGGCTGCACAAGACTGTTCCTGACAGGTGTGTTCCCCAAAGAACAACATTCGCTCAGCGATGCGAAGGGGCGAGGGCTGGAGAGGCTAGTGCCTAAAAGCCTTTCATCCCAGCCCAGCTTGCCAACAGCATCTCCCATCTGTCACCAGGCAGGCCAGCCCTCTTCTGCTATGCTGCTACTTCTTTCCCTGCCAACACTATCCTGGAGGTGGGAGCGCAAGGGGAGGGGTGGGAGGTAAAAGAAGGTGAAGACAGGAGTCACACACACAAGGAGGAAGATTTAATAAGGAGAACAAATAGTCACATTTTCAGCTCTTGCAGCTTCCTCAACCCTCCATTTCCCCTTGGCCCAGCTCTGCTGCCAATGTCCTGTGAAAGCAGCATGGATTACACTGTACAGAATTGTTCACCGCTCTCTATAGCAAGTTCTCCAACATTTCTCACCAAGGGCCTCCCACCCTAAGAATACACTAGTGCAGTTAAATTCAGACTTGCTCTAACATCTCTTTTCCTAACCATAAATTTCGATCATCTTCTCAGCTGTTCCTGCAGTATGGCAGGCATAGGCATCTCTGTATCTGAGAGGACATTACTGCAGATGTCACTCCTCTCAATGCTGAACCCTGCACTAGGTGACAAAACATAGAATCTGGCACTGACCATTGGGAAAAGGTTCTTCCTGTCATGTCCAGGATGCCCCATGCAGATATATGGCCAGGTCAGATCCAGCCACTTCCTAGGCCCCAGAGAGGTATGAAGGAGAGGGAAGCATACAAATCAGTATTTTCATCCCATAGATTTGACAGCACCCTGGTCTTCCAATGGCTGACTCGTTTCCTTACACTGTGCTTTCTCTAAGCACCCCTGTGCTGCTGCATCGAAACAGGGAGGGAACTTCCCCTTCTTCCCCAGGGAAGGCAGAAGGGGAAAACACTCCAGTTCCCAAACTCTGTTTCCAAACAAAACCAAGACAGGTTTTTTGATTCAGAGGGTCAGTCCCACGAATCAGCCCTCTCTCCCCAAAGCACAACTTCATACATTGCACGCTGAGCAAACCTTCCCTGGCCTCAGCTGCAGTTTCAGGACTAAGACCATCCCCCCAGCATATGCTTTTCTGTCTGCTCTCCCCGGTCCCAGCGTGACTAATCACCAAAGGACTGCATAGGAGCCGCCTGGAAGGGAATTTGCATGCTGACTCTCCAGGGGAGAATTCTTCAGGCTCCCAGAGGGTTAGGCCATTAGCGCTGGTTCAGAGCTGATACCATTATCCCACTGAACTGCTGCATCCCTTCATGAGGTAACAACGCAAAATGAAATTCCACCCCTACAGGGAGCAGTTCAGCCAATTTCATACTCCCTCTAAATATAAAAATTGAGCTTCAAGCACAGGGGAGGGGGAGCAGGGGAAAGAGGGCAAAACACTAACTGCCACATACAAAGGAGGACCTAATTCCCACCCCAGCAGACAGCAAGTGCGTACCAGCCCAGACAACACCAGGCGGGAGATAAATCCCCTTCTACAGGAGCTCTCCTTTAAAGGAAGAAGAAAAAACACAAACCTACTTAAGACAAAAAAACCCCAAAACTAATGAATGAAGGCTGATGTCTTGTAGAGCAGAGGAACTGCCAATGGGATCAGGGCAGGGATCCACGTAAACTTGTAACCTGAATCTAATAATGGTCTCAAACAGATGCTTCAAAGGAAAATGCGAGAGATTCCAGCAGCAGCTTTCACATGGGGGCAGTCTCTTCCGAACCCCCTCTTCCCAGCTCTGCCCTCCCAATCCAAGATCCCTTCTCCCCATTAAAAAGCAGGCTGCCTACACAGAAACATTCCTGCGTTTCCTTCTATTCGTTCTAAACACACCAGGCTTCAGTTCCACCCTACAGCCCTTTGCTCTAGGATTGTTATTATTCATCCCTTCTGTTGGTCATTTATTACTTCATATTTTAATGAGTTTTATTCCTACAGAGTTAAAGCTGAGGGCATACCACTAGACCAGAGTTAATGTTTAGTACTGTTGTAAATACATCCAAAGTGTTTGGAAATTTGAAGTTAAGAGGAAATTCAAAAGTTAAGAGGTCACACGTAGGACATTCAAACAACCTCTACTATATTTTGTCCTGACATCATGGAACAGCTATACAATTTGGTAAGCGTATTTTATTGCTTTAACTCATTTTAAAAGCCACACTTCCATGTTCTTCTGCCAATGGTCTAAAAAAGAGTACATGGCAATACAAACAAAGCAGTAAGAAAGTCTTTCGCTGCCAGAGATGGAGCAAGACCTGTCTAGACAACCTGGATTAGCATCTAGAAGACTAGAAACAGAACCCCTGTATTCTATTCCCAGCTTGATATTGACGCTTGCATGACCATGGTTCTGTCTCTTTAGCCCCACTTCCCCAACCTGTAAAATGAAGGATATTTATTACTTCCTAAGAAAGCTGCAAGTCCTTCATAGGCACCGTTTCCACTGATGAGACAGTAATCATAGATGGCACTAACGTGCTTTCACCACTACTCATAGCAGGATTAGGTAACGCAACAGTAAACACAGTTAAGCCTCATCCCCCCCTTCCCTGCTCAATTCCAGCTTGATCTCTCCATATCTGTGTGAAGAAACAGTATTTTCCTAAAAGAGATGAGCAAAAGCAAGCCCTAGGATGGAGTTGAAGACAGACAAATGCTCAGACAGAGAGGGACTAGCCCACCTCCCCAGGCAGAGTGGAGACGCAGGATGGGGAGTAAGCCTGAGGAAGGGGAGCTGATGGAAGAGCTAGGCTGGGCAGCAACAGCCTAAGAAAGCACATCTGTCAACTGACAGCGAGCAACACAAAAAGGCCTTTGAACTTCCAACCGTTTCCCTGAGCTCATCCCTCTGTATGGTCACACTGGACATCATCCAAGGTTTCAGCAAAGCTAGGTCTATCGTAAGCCTGCTATTCCTCCCCCTCTCCCAACTCCTATTACACAGGGCGCTCTTTTATGGCCAAGGACAAGAGGAAGGGGGAGGGCGGGGGAAAAGGGAAGTTTATAAGGTGAAACGCAGACTGAATCACGTCCTACTGTCCTTTGAACACTTTATCCCTGTTGCCTGCAGTGAGCAGGTTGCTTTGTACCCAAGGACAGCGAGCAACTGGTGTTCAGAGCTCTGGAGCGCAGCATTTTGAACAATACTGCTTGTTTAATTAGACAAACTGTCCGTCATGTGAAGAATGGGAAGTTAATCTAAAAAATAAATACAAACTAAAAAAAACCTTCATGCTGCCTATATTAGAGACAACTGCAGCCTGACCCCCATCTATGTCCACACTAATGCATGTGTATGAGCACATACATACACGCAAACATAGATCTGTTTGCTGAGATCTGTAGCACAGTGGGCAAATAGTCCAGAAACAAGAATAAAGGATGTTAGCCCACTCTCGGGAAGAAATAGGAGACACTACATTTTACTAACTACATTTTGGAAAATCTAGTTCCAGAATAACGTAAAATGTTTCCAATGGCACTGCTGAACTGTGTTTAAGGATGTTGCTGGTCAAAAGAAAAAAAGAAAGAAAAAAAAAATGTAAAAAGAGTATTGCCACCCAATCTTTCACAGCCCTTTGATCACAAGTGCTCTGCCCGAGGGGGAACTGCATTAATTCTGATGCCTTTTAAAGGAAACACACATACTCCAAGCCCAATAAAATTATGAAGTATGGTTCCACAAATAGAACTGGTGTCTTTTCAAGAGAAACCTGACCTCTTGTCAAGACTTCCTAATTAGTAAAACTTTAAGTTTAGAAGTGAAGCTTCACCTGAGCTCTTGCATCTGAGTTCAAGACTGGTGATTAAGTGAAGGGCAGAGGGAAGATGATTCTTTAAAGTTTCCATTAATTTTAGTAAAAGACCTGTGAGATTTTTATCCTCACATCACCCCAAAAAAATGTTGTTGTGAGCCTGATAAGCAGGCTATACTGATAGCCCTGTTCCTGGCAAGGAAGAGAGCCTCTCCCGGGCTTGAATGAATTGTAGCTCAACAGGAACTGCCTGAATTTCCCAATGAGATGGGAACAACAGACCACTTTCAGTAACCTTTAAGGTAAAAGGAGTAAATTCTTCTTCAGTTCCTTTAAATGCAAAAGTATTGTACAACAGTGCATGGAGCTAAGCAAGCAAGTCTGTGCCCCAAGGAGTTACACATTTACAAGCTGATTAGGTATGATACAGATCCAAAATTCAGAGTAAGAAGGCTCTACTGGGGGATGGTTACGAGGGGTTTTGGCATATCTTATAAGAAACAGAACTATTTATCAATCCTCAGGCCAAGTTTACTCAGTTGTCCTTTCACCCTTGCCACAGGAAGTAAGACTCATTCACACCACGCTGGACTTCAAAGCGCATGCAGGAGGCTAGAATGAAAACCATTCCTCTGCTTGCATGCGGCTTTCGTTAGGGACAGTCCAAAGCAGTCTCTGTTGGCACAAGGCAGGAAGGCAGCTGAGCTACTCTGTGCATGTGCAGCAAGGGCTTCCAAGCTAGACACTGTCAGCAAGCCAGAGAGCTGACACCAGAGAAAGTCTATGAAGCTGGCATGACAGCTGGGAGGTTGCTTATTACTATTATTACTACAGCACTCTGGCTTGTAAACATGATCCAGAGCAGGAAGCAAACATGTCACAGAATAATTGGCTCCCATCACAGCAGGGCTTCAGATTTGCAAGAAAAACAGTTCCTGTCACAGCCAGGTAAGCAGAAACAGGGCTCTCCCAAAAACGAAGGGAAAATACCTGTGAGAGACAGACATTCCAAGGACACCAATACAAGTGGAAAATGTCTGAGGTGTGCAGAAAGGGTAACAGTTGAGGAAAACCTTAGTGCAACTGACTCAAAAAGTGGGAATTTGTTTTATAGCTTGTAACAGAACATTAAGAAAAAAAAACACAACACAACAAAACACACCACATTTTAAGAATTTATCTCAAAACCAAAAATCTCTCTCAAAGGAAGAAATGTTCCCTGTGTCTGGTCTTGTTTTTCATAGCTGCAACTCCTCTCACTCACTGCCAAGTACCAATTTTTTTTTTTTTTTTTTCTCTCTCTCTCTCTTTTTTTTTTTTACATAGTGCATTTCAAGCTATTTGTCATTCTTTAACTGAAATGATAGATAACTAGTTCAAGGCTAGAAAATTGCATTAATATAGAATTTAGTAAACTCCAACTACTCAAGCATGTGCAGTGCTATATAGACACAGATGCAAGATTGAATCCTGATATGCCAAAGTAATTTTCACCCTTCCTCCCACCCCGGGTTTCACTCTCTTGCTTTATTAGGAGTCCAGCAGTCCAATATCTTCTCATTCTCCTCTCCCCTTCCCAAGGAAGTAAACAGAACTCTCTCAGGAACTCATTCTTGTCATTGTATCGGCTTATAGTATACATACGAGCTGATGCACTGAAGGAAAAGGAGACCTTAAAACAAGCATGGTTGGGTCTTTATTTCTTTGGAAAGTTAGGACATTCACAGGAGAAGAAAAAAATCCTGTAACTCTGTAAAACTAGCTCTGTAAAACAACTACTACAAACCTACACTGTAGAGTTGATCCAGTTCGTACAAGCTACCAATAGTACCACATACCTGGACTCGTAATGAGCAGCTACTCAGAGCAAGATTCAGCAGGCTTAATGGAATAACTGTTCCTAGGGCCCCTCCACTGCATCCTTGCATGTATGTGCTGAAGCCATGCATTTAACATTTCTATAGGGTCCTTAGCCCCATTGCTTAACTTTTATTTTTGCTTTCTTCTTTCCACTAAATTGCACTCAGAGTACTTCTGGCTGTCAGCTGAAAAAGTTATCCTCTTTTATTTATTCTACTACAATGTAATATTTAAAAAGGCAGCTCATATTCTAGTCATTCCCCTTGAGTCACTTTTCTGCTCTGTATGAATTCAGCTCTGTATCTGCCCTCCCATCTTGTCAAATCTACTGTCCTCTGCACATGCTAGCTCAACTCTCTCACTAAATCGCAGAGACCTACAGCACAAGTCGTATTCTGAATGAGATGTTTAAACATTCCCATCTTACACGTGCTGTTTTCTAGACAGCTCCCTTTGCTTCAGTCTTATTCCTCCCTTTGCCTTGTTAGAAACTGTAAATTAAAGAAGGCAGAAGTCAAACCCACTTCCTACATTCTCTGCCTCACTTGGTTGTCTGCCTCTACTTTACATACTTCCCAATCTCCAGTGCCTGAGAGTATCAGCAGATTGATCGCAGTTCACTACTACCCCCTAGTTTGCACAGCTTCCAATCAAATCCATATGGGCCAGATTTCCTTAATATATTAGGGATACACCATAACCACAGCTTTACTGTGCAAGACCAAAAGGTTCCTCTCGCCCAGGCCACAGAGATAGACACGATGCAACAGCAGATGCCAAGAGAAGACTGTAAGAACATAACATGCAAGTGAATGTTCTTCCTCAGAAGACAAAATCTGCCTCTATTTGTGATAGAAAGAATTCCCAAACAAGAGGTGGCATAGTCATCTTTAACAGCCCTCAGTGGATTTTAAATCCATAAACTTATCAGATTGCTTTCTGAGAACATTTGAAATTTCAGAATCAATGTTTTGTGGCAAGGAGATCCACAGCTGTAGCACATGTTGTACGAACAAGCAACTCTTGTTAGCTTTGAACATCTCCTGCTAGTTCCTACAGAAGGTCTTATCCCTCCTGCCCCCCAATCCTACCACACCTGCTTAGTTTAAAAACCTTTGGTGCTGGATTTTGTTAAGTACAAAGTAGAACTTATCAACAAGTATCTCTTGTCTAAATTGTTACTTTCACAGCCTTCCAATAGACTTGTGAAGCATGACTTCCCCTTACAAATACCACCCTCCCCCCAAAACCAAAACAACACACCAACCGTCTCCCCCACCAAAACACCCTCCCCCCCGCCCCCCCCCCCCCAATCCTCCTCTGTGCTCAGTAAGAAGTCAGCAAAACCAGTTTAGTTATTGGATAAGCCCTGCCTCCCCAAGCCCCTTAATCCTGCTCAACTTCTCCTTTTTCAGCCTGTGCAACTGAGTACAGCCTCCTCTCTCCTATCTTTTGAGATTTTAATACTATTTCTTTGGTTTCCAGATCCTCATCTCCTCTTTCTTGAGCATGGCAAGTTTTCAAATTTGCATTTTTCTTCACTGGATGTAAACATGCAGGTTTTCTTTCCACTTTCTTTGATTTCTCCAGTTAAGGTCACTTCCTTGCCCAATAACCCTTTCACTAACCATCTTTAAACCAAACACTGATGACCTTTCGTCTTTGAAAGTTCATGGAGAATGTGAGAGGTGCCTGAGGACTGGAGGAAAGCCAATGTCACTCCAGTCTTCAAGAACGGCAAGAAGGAGGACCCGGGAAACTACAGGCCAATCAGCCTCACCTCCATCCCTGGAAAGGTGACGGAGCAGCTCATTCTGGAAGTCATCTCCAAGCATGTAAAAGAAAAGAAGGTGATCAGGAGCGGTCAACATGGATTCACCAAGGGGAAATCATGCTTGACCAACCTGATAGCTTCTATGATGGCATGGCTGGCTGGGTGGATGAAGGGAGAGCAGTGGATCTTGTCTACCTGGACTTCAGCAAGGCTTTTGACACTGTCTGCCATAACATCCTTGTAGGTAAGCTCAGGAAGTGTGGGTTAGACGAGTGGACCGTGAGGTGGATTGAGAACTGGCTGAACGGCAGAGCTCAGAGGGTGGTGATCAGCGGCACAGAGTGTAGTTGGAGGCCTGTAGCTAGTGGTGTCCCCCAGGGGGTCAGTACTGGGCCCAGTCTTGTTCAATTTATTCATCAATGACCTGGATGAAGGCACAGAGTGTACCCTCAGCAAGTTTGCTGATGATATGAAACTGGGAGGACTGGCTGATACACCAGAAGGCTGTGCTGCCATTCAGCGAGACCTGGACAGGCTGGAGAGTTGGGCGGAGAGGAACCTCATGAGGTTCAACAAAGGCAAGTGTAGGGTCCTGCTCCTGGGGAGGAATAACCCCATGCACCAGTACAGGTTGAGGGTTGACCTCCTGGAAAGCAGCTCTGCAGAGAAGGACCTGGGAGTAATGGAGGATGACAAATTCACCGTGAGCCAGCAATGTGCCCTTGCAGCCAGGAAGGCCAACGGCATCCTGGGGTGCATTAAGAAGAGTGTGGCCAGCAGGTCGAGGGAGGTTCTCCTCCCCCTCTGCTCTGCCCTAGTGAGGCCCCATCTGGAGGACTGCATCCAGTTCTGGGCTCCCCAGTTCAAGAAAGATGAGGAACTACTGGAGGGAGTCCAGTGGAGGGCTACAAAGATGATTAAGGGACTGGAGCATCTCTCCTACGGGGAAAGGCTGAGGGAGCTGGGGCTGCTCAGCCTGAGGAAGAGAAGACTGAGAGGGGACCTCATCAATGCTTATAAATATCTCAAGGGCGGGTGTCAAGAGGATGGGGCCAGACTCTTCTCAGAGTGCCCAGCGACAGGACAAGGGGCAAGGGGCACAAACTGGAACACAGGAAGTTCCATCTAAATATGAGGAAAAACTTCTTTACTGTGAGGGTGCCAGAGCACTGGCACAGGCTGCCCAGGGAGGCTGTGGAGTCTCCTTCTCTGGAGATATTGAAAACCTGCCTGGACACAGTCCTGTGCAACCTGCTCTAGGTGACCCTGCTCTGGCAGGCGGGTTGGACTAGATGATCTCCAGAGGTCCCTTCCAACCCCTACCATTCTGTGATTCTGTGTGATTCTGTAATCTATTTTTCAAAATCCCATTTTTCACCCAAGGTCTTCCTGCACTTGGGGCATGACAACCCCAGGCAACGCTACAGGCTTGGGGGGGAGTGGCTGGAAAGCTGCCCAGCAGAAAAGGACCTGGGGGTGTTGGTTGACGGCCGGCTGAATATGAGCCAGCAGTGTGCCCAGGTGGCCAAGAAGGCCAACAGCATCCTGGCTTGTATCAGAAATAGTGTGGCCAGCAGGAGTAGGGAAGTGATCGTCCCACTGTCCTCGGCCCTGGTGAGGCTGCACCTCGAGTACTGTGTTCAGTTTTTGGGCCCCTCACTACAAGAAAGACATTGAAGTGCTGGAGCGTGTCCAGAGACGGGCAACGAGGCTAGTGAAGGGTCTGGAACACAAGTCCTATGAGGAGCGGCTGAGGGAACTGGGGATGTTTAGTCTGGAGAAAAGGAGGCTGAGGGGAGACCTTATTGCTCTCTACAACTACCTGAAAGGAGGTTGTAGAGAGATGGGGGTCGGACTCTTCTCCCTAGTAAGAGACGACAGGACAAGAGGAAATGGCCTCAAGTTACGCCAGGGGAGGTTTAGATTGGACATTCGTAAAAATTTCTTCACCGAAAGGGTTGTCGGGCATTGGAACAGGCTGCCCAGGGAGGTGGTGGAGTCCCCATCCCTGGAGGTATTCAAAAGACGTATAGATGAGGCCCTAAGGGATATGATTTAGTGGGGGACTTGGTAGTGATAGGTTAAAGGTTGGACCCGATGATCTTGGAGGTCTCTTCCAACCAGAACAATTCTATGATTCTATGTTGCTCACTATTTGCAAAATTATAAGAAACAAGATATGAGAAAGAAACAAATTTTCACAAAGCTGGGTTGAGATCTCCGACACTTAAGGAAGAAGAGATTCTCCAAAACAATATTTGAAAGATGAGGAAAGCTCCTTTCCTTACAGCAGTCAACAGCGGAAACCAGGGAAGTCTAGAGAAACATCCAACAGAGGAAGATAAATTCCTCAAAGATGTTCGTTGACAGGAGCCTTAAATCTTCAGCTCTAGGGACGCTTTCAGGAAAGGAGTTCCATGAAATCAGGCCTTTTTTCCCACCCTTCAATTCTACCACGGTCTGTGGAATCCAAAGAGATAAGGTAAGAAAGCAACTTACTTGTTGCTCTAGGGAAAGAGGTTTTCTCTATTCATCTATATCGTGCTAAACCCACTAAGAGTGACACTTCTTATCAGTTCTCACCTAGCTGGGCTCAGCTACACAGATGCTGACACTATGCAGATACACAGCAGCTGCAAGGTAACTTCTCTCAGCAGATCCCAAGACCAATGAATGTTGATTACAGAGCTTACCTTTCCCTTCCTTCATAGGGCAGCCCGGCCAGAAACTAGAATGTTATTTAAGAGGGCAGACACCCTCAATACACTTCTTCACACTGCTTATTTATTTTCCATTAATATTTATAGCAAACCCACATAATTTAGTTCACAGATAGCACTTTTGCAAGGGTGGGAAAAAGAGGTACTTCTCTCTGTCCCTCCTCTCCCTCTAAAACATTCACGTCCAACAGCCGTCAAAAACCAGCTGCAAAAGGCAGAGTTGGGCTACAGAGTTCTCTGTAAAACAGAGAAGCACCTGCAGAGACAAAGTTAAGACATCCAGTTTTCACAAACACAAGTCAAGAATGGTATTCTTACTGCAGCCATCTTCATCACTGTGGTCCCCACAGTCATTGTCTCCATCACATTGCCACTGAGCAGGGATGCATGTGCATTCACCAAAAGCACTGACAGCACATGTAAAATGATTACGTCCACAGGAGCAGTCAGTGCTACTTGTAACACCTGTAAAGGAATAAAGAAAGAAAAAAAGGTATTTTGAAGAGATCCGTCTATTTTAGGGTAAATGCATTAAATACAAAGTGATGTCACAATTTTTCTCCATGTACACACTACATGTATGAACACATACTCTACTGCAAAGGAAAACATTCACCCCCCTTGCACTGTTGAAATAGGAGATCAAGTACTATGCAGTTTCCTGGAATGGGGCTATTTGAAGGCAGCAGCAAATAGCAACCTGCCAAAAAGAGATTTGTGAATCAGTTAGCTGAAAAGTAACTCAGTACTAGTCACAATCAAATTAAAGGAATCCCAGGTATCAGAACACCCTTTCTATTTTACAAACTCAGTCTTCTAGAGCACAGTACTGCTGCTGTTCCACTTAGTTCTGACACCACAACAGAAGGGATAGCCAAGATTCTACTTCAGAGTGTTATCTGGGGTCTTCTCCAGACCCTGAAATTTCTAGATGCAAACCTTTTACATGTCACTGCTTTAGACATTTCAGACTCCAGTGAAAGAAAAAAAAATTATATCCTTTCTTATTTATCTGTAGAGATTAAACTGTGACATTATCCTGTGCATAACTGACATTCATGAAAGCAAGAGAAGATGATTTTCAACCCTACAAACTGATCAAAAGAAAACGCAGTCCAAATGTCAATATGTAATCTGATAAGAACATTTTTTTTTCCAGCCTTAAAGTTAGCTTAAGGAGCTCCCAACCTTTTCTCCCCTCTCCCAGCTACAGAACAATACTCTGCACAACTCTGACTCTCACCCCTGTGCAAATGCAACTATTTATGATAAATAAAATAAATCTCTGCCTTGAGAGAGAACAGGCTACAGGCCACCTCTCAAAAGGGAAAAGGTCATGCCTGAACTTCTGTCTGGCGTTATCTAGACAACCTATATAATCAATATCACTGTTAAACAAATGATTATTCTATCAATCAACAATCCCCTCAGGCTAGTGTGTGACTGGATTCTTTTTGCATGGTTCCTTCTTTCTGCAATTCAAACAAACCTAAAGCTCTCAGATGAAACAACAGATCATAAATAAAGAAGTACAGAGGGATACTTGCCCCAAGTGGTAGTTATATACACCCTGAACTATTTGCAGACTTTTTGATCTCATCTGTTAAATTTAGTATATCTGTGAGGAACCATGAGCTGTAGCAACCAAACCACAAAACCCTAAGGAAAAGAAAAAGAAAAAAAAAAAAAAGCCTCATAATTTCATTATTTTCCATTCTAATTGAGAAAAGCAGTTTCTGCAAAATTTTATGTAACTGTTCTGCAAGCGCTCTCAACAGCGGAATTCCCTCCAGCGAAGATATCCACTTGTGCAAGTTATGCTAAGATTTAAGTTTAGAGGGGATGCACGTCTTCCTTGAGAAACAATTCCACGATAAGTTTCTTCTGCAACAAAACTGGCTAAGGACGTTTTTGCCAGCCTCTGCTGCCTGCTCCCATTGCTACACTGCAGGTTGCAGGGCCTTGCTACAAACTATTTTCTAAGCACATCCACAAGCTGCTGAATTGGGACAATCAAACTGGTTGCTGTATCTCCCTTAGCAGACTACTATGGATGCAATGGGCTTTTTATTCTTTCCCTCATCTCCACTACAAGTTATCTTTACAAGGTTTAGTAGAAAAAGTACATCTCAAGACATTACTGCAGATGCTAGAGAATGTGGCCCATACCTGGTGTAACAAGGGATAGAGGCACGAAGAACATACGGTGAATAAGGAACAGAAAGAAGGAAACACAAATGAAAGGGAGCGGATTTGTCAGATCCTCAAAGGACTTACTAGGTATGGCCAGGGCAAAGGCTGACTCAAAAAGGCAGTAAGTGGGTGATGCAGAGTCAGAAGGAAAAAAAAGCAGCAGACAACCCTAAGGAAAAGTAATGCATCATCTATGCAACATATCTGACTATTAGAAATAAACACAAGGAAATTCAGAAGAACCACAAACCTCCCCAAAAATCAAACATGTTCCTTCAAACTGGCAGCACAGGAAATTCAGGACAAATCACCTTCTTCTGTTGCCTACCACTATTTAGAAAGGCAGAACTGGCTGTATATTGTACCCAAGGTAGTTGCTGTTTAAATCACCTTTGCCAAAGCAATTTTTCTACCATTTTTCCCAACAGTACACCAAAGCATTTATCGCAACTATTTTCAGCTCCAGTATCTGTTCCTGTTGGAGTACACCAAGATGATCATCCTCCTCATTACCCCTAGAAAAAGACAAATACGAGAGTACTAGTGACTGGCTCTATCTTGCCCAGGCTCCACCATGTCTTAGGGTAGCTACACCAACAGGAAAGGATCAAACATCAAGGCAACTAATTCTTAAACTAGAGGAATATATTTAATAATTTGTTTCTGGATAAGCACAAATGTGAGAGTCAGGAAAAAAAGCAAAAGCAAGTTATTTTAGCTCCTCAATAGCAGTATGGAGGTACAGCTCTGCAACAGCAGAGAAAGAATTAGTGCAGCTGTCCCAATCTGCAAACTGCAACTTAATCTGCTGCATTGTCAAACACACAGTTATCTTCAAAAGTTGTTACTAATATCAGGTTATATGTATACATGCACACATATTAAATCTGTTCTTCTCACCTCATTACAGTTGCTATGTTCAACCATCTCTGGCTTGTGTTTTTACCATGCTATAGAAACTGTTGGAAGCTGAAGGATACATGACCCAGACACCAACACTCTCTCATATGCGCTAGCGCATATCTGTAGTACTATTATTTAAGCATACTTTGCTTAACTAGTCCAAATTATGATGTTTGTGAGTCTAATGCTTTGTGATTTGCGACCTTTAGGGTAACTAACATTCTGGTCATTGTAACGATGCATTTTGTAAACCATGATTTATGCTAGTCTTACACTTGGACAAGTAAAGCACATTATTGTTCGGAGAGCACACTAATTCCAACCTATAAACAGTATCAGAAGTCCCAATCCTGGATGAGTAGTCTTTATCCACTAAAAAGAACAGGTTGAATGAAACCTGGGATCCCCTGCAGACAGCAGGAATTTTCTCAATGACTTCAATACGGATAGTATTTCACCCTTAGTGTCCCATGGTTATTTCCCAGTGCTCAGAGTTCCAGTGACATTACCCTGTAACTGTATCTGTAACAGTAGAAGGCCAGGAAGGATAAAGATGAGGAGCATGTTTTCTCCAACTCCCTCAAGAGAAGTGGAAGTAGTGCATTTGGTGCGAGAAGCCTCAATGGAAGACTTACTCTTTAATGTCAAGCTCTCATTAAACATAGGGAGTGTGAGACAGAAGACTAACCAAGCGCGCTTTAGGGTGGAATATAAACCACCAGTGTCACGTTTCAATCTCAGTTAGTCAAGGGTCCAGGAACAGGACGGAAGTCAGCGCTTGCCGTTCAGGCAACTGGACCAACAATCAAAGCAGACATATCTACTTACACTTCTGCACATTCTTCTGGAGCAGTAACAATGAGGGGTACCTCTGGGCTTAGCCATGAGAAATGTTTTTCCTGAAATTTTTCATCACACTGCAGGCTTGGACATTTTACCAACCCTCTATATTGAAAAATCATTTCACTTATGCAGGAGGCAAAACCCCAACATATTTTAACAATGCAATATATACAAAACAATACACAACAGCTAAACAGAGGCATTGCCAGGTGCTGAGCTGACATCACTCAACCTTCTTGGCCTCTCTTGATAACTCATGTGACCACCACACAACTTTCCTACTCTCTCACTTGCCCATGGCTACAAGCAACCAAAAAATCATCTTCATGGTCTGTAGTTTGGTTCCCTCTAGAAGCAATAGCAGCAGGATCCAGTAACCAGTTTTCATAGCAAAGCATTATACAAACAGCCTCCAGATTTTAACAGGAAGTCAATCTAAACACAGACCTCATATTTAACATCTAACTTAAATTTAGCATGGTACGCTCAGTTTCTTCAGATTCCTCCTGAATACCCTCCCATCTTCATGTTTATCTGACAAATGAAAGGTCTCCTGAGGGGGGGGGGGTTCCCCCCCCTCACCCTTAAAAAGATAGTTAGGAACTTGTAATTTTATTTGACGTAATTTTATGTCTAAAATTGGCAAAACAGTTATGTCATTTCTGGCTGAAAAGCAAAAGTCAATAACCATCCTGTTATTTCTGCACATATTTTTGGGGGGGTGGGCAGGGTTGCTTAAACAATAAGTTGTTACTCTGCTTCCCCCCCCTCCCCCTAGCAACTCTTCATTAGGCCAAATAATATAGCCCATAAAGAAAAACCTAATATGCAAAGCTTCATTTTGCTGATGAGGTCACTTGCAACTCTCAGAGCTATTACATAACCAGCCTGTATTTGCCACAGATTCACAGAAACATTGACATTACAAAGGAAGCTTAAGTAGACAGAATAATTACCAAACTGAACTCTGTAGCCTTTGTTTTGTTAGGGACAGCAGATTTCTACCGGAGAGTGAAAACACTGTTTCTTTTAAGTCCTGATGGCACGCTTTTTTCCAAAGGGAGAGATGCTAATTCTATTTTCAGTAAAAATAACGACAGATGGCAGCTCTTACCACTATTTTGTAGCAATTCAACCTTCTACAGGCTGTTGCTTCAACATGGAATCATGTAACAGCCCAGACTGGAAGGGACCTTGAAAGATCACATGGTCCAACCTTTTGTGGGAAAGGGAGCCTAGATGAGATTATCTAGCACCCTGTCCAGTCGCATCCTGAAAACCTCCAGTGATAAGAGCTTTTACCACGTCCCTGGGGAGGTAGTTCCAGTGAATGATTGTTCTTACTGTAAAAAATTTCTTTCTTAAGTCAAAATGAACATGTTCCTGCTCTTCAGGGTCCATCAGCTCTATCAGGCCCTAGCAGCATTCTAGCAATAGCAGGATTTTCTCACAGTCCCATAATATGGATGAAGTTTCCTCAAATGGATGTTGACCAAGAATACTGCATGAACAACTGCCAAAGATCTTGGCATCTATGGTCAACACCATGCTGCCTTTCCACATTTTCTTACTTTCCAGGTACCAAGAACTGACTACATAAGAGACTCTTCCACGCCACCCTGTTAGTCGCATCTTTTCCCCTTCATCCTAACACAGAAATTCTTACTGTTATTTTTTTCAAGTAGTAGTATTAAATTCACAGTCATCAGTTTGCTTGCGCCATCCTGCAATTCTGCATGTACCTGTCACACAGGGTAGCATAGCTAGCGATGGTTAAGTATTCATATAGTTCTTCTATACCGCAAGGAAAATAGCACCAACAGGGTTAGAAAACGCAGAACTACGAAAATATTTGGCATGATTTACAGTTGCTGACTGTTCAGTTCACAATGAGAAGCCTCTGGAAAGAACAATCACTCTTTTGGTCCAGGACTGAATCTGGCTTCCTTCCCCTCCATGGACATGCACCTAAATCTGCCTTTCATGGCCTAAAGACGACCTTCAATGCATGGCAGAAATCTTTCTGCAACCTCATTACTTCAAGAGACACAACCAAAAAGATGACTGGTCACAAGTGGTGTTCCCCAGGTATCAGTACTGCAGCCCAGTTCTGTTTAATATCTTTATCAACGATCTGGATGAGGGGATCGAGCGCACCCTCAGTAAGTTTGCAGACAACACCAAGTTGGCAGGGAATGTTGATCTCCTTGAGGGTAGGAAGGTGCTACAGAGGGATCTGGACAGGCTGGATCAATGGGCTGAGGCCAACTGTATGAGGTTCAACAAGGCCAAGTGCCGGGTCCTGCATGTGGGTCACAACAACCCCAGGCAATGCTACAGGCTTGGGGGGGAGTGGCTGGAAAGCTGTCTGGCAGAAAAGGACTTGGGGATGTTGGTCGACAGCCGGCTGAATATGAGCCAGCAGTGTGCCCAGGTGGCCAAGAAGGCCAACGGCATTCTGGCTTGTATCAGAAAGAGCGTGGCCAGCAGGACTAGGGAAGGGATCGTCCCCCTGTACTCGGCACTGGTGAGGCCGCACCTCGAGTACGGTGTTCAGTTCTGGGCCCCTCACTACAAGACAGACACTGAGGTGCTGGAGCACGTCCAAAGAAGGGCAACGAAGCTGGTGAGGGGTCTTGAGAACAAGTCCTGTGAGGAGAAGCTGAGGGAACTGGGGATGTTTAGCCTGGAGAAAAGGAGGCTCAGGGGAGACCTTATCGCTCTCTACAACTGCCTGAAAGGAGGTTGTAGCGAGGTGGGTGTCAGCCTCTTCTCCCAAGTAACAAGCGAATAGGACAAGAAGAAATGGCCTCAAGTTGCGCCAGGGGAGGTTTAGATTGGATATTAGGAAACATTTCTTCACCGAAAGGGTTGTCAGGCACTGGAACAGGCTGCCCAGGGAAGTGGTGGAGTCACCATCCCTGAAGATATTTAAAAGACGTGTAGATGTGGTGCTTAGGGACATGGTTTAGTGGTGAGCTTGGCAATGTCAGGTTAATAGTTGGACTTGATGATCTTAAATGTCCTTTCCAACCTAAATGATTCTGTTCTATTCTATGATAGTACCAGCTTTTATATTTTTAATCCTACTATATAAAAATCCCTGGCAGAGGACAGAAGGTATAAGTGGATACTGAATGAGTGTGAAAATACAGTACAAATATTTAACAGTTACAGTGACAAAGAGGAAAAAATCCAGGACTATGTAGCAGAACCGGAATATGAGTAACAGAATTAAAGGGAAAATGAGAGAAAGTTAGTCCTAATAGTGACAGGCATAAGGCTGTGATTTTTTTCCCCAGAGAAAGTGTGGAAGGATATCACCAGAAGCATTTTTGAATAAATTTGGACTAAGCATCAGAATATTTTTCCCTGGCTTCAAGAGATACACTTCATTTCTTATTTCTGTATTTTAAGAGCCCATGAGTATCTGATTGTTTATTCAGGGTTAAAATTAGTGAATTCTGTAGCATAGCCTTTAAATGTGTCTTTAACACCTTGCGCACCTGTTGTTAGAAGGCCTGTGTCAGATACCATTTGCTCTCTGTCTCCACTGCCAGACCAGGCTCACTTTTGCATTCCCATCACACACACACCTTGATGAGGGCAGACCTTGGACATTTCAGATGGCCTTGAACATAGTTCAGTTGATACATTTTCCTTCTTCATCCAGCATTTCCCCAAGTGTTTCTACAACAAAGCAGCTCAGCTTTCTTTGCTTGCCTATCTTGAGGGAAACTGAAAATTTTGGATTCCTCTCTCTTACCCAAATAGCAGTTTCCACTGAAGGAAAGTACAGTTAATCCAGCTTTAGAAGAGGGATTTGCTGACCATTGTTTAAGCCCAGAGCTCTGCTGGCAGACACAGCGAAGGCAACATTACAGCACAACAGTCTGATGTCAGAAGGGGCACCACGCACTGATAAAAGCCAAGACAGTTTTCTCTTTTTTTTTTTTTTTACTCCCATTATGGAAGCATCTGAGGCAGTTCTGAGTGGGTACCCACATGGTCTCCAAGTATTTGATGCCTGCCTAGAGTAAAATTAACCTCACTAGGAAGAGCAACCCAAAAGTTTTCAAAGCTTTAAACAGAACTGTTTCAGTTTAGTTTGAGGAAGAATGTGACAGTGGTAAGGTTAAAAAATAATAAGGGGGGGGGCAGGGGGGGGACAGGGACACAAACCACCAACCCCCCCCCCCCCCCCCAAAACTGCACCAACCAGAGAAGAGAGGTCTAAGATGTTACAGCTTTTTGGAAATTGAGTGTTGTGCCTACTCTGACCATCTCCAAGTGAGGATGAAAGTTTCCCAAGCTTAGATGGTTCCCCTCTCAGTTTGCAAAAGCAGGGATACCTCACTCCTGAACCAGCTGATTCTCAATTAAACACGTAGCTGAACAAAATTCTAGCTAGAGGCACACTACCAAGCACAACCATCCTTCAGTTCTCATATTAAACTGCACAACTATGCAGGTTAGACCTAAAAAACGTTACACTTGATATGACCACAAGGAATAGGAAGCATAAGGAAGAGAAATTCCACAGGGCGTCTTCTATTTAGGATGTAAAGAAAATAAGGGGAGCAACAAAAGCACAAACTGAGTTAGTGTTTGGTGCAATGGGTGTATGCACGAGGCAGAGTAACACTGGAACAGAAGCCATATTTTCAGAAACACTGCATAGGTCAAGAGATACGAGGCCTTTAAAAACATGGTTTTTTAGCCTGGAGAAAAGGAGGCTGAGGAGAGACCTTATTGCTCTCTACAACTGCCTGGAAGGAGGTTGTAGAGAGATGGGGGTCAGACTCTTCTCCCTAGTAACAGACAACAGAACAAGAGGAAATGGCCTCAAGTTGCACCAGGGGAGGTTCAGATTGGACGTTCGTAAAAATTTTTTCACTGAAAGGGTTGTCGGGCATTGGAACAGGCTGCCCAGGGAGGTGGTGGAGTCCCCATCTCTGGAGGTATTCAAAAGACGTTTAGATGAGGCCCTAAGGGATATGATTTAGTGGGGGACTTGGTAATGCTAGGTTAATGGTTGGACCCGATGATCTTGGAGGTCTCTTCCAAACAGAACAATTCTATGATTCTATGTTTGAGTCTCTGAGGCCCAATTCTGATCCCACAGAAGTAAAGACTACCAGCCCCAGTGAAAACCCCACCCTGCACCCAGGGAATAGGAAAGCATTTATAGAAACAACTATTGAAAGAGAAATACTGAAGAAGGATTTGATTTGAACATAAAAAGACTCAAGGATCAAGAAGCAATTGTTACAGTTACTTCTCCCAAATCCTTCAAGTCATAAATGAACACGCTGCAATAAACATGACTATAACCAAGGTCTCTAGATACCCATCCTAACTCTATCCGTATCTTCTACAGCGTTTGACAAAATTACTTCTCCCCCTCTAGAAGTAGGGATACTGCTATTATGTCAGCACAGCGTATTAAGATTTAATGTTTAATGTGTGTTTCTACATTTCCAGAGTCTTTGAACACAAGGTGCAGCTGAAGGGACAGTATTATTGCCATGAAATCCTACTCAAAAACTAATCCAAATTGGCTGGGCTACCAGCACACACAGATCAAAAAATCAGCTGAAGGACTATAAACAAAAGATAATGAGAAACGGCAGCAAGCCAAGCTGCAGGGGGTAGAGATAGCTAGTAGGTATCATAGGGATCAGCATTAGATCCAGTCCCATTAAATAATTTCATTAATGATCTGGAAGAGAGAATAAGTATCATGTTAAAGGAGCCTGCAGATGATACCAAAATAGGAAATATTCTTCTACAAACACCACCGAGGAAAAAGAAATAATATAGAAGGGACCTTAGATTACAATTATGGGCAGGAAATTAAGATTCAATCTTAAAAAAAAATAAAATAAAATTTAAAAGCTAGTGCATCTGGTGGAAAATAATTTGAAACAGATACTCAAATGAAAAGAAAAATCTGGGATGCAGCAATGCCTGGAGAAATCAAGGAGCAATAATAAAAGACAAGCTAGCCATTGGTTTATGTTATGACTCAATATGGCAGCCAAAAAACTACTTTAGACTAAATACACATAAGTGTCACATCATGGAGGAAGAAACTTTCTCCCTGTGCAGAACTGGAGTACAAGATTGAGTTCCTCACTGAGGCTGATAGAGGGTAACTGAACAACATATTCTAACCACAGCAACAAAATGTTTATCAAAGGTGTGTTATGGAACACTGCTCCCTCAAGACTTCAAACAGATTCTGTCTGAAACCTGAACCAATGTGGCATTTGGTTTTTTCCCCTGCTGACTATTTAGTTCTTGAAATCAGACAAAAGGCAATAACTATCAATCCTGTGCATTTTTTTTTTCTAAATAGGACTCTCTTCAGATTCCTATGCAGCTCTTTCCTGGTAACACCAGAACTACTCTGTAAGAAGCTGGTAAAACATCTCGACTCTAGTTTCCAGATCTTTTGGCTGAAATGTGACCATATTGTGATGCTTTTTGCATATTTACTTGCCATTAAATGGCAAATGTCCCACTTCCCCTAACTACAAGGTTCCCTCAAACATTTGCAGCTGGCAAAGGAGTCAAAAATGTAGGTTTTATTCTGTAGCTCCACATACCAAGCACCGTATCAGGCTTGTATCAGCCTGCTTCAGGTGTCATGTCCAATGTCAACAGAAATAGGCATCTTTTAGAAAGGGCTTTGGGCCTTTCAAAAGACCACAATTCAAAACTATGGTTCTCCCATTCTCTCTACAAGGGTGTTCAAAAACATTAGATAGTGGGAGCATCTGTTTTCACCTTCACAAATTCTTGGTAAAACAAAGACCACAGAAAGTCATGAGCTGCAGTATACCATCTCAGACATTCTGCTGCTCACCTCCAAGGCCCTTACTGGAAGAGATTCAGCCTCCTAAATCCTTTTAACCCATGTATTTACATTTTATCTGTGGACTAATTCATTTTTCCTACATATAAACTTGGATTCCAAGGAGCAAGAGCATTATGCTTCCCACCTTGTGAAATTTTCTCCTTTTACTGTTAAAAGCATCCCTTCAGCCTTGGTATTTCATTATCCGTAGATTTTCTGTCTTAAGCAGAGCACGTTTCATCCATATTGTATTATGAAGTGCAGAGTAATACCTGAAGGATGCTATCAAGAAGCATGCTTTGCTGATTTTAGCCTGGAGCAGCACTTCTTTATGTAGCTGCAAGCTCCTGTGCAACTGCATGTCAATAGAGAACTACAAGGAAGTATCCAAGGGACAGATACAAAGTACTCACCCACAGCACTAAATTACTTGTCATGCAGGACCATTCCACTCAAGCACATTAAACAGAAATGAAATACCACTCAGAAATGGACAAAATAATAAAAGGTTGCTGCTGCATAACATCATTCAGAAATATCATCACCCGCTCTAGAACAGCGCAGGAATGTTTAGTTGGACCATCAGGGCCTGGCAAGCAGAACTACATGACTCAAACCCTTTCAGAATACACACACACTAGACAAACACTTTAAAATACTACCTTAAGCCTACATCGTGCTTTGCAAGAATTAGTCACCTCAGCAACATGAGACACATAACTTTCCATTTCTTTCACTGTATTTTTTTAAAACCACACACTAACAACCTCTATCCTTTCCTGTCCCATAAGGGTTGTGAACAATTTACTGCTCATTTATCATGAATCATACATCACAGCAGACACTAAAATTTAGAAAATAATGGCACAACAGCAGGAATGTTACCAGGAGACCTTCACAATACCAGACAATTGCTAAATGCCAGCTAGAGAAGCAACCTGCTGTTTTAAAGAGATAATCCATATGAAAAAGGTACTTCTAATGTATTTCACCTACTCTAGTCACCAAAGAGTTTCACTAGCATGACAGCTCTTGAGAACAAAGCTCATTGAGCAGTCAGAAATCCTTCTACTATATCAAAATTCATGGAGATAAGCTACAGACATTGATCACAACTAGTGAAACACTGGAGTTTGTTTTCCCAGTTACAGAACAGAAAATGTTGGTATTTTAAGTTCCACAAGCTTTCCTTTAACTTTTCCATTACTTCATAGACAGATGGATTTCTCTCATCCTTTTCTTCTGCAAATACATTAAAATGAGGAAACAAAGGGAAAGAGGCATAGAGACATAAAAGCACTACTGGCATTTGCTAGAGAATACAGAGAACGGTCCAAAAGGAATAACCTGAGCAGCTTTGATTCATATGCATCTTAGAGGATATTTCTGCGACAGCAGTTGATGTATAAATTTGGGGCAGCTACGAGATCCATATCCATGTTTTTAAAATTTTGGACAGCCGAAGTGCACCTACTCCCCTAAAGGCAAAGCACCACTTTAATGAAATGCTGCCACTTACAGCCTTCAGAAGGAAAAATTTGGGCAAAGCAGGCTCTCACCAAATCCCTAGGAACAGACCCCTGCTCTTGCTGCTACAAACAGTGTTTTGTGAAAGGTTTGTTTCAATCGCTGCTGTCCCTCAAGTGTACTGTAGATCTACTTCAGTTAGCTTTAAACTAGCTAACTTGGGTTTTGGTGGCAGTAGGTCACAAAAGCAGACAGCTGCAATCCACCTGCTAAAGTCAGCAAAAGCAGCAGAATAAATCCTTGAAGCAATTATCCTACAGTGAGCCTTACATTACCTCAACTACAGCAGCATCCAAGGTTTACTACACTCACAGCAAGGACATGCTCTGTCACTTCTGGGAAATGACCTGGAAGAATCAGAACTTCAGAGCTATTTCAGAAATTCTGAAGCTTTGCAATCCTCCCCCTTCACTGAATGGAGATGAATGCAAGCAGCCTACAACACCTAATGAAAAACAGCTTGGCATCTGTCACTATTAACAACAATATGAGTAAACAAAGGTTTAATTTGCATCCATGTGTTCCTCCCTCTTCTACTTCACTTCCCTTAGTTTAAGCAACCCAAGTATTAACTTTTAAGGCAAACAAACTTTCAGTACTTTTCCAACATTCATTCTGTTTCTGCTCCCATTCCTGTCATGTCCTCTTCCAAGCTGCGAGCGTTTTTGGGATTTCACTGAATCGCTTGCTTAACAGCTGAGAAAGACATAGCTGTCATCTCACTGTGCATGGACTAACTCAACTTGACTCGAGCTAAAAAACACGCAAAGAAAAACCCACTTAGTTTTCAGTTTCATATAGGATAGCTATACATCTTCCTGTCTGCATATACTCTTGAACAGTAATGGCCTCCAACTCTGGCAGATGCTACTGAAGAACCAGTTACAGGTCACCGCATTAAGGAAAACTAAAATAAATTGGCATTAATTTCAGTCTACTGTCTGTAAACTACACCTGTTTAATTGCAGCTTCACAAGAAGTTAAGCTGTCTCGGGGTGGGGGGAAAGAGAGCTATGAAAATTGAGTGGTCAAAAGAGGACAGCTAAGAGGAGGAAGCATTACTGGCACCTTTGCTTGAAAAGTAGCACTCAGAGGCTTTAGGGAACCAAGAAAAACTGAAAGTGGTATTTTTCAATCTGGGTTGCAAGGATTAAAGCCTGGCAAACATACTTAGGACAATTCAGAACACAAAGGATCTTATCTAGCCACCTCCTTACCACAGATTCTCTAAGAAATTAGCTCCTTTCTCTTTAGATTCAGAAGCTTCTTGAGCTTTTAGCTTCCTCTCCCACACCACTTATGATCTTTGTTAATTACTGCGTCAGTGCTTGTCCAGTGCTCTCTGGATTCACAAAGCACCCACAACCTTGCTCACAACACATTCGGAAGCTATTTTTGACCTGGCCTTCAAGGTTTCACTCTGCATTGGCTCTCTGAAGTATGCTAAATAAGTTTGTCTCACAGGAAATATCAGCCAGCCTTTCATCTTGCAGATGCTCCATGCACTGGACTAGCTGTAAGGACATTCTGCCCTTCAGAACGTATGACCAACTCTTCTCCAGAACTAGAACCCAGAACATTGTCTTGTTCATTTAACCTATTCAAGACAAAAGCCAAGTTCCTCTGTCTTGATCAGTCCCAGAACACATCAACATGGATAGTCACACACTTCTTTTCAGGAGATAAAAATGCATGTGTTGTAAACTCCTTCTTTTCAGGGAACCTAATGTTCTAGCTGGACTGCAGTTGTCCAGGCACACAGTACAAGGAGATGAGTTCTGCCTCCAAAAAAACCCATTTTGGCTTTTGTGGGCTGCAGTCAGATTCTTCCCATCACTAAGGCACGATATAGAAAAGACCAGGTTCCTGGACAAGACAGAGACTGTTCTCTTACAGGGTCATTTTAAGGAGTTTATTTTGGTCTTCTGTAAAGAGGCCATCATGTCAGCGGTGGAGCATCTAGCTTTGTAGCTTTCCAGCTCTCTGCCACACGAGAGACTGGGAAGCCAACCACAACAGCTCTGCTTAGCAGAGGAGTTCTCCAGGGAAGGGATAAGATACACAGTGTGGTTTCGTGGCAAAAAGGAGGCAGAAGCTCATTTTTGCAATCCCACAGGCAGAAGGACTTCAAAAGCACAAACCACAAGATAAACGGAGCTATCTTGGGACAAAGAGAGTTGTTCTGTATGTCGTTTTCTAAAAAATAACCCCACACATGATATTATGTTGCCCTCAGAGGATGAGCAGCAAAGGGGCAATTATTAACTGGCCAGACTGAGCTGGAAGAACAGGGTTGGGCCTGGCAAAGAGAGAGGTACCACACAACCACAAAGACATCACAGCAATTGTGCTGCCTACCAGAGAACTGGATTAACTTGTAAGTAAAAAAGAAACCTTTACCAGTAACATTTTTTTAATATATATATACACATACACGCACACACACATACACACACGTGCACTCAAAAACACAAGCTTAACTCTAATATGTTTTATGGGCTCAGATGGGGTAAGTTCTTTCCAATAGAATTGCCAACAGGAAAAACAAGAACGTCAGTGTTGGGGTTACTGCAGGGCAGCTATGCTGTACATCAGCCCCTATTCAGCCCACCCACATTTGTTTGCTTTCTAGGCAGCTCACAAGGCACTGACCTACACCTCCCACTGCACCTGGGCTTCAGACTCCTTTGCAACACTTAGAAAGTGGTCACAAAACTCTTCCTCTGCTTCAGCTGGAAGTCTCAGGTGCTGCCTCTGCAAACCCACAAGCTCCACAGTTCATTCATACTCACACCCCAGAAAAATTAACCGCAATAGTGAAAAGTGCCAGAGGATCCCTTACAGCCAGTTTCATACTGTTCACATTGGGTTCCACCTTCAATGAAATAACACCAACAGCACTGAGGCAGGGGGAGGAAGATGCACAAAAAGCAGAACAGCCTAATTATGGAACCACATCTTTGTACGTATGTGTGTGGCCGCCACTACTACAGTGTCAGTGTGCCTTTTTCTACTAATGAACAATTTCAACACCTCCTAAAAACTGGGAAGTATTATCTTCAACTCAAAAGCAGAAAACAGAAGCCCAACAGCACAGATCTGTGAGTATTTGGGTGCCTAAGTCATTTAAAATCAGTGGAAAATTAGACATTTAACTATCATTACACATCTGGCCAAAGAGATTTAGACCTGACTCTTGGTATTACAAAGTACTCATACCTCCCACTGCAGGCACTCTTCATGCTTGGAAACCTGAGCCCTAAATGACTTCCCAAAGAGCTTGTGGCCAAACTGAGAAATTAACGCAGATCCTACCCGGTCCCAGTCCACTTCTTAACCAGGGCACAATTTGCCCTGCCCTACCTAGGTCCTTACCCCAGAGAGCTTGTTAAAACAAACTTGCAGGAAATCAAAGTCACTATTGCACAAACGTGGAAGGATTTACACACGCTGCTTGGGAAGTCAAAATAACACCTCCTGCTCCACTTCGCCAGTCTGCTCCCCTATGCTCCCTGACCCAAATTAAGTCGGATCCAAGTCCTGCTTCCCAAAATAAAGGTCAGAGCCAGGCTCCTGAGACCCTCCTGGGGGTCCCAAGTTCCTGTATTAGCCTTACAATTATTAAAAGGCCAACATTAAAGGAAGTCCAGCCCTGAGGCCACTGTTGATCTAATAAACACTGGAATTAGATTTCTTCTCAGTGAAGAGGCTGCCCGCCTGATGGCACAAAGCCAACATTTAAATGCTACTGTTGCTCAGAGCCCTAAATTAGTTTTGGATCTGGGGAGTTTGCCTTGAGCTACAGCCAAAAGAAACATAGGAACATAGGAAATTTGTTAAACGTTAACAGAGCTGCAGGAAAGGACTACAGCAGGGCTAGTAGGTGGCAGAGAGGAAGGAGGGGAAGCCACAAACAAAAGAAAGAGAAACAAGATGCAAGACATGGGAAGTGAGCAACAAGTAAGAAGATTTTTGTGCAGAAGTGATTCCTCCGTCCAACCCTCCACTTAGTTGTGTGAACAGCAGACTTTTTAGGTCCCACGTGCTCATAGGTTTTCTTGCAACTACAGTGGTTCTCATCTACCTTTCTCTCTCCGCGTTCAAAATACAGAACAAGAATCTGAGGAAACTTTGTTACTCCTTGCTCCTCGGCTATGTCAATGATGAGTTACCATGAAACTTGACCCTCACCCTTGGTCAGCTAAGGGCAGATGGGTATTTGCAGTCTCCCTGTCTGGTATCTCGACAGATCCCACGTTCTCGGAAGGAGCGGTACACCGCTGCCTGCAGGAGCAGCTCTTGCAGCAGACTCTCTTTTCATGAGGAGGATGCAGTGAAAACAGTGCAAGATCCTGTCTGTTCATGCTGTTCTCCATTTTACTGATGAATTGTAGGGACTTAGCACAATGCCCTTCTTCCCTTGAATACGCAAACACTAAATCTAATACAAATGTCCATGCAGAGAGAGTTTAAAGATACTCCCATTTTGACTTTCTTTTCCCCTCTCCTTTTCCCAATAGGAAGGAGCTGAGCATGAAGACTCCCCCATTTGACAGTTGCTTCCTGTGCAGCCAAGCCAGTGAGGGCACAACCTGCATTGGTAGCTTCTGATGGAAGTGACCAGAGATGCAGGACAAGAAAAAGGAAGATCAGCAACTTCCATCTCAGAAAGCTCCTACTGCCTCCACAATTCCTTCTCACTTGGAGAGATGAATTCGAAGGAACGAGGAGCTTTAGATAGCAAAAAGCAATCCCTCTGTCATCTTCCCAGGGCCCACAAAGGACCTTTGTTTGCTCCAGCTGTATCTCTGCTCTTTCCACCTCTCTACGGAAACATTTCCAAGCCAGTGGGCACACATGTGCACAGAGTGCTGTAGAAAAGGATAGAACGACTGGAGAGCATACTCATTAGAGATCTTACGTGCCATCCTTTACTGTGTCACACTTGAAGCTGAACATTGCTGGGGGGCAAGAGCGTTTGCCCCTCTTCCCAATCTCCTCGCACTGCAACACAGAGACCCCTTTCAAAGCTTGAAGAGTCTATTTGAATAAATCATCTGTGCTTCTCGACAGAAGCAGCAAGCTACAAACATGGTATTAAAGAAGCAAGAGAATGAGCAAAGGGCGTTCAACCATGTCCAGACACTGGGTCAGCTGAGTAAAAAAATGGGTTAAAGAAAACCAGAAGTATCACAACATAGACTTTTTTCCCCCACATTTGAAATGAAATCAATATATAATAAAGATGAGAGTTTTCACTCATAGAAAGGAGTCTCTAAGCATCTTGAAATTCCATCCCATCACTGCTGAAATAATGTATGTCCAAGTTGTCCGTCCGCTTTCAATCTCCACATAAGTCCCCAAGTTCAGCTGAACTACAGCTTTGTTCTCACACAGATTACAGCATTCTTCTAAATACTTACCTAGTTTTTTACGTTATATCCACCACAGGGGCATTCATGTTTTTACCAAGTTTGTTTGCAACAATCCCCAAGGAGTCTATGGAAGTTTACAGGTCTTTTTGCGGATTTTTCCTATTGTCACATTCAGGATTGCACAGAAGGAGAGACAGATATGGACAAGGGGTGCTAAATTCTGCAAAACTATTAAAATATAGCCAGCAACATTTGAGCAAATCCCCATAAAATCTCTCCATGAACAAAATATCCCTAAACCTTATTTTCATTCTTCAGGCACTTGTCTTTCATGAAATACAGTCTGTTTACAGGTCTCCTGCTGTGCACACAACTCCTTCCCCAAATGACAGAAGTCCTCTCTCACAAACATGTAAACACAGACTGAGCAATGCTAACTCCAGCGAGCATACCCCTCCCCCATAAGCCTTGTAAAGGGTTAAGGCCCGGTTATCATGCATTGGTAGGCTGACAGCTTTATGTCTGTAATGTCTATGTGGGTTTCAGACTCTCCCTTTAATCGGGTTCCATTGCAATTAATCAGGGGGTTTCTTTATAAGAAAAAAAAAAAATAATAATAAAAAACAGCGAGCACTCTATTCAGCCCAATTCAATCTGTCCAGCCAAATCTCATGACCAGCTGGAATGCCCCTTTCCTAGCCTGCCCAGCAGGATGCCCAAGAATGGCGTGTGAACGTTTCTCTCTGCTCCTGCTCCAGCGTTAAAATGAACAATAGTCCCTGCCAGTGTCATTCTTCAGCAATTCATCTCTTCCTGTCGCCAGGCTCTTTCGTTCCTTCTTGCCCCTTCCACCTTTTTTGTATGAAAAACAACAGCAGATCGGCAGCAATATAATAAAATAAAATTGTATTTACTTGGGAGATTTGGGAGAAGGGGCAAGAAGGGGGTTGGGGAGAGGAACAGCCCCCATGCCCCTCCTGCAATGAACACACAGAAGGGGAGCATTCTCAGGCCCCAGCTGACCTGCTCCGCTCCACGCCTGGTTTCCCTGCTGCAAGGAGCATCGAATTTGCCAGGGGGGCTGCAGGGGGGACAGGGCCCTTTTCTTCTGGAGGATGTTGGAACTGTAATTACAGAGAGGCAGTTTCCGGGGGGAAATTAACATGGATCGCAACTCATGTTCCCTGTGTTTTTCATGGGCAAACCTGTGGCCTTTACTCGACACTCTTATTCACCAGGGAATGGGTGAAAAGAGGCTGAAAGAGGCCGCAAGCGCAGTGTTAGGAGAGACTTGGATCTCCTCTTCCTGAAGGAGCAGAAATAGGAGGGTGAGGCTACGGGACAACTCCAAGGAAAAAAATAATATTGTGGTATGTACATTATATATATATACACACACACATACATACACAAATATATTCCCAAACAGAGCAGGAAATGTGTCAGTGTAAAAAATTAGACACCACTGAATGGTCCATGAGGAACAGGTTAACCACAGAGGCAGCAGTAAACAGCATGCTAAGAGACACATCGTGACTCCCCAACACCAGCTCTCTCTCTCTCCATCAAAGGGAAACGAGGGACCAGGTCTAGTGTTACAGAACCTGGAAGATGTTAGTAAATTTACTTTTACAGGTGTGAATTTAAAAGGGTTGCTTCCTGGTATGCAGAACTGAGCAACAGTCTGGCAAAGATAGTATCTTACACAGCATGCTTCAGAAGAAAAGAAATCCAGCTGCTATTAATTACACAGGGCATTTAAAATCTATTATAAGCAAGTTAAAAAAAGCTTTAATGAAATCCCAGAATTAAATTCACCTGCACAGCCTTTAACAGGCCCCTTTTGCACCTTATGACACCACACAATCCCCACGTTACTTGCAGCACAGAGTCCTGAACCGAATGTAAAATTATTATATGGTATTCATCACCATAACAGTCAAGCAATCCATAAACACAGATTCATTTGCCGTCACAGCTTACTGCTGTGAATGGTTTCATCAGCTCCATTTTATAGATCTCAGACAGTCAGAGTCCCAAGCCAGAAACTTCTGTTCCTAGGTGTCCAACCTGAAGAGCCAAGGAATGGTGTGCAGAAGTGTTGGATGCTTGTAAAACACAATAGAAGGAAAGGGGAACAACACAGGTGGTACAGAAGTAAAACACTGTGCCAAACAGGTCAGCCTCAGGCCTCTCAAACTTGCAAGTCCCTTTTTAATAAGAAAAAGGACAGGCAACATAAAAGAACCTGAAAGACACAAGTTGCTTTGTGGGTGAGCCACTACAGAGAAGTGGGACTTGAGAGCAAGAGGGACAGGCTAGATGTAGGAAAAGAGAGCACAAGGCAGAGTCTCCCATCTCACACCTGCTACCCAGAACCCTCCTTTCACCTGCCCACATTCCCTCATCCCTTTTCTGTCTCTTAACAAGCTTCCCTACTTCCATAATCCAATTCTCTTCTGCTACTCTTTCCTCCTAAACATTTCTCTTCTTTTTTTTTTTTCCCCCTGAAAAAATGCCCAGAAATTCAAACCTGACCCAAATCAGGTGCAAACACAGTTACCTTTCTCTCTGTTCCCACTGAGCACACATACCCAAGTTTAAGCCAGGTGCAAGCTGATTGAAAAGAGCAGCTAAGCGATCCAGATGGAAAAGACCTAGCAAAAAGTTAACCCTTCAAAATTACCTGGAAGAATCTGAACAGGCAGACAGGTTGTATTATTCAGTATTTGGCATCACACAGCTGCACTGTTTTTGCGCACTCGCTTTATGGCCTCGTGAGATGACAGACTTGGCTCCATAGGGGACTCCACATTATTTCTTGCATTGCAACACAATCTTCAATACTGCATCATATCACACAGAAATAGCCTGCTATAGCTGCCTTCTCCTCCTCCTCACGGCCCGTAGGCCAGCAAAGGAGGACTCAGCCCAGAGGGCAGCCTCTCAGAAGGCATTATCTAGAGTACGGTACCTCTGCAGCCCTGCACTTGGGGGAATAATTGGAGCAGAGCTCCTCTTCAACTCAAGCCTGACATTGCATAGTCAATATCCATCGCAGAGAGCATCAATGAGGCTTTTGCAGTCAGGCTTTTTAACTCCTACTCAGCACACACAAGTACCAGTTTTCAAGTATTTACAACTTGACCACGCATGGGTGGATTTCAGAGAAACCAAAGAATCTTTAAGCCTCTTCTGCTTTTTTGTATTTCTGGAGCATGGGAGGCATAACAAACATTCTCTAGCTTTTCTGTACTATGGCAAGATTTTAAACATTGGGGGAAAAAACCAAAACAAATCAAAACATTTTCTCTCTGTCTTTATTTCTCCGAACTCATGGAATCACTTCTAACTGGAGTTTCACAGACAGTTTTAAGCAGAAACTCTTCTCTCTCTCCCTCAAGTTTCAGCCTGGAAAGTTAGAAATTGGTCAAACTTTAATCAACTGAAAAGAAAATAAGGTAGGGATTGGGGTAGGCTTGGCTCCTGTGGCACCACTCCTTTCCCACACATCATCCCCTTCTGCTCCAGAGGTATCAGGAACCTTGAATTTCTAATTCACTAATGCAGTCAAGCTGAACTCAAAGCAACTGTTCTCAACTTGCACTTAATTTAAAGACTTAGGCTTCTATTTTAGTTCTCAGGAAAAACTGCTCCCAAAAGCCTGTCTGTTTTTCCAGCCATATTAGCTGATGTAACTAAAGTTGTTCTCTCTCCCTACAAAGCTTGCCTCGCTTGTAGTTGTGATGCTCTAAGGACAGAATGCTTCTACAAATTATATCATGAATAATATAGAAGAAAGGGGCAGTCATGAGATGCCAGTGAGGATAAGGATGCTTGAAAATCTCCATAAAGACAGTTATGTACATTCTTTTGACTCAGGTCTGTATTTGGCATATTACTGATTTCTTCCTACAAAGGACTCTTATTCTACGCTCATCTCCAAATGAGAGGCAAGGATGACCCTTATTTAAAAGCATTGGCTATATCCGTGCTAAGAACTTTACTGCGAGCTGTACCATAGCACAGTAGTCTTGCCTTCCCTCATCCTGCGTATTCTCCCACACACTGACACAGAGTAAGCCTTTACTTACTAAATTCTGCCGATCGCTTGGAGAGTGGATTCAATTTGGAAATTTTGCTGGGATTTAACTGACTGGAAATGGAAGATGAGCCAGGCCACGGACAGAGAGTTCAGGAAGTCCAGTCTCCTTATGTGCAGCCCCTAGTTACGCTCAGCATAAAGCATCTGTGGAACTATGACCTTAGAGCAAGAGTACTCCCTGCTCTGGGAGAACAATGAGACAGGTAAGCATCTCCTGCCCAAATTTAATTTCTGACATGATACATCTGGAACAAGGATGATGCTTCTGGCATCATTCCTACTATAACAAGAACATCAGGTCTAAGAAGACACTTGAATCTTTAATACACAGCAAATAACGCATGCAACATGGCTTAGTCAATGTAAGAATTTAGCCCCAAACTGTGGGCATGCCAAGCTTGCTGCCAGCCCTGCAGGGATGGAAAGGAATGTTTAAAGGAGGTGGCCTGGTTACTTTTTCCCCATAATGCTAAGGAGAAGAGGGCTCATATGATCTCTTCTTGATACTATCAAGCAGTTTCATACTGTTTAGGTATCTCCACTGCAGCCTTAGAAATGGGGGACAGAACCAGCACACAGATATGAGCTTACCTGACTATCCCAGGTAATTTACAGTAATGGGCTCAAGGAAATTCCAAGGCCAAAACCTATCAGACAGTCAAGCTGCAATAGTTTGCTTTAAAGACACATCACTTCTCTGATTTCTTCCACATCTGGAGCTGGGACCCAGATCAAATAAAATAGAAACTGAGAGATAATTCACAGGTAGTGGAGGGAACATGAAGTCAAGCATAAAAACATGCAGAACAGTTAAGCAGAAATAAGCTAGACATACTTAGCACAAGAAAAGGCCATGCTTTCAAGCCTACGCCAACGCTTTGGAGGAAACCACCCAGAAGGGGCTTGTCAGCTAATGTCTCCTACTAAAAGAAAAACAAAAGGAGACTGGCTGAGCCCAAACCATTATGTGCTGTCTGCCTAAATCTCCCTCCTCCCTCAGATCCAACACTGATGCCCCCCAAACCCTCTCTAGCTTTAGCGTGGATGCTGAATGCTGACAAAGGCTCCCTTTAGAAGCCTGGACCGCAGAAGCCAGAGATAAATCCCTCCACCCATCTCTATTTTCCTCTCCCTGGCATATACAAATTTTCTTTCCCCCTCCCACCTCTCAAACCCATCTCACCCTTTTGCTCTCAAAAGCGATTAAGGAAAAGATGTAGAAATATTTGCCCAAAGCTGGAGCCTGTTGCTGGGCCCAGCTGTATTGTTGGTAGGAATACACATAGCAAACTTGCACTGTGAGGAGCCCTGCGGGACTCCGGGCATTTCGGGGAGGCTTTGTGAGCCCAGCTCTGCATGCACTAGCCAGACTATTGTGAAAGGGAAACAGAACAACCGTTACAAACCCCAATGCTCCCCTACTCCCATCTCCCCCGCCTCCTCAAGTGCCCCCCTTCCACCAGCCACCACCTTCCCCAAGAGAAATAGAGAGGGGAGGGGGCTGCAGCTGAAGAGAATGAAAAGGTTTCCTCAGTTAGATTTAAGGCAACAAGTCAGAGCTGCAAGAAGTCCTTTATCTGCCAGGGAAGCCTCCCACTGCTCCAGACCCGGGCTGAGCAGGGATCCTGGGGGCCAGCTTTCTGAAGGCTGCCATTGATTTGTCACTGGTGATAAGTGAGGCCGGGGCTGTTCCCACCATTGCCTGCAGAGAGGACGACTCTCCCACAACACCCGGCAGGGAAGAGGGACAGCAAACATGAGGAAACGCAGAACCCGATGGGTCGAAAAATCCCGAACGGCTCTTTTTCTCTAATGAGCAGCAACAAAAAGGAGCAACTGTGTTGAGACTGAGGCAGGGAAGGAGGACAACAGTGCATAGGGGCAGCGCGGCTGCTCACCGACATGCAAGCCTTCCCCGGGCAAAAGAGCAGGGGGTAATTCTTCAGCCCTCGCCTCCAAAGGGCCTCCTAGTGCCAACTCGGTCGAACAATATTCCTTCAAAAACTCCCCAGCCGCTCCTTTGCCAATAGCGGGAGGCTTTTAAACCTGCTCTATTTACATAGAGACGCTCTTCTCTCAAGCAGATGCCGCTGGAAACTTGTTCTTCTGCTTTTTGGGAGGGGAAATCTTTTCTCACAGTACTAAATAAATGAGAGAGGCTAATGAAGCACCATGTCTAAAAGGTGAATTCCCAAAGCAACAGGAGATCTTAAAGGAGCACCAGAGCTCCCCCAGGGAACATACAAATAGAGCAGCAGCTGCCTGGACAAGACCAGATGCAGATGGGTGAACTGAAAGCAATACAAAAGGGAGAGGAAAAAAAAAAGGCAGGAAAAAAAAAAAAAGAAAGAAAGAAAAAACAAAAATCACTAAAAGTAGTAAAGATCCTTGGCCTTTCTGATGTAACTAATTAGGAAAGACCATAAGAACTGGTTCAACTTGCATTATAAAATGTCTCTCCTGTGCTCCAAGATGCTGAGGAAGTTTGGGAGCACATAGGACATCTTTCCTTCCTTTCCCTGCCCTCAGCAAAACCCCTCAGTTAGCTTATGCCCTGGCCAGGCTAAGGCTGAGGCACACAGGTCTTGTAACATGGCCTGAAGACCAAGAGATTTGAGTCTCCAGAGGGAAAAGAGCATCACGCCTGCAGCCTCCTTCCAGTTCAATCAGACTAGACCCAGCAATCCAGAGGCTCTTATCTGGCAAGATATTACCTCAGGACAGTTGTGTGCAGCTCCTAAAGCACCAGTTTATAATCCAGCATGCTAAAATAAATGGAAGTTGCCAGGCTGTAAACTGTGACATTCAGCAATATTTCACCTCGTATTCAGCCATTCAGAGGCACAGGGCAGATCACTGGGAGCAGTAATTATTTCAGGTATTCTAGTTGAAATTTCTTGCTATACAAGAGAGCACAGCCTTCCTGGACCCTTAAGCTAGGGGTGAGCATAATATCAGAATCTTAACAGATAAAATCCAGTGCAAAACTTTCACGAGTTTAAACAAAAAAAAAAAAAAAACACCAAACCCCCCACCCCAAACCTCTTACTCGTCTTTGAGAACCAGCCAGCAGCCAGTTAGCTCAGAACACAAGTTTAACATGCTTCTCGCCAGAAATATCACTCTGCAGCCAAGCAGCCACATCCTAAACCAGCCAAAGCTTTTGAGCAGTCCTAAAGCGCAACCCAATTAAAGCCCACCGAAGACTTCTGCCTCCTAACGAGAGAGGACTAAATATCTCCTGAGCTTGGTGAACGAACCACTTGGACCACTGCCACTACTTGGAAACCTGGAAATAGGCTTATGTTCAGCAAGACTCCAACTTGCACACCTGATTAATCTCAATAGCTACATGAGAAGCAGAACTAACAAAGCCAGTTTCAGATGGATTCATCTCTAATAGTCAATTCTGGTGCATCTGTTGCCAAATGGAGAGAGGGAGGGGATTCTTTCATGTCTAACAAAATGCAAACTCATGAGAAATCTTCACCCACAGCCAAGTCGCTTCTGTAGTGCCTTCCTTTTATTGTGCTGCCTATTTTCATGAAACTTTTATTCTCTGGGACCAGTTTTTTGGGTGAGAAGATATGCACACATATTGAAATAACCATTGCTTCCATACAAAAGCAGGCCTGTGGATTTTTCTCATGAGAAGGGCCTGCATTAACAAAATTATTAAGAACTGCTTCTGATACCACTTCCTGGACCAAGTTCCAGGATCTGAAGTGCGTATCTAAATAAGAGACACAGATTCTTCACAAAGCCCACAAATCATTTCAGCAGACACGTCATTCAGCCCTGGAAGAAGAATTTTTGACACTTTTTAAAAGCCTTTTAAACAATTCTGCCTACAGAGGAAAAGTTCACCCTACATGCAGGCATACTGCCTTTTGCTAGAACCATGATCTCAGGGCCAAAAACCATGACAAGACAGCGTGGTGTCTTCTGTTCAGTCTTACACATGCATTTACTGCGATGACTCAAGAGCCATTTTCCTTCTGTTATTCCACTGTACTTTGGGGAGTAAGGTGCAACAGTCAAATCGAGTTGAATCAAGCTTTTGAGGCAATTTGTGGGCATTGCAAGAGGTGATGTTATTCAGCCAAGTATAGACTACTTCCTCTGATCAAAGAACGACCCAAGCCCATCAGTGCTATAAATGCTCCCTAAAATGATGGGATAGCAGTAAAGATGTGGCAGAACACAGGGCTACTCATCTAGTTACTTCTATTTGTAGCAGAATTTTATCTCCAGTAATTACAATCTACCTTGACAAGTTCCTGGGAGTTTTTTCAGTTGGATGCAGGCTTTTTTCCTTTCTTTCCACTCCTAAGTGGAAGAGTTATGTAGTAACCCATTTTAATGGTTATGCAGTAAAATGACTTTTTTCAGTCAGAAAAAAAAAATGGATTTCTGTGGTGGGGAAAAAGGCCTTAGTATGCAGTTTGTATCTTGACTAAATTTGCTAAATATTTCTGGTACCATACACTGTCATTCCCAGACACTGTAGGAACAGAACATTTATTCCTACAGATCATTCTCTAAGTAAGAACATCTGGTACATTTGGACCTTCAGCCAACAAGCCTTGATGAGTCAAGATCAGATCTACTGAAGTCACAGTACGCCACTAAGCTACACACCATTACGGTCATGATAGCATGGATCTCAACCTCAGAGGTTGAGCTCAGTTAGCTTTCCCATTTCTTGGTCCTTTATTCCGAGGTTGAATGTGGTCCATTAATTCCAGATTCTGAGAAGTGTGCTTAGAGGTTCGTTCCCCTCCCTCCATTTTTTTATTGTACACTATCAAACAACGTGGAATTACAAATAGCAACAGCATTCTGGAAATCGTTCCCATGTCCCTCCTTAAAACTGCACAAACACTTGGCAAACTGAAATACATACAAGATGATTTAGGTATCAAGTCCTCAGAAGAGCATGACTCTTTTCCATGGGGAAGATATAATCTTCTCCCCTTCGTGCTATAACCCAGTTTTTCGATTTCTTTGCCAGATAGCCTCCCAAAACAAACCCTCTTCTGTGCACGACAAGCAAAGGACAGGAAGCAGCCTTGATTTGACTATGCTTAAGTGATAATACAGCTCTCAGATCCTCCAGAAACACACTGATACTTGCTCAAAATGGGAAAGAAACTTCAAGACTGTGGTTTCATACTCATCAGTAGTGCTAGCTTAAAGAGCTCCCAGCCCTCCTTCCCCTACTCTCAGTCCCATGACCCCCATGAGCTGGCACAGCTTTGTGCAGCCTGGTAAAAAACAGATCAGGGAAAGCGGTCCAGTGGGCGATGAGCAGCGAAAAGATGTAAATTTGAAGGATCTTCCAAATCCTCCTCACCCAGCCCAGTTTGATTCCTCCCTTTGCTTCACTGCTTGAAGAACCACGGCCTCAGAGCCAAACTGACAGAAGAAGTTGGGATCATTTCCTGTTTAAGGCTTTACAGACATATTTACTACAGTGGCTCAAGAGTTATTTTCTTCTTACAGTCTGTTTACAAAGTGTTTGTACATTTAGAAGTAGGATATGCATGCTACTGTACTGAAAATTCTTATGAAAAGGAATAAACATGGTGAATTAGATCATTCTACACTTGAGTACAGTAAATGTTTAAAAAAATGTAACATTCTGATCTGGGAAAAAGCTGCTGACTTCAGTATGCAGAAAAAAACCAGCTCTTAAGCAACCAGTCACCATGGTTCAGTTCTTTACCTTTGCAAGAAAAAATTCTGTAGACTCCAAAATCAAGTTATCAACTATCCTTAGAGAGAAGGAAAAGAAAAAAAAAAAATAAGGCAGACCTACCCATTAGCACATCTGGCCCAACAATAATAAGGAACCTTTATGTCACAGCTTGCAAAGAGGACACTCCCAAGTTAAGTTCTGTACAGATGATCTCCAAAGGTTATGGGTAAAAACACTTAAGCTATTGGGTAAATACAGCCACTGAAGCCAATTACGTATTTACAGAATTCTACCCAGAAATTTAGCTTGCCGCTACAAAGCAGCAAAAAGGAACATTCAATAATTATTATTTAAAGTTGGCCACAGCTAAACTATCCTAAGTCAGGAATCCAGGGTTTAACACTTGGATTCCTAACCAAGTCCAAGTTATGCTTCTGTTCTCAAATTTCTTGACCTTTGTGGTTACATGGTTAAATATCCGTTTGCAATCCATCCTAAGGGCTGCTACAGTCAGAAAAGGGGAAAGGGTGGAAGAGTCATGGAAGCAGAAGAGATCTTTGTGAGCTGGGTTCAGATATGATACCCTTCATTAGACTAATGCTAACCACTTATTAAACACGCTGGCAGATAATGGCAACATGCACTATCTAGGACAAAACCAGCAACTAGATCCTCTTAGAAGGGCATTACATACAAGAGTAATTTTCACTCTCCCGGTATCAGACCCCAGACACAACAAATGTGTCTATCTAATTGTGATAATGTTGCATGCAGCATGTCAGAGGGGAAAAAAAAAGATTAGAGAAAGGCAGCTTCAACAGAAAGATATTGTGGGGATGGAGAGGACAGGACAAGGAGTATGAACACACAGACCAAAAGGCAAAGCATTTAAGTGGAGCCCCATTTTACTATGTTACTCAGTATTTCATGGTGTTTTTTTCTCTTATTATTCGATACATCTGTGAATTTATTACATGTAGAAATTATGAACCCTTCAGGGTAGGGACTGTTCTTATTGTATGCACACACTGCATGTTACACTGTGAAGCTCTGATTTCCATCAGAGTGCATCTTTACGTGATCCAATTGACAATTCATGTGTGAGATTCAGCCCATGTAGATCTTACCCTTCAGCCTGCCACATATTCATTCAGGGAGAACAGGAATGGTCGTTTAGGCAGCTTATGTTTCCAAGCAGCTAGCTCTGTCTTCCTTTGACTAACCAGACACTTAGCATCAGCACTGCCATTTCTGCATCAACTCCAGAGGAGGGTGGGATCATGCCTCCTTTTGTGCGCATGCCAGAGCCAGGCCAGTCAAACCACGACCCACCACTGCATCAGTGGAGAGGGGTGGGGAGTGCAAGCAAAACTCAGATCCAGATTCTGCAAATAAGGGTCAAAAAACAACTCTTGGCTAGGCATCAGTCATTTAAAAGGCAAGATTAAGGAAGAATAGTCAAGGTGCTAGCAAGGGGATAAAGCTTTTCATATTTAGATTGACCGTTTCTCTGGCAACAACTCAGAACATAAGTCTGTGTTAGCCCAAGTAAAATAAGATAGTAGGTGTTTGCTTCCAGTCTTAATGAATAGAAGTTTCCACCACAAAAGGCATCACCAAATAATGTTCTGCACCAGTTGCAACATCTATAGGTTGATCTTTCACTACACTTTGACACTAATACAGCACTAAGACTGTTACACAAGTATAACACAATAAAGAGGCCTCTGCTTACATGAGCCATAGAAACTGAATCTTGGGCTTGAATTCTCACCTTCCCTTGTTTCCAGGGAAAGCCTTTCCAAATTACTGTTAAGGCAAAGTGAAGTAGCAGCAAGTCAGTGCCAAAAAAAATGGTTGGTCTTGCCTCCCTCCACCCTTCCATCGGCTCTATACTGATCAGTTCACTGAAGAGCTTGCCAATACCACACAACCCACGGTGTCACTGGTTTCACCATTTTGCAGGTCAGTTCTGTGACAGATCAACAAGCTGAACTGATTCATCCAGCAGACATACACACAGACCTATCAAAGGGAGAAGGGAGCGAGACCGCTCTTGTGGGGCAACCCACAGTTACACTAGGTTAGGCGTAACATGAAACCACACCCTGTGCGTCAAGGAAGTCCTGCAGCTAGAGGCCAAGCCGCACAGATTGCGGGCAGAGAGCAATCCTCAGCAGTGACAACATCCTAGCACCCCCACCAAAAAAAAATTCTCTCTCTCAGAGAGATATCAAGTTTACTGAAAGCAAAAGGCAGAAGGAACAAAAATTCCTCTCATTCTGATATTCCAAAACATGGGCTTCATATTACTATAAACTGTATTTTGAAGACAATGTTTCCCATAAAGCGAGATTATACTAAACCCTACTCCGAATCAGTAACGTGCCCTTGTAAGTCATTTGCAGTTACATTCCTAATGTCACCTGAAACAAGCCACTGACTGTGTTCCAGGCAAGCCACATCTCCACTGTCCAACCCATGGTTTAATCGTTCTAAGTAGTATGCTTAATTTACAAACTTTAAACAGAAGGAGAAGACTCAGTTGACAGAGATAAAGGAGTAGAGGACAGGAAAAATGCAACTCATGATCCGTAAGTTGTTTCTTCTAGTGCCCTTGCAAGAAACATGGATCTGTAGGAAGGCAAGTGGGTGATAATTAGGGACAGTTGGAACATTGTTTATTTCCTACTAGCAAAGGCAGTAGTTCTGGCCTCCAAGGATAAATTAAATTTCTTAACCAGATGGAAGACATTTCATTTTCAAACATCAACCATACAACAATGGACCACAGAAAGGAAGGAGCCAATTCACAACAGCAACAAGAAAACAAAATTACTAGAGATTTTAGAGACGACTTCTCATCAAAATCTGCACTTACAAAGAGCCTCATGTTGCATCAGAACTTGCACCACATCCCACCACAGTCAATTCAAAGACACTTTTATTGGCAAAACAAGCTCTGCAAGTGTTACCCACATGTAAGAGACAGCACACTTCAGTTTCTTCCAGAAGTGGATTCAACATATGAAGCGCCTGCCTCCACAGAGGTTTCAACAGAGAAGGCTACATGGCATGGCGTCCAACAATAGAAATTAAAATATTGCAAGGAATAATGTTTTGTTTCTAGTAAGATAAGTGCTTTCTTGCTCTCTCTAATCTTCTTTTATATTATACTCACAGGATTAGAAGATTTCCTTCTCGGTCTCTCCTTTTACTTCTCTTTCCCAGACATTTACTGTTTGATTTATGGTGTTCTGCCTGTATCCAACTCGAAGTTGCACATGCCAGTTCAGTATTTGGTAAGAGTCCGACTTGATTTTTGCACATTTCATTTGGTACTATCTGCCAGCATAACAACTTTGCACAATAACTTGTGATAGTCTAGTTGGCTAGTGGGTTTTGACTTCTTTTTTTTGTTACAGAAACTTGTGTTCTGGTTTAGACTCAGACTAGTTTCTCAAACAGATGGATTTTGGATTAAGTTATTTGCTTCATGAGCCTCAAAAGGAGTGCCAAATCCCAGAAACAATGTTATTGTAGGAATGAACAGCGTTTTCATTTGGTTTCAGTCTATGGTTCCCTAGCACTTTTAGGTGGAGGCAGCTTTTGCTGCTTTGGCTGAGGTAGCACTGAAACCAAGTCTTTTTATGCAAAGATCAGCAATGGAAATCCTTCCAGTTCTACTCTGTAGCCATCACTACGTAGATTTCATAGATTTAGTTCTATCACGTCTTTGCACATCTGAAAATAAAAAAGTTAACTTCCCTTTGGTTACAATGTAAGAACCTACAGAGCTCTGGCATTCATTCTTGTGGGACTCAAATCTTTAATTTGTCATCAAACAGTATAGCAGGAAAATCTCAGCATTGTATTCAGTTCTCATGGTTTGAGTAGTTGAAATGTGTCTTACTTGCTAGGGCCACTACATAGCCAGCACAGCCACACTGGCACGGAGCCTTAGGCACGCAAGGGCACCTGAGGCTGGTTAGTGGTGCGGGGCTGTAGAGGGACCTTGCTGCATGCCCATCTCAGCCCAGCCCCATCCTGCAACAGAATAGTTCTCTCCTTATAGAGTTACTGCCATTTCCCTCCTGTGAGCCACTCCCCTTCTGCTTGTCTCTAGAGGGCACAGAGCCATACAGCACATACCTTAAAGACTTTGGTATGTAGCCTGCAAGGTCAGAAAAGCTGGCTCCCTCGGCATATCTGGTCTTCTGTGGCATAACTCTGATGGCGCTCTTTCCTCACAACAGTTTAATAGGCAGTTTTAGCATCACCACCACATTTATTTTAAGATCTTGACATACAGGATGCAGACTGTGTTGTTAGGACATCGTTCAAGAAAAAGCCCCAAACAAACCCAGATACGGGACCTGCGCAAACCTCATGAAGTTCAACAAGGCCAAGTGCAAGGTCCTGCACATGGGTCAGGGCAATCCCAAGCACAAATACAGGCTGGGCGGAGAATGGATTGAGAGCAGCCCTGAGGAGAAGCACTTGGGGATGTTGGTTGATGAGAAGCTCAACATGACCCAGCCATGTGCGCCTGCAGCCCAGAAAGCCAACTGTATCCTGGCCTGCATCAAAAGAAGCATGACCAGCAGGCTGAGGGAGGTGATTCTCCCCCTCTACTCTGCTCTGGTGAGACCCCACCTGGAGTCCTGCATTCTGCTCTGGGGCCCCCCACACAAGGAGGACATGGATCTGTTGGAGCAAGTCCAGAGGAGGGCCATGAAGACAATCAGAGGGCTGGAGCATCTCTCCTACGAAGACAGGCTGAGAGAGTTGGGGTTGTACAGCCTGGAGAAGAGAAGGCTCCGGGGAGACCCTCTAGCAGCCTTCCAGTACCTAAAGGGGGCCTACAAGAAAGCTGGAGAGGGACTTTTTATAAGGACATGGAGTGCTAGGATAAGGGGTAATGGCTTTAAACTGAAAGAGGGCAGATTTGGATTAGATGTAAGGAAGAAATTCTTCACCATGAGGGTGGTGAGGCAATGGAACAGGTTACCCAGAGAAGTTGTGGCTGCCCCATCCCTGGCAGTGTTCAAGGCCAGGTTGGATGGGGCTTTAAGCAACCTGGTCTAGTAGAAGGTGTCCCTGCCCATGGCTGGGGGATTGGAAGCAGATGATCTTTAAGGTCCCTTCCAACCCAAACTATTCTATGATTCTATATCACTCCATGCCTTTCCCAGATTAACCTGCAGGACCAATGCACTGCAGTTATATTAGCTAGCAAACGTAGGTGTTTTGGCAACTGTCCCAATCACTTAATCAGAAGTGTGAGCTCAGAGGCTGTTTCGCCTGAGCTGGTAAGTCAAGATGTACATACCAAAGATGTCATCTCTGCCTCACTCCCTTACTTGCTTGAAGGCTTCTGTCTTAGTACTGTTTATTTTTATCCTACAATTGATGGACTGTACATAGGTTTAATTTGCCCTGTATCTCCCATTAGTTCTATTCTGTAACTGTGTTAGATTTGGCCTCGTGTGCCCGATTAAGCTAAACAGGGAGGTTTGCCAAGCGTTTAAAGTAGGCAAGTGCCTGCCACCCCCTCTTCCCTGCCAGTCTGTTCTAAAGCATCTGCAGCACAAAAATTGCTCATGGGTCATTTCTCAGAAAGTAATCATCTGACCTTCTCTTCTTCCTCCAGCAAAAGTATTACCATCATCAAGAGTTTGCTTCTCCAGCACAACCAATCAACAAAAACTTACTACAAAGTATCATAAGAATTATCCCTTTTTTTTTAGACATTCCTTTCGAGCTTCAATGTTTGCTCCCAGACTTCTGAGGACTTGTGGGGGAAGAACTAACCATAACAAGCAAGAAAGGAAGTATGAAAAAAACATTTTCTAGGGACAATTGACTGGAAAACATAACCTGAGGAATATTTATTTTGTTCTAGTCTGGAATTTGCACTAAGAGCAATAGAAGATTACAGCTCCTCATCTTCCAGTTCACAGGAAGCAGGTCACAAACAAGAGAAACCTCAGAGAAACAACAGGCTTCTCTTGTGAGCGGATGAGCCGCTTCAAGCCAAGGAAGTTTGTAGTGGAAGGCTGCAGAAGGCAAGGATCAACAAGGTTGCTCTTCCCTGCTTGAGTACTGGTAGCATAGAAATTACTCAATGTAACTGCCAAAGATGCAAAGATGACAAATCTGCCCTTCCAGGGGAGTTGAGGCACAGGCAGGGGATCCACCTGCTCCACAGATAAAAGAACCCTGGGCCTGGGAAAAAAAAACAAAACCAAACCAAACCTAAAAAAACCCCAACAAATGCCCAAAAGGCCTAAAGGCCTTCTATTGTTTAAGGTAATGCTGACTGCAGGTCTGAATTCTTCCTTACACTCAAAAATGCAGGGAACAAAGGCCTACAGACCGTGTTGATTCATGAGCAGTGACAGTTCGAACTGGAACAACACATAAGGTTACCACCCTTGTGGTGGAGACATCTTAACCGCTCAGGAATCAGCTGTTCATGAGTCAACACCCTCTTGCAGCTGTCGTTCACTGGTACAGGAAAGAAGTCAGACCCAGGGGCAGCCTTCCCTAAGGCCTAGCAAAGATAGCAAAGGGTCGTAACCTCACCAACGAGCCCAATTTCAGTCCTTCCCTGTTTCCAAGTCAATGGCCAAGAAAAATCCCTTCACCACTTTGACTCTGCATGGATACAGCTCTCATTCAACCTGCTCCTTTCCTTGTATTAAATTTAGGTCTGTTTGCAGGGCAATGACTAGTGCCCTTGTCAAGAGACCTGACCTAGTCTCCCACCTACTCCCACATGACGCTTTCTAAGATTTAGACACTGAATACTTCTATTTGAGATCCACAACAAAAATGCAGATAGTCCACTAGCATTCCTATTTGCCAATGACTATCCTCTCCTGCTTCTTGGCCATTAAAGCCTCCAGAATGGCAGCCTCCAATCTATCCCCCTTTCCCATGCCACAAACTCTCCAGTTTTCTCTCGCAGCCAGACCTATTATGTTTTTCGTCATGCTAATAGGTCCTATGCTGATCAAGGCCCTTTTAAAAAGGCAGCACAAATTAGGGGCATGTCCTCCAGCTGTAAGAAACTCAACTCAGGCTTTTCAAGAGTAACAGGCTTCAAAAATCACAGTGAGAGGAACACAATCTCAAAAACCTCATTTCCTAAATTTGTCAACCCTGAAGAAGTTGCAAACTCTGAATCACAAAGAAAGGACAGCAGTAAAGCTGGCTTCCTCTTAACAAATGCAATTTTAATTCGGAGAATTATCCCACCTCCTGGTTCAACCTCAGGAGCTCAGAACAGAAGCAGAAAATGACAGTCCTGAGATTTCTCATTTTTTTCCCTGTCCTCAGAGTTGCAAAGAAAGGATTTGACTATTCAGCAGTTATGGAAATTCAGAACTAAAATTGGGTGGGAGCACAAAGAAAAAAAATGAAGGTGTGTCTTTATTTTATTCTAGTCCTAGATCCCAGGAGACACGGTTCTGCTACGGTGAATGGCTGCGCCTTAGGCAAGAACCTCTCCCAGATACTACCAGTCGTCACCAAGTCAAATGAACTGACAGAGCTGGAGATTCAGGCTAAAGGAGCAGAATGCGTATTTCCCTCTAACCTTCTTGCACAGCCACACAATGCTTCTTACAAGCCTTTCAGAGAAGGAGGCTGAGAACATCACATGTTTACGTTTTAACAGTTCTCACTAGTGACTCACTGCTTCACATAGCAATTCTTAATGGAGAAGAGGAGAAGTAGCCTCCTTTTCCAGGAAAGGTGTTATTTTCTGCCACCAGTCTTGTTGCTTCTGTACCCAGACTCCTTTCCAAACCCAGAATAATCTCCTATTCTCACTTTACACTTTTTTTCCAGCCAATCATCTCCAGCCTCCTAGCTTCTCGCCAACTCTGCCCTCCCATTTCATACACTTTTCCAGACAGGACTGCCCTCCAAAATACCCTCCCGGACATCCCACTCAAAAATCCTTCTGGCTGTATGTGCTCCCAAGCCTGACAGGTCCCACATTCCACCGCTGCAGATAGCTCCATCACCACCTCTATCTCATGGGCTCACTATCTCAGCACTATGCCAATATCAGTCTCCCTTTCCACCTGCTCCTGATATTTCATAAAATCAGCCCACTAGGTCAGGGACTCTGTTGTTGAGGGTCCCTAACAAGTTGTCACGTCCTCCTTTAAAGCATTACTAAAATAAGTCTTTCCCTGCCTCAGCAGTTAAATTCTGCTCAATGCTCATCTTCACTTTCAAAATTTCCATCTCTTATAGTACCTAATTAACAACTCTTTCCACCATCAGATCCCATATAATTACTCCACTTGGATCGCCTTACACAGCACTTCTGTTCCTTTGCCAGCTCAAGTCCTTGGCTCTCATTTCCAAAATGCCTATCTTTGCTTTTGTTAATATCTGTACTCCTGTATCCCCTTCCCTTCTTCTCATGGTTTACACTACTCTTGCATCTGCTTCCTCATCCTTATTTCTGCAGTTACCAGCTTTCAGTAGTCTTTGATGCTAACTCCTACCCAAAACCCCTCTCTATCCTTGTTGTAAAAAGTGATTGGAATGAACAACTTTCAGAAGCTTTTCCCATTAAACCAAAGCTAAAAGAAATTTAATTAGAAAGCTATGCTATTTTAATATTGGACCTTATCTAGCCCACTAGAATTATCACATCCCTGATCCTTATCAGATGTCAGATGTCTAATTTAGACTGTAAACCCTTTGGGGCAAATGTAGCCTCTTCCTCCATGTAACACAGAGCCACAGCACTTAGACTGATCCTTAAGGTAAGAAAAATACCTCAGAAATTCAAAGAACTTGATTTTGCCAAGAGCGGTGCCATTCCATACACTGAGACTTGGGAATGACCGGAGAAGTTACAAGTACTCACTCTTTGAAACTTCAAAAGGCAAGAATAGGGTTCCCCCCCAACCAAAATAATGTCTGAGAAGAGAGGAGCTGGGTACAGACTGCACTGAAAAAGTTTTTCCATGGTATCGCTAGCCCCTTCCTGCCTCACGTCTCCAAAGCCATCACTTATCCCCTTCGAAACAGCAGGAGAGTCACTTCTTTTTTCCTTCCCTCTCCAGAAGGAGCATAGCAGAAATAAACCTCGAATGATAAATTATGCACCACCTTTGTGTGGCTGCCTCTTGGCCAGACGGGAAATTTTTCTCCCAAAGCCTTTTGTTTCCAGCTTTGATCCCAGTGTTGGATCTGCTCTGTTCAGCACTCCCTCGGCATGGAGGTGAAGGGAGAGCAGACACAGGCCAAGTTCGGGCTTACTGCAAGTCACAGTCAGATCTTCCATTAGCCTTCTCCCCTCCCCCTTCCCAACTGGAACTCTCCTTGAGTTTGAAAAGATCCTATTAAACATTTTCCAGAGGGCCTTACAGAGGATACATTATTTTGATGGATGCTGGGACTAAAGGAGGAGGATTTCTAAGTACAGTGAAATAATGGAGTTTGTTCTAATGGGTTTAAGAGATGCCCGGGGGCACCAAGTAAGTTCCTTCTCTGCAAATCAAAAACACAGAAGACCAGAAAATGGAGCCGAACAACTAAACGCCAGGAAGCAGGGAAATCGGGCTCTATTTAACTGCTGCTCTTGGTTACAGCCAACTTCAGGCTGCTTGGAAAAACAGCACACACACACATCACTGGCACAAACTTAACAGGAGAAAACAAAGAGACAACAGGGGTCAAACTGGGGGTGGCAAGTAGGAGAAGGATGCAAGGCTGGGTCCCCACCCCCTACCAGAGAGTCGGATCAATTATCCTTGAATACTAACAAGATTTCTGATTAAAGAACTGCTGCTATGCAATAGAAACAGAAAGCTCCAGCAGCCGGGAGGGGCTGTTAGGCAGTAACAAAGAGACACAGAAGACTATGCCCTACTAGGGCATACGGAGGAAGTCACCATGCTGGTAGCCAGGAGAGGGGTCTCCCCTGCCTGGAGTCACGATAACGTCTCACTGCTGGTAAATTTAACTCCAGGAGTAAAACTTCACCTTGACGCTACAGAATATGGGGTCTGTTTTCAGGCAAACACGTTCTCTACTGGAACCTTTGCTGGACAACATTTCTTTAAACAATCTCAACATCACTATAGTACAGGGAGGTGAATTTTATTCTCATCCTAACCCATTCAGGGGACATATCTGGTGCTTCTTAGTTCTCAGTATTGCAACATCAGAAAGTTGCTATTAACATACAACAGCTTGAGGAATAAGAGTCTACACTGTCTTCTGTCTTACACTTTTTGACAAAACTGCAATTTGCAGTACAAACATTTAATATGCATATACAGTACTGTCCATTAACCTTAATGGTTTGTGACTTGCTGACTGGTGGCTAAATACAGAAAAATCTAATGACCAAAGAAGGACCTCATGAAACACAGAAGCTTCTGTTATTATTTTTTACAACCCAAAGTTGTGCTAACATTAAGCATCCTGCTATGGGCGTGTATCTCATACCATCAGAATCAGGCTCCCAACTGTTCAATCCCCTTTTTTCTTTTTCTTCTATTTTAAACAACAAACATAATTCCTTGATATGAGGAGTTTCAGTCATCCACAATTTAGCAAGGCAAAAGTCCACAAACATCAGCTCCATTTGATGTTAATAAAGTCTTTATGAAAACTTATTTTCCTGCCCTTGCATAGGGAGTCTCCTTTCATTTAGGCTCACAGCAGCCAAGGAGTTCTGCTCCTCACAGAAACACTGACTGCAGCTCAAGAGTCTCTCAGACTAAATACACAGGCTGGAATACTTCAGCATTTAATAGGCAGTTCTGCATAACAGAGGCAAAAAAAATGCCTGGAAAGCTGAAAAACCTGAACATGAACTCACCCACAACAGGATGGCAGCCAAATACTCCCAAGGTAACAGTCCCAGAGCGACCAGGTATACAGCATGAATAAACCACAAGCCTACGGAATCACAAGCCCCTGGATCCATATAGTTACTATCTTTAGTACAGGGAAATGGAAATCTACAGGGAAGACGATATAGAAAGAAGACATTCAAGAAGCATTACAGTGCCCAGTCTTCATGCAGTACAGACAACAAAATCCCATAAAAGAGTAATGCCTAACATAACAGCCATGGCAAAGAACTACAGGCACTACAGACGCAAAAAGCAAGAGCCTAACCATCAAGCACATTAGATTCATGGACGACAATTACAATTACCATTCTCTGCCACGATTTGTGTGAAACACAGGCAGCCACTAAACACAGTATGCCAATTAATGGAGTGGGTTTGTTGCATGCCAGAGCTCCAGCTCTGGATGTTTTAACAGGTAAAGCCAGACATCTTAAAAGATGGTCAGTTTAAGTGTGCATGTGTGTGCATATATATCACCTTACTATGTAAACCGCTTTGAGATAATGTCACAAATAGCTAAGGTGGAAATAACAGAGGACTAGAGAAATAAAGCGTCCACTTTTCTTATACATTTCTTTTAACAACACTTTACTTACCAATTCACCCTTTCCAACAGAGAGTCAGTAAAATTTCTGCGTTTTTATGATCATCAGTAAGAGAAATAGAAGTATTATTAAAAAGAGAAATAGCCACAAAAGTCACAAGCAGCAGGGGAATTCAACGAAGGTGTAGGATGTGCACTTACTTTTTAAACCTATTTTAAAACCTTGACTGGTTTTCAAGATAACATCTCTTTATCAGCTTTTATAAGTGTTATGAAGCATATATTCTATTGTGTTCAATGGTAAGTTGCATTCTAGGGCAAACGGAGTTGGCCTTGGGCAAGACAATTTCTACCTCACTTCCCACATTTACAAAACAAGCATAATATTTGCCTATTTCACAAGAGTGCAGGAAGACTCAAAAGGACTATCAGACTACAGATCATTCTCATAGAATGAATGTTTTAATTATTTTTTAATGTTAATTTTACCAGTCTGGAGAACTACAGGCTTTTAGGAGTAAAAACAAAATACCAATCACTTCAATTTCTTTTTCTAGTTAACATACAGCAAGTACTGCCTCCTGGTTTGAACTACAACAACTGGATAATGTCCATATCCAACCACATTTTCTTCTCTAACTTCAATGAACAGAATGTAGAGAAACAGCTTCAAGTTTTCTGAAATCCCATTCTGTGGTCCACATGAACAGAATATCCCTCTTCAAGGTTCACAAGACACTCTGGAAATGCAAGCACTTTACGTAACTAAGCACCTATTAATTTGGTTGCTGCATACACCCACACTCCCAGGATGCAAGAACGGATTCTCAATTGCAGAAAACAGTGCTAAAGCACACAACTGAAAGCTTTTGGAAAGAGAATACAAAAGAAAATTGCTTATCTACACTAAATAAATGGAACAATAATGTTAACTTCATAGTGGAAGATTTATGCTTTATGCTTTTCCACTAATGCTACCATGTTTTAGTAGACACAGAATTGTTTAAAAAAACAACAAAAACAAAATAAAAAAAAAAGCCCCCAGCACCACCACTTGTCAGCCTCCTGCAGCATCTTATTCTTCACTTTAGAAGAGTGAGGATGTTACTCAGTGCCATCACCACTTTGACAAAAAGTAACAGTCAAGATAATTCAGGGTGATTATGAGATCTGTGAATATCATCCAACCTGATCAACAGCAAACCCAGGCACTCTCAGCACACCCAGGAAGCAGAACGTTATCAGCTCCAAGTTGACAGCAGGAAAACGGGCGTTTTGCACTTGGCTGAGAGCTGTAGAACCAATAGCAATGCCAAGTACACATAGTGGAAATCATGATTCCTGCTGTAAACGATACTTCTATAGAGGTATCACATTCAGGTTTGTGACTCTAAAACATAGTCAAGATGTTTGAGGAGTGAAGCTCTGATATTAGCTATGTATTTTTCTGGCAGAGCTCCAGGAGCCAGAATGGCAAGCACATCACCCAGACAGGTTCTGTGACATTCTGTATTTATACTAACACAGACCATCATAACATCAGGCTCTCCTTCATCATCACGCAGCAGCAGTACATGCCATTAGCTTTAAGTTCTTTCTATATACCCGTTTTTAACTGCAACACACTTCTCCAAGACCTCAAGATACTTGCAAACCTCTTTTTTTTTTTTTTTTTTTTGGCACAGGCTTCTCCAGTTTAACTGCCACTAACCACCAAAAGAGCGTGAAAGATCAATCTTGCAGACTAGTTTGCTTTACCTGCTCCTGTACTGAACTACAGTGGTAAATGACCAAGCGCTTCTAACAATTTACCTGTTTGGCATCGTGAATTCTAAGGCTGTGGATGCTTTATGACAGTTAAGCTGTACATCACCCGCACAACTACTTCTAAGGGACAAAGGTGAAAAATTTCTAGCTAAGGGGAGGAACACCAACTCATCACAAACTTTGGCATCTTCTCCACCACCTCCATCCTGACACCTCCTCGTGTTTTTTCCCTGCTTCAAATAGGAAAAACATTGCTCAGGAATTGTGTTCTTATTGCAAAGCGTATCTCCCCATGAAGGAAAGAGGATACTCACTTCCGGAAGCAGCTGGCACATCTAATCATAAACTCATGTTCATTTGACAAGAGGATACAGGAAAGTGCACTGATGGGAGAACCACTTGAAAGAGAAACAAACTGCCATAAAAAGTGTCCAGGAGACATCAAGGCACAGCCACCTACAAGCAAACCTGCACTTTACAATCAGACATCCCCCACATGGCTGTTAACAGCCCAGACACATTAACTAGGAGCACCTGGGTAACAGCCAAAATAAAACACATCTAGATCTGCACCTACACTAAAATCTATGCTTTAGATCCTTCTCACTCCTAGACTGCAGCTAAGTATCTGTGTGGCACTTGAGAACTTAGAGTACTTCTGATTTCTAAAAAGCAGATTTTCTGATACACAGAACTGCAGCCCTCTACTCTACCTTCCCATGCTGGTTTAGCACCTTCTTCAAAGCTGCCTGCAATTAGGTTTCTTGTTAGAAGAGAAATAATATTACTTGAAACCCAAAGCCCATGTGATTGTGCCCCAGAGGCAATACTTGTAGAATGATGGAGGTCAGCAGCACTACTGCAAATGCTTCCTGTAATTTCAGAGTAGCATAGGAGAAAACGGATGGGTGAAATTATACAGCAGCTGCCAAAGGAGTGAAGGGAGAGAAATGAGGTACGTATCTCCTCTCTGCTCCCCTCCCCCAAAAGCCTTCCAACTCTTTATAAACAATTCCGCGAAGCGTTTAGATGTTTTCTCCTCCACCGGGCTCACTTGTAAAATAAAGCGCTACCGCACAAGAGGAAGAAACAGCAATTGCTTTTCAGTTGATAGAGCAACCACAAAGATAAGTTTTCACCGGCGAGACTTCATGGCACTGCTTCCCTGCTCGCTAAGACCGCAGCCGACCCCTCCCCTCCTCCCCTCGCCACTACTTCTGGTACCACTCCTGCCCTGGCCCCACTCTGCCCGGGCGCTGCGGGAGGACTCCCAGTCGCCGCCGAGGCGAGGCAGGTAGCCCGGGGCGCCGCCGCGGAGCCGGGCTGTACCTTTAAGGGGCCCGTCGCGGCGGGTGCGCGGCTGCATTCCTGCTCCGGAGCGGCGGCTGTCCCGACACGCCGGGCACGGCAGCCTCGGAGGCAACCTGCGCGCCCGCCCCGGCCCGGCGCGCCGCTCGCACCGCGGGAACAAAGCCCGCGCCCGCCGTCGCCAAACTTCCGCGGGGGGCAGCGGCCGCGTAGGCGGCGGAGACCCTTCGCTGCCGCCCGGCCAGGGGAGCGCCGCCCCGGGACTCGCGCCCCGGCCTGCCGGGGGACCCCACCGTCTGCGGCCCGCCGCGCCGGGGCACGGGGAAGGCGAGAGCCCCGTGTCCGGGCGCGGGACGGGGCACGGACAAAGCGCGGCGGCGGGGCAGGGCAAGGCAGGGCAGAGCTCCCCGCCTGGCGGGCGCGGGCAGGTGAGCGGCGCGGCAGGGCAGGGCTCCCCGCCCGGGCAAGGCTCCCCGCCGCCGAGCCCGGGACGGCGGCCGGGCCCCCCGCGCCGCCGCGGGGCAGAGGGCGCCGCGGCAGGCGCTTACCTCTGGCGCGGAGCAGCGCTCCCAGCAGCAGCAGCAGGAGCTGCGGAGGCGCGGGCAAGAGGCAGCCCCCGCCGCGCCGCCTCATGGTGGCAGCGCCCCGCGCCCGGGCCGCCCGCAGCGACCTCCCGGGCTCCTCCTGCGCGCAGCACCCCGGCCCGGCCGCCGCTCGCTCCCTCCGCAGCCGCGGCAGCTCCGGGGCTGGGGGCTCGCTCCCCGCTCCGCCCGGCCCCGGCCCAGGCCCGGCCCTGGAGGAGGAGCCCCGCCGGGGCAGCCCCCGCCCCGCTCCCCCCAGCGCTGAGGCACTTCGCAAACTTTCGGCGCGGCAGAGGCGGTCCCGGGGCCGCGGCTCCGCAGCGAGAACCCCCGCCTTCACCACCCCCTGGGGCCGCCGCCCGGCACCGCGGCGAGACCCCCGGGCTCGCCCCGCGACCCCGGGCCCTCTCCGCCCTTGCCGCGGGTGCGGCTCCCTCTCTGCGGGCGGGGAAGCCCTTCCTAAAGCGGTCCCGGTGCTCGGGGTTCTCGCTGTCAGTGTGGGCTCTGTCCTGATTCCCGCAGCGCCGCCAAGGAGCATCGCTCCGGGCTCTCGGCCGCCCGCCGCAGGGCTGCCCGGTATCCTCCGGTGGCTGAGCGGTTCCCCCGTGCGTTGCCACCGCTTCCCGCCTTGTGCCGGCTGTCTATACCCATGGCAAATGGCAGAGCCCCTTCTCCCTGTCCCATCCCTGTTTGCCAAACACCCTTCAGAAACTGAAAGCCTCTAAGCACCGCGCTCCCGAGCCCTTTGCCCAGCATACATGTTGCTAGCTAAGAGAAACGTCTGATTTTTTTTTCCCTCCGTTCATGACAAGTGTTCTGGTATCTGGTGTTTCCCTTACAGCCGCAGTGTCCGGAGACAGCTGATTATGTATGAACCTCTGATACCCTAAAAAAAGAGCTAGGGCCGTTGCCTGTAGGAGTAGAAATTAACACTTGGACAATTGTCTCATGTGCCTTCTGGTCTCTGTGCTGCATTTAAAAGCAGACAGGCTTTCACTGGACATCATCGTTAAAGCCAGTTTTATGATCCTCTGTGGCATGATTTGACATTTTAATACATAGGGTTGGCAACGCAAGAAACTGTTGTTAAGTAATTAATCTCAGTTGATTTCAAAGTATCAACTTGAATGGAAAGCTGATTCAGATAGTCCAAACCCTGGACCACAGGGGAAGATGGGAATTTTGTCAAATTGACACCAAAGGGATAGTGATAGGAATGGTATTACTTAAAGCCTTCGCATAGATGAATCCAGAGGAAGCTGCAATTAATCCTCTCCTTTAAAGAATCACAAGAGCAAGTAAACAGCACAGCATGTGATTGAGACAATTCTGCCACTCCTATTAATTAAGTGTAAAATAGTGAAGACAAAGGATGTTATTAAAAACGTCAACATAAAATTAAAGCAGGGACTGACTCTTGACAAATTGAGCCCAATGTAAAGAAAAAAATAATCCAACGCAGAGCTTCACTGAGGAGGACTCCCAAGAGCAGGAACACTGTAGGAAACAGTAAGCAGCAAACCATACATAAATTGACAATATATGGCCCCTAAAATTTAAAAAATGCAGACTTTTTCCTTTATGTGCAGAATCACTGCTTCAAGATAGGAATAGATTCACTTTACATAGCATGAGTGCAATAGCATGTAGACTATGGCATTGAATTCTATGCATTTGATAGGCAAAGTGTACAAAGTTGCAGAAGAGTAACACCAAATACAGGTAGCCAAGAGGCACTGAGTGAGGTTGAGAGATTAAAAAACCTGTCTATACTAAGTTGACTCGGAAGCAGTGGCAGAATGAGGCATGGAAAGAATATGCAATTATTGTAAAGGAATAAACTCCAAGATACCAGAGTTTAAAATGACTGAAGTGGAAGAGTTGGGAACAGTGGGTTGAAGTTAAGGGAGAGAAAACGTTACCGTCACTCTGACTGGGGGGGGTTGGCTGACTGGCCAGCATGCAAACCCCTTACTGCATCCCCCTAAAATACAGGGCAACATAACCAAAATTCATTTAAGTTTATATTCTCTACTGAGGCTAGATCCTCAGGTAGTATAAATCAGAGGAGCCCTGCTGACTTCGGGCTCACAGAAGCCTGTAAGAAGTTTAGACGCTGAAGTACTGAATGTGATAAAGCACAGACACAGGGCCCAGAACTTCCTGATAATTATATACTTAGGTCATGGAACAGTCTTCCAGCAGTTGAGATGAGTATTTTCCTGTGTTTGAAACAAAAGCCTCTTGAAACATATTGTCCTAAACACAAATAAATTGTCTCGTTAGCTCTTCGGTCCTTCTCTCTCCAGGGAACAAATGTATTTACCCACTTGTGTTTGTTAAAGTGTGTTTACTAGTCCCCTGCATCTTGCACTGTATTCTGGCAAATCACTTTCCTCTCCAAGCTCAACTTCCCTATAATTATATCTCTGTCTTATAAATCATTTTGAAATCCCCTGGTGAAATGTTAGAGGAGCACATAGTATTGTCTTTCACAACAATCTCCTAAATAGGTTGCAGTTGAGCAGATGGAAATTTATATTATAAACCTCTCAGTTACCTACCTGTTGATACAGTACTATGAACATAGCCCTGATTCCATGTGAGATCTTTGGGGAATAATTGTAAAGCAGATTTATGCAGTGTAAAACGGATATTTTTGTTGAAAGAAAACTAGAAGGGTTGCTAAACAATGTTGGTAAAATTGAACCCTATGCTTAGGACTTGCCTCTTTCAGACCAAGTAACTTTAAAAAAGACTATGTAAATATCAGAACACACTTCAACCCATGCAGAAAGTAGGTACTTGCTTTTACCCACAGCTATGAGGGAGGAACATTATTAAGTAACTTGTAGTAATTCATAGATCACTGATAAGTGATATATAACACAAGTATTGTAAGAAAGATGAGAAAGAAGTAATTAAAATATAATTAACAATTAATTTATATGACAACATGCTTAATAAAAAAAACACACTAGGCATTATAAAGGGAGCAGGGAGAAGATTATTATCATAATAATGATTTTGGGACATAATTCTCCCCCCTCCGCTCCAAACAGACACATCAGAGAAATAAACCAATCCAATGACAGGAAATAACTACTACAAAATAATACTAAAAGTTAGCATCATTTTCAGAGTGATTTTAAATAGCAACCCTGTGTCAGGAAAAACAGAACCAAGGACATGGTGTCACTGGAAAAAGAAGAAAGAAAGGAACCAGAACAAGGTAGGATTACTAGGGAAAATACACCTTAACTATTTTAAAACTGCAAAGACCTTAAGAAGAGGTTAAAAAATAAAAAAGGAAAAAAAAAAAAAGAAAAAAAGGGGATGAGCAGTTTTGGTCTTACCCGTCAAAGTACTTTTAATGCATTCAAATGGGCCCTTCCTTGGCAATATGCTTCTCCACACCGCAAGTTTCCTAGAAGAGAATGACAGATCAGATAGCTTAATTGCTATGTTCAGAAAGGTTTGGAGCAATTGTATTTTAAATATTTGAGACAGAATGAATTAATTTAATAGAATGAAAAAAGCACATGGAAAATGGGCAAAATGCATTTGCGCTACATCAGGTTCCCTTTTTTTAAGTAATGTTAAGCTCACTGGGTAAACAGAAGGCAATGGACATGATACATCTTGTATGGCTTTTGGCACTGTCTCACAGGACACTTTCATAGAACGACATTTTAAATACAACTAGTGGAAGGCATCTGATAGAAGAAAACCACAGTGGTCATTAGTGGTTATTCATCAAAACGCAAAGGCACCTCAGAAAGACACCTTTCAGGGTCTGTCCTAAGCTCCGTTGTGTTTAGTATGTTCACTGACAACGTAGATGATGCAATATTTATGCTTGTAAAATCTGTGCTAAAAACCTGATAACCTCAAAACAATGGCAGGGGATGCAAACACTAGAAAGGATGCGATCAGACACCCCAAATACTATTGACAAATTGGACAGGTTGTCCAAAAACCAACAAGGAAAAAAACAGTAATGAGAAATATAAAATATTATTCTTAGGAAACAGACATCAATGATCATTGTGAATTCCTGACTAGACAGAAATATAGCAAAAACAGATATTAGAGTTGTATGGATATCGAACAATATAAATCAACAGCGCAGTGCCACTGCCAAAAAATGCATTTAATTCTGGAATGTCTTAACAGGCGTGTCACATAGAAGACAATTTGTTTGATTTCTTAACTTCGCATGGTACTGAAGCCCCAAGTGGCATACTGTGTCCGGTCCTGGCTGAACACCTTAGAAATAAAAACACAGTTGAAGAGAAACAAGAAAATAACAACAAGAAGTTTAGAAAACAAACCCTTTGAGAAAAAGCTGAAGGAATTAGATTTGCCTAGTCAAGAAAATAAAAGCTTGAAGCGAGATGCAGCTTTCCGATACATACAAGCTCATTAGAGAGATGTTGATCAGCTTTTCTCTATGGCTCCAGTAGAAAGACATGAAAGAGGCAACTTGATTTGTGACAAGAAATGCTTAAAAGATTTTGCTGATCAGCATTCCAACTAAGGATTTTTCAACACTGGAGCAGACTGTCTAGAGGGACTGTGGAATTTCTTCCACTGGAATTTTTTAAGAACAAAGTTTGATTAGCATGCTGGTGCTAGCCTCGATATATTTCATTTTGATGCAGTGCAGGCTGGACTAGGTGATCTTTTGGGACCCCTCCCAAACCTAAGTTCACAATGGATATAATTCAGAAAATTCTAACTGGAAAGATCATTACAAACTTTGCACTCTGGTTGATCAAATTCTGTATTACTAGTGAGCTCCACTAACTAAACAGAAAAGCCAAGAAAATAGCAAGTTGTTCCCAACAGAGCTCTAGGTTCAAGATGAAATCATGGGTTCTGCGCTACCAGACTATGAGATTTCATAGAATCATAGAATAGTTTGGGTTGGAAGGGACCTTTAAAGGCCATCTAGTCCAACCCCCCTGCAATGAGCCATTTTCCAATGGCCCTTTTAATTTCTATCATTATTCCACTGCTACATTACCCACATCAGTTCCCTCTTCCATATCACCAGGTGGTAGCTTGGAATATCAGGTAAGTTAAAAGTCAAGACTTTACCCATACATAGGAAGATGCAGTTACACAGTTACGCCTTTGAATTCACTGTTAGACGTGTAAAGAAACAGTTTAATTTTCCAAAGAGCTGAGGGACCTAGAGCTCTCACAGCTGGTGACCTAGTTTGTAAATGATGGTTAAATACATTAAATGAAATTTTAGCATTGATTTATATTTTATGCTATCACTTTTTCTCTTGTTGCCTTCCCTGAAGTTTTCTAAGCAGTGGCACTACTACTGCGTACCCAGATACACTCATAGATGCCATAAACATTCAAGTCCTGTCAGTACTTTCCTTTACAGTGTTTCTCAATTTACTGCCCCCTTACTCTTAAGAAAACAGTAATCCGTGTGCCATCTTCTGCAGAGTTACCACAGTTGTTTTAATTTACAGCAAAATAAAATTCAGGTTAACAAGTCAGAGCTTATGTATTACTTAATTTTCTTCACCTTTCATTTATCTGCTGCCTCCTAAGCACTCCAATTGCACATTTATTCGGGGTAACTTTGTGATCATCTCATGGACCACCATTAATTCTACTTTGCAGTGCAGAACAGCAAAACTACTAAATGGCTACATTCAGAAGCTGAGATATGAAGAATTTTGGAAAAGGCCCTTTGTAATTTAATGATCAAAGTGCAGATTCATCTGACCCCCCCCCCTTTTTTTGTGTGTGTGTCTGGAAGGTGGGACTGAAGCCAACCTGCCAGGCTGTTCAACCTTCCTCTCTGGGGAAAAAAGAAAAAACAAAACCCTAAGTAAATTGACTCTCAAACTAGGGAAAAAAAAAAACAAACAAACCCAAACTTTTCTTCATGTTTTCTTTGAGATGGTAGCTCTTCCTGGGTGTCTTGCAAGCTGGTTCTTCTCCTTCTTTTGCCGGTTCCCTTACATCCTCTATGTAAAAATAATGCAAATACACCCTCTTCTATTCCTGATCAGACTCCTCCCTGCAGTGAAATGGCAATTACCCAAGCCTTGCACAATGTCTGCATTGCAAAGGTAGCCTGTGGCCTAGCCTTAGGATCAGCACAGTTTAATACCTTGACTCTGGCACACAAAAAAAGAAGAGAAAAGAGGAAGAGCATAAAAGGAAAATGTTCTTTTAAAACCTAGCAGTAGAAGAATTCAGTTTGAAGACAGAAGCCTAACCACCTTTATTCTCCAAACACATTCAAATGGATAAGTACCAAGTTGTGGCTCCTAAATTAATTTTTGACTGCACAGAGAAGCATTTTCCAAAGAACTGAAGACCTGTGTCTTTCTTTGACTTCAAGCTATTAATGTAGTTTGTCATCAATAGTCTCTGTATTCGTGTAAAAAGTTTGTGGTAGAAATCAGTCACACAATCAGAAAGAAAAGTGATCTTACATCTTGGTATCCGGAATATCTCTGATGGGCTGAGTCTTCCTTTCTCAAAAAAACAGAATACATGAATTGGGCCTGTAAGAGAAACAAGTAGTCATGGGAATAGATGTGAAAGACATAAACATATCTTTCCCTCAGCTCACAAACCTTTCTTGTTTGCAGAAGCCCTGCCACTATGGAGATGAGTGACATGTAAAAATGTAGACAGACAGATAAAGAGTGTTTTCTTTCTTGAAGATGATTCAGTTCTAATACTTTACTGGCATGATGGGTTAGGCAAGTACTGCCAGAATGCACAAGATACAACCCTTGAGTCTTTCTGATAAGAGATAGGGCATGTCAACCACCTGCTTTCCTATCAGGTGGCTGAATCAGAGACGCCTCTTAACACCTCTCCCTCTCTCATATTAGCTCTTGATAAATGCAAATGAGGGAACAAATTAATTGCTTCTTACCAGCACTAAGTGAGACCTGAATAAAGGCACAGGTGAGAGCAAGATCCAGAGTTGCACACACCCTCCACACGAGTCTGAGATCAGCCACCCACGCATATGCACACATGCCCAACTTCCCTCCTAGCCACATATACCTGTGTCCATGTCATTGCAATGTTAGGATTTTAGGATACTTAAGCATATTAACATAGTATTAGCATTCTGAGAGTTCAAGGTAAAGTGGGTTTGTGTATTGCATTTCCATTTATGCTTCATTCTAGGTCAGCAGAATTGATGGAAACTTCATCAGTGACTTCAGCAAGCACAAAAACATGCTTTTAATGCACAGTGAAAACATTGTCACAGAGACTCCAGGTTTCTGTTTCACATAACTTAGAGCACACTGAGTAGGCTTGGTAAGTATCAGAAATGGACTCTAGTCACAGAGTCTGAAAGAAACTGATCCACATCTAAACTTTAAGTGTTCAAGGAACAACACTTCTTTCACTAACACCATGTAAAGTTTAACACATAAAAGAGTTGCAACCTTAAGGACACTTTCTTGCTATCTAACATGTTATTATCAGTTTCAAATGCAGAATGGTCAATCTATTTTGCTGTGTTTTAGAAACTAGCAGGACAAAGTTAACAAATCAAAAGAGAAATTTAAATACATTCCTCAGATAAAGCTTAATTAATGTCTTCATTTGCCACTATATTCTAGAAAATGTTCCATGTTCCCTTTATTCTGCTTAGAATTAATTGCCATGATCTTCATTTGCTGTTTCAGTCTCCCCTGGCTTATCTTCTCTCTCAGTAAGTGATTTGCACACTACCCTTTCCATCTCCCATCCACTACTCCTCAATTTCTCTTCCTAAGTACTCCAACCATTCTATCATCTTCTGGTCTCTGTCTTCTCTTCTAGTGACTCCACAAAGATGTTGCTCTTGAAAACACCTCCAGTATTAGGTAGCAGAAAGGAAAGAACATTCATCACTTTGTCCTCCTATATTACAGCGTGAATGACTGGGAAACCAATGTGTGCTTTCACTAAAAAAAAAATACTGACTTCAGCTCTTGCATAGTTGCAGGGTTCTGCAGTGCACTCTCACAACAGCCCTAATAAATACTCAGGCTCTCTTTTGTTTACCTAACAAGCAGAACTAAGGATTGTTTTGCAAGAATTCCACAATTTTAACAAATCTGTGATCTTCTCTTTCTTCCATTTTTTTTTCCTTGCTTCCATCATTTGCTTTTCCCTGTAGATGTTATAAGACAAAATACTTTCAGAGTATTTTGAATGTGCTAAATCTCTGTACTGCACGCAGAAAGTTATATACCCTTCCTATAAGAGCTGGCCAGTATAGCCGCCAGAGTTACTGCTTCACTTCAGCCCAAGAAGCAATAGCTCACTCCCACATAGATTTGCCTACTCTCTTGCACACATAGAGAGCCATTTACTTATCAAAATTTTGTCACACAGGCACCTGGTCTAATAGATAACACAGTCTGGCAGCTTAAGTTTGTAAGGAACATTCGATGAGCAGGAAAGAAGAATGAAAATTCCAGGCCTTCTTGGGTTACCCCCCAGGATGAGCTAAGCCTTGGCCGTCAGAAATGTTCCCCATGCCAAAATTTCATAGTGATATTTATTTTTACCAGGCATTTTAGACTTTTTTGTTTGGCATGAGAGATCCTGCAAACTCTGCCAGAAATGGCTGTTTTTCTTCTCTGCATCATTAGTGAGGCAGCATTCCAGCAGAGAAGGGTCACTCGCTTGGTACTTAAGTATTTTTAAAGATGTTGTCCTTTCCTTCCTGACGAGATAATGGGAACAAAAACTGAAGGAGAGTCTTTCAACAGTTTGCTCTTACAAAAAAGTCAACTTTGCTTGCTAAGCTCAAAACCGACTAGAATTTGGACAGTGCATTTAATACATGCCAGGAATCTACCAAACAACTTACAGCTACCCTTGATTTTAAAATGAAGATGTGGCCTCCATAAGCCACAGAACCTGTCATAATAATATTCCCTCTTCTCATAAGCAGATCACCCAAAATTTAGAAGTACTCCTATGACTGAGGAGTAGAAGAATGTTTCAAGGTTTTTTTTCCCTAACAACTTATATTTAAAATACAAGGATCTGGGAGCTTGATGAGACCTAAATCCTCAGGTGAACATAAAGTTCATCAATATAGAGAGACCTCAAAATTAGATCAGATCTCTACTTTCTTTCTTTCTGTCCACCAGTTCAAGGGGAAAAATAAAATCTCAGCAACCCAGATTAAAATGCAGCTAAACTAGTAAATAAAAAATAAATTACAATGCCATAATGTTCACAGCACAGTTTCCTGCTTATGACATCTTACCAGTTAAGTATATTCTTGATTTAAGACTTCCAGGTACAATTACAGGTGTCAAATTTAAGCCCTTTAATGGTACAAATGCTGGCTACTTAAGAGAGCTGCTGCTGTTGTCATGTCCTATCACTAGCTGGAAAACACACCGTTGTTTCCAGACTTCATCTTGTGGCAGATGTTAGGAGTGAGAAACTTTGTGAATCTTATTTCTCTGAAGTCCATTGACCTTAAAGAACAATGTAAGTCCTATCTGTTTGTCTAGGTTTTACCTGAAGAAGTAAACTAGTATTAATAGTGCATTATTAGAGAAAAATTATTGGTTTATTTTTTGTGCGAAACCACTGTGCTGCATGTGAACCACATAAACAGTTCATTCATCTTGAGGAGGCTCAGATTAGGATAAGCACAAGAAGTACTGGATCTTTCTCTGCAAATGTCTCCTGAGGAATCAACAATATGAAAATACGGATTTCATCACATAATTTCATTGTGATTTTGGCTGACCTTTTTATTTAAGATAATCTTATTTTTAGTGCATGTGCTTAGAGAGTTTGGTCATAATTCATAAAAATAATTATTAAATCAGAAATTTAATGGGAGGGTTTTATGGGTTTGCAACTGACTCATAAATGAATCATCCAGCTTCAACGCCGTTGATTTTTAAAATGTCTTGCATAATAGAATCCTAATTTCACTTACAAGATTTCCAATAATTTACATAAATAATAGCATGTGAAGCTCTTATTCTCCATTTCTTCAGCTCTCTCCTCGAAACTTATCTCTGCTATGGTGCCCTAAATAATAGATTATCAATAAAGATTGACAGTGGTTTAACTCAATGTTTTTCTCCTCTCAGTACGATTTGTTTTTCGTTTGTCTTAAGATAAACACATTTTGTTATCACACCTGCAATTTTATTAATTATTATGTACTAGGTAAAGTTCAGCTGGCAAATGTGTAGGACGCCTCAAGAAATACAAAGCACTACCAAACTCCAAGAAGTCCTGCACAAGACAGGCTCTTAGCTAACTGTTTTAAAATAGTACAAGGCTTTGGACACTCAAAAGGATGAACAAGAGAGGCTAGACACAGTTTCCTAGCGTTTCTGTGAAACCAGCTTACATTAATTTCATAGAAGTCAGATGGAACAGGACTGAAGACTGCCCACAGCCTAGTTTTTTGTATGTTGTAGTTGTAATGCTTAAAGCAATAGCATTTCCAACTGTCACCTGAAGAAAAAAATAGAAAAGTTGTTTCCTCCAATACATCTAGGCTTTATTGTAACAAGTTTAGCAATAATTGTTAAAATTCTAAGCAAATAAAATATTTCATTCCAAGAAAAAGTAATAGAAGCCAGACAAAATGACTCAGTCTGTTTAAAACAAGGCATTTCCTCTGGAATTTGTTGCTTGATATCTAGTCCTGTTTATTATTCTATATTATACTCTCTCTGAAAGAGGAGCTGTTTCTCAGGAGAACTTTGGCTAATAAAAGGAAAGTATTTCAGCTCAACATTGATAGCATGATTTAGGAAGGTGAACATAAAACCAGCAAAGAGTAAGGTAAGCAATTAACATAGTGGGGGCAAAGTATGTGGGAAGGAGGATAACTGAAATCTGATTTAAGCTAAATTGCTGAGAAACACTTATAAAACTGACACAGAAAGGAGTTTTGCAGTCCATGCGTCATAACATAATAAAGAAACTTTCTTTTGTGACATAATTTAAATTATACCACTGACTATTTTCAAACTTGCAGTCACATGGACTCTTATATAAGTAAATTAGCCCAATTTACCTAAAGGTATGATTTCTGAAAGACTACTTAAACCACACTTTGAAGTGAATTAAACTAAATCAAATCAAGGTCACTTTAACTGTGAAACAGGGTGTGCACAAAATGTATCAATATGTAGTCCAACTGACCCTTCTTGAAAGACTGATTTGGATTCCCAAATGTCCCTCGTAGACAAAATTCACCAATTTTAGTCAAGAGATGTAAGGACCACCATGATTCCCAGGGTAGATGGCGACCCTAAAAGTGTGCTCCATAGGCTTGCTGTAAAGTGAGACCTGTACCTCTGATAATCTACCAAAAAGTGTTGTGATAGAGAAAAATACATTTTTTTACCATCATTCTTCCAGCTGGGTCCAAAAGAACATTAAACCCCTGTTAGATTTGCCCCTCTTGGGGCAGCTATTAAACTTGCATGTTTTCCAGTGACACAGAAAAGCCTTCTCAATTTATTAAAATTCACTAGTCTAGGGTTCTAAAATCAATATGGGAAAACAAACTTACTTAATACCTATGGCCAGGCTGGCAGCATTTCTCCCTTTTCAGGTCATGAGTGTGAGAGAACAGGTGAGTCCTGCAGCTGATCTGTTATATCACCTAATCCTGGCTCTGGCAAGCCCTGAGAGAAATAATAGTAAACAGAGAAGTCTATAAATGGCTCCAGAAACGACATCTTGTTTTTATATAGTTTTCTTTAAGTCGTTAACAGTCAGGCGCCACTACTACTGAAACTTATCATTATTACAACCACAAATGGGCTCAGTGTCCAAAAGGATTCCCTTAGGTGGTTTAAAGGAAATAACAAAGTCCAACCCATAGAGACCAAACAGTAACAAGAAAAAAAATCCCAGAGAGAATGAAAAATAGAAATATTAGAATGCAGTATTTAAAACTGGACTTTAAAGGCCTGTAAATGGTACTGTAAATGAGTACTCCAGATACTGATCAAGGATAAATTATGGTTTACAGAAATGGTTTAAACAACAAAAAAGAAACAGTGCACAACCTGTGGAAGGCTCCTACCAGCTCAGCTGACCAGCAATATGGGAGAGGAAGGCTTTTATATTTGGCTTTTGAACATCAGAGAAACTACCTGGCTGATGATGAAGGATTGCTTGTGAAAATAGAGATCTTGATGCTAGTTTTAAAAATGTAGGAACTATGCTCTTAAACCTAATGATCACAGGGGGTCTATCAAATTCCATTTCTCCTCTCCAACAGTGGCCTAGAACCAGATACCTCACTGAAAAGTGCCAGAAACCCTAAAGCGAGCAGTTATGGAATAGACATCATGTTAGGAAAAACGTTTTCCAAAACCCCATTAGTCAGGCAATTGGCTTCGCTGTGAAGTAGGATAGTTCATATTCCTACAGATGATGTGCTCTTTTTTTTCCTATGCTTTTGTATAACAACATAATCCTATGATTTGTCATTCTGCATGAAAATATCTATTTCCTTTCTAAATTCTGCTGAATTTTTGGCCTCCAAAATATCTTGTGTCAATGTATTCTAAAATCTAATTGTATCTATTATAAAAAATTTCCTGTCTTTAAATTTATAGCCTATAGCCAAGCATACAAACTGCAAAACTGAACAAATGTGAGTTTTCAATGAGCTTCATTGTAGCACAAATCATGTTAGGTAACATCATTTTATATGTTATGCGTATCCTCTTTGAGACAATCTTACATCTTTCCAATCATTCTTCACACTGGAGCGTCTCATTGTCTGCTTCCTAAATCATTCTTTCTGCCCATCTTTGAAATATTTATATCTAAGCCATATCCTTTTTGAGACAGAACAAGCCAAAGACAGTGGAGTGGTCCAGGCAATTTGGGGGTGGGGAGTATGAATAGGTAAGTTAGAACATCCTGTTTGCCCTTTTTGACTGTGGCTGTCAACTTTGAGTATAGATTAAAGTTGAGTTGCCAACAGTCACACTCAGCTCTTTCCTCCAGTGGAATAAAGGCAGGTTATATGCACGCACAAGTGGTTTATTTAATTTCTGTTCTTTTGCATTTGTCAGTAAAAACACAGACAATACTTACAGTCTTTCTTTTTTTTTTTTAACTCCTGGGATTACATCCTGGGCTGGGATTTTTCTAATGATGATGCAAGAAACTGCAAAGTAATTTGGGAATTTTAGCCCCATCAGCTTCTGGGGAAGAGGAGCCCAGCAGGGCTGCTTCTAGCCATGCCTAGAGCTCTTCCTCCCCTACATCCCCGGGACAAGGGCCATTTCCAGACAAGCTCCCAGACAAGAACAGAAAGAGCCCCGTGGCTCAGGACTTTTCTGCTAGTTTCTACGTTCATGTGAATGAAGGACGATTCCTGATGTTCCCCATACCTCCCTCTCCAGAGCACAAGGGTTCAAAAAAACCAGCAGAGCAGTGGTACGGACAGAAGGACACAGCTGTAAAAGACCTCCTTGGTCACTCTGTTCAGTCCCTGTCACCTGGGACAAGTGTGCTATGCATTGCCTTTCATTAACTCATTACCATTCACCTTCAAATTAGGGTCTTTCCCTCACAGCTGTAGTGTTGTGACAGTAGGCACAACAGCCCCTGGCATTAGGCACCTTCTGATTTCCAACCTAAATCTAACAGAATGACTTTACACATGCATCTCTGCATGCCGTTTTGGCTCTCCAGCTTCACTAGCTCTTCTCCCTCTGAGGTGTCCCTCGGCCCTGGAGCATGGTGCCCAGGGCGTCACCCACCACCCCTTCCTCACAGCCAGGCCGCCATGTTGCCCGCAGTCCCTTCCTCAAGTCTAGGCTGCCATGCCACCATGCTCCTCCAAAGACCCTTCCCACGAGGTCACTCATGGCCTCCCTGCCTTGCCCGCAGCCCCTGACCTGTGCAGACTGGCCGGGCTGGCGGGAGGAGGTCGCCGTGGCCCTGCTCGGGGGTGGCGGAGCAGGGTGGGGGCTGAGGCCGGGCAGGAGCGCACGCCCGGGCGGTTTTAGGCGCGGAACCCCGGCAGCGCGGAGGAGTGTTCCCAGCCGGGGCGAGCGGCCGAGCAGCGCTAGGCCCTGAGCACTGGGAACGTCGGGCGCCTTGGAAACGGACGGAAGCCGGGAGGGAGCGGCGGCGGCGGCGGGAGGATGCTGAGCCCCGAGCGGCTCTCGCTGCCGGGGCCCGAGTACCTGGGTGAGGAGCGGGGCGGCGCGGCGGGGCAGCGCCCTGAGGGCCCGATCCCCTGAGTGTGCTGCGGCCAAGCACGGGGAGGGCTCGGTGGGGCCGAGGGTGGCTGCGGCCCGGTCCGGCCTTGCAGGGGGCAGCGGCAAGCGGCCTCAGGCCCGCGGTGTGCCCTCCGGCTGTGCCGGGCCGGGCCGAGGCGGGCTGGAGCGGCTCCGTGTCCGCCTTCTCGGCTGGGGAGGGGGCAGCACCGGGGGGGCTACAGGTCGGTGTTATAGGGCGGTGCTTCTCTGGGTGCTCCCCTGAGGCGGGAGGGCTGCGGGGCCCTCTTGGGCGCAGGGAGCTCCCCTCCGGTGCCCTTAGATGTGGTCTCCGTGAAGGCAGCGCCGGCCTGAGGAGGGTGAGCTGCGGTCTCCTCCCCTGTCTCATTGGCACTGCGTGAGTAGAGGCAAGCACCGTCAAGCTGCTCAATGGCAGGCTGTAACCTCGTTTAGCCCGTTATCAGCCTGTTTTGCTCACAGATCTACATGAACAACCTTATTTTATGCTCATTTCCCAACATCGGAAGGAGTGGCGTTCTTATGTTGGGAGATAGTTTGAATGTCAGCTTTTCTTCTGAAATAAGAAAATATTGGTAATGTTTCTCACATAAAATGGAAATCTTTTAACTTATAAAGCAGCCGCTCCCTTGCAGACTGCATTCTTTTAAGCTAGCTCTGACAGTTTGTTACTGCTTGATGTTCCAGAAAACTAAGGAGCAAAGTGATTCGGTGTTAATATGTCAAATAAAAATAATTAGGATGGAATAAAGTCAATATGACTTCATTTAATTGCTAAAGAGGAGATGAATTACAAGTAGTAAGTATTTGGAATGTGTTCAAGACAGTATTTTTGAAGCAAAACTCTTCAGCCATTACTTTCAAGGCCCAAGAGGCTGTTTGGTCATAACTGTTATAAAGGTATACATAAGTTACTGTGGCTTTTTTGTGCAAGGAGAGGTCAGAAATGGCATGGATTGGTTTGTGCTACTTGTTCCACCATGATTTTGCCATGTCTGGTAAGTCAAAATGGAACAAGACTAGAGAAACACTGCTGGCTTCCAGTAAATGGAAAACGTGTCTTGCAGGGAGGAGACTAAAAGAGCTTAGTTTGTTTAGCCTAGCAGTAGTGTCCATGAGGAGGGATCCAACTGTTCTTTCAAAGCACATCATAGCACTGAAGGGAGATGAAGTGTTTAAGCAAAGGAGTGATCTAATTCGTCTTAGACTAGAATAGAATCTCTTTGTGCTGTTGCTGCTAGGCTGCTGGTAGGGTGCTTTGTGCATACCTACAGAACTGCAATGCTATTCTGTGTTAAGGAAACTCAAGGCAGAAATAAGGGTTTGTTTATTGCTCTGTTCAGGGTGATTCTCAGGAGACTCACTTTGCTGAAGTTCTTATTGCCGATTTCAATTCTGGACCTATTTCAGGTATTTGAGAACAGTATTGGAGTGTGCCATGTAGATACACCCTTTGGTTTTGTGCTACTCTATCACACTACGTCAGCATTTTCAACCTACGCCTTAATAGAGACTCATAACCTTTCCAGAGTTGCTCTAGGCTGAAACTTGCAAAATTTCTTTTTTTTTTTTAATGAGCCAACTTAGTTTTAGGTTCATTTAATTGTTTTTAGTGAAATAGGCACTTAACTTTTACTTGTGTGAAACTTGTCAGTAAGGATTGAATCACTCAAAACAATCTAGGAAGTAGACTAAAAATTCTTAAAGTGTAAGAATAAACCAGTTTTCTGTTTCACATCTGAAGTTGAGAAATGAGGCTTCTAAGAGATGTGCAAAACTGTTAGGTGCAAGCAGCTTTATTAACCTACTTACAGTGAGCCTCCTTTTATCTCTGTTCCACATGCTGATCTACCATTCCCTTTTCATTTTGTAAAACCTTCTAAATTATTCTGACATTGGGGTCAGAAAAAGACACATGTGTGAGCATGTCAGGTTGAGCAATAATTTGTATAAGAGACTGTTCTGTTGATCACTTAGTATATCCTCCTGTTTAGGTTGCAATATCTGTTGTCTGTTAGAGGGGAAAAAGTGTCTGCTACATGATGGTATTGTTATTAGCTGTAAATGTTACCAATAACAATGTTTTTGTCTTCGTAAGACTTTGTAACTTACCAAACTGCTCACAGATCCTACTGAATTAATTGTGTATTAGCAGTATGAAAGTGGTTAAAAAACAAACAAACAAAACCCAAAACACCAGATCTTTCCTCCCCGAAAATAAACACACCTCCCCACACCTTTTCATAAGATGCTTTTATGTTTTCTACATTGACCTGGCATTCTGAAATCACCATTCTTTGGATCTGTTCTATTGTGTGCCTCAAAGTCTTGTTAATATAGTTGTCTGATGTGGTGTTGTAAGCAATTGTGATAAGTTTCACTTTCTGTAATTTCATTCTGAAGTTGTATTCCCCCAGGCTGCCACATAAGGTGTTCTCTGAGTCTCCTAGATCAGATGGCACTGTCTTTCCCGACCTGGAATGTGCAAGCTTCACCTAACCTCTTTTAACCCGTTTCCTTTTTCAATATCAAAAACAGGCCAACAAATAAAATGGGTGGCCAAAATAACATTACATGCTACTTGCGCATTACTTTTTTTTTTTTCTTTTTTTCCCATTTGAGATGATTTTTCCATGTCCAATTTGGATGCTAGGAGGGAAATAAAAGCAGTTGTGAGTTAAAATAGAAGTGAACAGGAAGAGAATTAAGCATTCACTTAAGATGAAAAATAACTGCAAAGCTTTGGTACAGCAGAGTTCCTGGAAAATAGAAATCAGGGCAACACATCTCATGCCACAATGATTGTGAGGTAGTAAGTAGAAGAACAGAGATGACTGATACTCCCTATGGCAGGGGAGTTGGAATTAGATGATCTTTAAGGTCCCTTCCAACCCAAACCATTCTATGATCCTATACTCAGTGAATAGGAAAGGAGATGAGGTCTGCAGAGTTGGCAGAAAGGCTACAGTGAAAATGTTGTTGTAACAAGCAGGACATTTTAAACAGCATTTTCACTGAATAAACAACACTTATTGTTTGGGATAGTGATGAAAACGTGTTTCTCATTTAATGGATGAGGCTGGAACTACAGTAGGCAAAATGAGGCCTATTTGAGACACTTTTCCATGCCTTCCTCATTATGGTTTAATAACTGGTGATTGCTCAGTTATTTATAGCAGGCAATGGAGCACTTAGTGTATTGTTCTGCTCATGCAGCTGTCTTCTGAAGCTTGAAATTGTATTCCCTCCCCCTGCTTTCCCGTTATGGAGAAAAAGCAGTAGATTATTGCAAATTTCTGAACTTCTGTTTTTCTCTGGATTCTCCTCCCCTCTACTCCCCAGCTCCAGAATGTGCTTTCTTTTCTTCCTTTGCCAATGTAAGAACAGAAATACTGTTAGGGAAGTGCCTTATCAGTAAAGCAAGGGGCTATCGAGTGCCAGAAACATGGTTGTGTTTCATCATCTCTGATAAGAAGTCTTGGGCTTCATGATTAGAAAGAACATTCATGGTATTGGTGTTTTTACAAAACTGAGTTGCTCCCAGCAGAGAACTTCAGTTGTGTGGAGACTTTGCAGATACCTAGGTTTACTCTTCTTCTGAACAGTCTTAAGAAATATTGAATTGGAAAGTCCAAGTGCAATCATTTTCTTTAACAGTATAATCAATGTATAGGTTACGTTGCTATCCAGACATCTCAGCTGACACTGAGTCTCCTCTTAGTCTAGATATTTGATGAGCTTCTGTGAGGCATTCTGGCTGAAAGAGCTTGTGGTCTAAAAAGAGAAGAGAATGTTCTTGGGGTATTTTTGGTTTTTGTGTTGTGGTTGTTCTTATTTTTATTTCTTTTTCTGTTGTACAGATAGGAGAACTAGCATGTGGAAGATGAATGACTTCCCCACTGATATGTAAGAGTTTGCTTGTAGAAATGTTACATGTGTTTGAATCTTCTTATACTCAGTCTAGTACTTTCTCCAAAAGATGGAGGTTTCATCCCCAAACCTGCTGTTGCACTACAGGTCTTCCACCTTAACTTGAAAGGTAACAGGTGAAATCTGATCCTGATCTAGATAGACTTCCAGAACTGGAGAGTACATAGTCCTTCTGTATGTATAGGTAGGGAACCATTTGGTTATGTAATGCCCTTATAACAAGCTAGAATGGTAATTACTTCCACAATGTTAATAATACACTGCATAAATTCAGATTTTTTAAAAAAACCCAAATGATAGCTCGACACTTTTGCATTGGTGAGGTGGTGATTTCTAGCAGCTGTACAACACCTTGCAGGAGGTAGTCTGCTGGAGAGACTTGGACAATTAAGTCAGTCTGTGCAGCCTGTGCAGCCTCAGGAGTGCAAACTGAAAGAGTACAAAGTCATGGTTTGTGATTAATATGCTGATTAATTGTTTGAAACAAATTTTCAGTTATGGTCAAGATTAAATTACAAACTGAAACATTTTTTAATTTTTTTGTTGAAAGTGGTTTTGAAACTGAAATACGATAAAGCTGTGCTGTGTGGCCACTTAGCATGTGTTCCTGAGTAACAGCACATGTCTTGCATCATAGTGTTATCTCTGGTATGACAAGGTCTGCTTGTACTTCATTACATGTTCTGTCCTTCAAAAAAAAAAATTTGAGGATTAGTAGGAAATTACACTGTGAAGCTGTGCAAAGCTGGAAGGAACTACAGCTGTACAGTGATTTAGCTTTTAGGTTGATTGTTTTGTTTACATACTTCTCTTGCTCAGGCCACTCCTTAGAGATATCTGAAGAGATTAAATCCCTAATGATATCTGAAAGATTAAAAAGATCATCCTGAAAGATGATTAATGCTGGAAAAACTTCCAGACTTGACATGATTTTGTTCTTGTAGTTTGTATGCTTACTAATTCCCTCTCGCATCATTATTGTTTTGGTAATAGTTGCATGAAATTGATACTGTGTTACTATAGATGTGTCTTTCTAATGTGCATAATACAGCAGTGTCCTTAGTTAAGCTCCAATTTAGTATAAATACTGAAAGGGTATTTAGCTGTTACTTTATACACTCTTAGAGATTAAAAAATGCCAGAAATATTCCAAATACATTAAAGCTTGTTATGCTCTTGAACTTCTGATAACTGAAATGGATCATAATGTTAATTGCATCAAATAGTGTGTATTTTCAGCACTTCAGTTGAGGAGGAGGCAAATAATTAACAAAAGCTGGTCTTATTATCCAGGAATTCCCACTCCTGATTTTTCAACGTATTCAGTTATGCCAGGAATGAACCAGCCATTTAAAAAAAAAAAAAAAAAAAAAAGCTCTCTTACGTGCATACAGTACAAATTGTTTTGGTAGACAGCTCATGTTCCAGAAGAATTCATTGCTTGTGAAGAGTTGAGCAATAATGTAGCTAGCTGATTTGATAGTGATTTGATAGTAATTTGATAAATAAAGACTTACCTCTGCTGTAGGGCTCTGTTCTGCTGCTTCTTTAAGCAAGGTATGTGATATGTGTTTTATTATCTGATACCAATTTATTCCAATCATACTCTTTCTTCACCTTGTTTGGTGCACTTTATTTTTCTTTTGCAGCATCTGCTGCTATTTTTATTGCATCTTCTGGCCATCCCATGTTTGCTATTCCTTTCAAGTATGACATGCAGCATTGCTTCTTGGTAAGTGCGCTGGTATACTGATCTTCAGGTTTTCTTCTCTGCCTTTAGAAAAGGCAAACGTGTTGGAAAGAAAAGCTTCTTATCAATGTAGCATTAGCGAGATGCATCTAAGTTGTAAAACTGGGAAACTAATATGCAAAAATAGTATGATTAACCTGATTGCATTACCAATACATGCTGAAGTAGGTATCACATAACTGACACAGACAGTACTGTGGCACTTCCAAGGTCTTAATCCTCTTCATTCCTGAGCACTGCTGATAATAAAAATATTACATATATGCAATATCATGACTTAAAGGTGTCATGTATTTCTGTCCTTCTTCCTGAATTTCTGCCTTTGAGAATTTCAGTGCATATACTGTGTTTCATGCAGTGGTATTATTTGCATTAAATTTTCATTTTCCTTCAAGTTTTTCCAAGTATCAATGCTTGTTCTTACCATATTTGTAATCAAACCTATGAATTAGCAGATTGTTTGTTCTCATAAGAAGATTGAAAAAAGTCATTCAGTGGCTTATAAAAGGACTATTTTTACTATTTTAAATACACATGCAAAATGATTTGGTGCAGTTATGGCTAAATGGAATTAGTTGTGATTGTCTAATCTGTTGTAGTGAAGTCTGTAGAGATTGTGGATTGACTGTGGATGTAATCCTCATTTTGCCTTTTACATATAAATACTTAGAGATTAATATGACCTGGTCTGGCTGTGCTTGAATTGAACAGCCACTGTTTAGCCCTGAATTTGGTTCTGAGCCAAAAGTGCATTGATTCCAAAATTTGCTTTGAACCTTGGGCATATGAGTGATGGTGGGGTGTGAGCATGTGAACGTGGTAGTAGTACCATCAGAGGCTGTTCTCCTAAGTGCTGGAGTAGCTGACTTTGAAGGAGCTGTACTATATATATTGCTACTGATTGGACAGAGGCTCGAAGTGTAACATCATTGTTAGTGGTTTAGTGATAAGAATTAAGATACTGGGTGTGAAGGTATCTACTTAACATCAGGTCATGGGCTGCCAGAAGACTCCTCTGTGAACTTATGCTGTCAGATCTTTCTGTGAAAGCTGTTTGGTAGCAAAGCTTGCCTGACAGCAACGAGTAGCACCTACCAAATGACTGTGGCAGGCACTTACTGTTTGGGGTAGTTGCATGGGATTTCAGGAAAGAGTTTAACAAATATGGGTTGCATGAACCATTAACTTGGAAGGTTTTGTGCGAACAGGGAGGAGAACCTTTGTTGCCATAAGCCATAAACAAATAAATGCTGAGGATGACAACCTGTTGCAATACCTCCTGCGTGGAAGCTGCAGTATACTGGAATTCTATCAGGAAGAAAGTTAGTAGAGACAGCAAGCTGTAATAGCACAGTTGCATGAGCATTTGGACTTTACATTCTGAATTGGACTTGCTGCCTTATTATTGCAAGGTGAGCCTCAAAAATATGAGCAACATGTATACCAATACACCATTTAAGGTTGGAACAGATGATCCTTGAGGTCCCTTCCAACCTGGTATTCTATGATTATCTCCCTGAATTTTCAAGGAGATTGAAACTGTTAAAAACATATGAATCATCCCATTTATTTTGCACAGGACCCCATTGATTTTTAACTCTGCTTGCATAAATAGTTAACATTACAGTATGATTCCAGTGTTTGTTATGGAAAGTACCATTTGTATAAATTACGGACTACTATTTTGCTATAACCAGACTCCTGGCACTTTATTTGCCTCTCTGGCCTGCTAGAACCTGCCTGCAAATTTAAATTTTATTCTGTGACTTTTCTGTGTAGGGTAGAGTTGGTTGGGTTATAAAACATGCTACTTGTACCGTTCCATGGAACTGGGCAGGCAGTGAACAGGAAGCCAGAGCTGGAATTTGGTTTGGCAGTGTGAACTGTGCTACCTGGAAAACAGCACAGCAGCCGAAGAGAGAGACTTCTCAAGGAGATTGCAAGTGCTATTATTTTCTTTCAGCTTCTCTGCTCACCAATTTCTTCTCTCCCCCATGCCTCTACCTATTTTCTGGGAAATAGAGAGAGAGGTTCTTTGCCAGGATCCTTAGGCCATGCAACAAAAAGCTTAACAGAAATATCCTATTACCGATGACTGTATTCAACAGTGACCCATATATATTTGTGTACATTTTTAACTGTGATAGAAATGTCTGAAACTCTGTGTTGAAAGTTAATTTATTCTCTGGGAGCAAACTCAAAGGTATCTGTTATAGAGGTCAGCTCCATTGTGCTGTGTAGCACTGTGGGACCATGCCTGTCTATTCCTGTAGGCTTTTAGGGGAGAGGTTAATGACTCTAAAGAAGCAAAATAACAAAAATATGTTTCATTGATAGGGGCTATTCAATGAAAGGAGGAGTGTATACTTCCCCACAAAGTTTTAAGAATGGCTTTACAGCTGAGCAGAAGCTTATTGCAGGCTGAGATGAGTGGAAGCCTCTCCGCTAGTACCGTTTCCTGGCTTAATCTGGTACTGCTGACAGCTCAAGAGGGGCCTGGGAGATGGTTTCTGAGTGGAAGATGGGCTGCATAATGAAGAGGGAGGAAGGATGGCCTGAAATAAAGTTACCTGGTTGCTGTTATCTTGAGCCTGTGACTGAGCTGCACAACTCATTCCTCCCTCAGGGGACACAGGTGCGCAGAGCTATTTTTCTTTAATCACTCACATAAATTAAATTTATTCCTTTGCATTAAAATAATTAAATAAAGCTACGCCCTATGTCTTTTAGTGCCAGATAATATCTTTGAACCTTTGGCTCACCATTTTGCTATCAGCTGCAAGGTATTTTCCAGGGTGTGCTTAACCAATTTTACCATTGTCCTGAAAAGTGTTCTAGGCAGAGAAATCCCCTGATAGCAATCAATGTTCATACATACTTTTAATCACTGTATCCACTGGGAATAATCATTTCCGGGCCTCTCTTGAAGTCCACCTGCCCCACACTAAGATGAAAGGGACTTCCATGCTGTGTATCAAGTGGCACAGGCTTAATGCTTACCAGGATATTAAGCACAAATTAAAATGGTTTGAAGAATATTGATGTGGGTCTGAGGTTGGCCAGTTGCTGGTGAGGGGATGATGCTGCCAAGTCTGGAGCAGATTGGCAAGGAGCAAGAACAGCCTTTGCCTTTCCTATATCCCCTAAGGGTTTTCTCCTGCTCTTTTTAGGACACGACACTACTTGCAAAGGTGCAGAGGCATACGTGTTTAGGATGGAGGTGCGTGCTTTGGGAACAGGGTTTGTGTGCTTTCCAGGTTAGGAACAATTTTCCTGGGTTCGTTGTGACTTGTCTTCTGATTGTTGAACTTGTAGATTTGGAAAGTCTGCTGCTTGGTAGCTGGCGCATCACCCCAGACTCAGCTTTTTGTTGCTCCAACTTGGTTTCTAGCCAAAAACATCAAAGGGGCTCAGTGGCAAATCTGTGCTGCTTCCTCCCTGGCAAATGCTTGATTTGTACAGAGTCTGCCCCCTGTAGAAGCAGCAAAATGGTTTGTGTTGTACCAAACTATCTTTACTCAGAAGTCTTATAAGTGAGTGGCATTCTGTGGTTGGGTACTGGCAGATCCACCACTTCTGAAATTTCCTGATGTTTGGTTTAGGCAGTTATTTGAGACTGACTGTTGAGCAATATAAATCTCTCTTGGCATTGAGACCTGTTCCCCACCTGCCACTCCAAGAACATTCACTGATGCTTGTATGGAAACAGATGTACTTTTATTTGGACCTTTAGGAAAAAAACTTTACAGAACAACCTTAGAGCTGCTTGGCTTTGGTAAAGGAGGGAGGGGCAGGGAACACCTAAAGCTCTGCAACAAGCCCCATAGATATGGCATTGGCCATCTGTGTATGGAAGATGGCTGTGACTCAGAACAGAGATCAGGAACTCCTCTTGAATAAGCATTTTCCAGTGAGGCAGTCTCACAGCTCCTTCTCCTCTTCTTTTACTTCCAGAATCTCAGGGTATTTTAAAAAAGGGTCAGCACTGTTATTGTCTAACTTTGTGTAGCCAGGAAAGAAAGCAGGATTTAGGTCAGGAGTTTTACTATCCATATCTGGGAGAATGAAACATCTACTCTCTAACTGAGGGAGCAAATGCTTGTTGGCTTGGTGTCTAAGGCACACAACTAGGCTAGTCTGGCTCTGGGCTTTGCAGGTCCTGTGTATTCTAATTTCTGTCTCTTACTGTCTTTTATTTGCAGCTCAAAGACATGTCCTCACGTACATGGAGGATGCAGTGAGCCAGCTGCTGGAGAACAGAGAAGATATTAGTCAGTATGGCATTGCCAGGTTCTTCACTGAATAGTAAGTACATCAGGACGCTGCCAATAGGGCCAGCCTGAGGGGGGCTTTTGGAAACAGGCAGGGTACATGGAGAATGGAGCTGGACACATGCTGATTATGTTGTGAATGCTGGATTCCACTGGGTTAGCCAAGGGCTGCCTGAGCATGTTTCGGAAACGTGCATGGGTTTCGTACAGTTCAGTACCCTTCCTGTTACAAACGTTCATGTGAAGTAGTCACTTTGGGGAACAAAGCTTTTAAAAGCATATAGAAAAACAAATTCTGCTTGGCTTAATCAGGGCTGTTAGTGTCAAAAGCAGAGACTGCTTCTGGTTTCAGCAGCACTCATTCTTCTTTTTTTCTGACTATGAATTTGAACTGTTTTGTCTCCTTGTGTTGTCTTATTGAATGCTTTAATAGAATGCCTCTTCGTCCCTTATAACCTGCATAAGTCCTTAAATAATGAACATAATTAGCACAGATAATCTCTTCCTACTAATTTGGAAAGATTTTTGGGGTGAAAAAACTGTGTGCTGGTGTTCAGTGTTGTTGATGTTGACTCAGCCAATTGCTGTATGTTTTGCCAACTTGGTGATGTCTTGCACAATGTCTAAAACTCTTCCAGGCAGCTTCATTAAAGATCTTTTGGTAATGCGTGTGCTTGCAGTGGTTATATGTTTCTGTCTTTTGATGCCCATTTGAAAATCTTTCCTTGCTTCCTTTCCTGTTATCTTTTTCTGAGGCAAATCAATGTGCAGAGTATTTCACAACAATCTCTGTACTACAGCAGAGGAAGAGGATCTCAAAGCATAGGAGTAGCTTGCTTTCTCAGTTGAGCACAGTTTCAGGGTTTTTTTGTGGGTGCTTTTTGGTTCTGTTTTTTTCTGCACATCAGTGTCCATCTGATCTCCAAATGAGATCTAACTTGCTAGTTAGACTGATTGGACAACTTGCATTAATTATATTTTCTTGCCCCATGCACATTTTCAACTTTTAAACAACTGAGATTGTCACTGGTAAATGAGTAACTAATATAAATACTGTTTGAGGGGAAATTCTGAAAGCTTTTTTTTTTTTTTTTTGAGATAGGTTAACAAGCTGTTGTGATTTAGCCCCAGCTGGCAGCTAAGCACCGCACAGCCGCTTGGTCACTCCTCCCCCCCCAGTGAGATGAGGAGGAGAATGGGGCAAAGGAAAGGCAAAATTCTTGGGTTGGAATAAAAACAGTTTAACAGGACAGCAAAGAAAGAGAAAACAGGAAAAAACCAATAAAAGTAACGGAATATACTAAACACGTGATTCACAGTACAGATTTCTCACCGCCCGGGCCTCAATGCCCAGTCCACTCCCGAGCAGCAATCCCAGCCCCTGGTGCCGTCCCCACTTTATATACTGAGCATGACGTCATATGGTATTGGATATCCTTTTGGCCACTTTGGGTCAGCTATCTTGGCTGTGTCCCCTCCCAGCTTCTTGTGAAAATTAACTCTATCACAGCCAGAATCAGGACACAAGCAGTTCAAGACTAGTGTGGTTTTGACCATCTTGACAGAGAAGGTAAGATACAGGCCATCTTGCTACATCTGTTTATATAACAGATCTTTTAGGTAGATGGCATTGTAACAAGAAAATATGGTTTCTTGGTAGTACCTTATCTCTTTTGCTCTCAACAAAGTACTTCCAACTTTCACTTGGAGTGAATCATCCATGTTGTAAAATCTGGAAGATCCATGCAAAACAGTATAAAGGCAATTTTGCTAGAAGAATCAAGCAGCTTATTAAGGCTGTTTAGTTTTACTGTTAACCTTTCTCTGTAGCCTAGTGTAACTAGAATGAATAGTGACTTTAAAAGACCTCAGAAAACTATTTTATTAGCAAATAATACTTGGTACTATATGGATTTTATAAGGAGATTGATATTTTTTGTTGTTTATAAAGTAGTTTAAACTCTCAAAATGCATTCCTTTTTTGTAGATTACCAAAGTTAAAAAAATGCATAGTATCAGGAATGAAACTCTTACTATACAAACCTTTGAAAGAATAAATAGTAATTCAAGATCATTATAACAAACAAAACTGTCACCATAGAGCACAATTCTCTGATTGACTTAGGTGCTGGAGATCATGTTTTTCCCAGTTATTTTCACAGTAAGATGTGAATTTCTACAATGGCTTTTTGTTCACACTGAGTACTCTGTGGAGCTTCTGATTTCTTGAAAGACAGGAAAAGGCTGCATGTTCTTTTTTTCTGTGAGTAATATAGAGCTAGCCCCCCCTCCCCTCCCCTCCCCTCCCCTCCCCTTCCCTTCCCTTGTCTCAATACCAAAGCACAAATAGGCTTAGTAATTTTGAGAGCCGTGAAACTCTTAAGATATGAAATGTAGGATTCTTTAAATAAAGTGGCGAATAAATGATCAGCAATATGGGTGTAGATAGACTCAGAATTCAAAGTTTCCTATTATGAAAGTGTCATACGTTCTGGCTCCTAGGGCTTAGTGGTGAGCCCTCACTGCCTTATAGATTTCTGTTCATCCGTGCAACTGTCAACATTTGTTCAGGCTGCGCTTTGAAGGCTACACTGGCTTTGTATTGCTCTGCCAAGCAAATAAGCTTGATCTTGATTTTTATCTTTAATCTCAGAATCTTGGAACTCAAAGATAACTTGTGAGATTCCAGAAGGTTTGCGTGCGCTCTCCCAGTGTTTTCCTTGTTCCAGGTTATTCTAAGTGAGAGGATTGGCATGTGCATATTTTGAAGTATGCTGCAATGATTTGAAGTATTGGGGTGTCCAGTTTTTCACATTGTCCTTTCCCTATATATGCTCACTTAAAATTAGAGACCAATCCCGGGGTTTAGAAAGCTAGCAGGTAGGCCCAAGCAAGTAACCTTTTTTTTTTTCCAAGTGTGTATGGGTTAAAATAACGACTTCTCTAACTTTTCAGAAATAATGAAGTTAGTGTGTCAAGGACAGATGTTAGATATTCTCCAAACTCTTCTCAGAGGGCACACTTTTCAACAGAGTGGTGTTCCATGGACCTCTCTTGCTGGGTTTACCACTGAAGAGCAATCATGGCCTTTCCATCATGCATTGCAATGCCCCACCTCACCATGAGTCACTTTAAATCTTTGTGCCAGTTACAACAACTATTTTTATGGGTAATTAAGAAAATTTTGTTGGGATTTAGCTTACCTGAGTGAAATTTCAGAGCTGAAAAATATGTGATTGTGTAGCTCTGTATGGATCAAGCAGTGAGTATTTTGCAGGCAATGAGTGTTTCTAGTTGTTTTGAGGAAATGAAATGGAGTACATATTCCACTGCTATCCACAACGTAGCACCGGGATTGCTGATTGCAGAGGGCTGACCTTCATCACCTACAGTTCTCCTTCCAGAATATTTTTAGTCTTCAAGGATATTTTTTTCTCCCACTTTATTCCATTATTCATTTGTCCCAATCACGTGGACATCTGCTTTCAATCTTGGGAGTTCCTTGAGGCTCCCCTCATCTGACTCACTCCTGACTCTTACAGGGATAGGGATCAATCACCCTTCTGCCAATTAATCCACATCTTTTACCTAAATGAGTAAAATTATGCCTCTCTTAGGACTAGTCTTGATTTTATAGATAGATATGCTGAAATGCTACTGGTATTTGTACATTACAAACCCAAGAACTCTCTGCTCTGCTTTTGAATCTCCATGAAGTGCAGACTCTTGAAAGCCCTCTGTGTAATTACGCACTAATGCTGCTTTACTTCTTCCAGCCTAACTTCTGTGCCAACATATGTTAAAGGGACATGTTCCTCCTATGCATTATTTATCATCCTGTTTTCTTGATCTTTCCTGTACTGAAGAAAAACAGGGTCCCCATGCTAATGCATTTAATCACGCAGAGCGAATGTGCATAGCATCCCACTTTATATTTTCTGGGATCTTAAAGGGAGTCTGTGCGGCTTTTTTTCACTTCAGCTGGAAGAAGCAGCAAAAATAATTTTTGATCAAGAGACTTCCTACTAGTAATTTTTGCTTTTCTTCTGGGCTAACCCTTTGCTTGAAACTTTCTCTTCCAGCTTACAGGTAGCTGTGCTACTCTGTTCAAGACTCTTTGGAAATCTCGGAAATATTAACCAGTGATAACACCTTGGACAGGAAACTCTTCTTCCTACCACTTTTACAGTTTGTTTGATAAACCAAACACAAGTGAACTGGAGACACAGGAAAAGGCATTTTTTTTGTCTATGTTCTTCTTCCAAAACATTTCTTGTTTTCTTCTGTTTCGGGTGAAATGTCTCCCTGACCACCTGCCAGCTGGAGCATGATTGAGAAAGACATCTTGCTTTTAGCTTGCAGATCTATCACTGCTTCCATTGGGCTCTGCAAACTGATGTCCGAGATCCCCTTTTTCTGTAAGGGATGTTTCTGCTGGCTCTAACTTGAAGTGCCCCTGCTTGATCTTGTGTGACAGTTTGATAATATTTATCTGAGAAGATGTCTGTGATGTGTGTGTTTGGGGGCGTCGGGGGTTGGATACCGCTTTTAGATCTGTTGTGTGCCTGGCAATTCAAAACACCAGGTCTGCGCTATGTAGAGCTCTGTTTCACACAAAGGAACATCTGCTTTGTTCCGAGTAAGAGGACTGCCAGTGCTATATGGTTTGAGATCCTTGGATAGGAAGATGTTATCGTGATGAGAAGTATCAACTTCTAGCAATGAAAGTACCTCATTTTCTCTTGCTGTCTGGATTGGCTGGAACAATTTGTTCAACTCATTCCTTAGGGACAAATATGATACTGCTCTCTTGGCTTTCTCTGGCAATAGCAGTGACACAGGCTTTGGTATCAAAAACTTTTGGCTTGTTTAATTCTGTACTGCTATACAACATTAACTAAATAAATCTGTAGAGTAAACAATGTCCTCCTCTTTAAAATGGTCTCAGTACCCTTGGGGGGAGGGGGAGGGAGGACAGGGGGGAAGGGCCAGGAACGGGACAGATGGGATGCCCATGAGAAATAAGCCACTCGCTGAAGACAACCTTAATTGGCAACTGGAAATAAGCTGAATTATCTGCTTAGATAGATTCTTAGAGCTAGCTTAGATCCATCAATTTCTTTTTTTTAATCTCTGTGTATGTAGGCCTTATCATCGTCATCATCTTGCTGTCATCTGCTCTGCATCTTTCCCCTTTTCACAGTAACTTGTTCTGTCTTGTTCGCAAGGATAGTGTAAGCTCTTCAAGACAGAAATTATATTGTACTGCATGTACTTTACAGCATCTAGCATTGTAGAATGTTGTCTCTGTGCTTTGTACAATTGTAGTATAAACAGCAAAAATAGTAGTGAGAAGGTCCTTAGGGCTTTGACAGGTTGTGCCAGATTCCCTTTCTGAGAGATGGAGCCATTCATTAGCATTTCTCAGTGAGACTGTTTGGGGGAGGGGCGTTGGTTGTTGGGGTTTTTTAGTGTTAGTTCTGTGTGTATTGGTTTTGAGCAACTCGGTAGCCTCTGGGAGGTTAACAATACTTTCAAGTTCTTACAGAAAATGTTGTTGTTCTCTCTGATATAATCTTATGAGCAATTGCAAAAATAGTATTCCATGTGTTCCTCAAATACTCTCAGAATTCCTACATGTATTCTGCTCTGGAGAGAAAAAGGCAAAATTGTTACACTCAATGCAAGACTGCACTGAGCCATGCGATCGGTATGAAGCTGCTGCAGTCAATGACCTAGCTGTGAAGCAGCCCTTTGGGCTGAAAATCTCAGCTGGGATAATGTGCTTGATGGTTTCTGACAGGCTCTTACTTGGGATTCCTTGATCCCTAGGGCACTGCATAAGAGTGCTGTCTGCCCCTCCTTCGCTCTTCAGTTATCAGTGGAAAGAGAATGAATATATGCACTCGGACTCAGCACTCATGCCAGAAGCTCTGAGGAGTAGATTTTGCAGCTAATGTGAACCAGTTGCTATGAGAGAGACATTTTCAAAGTCTCGCCACAGAGCAGATGGATTTGCAGGACTGAATTTGTTTATAAATTTTTCTGGGTAACCTGTAATAGTTGCATATTTCTCCACTTAGTAATGGACACGAAGCCTTTCTGTTAAAGTCCTTTTGTTGCCTTCCAGTCTTACCTCTACAGAGAAGAGTTGTCAGAATGGCAAAGTCTCTTCCTTGTAATCTAAGTTTCTCCAACCCATATTAGAAATGGGATTTCAATACCCCCTGTCTACTGTGCATGGGGTATGCATTTTGTATGAGACCTATGGAAGATTTGGGGGGTGTGGATAACTCAGTTTATTTGTGATTAAAATTATGTGAATTTTGTCCAGAACCTGTAGATCTGCCACCTGACGCATGATGTTTTTATTATAGAATTGCTTGACAGCAGAAATGGCGTTGGTATCTTCATCTGACAGGCAGGAACTATGAATTCCTGATTTTCCCAGAGTTGTTTCTTTGTAACAAACATTGCAACAAGTCCTAGCCTGACAAATATGCTGATTGGGATGACTGCTGTTGAGTAAACAGCTGGAAAAAATGCATATATTAATGGGAATCGCACACTGATTCCCACTGTAGTTTGTACAAGTTGCCAATATATTAGAAAATGTAGTGTTTTCTTCCCACGTACTCGAGAATCTTACAGGTGAGTGGATACTCGGATGAATCCAAACCCTCACAAAGAAATACGGGGCAGGGGAGGAAGTAAAGAAGCTTTTTGGTAAGCAGGACAAACTTGGAAGGCTTGTAGCTAACAGAGCAACATAGAATTGAACGTGAAAGACGTTTACCATTGATGCTGTGTGCGATGATATACTCCGCTCAGGAAACTTAGAATAGTGTTTTGGTGACAGAAAAATCTAGAGAACTTGCCATAGCATATGAATGTTAGCACTTGATATCAGCACCTTGTCAGCACAGGGTAGTTGTCCATAGATAACCCTTCACCTACTTATACACTGACTTGAGCTGTACTGTGCTCTTGCTATTTGAAGAGAGGCAATCACAACTTTTACATGCAGCATGGTCGGATTATGATGCTTCTAGTATGTATTCACTGGTGTAGCAGTGCAGTCTTTGCCCACTTCTTTCCTATTCCTTTACATCACGGAAATTATTTATTTCTGATCTTTGTCAGAATAGTTGCAGCAGAAGTGGACTGACTACCTTATGGAGACCTTATGTAGTCGGGTATATTTGTATTCCTTCTTATAGCCTTGAATGTTGAAATGCAACACATTTGCCATGAAGTGGAACTTCCTTTAATGATGGTCAAAGCCAATTGCATATAGGCCGTGTTGATAGCTAATAAAACTGAAAAACAGATGTTTGAAATTTTCCAAAAGCCAAAGTCCAGAAACCTGGTAAATGATAGAAGCGTTGGGACTATATGTATCTGAGTTAACTGTGTTTGTGCTGTTTCTCTGGACTAGAGTTAAATGTACTATCCTCTGTCTAGTTTTAGTTCATAACTCGAGCATAATGCTGTTTGTGCTTCCAGTTCTTTTATTGCTTTTCATCATAGTTGTTAATGTTACTAGTACAAATTTGGAGATGTATACACGATCCCTGCTGCGAGTTGAAATCAGACTTTTGCAACACACTTCAAATGTGTAAATTTATTGTTGAAATAAGTCTGGGTAATTTAGGGAGAGAGGGAAAAGGACAAAATCCTAGGGTTTGCTGAAAATTGATCTCTTATCTAGATTAGAACGTAATAGAGAAGTAATTTTTCTTGGTTATGTGCATTTGTGGTACAGTTTTCCTACTCCCCGGTCCATCCCACGGTCTGCATTTGGCAGTACAACAAAATAGATATTCAAGTCATTGCTGTTCCTAAGAAAATCTTTAAGGAGCCTCTTGTATGTGTGCTCTTCATGGTTATTTTGCGTAAATCATTTGATCAGTTGGGTATTTCATAGTGCTTATTATACCCTTTTTGGGATGCCACAGGGTCTTTTGTTTAATTTTATTTTCTCCAACAGTCTCTTGTTTTTAATATCTGTGGTATTGGGTAGTTACTTCCTTATCCTTATTCTTGCATTTCTGGTCACAAATCTCTGCTCTGTTTTAGTTTGTATTCTTGCAGAAGTGAAAGGGCCCTCAAACCAGAATTGGTGAACTGTGGCAATCTTATATTGTCTGTCTTCCACTGAGGAAAGGTCTGTAGTAGAGCTCACCATGATGCAAAATAGATATTCAATGCTGAGATCACTGTTTGACAACCATCTTTCTTCATCATTCTGGAAAAACTGCTCAGCTGTGCTTGCTGAGTCACTGTGTTGGAATATATAGGAAAAAATGAGAAAGATAAATAGTGACATATCCACAACAGATGTAGTGGGACTATTTACAGTCTTTTGCATACAATCTGCAATGTGTATATAAAGCAGTAATCTCTTTTCATGCTTGGTCACATGCCGTAAGGATTGGATTTCCTGCAGCTTCTGTAAATGTTTTGAAGAAAACCGCTTTAGTAATGTGAAATTGGCACCTGGAATTCAGTAGAAATGCACTAGAGAATAGCAGCTTTGGAAAAGCATAATAACATAGGAAGTTTAGTACCCATTGGTATTTTTTGCCTTTATATGTTTTTATTTTTAAGAATTACAAGGCATAGTTTTATTCTTTTCTGTTAGGAATTTTTTTTGGAACATACTGTTTCCTTCAATAAAGTTTTTGTCTCAAGACAAAACTTTTGTCTGTAAGAGAACCACTGTTGAATACATGATAGCTTCATCAATAAGTATACCTTTCTCTGTATTACTAACTCATATGGTTTAGTTCTGGTTTTAATGAAGCATTTTGGCATGAGTCTAGACTACTGTATGCATATAGGAGATCAATTTCAGAGGAGTTCTTGGCTTCCATCTATCTAAGCTTATAAGACTTTGTATTAAATTGGAATAAAGTAGTGTAAGTTTGAGGAACACTTTTTTTTCCCAGAAAGATCTTTAAGAAAAGATGGATCAGAATTGAGGTTGGGGTTTTTTTGGCTTTGTGATGTTGTAAGGAGTTTTGTATTTATTCTTTGGCTGTAAAATATTGTGGGGTCACAGAATATCCTGAGAAGCATTTCTAATTGCCTTGCTAAGAATACGTGTGTTCCGATGTGGACAAGGCCAATAAATGTAAAATTTGTCCTAAATTGCATACGCCAAGCTGTAAAAATCAGCAAATGCCTGCAGCAATGGGATGAGATAAGATGCCATAATAGGATTCCTTATCCTTTACAGGATAAAATTCCTTAACTGTCTCTGCATCCCCATGAATAGCAAGCTGCTGAAAGTCTTGTAGCTTGCCTGAAAAATGCATTTTTAAAACTTGGTTTATCTTCCTTTTCTTTTAAAAAAAAAAAAAAAAAAAAAAGAAAGAAAGAAAAAAAGTCTGGTTTCTAGAAATCTGGATGTCTTCAGAGAACCTGAGACTTTCTATGCTGTGTAGTGTTGAAACCACACATATTCCAGAATACATTAGCATTAGAGACTTGCAGTAACCTCATGTCCTGCAAAATTAATCCTATTGCGTATCTTCAAATAAATTAGACAAACTGAAGCCAGTCAACACTGTAGCCAAGCAGTTGTAGTGAGCACAAAGTAGTTTAGCTAAGTAATCTCTAAATGCAGAGTTAGCACTAATGTCAAATGATGAAGCTTCATCTATATTAAGGAATTTTGGCAAGGTTCATTTGTTGCCATGATGGAAATACTGGAAGCTGCTCAGTCTTTGATGTGCTATAGTTCTTGCCAAGGCAACTGAATAGGTGAGAGAGTATTATTTGTAAATTTTTTTCTTCTTCTGAAATTCTCCAGTCTAACCAAGACCAAAAAGAGCAAATATGGGAGCTGCATGCACGGCACCAGTATTGAATCTCTTTGGAACAGTCATTAATTTATATTTCAGTAGTTCCTGGATCATCACAGTCGTAATGTGATTGTGCTGCTACCTTTTAAAATAATGAGAAGTCTAATTTATAAAACATGGAACTGTCTTACGATAAGAGATACAGGAGACTATGTGCAGAATGGAGCAAGCAGGCCCTTACTTGTGCTCATACTTTGGCCTCAACTTTCTGACAAGCCAGTTTGCCTTCACTCGGTATTACTCTTTGATCTCAGCAGTACAAGATGGGTGCAATTATTCAATAATTTTCAAATTCATACTTCTCCTTCAGTGGCTGTTGACATTTTGGTATCAAAATCTATCTCCAGCCAATGTCAATTCCATAGAGTTGTTAGACTAAAGGAAATCTGAACACTACCTTGTGTTGCTTGTATTTTTAATAGTGTTTCTCTTCTTTGTGCTGTCTTCTCACCCGTGCTACAGGTTCACTGGCATGGTTTCTCTAGCATCTTGCAGCTAGTGAATGAATCCCGCAGTATGGCAGGGAGGGCAAAAATACATATGTTGGTTAATAAAGGAAGCCAGAGAATGGAGAGCATGGCTGTATAATAACAAAATGCCATGAGCCAGCAATGTGCCCTTGCAGCCAGGAAGGCCAATGGCATCCTGGGGTGCATTAAGAAGAGTGTGGCCAGCAGGTCAAGGGAGGTTCTCCTCCCCCTCTGCTCTGCCCTAGTGAGGCCCCATCTGGAGGACTGCGTCCAGTTCTGGGCTCCCCAGTTTAAGAAAGACAAGGAACTCCTGGAGAGAGTCCAGCAGAGGGCTACAAAGATGATTAAGGGACTGGAGCATCTCTCCTCTGGGGAAAGGCTGAGGGAGCTGGGGCTGCTCAGCCTGAGGAAGAGAAGACTGAGAGGGGACCTCATCAATGCTTATAAATATCTCAAGGGCGGGTGTCAAGAGGATGGGGCCAGACTCTTCTCAGAGTGCCCAGCGACAGGACAAGGGGCAACGGGCACAAACTGGAACCCAGGAAGTTCCATCTGAATATGCAGAAAAACTTCTTTACTGTGAGGGTGACAGAGCACTGGCACAGGCTGCCCAGAGAGGTTGTGGAATCTCCTTCTCTGGAGATATTCAAAACCCGCCTGGACGCAGTCCTGTGCAGCCTGCTCTAGGTGACCCTGCTCTGGCAGGGGGGTTGGACTAGATGATCTCCAGAGGTCCCTTCCAACCCCTACCGTTCCGTGATTCTGTGAAACCTTATTGAGGACTTGAATCTCCCATACCCTCAGCATATAGAAGGTTATAGAGCAGTTCAATAAGGAATTTTCTGCTTGCCCCAAAATGCCTAGTTGGACCAGTTTGAACAAATACTAAATACATTAGCTGGAGAGTTAGCAGCTTTCTTTGTGTAGTTATAATTCTGGAAATTTTTTTATTTTATTATGTATTTATTTTCTTTAGGTTTGGGGGAAAAGGGCAAGGGTTTTTGAGGGAAGCTGGGTAGCAACTCGCAATGATCTCCATAAAACTAGTTATAAATGGTATTCATCCAGCTGTCTCTGTGGTGCACAACTCGCTGTGTTTTCTACTGTAAAAACCAAATCTCTGTTTATACCAGCAAGACCTTTCCAGACTCACTGAAACACCATGTGGTCTGAAATAGCACCTGATCAGACTGAAAGAGTTAGTCCTGGGTGATTGATGTTTGTCTCTGAAGGCTTCTTTACTTTTCCTTTAAGCACCTTGGAGGGCTTCTGCAGGGCTATTTACCATCTTCCATTGTACACTTTCCCATCTTCCTGAATACTAGGTTTCCCAGCTCATAACTCTAAGAAGCAGCTTTATTTCAGAGTAGAAAGGGGCCCCAATATGTGGCCTATTATATCCATATCGGCTTGCTTACCCTTTTCAAACAGCTATTGTGTTTTAATAGGGCCCTGCCTGGCAGGGGGAGTCCTTAATTCCTACTATATAAGAATGGCCAGCTTGAGTTACAGCAATCTGCAGGATGCTGCTCTGATCAAAAGGCCTCTGTTTTTAGAGATTCCCCCCCTCCCGCTTGCTTTTTTTTTAAAAAAAATCCTGGGCTAATAATTCAACACAGTAAGGTCATTTTAGCTTTTGATTTGAAAGCTTCAAGGTGTTAAATTAACTGACCTAGCATAGGAAAAATCAAGGGAGGGGGACTCTAAAAAAGATAAAGGGATTCTGAGTAATAAAGAGCAAGCACAGCAACTCCTTTAATCCTTTCCTTCTCCAGAATCTGTAGACTGGTCTCAGAGGGTTTGATTTGCTACAAAGCAACATAGGAAAGCTTGTTCGCTGCCTACTCTGAGCTGTGTCACAGGTGCTGTGGTTCATTTCCTTTCAAATAGTACTTGGGATAATCTCTGTACCACCTGTATTCACTCTTGCCATGAATACAGAGATTCCTGAGCCTATACCAAGAAGCCTGAAAACAAATCATTAAAATTTGTGTCACTCCTTTCCCTCTTTCCACACCCTTCTGCCGAAATAAACTTGAGTGGATGAGACAGAAAGGATCTAAAAAAATCCAGTCTCTGTTTGCAGTGTTACATCACCCAGTCTCGCCAAAATGTTGAGTGTTAATGATTTCCTATCTGCCTGGTTGTTAAAAAAGGATTTTTCCTTAAAGCCAGTCATCAGGAATAACTTTCAGCATCTGTTTTGTCTTAACACTGCTAACACATTTCAGAGGAAGTGCCTAAAAAGCACTGCTAATTTCATTAGAGGAAGATGGTGATTTCCTTGAGGCTGACTTCATTGTCCCAAATGTTAATATCTGTGGAATTTTATAAAGCACTTGATACAACAGCTTTGAATTGAAGAATGCTAATGCTCCTACACTGCCTTCCGAGAGGGATAGGTAAAGAAACAGTCCAATGATTGGTCTGAATATTGCAAGTAGTGTAGTACGCTTAAACCAATAGGTGAAGAATAAAATGATCTTAAATTAAACTACACTCATGCGGCAGTAATTTATTCATCACAGCAGTGAAACTGGGATTTTTTTCCCAATGGTGCCTACAATTTTAAGTGTTCCCTCTCAGGGCTGGTTCCAGGCAAGGTAAACCTCGCTTTGCTATTTCAGAGCATAGCCTTGGGGTAAGTGTGATTGGTCGCTTGGGGAAGCTTTGTGTGTGGATGAGTTATTTAACAACAGAAATTTCCTGGGTTTTAAAGCCTTTTGAATTTCAGTATTTTCTATTGCTAGAGCTAGTTCTTTGTTACCCATTGTACCATAGTCTCTAATCCTAATACTCCTGATTATCCCTACTTACTGTGCTTTGGTTCACACCATGAAGCAGTCTTGGAGCTCGTGACCTGAGTTCCTTTCTTATGAAACTAAACTGGAAGATGTGTTCCAACTGCAAATGAGCATTCAGCCCATGGGACCAGACTAGAGCTAGTCAAGAGTGTGTTTCAAGAAAAAACAAACCCTGGTATACCCATAATATTGACATCAGGTCCTTTGCACTGTTTCTCTCTACAGATGTTTCAGTCAGTCTAGACACAGCCTCTGATGGCAACTTTGCATTTGAGACTACCGTATTTTCGCTTAAGACTCTCAATTCTGTTTTAATGACTTGGACACCTGTGTAACTGGGAAGAAAAGTAGTGTGTGTGGGGGGAAATTGTTCATGCTGAAGAAGCAGCATAAGCCTTCAAAGTGAGTTTTCCTTCTTTCATCATGCTCTCAATGGAAAACGCAAGCAGTAATGCTGTAAGTTAAGGAATAACAGTCCTTGTTTTCCATTTAGTAGAGGAGGGGTCCTGTGAACTCATTCACCTCTTCGCATGGTAACCAAAGGTGGCACCTGCTAGGGGGACAGCAGGGTCCTGGCAAGCTCTTCTGTCCTTCTTGGGGACTTGGGTCTCTCTCTGCATTGTGCATATTTGGCTTTGCCTGAGTTCAGCAGGCAGAGGCTAACTACTGTAGTGGGTTTCAATTGGGATGTTACCATAGCATCCTGGGACTTTTACAATCTATTTAGAAGTCCAAAGGTTTGAAAAGAGTGCTTGAAAGTTTCTGAACTCTGGCAAGTTGCCGAAATGTAATTACACAAAAGACAAAGCCTTACTGAAAGCAGCTCTGTTCAGAGAAGCAGCACCTGAGTGCTAGAGTTCCCAGCATAGCCATTTCTGAGAGCTGGGGTTGTTTTATTACAGTCTCCTCCCCAAACTTTTTTTCTTCCTCTCACGTGCACGTGCCATCCCACAAGTGTAGACTGGGTGTGCTGCAAGCCGCAGCTTTCTCAGCAGTGGCGTTGGAAGAGACTCTGTTCTGTGGCTTCGCTGCTCTGGGGCATGTAAAGGAAAGGAGTGAAAAAGTAAGCATCTTGAAGTCCCTACTGTAGAAGTTTCTTTAGATCTTCCCATCAAGTGAGAACCTTACTTTATTTTTTCTCTCATCTTTCTCCAGAATATTCTCACAAGTGAATGGGAAAAGCCATTTTGTTAATGGAGTACCCAGTTGCGTAACAATTCTTGTGTGTTTGCAGTGAACTGGTGCTAACTAATGAACGTTCAGTTCAATTTCTAGTCTCAGTTTCCCCAAGACAAATAAAATCATGTCATTAGTAACTTTTGTTAATGTTCTAATTTGCCTACTCTATTTACTGGTAATGTAGAGGGCCAGGGCAACCATTAGGTCTGCAATAGGAGGCTTGGAGACTTGTTGAAAGCTTTCTTCTTGAAGGAATGTCTTGCAGATGGCTGCACTAAACACCTAAAAGGGGGGAAAGGAGAAGTTAACCAAAGAAGGGAAAAATTATTTTCCCTGCTTCTGGTTCACAAACCCATTTCTAAATGATTGAGGACAAACTAATACCTTGTTGAGATACCCTAGTTTGATCGTAAGTCTCTCCTGCAAATGTGCTGATAAGCTCTGGCCACCTAACTTTGCTAAGGGCATGAGTTGTTCAGTGAGAGAAGACCAAGCAATCGTAAGGGAAGAATCTCAGCAGTTGTTAAACTTGCTGAGAATGTTTGAGCTAAGTTTGTTGCTTTGCTGTTGATATTTTGCTTACTTAAGCCATTCTTCTGATTCTGCAGCTTGTTTTATTTTTGCATTCAAAAGAAACTGGAAAAGGCATCTGTTCGCATGTATATAAAAATCATAGGTAAGGTGTTGGTGATACTCCCTACATGCTGTTGGAATACCTGCAACAGCTTTGGCTTGTCACTGTTTCTTTTTTTCCAGAAGGGTTTACCTGCAAGCCGTTGCTACTTGCCACATTAACGGTAACTTCACTTCTGGGCAATTGTTAAGGAAAAGGTGGCCAAGTTATTTTTGTACTGCCCACTTACCCATGATAAAGGAATTTCAAAATATAGAGTTTGTTCAAAATGTATAGTATTCCTTGTCTCTTGTAGTGATCTTAACCCTGCCAGAGAATAGATCTGTTGATTTGTCATTGGGCTGCTTGCTGGATAGCTCCATCACAGGCTGACTCCTTTGAGCTGAACTTTTACAACTTATAAAAAGGTATTTATAACGTAGGGTCTCTGAAATGCAGCATCTTAACTGGGATAAAATTCTGACTCCCATGCTCGCAGACTTGAGCTTTTGGGGAAAATCCTTCCATTGTATAGTTAAACAAAATCTTATTGCAAGAAATGAGGAATGAAAGAAATATTGTACCTCTTTTACTCAACTAGCTGGCGGCACTTCGCTGTCAGCACATCCAGGTGTGCCAATGTTCCAACATATCCACCCACTCTTTTAACTGAGTAAGCAACAACAAATGATATCATACCCTTCTGCCTGCTAGGTTTAGAGCCATCCCATGCTGAAAATGCAAGTGACTTGAGTTTTCACTTATAAGAACTAAGGACTAATATAGTAGGGCTGTCTGCTGTGAATTAATAGTATGTTAGCTTCAAGTCTGCACCTTTCCATTACAGTTGTGCCAGGAGCTGCTTCCAGGTGTTGCATGTGCTGTAGTTAGTTGTTCTGAGCAACATAATTTGGTGCGTTTAGTTGTATCACTGTGTCTTCATCTTCTTTCTCTTCCTAAACATCTCCTTTACGTATGTCATCTTTTTGAAAGCTGCCTTCTCCTATTACACCAAATTTCTTCTTTTTCATTCATATCCATCTTTTGTCCATCAGCCTGTTAAATCATCAGCAAAACAATGCAAATAGGAAATGAAAAAAGTCTTACAGGCAGATCTGAAATCCCATTTCCAGCTTTGTCCCAGACATCTTGTGGGACTTTATGCAAGTTACTTTCCCTTACTCTGAACTCATTCACTCTAAGGCAGTGAGCTACAGCACTTGGTACGAATACTCTGCACTTACAACAATAGTCATGGGAGCCCTTTCCTGTAATTTTGGCATATTTTGATCAGGCACATGATTTATTTATTTACTTTAATCTCTTGGGACAATGGCTGTCCTTTCCTCTGGTTTGTACAGCACTGGTGCATGAGTAAGGTTTCGTAAATACAAAATAATGTATTTGTCCATGACATTTACAGAAAGAGTATTCCTAATTCCAGGATTCAAGAGTCATGAGTGTTTCTTAATCATAAGATGATTGTACTTATTTTATTTGAGTTGCATTTCCTTCTGGGTAGGAGGGCTAGAAACAGTGTTCAGCACCTAGCTTTCAACATATGACAAAAAAAAATTCCATTCACTCGTGTGTCTTTGAGAACCAGGACATTAAAAAACAGAAATTGTGATTTTTTTTTTCTGAAAAATTGAATTGGCTTCTCTCCACACCCCCCCCAACTGTTACATGACTTTTTAATTTTGCTCAACTCTGTCTGGTCTAATTCTCTTTCAAATGTGAGACCCTTTTCTATACTATGATGGATAAAGTGAATTAAACTATTTATATTTTAAAAGATGATTTAAAATTGCAAACTGAGAGGATTCACACTGACCACTGGATTTTGTCTGTTGTGGAGATGCTACCTATGGAGAGGTTCTGCTGTGATGAAAGTAAACTTGTATCTTTTCATTAATTCCCTCCTATGCTGGAAAGTTAAGCTGCTGTCCCAAGTGAATTATTTTTAATGATCTCTCTGGAGTCTTTGCAAGCTTTGTCCCACTTGCATGATGCAGAGTGAAATGCACAAAATCTATCTTTGAGGCAACCCTGTCATTATACCTTTTGGTATATAATGTTTGTATTTGCATTTCTATTGTTCTTGCATGTTGAGCTTTACCATGCCCAAAGGAGAGCTTCTTACACTTCAGAGAAACCTTTTAAAGACAAATATTTACTGTAATAAGTTAGCCTAAAGTGCTTACAACTCAAATATGAGAAATTTGTACTAAAATACAAGAATGTGAATATCAAATTGACTATCCATCATAATGACCAGCTACTCTTTTCAAAATGCACTAGTGCAAAGTGTTGTTTAGTGAAGTGTCAATCTGCCTTTCATGACGACTGAAGTAGATTTTATACATCCAATATAGTGAAGTATCAGTAACCTAGAAATGAAATCTTGAGGCTTTTGTTAAAGAGGATTGTTTGTTTGTTTTGTGGCTTCATGGAAAACTGTGATGAGAATAGCAGTGAAGTTCAAATACTAAAAGAAAGGGCATCTTCTGGTCAGATAAACAACAGTCACTCTTGGCCAGCCATTTTCCAATGGATTGATTTCAAATAAGTGGCTCTTGGACACCCCTTGCTGGGATTCTTTAGAATGAATTTTACTTTCACAAACCTCTAATTCCTATAATTAAGTTCCAATGTGTGGTTTTTGCAAATAGTCTTCTCTCTAGAGAACAGATGGGTATAAGCTTTGGAGATTCGGTTTCACAAAATTTAACTGCCAGTGGTTTTCTTGCTACTGTTCCAGCTGGCCCCAGAACATTCACATTGGTTCAGCTTTCTAACATTCTCTTATTTTGACTTTATTTCCACAGTTTTAACAGCGTGCGTCAAGGAACACACATCTTGTTCCGGGAGTTCAGCTTTGTTCAAGCTACCCCTCATAACAGGGCGTCTTTTCTTCGGACCTTCTGGAAGTGTTTCCGAACAGTGGGGAAAAATGGAGGCAAGTATTCCAGCATCTGCTGCTGTCCTGTTACCTTGACATTAACATCATTAGCTAGGCTATTAATGCAGTACAAATACTGACACTTCACACTGTGTTCTAATATTCTAACATTGTTAATAGGGAGACACCACCACAGTTGCCTGTGGAATAGTTACAAAAATGCTCACAGCATAAAGTAGTGTTGGAGCATCTTGTTGCCAGTGCTCCTTCCATTACAGAACAGCATGTCAAGCAACAATAGACCAGAGGGAGGACATTTGTGTGCATGGGGATGGATAGGAAAAAAAAATGTGCTGGGAGTTGGTGGATGGGAGCAGGGTAGCAGACCTGGAGATTATTAGAATGTAGGGTATGGAGCATAAGGGAAGTAGGTGCTGAGATTATTAGGCAGTTGGGGTACCAAGTGCTTTGATTAGGAGCCCTACAGGAGGTAGAGTATGTAGTGGTGTTGGGCTGTAGCGTGGTGAATGCTGCCACATGAGCTGTGCTTGAGCTACTCCTGGCACATCTCCTAGATGATGTTGCAGGATCCTGATGGCTGTGGAAGGGGGACTGGTGACAACTGTGTGACCTCTTCCCCAACCCTACCCACAAGGAAAAAGCTCCAATGCCAAAATAACTATGCAGCACTGTACTATCTTGTCTAGCTATTCTTATACTGCGCTCGGTATATTAGGTATTGCAGAACTGGCCAGAGTTCAAAATAAACTTATGTAAGTACATGCAACTAAAATTATGTTTTGTTTTAGTTTTTAATTTAGTATTTTAAGCAAACGCACTGGGTGTTGCTGTACAAATATGAATTTTGGTGGGTTTTTTTACTGTAAGCCTCGCTTGTTTCAGGCTATTCAGCCTCACTTCTTGTTGCAGGGAAGACTAGAACCATTTCTTAAATATAGATAAAACCTCACCTTCTGGCTAAGCTTTGCAACACTTCTGCTCATGATGAACAGAGGTTGCAGGACTGTGAATAATGACTTGACTTTTTTGATATATGCCATTTAGCTCCTTGGAAATTAGACAATTGTAGTTAAACATGACAAAATCTGTAATTAGCTACTGAAGTGACTGACTGTGCTCTCTGTAACACCTTCTTCCCAGTGACAGGTACTTTGTTATGTTCTAAATAATTTACATTAGTTTAGAGATAATATTTTTAAGATTTCAGGTAAAATGTATGGTACTAATCTAACCAGTATGCAGTGAGGACATATCTGATTTGAGGTCAGGTCACAGTCAGGAAAGATAAAGTGTAGACTCCTAGAACATCGTTCTGTAGGAGAGTTAGAGATGATAGTGAAGAAGTCATCCACCAGAACTGCAGCTGTCAGTAGTAAACCTTCCTGACAAATTGAGAAGAAGCTATCTGTTGCAAAGTACCCGCTGCTGTACTTTCAATGCAAGTTTTCATTGGGCTTCATCTGTCTAGCTTCTGATCTCAGCCAGATGATGGGCACCTGGATTTATTGGAAAGAAACGAAAAGTTTTAGCTACGTAATACCTCCCTTCTCTTTTACTTTTAGCAGTTTTATGTGAATATGGAAGAGGTTGTGGAAGAAAATGTAATCACCAAGGTACTTTGAAGGGGAAAGTAGAGAACAGGAACAAAAGCTCAGGTGGATGTTACCATGCTCTGATTGTGGCCTTAAAAGAGTTCAACATATATTTTTATGGCTTTAAAGTCCAGTGGATGCGCTTTTTATTCTGAGCAAATATGGCATGTTTACCTGTATATTTATACATTTTATAATATACATTTTCTTTTTACATTAACTAGAGACAGAAATGCATCACTTTAGAGCACTTGCTGTCAATATTTTCATTCACTCAGTCCAATTTCTCTGATTCTCTACCAGTAATTACAGACTAGAACCTTGATTTTATTCATTTCAGTTTTATTTTCTATGGGATTTTTTTCTGCTATACTTGTGCATAGGGGAGCTCAGAACATTCATGGTCTCTTAAGAAGTAAACTCATTTACTAAGAAGCTGAACCTGTGCAATGTGGTGGCTGAAATATGGTCATTGCCACACTCGGGCATAGACTAGACCTGGATTTCTTTCCTTGAAATACATGGCTTTTAGATGAATGTGGGAAGGAATTATGTTGTATAACAAATAGGAGCAACCAGAAGTGAGATCATTGGTGATCTAAACTACAGAATGAGTCTCAACAATAGAAAAAGTTGTACGTGGTGCCCAAAGCAAGCAAGACTTTCAACTTAGAGCTTTCTTCAGAAGTGTGGCTGGTGGTACCTCTTCTAATTGGATTATTCCAGAAATTAGTTTTAAGTTGTTTCTTTATGATCACTGCATTAGAACACAAGACCATATGTACATATCAAATTAAAAACAGTTATACAAGCTTGCATGGAATCATGACTCTATCTACAGATAGTTTGTTGCTACAGCATCTCATTTTATGATGATACAATCTTGACAATTTAAACATTGTATTATGTGCAGGAATGTATTGGATTTGCATAGCAAGGTTTTGGTAGTGGGGGAGTTACAGGAGTGGCTTCTGTGAGAAGCTGCTAGAGCTTCCCCTATGTCCAATAGAGCCAATGCCAGCCAGCTCCAAGATGGACCTGCTGCTGGCCAAGGCTGAGCCAATCGTCAGTGGTGGTAGTGCCTCTGTGATAACATATTTAAGAAGGGGAAAAAACTGCTGTGCAAGAGCAGCCAGAAGAGAGGAGTGAGAATATGTGAGAGCAACAACTCTGCAGACACTAAGGTCAGTGAAGAAGGAGGGGGAGGAGGTGCTCCAGGTGCTGGAGCAGAGATTCCCCTGCAGACCCTGGTGAAGACCATGGTGAGGCAGGCTGTCCCCCTGCTGCCCATGGAGGGCCACGGTGAAGCAGATATCCACCTGCAGTCCGTGGAGGACCCCATGCTGGAGCAGGTGGATGCGCCTGAAGGAGGCTGTGACCCTGTGGGAAGCCCATGCCGGAGAACAGGCTGCTGGCAGGACCTGTGGATCCATGGAGAGAGGAGCCCACGCTGGAGCAGGTTTGCTGGCAGGACTTGTGACCCTGTGGGGGACCCATGCTGGGAGCAGCCCATTCCTGAAGGACTGCACCCTATGGAGAGGACCCACGCTGCAGCAGTTCGTGAAGAACTGCAGGCTGTGGGAAGAACCCATGCCAGAGAAGTTCATGGAGGACTGTCTCCCATGGGTGGGACCCCATGCTGGAGCAGCGGAAGAGAGTGACGAGGAAGGAGCAGCAGAGACAACATGTGTGGAAGTGACCACAACCCCCGATTCCCTGTCCCCCTGTGCTGCTTGGCGGGGGAGGAGGTAGAGAAATCAGGAGTGAGGTTGAGCCTGGAAAGAAGAGAGGGGTGGAGGAAAGGTGTTTTAAGATTTGGTTTTATTTTCTCATTATCCTACTCTGATTTCATTGGCAATAAATTAAATTTAATTTCCCTGAGTTGAGTCTGTTTTGCCTGTGACGGTAATTGCTGAGTGATCTCCCTGTCCTTATCTTGACCCATGAGCCTTTTATTATATTTTCTCTCCCCATGTCCAGTTGAGAAGGGGGAGTGACAGAGCGGCTTGGTGGGCACCTGGCATCCAGCCAGAGTCAACCCACCACAAGGAGGTAGGTAAGTTATAGAGTCATAGAATCATAGAATGGTTTGGGTTGGAAGGGACCTTAAAGATCATCTGCTTCCAACCCCCCTGCCATAGGCAGGGACACCTTCTACTAGACCAGGTTGCTCAAAGCCCCATCCAGCCTGGCCTTGAACACTGCAAGGGATGGGGCAGCCACAACTTCGCTGGGCAACCTGTTCCACTGCCTCACCACCCTCATAGTGAAGAATTTCTTCCTAATATCTAATCAAAATCTACCCTCTTTCAGTTTAAAGCCGTTACCCCTTGTCCTATCACTGCACGCCCTTGTCAAAAGTCCCTCTCCAGCTTTCTTGTAGGCCCCCTTTAGGTACTGGAAGGCTGCTAGAAGGTCTCCCCAGAGCCTTCTCTTCTCCAGGCTGAACAACGCCGATTCTCTGAGTCTGTCTTCATAGGCGAGGTGCTCCAGCCCTCTGATCATCTTTGTGGCCCTCTGGACTTGCTCCAACAGGTCCATGTCCTTCTTGGGGGCCCCAGAGCGGAACGCAGTACTCCAGGTGGGGTCTCACAAGAGTGGAGTAGAGAGGAAGAATCACCTCTCTCAACCTGCTGCTCACGCTTCTTTTGATGCAGCCCAGGATACGGCTGGCTTTCTGGGCTGCGGGCGCACATGGCTGGGTCATGTTGAGCTTCTCATCAACCAACACCCCCAAGTGCTTCTCCTCAGGGCTACTCTCAATCCATTCTCCACCCAGGCTGTATTTGTGCTTGGGATCGCCCCGACCCAGGTGCAGGACCTTGCACTTGGCCTTGTTGACCTTCATGAGGTTCGCACAGGCCCACCTCTCAAGCCTGTCAAGGTCCCTCTGAATGGCATCCCTTCCCTCCAGCTTGTTGACCGCACCACACAGCTTGGTGTTGTCGGCAAACTTGCTGAGGGTGCACTCCATCCCACTTGTCGCTGACAACGATGCAAAACAGTGCCGGTCCAAATATCGACCCCAGAGGAATGCCACTCGTTCAGGAGTTCTTGTTTTTATTTATTCCTTTGCCATAAAAGTGTTTACTGCCGTTTTCCCCTCTCATTTACTTTAAGTTTCATTCCAGATTTGAATTTCTGTTTTAGGAGTGAGTGGTGGCTTTTTTTTAGTTTTGTCCCTCTGTGGAGGGTATCCCTGATAAACTGCATAAATGCCAGCTCTGTGAGGATAGAGGTCAACATCATAAATGAGAACTTGCATCAAAGCTTGGGCCCTGGCTGGAGGGAAGCAAGGGAGAATAAAATTAAAGATGTAAGACGATGCAATTTCCAAGCTTATACAAACTCAAAAAAACCCAAACAGAAAACCCCACCTTTGCGCTTCTGCGTGTTTAATTGGGATTTTAGAAAAGTAGACAATATCTCACAAATGAGTGAACTGATTGCTTAATCTGGCTGCTAGTTGCTCCTCCTTGATGCAGGGAAATTTTACTGCTTTGTCTGTCAGTCTTGAAATAACCATGCCTTGACTTGGAACATGCACCTTGTTCACCCAAGCAGATGCATCTAGCCATGAGTTCTCAAACTGCCCATAAGACAGAAATCTATCTGAAGAGAAGCAATACTTAAACATAATAATCCGTGTATGTGCAGAACCATATATACGCTAATTGAAGTGCACTAACATTACTGTTTCTCTTAGGAAATTACTGTAGATCTTACTTTTCTACTTAATTTCTTATCCTTTTGAGTTACTGGAAAGTAGTTGTTCATGGAGGAATGCAGCAGCTTTTATATTACATTTTTCTATGTTAGCCCTGCTACTTGATGGGTTCTAGTTACATTGCCCTTCGTAACTCCTTTTGTTTGGAGACTAGATTTATTTTTCCTTTTGTCTCCAAATAGCAAGGAAAAACGACTAGCTTCACTAAATGTGATAGTAACATAACACACTTCAAAAAGTAAAAAAAAAAAAGGTGGTTGGTTTTTGGTTGGTTTGTTTGTTTGTTTTAAAAAAAGAGGATTTCTGTTTGGTGATATGCTGGATCTGTTGTTTGGGGTTTTTTTGCAGGATTTCCCACTGGTTTTAGAAGCTTAGCAAGATGCAGAGTTCTATTTTCAAGTATGCATAAGCCTACCTGGGATTCCACGCATTGCGGGGGGGGGGGGGGAGGGCGCAGAATTAGGTTTACTTTAGAATGTGATCCAGTGTCAAGAAACTGGGGTGGACATCACAAAATTTCTTCCCTCCCTTAAGCGCTTACCCATGACACACAACACCCACAGAGGTGGTTAGAGGACAGCTAGCTTGGGTGTTGAGAAGCACAGAGCATAATGCTCAGTTAGCAACAGATTTCTCCCAGAGGAAGGCAAAATGACCAGAAGTCTTGTTTTCCCTCTGCTTATGCTTAAATTGACCTCTTGGAATCTAGCTGACCTGCTCTTTTGAATTGTCTGTTCCTCAGGACTCTTTAATTAAAACTGTGCTTTCTCAGTTTAAACAGCCCCTGCAGAGTTCTGCTGTGAAGCTTCATAAGGTCAACATATGCCTCTCCCAACCCCCATGGCTTTCATGTCTTGTTGGTTCTCTGTTTTTAATTAAAAAGATTTTTCCTTAAATGCTTTCCAGCCAATTAGAGAAATTTTGCACTGAGAAACTTGTTCCAGGCCTGATGTATTGAGAAGTGAACAGAAAGCTCAGTCAAGACCATTGGCACTTTTTTCTAGAGCTCCAGCTTGCTTTGGTGCTTTTCAACAGCTTTTCTCTTTTTTCTTTCTTTCTTTTTTTTTTTTTTTCTTCCTCAATTTAAAATTGCTTCCAGCAAAAATAGCTGCTGTTTGATACCTTAGATATAGCCCTGGAATGGTTTAACACCAGATACAGAATCTTTTCAGGGATGATTGTTACTTTATTCAGATGCACACACCACTGAAGCATAAAACTGCTGCAGAAAGTATGTTGGACTATATTAGTTGAGGACCCTTTTTGCAGGCTCTTACCTCCCCTTCAGACAAGAAGTACTGTTACTGCTCATATTGAAATAAAATCTTCTTATAAACTTCTCTTGTTTCTTTCACATTCATCATGTGATGTAATGGCTGCCTCTTTGCTTCTGCACACTTGAATTAGGAAATTGGAAGCCTAACTGCCTTTGAGTCTTGTGGAAAGAAGGCTTACCACAACCAAGCACACAATCTGTCACGGAATGAGAAGAGTGGTATGTCTCTCTGCCTAGTTCTTCTTGAGTTCACCAGGAAGGCTAGATTCCTTACAAAAATTAAAGAAATGCCCTATCAGTATGATTCATGTAACCTGGAGACTGAGAAGAGCTAGAAGGACCACTGCTCTCCCAGTTCTTTTTTGAAAGATGCTATTTTAATGCATTTTGCTGACAAGATTACTTCCTTGAGGTTCCAAAATCCCTTCCTTCGCTAGTGTCATTCTAATGCTTCCACATGTAACTCTTTATATTAAATTCCTCCCTCTCTTTTTAACTCCCTCCCTTGTAAGCTGTTACACTATCTCCATTTGTAGTTTAGCCAATCTCTGTTTAGTGAGATGCATAGAACAATACAGCGATGATCGCAGCAAATGTCAGAATCTTCTGCCCTTTCCCTTTTGTTATTAAACCCAAATCAGATCTTTATACCATGTTATTGTAGGAAAGTTTTTATGAATCAGTAAGGTCTTATAGTATATCCTAAAGATAATTAAGCTGTGGATTTTAATACAGTGTTCTCTGGAAGCTCATTCTGCAGTGAAATAGCCTTGGCTGAAATGATTGATCTCCAGCCTTTATTCACTTCGCAGTTCCTTTGCCCTACAATTATAGCTGTTGCTATTTATGTTTTATCAACGTAGCTCTTCCTGGAACCACTGATGACTCTGGAATATCAGGACAAAGGATTTCTGAAGCTGAAAAGAAATAAGTAGAGGATTACATTTTAGAGATGGTGAGGTATATTTACAAGCATTGTAAGTTAAAACATATGCATTACATAGATCTAAAATGTATTGCAGTAATCATTTGTAGAATTAGTAGCATGTGGGTCAGTGATGGAGTCTTCACCTAGCTTTTCCTTGAATTCAGTTCATACTATTCTGTCAATGCAGTTTGTGAAATTAAATGTAGTGCACTGGAAGTTCTCCTTATCTAATCTGATTTGGTTTTTTTTTTCCCCCCAATATTACATTTCCTTTTCAACTATATCTCGGAACACGCACCAGCTCATCTTAATTTCTAAATGTTTTTTCAACTTCATATTCTTGATGTATATCTCTCTAAATGCACTTTTTTGGAAAACCAATAACCTTTTCTGTTTGTTTTCTGACGTTTTCTGGCTATTTTGTGTCTTTTGACAGTTCTTCACTCGTTGTTTCATTGGCAAATTAAATTAATACGTTTTTTACTTTTTGTCCCGGTTGAGTGAAACATTTAAATGGGCTTATGTACAGTGATCATTGTTGCATTCTGCTAAGCAATTATCCAAAATTCAACTGGTAATTATTACCATTTGCTTTGCAGTCTTTTGGCAAGTTTCCCATCCCTATGACAGCATTCTTATTCAAACCAACTGAAACGGATTTTTTCAATTAAGGCTTTTTTAGGTTCCAATATGGGCCTGAAGAGTTAGTATTCCAAATTGTGGGGAAGTTCCCTGGAATAAAATTAGTTCTAAGTTGTGTGATCTGGACTGGGATTCTGGATGCTCCATGTTTCTTATATTAAGTGAACTTGGTCTATCTTTTCTCTCATTTGTGGCAAGTCTTGAGAAATGATCTGCACACTACATATGCGTAGGCGACCATCCAGTAGAAGGTCTATGAAGCATTAGCTTCATTAACTAGTATGTTTTATGATGTTTCTGGTCTACTTTTCACCAGCAGAGATGCTGAAAGAGACAGAGGGAGGTAGAGAAAGGAGATGAAAATCTTGTTTTCTCTTGATTATATATACTGTGGCTTTCTGCAAAGAGGTGGTAAGAAAATAAGAGCCTCTGTGAAGCTCACATCTGCTTTCAACCCACTGTTGGCTCTTAACCTGCCCTGAGATGTGAAAGCGCCTGAACTGAAGAAAGAATTATCTTCATCCCTTCTCAGTGAACCATAAAGCATACTTCTGTCCATGGTGTGGGTAACACAATGTTTATATAGACAGTCTAGGCTCAGGGTTGGTATTTCCATATGGTACAATTCAGCACTATCTCAAGATACTAGCTTGGGACCTGGAAGTTGCAGAGTTGTATTTCTTTGACAGCAGCCTGACACCAGTTAATCTATCTCAGTAGGTCAGTTGACATATGGGGAGTGTTGTTATGGTGCATCCGTGTAGCTCATTGCTGTGGAAGAAACTCTGGCATCTCTGTGTTGAGCTACTGTGAGCAGTGTAGCCGCAAACTGAAGAAGAGCACTATGAAGAGAGAATGTGTGTTCTGGTTCAGTGTGAACAGAAGAGTAAGGACCCTGCTTTACACACATGCAATTAATTCTTCAAAGTAGCCTGAGTGTTAGGAGATGTCATGATAAGTGAAGAGATAGCTACCTTTTTTAATATCTATCTTTAAGTACTGTTGTCCAGCTGTGCAAAAAATTCTGAACCAGTCATCTTTGTGTTTTTATCATCCCAGCTGCTTCTTATACGTTTTCTTTCTGGTGGTCTTGTTATTCATAGTTTCCATCACCACAAATTCACTTCCTAGCTTTCCTAAGTTAACTCAATGGATTTACATAATGTGCTTCTGACTCTAGAGTCTGTCTCCTATTGGCCTGACCTATATCTAGAAGTTTTTCGCCTGTTTGTTGATTGTGAATATGGACAACTACAATCTCTCACCCCCTGTTCTTCCACTCCATCTATTAGTTATACGCACAAAAATTTTAAATTTAGTTATTTTGGTAAAATAAGCTTGGGAGTGCCATTTATTTCTTTTGAGGAACTTATTTTTCCCTGTGGTGTTAAAAGGACTAACAAGAGCTGAATTTCTATTTCTGTAACTATGTTACGGAACTCTTCCAGCAAACCTTTTCTTGTTAGGCAAGGCAATTGGTGCCTACAAACCAGTAATCTCTCAGGAAGTTCCCACGCTGCACTTTGTTTTGAGGCCTTGGTGCCATTCAGTATGCCCATGTTTGACTAAAGGTGTGATGTTAAATTAGTTTAGCTAAACAGTACAGCTGTGCTTAGGTGTAGAAGTTCTTACATGACTTTAAAGTCACCTTACCTCAATAAACGTCTGTAAGTCTGGTTTAAATCAGTATGATCATGAGTAAAGGTGTTGTATATGATTAAAAGGATTGTTGGTTTATGCTCTGTTATGCACCCTTCAAGACTCCTAGATGAATATCAGTAGAAGTGATCTGCATGCATGATTAGTACTTTGATATGCTACTACTGCTTTGTGAAATGGGGATAAGGTAGTACTATGGAAAACATGTAATCTGCAAATGAGTTATGAAATGTAGTCAGTAATACTTATAAATTAAGCTTGATCCATTTTGAATTTGTCACAGGGATGTGATTCTGGTAATGTACAGTCTGATACCTTCCTTCATAAGCTGATCTAAGAGTGATTTCCATTCCATGCTCTTGCTAAGCATGAATCTTATCATCTCTATTGGCACAATGGACCTTTCTTGAGCTTGGAGGAGGAAATACTTGAATATCAACGAGGTCTTCTAGACCCCTTTTTCTCTCTAGAGCCATATCTTATGGGATTCTTCCAAGCAGATCTCTGAAGAGATTGAAGTCTGCTCTCCTGAAATCCAGGGCTGTGATCCTGCTTTTTGCCAGGTAGATAAATTCCTGAAAGCTTCATGAAATGGTTTTTCAGGTGTAAAGACAAAGACCTTAGAAATGCTTCTGGCACAGGAAAAGCTTCCATAGAAGTTCACACCTTCCTAGACTTCAATGTCAGTTAGCCAAAACCCGCAAATCTGTAGGATAAAAGCTTTGCTAGTTCTAGTGCTCGCAGAGATACTTGTCAAATCTTGTCTTCTCTGAGGTTTTCCTGCATTAAGGTCTAGTCTCAGAAGCAGTCAAAATTTACATCAGCTCATTTAATAAACTGGTATAGATTCCCGAGTAGAACTTATGTATTATTTGTAATGGAGAAAATAACCTGGTGTTGCCTACGAGAAGAAGCAGTAGTATCAAAGGGGGCTGGAGAATACATGGAGTACATAATAAACCGAAAGGAAACCGAACATTAGAAAAGAAATGTTTTGTTTTGTTTTTTTTTTCCTGTTGGAAAGTGCAAGTATGTCAGCTTCCAAAATGTTACTAGTGTTCTTTTTCAGAGAGAGAGGAGAGACATCAGGAAAGACAATATTTTCCTGAATGGAATTTCAACCCTTCCCCTTCTGTTCCTTTGCGCTGTACGACAAACTTTCATTCTGCACTATATTCACCCCCTCCTCTAGCCAGCTCTTTACCTGTCCATTTTTTTTATTATTTTCCATCATTATACTATCCTCCTCCTCAGTTTACCTGTTTGTTTTGATCGTCTGTTTCTCAAATATTTGCTTTGTTCTAGCCCTGGTATCCGGTTATCTATTACTACTTTTCTCCCTACTCTTTCTGCTGGAGTTAAGTTATTGCATATTCAAAGTTCTCATCTACCTTCCTGTCAAATTTCCCTTATATAATTCCCAGAATAATTTATACAATATCTGAAAGGAAGTCAAGCTCTCAGTGCTTTTGGTGTGAAGCTGTCTCTGCATCACTATCTAATGTCAGAAGCAAAGCTTTTTCTTTATTTCCTCTTTCTCATCCCCACTCTCCATGCTGCTAATAGATATTTCTTCATTTCTGCCAGCAGTGGCACAGGGATCACTGTGCTATGCAAAGTTACGATGCAAAGCAGATACTAGTCAACACGATTAGGATATCGAACAGTTAATATTGAAGCTTATTCCTGAAATAATTTTAATTTTTCTGTCTACTCTGATTGGAAACTTCTTTTATCAAACCCTTGAAATGACTGAGCATAACTGTCCTTAAGGTGCTGAGAAGTGTTTAATGGCTTTCTTCTGTGATGGACAGAACCTCAAATGTGATGTCTTAGTTTCAGAATGGTGATTAATGATGACACTTTTTTGTACCTGCTGTCTGAGAATCTCCAGGTATTTTACAAATATTAAGGAATGAAGCTTCCCCAAAATCTTGACAATACTATTTTCACTTTACAGTTGCAAAAAGTGAGACAGGGAAATGAAGTGACTAGCTGAAGTTCACATAGAACTAAAATCAAGACGTCTTGCCTTTTAATATTATGAATTCAATTTTATATGCTAAAATTGTATTTTTCTTACAGATATGGGCTTCTTTTACCATGAGACAAGTAGGAAAACACACATATGTTAGCATAAAGCAATATCGTTTAGATAAATTGTTTGTAAGAACCTGTCTTCTTTTTTCTTTTTAAAAGTTTTGAGAGTCATCATTGCCTTACTCAGAATAGTAGATCACTGTGCATGACCTACATGGGGTGACGTAGGATGTATTTTTAGTTCTTTTTAAGTTTGACGTTATAACTCCCTTCACTACTTGCTTTTCTAGACAAAGTCTTTAGAGCAAGAAATATTATCTGGAAAAACAGGCTTAAAAGCTGAGCTTTGGATCTCAAACCCCGCAAAGTGGGATTTTGACATTTGGTCTACAGAGGCTGCTGCACAGGAAAGTTGAGTGAAAGCACTGGCGTAGCTAAGGCCACAGCTAAAGAATACCTACTGGAGCTTGTCCCTTGTTGTAGCTTGTGTCCATCATGTCTTGCCCTATGAGTATACCAGTTTGATGCCCGAACTGGAAATGTAGTTTTCATAGGTTTCTTTGATAGTCAACAGAGAGTGCCTGATCCATAGGGCAGTTTTGAACAGTTCAGATGGGATCCTGGCCATGAATTACTATCTGGTAATCTTTCTCTGTATTGATTATATTAGGAGTTTAGGTAGAACAGCCTTTTCATTGAGGACTGAAGCTTGGTCCCTGAAGTAAAGCAGCATAAATATTACCCTTCCACTCTGCATTTCAAACATGTGCTCTTTTCCAGAGGACTACGTTAAACCCTTGGCAAAATATGTCTTTCTAATGATGTTGTGTTATTTCATTTTAGTTTGGCACTCACTATTCTGTAATGCTCATGAATAAACCTTTTAGGAAAGTGTTAGATTCCATGATGCTTTTCTTCCCTTACAAATCTTCCAAAACTTTTGTATCTAAAGTATGCCCTAAGCAAAGCAAAGGCAAGTGAGTAACATGTTAAATCTTATTAGACTAGAGGAGTTAAGAAACAAATCAATAGTCACTGAAATCAAATTTGTAATCTCTTGAAGTATTTCCTTTGAATCCTAGCTAAGACATCTTGCAGAACTAATATTAAAGGAAAAAAAAAAATCTAGTGAAATGTTATTTATCTGTTTCTCAGAAAGTAAACACTGCCAGCTTCAGCAGATGCAGCAATTAAACATGGTTACTAAGGGAAGCAGGTTTTTTAAGAAGTAATACAGCTACTGAAAACTTTGTTCATTACTTCTTTTGGCTTTCTCTGTTAGAAGAATGTATCTGCAACATCTCTCTACACACCCTCGCATGCACACACAGAGTCTGGAGCTTTGTTTTATAAGGTCTTATGCTGATTTAAAATAAATTAGATTAGTTCTTGTCTACTCAAAATATTATTTGTGATAATAGGTATGCTTTAGGTGTATGTAAAGTGAATCTGTAGGCAAATAGCCTATACTGAGTATGGTTTTGGCATTTTTTTGTTGATGCCAAGTGGAAGATGTAAGCATTTTCCTCCCTTCTCTGCTCTCCTTGTTACATGTAGTCTGCTGGAGCAAATGTGGGACAAGTGAAGAAATTCAAACTGGCAACTCCTGAATCCTAATCCTGTTAATCTGTCTCTTGGGCAAATCACTTAATCTCAATGTACCTTCATTTTCCTATTATATACCTGGAGTTCCACCTGTTGGATTAAATTGAGTGATCTTTGGACATACAAGTTTTGGCTGGATAGGTAAAATTGAGACTACTTAGATACCTGTATAGATCAAATCTGACGGAATCAAGGCCTTAATGAACTCTCACTTTTTTGTTAGTGGTAAGCAGTTAATTTTAGACAGATGCGTGTAAACTTCCTTGCAGCTTCTTTCTATGAAAATAATTTAACTCTTCTTTAAATACATTTTAAAAAGTGAGTAAAACAGTATAAGCATTTGAAATTTAAAAACTTTAATATAAAAACTACTTTAATATCAGTCTTCCTTCTCTCTGCCCCCCCCCCCCCAATTTAGACTCAGAAGTTTTTTCCTATGGGAATTTTTCTGCCTTTTAACAGTCCTTTGGGTGATATTAAAATCAGTTATGGAGGAAGGAAGGAAAGACTTTATGATAGTTAGAACTGGATTTCAAGAGCTGTATCTATTCATGTTGAAACTAACCAAACCTGCAGAGAAGAAATATGAAAGTGGCGTCTCTGTTTGTTGTGGTTTGGTTGCAGAAGATTGTCACACACAGTGCACCCAATCACCTTGAACTCTTTCAGACCTAGCATAGTTTCAGCAGAGGTGAGGTGGACCATTGATTTTAGCCAGATAGTTAAAATTTGTTGCCTTGCCTTGACACTTTTCTTACTCTCTTTCTATTTGAGCATTTGCTAAATGTTTCATAAAAAATTAGGTGTTGGTCAAATACATCTGATACTTAATTTGTGGATATTTGTATGATTCTATTTCTGATTGTTACAAATGGAACATATTAAAACATAAAAACTCAGATTATGAAAGTGGCATTGTACAAGCAAATCAATCTTCTTAATTGCCTTTTCTTTTTTGAGCATTTTTTAATATAATGTGGATATTATGTAGACGACAGGACAAGAGGTAATGGCCTCAAGTTGCACCAGGGGAGGTTTAGATTGGATATTCGTAAAAATTTCTTCACCGAAAGGGTTGTTGGGCATTGGAACAGGCTGCCCAGGGAGGTGGTGGAGTCCCCATCCCTGGAGGTATTCAAAAGACGTTTAGATGAGGTCCTAAGGGATACGATTTAGTGGTGGACTTGGTAGTGATAGGTTAACGGTTGGACTCGATGATCTTGGAGGTCTCTTCCAACCACAACGATTCCATGATATAGGTAGAGAAGATTTTTTACTTTTTACTCACTTATCACTACTCTGCAGGGCACAGACCTCCGTATTCAATCACTTCTAAGGAATTGCTGTAAGGTATTTTGAGAAGAGACTAAGTGTTAAGTTAATCTAATATTTTAAGCAGCCTCAAAACACTGGATATTTGCTTGCTACTAAGTTAACTCTCCGTAGAAAATTATTTATTTGACTTGTTAGACCATTTGCAGGCAACATAGCAAAAGGAATTTACGTAACTCCTGAAGTTACACAGCAATGGTAAATTTGAAACCAGAGTGTAGTAGTAATTAATTGTAGAGGAGCACGAATCATAAAGGATTTAACTGTGTCATCCAACACATTCCTTATAACCTAGTCTGTGTGCGCTGTCATTGTTCAAGTTATAGCCAGAAGTTATTCTAAAATCTTGGTTTCAGACTATGGTAGCTTTGAGGAAATACAAGCAAAAATAAATAAATCCAGGATGAAATAGCTTGTCTCTCTGCAGAAGAGATGATTTAAAGAAAATATCAAGAGAGTTTTCTTCAAAATATTGAGGTTTTAAGTTACTGAGGTATCCAAGAGTGTCTTTTCTACTCTTCAGGAACCTTGTTCAGATAACTTTGAACTTGAAATGGTTTCAAGGTAAATTCAGATATGACAGATGTTATTATCCTTGAGTCCTAAAGAAAAATTAGCATTCTAATTGCCTTCTGTGATGATTTTGAGGAGAAACCAAACCAAATAAGTAAAAGCAACAACACTGAGAAATAATTGTAAGTGAAAACAACTCACAGAAAATACCCTAGGTTTAGCCTCTGAGACTGGCTCCCATCTGCTGTAATTGGAAATGCAGTGCAGAACTTCTGGGGACTTTGAATGCAACTAGAGCGGCGTATAGGCTGCTGATTTTTCTGCACAAGTATTTATTTTCCCTTTGCTAACTGAGGGATTATCCAGATATATTCAGTACAGTGTTGTTCTTCTATCCTTTCACTACTGTACTGAATTTTTTGAAGATTATTTTTAACTTGGATCACTTTAGTAATCAGATTTATAACACAACCCCTCAAACAATTGATTTGGCAAACTGAAAGAGCAGTGAACTATGAGGGGATCAGGTGGAGGTAAAAAATTGTCAAGTTTGCTACCAAAGAAATAAATACCGGTATTCCGCCTTCAGTGTACAAATTGAAATCTACCTGATGAAGTATGCACACTTTTGTTCTACTGAATGCTATGTGTGTTTCAGCTCATTCTTGTTAGAACTGTAAACACGATCGTTTGCAATTTTTAGCTATTTTTTTTTTAAACAAAAAAAATTTATTGGTATGAAATTTTATACCTGTCTCTAGTCCTGATGCCTGTGTACCTTAATATAAAAGCAGGCAGCAAAATACAAATGTGATTCTGATGAATAATTTTTAAAATATAATTCAATTATTTTAACCAACATACTCTACCTCTCCTTGCCACGATAGTTGTAAACCAGAATTAGTTTTAATTTATAACTCCCCTCTGCCTACCAGACTAGGGTAAGTAGCTTTTGATGGTTGTCTAAAATATAATTAGCTTGTTCATTATAAAGATGAGTGTAGCAGAAAGTAAGGAAGCTTGGGCATAAGTGGCAGTAAATGTTATTGACTAATTCATAATGCTGAAAAGAAAATTAATAAATTAGAAGAGGAGAGGGGAAAAATCCTTCACAAGCTGGATTTTGGGTAGGCTACCAATATGAACAAGCTCCACACCCCACCACCCCCCCCACCCCCCCCCGGCCTTCTCCTAAAACCACCAGAGGATGAACAGTGCATACACATACTTCTCTTGAATCTTGCAGTGGATCAGACTCAACTGGATGAATGGGATGAGTTGGAAATCAATTGGGTGACTTCATGCAAAATTCAGTTTGGGCTTTAACTGAACTACCTCAGATTCCACTAGAGTTAATATCTTAAATGCTCAGCAGCTTTGAAATTGGTTGCAGAGTTTGTTCTTCCGTTTCTGCATGTGTAACTATACTATTTTTTTTCCAGTCGTGCTAGTGTATAGGAGAGATACTGTGTTCTGCAGTTATAGCCTGGTCTGGAAGTTACTTCTACAAGAAATCCTTTGGTTCTCTTCTTTTACAGTTTTAGCATGCGGCTTCCATGTTTGAATGCCAAAAGGAGTCCAAGGACCACTAAAACATCAGGATAGATCAATTTCTTTTTAACTCAATTGTGTATGCACTTTATTGCATGCTTTGGATGCACTGAACAGATATATTCTGATAAAACTACAGCATGCAATCCCCTTGCTTCCAAGTAGTGTCAAGTGATTTGGAAAGGGCCAAAAGCGCCATTATGGATTGATAGGAGCTTGGAAGACAACAAAAGGGAGGCAAACGACTTCATTGTTTTTGAAGGAGTGTCAAAATTCTGAAGGATTTTAAGTTTTTGCTTGTTGAGAAGTAAAGTCCCGACCCCAGCATGATTTACTTGAGTCACAGGTCATTTTGAAGAAGCTGCCCGGTAACTACATTATCTGTGTAGGCTTTGTCTAGCATGGAGATGAAGGTGTTGCAGTAGAGATGTTTTCCTTGTTTTAGGGGGTGGGAGGAAGCATGGTATATTGCATTATTTCTTAATGCATGCATCTTCCATTATAAATATGTAAGCAGGTTAGAGCACAGGGGAGCACCTGTTCCCTGGCATTTTCTGGCAGTTGAGTATCTAAGTGTGTACCTTTTGTTGATGGAACAGCTTAGTATCTGTGTGTGAGTTGAAACATCTGAATAACTGGCAGCTGGGTCTTCTCCCTGCAAAATTGCAGGCATTCTTCTCATATCATACTATCCTCCCTTGCATTCCCTCTTGTTGGCTTCAGTCCCTCCCTGCAATCTTCTGTTTCAAGGGCAGAGTCTGCCAAGGGTGCATTGGCAAGAAAAGCAAATTCTCCCTCTGAAGAGCTGGTGTCACTCATTAGCATGTGAGAAGAATGGTTGTAAATAAACAACAAATTATGTGGAGTTCTGTGTAGTATTAATTCTAGTAATGTACACAAGGACATGCAGCTGGCTGGATAAGGTAGAGATACCATTATTGTTTAGAAAGAACTGATCCCTGCACCCAGTGAAATGCTTGCCGCTTTATCCCAGAAGCCTTATTGTAATTGGAGCAACTGATACTATCTTTATCTTAGCATTGCCTCTACTGTCCTTGGTTTTTTGAGTTGGTCTTAACAGGTGAAAGAGAACCAAGAAAGCACGTGTGTGTCCTGTAGAGTTGTCCAATATTTGGTTAAGCACTGTTGCCTGTAATGCATTTTATGATCCCACATTGTATCTTTAATATAAATAAAGGGAATACACAAGACTGTATGTTCCACCACACAGCGTGAATGGGCTGCTCAGGGCAAGATAGAATACTGCAAGTTGAAACCTGTTCTTTTAGACATTGTACTTTCATTACCTTGAAAGCAACATAATTCATCTTTCTTCACAATCATTTTTAAAACGGCTTTAAAACCAGACTACTGTGCTTCACGTGGCTATGAAACATTCATAGTTGGTTTATCTTACTTTGCAGTGGAAAAAGCTTCAGCTCGGTATTTATATTTATATATCCTAAGAGAAGGATATCTTGGTGATACAGTTTCTTGTGCTAAGAACTAGACAGGACCTATTCTGGTCATATGCCTAAGATAAATCAGAAACTGAAGCTGTTGTATTCTCTGAATTGAATGTATCTGAGACTTCACTAATCCTTTAATTAAAGCTGCAGTTCCATGTCAGCATAACCTGATCTAATTGCTGGCTAGTGAGATACTGCCTTCTCACATCCTTCTTATGGCAGCTCCAGCACTTGTCCGATCTCGTGCTGATCTGTCTCAGCACGCTAAACTGGCAGAAAACTATTCAGTTCTTCTGCTGGTTGAGTTAGTTTTCTGCCAGCATAACACATTGAAAAGCACCAGCGCGAGGTCACGCGAGAGGTGGGATACAGAGTGTGGTACTCTGCAACCACGGCCGAACTCAAACCGCCCAGCAGTTTATAAATGCAGAAATCCCAGTGGTGACAAATGTGGCCCTAGTATACAGGTCATATTGATACTTGGGCCAGTCTTATTAGATAAAGTAACACAATATACTAATACTTTGTTTTAAAACCCCCTTTAGAGAGTAATAACGCTTGTCGAGTTTATAGCCAGAAAGTACCATTAGGCCATGTAGTCTGACCTGTATAGCACATCATTAAACTTCACTTAGTAACACCAGTATTGAGCCAAAACACTTTTGTCCGACTGAAAAATAATTTGCATATCTTCCAGAAGGGCATTCAGGTTTGATTAAGTCATGTGAGCCTGAAGGGGCCGAAGGGCCCCTGGGAAAAATAGCAGGAGGAAGCAGTCAGCTGTCGGTGCTGCCAGAGCAATTAGGCTGGCCTGCAGCCCGGTCCCCATGAAGTACTGAGTTTTCATGGGAAGGAGGGCTGCTAGAAATAGCCTGCTCTCGGACACCTTCCTGGTGTGCTTGCACATGCTTTAGCGCACAGGCAGGAAGCCTGACCGATGGGTAGTAGCTCTGCACGCATGCAGTAGGGTGGCCCTTGTGCACGCTGCACGCTGCTGCTTCTGAGATAAACGCTTGCTTGTGAAGACTGCTTGTGATGATAGAAGGCCCAGGTGAGAAAAAACGGTCCTGACAGAGGAGGAAGGTTGTTTATTTGATAACTTTTGTTTTGTCAGAGGTCAGAATTTACTAAGACTTGATTTTGAACCGAAAAGTATCATTAGGGGCTAATAAATCAGAAACCTGAACACGCTACTACAATCTCAATTTGTGGCAGTCTTTCACAATGTGATTATCTTCACCTTAAAAAAAATTTTTTTTATAAGTTTATGAAAATTATGTTCTTTTAAGTATTTGAATCATATGTTGAAGTCAATTTCGTATCCTTCTTTTCGATAAGCCAAGTGAATTATCACATTGAGCCTCTCTCTGTGAGGCACGTTTTGTAAGCACGTGATCATTCTTGCAGCGCTTCTGACTCCTGTTCAATTCTCACCATCATTCCTGAGTTGTGGGTATTTCAGATTGGTCAAATGCTGGTGACTCAGCCTCTCTACTTGGCATTGCTGTCTTTACTCATCTGAGGACCATATTATTCTCCTGATTACATTATTCTGAGCATTTGTGGTCACCTTCCTCTCTACTTGTCTTCATAGAAACTGTTTACGCAAGTGGAGCCCTCTGCATTCTTTGTTTCTAGATACAGTGTTTCATATATGAGGATACTCTAAGCTAGATGTGAGCCAACTATGTCAATGAGGTTTTCCTATGTTACTACTCATGTCTTTAAAATTTTTAGTGTTTCCTCAGTTTCTATATGGCTCACAAATACTATCATTAATTCTTGTTATTTTCTAGGCCATAAATTGAAAAATTGCTTCAGAATGTAGAACTAAGGGGGTATTCTTGGGGATCCCAGGAGAAATACACCTTCAAGTAGTGATTCCTCATCCTCATTTTGAGATGAAAGAGTTATCCTGTTAACATGTTTGGTGGTTGTTTTCAATAATTCAAATTTTTTAATCACGGCACTGTTCACTATAAAGTGTAGTATCCCTCAAAGCCAAACTGTTATTTGATGCTTTTTTTACATTTAGACTTTTGTTCCCATTTGAAAAGATTTACTTAATTCACCAAGAAATTTTTCTTCATGGTTGATAGCTATTAGTAATTAACTGATGCAGCCCAATATTTCCTGTTCGAATATTTTGTTTGGGAGTGCTATCAAGCTGGCCATGGTACAGGTGCCTAGGTTATCTCAACCGATGGCAGCACTTTAGGCCTTATTTCGACCCCATCCTTGCACTCATTGGTGTACTGCGTGCTCTTGTTGGGTAGCCACTTCAGTCAGAGTAAGCCCCTGATCTTACAATTCTTAAGTACTAATGCGACTTCAGCTTTTTTCTAGACCTATAAAATTTCCCAGGTGCTTCAGACTTTGAAAATCAATTCTCAGCGGTGCTGAGAGCTTGTCAGCCAACCCTCTTCAAAATTCTCACAGAAATTAAGAACATCTGCTTTTAATTTTTTAATATGTTAAGTACCACTCCACTACTGACATCTTCCCAAATTATCACTGAAATAGAAAATGTTTTGGATTATGCAGAAAAAGAAGGATGATACGTATTACATTAAATACAGCACACACTTTTTCTGAACACTACTTTATTTTTCCCCCCGTGGAGCAAAATGTCAAGAGGACTATCATTATTACAGTTTTCTCCTGATGTGCATATCATTATCTTTGTCTTTTTGTCCCCTGTTTCATTTTGTTTCTCTTTCCATTTTTCTGCAAATTCCTGGCTTCTCACTGTTATTCACTGCTGTCACTCTTTTTTACATTGTCTTATTTATTTTTATACTGCTTAGGAATCTGTGAAAGATATCTATGCTAATACTAGATGAGTTTTACTTGAATCTTCCAGTTGAAATATATCAGAAAGGTAGTTAAAATATTGTCAGTGTTTGGCAGAGAACTTAATCTCTCCTATTATCTGGATTTCATCTTGGGTAGGCTGTGTGCCTTTTGGAAAGGAAAATATGTGACATTCCATCCAAATAAAGTATAATACAAAAATCTGTCAATAAAGATGTTTGGCACCACTGTGACGCTGAAATTGTATGAAGTATGCAAGAATGATAGGTGTTATGAAGACATTAGGAAAAATGCTATAATAGTAAAATGCTTAAGAATAGTATTTGCATAATGGAGGAAATGATGATATAACTTATACAGACTTGAGGTAGATAAAGTTTTCTGCACATTCCTAATTTTAGCATTTTCCGACATGTACAATGCTTAGCCATACAAAGATAATGCTGTATTACAGTCATATTTTTAAATGGCTTTTCCTTGGGGTTTTTTGAGATGAAAAAGATCTTACACTACTGAAATAATTGATTAATACTAACTGCCTTCCTGTTCCATGCACTGAACAAATTCCGTAGCAGGTAGTTCTTCTTTGTTCACTTCATAAGCTGTGCATGAAATTAAGTAACAGCTTGGACAAAGCCTTGTTATATTCTTTGCATGACTTCCAAAACATCTGAAAGTGTAAACAGGGAAAATTTCAGTTTGAAACAGGAAATTGTAACAGAAGATGAAAATTTCAGTGCTTAGCCAATGCTGTAAAGTCTCTAAAAGGGTGTCCTGGTTTAGGCTGGGACAGAGCTAGTTTTGTCTTCAGCAGCTACTGTGTTTTGGATTTAGTGTGAGAAGAATGGTGATAGCACACTGATGATGTTGGTTGCTGCTAAACAATCAAGGACATTTTGCAGTTTCCCAGGTTTTGCTAATGTGCAGGTGCAAAAACTTGGGAGGGGTATAGCCAGAATACTTGATCCAGACTGGCCAAAGAGAGTATTCCATACCATAGACGTCATGCCTGGTATAAGTGAGGGTCGACTGGTGGGCCACTGCCCTTAAGTTTCCCTTCTGGTTGCTTTTTGTTCCCTGTTTTTCCCTTTTTTCGTTCGTTCGGGCCTTTTCATTCGCTCATTCGGCTGTTCATTCCCTCGCCTGCTCTCTCTGGAACTTGCTGTTCTGGGATAGCTGGGGGGCAATATCCCTGCTCCCTGACTGCTGCTCTGGACGGGCTGTATCGGTTGTCAGGTGGTGAGAAATTGTGCATTGTTTGTTTTATGTATTCTATTATCCATATATATTATAATTATTATTATTATCATTAATACATTTTTATATTTTTCCTTTGCTGTCCTGGCAAACTGCTTTTATCTCAACCCATGAGTTTTTCTTTCTTCCCGATTCTCCTCCCCACCCCACCGAGGAGGGGGGGAGTGAGTAAGTGGCTGCATGGTATTTGGTTACCATCTGAGGTTAAACCACAACAGAGGGTTATTATCTATAAATGGATTGATCCCTGCTCATCCTTATTTTATTCTGTTGAGTGGAAAAATAGATTTTTAAACTGTGAAGATCCAAAAGCAGGTCTTGCAGTTTACTCAAGTTAGAGTGGTTTGTTGTAATGCTGTTTGCTGTTCATAAAGTTGAATAGTAAATCTTATAAATAGCAATAGAAACTGACAGCAAAGGCAAAATACGCCTTATGTTGGCATGTCAGTCCAAGTGTGGGTGGATTTTCAGAATTTTGAACTCTTCAGCTATTAATAACCTGCTCTCTGCAGAGAAGTCTAATCTGGTAATTTTAAAATTAATTATTATGCTTTCAACCACCTGATAATCATGACTAACTCTTAAAAAAAAAAAAAAAGAAAAAACAAAACTTCAAAAGGGTAGGTAGGTACTCCCATTACTAGGAAAGAAAATTGACTTGGTTGGAAAACCTTAAGGCAGACATGGCACTTTTGAAGGAGACGCACCTTTCCAAGTCAAATACGAACGCAGAAGAGAGGGTGGAACTAGCTGCATCTAATGACTTTTTTGCCCAGAGCAAGGGATGTTCCTATCTTGTTTAATAAAACTGTTTAAAATGCAGCCTCTGAATGCTACAAAAAAGAGGCTCATACACTATTGCTGAGTACTAAAGTGACTGGTTAAAGATTCATTTGTCCTTAATTAAGATGACCCTAAATTTCTTCAGATGGTGGCTACTGGAGGATATAATTGGAGGCACCTGGCACTTGTTCACTAACTTTAGTTCAAGATTTTACTCTTGTAAGAGATTCTTCAGTAGATAAATTCGGAATGATTTATCCCTTTAATTCTCTAGCTTTAATAACCATAAGCTATTTCCTTAATGATTTAGAATTGCATGATGCAGGAGATAGTTAAACTTACTCTCCAAGAGATTAATTTCCTGCTTTTTCACTAGTGTTGCCTTTTTTCTTTTCTTTTTTTTTTTTTTCCTTAAACCAGGAATATTATGGATTTCATTTGCCTTTTCTAATCACAGGTACTATGATTTGTAAAATATTGCCTATCACTCTGTCCTGTTTGCTGTAGAGGTAGAGACATTTTGTGGATTGCATTCTGAGGAAGGTGATGCTTTGGTTTCAGACATTGGAGAAAGAAGACAACAGTTTTACTGGGAGTCCTGTGGCCAGCTGTTCTACAAGGTAACTTGCAAGGAAACCGCTTCTTCCCAAGGAAGACAACTGAGCCTGTGGCTAGATAAGGACTTTTAGGTTGGCACTGGTGAGAGAAAGAGTAGTCCTTGGCCTCCTCTCTGCTCCTAATTTTCTTCCCTTTCTTTGTGGGGGTGCAGTTGGCTGTGTAGTGAAGACAGCACAGAGCTGATCCAAACAAAAAATAACCTGGAAGAAAGAAGTTACTTTTCAGTTTAATCAGTTTCTTGTCCCGTTCACAATGGGGCTGTACAGGCAGCTGTGCTGGCATAATGGAGAAGATGGGAGTGATGATAGGTAGGGAGGAGAGTAGGACTGCCCTTTTCAGAAGATGACCCAGTGTAAAAATCTATGTTTGTATTACAGCTTTGTTTGGTGGTGATATAAAGGGCCTAGCAGGCCAAACTTGCTCTTAGCACCATAAAACTTCTCTTCCTCAGAAAACAATTTATATATAACTTCAGATCTCTTGTTTACAACGGTAGCATAAGCTATCAACAGCTTGCTAAATTTGTCTTGTCTGGCTTTAACTGCGTGCTAAAGAGTGGGAGCCAAAGCAGAAAGATGACTAGTATATTGGCTCAAATAACATTTTACTGAAAATACCCTGGTTGCAGGTATTTTGAGCCTCTTCCTGAATTTTCGGTACAAAAAGTATTATAGATGGTTAACCCACAGATACTAATTCCTCTATGGTATAGGTCCTACTCTTTTCTCAGTTTATGGTTCTTCTACTTATCCCAAAGTTGTCAGAATATTTTTTCCACTTTGTCCAAGAGTCCACTTATGTTACAGTCACTGAAGTAGCTTTTTTCTTTTTCCTAACTTTCTGATGTACATTATAATTTGCTATACATACAGAGAAGAGTTTGACTGAAACTATGCATGTTTTACCCAAACCATAGATGTAGTGAAGCTGCTTTGACAAGCAACTTTAATATCTCTCTGCCCTTCTCAAGCTGTGAAAACGGCTGTGGGGGAACCAAGAACGTTTGCCAAAACTGTTTAGCCAAATGCCAAAACATATCCTCCAACCACACTCATAGTGCTTGGGCACAGCAGACTGTGTCTGAGTCAGACTGACAGTGCTTCTAGAATAATTCTGTTTCAGATGTTAAAATTTGTGGATGGATAATGAAAGCACCTCTGCTGACTGCAAGTACATTAGAATAACAGAGCAAAGCACATCACTGCAGACAGTCAGGAGACTAACATTAATCAAGGTGTTCACCTGTATTTTGCATTGAAGCTTCCCAAAACAAACAAAACCACTGAAAACATTAATCAAGCTACTAGCAGTGGTTCCTTCATCTTGACAGTACCAGCTCAATTGAGAGCTAGTTAGCCTGAGGATTCTTGCTCTTTACTAAGTAATGCTATCTCTTGCACTCATCTTCTAAGTATATCCACTTGTATTAAAGTGCCTTCGTGTGGCAATACTTGAAAGCTGCCTTCAGAATTCATTGTGCCCTACGTTTTTCCTGAGCAATTTATATTAAAACCATTTCTACTTCCCTTGCCTATTCTCTCCCTTCCCTCTTCTTCCCCCTCCTTTTTTCTGAGTAACTGTAGGGTGAGAAAAGAAGCAGTTTTGCATTTCAGTACGCTTAATGTAGCCAAGAGGTTTGTTCATTGCCGATTTGTACTTTCAGGCAAATGAGAAAATTTAGATTAATAGGTTGTTTATTCTTTTGCGTGTTCCTCAAATCAAAGGCACTGGATTGCATTATTAGAGAAGTTTTGTGTGGCAGGCTTGGAACTGTCTTCACTGAGCTGTACATGAAGAAAAACGATTGCTTTTCATCCCCTACTCATTATGCAGACTGGCACGGGAACGCTGTTAAATGCGGTATCGTGTATTATCACTTAAAGACCTTTTTTCTGTACAGCTGATGTTGGGCTCCAGTTTCATGGGATGATCTGTCTTGGAACAGAAAAGGAGAACCCTAGAAATAGAAACACATATGTCCTTATATTTTAAAAATTTAAATATTCCCTAGTTTAATAAAGAGAGGTTTTGTTTAGAACACTAGTGACTGTCTGCTTCGCAGTGCTCTCAGATCTCTTCATTGGGAATTCTGTTCATTTGTTTCTCATCCATTCAGTTAGCAATAATGCACAATTAGGCTTTCAGTGATAATCTACACAGTCAGATTAATGAGGAAAATATTGGACATTATTTTGAGACCAGACCCATAACTGAAGGATCTAGCTAGTGTTGGGTAGCTGACTAAATGCATGACTGTCCCGTGGATGTTCTGTACCGAATGGGCAATAGCGTATCTCTGGGTCTCTGATTACATTAGGTACTCTAATTCCCTTGGCATTCTGTGACAGAAGATTCTCTCATGACCCAAGGCCTTCTGCTTTGAAAGTGAAAAGTCTAAGGGATGTAATTTAAGACGAGAGGATGAGATTGTGCCTGTCTTATGTAAATAAAAGGAAAGAAGTTGCTTTGCCTTATAGGTCCTGCTTCAGCTCTAGCTAACGTTCAGAGCAAGAAAGGCAAAACTGCACGTTCAGCACTGCAATTCATCATCTTAAGAAATGGGAAGACCTCTGTCGTGTGCCACGCACCAGCATCACCAGGCGCACAGCGGGAAGTAAGCAGTGTCATAGTTACCAGACTGGCCGAACTGCTGAACTTCCCTTGTGTAATAGTAGGTATCATTCTTCTTCACCTGATGCAGGTGTAATAATTATGATTTTTCTCATTGCATGCTGGGTTCCTGATTTTGCAGTCCCTTTGCCCAAATTAGAACCCTATTGTTGGTCTGACTGAAACTTAGTTGCTGCACTTCCATTCTCTCTGAGGTACCAGTGCTAGGTTCTCCAAGTCTCCCTAGAGAAAAGTGTTTAACAAAAACCTTATCTGTAGGCTTGTTTATAAGGTATACAGTCATCCGCCACCTGAGGATCATGCAGAGTTCCTCCAGCCACTTCCGTATCTCGCTTCTCTATGTTAGTTTGCCTCTGTATCACAGATCACTGGGTTTTCCCAGACAAGTAACCATCCTCTTTCTCCCAGGGATTTTAACCCCTTCTGGGGAAATGAGAGTGCTGGTGCTTTGTTTTGCGGGTTGGTTTTGTTTGTTTGTTTTCAGTCTCTGCATAGGAAAGGGGTGGTATCTTTTCTGCCTGAAACATGCAGATGTACCAGTGTCTTGTAACTGCTGTCCCAGATTTTCGGGGATAGTATCATCTTTCTTTGCTCTTTTTATAACCATTCAATTCTCTAGATTGTTCATTCATGCCATGTTTTCTATCTCCGTTAATGCTTGCAGGCCATGATAGCCAAGTTCATAAAAGGATTACAGATCTTTATTTATAACGTTACGTATCAACTTTTAACCTGTTATAGAGTGCCTCAAACATGAATAATTAGACCACTGTATTCTTCTCCTGTATTTCCAAGCAGGGGAGGAATTGTAACTGAAGCTCAGACTTCTTATGCGCAGCTAGTGCTGTTTGATCTGTCACAAATCTGTAACTCAGCTGAACATTGTCACTTTTTTGAGAAAATCATAAATATTTTTTATCTTTCTGCTTAATAATTCTAGATACTATTTCACCTGCTTCAATTTTACCCCTTCATTCAATGATTTTTTTTCCTTATAGCTTTTGGACATTTTTGAGTCAAATATGCCCGTTTGCTGATACATTATTATCACTAAATACTGATCTTGTTTATGTTGCTGACCAGCAGTATTCACACTTAAAGAAATTAAAATATTGGCTTCACAGGGAAGTAGTTTTATACTGGAAAGATGAATAATAAATTATACTTGTTTTACAGAGCATAAGTTTTATCTAGTCAAAACTCCTCTGTCCCTATCCCTATTTAGCATCTGAAGGCACATTATTGCAGCCCCAAACTCCATTCCTGCATCTCCACATATTCCTGCTATACCAGAGACTTCTAGTAGTTGTATAGTTTTCTTTTTGTTTCATAATAGGTATGATAGAAAGTATTTTCATTGCTTCCTTTCAACATCTAGAATAGTTAACGTTTTCCCTCGGACATTGAAATTAGAATCTAATCTATCTACCACTGAAAAGCTTTCAAATCTACACTGTATTCATAGAAAGACTTTAGAGTGCTACAGACAGCAGTTCAAAAAGAAAAGGAAATCAGAAGAAAAGCTCATTAAATTCCCAAATAATTCACTGATTTGTTATTTCAAGCCTTAACTGCAAAGCAAGTAATGATGATCTTCCTTCTGCTGTGGCAGTGGGTGCAGAACTGCGTGTCCTTCATTCAGCAAAAGTCTGTTCTGATCACAGCTGTGTATACAAAGCTGCAAGTGAAAATGAGATGTACACATAAAGGCTCTCAGTCTATTTCCCTTTGCAGCTCTCATCTGTTTGTTCTTTACCAAACCCCAGAAAACATCCTCCTAAAAGGAAAGAGCAAAAGTAAATAGTGAGAAGATTTGTTTTTTCCCCTTGATAAACATGTCATGTAAAGTGACTTTCCAAGCACATCCCATTTAGTGGAGATAATTTAGAAACCTTGAACTTCAGCATTGTTTGCCCACCAGCATGGATCCTCAAGGCCTGTATTCTTCCTGTCAGAGTTTCCGATTCCAGGAGCTGGTAAGTAAAGTCTTGTTTTGGCACGTGGACCCAGGTTTTCAAGTCCAGAGAGTCACTTTTGTATGTCTCTAACAACCGAGGAGCTGTTTCTTGTAATTTGTATTTGTCTGCTGAACATCTTGGAGCTTTTTTGGAGGTGGGATATTTTCTGCTTTCCTTTGGGATCCCCTATGTGTTAATAATTTTATTTAATCTTGAATCTCTTAAGAGCTAGCACTACTAGTTTCAGAGCCCTTAGTACTGCATGTAGGTGGGGACTTGGAACAGCAAAGCCTGAAACAGATCCAGACAGGAGATAACTCATGTGAAAGACAACTGGAAAGATGGATGTTACCTTTAAATGTGGCATGAAAGTGAGAGGAATATGAATAAATACATTTATATAGCATCCCATTTTTTACCATCCACTTCACATAAGTTCTGCTAAAATGCATCTACATCTGATGTAGTGAGCTTAATACAGTTCTTTTGCCAGAAACACCAGGAAGCAATTTTTTTCCCAACAAGGCAGCATTAAGAAACATTTATAATTGCATGGAGCAAATAGGACCTCAGCTTTTATGCTCTACTTTGAAAGATCCAGCACATTTCCTTTGAGTCAAGAACATATGCTGAAATACATTACATTTAAGTACTTCTTAAAGCTATATTGCTGTATGATTTGCACCATCTGATTTTCAGACTTGCTCCATAAGTCTCACTATTGAATGGGAAAAGAAGGGCAAATGTTGCAGCAAATAAAAGGAACATGTGTTTTGTAAGTCTTCAATAGCTGGAGATGCTTAAAGAGCAACTTTCATCTTGACTCCCACTCTGAGGGTTTATCATACTTGCAGTTCCATGATGGGGTTTTTTTGCTGAACAGTCAGGATATTGTTGCATAGGAGACAAAAAAAAGTAAGTGAAACCACAAAGAGTACAGTTGTGTTAGAACAATGTAGCTGAGGCCCCAGCTGCTAGTAGAGGTTAATACAGTGTTACTCGCTATGGATGGCCCATCTGACTGTTGTCATTAAATGGGTTAGTCAGCAGTAACTGTATTTGGGGTGTTAGGACTCCTGCCATCGTTTATTCCCAGTATGGACAGTCCTACATCTTTTAGAGGTTGTGTTTTGTTTCTTCTTTGCATTCTCTTCTCAGTAGCCTACATCACAGCAACAATCCATCCAAGAGTTTCCACAGAATACTGATCATGGTTCCTTTAGGAGAAATCACTTGCATATCATATCTGGTCAAAATCATTTGCTCACTATGCTAAGCTACCATCCCATCACTAATCAGTTGAGTGATATATCTTTTTATTGCTCCTGCCATGAAGATCCTTACAAAGATTCTGAAGAGCCTGACCTCATTATGAGGCTGAAAAAGATTAAACAACTGAACTCTATCTATTTTCAGTTTCTACAAGCAAGGATTACAGTATGGATTCATCTCTACATTTGTCCTCTAGTAGATGGCCTTTTTTTTCCCCTCTAGAAAGCCATGTGCAGCAACAAGAAAGTGTTCTTTTTCTTTCTGCAACAAGAGTCGCTCTTTTGTCTAGTTTCTTACACTTCCCTGATTAACATAATATATGCATACCATCAGTGTTAGGGCATAATGCTGGAGGATTTAGGGCATTTGCCTGAACTTTTCTCCAGCAAAATATTCTTAACTTGTGGTTCATGGTAGATGGTCCATGGAAGTATATTTAGCTGTAAAATAGGTGGCAATTAAGTTAAACTTTGACAAAGATGCATGATGTCCATGAGAAACTTTCAGGATTAATGGACATCTGAAGAGTTTAGAACTTGCTGGGCTGAAGCTTAAAGAACATAAAAAAAAAAAAGGCTTTGTTTCTTTTTTTTAAAATTCGTGTCTGTGTTAAATTCTTATTCAACATGTGTTTCTCCATGTGAAATACAGAGAAAACTAACTTATTTCCTTCTCGCTCTTCTTCGCAATCTTTTTAAAAATTATTATTATTTTTTAGGGGACACGGCTCACGAGAGTGTTGTAAGAGTTAAAATCAAGAGACGTTACAGAACCTTAGCCAAAAGCATACCCTTAAAAGGGGTAGCTGGATGCCTTGTTGTTTCAGGTTTCTCTTAGTGCATTCATTCTGTTCTGCATTCAGACCAGTTCTGTAGTGGTAGTCATTTATAATCATTAATCTAGCTCATTGATATTGTAATGGGCTCCAAACATTCTCTGTGGAGCTTACATGCTCCACTGCATTTCCTTCTAAATAACTAATGATGACTTCTTCAGTCTTGTCATTAACCAGATTACCTTCCTCTAGCCAGTTCTCTTACTGATTTGTTTGGTTTGAGGTTCATTTTCTTCTTAGGTTTTTACACTCATAAAAGAGACTCAGTATCGGTGTGTTTGAGAGCATTTTATATGACTGAGCAACATTACCCAAGCACGTGTCCAGATACTGCAATACTTATTTTTATGAATAGAGGCTTTAACTGTTGACTCGGAGGCTCCTAAAAACAACATCCTTTCCCTTCAGACTGTTTTCCTCAGCATTATAATTTGTGAAAGAAAATTGGAGAAAACTAGCCAACAGTCCGGGCACTTGGGATTATACTGCATAGCCTATATATAAACCTATATATAAATATACTGTGCAGTAAAGTCAAAGAATGGCCAGGACTATGAATGCCTTTCAGTTCTTGGAAGATTCACGTTTAAGTCAGGTAGTCAAATTGTTCCAGGTGAACACAAGTGCACAGAGAAAGATGCACTAGACCATTTAGTGCTTTGTGGATCACAACCAGCTTCTTGAGTTTCAACCACAGTGAGTTTGACTGCTTTGCGTAGTTGCATACTGGCGTCACTCTTGGTGGCATGTGGGATTCCCCATTCTTCGCAAGCCTGAACTTGTCTCTTTCATGGTTGGGCTCATGATGGACACTTTTCAGAGAAGCAGTATCAGAGTGCCTGCTGTGATAACAGCTGTTGGTGAAGGCGCAGTTAACTGCTCAAAACTTTGCAGTGGATTATTTAAGAGCTGATGTGGAGCAGGGGCAGGAGGAGACACACAAGGCTATCCTTGACATGATCTAAATTATGCTGAGACGTTTTGTCTCTCTTCCATGGGGTGTTTGTAGCAACTGCACTGTTTCTTGAAATTCTCTTCCAAACCAGTCAATAAAAGAGAAAAGTCCAAAACGTTTCCATTTCATTCATTGTTCTGAGAAAATGGTTGACCATTGCACTTCATGCTTTTACATGCCACACTGAAGTCTGAAACACTTGGGAGATTCAAGGTATTTAAAAATACCTGATTCTACAGGAACTGGTTCACCAGCACCTTTCATTGGTGTTTCCTGGAAAGGTTGAGCTAGAAAGAAACTGGAAGTCAAGGAGATCTTTGATCTGAGATTGCTACAGCAATTTGTAGCATTTCCACAGTTCATTGTATGTCCTCCTTAACTTCTACATCCTTTTCTTTTTAGGCCAATGTCATAGCTTGCTTCTGCTCCCTGGCCCTGTGTGCATGACATAGATGAGCTATCTGCCAGCTAGCTGTATTTCTTGGGGCTCCCAAAGCAGAAAGGAAATACCAAACAGTAACTGAAGACTATGTGCCCCTCCCTGGCCATAGTCCCGTTATTGTCACTAGACCTAGCACATATCTGAGGGAGGGGGGGTTGTATGTAAGGTCCTGTATTGCATGAGATGCAGCTGCATACCACCTGCCCGTTTACTCTGCCCGTCTCGTGATGTGTAGCTATGAATTCTTTAGTTGTTTTGAAGATCTTAAGCTTAATGACAACTTGTTTTCTTGAATAGAGACTGATCCACATCTTGTCTAAAGATTACTGCTGCTCTTTGAGAGCTTGGGGAGATGTTGATGGTCCCCTCCAGTGAAGTGTTGCCGGCATTCCTGTATTTCCCTATTAAGATTGCTGTGGGTCCCGTTTCAAGTGGTTGAGCAGTCTGCCCCCCAGATGGCCAGAACTCCAACTGGAATGTTTGCTCCTTATTGTTTACACGACCATTAGCTTTGGCATTGGATTGATTATGTTCTCAATGAGAGACTGAAAACTCCTAAATCTGTCAATTCACCTACCACTTGGAAGATCTGCTAGTTACATCTTTAGTGACACTACAGTGAAAGCAAAAAATAGTGTTATAGTCAACACGTACAAAGAATGTCAAATGTCACAGCATTTCAGTTATAAATTACTCTCGCTCTGAAATTGTACCTGTTTTCTAGTTTATCTGTCTTAAGAGCCAGTCCTGCTGTGTTGTTTTGTTTTGGTTTTGCTGTGTCTATATTTGGTAGATTAAAGTGCCTCATATTTTCTGATGTCATTTCCCTTGTAGCTACCTACAGACCGAAGATTACCAGGGGCGATCTCTGCTGTTCCCCAGGCTTACAGTTACCCAAGAATATACAGCGTATTTATAATCACACTTAACTTCAGATGTTAGGACATTCTTAACATTTCTTACTTGGCTTTTTAATGCCTCTGAAACATGAGGGGAAGTCATACATTTTCATTCTGTAGTCCACAAAACTAGCTTCTTTGTTTGCTTCAGGCCTATGTCCTTTGGAGAAGGCTAAATGTCCTTCTGGATCACACTCAATGAGCTGAGCATATCTTTAGGATTGTATGTGCTTCAGAATATGCACAGAATTATCTTTACAAAAGTTAAAGAATGCTGCATGGAGAAAATTGGATGTCCATGTAGTAAATAAAGTTTAAGCCATTATTTGGTTGCTATAGCCAATAATGTACTGGAAAATTTAAACTAGACTCTTTTGTTTGTCATCTTCTGTCTTCTTTTTCTACTTCTGCAAATACTGACAGAAGTTGTGGTTGCTTCTCCTTTCTTATTGTTTGCTGTTCTTGCACTTCAGGAACTCTGAATTCTTTAAGCTCCAACTTCATTCGAAGTCCCATCCTACAGTTAAAATGAGAAATTAAAGGGTTTACATTGTCTTTAGTGTTGCATTAGGTATAGTGTTAAGGTTCCCAAAGTAGGTGGAAAGTTCAAACTTGAGTCATGTTTCAGGCTGTTTGTGGATTCAGGAATACCACACTGCATCAGTTAAACTCTTCCACTATTGGAATGTTTTCTTTACAACCATGAGAGTGGAGAACTTTTTTTATGTTTCTAATGAAAGTTTAAATTTTTCAGTTTGTGGATGTGCCATGCTAACCACATAAGCACGCCAGATGATAGCCTTGGACTGTACCTTTGGCACAGCTCATCCTGCCCTGAGTAACATTCACTCGAAGCTGAAGCAATGCTGCCACATGAAACGTTTGATACTGCAGGATAATTATGGGGAATTTGAAAGGGACTAGAGGATGATTAAAGTTTGTATAAACAGCAAGATTCTGGATTTTGGAGATAGAATTGGAGCAGTTCTGTATAAATTCATTTTTTGTTTTTGTTAATCTGGCAAGTGGTTTATTGATAAAAGGGCTCAAGATCAAAGGGCAGAAAAACAATCACACCATCTAGAGGATTTTACTCTTTAAAAAACCTTTAGCTCACTCAAAATATGGTGCTACTGGAGCTTTGCCCGTAATAAGCCCGCTTTTCAGTGAATTTACTGTTCATATGAACTGTTCAGATTCCCTCCAGAGCAAATGAGTTCATTCTTCACAACAGCTGCAGCTGAATCTTTTCCTTCTTACCTGAGTGCCTCAAAACTAGCTTTCTGCTCAACCACAGTGCTAATCCCCTCTAACTGTTCTCTCTGGCAGCACTCCCCCAACAAATCTTTTTAGGTCAGTCTGCTTAGCTCTCCACTATATTTGTCCCGAGTCTGACACAGGTTGTTCCAGGCAAATCTCACTAAATCTCTGTCACTCTTTGCTTTTTCACATCATAAGCTGGATCTTTCTACCTGTTGTCAACAGGAGTCACCTAAGCCTGCTGTTTGCAGCCATGCTCCTTTTGTAGAGTGCAAAACATCTTGTTTCTGAAGACTGCTTGCCTGCAGCAGCACCCTTACGTCTGGCAGGATTTTGCTAGTATTCTCATAGGTCAGGAGACGCAATCCCGGGTGCAGCCAGTGCTGCAGGTACCCTCCTGGAAGAACCCCCTCACAGAGCCAAACTTTAGCAACTCTGTGCATTCTTCAGTTACCCTGTCTGCTTTTGCTGTTGTGTCAGACACAGTGTCTTCTGGGGTCCTTTCCTGAGGATGCCTGGGATCCCTTCTGGAAGGACCGAAACGGTATCAGTGGAAAGAGGAGATGGGGTTTGTGAATAACCTGAACTCATCTGCCAGATGGTAAGGATGCCAGAAGTTCTATTTAAGAGTGTGTCTGATAACAGAATGTTCATGAACCATCTTAGCAGGTATGGTGCAAGTACAGCCAGTAAAGCTGAACCTACTTTTAATTAGGAGGAACATTAATCCTATGGCAATGCCTTGCATACATCCTGGACTTTAAGAATTAAAACATCTTAAGCAGGGAATTACCTGAGCCTGTCTAACAGTTTATCTCTGCTGAGGAGAGGAGGTTCTGCTCTCCCTCCCCACCTTCTTCTCTCTTCCCTGCACCTGGCCATGCACTTCCACAGCTTACATGAGCTTTCATCAGATGTTTTTCAGAGTTAGTTCAATTCACTAGCCCAGGCAAAAAGTTGAATTTTCTCAGCAAGGGGCCTGCTGAGTGCCAGAGCTGGTACAAGGGGTGGTTCAGAACCGCGTGGCCCCCGGCAAGTGAGGGGGAGAACGAGAAAGAGGAGCGAGAGCTGCCCCTTTCAGCAGGAGTAAGGTTTTAGATTGGCTTAGCTGCTTGTTGAACTTCACCATCAGGAAGGCAGATGTAATGCATCCAGTTATTAAAACTAAAAAAATACTTTTTTTTGTTAGTATCTAATGAGATTGAGCCAGACATTGGTACAAAGCCACATAGTTTTTTAAAGCTACTTATGTCCAAGACTCCATGTAAAGCACAGGATCTTATGTTGATCTGTGAAACAGAATTGACCATTACCCTCTTTAAACTATGTACTAGAAAACCTTCCTTTAAAAAATGAAGTTGGTTTTGAGCTAACCTGGCAGAAATCTTTGGCTTCTAGGGCATTTTCCCATCGCTTAAAAGTAACAAGTAGGTCTCTGTTTTCTTCTAATTTTCCTACGCTCTTAGGACTATTTTCTAATGATTGTGGGAGCTGTCTGTACACTTCAAGAGCAGAATGAATCTTGCTGTACACATCTTCAATGAACATTCTTATACAACTGAAGGGGAAAGTGTGTGAGTGCTTATTCTTTATTGTTTAGTTTATCTTTATTTAACCTTCTATCTCAAATTATGGGGATAATTATGTGACCTGCTGTTTTGCTTTTTGTTTGTTTGAAAAATAAGGAAAATCAATTTTTAAAATTAGACAAATGCACATTCTGGATCTGGTTTCTGTTTATTTTATGGCTCTTCTTGTCAGTGGAAAACGCAAATTAGTCAAAGAAACAGCCCTTGAATGTTTTTATTTTGTTTCAAATTCTTATTTAAACAACCGTTCTCTCAAGTAACAGGAACAGATCTTTTTCATGATAGATCATAAAATCACACAATTTTGCATTGAGAAAGCAATTAATTGAAAAGGAAGAGGTTTTTTTTTTAGAGTAGAAAGTTTTATGACAGAGAAGTGGGGTTTTTACACAGCTGTATATTACTGTTTAGGTCCTACTCGTGGATTAGAATTCTTGGTTTTCTGTTTGTTACTAGCACTAGATATATGGAGAGATGAGGAAATTAGGCTATAGGTATCTTGTGAACAAGGCATGTGCAGAGCATAGGCTATTACCAACATGTGAGTTGTGAAGCTGCAGCATTATCAATACTCGTGTTTACTTTCATGTTTTTTGTAAAATTGCAGCTCCTATAGACAGCACAAGAACACCTAGACTTTTATTTTTAGGGGCTTTTGTTTGGTTGTGTTCTTTTCTACAAGGTTGCAAGCTTGCATGGATATAGAGAGAATCCTAAGGATGTGATACTGACTTATACCAGAAACCTTAAAAAAATTAAAGGCCAGGAAAGTCTCTCCCAACATTAAAAAAAAAAAAAAAAAAAAAAAATTACTAGGCTGTTCTCTGTTATATTTCCAGGAGACTAATTTACAGCTCTATGACTTTATGACTCTTGAATGACTTCATGACTGTGGTAGAAAAGCAACCTGTGGAAATTCTGTGTCCTACCATAATCCAAAGGGGAAGGTTACATTACCCAGGGCTCCAGACTGCTTGGATAGTGGTTGTACATAAAAGATGATGGGAATAGGGAACTTCAATGTGTATTCATCAAGGCAATCCTTGTGTTTCTGGGAAGTTACTAATGTGACTTTTGGGGGCAGATTTCATATGCCAACTGCAGTAAATATTCTCCTACTGCTTTGGGCATATTTATAGCCGTCACAGTGTTGTGACAGCACTGTAGATAGCTACCTTGTGCCGAAAGCAGCCTAGATACAGCAGCAATGACTGCAATTCAGACCAAGTCCTAAATATTTATTGGCTTCCTGGGTAGATTTTACAGCCTTCACTGAGCTCCAGGCTTCTGTGGCTAGGCTGCTCTCAGTATGAAAGATAATGACTTTAAAGATAGCTCAGGTGTGTCTACACTTCACTCATGACACTGACAGCAGCATAAACGCATCATTTACCATTCCTAGAGTTTGCATCGCTTCATGTCAGGTGCCACCTGTCAGTCACATCATACAAACCAGAAACAAAGCTGGTAAAAACAATATGTGTTTTAAAAGCCAGGGAAATACGAAGCAGCTGCCTTCATGTTTCTCAAAGGTAGGCCATTTCTATCCAGAAAATGGTGTTTGTTTTCTAAGTCTGTACCACATGGGCAAACTTCCCTCTCCACTATGCCTCTGAAACATGAGGAAGAGTCTGCCTCAGGCACTGAAAGACAATAAACTACTCACAGACAGTGAGATCTGTAGACAAGAGTCTGGATTTTGCTAGTGGCACGGTAGCAGCAGTAGTACAGGCTGGGCAGGAGTTTGAAGACCGGTACAGCAAAAATTGTGACGGAACAGTTAAAGTACTTCCTCTGCAACTCTAGCCATACCACTTGACTTTTCTGTACTTATTTTATGAAGCCTCCCAGCTCCTTCTTAGTGTACTACTGTTTTAAAATCACTTTGGGATTTGTTATTAGCTACTTTGCAGTAGAAGAGCAAAGTGTTACGTTCAGCTGTAAATAAACATGGTTAACATGCAGATTGCAATGAGTCTCTCTCCATCCTTAGGCACAGGTATGACCAAGTACGTTCAGCTGTGAGAGCACAGTAGAATGTGTATAGCTCACTGCCTTATGCTGTGGGATCAGATTTAAACTCTCCGTGATTTGCTTCATTTGTTACTGGAACTTGAGATACAATAATTTGTGGTAGCAACCAAAGTAGCAGTTGTGGATTCCAGTTTTCACTCATTCTGACTGGTACCTTCCTTCTTTTCTTTCTTTCTTCATCATGCAGCGTTGAACACTATTTACTCAGCTGTGGCCTGGAGACAGGAAGGAGCAATGTGGTCATGCACCAAAACTGCCCTTGTTTATTCCAAGCAGCTCTTGGCAGACAATATGGTGCATGGGCAAATGTAATTTTCTTCATGCTCTTCACTGACCTTGATGTAGGGAATAGGAAAACAGTCATCACAGCAAACTGTAGACACCTCCTAAGGTCTGCGGCGATTCCCCCTTCCTGTGTAATAGGTACCCATCTGTACTCTGAGAAATTGATATGATTTATTGGTCAGGTGCCTGGGGTGTCTACAGGCTGAGTTGTGTTACGGCCTAAAAGAGTCTGCCTGCATACTTCAGTGACCGATTTGGTGCCGTTTCTCCAGGCGTAAGAAGCAAAGGGCTTCTTTCTTTGGAGAAGGAACTTGTTTGCACCGCTTCAGTTTGGAGTGCAGTTCCCATCTAATAGACCATTTGCTCAAAGACTGAAACTGTAATTAATTCCACTCTTATTGACAACGAACTTCACCCTCTGATGTGCTGGCTGGAGAGGATCTCTGCCACCCTTTCCCAAAGTCTTTTGAGCAGACTTCTGCTTCTGCTCTATGTTGTTTTGCTGTTTTGTGATGGAGGAGTAAGGATGATGCTGTAACTTGGTATGAAGAGGGAGGAGAAAAAGACACCGTAAATTTTTATAAGTTTTAAAAGTATGTTACTTCCAGCAAGTGAGAGATCTCTATTTGTGCCTCGAAACTAGTGCTTGCTTACAGCCCAGTTACCTTCTCAAGCTGCTTTTGTCTAGCAACATGACGGGGACTGCGAACAAAGTCCAACTTTCTCAGGAAACCTCATCTTTCAAAAACCCCTTAAACTCCTTCACCTTCAGGAGGAGAAGAGGGGAGGCTAAGATTCAGAATTAATGAAAAGGGGCTTTGCTGATGAAAGTGGGCAGATTATCCTCCTAGAGCCTGTCTGTTCTGAATGCATGAGGGATGCTTTTTACACTGCTGGACACCACACTGTGAAAATCTAAAGGGGATCAAAGCAGAACAACAGATACGACTGGGCTAGGTAGGGAGGGAGAGAGATGGTAAGATAAAGTTAAACAGATTTAACTTTAAATAAATATAGTTATCAGTTAAATGGATTAAATAAGATACAGTATGAAGAAAGGGTTATTATAAAGATCTGTTGACAAATTAAAGGAAGAAATAATGGAGAGCAAGAGGTATAAGGATGCATAAATAGGAATTTGAACTTAAGCAAACAAAAAATGTAGATTGAGTATTGCATAAAGCTTCCAAATGGTGTGACTCCTTCAGACCAACTGACTTTTTAGACAAAGATCAGAAGTTTAACACCCACCATTATTCCAAGCTAGATTTAGAAAGCCTTGAAGAGTAGTTGTAAGAGGTCCATACTATCCTCTTCAATTATGAGAAAGTGTCTGTTTCAAAAGAACCTTTTTATGCTCAACTTCTCTGGTTTCCTGTAACCTGCTTCCTATGCTGAGCCTGATGAAGATGATTTTATGAAACTTGTATGCACATTACATGATCAGATAGTTTTCTTAAGAACTTAGGACCAAAATCTCTATTGCTATAAATGACTGTTGATCTAACAAAATAGCAGAGAAGAAAATTTTCTTTCCTCTGTGTCACGTCATGAAAGAGAAATAGTGAGCTGAAAATTCAGTTAAAAATGTGCATCTTCCTGCTCATGACAACTGGGACTTTTTCAATAATATCCTTTTGCAGTTATACATAAAACTTGGTGATACTTTCCTTGATGACATTCAAGGAACTGATTAGCTAACATTGCAGGAGAAAACCCCACCATTCCACTGGATACCATCATTAACCCAAGCTCAAATACACCCTGACTGAAGGACCAAGGTAGTATCTGCAATAGAGAGCAGCCTCTGATTTGTGTTTTAGTAAGAAACAGCAATACAAAAAAGTTCGGTGCCCTCCGTATTCTCCCAGACACCTGTAATTTCAGTGCAGTCACAGAAATTTAATTCAGCTCAGCATTCAAGTTTTGGAAGAAGAGAGATTCTGATGTATTTATCCCTACAGTAGAATAGGCTGCACAAATCCCTGCAATAGTATTGTAGTTCTGCACAGGCTGCAACTTCCTCGTGTTACAGCAGATTTCTGACTGCAGAGGTGGCTTTTCCAGACAAAGCAAAATCATCTTTTCATAGCATGACCCTAAACCTAAGGTGCTTCATTAGATAGAAAGTCCTCCCAGGAGCAGTGCAAAGTATAGTGCTCAAGAGAGTGTGTCTATAATGAACGTCAAAGAGCCTGACAATAGTGTTTTTCAGCTATAGGGTTTCCTGAACTGAAGAGAAAAATAGTAGATCTCTTTTCCCTTTCCTCTGCTTCCCTGGCTAATAATGTAGGTAAGGGAAAAGTCTGTAACTTAAATTTTGGTGACAGTCCTCCTGCAGTATTTCTTTAGTCAGCATTGAAAATATTAATTTGGCTGGGTTGGGTGTCGCAGTGAAATGTCCCTTTGATACTGCATACCTGCCTCTTGAAACGTCTGACAAAGGCGTAGCATTTTCCCTTTCTCTCACTTTTGTCAAACTGCCAGGCTTTGAGGACATGTGGAGATATGGAGAAGTTGTGGCTATCATCTGGGACAAGGTTGATTATTTGGATGGGAGCATAAGAAAGGCTAAGATGTGTCTGTGGCAAAAGAACTCATGCTCTGTACCTCAGTCCTAATGCCTGTGCCCTTTGGATCCCCTCCCTGACTACTGTTTGGCTCTACTTCCACCTCTGGCTCTTTCTTCCATACTTTGCATTCTTCTGTATATAGAAGTACTGCAAAATTGCTGCTGTTCAGCTAGTCTTCTCCTTAACTCCAGTCCACAGCCTTTTGGACTATGAACATACAATCATGTAGGGCTTTTTGACATCAGTATATTTCCATTCCCTTGGGATCCTATAAGCTTCCGTAAGAGTCACCTCTTTTAGACTCCTTCTGCTGAACCACAGAGGCCTTTCTTGACCAATCTTTCACAAAGCTGCTCTCTAAAACATGAATCATTTGATTGGTTTTCTTGTGTTTTTTGGATCTTCATTCTGTGCTTCCTATAATACAGTGACCAGATTTGTACACATTATTCCAAAAGAGACCATCCAGCTGCCTTACCGAATGCCAAAGTAATAACGTCTGTGGTTTATACTCTGTAGCCTTCCATACACAACCCAAAACCCTTGTTTGCCTTTGTTACTGCTGCCAGATGTTCTGTGGATGGTTTTCAGGCTTATTGTGGTGAATGTCACCATGCCAGTGAATTTCAGCAAATTTAAGCAACTTTGAAATGATGCCTTTTTCCACATGGTTATATTCCAGTCAAACCTAACTGTGTTCTCACTTGAAACTGCCCTATTTTGGTTATCTCTTTTTCACACTGTATCACTACCTGTTACCAGTTTCTTTGCAGGAGCCTCTTCAATAGGATTTCCCCTTTATCAGACCTCTTTCTGATTGTCTTTGCTGGAAACTCCATCTGAAGAGTGCAGCTCTGAAGATCTAAGGAGCAGTTATGTTGTCATTAGTACCCAATCTACTTGAACAGAGAGTAGAAGGGAATATGAGGTTTTTTCCTAGAGAGGAAGCAAGGGGAGGGCACACCCTGTAAAAGAATTACAATGTTCTCACCTCTCTTTTCCTGCAGATTTGCTGACAGCACAGGAATACCACTGCCTGCTGCAGCTGCTCTGCCCTGACTTCCCAATGGAACTCACTCAGAAAGCAGCAAGGTGGGTTCTCATCCTCTCTTTTAAGGCAAGATCAGTTCTACACACATGGACTTAGGAACTAGATCTGTGGGTAAAGGTATGGACAGGGACCTTCAGCTTTTAAGATTTCAGGGAAAAGAGATACTGTGTTTTGAGGTTAAGAACAGGGTGTTTTTCTAGCAATGAGAAAGAGTGTATATTTAAGGTGTACAGGGACTGATACACCAGTGCACAATGCTGCTGCTGGCTCTAAGTTCAGAAGATGAGTTGCATATAAAAGAATGTTAGCCAATGTTTTTTTTAACTGACATGATTTCAAACTCTATTTCAAATAATGTTTACCGTCTTTAAAATGTGTTTCCCCTCGCCCCAGCTTCCTATGGTTGATCACGTTTAAAAGGTACTAACCTCTGAAGGATTGCCAGTGTTTTAAAGTGCGTTAGCTAAGAACATGATAGCTAATCTGTTTGAAATTTTATTTTAATCTAGACAAGGCCTAAAGCTTAGGGCACTGATAATGTGATACGGATTTTTTTACTGATAGTGCTTGCTGGTTCCAGTCCAGCCCAGGCAGTTGATTATTAACTATCTGATAGTGAAAATGTAATAAGGTATATGCATCTGTTGGGGTGGGGGGTCAGTTCAGATCTCAGTAGGAGTGCACACGCGCGCGCACACACACACACACATATCACAGCAACACAGCAAGGTTACTGAATAAATGCTCTCATTCCTAGCCATCTCAGCAGAGGGGGCATGGAAATTTATCTTTTTTCATGGACCTAGAGATGACATTTGGAAACAGGATCCAGATACACGATCAGGATATTCGCTGCTGCTTATGTTGTTCATGGTCTAAATAATGTAAAGGTCCTCATTTTCTGTTTGTTGTTCTGTTATCTTTCTTTAGCATCAGAGTCCCATGAAAATTATATTAAGAAAGGAAAGTGAAAAAGAGAAGTGTTATCCATCTGCTAGTACTTCTTCCACTTGGCTAATTCTCTGAATTCTTCCCTGGCTCCTATGTGCTGCTATCCGAATTGAACTGCAGTTAAAGCTATGTTGGTTCAATTAAAACTAAAAGTTGAGCGCCACTTTTCCCTCTAGCTCATCAGTGGGCCTTTGGGGCTCCACAGAGTACAGTTGCTTGGCCTCCAATGCCAGACTAGGAAAGAATGCTAACCCTGTAGCAGGGATATATCTGCTGTTTCCTTTCATGGAGGTACAAAAGCACCGGTCCCGTGCGCTGGTGTGTATTTCATAGGGTTCCAGCTGAGCTGAGCAGGAATTTGTGATGGTGCATGAAAGGAGACTTCAGCATATCTACACATGTTATGATGTTTGTGTCAAGGAATTTAATCCACAAGGCTGTTGTAAACTAGAGGCCCCATTCAGGGGCCTGCTGCACTGTTGTGCGTGTGCCGTACAGACAGACAAGCCAGCTTTGGGAGCAGGTGTTGGAGAGAAATGAGATCTCTGTCAGAGGCACCCAGGCTCAGGTGGGGATGACCTCACTCCTACTTTTGGCTGGCTAGAGATTTACTTACACATTACTATTATTCTGTTACAAGCTAATCTGGTTGAACAATTTTAATAAAACTTGTCATATTTCTAAACCATCTTTCTCTTTCCTTCCAACTGTTACTTGCTCTCTTGCCCTTTTTCTGGTCTCCACTTCCCATTGTCCTCCTTGGTCTCTGGCAGTTAGAAAGGTGAACTCTGCAGGCTGTCTACAGGCACCAGAGCCTGAATGTCACGTGCAAACCTACTGACATTGTTCCTCCTTCAGTCTGCACACCCCCAACAATTTTTTTGCTAATTTGCTTGGGAAAGGAATTAAATAAAGTAGTGGCAGGAGTAGCCACAGCATTCCCCGATACAGCCAGGACCTGTGTAATTATTTGTGCTCTTGGGAAGAGAGCAGTTGTAGTTGTAGTCTCAGTGCTGCATGACTGAGATGATCTCACAGCACGGTGCACTCCACTCATCCAGGAGCTGTTGCTATGCACTGATAACAAACACTGGGAGTAAGATCGGGAAATGTCAGAGCAGAAGAACAGAGGCTACAACAATATAGGTTTTATTAGCATTACACCAGAGAGCTCCATTTTTCTGTTCCTGGTGCCACACAAATGCAGAAGTCATACCCAAAAAAGAACCAGGCTATCCGTGTCTGTGAGATTTCTTGGATGTTTTTTTCTTCAAAGGGCTATAGCCATTAGCAGATTGAAGATTTTAATCTACAGAGATACCTTTGATCTTCAGAGACACCTTTTTGGCTTTCTGAATCTTGAAATTGCAGAATGACAGAAAATGAAGGGATTTTTCTAGTTTGATGCCATGATTTCAATATCTGTACCTGAGCACTGACTTTTCTCTTGTAACAGAAACACAAGGAACTTGCTGCCTGCATTTGAGTAGCAGGAGCTGAGTAGTTCACAGCTCCTATGCTGTTTTATGTGGCATGGGGGCTCATGTTGCACTGACCAGTGCTAAGGGAAGTAGGGCTTGCAAGTCTGTACCCCTGTTGTTAAAAGATTGCCTCAGAGTGCAGATCTTGCCCTTTTTGTATGTTCCGCTTATTTTTGCCTCCATGTATCAGTAAACAAACCAAGTCCCTGAAGACTCATTTGAGCCGGCCTGGCCTTAAGACAGATTGTGTCAGTTAGCCTTTAATGGTAGCAGAGAACAGTAAAAGTCCTTTCAACTTGCCTGGTCTAGAGTTTGTCCTGGGGACATCCTGTCTAGTCTGGGTTTCTGAGATTTTAACCGCAATCAGTAGATCATAAAGTTTCCCCATTGGCACAGCAGCAAGGCTTTCCTGCCAGCCAAACCCACTTGAACCCTGAAAGACCACTACACCCTTTACCAGAGTCACTCAAGTGTAGGCATCTTTCTTCAGTTCTTTCCAAAGTTTCTCCTTGATTTTCATTATTCATTGAGTGCTGACTACTAACTTCATAAATAAGTCTGTGCCCCTGAGGGATAAAGTCTAATTCGGAAAAGAAAGAATGAATAAAGAATCCCTTGAAATATCAGCTACTCAATGAACTCTTTTGAGTTGCAGTTCAGACTTTCAGATTTCATCCCTAATTTTGGTCCTGCTGTCTGAGTTACAGTCCATGGCTAGGATTTTCTCCTTGCCAGATATTTCAGGGAAGAGGTGCAGATATGTTGCAAATGATGCTCTCCCAGCTTCCCTGACTGCTCAGTCAGCTGGCTACGTGGGGAAATAGCCAGCTGCAGTCAATCTCCTCATAAATGATTGTATTGGATTTAAAGACTTCTCAACATTTCCGGAGTGCAGACTCCTGGGCCAAGTGGAGTCAGTAACCCAGCACCAGAGAGCACCTGCTTCTATTTAGATACTCCTCTGTCACATATGTGCCGTACAGTCTTCCTTAGAGGCTTCTTGCTGTCTTTAACAGCAAGAAATGTCCAGCAAATTCTCAGACCTCTGCCTGCTTCCTCATGCTCTCCTCTAAGTAAAAGACTGGGACTTGGTGCTGCAGAGCACAGCCATTGACCATAGCTTTAGATTTAACAAGTGAAATGAGTTGATTGTCATGAAGGTGATGTAATATTGTCTCTCTGCATAACAAATACATAAAAAACCTCTCTACTGTTGTTCTCCTGCATCTCCAGGATGGAGAAAAACTTTGGAGCTTGTGCTTTGAGGGTATCTGGGAGACAGACCATCATTTCAAAGGAGGGAGTGCAGCTCATCAGCAATGTGGCCCATTGCATTTCCAGTGCTTCAATAGTGGTTGGAAATGCCAGTGGCTGAGCAGTATTGCCTGAGAGATGAAGATGCTCTGCCTGCCAGCTTCAAAGCCATTTCCTTGATGTGGCCACTGACAATCTCAGTAACATGCTTATTAGTGAGAATTAAGAACTGAAGCTACTGCTTCTTTAGACAGGAGGAGGAGGCGGCTTCTGGAACATAATAAATAAATCAGAAGCACTTTGACGTCTTCAAAGGGTTTTGTTTTAAATACTGGCTTTTCTCCTGGGGACCCTCTTAGCCCCAGTCTTTCTTCTTTGAGATAATTAATTCAAGCTGCTCTGCATGTTTGATTTTGCCACAGTGAACAGAACTGGTCTGAGTGGCAGGGAAGTCTTGCAAGATCCTGTAACTCTTCTAGGTCAGCCTCCCACACAGCTCCCTGGAATCTTTTACATGAAACAGAACAGTGTTTCCCCAGCAATGTGTTTAGACCATTGATGCTGCAGAATTTGGTCCATGGATTGCATTTGGCCCCATGTTCAAAAGGGTCCTACTAGATGACCCGTACTTTAGCTATAATGAACTGGTAATTCTTCTCATATGATGTGATTTGCCAGATACTGACTGTACAGGGTCAGTAGACCTGCACACAGTTGAAAAGAAGTACCAACTACCTTTCTTTAGCATCATCCAAATACTCTATTTTTTCCCATCAAAGTGGAGTGTTTCGTTCTGTTTTCCAGTCTCAGCTGTCATTGATCAGCCCAAGTTTGATTTTTCCCCATTTCAGAGACTGACCTTTTCATCCTTATGTAGTGGCAGTGACCAGAACATTGGTTTTGTTTTCATTTTTATGAATGTTTTTGCCCTAACTTACCTCTGAAATCCAGAGTTTTTTCCTGAAAGGAGTTGGACTTGGCTATGATTTATATTTCACCTTTATGGCCTGTGGCTGATACTTTCCATATTCATGAAGTATGCTTCAAAATAGGGATGCATGTAGCTCCCTACCTGGAGCTTAGCAGAGAGAAAGAAGACATTGTCCCTGGCCCCATAAGTCTTCAGCTTCCATGAAATTTGACCTAAATGATAGACCTGATAGATATGAAGAGAGACTGATTCATTCATTGGGAAGGCAGGATAGGATATTCACAGTGTGTAATTAGAAAGCTGATTGTTGGTGCAATGTTATTTCCTCTGTAGTCAAGTGGAGTTTGTTTGAGCGTAGATTGGGAATTAATAACGGTTGTTATCCTTATGAATCTGAAAATATCCCAGTTTGATGAACTCTGGTATACAGAGGAATAGCATAAGTCTCATTCTGCTTACACCAGTTTAATACTCGGTTAACTGTCTTGTCTGTAGCACAGTTACTCTTTGTATAGCCATGTGAACCAGCCTTGCAGTTTTTATGCCAGTGTTCATTCCATCATGTTCACCAGGCTTTGAATGCTTGACATCCATGTCCCACTGCTCTGTTCACACTGTAGCTGAAGTGTGTGATAGCACTGACATTCAGGATCTTTTCCTCGCAGCAGGTTCTTAAGCTGCCTTCATTTGATATTAGGGTGTCCACATCCATGCAGCAGTGGCTGTTCTTATTCCTCTCTCCTAGCTTTTTATACTGGGTCAAGCCTTTAGCAATCCTCAGCTGCACGTAGCTCCCTAGCTGCTCTTTCTCTAGATCTGGGGTTCCTGGTTACAGACTTCAGTTCTTTTGTAGATGCTAAACTGTTTCTCTCATCTTATCCTAGGATTGTGCTGATGGATGATGCTATGGATTGCCTGATGTCTTTTTCTGATTTCCTCTTTGCTTTCCAGATCCAGTTCTACTACTCAGGTAAATGCTGGGAAGCTGCTGACTTCACCCACTGGTATAGCATTACAACTTTACAGCTTCCCAATTCCTGCACTTTTTTGAAACTTGTAAGGATATGGTTTTTCACAGAAAATATATAGATAATGGAATCTACTGACAAAAGGCATCACTGATGCCAAGAGATTAGGAGGCTTCATAAGGAGGTTCCATATCTTTGTGAATAACAAGATACCTCTAACTGTTATGGCTTATGCATGTATTTGTCTTAGCCTTGAGACATAAATTTCCAGCTTTATCTAGAGTATGTTAGCACCTAACAATTAACTTTTACTAGGAACATTTTTTTCCTTTCCTTAATACAGTATTTCTGCCTCTAAAGTATTGGTCCCTGCTGGAGACAGGATAAGAAAAGCCCACCAACTGGTGCCTTGAAAGGAGAAGGAACTGGGCAAATGAATACAATTCTTCCCCTTAATACTCGCCCAACTATGAGCTGGTTTTAGCTCAAAGAGTTTCTGAACTGGGTGTAGTTTCCATGGGTTTAGGAACCCCTAGTGGACTCCTCTCCCAAGAACTTATCCAGCCTCCCCTTGAAATCAAATAAACTTGTAACCTCCACAACACCTTTTGGGAAGGAGCTGCACAGGTCTGCCACCTGTCACACGAAGAACCACCTCTCTTGTTTGATTTGAGGGCCCCTAGTTGGAAAGGAAAGTTGAACAGTTAATCCCCATCTACCGTCTTCATATTGTTGGTCATTTATCAGATTCTACCCCTCTCCCACAGTTTGAGTTTTAAGTAGATGGAGTACTTCTTTTAAAATTTGTGACAGGAAAAGTACAAATCAAGTAATATTAGTTTGTGTGTGTGTATATTTACATATGCTCAACCACATATATAAATCTGTAAAAATCCCCAGGTATTTTTAAACTAAAGGTCAGGAGACAAGGGGGAAAAATGAGCATTCAGGTGCTTGTTCTCTACAGGGAGACTGCTTTAAAATACATTGGCCTGTTTGTCCTAGCCCCCCTAAAATGTAGTTGAGGAAATGGAATCTCATTCAGGGAACTGCTTAAGTGGGCAAAAAGAGGGAAGCATTTTCTTTATCAAAGTTAGATATGCTCCCAAGCACTGGGGACTGCTGGGGTGCCACTTACTCTTGTCCCAGCACAGAGCACTTTAGAAAGGCAATATAAGCTCATGGATTTCTGTCCACTCACACTTAAATAGCTCCCTCTGATGGACGTAGCTCACAATTGGCCTCGACCAGGCAAAAGGGGCCAGGTTTGGATACCAGGAGACACTGGCAAGAAGCTGTGGTGGAGCAGTCTGTGGTCAGAGAGTAGACTTGGGTGGCCTGCTGATCTGATCCAACTTGTCAGTTCCCATCTTTCTAGCAGTTAAGAGTCAGCTGCCATCCCTAATAAAAAATCTCTTTTTCTCGGTACTTCTCAGTATATTCTTCCCCTGTAACTCCCCTGTGCATATCGCAACATTATCCATGACAATTCATGAAAGAAAAACAGTTCAAAATGGTGATTTTGGGTTGGGCAGAACTATGCTTGTAATGCATTTAGCTGGGGACAGAAAACGTGTTTGGAAAGTTTTTCTCTGATATAACAAACATTTCCATTGAGCTGCAGAAACTCAGCACAGCCTCAGGGCCCACTGACATCCCGCCTTTCCTCTCCACCCATCTCATGCAGAGCATTACACTTCCATTCACTCGGGACTTAAATGCCACTGGAGTCCGCACAAGCCCACCCTTGTGTACACACACTCAAACATCCCATCCCTGTCCTGTTCACGCAGGCACAATGCACACACGCAGCCTGTCATACGCTCTCCCACCAACCCACACACATGCAAACCACTCCAAATGGAATCTAGATTTGTAAACTGCTGACCACATCCATAAACAAACTTGTTTAAAATTAGATTCTTGCAGTAAACAGTGGGTAGTATGAGGAGCCTGGGGAGAGGCTTTCTGCCAACTCTAGCCCTGACCTGCCCTGGCCCTTCCTCTAGATCCCGTGTTATATTTACTTTGGAGCAGCACAGAAACAAGCTGGGATACAGCCTGGAGCCCTGACTAACTTGCTCCCTTTCCTCCTGTTGCAGTTCCATATAGTTTGTTCCCAGCTTGGATGAGTTCGTAATCAGTGGCAAGAGATGGAGAAGGAAAATTTTTTAGACTTTGCAAACTAGTTTTGTGTTCAGCGTTAGCTTTCACGCTCCAGTTTTATCCATGTGCTAGCTAGCCTCTGTTCCCTTGAGAAGGATCTTGTTCAACAGAGTGAGCGGTTTCTCATAATCATCCCAGAGTGAGTGGCCTCTTATAATAATCCTGACAGGAAGAAGCCAGCAACTTATATGGAAATGGCTGTTTGTGCCTGCATAATATCTGATCTGAATATGCAGGATGCTGTAGCTTATTTCCTGTTGGTGCTATGTACAACACAGAGCAGGGAATGACAGTTTAATCCCAGGTCTGGTAGGTCAGGAGGATGCTTTGCTGGTTATAGCCCTGAGTTTTAAGTCGCTTTCTGTTTTTTTCAGAGTTCCTGGAAAGTGTGGCTGCTATTTATCAAGATCTACTGGCTGGTAAGAATCCAAATACTGTGATTGTGCCAACATCATCCTCTGGACAACATCGGCAGCGCCAACCCCCAAATGACTGCAGCCCACTCGATGGGGTAGAGACATCTCTCTTCTACCAGTGCCTAGAGTCCTTGTGTGACAGATCAAAATACAGGTACGAACGGAGTCCAAAACACAGATTTGAAGTCTGTGTCTCTGGAAACCCTTTGTAAGGTTGGAGCTGTGAAGAAATACAGGACTTCTTTGAACAAGCTGTAACTCCCAAATAGATCTCATTGAAGAAGTACGAAGGGAGAGGTCATAGCCAAACCGCTTCAACCAAAGGAGAGACAATTTCATGGACCTAAGAAACATGGGATTTGAGCTGGTTCTTGAAGTAATGGATTGATTTGGGTCTCTGCTTTCCTTCTTGCTTCTGCATTGACACTTTCATCAAGGAGAGGTCCATCTACCATCACGAGTAAACTAGAGGAGATAAACAAGTGCAGTTGTGGTTTTGGGTGTTGAAGTATAGGAAAGGCACACTGGGGTGGATGGAGTTTGAAGCCTTAGTGCCTAGACAAGGTCACACTGCTAGTCTCTACCCCAGCCTGTGATGGAGCAGGTCTCCAGCTACAGATCCCAGGCACAAGACTAGCCTTAGTTCAGCAGGGGATGGAGCAATACCAGGCCTTATTGTATAGCTTTGACAAGACACTTTATTCATAGTTTCTTGCAGGTAGCGAGCCCATGCCCTGCCAGAAGTTCATGCGCTAGATCTACAAAAAGACTCAGGACAAAAGTTCCACCTGATTCCTGCCTTAGGTGCCTGAATCCAAATTTGTGATCCACAGAATTAGTGCTGAACTGCTGTCCTGTACTATAAACATCTAAGCATGGAGATGCCAGGTTGTTTGGTTCTTTTAAATAACAAAAGCTCTACATTCCCTTTATGTCCTGAGAGCTTCAGCTGGGAAGGATATTGTGAGCCCATCTGGTAGGTCAGGCTCTGCACAGCACTGTGAGGGGAGCCATTCCCAGCCTTTCATTCATTAGCTCAATAGTCAGCCAGGCTTTGGTAACCACCTTTGCCTGAGGGATCACCAGCCCACACCCACACCTCCCGGGGGTGCCACTACACCGCGGACTGTTCAACACTTCCTCTTTATGAGGCAGTTTTATTTTGCATGAAATCCTTTAAGGAGTATTAGGCAAGAGCAAGAATCACTGTGATGATATTGCTTGGAAGTCAGGGCCAGGGGTTAAGGTGAGTGTAGAAGACGAGGACATGTCAATTTAGTCCTGAACTAAATATTGTTTTCTGACATATTTAGGCTATCATTGGAGAGGTTTTCCTGCCCCTTGGATCATTATCACGGATAAAAGGGTGATAACAACATAGCAACCCTCACGAAAATTTAGTTGTCTTCTAAAAGAAAGGATTTCCCACTTGATTTTTGAAAGAATATGCTAAGATTTGGAATGTGTGTGCCTCTGAGTGAACCTAGCCTTTTCTCCCTGTCCTTGGAATGGAGGTAGGTAAGACTGCTCCTAGGGATATACCCCAGCTCAAACATCTTGCTTAGCAAATAAGGAGCAGATGCAGTGCTAAATAAGCAAGCTGGTGGCTATTTGTTTTAACCTGAGTCAGGGCAACTTGACAGTGTTAGAACAGGTAAAAGGGCTTATTTCTCCAGTTTGAACTGGGTCTTGGGGGGAAAAAAAAAAAAAAAGATAATTTGAAAGACAAGATGACCTCTTTGTCTCTTTTTTCCTAGCTGTCCACCTTCTGCTCTTGTGAAAGAAATGTTGAGTAGTGCACAGAGACTGACCTTCTATGGATTCCTTATGGCACTTGCAAAGGATCAGGGGATCAATAGAGCCCTAGGTAAGACTCCTGCGAGCAGTACAGCTCTAGAGTTTCAGTCATTCTGCATTACTGTGGAATTTCCTCTGTAATTATGCCCCAGATTTTAGACCATCAGGAAGAGAGTGAGGAAAGTTTTTAATCTTGTTGTTGATGGATTAAACTTTAAAAACTCAACATTACGCCTTACTGTCTGCTTGAAGCTGTGGAGCTTCTTCAATGCTAAAATTAGATATGAAGTGCTGCCCTAAGATAGCAATGTTTTACCTCTTCAGTAGCTGATCATGTTAGCAGAACTGACATTTTAACATGTTTGGCTGTAAAGGTTGGACAGAGGTGGCCAGGGTGGCTGACTGCTGTAGACAGTAATGAAGTCCCATCCAATGTTTTAGCCCTTCATTCTCCCACAGATTTTAAGTGACTGCTCTCGTCCACAAGAAAAGGAGACACACCTAATGGGAAAATCTCTGCTGCCTCCTTGGCTCAATGACTCAAAGCCCAGTCTTGTTCTCCTCTTCCCCATCTTCCCCCAAGGCAATGTGATCTCCCTCATATATTAATCGATGGCCTGCTGAAAATCTGGTGGTATCATAAAACACAAACTGCTACAGAATTCTGTACCAGACTGCTGTGGAAACCAGAGGGATTACCAAGCAGTATCTCATCGCTCGTTTCTATATTGTGCTGGTCAATAGTGTTGTACAGCAGGGAAGCAGTGTTGCATTGGCAAAGGACAGTATGTAATCCATACACAATTCAGACTCATAATTCTATATTGCCCCCATATGCCTTGCTTGTGCTCTTCCTCCTTTTGCAAAGGGGAACGGAAATGGCTTTTTGTGTTTGACAAGGCTGTATCCAGGAGGTACATTTAAATGTGTGGAGGCCCAAACACTCATCTTCACTCATCTCCAGTCGGCAAATCATCTGGCCAGTAAGAGTAGGCTTTTTCTGTCTTTGGGTAGGTATCCTCTCCCTCTACTTCTGGGCTTGAGTATCTACCAGTCCTGATATTACAAAGACAAACCTCAGCAAAAAGGTGTACCTTGCCTGAGGGCTTGTTCTTTTGCACAGGTGTGTGTCATAGTAGAGTAAAAGTGTCCCCTCCCTGGCTGAGCCCCTTCTTACAGCAAACCATTTAAGCTGCTAATGCTCCTCTGGGGCAGGGCTGCTTACCCAGCAACATGGAGATTATATATCAAAGGTGCATGAATACAGCCCTGCAATCCCCTCTGCAAACAGGCTTAGGAAGCAGTGTATTCACTGGGGAAGGTGATGCCTGGGTTGCACCAAGCAAAACCTTTTTTCCTTTGCCCTACGAAATCCACTTCCAGTTGAGTGCAAAGAAAACAGATGGGCAGGAAAAAAATCCTGCCCACAGCTTCCATTGTGCCATCTACAAAGTGTGTGGGTTTTCGCTTCCATTAATGTGGGGCCATCCCCTGGCCCTCTGCCAGCCTCCTGCCGAGGCCTCTCTCAGAGGAGGGGTAGCAGCCACAAGTCTGACAGGTGCTAGCATCTTGGCAAGGAAAGGAGGATTCTTTTCCTGGTGTCTTTTAATCTCTCCTGAAGGGTGATTTCAATAGTCTTTGGTCTGTAGGGGATCACAAGTTCCCCAAAGCACTTCAGCAAGGGCAGTTTCAGGCAAAGGAGCTTTCGGTCAGGATGCCTGTCTTCTCTCTGATCTCACAAAGCCAGTAGCCCCCCTTGAGGACCAGGGGTAGGGATTAGAGCAGCTTGTTCAGGCTGGGGGAGCCCTGATGAGTTTGTCAGTCAGGCTGGAATCCACAGCCTAACTAACTCCAGTGTCAGCATTGATTCCATGAATCCTTTAAGTGTTCTTTACTGACTCTCCCAAGTAATTCTTGTGCCCTAGAGACCTCACTGTGCATTCTGCAAATGCAGAAACAAGTTAAGCTTTAGCTGCTTATTCTTTTAATTGAGCCCATGAAAGAGAGCAGGCTGGTGCACTTCACTGGACCTCCTGACACTCTGTGTTGCAGTGCCAGGCTTTGCTGTTCATTTGCAGGAGAGGAAGACCAGAACTTGAAGAAGTTGGGGAGTCGTTTCTGGTCTAATCTGGTTCTAATTTTTAGGCATTCATTGCTACGTTTTTGATGACTGCTGCCAACTTGCCTGTGTGAGGCAGGTGGCTCTCCAGCCTCTCCTTCAAGAGCAAGGTGCCAGGGCCAGAAACCAGATTTGTGTCCCCACAGGGAGTACAATGCCTTCCTAAAGATACTGAGCGTAGCACCCAGGTCTCCTGAAAAACAAGAGCACTCCTCACTGCACTGTTAGTACAGATTACCAAGTGTATTTTTCCTGGTGTGCAGTGGCACTATCCAAGCTGTGGTAGGCAATTCCTGTCCTCTCTGTGCTGGCTGATCAACCCTCCCATGACCCCTGTACAAAGAGAAGTTTGTTACAGAATTAGGAAGGAGGGGTTTCCTAAAAGCCCCATCTTGCTTTCTGGGCTTGTCCTAAGGTGCCAGTGTCCTTTCAGAGAATGGCAAGGATGATCAACCAACTGTTCCAGTCCTGAACTACACCCATGTCCTTCATCCTGAATAGGGTTTCAAACGTGAAAAGGAGCATGCTGACCTTATGCTGAGAGAGGGTACGCGATTACTGGCCCGGCCTTTCATGCTCTCACCCAAACAGCAAGCAGCGCTAGAGCACAGTCCATCCATGCTTACTCCTGTAGACTTAATGTGCACCCAAGTCAAGCCTGACTTTCCTGAATTGCAAGGAAAGCGATAGTCTTACACCTGTGGAGTGTTTTGATCCCCAAGCTCAGTGCACCACAAGAAAGGCAGGTGGCACAGAAGTATACATCTCCCTGGGTGGTATAGCGCATGCTTCAGGCTGTGGCACAGCCAACAACATATCTATTGCTCTGGTAGGACCTGGGACTGGTGACTATATAGGGCAATTAGCAGAGGTCTGAAGTTGACAGACTGACAGTCAGTACTCAGTAGTTTTGTATAGTGAATGGAAACTGCCAGTCCTTAGGGGTCTTCAATCTCTCTGTGAGGTGAGACGACTGAGAGTGCCTCCCATTTAGTCTGAGCTCAGCTACAGCCTGTGTGAAGGACACAGAATATGGATCATCAGTCCTTATCTGTCCATGATCCTCAACATTCAGTGTCAGTTTCTCTAATAGGTATAAGGAAGAGTCTTCTCTGTCTTGCAGGACAGCTTTTAGATGCTGCTATGGCTTGAGTGCTTTTCTGTAAGAATGAATAGCCTAACTCTGCTTTCTTTTGTTTGTTTGTTTTCTAGGGGCTTTGCCAGATAAAGGGGACTTGTTTCTGGACCCTGCCATGGATCAGGAACTTGAGAAATTGTAAGTGGAGTTGCCTGAAGTAGGAGGTAAAGCAACAGATTAAAGGTAGCATGCTAAGGAAAACTTTAGTAAAAAGTACCGTCCCTATTCCTTTGCTCTACTATAAAACAATAGAGGAGCTACCAGAGCAGCCTGAGCAGAGACGGCCTCTTTCTTTGGGGTGCCTTGGTGCAGCTAACAAAATCCTTAGAAAAGGCTTCAGAAACAGAGGAGAAAAGTGTGCCTCAAAGAAGGATCTAGAGGAAGCAGAAGTCTCTAATGAACAGGGAAATTCTGTTTGGATGGTGAAAACTAGGAGTGTTGGAGAGGACAGGCTCAGCCCAGAAGAAAGATCTCTTTAAACAGGAAGAGAGATTCACACAGCGAGTCTGGTAGGTACTAGTGCAAGGTGTTCCCCCTCTGTGCCATTAACATCTTTCCATCCCTGTGCTAGTTGTGAATAAGTCCCCATCCCAGGTTCACTCCAAAACTGCTATGGTAAAGGTTGGAGGTGACAAGTTAGGCTGCCTAGCATTTGTCTTTTCTCTTTCAGGGTAGCTCAGGTTTCGGGGCTTTCTGTTTCCGGTCCCACCAGCTCCAGTGGGGACACAGCTAATCAGCCTGTCCGTAACTCACCCAGGATTAACTCCCCCTGGAAACCTCTACACCATCGGCGAAAAATGGATGCTGAGAGTGAAGGCTCCAATGAAGAGACGGACTCCTCTGAAAATTGAAGGTTGTGAGGGTGGGCACCATTCCCATCTTGGGTTTCTCCAGAACCCACTGGAGGAACAGCACCTCCTCCCAGAGCATCTGCTCTGACGGTGGGTTCTGTCCACATCACTAGTGTGTGTGTGGCTGTGCCAGTCCCCATTGCCAGGTCCACCCATCTCTTCCCAGGAAGAACTCTGCCTTTTTCCTTTCGTGCAGGAATAGCTCCGCTGCAGAGTTATGCTACCCTCTGCTGGCAGGCAAGACAAACCATTAGACACTAGCTCTGCCTCCACTTGGAAAGAAAGAGCCGGGTATTCTCTCACCGGGGCTCACTCTCACGGTTCAGCAGGTGCTGGAGCAGTGGGAGTGCTAGCGCAGGCCGCTTGCCAGTGTTTTGTTGTGTAGCTGTGTTCAGACTTGGCCTAGACAATAGAGTGGTTAAATAGCCAGCGGCAGCTCTGCACTCATGCTCCATTATAATTATTCCCAGTAAAGCTGCACCTGCATATGATCAAAGGTAGAGAAATTCCTGAAGTTCCTAGAAAAGAAAGGCTTAGGTATTTCCATGCCACCTGTCTCTGCTTCCTCCTCCATGTCTCCAAGACTTGCCAAAGCAAATATAGCAAATAAGCTAGATTGCAGTAAGTACATACTGCATGGTGCTGTCTGTCTCCTCTGCTGTACTGAGTTCCCTTCCGTGAGGCCTCCCACTGCCTCCAACAGCATATTAAGGTCATTTGGAAAGGCAAGCTTCAGAGGGGGTGTAGGAGAGAGAGAGGAAAAAGTCTTTAAATTCCTTGGCCAGAGGTGGTGTGGCTTGCAAACATATAGAGCATCTGCTGGGGTTGTGTGGGCAGAAGCACTAGGGGAGAGGGAAGCAGTTATCAAATGAGTCCTGGGTATTTTTTTGTAAATATTGGCATTGTTGTAGCATCATAGTCTAGCCCTTACAACTACAAAAAGAAGTAGCATCTCATTGGGTTAATGGTAACTAACTCAGCAGTTGGCCTCCACAGCCCTGAACACTTTGTCTAGCCCAGCTCCTGTGCCTCAGCTTGCATAGACTAATTATTTCCTGGGGGACTTTAGTTTCTCTTGATTCTTTGGGAGCCTCCTTGCTCCTCCTGTCCATAAAAAGCTGCAGCGTGGGCTACTGAGAGCTGGTAACCCAAAGCTTATAGCCACCCTAAGCTGCAGCTATTTTAAGACTAATCCCATAACTACTGCTGAGTCTGTACCACAGCCCTACCTGTGGAAGTAGTGGGAGGGGTTATTTATTTATTGTAAGTTATTTTATTTATTAACGTGCCCTTTAACTGCGCTTTCTCTCCCAACCCTCCGTGAGTGACTCTGACAGCCCGGCAATAAAGCACGCTGCGCAAGGCCACTGCTGCGTCTGGGGTCTTCTGGGCTGCCCCGGCCCCTCCTCAGGGCGCTGCCGGGGTATCGGCCCTGCGGGAGCGGTACCGGGCGGGCAGCAGCAGCGCAGGGCGGCGGCGGCACTGCCGGGCCGCGGCCGCCTTCCGAGGTGCCCCGCCAGACCCCGCCTCGGCCGGGGGCGGTCCCGGGCCGCGCCGCGCCTGCGCGGGGGGAGCCCCGCCCCGCCGGCTCACCCCTCCCGCCTGGGCCCTGCCTGCGGCCGCGCAGGCGCAGATGGGCTTCCGCGGCGGCCGGTCCCACCGCGCCAGCGCTCGCCCTGCGTTCCCGCCTCCCGCCGTGGGCGGGAGCGCTGTGGCTCCTCAGAGCCCCGGCTCCGCTGCGGGTACTGTTACGGTGCAACCGCGCCGGGGCACCAGAACAAAGCCCCAGGGAGGCCCGACGCGTACCCTCCTCCTGCCCCACCGCAGCGCCCAGGGCTGCAAAACCTCTGCTCACAGCGGCAGAGTAACCCTTCCCCTCCGGCCCCAGCCCTACAACTACCACCACCCCTCCAGTGGGACAGGAGAGGTGCAAGCCTGTCAACAGCCCGAGAGAGAGGGCTGCTGACAGAAGCCCCCCCCTCTCTTATTGCTAATAGTTAGTGTGTAACTAGCCCTTTCCCCACCCTTTTTCTTACTACCCCGTCCTCAAGACCATAGCCCAAGAAAGAGAAAAACCAGAGGCAGGAGCAGAGAGCCAAGTTGAACAGGACTAAAATGACAGCCCTCACTCAGCTGCTGCACTTCACAAGTTCACCTCATGGTGAAGTCAGAGGTTCAGGACTTTGACCTCGGTCCAAAGCTGGGCAACAAAATAACCAGGGATCCAGTAAATATCTTTACAGTACTTCTTTACCTAGGCCTTTTTTGCTGATGATGTAATTAGAAGCTAAAAAAATAATCTTTGCTTTTTTTGATTTTTTTTCTCCTGCATCAATATATGCTGGGTTTACAAGACAGTAAAAAGAATTATCCCAGGGTAAAAGTCAGACCCTGCAACTACAGCAGACTCCACAGCACCATGGATTGGGAGCACAGAGCAGAACAAAAAAAAAACCAGTCATGTCCGTGGGAACTAGGTAACGTGATGTTCAGAAAAACAGCATTCCCCTTTCCTCCGTCACTTGGTGAGCCAAGGTATGGGTCAGGAAGGACAGGAGCACTGATGAGGGCAGCCCAGGAGCTTCTGCCCTATCTTTTACAGCAGTGAGGTTAACCCTGTAAGAAGGCCTGTCTCCACTGGCTAGTAGATAGCAGTGGGCATGAGGGCACATTGAATTTTAATAGAGTGGAATCCAGAGATATTTGGAAAGCGTCCTGGGCACAGCCATGTCCTGACCCCCCTCTGCTTACCTTCTCCCTTCCCCACCCACCCCAGACAAACTAAGACCATCCTGCAGAGTTTACTCCAGGCAAAGGTGGCATTGGTGCCTCTTGCTGACGTCCCTGTGAGTTGCAGTCCCTGGGTCATCAATATGAGCCATAACGATCCTGGGGAGGAAACACACCAAGACACCATGCTACAACAATTCATGCAAACTCCAGAGACAGATAACAAAGTCTTGGGGGGTTTGGGATTGAAATGCAGTGTGAGGTTACCTAGACAGGACACCATGCAAAGGCAGAAAGTAAAAGAGCCTTAACTTTAAGTTCTGCCTGCGTTTTTTGGGAAAAGGCATATCTGACATAACAAGGTGTCCTGTCCAGCAGGAGAGTAAGGCTGGCCAAGTAGAGTTCACTGGTCACCTGGAATTGCTCAGCTAGTGTAGTGTAGTCATCAGCTACAAGAGACAGGTCCTGCGACTTTCCACATAATTTGAGAAGACAATGATAATTCTAGTGGAAGCCAGGATATGGTGAAAGTCCCTGAGCACGACAATAGCCTGTCTGAAGGTGCCATAGTGTAACCTCACCTGGAGGGAGTTCATCACCCCATTGGCTAGGACAGCCATCTTGCCAGCAACTGATTTCACTCCTTGCTTGAACTGTGCTATGTCAGCTGCAGGCAGGACATTTCCAATTGACACGCCACCTAGGAGAACCAGCAGGAGTTAGCCTGGAGTCCCCCAGCTCCAGAGAGCATCCTGACCCCCTCCAGTCTAGGTCCTCCAAAGCTGCCCCCTTCTACAACCCGCTGAGCGCTAACAAACCTGAGTGTGCATTCTCAGCCTCTCCAAACAGGTCTGCAGAGCTGATGGCACTGCTCCCTGAGAGCTGCTGCAGTCGAGATCTGGCTTCATACTGCAGCAGAAAACAAAACAGTTATAAAGGAAGGCAACAAAGTAGGACCTGAGCAAACAGAAGGAGATGAAGCCAGCACTGTACTAGCTTAAGCACTGCAGAATGCATCTACCTCAGTGTCTGCCTCCCGCCCGAAGAACATATCTGAAGATATGGCTTTAGCCCCTGCAAACTTCTGCCGAGCTTCATTGGATTCCACAACCGATGTCCTGTTCTCTGTTTCCCGCCTACTGGTGGGCCTGAGGAAACAAGAGAGGAGAAATCTCAGCTTAAGTTTACCAACACAGTAAAGAAACAGACTTCTCTCTCAGACCCCATCTGATCAAAGGAAGGCAACAAATCCTCCAGTGCTAGCTACCATCAGGGTTCTCCTCTCCCTACCTCAAGACAGCCAGCATTTGATGACCATAAAGGCTGTATGAAACTTAGGAACACGATAAGCCAAGAAGCGCCCAAGCCTCTTTCACTGAAGGCCCTTTTTCTTGGGCTTGTCGATGCAAGTTATCTTCTGCAGCACAAGGCTCCTATCATTACACAGCAGCATCTCTCCCCACCTAGCTCCTAGACCTATCCCTTTGTCCCACACACAAGGAAGGTACAGTAGCAGTGGCAGGCACTTTACCTCTCTGAAACTGGCCGAATACTGGAAATGGTCACCTCAGGTTCCTCCTCTTTGTCCATACCCCATGAAGAATCTGTTTCCCATCGTGAGCCAAATGCATCTTCGAATGAGAAGGGATTATATTTGTACCTAGGTACCAAAATAGGTAATTTAGGCCAGACATTAAATTCAAGAATAAGCCAAAGACTACACTGAAGCAGAGTCTTACTTGGGGGGTCCAGATGTGAAGCCTCCAGCATCTTCAAACAAGTCCAATTGGGAGCGGGAAGATTTCGCAGCCAGTGGCGTCTCCTGCTCAATTACTTGCATCTCAGACATCACCGAGTGTGAAACAGAACTAGCACAACAAACAGGCAGTCAGGGCTGGTGCGTCCAACAGCATCCAGCCCCTACAACCAGTCTGCCTCAAGACTGAATCTGGCCTTCACAGGCAGGACAGGTGCCCCAAGTCTTGAAAGAGAGTTGTGGGATGCCAGCCCCATTCACGACTTATCTAGCTTATTCTGACTCCCTCAGAAGTCTTGAGCTACCTTCTTAAGGCAAGTATTCTGCAGGGGGACATCTGTCAAGCAGCAGGGCTCTAGGGCTAGACACTGACAGGACACACACATCTTTGTAAAAGCTTGGATGAGAACTAGAACCTCTGAACAGAGTGTCCACTCCTTTTGGGGCCTGAAGCATTTTTAAGACATAGTCCAGCATACAAGCACTTTAAATCAGCTCCTTATCTTTTACAAGAGGAGGAAGCTACTGCCTTCAGGAAACTTTTCCAGAGCAGGGTGCTTCCAAGGCACCTCTCTGTCCTATGCCATCCACAGCCAAGTACCTTCTGGACACCAAGCCCATGCCCAGCCTCTCAGCTTGTTCACGCTTCTTCCCTTCGAGGTTCTGAAGTTTCTTCTCTTCCTTCTTCCGATCGAGCTGCAGTTCCTGATAAGCCAGTCGCATTGAAGTGACTCTAATGGAAAGAGCTATGGTGGGTACCAGCTCATTACCCTCCCCCCCAGCCCATGCTGTGGAGGGGCAAGGGGGAGAGTAACCCTGACAACCCATCAAAACACCCATTTCCACAACAGCTCTGCCAAAAATCCTTGCATAGAAGCTACTGTTTGTACTCCCATATCACCTCCACTGGGATTCAACTCTGTGGCTAACCATGATTTCCTTACTGTAGGCATTGCCTCCCCATCCCCCAGACAGAGGTACAGGAATGCCCCATCCAGTTCAGCCGTTGGCTGTTTTCAGTCCTGTCCAAAGGTCAACAGAAACACAGAATACTTCCATATCTGCCTCTTAAACTCTTCCAGGGATACTATTTTGAATAAAATACAGCAGTATAACTTGTGCCTTGCTGTAAGGACCATACTGGCTTATAGCTACTGCTCATCCTATTGTGCAGCATGCTCTGTACTCACATTAGGTGGTGCCAGGGTGAACAGCATTAACCTCATACTACTTTTGCCTTATGTATGCAAGGTATTCAGACCAAACAGGGCACTTACATGGACTCCTCAGCTTGTTTCCTGGACTCCACTGCCTGCTGCTCCCTCAGCTGCTCTGCCACCTGGGCTTGCCGCTCAATCTCACTGAAGCTCTGGCTGCTCACTTTCTGGGCTCCGAGACCTTTTTTTGCACCCAACTTGAAAAACAAAACCAAAAAAGTTGTGATTTCTTCAGCCTAGATTGTTCATCATAGAAGAAAACCAAAATCCTGCTCCTTGCTGCACTGATCAGGCCTTCGGTCTCCCTGTGTAGTCACAACCTACAGACCCAATAAAGCTTGCAACAGAGTACGGAACAACACCCAAGAGTTAACCCACCAGTAGCCAGCGCTAAGCGATCAGCCACATACACTTCAGACTGTAACGAGTAATGATCCAAAGCTTAATTGTTTTTTGTCCATTAATATACAAGCTATCTTTCAAAATAAGCAGTGATATAATGAAAGCTCTCCCTTCCCCAAATGGATCTCTCAGTACGCAGCTTGGTTAAGGGCAGAAAGCAAGGGCCAGGGAAAGGACAGCAGTAATACGAGACATGCTGTACCTTCTCTCCATAAAATAAGAGCTCAGACATACCCCTTTCTTGGCAGCTCCTGGCTTCTTCTTTCCAATGAGGGAAGATTTAAGTTCTGCAAGAGGGAAGCAGCACATAAGCAGAAGTGAATTAATTTAAGGCGGCAAAATTAGCAACCCACACAAACATCCACCACAGTCCAGCTGATATAGAGTCCGGGGCACACCATGCAGCTTCACATCAGAAGCCTGGGTGACTTGACCCAGCCAAGAAAGATGCACTTAGAAGCTCCACAATTACAGGCTGGTGGCCTAGAGAAGCATGTCCATCACTGGAGAAACTTCTAAGTGAATTAAGACCTTTGAATAGCTCCTCCAAGTATCATGCAGTTGGTGACCCCTAGGGATCAGGGTAGCTAGAGAAAGACTAGATGTATTCCATACATAAATCCAAGAAAATGCAGCTTCATAGCCATATGAAGGTCAGTGCCTCACCAATGCCTTAGGGACAAAGAAGCAAGAACCCTGAAGTCATTTTACATGAACAGACCAACAACAAAATGGACCTAAAGTGCAGCGAGCTGTAAAAGCAACAGGTTCCCCAACACCCTGCACCAGGAACCTGTCACTCTGAGGGCATGAAGCATGCCATACTTGTAAAACCAGCCAAGGTCCAGCCAAGCAGCAGCTGCCTGGGGAAAAGTGTAAGAACAAAGCAAACAGAGAGGGACTGCCCAGGACGTTTTCTCAGCTTCCAACATGTAGCTTCAAAATCTTTTATCGCCCTTGTTGGGCTTTTTGGGCTTTTCTTCCACAGAAAAGTCTCCTTACTTTCTATACTCACATGACTTTTGTCAACCAATACTTTAGAACATTCTTAACAGCCTTTCCTGTATCTTTTCTAGTTTTACTGTAAGTTCTTGAAATAGGGGCGTTCAAAACATTCACACTATCAAAGACTGTTTTCATCTCGCTGTTCCTAACATTTGATTTGCAGTTGTTTGGGGGGGGGTGGGGGGGGGGGTGGGTATTACTGTCACAAAACATTTAACAGAAGTGACAGTAACATCCCTTTCCAGAGAAGCAATAGCTGTTTTAGATCCTAATATGGTACATGTAAGCTTTGGCTCATTCTCTCCCTCCAAGCACAGGAAGCTAAAGTTAGAGTTGAAGGCAGAATCACAGAAGGGGCAAGCAGAGTTGTCACAAGCAGCCAGCGCAGGCCAGCTGTTAGCCAGTTACCTCTGGCAGGAGCAGACCCTTGTGTTGATAGATACATGGACATGTCTGAGGAAGAGACATAAAACATGGGGAATGAATAGACACTCAAGGACACAGGCTTTCTACCCAGGATGAAGCCACTGTGGGCTAGGAGTACACTCTCAATAAGCTCCAGCTAGATGCTCTGTGTGCAGCCAGGATGGTGACGGCACAGGAGAATCAGATACAAATCCCTATTACTCTGGAAGCTAAAAATTCATTTGCCTCCAAAGGTTCTGGGGAGGAAAAAAAAAAAAAAATCAACTAAACAAACAAACAAAAACCTCCCAACAAAAAACCAAACACCACAGCCATGTGGCCTTGATCAGCTAAGTTCTAGATATGCAAATGCGAAGTTTTGTCCAAAGCTCAAAAAACGAAAACAAGCTTTTGGGAAGGTGACAGCTTTGAACTCAATCATCCAAAGGAGGAGGAAACCTCCAGTAAATTGTGGCTTGGTTTTGGGGTTCAGGGAGATCCTCAGTACTGGCTCCACAGAAAGATAAGCTCCTTCAGGCGTTCTGAAAACTGGTGCATCAGTTCCAGCTCCACTGACTTACTACTGAACAGTAGGTGTAAGAGCAAGACTGATCTGAGAGACAGCAAAGAGTCTTACTTACCTAGAGGAGCTTTAGGAGATGTGCTCAACAAGTCAATAGATGGGCCTTGGCTGGGGTCTGTGGGCACAAAACCAGAAGAGAACATTCAGCAGAGAGATTCTCAATCCCTTTCTTTTCAGTGTGCTCACAGTTCCACTGTACCTCTTTCTACCTCCTCTGCCCTTCTCCCCCCGCCCCAACAAGCTAAGTTACAGTTTGAAATGTGCAATTTCCCAAGCACAATGACTTGACGTCTCCACAGAGCAAGTTATTCCCTCTGCAGTATTCTTAACACATTAAAAGAAAGTGAACACTCTGCAGGAGAATACACAAAGCTGTTTCAAATTACAGCTATGCCCCCAGATTCTTGGTTTCCTTGTCATTCACCCTAGAAACAGTTTTTTGCTTTATATTCATATGTCATTTCCAGACCCACCAAATTCAAGGAGAGAGAAGAGTGTTTAGACAAGTGATTATGTCTGGAAGCAGGGAAACGGGGCAGCTAATCCCCAAAACAGTTTTGTGTGCATTTCAGGAAAAGCGGAGAACTGAACCCAAACAGAGCAGTGTTTTTAGACGTCTCCACTAATTTAACTAAACATCATAAAGTGCACAGAGCTTCCAGTCCTTCAAGTCTGAACCAAAGGAAAAGCTCAGCCCTTCCAACTGCAGTACAGAAGTATATTCTCCTGGAAATGTAGTCAGGTTCGTGGGAAAATTATTCAGCAGGCAACTCACTCGACACTTCACTGCCTTCTGATGACTTTGCTGCTTTTTCCACCTCTGGGGAAGACTGTGCAGGATTCTGGCTGGCATCTGCTACATCCCAGGTACTGGAAGACTGCAAGGAGATGCTCATTCCAGTGATTTGCAGAACAAGATGAACAAACCGAACAATCCTGAACTTACTTCAGGTTTAGTGACCTGTATTCAGTTTTAGCCAAAGGAAACGTGTTCCAAACTCCAGACTATGCCTTCATTGAAGATAAGATAACATATGGACAAATCCACATTCCCTTAGCAGGGACAAAAATTAAAGAAAAAAAAAAACCCACACCAACAGAAGCTAAGCTGAATGGAAGGCCAGGAGGAACACCATCATCACTCAACAGTAGTATCAGAGTTGGCTACTGTGAGGACTTCCCAGGTTAAGGAGATGAGCTTAAATCTGGGAGAAAGTGTGAATGAATTTCCCTAGAAAAAAATAATCTCAGCTTCCACTGTCTTTATTGCCATACAGCCAATTCTCACATTACTCTATTCACTTGAGAAAGTCCCCCTAGCGTTGTGCAAACAGTTGCCCAAATCCCCTTTACCAGGGTCTATGCACTGAAAAGCTGACTAAACCAGAAGTTCAAAGTAATAGCCAGTTCTTGCTTTAACTGTACAAAGAGACTATGCATTAACACAGTACATAAAGTGTTTTCCAGGGAGTAGCTGGTAGCTCTGAGTATTCCTTGAAGACAAAGATAGTCTCGAAAACAAAGGACATCGATATTGCAGGCCCCATGAGGGACTGCTTAGATCTGTGACTATGTCCCAGGCTGATGACTGAATCTTAGTTCTTCCACGTTACTACTCCACGAGTATACAATTTAGAGTCCTTCCAAACTAAGCGGGACTGCTCCTGGCTGAACAGCTGGCTATTTGAGAGTGTTAAGGCTGTCTGGTTTAGAGAGTTGTTCTCACCTGTGTGTGCTCCATGAAGAAATCAGCATCACTCTTGTCAGGGGAGTGCCCAGGGGCTCCACTCAGTCCATCTATAAGCAGCTGAAGAGATGAGAGGGAAAAAAGATATCCTACAAGACTCAGCATCCAGCACTAGAGGTCTAACAGTGCAGAGCTGCTCAGACTTACATCAGTGCCATACTTGGCCATGGCAGCACTTGCTAGCTGCCGGATCTTCTCCCTGTACATCTGGGCAGCTCGGCTATTATACTTAGCGTTGGCATCTGTGGTGGTGCAGCCATGTTGGCGGAAGAAAGCAGTCTGAAAAGAGAAGAACGTTCAGTCTCCTGACTGCTACATCGTACTCAAGCAGTAGACATAACTCAAACTTGACAGAAAGGGGAAGCTTCCCAGAGACAGGGGATATAATACTGAGCACACAGCATGAACCAACCATTCATTGATCAGCTTTCTCGAAGAAGTCTCACTCCAGGCCCCAGAGGCCTAAGAAAACCATCCCTGTCTCCCCCATGAGGATGCTTCTGAGTCGCAATGCTGAGCAAGAGCTTTCAAACTGATCAGTGTTACTAACTCCTTTAGTTTAAGAGGACTATGTCTCTCATTTAAATGAGATGTACGGAAATGACAAATCTGCACATCAGAAAGTAATGCATTCAGAGGTCACCATCTGACTTCCAAGCACACCTGACAAACGCCTCCCCTCATTACACATTTCCAAAAACAATGGAGAGGTTGGTACCCAGAAAGCCACACAGAGGAAAGGGACAAGAAACAGAGGATGTGGATTAGCAAGAGGGAAAGCAAGCAAAATGCCTACAGAGGCTCCTCACCGCATTGGCATTGCTGCCCACTTGCATACACCTCAGCTGGAACCAGCTCCAGTTAGAATCCAACTCTGTGGACCTGTGTGAGAACAAATTATTTCTATTAATAACGTGCAGGCATGCCAAATGCGAAAGCAGTCTCAGAGCTAGAATGGTCACATATCCCACTACTAACCCAGAGTATAGGAGGCAAAAGGGGAAAGAACAACTTGGTAACGTCTTTGCTGCCATAAGAAATTAATTTGAATTTTTAAAGTGAGGGGAAAAAAAGCAGTTTCAGTTTCACACTAAATAACAGTGTCCAGACTTAGAGGACCTCTCACTTGTGTTGCTTAAGAGGGCGGAGCTTGAGCTACGAAAGCACAGCCAACAACTTTCATTCTACATGTGATCTCACCACAACATGAGAGACTCATATTCAGCCCGTCCCACAGATTAGGCCAGAACACATGACAAAGCAACTGAAAAAACAACCAAGTAAAGCTAGGTGACAGAGGATGTCTCATACTAGTTACTCAACTTATCTATGAATAAGTAAAGGTCACAGTTCTCTACTTCAAATGCTACCTTTTACAAGTACTAAAAATAAGATCAATAGGCTGAAAATGCATCACCATCTTCCTCACTAGGTTAGTACAGAAAAGATTAAATAATATTCCTCTTTTTGCCTTGCTCAGCATTACAAGGAGGACTTCCATATTGCTACTTTACTGGCAAGATTCACAAACCACATTCTCCTCTCAGCTTCTACAACTGGGAGTCCAGACAGTGTCTCTGCAAGGTTTGTGACAGTAACATGTCGATGTTCCACTGAGGTGCTTCAGAAACTCTATCTTGGAAGGGCCGAGTGACCTAAAACCTCCAGCGAGCCAACCACATAAAACCCGAGGCGGTCACTCTGTGACAATGCTTCTCTCGAACCGAGCCCCTCCATGTTCCCACACCAACGAGGCACAGCTGCTCCAGGCCTGCCCGGCGGTCACCCACGGCCCGGAGCTCCCCGCCGCACACGCTCCCGAGCCCCACGCACCTGATGAAGCTGAGGTGCACGCCCAGGGACCTGTGGACGCCGGAGCAGTCGATGCACAGGAAGACCCCGTAGGTGATGCTGGCCCAGCTCGGGTTCTTGGCGCCGCAGTCGAAGCACGACTAAAGCGAAGGCAGAGAAACGGCCGGGCTGAGGCGGCGCCTCCGACGGCTCTGCCGCTCCTCCACCCCCTGCCGCAACCCGGTGGCCACGTCCCCCGCGGCCCGGTCGCTCTCCCCGGGCCCTCCCCGCGCCCCAGGAACCCCTCTACCCGGCCACCCCACCGCCGCAGCGCGGCCCGGAGCCCACCGGGGCCTGGCCTGAGCCCAGGCCGCGGCCGCAGGGAAGCAGCCCGACTCAGAAGGGCGGGACGCCGCCTGGCGTCACCCAGCTACCTTGTTCGCCGGCGCTGCCCGGAGCCGCTTGAAGAGAGTCTGAATCTCCGTCTTGCTCGGCTCCGCCGCCATGATCTCTCCTTCCCAGACACCACTGCGGCGACGGGTGCCGGCCGGGCCCAATCGGCGCAGGCGTCGGGCCGCAGTATGGGTGCCGCCTGAGCCCACATCGGCCCGCGGACGGGTCCCCGTGGGGGTCAGCGCCTGCCTGCCCCGTCGCCATGACAGCGGGGGCGTGGGGCTGCCTCGCCATTAACCGCTCCAACCGCCGCACCCGGCAGGGGCTGCTCGCCGGGAGTCCCCACCTTCCCCGGGCTCAGGGGCGGCCCCGGCGCCCAGGGTGGGCGTTTCGGGTCAGGGCCCCTCCTCGGCGCCCTGCGCTAGCCCCGCCATCGCCCCGTCCACTGCTCTGGCCTGCCGGCCCCGCCGCTCCTCGGGTTTCAGGGCGTCGTCCTCTGCAAACCGCTTCCCGAAACTAAACATGAACGGGGACGTCTCCACGCCCCGAGCCCCCCGTCAGCACTGGCTGCTCACGGTGTTCCCCCAGGCCCCCCACGGCGCGGGCATGCGGGAGGAGGCAGCGGCGGTCTCGGGGGGCGTTACTGGCTGTGCCCTTCCTCTCGGGGGGCCGCTGCGGGCCACGGGCAGAGAGAGGCTGTGTAGAATAGCACGGAGGCAATGCCTGCCTTGGCTCAGCTGCTACCTGAGAAAAAGCTCAGATGAGTGCTTACAGGCATCACCTGCTGCAGCAGCTGGACCTCAGGACACTGGGCCTGGTACAGTAGCACAAGTGAACAGACTTGGAAATTATTTAGTCAGCTGGAGACTTCTCAAGCAGCACTGCCTCGTCCTGTGCAGTAATCAAGGCAGCATGAGGCAGTAATCCAAGATAGCGAAGTTGTTACTTCAGACCAAAGACGGTGACAGGGCCTTCAAGTGCTGTATTACCTGCCTGGAAGCAGGAGGGAATGGACTAGAAAGTCAGTTTCAACGCAAGAAAAATAGGAAAAGATATGGTTGTGCTTTGAACTAAAAGTCAATGGCATATAGCCCATTTCATGCGTTAGCCAAAAAAAAAAAAAAAGTGCAGAGCAATAAGAGGTTCAGAAGGGCAACAACAACAACAAAAGCTAATCAGTAGCATGGTATTACTGAGATGGGATAGATTGGGATTTCCTTACCTCCAAAAGGAGATTGCTCTGTAGCATCAGCTTGTCACTAAAAGAAACAGTTAAATGTACTAATATCTGGACAAGACAACTTTCAGTTTTAAATTTAAGGCTTTCCTTTTACTCATTTCCACAGATAGGTAAGGTAGACTGTAGAATTCATTGCAATGGGAACCTAGAACCCATGAACTTAAGAAGATCCATAAAGTCTTGGGACATACAGATGCAATCAAAAACAACTGAGTTGTTGGGGAAAAAAAAAACCTGCAGAAAAACCCCTGCAGGTTTAGCAGGGGTGTGAAGTCTTGCATTCTGGGAATCAGCAAAGCTCTAACTACATGATCAGAGTGAGACCTGATACGGGAAGCACATTGCCTTACAGTAAGATGAGAGGCTTCTGGCTGACACATCTGATTCGAGCTACTCCAAGATGAGTTTCTGAACTGGGTAGTGAAGCCTGATCCAGCCTGACAGGGCTCATTCTTGGCAGCAGTCTTAAGTAGCCCCTGGTGTCTGTTGCTCTTATGCTACTACCTTAATTGTGCCTATATGCCCATTTCTGTGATTACACAAACAGTATTGGGGAATCAATTCAGGTAGAAGTAACTTGATAGCTTTTTCCTCACAGTTATTTTTAAACCAGTTGAGTTCCCTGATCCCATTCACAGTGCAGCTGTCCTGGCAGTCATACCAGGAGAGCCGATGTCAGGGTACAGCAATGGCTGGCTGCACCCTAGGAGAAGGGGAGCTGGAGGGGAGTCCCAAGGCCAGCAGGCCTGGGCCCTCATCAGCCGCAGTCCATCCCCACAGTACCTGAGCAAGGAGAGCCGGGCAGGCCCAGGGTAGCAGCCAGGTTTGACCAAGAATTGAGATAGCCAGGCAAGCTCAATAGCAATGAGGTAGTCTGCAGTCAAGCTGGGAAGTCAATCCATAGGTCAGAATCAGTCCCAGTGATTGCCAGGCACGTCTGTGGTGGCAAGGCAAGTCTGAGGTCAGGCTGGTAAGCCAGCCTACAGGTCAGGATCAACAAGGCACAGCTAGAGACCACTGCTCCTCTAACTTAGCTCAGGCAGGGACTGGTAGCTCTGGGCTGAGTTTAAATGAAAACACACCAACCCCCACACCCATGGGCAGGGGTGTGGGTAGAGGCCCCAGGTGAGGCTGTTCAGGACAATTAAGGCCTGTTAGTGCGCTCAGGGCCCTGACAGGTAAAGCTAGACAGAAGGACCCAGAGAGGTGGTAGATGCCCCATCCCTGGAAACATTCAAGGTCAGGCTGGACGGGGCTTTGGGTAACCTGATCTAGTTGAGGATGTCCCTGCTTATTGCAGGGGGGTTGGACTAGATGACCTTTAAAGGTCCCTTCCAACCCAAACTATTCTATGATTCTAAGGAAAGGAGAGGGAGTGTGTGGTGGCAGGGTGGCAGCTGCGTAAGCTGCATCTTGTTGTGTGGAGGAGCAAGTTCAGGTGATGAGTGTGCGTTGGGAGTGGTGGTGTTCATGTTGGCTTGAGCAGTCTCAACCTGAGTTGCTTGCTCCTGCCTTGTCACCATCTGTTGTGTGGTGCTGCTCCCCTCTGCTGGCTTTGTTCTCACTAGGTCTGTGTTTGGCTGTGTGATGGAAATGTCATGCAGGGGTTAGGAGGGACAGAGTCTGTTCATGCTGGCATTACCCCAGCTGGGGCTTGTGAGAGAGAAACAGCACGTGCCCAGGAGGAGCCAAGGCCGCCTCAGAGGCCAATAGGTCAGTGTCACACTTGGATACAGTGCAGGCTCCTCTCCTCTGTGGAGGGTGCACAGTTTCTGTTCACTGCCCTGTGTCTTAGGAAGGCTTGCTACAGCAGGGTTACTCGAGCTTCTCTACCTCAGCTGGGTCCCTTGCAGGCCTTCCAGCCCATGCGGGTTGCTCCAAGTCCTGGCAAGGCTGCTGATCCTGTCCAGCAGTTTTACATAAAAGCAGCAGGAAGAGCGTGCTGCTGGTCTGAGAAATAGTCAGCTTCTTTGTGTTGCCTTTGTAGTACAGGAAAGACCTCCTGCTGCCGACTGTTCCCTGCGAGCGCGTGCTGTCACTGCACAGTTCTTGCTATTTCCTGCATCTGTTTCTTTTGCATTGCATGTGCTTTGGTGCTGAATTTCTGAGCTCCAAGCTGGCAGCCTGCTCTTTGGCCCTCAGCTTCCCTGTCCATCTACATCACATCTGACATCTGCCTCTTTCTTCCTGACTGCTGTGACACCAGATCCTGAGCCCAATGTAGCCTCCTAATCAGAGATTGCCTTGCTGTTACCCACCTCTGTCAGTAAAAGATAGTCCATAGCATCATCCAAGAGAGCAAAGGAAAGCAAAGGATGGTGACCAGGCTTGTTCCTGGAGTCTGCCATGCCACTGGGGACACTTTTTCAGTACAGAACTCTTGTTGTGTGAGGGCACGAGGCTACTGTGAAAGAGAGCTGGAGAGGCTCGGGAGTGAAGTGCTGTGATGGGGATAAAACCTGCCCTGCACTTGCAGGTCTGAGCCAAAGGGAAGAGAAAGTGCTCTTCTGGGAGTCTGTCCAGAAGCAGGGTGACAGAGGGGAGCAGGGGCCTCGCGCTCTTCCCACTACCCAGCAAAGAATGTGGGTGAAAGGACTGTGCAGGAGGGGGACAAGGTGGCTGAGTCCTGCTCTCCTGCTCAGACCTATTGGCCTCATGCTTTTGCTAAATGAGAATATTAGGGAAAGGGGGCAGCAAATTCAGTAAACTACCCCAAAAATAACTGGGAGATATGGTTTCCCATGGATCACAGCGTGAGTGGTGGAGTACCAGGAATCTACAATGATGCCTTGGGGAGAGAAGCAATTCTTAACACAAGGGGTTTTGTTGTGGTGTTTTGTGGTTTTTTTTGTTACCAAGCAGTTTACAGACACTAACTAATCCGCATGTTTTCCCCTGGGGATAGTCAGTAACCCTGGGAGAGAGCTCTGCTCAGTATTTCAGGGCAGCCTGGCTATTTTCAGTAGTGGAAAGAGCAAGTATAGCCACAGATGGAGGCGAGGAGGAAAGGAGAATCAGATAGAAAGCGTTCTCCTTCTCGCTATAGCAAGGGACAGGTTCTCAGCAGGTATGTCCCTTCCCAGAGTGTGTAAGAAGATGCTCCCAATCTCCTGTGGTTTCAGGGATCACATAGAAAACTTTTCCTTTGGTTGGGTTAGGTTTCTGTCAGATCAGCAAGCTGCCCTGCATTCCCATAAGTCTATATATTTGCTAGGATTGATGCAAGGGAAGCAGCCGGCTGAGGGTCGTGGGTGACCAGCCTGCCAGCGTGCCGGATTGAGTGTAATTAGTAGCTGCCTCCCTAGGAAAAAGTATAGCACCAAGGCAGGCAGTCACGTCACGTACTGACTCCATGCAATGCTTCCAGCAAGATCTAAGATAGGGAGCTAATACGCTATGTGTAGAGTGAATATTTTGTTCAGGTTTACAACTTACACAATTTTATTGCAGTCTTACAAATGTTGTGGTTTGGAGAAAAGCCAGCAAAGGTAGAAGGAACATGAATTAAGGAACACAACGGATGGGTAACTCAAGAGATACTGAGGAGCACAGTCGTGGCTGGCTTGATCTGGTTTGGGCTTGTGTTGCAGCTGAAAGGGCCAGTCCTGCTGCACGTGCTGTCCCTTGCACCCCCTCTGGCAAGTGGCGGCTGTGGGCTGAGTTGTGTCCCTAGCCCCACTCCAATGCTGACTGTCATTGCACTGCTGAGCTGATCTCCTGCTCACGCCATTGCTGAAGCAAGTAAGGGAAGGGCTAGGAAGGTTTGAAAGGGAGGAGAGAGGACTGGCCCTTTCAGTTGTGCCAGCCGATGTTGCTGGGCTGCCAGGCAAAACTGCTGGGGTTTGATGGAAAGGGTAACTGGAGTGGGGGGCCAGGGAAGGGGCACGCTGCTCCCTATTGCTCCTGAGTAGTTGTGAAGTGAGTGTGTGTGTATACACATAGGTCTTCAGGCTTTTCTTTTGTAACTCTGTTTCTGATATTACAATCAAATATTTATTTTCAAATGTCTGGTAACATCACCTCTGACTGGCCCGGCAGGTGCTCCGGACTTGTGAGGCTTTGGGGATACCGCAAGCAGGGGTGAGCTGGCAGATGTGCAGGGTTTCCTGTATCTGGGGGCAAGTTTTAGACCTTGCTGTAATGGTCAGTTTGGAGATGCTACAGGTGTCCCTGCCGGGAGCAGGCTGTTTGGCAGGTGACAGTCACTCAAGTGATGCATAGCTTCATATCATGCTTGTCACACCATATGGAAGCAAGGTGGAGAGGCTGGGCAGTGAGCGGGCCCTGGGCTACCTCACCCTCCTTCGAAGGCGGTCCACAGCACAGGCACTAACTTGCTTGAGGTCACAGCTGGAAGGGCTGTCCTCCTATCAGACATGACCCTTCCAGATTTTCCAGCAGATTTGTAATCTCTCTTCTCTGCAGATCACCCCACTCTCCAGAGTTTTCTAAACTGAACCCCTCTAGTACAGGGACTAGTTGCTTGCAGCCCCTATAAAAGCGTAGGGAGCATGTCTAAAGCAGAAGACTGTGGCCCTTGAAAGCAGGGCAGGCTGAGCTAAGGAAAAGACAAGGTAAGCAAGGCAAGATGAGAAAGCTGGTGGTTTACGATGAAGCTCTTTTGAGAACATCCAATTATCTCAGAGTGCAAGCACCACTGTCAAACAGGTTATTATGAGGGATTTGGGTGGAGAGGGAGTAGGTAGCAGCGCTTCAGCTCCGCAGGTGGCCACAATGTGTAGAGGGGATGCAGGGCCACTGGTGAGACAAACATCCATAGGATTGTGGATGCAGCATTCCTTAGGAACTGTGTGGCACCTGTAGGGAAGCCCTGAGGAGAATCTGAGAGAAAGGGCTAGCGTGGTCACAGCTGGGGGCAGTGACTGTTTTGGTGTCAGCCTCCTGCTGAAAGCAGGAACAATAGGCTCAGGAAGGAAAGAGGCAGTAAAGTCAAAGGGGGAGAGCGCAGGACCTGGAAGAAGACTTCCAGCTGGTAGGATAGAAAGGAAACACAGGGAGGAAGGGACCACAGGATCTGTAAATAGCTGGACCCACTGAAAGCACTGGGACTGAAGAGGAGAGATTATGGGCCCCCACACTAAGGGAGAAGAGGTGCTGACCACCACGACACTGCTTGTGGAGAAAGGAAGTCTCAAGCTGCAGCTGTAACTGCCTTAAGCCGAGAGACTGACAAACCAGGAACCTCTGCAAGCAGGGTTACTGGATGATGAAAACCAGGAGGACACGACCAGTAAAATGGATGTGCTGAAAGCAGCTGAGGTGATTTGGCCTGAAATTTGGTTTGGAAAAGTTCACTGGAACCATGCTGCGTAGCGAAGATGTTCCAACAGAAAACCAGTCCATTTCTTCCAGTTACAGAGCCTACACCATTGCTAACACCCCCCCCCCCGCCTTCAGCAAGGAGTTGTTCATCTTCTCCAGAAACATCTTCTCATATTCATCCTCTGATCTTCTAAGAACCTAGGTAGCTTGGTAAACAGTCTCAGCGCCTTACAACCCCTGAGTTTCCCAGCTCCTTGAAGCCTGGATGTGGCCAGGGGTGCAACACTTGGTTGCAAGTCTTTTTCTGTTTCTCCTTTTTTAATTTTTTTTTGTGTAAGGTTCCTCTGAAGACACTTTGCCTTGTATCACACAGCCTTACTATTCGTGCTTGTTTTGCACAGCCTTTCCTGCCAGCCTGTTGTGGGTATTTTCCAACCATATTTCCATGGGTCAAGATGGAGTTTGTGGCACTGGCTTTGTTTCAGGTTCAGCCCCGTGACCGGTCTGCAGCCTGTCTCTGTGCAGTTACCCTAGAAGCAATCACCTACCGGTCTGACTGGAGCGTTCAAGCCCATTTTAACTCCAGCACCACCTTCCTTCACAAGCAGAGGGGAATTTTGCAGCCTGCTGCCCATAAGCATAGCGCTAGCAGCTCTAGAAATGCAACTGAGGGAGCCCCAGTTTATGCACAGCCTGCACTTCAGTCAGGGACAACCTGCCTGAAATAGCAGAGCTGAGCTGTGCGCAGCTGCGGCCGCGGCCTTGGGCTGGATCTGCAAACAGGGCAGGAGCGAAGGGAGTGCAGGACAGTTTGTAACAGCTCTGAGGGGTCTCCATGCAGGATTGCCACATGCTTGCACCTGCCTCAGCTCTTCGTACCAAGCAAACCAGCCACAACAAGAACACAGGGCATGGGGAAGTGGGATGGAAAGTAAACTGAAGCACCAATGGCCCCAAGATCCATGCAGGGCTGTGGGAGTGCTAACCGCAACTCACAGCTGCCATCACAGGGCACAGCTGTCCTGGAGGCTCTGCGACCCAGATTTTGCCTACAGGGCAGAAACATCATTAATAGGTTGAGCAAGCTCAGCTGCTGCTTTGGGGAAATGGGTGTGATCCATCATAGAGAATCTTTAACTTCCTCTTCCTAGAAAATTCATGATCAACAGGAAATCCAAGCTTTGCGTGATACTTTAGATATTCTTTTCCAGGAAGATGTCAGAACCAAATTAATTATCTGCCAACCACAGATGTACAAGCTTTCCACAAGGTGTGGCTTTATTAAAAATATAAAATATGACTAGATAATGTTTTCACTGTGTTGCCCATCAGGCACAGAGATGCATCTGTATGTTTTTACAGAGGCCATGGGGGAAGAATAGGCTTTGCTGGCCTTCTGGAATTCAGGCACAGCAGTTAGTTCATGTGTGCATCTCTCTGTTCACACACACAACTTTTGGCACGGCATGGATGACAAGTTTCAACTAAAGCCTTTGTGGTTAACAAAACCTCATTTGCTTCTATGGAAAACTAAGTCTCCAGGCAGAGCTATTAGTTTAATAGAAGATCATTAGGTGTGTGTGTGTTTGGGTTTTTCTCCCCCCTCCAGCTGGTTCTTTACCACACAGGCTCTCTTTTCCTAATCCATTTGGTTTTGGGTAGCCAGGACTAAGGGCCATGCCAAAATCTACAAGGTACAGTCCAACCAAGCAATTCTTCATTCTCAATGTGTTGTCTCCTGTCCATTACTCCAGCTCTTGGCAGGAATTTCTGATGTGCAAACAGTCCTTTAGGGGACTTGCTCACACAAGCTGCAGCATGTCACTCTCTCTGGAAACCTTCAAGCGGCCCATTATCATCAGGTGGTCGTGTTTTCCTAGGACAAACAAGTCTGTTCAGACTTTGTCCTGTGGAATTTCAGGTTGTTTGTACTGTAATCAGAGGTCCTGTCCGCTGGACATTTCTGTCCTCGTAGCAGGTTCTGGCCACACCTAACTCCATCCCTAATTATAGCCTGACTAGAACTCAGAAGAGGAATTGAAGTCAAGCCTCCACGTTACCCTTCGTAACTCCCTTCTAGAATTTTTTGACCATACATAAAAGGCTAGCACTAGTGTTTGAAAACATCCAGGCTAACAAGGTAAATTTCAGTATTCATCATAGCACATCTCAGGTCATTTTATCCCTGGCTGTTTTTGTCTCCGTTATCTCACAAGCCTGGCAGGCACACTCTCTTCACATTCACGTGTGTTAGGACAAAGCAGCAACAAATCATTCAGTTTTGGGTCAGCAAGTGGAACGCTTGCAATTCCTGTCCAACACTGACGATACTTTACCTGGGACATAGTACTGAAAGCAGAGACTAGATCTTTAAATAAATCCAAGTGCTTATACACCAAACACCTCTAATTACATGGCACAAGGTTAGAGGCTTCTTCAAATATTGGACCTAGAATAATAGGTGAAGTCATAGCTAAATCCAGGCATTTTTAATGTTTGTTGCTTAGATCTTTAACTGCCTTTTGAGAATATTTTCTCTTTTCTTGAGAAATGACATTACTGATTCAGAACAAAATGCTTTAGCTTGGCTCTTTTGGTTTGCACCCTTCTCCCCCATTCAGGAAGTACAGTGCTAGGGATACTTTGAGCAAGACCTTTCAATGGCTGATGCATTTCTGTGGTCTCACAAAAGCACTAAATAGCATTAGCCTCAGATCTCTTTGTCCATGGCAGACTACATTTCAAGGCATCCAGTGTGCTGTAAAAGGTTAATTTCTGCTGTCTGGCAGGTAGGCAAAAAGACATTTGTGATACTTTAATCTCTTATAAGTTAACAGTGTTTTAATCTGTCCATCCCCACCTCCTTTTCAGTCTACACTTGTTAAACATCCATTTGGTTCACTAGCTCCTGTTAACATTCTGCGGTCATTTAGTCCCAAATGCTCACCTATGACTTCAGGCTTCCTTATCTGTATCACCCCTTTTCCAAACAGCTCTGAAGCAGTTCGCCTTGGTGTGGTTGGTGGAGGCTTGACTGAGTTTTGTGAGTCTGACTTAACCAAATTCCTCACATGTGCTAACCCAGAATAAGAATTTCACTATAGAAGGCTACTACAAACCCACAATGCATCTCAACAACAGTTTCAAGCAGAAATAGTGAGTAGATAGTTTTTAAACTAGTGTTTGGTTTTGTTTGTTTTCCTTTGTTTTTCCAAAAATGGTAGCTTTTCCTTTTTTTGTTCCCTCAAGCTCTTGGGCTTATCTTATACAGAACATGACACTCAGTCCTCATGTTTGAATATGCAGAGCACTAGGATCAGGACCCCACTTTGTCTCTGCAGCCTGAGAGGCTTTCAAGGGCAGAAAGACAGGCCAGATAAATAGGTTTGATAGGTCCTCCCTGCTGAATGGCACTTAACAGCTGGGTGTAAGTACACCTGCAGCAATTCAGGCCCAGAAGAAGAGATATCCCTCTATAGCTCATGTCGTGCCAGCCAGCAGGTAGCTTCCACACTCTGCTCCCCTTCATCACAGTGTAGGGGTCTTTGGCAAAGCAGGGAGTGCACTTCTAGCATGCGTAAGTCGAGAATATGTAGGAGAAGGAAAAAGAGGGTCTCTGCTGTGCACTGAGTGTTCATGCAGAAGAGAGGTACAGCCAAAACAATCTAGAAGCATTAGAAACCCCAACAGATACTAGCGCATGTAGGGGTCCTAAGCAGAACAGCACTGGAATGTGGCTGCCTCTTTGTTAATACCAGCCTTCAGTGTGTGACAGGGCCCATTCTAGCTCAGGGAACATTGAGTCAACTCCAACCTGCTGCCAGACAGTTCTGTTCACAACTTGTCATCCTGAACAGCCACATCATGCGAGATAGAAGCCTCTTTCTCCTGTCCCCAGGCTATACTATCATTAATTCCTGGTGTTATCCCAGTAAATCTGAGAGCAGTGGGAGGGGACATCCAGGCTGTTACAGCTGCCTTACCAGGGGAGCCAACAGGCCTGCAGGTGAAGGATACTGAAGACTTCTGAAAGAAGTGGGAGAATAAATAGATTTCTGCCAGTCAGCTTGATTGAGCCAAAAAGGGGAAGCAATACTAGAAGTTCCCTATTGCCCTGCACATCCAAAGTTCCTTGAACAGGAAGCTTGGGGGCAGGGCAGACCCCACCGCCCTATGGATGCATGTGCATTGAAGCCAGGGAAGTCTCCTTTCTCTGTTTTGAAGAGTTGCATGTGTCACTTATCTCCCTTCACTGAGTGCAAGTCAAGAGGATCTGTTCCCTTTTGCACTCCTACACTCCTATAGTGCTCACAGTCAGAGAAGTCTTTACTCGTACTTGTTTATTTATTAGAAAATCCCTACAGGTCTAGGCGTTTAAAATGAAGCATTAGTTACATGGAATACGTGCCCTCAAAGTCCAGAAGTTGCTGGATATACTGCAAAGTGACCCAGTGACCTCTGCAGGAGATGCTGGTATGGCTGTGAGACACTAGCAGGGCAGTAACAATCATGATCCAACCTTCTCAACATAGTTAGCAGGATAGAGTCCAACTTGGCCAGTGAGAAGTCGGCCCTTGCACCAGCCCTGCTCATCTTCCTCACTAATTTTCATTAGTTCTTCACCTAAAAGCAAAAACAACAGTCATTAGGAAGCAGCCTTGGGAAAGGTAGCATGGCATTTTTCCCCCACCTCAGAAGAGTTGATAAAATCAGGATCTATTGGTCTGAATCACCACACTCTTCTCCCCTTATCACACTCTATCATACTGCACAGTTTAATCAAAGCCAGAATTACTGACCTCTTCCCTGTCTAGGCTCAGAACCATCCCCTAGGCCAAGGAACTTAGAGACAGCCCTTCACTTCTGCTGTTCAACATCAGAAATATTTTTGTGCCCTGTATTTCTGCCTGCTTTCCTCCCTCCAGAGGAACGTGCTTACAAGCCAGAGAGATCAGAACAATCTCTGAGATTTCTTTCTTAGTGGCTCCTCTGTAGCAGGTGAGAAGGAAACATAAGAGGCTGATAAGCTCTGGCTGTTAGGACCCAAAATGACTATTCCATGATGGAGTGTCTGGTTTGGCCAGCAAGGCATGGAATCAACTCATTTCTCAGACTATGACCAGGAAAGGCTTTTAACCTTCCCACTTCTACTTTGGGAAAGGGCAGAAAGGTCCCCTTCTCCACCAGTAGAAGGTCATACTTCTGCCAGAGAGGGAGGTCTGACTGTATCAATAGGCACATCCCACACTGGCAGAGGCTCAGAAAGTCATCTGCTGTTAAGCTTAAGCCCTACTGGTGCATGCTGCTCAGAGCAGATTCAAAACCGGCATGACTAAAGCTAACCAGTCATGCCCCATTACATCTGCTGGATGGAAAGAGAGAGCAAGAGTCAAGTTCTTGAGCACCCATATTGTAAGATATTTTAAAGCAACAAGTTAGTGTTAAGAAGTTTTCTAGTATGGTAACACTGCAGCATAGATATTGGCCTCAGGCACAAGCCCCTGCTACCGAAGGACTTCAGTGCCTTTTTAAAAGGGCTGTATTTTGGAGAGGGATAGCACAGAGATACCATGTAAGACTCAAAACAAGCAAGATTAGAGACACTCTCAAGATCCAGATGTCCTCTTGTTGGAGTTGGAGAAGATGGCACGTGCAAACAAAATTTAACTGAAGGAAGAAAAGGGGAAGGGTCTGTTTGCTCCAGCATTCTCTCTCACTCAATCCTCAGCTGGGAGCCAGGATCTCCACTCTCAAGATACCCATTTTGAGCAACAGTTTGCACAGCTGGTTTTTGCCACTTGAACTCTGCCTTCAGTAGTGCATGTCAGTCAGCTGAGCTTTCTCCCCAAAACATCTATCTTCTGGTTACTTCAAAGGACAATCCAGACCACCTATGTAATTTTTATAGCAATGGCACAAGGGAGAAGCATTTAATAAAGTCTCAAGATACAATGCAGAATAAATGCCTTAAGAGGAGGCAGGAAGGATCTGTTTTACCACTTGGGGTCTGCTCTCCTACACTGTGACCAAGGCCTAGGCAGTCTCTTTTTAGGTGGCCTCACTGTTGGACTGCCCAGTGTATCATCCACGTCAGAGGAGCCAGCAATGGGTCAGGCCAGGGGAAGAAGAATAAAGTATCAGATTTCAAGGAGACATCCAGTTCTTAAAAGAGTGTTTCAATTCAGTCAGCCCGAGTGGGAACAGCAAAAGGTTAGTAAGAGATTAGTGCTTCTGTACCTGCTTTAAAGCTCAGCTCATCAGCCTCCTGTCCTGTGTAATCATACAGCGCTCGTACCCGTACACCTGGTACCTTTATGTCCTCCTCATGCCCGTTGGCATCCAGGCACTTCTTGGGAGTGTCTTCATCTGACCACTCCGAAATGTCTTCCTTCCCTCCGCTTTGGATGTGGAAGGAGAGAGGGGACAACATGGTTGTTAGTAGATTCACCTCTCACCCACCTCCTCCTGAATCATGCACCACCCTGACTCCCCCCGAGATTGCTACGCTATAGAACAAGGTGCAAGAGGCCCGACAGCCAAGTGAGGGTGAACAGGGAGGAGAGATACCAGGAGATGCTAGATTTGGTTGAAAGCATCCCAGCATTAGAGCCCTGAGGGCCAGGAGGGTAACTCATTCTCAAAGTATCTTCACACATGCACACTCTTCATGACCTCATCCTACTCCAGCAGACCCTCTCACACAAGGAAGGCCAGTCCTAACTGGAGAGCCCAGCTGTGTCCAGAGTTATTCCAGCCAAGAATAAGACAGACAGGACAAGCCATGTCTCCTATCCCAAAGAGACACATCTGGAATGCCATTTTCCAAGTCAGGAACAAGAGCAGAGGGGAAGAGCAGCAGAGGACAGGCACCTGGAACCCAAAAACCCCTGAAGAGGCTATGTTCCATACTAACTTCACGTGGGCAGGTGCCCTCAGGCTGTCATAGAAGAGGCTGTTCTGCTCCTCTTGATAGGAAAACCTGTAGATTGGCAAATAGGGCCCCTGAATCCAACAGACTGAAATACAGTAGTGGCTTTGAGACATCTCTATATCCCCATTCTTTTCTGCCCAGTTCACTCAGGCCAGAGTTCACCTTTTAAAGCAGGATGGCTACTGGAACTGTAGCACATGAGTCTCTTCATCCTCTCCCTATTCTCCAACTTGCTTCCTGGCAAGGGAAGCAGCTATACCCAGACTTGTCAGGTAGTACTCAGCACCATGCCAGGGGAAAAAAAAAAAAATCCGATGCCTGCATTTAGGAACCAGTACAGCCAAGTGGCAAAGCTGCCAGTTCCCAACTCTCCTCACCCTGTCTGGGAGGAAGAAGAATTGAGGAAATGCATGCCAGAATCTCACACAGCATTAGTCTGACCAGGCCAGACCTCATCACTAGCAAGATCTTTATGAGGAAGGCACTTTGTGAGGCAGTATGTTCTAGACAAAAAAAAAAACAAACCCAAAAACCCCAAAACCAAAAAACCACAGCCCACACCAAAAAAGCTACCCTAAATTCCCTTTTCTACCCTGTCTGTTCCAGAGTGGCACGGGTAAGGCCATGGGCAAGAGACAGGAAGTTAAGGAAGAGATCGCTCCTATCAATTCAACTCATGCATGACCCTAGGCAGGACTGTACTTTTCCTAAACCTGATGTATCCCAGACTTCAGCCCTCACCTTCGCCGTGTCTGCAGAGGGGTCTGTGAGACAACACCATCCCGTGTAGGCAAAATGCTGGTCAGTGTGACATCGTCAGCAGTCTTGCCACTCTTCTCCTTCTTGGTGATTGGCCGCTGTGTTTCGAGGGACCATTCCTGTTCAGGGAAAAGCAATAACACCATCAAGCCGCTCAGATACAAAAGCTCTGTGCATCTTTTCTGACCAGTAGAGAAGGACAGAACATCAGGTCATACTTGAGCTGTGCCTGGGCCAGTCAGCCAAACGGCCTTGCTGGCATAGCAGGCTCACTCCCATTGAATCCCAAGGTGCAACAAGAGGGGCTGTGGGAAAATTGTATCAGGAACTTGTCCCAAGGCCCTGAGCACCAACTCCTGTTTTTTGACCTTGCAGCTGGATGGCTAAAGTATTTGCGGTTTGGCAGGGTTGCACACGTCCCTTTCGGCACCAAAGAGCTTGCAACACAACAGAAGTTTTAGGAGAGCCTAACATCCTGAGCCTGCTGAGCAAAGACATGGTCTTTCCAACACAAGACTAGCAATTCACCAAGCAGCTAAATGCTTGGAAATAGTAATAATACACTCTAGAATGCTACGTCACCTCAAACTGAGGCCAATTCATCGCCATGCCTGGTCCATGAGTGTTGCGCCACCACTTCAGGTCCTCCTGGTTGTCCGCAGCCATGATGACTTGGTAGAGATCTCGATACAATGCATGAAAGCTATGACCAGGAACAGACAGAACCATCAGTAACCAAATCCCTCAGCAGTTCCCCAAAAGCCAAGTAGGAAGGAAGAACGTAACCTCATGCACAACTACATAGCATCCAAAGTGCCACAAGATTAAGGATGCTAGAGCAGCACCTATTCAGCTCTAGGAAAAGAGCCACCCTTACAGAAGGGTCAGCCTGGCAGACAGGACAGGCTTGTTTGGTGTGGCAGTGGCCAACACCTGCCAGCTCTCAGCACAGCTCATCGAACGACCATTGAAAGAGCCTGGCACATTCTTGCACACAGACAGGGAGGTGGCTCAGATTTGTTGCCTCCACCTTAAAAGTATAGGAGCACAGAAGATTTCTGGCTGCACCTATTTCCCCTGTGTAACCCCTTCTTAAGGGCAACTTGCGGGCTTACGGTTATCATTATCTCACAAAAGGTCTCTACTCAGGGCAGAATGGGTGTAATAGCCATAGATACTAGAAGGCAACAGAGCCGCATTCCCCAGACTGGGATTACATATAGCAACATGGAGGCATTTCATAGAAGAGAAACACACCCACAGGACAGTACTGGACAGTGGTGGAAGAGGAAGGGTTCAGAGGCAGAAAGAATCCTCTCTGGGGGAGCCTGGCACTGTTCAAGATCAGAGACAGCAGCACTGGTCAGTCTAAAGGGACCAAATGCCTGTTCCAAGACACACTTGGAAGGGGAAGGAGCAAGACCTGCTGGATGCAAGCAGGCAGCTCCCTTTCACAGACACTAGCATGGGCACCCCTCACTAGAGCCCAGGGCTGGCAGACTTCCCTCCTGTGTCAGGGCTGGTACCTTTCACTGGTGGAGAGGTTGAGATGCTGGTGCAGATTCAGGAACATCTCCTTAAAGAAGCACAATCGCTTGCGCTCTGCTTCCTGACAGCCCTCAAACACTTGCTCCATGTCCTCCATGTAGCGGGGATTGTAGCGGTTCAGCTCTTCCAGCATCTTCTCATACTGATCCTTGCACTGTATCAACCCAGGAGGACAGCAATGGTGAGACGTGTTGCCTTGATATCAAACCACTGACACTCCCCCTGCTCTGGCTTGGGACTGACAAGTTTGGTTTTCCCCCCCTGCACTGCTGAAGAAATACACCACAGAAAGAAGAAATCCAACAGCTTGTATTTCAGTCCATTGCTCTCCTAATATTCTTGCAAGTTCCTTGTTCTTCCTCACCACTCTCTTCCATAGAGGGCCTTCCACACTTTCACTCTTGTGGGCAGGCAAACCAGCCACTTTTGGTAGCCAAGTCTTCAGCTCTGCAGCTCCCATCCCCTGCACTAAATCCCCTATTTTTTTTTTTTTTAATTTACTTATAAATTAGCTCTTGCCCAACACCAAAGATAGACCTTAGTCTTAGTTACTGAAGTCTCAGTCTAACTTGCTAAAACCTCAGATAATGGTATCTCACACCTCCTTACAGGCTTCAGCAGGAGCCATTTCACTGAGTGACATTACAACCAGTGCTTTTTCCTCAAAAGGAGTATCATTGTGACCCACATCCATACAACACACACTCACCTTCTCAGCCTCCTGAGTGCACTTCTCTACACGCTCCTGCAACTTGCGCAGCTGTTCCTGTGAGACAGATGAGTCTGCCTTGGCATGGTTCTCCCTTGTATGGGCTGTTTTCTCCTCCTTCCGGGCTGCATGATAGTTTTTCTTAGAAGTCTCCACCTGGAGGAGGAGGATGCAGAGAAAGCCATGATCCTGACCACATTGATCCTCCGTTACTCAGAGACAGCATGTTAATATTTGTTACAGTCAGCAGCAATTGTTTCAGGACAACCTAATAGGAATGCCAATTTGGCATTTAACAAACCATGCTCCAAAGGGAAGAGGTACCTCCAAATGATCTCTTTGTCAGTGCTCGCTTGCCATGCAGGAATACGGAGCCTGTTACCAAAGTCTTCCCACATGGGAAGGAACTAATCCCAAGTAACAGGCGATAAGACAAGAGGAAACTGCCTCAAATTGCACCAGGGGAGGTTTAGATTGGATATTAGGAAACATTTCTTCACCGAAAGGGTTGTCAGGCACTGGAACAGGCTGCCCAGGGCAGTGGTTGAGGCACCATCCCTGGAGGTATTTAAAAGACGTGTAGATGCAGAGCTAAGGGACATGGTTTAGTGGTGGACTTGGCAGTGTTAAGTTAATGGTTGGACTTGATCTTAAAGGTCTCTTCCAACCCAAATGATTCTATGAAGCTACAGAACCACGAAGAGCAAGAGACCATCAAGACATCCCTCCCTCTCTGGCATTCTCTGCTACTCTGGCTAAATCCAGTCTGTTTGCCCAGTGGCTCTCACAGTTGGGCAGCCAGCTCAACTGCCCTTATCCCTCCTTCCCCATTCACACTTTGCTCACGTCTTTCATCTTCTTCACCCAGGGTTTCTGGGCCTTGCGGAACCCATCCTCTGCCTCCTTTGTCTCCTTGAAGCCTCCAATCATCTGCTTGTGGTAGGCCTCCTTCTGCCAGGCCTTGATCTTATCCGAGTCTTCGCCAGCCAGGTGGTTCCGGACAGCTAAGTGAATTTCACTCAGTTTGTCTGCAGCTGTCAGGAAGGCATGCCAGGCCTTCTCCAGAGTACCATACTGTGGACCTGCAGGAACAAGCACCAGAGGGGCTCTTACACCTCCTGCCCACAGAAGGGAATGCAGATTCTTTTCCTCCTACACTCATCTATCAGTATGAAGTCACTTCCTTAACTCTCCCCCATCACACGCGTCACCATTGACTGGTCTCCAGACAGTCCCAACAGGAGGCATCTAGACTGGCTGTTACAGCTGGCCGAGACGGCCATTTCTTTTGGGCAGCCTTAGCTGTCCCAGATGGTGCCTGCTAAGAGAAGATTTCTGTAGGAAATTCTATTCACAGATCTGGCCTGAGCTTCAGGACAGACAGCAACACTAGTTTGTGACTGAGGCTAAGCTTCCGCTTCACAGACCAGTAGGTCCTTTGGGGCATCTATCCCAGTGTTTCCCATTACTTTGAGACGCTATCAGTTTGAGCCCACTGCCACTAAATCACAGCATTAGTAGTTATCCTCTTCTCCTCCAGTCAGAGAAAAGACAGCCAAGCCATCCTTAAAAGGGGAGATCTGCAACTTGATTTAAGACTTGGACTGCCTAAGGACTTGCCAAACTAAACAAATAGGTTTTTTTTTTTTGTAACCAAACACCTGACAACACAGAGAACACCTCTCCAAGTGAGGACTGGCTACAAAACACACACAAAAAGACACCCAAGAAAGTCACCCGCTTCCCTGGAGAAGGGAAGCCTGTCCCGCAAGGAAAGAGCATCACCTCAGTAAGAGGCAGCACTCAAGGAAGAGAGTGCAATGATTGCATCCTGTTCCCAGTCCAGCCTGCCAACTTTACCTTTCTCCACATTGGTCCTCCACTTACGGGACCACTCTGTTAGCTGCTGGGCATAGTTCTTCTCTATCTTGGCTCGCTCCTGGAAGCAGGAGATTAAGTCATTGCAGAGCCGGTACCCATCATCCACACGCTTCACTGTCCGCTTGTAGTTTCCAGCCTGAAATTTCAAACAACATCATCATTTATAGTGTACTGACTTTCATGTTCCTTCAGAACAGACAGCAGGAGGTCAATCATTGCATGGGGAGGAGGGAGCACAGGCCCTTCTGAAGCCAGCAGCTAGGCTCAGATCCTCCTCTGGCACTCTGTCAGGCAGGCACAGCAGTGGAGGGAAGAAGCTGAGATGCTTTGCTTGCCTCTCTCACAGCTTAGATCAGTGTCAGCTGAACAAGGAACTCTCATTCCACAGCATCTGTGGAGGAAAGGGTCACCTCCTCCCTGCAGTAACACACAGCATGTTACTGAACCTCCCCACAGCTCCTCCCTTCCACTCCCCAAGAGCAACATGTCACCCAGGAACCTGAAACTCAACCCTCTAATTCCACAGATGGGAGGTAAGAAGACATTCCTACCTCCCTCACACTCCGATTATCCTTCCTTACCTCCCAGAAACTGCCCCCAGGAGCCTCCCCGCCAGCATCATCTTCTGATGACATCACCCCCGTTTTCTTGCAGCAGAGAATTTTTGCAGAATTCAGTTAAGCTGAGAAGAGAGAAAAGTGATTTCTAACATAGCACTGGCTGAGCCTTTGCAGAGAGCGCAGTTCTCCATGACTCTCGGAGTTGGAGGAGCCCAACTTACTGCCCGGCAGGCAAGTACTGGCACCACTGCACCTCCAGCAGCAGATGGCTAGATCCAGCAGAGATGCCCAGGACTGAACCTGCCTCCTCCCTCCCTGCAGACAGACGGCCTCCTTGGCAGGCCTGTAGCCCATTGGGAAAGGACGTTGTAGAAGACAATCTTGCCAAACCTCAGCTGTACAGATATTGGAGATGCTAATGAATCTAACACCCTTCAGCAGCACCAGACATCTCTGCAGAGATTCCTTTCTTAACCAAGGCCCTCAAGAGGGTAGCAAAAGCTACAGAAACTGAGGTAGCTAAAGCCATTTGAAATCTGCCTTGAAATGCTTTAAATAAGTCTTCTGTCAATGGAGATGACTCCAGCTTCCCAGTATGACTCAGGATTACGGGATTACAACAACTGACTGGAGAAAACAAGGCTGAGCAGTCAGCAGGCAGGCATGTCTTGAATGGGGAGGAGCCCTATAAGCTGCCCACCAGCTGAGCTGGTCTTCAGCAGAACTACAGAAACACGCTGGGGCATACCCAGCCAAACGGCACTGCAGCACGCATGCCGGTTACCCAGCAGCACCGCTTCCCTAGAAACACCCCTGTAGAGCTGGTGTTTTCATTACACTCAACTCTCTCGCTGCATTAGGCTCAAAATCTAGGCTAGAAGGTAAAAGGTTCATCTCATTCTCTGTTATCTCAGAACTTTTGCCCATTCCCCTGTGCTAGTCTGCGCTGCCAGTTTGTTCCCGACATGGTGTGGCACTATGAATTCCTTGGGGAGAGGTTCAGGGTTCTTGTGCAGGAATGAGAGAGGGAGTAACGGAAAAAGGCCCAAGCCCAGTCACTCACACACAAACCCACTCCATTCTAGGCAAGTCTGCGTTAATGCAGCGTAGATGTCCTTTGCTGCCACTTCTCCTCTTGCACATTCCTAGTTATAAAAAGCTTCCCTCACACCCCAGAGAGGTATCTGCTCATTCTGCCAGCCCACAGAGCACACAACAAAGATGAAGATCAGATCAAGAGTCCACATCTCCCACCGCCTGTAAATCCTTCTCAGTGGCATGAGCCACACCATGAAGCACCCCAACACAGACTGCAGGAATTTCCTACATTTCTTCTGGAAATAGTTTGGCTCTGTTTGCCCAGTCTCATCCCATGGAGAGTGTCAGGAGTACATTAATGCTGTTCCTCTGGGTTTCTCCAAAAGGCTAAAAGTGCTGAATTCCAGTCACAGAAGCAAGTTGTTAAATGGGACATGACACTGAGGTGCATGAACCTTGAAACCTGAAGAATACCTCCACCCATGCCCACCAGCTGTCCCTGTCCTCCCTCTCCACCATTTCTCACCAGGCTGCAAAGCTATGTTATGTGCCTCCAGGGCATGCAACTCTACTCTCGTCCCCAGTAACTACATACCTGAAAGTGAGATGCCGCAGGGGAGCAGTGGGCAGCTGGCAAGTACGTCCCGAGCTCTTTAAACTCCGTGAAAAAGACTGGAGGAGACAGAGATGGGCACAGTTAAGACGCTGCCACTCCTTTGCGGGGATGCTGCCTGTTCTGACGTGTTGTAATCCTAGGGGTCTCCCCCTTCTGCCAGCTACTAGGAGGGGCACCCTCTGATATAGCAGCTGCAGCCACTGTGCCTCCCGAGATGCCACGTTCCAGCACGTAGGAGAGATGCCAAATCCTTGTGTCACAAGATCTAGCCCCAGAGAGAGTTAAAATAGAAACACTGGGGCGGCACGACAGCACTGTGCAGGAAAGGTAGCATCACAACAGCTGAGCAAAGGGAACAGCTCGTGGCCAGAAAGGCCTAAAATAAGCACGCTCCCCAGGCACCGTACGTGGGGCCTGGTCCCCCCTCACTGTACGGTGTCTGGTTTAGCAAACCCCACTGCCTCCATGCACTGCTGCCCGCACTTTTACACACAGCTGGCTTTGGGAGAAAAAGGGAAGGACACACACATACACTTTCTCCAGTCCCTTTTTACTAAAGATGAAGAGGATTTATATACAAGACAAAGGACTTGATAACTCTACATTTAAAAAACAAACAAACGACGTGCAAGAATGCATCTTCTGGTCTAGAGGTCTAGAGTCCTTTCAGTAACAGAGCACTTAGCACTGCCCTGGTAGGATGTGGCTCTCTACCAGCAGAGCTTTTTTGTCCCTTGGTTCTGTAAGCTGTCCCCATCACATTCTCAGAAATACTTTATTTGCCATTATGGTATAGGTAACTGTAATCAACTTTCCACAGAGGAAAGGGAAGTAAAAGGCCTGCAGAGAGTAAGGGAAGTAAGGGCAGAAAGACGTATTTTTGTTTACCTCACATTCACTTCCCTGAAGATTTACTTCAATGTCAAAAGTCTATTTATTTAAAAAACAGACAAGCAAAAACCCCTTCTGCTCAGTCACCAATACGCACTCGGCTGAGGCTGGAAGGTTAGGGCAACTGAGAGTTAATACAGCTGAGAGCAGAAACTGCAAAACCTAGGAGGAAGTGGGATTATTAGCCAGACATTAAGACAATTTTGGAGAAGGAGTGAAAGAAGGTAGGAAAAGAAGAGGAAGGAAAGAAAAGCAGACTGGGTTATTGCAAACAGACTAGTGACCTTTGGTGAGGAAGGGGTGGGGAGGAAGAGTTGGGACACTTTTCCATAATCCAGGTCACTGGTTAAAAAGCTGTAGCTCATCGTAAACCTTCTAATACTTCCCAGTGGCCCCCAGTAAAACCAGACTACACATTCCTGAAAGTGCCCAAGATTTAAAAAAAAAAAATTAATGAATAGTTACGTAAAAGTATACTTAAATCTGCCCCAGAACTTTCTTTCTCCTGAACAAGACATAGATCAATTAGATATGACACATAAAGGTTGTATCACTTTTTCCATCCCACACCCCCATCCCCACTTTATCAGGAAGCAATGAATCACAAACATGCCTTCCATCTCTGGTTTCCAATTCAGGCTGACTACGCAGTGCTAGAATTTGGGGGGTAAATGCGGAAAGCTGTTGTGTGTCAGAGTGTGCTTGTTCGTTTGAGGGACAGTCAAGCAAAAAAAACCCCCCCAAAATCCCAAATCCATTCTTTCTGCAGTTTCCACATTAAATTTGAGTCATACCTACTTATTTTCTCAGGAGTTACAAACCCAAATAACTGGATTTACTATCATTAAGATCAACAGGCTCTGAAACATAATAGTAGCTGTGCTGGATCAGACTAAGGGTTCTCGTAGCCTCATAGCCTCTGTAGACAGCAGCCAAAAGCAGATAGTTTCCCTCACTTTGAGAGCAGAGCAAGCATACATGATGCCTCCCTGCATGGTCTCCAAGCCTCTAACCATTTGTTGACAGGAACTTCATGAGCTGGATGTGGCACCTATGAATTTAGTAACACAACGGATTTCTCTTCCATCAATTTCTCCAATCTGCTTTTGAACCCACATGAGTTTTCAGCATCCACAATATCATGTGGCAAAGTATCCCACAGCTTAAGGCTATACTGCGGTCATCAGCACAGTAGCTAGGTGGGAGAATACAATAAAGTAGTATAATATTTCTACAAGCTAATCTCCATGACCTGTGTAGCAGCCAGTTGAGTACATACTTCCATAGCAGTTGTATAGACTTTATAGAAGTTCAGAAAAATCTAGCCTGGTAGAAGCAAAAAGGTCAAAGAACAAGGAGGACCCTTTTCTGCCAGGCTTTTTCTGGACTTTACATACTCCATGAGCCCATGTCAGTCAGCAGATCAAATTGGATCTGCATGCAGACACAGGGAAGGTACTTAGTACTGCACACAGGGGCTGAAGAACAGCTGCTGCTGTCACCCTGAGCCCTAGAAGAGCAAATAGATTGCCACTCCACCCCCTCATGTCTAGTTATTCCCAAAACACCACGTGTTGTGAGCCACCAAGAGCTTGAAACCAGGGAAAACCTGAGGTTGCCAGGAAAAGCAAATATATGAGTTATACACGCCAAAGCCTGGAGGTTGTTTTACAGCAAAGTAGAGATGACAAGGCTACCTTGTGGACAGCCTGATACAGCAAAAGCCACCACATGATTCAGGAGGGCTGGCAGAGCCTGTACAGTATGAGCAATATAGCTGGAATTATATTGGGTCAACTAGAGTTATATGTGGGTCTCCACCACATACAAGACTCTTTCTGAGGCCACTGCCACCTCTGCTAAGAGGAGGCTATCTAGCAAATCATATTTGCAGGGCAAAGGAATGTTTATCCCTACCTTCCCGCCTTCCTCTTTCAGCTCTCACAGTTAAGAGCTACTTGAGACCTCACGGCAGCTCCTGCAAGACAAGCTCTCTGAAGAAGGAGGGAGAGAGCAACTACATCTCTATTCACTTCACACCTCTGCAGGATTATGGACAAGGGTACCACAGACACCACTACAACCAGCAACGTCAGGTAGACAAACTGAACCATGCAAACGAGATTTCTGCAGAGCTACAACCCCTTCTGCTAGTAGTGTTAAAAAAGGTACTCCCCTCCTTCCTCCAAATACCTGCTCTCACTTATGACCAACATAGTTATTAGGCCACACCTGCTATCAGCTCCCAATTAAGTTATCAAAAAATGGCTCTTGGTCTTTAGCTGCAGAAAGGTAGAATGGCTCATGAGTGCCTCACTAGCACTGAGCTCCACTCAGGAAAATACCAGAGGGCTTGTCATGGCAGAATTGTTCCCACCTTTAACCATGTGTTAATCTCACCCCTGCTCCAGTCAGTCACACATCTCAGACCACAGATCCCTGCCCTCAGACCAAGGTGTCAGGCTAAAACCTTCCCTTTCAAAACATGCGTGAATCTGGCAACACACTACAAGGTATGTCTGTTTCATGTTTGCACAACATGAGTAAAACAGAGTCCTGATCCACAAATAAAACTTCTAAACCCAGTAGTAATAATCACTCTTCTCCACCTTAGAAACCTTTCCCTAAGGCAAGTAAACCAGAGATCCTCTTCCTTCTACACCACACTCCAATACTTCCAGCCTCCAAATGCCCAAGGCATCACTTCTGTGCATTGCTCGACTGCCTCCCGAGACTCTTTGTGAGCAATTGTTTTCCTAAGTTTGCAAGAACAAGCCTCTGAACTCTACTAATGCTCAAAGGGCTGGTGCATGCAGCCCCGCAGGAATTCATCCACAGAAACAGAGCTTGTACACTGCCCCAAGACAAGGCCTTCTGCCCAACTCCTCTCCCCTTGCCCAAGTGCAACAGCAAATGCTGGATGCAGACACATAGAGGAACAAGTTGAGTTATATTTATCTAGTAACTGGGGCTTTGATGGAGGCACATTTTTATTATGGACCAATTTCTATATAGGCATTAAAGCCAAGCTAAGCAAGAGTTTTAACCAGGAATGGGCTGCTACTAACTGATTTCCACCTCAAGACAACAACTAACACCACAAGGCAGCAATGTGCTATTTCCACGACCAGTTAGTTTGATTCCCAAAGAGTCACTTTCCTGTATAGCAGGCAGCAGTGAAGGTACTGTTTTCTTCCAGGGCACTTCTGGTGTAGGTTGCAGATAAACATTTCAATCTGAACAATCCAAATACACAAAAGGGTGACAGCCCAGCCTCCCCTTACAGAATGGCGGACATGAAAACCATTTATTTTTTTCTGTTAACTTGTGAGAAAGGAGCTAGAGAGCTGGAGCCAGGAGGTTCCACATGACTCCAGCAGTGTAATGAACTGGATTGCTGCTGGTACAGCAGTACTAGGAAGGTCCTTGATGGAGAGAATGAAATGGGGCATGGGACAGAGTGTGCTTTCCAGCCTCCCCATCTCTGGAGGTGCACATTCAATAGCTCTGAACCAGTGACTGTAATGATGCCCAGTAAGATGCTCTCCACCGCCATTATATAGGAGGACTGATATTTACAGGTGTACTCACCTTTGGGAAGGGGGGCAGTTCTTCTCTACAGCTAGAGAGGATGCCAAGTAACATGAAGATCCTCCAAAACCTCCCTTAGAGATATTAACCTTATTGCTGTGGTCACACCCTTGGTAGAGTCACCTGACTGGGAAAGGGACTAAGAGCTGGCGTTTCCCAGCCGCTCCCCAAGGACTGAAGCCTGCCAGGGCCGCCCAACGCAGTTTCGAGAAAGATTTTAGCTGATCTCTCCAGCCAGGGCGAGGTCAGAGAGCCATCAGGCAGAACAGTAACTACACACAGAGGTCACTTCAACTACGTGCAAGCCTGTAACAGAAGCCCGTCTCCCAGACAATGATTCTCTAGAGATCATGTGGCTGTCCACTAACAAAGTTCTCCATGATTATACCAAAGTACTAAAACACAGACAAGATCCTGTTCTGCTTAAGGGGCTGACCTCCTGACTCTACGTGCTGCTTTATTACTCTCTCTCATTTCAGACCACAGCTGCTTTGTATTGGTCTTCTCCACATTCAGACCAAGCTAATGTACTGAAGACAGACATCCCCTTATGTGTTACCCCAAGTTGTCTGAAAAAAGGTTCATTCAGAATTAAATACTTTCCACATTTATTAGCTATTCCCTGTCAGGTTCTCAGAGGCCAAGCTTACAGGACAGGCTTCTACCAACACATTGCTGCTGGTCTAAGGGTTAGGATTCATGACTGACATAGCTTTACCAGGCGGAAATTGTTTCACCAAGAAAAGGAAAAATTCTGCTTTCTTTTCCAATATGATGTAGATCTTTACTATTACAGGAACACAGATCTATCCTGGTTAGCACAACAATATGAGAGAAAGTTAATGAAGGAATGTATTGGGCTATGAAAGTCTGTGTTAATTTTTCCTCAGCTGTTCTTCCTATGAAAAATTTGATTATAATCTCAAATATCCACGGAGTTAAAGGAGGGAGGAAGTCAGTGCCAGACCACGGGGTACCATACTCTAACAGGGCAACAGGCCATGTTCATTTGGTATGTTCAAGATGATTGCTGGAATAATCTTGACATGTATGCTGTATCTATGTATTTAACAGGCAGCTACAAATAGGAGCAGCAGATAGCTTAATAAAAAGACACACATCCAGGCTACTAGGAACAGCACTACACTAGCCTACTTTCTTAGCCCTGTGAATAGCATAGCTCCCGTTCCACACGTTAGTCAGCATGCCCACTTCCCAGTTCTCACACTCCCCAGCTTACCCCTCTCTCAGGGCAAGGTTTTAGTCCATGCAGATGTTGAGAACCTGTAATCTCTACTGTCCCACTCCCTGAGCCTCTTTACTTGCTTTCTTCCATGCTGGGTACTTCCCAGGGTACTTCCTACCCTGCTGCATCAGTCTCTACAAATAAACACCAAGCTTGCCAGCAAATACATGCAATTGGCACTTCTGTTTTAATCAGAAGGGACCCCAAACAACTGGAAGCTATTTCTTCCTAAATCACTGATAAACAGGTGTTTAAAGCTCCAGCCAAAGCCATTATACCCTTCCTCAGCAGTCTCAATCTACACTGAATGCAGACAGTTTTTCCAGCATTTAATCTACATTTCACCTGATCATGTTTTTTCTGCGCTCAGTGACTGGCAAGACAAGATCAATAGTCCATCCTGTAACAGAGTTGCCTATAACTTAGTAAAGGTAACTCACCACAATAGCAGGCTGAGCCAGTCCACCCACTTCCAACCAGGCTTTGAGTAAAGAAGTTTGTTTTGTTCAGATCTTCACATGAACAGCAGTGATCCAAACAGAAAAAAATGCCCCAGTCTCATCCAACCCTGAGCAAAGAAGAGAGAAATAATGGAAGGTGGTGTTTCCGGGGGTGGTGGTGGTGGTGGTGAGGGCAAACTCCTCTAAGTCCCTGGCAATGGAATAATCTTCTGTGATTGAATCACCTTGTAACCCCCAGAGCAAGGATCAAGTTTACCTGAATGCATTAAGAAGTCTTAAGGAAGCAGATTGCAATCAATGCAATTAACCAACCTTTAGAGGAGCCACAAGCCAGTTAGCTCCATTTAACACTGAGGTTCTGGTGGTCTCTTAATTCACTAGACTGCACAGTAGTCAAATGTCTCCAATCATCCTTCTCTGCCCCTTCCTCACATTTGGAAGTCACAGTGGTTTAACCCAGCTGCAGTTCTGCAACTTTTTGCTTCACTTTACCAATAGTTGTCTTTTCCATTAGCTGTCTTTTGAGGATGGGGGAATGGGAGATAAAGTTGGCAAGTATTTTGTCATTCAGATCAAGCATGTGCCAATCATATAGCAAATGAATTCAAAGTACCGCATTTCTTTACCTCTGGTTGCATCAAACAGGTTTCTGGTTTTACTTGGTAAAAGCTGATTTACTAGAACTGTTTATTATGTGAATACTTTTCTTCCAAATATTCATATAACGCAGACAAGAACCTGAAAGAAGATCATCATCAAGGCGTTTCTGAAGTTCATCCAGTTCCCTGCACAGTTCCAAGTCCCAAACAGGGTGTAAAAGGGAGTACAACCAACTTTTTGAAGTGAGAGCTGAATAAGAGAAGATGGAGTGCTAGGACATCTCTTACAGTAAAGGAGAAGAACAAGGTAAAGCATCACACCCATTGCTTCTGTTCCACATTGTGGTCAGTTCCTCCACTTTGATGGCAAGGCTCTTTGTTCACCTTTTGTCACCAGAGCTAGGTTTACTCAATTGCTTCCTCACAGGAAAATCTAAACAACATAAAGAACAACTGCAACTGTAAAGCAGACTTCAGTACCATATGAACTGGCAGGACTATAGACCAGCTTTTATACAGAGCCATTTACACAGTCTTTTATGGGACCAGTCATGTAAAAGGAAAGCATTGTTTGCTCTGTGGACTGCAGAGAACATTTGGTAACTTAGATTCCCTTCGTAGCATCTCCTGGTTCAAGAAGAGTTTGGCAGATTCAATCACTTTGTAGGTACTCCACTCCTAAAGATACTCATATGCCTTTCTGACCTATTTTCCAGAGATACACACAGACAAGGGTGAAGTAGGGCAGCCATTAGGAACAGGCCTGTGCCGTGGATATTCATACTTCACACATTCTTCTCGAAGTTCATTATCTTGTACGTCATGGCAAGAGTATGCAAGAGCAACTTTTATCTACTTTCATACTATCTGCAAAGAATCTACTCTTTGGTATCAGTAGTGCTTCTTCAAGTAAGTTTTTGGATCTCAAGCTGAAGAACAGGACTATTAATATAAATTACTTTATATCCCAGGTGTTATCCACAAGAGTCCAGGAGAACACAAGCAAATGGGACAGTCAGCCCAAAGGGCACACATTACAGAATAGATTTTAACTGTTGAGCATCACTGGAATGTAATTTGCTTTCTTAGCCCATTGCCCAAAGCAACAACCTCAGTTTCTGAATCTCAGGACTCAACCTGACATGCGAGGAAAGAACACTGGGAGGCTTTTTAAAAACAGAAAGCACAAACAGAGCAATCCAGTGGGCTTTATTTCCCCTTTAATGGCTTCCTGCAGCAGCTCCTATCCCACAGCTCAAAACCCCTTTTTTTGCTTGCACCTGGGAGAAGCCTGCTGGAGTCAACAGCAGGCTTTCACACAGGTTTCCACAGGTCAGCAGTCCAAGTACAAGGAAGGGCTCACTGAAAACACCAAGAAGCAAAAATAAATATCCAGAATCATTCAAGAAATGCAATATGCTGTATCTTCTCCCAATCCTCCATGAAAGCTTGTTGCCCTTGTCAGAGACAGGCAGCTCTGACTACTTCAGAGCTCTACACAGCAGTGCTGCAGCTGATACAGCGCAGCAGTGTTGGGAGCAGCAGAGGTTTGGCTCCACAGCAGGGATACTGAGGGAGAGGAGGAAGTTACTACCAATGGAGCATCACCTATAGGTGACTGAAAAGACTGACCATATCCCCAACAGCCCAGGAGACAAGTACCATATCTTCATGCAAATAGAAGAGACACAGCTTGAGCCAGCTCATAGCATAGACAGAACTGAGGAGGCTGAAGACTTGCTAACACTGTTAGTTGTGGATTGCCTGTAGCAATTCTAACTCCTCTAGCCTGGAAAAATTTACCGACAGGTCGTGATAAACAGAGTCCCACCACAGTCACCTACTAAGAGAGTATAAAATTCCACACAAGCCTAACGCCTGCAGATCCAGGCCCCTGGTACCATGGAGATCTCTCACATGCCTCTTCAACAAACTACAATGCCCAGTGACAACCACTAGATTTAACACACAAATTCTGACTATCACAAGTCTGAAAGGCTCTTTCCATTCATGCCTTTCACAGCAAGGAGAAACCACTGAAAGCTGAAATATGATTAGGATGCCAGTCACACATATTGCCTTATAGCCGTGCCCAGCTTCAACCCACATTTCAGCTTGAAGGAACACGAAACTAATGTACCAGTCACTGAAACAAAGCTGGATGATTACAGCAGAGGACGCACAAGACTCTTTCCACTGACATTACACTTTGTGCTGCTGGAAGCACTTGTGCCCAGACAGTCAGAGTGCATATGGATGTTAAATTACAGTGGTCACCATGCTGCAAGGTAGCAGCAAAAAGCTACCTCTTGAACAGCTTCTTAACTGCTCCAAGGATGCAAAGTTCTTTTGTTATTCTTCAAAGAGCAAAATCCCAAATTCCTCATGAAAACTTCCAGATACAGTAGTCACTGTTTTCTGTCCCACCCACTAAGGCCTTAGACTAAGATATTAAGGCTTTTTTTTTTTTTTTAATCTATCTGACACAGTTCCCTGTCACAGAGTACCCTCTACACCCATCATGCTGAGTAACTAGCGATAAAATAGCTTGCCTGATCAGAAAGTCTGTTTTAAAAAGATAAGAGTCCCTCAAAGGGCTTAAACAGCTCTCCTATTGTTTAGGCATTTCCCCATGAACTCTCAAGAGCAGCCCAAATTCACACATCACTGATCAGCTGATGGCAAAAATAGAGGCAGTTTATTAATGCTCTCTGATCAAGAGCATAGCTTTTTCCACTCAGGCTATAGGCAGATACTTTCAGCTTTTGAGGTCCCCAGTTCAATCGCTGGATGCCAGCCATGACACAGACCAAATAGTCCAAACAACAACTGAAAAATCTCCAGCCCTCAAGATGGTCAGAATAAAGAATATACAGTATTTGCCATGCTCAGTGATATCATATGAGTTCCTAACAGAAGCTCATGTTGCCCCTGGTGCAATGACTAATGTGTTCTCACAGTTTTACATCTCCTAAGAAAAGCAGTCACATTACAAATATACCTGACTGTATTGATGAATTAAAAAAAAAAAAACAAAACCAAACATATCTATCTAGCTAGCTGTTTGTATATATGTATTTATTTATTTATTTATTTTGGAAACTCATGATCATCCATGGAAAGCCCAGAAGATTCAGGCTAGCTCTTGTATAATCCACAATAACCTAAAATGACTAAAAGCACCAGTCATTGTCCTGTGAAGAAGCGAATCTGGGTCCGTAAGATTTTCAAGCTTTTATGACTCGGTTACACACACGGTCTGCCAAGGACCTGCGGCATTTTGGCACAGTCCAGTCACACGCAATCCTTATTCACTCACTGATGTTTGATAATGGAGTTCCAGGTGGGCAGTTGTTCTCAGGCCTACACAGAGCTGACACACTGAAGTTACCGGTTTTTACAGCCTGAGAAGGAGAAGACAGTCTTCACTTGAACAAGTGCAGGCAAGCCAGAGAAGCTCAAACTGAAGGTCAGAAGAAAAAAAGAAAAAAGCCAATAAAGCAATACAATACAGCAGGCACAGAATAGGGAAGGCAGCAAGCAGCTGATCCAGCTCACACATTCATTCTGTTCCAAGCTGCAACACAAAGGACAATCTAGGACAATTTTAGGGAACTTCTAGCGAAATACCATTAATAACACAAAACACTGTCAAAGCAGAACAGACTCCGTCTCACACAGAACATGTTGTGCACTTCACAGAAAGGTGAATCCTTGCCCAAAAGAATGCGCCCAGTTATGCAATGCACAGGGAGAAGCTCCACTCTGACTCCACCCAGAGACCAGCTCACACCTGGAGCGAGGAGTATCTGGACCCTGTCATTTTAGCCCACACGCTGCAGTTGTGCATTCTGCTCCCATTACGCACCGAGAATGACTTGAGTCGTAAGGCTTAGTGACTTCTCGGTAACATTTGAATTCCAGGGTGGAGTGGGAGGCTCTGCTAGGGTTCTGTACTGCCATCAATTACCATCGTATCAGAAATTCCTTTGTGCACATTACACCGGCGGTTGATTTGAAAGGGAGAGAGGCTCATCTCCCATTTCAGGAGGCAGGGAGCACTATTTGGGTAAGGAGGGTTAAAGAGTGAACAAAAAGGCCAGACTACTTCCTAGGGCAGAGCAAGTGTCCGGAGGTGGTCAGCTAACCTCCCCCTCACCACCAAGCTCTGAGCCTTCTGCAAGCCTGAAGAACTGAAGCAAGCAAAGAACACATAGTTGGCACAGAAAGCGGTGAAACTGGTTAACACGTTTGAGCCACGCTAGCTTCGCTTATCGATAGCTTTGCGGAGATCGCGGATCCCTCCTCCCGCACGCAGCGACAAATCATAGACTGTCTTCTCAAGCACTGGATGTTCAGACCCACTAATACCCTCCATGTTTATCAGCTTTTTTCCTGCCCTGGGCCGGAGAGGACACGGTAACCCCAGCAGCCTGCCAGGGGCCAAGCGACACAGCCGCAGGCAGCACCCCTTGGCCTGCCCCACGCCCTGCTCTCCCCTCCCTGACACCAAGACTGCTGTCGGCGGCCACAAGGGAGAAAGAGGACGAGCAAGGCCAGGACTGTCCCGTTTGCAGTAGTCCTCACTCCGGCCGTCAGGAGCCCGGCTCGTAGACCAACACCACGGACCCCCCTTGAGACAAGGGGGTGCAGCCCCCCGAGCCTGGGCCCCAGCGAGGCCCCTACTCCCAGGGGGTCCTGGGAAGCCGCTGTACCCCCCTCCACCACAGCGCTGCCAGCGCCCGCGGCTCCAGTTTCAGAGTGGGAAGCGGCTCAACACGGATCCAGCACAAAGGGGCCCCTGTCCCCGCCGCGGAACGGAGGCGCTGGCTCCGGTGGGAGGGAGAACCTCCGCAGCCCCCAGCGACGGGGCGGCGGCAGGCCGGCTCCGGGGAGGCCGGCGGCGGGGCACCCGCTGAAGGTCAGGCTGGCGGCCGGGCTGCAAGGGACGCGGAGGGACCGGAGCTCTCCCGGGAGCCTCCCCCAGCCCCCCGCAAACAACCTGCCGGGGACCGCGGCCCCGCCGCCCCTCCCGACCCCGCAGCGCCGCCGTTCCCCCGCGCCTACCGGGGGTCTCCGCTCCGCGTCAAGCCGAACCGCACCGAGCCGCCTCCCGATCCCCTTCTGCCCACAGGCAGCGCCCGGCCGGGCACCGCCTCCCCCACCCGCCCCCTTTCCATGAGGAAACTTTTCCCTCGCAGCTGCCAGCGCCTCCCGAGCCGCGCTGCCCGCCGCGGGGAGGCGGCGGCGGGACCGGGCCGGGCTCTGCCACCGGGATCCCCGGCACCCCACGGGGAACAGGTCCGACAGGCGTCCCGACAGCAGCGGGGGCGCCTGGCCCGGGGGAGCGGAGCCCGCAGCCTCGGCAGAGGTGACCCCGCCGCTTACCTCGCAGGCGGCGCCGCTCGGCACGGCGGGACGCTCGGCAGGCAGCGGCCACCTGGGCTGGGAGTGGGCCGAGCCCTCCCCCTATTTCATCCACGGGACACGGGGGCTCCCGCCCCGCCTCCAGCAGCTCTCGGCGGGGCGGGCCCGGCCCGTGCGCTCGGGGCACTCCGGTGGCGGCGGGGCAGCTCCGGCGAGGCTCCCGCCTCCCCGCCCCCCTCCGCCGGGCTCTTGATCCAATTAACGGGCGGCCGCCGCCGCCGAGCGGGCTCTGCCCAGGCAGGTGGGGCCGAGGGGGGGGGGGCAGCGCCGGCTCCCGCCGCGGTTCCCCCTCTCACGGGGAGGGCCTGGGGTCGGCCCTGCGCGGCGCCGCATCGAAGCAGCGAGGAGGGGGCTGGGGACTGCCCTCTCCCAGGGCCTGCCCGGCCGGGTCGCCCCCCGTCATGGCGGGCGCCGGGAGGGGGAGGGAGGCGGCCCTGTGAGGCGCTGCCCGCCCGGGCAATGCTCGGCCCAACCCTGAGGAGTTGGGCCCTTCTCTGTGTCGCCCACTGGATTTGGGGCTTTAGCTGGTTTTTAGTTACTTTGTGTGCTGTACTGGCCAGCTGACCCGCAGGGCCCAGAGCCAGCCTGGTGTGCTGGAGCAGGGGGCCCAGCAGGTTCCCCAAGCCCTGCTCCCACCCAAGCGGAGAGCTGTGCCCTCGCTTTTGAGCGTGGTGTAGGTCACTCTCCTTGGGGTTGGAGAGCAGCTTCACCTCGGGTTCAGCTTGGCATCCTTCTTTCTCTTTCAGCCCGATCCCGCTAACTCTGTTTGGTCACTCTCCCTTTCCTCTGAAAACCTTTGTCTGAATAATCTGAACCTCATCTTTAAGCCCTCAGAGTCTCTCGGTTGAAACCAGCTTTTTCTAAATGCCAGGGAGTTTGCCTGCCAGAGTTTCCATTTCTAACGCCAGGCCCCGGGTGCGATTCCCCGTGACGCTAGGGCAGGGCTTACACGAGGAGCGCTGGGAGGCCATGCTGGCCCGTCTCCTCTTGACTGCTTCCAAGTGACTTGGGACCCAAGTCCAAGGACCAGCTGTGGGTTTGCAGTGACGTTTATTCCATCGGTGGAGAAAGGAAAGACTGAGAGCCTTGCAGGAGGAAGAGAGGAAAGAGCATGCCATAAATCTGTGCCCCCACTTCTCTGGAGCAGTACTGGGACGTTTTCTCTCTCTTTACAACTGCCCCAGGTTTCATAGGAACCAGAAAAATAACTGTATTGATGCCCTTCAGATACAATGAATTGCTGTGTTGGAAAGTTGACATTAGAAACCATTCCACTTAATTTGTTTTGGGGCCAGTCCTCTGTTCACTTTTACCTGTGTGGGGTCCCTGGAAGGTGGGCACCCATGACAGGTCACTGGGTGTGGTGTGACCATGAGCATCCTTTCAAAAAGTAATGCAGTATGTTTATTTTGCCCTCAAAGTTAGTCAAGTTGAGAGTATAAGCATCAACTTCGTATTTTACTAAAAACCAAACCCAACTCTTTGGCATAGATACTCCCTAATTCAATTCAATTCTGAGATTTTAATTCCGTTATCAAATTAATGTACATTAATGAAGGACGGAAAAGGCAAACATCTGTCATACATTAATATTCTATATCCAGCATTTGCCCTATGTTATGTTTTCATGCTGATTTTGATACTGATATCCCACGCACTGAGCATCTAAGATAGATGCTTTCCCTTTGGGACCTGGCCGTCCCCAATACTGATTGCAAGGCAAGGGTCCTATATAGCATGGCTGCTGCAATCCTTTCCTCCAAGGCTGGAATGGCGTAGGGAAAATGGGGTGCTCAGTAAACGAGGTCATTACAATAGTGATATTTTTGTTCATTTTCCTGGTGCAGGGTAGCTTAGTAATGGTCATGGGATAGAAGGAAGCCAGGTATCATGATATTTCCTCTTTTATCTCTTTAGGATTATTTTTTTTTCCTACTTTTTAGTGGAATACAGGCTTGTTTTCATATGCACGCCAAACTAGTTGCTGTAATGGTACCCTTTACACCAGTAGTCAGACTAAAGTAGCCAAAAATATTCATGCTTTGGACAAAGATCCTGGCAACAAGGAGGCAGAATACCTAATGGTATTACAAATACCATGAGGTTGATTGTCTTAGTCACAATATAGCTTTACCAGACCCGGTGACAAGACGGCTTTATGCTGCGGTAGAGAACCACGTCCCATAACTAAGGCACAGCCTCAAAATAACTGTATGTCAGACAAAAGGCATTGTAAAAATAAGCCTAATATCCTGCCCACGCGTAATTATACTCCTCTTTGCTACATACTGTAGTTCGAAGAGTGTGAGACTGTAAATACATATAAGAATATTTTTTCACATTAGTCTTTCTCTGGCTTGCTCAGTGTACCATACAGCTGTGGCACCCCGAACCAGCGGCGTTTCTTCTGTGCATAATTTGTGTACTATCTGCTATTCTTGTCCTTAGTGAACAATAATTACAAAAATATCTGGTGATTCTCTAGAGAGAAAGCAAACTTGGTGTTAGTAATTGATAAAATTATGGTATTTAGTGTACTGTATTTAGCATTGTGGCCTCACCTTGAGTACTGTGTGCAGGGGAGGTTTAGACTGGACATTGGGAAGCATTTCTTTACCAAGAGGATGGTCAAACACTGGAACAGGCTTCCTAGAGAAGTGGTCGATGCCCCAAGCCTGTCAGTGTTTAAGAGGCATTTGGACATTGCCCTTAATAACATGCTTCAACTTGGTCAGCCCTGAATTGGTCAGGCAGTTGAACTAGATGATAGTTGTACATCCCTTCTGACTGAAATATTCCATTCTATTCCATTCTATTCCATGCCATTCCACTCCATTCTAAAAAATGCTAACCATGATAGCTCCAAGAGGGAAACACGTAGGTTGCTGTGTGTGTGCCCTGCACGGGGATGCTACTGCTGGGAGACAAATGGAGTGGGGACAGGAGGTCCACATCTTTGCTGGAGATAACTCTGACACTGTTATCCAAGTTTTCTTTAGGATTAATACATAGAACATTGAAATCAATGCAAGTCTTTCAGTCTACTTTAAGAAGGTTGGTATCTGGGCCCCTTTTTTCAGTTACAACTTTTGAATGTACCCCTTTTAAAGCATATGAAAACCAAAAGATATTAAGATTTATGTAATTGAATTGGTGTTTTGTTAGTGATTCCTGATGAACTCCATAGATTCTGTCTCCAATGACAATGACTTCTGCAGATCTGTAGATGAAACTGTTGATCACTGTCAAGATAAGAAGGATCTTTTTCTATAGTAGTTTCTCTTCCTGGAAATCAAGCCTTGAGGCTTGGAGGGAAGAAGGGAAGTGCTACGTTCAGTTATTCCTCTTGCTTTTTTTTGCTAATGGGTACAGTTATAAGAAGAATGTTGTGCGTAACAGAAGTGCTTGATGAGACTTTAAGATTTGCTAATTGGGTTGACGTGTATGTTGGAAACCAGACTCTGTTGTCTGTCGGTGGTTATCATTTTGTGTGTATGTCATTCTGATACTCAGGATGGCAGCAACTAATACAAGGTTGTTACAGTTCAGGAGAAAAGCAGAGAGTCTGGGTCTTTGTTGTTCTTCGTAGTAGTTTTTCTATGCATTTCCTAATATGTGAGAAAATGCATAGGTAACTATAGTTACAGTGCAAAAAACCCTGAACGCCCAAACCCACACCCTAAAACCCCACAATTCAGGGAGTGGTTATGTACAGATATTTTAGGACCTGTGTTCATAGCCAGCTGTGTGGATGACTGGACCTTAATTACTCGGCATAGTTACTGGTAGGCCTGAGGCGTGGGACCCTACTGCTCCGGAGATAAGGCTCCCCGTGCAACATGGCCGGCAGACAGCAGCTTCCTTTGCAGGTGAAGGGGGAAGCGTTGGTGCCTCCAGCTGTGTTGGTAGGGCTCTTCCTTCCCCATTCTTGTCTGCTTCGTCATGTAAGATCTGGTAGTCTCTGAGCTGATCTTGCGGTGGCTTTTTTTTCTGTTGAGTTGTAACACCAGGTGCATCTTCTTTGTGGAAGTTGTGTTTTGAAATAGCATCTTGGTTTTGGTTGCTATTTGGTTAATGTATTTTGGGCCCTTACCATGCAGCTTTAATACCCCAGTTTGGTGCTCTAATAAGTACGTAAGACTAAGTCCTGCACCAAAAAAACAACAACAATAAGCTGCGAAAGGACACCTCACAGACTTTGCCTGTTTCGGCCAGGCCAGGGGCGCAGCGTGAGCCTCGCAGCCGCCTCCCGTGCCCTCCCGCACCAGCGGAGCCGGAGGTGCTGCTCATGCGGATCGCCGCCGCGGCTGGGCCGGCGGGGAGGCCGGCAGGGGGTAAGGACGGTGGGGGGAGGCAGCGGCTGGGGCCGGCGCCCCGGCCCTTCCCCGGCCTCCCCCTGCCGAGGCCGCTGTCCCTCAGCGGCGAAGGGTCGGCGGGGGACGGGCGCGCCGTGCGGGGCCGCCGGGGGCCGCCATGGCCGGCGCCTCCGGCCTGCGCCAGCGGAGCCCGCGGGCTCGGTGCCGCTGGCCAGGGGCGGGCGGGCGGCGGGGGAGCCCTTCCCGCGGGGCCGCGCCGGGAGCCGCTGCCCCCCCTTCCCGCCCCGGTTATGAAACCGCGGGGGAGGGGCCGGCTGCCGCCCGCCGTCCTCGGCCGCGCCGGGGGAGCGGAGGCCGCCGGAGCGCAGGTGAGAGCGGGGCGGCCCTTCCCGCCCAGGCCGCGGGGTAGCCGGGCTGGGGCCGGGGCCGGGGCCCGGCGAGCTGCGGCCCTGAGGGGCGGCCCCGCGGGGCCGGGTGAGGCCCGGAGGCGCGGGGTGGGCGCTATTTGGGGAAGCTCGCGTGGTGCCTGCCGAGCTATATTTAACACGGGCAGATATCCGTGACAGCCATTCACGAATTATAAATAAGTTTAGCGCTAGCACGGGATCAGCCTGTACGAGGCTCTTCGCGGAGGATCTTCTGGGGGGATCTGCTGCTGCAAATGGCGTGTGACGCATTGCCTGCCAGCTACCAGGAAGGCTGTGGGAGGCCTGCGCCTTTCCTCAGGGGCCAGGTGGCGTTTTGGTCGTCATAACAAGAGACACGAGTCGCTGCGTCCCACCGCTGGTCAGAAGAGCAGTTCAAGTGTGGTTGCCAGCCACTGTAGGAGCCCAATCCAAATATCAGGTGGTGGTTGTGAGGAAAAGTGGCTGTTAAATAGGAAATGTCTTCTGAGCATATTTGTTGGAAGACCAGTCGGCCCTGGCCATCGTCATAGAAAGCTCTGACCTTTTTCTTAGCTGGATCTAAAGAACTCAGTGTGAGCTACTAGAGAAACAGTTAGGGTATTATGTGGTTTCACAGATGTGCTTTATGCAGATCTGTGGGTTTTAAGCTTAAAAGTTCGGTAGAAGTACATCTGTCAAAACATATTCTAATGCTCTAGGATACGTTCATTTTCATAAGTGAACAAAGAAGAGTTTATTGAACCTGTTCCCCTTTCCAGCAGAGCACAACAAAAAGCTAGTGTCGTGCTGATGAAAGAGGGTACAGGTATAATCACTACTTTCAGACCACTGGGGTATGTTTCATTCCAGTTTTCCTCTCTGTCTTCTAGTTAAAAGTGTATGACAGTCTTACCTTCCATGCTTTGTTTGCTTTTAGTGGTCAGACAGAATGGCTCCAGTGAACCAGCCAAAGGACAAGAAGCATGAGAGGGCACATGAGCATTGTCCAGAAGAGGCAAAATCAGCTGGGAAGAGGAAACCGGACCACGAGGAACTAGGGAATGAGCCACAAGCAAAGAGGTTGTTTGTGAGAAAAACATCCAAACCCCCAGAGAAAATCGGTAACATTTCCTCAGATCCTTATTGTTTCTCCCAACCAGATTTACCCTAAATGACAGGTATCGACTAGTTGAAGAGGGAGAATGCCAAGAAGCATGTTCAGACATGAAGTGTTCGGATGGGGTTATATATTGAAGTGATACACAGACATGTATTGGGGTAGTACATCCTCCAATTATCTGTCTAGTGAGTGTGTGTGCATGCATGCATGTGTGTTTCCGTACCCCTTGGTAGAAGCCTGCTCACTGACAGTGCTGTCACAGCTCATTTGAGGGTCATTAAGTTTTGTGGAATTTCTGAATTACCAGACATCTGCTTTATTGTAGGACAGACTAATCTTGGTAATACATTGTTTTTTCTCCCATGCAATTCTTCATGCAGTTTCATAGTCGTAACATGCATGCAGTCTAAACTGGCATTTCCACCCGATCCTTTCCATATTCTAACTTTTGCTGCAGTAAGTAGGAATACTTTTACCTCTATGTTCAGATTAGACTGGACAGAATTTCCACTAATCACTTCTCATGTGCATTTTTTTCCTTTATTATGTAACTTAAAAAAAAAAAATCTCTTAAAGGTTTTTGATACAATGAGGAGAGGTGATTAAGTTCTAAGATACTAGAAAGGTTAATGCTTTGCATTATCAAGAAAGTTGTATAGGCTTCAGCTACAGTAAGGACTATTTTCATAGAATCATGGAATCATTTAGGTTGGAAAAGACCCATAAGATCATCGAGTCCAACCATTAACCTAGCACTGCCAAGCCCACCACTAAACCATGTCCCTAAGTGCCACGTCTACGTGTCTTTTAAATACCTCCAGGGATGGTAACTCAACCACTTCCCTGGGCAGCCTGTTCCAGTGCTTGACAACCCTTTCAGTGAAGAAATGTTTCCAAATATCCAATCTAAACCTCCCCTGGCGCAACTTGAGGCCGTTTCCTCTTGTCCTATCACCTGTTACTTGGGAGAAAAGACCGACCCCCACCTTGCTACAACCTCCTTTCAGGGAGTTGTAGAGAGCGATAAGGTCTCCTCTCAGCCTCCTTTTCTCAGATAAAACCTTTAATTCCATCATTTGTTTAGGAGCTCACTAGAGTTACTGCCTTGCGTGGAAATACTACACACTTTCTGTACAATTTTAGCTTTAAGGATCCAGAAATAACTGAAGTGTTTTTCAACAGTCAGAGATACAGGAGTTCTATGATTTTGTACATTTCCATTGTCTGGTGTATAACTCCAAACTTGGAGCAGTTGGCAGTGTGAACAGTGGATGTGGAGGTAAAATACTCTGAAAGGAGTTCTGTGTATAATTGTGGCTAGTTAAGGCATCTTCTGTAGTTAATTTAGCGACATGATTTTCATTGTAACTTCATGGCCTGATTTTCAGATGTGGTGAGCATCTGCAGTTCCTGTAAGAATCAGAGGGAATTGGATGTAGCTAGTACTTCGGAAAAATGAGGGCAATCATGTTTTTCCCTTAAACCTTTTTTGAAAAGCTGAAAACCTTTGTTTTTGAGCTTTTCCATTCTGTGTTCCAGTTTTGATTTTTATGTATTTTGGAAAAAACAATTTTTTCTCCCGAGCCATATAGGACAGGTTCAGTTTCTTGCAATTGAAATAATATCTTTTTAAAGGGTTTCTTCCAGCAGATTCTAAAAAGGCCTAAAGTTTTGTTTCTTAATGAATTACCCTTCATAATAAAATGAAATTTGGAAAAAATACCTCCATTTCTGTCACCTCTGAAGAAGGAACTGTGGATACTAATTCTTCTATGAAAAAAAGGAATTAGAGTATAAATACTTTTATACCTGTTTCAACATGTGTGACAAATGTTGACACTGTGTTGGCACATGAACAAAGAAGTTTAGTTTCACACTCATACATTTCTAGGCTCCAGCGTTGCATTAAAGAAAGATTTCGTTTAAGTTCTAATCATATAAAATGATCCCTATGCTTTTGGTCTTCTGTTGTTTTTTATAAATATCCTTAAATGAAAATAGCATTTTTATTTCTTAAGAAATGTTTCTTTCCCATTTGACATCTAGATTGCCTGGGGTGTTACGGACCATTGCCATGGGGATTATTAGATCACAGACATGGACTGAACAGATCCGTTTTTTATGTAAAGGTCCCTGAAGATAAAAATTTGGAACATGAACAAAATGTAGAAGCATGCTGTTCTCTCAGCAAAAATCACTCCGAACAGAAAGGTTTTCAGGCGATGAGGCATCAGCAAGTCTATTATCAAAAACAAAACTCGCAGTGCTGTAGGCAGACTGTACGGGCTACAGCACAAGCAGATCGAAAATTCTGATTCACAAGCAGGCATTTCAGGAACTGTGTGGGAACTCATGTTGCTACGCTTGGGGAATTTTCAGGTGTTAACGTTTCTGCTGGTCACATGTCTGACCTTCCCTTTGCTGTACCCAGGGGCTTACCACCTCCCATGGCGTGTTTCCAAGTTGTTGGGGCTTTGGGTAGCTTCGTTGTATTTTGGGCATGAACCATTCAAATTGTATACTGCCCAAGAGATGCACCACCTGTGGCATTGCTTTAGTCCTCTCCTGTTGTCTTTTTGATAAATCTTTGGCAAGGAGAAGGAAGGTTTAACGAGGTGAAGCATACACAAAGCTCTGGCAGGCTATGGGAGGCACTGGACTCCATAATTGCAGAGGCTGCTGCACCTTAGACATGTAAGAATCATTTAGAGATTTTTCTCTTGTGGCTGAAACTTTTCATGGATGTAGCAGCAAATGCAGATGTCTCCCCATGTTGTTTAAAGGATGAGCATGACAGGCATTGGCTCTCAGTAAGTTTTACTCTTTTTCTCTCTGGCAGGGTGGAGTGGAGGTAGGTCCGTGGTGAGAAACAACAGAGTCCTTTTCCGTCAGCTGGAGCGGCAGTGCAGCATTGTTCATTATGTCTACCAGAACATGCTGGGAGGCTCCATTCGGGCACAGCTCAGGCAGGTGAGGAGTTTCTCCTTCATGACCTGTTGGACATCTCGGCTCCCTACATAAAAACATCTTCAGCACAAGCAGGGAAACTTCAAAGGGGCTTGAAGTTCCTAACATACACAGTTTGTGGCTCCAAGTCTGGCACACCCTTATGTTTCTTAATCCTGTAAAATGCAAGAGCTGAGATGGCTTTCCCTTTCGGTTGATCCAGCCCTGTCACTCTGCATTTTATCCTCTGCTAATTCTGTGCTTCCTTGAATCATATTTAAACTTACCCACTCTACCAATTGAGTTATTGCACAGTGCTACTTTTGCATGCTGATCCGACTGTTTTGTCATACTATTTTTGTATCTTCTCTACTTCGCTAATCATGTCAGGTTTAGTGTTGATTTTACCTCTTCACAGACGTATTCCATCAAGTCCATAATGTTTTACTGGTTTTCAGAGCCATACTGCTTCTTTCATTTGAAAATTAACTTTTTCTGTAACATCCATAGGTGGAAGGCACATGGGCTAACTTTATCTTCCAGATGGTTTATCTATTTTAAGTATCCAAATGATAAAGAAATCACCAAGCTCATCCAAGCAGTACCTATTCCACAGCTGAATAGCAATACAGTTGTGTCATGGTTTCTCACTCCCTATTTCAAGTGTTCTGTTTACTCTTATGCTGTATAGTTGAGCTGCAGGCAGTTTGGATGGAGGACCGTAATATTGTATCCCTGGATGATGTGTAACATTTTGCGATGTTCAGTAAAGACATAGATAGTCATAAGTGCCTGTGGTGGGTTGACCCTAGCTGGATGCCAGGTGTGCACCAAAGCCGCTCTATCACTCCCCTTCTCAGCTGGACAGGGGAGACAAAATGTGACGAAAGGCTCGTGGGTTGAGATAAGGACAGGGAGGTCACTCAGCAGTCATGGGCAAAACAGACTCGACTTGGGAAAAAATGTAATTTATTGCCAATCAAATCAGAGTAGGATAAAGAGAAATAAAACCAAATCTTAAAAACACCTCCCCCCCCTCACTCCTTTCTTCCCAGGCTCAACTTCAGTCACGATTTCTCTACTTCCCCAGCAGCACAGGGGGATGAGGAATGGGGGTTGCGGTCAGTTCATCACACGTTGTCTCTGCCGCGCCTTCCTCTGCAGGGGGAGGACTCCTCACACTCTTCCCCTGCTCCAGTGTGGGATCCCTCCCACGTGAGACAGTCCTCCACAGACTTCTCCAACATGAGTCCTTCCCACGGGCTACAGTTCTTTATGAACTGCTCCAGCATGGGTCTCTTCCACGGGGTGCAGTCCTTCAGGAACAGACTGCTCCAGCATGGGTCCCCCGCGGGGTCCCAAGTCCTGCCAGCAAACCTGCTCCAGTGTGGGCTCCTCCATCTCCGCGGGGTCCCCAGGTCCTGCCAGCAAACCTGCTCCAGTGTGGGCTCCTCCATCTCCACGGGTCCCCAGGTCCTGCCAGGAGCCTGCTCCAGTGTCGTCTTCCCACAGGGTCACAGCCTCCTTTGGGCATCCACCTGCTCCAGCATGGGGTCCTCCATGGGCTGCAGGTGGATATCTGCTCCACCGTGGCCCTCCATGGGCTGCAGGGGGACAGCCTGCCTCACCATGGTCTTCACCACGGGCTGCAGGGGAATCTCTGCTCTGGTGTCTGGAGCACCTCCTCCTCCTCCCTCTCCACTGACCTTGGTGTCTGCAGAGTTGTTGCTCTCACTTCTCATTCCTCTCTTCGCTGCTGTTTCCCGCAGCAGGGTTTTTTTTTCCCCTTCTTATTTATGTTATCCCAGAGGTGCTACCACTGTCGCTGATGGGCTCGGCCTTGGCCAGTGGTGGGTCCGTCTTGGAGCCGGCTGGCATTGGCTCTGTCAGACGTAGGGCAAGCTTCTAGCAGCTTCTCACAGAAGCCACTGCTCTAGCCCCCCCGCTACCAAAACCTTGCCACGCAAACCCACTTGCCACCAAACCCAATACGCTCCACCCCTTGCCTCTCTGAATCACATATTTATGAATTATCATTAAATCCACATTTATCACACAATCTTCACAAACTTCAATCAAATCAACAAAAAAAATCACCCCACCAAAATAACGTCGTCACAACACCAAACGAAAGTGGACAATTTACACACACAATCCACCCCTCGTCCCTTCACCACAATTAGAACAACAGAAATTCCCCACAATCATTCCACTCTCTAGCACTGTTCAGTCCACATTTTGCCTGTTAATCTCTCCCAGTTACTATCCTTCTCTCAAATTCCTCATGCCCCACATTGGGTGCCAAAAAGGACTGTGGTGGTTTAACCCCAGCCAGCAACTAAGCCCCACACAGCCGCTTGCTCACTCCCCCCTGGTGGGGTGGGGGAGAGAATCGGAAGGGTAAAAGTGAGAAAACTCGTGGGTTGAGATAAGGACAGTTTAATAGGTAAAGCAAAAGCTGCGCACACAAGCAAAGCAAAACAAGGAATTCATTCACTGCTTCCCATCGGCAGGCAGGAGTTCAGCCATCTCCAGGAAAGCAGGGCTCCATCACACGTAACGGTTACTTGGGAAGGCAAACGCCATCACTCCCAATGTCCCCCCCTTCCTTTGTCTTCCCCCAGCTTTATATGCTGAGCATGATGTTATATGGTGTGGAATATCCCTTTGGTCAGGTAGGGTCAGCTGTCCCAGCTGTGTCCCCTCCCAACTCCTTGTGCACCCCCAGCCCACTCGCTGGTGGGGTGGTGTGAGAAGCAGAAAAGGCCTTGACTCTGTGTCAGCACTGCTCAGCAGTAATAAAACATGCCTGTATTATCAACACTGTTTCCAGCACAAATCCAAAACACAGCCCCATACCAGCTACTGTAAAGAAAATTAACTCTATCCCAGCTAAAACCAGCACAGTGCCTTTTACTGGTGTGGAGGCATGTTCTTCTCCCTTGTTAATTATCCTGCCTTTTTAACTCAGCCCACGAGGCTTAGCTCCCTGTACATCATTTAAAGTGTGGTATCTCTCAGTTCTCTGTTGCTTTCTGAGTGCTGTGGCTGATGTGGATTTGTGTGGTCACAGGCTGTCTCCCTTGGGGACAGCATGTTCTATTCATTCTACAGCGAGGCTTAGAATTTTGTGTGAATGTACTAATACTGATGTCAATTAGAAATTGTTAGCACTCCTCAGAGAATCTCAGGGATCCCTGCAAAAGTCGTAATTCTCATTATCTTTTTAACAGTGCCTGCAGCTGCCTTTCCTGCGCTCTCTTGCCTCATACCGCCTCTTTCGAACAGCAAGTCCCTTTGACAGGAGAGTGACATGCCTGGAATGGCATCCAACACACCCCAGTACTGTAGCTGTTGGTTCCAAAGGTGGAGACATCATCCTTTGGGACTATGAAGTACTTACTAAAACCTGCTTCATAAAAGGGGTAAGCCTCTGGGTGCGTGGAATGGGTGGGAGGGAAAAACGGAGTAGCACCAAATACTGCAGATCAAAGCTGAGGTCTGTTGTGAGAAGCACATGAGGGTCTTGGGTTGCAGAGTAGCCAGCTATGGGGCAGGGCTGAGATGCAACAGCATGTCTGTTGCTAAGTCCCAGACTTCTAATGCTGGGGAGAACTGAGGCGTGTTGATTAAGTTCATAATGAAGCAGTACTTGGTGTGTACTCAGTGGAAAAATAATACAGCAACCGGCAAAACAGTTATCTTAAAGGAATGCCAGAAACAAGTAGGCAGAGAGGGTCTGTCTGGTTTAGGTCTTGATCTTTCTCTGCTCACCTTTTATTCTGTGTCAGATGAGGAAACATCTTTGAGCAGGGAGAAAAAAAGTCCCTTTATCTAAAGTGAGAAACTCAGGTAGAATGAATGGTTTATATCGCTGGCGTGCCCCCTCGTTGCTGTATTCAGCCATTCCCATTCCGACAGGGGCTCAAAGACTCTGTAACTTTTATCCCCTTTCTAAATTAACATAGGTATGCACTGGGAGGAGGTCTATCCTCCAGAAATTCCAGAGTCATCTTCCTAGTGTGGTGCCAGCCAGGGAATATGTTGCCTGGGGACTGAAGGAGTTGCAGTTTTGTCCTCCAGGAGGGCAGCTGCCTAGACAGCCATCACGTGTGGTTGTCTTTGCCTCCTTGAAGGGCTGTGGTGTGTTTCACTGTTGCTGTTAAGGACATAGCAGTGAATGCAGACTTACAGAACACACTTTTCTCCTTCCCCGTCACTCAGTGGATTTTTCTTTTGTTCATCCCCTTCCTTGTAGATGGGAGCTGGAGGGGCCATCACAGGAATGAAGTTTAACCCTTTTAACCCTAGTCAGCTGTACACTTCGTCAGTTGCCGGCACTACCACCCTGCAGGATTTTAATGGCAATACTGTCCGGGTCTTCACCAGCACCGAGGACTGGGAGTAAGAAATACAGCAATGCTTTGGGCCTCTGTGTCCTGCTGGCATGAGCGCTACAGAGAGAGAGAGAGAGAGAGATATGTTTGTCTCTAATAGTGGGAGCTGGGCTTCCTCTTCTCCACATACATGTCCTTTAGCATCTGAATTTCAGGGATCCTCTCTCTTCCAGGGAGGCTCACTCTCCCTTTTTATTTTTCCCTGAAACGGGGTGGTGGGTAGGAGAAAGCTTTTCTTCATGAAGGGGAGGGACTCTTTGATGCTGCTTACTTCCTATTACACATGGGAGAGCGTGGGGGTGCCAGTGGATTTCCTCAGCTGTCTGTTCTTAAACCTCCCATAGCTCTGTGCCCTGGGGACCTTCTAACCTTTTCACCTGTTAGCAGTGCTGCTTGTTGTCAGATGGTTTTTACAGGACAATTTATAGTCCCCTCAGTGCTTCTCCGCAAACGCCACTGACTTCAAGTGGCGCGTATCATAAGGATCACCCCAATTCATCCCACCTAACTTTTGGTGCTTATCTAAAATACCACAGTTAAGAGTCTGGGCTCCTTCAGTAATGAGTGGAAAGAGGAGATGAATTGCTAGAGGCAACTCTGTCTGCCTGTGCTTAGAGTCACCCTCTCAGACTGTTGCTTTTTCTGTGGACTCATGAGGAAGCCTGAGCTCTTCAATTAGTTACTTCAGTTCAGTGCTTAAAGGTAAGTAAGTGAGGGAATTTGGGTTAGCCTCTTCTTTACTTTTCCCCACCTGATTCCTTCCGGGAGGGGACTTTCATGGTTGGTTTCCAAATTGGCTGTTCCAGCTGCAACCTTGTAATAGGGCAGAAGGTGAACCCAAGTAGTGCTGGGATGACTGGCCAGGTAAGCAAGGAGGGATAGACTGGGTCCTGGGACGTGAGGATCTCGTATCCCAGTGGGATGCCTGTCACAGCAATGATGCCTGGATTTGAAAGGGCATGCCATCCTCCTTCTACTGCTGTGAGGACAGGCAGGCTCTATAGGCGGGCCTTTTTTAATCTTCATTGGCTTCTTGAAATCTAGTATTTACAGTGAGACTTTAGTAAGTAGTTGCTCTGTGAGCAGCGATGGAGTGCACTTGAGTATCCAAGAGTTTGGGGACTCCCAGCTAGCATTCTTCTTTTCTGTCTGTGTAGGGTTTCCACATTTTCTCAGTAGACAGACTGGGGGAAAACAACATAACAAAACAACATAACAACAATGTAACATAACACAGAGCATAAGATTCCTGTGCCATGGGGTTAGCAGTAGGATTTCTCCTTGCACCACTCTCATCCTGCCTGCTGGTACCTTGAGAAAGACCAGATACAGCACTGGAAGCAGCCTGTAGGGAACTGGTGAATGAAGTGTCTGTAAGAAAAGCTTGGTGCAGGGCTGTCATGAGATTTTATGTGGTTTCTGCATGGAATGGTGCTGGTTTTGCTTGTGATCTCCTAAGCCTGGTCTGAGTCAGGTGGTTCACTGCAGATTAGTCCTACCCCCATAGCAGAAGCAGCAACGCTGCTAATGAGGTTTGCAGCCCAAAGTGGTGGGGTTGAACTTACAGGCTCAGAATGTATGTGCTCAGATTGGAAACAGATTAGAAAAAAAAGAGTTCTTATGTACGTGCCCTGGCAGAAAGCAGTGCATTGTACCTAGGGAAACCAGCAGTGTGTTCCAGGAGATGAGTGTTGTATTAAGATTTTGTCTTCTCCTCTAACCCTGATGCCTCTTGGCTTTGTGTGTATTCCAGAAAGGGCCAGGAGATTCTCTCGGAGACATCAAGTTCAGTCCTTATGAGGCAGTGAAGCTTTATGTGGCATCAGGGGATGGCACCTTAAGTCTGCAGGACCTTGAGGGCAGAGCGGTGCAGGTGATCTCCCGTGCCCCGGACTGTGGCCATGAGTACCATAATGTTTGGTGAGAAAGGAGCACCGCAAGGTTGATTCTCTGTTCCTTGGGGTTAATGCTGCGCTGCTTCTTGTGCTAACATCTTCACCTTTGCCGGTGTTAGGAGACTCTTGGTATGAAGTGGTCCTGTGAGGGAGCCTGGAGACAGGCTCCTCGTCCCGACCCTAGCACTGCAGGGTGGGTGACAAGCTAGGCAGCCACAGGACACTTAAGCTTTTACAGTAGCTGAGCATGCTGCCTGCATCTTCTGGTGTTGCTTTCTGGTGACACCATCTCCTGCCTTGCAGATACTGACAGCTTTTCACTTCATAAAGTGTGAAGTGAGAAGAGCAGGGTAACTTTGTCCTCTTCGTTGTCATCAGTGTACTATTTTGTCTGTAGCAGCTCAGGTAGCATAGGAAAGCCACAGAACAGTCCTGCACAATCTGAGTTTCAGGTTATGGAGTTCACCCTGCTGCCCTTCTGGAGGCTTCAGGCTCACCATGCTAATTTCCCTGACCTTGAATTCTAGAATAATTTATCTTTGCAAGTGAAGCTTTCCCAGCAAGTTCCCAAAGGACCCCAGCTTTATTCTCGCTGCCCTTCCCCTCCCAGCAGAGCTGCAGTTAAGATGTATGTCTTTATCAGATAAGTCTGTTCAGTTTTGTTTCCTGGAGCATGAAGTTGAGACAGTTTGATGTACAACTTTCCAGTCCAAAGCTTTAGTCTTTTCTTTACTGCTGCTTCAGTGTTTTGTGGAAAATGTAATTTTAAAGCTGTTTCTGTACATTTGTCAATGATGTCACAAGGGTGTTCTGATCTTTCCCAAGGTGTGTCCATGCGCAGGCACCAAGTGGCTTTTCAGCCTCTATTGTGTTCCACTGTCCCAATGTGTCACACTCCCCCTAATGAGCACTTCGCAAATGACTAGGAAGTTATTTCATATTCAGTCACCAACAGAAAGCATTGCCGATAAGCCAATCCCCCTTCCTGATACTCAGGCCCACGGCATCAGGCAGGAGATTGCAGTTACAATCTGTTGCAGTCTCCCTTGTCAGGGATGAGATGTGAGCCAGAGCTCCTCTGCCTTCACTTGCCTGTGGGAGGCAGCACTGATTTTGTGTCTTTCCCTCTAGTTGCTGGTACTGCAGTGTTGATGTTTCTGCAAGCTGCCGTGCAGTGGTGACAGGTGATAATGTGGGCAACGTGGTCCTGCTCAGCACTTCTGGTGAAGAGGTTTGTATGGCTCCATGCAGCATCTCCTCTACGGGAATCTTCATGGCTCATGTGCCTTCCTACACTACAGGGACCCTGAAAAGAGGAGCAAGTACCTTGCAGCTCAGGAGATGAGTCCACCCATTGTCTAGGTGGTGAGAAGTCCTCCACTTTTGCCATTCATTAGCAATTTTCACATTATTGAGCGTAATGGTAACAATTCCCAAACAGGGACTGTGTTGTGTGCTGCCCCTTCCTTAAGAGTATTTGCTACTGGCCAGAGTAATTACAGAGTAACCTGAAGATGTGAGCACCCTCCGCCAACAACCTTCATGCTTCCAGAAGCTTAGTGCACTGATGGGAGTCATTTAGGAGAAACTGCTTTGATGTATACCCTTCCATGACCTTGGAGTAGGTACAAAACAGTAATTCAGTGAATGTTGGGATAGAAATTACACTACTGCCATTAGACACGAGAGGGCAGGCAGAGGCAGACTGCGCCTTCGAGTCTGAAGTACTACAGAAACACATTAGAGAACAGTTGGAGTGGGCCTTGCTTTCAAGAGCCTGCTGTACCGTCACACCAGAATTACCATTTCTCCTGCCTGTAAGGGTAAGATCTGTAGGGGTTTGCTACCCAGTGAGCTGTGGCCAGAGGCAGCTGTGTAAATTAGTGGGCAGAGTCAGGGGCGCTCCAAATGATTTGTGCTTATTCAAGGTTAGTTGCTTCCTTTCCTTTTCTCTCCTGAAAGAATGTGACAGTCTTTTCTGCACCTGGGAGATACCCATTATTGTAGGGAGGATGGGCCAGCTTCACCCTTTTGATTAGAAATAATCTTCCAGCTTCAGCTATAAATTTATTCATGGCCAGTTTATATCCATTTGTTCTTGTTAATTGAAATACTTCTCCTACCCTCATGTTTCTTTGCTGATTTATTTCTAGAAGCCAATTATATCTCCTCTCACCTTTTTTACTAAGATAAACAAAGCAAGCTCTTTTGGTCTTCTCCCACAAAGCAGGCCCTTCCTTATTATCTCGGCAGCGCATTTTCTGTACCCGCTCCCGTTTGTTTCAGTCTTTCTGCAGGTGGAAGACTGGCACTGCATAAAGTATTCCAGAAGTGATCTTACTTTGTACAGTGGCACTAATACTTCCCTCCATGAACCAGGGATTGCATTTTCCTTTCTCATAGATGTAATAAATTGGTGGATCAGACTTCTCCTAGAATTAAATAGTTAGTTCCCAAGGTCATTCTTCTCCTTTCTTGTTTCCAGTGGATAAACTCTTCGTGTATTTTAGAAGCTTTGTTACTCTGTAAATGTGTGACCTCTTTACTCTGCATTAGTAGATTATCATTCCATTTCTTTACTCCAGACCTTGATTATTTTTCTCCGTGTGATTTTCTGTCTCCTCTGCTGCAGATTTGGAAGCTGAAATTGCACAGGAAGAAAGTCACTCATGTGGAGTTTAACTCCCGATGTGAGTGGTTGTTGGCCACAGCGTCTGTGGATCAGACAGTCAAAATCTGGGACCTCAGAAACATCAAAAACAAAATGAATTTTCTTCATTTGCTTCCTCATGACAAACCTGTCAATGCAGGTGAGTTGACATATGGATTTCATTGCATGGATGTCTGCAGAGAGTCCTCTCAGCTCAGCTTTTATTGATTTGGCAATGTTAGCTTTTGCTCAGATTCGGAGTTGCACAGTAGCTAGTGTTAAAGCAAGGAAGGTAGTGGGAACGTGTGGCCAGAGGCAGGGAGGTGGATAGGGCAGCTGCAGCACAGTCTTAGACTTGCCATACAAACTGTGGCACTGTGCCTTGAGAGGTGAGTGTGGAAGCATCAGCAGTGGCTGAGATTAGACGACTGAATTTATCGGGGCACTTCCTTTGACAAAAGCAGAGCATGGGACTCAAACCTCTGTTCCTTGGGTGCAGTTTTACCAGTTCATGGAAGTCCAAACTGCAGGTGTCTGTCTCCAGCTTTTCCACTAACTTTCCGTTTGAACGAGCAAGTTCCTGTCTTTGAAATGTCTGTGATTCTAAAATGAGAATAATGGTTCTTCCTATGTAACTCAGCGCTGTAGGTTTCGGCTTACTGTTTGTAAGAGCTTTAAGTTTGTTTGAGACAGGTAAAGTCTTGTCTGTTGGGACACATGGCCATATTTACATCCCTATTAAAGAAATAGCAATGGGTTTCCAATCAGAGAAATGTGACTTTTATGTTTCTTGTCAGTCACAGCATTGTGATCTTTTGCTTGCCTTATTGTTCCCCTCTCCTAGCTTACTTCAGCCCAACAGATGGTGCCAAGCTCCTGAGCACAGACCAGCGCAGTGAAATCAGGGTTTACTCATCTTCAGACTGGACCAAGCCACAGCATCTGATCCCACATCCACATCGGCAGTTTCAGCACCTCACACCTATTAAGGTGAGTTAAGCCAGTGAAGTTTGAGAGGACTATCACGCTTGGTGCTAGTAGCTGGCTGTAAATCAGAAACGGTCTGATTTCTGGTCAGGATACTACATTGGTGGATGGATGTTCACACTGCTGCACCTCCTGGCAGAGCACTGTTCTGAGGATACCCATGCTGATACCATGGCTGTGGGTGGGATGTACCAACTGTTCCTCACACTGACGGTTGTCTGATGTGTCAGTATGAGCTCTGTCCCTTTCTCTTAACTCCCCATCACTCTGCTCTATGACTAGGCAACATGGCATCCTCGCTATGACCTCATTGTAGCAGGTCGCTACCCAGACCCCAAGTTCCCAGGGTACACGGTGAATGAACTACGAACTGTTGATGTATTCGATGGAAACACCGGGGAGATGGTTTGTCAGCTCCATGATCCAAATGCTTCTGGTATCATCTCGGTGAGTTGAAGCTAAAAGGACCACTGTGTACTGAACTGCAGCCAAGAGATATGGGTTAGGGACTAGAACAATAGGAGTATCCTCTTTACTTGTGACCAAATCACGCTCTCGTGGGAGTATGGCTGCTGGCTAAAGCTGCTGACTCGAGCAGGGCTGGTCCATGGTCATCTGTGGGTTTTCTGTGATATTCTTTAGGGAACATTGGATTTTCCAGATGGTTTGTTGCTGTTATATAAGCCGTGGTGCTCTTATGACTCTGTTATATAAGCAGTGATGCTATTACAGGCTCTAATTGTGTTTCCATTTTCAGCTCAATAAATTTAACCCTATGGGAGACACGCTGGCTTCTGGCATGGGTAAGTAAAGACAACCTGGGGTACTAAGCACGGGCGGGTTCCAGTCCCAGAAAAGGGCAGGCTTGCTTCTCCAGACTAAAGCAAGTTGTGAGTGAGGGTTTTCCAAATCCCACTTGCTAGTAGTTTCCTATAATTTCCTACATCTGTAAAAAATTAAGACCTCCTTTTCAGTCTTCCACCTTTGCAGTTGGAAAACAGGTTGCTAGTTGTCTCCTGTGTAACATTCCTGAGAGCACAAAGTCCAGAGGAGCGAGAAGCTTCCCTGCAGCAGGGAGCTGCTGCCGTCTGCTGGCCATGCAACAGTAGCAGAAAACGATGCAGCGGGGAAGCCTTTTCCTGCTAGGCTGTACCCTCTCCCTTCGTTTATCTCATTTCCTAGGCTGCAAGCCAAGATTACTCTGTTTTTCACAGGCTGTATGGGATTAAAAGGGAGCTGGCTCTAGATTTAGGTCTTAGACTTGTAACAGATGAGATGAGGAATTACTTGATTACGTTTCTTAATTAGATCAAATTTCCATGGTTGTGTGGAGATCGCATCTGCAATAAATAGTTTTGCATCCTCTGTACTTTGGAAATATCTTAGAACAGCCACAGCATTTTGCCTTTCTGGCATTTAAGTGACATAGCCTAAGGTGGGATATTTGATGTGGAGTTTCTGATGCACAGTGTTTAATTTTTCCTCTCAGGCTTTAATATTCTGATCTGGAGCCGGGAGGAAATGGTGGCCAAGAAGCAAGAACATCTTATGAAAGCCATGACAGAACAGGGGATTGGAAGCTGGAGTTTGTCCAGACGTGGAGGGCAGAGGCAGGCAAACCCTGGGACAAGCAAACTCAAAGCTAACTTACTGTCTTGGGAGCTGGAGGAGATGAGAACAAAAAGCAACGATTCTAAATCACAGGGCAGGAAGCGAAAAGGGAAGGATCTAGAGAAGTGATTCAGTATTTTGATCCTTTCTGGATCACAGGGTACAAATTCAGTGTTGGCAATGGGCAGTGTAAGCCGTGCAGGGCATTAAGACTTCTACTTTGTCCTTCCTCCCTGGATCTGATCTTGCTTCCCTGATTCCCTTTGCTTCCCCTTCTAGAAAGTTGTGTCAGTGCTCAGTTCCTTCTCCAAGTGGAGTTACCACCCATTTTCCAAGGCACTAGGAAAACTTCAAAGATGTTCTCAGATCCTGCTGAGGTTACTGCTTCCGGCCTGCCACATCTGCTTGTCATCACTTGTCAGAGGTTACCATCTCCTGTAGTCTGCTGTGGAGCAGCTCGTGACAGGGTCCCCAGCCTGTTCTAGTCAAACTGAGCTGAGAAAACCTTTGCTAACAAGGTTAAGGTCCTGAAAAGGTAGAATGTTCACAGGTGAGGCGATGGGTAGCTTGGGTAGCCTAGGGAACACCAACCACTCCCATATGCAAGCTTCTGTCAAGACCTCAGGCTTAGCCTCTTCTGTGCTTGCAGCTATTTAACTAGACCACAAAGAACATGATGATGCCAGAGCTCTTTACCTGCCTCATGGGATGCAAGGGCAGTGTGGAGCTGGGAACCTACTGATGCTGTAGTTTCTATTTTCAGAGCTCTAGGCTTTTTCTTGCCACTGATTAATTTTTTTCACCCATGCCTATGTGCTTCAGAATGTTGGATAAAAGTGTTGTAAAGCGGAAATGAGGGATTTCTTCCAAACACCCTTGCTGAGAGCCAAATCGCAAGACTGCTGTTAAACTGAAAAGTTTTGCTTTCTCTAGTTTGTTTACAAGGTTGCCTGGGGCCTTGCTGCTGTCCCAGACGTTGATGGATGTGACGGGCTCCAGGCCTGCTCAGATTCTCTATGTTCACTTTTATAGTTTCGCGGTATTGATATTAATAAAGTTTTGTACTAAACTAAAATTCTTCTTTGACATAGAGAGTGGCTGCTTTGAGCATTCTGCTGAACTGCTTTTGTATGGGGGGAAGAAGTTACTGACCTTTCTGCAGGAGGGCTACAAGACCTAGAAGAGTGGTGGGAATACCAGTCATAGTACTGTGTCTACAACGGACCCTTCCAGGTTGGACGGGTTGCATTATAAGCTGTATCTATGCATGGTTGCTGCAGTCAAAAATAGTTTATCTCAATTCTCACTCTGCTATAAGGGGGATTGTAAATCAAGGATTTACTTTGGGAGGGGGTATACTGCAGTAAGTTCTGCCTGTTTGCCAACACTGAGCACACTGGTGCTAGCCCTGTGAACTCTTAGAGAAGAAGAGGAGTAGAGTTCAGTGCGAATTTGATTTTAATAATGAGAAGGAAATGTATTGGAACAATTACAGTAAGTCATTCACAGTCAAAATGTCTAAATCATCATAGAAACCTTTCCTCTGTGTGTGCAAAATTTGCTGCCGTTAAAAATAACAGGTCTGGTCCTCTTAAATGCACTTTCTATTACCTCTTTCTTGTGCCTGTTCTCACAGGCAGTAGCTTTTCCTTTATGACTGTCTTGCTGTGCAGGGGACCTAGATTGTATCTTCAGAGGACAAAAAGGTGAGGAAGATGCTGAGAACAGCAAGCTGCTTCTGCTGATTCAGAGTTCCCATGCTGGAAGATACCGATTATGGTGTAGGGAAAAGTCCCTACGGTACTCCATAGGGGAAGAAAAGGAAATGTCTGTAACCTAAGAACTGGCTTCTGCCGCCAAGAGGGGAAGGGAACTGCACCAGAAAGGGAAGTAAAAGTGGGAAGTGAATGTGCAGCATCACCATGTGAAGAGCCTGTGCTTCTGGTGCCTGCTGCAGTCTCTCATTTTCTGCCAAAAGCTACGAGGCAGGTGGTGAGCTCTTGGCATGAAGTTCCCTGCAGCAGCTGCACTGCACATAGAGAGGCCAGCCTGGAGAAAGACTCACACTTTGGACAAAATGCCAAAGCGTGGCAAATAAAGGGATCCACAGTCACCTGCAAACTCTGATCCTTAATGGGGTTGGTTGGTTGGTTGGTTTGTTGTCCACCCAGTAGGGAAGATGACAGGAAGAAAAACTACAGAACCTGGCATTTAACCTAGTCTTAGGTAAACAGCTCTGCTACATCTCTTTAATTACAGCATAAAAACATTCTGCTAGTACAGCATATTCCTTGGGCTCATCATAGCTGAAATTGGGACTGCCTGCAGCACTGGATACTCCCTCTAATAGGTACTTGAAGTTCAGAGGTGGGGAAGTCAAATTCAAAGGCTGAATCTTTAGACAGAGCCCAAGTTTCCTATCTACGGGGACTCTCCTTTCTAGAGCCAACATTGCACAAGAAACTGGGTGCAGGTTTGATATGGTCACAGGAATTAATCTCTCTGATGAAGCTCTTAGAGCTTCTTTGGATCATATGTAACCTACTCTGGGCTGAATCCTAGAAACTGCTGCCAGGTTTTCAATCTTGTCCTGATTCCAGGCCAGTTCTCTCTTGAACCACAACATGAGGAGGGAAAAAAAAGACCAGTTGCCAGCAGCAACTACTTGGCAGCAACGTCAAGAAACATGTTTCGCTCTCTGCCATCATCTGCAGCAGTTCCCTCTGCATGGACAGTAGATGAGTCTCAGTGGGTTGTTGGTGAGCTGCACCCTCTGCTCCAAGCCCAGCCTTCCCACCGTCATCAGCCCAAGGGCTTGAGAGAAAAGCACTCAAAGCAGGTTGACCCTGAAGAGAGATGAAACTCCTGACTGCACTGGATGTGGCAGCTGCTGGAGACCCAAGCCCCTCTGCCACAGTCACGGTGAGTGGTAACATTTACAATCACTTGAAAGGAGGAAAACTCTTGACCAGCTCCAACTGGCCATGTTGGGAATCCCAGACTAGGTAAGCTGTATGAGGTCTGGGGGCACCACACAATATACTGGCTTCAGAATTAAGGTGTCATTTCCATTGGAGTAACTCAGTCCTCTCTCTCTGGGACGTCACCTTTAGAAAGCATCCAAAAATCAAGTCCAGCTTCATTCTGGGAAGCAATGGCCAAAGCAGAAGAATGCTCAGTAACTGAAGGTGCCCAATCATCCTTAGGGGCAACTCTGCTCCCTCCTACTGCCTGGGAAGGAGTTGAAGCAACTGTCAGGCCTGCTCTTCTCCCTCATTGGAAACGTGCCGGTAGCCGGGGGGCTGAGACTGTATGCGAAAGAGTACAGTCAAGAGGAGGATTATAAGGAGAAGGAGAATGGATCCACACACAGCCAGACCCACAAACAGTTCTGCAAGGGAGAAAACAAGTGGTCAACATGGTATCATCCAAGCTTTCCCCTTCTGCCACGCTCTGGTCCAGCCTGGGCTCACCTGTGTTGTGTGTGCTGCTTGCTACCTGGCATTCTTCCTCCCAGTCCTGGGGAACAACAGGATCTGTGAGTTCCAAGAATCTTTGCAGTGGGCATTTATGCTGACAGCCAGGGATTGTCAGTGGGAAAGGTTCCTTCCCACTCTCATTCCGGAAAAACATCTCCACAGAGAAGTTACTGAAAACAAAACACAGCTAGATGTTTTTTTTTTCTCCAGCTAAAGTCATCCCTTCCCAAAAGCTCAGTGCACACCCTTTCCTTTATTCTGGTGGTAGTTTTCCTCCTAAGAGTCTGCCACTAGGAGCAACATTGCATCCCCCTAGGGTGGAGCCTAGCCTAGGTATCTAACCCTTGAGGTGAAATCACAGCAGACATCTTTACTGCAGCCCTCACCCATCATCCTCTTCGTACAGCTCAAATAAATGACATGAGGCGTATGGTGCTTGAATCTTGTTGTAGACATCTAGAGCCATCTGCAGTGCCACAAGTGTGGTGTCATGCTGAGAAAAAGGGAAAAAAAACAAATCAGTCACCCTTATGGATGTGGCAGGGCAGCTCAGACCATACCAGTAACGGACAGGGCAGTGCTGAGGGGACGTCACCTTTGTAACTTCCATCTGGAAGAAGGGAGAGGAACCATACTGCTAGAAGGTGATCTGTGGTGGTGCCAGAGAAGGGGAGGAAGTGAAACACAGCCATATATATCCTGCATTGTTCTTTAAGAAGTAATATCTCTAGCGAGCAATTTGGGAGAGACGCTTGACTTTCCAGTCAGTAGGTGGCTGGAAAGGGGAGATGACTCTCTGTCAACACTGCTGAAACATCACATCTGAGCAGCATCAACCCATCTACCAAATAAATACAGCAGTGGCTCCCCAGAGTCTGCCAGTCTCATCCAGAAGCCTGCGCTAACAGGAACAAAGCGCAGGTTGGGAATTTTCCTCAGGAGCTCCAGAGGAATGATGCCAGATACCGCACATCCCACCCAGCCAGAGGCAAAGGCGCATGTCCTGATCACTGCGTGGGCTGTAGAGAAGCCAGAAAGGGTTAAAACCATTGCCAAGCCCCAGTCCCCTGTGAGGAGGAGGAGATGGATAAAAGCTAGCCCCCAAGCTCTGACGTACCGCTGAATAGGCAAGTAGTTTCAGGTTCTGGTGGGCAGAAAGATTTGCTGCTTTGGTTAGGTTTTTCCTTATGTGATCAAGCAGGACCCCTGAGGAAAGGGAACAGCTGGTAAGAGGCAAAAACTAGACAGAGCAGCGTGAAGCTCCCTCCTGGGTGCACTCACCGCCTTGCAGACGAGCTTTTTCTACCCGATTGTGGATCCCAAACAGAAATTCAAAACCAAAGTCTTTTAGTTGCTTCAATTGAGACATGACATCTGGTGTCACCCATACAGGCAAATCCATTTTGTGTACTTGCTAGAAAGAGAAACAGAATATTCATCTGCAAGTAGCACGGATCACAGATTAATCAGAGAATGGGAGACAGAGTGTCTGGAGTCCTGCTCATACTGCTACTGACTTCCTATGTTACTTTAAATATGCCCCTTTTCTATTTATGTTTCTGTCCTCACACTGCTGTGCTGCATACAAAGAATGTATGTGGGTTTTAATGTTGTTTCAGAAACTAAGAAGCATAAAGATTAAAATCTAGGAGCTACATTTCTGTGAAAGCACAACTGGAGTGCAAGGTCATGTCGGAACACTCATAAAATAATCTTATGGCATTTACTTTACGTGTGGCTGATTCTGCCCTGCAGATGGCATGCAGTCAAAAAAAAGAAAAAAAAGGTAAGCGAGAGAGCACAAACTCAAGGTTTCTGGTGTACCTGCAGCACAATTTCCCCGGAGGCTCTGAGGGCCGCTGAAGGATATTGGAGGAAGTTAGCAAGCGCTCTGGAAGTGTAGTACTGGGACGCACAACTGACAAAGCCCAGTACTCAAACCCAGAATACACAGAGCTGGGAACCAAGAGAAGAATTTGCTTTGCAGCCAACCCATTACAAGAAAGGATTAGTTATACTGGCAGACAAACAGCAGTTGTGGTTCTCTGGCATTACTCAGAGCAATTTTCTATGCCACATCCCATTAAACTGCCAGAAGATGAGGCTGAGCGGTTCAGAGAAAGTCCCATCAGCAACTTAGATATTTAGTTAGTTTTTCATTAATTTACAAAGAGAATAGCTGGTAAGTTCAGCTATTTCTTGGACTTTTTTATTTTCTCCATCCGGATGGTAGAATGAATCTACTGGCTCAGGTGAGAAAAACAATCCTTCTCTTCAGGGCACTGTTTGTAAGAGTGAGAAAAAAGGAGGAAGCCCAAAGCAGCTGCAGAGACCGATCAGCCTGAGGGTACAGTTTTGAGAGTAAAACTCCCCTTCCTCAAAACGTTCTGGTTTTATTTTGGGACACTGAGCTATTCTCGAAGTTCTTGAGGATTACAGTGGTTGTCAGCTGGCCTTCTGGGCCCAATCTGCAAGTTCATTAAGTGAGTCTTGAAAATGATGATTTGAAATTCTTGATCTCTCTGACCAAAGGATTTTTTGTTACCGACAGAAGTTGCTTCACTGTGATTGTTACAAGACAGGAGATCGGGTTTGTGATACAAAGGGCAAATTTACATAGTGCAATGCAGCTCTGGACTGGAATATTGTCAGCTTGCAGCAACTCAGGCTGCTACTTTACATAGCAAAGTGCAATTCCATGCAGATTTATCTTTTACATCCCCAAAATAGTACATACCACTGTATACCACTGCCAGCGAGCTAAGTAGCCTTGCACCTCCATGGAATGAGCATGACACAGTGTCAAAATGCTTGGGTTTACTGCTTCTTCCACAATTAGCTAGTTTGACATGAAAGATCTCTATAATTTACTTCATTGTGCTGCATAGTTATACACAAATAAACTTGTGTGCAACAACTCTAAGTGTCCTGGATACGTGACCTTTACTTTAGCATTATCGCAGCACAGCTAACCCGATTTTTGATTTTGTTTAAGCCTTCATGAGATGTGGTTTCAACAAAACTCCATGTGAATACAGAGTGCGGTGCCCCACCCCAGACAGTAAAAGGGTAACATCTGTCTCTAGAGCCTTTCTCTGGCAAAGGATCTTATAATAGGTCAAAAACCAGACGTGGGTGAACCCCACTTAGCCTAGAAGAGCATTATTATATTTTAGAGATGGCATTAACAGAAGCACAGAAAGAAAAGTGATTGATCTAAAGTAACAGAGAAGTAGAGGTAGGACTAGGAATAGTCCTAATTTAAGCTCCCAACTTAAATCATAAAGTTAACGCTCCTTCAGTTTCCAGAGATCTCATTTCTGCCTTACTTAACTCAGACTTGTCCACAGAGAGCTAAAGATTTCAGACCACAGTGATTTTCTAGTGACTTTCAAAAGAGATACTTATTGTGCAGGTAGGATTTTTTCTGGCTCTGGCATGATATATATCTAAGCTACAAAGTGGGAGGTTATAGGGTGCAAAAGTAGGTAATTCTTGGCACGTGCCTCTAGTGAGTAGGAACTGTTATTATTCTGAAACTAGAACACTACTTCTAACTGTGGGGTGGGAATGATGAAAAGTTGTTTTATGGGATTTTGCAAAATAATTTTCTACCAAATCCAGTGAGTCCCAACGACCACATTCCCGTGGCTGTAAGATGATGGCCAAACTTACTTCACAGAACAGTGTGTCATACACGCTCCAAACACACTCGAGAGAGACATCCCGGATCCCAGTCTCGTTTGCCACCATCTGCAGGAATTGCTGTAGGTATGAGAAAAGAGAAAGGCCTTCAATTTTCTAATCTCATACTGTATTACATGCACAGGTATTCCTACCCTTTTCTCAGAGCTCTGATTACACAGAGGTGATAATACTTTAACTAGAAGCCTAAGACCACCTTATCTCATGCAAACAATCACTTACCCAATTCTCTTTGGTCTTATTTATGTATTCTGCTGAGTGCCGTGTTTCATTCTGTAGCTGTTCATACCGTGGACAGGGGGTCAAAGGAAACTTCAGTAGCTGGGCAGAGAAAACAAGAGCAGCTAGGTCACCGAGAACACTGAAGTACAGAATTTGCAGTCAACACGCGCAACTGTAATGAAACCCTGACTAGCGGGATGCATCTATAAACAGCATCAAGTACGGCCTTCTAACATACTCCAGATTGTGTGTGGTCTGCTGAGGTGTTGCAGTTAACATGTTGAGTGAACGCAGCCCCTGAATTGTCATCTTGTTCCGAGAGCAGAAGAACCTTTGCAAGGCAGGTCCCAGGAGAAGTTCAAGACAATCTGAATCGAGACTGAAGCCAAGACTTTTGGAGAAGTCAGCATAACACACTATTTGAGTAGTCAGCACGTATCCTTGAGACTAACTTACCCTTTCCTCGGACTCAGGCACTGTGTGCACAGGGATAGGCTGCCAGGAGATGTTAGGGTTGAATATCTGTTGTCCCTCTGGGGGATACAGGCCTGCCAGGTTGGCCTCTGCGCTCATCAGCGTCCGATCATAGTCTGTGCTGCGGATGAAGATCTGCCAGGACAGGGACAGCACACCATTAGTAATGCTACTGTAAGCGGATATGCTCGGACGCAGGACGATGAACTCGCTGAGGAACATTGCCAAGTGCCCTGCAGCTGCTCATGGACAACAGGAGTTGAAGTGACCGAGCCTGCTGATGTCAACCTGGACAAAACTGTAAGGACAGACACAAAGACTGTGTGGTGTGTGATACTGGAGCAGTCTGTTCTGGATCAGTGGGACAGCCAGATGCACTGTGCGGGGATTACAGACCGAAAGGAGTCTGAATGTGGGAAGAGTCAGAGAAGAGCAAGACAGAGATGCAGATAATGATGGGCACAGACAGGAAATGCACTATATTTACAGAGCAGGACTGGGGCAAACTCCTGCATTCAGTTCTCAGTTCTAGGAATGACCTGCGGTGCTCATGAAAAAAAATGGCTTCTCCAAGCCTCAGTTTCTTCCATCTCAGAAACAAAGACAAGAGTGATCTGACTAACAGGAGAGGAAGAAAAAGGGGAGCTGGGATTTTATTTAATCATTGTGGGCTTTTGGGATTAATGAGCCAAGACTTATCATTCCAGAGCTCAGAGAGAGAGATCTGACCCAGAAAAGAGAGAAATAAGAAAAATAGAGAAAAGTTCAGAAGGTCAAAATGGCAAAACTTTGGTATTCTGGTATCTCTGTACTGAAAACACTTGGGCGGGGGGGGGGGATTGGAGAGAAACCAGTGGTAAAACAAGAGGAACACATAGGAAATCATGAAAGAATGTGCTAAACCCCAGCATATTGAATCTGAAACAACAAGAATAAAAAGCCAGAAAGATAAAATACAATGTCAAGATTGGGATTTTTTTTTTTAATGTTAAATGAAGACAGAGAAACATAAGAAAAAATGCATATGCTCACTCTGTATAGCATCTCCCATGTGAAGTGTATCTCAAAACTTAACAGTCATGAGAAAAAAAAAAGTTGTCTTTTCTCTGACAATTTCTACCCACTTTTACCTCTTAACTGTGGCTTGAAAACAACTGACTCATTAGATAGGATTGCTTTCATCCTCAGCAAGCTCTGAAGAAATAGAAGGTATTTTAAAAGATAAGGATCTAATTCTAAAAGTGTCATAAAACCCAATTAAGCCCTGAGCGTACATGCTTTCTTCAGCACCTTTTGCCAGGGCTCCAGCTTGTCGCTGAGTCAGGTGACAGATGGTCATATGGTGTCACCCAGAGGCAACACTTCTTATAAGAGGGAGGTTGCTCAACTCGAGCAGGGGTTCAGGCTTGGTTAGCAGAACAGCTTTTGTTTGCATATGCCTTGGTTTGTTTTTCCTTCTCAACCAAGCGAAAGAAAACAGTTTCAGCTGGCAAAAGCTTTGTAAGAGTGAAGTATGTTTGGAAAGGAACTACTGAGGAAGGTTAAAGGATCTGCCTTTGAGCTGATGCTGGAAGTTTTGTTGATGAAGCAAATGTCAAAGAAGGGATGTAATCTGAACTATGGCAAGCTGGGTATTTACTGGGGAACCCCAAAAGGGGGGAAACAAAGACAAGAAATTGCACAGGGATTCTCAGTTTGCCCCATCTGGTCAATCACCCAAAGGGAGCTCAGATAAAAGAACTGAACCGATGCAGAGCCAGTAGTGGGACAAGTGGGTCCCAACTGCCTGCTGTCCATCCGAACCACCGGACAGCGTGCCTCTCTTCGTGACACTTGCTCATGTTCCAGTTGACTCACGCCTCTTTGGTCAACCAGCAGGGGTATTTGGGGTGATTTTCTATTTCCTTACTTTTTTTTGATCTTTCAAATTTTCCCCTGTGCTTAGCACATGGTTCCACAAGGGCTCCGCAACTTTTTGTAAAAGAAACCTACCAGTTTCTCAAGAACTATTATAAAGTGTGGCAATATCCTGGAGGGAGACAGAAAAATTAATAGCTTTAGTGTACTGAGGCTGTCGATACTTTACAGCTGGAGACAAATGAGAGGGTCACTTCTGATTAGTAACTGCTGCTTATATGTACAGACTCCCATGAGATTGTACCTGAAGTGTGCTGGGGAGGGCAGGGCAAACACGGGCTGCATTCTTGTCAGCTGGTGTGACCAAAAAAAAAAAATCTCACGATCTCGAGTAAGAAACAAGTACCAGCTACAACCCAGCATTCCTGGTTTGTTCCCTTGACTTCAGAGCAGCCGCCCTGAGCAGCCTGACAGCGGGAGGGCAAAGCCCGCCCTCGGCCCCCTCTTCTGCAGCTCGGCAGCCTGCGGTGGAAACGGGCTAGAAACAAAAACACTTCGGGAGCCGGCGCCGGCGTTTCCCCTCCGAAAGAAGCCACCGCGGCGAGCGCGGCGCTCCCCGCAGCCCCCGCCCTCAGCTGCCGTCCGGAGCCGCGGGCGGCAGAGAGCGCCGTTCCCCCCCCACCCCCCGAGCCCCGGTGCCGGCGCGGCGGCCGGCAACACTGACCTCCTGCCGCCGGTACATGTCGCTGAGGAAGCCGCGGTAGCGCCGCCGCAGGGCCTGGCCCAGCTCCCACTGCTGCTGCATCCCCACCTGTAACGGCACCGGGCGTTACCGACAGCCCCAGCCCTGGCTGGCCCCCGCCCGCCGCGGCCGCGCACGCACCTGCGTGAGCTGCCCGAAGCCCTGGGGCCAGGCGCGCTCCTGGAAGGGGTCCCGCGGGTAGGCCTTGATGGGCGAGCGGTCTCCGTGCCGGTACACCTGCGGGCGGCACCGCGTCACACCGGCCCGGACCAGCACCGCGGCCCGGGCCGGCCCCCCTCCCGCCGGCCCCCCTCCCGCCGCCCACCCTCCCCCCTCACCAGCGTTACGAAGCGGAGGCTGCGCGGCCGGGCGGGGGGCGGCTGCAGGCAGAGCGCCAGGAGGAGCAGGACGGCGCCTCCCCAGCCGCACCCCGCCGGATCGGCCGCCATGACGCTTTCCCCCAGCGCCGCAGCGCGGAACCGAGCCGCCACCGGCTGCGGGCCCGCACGGACACAGTTTTCCAGCGCACACCGGAAGCGCCGTGGCCGGGCCCGGGCGGGCGCCACTCCCGGCGGGGACTGGGGACGCCCCGCCCCCCGGGCCCGCGTGTCCGCCTCACGGCCCCCGCGCGCTGTGCGCTGTGCGCATGCGCGGCCGGGCCGGGCCGGGCCGGGCCGGGGCGGGGTGAGGCGTGGCGGCAGGGGGCGGTGAGGGCCGGGCCGGGCCGGCGCGGGGCGGGTGGCACTCGGCAGCCCTCGGGGCGGCCCCGGGGGCTTCACGGGATGCGCTTTCCCCCGCAGGGACGGACGCGTTTTGGAAGCGCCGGGTGGCGTGGGGCGGCCCCGCTGCGCTCCGCGGGACCGGGCGAGGCCGAGCCGGCGTGGGGAGGGGGCCGGGTCTCAGGCGGGCCCCCGGGGCTGCTCCCGCCTCCTGACGGGCGGAGGCGGAGCCTGGCCGCGGGGCGGCCCGCTCAGCCCGGCGGCCTGCTGCGGGAGCGCCTGGGCCCGTTGGGAAACCGCCTACGGCCGGGTCGGGCCCGCCGGCATAACGGCGGCGTCCTCCGCTGGCTGGCCCGCGCTCGGCAGCTCTGCGGAGGCGTCCCCGTGGGCTTCACCCGCGTAGGTGCTCGGGGGTGGGTAGGAATGGGTGGGCACGGGAGGGTTGAGTTGTGTGACGGCGTGCGATGCGTCGCGGCTCCTCGCGGGTAACGCGTTGCCTTAAATCTCCCTCTGAGGCGCGCGGTCACCCGGCGGCTGCTTCTTAAAGCAGAAAAATTTTCACAGTATGCTGGCATCATCTGGGGCAAAGCTGTTTTAACGGCCAGAAAGTGTGCTGGCACGCGCAGCCCGGCCGCCCTCGCGCCGTGGGTCGTTAATCGTCTCATCCCGTGGGTCAGCCTGCGGATGCCGGTGTGAAAACAGAGAGGTGCTGCTGCGCCGGGCTCTGTTGACAAAGAGTCTGTCGTTGGCAGGTTTGCCCCAGATTCGGCCCTTCCTGACGGACCTCGGTGGAACTACGCGAGTGGGTGAGGAAACCCGGCTTCCGCCGCCAGGTCTGCATCTGCCGAATTGTTGGCGACGGATCTGGTAGGTGCCATTTAAATAGAGGGAAAAATCCCAGGCGGTTAAACGAATTTTGTGATGTTTTGTGCTCGTCTCCACCTACTGGCGCGTACAGACGGGTGATTACTTGGGGTTCTCAGCTTTTGCTTTTTTTAAGGAAAGAAGGAAACACGGCTTTTGCGTTTGCAAAGAAATCTTGGAGACGTTGAAGCCCGATGGTTCAAAAATCGGCTTGTTTGTATGTGTTTATTTGCTTAAAACCTTGCGTGGTTTGCAGCGTCAGGAAGTCACGTGTGCAACATCTCAGGGTGCTGAATTATTGATGAAACGGAGGGGTGATGTCAGCGCCGGCTCGGTGTAGCACGCAAAGTTCAGCTGGACGGAATAACGTGTTTAATTTGCTCGTGCTTGAATGCTTAATGAATTAAAACTAGTGCTATTTCGTACCTCTAGGAAAGCACGAAGCTGTGTTATTTTTTGCCGACACCGTTCCACGGGGCTCCTGGGGGGGTGGGGGGGTGGTTTGCGGACGGAGGCTGCGCGTCGTTCCGGCGGGCGCCTGCTTTTTTCTTGCTCTTCTGCTGGTTTTGCGCCTCTCCGCCGAGCCGAGGTGAGCGCGGAGAGCCGGCAGCGGCTCTGCGGTGAGGTGAAGCTGTGGGAGCACCGGCGGGCACGGAGGAGCGGGTGGCCGGTAGCCTCCGCCTCCCACCGGACTGGCAGGGGGCGGGGCCGGGGGCGGGGCGAGCGCGCCGGCCGGCGGGGGGCGGGGCGGGCGGCGCCTGCACGTGACCCGGGGCTGCGCCGCGCGTGACATCACCGGAGCTCCGCCGCGGCGCCCCGCCGGGAACAGGGCCGGGCCGCCCCTCCCGCCGGCGGCTCGGGCACCTGCGCCACGGGGGGCGGCGGCGGCCGCCGTCGCACATCGCCGAGGAGCCGCGCCGGTAACTTTTCTCCTCGGCTCTGTCTGGGGGGGCTGTGGGGTGGGCGCCGCCGCCGCCTCTTCCGCGCCGCCTGTGGGGCCGGCCCGGCCACTCTGCGTGTCCGTGACTCACATCGGGGGACGGGGACGCGGACGCGCTCTCCCGCCCCGCGGGTTTCCAGCCCTGCGCCCCGCGCCGGTCCGAGCCGCGGCAGCGCTTCCTGGGGCCCGGTGCCGGCGGCCCAGCGCCGCCCGCCCGCCCGCCCGCCCGCCCGCGTAGTGCTGCCGGCCGGGCCGGGCGGCGCTGGAAGGTGCTGGAAGGAAGGGGGGCGGCGGTGGCCCGTCCCGCCGAGCCGCCCGGGACGTGGCGGGGGTGTGGGCTGGGCTGGCGGCGGCCCCGAGCGGCGCGTTTATCGTGGCAGCTCCGCGAGACCCGCCGGCCGGGCTCCCCCGCGCCGTGGGCGGGAGGGAGTCGCTCCCTTGGCGTAAGGAGCCGCGCGCTGGCGGTCTGTGTCGTGCGTGTTACCGGGGGCGGCGGCGGGGCCTGCCGTCTCGGGCCGGCGGTGGTTGCACAGTGGCGCCGTTGGAGGGGGTCCCTCTGCTAAAGAGGTCGGAGAACGGGCAGGAACAGCAGGTGGATGGACCTAGCGAGTTCAAGTGGGTGTTTAGGGAGGGGATGTCAGTTACTCGTGGTTGTTAGCGTGCATCCAAAGAGCCTGGGTCGATGCTGTCAGGTGCAGCATGGAGATGTTTACTTGCTTTGTGGTAACTTGTTAGCTTTCCTCTTTCCTTGTCTCCTCCGCTCAGCTCTGCGTTTCTCTGTCTCATTCACCTGTTGCATCCTGTCAACCCAGATCGTGAGCTTTCTGGGACACAAACTTGTCTGCACAGCTGTCAGTTTGCATGGTGCTGTTAAAAGGTAACTTTGCTTACGTTGGTGATGACTCTTCATTGTGCCATTTCACTGCTGCTCATTGTGCTAATGTCCACAGATCTGTCACAATAGGTATTTCGTTATGGGACAGAAGCAAACCTTGGATTGCTGGTGAAAGAGAAATACTTTATCTCCTGAAATTTCCTCCCCCCCCTTTTCTTTTTCCTAAAGGCACAGCTGGGCCCTTCACTGCAAGGCTTTTTTGAGGGAGTCTCCAACACTGAGTCACGTTTCTGACTAACCGTTTGGATCACTGTGTGTCAGCCAGTTTCTGGCTATGACTGCAGGTTATGTTAGTAGGGAAGAGTCCTCTCAGCTCTGCTGCTCGTTCCAAGGTATGTGGAGTATCTGCTGTTCCCCAGGTGTCAGGGAGAAGGCTATACCTGAGGACAGAAGAAAAAGGAAAAGCTGTTTTTTACTTCCTTTAGTGAGTGGTGGGCTTGGTTTATGAAGTGAGTGAGTCTTAATTGAGACATAACCTCCCAACTGAGGTAGAAACAGAAAAAAAACCCTTATCTTTTAGTTAGGGAAGCAAATGTGGTTTGAAAATTTCAGCCAAGTGTTGCTGAGCTCAGCCCTTCTTTCCTTTGGGTTGTGGAAAGAGGACACTGGATGCGGTACAGATTGTGCCAGGACCAGATGGAGTTTGGCCTTGCTGTGCTTCTCTATCACACCTGTGGCGCATTCACCAGAAGATTACTGCTGCTGCAAGACTTGCAAGGGCAGACTGACCGTGTGGCTTCCTGGTGTAACCCCTTTTTGAAATCTAGTACTGAGTTCAGTGATATTTCTTCCTCGTCTGTGCATACGCCCGTGCATCCTTCGTCATACAGGAAGGCCAACTTTTGCAGGAGAAAAGCAGGGGTGAAAATAACTAACAACCTCCTTCCTTCTCCCCGCCCGCCCCCCCCCAGAAAGGTGCGGGGAATAAACCCAAACCAGCCTCAGGTAGGGCAGAATGTGGGTCATTGCGGAGCTGCTGAGGAGTTCTGTAGCTGCTGGGGGAAACCTGCAGCTACTTGTATTGTGAAGGGGTGCAAGGAGAAGTACTGTAGCATGGACTATATATATATATCAATTGCCTAATCTAAAAAAATAAGAAACAGGAAACTTTATCGCAGAATTAGTGTGTCCTGGCTGTGTGCCTTGGGTTACCGACGTCCGTTGTTTCCAGTTACTGCTGCCACAGCTCTCTGCGCCTTGTCAGCAGGTTTCCTTTACCAGCTGGCTGTACAGCAAGGAGGCAGGCAGAGGGTGTGCAGAAGAACAGGCAAGCAGCCGTACAAGTACAGAGCATGTTTGCTGCCTTATCCTGATCTCACACTTGCAGGAAGAGTCGTGTTTCCAGTGTGTTAAAGTGCATTTGATTGCTGTGACTTTTTTTTTCCAAGAAAGATGCTGTCTCTAGGATTAGTCCTCACAACTCAGTGCACTTGTTCTGTGGTAAACAGAAGGATGAATTTTTTGCTGTTGTTAAATGTTTGATCCAGTGGTGATGGTCTCAGACCTCCAAAGTCATGTCTCTTGTAATTAGATCTGGTCTGTGATTGTATGGCTATCCAGACTGACAGTTTTCAAAATTTTAAGTTTTGAATTTAAGGTCTTTAACTGTTGCTCTTTGTCAGAAGTTGTATTCCCATCTGCCCAAGGAAGAGTATAGAATATAGTGTGCTTTGTCTTGAATGCATTGAAGAGTGATCCAGCTTTCTGCTCTGGAAGCAGCTGCTGTGAAAGTCTCATTGTTGCAGATGTGTAGGTCTTTGCATGTTGAATAGGAAAGCTTATCAGATTGTATGTCATTCTCCCTCCCTCCTCCCTGCACCCCACCCCCCCCACCCCCAAGTAGTAAGATTCACAGACCTGACAGTCTTGGAGAAAAATTAGTGTTTCAGAACTGAGATGAAACCTGTCATAGGTGTCCCTGCCCATGGCAGGGGGGTTGGAACTAGATGATCTTTAAGGTCCCTTCCAACCCAAACCATTCTATGATTCTGTTCAAAGATACCATGTTTTATTGGGGGAAAACGTTCTGCTGGTCTGCAGTAGGATGTGTTACCTTGTTTTCCTCACAGCCTAAGAATTTAGGAAGGCAGAATCACGTTCTCTTAGCTGTGGAAACTGCCTCGGTGGGAAGGAACTTCGTCTTAGGAGGGAATTCAGGGGAATGCTTCCTGCTGACAGGTACAGGTCTGCATTTAGGCTGCAAACAGGTTGAACTTGGTCATTAGATCATACTTCAGCTAATATACGAGTACAACATTTGACTTGGCATTTTTGTTGCGGTTACTGCAGCTAGAAGTTGTATTGTAGTCAGTTTGGGTTTGACACGTGTATAATATTGTTAAATTAGATGAGGCTGTCCATGTTCTTGCAGATCTTAAAAATTTCTCTTTTAGGAGTGGTACCATGGGTTACTTTTGCGCTCCTGTGTGGTTTTTGTTCTGTGACTTATCGCTCAGGACAAAATACCTTTTTTCCATTTTTGGAGCATAGACAAATTCCTTTTTTGTGTCCTCACTAAAAAGGAGACACCCCTGGAGCCAGTGTAGCTTGCACTTTTTGATCTGGACATCTCAAATCCAGATTTCCTGTAAAGCAAAATTACTTGCTTTATTGAGTGTCAAAAAGAAAATGTTAAGGTGATACATTCAATTTCAGTATAATTTCATAAATTGCTTTGAAGTACACACTGTCAAGCTTTTTAAAGTATCTTATTTGGGGAGGGCAAAGGCTAATGAGGGTAATGCACAGAGGAGAGCAGAGCACTGCAGACCTTCCAGTATGTTTAAGGGAGGGGAAAAGATAAATGTTTATTTAGTGGGAAGTTGGTGAAGCAATGATGAGAACAGTGTTAGAGAATGAGAAATCTAATTCTTGTTTTGAACAGACCAAAACTAGTGTCTGTAGGATTAGGTAGGAGAACTGTCTCATGGGATGTGAGGGTTGAAGCAATTTAAAAGCCATGCTGCAGAGTCAGGTTGTATTGTGTATGCATAGAAACCTCTCTGAGATGTAAATAAAAGATGTGAGGTGAGTATCGGACTGATTGCTAAAGCGGGTGACTGACAAGAGAGTAGGTGTCTCCTGGCATGTAAGGCTTTCTAATTTGTTTTAAGGCTTTAAAAAAAACATTGGCAAATATACTTGTAAAATTTTTGGAAACGAACTGGGTATGGAAGTCATATCCCCTCTCCCTTCAAGGAGAGGGGCAGTCTTGGCCTGCTGGTCCTGCTGCAACTGTGAAACATACACAGTTAATGGGTTTAAATCGAGGCTTCTTGCTGATATAAATCATGATTAAAGGTGGTGATTTAAATTTAGTTCATTTAAGCTTTGTTTTGTGTTTTGACACTTTGTTAAAAGGAAGGTTTATTCTAACTGGTTAGGCTAATCTATTACTACTGCTTGCTAAACAGGCCAATACAGTGTTTCTGCATACATCCGTTTATGCTATTACATGACAGTAAATGTTTACATTAGAAAATGGTCATTTGTGTTTACTAGGTGAATAACTTCTTTCCTCATGACGTGTTCAAAACTGCATTTGAATAAAAAGGTCAAACTAAATGTGCAATTTTTGTTATAATTTGACTATAATCACGCATTGGATACATAAGAGAAAATACGCTTGCTGGAGTGTGTGCTATTAAGACTGACTTATTTTAACAGGGTAGTTTTATCTGTACTTAGCAATGAACTGGTTGTTTTTGGTCATTGTGTCCTTCTAGATCTTAGAATGAGCATAACTCATCCTCCCTTGTCTTGTTTTTATTCAGAGATTGGAAAAGAGAAACAGCTCCCCCCGCATTTTGTGCTGCCTCCCCCAACTTTGAGTGAACTGAACTAATTTAATAAATGTATTGAAGAAACTAATCTTTCTGCCCTTTGTAAGAAAGATTTGTTTGGTACTTCAGTAAATTCTGGTTCTGCAGACTTAGTGACAAGTGTTTAGGAATTACACTTGGTTTTTAAACATTCTCCAGCAACCGCCTCCTGCTTGGATAGGGTGTGCATTTGTTTGTCTAAATAACTGTTTTAGGCTTTATCATAAATTGTCATTAACTTAGAAAATAGTGAGTGTAATCTTGAAAAACGTGTGTAAAATTCATTTAAAGGAAAATGTTTGGAATTTAAATAGTCTATCTAGGGCCCTTATGAAATGAGGGCGAAGAGGTAGGCTTCTGCAACAGCTCCGTAATGTATCTTGGTTGCCAGGGACATACACGCAGAAATGTGCCAGCCCCCAAAGGATTCTGCATGCCATGCCAGTGAATTTTCCTGGAGGATTTTACACAGTTAGGCTGTCTGTTATGCACGTGTAGTGGCTTTTTGCACACCTACCAGCAGGAACTCGTGCAAATGCTTGTGGGCACATGAAGTTGCACTGGAACAGCCTTTGAGACTTGCTTTGATGGTGCTTGCCTTGACACGCGTGCACACATGCACACACAGAGTCCTGTGGCCAGCCCTCCTCACCAGCGTGCTTTGGCTTGCGTGAGGACTGCCACCGAGGCAGGGCAGCTCATCCAGCTACACGCTCCGGCAGTACAAGGAGGAGCTGTCACCTTGCCTTCAAATACCAACTTTGTGATTATGGTCTTCTGATTGACTGCTTCCCACCCTTGGCTGTTGTCTTTAGGAGAGGAATAATATTCTAGTTTCTGTGAAAGGGCCAGGAAGAAGTTCAAAAGATGGCTTCTGTGTTTATGGCTGGTGAGGCAGACAGATTCTCGGGCATCTGCAGGTCTGGACTCGAAGCCCTAGGGATATGATTTAAGGTCCATATAGCATGCGGACAGGCAAGGTTGCATTGCTAGACCTTTAAGGAAGGTGTCAGACTCCCTTCCTTAGCAAAGGAAGAGGGAACTTCTGTTGTGAGGAGTGTTTTAAAATGTAAAATACTGATAAGCATAGATCGTATAATGTAGCTTCTGTTATCTAGGCATGTTTAAGAACGAGGGGACTTAACTTTCTGGGCTATATGGGACAGAAGAAGAATTTTTCCCTTGGTCTGCAGAAAGCTCCCAAGTTGCTGGTTGTTTTCCTAGAGTAGAGAAAGCAGAAACCTTTGCCTGAAGAAAACATGAATTTTCTCCCTATCACCTGTACTTGGAGGGCATTTTCTATCATGCTGCTTTTTAAGCAGCAGACTGGGGGTGAAGGCTGAAGAAAAAAACCAAGAAGAGACCACAGGCTTTGTCCTACCTTGTTTCAGTATCATCTCCAGCTGCTACTCCCTGATACTTGCTCTGGGTGGTGCCTTTAGCAGTGTCCCAGAATTGGCGGGCCATCCCCACCCTTCTCCCTTGATAGAAGGATCAAAATAAGAAATCCAGCTACCTGTTGGCTTAGCCCCATTGCCCACTCCCACACACTTGTACATGTGCTCACATTTTCCAGCACTGATCTTGGGTTTGCAATTATTTGAGAAGTCAGGTGATATGAACTCTCTGACAGTATAATGTTTGCTTCCTTGCTTCATGCGGACCCTGCCGAAGCATCAGTCTTTGCAGAACCGCTGGCTCCTGGTTCGTCCGTGGGTCGTGTGTGATGGCTTCCTTCTCCTTGTGGCAAGGTTGCACCGGAGTTGGGAACGGAGTGGGCTCCTTGCAGCACGTTGCTTGTGACAAACCCCAATGATCTCATGGTTACATTCTTTTGCTTTTTTCTATTAGAGCCTTTGTGTAGACTTTCAATCTGTTCTGGGCTACGTTATTTGGGCAATAGAAAAGCATTTGTCTGTTAGCACCTCCAATCTCTTTGTGCCTTGTGCTCTTTATGGATGGATGAGGGTGAGACCTCCTGGGTGCTTGGAGATAACCTGCAAGGAGTGTTGGTGGCTCTGGTTTCCCATCTGGTGGGTGTGCCGTGAGTGCAGCCATTTCACTGGCTGGTCTTTGAGCGGTGGACTCTGTCCGGCTCTGGACTGTTTTCCAGCTGAGTATTTGTGGTGATGTCAGGCAGTGTGAGAAGGGAACATGACTTGGCAGGACAAAGTCTGCAGAAAGTTCAGCTCCACATTTGGCCAAGAGCCTCGGAGGGAATGAGATCTACACACACATTCTGCTACACAGCCTGTCACACGCCCTCTCACATGCTCCCTTCCTGTCACACAGATCCTCTTTCTCTCATTTTCAGACCTTTAACCCTTCCTTCTTAGCTTCCACCCCGTGGGTTTATGAAAACCCAGAAAAATCCCTCCTCCTTATTTTGCTGTTACTGTACCTTCTAAGTGTTTAGTCGCAATGACCCCCAAAGCAGAAATAGACAATACAGGCCAGGATCCAGAATAGTAAAGTCAAAAGCAGGGCAAGTTTACTTTGCAACAGAGCTCTTAATAGTCCTTTATTCTGACCTGCACCCCTAAGCTGATCTTCACTGTGTATCTTGGCAGCTCTTCCGATCTCTCCTTTTGCTCTACTGCAGTCTCCTGGCCAGTCTAGGTTTGGATACGTACATCTGCTGCACGGTGGGAACCCGCGCCTCTCTTTTCCCGTTCTTCTAAGAGCAGTGTTAGCAAAACCTGCCAAAATGTATCCCCATTAATGGATGAGTGGGGAATAGACTAACACTCAAGTTTACTTTGAAGCAATTTAAAACTCCGTTCCAGTATCCCTCTGATATGTTCTTTATATGGGTATTTCTGTAGTGCTGTCATTTCTTCCTGACCTCTGTGCTACATCTAGGGACGATATTTCTATGAATGGGAATCGGTACTTTTCCCCTACTGCCCTTAAGGGAATCTTAATGAGTTTCCTGCCCGTTTTGCAATCCAATACTGTATTTCTGTTTTGCCTGTGAGCGGTAGTATTTGTTTTGATTGATGCTTTTAGGTGGGATTGAGCTTGGATACTAAGTGCTATATAGGTACATTATAAAAAGGCTGTTTCCAAGAAACAATCTTGTTTCAGTTATGGTGATGTGCAGCATGTTGATGAAAGTACTCTTGGGGTGGGAGGAAAGGAGGAAATCGGAATAATGAACAAACAATTGTACCGTAAACAGCCCTCCCCTTTATTCTGGTCTTTCTTCTTTTACCTTGTTCTTTTATTTCGTAGCTGCTAGAGGATGGAGAAGGCCAGTTTGAAAGAGAAGGTGATCTGGACAAGGGTCTAGGAGTTGAGGGCTTCTCTTCCTGGCTTTGCTGTGATATATCCTACATTGGTTGTCTTGTCTTCCTAGTAAAATATTGCAGCTGCTTCTTACTGCTGTTACCTCTTTTAGTAGTAGTTCAGTGCCGACAGTGGATTGGGCCGTGTTCCTGCTCAGAGAAGTCAACAGCAGTTTGGGATACTGATGTTGAAGAGATGGGCTGAGACAACCTGGGGAGCTGAGCAGATTTCCCTTTTGTGATGCCAGCTGATAAAGGCACTTGGCTAGAATAGGCGTGGGTCATGAAATGTTATTCCCTGACTGTGTAGTTTAGTGGAGGTGAAATTATTTTTAAGGAAACAATCAGGTAAACAGTATGTTGTGTGATTATTTATCATTATCATTTTCTACATGCAGAAAAAAGGCCTGCAGTGGTCTCTTCTAGGCATCATCTAGTTGGTTCTCTTACTGTTTATGGACTAGGTTTAACCCTTTTCCCTGGCATCTCCACTATCAGGATATTATTTTGGGTATTCATTCTTGTTTTTTTTTCTTTTTCTTTTTTTTTTTTTTTTTTAAGTTCTGATCTCTCACTTCAGTTTGGAGACTGCATTGGGATGACATCTCAAATCTGCCATGAGTCAGACTTGTGTTCCCTGAAGCAGGGCTGTAACATCTGTGGGACTGAGGGTCATAAAGGAAGAATGTAGGATCTAAGGTAGAGTTTTCTTTTGTTCTGTAATGTGGCGCCCCCGTAGAAGTCCACAGTGATTGAAGTCAGAGGCTTCTCTAACTCCCCCTGCCCCCACAAGCCTCATTTTAAAAAAAACAGCTTTTTGAACCTAGCTGGTTGTTGCCATTACCTCTGATCTGGATGACACCGTGTATTTCCTGTCTCTTTTAAACCCTGTTCGCTGGGAAGACTAAGGAAACTCTGGGTCTTAAAACTGTTACTTCAAAGAATGGCTGGCTGTTACGTTTTGGATAGCTATGTATAATTGTGTAGAACAAGATATTGATGGCTGAGTAAAGCTAGAGAAGGAATCCAGAAAAAAACAGAGTCTGCGGGCATGTTGTCCATGCTGCCATGCAGTGGCACTTATAAGGAAACTAAGGTGGTGGGGTCAGAGCTCATTTTCAGCCTTCAAGTAGAACGTGATGATCTGTCACTGCATGTAGGATGTGTAAGAGCTGGTCAGCAGCAGAAATAATGAGCTGCAAACATCTCAACTTTAATTTTCCAAAGCAGAATCTTGCTAGTTAGCAGATTATTTTGTAGTAGGAAGCTTTCTAGGCTGCTTGAACACTTTTCACGTTTGATTTTATTCTTTTTTTTTGGTGTGTGTGTCTGTTGGTGTGGTTAGAAGTGCAAAAATATTACATCATTAGCCAATACAGGGGCCCTAGGAAGAAAGACAAACACGCAAACCAAAACCACCTTTGCATAGATACATTTAGATGTGCAAGGGAAAAAAAGGCTGGTAGGATAGCTTAATTTGCTTGGGGAAATTGTGAGTGGTACTGGCAAAAGAATGCTGTTGGCATTTTAAAGTGAGTTTCCATAGGAAGAGTTTGCTATTATAGCTGATGCTGACAAACATTCTGTAGACAAGGCTCCAGGCTGGATGCCCTCCCTTCCCCTTCTTCCCAAGGAGTGGCAGAGAGCTGCCCTTTGCTCCTCTGTTAGCAGGAGGGGGCAGCTGCTCTGCTTTGTGTGTTTCATCCTCCTGGGAGGAGCGCAGATGGGATTTTTCCTGTTGGACGCCCTTGTCAAAGCCTCAGTTATGCTTCCTGCCATCTGAAGGTCGGTGCTGATAGCAGTGTTGAGCTGGATTCGCAGCCAGACACGCGGGATTATTGCAGTTCAGCTACAAACGGCAAGTTCTGCTTGTGTTCATCCCCATGGGTGCTGCAGAAGTTGATGTTGCTCCAAAGTGGCTGTGCTCTGTCTGCTCCCTGTGTCAGGACACTGGCTTCACAGCTCATCTGGCCAGACAGAGCTGAGAAAGGATGACTTGTCATTTTATAAAACAGCTGGGAGGGGAGGGGAATGTGGGGGGATACTGCTACTGTAACATCTTCCTTGCTGTAACCCAGAGTGTGTCCTAGTTTTTGCCGTTCCTGAAGTGGTTGTACTCTAGGTTAGCCAGAAGCTTGAAAGCTGAGGTGACAGTAGAAAGCCTAGAAGGGGTAGAAGGGACTGGAGCTTTGTCAGCCAGACCTGGCTTGTGCTGTTTTCCAGAGTTCAAGGGAACTTGTGTCAATGGCCTTTAAAGGAATTTCACAGCAGCAAAGTGGCCACATCACTCCTGATATTACTTGTTATTTATTTCCAATTCATTAACCAGGGAAAAGTCTATCCTCTCTTACCATCATCTCCTCTCTCTGCCCCTCTCTGCCTCTTTGTCTTTCCCTCTCCCTTTGTCAGAGGGACCGATGCTTCCATGCAAACAGGAAGACAGGCGAGAGCAGCCCTGTGCGCAGCGTGAGTGAACTCCAGTAACCTCATCTCCTTTCTCCTCCTTTCAGTTGCCGGACCAGGGGCATCTGGCAGTCAGGAGAGAGGGAGGGAGGCAGGCAGGCACAGCCCATTTTGGGATTTTACCCACTCTGAAAGCAGTCACACGTATATTCTCTTTTGCATGCTGTCTTTTCCTCTTGATCAGAGTGTGCCATGTCAACAAAACAAGCAAGTAGAAACCAAGAGGGTTTTCAAGACAAAACCAAAACCTCAGCCTTTGACAGGCGAGGAATAATGAGAGGCAGGTGAGAGGTGAGGGAGCATCTCCTGCTGGATGAGGCATGTGAACAGGAGAGCTGACTTCTTGCAAAACAATTGCTGTTGGGGTGAGGAGTTCCTTTGCAGAGCTTGTAGGTTCTTGGGTGGGACTGGAGTCAGTGAATTCTGTCTTCATCTGATGTACAATTTGGGAAGCCCTGTTCCCAAAACGGGGAGATCCACAGGCTGTGTAGGAAAAAACCAAATCATATGCTCTGAAGATCATAGACAAGGAGTGAGTTTGGCTGGGTTTTTTTATGTGGAGCAAAGCAAAAGTACTTTGGCCTGATTCTGCCCTGAATTATTGCATTCTGTTTGGTAGTACTGTTGTACCTTATGATCCTAATTCACTTTGCTAACCAATTTGTTCAATGGAGAGAGACTTCTTTTTTGTTTCAGTCCTATATTCCTTCTTACCTGAGGTAGGGTGGAACTGGCTTGGAACTTCTATTGCTGCCATTGGTTGTTTATAATAGCATATTCTGTGGGTCAAGAGCATCTAAGTCATATTAGGTTCAGATTCAGAAACATCTGCAGACCTCTTTGCATTCCAGTTATAATATAAGGTCTAATTTTGGAAGGAAAATTATGGAGGCTGCCTGCCAGTCTCCCAGAACTCACCTTTAGGGTGTTTTTCTGTAATAGCCTGACTTTCCCTTCCTTGGTTTCCTTCTATTCCTTTAAGAATAATGTCTTTCATCGTGCTGTACACCATCGTTACACCTTCCTGCTTCTCTTCCCAGTATTCTTTCAACCAAGTGACATGTTTGTTTATTTTAATCTGTTCAGTTGTTAGTCGCTTTTGCTGTTGTTCTCTGAACTCTGCCAAGGCATCCATACCTGACCTGGGTAGGAGACAGCATGCTGTGTGCTGAGACCAGACTAAAGCCAAAGGAAGTCTTCGCAATGAGAGTTGGGTGCTGCAGTGAGAACCCAATCAAGCTCAGGGATGCACCAGTTCAAAGGAAGAGACAAATGCGTGGGCAAAGGTCATACCAGAAGTGAGCAAAGTCACGGGAAATAAAGGGGTTGGTCAGCAGCAGGAGTAAAAGCCAAAGTAAGGGGGAGGGGGGAGGCCTCTAAAACTTGGAGCTAGAGAAGCAGAGGTGGGAATAAGACCCTTAACTTGGGGGCAAGAGACCAGAATGCAGCTGCCCATCCCTGAGGAGCAGGCTGCGCAGCTAGGAGTGACTGGTAGGACTCTTTTGCATTGTTAGCAGGGGTGGCAACAACTTGCAAGGCTCACAGGCCGGTGCTGCACGCTTGGGCAGCTGTTCACGATCAGCTGAAGCTTAGCTTGACAGCAAATGAAAGCAATCAGGAGGCTGTAGCTTTTTTTATCAGCTTGGACTGACAGCTTGCAAACTTCTTCCAGTTTGTGGTTGTCTTTATGCTTCTGAGAGATCAAAATGGATAATGTGATTTCAAACTGTGTCCCTGCAGTTCTCTGTAGAGAGGGATTTACAGCAGGGGCATGAAGCTAGTCTCAGTTCCCTGAGGGTTACAGAACCGTTCTTTCCATTCTTTGTAAACCTACTGTTTAAAATCATTCTTTATGTTATCCTGTTGCACTGCTTTGCACACCTTGCATTTTCATGGTTTGTGTCTCCCATTGACAAGCTGAAGTTGATTATTTTTCCTCATGAGTTTAAATAGTTTTCACATGTAATATTACTTCATTTTTCAAAGTGACAGGTTTGCATAGGATTCTTTTTCTACCCTGAAAGGTACAAGTGTCTCTTTCAACTTTTTCCTGATTGAAACCTGTTGTATGTGTACTTTTGACCTGCTCACAGACCTACTAGCTGCTCCAGCATTTCTTGAGAAATGTGATGATGCAGAGGGAAGGAAGAGGAATGAGCCAACATGAGCTGGGAATAACCTTTGTTTTTCTGAGACAGCTACAAGGTAGTACCAACTTCCTTGGGGAGATTTGTGAAAATACTCTGGCTGCTACACCAGAGACGGTGTAAAAAGAGCATTAGGTCACAAAATATTGGTTACTCCTTATGAAAGGATTGGAACAGTGGTGTTTCCTACAGGGCTTAGTTCTGTGCTGGTGCTGTAGGATCATGTGAAATCTCAGTCCAACAGTGTTTTTTCGTGGACATTTAGATCTGCAGCCACTTTTTGATACCTGAAGTAGCATCACCACTGTGCGAGTTGTGCATTTAGATTTCAGTGGAGACCCTTATGCACTGTTGTGAGCCCAGCTTTCAGAGGTAGATTCAGATTGCGTGCTGGCACTCGTATTGCATGTCAGAACACATTTAGAAGCCAAAATGCCAAATTATATCCCTGCTTTAGGTACCTCTGAAAGATAGCCCTTCTTATCAGATGCATTTGTTCACCAATAGCCTGTTAGGTCCATGCACAAAGGCACAGTCCTGTTGACACACAGCTGTGTGACGTGTGAGCACAGTCATGTTAACATATGTATACAAATGTAAGGTCTCTTCTGCTGATGCGCTGCAGAGTGCACACTTGTGATTTATTACAGAACTGAAACATAACCATATATTTTCCCTTGGCAGAAGGCTGTAGGATTTTGTAATTTACAGGACCGGGGCTCTGACCAGTGAATCCTGTTTTGAAAGATCCCAGAGACTTGCGCAAACTTCCTAAACAGCTACCGTTTCCTCTGAACATCCAGTATTTGGAGGTAAAGGACTTGTTGTGCTATTCCTCTGATTATTCCTGCGTTCCACAGTACAGTTTCTTCAGAGATGTACTTGCATCTGGTCTGGTTCTTGATCTTTAAACTTTCTCACAGAAAGCACCAAACAAGGAATACCAGGGAGAGGACAGACCTGTTTAGCAGAAGTGTCACAGTAACCGTGTCTGGCTCATGTAGTTTCTTTACATGCTGTGCTGCCCAATGCTATCTCCTTTACTTGTTCTCAATGAATGTGGGACAGAAATTAGGCCTATTCTGAAGCTTTGTGTCTGTTGGTGGTGACAGGTCAGATCAAAGACTTCCAGAAGAGTGCATAAGTGCTTCAGCTGGGCTTGGAAGAGGACTCAGCTGAGGGAATGGGATGAGATGAGACCGTTGCTGGAGGAAGTCATGAACGTTTCTGGCACTTAATATGAGGTGCAAGAGCCAGGGCTGCCACCTCTAGTCTCTATTAACAGCACTTTGTGTTGCAAGAGCGCTGATCTTGAAACTGTCGGTATCCGAGATGTTCCGTTGTCTCAGAAAAGAAAGGGAGAGGGAAGAAATGGAGTAGGGCGAGGCTGGTGGCGACATGTTTCAGAAGTGTTTAGTGTCTTATTTGAGACATGGGTGGCAAGGGCTGGCAGCAAATTGCTTCCCTTAGCTTTTCATCTTTATGTGCTTCCTCACTGGAATATGTCTTCTCATCAGGTTCCTCTGTTCTACGTGCTGTGTTAGGAAGAAGTGATTGCTTCATCTTTTGTCACTTGGCCAGTCCTGATTTCTAAAACTGACAGAGTTGAGACAGACAGTGGGAGGCAGCACAGCAGATTATGTCAAGAAGGCAGTGTTCCCTCTTGCAGTTACGGCTTCCATCACCCTTCTACGTTTTTAGTTGAAGTGGTGGTGCAAATCGGAAGATGTGAACCTCTAATAACATGATTATTGGTACAAAAATTGACAAGTTTTTTAGTAATTTGAAAACAATCCTCATTTATTTCTGTGAAAACTAACTCCCTGGCCTAGTTGTACAGCCTCTCACTTGGGTGCCTGTGGGGAAAATGCTAGGTTAGGTTTCTTTACCTAGCATCAGACCACTGCTGTTTGTGGTTAGGTCAGTTTTCCACAGCCTGCAACTGTTGCTGGATCTACAAAACTAAAAAATGCTCTGTCTTAGGGGTAGAGAAGGCAAGAGGCCTCTCCTGTCTGGCCCATTCTGTTTTGGGAAGGCTGGTGCATGAAGTAGGAACGCGTGGGTTGGTTTTACATCATGAAGATAGTGGCTGATAGGCCTTACCCTTCACTGTGTCTTGGGTGTGCACACAGACTTACACTCCTCTCCCTGTTGGTAGCTGCAGACTTCTCAGACATTACCAGGCAGTCTACAGTCTCTTAGAAACTCCTCTTTGGGCTCCAGATATCCTGCTGACAGCAAGTTTTGCTCTTGCAATGTCATTCATAGTTGTGTGGACGACACAGTTTTGAAATCCCATTAGGCTGTACCCTCCTCTTCTGCTTTCCAGAATACATCACTGTTGTGGCTGGGAGGCAGCAAGACTGGGTCACTGAACTGAAGGCAGCAGGGCCTAAGCACTGTCACTTAGTCTCTCAGCTGGGGGATCAAACTCTTGCTTTGAAAAATTGCTCTGATACTGCTGTTGGTGATTCATTCTGCACAATAATTAATGTTTGAGTGAGTCTTTTGCGTGGTTTAAAGGAACGTGGAGATGCAATGAGGCAGTACGCTTAGCTTGCTTGTTTCATGCCCAAACATGTCCAGAGACATCTGATACGGGCATCAGTGAGGAGCTTACTAGGAATACAAGTCGGGTTTGGGTTTGTTTCAGTGAAGTTCCTATCTCCATCTGATGCTCTTTGCCTCTTCATGAGGTTTTCAATTGCTGCAGGATTTACTGTGGAGGCTTTTTTTTTTTTTAAAAAAAAAAAAAAAGGCTGATTGTGGTAGCCACATTGTTCCTTTGAGGACTGTGAGTCTCTTTGAATTGGTTGTAAATCACATCAGTTAGGTTGTAGTCTGCCACAATAGGACTTCTTCCTTTCTATGGCTTTGAGTTTCATATTTGCTGCCACTGCTTTTATTGTAGATAATCTGTTTCTCCAGCGATTCATTGGCTGCGTGCACCAAAGGGGAGGGAGTTCTGAATTCCTTTTACAGTCTGAGGCTGTGTTTACCAAGGTCATGTGAATTAATATGCCCTGTGGTTTTTAACACCTGCATCTATTGTCTGCCACAGTGTAATGGGAGATGGCAGGAGCCCAGCAGGCTTGACAGTGTGACTGCATTTATACTTGATGACTGTTTTAGAGTACTGGGAGGGGGGTGGTTTGTGGAAGTATTGCTTTCACGTTTGTCTTTGGCATTCTAATAAAAGTTGCATGGTCTGGTCCAAATACCCAGGAGACAGAAGGGACTTGGGACTGTGGTCCTCTGCCTCTTCCCAGTCAGCACTGCAGTGTGTGAGGCATGCCCCTGCTTACCTGACGATTTTGTATCTGGGCTGCTGCACAGCTTTCTGTCACCTCCTGTCTTTCAGAGAGTGGCAGGCTTCCAGTCCTGAACTCAGTCACTCAAGTTAAACTGGTACAGGCTTTTAACGTAGTTGCTTTTTAAGTCAGTTAATCCCTTTAGCTTGCATTGGTAAATCACTGAGTTAAGATCAACTGATCAAATGCATGTTCAATCAGATTAGGGGTGTTTACATTAGCAGTTTGCATCAGTTTCACTAGGTCTGTGCAATCAAACCAGTAAGGCCTTTTTATGGGCAGGTGGGGCTTTTTGGAAAAAGTCATTGGATTTGCCATTCAGGTTCTGTAGTGGAGTTAGTGCTGTATAATAAAGATGCTTTTCAGTCTGGTTTCCAGGTTCCAGCAAAGGGTATCCTCGGGGTGGTCAGTCTATTTCTTGAGGGCGGTGTAATCGTCATTTCCCATAGGTATGATGCTGGCTTTCAATTTCTTGCTATAAGTGAGGGGAGGATTTGTCATTCTCATCTTTGATATATCATTGATCTTTGGCACAGCCTTTGGCTACTGATATTAATAGCGAAATTCGGTGTTTTGTAGTCTTTGCTAAATCATTGTATCAAAATTGTCTTTTACAATTCTCTCTGTGCTCTGCAGTATGTGCCACAAAATCCAGGGCAGCTGGCAGCAATGAGCTATTTGTTACTGGAAGTTTTAACAAAGGCCACCGGTTGTAAAGTCTGGAATTTCCTTCTTACACACTTGGAGAGGTCAGGGCTGAAGTCCCCAGGTGGTGTTAGCAGTAATGAAGACTAGTCCTGCTTTGATAAATATTTTGGCAATAAAAAGACAGTTTTGCGCCTGGGTGTGCTAATCTTGTACCTTTTACCACAGTTTGTCAAAATATTGTGTTTCAAGAGAGTAAACTGATAAAGTTAATTGTTCCTTTTAATAAATAAGGAAACAAAATCTTGAAGCTTGCTTGTGATGCAGCTTGTAATAGATTTTGAGAGTTAATAGCCTCAGTAGTTGCACTCTTGCCTCTTTTGCATCTGGGTTTTGTTTGTTTGTTTGTTTTTCCCACAGGTACTTCCTTTCTGACTTTGAGTAGCAGAGAGAAACTAAAGACCTTGAAGAAAGACACCTGCGGCCCCTTGCTTGGCAGTAACAATGCTGCGGCGATGAGATTATAGTGAGCCCTTCCTGTGTGGCCTCCATGGGTCCCACTCAACTCAGCACACAGGATCATGGGAAGAGGGTGGCAAGTGTATTTGAGATGGAGGAGGAAGGGCTTTCACTCTTCCCTGGCTCGGAGAACCCCCCTGAGCATGCAGGTATGGAAAAATTCTTACTAAATCCATGCAAGCTAAAGGATATCCATTCTTTCAGCTGCAAGCAGAATTGATACTTGCCAAAATTTTAGGGCAAGTTCTGCTGTGCTTGAGGCACCCAGAGAGAATGTCTAAGAACAGAATCAGTTATTGATAGTTGAAGATGACTGGGTTTAAGCAGGTGATAAATGTGTTGAATATTTGGCTTATTTGACCTTTTAGAGGCTAGGCCCATGACAGTAAAATGAATTTCTTTTTGTTAGCCTTATCAAAAGCTTCTGAACAATAAAGCTTACTACAGGTGACAATCCAACAAGGAATAGTGATGCAAAGAAATAATAGGTTCTTGCAAATTCATGTAATGGAAAGACAGCAGAAGTTTCCTCTACACATTTATTTTTCCAGAATGTATATATCCACAATAAAGTAGTATATTGTGTCATGATATTCTGAAGCTACATGGCATAAAAAAAGAAGACAGGCAGCAGAATCAAACTTAATCTGCCACAAAGAACTGAGGTTAAAAGAACATTGGGAAGTAGAATTGAGACTTTGCAGTTATAATTGCTGCTGACACAAACCTACACTTTCAAACTGTAAGAAGACATAGTATAACATCTCTGGACCGGTAACAGGAAAAAAAGGAAAGCACAAGTGAGGTGTCCGGCATAATATCAGCAACTTAATGAAAATATGACAAATAAATGTATTTGTTGAACAGTGAGGCCATGGGCAATCCCAGATAAGAGGTGATGTGAATGTTGAACTAGGACTCATCAGTAGAGTAGAAACAAAGAGTAGTTGAAAAGTGAAGAGATTACCCAATAAACATTCTTAAAACAGATTCGAGGACAGGAAAAGAAAACAATTGATAAATGCATTACAAAAATGTTAGGAAAAAAGCCACAAAATATGGAAAAAATTGTTAAATAGGGGATCTTCCAAAGGAGGAGGACCCTAATGAGAGCTAAAGGTGCAGAGATGGCATTCATGTTTGATACATCTCAGAGTATTTCTGTGTTATCTTTGACTACAGAAAATGACAATAATAAGCTATATAACTGAAATGGTTGGTGTTCAGAGATGGAGAATAATTTGCATAGATCAAAGAATAAGCCTATCTGTCTTAATAAAACAGTCATAGGAATGGTAATCAGACCTTTGTGTAACTTCTTAAACGACAGCTAAGAAATCCACAAGATGGACAAATCCGTCTTGTGGAAGTCATTGGATTACTCTGCTGTCTCTCAAAAACATATGAACATCATCTGAGCCTTCTGCAAAGTTGTTATACCAGTTAATATACATGTAATGGCAGACTAAGGAATTTGAAATAACTGTAGGCATTGCCTAAGTTCCTCTTGGTAATAGATTATGTGAAGAGAAATACAGCAGAACAAGAGAGGGGAATATCAGAGACTTAACCTTTGTGATGACATTTTCCTGCTGTCCAATCTGCAATGGGAAGTACAGGCCAAAAAAAGTGACCTCCAGACCTCTGTAAAGTCAATGGGATTGAAAATCAACACCAAGATACTTAAGACTGTGAAAACCAATAGGTAGTGAAGAACACTAATAATAATTTCCGAGACTGACCTAAAACTGCTTACCATTTCAGGAACTTGAGCAGAATAGTAAGTGTAACGGAGTAAAGATAAAGTATTAAAACCATACATACAAAAATGAGACATGCCATTGTAACCCTGATGCTGATAAGAAAATGCAGCAGCCTTGTCCTGCAAACCAATCCCTATGAATTAACTCCAGTGTAAAGGCTTTCCAGGTATATTGAAACATAATCTGGAGACTTATCAAGACATGCTGTTTGTAATCTTTATGAACAGCTACCATAGAAGAATCTATAATATTTAACATATAGAAAAATACTTGCCCTATGAGCTGTGCAGAAGGACATGTCAAATGTCAACATGGCTAGAATTAATGGAATGAAAAGTGAGATGGCGAATATACAAATAACATCGACAAACATTTGGCTGGAATGCTTAAGGTGAGGTGCACTGGAGCAAACCAAAGGCGTTTTCAGAACGCACAGTCAGTGACAGGATTAAAATCTCCCAGTTCTTCTTACGTCATTCTGACAGCTGCTGCACAAGACCATCTGAAATGTCAGGCAGTACTGAAGGCCTCATGTTTCACATGGAATAACAAAGTTTGGTAAATTAACTGTCGGTAGGAGAGTGCTTCAGTTTTAGAAGTGGAGAGCAGTCTTAAAGAAATGATGGCTTTGGGGTTCCAAAGGTTCACAGAGCTTGTGCAGTGTGCTGCTTGCCTGCTTATTGCCCCTAGCTCCATGAAGTTGCTGTCTTTTTTGTCTTGACAGTTCCCCCAAGTGTTCCCGTTCAGGGATTGCCCACTCAGTCTGCTTTTTGTAGGGTCACAGTTTCAGCACTAGTTTTCTGTCACTATTTGACTGCTGAACCATTTTTCCTTATCCATGTATGTGAGTATGGCAGAGAATTAGAAGTAGGAGCACTGGAGGTGAATTCTGAAGAAAATTACTTTCTGCACAGTCTTGGATTTCAGCTCAATGTTTTTGCAGCTCTTTCTCACATTGCTAACTTAACTGTCACTCCTGCTGACGGAAAGTGCAGAAGAACATCTAGCCTGAGCGTGTTTTAGCTCATTCACCCTATTTTGGAGGGGAACAAGCGTGAAGCTATACCTGCTTATATAGTTGAGGTGAAACTGTTTGGATTATGTCAATAGTTGGTTTGTTGCAGAAGATATGCTTGCTCAGAAGGGGAGTCTGTGAAATGGGAGACTTGATCTTTTCATCTGTGTGTTTGGGAGGTGGTGGGTTTGAGTGAGGGCATCGGTTATTGTAAGGAATGGGGCAGTCAGCTGCAAACACCATGCTTCCCTCATGTGTGTGGGTTTTCTTTTCTTTTTTTCCCTTTTCCTTGCTACTGTTCATTTCGATAGAAAATCCCCCCCTGAAGCGGAAGAAGGGCCCAGCCCCTAAGATGCTGGGAAATGAAGTGTGCAGCGTGTGTGGGGACAAGGCCTCTGGCTTCCACTACAACGTGCTGAGCTGTGAAGGCTGCAAGGGCTTCTTCCGCCGCAGTGTCATCAAGGGTGCGCAGTACGTCTGCAAGAATGGCGGCAAGTGTGAGATGGACATGTACATGCGTCGCAAGTGTCAGGAGTGCCGGCTGCGCAAGTGCCAGGAGGCGGGCATGCGGGAGCAGTGTGAGTGTAGGAAATGGTGCTGGCGGGAGTACCGTGGTGCTGGGGCAGGAGGCGTGTGGGGGTGGGCTGGGGGCCGATGGGTGTAAGGAAGGGCAGTGTGAGTGCTTGGGGTTCACATGTGAGCCATGCAGGCTGCATGCTGGAATGTATGTGGGAAGTCACTGAGAGCTTAGCAGGGATCACGTGGAGAGGTGAGGCTGTTAGTGGAACACCACTGGTGTGCTGAGAGCCCCAGCGCTGCTGTATTCCTTGAACATGCTATTTTGTAAGAATTCGTGGAATATGACATCAGAGGAAAGACTCACAATTAAGATTTACATGTTCTTCAGTATGCTGTCAACTGTATTAGTAAACTCGGGTTTCTATCTGTCTTGTGATCAGGACTGCAAGGTTGGTCACCGTGCTCCTTGAACAACAGGCACTTCCCTTTGCCCCGTACTGTGAGCTTGTGACAGAAGTCAAAGGCAGCACCACAGTGCTGCAGCTGTGTTTGTGCAGACCTGATCTCATTGCTCTCTTTAGTGAACTCTGCTATTTTTCTCACACAAGCCACGAGGCTGCTGTTTCTGAATATTCAACAACGTTCCTGTTCACGTGTCAGGAACAGCCCTCCTCTGCCAAGGCATCCGGGTTTCATCCCTTTGCTGGCTGAGACTGACCAAATGGATGCTTGTTTAACGTTAAATCTGTGTGAAGTCTCCTTTTCTGACATCCAGCACCCAGAACAGTGAGGAAGAAAGGGTGTTTCAGAAACATCTTATTAAAATACTTCTGCAAAAAGTAAGTCCCACTGAGCTGCACTAAGGAAACATGCTGTTCAGTTTTTTCAGCATGAAACATGGCACACCTAACATATGTAATCAGTATCTTTGTCATGCTGGTTTGTATCAGCGTTATGTGTACTGTCTTTGCCCCATTTCCCCCTGCTCCTGAGAGCTACAAGCGAGATGTATTTGAAAAGCTACATAGCAAGGCTACCGGTCCACCTTGCTACTCTTCTGTTGCAGGAAGATACTAGAGAGCCTCAATGTGTTTCTGCGTTTACTCATTGTCTTATGTTGAAGACAGCTCAGGAAAATTAGGCCAAAAGGAATCTTTGGGTTGTTCTTACCAAGTGCTTGGCAGTTCTTGTCGACGCTGTAATCCCCACTGCGAATTTGCCTTGTTAATTGTGACAGAAACTGAGGGCTTTTTCCTCCAGCTGTTTCACTTGGAAGGTCATTCCAGAGCTTCCCTCTACTAATTGTTGGAAGCGTTCTTCTAATTCCCAGACTGAAGTTATTCATGGCCAGTTTATTGTTCTTAAGCCAGTGTGAACCATGAGGTTAAATAGTTCCTTCATGGCAAATCGAGTAACTTAGCTTGTTTTGAATTTAGCATGGTGTAGAAGCTTGTACATAGGCAGTTTTCAAGATTTAGTAATATCTGGTAACTTGTTACTTGCCTATAAATTCTTTGTGCATCTAAGTCCCAAGATGGGGGCCTGTAATCGTTTGGATCAATTACTTCCCTTCTTAAACTAACACTGTGACTGGCATTCTCTAATCTTATAGATCCCCCTTAATTTGGTAATGGTATTGAATGTCTTTGCTGTTAGAATTATAATTTTTCTGCATGTGTGTAGCTGTGTGCGCATCCTCCCTGTTGGAAGTCAAGGATAAAGGTTATTCTGAGCTTGAATGTGCTGTATTCTTCATTTTTCCCTCCAGTCCTGTGGACTGTCTATTTCAGAGTGCTCCCTCACAGTAGCTCTCCATTTCTTGTCTTCGTGTTTAATATGATTCTTTTGAGAAGTGCAAGTAGATACTTGTTGAGTCTTGGGGCCTGCCTTCCTGTGTAGCAGCCATGTTTCCTTGTTACCTGTGCATAAAAAATGTCCAAAGAATATTTCAGCACTTTTTAAATCTTGTTTGCAAGGTCAAGCTTTGCTTTTTTTATCTTTGTTCCCAAAGATACGGTTTCTTTTCAGTCAGTCCCTGTTCTGTGTTTTGTTTGTTCATCACTAACTCTCAGGATGATTCTCTTGAAGATAATCCTTGAATCCAGGATGTCTGGTAGTTTCCTTTTTTTGGATGCAGCTTGCAGATAGTTTTTGCAGCTTTGACTTAAAGAAACCACAAACCTCCTCTCCATTCAAATCAGTGAATTCTTCAGTTAACTTAGTTACAAGCTATTAACAGGTTTTTGTATTTAAATTAGCTAATGAGCAATTGGTCCAATAAGATTTTTCATAACACATGCCTCTGAGTTGTTCTGTTCCTTACAATGTTACATCTAGATGGCATATGCTTTGACTTCATGACTGAAGACGACTTCTAGCCCTACTCCTGAAGGACTTGCGGTCCTCAGTACGTTTTATGCAAAGCTATTCTTTCTTTATTCATCTTGCAGTATGTTACTACTCTACAGTCTGCTGCAGGTGGACTGTGTAGAGAATTGTCCTTTCGCTCTCAAACTCCATCTAGTACTGACTCTGACCTCTCAAGAGGAAGATGAAATGACAGAAGCTGTTAATTTAGCAATATCGGAAAAAGACACAACAGCAGGATAATATAAAATACAATGGACACACCATGGCATGTGAAGAGAGCACCTGTTGGAGTCTTATAACATGACATTTTGGGGAATTGCTCAATGGGGAAAGTTGCTGTTGTCTTTCTGAGATCTGCAGGGCATCACAAAGGGAGCTTCTGTCCTTCACATGACAGTATGATGAAATGAAGGGCAATGGAACAACTTAAAGTGGGCAAAAGAGGGAGAAACAAATAAGTATCACTGTCTGCTGTGTTGTGTACACTCTGATATACCAGATACAGGCAGCTGTGATCTCTGCCTCTCCATCCACAGCATGCTACCCTGTGTTTAGTGTGGTTTTCCAGTGTGCTCCTATGTCATGATTGATCTCTGGCTGTTCCTGCTTTAGATGTTCTGTCTGAAGAACAGATCCGACTGAAGAAACTGAAGAAGCAGGAAGACGATCAGGCTCGGACAGTCGTGGTGCATCCAAACCCTCCGAATCCACCAAGCCCTTCCCACAAACTGACGCCTGAACAGTTGAGCATGATAAAAAAGCTTGTGGCAGCTCAGCAGCAGTGCAACCAGCGCTCATTCACAGACAGGCTCAAAGTGACGGTAAAAACTCTACCAGCGTACCCAAAATAAGAAAAAGTGGTTTGGGGAGTTGGGATTGTGGGTAAATTTATTTGAGAGAACAGAGATACTTTAGGCATTGCATCTGTGGGCTAAAGTTTTGTAAAGAATAGCAAAGGATGGTGTTCCAATGTGTCTCATTTTCTTTCTCTGTTCACTTCTCATCTTTCTGCCCTGGCTCCATCTTTCACATATATATGCTGTCTCTTCCCATTCCCACAGCCGTGGCCCCAAGTTCCTGACCCTAATAACCGTGAAGCAAGGCAGCAGCGTTTTGCTCACTTTACAGAACTTGCAATTATCTCTGTGCAAGAGATTGTGGACTTTGCCAAGCAACTACCTGGCTTCCTGGAGCTCACCAGGGAAGATCAGATCGCTTTACTGAAGACATCTACCATAGAGGTGAGAGTTTGGCTCCACCACAATATATAGTAGCAGACATGAAAGAATTTGGAGTACCCACCTGGAGAACTGGTTCCATCCCTTTTTTGGGGATGGCAGGCTGGAGGACCTCAGCTATGGGACCATTACTGCAGTGCCAGGCTATTCTGGCAAAGGGCCATGGAGGAGAATGAGGCAGGAGCCTTGGTAGTGGTAAGCAGGTGTTTCCCCCTTCCCAGAAGCAGACACTGCAAAGGATGCAGCCGAATTTATCTTGGAATTTTTAAGCACTCTGAGAGAAACTGCTTGGAGGTGTTCTGTTTGTGTTTTGTTTTCTTCAGAGATGCTCTAACATTCAGCAAACTATTGATGTTGTAACATTCTTTCCTGTTTTCAAATCAAGTATATCTGTTTCTGGTTTCAGGTGATGTTGTTGGAGACATCTCGGCGCTACAATCCAGAGATTGAGAGCATCACCTTTCTCAAGGACCTGAGCTATAATCGGGATGACTTCGCCAAAGCAGGTGGTGCATTAGACAGGTGTTTCTCCCTTCCCTGTGTCTTGCATTCTTTCATCTTCTCCTTTTTAATATGGGCTGCTGGAAATAGTATGTGGGACCTTAAAGCTTAAGTCAGGTGAGAGGTTTAGAACAGCACCAGACCAATAGCCCCACAAACCTTTTTTTGCTTTTAACATGTGATCAGTTCAACATGAGCTCAGTTCATGTCTCTTTTTAGGTGTGAACTTGCTTTGCAAAATTTGGACTCTTACAGCATGAAAATCTTGCTGTAAGAGTGCACCTAGGGCTAGCAGCTGGTGTGAACTTCCTTGCTGGTAGAGATCTGACGTGGGTATGTGGTCTTACAGCTGTATCAGACCACAACAAATCAAACCCCAGTTTTCTCTCCTTTGCAAGTTCTCTCCTTGCACATGCTATTCTAGATGCATGCTTTGAGTGATGCCGTTAGTGTGACTGCATTTCAGTTGACTGGAGGACTATACTGTGCACTGAAGATCGCCGCAGAGTGCTTTAGACATGTCATCAGCTGAGTATATGATGGTCTGTGGTGGTGTGATTTCTGAAGTCTGTTTTTCCAGGAGCAATGAGTATCTGTAATTTCAGATAAAGTAACAGGAAGCATGTATCTTCAGCATTTCTGAAAATGAGACTGTGGCTGTCCTTCATGTGATATTTTTTTTTTTTTTGATGCCTTGTGTTTAACCATTTCTACTTGAGGTGGCTTTTATATACAACTTTCCTCTTTGACTCTTTTCCTGGTAGCCTTTTCTTCAGATTATTAGGAAGGGCCAGTCAGCCTCACCTCCACCCCTGGAAAGGTGATGGAACAGCTCATTCTGGATGTCCTCTCTAAGCATGTGGAGGAAACGAAGGTGATCAGGAGTAGTCAGCATGAATTCACCAAGGGGAAATTGTGCTTGACCAATCTGATAGCGTTCTATGATGGCATGACTGGCTGGGTAGATGAGGGGAGAGCAGTGGATGTTGTCTACCTTGACTTCAGCAAGGCTTTTGACACTGTCTCCCATAACATCCTTGTAGGTAAGCTCAGGAAGTGTGGGGTAGACGAGTGGACCGTGAGGTGGATTGAGAACTGGCTGAACGGCAGAGCTCAGAGGGTGGTGATCAGCGGCACAGAGTCTAGTTGGAGGCCTGTAGCGAGTGGTGTTCCTCAGGGGTCAGTACTGGGCCCAGTCTTGTTCAATTTATTCATCCATGACCTGGATGAAGGCACAGAGTGTACCCTCAGCAAGTTTGCTGATGATACGAAACGGGGAGGAGTGACTGATACACCAGAAGGCTGTGCTGCCATTCAGCGAGACCTGGACAGGTTGGAGAGTTGGGCGGAGAGGAACCTCATGAGATTCAACAAAGGCAAGTGTAGGGTTCTGCACCTGGGAAAGAATAACCCCATGCACCGGTACAGGTTAGGGGTTGATGTTCTGGAAAGCAGCTCTGCGGAGAAGGACCTGGGAGTCCTGGTGGACGACAAATTCACTGTGAGCCAGCAAATGTGCCCTTGCAGCCAGGAAGGCCAACGGCATCCTGGGGTGCATTAAGAAGAGTGTGGCCAGCAGGTCGAGGGAGGTTCTCCTCCCCCTCTACTCTGCCCTAGTGAGGCCCCATCTGGAGTACTGTGCCCAGTTCTGGGCTCCCCAGTTCAAGAGGGATGAGGAACTCCTGGAGAGAGTCCAGCAGAGGGCTACAAAGATGATGAGGGGACTGGAGCATCTCTCCTCTGGGGAAAGGGTGAGGGAGCTGGGGCTGTTCAGCCTGAGGAAGAGAAGACTGAGAGGGGACCTCATCAATGCTTATAAACATCTGAAGGGCGGGTGTCAAGAGGATGGGGCCAGACTCTTGTCAGTGGTGCCCAGTGACAGGACAAGGGGCAATGGGCACAAACTGGAACCCAGGAAGTTCCATCTGAATATGCAGAAAAACTTCTTCACTGTGAGGGTGCCAGAGCACTGGCACAGGCTGCCCAGGGAGGCTGTGGAGTCTCCTTCTCTGGAGATATTGAAAACCTGCCTGGACACAGTCCTGTGCAACCTGCTCTAGGTGACCCTGCTCTGGCAGGGGGGTTGGACTAGATGATCTCCAGAGGTGCCTTCCAACCCCTACCATTCTGTGATTCTGTGAAGGCAAAAAGCAAGCAGCCAGGAAGATTCCCTCCATCTTGTTCATCCTTCTCTGATGCAGTTGTACTGCAGGAAATTAGAAACTTGGATGCTGTTTTGGGGGGAAAGGCCTAAAGTTTTTGGCATGATTGTATAGCACATAGCACAAAGAGACCTGATTTGACAGTGACCTCTGTATGTTATGACAATAAATATCAATGCGTTTCTGCCTGACTGCATTTATCAAAGGAGGTGACCTGGAAGCATAAGTCAGGCTCTGGCTCAGCTCTCACAGCTTTTTGAGCTGAAGGAAATGTCATAGTTCAGACTTCTTGGAACTATATATTTTCAGTGCAGATGGACTTCAGATGAATCTGGAGCATGGGATTAAAGGTTTCTTTGAAAGCAAGAGGGCTGCTGGGTTTGAAGGAGGTGATGGTGTGAGAGTGGAAAGTGTAGATGTTGTACTTGTGGGCTCCTGACTTTTTGACGGACTTATCTGATAGTTGATGTCGTGTTCCTTTAGCTGCTGCCTAGTAATGTGCTGTGGGGCATTTAAGGCTCTAAGACAACCCAGAAATAGCATCATTTTACAGTTAGAGCTCAACTCCTCAGCCACTGTTGTGGGTGTTCACCAGTAGTGATGGGATGTAAAGGGAGGTTTCAGTGACACTTGGAACATAATGTAAGGTTTTTTCCCTGCCTGCCTGTCCTCCCCACTCCCTGGTGTACCGCGGTGGATTTCTGGCAGCTTATTCCATGAGAGGGAGGGAGAGAGAGAGAGGAGACAATTGTCATTTCCTCACCTTTGTTCTCTTCTGTTTGTTGCAGGTCTGCAGTTTGAGTTCATTAACCCCATCTTTGAGTTCTCAAAGGGAATGAATGAGCTACAGCTCAACGATGCTGAATATGCACTTTTAATCGCCATCAACATTTTCTCTGCAGGTAAAAAGCCAAGGAGATCTGAAGAGGTGCAGCAGTGAGTCAGAGGGCAAAGAAAGTAGAGTTAAGGAAGGTCACAAGCTGAAGAGGAGTAATAGAGGGTGTATAGCGTCTAGTGATAAAGGGAGCGTGTTACTACTTCTGCTTAGGGTATTCATTATATTCTGAATTTTCTAGTGCTGCCTCCAGAGGAAATCAGATTCCTCACTGCTGGAAAAGTGTATAGCAAAATCAGACAGTATTTATGTTCCTCACTTAGAAATTGCTATTTTACTGTCCCCTTGATGTACTTGGCACGTCTCTGGTGTGATGCCGGTTGCACGGCATGAGTGACATCTAGTGGTCAAGTAAAGGGACTCTGGATGCAAGACCAGGACGGCTCGGGGCCAGGACAGGGCTTTGCAGAGAAGCCACCTCTACTCTTTGCTTCTGTTTTCTGTCTTGTGACCTGAAAGACGATTTTTTTTTCCCTTTGTTCCTGTTTTCTAACTGGCTCAGTTGCTGGAGAGACTTCCCCATTCCCTCCTGCATGGGCAGCTTCTCGTCTTCACTGGGACAGGAATGTGAGACCAAACACACTTACATAGTGCTGTTTGGTCTCTCTGACCTTCCACCTCTATAGGATTTGGATCAGACTCCCCATGTGCAGTAGACATCACTGAGAAAGAACAGTTACAGAAAACTGATGTAGCTGCTGCAGTCATGGATGACTCTCCCAGCAGTGCTGGGTGAAGGCTAGATGAGGTTTTGGGGAGAGACCATACTGAGGGACTTGGGTTAGGCAGGGATGTCAAGTCCAGTGGAGCTGCCTGTGGCAATTTGCTTACTTCTAACCTGCTTTTTGGCAGATCGACCGAATGTGCAGGACCAGTCCCTGGTGGAGAGGCTGCAGCACACCTATGTGGAAGCCCTTCATTCTTATATTTGCATCAACAGACCAAATGTAAGTGCCCGACCAGAACATCCCCAATGATGATGCAAACTGCTTTTGTGTTTATGCAGGCACAGTTCGTGCAGTACTGTCTGTAACAGGTCTCTTGCTGCCTGTACTGTCGTGCTCTTCCCTTCTGGGGCTGTTTGGTAGCAGCTCTAAATGCAAGATCTGTGAGCTGTCACAACATGCTGTCCTGTATCATGTTCCATAGTTCAGCCAGCATGGAAAGTCTGGAGTTTTGGGACATGGTGTAGTATTAGTGTTCCTCCACACTGCTGTCTCATGGAGAATGCCGAGTTTATAGGAAGTCAGGATTGTTGTTACAGTGCATCATATGGTGTGATTTTTTTTTTTTTTTTTTTAACAAAGTTGTAGTGTGAATTTACTAACAGCTGTCTCTTTGTCTGACTCTGCAGGACCGCCTGATGTTTCCACGGATGTTAATGAAGCTGGTCAGTCTCCGGACACTAAGTAGTGTCCACTCTGAACAGGTGTTTGCCCTTCGGCTGCAGGACAAGAAACTCCCTCCCCTGCTCTCAGAAATCTGGGATGTGCATGAGTGACCGCATGCTCCCAGGGCACTGACATGCCGGCATAATGCCATCTCCCAGCCTTTGCTAATGAGAAGCCAGCCTCCCCTCTCCAAAGCACTGAACTCTGGGCTAGGCAGTGCAGGGAGTGATGAGCTTGGGGTTTCAATGTTGTCATGAGACTATGCAGGAGGCAGCTGGGGTAGATCAGATGGGGGATTGGTTTTGATGTAGTGCCCATACCCCAAAGGAATAACGTGAAACATCTGAAAACGGTAGAAATGAAGACCTTCCCCCCACACACGTACACCTCTTTCTTCAGAGTCTTTCTCTTCTCTAAGCATGTCCTGAGGGCTTGCCCATTGATCCTCTCCTCTCTTGTTGATTATGAAAACGAATTTGCAGGAACTTGCCAAACCCTCTCTATTGAGAGTAACCCAGCTCAAAAGGCTTCTGCAGGGTCCCCAGTGTACCTGGATCTGAGGAGCTCAGGGAAGTCAATGTGGATGTTCTAGGGATTTCACTGGGTTTCCTATAAATAAAATCTCTTGTATGTGCTGCCCTTTACAACGATTCCAAGAGAAGTAGCTGTTATTTCTTTATTATGAGACTTCATCTCTAGAGCTGCCCTTTCATTCTGGCCCTCCTTTGGAAAATGGATTCCTCTAATGTGTAGTGCCCTTTGTCTAACAGGGAGGTACTCTGGGTAGGGAACATTTGTACATCAGAAAGATGTCAGGCATAAAGTAGTGGATTTTTTTAATGTAATAGATTGCCGTTTTATCTCATGGTGGTTCTCAGCCAGTTCACTTTACCTTTGACTTGCTAACAGCTGGAAAACTGTAGTTCAAAACAAATCAGGGCATAGATTTTATCTTTAGGGGTGGAATAGAAGAAAGGTGGGAAGGACTGGTACCTAGGCAAGGTAGGTGTGGTGGAAGGATCTCAAAAACTTCCAAGAATTTGGAGCATGTGGCATGTGTTCCAAGGTGGGTGTGAAGATGTATCGGCCAAGGAGAGAGGACACGCTGCACTTAGTGAAATACATGGGCATTGCGTAAGCTATGGGCTGCACAACTCTCAGATCATGGGCTGCAGGAATATTGGGTGTAACCAGATCCACTTGCGTCTTCTTCCTTTTGCCAAAGTCTTTCCAAGGTACTTGCTCAAGGTTTTAGTCGTGGTCATGGGATATGGAGGTCCCTCCTGTATGAGGAGTGCCAACTGCTTTAGAAGGACACTTGGGTTTTGTATCTTTTCTTCACTTTGGGCACTGTGACATCCACACTGGATTTATGCCCCAAGTTCTTAAGTATCCACATCCATAAGTATTCTAGTATTTACAGCAATATTTTGTCTGACAGAAGAGAAATATACGGTTGTAAAACATGTTCCTTATTTTCCAAGAAACAACATCTTATGGCTGATCTCAGAGATGTAACCTTAAGTATCCTGGTAGCTTGGTCTCATGAGTCTTCTCTGTCATAGGGGTCTATGTTTGCTTGCCCGGTGAGCATCCCAAGAGCCTAGGTTCACATGGCTCGGTTTTTTTGTTTGTTTGTTTTTTGGGTTTGTTTTTTTTGGCTGTGTATCTGAGCGCTATGCCCGTGGTGAGGGTATCGTGTCCATTTTGCACTTGAGGTTGGTCCCCTGCCACTGGCCTTCACTCTGCACCTTTGTAAAGCACTTGTAACAATCTGTAAAATAATCTGTTGTTTTTTATAACTCATTGCAATTGCAAAAATTCTTGTTTAAATCTGTATTTTTAACTAATCTGTTTGAGAAATGTTAATGTTTATATAAAAGAATAAAGCCTAATACAGGATTTTGATATTCTCTGATGTGCTGTCATTAGACTGGAGGAGGGTGGAATAAGTTCTTGATGTAACAAGCTCAAAGCTGTTATGAAAGTGAGCATATAGGTTGGGGAGAAGCAAGAAGTGGTGAAAAAGAAATGGCAGTGCAACCCCAGGCAGTTTCTTTGCGCCTCTGGTATGAGATTTTAGCTTGATATGCACCTTGCTGTGTGCTAGAGCTGGCAAATAGGTGAAGTGGATTAAGTGCATGTCACGAAGACCATGAATTATCCATACATACCTCACCTTTATTTGTACAGCTACATTCAGAATTTAACCCTTTTATTCCATGTGCTCAACTTTCTGCATATCATGGCTCACCAGAATTGCAATAGGAGTCCAGCGTGCCCCTGGCTGCCGAGCAGATTTCAGCAGGATCCTAGCTGATACCTGGTATGAACACATCAGAAATGATCAGCGTAGGAGAAGCAACAGGAATAGCTGTCTACACGCGTTACCTCGAAGGGAACGGTAGAACGGGGACGCGGAGAGCTGTCCAGCATGAGCAGCTTCCAACGCACTCGAAGATCCCCTGCCACAAGGGGAAAGGAAAGCAATTGTCAAGTCAGCAAGGCTCCACGCCCCAGGCTGTTCTGCTGAAGCCTTTGCATTACTTTAGAGGATAAAATTTAAATTGGAAACTACTAAAGCAGAGGAAGAGGGAATAGGAATAGGCTTATAGGAGACTGCAGTGGGGTATGAGGTGGGGAGTAATGAGCAGACCTCAAGAGCGCAACCAGCCCTGTGTGGATTAGAGGGCAGCTGGGTCCTACTCCAAGGATTTGCTAAAGAATGAGGCTGTCAACAGTCAGAACTGAGGCAGTGGCAATGCAGCTGCAGCTTCATTTTTAGCTTCATTTTCTTCATTTTGAGCTGCATCTCATTTTTATTAATTTGAAGAGAAAAAGTGCATGTAAACTTGAGGCATTTTTCAAGGTACAACCCATAATGTTGCTGTTGATGGCAGTGGTGGAAACTGATTTTCCTTGGCTCTGGCTTGTCCATCCCTTTTCCTTATCAGGTAATCAAATATAAGCTCCTTGTTTACATACTCACATTCTCATTACTTTAAAGTTCAAATCAGTACAGAATTAGTGTGGTGGGGTTTTTTTGGGGGGGGGGGGGAGGTTGTGTGTGTGTGTGGTTTGTGGTGTGTGTGGGGTTTTTTTTAGCAGCTTCCCAGGTTAGCCCAGGGAGCTCAAGTAAGCAGATGTGGAGGAAGAACCTTCCTTGAGATCAGTGGCCCTTTGTACTTTTGTATTTGCAAAATGCTACCGAGGCTTGAGACTCAGTCCTGCCACCCTAAGTCTCTATACCCTCTGTGTTTCATATTAATTTTGCTAGCTTGACCACTGGAGAAATCATGGGGTGTTTGAACTGCAATCTTGGGTGGTGTTCCCTGTTGGCTGTACCCTTAAGCAACAGCTGTGTTTGCTCACAATCTATTCAGACCAGTAGGGTGAGGAAGAAAAGATGGGTGTATGTCTGAAATCCCAATTCCTCTACAATGGGCAGCGTACAGATGTGCAGTATCCAATCAAGTATTTCACCATTTTGCACCTTTTTTTTTTTTTTAAAACCATTGGGCTACTTGGGGTAGTTCTGGTTGCATTTTGGGTTTATTTTAGTAATTTTGGTTTTGTTAATAATTGGATTTGGTTGTGCAGTGTACTGGTTTATAGGAGCTTGGAAGGAATTAAAAAAAAAGCCGTATCTCAAGTTTTTAATAACCAAATTCTCTTGTAATCTTATGAAGCCAGTAGCAAATGGGCAGGTAAGTAGCTCCATCCGTGCAGGGTGAAAGCACACAGCACTGCATCTCCTTGGTGTAAGGCAGCGTTTCCTTATCCGTGCGGCGCTTGCTGGCCTTGCTTGCCTGGAGCCGGGCTTTGCTGTGAGGCTTCACCTTCTGCTTGCCAGGACGAGGTCTGAAAGCAGCAATTGGACGCTTCATGTGGCTGAAACGTCCCAGGTTATCTTCGCTCGGCCTGCTCCGGAGGGCCGTCTCCGTGCAGCTTTTTCCCCTCCTGCCATCTTGCCTCCAGCCTGCCGGCTGCCCCTCACCGGCCCGGGTAACAGCTGAGGGTGATGGCGCCGCGGGCCGGGGCAGGAGAGGGCACCAGGGTGGCGGGGGAGGCCAGGGCTCTGCGCTGTGGCCTCGCGTGTCCCGCCGGCCCAGCCCAGAGGCGCGACTGCGGCGCCCGTCAGGGCGGCGGGGCCCGGCCGGCCCCCGGGGCGCGAGCCGCTTCCCCCGCCCTCCCCGCGCGCCCCGCAGCGCTCCCTCCGACCGGGGAGCGGCGGCGCGAGCCAGCTGCAGCGCCCCCCTGCGGGAGGGTGGTGAGGTGGCTCCCCCCGCCGTCGGTGCGAGTGGTTCGCTCCGCTCCTCCCTCCCTCCCTCCCTCCCTGCGGGTGGCGGTGGCGCGTTCCGCTCCTGGCGCTCGATGCGGAACTGGCCGGGCGGCGCAGAGCGACCAGGGGGCGGTGGCGGCGGCGGCGGCGGCGGTGGGGCAGGTGAGCGGGCGCAGCCCGGCCGGCCGCGGGGGCGGGTGCCCGTGTTCGTGCGGGCCGGCACGCAGGCGGCGGGGTGCGTGTGCGTGCATGCACATGTCAAAAGCGGGGAGCCTGCACCAGCGCCGCTGCGCGTGGGCTCGGGCAGGGGAGCGCGGAGCCCGGCCGGCCGGCGCTGCCTGAGGTGATTCGCACCGGAACAGCTGGCGGTAGGGACCCCCTGCCCGCCTCTGGCTTTGCCGCAGCCGCCCGGCTCGGCGCTGTGGTGATGCTCGGGTATGGCGAGGCTTTCCGCAAGGTCACTGCAGGAAGGGGCAGAGGTGGTGGCCCGCCGCTCCGGGGAGCGGGGCCGGCCGAGCGCTGCTCCATCCTCCCAGGGCTCTGGCAGGCGCCCCGGGGGTGCGCGGGGCCGCTCGCCTCGATGACCCGCTGTGCGGCGCGGCCGCTCCGGGCTGTCGCCGCGGGGCTCTGCCGGCAGCCGGCCGGCGGCGGAGCGGTCCCCGGGCGGGAACGGGCAGCAGCCCCTGGGGGGTCGCTTGCGGGTTTCCAGCGGAGCAGGGGACGCGGCACGCCAGGGCTGGCCGGCCCTGGAAATGGCGGCGTGGGCGGCCGGGGAGGGGGCTCGGCCGGCGGCGGGTGTGAGGGCGCGGGGCCCGCCGCCCTCCCGCACAGCGGGGCGCCCGGCGGGCAGGGCCGGGCCCGGGCCTCGCAGCGGGTTTTCCTCGCTCCCTGCCGGGAGGAAGCGGGCAGGACAGTTCGGGCAGGCGAAGGGAGACGCCGGACGGACTGATCCCCTTTGAAGAGGTTAGGTGTGCAGCTTTGTGAAGGGATTGCTGCAGTAATGTGACTGAAAGGTGCTTTTACTCCTTGGTTTCCAAACAGCAGATCCTGTTACTCCCCAAGACAATAGAATAGGAAATCCACTTTATACTGGGTAATTTCTTGTGAAGTAACGTATAAATCAGAAGCATTTTCCCCTTAGAAAAGGGTGTCACCACCTTGCTGTGTTGCTCACTTTTATTTTCAGGTGGAGGAGGGGAAGAAAGCTTGGTCTGCGTTACTGTTTGTGTGGAGTCACGATAAAGAAGTGCTTAGAGAAATGATAAGCCTTGGAGGAAACTGATTTGTTGCCTGGCTTTCTTCTCTCCCTTTTTTCCCTGAACTCGCCCATATGCCACACTGTTTGCTGACATACACAGAGTAATGTACATTATAAATTTGCAGCCCCACGGTGATGGGCTAGAACCGTGAAGCTGGCAATATGTTGTGCTTTCCCTAGGCAAGCCAGCCATTTTCTCTACATTCAGTGCAACTCTGTTGGTATGCTCTCAAGTGTCCTTGCTGTGCTCTTTGCAGCATCACTTATCTGCAAAGAGGATGTTACTGGTAGGCAGAAGCAAGGGGAGGGAAGTTGTATTGTGGTGTCCTGAGGGTCAAATAACCAAACCAAAGTCATCCAAATATAGATTATCTGCGAAGTGTCTCCATTTTTGGACTTTATACTGCTTGAACCTTGGGAACTGTTCTGGATGGGCACAAGAAGTACTTGCTGTTTTCAGCACTGATGAAAATCTGCAATCCTGACACATCAGAGAGAGCACCTCAGACACCTAACACAGCTAAAATGCCGTTTTTGCAGGATCTAATCTGGCCGTCCTCTCATAGCATGTTATGTAATTCTGAACTGATCAATCATTCTGGCTGTACAATAGTTCTTTTGCTTTACTGTTGTATTGTTAGAAAATGCATAGCTCTTGGACCCAATTTGATATATCCTGTAATTAATTATATGCTCATTAAGCATCTTACTATGTGTTTAATAAGATGCAAAATCATCAGTGAGTCTCTAGAACACTTTTGCTTGCAAAATAATATAGCCTTGACCGCACTAAAAGATCTTGTACATGCCTCTCCAGTGGTGCTGCAGTTTTATTGCAAGTCTGGACTTTTGTGTTTTTACCAAATTAACAGTTTTCAAGGTGTAATCTTTGGAGTCCTACTGCATTAGTTTCCACACCATTACTACTTTTAAAACAGTACTAATTTTACTGGATGCGCAAAAAGAAAAATAATGTCCTCACTGAAAGAATGGTTTCTATACAAATGCCTAATATGGCCCAGATGTATTTTGATGGTGTATGTGTTATGTGCCAAAGCCGTGAATGGTGGTGAACCAAAGGCTGTGTAGCAACTGGCAAAAAATAGGTCTTCTAATTTGAAGTTTTCATGGAAAAACGTCAAGTAAATATTCTAGAGGGCAAACCTCTTCTTTAACCTTGATACCATTCTGTAATTCTTTTGAAAGCAGACAGGGTATCCAACTTCAGTCTGTTTCAGAAGGATTTTGGAGACAGAGAAATAAAAGTTTCAAGGATTTTTAACAGTAAATCTCGCCCACCTAGCTAAAGTAGCTTTTTAGTTTTTAGAGTATCAGAATTGATGGTTCAGTAAAAATGGTAGAAGCATCAGTGCCTCTCAAGTCTTACTAAAACACTTGTTCATATCATCTTCCTAAATTAAATTAATGCTGGCTTTGATTTTATCTGGCTTGGGGTGAGGGGCACAGAGGCTCATCATTTATAGCTTTTTCCCTCTCACCTCAAGCCATATCAAATATTCAAGTTACGTACAGACAAGATAGAGTAGACATACCTCTGGAAAGATGTTCAGTCTGGTCTGTTTAATGTCTTTTGAAATGAGTCAGTTGAAAAACCAAATATTTATGAAAATTTCTGGTATTAAATTAGCAAGTCACAAGTACTGCTGAATTCTAAGAGAATAAATCTCTTCACAGTTTTTAATTTACAGGACTTGAGCTAATAGATTTTCTCTGATACTTCTTCCCAGATATGTGTTACAGACATTACTTTCTTTTTGGGGGAAAAAATACTATTAGAGATTTAGTGCATGAGAGTGGATAACAAATGATGTAAAATCTAGTGACTTGGCTGTCATTTCACACTGTAGTTTTTTAACGAGGTGGGTAGTGCCATCATGCTCACAAAATGGAAATTGATACTTTTTTTGTTAAAACCAAGTACAGAGTTGAATGTTTCACTTACTTTCCATTAGGAGGGAATCGGAGACAGGCAATGCATATGTTACAACTCAGATTAATTCCTGCAAATGTCCTTTGGCCCTGTTGTGCCTGCATTTAAGATATACTGCATTAAATTTCCAGGCAGCCCCTTAGCAGAAAGGCTTTGACATAGTTATTCAACCCACTAGTAGAAAACACAGAATGCAGCTACTGATTGGGGATTTGCAGCAATGAGGAAAAGATTTAGAAACAAGAAAGAGCGAGCTTGATATGCAAGATTAATATCACTTTCCCAGTTTAAACGATCTCCATCTATCTCAAGATATAAATTTTCATGAAGGAAAAACATCGTCAGTGACTTAACGAGACATGAAGTGACATAAAAATGAACAGCATGAGGCATCAATTAGAAGGGAATGTTTTTTTAGTGGGATAATCTGTTAATCTGTGGAATAATTGTGGTATTTCTTTTGGTGATGGAAGGGTTTGCTGCTTTTCCTTCTCCACCTTGAGAGCTATGAAAAACTGTTACGACGACCTGCTGTTCACTCTCTGTAACTGAGCCTGTATAATTCAGCTGGTCTTTGCTCTGTTGTCTGAGCTAGAAAATAATTTTAGAGCAATTAGCTTCTCTGTCACTGGAGGCCTTTAAACCTGTCACAACCACATGAAAATTACTGTTGACGATTGAGAAACATGCTCTTGATTTGCCTCTTGGAACTAGAATAACCAGCTGAACCCCCAAACCCAGCAAAACTCTGAAGAAATGACCCACATACTGCCAGGAGCTCTAAGATCTCTTTATACCGGAGAACTCCCAAATGGGGAGGCTGTGCCTTTTGCTGCCCCGAAATGACTGAATTGTGAGAGGTTGTATTTACTTTTAGTCACTGCTACTAGCAGGACCCTTGCAGTGATTTCTATATCAGAAATAGCGTGGCCAGCAGGAGTAGGGAGGTGATCGTCCCACTGTCCTCGGCCCTGGTGAGGCCGCATCTCGAGTACTGTGTTCAGTTTTGGGCCCCTCACTACAAGAAAGACATTGAAGTGCTGGAGCGTGTCCAGAGACGGGCAACGAGGCTGGTGAAGGGTCTAGAGCACAAGTCCTGTGAGGAGCGGCTGAGGGAACTGGGGATGTTTAGCCTGGAGAAAAGGAGGCTGAGGGGAGAACTTATTGCTCTCTACAACTACCTGAAAGGAGGCTGTAGAGAGATGGGGGTCGGACTCTTCTCCCTAGTAACAGACGACAGAACAAGAGGAAATGGCCTCAAGTTGCGCCAGGGGAGGTTTAGATTGGACATTCGTAAAAATTTCTTCACCGAAAGGGTTGTCGGGCATTGGAACAGGCTGCCCAGGGAGGTGGTGGAGTCCCCATCCCTGGGGGTATTCAAAGACGTTTAGATGAGGTCCTAAGGGATACGATTTAGCGGGGGACTTGGTAGTGATAGGTTAATGGTTGGACCCGATGATCTTGGAGGTCTCTTCCAACCAGAACAATTCTACAATTCTATTTAAAAGTAAGAAGTGCTGCTTGCATATGCCTAAATTACCTATGCTGGGACAGTTCTCGTGCTGTGTTCCTAGGCATTGCGGTTAAATGAGAGACTGTTGTGTTTCCAGGTCAATGTGAGAAATAATGCATCAGTGTAGCAGCAAGGAACAAAGTTTCATGGTTTTGTGTTTCTTCCACAGCCTTCAATATTTCACAGCAGCGGCAGCCCTCAAAAAAGAGCTGGTCATCATGTTGCCTTTGATGTATCCTGTAATATTTGTCAGATCTCTCCTTTTAGTTTTGTTTGTAACTAATTTCTTCTAAACAGTTGTTCTAAGTGGTATTTGTGAGAATCAGGAAATGAACCTTGTTTTTTTCCACAGGGGACAGAGATACCCATATTGACAGTAATTCATCTGATGACCTCGAGGAACTGTGTTATCTTATGAGCAGAGCAGCCTTTTTTTTCTTAATTTGTTCCTTTTCTTTGTCATGTGTTTTCTTCTTTTCACTTTCCTTTTCCTTGTCACGTCTGCGAGTTCAGTGCCATGGTTGTGTCCTGCTTCCCTTTATATTCTAACTGAATTTCCCACTGTCAGTATCAAATGTTTGATCGTCGTCTTGCCCATAGCTTTGACGCCAGCTTCCCTGGATCTCTGCTTGCCTGGGTATATTGTACTTGCTCTGGAAAGGCCCTTGTGGCAGGAGATGGGGAGTTCTGCCTCTGCCCGTTTGCATCTCATCAGATAGCAGGAGGAGAGGAGTGCTTTTTGTGATAAAGGTGATTAAGAAACCCAGTATTCACCAAAATTGCTTCACCCACGGACACTGAGCTACTCTGCTGCCGCTTCGTAGCGGTTAAGCTGCACTCTGCTGGAGCTATGAGCTGGGCATGCTTGTTCTGTCCTCTAGGCCACCTCGTTTTTCCCTTCTTTCTCTCATTAGTCTTCAGACATATCCAGCTGGTGTTGTGTTTTCCCTCCTTCCTTTGCTGTGGTGACTGCTGATGTCTAGAAGGTCCTCTTGAGACCCCTTGTTCTCGTGGACCCTAACAGTCTCTTGAGGCGGTTCCTATCCCTTCTTTGCTCTCAGCTTGCTTCCCCCAATGTTTACATGTGGGTGAGTCTGCCAAACACGCGCTTCCCACGTCCCAGAGCTCTAGCAGGGAAAAAAATGGGCTTTTCTCTTTGCTTTCCTTTCAGTTTTGGCCAGCTGGTACTATGATTTATCACCAAAACTAATAGTAGGATTGGTTTGAGAGTAGGAATTTCTGATCTTCCACAGTATTGATGAAGAGAAGGAGAAGGCGTGTAGAGGGAAGGAATAACAAGGCAGGTGGCACACGTGGGGAGACGTGTGATGAAGGAAAACAGATGCAAGGCTCTGAGTACCAGTTCTGTGGTGCTAACAGCCAAATAACTGGATTATTTCAAATACTTCTCTTTATTTTCTGGTTCTCATTATCCTGAGCAATGTTTCAGTGTTTCCACACTGGTTGCGTGTGTCCCCCTTTTCTGCCTTATAAATGGCTGGAATGTATTGTCGGGATCCCAGCGAGCCTGTCGTTTGTCCCTGTGTGGCCCATCGCCAGGAAGGAGAGTTGAACGTACCTGTGTTTGGTGGTGGTGGTGCCGTAAGTGATGTCACCTGTTAAATGAGTAGGTGAATAGCTTGAAACCTATGTGAGAGGAGAAGCCACTAGTCAGTGGTGCGCTCCTCGCTGTTTGCCTGCAGTGTGTCTTTTCTACCTGCTGTCCTGTTGTACAAGTCTCTTCTCTGAGCTCCTGGCTCAGAGCTGCTTACCATGGCTGGGGGAGGTGCCGTGGCAAGGGAGAGCACTGAATAATTTAGCAGTTGCAGCTGCATCCAGCAGTTCTCTCAATTTAAATGTCACATGCTTTATTGTTTTCTTGTTAATTTTTTATGGCTGTACATCTGCAGTGTTTGGCTTTTGGAAAAAAACCTGCTGGTGCCCGCGTTATGGGAACTGTGGCCTACTTCTCGAATGGGAACTGGGCAGAGGGCTGGGAATGGAAGCATCTTGTGGGTGCTGGAGTCTAGGCTGCGCTCAGAAGCAGCGAGAAAATTTTCAACTCGAAGCTTGAGCCAAAAGCAGTTCTGGTTTGGAAAGGAATGTAATGCTGTAGTGGTTGCAGAAGGTGAGGCTAATTCGGTTTGGGGGCGTTGTGTAGGTTTTGATTTGCCCCCCCTTGCAAAGTGTATGAGTGGCTGCTACTGGAGATTTGAGAATCAATGAAAAGCTGGTGAGGTAGAAATAGATGAGAAGGCTCTTGTATTTTGTGATGGTGACGTTGCACAAGGAGGGGAAAAAAAGGACAGACTTCAAAAGAGTGAAGGGCAGGGAGCCAAAGCTCCTGTGTTACTGTTCTCTCATGCAAATCTGTGGAGATTATTTTTAAATAAAAGGTGAATTTAAATTTGAACATTGTAGAGCAGGAGAACTGGCCAAGTTGACAGAGAATTCTTATGCCAGAATTTATGTTCTATGAGAAGATGGTGAGTAGCCTGCACTATGAGGAGCTTCAGGGAGGATCACGAGAGAGGTGTTTCAGGCAGTAAAGGAGGGGAGGAATCATAGAATGGTTTGGGTTGGAAGGGACCTTAAAGATCATCTAGTTCCAACCCCCCTGCCATGGGCAGGGACACCTTCTACTAGACCAGGTTGTTCAAAGCCCCATCCAGCCTGGCCTTGAACGCTTCCAGGGATGGGGCATACACAGCTTCTCTGGGCAACCTGGTCCAGTGCCTCACCACCCTTATGGTGAAGAATTTCTTCCTAATATCTAGTCCAAATCTGCCCTCTTTCAGTTTAAAGCCATTGCCCCTTGTCCTGTCACTGCATGCCCTTGTAAAAAGTCCCTCTCCAGCTTTCTTGTAGGCCCCCTTTAAGTACTGAAAGGCTGCAATAAGGTCTCCCCAGAGCCTTCTCTTCTCCAGGCTGAACAACCCCAACTCTCTCAGCCTGTCTTCATAGGAGAGGTGCTCCAGCCCTCTGATCATCTTCGTGGCCCTCCTCTGGACTCGCTCCAACAGGTCCATGTCCTTCTTGTGTTGGGGGCTCCAGAGCGGAATGCAGGACTCCAGGTGGGGTCTCACCAGAGCGGAGTAGAGGGGAAGAATAAGGACTTCAACCTAAATTGAAGTGTGTGAAATGGGCTGAGGCTAAAATCTGTCATCTCCTTCCTGTTAACAAGTAGTGTACTGTAAAAGTGTATGCTTCTCCCACATTAGTTTATTGTTGATGGTTTTCCCCAAGCGTGTAGTAGAATAAAATGGATAACAGTATTTGCATACCATTCTTTCTCACATGCTTATCTCTCGTGGCTCATTCAAGGCCTCGGTCTTGATTTTTCGTTTTGTTTATCTTTTTTTTTTTTTTTTTTTTTTAAAACAATTAGTAGATGAATGTCCCAGCCGCATGGTTTTCAAATATCTACTGGTGGGTACAGCTGTGCTTCTGTGGGGCAGGTACTGGTGGGACCACTCCTTTGCATTTGCTGCTGCCTGCAAGTTCCTGTTAGGATTGCGCCTTTGCGCTGGCACACTTTGCACGTCCTTTTGCACGTCCTTTTTGCGCGAGGCTAAAGGAGCAGCTGCAGTGGATGTCTGTGGAAGCATCGTGTGTGTACCTGGGTAAGCGGATTTTGTCAGCTGCTGTTGGTACTCAGCTTTCCATGAGCCATAACGACTTCTGATATTTGTAGTATTAATGGATATGGAAAACCTCGCTGCCTGGGAGGCGTTTAACGTGTTGCAGATACTACGCTGTCGTCTAGCTCAGGGGCCGGCGGGTGCCAGGAGGGGTATGTGTCAGTGTTGGCTCCAGGCAGTCCTTGTGCCTGGGTGAAGCTTGTTTGTAGTGTGGGCAGTGCTGGGAGCTTTGGCGGTGGAGCGGAGGGGGTGGAGCGCTGCAGCTGCTCTATAAATAGACCCGACAGGCTAAGATCTAGGGACTAAAGATTGGGTTGCTATGGAGATTGATCTGAATCAGATTACCTGTGGGTCTGTTTCCACAGCATGTGCATATGTGGCGACTGCGTGGTCTTGCATGTACAGCAGGCGGCTTTAGCCAAGCATTTGGCTGAAGGAGGGGGGAGAGGAGGCAACGCTGAAGGGCCAGCATATGACAAGGACGGGGAAATCTGTCGCTATAGCAACCGAGAATCTGAATCAGTCCAGCTTCACTCTGTGATGCTGCAAAAAGGTTCCTGTCTGTGTGGCATGGTACTTCTGTTTGTGAACTAATTCTAGTTGTGTTCGATCTATTTGTCGGCATCCCTGTCCATGCTACCTCCATTTTGCTCTGGAAAATGGATGTGGAGGCTAAAGATGTTTGGCTGTGTCAGTACTGTCTTCAGAAGGCGAAGAGATAATATCATTCTGTAGTAGGAAGGGAAGAAATCTTTAAATCATTATCATTCTTCAGAGGGGCTTCCAAGAATATCTTTTTGTATTACCAAAAACTGTTTTCACAATTCATTCTCCAATTTTCTTTAGTCTGATTTAGTCTGTCCTTTCCCTCGAGCTTTGTGGATAGATGGAAAGTGGAAACAGTTGGGATGCATCTGCTGTTTTATCCGTAAGGAACTCTTACTGACTCAAGTGATGCGTGTGCTCCAGGGAGGATGCTTTTAGAATCTGCCTGCAGGCCTGTTCTCTACTGGGTGATTTCTTATGCTTGGAACTATCCCTAGGCATTTCACAGAACCACACCTATATTATAGACTAACCATACTAGATAAATATGCCATTGTCTGTTTTAGGCATGCTTGCAATGCTTTGAAAATGCCTCCTCCCCCCCCCCCCCCCCCCCCCTTTTTTTTTTTGTGCTAGAGTGCCGGTATCTTTTTAGGAGTCACAGCATTGGCATGCACTGCTGCCTTGCCAAGGTGGATGGTAACACAGAAAGCAGCTGCACCAGTATAGCAAGTCCATCCAGGTCTGACTTCAGAAATTGTTCCATGTTCTGTCAAGCTCTTCCATCAAGCTCTGGAGAAGGGAGCGTGTTCTCAACTCGTGTGCTGTCATCTGTGTTTCTTGTGTTAGTAGAACCACTGTAGTATCTGGATAATAGGGATAATGGGCTTCCTGGAATGTTGCATATTTTTAACTATAAAACTACTAGCAGTGTTTAATATTAATATAGCTATTAAGCAGAGAAAGTGTAAAATGGCTCATGTGAAATGGGGACTGCTTGTCTGCTTCTTTAAAAGCTTAGTAGAAGCAAAAATAGTATATGCTGTACCAGAGATAATGGCTGGAACCACTTGAAACAGACTCAGAAGAAGAAGTAACCAAAATTTCAGTGGTAAAGATTCTGTAAAGATTATTAAAATGTCTAAAGACAGGTCAAAGCTACCATGAATAGTTTGTATTGCACTTCAAACTCTGTTGATTCCAGTTCTACAATGAATTAAGTGGGGTTCCGGGCCACACAGGTGAGGTTGGCTGATCCTGAGGTACTTGCACCTATTTCTCATAGCTTAGCAGATAGCTGCCTCAACATTCTCAAGGTGTGTAACGTGAGAAAAGGAAACATAAATCAACCAAAAAGTGGGCATTGAAACTCCTGGGCCTATTTGTGTTTGTCTCAGCTTTCAGTTTTGTCCGATTGGTGTGGATCTTGAGTTCACTGTAAACAATGCAGTAAGGTCAGACATAGTGGCTATAGAACTGAACTGAGTACAGACTGTCTTGGCTGAGAATAAATAGAAATTCAAGATGCTCCAAGGACATTTTAGAACTGAAAATTTAGTTCCTTTTGGACATGGCTGGAAATGGAGTCTTTTGCAAGGCAAGATTTCAGTGAACCAGAATTCATGTGGCTTCTGTCCTGTAATTCTTGCTGTCTCCTTCATGACTTCCTCTTTTTTGCCCTTAAAAATCAATGTTCCACTGTATGCTCTTCACTCAGTTAGTAAATTGAATTCTATGACGCTGATTTATATTCTAAAGGTATCCGTGCACTGGCGAACTGTGCAGTATGATCCTTGTACCAGAAAAAAGCTGGAGATAGTGGAAGGGGAGGCCTCATTCAGGTACCATCCTGAACTATGGAAGAGTTACAAGGAAAGCAGGGCTTAGCATCTGCCTGTTGGAAAATAATCTGCTGTCTTTGTATTATTTTCTCAAGCAAGGATTTAAATACCTGCTGACTGTCATACAGTTGAGTGTAAGGCTGGCCTGTCAAAGCTGGAAGCTTCTGTGTGAGGAAAATGACTGTAAGTGAGCTAAGTTGGGTTAACAGTTTGTTGTGTTCAAGTTATTGTTTGACTATGTGACTTTGTTCCTCTAGCTTTGTGTCTAGAAAGAAAAGACTGAAGACTCTAAGGGGTAGATGAGACAGGGGTGCCGCACAATCCATGTCTCTTGGGACTAATGCTGGGTATTGGTCTGACACAGATGGCTCTAAAGTGATAAGAAGTCTGCTGCAGTTCTTTCACGCTACCATATCCGTTCTGTGGTGTGGTGCTTTTCATGAGTGTGTGTGTGTTTATATAGACTTTTATTTCTGGGAGGACTTTAGATTGCAGAATACCATGCAGATTGTCCTCTAAGAAGTTGTGCTACTACCTAAAACGTGGGTGTTTGGGGAATTTTGAAATGTAGAGTAGTGCCAGTAATAGAAGTGTTGTTTTGAACACTTTTTTGTCTTGAGTTACTGGTAGGCTGTGGGTTAGTGCTGGCTCTGGCCTTTGTCTTTGCATCTAGGCTACTGTGCCAATTTCTACTAGTTCGTGAGTATTGCTGACAGCTGCTACAGTACGTGGGTAGTGTTAGTTCTCACCAACCTGTTCACCATCCATATGAGTGCTTATTTAAATTATGGTGTTCTCTGACATGTGATATGTTTGTGCAGTATGTTTCTGTGGTGGCCTTCACTTCTTTATTTTTCTCCTTTTCTTGAGTTGAAGTTATAGGAAGTTTCTTCTCAAGCGCTGCTTGAGGATTCAGCCTTCAAAGGGCTGGTTCCAAGATGTTTGCAAAGAGAAAGCACGCTGCAGAAGACCTTTTCAGAGAAAGTAACCTACAGTTAAAGCAGCTTGAGAGAGAGAAGAGGCCATCAATGTCAAAACCAGTACCATCTCAGAGTCAAGATAATCTCTCAGTTCCCAAATGCCAACATGAAAGAGGAGAAATGGAAGTATCTCTCGGTTGTTTGATCTCTTTCTGTTCTAATGTACTTGGTCTGTAAAATCTAGGAGCTAGAGGAAGGATGATAACAGATCTCTGAGAAGGAAACTACTTTAGCCTGTAGAAAAGCTGTCATCTGTAGTTCTGTGATCATGTTATGTTCAATCAAATTTTTCAGATTCCCTTAGCTGCTTGCTCCTACCTTTTCTTCATGCCTGCACAAGCATTAGTGTGGCCACTTGGTGAACCAAGTCATAGAAATAACCTAGCAAAAACAAAAGTGGCAAGGGAGGAGAAGGGAAGGTGTTCGTTTTAGTCCATATCAGTTCCATAATCTAGTTCACCATGTAACTGCATGAGCACTTCTACCAGCACAGAGGAGGGAAAGACACTGGCCTGAAAGCAAGCTTTTGGCAGATAGGGAGAGAGAGGCAGGACTGCCATGCCTGTTTGTGTTCTTTTATACAGATCATCAACTCTGGTGTCCGATTCCAACCAGGAGTAGGAAGGTGAGTTCCAGCAAATATTGATCTAATGCTCTTTAATTGCTGTCATCAGCCATTACTAGATCTCCGAAGAAGGAAGAGATTGAATAGGGGAAGGCAAAAAGCCTAAACCTGGTTCTAATTCTTCTACCCCTTGCTCCAATCCAACAAAACTTCATCTTCCAAAAGAAAGCCTTTGTCCTCTTATGTCTTGCTGTAACTATGGCCTTGTTAAGAATAATTAACCAAGAAGGCCAAAGGAGACTCTAGAAGCCCTTGCAGAATATTCACTTCAGTCTGGTCTCCCTGTGTTGCAGTAGAAATCTGAGTTGTTTCTCGGAAAGTGCTGAGATCTTTTTTTAAAAAACTGACAGACACTTCGATGTATGGCATCATTAGGATGCAGCTTCAGCCATTCCAGAGACATTGGAAGCTCTGCATATGTTCCTTGTACTGCTCTGCTCGGATACTCTTTTGAAACTCCTATGGTTTTGATGGAGGTCTTCATATTGCCTACCTCACTAGCTCCTTTGCAGAACTGTGGGAAAGATGTGTAATGAATTGCAGTCATAAGAGATGTTCTCCAGGCTAGAGGATAAAAGAAAAAACGCAGGGTATGGACAAGTTACTGAAAGGTAAGCTAGGGTTGTGGTCTTGTAGCCTTTCAGTTACGCCGTAGTCATTGCATGTGTTTTTACTCCACTGTGAATGCAGTTTACTTTCTCCACCTTCACTGAGGGGTAGGATAGTCTCTGTTATAGAGGAAGAACGTATGTTTGGTTACTACTGAGTAGTGAAAGTTCCTCAAAGTCATACTTCTAGGTTACTTCAGGGTAACTTATTCCTGTGCCCATATCTGTAACTGAACAGTGAGTTCCTTAAAGAGTTCTGGGTAAAGCTATTTGGAAAGAAAACAGATAAAGTAGTTCTTCAAACTGACGACAAAAAGATCCACTTGATCATCCCAACTTCATCTTATTCCTCTCAAGTTTATCTATGCCAAGATATTTGCAGAATATGTTGGATCAAGAGCTGTCGCAGGACAGATTCTACAATGTTTTCAATAATATCATTAAAATGAAGAAACAGGAGCTTTGCTTCCTGTGTCTGTATTTTCTCTGTTGTTCAGAGAAGATAATTTATAAAAGTATTGCTGCTCAGAGAAGGTAATTCATAGTGGTGTCACTTAAGAACCTACAGTGACTGTAATTGAGGATCTATTAAAATCATGCCACGAAGCCTTACAAAATGTGGGAGTTACGTGTGTGTGTGTGGGTTAAGGCTTCAGTTTATTATTCCATAAGTAATACTTACTGATTAGTATGGTTTTCCTTTTTTGATAAATTGTATACATACCTCTTTTGTGTGTTTGTGTTCTTACTGGTATTTGGGGGGCTAATGAATAAAATTCCCCAACTCTGTACCTGGAATGTGAAGGACTGGGAAAAAAGCAAATACGTTGCTAGACTTTAAAGGTGGTTGTGAGATGCTGACAGTTAAAATGCCTTTAACTAACTTTTGGTTGTGAAGTAATGAGAGAAACATCAAGAAAATTACCTAATTTTGCTGAGATTTACAGGTTGTCAGTAAATCTGTTATACTTTTATACAAATAAAATGTAAACTTTGTGCTACAGAACTGAAAGATTTTAGTACAGTAATAATAATTCTTTGAATTCTAGCGTTAGGATGTAAACATGAACTGAAATAGAAACCTTACTCTGAATATGCCCCGAAAGGCAATCAGTTCATTTTTTTAAAAATATAAAATAACTGTATTAAAGTTTTAATTGGGATGCTCAGTAAACTTGCTGTACAGTTTGAGCATCTCTGATTTCAGAGTTTCTGAGAACTTCCCATTACAGAAAATTGCTGTTTTCAGATTGTTTTCAAATGTGAGTAGGGAACATTGTAATATGGAACTTGATTACTTTTTAAGATCCCCCCCCCCCCCCCCCCCTTCATGAATTCCATGAAGTATGAATGGTGGGATTGGAAAGAACAAATTTACGGTGCTTGCTGAATTCTGTATGTCTGTTAAGCATAGTTATTGACAAATAGTAATGCTGCAGTAAAATACCAATTGTGCCAAGAGTATTTTTCCATTATAAAACGAGCAGAGAAAGTAGCTGTAGTAGGAGGCATGGGTGTCAAGAGTAAATGGTGAAGATACACAAGAATAAATGAAATTGAATAAGTGAAAGAAACAGTATGATTTACAAGAAAAACTTTTGCTATTGTAAACTGCAGTATGCAGTTCTATATCTTCACAGAAAAAGTGTTAGAGATTGGAGTCGTTTGGGACTGTGGAGATCATTCTTACTCTAGGCCACATCCAGGTTTGGGAAGGTGAGGGGCATTATATCAAATTGGACTTCTCTTGATACTGCCCCTTCTTCAGTTATTCTGTTTATCAGACAGCTAAAGTTCAGGTTGTGTTTTTTTTCTTCAGTTGTGTTTAACTGTACAGAATTGCCAATTAAGGCCTCTCTCCCAAGCACTGTAGGAATCCCAGGGATTTGCCTAAACAATACTTTTGCCTCAAACCATTTCATGAATAGCTCTTTGCCAGTGATATGCTTCTTTGTTTGTCTGTGGTCTTTCTTGAGATCGTCTTGTACTTTTTTGTGTGGTTTTCAGCTCTCTCTGCTTTGCTGGGCATGTGGTTGTGGTTTTATACTCATGAAAAGAGAGATCTGTGGATGTCCACGACTGCGCAGAACATTGAGGCTTTTTGGGAATGTAATTAAGGTCATGAAGTTGCTTATATGTATTCAGTATTCCTGATTATGCCTTTGACACTCTTGCTTTTCTTGATCGCAGGTTGAACTTGCCAGACATTTCCAAGCAGATTCTGTTTCCCCAAGGCAGTCGATCACGGCTGACTGGATAACTGACTGCTGGATCGATGAACAGGAATTCACTGAGATGACATAGGGAGGGGCATCAAGGACAATGGTGCAGAAAAAGAAAATTTGCCCTCGGTTACTCGACTACCTTGTGATCATTGGAGCCAGGTAATGTAAAAGAGTCTCAGCTCTACTTTTGCCTGGGCAGTAGAGTGGGGACAAATAGCCTAGCATTCGTTGATGAAGTCTTGCTTGGTGCTGTGGAAGTGCTGTCTGAAATGTGTGCAGAATGCTACCATAATGGGAGCATCTACGTGGGCTAGGGCACTTTTTTAAAAGATACTAGTACAGCCAAAGGTTTTTTAACTTCCGGTCTTTAGATTCCTTTTCAAGGGTCTGCAAAGGGTGACTAAGAATAGCCAATTTATATATGACTCTCTGGTAGCCTATGTATCTGAACTTTGCTTCTACTGGCATCAGAATAGAGGGATTCACAAATTGAAAATACTGAAAGCCACATGCAGGTAAAATACTAGTTTGGGTTACTTTTCTAGCTTTTGAAGTGTAGTCTGTAAACTCAGTTTAAAAAAAAAATCTGGAACTTGCCTTACTTGGCTGTTTCTCCCTCTAATACTCATTTATCCTCATAGGAATGACATGAATGCTTTCTTTTCTTAAACACTTATTAACTATCAATAGATAAAATGTTATGCTTGTTTACATAAAGCATGTATGAAATGTGGGGTTGATATGTGTGCTGTTTGTCAAATACACAGGTGCTCAGTAGATGTTATTTTTCTTTATTCAAAGTTTATGCAGTAACTTTTTGCCAGTCTATTTAATGGGTGTATTCCAATGTGTATTTTACTTTCATTTCTAAATATCAGTGGTTTATGTGCATGAACCTGTTGCTTTAGCTCCCACTTTCTCTTCAGAATGCTTTGAGTGCAATATTTAAAGAGGCTAAGTGGAGTAAATGACATAATCCTAAGTAATAACTATTTTTATTATTGTATTTTATGCACAGAATAATTCAATAGTTTAATTACTTCTTATTGTCTGTAGAGAAGTAACCAAGTTTTCCATATGTGTGTCACTGACTAGGAAAAGAAGGGGGAAGAAATGTTAACTGCCTTCTCCAGTGATGCTTATAGTGTCTGGTGTTCTCACTTAGAAATTTGCTAGCATCACTTCTGGACTCTTACAGTTCTCTTGCTTTTTACTGGGCAGTGGTAGCTAGATTGCTAATGCTCAGAGGTCTCTTGTCTCATTAGGCACTTCAATAAATGCCTGCTAAGAGATGGAGCTGACTGAAGTAGCTTCTACTGCAAAGTCCTTAGGAGTTCCACGTGGCCTTTACCATTACATCTTGTTATCCACAGTGCACAAATAGCAAAGCCTTTTGGAAATATACCCTTTTATTAGATGCAAGTTTTCTGAATGTCTGAGAAGACTCTGTCTTTCTATCTGTAGCTAATACTACTGCAAAGGCATGAATTGAGGATATATTCACTGGTACTTTGCTGATGACATTTTTTTAATTGTTTACTGCCAAATAGACTCTCTAAACAGTACCAGGATTATTTGACATTTTCCTTCAGCAGATGATGCATTAGTTGTGTCCACTAATATATAAAAGCTTTTTAGCAATTATTTTTTTCTTTTTGTACAGTATTTCAGTACTTAACTGTACAGGCAGTATAAATTTTGTTACCGATTTATGCTTTATTACTAAAGCATTTTTACTTTTTCTTTAATAAAGTATTATTTTGGGAGAATTAGTCAGCAGAGCTATTTACACCAGTGGGGTTTTTTTTGTAAGTTACAAACACTCTATTACTACTTGTTTGGGTTTTCTCACCTCTCAGATGAGAGAAAAGCAAGTGTCATTTGTATTTTGAAATGGGCAAATCTAAATTATCAAGGTGAGACAATGTCTTGTATGAGATCCCATAGGAAAGTGATGGTGGAGCCAGGTGTCCTACATCCCATTTAGTAAACATGATACTAAATGCTAATTACTTTAGAAAATGGTGGGAGATCAGACTTTATAGCAAAGGGGTCAAGCCAAAGAGAGGTTGTTCTGGGGACATGTTTTTCTTTCTTTGCTATGTGGATCTCACACTGTTCCTCTAGTAGTTATTCGGTAACTTTCATGGAAAAGTAGTGGTAGGAACATAGTTAATACCTTGAAAAAATCTGTTCTTCTGATGGAAAATGAGCAATAAACAGTATTGCCTTTCTGCCTTTGTGTTTCTTTAGTGATTTGTGGTACAAAGATTGGTGAGCCACAGTGTTAAATAGGTCTGCATATTACTACCCAGCTTTTATAGCAACTTACACTTCAAATCCAACTTGAAAATCAAACACAGAAAGATATATCTCTCTATGGTTTCTAGAACTTCTTAATGAAAATTTTACAGGATGAGTTCCATATCATTCCACCATTTATCTGAATTCTTTCCTAGTAAAATTCTTGTTTTTCCCAGTTAGGAATTGATATTGGATTTTCTCATTTAATTTTTCATCTTTTTCATAAATGGCTGAAATCCAGGGGGTTTTCATCTGACTGTGTATTTGAAGGGAGACAGTGTATTTCCTACCCAAATGTTGCCCAGAGACCTTGGGCGGTTAAATTCTTTTTGGAAATCAAAGTCAGGGAAACATGACAATACAATGTTCTTCTGGGAACAACATACTCCTGAAAGTCCTTTTCTTGGTCAAATTTGAACAAGCTTCTTGTTGTGCCTTGGTAATGATGGTATATTTAACCTTTCTGTAATTGTGGCCTTGAGCTAGTGATTGAGCATTGTGGCTAGTGACTGAGAAGCTGTGCTTTCCCTGGGTAGTAGGGGAAAGAACCAAAGATGAAGCTGAGCCCACAGGCTCCTGACATGTTAGTAGGGAGATACCAAAGATTTTTATTGGCATTAGTCAACTATGTATGGTTTTTTTGTTTGCTTTTTTGTAGGCAGCCAAGTAGTGATAGTGTTGCTCAGACTCCTGAACTGCTGCGACGTTACCCTCTAGAAGACCATGTGGACTTTCCTCTACCACCTGATGTTGTATTCTTCTGCCAGCCAGAAGGATGCCTGAGCGTGCGGCAAAAGCGCATGAGCTTCCGTGATGACACTTCCTTTGTCTTCACACTCACAGACAAGGATACAGGTGTCATTCGCTATGGAATCTGTGTCAACTTCTACCGTTCCTTCCAGAAGCGAGTACCCAAGGAGAAGGGAGAAGGCACAGGGGGGCATCGAGCTCGGGAGGGACAGAAAATCCCCAAATCTGGGGATGCATCTGCACCCCAAGAAGAAGTGGGCACTGAGAGTTCGGAGAGTGGTTCTTCACTGCAGGCTCCAAGTACAGAGTCTACCCCAGATGTGAATCGATCGCCGCGCAGTAAGCGTCTGGCCAAAGGCAGTCATCGCTCTCGGAACAGCACCCTGACTTCTCTGTGCATCCTTAGTCATTATCCCTTCTTTTCCACCTTCCGTGAGTGTCTGTACACCCTCAAGAGACTTGTGGACTGCTGTAGTGAGAGATTGTTGGGCAAGAAGTTGGGGATTCCTCGTGGAGTGCAGAGGTATGTTGAGGGGGAAGAAAGAACTTCTTCCTCCCGCTGTTTGTGTTCAGGTCTGCAATTAATCTGCATGGCAAACTGTGGCTACAGGTGTCGTTGCAGAAGCAGCCAGACACCAATGGTTGACCTTTTTGCTGTTTTAACCCAGGATCACAGTAGGGAAAAGAAATTTTTGTGATGACTTCTTCAAAACTTCTCTGTTTGATTCTGTAACCTGGTATGATTTTCATTTTTGATATGCCTGAGGAGGCACTATCCTGCTAACAGCTGACTGAGCATGATCTTTTCTGAAGCTGAGCACTGATGCTGTTACTGTTGCTTTCACACATAAGCTCCGTGGCAGTGTACGTCAGGACTGATTCTCTGGCAAATTAGAAACAGCCAAGAAATAACAGAGAGAATTTCTACTTGGGGCAAGAGGGAAATGATGAAAGTTTGCTTAATGAGCTTATGAAACAATCTGAACTTCAGCGTGGGAGAGAAAAGACTAGAGAAGCAGGAACGGCTGAAAGAGATCAAAGTACAATATTTGAAGGGGAGACGGAGGAGAGGTAGAAAACAAAGGAGTTGTCTAGGAAGCATATGGGAATGGGGGTTGGTAACAGCAAATTAACAGGAACTTGGTGTATTTTTAATGTAATGTAGTAATCTTACATATCTGCTATTATAATGCTGGGTATGTAACAAAAGCTGTTGCACTGTAGGGTACAGAAGGAACAATGTCTTTATGTATATCAGTCATGGATGTCTATCTGTGCTATTGTGCCTGACACCTACATTCCAGGATGGTATTTTCCTTTCCAATATGCTAACTGAAAAGAGAAAATACAAAATGAATCTCTGGAGAAGGAGGGGATTATCTCAATAGTAAGAGGGATGGGGCTGTGAGATAGCTCATAATGTGAGTTAAGTAGCTTGGTATACTCCAAATTAAACTTGTCAAAAGCAAAAAAATGGCAGGACATCTATCATTTTCATCTTTATAAGCTCTTTACATTTTGCATGAAAGGGGAATCTGTCCTGTTCACAGAGCAGTAGCCTACTACTTGGGTTACTGCCCTGAATAGTTCTAGGAGAGTGTCCTGGACTTATGACTGACTCCTGCATTTGCAGATTTGTCACCTGAATCCACTGACTGTTGGGGGAAAAATGGTTCTGTCAGAACAAAACTCTTCCCCCCCCAATGGAAGTATGTATTAAGGGAGCTTATTTTGTCACTTAGTTTAGTCTGATAATTACTGAGGCAGAAAAAAGCTAAATTTCATGATTTTCCTCAACTCTGTGAGCTCATCTGATTTTTGAAAGGGGTGCTAAAGTATTCCAGTGTTTGAATGGCATGTGGTATTTGAAAAATTTGCTCTTGTTGGACATAATTCTTAGAGAGAAGAACTGAGTGACAGATGAGGAAGGGAAGAGAAGGAATGCTGAGCATACATCTCTGGGGAAAGTGAAGCAGCAGGTTTGAATTACCATGTGGTTTGCAAGCTGTGACCTGGAAAAGTAGAATAGTTTTGAAGTGGTGGTGGAATAAAGGTGAAACTGAATGCTTACAGCTTGCAAAAGGTTGAGTGTGCCTGTTAATGACCTAATGTCCTGTGCATTACAAGCGGCTGAAGGAAGAGTGGAGGATGAGAAGCATCACTGTTCCTGAGAGGTGTATCACTTACTCAGCATAATCTCAAATTGCCCTTTTTTTGACCCCTCCAAATTTCTTGAAGTTTTTCTTCCTTTCTGAAGCCTCCAGTGTCATAATATTTTTTCTTTTTCTTTATTTTTTTTTTAAGTTGCGAACCGTAAGGTAGAACCTCTAATTTGAACCCATACTATTCCAAGGGATCTCTTATGGTAACTGAAGATACTTACCAGGCTGAAGTTTTTCGCAGAATGGCTACAGCAGGTTTGCAGCCTTCACTGTGCTGCAACATAAGGGCTGAAGTGGACAAGCCACTTTGCTTCCCCTGTCAGACCCAGTTTCAAGTTTTGAAGCTCTGAAGGCCCTGAGCAATGCTGTACATGTGTTTTGGCTAGCCCATCTGTGAGCTACAAGTTTGCAGATTGCTAGCTTAGGGCATGGAAAAATTACTGCTTATTTTGCTAAGGTACCTAAATGCTTTCTAGACAGCTTTCAGAAATTTATATTCTCAGCTGAAATGCATCCGCTTCTGCCATGGGTTATTCAGCTCTTAAGAACGATACAATGCAATTTAGGATAGGATGAAAAAGAGTATTTTATCATGCCAAAACATCTGGGAGAACTTGGCGTGGCATATTTTTATTACGTCAGGTTTTGTTCCTATACTTGCAAAGGTTTGTAGGACTGCTGGAAGCAGAATCCTACAATCAATCAGTCTGCCACAATTCTGGATGTGATATGAGAGTATCCTAGGTGCATGCTCAATTTCAAGCACCAGGATGGTGAGAGATCTTCAGAGATCTAAACCTAACTGAACCCTTTGAATGAATGAATGAATGAACTCTCAGGTGGAAGTGACATACTTGTGTTGACTCCTGCCACAGAAAGAGTTATACTTCCCCACAGTGGTGGTTGCAGTAAGGTTAAATCCCTACCTTCCATTCCTCTGTGCGACCAAATGTTTGTTAGCTGCATCTTTTAATTCTCAGTGGAGCTGCCCTTTCCCTGGAAGAGCCTTGCAGTATGTCAAGTGAAGCTCTTGGAGTATTAACCTTGTTGTTCTCCCTGTACAGGGATACAATGTGGCGGATATTCACAGGCTCCCTCCTGGTGGAAGAAAAGTCTAGTGCGTTGCTACACGACTTGCGGGAGATTGAGGCCTGGATATACCGGCTGCTCCGTTCACCGATGCCTGTTGCTGGTCAGAAGCGGGTGGATGTGGAAGTCTTGCCACATGAGTTGCAGCCAGCTTTGACCTTTGCTCTTCCTGATCCATCCCGCTTCACCTTGGTGGATTTTCCATTACATCTGCCTTTGGAGTTGTTGGGAGTGGATGCCTGCCTGCAGGTGCTGACCTGCATCCTTCTGGAGCACAAGGTAAGAACAGAAGACTTGATCTTTGATAGATACATAGAAAGCTCTGCCCTCTCCAAAACCAAGGTAGGCTGGAACAGCTGTCTCCTGCACTGCCTGGAATCAGTTTGCTGCAGGGGGAAGGAATAGCTTCTTCTGAGGTTCCTGTTTTGAAAAGTTTTGCTACCACTCAAAAAAGCAGCTGAAGCTTGTTTTCAGACAGATTAATGGAGAGTCTTCCAGTTCACAGCCATCAAATCAGAGGCCTGCAGGTTGTGATCTTTGAAATACTCCTGGGGGGAGTATTAGAAGTGAATGGTTGCTGCACTGTTAATGTGAGTTTCTTTGGTTGCAGGTTGTATTGCAGTCCCGAGATTATAATGCTCTCTCAATGTCTGTGATGGCCTTTGTGGCTATGATCTACCCATTAGAGTACATGTTCCCAGTGATCCCCCTGCTTCCCACCTGCATGGCCTCTGCAGAACAGGTACATATTTTTCCTTTACTGGTCTTTTGCAAAGGATGTTTCTATGGTGTCTGAAACTTATATAGGAGTAGTCTTTATTTCTTTCCCTGCTGTTTTCTCAGGGATTGTAGCAAAGTCTGCCTTGCAAAGAATGTTCTTTGAGCACCACTATTTAAATCATAGGTAACACCACTTATTTAGGATATCTTCAAAGCGTGTTTAGTGAATAGTATGATTCAAAGCAGTAGTTCACAGTAGTTCACAAGCAATGGACTGAAAGGCCATAGATCCACAATATTATGACAAGTATTTACCCCCCCGTCCTCCCCCCAGCTGAGTATGAAGGTTTGTTGGCAAGGGTCTGGAGTAATATTTAAGGATGCTTGAGGGCTCTCGATTCAGAGTTTAGAAACTATTGCCTGCAATTTATTCTCCTCAGAAATATGAAATGTTGAGTTACTTCAGCTAGGAGCCTGGGTTTTGCCAATAGTTGGCTTTCTGCAGGAGCTCATTATTTTGCTCGGAGAGATAGAATTCAAGCCATCTTGCTACTTCAGTGCTATCCTGCAACTGATGCTGCAGGTTTGTTCTTGTACCACCTCTTGGAGGTGAACAACTGTTCTAGATTTAAAGAATAAATTAGCCTCTCAAACCACTGGCCTCAAGCCGCTGCATACCTTATCGATTTAAACCTTTTCCCTCTGCTGATTCCCTTATCAGAAACAACCTGAATTTCCCCTTAAGTTTTCCACATACATTTGAAAAAATGTGTCTATTTGTTCTGCTTTCTAGAGATGTTACTGTTTTGAAACCGAATTACTATTACAAGGGTGAGGGTAAAGGCCTTGCAAGGGTAAAGCCATATTTACAATGGCACAGACTCAGTTTGAGCTGAGGGTGTATTCATCTGTGACTTGCTGCTTCTCTAGTTAGCCTCTTAATCTGAACATCTTTTTTCTTGGTCCATTATAGACGTGGCAAGCTATTAGATTAGCTAAATTTTTTCCGAATAAAGAGCCATGCAGCCATATAAATTACATCCCGTGAGGGAGAGAAGAGGAGGGGGAGGGCACGGGAGACAGAAATTTATTTTCTTCTAGCTCAAAATGGAAGCTTTCAGAGCAGGAGCTTTTTTTTTTTTTTTTTTTTTTTTTTTTTTTAATATTTCTATTGTATGGAATGAATTACTTACTTATCAATGCCTTGTGTGTTTTCTCCTCTGCTATAAACATACTGTAGTTAATAAATAAGTATTTGGGAAGAACATGGTGATATCAAATGCAGATCTTGTCCTTATTAAAGTCTTTCTTTCTCTCAGTTGCTTCTAGCCCCTACACCTTATATCATTGGTGTTCCAGCAAGTTTCTTTCTTTACAAACTGGATTTTAAAATGCCTGATGATGTATGGCTTATTGACCTGGATACCAATAGGGTAAGTGGTGCCCATAAGGACTTGTGGCTTTGTTTCCAGGGAATTGTGCACTTTCATCAATGTACCCACTGAGAATTTAAGAATGCTTGGCCTCAGTCTGCCTTTGCCACTCCTGTCTTAAACTTTAGAATTCCATTCCTTGGTGTGTCTCAAGGTCCCCATTTGGTCCCCATTCCTTTTGCTCGTAAGGCGTTCTTTTTCAGTTAATCCATCTGGCTATATCATTAGAAGATAAATCTTCAAACAAATGATAAAGCTGTCTTAAGTAATTGTGACCCTGTCTCTTATAGCCCTACCTAAGAAACCCAATCTGATAAGAGCCTTCCAGCAGCATTGATTGTCATGATTCAAATGGGACTATGTATCCCGCTTTCTGCTGGGGCATGAGCAAGGCTATTTCAAGTGAAATGTGTATAACATCTTCTACTTGATGGAAATTCCAAAGGATGAGTGTGGGTTCATTCAAACTTCTCTTTTTTTGTGGTAAATGATAAACTAACTCCTCCATTGTTTGTGATATTGTAAACAATAACAACCATAAAAAAGTGAAAATCAAAGTATTGATGCAGGTGTCTGGGGGGGTGTTTGTGTGGGTTTTTTAATTAATTTTACTTTATGGCTTTTATTCCTCGATCTGTGGAGTGGTGGAGATTCAGGAGATTCTGTTTTGGAAATGACTACAGCTGGAGAATTTTTATTTTGTTGCTGTGCTTAATTCCAGGTGATTGTTCCCACAAATGCAGAATCTTTGCCAGCACTGCCAGAACCAGAAGCTTCAGAGCTGAAAAAGCATCTGAAACAGGTAATAAGCACTTTGGGGAAAGGACTGATTCAGTAGAACTTAGCAGATGTAGTCTTGCACAGCTCTTCTGCTGTACTGGACAAGAATGCAAGTCAGCAAATGTAAAGCAAAATGTGTTAAAAGCAGGTGTGTATCCTGGCACACCAGATGGATGTGAAAACATATCAGACTACTAGAATACTCTTGTTCAAGAAAGTGCCCCTTGGTAGTCATGGAGAGGTCTACTTCTCTGAATGTGGAGGTGGGCTAGTCAATAGAGTGGCTGATTAAACAAAATTATAGGGGTGTCATCTTTTGAGCTCCCTGAGCTGTATGACTTTCTAATGTTGTCTTCTCCTGACTAAGCTAAAGCTGAGACTTTCATCTTGTTTCAGATCTGTCTGTAGTTTCTCCAGAGAACTTCATTGTAATTTTTGTTACCTGTTTCATCTTTTGCTGTCTCTGCTGCTTCCACCTTTGTTGTTTGTAGGGGAAGCACAGGACTAGGAATTTTCTGTCAGCCTGTTTAAGATGCCTCTTTCGTATAGTTGGCCAGTTAGAACATCCCCCACGTTAGAATACAACAGCATTTTGAGCTTGAAAAGCAGTATCAATTGATACAGATGTTAAGTGGTAGGTATCCAGTTGCTGCTTTTCTACCTTAATAGAGAGAGTTAATTTGGAAGAGTGAGTGGTCACTGAGGCTTATAACTGCAGTTAATTTCTTACCTAGGTGAGGGATAATTTGAAATGCTCCTGGATGCAACAGATGGTTTCTGGTTTTTACTGTTGTTTGGGGCTAACTTGTTTCCAGTTGGTGCAGAAAGTTCCAGATTCCTCCTTTACATTTCCCATGTGGGTTCTAAACTCTGACTTGATCCATCAAGCTATGATCATCTTTGTTTCCCCTCCATTCACAGATCTGTGTGTGAGGTCTCAGTCTCTCCTCTCAGGTCCTGCTAAGCCATTAATCAGCTTGGGTCATCCTGGCTGATCGTGTCAAGCAGGTTTTATCTCTTTATTTCTGTTTTCCTTATGCACGCTGCATGCAGTATCTAAAGGTAAAGTGTGTTACTAATGTGATGAGGTGCGCCCTTTCTCTCTCGTCACAGACCAGGAGAGCAAAGTGTGTAACCTCTATGATACCCCAATACCTGCTGTCAGCACAGATGGAAGCGATGTGTTGCTTGGAGTTTTGTTAGATCCACCTTCCCCCACTTCTGCCTCACCCCCTTGCAGTTTCAGGCACTATTCAGCAAAACTTTCTCACTAGGACAAAGGTGGATATCAGAAGAACAAATTGCAATTGCCTTGAAGACATATTTAAAATTCTCGGAGCGTTCGCCCAAATTCAGGTTACATCCCTATGTATTCCTGTTGGCATTATCATTAAGAGTTGACCATTGGCAAAGGAGAAGGAGCACTACTGGTTGCTGCACAAAGTAGAGAAGACTAAATTGTGGCCCATGTCACTAAGGTTAACACTTTTATGTGCCTTTGGGTCTTAGTGTCAATGAATAAAATTCAGGATATCTGCTTTTAAACTGCAGTAGAAAGTTCTTAGCTGCATCAATAAGATCAGCAGCCTTCCCATTTTCCAAAGTGGCCAGATATGAATGTTTGGGGGTGGGGCAGTTAGACCTTTCTCCCAAGATGTGCCTATTTTGTGGTCCCTTTTATTTCCTCTCATTTGTGATATTTGGTAGTAATAGTTTTTTTTTTTTTTCCTTCCATCTGTTTCTCTGTGGTCATGTGTTCGTCTTGGCTCTGATGGGCTGCTGGTGTTATCATATGATCTTCCATCTTGCCTCCAGTGTCTGGTTAGCATGACTGCAATCACTCAGAAACAGCTGCTCACTCCTGACAACAAGGTTCTTTATTTTATTCTTTTCCCCTCAATTTTCCATTTTACCCTTTTCCTTTGGAGTTTTGGTTTTTGTTTTGTTTTATATATTTATTTATTTTTGAAACAAAAAGATGAAGACTCAGTGGGCAAATGGGAGAAATGAGGAAGATTTAGGATAGGTCTGGGTGTCCAGGACTGACTTACCACTTGTGCTGCTCCAGTGCATATCCTTGAAGATGTTATGAGGGTTGAAGAGGATGGTAGCTTTATGGAGAGATGAAGACTTCATTCAGATGGGAAGTGGAGGCTTGCAGGGATACGGGCAGATGCCTGTGTAAAGGTGTCTCCACACTGTCCTGGGATGTCAAACTTGCTGGTTGAATGGCCAAGCTGCAAGGTAATTTTCAAGGCCTCTAGGTCCCAAGATGTATTCAAATTAGACATGGGAATAACTCTACAATAAGTTTTACATAGTGCCATACTACTGGTGGTCCAATTTGGACTATCTGTTTTCATGGCATGAATGATCTAGCAAAGTGGACTTCTGTGCTACCCCTTCTCTGGCTCCAGGACTGTTTCAGCATTGAGGAGATTGTTTTGACAATCCACATAAAGGAAGGCCTGGAGATATTTGTTGACTCAGCATAGGAGATGGTTTAAGACAAACTAATGGAGCATGCACAATTGTTGCAATTGCCTAGAGGGCAGGGTAGCTCTGATCTCTCTCTTGTTCTTTGAATAACTTTTCTTGCTGAATGTGTGCATAATGTTGTCCTTTGTAGGCACTGGCCAGCATGAGTCTGAATACTCAGCCCATTCTTAATCTAGAGAAATTCCATGAAGGGCAGGAGGTGCCACTGCTGCTGGGAAGACCACAGAATGATTTGCAGTCTACTCCCTCCACAGAATTCAACCCTCTGATCTATGGAAATGATGTGGACTCTGTGGATGTGGCTACCAGGTGAGGCTGAACAGGAAGGTAGTGTTGAATCTTCGTAAAGTTTGCACTTGAAGGCAGCACAGACACTTCTATGGGTCCTGTGGTGGAAGCAGCATCTTCCAGGTTCTACTGCAGGTTCTACTTTACAACACGGGGAAAAAAAGAGCAGAAACTACAGTGTTTATCTCAGATCTATTAACTGCACAAACATAGCTATGTATCTTGAGGGGGTGTTCTTCTTCTTGCATTTTCCTATAGATCATCCACTTTACCTGGATTTGTCAGTCTGATATTGTATCCTCAGCTTAAATTGCAAGCCTTGAACTACAAAACAGTCTGGAGACTTAGTTGTCTCCTCAGGTAGTGGATATGAGAACGATGTCCCTCATTGGGTGGGTCTTGGTGTTGAGGTGGTGAATTAAAACAAAGTGATTTTTTGGGTTGTGGGTTTTCTTTTTCTTTTTTTAAAGACAACTGTTTTCTAAGAAGACTTAGTTTTTTGTACTGGGTTACGATTCTTCAAAGGTTTGAAACCTTGCCTACTGCATACCTTTTAGAGGGTCTCTGTCTTCTTTTCTGTCATGTTCTGTGTTTTTGTCTGATATATTGTCCTCTGTTTCTTTTTAGGGTTGCTATGGTGAGATTCTTCAACTCGCCAAATGTTTTGCAAGGTTTCCAGATGCATACTCGCACTCTTCGTCTCTTCCCACGACCAGTGGTGGCCTTCCAGGCAAATTCTTTTCTTGCCTCTAGGCCAAAGCAAACGCCTTTTGCAGATAAGCTTTCCAGGACACAGGCAGTAGAATACTTTGGAGAATGGTCACTCAACCCTACTAACTATGCTTTCCAAAGAATTCATAACAGTAAGTTTTGGTCTTGCCTTTCCTGCACTTGGATGTAATGCAGGAACTTAAAAAGCAGAGAGATTCTAAGGAAGGACTTAGTTTTACACCATATTATTCATGCTGGGGAGGGAAATCTGGTTCAAGGAACATTTTTCTATTTTTAGGTATGTCCTCATGTGTTTCTACCAAGTTAGCCCTGCTATTAGCCACTCACTCCTCCAATTAATTTTACCTCTTGTCTTGTTTGGTTATGGATCAGTCATGTAGGCTTCTTAGAGTAGAGACTATCCCTTCCTTTTGTGCAAGACTTAGTAGAGGGTAGCCTCACTGTGAATGAAGCCTTTGACACCAAGAAATGAGTTCGGTTAACTCTCTCCTTGTTTTGTTGTGCAGACATGTTTGACCCAGCATTGATTGGTGACAAACCGAAGTGGTATGCTCACCAGCTGCAGCCCATCCACTATCGTGTCTATGACAGTAATTCACAGCTGGCTGAAGCACTGAATGTCCCAGTAGAGAAAGAAACAGATTCTGATCCCACTGATGACAGGTTAGTGGGGAGCATAACCCTAGTCACATGATAGTTACTTCAGATTGCTAGGCCTCTCCTACTTCTCGTTTGCACCCTTTTCGTCTAGCCTGCCAGGTTGCTGTTTCATTTCTTCTGTCTGGGCAGAATACTGGCACTGAAGTAAATTGTCTCACTGCTCTGTCATCACAGCAACCTCAACCCTTTGCTAGTGTCTTTCAAGCCTTCATTTAATGTGATTTTCCATTTGTATTTTCCTGTTTTCTTTTGCTACCTGTATGCCACTTACCATTTGATATTTCTTCCCACCTTAATGCTTTTTTCTTCTATGCTGTTCTTTCTCTGGTTATTTCTATTGCAGTACTACAAGTACTCCCACCCATCCTACCGCTCTTTCAAGTCTCTACTCAGTGCATGTAGTTATGTGAAGCTTTTTAGTACTACCCACTGCCCGAAACCACCTTGTGTGTTCAGTAAAATGCAAGTAAACTTTTTTGTTACAGTAGTTTTGGCCATATTTCCCAGAGTTTTGCATCTAGTTTTATTATCCTTTATTCTCTGTTAGCCTGTGCGATCAGGCTTGGACTTGCGCGTCTTTTACATTCTACACAGCACCAGTGGTCCTGACAGAGTGGGATTTATTATTCATATAAAAAGGGAACGCTTTTACTTGTGATTTCTAGTTCCCTTGAAGTCGTCCTACACACACACACTGAGAATTAATACACTACTACCTGCTCACTTATGCTTGAACTCACTAACTTTGCTGAGAGCCTTTAAATGTCTTCCCATACGTCTCTTCACGTACCTCAAAGTTATTTCATTTGCTCTGACCTTTCATGAAGCTGGCTTCTGACTTTTGCCAGAAATTTGTTTGTAGAGACTAATATGATGAGATTTTTAAGAGGCCCATGAAAACAGTGCTGATTCACATCTTTGAAATATCAGGCCCTGCTGTTGCTGTTATGCTGCCACTCATCTCTCTTTCTCACCTGTTGTGGCAGTGGCAGTGACAGTGTCGACTATGACGACTCAAGTTCCTCCTACTCCTCCCTCGGTGACTTTGTCAGTGAGATGATGAAATGTGACATTAATGGCGATACCCCAAGTGAGTAACTTTGAGCTGTACTTTCACAAGGTCCACATAGGTTCCTCTTCCCCATTCATCTGCACTGTGGGAAAAATGCCTCCCCTAAGTCCCTGAATCCGAGCAAAGTATTGTTCCATTGTAGTCTTGCTCTGAGCTGAAAGTGTCTTCTATACTCCTTCTTCAATATCCAGGGGTAGGCTGAAAAAAGACATTTTTCCTGCTTATAAACAATGCCCTCCAAAGGACACTGGGAGGAGGAAGAACAGAAATAGGTGCTGCTGAACAAAACTGGCTCACTAGATCTGGAAACAACCTGCTGCTGCCAGTAGATACTGTGCGATATGGGCAGCAGAGTATGAGCTTTCTCCTGCCCCCGCATATTGGTTCTCAGTGCTGGCTCTCATGAGTCACTCTATTCTAGTGGGGACAAGAAAATGCATTCTCTGTGGCTTGTATGGAGGCTGCAGCAATGGCTTCTCTCGTGAGAGTGGGAAACTCTCACTTTCTTCAATAAACTAAATCCAGGAATGCCAACACATTTCCTATGTCCCATGGACAAGAGGTAATAATCATAAGTTGCAACAGAAGAAATTCTGTGTGGACATAAGGAAAAGATCTTCATGGTTAGTGTAGTTAAACAGGTTCCCAGGGTCATAGTAGAATATCCAGCCTTGGAAACTTTCAAAACTCAGTGGGACAAGGCCCTGAGCAACCTGCTTTAACTTTGAATTTACCTCTGCTTTGAGCAGAGAGCTGGAATAGGTGACCTTCCAAAGCCCTTTACAACCTAAATTTTTATGCAGGTTTATTCTACTGAGCCGTCCTCATCGGCTAGGGATCTTTAGTTAGATGGGCAAAAGGCTGAGGAAGGCAGTGTTCTTTAATGCAAAATGATGTGTTTGCAGATGTTGACCCCCTGACTCATGCAGCCCTTGGTGATGCTAGTGAAGTGGAATTTGATGATTTTCAAGAATATTCAGGGGATCTGGATGAACAGGCCATGGACAGTGAAAACTCCCAAGAGAACAACCAGCCTCGTTCAAGTTCCAGTACTACAGCCAGTAGCAGCCCCAGCACTGTCATCCATGGAGTGAATCATGTGTGTACTGAGATGAGTTCAGCCCCAAGATCAGCGTATTAGGATATAAAGAATGGGAGAATGCACGTGGTTCCTTCTGAGAAGGGCAAAAGCTAATAGGACTGTGAAACCATGCACTGATTAAATTGCATGCCCTTTCTGGACTTTCTGAGCAAGGTGGAGTTTACTGGTACCCTCTTATGCTGGGATAGAGCATTCCTGTACATAAAAGCTCCCATGCATTGAAGAATGCAGCATTAACAGAGAGCAGTGGTCCAGGTGGTGACTGCAGGAATTGCTTTTACAGAGTCTGGAAAGACCTGATGTGTTAGAGGAACAGGGAGTGGGGTGGGGAAACTCATGAATCTGTGGCCATTTAGGAAGAATGGGAGTTGCTTGCAGAAGCACAAAACAGGGTAACGGAGAGCCATTATCCTGAGCTAACACTTACCAGTAAGAGCTGTTTTGCAGGGGAGTAAGTCCCTAGAACAATGCACAAATACTGCAGCATATATAAAATCCTAGATTAGAGCCATGGATAGTGGGGATAGGGTGGGGGCCCAGTAACAAACAGCAAGGACCCTGCAGACTTCCCAGTTTGAAATAATTGTTCTTGTCCTGCCCTTCAGTTGTATGTAACGCAAATTAGCGAGCAGATCAATGATTTGACTGGTCCACAGGAGTCAGCAGATTCAGCAGAAATGGAAGAGAAGTTGGTTGCTGGATTTTCAAACCATCTCCCTTCCTTGCCGCTGCAACCAAGCTTTCCCAAGATAAGCTTGGATCGTCGTGAGAGCGACAGCACGGCTGGCAGCATGAGCTCCTCAGAAGGGGTAGTGAGGAAGCGAGAGTATGACAATCCGTACTTTGAACCACAGTATGGTTTTCCTACGGAGGATGAAGATGATGAGCAGGAAGAGAGCTACACCCCAAGATTTAACCAGAATCTCAATGGAAGCAGGTGAGTCCCCCTTGTCTCTTGCCCTTCTGTACAGCACTGTTGGGGTTTTCATCTGCTTCATGTAGTTTAACATTCATTCATTCAGACGTCTTTTGCACCTGAAATGCATTGTTGATCACTTCCACTTAATATCGAAATTCTGTAAACCTTTCTGGTTTGAGTAAAGGCACTTGCTCAGTTCCCTCAGTTCCTTGCTTTTATGTAAGCAGTAGGAGCTAACAGCACTATCAGTTCTTCCTAGAAATGTTCTAGTGTATCACCTACTGATTTCTGGAAACCTCTGAGCGATTTTTTTGGTGAAGCTTTGTCTTTTGGGGGAAATATTCTACAGTGATTCATGACATTGGGTTTTCTTGTTATTGCTCTCAAAACAGAACCCTTTCACCCCCAAATCCACCACTGCCCTTTCGCAGACAAGTTTTCACTGTGCCCTGAAGGTAATAGAAGCCTGAATGCAAAGATGCTTCAATTTGCTCATTTTTTCTTTTTCTTTTTTTTTTTTTTCTTTCCCACAAGGTAAGGGTAGTGTGGTGAGAACTGATGAGGAATGAGACTAGCATCGGTCTCCCACAATCATACAACGTGTTGATTTGGGGCGGGAAGGGGGAAAGCTAGTAACAGTTGTACTTAATTTCTTTAAAGGTCTCAGAAGTTACTTCGTCCAAACAGTTTAAAACTGGCCAATGATTCTGATGCAGATTCGGATTCCAGGGCCAGCTCCCCAAACTCTACTGTCTCCAACAACAGCAGTGAAGGTTTTGGGGGCATCATGTCTTTTGCAAGTATGTGCTAATGCATTCATTAAGCTGGTTTTATTTATTGTATTAGAGTTTACAGAGAGATGGAACCAGAGGGATGGCTAGTCAAGAGAATGTCTTGGTTGGCAAATTGTTAGCAGCTCTCCAGAAGTCATGTTGGGAGCCACAGGACCTATTTAACTTACACTACTGATAACTACTGCTTTATATATTTTTCAGTCAGAAGGACTTTGGTTATGTGGTTAGGCCCTTGAGTTATATGACACTTTAGGGCACAGACCAGAAATTCTTTCAGTTTCATTTAAACAAAAAATTGTGCAATTTCATGAAGTTGATACAAAAATCTTACCAGTAGTATGCCTTCCATGCTACCATGTTGTGTGTTTAGATGCTAAATTCAATTTCTTGACTGTGGTCACCTACTTTCAATTATATTTTAATAATAAAATCCGCAGGTATGGAAAACTAATCTAGAGTTTTTTAATGAGTGAAAGAAGATATGGTCAGTTGAGTCTTGCACCATAGTGGGGAGCAGTGCAAAAAGTTTGCAGCAGTGGGGAAAGTATATCGGATGTTTCTGGTAAAATTATTGTTACTAAAATAAGGCTGCAAAAAAAGAACCAAAGCAAATTGAAATAGTACATTGACATTTTAAATGAACATCTTGAAGTGTTAATCAGCTCGTTGATCTACATGAGATGCTTTCAGGCTGTCTACAGGCTTAACCACATGATGATGCATTATTGTGTTCTTAAGATCTCTCTGTACTAGGAAGAACTTTTGTTTTCTCCTAATAAATGGAAAGCTTCTATTTTAAAACATCCTTCTGTGGCAGATTTACAGTGTTTCACAAGGCAGAGTGCACAATCCTCACTTCAGAATTACATATTTTGGAGATCTTCCACCATCCTGTTTTCTCATTCGTTGGCTGCTACTCATTTGCTCCTATAAAGAGGATCAAACTAGAAGACACAGCTGACGTGAGGTTATGTGCTTAAGGGCAGGAAGACAGGTGGATATTGCTGTTACATTTAAGACTCAAAGATACAACAGCAATGATTGTAACATGAAAGCTAAGAATTACGTTTTTGTACAATTTAGAATAATCTGATTAGAGATGTGGTTGCAATGTAAATGAGATGATGTTATGCTTCTGAGACTTTTGGGTAACAAACAACAACTTCATCATTAAGGATCTGGAATACGAAGGTGAATTACAGGAAGTTTAGGAAGTTTGTGTGTGTGCAGTGAGCATTGTGTATTTAATTGTTTTCTTCTTCTGTCATAGGCAGCCTGTACAGAAACCACAGCACAAGTTTCAGTCTGTCCAACTTAGCCCTACCAACCAAAGTTGGGAGAGACAAGAATACTCCCTTTCCCAGCCTGAAAGGTAACCGTTTTTCCCTTTGTCTTCTACAGCCTTTACAGTTCTTGTGACTTGGCAGTCTGAGGTCTTACCCCTAACAGGAATCCTCGGGGTGATGCATTTTGGTAGTTTGGGTAGTACCTGTCTTAAGTATCAAGACAGCAAATTGTCTTGATATTTCTCAGTCAGACTTCTTCCCAACAGTTGGGCTGTGTTGGGATGGGAGACTGGCTAGTCTAGCCTGTGTTAATGGATACACTATGAAAGTTGGGTTTATTTTGTATTTTGTTTTGTTTTATTTTTAAGTAATTAGTGTAAAGAATGGGAACCAAGAGGTAGGTCCTACTTTTGTACTACCACTATCTTCATGATTAGCTTTAAGTAACTTGTTAGAGCAATGATACTGCATTTGTAAGTGGGGATAATGCCAACCTCCTGTGGAGATTGCAGTTTATGTGGGCTTCAAAAGTGTTTGCAGTTCCCTAAACAGAAAATTTCTGATGAAAATCAAATTATAACCATACTTAAGCCCATTCAGAGTGAAGATCAGTCCCTAACTTATGTGCACAATCTTTTCATTGGAACATCTCCCATTTGTCTGCAGTATCATTAGATAACATGTTTGAATGGGCACTAGAGAAATGACCCTCTTGCCGTGGGGAGTTAGACAGCCTGGTTGTCCTTGTACCACATGTAATAACAGAAGGGCGACTGAACACATGCTGGTGTTTTAGTATTGAGACCTTTTCAGTTGCTAAACTGAGGAAAGGTTTTATTTTACCTTTTGAGTTATTCTATCTGATTAGAACTTACTGCTTTCGTTTTAATATGTTGATTTTTTCATTTATTTTTTCCTCCTCATCATTTTCATCGGTAAAGATTACTTTAATCTGGAAGTGGGAAGGGATGTGGATGAAGGTTGGTATGATGTTTTGCTGACCTTTGACCTTGTAGAAACAAAGGCCAAAAGCTGGTTTTTGTGTTTCTGCTTTGGACTTTGTTTTTGAGACAAGTAATCATTCCCTGTGTGTAAAATGAGGAGGAACAGTACTGGTATGGTGAAAACACTAGCAGAGACTCTGCACAGCTGTTTTTGACAACCTTTTACCAGTTGGTTATGTTTTCATGTCCAATGGTACTGGATAAGAAACATGCTTCATGTCAGGGTTATTTCCATGGGTAAACTTAATGACTGATTCCATGCATTGGAAGAAAACAGTGATGGGGTTTGCCATTCCACGTTCATGCTATGCGCCTCATCTTCTGCACTTTGGTGTTCTTTTCTTGACTATTGTAATCCTGTAGGGCCTTTAATGTTAGTATGCAGATATGAGGATGGGATTTCCGTGGAGTAGCTCAGTCTGTTTTATGCATGTGCAAGTGTGTGAGTGTTCGTGTTCATTTACGTGTGCATGCTGGCTCACTGGGATTCCCACTGGGCACTTCACTGTTTTTTAAATGTTTTTGTCTCTGTTGTACAGGTATAAAATTGCTGCATTAACTTGTTCTTACCAAATGTGTGTGGTACCCTGTGTTTCTAACTGTAATGGGAAATGATGCTGGGACTCCATCTCATTGCTGCTGTTTGACCACTTTCCATCTTCCTTTTTAATTTTTATTTCATGCACATCCATTGATATTTTTTCCTCAGTGATGCAGATGTTCTTGATAGTGCCCTTGAAATACAATATGTGCAATAGTGTCCTTGAAGATGCAATACATTGATTCCACAATGCCAAATTTCAAGTCAAGCACTATCTCTAAGATAAATTACGCTGGCCCTTGTTGTCTTGGGCTTTCAAGCATCCTTCCTGCTCTAGCGTCATTTGGGTTTTGTTTTGAGGGAGGGCTGGGAAGAAGCTGGTAGTTGGATTCTTTTGATGCTGATGGTGGGGAGTGTAGATATTGTAGTACACTACTAATTGTATATTTTGTGTCCCAGTATTTGGGTTAAATACTATAATGGAGATTATTACTGAAGCTGGCCCAGTAAGCAATGAAGGTGGGTTCCCTACAGCATGAGCTGTGCATGATATAACAATTTCCAGCATTCCCTATGCCTGACTTTAGGCTACCTTTCTCACTGGGTAACCAGTACCACATGATCTATACTAGTCACCCCCAATGCATTTTGCTTTTACATGTAGTGACTAATCTGAAGATGGTTCTTGTTGTGGAACTGCATGCAGAGTGGCCAAACTTTTCCTGCCTTTCACCTCCTGCTGTCATTATCATCTTCTCTTTTTCTCTCTGCATTACTCCCATTACTGTTTTCTGCCGATGTGTGATGCTAGAATATGATATATGCTGCTGCTTTTTTGGAGTTTCCATTTTGTTTGAAGTCTGTTAACTGTAATCCAAATAGGTGTGTTAGCCAACCTTAGCATTGCTTGTTACTGTCCTGGGATCAGACTGTTTTCCTCCCACCTCTTCCTCTCATCCTATTTCCTCTCCTGTTTAGGAAACAGACGAGCCCTTGTGGATCAAAAATCTTCAGTCATTAAGCACAGCCCAACAGTGAAGAGAGAATCTCCATCACCTCAGGGACGAACTAGCAATTCCAGGTAATATTTTTCATTGCTTTTTGAGTATAAAGCGTTAGAGTGGTCTTATACTTGTCCAGTGTTTCCTCAGAAGTCTAGCTGTTGGAAACTAAGTAGTACTTTTCTATGGCCCTAAGCTTGCATTTATTATTGTCCTAGAAGATTCGGTATGGATGGTCTTACAGTTAATAGCTCACATACATATTTTTCTGTGCTCCAAAATGTATCCTCTTTCTGTCTGAGATCCAGAAAATTCTAGATCCCTACTCTAACTCAGTATTTATTCTTTGTAATTGAGTCTGTTCTGAACAAGGTAGTCTAGCCAGCCAAGTTTTAATGCACCATGCAGGGGATCAGCTGAGTCATGTGAAACAGTTTGATTCCATGAATTCATGTGAAACACTTTTCTCAGCCTTGGGAAGGGACTCAGAATGGTGCAAGTAAACATTACCTGACCTGTGCCTGTGCTTTCTCCTCCCTTTCTTATGTAGCAGTCCTGGGTAGAGTGAAATTTACTTTGAGCTCCTGGGGTTGGGAGACAAGCAAGAACAATAACTGCAGTTGAGGCTGGGGAATGCAGCAGGTTGCACAGGAGTTCCCTTCTTCTTACCATTCCCTACCCTGTGGCAAAACAAGCTGAAGCAGTACATGTGCCAAGGCTGCTGCAGTAGTGCTATTAGTAGTGCTATTAGTAGTGCTACGCTTCCTCTTTCAAGGAAAGCCTACAGGTCAGACAAGGCAGCTGTGGGAGAAGGTTGTGGCATAGAGGATTACTGTGGATTCAGAGGAGTGCTGTGAAGGTGAGAAGTAGAGTGGTAGCTAGAGGGACTAGAGGAAAATCCGTTTTTGGCTTATTATAGGAAATAACTGACAAAATAAAAATATTTGATACTACACCTGTAGAACAGAGCTTGGGTTGTGTGCAGTTATGTTAGCAGCAGGCATAGCTAGATTTGAACTTCCTTACTTGTAAACTTAGCTTTGATAGGAAATGCATTTCTGTGTGTGTCCTGGCCATATCTCTCTTCCCATGCAAGCCAAGGTAAGCAGAGGGCTAACTTGTGCCTGCTTCCTCTAAATCCATCAGTGAGAACCAGCAGTTCCTGAAGGAGGTGGTACACAATGTTCTCGATGGGCAAGGTGTTGGCTGGCTGAACATGAAGAGAGTTCGACGTCTGCTGGAGAGTGAGCAGCTCCGTGTCTTTGTACTAAGCAAGCTGAATCGCACGATCCAGTCAGAAGAAGATGCCCGACAGGATGTCATACAGGATGTGGTCAGTGCTGAACTCAGCAGGGTCCTCCTACATAGTGTCTGCTGAGGCTCAATTCGTAGCAAGTTTTTATTAATTGCCTCCTAAAAGCTGATGTTACAGCAGTTTTGGAATTTATGTTCTTGAATTACTTTCTCACTTGTAAAATAGCAACGCTAACAGGATTTTTGTTGCAGGAGATCAGCCGCAAGGTTTACAAAGGCATGCTGGACTTGCTGAAGTGCACCGTGTTGAGCCTGGAGCAATCATATGCAAATGCTGGCCTGGGAGGCATGGCCAGTGTTTTTGGCCTGCTAGAGATAGCACATACTCACTATTACAACAAAGGTAAGAAGAGTGTTTATGATAATACAGTGTTTATGAACCAAACAAGATCCGTATTGTGAAGGTAGCTGTTTTGTGGCTTCTGATATTTCAGGGGTTTTATGACACGTTCAAAATAGGTGAGAACTGTACCATTGTTACTGAAACCTTGCAAAGCTTGAAACCATTCTCTTGCACACATATAACCAAACCAAAGCAAAATAATGACCATACTGACATTTGATTGAAAATGGAAAATATGCAGCAAGATATGAAACCTGGGACTTTTACAGATGAAGTGGAAATTCTGAGTGTGGAGATCTTCAGTTAACACTGTCCCAGCCAAGTCTTGGAAAGTTCCAAGACTTGTTTCAAGTCTTGGAAAGTTACTGCAGTCAACCTGAATAGGGAGGGAGATATTTCTAATGTGGAACCATATGAGACATGTCTCACCAACCACCTTGCACTACACAATGATTCTTATATCACTAAATACTCTTGCAGAGGAAAGTCTGAAAATACCTCTTTATTTTTCAGCTTTTTCTTAAAATCTGATTCTTAATGCAAAATACAAAAATGCTTGCGTAAGGAAAAAGAGCAAAAGATGACAAAAAGCTACCTCTCTGCTTAATATCTGACTCAACTGTAATCTCAAATGATGAAAAGCTATTTATTTCATTATAGCAGAGGAGTAACATCTACTAAACACTTTGTAGTTGATGTTCTGGGTGGCTTACATCAGGGATTTTATGAGTTGGCTTACAACTCATAAAATGAGTGGGTTACAGGTGTTCATTCCCAATTGTTGTTAGAATGCTGAGGAGGGTAAGGAAGGCTGGGCTGGAGTAACAATCCTGAATGTGGGCAATAGGCTGATCTTGGTAATTATAAGCCTTTTAGTCTGACACTGATCCTAAGCAAAATTATAGAGTGGCTGATGTAAAACTCAATGATTTTAAAGTGAAGTCTTACTAATGACATGCCAGATACCATAATTTGATGGTAAGTAGAGTTTACCCAGTAAATTAATTGTGGTCACAATAGACAAAATTTGATATAAACTTTTAAAGCCTTGATATATCTTTGAAGGACTTCTCTCATTAATGTATGACATCTTGATTTATAGTCAGATTTTAGCTGTTTAGTATGTTTTACCTGTTTTCAATGAGTCTAGATATTTCTAGAAATGTTTTCTAGAGATTAGTGTTTATCTTAATGATATTTAACATATAGTAGTGATCTAGTAATCATAAAATTGTTCAGTTTGCATACGATGCATACTATTTGAACAGGACGTGATGGATATAGGTTATTTGTCTAGAGGAAGCTGAATCTTAATAAAGCATGGTTGTGATTAATTTATTTTAATAAGGCCAAACTAAGGACTTGTGTTTAGGAACAAGGACAGATGGCAATAATAGCAGGATTGGGAACTATATCCAAGGAAGCAGTGTTTCTAAAAATGGCAGCTATGTGTGAACTTCCCACTGTTTACTGTGTCTGTGAAAACCGGAGAGGGGGGTACTGTGTAAACCTGGGAATATAGATTTGGGATGCAGCTCTTGTATTGTCTCTGGAGATGTCACTAGCAAGACCCACAGCTGAGGTAGTGCTTCCAGTTCTGATCATCACATCTTGAAAAATTGAGGAGGTTTCTGAAAAGACCTACAAGGAATTGAGAAAACACTTTTGCTCTGAAAGATGGAGGTGTTCAGTCTGTTGAATGTTAGGTGTTGATTGTTTTCACTTATTATCTAAGTGGAAAGGTGTTGCTGATAGCAGTATCTTTAATCTACTGGACAAAGGTATCACAAGGTCTAGTGGTACGACAAATTTAGATATTAGGATATGAAATTTTGACTATTAGCCTCATCAGCTATTGGAACAGTTTGTGCAGGATTGCAGGAGGTTCTTTACAGAAAAATCTAATTTTAATTCTTGTATTCTGAAAGTTTTGCTGCAATTCAAACTGTGAAGTTTGATACAGAGAAATCATCCAAACTGCCTTTGGGGACATATGATTATAGGAAGTCTCAGAGAATGATGGAAGAGCTGTAGCTGATATTTTGGCGTTTTTTTTACCTAACTGAAGCTTCACGTAGTGTTACCCATCAAAGATGATTGTCATCTTTTCCCTGTGAGAGGAGCTTGCTTATATTCTAGAAGTGATATTCTTGGTAGTTTAGGCAGAGTTGTTTAATTTTGCACAACTCAGGAGAGGAGATACTACAGTTACTTTGTCAAAGAAGATTCCTAGGTTTCAAATATACAGGAAGGAGATAATTTGAGTATCCCCAAAACAGCACTCTGGCTTTCTTCTCCACTGTTTCCACCAGCGTGTCAGGCTATCTGCAAGCCATGGTGACCTGTGGGAACAAATGTGGGACTGAGCTGTTTTAGTGCCAGGCTTGACGATTTAGGTGAGACCATCTGTCTCATCTTCCTTTTCCTGCTGTCATTTCCTTTTTCCTTATGTCTTTTTTTTTTTTCCCCAACACTTTGTTTGTTGTTTTTTTTTCTTTAAAGAACCAGAAAAGAGAAAACGAAGTCCAACGGATGGATCTGTTACTCCAGTTGGCAAGGATCCTGCATCATCCCCAAGAGTGGAGCCAAAACCTGGGATGCAGCTGCCAGTACCTCAGCTGATGCCAAAGGCACCAAGCCCTGCAGGCAAAGGGCCAAGGGAGTTTGACACAAGGAGTCTAAAGGAAGAAAATTTTATTGCTTCCATTGGTGTGTATTGAGGTGCATGTGAAGTGCAGGAGGGACTTCTGTTTTGGCATTAGGTTCTATTTGCATTCTCTCCATTTTGACACACTACATTGCTGCTGTAACATGCTTCATTTACACTTTGGATCACAGGAACAATCATACGTGTTTTCACTCTACTCTTGGATAAACTATCCAGGGCAGTTTTCTCCCAGAAGCTTTCTAATCTTAATGTTTCTGAATTTCATTACACTCTAGACAGCTTTATTTTTTGCGTTGTGATTGATGTTTCCAAGCAACAGGAAATGGCAAAAGGGAAACAGGGCCAGCAGGACTTTGGAAAGGGCAACTGTGAAAGGGACTACATGAAACAAAAGTTTTCTAATCGTTGCTTACTACCTGTGGATTATCTAGATTGTATCCTGATAGAAGTGGGACCCAGGATCTGCTGATTGTTAATAATAAAAACTGCCAAGAAGACTTTAGTTGTAGTGTTACAGTTTCAGTGAGCAGGACTGATGGATCTTCCTTCTATGTGATAGCAAATAGAATGCGTGTCCTTCTAAACAGCATCTGCTAGGCTGGTCACTGGAAGTTTTCCCAGTCTAATTTCTTAGCTGGTTATAGCTTTTCCCTCTGTCTGGGAAAAAGTTAGAGGTAGGCTTTAAACTGTTTTACCTAAAAAAGGCTTTACAGATCTTTGCGGGGGTGAGGGGAAGAGAAAAAAGAAAAAAAAAATTTGATTGGATCGAACCTGCTGTGGATTGTAAACAAGAGAAAAGTACCATCAGCATATGAGAGGAATTCTTGGTCAACTCCAAAAATATGTCATGTTAAATTTTAGCCATTGCTTCTTATAGCCTGTTTAAAATAACTTTTAAATGGAATCAGTGTATGAAAGATTTATCTTCTGAAAGCAGCATGCTACTGTGAGGCTGTACCTGCAGTATGTGGCATGAGACAAGGGAATGTGTGTATTGGTTAGTTATGTGGCAGGAGTGCAGATATTCATTCTTATACCCACATAATAGCTGCAGGCTGAGCGGTGTCGAGTCCTTCTGAACTGATACTGAAACCCTCTAACATGATTTGCTTTCTTGTTTCAAGAGGTAACCTATGGAGGCAATTGCTCAGAAACTAGTCTTGCACTCTATTTGAAAATCTATCAGGGAGCTAAAAGAGATTCAGATTTCCAGAATTTCAGTTTAGTGTTTTGGTTTACTCTGGGTACTTAATTTCTTTTCTGTAGAAAAGAGAAAAAGGAAAGTATGCTTCTGACACAACTAAGAATAAAACAGACGCCAGGCAGGTGTTCTTTTAAAGAATGAAGAGAGATCTTTTGATTGGATTGCTGAGACTGCTCCTTTCCCTTGGGTGAAATTAAAGCCTCATCGAAATGGAAATCATAGAGATCAGACAGTCGATGTTTGTGAAGCATCATAAGAAGTGCTTTTCAAAAGAAGTGCTACTTAATATGTTCTGTTAACTACTGTGCCAAAATGTTAGCCTTAAGCAATTCACAGTGTTCAAGGTCAGGCAACAGGTAAATTCTTGTTGGTGATTATGATGCTCTGATGATTTTCACTTGTCTTGTATGGAACTAAGTTACAAGAAGGATATGGTTTCACCAAAACTGATCAAAGTTTGAAAGAATTTAATGTTTTTTCTGTAGCCTTTTTTTCTAACTGGTTTTGACTGTCACCAAGAACCATGAACCAGTATGCAATTCAGTCTTTAAGAAATTGCTGTAAAAACAATGTAGTGTCCATGTTCATCTGAGTCTTGAGATTTAGAAGTAAAGGGAATTTCTCTTGTGTTGCAGGAAGATAATTTAAAGCTGCTTGGCTATTATACTTCCTTTATGTTCTGTTATGGAAGCTTCAGTATAAGACAATACTTTGGATATACAGGACCAGAGTTAGTCATGGCTAGGCTGAAATTCCTTCTGTAGTGAAATGCAGACTTTCTCATTCAAACTAACCTCTTTAGGGAAGAAGCATTTGGTAAACGTTTACATGTTGCTGAAATAACAACGTATTTGTAAGTAATTCCATTTAAACATGAGAAAAAATGTTTTTATGTGAAGATGATCCAACTTGGAACAAGTTGCCTGGAAAGGTTGTGGATTCTCCATCTGTGGAGATAGTGAACACCTGACTGGACATGGTCCTGTGGCAGCTTGCTCTAGTTGACCCTGCTTTGAGCAGGGAGATTTGACTAGATGATCTCTAGAGGTCCCTTTGAACCTCAGCAGTTCCTTGATTCTATGAAGTTTGGAAGGTGCTTACAGCCTCAGGTTGCAGATATGTAAATAAAACTCTCAATGAATCTGTTTGTATTTTGTCCATACAATACCAATTGGGCTGCTAACCTTTTGACCTAGTTAGAAGAGAAAATAATAGAATGAAAAGTAAGTCATCAGCATAATGGAGTAAAATAGTGTATGGTGCTGTTTACAATAGCCATACATAAAGTGTATGTTAGTGTGGTGATTAAACTGCATCTCTGAGATCTAGAGGTATGGTAGATGAATGTGTGCAGTCTTCTTGTACTACAGGAACAACGGCCAGGAGGTTCACAGAGTTTTCCGAAGTTCAGGGTGGATGTGTTCCTGCTTGACTCCCTTTTCTTGTTCACTTTTCAGAAAGTTTATGGTTTCTTGTGTACTTCTGAAGTATGTAGGGTGCTCCCTTGTAACAGGGAAGGCTGTTGGTATTCAAAATTCTTATTTCTGAGATGGAGTGATGGATTTTTATGAGTTGAGGATTGATCTTTGCTGTGCTTTAACACCTAATTGCTTAGCTAGTAAATTAATTGTGAAGATGATGCTTCTGATACTCTGTTTCCTAAAAGATCACCAATTATTTGCTTACTTCTGTGGTTCTTGTCTTCCAGGGTCCATGGTCATCACCTGTAGTGTTGGCCTTTTTGTTAGGACGCTGGTGGCTTTACAGTTCATAGCTAATAGTTTCCCCCTTTATGTTAGCGGTTAGTTCAGTTTTATTGCATACTTGCAGTAACTGTTAATGAAAATATCAGTACTTACTGAAGTTTCCATTACTACTTTTAAATAATTGTTTAATGCTGGTAGATCACTTTATTTTGACAGTTTTTTGAAACAGAAAAGATTGTGCTACCTACTTTGTCTGCATCAGATCCTTGCTGGACCTGCTCTCCTGTTTAGTTCAGGCTCATGTAACAAAGTCATAGGCATAGTATTTTATGCCCCTTGAGTTTATTTGAGGATTTCCTTTTCTTCTTTGACAAAGTAGTTGAGAGTAAAATCTAGGCTGTTTTTAATGTGCTAGGATATACTCTACCCTGAATTAACGGGCAAGTCAGATAAAAGTAATTTAACGGCAGGTATTGCAGCTTTCAGCCTGATGGTTTTTAAAGTAAAGCCATATAGACTAAGCACTTAGAAGACCAGATGTTTTCAGAGCCCTTTAACAAACAAATTCAGTACATCTTAAAGAGATTATCTCTGTCAGTGTGTGCTCAGCAAGATAAGCCTATAGGATGCTGTTTGGATCCATGAGCAATTTTATCCTATCCATCTGTGTACTTAACGAAAGTTGAAGGAACATCCATCAATCATGAAGCAGATACAGAAATCAGTTGGCTAGCAGCTGTCTTTCTAGCTTTTTCTCCCTTGCTACAATTGCCTTGATCCTGATACGTTTCATGATAATACTTTGGAGCCTTCCTCCACAATCGTAACACTATCCTTTTTTGGTTTTTTTTTCAGCAGACATTTTGCCAAATACAACTTTTTTAGAGCCTGCCTTGCCCTAATTTCTGCCATTTGCAGGGTGGGATGGGTTTCTTGCACACTTCAAGTGGCCTTTTAGTTGCTCAGCAAGTTTCCTTGAAGAGCAGTAGAAGAACATTGTACTTCTTTTTTCTTCCCTTTGCCACTTTTCTGAGAGTATCTTCCTCTGTAGCATTCCCAGCTTTAACTGTGCTAGTGAGGGTGGACAGTGCCCAGCATTCAGAGTCAGTTCAGCATGTCAGCTTGTAATGTTTCGTTTGGCCAACAGGCCAGCACCTGGAATAATCTGGTGTTTCTGAGCAGAAAAGATGACTGCATTTCAGAGGGTTGAGGAATGTGAGTGATAGGAAAGGGCAAGTGCCTCATCGCTATTTTGTCTCAGGGCTAAACTTCAAATGAAAAGAGTTCATGCAGACTTCAGACTTTTTTCCTTTTCTCTGCATTGTATCCTCTTATGGAATTCCTTGACTTGGAGTGCTGTGGCCTAATTTGAATTTTGGAAGTTGGCGTTAAGCATGACTGATATCTTGCTCATTTTTCTTCTTCTTTCCTATTTTCCATTCTTTATACCCTGATAGGAACAAGTGGATGCAGAAAAGTTCAGCTTTTTGCATGTAGGACTGGTTGATAGGCAGAGCCAAGCATTTATTGAGAATGCTGTCAGGTCAAAAATAGCTTGTTGTACTTGTAAACGTTGTGATAATTTTTAAGATATAATATTGGTTAAATATTGCGTTAACTTACAGTTTTAATTTTGTTAGAATTGCTGGGTTTGTGCCTTTTCCTTTCAGTAATATAAACTAGAGATATTAAAATGTTTCTGTTAATTAGAGGTTCTGTGATGCCTACAATATCTGACAATCTTAAAGGCCTTTCTCAGGAAAGGTGATTAATTGCATTATATGTGTTCGTAACAGCTGTTTTTCCTTAGTTGGTTCACTGTATGAAGTCATCTCTAATATTTGAATTCTGTAAATGAGAGATGATGCAGTGCTCAATTCCTAACATTGATTTCTCGTAAAATGGTGTTAATTAACACTTCGCTCAGTAGTTGTCGTAAATTTCTGCGCTTTTTTCTTCTTTCTTTTTTTTTTTTTTTTTTTGAGATGAAGGGGTGGGGTTTTTGTTTCAAATTTTTTTTCCCCATTTTCACCTGTCTGACCAGCTGCTGACTCTTTCTCTTTCTCTCCTGCTTTCAATGCGTCTTGGGTAGAATTGTGGAACAAGCACCAGGAAATGAAAAAGCAAAAATCTTTGGAAAAAACGAGTAAGGAAATTAAAAAAAAAAAAAAAAAAAAAGTAGAAACTGACTCCTCCAGCCTCCCCATAACTGCCAACTCCCCAGGTGCAGGGTGAGCTTGCATCTATGGCACACAGGTTTTATGCCCACAAGAACAAAGGTGTATCAAGAAAGTCTGCATTATAGAGGAGAGCAAACAGATCAGTTTGCCTTGGGGAAATTGTGTTCAAATGTTTCTTCTTTTTTTTTCTTTCTTTTTTTCCTCCCCTGAATGTTGCCCTCTTGAAAGAAGAGGAAGCAGATATTCTGCATCCTCGCCATATCAGATATATATGGAAGGATTTTAAGATATTCCATCTCCTTTCTTAAAAATTAAAGACCAGTTTTGCTTAACAAGTCTTTGACATGAATATATTGATTGATTGAATGATACTGGAATGAAGAATTCTCTGTTCTTTCAAGCTGTAAGATGGCAAATTTTGTTACTTGGCATCAACCATGAACAGTTTATGACCACAGTTGGTCTGCAACAAGAAATACTTTTGAGGGGGAGAGAGAAGGTGTATGTGAAGAATTGTATTTAGTGATGGCTTAGAGAATAGCATCATAATAAGGAATCAACCTGATTTTGGTTTTTATATCCCATGTTAAAGGAGAAGTGAAATAGTCTGAGGCTGTTTGCAGAGTCTAAATAGTAGTCTAAATCTACACAAATCTTAACATCTATTGAAATATGATATTGAATAAAATATTGACTATATATTATCTGCAGGTGTAGTACAAGGTTTTGCACTTTCGCTTATCCCTGTTGTAAATAGGGACATATGACATAAGGACAACAGCTAGTTTATAACCATGATGTGGTAGGTGTTTCCTAACCATAAACGTAGTTTCTGCTTTGCAGAGCTGATGCCCCTTTTACGACAGAAGGTTGGGGAGGGCTAATAGCTAAGATGAATGGGTGAAAATTCCTGACATTCTGACTAGGCCTGGATTTGCTACATTGGTTTTAGGGTCCTCAGTTAAATACTTCAGTTAACTATAAGTGAACATCTGGAGTTAGTTCAGAGAGAATGGGGCACCTCTGCAGTACGGCTTGCTACATTTAAGGTCTGAATTGCTTTCTGCTGAGGTAGGAGTGTGTGTGACAGACGCATAGCACATGCACACACCTGCTCTCCCAAACTGGGACTTTCAGGTAGGTGCCTACATTAAGAGGGATAAATTGAGGTTTTAGTGGTTTATGTGTATTAGACATACAATTCCATGAAGAAGGGAAGGGGAGGTTTGTAAGTGCCTGTAAATTGACAGTGACAACAATGTGATGGTGGTTATTGTGCTCCTTAAACTCAGTTTCCATTATTGCCCACAGCTGTCAAATACCTGAACTGCTTCAGTCAGTTTCATTTGCTTTAAAAGTCAAATTGCCAGAAATATATCTGAATTATGTGTTGGGACAGGGAACTCTTAAATTGCTTAAAATACACAGCTGAAGTTCTGTATTCTTGCTGTAGTAATGAGATATAAAACTTTTTGCTGCATCGTTATTCAGAAGTAGAAATGGTGGCCATTTGAATGAGTGGAAATAGACCTCTATAAGTGAGCAGTGTATATTTTGGTGGAAAAGATTATTCCAAATTCTTAGAAAGGATATTTTTAGGGTGTTTTTTTTTTCTTTTTTGTAAATTTTGTTTATGCTTTCTCTTTGTTAGACTCTTTGGTGATTTGATTTACAGTAACTAAGGCATATGGATTTAGAGGCAGAATACTATAACAAATGAAGAACACTTTCTGTAAAACACTTCACATGAGGAATTGGTGGTTGAGTAGTAAGCTACTATGGTCTGCACAGCCCGCTTATGGCTTTGCTATTCATGAGTTTACATACCATCTCAAACTCACTCCCACAAATCTTTGTATATTATCCTTCTCTCTCTCTCTCTCCTCCCTTCACTTTTTCTTTCCTTTTCGCTGTCTTACCCTCTCTAATATTACATATAATACAAACATGTTCATAATTCCCAGGTTGTTGTGATCAGTGGTTATAAGAGATAGTGGCATTGTTTGCTTAGACATACTGGATATAGTCATGGGTATATAATACAAATATTCCAGCTGCTGATCATGTCTTCCTGTTACTGAATAGTTGGCAGATATGGATATGGCAGAAGTGTTGCATTCAGTCTCTTCCCCTTTCTGAGAGTAGTGACATTCTGTGTACAGTCTATAACACAGCCTTTTCTTGCCTTGTTATTTACCTTGTTCAGTGCTTATCCAAATTTCTTTTCAGGCTCTACCTCTCCATCATTCTCTTTTCCTTCTGCCATCCCATCAAAGGACAATAGATGATACGATTTTAGAACTGCATGGGAAATAGAACATAAAGTTCTTTATCCTTTTTTTCCCCTTTTTCGTTTTCGGATCTGCGGGTTAATGAATGCATGACTTAAGGCTTGCTGATTCCCTCTCTCACTACTGACCTATGTGATTGCCAACTCTGGAGAGCCATTTGTTAATGTAATTGGGGAATGTTGTGAAGTACAGCATCATACAAGCTTCTTTCTTGAAATTCTTACTGGTCTAAGACCAATTGTCGCTGTTTATGTTCTTGTCATGTGTTGCCTGATTTTTGCCTAGATAGTTGCTGCAGGCAACCTAACAAACTCAGTCCAAGACTTTGAACAAATCTGTTCAAAAAAGGATTCTCACTTTAAGTAAATAGGTATTCTTTATTTTACCAAGAGTAAAGGAAGTGGCTTCCTAGAGTTGAATGGCAACTGCTCTGCATGTGTTATTGTAACTGGAAGCTACTTGACCTTTGTCTGTCCTCTTTCCTCTCTTGAATGGCTAACAAAGGTGCTGTTTAGTGATAGTCACTCCTAGACCATGCCTTTGGAGGATTTGAAATCCAAACTAACGTTTGAAGAATGGCAGATGTGTCCTGCTGGCCTTGTTGTTTACAGTACCAAAGAATTAAAAAAAAAAAAAAAAAAAAAAAAAAAAAATCAAAGGAATGAGAAAGCAAATTTGTTTTCTTGGTACTGTTTCTGCTTTTGGTCTGTCATTTGCTTTCTATGATACTGTTTTTTCTTGGTACAGTAATGATTTACTTTCTCCTTTGTTCAGGGCCGGAAGGTGTGAAACACTTTGATTTGGGAGAAACAGATGAGAAAAAATCCCAAATCAGTGCAGACAGTGGCCTCAGTTTGGCCTCAGGTTCTCAGGTCAGTGGCCCCTATGCTTGCTTTATTTATGTGGTAAGAGAGAGGATTCTTCTATTCACTACTTAATTGTGGGAAGACTTCTAGGGTTTGAGCATTCTTGAAAGGCTCATTTGGTAAAATTTCTCCCCCCTTTCCTGTAGAGGACTGATCTTTGCAAACTCCTCAATTGTATGACCCCATGATCTTTTTGACATGCAGGCAGTAGTTTCTATTTGGCTGGCTAAATAAACCAAGGAAGCATAAGGTGTGTGATTCAGGACCCCAAAGGAATGGGAAGTGATGTTGTCTCCTTATAATGAAAACTAATGTGACTTTTCTTCCTGTCCTTTATATGTTTTGATTGCAGAAGAGTGATTTTGACTCTATTCCCAGCGGAGGACCAGCAGTTATGGTCCGAAGTACAAGCCAGGATTCTGAAGTTAGCACAGTGGTAGGATATGCCCAAAGTGAAATCTTGATGTGATTCACTGCTTGCTAAAGTGGGGGAGGGCATTTCTGCCTACATTTTGTGTGGTATGGCTGCATACTGTCACACATGCGTAACATATGTCTGAGTTCTCTCTCCAGAGCCTCTGAGTTGGTGGCAACCATGTGTGTCTGACAGAGCATACATAGTGCTTTATTAGCAGATTGCATCCTTCATATATGGTGCTTGTTGCTGTTACATATTCCTACATATTGGTGTATTTATGGAACTGGTGGATTGCAATAATTTTATAAATATGCCTTAGCTGTTTATAAACCATCTATAAAGAAGTTTAAAAACATAACCTGAGAGCAAAAAAAGGGAGATTGTTTGATGCATTAAAAACAAGATCAAACTTTCTGATGTATTGCCTTAAAGCACTTGAATCATATCAAAATATGTCTGCTTCCTTTCTGATCAACTATAGGGCCTAGAGCGAAAAGGCAGCAGGAATGCATTCAGTAAAAAAAGAATGAGCCTTCTCCCTACCACATAACATGTTATCTGTTATGGCATATTCCAGCGATAAAACCCAAGGAACTTTCCTTTTTGTTGTTGGTGTTGTTTTTTCTTCTCTCTAAACTGCTGCATACCTGTGAATATCTGGCTTTCCATGATCTTTTCCCAGCCTGTAACAAGAATAATACTCTGATTGTCTTTCTCTAATGGACCTAGTAATTGTATTCTATGGGATACTGCCCCAGATAGAAGAGGGGTCTAGAAGAGCTGGTTAATATTCAAGTATGTCCTCCTCCAAGCTCAAGAAAGGTCCATCCTGACAAGTAGGAAACCAAGCAAAGGCAGCAGGAGGCCTGCATGGATGAGCAAAAAGCTCCTAACTGAGTTCAGACATAAAAAGGAAGTATACAAGAGGTGGAAGCAGGGGCAGGTGACCCAGGAAGAGTATATATTTGCTGTCTTATCTTGCAGGGATAGGGTTAGGAAAGCCAATATGGACCTGGAGTTGAATCTGGCAAGGAATGTGAATGGAAACAGGAAAGGATTCTACAGGTACATAAGCAACAAGAAAAGGGACTAGGGAAAACATGGGCCTGCTGCTGAATGGGGCAGGGGAACTGGTGACAGATGGAAAGGACTGAGGTACCTGGGGCATTCTTTGCCTCCGTCTTTACCAGTAAAACTGGCCCTGAGACCAGAGGAAAAGTCTGGAGCAAGACAGACTTACCCTTGGTGGAGGATGACCAGGCTAGGGAGCACTTCAACAAACTGGATATATGTAAATCCATGGTTCCTGAGGGGTTGCAGCCAAAAGCGCTGAGGGAGCTGGCTGATACCATTGCAAGGCTGCTCTTGATAGTCTCTGAACAGTCATGATGATTAGGAGAGGTTCCTGAAGACTGGAAGACAGCAAATACCACTCTTATCTTCAAGAAAGGCAAGAAGGACGATCTGGGGAGCTACAGGCTGGCCAGCCTCACCTCAGTCCTTGGGAAAGGTGATGGAGAAAATCTTCCTGGAAAACATTTCCAAACACGTGAAGGACAAGAGGGTGAACAGGACTAGTCATCATGGATTTACAAAGGGGTAGGCATGCTTAACCAGTCTGGTAGCCTTCTACAATGAGATGACTAGCTTGGTGGATGAGAGGAGAGCAGCAGATGTTGTTTACCTCAACTTCTGTAAAGCTTTTGACACTGTCTCCTGTAACATAGACCAGCTGACAAAGTATGGGTTAGGTAAGTGGACAGTAAGGTGGACTGAAAACTGGCTGAACAACTGGGCCCAGAGGATTATGGTCGGTGGCACAAAGTCCAGCTGGAGACAAGTCACCAGTGGTGTACCCCCGGGGTCTGTACTGGGGTCACTACTGTTTAACATCTTCAGTGATGACCTGATGACAGTACAGAGCAAGTTCGAAGATGATACAAAGCTGGGAGGAGTGACCGACACACCAGATGGTTGTGCCACCATTCAGAGGGGCCTCAACAGGCTGGAGAACTGGGCAGAGAGGAATCTATGAAGTTCAACAAGGGGAAAATGCCAAGTCCTGCATCTGGGGAGGAATAACCCCAGGCACCGGTACATGCTGGGGGCTGACTGTCTGGAAAGCAGCTTTCTTGGGGAGGACCTTGGGATCCTGGTGGACAACAAGCTGACTGTGAGCCAGCAATGCACCCTCGTGGCAGAAAAGGCCAACCGTATTCTGGGCTGTGTTAGGAAGAGCATTGTCAGCAAGTCGAGGGAGGTGATCCTTCCACTTTACGCAGCACCAGTGAGGCTACGTCTGGAGTATTATGTCCAGTTCTGGGCTCCCCAGTACAAGAAGGATAAGAACGTACTGGAGTGAGTCCAGCTCAGGGCCACGAAGGCGATTAAGGGACTAGAGTATTTTTCATGAGAGGAGAGACTGAGAGAGCTGGGACTCTTCATCCTGGAGAAGAGAAGGCTCAGAGGAGGATCTTATCATAGAATCATAGAATAGTTTGGGTTGGAAGGGACCTTTAAAGGTCATCTAGTCCAACCCCCCTGCCATGAGCAGGGACGTCCTCAGCTAGATCAGGTTGCTCAGAGCCCCGTCCAGCCTGACCTTGAATGTTTCCAGGGATGGGGCTTCTACCACCTCTCTGGGCAACCTGTTCCAGTGTTTCACCACCCTTGTTGTAAATAAACCTCTTCCTTATGTCTAGTCTATATCTCTCCTCCTTTAGTTTAAAACCATTACCCCTTGTCCTATCACAGCATGCCCTACTAAAAAATTTGTCCCCATCTTTCTTATAAGCCCCCATTAAGTACTGAAAGGCTGCAATAAGGTCTCCCTGGAGCCTTCTCTTCTCCAGGCTGAACAAGCCCAACTCTCTCAGCCTGTCTTCATAGGAGAGGTGCTCCAGCCCTCTGATCATTTTTGTGGCCCTTATCAATGGCTATAAATACCTGATGGGAGGGAATGAAGGCAAGGGAGCCAGACTCTTCTGAGTGGTACCCACTGGCAGGACAAGAGGCAGTAAACACAAAAATTAAAGCACAGGAAATTCTATCTGAACACAAGAAAACACTTTTTTAGTTTGAGGGTGGCCAAACACTGGAGCAGTTTGCCCAGAGAGGTGGTGGATTTTGCATCTGTGGAGATTTTAGAAACCTGACTGGACATGGTCCTCAACATACTCTAGCTGACCCTGCTTGCGCAGGGGGGCTCGTCTATAGATGATCTTACCAGATCCCTTCCAACCTAAACAGTTCTGTGATTTTTCTGAAGGGCTTTTTGAGTCTCTCTTCATCTTTTTCTGCAAAGTACGATTTGATGAGAAGGTAATGTTACTGAAGGAGAAAAGACAAATGTGGCCTTCATTTGTAGTGCTTCTTATTTTGTGCCTTAAGAAGAAATGTTTTACAACTTTTCTCTCCACAGTGTCTTTGTCTATTGAAGGTAACTGCTTTGTTTTTCTCCACAGGTTAGTAACAGTTCTGGAGAGACATTAGGAGCAGACAGTGACTTGAGTAGCAACGCTGGTGATGGCCCGAGTGTGGAAAATGGTGGCAATTTGACAGGATCCAGAGGCACTGTGTCAGACAGTGAAATTGAGACAAACTCTGCTACTAGCTCTATCTTTGTAAGGGCGTTGCAGACTTCCCTTTTTTATTTTTCTTTTCTCTTCTTAATTAAATCTTGTACAGTAATCATTTCAATGTGTGTGCATGTGTGGAAGAGGATCTCTGATTCTGTTCTAAGGGTTAATCATCAATGACTTACAATATGAAAATATTAAAGATGTAATTTTGTATGGATTCACATACCTTTCTTCATTTCTTGTGCAATACATGGTTCTTTGAGAATAGTGGATTCACATCTCGCACCATGTGCACCACTAGCAATATTTAATTCCCCCTCACTCAATATTTCTCTCAACCAAATGGACATTTAATTGCCCTTCATAGGCAAAACAACATCAATGGGCATTGTTTGACCTTACCTAACTAAGAGGAATGTGTTCCTCTGTTTCTTAGGAGCAGCTGTTTAATACAGGCAAGGGATGACCCATTGTAGGTTTCGCAGCTGTTCTGTTTCTTTGAAACATTATTTTAATCCTCTTTGAAGTGTAATCATAACTTTTAAATCTATTTTCCTAGTTGGAAGATCTATATGCAGTAAAATACAAATGATTTAAGAGCACTTCTTGTTTATTTTGTTTTTGAAAATCCTTGATTATTGGGTATAACCTCTAATATACATTTTACCAAGAAAATAATTACGTACTCGATTTAGCTAAATCAAGCTGTCAGTCAAATACGAAAACAACTTGCAATGCCTTAAGATTGGTCTCATTGTGTTCATTATTTTGTAATCCTGGTAAGACTGTAAAAGCCTTTACAGGGCTTCTAATTTTAAGCAACAAACAAAATGATTGTGCTTCATTGCAGATTTCTTCTAAAAGCATGAAAATGATGTAACCATGTCTGCTTATTTAGCTGCAAGAGGGTGTCTCTCAGTTACTAAAGAGTTAGACTTTTTTAAATACTTAGTTTTCTGCCTTTTTGTACTTGATTAGTGAAACTAAATGGAATTTTAAGAACCCTTGCCACAGATTTAGAACAATGATGATGGGTGTACGTGGTGTACAATAGATGTCAAGTATCACACTGTAGTTTACCTGGTGGTAGAGAAATAGATGGGCCAGCTTTATTATCACAGTTCCTGCTGGCTCATAGTCCCAGCACACAGTTCTTCAGACTGGATGATAGGTAATCATTTGCTTAACGTCATACCTTTATGAATGGTACATGAAAGAAAAACCTGTAAAGTCTGAATGCGAGATAGAGCTCAGGTAATCTTATCCTGCTTGAGAGTTTTCATTTTCGTTGTAGTCCTGAGAAGGCTGCATATTTCTTCCTCCGTTCCTCACAATCTGTACAATGACAGTGATATTCAGCTCTGTCCTAAATAGTGGGAAAGATTTACTGTTAGAATTTGGGCAAACTTACTGCATAAGCATAAAATATGGGGGATGACAGAAGAGGTTTAACTGTTCTTTCCTTTAGTCTGGGATTTGCTTTTTTTTTTTTTTGTCTCAGTTTTCCTTCAGGGAAGCATTGTGCTTCTTCTGTGTTTTGGTTTCTCTATCTGTCTCTCTTTGTTTTTCCTTTGTCTGACTCTGGACTTTGAAGTGTATTACCTTGCTCTTTGAACAGAGTAATTTATTTATTTTGTGAACATTTGTGGGAGAAGCGTCTATGAAGTATAGCTTGCAAACTGCATCTGTTAAGTACTACAGCGGACTGCAAGAAACAGCCCTGCAGGGCGCAGAGTTAAATTGTCTGACATCTCTCGTATTATTTTCAGGCGAAGTCTCACAACCTGAAGCAGAGTGTGAAGGATAGCAAAGGCAGTACTCCAGGAAGAGGTCCAGAGGATGGGAACCAACGTGTCTATCTCTATGAAGGACTTTTGGGTAAACTGTTTTTTTTGTGGGAAGGGGATCTTTTAGACTGAAGTTCAGGTGGAGTCATGTCTGGGGCAGACTGGAATTTTTACATTCCCAGAGACCGGTTTTAACCACTTACTGTTGTCCGTGCTGGTAGAATAGGGGGGCGCATCAGGCCTTTTAGAGTAAAGCCAAAGATTTACTGGGGAGATTGAATAAGAGTAAGAGGAGATGGGTGTAAGTGGTGTAGTTTGCATAAAATGTAGTTTGGCCAAGTCTTTTGCTGTTCTTGAATATGAATTCTTCAAACTGTTGGAAAAAGAGGAGAAGGAACTTACTTAGCTATGCATGGAAGGCTAAAATGTATCACTGATCTTGAAAAAAGATCCTTCATCTTAAGTCATTGAACAGAGGGTGACTAAACTCAGAATACTAATGGCCTTCGAGTGTATCCTTGAATTAGGAGTATATTGGCTTTTTTGAAATGTATTTCATCTGGACTTGCTGTTAATCAAGAGCTCTCTCTTCCTGTGTTTTTCATCCTTTCCATTTATCGTTTCTACCTGCTTGGCATGGTGCAGGTAGGGATAAAGGATCTGTCTGGGACCAGTTAGAGGATGCTGCAATGGAAACCTTCTCCATGAGTAATAATCTTATCTTTCCACTTCTCTGTGTGTTTGCCATGATCTGTGTTTTTGTGAGATATTCCTGTCTCTTTCGGGCAGAGTTAACAGTATATGGAAGAAGATATACTCCTTAAAGAATAGAGATGAGAGGTACTTTTGTGTAAGGGTTTGAAAAGATTATGCCATGAATTAGAATGAGAGATATGTCTTGTCTTCTCTTTTACACTTTTCTTCAGTTGTGATATTGCTTGTCGTTTAAAAGTAATCTTTTTTTTTTTTTTTAAAATATGGTTTAATTGTGTGTTGGCTTATGGTATTTTCAAGGAGTGGGAAGGAACAGGAATTAATCCTAAAGTGTTTGACTGGACTAAACGGAATAAATGCTCAATTTTTGTATACATTGCATAGGCAAAGAGCGTTCAACTTTGTGGGACCAGATGCAGTTCTGGGAAGATGCTTTTTTGGATGCTGTGATGTTAGAGAGAGAAGGAATGGGGATGGACCAGGGACCTCAGGAGATGATTGACAGGTAAAGTTCTTTCCTCCTCATTGTTTCACCTGGGGCTGAAATAGTAAAAAAAAAAAAATTATTTTAGTTCTGCTGAACATGCTGTTGTCACTTTGTAAACTTTGTTACTATACCTGACTGTTCCAAAGTGAGCCTTTTGTCTCTCTGCTGGCCAGTATCTCCTCATACTGAAATATTGTCTTCAGTTGTGACGTATATTTTTTTAACTCTTGTGAAGAAGTGATATTCCAGAGAAATGGGTAATGTAAGCATAATCACAGTATGAATAGATGGAATAGACTATATCAGTAATAAAGCAAGAGATTTCTGTGGCAAGATGACTATATTCTGGAATAAAGGAATATATCAGTGTGTTGACATAAAGTGAAAGAATTAAATGTCTTCAGAAACTGCATTTTGAGCCTTCTTAAAATGCAAAGTCACTTATAGATGTTTCTACTTTACAGTTTGTAGTTAAAAGAAACAAACAAAAAAACCACGAGGGAACCACTCTCTAGAAATATCCGCGTGGTTGCTTAAAGCTAGACTACTTCTAAGATGTCTGTCTTCACCACCTGCTTGCCTTTTTTTTTTTCCTTTTTTCCCCCTTCAGCTCTGTTAATATCTGACCATTCTCTGCTCTGTCTACCACCTGCAGCTGTACCACCTACACCCATGCTATCATTTAACGTGGGATCTGGTAGCCAAAATAAGAACTAGTTTGTGGGGTGCTAGTTTGAAAACTGTTTCTTTTTCCACAAACTACTGACCTTACTGGAAAAAGAGAGTGCCTGTGTACTTCCTTCATCAGTTTACTTCTACCTTGCAGCTACATTTAAGCTCTAAAGGCAGGTGGCTCTTGTACTGCATTATATGTTCCTATTCTGGCAGTTGTAATTGTCATGGAGCTGCGACTGCAGAAAAGGGAAATGGATAAGCCCAGTAGACCACTGAGAACTTTCCCACTGAGCAGATGTTATTTACTTCAACTAGTTAATAATTAATGGAAATGTTTAATTTGTGATCTCAGTGTTTTACTGGAAAATGCCCATTTGGTTTAGTGTTTTTGGAGGTTTTATTTGCCATACACTTTACAAATAGTGATCTGTCCTCTGCCAGTGCTTTAGTGAATTGGATGAAGAATGCCTGTGAGTCTGCTTCAGGTCTAGCTCTTCTTGCAGGTATCTTTCCCTGGGAGAACATGATCGAAAGCGTTTGGAGGATGATGAGGACCGCTTGTTGGCTACACTGCTGCATAATATGATTGCTTATATGCTTATGATAAAGGTGACTTCTCTTTTTCTTTTTAATAGATCACTGCTCAGATTTAAGCAGTGTATTTTGTTGGTGTTTTCTTGAAACCATACATCTCTGTTCACAGAGCTCAGAACAGTGAAGTATAAAAGAATGTTATAAAACATCTCCTAATCTTAATGAAAAAATTGCTTTAGTACCTGGAGATTCTTTGAGATATATTGTCTGAGATTACACCGTTCTATGCCATGGGTATGCATATATACATTGCCATTTAAAATAGAAATTTACTATTTCTACTAGTAACTTTAGAGGACATTCTTATTTTTAAGAGTATGGTTTATAAATTAAGCAGAGAGCATCTTCTAATCTGATTTCCTCACAGCTGCAAATTCCAAATGTGGGCAGATTGTGAATATGCGTATCAATAACTTAACATGAAATTTGCCGTGACTAGTAAGAAACCCTTTTTTTCTCATTCAGTGGGCTGTCTATGTGCACCTTAATGCTGTAGGTGGCTACTAGCAATATCTTTCTTTTAGTCTGAATAATTTCTCAGATAGCCCAAATCCTCCCTCAAAGTCACTAGAAAAATCAATCTTCTAAAATTTTTGTCATGTTTAGATCCAGCTTAGGTGCATGGTTTTACCTGTAACAGATTTGATGCACTGTGCTGTCCAGTGCAACAGCTTGACAGTAAGAATAGCTGAATACAGGTGATAACTGGGTAACTTTCACTGTTTAAATGAGGAGATGAGACATTATTCCATAGATAAAAATGTCTGATACCCAACCAGTAGAAGAAGTTACTGTATGTATTTTTTTTTTTCTGGAGGGTGGTGGAGGTGGGGGGGTTGTGAGAGAGAAAGAAAGTATTGATTTTTCCTGACATAAATGGTATGTAAAGGTAAGTTTTAAGATGGGATTTGAGTATGTTTGGAATGAGCTTATTTCAGAAGATGAGTGGGATTTGGCCATTAGGACATGCATTGCTGCAATACTTAAAATAGAAGTAGTAATAACCAGTGCAGTTACTTTCATCACAGGATGCAAAAGCAGAGAGCAAATAATACTGGTTTCAAAAGGCTGTCTCATGACAGATGTTGATAGAGTTAGTTCCAGAAGGGAAGAGTGTCTTTTGGTGTGGTGAAAATAATCAGATCTCCAAGAAAACAGTTTCCTGGGGGAAAGGGATGAGGAGGCAAACAGGATATTATGCCTTTGAAAATGATAGCACTCTGGGCCTATGGGTTATAGATGAAAAGGGAATATAGGGGATCTGAGAGTTGTGATAAAAATACTGTTTCTTTCAGTGCATCTTCAGCGATGCTCAAGAGTGAGGATGGGATGAAGAACTGGGCAAAAGAAGGGTTGTGGGGTGTTGGGGTTTTTTTTGTTATTGTTGTGGTTACTGTTTTCCGCCCTGATTATCAGTTTTGGCATAAAAGGTGGTGGATCTAGAATTTGGTATATATTATTTGTATATAGGACTTTTTTCAAGCAGTTGGAGCGAAGGCTTTAAGAGCCTAAAGACTTTACCATGGTATCTCATCTTAGGGCAGCTTCTAGTAGAAACTGCAAAGTTGGAAGGCCTTCTGTTACTAGAGAGGTGAATTATTCTGAGCTCTCAAGGAAAGCATAATCCTCCAAACCCAACGCCTTGGTATTTTAATTTATCTTCTTGTTTTGGGATAGCAGAGCCTAGTAGGTTTTACCTAAAAAATTACTGAAAAATACAATGCTTTCTTTCAAGTGCAAAGAATTCTTGCCAAAGGAAGGAAGCAAGTTGAGTTTGTTTTGTATGCTCAATAGCACTAAGGTCATAATCACAATATGATTAAAAAGCAAGTCCGATCTAGCTTGAAGTCAGCGCTCAAGCATAAGTGTACCATCTTGAAGCCTTTAGTATCAATGGCTGGCATTCATAATAGCCTTTTGAAATAGCACCTGGGGCAGAAATGTTTTGCTTCTGAGCTTACCTGTAGTTCATCTTTAGTAGGAGCCTGCTGCTGTTTGAGGACTATCTGGAAATGTCTGTTAGAGCCCTGGCCTAGTGACCAGGAAACAGATCATGAAAGAGTGAGAATTCTGAAAGGTATCATGCCTTTGTGTTAATATTTCTTGTGTTGAGAGCTCCACAGTTGACTAAACCAACTCTTTGCAGAGGAAGAGGTGGAGAAGCTAGCCTGGCAGATGAGACCCATCACATAAGTGGCAACATGGAGAACTGAGACTTTTGATGTCAGTAGTTGGAAGTGGTGGGTGGTGGAATTGCTGTTCTGTTGTGCAAGAGAAGGCAGGAAATCTGTTGTGCACAGTAACACTTGCCCAGTAACTGGGAAAAATGGTGTGTGTGCAACTTCTGCTTGTACTGCTGGCCCAAAGAGGCCCTCGCGTGACTGAGCTGGTGATCAGTTGTTTTGCTGTCTTAGCAATGGAAAACAAGATATGTTGATTTTGGGAGACAGGAGTTGCTACCTGTGAATAGAGTATGTAACTGTCTTTATATCTGCCTTCTAGGTGAACAAGAATGATATTAGGAAAAAGGTGCGTCGTCTAATGGGAAAATCGCATATTGGATTGGTGCACAGCCAGCAAATAAATGATATTCTAGACAAACTTGCCAATCTGGTAAGTAAAACAGTGATGAGTGATGTACCCGTGGGAGCTACAGCGGAGGAAAAAAGTTATCTCAAAATTCTTCTATAAATGCTCTGCAACACTAGTTTTAAAATATTAAAAATAATTAAATTGAATTATTAAACACTGCCTTCACATGTATAGAATCAAGACTGTGATTGTGTGACCTTGTTTATAATATTATAATGTTATGCAGTTATCACTTAGAACTGCAATACAAATAGGTATAAACATGACACTGCAGTACCACAGTTCTATGCAACCGTAATGCTTTCTTAATAGCACTTTTATGGGTGGGAACCTTTATTCTTACTATGACTGTAACAAGCGTTTAGTTCTCCATCAGTTTCCAGGTCATTACAAGACTTGTAGCAATCGTTTTCTATACGAAACTGTTTTCACTATCAGCTGCCATGCAGAATAAACCTTATGTTCTGTAATGCTTATTAAGAATATAGGCTAACACTTAAGTTAATAAAACTGGCCAGCTTTTAACACAGCCATCACCAGGGTGGATGCAAGTTAGGCCCTTTGGAAGCTAATTTTTCAAAGCATTTTTACATTTGGAACTTAGTTTTATGCATAGAAAGGACACAAAATTATCTTCTCTTACAATTAATTGGGAAAAAGCAGAGCAGTTTACTGCAATGTTACTGGAACCCAGACACCTCACTATCCCGCACTGAGTATGGTACCAGCGTGAATGTTGTTGTATGCTGTGATAACTCTTATAGTCTCACTTGTTGATACTAAACTTGTCACACTTGTTGAAACTAAACTTACTCGAGTATCTTGCTTAAGGCTTTGTCCAAAATTGCCTCCAGTCAGCTGTGTTAAAAATACTTCTTTTTTCTTTCATTTGTTGAAAATGCTTAGTGTCACCTAATGGACTTCATTTTAATAGATCAGGAGAAATTGGTTTCAAAGTTCGTTAATGATTGCGTATTTTTTTTCTCTAGAATGGACGGGAACTCCCTGTGAGACCCAGCGGCAGCCGCCACATCAAGAAGCAGACTTTTGTAGTACATGCTGGGACAGACACAACAGGAGACATATTTTTCATGGAGGTAGAGACAAGAATAATATTAATGCAACTAGTAGCATTCAATAAATAATATTAGAAATCTTATGTAATATTTTGTGCTCCCAGGTATGTGATGATTGCATTGTGCTGAGAAGCAACATTGGAACTGTATATGAACGTTGGTGGTATGAGAAACTCATCAACATGACTTACTGTCCCAAAACAAAAGTTCTGTGCCTCTGGCGAAGGAATGGTCAGGAGACACAACTGAACAAGTTCTACACAAAGAAGGTATGCATCTTGTTTTATACACACAATACTGAGGGAAAACTGCATAGAACAAACAAATTCTTGGTGTGTCATATTCCATGTTTAATCAAAAAATAGCATTCTCTCTCCAGCACTGGTTACTGAACTGCAATGGCTGTTTAACAGCACTGACATCTGAAGCTGGCATTATGCCTTGTTATTTACCTGAAGACAGTAGTACAGCAGGATGTAATTTAAGAAATTACTCGTATAGCTTTTACTTGTTTTTTGGTTAGAAGGAGGAAGGCATCAGTATTACTAAATATTGCGTTATCTCGCAGGCTTATAAAGGTAGTAAAAATATTGTGCTAGATTCGTGGGGAAAAAGCTAAATAAAACTATGTCTTAGTAATTGAGTTAATTATGTAATTTTTAATGCCAAACACAAACCGACAAAATAGATAAAAATTTTTCTCCATGGGCCTATGTTTGATTTTTATTTCATATATGCCTACATTCTTCACTAATATGAAAGCCCTTCTCTTCTCCTTATGATTAATTGTAAATGTAAAGAAATGGCTTAAACCTACTAGGAAAACTCCAGTAATTCCTACACAATGGCCAGCAAACAAAATGTAAAGATTTGTAAATGCATGTAATATATTGAAAGGTTGTTATCTTTGAGATATATAAAGGAATTAGATTTCTGCGTCAAAAAATTCATTTTACATAGACCAGGTCATCGTAATGCAGGTGTGAATACAAAGGGAAGGAGGACAAAAGCAGTGTACTACAGAAGTTACTTGGAAAACTACTTGCATGTCTCTTGGGCTTCGGATGTAAAATTTTCTTAAATTTTACTCTGAGATTATGACTTAACATTATTTGATATTAGAGAGGGGAGTTGGAGGAAGATGAATAGAAGTATATGGCATAAGGAAATCGATATGAATAACAAAATGATAAATCATATGAGCATGACCAGTAACATTGATTGCTGGAAGCTGAACAAAAGGGAGGGATTGTGAAATTGTTTTGAGGCTTTTTCTACACTAGGAAACTGAGTAAACTTGGTTAGATTGCTCATGAGCATGTGCCAAGCCATGAACTCTTCACTAGCTTGTGCTACGAAATGATGTGAAATAGTTTCTCTGTCAACTCAAAAAATAAATATAAACACCATCTAGTAATTAGCTGTAGTTGAACTTTTATAGGCTTTTTGTCGTTATGCACCACATGGGGCTTGTTATTTTTGTAGAATCTTAGAATCTTGCTGTTCTTTTCCCTTAGTGATTTGGAAAAATAACAGTGTATTACTCTTCTTTTATACGTTAGTGTCGGGAATTATACTACTGTGTAAAAGACAGCATGGAGCGAGCAGCAGCAAGACAGCAAAGCATTAAACCAGGTATGAGATTTTGCTTCCTGGGAACATTTGTTGTTTAATCTGCAATCAACAAAATTTTTTATTAATAACTTCTTTGAACATAATCTCCTTTTACTTGGAAATCTGAGGGTAGCTTTGTACATCTATGTGTACGTAGCAGACTTAGTGTTATCATTAGCTTGCCTCCATATACCTCACTCTAAATACAAACAAAACCAAAACACCTGTATAAAGAAGAGTTACATGTAAGGAGGACTAGCTGCCAGTAAAATGATAACTAAGAAAAGACTATGAAACTTCAGCTTTGCTTTCTCTTCATGGTTGGCTAGCTACTCCTTATATTCCTGATTGAGACATAGAACTATATTGTCCACTTTGTGTTGAGAATGGAGGCTAATAAATATGCTTGTTTGTCTTAGTGAATTTAAGTGATAAATCTGTAGCTTTCTGCAGATTTTCAATGCACAAACCTTTTCTATATTGGAAAATCTTGTACTGGTGCAAGCCAAAAGGTGCAGTTAACCCCATATCCTTATACCAGTATCACTTCTCCGGTGTAGACATTCTTAGTTTAGCATCATCATCTGGGAGAGGATAGTATAATTATACTGGTAAAACTTTTCTTGGCAAACACCCCTTTCCTTTTCCTGTTGAGTCAAAATCCTAGAAAAGTGGATTTGCAGTTTTGGGAGACTGAGTTCTTGGGAAGGCAATTTTCCATTTTTCTTAGTCTGCAGAGAGCAGCAGGTGCTGTATGTACCTGGGTAACAAATGTGAAGGTGGCTTATTTTATACCTTCATAAGATGGTTGTTTCTCCCTTGCTGGAGTCTGTTTGCAGGTTCAGGGTAACATCACTGTGGTTTTGTGTTTTCAAGTTTGATTTTTGTTGCAACAATTTCTTTTTTTTTTCAAGTGGATACTAGGACTCTGGGAGCCATGCTTTGAGGTACAAGCCTATTTTAGGTGTGCTTAATGCCAAATCTAAGGGATCTACATGTTATACTCATCACTGGCATCAGCATGACTGAGAAAATGACTTGTGTTTAAGTCTAGCATCCTAAGTGTCAACCCTTAGCTAGCTGTTGGAGCTTGGAAGAGCCACCATTTTCTTCCTCCTACCATTAGTCCAATTTAATTTGAGGAGGGGGAGGAAGGACTGGACTTTCACTGAGGAGGCAAAAGTGTCTTTGAAAGTTATTTTAAGAATTGCGCAATAATGTAGTATTAAAAATGTGTTTGAACGTCATTCTCCAGAGTTCAGTGGTTCTGCACGAATGACATTTTTAATAAAAATCATTATAAGAAAACATTTTCTAGCTGAACTGAATGATGTAAAAGAAACTAGATGAAAATGCCTAGATTGTCATCTATTAATGTCCTCTATTAAATTGTCATTGTTGTAACCATGTTGACTTTTTCATTGTTGAAAGCATAAAACAATGCCATACAAAATCATCAAGCTCACAAATGCAAGCCTAGTTTGTACTTCCTTATGTGTTTGTACTTAAGACTATGCTGTCTGTGGTGTTATGCAATTGCAGTATCTTACCATGCAGAAATGAAACGTGGCATTTAAAACAAACAAACAAAACCCTAATATGAACTACAATAAATACAGACTGAGCTGATACCAATGTCCCTTCGTGGTAACCAGGATGAAATTTGTTATGATACTTAAAAGTCTAGTGGTTCTCAGAAGGCTGTCATTAGTGAGTGGACTCCACTGAAATGCTGCCTACTATTCTTAGTAGTGTCCTCTTGCTATGCACATCAAATGGAAATGATGTTTTTATTGTTTTATATTTCCCTTCCACATATCATGATGTGGCTGACTGCTTTCTGTTCTTTCCCTCTCTCTCTTTCTCTGTCTGGATATTTTTGTTTGTTTGTTTTTCTTTGATTATTTTTTTTTAATTAACATATCACAGGCCCTGAGTTGGGTGGTGAGTTCCCTGTGCAGGATATGAAAACCGGTGAAGGAGGTCTTCTTCAGGTCACACTGGAAGGAATTAACCTGAAATTTATGCACAGTCAGGTATGAGGGAAATCTGCGAGAAGACTGTGAGCATGAAGCTTTTTGCAGCATGCCTGTGTATGTGTTTCCTCTTCCCAGAGTATCAACAAGGACAAGGGATAGCGTGATGGGGGTAAAAAAGCATGTATGTTTACACACAAACACACACGGACATATAAATACATATATACACACATACATATATATATGTATGTGAAAATACACTGAAATTAAATATCTTCAGGAAAACTATAATCAACTGAAGAAAAACGTTGACACAGGTTTCAACTTCGTGTTTCTGGTGGTCTGAATTGTCTAAGCACAAAACAAATGGTAGCCAGTATTTTAAGGGACAGAAAAAGTGATCAATAGTAATCTAAACTGCCATAATGCATCACACTGTGAACATACCCTGACGGCATAAGCAGCCAACCTTAAAGATACAGCGTTTGAATATTGCAGGTACAGAGGGCAACCTTCTGCATCATATTTAAACTGTCCTGTTTTAAAATTTGAGAAATCATCTGTAGAATTTAGTATGAAAATAAAATGGGAAAGTGGCTCTTGCTGTAATTCACAAAATAAGAAAAAATTACTGATTCTTTTTTCCTTCCAAATAGCAGATCTTCTGGGCATAGAGGAAACACAAGTAGAATTGTCATTTCTTCCTTTCTCTGGATGTTGTTTCTGTTGCTTCCTTTGATCCTTGTTTTTTATTTTGCTTTGTGTTTTTTTGTTTTGCATATGATATTAAATGCATGCTATGCTAGACAGTAGAATCGTTTTTTAGGGGGGGGAGAGAGAGAAAGTGTGTGTGAGAGAGAGAGAGAAAGAAAAGCTGCTGTCAGTCCTCTGTGGAGTGTGTTTTCCTTTCCTCCTGACTAGACTTTTCTCCCCACACAAGCTTTGTTCTTCTTTGAGGATACATCAGTGTAGATCCCACTGGAAGTGCACGTGCATCTCAAACACACATGCTCAGAATCTTTAATACTTCTCCCAAGGTCACAGAAGCACCATGTGCCTCTTTGAGTTCGTATGTGCCAGTATAAGGAGTGGAGAGTTGTGAACTTTCTTCAGTATTCTTCCTGTCTATTACCAGGGTAGAACCTGGCCTACAGCTGACCTGCTGTAGTATTTCAAACCTACTCTGTGATGGAAGAGTCTACCTGTATGACTTAGTTATAGGTTTTAACTTTTTATTGGATATGCTGAAATATGAAGAACTGCAAGAGGAACTCATTGGTAGTACAGAATGAATTTTCATAGCTATTGAAAATGGCAGGTCTGAAGCCTTTGAAAATGAAACCGGGCTCTCGAAGCAACAGTTTGATACCATTATAGACAGACGCAATAGAAATTACTTTGTCCTAAGGTAAGGACACACCATAGGGAATGTTACGTTTGCTTCTCCTTTTTCTTCTGCCAGAAGTCAAAAAAGATGTTGAGCTCAAACTACTCATCTCTTGAACAGTCTATGGAGATGACTCTATTTCATAAATGAACACCCAGGCATATGTGCATTTGCAGTGAGAAGATATCTAAGAAGGTAGCCACATCATCATCATCATGGTTTCTTAAGTGTAACAGGCATCTTCACTAGACAAAGATACTCAGTGTTACGCACATAGTAAGCACACATGCATCTGTCCAAAAGAAAAACTCCAAATCCTAGAATGTACCTTTGTCCTTAAATTCAAAGCCTTTTTTTTTTTCCTGAAAGACTGGAGTGACATTCTGAAAGAAACCTTTGGGAAACCGAGTACCGATTGTTGTTATGTGACTGTCAGGACCATTACCAGTTGAATTTCATGCCACAGATAGAGTCCTGTGCTACCACCAGCACTCCTAGAGTACTAGCTTTATCATACCCTTCCTTGCAGAGAATGGTGTTCTAATTTGCTGTCCATGGTGAAAATTACTGCATCTTTTCTGGAACACAGTCTGTGCATGTGAGACCCAGAAAGTGTGTCAGCTGTCTCCCCCACCTGAAAGATTATTCCTCCTCTTCATCATCTTTCCAATGAGGCTGCAGCCAGATCAGTTCCCATTACTTAAGATGAATATTGAAGCAAGTACAGTTCTGGAAAGTATACTTCATTTACTCAGTATGTTTAATTCTTAGTCTGTTAGATTTACATTGCCAGCTGGCAAGGGCATTCAGTACCATTTAGTGGACCTAAAACATATCTTTGTTTTCCTTCTCAAAACAAAGTGTCTAGCAGATATCGAAAGTCTGCCATTTGAGGGTTTGTGCAGAATGGACAACTGTGGCAGTTATGTAAAGGACTCCTACTAGTTGCAGCATACAAAAAAAATCCCCTCCAATTTCATAATCAGTGGAGCTAAAGGATGTTTGCATTCTTATTCTAACACTCATCAACCAGTCTACTTTCTTAATAAAAGGTCTGCTGTTCTAGATGGATTGCCCTTTCCAATTTTCATATGAATTGCTCCCTAAGGCAGTTGATTTCAGATTATGTAGATGAGCATGATTAAAACTAGGATCCTACAGCCGTTTCTCTGTGTTGAAAATGGCTTTTTCTGTTTTTATTGAGTTTGGATGGGGATACTGACCAACAAATGCCTACAGGACCTCATCAGGCACAGCTTTCTCTTCATCTTCCTTTCCTTATTCCGTATACAGGCCCTGTTCTTGGCCTCCTTTCCAAGTACTCTTTTCAGCGATGCAGCTTACTAAAGGAAGGGATTTCTGTTGCTCTGCTTGGTTGGACGTCATAGAAATAATTCATTTAGAACATAGGAAGAGAGGTTTCCACTTTTTTTTTTTTTTTTTTTTAAAAAAAAAAAAAAGGAATCTATTCTGTCCTACCTGAGAAGACTGAACATACTGCTTCAGTGTTAGAATGGTGCTTGCTTTCATGAAACTGTTTCTGAAGGCTCTTGATTTGCAGTGTGTATACTTTTACTGCCTTGTGAATTCCTTAGGAAATGTCTTAGATGCATGGTGGCCCAATCTATTATTGACACATGATAGTTGTCTTTAGTGTTCCCAAATTGTCTCACCATGCTGGCAGTGCACATAAGTTTAAGGAGAGAAAATGTTGAAGTCTATCTGTGCCTAGCAGGTCAGAGGAGGCCCTTTGGAATAGGGAGGAATCAAGTGTACCTGTGGCATTGGCAGACTATTCTGAGTTTACATCTACAAATTATGTTATAATATTGGGCATCAGTAATTCTGTCCCCATTATGAATTCATCTGTGTCAAAAATAGATGGAAGTTTAATAAAATGCAGCACGCACATGCCCATCTACAGTAGGATCCACACTGAATGCTATGTCTTGAAGAACCACAGTTTCCCTAGGGTAAGTAACTGTTATTTCCTTTAAGCTTGTTTTCTGATTGAGAGGAGAGCATCTCTGTCCCTTAATATAACAAGTAATTGCCCATCAACTCACATGTCTTCTGCAAATTGATAACATTGTAATTGTGACAAACTCGGTAAATTTTCATCTCGCTCATAACTCTTATGGAAATGCAGCACTCCTTAACATTATACTCAGATCAGCTGGGGTAGTCAAGTCTTTTAGACAGCTTTACTGTTACCAGATAAAACAATCAATGTTTTGCCTGAGCCTTTCTATTGACTTTCTGAATTTTGTACTTTAGACTACTAGCAAAAACTTTTCACAGAAGATATTACAGAAAAAGGAAACTAAGTGCAATAAAGAAAGTGTTCTGTTATTGACTTATTTATTCTGTAACTATTCCTCAAAAAATAAAATGTTTTTGACCAACTAAACTGCCATAGAACATGGGTGAAAACAGACAAACAAAAAAAAGATGGAATTAAGTTTCCTTTCCCTGAGCGCTTGAATGTAAGCAGAAAGCAAGCTTCAGATTTCCTGACTAAGTGGAAGTTTAGTTTTTTATATTGAGCAAAAAATATCCTGGGTCTGTTTGTTAGTTCTCTGCTAATAAAAATAATAATAAAGCCTCTTTGACTTGAAAATGAACCTGACTTCTCTCAGATGTACAGTGCATTTACTGATCTCTATCGATACAGATAAGCCTGTTTCTTAAAAAAACCACAACGACTTCTGGTGTTGACTTCCTTTGCATTTCTTGGGTAGCATATCATCTATGATTACATGGGTGTTGCTAGTATTGGACTCAGAAGGGTTGCAGAGATTTCCTTTCCCTTCTTTCCAAGACAAAGAAGTTTCTCTAGTAACATTTTTTAAAAAAGGTACTGAGATCATGGTGTCATAAGTGTATAGGCACTGAAAGTATCAATCCAGACTATTGTAATACAGTCTTGCAAGGGTCTCTCTAAGGTATTGGACATAGACTTACTCTGAATGTTAGGGCAATGTTACTCTTAGTGTTTCTCTTGCCTTGAAAAAGCAAGTGTATTAGAAACTGGAATATGGAATTGGTTCCTTATAGCACTTCCTACAGATTCTTATGTCTGTGTGCTGACTCTGACTCTTCTGGAAATGTGCATATAAGAAGGGACTGTTTTGTATCTTGAAATAGATTGGATATTGAACAAACTCCTTATGCTCAGAGAACTTGTTTATTCATGCAATCTTGGCATCTTGGTTCTGGACTGAAAAACCTAGTCACGTAGTTCAACTGTTTTGTCTTTTGGGGTTCACGTATGTAAAACATGAGTTTAAAGCAGGTTTGTTTTCTAAATGACTGCTCAGCTGGCAGCAGCCATATGTGAAGTGAGCAAACAGTAGAGAAGGGTGCAAACTCTCCCATCCTGCTTAAAGCAGAAAACTGGTCCTGACTGTTAAAGGAGACAATTCCAAGAGTAAGTATGCAGATTATATATCATAAACTGAAGTAAAATGTTAAACGGCAAGGCTCTCGGGGAGAAGGAAGATTAGTGGTTCCTCATTGGATTGAATTTGACTACTGGATAGGTTAGGAGGATCGGTGTCAGGGTGGGAAGTATAGTGCCCCTTACCTGCCCTCTGTGCTGGAGGAGGATGCATGGAGGGGCAGAAACTAACTGGGATGGATCAGAGGCTATAAATCGTGCCAAATTTGGGAGCCAGCTTTTTTCTCGTCCCCCTCTTCTATTGTATTTCAGGAGTGTTGGTATTCTTTTTGCAATAACTCATTTGAGTGCCTGAAGGGGTAGCAATGTTGGATATGTCAGAGTTACTAACTCCTTCGTTTCTCTTCCATGCTTTCTCCTCCTGCAAGGAGCGGAAGGTACTTCATCTTCTGCTGTCTTCGCTTCTTAGCACTTTTAAGTTATTTGTTGATTTCTAGCATTGTGGCAAGTTTGTCTTTTGAATATTTATTTCACCCTTTATTTATATATTAAACTGTAAATGAACTGGTAGTATATGCTACAACACTTCAGATTATATCTGCTGTGATGATGTTTTTGTTTCATTTTGGTTTTTAGTTGAAAAAAACCAAACCTGACTAATTTTATGTTACTTTTCCTCCCTGTTTTTGTAGGTTTTCATAGAGCTGAATCACATTAAAAAGTGCAATACTGTGCGAGGAGTCTTTGTCCTGGAGGAATTTGGTAATTACATTATTTTGATATTAGGTCTGTACTCACATGGCAGTAACTCAAATTTCCAGTCTTCAGATTCAGAGTTGCACTGCAGTTTCAAAGATGGGAGAGAAATGTAGATTGCACGTGAGAAGTTGCCTAACTGAGAGATGGGTGACTTAACATAAAAATTTACACATTAATTTTCATCATATTAAGATTTGTGGCCTAGGTGCTTTTTGTTAATAGACAAAGATGATGTTCTGAGTCTTCTGAAGCAAACAAAACAACAGATAAACTTGGATGTGTGTAGGAATTTTCTTTGGTATGTTCCTTTTTCATCTGAGAAACCACATTTTTAAGCAGGACTTAGTTGATCTTTCTCAACACACTATGCTTTCATTACAAAGAATTACTGTTAATTGCAAAGTTTCCTCTTTGCTCTTTCATTTTCGTTGTATGGAGCAGAATATGTTTTGTCAGGTTGCACTTTATTTATCCTGTGGTTTTTGTTTCACAGCATGACTGGTAAAGAGTGGAAAAGTAAAGGTTAAGGAGAACAGAGAATTTGTGCTATTTTGGTCAGTTATTGCTATTACATATAATCTGCCTACAGTCTAGTTTGGGGAAAATTCTGGGTTACTATTCAGTGTTAGTGTTAGTCACACTATACTTAACTAGTGTCTGAAAAAATGAGTGACTTCAGATGCAGCTCTTCAGAAGAGTGATTCACATAGTTCTCTTGAAATAGTCCCCAAACCTGTATAGGTTTATTCTTCCACCCATCTGTGAGACATTGTCAAGTGTACGTATGAAACATTTAAAAAGAAGATAAAATTTACAACATTCTTTCCATAGTAGATCAGCATCCATACTTTAGCCATTAATCAAAATCTAAATCAGCAGCTCCCTTTACCAAGACTCTTCATTGTTCTTTGGTGCTGTGAATAAAATGTTCTGGCTGAGGGATTCTCTCTTAGAATATGAAAGTTAATAAGAGATTGCTGAATTTAATGTCTTTGTCCATGATAATGTGTTGTCTCCTTTCAGTGATACAAAGTTATAAGGTATTCAAACGATAAAGCCTTTCTGACTATTGCAGTTTGCTGCTTGTTCACCATAAATTAATCTCCCACAAGTCTGGGATTAGAATTTGTGAACAATTTTTTCCCATTTTCTGAAAAATGTTGTTCATGGTTCAAATGATCAGATCAGTGTATTTAAACCCTGAAAAATGTCTAATAGTTTAGATATTCAGAAGATGTCTGCACTTTATGGTTGCATATTCCTTTGATACCATGTTTTCACCCTGATTGCTTAAGGCTGTAAAAGCTTATTGATGAGTTTTACAAAGATGACAGTTCAGAAGCCGTTAAAATTAGGTTAAAGATTGGCTTCAGCTTTTGAAATCTTTAACTTAAAAGAAATTACTTGGATCTGAAATGAATTTTGGATCATTTTTTGAGAGGTTTTAACTCAAACTATTTCTTTTAATAGTTTGTTTATATTGCACAAGAAGAAAGACAGTGTTTGACTTAGTTATTTCCAGTCAGCTTCTATTGATGACTCTGTAATACAGCGTTTAGCCCCTAAATAATGACTGTAATAGCTGTAAGAAAAAGAACTTCTTTTTTTACAGAAAATGTTGTAATCAAGGGTCTATTGCAAAAGCTAGAATTGTGATATGGAACTTATGAAAGGGTAATTTTAAGAAGTAATTAAACTGGGAGTTGGACACGACAAGCAAAAACTGAGAAATTAAACCAATTAAAGTAAAAATACCCTCCTCCCAAAACAGAGGTCACAGACAAGAACCAATTTAAATATACCAAATGAGATTTACAATTTGCCCATCCAGCTAATAAAGAGAAAGAAGAAAGGAAGAAAGATGTTGTAGGGGAGCTAACCTTTCTTCTTGTGCAGAGATGAGAGACTACCTCACAGCTGCATTTTTAATTGTTATAAAGATGAGAAGACAGGCCAGTCTGTCCTGTTCAAGAGAAATTAACATGTTAATTTGTTAATAGTAAACTAACAGTATTCACCAAAAACTTGCACAGACTTCTTAAGAATGAAGTTATTTAGCTGTGTTAAACATTGTGAACCTTGCAATCAGATTCATTATAGTAGGAGTATACTGAAGTACTGTCTCCTCTTAGAAAGGTAGAGAGCGGTAAGCATGTGTACTCCAGTCTGATGGGAAATATTTCAATGCAAGATTTGTTTATTTGATTTTGCCAAACATGAGTGCTCCAAGTTTAGTGATATTGCAGCAGGAAATTAAAGGTCTGTGTGTGTTAACGCTGGGTTTAGATGGCAGCATGAAAGTTGGAATTGTGATTTCAGAGCAGGATGCAAGCAGAAGTTCAGGAATTGTTGCCCACAAATGGAAGTGGAGATTTAAGTAAGTGAGGAAATGTAAGGCTCTTCCCTCTGGAATTTGAGTTACTGCTGTGTACTTGTGCTTTACTTTCTTGTGGCCCCTTCACCGCCGCTGCTATGAAAACCTTCATTCTCCAGCAGGTAAAGTGATGTCCCCTAAACTCATTCTATGCTAGCGCCATATTTTCATTCACAGGACCAAAGGCTGCAGGATGGTGCTTAATAATTTACTTCCTTCATCCACTTAGTTCAACAACATCAGAAATAACTTTTAATGTTAAAAGAAAAGTGCTTCTGCTAATCTCTTAATTTGAGGCTTGGGTCTTTTTTTCTTTTTGTGGGTTTGGGGTTTTTTTTCTTCTTCTTCCTCTTTTTTTCTTTGTATTCTGCAGCGGTAGTGCTTTGACTTCTCTGAGTGTAAATCCAAACCCACTCTTTTTACTCTTCCTAACTCAGTCCTCTCAGGAGAATTTTCCCCATTGGAAGGACTGTGAAGGAGTACTTTACTTAAAGAGAAGGCAACTTACTGACTCTGAAGTGGGGAGACAGCACCTTGCCTAGGTGCTCTCCTGTTCCCTCTCTTCTATTCTCAATTATGATACAGGACTTTACAGCTTCCCTTCTCTCCTTCCCTCGTGGCACAAGTTCCTTACAGCTTTCCCTTCCTGCTTTTTGAAGAGTGTATGAACAATTGTATGTTATCCAGTGGGCAGTGAGACTTACACAGCTGTAAAAGTCCTACCCTATTTGGCTGTGTACCAGCCTCACTCCCACCCTTGTCCCCTGGTGACATGGAGTTAATTTGGAACATCTGGTGCCAACGGGTAAGGTAGCTTGGGTGTGCACCTCCTTATCTCCCCAGCTCTAGTCACTGGTATCACTGGGGCAGTGCAGCCTGGGTGTGCACTTCCCCTGTTTCTCAGTCCTTAATGTAACTGCCAACTCCAAGAAAATAAAGAATTGAAAAATTAAACAAAAATATTACATTGCTTTTACGATCATATTCTGTACTTTTCACTAGATTTTTTTTCAAGAATGATAATACCATGACATACGGGAATTGGTAGGCACTGGTTTATATTTAGAGTACTTTCTCAAACCCAGTCTGCACTGCCTACTTTTGGCCCCTTAGAGTGTGATCCGTTTCCCTCTCCAGCGTTTAGCTGTGTCATGTCATATAGTTGAAAAGATGACATCTGCATGGATAGGTTTTGGTGTGGACTTCTAGTTATTCATACTGAACTCATCTGCCTCTGTTTCTTTTCTTGTCACTAGTACTATGTGTAATAAAACATTTACCCTTCCTCTATGAACCTGGTATAATTTGGTTTTGCATAATTTCTGTATTGCTGCTTCTAAATTTTTTTGTTGTGACACAGAAATTCCATGGCAAATTTCAGCTATTCTGAAAGGGAAGTATTCAAAGTTGGTCTTGGTATTCCACTGATCTTAACACCTTAAATTTGCCATTTGTATGTTCTTAGTGTGGTCTTTGTTCTCTCCTGGTGATTTCCCATGGTATCTGTTCACAACAATATTTGTAGACCAAGTGTGGGTCAAAGGCGCAGTTCAGATGCAATGCACACTAATGGGATGGTCACAGCTTGCTTTTTTATGCATTCCACAGTAAGAACAAAAGGCAAATTTTCTTTAGCTATATTATGCCGGTTTCCTTTCTGTTAGTTTGAGGCAGTGCAAGAGAGCAAGGTGAAATATTCTGGAAAAAAGATTTTTTTTTTTCATCAGTGCCCTAATCCTCTTTATATATAAAGTCTTCTAGAAATCAACAAGCTTGGTATTTTAAGAATACGTGTAACTGAAATCAGTATTTTATTTCAAGGCAACTTGTTCAAAAGCAATGAACATTTTCAGTGAGTATGTCAAGTAATTACCATCACACGCCATCCTAGACAGGAGAAAGAATGTCTTGAAACTCTTGAAATAGAGCTGGGAAACAGTCTTCCAGTTTAGAAAATTTTCTCCCTCAGCTCCTTTTTTTTTCTGAATTTCACTAACTTACTATAGTGTCCAACAGTTCTTTTGAGATCTGTTATTTAGCGGAGAAGGATTCAAACATCTAAAGGATAAGATCTTGGGAATCACGTACTGACAAATTCCTATGGATTGTTGTTTTATGTTTTATCGTAGTAGACATTAAGCATATTTTGGCATTAATTTTGCTGTCTAGGAGAAATAAGTAGTATGAGAAAAGCCAGAGTCTCTAAGAACCATCAAATATCTACTATGGTTTTCCAAACAGAGGTAGTGGATTATTTTTGCCAACCTGAGTAATTTATTATTACCAGTATCTTCAAGGACATATGTAATGTAAATGAAGAGAAGAAAGAGTTTCTAGAAGTGAGGGATAGTGAGGTGCCCTGTACCTGCACCTGCTGTCTGTGTGCGTCCCTTCCCTTTCCTATGGGAACATTGTGCTATTTCTTTCCCCTTTTCCTCTCGTTTTTTGAACTTTTTGTTTTGTCTCTTGCCCGTCCGGTTTTAGTTCCTGAAACTAAAGAAGTGGTGAGCCACAAGTACAAGACGCCAATGGTGAGTCAACTGTGATGCCTTCTGGTAGTTCTTTAGAGGATATATCTTTACATTTTCCTGTGGCGAAAAGAATTACATTGAGATTGCAGGATTTGCAATGCTAATACTGCAGTGAAACACCAGCTGCTCTTTTATGGTAGTTTTCCTTAAGGGAGGACAACAAAAGCGTCGTGCTTGTCGTTTCTGTGAAACCATAGGAACTCGCAGGTACTGCAGAAAGCGTGGTCTCTTTTGTTAAGATAGATAAAGATGCAAAGTAGCTGGTTTGGCACGAACTTTAGCACAGTAAGAGCTAGTGAAACTGTTAAATTGAAGACAGTGCAGAACACAATCCTTAATCCACAGAAGGGATGGAAAGGGAGACTAGTTCCTGAGCATAAAATAGTTGCTAACTGAGTTTATGAAAAATTCCCATTTCCTCATGAAAGTGAGCAGTGAGATGCAAGAGAACAGTATAAGTATTGATTCCTGCCGTATAGGTGAGTTATTGCTGTGGTTTAGTGTTCAGTTTTTGTAACATTTTTTGAACACCAGCAGTTGATAATGATACTCAGCACTTTTACACATAATAGTTCAATGATCAGGCTTATATGCACTTATGAGGAAGAAATAGAAGCCAATGATTATCATCAGAACTGAAATTTCTTCAGTTATTTTATGTCAGTGTAGTGTGTACATTTGGTGATTGCATGGAAACTCAGTCGTTCAAGAGGAGAGAGAGAAAATTTACTTGAAGAAGCTAGAAATGTTTTAGAAACAAAATGCTTAGAATATATGTAATTTAAGAAGCAGATAGCTGTATCTTTTAATAAGAAAAGCCGTTTAATGAAAATTAATTATATTTTACACAAGTGTTTTAGGTTGTACTATAATACAACAAAACATGTTGTTATGCTTATTACCTTTACAAAGATTATAAATATCAATTTACAGGACAAGAACTTTTAAGATCATCAGAATAGCCAGTATTAGAACTAGGATATAAACTAAGTCTAAGTCTTACCTTCACTGAATTGTGCTGCCAGTCGCATCCTAAAAGAGGATTTTCTGTTAAATAATAGCATGCTTTATCAGTTAAAAGCAATACTTGTAAATCTTGCTAATGCTATGTGAAACCCTCTGCTTTAAGGTAGTACAAAATTGCTTGGTATTCTTCATATGAAACATGCAGTGTTGGGTTGTGGGGGGGTTTTAATTAACAAAAAAAAAAAACAAACCAAAAAAAAAAAAAAAAAGCTTTTATTATCCCTGGATTCCCTAGCATTGGTTAAAAATTACAAGGATTACCAGTCCTGGTACTTTTGAACATAAAAAGGTGGTTGTAAATAAGGAAGAATCCCACCATTGCATGAGTCAACGTACAGCATTGGATACTTAGTTTTAGTCTTTTTAGTTAGCTCTTTCAACCTCTCCCAGAAAATTTCTTGTAACTTTACACAACAGACCAAAAGCAAATACGTAGGATGTTTTTTCTAAAGCCAGCTGGCCAACCTTCTAACTTAGCATACTGTTCTGAAAAATGATTAGAATCATACTATTAAGCAACTAATGTTTTTAATCCCAAAGGAGGTTTTTTGTTATAAGGCTTTTCTTCTCTATCCGCCTCAGGTAGAAGGTAGTATGGGACACTTTTTCCTGATTTTGTCTGTAGCCAGAGTAATTGTCCCATGAGGGAGGACATGCAGCAAAATACAAAATGTGCAGTGGATTTTGTAAAACTCTAAATCATCTGAATTTCATTATCTCCTTTTCTAAATTCTTGTAGGCTCATGAGATCTGCTACTCCGTGCTCTGCCTGTTCTCTTATGTGGCTGCCATTCGTGGAAAAGAGGCAGAAAACAAAAGCAAACCACCTCGACCAGTTTCCAGTTGATCATGATATTGGGAAATACCTACCCTTTGGCACGTTGATGTGCAGTACTCCCATTTTTACTGCAGTTACTGGAGCTCACTTTACTGTCTTCTATGAGAACTTGATTATTTATGTATGACCCTGCAAGTCTTTCCCCATAGAAAAACCTAAGACTTCACTGCTCAGTCTCCTTCTGAATTCATCCTTAATGGAGTTTTTATATGAGCTGTTAATCAGACAGTTTTGAGCATCAGCATCCAGCTATGAGTGACCTACTCTGGCCATTCCTTGGAGTTCCTTTTTTCTTGAGATGACTAACAGCTTGAGTTTGGTTGGTTTTTTGTTTCTAGTGGTACTTGTTACAGATTAATCACTTTACAACTGCAGGCTTCTGCTTTCCAGTTCTCTGGTATGTGCACAGTGGAAGCAGTCTGGTCCTGCATGTTGTTTAAATGTAGTGTTTTTATTGTTTTCATTCTGTGTTGTTAATTTTTACCCACCAATATGGAGTTCTTGTCACATAGTTCTTCAGACCCTTTTGGTAGAGATGAACAATTTAGCTACCATAGTCTTAAACTATCATATGACAATTAAAGTTTGGCTATTAAATTGGTCCATCTGTGGAGATGACTGCTTCTCAAGTGGGAAAAGAAGTGGAGAGAGAAAAATTTTGAAGGCAGTATATTGTGAAAACCGCTGACACCTCATGGATTGTGTGGATTTTCAAATGGGAGTTTAGGTAACATTTGTAGATATCCCAGCAGTAGCGTTAACAGGTGCATATAAGCACTACCTAAAGCAGTTAGTCGCAGGCATTAGAAAATGAATAAGGAAGTGTAAAACTTGGAAACATTGTTGGCAGAAATGCATGGCAGACCCATGTCTTTTTGGGTTTGTAACTATACTCAAGATATTTCTATAGCAATCTGCAGAACATGTTCAGAAGCCCAAAGCATTATGCTGTCTCCAAATTTTTTAAGCTATTGCTTTTTTTCAATCTGTACCTGAATATCAAGGAATCTTGCAAAGACTGTGTTAATATATAATGAAACTCCCACAGTTAAAACTATCCATCACATTCCTTATTTTAAGTAGGCCGAATATGAATGTTCTTTGCATCCTGTTTTTGTTCTTGAACCGTACTGCACTTGTCTGGAAAGCTCTTAGGATGCTGGGAGGAGAGACTGTCTAGAGAAAACAACGTTACATGTAAAATACCTGGAAAAAATGCTCTGGTGCAAACTGATGTATTGTATGTTTTGACATAGAATTCTGAGTAAATGCACCCAGAAATAACCCTGTTTTGGCTTGGTCAGGGTATCTACTGTTTTGAATGGAATACATTAGTAATGGGTGAGGAAATTATGTAAATATTATAGTACCACATCTATTTATAGAAACTGTACAGCTGTCTGAATGTGAAAATAAAATGTCATTCAACCAGCAACTGGTTTTCACCTTCCTGTGCTTTTTTATTGATGCAACTTATTTTGAAATTAATACAATTATATACAAAATACATCATACACATATATGAAATAATGAAAAGAAGACGACTATAAATGGAAAAATCTACATTTCTTTCCACATAAGCAGTTGAAAGTCATTTGGGTTTGGGGGGGGGGGGGTGTGTTGTTTGGTTTGGTTTGGTTTTTTTTCCCGTCATAACATCCATGTCATTTGTCTTTAAAAAAAGTGTCTGAAAAACATGAATAGGGAAAACAGACACATCTGAAATACCGAATTTTTTTTTGGCACATGTGCAAATAGAAGCAGCATGTAAAGGATTTTTCATCCTTTCGTAATATAAAGGCAAAACTGAAATTGGCAAACCCTGAAATTAACCCGTTTTGTATTTATTTTCTTTCTTCTGTCTTCTGAGAGTCTAGATTTTCTTATAGCAATATCTGAAATTTTAGCAATTGTAGTATTCTTGATACTACTATATTACAAGTATAGTTAAGACTGAAATCACTTTGGTCTACAATAGATGCTCGATTTGCTGCAATACTAGGTCCCACTTAGGTAGACGATTTTAATTTTTAAATTGTAATTATGTTAGTAGGCCTATTAACATATTCAAACCATTAATTTATAAGGGGAAGAGTAGAGTTTAAAATCATTAAATGCACAGCATCACTTACTATATACAGCTCCTTTTTTTCCCCTGTAGAAGCTGTATTTTTGCAAGTATATTTTTCTGTGACTTAAAATCATAAATTGCATAAAGTGTTGTATGCTCTAGACTGCTGAGAAACTTCAGTCCAGAATAAGACTTTTAAAGGGCCTGATAATAAAAATAGCCCTGTCCCTTTTGACAGAATTTTTTTAAAGTTACAGCGCTTGCTGTTCAGTGGCAAGGAAAAATCAGTAACAACCTCAGCAAATGGACTGACACTGGGCTTCTACTCTTTAGGTGAGAGAGCAGCTGACGGCTTCAAAATTGAAGAAATTTTTGAAATGTACAAAACCTTTCTTGTACTCGATGAGGGTGACTTGGCAGGTGTTCTGCTAACTGTGGGAATGTAGCATATTCATGTGAGACAAAGGCATGCCGTGCAGTGTTTCCACTACTAAATACACAGTGCTGTTCTCTGGATACCAAATGCAAATCTGGAGGTTGGATTTTAAATTGGTATAAGAGCGTAAGTCTTTTGGAATGCAGTCTTCCATCCTTTCCACCTTCACTTCACCACTCCTAAGCACTGATAGGTACGTAAACTTTACTTCGGAGCAAAAGAATAATGACAGTGATTTGCATGTGTTTTGTCATGTCCCACTTATTTTGATCTGTAGGTAAGAATTCCTTAGCAGCAGTAAGAACTTAGAGGCTTCTAAACTTTCCAGAACCAAATGGAAGACTAATTGAGAATAACTGGTAATAATAAATAGTGCTAGAAGATTCTTGGAACAAAATGACTAATCCTTCTGTTTTTACCACTAGGAGGAGCCTGTGTCTTAGTTTTTATGTATTTCAAGATTACAACCTTTTTAACACTTGTGGTATTTCCAAGGCACTTACACAAATGTGACAAAGATTCATAACTTGCCTTAAAACTTAAGGTATTTGCTTATTCTGAACAAGTTTCTTTTTCTGCTACAATTCCTTGTTTGTGGAAGTTGGTTTTCAAAATGACCATTAAGTGTTCTCTGCAAACACTGGGGTTTGTTAACTAGTCTTCCTGGCAGTTTTCAAAGCTGAACAAAGGTTACTAATTTATCTGTCTTCTGGATCGCAGATCTTCATTGTCGTGGTCCAAAAAAAAGTCCTTGTTTTGTTTGTGAATGCAGTGTCAGTTTCTAATGTGAGTGGGTCCACGTTTTAAAGGTTAAAGGTTTTAACACCAGTGAGTGTCACAACAATGGTACTTACTAAGTGATATTTATTAGAGATACCTCTTGAAAAAATTTTGAAGATGTCTGTTGAAGGAAAGAGTTCATTACTTTAAGGAAACCATTGTAACAATTTCCTACACCCTGATTACTAGCATCAGATAATACCTACCCACCTACTTTGACACTTTCAGGATAGAGTTTGTAAGATAAAATGTTCATCTGGGCATTCAAAAGCTAAATTGCTAGTAAATGTAAATCATGAATTTTGATTCCAGCTACAGTTCTATCTTAGTGATCAAAGTGGATGGAAAAATGTGGCTATGATTCTAACCCTTCTTAGGAACCTTTATCTTGCAAAGATATTTCTAGAATCATGCTGCTTATGCCCTTCTTTTGAGCTTTTGGTTCCCACTGAGTGTATTGTTAAGAAGGAAGCAGTTGCCTAGAATGGGAACAAACCAGTCGCTTGCCCCTGTGTCACCATAGGCTCCTGTTACCACTGAATTCAGAACTAAGCAAAAAATAGAAGCTAAGCTTCTCAAAGAGCAACATTTACATCCCAGTTCCCCTTGACTGGCAAATGGATGAAAGTCAGAAGATGTTTCCTCTGAGGTGAGACCTTCCTTCTGTGAGAAAAATGGCTTCTGCTCAACTCTGACTCCAGTGGTATTTAGGAACTCCGAGTCACTGCTCTTAGATAAGCCAGGTTTTGGTGAGACACAACATCTCCTAGCTCCTAAGGAAGTGGGAATTAGGACCAAGAAGCAGAAGCTTTGTGCAAAGTACCTTGCCACACAAAAGGCAATGCCAAAGAGCCTCCTGCTCTTTCAGAAGTCACAATTCAGCCAGAGGCATCTGCTTCTCAGGAGGGCAAGACATTTACAAACAGCTGAATGGTATTTGCCTCTGCTAGCAGCAACAGCTCCACGTACAGCCCTACCCTGTAACGCTCTCGTAAGATGTTCAGTGTGAGCAGCGGCTTTGAGTTCCTACAGCCATTCCCAGTGTGGCTATTTCACTAAAATAGTAGAAATGTGATGATGCTTTAAATAATAGTGGGGTTGCGACCCCTCTTTCCAGCACTGTATCTGAAGGTTTAAAAGCTTGATGTTGGTGACAGATGAGGTTTGAGTGCAGTTGAGTACAAACCAGACTTAGAGAGGACCTCTTTCAGGCAGATTCTGTGCTCAGTTATGATAAAAATCAGCTCAACATTTATACCAAGGTTAGTAAAATTGTAAGTTAATTTTCTGTTTATATATGATTAGTATAATCGTAAGTTATAAGTTAATTTTCTGTTTACTTGTGTACAATGTTTTGAAACTTCTGTGGCATAGTAGTTGTAGCATTGACTAGTTTTGTTTTAAAGCATCAGTCCAACAAAGAATCATATATACAACAGCCAAGGGCAAACAGTCCTGCTTCTGTTTGCAACAGTTACTATAGTGATAAACGTGGTTTAGGAACCTATATAGAAATAGAAATCCCCTTCTCCCAAAATAGCTATACATAAAAAGGAACAAACGGTGGCAGGAAAAACACCAGTAAAACTCTAAACAGTTGCTTCCTTCAAGTATATGAAAATTCTAGTTCTGTATTTCCATTCTTTCCACTCTTTTTTGCCTCTTCAGTTTCTCTTACTAACTCCAGTGAGTGCCAGCCTATCCATGGTGCTCTGGGTATCAAAGTGCGCTGCTCTTCCATTTTTACCTGTCTCCCTGCTTGGATTCCTCACTGTTTCCTCACAGTTTCTTGGCCTACACTCTCTTCAGCCAGTCAGGATCAGTTCTGCACCTCAATTTGTCATCAGGTATCTCCATCTGTTTCCCTTAGTGTTTTTTCATACATTCTTCTCGCCTCTCTGACCAGCATCATCTTCCAGCCTCTTTGCCCAAACAGTTCAGACCTATTCTCTTCCCCAGTCTCCTGCTCAACCAGTCTCTACCCCTTTCCAGCTTCCAGTCATAGTCATATTCCTCTCTCCTGTGCTTACCAAGATCTCTGTCATCTTCTTTCATCCCTCAGCCTCATTCCGCTCTTACCCCCTTTGCATTTAAATCAAATTATTTTGGGTGAAGTGCTGAAGAGTGCTATAGAGGGAACAGAAAAGATTTCCAGTCTTAGTTCTGCTGTTCTGTGATAGCTCCCAGCAGCAGCTCTTCCCTACACTCCTTCTTAGAAAGGGCTCAACCATTTAATCTGATATTTAAATAAGTACATTTGTCTAAAACAGAGTTGTAACGTAACAAATTGTCTAAATTGTTAAAGTTTTTCAGTACTGTAGGAAACAAAAAAGCATAAGAGGATATACCATGCTTTGTAAATACATAGTACTGTTAGCCCCCCCTTATACCAATGAGGAAGAACAAGTCCCGTTTCCAGGTAGAAATTTTTGAGGACTTTCCTGTGATCAAAATCTACTATACTCGGGTTTTTTTAAGGCAACATATACATAAACTGACCTAAAAAGCAGAAGAAAAGCTTGGATTTCCTGGTCTTTTTTTTTTTTTTCTGGGTTTGGTATATGAAAACCAGTAGTAAACAACAAAACTGTATTTGAGGGTTGTATGAGTAATTAGTCTTTTCGTGATCATACTTTCCTGGAATAGCTCTGGATTACTGGGGCAATTATTAGCATTATGACAGATACCAAGCAAATGCAACCTTACTGGAGGTTAAATTACTTTCATCCACATCCTGGGTTCATATATTTAGGTCCCACAATTTATACTTCCAAGCAAAACAATGAAAACCATGTATGATATTCTTTATGTTTTTTAAATAAACCATCAGGAATATAAAATCAAGTTCAGATGATTATCCATGGTGAAGAAGAAAAAGGGGGCACGCTTACCACTTTTTTTTTTTCCACCTTATATCAATTTCCATACATTTTCATATCCACTGATATTTTATATATATTGGATTAGTCACTTTTTTTGCATTATTTGTCTTCTGTAAAGCTATCCTAATACAGAATTATGACTGAAATGTGTTCATAGCTATGACAGTTATCTGGGGTTTATGGCTGCTTATTGTCAACATTTCTGTCTGGCACAGAAAGCAGATGCTAGACTATTTTTTCCATATCAGGACCTAATAAATGAAGCTGTTCTTATCTGTTTCTTTTAAACTTTCACCAGTTCAACCTGTTTTAAGACATGTTGCTTATGCAGACTCTTGTGGGGACCCTGCCCAAAGACAAGTAAAGGATATCTCACCGCAGCTTTTGTTTCCCTAAAATAGAGTTCTGTGGTTGGGAAGCACTTGAAAGGTATCAGTGGGGCTATTTTTAATCTCAGCAGACTGTTCTTACAAAATTCATTCGTAAGGAGACAGGAATGGCTTGTAGTTCTAAATCTGCTTCAAGATGATATGTTAGTGACAAACCTCTCTCCTAAACACATAGAAGGATTTTATTTCAAAGAAATTCTGTGATAAAAGCAACATAAATTACTTTTCTGATTTCCAGAAATGTCTTTTCCCTTGAATGGCCACTGTATGATTGAATTAAGGAAAAAATGCTATCAATGAGTATTTTCTTGTGTTTTTATTCATTCTACTTGATTGTAATAGCTAGCACAATAATCCTTTCTTAGAAGGAATGAAACCTGCAGGTGAGGTGTGCTAAAGCTATCTTAAATACCTGTCTTGCCCTGCACTGGAAAGCTTTGTTACAGTAATATATGGGAACCTCTTGACCTCTCACTGTAATTTTCAACAAGTAGAATTTAATTTTTATATATAATTTTATGTAATAAGCTTAGACAAATGTGAAAAAAAAATCAATAAAGATAACTGTTCCCTCTTGTACACTCATGACAGGTAAGGCACTTTGTACCCTTTTAAACATTCTGTTGGGACAATTTGAGCTCAATCCGTTTAATTGGGATTTCACCCCACTGTATCACTTCAGTATTGTAATTTAAGTGGCAAAGCAGGGATCATCAGCTTGTGCTAAAGTCAGGTCATGCATTGTCTGAAGTGGTCATCTAAACTGAAACAATCCATCAAGGATAATGTTTAGAGTTTAGAAGCTACTAAGGAAAGCGAGATTTTTCTAAACACATTACTGAAAGCAA